>OX382358.1:9403967-14403967 GCA_947508005.1 Amphipoea lucens
CAAAAATATTTCCTAATTATTTTTGGTGTCAAAGAAGCTTTATTTTGTATTCTTTATTTTCTTATTGGTGAACAAAATCAGACCTACCTACCTATAGTTTTTGTAGTGCTAAACAATTTTTCCGTCACTTGCATCATTCACGCTTTTGGCCCTTAATCCTTACGCACATGCATTATTCATCTCTGTAACACCACACATGACAGGAAGGATTTATTTTTACCTACTTATAAAACAACAATGCTTGTCCTCATGTCGGGAATACACACAATCATAGGTACAATACAAAAGTAATTACTTACGCAACTTTGTTTGGTCTGCTAACCACAAGGCCATACATATATGGTAGGGTAATATAGGATCTGCCCAACTGACCTTTTGAAACCTCATGGTTTAACAAACGTAACCATAGGATTGAATAGATTAAACCGATTAATTAACAGTTCATTCACAACCATTTGACAGGCTACTGAGACGAAAATTACACATTTTCGATTACCTGATTTGACTAGTTCCCGACAGCAAATAGCTGTCGTCTATTTGGTTAATTATTATAATTTTTATTTTACATATCTCGAGACCATGGGGTTCCGATCCTTTGGAAGGCGTACGAGGGGGCGAAGCCAACTCGCAGAAGCCCCTTAAGAGCCTATACTACCTCAGCTAAAATTCACTCTCTATCTCGCTCATACGATACTGCTCGCTGACTGAGTGAGAGCGAGACAGAGCGCGGTGCTGGGCGGCAGGCAGCGTCAATAGTTTAGGTATTTGCTTTTTACAGTGAAAATAATGGTAATTATAAAAAAGTAAATAACATAAGACCTGCTTTAAAGTAAGTTCAGTTAGTATGCAAAGTTTCATGATCTAATTTGAAGTATTTTTGAATACCAGCGGTTTATTGTTCGGGTTAGAGGTAACTTTGGATTTATTTTCTATCGAGAAAATTTTATGGAATCGTGTTTTCGTCTAACATAAGACTTAGCATTAATCGTCAACTTTACCATATATTTATTTCAAAATTAATGGTGCAGTATTTTCGACATAACGGAGGATCACGCTAAGCCATTTGAGGTAGTATAGGCTCTTAAGAAATTTTAATGAAATGCGGCAACAACCGACTATTATCTTTGTATGCACTACATGTGCACCCATTTAGACTATTTGGTTTAATCTGTTAAAATTTCGGAATTGTTAACTACGTTTAGAAGACTCTTTCGATAATATTGATTTATGTTCGATTCGGCACGAAAGCATATCGAATGGTTGTGAATAGATATGCTGGACTGAAGAGAAAATAAAATGAAAATACTATAGTGAAAGTGCGGTATTTTGTTGTGTTTTTTTATTGTTCGTTTACAGAAACCGACTATAAAAATATCGTAACCACTTGTACCTCGTTCCACTTTTTACAGAAAAAGTGGAATGAGGATCGAGTGGTTACAAGTTTTACGTTAGATTTTTACAACAGCTGTGTGGAATTGCATCGGAATGATCGGATGTAGTCATCATCCTCCTCCATAAATTTAATGTTAATCTTAACCATTTACCAACTGGAACTATACAATATTTATAGGTATTATTTTCATTACTAAGGCAAGCATTGTTGTGACCACGGCCTAACACAAGATTCACAAATTTATCTATGTACAAACATGATTTAAACACTACATCGTATGCAAAACATATGCAAAACAATGTTGCGTTGTCAGCCTATAAACAAAACATCAGATAATATACACACACAAATCTTTTTAGCAATAACGGATGACTTAGAAATATTTGAAAAAATATAGGTTTCTGCACTATATAGGTACGGATCCATTCAAGAAAGCAGCTCAACAAGTCACGGTGCCGTGTACGAATTCAGAAACGTTGCAATGGTCTCTCCAATGTAAGTTTTTGACAGATTTGCCATACAAATATCTCAAAAAAACTCACAATGGAGAGACCATTGCAACATTAGTAAATTAGTAGGTTAGCTTATCTTTAAGAAGGCGCCCTGTGCCTAAATACGTTAAAAAGAGTATATCAGCGCAATGATACAGCAAGTAACAGTAGATGTGGTTACAATACAAGTGACGTTTCAGAAGGGGCCTCCTAAGGAAGGAAAATTGCATTCGTCACAGACAGCGTCCGAGAATCGTTAACGATACGCCATCGTGACGTCAGACGCCAGAACAGCTCTGTCATGTAAATTAGTCAGCGATCGTACAACAACTGAATCGTCGTAGGGCGGTGGCCCGTGGAGATAGCCCCTTAGGTCGAAGCCACACAGGCAGGAACTTCGCTTGCTGCTTAGAGCTAGGCTGCGTGTTATGATCTATTCCATAAAGAATCTGATGAAATTGTAAACAAATTGATCAAAAAACATACTACAACAACTTTGGATGCCCATTTTTTATTCAAGAGATATTTATAAATTGAGTGCTTTCATGTGATTATTTTATAGTTAAACCCGATATTCTCAGTTTAAATCACGATAATTGAGGTTCATTTTATAACCTCAATACGTCGCTGAATTTTCATCTACAATTTAATCATGTTATTGATTATAGTTCGAGCCACGCTACTCACCAAACGTGACCCCAAAACTAAGCCTGTGTGATTCGGCCTTAGAAATACTTTCCCATTCCAACAGGACAGCTAACCAATTTTAGTAAATCCTTTCCCGATCCCGACACTTATTAGATATCGGATGTCTTAGGAGGCAAATATTGCAATTCCTTCGATACGCATTACTGAAACGATCTATGGGAAGACATAAAATGGCGTCGTTTACTTGGGAACTCGGGAACCGTTTACTGTAAAGCGCTCGGTATGTTAAATAAATATAGCAAACCTTTCAGAATGTATGTAGGAAAACGAAAAGTACTAGTAGAATGTTGTTGTGACTTTCCTTTATGGTTGGCTTAACGAGCGAGCGGGCCGGACGACTAATAGAGCAAACGGAACAAATAGTTTATGTTCTTAGGGAAATTGTATCGATCGTCTTTTTACGTACCTACTTACGAACAAGACGAATTATGTATTACAGTCTGATAATAATATTGTTGCAACGTAAACATCAACGACATAATCCACCAGGAACATTGGGTTAGAACTGTGAAGTAATCATTGAGTTTTAAGTTCTGAACAACAATAACTAATTTGCATTGTATCACATTCTGAAACTGTTAAACAATGGATTTAGAGGCTCAGCGTCGCGCTAATACTAGCTTAGGACTTTAATATTGACGATATAAAATTCAGTTTCCGTAATTTATTTGATTTGCAAGTGTAAGTACATGTGACATGCAGCGTGTCTTATTCTTCCACACAACTTCCCTCCTTTTCCAGTTATGTAATCTTTCAAATAAACCATCCATCGGTTCTTTAGTCATTTTCTCTTACTGAAAGTACCAGGCCACTCAGAAAGTATTGCAAAAAGAAGTTTTTATGTATGAGAGACCGGTTAGTTATAATCAATTTTTTTGAAAATATGATTATTTGTAACTTTGATTGATCGAAGATTTGTAAGTAAAAACAGCCCTCCACATTATTTGCGAGCTAATTTAAATTATCGTGTCTCATTAAAAAATGGATCTACGCCGGGAACATTTTCGCGCTATGATTTTTTACGATTTCAAGTGTCGCCTAAAACCGGACGAATCGTGCGATAGACTTCAAATGGGCATTCATGGATAGTTATATTTATTAGTATACATACATAGTTATATTTTATTAATAAAAAATTGCAAAAACAAAATGTTTGTACGTTTATTCTAAGGTGCCAACCCTAGTGGGGCAGAATCCAACAAGATTTTAAAGTAGTGGAATCTGCCCCACTATTTCGATTTAGTGGGGCAGATTCCACTGCAAAATTTTAGGCATTCCACTTTGCCTCACCAGTGGGGCGGCCTGTGGGGCAAAGTGGAATAATCCATGTCTGCGGCGGACAGGAAAAAGTGTTTCGAAAACTGGTTCAGACGAATGAAACTTTGTATAGAGGCAAGTAGTGGAGAGTACTTTGAAAAGATTTATTAAATATTATTTACCCATAGAACATCTTTTTATTTTCGCAAAACTTTTTAAGCGTCTCACATACGTATCCCTTTTCTTAATCTTGATTAATTGTTGATTTCCCATCTCCAAATTTACTGGTATAGCTTGCAAATTATTATATGTACAGGCGCCAAGCATTTATATGAAGATAAAACAAATGAATTAATCAAAGACATTAAAATTATATGGAATTAATGAGCATCTTAATTTGATGGAATATTTAGATGAAATATTACGCGTCTTGAGAGGATGTAAGTGTGTTGAGCTGTGTTGAGCTGCCAATGCGTTGCCAAGGCGTTATTGATTGTCGTGTATACGACTGCGTAATTTGGGAGATCATTATTGGCACTTCAGTTATTACTATAATAATAACGACTACAAAGACATTCATCTCTCGGTAGTGAATGCTCACTATCCGCGAGATTTTTATACCGATATTTTTAACGAAAGTGAAATATAAATATACACACTACGCTCTATTTGATTAATTGAAAAAAATAAAGCAAGAATCAGCGTGCGGTGTAATTGCGTCTCACACTCACAATCCTAATGTATTTTATTTACAATATTCATTGCTTTATTTACGTTGTCTAGTAGACGAATTTTTCAAACTCAAGAAATACTGGTTTATGAATGTCCTTCAAAATTTTTTGGATTGTGATAGTGTGTTCCGCTTTTATGCGCTTTTGGGGTGCTGGTGTATTAAAAAGTCTGACCATTAGATTAACCGGGTCTCCCTTGTTTTACCGAAAAGAAATTGCCAAATTATCACTTCCCAAACAAATTTTCGCATAATTTCGTTTGCCAAATTATTACTTACCAAAAAATCTCTTTACAAATAATTGTTACGAAAACCTATGTTTGGCAAGTGAACGTTTGAACAATAACTTGTTCACCAACTAGTACTTTTACCATTTTTTATCTAGTCAAATATTTCAGTTGGTATAACATATTTTACGCAAAATTAAATAAGCCAAATATTTAGTGTCGTCAATTTTAAACTTACCATTTCTGTTTAGTCGATTGCGTAGCCAATGACAAAAATTTTGCATGTATATGTTAGTTGCACAGATTATACAAATTAAATTACAATGTGTAAATAAGTATCTAACTTTGAAGACGTTTTATTACAAGGGTGCTTTTTCCACTTGGGACAAATTCTAAACAGGTAATAATAATGTAATTAAAATTATATTATTTCTCTCGATAGCCTCCTAAAAATAATCTCTTTTTTCCATATTTTTTTCTATATAATCTAGTCGTTTCTGGCACTCGCCGGCCGCTGCCGCGGCACCGCTCGCTTCGCTCGCTCGGCTCGTGCGTAGGTGGTCACAGTTTTAACCTAACCTAACCTAACCATTTTTATTAATAACCTACTGCAACTAGTTCCATAAATAACCTAATGTCTAGTAATCATAAATTTGACTTGTTTCAGACAAATTCAAGCACATAAGCTTACAAAGAAATACGCAAATGACATCAAATTTAACAAACAAGTAAAATGTTCATTGGCTTTAAGTTATTTGTTAACAAATCATTTGACTAAACGTTTATTGTCCAAATATTGTTTGCTGTAATAAATCATTTGATTAAAGACCAAAAGCCTTAATGACATTATCCTTGGTAACAATCTGCCAAGTAAACATTTGACCAAATGAAAATGTGCGTACTAAAATTATTCCAAATATTACATTGGTATAAAAAAAGGTTGCTAAAATTTGTTTGGGTAATGAAAATTTGGCAAAATCTTTTCGGCAAAACGGCAGGATCCCGATTAACCTTAAGAATCGGTATTATATTTTAAGGTAGGTACCTACGAGTAATTATTGTTTTCTGGGCAATATCGATTGTACCAATAATCGATACCGATGATGTGATCCCGACCGTATTGCCCCGAATTGAAGAGAGAATAAGAGGAATAATAAGATGTAATTCCCTAATCCGGCCGCAAAAAAACTATAAAATCTTCCCATTTTTTTCGACTTCTTCTTGTTTTTTTCATAGTGTTCTTCTACTTCTAGGTTGGCCACGACTGGGGCTACTACACAATGGTAACGGATCTTCCTAAATATTCCCACGATGTTCTGAAGTTCAACATCGCAACCACTGGCACGCTCACTGCTTTGCCTTACATCGCTATGTGGATTTCCTCCTTCCTCTTCGGATTGGTCTGCGATATTTGTATCAAGAAAGGCTGGCATACCATCAAGACTGGAAGAATTATTCACACAACTGTCGGTATGAAGTTTAGCAATTATTTATCTTACTGGACCAGGATCTAGTACCAGTACACACGACGACATTTATCACGCAAAACATTTTCAGTTTTAGCTTAACTCGCATTGTATAGACTTTTTCGAAGAATGAGAAGTCAGTTGATACTGGAAATGTATAGCTTGATAAGTGGCCGTGCGTACAAATACCTTGTAAACAAATATCTTCATAGTTTTTTTTATGACGATTTCAAGGTGAAATATCTTAATCCCCCTCGACTCACTAGAACATACCAAAGAACTTCATGACTTAAAAAAAAACAAAATATATATATTTAACAAAAAATAAAACTCATCCGTCAACACATTTAAATTACAGCTGCCACCGGTCCCGCTATCTGTATCATCCTGGCATCCTACGCCGGGTGTGACAGAACTGCTGCAATGGTGTACTTCGTTCTCTCAATGGCTCTCATGGGAGGTTTTTACAGCGGCATGAAGGTACCTTACCCAACTATAGTCTGTTTCTAAATTACCTGTTGAAAGTGTAAATAAACCCTGTGCAGGTTAAATTCTTACGCAATCATCCAGAGAAACACGTTCTTCTCTATTTAGAAGGTTTCAACCTACATGTTTTTTTTAGTAGCTTTTCCAACAGTTATTGTTACATTGTAATTGAAAATCATCGACGGAAATTGAAGTTATAAAATTAACCACAATTTATTGTCTAATGGCAATCATATTTAGATGATTCAAAATTAGTATTTCGGGTTTAATTTTTTCATAATAAATCAACGCTCTCAATTTGTGAGTGCCATTACAAATTGGCATCCACATTTCCACAGGTAGGTACGTCTACTGACCCTATTTGCTTAGATTTTTATCAAATACTCTTAGAACAGAACATACGTACTTGTAAATAACCTCTGTAACATGTTCTAAGTAACGACGACCTTTTTACAATTAATTATTCGGTTTTAAGCCAGACTGAGAGCCCGCCAACCTACTTTAAGCCATTCAATTTGTTTTTTTTTGCAAATATAATGTCGCCTATTGTGGCGCGAATGAAAACATGAAAAAAACATAATATATATAAAACCCTACTTAATCCTTGTTACAACAAAACAATATAATCTCCTTATTGGGCCAAGGTTCAATTTATGACGAGTCCAAAATCCTGGATCTTACCTACTTAGAAATAAAGTATTAAAACTGGACAAAGTTTTTTTAAGAATTTTCCTTAATCCCGTAAGCCTTGTATTACTTTATTCCCAAGGGTTTCTTATAAGGAGTAATAATACTTAGACCCTCAGAAAGGTTTTTGTGGTTTTCTCAGAGCCGTATAACTACATTTTTGGCAAAATATAGGTGCTGAGCAATAAGTTATGTTACTTTGTTTACACTGTGTTGTTTACGAAAAGGGGCCACGGGTCTCTTATTGCTGTTAGGGAGCGTAAATATTAATTAACGTATCCTTCTCAATAATCCTTCTAACGGATAAATGTGAAGGAAAATGTTTTTCTTATATAATAACAAATCTGAGGAGGAGATAAATAGTAATGTATTGACTTTGGAAATTACCACAAAGATGTAGGGTGAAGGTTTCTAGCAATATACGAGTATTTCGAGCTCGCTAATCCCATTTAATATTATATTGCTAGTTCTCGTTTGGTTCGTGTTCTCATTGCATTGGTACAATTGACAAACTTCCAGACAAACGTTCATTCTCCCTTTAGAGGAATACATTTTCAAAAATCCTTTCATATTGCTCAGTTTCTTTATATGTATAAAGAATTCTTGTGCAAACTTTGTTGCTTCTAGGCCGGTTGGTTTAGGCTATGCATTATCTGTAAGTGAGTGAAAGAATGAATGAATTTAAGATTTTTAAATAGTATTTTTTGAATACTCTATTGTCAAACAGAAACTCAAATCGTTCACATTAAAAACAAACAAATTAACGAAGCAAATAGCCTACAAAATACTTTCATAATCAGCCTATAATGTTCCCACTGCTGGGACACAGGCCTCCTCTCAGTGAGAGGGAGTGGGCCGTAATCCACCACGCGGGCCCAGTGCGGGTTGGCAGATGTCACATGTCTTCGAATTTTTGGTTTTAGGACATGCCGGTTTCCTCACGATGTGCATAACTCCAGCTTCCTCATAGAATATTGCAGCTATTATGCCTTAAATATTGGTAAAGGTAGAATTATTCTATCACATATGAGGAAGCTGGAGTTATGCACATCTTTTCGTTCACCGTTTTGAGAGCAATGTGATGAAATACGAGTAATTTACACGAAGTAAAGCGCCTGTCTGGCTTCGAACCTACGACCTACAACTCGTAAGTCGCGGCCGTTACTACTTGGCTACCACTGCTCTCCAAAATGCTCTATAATAAGTTAACATTAAAAAAAAAAACTTTTCAGGTGAACGCGCTGGACTTGGCCCCGAACTACGCCGGCACGCTGACGTCACTAGTAAATACGACATCAACCTTCGCTGGCATCATCACGCCGTACCTAATCGGCCTACTGACGCCTGATGTAAGTCTCCATACAATCTTCATCTAGGTTAAGTGCTTTCTACCTCGTAAAAACTCACAAGTGAATGGATTTAACTTCAGTTAGCTCGGTTTACGATTGGAATTCGCATAAAATTTTAAGACGTTTAGAGGGAGACAATGTTTATTGTACACCTTTGAATGAATGTCTCTGTTGATACCATCCATGTTTGTATAGATATGTATGTGTATATAGGATCTACTTCAACCATTAAATTAATTCTGATTAAATTCCATTGTTAAACAACTTTATCTATTCTACCTACAACTTTCATTATAAATTACTAGCTGGTGGCGCTGGTGCCCGCGACTTCGTCTGTGATCCAGGGTGAAAAGTAGCCTATGTCCTTCTCCAGGTCATGGTCTACCCATGGATCAAATTTCAGCCAAATCCCTTCCGCCGTTTTAGCCTGAAAGGGTGACAAACTCACTTTCGCATTTATAATATTACTAGCTTCGCGTGGTTTCACCCGCATAAGTTTCCCGTGGGAATATCGGGATAAAACATATTCTATGTCCTTTCCCGGGACTCAAACACCAAATTTCAGCTGACACACTTACGCATTTATAATATTAGTATGGATATGTAAGTATAGTTTCGCTTTTATTCGCTTTTCGTGTATACCTATCTGTGTGACCTTGTTGCTCTTCTAAGCTACGCATCAGAAAGGACGATGAGTCAGAACGTCCCCCCAACCTTACATTGACCAACAGACTTAAAATGTATCTCATTCGAACCGCCTTAGCAAGCTGATCAATTTTTACTATGACGACATCTCTCAAAAGTGCGGGATATTCCGAGAAAATCATGTTTTAGTATTAATTTCGTCACAACGTCCCCCCAACCCTTACATTGACCAACAGACTTAAAATGTATCTCATTCGAACCGCCTTAGCAAGCTGATCAGTTTTTACTATGACGACATCTCTCAAAAGTGCGGGATATTCCGAGAAAATCATGTTTTAGTATTAATTTCGTCACAACGTCCCCCCAACCCTTACATTGACCAGCAGACTTAAAATGTATCTCATTCGAACCGCCTTAGCAAGCTGATCAGTTTTTACTATGACGACAGCTCTCAAAAGTGCGGGATATTCCGAGAAAATCATGTTTTAGTATTAATTTCGTCACAACGTCCCCCCAACCCTTACATTGACCAACAGACTTAAAATGTATCTCATTCGAACCGCCTTAGCAAGCTGATCAGTTTTTACTATGACGACATCTCTCAAAAGTGCGGGATATTCCGAGAAAATCATGTTTTAGTACTAATTTCGTCACAACGTCCCCCCAACCCTTACATTGACCAGCAGACTTAAAATGTATCTCATTCGAACCGCCTTAGCAAGCTGATCAATTTTTACTATGACGACATCTCTCAAAAGTGCGGGATATTCCGAGAAAATCATGTTTTAGTGTTAATTTCGTCACAACGTCCCCCCAACCCTTACATTGACCAGCAGACTTAAAATGTATCTCATTCGAACCGCCTTAGCAAGCTGATCAGTTTTTACTATGACGACAGCTCTCAAAAGTGCGGGATATTCCCAGAAAAATCATGTTTTAATGTTTATTGCCAGAACGTCCCCCCAAGCCTTACATCGACCAACAAACTTAAAATGTATCTCATTCAAACCGTCTTAGCAAGGTGATCAATTTTTACTACGACGACATCTCTCAAAAGTGCAGGATATTCCGAGAAAAATCATGTTTTAATGTTAATATTTTTGGCACAAAATAAGAGTTTGTAAGTAAAACATATTCTTTGATTTTCAAACCTCTCAAGATCAATTAGGAGATGCCATTTAAAAAACAGAAAACGTCATTCCTTACTCGTCCAATTTTTTTTATTCCTATAGGCAGGCAGTTGTCCCACCGGCGCACTGTGTTCCCAAATATCCTTGGACCTGACATTTTGAGTTAAGTTCAGTAAGAGACGCATTTCAATACGACAAACTTCGGACAAGAACTCCCATGTGCTAAATCTTTTTAGTTTTTGAAAAAAATACGTCTAAAGTTTATTATTTTTTTTATTTAGAAAATTTAAAAAAATATATTACTTGGATATAAATAAAGCTGATATGTTTCTGGTATTTTCAATTTGTTAAGAATATAGTGAAGGATTTAATACACTTTACTACGGTCCGAAAATGTTAGCTTTTAATGAGAAAAAAAAAGATTTCAGTTTTTCAGATTTTATTTTTTTTCATTTTATTTATGCGTTAGTAGCATCCACAAATAAAGCTAAATGGTAGTTAAATACGTCACTTATCACCATAAAAAAAATCAACTGCTAATGCCATGGAAAATGGGAAATAATAGCTTCTAAATATTTTTCATTACAAAACGCCTGTTATTTAGATATGAGCAACGTGTTCAGACGTCGTTGCTATGAATGAGTGATCAGGCACTGTAAGAGTATTTTGCTTTTCACTTTCTAGTAGGAATTTATCAATATCCGACATAGTCGGATATTGATAAAACAGGATGTAGTATCTAGAAGTCACGCGATTTGGCCGCGATTTTTCATTTTATGTAGATAACTACTTAGTTATCTACACCGTACTTAGTCACCGTATTTATACCTACTTAGGTAACTAACTTTTCCTGACACTGAACTGGTTACATTTACATACAATACATAATCACACCAAAAATTCCTACTAGAAAGTGAAAAGCAAAATACTCTTACAGTGCCTGATCACTCATTCATAGCAACGACGTCTGAACACGTTGCTCATATCTAAATAACAGGCGTTTTGTAATGAAAAATATTTAGAAGCTATTATTTCCCATTTTCCATGGCATTAACAGTTGATTTTTTTTATGGTGATAAGTGACGTATTTAACTACCATTTAGCTTTATTTGTGGATGCTACTAACGCATAATTAAAATGAAAAAAAATAAAATCTGAAAAACTGAAATCTTTTTTTTTCTCATTAAAAGTTAACATTTTCGGACCGTAGTAAAGTGTATTAAATCCTTCACTATATTCTTAACAAATTGAAAATACCAGAAACATATCAGCTTTATTTATATCCAAGTAATATATTTTTTTAAATTTTCTAAATAAAAAAAATAATAAACTTTAGACGTATTTTTTTCAAAAACTAAAAAGATTTAGCACATGGGAGTTCTTGTCCGAAGTTTGTCGTATTGAAATGCGTCTCTTACTGAACTTAACTCAAAATGTCAGGTCCAAGGACATTTGGGAACACAGTGCGGCGGCGATGAACGATTAGCGAGTAGAACTAGCAACTGAAAACGAGTTGGCGAGCAGCGAGCAGCGTGTGTGTAGTTCCGATAGTTTTGTCGCTGGGCTATCTGCGAGTTTTCGAGTGCGACGGGCGATTACTCGCACCACTCGCTCGGGGCGGTTAGTCTCACAAGGGTTTCTCTCGGCGTGAGCTCTGACCACCAAGCGACCATCGCTGAGCGAGTATCGCTAGGCGAGTATTATCTTTGATAGCTCTTGTCGCTCAGCGACAAACCAGTGAACCGAGTCCTCGCCGGCAGTGTGAACAGTCAGCGATCAACTGTTAATATATGCATCTCTTTTGTTTACACGGAATGTATATCTACTGTACGTTTCTTGAACGAGAAAACAGCCGACAGTTAGTCGCTTCCTCGCCGGCGGTGGGACAACTGCCATATGCTCGTCCACGACGGAGACGCGGGTGTCTTCGTCTTGGGCGAGCTTGAATCCCTCACTGCACTCAGGATTCAATTTTTTGGAAAAGATTTTGGAGTTAAAACTGGTTGCTAGTATTTTTATAGATCTTTATGAACCTGATAACACATACAAAAGATCTGTTGCAGGGCGGGGGACGAGCCTAGCGAATTAGAAAAATGAATAAAACGATTTTTTAATTTTCATTTTACTTCTAAGCCCCATGGATTATGAAGTTAAAAGTGGTTGCTAGTCTTTTTATAGATCTTTATGAACTTGATAGCACATACAAAAGATCTGTTGCAGGGCGGGAGACGGGCCTAGCGAATTAGAAAAATTAATAAAACGTTTTTTTTAATTTTCATTTTATTTCTAAGCCCCATGGATTTTGAAGTCAAAACTGGTTGCTAGTCTTTTTATAGATCTTTATGAACCTGATTAGCACATACAAAAGATCTGTTGCAGGGCGGGGGACGGGCCTAGCGAATTAGGAAAAATTAATAAAACGATTTTTTAATTTTTATTTTATTTTTAAACCCCATGGATTTTGAAATTAAAACTGGTTGCTAGTCTTTTTATAGACCTTTGTGAACCTACTAATACATACGAAAGTTCTGTTGAAGGGGGGGACGGGTCTCATACAAATATGGTCATCGTTCTTTAACCGATTTTCACCATCACTTAGAGCATTTATTCCGGAAGGTTTATGTGCATAATACATTCATATTTGACTTTGATATAGCACTGAAATCTGAGATTTTGACACGTCGCTACATTAGTAGATTGCATCCGTACGAGGGAAGGGCGGGTACTCTAATACACTAGTACACGAGATATTTCTAAACAATAATGCCTGCAGTACAGTTGTAAGAGTAGAAACTATGTCACTTACGATATCTTTGTATCGAACACTAGCTGTACCCCGCGGTTTCACCCGCCTCGCTCGGTCTAAGGGCAGCAACGTGAGGTTAAATATAACCTTCCTTAACCTTTTAACCGCCCGACTTTATATCAGTTGTCGTGCCCCCAGCGCCCGAGAAAAAAAAAACGAAAACTAAATACCGATGAAACGAGCTGTGATGATATAATAATAATACAGATTAAACGAGATGTGTTATTTGGTCGTATATATACGACTCTGGCGGAATGGGCACGAAAATATTTGTCGGATTAATCCGACGTAGGCGGTTAAAAGGTTAAAAATTGAGCTATTAAATGCAAAAATATTTTTTCAAATCTGACTATACCAGTCAGATTAGCGCGCTCAAACAAACTCGCTGAAATATATTAGTATCTAATCAGCGTCAGCATCAGTGGAACAGATTTATGCACACAGCACACATCAAAGAACGCATAGTTATGAAAAATAAAAAATATAATATTTATGAAATTTCTTATTTTTCTGACGGACTGGAGATGGTTGATAAAATTAGGCTACACAAAATGATATAGATAGCTTTAAAAAAAGCTCCAATTTAATAAATGTTAACCGATATCAAATTAATTTCGAATACGCTTTTACAATAACACATTAATTGATTCGATTGATCGATATTTATAGCCCATAAAATTTTACAGTGCTTTAAAAATAACACTTATTTTTGATTTGCCTCTTCATTCGTGTACAATAAATATCTAGAGCAAAGTGGCCGATAATTATCTTAATGTTTCGTTCTCAAAACACAAGCACATACTTAAATCAGAATCAAGATCCAAGTAAACAAAGATCAATTTATTCTGGTTAATCTACACTTTTGAGAAACAAAAGCTATCGTGACAAATTAAACTTGACCCATTTTCGATTCTGAATACGTCGTGTCGGATTTTTCTTGTTGTTTTTGATTTTAGTTCTTTTGAAAGTTCCTTTCATTCTACTAAAATTATGGATGACTTCAAAAGTAAATAAATTGACGAAGATTTTTGTTTTTGACAATTTAGTCACGTTACGGAGGTTACGATTGATAACTATATTCTCAGTATTTGTAGATAGTAGTGTAACGGCCGAACTCAATTACTTATCTATCACTAGTTTTGGCATACTGGAGGTAGAAAACTATGGACCAATGTCCCAATAGTCTATATCTGTAGCCATATGTATGATTATAAAGTATTATAATTTTTAAGGCCTTCAAAGTTTTTAAGTTCGCTAAGTTACGATTTAGTTAATTAAGATTTTGTATGAGGTACGATGGGACTGGCATACACAGTTGTGTAAAAGTCCCTAATTAAAAAAAAAGAGAAAAAAAAAAAGCATTATAACTGGCAGTTATGATTATACTGGCTACCATCAGTAGCGATGTCTTTAACTGAAAATTTGTTATTGAGTTTGGCCGTAAATAGAGAAAGGATCCTTCTAAGTTGGTTTATAATTGGGAAGTAATTGTTGCCCGAGAACTTGTAGGCTCTTTGTTTACATTGTAGCTACGGAGATTTAAAAAAAATGGAAGCTCAGGGGCTGATTTACCACTATGCGAATTTCGTCCACCTGAACTTATTTAGGTAGTTGAACGAATGAGAAACATGCATCAAGATTAACTATTTCTTCTTGTTCTGTTACAGTCAACTCTGGCGCAATGGCGGGTGGCCTTCTGGGTGTGCTTTGCAGTGTTGGTAGGCACAAACATCATTTACTGCATCTGGGCTGACGGCAAGCAGCAATGGTGGGATGACGTCCGGCAATTCGGCTACCCCGAAGGATGGAAACATGGCCCACTGACCAGAGACATAGTCGAACAACCAGAGTCAGTCAGACTCTCAGACCACAAAACTGGATCATCATGATTTAAGAAATAAAAGACAATGCAACCAATGCAACTAGTCAGTGAAGAATACATAATATAGTACAATAACAGTGCCTTATACTCTAAGTTCTTATGGACATAATAATAGATATAGACGAGTTATAATCGAATTTTTCTAATAATAAATCTCCTTTTTTTAATACTTGTTTTGTATTCCAATTTAAAAACTTTACTCACAGTACTGTATAAACAGAGGGATTTCGAAAAGACATACGATTTATCAAAGAGGATAACGATCGGCTGCAGGTTTAGGAGTAATTACTTTTCCATTCTCTTCGCAATACTTTGTATCTGTTAGAGGGGCTTGTGGCTAAGTAATAACAGCCGCACGGGTCGATCGATCAGGTTAAACTACGCTTGCCGTGGTTGGTCCGTGTATGGGTGACCATCTTTACATATCAAGAGCCCTCCGTGCCTCGAAAAGCGTTAAGCCGTTGGTCTCGACTGTCATTCCTGAATCATTGACAGTCTTTACGGGTCGTCAGAAGCATGAAAGTCTGACAACCAGTCTATACCAAGGGTATCGTATTACTGGGTTGTGGAGATTAGGTAGGCAGTTACTCCATATAAAATACTGGTATCCAGCTGCATTCGGTTTGACTGGCAGCCGACCTTAACATAGTTGGAAAAAGGCTAGGCAGATTGAATACTCTGTACCTTTTCTTAAAATAGGTATATATACTTTTTATTGCAGAAAACAGTATCTGAATGACTAAAGTTTCTTCTATAAACAATAGCGCTTGAAAATACAAGTTTCACATAAACAAGTCGACCGGAATATGCAATTATAAAGGTCGTAGCACACGTATCAACTCGGAAAGGGATCGTCACCGTATAAACTCGAGCCGTTCAGTATTATTTGTATGAAACTCCCTACTGCAACGCACACTAACCGGAATCGTAACGTAATCGCCTCGCCTCGGGACAAGCTCACGAACCGCGGTGCGGTGCGTGGTCGCCTTGCAGTTCTTGCGCTTACGGTTCTCCGTACCCTAGCTCACGGCTCTTCGTCCACGTCCAGCCGCGCGCAATGATTGAACTAGTGCCGCCTAGCCGTCAACCAGCGGTCGGCGAGCCGTAAGCACGGCGTCGCCTAGCCGTAGCCGAGTCGACATATCGGAGCTTATGATCCGCTTTGGTTACGTGCTTACGTTAGATTGACGACTGTTTGACGGCGACGCGAAAGGCGATACGGTTACGATCCCTTTTCGAGTTGATACGTGTGCAACAACCTTTATAAGTTCTCTAATTGCAAAGTTCTTTATCTTCCATGATACCCACGGGCAAGCTCGTTAATTAATACGCTACGGAACCCGGTAACGAAGGATGTTGTTACTTACCCCAATACTAAGCTATGCATTGTTTAGTAGTAACTAAACAATGCATAGCTTAGAGAAGTTAGTTTGGGTCGGAATACTTAGTGGGGTTTTCGTTTAAATCCGAAACTGGGTATGTTAAGATTATCAAGTTGTGTGAACGTTATAACGTTTTCTAATTTCAGTGTGCTTGTTCATTGGTTTGGATATAGTGTTAAGAACTCGGGGTATAGCAAAGTAAAATGGGGTGTATTCCACTATTTCTATTAGGCATTTCTATTGATAGAAATACTGGGCCTGATTCTGACTGATTGTCCCACTATTTCTATTGCTGTCGGCTGCGACAAAAAAAACGCTGCGTCACTTCTTATGACGGCGTGCACATAGGAACTGTTTATTTATATTTCCTCTTTAGATAAAACCTCTTGATCATAGTTGTAATTGACTGTTATTGATAGACAGCTGCCATGAAACTAAATATCTTTGTATAAAATAATGAAATATAGTTTGTTATCACTTTATCAGTGTCATGAAAAACGTGTCTATCAAAATGTTTCTTGTTCGTCATGTATTCCTTCTAATTCTTTTCTTGAATATATACTAAAAGTGTAACGTTATCTAAATAAGCAAGACTAGGCAAAAATTCTGCTACTCAAGTAATTGCAATAATATTAATAATTGTGGAGAGTCTAAAACTTATAGTTTATAGTTTAAAAGAAAACTTAGCTTAAAGGGAAACAATTTGTTTGAATAATTCCTTCGAGATTTTCAGTCCCTAAAAATTAAACGAAAGAAGTATAGCAGTCTCAGTTGTTTTAAAAACTCTTATGGACCGTTGAATTGGTTCCACGAATGAATGTTCGTTGCGTAACAAAATCAGCTTGCGCAATGAATGTTTGCAATACACCTAAGCGAAGCGAATGTTTGCAAAACACCTACGCGAAGCGAAGTACGTTCTTCAATGGTAATTGAGACAATGAAATTGGAATAAAATTTATTATTTTTTAATATTTCTACAACGATTTTGAATAATGCAACGTCAACTAACAATTAGGGAAAGGTTAAAAATTTAGTTACAAAATAACAAGCATTTTGCGTAAAGACTAAAAAAACACGGGGCAAGAAATACTTAGTGCACCTTAGAAAACAAATAGGTACTTAAATCGAATACACATCAAAATACATAAACGATTCTGAGCTATACAATTATAATGCAGGTCGCCTATTTCACCTTTATTTGAACACAAAGCTAGAGTCTATAAAATTAATGTGGTATACATCAGTGGCGAAGGGTGAATTTATGACAAAGGTAAACCGAGCAAAAAAAAAAAGCCAAAAAAATTTCAATTATGAATTATTGACTATAGTGTGGTTATGTTCTGAATTTTCGAAGGGAAGCCGGTGGGAATCGAGTTCTATGGTACCTTCGCCACTGGTATTAATAATAGGCAAACATATTTAATTTTATTAATTCACCATGCACTTTATGCGTTTCTCGCCTAAGGCTGCTTTTCCATCAGAGATGTGCTTTGCTATGTTGCCATGGATACGATTGATATCCACCAATCATATTCATTGATCCACATAGCATAGCACTGGTGGAAACGGGTTCAACTAAGCTATGTTTTTTATACGGAAGGATGCGTGCCATGGATGGGAGGTATGGATGCGCGCGTGGTGTAGCTATGTGCAGAGCAGAGTACTCCCCGTGCCTTCCCTACTATCGATGCATCGCATAGCTCGCACTGCGCAATTTCCTCGCACAGCTGCCCCACAGCGGCGCATCTTCATAGCACATCTTACTCGCTCTGCTACACAGCTTAGCATCAGTGGATAGTTTCGTAGCTTAGCTTTCACATCCTCGCAGCATAGCTGCATAGCACGGCTCTGGTGGAAAAGCAGTCTTAAGCTACGGTTTGCTAGAAAAGCAGTGATCGCCATCGCCATACATAACGGCCGCAGTGTCGGCTTTCATGAAAATGATGACACCGAGGTTTGCCTTTACGATGTCAAAAAATACTCCAGGAAAACACCAATTTACTTTCCTAAACAACGGTTCTGTAACGTCATTTAACGGTAAATTGCGGACGCTATGTGGCAGCCAGGCGAAGTATTAGGAAACCCCAGATTGACGACCGAAACACTTATATGTAGCAAAATTTACGTCATTGAATAAGGCTATAGGTACAAACATCTCACAGAGAGTAAACATCTGATCAGAGATGCGTTGCTACACAGTCAAGCAGATCATAATTGAATACGCGAATAGCTGTCGTACCTACCAGTGTCTCTAGGCTAGAGATTTAACTAGGCATTAAGTTAAGGCGACTACACGACCTAAAGCGCGGTCACTGTCGGACTGCATAGAAAAGAAAGAGAAGCGCGATGACACAACCGTGGTAATTTATTGCAAATATGAAGCAATTATCTATTTACAAAAACTCTCAAACACCAAACAAATAAAAACCGTATACTAAAATTCGGGGAATTAAATTGTCTTTTAGATGGTGAAAGTTTTATGAAAATACACCCGATAGTGTTTGCGCGATTA
This sequence comes from Amphipoea lucens, assembly GCA_947508005.1. Lineage (NCBI taxonomy): Eukaryota > Metazoa > Arthropoda > Insecta > Lepidoptera > Noctuidae > Amphipoea > Amphipoea lucens. The sequence goes on from OX382358.1 coordinate 9,423,119, forward strand.
TCGTTTTTATGTCCGCGGTAGACATTACTTTACAAATTAATTACACTATGTTAAAAAAATATAATTGCAAATATTCACATATCAAATTACGAAGCAAATGGTCTAGTATAACATTTATTTTTTTCAAAGAAATCAGTCCGGTCAATTAGACGTGATGTTGAATTTAAAATCATTAGAAGTCGTATATCTGCGCCTTAAGGGCCCGATCACACGTACCACAACCACACCACAGAGACAGACACAGACCACATTTGGCCGTTAAAATGAACAGTGTGGGCGATACCGACCACATCAAGGTCACGTCGCATCCAAAACGCAACCTGTCTGCAAAAACTAGCCACAACGTAACCACATCGCAACTACTAGCGGTAACGCAACCACATCGAAATTTTGTAGTTACCACAACGCAACTGCAAGAAGCAACCCGCAGTGGGCCCGTGGTGGATTACGGCCCACTCCCTCTCACAGAGAGGAGGCCCGTGTCCCAGCAGTGTGAAAATAGGCTGATTATGTATGTATATAACTGCAAGAAGCTGCAGCAATACTATACACACGTAACCACTGCTTGTTAACAGCTTGTTAACATTTTGCCGCTGCTGTGTGGTGTGGTTGTGGTACGTATGGCCCTAATTGTAGCTATTTCACATAGATTCATTATGGTGTGGTAATCCCTGAATCTGTATGTTCTTGCGAGCGTTCCTCAATTCTTGTGAAGCTTTCAGGACCTGTGCCTCAAGACTCTTCTTCCTCTGCGCTAATGTCACCACCTAGTCAGACAGGGCTTGTTATACAGGGTGTATTTTGAGATGGGGTAGTAGGCGTAGTAAGGGTCTTAACCGCTGCAGCTACAGGAAAACTCTCTTAGGAGACTAGCCTTAACTTTTTGAGAAATTTTGATCTGCACCACAGAATTTGAAAAAAAAAAATAAGGGGATTCAGCAAGAAAATGGGAAATTTTATCAAAAACTTTTTTGGTGCCAATCGATCCTGTTTTTTGTAAGGATCAAACCATCTGTGAACTTATTTAAGTGTCGCCTAGTGCTAGTGGTAAAAGGCAATAATATTGAGTCTTTAACCAGTTGAATGCCGTAATTACAGACACAATTAAAAAGCCATTGTGTCTCGCGTGGATCCACGTTTAAGCATACGAAGGGTTAAGCACTAACCCCCTTATTCATAAAACTTATCAAACCTATTTTAGTTAAAATGGGGTTTGTCTCTTTCTTACACACAGAAATGACAACGTGAGAGATAAAGACAAACGTTCTATAAACCTATTTTAGCTAAAATAAAGATAAAATAGGATTATGAATAAGGGGGTAACTATTCAACTGAACATTTTTCTGAACTTCAAATCAGCGTTAATTTGTTGGCCCAAAATAAAGTTTGCTGTTTCGTTATTTTTTTCAGCTTTTATATAAGCATATTAACAGAGTTTAATATGGTTCTTAAAATACCTTTTCTTTATTAATTGTTAAGCAAATTGATACCCTTCATCAATCAAATAGTCAATTTACAGTGTCATAAGTATTAGCCAACTCATACAACTGTCAAAGAATAACAGATGTGATTTAACTAACCCGATAATTTAAGTTGACTGTCCATTTGCTTAACAATTAATTTCTCTGAGTTTACCTCCACACATATCTACATAAACCAGCCGAAAGCAATGGTTTTTGGTAGTAGTAATTTCAATAATTTTGAAAAAAAAAAAAAACTTTAAAGCTAGACAAAATATCTATTCTTCAAAACTTGTACACGCCAGCACATCAAGCTACCCGAAACTGTCAAACTTTCCCAATCAACTTTGAACCTTATGCTTTAGCGGTAAAGTTGAAAAACTATTAAAGAAATCTGACAGATTGTAGTAGCTTGATGAGCTTTTATCTCACGAAGCTACGTGCGCTTTACTTATGGCAAAGAAGTGTACAAACAAGCTGTGAATATTGTGTGTAAGCTCAGGAGCTCCCGGTACCGTCCGAGACACGGGCAACGTTGGAAGTGTGTGTGTGATACTTGCTGACACTACTCGTCTTCCCGCACACATTCACAGCGTGTTTGTACACAAGTAAAGCGCGCGTCGCTTCGTAAGATAAAAATACTATAGCCTAGTGCAGTAGTATCAAATAAATATAGTTTACCTCGTCCGTGGAATCTTGGAAGTCGCGCAATAAATCTTTTCGTGTTAGGAGGCCGGCTTTCAGTCTCTCATCCTCTACGGACCAACGCAGTTTATTGCGATGCATCTGTTCAATATAAAAAAGTAGCAATAATATTTTCTCAAACATGCTTGGTTTGAGCATTATTTTGACAATCTTCTTCGAGATAAATCGGAATTGCTGTACTGGCTAAATACATGCGAGCAGGGGCCGTTAAAATTTGTATGAAAATCCATATCTGTCGTGTTTTAGCGGCCAAATAAATTACATACAAAACTCATATCTGTCGTGTAATTTAAAAATGGAACGATCTTTTACAACGAATCAAAGTAACTTATTAAAGGTTTTATTAAATTTCGAACTGGCTTACAAATAGAAAGCTGTTTATAGAAAAAACAAATTAGCACTTTCACGCGAGAAAAATTGTTGTTGTTCGTTGTTCGTAATTGATTTTGAAAAGTAATTGTATTTAATTTCCGCGCATTAGGATTTGAGAAAAGTACTATACAAGCCTTGGCCACAACTAAGCATTCATGGACTTACGTATGTGTGCCTCGGCTTCGGCAGAATGATGATAAACCACATTCACCTGAATGAAAATGCTTAACAGCGGGGTAATTGCGTAATACACATAAAATGACAATTGATCGGTATGGGTTTCATATTGACAGTTCATGTTAATAGCGCTATTAAAGTTGTTGAGCAAAAGGCCTTTTTACCCGACTGCGGCGAAGCCCATAAGGAGGGTTATGTGTTTGACCTGTATGTATGTATGTATGTATGTCCGTTTCTTTGTTCCCTCGTAACTCCTAAACGAATGAACGGATTTGGATAAATTATACGTCTTTAGATTTGTCTTGGTCGCGTGAGTGTTACTGCCTACATGAAAATCAAAAACAAAGTAAAATGGTGTATTTGGAGTGCCATATATTGTGGAGTTTGATTTTTTTTTTCTTCTAATAACATCGAATGATTGATTCAATCATTAGATCGTGATTTCAAAAATATATACAACTTATATGGTTAAAAATAATTCAAAGTGACAAAACGTAAAAAACGAAATAAAAAAATAAAATGAAATCTTTCACATTTGTAAACTAAAAAGCTGGAAATAAAATACAAAAAAAACTAAAAGACCCGACTGCGGTAAAAAACTTAAGTTAATAATAAAAAAACTGAAGCAGGCGGGACCCATTCCATTTTTATATTTTCATACTCAAATGGGTCCCGCCCTCCTCCAACTTTTATTTAATTTAAAAATGGCTTGTTTTTAGCTTTTCAGTTTATTTAACTTAAGTTTTTAACCGCAGTGGGGTTTTTTTTAGTTTTTTTTTATTACTTTTTCTTTCAAACTTATGAAGCAATGGATTAGAATGTTAATTAATATTTAATTCCATACTCACACGACATCGACAAAATTACATAGAAAATAACGTTCACCTGCTCATTTCATTTATTTCTTTTTATCATTCAAAGCGAAAGTGAAAGATGCTGAAGGCTGAAATCCAGCATCGTTGGATATAGGGTCACCATTGTATTCATATTTCACTTTTGATTCATTTTGTGTTCAGACGTTTTACTTCGAATGAAAGGTGCCGAATAACAGACGTAAATGACAAATAGTCAGGCGTGTCTTAAGAACTGCTAATGAAATTCTTAGCTTCTCCAATAAAAACAACAGCTAAGAAAAAATAATTACCTTAACCGTGCCCAAAACTTCTCTGGCTCTATAAAACTCTATTTCAGCGTCCCCAAGATCACATTCAGCAAAGTCAATGACCTCATCAGTGTGATGCATCTTCTCTCTAATGTGAGCCAAGATTTGGTTATGCTCTGTGCATTTCGCACGGTGTTTTATAAGCTCGTCTTCGCGTTCTGTTGAAAAAGTAATGTGTTTTGATAGGGCAATTGAAAATGGTGTAAATTTTATAAAAGGATATTTAGAACAATATTTTTTTGGCATTAGTAATGTGTTTTGTCGGATATTTTACTCAGTATCGATTTCTTAGTTTTTAATCTTTAGGTCATCATCATCTTGCTCATTACTATTTTGCTCAATTTGAACATAATCATAATAATTAAAGTATATAAATTATTTACTATTTATAGGAATTTCAGATACCTAATATTTATGTATAAGCACTTGAGTGAGATACCTGAGATACAGGTTTATTCCTAGTTCAGGTAGAATCCAATCATTTCTTACCTACCTCTAGTTTAAGGCCCTATTTTGTAAATATTTATGTAAATCAATTATTTCAATAAACAATTTCAATCTGCCTAGCCTTTTCCCAACTATGTTGAGGTCGGCTTCCAGTCTAACCAGATGCAGCTGAATACCAGTAGTTTATATGGAGCGACTGCCTATCTGACCTCCACAACCCAGTTACTGGGTAATAGGTACGATACCCCTTGGTAAGACTGGTTGTCAGACTTTCGGGCTACTGACGACCCGTAACGACTGTCAAACATCCACGAATGACAGCCGGGACCATAGATATTACATTTCTATGGCCGGGACCAACGGCTTAACGTGCTTTCCGAGGCACGGAGGGGTCTTGGTATGTGAAGATGGTCACCCATCCACGGACCAACCGCGGCAAGCGTAGCTTAACCTTATCGACCAACCCATGCGGCTGTTATTACTTATCCACAAGCTCCTCCACAAGTTTTTAATCTTTAGGTATCATACAGTTTTAATAACACCAAAATCTTTAAATTATGAGACACCTTTGTCCCATGGATGTATGCAGAAACTACAGAACGCCAACTGCTACGATCCTTACATGTTTCGTTTACGTTCGTAAGGCGCGAGTTTATGTATATACCTATGTATGTATGAGATCAAAATAATAGAAGTTATAAAAAAAACTGTTTAATATAATTACCTTCAATTTTAGTAGTATAATTCTGATTATCTATATTGAGTTGTTCATATTGCCATACGTAAAGTCCTGGGCCCAGGGTTTCCAGCTTCTTCACTATAGCCTCAAGTTCGGCGACGGCATTCCTCGCGCGTATGTACCGCAGACAAAGCGCAGAAGATTGTTCACTCTTGCGCCTTTGAAGTGTTAGGAATCGCTCCACAGTCTGCAGTTAGTAGAATACTATTTAAAATTTATTGATTTTTTGCAGCATAGAAGACTTGCAGCTAAAAAAACAACTAAAATTGGAAACAATAGTCGACAGAAAGCATCATATGCCTAGCGTTTTCCCAATTATGTTGGGGTTGGCTTTCAGCCTAACCAGATCAACCGGATGTAGCTATGAATACCAGTATTTTACGTGGAGCGACTGCCTTTCTGACCTCCTCAGCCCAGTTACTGGAATACTATAAAGTAGGCATACAGAAGCGATTATTAAAATGGGCTGGAATGACAGAGGTTCGATGAATGACGGTAATTATTATCTACTAGTTGAAGTCAAGAGATTGTAAAAACTTTTTGTGTTTGTTTAGCGTGATATGTATATTGATAGGCACCCATCATGTGTATGGTTTTGCCAACTAATTATAACGCACCCCTTTGGGTCATTGTAAAGAAAATGCTCATTTTTTCTGGAGGCCATTATCAAAACTACAGAAAAAAAAAGGGAACTATATTTTCTATCACCAAAATTTATATTTGTCATCAAGTTGTATCACCTAATAAATAGATCTATCGCCACGAAATATTTGTATCACCTAATAAATAGATCTATCGCCACGAAATATTTTCGTTCTCAGATAGCGGGGCTCCGTCGACATAGGATGCAAGAACGAGCGAAGGGCACCCCGAGGTTCGGTTTGGTTAGGTTACTTTAAACTCTTTACACAGAAATAGGGGCCCCGCGAAGCGGGGCTCCGTCGACATAGGATGCAAGAGCGAGCGAAGGGCACCCCGAGGTTCGGTTTGGTTAGGTCACTTGCATTGTTTGGTGACTACATTTTGGTGACAGATCTACTATTTGGAGGACAAACCCTATTATTTAAGAAACACAAAACTAATTAAATTGGTGATAGCTTAAATGATACCCAAAAAAAAACTGTTGTTCCCTACATTTTATGTTCGCATAATTCGTCAAAATGTAGGGAAAAGCTGATTTTTTTTTCGCGATTTCAGGGTGTTGGTCTCATATTGAAAGTTGTTCATAACGATGAGTACAACGGCCTCTTTTCAGGTCCAACACCATTTAAATTACACCTTATATATGGCCATCAAGCTACGGTTTCTTAGAAGAACGGTGACTGCCCCACATAGCGTCCGCAATTTACCGGTGAACGACGTCACTGAAACGTTATCTTTGAAAGTAAGTTTATGTGTTGTCCTATAGAGTGTTTTTGACACCGTAAAGTCAAACCCTGCTGCCCAATGATTTAAATTGCTAGATTTGCCCTCAACGTACTTAAACACGCAAAAAGTGTCCATACTGGGAAGAGTGAGCTCACACAGGCTCACACATTATTATACATATACGGTCTTATTCATAAAAAAGCTAATAGAAGGTTTAAACTATTAATTTGTTAAAATGCTCAAAAAGCTTTTAAAACGTTCGATAAAATTTTGTATTCATAAACGCTTCATAAATGTTCTATAACTAAAATGTCCTTATAAATCTAAATGTTGCCGTTATAATGAAGTCATCCAACTATTTTAAAATCAAACGAGAATATCTGTCTACGCACCGAATAATTGTGACCATAGACATTATTACGTACGAAAAACAATTTTATTGTCTACAGTTTTGGCAGTTTTGACGTGGTAAAGTCACGGATTTTAATTGTCAATGAATTTGATTTGATATTCAGTTCACACGCGCGCGAATACGAATAATTAAAAGTAGTTAATAAAAATGGATTCAAGACCGGTGACTAGTTCGAACAATAAAAGGCAAAGAAGTGAAAATTGGGTGGACGAGGATAAGGTTTGTACTGCTACAGCTAGAATGTGTTCAAAGTAAGTTTTGTTCTGTAAGATTCTCAATTCCTCATACTTATGCTTGCTTTTGCTTCTTTTTCTTAGGCTGTTCTGAAAGAATTGGTCAGGGAGAGGGTCTCCGTTTTAGAGAACAAAAACACAGACGCAAATACCAATTCGAAAAAGGTAGCGACCTGGCATGATTTACGAATTAGGTAGGTTGGCACCTATTTACATGTTACCTACGATAAGTAGGTATAGGACTCGTAATATCAGTTATTCTTCTATAATTTCATTTGGTATAATTATAATTTGCAAACAAATTTATAGCTATGTATCTATATTTACAGTAAAATTATGATGACCTTTGTGTTTGACCTTTTATGTTTCAGTTTTAACAGTATGGCCAAGACCCAAAGAACCCTGCAACAACTAAAGGCGCAGTGGGGCATAATAAAAATGTCAACAAAAAGAAAAAAAAATCTTGAGCGGAAAGAGAGGTTACAAACAGGTGGTGGTCCACCACCCGCTTCTGAACCAGCAAATGGAGAGGACATTGCTGTGTGGCTCCCTCACAAGTTTACAATCGATACAAATAAGTTTGATTCAGATAAACAGGTATAAAATTACAGATAATTGTTGTGTTGTCAATAAGCATACTTTATACAGGGTGTTACGGAAAGGGTATATCAATACAAACGGGTTGAAGAGTGTATCTGGTCTAGAATCTCTGTACAAAATTTCAGCTCAAAAGCAGTAACTTTGAAAATGCTTAATATTTTATTATTTCGATAGTTTATTAAATTGAAATCATAACAAACGTGTCACCGCACTACGAGGGTCATTATCCATTACCTGTAGTGTGTCTGTGCGCCTAGTACACGCACATCACGCCGCCGCGCGCCACTGCAGCGCGCCGTGATGTCGAAATAAAAAAATATTAAGCATTTTCAAAGTTAATGCTTTAGAGCTGAAATTTTGTACAGAGATAGTCCCATAGTAAAAGTTGTTCATAATGATGAGTACAATGACCTCTTAAAAGGATGCCCATGAATTTAATTCCACCCTGTATAGTACTAGCTGACGGCCAGAGATGGGCCTGTCCAAATATCAATAAATCCCAATCAGCCTATAATGTTCCCACTGCTGGGACACAGGCCTCTTCTCGGTAAGAGGGAACGGGCCGTAATCTACCATGTGGGCCCAGTGCGGGTTGGCGGATGTCACATGTCTTTGAATTATTGATTCTAGGACATGCCGGTTTCCTCACGATTTTTTTCTTCATCGTTTTGAGAGAGGTGGTGATAAAATAATTTGCACAAGCCAATTTTTACCTACAACCCGTAAGTCGCGGCCGTTATCTACCCACCACTGTTCAGAGATTAAAATTTATTTGGGACAAAAACTAACAGAGAAATAATTACTTTAATAATAGTAACTATTATATTAATTTTGTATTTCAGGTTAGTAGGACTGGTAAGGAAGGTGCCGTGCTACTAATAGCAGAAACAGAAATGGCCTGCAGAAAAGCGTTACATGAGGCACAGATGGCAAACGAAAACCAAAAATTAAAAAATTTAGTTTTAGAAGAAGAGGTTTTAAAAGCTAAGTTACAGTTTTATAAAAATAAATTGAATTGATATTTTTAAACAAGCTTTTTATTAATGAACTAGCTGCACCCCGCGGTTTCACCCGCATAAGTTTCGATCCCGTGAGAATATCGGGATAAAAAGTAGCCTATATGTTAATCCAGGGTGTCAGCTACCTCCATACAAAATTTTATTAAAATTGGTCTAGCCGTTTGAGCGTGAAGAAGTAACAAACATAAACACACACACACACACTCACAAACTTTCGCTTTTATAATACGAGGGTGACACTGAAAGTTCTTAGAAAATCAAAAACTGAACAAACTAGCAAGTTATTACTTTTATTATATCTTATCAAAATAGTGTCCATTTACATCAATACATCGCTGCATCCGATGGAACCACTGAGAAAAGCACTGCTCACTTGTCCTTAGGGGTCTCTTCGACGGCATTTTGAAACGCAGCCACTGCTTCCTCGGCGCCCATTGATGCGTCAGTGGGTATTTGTAGTAAACTTTAAGGGTCGTTTTTTAGCCAAAGAATTAGCATTGCCATTCAATGTGGCAATGCTAAAAATAAATAAAATAAAATGCTTTTTAATGGTTAAGGATGTTTAATTGTTAAAAATACTTCTGAAATAAAAATAAGTGTAGGAAGTTAACACAGGGCACAAACAGGAAAAATTGGTAAAATATACATAAACAATCATAACGATAATATTGACAAATTGAGGTCATTGACCTTTTTATTCTACATCCATCAACTACACATAATGCACCAGAACCAGCCATATCATAAAAATTTGAAACTAAGTACGTCAGGTCGACCAAAATGTATGCGTACATACGTACCTCGCGGCTCTCGGCAACCCACTGAGAAATAGGCGCGGCAGCCGGTACCTAGGTAGGTAGTTAGCGCGCGAAAGTACAGACGCCAGCACATCAACCTACCCGAAACTGTCAAATTTGCCCAATCAATTTTGAGCCTTATGCTTTAGCAATAAAGTTGAAAATTTATTAAAGAAATTTGACAGATTGTAGTAGGTTGATGTGCGTCTGTACATAGAGTGATTTATCTGTTAGTAACCTGTGCCGTAAGTATGTCGAACGCAGCATTATAGTGTCACCTCCGTTAAATCTTTGAACCATTTCACGACACCAATCAACACGACGGAGTTTTTGGGCCTCTGTCAAATTATGAGGTATCCTCCGGATACAAAGCTTCCTGACCGCTAAATGTTCATGGAGGATTTTGTGCACTGACTCATACCGTTGCCTAAGTTTGTCCGAATCTGCTGATAAGTCAGTCTTTTGTCAGTCTCTATCATACGCCGCACAACACTGAAATATTTTGATTTTATTATAACGTTTACAAGTGGCCAGTTCTAAAAACTTTCAATGTTGCCCTCAGATTAATGTGATTTTACTCGCTAAAATGTCTTCTTATAAAAGTTTGCAGAATTGCGTTAGCATTTGGATTTCCCCTTGCAACTTCTTTGCTTACTTCTGTACGATGTTCATTGCTATCGCTACCCTCAAAATGCATGTCTCCTTGGTCAATTGCAATGTTGTGGAGTATTGCTAGAGCCACTATGGTTATTTTTTCGTTCTCTAGTTTACAGGTCATGCCACGTAAAAGGCAAAACCGTTGTTTCCACACTCCAAAGCAGCGTTCCACGGAATTTCTTGTTGCAATGTGCGCTTCATTATATCTTTCCTCGCTTCTATTTTGAGGCCTTAAAATAGGAGTGAAGAGATATGGTTCTAATTTGTACCCGGAGTCACCTAAAAGTTTTCCACTAAACAAACCCATCTCAAAACGCTCTTTGAGTGACGATTCGTTAAAAATTCGGGCGTCGTGCGTGCTACCTCTCCATCTGGCAACAATATCTTGGATACGAAGATGTGCATCACAAATTACCTGTAAACAAAAATGATTAAATATTATGAAGGAAAGTATTATGTACAATAGAGTTTTGTTTTACAATAGTGCGATGTTTAATCTATCAAGCTCCGCTAATGAGACACAATTGATTTTCAATTGTTTGGTCGCCGTTCGGCGACACGCGCCGCTTGACCGGTTAAAATATCGGGACATTCAGGGAATAAAATCCCTTTCTATTTATATAATATTGGGCTACATCACCTCCACATTTACGGATTTTGATGTGAGTGCAATCAATGCAACCTGGAAATTTCGAATTTCATGAAATTCCCTCATCATAATTTACTCTTCGGCAAATGTATTGGGCATTTTAATAAAGGATGCCGAGTGACGAGCGAGTGCACGTGCTACTCGGGCACAAATCCGACTGGTGGTCGCTTGAGACAATCCATGGTGGTCTCCAGCATCTTCTTGAACCTTTAATGAATAGAGATGACTTAGAAAATGGTTTTAAGAGGTATAATGAATACCTACATAAATATATTTCAAGGAATATTGACATGTGTAAAAAAAACTTGCCTCTCGACGACCCCAACATCTTATGGCAATTATAACCTGAATTTCTGGTGAGGTGCCGCAACCTCTACGATCTAACATAAGATCATCACGAATAAGGTTAATTATGAAGGTCGCTGTAGATTTATTAAACCGATAAAGCTTCCGAAAGTCTTCGTCGTCTAGAGAAAATGGATCACTTCTATTTCTGTACACCTTTCTTCGAAGCGGATGGTTTTCAAGACGTACGATTCTTTCGATAGTATCCGAGCTTTGGAAAGCTTGCATTGTATTTGTATATACTATAATCGAAATTAGTTAAACAGAAGTAGAAGGAAAATAAATAAATTATAACTGCAGCTCTTCCAAATACGACTGTTTACGAAACTGACATTTGTTGCCATGCATGTTATTGTAAACATTGTACCTAGGTACGTCAAATGATATTAATCAGCTGATGCAGAGTCGGCCATTTTTTCCTTATTTATTTATTTGGGACAAACAAACAGTAACACATTATATCTGCGCAAATAATATAAAGAAAGATATTATATAAATGTGAAACTCACACCGTTATCCACAGTATATAGTACTGTTATAGTAGGGGTCTGGGTTTCATAACTTTATAGTAGGTTTACAGAACGTTTTAATGCTAAAATGCGTTTATGAATAGCAATTTTTGACATCGAGACTTTAGCAAGCCTTTAGATGTTCCATAACTTATTATGAATAAGACCGATAGCGTTTCCATGACAATCGAGTCAAGTCACTGCGTTATTGGGTGTCAGGTGTCAAAACGACACAGAAACGCGATCACGCAACTATCTTTTGACGCAGTTACGCATATCTAGCAAACTAAATCTTTGCCGCTGTCATAAGTCACCGCTTTTCTAGAAAACCCTAGCTTTACGTATACCCACGTGAGGTGTCAATTTGCTTATCAAATTAACTTCTCTGACTTAACATAGGTCAGACCCATGTCCATGCACTGACAGTCCTCTGTCCTAGAGTAAATTCTTACCTCAGTAAAGTCTTACCTTATCAGCGATAGGTTTCCCTTTTCTTGAGTAAATTAGTCCCGAACCGGTAGTCCGCTCGAGGTGTTGCAACCCATCAAACTTCGTGTTAGCATGCTCCAATCTACCAGCATATTTTTGCTCAACTTCAGAAACTTTCTGTTTTATCTATATGAAAATAAGCTTTTAATTAAAATTAAATTGAAAAATGATTACGTTGAATAAATGGTGAAATTAAAAGTACCTATTTATCGTTTCCTTTATAAAATATACAGTATATTTTTTTAACCAATGCGCAAACTGTAACCATGAATTCAGTACATGATTCTGAACCGCCCTGCGTTGAAAATTTTGAGGGTTATTAAAAAAATAATACCTCTGCCATACATTTTGTCCGCGTAGGTATTGCACTTTTCTATTGAAAACGGTTTTAAGTCTTTCGTATATTCTTGCTTGTAATATTTATGACAAACAAATTTAGGGCATATTGTATTTAAGGATTTCAATTTTATGGCATGTGATATTATGTGACATTAAGTTCGAGCAAGTTATCATTCGGACAAAATGATGATTAGGACAAACAAATTATGGCACTTTATGGATAAAAAAGTTGGGTAACACAATAGAGAACCATATTTTTACGTCTTTAAAATGTATGGAAATACTTACATGTTATAACGTTATCGTGAACCGAAAGGATGATGCCCATTTTGGTACCCCCTTCAATAACCATGTGTTTATACATAGTTGGATAGGTCTTTTTAAACCGCATGGAAGATACCCCCGGTGCCAAATTCTAAATCCTTGTCCGTTCACAGTTGTACTGTACTAAACATGTCAGTTTTAACCATGTACACATTACTAGGTACCTATGAGAAAAGTTTTATACGATTTCTAAATTTTTCTAGTAGTCTAACTTCAGTTTGCCCAAAAGAATCTTTGAATCCTTCTACGAAACTACAACGATTGACATCATAAAAATAAAATGTATCTAAGAATTAACGTTTTTCTAGCGGATTGTACCAATTTTTTTCAAAATCCGATAATGTAGTTAGCAATTGCTCAAGAAGTAGTGGCTTCTCTTACTGCCTCATCTCAAATTCCACCCTGTATTACTCCGATCGGACAAGGAATCAAGACAACAGCCCTTGGTATTATTGTATTAGATCTTAATACATTTCTGATTTTATATCATTTATTCCTATTGGAGCGGGTACCAGCTTCCATACATTTCGTGGCATCATTCTTTAAAAGCGTCTTCAAATATTTCCATACATTATACTTCCCTGTGTTATCGTGTCGTGATGCAGTCGACGTCCATAGTAAAATCGTCACGTTAGAAATTATAAAAGCGCAAATTATAGTTCTATTTTTGATGCATGTTCAAATAAAATATTTTTTTAATAATAACTTATGCAACAGTTTTACAGACTACTATATTTGTGTAAGGAAGTGCAGGTGCTTGGGCTCCCCCTAGCCTATGTGGACATAGGCTGCATCATCATCATTTCAGCCAAAAGACGTCCACTGCTGGAGCAGTGGACGTCTTTTGGCTGAAATGATGATGATGATGATATTTGTATGTTGGCAATCTTTCATTATGAGCATTAGATGCTTACTTCAGCGATTTCACTCTCTGCCTTCTTCTTCAATTCCTCGTAAGAATACAATTTTTGTTGATATTTTTCTTCCATATCTACAGCCCCCTCCAAAGCCTTCAAAACATGTTCACATTTACGTTTTCTGGAAAAGTTAGGGCTTATGGGATTCGAGAAACATCTCGAATACAATAATAATATACAGTTAATGCCACAATAATTATTTTATACTTAGGTATTTACTCGTACCTTGCGAGATTCGCATTTAATATGATCGAGATTTAGAGTAAATAAATTGTCAAAAACTTTACTAAGTATTTGATAATTTATGTACTTAACATTAACAACCTTTCTGTAAATAAAATTCTTTGGCGTTTAGCGTGAGCTACATTCTCGCTAGAAATTGCGAGAATGTATAGCAAAAAAAATGTTGTATAAACCATAAAGATGTGGAATGTGTATCATAATATTTTTTCTTTGATTCATAACGACGTGGGTTAAGATTAGTTAACACATCAGCAGATCTACCTAAATCACATCAGTGTTGAATTGTCAACAATTTGTTCACCAATACAATGAATTACAAAAATATCGGCATTCTGGCAGACATGACACCACGAGCTGTCTGCCTGCCAAAGTATTATACAATTTCTTGTTATTCATATACAGTTCAGTGGGCTAGTATTTTCTTTCAATACAAATGAGCAACTCAGATGTTTGCGCCAAACTCGCGACGATGACTAGAAAAATAAATATAGGTACTATCAGTTTTATTTTGCGGTTGAAAAGTTTTATTATTGAACGTTATGTTTTGTCTTGTTATTCGTATTTTTACAATTTTACTGCCACGTGTATTGTGTGAGTGTACCTATATTAATTATGGCGTCATTTCAAAATGTATGTGGTTGATCATTTTCACGATGCAAAAAATGTGCCCCTTCTGGCCATCACTTAACAGTCGAATGACTTGAGATTTAGTCAAAAAAATTAATCAAAGACAATACGAGGAAATGTTTCGGCTTTTTTTTCTTCTTTTGGCAACATGCACATTTAAATATCTGTTGCTGTGGCTTAGAGATACCGTCCGCAGTAAAAAACGGTATAAGGCGTGCTACGAAGATGTTCGGGTCAGCCAGCACATTCCACTTGGCAGTATCTGTTGAATAACAAAGCCGTTCTGAAGCAATAACTATATTCGGCTAACATTCGGCTAGTGCCGATCGGCAAAATCTGTTCGGCATCTATCTATCTAAATAAATAAAATGAAAAGTCCTGACTGACTGACTCATCAACGCCTAGCCCAAACCCTTGGAGGACCTAGAAATCTGAAATTTTGCAGTTTCCTTTCTAATGTAGACCAAGAATAAGGAAGGATATTTCAAAATTCAAACCCTAAGGGAGTTAAATAGGGGATGAAAGTTTGCATGGAAAATCTTATTCCTTGAGTTAATAACCTTGAAACTTGGCACGAATACTTATCTAAGTAAATTATGAAGTTCGGCATTTTTTGTTTTTCTTAACTACCCCCTGAAGGGGGATTGAGAGGTGTCAAAGTTTGTATGGAGGAATTTTAACGTGCGATCTGATTAACTCGAAACTCAGTATTTATACTTAAGACCAAAAATAAAGAATAACGTGTATCAGGGTTTATCTACCCCTAACGGGGTGAAAAGGAGTAGTTACTTTTACAGGGGAGGATTTTACTGCGTGGCTTGATTAACTCGAAAATTGGTATAAATAATTTTTGAGTCAAGCAATGAACACATCCCAAACGATTTTACGAAATTCCACCCCTGGGATATTCTGATCGCTTTGTATGTATTTATTAAGGCGTGGCTTGTAAGGTTGGTTCTGCATAGACTTAATCATGGAAAGTGTTATGTCTTCATATATGACAAATTAAGGAACTGGAGAGTCTTTTTGCTAATCTTTTTATTTAGTTTATTATACCAACCTTCGAGAGAATTGGTTGTACGATGTTTTGCACCAAATACACACCACAATTTTGGAAAACCGTCTTTTAGCCAATTTCGCAGCATACATTTTCTTTTTTTTTTTTTTGCTCTGTTCATCATCTGGACTCTGTACGGCTCTGTAAAACCAACCTTCAGTTGTCTTTTCTTCTGGTTATAAGGGTAAAACAGCTGCACTAAGTGCTACTTGTTTCCGCAAACATTTTGATTTTTAGGGTTCCGTAGTCAACTAGGAACCCTTATAGTTTTGCCATGTCTGTCTGTCCGTCCGTCCGTCTGTCCGTCCTCGCTTAATCTCTGTGACCGTTAGTACTAGAAAGCTGAAATTTGGTACCAATATGTATATCAATCACGCCGACAAAGTGGTAAAATAATAATTGAAAAAAAATGTTTTATTAGGGTAGCCCCCCTATATGTAAAGTGGGAAGTGATTTTTTTTTTAATTTCAGCCCTAACGTGTGATATATTGTTGGAAAGGTATTTAAAAATGAATATGGGTTTACTAGAATCATTTTTTGATAATGTAAATAATTTCGGAAATAATCGCTTCAAAAGTAAAAAACAATGTGTCCCCCCCCCTCTAACTTTTGAACCATAAGTTTAGAAAATATGAAAAAAATCTGAAAAGTAGAACTTTATAAGGACTTTCTAGGAAAATTATTTTGAATTTGATAGAAACAACAGTTTTTGTACAAAAAAGACAAAAGTTGTACAAAATCATTTCTGGACTAAGTTTGTAGTATAATCGTATACGCAAGCATTTTTTTTTTACTTCGTTTACATATTTTATTATCCTGAACGTATCTTTTTTCAAACAAAAAAAGAATGATTAAAATTGGTTCTCGCAATCCAAAATTACCACCGAAAATTTCTGGCACGTCTATGTACTAATTAGTAACCCAATTCCCCGAGAGATGGCGCTGTAGGTACTTATTACATTGGGTCGGGTATTATCGAATTGTACGTGGGAACACTTATTGTGACGGACGGGAAACTACGGAACCCTACACTGAGCGTGGCCCGACACGCTCTTGGCCGGTTTTTTCATTTTTTTGCCGCTGCCTCTAAATCAGATTGAAAAGTATGTAGTTCCCATTCCGGAATCTTCACAGATTCCGGAAGCCCGAAGGCCGAAGCTTACACCGCTTTCTTTTCTGTAGTAAAGTCACTTTTTAACCGACTTCAAAAAAAGGAGGAGGTTCTCAATTCGTCGGAATCTTTTTTTTTTTTTTTATGTAAGTTCCTCGATTTCTCGAAGACGCCTGGACCGATTTGAAAAATTCTTTTTTTGTTAGAAAGGGTATACTTTCTAAATGGTTACATGAAAATTTTATCGAAATCGAACAAGCGGTTTTTGAAAAATCTAAAAATTTACCTAGATTTTCTACGTTAACGATCTTTTCGTTTACTTTTTTGTGGGGTAGGTACAACTAAAAAGTGAAAAATAAAAACTTATGGCATATACTTATGGCGTACACTAATGGCACAATATTTTTTGTGTTGGGAGCTACCCAAATACCATGCAACGTATACAATTGTATGAACGGTAAGATACTGGTATTCAGCTGCATCCGGTTAGACTGGAAGCTGACCCCAACATAGTGGGGAAAAGGCTAGGAAAATGATGATGTTCCGATTTAGGGTCTCAGCCCTCAGGCCTCCCCTCTGTGAGAGTTGGCCGCAGAATTTGGGTCGGTGGTTGTCACATGTCTTCGAATGGTTGTTTCTAGGAAATGCTGTTTCTTTACGATGTTTTCCTTTATGGTATTGAGTTTTTGAAACGATTTTATGTAAGCTTATTAATGTATGATTTTAGTTGAGTTTATTCCTAACAGTCAACAAAGTAGTTTAGTAGCTGTTTGTTTATAGGTAAGTTGTTTCTTATTTATAAGTTAATCATAAGACTATTATGTAATACCAAATGATGATTAATGTGTGATTTTGAATCGTTAATTTGTTAGAATAAATAGCATTCCGTTTTCTATTTACGGGGACAAATCGTACTCAGTTTGTGATTTTAAGCTTCAATAAACTAGTAAGAACAAATCGTATATCTATAATTTTAAAAGTTTGGTGTTTGGCGTGTGCATACCATAGTTATATTTCATTAATAAAAATTAGCAAAAATAAAATGTCTGTACGTTTATTCTAAGGTGCTAACCCTAGTGGGGCAGAATCCAACAAGATTTCAAAGTAGTGGAATCTGCCCCACTGCTTCGATTTAGTGGGGTAGATTCCACTGCAAAATTTTAGGCATTCTACTTTGCCCCACCAGTGGGGCGGCCGGTGGGGCAAAGTGGAATAATTCACAAATATAAATTAATGGCAAAGTAACTTTAATTCCTACACCATAAAGTTAAGTTCAGTTTACGCTACAACTTCAAAAATTGTAATAACTTTCCTAATAGTACTAGTCACTCTGAAATCAACTTAATTGTCATTGAAATAAAGTTGATATTTGTTTAATTTGAAATAGAGTGGGGGTGTGCAACACTGCGCACATTTACTATATTTTTCAATTTACCGCCCGGCTGTGTCGATTAATGCCAGTCCACTTTATAATACTTAATTAATGAGACGACACTAAATTAACCTGCGTGTATCTCATGACGTTCCCAATTTGCATACAAAAATTCAATTAAATATATATTTAATTCACTATAGCTAGTCGGCTGATCGGGAAAACCCCTAAGTAGGCCTATCACTACTATTAATTTTGGAGGTAAGGAATGATTTGTTTGATAGTTTGAAAATACTCCTACGCATTAGTATTTTGGTAATACTAGCAGTATTTTCATTTATCGTCGTATTGTCGTCTCCACATTGTATATTTATGGCATAGTTACTTGTAATATTCAGCAAGTCGTCTATGCAGTATGTTGTTGAGCACTTGTTGAAGGTTGCGCTCCAACGTGAGGTCTCTGTGAGCTTGCAAGTACTCATCCCGGTTCACGTGAATAGCCGCCGTAGCTACATTAAATCCAATCTGGTCTTCGCCGTCTGCGTCATCCAGTTGCTGGTCACTTACTGGAAAATTAATGAATTAACCTTTAATAATTGTAGGAGGTGCAGAATTTGGACATAGAACATAATTTTCAAAGAGCCGAACAAACACAACTCCTCCACCTACCCACTCAACACATTATGTATCTTATTGTACTCTTGATAGGCACGCGTGAATTCGGAATGTCAAAACATCCAGATTGGTATTATGATAATTTATATTGCTACTAGCTGCGCCCCGCGGTTTCACCCGCATAAGTTTCGATCCCGTGGAAATATCGGGATAAAAACTATCCTATGTCCTTTTTCGGGACTCAAACTATCTCTATGCCAAATTTCATCTAAATCGGTTCAGTGGTTTAGGCGTGAAGAGGTAACAAACATATAGACACACACACACTCACAAACTTTCGCCTTTATAATATTAGTGTGATAGTGTGATAGGTATTCACGATAAATATTAACATAATGCCTTGGTTTATTAAACCTTCTGAAAGAAATTCTCGATGGTATAAACTGCATTAAAATCCATCCAGTTTTTCGTAAGACCGGTGACCATTGGAGCAAACGAGTCCTGGAGTGGACACCGGGTATCAGTAAGCGTAGTGTGGGATGCCCCCCAGCTAGATGGACCGACGACCTTAAAAAGGTGGTTGGGACAGACTGAATGCTTTCATCTTAACACTTACACTTTTTGAGATATGAGGTCGTAAAGTGGTCCATTCATAGCAACCTTCCGTGGTCACGATTTTTATGTACAATCGACGATCGTAAGTACTTTACCACTTTTGACAACAAGTCCCAGTAAACTGGATCTTCACTAAGGTTGAAAACAAGTAAGGCTACGTACGCATTGACAGGTGGCTTGCTTAGCGCCTAGAGCCCAACGAGTAGCGAAGTGAAACAAACGGTCTAGAGTTTTCGCACAATTTGTTTTTATCTCAATTATGTATTAGGGCTAATTTTTCAATCATCTGGTAACTTTATCCGAGGAATAATTTTGAAATTTTAACAGTTCTTTCATACAAAAACTGTCAAATGTCAATTTTATTCCTCGAATAAAAAGTTATCTGGCGATGGAATAAACAGCCCTGAATTACTTAATTCTAAATTACAACACTTAGACTTCAGTTTAAATTGCAAAGTAACAGTGTTCTTATTGTTGAAGAGCCTATTAATAAAATACTAAATAAATAAAAAAACCGGCCAAGTGCGAGTCGGACTCGCCCATGAAGGGTTCCGTAGCAGCAAGTAACATAATATAAAAGTTCTTGTAGTTCGTTGTAACTTTGTGAAAGGTAAATTGCGGTTTTCGATTTATGACGTATTAAAAAAAAACTACTTACTAGATCTCGTTCAAACCAATTTTCGGTGGAAGTTTACATGGTAATGTACATTATATATATTTTTTTAATTTTATCATTCTCTTATTTTAGAAGTTAGAGGGGGGGGACACACATTTTACCACTTTGGAAGTGTCTCTCGCGCAAACTGTTCAGTTCAGAAAAAAATTATATTAGAAACCTCAATATCATTTTTGAAGACCTATCCACAGATACCCCACACGTACAGGTTTGATGAAAAAAAAATTTTGGAGTTTCAGTTGTAAGTATGGAGAACCCCAAAATTTATTGTTTTTTTTCTATTTTTGTGTGAAAATCTTACTGCGGTTCACAGAATACATCTACATACCAAGTTTCAACAGTATAGTTCTTATAGTTTCGGAAAAAAGTGGCTGTGACATACGGACGGACGGACAGACAGACAGACAGACATGACGAATCCATAAGGGTTCCGTTTTTTGCCATTTGGCTACGGAACCCTAAAAAGACCTTGTCGTTTAATGAAGTGCAAATGACATTCAACTATAGGGTGGTAAAGAAATTACGAGGCCCACTATACTTATTGTATAGCACAAAACTTTTAAACAAAAAATTAAACCTCCGAAAAAACTGAAAAGCAAAAAATAATAAACTTTTTTTATTTAACCTTAATAAATAAGTTCTTAAACTAATGCAAGTATACCTAAATAATTTAGAGTCGGCGCCAAACAAGCAAATTAATATCGTTGCGAGTGGTCGTGCGGAGAGCGCATTTTTTTGTTTGAAATGTTAATGTTTATCGCTATAGATTTCACGTTGCTTATTTCTTTAAATTTAAGGTAATTTAGTAATCTTTGTTCATTGATTGTTTGGCGCCGACTCAAAATTACTTAGGTATACTTGCATTAGTTTAAGAACTTATTTATTAAGGTTAAATAAAAAAAGTTTATTATTTTTTGCTTTTCAGTTTTTTCGGAGGTTTAATTTTTTGTTAAAAAGTTTTTATTTTATAATTTTTTGAGGCTATAATTTACTAATTACTACATGCTTAATGTTTGATTACTTTTAAAATACCTACCTTAATTTAGACATTAACTGTTATAATCCTACTTTAACTATTATTTTTTGTGCAATATAATACTAAATAATATAATGTAATACTTAAAAAAAACAGGCTTTATATACCAACATAGATAGGCCTTTTATTATTTTAATTGTAATACACAGCTCAGCATTAAAATCTGTGAATGAACAATAAATCACCCCTATTTTCCCACCCTTAGGGTAGGATTTTTTTTTCCAAAACATGGGACCAACTTCGAAGTATGTCCTATCCAACAAAAGAAGAATTATCAAAATCGGACTACTCTGTAAAAAATTAAGCATGGTCATACATTACAATCAGTGAGTGAACAATCAATCATCCCCTGTTTTCTAACCCTTAGGGTTGGAATTTTTTTTTCAAATTTATATGGGACCAACTTCAGGGTATACCCTTTCTAATAAAAAAATAATTATCAAAATCGGACTACTGCTCTGTAAAAAGTTATGCGTGATCATACATAAAAAAAAAAAAAAAAAAAAAAAAATATACGCGTCGAATTGAGAACCTCCTCCGTTTTTTTTCGTCGGTTAAAAAGTAGTGGTAATGGTTTATTGACTTACCAGTGGATACACTATCGGCATCGGAGTTTGCATCGCCCTCTTCACCGCGGGTTCCCGTGGCCTGTTTTGTCCTTACTTTCTTTTTTGTCTTTGGTATATCCTATAATTTAGAACATTTTAAAAAGTTACGTACTAAATATCATATTGTCACTGTTAGGGTGTCATTGAAACCGGTTTTATTCACTAGGCTAATTATTTTACGATGATACTTTTGGAGATCGAGGCAAACTAACTACAAAAGTTACCGTCACCGCAATTTTTAGGAGACTAGAACAGCGTGATTATATTTTTGATAGTTTTGATACCCTATTTTGGGCTAAAAATATGAAAAATTTCGTATAACGTTTTGGGTAGTTACAATATTATGTAGATATTATTACTAAAGCACAGTAAGCAAAATGCGCGACTGATTACCTTAACCTAAAAGATACAGTCCAACTTATTGCTGAACGGAATGTTTAGTAAAAATATCCAATACCAACCAAACATTACAAAAAAAAACTCCTTCAAATGTCCCAATACCGATACTCTAGAAATGAATGAAAACACTTAGGCAAAATACATAACAGGAATAAGGACAAAATATATAGCGGCAAAATAAAACTCGCCCTGAATATTCCTGCGTTAATGAAGCACATTTTGAATCGTCGGCATCGTAAAATAAATTATACAAAGAACGTAGCAGACATAGTTCGTCGGGCTAAACCCACGGACATGCTAATAATGAAGTCACAGGGGACGGGGTTCATGCAAAGTTCTATGAACGGAAGCCAGAAGCAGACGTTGACGTAACAACTCGATTGCATGCAAACTGTATCATGTTAATTAAATTGAAAGGGACAAAAACGTAGAATCATACCTCAGTTCCAGGCATATCGCGTGATTCGTTTGAATTACTCGACTTTTATTGATCTCCTTAAGGTTATAACCCAAAATTATTTCACTCCATTATCTTCCCAGCACAACATGCGAACACTGTTGAATGGTTGTCATGGCAACTAATAAACGAGTATCGAACGGCTTTCAAAGCTTTGATGCCAGTTCCAGATGCATGCGAACATAAAAAATGAGGTTTTATTTTAGGCGCGGAATTGTAAAAGTATATCGTCGGGTTTTCCATTCATTTGTTGTATTTTCTGTATAATATGCGAGGGAAATTCTTGTTTGTATTTGCATGATATCTGCTTCACAAAACATTTAAAACTCAACCTTAGGCCACTTCAGGAAGTGAAATTACAGTTTTTCGTTGTAGGGTTAACAAATATCCCTGGTGTCACCATTGTGTGGATCGCCCGGAGGACACGGTGGAGGTCTGCCCACCCTCACGGCGGCGATCTCTCGCGTCCGGCCCTAGTGCAGGCCATGGTACGGAGCGAGAGTGTATGGGAAGCCATCACCTCCTGCAAAGCAGTAATGCTCGCGAAGGAGGAGGCAGAGCGCTTGAGGGAGAGGTAATATTTGCGCCCTCATGCCGCTAGTCGCCGCAGGAGACGCCCTGGGCGTCGGGAATCGATAGCCGATTCCCGGCCACCGCAGGCGCGGGCTTGCAGACGACGAACAATGGGCAGCTCACCGTCCGGTAAGGACCAAGCCCGGGTCGACGGCGCGTTGTGTTCCACGCGCGCTTCAAAGAGATGTCAGCACTAACTGACAGGGGTCCGCTAGGGCCGATGCCTGCCAGGGTCGCGGGTTGTTCGAAAGAGATACCCATGGCCTTTGGCACAGGCAACTGAAAGAACACGGGTGGGTTTTAGTCAGTAAACGTATTAACGCCCTCCCGCTCCGCCCAGAGCGGGAGAAGTTATTTGATAATTTGATTTTCCACCCAAAAAAAGAAGGTTGACAAAGATCATCTTGCTAAAAAACGATATTTAAACCAACAAGCTCTTTCTAAAGAGTTCAAAGCATCACTAAATATCACGAGAATAGACTAAAACTGAACTGTACGTGTTAAAGTGCTTGATGTGAAAAACTGATTATTCTCTCTTAAAGGTCATCCACTGTCATGTTTCACTGAAGTTGATTCGTCGCAATAAACTTAGCTAGTTTTCCAGTAAAAACCATGTTCTAATTTTTTTACCTTAGAACAACGGACCAACTCGCATTTTTATTTAGAACTAGCAGACCCGACAGACGTTGTCCTGTCCAAACAATAATTCATACAAAGTTCCCATAGAAAATGCACTTTCAGTGTTCTCGAATTTTCATTTTCCGGCAACTTTTCAGTTTTTTGGTTTCTTCAAAACCCGATTTGGACTATTACGAACATTTTAAAATACATATAAAAACTTTTTGACAAAAAAATTAAACAACCGAAAAAACTGCAAAGCAAAAAATAATAAACCTTTTATATTTAACCTTAATACTTAACTAAGTTCTTGAACTAATGTAAGTATACCTAAGTAATTTTGAGTCGGCGCTAAACAAGCAAGCAGCAATACGAGCAAGAGAGAAAGCTTAGGCGCGTCGCCCACACGAGCTAGAGTCGAGGCGGCAACGAGGCGCGGGCGCACGTTTTCTATAGGAATAAATATAGGTATGTCGCCTATACATACATCCCTATATTTATTCCTATAGAAAACGTGCGCCCGCGTCTCGTCGCCGCCTCTACTCTAGCTCGTATGGGCGACGCGCCTTACAACGCGAGCCACACCTACTTATGTATTTACGGATCTAAATCCTGATTCACGATACAATTTACCTACCGTCCTGATGCCATAAGTTAAAGCAACAATAAAACTTGCATCGCCATCAGTCATTTATTGCTTTAATTTCATTGTAAGCCACAGCAAGAAAATTGCATCGCGTTAATGGGGATTTAAAGGAGACCTCTGGCAAGCATATTGCAAATAAACGGATGATTCTTTATATTGTTATTATTTATGTTATTTTTATTTTATAAGAACCATATCATGCAAAAAAAACCTTATAAACTAAGCCCCACAAAACCGTAGTAAGGGTTTAACTGTGGGGTCTGACGAGTCTCTATTCATAACTTTAAAAATCACACTAAGACTCAGGTAGCACTTTAAAACATTTCTAAATAATGTCTTTTGAATTTATTTTTAAATCTATTTTTATTGGTAAGTATTGGTTTTTTTATTTTATAAAACATGCTTTTTGTTCCTTTAAGTGTTTTTGTACGCACATACCTCCACTTTCGGTTTCTATGTTCATAGCTACATAACACCACGAACTTACACCTTCATTCTTCGAAAGGGTATGTTTTGTGTGTTACTTTGTTCCAATCTCTGGGGTATGAACCCGCACCCTAATTGCGTAACACACTTTTACTCACAATCCAAGAGTTTTAAAGGATATTGATAAATCCATAGCTTCATCATCATCATCATTCAGTCGAAAGACGTCCACTGCTGGACATAGGCTTCCCCCAAACACCTCCACTTCGACCGGTTCTGTGCTTTTCGCATCTAACGGATTCCTACGGCCTTCACAAGGTCGTTGGTCCACCTTGTGAGAGGCTTTCCAACGCTACGTCTTCCGGTACGCGGTCGCCACTCCAGAACCTTTCGGCCCTATCGGCCATCTGTTCAGCAAGCAATGCTGCCTACTGCCACTTAAGTTTGTCGATTCTTCGGGCTATGTCGGTTTCCTTGGTTCTCCTGCAAATCTTCTCATTTCTGATTCGATCGCGCAGGGAAACTCCAAGCATAGCCCTCCCCATTGCCCTTTGGGTGACTTTTAGCCTTCTAATAAGTCACATTGCGAGCGACCACGTTTTAGACCAGTTTAATTGCTTCATAGGTTTGAAAAATTCGTCTGCTCAACAACATAAATAACGTAAAGTGTTGACAATACCGTCTTTGGCAGCGGCTGCCTGCCGTGGTAGACTGCAACTGAAGTTCAGTTTTAAACTTCAACTACTTACTCTTTTCTTAAACTTCAAATTTGATATGGAAGAAAGTAGAAACTAGTACCTCATGTTTTTTTCTATCTCAAAATTTGAATCTCTGATCTAGGGTTGACGGTCATTTAAATCAATTTACTAGAAATTATCGAGCTTTCTCTGGTTGGTCTGGTTGGACCCAACTGCCACTGAACATTCTCGACCTATCTACATACCTCCAGGAGTTGAAGTTGATTCAACATAGTATAGTATAATAGTATATAGCTTTACAACTTTCTTGGCTTGTTACTGTTATTGTCGGATGTTGATGATAATCGTTATATCGTCGACCGTAGGTTCAATTGAGGTAAGGGACAAAATACGATTTTTCAGGAGAGGCCGACAAAGTTTTTTTCGGACGTTATTATAGGGCTGATTCGAAATTTGGATCCAAAAATCATTAGGGTAAGGGACATTTTCTTAAGCTAGAATATTTTCATATTCACCATTCGATAGAGCGAAAAATTCTGAACAAAACTGTATACTCAACTCATTTTGGGTATTTTGTCCCTTACCTCAATTGAACCTACGGTCGACGATATTTTACCATGGGCCACGTGGTAAGTCCAGTCACCAGCTACACGCTCAAGCGACACGCATCTTCACGCATCATCTTAGAGAACTAATCAAAGAAGTTGCGAGTCACCGCGACGGCGACCAACGTAGCGACGGACGGGAACAGGAGACGCGCGCGCATGTCGCTTGACGCTAGTGGCGTACCAAGTTGCATGAGCAGCGCTCGAGGGCCGTGAGCGGTACCTTACTGTGTAGAGGACAGTGCATTTAAGCCTCGTATCCACTAGGCAATAATTGACGCGCAACACGTGACGCTCAATATGTTCGGCAGCGTTGCACAAAAGCGCGCGACGTTGCCAGCTGGCGCGCAATATGACGCGCGGCTTGTTGTTTGTTTTCGTGCAACATGCAGTTGAGCATCAAATGTTGTCGAGTGGAGACGTGACGTGTTGTGTAACGAAAGAGTGCTCATTCGGGTAAAATTCGTAAAAGATCCATCAACCACACGGAGATCACTGAATACATTTTCTTTATTTTGTTAGTCATTTCTAACCCACTAACGTGTTTTTTTTCTTTTTGATGCATTTTCAATAAAATTATAACCATCACCGCTGAAATCAACACTAGTTCCTCAGGCGACATGTTGGCGTCGACTGATCATGCGTAGACAGACATAGTTGCTAAACAAAAGTTCCGCGTTAACTTTCAACATGTTGTGCAACATGTCGCGCGCCAAATGTTGCCTAGTGGATACGAGGCTTTTACGCTGACAGAATGTGACAAGTTTCAAACTGAAAGAGACGTATTAATAAACATAAATAAGTAGTATTATTTGGCGAGATTTTGCCCATGCCATTTTCAGATGCTGCATGAAGTTTATTTAATTTTGTAAGTCTTCGGTTTATGTCTAACAGTTTTTGTTTCGTTTGTGTCTAAAAAAATCTGGATGAAATATTTTAAGAAAAAAAAACAGCCATTTTAATTTGTTAATTTGAATTGACAGACCATTTATTTTAATAGTAGTCTTTTATGTCGGCAAGGGCGGCATAAAATATCAGTTCACGTTGTTGAACACCAAAAGGCCTTTAATTTGTAATCACACGTGTTTCTTGCCGTAAGAAAACACGGTTTGTTCGGGGTGTGTAGGCATGGTTGTCAGTGTTTTATGGATTACTATGGAAGTTTGTTGACGGTACACGTTTTTTCTACGGCTCGATTTATACGCCGTGAATAGGCACAGTTTTCAGTGTTGTATGGATCACAATGGAAGCTTGTTGACAGACAAAACCCTTATGGTGTTGAACTTACCGGTTAACATAACTATACTTTTTTTTACTGCGTATCAACTAGGGGCAGGAAGCTGAAGTTAGGGCCATCGGAACCCTGCAGCAGACCATTAGAACTGCTGGCCTTTTCTTTCACCAGCTTTTTTTAGGCCACTGACCTCTGTTGACGTTGGCAGTGTCACTGCTCAACTTTGGGCCGATGCCAGACTTTCGACAATGCTCTTCCCAAAATAACTAGGTACCGTCGAAAGTTTATACGACATTTTTCTGTTGTAAAATTTTAAAGACTTGGACCGCAGTAAATCAATCCAGAATATTACTACAATATAATTACCAAAACGATGAAACCGTTCTTAATTTAATTCATAACATTTTGACACTACTTTAATTAAAGCTGAAAGTCGTTTCGGATGGCCTGTCATTTAAATGAATTTTGTAAACATAGAAGCTTAACCAGGAAACGTTAGCCGCATATCGAACGAGTCATGGGCCCAGTCTACCACCAAGTCAAGGGTCCCAGAAGACGTCCGGCAACACCGAGGCAGACTCAGAAAAAGATGGCGGGACGACCTTGACGCCTACAAACAGAATTGATTCACATAAGCTCAAGACAGAGAGGAGTGGAAAGGGGAAAGGCCTCCGCCTTTGCCCGGCAGCGGGACAACATAGGATAAAAAAAAAAATAAAAAAAATAGAAGTTTCAAAAAAATCACGGATAAAGTTTAAAAAGTTTATTCAATAAAAAAGAATTATGTATAAGAAGAACGTACATAACATCAATACACACGATAATGCAAATATAATGGAATAAACAAGACCACTCTTCAGGATGCATTCCGTAACTGTTTTAACTCAAACTTACCTACTTTATTCCTAAGATAGCGTTTCCTGCGCTCCCCGCTCCGTAAGTTCTATAAATAAGTCCCCGATGTTTAGACAATAGAGATTTTTATGTCCTGTTGGTCCCAACTCGATTTGTTCGTATATGGATGAGTAATTCCATTAATACAAATATAAGTTTCCCTTTGTATTTACAGTATGTATAAGTACATGAGTTTCATCATAAAATATTCACACAAATGACGGAAGTGATCCTTACAAACATAATTATGCACTATAATATAAATTTGACTAGAATCAAGTTACACTCTGGCAGCATAGTAATAGTACAACATATTTACACAATAACGCAAAGGATTACGCATATTTTATTAATTATAAAAAACCGCTATTTTATAACACGACGTACGTTAACTTCGTTAATCCTATAAGTCCGAGGCGAATACATAAAGTTAAAATACGTTTTTCACATAAAAATATTGCAAGCCGGTTATAAAAAAATGTCGCAATAAAGATTATTTTTTTCCATCGCTTATAAGATTAACAAGGCGTACTAATATAGACGTCACGATTCTCATTCAGGGTGCAATTAAATTCAAGGTAACAGAATCAGTCAAGAATCGTCTAAAAGCTGAAACTGACGGTGTGTAATTATGCTAGTGATGCGACTCAAATTGTCTCTGCTCGAGTTAGTCGGATGAGCTCATTGCAGCTTGTGAGCGATTTCTTCGGCAAATTCCATCGTTTTCTAAACCAATCGGGCGTGAGATCAGACTCCATCGAATATGAACGACTTCAGAAATCGACTCGACGCGAAATTTTCTGGGTATAAAATATATCTGAAATGCCTATCTTTTTGTAAATAATGTTTGTAGATAATTTGTCTAAAGCATGGCTTAATTTTGATAACATGATTAAATGACGATTAGAATCAGCTAGTAAGTATATCACCGATTTTATTTTGAACAAAACTCCATTCAGACGAATCGAGCAATTTTGCAAACAGCTTCGAATGGCAAAACGTCATCCAGGCCGCATCACTTAGTCTTATTTTTGTAGAATACATAACATGGAAGACTTGAACATAGTTACAGTTATTGGTCATTTGAGCACTGTTCAGTAAAGATTTGAGGAAGCTTTCCCACGACGGAAGATGTCGCGTGACAATGGGTCGCTTGAAGCGTCATCGGCCGATGATTGTGGGTTCATCGGCCATGGCCAGCTCGTCTGTTGCTGCTTTGTCGCCTTTCCTCTTACGGGAGTACCAGAGGAAAGAGGCAGCAGCGAAGAGGTTGACGAGAACCACGAACCAGGCCAAGAAGAAACTGATGTTATAACTGTGGAAAAAGAGGAAATTAGTGTGACGTCAACTGATAATAGCCTAATAAAAAAAAAATATATAGCCACGGTATGCTTACAATGTCTGTATAAAATTCTACAATGGAATGCTTTCAGCATGAAATGATAATGCTCGCATAAACAATGGATGATGTTAGCCGCACTTAACATGCATTGGTCCGATCGTATACAAACGTCTATCAAAGTAGTTAGTAATACGTCAAAAACAAATCATTGTATACCGGAGCCAATAGAATTTTGCATTAACACACGAAAGGTGTTCATTCGAAGCCTATAGAATTTTGGAACGATGTCCGAATGATATTGAAAAGAGGTAACAATTGTTTGCGGGAATGTTATAGTACCTATATTATATTACTTTGAAATAAATAAGAAGAACAAGCTATACAAAATTATTCCTTACATAAGACAATCGAATAAGACAGTTAATCGATCGTAACAATTGAATGATTATTATGAAACTTTAAACACATGAACAAAAATACACAATGATCTGAGATTATGAACACCGCTATAGTGGTCGACAATAATATGGGATAAATACGTGTTAATACTTACTAATGATAAGCCTTTTCGGGGTATATAAATTTCACGTTTTTCTTCATATGATCTACTGAAGTCATCATTACTTGCACCACCACGAATGTGCACGAGGCTGCAAAAAAGTAAATTAATTTAAGTTTTCCATCGTGAATTTCTCAGTAGCGGAATCTGGATTCGTATCCAGTTGATAGCAATAGGCTCGCCCCCTATTACATGGAACTCAAACATAACTGGCGACAACAGCACTAGAGATACACCTCTGCCTAACCATCGGGCAATACAGGCATACAGGTGTGATGGTATGCTATTTGTCATAAAACATCATCAAAATAATATAAATAATAATTATAAAGCCAATAGAGTAGGTATAGGTATAATGCAGAATGTATGTAGTTTGATGTTCTCTTATAAGAGAAATAAAGACAATGTTATCAAACTAACGCATATCTGGTAATATCTGATGTAAAAATTAATATCTTCCCGACCAAATTTCGGTCACCGTGGCCAATATCATCGGAGATTATCCAAGTAGACAGCAGATATAACATGCACAAGAATGTGCGCTAGCACAGGTGCATTCCCTCTTTTTTCACTGTCATTGTCTTATGGGACGGCAATCCGACAAGATCGGGGAGAGATCAGGCTCAGGACCAACGGCTTTAAGTGCTTACCGAGTTAGTGAGTGAGTGAGTGAGATAGGTTGTTAAACAATCTATCTGACCTATATTTAAAAGTACGAGTAAGTCAAGTAACAAAACACAAATTTTCTGAAATACTTACTGCTAATGAAGTGTATGCCCGCGGCAAGACGCTTGAACATGTATCGAGGGTTGTGGAAAGTGTATACGGAGAAACCACAACCCATCGCCATGACGAACAGGCTGATGATACCAAACGATATCATGGTCCTTACGTAATCTAAATAAAGAAAAATATGTATGTCAATGCAATCACAACTTTAGATGTATATACATATATTTGCCAGAGGAATTTGAGTTTAAAAAGAGTAAATCAAAAATAATAAAATAAATAAGAATTATTTAAATATTGTAGGATTAATAAAAAAGTCTGCAGATGAGCCATGTTTGCACATTATCATAATCGTAATAAAAAAAAAAACATTAAGGTATGTATGTCCTAGACTTGCCCTAAAAACGATTTCAAAGAAATTTTATAGGCACTGATCATTGTCGACTGTAATAATTTTTTCTATAACAGAGACATTTTTGACATAGGAATTTGCCAACCCAACATGTTACTTATTTGAAAAAGCTTCGATTGTAACATGTCGTTAGTAGGGAACAAAATTCAATAAAAATAAAAAAGTAATTTTAAAAAATTAAATCAACTTCAAGAAGAAATTCATTCAAAATCATATAATAACTTTAATTTCGGAAGTCGGTGTCTTGGGATCTGCATTTTAGTTTTAGTTTTTTGCCACCGACTTCCGAAATTAAAGTTATTTCATGATTTTGAATTAATTTCTTTTTGAACTCGATTTAATTTTTTTAATTACTTTTTTATTTAGTAATTTTTAGTTTTAAGTAAAAATTGGAATATTTTTTAACCGACTTCAAAAAAGGAGGTTCTGTATTCGACCCGTATGTATGTATTTACGTTTGTATGTCCACGATTTTCTCAAAAATTCTTTAATTAATGTCATCTACATACTTTCAGAAAGGTTTTAGTATATAATACATTAGGTAATTCTTCTTATGTACGAAGTCATATGCATAAATGTACTGCCTCTCCGGCATTTCTATGCGAATTTTGATGATGCTCCTAGTCGGTGTGTTCAATTCTTCAATGCACTAGTGATAATTGAATTTATGTGGGGTACGTACAACTAAAAAGTGTAAAATAAAAACGTTTTTACAAAAAAAAAAACAACCGACTCAAAAAAAACCAATACATTGTGATAAATAATTTTAATTTCGGAAGTCGGTGTCAAAAAACTAAAATGCGGAACCAACGACACCGACTTTCGAAATAAAAATTATTTATCACTTTGTATTGGTTTTTTTTGAGTCGGTTGTTTTTTTTTTTTTGTAAAAAGTTTTTATTTGTAATAAGTAGGTAATAGTTTTGTTGTAAATATTGCACTAGAATTTGACCAAAGTTTTAAGATGTTTTTTTCCCCTTTGACACGACACCCGTAGCTCGTATCAATAAGCCAGGCAATAAAAAAAATGGTCCCGATCCGATTAATAGTGGCGGAGAAACGCGTGGATAAACAGGTACATACATACCTACATACATCTATGAAATTTTGCATATTTGTTTGGAAGCCCTAATAGACTGTCATATGTGAATATGACAATCTATTAATATTGATAACCTCCTTTTTTTGCAGTCAGTAAAAATACAGTACAACTCCGAGCATAGCGTGGAACATGTACGATTTATATCTGGTTACAAAATACTTTACCTGGCTATGTCACCTGATAGGTATTGGATTCGAAACAGAAGCGAAAAATCTAATGGGGTTGTATCGTTTTGCTGTGTGTGGATACAACATCCGGGCATTTTAATAGATAAGTAAGAAAAAATTACGGCGCAAATAAGATGTTTATGGACAATTGTGTTTATTGAAATTACAATAATAATTTAATTATTACGAATCCTTAATTATCAGGGGGCCTTACAATAGACTTATAGACTTTAGGTATTGCTATTTTTTTATTGCATTAATTAAATACAAGTCCTTTGCTTATAAACAATATTATATATAAGAGAAGAATATACTTACTAGCTATATTAACATCATAGGCTAAGTCAAATGGACGGTGGTCTTTGTCCATCACAGGCTGGGCCAAATAATTGGTGCATTCTGCAAAGAGAGTAGCAATTAATAACACAACATCAAATGGCTATGGCTAGGCATGGTACGGCAAAGCATTAACATTTGAATGGCCGAAGCCTTCCGCGACTTGCCGCAATATCCTGCGGTATGCTCAATTGCTCAAGTCCCCTTGTATCGATATCAACAAAATTTGAGTGAATTCAAAATAATTTCCCCTTGCGAAAATCTTTTGCCATGCCCATGCCATACCGTGCCGGCCAGCGGGTGAGTGCCGGTTAAGTGCGGTACATAAAAACTATTCATAAATTATTCATAATTAATAATAAATAATAATAATAATAATCCACAACTATCACACAACGCCATCTAGTCCCAAGCTAAGCAGAGCTTGTGTTTTGGGTACTAGACAACTGATAAACATACTTATATATTTCTAAATACATACATATTATAGATAAATTACACCCAGACACAGAACAAATGATCGTGCTCATCACACAAACATTGACCTGGGTGGGAATCGAACCCACGACCTCCGGCATAGCAGTCAGGGTAAACATGATCATGTTATCCATATAACATTACCATAGAAAAAATCTTATCTATGGTCTGGACAGATCAATAATATCGTAAAGTATAAGATTAAAGAAAAAATCAAATGTTGAAAAATTACCCAAGATTTTCATCAAAAAGTAATTTTAATTTACACTCACTTGTACATTTCAGTGTAAAAGGAAAATAAATTTAGCCCAATAATAATATATTTTGGGGTTTCATAAAAAGGATCTAAAGCATTTAATGGGCATATCAGCTGTATTTTCCGAGAAGAAGCAGTAAGCATTGTTATCATCTTTTCCATCTGTCTGTTGGAATTAAACTCGAGAAAAACGTTGGAACGTAAATAAAAATGAAAATTTTAATTTTACTTCGAAAGCTCTTAGAGGTTTTATGCCGGCACTTCGTGGTATTGTGAATCAAAAAAGCGAGGGGCGGAAGTATTCACGTGCTTGTCAATCGTACGAATATAATAAAATTTTTCGGGTTTTGCCGAATTACTCAGACTACGCCGTCTGTATGCCTATCCGTCTATTTGTCTGGCTGTATGTTTTTACTGTATTGTATTGTATATTGGGCTGGTATCCGCAACTCACGGTTCATGCGCCTATTTTTGTACGGGTTTTTTTACGGTAAGTGAACCAGAACGCGTGGTCGCGCCGACAGAGGGCGCCTTCCAGTTTCCCCATCGGATTTTCCGAACAAAAAGTGACATGTATGTATAATGAACGCACCGATTGCGTATTCGCACGACGATTGCTTTTGTTTAGAACGCGGGATTATAATTTTTGCGGTATGGAACCCTTAATAGCCGTTGACCGGTTTTTATATTCATTATTCCTGTTCATTTATTTATTTAATACTTCAAGCACATAAATGTACAGAGGCGGACTTAATGCCATATGCTTAATGTCATGTGTACATATTATGCGATCTTGATGGTACATGCGTCATGACAGGAATGGAAGTCTGTTCAACGTCTCAGAATACTTGCAAGCAAACCCAAGGCAATACATTAGCAATGTTCTCAAAAGATTTATTGAAATACTTTACTTGTAAAGAAGTACTTAACTTGGAAATGTTTCGTTATTTGGACAGAAATTAGCTTATTTTGATTACTTTTAAAGTTCGTTCGTTTATGAAATATTGAATTTTGTCGTTTGCGATTTTGTGTCCGATTTAATTTCGTGCCCGAAGAACCAATTTTCGGTAATGACAATTTATTGTAGAAAATCTCGAACTTCTTTCAATTTTTGACTTGTAACTTCTAAAAGTTGAATCCTACGTAATAACTTTTTATTTTTTATACATTCTTCATATTATTTTGCTAGGTTAATCTTTAAAAATGGGATTACGTATGTAGGCATCTTTTGTAACAGTACATCCATACTAATATTATAAATTCGAAAGTAACTCGGTCTGTCTGTCTGTATGTTACCTTTTCACGCCTAAACCACTGATCCGATTTAGATGAAATTTGATATAGAGATAGTTTGAGTCCCAGGAAAAGACACAGGATAGTTTTTATCCCGATATTCCCACGAGATCGAAACTTATGTGGGTGAAACCGCGGGGCGCAGCTAGTACCTACATAATTGTCAAAATTAAATCATTACATTATTTATATTCTATATTTCTAACCGACTTCAAAAAAGGAGGAGGTTTTCAATGCGGTTTTTTTCTTTTTGTAATCATGTAAGTATGTACCTACCTACGTATTATAATTATTTATTTTAAGAAATGGAAATTACAAGTTCAAAGTTCACCATACTGACTGCTTTTGACATGGTAAATATCTAAAGCTATTTCTTTACAGTAGGTTATTAACTGCTAGTGCGGTACCGTGGATGTTTTACGTTACCTACTACCGGACATTTGCTGCTTATCGCGCCCCTACCCGGTTATGGGTGCCTGGTACTAGTTGCCGGATAAGCGGGGCTCGTATACGCGGTTTATCGCACTGCGGCAAGAAATTTAATACCTGCAGAGTTTACAGTGACCGTAGAATGTGTATGGAACTATGTAGAGTGTAGTTTCGCTTTTTATATGAAACGATACCACGTAGGAACTTTTTATATTTTGCTTTCCTGCAGGGTATTTGCGTAACACAGGTACAATGCCTTTCATTTTGAAAGTTCAACAATTTTCATTACGGTTTTACATTGTTGAGTAGATGCATTTTTCAAACAACTATGAAGCAATGGATTAGGAATACACTTGATTTTTTTTCGGATTATGATTAAAAATATGTTAAACGATTGGGGTGCTCTACTTGCCGCATGCCCATCTAAGTGCTCATATCTTAGAGCATTAATTAATGCTCTAAGGCTCATATACACCAGAGGCACGTGCCAACGGTAGAGACAACTACGGCCGTCGATACGTCGACACTCGTCTGCGCTAGTGCCGTACACTTAGTTGCCTCTGGTCTAGAATTCGTGTTGGTGGCTGCCGTCGAAGAGTGTCGAGCTGCAGTTTCCTCTGCCGTGGGCGTCTGCCCCATTTTTTTTTTAACCGACAGTGTATTACGTTTTTCGGATTCAGAATCATGTACTGAATCCATCTTAACAGGTTGCGCTTCAATGTCCCTGCCACCCTGTAATTTAAAATTCGCCGTATTCCTTGAAAGGGGTTAAGTATAGAGGTCATATATCAGAGGGGCAATTCTTGTAATTTTAAGGACGTTCACAGTCTGACCTCAGTTTCAATCTGTCATAAATACCTTTAATTGATTTTGAACGTTTTTAATAACGGGAATTGGGCATTGGCCTCGGAGGTCCAGTTGAAAACTAGCGTCAGGCACTAGTTGTCTGGCATTTTTTGCTGAACTGGGCCGTTTTGGCGCAGCCGTAAGGCACACTTTCCTGCTACTTTCTTACATCGGACTTTACACATTTTTATTTGATTTTTATGTTTTTGATCTGATGAATGTCCCTATTGTACCTATTTTCTTTCTTTCTTTAGAGGTCATTAGCAACAAATTAAGTCCAGTTAACTAGGGTTCAAAACTGGATGGTTACCAAGCTGATTCTTAGATTTTTAGAAATGTTCTGACTTGTTACCAAAAACAATTAATTATAAAAAAACTACTCCACTCTAAGCATTTAATCGATATTTTTCTGAAAAATGAGTGATCATATAAAAATCTTTGCCCAAAACTTATATAATCTCAGAAATACAAGGTCTTCAGTAGCAAAAAAATTATAATTAATAAATAATAATAATATAATTAATTTTTACTATAATTTTATTTTTATTTTTCTGAAAGCTGAACGAGTTTGTTTGTTTGAACGCGCTAATCTTTGGAACTACCAGTCGGATTTTAAATCATTTTTGCATTTAATACCCCAATTCTTGAGGAAGGTTATTTAACATCACGCTATGACCCTTAGGAGCCATAACGAAGGCGGAATTGTACGAAAGGGTTACCGCTACCCTGGAACATAAAGGGCTAAGGAAGGAACACGGGTGGGGTGTTGCCAACTTAGCACTTTCGGTGCCAGATCTAGCACTATTTTCGTTAGTCTAGTATTGAAATCTGACTTTTAGCACCTCGCACTAAATAGAAAAATGCTGATTATTTTTCGATTACTGCAGAACAAAACGTAGTTACACGAGCAGTAACCAAACGCTTTGGCTTCTTAGTTTGGTACACTTTGTCTAACAAAGAAATTCGCTTGCTTATTGCTTTATAGATTTTAGTTTCGTATTGACTATTACGACATACGCGTAATAAATACATTATAGAATACGAAAGATTTAAGTTTTTAGTGCTCAGTGAGTTAGAAAAACTACGAAAATGGATAATCCTATAAGCAAAAAAGTGATTTACATTCAAAGTTATCGAAAAGAGTGGGAGAACCGGAGAACGATTCGAAATACAAAAAAATATATTAACATCCAATTTGAGAACCTCCTCCTTTTTTGAAGTCGGTTAAAAAGTGGCTTAGACCTGTGCTTGGAAATACGAGTAGTTCAAAAGCAACGTCTGTGTTTTGAAAAAAAGAATTGAACGCGAAAATATTTGAAATTAAGCGGCATTCAGAATCAAAAAAAGTCACATAAAATCTTAAAATAATTACCACAAACATTTTGTTATAAGAAATTATATGACTGCCTTATTAAGTGATTTTATTAAGATCTTTCAAGCACTCTTTTTGGATTTATATAGAAATCTAGCACTTTTTGAAGTTAAAATTAGCACCTAACCGTAGTATCGAGTTGGCAATCCACCGTAGGTTTTAGTCAGTGAGAGTCTGACAATCCTTTCCGCTCCACCCAGAGGGAGAGGAGTCATTTGATGATTTCCCATAAACAAAAAAAGACGCGGGCGAGCAATGTGATGCGATGCGATACGCTGTGTCGGGGGAGCAAGAAATTTCACGCAGATGCGAGCAGAAGCTAGTATTGAATAATATTTAACGGGTTTTGTTCAGACTTGTATCATTAATTTATTATAAACTCAACACGTGCAGCGTCTCGAATAGCTAAGTATGAATAATTTATGAAACCTAAATAGACTTGATAAATTCCTCAGTCACATTTGGCATCCAATTTTATCGATACCAAGTATATTATTTTTAGATTTTATTGACATTAGTGAAGGAAAACATCGTTAGGAAATCTAGGACTTATACAGGTTGAAATTGAAAACATGCGACAAATCGAAATGGGAGATTGTACTCATCATTATGAACAACTTTTACTATAGGACCAAACCAGAAATTGCGAAAAAAAATCAGCTGTTCCCTACATTTTGACGAGTTATGCGAACATAAATGTAGGGAACAGCTGATTTTTTTTCGCGTTTTTTAAAGCTTCTGCCTGGGTTCGAACTCTCGACCTACAATTCGTAAATCGGGGTCATTACCACTGGGCCACCACTGCTCTGCCCTGCTGTGGGACATAAATAAACTTGTATTCATAACTTGTGTTATTTTAATCCGACAAACGATTACTATTTATATGTTTTCGTTTGAGTTCTATTGGTTGAGACAAGTAATTAATGTCAAAAGATTATATCACGGATTTAAATCTTGTGGCTCACAGGCCCACGTGATTTATGTATTTTCAGAAAACCGTCTTCAATTACATTAATCAACGTTTTACGAGTTGTTTCTTCATTTAATAATCTCATTTGTTATATTTAAAACTAATTTAACAGTTTCAAAACTGTTAAAGATTTATTGGTTACTACCAGCGCCCCGCGGTTTCACCCGCATAAGTGTCGATCCCGTGGGAATATCAGAGTAAGAACTCTCCTATGTCCTTTCCCGGGACTCAAACTATCTCTATACCAAATTTCATCTAAATCGGTTCTGCGGTTTATGCGTGAAGAGGTAATAGACAGATACTTTCGCATTTATAATATTAGTAAGGATTCAGATAGGGACACACGGCTAAATAACACATCAAGCTATACATGTCCAGTTTTAGAATGAAAGAAAGAAAAGAAAGAAAATACGTTTATTTGCGGTGAAACTGACTCAACACAACACATGTGGTGAGAACATAAACAAAAAAAATAAAATAAAAAGGTAGAGGGAAACAAACGTCACATCCACGCAAAACGACTATCGCTCAGCATTATGCTGCGACCCAGCATTTAGCTGACCTCATATTGTATAGGTTTTTCGTACAATCAGAAGTCGTTATGTATAGCTTGATGTGTATGACCATTTGGAATCGTATCACTTGGAAATCTGTCTCATGATATTCAGAATCGACCCTAGAGAGAAACTGAATCGTAAAATTGCATATTTTGTTAGCAGGGCCGAAGCCTGCCGGGGGTGCGGGATTGTCCGAAAGGGTTACCACTACCCCGGAACATAAAGGGCTAAGGAAGGAACACGGATGGGTTTTAGTCAGTAAGAGTCTGACACTCCCTTCCGCTCCACCCAGAGCGGGAGGGGTCATTTGATGATTTCCCATCCATAAAAAAAGAAAAAAAAAAAAAGTACTAATGAAACTACGATCACCAACCCGTCCGTCAACTGCAGTGTTTATGTGATTACCTACGAGACTTTAACGGGCTGAAGAGAAATGTTGCAGTAACCGTAGAGACACTTCGATCGACTGAACAATATAAACAACTAGCTGCGCCCCGCGGTTTCACCCGCGTAAATGTCGATCCCGTGGGAATATCGGGATAAAAAGTAGCCTATATGTTAATCCAGGGTGTCAGCTACCTCCATACAAAATTTTATGAAAATTGGTTTAGCCGTTTGAGCGTTAAGAAGTAACAAACATATAAACACACACACACTCACAAACTTTCCCCTTTATAATATTAGTGTGATGTGATGTGATACTCTGTATGAATCACTGAATTACCCGAAGATTAATACATACTAGTCATATGTATTTTACTTGGAAAATCTTCCAAATGCTTTACGATTAACTATGGGTAGGCATACATACCGCATAATAATATAATACCGGAATATTATTGTCTCACTACAGGGCAAAGGCCTCTTATGATACAGAGAAGGCCAAAGCATTGATTACCTCGCTTGTTCAAGGTGGATTGGCGTTTTCGGACTTGTTAATTAGAAGTCCAAGTTTCCTCATGACATTTTCTTTTACCGACGTCAGGAACTAATTACAGATTATTCAATCAAGTTTGTAGAATCGATTGTTGACTGTGTGTAACATCGACTATAATATTGGTCAACCTTAGGGCCTTATCACACTGGCGATTTGCAAGCGAGTCCAAAGCGAGGTAAGCGCGCAGCGAGCTCACCGCTAGTTCACAGCGAGCGCGCGGCCAACTCGCCGCGAAGACGGCGCGGGCGCGCAGCGAGCTCACCAGGAGTTCGCGGCGAGTGCGCGGCAAACTCGCCTCGCTTTGGGGGTCGCTTGCATATCACCAGTATGATGGGGCCCTTTAAAAACGACAGCTGGTGCCTATTTTTTAATGTAACTACTCTGCAAGAATGCCAATCCACATGAACTCTTCAGCCGAATTATGGTCCATGTATTCTAAACATTTTGCTTTGAAAAACTTTACGCCCATAGTACATGGGACTTAAACATAACTTGCAAAATGTGGGTGTACAATTAAGTAGGTACACGTCTGACTAACCCTTTGGGGAAACAGGCGTGTTGTTATATTAATATATTTTATTCATAAAGGTCATGGCACATTATACCGGCACCGCTACTGCACAGCTGCAGCACGGCGGCGGCGTCGCCACAAAAGGCTACGGCTAGCCGCCAGCGCGCTAACTATGCTATAATAAAAATATTATTTAGGTAAACTTAACAGACACACGTTTAATTTTTGATTAACTGTAAGCCATTCAAGGGTTACATTGTCTAGAGTCCTGGCTAAAACCTAGGTCGTCATCAGGTCTAAGTAGGAATCTTTCATACAAATCTAATCAGTTTACTAGTGACGGAACTCTTGAATGGCAAGAATTCCGGTAACGACCTTTATCATCATACTAGCGTCAGCCCGCGACTTCGTTCGCGTGAAACTTCTTGTTTCCCCCGAGCCACCCCGTCGTATCGCATCATCCGCCCGCGCTATCACTTAACGTTCTTTTTTACTTTTTTTCTTTTTGCTCGGCTCCTAAGGGTCATAGCGTAATGTTAAATAGCCTATAGCCTTCCTCAAGAATTGGGCTATCAATTTATGCAAGAAGAATTTTTCAAATCAAATCAAAGTAGGATATTATTGTATTGCGACTAGATCGTTTTCTACAATAGTCTAACATCTAGCTAGATAATACTCGTAGTACTCATTAGCACTATTTATTGCTCATCGTTGACTCAGGTACTTATACCTACACGTTAACATTAGCCAAAATATTTACCAATGTTGGTAAACAATAATAGAAAGTGAGATCCAAATCAAACTGGTAAAGAACGATATTCTATACATCAGTTTCTTGAAGCTATATACCTAGATACCTATATAGCATTTGTAAACAATGTGTTGAATCACTAATGAACGAGGTTGATGCCAAGATATGCATGTGCAATGCGATAGTGAAATGGAGGGAGGATCCAGCGTGACGCATAATACAAGAAATGCAATAATTATACGAGATGAATTTGTTGACATATCTATATCCTTAGTTGGTATGCAGAAACTAGCTTTTGTCCGCAAATTCACTACCGTAAACTGGGGTTACTTTGATCAATTTTGAACTTTAATTGACTGTCATTTTTGAATGTGTGATTCTAAAAAAAATATAAAAAAATGTAAGAATCGGTTTTCATAGTTCTCTCTGTAAAAGTAAAAAAATAAATAAAACAATGTGATAAAAGTTAAAATGATTCTGGGGTTACTTTGGAACCCCCCGTTTTTAACATAGAATCTGAAAGTAGCCCCAATAAATCATTTTATCTGGTAAAAATCGGTATTGATAAAAAACTTACCTTTTTTTGCATGAAACAACGTGTCATCACCAGCGCACCCACAAAAAGGATTGTGACAGTTTACCAGTGTAGTCATCCGAAAAAAAAATTCTACCAAAAGTTGTTCCGTTTTACGCAATTTGCAATTTTATATCGATAAGAAGTTTCTATCAAATTAACCCCGTGATTCAAAGTAACCCCGGTTTATTATTTACTATTCCTCTTACCTCATACATCATCTGCCTAGCATTTTCCCATCTATGTTGGGGTCGGCTTCCAATCTAACTGGATGCAGCTGTAGTTTGCATGGATCGACTGCCTGTAATATCTACAACCCAGTTGCCGGGTAACACGCACTCCTGGCAAGACTGGTTGTCAGACTTTCGGGTACCTATCTGACTACCCGTAATGACTGTAAAAGATCAACGAATAACAATGGGAGGCGCGGAGGGGTCTCGATAAGTAATGGACATCGGCAAGTGTTGCTTTACCTCGAAGATTAGCCCGTGTGACTGTTATTAGTTAGCCACGGGCCTTCTCCTCTCTTACTTAAAAAATTGTTTCAGTCTTTCAAATAAAAAAACTATTCTTGTTAAAGACGCACACAAGAACATCGTTTAACGACCAGTGAAACTCGGGCAACTCGTAAAGAAAGATAATTATGCTCTCGCTACGAAACTGCAGTCATGTAGTAAGTAGGTACTCGTATGTAGGTATTAGACATACAGCGTTCGCAGCTCCAAACTATTTTTCTTCACGCCATCCATTCTGCTTTAGTTACTTTATTTATATACACGACTAGAACTGTTGATATCCACGGATTTGGGCAGTTAGCTACTCCAAAGAATCCATGTGGTATTTTTATCGGTGACTATAAATCTTATTGTGTGGGCCGTAACTGTTTACTCTTCGTGTAAATTTTGACGGTTTCCGCAGCTCTGCGAGATTCTTGGTGG
The DNA here is from genome assembly GCA_947508005.1 of Amphipoea lucens. NCBI lineage: Eukaryota > Metazoa > Arthropoda > Insecta > Lepidoptera > Noctuidae > Amphipoea > Amphipoea lucens. The sequence goes on from OX382358.1 coordinate 9,465,907, forward strand.
GTATTTTTTCTCGAATGTTAATGTGAACACCTGGTTTAATGGTTTAATATTCACGCGGTTCATGACTGTTAACGTTAAATAATTTATGAAACAGATATTAGTCAGCACAAAAATAAACTGACATGAACTAAACAATCTTGGGTGCTGGAAGATTATTTAGAATATGTATCAGAATGAAAAACTGTGTTCGAAATAACACGTAAAACAAAGCGGGCAATGAGTTTGTGACGATACTTTATTATACTGCATTCATAATAACATAAGACAAGAACACGGGCCCTGATTGGATGCGAGCGAGCGTTTTTTGGTTTCGTTCATTGTGTCATAGACGACAACATCAATAGGAAGCGCATGGCATCCACCAACCCACACTGGGCCCACATGGTGGATATGGTGGCCTATAGTTCGTTTTTTTAATCTCAGAGACTAATCTGACATTTAAGGTCTTTTGTGTTTGCGTTTTTTAGTATAGAAGTTTGACTTTACACCTGTCGGATTAGTCTCTGGGATTAAAAACGAACCATACTTCCTATCATTGAGAGGAAGCCAGTGTCCCAGCAATGGCAATATTATACAACAATGTAGTGCAAGAAAATTGGCCTCCCTGATTTCACTTTAACGTGTGCTAAGTTAATTTAGTATCGATTCTATGTGCTTATACTTAGTGCATTAGCTTCTGCCCGCGACTTCGTCTGACCCTTTGCACAGCTCCGTAGTTCCGCACTTAGGGTCGTAGCGTAATATTAAATAGCAATTTTTTTTTGTTCCGGGGTGGAAAATCCTCATCGATGTCCTCCTCCCCGAAAGGGCGGAGAGGTCTATCAGACTCTTGCTGACTAAAAACCACCTCGGTGTTCCATGTCACACATACGTATGGGGTCGCGGGAACGTACGATCCTTCCGCACCAACAATGCTAAATATCCTAACCTAACCTTTTTAGAGAATTGGGCTATCAAATACTAAAGGATTTTTTAAATCCGACTGGTAATTCCAGAGATTATCGCGTTCAAACAAAAAAACTTCAGCTTTAGCGATCAGAGACATTTGGAATTTGGAACAATGGCAGCGAAAAATAAAAACATTTGATTATTTTCCACTGAAATCTGTGAGCTTTAATATTATAAGATCATTCTCAGACGAGTTTAATAGAACGATAATGATTATTACAATCTTAACAGGCGACATGAGGTCACTACCCACGGCGCGACTAAAACATTGTCTGTGTTAGGGCCGTAGTACAACGAGAGCTTTTAATTGAACATGTTTTTCTCGTACGAGAGGAACCTGTGTTCGTGTTTAAAAATAAAATATTATACTTGAGTGGGTATTATTTCCATCGTTCATTAGTAAAATTATTTTTAAAAGTTGACTGGTGACTAGTTTGATGTCGGAATGTGATCATTAATTACTGGCGCAACCAAAACATTTATATCTTAATGTATTCGGTGTAATCAGTAAAAAAATATATGTTTTTCATAACGTAATAATTTGCTAACACACTATTGCTTTTATTTTTTGAACCAAGTTTTTTTTTTCAGGAAAATACTTTTAGATTTAATTTTTATTTTTACTAGCTGGCCCGACAGACATCTTGTAATCTTGAGTTCATACAAAAATCCCATAGAAAAACACTTTCAGTTTTTCGTGAATATTCCAATTTCCCGGGCAACTTTTTGCAATTTTTCTTTCTCTACAAACCTTATACGGAGTATTACGAACTAAATAAAGAAATTAACCAAATCCGTCCATCCGTTCTCGAGTGATGTGCTTATCAACGAACAGCATTTAATTTTTATTTATATACAGTGGCCTCCGAAAGTTATTTGACATTTTACCACTTAATCTGTGATGCCACAATATGACTAAAAATAAAAAATTATCAGGTACTCTTAAGGGATTACTTGATTATTTTTATGGTAAGTCAAAGGTAGTTGAATTAGTCAATAAAAATGTTGCAAAAAAAATGTGCAGTTCAGACATTTGGATAACTACAATTTTAAATCATTTTGTGGCGAAAAAAAAACTGAAGTGGAAAATTGTAAACTAACTTTTGGAGGCGACTGTAGATTAATTGCCCAGTCAGCTTAATTTGTGTAAGTATATTTTATTTAAAGATCATTGGCTTAACTGATTTTTATGTACGTCTTTAATCAGGAATATATCCTACTATTATTAAGAAGGGAAAGTGTTTCACCTCTGTGGAATTTTTGTTGCATATCAATTTTATGTAGGTACGTAGTAGGTACCTGAAACTTACCTAAATAAGAGGTCTTCTTCCTTCTTTTTTGCGGCGGGCTTGGATAATTTACCTATGGGCAGTGACCAGTTTTATTTAAATGTATGTAGAGCGCGTACACCCCACATTCATAAACGTTGCTTAAAGATAAGTTGTTATTAGCGAAATGTTAAACCATACATTTTTGACGTTGTTTATAAATAAACCTCAATATATTTATCAACATATTATCTGGGGGCACGGAATTGCCCCCGCCAAGTCGAGCAAAAAGCGGCACGGCCGTACCATCCTTTTCTCGAAACAGTTCAGGCCATTTTTGACCCCCCTATAACTTCGTTGTGGATAAAACTAGAAGTCTGAATTTTTAGTAACCAAGCAGGCATTGTATAAACACGGTGTATTTCAAATTTCATTTAATTTGAACCAGTAGTTTAAGAATTATAAGGTCAAAGTTTCTTAATTTTGTCACTCACTCACTCACTGACTAACCGATCATCAAAACTCTAAGGCACTTCTAGCAGACATAGAAGCTTCAAATTTAAAATACTATTAGTGTTTAGTGCATAAATCTAGGAAAAAACTAAAATATTTTGCAATTTCAGTCCACTTTTCTAGATACATCAACTGCCAATAACTTTGTAATCCCATATAAATATATAGGACTAGCTGCGCCCCGCGGTTTCACCCGCGTAAGTTTCGATCCCGTGGGAATATCGGGATAAAAACTATCCCATGTCCTTTCCCGGGACTCAAACTATCTCTATACCAAATTTCATCGAAATCGGTTCAGTAGTTTAGGCGTGAAGAAAAGACAGACAGACAGACAGAGTTACTTTCGCATTTATAATATTAGTTTGGAAGTTTGGATTACAAAGTTACATTTGCAGTGAATGAATCAGTGTACCTGTATAATGTAACGGAATAATAGGAGTAGATAGGTATCTAGAGGGAGAGGGAGTGGGCTTTGAGAAAAACTGTAGCTGAAGCTCAAGAAGTAGTACCGTAATAGAAAAAGAGGAAGACTACCTACAAAAAACCGGCCAAGTGCGAGTCGGACTCGCGCACCGAGGGTTCCGTATAAAAATATAAGGTTTTCGGAATTTTCCTTTATATGTGCTATAAAACATTGCTTCATACCGAATTTCAAGATTCTAGGTCGACTGGAAGTACCCTTTAGGTTTTGATTCCCTTGCGAGTAGTTGCGAGTTTGAAAATATGCGGCTTAAATTGCCGTTTCTTTTGATTGCATTGACATAGAAGTTTGATTTTGTTACAGCTTAAAGGTATTATAGACCTGAGTATTTGATATTAATTTCAATTTAATACCTCTACGCGTTCATGAGAAAAGAAGTAGTAACTTTAAAATTTTCGAAAATATTTTTTATTGTATGATGTAACTAATAATTTACGGTTTTCGCAATTTTTCCTTTATCTGTACTATAAGACGTTACTTCGTACCAAATTTCAAGATTCTAAGTTCACGGGAAGTACCCTGTAGGTTTTGATTCCCGTGCGAGTTTCGAAAATTTGCGGCATAAACGGCTGTATCTTTTGATTGCTTTGGCTTAGAAGTTTGATTTTTTCACAGCTCCAAGGGAGAGTAGACTTGAGTATTTGACATAAATTTCAGTTTGATACCCCTACGCGTTCCTGAGAAAAACGGTCTTGACAGACGGACGGACGGACGGACAACAAAGTGATCCTATAAGGGTTCCGTTTTTTCCTTTTAAGGTACGGAACCCTAAAAATAAGAAAAGCTCATGAGACAGAGAGTGGGCTTTAAGAAAATCCGTTGTTGGTATTCAAGAAGTAGATGGCACCGGAAAGGAAAAAAAAGTAGGGCTATCTACAAAAAGAAGTGAGATGCCATCCAAAACATAACTTGTAAAAAAGCCAAGTCTCGCAACTCAGTTCTTCTACCGTAAAAAGTTGTGAGATCCATGTAATACCAAGTCGGTTAACTTATTAAGTCTCTACTTAAGGGACCTTCTGTCTTAAGTTATTACGTAATTAGCTAACCTAACAACATCTTATAGTGACCATATCAATGTTAAAAATCTTTTATGGTTTTAAATAAATAGATTGACTTGGCAATCGCACTAAACAATCTAATTTAATCTGTCAAGCTCCGCTAATGAGACACAATTGATTTTCTATTATTTCGTCGCCAATGGGCGACGCGCGATGCTTGACTGGTTAATATAATATGTATTACTTGTGAGATACATTGTGTTTTCATGCGATGGCCAAGTCAGTCTATTTATTTAAAACATAAAAGATTTTTAATATTGATATGTTCACTATAAGATGTAGTTAAGTTTGCTAATTACGTAATAACTTAAGACGAAAGGTCCCTTAAGTAAGGACTGAATAAATTAACCGACTTGGTATTACATGGATCTCATATCTTTTTACGGTAGAAGAACTGAGTTGCGAGACTTGGCTTTTTTCACAAGTTATGTTTTTGATGGCTTATAATGACACTAGGACAGCTATCAATATTAGGTACCAAGGTTACCAAGATAGCTCGGAAACTTTGAATGATAGCATAATCAAATAAGAAGTATTTCGAAGACATAACTACGAAAACAAATAATAACTATGAATCTTTTTTAAATTTATTTTCAATTGCTAAATTATATTTATTTTTAATAAAGTAAATGAAACAAAAGGAGTATGTAATCATCGTAGCTGGTAGCATTCTGTAGTTTGTGTCTACCCCCCTAGGAAGAAGGCATGACTTCACATTAAGTATGTACAGACGCCAACACATCAAGCTACTACAATCTGTCAAATTTCTTTAATAGAGTTTCAACTTTATCGCTACAGTATAAGGTTTAAGGTTGATTGGGAAGAAATTACAGTTTCTGGTAGCTTGGTACGCTGGCGTCTGAACAATAAAGTATATATTTATTAAAGTACAAAGATTGTTATAACTGCATTAAGTGTTAATATATATATATTATAATAAAGGAGACGCAGTTACACAAATAAAACGTTTACGACAGCATAATTTACAGATCTTATAAAATATAATACGGAAAATTGTTACTAAAAATCTACCTAATAAATCTCAATAAAAATTCTGCGAAAAAATGGCATCAAGAAAAGAAGAAACATTAAATTCTTATAATATCGTGACAGTGACAGATCGCGTCGGTGAGACAAAACTACGATTCCCTCTCCAAATTATTATTTTAGATAAAACAGCAGTCAGTAATAAGAATACTTAGCTTAAAGAATAATTTCCAAATTCCACCTTTATTATTTTTAGGAGAACGACCGCTTCTGGCCTTAGATAGGCCCCTCTCCAAATACATGCAAGTTAGCTTGATCCTCGGTCAATAATATTAGATTTTAATTTGAAAGCACGTTAAGCCGTTGCAATTGGTCCAGCCTATCATTCGTAGATCTTTCGACAGCCTGTATGTGTAGCCAGAAGCCCGAAAGTCTGATACAGTCTTACCTAGGATTTCTTGTGTTACCCAGTACCTGGGTAGTGGAGTCCAGATAGGCAATCGCTCCATGTAAAATACTGCTATTCATCTGCATTTGGTTAGATTGGAAGCCGACCCCAAGATAGTTGGGAAAAGGCTAGGCAGTCGATGATGATGTTCTTTATACCAGACATAGACTAGACACCCCGTGTAAATCGTCCCTTTGCCCTGCCTGAGGGCTTCCTACACTACGTTTGCCGCCTCGAGATCTCCTCAAAATTGCTCTTGTTCCTCAACTGTCATCTTTTTATTATTTTAATCTTCAATTTAGTAAGTAGCTCATTAGTAAATATCTACTGCAAATAATGATGACCGCACCGCTACTATATACCAGTAGGAATTACAAGAAGTCACCAAGTACCGACATCACTGTGATAAATCAATCAGTCAGACTTATCCACTTTACGAAAATCTCTACTTCAAAAAATTGTTCATAAATCACTGGATCGTTCTTTAATCTCACTACTTTAAACAAAACTCTGCATTTGAATGGCGAAATAGATACGTGATCACAGTCACGTAGACTTTAAATGCTACCGTTTTCTTCTGTGAATAAATCGACCTTACTATAAAATGTATCTAATGGGTGATTCATTTGGAGATACTTTTATATATAGATATGAGATAAATCTAAAAAAACAAAATCGGGTTATCTTTATTATCACACAAAAGAACCATTCATTAAATTTATTTTTTTAAGATTATTTCTTTCAAATGTTGTCCATTCCAATATGACGCGTCGGAACATTTTGAGTGGTATTTGGTGAATAAAGCGAGTAATATTGACTTCCAGTTGCTCAATCGTACGCGGCTTATCCACATAGACTTTGGACTTTACATAGCCCCAAAGAAAAAGTCTAGGGGTGTGATGTCACAGGGTCTAGACGGCCAACTGACCAGTCCGAAGCGCGAAATTAACTGTTCAACAAATTGTTTTCGCAATAAAGCCAACAACATGGTCCATTCGGACCATAGATATATTTTTTACATTTCTATGATTCGGACCATGTTAACCGCAGTTACGGACAATATTTGAAAGAAATAATCTTTAAAAAATATAATTTTTTTAGGTTTGATAAATGTACCTCCAAATGAATCACTCAATATAATACCTAGTGTTCTAGTTGACACTGCAATTATAGGAGGGGTGTTACCTTAGAGTGATCTTTCGTATTTGATTTCACTCCCGATTCAACCACAAAATTCTGTTTATCAACTGTATTTCCTGCAGATTAAACAATAGAGATGGAATTTTATTACCCATTTTATAAAACAGCTTTTTCAACACACTTGCTCATAAAATGGCTCTTAAGGAACCGCTTTTAGGTCCATAACGCAGTGTATTACAAACGCGTGCTGTTTCTTTACGTTACGGCACTAGTGCTATAATGCCACAGATTAGATTTAATTTACTAGTCGGAGGTCGGAGGTGTGCGTTTTTTTTTTTAAATCTCTTTAAAGAGACTTCATGCCAAAAGGAATCCGCGAGCCATATTTCACTTTTTTTTATCTCTCAAGCTCCACTAATGAGACACAATTGATTTTCTATTCTTTCGTCGCTGATCGGCGACGCGCGCCGCTTGACCGGTTAAATAGTCTGAATTGTCCTTAGTCCCAAAATGAATTATAATTTATTTAACTTAAGATGAATGCGCAGTTATAGCCCGCGAAATTCGATTTTTCTAACGCAATTTTCAGATCAGTGTCAGGTTGTATCTTGATCAAAATATGATTCGCGACTATAACAGGTACGTATTTACAGACTTAGAATCATTAATACATCTTTCTATATGAACTTTGATGATTCTTCTAGTCGATGTCTTCAATTCTTCAAAGCACTAGTGTTAATTGAATTTGTGTGGGGTAGGTACAACTAAAAAGTGAAAAATAAAAAAAAATACAAAGAAAAACAACCGACTTCAAAAAAAAAAACACTACAATGTGATAAATAACATTAATTTCGGAAGTCGGTGTCAAAAACGAAAATGCGAACCAACGACACAGACTTCCGAAATTAACTTATGTATCACTGTAGTGTTTTTTTTTTTTTTTAAGTCGGTTGTTTTTTTTATTTTCACAAAGCTCTAATTGATCTCTATTGTCTACATTTCTTTTTAATTTCTCCTTTTGCACGTATACTGGAAGAAATATCTTAAGAAATAAGCAATACCTTTGTACTCTAATGTTAAAATGACGTATCTCTAACCATTTTACTGTGTATAAGAACAATAAAATACAAAAAGCCGTCACCAATCTCAACCGGAGAATGTGTTTTGGTGATTTATAGAAATGTAAAACTTTATGTACTGTTTAATTTATTAATAATGACAACATGTTGAAACCTGCTAGGTGAGCCAACGTCTTTACGACTAGGTACGTCGCCAGAGATTTTAGAACTCAATACAACGTTTTGTCAAACTACTGTATTTTCTGGCTGTATTATGCTCGGCCTAGATATGTTTATCTTGTAATGATGGTTATTTAAATGAGCACACCACCAGTGGGTACTAATAGTATTTAAATCAATATAATTGAGTCAGTGCAGCAGTGTCTCGCTCCGTGGAGATATAGGAAAACCAACATTGCTTCTTTATTATTAGGTACAAGCCGTGGGCCTGATGGGATTTCCTATCAACGAAATGTCGAACTTCCATACAAACTTTCATCCGCTACTTAACCACTTTGGGGAATGAATTTTCAAAAATCCTTTCTTAGTGCTCACCTTCGTTATATGAGAAACTCTTGTGCAAAATATCATGCTTCTAAACCCAGCAGTTTAGGCTGTGTATTGCTTGTTAGTGAAACAATGAATTTAAGTTTTATTATTGCTCTCGACTAACCTACATGAATATTATTCATAGTCACACAAAAATATTTCTCATTCCTATCTTCAAATAACTGTGGTATTAAATTCTTGTGTCCGATGACATACCCCGACGCGACAGCAGTAATGGATGATTCAGGACAAACCATAATAAAGCCATAATATTATAGATGGCTCTGAAGAATTTTGGTGACGTGAGATGTATACCGGATGTTATTAAGAAACATGTAAAGTCTGATTTAGTGTGCGATATAATTGTTTAAATATTATTGCAACCTCCTGATTAGTAACAATAATAATATATGAACATATAACAATAATCATATTGTGTGTTTCTTCTGTCTGAAAAAGTGCAACAACGAACAGATACTTATACAGAGAAAAGATGTGTTTTATAAAAGATGAGCCGTTCATTTTTATAATTGTTTTGTTTATTTCTAATCCCAGTCAATGCCAAGCAGAAGGTGAATGAAGTAACTAAACAGCTATCCAGTGGAATAGCATAAACTGTGAGTTTTATCTTTGTAGGTAACACTTTTAAGAAAACGTGCGGAGATACAGCGAGCACAAAAAACTGTGCTTTACAAAAAGTTATTGCTATGTAAGTGGTTATTCGTACACACGAAGTGCTCCAACACAAACTGTGAAGAGAAAACCGTGGAACTAACGACAGATTTGTAGGTGTTAATAATAGGTAAACACATTGTGAGCGATTAACTGCTTGCGTCTGGGCCAACGCGTTGAATTTACGAGGAAACACTATGGCGCGCGTCATTTTAGCCAAATGTACCTACGGTTTTGCACACCATTCAACGGTTGATAGCATGACGCAGAATATTATTAGTTTGGGAACATATGGTAGTGAGGAAAAGGGGGGGGGGGGGGGGGGTGTTAATGTTGAAATGTGTCCCCAACACTTATTCATAAATGTATTATCATAAGTACTTATAGTATCCGAGGCCCTAGCAGGAACGTGTAAAGTGAACGTAACGGAAATTCAAACGATTTTTTAATCGAAAATTCAACTATCCTACGCCATTTTGATATAAAATACGGATAGCACAATTACTTAGTATCACTCATTGATATGAATGAACTTCTAATGGTGTAAGCTTTTTTTAAATTAATTAACCTTTAAAATTATTTGGGCTTCTAAAGTTGCACACCTTTTTAAAATAAATAAGCTTATTTTTAACTTTCTGCCCTTTTGTCACAATTGGTCGCAGTAACTAAGCTGGGGTACCCCGAGCAGTGCTTAAGTATAGAGACATATTTTGTATACTAACTACTTTAGTGGGAACTTTGCAAATAATAGCATAGGTACCAGGGCCGTCTTTACTCAGGGGTGCAAGGGGTGCGTGGCACCCGGGCGCAGGGTCTTAGGGGGCGCAAGCCAATCCTTATACACGTGACGTACCATGCGTAGGTAAAACTTCTCGAAATTGAAATCAATAAAAAAATACTTACGATTAACTATGACTCAAGTCAAGATAGATTTACATTGGCTATATAGTACACCTATCGAATTGAAAGTTGATTACAAAAGAAACTATAATTAATATCATAAAATAAAATAGATTTCCGATTTTAAAGTCAGAAAATTAAATTTGATGTTTGAAAATGTACCTAATTTTCCTGTAAACTATTAAATAAAAAATAAAACACAAAAATTGGGGAGCAGGCTGATTTTCGCACCCCGGCGCCCAATATAGTTAAGACGGTCCTGATAGGTACTTCTCTAAATCCAAAGGTACAGACGCCAGCACATCAACCTACCCGAAACTGTCACATTTTCCCAATCAACTTTGAACCTTATGCTTTAGTGATAAAGTTGAAAATCTATTAAAGAAATTTGACAGATTGTAGTAGGTTGATGTGGAAAATCTATTAAAGAAAGGGGTTTGAAGGTTTTGGCCCTAAAATCAGCCGCCATTTTGATTTTTTTTCAGAATCGCGGTGCACAACAAAAGTTATATATTTAGATAGAGGACACTTATACGAACAAAAAATGTTACATAACATAATATCCTAAGCGTCAGGTTTCGGAGTTATTCACCGAAATATAAGTCGAAAACAACAAGGATTTTTTTGTTTTTTTTCCCTCCAGGTAAGCATATTGGACTATTGAGGTAATAGAAACGTTATGAAACCTTTATGGAGAAGAAACAAATGAAGAATAGACATTTTTTAAATAAATAATTAAACACGGCAATTTATAGTTCGTTTTTTAATCCCAGAGACTAATCTGACAAGTGTAAAGTCAAACTTCTATGCTAAAAAAAAACGAAAACACAAAAGACTTAAATGTCAGGTTAGTCTCTGGGATTAAAAAACGAACTATAAATAGCCGTTTTTAATTATTTGTTTAAAAAATGTCTATTCTTCATTTGTTTCTTCTCCATAAAGGTTTCATAACGTTTCTATTACCCCAATAGTTCAATATGCTTTCCTGGAGGGAAAAAAAACAAAAAAATCCTTGTTGTTTTCGACTTATATTTCGGTGAATAACTCCGAAACCTGACGCTTTAGGATATTATGTTATATAACATTTTTTGTTTGTATAAGCATCCTCTATCTAAATATATAACTTTTGTTGTACACCGCGATTCTGAAAAAAAATCAAAATGGCGGCCGACCTTAGGGCCACCCTCCATACAAAAATCTTCTAACCCCTTTGACAGATTGTAGTAGGTTGATGTGCTGGCGTCTGTACAATGCAGGTTGAGCTACATTCTGACTACTGGTTTAAACTTATGATTTTTTCAGTTCATATAATTATACGAATCTTCTTCATCACCTGTCTCTTTTTACTTGACATTCCTCCCATCTTTTCTTCATTTGGCTACTTATGACACATGAACTTTATAAATTCATCTGTTTATTATTAATGTTCCAATGTTGTTATACATTTTTTTCATTGGTGGAATCTATTTGAATAACAAGTTAACAAAACACCGCCTATCTGTAATACCACAAGCATTGTTGCTGATGCGTTACCATCCCAGAGACAAAGTTGAAACATCTCATGTACCAGCTCATGTATTCTGTAAAAATCTCACGTAAACTTAGGTGAAAAAAAGTTTAAAAACTAAAACCCGACTACTGAAAAGGATGAAACAAGAAAGTACCTTCCCGTGGTCGCATGCTGCTGTACTAAATAAGCTATGATAGTAGCATGCGACCACGGGAAGGTACTTTCTTGTTTTATCCTTTTCAGTAGTCGGGTTTTATTTTAATTTTTTTTATTTTTATTATTTCGGGGTTTATTTCAGTAATACTTATATTTTTGAAATGTGCTAATTAACCCCTTTTATTTGATACCCCACAAGGCACCATCCCAAAATATATATTTTTAAATTCATTACTTTATGTCCTCTAGAGGACGCCATATTGAATTTAGTGTGACGTCATATAGCCTATAACTAGCGAACGGTCAAGACGCTTCTAACGATACCTCATTTGTCAAATTATTAGAAGCACTTTTTAAGTTATGAGGGAACAAATGAACATACATACATATTATGTCGTGGCCATATCGTACACTCACCGGCACGGAAACTTGGCCACTCGTGATTTTGCTGATTATTTGCATAAAAAAATTTGCATTTGCATTTATGACAATAAATTAAGGGTAAGTGGCTTTAGTACGTGTCTCTTATGCTTTAAGAACTTATAAATTAAAAGATTACCTCACCAATAAATCAGTTTTTAAAATCACGCACTTTCACTGAAATTAGGAATTTTTCACTATAAATTTAAAAACGCTACAAAATAAAAACTAAGGTATTTTTTGTTATTGTCTATACATTTTAATATCGGGTGTTTCCTCCTCTAGCCCTGATAACTGCCTGCATTCGATCTGGCATACTTTGGATGATGTTTCGGACATCAACATGCAGTATACTGCGCCAAGCGGCCAGCGCTGCAGTTCGGAGCTGGTTTAGAGTTTCCGGCGCGTTGGAGCTGGACTTTATCTTTCTTTTGAGCATGTCCCAGATATGCTCAATTGGGTTTAAGTCTGGGCTACGAGCTGGCCATTGCAATTTTTGTATGCCAACCTCTTCCAGATATTCTTCAACGCAATGTGCAACGTGTGGGCGTGCATTATCGTGCATTAGGAGGAATTGGTCGTGTCCAATGAACCCCGAATATGGCATTACGTGTTCCTGAAGAACTTCCTCGATGTATCGAACAGCTGTTAGCCGATTATCGACGATAACCAACTCTGTACGTGCGTCGGAACTTATACCTCCCCATACCATTATTGAGCCTCCATGGAAACTCACTGTTTGAGTGGTAGTAATGGGTAAAAACCGCTTTCCTCTTCTTCGCCACACTCGTTCTGGACCATCTGGAGAACGTAAAGCTATTCGACACTCGTCTGTGAACAGTACTCTAGCCCATTGCTCGTGGGTCCAGTTAACGTGTTCTCGTGCGAAGTGAAGTCGAGCTTTTCGGTGCTCTCTGAGAAGTTCTGGACCTCGTGCTGGTCTACAAGCTTTTAAATTGACTTCCTCCATTCGTCTTCTCACCGTACGCTCACTAACATTAACGCCTCTTACAATTTGAAGCCGCTGGCGTATCTCAACAGCGGTCAGGTAGCGGTTTCTCAAAATCTCCAGGACAATAAAGCGGTCGTCTCGGGCCGATGTGCACCTTACGCCTCCACTGCCTGGCCTGTGGGTGTACTGGCCTGTCTCCTGGTATCTTTTAAGGGCATACTGCATTGATGACCGTGGTACGTTAAGAGCAATAGCAACTTCACGCTGTGTCAGCTCTTGGTTAATTAACGCAACGACTTGTGAAACCTGTGCTGGTGTTAGAGGCATTTTTATTGCTTTTAAAGCACCTTTACTTATTGAATTAAAAGCATAAAATCACAATAATTCAAAAACCGAACAGTAAACTTTTCACAACACACAAATTTAAAATGTGAACTTAGTCGCTCAAATGACCCGATTCAACTGTAAATTAAAAGTTTCGTTGTGGTGCATTTAAACATAATGGATTACCCTCTTGAACTAAAAGTAAACATTTTTTGACATACATGCACAACAAACATTCATCAGAAACACTTAAAACTTTTGCTATCGCGAGATAAGCGCTTGGCCAAGATTCCGTGCCGCTGAGTGTAGATTTGCTCACTTCATGAAATGCTAGAGAATTTCATGAAATGGTCGCATTTCATGAAATGTTTCACTGTCTGTGGGCCACATCATGATGTGGTCTGGCCAGATCAATGATAACTCAACGTTTGACGATATGAACAGTTAAACGCACGATTAAACTATTTAAAAAATGTAAATAGATTCTACCAATCAACATAAAAATGCAGGAGTATTAATAAAAACGCAGAAGAATTCATGAAGGCAGGAGACAGGTACATAGTCGTAAGTACACAAATTAGCAGAAGTTGAGAAGAAAGCGAAGTACGAAGAGACGGGTGATGAAGAATATGACCAACAGGTCTACCGGCAGGCCCACCCCAACGTAGTTGGGAAAAGGCTAGGTAGATGATGATGTGTTGGTTGTGTAGTGAATTCAAAATACTCTACTACCTATTTCTTATAGGTAATTGGAAGAAAATTAAATAAAAGATCGGCACAACGATGCGACTTAAATTATAATTAACATTATTATTATCTTCTATCTTAATCGTAGTCTGAATTTATTATTTATTTATTTATTTAATACTTCAAGCACATAAATTTACAGAGGCGGACTTAATGCCATAGGCGAATTTATGTTAGGTATACAATGTGGAGACAGAAATGCGACAATAAATTAAACTTCGAATATCTAATGACGTTTCCAGTCAGCAAACAAAAATTCTACCATATTAGGTATACATATATCCAATAGTTTAGTCACTAAGGCCAGTCATGGATTTACCAAATCCATGCTGCTGCTACAGCTACTACTACTAATTCCGCGATTTATTTGATAGTTTCTAAGTCATTGCCAGTGTTTGCATTGGTTGCCGTATTTTTAACCGACTTCAAAAAAGGAGGAGGTTCTCAATTCGACGGTGTTTTTTTTTTTTTTTTTGTATGTTTGTTACGCGATTTCTCCGCCAATTGTGGACCGATTTTCAAAATTCTTTTTTTGTTCGAAAGGAGATACGGAGATACTTCTGAAGTGGTCCCATAGTCACCAAGTCAGGATCTGATGATTGGATCCTGGAGAAATCGAAGGAACTCTTCAAATATTATAGGCACACCTATAGCGATTTGGGTATTTTTTTTTTTTTTTTTTTTTTTTTTTATTTGAAATGGGCTTGCTCTTGACTCTAGCCTAGGTCAAAGGTGACAGAGACAAAGTCGACGATGGAGCGAGCTTACCCAGAAGAAGCCTGTTCACTCTCACTTTAAAGAGATTCGGGTTGTATGCGCTCGGAAAAACAGACGCAGGTAGAGAGTTCCACTCTTTTGCTGTGCGCATTATAAACGACATTTGCAAACGCTTAGTGCGAATTGGTGGAACAGCAACCAGGTAGGGATGGTAACTTGCAGTGCGCCTGGATGTCCGAAGGTAGAAGGGGGCCGGTGGAATGACGTCGTGGAGTTCTTGGGCACATTCACCGAAGTACAGTCTGTAGAAGACCGACAGGCAGGCAACCTTGCGGCGATGAGCCAAGCTGTGAAGCTTGGCATCCACCAGTTTTACGTCGCCAATGAGCCTCTTAGCTCTGCGTTCCACCGAGTCAAGCGCGGCAAGTTGGTATTTCGCTGAGCCATCCCAAAGGTTTTTTATAGTAACTCGTGCATTTGCTCTCGGAAAGCACCTTTTGGTGAAGTGGAACTGATGATGAAGACCACAGATGGCCACCGGAACTACTCAATAATATCTAAGTATTTCACGGATTGCGATTCGATTACTTTAATATAGTTACTAAGCAATTTATGCTCGCCACGATGTGAATGGTGATATGGAGCTGATGGTGGACCAGGAGAACTCCTCAACAATTAACTTCCCTGCATCGGGAAAAGCAATATTTAGTAAAAGGCGATAAGTTGACACTAGGCTATTGTAACTTAGATAAATTATAAGCAGACCCACTAAAAAGCGTGAAATAAAAACTTTTTAACAAAAATATAACCGACTTCCAAAAGAAACACTACAAAGTGAAAAATAACTTTAATTTCGGAAGTCGGTGTCTAAAAACGAAAATGCGGAACCAACGACACCGACTTCCGAAATTAAAGTTATTTTTCACTTTGTAGTGTTTCTTTTGGAAGTCGGTTGTATTTTTGTTAAAAAGTTTTGTCTGCACATTGTACTACTATACCATAAAAAAATACATGAACGTTTATCTACAGTAGTGTCTGATTATAACTGTTCGTAGAAAAAGTCGTGTTTCTATTTAACACTTTAGCATCAACTTTCTGTCTGTCAGTCTGCGAGAATTAATTGAAGATTAAAAATGTTTAGTAGTTCTTAACTAAGAAAAGAAAACAACGTTATAGTAAAGTAAACCAGCGGGAACTAATGGGCAAACTGAGTGAGTAAAACCAGAAGGTGCCAGGGAAAAATATACAAACATGCGTTAGCTTTAGAACGGTGTGAAAATTCACGTGAGATTTTCAAACATTCCATTTTTTTTTTCATGTATTTCTTATACTGTTTTTCAGCCGTTGCCAACCGCAGCTGATAAAGGCTCCCGCAAACAAACGCGACGTGACTCTAATAGAACAATTTCTCGGAAAACTCCATGGAAATTGTTCTACAAGAGTGGCGTCGCAACGCAACTGTCTGCGGGAGCCTTTATTCCTCGCGGTTTTTTTGGCGAATTTCGTCGCATTGTTTATGAATGGACTATTTTCGCGTTAGCCTCAGTAAAAGCCTCGAGTCTTCAAAGAAATGTGAATTTGGTGTTTAGGTTAAAACTGTTGTGGTTAATTTTGCTCTAATGAAACGGTCTATTGTTTGATTGAACTAATGCACATTGGAGTAAATTATTTTGCTAAACGGTTCTAAATGCCAGTAACGATAACTTTCCGTGGAATTTTATCAAAAACAAGCACGAACTTCCTATCTACCGCTCTTATGTCATTGACATTGATACAAGGACGCTTTTATTTTATTTATAGTTAAATCGTTTATCATTTTCGTCAACTCATCAGTGTTAAAAATAATCAAACTACTAATAATACGCACGACAGAGAGACTATACAAAAATAATAATTATATATCAAAACATATTAATATGTCGCCACGAAATATCTACCGCCTCCGCATGATTCCAACTACTTACTAGCTACGTTAAAATCTCTGTAGTGTGCATGATTCATCATCAAACTCTTTAGAAAATCTCCTTGTCCTTTCCTCGGCTACGCACGGGTGCAATAACATGTGAAGACACAACACGAAACGTCTCGCGCACACGTTCTGAACAATAACCTGACAAAAAGTACTAGGCTTGCATGAACAAGATAGTATTTCATTAGTATTAAGTTCTTGTTTTTGTATAAATATTTACATAAGTGTCTATATCCACCTGAAGTAACGTACCTTTCAAATATTTGGTGAAAGAATTTTTCAAATACGATTTCTGGTTCCTGATATTACCACATTTACGTAAAATTCGCTCTCTCTCTCTTTATAATATTAGTATAGATTATAACAATATGATATCAGAGGGGGAATTCTCAAAATTTTAAGAACGTCCACAGTCTGATCTCAGTCTCAATCTATCACAAATACCCAATTTCACTAAATTTTTGACAAGTTTTTGACATTTTTTTCTCGCTGAGATGAGACCGACTAGATTTTACGTTTTAAATTACGAGAATTGGCTCTCAGGTTTTGTGCTAATAAACAGAACTTACTAAATAAAAAAAGTAATTAAAAAACCCGACTGCAATTTTATACTAAAACTAACTGAAAAGCTAAAAACAAGCCCATTTTAAATTAAATAAAAGTTGGAAGCAGGCGGGGCCGCGGGGCCCATACCATTATTATAGTTTCAAACTCAAATGGGTCCCGCCCGCTTGCAACTTTTATTTAATTTAAAATGGGCTTGTTTTTAGCTTTTCAGTTAGTTTTAGTATAAGATTGCAGTCGGATTTTTTATTACTTTTTTTTATTTCCAGCTTTTTAGTTTACAAATGTGAACCATTTCGCAGACAATTTAATTCCTGGTACGTGTTTTTTTACGATTTGTCACTTTGAATTACTTTTAACCATATAAGTTGTATATATTTTTGTAATCACCTTTTAAAACCCTTTATTTTGATACCCCACTCGAAAGGTTTTGAGAAAAAAAAATTGTAGGCATAATACAGGGTGTTACGGAAAGGGTATATCAATACAAACGGGTTGAAGAGTGTATCTGGTCTAGAATCTCTGTACAAAACTTCAGCTCAAAATCATTAACTTTGAAAATGCTTAATATTTTTTTATTTCGACATCACGGCGCTGCACTGGCGCGCGGCGGCGTGATGTGCGTGTACTAGGCGCACAGACACACTACAGATAATGGATAATGACCCTCGTAGTGCGTTGATACGTTTGTTATGATTTCAATTTAATAAACTATCGAAATAAAAAAATATTAAGCATTTTCAAAGTTACTGCTTTTGAGCTGAAATTTTGTACAGAGATTCTAGACCAGATATACTCTTCAACCCGTTTGTATTGATATACCCTTTCCGTAACACCTTGTATGGCGCCAAAAATCCGCCATATTGGTTTTTTTATTTTGATATACCCAGTGTCACTCTCACAGTAAATACGAATCTAACGATACCTCTCAAGCTAAAATCCATCGAGCCGTTCAGGCCGCAGAGCGTGCCAAACAATTATACTTACATACAAACATACATACATACATACTCTCGAAAAACATGACCTTCCTTCTGGCGCAGTCGGGTAAAAAGAGTAGGTTTTGTTTATCGGTTATTTTACCCATGCTGTGGATTCCTCCTATTAACCAAACAGAATCGACTTACTTGTATGATACGAGCCCGTCAACCCGGTAATGTTCATGGGTGGCTCCACCACCGATACAGTCTTATTTTGAGGCTGAAAGACGTATCGACACATCTGCCATACTCCGGTATTGCTGGACATAAAATACCGGCCCGTAGGCAAGTAAATACCTGGAACCAAAGAGCATAGTTAAGAAAGGAACAATCGGTCGTGTTAATGACTCCACGCGATCGTTTGGCGCTATTCCAAGCAGTTAGCAAGTAGTAATTAATATAGATCAAAAACAAAATTCACTGTTCATAGGTGCCAAGTTGTTTTACGCCGATTAGTGAATTGGATAGAAATCAATGTTGTAGCGTGTAATTTGATGTGAGTTTTTTTAAGCTGTGTCCGTTTTTTTTTAGCCTTTTTTCTTTGCCTAGCGCGGGTTGGTAGGTGTCACATGTCTTCACATGTGACACCTACCAACCCGCACTAGGCCCGCGTGGTAGATTATAGCCCACTCCCTGTCGAAGAGAGGAGGCCTATGTCCCAGCAGTGGGAACATGCTAAACACACAGTGGCCGCCTCAATACTCGATACTCGTGAATGGTGGGAATGGGATGTTCGTTGGAACCCGTGGAATGCAACAATGCCTGTGGTTAACACAAGCCAAAGGCATGTGGAGCAAATTAAAATAATAGAATATTACGCCTCTATTCCCCGAAAGGTTAGCAAGAGGTGTAACTATAGTACACCCACATTTCGCCAGTTATGTTTAAGTCGCATGTAATAAGGAGCGAGATTAACCAGGCTAGTGCCCGGTTAATCTCACTTCCTATCATCCAGCCTCCCCGCTGCTACTGAGAAAGTCCAGATGGAAAAACCTAAGAAACTGTTCTCCTTTGTACAGTATTTTTTTTTACTTGTGCATAATGTTAGAATAAATAAATAAAAACCCAATAATTGCACGAATCGGGAATGGAACCCAGGAATTCATGCTCAGCAGTAGCGCTGGCAACCACTAGACCAACGAGGCAGTTCGACAAAATTATTTAGTTAAAACAAAAATTTCACCATTTCACCTTTCTCGTTTTTAATCCATCCAAAGGTTGTCTTTAAAAGATCGCTCTTAGCGATAAGACCGCCCATTGTGTCACCCATTGTAAAGTTTTCTATATTTATGTCTGTAATTTATATGGTGTACATAATAAAGAGTATTCTATTCTATTCTTTCTTCATACCGGTGTGAAAAAGGTGAAACGGTGGTGGTGGTGGTGGTGGTGGTATTGTTCCTAAATATACGTCTCTGGGCAATCCCACCTCACTGATTTTTAAACAGTTATTTATTTATCACACCTATTCAATAGTGTATTCTTCATAAACACTGACTAAAATGGCTCTTTAATCCCTAGGGATTAAAGAACTATTCCAAACTCAAATCACTTTTAGTCCCTAGGGATAGGGAATGTGGATATTGTTGTTAAAAGTTCCAATAACCAAAAAGATCAATCACGAACATTGTACGAACAAGTAACAGGCCGTATGATAAAGTAAAATGAGCGCAAGCTAATATAAAAAAAAATTTGCAAAGAAATAAAAAACGCGCGAAAAGCATTCTGCCTTCGTTCGTAATTGTTTGCTCAAAATTGTACGTAAATAAAAAAAAATAAGTTTCAAAACTAAAACCTGACTACTGAAAAGGATAAAAGAAGAAAGTACCTTCCTGTGGTCGCATGCCGCTGTACTAACATACTTATAAGCTATGGTAGCATACTACACACACACTACTACTACAATAATTTATTTATGTCCTCTAGAGGGCGCCATATTGAATTTAGTGTAACGTCACATAGCCCATAACTAGTGGACCTCATTTGTCAAATTATTATAAGTACTTTTGAAGTTATAAGGGAACAGATGAACATACATACATACATTCATACCGGTCAAAATCATAACCCTCCTTTTTGCTTCGCCGTAGTCGGGTAATAAACGTACTATTCTCATTCATAAGTTGCACTTACTTATTTTTTCATAGAGGGTGATAAAAAGTAGAGTGTCCATCTCGGGAGCAACACTATTTAAGCTCAAGTGACGTACTTTGAATCTCTCGCTGCGCTCCTCTCGCCTTCAAAATAGTTGTTTGCTCCCTTGGCAAACAATCTAATAATAACACCATATCCACCCCTCGTCCAATTTCGTCCGGCTTTTTGGCCCCTAGTCCGGATTTTGTCCAGTCTTGTTATTTGTCCGGACTCTCGTACACGAGATCTTTTTTGGAAATACAAAGAATTTTATGAGTACTGAAAAACGAAAAATTAAAATACCGGATGTTTCAGGACTTTTTATATTCCGAAATGGTAATTTAACTCTAGAAAGAGCATTATATTTTTGTGTCTCTTTACTAAAATGTCAAGAATAATGTCTAGAAGAGCTGCTCTTGCTCTGGTTATATGTCCGTTTGGTCCAATCCAAACCCACCTTCACATGGCAATATTCAAGATCGTTTATCCAAGCGATGTTTTTATGAGTCCTATGATCACAAGTGGACGTTTACGATGAGTACATTTGATTGATTTCTAAAACAAACGTTTATACTCCAACGTCCGAGTATTTTGTTATTTTTTCTATTTTTCGATTAAAAAGAAAAAAAAAGGAATTCTAGTTATACTTACAGGGCCTAGAATAGTGGCAATTACAGTCCTTTTATAGTTATTTTTCGACTGAATAAAAATAGAACAGAATAGAAGAAGGTTGCTGTTGCTGCTGTCAGAGAAAAATAGCGATGACAAGACTGTACTTTCAAAGAGTTTCGTATTTCTACAACAACGACAACTTTTATGTAACAGTGTTGACATAAAATTTTCGGTAGCTTATTCTTCTTCCATCGTCGTTATAGCTGATGGAATGTAATTTTGTCTAGACCCTTAGGTTAGTTAAGGTGATTTCAGATAGCTGTATTTTTTGTGTGGCAGGGTAAATCCCTAGCATCAGGTAGACAGACAGCCGCTACTTTCTTTGTTCAGGTGAAAATCTTTAAAAGGCGTCCGGGCTTTGGGTGCTTGCACAAAGAAGCGGGTTCCCGGTAAAGACAAATCGGTACCGATCGGTACGGGTGCAATAGCCCCACATTAATTACTTATGCGCTCACACATAAAGAAACAGGTAAAATATGTAACCGTTTCCTTCCGAAAATCAACCTGCAGAGACCTGTACCGGGAGTCGGAACCGAAAACCCGCTTCATTATGTAAGCACCCTTTGTGGATAAGACCGGGGAGTGTGGAATTTTTACCTCACTAAAACTAACCTGGTTGTTACTATCTGCGCATAAAAGGGGCACCATTACCTCTCAAAAGACCGATCCGTAATCCCCTCTGTGCAACGCCTGCTAGAGCACATCCTTGGGGAGACTGTAAAGGGGTCTCCCCGAAACCTAACTGTGCAAATGCATAACAGCCATCTAGACGCTAGGGATTGACACTATTGACAGCTCACTTCACCTAACTTTTCACGGTGAGATATTTACAGAATAGATCGGTAGAGTTTGTATCTATTTATAGTTCGCTAGTACGTTACTTGAAGTCAGTTCCGACATGAACTTACATTGTTGGCATTTGCTAACTATGTAGGTTACTATTTATAAACCCATATAATACCTACTCGTACCACGGTTATGCCGTAACACACAAGAAATAAAAATATCCCTGAGTTAATTATGTCAAAAACTACATAACATAATTATATTATTACCTTATTAAAAAAAAAAAAAAAATTCTGACCCTACCTACGGATGTTATCAGATATCTTAGTTTTCGACTAAATACTCTGCAGGTGGTATGATTAGTAGATTGGGCTTGTGGCTAAGTAATAACAGCCGCACGGGTCGATCGATCAGGTTAAGCTACGCTGGGCGCGGTTGGTCCGTGGATGGGTGACCATATTCACATACCAAGATCCGTCTGTGCCTCGGAAAGCACGTTAAGCCGTTGGTCCCGGCTGTCATTCCTGGATCATTGACAGTCGATACCGGTCGTCAGTAGCCCGAAAGTCTGACAACCAATCTTACTAAGGGGCATTACCCGAAGCCAACCCCAAGTGATCCCAGCATAGTAAGGAAAAGGCTAGAAAGATGATGAGGTAGATTGGAATGAAACTATTCACATATAAACAAAATTACTGTGGCGTAGATCCTCACAAAAAATCCAGATCAAATCACCCAACAACGCCCTTGGATCTGGCAGTAATTCAAAAAAACAATGCACGTAATCGTGCTATAATCTTTATGTTGTATAACTTTGCCTAGCTGTCGGGAATAGAAATAGATCAAAGGCCAACGCCCCCTGGCCACCACGTTTGTAATTAATTATAAACTGCCCGATGCATGGTATACGATTTCCCTAATTTTAAAACAACGGTTACGGACTTGTGTCTTAGCTATGAATAGAACGTCTCATCACTTCCTACGGATGCCGTCATAAAATAATGATGAAATGTACTCTGATAAGTTACACTTTCTAGATTGACGTACCTACATAAATAGTAATACCATCATCACGCCTGTATATCCCAAAGGGATAGACAGAGGTGTATACCTATAGTAGACCCACATTTCGCCAGTTATGTTTAAGTCCTATGTAATAGAGAGCAAACCTATTGCCATCAACCGGGCACAAATCCAGACTCCGAACTACTACTGAGAAATTCCAAATGGAAAAACCCAATAATACTTTGCCCAAACCGGGTATCGAACCCAGGAGCTCATGCTCAGCAGCAGCGCTTGCGATCACTAGACCAATAAGGCATATAATAATGTACAGTCACGTCTCAAAGTATGTATACACTTGGCTTTATTCAAAGGCGATTTTCTCCTTTATTTTTAAATGAAATTTTATGTTATTACGAAAATAGTATTTTCGAACCCATAGGTTTCTGTTAAGTGTCGTATTTCAACGTTGCATTCGTTATTTCACGAAAAAATCGCAATTGAAAATTGCCAAGTGGATACATACTTTTAGACGTGACTGTACTGGTATAATCCACTGATGACCTATTTGCTGGAAAAATTTGGACTTCCTTGTCTTGAACTTTGTACCTAGAAATCCATTTGATTGTCAATACAGTTTAACGAATATCACGTTGCTATTTTCCTCATGGTGTTATTTAAAATGGCTGTAATAATAGTGTTAAGAAAACTATTACATTATAACAGACTGTGCTCATCTAGCTGTCATCGCGATAAGGTTTAGCGATACATCTGAAAGGTCGAGAAAAACAGACATCGATACTGTTTGAAATTCCTTGTGCTATTATTGGCTTTAAAAAACAATGTAGATACCGAGTCGAAAACGTCAACAGTACGCTAATACTGATGGACCAAAAATAGAATGAACTGAAAATAGGTAGGTATAGGTGCGGTCTGTGCTAGCCACACGCCCTCCGATGAGAGAATGCGTCTGACACCTGATCATGTCCGTTACGTTATTGAACGAAGGTTTACAGAGCTGCTATATTCTGACCACAGAGCGAATGCATTCCTGACCCCTGTCACCAACTAAAGAAAAAATTCGTAAAACACACATTTTGTACTCAGCTTAAGCAGTCCGTTCACAGTTATTTTACATCTAACAGCAACCTTATAGCAAAAAAAATACAGAACGCTATCATGCAAAAACTAGAGGTAAAATACCTAACCGTAAAAATACTACAAACCCTGAATACTAAAGAACGCGTGATTTACGAATTTAAACTTCATCAGTTCCTAATGTGTGCCGTCCCACTCACTGGCGAACCATCACAAGAAAGACTGAAGCTGTGGCGAGACAGTGCTTCCTTACCTAAGCCGTTCGTTCCACCCAATGAATACCTTCCACTCGGACATGAGTTACCTTGGGTATCCTGGAAGTCATTAAACAGACTTCGGACCCAGGTTGGCCGAAGTAAGGAAAACCTGTTCAGGTCGAGATTCATGGACGACTCCGCCTTGGAGTGAAAATGTGGTGCTTTTACAAACGATGGGACACTTAATATCGTGTCCTGCGTGTCCTATCAGCTGCACGTTACAGGTATTGGTGGACGCTGGTGATGGCGCCAAACAAGTAGCCGAATTCTGGGCCGAGTTCATTTGGGTTGCTATCGACACGCTGAAAAGAAGAAGTTCCTAATCGCGTCCAACTGACAGGTGTCAGGAACGCATTCTCTCAGTGTTCGGAATATAGCAGAAGGCCAATTCTCGTAATTTAAAACGTTCAAAATCTAGTCGCAGTCTCATCTCGGCGACAAACAAATGTCAAAATCTTGTCAAAATGTAGGGAATTTAGAGGTATTTTTGACAGATTGAGATCAGACTGTGAACGTTTTTAAAATTACGCTGGTCTGTAAGCTGACCTTCAAGTCAGCATCGATTATCTAGCGCAATCGCCTCAAATACGCAAGTAAAGTGAGCTTCCAGTGAGGTCATTCTACCGAATACTAGGTATTGACACTATTGACAGCTTGTTTATTGTAGTTGGGGAATCATCAAATGACTCCTCCCGCTCTGGGTTAGAGCGGAAGGGTGTGTCAGACTCTTACTGACTAAAACCCACCCGTGTTCCTTCCTTAACCCTTTATGTTCCGGGGCAGCGGTAACCCTTTCAGACAATCCCGCTGACTCGGCAGGCTTCGGCCCTGACGGGCCCCTTCACTTCAAGATCACTTTACTTAAGGGGATTACAGAATCTAAACGTAAAAAAAGTGAAAAAATAAAAACTTTTTTACAAAAAAAACAACCGACTTCAAAAAAAAAAAACACTACAAAGTGATAAATAACTTTAATTTCGGAAGTCGGTGTCGTTGGTTCTGCATTTTTTGTTTTTTGTTTGACACCAACTTCCGAAATTAAAGTTATTTATCACTTTGAAGTGTTTTTTTTTGAAGTCGGTTGTTTGTTTGTAAATTTTTTTTTTTTTTTTACTTTTTAGTTATAGGTACCTACCCCACACAAATTCAATTAACACTAGTGCACTGAAGAATTGAAGACACCGACTAGAAGAATCATCAAAATTCGCATAGAAATGCCGGAGATGCAGTACATTTATGTATATAAATGTAGCCTTCTTTAAAATAAATTAAATAATAATAAACATATATGCTAGGAAGATAGTGTGTTGAAAACATAATACAACTATCTAATTTGATACGATAGAAAAAAATCATGAAGATACCTCTAAAAACTTTCTTTTTACAACAAAAACCATACTAATATTCATACAATCATTCTGATTTTTTGTCAGATTATTCTACAAGCTAACTAAAAAATTAAAACACAAGTGCTTTAGTATGTTAAGCACTTGTGTTTTAATTTTTTAGTCCAAACAATAGATTTTTGTAAATAAATAATTGCTTCATATTTTGCAATAAATTACCATCGTTGTTTCATCGCGCTTCTCTTTCTTTTCTATGCAGTCCGACAGTGACCGCGCTTTAGGTCATGTAGTCCCCTTAAGTTTTCAGGGTAATATTTTTACAGATTAGATCGACACATACATCTGGAAAAGCCATCCTTGACGGTCTCGTACTATCGACGCCATTGATTTATAGCATAAAAAAACAACGTTACTAGACGTGAAACAGTTCAAAATACCTAAATGTAAACAGGTATTGATAAATAATGGTTTCTACTGCCTACTATGATAAACGATATTAAACAGACTGACCAGAACCAACGCACTGAAATACCTGCGTGAATAAATATTTACTTACAATGGTAATGAATCATTCTTGATATAAATATTGCATAATCAGATAGGTTCCACTTTGTATTATGATGGGCACAATAAATATCACTGTTAATACACTTGAAGATTTATCGAAACGCAGTATTCAACAACCGTGTTTGGGAGCTTTCAACTTTATTGTGTTGTAGATAAAAGCTAGTTCTCAAAATCTTATTGACATTACAATAGTTTTATGTTCTTTTTGTTCATTTTCACGGCTATACTGCTGGGCCCTATACCACAAAACTTTACAAGCATACAAAATTGTAAAATTATAGAAAAAATTGCGTAATACAGAAATCTATACTTATAATAAATCTGTAGAAGTGAAAATTCTGTACATTGAAAATATCAAAAAAATAAATGGCAGGCGTTGTTACTAGACCGACACCGAACCCAAAAATGTGATTAAAAAAATTTTTGTATGTCTGTCGTTCTGTCTGTTTGTTCAGGCATCACGCAAAAACTACCGGTTCGTTTACGATGAAACTTGGTATAATTATTCTTTAATATCCTGGGCACTACACTGGGTACTTTTTATCCCGGAAAAGTATATAAAATAAAAAACAAACTTAATTTTGCGGTTCGATTCCTAGACCCGATTACTGTACCAACCGCAAATAATAAGTTTGTCGTAGGTTACGTCACCCGCAGTGGAGTTCACTAAGGGGCGCTGCACACGGCTAAGATACTATAATATTTTATCTTAAGATACAATATCGCTCACCATATAATTCAATGGATCACACACGACGAAGATAATAATCTATAATCTATACTAATATTATAAAGAGGTAAAATTTGTAAGTTTGTAAGTTTGTATGTAGGGGGTAATCTCTGGAACTACCAGTCGGATTTGAAAAATTCTTCTTGCATTTGATAGCCCAATTATTGAGGAAGGCTATAGGCTATTTAACATCACGCTATGACCCTTAGGAGCCGAGCAAAAAGAAAAAAAGTCAAAAAGAACGTTAAGTGATAGCGCGGGCGGGTGATGCGATACGACGACGACGGGGTGGCTCGGGGGAAACAAGAAGTTTCACGCGAACGAAGTCGCGGACTGAAGCTAGTAATATTATAAAGAGTTGAAATTTGTTTGTTTGTATGTATGTAGGATATAAGCAAGGATATAGGCTATTTAACATCACGCTGCGACTCTTCGGAGCCGAGCAGAAAGAAAAAAAAAAGTCAGAAAGAACGCCAATCGAAAACGAAGTAATAGCGCGGGCAGGCGATGCAATGCGATATGTCGGGGGAACCAAACATTCCACGCGGACGAAGTCGCGGGCAGAAGCTAGTTACAAATACACACATCAAAAGTGTCTAGGGATCAAGCATTTTTATGCGGATTTCTTGAGATTGAGATGTGGCTTTGTAATAAATTTATGATTTTATAAATTTATATGGATCCTTTTTGGTGCATTTCACAATTTGAATCAGGAACTGTGAATCAAATTCGAGTAAAAGATGAAAATCAGCTGTCAATATTTTCCCTATAAAAACATACAACGCATTGAAGACATTATTAGTGCTACTGTTTCCCTACTACTGATTAAAACCAACGTTATTATGGAGCGGCGACGTCATTTAAGCAGGGAAGAAATGCTCAGAGCCGTGGGAATGATAGAAGCTGGTTCCCGGCAACGTACTGTGGCTTTAGCTCTGAATACAAGTCAGAGTGTTATCAGTCGACTTTGGACACGTTACCGAAGCACTGGTACCGTGGCTGAGCGCCATGGAGGACGGTATCGCTGCACCACACGGAGACAAGACCGATACATTCAAATCTTAACTCGAAGAGCTCCAACAATAACCGCCATGATGTTAGCCGTGAGGCTTCATCACTCTTCAGGGAACTTAATTAGCGACCAAACAGTCAGAAACCGCTTGCATGAAGTGAACCTTCATTCCCGAAGACCGCTACGGGTACCACCTATAGCAATGCACAATCGTAGGATTCGATATCAATGGGCTCTTGAACACAGAAATTGGGCAGAAGAACAATGGCGTTTCGTGTGCTTTTCTGATGAGTCTCGTTTTGGTATGAGACCGGATACAAGACGTATACGACACTGGAGAACCCCTGGACGCCAACAGCGATTAAAATCCTGCCAGGAAGTCCATCCTTATAGTGGTGGAACCATCATGGTATGGGCGGGTATTTGGATCGGCGGAAGAACTGAGTTAATTTGGATCAGAGGCAACCTCAACGCTCAAATTTATGCTGAGACGATTGTATCAGACGTCATCGTTCCTCTACAAGTGCAAATCGGTCCCTTATTTCAGTTAATGCATGATAATGCACGACCGCACACCGCAAGAGTTGTAAGACAGACTCTCGCCGCAGCTAACATCAATGTCCTGCCCTGGCCTGCTCAGTCGCCAGACTTGAACCCGATTGAGCATGCATGGGATATGCTACAGAGAAGAGCTCTGCCGAATATGGAGGGTATCCAGTCGCAAGAAGACCTTTTTTTGTTGTTGCAACGAACATGGGCGGCCATTCCACAGCGTGATTTGGATGAACTCATTTTGAGTATGCCAAACCGATGTTCTTGTGTTGTTAGTGTTCGCGGTAGAAACACGGATTATTAATTGTTTAAGTTACCCAATAAAATTTTAGAGAAAACTGTTATTTCAGTCTTTTTTTCGAACTTTTGTGTTAGTGGTTCAAATGTCAAAAATCCCTTTATTAGGAAAATGGCAAATTTCTTTATTAATGCAAAGGTGACTTGGTTTATCGTTACTGTGACAAACGAAAACACTTTATTTGATGAATCCTTAAAGAAAATTTTAATTAATATCAATCAGGAGAAAAGTTATTGCAAAAATATATGTTGATCCCTAGACACTTTTGATGTGTGTATGTGTGAGTTTTATCTAACAATCTACAATTCTTTCGCATTTTTAAAGCATGAGGGCTGTTTATAAATTGTAGACTTGTCACTACAGTTTACATATTTGTAAGGTGTTTCCGTTACGTTTGGCTAAAGCGCGGTTTCCACCGCGAGCGGAGCGCACCCATTAATGACTTATTTTACCTCTCAAGAGAAAACTGCTTACATGTGTTTCCACCAACAAAGAGTCGAGCGGAAATGACTCAGCGGGCAAAAAGAGTAAAAATGAGCTCGCTCATTTCTAGAGAGAATCAGACGACTAAACTCTTTCTTGGTGGAAACGCAAACCTATTTCATATAAACGAAGTCCGCTCCGCTTAGCCATTTCCGGCTCATTACTCTTTCGCGGTGGAAACCGGGCTTTAGAGTTTTTTTAGTACAAGGAATTGTAAAGGACAATGCTCGTGGATGTATGGTCAGTATGGAATCCCGTACCATGCTGCATCAAAGTCAAACTTTGTTCTTCATAGACTACACTTATCATATTAACTCCCACAAAAGTTCTTTTTGTAAACAAAACCCGGGTTTCAGAGATTATCAAAAAAAAAACGAAATAACCTATAAACTAGGTACCTACTTTATTTTGTTTGACATGTCATACACGATGACAATTAACACAACATCCTTCTGGTGTAAATGCTATATTACAATTCATTATAAGCTTTCAATTACACACAGGAAAACAGAAATATCAATTTCATGCAATTCGAAAGAAACGGGGATAATTAAATTAATGAAGTCTTACTGACACTTGAAACTTGTCTTTCTGACAGTGTCAGATAGTGATGTGGCTCGATTTAATTAATTCGTAACTCGACTAAAATAAAAGGGCAAGTCTATTTACTCTCGAGGTGCCACTCGATTAGATAAATACCTATCACCAACACTGCCACTATAGTTAACTGTCATTCTTTATTCTACCGGGTGAAATTGAATTCATGGGCATCCTTTTAAGGAATCATCATTATGAACAACTTTTACTATGGGACCAAACCCGAAATCGCGAAAAAAAATCAGCTTTTCCCTACATTTTGACGAGTAATTATGTGAACATAAATGCAAGGAACAGCTGATTTTTTTTTCGTGATTTTAGGTTTAGTCCCATAGTAAAAATTGTTCATAATGATGAGTACAATGACCCCTTAAAAGGATGCCCATGAATTTAATTTCACCCTGTATAATTAAATGCGAAGGTAGGTAACCTTTACTTGTGCTACATACATAACATCATGCTTCTTGTCAAATTTCATGATTCTAGGTCAACGGGAAGTACCCTATAGGTTTTGATTCCGGACCATAAACACCCGTATCTTTTGATTGCGTTGACTTAGAAGTTTGAATTTATCAATGCTTCAAGGGATTGCAGTTTTGAGTATTTGATATTAATTTCAACTTGATAACTCCACGCGTTCCTGAGAAAAAATGTCTTGACAGACCGACAGACAGACAGACAATGAAGTGATCTTATAAGGGTTCCGTTTTTTCTTTTGAGATACGGGATGTGGTGTAGTGTGGGACGTCCCCCAGCTAGATTGACCGACGACCTTTAGGGTGGCTGGGACAGACTGGATGAGGAAAGCGGAGCACCGGGTGTTGCAGCGCAGCTTGGGAGAGGCCACGAGTCCCGAATCAGTGGACTGCGATAGGCTGAGTTGATTGATTGATTGAGGTAGATCCTCGTAAATAAAATCATTTGCACATCATAAAACGACAAGATCTGCGTGACAGTTAATTGTCGTCAAAAGTTGTGAAGCAATTACAAGGATGATTTTGGCTATGGTAGTTTTAAAGACAATTTGCTTACTGTGTAACGCCAAACGATCGAATTATCTATACATATAATAAAATCGTAGGAAAGTCAAAACTGTACATTGAATATTTTTTTAAAATAATACTTGGGGCGTGATCTACAATCGATACCGAAGCCAAAAATATAGTTTTTAGAATTTTTGTCTGTTTGTCTGTTTGTCTGTATGTATGTCCGGGATAAACTCAAAAACTACTGCATGGATTTACTTCAAATTTTGCATGAATATTACTAAGAGGTCGGGTCAACATATAGGCTACATATTATCACGCTATCACCTACGGGAGAGGAGCTGTGAATTTTTATTTTTCTTACGCATTCTGTGACAGCGTGTAATCTAACGACGCATATTTAAATGTTGTTTTTCAGTAAGCCATGCTATTATCTAGCTTTACACTATGAAAACTACGCCATTTAAGTAATTTGGGCCGAGAAACATAGTTTAATGAATGTTAGTAGTATAAAGACAATTTTGAAGCAGCGCCATCTATGAGATTTCATAAAAATCAAGTTACATGTTGACACTTTTTGGAAATTAATTTAAATTTGATCATGTTGGCGAGGTTAGTAGTTAGTTATTCTTAAAATTCATAGATGGCAATGTTCATTTTCTTCATAAAAGTTGTATCGTATAGTACGTTTTGATAAATTCGAGTTCCAACAAAACCCTCAAAATCTTGAACAGAGTTGAGGAAGACCATTAAAAAAAAACGCGGTGTTAAGTATTACAAAAAAGTTATGTTCCTACTGGAGACGAAGTCGAAGTAACTGATGAACGCATGCTGAACACCTGTCTTAGTTCACTTCAAGATGTGGTCATTTCTATCGGCGGCAATCCACTGATCGAATATGGGTTACCAGCTCCCCAATCATCACCGCATCAAGATCGTGGAAATCGGGAGTATAACGCTGAGACAAATTACGATCCGGGCGAAATGACCACCATACGAAATGACCATGTCGCTTTGTTCTCTTCAGTGTAAAAACAAATTTATGACACCGTCCTTGAAAGCGTTGGGCATAACCAGGGTAAAAAGTTTTTCTTGGATGCTCCTGGTGGAACAGGAAAAACATTTGTTACCACTGACATACTTGCAGAGGTCAGGAGGCGAGGCAAAATTGCTATTGCTGTAGCGTCGTCGGGAATCGCTGCCACACTGCTTCCGGGTGGCAAGACAGCACATGCCATGTTTAAAATTCCCATCGATTTAGAGAGCGCCGAAACGCCTGTTTGTGGTGTGTCACGTAACAGCGATAAGGGACACGTGCTCGAGGATTGCTTTCTGTTCGTATGGGATGAGTGTACGATGGCAAATAGGAAGGCAGTTGAGGCCGTGGACAGAACCCTGCAGAACATCCGCAGGAACGAACATTTGATGGGTGGTGTCACAGTTCTGTTCAGTGGCGATTTCCAGCAAACGCTTCCCGTGGTGACACGGGGATCGAGGGCTGACGAGGTGAATGCTTTGTTGTGGTCACGAGTTCGTACGCCGCGCTTGACCATTAATATGAGAGCTCGGCTCGGCGGCAATGCACGTGCTCAAGAATTCTCCGATGTCCTTCTAAGTCTTGGCGAAGGCACTCTACCAAAAGAGGTGGTGCTTCCAGACTCTCTCGGTAGAGTGGTATCCAGCTTAGAAGAACTCATTCGCTGTGTGTACGGGGACATTAGTCGTATACCGCACCAGCAGAATTTTTGGGTGTGCGAGCGGGCCATTTTGACGCCCAAAAATGATCAGGCTGCAGCAAGTAACGAATGCATTCTCTCGGAAATTGAGGGGAATGAAGTGGTCTACACCTCGATAAACACTGTTGTCGAGCAAGATGACGCCACACATTATCCCGTGGAATTTCTGATCTCCCTGTCAGCAAGTGGACTTCCAGCGCATACCATCAAGCTGAAGGTCGGTGTCCCGATTATGCTTCTTCGGAACCTATCTCCTCCGAAGTTGTGTAACGGGACCCGCCTTGAAGTCATCTCGCTCCACAGACACCATTAAGGCGAAAATTCTTACGGGTTGTGGCGTCGGCGAGGCAGTATTTATACCACGCATTCCCCTCATACCTCATAACTTCCCGTTCCAGTTCAAGCGCGTACAGTTCCCCGTGAGTGTTTGCTTCGCGATAACCATCAATAAGTCGCAGGGGCAGACACTGAGGGCAGCGGGTGTCGACCTAAGGACGAGTTGCTTCTCACACGGGCAACTGTACGTCGCTTGCTCCCGCGAACCAGTCCTGACTCTCTTTACATTTTGTCACCTGGCAGCCTAACTACCAACGTAGTTTATAGGGAAGTGTTGTAAGGTATGATACCTTTGTACGTATTTTTACTCTTTTGTGTACTGGAATGTATTCCTGAATTATTTTCTCTATTTCCTTCAGTCACATCTTATGACTGAACTCGGCAGGATTCCCATATAACTCTCTTCACTTGCTTCGCTTGCAAAAAAAAACTTATATTTTAATGCTATTTTAAAAGTTGTTTACTTATAATGCTATAGCGACACTAATCTTAGATATTTTTGGTACTGTCTTCACGCAGACGACGTCGCGGGCAGCAGCTAGTATTATATAAATATTATTGTAAATACACTCAGCAACACGTCTAAGGTACCTAACATTTTGGTTTTGAGCTGGCCTAGAATAGTACAGATTTCCAATAGAATAAGAAGCCAGCTTAAATTGGTTTTGTTACCCTGACGTGCAGCTTACTGTTGGTACAGATAGACGCCTTTAAAGTAGGACGTTCGCGATCAAAAGAGAATGACGTAAAGTCAACTTTGAATGGCGTAAAACCAACCGGGTAAAATCAATGGAACAAAGTCTTTGGAATCAACTTACGGTTTTATTCCAATAGAATCACGACAAATGTAAGTCATTTCAATGTAATTCTTATCTTGGTAAGGTATAAATTAGAATGATTGCATACAGTTTTCTAAAACTCACGGCAATCATTCTGATTTTAAATACTTATTTTATTAAGTACAATACAACCATTTCTTTTACATGTTCGACTTACCATTTCCACCTTCTATGTGCACCCACTTCTCAGTGCATACGGCCGCAATCCAGAGGAAAGTGCACAGTCCTATTAAACACGTGCATCCGAACAGGATACGTCTCTCAAGGACCAGCGCCTGCATTAATGGCCGACGCTCTGCGGCCCCAACAGAAGACGCCGTCGACATTTTGTCAGTCTCCATCATTGTTTATTCTGTAACAACTGAAAATACACAGGTTTATTTATAGTGTATTTGACAGTTTTTTTTTTAATTCTGGATTCCTAGAAATAAATATAAGCCACAATTTTATCAAAATGAAATTTTTTTTTTTAAATGGCGTAGTTAGCAACGTTTTAAAGCCGGTTTATGGAGTCATTCGTCAAATCGTCCTACATGCCTACGGCCCTTGGAAGTTTTGGAACGGCTTGAAGAAAATGTTTTCATTCTGCAAGTCGTCCCTGCCTATCTATACATACATATAAAATACAGTCATGACTGACTAATATATCAACGCACAGCCTAAACCCAAATTTCATGCCTCTAGGACCAACGTCCTAATAGACATGAAAGGAGAATGGGCATTTTGGGCGGTCGGCGGCCAGTTTTCAAATTAGTGTCAAATGAAAGTACTGTTAGTTAGGAATAACTTTTACTATGGGCGTTACGTTGTGTTTCATTTAGAAAAAGAGATATTTAAATATCAGTACAATGTTATTGTATAGAGCATTTTTGCATAATTATTATATTATAAGTGTGTGTAATGCTTTAATATTACTTCAAAACGTGTCGTGACACGTGTTATTTTCACTTATTATCATCAACACAACAAAACCCACCGGTTTGACTCAACTACCTGCTCACGCGGAGGACCAATCAGCTTCGAGCAAGAACAAAGCAACCCTGTTAACGCGGAAGACTAATTAGCTTCTTGCAAGAACAAAGCAACCCTGTTAAAGCGGAGGACCAATCAGCTTCGAGCAAGAACAAAGCAACTGGCAAGCGGTGCGCGCGCGCTTCTTCCGCGCAGTCCTTCGGTTACGCTTGTGTCGTTGTGTACTGTGCGATTGTTCATCGATTTACCTTGTGCTTCTATAAACCTTTCGACCTCTGCTTGCATACTGGACTTTGTTTACTCCTATCCTAAATTGATCACTTGGCATACGTTTTTGGACTCGATTCTACTTACAAACCGGGTTTAGTTGAATATGGCGGAAAATCGACCAGTGTGTGTTTTGTGCAATCGGTCAGTGGTTAACAGAAGATCATTCGAGATAACCCATGCATTTTTTGAGGAAAATGCCGCAAATGCTCAATATATTATTGAAGCTATTGCCCCACATCAAGTAAGTTTTTTTAATGTTAATAATAATAGTCTTGGACGAACATAACAGTAAATAACATATTACTACAGTTGTCACAGCGAAACATGACCTTTGAGTTCTAGTGAGTAGAGTCGTCCTGTAATAAATGTCAGTAACAATAGGAATGTGCTAACGACTTGCGAAACATCGACAGTTTGCTACCTGCTGACTTGCATGAGTCATTTCTTTTGTTTTATTTTACCTGTAAAACACTTCAGACGATTTTTTTATTAATGTTACACATCACTAGGTATGTAGTTTACTTATAAGTTAATATGATTTTTCCAGATTGAATATAACGGTCTGGAATACGTTTGTCGACCATGCTGGCAACGAGCTCAACGTGCTGTCCAGCCTAATCCAAACCCGGCCTCGCACGAATGTGTACTACAGATTGATGAGTATTCTAGAGTGCCTAACAATGCAGCGGTCTGTATGTTTGAGAGATGTAGAAATACTACACGTCATCGGATTCCTCAAAATATACGGATATCACTTCTTATGGATGCCAACTTATATATACCAGAAGAAACAAGAGTATGTGAAACACATCTAAGGTCCAATGACTGGGACGAGATCATTGATAGTCCAATTCTAAGACATGATTTTAATAGTACTCATTTCTTACACATGATGGGTCTTATGAAAGAAGCTGTGTCAAGAAGCTCTGTTCTAGATTTTGAAAATATTGAAAATATGGACACCAATGAAGTACATATGCGCTTGGGTCTTAGTCGAGAACAATTCTACGATATTTTGGAACAAACGCCTTCCTTGTCTAGTTCACATTCCAAAACTGCTCTAGCCATTTATTTGATGAAGTTGCGGACTGGTGAATGCAACGAAAGACTTGCCACGCTCTTTCAAATGAGTAGGAGAACTCTTGAAAGACATTTGAAAACCGCAAGAGATTGTTTATTTGCCGAGTTTGTGCCTAGGCACCTGGGTTTCAATCACGTCGACAGAAGAATGCTCGTTGAACGCAATCTCTACGTACCGAATGCTTTGTTTGGAAACCCTGATTCAACATTAGACGACAGACATGCAATAGCGATAATGGACGGAACATACATCTACATTCAGAAGAGTTCCAATTATTCTTTCCAAAGAAATACGTATAGTTTACACAAGTTTTCCAACCTTTTAAAACCATTCATTATAGTAAGCTGCGATGGTTATATTTTAGATGTTTGTGGACCCTACGCAGCTACTGATTCAGACGCAACTATATTACAAAGAATGTTATATGACGAGGAAGGTACATTTCATTGGTTCTTTCGTCGTAACGATATATTTATACTAGATCGTGGGTTTAGAGACGCCCTTCCTGATTTGTCACAATTTCATTACTCTGCTTATATGCCTGAAAGTAAAGACCGCGGTGCAGATCAGCTCACAACCGAACAAGCGAATAGGTCTAGATTGGTCACCATTTGCCGCTGGGTGGTAGAAGTAATAAATGGTCGATTCAAGCGTGACTTCAAATTGTTTCGCCAACACTATTTTAATCGGGCTTTAAACCATATGTTTGAAGACTTTAAAATAGCAGCTGCACTAATTAACGCTTTTCAGGAGCCCATACATGATAGCGTACATGCAGCCACATTTGTGGATATTATAAACGACCGCTTGAATCGACCAAATCACCTGGCGGACTATGTTGTTCGTAATAATATAAACAGACAAAGAGCAACGTTCCAAAGCATCACCGGTGATCAGCCTGTTTTTGACGATTTCCCAAATCTTACAGAGGATGATCTTATTCTGTTTGCTCTCGGTACGTACCAAGTCAAGTTAGCCCGCAGTTATTATGCTGAGCACCTAGTACAGGGCTTGTATAATATTGAAGTGTACCGAGAGCAGCAAATAAGGGGTCTTAGCGATTACATTGCAGAGCAAGACGTTTGGTTATTACGTGTCAGAATACAGTCTAGACATGTAAGGTCTAGGATTTATTATTCATATATTGTTATTGACCGACAAATGAACGGCCGGGAAGCTATCGCTCATTACTATTGTTCATGTCTGAGTGGAAGGCGCACGATAGGATGCTGCGCACATGTTATGTGTGTGGTGTGGTATTTAGGCTGGGCAAGAAATCAAACCGAGGATATCCGGTTACCAGCAGCGGAATTAAGTGCGATTATAGAGCATGATGAGTAGGCACTATTATTATAGCTATGGAATATCAGATTAATCGGTGGTTTAGTATTGTAAAACTAACTAACTTATAGTAATTACATCGTATGTAACATGTAATACGTAGTATGGTAATTGTTCATACTAACAATGTAATATATAGATAATTATATATTAAATATCTTTGAGCCTATCTAGAATAGTTTTGTTTTCAGAAATCACTTTCCTTTTCTATTTTTGCATTGTACATAAGCCTAAGCATAAGCATAAGCTATACAAAGTGTAACGTTAAATGCGCAAAACCTCTTAAGGGGTCATTGTACTCATCATTATGAACAACTTTTACTATGGTACCAATCTTGAAATCGCAAAAAAAAATCAGCTGTTTAGTACATTTTGACGAGTTACTCGAACATAAATGTAGGAAACAACTGATTTTTTTTTCGCGATTTCAGCTTTGGTCCCATAGTAAAAGTTGTTCATAATGATGAGTACAATGACCCCTTAAGAGGTTTTGCGCATTTAACGTTACACGTTGTATAAAGTGTTCGGAAATAAAAATGTATTTTAGCCGGTTTAGAAGTACACCACAGTGATAAAACTTCTACACGGTAATTTTAGGACTAAACCACATCAATAAACAACAAAATCATCCTTGGCCGCGGACCGCCCACGCTCCATACAAAATTGCCCATTCTCCTTTGGAGGGTGTGTTCTTTGTGAAGAGTAGGACTAAGAAAGCTGATGCTTTCTTGCTTCCAGTCTAACCGGATGCAGCTGAATACCAGTATTTTACATGGAGCGACTGCCTATTTGACCTCCACAACCCAGTTACAAGGGAATACGATACCCCAATGGTATGACTGCTTGTCAGATTTTCGGGCTTCCGACGACCCGTAACGACTGTCAAAGATCCACGAATGACAGCCGGGACCAACGGCTTAACGTGCTTTCCGAGTCACGGAGGGGTCTTGGTATGTAAAGATGGTCACCCATCCACAGACCAACCGCGGCAAGCGTAGCTTAACCTGATCGATCGAACCGTGCGGCTGATATTACATAGCCACAAGCCCCTCCTTCTCGTAGGACTAAGAAAGCGTTTTTCGAAAATCCACCCCTAAGAGGGTGAATGGGGGGAGGGTGAAATTTCACGCGGACGAAGTCGCGGGCAGAAGCTAGTTATTTTATAAAGATCTACAGGAAAAGATCACCACCTTACAGCACGTTTCTTATGTACTTAACAAAGGTTTCCAAACCCAGTACCTAATATCTACCTGGGTAATAACATACCCGCCAGGCGGATACGAGTATCTAAATATCTACAAAGGATATCTCTGTGTCAAGAGAAGTGTTTACATTGATAATAATACTTTCATTTTCAGAGACAATAACGGCTTTATTTACCGATGCCATCGACCGGTTCCGACGACATCGTGTCGTATCTCAATCGGATATGTTTATAAATAATAATAGAATAGTAACTTAGTCAACACTGTACATTGAATATTATTGGAAAAGTAATTACTATGAGGTGTGGGAACGAGTCTGATGGCAAAATATAGTTTTTAGAATTTTTGTCCGTTGGTCTTGGTGCACGTATGTTCCAGATTGGCGCAAAAGACACATAGATACTTTATAACCTGGATTAATACGTAGGGTACTTTTAACACCGGCAGTACTTTTCTGTGTAATATTCATGCGGGTGAAGTCGTGGGTATATAACGTTCCCACTGCTGGGACACAGGCCTCCTCTCTGTGAGAGGGCGTGGATTATAATCCACCACACGGGACCAGTGTGGGTTGGCGGATGTCACATGTCTTCGATTTTTTAGTTCTAGGACATGCCCGTTTCCTCAAGATGTTTTCCATCACCGTTTTGAGAGCAGTGATGAAATTATTGACGCAAACGTAAAGCGCCTGCCTGGGTTCGAACCCACGACCTACAACCTGTAAGTCGGGGCCGTTACCACTGGGCCACCACTACTCGAAGCCGCGGGCATAAAAAAGCTAGTAATTTTATAAATGGTGCATAAAAAAATCTCTTTGACCATTTCCAAATCTAGCAAGCGTTCGGAACTAACTAGGTTTTGATGGTTAATTATTGTTTTGTTGATGTAACTCACAATTTGAGGTCGGGGTTTGATTCCCAAGGTTGGGCAAAATCGGTGACTAATTGCATTTCATCCAGTCAAGGTAAATATTTACTAAAGTCTATAAATTAAAATATCAAACGTGCTTCCTAGGTACAAATACAATAAAATCATTCGAAAACATTAATATACTCGTAAGTAACTCGTATACTACGAGTAGTTCATTATACCACAGAATAAATAATATTACTCTAATTGAAGATATTATGGAAGCACGCCAACTAACCGGAGACGCAGCGTGTGATAGAATCTCATCGCTACATTAGTCACACTGTTTGCCAGCTTGACATTTCAAATAGTACAATTAGATATATTTAAGTGAGACCGACAAGTATTTAACTAGCTCAAAATAATGCTGTAATTATTCTGTCATTTATTGCATAATCAGCTTATTATGTTCCCACTGCTGGGACACAGGGCTCCTCTCTGTGAGACAGAGTGGGCCGTAATTCATCACGCGGGCCCAGTGCGGGTTGGTAGATGTCACATGTATTCGAATTTCTGGTTCTAGGGCATGCCGGTTTCCTCACGATGTTATCCTTTATCGTTTTGAGTGCATTGGTGATGAATAATTTTGAATTAAAGTAAAGCACGTGTCTGGGCATGAACCTATGACCTATAACTCGAAAGTCCCGGCCGTTACCACTGGGCCACCGCTGCTCTTATCGTCATTTATCGATTGGGATGGAATTCAATTACTTTATTTAGTTATGAAAGTGGGGCAGTCATAGACTAATTTAGAAATCAAGAAGAAGTCTTACCCCCTTATTCATAATCCTATTTTATCTCTATTTTAGCTAAAACAGGTTTATAGAACGTTTGTCTTTATCTGTCACGTTGTCATTTCTGTGTGTAAGAAAGAGACAAACCCCATTTTAACTGAAATAGGTTTGATAAGTTTTATGAATAAGGGGGTTAATGTTTACAAAAAAAAAAACCGGCCAAGTGTGAGTCGGACTCGCGCACCGAGGGTTCCGTATAAAAATTTAAGGTTTTCGGAATTTTTCCTTTATACATATGTGCTATAAAACATTGCTTCATGCCGAGTTTCAAGATTCTAGGTCGACTGAAAGTACCCTTTAGGTTTTAATTCCCTTGCGAAAAGTTGCGAGTTTGAAAATATGCGGCTTAAATTGCCGTTTCTTTTGATTGCATTGACATAGAAATTCGATTTTATAACAGTTTAAAGGTATTATAGACCTGAGTATTTGATATTAATTTCAATTTAATACCTCTACGCGTTCATGAGAAAAGAAGTAGTAACTTTAAAATTTTCGAAAATATTTTTTATTATATGATGTAACTAATAATTTACGGTTTTCGCAATTTTTCCTTTATCTGTAAACGTAACGTAACGTAACGTCTTATAAGACGTTACTTCGTACCAAATTTCAAGATTCTAAGTTCACGGGAAGTACCCTGTAGGTTTTGCTTCCCGTGCGAGTTTCGAAAATTTGCGGCATAAACGGCTGTATCTTTTGATTGCTTTGGCTTAGAAGTTTGATTTTTTCACAGCTCTAAGGGACAGTAGACTTGAGTATTAGATATAAATTTCAGTTTGATACCTCCACGCGTTCCTGAGAAAAACGGTCTTGACAGACGGACGGACGGACGGACGGACAACAAAGTGATCCCATAAGGGTTCCGTTATTTCCTTTTGAGATACGGAACTCTAAAAAACAATAAAAGTGACGTGTTACTAGAATGGCTATCTTCAAATGTTACGCATTTCTAATCTACTACATCTTCTATTCCAAGGGGAAGCTGCGGAGTAATTGCGTAACACACTAACAGTACCAATGGCTTTCATTTTGACAGTTCAAGAACATACATTGCGTTATAGTATATGTTGTTGAGCAGACAATTTCTAGAACATATGAAGCAATGGATTAGCGATATCCCTCAAAATTATTCAGATTGTGATTGATAGTGTGTTACGTAATTAGGGTGCCGATCCATCATTCATCATCTGCCTAGCCTTTTTCCAACTATGTTAGGATCGGGTTCCAGTTAAACAGAAAACAAGTAAGTATGTATTTTACAAGAAGTGACTGCCTATCTGATCTCCACAACCCAATTAACAATTTATCTCGGGTAACACGATACGTCAACCTTGGTAAGAGATTGGTTTGGTGATCCTACATTAATTTAGGACAAATGAAAATTCGAACAGCCTAGGGTAATTAGGAACAGTCGCTAATACGTAGTGGTAGTTTCCCAACTAACGTATTATAATAATTTGTTTTGATAAAAATAATCAATAGCAAAATAATTAGCATGAAAAGAAGGACTACAAGAATATGTTGTATAGCCAACCTCGTAATTGATTTACCACCGTAAGGTTGAAAGTCACTTGCATGTCATAAAACGGCTCTACAGAGTGTGACAACTGTTGCTATGCTGTGCTTGTCTTAAGTTCGGGCCATACTTTGAAATCAGCATGAATACATTATTATGCGAATGCTCCCGGTGAATACTCACCAAACATAGCAACAAGTGGGACTGCTATAGACATTTCTCATCCACTACTGACGTGAATATAAGTTGCACAATTCAATCCTTGAAAAAGAGGCTCGTGGCTAAATGATATCAGCCGGGTCGATTACCACGGTCAGTTTGTGGACGAGTGACCATCCATTAAGCACGATAAGCCATTAATTGTTTGGTTCCCCTTATCATTCTTCTACTTCTCTATGTTTGACAATCGCTACGGGTAGTTAGAATCCCTAAATTCTGACAACCAGTCTTATCAAGAGGTGCCATGTTACATAGTAACTGGGTTGTGGAGGACAGTTAGGCAGTCGCTCCATGTAAAATACTGGAATTCAACTGCATCCGATTAGACTGGCAGGCGATCCATATATAGTTGCGATAAGTGTAAGCAAAGTAGAGTAAGGTAGAGCAGTGGTGGCCCAGTGGTAAAGGCCGCGACTTAGATTTGTAGGTCGTAGGTTGAAACCCAGACAGGTGCTTTACTTTGTGTAAATTATTTCATCACCACTGCTCGCAAAAACGGTGAAGGAAAACATCGTGAGGAAACCGGCATGTCCTAGAACCAAAAATTCGAAGACATGTGACATCTACCAACCCGCACTGGGCCCGCGTGGTGGATTACGGCCCACTCCCTCTCACAAGAGGAGGCCTGTGTCTCAGCAGTGGGAACATTATAGGCTGATTATGTAAGTGTAGGCAAATAGATTTTTGTTAAATCCTTTGTCAAAATAATAACTAATACGATAAAATCAGTTAGTACAATCAATAAGATCAGCTGATGCTCGTACGTGTCACCTGATAATAATATATTATGCGAAGAGCCTGGGTTCGTTATCGTTATCAGTAATCCATTTGTCAAATATGTAGGTACAAAGCTTTTAGTGTCACTTCACTATTCCCGTTCCGAGTGTGATATAATCTATCTTATACAGGGTGTTACGGAAAGGGTATATCAATAAAAACGGATTGAAGAGTGTATCTGGTCTAGAATCTCTGTACAAAATTTCAGCTCAAAAGCATTAACTTTGAAAATGCTTAATATTTTTTTATTTCGACATCACGGCGCTGCACTGGCGCGCGGCGGCGTGATGTGAAAGAAAGAAAGAAAATACATTTATTTGTGTGCGTGTACTAGGCGCATAGACACACTACAGATAATGGATAATGACCCTCGTAGTGCGGTGACACGTTTGTTATGATTTCAATTTAATAAACTATCGAAATAAAAAAATATTAAGCATTTTCAAAGTTACTGCTTTTGAGCTGAAATTTTGTACAGAGATTCTAGACCAGATACACTCTTTAACCCGTTTGTATTGATATACCCTTTCCGTAACACCCTGTATATATATAATATATAAATATATATAAACGGCAACAGTTACTCACGGATCTATCAACGCACAGCTCATACCACTGAACGGATTGCGCTGAAATCAATTTGGCACACATATACCTAACTATTATGATGTAGACGTGCGCTAAGACAGGATTTTCCAAAACTCATCCTCCTATGGGGTGAAAAAAGGGGATTTCGTTTGTATGAAAAATCTTATTCCTTGAGTTAATAAACTTGAAACGCGGCACGAATAATTCTCTAAGTAAATTATGAAGTTTGGCATTTATTGTTTTTATAAAATACTCCCAAAAGGGGGATTGAGGAGTGTCAAAATTTATATGGGAGAATTTTAACGCGCGGTTCGATTAACCCGAAACTCAGTATTTGTACTTAGACCAAAAATAAAAATTAACATGTATCAGGGTTTTTCGAAAATATACCCTAACTGGGTGAAAAAGGGTAGTTAAATATACAGGGGAGGATTTTACTGCGTGGCTTGATTTACTCGAAAATTGGTATAAAATAATCTTTGAACATATCCCAAACGATTTTTCGAAATTCCACCCCTGTGGGGGTGGAAAGCGGGAATACAGTTTATATGAAAAAAATTATTCATTTGGTTAGTAAACTTGAAACTTGGCATAAATACTTATCTAAGTAAATTATGAAGTGTAACATTATTTGTTTTTTAAACTAAAGGGGGATTGGGGGGTGACAAAATTTGTATGGAAGAACTGGAAACTCACTATTTATATTTAAGACCAAAAACAAAGAATAGAGAGTTAGAGTTTTTGGAAAATCAACCCCTAACGGGGTGAAATAGGGTAGTAAATTTTGCAGGGGAGGATTTTACTGCGCGGCCTGATTAACTCGAAAATTGGTATATAAATAAATCTTCGAGTCAAGCAATGAATACATCCCAAACGATTTTTCAAAATTCCTTCCCTGTGGGGGTCAAAAGCAGGGAAACAGTTTATTTGAAAAATCTGATTCCTTTGATCTAAGTATAAACTTAAAAATTGGCCCGAATAATTATTTATCTAAATAAACAATAAAGATCATAAACATGCATTTTCAAAATTTTTAGCGGAAAGTAC
The DNA here is from genome assembly GCA_947508005.1 of Amphipoea lucens. NCBI lineage: Eukaryota > Metazoa > Arthropoda > Insecta > Lepidoptera > Noctuidae > Amphipoea > Amphipoea lucens. The sequence continues at coordinate 9,510,417 of OX382358.1, forward strand.
GAAATACACGCGGGCAAAGTACTATTAATATATAAAATTCGAAGTCCTGACTGACTGATATATCAACGCACAGCATAAACCGCTGGTCCTAGAGACATGAAAATTGGATACCTAGTGGATACTAAGAAAGGGTTTTTCGAAATTCCACCCCTAAGAGGGTGAATGAGGGCATGGTGAAATTTCACGCGGACGAAGTCGCGGGCAGAAGCTAGTATTGTATATGGTTGAACTTTACTAACGCAAACTGTAACCATGAATGCAGTACATTTTAGACCCCGTAGAATTTTTTCGTCGGTTAAAAGAAAAATGTACTATTTCATAGAAAAGTGCAATACCTACGTGGTTAAAATGTACTGAACAGCTATTTTATTTTAATAACTGACGAAAAATTTCAACGTAGCGCGGTTCGGAATCATATACTGAACCATGGGGTAAGAGCGGTTCAGTACTACATTCGATTTGGATCCGAATTAAAGATCCGACTTCAATTCCGAATTGGGAATGTTCTAAATTTGGACAGATAGAGTTCGGATCTAGTGCGCAACCCCTCATACAAAATAATAGGACTATGGTCATTTCGGACCGGCATTTCACGGATTCGGAGTGAATGTAGTGCAGAACTGCTCTTACAGGTTGTAGGTACGTCGATGTCTGTCACGCTGTCCACAAACCGTTCGCCCGACTGGATTTCCTATCAGCAAAAATGACGAACTTCCATACAAACTTTCATCTCTAACCCTTTAGAGAATGAATTATCAAAAATCTTTCCATAGTGCTGACTTTTGTTATATAGCGTGGTAATTTAGCCACGAAGGATATTTTATGACTTCCCGTTGTCCCCATAACGAGAAAGCGTCAATGGGGACAACGGGAAGGATATTTTATGACTTCCCGTTGTCCCCATAATGGGGACACCGTCAATGGGGACTACGGGAATAGACCCCTGTTTCCGTCAGTGGGGTGATTCTACCAGTCATTTTAAACAACTTTCACTATGAAACTCTTATTTGATTCGTTGTGAAAAAAAATTGGACCTCTAAGGACCTTTTGTGCAAAATTTCATGCACCCAGCAGTTTAGGCTGACAATGAACTTAATTTTTATCCAGTAGATACAATCGTTACCACAAAAATCAAGTAAAATATTAAAGTACCTACTCATAGCAATAGATGCCTATACTGATTTTAATCATAATAATAATAAGGCTCTCGTTAGGCTGTTAGTAAGGTTGCCAACTTTTTCCGAAAAAATAAATGATTACTGATTTCAAACAGCATAAATAAAGAGTCCTATAGACTTATAAAATGAGTAGGTAGGTACCTATTATTTGTTGTTTTTTTAATCAGTATTTTAAGTAGCACCCGTGTAGGAGGGATTGTTTTATTAAGCTGAGTGTCTGTCACCCACCCCCCCTCTAGGAGTGACCACAGTTTACAAAAACAATTTCCTTCTATAACTCGCATCACTAAATACTGGAGTAAGTTTATTCTAACTAACCTACTTGACACATGCTTAAACGTTCGAATGGAGTATGTATTACCGGCCTGTCCCGCAAAAAGGTCTCTACAGTACTTATACGGAACAAAACAATTTTTCGTTTTTAGGGTTCCGTACCAAAATGGTAAAAAGGAACCCATATTGTGCGAGTCCTGTCTGTCTGTCTGTCACAGCTGGATATCTCAAGAACTACTAACGCTATCAACTTGAAAGGAATAGTTTAAGATGACAATTGCACAACTATTTTGCAAATAAGAAATAAAAATATATTTTTTTTTGCAACAGAGATCGAAAAGTCGTCTGAAAAATTCGAAGGCATGTGGGGTATCATGTGAAAGAGTCCAGTGTGCACATTCTCAAACATTTTTTCTTATTTTTAAATTTCACTTACAACTTGTTGTGAATTTCCGATTAAAAATTATACATTTCAAACGTGAAAACTGAGATGAAGTGAGCTGACAATAGTGTCAATCTGTAGCATCAGACGATCTATTCTGTAATAATCTCTACGTGAAAACTTACCCCCTTATTCATAATCCTATTTTATCTCTATTTTAGCTAAAATAGGTTTATAGAACGTTTGTCTTTATCTGTCACGTTGTCATTCCTGTGTGTAAGAAAGAGACAAACCCCATTTTAACTAAAATAGGTTTGATAAGTTTTATGAATAAGGGGGTTAAGCTTTAAGCTCACTTCACCTAGGATTAATTCACGATACGATTTTTGGAGACTTCTACAGTTCTGTTTTTTCCTGACAAATCCCTACTAATATATATTTTATAGAAAATTTCAAACGTCGTATATAACCATTAACTATCTAGACATTTAAAACTTTGTATTTAGGTGGATAATATATCTATACTAATAGATACATACAAAGTGTAACATAAATAACTAATTCATCTTTCTCCTGCCCTTATCCCAATTTATTTGAGGTTGGCTTGACATGTATTTTTCTTCTATACTTCTCTATTAGTCGATATTTCGGTAGTCAGCCCCGTTGTAGCCATATTGTCTCACACACAATCCATTCATCGTTTATTTGGTCTTCCCCTACTCTTATAGCTATCCACATTCATACTTCGAAATTTCCTTACAACTGTCGTTACAACCGAATTGTACACAACTTTTCAGTCACCGGTGCTGCTTTCATACTTCCTCTTTGTACTCATTTCTTATTTTATCCATTCGCGTAATACCACATATCGCTCTTTGCATTCTCATCTCAGCAGCATTTAATTGCCTTTCATAGACCCCTTTTGTGGCCCAACATTCTGATCCATAAAAGACAGCTGGACTAACCAATCCAAACTTATCCAAACTTATATATATATATATTATAAGGTCGGGCGGGGCTATTTCGACTATGGGGCTATTTCAACTAATGACAATAACTTTTATTCTACTGTATTTAAACCAAAACGCTATCTATCTCCAGGTACGTGAACAAATTATTTCAAGAAAATTTCATAGATGGAGCTGCTAAAGCGCGAACTGTTTGACCCACACGCCTTTTTTTGTCAGACGTCATTTTGTGCATGTGCTAACAAAAGACGCTCGTCACATTTTTCGTCAAAATTCATGTTTAAAACGCTTGTTTTTACAATATTAAACAGTGACTAGGGAAAATATAAACCTTAAGTTGTTTTTCACTTATTTGTTCTTCGGAATGATACGTTTTTGATGAGATTTTTTGTTAGTTTAAATAGCCCCACGAAAAGAAAAAGTGGGGTTATTTCGACTAACCTAAGTTAAAATTACCCCGCTTAATTTTTGTATGGTATTGCCAAACACTAGTGATGTGATGATGTTCCATTATATCGATATTGGCACATGCTGCGATAAACTGTACTATGAACTACTGTTGGTAAATTAAATCTCTAAATGGTGAATTAAAATAAAAGTGAAGGTGAAGTAAAATATTATTGAAAAAAATTCAATAATAAATTATTTTTATGAAGAAATTTATTTCATTACAACCTATTCAAGGATCTTGAAAAATATTAGCGTCCATGTATTATAAAGGGGTTTGAAGGTTTTGGCCCTAAAATCAGCCGCCATTTTGATTTTTTTTCAGAATCGCGGTGCACAACAAAAGTTACATATTTAGATAGAGGACACTTATACAAATAAAAAATGTTATATTACATAATATCCTAAAGCGTCAGGTTTCGGAGTTATTCACCGAAATATAAGTCGAAAACAACAAGGATTTTTTTGTTTTTTTTCCCTCCAGGTAAGCATATTGAACTATTGAGGTAATAGAAACGTTATGAAACCTTTATGGAGAAGAAACAAATGAAGAATAGACATTTTTTAAATAAATAATTAAGCACGGCAATTTATAGTTCGTTTTTTAATCCCGGAGACTAATCTGACAAGTGTAATGTCAAACTTCTATACTAAAAAAAACGAAAACACAAAAGACTTAAATGTCAGATTAGTCTCTGGGATTAAAAAACGAACTATAAATAGCCGTTTTTAATTATTTATTTAAAAAATGTCTATTCTTCATTTGTTTGTTCTCCATAAAGGTTTCATAACGTTTCTATTACCTCAATAGTTCAATATGCTTACCTGGAGGGAAAAAAATCAAAAAAATCCTTGTTGTTATCGAATTATATTTCGGTGAATAACTCCGAAACCTGACGCTTTAGGATATTATGTTACATAACATTTTTTGTTTGTATAAGCGTCCTCTATCTAAATATATAACTTTTTTTGTGCACCGCGATTCTGAAAAAAAATCAAAATGGCGACCGACCTTAGGGCCACCCTCCATACTAAAATCTTCTAACCCCTTTGAATAAAAATTGTCAAAAAATAATATAAGAAACAGAAAATAATCAATTTAGAAGTAGTCTAAAAAAACTTTTTTTTTTTACAATTATTTATTCATGGTTGTTGTTGATCTGATTTATCGACAATGTTGGTTTGCATACGTCCCTGCACTACTACCTATGGAAAAAGTCGAAATTGCCCCTCCAAGGTGTTTAAAGTATTTTATTACGTTACTGAACCATGTTAGGAGACAATAAGCCATAGATTGGTATGAATTATGCCATAAACATGCTCTGGCTCTCAATTTCAAAACGATAACGGCTTTAGTACAATAAATATGTGGCATAGTTGAAATAGCCCCACTGTGGGGCAATTGTAACTATTTCTTCCCAATTTCAAATACATCGTTCCTTTGAACATATAAGATGAGTATTCTGTTTAAGACCTACGTAAGAATGATCTCAATTAAATCCTTTATAACATACATTTATTCAATCTACCATAGCGTATTCAAAGACGGGTGTGCAGACTTTTGAAGTTGACGTTCGTGTTTTTATAGTCGAAATAGCCCCGCCCGACCTTATATATAATATTATAAATGCGAAAGTAACTCTGTCTGTCTGTCTGTCTTTTCTTCACGCCTAAACCGCTGAACCGATTTAGATGAAATTTGGTATAGAGATAGTTTGAGTCCCGGGAAAGGACATAGGATACTTTTTATCCCGATATTCCCACGGGATCGAGACTTGCGCAGGTGAAACCGTGGGGCGCAGCTAGTGTTTTATAAATCTTCCGCGAAACTTTAAGAGGTATGTGGGAGTCGCAGATTGTGTCCGTGAACTGCCGCCATTTCATTCATTCAACTTAATTCTGTGCTTAACAGTCCGATCTACTTCGCCATCGCTTTGGATGAGTGACCGGGAGAAGGTTTTTCTATCACTATTACCAAAACATTGATGGCGAACGTTTTGGTAATAGTGATAGAAAAAACTAAAATCAGCGGGGTAATTACATAACACACTATCAGTAGCAATGGGTTTCATTTTGACAGTTCGACAAAATTCATTGCGTTATCTACGTTGTTGCGCAGACAAATTTTTCGAACATAATAATGTAGCAATGGATTAGCAATATTCTTCAAAATTATACAGATTGAGGTTGATAAAACAAATGTTCTTGTATATCGATTTTATTCAATTTCGAGCGGCCATTGTTGTTTACATCTTTGGCAAATTTAGCGCGGCCGGACCGTAGGTAATATTTATTTAGTTTTAAAACTTTACTCATTATCTATGATAGGTATGGTGGTAACAACCCCGACTTACGAAGTGTACCTATGTCGTGAGTTAAAACCACTGCACTGAAAACGGTGAAGGAAAACATTGTGACGAAACATGTCCTAGAACCAAAAAATCGAAAACATGTGACATCCGCCAATCCGCACTGGGCCCGCATGGTGGATTATGGCCCATTCTCTCTCTCACAGAGAGAATGGTTTGTGTCCCAGCAGTGGGAACATTGTAATAATCGGCCTATAATGTTCCTACTGCTGGGACAGAGGCCTCCTCTCTGTGAGAGGGAGTGGGCCGTAATACACCACGCGGGCCCAGTGCGGGTTGGTAGATGTCACATGTCTTTGAAGTTTTAGTTCTAGGACATGCCGGTTTCCTCACGATGTTTTCCTTCACCGTTTTGAGAGCAGTGGTGATGAAATAATTTACACAAAGTAAAGCGCCTGCGTGGGTTCGAACCTACGACCTTCAACTCGCGGCCGATACCACTGGTCCACCACTGCTCTCATTTTGACAGTTCAAAAACATTCATTGCGTTGGTTACATTGTTGAGCAGATACATTTTTTGAACATTGAAGCAATGGATTACAAATATCCTTCAAAATGATTCAGATTGAAATCGATAGTTGAAATTGATTAATTGGTAGTGTGTTATGCAATTAATGTGGAGGTCTGAGATTCTAAATTCTGATACACATCGTTATAACAAAGTTTTACGTTACTATTTTTATTTAGTTTAGAAAATCATCATGTCCGAAATACCAATCCATTGTAATAGTAATACCGAAGATCAGTTATCGAATGCTATGTGGCAATTCGAGATGGTAAAAAAATTAGGAAACCTAACCTTAAGTCGACGCTAAAAATGAAAACGTAAGGTATTATAAAATATTCGATAACTGGACTTCTGTACAACGGATGGTATTTTGGACAGGATGTTTTTCTTAAATAAAGAAAAACGGTAACAAAATCTGTAAGAACTATTCATTAGAGTTCAATTTACTCTCATATATCATATTATGACCGATAAGCGGCTGAATATTGGATTCGCAAAGGCTGATCTCAGGTACCCCGTGGCTGACTACTACGAAAAGCATCCTCTTTGTTAAAAGTTTTTTTTTGTATTTTCAGAAGATTTTCTATTTTTTTTACAAATCAATCAAATAATCCAATAAATGATCATTATATTCACAGCACTTGACCTGACAGTTCTTCAAAGCAGGGTCTTGAAACATTCCTCAAAATAACGTTACGCATAGTTCCGGTACCGATAATTTGTACCGTTCTTTCTATCAGGATCGTCACAAAATTAATTCCTTAGCGATACTGACAAATGGAACGAAACCTTAAACTATTCACTAACAATATTATCAATATATCGTTATTAGTATAACGATATCGATATAATAACGTTATTCATTTCGATACTCAACTTTGCTACCTTCATGACTGATAAGATGACGAAAAAGTGTGAAGAATAACGTTACAAATGAATCTGTAACGTTTCACCTGTAACGTTACTACAAGCGGATAAGCTTAATTTTACTGATACCTATAACGTTACTTATAATATTGTTCTACGAAAATGATATTCTATAACAAAATGATATCTTATTTGTAACGTTATTGATATTTTTAGGTTTTAGTATCGTTACAAATTTTGGAACGTTATACGATAATATTAGCGGTAACGGAACGAAATTCAATTCGTTTTTAAGTCCCTGCTTCAAAGTAAAAATTTCTCTTCAAAAGCCTAAGTGCTGGGTGTTTTACCCTATGTGTTTTAACATTAGTTTGTAAACAGCAAAATTACCATAATGCTTGATTAATACCTAATAGTTTACATTATTCATTACTTACAAGCTAATTAGAAGTGTCTGCTGCAGCTGGCATCCTAAAGCTACCTAAATAACACTACGCCAATAAAAAAAAAAACAATGTTCTAAAAAAAGTAAGTAATTTAAAGAAATTAAACCGACTTCAAAATTAAATTCACTCAAAATTATGAAATAACTTTAATTCCGGAAGTCGGTGTCTTAGGATCTGTATTTTAGTTATTTACCATCGACTTCCGGAATTAAAGTTATTTCATAATTTTGAGTGAATTTAATTTTGAAATCGGTTTAATTTTTTTAAATTACTTTTTATTTAGTAATTTTTAGTTTTAAATAAAATCTGGAATATTTGTTTGTAATATGTAGTTAATAGTTTTGGTGTAAATATTGCACTAGAATTTGACCAAGGTTTTGAGATGTTTTCTCTTTGACACTACACCCGTAGTTCGTATCAATAAGCCAGGCCGTCACACTTACACTTATTAATTAGTCCATGTCTTGAAAATTACTGAATCGATTTTGATGTAACTTGCACTGTTCCCTAAGTTGAAGTAAATGTAAGCCAATTAATAGTTGCGGAGAAACGCGTGGACAAACATACATACATCTATGAAATTATGTATACATATTTTTGTTTGTTTGGAAGCCCTAATAGATTGTCATAATTATGTGAATATATTGCAGTTCCAATAATATTACATACATACGTGTCGAATTGATAACCTCCTTTTTCTTGAAGTCGATAAAAACAGTTTTAAAGACTCATATAAATATTTATTTAATTTTGTATCTCAACTGCAATGACCGAACTTAAGACTACAACATTTGCAGCTGTTCAATATTGATTAGGTATTTCGGCACATTATTTTTGTATCGATACCAAATTTTAATTACCTATCTAGGTACCTACCTTATTTTCTAATCGGAAATATAACATTTTCAAACAAATTCACGGCAATGAATCAAACTTTCGATACAATAAAACTGACCTGCTGATACAGACGAGTAACGTTGCCAGATCCGTAGTACTGACGTGATATCATGAATATTTAATGACTCCGGTCATCTTTCACGGCGATTATGGTAAAGTTAACAATGTAACACACCAATAAATTACATTAACATTGTTATTGCTACAAGCAAACACTAATTGTTATCGTACGGTTACTTAAGTTTTATAACGCGTTTGTAGAAAACACCGATTTATAAGTACGGAGTGCTCAAAGTACGGGCGGGAACTGAGTTCGTGAAAAGTGTTAGCTCGCGGCCGGCGACTCGTCAACTGATCAAATCAACTGAAGTGAGCTGCGCCAACCCGCCTGTTGCCGGGCTACCGTGTCTCGCTCCTCCAATAATGGCACGTCGTCGCAGCCGTGCCGCCCGCCCGCCCGCGCGCCGGCTTCGCTTCAGTTTTCGTGTTTGTGTAACTTTTACGAAACAATAATAGTACATTTTAATGCAAGTGTTGAAAGTGTGCAAATTTGCACTTAACGCTTACATGATGCATCCCCTATCTATGATAAATGAACAATTTTCACAATGGAACCAACACAAAAATCACGAAAACCAAAATCTGATGTACAGACGCCAGCACATCAACCTACTACAATCTGTCAAATTTCTTTAATAGATTTTCAACTTTATTACTAAAGCATAAGGTTCAAAGTTGATTGGGAAAATTTGACAGTTTCGGTTAGGTTGATGTGCTGGCGTCTGTACCTACCAAATGTCCATGCCATGTGAAAATAAATACTTATTATGAAACCGCTGGTTTGCTTCGCGAATTCTGATTAGCCATTTTTTCTCTGGTCCAGTCATATAGGAAATGTCGAGTCCGTTGTTATTGGGTTTTTCCGTCTGGAATTTCTCAGTAGCAGGTAGCAGCCCATAATAGGCTTGCCCACTGTTACATGGGACTTAAACATAACTGGGGTATGTGGGTGTACTGTACTTGATAGGTAGGTTCTCTCATACCTCTGCCTAACCCTTCGCAAAATACAGGCGTATAGTTATGTTATATTATATTCATTCACAAACCAAAAAAAAATATGAGAACGCGGTACCAACACTCGTTGTTAAGGTGACGGTAGTTTAGAAAAACCGGTCAAGTGCGATTCGGACTCGCGCACCAAGGGATCCGTATAAAGTAGGTATGTAAATAGATTATCAGTACAGATCTTGCCCGAGAGCCAGCGCCATCTAGCGGATTCTGTCGATACCACCACCGGCACAACATACACTTCGCATTACTGTAACCCACAGTGTACCTAAGATCGATAAACTCGACCAAACATAACGTTTCTTCAGATATTCGGAAGAGGGCGCTGTGTGCACTGTTTACAAGCACAACATAGAAGACTGCAAAAATGGATGATATAAAAAAGTTGCTGATAGACGTGCACCAAGAAATGAAACAACAAAAATCTGAAAAGATGGAAATGAAAGAAGACATAAAGAGCAGCATTAACAACAACATAAACGAAAAGGACATTGCCCATTTAGTTAGGAGTTTTGGGCTCCTAAAAAATTTCGCATGTCATGGTGGTTCTAACTTGGTTTTGTAGACCTGGAATTACCATTTCATATCGTGAAATCGATTTTCAATTATTCACCCTAGTTTAAGAGAAATCTTATTTTTTCGGATGCGGAAATTAAGGTTATAAAACAAGTTCGATTTTTGTTTTAAACATATTTGAAATTAAAATAATAATAATATTGCTTATGTAGATATTAATATTGATTCCAGAATTTAGAAAACACTATATAACTTCTTCTCTCGCTAGATATTATGTAGGTTAAGTACTTGCGCTTACAAATATCCCTTGCCGTGCCGTGCCAGCAGTCAGCGTTAAGTAGGCTGTGCTCTCACCACTAGTAGGTAGTGTTGTTAAAAATAAATACTTACCTAAGACTAAAGCCTTACGTTAGAGGAGCTCATGGCTAAGTTACAACAACCTTACGGATTCATCTCAAGTTAAGCTACGCTGCTCTACGGCTGCTTACTTAAAAAAAAAAAAAAAAACAATAAATACCGTAAAATCGGGGTACATTAGCCCTAGGGTGTAACTTTGGCCCAAAACGACAAAAAGTTGAACTTCCCGCCACGCCGCACTTAAGGAGCTATTGAAGTAGTTCTCGCTATATATATATCGATAGATGACGATATGGGGCCGGTCGGTATTATTTTAGTTTTTCAGTACAATAAAAACAAGTTAATCAAGAATCAAGGTTTCTTTGATATATGAAATCAATCAAAACAGGTTTCTTTGCCTTTTCATTGAAAGCCGTTACGTTTTAACTTTTACTACATAAAAGAAGAGGGCCAAATAAACCCGCTTCAAAGTACAGACGCCAGCACATCAACCTACTACAATCTGTCAAATTTCTTTAATAGATTTTCAACTTTATCACTATAGCATAAGGTTCAAAGTTGATTGGGAAAATTTGACAGTTTCGGGTAGGTTGATGTGCTGGCGTCTGTACAACTTTGGCCCAAACTTTGCGAAATAAAAAAAAAAACTTCAGATTTATTTTCTTAAGTTTTACGTATGTAACATGTGTAGGCAACTTATTGTATTTATTAATTTATTTATCTTTATATATTAAAAACAACAACAATACAAACTAATTAATTTATAATATATTACTTATTTATGTATTACTTAACACACAGACATACATCACTCATAAAAATCGCATTTACATTCGTCCACATCACAAAACATATAAAAACAATAATTCATAAGCATCGCCGGATGACACTCGGTAGTATGCGGCGGGCCGGCTAGTTTCTTACATACATTTAAAGCTATACACCGCACGGTGGTTCAAGCGCCCTACAAGGGCGGTCATAAATACCTTACTCTGTTAAATGGGATTTTTCTGAAGGGTAAATATTATAAAAAAATACTACACAAATGTACATTAATGCTTTATTTACATAATGTAATACATAATATACAATAAACTGTACAATATGTACTGTTTATATAAACAATATTAATAGTTAGTTTAATAGTCAATATTTGAGTTTTATTGTCCCTCGTTCAAACATCTGAATATGATATTAACGCTATTCATGAAGGGGTTATCATTAAATATGTATTTTTTTTATATATTACATACAACAAAAAGCAAGAAAATTAAAACTACAATTTATTTACAAACGTCATCATAACCACAACTAAGTTAAAATAACCACAACAACTAACCTAATTTCAATTTAAACTAAATCACACTAATATTATAAAGGCGAAAGTTTGTGAGTGTGTGTGTGTGTTTATATGTTTGTTACTTCTTCACGCTCAAACGCCTCGACCAATTTTGATGAAATTTGGTATAGAGATAGCTTACGTCCCGGGAAAGGACATAGGGTACTTTTTATCCCGATATTCCCACGGGATCGAGACTTATGCGGGTAAAACCGCGGGGCGCAGCTAGTTCGTAATAAATCTAAAACCTGCCTCGACATAACGCTCTTTTTCTTACGGGGAAGTTTCCGATGACTAGTAATGAACGGGTCTGAGCTGAGTAAAAGTCTGTTAAGTAAGTCCGTATTTGTAAGTACTCGCGACATTTTTCTCGTGTGATCCCCTCTGAAGGCCTTATAATGTTTGTTGTTAGATTCTGCTGCCTCTTCGGATAATTCCCCGATAGATAATAAAGCATACTGTGCCACTTCAGTACCATGGATGAGGACTTTGTGAACGGAAGCTGGGAGATTATACCACGGATATTCTTGAATTAAAAGTCGCGCGGTTTCCAAAGCATATTCATTAAATTTATACGAATCAATATTAAAACCCGAGGACAAGGCTTGTAAAATTGTGGAACAACGTTCAATCAAATCTTTATTTAAGCCAGTAATTTCAGCTGAAATTGCAGAATTAGAGAAAAACTTTCGTGCCGTATTTCCATCGTTCGATGTCCCGCTTCCGCCACTTCGTGGTTTGTCTACTATTAAACCTAGTCTACGTCTAAACTCATTCTGTACATATGATTTCTTATCTGCTACTTGTCTCTTCTCATCATCCGACCTAACTTGCCACTTCTTAACATCCATCCTGTAAGCAAGATGAACAAAATATTCGAAAAAGCGAATCCAAGAATGTAAAGGAGATAGGCCAAACTCAAACCTACTTTCATCAGGTTGTTTCTGTAAGCAAACGTCTATGTTGTTCATTTCTTTGGGAGTTGCTCCACAAATGTAACACTTACAGGATGATGATTCACTTAAAGCAGTACACATTTTACCATCCACCATAGTTAACTGTAAAGAGTGTTGAATCCTGAAATCGCGGTTATTAAAACTAAAAGTTGTTGGAGTCAAATTACTAATCTTTTCTCGGAAGTAGGCGGGTCCATATTGGCTCAACTAAAGTTGTTTACCCGAAATTGTTCTTCCTAACGATTTGTAATCCGAATGATCACTCTTCCTAAAATTTTTCATCCTAAAGTTTTCATTCATACTATTTGTAGTGCTACCGGCGATGTTCATAACACTCATGTTTCCGAAAATTGTAATTAATAATATCATTAATGTAAATATTTTAAACTCCTACTGTTTTTTATCATAACGCTTTTATCCCTAAACATATTTACCATAATATTTTCATGGCCTGGGAGTTTATACGGGTAATTCATATATGATATAATTACAAAACCACTAATATTTACAAGATATAACAACTGAACCTATAATTTTATTTGATATAATGATCAGTTAATATAATAAACGATTGATATAATTTTAATGTAACTAATTTCTATAAGAATAACAGACAATTAATATAAAATCGTTTGATATACCACTCAATAGACATAAAACCTATTTAGTCTAATATGATAAACATTTTTTTTCATCCTATGTCATCCTATGTCGACGGAGCCCCGCTTCGCGGGGCCCCTATTTCTGTGTAAAGGGATTAAAGTAACCTAACCAAACCGAACCTCGGGGTGCCCTTCGCTCGCCCTTGCATCCTATGTCGACGGAGCCCCGCTTCGCGGGGCCCCTATTTCTGTGTAAACGGTTTAAAGTAACCTAACCAAACCGAACCTCGGGGTGCCCTTCGCTCGTTTTTGCATCCTATGTCGACGATCTAAACAAAAAAGATATGACTTTGAATAATAGTGTAAAAGATGGTTATGTTGAGAAAATATAGGAAAACAAATAAAAGTATAATAGATGTTTATTGCTACTGACATTATGAAGTTGAATGATTCGGAATTATGAACATTAGAGACAGAGTAGTTAGGGATTGTGATTGTTAGGATGAAAAATGTTAGGAAGAAAATTTTCGGATTTCCAATTATCGGAGTTGAAAATTTTGGTGAACTTTGGCGCACCCGAAGTAGGCTTCCTCTTCCTTAGATACTTCAGAGGTTTCTTTCAAAAATTGAAAGCGAATAGGTCTGCAGTATCTAGTGGAAGAGGGTCGGGGATTTTTCCAAACTGTAATACTGTCTGAAGGGCAATTTACTACTAACGCTTGTATTCACTTTGGCCTGTACTACCATTAAATCCCCACTTTCCAATCAAAGTCAAATTATGAGTGGAATCTGCTGGCACTCTATCTAAAATTTCTTTTTGCGACTCAAGTATTCTAGAAGTTGTATGATCTAATAAACTTTGCAATTCAACTTCTGCTTTAGATTCTGAAACGGATAAGTTTTCGGGATAGCATTTTCTTTTAGCAGCCAGTACACTTTGGTAAGATGGTAAAATGTCACGTGCAGTTTTATTGTTAATGAAGTTCTTAATAATTAATAAATATTGATGCTTCGTCAACTTAGCCTCAACAAAAAGGGATAAGACTTCGTCCGCATTTATATTCAATCTTAAGCTAGTATTAGACGTATCAGAAGTATTGAGTAGTGCATTCACAGCAGAGTCATCTAATTGAGATAATTCTGCCAATCTTCTACGTCTCGAGCGCTTAGACAATTCTGAAAAATCTTTCCTGGGGCGTCCGCGTTCGCAAGATGGCCCGGGCTGGTTCGCGTTTTCTTGAATGCACTTCTCATTACCCCTTACTAATTCGACACATTCAATTTCATTTAACCAATCTGAGTACTTATGCAAAAATTTTGATTTATTTCTAGAGACAACTTTCCAAAATCTATCAAGACGTTTACATAAACTGAGTATCTTACTATCTAAGTTCCTAATGTCTAGATTTTCGACCTCATCCAGTGAAGCTAGAATGGTTTTCAACAGGTCTTGATGTTTCTGAGGAACACTTCCAGTTACGGCAGACCAAATCTCAAAGAAATGCATCCTTGAGAAACTGCAATTAATCAAAGTACATGAAAAAAAAAAAACAAAATATTTTACGTATGTTTCGTAGACCGTGCTACGCCTGTGCCTACTCAGTCGTAGAGGCTATATAGCAACTAAAGTCGCAAAGGGACGCAGAAAATTCTTTTATATTTTTAAAATAGACAGTTCAATCTTTAATTTAAGATATGTGAGAGTATTTGACTATGGTTGCAAAAAGTTGTAAGTCTATGTGAAGTCAACTATAAGATAAATATTTGGTAGAAATACTGTGTGGCGTAGCACGTAAATACACGTCATAATAAGTCAAATAAAATTAAAAAATATAACTAATTAGTAATAACATACCTTGATCTTGGAAATGCATGTCACAAACACTACTCAAAAACAATGCAATTCTGAGAATTCACCGTTACACAATCAATAGTGCTAATGAGTTACTAATAAGGCGAGCGCAACGTAATGATGTGTTCACTTCGGAGCTCAAAAAATAAGTGATAATTAGGTAAAATGGGTGACATATTTATACTTTTGGGTAGCTTGTTTATCGGTAAATCATTATAGGTAATTAAATGGGGGGGGGGGGATGATGAAAGGGGTTAGAAGATTTTTGTATGGAGGGTGGCCCTAAGGTCGGTCGCCATTTTGATTTTTTTTCAGAATCGCGGTGCACAACAAAAGTTATATATTTAGATAGAGGGCACTTATACAAACAAAAAAATGTTATATAACATAATATCCTAAAGCGTCAGGTTTCGGAGTTATTCACCGAAACATAATTCGAAAACAACAAGGATTTTTTTGTCTTTTTTCCCTCCAGGTAAGAATATTGAACTATTGAGGTAATAGAAACGTTATGAAACCTTTATGGAGAAGAAACAAATGAAGAATAGACATTTTTAAAATAAATAATTAAAAACGGCTAACAGTGGTGGCCAAGTGGTAACAGCCGCGACTTACGAGTTTTAGGTCGTAGGTTCGAACCCAGACAGGCGCTTTACTTTGTGTAAATTATTTCATCACCACTGCTCTCAAAACGGTGAAGGGAAACATCGTGAGGAAACCGGCATGTCCTAGAACCAAAAATTCGAAGACATGTGACATCTGCCAACCCGCACTGGGCCCGCATGGTGGATTACGGCCCACTCCCTCTCACCGAGGAGGCCTGTGTCCCAGCAGTGGGAACATTATAGGCTAATTATGTATGTGTGTATTATGTATGTATTTATAGTTCGTTTTTTAATCCCAGAGACTAATCTGACATTTAAGTCTTTTGTGTTTTCGTTTTTTTTTAGTATAGAAGTTTGATACACTTGTCAGATTAGTCTCTGGGATTAAAACAACGAACTATAAATTGCCGTGTTTAATTATTTATTTAAAAAATGTCTATTCTTCATTTGTTTCTTCTCCATAAAGGTTTCATAACGTTTCTATTACCTCAATAGTTCAATATGCTTACCTGGAGGGAAAAAAGACAAAAAAATCCTTGTTGTTTTCGACTTATATTTCGGTGAATAACTCCGAAACAGACGCTTTAGGATATTATGTTATATAACATTTTTTGTTTGTATAAGTGTCCTCTATCTAAATATATAACTTTTGTTGTGCACCGCGATTCTGAAAAAAAATCAAAATGGCGGCTGATTTTAGGTCCAAAACCTTCAAACCCCAAGCATTTATGACCTATGGCGGTACCACAGTGCACCGCCGCGTCGTGCGCGCACGCCGGACCAGCGGCTGACGATGCGCACACCTACCTTCAGTCTTAATTGATACACCGCCGCGAAGCCCTCGTTACTTGTATGCAAATTGTAAACAGTGTACCTTCTACTATTGTCTTCCTAAATCTATACTCTTAAATCTATCTTGCTACTACTGTGATTTCTCCTTCTATCTAACTACAAAAATAAACTATATTTATGTGACTATTGAAGTGGGTGTTTATCTTCCTAACCATTAAACATCGACACATGAGTTGATTATATTCACAACTAAGCACCTATTTCTATTATAGAGACATGGTGCTTCTTAAATTGAAGTACTCAAACGAGAAGCAAAAAGTATCATGATTTGGGGCAAAGTACCCCGACCACGGTAGTAGGTAAAACATTTATTCTCAAGGAATATATCGTCTAGAAATTGCGCTGGGGCGCTTATACCATTAAAACGACCCCAGCTTAAATACCACAATACGGACGATTTCACACTAAGCAACTACAATAATAAGCAATGATACTCTTTTGTTTTTTCATTCATTTAAGATTTTATTTCACAATTCTCTAAAAACAATAATATATCCTTAATTAACAAAAATAACAAAATAAAAAAATAACTTAACTAAAACTATACAAAAACTAAAATATAGCGTCGAAAAATTCATCCGCATCGCTGTCGACTGGTAATGTACCCAAGAGACTGGCGGCATTACCACGTTGTATGGCAATGCTTAGCCTTTGGCCAAGGTAAAATCCAGCCCTTGGGTCACGGGAAGTGTCAACCAGCCGTTTTGAAATTTCTTTAAAAAGACCATGAGCACTCGGACCCCACGGCCCGAGGGTTTCAACCCCAAACGGCTCGAAAATATAATTTCCGATAAGAATATTATATTTTCGCCGCTTGAGGTTTTCCGCAGCCGCAGCAGCAGCGCCAGCACAGCATGCCGATCCAGGAAAGTGGGATGGCGCAAGAGTATCGACACAAGTTGCGTCCCACACTAAAGGCCTACCCACCTTCCAAGGAAATAGAGACAAACTGTCCGGTCTCTTGCCATCGTCGCGTACCAAGCCATTGGGTTCTAATTCAGCTGGAACGCCGACGGTAACAAGAGCTCGTCGGATGATGTCATTAATGTTCGCGTGGCGTGCTAAGCGACCCGCACTTCGGCTGCAAGACAGGCCGTGGTGTCCGAGGCTGTTGACATCTTCGCTACGTGACAGCGATGAGGGGAACAGCAAGGAGTACCTAGTCGCATGGAATATACTCTTTAAAGAATTTGCCCTATGTTGCTCTCTACTTATCAAAAAATATGTGTAACTAACTGCGCCCCGCGGTGTTGCCCGCGGTTTATCAGATACACTAAAACGTGTCTTATTTAACCGGCGTGTAAAATGTTCACATTTTTTGAGCCAAAAATTATAAATTTGAGCATCGGACAATCAGTATGGTTGACAATTTACGAAAACGAAACTTATTGAGGACTATGAACGGGAGAGCTGGTCTAGCTGACTTGTTTAATTGATTTTTGTCTCGGGTCAATCGGGTCGGAATTCGTTTTACTGCAGTACATCCCGGTAAACAACATTACGGGAATTATTATTTTCTGCGTAAATAAAAAGATGTCTGGCTCTCGACACATGCGAGCAACCCACGTGCTATACGTGGGTTGCTCGCGTGTAGCTGCCCGTGGGAGAAGCAGGGGGTGCCCAGGTTGATGCCGGCTACTTTTAGAGTTTGCCCCTGACTTTTATTTATTGTAATGGAGAAAGCCACCTTCAGAGGAAATTGCAAGCGCTTGAACTGGAATGGCAATTTGGTGGGTATTATGGGGATTCGGGGTATCAATGCCATCTCCCCTTTAGCCCCTCCGGTGAGGTTGGTGGCTTGCACGATGTGCCGTCTCAGTTCTGTGACGCGTAACCTGGTGCCGTTACACAATCTGGGCGCGTTCAGGTTACGCATCAGTATGACAGGTACACTACCTTGAGTTCCAACTTGTGGGAGGGCACCCCTGACAGATCGAGAGAATTTAGGAACTCTACAGGGTATATATATATTTCAGCATCACCTTTTCAAAGACCTTGCTGAAAACTGGTAACACGGATACTGGTCTATAGTTATTGGTATCAAAAAAAGTGCATTCGTGCAATATATGAGTGAATTTCTCAAGTGTAATTTTTAAGCGGCGCAGCTGAAAATCGTATTTTAGATAAAACGTAAAAACGATTAATTTTTTTTTAAGAAATTAGACGTATATATCTTGATCAGGCCAGAAATATTTTAGTAGGAAACATTTTAGAAGTTATAAAAAAATATATATATTTCGTATAATTCTAATTTTGGTGGCGCGTCCACAATCTGTTTTTCTGAGAATTATCACCGCTTAAGCGAAACTGCACAAATTTACTAGATATTACTAATTGTATTTAAATTCAGTATTAGTTTTTCTATCTGGTGACAGCTTTATTTTTATATTTAGTGCAATACTTTATCCTAGAGAAAATTAAATAAGGCTGTCCGCGCGAAATTTTAAATTTTGGTGGGAGAAATGAAATCATTAAGTGGCTCGTATAGAATTAACCCAGAAGGACGAAACTACCATCGTTCACTTCGTAGAGCCAGGCACTCACGTGCAGCCGGTCGATTCTGTAAAAATCTCACCGTGAAAACTTGCGTGAAGTGAGCTGTCAGTGTCATTCCACTGATGCTAGGGATTGACCAAGCAAACATTTACAATCATAATCGAGATTTTAATAATAGATTTTATGCTAATTCTATTGATCATTTTATATAATTTCAAAGCTAGTATTTTAGTGGTCAAAACATTAATATTATTATTATTTATTTATTTATACAGAGTTGATACGACAGAGGGGCTTTCCTTTAAACTGCCTATACTAGGTACCATTTCCAAGCTCTGTACCAAAAATCAATTAAATAGCAGCAGTAGTTTAGTCGCAAATGATTTTTTAAGTTTTTACCCCGTTTGAACACGATGTATCTTTCGTAACAGCTGAGTATGTCTAACGCATAGGTCATGCACCTTAAAACGATAAATCTGAGTATAAACTACAATACGTTGTTGCCGCTCTGACGCAAGTCACAAGTACAACCAAATATTTCACAAAAAAGTTGGCAATGCAAACAAGGAAGCAATAAATACACATACTTGCTCTTTCATTACGAGAGTGACAATCATAGCAAAATATCCCGCGCGTAAAAGAAATAGAAATAGGTCACTGTGTTGCTATTGCATCCTAGATCCTTGCGATCGATAAGTGGGGCTTCCCGACCTCTAAAAAACATGTTTTTTCAGTGCGCCGACGCCACCCTTCCGGAACGCGCGGTGCGTTATGTAACACGGAAGCTCTGCGCTACTTTTGTTTTGTCGAACTCGCGCGCTGACAATTATTATTGTGATTTTGTTTAGTTATTGTGATAGGACACTAAATTATAAGTTTAAGACAGTATTTGAACTAAAAAATAGGATTATTTTAGCATTCTTAGCGACGGACAGTGATTTAATTAGAAAAATAAATAACAATCTTCTCCGTCGGTATGATTTGTGCATTAATGTGAATGGAGGACACATCGAGAATTTAAAAATTTAGTGTTTTTGTTGTGATTGTTGTTTTGCGCGTACTTCAAAACCTTACCTAACATAAAAGCCGCCTACCGCGCCACTGCCGGCGTCGGACGCGACGTTGCCACTTTTGTTACCCAGGTATCTAAGTTCAGTAAACTTCATTTACAAAGGCTGTTGCGTTTTACTCTAATTTGTAAGCTATTTAGTTTGTTTGAAAAAAACAAATTCTAGTTTTTGGCGCTTTTTATTTTTAGACCGTATTGAATTAATACTAAACACCTATAGTTACGTACTGTAATTTAAAATCCCCTCTGTCATATCAACTCTGTATATACTTTATTGTACACCACAAAAATAATAATAATATTACAATCATTAATACATCTTTTTAAGTTAGATTTCTATCGTTAAGAACAAATCTCATATGGAAAAGTGTTTATGGTAGAAATCTAACATAAGGAGATATATTAATGATTCTAATGACTATGATTCTGTAAATACATGTCTATTATAGTCGCAAATCACATTTTGATCAAAATACAACCTGACACTGATCTGCAAATTGCAAAAAACGTAAGAAAATTTAAATTTCGCGGTCTGCCATGTCACATTCACCTTAACCGGTCAAGCGGCGCGCGTCGCCCATGATTGGCGAGTGGCGACGAAACCGTAGCCAATGAGCGACGCGCGCGAAGTGATGTTGCCATGGTTACCGTGGAGTGAAATATGGAACATTCCGAATCGCACTGTAATCGATTACAACGTGCTTACACTGACCCCAATTATTCTGTATGGTATAAATTACCTATTATTCCCCGCATAATCTTACCATGCCGTACGGTTGTAAAGAGTGGTATTTTGACAGTTCAAACCGGTTTCGTTAAACTAACGTGGCATTTTCGAAATTGTGCTACCGGCTACAGTCGCCACCTTACCAAAGGATAAGAAATTCGTAGTGTAAAAAAACAAACAAATAAATACTATAATCTAACCGTGAATAAATAATCAAGTGAAATAGTTTTGACTCTCAGCTGCCATAGTGGTGATTTATCTAAATGGGAACGCAAATTATTTATGTGAGAGTTGTGGGCGATGATGGCCTAATTCGGAATGATCCATAAATCACGCAGCGCACTGTGCATGCGTATCAAGTGCACTTTTTTTTTGCTTTCATGCCATTGACGACCATCTACTTACAACTCGTTTATAGAGAGTAGTATATTCCTTGATGTAGAATGTACATAAGCCTGTACGTATTCGAGTACAGTGACAATAATTAGTTCCTAATTATTTAATGCTGTTAGAGATTTTAATGTCTAAATCCAACTGTTTTTGTACATCGAAAAAGTCAATTTAATCAGCCTACATTTCAGATAATATAATATAAGAAATCGTGCTAAGCAAGTATTCAGTGATTGGTGTAATGTTCGTTTTCATAAGTACATAATACGTAAAAGCACATATAGGTTTTTTTATATCATCTCTAGGTAAACTACACGTACAATATACAAACCTTATACCATAAATATTTAGGCATATTATTAATCTAGTGACGATTGCTGTTAGGACACACAAATTGCATTATTCATGTAAGTATACGCATGTTTTGGGCTGTCTAATTTTAGTTTTACTGTATACTGTTTACACACTGTGTCTACGTTTCTCAGCCAACTCTCCTGTCGCAGATCTGCTGAAAGAAATTACTAAGTAAATGATGAAAGCAGTTCCTCTATCTTTATGTAGTTTACTTTATTATGTATTTAGTGTGTATATAAATAAATATATTACATTTTTTAATTTGTATCACATTAAAAAAAATTGCTAATACATTTTTTCTACTGAGTCGGCTGCTTCCTGAGATGCAACTTCTTAATGCCGGGAACGGAGGGACATTGGATGTGTGTCGGCTGCACCCCCACTGCAAAAAGCTGGAAATAATGGTAATAATTTGTTACTAAGTATTTGATTTATTAAATTCCTACACATCAGCACATCTGCAGCTAATGTATTTACTTTCAATAAGAATAGCGGTATGATTTATTAAGAACAGCGTCTGATCAAATAAAATCAATTGAATGGGCCAATATTATTACTATATATTTAGAGCACAACGAGTTTCTACATTTCTTAATTCCATGCTCCGTGCCTGTCTGTGTCCCAATTTATTTGTTCCCTATTGTGTTTATCAAAAATAGTGTGTGAAATAATGAATACTTGCCTCAGACCGCCACGCATGACACAGCCGGGAGCGATGTGATCAAATCAAATAGAGGCAGTGTTCTTTTATTGTCTTCTGTCCCTTTAATGACTTAGCAACTGCAGGGTCGATAAGGCTCATCTGCTGAAAGGTAGAATATATCAGATTAATAAAATTCACTTGCTTTTGTGTGCCTATACTTTTGTGTTTTTATTTTAAGTTATCCTATGTTGTCCCACAGCTGGGCACGGTCTCCCCCATACTTTTCCAGTTTTCCTTATGTTGTGCCTTCTTCGGCCAATTGGTCAGGAACGTGTCAGTGACGACGCCCGCCTTGTCTTCAGGCAACCTTTGTTACTGAGTGACACACGTCTGTGACATGCCTACGTCTTTTACATTAGTTACATATTATTATCATCAAGTCGGTACTATTTTGGCATACCTGACAGACCACCACTCGTCCTTGCAAAGCTAACCACCTGACTGATCATCTAATTCATATACCTAATTATGAACAGTAACACAGGAACTGTGGAGTAGGTAGAGGAATTCATTTTTAAATTAGAAAAACTTTCACCAATAGGTACATGCCAACATTATGTCATATTACTATCACATTCACCATTATAATATCGTGCTAGCCATTGTCACTGAAAAACTAATTCAAAGTAGGTACTAAGATAAAACTTTCATTTGTTTATTTACAATTATTTATTTTGAAACTGCAGACAAAAAGTTTATTTTGTATCGGAAAGCCCCATAGACAGCAGTAGACAGCACATGTTCACCACAGATGATAAAATCGCACCTTCGGTGCAACAAAGTCACAAATAGGCAAAACTGCAAAATTGGGGTAAGTATGCCAAATTGTAAACTATAAGATTATTAACGTAAAACTATAGCAAACAAAATAATTTAAAAATGAGCTGTTGTGACTTTGTTGCACCGAAGGTGCGACCAAAGAGCAGCCGCGAATTTTTTTTAATGTCTTCTTCGTTAGACAACTGACAAGACGCGCGAATTAGCCCTTTTGAAAATGTTAAAAATTGACACAGTGAATTCTGCAAAAATGAGGTAAGTACAATGTTATTATAAATATGAGGTCTTAAGCATTTTAAATTGGTAGGTAAATATTATGACGAACAGACGCTAGCACATCAAGCTACTACAATCAAATCAAATTTCCGTTCACGGGCGAGCGTACCCATTTGTCACCAACCGGCGCGCACCCTTCAGGGGCGAGCGACACCATTTGTCACCACCCGATTCACGCGGCTTCAACCTCTATTATTATTGTCAAATACGGTCTAATATCCTGTGCAGCAGTTTGAGTCTATGGTCCGGTAGATAAACTAATCGACTAAATGATTCAAAATGAAAAATATGGGTTGGCAATATTGGAAAAAAAAAAGTTAAAAATAGACTTTACGATTCTTAATGGCAGCTGCAGTGCGTGCTGTTTTGTTATGATGCTATGTTGTTTATTTTAATAGTTTTTGTGTAAAATCGACGTTAAGTGGATGAATATTCGTTTATAACATATTATACGTCCTTGTAGATAATATTTGCACGAAATAACATCACAATCAATCAATAATCCTTTTTTTTTGGTCAAAGAAAATTTTACGTAAGTACTTCAAGAAAATCTTATGATTTTACAATTATAGTGGTATATTTTTACAAGATATAGGTAGTTATCAGTCAATAAAGGTTTATGTAGTATCCTAGTAACACTTTTTTAATTAGAAACAACTCAATATGACTAGACCGTGCCCAGCTGTGGGACAACATAGGATAACTTAAAATAAAAACACAAAAGTATAGGCACACAAAAGCAAGTGAATTTTATTAATCTGATATATTCTACCTTTCAGCAGATGAGCCTTATCGACCCTGCAGTTGCTAAGTCATTAAAGGGACAGAAGACAATAAAAGAACACTGCCTCTATTTGATTTGATCACATCGCTCCCGGCTGTGTCATGCGTGGCGGTCTGAGGCAAGTATTCATTATTTCACACACTATTTTTGATAAACACAATAGGGAACAAATAAATTGGGACACAGACAGGCACGGAGCATGGAATTAAGAAATGTAGAAACTCGTTGTGCTCTAAATATATAGTAATAATATTGGCCCATTCAATTGATTTTATTTGATCAGACGCTGTTCTTAATAAATCATACCGCTATTCTTATTGAAAGTAAATACATTAGCTGCAGATGTGCTGATGTGTAGGAATTAAATAAATCAAATACTTAGTAACAAATTATTACCATTATTTCCAGCTTTTTGCAGTGGGGGTGCAGCCGACACACATCCAATGTCCCTCCGTTCCCGGCATTAAGAAGTTGCATCTCAGGAAGCAGCCGACTCAGTAGAAAAAATGTATTAGCAATTTTTTTTAATGTGATACAAATTAAAAAATGTAATATATTTATTTATATACACACTAAATACATAATAAAGTAAACTACATAAAGATAGAGGAACTGCTTTCATCATTTACTTAGTAATTTCTTTCAGCAGATCTGCGACAGGAGAGTTGGCTGAGAAACGTAGACACAGTGTGTAAACAGTATACAGTAAAACTAAAATTAGACAGCCCAAAACATGCGTATACTTACATGAATAATGCAATTTGTGTGTCCTAACAGCAATCGTCACTAGATTAATAATATGCCTAAATATTTATGGTATAAGGTTTGTATATTGTACGTGTAGTTTACCTAGAGATGATATAAAAAAAACCTATATGTGCTTTTACGTATTATGTACTTATGAAAACGAACATTACACCAATCACTGAATACTTGCTTAGCACGATTTCTTATATTATATTATCTGAAATGTAGGCTGACTAAATTGACTTTTTCGATGTACAAAAACAGTTGGATTTAGACATTAAAATCTCTAACAGCATTAAATAATTAGGAACTAATTATTGTCACTGTACTCGAATACGTACAGGCTTATGTACATTCTACATCAAGGAATATACTACTCTCTATAAACGAGTTGTAAGTACATGGTCGTCAATGGCATGAAAGCAAAAAAAAAGTTCACTTGATACGCATGCGCAGTGCGCTGCGTGATTTATGGATCATTCCGAATTAGGCCATCATCGCCCACAACTCTCACATAAATAATTTGCGTTCCCATTTAGATAAATCACCACTATGGCAGCTGAGAGTCAAAACTATTTCACTTGATTATTTACTCACGGTTAGATTATAGTATTTATTTGTTTGTTTTTTTACACCACGAATTTCTTATCCTTTGGTAAGGTGGCGACTGTAGCCGGAAGCACAATTTCGAAAATGCCACGTTAGTTTAACGAAACCGGTTTGAACTGTCAAAATACCACTCTTGACAACCGCACGGCATGGTAAGATTATGCGGGGAATAATCTGTAATTTATACCATACAGAATAATTGGGGTCAAAGTGTAAGCACGTTGTAATCGATTACAGTGCGATTCGGAATGTTCCATATTTCACTCCACGGTAACCATGGCAACATCACTTCGCGCGCGTCGCTCATTGGCTACGGTTTCGTCGCCACTCGCCAATCATGGGCGACGCGCGCCGCTTGACCGTGCATCAAAAATACGGATCTTAGTTATTTAGTATCTATCTACAATAATGTTATATTTGCACGCGTTACAGGTTAAATAAGTAGTCTGTAACTAGTTAATACAAAATCTTGTTAATTGTTGAAAACAAAATGCACACAACTGACTTTTTAAATGTACAAACACGGTTGGATTTAGACATAATATCTAAAAGCGTTGAAATAAATAGGAACTAATTTCTGAACTCGATTACGAACAGGCTTACGACCATGGTCGTCAATTATAGAAATAAATAAATAAAAACTGAATTTAATATTAATGACAGCGCCTAACGCGCAAGCACTTCACGCAATCCACATCAAAATAATCTACAATGTGATAATGACAGTGACTAACGCGCAAGCGCGGCGTGAAGTGTTCACTTCACTCGATTCACGACATTAAATGTCGTGAATCGGGTGAAGTGAATACTTCACGCAATCCACATCAAAATAATCTTCTATGTGATAATGACAGTGACTAACGCGCAAGCGCGACGTGAAGTGTTCACTTCACCCGATTCTCGACATTTAATGTCGTGATTCGGGTGAAGTGAACACTTGCGTGACGCGCTCGCGCCTCAGGCTGTATTGACTATACTCCATTTGTTTAGGTAATTAAATAAAGGTAAACAAAAAAAACCACGTGCCGTGGTTAACCAACTAAACGTAATACCAGTCTATTCAGTTGTCATGCTACGTCACAGTTGTACTCTTCAATTTAGCAACGTTATAATTCGTTAATAATGTTGCTAAATTGAAGAGTACAACTGTGACATAGCATGACAAGTGAAGTGAGTGGTATTACGTTTAGTCGGTTAACTAAGTCACGTGGTTTTTTTGTTTACCTTTATTTAATTACCTAAACAAATGGAGAATAGTCAGTCTAGGAAAAAAAGAAAAAAAAAACAACATTGAGTTTCTGGCTAAGTTTCTGTTTTGCTATTTTAATGTAAAACCCCACGAAATATTAACGTTTTGACCACTAAAATACTAGCTTTGAAAATATATAAAATGATCAATAGACTTATCATAAAATCTATTATTAAAATCTCGATTATGATTGTAAATGTATGCTTGGTCAATCCCTAGTATCAGGTGGGATGACACTGACAGCTCACTCCACGCTCACTTCGCCTAAGTTTTCACGGTGAGACGGTTACAGAATCGCACGGCAGCACTAACATACGTGAGCCAGCCTGTTTTGTTTTCGCGGTAAAAACGAAAGTAAGTCTTTTTTTAGTACTCGGACAAAAGTCCTGCAATTTTGGTGTTGATGTTTAAAAACGTTTTATAACTAAGTCAGTGTTGTAATATATTTTTATAATAAAAAGCTTTGACAAGCTTTCAAAACAATACAAATATAATTATTATATTCTTAGTAGTTTTTTTATTTATAAACATATTAAACAAGATTCTAATTTTGGTGGTGCAATTTTGGTGGTTTTGGTGGTATTTACCAATCACAAAAATGACTTAATTACGTAATTCAGAGAAAAACGAAAAAAGAACCGTAATAATATGACTCGATCTCTACTTCCAGACCGAGTTATTACGATTCTTTTTTCGTCAAAAAAAAGAAAGTATTATTTGTTGATTGCATTTTTTTTTAATGCATTTCATTAGATATATGTTATTTTTTATTACTTAATTAAATATTTATTCACTACTCATATAAAAGTTTTTATTGTTATTGAATTAATAATTTGAGGTAGTTTTAATAGATTTTCTAATTTTGGTGTTAGATATCAATTTTGGTGTCTTACCAATTCTTGTGTCAACAATATATTAGAAGCTATTAGGATTAAATTAATGTCTCTTACATTTTATGTAACTGTATACGTATTTCTTGCATATCAACTTTTTATATTCATAAAAAATTCAAAAACAAAAATTTCCACCAAAATTAGGTAAAAAATCATAGTTGTTGAAATTCACTCATATGGGCTTCAACCTGATGAATCTTGCAGGTCAATATTTAAGGAACTTGGTTTATTACCGCTACCCTCTCTCTATATCTATGAAGTATGCATGTTTGTTAAAAAGCATAAAGACATTTAAAAAGGCAGAGGATGTGTATCCTCGAAACCGGCGAGATCCTCACAGGCTCATATTAAATGACTTGCCAAGACTGACTAAGTATAGTAAAAGCTGTTTAGCCATGTGTGTTCGGATATATAATAAAATTCCAAGTGATTTTATAACCTTAGATCTTAGATTGTTTAAAAAAAACTACATATATGGTTGAATAATAATAATTTTTATAGTATAAAAGAATTTTTTGACGGGAAACATTTTGTAATATAACCAATATTATTTGCATGCTATGATATAAGCAAAACATGTATGCTCTAGAATGTATTTTAACAACCTTATATACCATGTTTTACGCAAATAAATATTATTATTATTCTTATTCGAATTGACGCTAGTAACAGTTGCGGCCCAGCGTGCATAAGTTTTTTGTGCATAAGTTCAAACAGCAATTTTGTGACAATATGAGTGGACTGTATTAATAAAGGATGTTTTCACTTCTCATGCTCTAAAAGTTCGTCTTTATGTTGTGCTTAGGCGACATAAAATCGCTTTTTATGTTCTAGTGCATAAAGTAATTTTTTTTTCTGAGACTAAGGTAATCAGGCCCAACAGCCACATGCACAATAAAACTTCGCAGATTAAAGTCGTGATTTATTTCATGTTCTTTAATTTATACCATTTCCGTGTTTTCTATCGTTAATTTAATAAAATCAGGTAAAATAGTTGTCATTTATTATTTAAAAACGCAAAGAAACGTTTTTATGACTTGGCAGTATGAAGTACCCAAGTCGAATGACAAATGTACAAATTAAAAAAAAAAACTTTTAAAAAGTTTCGTGACGGTATTATCTGTGGTGGCGGGAATTAGCTATGCTTTGCAACATTTTTGATTAATTATGTACTGTATACTTTATGCCTGTTTCATTTTCTCGCAATCGAAGTGAAAAGCAGAGTGTATAACTCAGGCATAAACGAGCCATTTTACCCCTCGACTTAACTATCTACCCTCGCCTGCGGCTCGCGTGGATATAAACGTCTCGGGGTAAAATAGCTTCTTTTATGCCTTAGTTGTACAATCTACTATTTTTGTCGTAACAAAATTGTGAATTTTCAAGTCGACCTCCGACACGCATTAATTTATGTTCGTCTAGAAAAACTTTGAACTTAATCAATGGACTCTTTTTTGGTAAATCTTTTTCTATACATATAATAAAATCGTAGGAAAGTCAAAACTGTACATTGAATATTTTTTTAAAAGAATACTTGGGGCGTGATCTACAATCGATATCAAAGCCAAAAATATAGTTTTTAGAATTTTTGTCTGTTTGTCTGTTTATCTGTTTGTCTGTATGTATGTCCGGGCTAAACTTAAAAAGTACTGCATGGATTTACTTCAAATTTTGCATGAATATTACTAAGAGGTCGGGTCAACATATAGGCTACATATTATCACGCTATCACCTACGGGGGAGGAGCTGTGACTCTTTATTTTTCTTACGCATTCTGTGACAGCGTGTAATCTAACGACGCATATTTAAATATTGTTTTTCAGTAAGCCATGCTATTATCTAGCTTTACACTATAAAAACTACGCCATTTAAGTAACTTAGGGCAGAGAAAAATAGTTCAATGAATGTTAGTAGTATAAAGAAAATTTTGAAGCAGCGCCATCTATGAGATTTCATAAAAATCAAATCAAGTTACATGTTGACACTTTTTGGAAATTAATAATTTAAATTTGATCATGTTGGCGAGGTTAGTAGTTAGTTATTCTTAAAATTCATAGATGGTAATGTGCATTTTCTTCATAAAAGTTGTATCGTATAGTTCGTTTTGATAAATTCAAGTTCCAACAAAACCCTCAAAATCTTGAGCAGAGTTGAGGAAGACAATTAAAAAAAAATGCGGTGTTAAGTATTACAAAAAAGTTATGTTCCTACTGGAGACGAAGTCGAAGTAACTGATGAACGCGTGCTGAACACCTGTCTCAGTTCACTTCAAGATGTGGTCATATCTATCGGCGGCAATCCACTGATCGAATATGGGTTACCAGCTCCCCAATCATCACCGCATCAAGACCGTGGAAATCGGGAGTATAACGCTGAGACAAATTACGATCCGGGCGAAATGACCACCATACGAAATGACCATGTCGCTTTGTTCTCTTCAGAGCAAAACCAAATTTATGACACCGTCCTTGAAAGCGTTGGGCATAACCAGGGTAAAATGTTTTTCTTGGATGCTCCTGGTGGAACAAGAAAAACATTTGTTACCACTGGCATACTTGCAGAGGTCAGGAGGCAAGGCAAAATTGCTATTGCTCTAGCGTCGTCGGGAATCGCTGCCACACTGCTTCCGGGTGGCAAGACAGCACATGCCATGTTTAAAATTCCCATCGATTTAGAGAGCGCCGAAACGCCTGTTTTTGGTGTGTCACGTAACAGCGATAAGGGACACGTGCTCAAGGATTGCTCTCTGATCGTATGGGATGAGTGTACGATGGCCATTAGTAAGGCAGTTGAGGCCGTGGACAGAACCCTGCAGGACATCCGCAGGAACGAACATTTGATGGGTGGTGTCACAGTTCTGTTCAGTGGCGATTTCCGGCAAACGCTTCCCGTGGTGACGCGGGGATCGAGGGCTGACGAGGTGAATGCTTCGTTGAAACGATCTTCGTTGTGGTCACGAGTTTGTACGCCGTGCTTGACCATTAATATGAGAGCTCGGCTCGGCGGCAATGCACGTGCTCAAGAATTCTCCGATGTTCTTCTAAGTCTTGGCGAAGGCACTCTACCAGAAGAGAGAGGTGGACAGGTGGTGCTTGCAGACTCTCTCGGTAGAGTGGTATCCAGCTTAGAAGAACTCATTCGCTGTGTGTACGGGGTCATTTGTCGTATACCACACCAGCAGAATTCTTGGGTGTGTGAGCGGGCCATTTTGACGCCCAAAAATGATCAGGCTGCAGCAATTAACGAATGCATTCTCTCGGAAATTGAGGGGAATGAACGGGACCCGCCTTAAAGTCATCTCGCTCCACAGACACACCATTGAGGCGGAAATTCTTACGGGTTGTGGCGTCGGCGAGGCAGTATTTATACCACGCATTCCCCTCATACCTCATAACTTCCCGTTCCAGTTCAAGCGCGTATAGTTTCCCGTGTGTGTTTGCTTCGCGATAACGATCAATAAATCACAGGGGCAGACACTGAGGGCAGCGGGTGTCGACCTCAGGACGAGTTGCTTCTCACACGGGCAACTGTACGTCGCTTGCTCCCGCGTCACCAGTCCTGACTCTCTTTACATTTTGGCTCCTGGCAGCATAACTACCAACGTAGTTTATAGGGAAAGTGTTATAAGGTATGATACCTTTGTACGTATTTTTACTCTTTTGTATCCTGGAATGTATTCCTGCATTATTTTCTCTATTTCCTTCAGTCACATCTTATGACTGAACGCAGCAGGATTCCCATATAACTCTCTTCACTTGCTTCGCTTGCAAAAAAAACTTATATTTTAATGCTATTTTAAAAGTTGTTTACTTATAATGCTATAGCGACACTGGCATCTTAGGTATTTTTGGTGCTATAGAGCCTTCACGTAGACGACGTCGCGGGCAGCAGCTAGTTATTTAATAAAAGTGTGTATTCTGGAAATGAGTCCTTTTGCGAGAGCCTTATAATAACATTTAATGCCTGTTTTAATTAGTCAGTGCTGAGAAATTGATTTTTAGGTGATCCTTTTTTAGTATTATTAATTATAAATCTCAAAACATATGCCACTGACCGTTTAAGAGTAGTGAAATTTGAAAATCTATTAAATTCTATAACTGGTCGTGGACTTGCGGTTGTCACAAGTAAAGAAACTTCGGACCGAATTTCAGGAAGTTTTTCCTTTGTGACTGTAGGATTACTAGGCCATTTCGACATGTCGTATCTCAAGAATTCAGGGCCTGACCACCACAAATCTAAAGATTGCAAAAGACTTACATCTGTTCCACGTGATATATGGTCAGCTGGGTTTAAATTTGTAGGGACGTACCTCCAGGAGCATGCAGCAGTCTTGTCCAAAATTTCTGCGATACGGTTGCGCACAAACGGCTGTAATTTGTTGGGTAACATCTTAAGCCAACCCAATACAACCGTCGAGTCAGTCCAAAAGGTGACGCTTCTGACTTGAGCTTTCTTAGAGCTCAAGTCAGAAGCGTGAATCACCTTTCCGTAAAGACGAACACCAATCAACACCGCGCAAAGCTCAAGCTTTGGTATCGTAGTTGGTTTGATTGGGGCTACTCTGCTTTTGGCTGTAAGCAAACGTACTAGGACATTAGCATTATGACTTGTACTTCGAACATATAGACATGCACCGTATGCAATTTGCGATGCATCACTAAATATGTGCAGGTCCATATCTTTATACGATTCACAAAGTACAATCCGTGGAATACTTAATGTATTTAATGTTGGGAAGCCACGCATAACATTGGACCAAATTTTTGATATTTCAGATGGCAACTGATCGTCCCATCCCAATTTACATACCCAAAGTTTTTGCATAATGGTTTTCATAACAATAATGTAAGGAGCTAATAAACCTAGCGGATCAAAAATCTGAGCAATTATAGAAAGTATCCCGCGTTTTGTCATTGCATTAGTAATATTGGGGTTAATTGAATAACATAAAACGTCGGGCTCAGTATGCCAGCTCAGACCTAAAGTTTTGCAGGGTTCTATTGAACCAATGTTCAAACTTAATGAAGATTGATCTGTATGATCAGAATGTGCATAACTCCAGCTTCCTCATATGTGATAGAATAATTCTACCTATGCCAATATTTAAGGCATAATAGCTGCAATCCAAGTTCCCAGTCTTAATTTAGCTGCCACAAAAACTTCGTCAATATGAGTCGTTTAGTGTGTGTTAGCTAGAGTGACGTCATCCCAGCTTCCTCATTCAATACCAGGCAAACCAGTGAGGTAAGGGTTTTGGAATATAGTCAGAAAAATAAGGCATAATAGCTGCACAAGGAAGGAAAAAACTGAACGATAATACTCAAAAAATGTTGAAACTACGATAAAAAAACGTGTGTGTAAGCTGGAGTGATGTCACCCCAGCTGCTCATGTCGTATCTTCCAAACGAAAGAAGATATGATTATGTATGATAGCTTAAAAATTAAGGCATAATAGCTGCCATTGGCAGCAAAATTTTCAAATCTCTGGTCAAAATACTCTATGAGTTATTAAACCGATAAGTATGTGTAAGCTGGAGTGACGGCACCCCAGCTGCTCATGTCATATCTTCCGAACGAAAGAAGATACGATTATTTATTATAGCTCAAAAATTAAGGCATAATAGCTGCCATAGGCAGCAAAATTTTCAAATCTCTAGGCCTTGTAGTTTCCACGTAATAAGCAAAAAAAACTGTTCCGCGCCAAAAACATCAATTATTGCTTCGGAGATTGTAAACAGCGGCGTTGCTGTTCCGTGCGCTACATTATCAGTTTGAAGTAGTTTGAACTAGATTATAGACTGGGAGCCGACTACACATTTTTCTCAAACATGCTTGGAAATTTGAGCATTATTTTGACAATCTTCTTCAAGATAAATCGAAGCAAGCAAGCATTGATGGACTTACGTATATGTGCCTCGGCCCACATCATCCATCAATGCCTCTTTTGCTGGCCGCTGCAGTAATGTATTATTAATCGTACTATGTAAGTATTGAGTTATTTATAGTCAAATTGTGTGTTTAAACAGGACGAAAGAAAATTAAAGTTTACTTACACTTTTAATCAGTTCGCGGACGAAGTAGAAGAAGAGAAGAGAAGAAGAAGTAGAAGAAGAGAAGAAGAAGTATAGAAGTTTTATTATTAGGACGTATAAACATACAGGGTGTTACGGAAAGGGTATATCAATACAAACGGGTTGAAGAGTGTATCTGGTCTAGAATCTCTGTACAAAATTTCAGCTCAAAAGCATTAACTTTGAAAATGCTTAATATTTTTTTATTTCGACATCACGGCGCTGCACTGGCGCGCGGCGGCGTGATGTGCATGTACTAGGCGCACAGAAACACTACAGATAATGGATAATGACCCTCGTAGTGTGGTGACACGTTTGTTATGATTTCAATTTAATAAACTATCGAAATAAAAAAATATTAAGCATTTTCAAAGTTACTACTTTTGAGCTGAAATTTTGTACAGAGATTCTAGACCAGATACACTCTTCAACCCGTTTGTATTGATATACCCTTTCCGTAACACCCTGTATATACTCAACCGCCAGCAAAATGTGATTTTACAAGCTCGAAATCAAATCTTCTCACTATTGACAGCTGATTTGCGTAGCAAAAATTATGTCCACAGATAAATGCAACCGTTTTTTTAGGCATTGAGGCATTGGTCTTTGAGCCATCTCTTTTAGGGTTCCATAAATCAAAAGGAAAAAACGGAACAATTATGCGATCACTTTGATGTCCGTCTGTCGGTCTGTCAAGACCCTTTATGTCAGGAATGCGTGGAGGTATCGAGTTGAAATTAATACCATATACTCAGGTCTGCGGTCCCTTGAAGCTGTAAAAAAATCGAACTTCTAAGTTAACGGAAAAAAAAAAAGATACGGCCGTTTATGAAACGTATATTTCGACACTCTTAAGGGAATTAAAATGTATAGAGTACTTCCCGTTGACCTAGAATAGGGAATGCAATCTCGTTCTCGCGATATCTCGGCCATATTTACCTTAATCTCGGTCAAAAATCGGACGAGATCTCGCGAGATTAACGATATTGCACAGGAGCATAAATATATGTGTTTCCCGTAGCAGAAAGAGCGTTCTCTTCAGCTGGTTATTTGGCCTGCAAAATTAGAAGACGTCTGTCAGACGACTCTTTAACATTTTATGCTTTTTGCGAAGCTATTTTCAATAACTTTTACACTATATGGTTTAGGAGGCTGATTTTTTGAAACCGTACTGGGTTTACTATAGTGAACCCATTTTTATACATTTCGTTGCTGGCGATTCTGGGTTTTTTGTCTATGAACTTTAAGCCAAGTCCTTTGTACGGAACCCTCGGTGCGCGAGTCCGACTCGCACTTGACCGATTTTCTTAATGACATTTGTTCTGATTCGACATTACTTTAGATTTGCTTTATGTATAGAATTGTTCAAATGTCACGATTTCATGAAAAAGTAATTCAATCGCTAGTAATACGAGGGCTGCTATTTATGTATCCGGAATAACAAAGTGAAACAAACATATAGCATTTATTATGGTTTTATTGCTTTTCAAAGTATTCGCCATGATGATTGATGCACTTTTGCATACGTTGGAACCAATTTTCGTAGCACTTTTTCCATTCGGATTGAGGTATCTCCAAAACGTGCATTTTGAACGCATCAACGGCCTCTTCACGGCTCGAAAAACGTTGACCACGTAATTTATTCTTCACGGTTGGGAATAAATAGAAGTCGTTGGGGGCCAAGTCGGGCTTGTACGGCGGATGACCCGTTAATTCGATCTTTTGACCTTCCAAATACCGAGTTGTTTCGGCCGATGTGTGGCAGCTGGCATTGTCATGATGAAGAAGGATTCTGCGTTGTCGGTTGTTCTTTCTTATTTCTTTAAAGACTTCTGGCAAACAAATGCTCGTGTACCATTCAGAATTAACCGTTTTACGATGCTCTAGTGGTACTGTAGCCATATGTACATTTATACCAAAAAAACAAGCGACAATTTGCTTCAAAGTGCTTTTTGAACGAATGACTTTTGTTGGGTCCGGCTCATCTTGGAACACCTATACCGTAGATTGTTGTTTAAGTTTCAGGATCATACGCATATATCCAAGTTTCATCACCTGTGTAGATATTATAGACAGCTTTTGACGCACCCTGATTGTACTTTTGTAACATTTTTTTACACCAATCCACACGAGTCCGTTTTTGATCAATTCTCATGTTGTGCGGAATCCAACGTGAACAAATTTTTTTTACAGCTAAATGTTCGTGTAATTTTTTATAAATACTCGTCATACTTATGCCCAGAGACGCCTCTATCTCGCGATATGTAACATGACAATCTTGCATTATTAGTTCCCGCACAGCATCAATATTTTGAGGTACAACAACCGATTTAGGGCGACCTTCTTTAAATTCGTGCGTGAGCACAGACCGCCGACGATTAAACTCACTATACCAGTGATACACAGTAGTTTTTAATGGTGCTTCGTCCCCAAAAGTCAAAGTGAGTTGATCGATGCACTTTTTTTGAGTTAGCCCTCGCCGAAAATCGTAATAAAACATAGCGCGAAAATTTTCACGAGTTAAATCCATGGTGATAAAGTCACGAAATTTTCAAAATGACGCCACAAAGGAAAAACAAATGACAGCTAAATGAAACAAATTGTATTCTTCAGCCAAAGAGTTCCATTTTTGAATGTTATAAAAAATTTTTTTAATATTGATCTGTAACTGGCCAGTTCCGGATACATAAATAGCAGCCCTCGTAATAGTCTCCTGAGCGTGTTCTCAGATCGATGGGACTCTCCTCTGCTGCGCCACTGGGTGAGGATCCATACTAATTGATAAAATATTGAATACTTTTTGTCTCCTTATTACTAACACTAGTTATTAAGTTATCTTGTTGCTACTAACACTATGGACTCATGTCTGAAATAAAGAAATTGAATTGAATTGAATTGAATAAGCATTAAATAGACCAATTCTATCTTATTTCATCAACCTCAGAAATAAAGCACAAACCAATTGTATTCAAAATGTGTTTACTGTAAGTGTACCTAGTTCTCTCGTCGTCTAAAGTTGATAAGAATCTACTTTATTACATTCATAGTTCAGTCGGCTCTTAGTCTATATCCTCAATATACAAAATTAAAAATATTTTGAGCGCAAGTTAAAATGACTTCTAATAGAATGCATGCTAAGTGCAAACTTGGTTGCAGTATTGTAGCGCACGGAACGGCAACGCCGCTGTTTGCAATCTCCGAAGCAATAATTGATGTTTTTGGCGCGGAACAGTTTTTTTTGCTTATTATGTGGAAACTACAAGGCCTAGAGATTTGAAAATTTTGCTGCCTATGGCAGCTATTATGCCTTAATTTTTGAGCTATAATACATAATCGTATCTTCTTTCGTTCGGAAGATACGACATGAGCAGCTGGGGTGACATCACTCCAGCTGCTCATGTTTTTTATCGTAGTTTCAACATTTTTTGAGTATTATCGTTCAGTTTTTTCCTTCCTTGTGCAGCTATTATGCCTTATTTTTCTTTTTTATGAGCAGCTGGGGTGCCGTCACTCCAGCTTACACATACTTATCGGTTTAATAACTCATAGAGTATTTTGACCAGAGATTTGAAAATTTTGCTGCCAATGGCAGCTATTATGCCTTAATTTTTAAGCTATCATACATAATCATATCTTCTTTCGTTTGGAAGATACGACATGAGCAGCTGGGGTGACATCACTCCAGCTGCTCATGTTTTTTATCGTAGTTTCAACATTTTTTGAGTATTATCGTTCAGTTTTTTCCTTCCTTGTGCAGCTATTATGCCTTATTTTTCTGACTATATTCCAAAACCCTAACCTCACTGGTTTGCCTGGTATTGAATGAGGAAGCTGGGATGACGTCACTCTAGCTGACACACACTAAACGACTCATATTGACGAAGTTTTTGTGGCAGCTAAATTAAGACTGGGAACTTGGATTGCAGCTATTATGCCTTAAATATTGGCATAGGTAGAATTATTCTATCACATATGAGGAAGCTGGAGTTATGCACATATGATCAGACACCACTTGAGAATTATTTGATTTCCATTTACGTAATGGCATTCCAGCTGAAGCCAGCTCTGCGGTTACCTTATGACGTATTTCAAGGACCTCTTTAATTGTGTCCCCTCCCGAAATCAAATCATCGACATAAAAATCATGTTTTATGATTACAGCAATTTTCTTGTCGGTGCATTCGAGCCCTACCTGTCTAAGACACCTAGTGGCAAGATACGGTGCGCTAGCGGTACCGTACGTAACCGTATTTAACTGGTAGGCTTCCATAGGCTTCGAGGGATCACCCCGCCATAAGATCTGCTGTAGATGCCTGTCATCTGAGTGTACTATTACCTGGCGGTACATCTTCTCCACATCTGCGGAGAGGACATATTTATATTTCCTAAACCGAAGAAGAATTGACACCAAGTCATCTTGTACAGTAGATCCTGTCATTTGTTAATTATTAAATGATACTCCTGAGGTGGTGGGACTACTAGCGTTGAACACCACTCTGAGTTTTATAGTTAAACTACTTTCACGCACAACGCCATGGTGAGGTATAAAATATGCAACCTTCTGTGGATCAGGTACACATTTAGACATATGTTTTAACTCAACATATTCTTTCATGAAGTCACAATAACGTGCTTTAAATGATGGCTGACCCTTAAACCTGCGCTCTAATGAAAGCAGACAGTGCTTAGCTCTATGAACAGAGTCACCTAAGTTAGTATGTGATTGTTTTAATGGTATTTTCACACAGAAACGGCCGTCTTCGAGTCGCGTTGTGTTTTGAATAAAATGCTCTTCACACATTATCTCTTCTTGAGAGAATACTGATGACTGATGGCTAACTTCCTCAAGCTGCCAAAAACGCATTAAAAGGTTTTGAATGTCATCAGTACTAGAGCTTTCCACTGAATTATTAGTTTCGGGATTATTAACATTTGTCAAATTACAAAGTAGAGTAAGCGAACACGGAACTTGGCCACTATCAACTATCTACTTGGCCTGAAGCTATCCAACCAAGTCTAGTTTCATATAGCACCGGTTTGCCAACACCGAGATCTATCTTTTCTGTACCTAAGAGGTCCCAGAAAACATCTGCACCTATAATTAAGTCTACAGGAGATGGTGCATAAAAGTGAGGATCAGCTAGACATATATTACTCGGAATATTTAATTCATTAAGATCCAATTGACGACAAGGCACTTCATCAGTAATAGAAGGTAAGATAAAACAGCAAATATTTTTAGAAAAGTTTTCATTTAACGATTTTATTGGAATGCAACACATTTTACCTATTCGTGACTTAGAATTATTTATACCCATCAGTGACTCGCTAACTTTGATAGTCGGTAAATTTAATAAATTGCAGAATTTTTCTGTTAAGGTGCAGCGGGGCAATCTCGACAGCGGGAAATTTCAACTAATCTTAATAACTTCTACATTTTACTTTATTTGAATAAGTGCCATCTATGACCGGATAGCTCAAAAGCAACTTCATAGTTTCTAAATAGATGGCACTGCTAGACCCAATACTGTTTGATCGGCACGGCCATTTTGTTTTCTTCTCTTTTTCTTGTTTGCACGTGCAAATTAGTGTCTCACATTTTTGCGAAAAAAAGTGGTAATTAATGTGTTTTTCGAAGATTTTCAAAGGTAAGACATTTAATCAAAGCCTATTTCATGTTTTTAGCTATTTTTTTCTGTTGTATCTTGCGTTTTAACAGCATTTTGGTGTGAGTTTGAATAACCCCACCTGGATTGTAATGGCGGCTAATTTCAACTTTTTTGCAGTTGGAATTGCCCCACCAGATTTTATATGGAAATGAACAAACACTAGTGATGTGCATGTTTCGATATGTTTTGTCGATGTAAATACTTTACAAATATTTAACTTGTAGCTATATTATTGTAATCTTTCTATTCGCAGGATCGCAACACGATTCAAATCGATGCATTTCGAGGGCTTTTTTCAATTTCTTACTTTATTAATTTATTGCAGATGGTTCGCCACTATAAAAAAAACAACGGACAAGTCATACACAATGGCAGAATTGCAGCAAGCAGTGCAAGATGTCAAAAATAAAGTAATGACGAGTTACCAAGCTGCAGAAATATATGGCATTATAATAGATTAGTTTTAAGTTGATTACCTACTTTTTGTTATGACTTTTGTTAATTTTTATATTTGCTAGATTATTAATTGCTGTTTTAAAACTAAAAAAGACAGATGAATCTTGGTCCTAAATTATAAAATTGCGTAACGTTTATATGACCGATTGTAGATTTAGGACGAGGGGTGCTCTGGTTCTATTTTAAATACATATTCCTTTCTTAAAATGAAGTTTTGATTTATGATTAGTGAGTAGATATAGCACCTTTAGTAGATAGCAGACCAAAATTATTTATTGGTGTATCTATCGACTTATTTTTTATTACGTTCCCATCACTATTAAGTATGGCGAGCAGTCGAAATTACCCCGCCTAAACCTTTAAAGTGTTTTTATTCAAAAATGAGCCTA
The DNA here is from genome assembly GCA_947508005.1 of Amphipoea lucens. Classification (NCBI taxonomy): domain Eukaryota; kingdom Metazoa; phylum Arthropoda; class Insecta; order Lepidoptera; family Noctuidae; genus Amphipoea; species Amphipoea lucens. The sequence goes on from OX382358.1 coordinate 9,550,558, forward strand.
GCTGCATAAATTACAAGATTCAATTTACATTACTATCCTTATAAAAAAACTCTGCATCTCACTAACATCAAGCTAAGAGCTCTAGAAGAGAAATTATAATTAATAGTTGAAATTGCCCCACGGAGGGGGAATTACAACTATTTTTGCCTTTTTTGACAAAAACACATTTTTAAGCCTATCTATTGAATATTTTTCAATATGAGTTTGTAAAAATAATACACAGATAATGCCTCTGGAGCGTCAATACATTACATTTTTAATAAAACTATATCATCTAACATTTTTATACCTTCAAAGTTGTGGTTTAGGTTTTACCAGTCGAGATTAAGGCACGAAGTACAGCCACTGTCAAGAATGGCACGACCGAGATATTCGTGGTTATTGCCATCATAAACTTTTAACAATGAAGTGGCTAAAAGAACTTCTCCTTTATTTTGTACATTCGTCGTGACATGTGCCGATAATGGTACGTTTTTGCTAGCTGATGGTTCAGTAGCTTCACCGCTGTCATCACGGTCACCAATGGTAGTAGATGGTTTAATTGTCGACTTAGCTTTGACATCTGTAACATGAACAAGTGTGTTATGCTTGCGCTTACACACTTTGCAACCACTTGATTTACAATGATTGGCATAATGGCCTGCGCGGAAACAATTAAAACATATTTTATATTGTGGTAGTAACTCTAACCTCTGTTCATTGCTAAGTCCTAAAAATTGTGGACAGTTACTGAGGCTATGTTCACCTTGACATTTCGGACACAACTTTAATGAATTAGAACCAGAATTAGGCCGACTAGTTGATGTGCTGGTCACAGACACCATACTTTTATGTTTATTGATAGAATGAGAAGAATTATTATTTGAATTATTTTGCGACATTTCAATTGTTTCTAATAAGTCTGACCGATTTCGCAAAAAACCAAGCAGCATGTCTAATGTGATGGACTTTTCTTTATCTAAACCACCTTTAAACTCTTCCCATTCGCGAAAAGTTTTAGAATCCAACTTATTTGTAACTATATGAATTAAGAGCGTGTCCCAATGATCTGTTGGTTCTCCTAATGATTCCAATGAACGCAAATTCTTGTTTACAGAATCAATTATACGTTTTAAAGTAACAGATGACTCCTTCCTTATCGATTCGAGATTAAATATTGCCGTTACATGATTTTGTATTAAAATCCGCTTATTGTCGAAACGTTCACACAATATTTTCCATGCGACAGCGTAATTACTGGCAGAAAACTCAATAGATTGAATCACCACAGCAGCTGAACCCTCGAGAGAAGCCCTTAGGTAATGGAATTTGTTGACGTCATCAATTTCATCATTAAAATGTATCAAACTAGAGAACGTGTCGTGGAACTCCAACCGTTTTTCATAGGAACCACAAAACTTTGGCAGTTGTATTGTAGGTAATTTAACAAGCCTATGATTACGCGATCGTGATGAACAGTTATCATAATCCAAAGTATCATCATCCTTAGTTGTTTTTAAATTACGTGTAAGTAACTCTTGAGCCTTAGAAAAGATCTTGTAATATATAGATTCAAACTAGATTCTCTCTTGTAGTGGACTATTTACGTCATCGACTAAACACTCCACACCACACAAATTTTCCCAGAAGTATAATTTGCAATAAACATGATAATTATTCATACTTTTTCAGTATTAGGTCGTGTTATACAAGATGTCTCAGTTGAAAATTGTCCACTCTGAGAGATCCATACAAACCGTTATAAATCTTAAACGTGGCTTTGAAACGAATCGAAATTTTGTTTGGCAGCTTTCACAAATTCTTCACAATTTATTAAAATGCAAATTATAAACACATAGGCAGTATATTCTTGGATACGCGTTATGGCTTTTTCTTCAGTTGTCCAGATTGAGAGATCCAGTTAATGAGTTCTAACTTTCTTTGTTTAGGTTTCACAAATTTTATACCTTACCATGAAGTTTTCACAATTACACACATCAAAAGTGTCTAGGGATCAAGCATTTTTATGCGGATTTCTTGAGATTGAGATGTGGCTTTGTAATAAATTTATGATTTTATAAAGAACGATGACCATATTTGTATGAGACCCGTCCCCCCCCTTCAACAGAACTTTTGTATGTATTAGTAGGTTCACAAAGGTCTATAAAAAGACTAGCAACTAGTTTTAATTTCAAAATCCATGGGGTTTAGAAATAAAATAAAAATTAAAAAATCGTTTTATTAATTTTTCCTAATTCGCTAGGCCCGTCCCCCGCCCTGCAACAGATCTTTTGTATGTACTACCAGGTTCATAAAGATCTATAAAAAGACTAGCAACCAGTTTTAACTTCAAAATCCATGGGGCTTAGAAATAAAATGAAAATTAAAAAATCGTTTTATTCATTTTTCTAATTCGCTAGGCTCGTCCCCCGCCCTGCAACAGATCTTTTGTATGTGTTATCAGGTTCATAAAGATCTATAAAAATACTAGCAACCAGTTTTAACTCCAAAATCCATGGGGTTTAGAAATAAAATAAAAAATCGTTTTATTTATATTGGATAAAGTAGTGTCTTGTTGTCGCGGGCGCTATTTTGAATCCTGAACGCAACGGAGGATTCTAGGTTTGAGTTGAATCCTGAGCGAAGCGAGGGAGTTAAGACTTGAATCCTGAGTGCAGTGAGGGATTCAAGCTCGCCCAAGACGAAGACACCCGCGTCTCCGTCGTGGACGAGCATATGGCAGTTGTCCCACCGCCGGCGAGGAAGCGACTAACTGTCGGCTGTTTTCTCGCTCAAGAAACGTACAATAGATAGGTACCTATACATTCCGTGTAAACAAAAGAGATGCATATATTAACAGTTGATCGCTGACTGTTCACACTGCCGGCGAGGACTCGCTTCACTGGTTTGTTGCTGAGCGACAAGAGCTATCAAAGATAATACTCGCCTAGCGATACTCGCTCAGCGATGGTCGCTTGGTGGTCAGAGCTCACGCCGAGAGAAACCCCTGTGAGACTAACCGCCCCGAGCGAGTGGTGCGAGTAATCGCCCGTCGCACTCGAAAACTCGCTGATAGCCCAGCGACAAAACTATCGGAACTACACACACGCTGCTCGCTGCTCGCCAACTCGTTTTCAGTTGCTAGTTCTATTCGCTAATCGTTCATCGCCGCCGTTGGGACAACTGCCTGCCTATAGAAATAGAAAAAATTGGACGAGTAACGAATGACGTTTTCTGTTTTTTAAATGGCATCTCCTAATTGATCTAGAGAGGTTTGAAAATCAAAGAATATGGTTTACTTACAAACTCTCATTTTGTGCCAAAAATATTAACATTAAAACATGATTTTTCTCGGAATATCCTGCACTTTTGAGAGATGTCGTGGTAGTAAAAATTGATCACCTTGCTAAGACTGTTTGAATGAGATACATTTTAAGTTTGTTGGTCGATGTAAGGGTTGGGGGGACGTTCTGGCAATAAACATTAAAACATGATTTTTCTCGGAATATCCCGCACTTTTGAGAGATGTCGTCATATTAAAAATTGATCACCTTGCTAAGGCAGTTTGAATGAGATACATTTTAAGTTTGTTGGTCAATGTAATGGTTGGGGGGACGTTGTGACGAAATTAACACTAAAACATGATTTTCTCGGAATATCCCGCACTTTTGATAGATGTCGTCATAGTAAAAATTGATCAGCTTGCTAAGGCGGTTCGAATGAGTCATTTTAAGTCTGTTGGTCAATGTAATGGTTGGGGGGACGTTGTGACGAAATTAACACTAAAACATGATTTTCTCGGAATATCCCGCACTTTTGATAGATGTCGTCATAGTAAAAATTGATCAGCTTGCTAAGGCGGTTCGAATGAGATACATTTTAAGTCTGTTGGTCAATGTAATGGTTGGGGGGACGTTGTGACGAAATTAACACTAAAACATGATTTTCTCGGAATATCCCGCACTTTTGATAGATGTCGTCATAGTAAAAATTGATCAGCTTGCTAAGGCGGTTCGAATGAGATACATTTTAAGTCTGTTGGTCAATGTAAGGGTTGGGGGGACGTTGTGACGAAATTAACACTAAAACATGATTTTCTCGGAATATCCCGCACTTTTGAGAGATGTCGTCATAGTAAAAATTGATCAGCTTGCTAAGGCGGTTCGAATGAGATACATTTTAAGTCTGTTGGTCAATGTAAGGGTTGGGGGGACGTTGTGACGAAATTAACACTAAAACATGATTTTCTCGGAATATCCCGCACTTTTGAGAGATGTCGTCATAGTAAAAATTGATCAGCTTGCTAAGGCGGTTCGAATGAGATACATTTTAAGTCTGTTGGTCAATGTAAGGGTTGGGGGGACGTTGTGACGAAATTAACACTAAAACATGATTTTCTCGGAATATCCCGCACTTTTGATAGATGTCGTCATAGTAAAAATTGATCAGCTTGCTAAGGCGGTTCGAATGAGATACATTTTAAGTCTGTTGGTCAATGTAAGGGTTGGGGGGACGTTGTGACGAAATTAACACTAAAACATGATTTTCTCGGAATATCCCGCACTTTTGAGAGATGTCGTCATAGTAAAAATTGATCAGCTTGCTAAGGCGGTTCGAATGAGATACATTTTAAGTCTGTTGGTCAATGTAAGGGTTGGGGGGACGTTGTGACGAAATTAACACTAAAACATGATTTTCTCGGAATATCCCGCACTTTTGAGAGATGTCGTCATAGTAAAAATTGATCAGCTTGCTAAGGCGGTTCGAATGAGATACATTTTAAGTCTGTTGGTCAATGTAAGGGTTGGGGGGACGTTGTGACAAAATTAACACTAAAACATGATTTTCTCGGAATATCCCGCACTTTTGAGAGATGTCGTCATAGTAAAAATTGATCAGCTTGCTAAGGCGGTTCGAATGAGATACATTTTAAGTCTGTTGGTCAATGTTAGGTTGGGGGGACGTTCTGACTCATCGTCCTTTATATGGATCCTTTTTGGTGCATTTCATAATTTGAATCAGGAACTGTGAATCAAATTCGAGTAAAAGATGAAAATCAGCTGTCAATATTTTCCCTATAAAAACATACAACGCATTGAAGACATTATTAGTGCTACTGTTTCCCTACTACTGATTAAAACCAACGTTATTATGGAGCGGCGACGTCATTTAAGCAGGGAAGAAATGCTCAGAGCCGTGGGAATGATAGAAGCTGGTTCCCGGCAACGTACTGTGGCTTTAGCTCTGAATACAAGTCAGAGTGTTATCAGTCGACTTTGGACACGTTACCGAAGCACTGGTACCGTGGCTGAGCGCCATGGAGGACGGTATCGCTGCACCACACGGAGACAAGACCGATACATTCAAATCTTAACTCGAAGAGCTCCAACAATAACCGCCATGATGTTAGCCGTGAGGCTTCATCACTCTTCAGGGAACTTAATTAGCGACCAAACAGTCAGAAACCGCTTGCATGAAGTGAACCTTCATTCCCGAAGACCGCTACGGGTACTACCTATAGCAATGCACAATCGTAGGATTCGATATCAATGGGCTCTTGAACACAGAAATTGGGCAGAAGAACAATGGCGTTTCGTGTGCTTTTCTGATGAGTCTCGTTTTGGTATGAGACCGGATAAAAGACGTATACGACACTGGAGAACCCCTGGACGCCAACAGCGATTAAAATCCTGCCAGGAAGTCCATCCTTATAGTGGTGGAACCATCATGGTATGGGCGGGTATTTGGATCGGCGGAAGAACTGAGTTGATTTGGATCAGAGGCAACCTCAACGCTCAAATTTATGCTGAGACGATTGTATCAGACGTCATCGTTCCTCTACAAGTGCAAATCGGTCCCTTATTTCAGTTAATGCATGATAATGCACGACCGCACACCGCAAGAGTTGTAAGACAGACTCTCGCCGCAGCTAACATCAATGTCCTGCCCTGGCCTGCTCAGTCGCCAGACTTGAACCCGATTGAGCATGCATGGGATATGCTACAGAGAAGAGCTCTGCCGAATATGGAGGGTATCCAGTCGCAAGAAGACCTTTTTTTGTTGTTGCAACGAACATGGGCGGCCATTCCACAGCGTGATTTGGATGAACTCATTTTGAGTATGCCAAACCGATGTTCTTGTGTTGTTAGTGTTCGCGGTAGAAACACGGATTATTAATTGTTTAAGTTACCCAATAAAATTTAAAAAAAAACTGTTATTTCAGTCTTTTTTTCGAACTTTTGTGTTAGTGGTTCAAATGTCAAACATCCCTTTATTAGGAAAATGGCAAATTTCTTTATTAATGCAAAGGTGACTTGGTTTATCGTTACTGTGACAAACGAAAACACTTTATTTGATGAATCCTTAAAGAAAATTTTAATTAATATCAATCAGGAGAAAAGTTATTGCAAAAATATATGTTGATCCCTAGACACTTTTGATGTGTGTATTTCCTAAATCCTCTTATAATTTGGTTGGGATTGGAAGAGTTTTTCGAAAAGATCTCTCAATCCACACGCACATAGTTTAAATATTTGAATGTGATACATTTTAAATTGGAGACTTGATCCCGTCACTTTGACACTCACTGTGGACGGGGGCATGATATGTAATGTAATCACTCAAAATTAAATAAAACCAAAATAAGTAAAGACAATTTAATATTTATTTTGCAATATGTAATCTTTTATAATATTAAGACTACTTTCTATGCGCGAAGGACGGCTTGCGTGTTACATCCTGTGTCTATGAAACTAATCGTTACCGTCATCGTGCAATTTTGCTGCTGCTCTATCTCCGCTGAGCGCTCTTGATTTATGGCAAATTACACCAATAAAACTGACCGCGATCATCATATCTAAACGACGTTAGCTGATAAGAACTGTGTCAATATTCCACAATAATAATGACACTATTAGTTCTTAAACGTGGTTTAAATGAGCCGATTGCGTTCAGTTTCATAAATGAAATTCCCCCTTAGATGGTTGGTAACAAGGCGTATCTCACTGCACACGAACGGTTAGTTGTTCTTAATAACTACTTAATATGACTTAACGTGATAACCTCGTGCTCACTTGATGAGTAGCAGGAACGACAGTTCGACAGAGAATGTATGTAGTAAGCAATAAAAAAAACAACGTCTTAAAATAATATAACTTTTCTCCTCTTACTGGCACTGGAATCACATACCCAGACCATCACAGCCACAAGCCAATGGTATTATAATAGTGGTAATGGAAGGGCAGAACCGGTTACATTTTACCTGAAAAAAAAAAACCTGTTATTTAAAATCTTAAATTGAATTACTGTTTTGCACAAGATTTCCTTTTTTACCGACTTCAAAAAAAAAAGGAGGTTATCAATTCGACACGTATGTATGTAATATTATTGGAACTGCAAGATATTCACATATGACAATCTATTAGGGCTCCCAAACAAATATACAAAATTTTATAGACCTATGTATGTATGTAACTATGTATTTATGTATGTTTGTCCACGCATTTCTCCGTAACTATTAATCGAATCGTGACCATAGTTTTTATTGGCTTACATTAGGGAACAGTGCAAGTTTCATCAAAATCGATTCAGTAATTTTCAAGATATGGACTAATAAGAAAAAAAGAAAATACGTTTATTTGCGGTGAACATGACGCAATAACGAACATAAACACAAAAAAATAAAATTAAAAATAAGGTGACGGAAACATGCGTCCGTAATGACGTCATCCGGTGCAGCACACAATTATTAGAACACTGTACGGCACAGCGTACTCAAAGAAAAATTATTTAATTTTAATGTGATAGAATAACATTATACTAAACAGGAAATAGACAAAGATGATACAGTACATGCTCCGAGAATATCATTCTCAATAAACGTTTCCGTTTAACGTTTCCTCAATAAGTGTAAGTGTGACGACCTGGCTTATTGATACGAGCCACGGGTGTAGTGTCAGACGGAAAACTTTTCAAAACCTTGGTCAAATTCTAGTGCAATATTATATTACCTACTTATTACAAACAAATATTCCAGTTTTTACTAAAAACTAAAAATTACGAAAAAAAAAATCGACTTCAAAAAGAAAACCATACACTAACATAATAATATAAAATAATTTTAATAGCTACAATTTTAGATGCATGATGTTGATGAATAATTTTTTGGCGTATATTTAGCAATGAGCAGTCATGTTCTTACAACTTATAGTAACTCTACTAGAAATATCGTCGTAAGGCGTAACATTGCCATTTCGATTCTCGTCGGCAATGCGATTTGTAATGTCCTACACCTTCGGGAGTCGCAGATGGCACAAATTAAATAACAGACAATAGATTGTACTCTATACCTTTTATAGATATTTTTTCTGGTAAATCATTGAGGCAAAAGACATGACTAAAAGTTCATAGACAAAAAACCCAGAATCTTCAGCAACAAAATGTATAAAAATGGTTTCACATAGTAAACCCAGTATGGTTTCAAAAAATCGGCCTCCTAAAATTCAAATTTAAATTCTTTATTGCATTCATGTGTAGGTACGGTTGGCTGCAGAGAAAAGGAACCCCCCAAGACTTTAAAGACAAGCCTGATGGTCTAGTGGTTAGTGACCCTGACTGCTATGCCGGAGGTCGTGGGTTCGATTCCCACCCAGGACAAATGTTTGTGTGATGAGCACGATCATTTGTTCTGTGTCTGGGTGTAATTTATCTATAATATGTATGTATTTAGAAATATATAAGTATGTTTATCAGTTGTCTAGTACCCATAACACAAGCTCTGCTTAGCTTGGGACTAGATGGCGTTGTGTGATAGTTGTGGAATATTATTATTATTTTTGTTTGATTTTACATATCTCGGGACCATGGGGTCCCGGTCCTTTGGAAGGCGTACGAGGGGCCGAAGCCAACCCGCAGAGGCCCCTTAGGAAATTTTAATGAAATGTGGCACCAACCGCCGATTATCCCTGTATGCACTATGCAAGTGCACCCAAGGACAACCCCCGGTTGGTGTAGGACTATTGCAGGATATGGAAAAATAAAAAGTTGGACTATGGGTTTGGGTGGCTAAAGTGGACTAGTTACCAATAACTATGGAAGAACTATGACCCCTGCCTAATCAATGTTTTATATATACACGGATAAAATAGCAGGGGGTGACTTGCACACTCAATAATGGGCCCCCGGAAACGGTCGCTAGCACATAGCGACGTAGCGACAAGGGGGCAACATGTCCTGAAGTGCTTATGAGGAGTAGAGAGGTATTCCACGGCTATCAGGACAATCCCGGAAGTACGGTCAAGATCCCGACCAGCATCTTACTGAAATACTTCCTTTCTCCGAGCACGTTTGCTCTTGCGAATCTCCACTTAAGCCGGCCAACAAAGGCAAGAATGAGGTGGGAGCTCTGTTCCTCGTCATTGTTCACTCCAGCCGGCCAACAAAGGCAAACCAGAGGTGAGGAACAAGACTTCTCCCGGGAGATAGGGTCCGTGGGGTCGCTACTGCCCAACAGCTCGCCACATGCTGCCCTGCGGGTTTATTATTATTATTATTATAAAGATTATCGCCCGAGCGCGCTCCAGCCAGCCGTCCCTCGTCGCTCGAGCCCGCCGTCCCTCGTCGCTCGAGCGACGGCGGGCGCGTCACAGTGACTCCCCCGCCGCCGCGCGCCGCACTTATCTCTGCCCGAGCATCCATCGATCCCACTCAAATATTATTTGCAAGTTTTTAATAATTATAATGGCATTTTTTCGGATTTTTGCCCGAACCGTATACCAACAAGAATAACTTACAAAAAGACACTTTATGTGCGATTGAGGATACGAACCCGCATCATCAGGCGCCAGCCGATCACATAGACCGTGCCTTATACCAGTAGACTATTGGCTCAGTTAGCAATCTTAACGAAAATTCGAATAGCATTACTCCTTTTATCGAACAAGGTTGATAACGGTCTAATCTTCTAGATATTAAGGTTTAAATTTCAACTTCCACCGTGTGTTAAAAATACTAGCACCTTACCGTTTTGTTTTACAAAATGTAATACGTAACTCCTCAATTAACTAAAAGATAAGGTTGAAATTAGCATACATTTCTTGTTCGGTTGAATAGAATGTGCTTAATTCCCATTGTTGCACTACCGTAATTTAGGTTTAGGGCGAGTTTAGGTTGAATTTAGAATACTTCTTCGCCTTATTTACTAAACTGTGATTGAGGTTATAATTACTTTTCAAATCGTTTTGTTTTCGTTTCGATCCGCTTGTGTGTAATTAATCTTCGTCGAAATATTATCCAATTTATTAAGTTTTTGAACAGTTGATTCTATTAACCGATAGTATTGTTCGATTAACAACTTTTTTGAAGGCTAGAATTAAATAAACTGACGACAGAGGGAAACTGACCAGTGATACGATGTGCGTGTGGATTGAGAGATCTTTTCGAAAAACTCTTCCAATCCCAACCAAATTATAAGAGGATTTAGGAAATAATTGTGAAAACTTCATGGTAAGGTATAAAATTTGTGAAACCTAAACAAAGAAAGTTAGAACTCATTAACTGGATCTCTCAATCTGGACAACTGAAGAAAAAGCCATAACGCGTATCCAAGAATATACTGCCTATGTGTTTATAATTTGCATTTTAATTAATTGTGAAGAATTTGTAAAAGCTGCTAAACAAAATTTCGATTCGTTTCAAAGCCACGTTTAAGATTTATAACGGTTTATATGGATCTCTCAGAGTGGACAATTTTCAACTGAGAGATCTTGTAAAACACGACCTAATACTGAAAAAGTATGAATAATTATCATGTTTATTGCAAATTATACTTCTGGGAAAATTTGTGAAACAAAAATCGTGATTGAAATCTTACTGGTTCAAGAGAAAATGAAAATCTTGTTTTTTGTCGATCGTCCCAACTGAGAAATCCTTATTTTGAACTATATTTAATAAACCAAAACTTATAGGTAGAAGGTAGATACATCAGAAATTTTGAAAAATGTTGTACTAAAATTTGACGAATCAGTCGTCCCTGTAAGTGTTATACTTAAAAAGAAATCATTTTTTACAATCCTTGAGGAAAACGTTGGGTAGGGTGACCATATCGCCGGTCGGAATCATTACCGGTACAATTCAAATTATGATGCACTTTAAACGTTTTTATACAAGTAATTTTTGTCTGTTTTCACTGCATAATTTAAATAATATAAAATTACGTTTTTAAATGACAAGTTTCTGCAAAGTTAGGTACTGTAGGTATATGAAGTGCTCTTACTAAGGAATTCTAAGTAATTCTTACACACAAAAAGTTCAGAAATTTTAAGGTAACCAAAAAAAAATTTTTTTTTAATTTAAACTTTTTTTTAATTTCACTCATAATTACATAATAGGATGTAACCTAATCAATAAGTCCGTAGGACAAAGTTATGAACACCATGTCCTCTGTAGTGGCCAATATTATCGGGACTCAATATAAATTCAACACCGCCTAACAATTTGTAGCATCTGTTTCTTACAGAACTTGTATTTGGTACATCTTTCAAATAAACTTTTTCATATGAACGTCCTTTTTAATATGTACTACATTTAAAAAAACATTAGTGTGACAAAAATGTACTAATGATAATGACGGTTTGAATATTGAATAAGATACTTACATTGTTATTCACTATCACTAAACGGAAACACTGATTATGTTATTATTAATTATAACACAACACTATTAAAAAAACTTGCATTAAATGCACTGCACAACGCCAGCTTCGCAAATCGCAATGAATATACACAATGTTAGCATGAATAGGGTAGTCGAAAAAAAAATCGGACAAAATAAAAAAGTATGTTTACCCTACTCAACGTTTTCCATAAGGATTGTAAAAAATGATTTATCTTTTTAAGTATAACACTTACAGGGACGACTGATACGTCAAATTTTAGAACAACATTTTTCACAATTTCTGATGTATCTACCTTCTACCTATAAGTTTTGGTTTATTAAATATAGTTCAAAATAAGGATCTCTCAGTTGGGACGATCGACAAAAAACAAGATTTTCGTTTTCTCTTGAACCAGTAAGATTTCAATTACGATTTTTGTTTCACAAATTTTCCCAGAAGTATAATTTGCAATAAACATGATAATTATTAATACTTTTTCAGTATTAGGTCGTGTTTTACAAGATCTCTTAGTTGAAAATTGTCCACTCTGAGAGATCCATATAAACCGTTATAAATCTTAAACGTGGCTTTGAAACGAATCGAAATTTTGTTTAGCAGCTTTCACAAATTCTTCACAATTAATTAAAATGCAAATTATAAACACATAGGCAGTATATTCTTGGATACGCGTTATGGCTTTTTCTTCAGTTGTCCAGATTGAGAGATCCAGTTAATGAGTTCTAACTTTCTTTGTTTAGGTTTCACAAATTTTATACCTTACCATGAAGTTTTCACAATTATTTCCTAAATCCTCTTATAATTTGGTTGGGATTGGAAGAGTTTTTCGAAAAGATCTCTCAATCCACACGCACATGTGATACGCGGACTCTAAAATTGTTGTTCTCTTGGAACAGCCCAGGAACAAAGCATAAAGAAAATAGCACGAGATGTGGGAATAACGGTAAGATCTACGTTATACACATATATTTATTGTTGCAATCATGTTGCATTATTACTGACAAGATGGATTTTTTAATGTATTTCTTATATTATTACTAGCTGCGCCCCGCGGTTTCACCCGCATAAGTGTCGATCCCGTGGGAATATCGGGATAAAAACTATCCTATGTCCTTTCCCGGGACTCAAGCTATCTCTATACCAAATTTCATCTAAATCGGTTCAGCGGTTTAGGCGTGAAGAAAAGACAGACAGACAGACAGAGTTACTTTCGCATTTATAATATTAGTTTGGATTTTCGTTCCAGAGAAAAACAGTTCATAGATGGATACAAAGGTATCATGCGACGGGTGATTTGAAATGTGATCGCCAAGGCCGTCGCCCAATTATTTACACTAAGGAATCGGGGCGACACCGTAATATTGTGGAAGTTCACTCAGTGGCACCCTTCAAAACTACGCGTTCAAGTGCTGACCTCAAGAAGTGATAGACAATGACGGCCATCCTCTTCGTTATTAATAGGCAATTTACTCGGCAGATTGACTGGCCAACTTATCTGATAAAATTGCATTGGAACATATGAGCAAGTGTTAATAATTCCCAATATTTGTAAGATCATTATCTCGTAGTTAATCAAAAATAAACAATCTTTATTATTATCAATCCAGTTACTCTTGTTTACAAGTAGTCTTGTAATGTGTTAACGATGCACCATCTGACCTCACATATTTTGCTAATGTTGTGTTAAAAGGGAAAATGTAATAAAAGAGAAAGATGTATATTGCTATTACTGTTATAGTTTAGCATGTTGGTTCTTCCTCTGTAATTCACAGGCACAAATGACAACATTTCATTTTTTAACCAGGCTTTTTTTTCCGATATGATCACACAGATTTTAAGTAAATAATGTTTTCTCAACTTTAAATAAATAAATACATATATTCTAAAAATATGTGCTAAAGGTGGCTAATTAAATATCCATTATCAAAAAAAAAAATCTTTTATGCGTAACATTTTTTCCACATCTACAATGCAAATATATATCCTAAAAATATAATTATGATATAAGTGGCAAATTAAATATCCATTATCAAAAAAATTCTTTCATGCGTAACATTTTTCTAGTATGGCAAAAAAAAAAATTTAAAAATATATTGTGTTGAAGCACTAAAAAGTAGTAAATGCTTACAAAAAGATAAATTAGTTGTCTCGAACTATGAAAAAAAGTGGTCCAGACATCCTGATGTCAGAATGTCTGACCACTTTCTTAACGCGTTTTTTCGTTGTCAGTCGAGGTACAGTCGGTGGCCTACATTATCTGACTTACTACGTAATAGCGAATTTGAACCTTATCGTGAACATTTGGAATGGATACATATTTGAATGTTGAACATTAAAATACCTACGTGTAAAATGTCAACGTTCAAAAGATCGAAAATTTAAATATCGATTAGATCGTAATATCGAAAATTGTTATACCTAAGCTTAAAATGTCTAACATTGAAATGCCGAGTGATAAAAATATCTAATGCTTAAAAATATCGATAATTATTATACCTAAGTTCAAAATTCAAACATTCAAACATTTAATACACTTTAGCTCATTATATTTACGTTAAAAATACCTACTAGTTAAAATATCGAACAAATTTTGATATTATTATATATGTTACCGGCTAAACCCGATTTTAGGATGAACTAGTTTCGCCTAGGCCAAACCAGTTTTTCTTACACGGATTGCATGGTTGCGGTCGGTCGATAGGCAACGTAGGATGCAAGAGAGAGCGAAGGGAACCCCGGTGTTAGGTTACTTTAAACCCTTTACACAGAAATAGGGGGGGGGGGGGGCCGCGTAGCGGGGCTCCGTCGACATAAGATGCAAAAGCGAGCGCGGCCTACAAATGTGTTTGTGTGTTTTATTTTAAGTTATTTATTATGTGAAAATAATATTACTTAAGCATACAGCGTGCAAGCAAGCATGCATCATGCAAGCGAGCATGCATCATGCAGCAGGCATGGTTTCTGTCACGGCTCCGGCGCTGCGGGGCTCCGGCGGTCCCACGCGAGCTTATCGTCGTCGATGGTTTTAACGCTCACTACCGCGGCTAAGGCTGGCCGGCGAACCGCGGCCGGCCAGCAAGCCGAAGCTGCGGTGGCGGGCGTTAAAGCCACCTCCGCCTCAGCTCGCGGGCCGCTTCGCCCCTCCGCGCCTACGCGGGCTTAAATTACACTCCAGGGATAGGGCAGACAAGACCACGTGGAGTCGGTTTTGCAGCGATTTGTTTCTGTCACTAATTTTTGTAGCACAACATATAAATAAATATCGATATTTAGGACATTCGATACTCTGCACTTCGATATTTACGTCATTAGATAATTTGTACTTCGATATTTAAGCCTTTCGATGTCATGTTTGTCGATAATTATATATTGGACGTAGGTTATCTAACTATTCGACAATATAAACTTACGTTATTTTAATTTTCGGTTTTATGGTCGTTTGATATTTAAATTTTCGATGTTTTCAACATTGACATTTTAACCGTAAATATTTAAAGTTTCGAAATTCAAATACGTACCTATTCGGAATATGTACTCCGTGCAAGCGTTTCGATTAATCATTTTGTCAAGCGATTTTAATCATTATAATGTTGACGTTAAGGTTGAAAGACTATCAAGTATCAAGACTACTAAAAATAACCAAGGCGAGGGGGTGGCTTAGTAAAAAAAATGTCGCGCATCAGTTGTTAATAGCTAATTCCGTGATTCAATTTAATAGCTGCTTGTGATTGTGCGATAGTGAACTTTATGAAAGTATACGATATGATTCAAATTCTTTAAAATATTGCGTCTAGCATCACAACTAAGGTCGAACTTGAAATAAATATTATAAGAGTTGCGTTGGTCTCATGCTATTTTAACATCCGGACTGATTTAACTATTTTGAAGCGTTCTTAAACGACATATCTTTTGTGTGGTATTTCCTGAAGTGTTAACAAACATAATGTGAGCACTACTTGCATCATTTTTCAAGTGGGTACTTTTTTTTGTAACCACTTGAATTTACCCTATTCTAAGACGTTTTCTAAAGTCATTTAAATTGTAGATTCTTTCATGAACAGTCTTACATTTGCTAAGTTAGAACGTGGATAAACATTTTGAAAGCACTATGCCAAGGATTCGAAGACATATGGACCTGCAAACCGCAACTAGAGCCATTACATCGCAGATATAGATATACCTAGATAACGCAAGTATTACGAACTGTATGAATAACAAGCGTGCCATTTTTGACTACCTACTATGACGTCACAAGCTCGCGCTCTCGCTCACGCTCTTCCAGCCAGCAGTATACAGGACTGAGCGCGAAAGTGGCGGCTTACGATGTTTTAACGTAACTAGTGCGATTTGGCGAGAATGCTTGGAATCGATTTTAAGAGACTGGGAGTGTAACCAGAAGACGGGGATCTGGCAGGAATCGAGCAACCACCTTACAAGAAGACCGCTACATACGTTTGACTACGCGAAGAGAGCGCGTCGTCACCGCCCACGCCTTACAAAATCGCTTGCGCCAGGCAACCGGTAACCGCGTGAGTGACCAAACGATTAGAAATCGGTTACAAGAAGACCAGCAGTTTTCTAGGAGACGCGTAGTGCGTGCAAATCGGTTATCATTCACAAAGCTGCACCTGGACTGAGGCATAAGTGAATGGAGCATAGTATTGTTCACTGATGAGTGTAAAGTGAAATTTTTAGTGATGATCGTCGCATTAGGGTATGGAGACGAGAAGGTGAGCCATTTTCGGATGCTTGTATCCATGAAAGTGACAGATTTGGGGGTCCCAATGTCATGGTATGGGGAGGAATCTATCAGGTCGAACCGAACTCGCAATACTCAGGGGAGGCACGGTAACGGCTGTGCGATACATTGAAGAGATCATAAGACCTCATTTGGTGCCATTTGCACAAACAATTAGTGCAAGATTCACTTTAATGCACGACAATTCCCGCGCTCATACAGCTAGAGTCACTAGGAAAGCTCTAGATGACGCTAGTATACGTTTCTTGCCGTGGCCTGTCAACAGTCCGGACCTTAACCCCATCGAACACGTGGGATTTGTTAAAAAAAAATGTCCAGCCCCCTTATTCACAGACACACGATATGCTTCCGTATCGTATCGAACATTAATCATTGTTATCGTAGGAGTCTTCTCAACGCTGTTCACAAGTCCAAAACCCGAAAATTTTGTCAGTTTAAATCAAATAGACGCTCGCTATTCTTTCAACAGCTATCTGCTGTTGAGGGCAAGTCAAATCAGGTTATCGAAATGTCAGGTTTTCGATACGATAGCCTGTAGTATGGTTGTGAATCAGGGCTCAGGGCACAAATCAACCCGTTCATAATGAACGACAGCCCATTAACGTGCTCAAGTCAAGCTGGGACGAAATAAAAAAAAAAAGAGACAGTGCGACATCTGGTGGAGAGTGTGCCATCCAGGCTTCAAGAATGTGTTCGAAAAAGAGGAAGATACGCACGATACTAAAGAAATGCAAAAAAGATAAAATCTTTCGACATTTTTTTTAACCATTTTTTTTTTATGATGTGTATTTTTTACAAAAATCCTAATCAGATGTTCTTTTATCTATGAATAAAAATTTTAAGGATTTTGCATTAAAAATTAGCTAGCTAATTAAATTTAAATATTTATCTACCCTCAAACACAATACATTTATTAGAATACAGAATATACATGGTAGCACTTGTTTTGACTAGCTGAGACGTTAGAAACGATAAAAGCGCACATTAAACATCTCAATGGGAACACCCAAATACTCCAAAATATTTTATTCCGAATTTCGATGTTCCGATTTTCAAAAGTCCGAATTTCATAATACCTAAGAATTATAATGCGTTGAACGCATGGAAAATGGCTGGTCCTAATACGGTTTTACCTGATAACCCGTCTTCCCAGAGACGGTGGGACGTGTTGCTCTGCAGTATTATACGGAATACTCTTGTAAACACGTCACGTAATACTGTTGAGCGTGCCCGTCTGCTGGCTGTGGGAGAATGGGAGTTAGGTTTGTGGCTTCAGACGCTCCCGTCATCCACCATAGGCACCATGATGGATGACTCATCGTTTCGGCTCGCTACGTGTCTCCGCTTGGGCGCAACTTGTGTTGCACGCATCGATGTCACTGCGGTGAAGCTGTCGACAGTCTCGGACACCATGACCTGTCCTGCTGCAGGAGCGCAGGTCACATAGCACGGCACGCCAGCATCAACGATATTATTCGTCGAGCCCTTGTCACCACCGGCGTACCAGCGGTGTTAGAACCAAACGGCTTGGTACATGATGATGGGAAGAGACCAGACGGCATGACGTTGTTGCCTTGGAAGGTGGGTAGGCCTCTGGTGTTGGAAGCAACATGTGTCGATACCCTTGCGCCATCTCATGTTCCTAGTACTGCGGGTTGTGCTGGGGCCGCTGCTGCAGCTGCTGAGACCCTCAAGCGCCGCAAATACTATAACCTTATGGGCAACTACAGCTTTGAGCCGTTTGGGGTCGAAACGCTCGGGTCATGGGGCCCGAGCGCGCGTCTCCTTTTTAAGGAAATTTCTCGCCGGCTGGTCGATACTTCACGGAGGGCTGGGTCGTTCTTTGGCCAAAGAATTAGCATTGCCATTCAACGTGGCAATGCTGCCAGTCTTCTGGGCACGTTTCCGGATGACAGCGATGCGGACGAATACTTCGACGCCTAAGTTCCCTTTGTTTTATTTATTTTTAATTTTATATATTTGTATTGTAAGTTAGTTAATCATTTATTTTAGTATCTAGTGTATATAGTTAGTTACTTATTATGAAGCAATAAATACAGATTTATAATGTCTATTATTATAAATCACGAAATTTATTTTACCGAAAGTCGTAAATTCGATTTGTTTGTTTTCCGATTTTCATACGTTCGAAGAATCAAATGCTCGATGGGTTCTCGGTCCGAAAAACGACTTTCCGATTTTCAATACTCCGAATAAACTGCTAAAATTATGATCCTGATTCCATTAGAATAATATTCAGTTACGCATATAAATTCAAAATTTTTATGTAATGTTTAATGCAATTTACAAAAGTCTACTTTGTTATTAATATTTGTGCATTAATATTATTTTTTGAGCGCCAGATCCCCTCTATTGTTGGTAAATCATTTGAGTTAGGTTAGGTTAGAACCGTGACCATTAAAGCGCGAAGGCGACCGAGCGAAGCGAGCGTGCCGTGGTAGCGGCCGCCGAGCGCCAGATCCCCTTTATTATTGGTGAATCATTTGGGTTAGGTTAGGTTAGAACTGTGACCATTAAAGCGCGAAGGCGAGCGAGCGAAGCGAGCGTGCCGCGGCAGCGGTCGCCGAGCGCCAGGTTTCCTCTATTGTTGGTGAATCATTTGGGTTAATAAGTAAGGTTGGAACTGTGACCAGCGAAAGAAAATATTTTTATTCGAAAGAAAATATTTTTATTCAAAAGTCATCAAAAGTCAGTAAAAAATCATAGTTTTAAATGAGAACCATTACACTTGCTATTCAGTTTTACAAGGCGTTTTTATTTCGGAATTCTAATTAATCGGTATTTTAATAATCGGAATTTATATTTTTGACTAGCTGCGTCCCGCAGTTTTACCCGCATAAGACTCGATCCCGTGGGAATATCGGGATAAAAACTATCCTATGTCCTTTTCCGGGACTCGACCTATCTCTATACCAAATTTCATCTAAATCGGTTCAGTGGTTTAGGCGTGAAGAAGTAACAAACATATAAACACACACACACACTCACAAACTTTCGCCTTTATAATATTAGTGTGATAGTGTGATGTTTCGAATTATCATTAATTCGGACTTTGTGTTCTTCGATCTATTGAAACTCGGTATTTTGAGAATACTAATTATAAACGTTAAGAATATTGAAATTTTGAAATGATTAAAATAGGATTAATGAGAAATCGGAGTTGTTATATTAGGAATTTTGAACCATTCGGAATCATGAAAATTGGTATTTTGAAATTCCTATTAGTGACTTTCGGAATAAAGTTTTTCGTATTAATGTAGTGTACCCATATCTAAATAGGTGCTATTTTAGGGTTTGACGAAATAATATCACGATTGACAGAGTATTTTGCCTGGCAGCGTTGACGGGAAACGACAGAAATAGACAAATCTTTTCGGCGCGAGAGTGAGAATTGTCACATGGCTCATGTGTACACAGCATTTTAATACTACTTGTCATATGCGATCCAGTAAATTCGGGTCCGTGGCTTAGGCCCCCAGTGGTCGCGGCATCTGTGGCCGACGCCCCCGATTCGATTAATTTAATATCTTCTTTTTTTGTGCTTTTTCACATAGTACAGTAAATGAGAAAAGCATTTCACCATAATAATAAAGTATTTTTCCTTGCTAAACAAAAGTTATCTATCAAATAGCAGAGAGAATAGATCGCCACTTAACCTTATACTTACACACCTTTTCCCCATTCAAAGCATATTTATTATGTACAAACATCCAAAAAACAAGACTTTTATAAAATGTTGTTATACAGGATGTCCCTGGAAGTATGGATCAAATCGAATAGGGGCGTGGGCAAGGTCATTTCCAAACGTTTTAGCAAAAAAAAAAGAAGAGAAATCTAATCACTTTAAAGAAATCTTTTTAGATAGCCCCTGATAGTATTTTTTTATGATTATTTTTTTTTGAGCACTACGCGAAGTGATTAAAAAAAAATCGGTCATTACTTTTGAACCGTGAAAAAATTCACTGACATTCTCAGGGTCATAAAGTTTGGAAATGACTTTGCCCACTACTTGACTATTCGATTTGATCTATACTTCCAGGGACACCCTGTATACATTTGTAATAAATTACCATATGGAAATTTTATCTTTAAACTTTAACCAACTCGTCAACTAACTGAGCCAAACCAGTTAATGGTAACAATAAAAAGTCCGTCTTTTTGTCCACAAAAATGTCTATCTCTTTCATACCAGAGTCAAGTTATTGAATATTGCAATGTGCAACCGATAAGAAAGTTTAGTTTGTCATCTCACAATGACGAGCGAAGGACCTTCGCAAGGGCTCGTGCGAAATAATTACAATATAGTTAAAAATAGACTTGGTGAAAAAATGTTTGTGCCTGACAGTACATTTAATCAAAAATTGCTTTGAATTAAATTAATCGAATCGGGGGCGTGGCTCGACCACTGGGGGCCTAAGCCACGGACCCGCATAATCAGCACGAATACTTGTTAGCCGAGTAGGTAGGCCTGATGAGAGAATGCCGAAAATGTATTCGCTGTTGATTTCATCCCATCGTACGGGGCCTGACTCGACAATTGGACGACTCATAAATGTTTAATTTGGACATTTTTAAAAGCACATTCAGGGCAAATAATAAAATAGGTTTAACGTGTTTAGATTTTCTTCTGAAAAATGCTTTTTTTTTTTCGAGTCAATTAACGTACTAGGAAAGATAACATAATTTTCACTTGACAGTTTCGAAAGAGAGCAAATTGTTGTTTTAAATATTGTTAGAATGCGGAAGAAGTTAGAATTACAAACTACCTTCTTTGGTCCAATCTGGCATTCGCTTCAAATCGGGCCAAATAATAGGTGCCCAGAACATCATAGAGAAGTATGTCATGATGATGGTGGAAACAGTAGGCCCAAATCCGTTATACATCTGAAAAAAAAAAAAGATTTAACCCGCAGCGTGATATTGGCTCATAATACATAATTTTCTATGAAAAAAGTTACAATATTGTTTGGGCTATACAGGTTTGATATTGAAACGGGGTAATAAGGGTAGGTACCTTTACTTTAGCTACAGGAGAACGTTCCTAGGATACTGTCCTTACCTTTTTGAGTGATTTTGGAAAAAAAAAATGCTTAGGGAGAAAATAGAGACAGATAATGGTTAGAAACGTAATTTTAAATATTGCTCAGAAAGGCGTGAATGGTGATGATATGGTTAGAAAGAGAGTGACTACCGAGATGACGACTAATAGAGAAGTATGGAAGAAAAAGACATGGTAACTGGTTACACCTAGTTGCGGATAAGGAAAAAGCTTTCTTGATTCGCAACTAGTTGCGAACAAAGAATTAAAATTCTTATTTCGCAACTGGTTTCGAATCACAGTTGTGAAAACGGCCGGAGGGGTTGCGCTGACCGAATACATTGGGATGAGGGCAGGAGAATGATGATGATGATGCTCGGAAAGGCGTGTTTTATGTACTTAAGTATAAAATAGGCCCAAAATTTTTCAACAAACGCGATTTATATTTATAATACTGAATCTAATGGCTCTTTTTCTATAGTAAATATAATACATAAGTAGGCTGACACGTATCGACTGTTTTGTCTCATTTTGGCTAGTTAAAAAAAAAGGAAACTGCATCGCTAGGCATCGTAAAACTAAATAAATATATAACTTAGGGATTGTCATTTTTCTAGTTGACTATATTTTTTTCAATATTTGTGACTAGTTAGCAATAAATGCAAATATTTCAAAACTTTATCCTAACAACGTTTAACTGTAGCTACAAAGATACCGATCTCAAAAATCTACCCTGCACGAGTATCACTGAATGCATATTAGAAAGTGACATTTTTTTCTTTTGCAAAGGGATACACAATCTATTTTTATATTGTTATAAATTGTATGCATATTTTTATTCGTTCGGGTCTATGCACGTCGCTCTTATACGCGCGCAGACGCGCTGCAAACGCAACTGGCGCTGTATTTTCAAGACAGAAAACGCACCGTCCACGCAAAGAAGTCGCGAGTTACATGGAATCCACGTATAAAAAATATGCATACGCCTTAGGTCGCCTTAAGCAATTAGGTCGATGTGAGAAAGGACGATAAGATACCATTTTAGATGTTGGAACTTTTGCAGCACTTTGCACGATAAGATTTCCAGGAGTTCCTACGGGTATCATGAAACAGTAGGACGCTGCTAGTCCCGAAGTAATGTTATACAACAATGGATTTTGTTTAATATTTTGTGCCTGAAACAAAACTTCAAAACTTAATTAACCCGACTTTTTTAATTTATTACCCGACTGCGCCAGAAGGAGGGTTATGTTTAATAAATCGCAAATGCGACAAACGGCCAAAAGTAGCGATATAGAGGCGCCTGAACGAAACGCGTACTGACGAGGGTGGCAGCCCTAAGGTTTGTCATAGCAAGTTTTTCAAAACTATTCCTTAAAGAGGTAAAAAAGAAGTAGATCTTTTCAAAAGACTCAAAGAACATGGTTTAAAAAGAAACGTGTCGAATTGCGTTTTCGGGCACAAAGAACTGAAATTCTTTGGCTACATATTAACTGAAGCCGGCATCCAAGCAACAGAACATCGTGTGAAGACAATATCCAACTATCCTGAACGTACCATAATTCAAATATTAAAAGAAAGAAAGAAAATACATTTATTTACGACCGGTTCGGTTGCTTTTTTTTACGAGGATCCTCGGTATATTCTAGAAACTATAACTTATAGACAACTTCTAGAAAGAAAATATACAACACGCTTCACACGTTCAGGAAAAGCTATTAAATATTATATTTACGAACATGCAAGAAAAATGACAAGACTGACGTGAACTACAACAGTGAAGAGAAAGAAGTATTCCAAGCATGTAAGAACAGAATCAAGAAAGTTATCACCTTGTCACGCCCTTTAGTTCATGCTCCATTATCACCGATGTGTTACTTGTGTGTGTGTCGGAGCCGTGCTATAGTAACATGTAGGAAACAGCTGGAGAAGCGCAAAAAAAAAAATACAGCACGTTCAACAGAGAGCTACTGGCCATCTACCTGGCAATACGGCACTTTCGGCGCATGTTAGAGCGTAAAAAAATAACGGTTTACTAAACAGCAAGACTGAAACACCATTACGTACGAGGTACACTAGGTACATCAGTCAATTTGCAATAAAAATACAAATGCCATATTGAAAGAAAGGACAACGTGGTCGCCGATGCATTATCATAGAAGCAATCACCAATAGACTACGACAAGCTGGCTCGTCTTCAACACAGCGAGACAACTGACTGACGTGACGAAAAAAAAATTCACTCCTATTAGAACGGCTATGTCAACGGCCAATCTCAACAGAGACTAGCCTTCGGCGCGGGAGATATTATAGTGCAAAAGTGTGTGCTCAGACACAGGTGCACTCCCTCTTCTCTCACTCTCATAGTCCGATGATCAACGGTCTGTCTAAAATGAAACAACCCGGTTTAACGATGTGCGTGTGGATTGAGAGATCTTTTCGAAAAACTCTTCCAATCCCAACCAAATTATAAGAGGATTTAGGAAATAATTGTGAAAACTTCATGGTAAGGTATAAAATTTGTGAAACCTAAACAAAGAAAGTTAGAACTCATTAACTGGATCTCTCAATCTGGACAACTGAAGAAAAAGCCATAACGCGTATCCAAGAATATACTGCCTATGTGTATATAATTTGCATTTCAATTAATTGTGAAGAATTTGTGAAAGCTGCTAAACAACATTTCGATTCGTTTCAAAGCCACGTTTAAGATTTATAACGGTTTGTATGGATCTTTGGCGCGGAACAGTTTTATTTGCTTATTACGTGGAAACTACAAGGCCTAGAGATTTGAAAATTTTGCTGCCAATGGCAGCTATTATGCCTTAATTTTTAAGCTATCATACATAATCATATCTTCTTTCGTTTGGAAGATATGACATGAGCAGCTGGGGTGACGTCACTCCAGCTTACACACACGTTATTTTATCGTAGTTTCAACACTTTTTAAGTATTATCGTTCAGTTTTTTCCTTCCTTGTGCAGCTATTATGCCTTATTTTTCTGACTATATTCCAAAACCCTAACCTCACTGGTTTGCCTGGTATTGAATGAGGAAGCTGGGATGACGTCACTCCAGCTAACACACACTAAACGACTCATATTGACGAAGTTTTTGTGGCAGCTAAATTAAGACTGGGAACTTGGATTGCAGCTATTATGCCTTAAATATTGGCATAGGTAGAATTATTCTATCACATATGAGGAAGCTGGAGTTATGCACATCATTTTAATTAATTGTGAAGAATTTGTGAAAGCTGCTAAACAAAATTTCGATTCGTTTCAAAGCCACGTTTAAGATTTATAACGGTTTATATGGATCTCTCAGAGTGGACAATTATAAAGATTTATAACGGTTTATAAGGAAACCGTTGATTAGGGTAGACATACTTTTTGATTTTGTCCGATTTTTTTACATACTTTGTCCTACGGACTTATTGGTTAGGTTGCATCCTATTATGTAATTGAAAAAGTTTAAATTAAAAAAGTTTTTTTTTTGGTTACCTTAAAATTTCTGAACTTTCTGTGTGTAAGAATTACTTAGAATTAGAATTACGAACTTAGAATTCCTTAGTAAGAGCACTACACATACAGAACCTAACTTTGCAGAAACTTGTCATTTAAAAACGTAATTTTAAATTATTTAAATTATGTAGTGAAACCAGACACAAATTACTTGTACAAAAACGTTTAAAGTGCATCATAATTTGAATTGTATCGCTAATGATTCCGACCGGCGATATGGTCACCCTACTCAACGTTTTCCTCAAGGATTGTAAAAAATGATTTATTTTTTTAAGTATAACACTTACAGGGATGACTGATTCGTCAAATTGTAGTACAACATTTTTCACAATTTCTGATGTATCTACCTTCTACCTATAAGTTTTGGTTTATTAAATATAGTTCAAAATAAGGATCTCTCAGTTGGGACGATCGACAAAAACAAGATTTTCATTTTCTCTTGAACCAGAAAGATTTCAATCACGATTTTTGTTTCACAAATTTTCCCAGAAGCATAATTTGCAATAAACATGATAATTATTCATACTTTTCCAGTATTAGGTCATGTTTTACAAGATCACTCAATTGAAAATTGTCCACTCTGAGAGATCCATATAAACCGTTATAAATCTTAAACGTGGCTTTGAAACGAATCGAAATTTTGTTTAGCAGCTTTTACAAATTCTTCACAATTAATTAAAATGCAAATTATAAACACATAGGCAGTATATTCTTGGATACGCGTTATGGCTTTTTCTTCAGTTGTCCAGATTGAGAGATCCAGTTCTAACTTTCTTTGTTTAGGTTTCACAAATTTTATACCTTACCATGAAGTTTTCACAATTATTTCCTAAATCCTCTTATAATTTGGTTAGGATTGGAAGAGTTTTTCGAAAAGATCTCTCAATCCACACGCACATGTTTAACGTGCTATCCGAGGCACGGGGATATCATACTACCAACTTCTTCACTTCGGGCTGTTACTAAGAAATTCCCAACGGAAAAAAACCGACTTCCAAAAAAAACACTACAAAGTGAAAAATAACTTTAATTTCGGAAGTCGGTGGCAAAAAACTAAAAGACTTCCGAAATTAAAGTTATTTTTCACTTTGTAGTGTTTTTTTTGGAAGTCGGTTTTTTTTTTATTAAAAAGTTTTTATTTTACGCTTTCTAGTGGGTCTGCTTATAATTTATCTAAGTTACATTAGCCTAGTGTCAACTTGCTCATCGCCTTTTACGAAATATTTCGTTTGCCGATGCAGGGAAGCTAATTGTTGAAGAGTTCTCCTGGTCCACCATCAGCTCCATATCACCATTCACATTGTGATGAGCATAAATTGCTTAGTAACCATATTAAAGTAATCGAATCGCAACCCGTGAAATACTTAGATATTATTGAGTAGTTCCGGTGGCCGTCTGTGGTCTTCATCATCAGTTCCACTTCACCAAATGGTGTTTTCCGAGAGCAAATGTACGAGTTACTATAAAATGTCGTATCAAACATCAAAACAATTTACTAAAATAGTCCTTGTCTATTCGAGTAACTTCTTACTGTTAAGGAGTTGTAATTTCCATCATCAGCCCAGTTACCTGAGATGGTGACAACCATACGCAAATACACAAGATACTTCATAAAATATGCGAAAAACAATAAGTGAGCCTATAAAATTTGAGGGTTGCCCTCGATTTCTTTAAGATCCCATCATCAGATCCTAACTTGGTGACAGTAGGACCACCTCAGAACTATCTACTTTCGAACAAAAGAATTTTTAAAATCCGTCGACAATTGGCGGAGTATCCGAACATAGTACCTCCTCCTTTTTGTGAAGTCGGTAAAAAACTCAATCACACTTTGCCAGGCACCCGGGAATCGAACCCAGGACCCCACACTCAATAATTAGGAACAAGGAAGAACCCGAGCAACTAGGAAGATGATCACACAGCTTTTTTAGAGATCAAGCATGGAACGAAGTCACCAGTGTGTAGACCAAATGTTGCATAAACTGTCAACGAAGTTAAGTGCAGCGACACACAGTATCGCCGCTAAAAGAGTACCCACCAGTAGACGGACGTTCGTAGATATCGTCAAACCACTACCCATATCAGATGGAAGACGGTATTGTGTTACCGTGATTGACTGAGCAGCATTCCTAGTCAGCGACATGGAAGCCAACACTATCGCCACGGCCATCTACGAAGGGTGGATAGTGCGATTTGGTTACCCCGAAAAGATCATGGGCGATCAAGGAAGACAGGTTCGAACGCATTTATTCAAAACACAAATAGAATGGGCATCGAGAAAACACGGATCACTATCCACCATCATCTACCAATCAATCTGAATATTGTTTCATTTTATCCCCTAACAACTGATAAAACGCTATTTCCTATTTAAAACTAATTATTTTATTTAATATTTAGTTATTTATCAATTACCTAATTACTGAACACTTCTCGAGCACCTTGCTTCTCTGTCTGCACTGATCTTATTCGGATCACGCATTTTTTCATACAAAATTTAGCTCCCAACTTCATTTTGATTTGTATTAACGGGTAGTTTTGAAAAACTTGTTCTAATACGGCAGAAACAAACTTACCAGTTGCATAGCTATTGGTGTAAAAACAGTACAAACAGCGACATTGGAAGCAAAGTTGGTAATAAAAACAACAACGACGATAATAAGTATCATAATAAGAGAATTGTGTAGGCCTTCTAAGGATTTCTTCATGAAGTTACCGATTGTTTCATTCAAACCGGTTGAAGAAGCTGCATTCGATAGTGTGAAACCACCACCTAAAACAATAATATTTTGTTATGGGTATGTAAACATAACGCCATTAAGGGCTTGTAAAAGTTCAGCTCAAATTCATATTTTGCCCCCACTTCCCCGCGCTATGTATCATTCTATCCCACTCGCACTGACATACTGATTCAGTTAGGGTGAACTGAACTATTGTTGGAAGGATGTCAAGAAATAAAATGATTAAACTTAACATTAATTGATTACATTCACATTGTATGTACAGTATATATAAAATTCTTTTAAATGGGCAGGTAAATAATAAGTAGGTATAACAAAACAAACATGAGACACTCATCATTCGCATACATCACGCAAGCAAAGCTTACCGCGAAATCCGCAATATACCTACTGCATTAGTGTTCTATGACCGACCAAAGACCATTGCTCTACCGCCATATATTTGATGTATATCAGAACCGCGGGTGTACTTTTCAGATCTGCCTAAATTTATTGCAATTATTTGGTACCTTCTGTGTACCTTTACGTACCTCTCTTGAAAATCTGTGTACCTACACCCGTACAGTGATATTTAAAAAATTAGGTACACCCGCCATCCTGATGTCAGAACCGCGGGTGTACTGCTAACCCATATATGTAGCTAAGTACACTCTACAAGTAGATTTGGTACCTCTTGTGTACCTGCAGAAACAAGTATTAAATAAACAAAATACTGTCAGGTTGCTGCGAAAAGTAAAAAAGAAACAAATTTTCTTTCTTTGACGTTCTTACTATTTTAAAAAAATATAGTAACGACGTCAGAGAATAAATAACAATCTTCGGTAATCGAACCCAGAACCACCACGTTAAGCATGTATTGTGGCCATACCAGGAATCCCGAATCCAGAACCTCCGCATAACATTTAGTCATTACTAGCTGCGCCCCGCGGTTCACAACCTTTCGCCTTTATAATATTAGTGTGAGCGTGATTGTGTGCCCATACCGGGAATCAAAACATGAAATTAACGGACACAAATTATACACAGACTCAGGACAATACTTTGTGTGATCCGCAAATTGTTGTTCTCTGTGGGGATCAAACCCACAACATCGTGTTCAGCAGTCGTATTACGACCACTGAACCACCCGAGGCAGTCAAAACTAAATTTTTTTTGGTTGCATTTGTATAACTCTGGTGCAAGGACGCAGTCATTATATTTCCTTGTTGCCTCTGTTTCCTTTATGATTATCCTGATATCAATTATAATAAAATATGAAATTATTTCCATTCAGTTCCAAGACCGAAATAGATACATACCAGTATTTACATATAGATAATAGATAATAAAATTGCTGCATATAATTTTGTTGTTGACATACCTACTTGGTTTATAGTTTCTCACTATTTTCTAATGCTGCCGTGCGATTCTGTAACCGTCTCACCGTGAAAACTTAAGCGAAATGAGCGTGGAGTGAACTATCAGTGTCATCCCACCTGATACTAGGTATTGACCAAGCATACTAGAGATTTTAATAATAATTTTTATGCTAATTCTATTGATCATTTTATATAATTTCAAAGCTAGTAGGTATTTTAGTGGTCAAAACATTAATATTTTGTGGGGTTTTACAGTAAAATAGCAAAACAGAAACTTAGCCAGAAACTCAATGTTGTTTTTTTTTTCTTTTTTTTCCTAGACTGACTAGTCAATACAGCCTGAGGTGCGAGCTTTGATGTGGATCGCCTGAAGTGTTCACTTCACCCGATTCACGACAATTGCAAGGGAATAAGAACATTCAGTTATGTACTTCACAACACTGTGTCATTTGAGTTAAGTCAGTCCGAAAGTATATGTTTAGATGATGTGCTCGTAGTATAACATTACACGATAAGACATATACCTTGCTTGGTATTATTGAATTTTTACCTTCGGGTCCTAAAACAGATAATATTAAGTGTATTGGCCATTACAGATCACATTGTTTCAGAGGCAAGCGATGGCAGTGCTATGACGACCTTCGTAATCATGTAACAAAAAGCTCTAAATGTATGATTGCAGAATGTGTCAATTATAACAACGTCATAGAAAGAAAATTGTTTTTTTACTTTTCGCAGCAACCTGACAGTATTTTCTTTATTTATTACTTGTTTTTGCAGGTACACAAGAGGTACCAAATCTACTTATAGAGTGTACTTAGCTACATATATGAGTTAGCAGTACACCCGCGGTTCTGACATCAGGATGGCGGGTGTACCTAATTTTTTAAATATCACTGTACGGGTGTAGGTACACAGATTTTCAAGAGAGGTACGTAAAGGTACACAGAAGGTACCAAATAATTGCAATAAATTTAGGCAGATCTGAAAAGTACACCCGCGGTTCTAATATACATTATATTTGTCACCATAAGACATCGACAGCCAAATACGAGCCGGCGCTCACTGACAGCGTGCCACGGCTGGTTGTGCTGCGTCATCCCGCGGCGTTCCGTGGCATCCTGCTGAAAGCCCGCACAGACCGGACTGCGTCCCATTAACCGAAATGACCGCAGCACAAGTTTCAATCTTATTTCAACTAGCTTAGCAATCATAATATTCCTCGACACAACGTGACCCACACGTCCCGGGTTTTTACACCAGGTATTGGCTTCCAAGTACGCACACCACGTACCGACTCAAAATACTTGCAAGACTATAAAGTATCTTATACGGCTACTCACTCAAATACGTAGGTACTGTAGAGACTTCTTTGAGGGTTACTGACCTCCTTGCGGGTCAGGCCGCTGCTTATATTTATAACGAGTTCCTTTCGAACATTCAAACAGATGTCATATGAGAGTCGTAGGTTTGACGTCTAATATTTAAGGATTGAATTATGAAAATATAAAAAAGACTTAAAATATAATCCTAACAAATATATAAAAGGATGTTGATTTAATCCAAACGTCGTCGAGGTCCCACATTTGGTGGAGTGCGCCGTGTTTCGCAGGATTTTCGCCAAGCTTGCGAGATAAGAATTTGTTTCAGCACTCATAGAAGTGAAAAAACCTCTCGTATGCCAAGCGAGGCCTCAAAGTATACTGTGAGTATTTATTAGATGCGAAGAAACGTCGCCAGGAGGATAAAAAGCTAAGTGGTTATATGTATTTTTTTTATATAAGGAGAGAAAGATGGCTCAAGTTTTTGCGGGCATGGACGGTGTATGCCTAGAAGACTTTCTGAGGCGATTTGAAGTTGTTGCCGCCTATAATAAATGGCGTGAGAGCGACTGGGCGCTCATATTAAGCGCCATTTCAAAAATTATTTTATGAATGAAAACTACAAAATTTGGAAAAAATAAAAATACGAGGCCTTATATTTTACATCTAAATTTCATTTTACTTTATTACATAATTTCTTCAGAACATAAAACGTTGTCAATCGGGTCTTTCGAGCGCAAGCAAAGTGACACGGGTTCCCCGTCTGATAGCCGAAGCGGTACTGACAAGTACTGAATCGGGGTCCTGTCGGGGGCCGGGCGGCAGAGCGGTTCAAGGTATGAGTGGTTATAAAGCTTGATATTTCGGATCTCATCTTTTTACGTTAAATTGAACGATTAAAAAAATAAAAACGAACCTATGACACCTGCTTTATGCACAGTTCGATTAGCTTGCAAATTTTCATGGCCTAATTTGAAAATTTTCATTGAATATTCCCCTTTTATTTTGCGGTTTAGAGGTAACTTTGAGACTTCTTTGTATCGAGAAAATTGTATGCAATCGTGTTTTCGCAACCGATAACACCTCGCAGTAGTCCTCATCTTTATCGTATATTAATTTCAAAGTGAAAACTGCAGAACTGTTGAAACTACAGCGATTAATGCTAAGGTAATTTTCGCAATCTGAGGTAGTATAGGCCCTTAATGACTAGTTGTTACCATTGACTTGAGCATGTCTGTTAAATAATGAAAACAAACCTAATAGAAAAGAGAAAGCATAAGGGCATTGGGCATTCAGTCGCTTCCAGTCCAACACGCCTCCCGCTCTTGTCTTTGGTAGACCTTCTCTAACTGGAAAATATAAAAATATTCAAATTTATCGAAGTAGGTGTTCGTGAAAAGAAGCAAATTCGATCTCACGGGTTCTCACACGGGTGCGGCTTAAGGAAAGCCTTAAGCCGCACCCGTGTTTACCTATTTGAAGATCACCCAGTATTCCACATTGTGCACCACGGTTGACAGTTAAGAGAACCATGGACTATTGAAAATCATGATAAAATTAAAAAAAAAAGTTTAGTCACACAATTTATGTGTGAAGTATCACACATAAATCGTGTGACTAAACTTTTTTTCTCAAGATAATGAAATATGATGAAGTTTTGGAAGCGCGGCTCTCCCCAGTCACCGCCAAAACTAATATTTTTCATAGGACTAGCACTAAGGAAGGATTTCGAAAAAAACGTCGCCCAATGTGGTTAAATAGGGGATAAAACTTTGTAGGGTAGTTTTTCAATTTTGCCGATGGGGAATCCTATCGGGCACACGACTAGTAATTTAATCATTTACTTACAACTGGTGGTAAAGTTTTTAAAAAAGCTCATGTCTCTAGGGAAGAGGCACATTAACCATGCAACAAACATAGCCAGGCTAGCGTCACCAATGCTGTAAAAAAAAAAAAAATATGTTGCTGTGCAGTTATCATAATAATATGCTAACTATGATAGTGTCGTGTTTCAGTTTCAGAGTTTTAAGATGACTCCTAAACTCAGTTTGAATGAGCGTTATCTATTTCTGACCTACGAATACTATATTTTTCGAAAAATTTTGTCAAAGTCAAAGCATTTATTTCAAATAGGCACATAAAAGGCACTATTGAACGCCAAAAAATACATTAAAATAGAATTGATTCTAGTCGCCCCTTCCAAAAGGTAGTTTTCGTGCGGAGAAGAATGGGCAAGAAACTCCACCGTTACTCTTTCTTTTAATAATAAAAATAATTTGTTTTATTCGTAACAACATCGGAACCAATTTTGTTAGCACACACCTTAGATACTACAACTTATACACTAGGATTAGTAACAAAAAGAAAAGAAAAAAAAAACAGGTTAGTAAGTCATGTACTCACGAGGCCTTTCATGCGGACAATGATTCCGTATGAGATGCCTCAGCACAGGCGCTCTCGGGTCCTCAGCCACGACTTTCAGGATGCTATTGCTACTCCCTCGAATCGTTCTCCTAAGCGATGCCACCTTTTTCCTCATGATAGCATGGAAACCATCTGTGCGCGATTGGGCAAACATCCCCGAGGCACTACAGAAACGAGGGAGTTTCAACATCATCCTGAAAACATTATTATATTGAAGGCGCAAGGCATTTAACGTCCCCCGTGAACAGCTGAACCATAGACTTCCCGTGTACAGGCCTTGACAGTACGCTTTAAACAGGGTCTCTCCGATCATTCGTTGAGCAAAATTCTTAACGAATGATCGAAGAGAGAAATATTGAGCTAATATTTGTGCAAAAATGTGTGCCACTATACATAACAAGGTGGAAGTAGGACGGCATGTCGTAATTATCGGGAGCGAAAAAGAAACAAGCATAATTAATGTTGCTTCCCGGTTGATGCAGCTGCGCAGGCGCGACACTGAGTTCAGGCATAGTAGAAAGTTCATATTTATACTGTGGTTCAGGTGTGCTACTTTACAGCCCACTTTTGACGTGCCATTTGCGGAGCATGTACAACCTACCTCCTACCCTACTCTACCTTTTTTTTACCTATAATGTCGTTGAGTATAACCAGATCAGAGCATTTAAATGGAACTTATTGTCACAGGTGTCATTTTCATGGTTTTCGAGAACGTTGATGCCTGATAATGTTGATGTTGATGTATGAATAACACAAGCTTTCATCAGTATGTTGCTACATATTCTAAGACTTTTAAAAGTGTATGCAAAAAAGCTAAAGCTCTTTATATTAGCAATAAAATAAAATCAGCCGATGATAAAATAAAAACTACCTGGCAAATAATAAATAATGAAACAGGTAGGAAAAAACTGCGTAATACTGAATTTAATTTAGAAACTGCACATGGCCCCATAAACTCAGATGTAGAAATTGCTCAGGAATTTGAAAACTTTTTTGCTCATATTCCCATTAAAACTACTGAAGCTTTAAATTCCTCACCCGCGCGTTCTGCTGATTTACTTAGAAAGAATGTTAAGGCATGCCCCTCGGAGTTTAGTTTTCAACATACGAACCCCCAGGCTGTTATAAAAGCTTTTAAAGATCTTAAAATTAAATCAACAGAAGATCTCTGGGGAATGTCTGTAAAAGTTTGTAGATCTATCATTGAAACGATTGCGCCCTATTTAGCTTTCATATTTAACATCAGTATAGACCAAGGAGTCTTTCCGGATCTCATGAAACACAGTAAAGTAGTTCCTTTATTCAAAGCCGGTGATAGTAAAGAACCCAACAATTATAGGCCTGTGTCAATTCTGCCAGTTCTCAGTAAGGTGTTTGAAAAGTTGATGCTCAATCAAATGTTACGCCACTTTAATAAAAATTCCATCTTTCATGAACAACAGTACGGTTTCACCAAAGAGCGTTGTACCACTGACGCCGGTGTCACCCTAATAAAGAACATTTTTAACGCCTGGGAAGAAGCACAAGATGCCATTGGAATCTTTTGCGACCTCTCAAAGGCGTTCGATTGCGTCAACCATGAGACACTTCTGCTGAAACTTGAGCACTATGGGATTAGGAATTTAGCTCTTGATTTACTAAAGTCGTATCTAAAAGATAGAAAGATTAAAGTTCAAGTAAACGGCGTAAACTCATTGGGGTCTGAAATGGCAATGGGCGTTCCTCAAAGTTCGATATTGGGTCCATTCCTCTTTTTAGTTTACATTAATGATTTACCACAATTACTTCAAAATCAACCGAAGATGGTGTTATTTGCAGATGACACATCATTGATCTTTAAGATAGACAGACGGGCACAAAATCTTGACGACGTGAATAACTCTATTCTTTAGGTCCAAGATTGGTTTACGGTAAATAATTTGGTACTAAATGAAAAGAAAACCAAATGCATTAGATTTAAATTACCAAATGTTAGAAGTAGCGAATGTGACATTATACTGAATGGAGAAAAACTAAAATTTGTTGATCAAACGGTTTTCCTGGGAATCACGCTAGACGAGAAATTACAATGGGGACCTCACATAACATCTCTTGCGGGGCGGCTTAGCTCGGCCGCTTATGCTGTTAGGAAGATAAGACAGTTAACAGATGTAGAAACCGCGCGTTTAGTCTATTTTAGCTACTTTCACAGCATTATGTCGTACGGCATTTTACTATGGGGTCGAGCTGCTGACATTGAATCCATCTTTGTTTTGCAAAAGATAGCTGTCAGAGCCATTTATAATCTACGTCACCGCGAATCTCTCAGGGAACTATTTAAAAGGATTAATATTATGACGGTACCTTGCCAATTCATTTATGAAAATATTATGTACTTATGTAAGAAAAAATCTACATCTTTTTAATAAAATAAGCGATAGACATAACTTTAATACAAGAAATAAAGATAAAATACATCAACCATTTTTCAGATTAGCCAAAGTACATACATCTTTTATGGGGTACTGTGTTAAATGTTACAATAAAATACCTTGTGATATATTGCAATTAAATGAAAGAAAATTTAAAACTCACATTAAACGTACACTTTGTAAACAAGCATACTATAAATTAGAAGATTATATCCAAGATAAGAACGCTTGGACACATGCTGGTCCTGCTCCATAGGACAATCTAGAGTCTAGACAAAATCAAACTGGTTGCTAATTTAATTGTAATTTATTTTATTCTTTTTTTTTATATTTATTACTCACACCCTGACTTATTACTTGTATTTTGTTTTTTAATTAAAATCGTTTTGCTTGTACCATGTTTGTAAATATGTGAGCACCATGTATCTGTCAGATAATTAATTTGTATGTCATGGTTTCGTTTTTAATTCTTTTACCTATTGTGGTATAGTAATTTTATTGTAGGTGCATCGTCCTCACATGTTATTATATAATTAATGTATCCATGCAAAATATTGTACCGAAACATTTTAAAAGAGTAACGGTGGAGTTTCTTGCCCGTTCTTCTCCATACGAAAACTACCTTTTGGAATGGGCGACTAGAATCAATTCTATTTTAAGATAATTTTTGACGTTCAAAAGTGCCTTTTATGTGCCTATTTGAAATAAATGCTTTGACTTTGACTTTGACATGATTGAACTGTGCCCGCGTCTACACATCAGAAATAATATAAAATAAACAGGTTAAAACAAGTACGCACAATTTCGGTTTCTTTATTTTATAAAACTTTACGAGTAGGTCACCCCAGCCAGGGAACATTTGTGGAGAACGAGAGAAGAAAGCAACCATGGCACCACCGAACAAAAGGACCACCATCTGTAAATTAAAAAACACGCTACAGGAAAAGGTACGAATTGAGCCAAGTGTGATAATTAACATAACAAAAAAAGAAAGTTATAAACTAAAACAACTACATATTACAAATAGGTACATACACAACATCACACCTGCATTCCCCGAAGGGTTATATAGAGGTGAACCTATAGTCACCCATACCTATAATACAAACACACTCGCACGCGCGCGGACACGTAATATGGATTAGGTATATTCTAACGCAATGTTAATTGTTAGAGAATAACATTGACATTGAAAACTTGTTAACGTATTTTACGAGGCGTAAATGCTTCGATCAATAACACTAGATAATAAGTAATAATAATATAATAAGTAAAAATTTAAAATATTTTTTGAATGTAAAACTTACAAACTTACTAAATTTGTTTCGTTGTAGTAGTACCTTTAATATTAGATATATTTTTCCGAACTCACTAGCCATATACAGGTTGAATTTTTCAAGTGGGCGTGGATGGCCAAATCCGAAACTATGAGGACTAGCGAAAAGTACTCATAGGAGTCACGGGTTCAATTTTGATGAAAACTAAAACTGCATCATTGGATTTTTGAAAAATCTATATTTCTAGCCAGGGATAGAACCCTGTTGATTTTGAAAATAAAAACACTGTATTATGACACCATTCGATAGTGCCACTAATAAGGATCGAATTCTGGGAACTAATGATATACGGCAAATTAAAGGAAAGAGCTCATTTTTAACAAAATACTTTTTTTATATTTCTTATGTTAACTACCTATTAAACCTTAACTGATTAATTTATTGTTCAAAATGATGACCCATTATTTTCAATACATAGCTAGATTTGACGTCTCAAGGATTGTACTGCATTTAAAATTTGAATTTAGAACAATCTTGTGAAGATGACTGCGCTGCGGCCCGTGTGTTAATAAAAATATTGAGCATCATTTCGAACAAGTTGTGCACGACAGCACCTAAATATACAATAGTTGCTACATTGGGGGCATTGACCCCTGGGATGTTGTTGCTGCGACGGTCGGGTTAGAAATGGTAGCTCCTGGTTCGCGCGCGTGGGTTATATTTATAGATTCACCATTAACAAGAAACACGCCGCGCCAAGAGCCCTGACCGTCGCACGCAAGCATTAGATGTACCGGGGGTCGTGCAATATAGATGTCTTGATTATGTAAATAAACAAATAAATGTAACTGATTTATATGAACATAAATGAATAAAAAAGGGGCGGAGACTCATAATACCCAATCACAGACAAGATAAGCTTGGACGCGAATTTGCCGCCAAAATCTTGTGGAAATCGAAATGGTCCGCTGGCCAGACTAGTTTGGCTTGCTATAAAAGAGGGTACGTCGGCCAGTGGACCAACCAGTCGTTCAGATCAAGTTATAGATGTCACTATGCCGGTTTAGGCTCCGCAAAACCTGGGTATTATGAGTCCGAGTCCCATCACAAATACATAAAAGTGTTTTAATTAAACAAGGCAACCCCCATACAGTCCACTCGCTGCACATTCTGGTCCTTCGAAAGCCGAATCTTCAAGATACAGCAGGATGGTGGTGATTCGCAGCTGTACCGGAGACAAGAAAGAAAAGGCCCAGCAAGAGCCGTCAGCGACCGCCGAACCGGGTGCCAGCGAGTCGGCACCAGAGACCGGCACGAGCGTTGTCGCTGAAACGGACACAGGCAGCGGTTCTACGGAAAATACCAGCTCCGACATCACGCAGACTACGGCCACGACAGAAGACATGCGTGGCACCAAAACTACTGGTTCACATGGTACGCTCAAGCCTGGCGACACCAGGTCACGCCGTTCTTACAGCATCAAAGAAAAAGCACCTCGCGGAGCTTGAGGCTAAAGAGCGGCTGGCTGAAATGAAAGTGAAGCAAGCGCAGGCAGAGCGAGAGCTGCAAGAGATACACCTGCAGCGCGTCAGAGCCGAAGCTGACTCGAGTGAAGAAGACGATGACATGGTGGATGACCTCACCTCCGTAAGGATTGGAACGTGGCTAGCGCGACCGGCGCCGCCACCCGAAGGTGAGACTCGACCGCCGCCACACGACGACAGCGGCGGGAGGACCGGCAGAGATGCAGCGAAGGACACCAGCGCCGCGACAAGCGCTCAACCGCCGCGCGACGACGGCCAAGAAGAAAGTGTACGTAACCCAGTGAGTGCGAAAATAAATGAGGGCAATATCGCGAGTGATAAAGTGTTACACGGAAATGCAGTGAGTGATAGAGTGATAGACGTGGGGACGCACGCAGCTCAAGAGAGCCTCCCAATTACATCCAACAGCTACCAATCTTCGATGGAAAACCCAGTGAGTGGATAGCTTTTAAGGCCGCGTATTGTGACTCACAAATGTATTTTTCCTGTGTAGAAAATGTTGCTAGAGTTAGGATAAGCCTCAGAGGCGCCGCAAAGGAAGCTGTAGGTTGCCTATTGTTTAGCCAATCTGACCCTCAGATTATTATAGACGCACTAAAAAGACGTTTTGGTAGGCCTGAGGCCTTGATTATGGCCGAGCTAGATAAAATAAAGTCATTACCTAAATTAAATGATAATCCTAGGGAAATTTGTATATTCGCTAGCCGTATAGCAAATACGGTTGGTACGGTAGAAGCATTAAAAAAGATACAGTATTTACATAGCCCCGAAATATCGCGTTGTATAGTAGAAAAACTAACGCCGGTACTAAAAAACAAATGGTACGACTATGCGGCGAATAGAAAGACTGAAGACATTCCCGAACTAAAGCGCTTATCTATGTTTATGAAGGGAACTATATTTTCTATCACCAAAATTTATATTTGTCATCAAGTTGTATCACCTAATAAATATATAGACTCAGGGTGGCCTATATCAGAATCTTCCATGTTTTACGTGGGTCAGAAACTCGAACAAAGTCACAAATTAGTTCATCAAATGATTTATTCTTCTTGATTCACAAATTAACAAAATAATAGTCTCTCGCACTTTAATTATACACTGATGATGGTATTTTAATCAAATAAAGTTAAAACAGTTGAAGATGGCGTCGGAATTAAGCGATTCGTCAAGCGCGTGGTGCGTTGGCGGCTCTTGATTCAAAAGTGACCATGATGGCCGCCCCGCTCCCACCCATGTGACGTTCCGCAAGAATGACAGCTGAAATCTCTCATGCTGCCATTCTGTTCCGACGTCGTCGACAGCAAACGTCAAATGTCATGTGTCGCGCCGTCACGGCCGGACTGACATTCGACCGTCCTCGGGCGTAGATCTAACGTTGTCCTAAAACAGGCAATTTCATTATTTGACTAGATGCTCGCCCAGCCTGACAAACAGCACAGCACTAATTCTAACATACTTCATAAGCAAGATATGGAAGCATGTATCCCTTCGACCATCATGAGCAATGGACCGGATGACATCTCACAACCTCGCAAACATAACCCGGACCGGACGAGTGTGTCCTTTCGACCAGCTTCAATGCATGGACCGGACGGCACTGTCCCTTCGACCGGTTCACAGACAGGGTCTAGACAAGTGTGTCCCTTCGACCAGCCCCAATGGCATGGACCGGACGGCACTGTCCCTTGACCGACTCATTACTAGACGTTATCTACCGAAAACATGGGCCGGACGAGCGTGTCCCTTCGACCAGCCGTTAAAGTAGCATGGACCGGACGACGTTGTCCTTTCGACCAGTTTTAACACAGCATGTTAAATACAAAGGAACAGATATGTGGCATACCTGTCAGTTACGGATAATCTTGCTCATTTTGAATTTCGACTTCATATTGTACATCTAGTGTGTCGGGATCAGAGCACACACTGAGTGTATCCGATCCGGCAGTAAGAGTTTCTGAATTAGCCGAGGCAGTATCCGAGTCTGCGCCAAATCTTCCATTTCTCAGATTTAGGTCATAGCCTCCCTGAATTGGGCTTCGCGGTAACATGACATCACTACTGGATTGTAATGGCTCCGCATGTTCAGGCGCCGTCTCGGCCTCCTCGTCGTTCAACAAACTGGTAGTGATTTCAAGTAACCCAGCATGTCCCCGAGGTACTGCACGCAAATTCTCGTGTGCGTATTTATAACAGCGGTGTGAACCACTTACGCTTTTTAGTTCGTACCGATCATTTTCTAATACGGAGGTTACAACGAACGGTCCCCTAAACTTCCTATCTAACTTAGTTTGATTTCGTTCACTATTCTTGATAAAAACAAAATCGCCCTGAGCAAATGGTTTAATGTTAGCACGACCACGGTTAAATCTTAAAGTATCCGCCGCAGCTGCCTTTTGAATATTTTCCGACGCATTTTCTCGAATGGACTCTAAACCTAAACGGCTATTTCGCTCATCAGAGTGTGAAGATATCTGGGACATACCAAGTGATTCTGCACGTATCCCAAACATCAGTTCCGTAGGTGAGTACTTAGTAACAGCCGATTTTGTACTATTGAGTGCTAATTGTATATTGCCTAACTCATCGCGCCATGTCTTATTAGGGTCGTTTTCGACTATCGTGAGCAAGCTTTTTAGTGTTCGCATAACTCGCTCAACTTGTCCGTTAGCCCTGCTCGACCCGGTTGCAATAAAATGCAGATCAATTTTATAATTATTGCAGAAGTTTCTAAATTCACTACTAATATAGCATCGGCCCTGATCCGCAATAACGCGTGTAGGGGCTCCAAAAAGACAAACAGCCTTTTCTAGAGCTCGCACTGCGCTACTTGCATCTAGTGATATTGTATGCTCTAGCAGGACATACTTAGTAAATGCGTCTATTATCACCGAACAATACTCTTTCCGGTCGCTCTTACCACTAAGTTTCCCGGTAAAGTCTATGTGGATTGTGTGCCATGGCACAGATAGTTTTGGGATCGAGTGTAACTGAACGGGTTGAGCGCCCGATGGTCCCTTCGACGCTTTGCAAACTATGCATGAATCAATAAACTTACGCACGCATTTGGACATTTGCGGAAACCAATATTGTTCGTAGAGTTTATCTAGTGTCTTATCGCTACCAAGGTGTTGAATTTCATTATGGACGTGGTTGATAAGAGTCCAAATCAGAGATCGTGGAACGACCGGTAACCAAGATATAGTTTTGTTGCGCCCAACCTTTCTATACAGAATACCATCTCTAACATCGTAGGTATGTGCTACTGTTTCCGGAAAGTCGCTGTTATTATGTTTAGTGATCAAGTCTTGGATTTCGGTATCGCGTTTTTGTTCAACTGAGAGCCATCCTTGATGTAACTCTACAAACTGGACACGTTTAGTAGTAGGGCTTTGGGACGAATACGCGCCAGCATCCGACTGGAGGTTACGGGAAAAGAAGTCAGCATGTTCCATACCACGGCCTTCACGATATATGATCTCAAAGTCGTAGGCTTGTAGGAAAGCCCACCAACGGTGCACGCGAGGCGTCAAATCAACCTTGGATTTTGATGCTTTGAGCGAATTGCAATCAGTGTAGACTACAAAATGTCGCCCGTACAAATAATGCCGAAAGTGTTCTACCGCTCGTACGACAGCCAAGGTCTCTAATTCGTACGAGTGGTAGCGAGATTCTACCTCGGATGTACGCCGACTAAAGTACTCCACAACATGGGGTAAGTTATTATTTCTCTGAATAAGGATTGCCCCATAACCTTCGGCACTCGCGTCTGTGTGCAACTCGACCGGCAATTCAGGATTAAATATCGTTAAAACTGGCTCCGAAGTTAGTATTTTAACTACATTTCTACGAATTTCCTCATGTTTGTCAGTCCAATTAATAGGTCCTTTTAGTTTAGTTAATGGGTACAACGGACCAACAACATTTGTAAACCCGGGTATAAATTTCCTAAAATATGATGCGAGCCCGAGAAATTGACGAACCTGCGTAGCTGTACGTGGTGACGGTGCTTCAACTAATGCCTGAATTTTGCGGGAATTGGGCCTAATTTCGCCAGATTGTAAGGAATAACCTAGATAGTCTACTTTTTGTTTCATGAATTTGCACTTTTGAAGGTTAAATGAAAAACCTGCTGCAGTCAGGGCTTGTAAGGCCCCATCTAGGCGCTCCAAACCCTGCGAAATATTGGAGGAATAACAGAGGACGTCATCCATATATATGAGAGGCCTGTCATTAAGGTGTTGCAGTGCTTTTGTGATACATCGCTGGTACACAGAAGGTGCATTGCGTAAACCGAAGGGCATTGCGAGGTACTCGTATTGGCCCTCCGGAGTTACGAACGCAGTCATCTCAATTGAATCAGGATGAATTAA
This sequence comes from Amphipoea lucens, assembly GCA_947508005.1. Taxonomy (NCBI): domain Eukaryota; kingdom Metazoa; phylum Arthropoda; class Insecta; order Lepidoptera; family Noctuidae; genus Amphipoea; species Amphipoea lucens. The sequence continues at coordinate 9,593,001 of OX382358.1, forward strand.
TATTTGATGGAATCCGCTAGCCATATCTAATGAAGAAAAGTAATTGGCGCCACTGAGCTGGTCTATCTGTTCCTCGATGCGAGGCAAGGGATAGTGTTCGGGTTGTGTGTTAGAATTGAGTTCCCGATAATCTACGCACATTCTGTCGGTATTGTCCTTTTTTTTTACAAGGAGTATCGGACTCGCAAAAGGGGAACAACTCTCACGAATGATACCAGCATCTAGTAATAGTTGTATTTTTTCACGGACTATTTGCTTCTCTATAGGTGCTAGTCGATAGGGTGATCTCCGAACTACTTTATGAGGATCTATTAATTTAATACTCAATTGCCCTGTAGTAACGCGCCTAGTAGGTATACCGTCTATGAAGTAATCTGAATATTTACTAATTATTTTTGACAGCAACATTTTATCTTCTCCTTCTAAGTCGGTATCGATTGAAGAAATATCGAAAACTACCGATTTGGTTTCGCAAAAGTTGGTTCGCTCTTTGGTCTTAAATAAGAGTTTGTCATTATCAATTGTCACACAAAAACCTTTCTCTAAGATATCTCTACCTACAATGATTGGCACAGAAATTACCGTATCCGAAACGATGTGAAACATAAGGTCAACCGAGACGTCTCCAATTTTTACAGTACTTAAAATTTGGCAAGTGCATTCTACGTCATCACTTCCGATACCAGTAAGATAAACTAGATTATTGCGTACAGTACCCGGAAACCGACTGCGAAAACTTTCAGTTAAAAGAGAGCAAGATGATCCGCTATCGAATAAAAATGGAAATCTCTCACCCGCTGATGTCTCTAACGTAGATCCTGATAGTTGGTGATTACAAAGGTTGACTTCCTTCCTTTCAGACTTCCCTCCATTCTTCTTTTCTGGACAAGCTGTAGACGTGTGACCAGGCTTTCCACACGTGTAGCAGGATATAGGCGGCTTGTCTTGATTATTTGTAGAACTTGATGGATCTTGGGACTTCGATGATTTGGAGTCCTCCTTTCGCTTCCTACATTCAGCCTGTCGATGTCCTGCCACGCCACACCAATGACACTTTCCAGGGAATCTAGAATCTGTCATTCGAGGTCGCTTAAAATCGGGGTCTTGATTTCCCTCACTGACGTCCAACCGTCGCTTTAGTGATATACCATTGAGGATCCGAAACAATTGAGCACGAGTAGTTATCACATGTGCTGTCAACTCTCTACGTATCATATTATCCTTTTGACATAGCACTGACATAGCGAAACCAGTAATAACTTCCTCAGGTAAGTCAGTTTTTGGTATCCGCTCGATCAAGTTCCATAAGCGCATCGCAGACTCTGATGCGGTTTCTTTGACATTAATTTGAAATCTTAAAATCTCATCGAAATGATCCTGCATTAATTTCGGTTTAGCAAATCTAGCAAGCAACGTTTCTTTAACAGCACCCCATGTCAATTCCTTGAGGTTCATTTTGGTCAAGTGGGTCGCTGCGCGACCTTTAAGCGCCTTAGTTAGTGCCATCAATAGATTAACGCCTACAAGATTTTTCTCCTGCACTATAACTTCAGTGACGTTACACCAGCCTTCAATGTCAGCTTCGGAATCGTCAGGATCAAATTCGATGAGTTTTATAGTGTTGGTACTCACAGGAGTTGATGTTTGCGACATCGCAAATATCCGGGTGAACATTGCCTCCATATTCGACAGTATTCTCGTCGCAGAGATGATTTCTGCAGGTGGCGTGTCCTCTGGTTGTTGCACGTGGGATCCCACTTCTGATATAGACTCAGGGTGGCCTATATCAGAATCTTCCATGTTTTACGTGGGTCAGAAACTCGAACAAAGTCACAAATTAGTTCATCAAATGATTTATTCTTCTTGATTCACAAATTAACAAAATAATAGTCTCTCGCACTTTAATTATACACTGATGATGGTATTTTAATCAAATAAAGTTAAAACAGTTGAAGATGGCGTCGGAATTAAGCGATTCGTCAAGCGCGTGGTGCGTTGGCGGCTCTTGATTCAAAAGTGACCATGATGGCCGCCCCGCTCCCACCCATGTGACGTTCCGCAAGAATGACAGCTGAAATCTCTCATGCTGCCATTCTGTTCCGACGTCGTCGACAGCAAACGTCAAATGTCATGTGTCGCGCCGTCAAATAGATCTATCGCCACGAAATATTTGTATCACCTAATAAATAGATCTATCGCCACGAAATATTTTCGTTCTCAGATAGCGGGGCTCCGTCGACATAGGATGCAAGAACGAGCGAAGGGCACCCCGAAGTTTGGTTTGGTTAGGTTACTTTAAACCCTTTACACAGAAATAGGGGCCCCGCGAAGCGGGGCTCCGTCGACATAGGCTGCAAGAGCGAGCGAAGGGCACCCCGAGGTTCGGTTTGGTTAGGTCACTTCTCCCCGGTGGGTTCCCGCATTGTCGAGGCGGGGGGGCTCAGTAGCCGTGGCTTGGACACCCAAGTGAAGCGAAGTGGAACCCGAGGAGGGGCCGCTCGTCAGGGCTTTTGCCGGTAAGCCGACGACGTAGCGGCCAACAAGTAGGTTGCGGTGCCGCTTGAGCGACATCGCAGCTGAGGCGGGCCGCGATGTCGTATCGGAGGCATCGCGGCCGAGGGTTGGAGGCCGCGGTGGGAGAGGAGTGCCGGTATTGCGGTGCGCCGCTCTCCCTACCTTCCGCGGCCTTGACGGGGTCGCCACCGTCCGATGGCGGACGCGGTGGGGCCGCAGAGGAAGAGGAGTGTTGGTATGACGTTGGCCGCTCTCCCTATCCTCTGCGGCCGAAAATTGGCAGGCGGCGGGGCCAATGACCTGACCCGTCGCAGGGGAACCAAGGGTGCCCAGACACGAGGTCGTCTGGCGCCCATGTGCTGGTTTGGTCCCTGGGGTGGTCACGGCGTGCTATGTGTTCTAGTGCGCCGGAGATGGGGAATACTTCCCAGAGGAGGGTCCGGTGACGGACAGCCGCGGCGGGTTCACGGATGAGTGCTAACGCGTGCCCGTGTTCGCGCCGTAAGCGGCAGAGGAGGACACCGTGGAGTTTTAGTGGGTTTGAGTCCCACATAACTGCACTATCTCCCCGTGGTAGTGCAGAATGCATGAGCATTTCTCCACGTTAAAAAAAAATGGTTAGGTCACTTGCATTGTTTGGTGACTACATTTTGGTGACAGATCTACTATTTGGAGGACAAACCCTATTATTTAAGAAACACAAAACTAATTAAATTGGTGATAGCTTAAATGATACCCGTTTATGAATGACGAGGCAGATAAGTGTGGCGCGTACGCACAGCCGGAACAAAACAATGACGACGCTAGTGTACGCCGACGGCGCCGAGTATAGCGCACATTTAACATAAATAAGGAAACGTCAAACGAACAATGCCCGGCGTGCAAGCAACACGACCACAAATTACCAGACTGTTATAAATATAAACAGCTAGACGTAGACGCACGATGGGAAATAGCAAAAAAATCCTTTTTTTTTTTTTCCTATTTGGCATCTCATAGTTGACCTTTAGAGGTCGTGAATACTTAACCGGACTATCCTGTGGTTGCCTTAAGTAAACTCAAAGCCTCCAGCCAGGGGCGTTTAACTAGTATACTAAGCGACTACACGCTAAGGGCACCCCCTTTGGGGTACGAACCTTGGCTTAGGGCGTCGCCGGGAGAGGGCAGCAAGATGGGACAGGCTGGATCATATTAATATTATTTAAGCTTGATGAGGCCGGCGTTTCCTATCTGACTACTCTGAGAAGAAACGCCGAAACAAACTCAGAGGTCACAGTCGGGGATTTAAGTCTATTGGCTCAGCTGTGGCGCGGGCTGGCCTTTCTTCGAGCAAGGATCGGGGGGAAGCATTTACTTGGGGACGTCGCGAGGGACCTCGGCGGCGAGGTCGGAATGACGGGGTTTTGTGTTTGTGCACTGTACTGGTCGCTTTATTTTTCTCCTGGAGGAGAGTTATATGGGGTCGTCAGGTTCGGAGAGAGCATGCCTTGGACGGCGAAGTTTGCTGATATTGGAGGGGATGTATTTGGTGGCCTCGACAACCAGTGGGTTGCGATGGTTGGCGGCGGTGTCGAAGAAACGCTTGGAAAGGCGTTTCATGAATTGTTTGATGGTGGGGATTTTGAGGTCAAGATGGAGGATCTCATTTCGAACGAACCAAGGGGATCCCGTAGCCTTACAGAGGAAGCGGTTTTGGAGGGTCTGCATCCTGTGGATGTGGTCGGGTTTCGCGTGAGCGAAGACTACACAGGCGTAGGTCATTACAGGTCGAATACACGCTGCGTAGATGCGCAGTTTGCATCTTAGTGACAATTTGCTGCGTGCATTGAGAACGGAGTGGAGTCTGCCGAGAGCGAAAGTGGCGCGCGAGCAGACCATCTTTATGTGCTCTGCGAAGGAAAGGTGCCTGTCGAGTATTACTCCTAGGTATTTGGCTTGCTTTTCCCAAGGGATCGGCTTGCTGAACAGGGTGATAGGTCGGGAGGGGGTTGGGTTTGAGTCGCGGTTTCGAAAAGAGAACTGCTTGACTTTTGTCGGGATTGATCTCTATTCTCCACTTCCTGAACCAGTCAGCGAGTTTGTTGACTGCGGTTTGGAGTGTGCGTGAGATCTGGACTAGGCTGCGACCAGTGTAGAAAATGACTGTGTCGTCAGCGAACAGTGCCAACTGGGCCTTTTTATTTGTGGGGATATCGCTGGTGAACAGCGTGAAGATGAGTGGGGCAAGCACAGAGCCCTGGGGTACACCTGCTCGGATGGGGTGCGGGGAGGATATCGCTCCTTCAACTTTATAACGGAAGGTGCAGTTCGACAGAAAGTCTCGTATGATGAGTACGAGACGGTCCGGCACTCCGAGTTGGTATAGCTTGTAGATTAAGCCATTGTGCCAGACCTTGTCGAAGGCTTTCGCTATGTCGAAGAATACTGCACCTGTCATATACCCGCGTAGGAATCCTGCGTGTATATGTTCGGTGATGCGGTGGACCTGCTGTACGCAGGAGTGTTGGGTCCGAAAACCGAATTGTTCGTTTGGGATAAGGCCCTTTGTTTCGGCGTAGTCTCTAAGACGCTTGTAAATGAGCCGCTCGTAGACCTTACAGAGAACATTGAGCAGACTGATGGGGCGGTAACTCGAGGGTTCCGATTTGGGTTTGCCGGGCTTGGCAATACCGATAACAGTGGCTTCTTTCCACGCTTGTGAGAAGATGTTGTTGCTCATGGCGCCATTGAAGATGGTGACCAGTAGCATTATTATTTGGGCAGGGAAGAGTTGAATCACTCTGTTGGTGATTCCATCTGAGTCAGGGGCTTTTCTAGGTTTGAGGCCCTTGATGATATCCTGCACTTCGTCTGGAGTGACGGGTGGCAGAGGATTGTCAGGGTCTTCGACTGGTGGGAGGGAGGCTTTGCGTTCGACTACCGCGTCAACCTCAGAGAGATGGGCTTGATCTACGGGTTGGGAGCTAGGTGTACATTGAGCTTCGAGACTGTCGGCCAGGCATTCGGCCTTGTCATTGTCATCGAAGGCAATGGTTTTGTCAGGGCAAAAAAATCCAACATGTGTTTTAGATGTCTACGAAACAAGCATATGTAGAAGGTTCACGTGTAAAGCATCTATTTGTGACATAAAAGAATGCAACATGAAACATCACAAACTATTGCATAAAGAGCGGAAAGTAGAGGCGACACACAACAATGTAGCGACGCCGGCGCCGACGCCCGTTATCGCACACGAAACTGTTACGTCAGCGCGGGAAACAGTATCAACAACATCGCCTCAGAATTGCCGCGCGTATTTGAAAATAGTACCTGTCACATTAAGCGGACCACATACAAGCGTAGACACATACGCTTTATTAGATGATGGGAGTACAGTCACCTTGATGGATGCATCGGTAGCAGATGTCCTAGGTGCGGATGGGCCAGTCAAACCTATGTGGATACAAGGCATAGGCACGGAGGTTAAGCATGAGCAAAGCCGCACCATGAGCTTCCACATACAAGGCAGGTACCATAGCGAGCCACAGAAGATAGAGGCGGCGCGCACCATAGATAGGCTTGAAATGATGACGCAAACTGTACATACCGAAGACATAAAAAATTGTAAACATTTAAATGACATTCATAACACCCTTGTTTATGAACACGCGCGACCAATGATTTTAATAGGCCAAGATAACTGGCATTTATTGGTAGCAATAGAAACGCGGACAGGTGCGCGTGATCAACCGGTAGCATCGTACACTAAACTCGGATGGGTATTGCATGGATGTCAATACTCTATAAATAAAGTTATAGCTACATTTTGCGGCAACATTAAAATTAAAGAAAATCTGGAACCAATAGAAGAAAGCATGAGAAACTTTTTCAAGTTAGAATCACTAGGCATAGAACCTAAGATACCTAGAGATGACCCGCAACAGAGAGCCTTAGACATCCTAGAACAGAAGAATCGACGATTACCTGATGGCAGCTTCGAAACCGGACTATTGTGGAAGCAAGAGGTACCTAAAATACCTAACAACTACCTAGGCGCCCCCTAAAGCGACTGAAAAAACTGAAACAGCGCCTAGATAATGACGAGAACCTAAAGACCCAGTACTTGCAACGCCTTGACAATCTATTCAACTCAGGCTATGCAGAAAAGGCACCTGATACCTCCACAATCAATAAAACCTGGTACCTACCTCACTTCCCAGTGGTCAACCCAGCCAAGCCACATAAGCCGCCACGACTCGTACACGATGCAGCAGCAAAGACAGCGGGTCTATGCCTAAACGACCTACTTCTATCGGGACCCGACTTATTAAAATCGTTGCCCGGTATTTTACTGCGTTTCCGTCAAAATAAAATAGCTGTGTCAGCGGATATTAAAGAAATGTTTATGAGGATAAAGATAAGAGAAGAAGATCGCGATGCGTTGAGATTTTTGTGGCGCGGCGACCAACGGCAGGGACCGCCAGAAGAATATCGCATGACATCTGTTATTTTTGGCGCGACGTCATCCCCATGTACAGCGCTATACGAGTACATAAAGGATCGCAACGCTAGCGACTTTGCAGACAGATACCCAGCCGCGGCGTCAGCAATAGTAAACAATCATTATAATATGGATGACTATCTTCAGAGTTTTGCCAACGAAGAGGAAGCCAAGAGAATAAAAACGCAAGTAGATTACGTTCATAAAAAAGTTAAGCAAAAAATAACAATCGAAAAAACAGTAAACTACATACATATACCTGCTACTTATAACCTACGCGCCGAAGAACAATGGGTCAAGCGCGCACAAGCCGAGAGCTTCACAAAAGAAATTGCCGCCATAAAAGACAACAAAGCGGCGCCGGCGCCCGGCGACAGCCCGTTATCTGTATTAAGTACCTACCTAAACGACGCAGAAGTTTTACGTCTGCGCGGGAGAATCACAGCGGCACAAGACGTGAATGAAGAAATAAAAAACCCAATAGTACTCGAGGGTACGCACAGATATACGAAGCTATACATAGCGCATGTGCATGAAAGTTTACGTCATGGTGGTACCGAGATAACAGTAAATGAGCTAAGACAACGTGTTTGGATAACAAGACTGCGTTCGTCTGTAAATAATTTTTTAAAGGGCTGTTTATACTGTAAAGTAAAAAGGCAAAACCAGCCAATCCCTCTACGGGGAATTATCATACCCCTGTTTAGCTCTTCATGTACGACCTTTCACTTTCACTGGTTTAGATTATTTCGGTCCCATATCTGTTACTGTAGGTAGACATAAAGAAAAAAGGTATGGGGCTTTATTTACTTGCCTAACTTGTAGAGCTTTATATATAGAGATAGCAAATTCACTTAGTGCAGATTCAGCTATCGCCGCCCTCCGGCGATTTATAGGTAGGAGAGGTTGTCCCAAAGACAACACTACTTGTTTTAAAGCGGCTGATCCACTAGGGGAAAGCGCCTTAAGTGCTTTAGGTAGTGAGTCAAGTGGCGGCTGTCGGTGAACGTGGGTAAGACGCAGGCGATGATCACCGGATCAGCGCCCCTCCCGCCACCCTTGAAACTACAAGGAGCCGACGTCGCGTGGTCGCCCCAGGTCAAGTACCTAGGGGACACCATAGATCGTCGGCTCATGATGGGGCCACACGTCCGCTCGGTCGCCGCACGGGGTAGGGTAGCCCGCCACCTGCTCAAGCCAGTGCTCTCGTCCCGCATCCCGGCGCGCGTCAAGTTGGGCGTGTACAAGTTGTAACTCGCGAAAGGAATGTTTGCGCGTGCCGACGCATGTACTTGGCCCCAGGTCAAGGATATTGCGCCCTGGCACGCGCGCCCCCCTGACGCGAGACCCCTGCCCCGCGACCTGGTAGCGGACGACGACCCCATCGCACCGGATTGACGCCTCGAGTGAGCCGCACCCAGGTTACACGCGGCTCACTCGAAACAACTGCACTCCACACTGTACATACATTCGTTGCGTAGCGTGTGCTAGGTTAATATAGGCACGTTACGCAGCGAGCGCAGCCACTCACCACTCCACAGACACCCAAACTCACACGAGACCGCGCAGTGCGGGCTGCGGGCACGTAGACACTGAGCGGTGTTACACAACACAATACCGCTCACACACACACGACTGCTCCTTAGCCCGGACCGTGACCGGCTAGCTCTGGAAGCGGGGCGGGCGGGAGCAACACACCTATATTCTGTAGGAGCGTCGAGTCGGCACCTTAGTCGCTGGTCGTCTCTCGCCGAGCCTCCCCCAGGCAACTGGGGGTCTCACCTGGCGGGGACAGACCGCCTAGGTATCGTGAAGAAAGCGGCGCTGTATAACAGCGTCGCGGCGCGCCTACAGAAAAACAACATGCAATCATTCACATGGGCACGCGTAACTTACGCATGCCCACAAATTCCACAGGCCACTGTAGCCTACATATTGAGAGGCCCGTATTGGCGGGCCGCCGTACAGATTTCTGCGGCCGGGGGGCGAAGCCCTGGAGTCGCTCGCCACGCCCCCTGACGGGGGTGTCGCGAATTCCCAAGTAACTGTGGACCAACCAGTCGTTCAGATCAAGTTATAGATGTCACTATGCCGGTTTAGGCTCCGCAAAACCTGGGTATTATGAGTCCGAGTCCCATCACAAATACATAAAAGTGTTTTAATTAAACAAGGCAACCCCCATACAGTCCACTCGCTGCACACAAGTAAGAAGCAGTTTATTAAAATTCAACATTTTCATTAAGTTTTCCGTATGTCATTACTTCCCAGAATTTGATCCTTATTATTTCTCCGTCAGATTTGCCTATTTGAGTCATTATGGATTAGGCCAAACCCGATCATGCCAAAATCAACGCCTCTGAAGATCACTTTATTTTCGACCCTTTTTTGAAATCTGAAAGTGGACTCCTGACCACAGGGCTCCTTGCGCGAAGGTCACTTGCCCGAAGGACACTTTCCCGAAAGACACTTTCCCGAAAGACACTTTCCTGAAAGACACTTTCCCGAAAGACACTTTCCCGAAAGACACTTTCCCGAAAGAAACTTTCCCGAAAGACACTTTCCCGAAAGACACTTTCCCGAAAGACACTTTCCCGAAAGACACTTTCCCGAAAGACACTTGCGCGAAAGACACTTTCCCGAAAGACACTTGCGCGAAGGACACTTGCGCAAAGGACACTTGCGCGAAGGACACTTGCGCGAAGCAAACATGCTCCGAGAGCACCTGCGCCATCCGAAACGACAGGGAGCCGGCTCGTGGGCGCCCTCCCTTAGCATCATCTCAAATTCCGTAAATATGTTGATAAATGTTTTGTGTAAATAATATCCTAGAAATTGTATTGTAAAAACCAGATGGCGTCGTTACTTCCAATTTTGACCACAAGATCCTTGTATCGCACACGCAATTTGTTTTTGTTCTTGCAGTTTAATTTCTAGTTTTGCACAGCCATACTTAAGACCTTACCTTCTCCCAGACCGTCATTGCTCCTTTTTTCTTGACTTCAGCGGCTATTACTTCTGCTGCGGCATGCTGTACGGCTAATGGCATTATTGAATCTTTTGCTGTTTTACTCGTAGGTCTGAAACATGTTAAAGGAGAATGGAATGGATGGATGAAAGGTTAGAGCATACCCAGACTCACAAGTTCATTGTAGCATTATAAACTATGTCCGTTTATGTTGCCCTTAGTTAAATTAATCCTAAAACAGCATGTCTGAATTCACTTGAAGTGTCTGTAAAGTCGGCTTACGGACGATAATTTTATGTGATAACGTCATAAAAAAACATTAGATAGATGCGTCACAAGACGAACTGCTTACGCAAGTTAGCAATATAAAATTTTGGTATCATCTTTCCATACGCGTCTCACATATTGAGGGTAGAATTCATATTGGACCACAGTATTGAGCCAATCATATGCCGGCTTCCTTTCCATTCCTACCCCCATACCGCAAAAGGTGCTACACCGCAACACCAATGAGAAGCGTCTCCGCCGCAGTGACTTGACAGAAGTCGCCATGAGGATTCGCACTGTTCTCTTCAAGCAGTCAACCGCATAACACCGCTTTAACTTAACCGCTGGACCATCATTATAATATAACTACTTAACGTGTTGGCCGACACAAAGTGACACAGAGTGACAAACAGTGGCACAATACAATCGATTTGCCGGGCGCGAGTGAGAGAAACCATCAGAGAACGCGCGTGCACCAACCTGACATCCAGAGATTCCAAGTAAGTCATCCTCTTCCCATACTTTCATTTTGCTCAATTTTCTGTCGTCCAATATTCGATCCCGCATAAAAATTATTACCCGCTAAATTACACAACGCTTTATTGGTCCTTCGAGAAACCGCTAATCCAACTTCACCACGAACGTTTAGGCCGATTGTGGTGTCATACTTTCTAGCGGTGACATGAATTTAGACGAACTTCAGTCTTATGTCTAAAATATGGCCCATACCATTATTATAGTTTCAAACTCAAATGGGTCCCGCCTGCTTGCAACTTTTATTTAATTTAAAATGGGCTTGTTTTTAGCTTTTCAGTTAGTTTTAGTATAAGGTTGCAGTTGGGTTTTTTAATTTTTTTAATTACTTTTTTTATTTCCAGCTTTTTAGTTTACAAATGTGAAAGATTTTGCAGACGATTTAGTTCTTGATACGTGTTTTTTACAATTTGTCACTTTGATTTACTTTTAACCATATTATAATTTGTATATATTTTTGTAATCACCTTTTTAAAACCCTTTATTTTGATACCCCACTCGATAGGTTTTGAGAAAAAAAAAATTTTTTGAAGGCATAATATGGCGCCAAAAATCCGCAATTTAGTTTTTTTTTTATTTTGATATGTCCCAGTATCACTCTTACAATAAATACGAATCTAACAACACCTCTCAAGCTAAATTCCATCGAGTCGTTCAGGCCACAGAGCGTGCCAAACAATTATACAAACAAACATACATACATACTCTCGAAAAACATAACCCTCCTTCTGGTGCAGTCGGGTAAAAAATACAACCGACTTCAAAAAAAAAAACTACAAAGTGATAAATAACTTTAATTTCGGAAGTCGGTGTCGTTGGTTCCGCATTTTTGTTTTTTGACACCGACTTCCGAAATTAAAGTTATTTATCATTTTGTAGTTTTTTTTTTTGAAGTCTGTTTTTTTTTTGTAAAAATGTTTTTATTTATCACTTTTTAGCTGTACCTACCCCACACTAATTCAATTAACACTAGTGCATTGAAGAATTGAAGACACCGACTAGAAGAATTATCAAAATTAGCATAGAAATGTCGGAGATGCAGTCATTTATGTATACAGGGTGAATTTTCCAAGTGGGCGTGGGTGGCCAAATTCTAAACTATGAGGAATAGCGAAAAGTACTCAAAGGAGTCGAGGGCTCGATTTTGGTAAAAACTAAAACTGCATCATTGGATTTTTGAAAAATCAATATTTCTAGCCAGGAATCGAACCTGTTGATTTTGAAAAAAAAAACACACACACTGTATTATTACACCATTCGATAGTGTTCCTAATAAGGATCAAATTCTGGGAAGTAATGACATACGGCAAACTTAGGGAAAATGTTGAATTTTAATAAACTGCTTCTTATTTTAAAGTATTCATACCTACATTACGTACCTTGTTCGAAATGATGCTCAATATTTTTATTAACACACCCGCAGCGCAGTCACCTTCACAACATTATGTTCTAAATTCAAATTTCTATTACGATTTTTGGAAAATATTCTAGTGGAATCAATAATATTGTAATGCTCAATGCACTACAATCCTTGAGACATCGAATCCAGCTATGTATTAAAAACAATGGTCATCATTATGAAAAATTAATCAATTAAGGTTTAATAGGTAGGTAACATAACCCGCTGGCTAAATAATAACAGCCGCACAGGTCAATCCATCAGGTTAGCTTGCCGCGGTTGGTCTGTGGATGGGTGCTTTACATACCGAGACCCCTCGGTGCCTCGGAAAGCACATTAAGCCGTTGATCCCGGCTGTCATTCCTGGATCTTTGACAGTCGTTACGGGTAGTCAGAAGCTCGAAAGTCTGACAACCAGTCTTACCAAGGGGTATCGTATTACCCAGTAACTGGGTTGTGGAGGTCAGATAGGTAGTCACTGCATGTAAAATACTGGTATTCAGCTGCATCCGGTTAGACTGGAAGCCGACCCCAACATAGTTGGGAAAAGGCTAGGCAGATGATGATGAGGTAGGTAACATAAGAAAAATAAAAAAAAGTATTTTGTTAAAAATGAGCTCTTTCCTTTAGTTTGCCGTAAGTATATCATTACTTCCCAGAATTTGATCCTTATTAGGGACACTATCGAATGGTGTAATAATACAGTGTGTTTTTTTTTTCAAAATCAACAGGTTCGCTTCCTGGCTAGAAATATTGATTTTTCAAAAATCCAATGATGCAGTTTTAGTTTTCATAAAAATCGAGCCCGCGACTCCTTCGTTTGTTGCCCGTGGTCCGACCGCGTAGTCCTACTAGTAGGACCACGGGCATTTTTCTTTTCGGTGGTTCTATCAATCGGACCATCGTTATAAAATTATCATATTTTATTGGCACTGGTTCTACTGGTCGAGTAGAACTAAGATAAATATTTTTGCCCATGGTACTACTTACGTAGTACTTATATATACCTGTCACATTATTTTACTACGCAAAATACGCGCATTGATGTGTAGTTGCGGATACCAGCCCGTATTACCTTCATTATTTTACAAAGGAAAAAAATACGTGTAAGTAAAAATAAAATTTATTGAATAAGGTTTTTTACATTTTAACAACACACTTTTATTAGTAAAATATTGATTAAAAAAAACTGTCAGGGCTATCAATTTATTTTTTTAGATAGCCCTGATAGTCTTTTTTAAACATTATGCAAAATTGCGAAGTCATTGAAAATAACAAAACTTGGTCATAACTCTTAAACCGTAAAAAAATTCACCGACATGTAATAATTTTGCTTTGCATGCAAAGAAGTTTACTCACTTAATAGAACCACGGGTAAACAAAGTTGCCCTTAGTACTACTGATAGAACTTGATTTGCCCATGGTCCGATTGATAGAACCACCGAAAAGAAAAATGCCCGTGGTCCTACTAGTAGAACTACGCGGTCGGACCACGGGCAATAAACGGACTCCTTTGAGTACTTTTCGCTATTCCTCATAGTTTGAATTTGGCCATCCACGCCCACTTGAAAAATTCAACCTGTATATCTTCATACATAAAGAATAGTTACATGTTTTATATACTAAAACCTTCCTGAAAGTATATAGATCACATTAGTGAAAGAATTATCAAAATTGGTTTATTAGTTTTTGAGAAAATCGCGGACATACATACATACATACGGGTCGAATACAGAACCTCCTTTTTTGAAGTCGGTTAAAATATGTACGAAATTGTACAATTTCAGTACTTATTAAATAAAGTACTGAAATTGTTTTATTCTTCGCCATATTGACAGTACTCGATCTTCATTAATTCATAGTGATGTAGTATTTCACTTATAGACTTTGTTATGGGCCAAGAAAATTGTACGAAAAGTGTACATAGTAGTATCGTACATTTTTCTTGGCCCATAACAGTCTATAAGTGAAATACTACTTAGTGAAATATATAGCGCCCGCTAGAAAGAATACTTCCTGGGCAGTGACACGTTGATTATTGGTTTCTGCGAAGTCTTTGTGGTACATTTTTTTTAATTCAGCGTAAGTTGATACAAAAGTATAGAATAAATAAGCGTTTAAAAACTAAACATGATTTTTGATTAATTTGTTTCTTTTCGAGCATCGTGTCCACGCGAAGCCGAAAACGGACAAAGTCCTTTGCGGGTGACATTATTATTTTTTTTTTATTCTGTAAAGAAGATTGGGCGGTTTCGTCCCAAGTGTTGTAACATGTTCCTACCTATATCATATGGAAGATCTCAGTGAGTGTTATTTTTTTTTGTATGGGCATAACTCTATCTCGTGCAGGGAAAGTGTTATAGTAGTTTCATTTATATAATAAAATATTAAATACAGCTTAATTAATTAGTCTTTTAATGACAAAAGGACTAAAGCTATTTATAACTACTGTTGAAAGTATGGACGCCTGCACTTAAAAAGTATGCAACCAGTCACGAAGCTGCTGTGTTGTGTCAAAATTTTTCTTCTATCTGTCATCGCGTGTGCCAACGTTATCCGTTATTTAAATTAAAATAGTCTTTCAAATAAATTTGTTTGAACTGCCCTTGTTAATATTCTTTCAGGTTATGGGCCCAGTGGAAGGCCGCCCCGTACCTGCGGTAGTGTTATTTTTGCGATCTGAACAGTATTTTGAAAGTTTGTGAAAAACCGCATGCATAACCTAATTTGGTTACCGGCATGATTTTAGCTTATTTCAGATAAATACTGTTGGAAATATGGCGAACAGTTCTTTGATATCAATTGAAAAACTCACTGGTAGAGATAATTGGGCAACTTGGAGCTTTGCAGTGAAAGCTTATTTACAACACGAAGACTTATATGACTGCATTTTAAAGGAACCCGTATCCACTGAACCCAACTCGATAAAGAAAGATATCAAAGCCAAATCGAAGTTAATATTATTAATTAACCCAATATTGTATGTACACATTCAAGACGCAGTTAATGCTAAACAGGTTTGGGAAAATTTATCAAGGGCATTTGAAGATAGTGGACTTTGTCGAAAAGTTGGACTATTGAAAGAACTAATAAACACTAGTTTGGATAACAGTTTATCAGTGGAAGATTATGTAAATAAAATAATGTCCACGGCACACAAATTAAGGAATATTAAATTCAATGTAGATGACGAATGGTTAGGTACTCTGATGCTGGCAGGCTTGCCTGATATGTACAAGCCAATGATTATGGGGTTGGAAAGTTCCGGTATGAAGATTAGCGCTGATTTAGTAAAGAATAAACTATTACAAGAGGTTAAAACATCAGACACTACCGCACTTTATACAAACACAAAAATTCAACCCAAAAATGATCAGCAAAAACCTAAAAAAGGACCAAGATGTTTCCATTGTAATAAGTATGGACATCTCAGCAAAAAATGTTGGTACAAGAAGAAAGAAACTGACAATAAAACAGGATTTATAGCAACGTTTTCCGCATTCACAATGAATGACTCTGTGAACTGGTATGTTGACTCTGATGCCTCCATGCATATGACCATGCACCGGGATTGGCTCTGTGATGTCACGGCTCCACCTGTACATAATATAAGAATTGCCGACAATAAGGTATTGAAAGTTGAATGCTGTCGTAATGTATCTATAAAAGTGAATACTAATAACAGCACCGAGGCAATACAGGTGAAAAAAGTTTTATATGTTCCAGAATTAAAAACGAATTTGCTATCAGTAAGCAAGATAATAGCAAATGGATGCAAAATCCAGTTTAATGAAGTTGGTTGTCAAATTTACAATCAAAATAATAAGTTAGTTGCAAAAGCAAATCTCATTAATGATACATATCAATTAAAATCTTGTAAGAATGAAGAAATGCAAGCAATGACAGCGAAGACTGAGTATGATACTTACCTATGGCATCAAAGGATGGGTCACTTAAATTTCACAGACATTAGTAAAATGCCTAAATGTACAGAGGGAGTAAAGTTGTCACCGGAAAAGGAAAATAGTATTTGTATAACTTGTCTCGAGGGCAAGCAGACCAGGCAACCATTTCCCAGCGAAGGCTCGCGTGCAACGGAGCTGCTAGGGCTCATTCACAGTGACGTATGTGGACCGATGAAAAATGTTTCTATTGGAGGTGCCAGATATTTTGTTACCTTTATTGACGATTATTTCCGTCGTGTACATGTATATATTATTAAAAGCAAAGGCGAAGTTTTTGAAAAATTTGTGGAGTTTAAGAATAGAGTAGAAAATGAAACGAACAAGAAAATTAAAATTCTAAGAAGCGACAATGGTATACAAAAATAATAAGTTTGAAGCCTATCTTAAAAACTATGGAATATGGCACCAGACATCTAATCCTTACACTCCCGAGCAAAACGGTCTCAGCGAGAGAATGAATAGGACGTTAATAGAGCGTGCTAAATGTATGATTTTTAATGCTGAATTACAAGATACATTCTGGGCTGAAGCAGTAGCCACAGCCGCTTATATTATTAACCGCTCGCCATCTCGTGTTTTATCCGATGTGACCCCACATGAGGTATGGACTGGAGAGAAGCCTAATTTGAGTCATATGAGGATTTTCGGATGTCACGCAATGGTACATATCCCTAAAGAAAATAGGACAAAGCTTGAAGTCAAATCACGTAAGTTGATTTTTGTAGGGTACAGTGACTCTACTGAGGGCTATCGATTTATAGACCCTGAAACAATGAAAGGAATTATAAGTAGAGATGTTTTTTTCTTAGAAGCTACTGTAAAGAGAAACAAAGTCGTTAACATGTAAGAAAAGGAAAAAAATAGAAAGAGAGTCAAAATGAAGTCTGAAAGGATATGCCATATCTCGAAATAATTGGGTGTCTACTGTACTTATCTCAAGGAACCAGGCCTGATATAACCTACATAGTAAATTCCTTGAGCAGATTTAATAACCACCCAACTGGTGAACATTGGGCAGCTGTGCTGCTAATCAAGTTGCTGTTCGATATCGATCAACTGCAGACATGGTTGCTGATGCTTTAACAAAAGGGCTTCATCGTCCGAAGCATGAAGTTTTTACCACATCAATGGGTTTGATTATAAAGCGTTTGCGTCCAGGAGAGGATGTTGAAAGTATGGACGCCTGCACTTAAAAAGTATGCAACCAGTCACGAAGCTGCTGTGTTGTGTCAAAATTTTTCTTCTATCTGTCATCGCGTGTGCCAACGTTATCCGTTATTTAAATTAAAATAGTTTTTCAAATAAATTTGTTTGAACTGCCCTTGTTAATATTCTTTCAACTACCTTCTCCTACTCTGACCCAACACTCCCCAGCACCCCCTCTACTACCCTGCGCCGCGCACTGCCATTGTTTTTTTTATTGTAAGCGCAGGAGCAGCGAAAAATATTTTAAGAGACAAGCTATATTTTGGAAAGAGATGGTTGTCGGTTGTTGCATGGTTGTTGCAACTTTTTGTAATAAGGATATATATTTATGAGTTTTATTAAGTATTTATCTTTTTTATATTTATAGTTTTTTACTCTTTTTTACATGTAAACAACATATTACAAGGGTTGGGACGCAACTCATATAATAACACCCATTCTCCTTTTAGGGACTTTTATAACGCACAGCGTATGTCAGTCCCATCGTAACCTAATACAAGTACACATCAAACTTATGAGATTAATATGTCAGGGCCATAAAGTCGAACAACTTTCTCGCATCTTCAGAGCTCGGCTTCGATAGCATTTGGTGGAATGTACCTATATCGTTCTTGTTCAACTTCAAAGCCCTGAACAACTTACTCCTATCAGCCTCAAAACGAACACATTCCATCAACAAGTGATGCATGTCCTCTACAACTCCACACACCTCACAGTTGGGAGAGGTATTTTTTTTTCATCAAGAAAACGAATTTGTTACATGGAATATGTCCAGATCTGAGTCTGTGAGCTGTAACCACTAATTTCCTGCTTAAATTATTATTTATGAACCAGGGTATTCGGGGAGGCTGACTTTGTATGGTCTTATACCATATTCCTTTTTCTAATGAAATTCTGTCAAAGTATTCCTTCCAAAGATCATAACAAATATTTTTGAATTTAGGCAACATTTCTGAGTAATCAAGGGTAATTTTGGTTTCTTTTCCGTTTTTAGCTGCATATTTGGCTAACATGTCAGCCTTCTCACTACCCCGTATTCCAATATGCGATGGGACCCATTGCAATCTCAGCTGAACACCTTTTTGAGTTAGTTCGTCTATCTTAGATAGAATGTCATAAGCTATCGAAGCACCTCTGTGACCAGAGGCGCATCGAGCTATATTATGCCGTAGCGAACTTTTACTATCAGAACAAATAACAATATTCCTGTTTTGACAATTTATGACAAAGGTCAATGCTTCTGAGATCGCAATGAGTTCCAACGTCATAATAGATGCCAGTTCACTTATTTTAAAGCAATGATTATTTAGACTATCTATTTCTTTACAGGGTATATAGTAAGCCGCTCCGCGGCCTTCTACACTCTTCGACCCATCTGTAAAAATAGCTAACCAACCATTATACTTTGTACACAATTCTTTGGTCACTTCGTGTTTTAGTAAAGTATAATCATAAGACCCCTTCGGTGACTTTACTGCCTCTAAGTCACAGTCAATTATTTCTTTCACATTAATGTTAGTGCGGGTGACATGTCTTCATTGACTGCCGAAATACGACTACCGGTGTCGATCTCACACTTGGTCTCAAAGTTATCTATGATGACATAAAGTTCGGTTTATTACCCTTACCTCTAACAGTAATCTAAAACATCTTGTCTGAATCGTCCTCACCACTCATATAATGCGAGGTCGTCGTCGGCACCGTGCTACCGCTCACCTCCGCGTGCTTCTCTGCAGCCTCCAGTGCTAGTGCTAACTTCACTGCCTCTTTATATTCTATCTTCCTTTCAGCAAATATTCTTGAACGCATTGCGTCATTTGTCAAACCCGATACAAACTGATCACTTAGATTTTCCTCGAGCGTGGAACACTTCTTACATTTGCCAAAATTACAAGTTGTTGCCAGATGCTTTAGTGCCTGTAAATATTCCATCAAGGGTTCGCCGGTCCGTTGTCGCCGCAGCCGGAACACGTGGAGTTCGTCGATCTCAGATCGCTGCGGTTCCAAATGATCGGTAACTAGCTTCACCAATTCCTCGTAAGATTTGTTCTCGGGAAAGTCAGGGAAACACAGATCACACAACGAATAGGTGGCTTTGCCTACGATTGTTATTAACATCGGCACTTTCAGGTTATCTTTTACGTCGTTTAGTAAAATGTACTGATTGACCCGGCGTTTATAAGCAGGCTATTGTTTCGAACTAATATTGAACGGTTCTAACTTTCCGATTGGCATCTTAATAACAGTAGGTAAAATCGATACTGCACGCTTAACGAAAACACAAAAATAATTAATAATCCCGTACTCGTCGCCATTGCAGCGTTAATGAAAGGCGGGGGTTAGCAGCTTACTAATTTATTTATAAAATTATCAACCTACCCACCACCATACAAATATCATACCCGACATCGGTACAGTTATGAATGGCCATCAGTTTGGTTCCGTGCCTATAACCTCAGGCGTTCTGCAAGGCTCAATCCTGGGACCTTTATTATTTATTATGTATATAAATGACATAAATGTTTTTTAAATACCAAATTTCTTTTATATGCTGATGACCTTAAAGCTCATACAACT
The DNA here is from genome assembly GCA_947508005.1 of Amphipoea lucens. Classification (NCBI taxonomy): domain Eukaryota; kingdom Metazoa; phylum Arthropoda; class Insecta; order Lepidoptera; family Noctuidae; genus Amphipoea; species Amphipoea lucens. The sequence continues at coordinate 9,612,908 of OX382358.1, forward strand.
GTATAAACTGTAGAGGATTGCCTTAATCTCCAGGAAAACCTGGATAGACTCGCGAGATACTGTCTTGACAATAGGCTACATCTTAGTCATGTAATTATTATATTAACTTTACAAGAAACAAATCTTTTAAATGTAAATTGTGTTATACCGCGCTTGTTTTTACTGTGAGAGATCTGGGTGTGGCACAGCCCAGAGGGTTTTTGAGCAAGCATATCCAGGGTGAGAAGTTGATAGCTGAGTATGTCTGGCATGAGGAGACAACACCGAAAATATATTTAAAAAGTTTCTGATAGGAGCCCCGTTTCCCAAACAGCAGCAAACGGCAACGCGGCAGGCCCAGAATGAGATGGCGGGACGAACTCGACTCTTTCCACAAGGATTGGCGTGTAACAGCACTGGATAGGGATAAGTGGAAGGAGGGAAGGGAGGCCTTTGCCCTGCAGTGGGACAGAAATGGCTGATAATAATAATAATAAAAAGGAGCCCCGTGGTCAGGAGTCCACTTTCTGATTTAAAAAAAGGGCCGAAAATAAAGTGATCTTCAGAGGCGTTAATTTTGGCATGATCGGGTCTGGCCTAACCCATAATGACTTAAATAGGCAAATCTGACAAAGAAATTGTGGGCTTTCCCCAAATCTGACGACTTTGAAAACTCAGATTTGGGCCATTTCTAAAAGGATATTCAGGGCGAATGAAAGTTATTCTGTGCAATAGTGTTACATGTCCTGATAGTGAATATATAAATATCTGACGGGATGATGGAGCCTTTTGGCTAATATGAGGAAATTTCATCAATTCAGAAAAAAACCCAAATGTGGCCATAATTTTGCATTTGTCCCTAAATCAAGGAACCCAATAGCTTCGATTACTGTTTGAATTGAAAGATGACACGTTTGTGAAGATTTCTCGATATTCAGAAGTTTGAAAATAACACTTGAACGTAATGATTAAAAGTTAAGTAGCAAAATTAAAACATCGTCGGAGTACACCATAGACAAAGTTGATTATTTCAAGATTTTACTATGACACCAAGTAAACCAATTATTTCAAAAACATTCTCATCTTATGGGCTATCTAACAAACTAGCAACGTTTTAAAACAAAGGGGTTAGAAGATTTTTGTATGGAGGGTGGCCCTAAGGTCGGTCGCCATTTTGTTTTATTTTCAGAATCGCGGTGCACAACAAAAGTTATATATTTAGATAGAGGACGCTTATACAAACAAAAAATGTTACATAACATAATATCCTAAAGCGTCAGGTTTCGGAGTTATTCACCGAAATATAATTCGAAAACAACAAGGATTTATTTGTTTTTTTCCCCTCCAGGTAAGGATATTGAACTATTGAGGTAATAGAAAAGTTATGAAACCTTTATGGAGAAGAAACAAATGAAGAATAGACATTTTTTAAATAAATAATTAAAAACGGCTATTTATAGTTCGTTTTTTAATCCCAGAGACTAATCTGACATTTAAGTCTTTTGTGTTTTCGTTTTTTTTAGTATACAAGTTTGACATTACACTTGTCAGATTAGTCTCTGGGATTAAAAAACGAACTATAAATTGCCGTGTTTAATTATTTATTTAAAAAATGTCTATTCTTCATTTGTTTCTTCTCCATAAAGGTTTCATAACTTTTCTATTACCTCAATAGTTCAATATCCTTACCTGGAGGGGAAAAAAACAAATAAATCCTTGTTGTTTTCGAATTATATTTCGGTGAATAACTCCGAAACCTGACGCTTTAGGATATTATGTTATATAACATTTTTTGTTTGTATAAGTGTCCTCTATCTAAATATATAACTTTTGTTGTGCACCGCGATTCTGAAAAAAAATCAAAATGGCGGCTGATTTTAGGGCCAAAACCTTCAAACCCCTTTAGAGATGCCCGTCAATTGTTTGATAAAGCTGGCAAAGGTGGAAAGCCATACTTACTAAAATTAACGAAAACATCGAAGTAACGAACGAAAACTGTTACTAGCGACACCATCGGAGGGTATACGACAAAGTGAGGTAAAGGGCGCATTTTTAACAAAAAGCAATTATTTTATTCGTTTGCAATGTAGCAGTAGTTATTTGGCTGTTAACTTATGTTTTTAATATAATAAATTATATTTTGAATTAATTGCTTAATCATAATTAATCAATTTGCTGATCTGATTTATTTTAGTTAATCTTAAAAATGTCCACTTTCCTTTACTTTGCCGTGTATCATTTTTATTCAGAATTTGATCCTTACTAACGACACCGTTGGAGGGTGCAATAAAACACGACACCGTTGGAGGGTGCAATAAAACAGGCGGTGTTTTTTTTTTCAAACTCTACGATTCCTAGCTAGAGCAATTGATTTTTCAAAAATTTACTGATGCAGTTTTAATATTCATTAAAATCGACCACGTGACGCCTTTGAGAATTTTTCGGTATTACTTATAGTTTCGGATTTGTTCATCCACATGCTGACTTGAAACAACCTCCCACTTTTAGAAATCGGTTAGAAATAGATTTCAATCTCATGATCTTTCATTTAATCTAGTTAAATAGCAGCTGGCGGCCTAAGCAGAAGTGTTGGGATTTATTTAACAAAACTCTCATAACGAACAATCACTGAGAATTAGAGGCGATATCAGTAACGATATCGAGCGCAGAGGTTTGTAGTTACAATAAAACCTCGAATAGAAAAGTATTATGACGTAAACAAGTCGTTACTTTAATGTTTCCGTTAATTTTAGTCAGTACGGCTTTCCACCTTTGCCAGCTTAATCAAACAATTGATAGGCATCTCTCAATATTTTTTAAAACGTTGCTAGTTCATACATAGCCCATAAAATGAGAATGTTTTTCAAATATATCGTAAACTTAACGTCAAAGTAAAATTTTGAAATAATCGACCATGTTCAGGGTATACTTTGACGATGCCCCAATTTTCTTACTTAACTTTTAATCATTACGTTCAATTGTATAAGATTTTCAAACTTCTGAATATCGAGAAATCTTCACAAACGTGTCACCTTCCAATGCAAACAGTAATCGAAGTTATTAGATTCCCTGATTTAGGGATAAATCATTGATTATATCAATGGGATAAATGCAAAATTATGGCCACTTTTGGGTAATTCTCTGAATTTATGAAATTTCCTCATATTTGCCAAAAGGCTCCATCATCCCGTCAGATATTTATACTACACTCCTTTGCAAAAAAAACGGGCACCTAAGGAAATTTACGTTCTAAGGTCGATTTGAGCTAATTAAATGAAATTTATTTTTGTGACGTAGTCTGTAATCTGTAGGTATACTAATAATCGTGTAAATTAATACACGTGAAGTGAATTCTGGCAATTTTTTTTTAATTTTCGATGAATTCTTTAAAACCGATATACACGGCCAAACAATAAGAAGTGGTCGGCAATAAAGACAAGAAGATTTTTTTTTACTTTTTTAAATTAAATAAAGTTACAAATGTAAAAACCTAATGGAGTGTGACCTCCTCTTGCCAAAATCACAGCTTGAATCCTTCTGGGCATGCTTTCCACGATGTTTTTAATAGCGTTTTGAGGAATACGTTCCCACTCTTCTGCAATGACTCTTTTTAGCTCCCTGATGTTTCGTGGAGCAGGTTGCACAGATCTAACCCGTCTTTTTAGAACATCCCAGACATGCTCAATTGGATTGAAGTCAGGACTTCGAGCTGGCCAATCTAAACGACGGATCCCAACTTCTTGCATGTATGCTTCCACGTCGCCAGAACGGTGCGGGCGAGCATTGTCGTCCATAAAAATGGAATCTTCCCCAAGTGCAGTCAATGCGGGTTGTGCATATGGAATTAGGACTTCCATTATGTACCGGTATGCATTTAATGTTCAATTTTTTCTGAAAATTAACTCTGTACGCCCCGTCAAATAAATTGCTGCCCAAAACATAACGGAGCCTCCGCCATAAGGAGTGATTTCTTCGAAACACACTTCCGCATAGCGTTCCCGTGGTCTTCGCAGCACTCGCCGGCGTCGGTTCTCTCCACACAAAGAGATTCTAGCTTCATCAGAAAACAATACTTTATTCCAGTCCTCCGTGTCCATAAAGCACAGTTTCGAGCAAACTGAAGTCGAGCAACACGGTGCTCACGGAGTAATCTAGGGCCCCGAGCCGGGCGGTAACTCCTGATATTGGCAGCCAAAAGCCTCCTCTTGACCGTCCACAAGCTAACTTCTACTCCTCTTACTTCTTCAAGGCTCTTCTTCAGGTCCACACTTGACGCCTGACGATTCTGCAACGCCTGACTCACCAAAAAACGGTCATTTCTTGGTTCTGTCCATCGTTTTCTTCCCGAACCGGGTCTTCTTTTGACCGAACCGGTCTCTTGATACCGTTGCCAAGTCCTCTGGACAGTTGAACGACTCACATTTAGCCGCTGAGACACGTAAGTTTGCGAACAACCTTCTTCAAGTAGGGCTATAATTTTACCGGCCCTTATCGCTTTATCAATCATATCAAAAAGTGGTATTTCATGTAAAAAGAAAGATTAAATTGTTTAATTTGCAGAAAATATACAAAAAGTTTTAAAATTTTAGTAACGAGTAAAAAAATCGTTTCAGCAATTCGCGCCAGTAGTAAAGCAATTTTACAATAATCTACAATAATCATTATTTTTCTTTTGTTGATTTCAAAATTTAAATTTGGAACGTGAAGAATCATGCCAGGATGCTTCATATAACATACCAATACATCGTCAAATTAATAAAACTTCTTTCTTATTCTTCTTCATTGAAGTAGAGAAAAAAATCTAAGGTGCCCGTTTTTTTTGCAAAAGAGTGTATATTCACTATCAAGACATGTAACACTATTGCACAGAATAAATTTCATTCTGTGTTTTTAGAGTCGTCAGATTTGGGGAAGCCCACAATTTCTCCATCAGATTTGCCTATTTAAGCCATTATGGGTTAGGCCAGACCCCATCATGCCAAAATCAACGCCTCTGAAGATCACTTTATTTTCGGCCCTTTTTTGAAATGTGAAAGTGGACTCCTGACCACGGGCCTCCTATCAGAACAAAGAGATTTAAGATAGGTACAATAGAGAGGCTATGCAAAGAAATGTCATACAAAAACTGTGATCCCATATCTCACTGATGCCATCTAGCATAATATAGCAGAATTTGAGCGGCATAATATAGCAAACATGAATTAAATTTGTCAAAATATATTCAGCTATCGCTCGGTAGGTGGCCAGTGTGGCCAGTGTTGCCAGATCCGATTTTCAATCCATGGATTAAGGTAAATAAAAAAATATCGAAAACTTGTCTCAGAAAACAAAAAATATTTGATTAATATGTTGATGAAGCAGATGGCAGCCAATCATCTTCTCTACGGTCTAACTGAACAAACCGTATCCACTTTTCACGTTCTAATTTATTGACATTCGGAAATCTAAAATAACAAAAAGGAACCTACATGAACGAATAGTACTTGTTTATTTATTGACATTTAAATAAAATGACATGATTATGTTCAAACAGTGTTATATTTTACAAGTTATTTATTATTTACCAGTAAATATCATCTTCTAATAATAATTATCCTCTTTTATAAAATCAATTTAACAATCATGATCGATTTTGAACTGAATGTTACTAAAATTAATCGATTATTTGGTTAAAAATTTCGTTAAAAAGTGGTAACACTTATGCTGTCATTTTACTGCAGTAATAGTAAGGCTACTCAGCAATAGATGGCGTTTATTACAAAATTAGGAAATTTTCTAGATCTATTATGAAAATTATTTGATTCAAATTACTCAGTAAATATAAATAATGCATACGAAAATAAACTGAAGCTAGATCCAGTCGTTCTACCATAACGAGACTTGCAATAACGCAATGCGCAACTCGTAAATATTCCTCGTAAATATTTCTTTTTAAATAATTTTTTTTTGGTGGACACGATTGCGTCGATGCGATTTGACGCGCAGGCGTACGTCACTAGACTGAGAGACTTGAGACCACTAGGTACAAGGTATCGGATCACGATTTTGTTCGCAATGTCCCGTCTATTGTACATATAAAATTTTAATGTCTTTGTATCAGAAACTTTTTAAATATACTTTCGGTGTTCTCTCCTCATGCCAGACCTACTCAGCTATCAACTTCTCGCCCTGAATATGCTTGCTCAAAAACCCTCTCTACCACAATATTTTTTGTCTGAATTTTAATGAGCTGCAGGGCGAACAATTATAGGATCATAAAGTTTTTAGAGGATCAATTAAATATTCCCATAACGAAAAAAAACATACCTTAAAAATCCAAATTGTACAACCGCCAAATAGAGGTAGATAAAGGATTCGCAGATAATCATGTAAGGAACAGCAAATCCGGAAAACTTCGGAAAAGATAAATATTCTGGAGCTGTAGGAAATGTACTGAAACAAAAATAAATGACTAAGGCCGGGTAGGTGTCCATGGCCACGTCAACTGGACGTCAACGAAAAACGAGATTATTCAAACCAAACGTGTCGTTACCTTCGAAGCGGTGAAGTCGATAGTTTGTCCACCACGACCGAACTTAAAAAAAAAAAAAACTCGCGCGAACGGCGCTGGTACGAAAGCAGTGCGTTTGATCATGTAACTAAGCGTGTTTTGTATAGCCGGCACAATCTAGGGCCGAATTCTAGCGGTCGCGCCAAACTACTCAAAAATTCGGAATCCGGGATCCCGGCGCTCGGGTAAAGGATGATCGGTGGACAAGCAGTCATAGTCAATATATGTATCGCCACTTGTGCGCCGTCATCTCGTCGTCGTTGACGTCACGTTAATGGCGGCGATGGACAAACGCCCTTAGCGTAGTATTGTACAAAGACAACTGACTGACTGATTACTACTACTGGAGATAATGTGGCAGAATTTTCTAATTATAATCACAGAATAAGTACTTAAAGTACTACGTACAGAAAGGACACTCCCTTCCCCGCACTAACATCAGTTACCGCACCTCACCCCGCACTTCGGCATGTTCGTCGCCCGTTCTTTAACAAGAGCGCTCGCAAACACAAGTACCTCACGCACACATTCATACGTATACAAACGTCATTTTTTAATGTAGTAGTAGTAGGTAATTATTTTGCGAGCGTTGTATGGAGTGTCCGGGGTGTGTTATAATATAAAATATTCAGCAGGTTGAATTTACAACCGTTCAAGTACTTTTAGACCCATATGTAAATTTCAACCTTTTTAACCTTTATGTGAACGCGCTTGATGGAGTCTGCCTTAATAATATTAGTTAAGTGGATGACATGGTGCTGCTGAGTGCGTTTGTGGGTGGACTGTCGCAGCTGCTTCACATTTGTGAAAAATATGCTGGACAACACGGGTTGGTGTACAACATAAATAAAAGTGAGTGGATGGTCTTTCAGGCTCGGGGAACGTCCCTAAGCCAAACACCTAAAGTTAGATTGTATAGCTACCCCCTTAGTAGGGTAGAACAATTTAAATACCTTGGGCACTTGCTAACCCCGGATCTGAAAGACGATAATGACATAGAAAGGGAGCGTAGAGCGCTGTCTGTTCTTGCGAATATGATAGCACGCAGATTTGTTCGCTGTTCAAGAGACGTGAAGATCACCCTGTTTAGGGCATTTTGCACGTCCTTCTACACGAGCAGTCTGTGGGTGAATTATACGCAAAAGCAGTACAGCGCTCTACGCGTCCAATACAATAATGCATTCAGGGTGCTGTTGGGGCTGCCTCGCTTCTGTAGTGCTTCGGGGATGTTCGCCAAAGCGCGCGTGGATTGTTTTTATACAACCATGCGCAAGAGGTGCACATCCCTGGTGCGCAGGGTGCGGGTCAACCGGAACAGTATCCTGAGCCCTTTCGCCCAGCGATTCGACTGCCAGTACATGTATCACTGTGACATGGTACATGTACAGGCTAATGTGGAAATATTGTTTTAATTGTTGTGACGTGTTATTGTATTTTTATTTTATTTTTGTATTGAAATTGTATTTGTATTAGTTTATTTTATAATTGGTCCGTGTTGGCTTTTAATTCAATAAATAATAATAAAAATAATTTAATTTTAATAAAATAAACTATTTAATGTTGTATTGGATTATTTTATTTTCTCGCAATCGTAGTGAAAAGTACCCCTCGCTTAAGCTCGACAGTAAAACTACCTCGTATGTAATGGGTCATTTTAGCCCCTTGTATAACAATCTACTATTAATTAATAACTCTATGAACTACATTGAAGGGTATAAGACTAGAACCTTTTTCATATATTTATTTATCATGCTACATAATTATATGTAATAATAATATGATACAAATTATATAAACATAGATAATATTATATAAACAATATATTATGAAGTGAAGTTTTAACAATAAACATCTCAGTTTGTTTTTGTTTTGTTTTGTTCTAGCCTTGTATCCTTCAAATCGAATCTAAAAAAAGATTTTAATTACGTGATCATTTATTTTGCAAGTTAGTTCATGTCAATCTATGCATCAATTTCACGAATGTGTTTTGTTATACGACTTTCCAAGTTATTCAGTTCGCATAAAGATCAATTTCTCTTAAAGTAGTAATAAAGATTGGTGATTTTGAAGGCGCACTCAGTTCGGATGTGATCGGTTTTACGAATTTTGCCGATGCTACATCTAAGTTGTGTCGAACTGTAAGTAAGTTATTGTTTAAACGTTCACTGGCCAAACATTAGGTTTGCCTTATAATTTTTTGTAAAGAGTTTATTTGCTAAGTAACGATTTGGCAAATGAAATTATGCGTAAATTTGTTTGGGAAGTGATAATTTGTCAATATCTTTTTCATAAAACAAGGGAGACCCTAACGGTTTATTTGGATTTTATAAAGGTTTATTTAGAACACTTAATCCCCCTATGATGCAGACGAAGTGTTCCAAAACTCTTCAACTTTGGCTAAACGAATTCTTAATATTCTTACTCTATTTTTAACCGACTTCTAAAAAAGGAGGAGGTTCTCAATTCGGATGTTTGTATTTAATTTTTTTTTATATTTGTTCGCGCATAACTCCGTCGCTTGCCAACCGATTTAAAAAAATCTTTTTTTGTTGGAAAGGGTATACTTCCCAAATGGTCAAATGAAAATTTTATCGAAATCAAACAAGCAGTTTTCGAAAAATCAACAAAAATCTAAAAAATTATCTACATTGTCTACATTAACGATCTTTTCGTTTACATTTTTGTGGGGTAGGTACAACTAAAAAGTGAAAAATAAAAACTTTTTTACAAAAAAAAACAACCGACTTCAAAAAAAAACACTACAAAGTGATAAATAACTTTAATTTCGGAAGTCGGTGTCAAAAAACGAAAATGCGGAACCAACGACACAGACTTCCGAAATTAAAGTTATTTATCACTTTGTAGTGTTTTTTTTTTTTAAGTCGGTTGTTTTTTTTTGTAAAAAAGTTTTTACGAGTATAATTCAGAGTTAATTTGTGAAACAAAAACCTTGATGTAAAACATAATATTTAGAGAGTAAATAAAAAAAAAACTGTCTTTTCAACGTCCCGTTTGAGTGTTCCATGTTGTAGCGTTTATTTATTTAACCCGAACTTTTATACAAACGGCGGCCACATCAAAAATTGTGAAAATATTGTCACTAAAGTTTAACACCGTTTTCTTATTTTGTGAACGCTTAATTTTACCAATAATCAACTTTATTATATTTCTAATCGACAAAATTGCTTAGGGTGATCATCATAGATCGGAATAGGTAGAGCTGTTTTATGTACTTGCTTAGAATAATTGGTTGGTTAGAACAATATGGATATTCCCCGAGTCCCGGGATTTGGTTTTTAAGTAGTAAAATCATAAAAACTATTCACGCCTTCGGGACTAATGAAAGATTACACTTCCTTTCTGACGGGTAAATATAAGAAGGACGGGATTAAGGATAGTATAATAAATAGATAATCTTGATTCATTAAACCACATATATTTTTTTACGTAACAATTGTGCCGATTTTCTTGTCACAAGTGCCTCTAAACTAGACTAAAAATCACTAAAATTTAATTTATTCCTGTCAAGCGACGATTTCCCATTCTAAAATTGACTAAAGTGACGCAACTTAACTATATTTTAGTTTGGCAGCACTAAGATGGCACTGAGTTATTAATCTATTGAAGATGGCAATTTTGCTATTCTGAATTTTACGTTTTTCACCAAAAATTTTGATTGTCTAGTTAAATCGAACTAAATCTGACTATTTTTAATCGCGATTAAAAAGGTGTGGAATAAAATTAGTTGTCATGAATAGAAATTCACACCAACACCTCGAACTTCAGGTGCAAAAACAGTAATGTCTGTATTTTTTTTTTCTTTTGCTTATATCTCGAAAATGGTGTGTCCTATCGCAAAAATAATGAATATTTCGACCCCCTTTATGAAATCCATAAACTCCTAAAACTCAACATGTAGGTATAAATTTTTCATATTTTCCATACAAAAAGTGAAAAATTCCTTAAAAAACACGTCAAGGTTGCCCCCTCCGCGCCTGCGGCTCTAAAAAACCATTCACGGGGTAGGGAAAATGGGTTCCCCCTATCTGGCAGAATCTTGATGCTCCGAATTCTTTTTGGCATAACACACTTGGCATAATTTTCTTTAAACGAATATTTTTTTTCGAGAGCAGTGGTGGCCCCGTGGTATCAGCCGCGACTTACAAGTTGTAGGTCGTAGGTTCGAACCCCGACAGGTGCTTTACTTTGTGTAAATTATTTCATCACCACTGCTCTCAAAACGGTGAAGGAAAACATCGTAAGGAAACCGGCATGTCCTAGAACCAAAAATTCGAAGACATGTGACATCCACCAACCCGCACTGGGCCCGCGTGGTGGATTACGGCCCACTCCCTCTCACAGAGAGGAGGCCTGTGTCCCAGCAGTGGGAACGTTATAGGCTGATTATGTTATGTTATGTATGAATATTTTTAAGGCATAAAAATTATTTAACATAATTATTGTTTAACCGAATGTTTATATGTCCGAATTTACGAAGGCATACTTTTAAGATGGCAGAATTTTTCTTGGTATAATTAGGTAATTATACCAAGAAAAATTCGAAACGAATCGAAATTTTGTTTAGCAGCTTTCACAAATTCTTCACAATTAATTAAAATGCAAATTATAAACACATAGGCAGTATATTCTTGGATACGCGTTATGGCTTTTTCTTCAGTTGTCCAGATTGAGAGATCCAGTTAATGAGTTCTTTCTTTGTTTAGGTTTCACAAATTTTATACCTTACCATGAAGTTTTCACAATTATTTCCTAAATCCTCTTATAATTTGGATGGGATTGGAAGAGTTTTTCGAAAAGATCTCTCAATCCACACGCACATGATTAATGGTATTATTTAAGTTGGACTGTAGCGCTGTGACAACTGTTCAAGAATAACTATTATATTTACATACTATAATTTATTACATTTAAGTTATTAGCATGAATGATCTACTAACTTTTCTATCTATCTATCTATTATCATAATAACGTTATTGTTGTTTTCCTAGGGAACAGCACTTTTTTTCGGGATGAAAGGTTCAGTGGTTTAGGCATGAAAAGCGTACAAAGATAATAAATAAATTATTTGATTATTGTCATTAGTTATTTCGGAACGAACGATATTTCAAGCAAAAATGATTTGGGTAACAGTATTTTTTTGTAATCATTTGATTTCCGAAATTATTTTTTTTAATCACGAAACTTGATTACGATCTTCCAACTTATTGATGACGGAAATTTTATTCAAAAAAGTAATTTAAAGATATTTTCCCAACAGTTACAACATAACCATGCCAAGAGGACGCATACCATCTGTTCCCATAGAAGAACAAGTATCATTATTTACAAAATATATCGCTGACCTGCAGGAAATAGACATTAAATATAACAATAAATAAATAAAACGATAATAAGCGAAAAACCGAAGAAAGTTTATTAACACCTATGACTCTACATTTACTTATCTTTACTGTAATCTAAAAGAAATTGTGGTCACCCTATTTCCTAATTCAGAGAATAAAAATAAAACTCGATTTTCTTATACAATAAAGGGTCTTTTAATTTCTTTCTGGTATTGAATTTGTTGCACAATTTTTTTCACAAAAAGAGACAATTTATCATTTGTCTTATCATTCATACGATAAGCGTAATAAAACGAAAGCAAAAGAAATGGAGGACTGAGGGCCCGAATTTTATCAAGGTCATAAACATTCAAACAACAAAAAGTGGTGACCTGTTCTTGCTTTCACAAATTTTCACAATTTATTTACTAGCATATAGGATTTGAAACAGTAGCTGTAAGTAAATGATTTAATTTTATTTGCGTAATAAACTTTTACGTGTATGAGAATTGAGGGCCCATTTTGTACGAAGATATACAAAGAAGGACAGTGTTTTGCGATAATATCTTGTTTTCACAAATTTTGTTTGGCATTAGCTTAGATTTTGGCATAAAGACTTTTTCTGTAGTGTCCATAGTTAATCAGGTTCAGGTGGGCCCTCAATCCTCTATGTGAGAACTGAGGGCCCAACTTTAGAGTCCATAACTCGGTTATTTGATTTTCACAAAATCTGATTCCAACTTTCACAATTCTTTGGGAAAGTTCACTAAATCCTAAGCACATTTTTAAGGAGTTTTAACAAAGTGGCCCTCACACCACACGCACATATTATGTGCGTGTGGTGTGAGGGCAATAGTTTTAATATTTATTGTAGTTATTAAACAATAGTTTATGATAGTGCAGCGGAAGTTGTAGGTGATAAAGCATTAAGGCGAGTTTTATGAAACAGTTATAGTGAAGAATAAAAATAATAATAATTTTTACGCAAACACATATTCGGTCAAGACACTCGCTCGTCTTCGGTCAAGATATCATACATTTAAGGTAAGTTTGTTTTGAAACATAGGTACTCATAATTTTATAAGTACCTAAATGTTTAATAAAATTTCCTTTAAGTTGGACTGTAGCGCTATGATAACTGTTCAAGAATAACTATTATATTTATATACTATAATTTATTACATTTTAGGTTATTAACATGAATGATCTACTAACTTTTCTATCTATCTATCTATTATCATAATAACGTTATTGTTGTTTTCCTCGGGAACAGCACTTTTTTTCGGGATGAAAGGTTCAGTGGTTTAGGCATGAAAAGCGTACAAAGATAATAAATAAATTATTTGATTATTGTCATTAGTTATTTCGGAACGAACGATATTTCAAGCAAAAAAAAAAACAGTATTTTTTTGTAATCATTTGATTTCCGAAATTATTTTTTTTAATCACGAAACTTGAGTACGATCTTCCAACAACTTAACTTAACTTTCTTTTTTTTTTCAACTTATTGATGACGGAAATTTTATTCAAAAAAGTAATTTAAAGATTTTTTTCCCAAAAGTTACAACATAACCATGCCATGAGGACGCATACCATCTGTTCCCATAGAAGAACAAGTATCATTATTTACAAAATATATCGCTGACCTGCAGGAAATAGACATTAAATATAACAATAAATAAATAAAACGATAATAAGCGAAAAACCGAAGAAAGTTTATTAACACCTATGACTCTACATTTACTTATCTTTACTGCAATCTAAAAGAAATTGTGGTCACCCTATTTCCTAATTCAGAGAACAAAAATAAAACTCGATTTTCTTATACAATAAAGGGTCTTTTAATTTCCTTCTGGTATTGAATTTGTTGCACAATTTTTTTCACAAAAAGACACAATTTAGCATTTGTCTTATCATTCATACGATAAGCGTAATAAAACGAAAGCAAAAGAAATGGAGGACTGAGGGCCCGAATTTTATCAAGGTCATAAACATTCAAACAACAAAAAGTGGTGACCTGTTCTTGCTTTCACAAATTTTCACAATTTATTTAGTAGCATATAGGATTTGTATCGGCCGCGACTTACGAGTTGTAGGTCGTAGGTTCGAACCCAGACAGGCGCTTTACTTTGTGTAAATTATTTCATCACCACTGCTCGCAAAACGGTGAAGGAAAACATCGTGAGGAAACCGGCATGTCCTAGAACCAAAAATTAAAAGACATGTGACATCTACCAACCCGCACTGGGCCCGCGTGGTAGATTACGGCCCACTCCCTCTCACAGAGAGGAGGCCTGTGTCCCAGCAGTGGGAACATTATAGGCTGATGATGATGATGATGATGATATAGGATTTGAAACAGTAGCTGTAAGTTAATGATTTAATTTTATTTGCGTAATAAACTTTTACGTGTATGAGAATTGAGGGCCCATTTTGTACGAAGATATACAAAGAAGGACAGTGTTTTGCGATAATATCTTGTATTCACAAATTTTGTTTGGCATTAGCTTAGATTTTGGCTTAAAGACTTTTTCTGTAGTGTCCATAGTTAATCAGGTTCAGGTGGGCCCTCAATCCTCTATGTGAGAACTGAGGGCCCAACTTTAGAGTCCATAACTCGGTTATTTGATTTTCACAAAATCTGATTCCAACTTTCACAATTCTTTGGGAATGTTCACTAAATCCTAAGCACATTTTTAAAGAGTTTTAACAAAGTGGCCCTCACACCACACGCACATACATATATGGGTTAGCAGTACACCCGCGGTTCTGACATCAGGATGGCGGGTGTACCTAATTTTTTAAATATCACTGTACGGGTGTAGGTACACAGATTTTCAAGAGAGGTACGTAAAGGTACACAGAAGGTACCAAATAATTATGTATATCAGAACCGCGGGTGTACTTTTCAGATCTGCCTAAATTTATTGCAATTATTTGGTACCTTCTGTGTACCTTTACGTACCTCTCTTGAAAATCTGTGTACCTACACCCGTACAGTGATATTTAAAAAATTAGGTACACCCGCCATCCTGATGTCAGGACCGCGGGTGTACTGCTAACTCATATATGTAGCTAAGTACACTCTATAAGTAGATTTGGTACCTCTTGTGTACCTGCAGAAACAAGTAATAAATAAAAAAAATACTATCAGGTTGCTGCGAAAAGTAAAAAAAAACAATTTTCTTTCTTTGACGTTCTTACTATTTTATAAAAAATATAGTAACGACGTCAGAGAATAAATAACAATCTTCGGTAATCGAACCCAGAACAACCACGTTAAGCATGTATTGTGGCCATACCAGGAATCCCGAATCCAGAACCTCCGCATAACATTTAGTCACTACTAGCTGCGCCCCGCGGTTCACAACCTTTCGCCTTTATAATATTAGTGTGAGTGTGATTGTGTGCCCATACCGGGAATCAAAACATGAAATTAATGGACAAAATTATACACAGACTCAGGACAACACTTTGTGTGATCCGCAAATTGTTGTTCTCTGTGGGGATCAAACCCACAACATCGTGTTCAGCAGTCGTATTACGACCACTGAATCACCGAGGCAGTCAAAACTAAATTTTTTTTGGTTGCATTTATATAACTCTGGTGCAAGGACGCAGTCATTATATTTCCTTGTTGCCTCTGTTTCCTTTATGATTATCCTGATATCAATAATAATAAAATATGAAATTATTTCCATTCAGTTCCAAGACCGAAATAGATACATAGGTACCAGTATTTACATAGGTATAGATAAAAGATAATAAAATTGATGCATAATTTTGTTGTTGACATACTTGGTTTATCGTTTCTCACTATTTTCTAACGCTGCCGTGCGATTCTGTAACCGTCTCACCGTGAAAACTTAGGCGAAATGAGCATGGAGTTAACTATCAGCGTCATCCCACCTGATACTAGGTATTGACCAAGCATACATTTACAATCATAATCGAGATTTTAATAATAATTTTTATGCTAATTCTATCGACCATTTTATATAATTTCAAAGCTAGTAGGTATTTTAGTGGTCAAAACTTTAATATTTTGTGGGGTTTTACAATAAAATAGCAAAACAGAAACTTAGCCAGAAACTCAATGTTGTTTTTTTTTTCCTAGACTGACTAGTCAATACAGCCTGAGGCGCGAGCTTTGATGTGGATCGTGAAGTGTTCACTTCACCCGATTCACGACAATTGCAAGGGAATAAGAACATTCAGTTATGTACTTCACAACACTGTGTCGTTTGTGCTAAGTCAGTCCGAAAGTATATGTTTAGATGATGTGCCTCGTAGTATAACATTACACGATAAGACATATTCCTTGCTTGGTATTATTGAATTTTTACCTTCGGGTCCTAAAACAGATAATATTAAGTGTATTGGCCATTACAGATCACATTGTTTCAGAGGCAAGCGATGGCAGTGTTATGACGACCTTTGTAATCATGTAACAAAAAGCTCTAAATGTATGATTGCAGAATGTGTCAATTATAACAACGTCATAGAAAGAAAATTGTTTTTTTTTTACTTTTCGCAGCAACCTGACAGTATTTTTTTTATTTATTACTTGTTTCTGCAGGTACACAAGAGGTACCAAATCTACTTATAGAGTGTACTTAGCTACATATATGAGTTAGCAGTACACCCGCGGTCCTGACATCAGGATGGCGGGTGTACCTAATTTTTTAAATATCACTGTACGGGTGTAGGTACACAGATTTTCAAGAGAGGTACGTAAAGGTACACAGAAGGTACCAAATAATTGCAATAAATTTAGGCAGATCTGAAAAGTACACCCGCGGTTCTGATATACATAAATAATTGCAATAAATTTAGGCAGATCTGAAAAGTACACCCGCGGTTCTGATATACATATTTTTTCAGATATGTATGACAGACATTGGAGGTTTGGTCCCTTCATTTTGATGCTCACCACTTCTAACCCTGTACTGTACATTGTTTCCACTAAATCATCATAGATTTAAAATTTGTTTTCTGTAATAAAATTGTTCATGATATTTTTTAAACAAATCCATTTGCTTGTTAATATCAATTTGCAGTTTCCATCCTCTCCTATTCATATCCTCAATCAATCAATCAACTCAGCCTATCGCAGTCCACTGCTGGACATAGGCCTCTCCCAGACTGCGCCAAAGCACCCTGTCCTCCGCCTTCCGCATCCAGTCCACCCCAGCCACCTTCTTTAGGTCGTCCGTCCTTCTAGCGGGGGGGCGTCCCACACTACGCTTGCCGGTACGCGGTCTCCACTCCAGGACTCGCCTGCTCCACCGGCCTATTATATCCTCGCTTTCTAGAAATTTATTATGCTAATATGCGTGTATCCTACGACGACACTGACACTCGACACAAATGTCGACACTAGTGTCAATTGCGTCCACACGGTAAGCAATTTTTTGTGTCGACATTGGTGTAAACATCTAGTGTACCAGTTCACGTGTATTGGCTGTCTACACGAATCGCCCTTCTACCTTCGGACATCCAGGCACACTGCAAGTTACCATCCCTACCTGGTTGCTGTTCCACCAATTTGCACTAAGCGTTTGCAAATGTCGTGTATAATGCGCACAGCAAAAGTGTGGAACTCTCTACCTGCGTCTGTTTTTCCGAGCGCATACAACCCGAATCTCTTTAAAGTGAGAGTGAACAGGCTTCTTCTGGGTAAGCTCGCTCCATCGTCGACTTTGTCTCTGTCACCTTTGATCTAGGCTAGAGTCAAGAGCAAGCCCATTTCAAAATAAAAAAAAAATCGATGCTACACAGACTGCAATTCAGTGTTGTACATTCTCTCATGAATCGACGTGCTGCTGCCGCGGTTGTCGCTATATGTTTCAATTAAAATTCGTCGTCGTAAAAAGAGATCGATATGGGTTAAAGATTGGATCAAAAGAAGAGCACAGCTGGGGGCATATAATCAATTGTTATCTGAACCGAAAAACGATTATTCAGAATGCTACAAAAACTTTGTTCGGATGAAACACGAAGGCTTTAAATATTTATCTAACAAGATTTCACCTGCGATAAAGAAACAAGATACGAATATGCAGTCCACGTGCGTGACGCCATGTTGGTCTATAAATTTCGCACAGGTTCGAAATTCCGGACACTTAAGTGTCGGGCACTGCAGACGCCCTGTCTCCACGGCTGCGACACAGACACTGAGCGACACCGCACACTACATCTGCAACTAAGTGTCGCGGCAGTTGACACACAGACAGTCGATGTATACACTAGAGTGTTGAGTGTCAGTGTCGTCGTGTATCCTGAGCATTAAAATTCTACCTTATTAAGATATAAATGTAAGCCGATAAATGGCGCTGCGAAGTAAAAAAATAAAATAGGAAAAAAACTTTTTTTTATAAAAACTTGTCAATAAAAAGTACGAGATATGAGTCATTTTACTATGAAAAATACAGGACATATCACCAAAAAATGTGAGAATCCCTTTACCAATACAATACCCCTAATAAAAATAGAATCTGATTCGAAGAAACAGTACTCAATATATTTATTGCTTCCACATGTGAACTTAGGTGGTAGGTTTTACAGAAATATTTCTTGTAAGTGTGTTAAAAAATGTGTCTGACAAAATTATGTCTACCCTATACAATTTTGTCCTTAGAAATATAATAAAGTTGATTATTGGTAAAATTAAGCGTTCACAAAAAAAGAAAAACTGTGTTAAACTTTAGTGACAACATTTTCACAATTTTTGACGTGGCCGCCGTTTGTATAAAAGTTTGGGTTAAATAAATAAATGCTACAACATGGAACATTCAAACGGGACGCTGAAAAGTATTTTTTTATTTACTCTCTATTATGTTTTACGTCAAGGTTTTTGTTTCACAAATTGACTCTGAATTATACTCGTAAAATAGAGTAATAATATTATGAATTTGTTTTGCCAAAGTTGGAGAGTTTTGGATCACTCCGCCTGCACCATAGGAGGATTGAGTGTTCTAAATAAACCTTTATGAAATCCAAATAAACCGTTAAAATCAATTGAATATTTGTGAATAGTTTTCACAAAAATACAATTATTCCACATAAAAATGTTAAACATATCGCACCTTCGGTGCAACAAAGTCACAACAGCTCATTTTTTAATTTTACAGGAGTGGACTTTTAATTTTTTTTCGCATTTATTTCCTCATTTTTTCGCATTTATAACCACAAAGGCACCTGCGCCATCTAGTAGAGTTTTGAGATACTTTCGCGGATGTTTTTGTTGCCTCAAGTATAGGCATGGTTCAGAGACAATAATTTAGCATACTTACCTCAATTTTGCAGTTGGCTATTTGTGACTTTGTTGCACCGAAGGTGCGATATAACTAGTATATTTTGAGACGAGTTACAGCATTTTTTCAAATTAGCAGATTGGGTGTTCTAGTTAATTCACCACGACTTTCTCACCAAAGATTTCACAATTTTTTTATCTTCGCTATGAAGTTTTCACAATTATTTCCTAAATTTTTCCTTGATTTCGTAAAAATATAATAAACTTTTAAAAAGGAGCACTCAAACCACACGCATATAAATAGGGGAACATTAAGTTATGCGTTCACACATAAACAAGTATGTAACCGTTTCCTTCCGAAGATCAACTTGCGGAGACCTGTACCAGGAGTCGGGACCGAAAACCCACTTCATTATGTAAGTACCCATACGCCTCACATGCCAGGTCGCATTGTGTGTACACACGGCTACACATCAAGCTATACATTTCCAGTTTTAGCTGACCTTGCGTTGTATAGTTGTTGTGTTTCTATATTTAATGTCTGTATTTTATATGGTGTACATAATAAAGAGTATTCTATTCTATTCTATAGGTTTTTCGTAAAATCACAAGTCGGCAGTCGGCTTATACTGGTTATGTATAGTTGTGTTGGTTATGTGTAGTTGTGTTGGTTATGTGTAGAGGTGTAGCCGTGTGCACAAACAAGAAAATTTATTTTCGAAGTAAAATTGTACATTATGGTAATGCAAGCGTCGTTGTGATGAAATTACGCTTTATTTACCTTAGAATTTTGTAATTTTCAGTTTTTTTTTTAATTATAATAATAACTTTATTGATACTAATTACTTTTGTTACAATAAGTAGTAAATGTATGTCACAAAAACAATTGGTTGTAAAAAGGTGTCTCGAATGGTGGAAACCCTGCCTCCTAAATTAGGGGAAACCTGTTTCTTAGGAGATAAGTGTTCTAGGTACTGTTACTTTGCACAGTCTTTTTCATCGCACCTTGTTCGTAGTGAACCTAATTAATACATGAACGGTGTAATAAGAGAAAATAATACTAATGATAATAATAATCCTCTCGGATTCCATAAACCTTAGATCCCTCACCTCATCCGAAAGCTATAAGTATGTAGCCACATTTCATCCCAGCACATTACCACGTTTTTGACATCTCATAAAGAAACGCGGAGGCAAACAGCCCTGAGAAGAACTGACACCACGTTTTGACAACCTCGTTAAGCTACTACTTACGTCTGAAAAAATCCTTTGAATACTAAATTTGTGCCGGTACCCACAAGTGTGCCGATTCCACCTGCAAGATATTATTTTATAAAGTAGTACATAGAAAGAACACATCAGTAGAGTTTTAACGGAGACGATTCAGGAACATTGGTTTAAATTAGTATAGTTGGGTAGTAAGTGATAGCTGAAATTATATTTTGACCCCTTAACTTTGGACCACTATTTACAGCTCAACCTGTATGAACAGTTCATGCTACACCGCTGTGTGGAGTCCGTGTCACTATGAGAGTCTTTTTCCCTGCAAATCGAGCAGATAGTGACTCCACTACGGCATCATTCTTTGTCTGTCTTCAATAGAGTTTTTTTTTTGTTGCTAAATTAAAATAAATAATTAAAATAATTACCTACCCATAGTTGCTGAAAACGTAACCGCACAAAAATAACACGCTGTTGTATCACTTGCAATTTGGTCACCAGCAGCTGTCTTTTCATATACAACAATTACACCTTGCTATAAATAAATAACAATAGATTCGAGTTAAAATATTGCATAATAAGAATGTATTATAAAGAACGAGGTAACTACTCTCAATGCTGAAAATATAGATCTTTTGACTGTTTAGGTGCTTGTCGTCTGTTTGTTTGATCATATTTATGTTTTAACATCACGCAAAGACTGCTAGGAGTTTGGCAGAAATGTTCGGTTCTCTATCCATTTGCATAAAAGGATGATGGCGACTTTGGCACCAGTTGCGTATAGCGACATAATATATTTAAAAAAATGCTTTATTAAAGTTATATTAAAGAACTTAATTCAATATTTTTTAGAACTAGCAGTATGTCTGTAAAATAAAAATAAACTTTTATATTTTTAAGTTTAATTAAGCTGATTTTGATTCGGAACGCGCCCAAAATCTCGCTCCATACGTTCCGTTGTACGTTACATATCCCTCCATTACGCGTTTAAAAGATTTTTAATAGTATATCTAGACATAATAATGTTTTGTTTATAACAGAGTTTATATTTTATAATATTTCATTTAGTGTTAAATGCAGAGACTATGTAACAGACAGTAAAAATATTTAAAAGGCGATGATATTTTTTTTTCACGTCTAATGAAACGCTTGACTGACAAACTGACATTATTATTATTATTTATTTAAATCGAACACAAATGATTCATATTGTTGTTAGTAACGCTTAGAAACTAATGTTAGTAACATTGTTCATAAATCAAAATTACAATTAAAGTTAAAATTAAAATTAAAATCACAATCACAATTAAAATCAAAATTAAAATCAAAATTCAAATTCAAATCAAAATTAAATGAAATGTCTCATCAAAATAAAAATCAAAATATAACTAATTAATTTAAAAACCTATAACTATGTCCGCTTCCCGCTGCACCCGACCTGCAGCTGTGCATACGGGTCCAGTGCCCCAGGAACGGGCAATCAGGCTTATCCACTATCACCTTCAGAATGCTGTTGGTACTCCCCCGAATTCTTCGCAACAGGGATGCTGTTCTTTTTCGCATAATTGCTTGAAAGCTATCTACGTCCGCTTCAGCAAACATGCCCGATGCGCTACAGAACCGCGGGAGCCCCAACAGCACCCTAAAAGCGTTATTGTACTGTACGCGAAGAGCGTTGTAGGCCCTCTGTGTATGTCTAACCCACAGGCTGCACGTGTAAAATGACTGGCAAAACGCCTTGAATAGAGTCAGTTTCACTTCTTTGGTACATCGTGCAAACCTACGGGCCAGCATATTACATCGGATCGACAACGCTCTTCGCTCCCTCTCTATGTCATTGTCGTCATTCAAATCCTCATCCACTATATGGCCAAGGTACCGAAAAAGCGACACTCTTTTTAGTGGTACACCATATAGGCATACCGGAGGAACTGTCTCAGGCTTTTTTGTACCCACCCTGAACACCACAAGCTCACTCTTCCGCACATTGTACACTAAACCATGAGCCGTGGCGTACCCCTCACATATCTCAAGCATCCGTCTGAGTCCATCGATCGAGGGACTCAGCAGCACCATATCATCTGCATAACTTATACTATTAATAATTTTTCCATCAATAGAGCATCCGATACCAGTGCTGCTGAGTTCCTCAATCAAATTATTGACGTATAGACTGAAAAGCGCCGGGGAAGTCAAACCTCCCTGCCTCACCCCGCACTCCAACCCATACGCCCCCGACAGAGCACCCGACCATCTGACCTGGTTGATTTGGTGGCCATACCAGTAGTCTAGGAGCTTAATGAGCTCATTTGGAAGACCTTGCTCACCCAATTTCGACCATAAGATTTTATAATCAACCAGGTCAAACGCCCTGGATAGGTCCAAGAAGGCAGCATAAACAGGGGTGTTTCTGTCAGTATAGTACCTGACCGTGTGCTTGAGCGCCAGAATGGCAGTTTCAGTGGACAGCCCAGCTCTAAAACCGAACTGTGCATCATGTAGATTTAGCTGCCCTGTAATTCTCCGCTCAAGCACACCGTCAAGAACCTTTGCTGTTACAGTTGCTAACGATATTGGCCTATAATTGTCTTTGTCTGAGACATCGCCGGTCTTATTTTTGACTATGGGCACAACTATCGTCTTCATGAGATCAGTTGGTAGATACGAGTGCCTCACACAAAGATTATACAGCATAGATAGGACTCTTGGGAGATGCGGACCGGCACATTGAAAATGTTCTATGCTGAGACCATCGTGACCCGGAGATTTGCCCCTGGTCATTGACTGTATGATGTTCCGTATCTCTTTTGATGAGATATTAATCGGAACACCAGACAATCCACTCTCAGCGACATAACCCCGATCCTCCGATTGAAGCCGCGACGATACTCCAAAATGCCTCCTGAACATGTCCGCAATCTCCCCAGGCTCAGTCATGCCATTGACGCTCACCGGAACCGCAGGCTTTGGGCTCAATCTTTGTGTGGACTTCCAAAATTTTTGAAAATGCTTGCTCTTATGCTCTGTTGCCAAAATGTTCATTTTAATTTGTTCCTCATTATCCTGACAAAACTTTAACTTTTGTTTAAAAACTTTTCTCGACTCTCTCATTTCCACAAACTGCTGCCCAGTATGAGGTTTTCCATGCCACACCCAGTTAAGAAAAGCCCTTCTCGCGTTCCCGTGAGCGTCCCTGACATACCTGTTCCACCCAATCACTGTGCGCCGACCCTTCCTTTCTGTTAATAAGCTAGAGCTGCCCTCTGCCGCCTCCCGAAGCGACGTCACAATACTACTGTACAATGTATCAATTACTTTATAATGTTCCTTGTTATGGCAAAAATGATCACAACAGTTTCCGAGTTCAGATGGGAAGTCTACATTTCTAAGTTTTTCCATACATAACCTATAGTAACAGTCTATCTGTGCTGCATCTCTTTCACCCCATCTAGCCTTATCAACCACTTTATTCCCCTGTTTAGCTGAGGGATACGTTGGCCTAACCCTTCCGAGGTTAACTTGAATGGCAAGTGGAAAATGATCAGACCAGTAAATATCATGGTAAACTTCAACATTTCCAAGTGTTTTCCATGCTGCTTCAGACACCAAGCAATGGTCAAGCCAACGTCTACTCCCGCATACATCACTGACAAAGGTATACGTATCAGAGTCTACACCAAACTTAATGTAATCGGCACAGCGCCAACTCTGTTCATCACAAAAACTTAACAATTCCCGACTAAATACTTCCCCCGGGTGCGCATTAAAATCTCCGAGCATATACACATACTCCACATTCGCACTCTCAACGATAGCGGCAATTTCACTGAGGCACTCACAAAATTCATTTAAATTATCGATACAGTTAGTCGGCATGTACACACTAAACAATAACAACGTGCGATCGGCGCAAGTCGCCTTGACAGCCGCGATACGATCACACCTACAAGGTATCACTGACACGGACGTAAATACCGACTTCCTCCATAAAAGCGCCACCCCACCATATGGCCTACCTCTCAATACCCCCGCCGATGCATCCACCGCAGATTTTCCAAAATAACCAAAGTTGTCATCCAAACTACCAAGTATTGTCAACTCATGCGGCAACAACCAGGTTTCCTGCAACGCAATGACATCCACAGACTTACACAGATTTTGTATACACACGGTTGACCTCTTTAGAGACTTACAGTTATAGCTTAGAAACTTAGTGAATAAATTATTACTATCCTTAATCAGTGTGCTATCCATTAACGAGACTTATTATTAAAAGTACTATCACTTGGCTGCAGGTCCCCCTGCTGCCGCTCGATTGCGGTGTTATAATAAACAAACCTACGGAAAGATACCCCAGCGGGCCACAGGTTCACATCCATAAAAACATTCAACTCCTGCTTAGGTATCATAAATTTATAAGCCGCGTACCCCTTGTTCCTTTTCATATCTATCTTACGTAATACAACTTCAACATTCGTTTTGTTCTTAATATACGTAACAATGTCCTCCATTTTTGCATCATTGTTAACATTATAGATGTAAAAAGGAACCTTAACATCTGCTGCCTTAAAAGTACACTGTGGCAGTATATCTGCCTTGCCCTTCAACCCAACGAAACGATTTCTCAATCGTCTCCGTTGTATCTTAACCCAACCTTCATTTGGCGACTCATTTTTCCACTCACCGCCTTCTCGCAAAACATCTGACACTAGTTTACACTTGTGACGATCTGGAGTCGACGACCTCTGTGCTTCTACACGCGCCAATAAATCACCGCTCGGCGCCGCGGTGGGCCTCATTGCTCCGTCCCTTGTTTGCTTTGTCACCGCCGGTGCTGCTGTCTCTGTTGCGCAGACGTCACTCCCTGTCGAAACCACGGTAGGGGCCTCCACGCGCTCAACACTGCCCCTCCCACAACCAGCATCGCCATTCTCTGCCTGCGTGCGCGCTGCCGCCGACGAGACGACACTATTACTTATAATACTATCGTTGTGCCTCTCGCTTACACCTTCACACCTGCCAACGGGTTCGGTCGTTGACCTCTCCGGTATATGTGTCAGTAGGCCAACAGGACCACTGTCGTACTCGAAATTATTGTCAAGTAAACACGCTCCTCTTCTACAATTCACATTAATGCTCCTATAACCAGAATTGCTAGATATTTTCATTTCCTTAAGATCCTCCGTCGTGACGTATTTTTCTTTAATAACAGCCACATCTTCTTGTAGCTTAATAATATCTCTCAGAAGCCTAGTAGCGTCCAGGTGGTCGAACGTTACTGGTGGAAGTTTATGAAGATGTCTGGCTACAAAAATCGGCAACAACTCGGGATCTACTTCCTTTATTAGCGCAATTATATCCTCGATGTCTCTTCGAGTTTTGCCTTCCTTCCTACGCTTCACTTTTCGACGCGATGTATCAACAGACTCGAACAACAACTGTTTTGCAAGTGTAATTTCTTCCTCAGTAAATGCAGTAGCACATAGGCGAATCATACTGTCCTCATCCATAATTGCTGCTTTGTTTTGAATGAAAGCGAGCAACTCATTAATCACGACGTTGCAATTATTACACTTCACTGTTGACCTTGACATTGTCACTACTCAAGGTCAATGACCGCACGGTGTAACACTCGCAGTGCACGCGCGCTCGCTAACACAGCTGAGAGCGGACTGCGAATGATGACATTGCGAATGATCAACTGTCAAAAGACTCAAAAGTCAACTCAATACTTTCTCACGCTTCGTTGTGATAAGTATTGCGCGCTTTTACACGGTTTTGGCTCCTCCTGATTATTGATTAGGTACTTGACCCTCTGCTTTCCTACGGATACCGATATTTGTTCCTTTTTCATATGTCAAAATCGATATAACCTATAATTTAAAAAAACTTAAATAAAAAAAACAGTAAGTTTTTAGTGACCATTTGTTTTTAAAATAGCATCACAGCATAATAATCTGGAAGAATTCGATAGTAGTAGCAGTATACGATAAAAAAGATATTGGTGCCAGGCATGAATGGAATGTCGCCATTCTCCTTTAAAGACCTAATAAAACTTGGCATACTTTTGTTTTTCCGAATTATATTTTCGCATAACGGTATGCAGATGATATGGTGCTGCTGAGTCCCTCGATTGATGGACTCATACGGATGCTGGAGATATGTGAGAGATACGCCACGTCTCATGGTTTGTTGTACAATGTACGGAAGAGTGAGCTTGTGGTGTTTAGGATTGGTACTAAGAAGCCTAAGACAGTTCCTCCGGTATTTCTGTATGGTGTACCACTAAATAGAGTGTCGCATTTTAGGTAGCTTGGCCACATAGTAAATGTGGACTTGAATGATGACAGTGACATTGAAAGGGAGCGAAGAGCGTTGTCGGTCCGATGTAACATGCTGGCCCGTAGGTTTGCACGATGTACTAGAGAAGTGAAACTCACTCTGTTCAAGGCGTTTTGCCAGTCTTTCTACACATGCAGCCTGTGGGTTAGACATACGCAGAGGGCCTACAACGTTCTTCGCGTCCAGTATATTAACGCCTTTAGGGTGCTGTTGGGGCTCCCGTGGTTCTGTAGCGCATCGGGGATGTTTGCGGAAGCAGAGATAGATAGCTTTCATGCTATTATGCGAGAAAGAACAGCATCCCTGATGCGTAGGATTCGGGAGAGCACCAACAGCATTTTAAAGGTGATATCGAATAAGCCAGATTGCCCGTTCCTGGGGCACTGGACCCGTATGCACAGCTGCAGGTCTGGTGCAGCGGGTTTTTTTTATTACTTTTTTTATTTCCAGCTTTTTAGTTTACAAATGTGAAAGATTTCGCAGACGATTTAGTTCTTGGTACGTGTTTTTTTTTACGATTTGTCACTTTGAATTACTTGTCACTATATAAGTTGTATATATTTTTGTAATCACCTTTTAAAACCCTTTATTTTGATACCCCACTCGATAGGTTTGCGAAAAAAAATTATTTATGAAGGCATAAATGGCGCCAAAAATCCGCCACTTTGTTTTTTTTTTTTTTGATATACCCAGTGTCATTCTCACAGTAAATACGAATCTAACGACACCTCTCAAGCTAAAATCCATCGAGCCGTGCATAAATACATACAAACATACATACATACTCTCGACGATATTTTCATAATAATGCTCGGCAATATAAATGCAATTCACAACGATTTGAAAATAACAATGCACATTGGTTCCGGGAATTTTCAAAGATTCGTTAATAAGTATCACGAAATTGTATGAAAAATTGGGAATCGATTTGTGCTCTGCATTGCCAGGGTTCCATGCCCTCACAGGCTGTGATTTCAATCCTGCATTTTACAGGAAAGGAAAAAATAAGCCTTTACAATTGTTGCGAAAATCTCAGGCATATATGCGAGCATTGGGGGACATCACAAATATTCCGAGTTGTGAGTTAGACGAGGTCTTCATAACGATTGAAGAATTTGTATGTCGCTTGTACGGATTTAAAGCGATAAACGAAGTCAACGCTACACGAGTTGCTACCTTCACTAAAAATTATCAAATTAATGAAAAAAAAAACGATGTACTCAAGTGGAAAAACCGTATCGACGGGAAGATCTTCCCTCCATGTAAATCCGAGCTACGCCAGCATTTACTGCGCACTTCATATATAGCGCACCTTTGGAGCCATGCTCACCTTCAAGAACCTTCTCAATTATCTCCCACTGACTGGGGATGGGAAGAAAAAGACGAGAAGTATGTCTTCAAATGGTTCGAGGGATATTAAGTACCCCTATCAGTCACCAGTATAACGGATAACAGCGAAAATATTGGCGGTATGGAATTATTGTCGCTGACACTTTCTTTGAGCTTGTATATTCCTGGTAGCCTAATTTTGATTATTGACATGCTCATTTGCAGATGATGGTGAAGAGAATCGAGCTCAAGAACTTCATCAAGACGAAGAGAACGATTTCCTGCAGGACAGTTTGGACAGTTTGGACCATCGACAACGAATAGCTTCTGCAAAATTCTCATTTTCTATATATTTCGATTTTTTTAATGTTATATTACCCTTCATTTTATTTTATGTTCATTTCATTTTACACTCGATTTCATTTCATATTATGCATTTTGTTAAAAATAAAACAAGACAAAAATATACCGTGAAAGATTCTGTGCATTACTCGAATAATCTGTACCTTTACTGCGTCAGCTGACGGTCTTTCCACCGCTACACAAGCAGCTGATTGTTGTTTTCATATTCTAAATTATTTGAAGAATCATGTAGCCAAATTTCATCCGGCGTACTATAACTTTATTTTACGGTTTTTCTTACAAGTTCATGCGAGCAGCTGACGCATAATCCCCCTCCACGATGCAGCTGACGATTTCTTTTCAGCTCAGTATGATGTCAATTATTTATCAAATAAGTTTCAGCCGGCGTACTATTACTTAATTTTTTATTTTTTTTTACAACTTCCGCAACCTCCCAATTTCACACCCACCGCTACTTGAGCAGCTGACGGTCGGTTCAGTTATCAGTCATATAAGATCAACTATTGATGTTAATATCAGCCGGCTTACTATGACTTTTGAATTTGCAACGCTACCGCCCGGACTATATGACTCGGTGCCACATACATGGCTCATGAGGGTGTTGGAATTGTATAAAGTAGATACAACTCTGCGCACCTTCCTGATGTCGTGTATGGGGCAATGGAGGATGGTCGTTCGCTATGCAGGATGTCGAAATATTCAGAGGAATAACGAACTGATAAGGATCGAGCGAGGCATATTTCAGGGTGATAGTTTGAGTCCGCTTTGGTTCTGCTTAGCCTTGAATCCTCTTAGCACACTGCTGGAGGATTCAGGTCTAGGCTATCGGTTGAGGAGAGGTGGTCAGGTTATATCGCACCTCCTCTACATGGATGACCTAAAACTCTTTGCCCCCAACAATTTGCAACTGATGGAGCTACTGAAAGTAACTCAAACTTTCAGTAACGCTATTAGGCTGGAATTTGGTGTGGACAAATGTGCGGTCATGCATGTAAAACGAGGGGAGATTGTGGAATCCGTGGGAACTCAACTCTCGGATTCCACAAACCTTAGAGCCCTCTCCGCATCCGAAACCTATAAGCATTTGGGTATGTCGGAAGCGTTAGGCATCAATGTTACTGACATGAAGCAATCGTCGAAGGGGCGCTTCTTTGGCCGTCTGAAAAAAGTACTTAACAGTCTTCTATCAGGCGGAAACAAGGTGCGTGCCTTCAACGGTTGGGTCATGCCGGTTTTGATGTACTCTTTTGGCATACTTAAATGGACTCAAACCGAACTCGACGCCCTGGATAGGAGGGTCCGTACACTGCTGACTGCAAATCGAATGCATCACCCACGGTCATCGGTAATGAGGTTGTATATCCCGCAAAAGTGTGGAGGTCGAGGGTTTTTAAACGCTAAGACCCTCCACAATTGCGAGATATGCAATCTCAGGGAATACTTCCAAGAAACCGACGTGGGGATGCATCGAGATGTAGTCATAGTGGACAAGGGCCTCACCCCGCTCTCCTTGGCTAAAGAGAACTGGCGCAAACCAGTAGTGCTTGACACTAATGATCGCATGGAGGTATGGCAGAGTAAGGAGCTTCACGGAAGCTTTCTTCGGGCCCTTCATGGACCCGATGTAGACCTACTAGCGTCCGTAGCCTGGCTACGTTGCGGTGATCTCTTTGGAGAAACCGAAGGTTTTGTTTGTGCAATTATGGACGAAGTTATGATGACAAACAACAACCGGAGATATATTGTGAAAGACGGCACGGTTGACATCTGTCGGGCATGCCACCGGCCGGGAGAATCAATCAGGCATATTATCTCCGGGTGTTCTCGTCTAGCTAACGGAGAACACTTGCATAGACACAACCTTGTAGCCAGGATAATCCATCAGCAGCTTGCTTTGAAATACAACCTTGTAGAATCGGAGGTGCCGTACTATAGGTATGTGCCCGACCCAGTTCTCGAAAATGGTAATATCACATTGTACTGGGATCGATCCATCATCATTGACAGGACTATTGTTGCCAATAAGCCTGATATAGTGGTGGTGGATCGATCAGAGCGGCGCGCAATGATTGTTGACATAACTGTCCCGCATGATGAGAACCTCGTGAAAGCTGAGAAAGATAAACAAATTAAGTATCTTGACTTGGCTCACGAGGTTGTCGACATGTGGGATGTGGACTCAGCGATCATTGTGCCGATAGTCGTTACAGCCAATGGATTTATAGCCAAGAGCCTCGACCAACACCTAAGGAGGCTCTCGTTAGGCAGCTGGATCAAGGGCTTGATTCAGAAAGCTGTACTTCTGGACACGGCCCGTATTGTTAGGAGGTTCCTCTCTCTGGAGCCCTGACCGCCGGTAGCTTGGACCCTGTTCCCGATACCGGTGGGCTACTATTTTTTTATATTTTTAAATGTTTTTATATATTTTTTATACTAATATTTAAAAATATAATTTATATGTATATAGTGAAATAAAGGAAATAATAATAACAGCTTACGCATAATTTTAATAAATTTACGCAAAATTGTTTGTAGGTATGATCTTTATCATTTATTTAGATAAATAAGTATTCGGGCCAATTTTTAAGTTTATAGAACAAAGGAGCAGTGGTGGCCCAGTGGTAAAGGAGAGCAGTGGTGGCCCAGTGGTAAAGGCCGTGACTTACGAGTTGTAGGTCGTAAGTTCGAACCCAGACAGGTGCTATACTTTGTGTAAATTATTCCATCACCACTGCTCTCAAAAACGGTGAAGGAAAACATCGTGAGGAAACCGGCATGTCCTAGAACCAAAAATTCGAAGACATGTGACATCTACCAACCCGCACTGGGCCCGCGTGGTAGATCATGGCCCACTCCCTCTCACAGAGAGGAGGCCTGTGTCCCAGCAGTGGGAACATTATAGGCTGATTATGTATGTATGTATGTAGAACAAAGGAATCAGATTTTTCAAATAAACTGTATCCCCGCTTTGATTCATCAGTGTGGGTAGGTGGCGCTGCGTTGTAAACAAAGAATCTGACAGTGCCGTAAATTAAATTTCTAAAAATACTAAATGTGCTCAACAGACAGTGAATAGTGCATAAAAGTGAAAAAGAACACCAAAAGCAACTACTGTAGTGTTATCAGTGACATTAATAGTGTAATAACTATAAAAAGTTGACATCTAAATTATGTGTACATATGACTAACAAATCAGTGTAAACTGCCAATAAATTAAAAGAAACAAGTGTGTGAAGACTCCAAATCCGAGATAGTAAAGAAAAATCTAAAGTGAACTTGAACTAGAAATCTACAAAAGAAAGAAGAAATCTACAAAATCTAAAATTGTAACACTACAGATTCGTTTTTTATTTGAAATAAAGCGACAACCACGCCATCTCGTAACTAAGTCGTGAACTGAAATGACTAATCGATAACAAATGACGGAAAGTGTTGCAATTCCAAAAATAATAAATAACACTCATTTATGTTGCAAGTAGCGACATCTATTACCCAGGGAATGAGTATATAATATTAATACGACCTGTTATTTCGACATTGAAGTTACTAAACAGATAGCCAGTTGGCCAACTCGTCAGACTTCGACGTAAAGAGGCTCGGGCTCGAAACTCACCACTAGAAATTATTTTTGAGATACAAAATTATTTGAACAAAATTAAACATGAACTTCTTATAAAATATTACGTTCCGTCGCACACGCTCAGAACCAGAGGACACCAGTATTATATCACAAACAATGAACGAAACCATTTATAGCATGCCTGACTTGTCCGAGAACGAAGATGACTCACAAATCAAAACATTGACAAATGAAATCGAAAACTTGACATCCCAATTAAACAGCGCGCACAAAGAAATTGAAATACTGTCATTAGAGAATAACAACTTAAAGCGGAATCAGCCGCCCACGTCATCCTGGAATGCGAGGCTGTGGCTTCTCAACGCGAAAAATCCTCGGAACAGTGAGGTCGCTCCGTGAAGCCTACGAAGCTCCCAGGAAGCTTCTGTGCTTCTGGATGGAGCTAGGCTGGCTCTGTTAGCCAGAATCCCTACGCATAACGGACCAAATGGGAGTCTAAGTGCGGAAAAGAGAGCCCCATCATCATCATCATAACAACTTAAAGCAAACAAATGATGAATTACGTAAAAGAAACGAGCTTCTCAAAAAGATCAACAGCCCAGCTAAACTAAGAGCTACACCAAAAAAATCCATAAAACGATGTTCAAACACAAAGGAGATACAAACAGAAACAAATATAACAGGTTCTCCTAGTAAAAGTCCACAAACTAGAGCTTCACAGAGAAATTCTCAAAAAACATCGCAGAAGAAGCAAAACAATAAACAGTTCTCAGCAGACAAACCAAACACACATATGGACTGTTCTATAAACACGTCAAAAAAGGAAACAACTCAAAGGAAAGACACAGAGCCTACCAAATCAGAATCCACTAGAAATAAACTATGCATTGTCAGTGCTAATAAAATAAATAATATTCTATCCATCGCAGAGGACACATTTCAAAACTGTCAGATATGTCACTACATCTCACCAAACTGTGGATTATTAAAACTTATTAGTTACCTACATCAAAACATTATGGACTACACAATGAATGATCATTGTTTCATTTTAGTTGGAGAGGTAGACTTCCAAAATATCAATAAATATATAGAAATAATAATAGAAGTAAGGAAGGTATTAGAAGAGATTGAGCATACCAGTGTTATTTTATGTGTTCCCACTTTAGGCGCGTTATGGCGCCCTTGTTTATATAAATGAAACCAGATCCAGTTCTTGTAGAATGTGTATTTATGTCCAACACACGGTACAGTATCCAAGTGGCAGCGAAGGAATAGGTACACGTTCACTTAAATGCTAGGTAATAACAACGGTTAATAAGTAAGTCCTGTGTAGAGGAGTTATTGTGGTTTTTCAAATCAGACCCTAGCTACTTATTGTGCCATAGACATCATGCTCTAGATCCGCGTAGTGTTGTCTTTATGATGTGGGAACCATAGACAATTAGTTTGGTTCGCCACACCACCCCCCCACGGAGAAATACAAGGTATTACAAGGTACATACCGAAAAAAATAAAATAAAACAATATAAGATAAAAATTATAAATCTAGAATGTCCCTAAATTTAACCCGTCTGCCAGCTCTGGTGGTGACAGTGTCTGGAGGGGATGGAGTAGTTGGCGTGGAGGGAGTTGGGTGTGTGGAAGGAGAATCTGGAACGGGAACTGAAACAGGTGGTGAGGAAACTAGTTCAGAGTCCAGGTATGCTGGCTTAACACGGTCTATGCTGACCGTAGCCTCTCTTCCGTTCATCTCCAAGGTAAGGGTTTTGTCCCTTCTCCTCAGGATACGGTATGGGCCAGTGTATGGAGGTTGCAGAGGCCGCCGAACGGTGTCGTCGCGGAGTAAGACATGGGTCGACGTCGCTAAATCTTTGAACACGAAGGTTGACGGTCGAGCGTGTCGTGAGGCTGGTATTGGACGTAAAATTTCCATCCGGCTCCTCAACTCCGTGACGAAATCTGTAATGTCGTTTGGGCTCCTGGGTTCTTCCGCTGACATGATAAGTTCTCCAGGCAGTCGAAGAGGTTCTCCATAGACTAGCTCAGCGGACGAAGTGTTAAGGTCCTCTTTGAGGGCAGTCCTCATGCCAAGGAGTACCAGTGGAAGTGCCTTGCTCCACGTTTGGGGATGGCACATTAAAGAAGCTTTCAGTTGGCGGTGCATGCGTTCTACCATGCCATTTGCGCACGGGTGGTAACTGGTTGTGCGAATCCGCTTTGTTGCGCATACGTTCATGAGGCGCCGAAACAAGGCTGATTCAAACTGGCGACCCTGGTCGGTCGTCACGGTACTTGGCACCCCGAAGCGGGATATCCAACCAGTCACCAGCGTGTCTGCCACTTCTTCCGCTGTGATAGATGTCATAGGCCACGCTTCGGGCCAACGCGTGAATCTGTCAACCGCGGTAAGACAATAAGTGAAATTGTTTGAAGGCGGCAGTGGTCCTATGATATCAATGTGGACATGACAGAATCTTTTTGATGCGATCGGAAAAGACATTAACGGTGCAGATGTGTGTCTGGTCACCTTACTGCGTTGGCACTGTAAGCATGACTTCGCCCATTGTCGGCAATCGGAGTTAATGTGCGGCCATACGTATCGCTCAGCCACCAATCGTAAGGTTGCTCTCACGCCAGGGTGACTAAGACTATGCAGTCGATCGAAAGCTGCTCGACGGAAAGGTAAGGTTAGGTAAGGGCGAGGTCTGCCTGTCGACGTGTCGCAGAGTATGGAAATATCAGTTCCTGGAACAACGATTTTTCGCAATTTTAGAGAAGTAAATGAACCCGCCTCTTTGAGTTCTACGTCTTTCTCTTGCGACTCTGCAAGGGCTTGGAAGTCCTCCTCCAATGAAATGGATTCAACCCGTGACATAGCATCTGCGACTACGTTGTCGGTACCCTTAATATATCTTATGTCGGTGGTAAATTGGCTGATAAAAGTTAATTGGTTGAGTTGTGTTGGTGGAAGCTTGTCACGACGCTGCGCGAAGGCATACACGAGAGGCTTATGGTCAGTAAAAACTGCTGCGTTCTGTACTTCTAGTATGTGCCGAAAGTGTTGAACGCTCTCGTACACAGCTAGAAGTTCCCTATAATAAGCGGGCCACTGAGATTGTTTCTCGGTAAGCTTTTTGCTGAAATATGCTAGGGGTTGCCAGTTGTCATCGACCTTCTGCTGTAAACATGCACCTACGTGCATGCTCGACGCGTCGGTAAAAAGACCTAAGGGGGCCTCACAATTTGGGTGCGATAGAGTGGTAACATTGGCTAGACTCTTTTTGCAGTCCTCAAAACATTGTTCGAGCTCGGGCGTCCATGGAAATGGTTTTGCGCCTTTGCTGTTAGTTGCAGCGACTGCGTCAATTAAAGGAGCCTGATACTTAGCGGCGTCGGGCAAAAATCTGCGGTAATAGTTAACCATGCCCAAGAACCTACGTACGCCTTGTACAGTCTTCGGAAGGGCGAAATCCACTAAGGCACGGATACGGTCTTCGGGAGGAAAGGTACCTGCAGCGTTAATACGGTAACCCAAAAACGTTACCTCGGCTGCCCCAAGTACACACTTCACGGGATTGATGACCACTCCGTACTGGTGCAGTCGGTGAAACAAGAGTCTGAGGTGTTCAGCATGTTGTTGGGGGTCTCTCGAATACACGAGTATATCGTCGACGTAGGCAAAACAGAAATTAAGTCCTCGCACAACTTCGTCTATGAACCTTTGAAACGTCTGACCGGCATTTCTAAGACCAAAGGTCATATAGGGAAATTCATAGAGTCCAAAAGGTGTGATTATGGCTGTTTTGCAAATGTCATCAGGATGTACTGGAATTTGTTGGTATGCTTTAACTAAATCAAGGGTGCTGAAAACTGAGCATCCGGACAAGTTGTGACCGAAATCCCCTATATGGCGGACAGGGTAGCAGTCCGGAATTGTGCGGGCGTTTAATGCGCGATAGTCGCCGCACGGGCGATAAGTCTCGTCTTTTTTAAGCGCGAGGTGTAGCGGGGAGGACCATGAGCTGCTGGAAGGTCGAGCAGTGCCCACGCGAATCATCTCCTCGAATTCTGTCTGGGCAGCCCGAAGTTTTAGTGGAGCAAGACGACGTGGTCGCGCTGTCACGGGTGGGCCATCTGTGGTTTTTATAAAGTGCACCGTAGTGTGCTTCACCTCTTTAGGCGCGCCAGGAGGGCGCGATATGCTCGGGAACTCGCTCAAAATGTGCGAGTATGGTGAGTCAGGTGATTGAATGAGTTTAACGCTGGGTTGGTCGATTAAGGAGAATTCTGTTTCCGCTGACAACCCTGTTTTACCGTCTCGTAACCTTCCGTGAGCGCAGTCTGGTAAAAGGTGGTAATGAGCCAGGAAGTCTGAACCAATTATAGGAGTTCCTACTTCTGCGACGATGAATTTCCATGAAAAATCGCGTCTTAAACCTAAGTTCAATTTAAGTTCAGCTAAACCAAAGGTATTTATTTTAGTGCCGTTGGCTGCTAAAAGTTCGTACGGAAGTGGCTGCTTTTTACCCTGGGAGTAGCGTCTAGGTAGGCACGAAAGATCGGATCCGGTGTCGATTAAAAATCGTCGGCCCGAATACCGATCGGTAACAAATAGACGGCGACTTGCTAGGGAGCAGTCAGTGGTCGCCACTACTGACTGCTGCTTGAGTTTTCCTGTGGTACTGGACCAGACCAAGTGCACGGTTGCAAACACCTGGAAGCTTTCGCCGCGAATCGCCTGTGATACCAGCACTCGCCGTTAGGAGTGCGTGAGCGTGAGCTTGAGCGGCTGCGGCTATTTCTGCCATTACTTGTGGTGAGGCCGGTCACAAGCCGTGTCAGGTCCGCCACTTGTTGTTGGAGCATCTTAAGTTGTTCCTTGGTGTCATCACTAGATGATGATGCCCTACCTGCTGCATGGACATTCATTGGTTGTGGACTGATTTCTTGCAGCTTATCAGCCAACTCACCCAAGTCCTCAAAGGATGAATGCTTTTGGGCAACTAAAATACTTTGCATGTAATGAGGCAACCTATTTGTCCAAATACTTTGGAGGAGCTGCTCCGGGAAAGATGAACCAGCGAGAGTCTTGAGGTGACGGAAGAAGGATGAAGGCTTCCTATCCCCGATCTCCTCTTTCTCAAGGAGCCTTCTAATTTTCTCTTCATATGACTCAGAGAAACGGGAGATAAGGGCCTTTTTAAGACAAGTGTACGGTTGACTCTTGGGTGGCTCGATAATTATGTCTTCAACCTCGGTTGCAGATTTGGTGTCGAGTTGACTTATGGCATAGTAGTATTTAGTCAACTCTTGTGTGATGCAATTGATATGGAACTGTGCTTCTAAACTTGCAAACCAGAGACTAGGACGGTCTGGCCAGAAAGGAGGAACGCGGATGGATACTCGATTGACTAATATAGGTTGAGATCCAGATGAGGACGGGTTAGCGGACTGTTCACCACCAGTTCCAGGTTCAGGATCCAGGAAAATATCCTTTCCCTCGGTAGTCATTGCGTTAATATACAAATTATTGTTATCTCACAAACAAAACACAACCCTAAGAGGAACACAGTACTACTTATACAATAGTGGCACAGAGGTGAAAAAAAAAAAAATTAATTAAATAGTCAACATCAGAAAGCACATTCATAACAAATAGGACACGCAAAACAAAAAAAAATATACATGCAGCGCGCAGGCAAATAAAAGGTAAAGTGTAAAATAAATGTAAACAGTAAAGAAATAAAAATATTCTCCAAAACCTCTTTTTAAAATATTAGCATTGCGTCCGTGCCTCCAATGGAATATTAGCAATAATTATTACATGCAGAGTGCACAAAACATAAGGAAGAGAAAAACAGTTATGTTGTTATGTTTAAGCCTTTAGTTTAAAATTAAGCACTTATTGTTCTTAAAGAAACACCGTTGTAGGTTGTCGGAATGTCCATCCATGCAGAGTTCAGATAAAAATAAAAAATAACTTACAGGCTTCTGTTATCACACTATTGAGTATGGAACACACCTTTACGTATTGAGTTTCTCTGGAACGCAGCCGGTTACGTTTGACGTTTGCAGATAGTGATGACAGACACATATGTCAGTGTCAAGCTGTCAAACTTCGCGCGAACTTTGAAGTTTCCGTAAAAAATCCGCACAAGAAAAAATGGCGCTGCTATCGCGGAATTATATGATTTTCTTGTTTCAGGTCGATAAAGTTCAAACACGGACACACGGTGTAATTTGGCACAATAGGTATGCACAGCCGAACAATGCACTAATAGCACGAAAGTTCAATCTTCCTCGATTTTCGTAGGTAAACTCGCGTCATGACGGCGAGTAGGTACCGACTTGGGACTTGTTCACGGAGAAAACCGCTGCAAACCGCTGCCAGGGATGAGTGTGAGCTCGTTGCGCTTCACGATACTGGATTCCAATTCTTCTATTTACACTGATATGTTCTTCTATCGTCGGGGTCACCAATTTAGGCGCGTTATGGCGCCCTTGTTTATATAAATGAAACCAGATCCAGTTCTTGTAGAATGTGTATTTATGTCCAACACACGGTACAGTATCCAAGTGGCAGCGAAGGAATAGGTACACGTTCACTTAAATGCTAGGTAATAACAACGGTTAATAAGTAAGTCCTGTGTAGAGGAGTTATTGTGGTTTTTCAAATCAGACCCTAGCTACTTATTGTGCCATAGACATCATGCTCTAGATCCGCGTAGTGTTGTCTTTATGATGTGGGAACCATAGACAATTAGTTTGGTTCGCCACACCACCTTTAAATTAAGTAATTACTCGATTATGTTTAATTGGCGCATAGAGACTTTTAACAATTTATTACATCTTGATTTACAAACGTACGGCTACGCCACTGCATTTGACTCCAATTTGGATCTACTTTATGTATTTTACTATGTTCTCAAAAATCAATAGAAATATAAACAACCGTGGAATGCGCAATATATTTCACAACTTACTGCTCACTAAATCTAAGAGCTGAACGACAGAATGTGAAACTATAGTTAGTGAAAATGTTAACACCGTGTCTCCGAGTCGTGAGTTTTTTCTTTGTCTTTGATTACATGTATGTGTTACACCAAAACATTGCCGGACTTCTAAACAAATCAGACTTATTAAATATGTATTTACATTCAAGAATTGTTAAGTAAACAGAAAGTTATGGACGTTATATGTATAACCGAGCATTTTATAATGTCAGGCCAAGAAAAGTTATTATATAATATACCTAATTACAAATTAACGGCAGAATAAAAAACGTGGTGGTGCCTGCATCCTAATAAAAGTTGGGCATGAGTATAAAGAACTACCTGACATAATGAAATGCTCGATATCAGGAATTATGGAATGTTGTGCCGTTGAATTACCTTTACAAAAAATTATATTTATATGTGTTTTATAGACCTCCTAAGCTGTGTAACCTAAGTAAGTTTTATGAAAATTTAGATCTCATTTAAAAAAAGTATGTATTAAGCCTTTCAAAAAAGTAATTTTATGTGGAGACTTTAATATAGATGTTTTAAACAGGAATAGAATGACGTTATAATTTAAATGCTTTCTTAGGAGCTACAACCTCAAACTAGAAATTAATCAACCGACTCGGTTTATCAGTAATACTTGTTTAGACAATTTTGCGCATAATTTTAAGCAAAACTGCCAACATGAAGTAATCGATTTCGGATTATCTGACCACACAGCCCAAATAATGAAAATAAAAGTTAATAAAACCAGCCACATAAAATCGTGGAAAACATTGAGTCGAGATATAACTGAGGCAAATCTTATTAAATTTAGAACGCATCTCCAAGCCTATCGTTTTCTGATGTTTATAGCACAGAAGATTCTAACAAAGCATATGATAACTTTTTAAAAATGTTCCGAATTTTACATGATCTCTGTTTCCCTCACAAATTAGTGACTTTAAGATCTGAGACAAAATTAAAATGGGTTTCTCGGGGGATACGAATATGTAGCAAAAGACAACGACAATTACTGTGGCAACAGAGACTAAAACCAACTTGTGAAAATAAAAGGACATTTAAGAATTACTCAAGGAGATTCAAGAAAATCATTAAACTAACCCAGAAAGCTCAGAATAACTACTTAATAAATAACTCCAAAAATAAATCCAAAACTGCCTGGCAAATTATTAATAAAAATAAAATTTTAAGAGAACCCATTTCTCAAATAAAAAAAGGAGATGAAATAATATCAAACCCAAATATAATAGCCCAATCTTTCAATAATTTCTTCACTGACCAGATTGCGGGTATACCAAAACATAAGTCAGGTGACAAAATAAACATAGATAACTACCCACATTCAATATTTATGGCCCCAGTTATTCCTCAAGATGTCACGCATGTAATAAAAAACTTAAAAAATAAAAAGAGCTTTGGCTATGACGGCATTTCAACCACAGTTATAAAATTATAATTTTTTTTTTCTAATTGTATAGCTGCGCCCCTTGCCCATATCATTAATGTAAGCATAAACTCTGGAGTATTTCCAGAAAGTCTAAAAACTGTAGTAATAATAAAACCACTATACAAAAATAATGATAAAGACGAAATGGCAAACTATAGACCAATTTGCTCTAATTCCCATCTTCTCAAAGATCATAGAAAAAATTATCTATGAATCTCTCTACAATTTATTCGTGTATTCGTGGCAATGCCTTTAATTTTAATAAAAACGTACCTAAAAGGTCGTAGACAATGTACGGAGATATCGAGCCTATGCTTAGAATCTAGAAAGGAATTAAAATATAATTATATCTTTTAGAGAAATAAAATATGGTGTCCCGCAAGGCACCGTCGTCGGACCTTTATTATTTTTATTATCTATAAATGACCTGCCACATCATATAATTCATCCTATGGTATTATTTGCAGATGACAGCACATCAATTGTTTCATGTATCAATAAAGAATCATATGTAAACGACATTAACAATACAATTAGTAGTATTATTGTCAAGCCACTTTATTAAAGTGGCTTGACAATAATAATTTAGTTATTAATCTCCAAAAAACTAAAATCATGCATTTTTACCAACGAATATCGGCGGGGGATATGGATATAACCTACAATGGTCAAACTATAGAAAAAGTAAACAGCACAAAATTTTTAGGAATAATAATTGACAGCCAGTTAACTTGGAAGCCGCAAGCAGAAGATATTTGTAAACGTCTAAGCACAGCCGCGTTTATGTTACATAATCTATCAAAAAAAGTACCACAATATTAGTAGATTACCATGGTCTAGTAATTTCCATCTTAAGATTTGGTGTAATATTTTGGGGTCACTGTAGTGAACGAGAAAGCATTTTCAAAGCTCAAAAACGCTGCCTGAGAGCTACATTTGGTCTTAAGGCGTAGTACTTTAAGTATTCTGTGCTTAAGTTAACAGACAGTTGCGTACCTATAGTTAAGTCTCATAAATTATTAAATTTCCCGTGCCTTTATATTCTTGAATTAGCAATATTTGTAATAACAAATCGATGTTTATTTGCAACTTTAATAGAAACTAGAAAACGAAGTATAGCTATGAGATCTCAATTCCAGAATCGATTATGCGCCGGCGCATTTAAAACTAGTTTATTAAAAAGAAATGTGATTTGTATGGCTCCTATAATATTTAATAAAATACCTGACCAACTTAAAAAATTACCGTAGCCCAAATTAAGAAAGCGTTTCACAGAATTACTTGTACATAGATGTTATTATTCTGTGCAGGATTTCTTAAATGATAATTTTTTGTAGTATCTTTATTATTCGCTACTTTGTATTACATTTGCATACTATATTAAGGCAGAATGTACTATTATATAAATTAACAACTTATTTTTTATGTACCTACATTCTAAGCAAATAAAGACCTATTCTTTTCTATTCTAAATTAATTATGAAGATCATACCAACATACATTTTCGAAACTTTTAGAGGAAAGTACGAATTTCACGCGGACGAAGTCGCGGGCTGAAGCCAGTAAATAATAAATGGACGGTTAAGAATACTCACGTCTTCAAATACTTTTAGTATAGCGAAATTTATTGGAACCATCATGGTTGTAGCAGCAGTGTTTGTTATCCACATGGATACAAAGGTTGTAACGACGCACAAAGCCAGTAGCAGCCTGCAAAAAAGAGTGTTAAAATGTTTTAACATTTGTAAGCTGCGATAAGGTGACCCACTTCAGCTTTATAGCTCTTGACATTAAGTACGTAATTTTATCATACTCCGTATAAAATAAACTTCACACCATCGAGATCTATCGTCTATAACAGTGACATCGGTACCATAATTATTGCACATCTGCTCAAATATTGTCACAAGTTAAAAAAATTGAAAAACTGTTAATGTAAAAGCAAAAGCACATGGATAATGCAGAAACAAAATTGTATGAAGCGAAAAGTAACGCCATCTAGCGTAAAACCAGTTAACGACTAATAAAATTTAATTATGCTGTTATTAGATGGCGTTGCTTTGCTTTATATGATAAAATATTTTTGTAGTTTCTTTTTGTCTCTTCAAACAATTTATAATTAATAGATTCTTCCAAAGAAAATTGTTCCCAATTATTAACCAACTATGTTAAAATTGAATATCAATTTAGAAGTAGGTAGGTATCTGATTTTCTAAGTTTTAGTTTTCAAACTTGAGAGGGTAGGTTGAATATGGATTTATAAATAATTGGCAGGTAGTATAAATAATACTAAGATCGAAGAGTTATGACAGCTCAATTGATCGTTCGCTAAGTTCATTTACTTGCGCGTTCCCATTGAGGGACCACATTTGAATTTTGAGCTTTTGAATGCGTCAGCCTTTAGTAAAAGTTCTCAAACAATTGTAAATTCAGCCTTTAATTTGTAAAAGTAGCCACTCAAAAGTTACAATCGATTAAAGGTGGTCCCTCAGTCGTGACTGACAGGCATCCCTATCTCAAAACCTAGCTAAAATTTGCAACTGCTATAAATTACTACTCTTAGTAAAAGATTTGTAAAACTAATTTATTTGAATATCAACCCTTCTTGTTCAAGGAATAAAAAAGAACTTGCATGCGGAAGGTGGTCCCTCAACCGATCACCATATGGTCACCTTGAGTGGAGACCACAATGGAATTTGAAATTTACATATGGGTCTAGCGTTAGTAAAAGTACTTGAACGATTGTATATTCAACCTCTAGTTTGTAAAAGAAGCTATTCAAAACTTACAATCGATTTAAGGTGGTCCCTCAATTGAAACGTTAATCATAAGCAAAATCAATTTACGTAGCATTCGGAGGTTAAATAGACAATGCTACAGTCTATCCTTTAGTAAATTTTTTTTACTAAGGATTACTTTACTAAACAGTATCAAAAAATGTACCGTTTTATTTTAAATAATAATCAAATTGCTGGGAAGAAATACTAAGATAGAGGTGACCACACAGCAGGGTTTTTCTAGTGACTGTTGATAATAATTTTTAATAAAAATAAAATATGCGCGTCGCGTACCTACGTGAACATGCTTAAAAAAACATTGGTTCAATTGACTAGTAACTCAAGCCGCAAATAATTAAAAAATCCGGATAAGTCGGACTCGCGCACCGAGTATTCCGTACAAATGTGTAGGTATGTAAATAGTTTATCACGGTTTTTTTAATTATAACTATAAATATACGGTTTTCGGATTTTTTCCTTTATTTGTGCTACATGACTGCTTTAAATTTGACAAAAATGTACATTTTCGATCTACATATATTTGAGGCTAATGTTGATGATGACATAATTTTAATGTATATTAAAGGCTTGAATGACAAGAATTACAAGATAGATGATATTTACATCCTGAGAGCACAAATAATTTCCCAAGCTTGTAATAAAAAGAATAAAATCAGAGACGTCGTTACTTACAGTTGCGAATGTAATGTATCTACCGTTTTCGAAGAAGTTATTAATAAGATTTTTTTAGTGTCAAATTCTCCAAACTGTGTAGCAATGCATGGTGTCAAACAGAAAACATTTTAAAAAGATACACTTTTATCAGTTTGAACATTCAGCTTATCAAAATATTTGGCATTAGTATTTTGGAAGAAGCCATTTTAATTCGTGACAAAATTAAAGAATGTACATTGTGTAATAATCAAGTGACGTACGAATATGAGCTTACAGATTTTATATCTTTCGATTTAAACGACACACCTAAAGGACCGATTAGCGAAATACCTCGAACGATCAAAGTCAAACAAAGGGGTTAGAAGATTTTTGTATGGAGGGTGGCCTCAAGGTCGGTCGCCATTTTGATTTTTTTTCAGAATCGCGGTGCACAACAAAAGTTATATATTTAGATAGAGGACACTTATACAAACAAAAAATATAATATA
This sequence comes from Amphipoea lucens, assembly GCA_947508005.1. Lineage (NCBI taxonomy): Eukaryota > Metazoa > Arthropoda > Insecta > Lepidoptera > Noctuidae > Amphipoea > Amphipoea lucens. The sequence continues at coordinate 9,657,263 of OX382358.1, forward strand.
TCATAATATCCTAAAGCGTCAGGTTTCGGAGTTATTCACCGAAATATAATTCGAAAACAACAAGGATTTTTTGTTTTTTTTCCCTCTAGGTAAGCATATTGAACTATTGAGGTAATAGAAACGTTATGAAACCTTTATGAAGAAGTAACAAATGAAGAATAGACATTTTTAAAATAAATAATTATAAACGGCTAACAGTGGTAGCCAAGTGGTAACAGCCGCGACTTACGAGTTGTAGGTCGTAGGTTCGAACCCAGATAGGCGCTTTACTTTGTGTAAATTATTTCATCACCACTGCTCTCAAAACGGTGAAGGAAAACATCGCGAGGAAACCGGCATGTCCTAGAACCAAAAAATCGAAGACATGTGACATCTGCCAACCCGCACTGGGCCCGCATGGTGGATTACGGCCCACTCCCTCTTACCGAGGAGGCCTGTGTCCCAGCAGTGGAAACATTATAGGCTAATTATGTATGTATGTATTATGTATGTATTTTTATAGTTCGTTTTTTAATCCCAGAGACTAATCTGACATTTAAGTCTTTTGTGTTTTCGTTTTTTTTTAGTATAGGTAGTCTCTGGGATTAAAAAAAACGAACTATAAATTGTCGTGTTTAATTATTTATTTAAAAAATGTCTATTCTTCATTTGTTTCTTCTCCATAAAGGTTTCATAACGTTTCTATTACCTCAATAGTTCAATATGCTTACCTGGAGGGAAAAAAAACCAAAAAATTCTTGTTGTTTTCGACTTATATTTCGGTGAATAACTCCGAAACCTGACGCTTTAGGATATTATGTTACATAACATTTTTTGTTTGTATAAGTGTCCTCTATCTAAATATATAACTTTTGTTGTGCACCGCGATTCTGAAAAAAAATCAAAATGGCGGCTGATTTTAGGGCCAAAACCTTCAAACCCCTTTCTACAAATTAGTTGGGGCTATTGATTTTATTCCCGGAGCTAGCGCCAGTGAGCTCGGCCATTACAGATGTCTCTACTTCTTTAATGAGAGCATACTTTCTTATGACGACTTACGCTTTAAATGGGTTAGAAGATTTTTGTATGGAGGGTGGCCCTAAGGTCGGTCTCCATTTTGATTTTTTTTCAGAATCGCGGTGCACAACAAAAGTTATATATTGAGATAGAAGACGCTTATACAAACAAAAAATGTTATATAACATAATATCCTAAAGCGTCAGGTTTCGGAGTTATTCACCAAAATATAATTCGAAAACAACAAGGATTTTTTGTTTTTTTTTTCCCTCCAGGTAAGCATATTGAACTATTGAGGTAATAGAAACGTTATGAAACCTTTATGGAGAACAAAAAAATGAAGAATAGACATTTTTTAAATAAATAATTAAAAACGACTATTTATAGTTCGTTTTTTAATCCCAGAGACTAATCTGACATTTAAGTCTTTTGTGTTTTCGTTTTTTTTTAGTATAGAAGTTTGACATTACACTTGTCAGATTAGTCTCTGGGATTAAAAAACGAACTATAAATTGCCGTTTTTAATTATTTATTTAAAAAATGTCTATTCTTCATTTGTTTCTTCTCCATAAAGGTTTCATAACGTTTCTATTACCTCAATAGTTCAATATGCTTACCTGGAGGGAAAAAAAACAAAAAAATCCTTGTTGTTTTCGACTTATATTTCGGTGAATAACTCTGAAACCTGACGCTTTAGGATATTATGTTACATAACATTTTTTGTTTGTATAAGTGTCCTCTATCTAAATATATAACTTTTGTTGTGCACCGCGATTCTAAAAAAAAATCAAAATGGCGGCTGATTTTAGGGCCAAAACCTTCAAACCCCTTTGATGACAGTCCTCTAAACGAACAAATTTTTATACATACACTTTGCTACTGTCTAATTAGTAGTAATGTTTGATGTAAAAACCTTTTTACAAAAAAAACAACCGACTTCAAAAAAAAAAACACTACAAAGTGATAAATAACTTTAATTTCGAAAGTCGGTGTCGTTGGTTCTGCATTTACATTTTTTGACACCGACTTCCGAAATTAAAGTTATTTATCACTTTGTAGTGTATTTTTCTGAAGACGTTGTTTTATTTTTTTGTAAAAAAGTTTTTATTTTTCACTTTTTAGTTGTACCTACCCCACACAAATTCAATAAGCACTAGTACACTGAAGAATTGAAGACACCGACTAGAAGAATAATCAAAATTCGCATAGAAATGCTGCATTTTGTGCATATAACTTCGTACATAAGAATAATTACCTAATGTATTATATACTAAAACCTTCCTGAAAGTATGTAGATCACTTAAGTGAAAGAATTATCAAAATCGGTTTTAGTTTTTGAGAAAATCGCGGACATACAAACATACATACATGCATACGGGTTGAATACAGAACCTCCTTTTTTGAAGTCAGCTAAAAAGTTCAGAGTTACATTTTCAGTGCAGGGTAATTTTTTTTTAATTATTTTTTTATTATCATAAGCATGGAATTTGATTATTATTTGAAATAAAACGGTACATTTTTTGATACTGTTTAGAAAAGTAATCCTTAGTAAAAAAATACTACTAAAGGATAGACTGTAGCATTCGTCTATTTAACTTCCGAATGCTACGTAAATAGATTTTTCTTATAATAAACGTTCCAATTGAGGGATGTCGTGGTGGCCCGTTTCTTATCTGATCCGCATCTTACGCCCCAAGTTGCGAGTTCAATCCCAGCAAGTACCAATGTGACTTTTTCAAAGTTATACGTACTTTCTAAGCTGCTTAATTATTCTTAGACATCACTGACTGACGGTGAAGGAAAACATCGTGAGGAAACCCTGGACTTCGGTCTGAAATCACCAACACGCACTGAGCCAGCGTGGTGATCAAGCTCAATACTTCTCAATGAGAAGTGGCCTTAGCCCGAAACCCGGGACATTACAGGCAAACAAAACCCCTTTTGGAGCAGTGGTGGCCCAGTGGTAACGGCCGCGACTTACGAGTTGTAGGTCGTAGGTTCGAACCCAGACAGGCGCTTTACTTTGTGTAAATTATTTCACCACCACTGCTCTCAAAACGGTGAAGGAAAACATCGTGAGGAAACCGGCATGTCCTAGAACCAAAAATTTGAAGACATGTGACATCTGCCAACCCGCACTGGGCCCGCGTGGTGGATTACGGCCCACTCCCTCTCACCGAGAGGAGGCCTGTGTCTCAGCAGTGGGAAAATTATAGGCTGATTATGATGATATGATGATGAATTGAGGGACCACCTTAAATCGATTGTAACTTTTGAATAGCTTCTTTTACAAACTAGAGGTTGAATATACAATCGTTCAAGTACTTTTACTAACGCTAAACCCATATGTAAATTTCAAATTCCATTGTGGTCTCCACTCAAGGTGAACATAATAGTGATCGGTTGAGGGACCACCTTCCGCATGCTACTTCTTTTTATTCCTTGAACAGGAAGGGTTGATATTCAGATAAATTAGTTTTACAAATCTTTTACTAAGAGTAGTAATTTATAGCAGTTGCAAATTTTAGCTAGGTTTTGAGATAGGGATGCCTGTCAGTCACGACTGTGGGACCACCTTTAATCGATTGTAACTTTTGAGTGGCTACTTTTACAAATTAAAGGCTGAATTTACAATTGTTTGAGAACTTTTACTAAAGGCTGACGCATTCAAAAGCTCAAAATTCAAATGTGGTCCCTCAATGGGAACGCAAGTGTTCATTTCGATTACCTCGTTCGAATGCCTTTTGTTCAGTTTTTATTTATGATCAGGCGAATTACTTATTTTACCAAAATGAGCACGAGTTATAATATTGATTTCGTTACCAGAGCTCAAATAATTGCTTTGAATAATCAAGCCAAAAACTTGTCAGAAATAGTCAGAGACCGGTGTGAACGTAAATAGTTTTATTTTGACACTTTTATATTAAAAACTGCATTATTTTTCTATAAGTACTACATAATAATCATTATTGGGTATTATATATTTCTGTTTTATTGTTGCAGAGAAAAACAGTTGTTCTTTGAGTACGACGATTTGAAGAGGAGGGTTCTTTGAAACACCATCAAAGAACTGGTAGACCACGACTTATAAAACACATTGCAGCATCAAACCATGATAAGGGAGTATGAAGAAAATAGATTTCTGTCGACGAACCACTATGCTGGTTTATTTGACACAAGTTTTGACACTGTCCGTTGTGCTCTTCATAGTGAGCCGCGGAGGCATGCTGTGAAACCCTTGCTCACGGAAAACCATAAAAAGGCAAGATTACAGTTCGCTTTGGATCACATAAACTTCGATTGGAATAATGAGAGTGATGGAGTGTGATTGGTGTAAAACTTTTAAGTCCAGTGAACACGGACGCTTATGTTTGTGGCGTCGAAATAATACGCAATACACAAGTGGTTACGTAGCTACGAGCTAAATAATTATACTTACCTAGATAATATTATTTATATTGACTGGAGACCTGGTTATGTGTGTATAACCTATAACTTACGTATTTTAATAATTTAAAAAGTTATTAGCGCTTCAAGTTCAAACAACATAGTTTTTAGTTTTTTATGTTGCCTACTAACCATTTGATATATTTTGTGCAATTTTGTAGTTGTTAGCCTACTTATTTATTATCCATTTAATCCGTTTGACCTTTGTAATAAAAAAACCAGGTCTTCTGTTTGTTTTTATTGAGGTTGCATAAGCTTTAATCCTCTTTCCGATTTCGGAAACGAATACTTAAGCTATCGCCTCAATAACTTCATAATATTATAGTGTTATACCTATAATAATTAAAAAACTGACTATTAAATTTGAATAATAAACTGTATGAAATAACCCTCTATAATTAGGGTTCCGTAGCCAAATGGCAAAAAACGGAACCGTTATGGATTCGTCATGTCTGTCTGTCCGTCCGTCCGTATGTCACAGCCACTTTTTTCCAAAACTATAAGAACTATACTGTTGAAACTTGGTAAGTAGATGTATTCTGTGAACCGCAGTAAGATTTTCACACAAAAATAGAAAAAAAACAATAAATTTTGGGGTTCCCCATACTTACAACTAAAACTCCAAAAATTTTTTTTCATCAAACCTGTACGTGTGGGGTATCTATGGATAGGTCTTCAAAAATGATATTGAGGTTTCTAATATCATTTTTTTCTGAACTGAATAGTTTGCGCGAGAGACACTTCCAAAGTGGTAAAATGTGTGTCCCCCCCCCCCCCTCTAACTTCTAAAATAAGAGAATGATAAAATTAAAAAAATATATATAATGTACATTACCATGTAAACTTCCACCGAAAATTGGTTTGAACGAGATCTAGTAAGTAGTTTTTTTTTAATACGTCATAAATCGAAAACCGCAATTTACTTTTCACAAAGTTACAACGAACTACAAGAACTTTTATATTATGTTACTTGCTGCTACGGAACCCTTCATGGGCGAGTCCGACTCGCACTTGGCCGGTTTTTTTTTTGTAGTGCCTTTTTTTGCGAGCCCACAAGGCGAGCCTGTTTACCTGCGATGAATCTGCTCTTTTTTCCTGTTGCTAAGTAACTACCAATTCGAATATTAAATTCATTATTAAAATACTCCACTCGTGAGCTTAATAAATATATTTCTATCGGTTTATTTTATTATTTTTATCATTTAAGCTACGTATGCTGGTAAATGTAATGTAATAATTAGATAAATGTATTAGCTTTGGAACTCTTTGCTCAATCCTACTTAATACGTTTCTTCCTAACTCCTTACTTACGTTTCGTAAATTAGCCATAGTTGTGAAGAAACAAACGCCATCTAGTTTATTTTCGAAAACTTGAATTCAAACGTTCACGGGAAAATAGACACTAAGGTACCCATGCAATTTTGCTGGCGAGTGTACACATAGCGTCAGTATGTCCTAACCTCTCATGTTTTAAAATGTTACACTGCTGCCACATTGAATTCGTTACGAATAATCTAACTAGATAACCAGTTCACCTTAGCCACCCAAACCCATAATCCAATATTTTGTTTTCATATCCTGCAATAGTCCTACACTAACTGGGGGTTTTCCTTGGGTGCACTTACATAGTGCGTACAGAGATAATAGTCGGTTGGTGCTTCATTTCAATAAAAACGTTTAACGGGCCTCTGCGAGTTGGCTTCGGCCCCTCGTACACCTTCCAAAGGTCCGGGACATACGGTCCCGAGAAATGTAAATAGACAAAAATATTCTTACCTTAAGTGAGAATAACCGATCATTTGTATAAAACAGTATGCCAAGCGTTTATGTAGTCCAGACTGTTCCACCGAATAGGATATTATCAAACTTCCTAAAAACATCATGACAGTACCCTGTAAAAAGAAAAATCGGTTAAGACTCTTTTATATATATAAAAAAAATGTATGAAAACATGAATGACCAATAATTTTAAAATAACGTCGGTTTCAAGTACATTTTATAATGGTATTACTTATTATTGTATCTAATGTAAATTGTGAGTTATTGCTATTAATGTAGTAAAGGAGTAAATTTGACTAAATAACAAAATTTAAAATATTGGAACATTTTTACATCCAATTGCAACTGACCATTGGGGTTTAATAAAAAACAACATTTAACATTAATAATACTTTATTTGAGATTAATCTATTCATAATAAATGTTCAAATTGTTTGCCATCCACTCTTATGCAGGCTCTACATCTGCAGATAAATGCTCTTCTGAGCAGTCTCGTATAGCGTCGTTCAGTTATATTTGATGCGGCTGCCCTGACACGCCTACGTAAACCTTCTAAATACCCGATTGGCTTACGGTACACCTCTTCTTTGAGGCAGCCCCAATAAAAAAAAATCTGTGGTTTTAGGTCCGGTGAACGTGGAGGCCACAAAATTAGCCCCATTGATCTGTTTGGGTCTGCACTATTTAAATATGCAAAGTAAAATATGCAAAATTGCCTTACGGTGGCTCGCTAACACGGGCCTCTCACTGGGTTCGCGTTCAATGGCAATTCGTGTGCGTGCAATTCGCGTTCAATGGCATGTCGGGTCATCCTCCAGTTTCCAAGGATTTGTTTTGTCCGTTTATTGGGTCCATCTCATCTTGCACATTCACTCACAAACGCATAAAACATTCACAACAGTGACACATAACTATTGCATAATACTAATACATCACATTACATCATTTTGGCCATTTTGTAATTTCTTACATCATACATAATTACTTTGGTGCACGTTGGGTACACATTTTACGTCAAATTCATAAGGACGCTTCGAAATGTTGCCACTTCATAATGTGTAAAACGTTTATTGAGGATGACATTCTCATAGCGTGTACTGTACCTATGTCTATTTCCTGTTTAGTATAATATTCTATCACTTTTAAGTTTTAACCGATTATTTTTCTTTAAGTACACTGTATTTTAATAATTGTTTGCTGCACCGGACGACGTCATTACGTCAGCGCCGGCTGTCGCTGAAAACCAGCGCTGGGGCTCTGTCCTGCATAGGGTCGCAGCATAATGCTGAGCGATAGCCGTTTTGCGTGGATGTGACGCATGTTTACCTACCTTTTTATTTTATTTTTTGTGTTTTTGTTCTTTTTGCGTCATTTTCACCGCAAATAAACGTATTTTCTTTCTTTCTTTCTTTCTTTCAAAGTCAAAGTCGAAGCATTTATTTCAAATAGGCACTTTTGAACGTCAAAAATTACCTTAAAATAGAATTGATTCTAGTCGCCTCTTCCAAAAGGTAGTTTTCGTATGGAGAAGAAAGGGCAAGAAACTCCTCCTCACATATGTGTACCTTTTTGTGTAGTAGATAAGGTCTATAATTGTATTGCTATCTTGAAACCTGCGCGCCGCGTCGCGTCGCGGTGATAACTGACCATTGTTAATGTTAAATGTTGTTTTTTTATTAAACCCTAATGGTCAAATGCAATTGGATGTAAAAATTGTCCCAATATTTTAAATTTTATTATTTAGCTAAATTTACTCCTTTACTACATTAATAGCAATAATTCACAATTTACATAAGATACAATAATTAATTATACCATTATAAAATGTACTTGAAACCGACATTATTTTAAAATTATTAATCACTCATGTTTTCATACATTTTTTTTATTCCCAAGACATTTGAACTTTGTCAATAAATTATTATTTGAAAATTTTTCACTGAAAAATTAATTAAAGTTTTTTTATTTTTTTTTATTGCAGTAGCTAGACATACTATTTACTGCCTACCTGTCAGCATAGTAAGCGTATAATAATACAACAACAAAAAACCGATGGAGTTCATTCATTTGTTGTCGTAGCGTACAATAATGTAAAATAAGGTACTTAGGATATATTTTGTTTTGTATTTTTTTCTGAACGGCTATAAGGTCTGCTACAAGCCATTTCAAGGTTATCCATTAATTACCGGACACCCTGTATATAGTATTTTACATGAAGCGACTGCCTATCTGACCTCCACAACCCATTTACTGGGTAACACGATACCCCTTGGTAAGACTGTTTGTCAGACTTTCGGACTTCTGTCTACCCGTTTAGATTGTCTAAGATCTACGAATGACAATCGGGACCAACTGCTGAACGTGCTTTCTGAGGCACGGACGGAGCTCGATATTGTAATAGATGGTCAACCATCCATCGGCCGACCTCGGCAAGCGTTGCTAAACGTTGTAGATCGGCCTGTGCGACTGTTATTATTTAGTCACGAGCCCCCCCCATCGGCTTACGGCCAATTTCATCATAATACCAGTCTATTCAGTTATCATCAGTGATCGGAATAGGTAGAGCTATTTAGGTTCATTGACCGCAAACATTGATGTTAATATGGATATTCCACGGGATTCCGACTGATACTACGAGATTTTTATCATATAAATTCGCTTCACTAACATCAACAGATGTTGAACGCTCGTTTTCCACATATAAATGGGTGTTAGATGTAAAAAGAAATAGATTAAAATTAGATAATTTAGAAAAAATAATGGTGATTTATTTTAACTCTGGTCATACTCAGTCTTCTAGTGAAGCTGAAGACGAACCAGACCAATGACATTTTTTGTTTAAATAAGTGAATTATTGTTGAAGCGTATTGATTATTTTAATTAAGATTTTATTGTAAATATAATTTTTTCTATTTGATAATGTTTTGATTTTACTGAGGAACAAATAATTTGTATGGTAATATGTTTTTGTACAACTTCAGAATAAAAATGTTTTTGATGTTGCGTCAAATGACGTCAGGTACTTGGCCGGTTAAATGATTGTTGATTCTTGAATAAGAAATTGGTGCCGATTCTCTTGTACACCGAACTAAACTAGTTAACTAAACTATTACTAAAATTCCTTACTTTTTACTATGAGAATCTTCAGCTTTTCTGCATAAGAAATTCTCTAAATGGCACAACAAAAATCGAATTTGACAGTCGCGACTCGTCGACACGTGGTACATATTTTTCCTACCCCGTGAATTGTTTTTTAGAGCCGCAGGCGCGGAGGGGGCAGCCTTGATACGTTTTTTAAGGAATTTTTAACTTTTTGTATGGAAAATATGAAAAATTATTACCTACATGTTGAGTTTTAGGAGTTTGTGTGTCTCATAAAGGGGGTCGAAATTTTCATTATTTTTGCGATAGGACACACCATTTTCGAGATATAAGCAAAAGAAAAAAAAAAGATACAGACAGTACTGTTTTTGCACCTGAAGTCGAGGTGTTGGTGTCAATTTCTATTCATGGCAACAAATTTTATTCCACACCTTTTTAATCGTGATTAAAAATAGCCAGATTTAGTTCAATTTAGTTAGACCATCAAAATTTTAGGTGAAAAACGTGAAATTGAGAATAGAAAAATTGCCGTCTTCTATAGATTAATAACTCAGTGCCATCTTAGTGCTGTCAAACTAAAATATAGTTAAGTTGCGTCACTTTAGTCAATTTCAGAATGGGAAATTGTCGCTTGACAGGAATAAATTAAATTTTAGTGATTTTTAGTTTAGTTTAGAGGCATTTGTGACAAGAAAATGCGCACCATTGTTACGTAAAAAAAATATATGTGGTTTAATGAATCAAGTTTATCTATTTATTATACCATCCTTAATCCCGTCCTTCTTATATTTACCCGTCAGAAAGGAAGTGTAATCTTTCATTAGTCCCGAAGGCGTGAATAGTTTTTTATGATTTTACTACATAAAAACCAAATCCCGGGACTCGGGGAATATCCATATTATTCTAACCAACCAATTATTCTAAGCAAGTACGTAAAACAGCTCTACCTATTCCGATCTATGGTTATCATGCTACGTCACAGTTGTACTCTTCAATTTAGCAACTGTTTTGATGAATTATAAAGTTGCTAAATTGAAGAATACAACTGTGACGTAGCATGACAACAGACTGAATAGACTGGTATTACGTATAGTCGTTCAACTAAGTCACGTGTTTTTTTTTTCCTTTATTTAACTACCTAAACCTATGGAGTATAGTCCTGTATACAATGAAGTATTTTCTAAGTGAACAGACAGCTGTGCTGCTGGGCAGTTTGTTGCGACACTTCTTCCCAGCGAAAGCACTAGGAAGTGGTGCAGGGCGGGCGTTTAGGGGGACCGGGGACTGTCTTTTGTAATTTTGACGTTCGTAAAGTGCTTATAGGTATGTCGGTATGATGAGATGTGTAGACGGGTGCCGGGGTTTGGTTGAGAAATAACTTAGTCCAGTCACGGTAACAAACGGAAAGTTTTTAGTAGTAGTTACAGTACGATTAGTTCGCAATTACTTTGTTACTTTACATAATTATTTTACTGTGTATCTAGTTGTGTCGTGTACCTATAGTGTGTGATTTGCTAATGTTATTAATTTGTTCGTGATATTATAATTTGATTTGAACTACAAACGGTTTTTCTATTGCGCAATAACCAACACTACCCACAGTACGCCCACGGTAGTTAATCAAATATGCCTGATAATAACTAGATGATAATAACTAGATGTCAATAACCTACTCCTGATCCGACATATATGTATTTAGGTAAAAGTTCCCTAAGAACTTTTTCTTGTTCTCATGGAACAAATCTAACACAGAAAGATGTATGAATGATTCTAATGATTATGATTCTGAAATACGTAGGTACCTGTTATAGTCGCGAATCATATTTTGAGCAAGATACAAAACCTGACAATGATCTGAAAATTGCAACAACGTAAGAAAAATTGAATTTCGCGGGCTACAACTGCACATTCACCTTAAGGTAAATACATTTTAGTTCATTTTGGGACCAAGGACAATTCAGAATATTTAAAAAAAAAGGGAAATATATCTCGCGGATTCCTTTTGGCATTAAGTCTCTTTGATGAGATTACAAAAAAACGCACATCTCCGACCTCTGACCTAAAAAACACGCGTTTTTAATACACTGCATTACGGACCTAAAAGCGATTCATTAAGAGCCACTTTACGAGCAATTGTGTGGAAAAGATAATTCCGGTGAAAAATCTACCATTAATTTAATTTAATTTCCTGGACTATTCTTGCCACTATTTTGACTAATTGCATTGACTAAAAGTGAATGGGTTTAATGTAATCTTACATTCATATAATTTTCGCAGCATCTTCGGGTAGTCATTATTTGAAGTGGTGGGAATATCGCCAATGGTAGGAATGCTGTTATCGCCAATGGGATACATTCTGATACCCAATAACCGGCCATTAAAAGAAGCGTGTACGCGGTCCATTGTGCGCCCTGGAAAACAAAAAAAAAAAGATTTAAGGAGATGGTGAGATGGTGTTAACTCAGTAATCGATACGAATAAAGCTGTAATGCCAAAAGATTCTATAATGTGAGGATTAACCCCCCCCCCCCCTCTTTATAGGAACCCCCAATCAATGGAGGATTCGAGGTATACGGTGACAAAGTTTGTATAGTAAATTTTAATGCGTCACCTGATCAACATGAAACTTGACTCCAATCTATATAATTATATGTCGCATCCGGTCATTGGTTTCACTATTCGGAACGCCAGTGCCATCTGGCGGCGCTTGACAGAGTCTAGCCTGAGTTCGTAGGAAGTACAAGAGAGCGTGCAGCGAGGTGGAGCGGCCCGCTTGGACAACTCCGTACAAACGTTCGAAACGGCACACTCACACAGACGCGCGCATCTACAATACTCCTAAGCGATAGTCGGGGTGCTCTAAGTCAAATGGTAAGGTGCAGAGTTAAACTAAGCATCGGTCGAGCGACGCGCATTTTGACTTCACTATCGGCTTTAGCACCCTCGAAAACTCTGAAAATGATATTCACGACGAAGAATTTGAATTTTTTCGCAGCTACCATCTTGGATTTACGTTTTGATTAGAAGGAGGGAAAGATAACCAGTCAACTCTTAACCGCAAACTACGTTAAAAACTTCGTTACAATAAAACACTTATTTATTTATTTATTTATTAAAACTTTATGCACAAGTAAAAACTGTACAAAGGCGGACTTAACAATAATGCAACAATGGAGCGTAGGTAATTATTTCAACAAATAGGCCTAGTTTCCATACTGTTCATATTTATACTGTGACTATACCCACAGTATTCGCCCTCAGTAGTTAAAATATGGCTAATAATAATGAGAAACACATGCCTTCTCCGTTCATATATAAAAGGAGAAACTGACTGACTGACATATCAACGCACAGCCGAAACTACTGGGTCTATGAATGTGAAACTTTGCACACGGCTTCCTTTTATAATGTAGGGGAGCACTAAGAATGGTGGAGGAGGTGGTGAGCGCTCTGTTCCCTTCATGAGGGGAGTATACTCCCCCGCCCATGGCTCTGCCACTTGCGGTGCCCGAAGCGTACCACGCGGACGACGACGACGACATCCCTGAAGTGACCGGGGTAGATCTGAGAGTGGCGGCAGGTAGGCTGAAGGCCAAAAATACCGCCCCAGGACCTGACGGCTTGCCGGATAAAGCCTGGGTCCTGGCCTCGAGGGCTCTCGGGCCTCGACTGGAGGCCTTCTTAAGCGCATGTATGGAGAGGGGCCAGTTCCCACTCCGTTGGAAGACGGGGAAGCTGGTCCTCATTCAGAAGCCAGGGCGCCCTGCGGACTCTCCGTCCGCATACCGGCCCATAGTGCTGCTCGACGAGGTCGGCAAGCTCTTTGAGAGAGTGATTGCAGGCCGCCTCGTCGGGCACCTAGTGAGGACGGGGCCGGATTTTGCGGATAGCCAGTTTGGCTTCCGCAAGGGGCGCTCGACGGTGGACGCCATCATGCGCGTGAGGGCCCACACGACGGGGAACGCGGTGACCCGGGGTGGGGTCGTCGTGGCGGTGTCACTCGACATCGCCAACGCGTTTAACACCCTGCCCTGGAGTTGTATTGGGGAGGCACTCCGGTATCACCGGGTGCCGACCTACCTCCGGCGAGTAGTCGGGGCGTATTTGACGGACAGAGCCGTCATCTACCCCGGTCGCAACGGGGAGTGGAACCGGCGAGAGATGTCGTGCGGTGTCCCACAGGGATCGGTTCTGGGGCCGCTCCTGTGGGACATCGGTTACGACTGGGTGCTGCGGGCCGACCTCCCTGATGGCGTCAGCGTGGTTTGCTACGCTGACGACACGCTGGTTCTGGCGCAGGGGAGGTCGCATCAGGCGGCGGCCGACGCGATGACACGCGGGGTTGCGATAGTCGTGGAAAGGATCCGGCGGTTGGGTCTCGAGGTGGCATTGCACAAGTCCGAGGCCATGTCTTTCCATGGGCCTCGGAACGGGCCACCATCGGGATCCCAACTAACGGTGGGAGGGGTTCACATCGGCGTTGAGACAACGATGAAATACCTGGGTCTCGTCCTCGACAGCCGGTGGAACTTCATCGACCACTTCCGACGTTTGGCCCCCAAACTGGAAAGGACAGGAGCCGCCATTAAGCGGCTCTTGCCCAACCTGAGGGGCCAAACACCTCCTGCCGGAGGCTTTACGCAGGGGTCATGCGGTCCATAGCACTATACGGGGCCCCGGTGTGGGAGTGTTCTCTGCGGCGGCGAGCCACCCACTATCTGAACGCGCCCCAAAAGGTGGTAGTCGTAAGGCTGATCCGGGGGTACCGCACGATCTCGGGCGAGGCGGCAAGCCTCCTTGCCGGACTGCCGCCATGGGATCTAGAGGCGATAGTCCTCGCGCGCCTGTTTGAGTGGCGCGCGGAGACACTACGCCAGGGGGAAACTCCGCTTCCGCGGCAAGTCGCGGCGGAGCGGACAGACCTCCGGCGCGATCTCATGGTGGCATGGAAGGAGCGACTTTCGCAACCCAGCGCAGGGCACGCCACGATAGTGGCGATAAGACCCCTCTTTGAGGAGTGGCTAGAGAGGCGTCACGTCGTCCTCACCTATCGCCTGACGCAGGTCCTTACCGGACACGGATGTTTTGGGAGGTTCCTGCACATCATCAGGCGGGAGGAGACGCCCGGGTGTCACCATTAAGAGGATCGCCCAGAGGACACGGTGGAGCATACAGTGAAGGTCTGCCCCGCATGGGCGGAGCTCCGCCGTGCCCTCGTAGAGGCGATCGGCAGCGGCGGCGACCTCTCGCGTCCGGCCCTGGTTCAAGCCATGGTCCGGGGCGAGAGGGAGTGAGAGGCGGTCACCTCCTTCTGCGAAGCAGTCATGCTAGCGAAGGAGGTGGCGGAACGGCTGAGGGAGAGAGCCTCACACCCCAGCCGCCGCGGGAGACGCTCCGGGACCGACGACTCCCGGCCACTCAGCCTGATCCGATCAGGACCAGGCCCGTGCTGGACGGCGTGTACGTGTTCCACGCGCGCCTCAAAGAGATTTCAGCAAAAAGGAAGGGGCCTGCCAGGGCCGAAGCCTGCCGGGGGTGCGGGATTGTCCGAAAGGGTCACCGCTACCCCGGAACATAAAAGGCTAAGAAAGGAACCCAGATGGGTTTTAGTCAATAAGAGTCTGACACTACCTTCCGCTCCACCCAGAGCAGGAGGGGCCATTTGATGATTTCCCATCCATAAAAAAAAGGCGAGCACTAAGAAGGGGGGTTTTTGGAAATTCAGCCTTCAAGGGGATGAAAAGGGGGATTTTGTTTGTATGAAAAATCAAATTAATTTGGTTATAAACTGGAATAAACTTGAAACTAAAGGGATTTGGAATGCTCTCGAATTTTTGCATGGGAGCAAAGAATGAGTGAGTATGGACATGTGCTAATACTAATTTTGGGTGTAAGAGTAGATATTATGAAGAAATTTTAAATAATTCACAAAACTGATGTACAATCACAAAAGCATCAAAACGGTTACAACACCATATTTCTGATTGACATCTACTAGATGTGAATCTAGAATGCATAATTTACGGATCAGGTGCGGGTCATCCAACGTAATCATATGTTGGATGACACTGTACTTGATCGCCTGCGAAATGAAACACAGAGTAGCCATGTCATCGCTCCCCAGTCGCAGACTGCTGTAATACTACCGCAGTATAATACAAGTCATGCTGACGAGGGGAGTAATGATAGGGCAACAAACGTAAGTACCCAGTGCAATGAGGAATTGGAGGAGTGCTTTGGAGGATGCGATTCAGGAATATCGCTTCATGTCGCCCGAACTTAGGCCACGCTTGCCTCGTTTGCCCATGCATTACAAAAATAGGGCGCTGGTGGCGGTTCTGGATTCGCAGCTGTCAAAATATTTTGATACCTGCGAAGACCTCACCGATAGTCATTCGATTCTGTACTGCGCGGCTGTAGCGGCATTTCGTGTAGCTCACGTTAAATTTACCAATGACTCAGAGCTACACGTCCGAAACCAGCCGTACCAGCTTGGCAGTGCAGAATTGAACGTCGTATTGGTGGGGCCAGAACGCTCATCGGCAAACTAATCTGCTTCAGGGAGGGCAATACTCGCCCTAGAGTGATGCGCTTTGTGAGGCGGGCATTCTCGGGGACTAATATCAGCCCTCAAGACTATATGTCCTGTGTCACAGAGCGCATCGACTTCCTGAAGCAGAAAGTGTATGCATGGGCGAACCGTATCCGTCGGTATAAGCGGCAAGTAGAGCGATACACTCAGAATCGCACCTTCCAGAGTGATGAAAGGTGGGTTTATAGGGGTTGGGAACGACCGGACCAAGGTGTGGCTGACACGCGCCTGCCGGATGATGATGCCATGTGTTCCTTCTGGCGCTGTATCTGGTCGGTGCCTGTCAGTCACACCGAAGGTGATTGGGCTCGAGAGGTCGAGCGAGCCTGCGATCCAATACCAGAAATGGGGTCTATAACCATCTGCCCCCAAGATGTAGCTCGTGCAGTCCGTCCACTGCCCAACTGGAAGTCTCCAGGGCCGGACGGGCTGCAGAACTTTTGGATAAAATGGTTTTCAAGGTCGCACGCTCGCTTGGCATCTCAGTTCCAGATCGCTTTGGAATCTGGTTCGCTACCCCAGTTCCTAACGACAGAAATTACCTACCTGCTCCATAAATCAGGTAGCACCGCGGAACCCAAGAATTATAGGCCGATCACGTGTTTACCGACGGTTTACAAAGTTCTTACATCCATTTTGAGAGCTAAAATTAACAAACATATAGACACCAACGCCATCATGTCTACCTCTCAGAATGGATGTAGGAATGGATCCCGCGGTACTAAGGAGCTACTCCTCATTGATATGGCCATTAGCCAACAGGTTCGTCGCTTCCGAAAGGATCTGTCGACATGTTGGATAGATTATAAGAAGGCCTATGACTCGGTGCCACATTTATGGCTCATAAGGGTGTTGGAATTGTATAAAGTAGATACAACTCTGCGCACCTTCCTGATGTCGTGTATGGGGCAATGGAAGACGGTCCTTCGCTATCCAGGATGTCGAAATATTCAGAGGAATAGCGAACCGATAAGGATCGAGCGAGGCATATTTCAGGGTGATAGTTTGACTCCGCTTTGGTTCTGCTTAGCCTTGAATCCTCTTAGCACACTGCTGGAGGATTCAGGTCTAGGCTATCGGTTGAGGAGAGGTGGTCAGGTTATATCGCACCTCCTCTACATGGATGACCTAAAACTCTTTGCCCCTAACAATTTGCAACTGATGGAGCTACTGAAAGTAACTCAAACTTTCAGTAACGCTATTAGGATGGAATTTGGTGTGGACAAATGTGCGGTCATGCATGTAAAACGAGGGGAGATTGTGGAATCCGTGGGAACTCAACTCTCGGATTCCACAAACCTTAGAGCCCTCTCCGCATCCGAAACCTCTAAGCATTTGGGTATGTCGGAAGCGTAAGGCATCAATGTTACTGACATGAAGCAATCGTCGAAGGGGCGCTTCTTTGGCCGTCTGAAAAAAGTACTTAATAGTCTTCTATCAGGCGGAAACAAGGTGCGTGCCTTCAACGGTTGGGTCATGCCAGTTTTGATGTACTCTTTTGGCATACTCAAATGGACTCAAACCAAACTCGACGCCCTGGATAGGAGGGTGTCCGTACACTGCTGACTGCAAATCGAATGCATCACCCACGGTCATCGGTAATGAGGTTGTATATCCCGCGAAAGTGTGGAGGTCGAGGGTTTTTAAACGCTAAGACCCTCCACAATCGCGATATTTGCAATCTCAGGGAATACTTCCAAGAAACCGACGTGGGGATGCATCGAGATGTAGTCATAGTGGACAAGGGCCTCACCCCGCTCTCCTTGGCTAAAGAGAACTGGCGCAAACCAGTAGTGCTTGACACTAATGATCGCATGGAGGTATGGCAGAGTAAGGAGCTTCACGGACGCTATCTTCGGGCCCTTCATGGACCCGATGTAGACCTACTAGCGTCCGTAGCCTGGCTACGTTGCGGTGATCTCTTTGGAGAAACCGAAGGTTTTGTTTGTGCAATTATGGACGAAGTTATGATGACAAACAACTACCGGAGATATATTGTGAAAGACGGCACGGTTGACATCTGTCGGGCATGCCACCGGCCGGGAGAATCAATCAGGCATATTATCTCCGGGTGTTCTCGTCTAGCTAACGGAGAATACTTGCATAGACACAACCTTGTAGCCAGGATAATCCATCAGCAACTTGCTCTGAAATACAACCTTGTATGATCGGAGGTGCCGTACTATAGGTATGTGCCCGACCCAGTTCTCGAAAATGGTAATATCACATTGTACTGGGATCGATCCATCATCACTGACAGGACTATTGTTGCCAATAAGCCTGATATAGTGGTGGTGGATCGATCAGAGCGGCGCGCAATGATTGTTGACATAACCGTCCCGCATGATGAGAACCTCGTGAAAGCTGAGAAAGATAAATAAATCAAGTATCTTGACTTGACTCGCGAGGTTGTCGACATGTGGGATGTTGACTCAGCAATCATTGTGCCGATAGTCGTTACAGCCAATGGATTGATAGCCAAGGGCTTCGACCAACACCACCTAAGGAGGCTCTCGTTGGGCAGCTGGATCAAGGGCTTGATTTAGAAAGCTGTACTTCTGGACACAGCCCGCATTGTCAGGAGGTTCCTCTCTGGAGCCCTGACCGCCGGTAGCTTGGACCCTGTTCCCGCTACCGGTGGGCTACTATTTTTTATATTTTTAAATGTTTTTATATATTTTTTATACTAATATTTAAAAATATGTCGGAGACAGTTGTCAATTAAATTTGAGGGAAGTCAGCAGAATTCGTTATGATTTGTTTTCTTATTATTAATTTAAGTGATTTTACTATCAATTATTGTCTATTAATTCGGAACATAATTTATTGAGTACTCAGTGTACGCGCTAATTGATTTTAGTAAGTTATTTGGATAATTGTAACCGATGGTTTTGTTCAAACCAATTGATGACATGTTACTTTGATTTTAAAACGATTAACTTTGTGAAATCACTATTGTTTATTTAAGACAATTCTTGTTGTATTATTCGATTTTTAATGTGAGTTATAATGTGGATCTATTAGATTTGGCACATTTTAGTATTTTGTATCAAGTAAACACGATGACGTATTTCCGTACGCCATTGGACAGAGTTGTTGTGGGGCGAGTGCGTGGTGGGGGGACAAACCTTTATAACTGAGCGCACTCGTTTGTGCTAGACAGTCAGTGACAGTCGGTCACAGTCAGTGAGAGTCAGTCGACGTTCGAAATCGACTCCTGACAGAGCACTAGCTCCCGACAAACCTGTCGGTTTACTTGGGTGGCTCTGTCACTATACGAACAGTAATCGATCCTACGATTTGTTCGCAATTACTTTGTTACTGTACATAATTATTATTAGTGTATCTAGTTATGTCGTGAACCTACAGTGTGTGATTTGCTAGTGTGATTAATTTGTTCGTGATATTATAATTTGATTTGAACTGCAAACGGTTTTTCTATTGCGCAATAACCAACACTACCCACAGTATGCCCACAGTAATTAATCAAATATGCCTGATGATAACTAGATGCCAATAACCTCCTCCTGATCCGACAAATATCATTTATATGTATATAGTGAAATAAAGGAAAGATTAATAAATTGTCTAAAAAAATGATTAAAATTAACAAATAAAAGTTAAATTGTAGCTGAACAGGGAACTGACAATTAATAAAAAAATCATATTATACATAGTCATTGTTGTGTATTTATGTTAGATAGACACTGTTCTGACTTAATAAAAATTTGTTTATCGCCAACTTCTTTGCTTATGAAAATATTACCGTTCGATACCCAGCAAAACTTGATAACTATTTTCTTTTGCGAAGTTCCGTGCCAGGTAGAAGATTCTTCTTGAAGAAGGCGGTAAGTACTCGGCAACATAGACAGTTTGGCGGTTTCCAGTAATACCAATTGTCTCAGTATTTAATTTCTCAACTGTGCTTTTGTTTTCACTATATTTTATGACTGAACTGAGGAACGTAGACTTTATTTACAATGGAGAACTCCGCAATAATGCTCCTGTTCGTCCCTTTTCCCAGGAAGTCTGTACACGTCTCTCAATTCATTTGATGAGATGTCTAATTTTAACACCGAGCTTATACCGTTTATGACAGACGTTTGCTTAGTTATGGATTCATTATCTTTAATAGGAATATTTCTTATTTCTATACTAGAATTGCGTGACATAAAGTGAATATCTTATATTTTCTTCTTTAATCCTAGGATACAGCCATGCAGATTCTTCGTTTCCCTCTCAAAGTTCTCCATTTTCATTCTCATATCTTCGTAGTTACTATTCATAAAGTGGATGGACTCGACCATTGATATATATGTTACACTAGATTAGTAATTACCGCACCAAGGCGTTGCCACTTGACATAAGGCCACAGCCTTATGCGTAGCTAACGTCACTTCAGTGCTCTGTGTGGCGCCAATCGAAGTGAACCAAGAGACACACGACAAAAAATATCGCCAAAATGGGTAAATTCGTAGTGAAAGAGTGCGATTCAAGATCAAAAAAACATAATAAATTAACCAGAATTACTTTCCACACGTAAGTTTATTGTTTCTGTGTTTATATCAACGTAAAATAAATAAAAAACAGAATTTTGTAAATTAGGTTCAGTGTTACCACTATAAACTTAGTTTTAGTTTCCCACATTTATGGGAGTTTTTAATTTATGGAATAAGTGATTTTAAATATTTTTTTTTAATAATAACAACGTTGCAGGGTGCCTAAAGATGCAGCACGCCGTGATAAATGGGTGGAAATAATCAGATTGCTGAGAAAAGAGACTAACTGAATAAATAAAAAATATTCAAAAAGAAAATGTCTTAATTATTTTCATTAGTTATAAACTTCTAATACACATCGAATAAGAAATACATAATTCAAATATTTTATAAATAATTTGGCCTAACGTTTTTTTTTTAACGTCATTTATGGCTTAAAAAGTTGGATAAAATTTTGCATGGGTAGGCAACCCCATCCCGCCATTGCATGTTTATATTGCGGTCTTTGTCTAAGTGACGGTATTATTCTTACGACTTGTGTAAGTGAGACAGATATATGTTTACTTTTAAATGTTTAGTGGTTTCAAAGCTACGTCGTCGCGTTTAAATAGTGGTTACACTTTTTTAACACATTTTTTTGAGGTTTGCTTCTCTAGTTATTTAACTCAATGGCTTAGGCGCAAAACGTCTCTTTCGCAAAATGTCCCCTGGTCGTAAAACGTCTCTTTCGCAGAATGTCTCTTTCGTAAAATGTCTCTTTCGCAGAATGTCTCTTTCGCAGAATGTCTCTTTCGCAAAATGTCGCGCCAGGGACTTAAGAATAAAATTTTGATTTTCAAAACAAAAAATCATTTATTAAAATTATAGTGCAATTATGATGATAAAATTTTGGTAAGTACTTAAATTTACTTAAGTATGTATTCCAAATAAAAACAATATCAATAGGTATCAAACATTTTACACACATTCAAAATTTAGATCAAAGGAATCAATACTGTTAGTAAACATATCCACAGATAATATAATAGGAGCTATTACTAATAGTAACTAAACATTAACTAAGTATTGCAAATGAAAATATTTTTTATACCATTTTTAAAATGATTAAAAAATATATATTTAATATTAAAATGTCAAATAAATAAATTTTGGCATTATAATTTCCTTGAGTTATTATCAAGTATTGCATTAAAAAAAAATTAATCATTTTCATAAATGATTAACATAACATTATTGATAAAAAGAAAATCTCACAATGTATAAGTGTTCTATGTCCTTTTTGATTACGAATGTATTCGATTTCTTGATCCATATTAAAACTCATATTCACTAAACACACACAGCTCGGCAATAATGAATGACACATACATTTATAAGTTTTTTTTCTAACTACCCTCGCATATTATTATAAATGATGCCATCACTGAAGTTTAAATTGTACCAAAATATTATTTTTAACTGTATCAAAATATTTTTTTTAATTTGGAATACATTCTTAAGTAAATTTAAGTACCAAAATTTTAACATCATAATTGCACTATAATTTTAATAAATGATTTTTTGTTTTGAAAATCAAAATTTTATTCTTAAGTCCCTGGCGCGACATTTTGCGAAAGAGACATTCTGCGAAAGAGACATTCTGCGAAAGAGACATTTTACGAAAGAGACATTCTGCGAAAGAGACGTTTTACGACCAGGGGACATTTTGCGAAAGAGACGTTTTGCGCCTAAGCCAACTCAATGGACTCGACAATCTCAGCATTAAAGTCCTTGATGCTTTGGTTTTGGATTTTCAGCTCCGCCACCTTGCTACTATTTTTTTTAAATGGTATCTTGTTCAGCCTTCCATGACATGATCGTTGACTTCAATTATTGAAATTGGCTCGCATCACAACACGAGTCTTCTACTCGCATACAGTTACGGGTGTTCACGTTTAGCGAGTTATCACTGAGCTCAGTAAGGTCAGGTTCAGACTGTACTTCTATCAATGCGTCTGCTTTCAAGGACCACCAAAGATATAAAAAGAGGGCGGTGTAATGTGCGTAGAAAAGTAATATTAGGAGTATATCACTCATCCAAGCTTCAAAAATATTTACTCTGCGTAGGAGATGAGTCACCAGGCGATACAATTCAAACTTTGTTTCGTATTCAAAAACGTTTGTCCGTGAGCGGCGTCGATCACTTGACCTTGTAGCTTTGAGTGCGAAGGCCGGTCGTTATAACGGTGACTCACTTCGCCGTTCAAAATTGTACTTAATTTATTGTTGCTTGATAACTTATTAATGTGTTTAGTCGTCACTATCTTAGTGGTTTAAAAATAAATGATTGTACCAGAAAGCTTGTTGTCTGGACAATACATCGATATAAGTTTCTATGGTAAAAACATTGTTTTAGCATTATTAGCGATTAAAAATTGAGAGCACCAAAATGTCACGTTTAATCGCGTTATGTCCGCGGAGGAATGATCGCCCTATTGCTTTGCTACCAGCCTTATCCAAGATCCTTGAACGTCTCATTAATAACAGGCTTACCATATACCTTGAAAGCAATAATTTATTGTCAACCAACCAATATGGGTTCAGAAAGAAAAAATCAACTTCTGACGCAGCCTTGCAGCTGATAGATGGAATCGTTGATCAACTAAATCAACGCAAAAAATGCCTCACGGTGTTCATTGATCTTGCAAAGGCATTTGATACCGTTCCTATCCCCTGCTTTCTATCTAAACTTGAATCTCTAGGCGTACGTGGTATGCAACTACAGCTTTTTGAGTCGTTTCTCTCACACCGTAGGAAGATAGTCAGAATCGATGGTTGTCATAGCAACGAGCTTTCTATTTCATATGGTGTGCCTCAAGGGAGTGTTTTGGGCCCTATATTGTTCCTTGTGTTCATAAACGACCTGTGCAACTTGCACTTGAGCTCTGGTAACATTGTCTCTTTTGCCGATGACACTGCAATTACCTTTTATGATGTATCCTGGACTAATCTGCAAGCAACTGCTCAAACTGGATTTGATTTAATTTAAAGATTGCTTATCTCTCACTCGCTCACTCTAAACACCAATGAAACTAAACTCACGACATTCTCTCTAAACTCCACTACGCAGCCCTTAACACCCATGACCCTACAAGCTCACACCTGCCAAGCCAATCCTGCCAAGACATCTTGCAACTGTCCTACAATTTATTCTACTGATACAACTAAATACCTAGGTACAATCCTAGATAAACACCTTAACTTCAAAGCACATACCTATCACCCACCACCTTACTGCTCGAGTTCGTAAACTCGTATATCTTTTTAAGACGCTCAGACATTATTTACTACGGACCGTGTATCTTGCTATGTGTCATTCAGTTGTCTCGTACTGTATTAATAGTTAGGGTGGAGCTGCTAAGACCACACTCAAGCCCCTGGAAGTAGCTCAGAGAGCCATTCTAAAGGTTGCAACTTTCCGGCCAATGCTCTATCCAACCTTTGATCTATATAAAAGCTGCAAAGTCTTCACGGTCCGGCTAACATTCATTCTCAACATTTTATTACAACAACACAAAAAAACTCCTTTTACACAAACACAGTCCTCACTTAGGCGAAAGAACGAAATTTGCAGAGTACCCTTCACACGCTTTGCTTTTTCTAAACGTTTCTTTTACTACCTTGGGCCATTTTTATATAACAGAATTAACAAAATAATCCCTTTACATCAACCCTCTTACGATATGTGCAAAAAACAGATAACATGCTTTCTAACCAGTTTAAATGACGATGACACTGAATACCTGCTTACTTCACATTCGTAGTGAGTTCTCTAACACTCCGTAGCTAAACACAACCTCCTACCCTTCCGTTTACACACACATACACACTACACCACACCTCATCACAAAACACATACACATACTAACACTTCACACTTAGTATGTTTTCATATGTTTTTACCGTATAGTCCTAAGCAGTGTCTATTGGGTTTTTTGTACTCCTTCTGTGGGAACCTGGGCTGGCGAACCTTAATACAGGTTACCATGTAACCTAGCTAGGACCTCCTTATGATTTTTCCCTAAATTGTTAAATTATTATGTAACAGTTATTGTAATAGACTGTATGTACCTCACTTTTTTAAAATAAATATTTATGTATTATTTATTTATTTTATTTTAAAGAAGGCTTACAGACTAACAAACCAATGACATAAAGAATGTAATATTAAAAAAATTGCTAATAACCAGCCTCCACATATAGCTAAGGAAAAAAAAATATATTAAATATTATTATTCATCAGACCAAGCAATTTTCGCAAGTTTAGCGTTGACCGCTTCATAATTGCAGAGATAAAAGTTCAATTTTGGAATTTTATTTTGCACAAAGAGGATTGCTATGATTAGATGTAAACTAGATCTCCAGCGCTGGATGATGAGGATCAGTTTGTATAAGTGGAATTGAGGCCTGAGAAACCAGCACTTTGTTGTTACTACTACTAAGAACTAGATCTAAAATACGATTTGAAGCGTTGGGTATCGTGTTGCATTGATGAAAATCATTAAAGGCTAGCATATAAAAAAAAATGCTTTCTAAATTGCTACTAGATCCTTTGGGAACCAATATACCAGAATCCGCATTATATTCCCAAGAGATACTGCCCATATTAAAATTGCCGATCAGTAAGTTGATAGAAATGATTTTACTCTTTTTGTTAATTACTTCTGTAAAGTTTTGAAATAGTGCATCAACATAGTCCTGTTTGATTGGAGGTGATATATAAACCGCACAAATATTAATACTTAATTCACTGTTGCACTTCATTGTGATCCACAATTCTTCACAGTGGGACTCTCAATTTAATCTCCGTGAGACCTCATATTTGTCCAGAGTTGCAACAAACACCCCTCCACCATCCCTTTTTGTAGTCGCGGATAACCTGTCGCGCCTAAACACTGATGCCGTTATTCATAATCCTATTTTATCTCTATTTTAGCTAAAATAGGTTTATAGAACGTTTGTCTTTATCTGTCACGTTGTCATTTCTGTGTGTAAGAAAGAGACAAACCCCATTTTAACTAAAATAGGTTTGATAAGTTTTATGAATAAGGGGGTGAATTTTTAGATAACCGATAGGTTATCTAAAAATTCATGATCTAACACCGTACCATGGAGCCAACTTTCAGTGCCGATAATTATGTCTTAATCACAATTTAAAGCAGCAGTATAAAAATCCTCTGTCTTGGTTCGTAAGCCTCTTACATACTGATAATATATCTAAATCTTGAATAATTTTTTTTAAACACTTACAAGCGTGCAGAATACGCGACTAATAAAAAAAAGATAAGCTACAAAGATTCTACAAAATCAAAATTTTTAACTAGCAAAGATTTAGTTGTTACATCTTTCCTCAAAAATATGCGACCATTCCGAACCCATACAAAGTTATATTTATTTTCCTTAGCAGCGATTTTTGTTGCTGCATGTAGTTTTTTATTAGCTAGTGTCAGATTTTCCGTCACAAAAATCGGCTGCTTTTCTCCACCAATACCAGTGTGGCTGCTATTTAACTTCTCCGACTCATTCTTTTTACTAAAGTTTCTAACTGCAGCAAGTACACTATCGCGAATGCGAGGTTTGGCTAACTTGACGACTATGCTACGTGGACGATTTGTTTCTTCATTTAATTTGGCAACTCTATGAAAAGACTGCATTTCATTGTCTTGAAGTTCATTACCCACAATTCCACCCAACTGTTTTACGACCGTTAACAGGTTTTCGGTTTTGTTTCAGGAACGCACTGTATCTCGATATTGCTCTCACGAGCTAATTGATCAATTTGCTGCAATTTAGTCTCCAATTCTCTCACTTGAGCGCTCATCGCGGCGTTATTCTTCAGGAGTTCGGCAATACAGTTATTATTGCTGGCATTTCATTCGACTTGATCATCATAAGCGTCAGAATGAAAAGTAACAGTCTTCTTAAACTCGTCCAAGTCTTCGTAGATTGAGGAGAATCTTATGGTTAGGTCATTAATTTTCCTTTGGACCGTAGCTAGAGTGGTTTTGCATTTCGCTAAAGAGGCCTGTTGACTATCAAGTTTATACGTAAACTTTAGCGAGAGATGGGGGTGTCAAATTTTGTATGGAATAATTTTAACGCGCGGTCCAATTAACTCGAAACTCAGTATGTAAGACCAAAATAAATAGTACTATGTAACTCGCTGTCGGATTAACTCGAAACTCGGTACTATTAAAACAAAAAATAAGTGTTTTTGGGTTTTTCAAAAATCGACTCCTACCAAGGTGGAAAAGGGTAACAAAGTTTAAGCCAATTCACTTGCACGAAATACAATTGTCCGAATCCACATGCGCGAAAGGACAGTTGCGCGGAAAAGTTGCGGAAATGAGATTTCTTTATAACATCACGCCTGTATTCACTGAATTGGGCATAAGTACACCCACAATTCGCATGTAATTAATTTTAAGTTTATTGTATTTTTTGACATGAAAATTCAAGATGGCGGCTGCAAAAATGTTCACTATTTTCATCATGGGTGTCGTTTCCAAAAAACCGGCCAAGTGCGTGTCGGACTCGCGCACCGAGGGTTCCGTATAAAAATTTAAGGTTTTCGTAATTTTTCCTTTATATGTGCTATAAAACATTGCTTCATGCCAAATTTCAAGATTCTAGATCGACTGGAAGTACTCTTTAGGTTTTGATTCCCTCGCGAGTAGTTGCGAGTTTGAAAATATGCGGCTTAAATTGCTATTTATTTTGATTGCGTTGACATAAAAGTTTGATTTTGTTACAGCTTAAGGGGCTTACACGAGCTAAACGCAAAAAAACGGTAGTTTTCGAAACAATAAAAGTATATGATCGCCTACAGTAAACAAAATCAGAAAAATATATGATATTCTTCAGGATATATGCTAGATAGATAGTGTTTTGAAAACACAATACAACTAATTTGGTACGATAGAAAAAAATCATGAACATACCTCTAAAAAACTTTCTTTTTACAATAAAAACCATACTAATATACATACAATCATTCTGATTTTTTGTCAGATTATTCTACAAGTAACATACTAAAATGATAGTGTTTTATTTTTTTATTTAAAACAATAGTTTTTTTGTAAATCGAATATTCATAGTTCCGAACATAAAAAGTGCGCATGTGTGCGTGAACGCCCGCGTAGCGACACTGCCGGCCGAGGCCTGATGCTATACGGACGTGTCGCTCTTTTCGCCGCACTATTTCCGTCAAGATTGTTATGTTTTTGTTAAGTTTTATTTGTAAATTCATTGTTTATTATTATTTGCATATCTTCTTTCCGTAAATATTTTTATTTCGTGTAAATATAAAATACTTTTAAGTTTGTTATGTATGGGTGCAAGGCGCGCGCCATCTATTGTACGGCGAGTCCCAACTCCCGGGCGTTTCACTTGTGTCTCCCGGCAGTGGTCCGCGTAACATAACAAAGTTAAAATAGGGTAATAATTTGTAAATAAATGGGAAATATAGTGAAACATTCCGTTAGGAGGACTACAAAACGTTCATATAAAACAAAAGCCGAACATAATATGAACGAAAGTAAAAAGTATGAGCATTTTATTTTTAACTGAATATTTTTATTTTTGCAATAAAACTATGAATTTTGGCAACATCTTAGAAAGTGCAGTCATTTTGCATAAGGTAAGTATTTTCGACTCCGCGTACATCTGTCACACCGGCGCATGTGGACGACGTGTAGATTTGTATTCGAGAGTCCCCGGGTTCGATTCCCAAGGTTACGAAATCGTACTTTCTTTTTAAATTTTATTTAAATGTATTTTGAATTTTTAGATAGATAGTGTTTTGAAAACATGATACAACCTCTAAAAAACTTTCTTTTTGCAATAAAAACCATACTAATATACATACAATCATCCTGATTTTTTGTCAGATCATTCTACAAGCAACATACCAAAATAATAGTGTTTTATTTTTTTAGTTCAAACAATAGTTTTATTGTAAATAGCATATTCATAGTTCCGAACATAATAAGTGCGCATGTGTACGTAAACGGTAAACCCCCGTGTAGGAATAATGCCGGCCGAGGCCTGATACTATACGGGCGTGTCGCTCTTTTCGCCGCATTATTTATATGTACATACATTCATTGTTTATTATTACTATTTGCATATCTTCTTTCTGTAAATATTTTTATTTCATGTAAATATAAAATACTTTTAAGTTAAAATAGCGTAATAATTTGCTATCAATTATATCATTTGTAAATATGGGAAATAAAGTGAAACATTCCCTTAGGAGGACTACAAAACGTTCATATAAAACAAACGCCGAACAAAGTAAGAGCATTTTATTATTACTGAATATTTTTTTTCACTATGAATTTTGGTAGTTTAAGAAAATGCACTTATTACGCATAAGCTCAGTTTTTTCGACGACATACGTAATCGTTACATTGGCTTATGTAGACGACGCGCAGGTTTGTGTTCGAGGGTCCCCGGGGTTCGATTCCCAGTGATACGAAATCGATTTAATTTTATTTAAATGTATTTTGAATTTTTAAATATATTTTTATAAATAACTAAAAAAACGTCTACAATGTAATTATCTTTCACAGGAGAAAGAAAGTCGAAAATATCAACACAGAAGTTACTTCTAAATCTAATGCGTAAGTACCTACACGTTTTCTAAGCCATTGTAACAATAAAAAAAACCT
Organism: Amphipoea lucens; assembly: GCA_947508005.1. Taxonomy (NCBI): domain Eukaryota; kingdom Metazoa; phylum Arthropoda; class Insecta; order Lepidoptera; family Noctuidae; genus Amphipoea; species Amphipoea lucens. Next base: position 9,686,389 of record OX382358.1, read on the forward strand.
AAATTTATTAACAGACCGCGACTTATTGATAATGTGCATAAAGAAATCACAGATTCATCCGAAAATTGCAATGAAAATTATCACAAGCAAGAGTTTAATTTTTATTGATTGTGTTTATAATAAATAGAAATCATAATTATGTATGAATGTTAGGTACGAGTAGGTACCTAATCCTTGAGGCCGTCTACACATCGTGCCGCAGCTGCAGCGGCATCGCCGCCGCCGCGGCGCCGCTGCATCAGTCACCCTTGGATTTGTATGAACATACGGCGCCGCACAGTGGTCTGAAAATCGAGCTCCATACTCATAGAAACTTAAAGTACGGAAATAAAAAAACAAAAATTGTAATGGGTCTAGTATACCTCCCTTTACGTAATATTAACGTATGGATGGTATCAGTCGCTCCACGCGTGAGAAAAAAAAGTTTTTTGTTTTTTTTTTGTATGGGAGAAAAGAAAACACTTAATGTACATTTTTTTGAAACTGAATGGAACTGATAGGCTGGAGCTCACACGAGCTATTGTACCATACACGGCCATCAAGATGACATACAATTCATGCACCGTTGGGCGCTGCTTTGCACATAGCAAATTTTTGAAATTTTGTGTTTTCGATATGTGATTTTTCAAATCTTTGACGTGAATAAATGAACTTGCCGATCGATTTACTTATACTATCGTTACTTTTAGCCTGCTTATGACCTTTATGATGACAACAATTAAAAATTATGTTGATTATAAGTACCTATACGTTTTTTTTTTAATTTCATTCCAAGAACTACTTAACTCATTTAATCACCGTTGTAGTGTATCTATTAAATAGATATGTAAACACTGTCTCATTCACACAAGCGGGGTAGCTGCTGTCAGTTATGTTATGTCATCTGTCAGTTACGAGGAATGGCGGGAAACAGACAAAGTGAAGCAGGCTATATACGATGGCGCTTGGTGTGGTAGTGAGCCAGTGAAGTGATATGTTTAACATAAGTACGGAATCAACAGGATTCTACAACCGTGATTATGGTTGAGTTATAATTAGATACTGCTTCAATCTGAGCCTCAATCAGAGCCTGTTCTTCCACGATGTTCAACTTGTTTTCGTTTGAAAACTTAAAATAAATTGGTCAGCAGAACATTGTGGAAGATGGCTTTGGATTCTCCCATACCTTTTCTTCGCCACAAACTAAGCGCAGAGGCACAAAAGAACACATAAACATACTGGAATCGTCTTCGTCTGCCATAGTTTGCTTATACAAACTTTGCCCTGAAGCACCATCAAAGCCATACTTGATGCAACTCTTTGCCATCCAGCAAAGGTTCCACACGTAGGAATTTTCCAAGCTTTGCACAGTTTTATCCAAAATTTAGCTTTACTTTTACCTCTCCTTCCGTGATGTACAATGGTAACTTTTGGAGGGCAGCAGTCCTTCTTCGCCTCAAGGATGGCAATATAAGAAGGACACAGTGGTACTCCTTCTTCTTTTGCACAAGATCTTAATGTTATATACTGCCACTTCGAAAGCTTCAATGAGGTCAAAATAAATAAAGCTTTATCAGCGAAATATATAGGCACAGTTTCCTTGGGCTTTAACAATTTATTTATCCTTGTAGCCTCTTTGCTCCGAGACTAGTTTAACGATATCTGCTATATTCTTGTCATGTGCTTTCAAACCGGTTGCATGAGCAAGGCTTTCAGTGCTATACGTTAGGAGGTCTTCCGCTCTCCTTCTCTTCTGTAGCGGGCTTAGCTCTTTAAATGGTTTTCTCGGCCTCACAACTGATGTTGATGTTCCAACACTGCACGTCTCCGGTGTGTAGGATGTTGATGCACCCTCATTTAAAACAAAGTCAGAACTGGAACGGGTTTGCTGCTCTACTGACACTAAATAAGGGGTCATCTTTCCTTTCATGATCTCAGGCCATTTTATGTTCTCTTGCAGCCATGTCTCATACTTTGTTATGTATGTACGTCTCGTGCGATTACACGAGATCCATTTGTTCCTCAACGAACAAACATAAGTCTGACAGAATTGTTTCAATACCCTCTTTTCATTTTCTGACAAATCAATAGTATTCTCAAAAACTTCAAATAAAACATTGGGCTGTAAAAAACAATTGTTGTTTGTCACAAACATGACAATGTCCAAATTGGTATCACAACCTTCCATCACAGCACAATAAAAAAAATAACGTAATAAGTTAGCGCGCACAAGTACTGAGAGCTACTGATAAAAGTAAGCTCAAACGTCCTATTTTTATACAACTACCCTCATTATCGTTCGCTATTCTTTAATTAGGTTTTACAGACTTTAATATTACAGACAATAGAATTTTATTGTGACTAGGGCTCATTTGGCCCTGCTAGAGCTGGTTGATGCTCATGTCATTGGTATATAATTATAACTCAACCATAATCACGGTGATTAAATGAGTTAGTTCTTGGAATGAAATAAAAAAAAACGTATATAATCAATATAATTTTTAATTGTTGTCATCACAAAGGTCATAAGCAGGCTAAAACTAACGATAGTATAAGTAAATCGATCGGCAAGTTCATTTAACCTCGTCAAAGATTTGAAAAATCACGTATCGAAAATTCAAAATTTCAAAAATTTGCTACGTGCAAAGCGGCGCCGAACAGTGCATGAATTGTATGTCATCTTGATGGCCGTGTATTGTACAATAGCTCGTGTGAGCTCCAGCCTATCAGTTCCATTCAGTTTCAAAAAAATGTACATTAAGGTGTTTTCTCCCATACAAAAAAAATAAAAAACTTTTTTTTCTCACGCGTGGAGCGACTGATACCATCCATACGTTAATATTACGTAAAGGGAGGTATACTAGACCCATTACAATTTTTGTTTTTTTATTTCCGAACTTTAAGTTTCTATGAGTATGGAGCTCGATTTTCAGACCACTGTGCGCCGCCCGCGGTGCCATACTATTATATTCTGTGGCGATGCCGCTGTATTGGTTTCTCTTGGATTTGTATGAGCCCTTGCGGCGCGCCGCCGCGGCGCCGTGTGTTCATACAAATCCAAGGGTGACTGATGCAGCGACGACGCGACGGCGGTGCCGCTGCAGCTGCGGCATAATGTGTAAACGGCCTCAAAGATTAGGTACCTAACATTCATATATAACTATGATTCCTATTTATTATAAACAAAATCAATTTTAAATCTAATTTCTTGCTTTTGATCATTTTCATCGCAATTTTCAGATGAATCTGTTACCTATTTCATTATGCCCATTATCAATAAGTCGCGGTCTGTTAATAAAAACATTAGGTCAGAATTTTTTTTATTTTTGTAATAGCTTAGATAACGTGTAGGTACTTGCGCATTAGAAATACCTAACTTCCGTGTTAATATTTTCGACTTTCTTTCTCCTGCAGACTTTTTTTAGTTATTTATAAAAATATTTAATAGATATATTTAAAAATTCAAAATGACATTTAAATAGAAAATTCGATTTCGTTACCTTAGGAATCGAACCCGAGGACTCTCGAATACAAATCTACACGTCGTCCACATACGTCACTGTGACAGTTGTACGTGAAGTCGAAAATACGTACCTTAAGCGTAATGACTGCACTTTCTTAGATGTTTCCAAAATTCATAGTTTTAGAAAAAAAACACTGCAAAGTGATAACTTTTATTTCGGAAGTCGGTGTCGCTGGTTTCGCATTTTCGTTTTTTGACACCGACTTCCAAAATTATAGTTATTTATCACGCTGTAGTGCTTTTTTTGAAGTCGGTTGTTTTTTTTTTCTTTCTAATTGTACCTACCCCACAAAAATTCAATTAACACTAGTGCATTGAAGAATCATCAAAATTCGCATAGAAATGCCGGAGATGCAGTACATTTATGCATATTAACTTCGGACATACTACATAAGAATAATTACCTAATGAATATAGAATAACTACCTAATGAATATACTAAAACCTTCCTGGAAGTATGTAGATCACATTAGTGAAAGAATGATCAAAATTGGTTCATCAGTTTTTTAGAAAATCTACAAATATATATACAAACATACACACATACATGCATTACATACATACATACGGGTCGAATACACAACCTCCTTTTTTGAAGTCGGTTAAAAATGTTTTAAATTTCATTGAATCAGTTTTATTTCAAAATCACCCACATCCTTAAGTTTTTCAAGTCACACTCAAAACGAATAAAATTTATTATGTTGTCACACATAACTACATAATTTGTTTGTTAGATCTTTAACTTATTTGCACATCGTTTCCGCGCCATCTATTAGAATACTAGGGCGTAATCTCACAAAACCGTTACTTCTAAATCTCATGTATGCTTTATGTCATAATTGTGATGGGCGTCGTCGTTAGATGGCGTTTGCGTCGATTTTGCATATGTGTGCATGCGTTTTTCAAGGACACTTAGCTCTAGTAAGCCTCTTAAAGGTATTATAGACTTGAGTATTTGATATGAATTTCAATTTAATACCTCTACGCGTTCATGAGAAAAGAAGAAGGAACTTTAAAGGGGTTTGAAGGTTTTGGCCCTAAAATCAGCCGCCATTTTGATTTTTTTTCAGAATCGCGGTGCACAACAAAAGTTATATATTTAGATAGAGGACACTTATACAAACAAAAAATGTTATGTAACATAATATCCTAAAGCGTCAGGTTTCGGAGTTATTCATCGAAATATAAGTCGAAAACAACAAGGATTTTTTTGTTTTTTTTCCCTCCAGGTAAGCATATTGAACTATTGAGGTAATAGAAACGTTATGAAACCTTTATGGAGAAGAAACAAATGAAGAATAGACATTTTTTAAATAAATAATTAAACACGACAATTTATAGTTCGTTTTTTTAATCCCAGAGACTAATCTCTGACAAGTGTATCAAACTTCTATACTAAAAAAAAAACGAAAACACAAGAGACTTAAATGTCAGATTAGTCTCTGGGATTAAAAAACGAACTATAAATACATACATAATACATACATACATAATTAGCCTATAATGTTCCCACTGCTGGGACACAGGCCTCCTCGGTGAGAGGGAGTGGGCCGTAATCCACCATGCGGGCCCAGTGCGGGATGGCAGATCTCACATGTCTTCGAATTTTTGGTTCTAGGACATGCCGGTTTCCTCGCGATGTTTTCCTTCACCGTTTTGAGAGCAGTGGTGATGAAATAATTTACACAAAGTAAAGCGCCTATCTGGGTTCGAACCTACGATCTACAACTCGTAAGTCGCGGCTGTTACCACTTGGCTACCACTGTTAGCCGTTTATAATTATTTATTTTAAAAATGTCTATTCTTCATTTGTTTCTTCTCCATAAAGGTTTCATAACGTTTCTATTACCTCAATAGTTCCATATGCTTACCTGGAGGGAAAAAAAACAAAAAAATCCTTGTTGTTTTCGAATTATATTTCGGTGAATAACTCCGAAACCTGACGCTTTAGGATATTATGTTATATTATATTTTTTGTTTGTATAAGTGTCCTCTATCTAAATATATAACTTTTGTTGTGCACCGCGATTCTGAAAAAAAATCAAAATGGCGACCGACCTTAGGGCCACCCTCCATACAAAAATCTTCTAACCCCTTTTCAAAAATATTTTTTATTATATGATGTAACTAAAAATTTACGGTTTTCGCAATTTTCTCTTTATCTATACTATAAGACATTACTTCGTATCAAATTTCAAGATTCTAAGTTCACGGCAAGTACCCTGTAGGTTTTGATTCCCGTGCGAGTTTCGAAAATTTGCGGCATAAACGGCTGTATCTTTTCATTGCTTTGGCTTAGAAGTTTGTTTTTTTACAGCTCCAAGGAACAGTAGACCAGAGTATTAGATATAAATTTCAGTTTGATACCTCCACGCGTTCCTGAGAAAAACGGTCTTAACAGACGGACGGACGGACAACAAAGTGATTCTATAAGGGTTCCGTTTTTTCCTTTTGAGGTACGGAACCCTAAAAACAACAAGAAGCCTTCCAAAAAACTGTTTATGTTCTTGGTATTAAAAAAGGACAAAACCAGATTCCAAAACATTAATATATCGCAAAAATATTTAATTCAAATGTAGGTATGCTGATGTTTTAAGATTTATAAAAAACGAATCAAGCAACCAAAGACATGACTGCCTAAACTAAGGCCTGGGGAACTAATTGCGGGGGAATTTGTTGCGCCACTAGGAAGTGACACACTAGCGCGTTTTGGGGGACTGTCTTTTGTAATTTTGACGTTTAAAAAGTGCTGATTCTCAGCCTAGTTTGAATAAATGACTTTTGATTTGTTTTTTGATTAAGTTACCTATTTTGCACGTTGTAATTTGTTTTTTTTTTTACTTAAAAAAAAAAAGATATACGACATCTTAAAGGTCAATAACATGCTTAGCAGCCTTTGGGTGCATTATGTCCAATTTGCCAAATGTTCAACTGTCCAATTCTCAATTGGTCCACTTCGCAATTGGTCCAGTTTGTAATTGGTCCAGTTCGTAATTGGTCCAGTTTGTAATTGGTCCAGTTTGTAATTGGTCCAGTTCGCAATTGGTCCTGTTCGCAATTAGTCCAATTCGCAATCTTTGCTGTGGTATAATGACGCTGAATATGATTTAGAGTAGGTAGGTAGGTCCCACAGATAAAGTAAGATCGTATATTTTTTATTCTAGATTAGTACTAAAAATGAAACAAAGCATATTTACCAGTGGAGGGTATGTCGTGAATAACAACGGACAGAACATAAGTGGCACTAAAAGTACCACTACACCTCGCCAATGGCAAGCCATAAACATTTTTGTTTTCTCCCCCATCGTCAGATCGGGCTCCGTTTTTCTGCAAAAACGCAAAAAATTTCAATCTACCACAGAGGCCCAATGCGGGTTGGTGGATATCATTGCACCAGCCCACATTGAGTCTGTGTCTTAGATTACTGCCATTTCTTCGCACAGAATGGTCTAGTCCAAAATTAGTGATAATGTGCTTATTACACTCACCCAACCGCTGTTACTACATATGCGGTGCGTCATTGCAACAGCACAGCAGTTGCTGTGGTGCGTAGGTACCCCCCCCCGCTCGCGGCGAGCAATTTTTACGGAAGTGATATGAAGATTAGAATGACGTTCTTGCGACACACGCTGTTGCTAAAAACTTTGCGAGTGGTACGCCAGTACGAAAACACATTGAATGGAAATCTGGTTCAATTGGTCCATGGAGCACCGACGGCTATATCGAATGGCGTTGTCGCAAACACGCTGATGCGAAAAACTTTTTGAATGTTTCGCTAGTACAGAATTCGTGGTATCGAAATCCATTGTTGCGTTAATTTCAAACAACACCAATCTTGGTATGGTAGTTACTAACACTACTTGTGACGTGAAAATATAATTATAATTAACGCTTACTATGTGTGTGCGCGTGAGATGAAACGACTGTTTTATATTATTTCTGAAACAGCATGCTCGGCGCGAGCCGTCAAGTCGCCGGTGGCGGGCCGCGCTACCGTAATAACAAGATTCTTACCGTCTATTTAAAGTATCTGTACCGAACTATTTAGATCTTTAGTCAGATTGTTGATACCAAATGTTTTAAGACGAGCTCTAATTCTGCCGACAAACTGTTACACAGTTTGGCAGGTTTATGAAATGTGTACAAGTGTTTGGAACAAAATGAATGTTTTTTTTTTAAATTATAATAATTATAAATAGCGGTTTTCGATTCAATGTATTTTCGAACTGGCGTGCCACTCGTAAAGTTATTCGCAACGGGTTCCCTATATGAGTGCGAAATACTATTTTACGAAAATTGTTAAATCGATGATATACATCGATGCCTTGTAATGCGACGTTATGTTTTTACTACACCTTTTTTGTTTGCTGTTTCTTTATATCGATAACCTTAAATCTAACCCTTGTTTCTTCGACGTTTGTTTTTTCTATATAACGTTATTTCGAAAATATTTAGCCAACACATTTTTCTACGAAATAACGATACTTACAAGATTGAGATGAGAAGCATCAATAAAAAAAAAATACTGTTTTGTAATATAACCTTCAAATAATGTCTACTTACATAATAATATGCTGAATTATACTAAAATCATTTCCTCTACAACTCCTAAGTGACTTCTAGTGAAGATTATGCAAAAAATGCAAGATACGTTATGAGACAAAAACAGAATGTCAAACAAATGCTTATACCTAGGTATAATTTATTAATACCTTCTAATAACAAAATAATTCTTATCAGATTTTCAAAAATCAATCTGGGGGCACGGGAGTGCCCGCGCCAAGACGAGCCAAGCGAAGCGCACAGGCACTACCTACCTTTTCTCGAAGCGCTTCGTCGTTTTTTTGAACCCTCATAACTTGGGTCTGGATTATACCAGATAAACAAAATTCTTGGGATATGATTTCAATAGTAAACTTATGATACATATAAAGTTTCAATTGCATAGCTCTTATAATTTAGATTTTATTGATATCTAAAAAACCCCGATTTCGTCACTGAATGACGATCATCAAAACTCTTAGGGTACTTCCTGAAGTTCTAGAAAGCTGAAATTTGGTATGCAAGCTAGTATTAGTACACAAACAACAAAAAAAAACTAAAAGTTGGAACTTTTATCCCCAACCCTTTAGACTAGGGGATGGAAGTTTGTATAAGACTTCTGCAAATTTTGATGCTAGTGGTCTGAAAATTGATATAGGGACTCCTTGATATTAATAATAAAATATGTATTTCAGGTTTTTTAGTAAATCACCCCAAGCAGAAAAGAAAAAAAAAATCTTTATACGCAACTTACAAAAACAAAATACATACAGGGTGAATTTTCCAAGTGGGCGTGGATGGCTAAATTCTAAACTACGAGGAATAGCGAAAAGTACTGAAAGGAGTCGCGGGCTCGATTTTGATGAAAACTAAAACTGCATGATTGGATTTTTAAAAAATCAATATTTCTAGCCAGGAATCGAACCTGTTGATTTTGAAAAAAAAAAAACACATACTGTATTATTACACCACTCGATAGTATCCATAATAAGGATCAAATTCTGGGAAGTAATGACATACGGCAAACTTAAGGAAAATGTTGAATTTTAATAAACTGCTTCTTATTTTAGAGTATTCATACATACATTACGTACCTTGTTCGAAATGATGCTCAATATTTTTATTAACACACCCGCAGCGCAGTCACCTTCACAACATTAGGTTCTAAGTTCAAATTTCTATTACGATCTTTGGAAAATATTCTAATGAAATCAATAATATTGTAATGCTGAATGCAGTACAATCCTTGAGACGTCGAATCCAGCTAAGGTTTAGTAGGTAGGTAACATAACCCGGGCCCGGCTTAATAATAACAGCCGCACAGGTCAATCCATCAGGTTACGCTACGCTTGCCGCGGTTGGTCTGTGGATGGGTGACCATCTTTACATACCGAGGTATTCAGCTGCATCCGGTTAGAATGGAAGCCGACCCCAGCATAGTTGGGAAAAGGCTAGGCAGATGATGATGACTTGATGAGGTAGGTAACATAAGAAAAAAAAAGTATTTTGTTAAAAATGAGCTCTTTCCTTTAGTTTCCCGTATATTATTACTTCCCAGAATTCGATCCTTATTAGCGACACTATCGAATGGTGTAATAATACAGTGTGTTTTTTTTTCAAAATCAACAGGTTCGATTCCTGGCTAGAAATATTGATTTTTCAAAAACCCAATGATGCAGTTTTAGTTTTCATCAAAATCGAGCCCGCGACTCCTTTGAGTACTTTTCGCTAGTCCTCATAGTTTCGGATTTGACCATCCACACCCACTTGAAAAATTCTTTCTGTATAACTTCTTTAACAATCAACCAATAAATCTTTAATAAATGTTTTTAGTAGTTATATTTGAAGATATTTATTTCTAACACACTTAACCTATTTTACAATCTAAAATATATACATACTATAAACATATATTATATACTAGCTGCTGCCCGCAACGTCGTCTGTGTGAAGGCTCTACAGCACCAAAAATACCTAAGATGCCAGTGTCGCTATAGCATTAGAAGTAAACAACTTTTAAAATAGCATTAAAATATAAGTTTTTTTTTGCAAGCGAAGCAAGTGAAGAGAGTTATATGGGAATCCTGCTGAGTTCAGTCATACTGGAGGAAATAGAGAAAATAATGCAGGAATACATTCCAGGACACAAAAGAGTAAAAATACGTACAAAACCCTATAAACTACGTTGGTAGTTATGCTGCCAGGAGCCAAAATGTAAAGAGAGTCAGGACTGGTGACGCGGTTCTCACACGGGCAACTGTACATCGCTTGCTCCCGCGATGTACAGTTGCCCGTGTGAGAAGCAACTCGTCCTGAGGTCGACACCCGCTGCCCTCAGTGTCTGCCCCTGCGACTTATTGATGGTTATCGCGAAGCAAACACTCACGGGGAACTGTACGCGCTTAAAATGGAACGAGAAGATATGAGGTATGAGGGGAATGCGTGGTATAAATACTGCCTCGCCGACGCCACAACCCGTAAGAATTTCCGCCTCAATGGTGTGTCTGTGGAGCGAGATGACTTTAAGGCGGGTCCCGTTATACAACTTTGGAGGAGATAGGTTCCGTAGAAGCATAATCGGGACACCAACCTTCAGCTTGATGGTATGCGCTGGAAGTCCACTTGCTGACAGGGAGTCCAGAAATTCCACGGGATAATGTGTGGCGTCATTTTGCTCGACAGACAACAGTGTTTTTTTTACATCACATTTAGGTTTATAACAAGGTATACGACATGAATAGTAGATTGTACAACTAAGGCATAAAAGAAGCTATTTTACCCCGAGACGTTTATACCCACCCGTGCCGCAGGCGAGGGTGGATAGTTAAGTCGAGGGGTAAAATGGCTCGTTTATGCCTGAGTTATACACTCTGCTTTTCACTTCGATTGCGAGAAAATGTTGCATCCATAGCTAATTCCCGCCACCACAGATAATACCGCCACGAAACTTTTTTAAAGTTTTTTTTTTTAATTTTCAACATTTGTCATTCGACTTGGGTTCTTCATACTGCCAAAAAATGAAAACGTTTCTTTGCCTTTTTAAATAATAAATGACAACTATTTTACCTGATTTTATTAAATTAACGATAGAAAACACGGAAGTGGTATAAATTAAAGAAAATGAAATAATTCACGACTTTAATCTGCGAAGTTTTATTGGGCGTGTTGGGCCTGATTACTTTAGTCTTAGAAAAAAAATTTACTTTATGCACTAGAACATAAAAAGCCATTTTATGTCGCCTAAGCACAACATAAAGACGGACTTTTTGAGCATGAGAAGTGATAAATATATATAATCACACATAAATATCGAACAAAAGTATTAATAGTCAATGTTTATTTTGTACTAACAATATGAAATTGATGAAGAAATGATCATCATCAATAAACATAACTTTTTTGTAATACTTAACACCGCATTTTTTTTAAATTGTCTTCCTCAACTCTGCTCAAGATTTTGAGGGTTTTGTTGGAACTTGAATTTATCAAAACGAACTATACGATGCAACTTTTATGAATAAAATGCACATTACCATCTATGAAAGAATAACTAACTACTAACCTCGCCAACATGATCAAATTTAAATTATTAATTTTTTTATTATTAATTTCCAAAAAGTGTTAACATGTAACTTGATTTGATTTTTATGAAATCTCATAGATAGCGCTGCTTCAAAATTGTCTTTATACTACTAACATTCATTAAACTATGTTTCTCTGCCCAAGTTACTTAAATGGCGTAGTTTTTATAGTGTAAAGCTAGATAATAGCATGGCTTACTCAAAAACATTTAAATATGCGTCGTTAGATTACACGCTGTCACAGAATGCGTAAGAAAAATAAAGATTCACAGCTCCTCCCCCGTAGGTGATAGCGTGATAATATGTAGCCTATAATAATATGTTGACCCGACCTCTTAGTAATATTCATGCAAAATTTGAAGTAAATCCATGCAGTACTTTTTGAGTTTAGCCCGGACATACATACAGACAAACAGAGAAAAATTCTAAAAACTATATTTTTGGCTTTGATATCGATTGTAGATTACGCCCCAAGTATTCTTTTTAAAAAATATTCAATGTACAGTTTTGACTTTCCTACGATTTTATTATGTATATGGTTGTCGACTACATTTGTGGGTAGTTAACAGAATTTGTTATGATTTGTTTTCTTATTATTAATTTAAAAGATTTTACTTTCAAATATTGTCTAATAAATCGGAACATAATTTATCGAGTACTCAGTGTACAGGCTAATTGATTTTAGCAACCTATTTTGATAATTATAACCGATGGTTTTGTTCAAAACACTTGATGACATGTTACTTTGATTTTAAATTATTTACTTAGTGAAATCACTATTGTTTATTTAAGACAATTATTCTTGTTGTATTATTCGATTACTTTATAATGTACGTCTTATTAGATTTAGCACATTTTAGTATTGTGTATCAAGTAAACAAGATGACGTATTTCCGTACGCCATTGGACAGAGTAGTTGTGGGGCGAGTGTGTGGAGGGGACAAACCCTTATAACTGAGCGCACTCGTTTGTGCTAGCAAAGTCAGTCAGAGTCAGTCGGTCTTTGGACTAGATGTTTGATGATGTTTGTTTCGGATGTTTTGGGAGGTTCCTGCACATCATCAGGCGGGAGGAGACGCCCGGGTGTCACCACTGCGAGGATCGCCCAGAGGACACGGTGGAGCATACGGTGGAGGTCTGTCCCGCATGGGCGGAGCACCGCCGTGCCCTCGTAGAGGCGATCGACAGCGGCGGCGACCTCTCGCGTCCGGCCCTGGTTCAAGCCATGGTCCGGGGCGAGAGGGAGTGGGAGGCGGTCACCTCCTTCTGCGAAGCAGTCATGCTAGCGAAGGAGGTGGCGGAACGGCTGAGGGAGAGACCCTCACACCCCAGCCGCCGCGGGAGACGCTCCGGGCGTCGGGAGCCGCGTGACGACTCCCGGCCACCGTAGGCGCGGGCCTGCGGACGGAGAGTAATGGGTAGCTCACCGTCCGATCAGGACCAGGCCCGTGCCGGACGGCGCGTACGTGTTCCACGCGCGCCTCAAAGAGATGTCAGCATAAAGGAAGGGGCCTGCCAGGGCCGAAGCCTGCCGGGGGTGCGGGATTGTCCGAAAGGGTTACCGCTACCCCGGAACATAAAGGGCTAAGGAAGGAACACGGATGGGTTTTAGTCAGTAAAAGTCTGACACTCCCTTCGCTCCATCCCATCCATAAAAAAAAAAAAAAAAAGACTCCTGACAGAACACTAGCTCCCGACAAACCTGTCGGTTTACTAAAGTTCATTTGGGTGGCTCTGTCACTATACGAACAGCAATCGATTCTTCGATTTGTTCGCAATTACTTTGTTACTGTACATAATTATTTTACTGTGTATCTGGTTGTATCGTGTACCTATAGTGTGTGATTTGCTAGTGTGATTAAATTGTTCTTGAAATTATAATCTCATTTGAACTTAAAACGGTTTTTCTATTGCGCAATAACGAACACTACCCACAGTACGCCCACTGTAGTTATTCAAATATGCCTGATGATAAAGAGACACAAAAACCAACTCCTGATCCGACATATACAGAGTGAATTTCCCAAGTGGGCGTGGATGGCCAAATTCTAAACTATGAGGAATAGCGAAAAGTACTCAAAGGATTTGCGGGCTCGATTTTGATGAAAACTAAAACTGCATCATTGGATTTACGAAAAATCAATATTTCTAGCCTGGAATCGAACCTGTTGAATTTGAAAAAAAAAACACTGTATTATTACACCATTCGATAGTGTCCCTAATAAGGATCAAATTCTGGGAAGTAATGATATACGGCAAACTTAAGCAAAATGTAGAATTTTAATAAACTTCTTATTTTAAAGTATTCATACCTTCTACATTACGTACCTTGTTCGAAATGATGCTCAATATTTTTACTAACACACCCGCAGCGCAATAACCTTCACAACATTATGTTCTAAATTCAAATTTCTATTACGATCTTTGGAAAATATTCTAATGGAATCAATAATATTGTAATGCTGAATGCAGTACAATCCTTGAGACGTCGACTCCAGCTATGTATTGAAAACAATGGTCATCATTTTGAACAATTAATCAGTAAAGGTTTAGTAGGTAGGTAACATAACCCAGGCCAGGCTAAATAATAACAGCCGCACAGGCCAATCCATCAGGTTAAGCTACGCTTGCCGCGGTTGGTCTGAGGATGGGTGACCATCTTTACATACCGAGACCCCTCCATGCCTCGGAAAGCACGTTAAGTCGTTAGTCCCGGCTGTCATTCCTGGATCTTTGACAGTCGTTACGGATAGTCAGAACCTCGAAGGTCTGACAACGAGTCTTACCAAGGGGAAGGGGTATCGTATTACCCAGTAACTGGATTGTGGAGGTCAGATAGGCTGTCGCTCCGTGTAAAATACTGGTATTCAGCTGCATCCGGTTAGACTAAAAGCCGACCTTAACATAGTTGGGAAAAGGCTTGGCAGATGAGGCAGATAACATAAGAAAAATAAAAAAAAAGTATTTTGTTAAAAATGAGCTCTTTCCTTCAGTTTGCCGTATGTTATTACTTCCCAGAATTTAATCCTTATTAGCAAAACTATCGAATGGTGTAATAATACAGTGTGTTTTTTTTTTCAAAATCAACAGGTTCGCTTCCTGGCTAGAAATATTGATTTTTCAAAAATCCAATGATGCAGTTTTAGTTTTCATCAAAATCGAGCCCGCGACTCCTTTGAGTACTTTTCGCTAGTCTTCATAGTTTCGGGTTTGGCCATCCACGCCCACTAGAAAAATTCACCCTGTATATTACTTACAAAATGATGTGAAATCCCACCAAAAACATTTTCATGTAAAATGTTGCCAAGACGAGACCACATATGGCTCGCACTGTCAAAACGCGTTACGCAAACGCGTTACGAAAACGTGTGATCGGGCGAGTAGGGAAGGTACGTTTTTATGCGACCGGGTTTTTACACCAGGTATTTGCTTCCAAGTACGCACACCAGAGGGGCAATTCTCGTAATTTTAAGAACGTTCACAGTCTGATCTCAGTCTCAACCTGTCAAAAACTACTTCTAATTTCCCTACATTTTGACAAGTTTTTGACATTTGTTTGTTGCCGAGATGAGACTGCGATTAGCTTTTGAATGTTTTAAATTACGAGAATTGGCCTTCTGGTACCGACTCAAAATACTTGCAAGACTATAAAGTATCTTATACGGCTACTCGCTCAAATACGTAGGTACTCAACCGCGTTAGTTTTCGCAAATGCGATCATGCTCCTTATCAGTAAGAGTCTACGGAACAATTTCGTATGCAAGTATTTTTACTTTGTAAAAGTATTTATTTGTAAACGCGATTGTGCTCCTTATTTATAGGATTTCACGGGCCAATTTCCTATGCAAGTATTTTTTACTTCCAACAGGGCTTTTGTTTGATTATGCGATTGTTCTTCTTATTTGTATGAAATTATGGATCAATTTTCGATGCAGATAGAAAATACTTGAAAGTATCTCGAGCCCTGGTTTTAGGCCCTGGTTTCTTAAGGTGGATGTACTTGGAAGCCCTGGTACTCGATTTTGCAAGTACGACTCATGTCTAGTGTGATCGGGCGAGGCGAACGGGAGTTGAGTGGGGGATATAAGCAAGAGAAAGCAGTACGCGCGCACATTTTCTTTCTCTCTTCCTCTCATAGCCAAATACG
Organism: Amphipoea lucens; assembly: GCA_947508005.1. NCBI lineage: Eukaryota > Metazoa > Arthropoda > Insecta > Lepidoptera > Noctuidae > Amphipoea > Amphipoea lucens. The sequence continues at coordinate 9,702,161 of OX382358.1, forward strand.
TTTAAAGTTTTACTTCAGTCGTGTGGTCTTAAGCACACTCGGTTTTTTTTCACTCAACTCGCAGCAGATTTCTTTACCGCGCGGCCATAGAAGTTTTGATGCGTCTAAATAAATCAAATTTTAATAGAAATAGTGATCGGATTTCCACAAAACTTACACATAACGGTGAGTAAAGCTTGTACCTTTTGCTACAGTCTAAATTATTAGCCAATAATGCATAGTTTTGAAATATTTCCTTATTTGTTCACTCGAAAAGTTAACGATTTTACAAGTTTTGAATTGAAGACCAAGGGAATTTTAAAGAACGTGTAATATTATGACAATATTAAGTGTTTTTAACTATTAATAGTAAAATAATAGAGATTAATGCTTTTTAAACCAAAAGAGCCGTTTGAGTTCAGTTACAGACCACTTTTAAATTATTTAATCACGGAATTAAGTGAGCAATATTTTACTTAGGCAGATATTTCGATATTTGTTTCAGATTGTGGAGGTTTACAATCAAACTAAAAAAAAAAACAAAAATACAATTAAGCAATATTGAAAGCTGCCATTGATAACGTACTCGTATTACAAGGAAATATGGCCGTATACAGAGCACCCAAAGAATTTTCTATTCCTGGAACTTCGCTCAAAGAGAATGTTTGTCGCACGAAAGAAAACAACGAGAATGGAATAACACAATTCACAATGAAAAAAATTGAAGTGTAACTCTGGAACAAAAATTTGTTGTTTATATACTAGAAATGCAAGAGCTTGGTTTAGGGCTTAACGTCAATCAAATCAGGAAATATGCATTTTCTTTAGCTGAAGCAAACAAATCCTAAACGCTCTTTTAATTCTAATATGGGATTTGCTGGTTGGAATTGGTGGGTTAATTTTAAAGATCGGTATGAGCTGTCTTTGAGGACACAAGAAAATCTTTTTAGTGGAAGAGCTACTTGTTCTAATCACGTTGTACTAAACGATTTTTATGAGAAATTGGAGACTACGTTGATTGAACATAATATATTGGAATCACCAGAAAAAAATTGGAATTGTGATGAAACAGGCCTCACGTATGTCAACAAATTAACTAAAATAGTAACAAAGGTTGATAAAAAATTCGTCTATAACTGTACATTGCTGAAAAGGGGACGACTACAACCGTATTGGCTTGTATAAATGCCGCTGGATGTTTTTTTTTCGCTGATGGTGATTTTTAAAGGTGTACGTAATATACCAGAACTTAAGAATGGATGTCTTCCGAATAGTATGAAACGGTTTTCACCAAAAGCTTAGTATGCATTGAGATTTAATTCGGAGAAATTGTTTTCTGTGGCAGTAGGCATGTTGCTATTTTTATTTTATGTAATATGGGTTTTGCCTGAATTAAATGAATTTTATTCTTTATTTTTTTATTTAAAAGGCAACGCAGGTTTGTTTCTAGAGTGGCTGAAGTTTTTTAGTGAAAATATTCCTCCAGCAAGGCCGGTCCTGTTAATTATGCATTCACATGCAAGTCATGTTTCTCCGAAGGTACTGGAGTATGCGAGATCTTACCAAATAGTTTTATTTACGATGCCTGCACATACATGTCACATTCTGCAACCACTCGATGTTGGTGTCTTTCGACCACTGAAAGTGGCATGGCGCGCTGAATTGCAAAAATATAAATTGAATAATCCTAATATGATACCTACACGATTTGATTTTCACAAATTCTTGACACCAGCATATGAAAGAGTTTTACGCCAGTAAATATCAAAGCAGGATTGGAAAATCACGCATTTACCCACTAAACAAAATTAATGCAATATGTTCAGAAGCCATCTCTCTTAATAGACTTTCAGATAAACCCATTTCCCCAGAGCCAATTCCACTGCAATAATAATATTTTAGTGTAGTTTGAGGTATGCGTGCGTGCGGAGATAAATAAGAGTTTGTACACTGACACAGTAATGTTAATAGTTTATTGGAAGAGATAAGCAGCACAGTAGGTACACAGTTTAGAGTCCACAGCACAGTAAGAATGAAGAGAAGCACTAGATAGATAGATGGAGTAGACAGATAGAAAGCAAAGCGAAATATACAATAATTAGCGGAAGCGCGGTAGCGGATCGAGTGACACAGTGGTCTCACGAAAAGCGATAGGCTGACTGGCGGGCCGCCGGTTTGCACTGATGCGCGGGCGCGGCTCTGGAATGCGAGCCCCCACCTCGCGTGCTAAACAGTGGAGCGATCAGGCGGCCGACCGGTTTGGTCACTACTAACACACATGGTTTGTTTGTCCGTCCGCACATACAATTTTTTATTTTTAATACTATATATGGGTACATAATATTTTATATTCTGACTATCATTATTCTAATTTACTACTGTTATTATTAATCTACGCCACATCACCCCCCCCCAGAGACCGTCGCTACGGGCGATAATAGTCTGGAAAATGGACTCGACGACCTGATTTTGTCGTTCTGACATTAGTTCCTGTGTTTCCTGGTAATTTGGGAGTGGGTGCTGATTTAAGTAGTGTGGGTGATGGCGTGTTTGTGTGTGTTTTTGTGAGAGTGTTTGGATCGTGTAATATGTAGGCAGGTTTAAGTCTGTCGATAGTAACTGTGACTGTTTTGCCGTTGACGAGGAGTTTAAAGGTCTTATCCCCGTGTTGCAGTACTTTGTGCGGTCCGGTGTATGGTGATTTTAGGGAGCCTGATGACTCATCTCTGAGGAAAACGTGAATCGATGTACCTAAATCTTTGAACACGAATGTTGATCTGCTACCATGTCGGGATGCTGGTGTCGGTTGCAATTTTCTTGCAAATGCCCTTAACCGTGCCACATAGTCTGACATATCGATTGTGTCATCGACCTGAGGCTGAAATAATTCCCCTGGTAGCCTGAGTGTTTCGCCGTACAAAAGTTCTGCCGAAGTTGAACCTAGGTCTTCTTTGTACGCGTTCCTAATACCTAGTAGAACTAGTGGCAAAGACTCAACCCAGTTTTCTGCAGAGTGGCAGGTAATGGCTGCTTTCAATTGCCTGTGAAACCTCTCTATAAGTCCGTTACAGGCGGGGTGATACGCCGTGGTACGCTTGTGTTGAAACCCAGCCATCTCCGATAGGTGTCTGAAAAGTGCTGACTCGAATTGTCGGCCGCGGTCCGTTACAATATCGACGGGGCAGCCAAATCGACTAATCCAGCCACTCACTAGGGCCTTTGCCACTGTCTCTGCTGTTATGTCGGATGTAGGAATCACCTCTGGCCAACGTGTGAACCGATCGATGGCTGTGAGGCAGTAACGATATCCTTGTGCTAGCGGCAGTGGACCTATGAGGTCGATGTGGATGTGGTTGAATCGAGCCCTTGGTAGCTTGAAAGTCCCCATTGGTGATGAGACGTGACGGGTTACCTTAGATCTCTGGCATGCTAAGCAAGAACGGCTCCATTCTCTGCAGTCCTTTTTTACTGCTGGCCAAACGTACCGTTCAGTAACCATTTTGGTTGTTGCATTTGCGCCTGGGTGACTCCACGAGTGTACACTCTCGAAAACTCTGCGACGGTATTCTTTTGTGACATATGGTCGAGGGATCTTGCTTCTCTCATCGCAGTACAGTTCGGTCTCTGATCCTGGCAGTTTTACTTTAGTGAGGCATAAGGCCGTATTGCTGGTGAGCAGCTGTTCTAGTTCGATGTCGTGCTTCTGTGATTCGGCTAGCTTGTAAAGATCTACCGGCTGTGTGATCTCCTCGATCCTTGAGAGGCTGTCAGCGACGACATTGTTCTTGCCTGATATATGCCTTATATCTGTCGTAAACTGTGAAATGTAATCCAGGTGCCGGAACTGTCTTGGTGAGCAATTTTCTTTTCGCGATTGGAACGCGAAACATATTGGCTTGTGATCTGTGTAGATGACAAAGTTTCGTGCTTCGACCATATGCCTGAAGTACTTTATTGCTTCGTAGATTGCTAACAGTTCCCTGTCGTAAGGCGAGTATTTCTTTTGTGCTGGACTTAGCTTGCGGGAGTAGAACGCTAGCGGTTGATTTTTGCGGTCAGCTTTTCAACCTGCCTGGCCAGTGCAGCTATCTCGGGGTTCGCACTGCTCGAGGATGTTGCCTTGGCGATGGCACATGTAGATGCTACCTGGAGCCCGACGACGTCGTTGATTCGGTCTGCTAACTCCGCCAATTCCTCCATCTCGGCCTTGGACTGCGAGGCGATGATGGCCTGCGTCCCACTTGGTAGACGGCTTGTCCAAATGGTGCGGAGAAATTCCTCGGGAACGCCCGGTCCAGCAAGGTTTAGTAAGTGGCGGTAGAATTGCGATGGTTTACGATCGCCGAGTTCTTCGTGCATGAGTAATTGTTTCACCTTCTTTTCACGCGAAGCTGACATTCTTTTAATTAATTCTGCCTTAAGCTTCTCATACTTGTTGGTAGCTGGAGGATTTTCAATTATTTCTTGAACCTCAGAAGCGTACTGCGGATCCAAGTGGCCTGTGACGTAATAGAACTTCGTGTCATCTGCCTTTATGTTCGAAAGTGCGAATTGTGCTTCCATTTGCGAAAACCAAAGTGAAGGCTTCTCTGGATAGAAGGGTGGTACCCTCACGCCCACGCGGAATGTTTCTAGGTGTTTCTCACCGCCATCTTGACCTGCCGCGGTCATGTTGCGCTCGCTTCTGTCTGTCATTGTAGCGTTCTTGCTCGGGGTCACCAATTTAGTGTAGTTTGAGGTATGCGTGCGTGCGGAGATAAATAAGAGTTTGTACACTGACACAGTAATCTTAATAGTTTATTGGAAGAGATAAGCAGCACAGTAGGTACACAGTTTAGAGTCCACAGCACAGTAAGAATGAAGAGAAGCACTAGATAGATAGATGGAGTAGACAGATAGAAAGCAAAGCGAAATATACAATAATTAGCGGAAGCGCGGTAGCGGATCGAGTGACACAGTGGTCTCACGAAAAGCGATAGGCTGACTGGCGGGCCGCCGGTTTGCACTGATGCGCGGGCGCGGCTCTGGAATGCGAGCCCCCACCTCGCGCGCTAAACAGTGGAGCGATCAGGCGGCCGACCGGTTTGGTCACTACTAACACACATGGTTTGTTTGTCCGTCCGCACATACAATTTTTTATTTATAATACTATATATGGGTACATAATATTTTATATTCTGACTATCATTATTCTAATTTACTACTGTTATTATTAATCTACGCCACAATATAATTGGTTGAAGACTTTGAGGTTTTGATTCCGCCTTCGGAAATTGCTCGTGATCCTCTCAACAATACGAACTAACAGCAGTCTGACGAGATTGTAAGCAATAATCCAATTTCCAAGATAAAACAAACCCTGGATGAAACTAGCTTCGAAATAGCGAAAATCGTTTCTGAATCAAACCAGAATTACTCTAGTAGCATTCCCTCACCTGAACAATATAGAGCCAATAAAATAATAAACTCTACCTCTCAAAAAAAGACCATTAATATCGAAATACACGACATTTTAATACTACCAAAATGGATACCTAAACCTGGAAAGAGTTCTAAAAGGACTGTTCCTAAAGCTGTACGGTTGACGCCTGTACATCCTACTTAATCAGAACTAACAATTCCAAAGAGGACAGTTCCAAAAGATGCAGATGCTCCGTTAGTTGCTGCGGGTACTTCAGCGAGAATGCTCTAAAGACAAGACAAAACAAATTGATCATAAGAAGCAAAAATCAGATAAGGCTGATGACGACTGGATTTGTAACACAGTCATGTGGTGAATTATATTCAAATGACGTTTCATCAAGAAATGCTGCCGAGTGGATAACCGTGGTGGTTTTTGCACATTACCATATCATGTTCACTGTCAAAGCCAAGATGTTTGCATTAGCCAAGCAATTTTCATGTGTCATATTTGCAGTGTGAATGAAGAAACAGAAAGTGATGATGATTTTTGAGTATTTCGAATACATTCTGTTTGATTGTGTAGCTGACGATTAAAAATCGGCTTTTAGTTTAATATTATTATGCACTATTTTCTTATTCCGTGTTATAAAAATTATTATGTCTGACGTAATTTTGTGACAACGTAATTAGGTAAATATGTATCACGGACTTGTCACTTAATTACCAAAGAGAACTATGTCTAATAAAACACATATAATTGTATGTGTATTTGTGTTATTTATCACGTCGATGGATAAAACTATGTACGGAAGACTGATTTATGTTCCTAATATTTTTTTTTTTTTTTCTATTATTTTAATTGTATATTTTATTTCTTAATGTGCTTTACCACGTGATTAGATGAGGTCGCTGTGTTTTAGGGTTTTTCAATAATTGACTCCTGCCAAGGTGGAAACGGGAAATAAAATTTAAAGGGTGGATTTTGCTTGCTTCCTATTAACTCGAAAATAGGGTATGGGTCTTTGAGTCAAGTTATGAACACATCCCAAACGATTTTTTTAAATTCCACCCCAAAAGAAAAGCGGGAAAACAGTTTATTTGAAAAATGGTTCCTTTGATCTATAAACTTAAAAACTTTTTTACAAAAAAACAACCGAATTCAAAAAAAAAAAACACTACAAAGTGAAAAATAACTGTAATTTCGGAAGTCGGTGTCTTTGGTTCCGCATTTTCGTTTTTTGACACCGACTTCCGAAATTAAAGTTATTTTTCACTTTGTAGTGTTTTTTTTTTTGAAGTCGGTTATTTTTTTTTGTAAAAAAGTTTTTGTTTTCCACTTTTTAGTTGTACCTACCCCACACAAATTCAATTAACACTAGTGCATTGAAGAATTGAACACACCGACTAGGAGAATCATCTAAATTCGCGTAAAAATGCCGGAAAGGCATTTATGCATATAACTTCATACATAAGAATAATTACCTAATGTATTATATACTAAAACCTTCCTGAAAGTATGTAGATCATACTAATGAAAGAATTATCAAAATCGGTTCAGTTGTTTTTGAGATAATCGCGGACATACAAACATACATACATACATACGGGTCGAATAGAGAACCTCCTTTTTTAAAGACTGTTAAAAATTAGCCCGATTACTTCTTATTTATCTAAATAAATGACAAAGATCATAAACATACATTTTCGTAATTTTTAAAGGAAAGTACGAAATACACTCGGACGAAGTCACGGGCAAAGTGCTAGTTGTACATATAAATTCACCCCTATTAAATAATTATTTAGATATTTTGAATCATATAGGAAAAACAATTTACTGCATCACTGTACAATAACGTCATCAGTTGGAGCACAGGACCCGAGCACGGGACCCTAGTCCCCGTGTTTCACCCAGGTGGAGAAACTAGATGAAGCACGGGTCCGGACCCGATTTATTGAAGTTTGTGTAAAATGCACAACTTATGAAAGCAGGTACTAAAAAGTCTTTATTATTTTTTTAATTCCCCAAAGCACAAAAAAATGGAATTATCCATACTAATATTATAAATTCGAAAGTAACTCTGTCTGTCTGTCTGTATGTTACCTTTTCACGGCTAAACCACTGAACGGATTTAGATGAAATTGGCAGAGATATAGATTGCATCCCGGGGAAGGACATAGGATAGTTTTTATTCCAGAAATCATCCTTTAAGGGGATGAAAAGGGGGGTGGAAGTCTGTATCGGGAATCAATAACCGCTGAACCAATTTAGATGAAATTTAGTATGGAGATAGTTTGAGTTGTGGGGAAGGATATAGAATAGTTTTTATCCCCGAAATTATCGCTTGAGGTTGTAAAAACGGTGGAGATTTATAAAGGGAATCAATAGAAAAGGACTATAATACTTTTATTGCGGGTGAAACCGCGGGGCATAGCTAGTGCTATATATATTACAAAAATAAATTACTTTGACGCCTGTATCAGCATAATTTGCCCAACATATTTTTTTTTTATAAAACTAAAATAATAATTACTTACAAACTGCAACAAACTTACTTTACAAATCAATAGAATCTCGTTGGCTAAATATTTTCGAACGTTACATAGAACAAACAAACTTCCAAGAACAAGGGTTCGATGTAAGGTTATCATTTATCAATATTAAGAAATAGCGAACAAAAAAGATGTAGTAAAAAACAACTGACTTCAAAAAAAAACTACAAAATGATAAATAACTTTAATTTCGGAAGTCGGTGTCGTTGATTCCGCATTTTCGTTTTTTGACATCGACTTCCGAAATTAAAGTTATTTATCATTTTGTAGTGTTTTTTTTTTTGAAGTCAATTGTTTTTTTTTTGTAAAAAAAAGTTTTTATTTTTCACTTTTTAGTTGTACCTACCCCACACAAATTCAATTAACACTAGTGCATTGAAGAATTGAAGACACCGACTACAAGAATCATCAAAATTCGCATAGAAATGCCGGAGAGGCAGTACATTTATGCATATAACTTCGTACATAAGAATATTTACCTAATGTATTATATACTAAAACCTTTCTGAAAATATGTAGATCACACTAGTGAAAGAATTATCAAAATCGGTTCATTAGTTTTTGAGAAAATCGCGGACATACAAACATACATACATACATACGGGTCGAATACAGAACCTCCTTTTTTGAAGTCGGTTAAAAACATAACGCATTATCAAAGCATCGATGTACTTGTATAGACATCGATGTAACAATTTTCGCAGAATAGTATTTCGAACTTATCACTCCCCTCCTTAATCCATATCAACGTAAATTGATTAAAAGAAAAACAGTAAATATTACTCACGCGCCCATTTTCAAAGCGTTTTTATATTATTCGTAGCTATCCAATTATTTTTCCCGTACTTAAATAAATAAGATGCTATGCAAAAAGTAAAAGGAAAAATTTCCACCGTTCTCTTTGACTTCTGCGATTTGATTAAAAAGAAGAGTATTTTTATTCTTAAAAAAATGGAATCCAATGATTGCCAGTATTTTTGGTTAGATTTATTTTTAAGGAATATTATGCCGATACCACATTGACGCGGAAGCATGCCAGCAACTATAAATGAAAATCTGTCACAGCATATACATATGTACGCCACTGCTTATTTTAGGGCCAAAGCACACACGCTACTTTTTGCATCGACGATCGGCGATTCAGCTGCTTTTTAGAAGCTGAATGCAGCTACCAAGCATTCCACACCGCACACTTAAAAACGCCAAACGCGGCGATTCAGTCGCTTTTCGGAAGCTCGATACAGCGGCTTGAACGCTACACTCCGCACACATTCGGATGCCGGTCGCAGCGATTTGGCATTTGCGCCAGCATCGGAGCAGTCGCTAAAACGCGCGATTCCGATACCACGTCCGAACGCAGAGAGTCGCCAAAACGCGATGCAGCATCGGAGCAGTCGCTAAAACGCGCGATTCCGATACCACGTCCGAACGCAGAGAGTCGCCACAACGCGATGCAGCATCGATACAGCCGCAAAATCGCCGATCGCCGATGCAAAAAGTAGCGTGTGCTTTGGCTCTTACGCGTTGACTGATACAATCATTATCGCACCACGTGATGGTGTCCAGGCCACAGTTTACCACGTATACCGGAGTTATAACGCTTGCTCTACCAATAAAAAACATTTGACAGTTCAGTTGTACACATCTGTTATAGCGGGAGTTTTTATTGTATGAGAACTTACACAACTGTTATTCAGTCCTCAACCTTTCAAAGTCAAAGTCAAAGTCAAAGTCAAAGCATTTATTTCAAATAGGCACATAAAAGGCACTTTTGAACGTCAAAAATTATCTTAAAATATAGAATTGATTCTAGTCGCCCATTCCAAAAGGTAGTTTTCGTATGGAGAAGAATGGGCAAGAAACTCCACCGTTACTCTTTTAAAATGTTTTAGGTACAATATTTTGCATGGGTACATTAATTATATGTATAATAACATGTGAGGACGATGCACCTAAAATAAAATTACTATACCACAATAGGTAAAAGAATTAAAAACGAAACCATGACATATAAATTAATTATCTGATAGATACATGGTGCTCACATATTTACAAACATGGTACAAGCAAAACGATTTTTATTTAAAAAAAAAAAAAAAATACAAGTAAGTCAGGGTGTGAGTAATGAATGTAAAAACTAATAAAAAAAATACAATTAAAGTAGCAACCAGTTTGATTTTTGTCTAGACTCTAGATTGTCCTATGGAGCAGGACCAGCATGTTTCCAAGCGTTCTTATCTTGGATATAATCTTCTAATTTATAGTATCTTTGTATAGTGAGCGCGTAACCTTAGTAACCAGAGATCTGGCGGGCAATTTTAGTAATTTTTAGGAACGTTCGCATCCAAGTCTCAGTCTCATTGGTGGATTATTTGCATTATTTCGATGTTTTTGATAAAATGGACTGTGAAGAACCACCAAGAAGAAGAAAATGTTACAAAAATCGTTTCGATCATTTTACCTTACAAGAGAAAAACTTACTGGATGAAATGTAGATTCAGTACCTAAATAGTTGAGTTACTTAGAAGTTATATCACTTCTGACGAGTCCGCCTATCACTGGTCAGTTTCCCTTAGTCGTCAGTTTATTTAATTCACCAGTTTCGTTGAGTAGTAGTCAGTTTCACTGATTCGTCAGTTTTACCGATTAGACAGTTGAGTTAACTCGACGGTTTCCAGTATTTGCCAGTTTTCGTCGATTCGTCAGTATTATTCAATTCGTCAGCCAAAGTACCTACAGTCGGTAGAAAACTGCACATACGTGTGCTAATTTAAATAGATATTGAGATCTATTTCATAACTTTTAGCATAGATGACACACAGTGCTATTTATAAAAATCTCACTAATCACTGATTAGCTACTGTTTAGCTTAGCATTTAGTTAGTTAATCAATGCTTAACTTTTATTTATTTATAAACACTAGTTAGCAGGTGATTAGTAAAGAAACGAAATAGAGGTGAAATTATGCGTTCGGCACAGATTATAATCAAAATAGTTGTCTCAAAAACGGAATTTTTAGAATAAACTTGTCAAAACTACGATTTTTTATCTGTCGTGACTTTGGCAGATAAAAGTCAGAAATTTCATCGGATAATTTGAATATGAATAAAATAATTCATTATGTTTATATCATTGTGTTTGCGATGGTAGCAATGAAAATAATAATCTCTAATAATTGGAGTAAACAGGAAAAGGTGTTTATCTCTGAATTTATATTTATTATAAACTGACCAAATTAATGTTAAAGCAGTAGCCGATAATAGCTATGTATTTTCATGCTTTTTCTGCTTGTTAACATGAAATTGCTCTTTTAGAAATGCAAGTGGGTACTTGTGTCTATATTATTGTTACGAGCTTGGGGTTCGTGACAATAAAAACTGCCGATTTAATAACCAAAAATAGACACTTTAATTAAAAACAGCAATTACAACTTTAACACACTAATTATAAAACACAATCGCACTACTAATCACTTGAGAGTCGCACTTGAAGATCGCTTCGATGTTTTCGCTTGTATCGCTTATCCAACACTGATTCCGGCTCGCAGGCACACCAGCCTTATATAGGCCTCGGATAGTTCCAGAACCTTCTACCGTAGAAACATCTAGAATGTTCGAGTACGTACCGATACCGACCGACCAGGCGTCGATAGTTCTGGAAAGTTCTAGCATCGAAGTTTCTAGAAGGGACCCGAATAATTATTAGTTCTGCTACTCGATACTAGATGGCGCTAGTAGTAGCTAATGTCGCCATCAAGTGTGGCGCGTAACATTATATTACTTTCTACTGCTTTTTGAACGGGGTGTCAGTGTCCTTTAATAACAATTTATTATACTTGTTTACAGGTACCTACAAGTTTGACTACTGCTATCACAGACATTAAATTACTTATTTACAATAGACCTAGACGGGACAAAGCGAACAAAATCGTGATCCGATACTTTTGTCCTAGTGGTCACAAGTCTCTCAGTCTAGTGTGGTACGCCTGCGTGTCAAGTCGCATTCTTGTCCATAAAAATAAAAATATTTTCTAAGGAAATATGCCAAGTTGGGTATTACGATTTTGCAAACCTCGTAATGGTAAAGCGACTGGATCTAACTTCGGTTTATTTTCGTATGAATTATTTATATTTACTCAGTAATTAAAATTAAATAATTTTCATAGATAGATCTAGAAAATTTGCTAATTTTGTAATAAACGCCCTCTATGATTGAGTAGCTTTACTACTGCCTTGCAGAGATGTGATGTTGTTTATCGATTTTGTTATCGATAATATTTATTATGGCAAATAATAAATAACACTTAAATAAAATACTGTTTGAACATAATCATGTAATTTTATTTATATCAATAAATGAACAAACTGTACTATTCGCTTTATTATGTTGGTTTTTATTATTTTAAGTTTCCGAATGTTGATAAAGTAGATTAAGTAGAACGTGAAAAGTGCTTCGTTAAAATTATCCTAATTTACGTCCAAACAAAGTAAAGGGCGCATTTTTAACAGAAAGCAATTATTTTAAGATAACTAACAGTTTTTAAGCATATAGAATGTAAGTGATTTGTTCGTTTGCACTGTAGCAGTAGTAATTTGGCCGTTAACTTATGTTTTTAACCGGCGAAAAAACGGAGGAGGTTATCAATTCGACGCGTATATTTTTTTTTTTTTTTTTATGTATGATCACGCATAACTTTTTACAGAGCAATCCGATTTTGATAATTCTTTTTCTATTGGAAAGAATATACCCCGAAGTTGGTCCCATATTAATTTGGAAAAAAAAATCCAACCCTAAGGGTAGGAAAACAGGGGATGATTGATTGTTCACTCACTGATTGTAATGTATGACCACGCATAACTTTATACAGAGTAGTCCGATTTTAATAATTCTTTTTTTATTGGATAGGACATACCTCGAAGTTGGTCCCATGTAAATTTGGAAAAAAAAATCTTACCCTAAGGGTGGGAAAATAGGGGTGATTTATTGTTCATTCACAGATTTTAATGCTGAGCTGTGTATTACAATTAAAATAAAAGGCCTATCTATGTTGGTATATAAAGCCTGTTTTTTTAAGTATTTTACTATACAAAAAAGAATAATTAAAGTAGGATTATATAACAGTTAATATCTAACGTAAGGTAGGTAGCTATTTTAAGAGTAGTCAAAAATTAAGCATGTAGTAATTAGTAAATTATAGCCTCAAAAAAATAAAATAAAAACTTTTTAACAAAAAAATTAAACCTCCGAAAAAACTGAAAAGCAAAAAATAAAAACCTTTTTTATTTTACCTTAATAAATAAGTTCTTAAACTAATGCAAGTATACCTAAGAAATTTTGAGTCGGCGCCAAACAATCAATGAACAATGATCACTAAATTACCTTAAATTTAAAGAAATAACTAAATCAAATTAATAATGCAACGTGAAATCTCTAGCGATAAATATAACATTCCAAACAAAAAATGCGCTCTCCGCACGACCTGGCGCCGACTCAAAATTACTTAGGTATACTTGCATTAGTTTAAGAACTTATTTATTAAGGTAAAATAAAAAAGGTTTTTATTTTTTGCTTTTCAGTTTTTTCGGAGGTTTAATTTTTTTGTTAAAAAGTTTTTTAATATAATAAATCATATTTTGAATTCATTGTTAAACCATAATGAATCAATTTATCTGATTTTAGTTAATCTTAAAAATGTCCACTTTCCTTTACTTTCGCGTGTATCATTTCTTTCCAGAATTTGATCTTTATCAACGACACCGTCGGAGGGTGCAATAAAACAGGCAGTGTTTTTTTTTTTAACCGACGAAAAACGGAGGAGGTTATCAATTCGACGCGTATATTTTTTTTTTTTTTTTTTTTTATGTATGATCACGCATAACTTTTTACAGAGCAGTCCGATTTTGATAACTCTTTTTTGATTAGAAAGGATATACCCCGAAGGTGGTCCCATATAAATTTGGAAAAAAAATTCCAACCCTAAGGGTAGGAAAACAGGGGATGATTGATAGTTCACTCACTGATTGTAATGTATGACCACGCATAACTTTTTACAGATTAGTCCGATTTTGTTAATTCTTTTTTTAATGGATAGGACATACCTCGAAGTTGGTTCTATGTAAAGGAGAATGACAACCAATGGGCCCCTAGTTTTGGTGCCGTGTCAAGACTATTTACTTCTCAAAAATTAAGTCGTATTTTTACATGTTTACGTTTATTTTATCGACATTTCTTTTACCCTAGCATTGGAAAACAAAATTAATATTTATTTTATTGAATTTATGTCAGTTCCGCCATTAAAACTTAACCTGAATGTTGCCAGACGACAGACTATACTATGTCAATTAAATAATTGTAATCGATTAAAAATATCGATATTTTACTAATCCTCCGACTAAAATGACCGAAGATAGGCTACAATAGCTTTTCTCCCGTCGTAATCTAGCTAACACTCTCATGTAACTGATTAGGCGAGAAGTAGACGACAACTTAAAAAAAATATTATCGTATGTTTCATAGTATTTCCTACTGTTAGAAATATTCCGCTACATTTATACCTGATTAGTTTCTGTAAAAAACAAAAGTTAGTACCACAGACATTACTGTGGTTAGTACTCAGGTTAGTACCTCCCATACATACCTAAATAGAGTTTATAAATTATCTTTTTAATTATGTAAATAATATTATTTATAACAAATCGATTGGGTAAATCGATTACCAAAATATTTAACATGGTCACACTTTTCTATGGATCTAAATGTCAAAGCAATGCGTCATCAATCAAATTGTTTCGTGCCGTTAGTTTTGCATCGAGTTGAATTTATTCCTCCGTATATTTACTTCTGTTCGTTACAATTTGAAGCTGTCGACACCTGGTAGAGGTCGGGTAAACCGCCCTCTCTCTGGCCGATGTGTCAATTGCTCCTTACTTTTGGCGCCTAATCTTCGTAGACGTCAAATCGAAGAATTAGATGAACCAATGCTTATCCTTCTGAGATCCTGGGTAATACCTACACCGGTAAGTTTACAATGTGTCATTTACAAAACTTATAGGTCCGAACATTTAGGATGCCCGTGTTTGGTCAATCAAGGGGTCGTCAACTGTAAATCTCTAAGTATTTCCACTATAACAGAAATTAACGTTTTAGGCAGTGTATGGTAATCTGTGAGAAAACCTAGAGTCTAGACCATTGCAATGAGCACATGAATAAATGTACGTAATATCTATTTAGGAATTTGCTGATTTATTTTTGTTATCTTTCAGATATCCGATGATGACATCTTGTGTGTTGAATGTTTTGTATTATTACAAAACCGGACATCATCAACCACAACTCTATCCCTTGTATTTCTGCTTTTGGACACCTCTACATATGTTTTGCGTGTGGCATGTCAATTGCAAGTCGCAGAACGCATAGGGTTAGTCAAGACTGTCCTCTAAGGAATGTTATACTAAGATGGACACCAGCTCATCACGTAAGTGTTTTGATCGTGGCATTATAACTATGATTGAACAAAAATAAATAGTATAATATATAATATTTTATTCTTTTTAGGTCTTGAATTTGGAATGAGTTTGTCGTGCTTGTTGGGAGGCTGCATCGAGAGTAATACAGAGTCAGGCCGTTGGTGGCGTTAATAGGCCCACAGTGGAGTCTGCTGATGATGTGGACGATAACATCGCAGAACCTGTGATTCCTGTGCCACCTCCACTACCACTGCCGGTTCCACCACCTCAGGAACAACAATCACCTCGAACATACTCAAAAATTAATTCACTAAAGTACAAACGGGTATCGGCAAGTTCACAACATTGCCTGTTCCTTGGTTGTGCAAACACTGAACGTCTGTTAGTACCAGGCACTATAAAAGAACTTTTGTTGTTACATCATAAGGTATATATTCCCTGCACTGAATGAATCTGCAGATATCATCTACATAGCAATCGTTGGGATGAACTAGAAGCCCCATATTCAGATTTTACTGGATTTCAAGTAGATGATATTTTCACAAAACTTGAAAAAGCTACTGAGAGACAGTTGGATTTCAAGCAGAAGATATTTTCACAAAACTTGAAAAGCTACTGAGAGACAGTTGGATTTCAAGCAGATGATATTTTCACAAAACTTGAAAAAGCTACTGAGAGACAGTTGGATTTCAAGCAGATGATATTTTCACAAAACTTGAAAAAGCTACTGAGAGACAGTTGGATTTCAAGCAGATGATATTTTCACAAAACTTAAAAAAGCTACTGAGAGACAGTTGGATTTGAAGTAGATGATATTTTCACAAAACTTGAAAAAGCTACTAAGAGACAGTTGGATTTCAAGCAGATGATATTTTCACAAAACTTGAAAAAGCTACTGCGAGACAGTTGGATTTCAAGCAAATGATATTTTCACAAAACTTGAAAAAGCTACTAAGAGACAGTTGGATTTCAAGCAGATGATATTTTCACAAAACTTGAAAAAGCTACTAAGAGACAGTTGGATTTCAAGCAGATGATATTTTCACAAAACTTGAAAAAGCTACTGAGAGACAGTTGGATTTCAAGCAGATGATATTTTCACAAAACTTGAAAAAGCTACTGAGAGACAGTTGGATTTGAAGTAGATGATATTTTCACAAAACTTGAAAAAGCTACTAAGAGACAGTTGGATTTCAAGCAGATGATATTTTCACAAAACTTGAAAAAGCTACTGAGAGACAGTTGGATTTCAAGTAGATGATATTTTCATAAAACTTGAAAAAGCTACTGAGAGACAGTTGGATTTCAAGCAGATGATATTTTCACAAAACTTGAAAAAGCTACTGAGAGATAGTTGGATTTCAATGACATAAGCTCCATTGATATATACTCCATATTTATTGATAAGTAGAGAGCAACATAGGGCAAATTCTTTAGAGAGTATCATTGCTTATTACTGTAGTTGCTTAGTGGGAAATCGTACAGTAGGGTGCTACGCTCATACTATGACCGTTTTTTGGTATTTGAGCTGACGTCGTTTTAATGATATAAGCGCCCCAGCGCAATTTCTAGACTATATATTCGTTGAAGAATAAATGTTTTACCTACTATATATTGTTTTTTTTTTTTTTTTAAGTAAGCAGCCTTAGAGCAGCTTAGCTTAACTTGAGATGGATCCGTGCGGTTGTTGTAACATAGCCATGAGCTCCTCTAACCTAAGGCTTTAGTCGTAAGTATTTATTTTTAACAACACTACCCACTAGTGGTGAGGGCACAGCCTACTTAATGCTGACTGCCGGCATGGCAAGGGATATTTGTAAGCGCAAGTTCTTAACCTACATAATATCTAGCAAGAGATGAAGTTGTGTAGTGTTTTCTAAATTCTGGAATCAATATTAATACATAAACATTATTATTATTATTTTAATTTCAAATACTTATGTTTAAAACAAAATAACAAACTTGTTTTATAACCTCAATTTCATCACCCGAAAAAATAAGATTTCTCTTAAACTAGGGTGAATAATTGAAAATCGATTTCAGGATATGAAAAGGTAATTCCAGGTCTACAAAACCCAGTTAAAACCACCGTGACATGCGAAGTTTTTTAGGGGCCCAAAACTCCTAACAAAATGGGCAATGTCCTTTGGAAAAAAAATTCCTACCCTAAGGGTGGGAAAATAGGGGTGATTTATTGTTCATTCACAGATTTTAATGCTGAGCTGTGTATTACAATTAAAATTAAAGGCCTATCTATGTTGGTATGTAAAGCCTGTTTTTTTAAGTATTTTACTATACAAAAAATAATAGTTAAAGTAGGATTATATAACAGTTAATATCTAAAGTAAGGTAGGTAGCCATTTTAAAAGTAATCAAAAATTAAGCATGCAGTAATAAGTAAATTATAGCCTCAAAAAATTATAAAATAAAAACTTTTTAACAAAAAATTAAACCTCCGAAAAAACTGAAAAGCAAAAAATAAAAACCTTTTTTATTTTACCTTAATAAATAAGTTCTTAAACTAATGCAAGTATACCTAAAAAATTTTGAGTCGGCGCCAAACAATCAATGAACAAAGATCACTAAATTACCTTATAGAAATAGCCAAATCAAATTACTATTGCAACGTGAAATCTCCAGCGCTAAATATTAACATTCCAAACAAAAAGTGCGCTCTCCGCACGACCACTCGCAACGATATTAAGTTGCTTGTTTGGCGCCGACTCAAAATTAGTTAGGTATACTTGCATTAGTTTAAGAACTTATTTATTAAGGTAAAATAAAAAAGGTTTTTATTTTTTGCTTTTCAGTTTTTTCGGAGGTTTAGTTTTTTGTTAAAAAGTTTTTTCAAAATCTACAAGTTCCATTCCTGGCTAGAGCAATTGATTTTTCAAAAATTTAATGATGCAGTTTTAGTATTCGTCAAAATTGACCCCGTGACTCCTTTAAGAATTTTTCGGTATTACCTATAGTTGCGGATTTGGTCATCCACATGATGACTTGAAACATTCATCCTGTACATACAGACGAACTAATAACCTCCCTCTTTTAGAAATCGGTTAGAAATAAATTTGTATCTCATGATCTGTCATTTAATCTAGTTAACTAGCACCTGGCGGCCTAAGCAGAAGTGTTGGGACTTATTTAACAAAACTCTCATAACGAACTATCACTGAGAATTGGGGGCGATATCATTAACGATATCGAGCGCAGAGGTTCGTAGTTACAATAAAACCTCGAATAGAAAAGTATTATGACGTAAACAAGTCGTTACTTTAATGTTTCCGTTAATTTTAGTCAGTACGGCTTTCCACCTTTGCCAGCTTAATCAAACAATTGATGGGCATCTCTCAATATTTTTTAAAACGTTGCTAGTTCATACATAGCCCATAAAATGAGGATGTTTTTTAAATATATCGTAAACTTAGCGTCATAGTAAAATTTTGAAATAATCGACCATGTTCAGGGTGTACTTTGACGATGCCCCAATTTTCTTACTTAACTTCTAATCATTACGTTCAATTGTATAAGATTTTCAAACTTCTGAATATCGAGAAATCTTCACAAACGTGTCACCTTCCAATTCAAACAGTAATCAAAGCTATTGGGTTCCTTGATTTAGGGATAAATGCAAAATTATGGCCACTTTTGGCCAATTTTCTGAATTGATGAAATTTCCTCATATTTGCCAAAAGGCTCCATCATCCCATCAGATATTTTTATATTTACACGTAAGACAGACATGGAAGACATGTAACACTATTGCACAGAATAACTTTCATTCGCCCTGAATATCCTTTTAGAAATGGCCCAAATCTGAGTTTTCAAAGTCGTCAGATTTGGGGAAAGCCCACAATTTCTCCATCAAATTTGCCTATTTAAGTCATTATGGGTTAGGCCAGACCCGATCATGCCAAAATCAACGCCTCTCAAGATCACTTTATTTTCGGCCCTTTTTTGAAATCTGAAAGTGGACTCCTGACCACGGGCCTCCTATCAGAAACTTTTTAAATATACTTTCGGTGTTCTCTCCTCATGCCAGACCTACTCAGCTATCAACTTATCGCCCTGGATATGCTTGTTCAAAAACCCTCTGGGCTCCCCTACCATTTATCCATACCTAGACCTACGGATTTCGGACGACGCCTCGGATATACGTATATTGATATAAGATTTACAAATATTTGCAAACAAAAGTGTAAAAAAAAATATTTTGCTAAAAAGAAACGCAACCGACAATAATTGCAAAAAAAATGAGCGCTTTGTGAATTGTGACATAATAGGTCGACTTTACACAAAAAGGGTAATAAAGTGCTATAGGACTCAGTTTATTACGCTTTAATTCGGAGGTAAAGCAGACACGTTTAAAATTATTATATTTTAAAATGTAAGTACAGACGCCAGCACATCATGCTACTACAATGTGTCAAAGGAGAGGTCAAAAGTGGTACTAAATTCCGAAGATTTTTAAACGCTAATGTGATATACCTTATTAGAAAGCTTATTTATTAAGCTACTCGATTATAGTTAAATATGATTTTTCAGGCGCCCGTTTTTGTAAATAAGTGAAAAATGTTTCAGTACAACGAAACGCACGTAGCCTTTATTTATTCATTTCTATGGAATATAATTATTTTAAATGTGACTAAAGTTTCTGTTCCTATTAAATACTTTGAGATTTTATTATAATTTTAGCTGCAGCTCCATGAAATTGAGACAGAAAATATTGATTATCATGACAATGCAATATCAAAACGTGTCGAAAAAAGGCCAAATCTGTAAATGTCAGAACGACGTTAAAATAAAAAAAAAACCATAACCACTGGTACAAGTCCGCGAGGCGGAGTGTTTTTATATGTAGAAAAATACGTCAGCAAATGTATTAATGTTCTCAATTATAAAGTATAAGTATGTACATAGTCACTTATTTCTATGATAATTGACAATGAGAAATGACAATGACAATGTCAGTCAGCCGCGCTGACCGACATGGTCATTGTCACGACATTTGCCACAGGGCTGCCAACACTAAAATATAAATAATGTTTGTAGTTAGTGATGCAAGCATTTTATTTTTCAACACTTGATTTAAAAAAAAATGGGTGGCTGTAAAAAATGCTTAATATTAGACTTAGACCTACCATAAAACATGTAACATCTAAATGCTCAACTTGCAGACTAAGAAAATCCAAACCAGAAGTACCAAGAATGGGAGACTTACCTGGTGCTCGAATGGCCCATCATGAACGGCCTTTCACTTACTGCGGTGTGGATTTATTTGGGCCCATGGAAGTGACGGTGGGAAGGCGCCGCGAGAAAAGATACGGCGTTTTATTTACGTGCTTGACAGTACGAGCTATTCACATCGAAGTAGCCACTAATCTTACAACGGACTCCTTTATTATGTCATTGCGAAGGATGGCCGCGAGACGGGGATGGCCACAATATTTGTACTCCGACAACGGAACAAATTTACGAGGAGCGAATACGGAGCTGAAAAGGGCTATAAAAGAACTAGACGAAGATGTGCTAAAAGATGAGGCCTTAAACCGCGGAATAAAATGGACTTTTATACCGCCCGCCAGTCCCCACTGGGGTGGGGCATGGGAAAGGCTCATCAGAAGCGTGAAAACTAGCCTGAAATAGTAGATTGTACAACTAAGGCATAAAAGAAGCTATTTTACCCCGAGACGTTTATGTCGAGGGGTAAAATGGCATGTTAGCGACGTATTATAGTTATTTACACGATTGTAAGAGGTAAGAGGGGTGCGGGGGTGCGCGGAGCCCGACTCCCGAGTCACCAACGCGCGGGCCCGCGTCAGTGCCCATCTAGCTACCCGCGACCGCCGCACGTGTCTTGCGCTCAGTGATTTTTTGCATGTACCGCCATCTTTTAATAATAAACATAGTGTCTACTGCATTTTGGAGTTTTTACTGCAAAACCACCACTCAGAAAGGTTACACCCTGTATAATAGGACCGTAGAAGAGGATACCTTATACCTTTCACTAAAATAAAACAATAGTGATGTGAAAAATATTTTATTTACTATATTAACAATCTCATCTTCTAATATTAAAAAAACTAATACAAAACATAATAATGAATTAGCCTTTTTTTCATTCATTCATTTAGGTTTGCGACTCTTAATTGTGTCAGTGCTAGCTGCGGAGGGGCAAACCATGTCTCCTTTTTATGGAATCACCATCCACTTAAGACCCACTTAGAACAACTCCACCAGGCTGAAAAGGAAAATTTGTGGGTTTTAGTAAGTCAAATCATCATCATCATCTGTGTAACCTTTTCCCAACTATGTACTATGACGGGGTCGGCTTCCATCTAACCGGATGCAAAGTTAAAGTTTTTGTGGTATTTAAATGTTAAAATATAGTATTTTTTCCTTTGTATTTCTTTATAATTATATGATGCATGTACAAAAAACTCATACTTTACCTTTATGGAACACCAATAAGTAGTCTTTCGACTGCATCAGCAAGCCTCCGAAGGTTCTGCACTATTCATTTGCCATATCAGCTGTTTCATCTCCACCTGAGGTAAAATTCTCCGAGCCTCATCTAGTGCAGCCAAAGGGCGACCTAAAAAACGTAATAAAAATACCATACTTAATAGTTTTCAATAGTCATCATAAGTCTTAACCCCAATATGAATAGCTGTAGGGTTAGAAAAATCCACTCAATGCGGCATCCGCTTGCCGAGTTCGACGAGGCAGAGGCACTGTTGTAGCATCGCCAGTGGTAGGGCTTGGCGCTGACGCACGAGTCTGGCCAAAACTTGGAGTCAGTGGAGTCAGTCTTACTGACTCTTAAACCAATTTACACTAGGTAAATATCGGGTCAGCACTGACTTGTCTCGAGTTTGGAGTCAGTTACTAACCTGTTGATGATGTTGACAATAATGACAATAGTTGACGACCGTAACCCAAGGGAGAAACTTTAGGGTGCGTTCCGAGTTGGGATGTAATCGATTTGAGCGTGCTCCGTACCGAATTAGCGTGAGCGCGATAACGATATCCCGTGAATCGTCATAGATGACGTTATGACATGCGCCATCTTGCGATAATGCCGGCCATGCCTTATAATAATATCACCGTGGGTGCTGTCAAAAATAACAGTCTGTGTGTGAGAAATGTGAGGATGTGTCAGTGTGTTTTGTTTTGATTTGCATCATATCTTTAAATAAAACAAACGTGGCATTTTAGAAATTGTGCTTCTGGCTGACAGTCGCCACCTAACTAGCGTTGAAAAAAGCAGGAAAAATTCCCGTTTCTTTCCAATTCAATTGTTTTTGTCAATTTTTCATTCGAAAGTTTCAAGAAAATTTGACAGTATATATTTCATGTTTTTTTTTCAAAACACTAAGGGAGGCCACTGCCTCTATTATAGAGACTGCTGAAGCTCTCCTTCGGCGCACCTTGTCGAGGGAAACAGCCAGGCTCCAGGCGCAAAACACCCGGCTGGAAGTTCAAGTGGCGGAGCACCAGAAGGAAATAGACGAGCTCAAAGCAGAAATGGCTAAATACCACCGGGAGCTACGTAAGGAGTTGAGGCAACCACAGTCTCAAGAGCAGGAGCTGGCTAAGCTCCGCCAGGACGTAGCAAGTCTAAGTGCCCGATTTGGCTTCTTTGAGAGAAAGCAGCTGCGACCTCCCCTTGCTGCAGACCGCATAACTTCTCCGGCAACATCTTATGCGGCAAAAATCTCAGCGCCAAGGACGGAAGCCCAACCTAGCCAGGCAATCCAGCCTGCCTCGGTACGTCTTAAAGCCTCGGAAACTCCAAAGGATATGGGCAAGGAGAAGAAGACGGCTGTTAGTGTAGTCCCGAGTACCCCAGATACTTCAAACCAAGTCTCCACTCAGAACAGCTCCGCGGTGCCCAATCTTAGCGAAAGCCAGTGGGAGACAGTCGGAGCCAAGAAGAAGGTCAATAAGGCGAAAAAAGCGACCGAAGTGCGAAGGAAAGTGACAGGCTCCGTGCTCCCCGGTCAGCAGCTGTTGTACTGACAATGCAACCGGAAGCACAAAAGCGAGGCCTAACTTACGCAGAGGTCATCCTGAAAGCGAAATCCCCATTTCAGTTAAGCGATGTCGGCATAACAGGCATCCAGTTTAAGTACGCTGCTACCGGAGCCGTCAAACTGGAGATACCTGGTGTCAACAGCGGCCCTCAAGCGGATGCCTTTGCTGAAAAGCTAAAGGCGTCACTCGACGCAGAAGACGTCAAAGTGTCAAGTGCGCAGATCTGCGTATACTGGATCTGGACGACTCTACAACCTCAGAAGACGTCGCAGCTGCTGTTGCAAGGGCTGGAGAATGCCCGCTAGACCAAGTCAACTACGGACAGTACTGGTCAGCTGTCCCGTCGCGGCAGCTCAAAAATTAAAAGATGGTCCCAGACTGGTGGTAGGCTGGGTTTTAGTACGGGTCAGATTTCTGGCAAAAAGCCCCTCAGGTGCTACAGGTGCATGAAAAAGGGACACGTCGGAGTTCGATCACTTCAAAAGTCAATTGCTGCGGTCTTTGTTTCCGCTGTGGTCAGCCCAGTCATAAGGCCAGCTCTTGCGATGCCTCGCCGCACTGTGTAGTGTGTGCTGCATTGAACAGGCCGGTTGACTACCAGACGGGCAGCAAGGCATGCACAAGGGATAAAAATGCTGACACGAATAGTAGAATTCGGCCCTCGAAGTCAGCCCGCCCACCACCCGCTGGCAATAAAGCCCAGGAAAGGGCTGAGGGAGAGGCGACAATTATGGACACCCAGTAATGGCCCCACACCTTCGTCTTCTCCAAGCCAATATCAACCATTGTGCCAGAGCTCAGGACCTTTTGCTCCAGAGCATGGCGGAATGGTAGATCAACGTCGCCATTGTCGCTCCACACATACTTTGCTCCTCCCAGAGATGACTGGGCGGGTGACATTGATGGCCTGGTGGCGCTTAGCTCGTGGCCTGCCGCTGGCACTCCGCCCCTTGTGACCGTCACCCGGGGGCGGGGTTTTTAGCGGCCTTAGTCGAAATTATCATGGTTGTGGGGATTTATTTCTCACCCAACCGACCTCTCGCCGACTTTGAGAGTTTCATCACGGAATTGGGCACAGTCGTCAGTCGAAGTCATCCTCACCCCGTCCTTGTCATGGGGGACTTCAACGCCAAGTCCACGACTTGGGGTTCCCCAGCAACGAATGCAAGGGGTGTGTTATTGAAGGAGTGGGCGGTGGAGTCAGGCCTACTGCTTCTAAACAGGGAATCCGTTCAGACATGTGAGCGGCAGTGGGGTGGGTCTATAGTGGACTTATCGTTTGCTAGTCCCGCTGTCGCACGCCGTGTTAAGGACTGGCGTGTACTGGAGGAAGTGGAGACGTTGTCGGATCACAGATATATCCGCTTTGCCGTCTCTGCCCAGGCCTCTAGCGGTCCAGTGCAAGCGGCCCCAGCCGGGGTTGAGGATGGCTCGCGATGGACTGAACCGGGAAGCCCTTTTGGTGGCCTCAATCGTGAAGGCCTGGTTGTATTAACGAGAAGGCAGAATGATTTCGGGAGGCCATGACACAAATCTGTGATGCTGCGATGCCCCGCGTTCAGTCTCCATCTGCCAGGCGCCAGGTGTATTGGTGGTCGCAAGACATTGCGCAATTGCGCATCGCATGCGTGGCGGCGCGACGCCCGTACACCAGGCACCGACGAAGGCGCCGACGAACACCAGAAGCACTGGTAAGAGTGGCGGAACTGTATGAGGTGTACAGAGTAGCGAAGAAGGCTCTTCAGCTGGAAATAAAGCGGGCAAGGGCCCAAGCCCATGATGAATTGCTGGCAATTCTAGAACGTGATTTGTGGGGACGTCCTTACCGTTTGGTAAGGGGCAAACTTCGCTCGTGGACACCCACACTGTCCCGTAGCCTCCAGCCGCAGCTGAGTGCTTTATTCCCCGCACAAGAGGAGTACACACCACCGCATATGGTTCCGCCTACTATGATGCCCTACGCGGAAAATGAGGAAGACGACGTACCTGAAGTGACCCGGGTAGAACTGACAGCGGCAGTACAACGGCTTCAGGCCAAAAACACTGCTCCAGGACCTGATGGCATTCCTGGCCGTGCATGGGTTCTGGCCATCAGTGCTCTCTGGCCCTGATTAGTAGGACTCTTCAGCGCATGTTTGGAGAGGGGCCAGTTTCCACACCAATGGAAGATTGGAAAGCTGGTCCTAATGAGAGAATTATTGTAGGCCGCCTTACCCAGCACATGGGAAGAGAGGGGCCGGATTTGGCGGATAACCAGTTTGGTTTCCATTGTGGGCGCTCTACAATAGACGCGATTATGCGCGTGAGGGTCCTGGCGGAGGAAGCAGTGGCCCGGGGTAAGGTCGTCTTGGTAGTAACTTTGGACATTGCCAATGCCTTCAACACCTTGCCCTGGAGTTGCATTAGGGAGGCACTCCGGTATCATAGGGTGCCAAACTACCTCTACCGCATTATCGGGGCTTATTTGATGGACAGATCTGTCATCTACCCGGGTCGAGAAGGATGGTGTCAGCGAGAGATGTCGTGCGGTGTTCCACAGGGTTTGGTTTTGGGGCCGCTTCTGTGGAACATCGGATACGACTGGGTGCTGCGCCGTGCGCTCCCCCGTGGCGTCGGTGTCATCTGTTATGCCGATGACACGCTGGTAATGGCACGGGGAAAGACTCTCCAGCAAGCGACTGTCTTAGCGACAGCTGGGGTTGCTCAAGTAGTAGGCAGGATCCGGCGGTTGGGTCTCTAGGTGGCATTGCATAAATCGGAAGCCATTTGTTTCCACGGGCCCCGAAAAGCGCCACCTTCGGGATCCAACATCATGGTGGGAGGTGTCCACATCGGTATCGACTCGACGATGAAGTACCTAGGACTTGTCCTCGATAGCCGGTGCAACTTCCTGTTTGATGGGCACCGCGAATTCACTCTCGCGATTGCTGCCTAATCTGGGGGGGCCAAATACCTCCTGCCGGAGGCTCTATGTCGGAATCGTACGATCCATGGCGCTCTATGGAGCGCCTGTATGGGCGGACAACCTGACGGCCCGCAACATAGCAATACTGAGAAGACCACAGAGAGCAATGGCCGTCAGGGTGATAAGAGGATACCGTACGGTCTCCTTCGAGGCGGCAAGCCTCTTGGCCGGATCACCACCCTGGGATCTTGACGCCAAAATCTTAGCCTCAGTATATCGGTGGCGCCGGTACGCGCTGGAGCGGGGCGAGCATCTGATGCCTCATCATGTCGAGGTGTACAGGACTGAGTGCCGCCAGACCCTAGTGGTGGAATGGGAACAAAGACTTGCGCAACCCAGCGCAGGGCACGCCACTATAGCGGCTGTAAGACCCGTTGTGAGGCAGTGGCTGGAAAGAAGGCATGGCGCCCTTACTTTCCGGCTGACACAGGTGTTGTTCGGACATGGGTGCTTTGGAAAGTACCTGTGCCGCATAGGCCGGAACCTGCACCCAGTTGCCAACATTACAACTGCCTCGACGACACGGTGCAGCACACCCATGAGGAATGCCCTGCTTGGGCAGTGCAGCGCCGTGACCTCGTCGCGGCGGTTGGTGCTGCGGACACTCTTTCGCTTCCGGACGTGGTTCAGTCCATGGTCGGAAGTGAGAGCGCGTGGGACGCTGTCGCCTCCTTCTGCGAGGAAGTGATGGTCGCGAAGGAGGCGGCGGAAAGGGAGAGGGAGGATACAACCTCCCTTCCAATCCGTAGTAGACGCACCGGGCGCCGGAGCACACGGAACGATCTCCGGCCGCCTTAGGGTGAGGCCTGCAGGCAACAGACTTGGGGAGTTTGTTGCCTGAACAGTGAAAGTCCCGAGAAGGCGGCGCGCCGTGTTCCGCGCGCGCCTCTCTGTAGAGGAATGGTGGCCATTTGCGGCCGGTGAGGGTGACGGGGTCCGCATGGATTCATGCGGGCCAACACCTGGCCGGGGGCGCGTGATGAAATACGCAAGCACTCCAGCACCCCGGCTAAAGGTAGCAGCAGGACACCGTGTGGTTTTAGTCAGTAAGAGTCTGACAGAATCCTTCACCCACCCCAGGGTGGTGGACATCCATGAGGATTTCCTCACGATAAAAAAAAAATGGAAGTCACCACTCCGAAGCTTGTTGACTAGTTTGCATGTCAAACTCGAAAACCCACGTCTCGTCACCAGTAACAATGCGTTTCATGAATGTTGGATCGGAATTGGCTCTTTCTAGCATGTCTTCAGCGACTCGTATGCGATTTAGTTTTAGGAGAAAATTCAGGTCTTTTAGGACTAGCCGAGCGGCAACATGTTTCATACCCAAGTGATTATTTAAAACGATAACGACTCGTGAGATACAGAAAGTTCAGCGGCTATCTCTCTCAAACTTGGATGAGGATTTTCAGTCACTATTTCCTTCACTTTTGCGATTTTAACTTCAGTTTAAATGGCCTACCAGGGCGAGGAAGATCTTCCAGCATATCTCGACCGCTTTTGAACGCTTTTTGCCACTCATAAGTAAGTGTTTTTTGATAAAGTCGATTCACCGTAAGCTTTTTGTAACATTTTTAGTGACTACGAACATGAAATTCCATTGGCGATGCGTAATTTAAGACAAACTCTTTGTACGATATTTTTGTCCATTATGAAATTCGCGATAGTTATGATCTAACTAAAAACAGCACTGTATTTAATCTAAATGACAGATGCAACTCAAACTCCGCGCCAAAATGGAAAAAATGTATTTGGAACCACAAACAAATCATCCATTCCCTATACTTTTTTGACTGAATGTAAAAACTTTCACGGACCAAAGACCAAAACAATTCTAATGACATTACTGTCCCAAAAAGTATTTTACCTTCAGCAGTGTGGTTTTTGCCACCTAGTTTTTGCATGGTTGATTCATGGCCAACACGATTTGTCGCGTGACAATTATCTAAAATACTCATTTGCATGATATCTTAATATTGATTAATTCTCATCTGATCATGGCTGAAGATTTGGGAAATTTTATTGAGACACAAACAGAAAATCCACCTCTTGACGAGTAAGTTTGTTTAAACTTTAACGGTCTAAACCAGTGCACCAAGGCCTTTACTAGAATGGTGATATGGGAAACACTTCTCCTAGGCGTTATGGGGTACTTAATTATTGCATATAGGTCACACTTAACAGTAACCCTGTAGTTTTATTCATCACTAGCTTCTGCCCGCGACTTCGTCCGCGTGAAATTTGTACTTTCCTCTAAAAGTTTCGAAAATGTATGTTGGTATGATCTTTATAATTAATTTAGATAAATAAGCATTCGGGCCAATTTTTAAGTTTATAGAACAAAGGAATCAGATTTTCCAAATAAACTGTATCCCCGCTTTTCACCCCCACAGGGGTGGAATTTTGAAAAATTATTTAAGATATTATGTTCATAACTTGACTCAAAGTTTATTTATACCAATTTTCGAGCTAATCAAGCCACGCAGTAAAATCCTCCCCTTTAAAAGTAACTACTTCTTTTCACACAGTTAGAGATTTTCGAAAAACCCTGATACACCTTATTAATTATTTTTAGTCCTTAGTATAAATACTGAGTTTCAAGTTAATCGGACAGGGCGTTAAAATTCTTCTATACAAATTTTGACACCCCCCAATACTTCTTTAGGGGGTATTTTAGAAAAACGAAAAATTCAAAACTTCATAATTTACTTAGATAAGTATTCTTGCCAAGTTTCAAGGTTATTAACTCAAGAAATAAGATTTTTCATACAAACAAAATCCCCCCATTTTCACCCCCTTAAAGGTTGAATTTCCAAAAACCCCTTCTTATTCAATACCTACTCTTCACAAAGAATACTTCCTCTAAAATTCATGTCCCTAGGACCAGCGGTTTAGACTGTGCGTTGATATTTCAGTCAGGTTGTTCATCCCCCTTTGGGGGAGAAATTATCAAAAACGCTGAGACACGTGCAAATTAATTTTCAATCGTTAGGATAAACACAAAATTTGAAGATCCTAACTTTTAAACTGACGGACTTTCATACAAAATTTCATCCCCTATTTAACTCCCTTAGGGGTTGAATTTCAAAAAATCCTGCCTTATTCCTTGTCTACATTATAAAGGGAACCATTGTGTAAAATTTCAGCTTTCTAGGTCCAAGGGTTTGGGCTGGGCGTTGATGAGTCAGTCAGTCAGTCAGGCCTTTTGTTTTTATTTATATAGATAGATAATTTTCCGGGATAAAAAGTACCCAGTGTGGTGCCCAGGATATTAATGAATAATTATACCAAGTTTCATCGTCATCGAACCGGTAGTTTTTGCGAGATGCCTGAACAAACAGACAAAAATTTTTTTAACCCCTCCCGCTCTGCGTGGAGCGGAAGGGTGTGTCAGACTCTTACTGACTAAAACCCATCCGTGTTCCTTCCTTAGCCCTTTATGTTCCGGGGTAGCGGTAACCCTTTCGGACAATCCCGCACCCCCGGCAGGCTTCGGCCCTGGCAGGCCCCTTCCTTTATGCTGACATCTCTTTGAGGCGCGCGTGGAACACGTACGCGCCGTCCGGCACGGGCCTGGTCCAGCATAGCTATTCACAAACACTCGATACGCTTCCGTATCGTATCGAACATAAATCAATGTTATCGTAGGAGTTTTCTCAACGCTGTTCTTAAGTCCAAAACCCGAAAATTTTGTCAATTTAAATCAAATAGACGCCCGCTATTCTTCCAACAGCTATTTGCTGTCGGAGGCAAGTCAAATCAGGTTATCGAAATGTGTCGTTTTCGATACGATAGCCTGTCGTAAGGTTGTGAATAGCTATGCTGATCGGACGGTGAGCTACCCATTGCTCTCCGTCCGCAGGCCCACGCCTACGGTGGCCGGGAGTCGTCACGCGGCTCCCGACGCCCGGAGCGTCTCCCTCCCTCAGCCGTTCCGCCACCTCCTTCGCTAGCATGACTGCTTCGCAGAAGGAGGTGACCGCCTCCCACTCCCTCTCGCCAGACCAGTGTTCGGGCCGGTGCATCCTGGGGTGCGGGCAGCGATTTCCCATTGGGATTATTTCCCAGTGGGATGCCGCTGTCCGCATGCTAATGTTCTGCCAAGAGGATCGCTCCAAGCATGTCGCACTGAGTAGCAGAGCGGCAGTTGTGGTGGAGTGAGAGCGAGCCCGGTGTGCACTTACCCTGCCGCCGGGCAGGCAGAAGGGGTAACCCCCCCCTGCCACCGCTAATCTCGTAGCCCCGTAGACAGTTAGGGGCGTCGCCCGCACGGGTTGGGGTCGAGACGGCATCGGGGCGCGGGCGCGCGTTTTCTATGGGAATAGTAACACCCTTGCCATTTATTTTTTTTATATTTTCAATGTACAGAATTTTTACTTCTACAGATTTATTACGAGTATAAGTATAGATAATATAAGGCCCTTCTTAGTTTCATTTATACGCAGGCCTGAAGATCCAGAAATCCCATGGTGGAGAAGAGCTATATTGTGTCTAAGCACTCACTGGCGCGGCCTAGTTTGCCTGTTCACTCCTCTTCTATTAATTCTCGTGCTCACACCTTTCCCTCCAAAGGTTAGATCTTATCACATATTCATTTAGATGATAGTTATTAATTATACCCTCCCGACCAAATCGATCAAGGCAGCCAATCACAACAGAGACTAGTCAAGTACGCAGGAGATTTATAAATGCATCTCGCATCACAATTTGCCGTCTGCCGTTCTAGACAAAATCAAACTGGTTGCTAATTTAATTGTATTTTTTTTAATTCTTTTTTACATTGTTTTACATTCATTACTCACACCCTGACTTATTACTTGTATTTTTTTTTATTAAAATCGTTTTGCTTGTACCATAGTTGTGAATATGTGAGCACCATGTATCTATCAGATAATTAATTTATATGTCATGGTTTCGTTTTTAATTCTTTTGCCTATTGTGGTATAGTAATTTTATTTTAGGTGCATCGTCCTCACATGTTATTATATAATTAATGTACCCATGCAAAATATTGTAAAACATTTTAAAAGAGTAACGGTGGAGTAACTTCACTTGAGGCGCATCGCTCTGTCCCCGACGTCGTAGACTATCGACCGACGACAGATTTCGGTGTTACGCACTCGGTCTAGTAGGGTTATGCCAAGCATGGCTCGCTCCATGGCCCTTTGCGCTACTCGTATGCGGTGGACAGTCTCCTTTGTGAGTGTCCATATCTCGGTACAGTAGATCATTGTTGGCAGGACACATTGATTGAAAAGGCGAGTTTTTAGGCACTGGGGGATTTTTTGGCCTGAAAAATATGTTCCAGCTTACCAAATGCCGCTCACCCAAGCTGTATGTTCCTGGAAATCTCTTTGCTGGAACGCTCCTTGTCAAAAGATAGAACATGTCCCAAATAAACGTAGTGGTCAACCTACTCCAGACGCTCGTTTCCAACCAACTACAATAAAATTATGACCCGTTTAAAAGCTATTTCCTAGAAGAGCCCGAAATGACAATATGCTTTATTGTTTTTTTTTCAGAAATATCAGTGGTGTGCCTACACTCTTCTGTTAATGGCAATTTTCTGGGTAACGGAATGTATTCCTTTGCCAATTACGTCTTTTCTCCCTATTGCTATTTTCCCCCTGGTTAATGTTATGGATACACGGACTACGTGTCAATGTTATATGAATGTGAGTAGGTATGAGAATTATGTAAAATATATTTTAAATTAAATGGTGTTTTTTTTTACGATAGCAAAATGGAGGCAAATTACGCCTCACTCATGGGAATCCCAAGCAAAGACGACATGCATGGTTTACAAACGCCACGAAGTAAAGCTAGGGTTTCCTAGGAAAACGGTTTCATCATTATTATAACGGCCGTCATGAAAATCCGTAATTTCCACCAGTACCTATTTGACATCAACATGAAAAAAAAAACGGTTTGTATTTGGACAGTCGTTATTGTGTGACTGTTGTCCGCTTTCTTCATGCTCATACAGAGCGCCACGCGTCAATAGCAGAGGCAACTGCTGTCGTAACGTATTGACGGCAGCCGCCAACAATCGTCGATGTCTGCAGTTGCCTCTGCCGTTGACGCGTGTCGCTCGCGTGTATTCACACGTAAGAAACCAAAGATTTACAGCTTCATATTGCGCACTGGGTTCCCTATCCATTTGCATAAAATTTTGAGACCTAATATAACTTGGCATACTTTTGTTTCTCCTAATTATATTTTCGCATAACATTATTTACGCATAACAGCTTACGCATAATTTTGTAAGCATAATTTCTTTACTTATAATAATGATTAAGCATAACATTCTAAAGTTTAGCATGCTCGTTTTATTTCTAACGACGTCAGGTCGACGGAGCCCCGCTGAGCGGGGCTCCTATTTTTGTCTGCAGGGTTTAAAGGAACCTAACCAAACCGAACCTCGGGGTGCCCCTGACGTCGTTTAGTATTATGCGAATTAAATTTATGCCAAAACAAATTAGCCTTAAAGATAATTATGCCAACATAAATAGTATGCAAAAACAAATATGGCAAAGTATTATTATGCCAAAACAAATTATGACAAAATAAATATGCCAAAGTATATTAGGAAGAAGAACGTTATGCGAAAAGAAGGGATCCCTGCGCACTGTCTTTCGCTACTTCAGAACTCAGTACGTACCATAGCGTATTTTCTCTAACAGATAATTAACCCTGTATGTTTTATTTTTAAACTCAGGATACCGTTTTAATGTTCTACGGAAGCATGGCGCTTGCATATGCCGTGGAGCAGTCAGGATTACACCAAAGGCTGGCGTTAGGTGCTATCCGGATTATTGGCTACTCTCACTACAGGTTTTTATTTATTTTCACTGATTTTGTGATTAGACTCCACTAAGATTATTCTATTTTGTAATTCCTGACTTGTTTGATTTGACAAAAAAAAAATATGCAGATTGCTGTTTGCAATGTCAGTCACGACTATGTTTTTCTCGATGTGGATCACTAACACCGCAGCAACAACTATGATGGTTCCTATAATTTTTGCCGTGTTACAGATTTTTGAAAACGTGAGTACTGTAGATAACTATTGATATAATTAATGATACGCTACGTACTTACACCAAGAAAGCACGGAGACGCTGTCGCCACATATCCCTTTAAATGACGAATATCTGAACCTGAAAAATACCTATGTCTCAAAAATAGGCCTAGGTTGGCTAGATACGATATGATTATGATCTAACGATCGCTGTAATTATGTAAACTGATTTCCACTGAATAACCGTTACTAAATTATCATCGCAATGATATTGGGGGTGTGTCCCCAAAGTGGCCTCCAACCTCTCCTTATAGCCACCCCAAGCCTCGCATCTGAATGCTGGTCTGATTTGGTATCATTTCTGAATCTGATCGCACACAGA
This sequence comes from Amphipoea lucens, assembly GCA_947508005.1. Taxonomy (NCBI): domain Eukaryota; kingdom Metazoa; phylum Arthropoda; class Insecta; order Lepidoptera; family Noctuidae; genus Amphipoea; species Amphipoea lucens. Next base: position 9,735,964 of record OX382358.1, read on the forward strand.
TCGACAACCTGAAACTTAATATGTAAGTGTGAAAAACCTTGGTTATTTTTTTACTTTTTAAATGTTTTCCAAAAAACTAGACTAATAACATACTTACCTATTTTTTTTTCTTTTTAGATGCACTAAGGAATTGTCTAAAAACTGATGTCAAGACCTAAAGCTCTAAGTCAAACAGTTTAGGAGTTGTGACTATTTGAATGTGACCTTTTCAGAAGCGAATTTATCCATAATTGGACACAAATTAAATTAACTACATTATTCGATTCGGTATAGCTACATTAGTCGTTAAAATAACATGCGACCGAGTTCTGAGAATTCCTAAACTATTTGACTTAGAGCTTAGGTTTTGACATATTTTTTAGGTAATACCGTAATGCATCTAACAAGTGAAAAAAAATATTGGTATGTTATTGGTCTAGTTTTTTGGAAAACATTTAAAAAGTAAAAAAAAACAACCAAATTTTTTCACACTTTTTAAGAGTCAAGTATTTTTTTAAGGTTTTAATGGGAGTTTTTGAAAAACTTTTTAGTTTAAACTTATTGCCTACTTTTATAGCTATCGAACGAAACCACGTTTATGCCTATAGGATCTCTTCATCGGTAAATATGGCAAAATTAATAATCCCAACCACACAGTAAAAAAAAAAATATCCGCCATTTCAAAACAGTAGGTGCAAAATTCCTTACTATGGTGGATTTGTCGATAAAATTGATCATATTGCTTCGCCTTAACGGGTCGGACACCGATGGCCAGACACACTGTAGAATGAATATCTAGTAAATCTGAAGTCATGCACTTAGAAAGAACAAGTTCGCTCACCACAATATACTGCTAGCTCCAAACATCAGGCGCCAAGTGAGCCGGGCGCACGCGCCGTTCATCCCGCGCGCTACCCCTTCATTCTCTCACTTCACGCCACGTCTTAACTACATAGATATTATCTATACCTATAAGCTAAATTACTTCGCATTCGCAACAGACGCCTCGAACGCCGCTACTGCGGCGGCGGTTGACATGGGATTCCACGCTCGGTGTGTAGGTACACTTTAAGAATTTCGTTCGACAGAATGTGAAGCAACTATAATCATTATTTTTCTTTCGATTCTCATTCATTTTAAACCTTGATAAATTCTCTTTCACATATTACGTACCTATCGAACACTGCACCTTTAGCTTTACTGAAATAATAATTCATAATGTTCGTATAATTACAGCAAAACCTGATAATCATTTATGAGAAAGACAGTCATGGTGAAACGGTAGCTTCCGATATAACAACTTGTTATTTTTGTGCTGCTTCTTTTTCAGCAACTATTGGTGAGTTGGCTTTTTATCTCTTCGGTCCTGTGCGTAGTTCAATACCTAAATGCATACTTATAAAGGACTGTACTCACACGATTTAGTCTTGCAAAAATTCTTTATGCTAACACAAATATATATGTATATAAAATATATATCTAAATATATATACCTTTTATATCTTTTAAAAAGTTAAGCGTATCTAAGCTTGTAAGCCAGATATCCAAAATACCGATTTATGCTAACACAAGTCTATGCAACTTGCTTTGCGACGAGCAACAAACAAATACTCGTTCGCGAGCACAGTTTCAGCCTTTTCACAGATGCAAGATTCTGATTTTCACCACGCGCCAAAATAACCTTCCTTAGGGTGATAAAGGACTTTGTGGGGAGCTATTTTTATAGTCCCCCAAGAAAGTGCTTTATCTAGAACTAAAGTGCTGTATTGACCGTTATTTCTAGATTTGCTTATGAATCTACATGTACATCTGATTAATGTTATGTTTTAGGAGGTATCGGTACTTTAGTGGGCACTGCTACTAATTTAGTCTTCAAAGGGCTCTTTCAAAGGTAAACTATGATTACAGAATATGAAAAAGATTTACCGTTACGTGAATAGGCTACTACTCGTAATTCGATTGAAATATTTTGTATTACATCAAATGTGTTATTTCAGGACATATCCAATGGCACCAGAATATTTATCATTTCCAAAATTCTCTGCATTTACCATCCCTTACATGCTTCTGCTGGAAGCGGGAATATATTTTTACCTAATAGTTGTATATTTGGGATTTCTAAGGTATGTATTTTCATACAGATCTATATTTTAGTAAATAATAGGTAGGCTCCTTAAAAATGCCTTGATAAGTAAATAATTTCGTAAGTCGGGGCAATTTGGCAAACTAAAGAACAAAGCCTTATAAGTACCTAAGAAGGTTCTTTTATTATTCTATTTTTGAAGACATTTTATATCTTGTAAAAAGTTAAGCGTATCCAGATATCCAAAATACCGATTTATGTTAACACAAGTCTATGCAACGATAAATAATTTCAGGCCTAAGAATCCAGCTGCTCAAAGTGCAAAGATATCTGAAGAGGGAGTTCTAGCTGCTAAGAATGCAGTTGAAGAAAACTGGAAAAAATTAGGGAAAATCACTTTTTGGGAAATTGTAAGATTTGATTGCTAATATTTTTATTAATTTTGTTAATAAGTAAATTAATCGGTTCTACTAAAATTTCTTATGACAGTGTACAGTCTACGCGCCTCGGTTGCGCAGGCTTCTGGAGACGGATACAGACATTGCGAGGCATGCGCAGCGCTCGACGCTTATCGCATGCTTCGCAATGTGTGGATGTTCCCATTCGCGGTGAGCACGTGCGTAGCACATGCCTCACCACGAATATGAACGTCCACACATTGCGATTATTTCGCTCGTTTGTATGCACTTGCACACATATGGGAGGCGTTAACACTACTCATTCTTTGTCTCTTCATTTAATTAAATGACAAATATGTGCCCAGCCACTTAAATAGGATTTGAAGTCCATTCCTTTTTATCTAATAAATGCCGCTCGATTCTTTCATTATAGCCTGTTTCTTTTTTTTACGCTTAAGCATTGGTTTCGAGGATTTTATTTTGCTCAATAATGCCTTCCGTGTGATTTTGTTCATTAATGATTTCATTTATGGTTAAAAATATGTTGTCTCTTAGTAAAGACACGATAAGTTGCAGATATGTGTATGTTTTGTAATATCGCTTGTCTTATGATTGACGGCGAATTCTCCGTAGATGGAAAGGTCTGTAGTTAAGGGCCTATACTACCTTAGATTGCGAAACCTTAGCATTAATGACTGTAGTTTCAACAGTTCTGCAGTATTCACTTTGAAATTAATATACGATAAAGATGAGGACTACTGCGAGGTGTTATAGGTTGCGAAAACACGATTGCGTACAATTTTCTCGATACAATGAAGTCTCAAAGTTACCTCTGAACCGCAAAGTAAAAGAAGAATATTGAATGAAAATTTTCAAATTAGGTCACAGGCTAATCTAACTATGCATAAAGTAGGTGTCATACGTTCATTTAAATTTTTTTAATCGTTAAATTTAACGTAAAAAGACGAGATCCGAAATATTAAGCTTTATAACCACTCATACCTTCAACCGCTCTGCCGTCCGGCCCCCGACAGGACCTCGATTCAGTACTTGTCAGCATGGTACAATTATATACTTCGCCTTGTCAGTACCCACAGAGTACTTTTTGATAGACTGAGGTCCCCAGTTTTTTGTTCTAAGATTGAGCACCCTGTCAGTACCGCTTCGGCTATCAGACGGGGAACCCGTGTCACTTCGCTTGCGCTCAAATGACAACGTTTTCTGTTCTGAAGAAATTATATAATAAAGTAAAATGAAATTTAGATGTAAAAAATAAAGCCCCGTATTTTCATTTTCTCCAAAGGGGTTTGAAGGTTTTGGCCCTAAAATCAGCCGCCATTTTGATTTTTTTTCAGAATCGCGGTGCACAACAAATGTTATATATTTAGATAGAGGACACTTATACAAACAAAAAATGTTATGTAACATAATATCCTAAAGCGTCAGGTTTCGGAGTTATTCACCGAAATATAAGTCGAACACAACAAGGATTTTGTTTGTTTTTTTCCCTCCTGGTAAGCATATTGAACTATTGAGGCATTAGAAACGTTATGAAACCTTTATGGAGAAGAAACAAATGAAGAATAGACATTTTTTTAAATAAATAATTAAATACGGCAATTTATAGTTCGTTTTTTAATCCCAGAAACTAATCCAATCATGCAGTGGCGTGCACAGACATTTCAGACAGGGTATGCACAAAAAATAAAACTACATCAATCAACCGCTTGAAAATGTTTCTATTTAAACATACTTCACCAGCAGGTCTCACAGGTATAATTTTCCATTTTTACAATAATCTTACTAAATAATAATTACTCGACAGTCAATCACTTGCGGTTCTACGCATACCTCTATAGGGTACCTACATGCCTCTTTGCAAATGCTCTGACACGTATGATTTTGCGAGTTTTAATTGGTATGTGCCTAAACAAAACAAGATAAGTTCCTCCTCGTTGAGGCTAGGAAATGGTACATCGCTTTCTTCCATCGCTGTGAAACGTACCCTTTGGCGGTTGATATTACAGTCCACAACATATTAGTCACCAAACCTCTTGGAAACGTTAATTCTGTTTTCTATTATTTCGACAATGTTGTTAGCGTGTGGATTAATCTACAATGGATCACGGAACGTGTTCAATAAGGCTCCAGCGATTTAGAAAATTAACAGAACTTGATTAAAAATTAATTAAAATTGATTTAGAACTTGTATTGTGTTTTGTTTTTATTTCTTTTTTGTATCTCATTTTATGCTGCATTGTCGGTTGCCAGCAGACATGCTGACTAAGGATTATTTAAACTACTCCGTGCGGGCAACGAATACCGACATAGCTCATAATCTCTGCCCCGAATAGCAGAATAGCTATTAAAATATGGGAAAAAATTAACAAAAAAAAAAATAAAGGCGGTACGAAGTTCGCCGGGTCAGCTAGTATTGAATGAGAAGCAATATAAGTATGGTAATTACAATAATGAATAAAGATATTGAACTTTCCTATTATTTTATTAAAACAGTTTAACTTCCTTAAATATCTTTTTTCTCCAAGTGAATTCAGACATGCTGTCTTAGGATTAATTAAACTACTCCATGAGGTCAACAAATTCCGACATAGTTCATAATGCTACAATTAACCTTGTCTCTGGGTAGGTACCGTCTTCTCAAAACCAATAGAATAGAATAGAATACTCTTTATTATGTACACCATATAAATTACAGACATAAATATAGAAAACTTTACAATGGGTGACACAATGGGCTTTCCTATTATTTTATTAAAACAGTTTAACTTCCTTAAATATCTTTTTTCTCCAAGTGAATTCAGACATGCTGTCTTAGGATTAATTAAACTACTCCATGAGGTCAACAAATACCGACATAGTTCATAATGCTACAATTAACCTTGTCTCTGGGTACCGTCTTCTCAAAACCAATTTAACTTCCTTAAATATCTTTTTTCTCCAAGTGAATTCAGACATGCTGTCTTAGGATTAATTAAACTACTCTATGAGGGCAACGAATACCGATATAGCTCATAATGCTACAGTCATCTTTTTTTTCGGGTACGGGGCCCATACAACTTTACCCATTGTTCTTTTCTACTTTATCGCTAAAGCATATGGTTTAAAATTTATTAGGAAAATTTAAATTTTTCGGCTGGGATGTGCTGGCGTCTACACATGTAATTTTTTTTGGTTTAAGTTAATATATTTTTGATCAATATTCGACCTGGAGGCGGAGTTGTGCCTCTTTTCGTCTTCAGCCTCCGAGTTGACGCAGATGCTAAACGATCTTGCCACGGCAAGCTTAGAGGTTGGACTTCAGATGTATATGTCAAAAACCAAGTTGATGACTACGAACAGTGCGCATCGCAGGATCACTGTGACGGGTGTGGAGGTCGAATACGTTGATGAGTATCTCTATCTTGGTCAAATAGTCTTTTTCCAGGCAAGACAAAACAAAGAACTTGCAAGACGCACCGAAAATGCCTGGATGAGCTATAAAAGACTATGAAAGACCTAATGAAGGGTGATATTCCTTTGTCCCTTAAGAGAAGACTCATTGACGTGTGCATACTTCTCATTCTCACATACGGTGGTCAAACATAATCTTTGACAAATCAGCAGAGGTCCACGCTCGAGGTTTGCCAGAGGGCTATGGAACGGAGTATTCTGGGTATCAAACTAACAGATCGGATTAGGAATACGACCATCCGTTCCATCACAAAGGTAACTGATGTCATTTGCAACTCCAAAACAGACCAGATCTCGATAGAGTCAAAAGCTTGCTCATAGACTATAAACGCAAGAAAAAGGGGCTGGTTATACTCTTCGGATTTCTGTATAATTTTTGGCACTGTATGGATGTGATCTACTGTGCTGTAACTTCCTCGAAAGCCGTCTGATCCGGTGGCTTAAACTTGGTAGAGTATCGCGCTAGAAGATTCGTGACGATGCTTGAAAACAATTTGTAGACACGTTACTAAAAATTGAAATGGGTCTGTACTTTCTAACCATGGTAATAATAAGTCCGTCCATTGCCCAACTGGAAGTCTCCAGGGCCGGACGGGCTGCAGAACTTTTGGATAAAATGGTTTACAAGTTCGCACGCCCGCTTGGCATCTCAGTTCCAGATTGCTTTGGAATCTGGTTCGCTACCCCAGTTCCTAACGACAGGAATTACCCACCTGCATGTCGATTCTGTAAAAATCTCACCGTGAAACCTTGCGTGGAGTGAGTTGTCAGTGTCATACTACTGATGCTAGGGATTGACCAAGCAAACATTTACAATCATAATCGAGATTTTAATAATATTTTTTATGCTAATTATATTGAAAATTTTATATAATTTCAAAGCTAGTATTTTAGTGGTCAAAACATTCTCTCCTGTCCTTTTCTTAATGAAATAGAAAGAAAAAGTTGCACTGAACTTAAATATAGTTTAGTTTGTGAACAAGAGAATCGACGCCAATTTGTGGGATTTTAAAATAAAATAGCAAAACATAAACATAAACTCAATGTTGTTTTTTTTTTAAAGTTGTATAAAATAGTAATTACTACACCTATCCAGAAGGTATAGGCACCTATAATATGTACATAAACCACCTAATCTCTTGAAGAAGCTCGACTTTCGCTGTAATAGGAAGAAATGCTCAAGATGTTATTCATAAGAAAACAGTAGGACTTTTCTTTTCTGGCCGGCACTTTAATTTTTGAATACCTTATGAACTTATGAACGATGAGTTTATGAAATACAAACTTATTTTTGCAGTCGATCAAATTAATTATGTGCATTGTGCATGCGTGAATATTCAACCCAACTACGGAGCCTTTCACTGTGCGTGGTTCGACATGAACATGGCTTTTTTTTTTTCAATTTATTTTGGGAAACTACCACAAAAATAAACAATTACTATTACTCAAGTAAACTAATAGAAACAAAAACTACCAAGCTTATAAAACTAACAACACATATTGAAATGTAAAGTGATTGCGAAATACGCAATTTATACAATTAATTAATCGTCATTCTCAAACTTTTGCTCAGCCTACCTAAAAAATGTATACTGGGCATTCTGTAGCAAACTATTAGAAAAGTATCAAAAATAAATAATTGTACAATAAATAAAAATAATTTTAAACGGCGAGCGCATTCCAAAGATAAATTCAAATATAGAAACAATTCGACGCGAAATTCAATAAATGACTATGGTCAAGTTACTGACTCAGTTTCAATTGAATGTCCAAAAAACTATTAAAATTACATTAGAAAAGCATAAATCATTATTACAAACAATGCTTATTGTATTTAATGCATAAAATAAAATTATTTCAATTTCTGAGTATCGATTTTCGACATTCGACATATTAATTACCCGAGTCAATCGAAATTAAAAAAAAAAATGTTTAGCATAATCGCTTTCGCACATCATTACGATAAAAAAAAAAAAAACAAAAATGGCCGGCGATTTTGAACACAAACTGAGTAGTGGTAATGAATAATACGTGTTATTCGACCTGTGTTTCAATATTACGTTAGGAGTTGGGCATTTTCGTGTTGTTAATAATATTTCCAATAATATTTGTCACATTTTAAATCTTTTCTACATGTGTGTGTGTGTGATATTTGTGAAAAGTAAAAATGTAAACACGCACGATGATTGGCGCGAAACTTCGACATTAGATATCAAAAAACTTCATTACCACTACATATTTTAACTTGAACAATGGATGAATTCGTCAAATAATTAATTGATGTATTATTCACTGCCCCTGTGGTGGAGTTTGGATTTTCGAATTCCCCAATTTTTATGTTTTTTAGCCTCGACCACTACTGTCAACAAAATGGCGATTATCGCATTTACAGACTTGAATTTAATAAAGGTAAAGTAATAAGCTTGTGCGCTAAATATGAAATATTTAATGGCGTTAATATATGAGTTTTTTATCCAACTCTCTTAATTAACGCACATTCATAAGATTTGATGGGTAGCATAATTAATATTTACCTACATAATCAATATATGTAGAAAAAATGTACTTAATGCAATTTGTGTGACAGCAATCGTAACTAGATTAATAATATGCCTACATATTTATGTTATAAGGTTTGTATCTTTTACGTGTGGTTTACTTAGAGATGATATAAAAAAAGCCTATATATGTGCTTTTACGTATTATGTACTTATGTATACGAACATTACACCAATCACTGAATAGGTAAGTACTTGCTTAGAACAATTTCTTATGTTATAATATCTTAAATGTAGGCTGACGAAATTGACTTTTTCAATGTACAAACACAGTTGGATTTAGACATTAAAATCTCTAAAAGCATTAAATAGGTAATCAGGAACTAATTATTGTCACTGTATTTGAATACGTACAGGCTTATGTACATTCTACATCAAGGAATATACATACTACTCTCTATAAACGAGTTGTACATGGTCGTCAATAGCATGAAAGCAAAAAAAAAAAGTTCACTTGATACTAACGACAGCCCCTAATACGCATGCGCAGTGCGCTGCGTGATATATGGATCATTCCGAATTAGGCCATAATCGCCCACAGCGCTCACATAAATAATTTGCGTTCCGATTTAGATGAATCACCATTATGGCAGCTGACAGTCAAAACTATTTTCACTTGATTATGTACTTACGGTTGGATTATAGTATTTATTTGTGTATACACCACGAATTTCTTATTCTTTGGAAAGGTGGCGACTGTTATGTAGCCGGAAGCACAATTTCGAAAATGCCACGTTAGTTTAACGAAACCGGTTTCAACTGTCAAAATACCACGCTTGACAACCGTACGGCGTGGTAAGATAGAATAATAGGTAATTTATACCATACAGAATAATTGGGGTCAATGTGTAAGCACGCTGTAATCGATTACAGTGCAATTCGGAATGTTCCACACGGTAACCATGGCAACATCACTTCGCGCGCGTCGCTCATTGGCTACGGTTTTGTCGCCACTCGCCAATCATGGGAAACGCGCGCCGCTTGACCGGTTAAGGTGAATGCGCAGTGGTAGACCGCGAAATTTAAATTTTCTTACGTTTTTTGCAATTTGTAGGTCAGTATCAGGTTGTATCTTGATCAAAATATGATTTGCAACTATAATAGACATGTATTTACAGAATTATAGTCATTAGAATCATTAATTAGAAATGAATAACGATAACTACGAAACATGGCTGGTTAATCAATTAATCCCAAATATACCCAGTGATTCTGTTCTAGTTATCGACAACGCAGAGTGCCCAGAGGTTGATGACTGCTTCATAATGCACAATGTTAGCAGGTTAGATAATGAAAAATAAGAAACACATGCTAACAACATATGTGCAGCTTATCTAGCAACAATACTCTTTTGTTTATAAAGCTGTACAACGAATGTAAACATAACAATCATGTTCTTGTCGTTTTTGTCAGTCTGATATTGCCGGTATGATTATTGCACGATTTATTTTCTAGAATTTTTTGTAGCAAAGAGTTGAGTTTCTGTATTGCCAAATTATGTTTTGTTGCATTTAGTTTACTGATTTGATAACACCTTTACATGTTGGATTGCAATTAGATATTGTGTTTAATGGATTTCTTGTGTTTGAGTGTAACAATAGACTGTTGTAAACGCATGAAAAGTGTCTTTATACAGGCAATGTTACGTGTTACTGGAGTTAGCATGACACATTGTCATACGGAAGAAACGGCTTCAAATTAAAGAAACAGTTAAAAAAACTTGGCTCCTAATTAATCAATAATCATACAGTTTTTTTAGCCACCTCATCGAACCAAGGTATTGATATACTGCCAATACAAACTGTCATCAAAGAGAATTAGAATCACTCTGAATAGGTAGTTCTTAAAGCAGTTTCTTAACTAATTATTGATAACTTCACTGGTCAATACACTATGTAGCCTCTAGAAATGTGGGTATGAATTTAACTACAGTAAAAACATTATTGACTGAAAAAGTAAACATGATTGGGGCTAAAGAGTGGAAAAATGTTTGCGATCATGCAATCAAATGTGAGAATGAATATAGAGGCATTCAACACGGTTTAGACAATTACACTGATATACTAGTGATAAACACGGCTGACAGTGATATTGACCTCTTTGAGAGCACAGATAGTGAAATGGAAGTAAATGAGAATTACAATTATTATTATTTTTATTACAATGTCTCATTTTAACAATAGGTATAATGGTGTTTATTATGTACACTACAGCTGTAATTTTCCAAAATAATTAAATAAGTACGTAAACATAAAATACATCAAAAGCTTCAGTAGTTTTAATGGGAATATTAGCAAAAAAGTTTTCAAATTCCTGAGCAATTTCTACATCTGAGTTTATGGGGCCATGTGCAGTCTCTAAATTAAGTTCAGTATTACGCTGTTTTTTCCTTCCTGTTTCATTATTTATTATTTGCCAGGTAGTTTTTTTTTTGTAAAAGATCGCTCTTAGCGATAAGACCGCCCATTGTGTCACCCATTGTAAAGTTTCTTTATTTATGTCTGTAATTTATATGGTGTACATAAAAAAGAGTATTCTATTCTATTCTAAAGAGTATTCTACACACATCAACACGGTCTAGGGATATTTCATACTCAATTAAATAACTCGAAAAGTACTGGCCGCATTGGAATCTTTTATACACCGATTTGTTTGTAATTTATCTCAGACTAATTCCAAATTTAAATTTTTGAAAATTCTTTTGTTTCGGTGGCAAAAAATGTCTTGATGTATAGGAGAGGGAATTTTCATTTGTGCGAAATTTAGAAAACAATACGAATTACGTTTAGTTACAGTTTTTTTTTCATTTTTAAACGAAAGATAAAGTTAAAATTGAGGTATTGTAGCCATGCAACGCCGACATTTGACGAGGGCGGAGATGTTACGAGCTGTGGGAATGCTGGAAGCTGGATCTGTTCAGCGTAATGTTGCTGAGGCCATAGGGACCCATCAAAATGTAATTTCAAGATTGTGGACACGCTATCGTGCCACAGGTGAAGTAGCGGAGAGGCACCGGGGGCCAAGTCGCATCACTACCCCCAGACAAGACCGATTTTTGCAAATTACTGCGCGAGCACAACCAAATGCAACGGCGACTCAATTGTTCCAAAGGCTGCGAGTGGAACAACAAGTGCTTGTGAGTGACCAAACTGTAAGAAGGCGACTGCATGAAAGCAATCTACGCTCTCGTAGACCACTCCGGGTCCCACCTTTACGGAGAGGCAATCGTGGACGACGATTAGAATGGGTTCGGAACCACGTGGACTGGGGCCGTGAGCAATGGTCCAATGTGCTGTTCACGGATGAATCCAGGTTCGGCTTCCATCCAGATTCACGAAGGACGCGTGTTTGGCGAGTTCCTGGACGATGGAGCCGTCTCCAGAACCCTCAGGAAGTTCACCCATACCAAGGAGGAACAATTATGGTTTGGGCAGGAATTCGTCTTGGAGGACGGACGGATCTCGTTTGGGTGCGGGGCAATATGACGGCAGAACGATACGTCCAACAGGTGCTGGGGCCCGTAATCTTGCCCCACAGAACACAAATGGGGCAAGATTTCCTGCTCATGCACGTCAATGCCCGGGCACACACGGCGAGAACGGTAGCAGCTTGGTTACATACACATAATGTTAGGGCCTTAGACTGGCCTGCTCAATCGGCAGATCTAAATTCCATTGAGCATGCGTGGGATATGCTGCAAAGAAGAGCTCTGAAGGAAGTTCCTGAAAATCTGGCTACAGAAGATCAACTTTTTGCGCACCTCAGAAGGACATGGGACAATATTCCGCAGCAAGACATTGACAACCTTGTTCTGAGCATGCCGAATCGTTGCCGATGTGTTATGAACATCATGGGCGCTTTCTCAGACTACTAACTTCAAGTTTATAAACACAAATTAAATGATTTTTCTATTTTTTTCAGTTTTTACTCACAAATTAAAAGTTCATTCATATACGATTTCCGTCTATGCTTCATTTTTTTTCCATAAAATCCTGAAATTTTAATCTAAGTACCTTAACCATTATTAAAAAATGGTAGAATATTAAATAACGTATCTTTTAAATATATACATGTCATATAAATAATTAACACATTGATAGTAATTCGCTTTTTTAAAAATATCCCTAGACCGTGTTGATGTGTGTATTTAATCATCGGCTGATTTTATTTTATTGCTAATATAAAGAGCCTTAGCTGTTTTGCATACACTTTTAAAAGTCTTAGAATATGTTGCAACATACTGATGAAAGCTTGTATTATTTATATGTTGCTTGAGGCCATAAAGTTCAAAAAGGTTTTCCCTGCTTTTAAGAATACCTGGAGTCGCCCAATCACTAAATAAGAAATATGTGTAAATACTTTTAGGTCAAACTTTTATCAATCAAGACATGTCAATGTCACCTAAGAAGTGTAACTAGACAACAACTACAAAACTGAATTGAATTCAACAATATTTTTTTCATTTCTCATACTCGGAAAGTAGTGTTTGTTTGATCCAAATAGCGGGAGGAAGACGCTGCTTCACACCATAGGGCGGGAAAGACTCATAGTAATTACTTCCCTCTTTAGGGTGGGAATGAATTAAAAAAAAAAACTTTTTAACAAAAATACCACCGACTTCCAAAAGAAACACTACAAAGTGAAAAATAACTTTAATTTCGGAAGTCGGTGTCTAAAAACGAAAATGCGGAACCAACGACACCGACTTCCGAAATTAAAGTTATTTTTCACTTTTTAGTGTTTCTTTTGGAAGTCGGTTGTATTTTTGTTAAAAAGTTTTTATTTCACGCTTTTTAGTGGGTCTGCCGTGCGATTCTGTAACCGTCTCACCGTGAAAACTTAGGCGAAGTGAGCGTGGAGTGAGCTGTCAGTGTCATCCCACATGATACTAGGGATTGACCAAGCATACATTTATAATCATAATCGAGATTTTAATAATAGATTTTATGCTAAGTCTATTGATCATTTTATATATTTTCAAAGCTAGTATTTTAGTGGTCAAAACATTAATATTTCGTGGGGTTTTACAATAAAATAGCAAAACAGAAACTTAGCCAGAAACTCAATGTTGTTTTTTTTTTCTTTTTTTCCTAGACTGACTAGGTAGTCAATACAGCCTGAGGCGCGAGCGCGTCACGCAAGTGTTCACTTCACCCGAATCACAACATTAAATGTCGAGAATCGGGTGAAGTGAACACTTCACGCCGCGCTTGCGCGTTAGTCACTGTCATTATCACATAGAAGATTATTTTGATGTGGATTGCGTGAAGTGTTCACTTCACCTGATTCACGACATTTAATGTCGTGAATCGAGTGAAGTGAACACTTCACGCCGCGCTTGCGCGTTAGTCACTGTCATTATCACATTGTAGACTATTTTGATGTGGATTGCGTGAAGTGCTTGCGCGTTAGGCGCTGTCATTAATATTAAATTCAGTTTTTATTTATTTATTTCTATAATTGACGACCACGGTCGTAAGCCTGTTCGTAATCGAGTTCAGAAATTAGTTCCTATTTATTTCAACGCTTTTAGATATTATGTCTAAATCCAACCGTGTTTGTACATTTAAAAAGTCAGTTGTGTGCATTTTGTTTTCAACAATTAACCAGATTTTGTATTAACTAGTTACATACTACTTATTTAACCTGTAACGCGTGCAAATATAACATTATTGTAGATAGATACTAAATAACTAAGATCCGTATTTATGATGCACGGTCAAGCGGCGCGCGTCGCCCATGATTGGCGAGTGGCGACGAAACTAGAGATGGGTAACTCAGGAGTGATAGATACAAATGATATGAATCATTCCTTTTGAATCAATCACTCTTCATATCTTTACGCATCCGAATGTGTCAGTAGTTCAGTATATCTTTCTTTACACCTCACTCACTCGTCGTTCATCGCGTCGGGTCGGGAAGCTATTTAATGTGGCGTCGGATAGCTTCGTCGCGCGCCATTGTTTGAACGTCAAGCAAGCCGTCTCGCTCGCACCCATACGAATGTTCGTCGCATCGCGCAAGGCGAGATGACGTGACTTTGACCACAATAAATTGACACCCAATGATAAGTTGTTATACCTCTATTGCTGACGCATAAGGCTTATAATTGTTTGTCCTTAGTGGTTCTTTCTGTATTATAATCTGGTCAAATGTATTCTTTTTAAAACTTTAGATAACAATGTAAACAAATAGAGGTGAAGTGCAATTTGAGTGCAATAATAACAAAATTAAACGATAAAATAGAAATAGATCTGATTTATTATATCAGAAGGCTATTTCTATTTTATTTTCTAGTACTTTCTAAATTAATGCTTATACTCAATACTAGATTGCGATTAACTATTCATTGAACTAATTAACCAGGTTTGAAAAAGAAGTAGGTTGTACCTACAGTCATAAGAATAGTATTTATTTTTTATTTTTTTTCATTTGCCGACTTGTTATGGCATGAAAAGAAAAAAATGATCAATCGCAACCGCTCGCGTTGTTTGCATCTTTCTGATATATTAGAAAGATGCAAACAACCAACCTATCACTATATCATTGATCTATTTGAATGAGTGAGCTGCACACGAGTTGCGAATTTGAATGAGCTACTGAGTCATACTGATATAAAGATATGAAAGAGTGATTCATATCCGAGTGATTGAAAGATTCATATATATCTTTTCTTTTCAATGACACATTTTGCCCATGTCTAGACGAAACCGTAGCCAATGAGCGACGCGCGCGAAGTGATGTTGCCATGGTTACCGTGGAGTGAAATATGGAACATTCCGAATCGCACTGTAATCGATTACAACGTGCTTACACTTTGACCCCAATTATTCTGTATGGTATAAATTACCTATTATTCCCCGCATAATCTTACCATGCCGTACGGTTGTCAAGAGTGTTATTTTGACAGTTCAAACCGGTTTCGTTAAACTAACGTGGCATTTTCGAAATTGTGCTACCGGCTACAGTCGCCACCTTACCAAAGGATAAGAAATTCGTGGTGTAAAAAAACAAACAAATAAATAAGTACTATAATCTAACCGTGAATAAATAATCAAGTGAAATAGTTTTGACTCTCAGCTGCCATAGTGGTGATTTATCTAAATGGGAACGCAAATTATTTATGTGAGAGTTGTGGGCGATGATGGCCTAATTCGGAATGATCCATATTTCACGCAGCGCACTGCGCATGCGTGTCGTCGTAGTCGTTATCAAGTGAACTTTTTTTTTGCTTTCATGCCATTGACGAACATGTACAACTCGTTTATAGAGAGTAGTATATTCCTTGGTGTAGAATGTACATAAGCCTGTACGTATTCGAGTACAGTGACAATAATTAGTTCCTAATTATTTAATGCTGTTAGAGATTTTAATGTCTAAATCCAACTGTTTTTGTACATCGAAAAAGTCAATTTAGTCAGCCTACATTTCAGACAATATAATATAAGAAATCGTGCTAAGCAAGTATTCAGTGATTGGTGTAATGTTCGTTTTCATAAGTACTTACATAATACGTAAAAGCATAGGTTTTTTTTATATCATCTCTAGATAAACTACACGTACAATATACAAACCTTATACCATAAATATTTAGGCATATTATTAATCTAGTGACGATTGCTGTTAGGACACACAAATTGCATTATTCATGTATACGCATGTTTTGGGCTGCCTAATTTTAGTTTTGCTGTATACTGTTTACACACTGTGTCTACGTTTCTCAGCCAACTCTCCTGTCGCAGATCTGCTGAAAGAAATTACTAAGTAAATGATGAAAGCAGTTCCTCTATCTTTATGTAGTTTACTTTATTATGTATTTAGTGTGTACATAAATAAATATATTACATTTTTTAATTTGTATCACATTAAAAAAAATTGCTAATACATTTTTTCTACTGAGTCGGCTGCTTCCTGAGGTGCAACTTCTTAATGCCGGGAACAGAGGGACATTGGATGTGTGTCGGCTGCACCCCCACTGCAAAAAGCTGGAAATAATGGTAATAATTTGTTACTAAGTATTTGATTTATTTAATTCCTACACATCAGGACATCTGCAGCTAATGTCTTACTTTCAATAAGAATAGCGGTATGATTTATTAAGAACAGCGTCTGATCAAATAAAATCAATTGAATGGGCCAATATTATTACTATATATTTAGAGCACAACGAGTTTCTACATTTCTTAATTCCATGCTCCGTGCCTGTCTGTGTCCCAATTTATTTGTTCCCTATTGTGTTTATCAAAAATAGTGTGTGAATTAATGAATACTTGCCTCAGACCGCCACGCATGACACAGCCGGGAGCGATGTGATCAAATCAAATAGAGGCAGTATTCTTTTATTGTCTTCTGTCCCTTTAATGACTTAGCAACTGCAGGGTCGATAAGGCTCATCTGCTGAAAGATAGAATATATATCAGATTAATAAAATTCACTTGCTTTTGTGTGCCTATACTTTTGTGTTTTTATTTTAAGTTATCCTATGTTGTCCCACAGCTGGGCACGGTCTCCCCCATACTTTTCCAGTTTTCCTTCTTCGGCCAATTGGTCAGGAACGTGTCAGTGACGACGCCCGCCTTGTCTTCAGGCAACCTTTGTTACTGAATGACACACGTCTGTGACATGCCTACGTCTTTTACATTAGTTACATATTATTATCATCAAGTCGGTACTATTTTGGCATACCTGACAGACCACCACTCGTCCTTGCAAAGCTAACCACCTGACTGATCGTCTAATTCATATACCTAATTATGAACAGTAACACAGGAACTGTGGAGTAGGTAGAGTTCATTTTTAAATTAGAAAAACTTTCACCAATAGGTACATGCCAACATTATGTCATATTACTATTACATTCACCATTATAATATCGTGCTAGCCATTGTCACTGAAAAACTAATTCAAAGTAGGTACTAAGATAAAACTTTCATTTGTTTATTTACAATTATTTAAACACAGATGATAAAATCGCACCTTCGGTGCAACTAAGTCACAAATAGCCAAAACTGCAAAATTGGGGTAAGTATGCCAAATTGTAAACTATAAGATTATTAACGTAAAACTATAGCAAACAAAATAATTTAAAAATGAGCTGTTGTGACTTTGTTGCACCGAAGGTGCGACCAAAGAGCAGCCGCGAATTTTTTTTTAATGTCTTCTTCGTTAGACAACTGACAAGACGCGCGAATTAGCCCTTTTGAAAATTTTAAAAATTTACTTAAAGTGAATAAAACAGTGAATTCTGCAAAAATGAGGTAAGTACAATGTTATTATAAATATGAGGTCTTAAGCATTTTAAATTGGTAGGTAAATATTATGACGAACAGACGCTAGCACATCAAGCTACTACAATCTGTCAAATTTCTTTAATATATTTTCAACTTTATCACTAAAGCATAAGGTTTAAAGTTGATTGGGAAAATCTGACAGTTTCGGGTAGGTTGATTAGTTTCCGTTTCTATTTAATACTTTGAGATTTTATTATAATTTCAGCTGCAGCTCCATGACATTGAGACAAAAATATTGATTATTATGGCAATGCAATATCAAAACGTGTCGAAAAAAGTTCAAAAGTGTAATGTCAGAATAAGGTTGAAATAAAAAAAAAAAACACCATAGCCACTGGTACAAGTCCGCGAGGCGTAGTGTATTTATATGTAGGAAAATACGTCAATAAATGCACAAGCATGTACATAATAAAGTACAAGTATGTACATAGCCACTTATTTCTATGATATTGACAATGAGAAATGACAATGTCAATGTCAGTCAGCGAGTAAATATGGTCCTTGCAGTCAGCCGTGCCGTGCCGACCGACATTGTCATTGTCACATCATTTGCCACAGGGCTGCAAACCCTAAAATATAAATAATGTTTGTAGTTTAATTAACTTTTTTTTTCCAATATTGCCAACCCATATTTTTCGTTTTGAATCATTTAGTCGATTAGTTTATCTACCGAACCATAGACTCAAACTGTTGCACAGGATATTAGACCGTATTTAACAGTAATAATAGAGGTTGAAGCCGCGTGAATCGGGTGGTGACAAATGGTGTCGGTAGCCCCTGACGGGTGCACGCCGGTAGGTGACAAATGGGGACGCTCGCCCACGAACGGTTAAATGTAATGTAATGATGCATTTTATTTTTCAACACTTGTTTAAAAAAAAACGCCATAAGACATTAAAATAATTACCCTCTTTCAGCCTATAAAGCTCAGAAAGCTGTTTAAATTTTCAATTATTTTAGTACCAAGCCCCATACATCTATTGAACGTCTCTTTTATCAAAAATTTTTTGACAATACTGTTGGTTCTTAGTTTGAATTTAGTACTTAGGTCAGTGGGTCGTCATACTTTGAATTTTAAGTATTCTGTGATTATAGTTTGTCAGTGACTTTTCTATTTATCGATAGAAAAAAATGACTAACTAATATTCATCATCTGTGGTGAACATGTGCTGTCTACTGCTGTCTATGGGGCTTTCCGATACAAAATAAACTTTTTGTCTGCAGTTTCAGAATAAATAATTGTAAATAAACAAATGAAAGTTTTATCTTAGTACCTACTTTGAATTAGTTTTTCAGTGACAATGGCTAGCACGATATTATAATGGTGAATGTAATAGTAATATGACATAATGTTGGCATGTACCTAATGGTGAAAGTTTTTCTAATTTAAAAATGAACTCTACCTACTCCACAGTTCCTGTGTTACTGTTCATAATTAGGTATATGAATTAGACGATCAGTCAGGTGGTTAGCTTTGCAAGGACGAGTGGTGGTCTGTCAGGTATGCCAAAATAGTACCGACTTGATGATAATAATATGTAACTAATGTAAAAGACGTAGGCATGTCACAGACGTGTGTCATTCAGTAACAAAGGTTGCCTGAAGACAAGGCGGGCGTCGTCACTGACACGTTCCTGACCAATTGGCCGAAGAAGGAAAACTGGAAAAGTATGGGGGAGACCGTGCCCAGCTGTGGGACAACATAGGATAACTTAAAATAAAAACACAAAAGTATAGGCACACAAAAGCAAGTGAATTTTATTAATCTGATATATATTCTATCTTTCAGCAGATGAGCCTTATCGACCCTGCAGTTGCTAAGTCATTAAAGGGACAGAAGACAATAAAAGAACACTGCCTCTATTTGATTTGATCACATCGCTCCCGGCTGTGTCATGCGTGGCGGTCTGAGGCAAGTATTCATTAATTCACACACTATTTTTGATAAACAAAATAGGGAACAAATAAATTGGGACACAGACAGGCACGGAGCATGGAATTAAGAAATGTAGAAACTCGTTGTGCTCTAAATATATAGTAATAATATTGGCCCATTCAATTGATTTTATTTGATCAGACGCTGTTCTTAATAAATCATACCGCTATTCTTATTGAAAGTAAATACATTAGCTGCAGATGTCCTGATGTGTAGGAATTAAATAAATCAAATACTTAGTAACAAATTATTACCATTATTTCCAGCTTTTTGCAGTGGGGGTGCAGCCGACACACATCCAATGTCCCTCTGTTCCCGGCATTAAGAAGTTGCACCTCAGGAAGCAGCCGACTCAGTAGAAAAAATGTATTAGCAATTTTTTTTTATGTGATACATATTAAAAAATGTAATATATTTATTTATGTACACACTAAATACATAATAAAGTAAACTACATAAAGATAGAGGAACTGCTTTCATCATTTACTTAGTAATTTCTTTCAGCAGATCTGCGACAGGAGAGTTGGCTGAGAAACGTAGACACAGTGTGTAAACAGTATACAGCAAAACTAAAATTAGGCAGCCCAAAACATGCGTATACATGAATAATGCAATTTGTGTGTCCTAACAGCAATCGTCACTAGATTAATAATATGCCTAAATATTTATGGTATAAGGTTTGTATATTGTACGTGTAGTTTATCTAAATCAAATCAAATCAAATCAAAATCGTTTATTTGCATAAAATGTGGTACAAAAGATGATAACGTAATATTGTAGTGCTAAGACACATTCCGCCATGTAATAATGGCATGCAAATATTTAATACATGAAGTAGGTATTAACAACATGCAGTAACATAATAATTTGTACAGTTAATTAAATTAGCAAATTAACATAAATAATTAAAAAAGTATTACAATGCATTTCTGAAGTGGTAGGACTGACAAGATTTTTTGTTCAGAAATTCGCTGACAGAATAAAAACTATGTGATATCAACCACTTTTTCAAAACCACACAGAACTTTTTGTAAGGTAGTTCTGTTATCCAGATAGGTAATGAGTTATATATAAGTGGCGCCATATATACGCAGCTGCGCCTGAATAGTTCTATCCTAGGTACAGGGATTTTCAATAAATACTGTGTGACTTTTCGTTTGTTAAAATTATTTTTAGCTTCAAAGAGTTTAGAATTAAGTTTTACAAATTTTGCGATTTCGTAAATGTAAATGCAAGGAACGGTAAGAAGTTTGTGTGATTTAAACACTGGTCGACATGATTCAGACCAGTCCATGTTGAAGATTGTACGAATGCATTTTTTTTGTGCTATTAGTATTCTAGATATTTCCGTGGAATTTCCCCAAACAATAATACCGTACCGAATAATGGAACAAATATAGGCGTGATACACCATCATCGCAGTTCGTTTAGATGTCTCGTCCTTAACTTTTTTTAGAGCATAAACAAATCTATTTATTTTCATACTTATTTCGTCAATATGTTCTTTCCAGGTGAAGTGTTCATCAAGTGTAATCCCCAGAAATTTTGTTTTGTGTACTTGTTCAACTAATTGGTTTCTATGAGATATCTTAAGTTGGAGGCATTTACTCTTTTGAGTTTTGAAATGTAATATTTTCGTTTTATCTATATTAACTTTTAAAGCATTATTATCTAACCACGTTATGATGTTATTTAATGTGTTATTTATATCTGACTCGTAGGTTTCAACATTCTTACAATCTATAATTACCGTCGTGTCATCAGCAAAAAGGACACAATCTTGTTCTACTGCTTGAGGAAGATCGTTAACATACACAAGGATCTAGAGATGATATAAAAAAAACCTATGCTTTTACGTATTATGTAAGTACTTATGAAAACGAACATTACACCAATCACTGAATACTTGCTTAGCACGATTTCTTATATTATATTGTCTGAAATGTAGGCTGACTAAATTGACTTTTTCGATGTACAAAAACAGTTGGATTTAGACATTAAAATCTCTAGCAGCATTAAATAATTAGGAACTAATTATTGTCACTGTACTCGAATACGTACAGGCTTATGTACATTCTACACCAAGGAATATACTACTCTCTATAAACGAGTTGTACATGGTCGTCAATGGCATGAAAGCAAAAAAAAAGTTCACTTGATAACGACTACGACGACACGCATGCGCAGTGCGCTGCGTGAAATATGGATCATTCCGAATTAGGCCATCATCGCCCACAACTCTCACATAAATAATTTGCGTTCCCATTTAGATAAATCACCACTATGGCAGCTGAGAGTCAAAACTATTTCACTTGATTATTTATTCACGGTTAGATTAAAGTATTTATTTGTTTGTTTTTTTACACCACGAATTTCTTATCCTTTGGTAAGGTGGCGACTGTAGCCGGAAGCACAATTTCGAAAATGCCACGTTAGTTTAACGAAACTGGTTTGAACTGTCAAAATACCACTCTTGACAACCGTACGGCATGGTAAGATTATGCGGGGAATAATAGGTAATTTATACCATACAGAATAATTGGGGTTAAAGTGTAAGCACGTTGTAATCGATTACAGTGCGATTCGGAATGTTCCATATTTCACTCCACGGTAACCATGGCAACATCACTTCGCGCGCGTCGCTCATTGGCTACGGTTTCGTCGCCACTCGCCAATCATGGGCGACGCGCGCCGCTTGACCGGTTAAGGTGAATGTGACATGGCAGACCGCGAAATTTAAATTTTCTTACGTTTTTTGCAATTTGCAGATCAGTGTCAGGTTGTATCTTGATCAAAATGTGATTTGCGACTATAATAGACATGTATTTACAGAATCATAGTCATTAGAATCATTAATATATCTCCTTATGTTAGATTTCTACCATAAACACTTTCCATATATGAGATTTGTTCTTAACGATAGAAATCTAACTTAAAAAGATGTATTAATGATTGTAATTATTATTATTATTTTTGTGGTGTACAATAAAGTATATATAAATAAATAAATAATAATAATATTAATGTTTTGACCACTAAAATACTAGCTTTGAAATTATATAAAATGATCAATAGAATTAGCA
Organism: Amphipoea lucens; assembly: GCA_947508005.1. Lineage (NCBI taxonomy): Eukaryota > Metazoa > Arthropoda > Insecta > Lepidoptera > Noctuidae > Amphipoea > Amphipoea lucens. Next base: position 9,758,762 of record OX382358.1, read on the forward strand.
TAAAATCTATTATTAAAATCTCGATTATGATTGTAAATGTTTGCTTGGTCAATCCCTAGCATCAGTGGGATGACACTGACAGCTCACTTCACGCAAGTTTTCACGGTGAGATTTTTACAGAATCGACCGGCTGCTTATAATTTATCAAAGTTACAATAGCCTAGTGTCAACTTGCTCATCGCCTTTTACTAAATATTGCTTTTCCCGATGCATGGAAGTTAATTGTTGAGGAGTTCTCCTGGTCCACCATCAGCTCCATATCACCATTCACATCGTGGCGAGCATAAATTGCTTAGTAACCATATTAAAGTAATCGAATCGCAATCCGTGAAATACTTAGATATTATTGAGTAGTTCCGGTGGCCATCTGTGGTCTTCATCATCAGTTCCACTTCACCAAATGGTGCTTTCCGAGAGCAAACGCACGAGTTACTATAAAAAATACCCAAATCGCTATAGGTGTGCCTATAATATTTGAAGAGTTCCTTCGATTTCTCCAGGATCCAATCATCAGATCCTGATTTAGTGACTATGGGACCACTTCAGAAGTATCTCCTTTCGAACAAAAAAAGAATTTTGAAAATCGGTCATCAATCAATCAAAATAGTCAACCAATAAAAAAGCATTATACATACACATTTATAATGTGGCAACACTATACGATATAACTACATCGAAACTGTACAAATAGGGTATTCCCCGCAGTTTATTTTATCGTTTGTTGATGACACAAAAAAAAAATTGAAAAATCAATTTATGAAGTCTGAAAATAAAAGATTTACAATCACGTTTGTTGAGTGGATATTAATATTCATATACCTTTTAATACGGGTAGTATTAAAAGGTATATGAATATTAATATCCACAATAAAGACTAATATGGCCAAATAACATTTGGGACTTGTACGGATACAGAGATCAATGCCAGCTGAAGTAGGCACTCAATTATTACATTTGAGTGGCTTCGGTTTAAGTCTGGAAGACGAAGACGACATACTTAATTGCTTTCACAAAAGATGGAGCAAGTGTAATGGTCAAAATGGGTAGACATTTTGACGGCCACCACCAATTGTGTTTGGCTCATGGGATACAACTAGCAGTCCTGGATGTTTTATATAAAACACAAAAATCTCCAGAACTTGAAGTCCAGGAGGATGTCTCAAATACCGGCGCTGAAGAAGCAGCGGAAATTGAAGAAGATGAGGATGCGGTTATTGTAGAATCGACCGGAGTTCCAGAATCGGAGTTTTTATACAAAGGTACTATAAAAAAATTAAGAGATCTAATAAAATCTTTTAAAAACTCCCCTTTGAAAAACGACTTGTTGCAAAAGTACATTTTAGAAGAACATGGTAAAAATATTGACCTAATACTAGACTGTAAAACGCGATGGACATCTTGTCAGATATGGTAGGTCGATTTCTCAAATTAAAATAATGCGTTTTTAAGGCGTTATTAGATTTGAAATCAAATGCACAGACGAAGAGTTCCAAGACCTCCACGACATTCATTACAGCTTGGATGTAATAAAAACTACAGTTTTGTCATTATGTCGCCGTGATTCAAACTTATTGACGGCCGACGCTGCACTTCGATTTATGCTAGAGACACTTGATCTTCAGTCAAACGATGTGTTCATAGTGGAACTGTTGGAACGGTTGAAATAATATATAATTCTACTCAATAAAGTACAAATTCACAACCACAACCGAGTGCGATTATTTTGCGAGGGTTGTATGGAGTGTCCGGGGTGTGATAATACGTCAACTAGTTACGCCATATTATGGCAAATAGTTTAATTTAATATTCTGTTATGTTAATTACTTTGCATACCTACTATTGTATACAAGCAAGTTTTTCTTACTGAACAGACTGCTGTGCTGCTGAGGAGTTTGTTGCACCACTTCTTCTTCCCAGCGAAAGCGCTAGGAAGTGGTGAAGGGCGGGCGTTTCGGGGAACTGTCTTATCTATTTTTGACGTTCGAAAAGTGCTGATTCTCAGCTTAATTTCAATAAATAATGTGTTTTGATATTGATGTTTAAAAAAATAACAAAAAAAAATTGTTTGTTACAGATGGTTATAATATTTTTTAGTAGCGCTATGTTAATGTTCTTCTGTCGTTCACCACAAATATTTTACGGATGGGGTGACTTTATTTCCGATTACTTCAAGTTAAACGATGATAAATTGTACGTATTTTCTTATTTATTATTATTTTGAATCTAATACAGGGTGGGAGGGTTATCGACGCACAACTTGTTACCATGGATTCTATGAAACAGCAGATTTTTTTTTTATAACCGACGAAATATTTCAACGCTTGGGGGTGCTGAATTTATGGTTATAGACCTGCCGCACACTCGTCAAGTGGCATGTGAAGTAACGAGGAAAGAAGGAAGAGACTATTACTCGTAATGCCGCACGCCCATGCCCATGCCCACTACTCCCAGTTTTTTCGGTTTTTTTGGGCGCGTGTGGACCGGCAATAAATTGTACGATTAATTGCGCGAGTAGAGCCGTGTGTGGGCAGAGAGGGCAACATCGCGGCAGCGCGAGGAGCAGAGCGATGAGCAGCGCAAGAAGCATAGTGTGGCAGGGCTATTACAGTTTTTTTTGTAACGTGGCGAAATTCTCATGCATTCTGCATTACCACGGGGAGATAATGCAGTTATGTGGGACTCTAACCCAATAACACTCTACGGTGTCCTCCTCTGCCGCTTACGGTGGGAACACGGGCACGCGTTAGCACTCATCCGTGAACGCGCCGCGGCTGTCCGTCACCGGACCCTCCTCTGGGGAGTATTCCCCATCACCGGCGCACCAAAACACATAGCACGCCGTGACCACCCCAGGGACCAAACCAGCAGCACATGGGCGTCAGACGACCCCGTGTCTGGGCACCCTTGTTCCCCCTGCGCCGGGTCAGGTCATTGGCCCCGCGGCCTGCCAACTTTCGGCCGCAGAGGATAGGGAGAGCGGCCAACGTCATACTAACACTCCTCCTCCCCTGCGGCCCCTCCGCGTCCGCCATCAGACGGTGGCGACCACGTCAAGGCCGCGGAAGTTAGGGCGCACCGCAATACCAGCACTCCTCTCCAGCCGTGATGCCTATCATACGACATCGGAAAAAAAAGGGCCATTACAGTTTGCGTGTCGATACTCCTGCCACCTAATATAGCTACATGTAAGCTACAGTACCATTAAAAGTTCATACACACGAGCGACACGTGTCGTCGATACAGGCAACTGCAGCCGTTGACAACGTGTCACTCATGTATTTGATTACGGTGTTTAATTACACGATACTTAGGAGTTAGTTTTACCGTATGTCATTACTTCCCACAATTTGATTTTTGCCGTATGTCATTACTTTCCAGAATTTGATCCTTATTAGCGACACTGTCGAAATGTGTAATAATACAGCGTGTGTTTTTTTTTCAAAATCAACAGGTTCGATTCCTGGCTAGAAATATTGATTTTTCAAAAATCCAATGATGCAGTTTTAGTTTTTATCAAAATCGAGCCCTCGACTCCTTTGAGTACTTTTCGCTATTCCTCATAGTTTAGAATTTGGCCATCCACGCCCACTTGGAAAATTCACCCTGTATATTGGCCCTTTAAGTTTAATATAAGTTGCAGGAAATATTTTGATCCAAGCGTCCTCACGTCGGGGGACGGCTAATGAAAATTGGAAGTTAACAGCAGTTATGCCTACAATAGCTACATTCATTATTGCTGGGTTTAAGCCTCATCTGTTTGGCGTTTTTAGTCCATTTTATTTTACCTTGGAAGACAATGATCTTCTCAATGATCGTCAATACTAGTATGGCTTTCGCCGGGGCCGGTCAACTGGCGATCTTCTTGTGTATGTCACGCACTATTGGGGCGAAGCCATCGAGAAACAAGGCGAAGCACTTGCTGTATCGCTTGATATCTCGAAGGCCTTTGACAGGGTCTGGCACGTCGGTCTACTCAGTAAGCTTCCTGCTTATGGCATCCCAGCTGATTTTTGTAGCTGGATATCAGACTTCCTTAGTGAGCGGTCGATCAGAGTAGTCGTTGACGGCTGCTCCTCTGACCTTATGGCTATTGGTGCTGGAGTTCCTCAGGGGTATGTTCTCTCTGCAACTCTTTTCCTGCTGCACATCAATGACCTACTTCAGTCTGGTATTGTTGGGTACGCAGATGACAGTACTGTTTCAGAGAGATACTTGTCCAATGCAAGGGCCAGCGGGTCGGAAGTTCGTTTCTTGAGAGAGGCCATGGTAGAGCGGACAGATTTGACCTTAAGCCTTGTCTCCTAGCAGGGTGAGACAATCTGGTCTCTTTTAACGCCACCAAAACACAGGCGTGTCTTTTTACCGCCAAAAGGAGTCGATTTGACCAGACTCCTAATTTTCGGGGTACATCCGGTCCTGTAACTGATCGGCTCGAGCTCCTAGGCATGGAGTTGACATCTAGTCTCAACTTCGGCGCCACCATCGAGTACAAAGCCTAAACTACGGTCAAGAAGCTGGGCATCGTAAATAGGGTGAAGCGATACTTTACGCCTGGACAGCTTTTAACCCTATACAAAGCACAAGTCCGATCCTGCATGGAGTATTGCAGCCACCTTTGGGATGGCTCAGCGAAATACCAACTTGCCGCGCTTGACTCGGTAGAACGCAGAGCTAAGAGGCTCATTGGCGACGTAAAACTGGTGGATGCCAAGCTTCACAGCTTGGCTCATCGCCGCAAGGTTGCCTGCCTGTTGGTCTTCTACAGACTGGACTTCGGTGAGTGTGCCCAAGAACTCCATGACCTCATTCCACCGGCCCCCTTCTACCTTCGGACACCCAGGCGCACTACAAGTTACCATCCCTACCTGGTTGCTATTCCACCAATTCGCACTGGATAAGCGTTTGCAAATGTCCTTTATAATGCGCACAGCAAAAGAGTGGAACTCTCTACCTGCGTCTATTTTTCCGAGCGCATACAACCCGGATCTCTTCAAAGTGAGAGTGAACAGGCTTCTTCTGGGTAAGCTCGCTCCATCGTCGACTTTGTCTGTGTCACCTTTGACCTAGGCTAGAGTCAAGAGCAAGTCCATTTCAAATTGAAAAAAAAAAATATATATTACACGACAGACATGAGTTTACTATGTAATTTATTTGGCCGCTAAACCAGGACAGATATGGATTTTCATATAACTTTTGCCAAACGCTGCTCACATATATTTGGCCAGTACAGCGATTTCGATTTATCTCGAAGAAGGTTTTCAAAATAATGTTCAAATTTCCAAGCATGTTTGAGAAAAAGTATTTTTTTAAGAGATATATTCGTTTTTAATTAAGCCATTTCAAGCGTATCCAGTAATAACCAGTATTTTTTATTTCAGCGCACGAGACTCTGCAGCGGCTTTCCTCGTTTGTTTCTTAATGCTTCTTCTACCATCTACTTTGGATATTTTCTTAAACTGCTCCGCAAACAGTAACGCTGGCATTTTATCCATACCAATATTATAAATTCGAAAGTAACTCTGTCTGTCTGTCTGTATGTAACCTTTTCACGCTTAAACCACTGAACCGATTAAGATGAAATTTGAGTCTCGGGAAAGGATATAGGATAGTTTTTATTCCGTTTTCCTCGGGGTCAAAACTTATGCGGGTGAAACCGCGGGGCGCAGCTAGTTTAAATATATATTTAGGGTATGAATGAATGCTATGATTGCTAAGTCTACATCCCATCTATAACGGCACATGCGAACTATGCTTCACGCTTTGCATAATAATTTTACAGCATAATCCTACATCGCGGAGGCAGAGTTGTCCGCGCGGTTGGTATAATATTTTACTTATACAGAAATCCAACAACAATCATCAGGCAGTAGGTAGCCCACCAGACACAACACCCGTGTGGTCGGAAGACCCTCCCTTTTCTATGGAAGATGAGGAACTTTCTCACCCTGTCCCTTATGTCAGGGTACCATAATAGGTACAGTCAGGAGCATAAATATATCACTGTGTACAGTAATTCGGCACTATGGCTGGACTTTTAATTTGCTGCAGTAAAATGACAGCTTATGTGTTACCAGTTTTTAACAAAATTTTAATAGTGATGTGACAAAAGAATCGATTCATTCAACTGAATATTTCAATTCAAAATCGATCCATGTTAAATTGATTTTATAAAAGAGGTATTATTAGAGGATGATATTAGCTACTCAGCGAATTAGCTGCTAGTGTGTTTAACCAAATAATAATATCCCTGTACGTTGATGTTGTGGTGGGGCTTGCGCGCTCCGAACTCTAGGCCTGTGCCGGTAGAGTTTACCTTGCCGGAAAAGGGTAGGGTGATGAGCCAGACCAAGAGAAATACAGAAACCCACATGGCAGCATGTGGCAAGCTGTTGGGCAGTAGCGATCCCACGGACCCTACTTCCTGGGAGTAGTCTTGTTCCTCACCTCTGGCTTGTATTAATTGGCCGGCTGGATTGAACACTAACGAGGAACAGAGCTCCCACCTCTTTCTTGCCTTTATTGGCTGGCTTGAGTGGAGACTCACAAGAGCAAACATGCTCGGGGTAAGGAAGTATTCCAGTAAGTGCTGGTAGGGATCTTGATCATCTTCCTGGCTCTGGGATTGTTCTGAAAACCGTGGAATACCTTTCCACTCCTCAAGCGCCTCAGGATTTATTGCCCCCTTGTTGCTATGTCACTATGTGCTAGCGACTGTATCCGGGAGCCTATTATATCCGTGTATACTTATATAAAACATTGATCAGGCAGGGGTTATAGTTCTTCCATAGTTCAACCCATAATCCAATATCTTTGTTTCCATATCCTGCAATAGTCCTACGCTAACCAAGGAGTTGTCCTTGGGTGCATTTGCATACTCCGTCGCCCCGACACACGACCCGAGGTGGCGGCGCATAGTGTTCTACGCGCGCCCCTCTTAGACGTCGCGGGGGGAGTCAAACACCTCACTCCCCCCTTGACCCGAGGAGGCCCGTATCGACGGGCCGGCACCAGTCGGGGGTTGCGGAAGGATCGTCCTTTCCCGCGACCTCCGGCATAGGTGTGAGATGGAACACCGGGGTGGTATTTAGTCCGTAATAGTCCGACAGACTCCTCCGCCCGCCCCAGGGCGGAAGACATCCATGATGAATTTCCACCCCGGAAGCAAAAAAATGGGTGCATTTGCATAGTGCGAACAGGAATAATCGTTGGCTGGTGCCGTATTTAATTAAAAACGTCTAACGGGCCTCTGCGAGTTGGTTTCGGCCCCCTATACGCCTTTCAAAGGTCCGGGATCCAATAATGCATTGACATTTCTCGGAACCCTGGGGGGGGTTCCGAGAAATGTCAATGCATTATTGTTTTTTCATCACACCAGTGATCGGATTGGATTTATAAAAAGCATTAATCTATTCTTATTTTTATTGTTTTGCAGGAAATATTTTGATCCAAGCGTCCTCGCGTCGGGGGACGGCTAGTGAAAATTGCAACTTAACAGCAGCTATGTTTTGTACAATAGCCATTAAAACATTCATTATTGCTGGGTTTAAGCCTCATCTGTTTGGCGTTTTCATTAGCCGTCTCCCGACGCGAGGACGCTCGGATCAAAATATTTCCTGCAACTAATATTATATTAAACTTAAAGGGCCAATATATATTATTATTTTAGTTTTTAGAGATTTTTGTTTGAGTCGGGGGTTTTTTAAATTTTTAATTTAACTTTTATTGCTTGCTTTTTAAACTTTATAATATTAAAAATTACCAGTAAACATGCTATACGATCGACACGGGACTCGCCGAAATCTGCGTAGCTGTACGTACGTATCAGCTGTAGGTACTCGTGGTCGTTGGCGTTCATTCCATACTAACGTATTCCTCTGTGAATTCGCCATTTGTGGTAGCGGCCATCTTGGATTTGAAATTTGTAACTGTGTATAGTATTCTACTAATCAAGCCCTTTCATTTGAGACCCATATTGAGGGAACCTATTGTGAAAAGAAAAAATATAATTCGCCATTTTGTGGTGGCGGCCATCTTCATCCATCATAATCGACACACAAATCCACACAGACACGTCAAACTTATAACACCCCGTCGTTTTGCGTCGGGGGTTAAAAACAACCGACTTAAAAAAAAACACTACAAAGTGACAAATAACTTTAACCGGTCAAGCGGCGCGCGTCGCCCAATGGCGACGAAACAATAGAAAATCAATTGTGTCTCATTAGCGGAGCTTGACAAATATTTCGGAAGTCGGTGTCGTTGATTCCACATTTTCGTTTTTTGACACCAACTTCCGAAATTAAAGTTATTTATCACTTCGTAGTGTTTTTTTAAGTCGGTTGTTTTTTTGTGAAAAAGTTTTTATTTTTCACTTTTTAGTTACACTTAACTCACACAAATTCAATTAACATTAGTGCATTAAAGAATGAAGACACTAGACTAGAAGAATTATCAAAATTCGCATAGAAATGCCGGTATTTACATAAAGTTAAGTTTAAGTTATATACATAAATGTACTGCATCTCCGGAGATGCAGTACATTTATGTACAGTCGCCAGCAAAATTGCATGTGTACCTTAGTGTCTATTTTCCCGTGAACGTTTGAATTCAAGTTTTCGAAAATAAACTAGATGGCGTTGGTTTCTTCACAACTATGACTAATTTACGAAACGTAAGTAAGGAGTTAGGAAGAAACGTATTAAGTAGGATTGAGCAAAGAGTTACAAGGCTAATACATTTATCTAATTATTACATTACATTTACCAGCATACGTAGCTTAAATGATAAAAATAATAAAAGAAACCGATAGGAATATATTTATTAAGCTAACGAGTGGGTATTTTATAATAATTAATTTAACATTCGAATTAGTAGTTACTTAGCACCTACTTATAAATTGATATTCATTTTTCACATAGTAGGTTAATAATTAGGAACAATTTTCTTTAAAAGAAACTATTAATTATAAATTGTTTAAATGTTTGAAGAGACAATAAGAAACTACAAAAATATTTTATCATATAAAGCAAAGCAACGCCATCTAATAACAGCATAATTGAATTTTGTTAGTGGTTAACTGGTTTTACGCTAGATGGCGTCATTTCTCGCTTCATACGATTTTGTTTCTGTGCTACCCATGCACTTTTGCAGCCTATCGTACATAACTTCGTACATAAGAATAATTAGGTACGTAATGCATTATATACTAAAACCTTCCTGAAAATATGTAGATCACATTAGTGAAAGAATTATCAAAATTGGTTCATTAGTTTTTGAAAAAATCGCGGACATACAAACATACATACATACATATGGGTCGAATATAGGTGATAGAACCTCCTTTTTTGAAGTCGGTTAAAAATGTCGCTAAAACTACCAGATAGTAGCTTTATAAAAACTAAGCAACTTTACAGTTTTTACTTATGTTGCCATCCTCGAAAACGTGATTATTAGAGACCGAAGTTTTTAGGTCTCTCATAATAGAGGAGAACTTGGTAACATAGGTCTAGCCCCCGTAGGCATTCCTAGGTTTGCCCAATGAGACGACCCCGCCTGGTAAGAAGTGTCATTTTACTGCAACTAATTTTATAAGTCCGACCACAGGCTAGTTTAGTTAAGTCTTCGAGTAACCATCACAATAAAAAAGTTATAACTTTATAATTACATTTTTCAGTTGACGAACTACCGGACAAGCCAGTTCCTTCAGTATTAAATTGGGTATTGATGAATGAAGTAATGCCCTACAGTTTTATGTTCCTCTTAGGTAACATATACATATGCTATTAATATCTTAAGGTTAATTTAAATGCATTTATTTTTTACGTAAGTACAAGACTTATGTTTTTAATTTCTTACAAGTTGTGTTTAATATTATTTTTGATGGCCATTAGCCATGTATGATTTATTTTTCAAAGCAATTTCAAAGGTGACTTTACAAGAATTTACACCAATATTCACATTTAACCAGTCAAGCGGCGCGGTTCGCCGATCGGCGACGAAACAATATAAAATCAATTGTGTCTCATTAGCGGAGCTTGATAGATTAAACAACCTGTTTATAAAGTTACTAGCTTCAGCCCGCGACTTTGTTCGCGTGAAATTTCTTATTCTCTCGACCCATCTCGTCGTATTGCATCACCTGCCCGCGTCTCCTGCTCTATCACTTCGTTTCCCCATAGCGCTTTTGCTCGGCTCCTAAGGGTCATAGCGTGACGTTAAAGAGCCTATAGGCTTCCTCAAGAATTGGACTATCAAATGCAAGAAGAATTTTTCAAATCCGATTGGTAGTTCCAGAAATTACCCCCTACATACAAACTTACGAACAAATTTTACCTCCTTATAATATTAGTATAGATAAATAATTCTTCAACATATTTGGTCGAAAAGTTAAACTAACTATAGTTAGTTTAACTCATTTTACGTTATTAGTACAGTATTATTATTGTATTATGTGAATTTTTTCCCACCAAATATTGCTATAAGGCTTTGCCAGGCATCATACTAAGCTATTTTGTCAAAAAACGAAACACTACTGTACATAAACACATTATCACACTTATACACCACATCTCCTAAGAACTTTTTCTGTATAATATAGTTTTTAGTGCCTCCAGGTACCCTAGATCAAGACCTAGCCCTGGGCCTATTGCATAGTTTTGAATTCACAGAACACGCCTACTTAATTAAGTTCAGATGTGGTAAAACTGTTGTTGTATATTGGAAAATAATAATGGTCTTCCAATAAGATCTTCAGAGGCGCTTCACGCCCTAAAAACCTAAAATATAATAATTCAAAATGTTGCATTTTGTTAAAACTAACAGAATAGTTTAAATTTGTAATTTACAGGGTGGAAATCGGACAGATAGTTTTCAGATAGTTCAGCCTGAAAGATAGTTTTTTGCGATTTCTTAATACCTTTTTCACTTTGCCCTGAAATAACTTTTCAGTGTTTATAGATATAGGCAACATAGATACCTCAATAGATAGGTGATTTTATACAGAATCTAACGACATGTAACACGTTGGGATTACATTTAAAGACATAGGCATACTGGCCTAAAATAGCATTAAGTTAAAGTAAAATAAAGTTTAAAATCAGGAAGCGGGTTCTCAACAAGGTATAGTTTCGAGCCACCTAAGTAATCGTTTAAACATAGATATTTCGCAGTCGTCGGCAAGATTTTTCCTGAAGAAACCCGAAGCAGGTTCCTTAGCACTTATGAAGATTCAACACAGTGCATTTTATTTCAAGAATCCCTTCACGCATAAACTCTAGAAGATAGCCGCAAATCCAACGAGTCTTCAGTACATATCCGCAAGTCTACAGAAATTCCTGAAATATACCAAAGCTATAGGTGCAGCAAACAATATTCCTTACCCCTATGTTAGTGTTCCTATTCTAATCCCTTAGCCTAAAAAACCACGAAATATATGTGAATCACTGCCACGCGCCTAACACTGAGGTGGACAGCTTGCAGCAGTGATTCACATAATACAATTTAAATCGATGTGATCTGTTACAAGCTGTTCTTACAGACATGCAACTGCACACAATGCCACAATATAACACCATATCGTCAGCGTAGCTGATATTGTTGACAATTTTTCCCATCTATAGAGCAACCGACTTTGGTGCTGCTGAGTCCCTCAACAAGTCCGTTTACGTACAGATTGAAGAGACGAGGCGAAGTTAACCCTCCTTGCCTTACTCCACACCTCAGTCTGTATGCATCGGAGAACACATCCGCCCATTTTATAACGTTGACTTGGTTGTTGTACCAATAATAAAAAATGTTAACGACTTGCTCAGGGAGGCTGGTTTCTGTCCTCATTTTGTGCCATAGCACCTCATAGGACACCAAATTAAAAGCTTTCGAAAGGTCTAGAAAACAGGCGTAGACTGGAGTCTTTCTATCGGTGTAGTATCGGACAGTGTGCTTGAGGCATAGAACTGCCGTTTCTGTCGACAGCCCGCGTCTAAAACCGAACTGAGCGTCCTTCAGCTTTATGTGATTATCCAAAATACGATCAAGCAGACTGTCCAGCACTTTCGCCACGGTAATAGCTAACGAAATGGGCCTATAATTGCTGCTGTCTGACGCATCACCAGTTTTGTTTTTTATTATTGGCACAACGACGGTCTTCATACATTCATCCGGCAAGTATGGGTGTCTAAGACAAAATGTATAAAACATAGCCAGAATCCTTGGCAGATGAACCCCTGCATGCCGCAAATGCTCAATACTAATTCCATCGTGGCCTGGGGACTTACCTCTCGTCATATGGTTTATAACGGCAGATATATGCTTAGCAGTAAAAGCTGGAAATACTCGTACTGACGGCCCAGGTGAATTTTGCCTGATTTCACCAGTACTGAGCATCCCCTGCACACAGAAAGGAGGTTCTATCTGAAAAACACTTTTAAACATGTTCGCAAAGTCCGAAGAGGCTGAAAAGAGGCCTGATAAACGAGGTGGGTTATACAGGGTGTTACGGAAAGGGTATATCAATACAAACGGGTTGAAGAGTGTATTTGGTCTAGAATCTGTGTACAAAATTTCAGTTCAAAAGCATTGACTTTGAAAATGCTTAATATTTTTTTATTTCGACATCACGGCGCCGCACTGGCGCGCGGCGGCGTGATGTGCGTGTACTATATAAGCGCACAGACACACTACAGATAATGGATAATGACCCTCGTAGTGCGGTGATACGTTTGTTATGATTTCAATTTAATAAACTATCGAAATAAAAAAATATTAAGCATTTGCAAAGTTACTGCTTTTGAGCTGAAATTTTGTACAGAGATTCTAGACCAGATACACTCTTCAACCCGTTTGTATTGATATACCCTTTCCGTAACATGTGCGTGTGGATTGAGAGATATTTTCGAAAAACTCTTCCAATCCCAACCAAATTTTAAGAGGATTTAGGAAATAATTGTGAAAACTTCATGGTAAGGTATAAAATTTGTGAAACCTAAACAAAGAAAGTTAGAACTCATTAACTGGATCTCTCAATCTGGACAACTGAAGAAAAAGCCATAACGCGTATCCATGAATATACTGCCTATGTGTTTATAGTTTGCATTTTAATTAATTGTGAAGAATTTGTGAAAGCTGCTAAACAAAATTTCGATTCGTTTCAAAGCCACGTTTAAGATTTATAACGGTTTATATGGATCTCTCAGAGTGGACAATTTTCAACTAAGAGATCTTGTAAAACACGACCTAATACTGAAAAAGTATGAATAATTATCATGTTTATTGCAAATTATACTTCTGGGAAAATTTGTGAAACAAAAATCGTTATTGAAATCTTACTGGTTCAAGAGAAAATGAAAATCTTGTTTTTTGTCGATCGTCCCAACTGAGAGATCCTTATTTTGAACTATATTTAATAAACCAAAACTTATAGGTAGAAGGTAGATACATCAGAAATTGTGAAAAATGTTGTACTAAAATTTGACGAATCAGTCGTCCCTGTAAGTGTTATACTTAAAAAGATAAATAATTTTTTACAATCCTTGAGGAAAACGTTGAGTAGGGTAAACATACTTTTTTATTTTGTCCGTTTTTTTTTTTTTGACTACCCTATTCATGCTAACATTGCGTACCTATATATGCATTGCGATTTGCGAAGCTGGCGTTGTGCAGTGCATTTAATGCAAGTTTTTTTAATAGTTTTGTGCTATAATTAATAATAACATAATCAGTGTTTCCGTTTAGTGATAGTGAATAACAATGTAAGTATCTTATTCAATATTCAAACCGTCATTATCATTAGTACATTTTTGTCACACTTATGTTTTTTTAAATGTGGTACATATTAAAAAGGACGTACAGTCACGTCTAAAAGTATGTATAAACTTGGCAATTTTCAATTGCGATTTTTTCGTGAAATAACGAATGCAACGTTGAAATACGACACTTAACATAAACCTTTGGGTTCGAAAATACTATTTTCGTAATAACATAAAATTTCATTCAAAAATAAAGGAGAAAATCGCCTTTGAATAAAGCCAAGTGTATACATACTTTTAGACGTGACTGTACATATGAAAAAGTTTATTTGAAAGATGTACCAAATACAAGTTCTGTAAGAAACAGATGCTACAAATTGTTAGGCGGTGTTGAATTTATATTGAGTCCCGATAATATTGGGCACTACAGAGGACATGGTGTTCATAACGACCAAATAGTCTGTTATGACGATTTGATGGGAAAAATGTATAACAGCAAAGAAGAATCAGTTATTTTACATACATTGTCCTACGGACTTATTGATTAGGTTACATCCTATTATGTAATTATGAGTGAAATTAAAAAAAAGTTTAAATTAAAAAAAGTTATTTTTTTGGTTACCCTAAAATTTCTGAACTTTTTGTGTGTAAGAATTACTTAGAATTACGAACTTAGAATTCCTTAGTAAGAGCACTACACATACCTACAGTACCTAACTTTGCAGAAACTTGTCATTTAAAAACGTAATTTTATATTATTTAAATTATGCAGTGAAAACAGACACAAATTACTTGTATAAAAACGTTTAAAGTGCATCATAATTTGAATTGTACCGGTAATGATTCCGACCGGCGATATGGTCACCCTACTCAACGTTTTCCTCAAGGATTGTAAAAAATGATTTATCTTTGTATAACACTTACAGGGACGACTGATTCGTCAAATTTTACTACAACATTTTTCACAAAGAGAAGAGAGAGATCCATATAAACCGTTATAAATCTTAAACGTGGCTTTGAAACGAATCGAAATTTTGTTTAGCAGCTTTCACAAATTCTTCACAATTAATTAAAATGCAAATTATAAACACATAGGCAGTATATTCTTGGATACGCGTTATGGCTTTTTCTTCAGTTGTCCAGATTGAGAGATCCAGTTAATGAGTTCTAACTTTCTTTGTTTAGGTTTCACAAATTTTATACCTTACCATGAAGTTTTCACAATTATTTCCTAAATCCTCTTATAATTTGGTTGGGATTGGAAGAGTTTTTCGAAAAGATCTCTCAATCCACACGCACGTTTACGTAACGCCCTGTATTGCCAACTCGTTATTCGATGTACTAGACGAAAGGTTTGCTGAAAAATATAAGGATGACATCGAGCAGATCAGTCATAATGAAGAACATCTACAGAAACTTATAAGAAATCAAACAAGCATCTTAGAATCAGATTTTAACATCGTAAGCCGTAACGAGGACATCATGAATAAACAATTTTCTTTTATCAAACAACGACTTCAAAATATATCAACTGAGGTCAATAAAGTACGTTTTGCAAATGAGGATAGCCTTTATATCACCTCATCGGCATTGGCAGCATCAATAATTAAAATATTCGTTGGATTCAGCAAACGCTTATCGGTACTGAACAGGCTTGAGGTCCCCAGTCCTTTCCGTTCCCTCCCTGTTTTAAATTTGCCACCACTGGTGCTCGCCTATCGCTGTGAGTGCTACAAAGACAACACATCGCTCACGCCACCTGACGGCGTGAAGAAGAAATCAGTTTCAACTCAACAAAAACGCCGGCTGGCCACCAACATGCACGCGCGTTGAAAAAAAGCACCAAAATATCTTGAATACAACTGCTAGTGATACAGTGTGGTGATCTCCTAGCTCCCAGCATCCCGTGAGTACCTAACCTATTTCAATTCACCATCCTTTAGCCTGTTTCTAAGAGTAGGAAACATCAAAAGCGTCCTTGTCAATGCGCGATACTCAAACAGGTACCGTAACAGATATCTCACACGGGCGCATAGACAGTCATTTGCTGACACCGGAGCAGTTATTTCATCAGCTGAGCACTA
Source organism: Amphipoea lucens (assembly GCA_947508005.1). Taxonomy (NCBI): domain Eukaryota; kingdom Metazoa; phylum Arthropoda; class Insecta; order Lepidoptera; family Noctuidae; genus Amphipoea; species Amphipoea lucens. The sequence continues at coordinate 9,774,588 of OX382358.1, forward strand.
TCTCCAGTCAACTGAATGGTAAACTTACGATACCCGTGGACCTGAGGAATGTCAAGGATATATACCGTTTACTAAAGGTGTCAGCCAGTCTTCTCTAACTACTTAATCATTGAAATCAAGGTTCCACTCCTAAGCAACGAATTGTTTGAGTTGAACAAAATCATACCTATCTCGCAAAAGAGAGGACAACAACATTATCATCTCATTCCATCAGTACCGCTTGTAGCCTACAATCTGCGCAAAGATACAGCATTTATTTTATCAGAAGCAGACCTACAATCATGCACGTATGTTCCCAACGATATCTTTTTATGCTCATTTAACATGCCCATCTACAATATAAACATGAAGCAGTCTATCTGCTAAATCAAAATATTCAATGAAAAACAACTATGCCACTCCGTAAGTAAAATCATCATTTGTGGCGAGCAATGGATCAAATTACACAGGCCGAACAGCTGGTTGTATACATGTTGCTCGGAATGCCAAACTCGCATTATTTGCGCTAACGTAATCACAATGATGAACCTTGTCGGCAACGGGATTATTACCCTAGGTCAAGGTTGCACATTGATAGAAATGAGAATTGAGAATTTATGCTCATAACAATTTCATCAATCATGTAAACATTCATCATCACATCGAAGTCCCAGAGGTGTCCGTAGTCCGTACTAAACAAAATTATGAAAACGTCTGCACCAGAAAACTTCAGTGAGGCCGAAGACCATCATCTCATTTGGAATCAATTAAGGGCTCAGATTGACGAGGTTAAGTAACAGTCGTCTACAGATCTGAGCATTCACGAAATTCATCACTACACTGTATTGTACATCAGTGTAGCTTCGGTCATCATCTTGAGTGGCGTCGTCGTGTACCTCATCAGCAGACAACGAAGAGCGGGCAGGACATTAGCGTCGTCGGCCCCCCAGGACCAAGAGGCTCTCGGAGCGGGGCCTACAGACGCGCGGCTGCGGAACTCCTGGTCGCGTCGGCAGACACGGCGCCAGAGGCATCGCGTTCAGCAGAATCAGTGTAAAAGTATAGTGAAGTGTTCACAATCAGTGGTGTAGACAAGGCTACCTCGCCCACGTTTCTACGTTCAGTGCACTTACAAAACCACGATGAATAAAGACATGGTGTATTTTAGAATAGTCGTTATAGTTACTTTTATCACATTTGTATCATTAGCTATCTATATTATTATCATTTTACTGTTCAATATCATTCTAAAATTTTATTTATTTATTTTACCATTTATGTACACACATATACACACATCAAAAGTGTCTAGGGATCAAGCATTTTTATGCGGATTTCTTGAGATTGAGATGTGGCTTTGTAATAAATTTATGATTTTATAAATTTATATGGATCCTTTTTGGTGCATTTCATAATTTGAATCAGGAACTGTGAATCAAATTCGAGTAAAAGATGAAAATCAGCTGTCAATATTTTCCCTATAAAAACATACAACGCATTGAAGACATTATTAGTGCTACTGTTTCCCTACTACTGATTAAAACCAACGTTATTATGGAGCGGCGACGTCATTTAAGCAGGGAAGAAATGCTCAGAGCCGTGGGAATGATAGAAGCTGGTTCCCGGCAACGTACTGTGGCTTTAGCTCTGAATACAAGTCAGAGTGTTATCAGTCGACTTTGGACACGTTACCGAAGCACTGGTACCGTGGCTGAGCGCCATGGAGGACGGTATCGCTGCACCACACGGAGACAAGACCGATACATTCAAATCTTAACTCGAAGAGCTCCAACAATAACCGCCATGATGTTAGCCGTGAGGCTTCATCACTCTTCAGGGAACTTAATTAGCGACCAAACAGTCAGAAACCGCTTGCATGAAGTGAACCTTCATTCCCGAAGACCGCTACGGGTACCACCTATAGCAATGCACAATCGTAGGATTCGATATCAATGGGCTCTTGAACACAGAAATTGGGCAGAAGAACAATGGCGTTTCGTGTGCTTTTCTGATGAGTCTCGTTTTGGTATGAGACCGGATACAAGACGTATACGACACTGGAGAACCCCTGGACGCCAACAGCGATTAAAATCCTGCCAGGAAGTCCATCCTTATAGTGGTGGAACCATCATGGTATGGGCGGGTATTTGGATCGGCGGAAGAACTGAGTTGATTTGGATCAGAGGCAACCTCAACGCTCAAATTTATGCTGAGACGATTATATCAGACGTCATCGTTCCTCTACAAGTGCAAATCGGTCCCTTATTTCAGTTAATGCATGATAATGCACGACCGCACACCGCAAGAGTTGTAAGACAGACTCTCGCCGCAGCTAACATCAATGTCCTGCCCTGGCCTGCTCAGTCGCCAGACTTGAACCCGATTGAGCATGCATGGGATATGCTACAGAGAAGAGCTTTGCCGAATATGGAGGGTATCCAGTCGCAAGAAGACCTTTTTTTGTTGTTGCAACGAACATGGGCGGCCATTCCACAGCGTGATTTGGATGAACTCATTTTGAGTATGCCAAACCGATGTTCTTGTGTTGTTAGTGTTCGCGGTAGAAACACGGATTATTAATTGTTTAAGTTACCCAATAAAATTTTAAAGAAAACTGTTATTTCAGTCTTTTTTTCGAACTTTTGTGTTAGTGGTTCAAATGTCAAAAATCCCTTTATTAGGAAAATGGCAAATTTCTTTATTAATGCAAAGGTGACTTGGTTTATCGTTACTGTGACAAACGAAAACACTTTATTTGATGAATCCTTAAAGAAAATTTTAATTAATATCAATCAGGAGAAAAGTTATTGCAAAAATATATGTTGATCCCTAGACACTTTTGATGTGTGTATAAACAGACAAGAAAAACAGAACAGAAAAATAGGTACAAAGGTGATGCTTGTTTCATAAGAAATCTCATCCAGCATACCTGCGATAGGACAAGAAATAAAGAGATGTAGACAACGTGTTAAAGAGTAAAGGAGACAAAAAAAAATACAGATAACCTAAAAACGATTCACTTAATGAAACTAAACAAATAATACGAGAATATACTTACATACATACAAATAAACATACATACTTCTAAAATAAATATTAGAATGTAAATAAAATAATTAAAAATACATACACAACTATGATAGGGTGGAGAGATAGTGTTCTTTCACTCTTCTTTTAAAACTGCAACAGTTTGGCAGTCCCTAATTGCAGGCGGTAGTGTATTCCACAGCCGCACCGCATGCACTGTGAAGGAGTAGGAGTAGAAGTCAGTGGATTGGGGAGGGGACTTAAGGAGTTTTTTAAGATGCGACCTGCAAGAATAGAATAGAATACTCTTTATTATGTACACCATATAAATTACAGACATAAATAAAGAAACTTTACAAAGCAAGGCGCATAAGGACGGGCGTAGGAAAAACGCTCCCGCAGATAGGAAGGGGTTTTAGGATTGTGAAGGAGATTGAATAGCAGACACAATATCCGAGAGTTCCTGCGAAGTCGAATGGGGAGCCACTTGAGTATCTTGCGAAAGTTGGAGACGTGATCATACTTTTTAAGATGAAAAACAAAACGAATACAGATATTTTGCAAACGCTCAAGTTTATTTAAAAGCTCCTCGGTGGCATCCAAATAACAGGTGTCGGCGTAATCAATAATGGGCTGAATGAGGGTTTGAGATAGAGAGATTTTGGTGTTCAAGGGCAAAAAGCCCTGGAGACGTTTCAACCAATGGAACGTGTAGTGCACTTTGCGACTGACTTGCGCAACATGAGCAGTCCACGACAAGTAAGAGTCCATGGTCACCCCCAGGTTTTACTTGTCATCAGTCAATCAATCATGTCAGTTTTCCCATTCGGGCGGGTAGGATGTACGGAACCGCACATTAGTTTAAGACACACGCGCCGTGCATTCTGTGCACTCATCATTTTGTACCTAGCAAAGGTAATTTGTATAAGTACATTGATTCAATAAATCAGTGTTCAACGGACATTCGCTGTGGTCGGTTTTATTTTATCATCATCCCCATAGAATCCCCCCGGCATCATCATTAAGCGTAGGGATCCCCTAGGGGAGAGAGGAGCATGACGGGGACGCGAGCCACGACGGGGCTATCCACACTTACAAAAAACTATACGCTCTAGATGTGTTTTGTTTTCCCTAATAGGTAGCCATTTTGTATCTCTCTTTAGTCTGACAGTGACCGGCGACTAGACTGCGCGCGTTTGATTTTGAAAACAAAAAACGATTTTCAACGTAATTTTATGCAATTTTGAGTGACTACTAATAATACGCATATAAAAAGGTAAGTGTTTATGTCACTACTATCATGTATTTATTTTGTTTTTGCAGATAAGTTACTTATTGATATGTTTTGAACAAAAATACTCTAACCCTTACTTATTTTATTTGGTTTGTTAACTATACTTATAATAAATCTGTAGAAGTGAAAATTCTGTACATTGAAAATATCAAAAAAATAAATGGCAGGGGGTGTTACTAGACCGACGCCGAACCCAAAAATGTGATTAAAAAAATTTTTGTCTGTCTGTTTGTTCAGGCATCACGCAAAAACTACCGGTTCGATTACGCTGAAACTTGGTATAATTATTCTGTATTATCCTAGGCACCACACTGGGTACTTTTTATCCCGGAAAAGTATCTATCTATATAAATAAAAACAAAAGGCCTGACTGACTGACTGACTCAGCAACGCCCAGCCCAAACCCTTGGACCTAGAAACCTGAAATTTTACACTTTTACACTGAAATTTTACATTTTTTTTTATAATGTAGACAAGGAAAAAGGAAGGATTTTTTGAAATTCAACCCCTATGGGAGTTAAATAGGGGATGAAAGTTTGTATGAAAGTCCGTCAGTTTTAAAGTTAGGATCTTCAAATTTTGTGTTTAGGCTGAGGACTAAAAATTAATTTATACGTGTCTCAGCGTTTTTGATATTTTCTCCCCCAAAGGGGGATGAACGACCTGACTGAAATATCAACGCACAGTCTAAACCGCTAGTCCTAGGGACATGAATTTTGGAGGGTGTGTTCTTTGTGAAGAGTAGGTATCGAATAAGAAGGGGTTTTTGGAAATTCAACCTTTAAGGGGGTGAAAAGGGGGGATTTTGTTTGTATGAAAAATCTTATTTCTTGAGTTAATAACCTTGAAACTTGGCATGAATACTTATGTAAGTAAATAATGAAGTTTGGAATTTTTCGTTTTTCTAAAATACTCCCTAAAGAGGAATTGGGGGGTGTCAAAATTTGTATGGAAGAATGTTTACGCCTTTCCGATTAACTTGATACTCAGTATTTATACTAAGGACTAAAAATAATTAATAACGTGAATCAGGGTTTTTCGAAAATCTACCCCTAACTGTGTGAAAAGAGGTAGTTAATTTTAAAGGGTCCTCCCCTTTAAAATTAACTACCTTTTACTGCGTGGCTTGATTAGCTCGAAAATTGGTATAAATAAACTTTGAGTCAAGTTATGAACATAATAATATAATATAATATAATATTCCACAACTATCACACAACGCCATCTAGTCCCAAGCTAAGCAGAGCTTGTGTTATGGGTACTAGACAACTGATAAACATACTTATATATTTCTAAATACATACATATTATAGATAAATTACACCCAGACACAGAACAAATGATCGTGCTCATCACACAAACATTTGTCCTGGGTGGGAATCGAACCCACGACCTCCGGCATAGCAGTCAGGGTCACTAACCACTAGACCATCAGGCCTGTCTAATATCTTAAATAATTTTTCAAAATTCCACCCCTGTGGGGTTGAAAAGCGGGGATACAGTTTATTTGAAAAATCTGATTCCTTTGTTCTATAAACTTAAAAATTGGCCCGAATACTTATTTATCTAAATTAATTATAAAGATCATACCAACATACATTTTCGAAACTTTTAGAGGAAAGTACGAATTTAACGCGGACGAAGTCGCGGGCAGTAGCTAGTTTTAAATAATTTGAGAATTGGGGCATAACGGGGACATGGATACGGGGTACGATGGGGTACCCCGTTACGTATATAACTTAAGAGAACAAAGAAGTGTTCTAATCCAAATGACCCCAAATTAAAGAAGAACTTTAAGAAACAGAAGACTCAAAAAGCTCCCTCTGGTGTAGAGAATACCGACGAGGATACCATGTGCCTGTACTGCTTTGACGTGAACCACACTTATTTAAAGTCTTCAGAAGGTTGGGTGGCTTGCCAACTATGTGGACGGTGGGCTCATACAGCTTGTGCTGGTGTAGACGACGACAATACAGAAGAAATCCACATCTGCTTGTACTGTGATACAAAATAAATACGTACCCCATACTGCCCCTACCCTGGGGCACGATGGGGTTTTCATTATAGTTTCAAAAATTAAAATTATAACGTCATATCACCAAATTCTATGCCAAATGATAGTTTAATAAGTAACCAAAGCGTTGTGATTAGTTTTAATTAATAAATACATTGCGTTGATTATTTTATTGTGTATTTTCCTTAACGTTCCCATTATGCCCCCCTCTCCCCTACAATTTTGGACTTTGAATCTTTACTTCTCAATTACAATCTTAAATTGGAACATTCTAAAATAAAAGAAATAACCAAACAAACGATGAGGGCGCCACTGTGCGGTCGGCATCGTCTTAAAGGAAGGCTCCAAACACGTCTTAATCTGTCAAGCGCCGCTAATGAGACACAATTGATTTTCTATTGTTTCGTCGCCGGTCGGCGAACCGCGACACTTGACTAGTTAATGTATATTATGCTAATAGTGACAATAAACAATTTTGTAAACGATTTTTTATTTTGTAATAGATTATAACTAGGGCTACTTAGTACAGACGCCAGCACATCAAGCTACTACAATCTGTGAAATTTATTTAATAGATCTTCAACTTTATCGCTAAAGCATAAAGGTTCAAAGTTGATTGGGAAAATTTTACAGTTTCGGGTTGCTGATGTGCTGGCGTCTGTACAAAGGGGATATAATATTTTTAGATGAAGCCTGGCATACCTACCTACCGACGCGCCATTTTGTTTTGTTTTTTTCAAAATAGCGGCCACGCATGAATCGATAGCTGACGTCAATGCAAACGGAAAATATAAAAGGACCAGGCCCCGTAAAGCTTTACGTTTCAGAGATATTAACGTTCGAAATTGGTCACGTGACATCCATATTTTTTTAACTTTCTTACGAGTTGTTGTGCAAATGTGTGACTTTTTTTTCAGAGTGATTATTTCAAACATTTAAATATGCAACTAGATAAATCTCGGAAACGTAACACTTCACGAGGGCTGGTTTTATTATATTTTCCGTTTGCATTTATGTCAGCTATCAATTTATATAGGTATCATGCAAGGCCGCAATAAAAAAAAAAAAACAAACTGGCGCGACAGTAGATATGTATGCCACGGATCTTCAAACTCCTTTCAAAATTGTATGATATGCCTTAAATACGATTAAACATTATACTTTTTTAGGAGGTGGATTCGCTCTCTCAGAGGCAGCCAAGAAGGAATATTCAGATTTGAATGGAAAAATTGGGACTTTACTGAGAAATCTCAACATGTTTCCAAATTACTTTATCATCCTGTTAGTAATTGTCTTCACTGTTTTCATGACAAACTTAGCCTCAAACGTGGCAGTGTGCAATGTTATCACGCCAATAGTGATGCAACTGGTAAGAACATTTTTATAAATGTATTTTTTGTATACTTTACGAGTGCAATTAGCCGCTCACAAAGGGGCTTGTGGCTAAATAATAACGTCCGTACAGGTCGACTGAAGGTAAAACTTCAAACAGTTCGTGGATGGGTGACAATCCATTATTACATATCGAGACCTATCCGTGCCTCGGAAAGCACGTTAAGCCGTTGGTCTCGGCTATCATTCGTAGATCTTTGACAGTCGTCTGGTAGTCAGAAGCCCAAAAGTCTGACAACCAGCCTTAACAAGGCGTATCATGTTGCCCAGTAACAAGTTTGTAGAGGTCAGATAGGCAGTCGCTCCATGTAAAATACTGATATTCAGCTGTATTTTGTTAGACTGGAAGCTGACTCCAGCATAGTTTGGAAAAGCGTAGCTTAATCACTCCGGCCCGGTGCGGCACGTATCACTGGTGGCACATTACAATAGAAAATCAATTGTGTCTCATTAGCCGGCCTAAACTAGTTAACCTGATCAATCAACCCGTGCGACTATTATTACAGTCACGAGCCCCACGAGTAACTGTTAAGAGCCTACACTACCTCAGCTAAACTTCACTCTTTATCTCGCTCATACGATACTGCTCGCTGACTGAGTGAGAGCGAGACAGAGTGCCGTGCTGGGCGGCAGGCAGCGCCAAAAGTTTAGGTATTTGCTTTTTACAGTGAAAATAATGGTAATTATAAAAAAGTAAATAACATAAGACCTGCTTTAAAGTAAGTTCAGTTAGTATGCAAAGTTTCATGATCTAATTTGAAGTATTTTTTTAATATCAGCGGTTTATTGTTCGGGTTAGAGGTAACTTTGGATTTATTTTCTATCGAGAAATTTTTATGGAATCGTGTTTTCGTCTAACATAAGACTTAGCATTAATGCTCAACTTTACCATATATTTATTTCAAAATTAATGGTGCAGTATTTTCGACATAACGGAGGATCACGCTAAGCCATTTGAGGTAGTATAGGCTCTTAAGTACATTAGCGTTCTAATACCTAGTGGTAAGTGTAGTTTCATATAGGTACACTACTTTATCGAAACTCATGCAATTACGCTGAAATCCAACATTCGTGTCCTTCACCACACAATCCTCACTTTTGAAAACTTCATGAAAATCAATTTTGAGAATGCCAAAAAATAGTCACAAAGGTCAACAAAATACTCGCATTATGATTCCGAAGTTATAGCTAAAGGTTGGTGAGCGTTGTGTGGTGAAGGTCTCCACACAATCCTCACCTCTAATGCAACCAAACGGCTGGGAGTATCGACTTGGTTTCAATTCCAAAAATAGTCATGAAATAGTCGTAACGCTATGCCAAATCTCGAAAATAGTCATTAAGTGATTCCAGATATATAAAGGTGCCTTGGTGAGGATTACGTGGTGAGCCTTTCTCGCCACAATCCTCACAGTCATTTTTGCGTTGGGGGTTAAAACAAGAATCGTTTTTATGACTTGGCAGTATGAAGTACACAAGTCGAATGACACATGTTGAAAATTAAAAAAAAAAACTTTTAAAAAGTTTCGTGGCGGGAATTACCTATGCTTTGCAACATTTTTGATAAATTATGTACTGTATACTTTCATTTTCTCGCAATCTACGTGAAAAGCAGAGTGTATAACTCAGGCATAAATGAGCCATTTTACCCTCGAATTAACTATCCACCCGAGCCGCACTCGGGGGTAAAATAGCTTCTTTTATGCATTAGTTTACAATCTACTATTACTTTATTAATAAATAAGGGCAATAAAGGAACTAAATCAATATTAAAAACTAATGAGTTACTTGCTTGATGTCATTTTGAGAGCTTTTCCATCACATCACTCAAAACTACTACTGAAGTCTCTTGTGCGAGAATTAAGTCGGGACTGATTAAATATACAAGCAAACTTATTCAGTGGGAACATTATAGGCTGATTATGTATGAGTGTAATAAACAGATACCCTGTGTCGCCTAACATTTCGAACACCGTGGGACTTTTAACATCTGCGTGATCATTATTTCAAAATTGCATAAAATTCCAATCACCCAAAGTAAAATTAATTTTCTCAAACATGCTTGAAAAGAGCATTATTTTGACCACCTTCTTCAAAATAAATTGAAATTACTGTAGTGGCCATATACAAGCGAGCAACGGCCGGCAAAAATTGTTTGAAAATCCATATCTGTCGTGTTTTGCGGCCAAATAAATTACATAGAAAACTCATATCTGTCGTGTTATTTAAAAATGGTACCATCTTTTACTCCGAGACATGGCAACCAAGGAGGTAACTTATCAAGGTTTTATTTAAATTTCTAACTAGCTTGCTACTAATAAAAAGCTTGTTTATTGAAAAAAAAAAAAATAACACTTTAAGGCCGGCCGCATACGTCCGGTTTCCTGATTCGGTTATCGAATCAGGAATTCAGATTCGGAGACTCTGAATGCACGCATTTCATACAAAATCTTCTCTTTAGCGCACACGTTCTTATATTTTCCATCAGAGTTTCCGAATGGAAAATATAAGAATGTGTGCGCTAAAGAAAAGATTTTGTATGAAGTGCGTGCATTCTGGGTGTCCAAATCTGAATTCCTGATTCGAATCAGGATACCGTACGTATGCGGCCAGCCTAACGCGGGAAAAAAGAATGTTGTTCGTTGTTCGTCATTGATTTTGAAAAGGAATTGTAATTGACAAAAAAGTCGTGCCTAGGTACTACTTAGTTTTAATTTCCGCGCATTATTTGAGAAAAGTACTATACAAGCCTTGGCCACAACTAGGCATTGATAGACTTACGTATGTGTGCTTCGGCTTTGCCTCGTCCCACATTTACACGTTCGTCCACGTCCATCAATGCCTCTTTTGATGGCCGCTGCAGTAATGTACTATAAACTAATAGGTCGGTCGTTCTGCACAGTTGGTATTTTAGTAATATATATTAAAATAAAATTAATCTGAAATAAAGAAGTCTTTTTACCCGACTACGGCGAAGCAAAAAGGAGGGTTATGATTTTGACCGGTATGTATGTATGTTCATCTGTTCCCTAATAACTTAATTATAATAATTTGACAAATAGGGTATCGTTGGAAGCGTCTTGACCGTCCGTTGGTTATAGGCTATTTGACGTCACACTATTTTGAATTCAATATGGCGATCACTAGAGGACATAAAGTAATGAATTTAAAAATAAATATTTTGGGATGGTGCCTTGTGGGGTATCAAATGAAAGGGCTTAATTAGCACATTTCAAAAATATAAGTCTACTGAAATAAGCCAAAAAAAAAAAAAAAAAAAAATGTTTAAAAACTAAAACCCAACTACTGAAAACGATGAAACAAGAAAGTACCTTCCCGTGGTCGCATGCTGCCATAGCTTATTTAGTACAGCGACATGCGACCACGGGAAGGTACTTTCTTGTTTCATCATTTTCAGTAGTCAGCGGGGCAATTGCGTAACACATTATCAATCGGAATCGTTTTCATTTTGACAGTTCAACAACATTCATTGCGTTATTTACGTGTTGAGCAGACAAATTTTTAGAACTTATGAAGCAATGGATTAGCAATTTCCTTCAAAATGATTCTGATTCCTATTGATAGTGTGTTACGCAATTAGGGCGCGGGTTTTAGTTTTGAAACTTTTTTTTATATTTTATTTATCAGTTACTTTAATTCATAAAGCCAACCGGAAGGAAATGTTTAGAAATGAAATAGCAGGAAACACAGGTATTCATTAAGTTGACAGTAAAAAAAAATAAGTACTTACGTAATTATATACAATATTTAAAACCGTTTTAAACTACGGTTTTAGACTACGGCAAAGCAAAAAGGAGGGTTATGATTTTGACCGGTATGTATGTATGTATGTATGTTCATCTGTTCCCTCATAATGTCTAAACTGCTTGTCAGAATAGGACAAATGAGGTATCGTTGGAAGCGTCTTGATTGTCTGCTGGTTATAGGCTATGTGACGTTACAAAAAATTGAATACGGCGCCCTCTAGCGGACATAATGTCATGATCTAAAATATTTTTTTTTAATCATGCCGTGTTGGGTATCAAATGAAAGGGCTTATTAGCACATTTCAAAAATATAAATATTACTGAAATATACCCCAAAATAAAAAATAAGTTTAAAAACTAAAACCCGACTATTGAAAAGAATGAAACAAGTACCTTCCCGTGGTCGCATGACACTGTACTAACATACAAATCTGTGGTAGCATGCGACCACGGGAAGGTACTTGTTTCATTCTTTTCAATAGTCGGGTTTGAGTTTTTAAACTTATTTTTTTGGAATTGAAACCAAGTCGATACTCCCAGCCGTTTGGTTGCACTAGAGGTGAGGATTGTGTGGAGACCTTCGCCAAAAAATCCTCACCAACCTATAACTATAACTTCGGAATCATAATGCGACTGTTTTTTTGCACTTGGTGACTATTTATGACTATTTCTTGACTATTTTTTGGCGTTCTCAAAATTGGTTTTCATGAAGTTTTCAAAAGTCAGGATTGTGTTGTGAAGGACACCAACATTCCAATATTACTGGCATAAGGGCCTTATCACACTGGCGATTTGCAAGCGAGTCCAAAGGGAGGCGAGTGCGCAGTGAGCTCACCGCGAGCTCGCAGCGACCGCGCGGGGAACTCGCCGCAAAGAAAAGTTAGATTTTTCTTTTATTTAAAACATTCTGAAAACAGTACCTATACAACTCGTATAACAGCGCAGAGAATGCCCTACAGATTTGTCCTCATAGTAAAAGATGAAGAAAAAAATAATTCTGTATGGACAGAATATAGTATTTTTTCTTATCTTTTACTATAAAAAATAGTTGTACTGTAATGGTACAATACAACTATTTTTTGTTTGACACTTCTCTCATAATTTTGCTAACATGGGGTCCTTTACGTAAATAAAATTCAATTATTACAGGCTACAAAAATTAACATAAACCCGTTATGGTACAACATTGCCTCTGGTATTTCGGCTTCGTTTTGTTTCTGCTTACCTGTAGGCACTCCAGGAAATATAGTTATTCAGAGCGCTGCGAATATACCTACAATGAAAATGGTGAGTAACGTCTAAGAAACTTAAAAGATGGAACATTAACTGTACCCCAATTTTAAAATAATAAAAATGCAAACACTCAGCAAACTCGGCGGAGGCAGCGGCTGTTCGCGCATCCGCGCGCACGCTCAAGTAGTTTTGCGGATGCTCGCAGAACCAGATTATTAAGAATTAGCTTCGGCCCCTCGTATGGCTTCTAAATGTCCGGGACCACAGGGTCCTAAGATATGTCGCAACTAATATTACTTCAATCAACAATCAACTCAGCCTATAGCAGTCAACTGCTGGACATATGCCTATGCGGCGGAGGACGACGACGAGGACAGAGACAAAGACTATATAAAGAGGCCTGTAAACGGGCTACTAAAATTGCATCTTATTGGCAATTTTTTGAACAATATACTCGTAGCTCAGTATATTTACAAATATCCTGACTGCAGTTTCATTGTGCAATACATTGCCGAGTGTAATCTAGCAAGATTCTGCAACTGGATTGCTGAGAAATTTTGTTTGTACACGCGGAGCTATATCTAGGAGAGGCTAGATCTCAGAAATTAGTGACGCCTTTTCGGTCGTTCCGTGAAACTTCGCGGCAATTACAGCCCAAGCATCCTTCTTAAGGTTACAATCTTTATACGCACTAGCTTCTACATTATGAATTCAGGACGTACATGGATTTCGATGATAAAGTTCAAAATCTTTTGGTTTGACCACTCGGCCATTAAAATCAACAACAGATACAAAATAATTTCACTAATCGCAGAACACGTGGTGAACAGGTTAGGTGTCAGCATGCACGTGTAGCCCGGCCCTTGAGTAGTTTACAGAAATTAATTGGAAACAAGCTGATGATGGTTTCTATTTGAACTATACTACTCACCACCGTTTATTTTCGTTGGATCCCACTTTTGAATCCCATTTTTTAGGTATTAACGATGGATCCCGTTTGCTATTTCCGTTGAATCCCATATTATAACAACATGTGTACATTTCAGAAGAAAAGTGATTTACCTTTATCAAACACTAAAAAGAGATTATTTTTAGTGGGTTACCCGGAACTGAACTAGTTAGATTAGGTTAATTATTAAAAAAAAAAAAACAATGTTAGGTTAGGTTAAAACTGTGATCCCTACCAGAAACGACTAGATTATATAGAAAATGAGTTGTTTGTGAAATAAACAGTATACGAAACGTTGGTTGTAAACTAAAAATTTCAATGGAGTTTTGGTGAAACATTAGTGAACCCCTCATTTTATTATTATATAAACAATTTTGTTTTTGAAAGTACCCGCATTCAGATTTTTTTAAGCATTCGGGATCCAACGGAAATACTTTTCGGGATTCAATGACAATAAAACGTAATTATCTTGCATTTTTTAAATTCGGGATTCAACGAAAATACATAATAATGTTTTGCGGGATCCAACGCCAAAAATATTAAAATGGGATTCAAAAGCGGGATCCAACGGAAATAGATCCTCACCACCGTGCTAAAGTAAATTTATAAGGTATAATCTGCTAGGAAAAGATTCAATTAAACAAGTACCTTCTTACACAATACAAAGTTTATTGGAATTATATATACAAAATTAAGGCACACATAATAAACAACGTGGCGAGCCACTAAATAAATGCATCTTTCCCTGACACTACGGCATTCACCCACACAACTAGTCTCCGTACCTAGTGGTATCGGTGAACACCTTTTTTTTTTTTTTTTTTTTTTTATGGATGGGAAATCATTAAATGACCCCTCCCGCTCTGGGTGGAGCGAAGGGAGTGTCAGACTCTTACTGACTAAAACCCATCCGTGTTCCTTCCTTAGCCCTTTATGTTCCGGGGTAGCGGTAACCCTTTCGGACAATCCCGCACCCCCGGCAGGCTTCGGCCCTGGCAGGCCCCTTCCTTTCTGCTGACATCTCTTTGAGGCGCGCGTGGAACACAACGCGCCGTCCGGCACGGGCCTGGTCCTGATCGGACGGTGAGCTACCCATTACTCTCCGTCCGCAGGCCCGCGCCTACGGTGGCCGGGAGTCGTCACGCGGCTCCCGACGCCCGGAGCGTCTCCCGCGGCGGCTGGGGTGTGAGGCTCTCTCCCTCAGCCGTTCAGCCACCTCCTTCGCTAGCATGACTGCTTCGCAGAAGGAGGTGACCGCCTCCCACTCCCTCTCGCCCCGGACCATGGCTTGAACCAGGGCCGGACGCGAGAGGTCGCCGCCGCTGTCTATCGCCTCTACGAGGGCACGGCGGTGCTCCGCCCATGCGGGGCAGACCTCCACCGTATGCTCCACCGTGTCCTCTGGGCGATCCTCGCAGTGGTGACACCCGGGCGTCTCCTTCCGCCTGATGATGTGCAGGAACCTCCCAAAACATCCGTGTCCGGTGAGGACCTGCGTCAGGCGATAGGTGAGGACGCCGTGACGCCTCTCTAGCCACTCCTCAAAGAGGGGTCTTATCGCCACTATCGTGGCGTGCCCTGCGCTGGGTTGCGAAAGTCGCTCCTTCCATGCCACCATGAGATCGCGCCGGAGGTCTGTCCGCTCCGCCGCGATTTGCCGCGGAAGCGGAGTTTCCCCCCGGCTCAGTGCCTCCGCGCGCCACTCATACAGGCGCGCTAGGACTATCGCCTCCAGATCCCATGGCGGCAGTCCGGCAAGGAGGCTTGCCGCCTCGCCCGAGATCGTGCGGTACCCCCGGATCAGCCTTACGGCTACCACCTTTTGGGGCGCGTTCAGATAGTGGGCGGCTCGCCGCCGCAGAGAACGCGCCCACACCGGGGCCCCGTATAGGGCCATGGACCGCACGACCCCCGCGTAAAGCCTCCGGCAGGAGGTGTTTGGCCCCCCCAGGTTAGGCAGGAGCCGCTTGAAGGCGGCCCCGGTCTTTTCCAGTTTGGGGGCCAAACGTCGGAAGTGTTCGACGAAGTTCCACCGGCTGTCGAGGACGAGACCCAGGTATCTCATCGTTGCCTCGACGCCGATGTGAACCCCTCCCACCGTTAGTTGGGATCCCGATGGTGGCCCGTTCCGAGGCCCATGGAAAGACATGGCCTCGGACTTGTGCAATGCTACCTCGAGACCCAACCGCCGGATTCTTTCCACGACTATCGCAACCCCGCGTGTCATCGCGTCGGCCGCCGCCTGATGCGACCTCCCTTGCGCCAGGACCAGCGTGTCGTCAGCGTAGCAAACCACGCTGACGCCATCAGGGAGGTCGGCCCGCAGCACCCAGTCGTAACCGATGTCCCACAGGAGCGGCCCCAGAACCGATCCCTGTGGGACACCGCACGACATCTCTCGCCGGTTCCACTCCCCGTTGCGACCGGGGTAGATGACGGCTCTGTCCGTCAGATACGCCCCAACTACTCGACGGAGGTAGGTCGGCACCCGGTGATACCGGAGTGCCTCCCCAATACAGCTCCAGGGCAGGGTGTTAAACGCGTTGACGATGTCGAGTGACACCGCCACGACTACCCCACCCCGGGTCACCGCGTCCCCCGTCGTGAGGGCTCTCACGCGCATGATGGCGTCTACCGTCGAGCGCCCCTTGCGGAAGCCAAACTGGCTTTCCGCAAAATCCGGCCCCGTCCTCACTAGGTGCCCGACGAGGCGGCCTGCAATCACTCTCTCAAAGAGCTTGCCGACCTCGTCGAGCAGCACTATAGGCCGGTATGCGGACGGAGAGTCCGCAGGGCGCCCTGGCTTCTGAATGAGGACCAGCTTCCCCGTCTTCCAACGGAGTGGAAACTGGCCCCTCTCCATGCATGCGCTTAAGAGCGCCTCTAGTCGAGGCCCGAGAGCCCTCGAGGCCAGGACCCAGACTTTACCCGGCAAGCCGTCGGGTCCTGGGGCGGTATTTTTGGCCTTCAGCCTGCCTACCGCCGCTCTCAGATCTACCCCGGTCACTTCAGGGATGTCGTCGTCGTCGTCTTCATGGTCCACTTCGGGCACCGCAAGTGGCGGAGCCATGGGCGGGGGAGTATGCTCCCCCCGTGAAGGGAACAGAGTGCTCACCACCTCCTCCACCAGCTGTGGGCGGAGACTCTTCGTCAGCGGGGGGGCCCAGGCGCGGAGTTTATTCCGCACCATTTTGTAAGGGCGCCCCCATGGATCTCTGTTCAGAGTCTCCACCATCTCTTCGCGGGCCGTATCCTTGGCCCGCTGGACAGCCCCTTGGAGGGCGGTCTTCGCCGCTCTGTACCCCTCGTACAGCTCCGCCTCCGTGGCTTCCGCATCCGGAGGGCGGATGCGGAGCCTGCGGTGCCTGGTGTACCGGTGTACACCAATTTCAACGCCAAGAATTTGGCCTGGGGTTCACGTTACACGGATGTGCGGGGCAGGATGGTGGAGGACTGGGCCCTGGAAACAGGCCTGGTCGTCATAAATCGGGGTTCTGTCCCTACGTGTGTGCGGATGCGGGGTGAGTCCGTAGTGGACATCTCGTTCGCCAGCCCCGCTCTGTCACAGCGTGTCAGTGACTGGCGCGTCATGGAGGAGGTGGAGACCTACTCCGACCACCGGTATATCCGGTTCGACGTCTCCACCCAGACCTCTAGCGCGCTAGTCCAGCAGGCCCCGAGAGGTCCGCGGTGGGCGCTTAAGCAGCTGGACCGGGAGCTCCTCCTGGAAGCCTCGATCGTGCAGGCCTGGGTGTCATCACCGGACAGGCCTGCCGATATTGACAATGAGGCGGAATGGCTCCAGGAGGCCATGTCCGATATATGTGACGTGGCAATGCCCCGAGTCCGGCCAGGATGCGCCCGACGTCGGGTGTACTGGTGGTCGCAGGAGGTGGAGTCGCTACGCAAGGCGTGCGTCGACGCGCGACACCGGTACATCGGTGAACACCTGCAATGAAACAATAGCAGTTTCTCAGAGTGGCTATAGCGAGTCCGCGAGGGAACAGATTAACAACCTAGCTCATCGTACATGTGTCGACCTATTTGGACTGTGCTCATATGGGGAAAATAACCAATATGCTAAGCAAACCCGAGACACAATATCTTAACAACAACTGGTCTTAACACCTAGTTTTTGCAAAAGGCCTAACTCTCTCATAGGTTAAATTGTAATCTTACACTGATAACCTCTCAGTAAACCTTCAGTTTAACTCTCTCAATTTACTCTCTGTCTCTTAATTTTGAACTCGGTCAGTTGACGGATCTTTGGTCCTTGGCTTCGCTCACAGGAGAAACCTGTGAGCACACGCGAACGTGGCCTACGGACAAGATGGTGACGCTTTCGTTACCTGGAGTGGCGAACTTCCCTCATCACCGGGATTCGGCTAGGTAAAGCCTTCCTGAACGTCGAACGACCACACCGCAAGGGTTTTGCAGATTTTTGCATTGATTGTCTACCAGCTTCGCACGGAATACGACGTCCTTCATGTTTTGTTCGTAGTCATCGATTTTTTTAGAATAAAAATCGAGGGTAGACTGCAATTCTTGCTTAATTATTTCGCGAGTTTCTTGGCGAAATATCGCAAGGATAGCATCCTTGTCAGGAACGGTAAACACACCACCTCCTTCCAGGTCTGAATCGTCATCATCGGCATCTGGTAGTATACATGAAATGCGTTTTCGTTTTGAACTAACACAATTGCGGCATTTCCAATCTACTGAGTCCGCAATCGACAATGCACTAAGTTGATTTGAAGTTAGTGAAGAACAAACACTATGTAACCATTTGTTACATTTACACCGCAGTCCTGGATTCTTTTTCGTAACGACTTTGGCACATTTAGCACACTTAACCATTGTTGACGTTCACGTACGTGCACCGTAGGTAATTAGGTTAATCAACGACCTCGCGCTCGAGGTGCGCGTGAGCAACTGGAATGAATGTACAGCGATATTACAGTAAAGTCAAAGCGGGATTAATCACTTGAAATCGAGCCGGAAACATTGAATACTTGCGACTACTATGAAATATCTTGGTAATATCGCCGAGCCACACTGCAAGATTGCAGTAACTGTTGCACTATGTTGAGCGATATAATCGGCACCTTGGTGACCATACAATTGCAGCAAGAAATTGTCTAAAAACTAGTCTGTTTAAAAGCACCATAAGAAAAGTTATTAAATTGTTTATAATTGACTATTCTGTATCTTATTATTTTTTTGACGAAAGCGCACAGAGGCATCCGCCAGACTGCTACAGCGTGCATCCTTGAACAGACGCTGCGTTCACCGAGTTTACGCGTCGGACTTTTACAGAGCATGCTCAAGTTACAAGGTGTTCGAAATGTTTTACATTGATTAATTGATAATGAACTTAAAATCAATACAACGAACAAGATACGCTTAAGTTACGCGCGGCATACGATTTTGGCGAACTTTCAACGCTTCGGCAATCAGCGTAAATGTAATTAATAAAAGTCTAGCTAAAAATAAATGTATTCTCCATCTTGATAAGAGGATGGTGGATTATTGTATTCTGATACTTAGGTGGACCTATAAAAATCGGTTTTACTATGGCAAATGTGGTAGGCAACCAGCTATCCTGGGGCATCTCACAATGCAACGTTCGTGAATAAAATTATTAAACTTGGCCCCCACTCCCCAGATCATGTTGGTATTACCGACAGGATGCATCGGTGGAAGACTAAGGTCTTCAACCTTGCGGTATATGCGATGAGAAGACGTCGTCATGCATGTCTGGTGATGAGTCAACCGCTATTTTATATCGCTGCATCTTTAAACATTCGATTTAAATCTTTAATTTGATTATTACAGGTGAAAGCGGGTGTTGGTCCTACAGTTACAACAGTATTAATATCGTTGATAAGTATTTCTTTTTGGGCACCCGTAATATGGCCTGACTTGAATAAGAAAACGGAGGAATTGTCTTGGCTCGAATAAAAAGATGAATGTACTTCCCTGTTATTTTTGTTTCATTATCTTTATCATAGCTTCTAAAGTGCAGTGTGATATTTTTTATTTAAAGAGCTTTGTCGTTTAGCGACCACATCGCCCAGTGAAGAAAACACAAAATTGTTGATTGCGATCTATCTTATAACTAACTTGTACATATGTTTGTTTAGCCTTATCGGAAACTGGAAAAGCAAGGATGGTATTACAAAAGCCAATATCTTACCCTTTATATCGTCCGAAAACATCAATTCTATTATTTTCATTCCGGACACACTCCATCAGAATATGAAAGACATCATCAAACACTCCACAGTCATCACAATTTGGAGACAAAGCTTGTAATAAAACTTATTTGATGGAATATGTCCGGAACGAAGTCTTAAGGCTATAGTAATCAAACTCAAACTGAAACTCAAACTCAAAGCATTTATTTCAATTAAACCAATTACAGGCACTTTAAAATTGTCAAGGGGTCGGTCAGTCAGAAAGATGAAGCTAGTTGCCCATTCCAAATCGTAGGTACCTATGGAGAAGAACGGGCAAGAAACTCCATGGACACTCTTTTAAATCAAAATAATATGGTTACAAAGTCTTGTTTACATCATTCATGTTAAAAATTATACATGTGAGAACGATGCAGAACGTTAAAATCGTCCATAATGAAAAGATGAGAAAAAACATCAAATCAAATATTAAATTAAAATAAAATAAGCCATGGCAGCAAAGAGATGACCAGTCCCTACTGACGGCGCCCGTTCACGAACATGACGCATGTATTAGCACCATTCAGCTCAACCATTTTGAAGGGAGCTAAATGATCCAACACATGCGCCACCATCAGCAAGACATTTGAGTGAGCATGACATACTCTCAGCCGCCAGGGCGCATTCAAGTCAATGAAAGACGTACCCAGTAAATGGTAGCTGTATAGTATGTACATAGTACTCACACATGTGCTATGGAATTATACAATACTAGGAGATTGAATTTATACAATGCAAAGATAGACTTACAATCTTCAGCAGCTCCAGCTAATTAGGTTTTTATTGAGGTCACATTCAATCCACGGAACCCGAGAAATCTCTGGCTGGATAGTTCGATACCACATCCCTTTTTCTTTTGAACTTTCATCAAAATACTCCTGCCACAGATCTAAGCACTTTATTTTAACCTTACCAAAATAGCCCGAATACAGTGGAGTAATATTCATGGGACTCCATCAACACACGCTAGTTTGGCGAGCATATCAACCTTTTCATTATCTTCTACCTGACAATGCGACGGAATCCATTGAAGACATACCGTTTTGGATTTAGACTGAAGCTTTAAGAGTAACTTATCACGTAAGTATCACGTAGGTTGTCGGATTACCTCGCATGTGAGAATTGTGCCGAGCCAGGTGTTGCAGCGAACTTTTGGAGTCTGTCAGAATATCAAATTTATCGCCATTAATTGATAGAATGTAAGACATAGCTTCCTATATCGCAATCAATTCAATGTGCATAATAAAGATATCTGAATCAATCTTAAGCTTCATGTGGTTCAGAAGAATGGGATCCAAAAAGGCAGCGCCTCCCAAATGTTTATCTTTGGAACCGTTAGTAAAAATTTTATGAAAACCTGAATATTGTCCATGAATATATGAAATGCATAATTGTTTTACTTGAACAGTACTGTAGCGGCGTTTAGCTTTTAAAATACTAGGTATTTTATAGAAAACTATATGAGACATATTAATACTACTTATCCACATATCAAGTGAAAACATTCCAAGTTGACCACTAGTGTGTATTGGAACAGAATTAAAATGTGAAAATATGTCAATAAGTAATGGCAGTTTCTTGTTCTGCCAATAGTTGGAACCAGTAACTAGTGAAAGATTTTCTAGTGATTCTATAGTTTCCTTTAATTCATTATATATGTCGGATCAGGAGTAGGTTATTGGCAGCTCGTTATCATCAGGCATAATTGATTAATTACTGTGGGCATACTGTGGGTAGTGTTGGTTATTGCGCAATAGAAAAACCGTTTGCAGTTCAAAATAATCAAATTGTAATATCACGAACAAATTAATCACACTAGCAAATCACACACTGTAGGTACACGACACAACTAGATACACAGTAAAATAATTATGTACAGTAACAAAGTAATTGCGAACAAATCGTAGGATCGATTACTGTTCGTATAGTGACAGAGCCACCCAAGTAAACCGACAGGTTTGTCGGGAGCTAGTGCTCTGTCAGGAGTCGAGTCCGAACACCGACTGACTCTCACCGACTGTTACTGACTGTTATTGACTGTCTGGCACAAACGAGTGTGCTCAGTTATAAAGGTTTGTCCCCACTCCGCACTCGCCCCACAACAACTCTGTCCAATGGCGTACGGAAATACGTCATCGTGTTTACTTGATACAAAATATTAAAATGTGCTAAATCAAATAGATTCACATTATAACTCACATTATAAATCGAATAATATAACAAGAATAATTGTCTTAAATAAACAATAGTTATTTCACAAAGTTAATCGTTTTAAAATCAAAGTAACATGTCATCAATTGGTTTGAACAAAACCATCGGTTACAATTATCAAAATAAGTTGCTAAAATCAATTAGCGCGTACACTGAGTACTCGATAAATTATGTTCAGATTTAATAGACAATAATTGATAGTAAAATCACTTAAATTAATAATAAGAAAACAAATCATAACGATTTCTGTTGACTATCCCTCAAATTTAATTGACAACTGTCTCCGACATATACATATAAATTATATTTTTAAATATTAGAATATAAAAAAAATATATATAAACAATTAAAAATATAAAAAAAATAGTAGACCACCGGTATCGGGAACAGGGTTCAAGCTACCGGCGGTCAGTGCTCCAGAGAGAGGAACCCCTTAACAATACGGGCCGTGTCCAGAAGTACAGCTTTCTGAATCAAGCCCTTGATCCAGCTGCCCAACGAGAGCCACCTTAGGTGTTGGTCGAGGCTCTTGGCTATCAAACCATTGGCTGTAACGACTATCGGCACAATGATCGCCGAGTCCACATCCCACATGTCGACAACCTCGCGAACCAAGTCAAGATACTTAATTTGTTTATCTTTCTCAGCTTTGACGAGGTTCTCATCATGCGGGACAGTTATGTCAACAATCATTGCGCGCCGCTCTGATCGATCCACCACCACTATATCAGGCTTATTGGCAACAATAGTCATGTCAGTGATGATGGATCGATCCCAGTACAATGTGATATTACCATTTTCGAGAACTGGGTCGGGCACATACCTATAGTACGGCACCTCCGATTCCACAAGGTTGTATTTCAAAACAAGCTGCTGATGGATTATCCTGGCTACAAGGTTGTGTCTATGCAAGTATTCTCCGTTATCTAGACGAGAACACCAGGAGATAATATGCCTGATTGATTCTCCCGGCCGGTGGCATGCCCGACAAATGTCAACCGTGCCGCCTTTCACAATAAATCTCCGGTAATTGTTCTTCATCACAACTTCGTCCATAATTGCACAGACAAAACCTTCGGTTTCTCCAAAGAGGTCACCGAAATGCAACCAGGCTACGGACGCTAGTAAATCTACACCGGGTCCATGTAGGGCCCGGAAAAAGCGTCCGTGAAGCTCCTTACTTTGCCATACTTCCATGCGATCATTAGTGTCAAGCACGACTGGCTTGCGCCAGTTCTCTTTACCCAAGGAGAGCGTGGTAAGGCCCTTGTCCACCACGACTACATCCCGATGCATCCCCACGTCGGCTTCAAGGAAATCGTTTCTATCCCTGTAATACGCGCATCAGTTCAGTACGGTTACACCTAATTGAACTTTTTTTTTGTTGTGTTTGCAAAATGTCGCGAACATTACGAAATTATGATGTGTGTCGGAGCAGAAGATGGTAATTTGCGTGCTGCCCGAGAACTGTACCGTCGCCGTTTTATTGAGGGTAGACCAGATGCTGAACGTCGACAGCTGCCTTCGTCGGCATGTTTTAGTCGGATGGTACATCGTCTGTACCAAACTGGGTCATTCCACGCACCTGCTTCAGAGGGTCGTGGGCGTGGTAGTAGAAGCATGGCTTGGCCTCCGTGATCCCCAGACCCAACCGTTAGACTTTTTTTTGTGGTGTTACATTAAAAATGTAGTGTACCTACGCAGTGCAGTGTGATACAATGGACCTAATGAAAGAGCGGATTGAGGCCGCTTTCAGGACAATAACACCAGACATGCTACGCTATGTTCAGGTATCCATGAACAAGCGAGCGGCCTTGTGCATACAATGCCAAAGTCTCCACATCGAACCCCATCATTAAAAATGTAAGTTAATTTACTAAATTAAACAAAGCTGTTTACTCGGTAATAACTAGTAATAAGTAATAATAAGGGATGAAACTAGTTAACCTACCTAAACTTTGTTTCGATTTTTTACGTAAGTTTTGTTATCTCAGTTTTTATGTGCAATTTCTGGCTTAATAATTAACGAGTAAATTGTAAATCAATAATTACGCATACATTTTTACATCACGGTAAAGTAGGTATAGTTTATTGCGCGCGCGCGTAAGCTCCTTGGAGGCACCAGTTTACCTTTTTTTAAAGTTTTATACTCTTGTCCAGAATTACGTAATTCTTTTGCTCTATTTCTTTTCCACAATGCAGGATTTGCTTTTCTTTTGCGAGTTTTAGGCTTAATGTTTTCTTCCTGCACACTTTCAGATAGACTTGATAAACTTGCATCAGACTCAAAAATTCTGCATTCGACCCTATCAAGATTTTCATAATCAGGGTCGGCATCAGAGTCGTCAATCTCTGACTCCGAACTTAAAGACACATGTGTTAGGATCGCAGAAGTTGGTATTAAATTGATTTCGGAGTAATGGTGCTCTGGAGATACATTGGTGGGTAAATCAAGTAGAATGTCATATCGCGAAGGGCTATTTAATGGAGATAGATTCAGGGGCATTTGCTGTTTATTAGGACTTTCACAATCAGTCAAATCGTCTTCTATGGGTCCAGTTCTAAATTCAGACGTTGGTGGCAAAGTCGAAGGACTACCAGGACTACAGATAATGTTATTTGGATCGTTTGGCGTGTCTTGCTCATACATTGTACGGTAATTTATAATTTTATCTGTATCTAAAGATGCCGAGCTTTCGCACAATATTTCTCCCTCTGGCACGCATGAGAACGTTGGTCTATCGTTTTCCAAAGAAGTTACACTTTTTGATTGTTTGTCCAAGCTTTCAGGTTGACTTTGCAAAAACTCGAAATCTGATGCAGTCGATGGTGAGTCACATAAAATCTGAGATACATTCGAGACATATTTTCTGCCAAAGAGATCCTTCATTAAATCATAATCAAGTCCGGAGAAACATTTCTTTTCAATTGTGTTTCTAGCATCACTCAATGTTTTTACACCAGAGTCACTTACTGATGAACCAGTCTCATCGTGTTCACTTTGATGAGGGGTTTCTTTAGATCTAAAAAAAAACAGTTATAGTATATTAATTCATACTCGATTCTTTGCGGCATTAAGGAATTTGCGTTATATTACACGATGTCAATTAGCATTATTCGTTTTTAAGGCAACCTTGATAAAAAAAATATATTTGTCAATTAAATCTTTAAAGGAATATTTTACACTTTAAGGCAAATCATACGCTGTATTAAGTATTTACTACTATACCTCAAACCAAATAAGGGTCTGAAAGTGATACATGGAAAAATATTACAATAGAACATTACAATCAGCTACGTATAATATTTCTAGCTGGATTGTTTTCGAACTATACGTAATTAAAATTTTATTTTACGCAAACAAGTGTCTTGCACATTTCACAGTATGGCTACATTATGTTGTATTATTAATGGTGATTATTTTTATTTAAAACAAAATGAATGACTATTTACCGTGGTTCAGCACACATATTTTTGTGTGGCTTCATTCTTATTAAAATTACACTGGCACAACTAAAAAAACTTAGCGATGTTTGTGCAAAACTGGCACAACTCCAACGTGTCACTATTGCACAACACTAAGCGTGCGGTAGCCGCGAGCACATGCGGCCGACTAACGATGAGCCGGTGTTGCATGAAAGAGATCTAACGACACTTACGCCTCCAACTGGGTAGTTTATGAACTAACGAGTTGGGTCTTTAATGCATAAAATAAAGTACCTAATTTAGAACAAGAATTCATTACTAACTCAATTTGCCACAAATTCGACTTGTGCCACTAATGTATTCAGTCAGCGATATGATAAGCGAATGTCGTAAGCTGAAAGCCAAAAACAATAACGATTCGCGAACCGATCCAAGTAACTCTACACTATCAAGTGCAACTGCACCGAGTTCAAATACCGTGTCGAGCAATAATCGCTCTAATGTGCATCATGTTGACACTTCTAATGAAAATGATAGTTTAAACTAAATAAGGTGTCGGTTCCGTGTCTGCCGAAATATAATGTTAACAATTTAAATGACGCAAAAAGCCTTTTTATTAAATCCTGTGTCCCTAAATTTGCTTCAACACAGGTTAGCGCAAATAAAAGTACTAAGAGTTCTTCAAACTGTGTTCCTACATTTTTTCCAACACAGGTTAGTGCTACTAGAGGTACTACAAGTCCCGAATCAGTCGAGTAGAGAATCTGCCGAACTAACTAATCTGTCCAATCCAAGAATCTGTCCAGTACCGAATAAAGGCTTCAAACTGTGTTCCTACATTTTATCAAACACAGGTTAGCGCAAATAAAAGTACTAAGAGTTCTTCAAACTGTGTTCCTACATTTTTTCCAACACAGGTTAGTGCTACTAAAGGTACTACAAGTCCCGAATCAGTCGAGTAGAGAATCTGCCGAACTAACTAATCTGTCCAATCCAAGAATCTGTCCAGCCGGTCGATTCTGTAAAAATCTCACCGTGAAAACTTGCGTGAAGTGAGCTGTCAGTGTCATCCCACTGATGCTAGGGATTGACCAAGTAAACATTTACAATCATAATCGAGATTTTAATAATAGATTTTATGCTAATTCTATTGATCATTTTATATAATTTCAAAGCTAGTATTTTAGTGGTCAAAACATTAATATTATTATTATTTATTTATTTATATATACTTTATTGTACACCACAAAAATAATAATAATAATTACAATCATTAATACATCTTTTTAAGTTAGATTTCTATCGTTAAGAACAAATCTCATATGGAAAAGTGTTTATGGTAGAAATCTAACATAAGGAGATATATTAATGATTCTAATGACTATGATTCTGTAAATACATGTCTATTATAGTCGCAAATCACATTTTGATCAAGATACAACCTGACACTGATCTGCAAATTGCAAAAAACGTAAGAAAATTTAAATTTCGCGGTCTGCCATGTCACATTCACCTTAACCGGTCAAGCGGCGCGCGTCGCTCATGATTGGCGAGTGGCGACGAAACCGTAGCCAATGAGCGACGCGCGCGAAGTGATGTTGCCATGGTTACCGTGGAGTGAAATATGGAACATTCCGAATCGCACTGTAATCGATTACAACGTGCTTACACTTTGACCCCAATTATTCTGTATGGTATAAATTACCTATTATTCCCCGCATAATCTTACCATGCCGTACGGTTGTCAAGAGTGGTATTTTGACAGTTCAAACCAGTTTCGTTAAACTAACGTGGCATTTTCGAAATTGTGCTTCCGGCTACAGTCGCCACCTTACCAAAGGATAAGAAATTCGTGGTGTAAAAAAACAAACAAATAAATACTATAATCTAACCGTGAATAAATAATCAAGTGAAATAGTTTTGACTCTCAGCTGCCATAGTGGTGATTTATCTAAATGGGAACGCAAATTATTTATGTGAGTTGTGGGCGATGATGGCCTAATTCGGAATGATCCATATTTCACGCAGCGCACTGCGCATGCGTATCGTCGTAGTCATTAGTATCAAGTGAACTTTTTTTTTGCTTTCATGCCATTGACGACCATGTACAACTCGTTTATAGAGAGTAGTATATTCCTTGGTGTAGAATGTACATAAGCCTGTACGTATTCGAGTACAGTGACAATAATTAGTTCCTAATTATTTAATGCTGTTAGAGATTTTAATGTCTAAATCCAACTGTTTTTGTACATCGAAAAAGTCAATTTAGTCAGCCTACATTTCAGACAATATAATATAATATAAGAAATCGTGCTAAGCAAGTATTCAGTGATTGGTGTAATGTTCGTTTTCATAAGTACATAATACGTAAAAGCACATATAGGTTTTTTTTTATATCATCTCTAGATAAACTACACGTACAATATACAAACCTTATACCATAAATATTTAGGCATATTATTATAATCTAGTGACGATTGCTGTTAGGACACACAAATTGCATTATTCATGTATATGCATGTTTTGGGCTGTCTAATTTTAGTTTTGCTGTATACTGTTTACACACTGTGTCTAGGTTTCTCAGCCAACTCTCCTGTCGCAGATCTGCTGAAAGAAATTACTAAGTAAATGATGAAAGCAGTTCCTCTATCTTTATGTAGTTTACTTTATTATGTATTTAGTGTGTATATAAATAAATATATTACATTTTTTAATTTGTATCACATTAAAAAAAATTGCTAATACATTTTTTCTACTGAGTCGGCTGCTTCCTGAGGTGCAACTTCTTAATGCCGGGAACGGAGGGACATTGGATGTGTGTCGGCTGCACCCCCACTGCAAAAAGCTGGAAATAATGGTAATAATTTGTTACTAAGTATTTGATTTATTTAATTCCTACACATCAGCACACCTGCAGCTAATGTATTTACTTTCAATAAGAATAGCGGTATGATTTATTAAGAACAGCGTCTGATCAAATAAAATCAATTGAATGGGCCAATATTATTACTATATATTTAGAGCACAACGAGTTTCTACATTTCTTAATTCCATGCTCCGTGCCTGTCTGTGTCCCAATTTATTTGTTCCCTATTGTGTTTATCAAAAATAGTGTGTGAAATAATGAATACTTGCCTCAGACCGCCACGCATGACACAGCCGGGAGCGATGTGATCAAATCAAATAGAGGCAGTGTTCTTTTATTGTCTTCTGTCCCTTTAATGACTTAGCAACTGCAGGGTCGATAAGGCTCATCTGCTGAAAGGTAGAATATATCAGATTAATAAAATTCACTTGCTTTTGTGTGCCTATACTTTTGTGTTTTTATTTTAAGTTATCCTATGTTGTCCCACAGCTGGGCACGGTCTCCCCCATACTTTTCCAGTTTTCCTTATGTTGTGCCTTCTTCGGCCAATTGGTCAGGAACGTGTCAGTGACGACGCCCGCCTTGTCTTCAGGCAACCTTTGTGACACACGTCTGTGACATGCCTACGTCTTTTACATTAATTACATATTATTATCATCAAGTCGGTACTATTTTGGCATACCTGACAGACCACCACTCGTCCTTGCATAGCTAACCACCTGACTGATCATCTAATTCATATACCTAATTATGAACAGTAACACAGGAACTGTGGAGTAGGTAGAGGAATTCATTTTTAAATTAGAAAAACTTTCACCAATAGGTACTATCACAGCCAGAAGTCCACTTACACCGCAATGACCATTATCGCCTGCGCTATACGAGCTGCGGTGCCTATACACACATACGCATATTTTTATCCGTGTGAGTCATGTTCCAACGCTAACAAATTAACGTCGTGTAGCATCGCACTACGAGTATAATTATAGTCATAGATGTGGTCAATGCTAGACAAGGATGACAATATCAGTAACTTGTTTTTTTTATCGCAGTCTGATTATTTTTTTATTAGTAATGCAAAATTTCAACAGGTGAATATGAGTTAACATTAGCTAGATCGGTAATGAGGCTGCACTCGCTAATGTGATCGGGATAGATGCGGGTTCGAATCCTAGCTGGGCCATTTTTTGTTTTTAATGTGTTTTATATTATTATTATTTGTATGTTTTAGTAATTTATTTTATTAAATTACTTTGAACAAATAGATATTATAATAAAGGTAATTTATTATTATAATATGATTATAAATGAAACAAATTTTGATATGGTAACATCGTAATATTATTTATACAAAAGAAATCCTTTACTATGTTCACCAACCAACAACAGCGAATAGTGGAATAATTTATGTAAACTAGTAAAGTAGTTAAAATATGAGGGTAGATTTACAAAGTGAACTTATCACTTTGTTTCAAATCTACCCTCATATTTTAATAACGACGCTAAGATTGAAAATAATTGTAAAACGAAAGAATCTTCGTTTAGTTATGGAATATTTTAAAATATTTGTTAGCAACTCGGCATTCTTATTTCACATGTAATACTTAAAAAATATTTTTAATGTTTGATGTGAGACTCGAACTCGAACGTTCGCCATGCGAGGCACAGTGCTAACCACTTTGGCCACCGTAACACTCACTTAACTTATTGAAATTTGTAATAACAATCATAAGCGGGCAACAAGTTGCCAATGTGTAGTGTTGTCAAACGTTCTTATAGAAGAAGGTCATAAGTACAACTAATAGTCTTATGCCATAGTTTTGTGAGATTGCAAGTCGACTTCTGACTGTGATAGTACATGCCGACATTATGTCATATTTCTATCACATTCACCATTATAATATCGTGCTAGCCATTGTCACTGAAAAACTAATTCAAAGTAGGTACTAAGATAAAACTTTCATTTGTTTATTTACAATTATTTATTTTGAAACTGCAGACAAAAAGTTTATTTTGTATCGGAAAGCCCCATAGACAGCAGTAGACAGCACATGTTCACCACAGATGATGAATATTAGTTAGTCATTTTTTTCTATCGATAAATAGAAAAGTCACTGACAAACTATAATCACAGAATACTTAAAATTCAAAGTATGACGACCCACTGACCTAAGTACTAAATTCAAACTAAGAACCAACAGTATTGTCAAAAATTTTTTGATAAAAGAGACGTTCAATAGATGTATGGGGCTTGGTACTAAAATAATTGAAAATTTAAACAGCTTTCTGAGCTTTATAGGCTGAAAGAGGGTAATTATTTTAATGTCTTATGGCGTTTTTTTTTAAACAGGTGTTGAAAAATAAAATGCTTGCATCATTACATTAAATTTAACCGTTCGTGGGCGAGCGTCCCCATTTGTCACCTACCGGCGCGCACCCGTCAAGGGCTACCGACACCATTTGTCACCACCCGATTCACGCGGCTTCAACCTCTATTATTACTGTAAAATACGGTCTAATATCATGTGCAACAGTTTGAGTCTATGGTCCGGTAGATAAACTAATCGACTAAATGATTCAAAACGAAAAATGAGGAGCGTCGGAACGAAAACCGATATATCCAATTTACCATATTTTTCACAAATTAAAAAAAAGCTTGTAAGTTTTTTAATGTTACAAAAGTGGAAAATTATTGCATGTCAATGTGCAGTTAAAGTGACATCGATTGATGTGTGAAACTTGACGGAGGGTAGATACTTAATTTAGCGAGATACTTGGCGGACAAGTTTGGATATATCGGTTTTTGACGCGATCATTTGGATATATCGGTTTTTGACGAAACCAAAATGGATATGTCGGTATCTGATATGATCAAAACGGATTTATCAGATTTTGGTAATACCAAATTATAGTTTTGTATCTTATTTCTTAAATTAAGTATGTATGTACATGCTAATTTTCTAAACTCTCAAATGACGTTAACTCGCAACTTACAATTTTGAGTTATGACAGTATTTGGTTTCATGTGCGAATTATATTGATTTATTTTGTACAGTAAGTAAATTGGTTTAATGTCATTTACTGTACTTTCTTGATTAATGTCTTGTCCTGTAACACAATCCTCTAAAATAGACGGAGAACCAATCATTTCCAACAATTATTTATCGAAAAATCTAAGGCACACAGTAAAAGCAGTAGTAACGGAAAGGAGAACCAAAGAATAAGGAGAACACAAAACGGGAAGAAACTTGATAGCGAGTTGACATAAACGACACCCAGCCAATCACGTGAGGGTAAGGCGAAGTATCATACGAAGTATTTACGAAGAGCGTTCAGATATTTTTTGGGAATCGATTTAATAAAAGAATAGAAAAATCGATTAAGCTTTTTTGTAAACGTGTACCTAACCGGAATTTGAACCGACCATTGTTGAATTGTGTAAAACTTAATAAGAATTATCGGTTTTTAATCCAACAACAAGAACCTGTTGAATTTAAAAATTTATTTGTCGGGTTTTGATTTGACCACAGTATTTTGGTACTTTTTTTAAGATGGATGTAACTGTTTTTTAATTGATTTCTTTCCTGAAGGGTGTATAATTAAACATTTTGTAACAGAAAAAAAAAAAAAAAAAATTATGTCTTAATTAAGACATATCGGTTTTTGTTCCGACGCTCCTCAAATATAGGTTGGCAATATTGGAAAAAAAAAGATAATTAAACTACAAACATTATTTATATTTTAGGGTTGGCAGCCCTGTGGCAAATGATGTGACAATGACAATGTCGGTGAGCACCACTGACGTATGATTTATACGTCAGTGGTCAGCACGGCACGGCTGACTGCAAGGAACATATTATTTACTCGCAGACTGACATTGACATTGTCATTTCTCATTGTCAATATCATAGAAATAAGTGGCTATGTACATACTTGTACTTTATTATGTACATGCTTGTGCATTTATTGACGTATTTTCCTACATATAAATACACTACGCCTCGCGGACTTGTACCAGTGGCTATGGTTTTTTTTTTTTATTTCAACGTTATTCTGACATTACACTTTTGAACTTTTTTCGACACGTTTTGATATTGCATTGCCATAATAATCAATATATGGAGCTGCAGCTGAAATTATAATAAAATCTCAAAGTATTAAATAGAAACGGAAACTAATCAACCTACCCGAAACTGTCAGATTTTCCCAATCAACTTTGAACCTTATGCTTTAGTGATAAAGTTGAAAATCTATTAAAGAAATTTGACAGATTGTAGTAGCTTGATGTGCTAGCGTCTGTTCGTCATAATATTTACCTACCAATTTAAAATGCTTAAGACCTCATATTTATAATAACATTGTACTTACCTCATTTTTGCAGAATTCACTGTTTTATTCACTTTAAGTCAATTTTTAAAATTTTCAAAAGGGCTAATTCGCGCGTCTTGTCAGTTGTCTAACGAAGAAGACATTAAAAAAAAATTCGCGGCTGCTCTTTGGTCGCACCTTCGGTGCAACAAAGTCACAACAGCTCATTATTAAATTATTTTGTTTGCTATAGTTTTACGTATAGTTTACAATTTGGCATACTTACCCCAATTTTGCAGTTTTGGCTATGGTGCGATTTTATCATCTGTGGTGAACATGTGATGTCTACTGCTGTCTATGGGGCTTTCCGATACAAAATAAACTTTTTGTCTGCAGTTTCAAAATAAATAATTGTAAATAAACAAATGAAAGTTTTATCTTAGTACCTACTTTGAATTAGTTTTTCAGTGACAATGGCTAGCACGATATTATAATGGTGAATGTGATAGAAATATGACATAATGTCGGCATGTAGGTACCTATTGGTGAAAGTTTTTCTAATTTAAAAATGAATTCCTCTACCTACTCCACAGTTCCTGTGTTACTGTTCATAATTAGGTATATGAATTAGATGATCAGTCAGGTGGTTAGCTATGCAAGGACGAGTGGTGGTCTGTCAGGTATGCCAAAATAGTACCGACTTGATGATAATAATATGTAATTAATGTAAAAGACGTAGGCATGTCACAGACGTGTGTCACAAAGGTTGCCTGAAGACAAGGCGGGCGTCGTCACTGACACGTTCCTGACCAATTGGCCGAAGAAGGCACAACATAAGGAAAACTGGAAAAGTATGGGGGAGACCGTGCCCAGCTGTGGGACAACATAGGATAACTTAAAATAAAAACACAAAAGTATAGGCACACAAAAGCAAGTGAATTTTATTAATCTGATATATTCTACCTTTCAGCAGATGAGCCTTATCGACCCTGCAGTTGCTAAGTCATTAAAGGGACAGAAGACAATAAAAGAACACTGCCTCTATTTGATTTGATCACATCGCTCCCGGCTGTGTCATGCGTGGCGGTCTGAGGCAA
Organism: Amphipoea lucens; assembly: GCA_947508005.1. NCBI lineage: Eukaryota > Metazoa > Arthropoda > Insecta > Lepidoptera > Noctuidae > Amphipoea > Amphipoea lucens. Next base: position 9,808,384 of record OX382358.1, read on the forward strand.
GTATTCATTATTTCACACACTATTTTTGATAAACACAATAGGGAACAAATAAATTGGGACACAGACAGGCACGGAGCATGGAATTAAGAAATGTAGAAACTCGTTGTGCTCTAAATATATAGTAATAATATTGGCCCATTCAATTGATTTTATTTGATCAGACGCTGTTCTTAATAAATCATACCGCTATTCTTATTGAAAGTAAATACATTAGCTGCAGATGTGCTGATGTGTAGGAATTAAATAAATCAAATACTTAGTAACAAATTATTACCATTATTTCCAGCTTTTTGCAGTGGGGGTGCAGCCGACACACATCCAATGTCCCTCCGTTCCCGGCATTAAGAAGTTGCACCTCAGGAAGCAGCCGACTCAGTAGAAAAAATGTATTAGCAATTTTTTTTAATGCGATACAAATTAAAAAATGTAATATATTTATTTATGTACACACTAAATACATAATAAAGTAAACTACATAAAGATAGAGGAACTGCTTTCATCATTTACTTAGTAATTTCTTTCAGCAGATCTGCGACAGGAGAGTTGGCTGAGAAACCTAGACACAGTGTGTAAACAGTATACAGCAAAACTAAAATTAGACAGCCCAAAACATGCATATACATGAATAATGCAATTTGTGTGTCCTAACAGCAATCGTCACTAGATTAATAATATGCCTAAATATTTATGGCATTTATGGTATTTACCTAGAGATGATATAAAAAAAACCTATATGTGCTTTTACGTATTATGTACTTATGTATACGAACATTACACCAATCACTGAATAGGTACTTGCTTAGCACAATTTCTTATGTTATATCTTAAATGTAGGCTGAGTAAATTTACTTTTTCGATGTACAAAAACAGTTGGATTTATGGTCGGTTTCTGAGGTTTTTAAACGGAGTTTATCCATTCGATAGTGATTATTGGTTCGATATCGTGTTTCTGAACACGTCATTAAGGAAGAATTTAGCTTAAAAGTCGAGTGAATTATTATCGAGGGTTTATCTGAGAACCTCAAAAACCGAGCATAAGGAAGGAATTCGCTTAAATAGATAATTATGTCGAATCAACAACTATTGAAAGTTTAAACTCCGTTTAAGAATTCTTCAGAAACCGGGCATTAGACATTAAAATCTCTAACAGCATTAAATAATTAGGAACTAGTTATTGTCACTGTACTCGAATACGTACAGGCTTATGTACATTCTACATCAAGGAATATACTACTCTCTATAAACGAGTTGTACATGGTCGTCAATGGCATGAAAGCAAAAAAAAAGTTCACAGTTATTGAAAGCGAAAAATAACCCTAAGGCCACGTGGAAGGTAATTAAAAATATCACTAATAGTTATCGCGTTAAACAATCGCCCGGCGCACTGTTAAAATTGAAACCCGATCCAACTGCCTCTATTAATAACGTAAATAATTTCTTTGTGAATATTGGTAAGAATCTTGCGACAAAATTCACCCCTCTCAGTCTCAGCACCGTCTCTATCCCTTCCCCATCACCACTGAACTCATTGGTCATTCCCTTAGTTGATGAAGAACAGGTTATAAGCATAATTCAGAGTTTGCGCAGTGACTGTGCGGTTGGCTGGGACTACATACCTGCCAAAATACTTCGCCAATCCAGTAGGTCTCTCGCTCCTATAATAACTAACATCTGTAACTGTGCTATAAATTCGGGAATTTTCCCAAAAGCTTTTAAGCGTGCAGTAGTGCACCCAATATACAAGGCTGGGGCAAGAGACGATGTTTCCAATTATCGACCCATATCTGTACTCAGCGCACTCTCCAAAATTCTAGAACGTATTCTTAATAATTCCCTGACTAAATTCCTTGCAAAATATAATATCTTATCACCAAAACAATACGGATTTCGAACTGGTATCTCAACCGAGGATGCGGTGTTGGACTTTGTTAACAGTCTGGTGGATAAGCTGGATAATCGTTTTAAATGCTACGGAGTCTTTCTAGACCTCACTAAGGCCTTCGATACCGTCTCAATCCCTAGACTGATGGCGAAAATGGAGCACATTGGAATACGTGGCTTGGCTCTTGATATTTTTAAAAGTTACCTGAGTGGCCGTAGTCAATGCGTAAGGGTTGAAGACATTGTCAGTGCAGAGGAACCGGTTTGCTATGGCATACCTCAAGGCAGTATTTTGGGGCCCACCCTCTTTCAAATTTACATTAACGACCTCTGCCAGCTGCCTGTCCATCACTGTGATATATTCACTTACGCTGATGATACGGCACTCCTTATTTATGACAGTGACTGGTCCAAGGCGACTGACAGGGTTGAAGCTTCATTGCGTAGTATAGTGAACTGGCTAAGCAACAACATGCTGACACTGAATATTGCAAAAACGAAAGTCATACAGTTCTCTCCATCAAACTCCACCAAGCCTCCAACCACTACAGATATAATCCCACATGTGTGTACAGATCCTACACAATGTGAATGTGTTAGCCTCTCTTTGGTACCTCACATCAAATATCTAGGAGTCCATATAGACGAAAAGCTCGACTGGCGTACTCACATAGACGCTTTATGTTCCAGGCTTCGTAAGCTTATTTATTTATTTAAAGATCTACGACATTCTGCGGACAAGGAGACATCAACAATGGTTTACCGCTCGTTATGTGAATCTATAATTACCTACTGCATTCCAGTATGGGGAGGGACCTTTAAAACAGCTATGCTTAGAGCGGAACGGGCACAACGGGCTGTACTTAAAGTGATGTCCTTCAAAAAACAAACCTATCCCACCGGACAGTTGTACTCAGAAGCCCAAGTCCTTACAGTTCGTCAATTGTATATACTCCGTACCGTCCTACGTAAACACACTATGTTACCAATAAGTTCAGAGGCAATAATTAGACGCACTGGCTTCCCAGTTTGCAAAGTCACCAAATGTCGCACTGCTCTCGCGTCCAGACACTTTTCTGCATTAAGCTCAAAGATCTACAACCGGGTTAATAAATCTATGTCGATTTATAAGCTAACGTTATATAGGGTAAAGCAAATTTTAAGACCTTGGCTTCAGTCCTTAAGTTATGACGACACTGAGAAGTTAATTTTATCAATATCTTAAAAGACGCTTAGAATTAATAAAATACATTAAGATACTCATACACAAACTTGCCATCACACATACACACACACACCCCTACACCCCCCCCCCACACACACACACACACGCGCGCGTAATCACACGCCCGCTTTGTTTCTTTTTATTGTTTAGTTTTACTGTTTCAATACCTACTGTTTGCTACCTACTATTTGTATTTTATTACATAAAAATTGAAATGTGTATTGATGTAAAGCGGTGATCACTGATTCCTGTAACACAGGTTCGCCTAGCACGGGAGTCAGGGGCTTCACATGTACGGTTCTAATATTTTTATGTCAATAAAGATTATTATTATTATTATTACTTTATACACTAACGAATACGACGCTTGACACGCATGCGCAGTGCGCTGCGTGATATATGGATCATTCCGAATTAGGCCATCATCGCCCACAACTCTCACATAAATAATTTGCGTTCCCATTTAGATAAATCACCACTATGGCAGCTGAGAGTCAAAACTATTTCACTAGATTATTTACTCACGGTTAGATTATAGTATTTATTTGTTTGTTTTTTTACACCACGAATTTCTTATCCTTTGGTAAGGTGGCGACTGTAGCCGGAAACACAATTTCGAAAATGCCATGTTAGTTTAACGAAACCGGTTTGAACTGTCAAAATACCACTCTTGACAACCGTACGGCATGGTAAGATTATGCGGGGAATAATAGGTAATTTATACCATACAGAATAATTGGGGTCAAAGTGTAAGCACGTTGTAATCGATTACAGTGCGATTCGGAATGTTCCATATTTCACTCCACGGTAACCATGGCAACATCACTTCGCGCGCGTCGCTCATTGGCTACGGTTTCGTCGCCACTCGCCAATCATGGGCGACGCGCGCCGCTTGACCGTGCATGAAAAATACGGATCTTAGTTATTTAGTATCTATCTACAATAATGTTATATTTGCACGCGTTACAGGTTAAATAAGTAGTCTGTAACTAGTTAATACAAAATCTGGTTAATTGTTGAAAACAAAATGCACACAACTGACTTTTTAAATGTACAAACACGGTTGGATTTAGACATAATATCTAAAAGCGTTGAAATAAATAGGAACTAATTTCTGAACTCGATTACGAACAGGCTTACGACCATGGTCGTCAATTATAGAAATAAATAAATAAAAACTGAATTTAATATTAATGACAGCGCCTAACGCGCAAGCACTTCACGCAATCCACATCAAAATAATCTACAATGTGATAATGACAGTGACCAACGCGCAAGCGCGGCGTGAAGTGTTCACTTCACTCGATTCACGACATTAAATGTCGTGAATCGAGTGAAGTGAACACTTCACGCAATCCACATCAAAATAATCTTCTATGTGATAATGACAGTGACTAACGCGCAAGCGCGGCGTGAAGTGTTCACTTCACCCGATTCTCGACATTTAATGTCGTGATTCGGGTGAAGTGAACACTTGCGTGACGCGCTCGCGCCTCAGGCTGTATTGACTAGTCAGTCTAGGAAAAAAAGAAAAAAAAAACAACATTGAGTTTCTGGCTAAGTTTCTGTTTTGCTATTTTATTGTAAAACCCCACGAAATATTAATGTTTTGACCACTAAAATACTAGCTTTGAAAATATATAAAATGATCAATAGACTTAGCATAAAATCTATTATTAAAATCTCGATTATGATTGTAAATGTATGCTTGGTCAATCCCTAGTATCAGGTGGGATGACACTGATAGCTCACTCCACGTGAGACGGTTACAGAATCGCACGGCAGTACCGAACAAAGGCTTCAAACTGTGTTCCTACATTTTATCAAACACAGGTTAGCGCAAATAAAAGTACTAAGAGTTCCTCAAACTGTGTTCCTACATTTTTTCCAACACAGGTTAATGCTACTAAAGGTACTACAAGTCCTTCAAACTATGTTCCTAAATTTTATCAAACACAGGTTAGTGCACATACAGAGACTTCTAAATGTCCTAATTCAGATTTAAAGGACATGACCAGTGGGACAATGGGCGCCTGCCTATGTATCAACATCAATGTGCAGCAAATATTGTTTTATTTTTGGAATTGTTATATTCTGTAGTTTACAGATAAAAAAGTTTCACGAGTCTAAAAGATAAGGAAACTGAGAAAAATAAAGATAAGTTTTTACTAAATAACTCAAACTCAAAAACTCAAACTCAAACTCAAAGCATTTATTTCAATTAAACCAATTACAGGCACTTTTGAATTGTCAAGGGGTCGGTCAGTCAGAAAGATGAAGCTAGTTGCCCATTCCAAAGCGTAGGTACCTATGGAGAAGAACGGGCAAGAAACTCCATGGACACTCTTTTAAATCAAAATAATATGGTTACAAAGTCTTGGTTACATCATTCACGTTAAAAATTATACATGTGAGAACGATGCAGAACGTTAAAAGCGTCCATAACGAAAAGATGAGAAAAAACAACAATTCAAATATTAAATTAAAATAAAATAAGCCATGGCAGCAAAGAGATGACCAGTCTCTACTGACGGCGCCCGTTCACGAACATGACGCATGTATTAGCACCATTCAGCTCAACCATTTTGAAGGGAGCTAAATGATCCAACACATGCGCCGCCATCAGCGAGACATTTGAGTGAGCATGACATACTCTCAGCCGCCAGGGCACATTCAGTCAATGAAAGACGTACCCAGTAAATGGTAGCTTTATAGTATGTACATAGTACTCAACATGTGCTATGCAATTATACTCTGGTTTTCGATAAGAGATGGCGCTAGGCGTTGCGGTTATCGAGTTTGAGAATGATTTTCTACTATTCGACACGCCATCGAAGCGCTAAGTTTTTTTTTTTAAACCATCAAGGGGGCAAACGAGCATGCGGGTCTCCTGACGTTAATCAACGCCGCCCATTGACATCCAAAAAACCAGGGTTATTGCTGATGCGTTGCCACCCTTTTCCCACACCAAACCCTGGGCTTCCGGTTCTCTTACTCACCATTCGAAGCGCAGCAACATTATGTTGTTCCTTCACGTTGGTATTCTGTAAGTGCGTGGTAGCTCCCCTGTGGAGCCAACCCAATTACAAGCGACAGTCAGCTATTGACTACAATTACTATGCTCTATGTGGCTCAGGAAACAAAAATGTTATTAGTGAAGGGATGAGGATTACACTCAATAGTAAAACTATAATTTGAACTAATTAATTATTTTAATTTATTTTATACTAATTCAAACTAGGCTGAATATCAGCACTTTTCGAATGTCAAAATTACATAAGACAGCCCCCCAAAACGCCCACCCGTAACCTGATGCCGCATGTGCTGGCTGTGGTAGCGGTACTGCTGGCTGTGGTAGCGGTGGTGATGATGGTGGAGACAGTGGTGTTGATTTTTGGACTGGCTGAACATTCTCTTATAAATCCCTTGATGAATCCTGAATCAACTGACGATTCGCTCGAGTCCAACAGGCCCGACACGCATAGATTGTTGTCACATCCTAAAATAGAATGACTTATTAATATACAGTTTTAAATGCCATTACAATGTTGATCATTGGTCATCCACCTACAGAATGAATATGAAAAATACAGCATAGTTGTTAGTTGTTACCCAGCCCATAGAATTACTGCACCTTCACATTATGAAAAGTAGAATAATGAATAGCAGAATATAAAAAAGTTATACTTTGCTCAAATAACCATTGTATCATTAATACCCACAATTAGATAATCAAACATCTTACCTGATAATTATCATGGAAAATAATAGGTAGTAATTGGCTATCTGCAGGAACCACATAGAAACGCATTCCTCTGAGAGAGAGACCACACCCATGACAGACCATAATATGGCCTTGCAATCTTTCATTGTCAGCCTGTTCGGTATTCAATAAATTGAAACAGGGGTCACATCACATAATATGCGTCTTAAAGGCATCTGAAAAATATAAATATCATTTAGTTAAAATACCTATTATATGAAATTCTATGGCGGTACAGACTTGTGTGTGACTATCCTATACAGCCATGTGTAGCAATAAACATAATAGATTGAGTATACATAGGCCTGGGTCATGTAAACCACCAAATAAACGCTGCTTTGTTAAGTTTTGCTGGCTCACATGTAATCGAACTACCAGACTTTATAGTTGTCTTTTTGTAAATAGTATTATTTCAATGTAGTATAGGTACTCGTACATACCTGATTGTTCAATCATCGGGCAAGTCTCGCTTGCAGTTGTAGGGCAAGCGTTGACATAATATGCCTTTGAACCCGTCTTACGGATATACCACAGTTTAGGCATCTCATCATGAGCAAAACAGTTGAATCCTTTATGAATTACTAGCAATGGTCGTTAGAAATAGAACACAATAATCGCACAGTACACATTAACACAACGGCAATGAAACCTGACGTGAGTCGTGAATGAAAGGGACGACGCTTGGTGTGCATTTTGCAAGTAGGGAATCCCCACTAGGGAGGGATGTGATTATGGCGAATGGCAATCTGAGATCGATAAATCGATAATCAATTTTTTCACGCACACTAAGATCGAATTCAGTATTATTATTAGTACTCTGACCCGTCAAACTCTTCCGTAGAACCATATTTTACACTTAATTATGTTAATTCAGTATACAAAGACATTAATAGGCAGTATAAGTGTGTAAATCACTTTTACGACAAAAATGACAAAATGTCGACTATTTATTACAAAAAAAAAATCTTCACATAGGTAACTATAAACTATTTACCTACTTATTATTAATTAAACATATAAAACGGTAAAATAAAATAGTAATCCAAAAATCTATTTGAATCTTCGATCAAATAATATTGATCGAAGATTTCAATCTCGATTTTTGTGAATCATGCTTTGACTCGAATCGATAGAATTATCGATTTTATGAAACAGATTGCTGGCCGTCCCTACACAGTGGTGTACGCCACTAACGTCAGGATGGTCAGATGCATTGTGAAAGAAACACAGAGTACTTTTTGATATAGGTATAGAGGCTTTACTCGGCGGGTTCAGGAGGAAAGTGATTGGCAGCGCCATCTGTAACTACAAACATGCAACTTTCCTGCGATGTATATAGCTATAGATCTACTATCATTCCTGCTTTGAGCCTTGTTTGTACTAAGTTTTGTTAATTTATTTATTAATCCCGTAATTTACTCATAGTCAATGTAAAAATACGTTTACTAAATTGACTGAGTAAATTACCTACCGGATTAATAAATAAATTAACAAAACTCAACTGTTTTCAAATTAGGCTGCAGAAAATAAAACCATATTATGATAATCAAAATAGTTTATTTCTCACTACAAAAACTATTTAAAAGGATTAATATTATGACGGTACCTTGCCAATTCATTTATGAAAATATTATGTATGTAAGAAAAAATCTACACCTTTTTAATAAAATAAGCGATAAACATAACTTTAATGAGTGAATTTCAACAACTATGATGTTTACCTAATTTTGGTGGAAATTTTTGTTTTTGAATTTTTAATGAATATAAGAAGTTGATATGCAAGAAATGCGTATCGTTAACTGGATACATATTTCTTGCATATGAAATTCTTATATTCATTAAAAATTCAAATACAAAAATTTCCACCAAAATTAGGTAAACATCATAGTTGTTGAAATTCACTCTAATACAAGAAATAAAGATAAAATACATCAACCATTTTTCAGATTAGCCAAAGTACATACATCTTTTATGGGGTACTGTGTTAAATGTTACAATAAAATACCTTGTGATATATTGCAATTAAATGAAAGAAAATTTAAAACTCACATTAAACGTACACTTTGTAAACAAGCATACTATAAATTAGAAGATTATATCCAAGATAAGAACGCTTGGAAACATGCTGGTCCTGCTCCATAGGACAATCTAGAGTCTAGACAAAATCAAACTGGTTGCTAATTTAATTGTAAATTTTTTTATTCTTTTTTTTTACATTTATTACTCAATTACTCACACCTTGACTTATTACTTGTATTTTGTTTTTTAATTAAAATCGTTTTGCTTGTACCATGTTTGTAAATATGTGAGCACCATGTATCTATCAGATAATTAATTTATATGTCATGGTTTCGTTTTTAATTCTTTTACCTATTGTGGTAATTTTATTGTAGGTGCATCGTCCTCACATGTTATTATATAATTAATGTACCCATGCAAAATATTGTACCTAAAACATTTTAAAAGAGTAACGGTGGAGTTTCTTGCCCGTTCTTCTCCATACGAAAACTACCTTTTGGAATGGGCGACTAGAATCAATTCTATTTTAAGATAATTTTTGACGTTCAAAAGTGCCTCTTATGTGCCTATTTGAAATAAATGCTTTGACTTTGATGCTTTGACTATCATACCCGGTTATTATTTTATTACACAATATTATTATTAATTTAAAGTACAATTCGTTTCTGCCGAAGCTGGATTTTTTTTGACCACCCTCCTTCGACATTATTTTAATAATTGCATTGCATTGCTGGTACAATGCATTATTACATATAATAATGTCAAATTTTCCTCTTAAAACATCTTTTAAAATATTTTTGTGCTTTGCACTGCATTGCATCCTCATTGCTGTCTATATTTTTTTTGCCTGTTAAAATTTTATTTATATTTTTACAATATGTAAACAAAAAAAATCGACTAACTAAATTAATTAAAAAGTCTATTAATTTTTCTTTGTGTTCAGAGCATGTCATAAAATTAAAGTCTAAAAATAAAAGAGTTATCGTTTTTATATTTTCCCTTACAAATTTTTGTTTTAAATTATTAGATATTATTGTATTTATTATATCTTGCATGTTAGAGATTGATTCCAAAAATGCTAGGCTTGGAGTGGAAAGCCAACGACGATTGGCAAATTCTCTTCTTTGTATAAAATCATTTTCAATTTCACTATAGAGATTACCCTTACAAACCTCACAAGACCTAAATATTTTATGTTTCGTCTTTTTTAAAAAATATCCCGATACATACTGTAGAGGCCCCATTATTTGGGGCTGAATTTTTTCCTCTAAAGGTGTAAGGGTAATCTCATTAACAATGTCTAAAGACATATCACCAGTCGTCGTAGGTTCCTTATTTTCAGTAATGATGAGGGCATGTAGTGCATTGCATTGATCTTCTTCACAATTTGCTCCAGGGGCATGGACACTGGATAGGTTATTGACTAATAACGTTGTTAAGGCTGACTGAAATCTTTCAGGTGTTGGATTTGTGTTACGGCACCCATGACTTCTTATAGCCCCAAAGAAATTTTCGATTGGGTCTTGGTTTAGGTGCCGCATCCATATAGAAGTAACATTGTAGTCAATGGCTAACATTTTAACTAATGTTTCTATGCCTTCCAGTGTCCATACCCAATTATTAATGGTAGGTACACTAGCAATTTTGTTCTTATCTGTGATAAATTTCATGGACTTTAAAACTTTTTTCGCTTCTCTCCAAAATTCGTGGTGTCTGGAATTGGGTGTTACGGGTCCCAGGAGTGGTTTTGAAAACCTATTTTTGACAAAGCTGCCATTTACAGAGTCAAAAAGATTGTCAAAAAAAAGCAGCACATCTGCAGTCTCCTTGCATTCTTCTGGGAGGATTCCGTTATCTGTAAAACAATAACAATTCAATATTAGAATTTAGATCATTTATGCTTTAAGATTTCTGTACACATAATGTACACTTATGTGTATAAAATTGTAGATACATTTAGGTATACCTAGGTTTGCTTTGGAATATGTGTTTGCATTGTGGTGTACCATTAAACCTACATTTTAATTTACAGAGTAACTGAACCCAGGTAATTGTAATAAACAATTATGAAATATAATCGAAATATTTATATTCATGCAGATATTTAATCTAATATTGTTGCACTAAGTATAGTTGGCCATTACAAAAAAAACATCTCTTGATCTTACCTGCAAGATATCCCATAGTAGAAGAGACAGATCTACTGAACACTTGACTGGCATATTTAACTTTCATCTTCGTCCTCGTCGGATCAACGTGGCTATCAGTCAACTTAGGCACTAATCGGATTCCTTTATATGCGGGATTTTCTTGATGCAGTTGTTTTATGTGATCCCACTTAGCCGTCTTTTCTCTGTCTGTTTTATACCTTAAATTCTTCTCTAATAGGTCGTTCCTTATACCTTTTAATAAATGCGGGGGATCATATAGTGGAACAATTTTTTTGTCATTAATTATAATTATTTTTGTGTCTTCTCTGACTTCTTTTCCACTTCTCAGCATATGTACCCTGGTTTCATTTAAAAGAAGATTTAAGGCATGTCTATTATTAGTGCCTTGGTCACACACTGTAGCCACTACGTTGAACCCAGTTTCTTGTAGATTTTGGATAATAGTTTTAATTTGCAAAGCCAGCTCTGGGCCTTTAGTGGCCGCCTGTGCAAATGTATAAGCAACAGGTTGCTTATACTTTTTAATCAGACCCCTGATCATAAAAACCTGTGCATGGTCTGCGAATTCTTGTATTGTTTCGCGTCCATTGTTAACAAAACCTATCACCAAATCTTTTCTCTCATTATAAGTTAAGTTAGGTTTCAGAGACATTTCATCGAACATTAGTATGCAGAGTCTGTCTGCTGGCTTCATTTTATTCGCTCTTTTTCTCAGCTGTTCAAACATGTTATTGTTAATACCAGGCTTTATATTGGCTTGGTTCAAAAATGTAGTGAGTATTTGCTGTGAAGGCAAAACCAACATTCTTCGCAGAAAGCGATAGCCTTTGGGGCTTTGCTTCAGCATTGCCAAAGCTAATATTTTTTCCTCCGTAGAAAATCTTCTGCCTTTTTCTTTCTTTTTAAATTCTCTAAACTGCAACATGGTTAAAACTTTAGCAGCACTTGGCATATTGTTAATAGTAGCTATAAAGTTGCTATTCTTCATAAAATTTTTGGCTGCTTTTAATTGCAGGGATTGCTTCTGTGCTCTGTTCCGACATTTCGATAATTTAATCCTAATGTTTACCAATTTTTGGTATAAGTATCGCTCATTTTTGGTCATTTTCATATGAGTAACTACTTTTTTAGCAGTGTTTGGACCTGCAAATAAAATTAAGCTTTTAAAAACATGCTACCTTAGCTATTATTATATTAAAGGAATTATTTAAACAGAAGTACTGTCCAGCAGATCAAATGTGATAAACACTGCTGTGCCCCATGGCTTCAACCATACTTAAGAGTTGTAGAGTGAAAGATAAAGGCAGTGGAAATGAACATAGTACTCTATCTTTAGGTTTCTATTTCTTTTTTCTTTAAAATTTAAGTAAGGGCCACTCACCGTATTTATCCTCCAATTTGTATTCTTGTATTTCAAGATTCTCAACAATTGTATCAGGTTCAACAGTAGCTGGAATACGAAAGTTATAATTAAGTTTATAGTTTTAAAACTATATAAGTACTTTTATAATATTTATAAGTTGCATAATAAGTTGCATAATAAGTTGCATAATAAGTTGCATAATCTTAGTATTGAACTCACTGATAAAAATATCACCAAATACGAAAAAGAGATCAATGACACACTAAATAAAATAATAGGATGGTTAAAAGACAACAATTTACATGTCAATATTGGTAAAACCAAACTAATACAGTTTCAAACGTACAATAGCAAACATCACGGATTAAAAATAAGATATGCAAGTGACACTATAGAAGAGGTTGAAAATGCTACTTTTTTGGGTATAACGTTAGATAAATATTGCAACTGGAAAGCACATATTGACAAATTATGTTCTAAACTGCACAGATTTGTATTTGTTTTAGGCAGAATAACTCGAATAGCTGGTATCAACGCAGCACTTTATGCTTATCATGGCTATGTAGCATCAATCCTACGCTACGGTATTATCATATGGGGCAATTCTGTTGAAATTATTAAAGCATTCCGAGCCCAAAAAAAATGTGTTCGGTCATTTAACCAAAGCCCAACCATTAGATAGCTGTGTCCCGCTCTTTAAAAGTTTAAGAATATTACCACTCCCGTCTTTATATATATTCGAACTTTGTATCTTTGTACATAAAAACATAGCTTTATTTAAAGTACATAATGATGTTGTTAAGTATAAGAAAAAGTCGAGACATTCACAAATTATGTGTACCCCAACAAAGAATTAAACTATTTTCCAATAATGTTTACTGTATGGCAATTCGTGTATACAGGGTGTCCCAAAACTCAACGTCAAGCCGAAACGGGGTGACAGGATTGATCATAACCATCACGAGAAAAATCTGAAAAAAAATCTATCCCATGCAGTTTGAAAATTATGGGCATTTTAAGAAAAACCTAGAAATTTGATCAAACTGTACCATTTTTCGGTTATTGTGGTTATTATTTTTTATTTTTGTTCATTTGAACTTTAGAAACGTAATCCTAAATAACATTTCTAGAATCCCAATAAAAAATAATGACACAATTGCCTTAAGTTCCCGAGAATTGAGACTATTTGTTAAACTACGAATTTAAAATTTTCAAGATTCGTCGACTTTGACAGGCCCTCCTATAAAAAAAATGTACTAGAGTGCCTTGGCAAGTAGCATTAAAAGTTGGCGCATTTAATCAGAATTCTAAAATGGTACAATACTTGTTAGTTCCATACAATAGAAAAGAGTAAAAAAATTAAAACCTCAAGTAACCCGATTTTTGCTATCAGATTTTACTCAGTTAAAATGTTTTTAATTCGCACAAGCTCTAGGTAGGTTCTTAATTTTAAGGCAAAATGATGAGAGAGATGGATAATGGGTATGTTTGCCATGAGTGAGCGAGACAGATAGTGACGCCACGCATTGAGACGGAGATGCGTCGTTTAAACGAGTGCGAATGAAACAGATAGATGCTATGGCATCTATCTGTTTCATTCGCACTAGTTTCAGCCAAGCAAATGGCTACGCTACCAGTCCGACACCAACCAGTTAGTACGTTTCGCTCATTCGTCTACTGCGCACGTTCGTATTCGCTTGTGTTGATTTAGTACTGACAACTTTGGCTTCTCTTTTTGGACTTGAATCTTTGTGAATTGGACTTGTTGATAACATACCGGCAACTTTGGCTTCTCTCTGGACTTTTGTGTTGGCATCCTTTTTATCTACCATGCCTACACGCTACACTTCACAAGAATATGCGAACATGCACCTCATTTATGGGGAATGCAGATGCAACGCAAGTGCTGCCGCTAGACTTTATCGTGAAAGATATCCAAATTTAGAGCGCTACCCGGATCACCACGTGTTTGTTAATGTGCACCGTTCACTCACAGAGGGCGGCCATTTCCCGAATCAAATACAGGCTGGAGGTAGACCTGTGTTTCCTTTCCAGGAAGAAGTATTGCAAGAGGTCGCACGTGACCGAAGTATTTCCGTACGTGGAATTGAAGAAAGAACGGGAATACCGAAAAGCACTGCTCATCGTATTTTACAAAGAGCCGAAATGCATCCGTTTCACGTACAACGAGTTCAAAGTCTTCTACCTCGAGATTATCAGGAAAGGATTTCTTTTTGTAGAACAATGCTACAGAGGCATAATGAGAATCCCCAATTCATCCAAAAAATTCTCTGGTCAGATGAATCGACATTGAAAAAAGATGGTTACATGAACTTGCACAATTATCACGAGTGGCATGTGGAGAATCCACATTTAATGCGAGAAGATAGATCCCAGTATCGTTTTAAAGTAAACCTGTGGACCGGAATTTTAAACGGTAAAATTATTGGGCCTATTGAACTGCCTGAGAACTTGAATGGAACTAATTACCTACATTTTTTAAGAGAAGATTTACCAACCCTGTTAGAGGACGTACCACTAGCAGATCTTCGCGACATGTGGTTTCAACAAGATGGCTGCCCATCGCATTTCGCAGTGCAAGTAAGAGATTTCCTTGACCAGGAATATCCGGGAAGGTGGATTGGACGTTCGGGCACTATCTCGTGGCCCGCCCGTTCACCAGATTTAAATCCCCTGGATTTTTTCTATTGGGGAGTTCTCAAAAAAAAAGTTTACTCAAAGCCCATTGAGAACGTAGCCGACCTGCGTGAACGCATTTCTCAAGCAGCTGAGGCGATCAACTCTCGAAGATATGCCCGACTAATAAGTAGATCTTTTTTAAGAAGATGTAGGGCTTGTATTGAGGCTGATGGTAAACAATTTGAACATTTATTGTAATAAAAAACGTTATTTCTCTATCATCAGACTTTTATTCCAACAAACCTAATTATTTTACTAATTTTACTAACTTTTTTTCACTTTGGTAAAAGTGGCGTCACTATCTGTCTCGCTCACTCATGGCGAACATACCCATTATCCATCTCTCTCATCATTTTGTCTTAAAATTAAGAACCTACCTAGAGCTTGTGTGAATTAAAAACATTTTAACTGAGTAAAATGAGATAGCAAAAATCGGGTTACTTGAGGTTTTAATTTTTTTACTCTTTTCTATTGTATGGAACTAACAAGTATTGTACCATTTTAGAATTCTGATTAAATGCGCCAACTTTTAATGCCACTTGCCAAGGCACTCTAGTACATTTTTTTTATAGGAGGGCCTGTCAAAGTCGACGAATCTTGAAAATTTTAAATTCGTAGTTTAACAAATAGTCTCAATTCTCGGAAACTTGAGGCAATTGTGTCATTATTTTTTATTGGGATTCTAGAAATGTTATTTAGGATTACGTTTCCAAAGTTCAAATGAACAAAAATAAAAAAGAATAACCACAATAACCGAAAAATGGTACAGTTTGATCAAATTTCTAGGTTTTTCTTAAAATGCCCATAATTTTTAAACTGCATGGGATAGATTTTTTTTCAGATTTTTCTCGTGATGGTTATGATCAATCCTGTCACCCCGTTTCGGCTTGACGTTGAGTTTTGGGACACCCTGTATAATAAATTACCTAATGTTTTTAAAGATCTTAACTTCATGACGTTTAAAAAGAAATTATTTGACTTCCTATTGTTTAAGTGCTACTACTCAACGGATGAGTTTTTAAATGAAAAGTTTGATTCTAAATTTAAATTGGACGACGACTTGCCCTTACATTCCTAATAATTGAATTGAATCTAATACCTATGACATTGTATTGAATAATTCTTGACATTGTATTTATTAATTCTTGACATTGTGCTTATTAATTCCTGACATTATATTTAGTCTTCTTTGACATTTTATCTGATAACTCTTGACATTATATTTAGCATGCCATTGCATCCTGACATAATTAGTATTCTGTTAAATTGTATTTGATAACTCTTTTCATTCTAATTAGTATGCTTTGACATTGTATGTAATAATTCTTGACATTATATCTAGGATCCCTTGAAATCGTATTTGATAACAGTAAATGTATTCCTTATCCTTGACATTGTATGTTTTAACAATTGATTTTAATTTAATTTAATTTCTTGAAAATATTTGTACGCTGGAAACAGCAGAATATTTTGGACGTAAAATTGTATGTAAGACCTTGTAACAACAATATTCTAACAAATAAATTTATTATTATTATTATTAATGTGTTTTGCTGCTGAACTGATATAAAGTAAAACAATTGTTATAACATTATTATTTAGCACCAAAAATTTGCAATTAGCAAAATAGTAAGAAAAATTAGGATTATATTATTTAGATACCAACCTTGTGCTGGTGCTTCATTTTCTTTTACTGGTTTTTGGGAATCTCGAAGAGATAGTGGTCCTGAAACAAGCATAATAGGAAAATTGTTATAAATGATTTTATGTTGCTGCTTGCTGTTGCATGAAATAAACTTGCATTAAATATATATACAGGGTGTCCGGTAATTAATGGATAACCTTGAAATAGCTTATGGCAGACCTTATGGCCGTAAAATGTACCGCTACCTACTTCACGAAACGAGAATAATTTACAAACATATGTCCTTATTCATCTCACTAAGTTATACATGGCTGTAGCGGATGATAGATTAAGTTATGCATTGTTAGATAGTTTAAGTGAATGTAAGAATGTTAATTATGACTATGTAATATGTCCATTACCCTCTATATTATCCACTATTAATAATCCTTCTTGTGAAATTAAGCTTTTAACTGAAGTAACACAGTCACTCCCTGAAGTATGTGATTCAAAAATAATTTATGGTAATATAAACTTATGGCAAAAACTTAATGATGGAAGATTCGTTTATATACAGTCAAAGCCTAATAAATTAACTATTAAATGTAAAAATACGAATGAAATCAAAGACTACACCTTAAAAGGTACTGGAATTTTGTCGTTAAAAAAAGATTGTGTTGCATTTTTCCAAACGTTGCAATTTGCTCCATCTCACGTTTATAAAACCACTTTGCCAAGCCAATTAAAAATAGATTTTAATATTATTGATGATAATTGTTGTAAAATTAAAATTGTTAATAGTAGTGCTCATATGCTCTCTCCAATAACATTAACTGACGTTGACTTAGAGTCTTTAAAATTAGCGTCACATAAACTAGATCATCTAGAAAATCAAATTCATGAAGCTGAAAATCAGTCTCACATTGTCAAATATGGACATTACTATTCTACACTTACTACTATTGTAATCACTGTTATTTCTTCCTATATTATTATACAAAGTTTATTTTAAATGTTTTCCCACTGGTAAATATACATCTCGTTGGATTCATTTACAAAATCCATGTTTTGGGAAAAAACCAACCGAAAACCTGAAAGCCACAAGAGTAACCTCAGTTGAGCTAACGGATATCCAAACTGAATCTGTGGAATGCGACAAGAAGTCGATAAGAAGTCTCCCTGAAATGGAACTTAATAAAAATAAAAATAGAGTCGCTTTTAGAAGTTTTGACAGTTTTGAGTCTCATCTAGTCGAAACGTAAGTAATTTTTAAATAAAAAAAAAACCAATTCAATACTGTTATTTATTTTCATTTCGGGACTTCCTTAGATTAATTACCTTCGTTTTTGTAACCTATATGTGTATATGTATGTGTTTTTGTTTTGTACTTATTTGTGAAACTTAACTATTCTGTAATATTGTAATTCAATCATTGTTTACCTTATATTAGTGAAATTATTTCTGCAATTTTACCTTTTCGTTTGGAGCAATTTAATTTTTGCATTTTATCCTTCGCTTAATTTATAAAGCTCCGTCTTAAGGGGGGAGATGTTATAAATAATTTCCATCACTAAATTAAAATTGCTGAGTTGAAAATTCTTGTACTATATAAAACTGCTCGCTATGCAAGCAGCGCAGTCAACCCACAAATTTTGTTCAAAACGTATATTTTTAATGTAATATTCCGTGTACAGTTTTTTTTGATTAAATTAGTTCTGTAGCAGCAAAAAATAGTGTTTCAATTAAAAAGGACCCACGGAGCCCCATCCTAACTGTTTAAGTGTCGCCATCTTCATTTTAAAATTGTTACTAAAGATAAAATAGTTCCTTTTCCTAATCACAGATGGCGTTGTTAGTTTAAGTCCATTTTGTAGATCGCGGTGTTAAGATTCTCCGCGATCTAATGACCCTCCGCGATTATTTTTTGGTTTAGTTAGTTCAGTACTACATTACATGTGATTGTGATATAGACAGTGGTTTTATTAGTATCCCTGGAAAATCCTTCGCTCAGCCAGATTGGCGGTAGTACAAGTGCTAGTAGGGAAGTGCGTCGTGACCAATTAAACATTGGTCCTTACGAGTCGGAGGTGACATAGTCACAGTGAGTGGTTCCGGAGAGGGTGCCGACACAGTAGTGGATCGCTGCTGATGGTACCAAGGTGCTGGTGAGTTTTTGCACCGGGTTCAATACCCAGAACGAGCACCGGAGGTTGCGGCGCAGAGCAGCAGAACCGAGTGGAGGAGCCAGGCGAGTACGAGTCGAGCGGAGCCGGGCGAGTTCGAGTCGAGTGGAGGAGCCGGGCGAGTTCGAGTCGAGTGGAGGAGCCGGGCGAGTTCGAGTCGAGTGGAGGAGCCGGGCGAGTACGAGTCGAGTGGAGGAGCCGGGCGAGTACGAGTTGAGCGGAGCCGGGAGCGTACGTAAGCAGCGGAGCCGAGCGAGTACGTGTTACAGCGAAGTTATGTGTCAGTGGCATGTTCAAGTGGGAAGTGTATAACAATAATTTTAACATTGTTGTTTGCAAGTAAGATCTAACTATTTATTTAATTACGACTGCAACTAGGTTGAGTCCGTACACTGGTTTATAGTTTGTTAGTTATTGTTATTGATTGTTTAGTGGCTTTATTCAATTATTTACTAAGTAATTTTAAAAGTTAAATATGGAGTCCTTATTCAAGTTACAAGACAATTTAAAAAACACAATTGAGAAAGGGAGAACTAATTTCAAAAAATCTCCCAAAGAAAGGATAACTCTTGGTTATATGGAAACCAGATTAGAATCTTTAGAAGAACAGTGGTCTACATTTAATAAAAGGCATGAGAAAATGATTGAAACTGCCACAATAACGGATCTAAAACATAGTTACTTTACTTCTGACTGCCACAATGAGACTGAAGAAATTTATATAACGTACAAATCAGAATTGAAAGATGGTATTCATAAATTAAAGACTGTCAGTAAAATAAGTGAAACTTGTACTACAACATCTTCAAACGTCAGATTGCCAAAAATTAGCATACCTTCATTTTCAGGCAGATACAGTGAATGGACTAGTTTTAGGGACCTTTTTGTATCGTTAGTACATTCCGAAAAGGGCTTAGACAACGTACAAAAACTTCACTATTTAAAGGGATGTCTGACAGGCGAAGCAGAACTATTACTTCGACAAATACCAATAACGGCTGGAAATTACTCAGTATGTTGGGAGCAGTTAGAACAAAGATATAATAACAAACGTCATTTAGCAAATTCAATTCTTCAACGTTTATTTAATCAAAAACAAATTAATACAGAATCAGCTGTAACCATAAAACAGTTATTAGACACAACGTCGGATTGCATGAATGCATTTAATAATCTAGGTCTTAGCATGAACACCGTTGTAGACATTATCGTAATTTATGTAGTTTCTTCAAAACTGGACCCAGAAACCCGTAAGCAGTGGGAGTTGAAGATATCCTCTGACGCGGACGATCCAACTGAGCCACCAACTCTATCACAATTCAAGACATTTTTAGAAAGTAGATTTAGAGCGCTTGAATGTATAGAACCACAGAAAACATCGGGACAGGAGCGAGCGGGTTCGCGAACAGAAGGGGTTTCCAGTCAAAAGACTTTGCTCGCTCGGAGCGAAGATCCTGGCCCATCTGGTCAAACGAAAATAAGTTGTGAATATTGCAGCGATAGCCATAAACTATGCTTTTGTATTCCGTTCACAAAGATTAGTGTTGATCAAAGAAGAGCCTTTGTGCAATCGAATAAAATTTGTTTCAATTGTTTGGGTGGCAACCATTTAGTTTATCAATGTAGGAGATCATCAGTATGTCATATTTGCAAAAAGAAACACCACACACTTTTACATGTTAACTATGAACAGAAGGCTAAAGAAGAGGAGCAAATTGCTAGTTCAGCTAACAATGATACACCAACTGATGTAAGTCCAGTGGTCTCGTGTATGTCGACTAAACACATCGTAAGTCCTAATCAGGTATTGCTAGCTACTGCGTTGGTTAAGGTTCAAACCGCTACGGCGAATTATCATACAGTTCGAGCCTTGTTGGATCAGGGATCCCAGGCTTCCTTTATCACAGAAGCTACGGCACAATATTTACGTTTAAAGAAAAGTCCGGTTAAGAGTGTTGTTTCTGGTCTAGGTAGCATCGAATCAACAGCAAATTCAATTGTAACCTTAGTGTTAAAATCTTTGACAGAACCCAGTGTTATGTTAGAAGTTACTGCATATGTTTTGAAAAATATTACCTCATACATACCGGAAAGACAGGTAGCCCATCTTGATTGGTCTGAATTAGAGCAACTTACACTGGCAGACCCGCAGTTTTCTACACCCAATAGGATAGATATTTTATTAGGTGCAGACGTGTACAGTAAGATACTGAAAGAGGGTATTAAGAGAGCGCCCAGTGGATCAATGGTAGCACAGTGTACCAAATTAGGTTGGATTCTTTCTGGTGTCACACAAGTTGAAAATAAAGACAGCGCGGGTAATATCACAGTTATGCACACAGCGGTAGACCAAAATGATCTACTAAAGAAGTTCTGGGAGATCGAAGACCAAGTTCCGCAAACTAGTATCTTAACCGAGGAAGAATTAAGGTATGAAGAGCTTTATAAAGCTTCTACTTCAAGAGGCGAAGATGGACGATACATAGTTAATTTACCATTTAAGGATGCAATACCGGCCTGTGTAAATAGTAACATAAAGGAAATAGCTGTAAGAAGATTCAAGGCATTAGAGAGAAAATTCGCGAAGAATTTAAATCTGAAAGAAAATTACACAAAGGTTATAGAGGAATATTTACATTTGAACCACATGAGAAGAGTACAGAAACCGGACAAAAGGTTAAATAAAGCAGCATACTTACCTCATCACGCCGTCATAAGGGAGGGTAAATCTACATCAAAGGTGCGCGTAGTGTTCGACGCGTCCTGCAAGAATGAAAAGGGAGTATCACTCAATGATACATTAATGATAGGACCTACCTTGCAGTCGGATTTGCGGCATATCATTCTTCGCTGGAGAGTTCACCCGATAGCACTTACTGCAGACATAGTAAAAATGTACCGACAAGTGAGAGTAGCCGAAGATAATGTAAGATACCAGAGAATAGTTTGGCGGAAGGAACCTGATGAAGAAATACAAGATTATGAGTTATTAACTGTAACTTTTGGTACAGCTTCAGCACCTTATTTGGCGGTTAAGACTTTACATCAAGTCGCCTTGGATTATAAACAAGAATTTCCAACAGCATCGGAAATAGTACCAACAAGTTATTATATGGATGACTTAATGACAGGGTGTTCCACAATAGAAGAAGGCAGGACTTTGTATATTGAAATGAAAACCTTGTTAGGAAAGGCTGGATTTGAATTACAAAAGTGGAACAGCAATAGTTCGGAATTAATGAAGAAAATCGAGACATATGAAGGTAAGGATGAAAAGGAAATATTAAATGATAGTACAAAAATTTTAGGACTTACCTGGTGTCGTAGTGTAGATCAGTTTAAGTACACGGTGCTGCTTCCTTCAGCATCTGAAACTTTAAGTAAACGTATTATTATTTCGGATATCGCGCGTTTATTTGACCCGTTAGGCTGGATAGCGCCTAGTTTGATTCTAGCTAAAATACTTATCCAAAAATTGTGGCTAGCAGGAGTAGGATGGGACGATAGTGTACCGGATAAAATAAAAGAAGAATGGGTCACTTACCGTCAAGACTTGGAGAATTTATGCAAAGTGCGTGTTCCGAGGTGGTTAGGAACATCAAATGGTTCGGTTATAGAGTTGCATGGCTTCAGCGATGCTTCAAAGGCAGCCTACGCAGCAGTTGTGTATACTCGATGTATAGATCCTTCAGGCAATATACAAGTCGCTCTTTTGACAGCAAAAACAAAGGTCGCACCTATAAAGACAGTCAGTATCCCTCGCCTAGAACTATGTGCAGCAGTACTTTTGACACGTTTATTGACCGATGTGGCACGGGCTATGAACATTCCCAAGGACAAGGTGCGCGCTTGGACGGACTCCACAGTAGTCTTGGCATGGCTAAATAGCCACCCAAGCCGATGGAAAACCTTCGTCAGCAACAGAGTCTCAGAGATCTTGACCACACTAGAAGCAAATCAATGGGCACATGTATCTACGAAAGATAATCCCGCAGATTGTGCATCAAGGGGAGTTTTACCGTCTCTCTTACATGAAAATAAAATTTGGTTTCATGGGCCTCAATTCTTACATAATGTAATTATAGAGTATAGTAGACTATTGAATGTAGATATTAATTTGGAGGAGAATATTAAATGCCATGTTACGGTAGAACATAAAGGTGTACCGTGGGATAAGTATAGTTCGTTAAGGAAATTATTAAGAATAGTAGCTTTATGTAGAATTTTCTTTTATCATTATGTTAAGTCTAGAGATATACCCAAATACATAAAGGGGACAGAACTAGACGAAGCATTAAAGTGTTGTATAAGAAGATGTCAAAGAGTGGAGTTCGAAATTGAGTACATACAGTTACAAAGAAATATGCCTGTAAATAATAAGTAAAGTAAAATTAGTTCTTTATGTCCTTTTTGAGATAAAGATGGTATAATAAGAGTTGGTGGTAGATTACACCATGCTTCATTGAGTGACAACGAAAAACATCCTATAATTTTACCACATAATACTCATTTTACTAAGTTGCTGATTGCAGACGCACATGATAGGACGTTACACGGTGGTCTTCAGATAATGATTAACTATCTAAGATCAGCTTATTGGATAATAGGAGTAAAAGGTCTTGCTAAAAATTATGTAAATAAATGTGTCATATGTGTAAAAAATAAAGCTAAGGTATATAATCAGTTTATGGGTTCGCTTCCTTCATCACGTTGTACTCCATCACGACCATTTCTGAATAGTGGTGTAGATTATGCAGGTCCAGTTCAAATTAGGACGACAAAGGGTCGAGGGCATCGCTCTCACAAGGGCTACATTTGTGTGTATGTGTGTATGAGTACTCGAGCTATACACTTAGAGGTGGTGAGTGACATGAGTACTCAGGGTTTTCTCGCAGCTTTTCGTCGATTTGTAGCTAGACGTGGCCATTGTGCAAACATCTGGAGCGATAATGGCACCAATTTCGTAGGTGCAGCAAGAGAACTTAGGAAATTAGCTTCGATCCAACAAGATATTGCAGGAAGGTTAGAAGATCGTAATACTACTTGGCATTTCATACCACCGCATGCTCCAAATTTCGGTGGATTATGGGAGTCAGCAGTGAAATCTACCAAATATCACTTAAAACGCGTAATAGGTAGTTCAACATTGACTTACGAGGAGATGAGCACTCTGTTGAGTGAAATAGAGGCGTGTTTAAATTCCAGGCCAATGACTGTGATCAATGGTGAAGATATTCATGAACCGATGCCATTAACCCCAGGTCATTTTTTAATCGGTGAGCCGCTAGTCACTGTTCCGGATATTAGTTATGAAGGATCTAATATCAGTTCTTTATCTCGATGGCAGCATGTACAAAAAATGGTTCAAAGTTTTTGGAAACGCTGGTCGGTAGAATACATAAGTAGCTTAGTTCATAGGTATAAGTGGTCGCACAGGACTCCTGAGCCTAAAGTCGGGGATGTAGTTCTTGTTAAGGAATTCGATATGCCCCCTGCTTGTTGGTTTCTGGGTACAATTATTGAGAAACATCCAGGACCCGATGAAATCACACGAGTAGTAACGCTACGAACTAGTAAGGGTTTGTTGAAACGTCCTACGTCCAAGCTCTGTATTCTGCCAGTCAATGAATAAACATAATTGATTGTATTTAAACCCAGAATGTTTGTGAAGTCTGTTATTTTATTGTTAAAGGGTTACATTAATAGTTCACTAACTGAAGGTTTATTGAATAAACTATGTAGTTTTGTTATTAAGTAAGAACTGTTTATCTCTATGCTATATCTAGGCAAGTGAATATAAGCTCTAAGTTGTTGTGAATTTGTAGTTAAGATTTTAGGTATTTAAAGTTAGGATTCTGATTTATTTTAAACAAAGATTTATTTGATGTAAGGGTAAGGTAATTGTTAACTTTTGGTTAAGATTTAAGAAGTTAATATTAAATGCTTATGTTTGATTTTATATAAAGATTTTATGTCAGGCTATGATGGTTAATAGTAGAAACAACTTGTATGTCATTTAGTTTTATTCTTATTTTTTTGCCTTTAATGTAAGTGCTAGTTCTAAAAATATTAATGTACACAGAATAGTATTTTTTGTTTGAAGGACATTCCTCAATAATGTCCTTGGGGGGCGGGATGTTTAAGTGTCGCCATCTTCATTTTAAAATTGTTACTAAAGATAAAATAGTTCCTTTTCCTAATCACAGATGGCGTTGTTAGTTTAAGTCCATTTTGTAGATCGCGGTGTTAAGATTCTCCGCGATCTAATGACCCTCCGCGATTATTTTTTGGTTTAGTTAGTTCAGTACTACATTACATGTGATTGTGATATAGACAGTGGTTTTATTAGTATCCCTGGAAAATCCTTCGCTCAGCCAGATTGGCGGTAGTACAAGTGCTAGTAGGGAAGTGCGTCGTGACCAATTAAACACTAACAATACGCCGCGCATGGTTCGCCCTCACGAGCGAGCCGAGCCGAAAGCTACTCCGCGCGCAGCAAAACCTTGCGCTGCGGACCATAGTAGGAGCGCCTCGTTTCGTGAGGAACGATATCATCCACCGGGACCTCGAGATTGAGAGCCTGGAGGAGTTTGTGCGGCGCCTCGCGAAGGGAATGTTCGCGCGTGCCGATGCATCCGCCTGGCCCCATGTGCAGGACATTGCGCCCTGGCACGCGCGCCCCCCCGACGCGAGACCCCTGCCCCGCGACCTGGTAGCGGACGACGACTCCATCGCACCGGACTGACGCCTCGAGTGAGCCGCACCCAGCCGTGCGATTCTGTAACCGTCTCACCGTGAAAACTTAGGCGAAGTGAGCGTGGAGTGAGCTATCAGTGTCATCCCACCTGATACTAGGGATTGACCAAGCATACATTTACAATCATAATCGAGATTTTAATAATAATTTTTATGCTAATTCTATTGATCATTTTATATAATTTCAAAGCTAAAACCCCACAAAATATTAATGTTTTGACCACTAAAATACCTACATAACGGAGAAGGCATGTGTGTCTCGTTATTATCAGCCATATTTCAACTACTGTGGGCGAACTATGGGTATGTCACAGTATAAATATGAACAGTATGGAAACTAGGCCTATTTGTTGAAATAAATACCTACGACTCATTGGAGCGTTAGGGTTGTCACTCTTAATGTCTGTAAAATTGATGTGTTTTATTGTAACGAAGTTTTTAACGTGGTGTGGGTTAGAAGTTGACTGATTATCTTTCCCTCCTTCTGGTCAAAACGTAAATCCAAGATGATGACTGCGAAAAAATTCAAAATTTTCGTCGTGAATATCTTTTTCATAGTTTTCGAGGGTGCTAAAGCCGATAGTGAAGTCAAAATGCGCGTCGCTCGACCGATGCCTAGTTTAACCCTGCACCTTACCGTTTCTACTCGAGAATGGGTGTAATAGTAATTAAAGAAAACAATATTTTTAAAAAATATCTTTATTCTTCGTAATTATGTTAAATCACGTTTTTCGATACTTTAAACCGACTACTTGGGAAGTAGTGCTACAGTAAAAAGAAAATAATATTATGTGGCGACTTCATAAATGTATTAAACAAAAACAAAGTGGAAGACAACAGGAATAATAAAATGCTGCATGCGTAAACAGCAATTATTATGGAAGTATCGTAAGAATCGAAATATCATAAAAAAAAAACAATTTTAAAAATTTTGCGAGTAGATTACAACGTGTTATAAAACTGACAAAAAAGTCTCAGAATAATTACTTTATCCATACAGCTCAAAACAAATGTAGGGCTACTTGGAACGTTATTAGTAAAACAATGTGTAATGTGCCAAAAAGCGAAATCAATCAAATTAATATACTTAGATGGTAAACAATGTGGTGATGATCCGCAGACCATTGCGGACTTTTTTAATAATTTTTTTATAGACCAAATAAAACGCAATAAAAGTTGTACTAATAAAACAGAGACCACGGACCGTCCAACTTTTTGAAAATGCGTCGAGCGTATTGGATGAAATTTTTCGTTCTTGTTAAAACAAGAACGAAAAATTTACAGTGTTCTCTTTTGTTCTCTTTTAAAAAAGAGAACAAAAGAGAACACTGTAAAATTTACATGTAGCAGGCGAAAGTATTTTTCAGTAAATAATTTATAATTACGAATAATAGAGATATATTTTTTTAAATATTGTTTTCTTTAATTACTATTACACCCATTCTCGAATTGAAACGGTAAGGTGCAGGGTTAAACTAGGCATCGGTCGAGCGACGCGCATTTTGACTTCACTATCGGCTTTAGCTTAGCACCCTCGAAAACTATGAAAACGACACCCATGACAAATAAATGGAAAAATTTCACAGCCGCCATCTTGGATTTAGATTTTGACCTCACTATCGGCTTTAGCACCCTCGAAAACTATGAAAACGACACCCATGACAAATAAATGGAAAAATTTCACAGCCGCCATCTTGGATTTAGAT
Organism: Amphipoea lucens; assembly: GCA_947508005.1. Lineage (NCBI taxonomy): Eukaryota > Metazoa > Arthropoda > Insecta > Lepidoptera > Noctuidae > Amphipoea > Amphipoea lucens. The sequence goes on from OX382358.1 coordinate 9,835,775, forward strand.
TTTGACCTCACTATCGGCTTTAGCACCCTCGAAAACTATGAAAACGACACCCATGACAAATAAATGGAAAAATTTCACAGCCGCCATCTTCAATTTAGATTTTGACCTCACTATCGGCTTTAGCACCCTCGAAAACTATGAAAACGACACCCATGACAAATAAATAGAAAAATTTCACAGCCGCCATCTTGGATTTAGATTTTGACCTCACTATAGGCTTTAGCACCCTCGAAAACTATGAAAACGACAACCATGACAAATAAATGGAAAAATTTCACAGCCGCCATCTTGGATTTAGATTTTGACCTCACTATCGGCTTTAGCACCCTCGAAAACTATGAAAACGACAACCATGACAAATAAATGGAAAAATTTCACAGCCGCCAGCTTGAATTTAGATTTTGACCTCACTATAGGCTTTAGCACCCTCGAAAACTATGAAAACGACAACCATGACAAATAAATGGAAAAATTTCACAGCCGCCATCTTGGATTTAGATTTTGACCTCACTATCGGCTTTAGCACCCTCGAAAACTATGAAAACGACACCCATAACAAATAAATGGAAAAATTTCACAGCCGCCATCTTGGATTTAGATTTTGACCTCACTATCGGCTTTAGCACCCTCGAAAACTATGAAAACGACACCCATGACAAATAAATGGAAAAATTTCACAGCCGCCATCTTGGATTTAGATTTTGACCTCACTATCGGCTTTAGCACCCTCGAAAACTATGAAAACGACACCCATGACAAATAAATGGAAAAATTTCACAGCCGCCATCTTGGATTTAGATTTTGACCTCACTATAGGCTTTAGCACCCTCGAAAACTATGAAAACGACACCTATGACAAATAAATGGAAAAATTTCACAGCCGCCATCTTGGATTTAGATTTTGACCTCACTATCGGCTTTAGCACCCTCGAAAACTATGAAAACGACACCCATGACAAATAAATAGAAAAATTTCACAGCCGCCATCTTGGATTTAGATTTTGACCTCACTAACGATTTTGGCAACCTCTTTTAACTACCTACGACACCCATGACGAAAAAAATGTTAGCAGCCGCCATCTTTGATTTACAAATAAATTCACGTCGGTGCATGATCGCACGAGCCATTATTCGATATCGATTATAACAATAAATCATTCTTACCTTTCAAGATCAGCAGGGAATTTAAAAAAGGAAAGCTCCGGTTTTGAAGAAGTCGAGATCAAACAGTTTTTATTAAAAAGATGGACGATCCGTGGCGCAAGGAATAAATTAAATACACGATTATTCGTTCCAACACGGCACCCGTGACTGAGAGTACCCCGACCATCGCTTAGGAGTACCGTAGATGCGCGCGTCTGTGTGAGTGTGCCGTTGCGCCCGTTTGTACGTAGTTTCCGTACTGTTCGTATCTGTCTACTGTGGGTATGTGTTGGGTATTGCGCAATAGAAAAACGGTTTGCAGTTCAAATCAGATTATAATTTCACGAACAATTTAATCACACTAGCAAATCACACACTATAGGTACACGATACAACCAGATACGGAACGCGGGACAGTTTCTGAGCGCATGTTGTTTGTTTGATGTCCAATGTCCAAGAGGCTCCACATCGTTCTCTCGCGCTGTTGTCGACCCCCCACGAACTCAGGCTAGACTCTGTCAAGCGCCGCCAGATGGCGCTGGCGTTCCGAATAGTCAAACGAATGACCGGTTGCGACACGGCCATCCTGCGATGCACACGTCCTCGTGTGTTAATCTGTAAACAAACATACCCGCAAAGTATCACATAGCTCGGTCACTCCTGACCTTCATGGTTTCTCACGAAACCCCACACAACACACACAACTTAATCTCTCCTCTGTTTCATCAACAAGACTATTACTCGACTTTCCTCAAATTCGTCAGTAATACTCTGATCCCTTGGCCTGTGCCATAGCATGTGCCTTAGCCTCATAAGCGTACTTGATTCTACCAGAGCCATATAATCAAACTTTAATCAATCATAGCAAAAAAATCATCAACCAGAGCCATGTACCATCGTTATCCACATTAACAATAAACTTTTTCACTTAGAGCCTTAGACACTTGGGAACCCACACACGAGTAAGCCACTCTAACGCCACGGCTCTCTTAGCCGACCAGCAATCGCATTGCTATCACACATCCATCGCATGGATCCATGTGCATCACCCCTGTGACTACACACAACCTTACTACGGCCGATAGAGAACCCCTACTCGCGTGGTTACCAATACTTAGGCTTGCTCATCACCACTGTGATCACCATCTACTTCGACTACTCGTAGTACATGACCTACTGGCATCATTATTAACCTAACGTGAGCGTATTTAAAAAAATGCATTGTAAACTAGATTGTGCTATACCTAACATTGTAACCATTTTTGCTGTTGTTTCCCAGGGAAGCACTCAGTACCGACAGTACCCGAGTCAAAACAAAATGAAAACAACTCACCAGATTCGGTAGACAACAGATCTGTAGCTGGCTTAATGGTAAAGACATCCACTCGCTGTCACTGCCTCCTTGGCAGAAGTCGTGAAACTTCTTGCACGGAAGGCACCGTCCTTGCTCAGCGATTACTCGCACAGGAGATCCACCAAGTGCAGCGCCGTCTCACGCTGCCATCCCGCTTGTACACGTCCTTGTGTGTTAACCTGTAACCAAAAAAACCAACAGCAGTGCCTGTTCCACTCGGCCAATACTGACCACATTGTTATTGAAATAAAAACAATAACAATCATCGATAAGAAAAGATTCCTCTAAGCCTTGGTAATAATTGGTCAGGAACTGTATCAACTTACGAGTAGATCACATACTATCATAATATTACTTTGCAAGTAAATGTCGGGTAGAAATGCAATAAAATCCCAATTTTTTCTCGCTATTCGTTACACTACATAAAAATTATTCTGTGCTGAATACACGTGTTTGACCAATACTAATCAACACAACAACGTTATTAACACGTTTGCCACTTAACCTCTCTTTACTAACAAGCATTCAGCACCACAATCGTAAACAAAACAATACAGCTCACCTGTATTTTCTAACGTGTCTGGGGGTAGTTGTACGACACAAACATCCACTCGCCGTTGCTGCTTGCAGCAGTTGAAGCTCGTGCTCCACCATCCGCTTGCAATGATTGGCCGCCACTGCTCGTGCACCGGGCCGCGATATGTCCTGGTTTCCTACTTGCAGCACACGAAGGGCTTCGCTGGGGCTGCTTGGCTCGATTCAGTCACTCCACGTCGCTGGTAGCTCCACGCCACGTCCTTGGTATGCTATTTACAATAGCCACGTTGATGCTGCTCCTTTGTTCACCGTGCAGTGAATTTTCAGTTAAACGCAAATCAGCTGTCGTGCTGTGTGCTGTTACGTTTGCACACGCGTCCTACCGCGTGTTCTAATTACGGGAACGGGATACGACGAACTCGAACGCCGGATAGGGACCCGCTTTTTTTTTTTTCAAACATGGCGGTAGGTGATACACGCGCGTCACATATTCTGCATACAGCCTATGCCCAAAACAACATGCACTACGATCGCGCATCCGTATCTGGTTTATCTAGGTTCAACTCGAACAGATCCACATGATTATTTAATAAGCATTCGCATGTTTGCACTTTGTTTTTCAAATGTCAACACGCGGTTATTTTCTGATTTTGCGCATAAACCAACATTTATCCCACGCCTGATAACGGAGAAGGCATGTGTGTCTCGTTATTATCAGCCATATTTCAACTACTGTGGGCGAACTATGGGTATGTGTTGGGTATTGCGCAATAGAAAAACGGTTTGCAGTTCAAATCAGATTATAATTTCACGAACAATTTAATCATACTAGCAAATCACACACGATACAACCAGATACGGAACGCGGGACAGTTTCTGAGCGCATGTTGTTCGTTTGATGTCCAATGTCCAAGAGGCTCCACATCGTTCTCTCGCGCTGTTGTCGACCCCCCACGAACTCAGGCTAGACTCTGTCAAGCGCCGCCAGATGGCGCTGGCGTTCCGAATAGTCAAACGAATGACCGGTTGCGACATACATTTTAGTGGTCAAAACAATAATATTTTGTGGGGTTTTACAATAAAATAGCAAAACAGAAACTTAGCCAGAAACTCAGTGTTGTTTTTTTTTTCTTTTTTTTATCTTAGACTGACTAGTCAATACAGCCTGAGGCGCGAGCTTTGATGTGGATCGCGTGAAGTGTTCACTTCACCCGATTCACGACATTTAATGTCGTGAATCGAGTGAAGTGAACACTTCACGCCGCGCTTGCGCGTTAGGTTAGTCACTGTCATTATCACATTGGAGATTATTTTGATGTGGATCGCGTGAAGTGCTTGCGCGTTAGGCGCTGTCATTAATATTAAATTAAGTTTTTATTTATTTCTATAATTGACGACCATGGTCGTAAGCCTGTTCGTAATCGAGTTCAGAAATTAGTTCCTATTTATTTCAACGCTTTTAGATATTATGTCTAAATCCAACCGTGTTTGTACATTTAAAAAGTCAGTTGTGTGCATTTTGTTTTCAACAATTAACCAGATTTTGTATTAACTAGTTACAGACTACTTATTTAACCTGTAACGCGTGCAAATATAACATTATTGTAGATAGATACTAAATAACTAAGATCTGTATTTTTGATGCAAGTAACCCTTAACCGGTCAAGCGGCGCGCGTCGCCCATGATTGGCGAGTGGCGACGAAACCGTAGCCAATGAGCGACGCGCGTGAAGTGATGTTGCCATGGTTACCGTGGAGTGAAAATTGGAACATTCCGAATTGCACTGTAATCGATTACAGCGTGCTTACACATTGACCCCAATTATTCTGTATGGTATAAATTACCTATTATTCCCCGCATAATCTTACCACGCCGTACGGTTGTCAAGCGTGGTATTTTGACAGTTCAAACCGGTTTCGTTAAACAAACGTGGCATTTTCGAAATTGTGCTTCCGGCTACAGTCGCCACCTTACCAAAGAATAAGAAATTCGTGGTGTACACACAAATAAATACTATAATCCAACCGTGAGTACATAATCAAGTGAAAATAGTTTTGACTCTCAGCTGCCATGATGGTGATTTATATAAATCGGAACGCAAATTATTTATGTGAGCGCTGTGGGCGATGATGGCATAATTCGGAATGATCCATGTGGGAATAAAAGGGCTGAAGACAGAGAAATCGTACAATCAAGTAGTTATACTTGTTTATTCTTCTTTAAACTAATAAAACTCTTAAAAACACATCTTTGTAAAAATCACGTCTTAACGTCTTCACTCCGTCATTCAAAAGCCAACTGTCCTTCCCCTTTTTAAATACCTTCCACGTTATCCCAAGCATACGTCTTTGGCATACATCATCTGTCTCACTTACACCTTAGCATTCAGCTCTTTCTTACAGTCATGCATACAACAGCGTTCCATTCCTACATTCGGCCGTCCTGCTCCTGTGTCTGTCCCCAGACACTCCTTATCACCTCACAAATCCTCTTATCATACAGTACTCGCATCATTACTTCCTACATAAAGCAACTTAAAAATCTTAGAATAGAACATAAAATAAACAACTTCTTAAATAAACTTAAACACCTTACACCTAACAATACAACATAAAAACCGAAATGAACAAGTTCTCTAAAACACCTGAAATCCAAACTTGCTCTTGTTATGTCTTTTATTGTAATATCTATGCCTTTTCTGCTTAACTTTCTTATTCTTATCAGAATAGTCTTTCTTGTTTATCAACATAAATGGACTTTTGTACTCGGATAATTTTTCCCTGGTAATTCCATCTTTAGTCCATTCGTCAACCTGGTTTTCTATGTAAGATAATCGTCGAGACCGTCGTGCTACGGGCACATTATATTTCAATACAATCCTCAGCTCCAGAGGCGCTTCCCTCACCTGGACTGGATGATAAGTTTCTATGCACTTGAGAGCTTCCCGCCTTACTAACGGATTACTGATATGCTCCAGCAAAACTTCCTTCTCATCTGTAATACAATTCACATTATTTGGCTCCTCACTTTCATCTTTAAATATGGTCACACAACCTTCACTCGACCCACAGGTTGAAAAACTCTGGTCTATATTAACCGTCGTCATAGTCTTCTCTAAAGATTGCTCTTGCAAACGCTCAAGCCCCGTTAGCGTTAGACCACCGTCATTAAATTCTACGCCACACAATTCTGCCGACATCAGAATAACGTCACTACCAGAGTCAATAAGCGCCTTAGAATGGTGCTTTTCTGCCACTGTCACCGTTTTTAGGAGTTTTCCCGCGTCTTTTCCATACTCTACATCTTTCCTTGTGACTTGCATTACTTCCGAATCTTTTGACGTTGACGGCTTTCTGACGTTTTCACCGCCGCAGTCAGTGTCATGGTTGCACATACACGAATCCCGGTTTGTCATGTCCGTCGCTGCGAACATTGCCGACCGCCGTATTTCCGACATTGTCCGAGAACAGGCCTTCTCTTTCTCACTCGAACCACCTGGAGTCATGTGGTCATCGCCGCGCATTTTGCATTGCGTTGAAATATGACCGAACTCGCTACATTTAAAGCATTTAAGGCCTTTCTCTCTGTACGGGCACCGAATTGACTCGTGGTTCTTCTCACCGCAACCATAACAACGCTTCATAAAATCTGACTTAGTCGACTGACACCCCAGGGTGTATTTTTTGTTTCTCGTGGTCGTGGTCATTTTTTCTTTCACACTTTCATATATTCTGAGTTTATCTTTCAGCTCAGAATATGTCGTGACTCCATATAACATCATTTTAATAATACTAATAATAATAATTTCTTTATTTGTATAGAATGCAGGTGTTACAATAATGGTGTTAGTTTTAGATATGTTCCCAGTACATTCTGCCTGTTGGCATACAAAAAAATTTTGTGGTTATCTTACAGATAATTTAGAAACTAGGTACTTAAATTCAAAATGAGATCATGGATCAGCAAGTCTAACATTATTTACATAATAAATGAGATAAAGTAAATAGCAAATATTACAGTAATTCATCATTTATAAAATCGGTTACAGAGTAATAACATTTCTCTATCAGTAACGACGACAGGAGTTTCTTACATTTTATTAGGGGCTGATCCTTAATACAATTTGGCAATTTATTAAATATAATGGGTGCCATACCAATAATATTTTTTTTAAGCAAAGCAGTGTTATATCTACCGGTACATAGTAGACTTTGATATTTTGATCTCAAGGCAGTAGTTCGTATTCTGGTATCATTTAATGCAGGAAATAGATGCTTATTAGTTTGAACGAATATAGCTACTTCGAGAATGTATATACTAGGGAAAGTTAGTAATTTGTATTTCTTGAATAAAGGAATGCAACTATCTGTAACCTTGAGATTGAAAATAGATCTTATGCACCGTTTTTGGGCTTTAAATATAGACTCCCTTTCGGAACAATTACCCCAGAATACTACACCAAACCTGAGAACAGAGACCACCAAACCGTGATATGCAACCATTAATGTATCAATGTTAACTTTCTTGGACAGATTGAAGAGAGCGTACGCAGACGTGCTTAATCTTTTGCAAACTTCTTCTGCCTGCGGTTTCCAGGTTAATTGACTGTCAATTAATATACCCAAGAATTTAGCCACGTTAACGCTATCAATAGTTTGTTCTTTATAATTAATTTTTAGGTTTAAAGGAAGTATTTTTTGATAGAAATGCATTATATTTGTTTTATTGAGGTTTATGATAAGATTATTATTGTTAAGCCAGTTTATTGTTAATTTTAGAGAATTATTTATTTCATCTTCATAAAGCTCTTTGTTGAGGCAGTCTATTAGAATCGTACTGTCATCGGCAAATAACACACAAGGGTAAGGGATGTGTCGGGGAAGATCATTTATACACAGCAAGAATAATAATGGCCCTAGAACGCTGCCCTGCGGAACGCCATATTTAATTTCCCTAGGACCAGATAAATATTTAACCTCACGTTTTGATTTGACGCATATTTTAGAGATTTCTGTATATTGACGACGTCCACTTAGATACGATTTTATTAGACGTAGAGCATTCCCTCGTATACCGTAAGCATCAAGTTTGGCCAAAAGAGTTTCATGGTTCACGTAATCAAAAGCTTTGGTCATATCGGTAAAAATGGCGCAAATTGGTGTTTTTTTATCCACATTAACCATTATTTTATTTATCAGATCGTATATAGCCATATTTATATTTTTATTTCTACGAAAACCTTTTTGTTCCTCACATAATATATTATATTTTGACAGAAATGAAAGAAATGACTCATAAATTACCTTTTCAATGATTTTAGAAAATATGGGGATTAAAGCTATTGGTCTAAAGTTAGCCATGTCTTCTTTATTGTTCTTCTTATGGAGTGGTTTAACTATTGTGGTTTTAAGACTATCGAGGAATGTTCCAGCGGATATGCTTGCGTTAATAATGTGGCTTAGAGGGTTAGCTATAGTAGAACAGACAGATTTTATAACGTTTGTTGAAATACCGTCATATCCGTAACTCTTCTTGTTCTTTAAAGATTTAACCACCCTTGTAATGTCTTGAGGGAAAACAGGGGCCATAAAAATAGAATGAGGGTTATACGTTATTCTTACAGTATTTTTAGTTGTGTTCATCGGTGGATCTGAGATCTCGTCAATAAAGAAATCGTTGAATGATTGAGCTATTTGATTTGGGTCAGTTAATATTAAATCATTTTTTTTATTCTTGTTATGGGTTCACTTATAGATTTTGTACTATTTATTATTTGCCAAGATGTTTTAGATTTATTTTTGGAATTTTGAATTAGATAGTTGTTCTGAGCTTTCTGGGTTAGTTTGATAATTTTTTTAAATTTTTTTGAGTATACTTTAAACGTCGTTTTATTTTCACTGGTAGGATTAAGTCTTTGTTTCCAGAGTAATTGGCGTTGTTTTTTGCTGCAGATTCTAATACCTCTAGATACCCATTTGATCTTTTTTTCAGATCTTAATATGACTGTTTTGAAGGGGAAGCATAGATCATACAGGAGTTGAAATATTTCTAAAAAGTTATCATAGGCTTCATTTGGATCCTCTGTGCTGTATATATCTGAAAACGATAAGTTTTGGAGATGGTTTCTAAAGATAATTAAATTTTCTTCAGATATGTCTCGTCTTGATGTTTTCCATGTTTTAATTTGACTAAACTTACTAACTTTCATTGTAAATATTTGAGCCGTATGATCGGATAATCCGAAGTCTATTATTTTACTTTGGCAGCTTTGTTTTGAATTGTGCGCAAAATTATCTAAGCAAGTTTTACTATGAGGTCTGGTCGGTTTATTTATTTCCAGCTTCAAATCGTAGCTCATCAGAAAATATTCAAAATCTATGCTAATTCTGTTCTTTTTCAGAATATCTATATTAAAATCACCGCACATAATTATTTTTTTATTTGGTTTGGAATTTTTTTTAAGTATAATATCTAGGGTTTCATAGAATTGGTGTAGATTAGTGAATTTTATTAATTTCTTCGTCTATGATGCCATCGACTATATATTTAATCGCAACGTAATCAGGAATCTTCCCCCTTTTTCCTAATTCCTTCATGATGAGCATGTAATCAATGCATTTCTCACCTCTTCTTTTCTTTCTTTCTGACATCATTTCGTGGACCGCTTTGCTGTCAAGTGTGTCAGGGAATTCTTTGAGGAGTGCCGTTTTTAATTCGTCCCATGTCTTGTACGGCCGCTCACTCCTGAGCCACAGTGCAGCCGTGCCGCTCAGAGCCCGTCTAGCGAAAATGAGCGTCTGTAACGGCTTCCACTGAAATATTTCTGCGTTTTCTTCGACATCTTGTGCCCATCTTGCCGCAGACTGTGTTTTGTCGTGCCCGTCGAATTTCGGCACCTGTTCTTCAGCATGAGCAAGCGTGTGTGCCTGAGTCGTGCTCTGACCCTGATCGATCTCATGATCCACCGCGTCGTCAAACTCGTTAAGGCCGCGACTTTTCCTTCGGTTTCCACCACCCATTTCTGTTCTTTCAGGAAAAAAAATCGAGTGTCAATTTTTTCCGGTCGTCTTATTTTTTTCTCTGTCAGACCCCTATCTATCCCGGACGAGCCCCCAAATTTGTGGGAATAAAAGGGCTGAAGACAGAGAAATCGTACAATCAAGTAGTTATACTTGTTTATTCTTCTTTAAACTAATAAAACTCTTAAAAACACATCTTTGTAAAAATCACGTCTTAACGTCTTCACTCCGTCATTCAAAAGCCAACTGTCCTTCCCCTTTTTAAATACCTTCCACGTTATCCCAAGCATACGTCTTTGGCATACATCATCTGTCTCACTTACACCTTAGCATTCAGCTCTTTCTTACAGTCATGCATACAACAGCGTTCCATTCCTACATCCATATATCACGCAGCGGCAGCGCATGCGTATTAAGTAGGGGTTGTCGTTAGTATCAAGTGAACTTTTTTTTTTGCTTTCATGCCATTGACGACCATGTACAACTCGTTTATAGAGAGTAGTAGGTATATTCCTTGATGTAGAATGTACATAAGCCTGTACGTATTCGAGTACAGTGATAATAATTAGTTCCTAATTATTTAATGCTTTTAGAGATTTTAATATCTAAATCCAACTGTGTTTGTATATTGAAAAACTCAATTTATTCAGCCCACATTTAAGATAATATAATATAAGAAATTGTGCTAAGCAAGTACCTATTCAGTGATTGGTGTAATGTTTGTATAGATAAGTACATAATACGTAAAAGCACATACAGGTTTTTTTATATCATCTCTAGGTAAACCACACGTAAAAGATCCAAACCTTATAACATAAATATGTAGGCATATTATTAATCTAGTTACGATTGCTGACACACAAATTGCATTACATTTTTTCTACATAATTATATTGATTATGTAAATATTAATTATGCCACCCATCAAATCTTATGAATGTGCGTTAATTAAGAGAGTTGGATAAAAAACTCATATGTTAACGCTATTAAATATTTCATATTTAGCGCGCAAGCTTATTACTTTACCTTTATTAAATTCAAGTCTGTAAATGCGATAATCGCCATTTTGTTGACAGTAGTGGTCGAGGCTAAAAAACATAAAAATTGAGGATTTCGAACATCCAAACTCCACCACAGGGGCAATGAATTATACATCATTTAATAATTTGACGAATTCATCCATTGTTCCAGTTAAAATAAGTAGTGGTAATGAAGTTTTTTGATATCTAATGTCGAAGTTTCGCGCCAATCGTGCGTGTTTACATTTTTACTTTTCACAAATATGACACACACACATGTAGATAAGACTTAAAATGTGACAAATATTATTGGAAATATTATTAACAACACGAAAATGCCCAAATCCTAACGTAATATTGAACAGGTCGAATAACACGTATTATTCATTACCACTACTCAGTTTGTGTTCAATATCGCCGTCCATTTTTGTTTTTTTTTTTTTTTATCGTAATGATGTGCGAAAGCGATTATGCTTAACAATTTTTTTTTAATTTCGATTGACTCGGGTAATTAATATGTCGGAAATCGATACTCAGAAATTGAAATAAAATTATTTTAAGCATTAAATACAATAAGCATTGTTTGTAATAATGATTTATGCTTTTCTAATGTAATTTTAATAGATTTTTGGACATTCAATTGAAAATGAGTCAGTAACTGAGGACCTTTGACCATAGTCATTTATTGAATTTCGCGCCGAATTGTTTCTATATTTAAATTTATCTTCGGAATGCGCTCGCCGTTTAAAATTATTTTTATTTATTGTACAATTATTTATTTTTGATACTTTTCTAATCGTTTGCTACAGTATGCCCAGTATATATTTTTTAGGTAGGCTGAGCAAAAGTTTGAGAATGACGTTAAATTAATTCTATAAATTGCGTATTCCGCAATCACTTTACGTTTCAATATGTTTTGTTAGTTTTATAAGCTTGGTAGTTTTTGTTTCTATTAGTTTACTTGAGTAATAGTAATTGTTTATTTTTGTGGTAGTTTCCCAAACAAATAAAAAAAAATGCCATGTTTATGTCGAACCACGCACAGTTACAATAGTGGTCACGCACATGTGTGCGTGACCACTGGCCGCTTGTCGCGTTGTACGCTTGTAGTAGTGCAACCGATTCGCGCGGTTGTTTGAAGCTTTGTATCTGCCCCCCTATTCACAAGCATACGATTCACTATCGTATCGACAATGACACTTATTCGATAACCTGATTTCTGAACCGAAGGACTGGCAAAACGCTATTCAGAGATCCGTGTGGCAGGGTTTATTTCCAACCGATTATAGGTGTGTGTACGGGGAACGCTACAAAATGGTAGTAAATAGATATTCGTGGTAGAAAATTTTAAGTGGTACATAAATGATTTTTTTCGAGTATTTCATTAAGGTCGACTATAAATTATGCATTGAGTAACTTTTATCAAATAAAATATAGTAAACAATGATTTTATTAATAAATAAAATTTATCTGATTTCTATTAAACTTGCTTCGTAAACTTAAGTTTCTGTCAAACCTGGAAATCGGGAATAATAATTGTTTTTCCGAAATTTTGGTTTGAACTAAAAAGATATTATTGTGAAGTGAATAAACGCTGCTAGGTACCTATTGTTAATTATTGAAGGTTTACCTAGATCCTCTCTATCACACATAAAAATTAAAGATAGCATAAAAGGTTAGAATAGTACCTATTTGAATTTGTGCCTGGTTGATGGCAATAGTATATGTAATAGTGGGTGTATTAAACCACCTCTTCGTAACTCTTCTCAAGAGTGATGTTTTGATGATGGCAAGTACTTAAGAAGTAATTTTGCTTAGATACTTACTTTTAATTCTACTGGAATTGCGGCTGATGAGTGCGTGTTATAAAAATATCTCTTGATCTTAAAATCACGTACTCCATCTACCAAATAATTAAAAAATGTCTAGAACGAGTTTAAGTGTTTCGTAGATACGTATGTAACCACTTAAAATTATATAAATATACTAACTTGGGTATGCAGCGGTCAAAACTATACCTTTAACTGCTAATTACTTTTTAATAAACAATAATTCTTCGTTTCGATAACGTTTCCGACAGCAAATATCTGTCGGAAGAATTGATGTGTTCATACCGTATATGAACTGTCAAAATTGTACGGTTTCCGATTTGTGAATAGCGATTATAGGACTTCGTCGATAACATTGACGTTCGATACGGTACCAAGCCGTATCGTAGCTTTGTGAATAAGCCTACTGTTCAGTTTGTCTAATCATGTGCCCACTGCGCTCCCCGCGCGTGCCCCCGTGCCATCCGTGCGAACCCGCGCACCACCCGCTCGTAGTGCCACGCCGCCGCCGCCGCGTTTCGCGTCGCCGCCGGCGCACAGTGGTTCGAAATCGACGCTCCGTGGACATTGAAATCAAAATTTCTTTAGACGAGAAATAAAAATCGGAATGGCTTTATTTCAGTATTATTTATAATATTTGGTAATATGACAGCTATAGACAGCACCATCTCCGAAAAAAAAAATATTTAATATTTTTTTGTATGAAGAAAAACACAAAAGTCGTTTTTTCTCATAACTTAATAAAACTTAAAGCCTGCGGCTTACATGGGGTGTTGTCCTACATGAGGCGATTCCGAAATGCTATAACACGCACACCCATGCGCGCCGCTTCACTCACAGCAGAGTGTTGAATTTCGAGAAATTCAGTTAGAGATTTTTACGTTGATTTATGTGTGATCTTGAAAATATACAAAGTAATTGACTTTAGTTTGCTAATTTGATTAGTTATAATGAGAAATAATGGAATATACAATATAAAAATACTAAAAAAAACACTCAAATTGAGACTCATTTACAATATAAATAGATTTTGCAATCTTTCTTATAATAATTTAATTCGGTGTTAGTAGATACACAGTTTGACTTCTTAATTCACATTAAAAAAAAAAGTACAAAAACTTATAACTAATACAGAAAAATACTAAGAATAAGCAATTGTATAATTGAGAAATATATAAAATTTACACAAAAACATCAAACATTAAAATTTTGTCTACTGAGTTTCGTCATCGCTATCAAAGAATTCAAAATCAGAATCCATCATACTTGGCACCTCAACAAATTCAATGTTTTCCTTATCCATGGTATCCGGGTCAATTAAAAGAAGAGACTTCATTTCTTCAGTTAAATCATTTCTACTCTTATTTGTCAGTTTAGGTCGAATGCTTGACAAATATGGGTCTGAGGATACGATGAAACCATTAAAGATGTCATGGTTTGTCGCTCTGCGACAAAATTTCCGCGTATGATGTTCCCTGAGTTTTCTAAAATCTTTGTTTCGGGCCTCAGATGCCTCTTCTGATAGCTTTCCTATAGGCAAAATGTTGAAATGTTTTATTATTTCAGCTCCATGCAGCAGAAGTTTGTGGATACTGGAAGGCATGAAATACCAGCCATACAGTTCCACATACAGCTGCGCAGTTTCGTCGAGATAATTGGCAAACAAATCAATATTAATAGACTGTCCTGATGATACAACACGGAGAATAGTTGCGAATTTTTGGATGAGCTCCTGACTCAATCCAGTGATATTTGCAGTCTTCTCAGGACACTGGAAAAATTTTCTAGCCGTGTTGCCATCATTCGTGGTCCCAGCACCTTTATATAAAAAATACTGATATGAGAACATTATAAGATAAGTTTTATAGTATTACACTAACTAAAAAACCCTTTGATATTATACAAAATAAATAAATCAACTAACCTTGTTTTACGATATCCACCAGGAGTCCCATTTCCTCTCGAAATTTTCGCTGTATCGTCTGTTTGCGACTTTTCAAAGCTGCTTTACTAGCTTCATCTCTGGCTTGCCATTTTTTAAAATCTAATCGGTAAGCGATATGCAGCAGGCATTCCATGGATCTGATCCATGCATGCAAAGTCGACAAACCGTACTTGTAAATATCAGATGATACAGATTTCCTAAAATATGAATAAAAAGGTTAAAAGTGTTTTTCAATAAGAAAAAAAAAAAAAATTAACATACATTTCCAATATTCAACTTACATGTGAATCTTCTCCAAATCATTCATTTCACTTGGTACAGCTTTACAGATGTCACATGTTTGCATAGAGGTTTGTGACAGGTGAGACGTTATTTTGCCATCTATCATGGTCATTAACATTGAATGTTTAACTTGTATATTATTTTCAATGATAGATGGCTTCAATGCTTTAATTTCAGCATCGATCAAACCCATTTCCTCCTTCATGTCCAACTTATTTTCGCTGACAAACTTGAAATAAATTGGTCTGCAAAGCATTGTAGAAGAAGGTTTTGGGTTTTCCCAGACCAAATCCTCACCACACATCAATTGCAAGGGTACAAAAGAGCTCATAAAAACACTAGAGTCGTCTTCATCTGCATTCATGCATTGCTTGTAGTTGCTTTGATTTGACGCACCATCGAAGCCCCATTTGCAGATTAAGATCAGTTCTTTATCTTGCAAATGGTCCAAGTTTAATGTTTTGGCAAGTCGAGTGACAGTGATGTCCAAAATAGCTTGAAGTTTTACTTTAACTCCTCGTTCGGTCACTTCAATATCGCTCTCAGGAGGATAGCATGCCTTCTTGGCATTTAAAACCGAATAATATGATGGGTACAAATCTACACCACTTTCTTTCGCAGTTTCCCTTAAAGTTATATACTGCCACTTCGACAATTTCAAAGAAATAAATATACCCAACGCTTTCTCTGCTGAATATTTGTTAGTAGTTGTCTTGCCTTTCAAAAAATTCTTGATCTCTGCTGCTTTTTCAGGATGCTCGGTAATATATTTTATTAAATCTTTCACGTCCGGGTCCTCATTCTCCTCACCACATCTCACTGCAGTAGCATATGCAAGTTCCTGAGAGTCGTGCGTTAAAAGTTCTTCTATTCTTCTCTTCTTCTGTTTTTGGCATAATTCTGAGAAAGGTTTTCTTGGGCTCCTTTTTAGTGTTGTAGTGCTAACAGTACATGTAGTTACTTTGGATGTGGATGCACCATCATTTATACCACTAGCACTTGAGGTTGAAGGTTCAACAGTATCAGTAACAGAGTCGATTGATACCAATCCAATTTCTTCACTTTGTACAAATCTGTCTTTAATGAAGTTGGGCCATTTGATCTCTTTTTCTAGCCATGTCTCATACTTCTTGACAAATGTATGCATTGTTCGATTACACGATTTCCAATTTCTATGCAAAACACACATATACACTTGACAAAACTGTTTTAATTTTTTTTGTTCTTCGTCAGACAAATTTGTCGCTTTGGTTAGAAGTGCTTCTAACAAAATACTAGGCTGCGAAAAGCAACTTTTTGTTTTCACAAATATGAATATGTCCAAATTTGTATAAAATCCTTCCATGATAATAAGTAAGTACGTAAGCAAGAAGTTAATGTTATAGCGCGAACAGTTGCTGACAAAAACTAATGATTTTGACGATGTTGTCCCTATTTATATAAAAGTACCCTCTTAATCGTATCTTAATTAATAGTAGTTAGTTAAACACTTCGTAAAAATAGCCCTTAACTAATGTATCTTAACTCGTTAACAATATTTGCAACATGCACTAATGAGATGAGACTAAATTACCATCATAAGTTAATTAGCATGCATTAAGCATTGATTTCCTGCTAAACTTGAGATTACGAACAGCTTACATCAAACAATCATTACTATGTAATTATCGTTGCCCATTGGTATGTGCACCTATCCCAAAGATATCAAATAATATAGTATTAAATTCCTTCGAGAAATCCACTGAATTTCTTGAAGTTCATTACTCTGCTCTGAGTGAAGTGGTGAAATAATATATGTCTCAATTATACAATTGCTTATTCTTAGTATTTTTCTGTATTAGTTATAAGTTTTTGTACTTTTTTTTTTAATGTGAATTAAGAAGTCAAACTGTGTATCTACTAACACCGAATTAAATTATTATAAGAAAGATTGCAAAATCTATTTATATTGTAAATGAGTCTCAATTTGAGTGTTTTTTTTAGTATTTTTATATTGTATATTCCATTATTTCTCATTATAACTAATCAAATTAGCAAACTAAAGTCAATTACTTTGTATATTTTCAAGATCACACATAAATCAACGTAAAAATCTCTAACTGAATTTCTCGAAATTCAACACTCTGCTGTGAGTGAAGCGGCGCGCATGGGTGTGCGTGTTATAGCATTTCGGAATCGCCTCATGTAGGACAACACCCCATGTAAGCCGCAGGCTTTAAGTTTTATTAAGTTATGAGAAAAAACGACTTTTGTGTTTTTCTTCATACAAAAAAATATTAAATATTTTTTTTTTCGGAGATGGTGCTGTCTATAGCTGTCATATTACCAAATATTATAAATAATACTGAAATAAAGCCATTCCGATTTTTATTTCTCGTCTAAAGAAATTTTGATTTCAATGTCCACGGAGCGTCGATTTCGAACCACTGTGCGGCGCACTGTGAATCGTTCCATACAAGCTAGACGTCGGAAAGTCATTACTTAATTATGCTTTTTTTGTAGTCTTAATGATTTCCAGATAACCAAGGACCTCAAAAACACTATCGTTAATGACCTACCCCCACCCCTTTATCACTAATGAGGGTAGAAATATTTATAAGGTGTGTAACATGAAAAAATAATTATATTTACAATTCTGTGTCATACTTTCTAGCGGTGACATGACTTTATACGAACTTCAGTCTAATGTCTAAAATATGTACGAAAAATGTACGAAATTGTACGCTAAATTAAAAAAAATGTACTACAAAGACTTCACAGAAAACAATAATCAACGTGTCACCGCCAGGAAGTATTCTGTCTAGCGGGCGCTATATGTATATTTCACTAAGTAGTATTTCACTTGTAGACTTTATTATGGGCCAAGAAAAATTTACGGAAAGTGTATGTTCAATATCCATAACAGTTTGGGTATATCTATACTTATAGGTATATTAATTAGTTAATAAAACATTCGATTATAAATAATTATTTACTTTTCAATCATCTTCCTATGTACATCAATAAATGACACGTAATTGCCTTGGATGTTGATCTTGATACTTTTTTGGCCATATCGTCAAATAGTTCCCACATGTCGTTCAGTTTGCAGTGCGCCCGGTAATGTCCATCTCCACCAGAGATATTAGTTTGTATGAGTTTTGACTATTTTGTTATGGGTACATAAATAATTTCATTAATATATTTAATTCTTCATAAATAAATGGAGTTAGTTATAAATAAATACAAGATAACGATTTTTTTGTGACAAACCAAATTCCACGCAGACGACTGAGCAATAGCTAGTTTTCCATAATTATAGTAACCATTTATACGAATAGTATAGACCAATGCGCTACGCTGACTGTTTGTCAGTACAATCATGATAAATAGTTTCCTTTTTTGTTCCTTATCACTAGTAAATAATGATGGTTTTAAGTAAAAAGAAGCTCAATACATCTGATTGAATAAGATTTAATCAAGAGAGCAATACAATAATTTTCTTAGCAAGCCATGACAGAGTTCATATGTCACACGCTTCAAACTATAGTGACATTTATTTAAATTGTATTCGTTTATTAAAACGTTCCAATACTAGGCCTTAAACTAATACAATATTAAGCAAAAAATACTAGGCCTCAAAAACATAAATATAACTGTATCTGAAAATACACATAACATAACAATGGACAATGCACAAAGTTAACATTTTAATATTTGAGACACAACTTTAATTGTTTTTCGGCAGTGAGAGGCTTTGTTAAGACATCAGCCAACATTTCATCAGTACAAAGATATTCTAAATCAATCTGTTTCTTTGTTACTAAATCTTTTACAAAGTGATGTCTTATATCGATATGCTTTGACCTCGCACAAAATACAGAATTATTACAAAGTTTATGTGCTGACTGATTGTCATTTAACATCAAAACTTTACAAACAATGCCAGTACATTCGGAAATAAATGTTTTCAAAAACATAGCTTCTTTACAAGAATCAGAGATTGCCATGTACTCAGCTTCTGTACTAGAGAGTGCCACTGTACGCTGCTTACGGCTTTCCCATGAAACTATGGACTTTCCAACACAAAATATGTAACCGGTGTAAGATCAACGATCCACCTGATCGGCACCCCAGTCTGCATCAGTGAAACCCACAATATTCATTTCTCCTTTCTGAAAAATAAGACTATAATCTACTGTTCCTTTCAAATACCTTAAAAACCTTTTTGCTGCTTTGCAGTGACTTTCACCGTAACAGTTGTTAAACTGGCTAAGGAAACTGACACTGTGAGCGATATCAGGCCTGGAACATACAGATAAATACATTAAATAACCATTATGGCTTCTATAATCAAAGTTACATTTTGAACTATTTTCCTTCTGCAACTTTATTCCAACCTCCATAGGAGTTTTCATTGGTTTGCAATCTGACATATTGAATTTTTCTAATATTTTCTTTATATAACTTGACTGATCCAAGGTGAAGCTCCCATCAGCTGTTTTTTCTATTTTGATACCTAAAATATGATGGGCTGCACCTAAATCTTTCATGTCAAATTCATCCATTAGTCTCTTCTTTATAATATTCCTTCGTTGTGATGTTTTTAATGTAAACAACATTATATCATCAACATACAGGGCAATAATCATGATTTCACCATCATGACTATATACATAAACACATGGTTCCGAAGATAACCTGTTAAATTTCAATTTTTTTGGGTTAAAACATCATTAATCTTCTTATTCCATTCTTTCGCATACTATTTTATGCCATAAATTGCTTTATGTAGCTTATAAACTTTCTTCTCATATCCTTTTACCACATAACCTACAGGTTGTTCAATGTAGACTGACTCTTCTAGGTCTCCATTGAGAAATGCAGTCTTTACATCAAGATGCTCAACCATCATGTCATACTGAGCAGCCAGGGCCAGTAGTATTCTAATGCTTGAATACCTTACAACTGGAGCGAATGTTTCGTGGTAATCTATTCCATACTTCTGTGTGTATCCTTTCGCCACCAAGCGAGCTTTATACTTGAGTAACTCACCATTCAATCCTCTCTTTTTGCTAAAGACCCACTTGCATTTTACTGGCCTATGCCCCACAGGTAAGTCAACTAGGGTCCAGCATTTATTTTTTATGAAAGAGTTATACTCATCTGCTATAGCTTCACTCCAGTGTTTAGCCTCACTGCCACTCAATGCCTCCTTCAGCGTAGTCGGCAGCTCCTCTACCATTATCTCTGTGAGCCCAGCATACTCTGCTTCAGAAACATCTTGAAACAATGACTGCTCACTGTCCTGTGAATCAAGACTCGACCTCCCTGGATAGTACGTTACATCGGACGAAAAACAATCTGCACCCTCAGAATCCTCTTCATCATCCAAACTAAACATAGTTTGCCTGCGAGGATTCCTTGTGCCATCAGAAAGTAAATTGTCATCTATAGAGGTATTTACTTGGGAAGACTGTTCGCCCTGGACAGTCTGAGTAGGCTCAGATACTCCTATTGATGATAGTTGTACTGTAGTTGGTTGTACAGTACTGTCTTCACTCAACAACACAGATGTATCTATTACTTTAACATCAGTCTTTTTATTTTCATCATGTGACACAATTTTACTACTTAGAAACATATTTTCTATGAAAGTGGCATGCCTCGCCTTATGAATCTTCCTAGGATAAGATGGATCTATGAGTCTGTAGCCTTTAGTTTCTGCACAATATCCTACAAAAACAAATCTCCTATTGTTACCTACCTACTCTCGCACTTGTCATGCGACAAATAATATAATAGGGCGTGTACTGAGAAAACCTAAGACATAACCTTATTTACTATCCACCATACTAGGTGGCGTTCAAAATAATTGTACATTCTATGAGTATGATCATTCCGTAATAAGTATCGAATAATATTTATCACAGTTAAACAAAAGTACGTTTTCAAATTTGTAGTTAGTACCTAGTATAAATTTGCATTCGTATTATAATTGCTTAAGTAATACTAAATCCATAAATGTTCTGTACCTATGTCACAATGTGAGAGTAGCTAATCTATAAAAATATACCAAATCAAATAACACTACAGAATAAGTCATACAAACTTATATCTGTAATTGAGTACATACCTGGTGGAGATGGACATTACCGGGCGCACTGCAAACTGAACGACATGTGGGAACTATTTGACGATATGGCCAAAAAAGTATCGAGATCAACATCCAAGGAAATTACGTGTCATTTATTGATGTACATAGGAAGATGATTGAAAAGTAAATAATTATTTATAATCGAATGTTTTATTAACTAATCAATATACCTACGAGTACATATACCTAAACTGTTATAGATATTGAACATACACTTTCCGTACATTTTTTTTGGCCCATAAAGTCTACAAGTGAAATACTACTTAGTGAAATATATAGCGAACGCTAGAAAGAATACTTCTTGGCGGAGATACGTTGATTATTGTTTTCTGCGAAGTCTTTGTAGTACATTTTTTTTATTAAACGTTCAATTTCGTACATTTTTCGTACATATTTTAGACATTAGACTAAAGTTCGTGTAAAGTCATGTCACCGCTAGAAAGTAGTAAAAGTAAAGAAGACACACAATTCTTGCGTCTCTGTGTTCTGATCGATTTTTTATGAGTTACTAGCTGCTGCCCGCGACGTCGTCTGCCTGAAGGCTCTACAGCACCAAAAATACCTAAGATGCCAGTGTCGCTATAGCATTATAAGTAAACAACTTTTAAAATAGCATTAAAATATAAGTTTTTTTTGCAAGCGAAGCAAGTGAAGAGAGTTATATGGGAGTCCTGCTGAGTTCAGTGTGGTGTGGGGGATGTGACTGAAGGAAATAGAGAAAACAATGCAGGAATACATTCCAGGACACAAAAGAGTAAAAATACGTACAAAGGCATCATACCTTAAAACACTTCCCTATAAACAACGTTGGTAGTTATGCTGCCAGGAGCCAAAATGTAAAGAGAGTCAGGACTGGTGACGCGGGAGCAAGCGACGTACAGTTGTCCGTGTGAGAAGCAACTCGTCCTGAGGTCGACACCCGCTGCCCTCAGTGTCTGCCTCTATTGATGGTTATCGCGAAGCAAACACTCACGGGGAACTGTACGCGCTTGAACTGGAACGGGAAGATATGAGGTATGAGGGGAATGCGTGGTATAAATACTGCCTCGCCAACGCCACAACCCGTAAGAATTTCCGCCTCAATGGTGTGTCTGTAGAGCGAAATGACTTTAGGGTGGGTCCCGTTACACAACTTCAGAGGAGATAGGTTCCGAAGAAGCATAATCGGGACACCGACCTTCAGCTTGATGGTATGCGCTGAAAGTCCACTTGCTGACAGGGAGTTCAGAAATTCCACGGGATAATGTGTGGCGTCATCTTGCTCGACAACAGTGTTTATCGAAGTGTAGACCACTTCATTCCCCTCAATTTCCGAGAGAATGCATTCGTTAATTGCTGCA
The DNA here is from genome assembly GCA_947508005.1 of Amphipoea lucens. Lineage (NCBI taxonomy): Eukaryota > Metazoa > Arthropoda > Insecta > Lepidoptera > Noctuidae > Amphipoea > Amphipoea lucens. The sequence continues at coordinate 9,858,380 of OX382358.1, forward strand.
GCCTGATCATTTTTGGACGTCAAAATGGCCCGCTCACACACCCAAGAATTCTGCAGGTGCAGTATACGAGTGATGTCCCCGTACACACAGCAAATGAGTTCTTCTAAGCTGGATACCACTCTACCGAGAGACTCTGGAAGCACCACCTGTCCACCTCTCTCTTCTGGTAGAGTGCCTTCGCCAAGATTTAGAAGGACATTGGAGAATTCTTGAGCACGTGCATTGCCGCCGAGCCGAGCTCTCATATTAATGGTCAAGCGCAGCGTACGAACTCGTGACCACAACGAAGATAGTTTCAACGAAGCATTCACCTCGTCAGCCCTCGATCCCCGTGTCACCACGGGAAGCGTTTGCCGGAAATCGCCACTGAACAGAAGAGCTGTGATACGACGTATCAAATGTTCGTTCCTGCGGATGTCCTGCAGGGTTCCGTCCACGGCCTCAACTGCCTTCCTATTGGCCATCGTACACTCATCCCATACGATCAAAGAGCAATCCTTGAGCACGTGTCCCTTATCGCTGTTACGTGACACACCACAAACAGGCGTTTCGGCGCTCTCTAAATCGATAGGAATTTTAAACATGGCATGTGCTGTCTTGCCACTCGGAAGCAGTGTGGCAGCGATTCCCGACGACGCTACAGCAATAGAAATTTTGCCTTGCCTGCTGACCTCAGCAAGTATGCAAGTGGTAACAAATGTTTTTCCTGTTCCACCAGACGCATTCCAAGAAAAACATTTGACCCTGGTTTTTTCCCAACGCTTTCAAGGAGGGTGTCATAAATTTGTTTTTGCTCTGAAGAGAACAAAGCGACATGGTCATTTCGCCCGGATCGTAATTTGTCTCAGCGTTATACTCCCGATTTACACGGTCTTGATGCGGTGATGATTGGGGAGCTGGTAACCCATATTCGATCAGTGGATTGCCGCCGATAGAAATGACCACTCATCTTGAAGTGAACTGAGACAGGTGTTCAGCACGCGTTCATCAGTTACTCCGACTTCGTCTCCAGTAGAAACATGACTTTTTTGTAATACTTAACACCGCATTTTTTTTTAATTGTCGTCCTCAACTCTGCTCAAGATTTTAAGGGTTTTGTTGGAACTTGAATTTGTCAAAACGAACTATACAACTTTTATGAAGAAAATGCACATTGCCATCTATGAATTTTAAGAATAACTAACTACTAACCTCGCCAACATGATCAAATTTAAATTATTAATTTCCAAAAAGTGTCAACATGTAACTTGATTTGATTTTTATGAAAACTCATAGATGGCGCTGCTTCAAAATTTTCTTTATACTACTAAAATTCATTAAACTATGTTTTTTCTGCCCAAGTTACTTAAATGGCGTAGTTTTTATAGTGTAAAGCTAGATAATAGCATGGCTTACTGAAAAACAACATTTAAATATGCGTCGTTAGATTACGCGCTGTCACAGAATGCGTAAGAAAAATAAAGATTCACAGCTCCTCCCCCATAGGTGATAACGTGATAAAATGTAGCCTATATGTTGACCCGACCTCTTAGTAATATTCATGCAAAATTTGAAGTAAATCCATGCAGTACTTTTTGAGTTTATCCCGGACATACATACAGACAAACAGACAAACAGACAAAAATTCTAAAAACTATATTTTTGGCTTCTATATCGATTGTAGATCACGCCCCAAGTATTCTTTAAAAAAAATATTCAATGTACCGTTTTGACTTTCCTACGATTTTATTATATGTATAGTATAGATAAGTGTCTGACTGTGATAGAAAAAATGGAGAGTATTAATGAAGTTATGTATTTTTAATCATCTACCCCCTTATTCATAAAATGTGCGTGTGGATTGAGAGATTTTTTCGAAAAACTCCTCCAATCCCAACCAAATTATAAGAGGATTTAGGAAATAATTGTGAAAACTTCATGGTAAGGTATAAAATTTGTGAAACCTAAACAAAGAAAGTTAAAACTCATTAACTGGATCTCTCAATCTGGACAACTGAAGAAAAAGCCATAACTCGTATCCAAGAATATACTGCCTATGTGTTTATAATTTGCATTTTAATTAATTGTGAAGAATTTGTGAAAGCTGCTAAACAAAATTTCGATTCGTTTCAAAGCCACGTTTAAGATTTATAACGGTTTATATGGATCTCTCAGAGTGGACAATTTTCAACTGAGAGATCTTGTAAAACACGACCTAATACTGAAAAAGTATGAATAATTATCATGTTTATTGCAAATTATACTTCTGGGAAAATTTGTGAAACAAAAATCGTGATTGAAATCTTACTGGTTCAAGAGAAAATGAAAATCTTGGTTTTTGTCGATCGTCCCAACTGAGAGATCCTTATTTTGAACTATATTTAATAAACTAAAACTTATAGGTAGAAGGTAGATACATCAGAAATTGTGAAAAATGTTGTACTAAAATTTGACGAATCAGTCGTCCCTGTAAGTGTTATACTTAAAAAGATAAATCATTTTTTACAATCCTTAAGGATAACGTTGAGTAGGATAAACATACTTTTTTATTTTGTCCGATTTTTTTTTCGACTACCCTATTCATGCTAACATTGTGTATATTCATTGCGATTTGCGAAGCTGGCGTTGTGCAGCGCATTTAATGTAAGTTTTTTTAATAGTGTTGTGCTATAATTAATAATAACATAATCAGTGTTTCCGTTTAGTGATAGTGAATAACAATACAAGTATCTTATCTCGATGATGGAACCTTGAGAGGCGATGCAGAAACTGTACTACACGACCTTCAATTTTTAAAAAATGAACTTCATTCCATTGGCCTTGATCTCAATCTTTCGAAATGTGAACTATACCTAGCGGACAGTATTGACAGACACCTGACACTTCCCAAATGACATGGCCGGATTCTGCCCTCAAATCAATTCAGAATACATAAATGTACAGTAATTATTAATATATGAAAATTACTTCTTAAATAAACTAAAATTAATCGCAACAATTACATTTCTCTAGAGCAGGCGACAAAAAATGGCAAAACAATATGTGGGTTAATTGATTTTTTGGTTTTTAGCAATGCAATACAAATTGCATGTGCGTTTGGATACATGCATAAGACAAACACCGTATCTGTAGCGCGCTTGAAGGTTGCATTAAAATAAAAAACACCCGCGACTGCCAGAATCGTATTGCTAAAGTAAATACCTGTAGAAGTCAACGTTTTCACGATTATCGCACACATTATTTTTCGAGCTGCCGTGGCCCGCGTGTCATGATGTTGATCACGTTACGCATTATGCATCGACAATTATATTCAAGAGTGTGTATCCGAACGTCCTAGTTATTTTTTTCACGTCTGTCACCTGTCACTCAGTGCCCTGTACCACGGTAATGTTATCTAACAGTATTGTGACTTGGTCTTGTTCTTGAAATAATTACCTACACCCGCGCGGTACGTAAACACGCGATAGAGCTGCCCGCCCTCAGTATTTTAATTTCATCAACCTACTTGAGTTTCTTTCTAGTTTTGTAATTGTAAATTCGAATCAAAACCTCTAACTACCTACTACACAATCTTACTATTAAATGATTATAATTACTTACGTATGTACACACAAACTAAAATATATATATACTATATACAAATAAAAATAAAAAAAAAGACGAGCTCATTGGGCATCAAAAAATTCGTCCGCATCGCTGTCAATGGGATAAGTGCCCAAAAGACTGGCAGCATTACCACGTTGGATGGCAATTCTTATTTAAAAAGTAAATTATACCTAATGTAAATCAGAAGGTAGGTAGAACCTACCATTTATTACTCTCATAATCATTTCATAATGATATTTCGTCTAATTCAATAATATATGTAAGTAGCTAAGTACATAAGTAAGTAGATAGCCTTACTGCTTACAAAATCATCACACCGTCCGTTCATCACTGTGGCGCATTCGCGTCTATTTGTTTACAGAGGGTATACCGAACTCGAGGTGCGTAGGTATGACTCGCGTTTCGACCGTTTGTATGAAGACAGAATACTGATATGATAACATTACCATGATAATAGATGATATTATTATTACCTACTGTGACATTACCGTGCCTGTGCTCTGTGTAGTTTTGCGTTGACCTTAGCACGTATTACTGTATTCTGTTTATGTTACTCTGTTGGATATTTTAACTTGACCCCACGCTATCGTTTATCGGACTTTCGTTTACGCTTCTAACGTTAATATTCTGCTGTGCTTACTGGACTTTTTTGTTTACGATTTGGATTATTTGGATTCTGACGCTCACGATGTCAAGGTGCCTGAATTGTAGTGTGGCCACTAATCGAATGCGAAGGCAACCACTCTAACACCCCAGTTACAAAATACATGACATGACAGAGAGCCATCTAGAAGCAGTCATGCTAGCAATGGAGGTGGCGGGATGGCTGAGGGAGAGAGCCTCACGTCCCAGCCGCCACGGGAGACGCTCCGGGCGTCGGGAGCCGCGTGAGGACTCCCGGCCACCGAAGGCGCGGGCCTGCGGACGGAGAGTAATGGGTAGCTTACCGTCCGATCAGGACCAGGCCCGTGCCGGACGGCGCGTACGTGTTCCACGCGCGCCTCAAAGAGATGTCAGCAGAAAGGAAGAGGCCTGCCAGGGCCGAAGCCTGCCGGGGGTGCGGGATTGTCCGAAAGGGTTACCGCTACCCCGGAACATAAAGGGCTAAGGAAGGAACACGGATGGGTTTTAGTCAGTAAGAGTCTGACACTCCCTCCGCTCCACACAGAGCGGGAGGGGTCATTTGAAGATTTCCCATCCATAAAAAAAATGGTCATGACGTTGTTATGGTATTTGGGCTGGGCCAGGCATCAAGCAAATATAACGGCACCAGCCTCATTCCTTGATAACATTTTGTTGATCTTTGAAGATGAATGACTTCAAACGCAAGAGTAGGTAAAAACATTGAATGCCCATTCTTCTCCATACGAAAACTAGCTTTTGGAAGGGGCGACTAGAATCAATTTCGTTTTATTGTAATTTTTGAAATAAATGATTTGACTTTGAATGTGTCTTGTTTGAGTAATTGCAATGATGTTTTTCTAAAAATGTCTGTAAAACAAGTAGCTATACATTTTATAAGCAAGTGTCTATTCTAGCTACTTAATTAGATAGGTACTTAAATAAAAATTCAAGTGCTATTTTAGTGTTTTATTGCCAATCCAATTGTATATTTTTTGCCAAGTTGCTATGAGGAAGTCATAATATCCAGAAATATCTGTAAGACGACGAGCTCTTCGCTGTCGCGGCCTGCCTACAACGATTGAATGGTCTAGCCAGAGACTATTACCAATACATCAATAATATGATTTCTAATAAGTTTTACTTTTGATTTTTGGCTCTTTCGTCACCTGCTGACACGTCGCGTTTAGATTATTTCATACATTTTCATAGAATTAGATATTCACTGATATCGATGTGAATAAATGTCATGTCGGCTAGTGAAGAAACGGCATTTATATCCATTGATAATATTGTATTTCTCGTATTGTTTTGTCTATAAAACTCGGAAAGATTGATCATTGCTATTCAAAATGTCTAGGCGCTTTTTTTTGTATCTTGTTTGTAGTATCTATCGCTTCTTCTATGATCATAAAACTTAAACTATTGTAAAGACATACCTGTAAGCTTTAATATGACGTACTTTAAGTCAGTGTACATGAATATTTTTTGTTAGGGCACAGCTCTCTAAGAATTCCGGCCGTGTCCTTTAACGCAATAGCTCCAGAAATCAAAATTATTGAAAAAAGCTCTCTTCGTCTTCTTGGGTCTCCAATCTTTGACAATTCCTTTCCCGTTTTTATTCAGGAAAAAATTCAAAATTTCAATGACGTTTCGGAAAGATTGTTCCAAATTAATATGCATTCGGCCATAACTTTAATCCGTTACTGCTGTTTCGGCCCTAAATTAACATATTTTCTTCGCGCTTCACATTTATGGAAGCACACTCACCTTTTAGAACAAATGGACCAAATTATCAGGCATACATTAACATGTGCATAACTCCAGCTTCCTCATATGTGATAGAATAATTCTACATATGCCAATATTTAAGGCATAATAGCTGCAATCCAAGTTCCCAGTCTTAATTTAGCTGCCACAAAAACTTCGTCAATATGAGTCGTTTAGTGTGTGTTAGCTAGAGTGACGTCATCCCAGCTTCCTCATTTAATACCAGGCAAACCAGTGAGGTTAGGGTTTTGGAATATAGTCAGAAAAATAAGGCATAATAGCTGCACAAGGAAGGAAAAAACTGAACGATAATACTTAAAAAGTGTTGAAACTACGATGAAAAAACGTGTGTGTAAGCTGGAGTGATGTCACCCCAGCTGCTCATGTCGTATCTTCCAAACGAAAGAAGATATGATTATGTATGATAGCTTAAAAATTAAGGCATAATAGCTGCCATTGGCAGCAAAATTTTCAAATCTCTGGTCAAAATACTTTATGAGTTATTAAACCGATAAGTATGTGTAAGCTGGAGTGACTGCACCCCAGCTGCTCATGTCATATCTTCCGAACGAAAGAAGATACGATTATGTATTATAGCTCAAAAATTAAGGCATAATAGCTGCCATAGGCAGCAAAATTTTCAAATCTCTAGGCCTTGTAGTTTCCACGTAATAAGCAAAAAAAACTGTTCCGCGCCAAAAACATCAATTATTGCTTCGGAGATTGTAAACAGCGGCGTTGCCGTTCCGTGCGCTACAATACTGCAACCAAGTTTGCACTTAGTATGCATTCTATTAGAAGTCATTTTAACTTGCGCTCAAAATATTTTTAATTTTGTATATTGAGGATATAGACTAAGAGCCGACTGAACTATGAATGTAATAAAGTAGATTCTTATCAACTTTAGACGACGAGAGAACTAGGTACACTTACAGTAAACACATTTTGAATACAATTGGTTTGTGCTTTATTTCTGAGGTTGATGAAATAAGATAGAATTGGTCTATTTAATGCTTATTATTACTAGCGATTGAATTACTTTTTCATGAAATCGTGACATTTGAACAATTCTATACATAAAGCAAAACTAAAGTAATGTCGAATCAGAACAAATGTCATTAAGAAAATCGGTCAAGTGCGAGTCGGACTCGCGCACCGAGGGTTCCGTACAAAGGACTTGGCTAAAAGTTCATAGACAAAAAACCCAGAATCGCCAGCAACGAAATGTATAAAAATGGGTTCACTATAGTAAACCCAGTACGGTTTCAAAAAATCAGCCTCCTAAACCATATAGTGTAAAAGTTATTGAAAATAGCTTCGCAAAAAGCATAAAATGTTAAAGAGTCGTCTGACAGACGTCTTCTAATTTTGCAGGCCAAATAACCAGCTGAAGAGAACGCTCTTTCTGCTACGGGAAACACATATATTTATGCTCCTGTGCAATATCGTTAATCTCGCGAGATCTCGTCCGATTTTAGACCGAGATTAAGGTAAATATGGCCGAGATATCGCGAGATTGAGATTGCATTCCCTATTCTAGGTCAACGGGAAGTACTCTATACATTTTGATTCCCTTAAGAGTGTCGAAATATACGTTTCATAAACGGCCGTATCTTTTTTTTTACGTTAACTTGGAAGTTCGATTTTTTTACAGCTTCAAGGGACCGCAGACCTGAGTATATGGTATTAATTTCAACTCGATACCTCCACGCATTCCTGACATAAAGGGTCTTGACAGACAGACAGACGGACATCAAAGTGATCGTATAATTGTTCCGTTTTTACCTTTTGATTTACGGAACCCTAAAAGAGATGGCTCAAAGACCAATGCCTCAATGCCTAAAAAAACGGTTGCATTTATCTGTGGACATAATTTTTGCTACGCAAATCAGCTGTCAATAGTGAGAAGATTTGATTTCGAGCTTGTAAAATCACATTTTGCTGGCGGTTGAGTATATATGTTTATACGTCCTAATAATAAAACTTCTATACTTCTTCTTCTCTTCTTCTACTTCTTCTTCTCTTCTTCTACTTCTTCTTCTCTTCTCTTCTTCTACTTCGTCCGCGAACTGATTAAAAGTGTAAGTAAATTTTCTTTCGTCCTGTTTAAACATACAATTTGACTATAAATAACTCAATACTTACATAGTACGATTAATAATACATTACTGCAGCGGCCAGCAAAAGAGGCATTGATGGATGATGTGGGCCGAGGCACATATACGTAAGTCCATCAATGCTTGCTTGCTTCGATTTATCTTGAAGAAGATTGTCAAAATAATGCTCAAATTTCGAAGCATGTTTGAGAAAAATGTGTAGTCGGCTCCCAGTCTATAATCTAGTTCAAACTACTTCAAACTGATAATGTAGCGCACGGAACGGCAACGCCGCTGTTTACAATCTCCGAAGCAATAATTGATGTTTTTGGCGCGGAACAGTTTTTTTTTTGCTTATTACGTGGAAACTACAAGGCCTAGAGATTTGAAAATTTTGCTGCCTATGGCAGCTATTATGCCTTAATTTTTGAGCTATAATACATAATCGTATCTTCTTTCGTTCGGAAGATATGACATGAGCAGCTGGGGTGCAGTCACTCCAGCTTACACATACTTATCGGTTTAATAACTCATAAAGTATTTTGACCAGAGATTTGAAAATTTTGCTGCCAATGGCAGCTATTATGCCTTAATTTTTAAGCTATCATACATAATCATATCTTCTTTCGTTTGGAAGATACGACATGAGCAGCTGGGGTGACATCACTCCAGCTTACACACACGTTTTTTTATCGTAGTTTCAACACTTTTTAAGTATTACCGTTCAGTTTTTTCCTTCCTTGTGCAGCTATTATGCCTTATTTTTCTGACTATATTCCAAAACCCTAACCTCACTGGTTTGCCTGGTATTGAATGAGGAAGCTGGGATGACGTCACTCTAGCTAACACACACTAAACGACTCATATTGACGAAGTTTTTGTGGCAGCTAAATTAAGACTGGAAACTTGGATTGCAGCTATTATGCCTTAAATATTGGCATAGGTAGAATTATTCTATCACATATGAGGAAGCTGGAGTTATGCACATCACTTACAGGGACGACTGATTCGTCAAATTTTAATACAACATTTTTCACAATTTCTGATGTATCTACCTTCTACCTATAAGTTTTAGTTCAAAATAAGGATCTCTCAGTTGGGACGATCGACAAAAAACAAGATTTTCATTTTCTCTTGAACCAGTAAGATTTCAATCACGATTTTTGTTTCACAAATTTTCCCAGAAGTATAATTTGCAATAAACATGATAATTATTCATACTTTTTCTGTATTAGGTCATGTTTTACAAGATCTCTCAGTTACGTAAAGGTACACAGAAGGTACCAAATAATTGCAATAAATTTAGGCAGATCTGAAAAGTACACCCGCGGTTCTGATATACATGAAAATTGTCCACTATGAGAGATCCATATAAACCGTTATAAATCTTAAACGTGGCTTTGAAACGAATCGAAATTTTGTTTAGCAGCTTTCACAAATTCTTCACAATTAATTAAAATGCAAATTATAAACACATAGGCAGTATATTCTTGGATACGCGTTATGGCTTTTTCTTCAGTTGTCCAGATTGAGAGATCCAGTTATCTCTATTGTAGCTAAAATAGGTTTAAAGAATGTTTGTCTTTATCTGTCACGTTGTCATTTCTGTGTGTAAGAAAGAGACAAACCCCATTTTAACTAAAATAGGTTTGTTAAGTTTTATGAATAAGGGGGTTAATTTACAAATTTATAATCCATTTTGTTTCTGAGGAAAAAAAAAAAAAGAATTTTACCTATTTCATACGTCAAAAAATTTCCTTATTCTTAACTTTAACAGAGAATCAGTGAGTATATCAAAATAAAACGGTACTTGCCCGTGGTCCCCCAGTCTAGTCCCCCTTGGGGTACCACGAACAAATATTTTTGCCCGTGGAACCCCCAAGGGGGACAAAGTGGTACCATGGGCAAATTATTTGGTCCGTGGTACCCCCGCTAATAGCCAGATAAATAAAACGCAAATACAATAAACATAATGAAGGATGGTTGGTCGAGATAATCCGATGAACCTGTCCCTAAATTATATAGACATGCGGTAAAGCTTAACGAAAATATTGATATTGTGTCTCCTATACGAGCATTGCCGGTATCAGAACAGATATAAAGCACAAGGCGTACCTACCAAAAAGCATTTTCACACAAATGCATGAAGTTGTAGTTCCTGAAAAATTTAAGAACTTTGTATTGGTTGACTATACGTCTGGAGGTCAAAGAATACTCGTATTTTGTACACAAAAATCGAGCCAAATAATAGGTGAATTGAGTGAATTTGAAAAGCTGTCAATAGTTCGTTTTTTAAATGTTTTTGTTATGCCAAATTGAAATGTTTGAGATGGGGTACCACGGGCAATAAAAATATATTTAATAATAAGATTGTTATTCGGGGGGTTCCACATGTGCATAACTCCAGCTTCCTCATATGTGATAGAATAATTCTACCTATGCCAATATTTAAGGCATAATAGCTGCAATCCAAGTTCCCAGTCTTAATTTAGCTGCCACAAAAACTTCGTCAATATGAGTCGTTTAGTGTGTGTTAGCTAGAGTGACGTCATCCCAGCTTCCTCATTCAATACCAGGCAAACCAGTGAGGTTAGGGTTTTGGAATATAGTCAGAAAAATAAGGCATAATAGCTGCACAAGGAAGGAAAAAACTGAACGATAATACTTAAAAAGTGTTGAAACTACGATAAAAAAACGTGTGTGTAAGCTGGAGTGATGTCACCCCAGCTGCTCATGTCGTATCTTCCAAACGAAAGAAGATATGATTATGTATGATAGCTCAAAAATTAAGGCATAATAGCTGCCATTGGCAGCAAAATTTTCAAATCTCTGGTCAAAATACTCTATGAGTTATTAAACCGATAAGTATGTGTAAGCTGGAGTGACGGCACCCCAGCTGCTCATGTCATATCTTCCGAACGAAAGAAGATACGATTATGTATTATAGCTCAAAAATTAAGGCATAATAGCTGCCATAGGCAGCAAAATTTTCAAATCTCTAGGCCTTGTAGTTTCCACGTAATAAGCAAAAAAAACTGTTCCGCGCCAAAAACATCAATTATTGCTTCGGAGATTGTAAACAGCGGCGTTGCCGTTCCGTGCGCTACATTATCAGTTTGAAGTAGTTTGAACTAGATTATAGACTGGGAGCCGACTACACATTTTTCTCAAACATGCTTGGAATTTTGAGCATTATTTTGACAATCTTCTTCAAGATAAATCGAAGCAAGCAAGCATTGATGGACTTACGTATATGTGCCTCGGCCCACATCATCCATCAATGCCTCTTTTGCTGGCCGCTGCAGTAATGTATTATTAATCGTACTATGTAAGTATTGAGTTATTTATAGTCAAATTGTGTGTTTAAACAGGACGAAAGAAAATTAAAGTTTACTTACACTTTTAATCAGTTCGCGGACGAAGTAGAAGAAGAGAAGAGAAGAAGAAGTAGAAGAAGAGAAGAAGTATAGAAGTTTTATTATTAGGACGTATAAACATACAGGGTGTTACGGAAAGGGTATATCAATACAAACGGGTTGAAGAGTGTATCTGGTCTAGAATCTATGTACAAAATTTCCGCTCAAAAGCATTAACTTTGAAAATGCTTAATATTTTTTTTATTTCGACATCACGGCGCTGCACTGGCGCGCGGCGGCGTGATGTGCATGTACTACGCGCACAGAAACACTACAGATAATGGATAATGACCCTCGTAGTGTGGTGACACGTTTGTTATGATTTCAATTTAATAAACTATCGAAATAAAAAAATATTAAGCATTTTCAAAGTTACTACTTTTGAGCTGAAATTTTGTACCGAGATTCTAGACCAGATACACTCTTCATCCCGTTTGTATTGATATACCCTTTCCGTAACACCCTGTATATACTCAACCGCCAGCAAAATGTGATTTTACAAGCTCGAAATCAAATCTTCTCACTATTGACATTTGACAGCTGATTTGCGTAGCAAAAATTATGTCCACAGATAAATGCAACCGTTTTTTTAGGCATTGAGGCATTGGTCTTTGAGCCATCTCTTTTAGGGTTCCGTAAATCAAAAGGAAAAAACGGAACAATTATACGATCACTTTGATGTCCGTCTGACTGTCTGTCAAGACCCTTTATGTCAGGAATGCGTGGAGGTATCGAGTTGAAATTAATACCATATACTTAGGTCTGCGGTCCCTTGAAGCTGTAAAAAAATCGAACTTCTAAGTTAACGTAAAAAAAAAAGATACGGCCGTTTATGAAACGTATATTTCGACACTCTTAAGGGAATTAAAATGTATAGAGTACTTCCCGTTGACCTAGAATAGGGAATGCAATCTCGTTCTCGCGATATCTCGGCCATATTTACCTTAATCTCGGTCAAAAATCGGACGAGATCTCGCGAGATTAACGATATTGCACAGGAGCATAAATATATGTGTTTCCCGTAGCAGAAAGAGCGTTCTCTTCAGCTGGTTATTTGGCCTGCAAAATTAGAAGACGTCTGTCAGACGACTCTTTAACATTTTATGCTTTTTGCGAAGCTATTTTCAATAACTTTTACACTATATGGTTTAGGAGGCTGATTTTTTGAAACCGTACTGGGTTTACTATAGTGAACCCATTTTTATACATTTCGTTGCTGGCGATTCTGGGTTTTTTGTCTATGAACTTTTAGCCAAGTCCTTTGTACGGAACCCTCGGTGCGCGAGTCCGACTCGCACTTGACCGATTTTCTTAATGACATTTGTTCTGATTCGACATTACTTTAGATTTGCTTTATGTATGGAATTGTTCAAATGTCACGATTTCATGAAAAAGTAATTCAATCGCTAGTAATAATAAGCATTAAATATACCAATTCTATCTTATTTCATCAACCTCAGAAATAAAGCACAAACCAATCGTATTCAAAATGTGTTTACTGTAAGTGTACCTAGTTCTCTCGTCGTCTAAAGTTGATAAGAATCTACTTTATTACATTCATAGTTCAGTCGGCTCTTAGTCTATACCCTCAATATACAAAATTAAAAATATTTTGAGCGCAAGTTAAAATGACTTCTAATAGAATGCATGCTAAGTGCAAACTTGGTTGCAGTATTGTAGCGCACGGAACGGCAACGCCGCTGTTTACAATCTCCGAAGCAATAATTGATGTTTTTGGCGCGGAACAGTTTTTTTTGCTTATTACGTGGAAACTACAAGGCCTAGAGATTTGAAAATTTTGCTGCCTATGGCAGCTATTATGCCTTAATTTTTGAGCTATAATACATAATCGTATCTTCTTTCGTTCGGAAGATATGACATGAGCAGCTGGGGTGCCGTCACTCCAGCTTACACATACTTATCGGTTTAATAACTCATAGAGTATTTTGACCAGAGATTTGAAAATTTTGCTGCCAATGGCAGCTATTATGCCTTAATTTTTAAGCTATCATACATAATCATATCTTCTTTCGTTTGGAAGATACGACATGAGCAGCTGGGGTGACATCACTCCAGCTTACACACACGTTTTTTTATCGTAGTTTCAACACTTTTTAAGTATTATCGTTCAGTTTTTTCCTTCCTTGTGCAGCTATTATGCCTTATTTTTCTGACTATATTCCAAAACCCTAACCTCACTGGTTTGCCTGGTATTGAATGAGGAAGCTGGGATGACGTCACTCTAGCTAACACACACTAAACGACTCATATTGACGAAGTTTTTGTGGCAGCTAAATTAAGACTGGGAACTTGGATTGCAGCTATTATGCCTTAAATATTGGCATAGGTAGAATTATTCTATCACATATGAGGAAGCTGGAGTTATGCACATGGGTTCCACGGGCAAAAATATTTGCTCGTGGTACCCCAAGGGGGACTAGACTGGGGGACCACGGGCAAGTACCGAAATAAAACAATATTAACACACGATTATCAATTTATTTATACGTAGATGTAGGTACTTTAATTAGAAAGTTAAGTAAAGTTAGACACTTTAATTATTATTGAGCAAATAAATCAAATTATTAGTATAGCTTTCTGCAAACATTTTTAAAGTAAATCAAAACCTTCTGAAGTTAAATTGAATTTACGGTACCGACTAATTATTTAAATCAGCCGTTAGTTTTAAACAAATAAATAATAATAATATATTCTAAAAATAGAGCTAAAAAAATGAGTGTTCCGTTGTGCGGTCCAAACAGCAAGAGGACGAGCGCGCCGAGCGAGTCGGCGCGAGCCCGTCTCCTCCCTACCACCAGCAGCTGCGGTGGTCCGATGTAGACGTCACGGCTGGCTAGGCGGTGCTAGTAGTTCCGCTCGCCAATAACAGATGGCGCTCGCTCCACGAAGTTGCCAACAAGTATACCTTTGTAACCCTACAAAACCTAGTTCATTTTAAAGCTACAACCCTCTTAATTTAGAATCAGACTTCGCACGAGTTTGCATCATATTTTTTTTTCATGTTTTAGGTCAAATAGTCTCGATTTCCCTTACTGATCTATTAGAAGTTTGGGGTTCTGTAAGCAAGCCGGAGCGAAATGAAAGGATTCTGCAGCTTGTAATATCTAAATCTATCATGAAGACTGCACTGTAAACCGACTGAAGTCGAAAATAAAACTTTTTTCGATGAAAATTGAGAAAAAATGGAAGGCAGCGGGATCCCGCAATAAAAGGTGACTAAGCATTACATTATGTTATCTATTTATGTTTGTATACATACATTTACTTACTTGAAACATTTTTTCATTACTGTGGGACTTAAAAATTTTTTATTTACTTATAACGTATTTTCCTTTACCAGGTTTGTACTCAAATATAAAGACTGGCTTGAAACCGAATATTTCAAGTTTGACTTTTGGGAGACAACGAAGAGTTCTCCTCGGTAGACGAAGAAATATTAAGCGCTACACCTGGAAGGCCGCAAATGGCTTTTCACGACTGCAGTGAGGGCGTGAAACGCCAAAAAGTGAAGGATCTCCTGGACGTGCACGAACCTTAAAAATTGTGCTATGCTGCACAAATGACCACCCGTGCAAGTGGTCCCCGTACTGCATCGGACCTTATTAAGGCAGTTTCTGAGTCTACAGAGGATGCGAAACATCTGAGGAGAGACCAGGAACTTTTGCAGTCTCAGCGACAGTATTCACGTGAGGAAGCACTTGCTTTATATTTAGATACTAAGTCAACTAGAAATAGTTATAAAATTTTAAGGAAGAGAGCCATGTCTGTAGGTCATTACTTGTATCCTAGCATTTATGGTATTACTATCATTCCACAGTGTGGACTACTCAGCTGCTGATAGCATGTGCATAACTCCAGCTTCCTCATATGTGATAGAATAATTCTACCTATGCCAATATTTAAGGCATAATAGCTGCAATCCAAGTTCCCAGTCTTAATTTAGCTGCCACAAAAACTTCGTCAATATGAGTCGTTTAGTGTGTGTTAGCTAGAGTGACGTCATCCCAGCTTCCTCATTCAATACCAGGCAAACCAGTGAGGTTAGGGTTTTGGAATATAGTCAGAAAAATAAGGCATAATAGCTGCACAAGGAAGGAAAAAACTGAACGATAATACTCAAAAAATGTTGAAACTACGATAAAAAAACGTGTGTGTAAGCTGGAGTGATGTCACCCCAGCTGCTCATGTCGTATCTTCCAAACGAAAGAAGATATGATTATGTATGATAGCTTAAAAATTAAGGCATAATAGCTGCCATTGGCAGCAAAATTTTCAAATCTCTGGTCAAAATACTCTATGAGTTATTAAACCGATAAGTATGTGTAAGCTGGAGTGACGGCACCCCAGCTGCTCATGTCATATCTTCCGAACGAAAGAAGATACGATTATGTATTATAGCTCAAAAATTAAGGCATAATAGCTGCCATAGGCAGCAAAATTTTCAAATCTCTAGGCCTTGTAGTTTCCACGTAATAAGCAAAAAAACTGTTCCGCGCCAAAAACATCAATTATTGCTTCGGAGATTGTAAACAGCGGCGTTGCCGTTCCGTGCGCTACATTATCAGTTTGAAGTAGTTTGAACTAGATTATAGACTGGGAGCCGACTACACATTTTTCTCAAACATGCTTGGAAATTTGAGCATTATTTTGACAATCTTCTTCAAGATAAATCGAAGCAAGCAAGCATTGATGGACTTACGTATATGTGCCTCGGCCCACATCATCCATCAATGCCTCTTTTGCTGGCCGCTGCAGTAATGTATTATTAATCGTACTATGTAAGTATTGAGTTATTTATAGTCAAATTGTGTGTTTAAACAGGACGAAAGAAAATTAAAGTTTACTTACACTTTTAATCAGTTCGCGGACGAAGTAGAAGAAGAGAAGAGAAGAAGAAGTAGAAGAAGAGAAGAAGAAGTATAGAAGTTTTATTATTAGGACGTATAAACATACAGGGTTGTGACGTTGCAAAACTAATACTAGCGACACCTGTCGTGGAATAGCGAATGTCATGGTGGTTTACGTGACGCACGATGGCGTTGGTTTTTTGTGTTTAGTAAATTAATTACAGTTTAACAGTAAATTAAAACAAATAAACAAACATACATATTCACCATATTTTTAATTAAAAACAAAGTCGATTGTATTAAGGATAAAAATCGATAATAATCTTATATAGTCTGTGGAAGATTATTCGAGAAACTGTCAGATTGGTTTGGAAAAAACGGTGTTCCGTGTCCGGTAGATTACGACCAAGAACACGAGCCTGGGGGCTGGTTGAGAGGGACTTTATATCCTGAGAGGAACGGGATGTGCCCAAATAACCCGATAGGGTTTTAATATAAATCCAGAAAGAGCAGAATCCTGTGAGTATTCAACCATTTGCTTTATTCTTGCTGGACAGCCTATAGCCCAGGTCTCTTGCATGTGTGTTCTGACACGAGGACGTTGTTACAGGTCTGGCTTGTTATGCTAGCCTTCTTTTGATTGGTGCTATGCGCAGCTAAATTGATGCCTGGATGTTGCGCCGTTGTGTGATGATTTGGAATTCATCAGAGCGCAGGCGTTTTGAGATTATCCCTTGCGGTGTGGTCATCCGACGTTCAGGAAGGCCTTACTTAGCCGGTTCCCGGTTATGAGGGAAGTACGCCACTCCAGGTAACGAAAGCGTCACCATCTCGTCCGTAGGCCGCGTTCGCGTGTGCTCACAGGAACCTCCTGTGAGCGAAGCCAAGGACCGACGACCCGTCAACTGAATGGTCAACTGACTGAGGTTAGAACTAACTGATTGGTATGAACTGAATTCAAAACTGAGAGGTTATCCGTGTAAGATAATAATTTAACCTATGAGAGAGTTAGGCCTTTTGTAAAAAGGCTAGGTGTTAAGACCAGTTGTTCGTAAAGATATTGTGTCTCGGGTTTGCTTAGCATATTAGTTATTTTCCCCATATGAGCACAGTCCAAATAGGTCGACACATGTACGTGAGCTAGTAAGGTTATTGATCTATTCCCTCGCGGACTCGCATAGCGACTCTGAGAAACTGCTATTGTCTCATGCAGGTTTTCACCCATACCTAGGGCATGCAAAACCGGAAAGTCATCAAAACCGGTTTTGAACATCGTTTTTTTGGGACCAAAACCGAAAACCGGAGCTAGGTCCGGTTTTAGCAAAAAAAATCGAATGTAGTATAATTTAAAAAGAAACACCATTTTTTTTAAATACCCACTAAGTCTACAAATAAAACAAATTGTATGATACATTTCTTTTTACCCGACTACGGCAAAGTCAAAGGAGGGTTATGATTTTAACAGGCTATGTATGTATGTGAGTATGTTCATCTGTTCCCTCATAGCTCCTAATCTACTTATCGGAACTCGACATATGAGGTATCGTTAGAACCGTCTTAATTGTCCGCTGAACATAGGCTACGTGACGTTGCACAAAACTTGATACGGCGCCCTCTAGTGGACAAAAAGTAATGTGTTAAAAATAAAAATTGAGATAAATACGCCATGTTTGGTATCATTTGAAAGGGCTTCACTTGTACATTTCCAAAATATTGCTCAAATTTAAAGCGACGCCCTCTAGCGGACAAAAGTCATGTGTTAAATTTAACACCAAAATTGTTTAAATAAAAAAAAGTAAAAAAACTAAAACCCGACTACGAAAAAAAAAAACGACGCTGAAAAAGTATGAAACAAGATTTTCATACTTCGAACAGAACAAAAAGAAAAACCGTAGTCACACGTTATAGGTACCAACCGAAACACTTTAATAACGTGTGACTACGGTTTTTCTTTTTGTTCTGTTCGAAGTATGAAAATCTTGTTTCATACTTTTTCAGCGTCGTTTTTTTTTGTCGTAGTCGGGTTTTAGTTTTTTTACTTTTTTTTTTAATCCAAACTATAACAATTGTACAGATAACAATGAACTTATAATAGTATAAAGATTAATTAACTGAGATCAAATCAACATCAAGTAAGTTTTTGGTATCTTTGGTACCTATTAAGTCTGCTATCAAAAATAATATATTTTAAACATAGAAAACACAATCAGCATCTTCAAATATTAAACACAGCCACCCACAATAACCAAAAAAATCAACATTTTTGTAACTTAGAAGACGAACTACAAAATAACATTACTTCAAAAAAAATGTTGACAAAACCGGAGCTGAGCTCCGGTTTTGGCTCTCAAAACCGGTTTTCAAAAATCGTTAAATTTTGGCCGATTTCCGGTTTTGCGCAAAACCGGAAAACCGGTTTTGCATGCCCTACCCATACCGCTAGGTACGGAGACTAGTTGTGTGGGTGAATGCCATAGTAGCAGGGAAAGAGGCATTATTTTAGTGGCTCGCCACTTTGTTTGTATGTGTGCCTTAATTATGTATTAATTCCAATAAACTTGTATTGTGTAAGAAGGTACTTGTTTAATTGAATCTTTCCCTAGCAGTATATACCCTATAAATTTACTTTAGCACGGTGGTGAGTAGTATAGTTCAAATAGAAACCATCATCAGCTTGTTTCCAATTAATTTCTGTAAACTACGCACGGGCCAGTGTTACAGGGTGTTACGGAAAGGGTATATCAATACAAACGGGTTGAAGAGTGTATCTGGTCTAGAATCTCTGTACAAAATTTCAGCTCAAAAGCATTAACTTTGAAAATGCTTAATATTTTTTTATTTCGACATCACGGCGCTGCACTGGCGCGCGGCGGCGTGATGTGCATGTACTAGGCGCACAGAAACACTACAGATAATGGATAATGACCCTCGTAGTGTGGTGACACGTTTGTTATGATTTCAATTTAATAAACTATCGAAATAAAAAAATATTAAGCATTTTCAAAGTTACTACTTTTGAGCTGAAATTTTGTACAGAGATTCTAGACCAGATACACTCTTCAACCCGTTTGTATTGATATACCCTTTCCGTAACACCCTGTATATACTCAACCGCCAGCAAAATGTGATTTTACAAGCTCGAAATCAAATCTTCTCACTATTGACAGCTGATTTGCGTAGCAAAAATTATGTCCACAGATAAATGCAACCGTTTTTTTAGGCATTGAGGCATTGGTCTTTGAGCCATCTCTTTTAGGGTTCCGTAAATCAAAAGGAAAAAACGGAACAATTATACGATCACTTTGATGTCCGTCTGTCTGTCTGTCAAGACCCTTTATGTCAGGAATGCGTGGAGGTATCGAGTTGAAATTAATACCATATACTCAGGTCTGCGGTCCCTTGAAGCTATAAAAAAATCGAACTTCTAAGTTAACGTAAAAAAAAAAGATACGGCCGTTTATGAAACGTATATTTCGACACTCTTAAGGGAATTAAAATGTATAGAGTACTTCCCGTTGACCTAGAATAGGGAATGCAATCTCGTTCTCGCGATATCTCGGCCATATTTACCTTAATCTCGGTCAAAAATCGGACGAGATCTCGCGAGATTAACGATATTGCACAGGAGCATAAATATATGTGTTTCCCGTAGCAGAAAGAGCGTTCTCTTCAGCTGGTTATTTGGCCTGCAAAATTAGAAGACGTCTGTCAGACGACTCTTTAACATTTTATGCTTTTTGCGAAGCTATTTTCAATAACTTTTACACTATATGGTTTAGGAGGCTGATTTTTTGAAACCGTACTGGGTTTACTAAAGTGAACCCATTTTTATACATTTCGTTGCTGGCGATTCTGGGTTTTTTGTCTATGAACTTTAAGCCAAGTCCTTTGTACGGAATCCTCGGTGCGCGAGTCCGACTCGCACTTGACCGATTTTCTTAATGACATTTGTTCTGATTCGACATTACTTTAGATTTGCTTTATGTATAGAATTGTTCAAATGTCACGATTTCATGAAAAAGTAATTCAATCGCTAGTAATAATAAGCATTAAATAGACCAATTCTATCTTATTTCATCAACCTCAGAAATAAAGCACAAACCAATTGTATTCAAAATGTGTTTACTGTAAGTGTACCTAGTTCTCTCGTCGTCTAAAGTTGATAAGAATCTACTTTATTACATTCATAGTTCAGTCGGCTCTTAGTCTATATCCTCAATATACAAAATTAAAAATATTTTGAGCGCAAGTTAAAATGACTTCTAATAGAATGCATGCTAAGTGCAAACTTGGTTGCAGTATTGTAGCGCACGGAACGGCAACGCCGCTGTTTGCAATCTCCGAAGCAATAATTGATGTTTTTGGCGCGGAACAGTTTTTTTTGCTTATTACGTGGAAACTACAAGGCCTAGAGATTTGAAAATTTTGCTGCCTATGGCAGCTATTATGCCTTAATTTTTGAGCTATAATACATAATCGTATCTTCTTTCGTTCGGAAGATATGACATGAGCAGCTGGGGTGCCGTCACTCCAGCTTACACATACTTATCGGTTTAATAACTCATAGAGTATTTTGACCAGAGATTTGAAAATTTTGCTGCCAATGGCAGCTATTATGCCTTAATTTTTAAGCTATCATACATAATCATATCTTCTTTCGTTTGGAAGATACGACATGAGCAGCTGGGGTGACATCACTCCAGCTTACACACACGTTTTTTTATCGTAGTTTCAACATTTTTTGAGTATTATCGTTCAGTTTTTTCCTTCCTTGTGCAGCTATTATGCCTTATTTTTCTGACTATATTCCAAAACCCTAACCTCACTGGTTTGCCTGGTATTGAATGAGGAAGCTGGGATGACGTCACTCTAGCTGACACACACTAAACGACTCATATTGACGAAGTTTTTGTGGCAGCTAAATTAAGAATGGGAACTTGGATTGCAGCTATTATGCCTTAAATATTGGCATAGGTAGAATTATTCTATCACATATGAGGAAGCTGGAGTTATGCACATCTGATAGCACTGAATATCAGGATTCCGATGATTCCGATTAAATAAAATAAATCTGTATTGGTATGTAAGTATAAGTAGATAGTAAGTAACTACTGTGTTAAAATTGTAAATAAACCTGTTTTGTACATAATAAATAGTTTTTTCTTGTTTGTACTTTTATTTTATTTTGTTACATTTGTTTAATTTATGATTCTGTTACTAATTATAGGATATTAAGTTTTGCTAACTCTAATAAAGATCATTATTATTATTTATTACATATTTTTTGTACATACCTTCATAATTTTAGTTAACTACGTTTCATTTTTCCAAATAAATATTATATTTATTTCTTTTATTTTTTTATTTCTTCTTATTAACCTAATCACACATAATTAAAAGATACCTTTAAATTTCCTGAGAAGTCCTAATTACAAGGTATTTAGACTTTCGATCACTAATCTCACCTTTATCCTGTAGCATCATTAGCTAATAAACCCTAATGAACTATATTATCATCAATACGCATTAAAAATCACTTCTAATGACACATGTTACATAAATATGTAGGAAATAATTAAATATAAATACTTAAAACAAAATTATAATTTCCGACGTCTAGCTTGTATGGAACGATCCACTGTGCGCCGGCAGCGGCCATCTTTTTGCTCTCTTCTAGTCTCTGGCTTGCACGACGAAGCGCGCACAAACTGATCGCGCTTACTTATTTTATAAACCTGCTTTTTGTTCTGTAAAACATGTCATTAAAGAAGTAACTCAAAAATGCACGCGTATTGATCACCCCCCCAACAGTGATCTATCTTTATAGTGAAGTGTTCATTTATAAAATTTATAATAATATCACCCTGAAATATACCTCGCTCGATCCTTATCGGTTCGCTATTCCTCTGAATATTTCGACATCCTGGATAGCGAAGGACCGTCCTCTATTGCCCCATACACGACATCAGGAAGGTACGCTGAGTTGTATCTACTTTATACAATTCCAACACCCTCATGAGCCATGTATGTGGCACCGAGTCATAGGCCTTCTTATAATCTATCCAACATGTCGACAGATCCTTTCGGAAGCGACGAACCTGTTGGCTGATGGCCATATCAATGAGGAGTAGCTCCTTAGTACCGCGGGATCCATTCCTACATCCATTCTGAGAGGTAGACATGATGGCGTTGGTGTCTATATGTTTGTTAATTTTAGCTCTCAAAATGGATGTAAGAACTTTATAAACCGTCGGTAAACCCGTGATCGGTCTATAATTCTTAGGTTCCGCGGTGCTACCTGATTTATGGAGCAGGTGGGTAATTCCTGTCGTTAGGAACTGGGGTAGCGAACCAGATTCCAAAGCAATCTGGAACTGATATACCAAGCGAGCGTGCGACCTTGAAAACCATTTTATCCAAAAGTTCTGCAGCCCGTCCGGCACTGGAGACTTCCAGTTGGGCAGTGGACGGACTGCACGAGCTACATCTTGGGGGCAGATGGTTATTCTTATTATTAGTTGCATAAATAACTATTAACCAATTTCCCTATAAGTATTATTTCGTTTCGCAAGAGTTCAAAAAACGGGCCCTCAATCCAGATGCAAATATACTATACCTAGGATCTTGACGGTAACAATAATTGATATGTGCAAGGGTATTAAATACTTTTTTATCAAAAAAAAAAAAAGATTTAAACACCTACGTTATTATATTTGCAGAAAAACCAAAAGCATGTCCTGTACAGCATAACACAAATTAAATTAAATCAACATTCTTCTTCCGGCAGTAGTAGTAGTAGAAACAGTAGTTTTAGGCTTTAAAGTATTTGTTGCAGGCAGCACTGCCGCGAAGCCCTCAGAAGACCACAAATTTGGAGCATAAAAGATTAAAGCAATGTATAAAATTATGGAGCACATTATGACGGTCGGTATGGAATGTTTTACCTGTAAGATGAAGAAATTACATTATTATTACCTAGGTTGTTTGTGTGATACTTCCTGGCCGCGCCACAGTGGAAAATTAAAGTAACACGTTTCTAGATAAATTGTACCCTTTATGTACTTTAGGGTACATGTAGTGAAAAAAGAAAATTGTACTTACCTCAAAGTATAATGAAATATAACGAAGTTTTAAGCGCATAAGCAGACTTGCAGATCTTTGTACCTACTAGATGTGGCCTCCAAATTAGAAGTAGGTACCCCTCTTTTTTTATGGATGAGAAATCATCAAATGACTCCTCCCGCTCTGGGTGGAGTGGAAGGGAGTGTCAGACTCTTACTGACTAAAACCCATCCGTGTTCCCTCCTTAGCCCTTTATGTTCCGGGGTAGCGGCAACCCTTTCGGACAATCCCGCACCCCCGGCAGGCTTCGTCCCTGCGGCCCTGGCAGGCCCCTTCCTTTTTGCTGACTTCTCTTTGAGGCGCACGTGGAACACGTACGCGCTGTCCTGCACGGGCCTAGTCCTGATCGGACGGTGAGCTACCCATTACTCTTCGTCCACAGGCCCGCGCCTGCGGTGGCCCGGAGCGTCTCCCGCTTTGGCTGGGACGTGAGGCTCTCTCCCTCAGCCATCCCGCCACCTCCTTCGCTAGCATGACTGCTTAGAAGGAGGTGACTGCATCCCACTCCCTCTCGCCCCGGACCATGGCTTGAACCAGGGCCGGACGCGAGAGGTCGCCGCCGCTGCCGATCGCCTCTACGATGGCACGGCGGTGCTCCGCCCAAGCGGGGCAGACCTCCACCGTATGCTCCACCGTGTCCTCTGGGCGATCCTCGCAATGGTGACACCCGGGCGTCACCTCCCGCCAGATTATGTGCAGGAACCTCCCGAAACATCCGTGTCCGGTGAGGACCTGCGTCAGGCGATAGGTGAGGACGCCGTGAGCCCGTGACGCCTCTCTAGCCACTCCTCAAAGAGGGGTCTTATCGCCACTATCGTGGCGTGTCCTGCGCTGGGTTAGAAGTAGGTACTGGAATTATCTCAGTGGGATGGTTGTATAACTTGCATAGAAGGGCGAGAAATAAGCAACACAATACGAATCGATATGCATAAGAAAAGAAATTGACCTTCAGGAAGAAGATAAGAACTTGGTAGCCTGTACTTAGGTATTTAGGACGGTCAGCAACGCAAATCGTTAACATTGTTACTTTTACGTGTCAATAATTGATTTCAAAAACTGAAATGTTGATCTAATTCGTCGTTAATTATACCTACCTACAGTACCTACATAATGTAATTTAAACAAGTTTAGGTACTTAACTAACCTATGATAAAAATATTGTGGCGCTAGCTATACGAGTAAGTCTGAACCTGTTTTACTAATAGCCTGCGCAGACGACGGATTTTAGTCCGCGGACTTTTTTGTCCGCGGCGATAGGACTTATGGAAATCTCCATAACGAACACGAAGGACAAGTAGACTGCTGGGATTTCCATACATTCTATCTTGTACAGGCCTCTAAAAGTTAGTTGACATTTTTACACTTTATATGAGTTTATATAATTGTTTTTATTTTATTTTTATTTTTTTGTTTGTTGAGAGTTTTAGTCAATTCGGTATAATTTTATTGTAATTTATTATTGACATAATCTACTCATTTCAATGTCTTTTAATGAGTTGATTGCAATATGTGGTTAGCTAGCGACCTCTACGAATGATCATATTATTATTCTTGCTTGAGCAACCGGCAGCAAGTTCGTCATGCTCCCTTAGATGTCATTGCTTGCGGTAGCGTCGGGGGTCGGGTTGCCTCCTTCCCTCAAATATGGCGAGGGGGGTAATGGCTGATCTTTGCGTTATGCTCGTGAACGGGTGCTGCTTGTGGTGACTGGTCGTCTTGCTGACCATGGTTTTATTGTTGTTATTAGTAGTAATAACTTGTTTATTTATTTTACTTCGATGGTCCTAGTTTATCATTTGTGACTTCAAGTGACAGCTATGTAAACAGAACCCAGCATTGCATATATATGTAAGCTGTCACGCCCTTTATACCTGGAGGCTTTTAATTGGTCAGTAACTTTTTTTTTTTTGGTTATATTTTTAATTTTTTTTTGCTTGAGTACGTATAGTGTTTATTGTATTTGTTGGTATATTGGCGTGGCTAGTTAACCTATGGCAAATAATTTAATTTAAGGTTCTGTGTCCTGTAATGTTAATTACTTTGCATACATAGTATTGTATAAAATTAATTATTTTCTAACTGAACAGACAGCTGTGCTGCTGGGGAGTTTGTTCCGCCACTTCTTCTCCCCAGCGAAAGCACTAGGAAGTGGCGAAGGGCGGGCGTTTTGGGAGACTGTCTTTTGTAATTTTGACGTTCGAAAAGTGCTGATTCTCAGCCTAGTTTGAATAAATGACTTTTGATTGATTGATTGACACTGTAGCTGTGACCAAATTATGATTTTTTTTTTAATCTAGGTCCAAATGTTGGAACACTAGAACTTTTTTTTACTTGTGATCCGTCAGGATTACCTGATTATTTTTGTATTTTAAATCATAATGTGGCATGGAATCACAGCTGAAGTGGAAAAATGTCAACTAACTTTTGCGAGGCCTGTACCTTTTTTCCACTTCAGCTTCTATATCCGGGTACGCCTAATACAACTTTGGTGGCGCGGCTGGGAAGTATAATTCCTGGCCGCGCCACCAACACAAGGCTATAATTTCTAAAGTAATTAAATTTTCGAATCTCTTTATAGCGTACGGAAAAGAACAATTTTGGTACAATTCTTTAGTGTACACTATGTCCGGGTACGCCTAATAGTTTACAAAAACCGTGGTGGCGCGGCCAGGAAGTATACTTCCCAGCCGCGCCACCAAAACTTCGTTATATTTCATTATTCTTTGAGGTAAAATTTTTTTCACTACATGTAAATGTAAAGAACATAAAGGGTACAATTTATCTAGAAACGTGTTACTTTTCACTGTGGCGCGGCCAGGAAGTATCACACACAAGGAAGTAGTACTTGAAAAGGCTTCGTTACAAAGATATCGTAATTTCATTTAGTGTTTAATTGAGCTACGCAGTAAGAAAGGGTCTTAACTCAGTTTTGACAATTTTCAGCCCGCCAAACCTTATAAATGAAAATACGTCATCGTTGCCAATTCGGATAAAGAGGCATGCATATCGGACGATTTACGTCAATGTATTTAGTTTGTACGAAAATTAACAAAAAATTCGTGAATGTGTCCATAATGAAAAATGCTTATTTCCATGGTCTGAACTTCTGGTCGAAGTTTATGTATATCGTCCGGAACACGGTGTATACGTTTTTTGCGGCATAAACGGCCGTATCTTTTTTTTTTCACAGCTTCAAGGGACCGCAGACCTGAGTATGGTTTTAATTTCAACTTGATGCCTCCACGCGTTCTCGAGATAAAGATTTTATATCTTTCGATTTAAACGACACACCTAAAGGACCGATTAGCGAAATACCTCGAACGATCAAAGTCAAACAAAATTTCTACAAATTAGTTGAGGCTATTGAATTTATTCCCTGACCTAGCGCCAGTGATCTCGGCCATTACAGATGTCTCTACTTATTTAATGAGAGCATACGTTCTTACGACGACTTACGCTTTAAGTCCTCTAAACGAACAAATTTTTATACATAGGTACACTTTGCTACTGTCTCATTAGTAGTAATGTTTGATTTAAAAAGTTCAGAGTTATATTGTCAGTGCAGGGTAAAATGTTCCTCTGTTCGCAGGAGTCCAACTTTCTCAGGAGTCCAACTTTTATAACATCCATACAAGTTTTCGCATGAGTCCAACTAGTTTTTTTTAGTGATGTCAAATATAAATAAAAAGTAATATCAACAAACACTCACTAGTTTTTACCGACTTCACACAAAAGGAGGTACTATGTTCGGATGTTTGTATGTTTTTTTTTTTGTATGTTTGTTCATCGAATACTCCGCCAATTGTCGACGGATTTTCAAAATTCTTTTGTTGTTCGAAAGTAGATAGTTCTGGGGTGGTCCCATTGTCACCAAGTTAGGATCTGATGATGGGATCTTAGAGAAACCGAGGGCAACCCTCAAATTTTATTTCACTTATTGTTTTTCGCATATTTTATGAAGTATCTTGTGTATTTGCGTATGGTTGTTACCATATCAGGTCGCTGGGCTGATGATGGAAGGTACAACTCCTTAACAGTAAGAAGTTACTCGAACAGGCAAGGACTGTTTTAGAAAATTGTTTTGATGTTTTATAGGGCATTTGCCACATTTGGTCTCATGATCATCAAGTCATGACCTGATGCTGCAGTCAGGATAGTCTGCAGAGTACTTAACTCCTCGACAACTAACAGCATATATAAGGTCAACTTTTATCAAGTACAAAAATTTAAACAGATCGTCTATCTATACGATAGAAATACGGCCCTAACATTTTATTTCAAATAATCACGCTAGTTTTATTTTTCAGTTTTTCTAACACAAAAATTACAATATTTTAAAAAGCATACTGTATACCGACTCAGTTGTTCGGGTCTGCACCCCCAAAAAACCCAGGGTCATTTAACCCGGTATTACGTCATCGCTCGGACTGCATTGACTAAGACTGTGACACATGTTAAGAAACGATTTTAACCTTTGCGCTAATCTATCGTATTTTAATTTTCCATCACACTTTTTCAGGCTTTGGACTAACAATTTAATACAGTTTGTTATTTTTTTTAGTATTGAATTAATGTAAAAATGTTAACAACTTACCTAACTTTTTGCATTAACTTGGCATGTTAAAAATAGTCAACATTCATTAACAGATTTACACTTGTTTACACAATTTACTAGTTATTTACACATATCAAATCAATTGCTTGTTGTCGCACACACTGTCTAGCGCGATCGAGACAATGCCTCCGCACTTCAGTAAGCACTTGATGGTCACTGGACATCACGTTAAATGCACTCACAATTCGCGCACGTAATTCTTCCACTGTACGGATTGTATGACCGTCGTTCCCATACACTAGGTCTTTGGCCCTACCCCACAGGCGCGTAATCCTCAGGCAGCAACTCCTGGACCCGAGTGAAATGGAAGGGATGGTAACCTTCACTGCGCAGGAGCTGCTACACGTAATTCTGGCTTACGCCAAACACATGGGCAGCGTCTCCGGCGCTCGCCACTGGGTGCCGGTGAAAGAAATCCAGCACCTCCTCTTCAAACTGCACTGGGTGTCGTGGCCTCCCCGAGTCAATAAGACGAGCCTGGAAGTTCTCACTCTCTCTGAAGCGCTGCACGGCTCGAAGAATGGTGCGAATATTGACCACTCGTCCAAACCTCTGGGCGTACAGTTCTTGTGCCCGCAACATTATTTCACCTGCGTCGTGATAGCACATAGCCATATTCATGTATTCTCGGGATGAATACCGATACGGGATTTCGAAAATTTTCGCACAGACAACACACAATTCGGTAACTTGATTTTGGCGAACTGAAAGACAATCTCCAGCTCTGAATGCCAGCCGCGCAAGGCGGGGTGCAGCGGGTGCAGCAAGGGGGGGACACGCTGGCCGCCGCACATGTGCAGGCGCAACCATTGTTATCTGCCTAGAGTACGTTAGCCATTAATACACAGGTTGTTGTTATTTGAATTTTTAAACAAAATGGTTTTTGGTGTTTTTCTTGGAAACTAGCGTATAGAAATTTATTATTTTTTTTGTAAAATGTCTGTCTTTAGTTATTGAATCTGTCCTTAAAATTTTTGTACTTGATAAAAGTTGACCTTATATATCGTGTTTAGGCTCATTGAAAAGGGCTCGATGTGTGGATAAACGTACTGTTAATGAGGAACATCGAAGTACATAGAGACCTGATGCTGAAGCCAGGAGCATCAGAAAAAGTACAAACCTTGAAATTACAGCACCGTAGTCGTGTTTGGGCTCATTTTAAACAGGACTAAATTTTAAGTTCAATGCAATGTTGACATAAGTCTGGCCTGATGCTGCAGCCAAGATTATCAGCATCTAGTCTAAAAACATCAGGTCAGAATTTGATGATGGGATCCTGGAGAAATCGAAGGAACTCTATAGGAAATATTATAGGCACCCCTATAGCGATTTGGGTATTTTTATAGTAACTCGTGCACTTGCTCTCGGAAAGCACCATGTGGTGAAGTGGAACTGATGATGGAGACCACAGATGGCCACCGGAACTACTCAATAATATCTAAGTATTTCACGGGTTGCGATTCGATTACTTTAATATGGTTGCTAAGCAATTTATGCTCGTCACAATGTGAATGGTGATATGGAGCTGATGGTGGACCTAGAGAACTCCTCAACAATTAATTTCCCTGCATCGGGAAAAGCAATAATTTGTTTGTAAAAGGCGATGAGCACTAAGCTATTGTAACTTAGATAAATTATAAGCAGACCCACTAAAAAGCGTGAAATAAAAACTTTTTAAGAAAAAAAAACCGACTTCCAAAAAAACACTACAAAGTGAAAAATAACTTTAATTTCGGAAGTCGGTGTCTTTGGATCTGTATTTTAGTTTTTTGCCACCGACTTCCGAAATTAAAGTTATTTTTCACTTTGTAGTGTCTTTTTGGAAGTCGGTATTTTTTTTGTCAGATACATTTTTTTTAACAAACTTTTTACAAGAAATTTCTGTAAAACCTACCACCTAAGTTCACATGTGGAAGCAATAAATATATTGAGTATCGTTTCTTCGAATCAGATTCTATTTTTATTAGAGGTATCGTATTGCTTTAGGGATTCTCACATTTTTTGGTGATGACTCATATCAAAATAACTCATATCTCGTACTTTTTAATGACAAGTTTTTATAAAAAAAAGTTTAAGTATATGGCTTCATAAAAGTTTAATAGTATACAGGGTGAATTTTTCAAGTGGGCGTGGATGGCCAAATCCGAAACTATGAGGACTAGCGAAAAGTACTCAAAGGAGTCGCGGGCTCGATTTTGATGAAAACTAAAACTGCATCATTGGATTTTTGAAAAATCAATATTTCTAGCCAGGAATCGAACCAGTTGATTTTGAAAAAAAAAAACACACACTGTATTATTACACCATTCGATAGTGTTGCTAATAAGGATCGAATGTTGGGAAGTAATGACATACTGCAAACTAAAGGAAAGAGCTCATTTTTAACAAAATACTTTTTTTTTCTTATGTTACCTACCTCATCATCATCTGCCTAGCCTTTTCCCAACTATGTTGGGGTCGGCTTCCATTCTAACCGGATGCAGCTGAATACCTCGGTATGTAAAGATGGTCACCCATCCACAGACCAACCACGGCAAGCGTAGCTTAACCTGATGGATTGACATGTGCGGCTATTAGTATTTAGCCGGGTCCGGGTTATGTTAACTACCTACTAAACCTTAACTGATTAATAATTGTTCAAAATTATGACCATTGTTTTCAATACATAGCTGGATTCGACGTCTCAAAGATTGTACTGCATTCAGCATTACAATATTATTGATTCCATTAGAATATTTTCCAAAGATCGTAATAGAAAGGACCATGCCCATCTGTGCCCCAGAAATGCCCAGATAAAGTAAATTACAAGAGTGTACTAATAAATGAAAACTAGAATTAAGTTGTTAATTTTGAAACCTAACAAGCACTGGATAAAAAACGAAAAAAAAGACTTGTTTACGTTGCAGTACCTACCTATGATAAATAATGTTTCATTCATTCATTCATGCATTAAAAGTGCAGTTTATTACGGTCTGGAATCACGTCCTTTGACCGATTTATTCATTCGTTGTGATAGTGTTGTTACTTGTTAGCGATGATAACGAATACCTACTATTATACTCGTAGTATTGTGGTTTTATTTACGTATTCTTGATACGATCGGCAAGATAAAACTTCACAAAAAGTAGCCGCATGTAGATTATAGTAGGTATTCATATTGTGTGCCTTCTATAGTGCTTTGAATATAGATTACGTATTTATTTGAGACTGTCCTATTGAATATTTTTAAATATGTTTCGAAAAGTTCAGAAGACCCCAAATCAACCTTCTTAGCCGTGTCGAGAGCGAATAACTCGAGGCGGAGTAAATTGACTTGATATTTTTCATTTATTCGAATACGATGTCCATGTCACACGTGTAAAAAGGGAACAAGAATCGAGACTGACGTGCGTGAGTGACATAACATGGTCTCTCAACATGATTGATATTAATCATAAAAGTGATTAATAAATAATCGAATGTACTGTTTCACAAAAAAACCAAGTAAACATATTACTTTATAATAACTGTCATCGTTTGTGTTTAATGAGGGATTTTTCTGCCAGATGACAAAAAACATGGCACAGTTAACCAATTTTGTTATCAAAAGCCAGAGACAGACTAGTTTTTTACCAACGCCATCTATGGGACTATGTTTTTATTTTTTGTTTACTTTGGGGCTAAATAATTGGCATACAATCATCGAAAAAGATCAATCAGAGAAAAATCATCAATTGTATCAACTAATCGATTCCAGTATCTGTTATTATTTCTCATTCGAATGTCTTCAGATACTCAAAAGTAAAAGATAAAACTACTTTGTGGCAATGTATAAATATATCAAAGCTTCAAATAAACAAATATAATTCAAGCAAAAATCTAATAAATTAATGGCTCAAAAGACTTAGCTCCAAGTCAATAACATTCCAAAAAACTATCGGGTGAGTGGTGACTCCAGACTCTGTCAATCATTGTTTTCACATTTATATTGATGGAGATACTATGGAGACAGACTAGATAATTCCAAATAACTGAAATGTTTACAGACATTTATGTATATAAAAGAACACTGATCTGGCCTAGCTTATGTGATGATTATGAAGTTCCTAGTGGAAAACTAATAGCAATGTAAACGATAAAATGTATAAACAATACCAGTAGGCAGTATCATGTTTAACGTCCAATAACTTTTCAATCAGTGCTTTATACGACATTAAATCTAGATATCATAAAACTACTGTTAATAAGTTATCGTATGACATAGAGCTGCAATTTGGGCATTGCATGACATTGCTGACTTTCACCTCCATACTAATATGGGCATGGTCCTTTGTGTTTAGAACCTAATGCTGTGAAGGTGACTGCGCTGCGGGTGTGTTAATAAAAATATTGAGCATCATTTCGAACAAGGTACGTAATGTACATAGGTATGAATACTCTAAAATAAGAAGCAGTTTATTAAAATTCAACATTTTCCTTAAGTTTGCCATATGTCATTACTTCCCAGAATTTGATCCCTATTAGGGACACTATCGAATGGTGTAATAATACAGTGTGTTTTTTTTTCCAAAATCAACAGGTTCGATTCCTGGCTAGAAATATTGATTTTTCAAAAATCCAATGATGCAGTTTTAGTTTTCATCAAAATCGAGCCCGCGACTCCTTTGAGTACTTTTCGCTATTCCTCATAGTTTAGAATTTGGCCATCCACGCCCACTTGGAAAATTCACCCTGTATAGTATATGGCTTCGTAAAAGTTTAAGTATAGGGCTTCGCAGCACCATCTATCGGCTTACATTTATGTCCTAAAAAAGTAGATAGAGGATATGAATAGGAGAGGCTGGAAACCGCAAATAGATATTAACAAGCAAATGGATTTGTTTAAAAAATATCATGAAAAATTACAGAAAACAAATCTTAAATCTATGATGATTTAGTGGAAACAATGTACCAATAGTAAAGATGGTCCTATTGTGCTAAACTTTGTATCCTACGGTCCTAATGTTTATAAGTACAAAAATATTTTTTAATTTTATGTATACATGGTCACCCTACACAATTTTACCCACGACTTTCTCACCAAAGATTTCACATTTTTTGTATATTCGCCATGAAGTTTTCACTATTATTTTCTAAATTCTTCCTTGATTTCGTAAAAATATAATAAACTTTTAAAAAGGATCACTCAATCTACAGACATCCGAATGCTACGTAAATTGATTTTTCTTATGATAAACGTTTCAATTGAGGGACCACCTTAAATAGATTGTAACTTTTGAATGGCTGCTTTTATAAATTAGAGGTTGAATTTACAATCGTTCAAGTACTTTTACTGTCGCTAGACCCATATGTAAATTTCAAATTCCATTGTGGTCTGCACTCAAGGTGAACTTATGGTGATCGGTTGAGGGACCACCTTCCGCATGCTAGTTATTTTTATTATGTGAACAGGATCGGTTGATATTCAATAAATTAGTTTTACACATCTTTTGCTAATAAGAGTAGTCATTTATAGCAGTTGTAAATTTTAAGTAGGTTTAGAGATATGGATGCCTGTCAGTCACGACTGAGGGACCACCTTGAACCGATTGTAACTTTTGAGTGACTACTTTTACAAACTAAAGGCTGAATTTACAATTGTTTGAGAACTTTTACTAAAGGCTGACGCATTCAAAAGCTCAAAATTCAAATGTAGTCCCTCAATGGGAACGCAAGTAAAGTATTTCAAAACATATTTACCATCTTCATTATTGGTGTTTTTCCAGTGTTATGGCAGTAGTAAGCCGGGGTATATGGAAAAGGTACGCAAAATCCGAAATTAGATGCTACCCCCACACCTAATGCTGCAATATAAGCGTTTGTTGGCCAAGGAGAAGCGCCATCACCTGACTGCAATAATAAAACAAACGCTGGCAATAATAAAATGTGCATCTGCATTGAGGGCCCATTTTTTGCTTTGTTCCCGTTGAGTTACTCCATTTTGTGTTACACTGTTACCCATTGGGAAAAAATGACCGATTAGTAACACTTTTTTTATGTGCGTGTGGTGTGAGGGCCACTTTGTTAAAACTCCTTAAAAATGTGCTTAGGATTTAGTGAACATTCCCAAAGAATTGTGAAAGTTGGAATCAGATTTTGTGAAAGTCAAATAACCGAGTTATGGACTCTAAAGTTGGGCCCTCAGTTCTCACATAGAGGATTGAGGGCCCACCTGAACCTGATTAACTATGGACGCTACAGAAAAAGTCTTTATGCCAAAATCTAAGCTAATGCCAAACAAAATTTGTGAAAACAAGATATTATCGCAAAACACTGTCCTACTTTGTATATCTTCGTACAAAATGGGCCCTCAATTCTCATACACGTAAAAGTTTATTACGCAAATAAAATTAAATCATTAACTTACAGCTACTGTTTCAAATCCTATATGCTACGAAATAAATTGTGAAAATTTGTGAAAGCAAGAACAGGTCACCACTTTTTGTTGTTTGAAAGTTTATGACCTTGATAAAATTCGGGCCCTCAGTCCTCCATTTTTTTGCTTTCGTTTTATTACGCTTATCGTATGAATGATAAGACAAATACTAAATTGTCTCTTTTTGTGAAAATAATTGTGCAACAAATTCAATACCAGAAAGAAATTAAAAGACCCTTTATTGTATAAGAAAATCGAGTTTTATTTTCATTCTCTGAATTAGGAAATAGGGTGACCACAATTTCTTTTAGATTGCAGTAAAGATAAGTAAAAGTAGAGTCATAGGTGTTAATAAACTTTCTTCGGTTTTTCGCTTATTATCGTTTTATTTATTTATTGTTATATTTAATGTCTATTTCCTGCAGGTCAGCGATATATTTTGTAAATAATGATACTTGTTCTTCTATGGGCACAGATGGTATGCGTCCTCTTGGCATGGTTATGTTGTAACTGTTGGGAAAAAAATCTTTCTATTACTTTTTTGAATAAAATTTCCGTCATCAATAAGTTGGAAGACCGTTTCGTGATTAAAAAAAATAATTTCGGAAATCAAATGATTACAAAAAAAATACTGTTACCCAAATCAGTTTTGCTTGAAATATCGTTCGTTCCGAAATAACTAATGACAATAGTCAAATAATGTATATCTTTGTAGATACGCTTTTCATGCCTAAACAGCTGAACCTTTCATCCCGAAAAAAAGTGGTTCCCGAGGAAAACAACAATAACGTTATTCTGATAATAGATAGATAGATAGAAAAGTTAGTAGATCATTTATGTTAATAACTAAAATGTAATAAATTATAGTATATAAATATAATAGTTATTCTTGAACAGTTATCACAGCGCTATAGTCCGACTTAAAGGAAATTTTATTAAACAATTAGGTACTTTGCCCTGCAGTGGGACAGAAATGGCTGATAATAATAATAATTTGGTACTTATAAAATTATGAGTACCTACCTATGTATCAAAACAAACTTACCTTAAATGTATGATATCTTGACCGAAGACGAGCGAGTGTCGTAACCAAAGATGTGTTTGCGTATTAAAAAATTTTTTTTTTTTTTATTCTTCACTATAACTGTTTCATAAAACTCGCCTTAATGCTTTATCACCTACAACTTCCGCTGCACTATCATAAACTATTTGTTTAGTAACTACAATAAATATTAAAACTATTGTGCATATATGTAATCAATAAAATAGTTTCTGAGGTATGATTACTTTGCAACAGCAGAAGGAACTAAAGCATCACTCAGAATCGCCACTAACAAAGTATATAAAATGAGGGTAAAATATTGTCACACTACTCACATACACAATAAGAAAATAGTTGATTTCGGTATCTATTAAGATTTCTAGTTTTATCATAATTCTTATTCGTAACAAATGACACCAATTTGTTGCACAATTTTTTTCACAAAAAGAGACAATTTAGCATTTGTCTTATCATTCAT
The DNA here is from genome assembly GCA_947508005.1 of Amphipoea lucens. Taxonomy (NCBI): domain Eukaryota; kingdom Metazoa; phylum Arthropoda; class Insecta; order Lepidoptera; family Noctuidae; genus Amphipoea; species Amphipoea lucens. The sequence goes on from OX382358.1 coordinate 9,894,387, forward strand.
ACGATAAGCGTAATAAAACGAAAGCAAAAGAAATGGAGGACTGAAGGGCCCGAATTTTATCAAGGTCATAAACTTTCAAACAACAAAAAGTGGTGACCTGTTCTTGCTTTCACAAATTTTCACAATTTATTTACTAGCATATAGGATTTGAAACAGTAGCTGTAAGTTAATGATTTAATTTTATTTGCGTAATAAACTTTTACGTGTATGAGAATTGAGGGCCCATTTTGTACGAAGATATACAAAGAAAGACAGTGTTTTGCGATAATATCTTGTTTTCACAAATTTTGTTTGGCATTAGCTTAGATTTTGGCATAAAGACATTTTCTGTAGTGTCCATAGTTACTCCGGTTCAGGTGGGCCCTCAATCCTCTATGTGAGAACTGAGGGCCCAACTTTAGAGTCCATAACTCGGTTATTTGATTTTCACAAAATCTGATTCCAACTTTCACAATTCTTTGGGAATGTTCACTAAATCCTAAGCACATTTTTAAGGAGTTTTAACAAACAACCACACGCACATCTTTTTTTTCCCCTTTGAGTGACAATGTAACTCAATAGAACGCTGTGTTCCCGTTAAGTAACACTTTCTTGGGTAAAAGCATTGTTGAAATACATCTTGATTCATAATACATTAAAACAACGGCGGAACTACAACAATCCAGGCTCAATAGCCTGTTATCTGTACTAGACCGGCCGGAATTCGAATCGGTTCTTCACAAAGCATATAATTACGTGGCTTTAATTGCACCGCAGCTGCGATGTCAAAGTATAGTTACAAAATATTTAATTCAGCGGGTATGTTTGTTTTGTAGGTAGCGCCACAATATCATTTTTCTAACTACCCTCTACCTGACACACTAAATCGGAAATAGGTACTGTTTTACTTAATGCACGCCCGGTTGTGGTAAAGAAACTGTAGGTACCTATTTGTTTATAATGTTATTTTATTATCATAATTATTTTACATGATTATAGTTGATTTATATTTCTATGCAAATATTGTTTCATTATATTGTACTCAAATAAAAATCCTTAAAACTATTCTGTAAATCAATTAGATGGTCGTTCGAGAAATGATGTTTCAAGGTAATGGCCTTCGCACTGCCGATAATTCGAGCTTATAGTTATTCGAGATTTCGATGCATCGAGGTAGTGAACTGTCGCGCTCATAATTCATCGATTTAATTTAATATCGAGTTAACGTTTTCGAGCAAGTGTTATTCGATCTAACGTCATTCGATTTCAAGTAGGGAACCCATTTTTAAGGTATAAAAATTATTTTTCAACACACTTGCTCGTAAAATGGCTCTTAAGGGGCTTACACGAGCTAAACGCAAAAAAACGGTAGTTTTCGAAACAATAAAAGTATATGATCGCCTACAGTAAACAAAATCAGAAAAATATATGATATTCTTCAGGATATATGCTAGATAGATAGTGTTTTGAAAACACAATACAACTAATTTGGTACGATAGAAAAAAATCATGAACATACCTCTAAAAAACTTTCTTTTTACAATAAAAACCATACTAATATACATACAATCATTCTGATTTTTTGTCAGATTATTCTACAAGTAACATACTAAAATGATAGTGTTTTATTTTTTTATTTAAAACAATAGTTTTTTTGTAAATCGAATATTCATAGTTCCGAACATAAAAAGTGCGCATGTGTGCGTGAACGCCCGCGTAGCGACACTGCCGGCCGAGGCCTGATGCTATACGGACGTGTCGCTCTTTTCGCCGCACTATTTCCGTCAAGATTGTTATGTTTTTGTTAAGTTTTATTTGTAAATTCATTGTTTATTATTATTTGCATATCTTCTTTCCGTAAATATTTTTATTTCGTGTAAATATAAAATACTTTTAAGTTTGTTATGTATGGGTGCAAGGCGCGCGCCATCTATTGTACGGCGAGTCCCAACTCCCGGGCGTTTCACTTGTGTCTCCCGGCAGTGGTCCGCGTAACATAACAAAGTTAAAATAGGGTAATAATTTGTAAATAAATGGGAAATATAGTGAAACATTCCGTTAGGAGGACTACAAAACGTTCATATAAAACAAAAGCCGAACATAATATGAACGAAAGTAAAAAGTATGAGCATTTTATTTTTAACTGAATATTTTTATTTTTGCAATAAAACTATGAATTTTGGCAACATCTTAGAAAGTGCAGTCATTTTGCATAAGGTAAGTATTTTCGACTCCGCGTACATCTGTCACACCGGCGCATGTGGACGACGTGTAGATTTGTATTCGAGAGTCCCCGGGTTCGATTCCCAAGGTTACGAAATCGTACTTTCTTTTTAAATTTTATTTAAATGTATTTTGAATTTTTAGATAGATAGTGTTTTGAAAACATGATACAACCTCTAAAAAACTTTCTTTTTGCAATAAAAACCATACTAATATACATACAATCATCCTGATTTTTTGTCAGATCATTCTACAAGCAACATACCAAAATAATAGTGTTTTATTTTTTTAGTTCAAACAATAGTTTTATTGTAAATAGCATATTCATAGTTCCGAACATAATAAGTGCGCATGTGTACGTAAACGGTAAACCCCCGTGTAGGAATAATGCCGGCCGAGGCCTGATACTATACGGGCGTGTCGCTCTTTTCGCCGCATTATTTATATGTACATACATTCATTGTTTATTATTACTATTTGCATATCTTCTTTCTGTAAATATTTTTATTTCATGTAAATATAAAATACTTTTAAGTTAAAATAGCGTAATAATTTGCTATCAATTATATCATTTGTAAATATGGGAAATAAAGTGAAACATTCCCTTAGGAGGACTACAAAACGTTCATATAAAACAAACGCCGAACAAAGTAAGAGCATTTTATTATTACTGAATATTTTTTTTCACTATGAATTTTGGTAGTTTAAGAAAATGCACTTATTACGCATAAGCTCAGTTTTTTCGACGACATACGTAATCGTTACATTGGCTTATGTAGACGACGCGCAGGTTTGTGTTCGAGGGTCCCCGGGTTCGATTCCCAGTGATACGAAATCGATTTAATTTTATTTAAATGTATTTTGAATTTTTAAATATATTTTTATAAATAACTAAAAAAACGTCTACAATGTAATTATCTTTCACAGGAGAAAGAAAGTCGAAAATATCAACACAGAAGTTACTTCTAAATCTAATGCGTAAGTACCTACACGTTTTCTAAGCCATTGTAACAATAAAAAAAACCTAAATTTATTAACAGACCGCGACTTATTGATAATGTGCATAAAGAAATCACAGATTCATCCGAAAATTGCAATGAAAATTATCACAAGCAAGAGTTTAATTTTTATTGATTGTGTTTATAATAAATAGAAATCATAATTATGTATGAATGTTAGGTACGAGTAGGTACCTAATCCTTGAGGCCGTCTACACATCGTGCCGCAGCTGCAGCGGCATCGCCGCCGCCGCGGCGCCGCTGCATCAGTCACCCTTGGATTTGTATGAACATACGGCGCCGCACAGTGGTCTGAAAATCGAGCTCCATACTCATAGAAACTTAAAGTACGGAAATAAAAAAACAAAAATTGTAATGGGTCTAGTATACCTCCCTTTACGTAATATTAACGTATGGATGGTATCAGTCGCTCCACGCGTGAGAAAAAAAAGTTTTTTGTTTTTTTTTTGTATGGGAGAAAAGAAAACACTTAATGTACATTTTTTTGAAACTGAATGGAACTGATAGGCTGGAGCTCACACGAGCTATTGTACCATACACGGCCATCAAGATGACATACAATTCATGCACCGTTGGGCGCTGCTTTGCACATAGCAAATTTTTGAAATTTTGTGTTTTCGATATGTGATTTTTCAAATCTTTGACGTGAATAAATGAACTTGCCGATCGATTTACTTATACTATCGTTACTTTTAGCCTGCTTATGACCTTTATGATGACAACAATTAAAAATTATGTTGATTATAAGTACCTATACGTTTTTTTTTTAATTTCATTCCAAGAACTACTTAACTCATTTAATCACCGTTGTAGTGTATCTATTAAATAGATATGTAAACACTGTCTCATTCACACAAGCGGGGTAGCTGCTGTCAGTTATGTTATGTCATCTGTCAGTTACGAGGAATGGCGGGAAACAGACAAAGTGAAGCAGGCTATATACGATGGCGCTTGGTGTGGTAGTGAGCCAGTGAAGTGATATGTTTAACATAAGTACGGAATCAACAGGATTCTACAACCGTGATTATGGTTGAGTTATAATTAGATACTGCTTCAATCTGAGCCTCAATCAGAGCCTGTTCTTCCACGATGTTCAACTTGTTTTCGTTTGAAAACTTAAAATAAATTGGTCAGCAGAACATTGTGGAAGATGGCTTTGGATTCTCCCATACCTTTTCTTCGCCACAAACTAAGCGCAGAGGCACAAAAGAACACATAAACATACTGGAATCGTCTTCGTCTGCCATAGTTTGCTTATACAAACTTTGCCCTGAAGCACCATCAAAGCCATACTTGATGCAACTCTTTGCCATCCAGCAAAGGTTCCACACGTAGGAATTTTCCAAGCTTTGCACAGTTTTATCCAAAATTTAGCTTTACTTTTACCTCTCCTTCCGTGATGTACAATGGTAACTTTTGGAGGGCAGCAGTCCTTCTTCGCCTCAAGGATGGCAATATAAGAAGGACACAGTGGTACTCCTTCTTCTTTTGCACAAGATCTTAATGTTATATACTGCCACTTCGAAAGCTTCAATGAGGTCAAAATAAATAAAGCTTTATCAGCGAAATATATAGGCACAGTTTCCTTGGGCTTTAACAATTTATTTATCCTTGTAGCCTCTTTGCTCCGAGACTAGTTTAACGATATCTGCTATATTCTTGTCATGTGCTTTCAAACCGGTTGCATGAGCAAGGCTTTCAGTGCTATACGTTAGGAGGTCTTCCGCTCTCCTTCTCTTCTGTAGCGGGCTTAGCTCTTTAAATGGTTTTCTCGGCCTCACAACTGATGTTGATGTTCCAACACTGCACGTCTCCGGTGTGTAGGATGTTGATGCACCCTCATTTAAAACAAAGTCAGAACTGGAACGGGTTTGCTGCTCTACTGACACTAAATAAGGGGTCATCTTTCCTTTCATGATCTCAGGCCATTTTATGTTCTCTTGCAGCCATGTCTCATACTTTGTTATGTATGTACGTCTCGTGCGATTACACGAGATCCATTTGTTCCTCAACGAACAAACATAAGTCTGACAGAATTGTTTCAATACCCTCTTTTCATTTTCTGACAAATCAATAGTATTCTCAAAAACTTCAAATAAAACATTGGGCTGTAAAAAACAATTGTTGTTTGTCACAAACATGACAATGTCCAAATTGGTATCACAACCTTCCATCACAGCACAATAAAAAAAATAACGTAATAAGTTAGCGCGCACAAGTACTGAGAGCTACTGATAAAAGTAAGCTCAAACGTCCTATTTTTATACAACTACCCTCATTATCGTTCGCTATTCTTTAATTAGGTTTTACAGACTTTAATATTACAGACAATAGAATTTTATTGTGACTAGGGCTCATTTGGCCCTGCTAGAGCTGGTTGATGCTCATGTCATTGGTATATAATTATAACTCAACCATAATCACGGTGATTAAATGAGTTAGTTCTTGGAATGAAATAAAAAAAAACGTATATAATCAATATAATTTTTAATTGTTGTCATCACAAAGGTCATAAGCAGGCTAAAACTAACGATAGTATAAGTAAATCGATCGGCAAGTTCATTTAACCTCGTCAAAGATTTGAAAAATCACGTATCGAAAATTCAAAATTTCAAAAATTTGCTACGTGCAAAGCGGCGCCGAACAGTGCATGAATTGTATGTCATCTTGATGGCCGTGTATTGTACAATAGCTCGTGTGAGCTCCAGCCTATCAGTTCCATTCAGTTTCAAAAAAATGTACATTAAGGTGTTTTCTCCCATACAAAAAAAATAAAAAACTTTTTTTTCTCACGCGTGGAGCGACTGATACCATCCATACGTTAATATTACGTAAAGGGAGGTATACTAGACCCATTACAATTTTTGTTTTTTTATTTCCGAACTTTAAGTTTCTATGAGTATGGAGCTCGATTTTCAGACCACTGTGCGCCGCCCGCGGTGCCATACTATTATATTCTGTGGCGATGCCGCTGTATTGGTTTCTCTTGGATTTGTATGAGCCCTTGCGGCGCGCCGCCGCGGCGCCGTGTGTTCATACAAATCCAAGGGTGACTGATGCAGCGACGACGCGACGGCGGTGCCGCTGCAGCTGCGGCATAATGTGTAAACGGCCTCAAAGATTAGGTACCTAACATTCATATATAACTATGATTCCTATTTATTATAAACAAAATCAATTTTAAATCTAATTTCTTGCTTTTGATCATTTTCATCGCAATTTTCAGATGAATCTGTTACCTATTTCATTATGCCCATTATCAATAAGTCGCGGTCTGTTAATAAAAACATTAGGTCAGAATTTTTTTTATTTTTGTAATAGCTTAGATAACGTGTAGGTACTTGCGCATTAGAAATACCTAACTTCCGTGTTAATATTTTCGACTTTCTTTCTCCTGCAGACTTTTTTTAGTTATTTATAAAAATATTTAATAGATATATTTAAAAATTCAAAATGACATTTAAATAGAAAATTCGATTTCGTTACCTTAGGAATCGAACCCGAGGACTCTCGAATACAAATCTACACGTCGTCCACATACGTCACTGTGACAGTTGTACGTGAAGTCGAAAATACGTACCTTAAGCGTAATGACTGCACTTTCTTAGATGTTTCCAAAATTCATAGTTTTAGAAAAAAAACACTGCAAAGTGATAACTTTTATTTCGGAAGTCGGTGTCGCTGGTTTCGCATTTTCGTTTTTTGACACCGACTTCCAAAATTATAGTTATTTATCACGCTGTAGTGCTTTTTTTGAAGTCGGTTGTTTTTTTTTTCTTTCTAATTGTACCTACCCCACAAAAATTCAATTAACACTAGTGCATTGAAGAATCATCAAAATTCGCATAGAAATGCCGGAGATGCAGTACATTTATGCATATTAACTTCGGACATACTACATAAGAATAATTACCTAATGAATATAGAATAACTACCTAATGAATATACTAAAACCTTCCTGGAAGTATGTAGATCACATTAGTGAAAGAATGATCAAAATTGGTTCATCAGTTTTTTAGAAAATCTACAAATATATATACAAACATACACACATACATGCATTACATACATACATACGGGTCGAATACACAACCTCCTTTTTTGAAGTCGGTTAAAAATGTTTTAAATTTCATTGAATCAGTTTTATTTCAAAATCACCCACATCCTTAAGTTTTTCAAGTCACACTCAAAACGAATAAAATTTATTATGTTGTCACACATAACTACATAATTTGTTTGTTAGATCTTTAACTTATTTGCACATCGTTTCCGCGCCATCTATTAGAATACTAGGGCGTAATCTCACAAAACCGTTACTTCTAAATCTCATGTATGCTTTATGTCATAATTGTGATGGGCGTCGTCGTTAGATGGCGTTTGCGTCGATTTTGCATATGTGTGCATGCGTTTTTCAAGGACACTTAGCTCTAGTAAGCCTCTTAATGAACAGCTTTTAGGTCCATAATGCAGTGTATTACAAACGCGTGCTTTTTCTTTACGTTACGGTACTTGTGCTTTAATTCCACAGATAATTATTTAATTTACTGGTTGGAGGTCGGAGAAGTGCGTTTTTTTTTTTAATCTCTTCAAAGAGACTTCATGCCAAAAGGAATCCGCGAGCCATATATCACTTTTTTTTTTAAATAGTCTGAATTGTCTTTGGTCCCAAAATGAACTAAAATTTATTTACCTTAAGATGAATGCGCAGATGTAGCCCGCGAAATTTAATTTTTGTAACGTTTTTTGCAATTTTCAGGTCAGTGTCAGGTTGTATCTTGATCAAAATATGATTCGCGACTATAACAGGTATGTATTTACAGAATAATAATCATTAGAATCATTAATATCTACATCTTTCTAAGTTAGATTTGTTCCATAAGAACAAATCTCTTATGGATAAGTTCTTAGGGAACAAATCTAATCTAACTATATTATATTAATGATTCTAATGACTATATTTCTGTAAATACATATCTATTATATATATACATTTTGATCAAGATACAACCTGATACTGACCTGCGAATTGCAAAAAACTTAAATAAAATTAAAAAGAAAATTTAAATTTCGCGGTCTACCACTGCGCATTCACCTTAGGGTGCATCCAGACAGAGCGAGGCATGCGCCGCAAATAATTTTTTTTATATGTATGGTTGCCTCAGGCTGAGGCATCTAACATACAAAAAAAAGCACTTGCGGCGCATGCCTCGCTCTGTCTGGGTGCACCTTACAATTGTCCGTCGTCCCTCCCGTAACAAAACGGAAAAGACCACTGGCGTTCTATTATTGTGGATTCTCACTGAACTAATGTATATTTCTGTACGCAAATAGCACTTTCTAATTCCATACTAACTAAACTACAATTTGACATACGACAACACTACGATCAGTCTAAACATTATTTTGTGTTTACTATGAAGTCATCAGATTTGGGATGGTCTTGTAGCTTTTCACCAACTTTTACGACTAACAAAAATATACAGGGTTTTGAAACACTATTATTGCTTCATAATACATTTTGTTTTATTTGTGTCCATTCTGGACCAAGCTTGTATGGGACAAAAATCCATCTCCTTTATGCCTAAAGATGATTCTGTCTTACAAAATTATGAGTTTTGAATGTATGATAAATGAGTGTATGCCAAACGATTTTCTGCGAAATGAAGTTTATGCTATCCGCTGTTATGGAAAATAATATTATGACATAAAAAGTTAAGTTTGGATGCGAGAAGCACAAAACCGGTCGAAGTGGAGGTGCTTGGGGGAGGCCTATGTCCAGCAGTGGACGTCTTTCGGCTGAAATGATGATGATGATGATAAAAAGTTCTGCTATAAAGGGTGTACCCATATGAAATGTATGCCAAAAGATGATTCTAACTGTAAATTTTCTGAGATATGATAGTTCTGCGTTTTAATTTCGATATGAAATGTATGCCAAAAGACGATTCTGACTGAACTTTGGTTTTAATTCGATACCTCCACACGTTCCCGAGATAAAGGGTCTTGACAGACGACTTCTCCCAGTGTTATATTCTCTATGTTTAGTATGTAGTACTAGTGTAGGTACTAAAAGACTACCTACTACTGTTATTATTTTTCGTAATTTGATTTGATCCTTACAACCAGCAGGTAACATACCTACTATTTTTTGTAGTAGGTTTAGTTCTGTTGTTTCTACACGCCTTTTTCACATAGGGGTCTATGTGAAAAAGGCGTGAGTTTATGTATGTGTCAAAAAGTTACATTACCATAAGCAGCACAAAGGGAAGCCACATTGAACACGCTGCCATTGCAGTGCACAAGTTGCATAGTATTGCCGCTACTACAACAACAATTAAAATCCCAACTTTCCAGTCTTGATTTGTAATTTTTTTACCAACACCTAAACCAATTTCGTGATCCAGTTCAGTTGCAGTAGCAGCATGAAGAAGGGCAAAAGCACTCCCTGAAAAATAACAATTTAGTGTCATAATCAAGAGATTGGAATAGGTGGATTATATTTGCCTAATTTTCAAGGAAGTAAGTAACAGAGTGGATACCGCCTTCTGAAATTCCGAAGTAATAATAATGATCTTTCCATTCCAGGATTTACTCTTAAATCCCGGAATAGAAAAATCATAGAATACTCATAAATAATAATATCTAATCTTTACTGGAACAAAAACACTTGACAATTGATTGTGTACGTAAATAGCTACATTAGTTACAATACTGTATCGCAGCTATTAACGCCCACCTCCAAGAGGGAGAAGACAGCGTTCCAGATTCTAGAGATGAAAATACAGTAGTAATAAAGAACAATAACAAATACTTATTAAAAAAAAAACAGTAAAAATTAAAATAGGTAAGTACATAATGGTGTGAATGTAGTGGGAGTGTTGTATGTGAGTGTAGATCGTGTCTGTGGGGTGTAAGCGTAGTGTGATTGTGGTACCTCCCCACGAGCACACAATCCCAAATTATTTAATGGACTTAATACGCGAAATGACCAATCGCTAAATAACACACGTTTAATGACAAATACCTACACTAAATGACCGACATGTAAAATGACAGGCGAAACGACCAACTAATGTGTAGGTATGCAATCTATAGCCTACATTCGTCCACTGTTGGACAATTGAATTGAATGAATTGATATGCCTAGTAAATAAAATAAAAAAGTATATTATATACATCAACAGAATCTAGGGATACCTTAATCCTAAATTATTTACGTATTTATAGTTTAAAATCTTTTAAGTTTCCATAAAAAGTTTATATACAGATTGAAACCTCTTTTATTCTATTTTCAAAATTTGAAAATGTAAATAAAAAAACTTTTTTACAAAAAAAAAAAAAAATAAACAACCGACTTCAAAAAAAAAACACTACAAAGTGATAAATAACTAATTTCGGAAGTCGGTGTCGTTGGTTCCGCATTTTCGTTTTTTGACACCGACTTCCGAAATTAAAGTTATTTATCACTTTGTAGTGTATTTTTTTTGAAGTCGGTTGTTTTTTTTTTATGTAAAAAAGTTTTTTTATTTACATTTTCAAATTTTGAAAATAGAATAAAAGAGGTTTCAATCTGTATATAAACTTTTTATGGAAACTTAAAAGATTTTAAACTATAAATACGTAAATAATTTAGGATTAAGGTATCCCTAGATTCTGTTGATGTATATAATATACTAAATAATATAATATAAAAAAGTAAAATAAATAATAAAAAAAAGTAATATAGGTACAGGGTGTCCCAAAACTCAACGTCAAGCCGAAACGGGGTGACAGGATTGATCATAACCATCACGAGAAAAATCTGAAAAAAAATCTATCCCATGCAGTTTGAAAATTATGGGCATTTTAAGAAAAACCTAGAAATTTGATCAAACTGTACCATTTTTCGGTTATTGTGGTTATTATTTTTTATTTTTGTTCATTTGAACTTTAGAAACGTAATCCTAAATAACATTTCTAGAATCCCAATAAAAAATAATGACACAATTGCCTTAAGTTCCCGAGAATTGAGACTATTTGTTAAACTACGAATTTAAAATTTTCAAGATTCGTCGACTTTGACAGGCCCTCCTATAAAAAAAAATGTACTAGAGTGCCTTGGCAAGTAGCATTAAAAGTTGGCGCATTTAATCAGAATTCTAAAATGGTACAATACTTGTTAGTTCCATACAATAGAAAAGAGTAAAAAAATTAAAACCTCAAGTAACCCGATTTTTGCTATCAGATTTTACTCAGTTAAAATGTTTTTAATTCGCACAAGCTCTAGGTAGGTTCTTAATTTTAAGGCAAAATGATGAGAGAGATGGATAATGGGTATGTTTGCCATGAGTGAGCGAGACAGATAGTGACGCCACGCATTGAGACGGAGATGCGTCGTTTAAACGAGTGCGAATGAAACAGATAGATGCTATGGCATCTATCTGTTTCATTCGCACTAGTTTCAGCCAAGCAAATGGCTACGCTACCAGTCCGACACCAACCAGTTAGTACGTTTCGCTCATTCGTCTACTGCGCACGTTTGTATTCGCTTGTGTTGATTTAGTACTGACAACTTTGGCTTCTCTTTTTGGACTTGAATCTTTGTGAATTGGACTTGTTGATAACATACCGGCAACTTTGGCTTCTCTCTGGACTTTTGTGTTGGCATCCTTTTTATCTACCATGCCTACGCGCTACACTTCACAAGAATATGCGAACATGCACCTCATTTATGGGGAATGCAGATGCAACGCAAGTGCTGCCGCTAGACTTTATCGTGAAAGATATCCAAATTTAGAGCGCTACCCGGATCACCGCGTGTTTGTTAATGTGCACCGTTCACTCACAGAGGGCGGCCATTTCCCGAATCAAATACAGGCTGGAGGTAGACCTGTGTTTCCTTTCCAGGAAGAAGTATTGCAAGAGGTCGCACGTGACCGAAGTATTTCCGTACGTGGAATTGAAGAAAGAACGGGAATACCGAAAAGCACTGCTCATCGTATTTTACAAAGAGCCGAAATGCATCCGTTTCACGTACAACGAGTTCAAAGTCTTCTACCTCGAGATTATCAGGAAAGGATTTCTTTTTGTAGAACAATGCTACAGAGGCATAATGAGAATCCCCAATTCATCCAAAAAATTCTCTGGTCAGATGAATCGACATTGAAAAAAGATGGTTACATGAACTTGCACAATTATCACGAGTGGCATGTGGAGAATCCACATTTAATGCGAGAAGATAGATCCCAGTATCGTTTTAAAGTAAACCTGTGGACCGGAATTTTAAACGGTAAAATTATTGGGCCTATTGAACTGCCTGAGAACTTGAATGGAACTAATTACCTACATTTTTTAAGAGAAGATTTACCAACCCTGTTAGAGGACGTACCACTAGCAGATCTTCGCGACATGTGGTTTCAACAAGATGGCTGCCCAGCGCATTTCGCAGTGCAAGTAAGAGATTTCCTTGACCAGGAATATCCGGGAAGGTGGATTGGACGTTCGGGCACTATCTCGTGGCCCGCCCGTTCACCAGATTTAAATCCCCTGGATTTTTTCTATTGGGGAGTTCTCAAAGAAAAAGTTTACTCAAAGCCCATTGAGAACGTAGCCGAGCTGCGTGAACGCATTTTTCAAGCAGCTGAGGCGATCAACTCTCGAAGATATGCCCGACTAATAAGTAGATCTTTTTTAAGAAGATGTAGGGCTTGTATTGAGGCTGATGGTAAACAATTTGAACATTTATTGTAATAAAAAACGTTATTTCTCTATCATCAGACTTTTATTCCAACAAACCTAATTATTTTACTAATTTTACTAACTTTTTTTCACTTTGGTAAAAGTGGCGTCACTATCTGTCTCGCTCACTCATGGCGAACATACCCATTATCCATCTCTCTCATCATTTTGTCTTAAAATTAAGAACCTACCTAGAGCTTGTGTGAATTAAAAACATTTTAACTGAGTAAAATGAGATAGCAAAAATCGGGTTACTTGAGGTTTTAATTTTTTTACTCTTTTCTATTGTATGGAACTAACAAGTATTGTACCATTTTAGAATTCTGATTAAATGCGCCAACTTTTAATGCCACTTGCCAAGGCACTCTAGTACATTTTTTTTATAGGAGGGCCTGTCAAAGTCGACGAATCTTGAAAATTTTAAATTCGTAGTTTAACAAATAGTCTCAATTCTCGGAAACTTGAGGCAATTGTGTCATTATTTTTTATTGGGATTCTAGAAATGTTATTTAGGATTACGTTTCCAAAGTTCAAATGAACAAAAATAAAAAAGAATAACCACAATAACCGAAAAATGGTACAGTTTGATCAAATTTCTAGGTTTTTCTTAAAATGCCCATAATTTTTAAACTGCATGGGATAGATTTTTTTTCAGATTTTTCTCGTGATGGTTATGATCAATCCTGTCACCCCGTTTCGGCTTGACGTTGAGTTTTGGGACACCCTGTATAAAAAAAAAAAAATATAAAAAAGTTTTTATTTTTCACTTTTTAGTTGTACCTACCCCACAAAAAAGTAAACAAAAAGATCGTTAATGTAGACAATGTAGATAAATTTTTAGATTTTTGTTGATTTTTCAAAAACCACTTGTCTGATTTCGATAAAATTTTCATGGGACCATTTGGGAAGTATACCCTTTCCAACAAAAAAATAATTTTTCAACTCGGTTGGCAAACAACGGAGTTATGCGCGAACAAACATAAAAAAAAAATAAAAAAAAAATACAAACATTCGAATTGAGAACCTCCTCCTTTTTTAGAAGTCGGTTAAAAACAAAATACGGCGGCAAAATTGTTAGTAATTCGTTACGTTAAGGAAAATTGAAATTGTTTTATTAATATTATTTAATGAAAAGGGATTAGATTGTTTTTCTTTTTTAATTTAACGTGCCATGAGAGCTTTAAAAGTCATGTCACGTCGTCATTTGAGTCGAGATGACATGTTACGAGCCGTGGGTATGTTAGAAAATGGTGCTATTCAACGCGTCGTTGCTGAGGCCCTACACACCAAGCCAAAACGTGATATCAAGGTTGTGGTCACGTTATCGCAGTACTGGGGATGTGGCTGAACGGCACACCGGAAGATATCGTGTTACTATGCAGAGACAGGATCGATTACTCCAAATGACCGCCAGAAGACAACCCAATATCACAGCGATGCAACTAGTACAAAGGCTCCAGGAGGACCACCAGCTGCTGGTAAGCGACCAAACTGTGCGAAAGAGGTTGCATGAAGTTGGTCTTCATGCTCTAAGACCGCTAAGTGTTCCAGCATTGTGACGTGGCAATCGCGGTCGGCGGCTTTCGTGGGCTCGGGAGCATTTACCATGGAGTGACGAACAATGGTCTTTGGTGCTGTTCACCGATGAGTCCCGGTTTGGGTTTCATCCGGATTCGCGAAGAACACGCGTTTGGAGAACTCCAGGGAGAGTTAGCCGTCTACGGCACCCTCAGGAAGTCCACTCATACCAAGGCGGAATAATCATGGTGTGGGCAGGAATTCGCCTTGGCGGACGAACCCAGCTCATTTGGATCCAAGGCAGCATGACTGCACAAAAATACCACGAGGAGGTAGTAGAGCCTGTTATTGTCCCACACAGAATCCAAATGGGCCAGGATTTTCTACTCATGCACGATAATGCTCCTTCCCATACGGCGCGGCTGGTGTCAGCCGCTCTCCGAGAACACGATATTCAAGTTTTGGATTGGCCTGCACAGTCGCCCGACTTAAATCCTATCGAGCATGCCTGGGACATGTTACAACGAAAAGCTTTGAGAGATTTCCCGCCAAATTTGACGATGGAACAACAACTTTACGAACACTTGCAAAGAACATGGGACCTCATACCGCAGCAAGACATTGACAATTTAATTTTAAGTATGAACAATCGATGTCGATGTGTAATTAATGTAAGAGGTGGCGACACTGATTATTAATAATTAGATTTTATAAGATTTTTTCAATTTTAATTATAATTAATAGTTTTATAGGAAGAAATGAAGTTCTTCATCATTTTCTACGGCGATTAAAAAAAAAATAACATTTATATTTAAAACAAAAAAATCACGGAAGGATTTTTATTTTTCATTAAAGACCTTAAAATAACCTATCATTCTTACATTTACTATAACAGAAAATTCTTCATAGATTTTTAGATATTAAAGGGGTTTGAAGGTTTTGGCCCTAAAATCCAGCCGCCATTTTGATTTTTTTTCAGAATCGCGGTGCACAACAAAAGTTATATATTTAGATAGAGGACACTTATACGAACAAAAAATGTTACATAACATAATATCCTAAAGCGTCAGGTTTCGGAGTTATTCACCGAAATATAAGTCGAAAACAACAAGGATTTTTTTGTTTTTTTTCCCTCCAGGTAAGCATATTGAACTATTGAGGTAATAGAAACGTTATGAAACCTTTATGGAGAAGAAACAAATGAAGAATAGACATTTTTTAAATAAATAATTAAACACGGCAATTTATAGTTCGTTTTTTAATCCCAGAGACTAATCTGACAAGTGTAAAGTCAAACTTCTATACAAAAAAAAAAACGAAAACACAACTGGGATTAAAAAACGAACTATAAATAGCCGTTTTTAATTATTTGTTTAAAAAATGTCTATTCTTCATTTGTTTCTTCTCCATAAAGGTTTCATAACGTTTCTATTACCCCAATAGTTCAATATGCTTTCCTGGAGGGAAAAAAACAAAAAAAATCCTTGTTGTTTTCGACTTATATTTCGGTAAATAACTCCGAAACCTGACGCTTTAGGATATTATGTTATATAACATTTTTTGTTTGTATAAGCGTCCTCTATCTAAATATATAACATTTGTTGTACACCGCGATTCTGAAAAAAAATCAAAATGGCGGCCGACCTTAGGGCCACCCTCCATACAAAAATCTTCTAACCCCTTTGATGAAATATAAAATATCCCTAGATTCTATTGATGTGTGTATGTTTTTATTTCTTACCAAATATCAATTAATTACTTATCTTCCTAATGTTTTAACAAGCAATTTTTCGAAGAAGATCGGCAGAAGCCATTTTATTACTTATTTTTTATTTTTAAGTCTCTTAATCTTATATTTTTTATCAAAGTTAATGATCTTTTCGCTACGTTTTTTACGTCTGCTGCCGTTATTTATAAGTTTTTTATCATTCTCTGACAGTGGAAGTTGGCTTTTTTTTAAATTTAACTATGCAATAATACAACTATAGGGTTTCTTCCCATCCTTACATTGAGGCAACAGTACTTGCAACGATTATCAGTTCAAGTGAAAATACCCGCAACCACTCCTTTTCAGAATAATTAGTGAACTTTTTCATGCCATCACAATTCAGTGTAGTACGTATTAGTAACTCCCAGGCTTGTCAGAATAGGTTGAGGGTGTTGAAAGGTAATCAATTGCTAGCATAAAGTCAAATTCAAAGTCATATTAGGCGGAAAAACTTTTTTCATATAAAAAAGCTCCCACGACTGAAATTCTGTTTGATATTGGTAATTTTGGCTTATTCCCATGCGCTCCATAATTTTATTCCCAGCGGCTCCAAAATTAAAAAGCAATTTATTATTATTAAATAAAATCTTTCCATGAGCTCCAAAAATTTTAAAGTACAAACTGCAAAAAATATATATATTTATAATAAAATTAATTTATGATTCAACAAACAAATTAAGTATCCGTTAAGTCGACATTTGCAAGATTCTACTTTTGACATCATAATCTACTATTGACAGATTATACAGGGTGAATTTTCCGTGTGTTCCTCTGTGGCCGGACCACAGTTTAGTACTCAGATGCTATAGTTCGAAATAATACCTACCTAAAGTCTACTTTCATCGGAATATATATATATATTTTTAGTACCTCAAGAGATATCTTTTTAGTTAACAATTTATGTGGTCCGGCCGCCAGGCAGTGCTCTCTGGCCGCGCCACCTCAAATTAAATAGAGTGTAATGAACTATTAATAAATCAATATCCTGAAAAAAACTACCTAAAGAGTAACTTGCATACGACAAATGGTCCAATAAACCCCTTTAGTTAAGGAGTTATTGGTCGTAGGGTGTGGTCCGGCTGGAAGGTATACTCTGCAGCAAGTCAATTTTGCAATGTTTAATATTAACTATCCATAAATCAATTTATATAATAGTACCTTTTCTCTACTCTTCGTTGATACTTTTTTCTCTCAAGAAACTATTCATTTTGATTAATTAATCTTTAAAGTATGTGGTGCGGCTAGGGAGGATTACTTTCAGCAAATATAACAAAATATGCTTTATTTCTTTATGCCAACGAAAACTGCATAATAAGTACTTTATAAAAAGACCTGGACTTCATCTATAAACTTTTATTTTTATTACCAACAATGATTTTGAAAAAGGTGCACTTTTTGGTTTTTGTTTACCTATCTGTTAATATTTGATTATGAAAACATATTTGTTACTAGATTTTGCCCGCGGCTTCGCTTGCGTTAAATTCGGGGTAACACGGTTCCCCTTTCCTGATTTAGAACAGAGAAGAGAACTCGGAACAGAATATTATTTTAATACGCTACTGTAAACGATATTATATGTCTTTCCATTTGTGGATAGAATGTAAAGATTCTGGGCATTGGACACACGCGAACATGCTACATACAATTGTCCATGGAAAAAGCACGGCTTTTCTAAGTTCACCCCAACCACCTTTAACGTTTGTCCTTGCGCTTTGTTAATGGTCATAGTGAAACTAAGTTTAAGAGGAAATTGTAGCCTTTTAAACTGGAACGGGAGATCTGTCAATGTTTTAATATTGTTTTATTTAATTTGTTTTAATTAAGTTACTTTATTATTTGTTTTTATCATAGAACCTGTACTAATTTTGCGGAGAGTGTCACACAAATTTCCATCCCCTCTTTTGAGGGGTTGGGGGCAGATTCCCAAAAAAAATGATGCACGATTTTTTTGTTAGTCACAAATAGTCCGCATACCAATTTTTAGCTTTCTACCTTGAAAATTGCGGAATACAAACCCCATACAAACTTCCACCCCCCATTTTAGGGGAGTGGGGGGGTTAGAAAGAGAAAAATAGCCTATGTCACTCTCCATCCCTTCAACTATCTCCACTTAAAAAATCACGTCAATTCGTTGCTCCGTTTTGCCGTGAAAGACGGACAAACAAACAGACACACACACTTTCACATTTATAATATTAAGTAAGTATGGATTCGTATACTATTATTGTTTATTTTAAACCAAAGTTTTCACTTACTTCGTCAAATTAACTACCTATTCTTAGGTAGATAGGTAAACAAAAACCAAAAAGTGCGCCTTTTTCAAAATCATTGTTGGTAATAAAAATAAAAGTTTATAGTTGAAGTCCAGGTCTTTTTATAAAGTACTTAATGTGCAGTTTTCGTTGGCATAAAGAAATAAAGCATATTTTGTTATATTTTCTGAAAGTAATCCTCCCTAGCCGCGCCACATACTTTAAAGATTAATTAATCAAAATGAATAGTTTCTTGAGAGAAAAAAGTATCAACGAAGAGTAGAGAAAAGGTACTTTTATATAAATTGATTTATGGATAGTTAATATTAAATATTGCAAAATTGACTTGCTGCAGAGTATACCTTCCAGCCGGACCACACCCTACGACCAATAACTCCTTAACTAAAGGGGTTTATTGGACCATATTTGTCGTATGCAAGGTGCTCTTTAGGTAGTTTTTTTCGGGATATTGATTTATTAATAGTTCATTATACTCTATTTAATTTGAGGTGGCGCGGCCAGAGAGTACTGCCTGGCGGCCGGACCACATAAATTGTTAATTAAAAAGATATCTCTTGAGGTACTAAAAATATATATATGTCGGAGACAGTTGTCAATTAAATTTGAGGGATAGTTATAGGGATATTTGACTGATTCAGGATTTTTCATTTGGACGTAACATTTATGATTTGTGATTTTGTTGGTCAGAAAGGCCGATCGATATTCACCTAGACATTTTTTTATCCCAAGATTACACGAGGACGTGTAGAACGTCAGTTCTGGCCGTGTCGGAGACAGTTGTCAATTAAATTTGAGGGATAGTCAACAGAATTTGTTATGATTTGTTTTCTTATTATTAATTTAAGTGATTTTACTATCAATTATTGTCTATTAAATCTGAACATAATTTATCAAGTACTCAGTGTACGCGCTAATTATTGATTTTAGCAACTTATTTTGATAATTGTAATCGATGGTTTTGTTCAAACCAATTGATGACATGTTACTTTGATTTTAAAACGATTAGTTTTGTGAAATAACTATTGTTTATTTAAGACAATTATTCTTGTTGTATTATTCGATTTATAATGTGAGTTATAATGTGAATCTATTTGATTTAGCACATTTTAGTATTTTGTATCAAGTAAACACGATGACGTATTTCCGTACGCCATTGGACAGAGTTGTTGTGGGGCGAGTGCGTGGTGGGGACAAACCTTTATAACTGAGCGCGCTCGTTTGTGCTGGACAGTCAGTGACGGACAGTTATTGACAGTCGGTGAGAGTCAGTCGGTGTTCGGACTCGACTCCTGACAGAGCACTAGCTCCCGACAAACCTGTCGGTTTACTTGGGTGGCTCTGTCACTATACGAACAGTAATCAATCCTACGATTTGTTCGTAATTACTTTGTTACTGTACATAATTATTTTACTGTGTATCTAGTTGTGTCGTGTACCTACAGTGTGTGATTTGCTAGTGTGATTAATTTGTTCATGATAATTATAATTTGAGTTGAACTGCAAACGGTTTTTTTCTATTGCGCAATAACCAACACTACCCACAGTACGCCCACAGTAGTTAATCAAATATGCCTGATGATAACGAGATGCCAATAACCTACTCCTGATTCAACATCAGAAGTGGGATATAATTTGTGTTGGTTCATGCGGAAAATGAGAACGCTAAAAGTGAAAGTGACCGTTGACATTTGAAAAACAAAGTTTAAACATGTGAACGTTTATTTAATAATCGTGTGGATCATGTGCGTGTGGATTGAGAGATCTTTTCGAAAAACTCTTGCAATCCCAACCAAATTATAAGAGGATTTAGGAAATAATTGTGAAAACTTCATGGTAAGGTATAAAATTTGTGAAACCTAAACAAAGAAAGTTAGAACTCATTAACTGGATCTCTCAATCTGGTCAACTGAAGAAAAAGCCATAACGCGTATCCAAGAATATACTGCCTATTTGTTTATAATTTGCATTTTAATTAATTGTGAAGAATTTGTGAAAGCTGCCAAACAAAATTTCGATTCGTTTCAAAGCCACGTTTAAGATTTATAACGGTTTATATGGATCTCTCAGAGTGGACAATTTTCAACTGAGAGATCTTGTAGAACACGACCTAATACTGAAAAAGTATGAATAATTATCATGTTTATTGCAAATTATACTTCTGGGAAAATTTGTGAAACAAAACTCGTGATTGAAATCTTACTGGTTCAAGAGAAAATGAAAATCTTGTTTTTTGTCGATCGTCCCAACTGAGAGATCCTTATTTTGAACTATATTTAATAAACTAAAACTTATAGGTAGAAGGTAGATACATCAGAAATTGTGAAAAATGTTGTACTAAAATTTGACGAATCAGTCGTCCCTGTAAGTGTTATACTTAAAAAGATAAATCATTTTTTACAATCCTTAAGGAAAACGTTGAGTAGGGTAAACATACTTTTTTATTTTGTCCGATTTTTTTTTCGACTACCCTATTCATGCTAACATTGTGTATATTCATTGCGATTTGCAAAGCTGGCGCTGTGCAGTGCATTTAAGAGTAAACTAGTCGCGAGCTCGGAACTCACTGGTGGTCATGGCCAAAACCACGCTGTCTAACTTGGCTTCGTGTCTGACGGAGCTAGTATCAGTAATGAGCAGTTAGACGCTAATCTACACGCACAACATCTAGTTCTCACGCACAGAAACACCGTTCCGAACTGATAGGTGCATAAAAATATCTAAAAAGTGCTTTGGAAAATCGAGTTCTATGAAAAATCCACTACATAAATCAATCACAAATAAAGTTTTTTGAACTCTTTGATAACTGAGCTTTGTCGGTACGGATTTAATTTTTAATATTTTTCAGTTCTTTTATTACTTATTTACACCCAAAGTTACGTTAAAAATAGCAAGAAAAACGAGTCTTTGTTGGCTCATAACTTTTTAATGGCTTGTTATTTTACAATTCTGCTTCCGTACAGACACAAATAATAATTAGACAAAACGATACAATGTTTAACTTTGGATGTACAATGTCTAACAGTGGAGTAATACTCTCCCGAAATTTGTATGGAAAAAATATCGAATAGTGGCACCTTAATGCAAGTTTTTTTAATAGTGTTGTGCTATAATTAATAATAACATAATCAGTGTTTCCGTTTAGTGATAGTGAATAACAATGTAAGTATCTTATTCAATATTCAATCCGTCATTATCATTAGTACATTTTTGTCACACTAATGTTTTTTTTAAATGTGGTACATATTAAAAAGGACGTACATATGAAAAAGTTTATTTGAAAGATGTACCAAATACAAGTTCTGTAAGAAACAGATGCTACAAATTGTTAGGCGGTGTTGAATTTATATTGAGTCCCGATAATATTGGCCACTACAGAGGACATGGTGTTCATAACGACCAAATAGTCTGTTATGACGATTTGATGGGAAAAATGTATAACAACAAAGAAGAACCAGTTATTTTACAAACTTTGTCCTACGGACTTATTGATTAGGTTACATCCTATTATGTAATTATGAGTGAAATTAAAAAAAGTTATTTTTTTTGGTTACCTTATAATTTCTGAACTTTTTGTGTGTAAGAATTACTTAGAATTACGAACTTAGAATTCCTTAGTAAGAGCACTACACATACCTACAGTACCTAACTTTGCAGAAACTTGTCATTTAAAAACGTAATTTTATATTATTTAAATTATGCAGTGAAAACAGACACAAATTACTTGTATAAAAACGTTTAAAGTGCATTATAATTTGAATTGTACCGGTAATGATTCCGACCGGCAATATGGTCACCCTACTCAACGTTTTCCTCAAGGATTGTAAAAAATGATTTATCTTATCAAGTATAACACTTACAGGGACGACTGATTCGTCAAATTTTAGTACAACATTTTTCACAATTTCTGAAGTATCTACCTTCTACCTATAAGTTTTGGTTTATTCAATATAGTTCAAAATAAGGATCTCTCAGTTGGGACTCTCGACAAAAAACAAGATTTTCATTTTCTCTTGAACCAGTAAGATTTCAATCACGATTTTTGTTTCACAAATTTTCCCAGAAGTATAATTTGCAATAAACATGATAATTATTTATACTTTTTCAGTATTAGGTCGTGTTTTACAAGATCTCTCAGTTGAAAATTGTCCACTCTGAGAGATCCATATAAACCGTTATAAATCTTAAACGTGGCTGTGAAACGAATCGAAATTTTGTTTAGCAGCTTTCACAAATTCTTCACAATTAATTAAAATGCAAATTCTAAACACATAGGCAGTATATTCTTGGATACGCGGTATGGCTTTTTCTTCAGTTGTCCAGATTGAGAGATCCAGTTAATGAGTTCTAACTTTCTTTGTTTAGGTTTCACAAATTTTATACCTTACCATGAAGTTTTCACAATTATTTCCTAAATCCTCTTATAATTTGGTTGGGATTGGAAGAGTTTTTCGAAAAGATCTCTCAATCCACACGCACATACAGTAAAGGTCTCTTAATGGTGTACTCTTTATTGCTTATGCTGTTAATAAATTTAAAAAATAGAATTTAATACATTCATGACCTACTGCGCCTATCAATATAGTTTAAACCTACTTGCTGACATAAAAGGATAAACAATAAACGAATAAAATAGATTAAAACAACTTTTATTTGTACTTACTAATCCTCTTTTATAATCGCAAATAACTCGCATAAATTATGCTAAGTACAACATAATTGCTCGATAAGAAATAAAAAATATATAAAAAATATCTTATTTTTGCTCTTCTGTAAACCTTAGTTTTCTCCCTTACGTTATTTCATATTTCCGGTATCGATTTGATGAAAAGTACAAAAAATATTTGTGAGCGTCTAAATGACGGGATCATGTCTCCAATTTAAAATGTATCACATTAAAATGTTTGTACTACATATGTACTAATTGTACCCTAAAGACATTTGTACCTAGGTAAAGGAAGTATGTCAAGACATTCCTGGCGTCAAAGTGGCGGTACCTTCTGGAAGCGCTACTCAGAGGTAGGTAATTCACACCCGAAGACTTACTACTACTGACTACTGTCTTAGTGGTACTTAGTATTTAGTAGGGGTAGAGTAGTAGTAGACTTAGTACCCGGAACATAAAGGGCTAAGGAAGGAACACGGATGGGTTTTAATCAGTAAGAGTCTGACTCTCCCTTCCGCTCCACCCAGAGCGGGAGATGTGTTCCGTTCTGGCCCGGCCACGATGCCAAACAAGGCCAGGGTTATGGCAGTAGACTGTACGGATAATATGTACCTTTTGGTACTAGAAATAGAAATAATAGTACCACATTATTTCATGAATTATACACCATTTTCAGTGGCCGGGCTACAACGTATCCGTCCTAGCACGGCCACGCTTAGATTGGCTGAAATCCACAACTTTAATGGATTATTCGTGTCTGAAATAATTGTACGTGTTATGTACTATAAAATAGACCTACTTATATTTAAAAAAAAACCTTTCAAATCTATTTAATAGTCATTTCAATTTTTTAGGTAGAATATGCCTGACAATAATTCAATAGCAATAGTATAACTTGACAACTTACAATAACTATTCAAGTGTCGTAGGCGCTTAATACGCAATAGGAGGATTCCATCTTTACAGTAGAACACATCTTATATGTAGCATCGTAAAAGTCCGTAAAACCGATCACTTCCGATTTACACAACCAATAGAAATCGCTCACTATCGCGCCATTCAACGCTATTCGCGCTATATATTCCCGCCTCAGTTCAACCCCAGACAGCGTTGAGAATGCACGTGAGTGAATCATTCCGTACACTTCGTGACAATTTAATGGGAAAGTGAATAATATATTTTTTGTTGGTGTTTTTTTTCATTATGACTTCGTTGAAACGTGATAAGCCGTATGATAACCAAATTCGTGAAGTCATTTTTAATGTTTATCAATTTATGATTCGAGTCGAGAGTCCACGGGGTCTAAAAATATAGTTTTTTGGCAATGATCACTTTCAAAACCTTCAAGAGCGAACTGCGAAGGCAACTGTTGTGTCACGTAGAAACAATAAGTGCTGTTTTGAAGGAGCATGACAATGCCTTGACTTGGACTAGTTCAAATCGTGGTTCCACTCGTGCAACTTTTAGTTTGCCTCAAAAGTCCAGAAAAAAGAAAGAAAATCGAGCAAATTTAGATAATTTTGATTATGATGTCATTAGAAGGAAGATGTATGACTTTCATGTCACTCAAAAAAGGTTACCAACAATAAAATCATTGTTAAACAAATTAAAGGAAGACATGAACTTCATAGGCAGTCGAGAAACTTTGCGCAGAATATTGCATGAACTGGGTTTCAAATTCAAGAAAATGGAAAATAATAGATCTTTACTGGCCGAGAAAGATGAAGTAAGACTTCAGCGGATTAAGTATCTTCGACAGATACAAAAGTTCAGAAGTGAAGGTCGGGATATAGTTTATACTGACGAGACTTACATACACGCCACACATACAAAGGAAAGTAGTTGGATGGATAGTTCTATGAAAGGCTTAAAAAAACCGATATCAAAAGGTGAAAGATTAATTATTGTCCACGCTGGCAGCTCAAGAGGTTTTGTACCCGGCGCTCTCTTAGTTTATAAATCTTCTCAAAGTACTGGCGATTATCACCACGAGATGAACAAAGAAAATTACGAAAAATGGTTAAAACAACATCTCATTCCGAATCTACGACCTTACACTGTTGTGGTCGTGGATAACGCTTCTTACCATAACACAAAGATAGACAATGCACCGAATTCCAACTCTCTAAAAGCAATCATGCAATCATGGCTTACATCTAAAAACATACGTTTTCCGTCAAATCTGCTGAAACCAGAATTATATGAAATAATTAAACGCCACAAAGCAGAACACATTAAATACTCAATTGACCAAATAATGGCAGAACATGGTCATTCTGTTTTACGGTTACCTCCTTATCATCCAGATTTTAACCCGATCGAGAATATTTGGGCCCAAGTGAAAGGCCACGTTAGTTCTAAAAATGTCTCGATGAATCTAACGAAAGTCAAAGAACTATTAATGGAGAAATTCGAATCTACTGGCGTATCCGAATGGGAAAAGTAGTCGATCACGCGATAAAATGCGAAAAAGAGCATATGCGACACGAGCATAGAACAGACGAATATTTTGATCAATTTATCATAAATTTAAATGACTCATCATCAGACAGCGACGAATCGTTTAACGACTACAATGGAGCTATTGAGACTGGGGATATAAGTATGGATGTCGAAGGTGTACGATAGGCTGCAAAAGTGCATGGGTAGTACAGAAACAAAATCGTATGAAGCGAGAAATGACGCCATCTAGCGTAAAACCAGTTAACGACTAACAAAATTTAATTATGCTGTTATTAGATGGCGTTGCTTTGCTTTTTATGATAAAATATTTTTGTAGTTTCTTTTTGTCTCTTCAAACAATTTATAATTAATAGTTTCTTTTAAAGAAAATTGTTTTTAATTATTAACCTACTATGTTAAAATTGATTATTGCTAAGTAACTACCAATTCGAATATTAAATTAATTATTAAAATACCCACTCGTTAGCTTAAGAAATATATTCCTATCGGTTTCTTTTATTATTTTTATCATTTAAGCTACGTATGCTGGTAAATGTAATGTAATAATTAGATAAATGTATTAGCCTTGTAACTCCTTGCTCAATCCTACTTAATTATACGTTTCTTCCTAACTCCTTACTTACGTTTCGTAAATTAGTCATAGTTGTGAAGAAACCAACGCCATCTAGTTTATTTTCGAAAACTTGAATTCAAACGTTCACGGGAAAATAGACACTAAGGTACCCATGCAATTTTGCTGGCGACTGTACAACCATTCGAATAACAATAAACAACTTTACATTTCTAATAAAACGAGTTGATTATAAATTATATGCATTTTTATTTCGAGCCGAATCTCGCCCAATCTCACGTGGGGGTCATGTCAAAAAACGCCTCTCGTAATCAAGGACGCCCCCTTATTACGAACTGGACCAATTAAGAATTGGACAATTGAACATTTTGCGAATTGGACATAATGCGCCCTTTTGCTGGAGTAACGTTTGCAACGTTACCTTGGCAAAATCGTTTTTCAAAAATTCGTTTCAGCCCAGAACCAAATACATGAATAGATAGCTTTTGTTGCGTAGTAAATGTATGTAAATAGCAATATTTAATGGTTCTTAACTTATTTAAGATTTTGCTGCGGTAACGTTTTGGGATTTCCCATATCTCAAAAACGGCTCAACGCAGAAGCTTGAAAAAAAACCATGCGGCCGAAAAATTGGCAGGCAGCGGAGCCAATGACCTGACTCGACGCAGGGGGACCAAGGGTGCCCAGATACGGGGTCGTTTGGCGCCCATGTGCTGGTTTGGTCCCTGGGGTGGTCACGGCGTGCTATGTGTTCTGGTGCGCCGGTGATGGGGAATACTCCCCAGAGGAGGGTCCGGTGACGGACAGCCACGGCGGGTTCACGGTACAGCCACGGCGGGTTCACGGATGAGTGCTACCGCGTGCCCATGTTCCCACCGCAAGCGGCAGAGGAGGACACAGTGGAGCTTTAGTGGGTTAGCGCCCCACATAACTGCACTATCTCCCCGTGGTATTGCAGAAAGCTCGAGCAATTCACACCACGTAAAAAAAAATAAAGAAATGGGTGCTGTTGCATAGTGCATGCAGGGATAATCGTCGGTTGGTGTCACATTTCATAAAATTTCTCAAGGAGCCTATGCGAGTTGGCTTCGGCCCTTCGTACGCCTTCCAAAGGACCGGGACCCCATGGTCCCTAGATATGTAAAGTAAAAATGAATAATAATATTCACATCTTTTTTTCGTCGAACCAAAAATTCGAGACATAATTTTTGGTTACAGGACATGCCGGTTTCCTCACGATGTTTTCCTTCACCGGTTTCGTGTATTTATCGCTACGACATGAATTCGGCGAACAATAATAACGGAAAAGTAGTCGGAGTAGTTTTTTTTTAACTTTGTACTTATCCCTTCTACAACCTCAACGAAAAAACTCCCATGAAAGACAAGCCTACATTTACCACTTTTATACTCTTTTAACGAAATACACTAGAAAATATATAATTACCAAATGTAAAAATATAACCATAGTTTATGTTTTTATCAACAAACCGCCACCATAAAATGGATGATTCTGGTTTTAGAGGCGGCAAATCACTTTTTTCTGAAACAAAACATATCATGTTACCTATATTATTATTTTTTTCCGTTATTCCGTTTATCCACCCCAAATAATCCATCCTAGGGTGGATACGCGGAAACGCATGTTCGAGAACCTACCCTTAGGTACGATTCAGACCAACCGGCTCGGGCCGTGCCGCATCGGAACGGAGCCGTGCGCATGCCGCGGCAGCCGAACGCGTCCGTTGGAGCCGTACCGCTGAAATCCGTACGCACTCCAAGCGTATATAATTAACGTCATAAAGACAATCATATGTCTGAACTAAAGAAATTAGTTTTTCTTCCGTATCCATTTTTGAAACAGTCGCTTGAAGAAGAAGAAGACAAGAACACACTTGAATGATTCGCTAGTTGCGGCACCGTAATCTCCGTTCGTATTCCACGACGCACGGCCGACCGGCTCCGAACGAACCCGACGGCAGCCGATTGGATGCCGACGGCGCAGTTCGGCGCCGTTCGGAGCTGGTCGGGGACGGTCGGCAGTCGCGACAGCCGAATGCATTCTGCGATACGTCGCGACGTGTCGCGGGATGCCGACGGAGGTAAATATGCGTAAGTTGCATGCAAATATGAACTGTAATTACTGTTGATACATTTCAATGTTCTTTACCGCATTGTAAAATGCCGCCCGGCCCGGCGCGATGCGAGCCGGTTGGTCTGAATCGTACCTTAGCCTATACAAAACTGCGAGAACGCATGTCCACATGAAATGCGTTTCCTCGTAGCCACCGTAGCGTGGTTTTTCTGGGGTGGATAAACCAATTACCTCTTTTTTTGCTGTACCTAGTTCGGTGCCCTGTCAGTTAACCAAGAAATTATTTAAATATTTTTACTTGACAAGCAACGATTGGCAAAAACATGATTTGTCATTTCAACGTTGTACAACAACAACTTTGCCAAAAATTCACTTTACAAAATAATTACCCGATAAACTTTTGTTTAATAATGTGTTATTTGACAAACAGTTCATTTTTTATTGATTTAATCTCATAATAAAACGTTTGGGATAAAAAATTTTACATTTATTGACTTATTATTACGCAATTTCTGAAAAATGAAACTCATTCTCTCATCGAATAGTGCTAATAGGAAAAAGAGATTATTTTTAGTGGGCTACCCGGAACCGAACTAGTTAGTAAAACTAGATAATTATTTTAAAAAAAATTAGGTCAGGTTAGGTTAAAACTATGAGCCCTACGCACGAGCCGAGCGAGCAAAGCGAGCGGTGCCACGGCAGCGTCTGGCGAGTGCCAGAAACTAGAAAAAAATACTTGCCTGTAAGTTATTGGACCCAAATGGAAAATACCGTCATGATCACTTTGTGACAATACCGTCATGATCACTTTGTGGTTTAGAAAATCTTTACATAGTATAAAACAAAGTCGCTCCCGCTGTCTGTAAGCTTAGATCTTTTAAGCTACGCAACGGATTTTAATGCAGTTTTTAATGCAGTCGCAAGTGTATTACAAAATTATATTTTGTATAAACATGATTTTTATAAAATAAAACATTTGCGGAATGAGTTGTTTGTGAAATTAATAGTATACTAAACGTTGGATGTAAACTAAAAATTTGTCAATGGAGTTTTGGTGAAATATTAATGAAACCAAAGAGCCACCTTAGCACCTAGACCGTAAGAGGTCCTGTTTTTTTCAAAACGTAATGAGGTAATAGAAACGTTATGAAACCTTTATGGAGAAGAAACAAATGAAGAATAGACATTTTTTAAATAAATAATTAAACACGGCAATTTATAGTTCGTTTTTTAATCCCAGAGAGAGACTAATCTGACATTTAAGTCTTTTGTGTTTTAGTTTTTTAGTATAGAAGTTTGACATTACACTTGTCAGATTAGTATCTGGGATTAAAAAACGAACTATAAATTGCCGTGTTTAATTATTTATTTAAAAAATGTCTATTCTTCATTTGTTTCTTCTCCATAAAGGTTTCATAACGTTTCTATTACCTCAATAGTTCGATATGAGTCGATTGGTATCAAAATTGGTCAAATCCATTTAAGATAAATTAGCATAGCATACTCTATTTCTCGTTTTTAATATATGGCAACACCTAAATAATGAAAAATAGAGCTGCTAATTTATCATGGATTTGACCAATTTTGATACCAATCGACTCATATGCTTACCTGGAGGAAAAAAAAAAAAAACAGAAAAATCCTAGTTGTTTTAGACTTATATTTTGGTGAATAACTCCGAAACCTGACGCTTTAGGATATTATGTTATATAACATTTTTGGTTTGTATAAGTGTCCTCTATCTAAATATATAACTTTTGTTGTGCACCGCGATTCTGAAAAAAAATCAAAATGGCGGCTGATTTTAGGGCCAAAACCTTCAAACCCCTTAGTTTTATCTTTAAATACAGGATTTAGTCTGTATGTCCACAGCAATTTTCTTTGTTTTTTACTACAGCTTTTA
This sequence comes from Amphipoea lucens, assembly GCA_947508005.1. Lineage (NCBI taxonomy): Eukaryota > Metazoa > Arthropoda > Insecta > Lepidoptera > Noctuidae > Amphipoea > Amphipoea lucens. The sequence continues at coordinate 9,924,576 of OX382358.1, forward strand.
ATGCCGCGCGATACCCATTTAACATTTTTATTATTAGTATGAATAGTTATTATTTTATCAGGGAAGCAAAGTTTGTAGAATAGGGAGAACGTTTCATAAAATCTTTTGTAAGCCATATTGGCGTCGTTACTTTCATATGCATCCTTAAAAGATAAACTTCGGATGCATTCTCTGAATTTTTTGAGGTTCTCTGTAGAGTAGTCTTTTCTTACAATTTTCCAGAATTTTAAGCGGCATGTTCTATTTATGGGAACCCTGAGTATTTGTGACGTGTGATCAGAAAGGATGAGATCTATAATTTCAGCTTTACATCCTCTTCGTATGTTATGGTGCTCCCACACTGCTGTTATAAAATGTTTACTAACATTACCTAACATGAAAACCTTTCTGATTTTTGAAAACCTTTTTGATTAAATGTATTAGATCACAATGTTAGAAAATGTTTGTAAACATTTTATAACAGCAGTGTGGGAGCACCATTATGTGCAAAATGATCGATACATGTGTTACTACTAAGCCCGGTAGGTTGATTTATTTCTAATGTCAATTTGTAACTCAGCAGAAAATTCTCTAGTTCCAGGGTAGTCTTATTCCTTTTTAACGTATCAATATTTAAATCGCCACATATAATATTTTTTTTTTAAATAACAAACATAACTTACTCAAAACAATGTCAAGCTTATCATAAAATGTCAAATAATTGTATTTAGGAATTCTATAAACACAAATTACAATAATAGAATGACTTGTCAATTCAATTCCACAAATTTCAAAAACGCCTGACACAGAGTGCTTAGCAATATCTGGTAGTTCTTTATATTGATGCCCAGTTCTAACTAGAATACATGTCCCTCCGCGATTTGTTTTTCGACAAAAGAAAGTGGCGGGATGGAAACCTGGAAGGTACAATAAACTTTCATGGCCAGATGCAATAAAATGTTCAATTATACAGAGGACGTCTACAATAGTTCCTTGATTTTCAAGGTTATTTAATTGAACAGTCATTAAGTCCGATTTGTTCAGCAAACCGGCAATATTTTGGTACAGAATATTGAGAGTATTACAGAAAAAACTGCGAGTTTTGTCCCTCTGTACTAGTCGCAGATGTTGTCTTAAACTTATTCGAATTGTAATTAGGATGCGTTTTGTCATTTATGTCAAGTCCACATATTTCATACTCAGTATTGACACTTTATTTATTAAAACTATTGTGCATATATGTAATCAATAAAATAGTTTCTGAGGTATGATTACTTTGCAACAGCAGAAGGAACTAAAGCATCACTCAGAATCGCCACTAACAAAGTATATAAAATGAGGGTAAAATATTGTCACACTACTCACATACACAATAAGAAAGTAGTTGATTTCGGTATCTATTAAGATTTGTAGTTTTAACATAATTCTTATTTGTAACAAATGACACCAACTTGTTGCACAATTTTATTCACAAAAAGAGACAATTTTGTATTTGTCTTATCATTCATACGATAAGCGTAATAAAACGAAAGCAAAAGAAATGGAGGACTGAGGGCCCGAATTTTATCAAGGTCATAAACTTTCCAACAACAAAAAGTGGTGACCTGTTCTTGCTTTCACAAATTTTCACAATTTATTTAGTAGCATATAGGATTTGAAACCGTTTAGTCCACTCTCGGCCCCTCGACCCCTAAAAAAATATTTACTTGTTTCCTCTCGACCCTTAAACATAGTTCACACTCGACCCCCAGGGGGCGAGACTGAATTTTCATACAAAGGACAGGCATACCTCGTCAATTCTCGACCCCTAGTTCGGTAAGTACCTAAAATTTATATTTCGGTACAGTAAAGTACAAAAAGGTAAATCAACGAGCAATAATTCTTTATTACCCGACTGCGCCAGAAAGAAGGTTATGTTTTTCGAGTGTTTGTTCTTTGGCACGCTCTGTAGCCTAAACAGCTTGATCTATTTCAGCTTGAGAGGTGCCGTTAGATTCCTCTTAATTTTAAAAGTGACACTGGATATATCAAAATTGAAAAAAATAAAAATTTTTGGTGCCATATTAGGTCTTAAAAATTTTTTTTTTTTCTTATTACCTATCGATTGGGGTATCAAAATAAAGAGTTTCATAAATAACTTGCAAAAATTTATGCAACTTGCAAGTTTACATGCAATTTGGAATGAAAAATGCTAAAATAATAAAAAAAAAAACAACAAAAAATATTCAACTTTATAACAATAAACTAAAAAGTTGGAAATAAAAGAAGTTATCAAAAAAACTAACAACACCCGACTGCGGTTAAAAATTTAAACAAAAAAGCAAAAAAAAAATTGTTTTTTTAATATAGCGGTTTTACATAAAAATAAAACCGGTATTATGTGCCGAGAGGGAAAACATACAGCATTGTTTATGAAGAAGCAGTGTATACTTAGCCTTATTTGCGCGGTCACTAGTACGGATACTTTAGTTTAACTTAAGAATACTAGTTGGCGCCACTATCGCCGACGTTGTATTTACTCTGTGCCAGCTAGGACGCGGTAACCGCTGTCACTTTTCGAATTCATAGTCTTCACCAGGAAGAACTTCCTACAATGCTGTATGTTTTCCCTCTCGGCACATAATATCGGTTTTATTTTATGTATAACCGCTATATTGATGTGCCTCCGGAAAACATACAGCATTGTTTATGAAGACGTGTTTGTTATCTGCTGGTGAAATATTAATTACTAGCTGCGCCCCGCGGTTTCACCCGCGTAAATGTCGATCCCGTGGGAATATCGGGATAAAAACTATCCTATGTCCTTTTCCGGGACTCAAATTATCTCTATACCAAATTTCATCGAAATCGGTCCAGCCGTTTTCATGTTATGTCGTGACAACGGAAAACGGTTTTTTTCATTTTTATATATAGTTATAGGTAAAAACACAACGCTATGATGATTATAAAATATTTATTCTGAGAATTAAGTAGATACATATGTAATGATTTACATTTTGTATTCATATTGCTATATTGTTACAATAATGTTTTTTAATTTATAAAAATATAAAAAATATCTGATCTTTACTGATAAAGGTGTTTTATTTACGATTAAGATGTTCTACGAATTAATCAAAATCTGTAGGAATTTATTACCGATGATTGATTAAAAATGATGATTGCTTACGAAATATTCAAGATATTCTTTGTAATTTAAGTAGAAGAAAATGTATTGAAAAATGAATTACGACTGTCTTTATGGAGTTCTATTTCGCGACAGTAATGATTAAAGAAGGTATTGGATGATTTCCCATTACCTCGTGATAAAATATCGTCAATTGGTTGGTTATCTAACCAATTTAAGGAAGCTACTGCTAACCTACAGCTTCCCGGAGATGCATGAATGCCGCTATCTTTGAGAACCGTGCGTACCCAGTTCCCAATTACAGTACGTGAGGCGGCTTTTGTGTTACTAAATACAGTAATAAAAAGATTGTTTAAATTGTTAACTTCAGATCTTTTTGTTGCCGTTTTTTCTATTAAAAGTCTAACTAAAGTGACAGCGCATATGTTTTTATCATTATGTTGCAAAAGTTTCCATGCGGACTGTCGATAATAGTGTGTATCGGTTTTAGATCCAAATGCAGGTATTAAATATATATTATCGCCATCATCCAAGAAGCTGTCATTTGAGATTCTCAGCAAAGTTAGGTCGTGAACCCTACGGCCTGATGCCAGCAATAAAACTGTGGCTGTTCTACGTGCTAAATCGAACAGTGTGTCTTTGGGTGCATTTGATGACAGCCAATTTAGTACGATACGTGGATCCCACGTGAACGATGGCCGTACTACTTTTGGTTTGGCTACTCCTATTGCCTTAAGGGTATGTTTTATGATAAAATTAGAAAAGGTTTGCTGTTCCGCATGAGGGCAACAAAAAGTCAAGACTGCCGATTTGTGGACAAGGATAGTACTATAGGACAAATTCTCTTTTAGATAAAGGAACATTAAAAATTTTGCGACGTCAGCAGGTTGAGGACATTTTGGGTTTACTTGAGAGTTGGAGCACCATCTCAACCACCGTCTAAGTGGTGACAAATAGGTTGACAAAGTTGAGCGCCGCCAGCTCTTCTTTAGTAGTTCTTTTTCCTCTGTAGACCGGTCTTTTATTTGGGCACCCCACCCCCAATTTTCCAAACTTTCAGGGTCAATGTCTGTACCTGTGGGGGAGGCTGTGATGTTGTTACATCTATCATGGTCTCCGACAGGTTCAGAAGTTCGTGTGGGCGATCTAGAGCTCTGGATTTCAAGTCTTGAAGCCAGAAGGCTCGAGGCCACTCTGGAGCCACAACCAAGTAAATTCCCGTTGCATTGTTCAGATGTGCCAGAACTCTGGGTAGCAGGCTGGGAGGAGGAAACACCCAAGCTAGCCCATGGTGCCATGGTCTGCTGAAGGCATCTATATAGTTTGCCGATCGATCTCTGCAGTCTAGAGATACGTAGTTTTTTACTACCGCGGTTTCTTGTGTCGCAAACAAGTCTATTTGTGGAAGCTCCCACTTCCGAAAGACTTCCGCTGTTCCTCGAGGTAGAAGATGCCATTCCACGGGTTGTTTTCCTCGTGAAAGCCTGTCCGCTATTATATTGTATCTCCCCGGTAGATAATGGGCTGATAGGGTTATGTTGAACTTGTCCGTAAGACGTAATAGTTTGAAGTAACCCTAACGTTTTGGTTCCTCCCTCCTTCCGGATATATGCAATCAGGGTTCGATTGTCTGATTGGATCAGTACGTGTGACTTTTGCAACGTCTTCGCATTAATTTTGATTGCCGCTATTACTGCATATAGCTCCTTTTTGTTGCAGTGCCATCTTCTTTGGTGCGTTGCCCATACACCTGACATCAGATTTCCGTCTATGTGGGCGCCCCAACCCCAATTCGAGGCATCTGTCGCCAGAAAATGGGTCGCAGGCTATACACAAAAGTGTATAGGCAATGTGTGACTTGTGGCTCCGCGCCACCACATTATCTCTTGACACACAACTTGAGGCAACAGCTGTTTCTGACGGGGTCGTGTTTTGTTGAAGTGTCGCAGGAAGATTTGCATTTTTCGACAGTGTAGTCTTCCTCGGGGAATAACAAAGTTGGCGAAGTTTAACTGACCCAGCACACTTTGCAGTTCCCGGAGGTTGATGTGACTTTTCAACAACGACCGGTCTAGTGTATAGTTTATGCTTTGTCTCCTTTTTATTGGTAGGGACATTGTATTTACAGCAGTTTGCCAACGTATGCCAAGGTATTCCAAATCTTGTGTTGGTATCAAAACTGATCAACGGAAAAACAAATCAGATTTTTTGGCGGTTGATTTGCCAGCCCAGATGTTCCAAGTGCCTCACGGCTTCCGCAGCCTGAAGACATAACTTGGATTGGTCTTGGTTGACCAGAAGGAAGTCGTCTAGGTAGACTAGCACTCGACATCCCTTCGCACGCAAGGTCTCCGCGACCCAGCATGTTACAGAGGAAAATAGGTGCGGCGCTGAAGCCAGCCCGAACGGTAAACATGTCATCTCGAATAACTGGTCTTTGTAACTGATTCTTAAGAAAGGCCGGTGAGATTTTGCTGCCCGTAGGTGAAAATAGGCCTGGGATATATCTATTTTTATAATCCAGTCTCCAGGTTGAAGAAAGTCCGAGACTGAGGTGTGAGAAATCAGACGAAAATGTTTCGTTTTGACGAACTTATTCAGTTCTCGAAGATCGAAAATTGGGCGCATCGATCCGTAGCCTTTCTTCCGCAGAAAAAGCTTGGATATGAAACTGGGCGTTTTTTCGGAAACTTGTCGCAAAACACCTTGATCCAATAGATCTTTGATTATCTGAGACATTCCAGGGGATGGCTTGGTTGCATATTGCGTCATGATTCTTCTTGTTGGCATTAACAGAGGGGGTTTTTTGTAAAGGGGTATCCGAAACCCCGAAATTGCTGAAATTATGAATTTGTTTGCAACAAGTGCTTGCCAACGGTGTTTGAACAAACTCCCCTGAAATGTGTTGGATAGTCACTTTTTTCCGTCTTTGTTTCGAAATGAATAATTTTTAGTTTGTTTGTAACCGTCGCTTTTCCCTTTGTACGTTTGTTTCGTTTCTTGTTTTTTGTAGGTATCCCGAAAATTATTATTTTTAATATTTTGTGTCTGGGGTCTGTATTTAGAGGTAGACGGTGTTGGTTCCTTGTATTTTGTTTTGAGTTGGTCCTTGTATTTTGTTTTGAGTTTTGTGAGCTTGTGGTGGTGATAACCGGAAATGAGGCCCTCCGAGGGACTGGATAAGAGACGTAAGTTTCTAAGGGGGTATATTAATAAGCGCAGCTTGAATACTTTTATCCGGAATTTCCAAAATTATTCTTTTACGTCTAGTCTCAATACATTCGGCCCTTTTTCCGCATATTATTTGTAGGGTTTGTTCATATAATTTATAAGACGACGACTCATTACCGAATGTTTCAGAAATTTTATTAAAGAGGTTATCGGGTTTTAACTCGGCAGGGTTATTGTGAGCCCAATTAATGATGCCCTGTAAACCGGATTGCAATAGTTCCCTTTGATGTAACAAGGCGTTGGTAGTTGCAGCCATGATTTCCTCCGTTGAGGCCAAGAAATCTTTTCCTTTGTTCAGACAACACAGTTTATCATTAATTTTTAAATTGCAAAAGCCCGGAAACGCGAGCATTTCTAACAATGCCTTCTTATAACGGATATGTTGCCATGTGGGGGTATTAAAATGCTGCAAACTTATCAATTGGCGTAACCGTTTTTCATCAGCTTATTTAAGAATTTTTTTTCTCATCAAAACTAGTTACAAGCGCCCAAATCCAACGACTTAGGCGTTTCTGTTGATGGATTAGTCAAAAAATCATTGTTGATAATATCTGCTTGTTCGGTCACGTCACTTGTGTTTACAGTAGTCTGCGGTACATATTGTTGATGCATTATAAAGTTTGTAAGAAAACTGACCTGGTCGTATAACGCGTCGATCCGAGGATCGACCGTTACCTGTGAATCCCGCTTTTGTTTCTTGCGTGGAGGTTCCTCTCGTTCGACTTCGCTGTCCGATGAACTGCTAGTGCACGAAGAGTCCTCCTTTTCTAGTGCATGATCCCTCTCGGAAGTCGGCGAGTTCGAAACGATCGACCGATTGGCCCCGGCGGTGGCCTCATCGGGTTCGTCACTCGACGCGGGATTCATAACGAAAAAACCGGTTTTTTAATGGTTAAGATTGAAAATACATCCAGTAATAAATGCACTATTAAATTGTCTAACACTATGATAAATGATTTTTTTTAAATGTTAAATGATTAATCAAATATTTTTGGATTTCGACCGTACGCGGCGAAAGTACACAACGCTATGAATTCGAAAAGTGACAGCGGTTACCGCGTCCTAGCTGGCACAGAGTAAATACAACGTCGGCGATAGTGGCGCCAACTAGTATTCTTAAGTTAAACTAAAGTATCCGTACTAGTGACCGCGCAAATAAGGCTAAGTATACACTGCTTCTTCATAAACAATGCTGTATGTTTTCCGGAGGCACATCAATTACTTTTTTATGATCTGCAAAAATAAACGGACTTCATTTTTCTAAACAAAGACTAACTGGTATTTCTTTAGTAACAAACTTATTCAGAATATAACTAATGCGTTTGTTGTTGTCAATATCGTCTGATCATCGTTTAGATTGTGTTGAAGATATAATCTTAACAAGTTTTTGATAATTGGAATCATTTTCCATAATTTTCAAAAATTGTATAATGTTGGTGGTTTTTGTTAATTTTCTATTTACCATAGCATGCCAACCTTCCAGTTTATTATAATTATATTTTAGTTAAATAGTATGCAATTATAGGGTAGACTGATTTATCATCGTAACTGTACTTTGGGGGTCGAGAGGAAACTAAAACTTGGCTGGAAAATAAAATCCACTCTCGACCCCCAAGGGTCGAGAGTAAACTATAGTTAGGGGTCCAGCGGACACATTATTTATTGGGGGTCGAGGGGCCGAGAGTGGACTAAACGTTTGAAACAGTAGCTGTAAGTTAATGATTTAATTTTATTTGCGTAATAAACTTTTACGTGTATGAGAATTCACAACATTTCAATTTTTTTGCCTTATGTTTTTTTATGCTCAATAAATAGTACTTAGATAACTAGGAGACCCATATTTTTTCTTTTCACAAAATTTGTATTCTAAGTTAGTCAAAAATAATTTTGAAATCTCGAAAAATTCAAAAACGCCTGTAAGGTTGAATCTACACATTACCTTTGCTTGGGTCATGAAAAAAAAAATGAGATGGAGATTGACGTGATGACGTCTTATGATGACGTAGACGTTTGTTAATTTAGGTACAGGCTGTCATGTGATATTGGTTTTTATTGTATTTTAATTTTTCGCATTTCACATGCTGTTGTAAATAATAAATGTACTAGATGATGCAGTGATAGTTGCTTGTGGACTTATAAATTTACAGTTACCTGTCATAAGGAAGTATTAGGCATTGGAAGGCCTCCCTCAGTGTACAATTTTTAATTTATATTTCAGAAAACTATGTTATGTTTGTATAAGTTTTGATAACTTTAACTGTGTGTTGCTATAAATACTTCATAAAAGAGATACTTTATGATTAGAATTGTGATTTTTATTTATCATAATGTACAATATCAAGCATTTTATTAAAAGTAAATTTTTCCCAAAACATTTCACCTTCTTTCACTAACTTTTCTGCAAACAATCTGTCATAGTAGAACCACTGTTCATGATAGGCTTTATTTCTTTCAAAGTCTGGATCAGCTATACACAATAAAGCTTTTTTCATATTTTCATCGCTAACATTTGCAGCTGTATTTGGGCATTACATTTAGCTGATATTACGCTATCTTTAAGATAGTTTTCTATAGTTTTATTACTGCTGTTTTGTTTCTTCTGCCTCGTTAATGTTAGCGACAACTGAGTACATTTTAGTACGAACTCTGTGCTCAGGAGTTACTCTGCCCTTGATAAAATACACAGCATTTTCTCGTTTCACTTCCACGTAGCCTACAGAAGTTTCAACATAAGCATCCCTTGATGACAACAAAACCTTAGCTCCCCGGATTTCGGCAACGTTAAACGAGTCGTTTTCACGCATGTAGGTATTGCAACAACATCATATAATCCACCTTGGGAAGGTTGCGGATGTCTGCCATGGCATAACATTTTTAGTAAATAACAATGCGTTTTCAAACAAAGCAACCTCGGCAAACAACACCACAACAACACTGATATTTGACAATGACAGATGACTATATTTGACATTGGCAACTTTTTTTTATTCGTAATAATTAGGAGCAAAGGCATACAGTGACGATGCCTTACTCTGGGTCGTTAGAGGATTTTTTTGAATATTTCGTTAAATAAGTAATAAAAAAATCTAAAAATTATGGAATGGAATACTTAAACATAAAGCTCCAAATGGTAGTCGGTACCTTAGTATTTATTTAAAATTGAAATGTTGTGAATTGAGGGCCCATTTTGTACGAAGATATACAAAGTAGGACAGTGTTTTGCGATAATAACTTGTTTTCACAAATTTTGTTTGGCATTAGCTTAGATTTTGCCATAAAGACTTTTTCTGTAGTGTCCATAGTTAATCAGGTTCAGGTGGGCCCTCAATCCTCTATGTGAAAACTGAGGGCCCAACTTTACAGTCCATAACTCGGTTATTTGACTTTCACAAAATCTGATTCCAACTTTCACAATTCTTTGGGAATGTTCACTAAATCCTAAGCACATTTTTAAGGAGTTTTAGCAAAGTGACCCTCACACTACACGCACATTGATTTATTCCGACATCAATGATCGTAGTCATATTTCAGCTAATTTACACAAAACCTGAATGAATTTCTTTCTCATGAATCACTCATCACTTGCTGAAAACCGTATGAAAATCCGTATGATAGTTTATCGCAGACAGACAGACGCGGCAGGGGGACATATTATGGTGAAAGGTTCTTCTACCCTATGGTCTTGCACTCGTGGTCTTATTCTAGTCTCTTTGTTTTTTGCTAATAACAGGTAAATAAAACTTCCAAAGCGAAAATAAAGTTAACTTACTTTTAGCACCCCAGATCTTCATAAAATCAAAGCTTTTAGGTAAAATATGCAATAATATACAAAATATTGCTCCAACTGTCGCATCTTTGAGTCTGCAACAAAGGAAAATAGTTTTTTATCTCCAAAAAAGTATGTTTTCGCCAGAAAACAAATATTTTTTTAACACGGCTATGTCGTTCCGTGTGTGACACACACAGTTGTCTGTTTGTGGCATCCATCGTAGCTCCTAAACGAGTGGTCCAATAATAATGCAGTTTTTTTTATTAGGTGACTGATTGCTTAAATATGCCTCATGGAAATATAATCAGGTTTTTTCTAATTGGAGTAAGGTATATCAGGCAAAAAATTGTAATTTCTTTCACTTTATCTCATCCTATTGACTTTGAAATTGCAACACTATAGGTAATTATGCGGTAACCTTGAGCTGATGTTGCACCTTGGAAAGTCAATAAACAACTCCTCAACAGCAGACATTTCAATTTCATGAATAGTTGACTTGCAGATGGTGAACAAGTGAACAGTCTGTTGATGGGGCAGGACGCTCGGCCTTACAAATTGTAGACCAACCTAGTTTCGACCCATCGGACTGGCCTAGTTGGTAGACAGACGGTGAAAAACAAATAATGCTGTAGATAACGTTTGACAGGCCTGATGGTCTAGTGGTTAGTGACCCTGACTGCTATGCCGGAGGTCGTGGGTTCGATTCCCACCCAGGACAAATGTTTGTGTGATGAGCACGATCATTTGTTCTGTGTCTGGGTGTAATTTATCTATAATATGTATGTATTTAGAAATATATAAGTATGTTTATCAGTTGTCTAGTACCCATAACACAAGCTCTGCTTAGCTTGGGACTAGATGGCGTTGTGTGATAGTTGTGGAATATTATTATTATTATTTCCTTTATTTCACTATATACATATTAATTATATTTTTAAATATTAGAATATAAAAAAAAAAATAAAAGCATTTAAAAATATAAAAAATAGTAGCCCACCGGTATCGGGCACAGGGTCCAAGCTACCGGCGGTCAGGGCTCCAGAGAGAGGAACCTCCTAACAATACGGGCCGTGTCCAGAAGTACAGCTTTCTGAATCAAGCCCTTGATCCAGCTGCCCAACGAGAGCCTCCTTAGGTGTTGGTCGAGGCTCTTGGCTATTAATGCATTGGCTGTAACGACTATCGGTACAATGATCGCTGAGTCCACATCCCACATGTCGACAACCTCGTGAGCCAAGTCAAGATACTTAATTTGTTTATCTTTCTCAGCTTTCACGAGGTTCTCATCATGCGGGACAGTTATGTCAACAATCATTGCGCGCCGCTTTGGTCGATCCACCACCACTATATCAGGCTTATTGGCAACAATAGTCCTGTCAGTGATGATGGATCGATCCCAGTACAATGTGATATTACCATTTTCGAGAACTGGGTCGGGCACATACCTATAGTACGGCACCTCCGATTCTACAAGGTTGTATTTCAAAGCAAGCTGCTGATGGATTATCCTGGCTACAAGGTTGTGTCTATGCAAGTATTCTCCGTTAGCTAGACGAGAACACGCGGAGATAATATGTCTGATTGATTCTACCGGCCGGTGGTATGCCCGACAGATGTCAACCGTGCCGTCTTTCACAATATATCTCCGGTAGTTGTTTGTCATCATAACTTCGTCCATAATTGCACAAACAAAACCTTCGGTTTCTCCAAAGAGATCACCGCAACGTAGCCAGGCTACGGACGCTAGTAGGTCTACATCGGGTCCATGAAGGGCCCGAAAAAAGCGTCCGTGAAGCTCCTTACTCATGTGCATAACTCCAGCTTCCTCATATGTGATAGAATAATTCTACCTATGCCAATATTTAAGGCATAATAGCTGCAATCCAAGTTCCCAGTCTTAATTTAGCTGCCACAAAAACTTCGTCAATATGAGTCGTTTAGTGTGTGTTAGCTAGAGTGACGTCATCCCAGCTTCCTCATTCAATACCAGGCAAACCAGTGAGGTTAGGGTTTTGGAATATAGTCAGAAAAATAAGGCATAATAGCTGCACAAGGAAGGAAAAAACTGAACGATAATACTTAAAAAGTGTTGAAACTACGATAAAAAAACGTGTGTGTAAGCTGGAGTGATGTCACCCCAGCTGCTCATGTCGTATCTTCCAAACGAAAGAAGATATGATTATGTATGATAGCTTAAAAATTAAGGCATAATAGCTGCCATTGGCAGCAAAATTTTCAAATCTCTGGTCAAAATACTCTATGAGTTATTAAACCGATAAGTATGTGTAAGCTGGAGTGACGGCACCCCAGCTGCTCATGTCATATCTTCCGAACGAAAGAAGATACGATTATGTATTATAGCTCAAAAATTAAGGCATAATAGCTGCCATAGGCAGCAAAATTTTCAAATCTCTAGGCCTTGTAGTTTCCACGTAATAAGCAAAAAAAACTGTTCCGCGCCAAAAACATCAATTATTGCTTCGGAGATTGTAAACAGCGGCGTTGCCGTTCCGTGCGCTACATTATCAGTTTGAAGTAGTTTGAACTAGATTATAGACTGGGAGCCGACTACACATTTTTCTCAAACATGCTTGGAAATTTGAGCATTATTTTGACAATCTTCTTCAAGATAAATCGAAGCAAGCAAGCATTGATAGACTTACGTATATGTGCCTCGGCCCACATCATCCATCAATGCCTCTTTTGCTGGCCGCTGCAGTAATGTATTATTAATCGTTCTATGTAAGTATTGAGTTATTTATAGTCAAATTGTGTGTTTAAACAGGACGAAAGAAAATTAAAGTTTACTTACACTTTTAATCAGTTCGCGGACGAAGTAGAAGAAGAGAAGAGAAGAAGAAGTAGAAGAAGAGAAGAAGAAGTATAGAAGTTTTATTATTAGGAATAGGAAAAAAATGTGATTTTACAAGCTCGAAATCAAATCTTCTCACTATTGACAGCTGATTTGCGTAGCAAAAATTATGTCCACAGATAAATGCAACCGTTTTTTAAGGCATTGAGGCATTGGTCTTTGAGCCATCTCTTTTAGGGTTCCGTAAATCAAAAGGAAAAAACGGAACAATTATACGATCACTTTGATGTCCGTCTGTCTGTCTGTCAAGACCCTTTATGTCAGGAATGCGTGGAGGTATCGAGTTGAAATTAATACCATATACTCAGGTCTGCGGTCCCTTGAAGCTGTAAAAAAATCGAACTTCTAAGTTAACGTAAAAAAAAAAGATACTTACGGCCGTTTATGAAACCTATATTTCGACACTCTTAAGGGAATCAAAATGTATAGAGTACTTCCCGTTGACCTAGAATAGGGAATGCAATCTCGTTCTCGCGATATCTCGGCCATATTTACCTTAATCTCGGTCAAAAATCGGACGAGATCTCGCGAGATTAACGATAGTGCACAGGAGCATAAATATATGTGTTTCCCGTAGCAGAAAGAGCGTTCTTTTCAGCTGGTTATTTGACCTGCAAAATTAGAACACGTCTGTCAGACGACTCTTTAACATTTTATGCTTTTTGCGAAGCTATTTTCAATAACTTTTACACTATATGGTTTAGGAGGCTGATTTTTTGAAACCGTACTGGGTTTACTATAGTGAACCCATTTTTATACATTTCGTTGCTGGCGATTCTGGGTTTTGTGTCTATGAACTTTTAGCCAAGTCCTTTGTACGGAACCCTCGGTGCGCGAGTCCGACTCGCACTTGACCGATTTTCGTAATGACATTTGTTCTGATTCGACATTACTTATTTTTGCTTTATGTATCGAATTGTTCAAATGTCACGATTTCATGAAAAAGTAATTCAATCGCTAGTAATAATAAGCATTAAATAGACCAATTCTATCTTATTTCATCAACCTCAGAAATAAAGCACAAACCAATTGTATTCAAAATGTGTTTACTGTAAGTGTACCTACTTCTCTCGTCGTCTAAAGTTGATAAGAATCTACTTTATTACATTCATAGTTCAGTCGGCTCTTAGTCTATATCCTCAATATACAAAATTAAAAATATTTTGAGCGCAAGTTAAAATGACTTCTAATAGAATGCATGCTAAGTGCAAACTTGGTTGCAGTATTGTAGCGCACGGAACGGCAACGCCGCTGTATACAATCTCCGAAGCAATAATTGATGTTTTTGGCGCGGAACAGTTTTTTTTTGCTTATTACGTGGAAACTACAAGGCCTAGAGATTTGAAAATTTTGCTGCCTATGGCAGCTATTATGCCTTAATTTTTGAGCTATAATACATAATCGTATCTTCTTTCGTTCGGAAGATATGACATGAGCAGCTGGGGTGCCGTCACTCCAGCTTACACATACTTATCGGTTTAATAACTCATAGAGTATTTTGACCAGAGATTTGAAAATTTTGCTGCCAATGGCAGCTATTATGCCTTAATTTTTAAGCTATCATACATAATCATATCTTCTTTCGTTTGGAAGATACGACATGAGCAGCTGGGGTGACATCACTCCAGCTTACACACACGTTTTTTTATCGTAGTTTCAACACTTTTTAGGTATTATCGTTCAGTTTTTTCCTTCCTTGTGCAGCTATTATGCCTTATTTTTCTATGTGTATCAGAATGGCTGGTTGCCTGTGGCTTTGGTCTATGAGAGTTGATTAGAAAATTGCTACATAATTGCTTATATTTGCTACATTTAATAAATAATTGCTACATACTATATATATTTAGAAATAACATATTTTTTTTGTACAGCCATCCTGACGTTTGGTTGGCTGGTCGCCTCCTAGTTTAAAGCCAAGCATGCAGAGTTTCCCGAAATGTATTGCGTCAATAATTGCTACATATTTGCTTCATTTATCTAATTTAGTTGTATCTTCAAACATATGTTAAATAAAGGATGTAGCAATTATTTTAATTATCCCAAGTAAAAGTGCCTGATAAAACAATAAAGGCAAATAGTTGCAGTGTGTCTTCAGTCAACGGTATTGCTACTTTAGGAGGCTATTATTGCTACTTTATGTTATGAGTAGGTAAGTGGAAGTGGTGGCAAGTGGAAGCACATTAAAAGGATATCGTAAATAAAAACGTCAGGTCGTTCATAAGATTCATTTTAATAATATTACAATTTACTTAAAAAATATTCAACTATTAATTTACTTAATTTCCATATTATTTGCTGGTAAATCTGACTTACTTGAAAAATACTTTATGTATTGCAAGAAAACCTTTTTTTGCTCTTCGAGTGGCACAACGAACTTTCTTCCCCTCTTCATCGTCACAAACACCAAAACCACAGATTATATAATAGTTACCCAAAACATTAATTAAAAATTGGTTCTATAGGTAGGTACTTGTTCCTTATAATAACATAGATCTATTTAAATTGTCGAATAAAATTAAATAAGCCTAGACTGTGTGTGTCCCAATACGATATCTGCACTAGCAATGACTAAGAATAATTGTTATAATGATAATTATTGGATTATTGAGGGTAGGTACATATTTTTTTTTTAACGCAAGAATCGCATTACTTACGCTGTTGCCAGAGCCTAAACGATTAAACCGATTCAACATAACTAAGTATTTGCCTTTATTGTTTTATCAGGCACTTTTCCTTGGGATAATTAAAATAATTGCTACATCCTTTATTTAACATATGTTTGAAGATACAACTAAATTAGATAAATGAAGCAAATATGTAGCAATTATTGACGCAATACATTTCGGGAAACTCTGCATGCTTGGCTTTAAACTAGGAGGCGACCAGCCAACCAAACGTCAGGATGGCTGTACAAAAAAAATATGTTATTTCTAAATATATATAGTATGTAGCAATTATTTATTAAATGTAGCAAATATAAGCAATTATGTAGCAATTTTCTAATCAACTCTCATAGACCAAATCCACAGGCAACCAGCCATTCTGATACACATATTTTTCTGACTATATTCCAAAACCCTAACCTCACTGGTTTGCCTGGTATTGAATGAGGAAGCTGGGATGACGTCACTCTAGCTAACACACACTAAACGACTCATATTGACGAAGTTTTTGTGGCAGCTAAATTAAGACTGGGAACTTGGATTGCAGCTATTATGCCTTAAATATTGGCATAGGTAGAATTATTCTATCACATATGAGGAAGCTGGAGTTATGCACATTCCTTACTCTGCCATACCTCCATGCGATCATTAGTGTCAAGCACTACTGGTTTGCGCCAGTTCTCTTTAGCCAAGGAGAGCGGGGTGAGGCCCTTGTCCACTATGACTACATCTCGGTGCATCCCCACGTCGGTTTGGGTTGTTTCCGTTTAGACAGATTTTCGTTTCGACAGATTTTTGTTTCGACAGCGTGTCAATTTGTTATCTCCAAAGTACAGCTACGTACAAAATAAAAAACACATGTATATTTAATAAAGTATATTGATGGTATGACGCTAGCGAAAACTAAAACGACAAAAAATTACATGCAAACCCGATGGCAATCTATCGACGAAAAACATTATCTAACATTTTTAAACATTCTATTGTAGTAATTAAACTTTCTTTTAGGTCATGGATTATACGTTCAATCTTCATGTCCTTTGCAATAACAGATTTATTTCTATTTTTGGTCAAATTGTGATATTTAGCACTTCTAAGTTTTTTTTCTTGAAAAAAGGCTTCTTTTTTGAGCAAAAAAATAAAATGCAAGAGAGATGGTTTTTTAGTAAATCTGTTATTCACTCGTCGGTGCCAGCCTTCCACATTATTTGTTGTACGAAAAGATTCTTTGTAACAACTCATTGTAGCACTTGTGACAACTTTGACCCATTCATTAATGAAATAATCTTGAAATGCTTTTATTACAGCCGAGTTCGGAGCATTGGCAAAAATAGATAGTACTGCTTCTGGTATCAGTTCAGCCGGTAATAACGCTACTCGTGAACACAATCTTGTTATTTTTTTACCCTCATTATCTTCACTTAGGCCAATTATTTTGGACTTTTTCCAAATTGCCTTAACAAAATGAAAATAGCAACCACTAACGATTGCGTTGGGGAATACTTCCTTTATCGCAATTATTGCCGCCATTTCATAATCACATTTGTAATAGCAAATGTTAACAGAAAATCTGTCTCGTAAGATTGAAAACAGTCTGACATATGTGGCTGTCGTTTTATTTGGCAGAAGGACATATAGTAGTGGAACAAAATTTAGTATCTCATTGTTCTCTCCAATATTCGCATGTAACGAATAAACCTGGTAGAAAGGTCTTGGGCATATTCGAAATGTTCCGTCACCGTAATATTTAGTTACTGTTTTCAAAAGCTTTTTTATGAATGGTGTTGTGAATATTATTATTTTTTCCTCTGTGCCTTCTTCATAAACCACAAAATCTAAAAATAAAATGTCGGGCAATTTTACATCACTGACATTTTTAAAATTGCTCTTAGCTATATTCAGAGATTTATTTCGAGCTCGGTATAAAGTTGATTGTTTTGATGAAAATGTAGGCATATTAGGATCTGGACTATTTGCAACATTGAATTTCGAAAAATGCTTCTCAAAGATTTTTGGAATCGGCTCCATATTTATACGGACTTCACGTTTGCACTCATCAAACATTTTGTCATACTGACAGTTTATATTATTAGGTGAACAATTGTGTTTGCTTTTCTTCACTATTTTATTACGATGTACTGTTATAGAAGCATTACACACGTCTCTTTGAGTACAACGCCAATTAATGCTTCCGGACTTGTTTTCTTTCACAAAATTATACTTATAACCGCCACACACTAGTATTTTTTTCTTCCTTTTGCTATCTATATAAACTAACTCACTGTTTTCATTCATTATAGTATTACTATTATAACTTTAATAACATAAGACCAAAAAACGTTCTAATACAATAAATATTATTGACGGCAAAAACTCGTCATGATGACATTAGTCAATACTATTATTCATTTATTTACGTATTAGAATTTCCAGCCAGTGATCTATACAGTGTGTGTGTACAGTAAAGCATAAAGAATTTAATAAAATTATGTAAAATAAAGACTTTTTTAAACTTGTATGCGGATCACCCTGCATTTATTGTAGTCAGTGATGCGGATCCTAATAAAAGTAGTTACAAAGTTACCGCTGAAATAGTTTTAAATTAAAAAAATTAAAGCTTGTGATAAATAGATCACTTTAACTAAATCTATCACTCCTTGTGATTGTACTTTTACTGTCGAAACAAAAATCTGGCGAAACGAAAATCCGACGAAACAAAAATCTGTCGAAACGAAAATCTGTCTAAACGGAAACAACCCGTCGGTTTCTTGGAAGTATTCCCTGAGATTGCATATCTCGCGATTGTGGAGGGTCTTAGCGTTTAAAAACCCTCGACCTCCACACCTTCGCGGGATATACAACCTCATTACCGATGACCGTGGGTGATGCATTCGATTTGCAGTCAGCAGTGTATGGACCCTCCTATCCAGGGCGTCGAGTTCGGTTCGAGTCTATTTGAGTATGCCAAAAGAGTACATCAAAACTGGCATGACCCAACCGTTGAAGGCACGCACCTTGTTTCCGCCTGATAGAAGACTATTAAGTACTTTTTTCAGGCGGCCAAAGAAGCGCCCCTTCGACGATTGCTTCATGTCAGTAACATTGATGCCTAACGCTTCCGACATACCCAAATACTTCTAGGTTTCGGATGCGGAGAGGGCTCTAAGGTTTGTGGAATCCGAGAGTTGAGTTCCCACGGATTCCACAATCTCCCCTCGTTTTACATGCATGACCGCACATTTGTCCACACCAAATTCCATCCTAATGGCGTTACTGAAAGTTTGAGTTACTTTCAGTAGCTCCATCAGTTGCAAATTGTTTGGGGCAAAGAGTTTTAGGTCATCCATGTAGAGGAGGTGCGATATAACCTGACCACCTCTCCTCAACCGATAGCCTAGACCTGAATCCTCCAGCAGTGTGCTAAGAGGATTCAAGGCTAAGCAGAACCAGAGCGGACTCAAACTATCACCCTGAAATATGCCTCGCTCGATCCTTATCGGTTCGCTATTCCTCTGAATATTTCGACATCCTGGATAGCGAAGGACCGTCCTCCATTGCCCCATACACGACATCAGAAAGGTGCGCAGAGTTGTATCTACTTTATACAACTCCAACACCCTCATGAGCCATGTATGTGGCACCGTCTTATAATCTATCCAACATGTCGACAGATCCTTACGGAAGCGACAAACCTGTTGGCTAATGGCCATATCAATGAGGAGTAGTTCCTTAGTACCGCGGGATCCATTCCTACATCCATTCTGAGAGGTAGACATGATGGCGTTGGTGTCTATATGTTTGCTAATTTTAGCTCTCAAAATGGATGTAAGAACTTTATAAACCGTCGGTAAACACGTGATCGGCCTATAATTCTTGGGTTCCGCGGTGCTACCTGATTTATGGAGCAGGTGGGTAATTCCTGTCGTTAGGAACTGGGGTAGCGAACCAGATTCCAAGGCAATCTGGAACTGAGATGCCAAGCGAGCGTGCGACCTTAAAAAACCATTTTATCCAAAAGTTCTGCAGCCCGTCCGGCCCTGGAGACTTCCAGTTGGGCAGTGAACGGACTGCACGAGCTACATCTTGGGGGCAGATGGTTATAGCCCCCATTTCTGGTATTGGATCGCAGGCTCGCTCGACCCCTCGAGCCCAATCACCTTCGGTGTGACTGACAGGCACCGACCAGATACTGCGCCAGAAGGAACACATGGCATCATCATCCGGCAGGTGCGTGTCAGCCACACCTTGGTCTGGTCGCTCCCAACCCCTAAACCTCTAAACCCACCTTTCATCACTCTGGAAGGTGCGATTCTGAGTGTATCGCTCTACTCGCCGCTTATACCTACGGATACGGTTCGCCCATGCATACACTTTCTGCTTCAGGAAGTCGATGCGCTCTGTGACACAGGACATATAGTCTTGAGGACTGATACCAGTCCCCGAGAATGCCCGCCTCACAAAGCGCATCACTCTAGGGCGAGTATTGCCCTCCCTGAAGCAGATTAGTTTGCCGATGAGCGTTCTGGCCCCACCAATACGACGTTCAATTCTGCACTGCCAAGCTGGTACGGCTGGTTTCGGACGTGTAGCTCTAGAGTCATTGGTAAATTTAACCTTTTGAACGCCATTGTCACATTATATATGTGACAAACGAAATCTTACCCTGAACGCCAACGTCACAAATATATGACAAAATACACGTCGCACCATATTATGAAATAAACAATTTAATCATTACTTTTGTGTGTTTTTATTTATATAATTTAAAAATTTAAGCTTCCGTCTATATTGTATTGCATGAAACTAATATAAATAAACCACCAATATCGAGAAATTTGTTGTTTTAAGTGTGTGTGTGTTGTTGTGTTGTTAAAGTGGCTTGGCGTCAAGGGTACGGCGATACGTTTATACTCTGGCGTTCAAAAGGTTAACGTGAGCTACAGGACATGCCGCTACAGCCGCGCAGTACAGAATCGAATGAGTATCGGTAAGGTCTTCGCAAGTATCAAAATATTTTGACAACTGCGAATCCAGGACCGCCACGAGCGCCCTATTTTTGTTATGCATGGGCAAACGAGGCAAGCGTGGCCTAAGTTCGGGCGACATGAAGCGATATTCCTGAATCGCATCCTCCAAAGCACTCCTCAATTCCTCATTGCACTGGGTACTTACGTTTGTAGCCCTATCATTACTCTCCTCGTCAGCATGACTTGTATTATACTGCGGTAGTACTACAGCAGTCTGCGACTGGGGAGCGATGATATGGCTACTCTGTATTTCATTTCGCAGGCGATCAAGTACAGTGTCATCCAACATATGATTACGTTGGATGACCCGCACCTGATCCGATAGTCGTTGTGCCGAAACGTTGACAGCAGGTTCAAGCACCTGAAAAAGAGAGAGCATCCGAACACGATACGCAGTCAGATTGTTTCCCCCCTCTGTAGCCCCATAGTATGAGCGCATGGCATTTTCATTGATGGATCGTGTCCATCTCATGCGCTGCACACTTCCGCCGGGAGCTGGGGTCCCAGCTATCAGAGGCCGATGGGCCTCGAGGTCCTAAGCCGTCCGGCGGCCGGCGTCCTTCCCGCCGACGAGCAGGTGGTGGCGTCGTGGGCGGAGAGAAATACTCGTCGCTCGAGCTCGACGCAACTGCCGCGGCCGCGGCCGGTGTCATCATAGCGCTCACAGTGGCGCTGGGTACCGGCGGCGCGGGCGGCGAGGCGGAGCTGAGCGATGAGTCCGGAGGTAGTAATTGTGCACGTCGCTCGTGCGGCTGATCTCGTCAACATTTTATCCTTCGTCGTCTGCTTGATTTTATTGGTGACATGACAGATGTCACCTCCGGTTCGGCAGTTTTTGATTATGGTTTATTTGATTATTGTTCATTGTAAGTAGTTTTTGTTATGCAATTATATTTAAAATTGGGTACGAATTCAGGCTATGGCTATAAAATATCACAATTATTATTAAAACGGTTTTTAAAAATTAATTTTACTGAAAAGTGTAAAAAATGACGACTTGTTGATATTGGTGTTGCCATTATATTATTACTAGCTGAGCCCCGCGGTTTCACCTGCGTAAGTTTCGATCCCGTGGGAAAATCAGGATAAAAACTATCCTATGTCCTTTCTCAAGTTCCAAACTGTCTGTACCAAATTTCACACAAATCGGTTCAGTAGTTTAGGCGTGAAGAAAAGACAGACAGACAGACAGAGTTACTTTCGCATTTATAATATTAGTTTGGATTATTATAACGTAGGTACATTGCCGATAAATAACAAAATAGTTCTAAATAACTTCTCTCAGAATTAACAAAATGTTTGATGTGCCTTTTTACACTACGAACGCAATTACAAATATATTACCCTGGTATTGTTGATTCTTTTTTGTCTGCACTATAACCAGCCCACCCATTAAACCACGTGTTCCAGCGGAAAAATACAGCCATCAAAAAGAGGAACGCAAATAATACGGAATACTGCAACAAAAATAATAAATGAATCAGGTAAAACACATTGAGAATAAATTATGGTAAGAAAGAAAACAAACCAGCCAAGTGTGTGTCGGACCACGCACAATGAAGGGTTCCGTAGTTGGAATGAATTTATCCCAAGAACAAACTTAAGATTGTAGTTGAAAATCATGTTCTACCTTAGGTAGAATAGCAACTGCAAAGAAGAAGCGTCACGTCCCACAGAAAATTTACCCAGCGATTTCTTTTCTTTCTAGCTTCGTATATTTATAACTAGGTCTTCGGAAATATAATTCACACATTCAAAAAGGGGGTAAAGGGGGGGGGGATGCGAAAACATTTACTTTGCTTAAATTATAATAGTACTGAAGACACATTTAAGATTCTGAAATAGCAAACTCTATACATACAAACATTCACACTCACAATCACGAGAAGCCAAAATAGTGTTAAGTGTAGCAATTTCATTTCTAAATAATAATAAGTTTTTCATTTGTTTAAGTTCCTTTGAGCCTATATATTCTTAAGTTCTCCCTCGTTTGTTACTCTACGGGTCACAGGAATGAGGAATAATACCCTACTGTAATACAGTATCAACTAGTACAGGGGGTATTGTGACTGTTACTGGCGGCCTTATTTAGTGTAATGTCAACAGTATACTTAAGGTAATAAATTGTGCAAATAAATAAATAAAATATTATTAATTACGGGAATTGGCCTTCAGGTTTTCGCCCGTAATGGAAAACCCATCATTAATCTTTTATACCTTACCGTTTCATGTAGACTCATTTTGGCTGGTATGGTGGCACTCTCTTTCCCAATAATCTTCTGTAATTCTGTCGTTTGAGCTACTGACATGCCTGCGGACTGGCCTTTAGAAACCCTGAAAGAATAGTTTGTAAGATTTAGGCCCGAAGCGTTCATAAGAGTTACATAGAAACCAAGGAGCCAATCTACTATTTTCAATTATTGATGAGGACAACCATTACAAAGCAACGCTGTTATCATGGGTTTTTCCCAGTGGCCAGACTAGTCTTTCTAGCTGGAATTTTTGTTCCCGTTGGTCAGATCAGCTCGTAATTTAGTAAAGTACTGTTGAATACCAAGAGGTTATAAAACTATTAAATAGTTTTTTTGTAACATTATGGAGTTTGTTGACACTGGTTGAAATTTTTTGCAAATTGTTTCATGGTTTTTTATAACAATTTTTAACAAGAAGTGGAGTAAGTGTGGAGTCTAAATGGATCTTAATTTTATAAATAGAAAGGGTGGGGTTGTCTTGCTATATAATGGGTATCAATTTTAAAATAACGAAACGAATTTTGACTTTGCGGTCAGTTCAAAAGAATGCGATGCTTGGGATCTGTGACGGTTTATTTGGATTTTATAGAGTTTAATTTAGAACACTCAATCCCCCTATGGTGCAGACAGAGTGTTCCAAAACTCTCCAACTTTGGTTAAATAAATTCTTAGTATTCTTACTCTATTATAAGAGTATAATTCAGAGTCAATTTGTGAAACAAAAACCTTGACGTAAAACATAAGAGTTGATTGTCGGATTGATTGTCACCATACACTCTTTTTATAGAGTGTATGGTGACAATCAATCCGTGACAATGTTCCGCAGACATTGTCACGGATAGAGGTCGACAGTTTGAGTCGACCCTGTTCGAACAATTGTCCAAATTGGCCGGTTTTCAGCACAAGCGGACAACGGCATACCATCTGGCATGTAATGGCATGGTGGAGCGATTTCACCGGCAACTCAAGGCGTCCATAACGTGCCATGCAAATGACAAATGGACAGAGACTTTGCCGTGGGTATTGATTGGTATACGGAGCGCATTCAAAAAGGATGTCCAAGCGTCATCAGCCTTTAACTTTAACTTGTATACGGCGAAACACTTAGGCTCCCGGGTTAATTTTTCACTAGTGACGATGGAACGACCGACATCACTGATTTCACGGCGCGCATTCGCAAATTCGCTCAAAACCTGCAACCAACTCCAGCATCCCGTCACAGCAAGACCAGCATTTTCGTTTATAAGGATCTGCAGACCACTGATCACGTGTTCCTTCGTGAAAACGCATTACGTGGCTCGCTACAACCAGCGTACACAGGTCCTCACAAAATTCTGCATAGGGGAGACAAAGTCTTCAGATTATTAATCAAAGGCAGAGAGGTCACGGTCTCAATTGACCGCCTTAAGCCAGCTTACATTTCACTCCACCTAGCATCAGCAAGGAGTATACCACTCGCTCTGGTCGTCATGTCAGGTTTCCTGATTTTTATCACCTTTGACGGTCTCTGGAGGGGGACGGTGTAGGATACATACCATACCATACATACCATTCATATTTCAATCTGTCGGTTGCTATGGAGCTTTTTTCTGTTTTGTCAAAAGTGTGACATGTAAAAAGATTATTTAAGTTTCTGGTATTTGTATTCATTATAATTTTTACTCCTTCTAATTCTTTTCCTCCTTTACATTACTTTAAGAGTAAATAAAAAAAATACTTTTTTTCAACGTCCCGTTTGAGTGTTCCTTGTTGTAGGGTTTATTTATTTAACCCGAACTTTTATACAAACGGCGGCCACGTCAGAAATTGTGAAAATGTTGTCACTAAAGTTTAACACAGTTTTCTTTTTTTGTGAACGCTTAATTTTACCAATAATCAAGTTTATTATATTTCAAGAAACATTAAACATTTTATTACAAGACAAACTAGAAAGAGTGTAACAGTAATTCATTAACTCATGATAACTCATGATATTGATTAGATTTCGGTGGCTCGGTGGTAACGGCCGCGACTTACGAGTTGTAGGTCGTGGGTTCGTACCCAGCCAGGCGCTTTACTTTGTGTAAATTATTTCATCACTACTGCTCACAAAACGGTAAGGGAAAACATCGTGAGGAAACCGGCATGTCCTAGAACCAAAAATTCGAATACATGTGCCATCTACCAACTCGCACCGGGCCCGCGTGGTGGATTACAGCCCACTCTCTCTCGATGAGAGGAGGCCTGTGTCCCAGCAGTGGGAACATTAAGACTGATTATGTTATATTATATGTTACAATTTAGTGACAAAATTTTCACAATTTTTAACGTGGCCACCGTTTGTATAAAAGTTCGGGTTAAATAAATAAACGCTGCAACATGGGTCACTCAAACGGGACGTTGAAAAGAAAGTATTTTTTTTATTTACTCTCTATTATGTTTTAAGTACGTCAAAGTTTTTGTTTCACAAATTGACTCTGAATAAATTATACTCGTTAAGATTTCACAATTATTTCCTAAATTCTTCCTTGTTTTCGTAAAACTATAATAAACTTTTAAAAAAAAGCACTCAGTCTACACGCACACGTGCGGAAATAAAAGGTTGCTATTTTCATTTCTTTCATAATATGGGGAAGCAAGCAAAAAAATTTAAATTGACAAAATCAAAAACATCAAAACGCATAATTGCAATTTCGGGAAATCTGCCATTACTACCGCCATATTTAGTGGACAAAGGTTGGCAATATATAATTAATGATGCTCCTGATTCGTCCAACATACAAATATTTTCAAAAGCTGTGGCTAGACATGTCTAATTTTAAACAAACTTGGTCTGTTTTTGGGCAGAGGCACAGAACTACTGTTTAGAAAGTTGGCATAAAGAAATAAATAAAAAATATACAAGAAAAGGACCCGGGATAATCAACGTATTGAGAATTTTACTGAAAAGTGATTTTACTAACATAACAAATGAACGGACAAAGGAAAATGTAATGAGAGACGAATTCATAATGTATTCACAAATGATGTTAACTAATGGAGAATTGAATGTTGGTCATTTTTTAGAACGCCTAAAATAAAATTGTAAGATTAAAACCTATTAAAATGCAAAACAGTTTTTTACTTTAAATGTACTTTTTTTCTGTTGTTTTCCTAGCTGTCAAATAAATCGGGAACTATATTTTCTATCACCAAAATTTATATTTGTCATCAAGTTGTATCACCTAATAAATAGATCTATCGCCACGAAATATTTGTATCACCTAATAAATAGATCTATCGCCACGAAATATTTTCGTTCTCAGATAGCGGGGCTCCGTTGACATAGGATGCAAGAACGAGCGAAGGGCACCCCGAGGTTCGGTTTGGTTAGGTTACTTTAAACCCTTTACACAGAAATAGGGGCCCCGCGAAGCGGGGCTCCGTCGACATAGGATGCAAGTGCGAGCGAAGGGCACCCCGAGGTTTGGTTTGGTTAGGTCACTTGCATTGTTTGGTGACTACATTTTGGTGACAGATCTACTATTTGGAGGACAAACCCTATTATTTAAGAAACACAAAACTAATTAAATTGGTGATAGCTTAAATGATACCCAAATAAATCTGACCAACGGGAACAAAAATTCCCGCTGGAAAGACTAGTCTGACCGTCAATCTGATCACTGGGAAAATCCCGTTATCATTGTGCTAAAAGTTTTCGTATTTTACCAAATACATAACGGCATAGCAAGTGGTCAAATGAAATCTCAAAATAACATTACGTCATCGAAAAATCCAATTGACAAAATCTAAAAATACGGTATCAACGATTGGCATGTCGAAATTATTGCGTTAGCAGATTTTGCCCGTGTAATGTCGCTGCGTTTCGTTATTGCGAATAGACACGTGGTTTGTGAGAGCACTAACCTTCACCCTAAAGTACTAATCATCACTTGAGATACCTCCTGCAGTCTGAATTTGGTTTATTTAAAATTTCGGGGACGCATCAGGTTGTGTGTAGGGTAGTAGTAGTAGTAGTTGTAGGGTTAAGGGTTAAATCACATTTACGCGCGCATATCACCTTTTTTTAAGTTGTTCCAGTAAGGATAAAGATAAATAAAAATGAATACATTATTTATGAAATTGGGTACACAGATTTGTGAAACGTAGCATTAAAATGTGACACGTTGAAACAAATGAGACGTCCAAATGTATGTAATGCAACATATCCGTTTGTTACATTTTTATGTTACGTTTTACCAACTTGCCCAGCTTTAGAGCGAAACGAGCATACGTACATACCTAAAAGCGTCAATGAGGTTAGCCCTAGTCTAGCAGGACTCCTCGACCCAAAGGCCTCGATTGCCTTCTAAATAATGATACTGGAAAACAAGTAACTAACCGCTAACGTAACGTAAGGGAAAGGGGTTTGAAGATCCGTGGCATACCTACGACTTTTCATATGGCGGCCACGCATGACCCCTTTATAAATAGATAGCTGATCACATCAATGCAAACAGAATACATAACAAGATTACTTAAAACTTTCAGAGTGATTAATTCAAATATCTATGCAACAAAAACGGTACATCCCATTATCCTCACTCCCATGATCCACGGTGATAGGTTAGTGGGAATATTTTTTCAATAATGGTTCCACTATCTCCATTAGTCATTTTGCATAACGACGAACCTTCTCAAGGACGCTATCACATTTTTCCACGAATAACAGTGCTTTTCAGGTACCATTTTAACCGGTCAAGCGGAGCGATTTCAATTGATTTTCTATGAAACAATATACAATCAATTGTGTCTCATTAGCGCAGCTTGACAGATTAATGAACATACGAGTCACAACTGCAAGGATATCTTGATTTTAAATTAAAGATACCTAATATATTCATCTCCAGAATGGCTCCATAACAAATAAATAGCCCATATAAAACTTTCACACAAATAGGTTTTTACCATCACAATAATCGCTCAAAATTAAATAAAAAGGGGTTTGTATATGAACCAATATAGCTAAATCCACTGCATATTTTAACTTAAAAATAAGAAGGTATCGTTGCTTATGTAGTCCGACAAGCTAAATATTTTGTAAATAAATAAATAACTTTTTCATTAATGAGAAAAATAAGAAACGTTCTCAAATTTCTCCATACATTTTCTACCCGCGGACACTTGCGGTCGGTCATTCCGCGCTCAGACGGGCCGAAGCACGCCTGTATCGCTTTCTCGCAAAAAATTATTACGTAAAAATTGAGTTCCGTTTTGAGTACGGTGGTTGGACGAAGTTGATACTTTTTCAAACCGAAATAAAATTAAGTACGATTATTGGAATTTGTTTAAGAAATAAATACTTACTTGTATTTTTTTTTAATAGATGTAGATGACGGATAAAGATTGTATAAATATTTATGTTATTATATTGGTGTTTTTGGGGGTGGTGATTATGAATATGACATCCATTTTTTATTCTAGATGGCGAGTATATTTTTGAATAAAAAATCACTTGCGTTCCCATTGAGGGACCACATTTGAATTTTTAGCTTTTGAATGCGTCAGCCTTTAGTAAAAGTTCTCAAACAATTGTAAATTCAGCCTTTAATTTGTAAAAGTAGGCACTCAAAAGTTACAATCGATGAAAGGTGGTCCCTCAGTCGTGACTGACAGGCATCCCTATCTCAAAACCTAGTGAAAATTTGCAACTGCTATAAATTACTACTCTTAGTAAAAGATTTGTAAAACTAATTTATTTGAATATCAACCCTTCCTGTTCAAGGAATAAAAAGAACTAGCAAGCGGAAGGTGGTCCCTCAATCGATCACCATATGTTCACCTTGAGTGGAGACCACAATGGAATTTGAAATTTACATATGGGTCTAGCGTTAGTAAAAGTACTTGAATGATTGTATATTCAACCTTTAGTTTGTAAAAGAAGCCATTCAAAAGTTACAATCGAATTAAGGTGGTCCCTCAATTGAAACGTTAATCATAAGAAAAATCAATTTACGTAGCATTCGGAGGTTAAATAGACGAATGCTACAGTCTATCCTTTAGTAAAATTTTTTTACTAACGATTACTTTACTAAACAGTATCAAAAAATGTACCGTTTTATTTTAAATAATAATCAAATAGCTGGGAAGACATACTAAGATAGAGGTGACCACACAGCAGGGTTTTTCTAGTGACTGTTGATAATAATTTTTAATCAAAATAAAATCTGCGCGTCGCGTACCTACGTGAACATACTTAAAAAAAAATTGGTTCAATGACTAGTAACTCAAGCCGCAAATAATTAAAAAAATCCGGATAAGTCGGACTCGTGCAACGAGTATTCCGTATGGTATGTAAATAGTTTAACACAGTTTTTTTTTAATATAACTACAAATATACGATTTTCGGATTTTTTCCTTTATTTGTGCTACATGACTGCTTTAATGAGGCTAATGTTGATGATGACATAATTTTAATGTATATTAAAGGCTTGAATGACAATAATTACAAGATAGATGATATTTACATCCTGAGAGCACAAATAATTTCCCAAGCTTCTAATAAAAAGAATAAAATCAGAGACGTCGTTACTTACAGTTGCGAATGTAATGTATCTACCGTTTTCGAAGAAGTTATTAATAAGATTTTTTTTAGTGTCAAATTCTCCAAACTGTGTAGCAATGCATGGTGTCAAACAGAAAACATTTTAAAAAGATATACATTTATCAGTTTGAACATTCAGCTTATTAAAATATTTGGCATTAGTATTTTGGAAGAAGCCATTTTAATTCGTGACGAAATTAAAGAATGTACATTGTGTAATAATCAAGTGACGTACGAATATGAGCTTACAGATTTTATATCTTTCAATTTAAACGACACACCTAAAGGACCGATTAGCGAAATACCTCGAACTATCAAAGTCAAACAAAATTTCTACAAATTAGTTGGGGCTATTGAATTTATTCCCGGAACTAGCGCCAGTGAGCTCGGCCATTACAGATGTCTCTACTTATTTAATGAGAGCATACGTTATTTGATGACAGTCCTCTAAACGAACAAATTTTTATACATACACTTTGCTACTGTCTCATTAGTAGTAATGTTTGATGTAAAAACCTTTTTACAAAAAAAAAACAACCGCGACTTCAAAAAAAAAAACACCAAAAAAATGTAAATGCAGAACCAACGACACCGACTTCCGAAATTAAAATTATTTATCACTTTGTAGTGTTTTTTTCTGAAGTCGGTTGTTTTTTTTTCGTAAAAAAGTTTTTATTTTTCACTTTTTAGTTGTACCTACCCCACACAAATTCAATAAGCACTAGTGCACTGAAGAATTGAAGACACCGACTAGAAGAATAATCAAAATTCGCATAGAAATGCTGCATTTATGCATATAACTTCGTACATAAGAATAATTACCTAATGTATTATATACTAAAACCTTCCTTAAAGTATGTAGATCACTTTAGTGAAAGAATTATCCAAATCGTTTTAGTTTTTGAGAAAATCTCGGACATACAAACATACATACGGGTCGAATACAGAACCTCCTTTTTTGAAGTCGGTTAAAAAGTTCAGAGTTACATTTTCAGTGCAGGGTGAAATTTTGTTTCTTTTTTTTTATCATAAACATTATTTTCTTTGTGTTTTTATTTAGCTAAGTGATGTCAAATATTAATAAAAATTAATATCAACAAACACTCACTAGTTTTTACTTTATAAACAATCCTGCTGTGTGGTCACCTCTATCTTGGTATTTCTTCCCAGGAATTTGATTATTATTTGAAATAAAACGGTACATTTTTTGATACTGTTTAGAAAAGTAATCCTTAGTAAAAAAATACTACTAAAGTATAGACTGTATCATTCGTCTATTTAACTTCCGAATGCTACGTAAATAGATTTTTCTTATGATAAACGTTTCAATTGAGGGACCACCTTAATTCGATTGTAACTTTTGAATGGCTTCTTTTACAAACTAAAGGTTGAATATACAATCGTTCAAGTACTTTTACTAACGCTAGACCCGTATGTAAATTTCGAATTCCGTTGTGGTCTCCACTCAAGGTGAACATATGGTGATCGATTGAGGGACCACCTTCCGCTTGCTAGTTCTTTTTATTCCTTGAACAGGAAGGGTTGATATTCAAATAAATTAGTTTTACAAATCTTTTACTAAGAGTAGTAATTTATAGCAGTTGCAAATTTTAACTAGGTTTTGAGATAGGGATGCCTGTCAGTCACGACTGAGGGACCACCTTTAATAGATTGTAACTTTTGAGTGCCTACTTTTACAAATTAAAGGCTGAATTTACAATTGTTTGAGAACTTTTACTAAAGGCTGATGCATTCAAAAGCTCAAAACTCAAATGTGGTCCCTCAATGGGAACGCAAGTTAAAAAATCGACATTGGTATCAATTGTAGAGATGTTTAGGTTGGTGTTTACGAATATACCATCCAATTTTTTATTCAAGGTGGCGGATTTTTATTTTGTGATAAATCGACTTACGGCCAATGTCTTCATCAATTGTAACAGCCAAAGTAACGTGACAAAGTCAAAGTAACGGTTAAATTTGTTTCTTACTATTTAAGCTGTTGCCTGAGTACGTATAGTTTTTTATTGTATTTGTTGTATTGGCGTCGCTAGCTGACATATGGCAAATAATTGAATTTAATGTTATTTGTCTTGTAATGTTAATTACTTTGCATACCTACTCGTAGTATTGTACACAATCAAGTATTTTCTATGTGAACAGACAGCTGTGCTGCTGGGGAGATTTTTTGCGCCCCTTCTTCCCAGCAAAAGCACTAGGAACTGGTGAAGGGCGGACGTTTTAGGGGAGTGTCTTTTGTAATTTTGACGTTCAAAAAGTGCTGATTCTCAGCCTAATTTGAATAAATGACATGATTTTTAACCGACTTCAAAAGAAGGAGGCGTTTCTCAGTTCGTCGGATTCTTTTTTTCATGTTCGTTCCCCGATCACTCGAAGACGGCCGGACTGATTTCAAAAGTATTTTTTTTGTTTGAAAGGGTATAAGTACTTTCCAGGTGATCCCATTGTCCTCAGGTCAGGATCTGATAGTGGAATCCTGGAAAAATTAACGGAACTCTTCAAATATTATAGGCACACCTATATTAATTTGGGTACATACCTATTTTTTATAGTAGCTCGTGCATTTGCTTTCGGAAAGCATGATGATGGCCACCGGAACTACTCAATAATAAGTATTTCACGGGTTGCGATTCGATTACTTTAATATGGTTGCTAAGCAATTTATGCTCGTCACAATGCGAATGGTGAAATGGACCTGATGGTGGAATACCAGGAGAACTCAACAATTGACGTCCGTGCATCGGGTAACGCAATATTTAGTAAAAGGCGATGAGCAAGTTGACATTAGGCTATTATAAGTTAGATACATTATAAACATGCCCACTAAAAAGCGAGAAAAAAACTTATCCTGTTATCACCCTAACAGCCATCGCTCTTTGCGGCCTTCGCAATATTGCAATGATGCGGGCCGTGAGAGTGTCCGTTCATACAGGGCCATGGACCGCACAATCTCCACGTACAGTCTCCGGCAGGAGGCGTTGGGCCCCCCCAAATTGGGTAACAGTCAACCTGGGGACCAGCCGTTGAATGTGCGGCCCGAAGTCCCACCAGCTGTCGAGGACAAATTTTAGGTACTTACTTCATCGTCGACTCTAAATCGACGCGCATGCCTCCTACTATACAGGGTGTAAAGTTCACTCAAACTCTATAGAAAAGGGAGGATCCTCCAACCAGACGGGTGTTGTGTCTGGCGGGCAGCTGCCCAATGATTCATGTCGAGCTGTTGTATCTATGCTAGTTGCGAGGTAAAATCTGCTTGCGAGATGCAGGATTTGCGTGACGTCAGTATGACGCGTTGTTCGCATGTGGCGTTGTAGATACCGCTACATCACTCCCCACCCGGAGACCGGAGGTCGATAGTGGGCTGAGTCTTGTATCTTGCGATGCTTGCCAGGCCAGCTGAGGTTCCAGTGAGTCGGAACCGGTTGCCGCATAGTTCACGGTGAGTCAGAACTGTCTGCGAAGATGTCCCCAGTGAGTCAGGGTGCGCCGCGTTATGCTCCAGTGCGTCGGATGTGGTACAGCGCCAGGTTGAGGCTGACTGCTGGCGTCGACCAGGAGAGGCTTATTAAGGGCTCTGCTTGTAGACCGGCTGAAAGTGCAGTGTGCTGTGCCGAGGTTGCTGATGAGGCTGAGGGTGATGATCAGGTATGCGCGGTTGCTTCATGCTGGTGGTCTGGATACCCGTTGAAGCCGAGGGTGGCTGGGTGATTCGCCGCTCTAAAGCTTGCGGTAAAATAGTTTCTGAGGTATAATTACTTTGCAACAGCAGAAGGAACTAAAGCATCACTCAGAATCGCCACTAACAAAGTATATAAAATGAGGGTAAAATATTATCACACTACTCACATACACAATAAGAAAATAGTTGATTTCGGTATCTATTAAGATTTGTAGTTTTATCATAATTCTTATTTGTAACAAATGACACCAATTTGTTGCACAATTTTTTTCACAAAAAGAGACAATTTAGCATTTGTCTTATCATTCATACGATAAGCGTAATAAAACGAAAGCAAAAGAAATGGAGGACTGAGGGCCCGAATTTTATCAAGGTCATAAACTTTCAAACAACAAAAAGTGGTGACCTGTTCTTGCTTTCACAAATTTTCACAATTTATTTAGTAGCATATAGGATTTGAAACAGTAGCTGTAAGTTAATGATTTAATTTTATTTGCGTAATAAACTTTTACGTGTATGAGAATTGAGGGCCCATTTTGTACGAAGATATACAAAGAAGGACAGTGTTTTGCGATAATATCTTGTTTTCACAAATTTTGTTTGGCATTAGCTTAGATTTTGGCATAAAGACTTTTTCTGTAGTCTCCATAGTTAATCAGGTTCAGGTGGGCCCTCAATCCTCTATGTGAGAACTGAGGGCCCAACTTTAGAGTCCATAACTCGGTTATTTGATTTTCACAAAATCTGATTCCAACTTTCACAATTCTTTGGGAATATTCACTAAATCCTAAGCACATTTTTAAGGAGTTTTAACAAAGTGGCCCTCACACCACACGCACATCTAATAACAGTTACCAAATTCGGATGCCAACTTGCAACTAACTTTACTCAATAAATAAAAGTAAAATTAAAAAAGTTCCTTACCTTCAAGTACCAAGAAAAGATTAATTAAGATTAAGATTGAAAATTAGTTAAGCTATGTATAAAATCGAGCGGACAATGGTTTCAATGTGTGCGCGTGCGCGTAATCACAGCGTAATGTTGTTCATGTTGCGATTCAGATACCTTAAACTTGAGCGAGTTTAAAATGTGATAGCGTCCAATGGAGATTCATAATGGGAATAGTGCAATGTGTATCGAACAAGAAACTTCTCAGAAACGTGACGTTTTACGGGGTTTAGTCTTATTTTCCGTTTGCATTGATGTCAGGGTTCAGGTACACTTGCGCGAGTAGACTACGAGCTGCAGAAATCTGTGCATTTTTCGAGTGGTAAGGGTCCCGATAGACGAACGTTTACCCAACCTCATAATAATAATTATATCGCACCTTCGGTGCAACAAAGTCACAAATAGCCAAAACTACAATGTGGTTAAAAATGCGAAAAAATGAGGAAATAAAATGCGAAAAAAAATTAAAAGTCCTCTCCTGTAAAAAAATTTTGCTGTTGTGACTTTGTTGCACCGAAAGTGCGATATGTCTAATTAGGATTATTATTTAACTTACGAGTCAACAAGCTGCATGTGGTAGGCTAAATTTAAAAAAAACATAACAATAGCTACTGGAAACGCAAACGCCGAATACTGTAGGTAGTTAAATACATCTGGGAACTCATAGGTATGCGGTGCTAACCTGCAAATAATAAAAAAGATAATGAATCAAAAATAGCGGAATGCCCTTAAAAAAACACCTTTCAGATGTGGATTTTGGGATATGAAAGACAGTCATAAATTCAGGTGAATAAAGGATATTCACCTGAAATTATGACTTCTGCTGATAATTTAATAATAATATCTGCAGAATAATAGAATTATGATAGCTGTTCTCCGCACGCTGTCATCTATCGTGAAGTCATCATCATTTCAGCCCAGCATCACCCTCTCATCTAGGTGTACGTGAAACAGCGGAACTAAAATCACGGTTTTATGTTTTGAATTACCTCTACCGCTTTAAAGCAATCCATAAAAATATACTCATAAGTTACAAACACACACACATACTTTAAACACCTATAGGTTTTGAGATATGGATGCCTGTTAGTCACGACTGAGAGACCACCTTTATCCGGTTGTAACTTTTACAAACTAGAGGCTGAATTTACAATAGTTTTGAGAACTTTTACTAAAGGCTGACGCATTCAAAAGCTCAAAATTCAAATGTGGTCCCTCAATGGGAACGCAAGTTTTTCGGTGCTCTCTCCTCATGCCAGACCTACTCAGCTATCAACTTCTCGCCCTGAATATGCTTGCTCAAAAACCCTCTGGGCTCCCCTACCGCTGTATGTTAGTACAGCGGCATGCGACTACCGGAAGGTACTTTCTTGTTTCATCCTTTTCTGTCGGGTTTTAGTTTTTAAACTTATTTTGGAGCTTATTTCAGTAATATTTATATTTTTGAAATTTGCCAATTAAGCCCTTTCATTTGATATCCAACAAGGCATGATTAAAAATTATTATTTTTTAATATCATGACTTAAAATAAATGAATAAAATATACGCGTCCACTTGAGAAATCTTTTGGTTATTATCGGTTAAAAAGTTTCTGATCATCTGGAAAGTACGTGAACATACTTAAAAAAACATTGGCTAATAACTTAACTCAAGCCGCAAATAATTTAAAAAATGCGCATAAGTGCGAGTCGGACTCGCACACCGAGTGTTCCGTACAAAGGGGTTTGAAGGTTTTGGCCCTAAAATCAGCCGCCATTTTGATTTTTTTTTAGAATCGCGGTGCACAACAAAAGTTATATATTTAGATAGAGGACACTTATACAAACAAAAATGTAATATAACATAATATCTTAAAGCGTCAGGTTTCGGAGTTATTCACCAAAATATAAGTCGAAAACAACAAGGATTTTTTTGTTTTTTTTCCCTCTAGGTGAGCATATTGAGCTATTTAGGTAATAGAAACGTTATGAAACCTTTATGGAGAAGAAACAAAAGAAGAATAGACGTATTTTAAATAAATAATTAAACACCGCAATTTACAGTTCGTTTTTTAATCCCAGAGACTAATCTGACAAGTGTAATGTCAAATTTCTATACTAAAAAAACGAAAACACAAAAGACTTAAATGTCAGATTACACCCGGTTTCTGATTTGAGCAAAGTAGCAAATCTCAACTGATTATTCTCAAATACATAAGTATGTGCTTAAGTTTTTTGCGTTTCGCAAGTTAAAATCGAATTTCGTCAAACCATAATCAACTGATCATTTACTTAAGTATTCTTGATCAAAGCTAACACGTTCCAATTTACATTAAAAAACCGGTACTTTTCAAAAACTCATAATATTAAATAATTTTATTCTTATAAATTTAAAAACAGATTTAAAACGTTAGTTAATTTTAAATAACGGCATTCATTTAAAAAAAAAAAAATGCTATTTGATTTGCTAAAGCATATTTTAGCAATTTAATATTTGACGTGTTTGTATGAACCGAATCGTGACGTTAATGTCAATCAAACTGTAAGTAAATAAACACAAATTTTATTGGAATTCTGTATTTTTATATAAACTACCAATTTATTGTACCAATTAAAATGAATAAAGATAAGAAAAAGAGATCGCCTAACTATACTCTAGAGGAGAAAGAACATCTTCTTTCAATAATAACAAAGTAAGTACATAAAAACCTATAATGTTTACCATAATATAATTTTACGTTTCACCAAGTTTGTTATTTAGATGTTTGTGATTATTTCAGTGTAATAGAGTGCAAAAGGACAGGGGCTTACTATATTCAAAAGAAACAGGAAGCCTGGAAGCGCATTACTAAAGAATACAATAGCCTATGCACGACTGGGCCTAGGGATGAATTAATGCTAAAACATTTTTACAATAAATCTTCTTTTGAGAACACCAAAACACCTTTCAATTGTGTTTCGTGATGATATCTGGGCTTTGTTATAGACTTCTTGGGATGGAGAAGCAGGGTTTAAAAAGGTTGTCATGAGATACCTAAGGCATGGGTAACCACTATCTCCAAGAATAAGGTATGACCCAAATCTGCCAGCTTCAAATTGAGCTGCAAGTTGTGAGTCATTCCAAATAGTAGTGTCGTGTACGGAACCTGGCCAACGTGCAATGACACTAATTATTTGTAAATTGGCATCAAAGATGGCTTGAACATTATAGAATAAACCTTTTCTGTTCCTATAATAATAATAATTCATTTATTTATCAAGTAACAAGGATTCATTAATACACAGAAATTAAATATAGCACAAATCTTACACTAGAACACACTGAATACATTACATTACAATAGGTACAACACAAAACAATAACCACTCAAAACATTTTCATATTGACAGCCGACGACTGTAGGTGACGTGCAAGTCACTGCAGCGTCTGATATATGGACAGTCAAGCCTGCCGGCTATCATCACCAGCATGCTGTTGGAGCTGCCGCGAACTCTACGTACCAGAGACGCGCTTCGCTTACGCATCGTTGCATAGAAGCAGTCGACGCTAGCGACGGCGAACATGCCCGAGGCACTACAATGTCGCGGCAGCCCCATCAGCGCTCTGAATGCGTTGTTATATTGGATGCGGAAGGCTTCGTATGCTTTTTGAGTGTGATTTACCCACAGGCTGCACGTGTACAGAGAGGTACAATAAGCCCTGAAAAGGGTCTGCTTGACCGACCCTGAACAACGCGCAAACCTGTGAGCTATCATGTTACCGGCCCACTTAACACTACCTATTTACCTGGCCTCCATACCAACATTTAAATAAGTTTATAAGTTCTTTGGGAAAGTTAATCTCCTTCAACTTCTTTCAAAGAATGTCGTAAGAGACCAGATCAAAACATATACAGCTCAGCTCTGCTCCCTCCTGGTGAATTTATTTTTATATGTGTGCAGTCTACAGCACCTATGACGCTAGGGAATCCAGCTATAACAAAAAATCGTGCCGCCACTGATGGTCTCTCCTGTGCAGTGGGCATATGAACATATATTGCCGTCGCAATAATGCTATCGCACCAGTCACCCTCTCTACCACGCGGCACACCGTCGCCTTGCTCACATTCACGGTATCCGCCACAACAGCTTGAAAGCTACCAGTCACGTAAAACCTAAGAGCTATTAGTAGCTGCAACATGGGAGAAATGCAGTCCCGCCGTTGAATACGACAGGTCAGTTTAGGCTTTATTTTGTTAAAAATAAACCTAACCGACTCCTTCGTAAAGCGAAACCGACTCTTAAATTGTTCATCGCTTAGCGTGATAAATAAGTTAGGCCGATGTCCTGCTATTCTTCTGCGTGGTTGTCTGCTTTGAGGCATCTCCAAAGACGACAGGGAAGTATCGTCGTCCCCCATTATGAAGAATTGAAGAAAAACCACTTACAAAATCACTAGTTACGGTGCTAGTTACTATACTGATTACAGTTTGAGTAGCCGATATTGGTGTGTCAACTTTCAACTGCTTAACTTGACGTTGACGACCCTTGAGTGTCGAAATATATACGTTTTTTGCGGCATTAACGACCATATCTTTTATTACGTTAACTTAGAAGTTTGATTTTTTCACAGCTTCAAGGGACCAGACCTAAGTATGGTTTTAATTTCAACTCGATACCTCCACGCATTCCCGAGATAAAGGGTCTTGACAGACAGACAGACAACAAAGTGATCGTATATTAATTCGCCATTTTAATTCGTAATAAAATTAAAGAATGTTCACTGTGTAATAATCAAGTCACGTACGAATATGAGCTTACAGGTTTTATATCTTTCGATTTAAACGACACACCTAAAGGAACGATTAACGAAAGATCTCGAACGATCAAAGTAAAACATTACAAATTAGTTGAGGCTATTGAATTTATTCCCGAACCTAGCGCCAGTGACCTCGGCCATTACAGATGTCTCTAGTTCTTTAATGAGAGCATACGTTCATACGACGACTTACGCTTTAAGTCCTCTAAATGAAAAAAATTTTCTACTTAGGTAAACTTTGCTACTGTCTCATTAGTTGGTAGGGGAGCCCAGAGGGTTTTTGAGCAAGCATATCTAGGGCGAGAAGTTGATAGCTGAGTAGGTCTGGCATGAGGAGAGAACACCGAAAATATATTTAAAAAGTTTCTGATAGGAGCCCCGTGGTCAGGAGTCCACTTTCAGATTTCATAAAGGGGCTGAAAATAAAGTGATCTTCAGAGGAGTTGGTTTTGGCATGATCGGGTCTCGCCTAACCCATAATGACTTAAATAGGCAAATCTGACGGAGAAATTGTGGGCTTTCCCCTAATCTGACGACTTTGAAAACTCAGATTTGGGCCATTTACTAAAAGGATATTCAGGGCGAATGAAAGTTATTCTGTGCAATAGTGTTACATGTCTTGATAGTGAATATATAAATATCTGATGGGATGATGGAGCCTTTTGGCAAATATGAGGAAATTTCATCAATTCAAACTAATTGATGAAATAATCGTACAATAACATCCTTGGAAAGCCAATAGGAGTTTCATTTAAATAAATAGCTCACCTCTGTAGTGAGTCTTTGTAAGTGGTGGAGTGCGCCTACAAGGTCGCCGAATTTCGCCAAACTTGCGAAATATATAGATTTTTTTGCAGCACTTTAAGAAGTGTATATTATAACAAAGCAAGATCGCCCGCATGCCAAGCTGAGTTAACTGAGTATAGTGAGTATTAAGAGAGGCGCAGCAACGTCGCCAGGAGAATAAAAGCTAAGTGGTTAAATGTTTTTTTTTTGTAAAGTGAGTAAGATGGCTCAATTTTTTACGGGCTCGGTTGGCGTATGCTGGGCGCTGATATTAAGCGCATATCTTGGCGCTGCCCTAATAGTTCATGGATGGACATACCATGAAGGCATTTCATTTGATGCTATGTGTGATGCGTTATGGGTAGAGCTTCCGTGCAGATGTCACAAAAATAAGTT
The DNA here is from genome assembly GCA_947508005.1 of Amphipoea lucens. Taxonomy (NCBI): domain Eukaryota; kingdom Metazoa; phylum Arthropoda; class Insecta; order Lepidoptera; family Noctuidae; genus Amphipoea; species Amphipoea lucens. The sequence goes on from OX382358.1 coordinate 9,964,664, forward strand.
AATTAATAAAGTGCAAGAAATGGAGATTGCACAGAATCTGTCAGACTGACAAGAAAATGTTGTAAATGTAGATGATGATGCTTCTGTATTATTTAGTGGAAGACAAGATGACCCACTACAGGACGAGCAATGCTGCCTAGAAAGCAGTGTGGAAGTTGATAGTGATGGAGAAAACGATGACGAGTGCGAGCGCAGCAGCGAGGTGTGCATCCCCGCAGAGAAGGAGAAGGAGCCGATAGAAGTGTTAGAGCACATGATTAGACAAACGGTTGTTTACTCATGTGGTTAGAGAGTGAACACACGGATGAAAATAACGAATCGGGTCAGTCCAGTCCATATGTAAATAGCAATGTTTCAGAGCCATAAGATGTGCATGATGATCACGATGTGGAAATAAATAAAAATAACATCCCTGGTGATCAATTTCATGAGAATAATTTTTCGATCGATTCTTCCAAAATGAAGGAGAATGGTCACTTCGATTTTTCCGAGATAGTGGAGAATGCTCACTTCGATTTTTCCGAGATAGAGGAGAATATGCTCACTCCATCATCGACGTAATATAGTACGTTTTATTTAATGAAACTAATATTAATTGAATCTATTTCACAATCTAAAATACACTCTTTTGCAAAAACAATCGGCATTTTAGATTTTTTTGTCTACTTTAATGAAGAAGAACAAGAAAGTGGTTTTATTAATTTGACGATGTATTGGTATGTTACTTGAAGCATCCTGCCATGATTCTTTAAGTTCCAAATTTAAATTTTGAAATTAACAAAAGAATAATAATGATTATTGTGGATTATTGCAAAATTGCTTTACTAATGGCGCGAATTGCTGAAACGATTTTTTTACTGATTACTGAAATTTTAAAACGTTTTGGATGTTTTCTGCAAATTAAACAATTTAATCTTTCTTTTTACATTAAATACCACTTTTTGATATGAGTGATAAAGCGTTAAGGGCCGGTAAAATTATAGCTCTACTTGAAGTAGGTTGTTCGCAAACTTGCGTGTCTCAGCGGCTAAATGTGAGTCGTTCAACTGTCCAGAGGACTTGGCAACGGTATCAAGAAACCGGTGCGGTCAAAGGAAGACCCGGTTCGGGAAGAAAACGACGCACGGAACCAAGAGATGACCGCTTTTTGGTGAGTCAGGCGTTGCGGAATCAAGTGTGGACCTGACCTCGTTGGATATTTTAATTTCAGCGATCTGGGTTTTGACTTCCGCGATATTTTCCTGCATTTTACTTAGAATTTCTCCGTTGGATCCAGTTAATTTTTCTAGTAGCGAGGTCATACGGCTTAACTCAGTACGCATTTCTTTTATTTCATTGGAATATTTACAATCGTTATCGAAAGGTTGTTTACGTTTTCTAATACTTATAGAAGAGTCTGTCTCCATGCTAGTTAGCTTTGACAGATCGGGCTGCGATCCACCAGTTGGTCATGTGCTATTGGGAGAACGTAACATTATACGCACACCGTGATAGATTTGGTGTGGGTGATTTACGATGGCGGTGTTGCGTTACCTATGTGTAATATACAATGCGCACTGGTAGGTGATGTTGATCTTCGGCGTTCTTGAAAGATGTACCTAGTGTATGCCAAATAAGGCCGGGCGCAAACGTCCGGTTTCCTGATTCGGAATTCAGTTTCGGAATTCAGATTCGGAAACCTGAATGCACGTATTTCATACAAAATGTTCTCTCCAGCGCACACGTACTTAAATTTTCCGTCCGGGTTTCAGAACGGAAAATTTAAGCACATGTGCGCTAGTGAGAACATTTTGTATGAAATGCGTGCATTCAGGTTTCCGAATCTGAATTCCGAAACTGAATTCCGAATCAGGAAACCGGACGTTTGCGCCCGGCCTAAGATTCGGATCTATCGCCTTAGGCCGGCCGCAAACGTCCGGTTTCCTGATTCGGAATTCAGATTCGGAAACCCGAATGCAAGCATTTCATACAAAATGTTCTCTCCAGCGCACACGTACTTAAATTTTCCGTCCGGGTTTCAGAACGGAAAATTTAAGCACGTGTGCGCTAGTGAGAACATTTTGTATGAAATGCTTGCATTCAGGTTTCCGAATCTGAATTCCGAAACTGAAATCCGAATCAGGAAACCGGACGTTTGCGCCCAGCCTTACGGTGGTTTGAGCGAGTTACAAAATATTGGTCGTACCGTTTCCTCGAGGGGGTGAGGGGGGCCGCTCGCACACGCTAGATGGCTGCCGCAGCCGCACGGTGATGTAAGAATGGGACAGAAAATATCTTCAGTACTGTTTCCTCGAGGGTGTGAGGGGAGCCGCACGCGCACTATTTCCCGCGGTTTAATTTTTATTGTACAGACAAATAACTATCTGTTGCTTAGTAAACTTTGTGGTAAGATACGATTTTAGGTTGCACTGACTTTAATTTGTTTAGGCAGAAACATAAAACGCGTCTACTCAAATGGATGCTCGAACGACGAAAAAAAAAGTGATGTTAAAGTGAATAGTGTTATTGGGTTAGTTGTGGAGGATGTGAAGTTAAGTGCAGTCAGAGATGAAGATGCAGAAGTGTTGAATTTACCGTTGTACGGTAAGCTTCTCTTAAACTATAAATGCTATATAAAGCTTAACGCCTTTTAGTTATATGTCGTCAGCACATTCATGCTACGACCCCCGCTACATTTGGTGGAAATGTAGAGACCTCTTTGCGAGAAGACGCTCTTTGCGAGAAGACCTCTTTGCGAGACAGGCCGGTAATATTTGAAGGCATATTCCATTCGAACGTCTAAGCATATGTCATTGAGAGTCGTAGGTTTGACATGTGATGAATAAGTCTAATTTGATATATTTGATGAAATGGTTTATTGTACATTTGTCACAAAGTAAATTCGTCACATTTTGTAAACTCCATACATTGAAAGTGTATTCGTCACATGCATAAAAAATATGTGTAAATTCGTCACAAGTCTGCATAGGTACATATTTTTTGCATAAAGTACTGGTAGAAAACAAAGTTACCTATTGAACTCCTACAATAATATCCTATGAAAGCCAATAGGAGTTTCATTTAAATAAATAGCTCACCTCTGTAGTCAGTCCTTATAGAACCTTGTACTTATGAAACGTCAATATTTTTGAAATATCGATCCTTGGGTCATAAAAAAAGTTTTTGCACTTGGGAGCTTATTCCCACTGTACAGTATAGCTTAAAATTGCCCTGTTTTTTATATCTTAATCATCATCTATTTCACCATTATTATGTTAAATTGTGTATTTATTGGTTTTCAGAACTTGCGTGTGTTCCGGTTTTATTATATACCTACATTACCAGTTGACAGCGATACGGATGAATTTTTCGACGCTATATTTTAGTTTATGTATAGTTTTAGTTAAGATAGGTTTTAGTTTTGTTATTTTTATTAATTCATTAATTAGGTATTAGTTATTATTTGCCTTTCTGACTAACTGGCCGACTATTTAATTTTGAAAATTCAAAAGTGCCTGCATATGGTTTAGTTGAAATAAATGCTTTGAGTTTGAGTTTTCTTACTTATTATTTTAATTTATGACAAAGAAATTGAAAATGGAAAGTAAATATAAAATTGAGACAAATTAGTTGCGGAAACAAAAGTTACTCATGGGCGCCCCCCTCCTTAAAACTCTTTTGTTTTCTAATACTCTTTACTCAAGAATGCCATATATCGCGGGTATGAATTAAGCATATTTCTGAATAAAACTGTACTTACCATTTATGTACTTAACCTGTATGTGTTATGAACAAATATGTACAAAATGAAATGTTATATGCAAATTTCTGCCATTTGCTATAAGTACTAAAATCGAGTTTCAGTTGGGATTACTCCCTTCGCCACCACTCCCTCGATGACTAGTTTATACTTACTCTTGATAACACCCACGAAAGAGAATATTCACGGTAGAAGAATGGATTATTGCAGTACCGCCTGAAAATCATAATTATAATTAGTATTTTTTTTTAGGTTATTATATTATGAAAATCCATTTGTGTGCTTAAAGATATAATTTTATTTTACCACTGTCGGCGTAATTGATATACACACTCCTACAAAATTACAGCTTTCTAGTACTAAGGGTCTCTTAGCAAAACCTCGGAGGCACAGATAGACGAATATGACGAAACTATTAGGTTTCCTTGTCAGAACTACGGAACCCTTAAAAAGCGTTTGATTCATTGAATCACAACTCAATATGGGAAACGCTACAACAATGTGTCGACGCCAAATACGTAACTCTGCTACTGAAAATATATAGTTGGGTGAATACCCAACATTTGAATAAATGTAAGTAGGTATACTTTTTTTAATCTTACGTACCAATTCCCGCAGAGGTTTGAATTGCATTATTAACTACTTCACGCATAGCTATGAAGTCAGGAGACTTGGCGTCTTTATTTCCCCCCTGAAAAAGATTCATAAAAGTATAAGGGTAAAGTCTATTCAAACTTATGTTTCAAATTAATATTATTTCAAGTTAAACAAATATCAACTTTATTTCATTGGTGATTATGTTGATTTCTGAGTGGACTAGCACTAGTGAAAAAGTTATAAAAATGTTTGAAGTTGTAGCGTAAACTGAAGTTTATTGTGGGGGATTTAAAGTTACTTTTCCATATATTTTTGGCAAATAAATCGCGAATGTAGATTAAATATACAGAGAGCACGTTGTGATGGACGTGCGATTTTTAACATACATACGTAAACTCACGCGTGGGGGTAGGTAGAAACTACGTTTTTATCTTGCTGTAATATCAAGTTAATTAGTGCCTAAATTAACTGAAAAAGTATCACACTAATTTTAGAAAAGCGAATGTTTGTGTTTATTTATTTATTTATTTAGGTTAGCCAACAATTGTTTACACAATACATTTTTCAAATATTAACTACTAGCTGCGCCCCGCTGTTTCACCCGCGTAAGTTTCGATCCCGTGGGAATATCGAGATAAAAACTGTCCTATGTCCTTTCTCAAGTTCCAAACTATGTCTGTACCAAATTTCACACAAATCGGTTCAGTAGTTTAGGCGTGAAGAAAAGACAGACAGACAGACAGAGTTACTTTCGCATTTATAATATTAGTTTGGATTATTTAATAGTAGTTTTTGTGACTTCTTCACAAAAACTACTGAACGGATTTGGATGAAATTTGGTACACAGATAGTTTATAACCAGGATTAACATATAGGATACATTTTATCCCAATATTCAAACAGGAAACTTATATAATAAACTTATATAACTTTAATTTAAAAGGGGGGAAAATATTTAATAAGTAATATTAATAATAATAATCATCACTGACAGGACTATTGTTGCCAATAAGCCTGATATAGTGGTGGTGGATCGATCAGAGCGGCGCGCAATGATTGTTGACATAACTGTCCCGCATGATGAGAACCTCGTGAAAGCTGAGAAAGATAAACAAATTAAGTATCTTGACTTGGCTCACGAGGTTGTCGACATGTGGGATGTGGACTCAGCGATCATTGTGCCGATAGTCGTTACAGCCAATGGATTAATAGCCAAGAGCCTCGACCAACACCTAAGGAGGCTCTCGTTGGGCAGCTGGATCAAGGGCTTGATTCAGAAAGCGGTACTTCTGGACACGGCTCGCATTGTCAGGAGGTTCCTCTCTCTGGAGCCCTGACCGCCGGTAGCTTGGACCCTGTTCCCGATACCGGTGGGCTACTATTTTTTATATTTTTAAATGTTTTTATATATTTTTTTTATATTCTAATATTTAAAAATATAATTAATATGTATATAGTGAAATAAAGAAAATAATAATAATAAGTTTATTGAATCATATATTTAGCACCACCCGTAGCCGTAGCGGATTCCCATTCGGTAACACTAAAAACACACTGTCGACAATAAGCATTATAGTTACGCCACGCACATTAAAACTAACGGAAGTTTCAGGTAGCTTTTTTATGTTTTTTCATCCAGCGGGGCCCCGCGAGCTAGGCTCATAAAACTAGTGGCAATGCTTTGTTCAATGTACAGTCCTACCAACTTATCTGTGAACTGAAAGAGGACGGCACCGTCGATTCAGTGTTGCTAATTAATATAAGGTGCCCAAAATTGAGTAAGTTTTCAAGAAGGAAATTTCACATTAGACATTTAAATCGTTTAATAAGAATTACAGTTTTTACAAATTAAAAACAATGATACCTATATAAAAATAATAAAATAAATAAAAAGAATAAAGAAAAAGAAACCGGTACATATACTCCTAGAGGCGGGTACATTGCATTGGTGCACACCTAAATCGCAAATGCTGGGGGGCCGTGCGGGGCAAACGTACATAATTTCAGCATTTTTGTGCTCAATATTTACATCAGCAACTTTTCTTTTCATTGTGCTCCATATGAGTTCAATGGGATTGAGATCACAGTGATAAGGTGGTAAATATAAGCATTTGTGTCTATTGTCTTCTAAATTGTTTTTAATCTCATATACAGGTTCAGGCTTGTTTCTCTTTATTATTTCTAAAAGCTGAGGTTTAGTCAAATTCTCTCCGTAGTCAATTTTATGTTGGGTCAACCACAATTGAATATCTTTTTTTAAGGAATTCGTATTTGGGACTTTATTCACACAAATGCGGTGATAAGGAGCATTATCCATCACTATTATGGATGGCTCTCGTAAATTAGGCACAGTTTTTCAATAACCCACTTTTTAAAGTTGATACTATTCATCTCGTCATCACCACTTTTTGTGTTTGATTTAAACACAAGTAGTGCATTTGTAACAAATCTAGTATCTCCTCCCGCATGAACAATAATATATCTTTGCCCTATCGATACAGGCTTCAATACTCCGTCGTTCACTCTCTCCTTGCCAACATTTACCCGATGTGTGTGAAGAGTGAATATAGGTCTCATCTAAATAAATTATGGGCCGGGGCTGGGGAGATTTATTATTTTTATCCACTGCATGCAAGTACTTAGCTCTCCAAGCTGATATTTCATTACGCTCCATAAGAACCGATTGGATTGAAATTTTCTAAACGAAATCCCACCTTGTGAAGCAGCTTTCGCAGACTCTCTCGCTGTCTTGTGTAATTTATTTCTGTCTTTAAGACCTCTAGAAGAACAGTAGGGACCTCTTTTTTAGCAGAATAAAATTCATGTACTTTCCTCTGTATAACTCCCATGTCAAAATCATCAACATGCACAAATCCACTTTTACGTTTTCTCTCCTTGCCTGGTGTCCGAATTTTTGTACCAGTTTCTTCTGCTGCGTGCCCTTCCTTAACTATTTTTGAAATTAATCCTTGACTCACACCTGAAATATAAGATAATAAAATAAATGTTAGGAGAAATTTGAAATCTGGCAGGTTAGTTGGCTCACTCACTTAGCAGGTTACCTAATAGATAGAAGAATAGAAACGAATATTTCGTGGACTTAAATAATTAATTAAGTATCGGGTAATTTATAACAAGAAAGTTGACAACACTAACCTGTCGCTGCCGAAATTCGTTTGTATATTTGATTAAATGGAATAATCGGAGACCCCGCCCGAGCTTCTTCTTCAAAAAAGGTTTTAACCTTTAGAATAATGTTTCGAGCATCACTTTTAATAGCTTTCGGCATATTTAACTTTATAAATTCAGCAATATCACGACAAAACAACCAGAGAACCCGACACTGACAATCGAATGACATTTCAACATGACGGCCGTAGTTCCAATTTTCGCCATTTCACAGATAAGTTGGTAGGAGTGTACCTCGATTATTTTGATATAAATCGTGATCAATCGCCTCATCTATCCAGCGGGGCCCTCGGCTGTATTGCGCTCGTAATACATAAAAAAAAATATTTATCGCGTCTACTCCTAATGAACACATTGTTATATTGGACGCGCAGGGCGCTGCTCTTTGCATATAATGAGCCCACAAGCAGCACGTGTATAATGATGAACAATGCGTCCTGAACAGTGTTATTTTTACTTGAGAATTACAATGTTTAAACCGTATATAGAACGCATACAGAAACTATTTCAAAGAAAGTCATTGTGGTTTTATAAAGAGGAAAATAACAATGTCATGTTTTAGATTTATGAAAAATAAATGGGAAGCTCATTGGTGTCACACATTATACAAACGTTGTTTCCTAATAACAATAATGAATATATTTGTGTTTATTAATACCGGGAGAGGTCGGAGAATACTTTTATTGAAAGGTAACCGTTATTATTATTAAAAAATGAACAAAAGTGGGTCAACTATTTGGATTTGTCACAAAAGAGCTTGCAGAGCAACAATAACAATATATGAAGAGGAAGATGCTGTTTCGCGTGAAAGTTTACACCTATGTGAACATGATGAGAAGAGCAACTTGCTCGAGCAAGCACTGGCGGAATGTATATTAAAAGTGCAAACTGATTTGGGCCCTATCCCGCAAAGAAGAACGGTCATTTGTGACTCAGACCCGACACGAAAGAGACATATCTCAGTTTTTTTGTTATTTTAAATATAGCTAAAATATATATTTTTTATATTCCAAATCAATGGCTAACGCCAAAATATTGCCTTGTGTTTTTGTTCAGGCGATATACAAATTTCTTAATACCTATTTACCTACAAAATTCGTAATTGTATGGAGGTAATTCAATGACGATGCAACAATTTAGAAAAAAACAACCGACTTAAAAAAAAAAGTACTGCAAAGTGATAAATAACTTTAATTTCGGAAGTCGGTGTCGTTGGTTCCGCATTTTCGTTTTTAGACACCGAATTCCGAAATTAAAGTTATGTATCACTTTGTAGTGTTTTTTTTTCAAGTTGTTTTTTTTTTTTGTAAAAAAGTTTTTATTTTTTACTTTTTAGTTGTACCTACCCCACACAAATCCAATTAACACTAGTGGATTGAAGAATTGAAGACACTGACTAGAAGAATCGTCCAAATTCGCATAGAAATGCCGGAGATGCAGTACATTTATGCATATAATTCCGTACATAAGAATAATTACCTAATGCATCATATATTAAAACCTTCCTGAAAGTATGTAAATTACATTAGTGAAAAAGTTATCAAAATTGATTCATTAGTTTTTGAGAAAATCGCAGACATACAAACATACATACGGGTTGAATACAGAACCTCCTTTTTGAAGTCGGTTAAAAAACGCACAGATCTCAACACAGAAAGCCAATTTTATTTTACATTTTTTTAATGACATCTCGTAGTTTACTTTGAGGTTATTGTCTGCTTAACCGGGCTTGCCTAAATAAATTGAGCCTCCAGCTGTCTATTTTTGTACTTTTATCTAAATTGGCGTCATTTTAAATGGATATAATTGCTATTCATTAAAAAAAATATTTTAAAATATTTTGCCTTACCAAAATCAAATGGCAATATATGGGTGATAGCCACTGATATTCAGAATAGTGTTAATTTATTTCTGTTATATTTAATATAACAAAATAACAGAGATGCGTTCCTTTTGTGTCGGGCCTGGGTATGACGTGACCCTTCTTTACGAAAACGCTATGAAAAATTTTACTTCGGACGAAAGTTACGCAGATGTTATACCTAAGTTTGATAGTGTTAAAGACACATTATATCGCTCGCTTGCCTTTGATCTCGGGCCCAAACGAGATCATTAACCCGGCTCCGAGGTATCTAGAGTCTCCTTCTCTAGGTTCCATCGGAGTAATTCCTATCCGGCGCGTCCTAGTCGCGGGGGTGGGCGCCACCTGTCCTAGTAGGCCAGGGCAGGCTGGTGGCGAAGTTCGGATGGGGACCCAGTTCTGCGGGGTATAACGTGGACCCCTTGTCCAGGGTTACGGATGAAGACCTCAACGGCTTCGTTGGCGGAGATGGAAACCATCGGTACGGCAATTTAAGGCGGAAGAGGCACGTCTATTTCGGGGGCGGTGGAAGAGTCTTCCAATACGGTTCTGTAACAGACATCTGAAGACTTCATTGATACAGCGGGCGGACAATGTCGATAGGCAAGCGGATCCGGCTTTTGTGGCGATGAAGCAAGGCATACGGTGGGGTGCCTCAAAGGGCGCACGTCAACTCTATATCGATTGATATGCGGCCAACCTCCTGCATTCTCATCTTCCTGTCGGTCGTATCGGTCACCCGGTCCATCGGCACTCGGACTTTGAGGACGAGAGAGTGGATCTGCACCAGCGCAACTGCTTATTCACAGAAATATATTCACGCGCGGATGACCCTGGTTTCTTTCGAAGGACTACGAGCTATAAAAGCCCTGTGGCGATCGGGAACTGGTGGTGGGGTCGAGGTCTTGGTGGATCATCGGCCTTAGCTGGGACTCGGCACGTAGGCGGTCAGTAGAGAGTGGTCGCTCCTGGACTTGACTGAGGCGGGAGGACAGGTTCGGCAGCACGACTGACGACAAAGCAGCCCTATTTAGGATCGCTCTGCTTTCCCCAATCCGGGGAGGGGCCTAGAAAAGGTGGCCCAAACATAGTCCGTCTCTCCTCCAAATCAGATGGCAAACCGCAGTCATCTGATCACCAACCTTTCTTTGCGGTCGCAAAAGATATAAAAGGAATACGACAAAAAACTTTATAGTGGGAGCATGGAATGTACGTACACTCTTAGATGATGACTCTAACCTGTGTCCCGAGAGAAAGACTGCAATCGTAGCAAGGGAACTCTCAAGATACAACGTGGATATTGCTGCTATAAGTGAGACCCATCTTAGTGATAGTGGAAACCTTTGCGAAAAGTTGGGTGGATATACATATTATTGGATTGGAAGACCAGCAGGAGAGCGTGCGGCTAGCGGTGTTGGTTTCGCAGTGCGTAATAAAATTGCAGCATCCTTAACACAACTTCCAAAAGGAATCAATGACCGCATGATGACCTTACGCTTGCCCATTAATGATTCTAAGTATGTCCACCTCATCAGTATCTACGCACCCACGTTAATAGCTAATGATGATGATAAAGCAAAATTTTATAGGGACCTATCCTGCGTTCTTACGGGAATTCCACCACAAGACAAAATTGTCCTGCTGGGTGACTTTAATGCACGCGTTGGTACTGACTACGTAGCATGGCCTGGTGTCCTTGGTCGTCATGGAGTTGGGAACTGCAATGCTAACGGCTTAGAGCTTCTCACTCTGTGTGCAGAGTTTGACCTGTGCCTGACCAATACCTTCTTTCGTCTACCAGATAAATATAAGACCTCGTGGATGCATCCCAGATCCAAGCACTGGCACCTCCTTGATTACATAATTGTACGCAAAAGAGACCGCAACGACGTCTTGATAACGAGAGCCATGCGGGGTGCAGAGTGCTGGTCCGACCATCGGCTAATTCGATCGAAGATGCGTCTGAAATTAAAACCTCCTCGACGCGCAGCACATAAGAACCCAGTGAATGCATGTGTTGCTCCACTGGTTCACTCCGAGAAGCTCAGGCAGGACCTGGATAATCACTTCGGCACCAACATTGAGGACGTTACAGATAATGTTGATGAAGCGTGGCATTCATATGCTAAACACCTTCGTGATAGCGTCTCATGCATAATACCAAAGCCGCAGAAGAGAAACCAGGATTGGTTCGATTACTCAGACGAGGAAATTCGAGCATTACTTGAGAGTCACAGACTAGAACTGAGAACTGTATCAAACACCGATAGACGAAGATCCATTCAACGCGAGCTGAAAGTCAAAATCCGTGACCTCAAAAATCGATGGTGGCTAGACCGGTCAAAAGATCTGCAACTTTTTGCTGACACAAACCAGACGGGCAGGTTTTTCGAGGGCCTGAAAGCAATTTTCGGACCTAAATCGAGAAAAACGGTACCAATATATTCTCGTGACAGGGACTGTAGACTGACAGATCATAAGCAAATCCTTGATAGGTGGGCAGAACATTTCAATGACGTCCTGAATCCCTGCTCACAGACAACTGATTTATCGTATGTTGAAGATCTTGAATGCCGTCCCGTTAAGGAAGACCTAGCTGATCCACCAACCTTTGATGAGTTCATGTCAGCCGTCAAAAGATTGAAGAATGTCAAAACACCAGGCACTGATTGTCTACCATCGGAGGTCTACAAGTATGGTGGTCCACATATACAAAGCAGACTCTTCAATTTAGTGCTCAAGGTATGGGAAACCGAAGTGGTACCTCAAGACTGGAAGGATGCCTCCATTTGCAAACTTTATAAAGGCAAAGGTGAACTATCGGACTGTGGTTCCTACAGGGGCATCTCCCTCCTGTCTTCTGCTGGGAAGGTACTGGCGCATATCATCAATCGCCGCTTGGCAAGTCTTGCTGAGCAGATACTTCCAGAGTCGCAGTGTGGTTTTAGACCTGGCAGAGGAACCGTTGATGGCATTTTCATAGTGAAGCAAATTCAGGAGAAAAGCCTCGAACAAAACCGTCCTCTGTACATGTGTTTTGTTGACTTAGAAAAGGCCTTTGACCGCGTGCCACGCGCTGCTCTTTGGATAGTGTTGAAAAAGGCTGGATGTCCTGAGAAACTCGTCAACATGATTCGTCAGTTTCACGACGGTATGTTGGCGCGTGTTCAACATGAGAACGATTTTTCAGATCCATTTCACGTAACCAGTGGTGTGAAGCAAGGCTGTGTCATGGCTCCCACGTTATTTGCACTTTATTTCTCGGCTGTGTTGAATGATGCACTAAAGGATAGTGATGGACAGATTGAACTAAACGTCCGTACTGATAAAAGTGTCTTCGACATTTCACGCTTCAGAGCGAGGACTAAGACGTCTAAGGTTCCCGTACTTGACGTACTCTATGCCGATGACGTGTGCCTGTTGGCTGACTGTATGGAGACACTCCAGGTCTATATGAATGATGTTCAAGCCTCGTGTTGTAGATTTGGACTAGTAATTAGCGTGAAAAAGACCCAAATCCTAAAGCAGCCACCAAGGGGATGTGATGCTGACAGCTCAACCGTTAAGCTCCATTCTGAGCCACTGGAGGAGGTATCACGCTTTAAATATCTTGGAAGTCAAGTCTGCAACGACAATAGGCTGGCGTTTGAGATCCCGGCACGGATTGCTAAAGCAGCTTCCACCTTTGGGAAACTTGGCAGGCGTGTGTGGACCTCTCACGACCTGAAACTGCAAACTAAGATAAGCGTTTATAGGGCCTTAGTTCTGCCAATACTCACCTACGCCGCAGAAACCTGGTGTCTCTATAGAGGTGATATCAAAAGACTTGACACTTTTCACATGCGGTGTCTTCGGTCTATCCTTCGAATAAAATGGCAGGATCGTGTTCCCAACTCGGAGGTGCTAAGGCGCACTGGAATGATGGGCATGGAGGCAATTTTGATGAAGATCCAACTGAGATGGTGTGGTCATGTGCAGCGCATGGATACAAGTAGACTACCTAAAACCGCTTTCTACTCAGAACTCGCCCAAGGAAAACGTGCACAGGGCGGGCAATACCTGCGCTACAAAGATGTCCTCAAACGTCACCTTACGACCTGTGGCATTCCTTTTGATCGGTGGCAAGAGCTTGCTCGAAACCGAGAGAGGTGGCGCACTTCAATCTGCAAAGCAACTGAATGTTTTGAAACAAATCGTCTAGAAGACCTGGACAAGGAACGCCAAATACGCAAAAGCCGCCCAAAGCCTTCCTATGCATATACATACAACGATGCTGATCAGCTCTTCTGTACACGGTGTGACCGGGTTTTCAAGACCAAATTTGGTTTTGCTAGTCATCAAAGAGCTCATGAAAGGAAAGAGAAGTAGTCGGGGTCGCTGTCGCCGGATACGGTGAAGAGGACTATATATATATATATATATATATATCGCTCGCGAAAAAAGGCCTTTTGATAATAGAAGACGGTGATCCTAAAATTCTAGTGTTTGCAAATTCTTCGGTGTTCGAGAGTGCTCAAAACATTAAGCACTATTTTGCAGATGGGACTTTCCGTCGGTGATCCATAGACCAATTGAAATTTGACCAATTGGTCTATGGGGAAAATTACATGTTTCCATCGTCCAAATACCAACTGGACTATGGAGAATACTGGACGTAAACCAAAACTATGTTCCGTTATAACCTTGAGTTCACACCAGTTTTCAAAGAAGCTTTTGTTATATTTTTTGGTTCACATCAAACTGAATTCAACAATATTATAAATAAAATGTAATGTTAGCTAATTATTCAACGCCAGATTAGACGAAGAAGAAATTACTTACCTGAAAAGAAGAAATTACTTACCTAATAGTTGTACTAACTATTAGGTAAGTAATTTCTTCTTTTTATGTTTTAGGTACAAGATATATGGTTTACCAATTTTTTAAAAGTTTGCCAATTTTTTTTCTACTTGCCAAATGACAGTATAAGTCTCCGGGATGGAGTATGGAACCTAAGATAGAAACATGCTTGTACGATGCGACTACATACAGAAAGAATGGCTAATAAATCTCTATTCCTAGACGTTTCGCCGAAAACTTTGTTGATGAAAACATTGTTTGTAGATATCTCGGTTCATAGAAGCCACCTGTTTCCAGATACCTTGGTTTATAGAAAGCGCAACGTAGGATGCAACGATTATTCCCTATTTCCACCACTTGTTTGCCCACCACTGGGGGACACTGAAACAATTTAATAAAATATTCTCGTTTTCCACCACTAGGGTACAAAATTATTGTAAACTAACCTTAAAACACTGAAGTTGCTTCTACATCATCTCCGGCGCTGCGGGAAGTGCAACCCATCCGCCCCCTTACGTAACAAAGCATAGGCACCCATGCTCACCTCTGCAGCTTCGGCTTCACCCGCTACGGCCCGCACGGGTGCCTATGCTTTGTTACAGCGGGTGACGGTTGCTCTCCCTTCGCGCCTCCGGTTTTTATATACACTCTAGGGGTAGCAACCCAAAAGACTACGTGAAGTCGGGGGTGCCCCGATTCGGTTTTGGAACAGATTTGACCTATTCAAACCATGAAGTGTCCCCCAGTGGTGGGCAACGAGAATATTTTTTAAAAGTTGTTTCGCTGCCCCCCAGTGGTGGCCAAACAAGTGTTGGACATCGGGAATAAACCAGATGCAAGAGCGAGCGAAGGGCACTCCGAGATTAGGTTACTTTAAACCCTTTCGTGGGGCTCCCGTCCCGTTTAGTCCACTCTCGGCCCCACGACCCCTAAAAAATATTTGTTTGTTTCCTCTCGACCCTCGAGTCGGTGGCAAAAAACGTAAATACAAAACCAAAGACACAGACTTCCGAAATTAAAGTTATTTTTCACTTTGTAGTGTTATTTTTTGGAAGTCTGTTGTTTGTTAAAAAGTTTTTATTTATAATTTTTTTTTTGAATTCAGTTTGATGTGAACCAAAAAATATAACAAAAGCTTTGGTGAAGTTGGGATAGCGGCTTTTCGAAGGACCAACAAGCGTTGAGTAATTTAGCGGGAAAATATTTTTTTTATGCTGGATCGAATATTGGACGACACAGAAAATTGAGCAAAATGAAAGTATGGGAAGAATATGACTTACTTGGGAGCACTGGATGTCAGGTTAGTGCAACGACTGCCGACGTGGTGGGCATGCATTCTTGGATGGTTTTTCTCACTCGTGCTCGGTAAATTGATTGTATTGTCCCACTTTTGTCACTTTGTGTCGGCCAACACGTTAAATAGTTTATATTATAATGATGGTACAGCGGTTGAATTAAGCGGTATTAAGCGGTTGGCTGCTTGAAGAGAACAGTGTGAATTCTCATGGCGACCTCTGTCAAGTCACTGCGGCGGAAACGCTTCTCATTGGTGTTGCGGTGTAGCAACTTTTTGCGGCATGGGGGTAGGATCGGAAAGGAAGCCGGAGTATGATTGGCTCAATACTGTGGTCCAATATGAATTCTACCCTCAATATGTGAGACGCGTTTGGATACATGATAGCAAAATTTTTATATTGCTAGCTTGCGTAAGCAAGCTTCTTTGAACCGAAAGTATAGAAAACTGGTGTGAACTCAGGGTTATAACGGAACATAGTTTTGGTTTACGTCCAGTGTTCTCCATAGTCCAGTTGGTATTTGAACGATGGAAACATGTTATTTTCCCCATAGACCAATTGGTCAAATTTCAATTGGTCCATGGAGCACCGACGGGACTTTCTTGGTCGTTCCACGTCGCTTCTACCAACTCTATACGATACAGGGAGACGTTGGTAGTACTGACAATAAGACGTTGATAGTACCTTTATTTTTTGGGGTTGTTCCACTGCGCTCCAGGAATGCATTCCACTGCGCTCCAAAATAAAATATGTAGAGTCAGCATAAAAGGTAAACCATAAGTTGTTTGTTATACACAAATATAAATATCGGTAGTATTTTTTTTACCGTGGATCTCGTGTGTCAAGAATTTTCAAGGCCATTTCGCACTTTATACTCGTAGCCCTACCTACCTAGTGTGACTGAATAAACATATTTGATATGCATTTTATTCTTTTTTTTAAGATATTTAATATAATGTTTCATGGTTAATCTGTCAAGTTCCGCTAATGAGACACAATTGATTTTCTATTATTTCGTCGCCGATCGGCGAACCACGCCGCTTGACCGGTTAATTTATTTTTTTGCTAACTCTACTCAACATTTCTTGCAGCGCAGTGGAATCAATGTATGAACATTAAAATTATGAGAACAATGGGTTTTGGAGCGCAGTGGAACAACCCATTTTTTGCTTTATTAAGAGCAAATCACATAATGAGCGGTTATTCAAGTTATTGCAAAGACGTTTCCCGGACATGAAACCAACAGAGTTTCAGACAGATTATGAGATTGCAGCTATGAATGCCATTAAATCTAAGTTTACTGCAGCGGAAATAAGTACCTACAACTTATAGAATAAGGTCGTAAGTCAAACCGAAGCGATTGCAGCTATGAATGCAATTAAATCTACGTTTACTGCAGCGGAGATAAGTACCTACAACTTATAGAATAAGGTCGTAAGTCAAACCGAAGCGTCAATCTATTGCTTTGTGAGATTGCTAATCGACTTATGAAGGCCACTGTACATTAGGAGTAGATGCGATCAATATATTTTTTTTAAATGTATGACGAGCGCAATACAGCCGAGGATCCCGCTGGATAGATGAGGCGATTTATCGTGTTTTCTATCAAAATGACCGAGGTACATTAGACCTTGTTAATAAATTAATAAGATACATTGAACAAACAAAGCATTGCCACTAGTTTTTTGAGATGGAAACATTTTTTTTTATATTATCTTGTTAGATCTAGAAAATCTTGAATTGTAAAAGTGTCAATGAATAGATAATTATTAATTTATTTCACATAGTGTCGATGACATACATATTTGTTAGCCCATTATTCTGCCTTGTAAGGCAACTAACTGTGCTTGAGGTGCTTGACGGTGCAAGTGTTATGGCATGCTGGCTAATATGTGAGTTATAGAATCGATGCCACGTTGATATCCGTGCGAACCCCACTCAGAAAGGTTTCTTGGCTTCGTCCGACTAGAGTTCCAGGTAGAAAATATTTCAAAGCTTGACCAAATTGGTCGACACCCAATGATACACTTATGGCTACGCGGTTTAATTTGGTTTCTTCGTCAAATTGAATGGCGTCATTTATGTATTATTATCGAAATGGGAATAATAATATATAATTATTATAAATAAAAATTTACTTACGGCTAGTTTTTCGTATGCATTAGTCATAACTTCTGTGATGGTAAAAGTCGCTATTAGCCGACTACTAAATATCGAAAGAACGAACGCCGCACAACTACATTTGTAAACCATTCTAAAAAAAAAACGTTTCGTCAGCAAAGCTTATCTAATGCACACAAGGCGGGATTGCAGCCCGAGCTGAAGGTGAGGGCCATAATGGAGTCGAATATATATCTTTTCGATTATTCGTAATTCCGCCAAAATAATCTCTATTTGAAGTTTCAACCCGCATGTGCTAGTAAAAACCATCATTGGCTTAATCCCATTTTCCGCCTTCTACGGAACGTAGTTTTGCAGACACTACTTCTAAAAAATTAAAGCCACCTTACGTACAGTTCGACACAACTTAGATGTAGCATCGGCAAAATTCGTAAAACCGATCACATCCGAACTGAGTGCGCCTTCAAAATCACCAATCTTTATTACTACTTTAGGAGAAATTGATCTTTATGCGAACTCAATAACTTGGAAAGCCATAATATAACAAAACACATTCGTAAAATTGATGCATAGATTTACATGAACTAGCTTGCAAAATAAATGATCACGTAATTAAAATCTTTGTTTTTTAGATTCGATTTGTTTGAAGGATACAAGGCTAGAACGATGAATATCACAAAACAAACTGAGATGTTTATTGTTAAAACTTCACTTCATAATATATTGTTTAAATTATTTGTATCATTTTATTATTACATATAATTATGTAGCATGATAAATAAATATATGAAAAAGGTTCTAGTCTACCCTTCATTGTAGTTCATAGACTTATTAATAAATAGTAGATTGTTATACAAGGGGCTAAAATGACCCATTATATACAAGGCACTGTGTTCCCAAATATCCTTGGACCTGACATTTTGAGTTAAGTTCAGTAAGAGACGCATTTCAATACGACAAACTTCGGACAAGAACTCCCATGTGCTAAATCTTTATAGTTTTTGAAAAAAATACGTCTAAAGTTTATTATTTTTTTTATTTAGAAAATTTAAAAAAATATATTACTTGGATATAAATAAAGCTGATATGTTTCTGATATTTTCAATTTGTTAAGAATATAGTGAAGGATTTAATACACTTTACTACGGTCCGAAAATGTTAGTTTTTAATAAGAAAAAAAAAGATTTCAGTTTTTCAGATTTTATTTTTTTTTCATTTTAATTATGCGTTAGTAGCATCCGCAAATAAAGCTAAATGGTAGTTAAATACGTCACTTATCACCATAAAAAAATCAACTGCTAATGCCATGGAAAATGGGAAATAATAGTTTCTAAATATTTTTCATTACAAAACGCCTGTTACTTAGATATAAGCAACGTGTTCAGACGTCGTTGCTATGAATGAGTGATCAGGCACTGTAAGAGTATTTTGCTTTTCACTTTCTAGTAGGAATTTTTGGTGTGATTATGTATTGTATGTAAATGTAACCAGTTCAGTGTCAGGAAAAGTTAGTTGCCTAAGTAGATTTAGATACGGTGACTAAGTACGGTGTAGATAAAAATAAAACGGTGTAGATAAATATAAAAATAAAACTAACTTAAAACGCAACTAGATTTAAATAACTCACTAACTTTCGTTTTGAAAGTCTACACTTCACATGTTTATTGCCAACACCGGAAATTTCTTATTATTTGACTTAGTGACAACTCTAACGAGAAAAAGTCGGATATTGATAAAACAGGATGTAGTATCTAGAAGTCACGCGATTTGGCCGCGATTTTTTATTTTATGTAGATAACTACTTAGTTATCTACACCGTACTTAGTCACCGTATCTATACCTACTTAGGTAACTAACTTTTCCTGACGCGCGGCGGCGTGATGTGCGTGTACTAGGCGCACAGGTCTTGACGCAGAACGTCACTTTCGCAAAACGTCATCGTAAAAATTTTGGTCACTTTCGCATAATGTCACTTTCTCAAAACGTCATTTTCGCAAAACGTCATTTTATCAAAAGGTCATTTTCTCATAATGTCACTTTCGCAAAACGTCATTTTCGCAGAATGTCATTCAAGGCATATTTTTATGTATATCAGAACCGCGGGTGTACTTTTCAGATCTGCCTAAATTTATTGCAATTATTTGGTACCTTCTGTGTACCTTTACGTACCTCTCTTGAAAATCTGTGTACCTACACCCGTACAGTGATATTTAAAAAATTAGGTACACCCGCCATCCTGATGTCAGGACCGCGGGTGTACTGCTAACTCATATATGTAGCTAAGTACACTCTATAAGTAGAATTGGTACCTCTTGTGTACCTGCAGAAACAAGTAATAAATAAAAAAAATACTGTCAGGTTGCTGCGAAAAGTAAAAAAAAACAATTTTCTTTCTATGACGTTGTTATAATTGACACATTCTGCAATCATACATTTAGAGCTTTTTGTTACATGATTACAAAGGTCGTCATAACACTGCCATCGCTTGCCTCTGAAACAATGTGATCTGTAATGGCCAATACACTTAATATTATCTGTTTTAGGACCCGAAGGTAAAAATTCAATAATAACAAGCAAGGAATATGTCTTATCGTGTAATGTTATACTACGAGGCACATCATCTAAACATATACTTTCGGACTGACTTAGCTCAAACGACACAGTGTTGTGAAGTACAGAGGCCAGCACATCAAGTTACCCCAATCTGTCAAATTTTTCCAATTGAATATGAACCTTATTACTTTGTAGTAAAGTTGAAAATCTATCAAAGAAATTTGACAGATTGGGGTAGCTTGATGTGCTGGCGTCTGTACATAACTGAATGTTCTTATTCCCTTGCAATTGTCGTGAATCGGGTGAAGTGAACAATTCACGCGATCCACATCAAAGCTCGCGCCTCAGGCTGTATTGACTAGTCAGTCTAGGAAAAAAAAAACAACATTGAGTTTCTGGCTAAGTTTCTGTTTTGCTATTTTATTGTAAAACCCCACAAAATATTAAAGTTTTGACCACTAAAATACCTACTAGCTTTGAAATTATATAAAATGGTCGATAGAATTAGCATAAAAATTATTATTAAAATCTCGATTATGATTGTAAATGTATGCTTGATCAATACCTAGTATCAGGTGGGATGACACTGATAGTTCACTCCACGCTCATTTCGCCTAAGTTTTCACGGTGAGACGGTTACAGAATCGCACGGCAGCGTTAGAAAATAGTGAGAAACGATAAACCAAGTATGTCAACAACAAAATTATGCATCAATTTTATTATCTATTATCTATATGTAAATACTGGTACCTATGTATCTATTTCGGTCTTGGAACTGAATGGAAATAATTTCATATTTTATTATTATTGATATCAGGATAATCATAAAGGAAACAGAGGCAACAAGGAAATATAATGACTGCGTCCTTGCACCAGAGTTATACAAATGCAACCAAAAAAAATTTAGTTTTGACTGCCTCGGTGGTTCAGTGGTCGTAATACGACTGCTGAACACGATGTTGTGGGTTTGATCCCCACAGGGAACAACAATTTGCGGATCACACAAAGTGTTGTCCTGAGTCTGTGTATAATTTTGTCCATTAATTTCATGTTTTGATTCCCGGTATGGGCACACAATCACACTCACACTAATATTATAAAGGCGAAAGGTTGTGAACCGCGGGGCGCAGCTAGTAGTGACTAAATGTTATGCGGAGGTTCTGGATTCGGGATTCCTGGTATGGCCACAATACAAGCTTAACGTGGTTGTTCTGGGTTCGATTACCGAAGATTGTTATTTATTCTCTGACGTCGTTACTATATTTTTTATAAAATAGTAAGAACGTCAAAGAAAGAAAATTGTTTCTTTTTTATTTTTCGCAACAACCTGACGGTATTTTGTTTATTTATTACTTGTTTCTGCAGGTACACAAGAGGTACCAAATCTACTTATAGAGTGTACTTAGCTACATATATGAGGTAGCAGTACACCCGCGGTTCTGACATCAGGATGGCGGGTGTACCTAATTTTTTAAATATCACTGTACGGGTGTAGGTATACACAGATTTTCAAGAGAGGTACGTAAAGGTACACAGAAGGTACCAAATAATTGCAATAAATTTAGGCAGATCTGAAAAGTACACCCGCGGTTCTGATATACATATATTTTTCTTTAGGAGAGATCTAATACTCACATTGTAGACTCGGGTAAGTAATTTATTAAAACTAGCTTCTGCCCGCGACTTCGTCCGCGTGGAATGTTTGGTTCCCCCGACACATCGCATTGCATCGCCTGCCCGAGCTTTATTACTTCGTTTTCGCTTGGCGTTCTTTCTGACTTTTTTTTCTTTCTGCTCGGCTCCGAAGAGTCGCAGCTTGATGTTAAATAGCCTATATCCTTGCTTATATCCTACATACATACAAACAAACAAATTTCACCTCTTTATAATATTATTATAGATTATTATCTTCGTCGTGTGTGATAGTCCATTGAATTGTATGGCGAGCGATGTTATATCTTAAGATAAAATATTATAGTATCTTAGCCGTGTGCAGCGCCCCTTAGTGAACTCCACTGCGGGTGACGTAACCTACGACAAACTTATTATTTGCGGTTGGTACAGTAATCGGGTCTAGGGATCAAACCGCAAAATTAAGTTTGTTTTTATTGTATATACTTTTCCGGGATAAAAAGTACCCAGTGTGGTGCCCAGGATATTAAAGAATGCCATGCTATTCCAGAAGCATGGCGATATATTGCGGATAAGGCACCTAGTACTCCTGAAATGCAACAATTTAAAAGATATTTTGAAAAACAGTGGTACCCAAAAGTGGCACCAGAAGTAATTAGCTGTGCAGGGCAACGGCACCGGACGACAAATGCGCTTGAAGGCTGGCACCATCGGATTAATGTCCGGTTACCAAAAAGATGCGGTCTGTATTTATTTATATTCAAATTGAAGAAAGAAAGCCGCTATTGGGATAACCGTATTAAAGAAAGTTTATGTAAATCATACCGCGGATACAGAAGACCGGATGATATATATTTTGACATGAAATACAACAAACTTTTGAATAAATTTGACCGCCAATCATTGACATTACCTGAGTTAATGCATAAAATATATTTTTTGCAACTTTAAAATAAATAAACAGTACCTACTTTAAAACAGTACTTATTTAATATTAATTCCTATACGTATATATTATATATACATATTAGCATTATTATATACATACATATTATTAGCTTTTATTTTGTTAAAAGTTGATTGAGGTTTTATAAGAATTGTGTTAATTATTATTGTGTTCTATTGATAATTATGTATTTATATCTATTAATAAAAACATTAATAATATTATTGTAATATTTTATATTTGACTACATATATTTGTTATTACGTTATTCAAAACGTTAAAATTACGTTTTAAAAATTTGATTGATTTTTTTATATTTTTTTAATAAATTACTTACTCGATTCTACAGTGTGAGCATTAGATCTCTCCTAAAGAAAAATATGCCTTGAATGACATTCTGCGAAAATGACGTTTTGCGAAAGTGACATTATGAGAAAATGACCTTTTGATAAAATGACGTTTTGCGAAAATGACGTTTTGAGAAAGTGACATTATGCGAAAGTGACCAAAATTTTTACGATGACGTTTTGCGAAAGTGACGTTCTGCGTCAAGACCGGCGCACAGACACATTACAGATAATGGATAATGACCCTCGTAGTGCGGTGACACGTTTGTTATGATTTAAATTTAATAAACTATCGAAATAAAAAAATATTAAGCATTTTCAAAGTTACTGCTTTTGAGCTGAAATTTTGTACAGAGATTCTAGACCAGATACACTCTTCAACCCATTTGTATTGATATACCCTTTCTGTAACACCCTGTATAAATAAAACAGGTTCAGACTTGTCACCGTCAGAATGAACGGTCACTAGGCGTATTTAACGTTGAATTTATGTCCAATAAATGCTTCCCTATTGCTTCTATTTGCTTCTTATTCTCAAACACTTGCTTCCATGGTATTCTAGAAGAAAAAAAAACATTTTAAGGGTGACCGTTCATTCTGATGTCAGGACGGCCGGTCACCGAGTCATAGCGACCCTGATAAATAGAAGTATTGAAATTCACGGTGGCCATTAATTACTTCCCGTTTGCTTCTCTCAATGTTTTACAACGACTATACTGTAACTATCACGCCAACAAAGATATCAACAAAAGTGTTGTTTATCAATATTTTTAGCGCCTGACAAAAAAAAAAAGCAAAACTCTTATTTAACATTGCAGTTATGCTTGTGTAGGCGATAAATCTATCGTATTGTATTGGTGGCTTACAGCTAAGTATTATGTTATTAAAAAGAAGTCCCTATCGTATATATAGTGACAAAAATTCAGAAAAATTTAATAAACACCATTCAAAAACACCATTATTATATTTCAATTCTTAACTTCCTAGGGAGTATTCTTATAGGCGCTAGCAACTGTACCTACCTTATTCATTTATTAATAAACGAGGGTAGATTCATTTTTGCTTCAATCATTTGTTATTACTTTGTCGTTATTACTCTATGTTATCATTGGTAGTTAGTTACTGTTTTTAACTGGCGTGTTCTGATAGTTTAGTATTATAAATACAAACTAATATAGTTTTTTGTTTCATAATGAAAAAGGGAAGAAAATTTGTTGTGCCCTTGGAGGAACAAAAGAAAGCGTTTTTACTGTACAAAAATGTTTTCTGTGATCCTAATAATCTTCCACCAGCAAGTGACCCCGTGTTTAAAGAAATTAAATGTGTGTTATCCAGCCCTATTACCGAAAAAGGACTTTTACTTTCTCTGAAGAAGAATTTCAATTACTTTTTCGAAGCAATGGAAAATCTAGTAAGTAGGAGCATCAGTAGCGGTACAGCACAAAATAAAGAATGCTCACCAAGTAAGTCAATTAAGTTTGATTTTATGATTGATTTGTATCAAACTAATCTGTCACATTTTTTAATTTTTTTGCAACAGCCTTCCTGGATGTTTGTCCAGTAATATATGTAAAAAGGGTACAGAGAGATATGCTTAATAACATCTTTGTATGGCGTGACACGAGTCATTATCCACAAAGATAACAATGGATTTGTATCGTAATGTAAACTCTGTTTCTCCTCGTGTTTAATTTGCCTTAAGCAGCCAACTGTTGGCATATGGGGTGGTTCAGAGTCATCAGGTTCCATTATTTCATTTGCTAATTTGTTACGATATGTGATTGCAGATTCATGTTTTAGTTCAGCGGACATTTCAATGCGCTGGGCTGGTGATAATTTTATTTTATTCTTAGGAATATGAGTAAAAGATGCGTCAAAAGTTACAGAACACACACATCGAGCTATTTTATCAACAGGCCAGGAAATCACCACAGTTATCGATGATTTGCATTGTTTGCATAAACCTTTGCAAGTAATGTTATCAGTATGTTTAACAGAATAACGGTTGAAAATCCATAAACACGGGCTTTTGAATGATTTCCATATTTGCTCTCGCAATAGAGGAGCCCACATATGCTTCGGTAAACGATACTTCTGTTTAATAACAGCCCTTGCGTTTTGAGTAACTATTAATTGTTTTTTTAATGGTCGAATTTTGTTCCATTGATACAAATCAATCATAAAATCAAACTTAATTGACTTAGTTGGTGAGCATTCTTTATTTTGTGCTGTACCGCTACTGATGCTCCTACTTACTAGATTTTCCGTTGCATCGAAAAAGTAATTGAAATTCTTCTTCAGAGAAAGTAAAAGTCCTTTTTCGGTAATAGGGCTGGATAACACACATTTAATTTCTTTAAACACGGGATCACTTGCTGGTGGAAGATTATTAGGATCACAGAAAACATTTTTGTACAGTAAAAACGCTTTCTTTTGTTCCTCCAAGGGCACAACAAATTTTCTTCCCTTTTTCATTATGAAACAAAAAACTATATTAGTTTGTATTTATAATACTAAACTATCAGAACACGCCAGTTAAAAACAGTAACTAACTACCAATGATAACATAGAGTAATAACGACAAAGTAATAACAAATGATTGAAGCAAAAATGAATCTACCCTCGTTTATTAATAAATGAATAAGGTAGGTACAGTTGCTAGCGCCTATAAGAATACTCCCTAGGAAGTTAAGAATTGAAATATAATAATGGTGTTTTTGAATGGTGTTTATTAAATTTTTCTGAATTTTTGTCACTATATATACGATAGGGACTTCTTTTTAATAACATAATACTTAGCTGTAAGCCACCAATACAATACGATAGATTTATCGCCTACACAAGCATAACTGCAATGTTAAATAAGAGTTTTGCTTTTTTTTTTGTCAGGCGCTAAAAATATTGATAAACAACACTTTTGTTGATATCTTTGTTGGCGTGATAGTTACAGTATAGTCGTTGTAAAACATTGAGAGAAGCAAACGGGAAGTAATTAATGATGTATATCAGAACCGCGGGTGTACTTTTCAGATCTGCCTAAATTTATTGCAATTATTTGGTACCTTCTGTGTACCTTTACGTACCTCTCTTGAAAATCTGTGTACCTACACCCGTACAGTGATATTTAAAAAATTAGGTACACCCGCCATCCTGATGTCAGGACCGCGGGTGTACTGCTAACTCATATATGTAGCTAAGTACACTCTATAAGTAGATTTGGTACCTCTTGTGTACCTGCAGAAACAAGTAATAAATAAAAAAAATACTGTCAGGTTGCTGCGAAAAGTAAAAAAAAACAATTTTCTTTCTATGACGTTGTTATAATTGACACATTCTGCAATCATACATTTAGAGCTTTTTGTTACATGATTACAAAGGTCGTCATAACACTGCCATCGCTTGCCTCTGAAACAATGTGATCTGTAATGGCCAATACACTTAATATTATCTGTTTTAGGACCCGAAGGTAAAAATTCAATAATACCAAGCAAGGAATATGTCTTATCGTGTAATGTTATACTACGAGGCACATCATCTAAACATATACTTTCGGACTGACTTAGCACAAACGACACAGTGTTGTGAAGTACATAACTGAATGTTCTTATTCCCTTGCAATTGTCGTGAATCGGGTGAAGTGAACACTTCACGATCCACATCAAAGCTCGCGCCTCAGGCTGTATTGACTAGTCAGTCTAGGAAAAAAAAAACAACATTGAGTTTCTGGCTAAGTTTCTGTTTTGCTATTTTATTGTAAAACCCCACAAAATATTAAAGTTTTGACCACTAAAATACCTACTAGCTTTGAAATTATATAAAATGGTCGATAGAATTAGCATAAAAATTATTATTAAAATCTCGATTATGATTGTAAATGTATGCTTGGTCAATACCTAGTATCAGGTGGGATGACGCTGATAGTTAACTCCATGCTCATTTCGCCTAAGTTTTCACGGTGAGACGGTTACAGAATCGCACGGCAGCGTTAGAAAATAGTGAGAAACGATAAACCAAGTATGTCAACAACAAAATTATGCATCAATTTTATTATCTATTATCTATACCTATGTAAATACTGGTACCTATGTATCTATTTCGGTCTTGGAACTGAATGGAAATAATTTCATATTTTATTATTATTGATATCAGGATAATCATAAAGGAAACAGAGGCAACAAGGAAATATAATGACTGCGTCCTTGCACCAGAGTTATACAAATGCAACCAAAAAAAATTTAGTTTTGACTGCCTCGGTGGTTCAGTGGTCGTAATACGACTGCTGAACACGATGTTGTGGGTTTGATCCCCACAGAGAACAACAATTTGCGGATCACACAAAGTGTTGTCCTGAGTCTGTGTATAATTTTGTCCATTAATTTCATGTTTTGATTCCCGGTATGGGCACACAATCACACTCACACTAATATTATAAAGGCGAAAGGTTGTGAACCGCGGGGCGCAGCTAGTAGTGACTAAATGTTATGCGGAGGTTCTGGATTCGGGATTCCTGGTATGGCCACAATACATGCTTAACGTGGTTGTTCTGGGTTCGATTACCGAAGATTGTTATTTATTCTCTGACGTCGTTACTATATTTTTTATAAAATAGTAAGAACGTCAAAGAAAGAAAATTGTTTTTTTTTACTTTTCGCAGCAACCTGATAGTATTTTTTTTATTTATTACTTGTTTCTGCAGGTACACAAGAGGTACCAAATCTACTTATAGAGTGTACTTAGCTACATATATGGGTTAGCAGTACACCCGCGGTCCTGACATCAGGATGGCGGGTGTACCTAATTTTTTAAATATCACTGTACGGGTGTAGGTACACAGATTTTCAAGAGGTACGTAAAGGTACACAGAAGGTACCAAATAATTGCAATAAATTTAGGCAGATCTGAAAAGTACACCCGCGGTTCTGATATACATAATTAATGGCCACCGTGAATTTCAATACTTCTATTTATCAGGGTCGCTATGACTCGGTGACCGGCCGTCCTGACATCAGAATGAACGGTCACCCTTAAAATGTTTTTTTTCTTCTAGAATACCATGGAAGCAAGTGTTTGAGAATAAGAAGCAAATAGAAGCAATAGGGAAGCATTTATTGGACATAAATTCAACGTTAAATACGCCTAGTGACCGTTCATTCTGACGGTGACTCAGACTTATAGCGAGCGCAACAATTTTTTTTTGTACATAAACTTTTTTAAATTACATAATATACATATGTAGGAACTGTAGGTTCGTATAATTAACGACGAAGTGGATCAACATTTCAGTTTTTGAAATCATAATTATTGAAACGTAAAAGTAACAGTGTTAACGATTAGCGTTGCTGACCGTCCCTAATACCTAAGTACCTACCAAGTTCTTATCTTCTTCCTGAAGGTCAATTCCTCTTGTTGTGCACATCGATTGCTTATTTCTCGCCCTTCTATTCAAGTTATACAACCATCCCACAGAGATAATTCCAGTACCTAATTCTAATTTGGAGGCCACATCTAGTAGGTACAAAGATCAGCAAGTCTGCTTATGCGCTGAAGCTTGTTTTGATGTTTTCTCTTAATATATTACAGCCTTCCGTAATATTATTATGTTTTTGGGTAGTACATAATGCGTACAATTCTTTAGTGTATACTATGTCAGGGTACGCCTAATAAAACTTGGTAGCGCGGCTAGGAAGTATACTTCCTGGCCGCGCCACCAACACAAGGTTATAATTTCTAAAGTAATAAAATTTTCGAATCTCTTTATAGCGTACGGAAAAGAACAATTTTGGTACAATTCTTTAGCGTACACTATATCCGGGTACGCCCAATAAAACTTGGTGGCGCGGCTGGGAATATACTTCCTGGCCGCGCCACCAACACAAGGCTATAATTTCTAAAGTAATTAAACTTTGGAATCTCTTTATAGCGTACGGAAAAGAACAATTTTGGTACAATTCTTTAGTGTACACTATGTCCGGGTACGCCTAATAGGTTACAAAATCCGTGGTGGCGTGGCCAGGAAGTATACTTCCCAGCCGCGCCACCTAAACTTCATTATATTTCATTATTCTTTGAGGTACAATTTTTTTCACTACATGTACCCTGAAGTACATAAAGGGTACAATTTATCTAGAAACGTGTTACTTTAATTTTCCACTGTGGCGCGGCCAGGAAGTATCACACGGGAGTTCTTGTCCGAAGTTTGTCGTATTGAAATGCGTCTCTTACTGAACTTAACTCAAAATGTCAGGTCCAAGGATATTTGGGAACACAGTGCAAGGTAGTCTTACTGTCGAGCTTTAGCGAGGGCTATTTTTCACTACGATTGCGAGAAAATAAAATAATCCAATGTCACATTAAATACTTTATTTTATTAAAAATTAAATGCCTACAATGTGTACAATTCTGGATATTTAACGAGATGTTTTTTCCCGGCAACTTAATTTTAGTCCTCTGTGAAGTTGAATGTTGAGTTGTCTGTGGGGTAAACGTGGGAGATACACGTAGTTCCAGGTTTGAGGGTCCCTCGTTCGAATGTTTTGAATAGAGAATCAGCTTAGTTGACTCATCCCTTGATGTCGATAATCGTGGGCTAGTTGGGAGAATATTGAAGCGTTCCGTGATACGCTGGGTGATATCAAATTTGTTTCTTTTCCTTTCTCTTTCAAAATCGTCTAAATTTGCTCGACGTTCTTTCTTTTTCTGGACTTTTTAGGCGAACTAAAAGTTGCACGAGAGGAACCTGTAACACTGGCCCGTGCGTAGTTTACAGAAATTAATTGGAAACAAGCTGATGATGGTTTCTATTTGAACTATACTACTCACCACCGTGCTAAAGTAAATTTATAGGGTATATACTGCTAGGGAAAGATTCAATTAAACAAGTACCTTCTTACACAATACAAGTTTATTGGAATTAATACAAAATTAAGGCACACATACAAACAAAGTGGCGAGCCACTAAAATAATGCCTCTTTCCCTGCTACTATGGCATTCACCCACACAACTAGTCTCCGTACCTAGTGGTATGGGTGAAAAACCTGCATGAGACAAATAGCAGTTTCTCAGAGTCGCTATGCGAGTCCGCGAGGGAATAGATCAATAACCTTACTAGCTCACGTACATGTGTCGACCTATTTGGACTGTGCTCATATGGGGAAGCAAACCCGAGACACAATATCTTTACGAACAACTGGTCTTAACACCTAGCCTTTTTACAAAAGGCCTAACTCTCTCATAGGTTAAATTATACTCTTACACAATAACCTCTCAGTTTTGAACTCAGTTAATACCAATCAGTTAGTTCTGACCTCAGTCAGTTGAAGTCTCTCAGTCAGTTGACGGATCGTCGGTCCTTGGCTTCGCTCACAGGAGGTTCCTGTGAGCACACGCGAACGCGGCCTACGGACGAGATGGTGACGCTTTCGTTACCTGGAGTGGCGTACTTCCCTCATTAACCGGGAACCGGCTAAGTAAGGCCTTCCTGAACGTCGGATGACCACACCGCAAGGGATAACCTTAAAGCCGCCTGCGCTCTGATGAATTCCAAATCATCACACAACGGCGCAACATCCAGGCATCAATTTAGCTGCGCATAGCACCAATCAAAAGAAGGCTAGCATAACAAGCCAGACCTGTAACAACGTCCTCGTGTCAGAACATACATGCAAGAGACCTGGGCTATAGGCTATCCAGCAAGAATAAAGCAAATGGTTGAATACTCACAGGATTCTGCTCTTTCTGGATTTATATTAAAACCCCATTGGGTTATTTGGGCACATCCCGTTCCTCTCAGGATATAAAGTCCCTCTCAAACAGCCCCCAGGCTCGTGTTCTTGGTCGTAAAAGACCGGACACGGAACACCGTTTTTTTCCAAACCAATCTGACAGTTTCTCGAATAATCTTCCACAGACTATATAAGATTATTATCGATTTTTATCTTTAATACATTCGACATTGTTTTTTAATTAAAAATATGGTGAATTATGTATGTTTGTTTATTTGTTTTAATTAACTGTTAAACTGTAATTAATTTACTAAACACAAAAAACCATCTTTGCGTAACGTAAACCACCATGTCAATCGCTATTCCACGACAGGTGTCGCTAGTATTAGTTTTGCAACGTCACAAACCACGATTTGAACTACTCCAAGCCAAGGCATTGTCATGCTCTTTCAAAACAGCACTTATTGTTTCTACGTGACACACCAGTTGCCTTCGCAGTTCGCTCTTGAAGGTTTTGAAAATGATGATTCCCACAAACTATATTTGTAGACTCCGTGGCCTCTCGACTCGACTCATAAATAGATAAACATTAAAAATTACTTCACAACTTTGGCTATTATATGGCTTATCACGTTTCAACGAAGTCATAATGAAAAAAAAAACACCAACAAAAATAGTAGAGTGTACAACTAAGGCATAAAAGAAGCTATTTTACCCCGAGACGTTTATATCAACGCGAGCCGCAGGCGAGGGTGGATAGTTAAGTCGAGGGGTAAAATGGCTCGTTTATGCCTGAGTTATACACTCTGCTTTTCACTTCGATTGCGAGAAAATGAAACAGGCATAAAGTACACAGTACATAATTAATCAAAAATGTTGCAAAGCATAGCTAATTCCCGCCACCACAGATAATACCGCCACGAAACTTTTTAAAAGTTTTTTTTTTTTTTTATTTCAACATTTGTCATTCGACTTGGATACTTCATACTGCCAAGTCATAAAAACGTTTCTTTGCGTTTTTAAATAATAAATGACAACTATTTTACCTGATTTTATTAAATTAACGATAGAAAACACGGAAGTGATATAAATTAAAGAAAATGAAATAAATCACGACTTTAATCTGCGAAGTTTTATTGTGCGTGTGGCTGTTGGGCCTGATTACCTTAGTCTCAGAAAAAAAAAATTACTTTATGCACTAGGAACATAAAAAGCGATTTTATGTCGCCTAAGCACAACATAAAGACGAACTTTTACAGCATGAGAAGTGAAAAATATATTATTCACTTTCCCATTAAATTGTCACGAAGTGTACGGAATGATTCACTCTCGTGCATTCTCAACGCTGTCTCGGGTTGAACTGAATCGGGAATATATAGCGCGAATAGCGTTGAATGGCGCGATAGTGAGCGATTTCTATTGGTTGTGTAAATCTGAAGTAATCGGTTTTACGATTCTACATATAAGATGTGTCGTACTGTATCATACCACTTCGTTATTCTTCTTAACTATGCAAAGAATTTTGATGTGGTTTCCACTATTATTTAGAGAATTTATTCCGGAAGGTCAAGTAAGTTTGTCAAGTCTTAAGTCGCTGGTGTAATA
The DNA here is from genome assembly GCA_947508005.1 of Amphipoea lucens. Lineage (NCBI taxonomy): Eukaryota > Metazoa > Arthropoda > Insecta > Lepidoptera > Noctuidae > Amphipoea > Amphipoea lucens. The sequence continues at coordinate 9,997,110 of OX382358.1, forward strand.
CACAGTGTTCCGGACGATATACATAAACTTCGACCAGATGTTCAGACAATGGAAATATAAGCATTTTTCATTATGGACACATTAATGAATTCTTATTTTATTTTTTTGTTAATTTTCATACAAACTAAATACTTTGACGTAAGTCACCCGATATGCATGCCCCTTTATCCGAATTGGCAACGTCGTATTTTGATTCATAAGATTTGGCGGGATGAAACTAATTTAAAACTCAATTAAGTTCCTTTGGTTTTTTTTTATCTCGTGCCTTTTTTAATTCGTTTAATCTTTATTTCCCTCAAGACTTCAGATTAGTAACACTGTCAATCAAACGCCCTACTTATTTAAAGAGAACGTATAATGGTCATAGGCACACGTATCAAATCCGAAAGCGATTGGCACCGTATCGCCTCGCCGTCAAACAGGCGTCAACCTAAAGTAAGCACGTAACCAACGCGGATCAGAAGCTCCGATACGTCGACTCTGCTACGGTTAAAGCGACAACGCCGCGCTTACGGCTCGCCGACAGCTGGTTGATGGTGCAGCAGGCAGGCCAGAGGGGTGAGAGGGGCAAGAGTGGACGAAGAGACATCAGCTCGGGTACGAAGAGACGTAAGCGCGGGGACAACGAGCCGTAAGCGCGACGACGATGAGCTCGGTACTTGCCCGTGGTCCCCCAGTCTGGTCCCCCTTGGGGTACCACGAGCAAATATTTTTGCCCGTGGAACCCCCTGAATAACAATCTTATTATTAAATATATTTTCATTGCCCGTGGTACCCCATCTCAAACATTTCAATTTGACATAAGAAAAACATTTAAAAAACGAACTATTGACAGCTTTTAAAATTCACCTATTATTTGCTTCGATTTTTGTGTACAAAATACGAGTATTCGTTGACCTCCAGACGAATAGTCCACCAATACAAAGTTCTTAAATTTTTCAGGAACTACAACTTCATGCATTTGTGTGAAAATGCTTTTTGGTAGGTACGCCTTGTGCTTTTATCTGTTCTGATACCGGCAATGCTGGTAAAGGAGACAATATCAATATTTTCGTTAAGCTTTACCGCATCTCTATATAATTTAGGGACAGGTTCATCGCTATTTTTTACTATTACCCTTAATTTCGCTACCTCCTTCGCTGTGATGTTTCGCGATGAATCTGGTGCACAAGAATGTTTTTTCATAGGAATTACTTGGGTGTCCTGAGAAATGAAATGTCATATTGTTATTAAGCAAATATATCGTTTATGTAACTTATCTACTTATCTTGTCATGTGGTCAATTATTAATAAATTAAAAATATGATCATATACCTATCTACAAAAACGTAACTAATAATACGTATTTTCAACTTAATGGATCCACAAAATTTTGATTTTTTGAACAATGAACACCGCCATCTCGACCAACCATCCTTCAAAATTTTATGTTTATTGTATTTGCGTTTTATTTATCTGACTATTAGCGGGGGTACCACGGACCAAATAATTTGCCCATGGTACCACTATGTCCCCCTTGGGGGTTCCACGGGCAAAAATATTTGTTCGTGGTACCCCAAGGGGGACTAGACTGGGGGACCACGGGCAAGTACCGGATGAGCTATAAGCGCGGGGACGACGAGCCGTAACGCACCGCACCGCGGTTCGTGAGCTTGTCCCGTGGCGAGGCGATTACGTTACGATTCCGATTAGTGTGCGTTGCAGTAGGGAAATTTATACAAAGAATATTGAACGGCTCGAGTTGATACGGTGCCGATCCCTTTCCGGTTTGATACGCGTGCTATGACCTATAGGCTACCAAGCAGGTAGGTACGTATTTCGAACTGTGACATTTTTTATGAGGAATAAAAAATGGGAAATCATCAAATGACTCCTCCCGCTTTGGATGGAGCGAAAGGGAATGTCAGACTCTTACTGACTAAAGCCCACCAGTGTTCCATTCTTAGCCCTTTATGTTCCATTGCAGCGGTAACCCTTACGGACAATCCCGCTGACCCGGTAGGCTTCGGCCCTAACGGGCCCCTTCCCTTTTGCTAACATCTCTTTCAGGCGTGCGTGGAACACATACGCGTCGTGCGGCACGGGCCTGGTCCTGATCGGACGGTGAGCTACCCATTACTCTCCGTCCGCAGGCTCGCGCCTATGGTGGTCGGGAGTCGTTACGTGGCTCCCGACGCCGTGAGCGTGTCTCCCGCGGCGGCTGGGACGTGAGGCTCCCCCAACCATCCCGCCACCTCCTTCGCTAGCATAATCATGATAACCTCTGCCCACGGTATGCAGCCTTCACAAAACGTTTCTGTAGTCCTTATTTTTAGTCTAGGCTTAGAGCAACGCAGGACCAAAGGTAGGTATTAGTGGTATGTATGCAATCCGTATCTTTTCCACAGTTTCCACACTAGCTTATGGGATACACTCACGATTCTCCCAAAGAGTCTCGTCGAGAGTGTAGGATCATGAATAATAAGGTTCATTATTCTGTTTTCTTGAGTGACGCTCAAATTGGTTGCTCTTTTCTCTGTTGCGTGGTCTAATTCCGATCTCACATCTCCTGTATATGTTAATAAATGTTCGTATATCAGGAACGCGCCGACCTCTGGTACTCTCGTACAGCCGCTGTAGCATTTCCGTCACAGAAACCGTAGACGAAGCCCGCGTACCTTTTGTGGTAGACTAATTTTATTCTAGGTGCATCGTCTTCACATATAATTATATAATATATACAAAACCTTGTAAAACATTTTAAAAGAGGAACGGTGGAGTTTCTTGCCCGTTCTTCTCCATACGAACACCACCTTTTGGTAGGGGTAACTAGAATCAATTCTATTTTATTTATTGTAACTTTTGACGTTCATAAGTGACTTTTTTATAGTAATGGTTCCATTCGTTTTAACGATGATTCTGCCAATGTCAAGGTTAGGCTTTGTTTCCCTTAATTATAATAAATATAAAAAATTACAGATTATTTTTTTTAATTATAATTTGAAATAAATTATTTGACATTGACTGATGTGAATATCAGCTTGGTGTTGTGCCAAATACTCGTACGGCATAGTGAATGTTGTAATCAAAATAAATGATTGATTAATCTGAACAAACCTGACAGTTAAAATCATGCATGACAAATAATAACTTAGGTTTCCATAAAGATCGAACACTTCCGACGTTTGGCCCCCAAACTGGAAAGGACCGGGGCCGCCTTCAAGCGGCTCCTGCCCAACCTCCCCCAGGTTGGGCAGGAGCCGCTTGAAGGCGGCCCCGGTCAAACACCTCCTGCCGGAGGCTTTACGCGGGGGTCGTGCGGTCCATGGCCCTATACGGGGCCCCGGTGTGGGCGCGTTCTCTGCGGCGGCGAGCCGCCCACTATCTGAACGCGCCCCAAAAGGTGGTAGCCGTAAGGCTGATCCGGGGGTACCGCACGCTCGGGCGAGACGGCAAGCCTCCTTGCCGGACTGCCGCCATGGGATCTGGAGGCGATAGTCCTAGCGCGCCTGTATGAGTGGCGCGCGGAGGCACTGAGCCGGGGGGAAACTCCGCTTCCGCGGCAAATCGCGGCGGAGCGGACAGACCTCCGGCGCGATCTCATGGTGGCATGGAAGGAGCGACTTTCGCAACCCAGCGCAGGGCACGCCACGATAGTGGCGATAAGACCCCTCTTTGAGGAGTGGCTAGAGAGGCGTCACGGCGTCCTCACCTATCGCCTGACGCAGGTCCTCACCGGACACGGATGTTTTGGGAGGTTCCTGCACATCATCAGGCGGGAGGAGACGCCCGGGTGTCACCATTGAGAGGATCGCCCAGAGGACACGGTGGAGCATACAGTGAAGGTCTGCCCCGCATGGGCGGAGCTGCGCCGTGCCCTCGTAGAGGCGATCGGCAGCGGCGGCGACCTCTCGCGTCCGGCCCTGGTTCAAGCCATGGTCCGGGGGCGAGAGGGAGTGGGAGGCGGTCACCTCCTTCTGTGAAGCAGTCATGCTAGCGAAGGAGGTGGCTGAACGGCTGAGGGAGAGAGCCTCACACCCCAGCCGCCGCGGGAGACGCTCCGGGCGTCGGGAGCCGCGTAACGACTCCCGGCCACCGTAGGCGCGGGCCTGCGGACGGAGAGTAATGGGTAGCTCACCGTCCGATCAGGACCAGGCCCGTGCCGGACGGCGCGTACGTGTTCCACGCGCGCCTCAAAGAGATGTCAGCATAAAGGAAGGGGCCTGCCAGGGCCGAAGCCTGCCGGGGGTGCGGGATTGTCCGAAAGGGTTACCGCTACCCCGGAACATAAAGGGCTAAGGAAGGAACACGGATGGGTTTTAGTCAGTAAGAGTCTGACACTCCCTTCGCTCCACCCAGAGCGGGAGGGGTCATTTGATGATTTCCCATCCATAAAAAAAAAAAAAAAGGTTTCCATAAAGATCAGTTGATCCAAAAAATAAAAAAAATCCACCCTAAGGTGGATAGGCGGAAACGCATGTCCGAGAACCCACCCTAGGCCTAGTTAGATAAACGAAATTTATAGGCTTAGGGTGGATTCTCATGCATGCGTTTCCGAGTACCCACCTTAGGGTGGGTGGCTGTTTTAGGGTGGATAAACGGAATAAGCCGTCCTTCTTCGCTAACTTTCGGGTACCTCTCGTACGTGCAAATGAAATGCAAATAGCATTTGATATATTTATCATTTTAATTGCACTAAGCGGCAATGTAGGCCAATAGACCCTTTCTTAGCTCAATCAAATTTCATTAAGGGCTGATTTTTTTTTAAGGGAAGGAATATTTTTTATTCGTGGAATAAAATTGATGTCTGATAGTTTTTGTATGGAAGAAGAATTGTGAAAAATTCAAAATTATTCCTCCGATAAAATTATCTGGAATTTAATAAGCCCTAAATGAAATTACAAATATCTTTAACGAAGCCTTTTTAAGAACTACTTCCTTTGTCAGATTTGATTTGTGAAAGCTATAGAAGCGTTTGCCAAAGTTTATGGATAACGTGAAGAACAGGGTCCAATCGCGAATTGGACCAATCGCGCCTAAAGGAATAAAACGTACTTACTGTTTTCCAGTATACTGACTAGCATTTCCAGAACTTAAGAAATAGAAAGCGATGCGTTTATCCAGGCCAGAATTATTGAGCAATACTATTAGCCACCCAGATAATACGAACAGCATGATAGTCTCCTGCAAATTAAAGTGTGTTATTCATGGGTTATTTTTTCAAAAACATTTTTTGTTGCACGCGTAGCATGACAACCATAGAAGCGGGTTTTGTCGATGGAAAAATAGACAAAAATGACAGATTGTAGAGAGATTTCTACTGTCTTAAGCATACCGATGAAGAGAAGAAATATGTTTCTATTCTTCAGTCAACAAAAGTCTACAATGTCAAGCATAACGTTCAATTTTTTCTCTATTTTTGACACTTGGAAGAAACATATCTTCTCAACAACTATTAAATAGTCTACATTACAATGCTCCCCGTTGCTATTGAAAGAAATAAATATATCTTGTCTTCACAGAAAGCCGAGTCTATGGGTCACCCCGTGCTCAGGCAGAAGAGATGTCAAGTTGAATAGAAAGAGCTTTTTAGTCTTGGTAGAATAGAGTTACGATTTGGTCATGCTACGTGAGTTTGTGAAAAATATGATGCAAGGGCTCCGACGCAGAATGTCCACTTCGCAAAATGTCCACTGGTCGCAAAATGTCCTTTTCTCAGAATGTCTCTTTCGCAGAATGTCCACTTCGCAAAATGTCTCTTTCGCAGAATGTCCACTTCGCAAAATGCCCCTTTCGCATATTGTCCCCTTTTCATTTCTGACTTACTTTAATCGTAATTCATTTTAGCAATTAGCTTTCACACGTCATGGTTGTACATACACACACTTTGTACAGAGCACGTAAATCTTTTTTAAATACAGATAGACTACAACATAACAGCACTGAAACTGCAAGTGTACCGGAAGTATTGGGAAAAGAATTCTTAATTTGTGAAGATGGAGATACTGAGAAAATTTTAATATTTGCAACAACTCAAGCAAAAAAAGTTATAAAATTACCAGGCTCATATTTTGCAGATGGGACTTTTGGAAACAAAATTGGGCATGTGATTATGAAATTGCACAAATGAATGCGGTGGAAGCTGTATTCCCCGATGCCAGAGTTAGTGGTTGTTACAGACATTTTAATGCCGCTATTTGGAAGAATGCAAAAAAAAATGGGCTTATTAAAATCAAAAGAAGGTAGAAATGTTACAAGAATCGCTGCGATGATACCGCTCGTGCCAGCAGATAAAATACCAGCTACGTGGTGTTATATTATAAACCAGGCGCCGAATAGTTCTGAAATGCACCGTTTTTCTGTACATGTTTGTCTTTAAGTTGAAAAAGGAAAGTAAATACTGGGATAGGGAAATAAGGAACAGTCTTTATAAAAATGTGCAGCACAATAGAAGAAAACTTGACATTTATTTTGATAAAAAATATAAGGCATTATTGATTCAATTAGAACGAAATAATTTGACATTGCCACAATTTATAAAAAAGTAATATTTTTACAGTTAACGGTTCGTAGGTAATTAAAGAGTGTTCAAATTTCTTATTTTTTTTTATTGCGAGTTAATAACAATTAAGTTGGTAAAATAATGACTTTAAATCAAGCGATTATGCAAAGAAATAAATGTGATTTGTACTATATTTTTTTTTGCTTACCCATATCGATACAAATAAACACACGTCAAACATGTTGTGTGAAAGCTAATTGCTAAAATGAATTGAATTATGATTAAAGTCAGAAATAAAAAGGGGACAATATGCGAAAGGGACATTTTGCGAAGTGGACATTCTGCGAAAGAGACATTTTGCGAAGTGGACATTCTGCGAAAGAGACATTTTGCGAAAGAGACATTCTGAGAAAAGGACATTTTGCGACCAGTGGACATTTTGCGAAGTGGACATTCTGCGTCGGAGCCGATGCAAGGTAGAGAATGCTTGATATTTAAGACAACTTCGCCTAATTTAAAACCGTAACTTTTCGCGAAAATTAATATTGTGCTCTATTAATTGGTTGGTACTAATCCAAGCTACTCGTATCACCCCTCGCAGTATGTTGCACTATTTGGGACATTTTCACAAAAATGTACATAGCGTTTTTGGGCTGTCCTATAACTTTGTTATGGTTTTTATATACATATATATTATTCCATTGTAAAAATAATACGTAATAAATAATCTGTTGTTCATATTCTCCCAAATTTTATCTAATTTGACCAGTTATTTATACCAAAATTACTTTTTTTTTCAATTTTAAAGTTGAATGATAGTAATTTTTGCTCTGTCGTATGTCAGTTTGACAGACTAAATGTAACAATTTCGGCTTTCGTTAAAAATAATATACGTCCAAGTTGACTTACCTAGAAAGAATAGTATTTCTTCATTTGTTTTAGATTAATTTAATTAATTTTATATTATTATATAAAATTAAATCTATAAAATTACACGAATTGGTAACAGTGGAAAATTCCATTCCGAAACCACTATTTAATAAAACTTGTCGATAGAATTTCTACTAAAAGATTTTTTTATTGCGCTTGGCAGCATTAGTTTTACTTTTTAAAACTGTCTTCCACTGTGATTCGGTCTTTTTGCGCCGACGACAGACAAGAACAAACGTGTTAGTGCCGACGGTTCAATTTCGATCTTCCACCAACCGAAACCAATACCACTGGAAGTTTTCATTGTATTATTTTGCAAATTGTACTAATCATTCTTTGACTTGCTGTGAATCCAATTCTTAAGTTTACTCGTTGATAAATTTAGTTGTCGAAGAGTTACTGAATTATGTTTAAAACAAGTAAGGCTTCTGTTACTTCCATTCCGATACCAAAACACTGGTAACGTAGATGTGGAACGAAAAACGCTATGTACAATTTTTGTGAAAATGTCCCATTTACTGGACCCCTGTATCGCATCTAATATTGCATAAGCGAGAATTAGGTCCCTATGATGTTAGATAGCTAATTGTAGTAATTAGTATAAATATTAAAACAGTTTACGTTCATGTAAGATTTACACGTGGTCCCGTTATCCAAAATACCACCCATGGGCAGAAGAAATACAGGAATAAGTGATGTGACGGGGACCGCAATTGGTTGGACCAAGTAGAACCACATCATCATCATCCACATGAGCTTAAGTTTAATCTTTACCTAAAACAAAAGAAGTTATATTGTAATACAGAGGTACTACTATACACATATACTTATAGCATAGCATAATCAGCCTATAATGTTCCCGCTGCTATAACACAGGCCTCCTCTCTGTGAGAGGGAGTGGACCGTGATCCACCACGCGGGCCCAGTTGGTAGATGTCACATGTCTTTCGATTGTTTGAAGTGAAAACTTCTTTAGGCGCGTTGGGTATTTTTTGAGATGGGAAAAACCATTGAACTCGCGACACTGTTACTGACACCGCGGTACATTCGGATGTGTTCAGCTGTCCTCGTGATGTACTCCGTTTTAATGTATTTCCGATATATCATTGAGCGATGGCAAAGTATTCAGTTTGTGTTTTGTTTATATGACATTAAAAAAATACACGTAATTCTTGCTTTCACTTCTGTCGGCACTCCTGGAGTGCCATTTTTTTTGTTTGTTCTTGTACATGACGGTTTCCTCACGATGTTTACCTCTTCACAGAGCAGTGGTGATGAAATAATTTACATAAAGTAAAGCAATTGTCGAAGTTCGATCTATAGGTATTCTATTTCACGACGTCATTTTGACCACAAAATACAAAGGTACAGAAGTCAATCTACATACAAAGAGCGCTCGAGCAACGCACACAAAGACACCGCTCACGGACACGACATCTCGGAACGGTTAGTTGGTTGCTCGCAGAACAGATGGCTGATGGGGCCGAATGGTTCTGGAGTGGCGACCGCGTACCGGAAGACGTAGCGTTGGAAGGCCTCCCACAAGGTGGACCGACGACCTTGTGAAGGCCGCAGGAACCCGTTGGATGCGAGAAGCACAGAACCGGTCGAAGTGGAGGTGCTTGGGGGAGGCCTATGTTCAGCAGTGGACGTCTTTCGGCTGAAATGCCGCCGAGTTCGGCTTGCACGAATCCGAAGTTGCAGGCTTCTCCTTCTTGCCTACAGGCTCTCGAGCCATAAATTTATTTTCAAGGAAATGCAGGAACTCTGTATATGATGTTAGATCTCGAGGCGGGTGCCCTGTCAGTTCACCAAAAATTATTTTACAAATTTTTACTTGACAAACAACGATTGGCAAAAACATGATTTGTCATTTCATCATTATACAACAACAAGTTTGCCAAATAATTCACTTTACAAAATAATCACCCTATAAACTTTTGTTTAATAACGTGTTATTTGACAAAAAAATTATTTTTTATTCATTTTATCTCATAAAACAACGTTTGTAATAAAAACGTTTTACATATTGACTTATCATTACGCAATTTCTTAAAAATGAAACTCATTCTATCATCGACTTCCGCTAATAGAAAAAAAGAGATTATTTTTAGTGGGCTACCCGGAACCGAACTAGTCAGATTAGGTTATTTAAAAAAAATGTTAGGTTAGGTTAAAACTGTGACCCCTACGCACGAGCCGAGCGAGCGAAGCGAGCGGTGTCGCGGTAGCGGCCGGCGAGTGCCAGAAACGACTAGATTATACAGAAAAAAATACTTGCCTGAAAATTATTTGACCCAAATGGAGAATACCGTCATGATCACTTTGTGACTGGTTTAGAAAATCTTTACATAGTATAAAACAGTCACTCCCGCTGTCTGTAAGCTTAGATCTTTTAAACTACGCAACGGATTTTAATGCAGTCGCTAGTGTATTATAAAATGATATTTTGCATAAACGTTACTTTTCCAAAAGAATCTAAATATTAAATGAAAAATGTATAAATGATAAAATATCATCCGTAACATTTGTAAAGAGAAGCATTTGCCAAATAAATGTTTGTAAAGCGAGTGTTTATAAAATAAAACATTTGCGGAATGAGTTGTTTGTGAAATAAATAGTATAGGAAACGTTGGTTGTAAACTAAAAATTTGTCAATGGAGTTTTGGTGAAACATTAGTGAACCCTCGAGGCGACTCACGCGACTCCATGAAGTCAGTACGCGTTTCTTCATTTAGCTTCTTTGTTAGTAGGTGAACTAATATTGGGTCCCAGGTAGTGATGTCAATGCCTAGGTTCCGAATGCTGTTGATACACTGTGTCGTGGTATCGTGCAACTTCTTGTAAGTATGATATGATGATTGCTTAGTGATCAGCGGTTGATTTAGAAAGATATCCATCTGCGTTGAAAACAGAATCTGTGGGTTATTATAACGATGAGTGAGGATATCCCATGCTGTCTCGTAGTTTTCTGCTGATATATTGAGATGCTGGATTAAACCTTCTGCCTCACCCTTGACCTTCCCTTTCAGATGTTGCATTTTCTGCGCCTTCGTGATGCATTTGTTGTTATGAATCGTTTCCATTAATAAATCAAAGAAGGTCGGCCACTGAGTATATCTTCCGGAAAATGTAGGGACTTCTAATTTAGGTGTGGCTTGCTCAATGTGAGCAGTACAGTTTAATTTTCTGTTCAACTGCCTTTTGATGGCAAGGTAGCGCTCTTCAATCTGCAAAAATTTGGTTTCATATGCATCGTTGCTTCCTTTCAATTGATTGTCGAGACGGAGGTGAATGGTATCAATGATATTCCAGAGATGTTGAAGATTCTTTAGTTCAAACTGAAGTTCCCATTTTTCCTCTAAGTCCTGAACGCTGATTCTGTTCAGTAGTCGTTCTAATGCTCTAAAGTTGGTGTCCTGCTGACCAAGTAGGTCGTCCCCGTGATAGGAGTATTCTTCAAAGGTGGATAAGGAAAAAGTCGGAACTTTAGCCTCTTTATATGATGATATCATTTCCTTGGTTTTGATATAATATTCCTTCATGTACCCATGAATCCCTTTAGAGAAGTATTAACAGCCTGCTATGATTGTCTTCAAAATCCTTCCAACATTTATCCAGCGAGGCTAATCGGCCGATAAGATATTCAGGTGTCTTCCTGGAAGCACTGTCCTTACGAAAATTGGAATTTAATCTCTCAATTTCCTTGGTCAGGAAGCTCTGATGTTCGAACATTGATTGCAGGCTCTCCATGATAATTGATAAAAGTTAAATGATAAGTACCGGAGGTCAACATAAGAATCGGTATGCCAAACGAGTTGGACTTTGGTAATTGAATTATTAAACAAATTCAACTCATTAACAAAGATTGTGCGAATACAATGGGTGTCACGTTACATCGCTAACCTGCGCAATAAAAAATCAAGTGCGCCGAGAAGTGCACTGACCGGTGTCGAAATACAAAGCGCATTATATCTTATTATCAAACATGCACAATGCATAGACTTTAAAGAAGATATACAACATCTAAAGATAAAGGGCTTCATCCGCAGCAACAGCAAATTGTCCTGTTTACGACCATTCTTAGACGATCACGAAATAATAAGAGTCGGTGGACGTCTGGAGCAAGCAAATATCACATATGCGGCGAAACATCCCATCATTATATCACCTGGAAGTCGCTTAGCAGAGTTAATCATTCAGTGGGAGTGGGGGCTTCACGGCGGGCCGCGACTTACCTTATCATTCATCTGGGAGAAATATTGGTTGATCAGTGGCATCAGCAGCGTCAAAAAACATCTCAGATTGTGCGTAAAGTGTCGCAGATATAACCAAGAATCATATCAACAACTCATGGCTGACCTCCCAAAGCCTAGAATTACACCATCTCGGCCTTTCACTAATGTCGGAATAGATTTCACCGGACATGTGGAAATAAAATCCAACAAGGGACGAGGCATCAAGACTACTAAAGAATATATTGCAGTGTTCGTGTGCCTAGCAACCAAGGCCGTGCATCTGGAATTGGTATCTGATCTCAGCACAGCATCCTTTCTAGCAGCTTTAAGAAGGATATGCTCCAGGCGTGGAGTACCCAAAAATATCTATAGTGATAACGGTACGAATTTTGTGGGCGCTTCACGACTTTTGAATCAAGAGTACAGAGAGATCATGGTTTCAATCAACCCAAATGCTATCAATGACGTTCACAACATGGAAATACATTGGCACTTCAATGCTCCTGTCTGGCCAAACGCAGGAGGATTATGGGAAGCAGCGGTGAAGAGTTTGAAATATCATTTAAAGCGCGTGCTAGGTAACCAAAAATTAACCTATGAGGAGTTCACCACGTTGCTGTGTCAAATAGAAGCCTGCCTCAACTCGAGGCCTCTCTGCGCACTCACTGAAAATCCAGACGATACCTATCTCACCCCTGGGCTTTTTCTTGTTGGCGGATCCTTGTTATCACGACCACAGACAGATCCTGATCATATGAGCCTGACTATACGTTGGTAATTGATTCAGGCAATTAACAAACAGTTCTGGAAAAAGTGGTCCACTGAGTACCTTCAACAGCTTCAGTCAAGAACAAGGTGGCGTGGTGTTAAAGAAAACCTTAAATTCGATGACGTGGTTCTTATCAAAGAAGATAACATGCCGCCTGGCAAGTGGGCGATGGCGCGAGTTCAAGCTCTGCATCCCGGTCAAGATGGCTGTGTAAGAGTTGTGACATTGAAAACTGTCAATAATATTATCAAGCGTCCGGTCAACAAACTTATTCCATTGCCAATACAAGAAAATAATATCATAAGGGAGCCCGCTTCGAATAGTTCCCAACAAGGAACATCCCACAGGTGTCGCGATCGGTCGAAATTCAACATGAAAACATTATTTACATCAGCACTTCTTATGTTAATGATGATAATATCGTTTAGCATGCAGCAATCAACAATATCATACAACATCACCCTACTCGACGGTCAAAGGACTATGCTTTTCGACAAGGTATCAGAACTACAGCATATCAAGGACGAATGGAAGTTAATAGTCTACTACAACATGTCTACATATTGGTCTAGATTCACGGACTTGGAAACAAAATGTTCGACATTTAAATCAATTATGTCAGCGAACGTGCCTACCGCAATCAAGAATGCCGTACAGAGCTGGGTAGTTCTTCAGGGACAAAATTTTCGATGTCTATGGGTATATTTCTGTAACCAACTAACCAAACGGCATGTAAATTTTTTTTTGTACAGTTTAGCTTTATGCCTTACTAGGACAAATGATATTTTTTAAATACTTGCTGTCTAGGTACAAAATAAAAATATTTGAAGTGTGTTCTTCTGATTCATATAACGCGTCCGTTTGCCATTTTCCGGTACAAAATGGTCGATGTCGCATTTTCCCTTTGATACATCAATATAAATTATAATTATATCGAACGGAAATGAGTTGTCCTCTTACAAAAAAAATGTGTATTGGTTATAACTACGTTATTTTGTTTATAAATAAGTAAATAAGGAGTGTCCGGCGTATAATACTGATTAATGTGGCGTAAGCTTCACTTGACTGTACTTGGTCAGGTAATAATAATGAGAGTCTGGCTTCCCGCGCGGGGGGAAGCCAGCCGTGCAACGGACGAGCTAGAAGGTGGACCTGCGGCTGGTTGGCTTAGATCCCGGTGTTACGAAGGAAAATATCTGATTCACCTGTGTTTGGTTCAGGTGGCATTATGATTACAATGCCTACTTTATAAAATTTATTTTATTGTTTTAAAACTTTAATCTGTGTTTCGTGTGATGCTTTTAGGTTATGGAATCGTGTAGAAAAATGACAATAATGAAGTCTGTATGTTTGATGAGTTATGCATGATTGTAGGCAAAAATCTGATTCAACTGTGCCTGATTCGTATGGTTAAAACCCCCATATGACTAATGAAATAAATTCGATTTCCCCTTTCCAGCACGAAAGGAGTGCTTTTGTTGCATTATAATGTCCAATGTTTGACCGTGTACGAGTCAGTAGTTCTAGTCTTATTTATTATCATTTATTTAGCTATAACCTTTTTAATAATTAAAAAGTGACAGGAGTATAAAATTGTTCTAAATATGACACTTTTGATATGTCTTAGTCTTAGTTAAGAATAAATAATTATTGTTTAGAATTATAAATCAAAACTAACGGTGTATTTATTACTTTTTATTGCTGTTTCTGATTCATCTGGGCACAAAATATTCGAACGTCGATATCTTGAAAACTACTTTATAAAAACGAGCCCCTCATACAAACATATGTTCTTTGGTATGTCTATTTTCATATGAGCATGTCGAGGGTATAGTGCTCAAACCCAATAAGTACGAAATTCGAAATGGCGAAAAAAATTAAGAAACGGCTAAACGTGGTGACTTTATTGGGTTATTACCTTAAGTAATTATCTTTCTTAAGTGAAAAGATAATTACTTGTCACTTAAGAAAGATCTTTCTTAAGTGAAAAGATAATTACTTAAGGTAATAACCCAATAAAGTCACCACGTTTAGCCGTTTCTTAATTTTTTTCGCCGTTTCGAATTTCGTACTTATTGGGTTTGAGCACTATACCCTCGATGTGTTACAGAGCTGAAAGTGAAATTAAATTTTGGCCATATGGATCAGTCGAAGAATCAAATTTCGAAGAACTACCCAGCTATCATATTACAACTGCAACACGAGTTGAGCGAACTTCATCATTACAATTCTTTACTGCGGAACCCAAACAAAAGATACAAGAGAGGACTAGTAAACGGAGTTGGCAACCTGGCTAGTTACTTGTTTGGGGTGTTGGACGACAAGTTTGCAGAGCAGTATAAACAAGATATTGAGCAAATATCGCGTAATGAAAATCATTTACAGAGCCTTATCAAAAATCAAACTCTTATTATTGAATCGGAGTACAGCATTATTCGAAGAAATGAGGCCATAATGAATCAACAATTTACGTCCATGAATAAACAGATGAAAGCCTTATTGCACGAAGTAACCAACTTGCAATCGGACACAACGCAAGACCTTTATTTAATGTCGTCAGCACTATCAGCCTACACCGTTTTATCAAACTTACGACGTCTACAACAAGGTCTCATCGATGTGATCGCTGATATCTATCATGGACGCATAGATACTCACCTGTTACCACCTGAAGAATCAGAGGCTCAAATAAATATCATAACACACGAGGTACAGGATGATCTCAATGTGCCAGTAGACAAATCAAGTGTCAGAAGTCTTTGTAGATTACTGCGAGTGTTTGCTCGAGTATACAACGACTATCTTATTATGGAAATCAAGATTCCACTGGTTACTACGGAAAAATATGAGCTGGATAAAATCATACCCCTACAAAGGGAAGAATCAGGAAAAAGCTATCAAGTCACATCGACTTATCCATATTTGGCATTTAATTTGAGAAAGGACTTGGCTTTATTCTTCACAGAAAACGACCTACAACAGTGCCTTCATGCAAATCCAGAGAAAATATTATGTTCCATTGATAAGCCCATATATGAAATTCGAGAAAAACAATCCATTTGTGATATTAAGATCAATGACATAATCACATCGCCCTGTATTCACAAGCAGTCGAAGTGCGAAAATAAATGGATCAAGTTACAGCGCCTGAACGACTGGCTGTATCAATGTTGTCAGCAATGCACTGTCCGCATTTTTGGCACACGGACTACGGAAGTGAAGACTTTATCAGGCAATGGCATCACTTTATGTCCAGGATGCACGCTCAAAGGAGACTTTTTCAAGATTTACTCTCATAGGAATTTCATCAAACACGTGGATCACTATGCAGAAGAGATGGAACTTCCACAGATGTCTGTTGTAAATGACATAGTCAACACCAGCATCCCCTCGGTTGAGACTTTTGTACCCGAGGATCATCACACTATGTGGAGCCAGATAAGATCAGAAATAGACGACCTTAAGCAGCAGTCGAAACAAACGCTGAGTGTTCACGACGTGCATCAGTACAGCAAGGATCACCGAGAGCACATCAACCCCTAACTTGCACTCAATCAAGTTTAATATTCCTTTTTAGTTTTTAGTTTAATATTCCTTTATGTGAAAGTTAGAGGAATAGATTTTTGTAATTAGTATCTAAGTTGAGATTTTTAAGTTGGCATTTGTTTTAATTTGTTATTAATTTGATACATTTTTCTTTCTTTGCGTCCTCGGCAGAATGTACAGACAACTGTACAGGTTTAATTTTGTTTTATATACATGATTATTTCCGCGCCGCGCGTCAGCACTTTTAAACTGTATTTAAACTGTAACATTAGCACTATGTATCACTGCACCTTATCATTTGTATCAGTAAACGTATCGATTAAACACTCACCGCAGAAGGTTGTGTTATTTATTTATCATCTAATACGCGATCTTCCTGCCTATATCAACGAGAAGCAGTCATCTATCACTTATCATCTATGTGTAGGCGTGAACCAAAACCCCTACACCGTCGTCAAATTTTGCGGGAAATCTCTCAAAAGCTTTTCGTTGTAACATGTCCCAGGCATGCTCAATACAATTTAAGTCGGGCGACTGTGCAGGCCAATCCAAAACTTGAATATCGTGGCCTCGGAGAGCGGCCGA
This sequence comes from Amphipoea lucens, assembly GCA_947508005.1. Lineage (NCBI taxonomy): Eukaryota > Metazoa > Arthropoda > Insecta > Lepidoptera > Noctuidae > Amphipoea > Amphipoea lucens. The sequence continues at coordinate 10,013,659 of OX382358.1, forward strand.
CACCAGCCGCGCCGTATCGGAAGGAGCATTATCGTGCATGAGTAGAAATACCTGGTCCATTTGGATTCTGTGTGGGACAATAACAGGCTCTACTACCTCCTCGTGATATTTTTGTGCAGTCATGCTGCCTTGGATCCAAACGAGCTGGGTTCGTCCGCCAAGATGAATTCCTGCCCACACCATGATTGTCCCGCCTTGGTATGAGTGGTGGTACATACTGAACCGGGGTTCCGTCCAAACGTGCGTGCGTCAGCGAGGCGGCTCCATAGTAGACCTTACGTTCACTAGCCCGCCTATTGCGCGCCGTGTTCAGGGCTGGCGTGTTATGGAGGAGGTAGGGACGTTGTCGGATCATCGCTACATTCGATTCGACGTATCCTCCCAGACCTCTGCTCATAAAGGGTACAATTTATCTAGAAACGTTACTTTAATTTTCCACTGTGGCGCGCCCAGGAAGTATCACACTACTTATTGACGTTCAAAAAGTGATTTTATTCTCGGTGTTCTACGTATACCTATAACCTTAATAAATAAAAAAGTGAGAACATTACAACCTAATTTGATAGATATTTAGGTATTTGTACTCACATCATATCTTGACAGTTGGGGTATTAGTACAGCCATTGGTACAAGTGTACCGAGTAAACCCCTGTAGTTGTTCTTCGCCATATTTTGAAACCGTTCGCCGAAGCCTCCGACTGGGGTTTTTTTAGGTTCCTCTTTTTTGCTAAAAACACAATATTATTATGTATAATGGCTGCAAATGCTCCAACAACCATTAAGAGTGGTAGGGGAGCCCAGAGGGTTTTTGAGCAAGCATATTCAGGACGAATAGTTGATAGCTGAGTAGGTGTGGCTTGAGGACAGAACACCGAAAATATATTTAAAAAGTTTGTGATAGGAGCTCCGTGGTCACGCGAGTCTACTTTTAGATTTCAAAAAAGGGCCAAAAATAAAGTGATCTTCAGAAGCGTTGATTTTGGCATGATCGGGTGTGGCCTGTTTTTTTTTGGGTGGGAAATTATCAAATAACTTCTCCCGCTCCGGGCGGAGCAAGGGCGTGTCAGACTTTTACTGAATAAAACCCATCCGTGTTCCTTCAGTTGCCTGTGCCAAGGGCCACGGTATCTCTTTCGAATAACCCGCGACACTGCCAGGCGTCGGCCCTAGCGGACCCCTTCAGTTAGTGCTGACATCTCTTTGAAGCGCGCGTGGAACACAATGCGCCGTCGACCCGGGTCTGGTCTTTACCGGACGGCGAGCTGCCCATTACTCACCATCCACAAGTCTACGCCTACGGTGACCGGGAATCGGTTATTGATTCCAGATGCCCAGGGCGTCACCTGCGGCGACTGAAGGCGCGAGGGCGCAAAGATTGCCTCTCCCTCACGCGCACCGCTTCCTCCTTCGCGAGCATTACTGCTTCGCAGAAGGAGGCAACGGCTTCCCATGCACTCTGGCTCCGTACCATGGCCTGGAACCAGGGCCGAACACGAGAGATCGCCGCCGCCGATCGCCGCCGTGAGGACGCGGCGGTGCTCTGCCCAAGCTGGGCAGTCCTCCACCCACCGTATGCTCCATCGTGTCCTCCGGGCGATCCACACAATGGTGACACCAGGGTGTTTCCTTCCGCCTTATCCGGAACAGGAACTTCCCGAAACAGCCGTGTCCAGGAATGCCGTGGCGCCTCTCCGGTCACTCCTCAAAGAGGGGAATTATCGCCGCAATTGTGGCGTGCCCTGGATTGCGACAGTCGCACTCTCCATGTCGCCATGAGATCCCGCCGGAGCTCTGTCCGCTGTGCCGCGATTTCTCGCGGTAGCGGAGTTACGCGCCCCGGCATCGGGTGTGGCCTAACCCATAATGAGTTAAATAGGCAAATCTGATGAAGAAATTGTGGGCTTTCCCTAAATCTGACGACTTTCAAAACTCAGATTTGGACCATTTCTAAAAGGATATTCAGGGCGAATAAAAGTTATTCTCTGCAATAGTGTTACATGTCCTGGTAGCGAATATACAATAAATATTTGACTGTCACTAAGTTAACCAATCATCTGAAAAACATCCTCATCTTATGGGCTATCTAACAAACTAGCAACGTTATAAAAAAAATATTGAGAGATGCCCGTCAATTGTTTGATAAAACTGGCAAAGGTGGAAGCCATACTTACTAAAATTAACGAAAACATTAAAGTATCGACTTGTTAACGTCATAATATTTTTTACTCGAGGTTTTATTGTAACTACCGAACCTCTGCGCTCGATATCGTTACTGATATCGCCTCCTATTCTCAGTTATAGTTCGTTATGAGAGTTTAATAAGTCCTAACACTTCTGCTTAGGCCGCCAGCTGCTAGTTAACTAGATTAAATGAAAGATCATGAGATTCAAATGTATTTCTAACCAATTTCTAAAAGAGGGAGGTGATCAGTTAGTAAAAGATTTGTAAAACTAATTTATTTGAATATCAACCCTTCCTGTTCAAGGAATAAATAGAACTAGCATGCGGAAGGTGGTCCCTCAACCGATCACCATAAGTTCACCTTGAGTGGAGACCATGATGGAATTTGAAATTTACACATGGGTCCAGCGTTAGTAAAGGTACTTGAACGCTTGCAAATTCAACCTCTAATTTATAAAAACAGCCATTTAAAAATTACAATCGATTTAAGGTGGTCCCTCAATTGAAACGTTTATCATAAGAAAAATCAATTTACGTAGCATTCGGAAGTTAAATAGACGAATGTTACAGTCTATCCTTTAGTATTTTTTTATTACTAACGATTACTTTACTAAACCGTATCAAAAAATGTACAGTTTTATTTCAAATAATAATCAAATTCCTGGCGAGAAATACCTAAGATAGAGGTGGCCACACAGCAGGATTATTCTAGGGACTGTTTGTAGATATTAATTTTTAATAAAAAATAAAATATACGCGTCCACTTGAGAACCTTTTGGTTTTTATCGGTTAAAAATTTTCTGATCATCTGGAAAGTACGTGAACATACTTAAAAAAACATTGGCAATGACTTAACTCAAGCCGCAAATAATTTAAAAAAAACCGCATAAGCGCGAGTCGGACTCGCACACAGAGTGTTCCGTACTTTGTAGGTATGTAAATAGTTTATCACGGGTTTTTTTTTTAATGTAACTACAAGTATACGATTTTCGGATTTTTTCCTTTACTTGTGCTACATGACCTAGCTTTTTGCCAAATTTCATGATTCTAGGTCAACGGGAAGTACCCAATACATTTTGATTCAATTGAGAGTGTCGAAATATATACGTTTTTTGCGGCATTAACGGCTGTAGTGTTTGTCATAAGGTTGCAAATTGTTTGTTTAGTTTTTTGTGAGAATGAAACGCGTACTTGCTTGACAACACCTTTAATGCGACTAAATTAAATGAACATTGGTTTACCTACGTCTTTACACAACATACCGGCCCCCAAAGGACTATCGTGTCCTTTTAACAAAATAAATTAACATGCAAAATTGTATTAAGTATTAATAAAGGCTGGTACCGTGCTAGCTAATTCAATTATATAAAGGTAAATCGAACTGTATAGGTAAGTATTTGGTAAGTATACAAGTTTAAATCAAGTTTATTTAACAGATACGAATGTAATACAATAACAGTGCAAAGTAAGGTAAGTAAATTATTAGAAATGTTAAGAATCATCATTAAAGTCCACAGGTAAGTGACACAATTTAGTAATGCATTTTTGATGACACTATCTTCACTTTTTACACTATAGACTCTTGTCAGACCATCTAGTCCAGGGTGTTTTTCAATTATTCTTCCTAAATGCCATTTTCCAGGTGGTAAGTTGTCTGTTTTTATAAGTACTATTTGTCCCTTTTCTAATTCTGTCTCTCGTTTTAACCATTTAGATCTTTGCTGCAGACGTGTTAAATACTCCATTTGCCATTTTTTCCAGAAATCTCCCAAAAGTTTCTGCGTGTGCTGCCAACGTGAAATGTAAGTGAATTTTATATTTTCTAGGTTTGGATGTGGCACTACAATTGGAGATTCTCCAATAAGAAAGTGACCTGGGGTTAGTATTTCCATTGCATCGATATCTGACTCATCTGCAGGTGTGAGAGGGCGGGAATTTAAACAGGCTTCAATCTGGCTTAATAAGGTTGACATTTCTTCGAAGGTTAGGTTAGTCGTAAGTACTCTCTTCAAGTGGTGTTTAATGGATTTAATTCCTGCCTCCCAGAGGCCGCCGAAGTTCAGACTGTACGCAGGTATGAAATGCCATTGGGTTCCATCCTTTGCTAGTGAGTCTGCTACGTCTCTTGGGAGCTCACATTGCGCTTCTTGTAATGCAGCGATGAGATCCTTACTACTGCCGACCAAGTTCCTGCCTTGATCGCTCCATAAGTGGGCACATTTGCCTCGTCTAGATGAAAATCTTTTAAATGCTCCAATAAACGCTTCTGCCGTTAGATTGCCAACCAATTCAAGGTGTATTGCTTTGACTGCCATACAAATAAAAATGGCGATATATGCTTTATTGGTTCTAGCTCCTCTCCCTTTTGATATCAACACTTGAAATGGCCCTGCAAAATCGACTCCACTATGAAGGATTGGTCTGGCTGGAGTAACGCGCTCTTTCGGTAAATCTCCCATTAGTTGTCTATTTGCTGTGGCACTATGTTTAGCACACACCAGACATTGTCGGATACATGTCTTCACGACATCTTTGGCTCGTAGTATCCAGTATCTGGATCTAATGTAGGCCAACATCAATTGCATCCCTCCATGAAGTGTCTCTGCGTGTGCACTTTTCACAATCAATCGAGTCAACTCGTTTTTGTTTCCAAGTATGATTGGGTGTTTACTTTCAAATGCGATATCTGCATTTCTCAACCTTCCTCCTACTCTTATGACTTCGTTGGTATCTAAATAGAGGTTCAACGATTTCAAAGGGCTCGTTCTCTTAACCTCATTTCCGTTTTTTAGTGGTTGAATTTCCTCTTCAAAATCGTTTTCTTGTGCCATTTTTATACATCTATGTAGTGACTCTTCTAGTTCTTTTGTCGTGATATGTTTCTCGGATTCAGAAATAACCATGTTGCTTTAATAATGTAAGAATCTTTGACAGTAGCAGATGACTGTAAGCAATTCATTTAAATTATTGAAATTTTTAAACTGTTCTGTCATTTTTGTGTAATCGTTGTCCACGTTTTTAAGTTTGTTTGTAACTCTTTTATTGCTTTCTTTTCTTCATCAGAGTGTGTGTTGTCCAGCCAACTGAATTTGATTTCTTCCGTGCTCAGCCAACTTGGCCCCTTCCACCATAAATTACATTATTTTAACTCTTCTACTGGTAACCCTCGAGAAGCAACATCGGCGGGATTTTCATTGGATAAAACGTGATACCATTGATTGCAGTTTATGTTGTTCAATATCTCCACCACCCGGTTCGCCACAAACGTCTTCCACCTGGATGGTTCGCCAAACAACCACGCCAAGACAATTGACGAGTCTGTCCAAGCGAAGATTTGTGATTTAGGTATTTTCATTGCTCTGCCTACATGATTTAATAATTGTGACAACAATAGTGCTCCACAAAATTCGAGTCGGGGAATAGAAATAGTTTTTAATGGAGCGACTCGTGTTCTAGCTGCCATCAGATTGGTATGAATTTCACCGTTGGGGCAAGTTACTCTCACGTACACAACCGCTGCGTAAGCACGTGATGATGCATCGCTGAATCCATGCAACTGAACGCATTCTTTGTTTTTGGCTGTTGTGTGTATCCATGTATCAACAAAAATGTCGTTAATATGCTCAAAATCGGATCTTATGTGTAACCATTCATTTTCTAAGTCCTGACTAATTTTGTCGTCCCAGCTGATTCGTTCCAGCCAGAGTTTTTGCATTAGTAACTTAGCTGTAATTATGCTTGGGGACAACCATCCCATAGGATCATATAATTTTTGCACATCTGAAAAAATGCTTCGTTTGGTTGTATCACCTTCTACCGGTTTCAAGGTAAATTTGTATTCAAATTTGTTTGTTTTCAGGTTCCAAAGGATTCCCAGCGCCTTCACCTTTCCAGCGCTATTCAAATCGAGGAGTGCATTTTGAGATCTTTCGTCTGGTGGTATGGATTTCATGAAGTCTACATTGTTTGACGACCATTTTTTTAATACGAAACCACCCCTTTTCGTTAACTCTTAGTTGGTGACTGGCTTCAATAGCCGTTTCTAGCGTGTCCGTTCCAGACAAGAGATCGTCGACGTAAAAATCTGATATCATTTGCGCAGCGATAGGATAATTTTGACCCTCATCATTTGCCAGCTGGAGTAAGGTTCTGCATGCTAAGTAGGGTGCTGGAGCTGTGCCAAACGTTACGGTAAGTACACGGTAATCTTTGACAGGTTGAGACGGGTCCTTTCTCCACAGTATACGTTGGAAATCCGTTTGGGATTTTGACAGCTCTATCATTCTATACATTTTTTCAATGTCGGCTACGAAGCAAACGGCGTGCATCCTCCATCTCATTATAATGCTGCGAAGATCGTCTTGAATTATAGGTCCAACTAGTAATTCATCATTTAGTGAGATGTTGTTGGAACCTTTGCAGGAAGCATCGTAGACAACTCTTGTTTTGGTTGTCTCCTTATCACTTCGGACAACTTTCTTTGTGTTCAATTCTTCTGCAGGTACTTCTTCCAGGTGATTGAGCAGTTCGTAATGTTCTATAACTTTCTCATATGCCTCCTTTAAGTCTGGTTGTTTTGTAAATTTTCTTTTTAATTGTAACAATCGACGCATTGCCATTTCTCGTGTATTACCGTCTGGTGATTTAGGGTTTTGTGTTTTGAAAGGTAAGGTAACGACGTATCTACCTTCTTCATTCCTTGTGTATGTTCTGTTGTAAATATCTTCACATAACTGCTCTTCTTGTGTGTATTTTCTTTTCGTTTCAGTATCTATTTCCCAGAGTGTTTTTAACATATCATCCATATCTACTTGATGGTGCATAACAAGAAAAGAGTTGTCTTCGTCTTTGTTTTGTATCTCTCCGAATAAAATCCAACCCAGGTTGGTTCGTTGTGCGCATGGTGTACCCGGTGGACCTTTGATTAGCTCCGGTTGTAAAATGTCTGCATATTCCCTCACTCCTAGCAGAAGATTGATCGACCCTGGTAAATAGTAAGTCGGATCTGCCAGGTTTAGACATTGTAGGTGCTTAAAATCATTGTATACAGCGAGTTTTGGTAACTTAGTGGTCAACTGTTTATTCATCACATAGGCTTGTATGTTAAGACAGAAGTTGTCTTCTACTCTTGATATAACCTGTAGCTGAACCACTTGCTTGACATCTGTTTTTGTAGATCCCACTCCAATCACGCTGCCTCTCGCTGACTGCCTTTTGAGTTTCAAAAGCTAAGCCGCCTTCTCAGTAATGAAGCATGCCTGCGATCCTTGGTCGATAAGCGCTCTTCGTACAATGGTGTGTCCTTCTTCATTCTTACATTTCACCATTGCAGTTGCTAACAGCGCCGTCACCTTTCTAGATTTGTATTGTGCCGCCATTGTTATTGTTGTGTTTTCTTCTATGGTATGATTCACAGACACACTTGACGTTGTAGTAGCTGTAGTAGCTGTCTCATTCTGTGTCTTTGAAACGTCTTCTTTTTTCTCGTGAAGAAGAGAATGATGTCGCTTATGACAGATGCGGCAGTTAATGGGGACTCGGCACCTGAACACTGCATGCCCAGGTAACAAACAAATATAACACAATTTATTTTGCGTCACATACTCAGTCCTGTCTTTGACATTCATGTCCGTAAACTGCTTACAATGACACAGTGTATGTTGTTCTTCGCACTTAACACACGTTTTCTCAGTTGACGTAGTAGCAGTGGCCGCAACTGATTTTTCTTTAGATTTTTCCCGCGCAGGTGCAGCTGGTGACACAAGCTCAAGAGTGCAGAACTTCGACTCGAGGAACTTCTTCAGGCTCTCCCATGAAGGTAACTCATCTAAATTTTCTTGATATGAATACTCCTCCCAGTCTTTGTGAGTTTCTCGGTCCAATTTCTGTACAACAAGAAATATTATCATAGGATCCCAAGACTCCGTGGACACTGTCATATTATTGAGGTTATTAATGCACTCGTTAGTTGTGTCTAGCAATGATTTTAATTGACTGGCACTCTGCGTATTTATTTTTCTTTGATTAAACAACCGTTTAATAACCGCGTTCACTATAAGTCGTTTGTTTCCATTCCTTTGTTTCAGTGCGGTCCAGGCTTGCGAGTAATTGCTTTCCGTTATCTGAATGTGTTTCAGTAGCACCTCTGCTTTGCCACCAATGCTAGATTTTAAATAGTGTAGCTTTTGTACGTCACTTATTGAAGTATTGTTGTGAACTAATGACGTAAATAAATCGTGAAAAGTGAACCATTCTTCGTACCGTCCCGTAAATTTTGGCAGTTCTATGTTCGGCAATCTAAGTTGTGATGTAAATGTCCCTGACGAGTCTAATGCACCTGAACTACGAGACGGACTGCTGGCCGAAAATTGTAAACACAAGTCTTTCAGGTCCGCTTGCATAGATAAGTAAAGATCTTCGCATAAATAGTAATCTTCGTTCACAAAATAGCTCATAGTATTGCGATTTTCGCGTGTCGTACATTTTATTAATTCTTGGTGGGTAGTAGTAAAATTCTTCCAATATTCTTCTAAACATTTCAATCTTGTTTCAATATATCCTCGCGTCAATCTCTGTTTAGGACATTTCTTCAAATTTATTTGTGTTTTTTGTAGTATCTTCGCAACTTCTTCTAAGACTCCCAGTAATTGTTCTGACTGAGACATCTTGTATAAACACAAATACGTAACTTAATGTTTCTTCAAAACAACGTGATGTTACGATGCGTAGATTCGTTTATAATAATATTGTAAATAACTTGCACAAAAAATCCTCAAACTCCGCTTATGACGATCACTTCTTATCTAAGGAATGCGGCGTGGCAGTCTTTTGTTCTCGACGCTCGAACACAATCACTACAGTGCACTATAATCCGGCTCGAAGGACCATGTGGTGTTTGTAATAAGGTTGCAAATTGTTTGTTTAGATTTTTGTGAGAATGAAACGCGTGCTTGCTTGACAACACCTTTAATGCGACTAAATTAAATGAACATTGGTTTACCTACGTCTTTACACAACAACGGCCATATCTTTTTTTACGTCAACTTAGACGTTTGATTTTTTCACAGCTTCAAGGGACCGCAGACCTGAGTATGGTTTTAATTTCAACTCGATACCTCCACGCATTCCCGAGATAAAGGGTCTTGACAAACAGACAGACGGACAACAAAGTGATCGTGTATTAATTCACCATTTTAATTCGTAACGAAATTAAAGAATGTTCATTGTGTAATAATCAAGTCACGTACGAATATGAGCTTACAGATTTTATATCTTTCGATTTATACGATATACCTAAAGGACCGATTAGCGAAATACCTCAAAACGATTAAAGTCAAACAATACAAATTAGTTGGGGCTATTGAATTTATTCCCGGACCTAGCGCCAGTGCCCAGTGACCTCGGCCATTACAGATGTCTCTACTTCTTTAATGAGAGCATACGTTCTTACGACGACCTCTAAACGAACAAATTTTTCTACATAGGTAGGTACACTTTGCTACTGTCTCATTAGTGGTAATGTTTGATTTAAAAAGTTCAGAATTACATTGTCAGTGCAGGGCAAAATTTTGTTAGTTTTTTTTGATGATGACGGAAGCCCGTCGCGTCCCACGGAGCCCACCCGCGTGTCCAAGCGAATTATTCCCAATAGTCCCCTCTAGCCCTGTGTCGACTGTTCCCTTTGAAAACTAGAGGGGACAAATGGGAAGTCTGTTTCTCAGTTGTCACAGGGGGGGGGGGGGGACATTTGCTACGATTCCGTCCTTCCCAGAAAAAAAATGTAATTACCATATATTTCAGCTTTTTTATTTCTTATGCTACATAGAATCAAGTAAAAAAAAATAACACAATGTCAACACGCTTACAAGATTAGAAAAATATTAACTATTATGTAAGTAAATAAAAATGTCAAAAATGTTATATAGAATCAAATAAAAAAAAATCACAAGTCACAAAATCAATGACCAAGATTTCAAATAAGCATGCGAGTAATAAGCACGTGTAACTTTACCCTTAGTGATGATTATCTGTGATTATACGATTAGTATTAATTAAAGTTAATAATCTGTGATTGTACCTATTAAAGGAAACAATGTTGATTTTTTTTTATTTGATTCTATATAACTTTGACATTTTTATTTACTTACTTAATAGTTAATATTTTTCTAATGTTGTAAGCGTGTTGACATTGCGTTAATTTTTTTATTTCTTCTATGTAGCATAAGAAATAAAAAAGCTGAAATCTATGGTAAATACATTTTTTTTTCTGAGAAGGAATTAATCGTAGAGCAAATGTCGAAATGTTGTTGTTATGTTGCTAGATCCCTAATTTCGATATATGTATATCAAATATCGGATATTTTGATATTTACTATAAATACTGATCGGTTTTTTACGAAACCTGTTATTAGATAGAATCGATAAGCGACACATTGTCACAATATCACGACAGATCGAGAATCCCTAATTTCTGCTTTTACTTTGATTAACTCTGTAAATGCCGTGAAATGACTTCTATAGTGGGAATTAGCGCAAGGTTAAATACAATTTAAATCTCATGAGTAGTGTTTTTTCGGAAGTTACAGACAAAAATGTTACAATAATATTGTTTTTATCGATAAAATTTTGGAATCCCTATTCTTTTTGTAGGTATTTGCGGCGAAATTGTGGCTTAGCGTGGAGGGCACGTGCGTGCGTTTATGCTCTGACGTTCAATAGGTTAATGTATTTAACTAGCAGCTGGCGGCCTAAGCAGAAGTCAACACAACAGAAGAAGTCCCAACGGACTTATTTAACAAAACTCTCATAACGAACTATCACTGAGAATTGGAGGCATATCAGCAACGAAATCGAGCGCTGAGGTTCGCAGTTACAATAAAACCTTGAATAGAAAAGTATTACGATGTAAACAAGTCGTTACTTTAATGTTTTCGTAATTTTAGTAAGTATGGCTTTCCGCCTTGGCCAGCTTTATCAAACAATTGACGGGCATCTCTCAATATTTTTTTAAACGTTGCTAGTTTGTTAGATAGCCCATAAGATGAGGATGTTTTTGAAATAATTGGTTTACTTGATGTCATAGAAAAATGTTGAAATAATCAACTTTGTTTATGGTGTACTCCGACGATATTTTAATTTTGCTACCTAACTTTTAATCATTACTTTCAAGTGTTTAGTATTTTCAAATTTCTGAATATCGAGAAATCTTCACAAACGTGAAATTCAAACAGTAATCGAAGCAATTAGGTTCCTTGATTTAGGAATACATGCAAAATTATTAACACTTGGGTAATTATCTGAATCGATGAAATTTCTTCATATTTGCCAAAAGGCTCCATCAATCCGTCAGATATTTATACAATGTGTCCGGTAATTAATGGATAACCTGAAAATGGCTTATAGCAGACCTTATGGCCGTTCAGAAAAAATACAAAACAAAATATATCCTAAGTAGTACCTAAGATATCCTTTTTTTTTTAAAAGACTACTTACCTTATTTTACATTATTGTACGCTAAATGAATGAATTCCATCGGTTTTTTGTTGATGTATTATAATACGCTAACTAAGCTGACACTACTGCTGACTGCTGAGCTAGAGCAGTGGTGGCCCAGTGGTATCAGCCGCGACTTACGAGTTGTAGGTCGTAGGTTCGAACCCAGACAGGCGCTTTACTTTGTGTAAATTATTTCATCACCACTGCTCTCAAAATGGTGAAGGAAAACATCGTGAGGAAACCGGCATGTCCTAGAACCAAAAATTCAAAGACATGTGACATCTACCAACCCGCACTGGGCCCGCGTGGTAAATTACGGCCCACTCCCTCTCACAGAGAGGAGGCCTGTGTCCCAGCAGTGGGAACATTATAGGCTGATGATGATGATGATGATGATGAACTAAGCTGACAGATAGGCAGCAAATAGTATGACTAGCTACTGCAATAAAAATAATAAAAAAACTTTAATTAGTTTTTCAGTGAAAAATTTTCAAATAATTTTTTGACAAAGTTTAAAATGTCTTGAGTACAAAAAAAAATGTATAAAAACATAAGTGACCAATAATTTTAAAATAATGTCGGTTTCAAGTACATTTTATAATGGTATAATTTATTATTGTATTGAATTATTGCTATTAATGTGGTAAAGGAGTAAATTTGACTAAATAACAAAATTTAAAATATTGGAACAATTTTTACATCCAATTGCAACTGACCATTGGGGTTTGGGGTTTAATAAAAAACAACATTTAACATTAATAATACTTTATTTGAGATTAATCTATTCATAATAAATGTTCAAATTGTTTGCCATCCACTCTTATGCAGGCTCTACATCTGCGGATAAATGCTCTTCTGAGCAGTCTCGTATAGCGTCGTTCAGTTATTTTTGATGCGTCTACGTAAATCTTCTAAATACCTAATTGGCTTACAGTACGAGGTGTGCCGTAAGCCAATCGAGTCTTCCTAATTTATTGGACATCTTCCTGATTTATTTGAAGAAATGCTCAAACAGCTGAGAGAATCTTATTGGTTACAAAATGACGGCTGGCTTGAGCATTATGCTGTACCTGTTCTTGCATGCAATGTACCCATGCAGAATATTGTAATAGTACATTATGATACATGTGTGCTATGTTGATCATTAAACTCGAGGCTGTATTATTCGCGCGAGCCGTAGGCGAGCGCGATAAGGTAGCCGAGAGTTTAATTATCAATGCAAACGCGTATCATACGACGTTTTTCAACACACTTGCGAGGAAAAAAACAGACTTGTATTGTTAAATATTAACTTGTATGGATAATGGCGGGCTGGGTTTGTCATTCTGCGCGCCGCGCTGACGTGCGCACGCAGGTTTACCCATAGAGTAAGTAATGGTTATTCCTACACCTGCGCGCGCATTGCTAGCGCGGCGCGCGTTTATTTACTTAAAGGCAAAGACAAAACCGATAAACAGCCTATAGAAAAATATAATAAACACAAAATTATGTTAAGACTGATCGTAGTGTTGTCGTATATCAAATTGTAGTTTAGTTAGTATGGAATTAGAAAGTACTATTTGCATAGAGAAATATACATTAATTCAGTGAGAATCCGCAATAATAGAACGCCAGTGGTCTTTTCCGTTTGGTTACGGGAGGGACGACGGAAAATTAAAAGGTGCATCCAGACAGAGCGAGCCATGCGCCGCAAGTGCTTTTTTTTGTATGTTAGATGCCTCAGCCTGAGGCAACCGTACATATAAAAAAATCATTTGCGGCACACGCCTCGCTATGTGTGGATGCACCCTTAGGTGAATGCGCAGTGGTAGACTGCGAAATTTAATTTTTTTTAAGTTTTTTACAATTTGCATGTCAGTATCAGGTTGTATCTTGATCAAAATGTATATTTATATAATACACACATCAAAAGTGTCTAGGGATCAACATATATTTTTGCAATAACTTTTCTCCTGATTGATATTAATTAAAATTTTCTTTAAGGATTCATCAAATAAAGTGTTTTCGTTTGTCACAGTAACGATAAACCAAGTCACCTTTGCATTAATAAAGAAATTTGCCATTTTCCTAATAAAGGGATTTTTGACATTTGAACCACTAACACAAAAGTTCGAAAAAAAGACTGAAATAACAGTTTTCTTTAAAATTTTATTGGGTAACTTAAACAATTAATAATCCGTGTTTCTACCGCGAACACTAACAACACAAGAACATCGGTTTGGCATACTCAAAATGAGTTCATCCAAATCACGCTGTGGAATGGCCGCCCATGTTCGTTGCAACAACAAAAAAAAATCTTCTTGCGACTGGATACCCTCCATATTCGGCAGAGCTCTTCTCTGTAGCATATCCCATGCATGCTCAATCGGGTTCAAGTCTGGCGACTGAGCAGGCCAGGGCAGGACATTGATGTTAGCTGCGGCGAGAGTCTGTCTTACAACTCTTGCGGTGTGCGGTCGTGCATTATCATGCATTAACTGAAATAAGGGACCGATTTGCACTTGTAGAGGAACGATGACGTCTGATACAATCGTCTCAGCATAAATTTGAGCGTTGAGGTTGCCTCTGATCCAAATCAACTCAGTTCTTCCGCCGATCCAAATACCCGCCCATACCATGATGGTTCCACCACTATAAGGATGGACTTCCTGGCAGGATTTTAATCGCTGTTGGCGTCCAGGGGTTCTCCAGTGTCGTATACGTCTTGTATCCGGTCTCATACCTAAACGAGACTCATCAGAAAAGCACACGAAACGCCATTGTTCTTCTGCCCAATTTCTGTGTTCAAGAGCCCATTGATATCGAATCCTACGATTGTGCATTGCTATAGGTGGTACCCGTAGCGGTCTTCGGGAATGAAGGTTCACTTCATGCAAGCGGTTTCTGACTGTTTGGTCGCTAATTAAGTTCCCTGAAGAGTGATGAAGCCTCACGGCTAACATCATGGCGGTTATTGTTGGAGCTCTTCGAGTTAAGATTTGAATGTATCGGTCTTGTCTCCGTGTGGTGCAGCGATACCGTCCTCCATGGCGCTCAGCCACGGTACCAGTGCTTCGGTAACGTGTCCAAAGTCGACTGATAACACTCTGACTTGTATTCAGAGCTAAAGCCACAGTACGTTGCCGGGAACCTCCCACGGCTCTGAGCATTTCTTCCCTGCTTAAATGACGTCGCCGCTCCATAATAACGTTGGTTTTAATCAGTAGTAGGGAAACAGTAGCACTAATAATGTCTTCAATGCGTTGTATGTTTTTATAGGGAAAATATTGACAGCTGATTTTCATCTTTTACTCGAATTTGATTCACAGTTCCTGATTCAAATTATGAAATGCACCAAAAAGGATCCATATAAATTTATAAAATCATAAATTTATTACAAAGCCACATCTCAATCTCAAGAAATCCGCATAAAAATGCTTGATCCCTAGACACTTTTGATGTGTGTAGATATGTATTTAAAGAATTATAGTCATTAGAATCATTAATATATATATTTAAGTTAGATTTGTTCCCTAAGAACTTTTCCATAAGAGATTTGTTCTTATGGAACAAATCTAACTAAGAAAGATGTATTTAATGATTCTAATGATTATAATTCTGTAAATACGTATCTGTTATAGTCGCGAATCATATTTTGATCAAGATACAACCTGACACTGACCTGAAAATTGCAAAAAACGTTAGAAAAATTTAATTTCGTGGGCTACAACTGCGCATTCATCTTAAGGTAAATCAATTTTAGTTCATTTTGGGACTAAAGACAATTCAGACTAATAAAAAAAAAGTAAAATATGGCTCGCGGATTCTTTTTGGCATGAAGTCTCTTTGAAGAGATTAAAAAAAAAACGCACTTCTCCGACCTCCGACTAGTAAATTAAATAGTTATCTGTGGAAATAAAGCACAAGTACCGTAACGTAAAGAAAAAGCACGCGTTTGTAATACACTGCATTATGGATCTAAAAGCTGTGCATTAAGAGCCATTTTACGAGCAAGTGTGTTGAAAATCATTTTAAAAGAGTAACGGTGGAGTTTCTTGCCCATTCTTCTCCCTTTTGGAAGAGGCGACTAGAATCAATTCTATTTTAAGGTAATTTTTGACGTTCAAAGTGCCTTATATGTGCCTATTTGAAATAAATGCTTCGACTTTAACTTTGCATATTATTTAAATAGTGCAGACCCAAACAGATCGGGCGTCTGGGGCTAATTTTGTGGCCTCCACGTTCACTGGACCTAAATCCACTGAATTTTCTTTTCATTGGGGCTGCCTCAAAGAAGAGGTGTACCGTAAGCCAATCGGGTATTTAGAAGATTTACGTAGGCGTGTCAGGGCAGCCGCATCAAAAATAACTGAACGACGCTATACGAGACTGCTCAGAAGAGCATTTATCCGCAGATGTAGTCTGCATAAGAGTGGATGGCAAACAATTTGAACATTTATTATGAATAATCTCAAATAAAGTATTATTAATGTTAAATGTTGTTTTTTATTAAACCCCAGTGGTCAGTTGCAATTGGATGTAAAAATTGTTCCAATATTTTAAATTTTGTTATTTAGTCAAAACTCCTCTACTACATTAATAGCAATAATTCACAATTTACATTTGATACAATAATAAATTATACCATTATAAAATGTACTTGAAACCGACATTTTAAAATTATTGGTCATTATGTTTTTATAATTTTTTTTTTTGTACTCAAGACATTTAAACTTTGTCAAAAAATTATTATTTGAAAATTTTTCACTGAAAAACTAATTAAAGTTTTTTTTTATTATTTTATTGCAGTAGCTAGTCATACTATTTGCTGCCTATCTGTCAGCTTAGGTAGCGTATTATAATACAACAACAAAAAACCGATGGAATTCATTAATTTATGGTCGTAGCGTACAATAATGTTTGTTTTGTATTTTTTTCTGCACGGCCATAAGGTCTGCTATAAGCCATTTCAAGGTTATCCATTAATTACCGGACACCCTGTATATTCACTTTTTAGGACATGTAACGCTATTGCACAGCATAATTTTTATTCACCCTGAACATTCTTTTAGAGATGGTCCAAATCTGAGTGTTGTCAAAGTCGTCAGATTTAGGAAAAGCCAACAATTTTTATGTGCGTGTGGTGTGAGGGCCACTTTGTTAAAACTCCTTAAAAATGTGCTTAGGATTTAGTGAACTTTCCCAAAGAATTGTGAAAGTTGGAATCAGATTTTGTGAAAATCAAATAACCGAGTTATGGACTCTAAAGTTGGGCCCTCAGTTCTCACATAGAGGATTGAGGGCCCACCTGAACCGGAGTAACTATGGACACTACAGAAAAAGTCTTTATGCCAAAATCTAAGCTAATGCCAAACAAAATTTGTGAAAACAATATATTATCGCAAAACACTGTCCTTCTTTGTATATCTTCGTACAAAATGGGCCCTCAATTCTCATACACGTAAAAGTTTATTACGCAAATAAAATTAAATCATTAACTTACAGCTACTGTTTCAAATCCTATATGCTAGTAAATAAATTGTGAAAATTTGTGAAAGCAAGAACAGGTCACCACTTTTTGTTGTTTGAATGTTTATGACCTTGATAAAATTCGGGCCCTCAGTCCTCCATTTCTTTTGCTTTCGTTTTATTACGCTTATCGTATGAATGATAAGACAAATGATAAATTGTCTCTTTTTGCGAAAAAAATTGTGCAACAAATTCAATACCAGAAAGAAATTAAAAGACCCTTTATTGTATAAGAAAATCGAGTTTTATTTTTATTCTCTGAATTAGGAAATAGGGTGACCACAATTTCTTTTAGATTGCAGTAAAGATAAGTAAATGTAGAGTCATAGGTGTTAATAAACTTTCTTCGGTTTTTCGCTTATTATCGTTTTATTTATTTATTGTTATATTTAATGTCTATTTCCTGCAGGTCAGCGATATATTTTGTAAATAATGATACTTGTTCTTCTATGGGAACAGATGGTATGCGTCCTCTTGGCATGGTTATGTTGTAACTGTTGGGAAAATATCTTTAAATTACTTTTTTGAATAAAATTTCCGTCATCAATAAGTTGGAAGATCGTAATCAAGTTTCGTGATTAAAAAAAATAATTTCGGAAATCAAATGATTACAAAAAAATACTGTTACCCAAATCATTTTTGCTTGAAATATCGTTCGTTCCGAAATAACTAATGACAATAATCAAATAATTTATTTATTATCTTTGTACGCTTTTCATGCCTAAACCACTGAACCTTTCATCCCGAAAAAAAGTGCTGTTCCCTAGGAAAACAACAATAACGTTATTATGATAATAGATAGATAGATAGAAAAGTTAGTAGATCATTCATGCTAATAACTTAAATGTAATAAATTATAGTATGTAAATATAATAGTTATTCTTGAACAGTTATCACAGCGCTACAGTCCAACTTAAAGGAAATTTTATTAAACAATTAGGTACTTATAAAATTATGAGTACCTTTGTATCAAAACAAACTTACCTTAAATGTATGATATCTTGACCGAAGACGAGCGAGTGTCTTGACCGAAGATGTGTTTGCGTATTAAAAAATTATTATTATTTTTATTCTTCATTATAACTGTTTCATAAAACTCGCCTTAATGCTTTATCACCTACAACTTCCGCTGCACTATCATAAACTATTGTTTAGTAACTACAATAAATATTAAAACTATTGTGCATATATGTAATCAATAAAATAGTTTCTCAGGTATAATTACTTTGCAACAGCAGAAGGAACTAAAGCATCACTCAGAATCGCCACTAACAAAGTATATAAAATGAGGGTAAAATATTGTCACACTACTCACATACACAATAAGAAAATAGTTGATTTCGGTATCTATTAAGATTTGTACTTTTATCATAATTCTTATTTGTAACAAATGACACCAATTTGTTGCACAATTTTTTTCACAAAAAGAGACAATTTAGCATTTGTCTTATCATTCATACGATAAGCGTAATAAAACGAAAGCAAAAGAAATGGAGGACTGAGGGCCCGAATTTTATCAAGGTCATAAACATTCAAACAACAAAAAGTGGTGACCTGTTCTTGCTTTCACAAATTTGCACAATTTATTTACTAGCATATAGGATTTGAAACAGTAGCTGTAAGTTAATGATTTAATTTTATTTGCGTAATAAACTTTTACGTGTATGAGAATTGAGGGCCCATTTTGTACGAAGATATACAAAGAAGGACAGTGTTTTGCGATAATATCTTGTTTTCACAAATTTTGTTTGGCATTAGCTTAGATTTTGGCATAATGACTTTTTCTGTAGTGTCCATAGTTAATCAGGTTCAGGTGGGCCCTCAATCCTCTATGTGAGAACTGAGGGCCCAACTTTAGAGTCCATAACTCGGTTATTTGATTTTCACAAAATCTGATTCCAACTTTCACAATTCTTTGGGAATGTTCACTAAATCCTAAGCACATTTTTAAGGAGTTTTAACAAAGTGGCCCTCACACCACACGCACATCAATTTTTTCATCAGATTTGCCTATTTAAGTCAAATTTAATGTAATGAGTTAAATTTTGGCAAAATCAACGGCTTTTTTTTTGTGGATTGGAAATCATTAAATGAGGACTGTTAGACTCTTACTAACTAAAAACCACCCGTGTTCCTTCCTTGTTACGGGGTAGCGGTAACCCTTTCGGCCAATCCCGCTAACCCGGCAGGCTTCGGCCCTAACGGGCCCCCCCTTCCCTTTTGCTAACATCTCTTTCAGGCGCGCGTGGAACACGTACGCGCCGTCCGGCACGGGCCTGGTCCTGATCGGACGGTGAGCTACCCATTACTCTCCGTCCGCAGGCCCGCACCTACGGTGGCTGAGAGTTGTCACGCGGCTCCCGACGCCCTGAGCGGCTCCCGACGCCCTGAGCGTCTCCCGCGGCGGCTGGGGCGTGAGGCTCTCTCCTTCAACCATCCCGCCACCTCCTTCGCTAGCATGACTGCTTCGCAGAAGGAGGTGACTGCCTCCCACTCCCTCTCGCTCCGGACCATGGCTAGAACCAGGGCCGAACGCGAGAGGTCGCCGCCGCTGCTGATCGCCTCATACGAGGACGTGCCGGTGCTCCGCCCAAGCTGGGCAGACCTCCACCGTATGCTCCACCGTATGCTCCACCGTGTCCTCCACCGTGTCCTCTGGGCGACCCTCGCAATGTCGACACCCGGGAAAATCAACGCCTCTAAAGATCACTTTATTTTTGGCTCTTTTTTGAAATCTGAAAGTGGACTCCTGACCACAGGGCTCCTAGCAGAAACTTTTTAAATACAATTTTGGTGTTCTCTCCTCATGCCACACCTACTCAGCTATCAACTTTTCGCCATGAATATGCTTATTCAAAAACCCTCTAGGCTCCCGGAAATGCGGGTGGTCTTTTCTCCGTAGAAACGTTCTCGTCTGTTTTCTTTCTAGTTAATGACCATAAAGCAATGATTTTTTACAGAATAATAAAATATTAACTAATTAAAAAGACATGGCTAAAAGGTCATAGACAAAAAACCCAGAATCGCCAGCAACGAAATGTATAAAAAACCGGCGAAGAGCGTGTCGGGCCACGCTCAGTGTAGGGTTCCGTAATTTCCCGTCCGTCACAATAAGTGTTCCCAATTATGAGTTTAAAGGTGGGATTAGATGGTGCACTCATAAAATTACGAATATGTTTAAGTGCAACTTTCTTTACCACGGTAGGTCATAAAAGAACGGAAAATCTTAACATCGACTTTTAAAAAAATTACGTCATTACGCAACGCCATCTATCGAACCATTTATGAACTGGTTTTTACCTTAACATTTTGATGGCGTTAAAAAAATGAATTTTAGTTGTGTTCTAAATTGCCTTAGCATGTTCCTGATAGAAGTTTTATGTAGTTATAAGATACCGCCAATGCCAAGGAGAGACCAACCGAACAATTCGATAATACCTGACCCAATGTAATAAGTACCTACAGCGCCATCTCTCGGGGAATTGGGTTACTAATTAATACATAGACGTGCCAGAAGTTTTCGGTGGCAATTTTGGATTGCGAGAACCGATTTTAATAATTCTTTTTTTGTTTGAAAAAAGATACGTTCAGGATAATAAAATATGTAAGCGAAGTTAAAAAAAAATGCTTGCATATACGATTATATACTACAAACTTAGTCCAGAAATTATTTTGTACAACTTTTTGTCTTTTTTGTACAAAAACTGTTCTTTCCATCAAGTTCTGTCTGTCTGTCAATGATTTTCCTAGAAAGTCCTTATAAAGTTCTACATTTCAGATTTTTTTCATATTTTCTAAACTTATGGTTCAAAAGTTAGATGGGGGGGACACATTGTTTTACTTTTGGAGCGATTATTTCCGAAATTATCGTTTATTCTCAGAAGATCCATTGGCCAGATCCATGATGGATTTAGTGACGATTTTTTTCTCATTAGATCCTGATTTTAAGATGTGGATCTACTGAGATTTTTTTTCTCAGAAGATCCATTGGCCAGATCCATGATGGATCTAGTGACGATTGTTTTCTCATTGGATCCTGATTTCAAGATGTGGATCTACTGAGATTTTTTTTCTCAGAAGACCCATGAGCCAGACTTATGATTGATCTTATTCAACCTACATGATGAGTCTTTTTGATATGAGAAAATATGAGTAATAAATTAATATACTAGCTTTTGCCCATGACTTCGCCCGCGTGGATGTCGGAAATTATCCCACGGGAACGTACTATTGGGATAAAAGTATCCTATGTCCCATAACAATATGCAAAGTAATTTTAATGAAACTGGGATATCTTATGTTAAATCATTTTCATAAACACCACCTTGTAACCGTTTGCCAAGACAACACTTCTTTTAGTGATATTTAATTGTTTTTGTAGCATTACTTTTTTTCACATCAAAAATTCTCATTAGATCCATTTTACTTATTTTTTTATATAAATAGATCTAATGAGAAAACAATCGTCACTAGATCCATCATGGATCTGGCCAATGGATCTTCTGAGAATGAACGGAAATTATTGACATTATCAAAACATGATTTTAGTAAACCCCTATTCATTTTAAATACCTTTCCAACAATATATCACACGTTAGGGTTGAAATTAAAAAAAAAATCACTTTCCACTTTACATATAGGGGGGCTACCCTAATAAAACTTTTTTCCAATTTTTATTTTACCATTTTGTCGGCGTGATTGATATACATATTGGTATCAAATTTCAGCTTTCTAGTGCTAACGGTCACAGAGATTAACACTTTGACAGCGGATCACGTACTAATTAATAATAATAATATTGGAAATAAATAAAATGCTTGGCTGTCAAAGTGTTAAGCGAGGACAGACAGACGGACGGACAGACAGACATGGCGAAACTATAAGGGTTCCTAGTTGACTACGGAACCCTAAAAATGGGTTCACTATAGTAAACCCAGTACGGTTACAAAAATCCGCCTCGTAAACCATTTTTATTACTAACAGACTTCAAACAAAAAAGGAGGTTCTGTATTCGACCCGTATGTATGTATGTTTGTATGTCCTCGATTTTCTCAAAAACTAATTAACTAATTTTAATAATTCTTTTACCAATATGATCTACATAGTTTCAGGAAGGTTTTAATGTATAAAACATTAGGTAATTATTCTTATGTACGATGTTATATGCATAAATGTACTGCATCTCCGGCATTTCTATGCTAATTTTGATGATTCTTCTAGTCGGTGTCTTCAATTCTTAAATGCACTAGTTTTAATTGAATTTATGTGGGGTAGGTACAACAATTGAATTAATGTGGGGTAGGTACAACTAAAAAGTGATAAATAAAAACTTTTTTACTAAAAAACAACCGACTTCAAAGAAAAACACTACAAAGTGAAAAATAACTTTAATTTTGGAAGTCAGCGTCAAAAAACGAAAATGCGCAACCAACGACACCGACTTCCGAAATTAACCACTTACCATTAATCACTTTGTAATGTTTTTTTTTGAAGTCGGTTGTTTTTTTTTTTGTAAAAAAGTTTTAGTAGGTATAAAAGTTATCGTAATGTGTGTTTTTGTTATTCATACTTACATTGATTACTTGACTTTTATTTTATCACAATTTCTTTAGTATAATTATAATAATATATTAAAATAATGTAAAAAATATACCCCTTAATACATATTTTAATATAATATAACATAATTATTAATAATCTTTACACAGGGTGAATTTTTGAAGTGGGCGTGGATGGCCAAGTTCGAAAGTATGAGGAGTAGCGAAAAGTACTCAAAGGAGTCTTGTGCTCGATTTTGATGAACTAAAACTGCATTATTGGATTTTTGAAAAATCAATATATCTGGCCAGGAATCGAACCCGTTCATTTTTTGATAAAAAAAAACACTATTATTACACTATTCGATAGTGTATATTAAGGAGCAAATTCGGGGAAGTAATGAGAGAGATGAGGAGAGGGGGGAGGGGGGGGGTGATGGTAAATGATGTGATGATGAGTGTGTTTCTGTTTGATTATTATTTTTATGCCTCGGTCTGCGAATACTACATATGACTGCTTAAATTCAAAAGGGCCACAAGTCAAAAAATTACAAATCGATTCAATTTTTTTCGACTTGTGGCCCTTTTGAATTTAAGCAGCGATGTATGTGCGAGGGAGTGTATCGGGCGGCCGCCGCAATCAGGGGATTGGGGTGCTTTAGAGCAGTATCAAAGAAGCGCTTGGAAAGGCGTTTCATAAACTGCTTGACGGTGGGCATTCTGAGATGTAAGTGTAGATTCTCATTTTCATTTCATTTCATTTATTCATAAAACAATTTACATTGTGTTGAATATTTTATACACATGCATTGCGGACATATAAAGGGGCTTCCGTGACCTTGCTGAGGAAACGTTTTGGAGGGTCTGCATTCTATGCAGATGGTGAAGCTTAGCGTGTGCGAACACTATGCAAGCATAGGTCATAGTAGGGCGGATGACCGCGGTGTAGAGGCGCAATTTGCACTTGAGTGATAATTTGCTGCGGGCGGTCAGTAAGAAGTGGAGCCTACTGAGAGCGAGACGCGCGAACGAGCCGTCTTCATGTGCTCTCTGAAATTAAGATGGTGGTCGAGAATAACAACTAATTGTAAGATGTATTTAGCTTGCTTCTCCCAATGGATCGGCTTGCCATACATAGTGATCAACATTTTTATATTTGCGGACCCCATCGAATTCATAGATCTCGGCAACAATAGACTTTTCAGACTCTAAAAAAAAAATATTATTGTTTCATAGATCAAAAAATATCTAGTAAGTATACCACGTCGTTTTTGCAGTAAATTAATTTTATTGTACATATTATGCCTAAAAAACTGGCACATTTAAAATTTCTGGCGATTCTAGGTTTTCTTTATTAGCCATCTCTTTTATCGTCTTTTAGAATCCTCAAAAATGACAATTTAAACCGCTGTCAACAAAGACGTACAAATTTGGTAACTCTTAATAAAAAAATAAAAACAGGGAGACAGTATAATTATATCCTTCTAAAAAGCGCTATTAATTAAAGGTAAACCGCACACATATCAACTCGGTACCGGATCAGCTTAACTCGGATCTGTTCAGCATTTTTCAATAAAACTCCATGCTGCATGGCACACTAAATTAATATGCTCACAATTTGCTTGATTTTTGACCATCGACACG
The DNA here is from genome assembly GCA_947508005.1 of Amphipoea lucens. NCBI lineage: Eukaryota > Metazoa > Arthropoda > Insecta > Lepidoptera > Noctuidae > Amphipoea > Amphipoea lucens. The sequence continues at coordinate 10,038,025 of OX382358.1, forward strand.
TGTGTCAAACAAAATCTGTAGGTAAGAGAGTGTTCGACATCGTATTTTTAACCGACTTCAAAAAAGGAGGTTCTGTTTTCGACCCGTATGTATGTATGTTTGTATGTCCGCGATTTTCTCAAAAAATAATGAACCGATTTTGATAATTGTTTCACTAAAGTGATCTACATAGTTTCAGGAAGGTTTTAGTATATAATACATTAGGTAATTATTCTTATGTACGAAGTTATATGCAGAAAATGTACTGCATCTCCGGAATTTTTATGCGGATTTTGATGATTCTTCTAGTCGGTGTCTTCAATTCTTTAGTGCACTAGTGTCAATTGAATTTGTGTGTAGTCCAGTAGCCAGAAGATTATGCCCTTCGATAATTCTAAAGTTTTTTTATTTTTCGCTGAGTGGATAAGTTTTGTGAATCCATTGCTATGTACAAAAATGCAATAGGTATTAGGCTATTAGGAATAATCTACCTAATAATAGGAAATCCTATTATTTCGTGTTATACTTTTTTCCATTGTACAGACACCACTTTTCTACAATTTTATTATATCTACACTAATATTATAAAGAGGAAAGATTTGTATTTTTGTTTTTTACGAATAAACGTAAAAACTACTGGACCGATTTCAAAAATTCTTTTACCGTTAGAAAGCTACATTATCACTGAGTAACATAGGCTAAATTTATTACTAAAAAAAATTAGGGATCCTTAGAAATTCCTACTAAATCCAACCCAAGGTGTAAAAAAAATAGTCATAAAATGTCTTTCATCGCATGCGCTGCGGAAAGTATTGATGATAGAACAAAAAAATGTTCTACAATATTATAGAACATATCAATATCTTCAAAAAACTTCGCGATACCATATGTCCAACTATTGTAGTTATGTCACTATAACTACTTTTTTACATTTTAAAAGTTGATAGAAATGCCGATCAAAATCAGACCATGTTATCTATACCTTTGTATAAATTAATTGTAATTGTAATTTATCTATAATATGTATGTATTTAGAAATATATAAGTATGTTTATCAGTTGTCTAGTACCCATAACACAAGCTCTGCTTAGCTTGGGACTAGATGGCGTTGTGTGATAGTTGTGGAATATTATTATTATTATTATTATTAAATTCTTATCCAAAAAAATTATTTTGTATTTAAGACGGTTTCAATACCTGTTGATTACTTTTTGAATTATTGAAATCGGACATTCCATTCAAAAGATATTACGAAATTAAAAATGTCAGTAGAAAAAAAATACACGCCGACGACACGCCGCGCTCCGGTGCGTGTTGCTCCACGCAGCCACAGAATACGACCGCGACGTAGCGCAGCGATAAAATTCTCGTGTCCACAGTGTTTGTAACAAAACTCCTCTGAAACGGCTTGACCGATTCTTATGAAATTTTGTGTGTATATTCAGTAGGTCCAAGAATAGGACGTAAACTATTTTTTATTTTATTTTAACTACTACTATTGTTCGTGTAGGGTAGGGGTAGGGTAGGAGTAGGGTAGGAGAAAGGTCGGGGTAGGGTAGGAGTAGGGAAGGGGTACGGTAGGAGTAGGGTTGGGGTAGGGTAGGAGTAGGGTAGGGGTACGGTAGGAGTAGGGTAGGAGTCGCGAAGGGGTAGTGTACAAGTAAGGTGGGAGAAGGGTAGGGGTAGGATTTGGGTAGGAGTAAGGTAGGACACCACGCGAACGAAGTCGCGCCGGGCAGCTAGTGTATAGATAAAGGGATTAGTTATACCTTACAACAAAAGTTCTAACAACTAAGTTATATGGCTGCACAAGTAATTGTATTTTTACTTTGCGATTAGCGAAATATTGAATTTAAGTTTATAATTTTACGCCTGCATATTCGTATTAATAAACTCTGCTACCTCAGATTGCGAAAATTGCCCTAGCATTAAAGACTGTAGTTTCAACAGTTCTGCAGTATTCACTTTGAAATTAATATACGATAAAGATGAGGACTACTGCTAAGTGTCGTCTGTTGCAAAAACACGATTGCATACAATTTTCTCGAAAAAAAAAAAACCGCAAAATAAAAGGAGAATATTCAATGAAAATTTTCAAATTAGATCATGAAACTTTGCAGGCTAATCGAACTATGCATAAAGCAGGTGTCATACGTTTAATTTTTATTTTTTAATCGTTATATTTTACGTAAACAGACGAGATCGGAAATATAAAGGTTTATAACCACTCACAGCTTGAACCGCTCTGCCGCCCGGCCCCCAAAAGGACCCCGATTCCCGATTCAGTACTTGTCAGTACCGCTTCGGCTATCAAACGGGGAACCCGTATCACTTCGCTTGCACTCAAAAGACTCGAATGACGTTTTATATTCTGAAGAAATTATATAATAAAGTAAAATGGAATTTAGATGTAAAAATTAGGCGTATTTTTATTTTTTCCGAATTTTGTAGTTTTCATTTATAAAATCAACTTTGAAATGGTCAGTTTCCCCTGAACCAACAAGGAGGTGGAACACCTCTGCTATAATTTTGATCTTCATTCGGGCATCCTCCAGTATCAATTCTCAATTTCTTTAACTTTTATTTCTCAATTTGTTTTAACATTTTCTTCCGTAGAGGCAGTAACCGGGCCGCCCGAGCGAGTGTCGTCTTCAATTCTCTCTCTGCCCCTTTTAAATTCACTTGACCACTTTTGAACCGTATTAGATAACGAAGGTGCAGAATCTTGGTTAATAGCCACCATCTCATCGTGAATAGTTTTTTGACTTTTCCTTATTTGGTAAGGAATTTAATAACAAAGCGCGGTGCTCGTTTTTTTTCAACATTGTCACGTTAGCCATTCCAGCTGTCATTGACTGAGTAACTAGCAAACTATTGATCACAACTATATGAAATTTTACCTTTATACCCTTAGATAACGTCATTAATTAATTTGTCAAATTACCCACATCATTAGTAAATCACCCTGATACCGAGAATACATTAAACGCCCCTCGTACGTTACTAAAAATTTAAATAGGTCTGTACTTGTACAAAATAGACAAGTACTTATATGTAGAAGTACGTGTTCGACAACCAATTTGAGAGTTGTCAACTGATCGACCAATTTGAGAGTTGTCAACTGATCGACCAATTTGAGAGTTGTCAACTGATCGACCAATTTGAGAGTTGTCAACTGATCGACCAATTTGAGAGTTGTCAACTGATCGAACAATTTGAGAGTTGTCAACTGATCGAACAATTTGAGAGTTGTCAACTGATCAACCAATTTGAGAGTTGTTAAAACTCTATATTAGATCTCACCATCGCGCGTTCGTATTTAACAAGTTAGAAGATGATTTCCGAAGCACCTATTTTTTGTTGGGCATCTGTACGTAGGTTACCTTCGAAAATTTGCTTAATTATTCATGTTCATTATGTGAACTATAACTTAGCGGACAGTACCGACAGACACCAAACACTTCCAACGCAATAAGCTCCAGAAATCAAAATTATTGAAAAAAGCTCTCTTCGTCTCCTTGGGTCTCCAATCTTTAACAATTCCTTTCCGTTTTTATTCAGGTAAAAATTTTAAATTTCAATGACGTTTCGGAAAGATTGTTCCAAATTAAATATGCATTCGGCCATAACTAATCCGCTATTGCTGTTTCGGCCCTAAATTAAGATATTTTCTTCGCGCTTCGCATTTATGGAAGCAAACTCACCTTTTAGACAAAATGGATCAAATTATCAGGCATACATTAACCTCTAATTTCAATGTGGCCAAGGACGACCGAGCTTGGGCGCAAGCTACTCTTCCCATTCGTATGGGGGGCCTCGGCGTCCGTAAAATTTTCTAGTATTAGTTTACCGGCTTTCATATCCTCGGTCCACGGCACTGATAAATTAATCAGGGAAATCCTCCACACTGATTAATTCTGATGTGCCGTGTTTCACTAAGGCTATGGATGCCTGAAGACTCGCTTGCCCGAATACAGATCCACCCGACAATCCATCTTTCCAGAGACGGTGTGATGAGCCCGCTCAGCAGAGTAGTACAGAACAATTTACTTGACTCGTCTGCTACTTCTGCGGAACGTGCGCGCTTACTGGCTATAGATAGATGGGAGTCGGGTCTTTGGCTTCATGCACTACCTTCGTCGAACATAGGCACTTTGTTCGACGACACTACTTTTCGCCTCGCTGCTTCCCTGCGACTGGGTACTCCTTGCTGTTCTTCTCATCGCTGTCACTGTAGCGAAGATGTCAACAGCCTCGGACACCACAGCCTGTCTTGCAGCCAAAGTGCGGCTCGCTTAGCGTAGCACGCAAACACTAATGACATCATCCGACGAGCTCTTGTTACCGTCGTTCGGCGTTCCAGCTGTATTAGAACCCAATGGCTTGGCACGCGACGATGGCAAGAGACCGGACGGTATGTCTTTATTTCCATGGAAGGGCCTTTAGTGTGGGGCGCAACTTGTGTCGCTACTCTTGCGCCATCCCACCTTCCTGAATCGGCATGCTGTGCTAGCGCAGCTGCTCAAGCGGCGAAAATATAATAACCTTATCGGAAATTATATTTTCGAGCCGCTTGGGGTTGAAACCCTCGGGCCGTAGGGTCCGAGTGCTCATGGTCTTTTTAGGGAAATTTCAAAACGGCTGTTTGACACTTCCCGTGAACCAAGGGCTGGCTTTTACCTTGGCCAAAGGCTAAGCATTGCTATACAACGTAACGTGGTAACGCCGTCAGTCTCTTGGGTACTTTACCAGTCAACAGCGATGCGGATGAATTTTTCGACGCTATATTTTAGTTTGTGTATAGTTTTAGTTAAGTTAGGTTTTAATTTTGTTATTTTTGTTAATTAAGGATATAATATTATTATGTTAAAATACAAATTATTCATTAGTACATTATAAATTAACTAATAGCTAGTTAATTTATATGTACTAATGAATAATTTTAACTTTTTATAACTATCAAAATATTTCCATTTTATATACAGACTAGCTGCGCCCCGCGGTTTTACCCGCATAAGTCTCGATCCCGTGGGAATATCGGGATAAAAAGTACCCTATGTCCTTTTCCGAGACTCAAGCTATCTCTGTACCAAATTTCATCAAAATTGGTCCAGCCGTTTGAGCGTGAAGAAGTAACAAACATATAAACACACACACACACTCACAAACTTTCGCCTTTATAATATTAGTGTGAAGACGTCGATTTCGTATATAATCATAATTTAGTAATTTAATACCAAGCCTACGTCCATCAACAATGTAGTTCACCCTAACTGAATCAGTTAGTGTGAGCGGGATAGAGTGATACATGGCGCGGAGAAGTGGGGGCAAAATATGAATTTCAGCTGAAGTATTACAAGCCCGTAACACTCCGAACCACACTCACGTACCTATCGAATGAGGCGCGAAATCATTTCACCGCGCCCCAATATCCAAATTGTATTTTATTTATTAAACAGAAGGCATAGCATGTATATGTTGAAACTTTTGTATGGTAGCAGAGTTTATTAATACGAATATGTAGGCGCAAAATTATAAACTTAAATTCAATATTTCGCTAATCGCAAACTAATAATACAATAACTTGTGCAGCCATATAACTAAGTTGTTAGAACTTTTGTTGTTAGGTATAACTAATCCCTTTATGTAATAATAAATTATTTGAAAAATTTTAATTTTTTTATTGAATGAGTTACGGGACATTTTCAGATTTCCATTGTTCCACAGTACCTATCTGTTAGCATTTTCACTAATATATCATTGAGATAGTACTAACAAAGAACCAGTATAGTATTTTAATTTAAATTTTCTAATATTGTTATAACACGAAATAATAGGAAATACCTACTTCATACCTATTGCATTAAACTGTTAGAATTTTTGTACATAGCAATGAATTCACTAAACTTATCCACTCAGCGAAAAAAACTTTAGAATTATCGAAGGATTTGTGGAAAAAATATTACATCCCTACTGGACTAGTCGGGTAGGTAGGTATATTGGTAGGGGGGAGCTTAGAGGGTTTTTGAGCTAGCACATTCAGAGCGAGAAGTTGAAAGCTGAATAGGTCTGGCATTAGGAAAGAACACTGAAAATATATTTAAAAAGTTTCAAATAGGAGCCCTGTGGTCAGGAGTCCACTTTCAGATTTCAAAAAAGGGCCGAAAATAAAGTGATCTTCAGAGGCGTTGATTTTGGCATGATCGGGTCTGGCCTAACCCATAATGATTTAAATAGGCAAATCTGACGGAAAAATTGTGGACTATTCCCAAATCTGACGACTTTGAAAACTCAGATTTGGGCCATATCTAAAAGGATATTCAGGGCGAATGAAAGTTCTTCTGTGCAATAGTGTTACATGTCCTGATAGTGAATATATAAATATCTGACGGGATGATGGAGCCTTTTGGCAAATATGACAAAATTTTATAATTTCAGAAAATTACCCAAAAGTGGCCATAATTTTGCATTTATCCCTAAATCAAGGAACCTAATAGCTTTGATTACTGTGTTTGCATTGTAGCAGTAGTTATTTGGCTGTTAACTTATGTTCTTAATTTAATAAATTATATATTGAATTCATTGCTTAATCATAATTAATCAATTTGCTGATCTGATTTTAATTAATCTTCAAAATGTCCACTTTCCTTTACTTTGCCGTGTATCATTTCTTTGAAGAATTTGATCCTTATTAACGACACCGTTGGAGGGTGCAATAAAACAGGCGGTGTTTTTTTTTTTCAAAATCTAGTGCAATTGATTTTTATTACTTACTAGCTGCGCCCCGCGGTTTCACCCGCGTAACTTTCGATCCCGTGGGAATATCGGGATAAAAACTATCCTATGTCCTTTCCCGGGACTCAAACTATCTCTATACCAAATTTCATCGAAATCGGTTCAGTAGTTTAGGCGTGAAGAAAAGACAGACAGACAGACAGAGTTACTTTCGCATTTATAATATTAGTTTGGATAGTTTCGGATTTGTTCATCCACATACTGACTTGTAACATTCATTCTGTATATACAGACGAACTGATAACCTCCCTCTTTTAGAAATCGGTTAGAAATAAATTTCAATCTCATGATCTTTCATTTAATCTAGTTAAATAGCAGCTGGCGGCCTAAGTAGAAGTGTTGTTGAAATAGTAATATACCTTACGAATCTCAAGATCAAAATTTGTAGATAGTATTGTAACAATACAATGTTTTTGTCCTCATAATATCGTCTTCATGATTCATGAGGCATGTCATCCCGTGTTGTGAACAATATTTACGGTGAAAAAAGTGTTTGAACACGAGGCCAGCACTCTCAATTGCGTAACATACTTTCGGTTCAAGGAAATTGCTAATCTATTGCTTTGTTTGAAAAATTCGTCCGGTCAACAACGTAAATAACGCAATGAATGTTGTTGAATTTTCAAAACGAAAGACATTCCCACTGTGTTACGCATGCATTACCCCGCTGCGCTGTATCACTAGGGAAGCTTGTTGACACAAATAGTGTATACGGCATCTCGGAATCATATCACATCAAGCCAGGACAAACACTTTATAAGAAAATAAAACACTTACGCATTAAAAAAATACCTGAAACAAAAAATATTTATCATTACTATCTAATAAATTAAATAGACATTATTAGCGCGAATTCGACCAAACTTTTGAATTATTTATTTAGCGAATAAATTTTGAATTTTTGACACATTCTGGGGTTCCCGGTCAGATAGGCAGTCAGTCACTCCACGTAAAATACTGGGAAGCTGACTCCAACATAGGCCGTTTTTACACCGAGACGATAACGACACCGACACTTCTATATCGTATCGTCAGTTCGGACGACAACGATATCGTCTGATATCGAGACGATAACGGTAAGTGACATGTAACCAACAGCTTATTGTCATGCGGTATGCCACAGTTGCGAACAGTCGCATTGCGCCAGCAAAAGCTTACATCGCCGCGCCGCGCGATTCCAAAAGTATATAGGTATGATTCCGATCTCGGCAGCACGCAGCAGTGCTGCCGCGGCAGTGCGGTCGCAGCACTACTGGTCCTCATACATTTTCTATGGGTTCATATGAGATAACATTCCGAGCACGGCAGCAATGCTGCGCGACATTCCTATAGAGAATATATGGGGACCAGCAGTGCTGCGTGCTGCCGCCGAGATCGGAATCATACCTTAAGAGTGTATTCGAGGTAATAATGGCAGCAGTGAACAAGTTACATTTGCTTTATATTTTATACTAGCTGTTGCCCGTGACTTCGTTTGCAATCCAGGATGAAAAGTAGCCTATGTCCTTTTCCAGGTCATGGTCTACTCACGTGCTGAATTTCATCCAAATCCGTTTATCCGTTTTAGTGTGAAAGCGTAACAAAGAAACTTAACATTCGCCTTTATAAGTTAGGATTTATGGCGGATTTTGATTATCGTGAAAGAACTTTTTGGGTTGATCTTATTCTACAAGTGCAATATTTATAGGAAACCTATTACCTTCTCTTCTACATATTAAATAATTTAAAACGAAGTCTTGTTGCAACAAAATGTAAACAGTAGTGCGGGCGATGCGGTGCGGCGGTGGGCAACTGGCAGCCACATACGGTCGTCCGTCCGGCGCCTCCTGCCCATGCCACTCCCTTCGCTCTGCCCGATCTGCTTCCCCGCACGACATAATGTGCGGGGCCGCCGCCACCGCCGCCGCCGATATCGGCACGACAATCGATGTCGGCGACGATACCGTTGGCTACAACGACACAGTGTGAAAGCCTTTTTTTATTTGTTGTTGCCGAGTAATCGGCACATATGCGAACACTTCCATCACTCTTAAAGACAGGCACTATTGGTGACGCATACTCTGAATAAGAAACCGGTTTTAAGATTCCAAGCGAGACCAATCTGTCCAATTCTTTGTTTACCTTATCTCTTATCGCAAAAGGTACCTACTGGGCGTGACTTGAAGAACACTGGCCTTGCATCTGATTTAAGGGGTTGCAAAATTTCAAATTTAGTAAAACAACCTAGTTCATCTGAGAACACATTCGGATATGTCTTATCTAGTTCTTGTAATACATTATCAGCATCGGTCAAATTGTTACAATAGCCGAGTGTGGATACTAGATGTAATTCAAATGCACGCATAAAATCACGACCGAGGAGGGATGATGGGCCGCCATTGCGAATAACAAACAGGCAATCTGACCGTCTGACCTTGGTATGCCCTGGTAACATGCCCATGACGAACTTGTCTAGAAGATAATCCTCCAAATTCTTGAACGCGCAGTAACTGCAGCTGCAGCCCACTGCGAGTGCGTCTCATCCGTTTGCTGTACAGCCGTGTAAAACGTATGCCTTTCTGCAAACCCGAAGCGCTTCGGCACAAAATGGTCATCCAAGATTTTCAAGATATCTTTATAGTTCTTCGTATCCAAGTCTTCGGGCAAGGCGAGATTACACGCTAGTTGGTACGTGTTCTCCGTGAGTGCGCTCAACAAAACCGCTTTTCTCTTTGCTCCAGCTTTATCATTATCCTCGCCAATGCTGTTGGCAATGAACCATTGCTGAAGCCGCCCCTTATAAAGCTTCCAGTCTTTAATGTGGTGATCAAAATTGGATATAGCTCCCAGTATTGAATTTCCACCGAACATTTTTTTATATATTTTTGAATGTGGGTAATCGTCGCCAATGGTGTATAGGAAACCTACAGAGGTGTTAATGCAAAGACGGAATGATTCGCACTGTTGTAATCGACGCTTGCGCTTAGTATGTGTCGCAGCCACATCAACTTATAGCTATGTATATGCATAACACTAGTACGTCATATATTATATTATATATATGTTAATGCGAGATACACGAGCCAGGTTTTTCAAAGCTGGGATGCAATTTAGAACCTCTTGGCTTGCTGTCCTGGCTTGGCACAAGTTACTAGTTAGTGCTGTTTACGCAGTGTTTAAATTTTAAACCAATAGCACTGATGTGACTTAGTCCGTAGAGTAAAATAATGCTATTGGGCACTATCTTCGCCGGTGTACCTACTTGACAAGCCAGGATAGTAAAATTGACGCTACTAGCTAAGAAACGGACGGACTTTTAGAGCATGAGAAGTGAAAAGTATTTTTTCACTTCTCATGCTCTAAAAGTTCGTCTTTATGTTGTGCTTAGGCGACATAAAATCGCTTTTTATGTTCTAGTGCATAAAGTAAATTTTTTTTCTGAGACTAAGGTAATCAGGCCCAACAGCCACACACGCACAATAAAACTTCGCAGATTAAAGTCGTGATTTATTTCATTTTCTTTAATTTATACCACTTCCGTGTTTTCTATCGTTAATTTAATAAAATTAGGTAAAATAGTTGTCAATTATTATTTAAAAACGCAATGAAACGTTTTTATGACTTGGCAGTATGAAGTACCCTAGTCGAATAACAAATGTTAAAAAAAAAAACTTTTAAAAAGTTTCGTGGCGGTATTATCTGTGGTGGCGGGAATTAGCTATGCTTTGCAACATTTTTGATTAATTATGTACTGTATACTTTATGCCTGTTTCATTTTCTCGCAATCGAAGTGAAAAGCAGAGTGTATAACTCAGGCATAAACGAGCCATTTTACCCCTCAACTTAACTATCCACCCTCGCCTGCGGCTCGCATGGATATAAACGTCTCGGGGTAAAATAGCTTATTTTATGCCTTAGTTGTACAATCTAGGTACTATTTTATGCATGCACAATTGCACACTGTTCATATTGTTATCGGCAACAAAAATAAGTTTTGTGTTTTGTGTAAAATATGGAAATATGGAACTACATATTTGCACACCGTGAATTTATTTCTGGGGTCAATTAATTCTAAATAATTTGTATTGTATAACCGATACTAATTATGCTGAAAACGACTTCATATCATCTCGTAAAATTTTCGTTGAAATATTTTTGTTTTATATGATTTAGATTTTACAAAAAACGGGCCCGAGACTCCTTTTAGTTGTACAAGGCATTTGTTATAGTTTTAGGATCTAGTAAACTAGATTATTTTTTTATAATTTATGGAGTATACGAACATTTTGAAACGACAAAATTGCCAAATCCGTCCAGCCTTTCTGAAGTGATGCGCTTACTTACGAACAGTATTTATTTTTTATTTATACAGATTAAAACTACGAAGTAACTCTGCCTGTTAACTTTTCACTCCTTAATGGCTGAACGAATTTCGGAACCAAGGTAGACCATGACCTGGGTTAGGACATAGGATACTTTTTTAGGGAAACTTCGTACTGCTTGGGAATGGAATGAAACTGGTGTTTAGTAAAACCTATACTGTTGCACAACCGTTGTACAAACGTTGCTTGGTTTTGGTTGGATTTCCGCTGCGCCTGTGCTTTCTTAAATGCCTCATTCAGCTTATGCATTACGCTTGAAGTTGTATCTTTATAACTTGTGCATTGTTAATAGAATTCTCCGGGTAATCGTAATTGCTTGACCGTATAATAATTCGGCTGTAGTCACACCGACGTCTTCTTTGATTGCTGCTCGCAGTCCGAGTAGTACCGTAGCTAACTCTTGCGACCATGTTGACGAATCGAATCGCGCAGTGAGTGCTGCCTTGAGTGATAGGTGCCAGCGTTCTATCATCCCGTTACACTGCGGATGGTAAGCAGTGGTTCGGGTGCGGTGTATGCCCATACGATGTATTAGTTTTTTGAACAACTCTGATTCGAATTTTCTGCCTTGATCGGTCGTAATTGTCACTGGGCATCCAAATCGGGCGATCCAACACTCTTAGAATGTACTGGCAACCTTTTCTGCGGTTATGTCTTCTATTGAGCAGGCTTCTGGTCATTTGGTTGCCCGATCTATCATTGTCAACAAATACCGGTACCCGTTAGAGGTAGGCAAGGGCCCGACAATGTCGATGTGGATTGGATATGTTTCAGCCGATTTGCTTGTTGAAAGCTAGCTACTGGTGACTTCGTGTGTTGCTGTACTTTCACTCGCTGGCACGGATCGCAGGCTCGAGTCCAGTTGCTTACGTCACGGTTCATTGAAGGCCAAAAGTAACGGGCAGTGACGAGCTTCCTTGTGGCCCTTATTCCGGGGTGACTCAGGTTGTGAATGGCTTGATAGGCTGTTTTTCGGAATTCTCGTGGCAAGTATGGACGAACGGAACTTATTGACATGTCGCAAAATAATGTTCGTGGTTGCGTTAGGCATGATGATACTTTGCAAATCATACTTTCCTATTTTTCTTAATGTTTTCAGGTCTCCATCTTCGGATTGTTTCCTTGCCAAGTCATCGTAGTCGTTTGGTGTTGGACAGGTTATGGCTTCTATACGAGAGAGTGCATCTGCGACTTTGTTGTTTTTGCCGGTGATGTATTGAATATTTGACGTATACTGTCCTATATATTCAAGATATCTTGTTCTTTGTGGTGTTTCGTTGTTACCGGTGGTCATCAGTGCATGAATCAATGGCTTGTGGTCAGTATAAATGATTAACTCGCGGCCTTCAAATATGCGTCGGAAATGTCGTATTGCCATATATATAGACAACAGTTCTCGGTCATACGTGCTATATTTTTGTCGTGCCTCGCTGAATTTCTTGGAGAAAAATCCTAGCGGTCTCCATGTCCCATGAATTTTCTGTAATATGACTGCGCCAGCACAAGTGTCCGACGCGTGTGTCATGATAGCGAATGGGTCGTTCTGAGATGGGTAGGAGATGAGAATTGCATCTTCAATGTCTTGCTTACACTTGTTGAAAGCTAGTTTTGCTGCTTCGCTCCACTGGATCTTTGTTTTGTCGTTCTTCTTGGCGTTATGGAAATATCTACTCAATTCCTTTTGGTGTTCGGCAGCGTGTGGAATGTTCGAACGGTAGAAGTTTAACATTCCGACAAAACGACGAAGATCTTGAACGGTTGTTGGTAGTGGATATGATTTGATGGTCTTTATCTTCTCTTCTGTAGGATGAATGCCTTCCGAGCTTGAGTAGCCCAGGAAATCGAGTCGAGTTGTTTGGCCGAAGGAACACTTAGCGACGTTGATTTGCAAACCGTTGTCATTGAGTCGCCGGAACACATCTTTGGGATTTCTTCTGTATTCTTCTTCATTTTCAGACGCTACCAAAATATCGTCGACGAATGGGAACACCGGCAATCCACTTAGCACGTTATCAATGTGCCGCTGGAATGTTTGGTCGGCATTTCTTAATCCGAAACACATCCTCGTAAACTCGTATAGACCGAATGGGGTAATAACGGCTGTTTTTTTTTATATCTTCCTCTCTGTTCCTTATCTGATAATTTGCTTTTTGAAGATCGATTTTGGAGAAAATGTTCTTGCCTTGCATATTGTAGGTGAAATCATGCAGACGTGGACTTGGATAGCGGTCTGGTATTGTTACCGCGTTGAGTCTGCGGTAGTCGCCACATAGCCTGTATTTGCCGTCTTTCTTCTGCACCATGTATAGTGGACTAGCCCATGGACTGTTCGACGGTCGACAGATGCCTTGGTCCATCATTAATTGTATTTCTTCCTTGGCAGCGTTATATTTGTTTGGCGAGAGAGGGCGAGCTTTTGCGTACATTGGTGGCCGGTAGTCTCGATGTAATGTTTAACTTCACTGTTGTACAATCTCCACGAGTTTGGTCTTGTGATATCAGGATACTTAGCTAGTAGGTCGTGATATGCGAGATTATCGTCTATGGTGCGTATGCTTCCTTCCGATGCGGCTAACACGGACCCCCTGGTGTTGATAAGGTTGTCTTTTGGTCCACCAGTCGCCGTCCATGCAGGTCCACCATTAGTGCGTAGTGATGTAAAAATCAGCGCCTATGATCGGCCTACTGAATGTTGCGATCACAAACCGCCACTTGTACTGACGCCTCAATCCAATATTCAATACGACAGTTCGCTCGCCGAATGTAGGTATTTGCGTTCCATTTGCCGCGAAAAGGTAGTTGGATCCCGATTCTTTTTTTCGTTCACACTTGCGGGTAGAACCGAAACATTTGTGCCTGTGTCGACTAGGTATTGTTGGCCGCTCGTTGCGTCTCTTATGGATAGGCGGTATGCTGTTAATTTGTCGACTTCCGCCACCGCCACGGCTTCGGTCTCCTTTAGTTTCCAGCTGCGTATTTTTCTTGAAATTGCAAGGACTCCTACACCGATAAGCTTCTTTGCCGAATTTTCGGTGAAAATAGCACGACCCACTCCTTCGATCACGGGATTTCGAACGTGATCGGCTTCTATAGCGTTGGGGGGTCGCTGAAGGTAATTTCTTTCACGATCCATTTTTAGCGCAGCTACCTCCTTGGTCAGGGTTTCGATCATGCTGAAGATATTCTGTTCTGACGAGGTTTGCTATTGTGATGTTGAAGGCCGACTGTGGCAGAAACACACGGAATTTACCTCCTTCATTTGCTCGTGCATCTTGTCTGCCATGGCGGCTAGTGAATCCAATTTCGACTCGTCGCTTACGGCTAGTACTGCGCGAGTCGCGGCAGGCAGGTGTCCGATCCATAGCATGCGCAGCGTAGCATCTGGCATTTTGTCTCGCGCCAAGTCTCGCATCCGGCGCAGTAGTTGTGATGGACGTTGGTCACTGAGCTCCATTTCATTGAGCAATTGCTGCAACAGTTTCCCTTCAGATTCTTCGTAGACGGACACCAGCCTCTTCTTGACTTCTTCATACGTCCCTGTGTTCGGAGCGGTCATGATGACGTCACTTATTTGCTCCACCTCTGGCTTTGTGAGATTCGCTACTACCAGTCCAAATTTACCCTCGTCTCCGAGCTTCTGGTTGGCAATCATGATCTCGAATTGGGCAAACCAAAGACGGAGTTTGTCACACCAGATTTGTGGAATGCGCGACTTAACGCTGATCATTTCGATCGCTTCTTCGCTGATCATTTTGAACGCGGGGTCACCACTTTAGGGAAACTTCGTACTGCTTGGGAATGGAATGAAACTGGTGTTTAGTAAAAACCTATACCGTTTATTTATTTTCCTAAGGTATATAGCAATTTGGATTTTGTACATAGTGGTATGCTCACTAGAAACTTCATTTATAATGGACCAATCAGAAGAATCGTGCGCCTTCCGTATTTCGGTCCACGGCACGTAAGCGTCTCACGTGTAGCGCCTCAAGCGTCGTCTACAGTCACTAAATCGCCGCGCAGTTGGAACAACGTACAATCAGTCACGGTCCTCAGTGCATGGCCGCGCGCCGTCGTGGCTGGATGTTGATGCTGTATATGTAGGCCGCTACACTTTTTAACCGAGTAGTACGTTCTCAGGATAATTTCCAGCAACCATGCGGGTGAAACCGTGGATAAAAGCTATTGTATTCATAAGTTTCACCGTTCACGCTCGTGATTTCATCACATCACAATATCATCCAAACTTCCAAACTAATATTATAAATGCGAAAGTAACTCTGTCTGTCTGTCTGTCTTTTCTTCACGCCTAAACTACTGAACCGATTTAGATGAAATTTGGTATAGAGATAGTTTGAGTCCCGGGGAAGGACATAGGATAGTTTTTATCCCGATATTCCCACGGGATCGACACATATGCGGGTGAAACCGCGGGGCGCAGCTAGTACTAATATAATAAAGGCGAAAGTTGCTAGTAGCCACTTTTCAGGTCCAGCGTGCTAATAGTTATTTATGCAACTGTTTTATAAGAAGGGGTATAAAAACACGAATGTAGGTTTATCACACGAGGCGAAGCCGAGTATCACATGAGTGTTTTAATACCTAATTATGTACAGTTGCATAAAAGACTATCTACACCCATGATATGAATCCTCTATAAAAGGTTCTGAAACAGTTTTTTTGCAATACTAATATGTAACAAAATTGGTGGCCGGCGGGATACGACGCGAATTCGAATAACCTATAAGATCCTTTTTTAAATTACTGCGCTGTGGTCTTCTAAAGGCTGTGGTAGTGAAACGCGCGTGCATGACAAGGTTCTTTTTTTGAAAACGAGTTGCATAATGAAATTTAGTACAACATAATAACACTCGTTTGGATGATATTCTGGTTACTATGACACTGGTTGTTTTAATGTTGGCAATAAGCTAACTGTTTCAGAAACTTTTATAGAGGATTTATAGCATGGGTGTAGATAAACAACTTTACTCCGGTGAGCATGTCCAGCGTGTCTTCTATTCCTGGCAAAGGGTAGCTGTCCTTCTCCGTAACGTCATTCAGACGACCATAGTCAACACAAAACCGCATGCTGCCGTCCTTCTTCCTTACCAGCACTACAGGTGAACACCATGGACTAGATAAAGGTTCAATAACACCGTCCTTCACCATTCTCTCAATCATGATTTCCATTTCCTTTTCACGTGCTACCGGCAATCTCCTTGACCACTGACGGATAGGAAATTCTTCTCCTGTATTTATCTTGTGTTGAACAAAGCCAGTCTTCCCAATGTCAGCATCGTTTGAAGAGAAGACTTCGGCGTACTTGAGTAACATCTTCTTCGCCGTGACCATTTCATTTTGGGACAAAGCGCTGCGGCAGTCTTCTAAAAGTGTGGTCACTCTCGTTTGTGCATCCTTGCTGAGGGTCCCAGTCGATAGATATTGGCATAGATGCAACCAATCCACTTCCGCGCAAGTACCAACTAGTGTGCCTTTTTTTATAATCTGTTCTTGATCACAAAGGTTCAGCATACGTACTCCTGAGATGTCGGTGACTCTGACCAAAGTTCGTGCCACTTTCCATGGAAAGTCCTTGTCTACCCTTTCCGCAAGTACACAACGATGAGTTTGCCCAGGATTCCGAGGAAGACTAACCGGCACAATCGTTCCGATCTCGGAGGAAGAACATTCTTCTTAACGCTGTGCACATTTCCTAGTAACGCCCCTTCCATAAAAAGTTCATCTCGTCCACATTTTCGCCGCGATTACAGTATGCAGGTAGATCCTGTTGCCTAGCTTCAACTACATCTTTTTCTCTCCACGGACGGGTATGCGCTGACCTGTGGCTGTTAACAAATTAATGCGTTCTCGGTTGTATGCGGAGTCACCAAGGAACCGACTTATAAGCTGGGAACTAACGACCGTACGAGAGGCTCCAGTATCTATGGTCAGAATACAAGACGTTCCGTTGACCTCCCCCTTGATTAAGCTGTTCGCTTCATGGGTTTGCGTGATCGAAATCCTTGGGGTTCTTTGAACATTAACCAACACCCGCCCCGCAGTCCTGGCTATTACTGTTTCCCTGCTGCTGCTGGGCAGTGCTGTTAGCCGCAATACCCTCTGGAGACTGGCCATCTTCTCTTTCTGCAGTTCGTTTAGGGCAACTGGATCGAATGTGGCCCCTTTCCCCACAGCCGCACAGTGGTAATTTTTTTTAAAATGGGGACGTTAATATAAATATTTATGAAAATATCAAATCTAAATTAATCGTTATTAGTGATTATACTTAATTAAAAATTTGTTACTTTATATAAATATGTAAAAATACAGAGTACCTACAATTTTTAATAAATTTATCATTCCTCATCATTATTGATTATGTTAGGTTTTTGTAATAAATAGAGAATTTCCTGTGGTATTTTACTCCTTTTTATGTTATTGGCCGTAAATTCGACATACAAGGGGTCCGATGATAAAAGCAAAATGTTAAATAGGTCCTCGTTTATATCTTTTACGATTTGTTAAATTAGTGCCGTTCCCTAAAAAAAAAATGTTCAGGGAGCGGTAGTATGCGGCGAAAAATAAAATCAAATCTAATAGAAAATGTTGACTCCAGCTGTTATCACTAAAATTTTTATGTTCTAATATGTTTCTTGAAATGTCTACGCTTCGATAGCCAAAAATGTAGTTGAAAATTCAATGCCATAATAAATAATTATTATACAAAAAACTTTATTTATCAAAAAAAAAATATACGATATGATTATAAATAGCGTCATTAATATGCACAATTTTTTTCAAATCCAACAAATCGATAACTATTTAGCGCAATGTAAATAACTTTACGCAGAATTCACAATAAAAACAAAGATAATTAACTAATTCGCTCAACTGATAACTTGGACATACAATAACACACAAAGTATTGACTTAATGACTTTTTTGTCAATATGTATTGTATTATGTGTAGTGGATAGTACTAAACAGATTAAATTTTTTAATCTCCCCTTAACTTGAGAATCATGATTCTCGTACCATTAATTACTTAAAATTGACCTCAGTGAGCCGTAGCACCTGGGGCTGTATCCTTTTTTACGATCGTGAACTATAGCCGCTTCAACCTCCCTGACATGATGGGGACGATGATCCTGCCACACAGTTTCCACCTCCAGTGCATGGGCTAAGGTGTCCCTAAGCGTCCCGTGGTGACAGAGCCTCACAGCAGCTCTAACTTCAAGGTCGCGGATGCCGTCGATGAATGCCTGCACCAGGTTCCAATCAATAAGCGCAGGTACGGACTGGTAAGCTTTACGAACCAGCTCCTCCACTTGAAAGGTCCATTGCTGCAGGTTTGCGTTACTGCGTTGCACACGATCCTTGAGCTGCGCACGAAACACGTGTTCCAGGCGAGCGTCGCCATACCGAGCCTCCAATACCTCAAGGAGCTGCTCGTACGTCACTTCCTTACCAAGAGCTTCCAGAACAGTCAAGGCCTGGTCGCGCAGGCCTAAGGTGAGGGCAGTCATGGCCTGACTTTTATTCCACCCGTTTGCCTTCATTACAGCCTCAAACTGGATTTTGTAGGCCGACCAGGAAGAAGTTCCGTCGAACGGTGGATCCACGTAGCTACGGGAGCTGCGATTCCATCGCCAAGTTTAAGGTAATCCAGCATTTTCTCAACGTCAGCCATTACGGTTTTCTTCACGACAGCCATTACGTTGTCAACCTGATTATTCACTTTGTCGATTCGAGTTTCAGCTTCCGACAGGCGGTTGTCATATTGAGCAACCTTATCCTTCATGTCTTTCCCGAAAGTAGCGTGAAAGTCCTTCATAAGAAGCGTCTTTTCTTTCTGACGGCGCGCCTGATTCTCCTGTCGGCGTGTCTGTTCCTCCTTATCACGCTAGAGCGGTTCTTCCAGCCGACGAGCCTGTTCCTCCTGGCGGCGGGCCTGCTCCTGCAGCATCATCATCAGAGCAGCAAAATCTGGTGCTGATGATGCTGGAGCAGCTGTGGACGGGCCGGCCTCCATGCTCGGTAGCTGGCCCTCCAACCTCTGTGGCGTTGCTCCACTGAATCGCCTCTGGTCCGTCTCCTGCTGGCGTTGACTCCGGGTACGGATACCCTCCGTGTCGTCTATAGGTAAAATTGGCATGATTTTATTCCCACTTCTGACACCAATTGTTCTGACACCAACGAGCTTGGGGTTTGTTACAATAAATACTGTCGATTTAATATCCAAAAAATAGACACGTTAATTAAACAATAGGAACCTACTGATAACAACTCAAACACACTAATTACCAAACACAATTGCATAGTAATGCAATTGTGTTTGGTAATTAGTGCGTTTAAGTGATCAGTAGATCACTTAAAATCACCCTCGAAGATCACTTCAGATGTTTTCGCTTGTATCGTTTATCCAATACTCACTCCGGTCGCGGTCTATACCGGCCTTATATGTATAGGGCCTCAGATAGTTCCAGAACCTTCTACTATGTATAGAGACATGTACATACTGGCCCCGACTGACCGGATGTCAATAGTTCCTACAAAATCCTAGCTCTAAATTTCTAGAAGCATCTTGACTACTAGTTCTGCTACCCGATACTAGATGGCGCTAGTGGTAGGTATTAATTGTGGCGTGCAATAACAACGATTGATGCAAATTACTCTTCAGTAAATCCGTCGTCTATGATAATAGTTCCAAGCCCTATAGTCAGTGGCGAGCACAGAGATTTCAGACAGGGTATGCACAAAACAAAAATCTTATCAGTTTCAGCTTGTTCTACCTACCTTACCTACCTGACTTTTACCGCAGGCGCGTGTCCGCTATAGGTCGAAACATTCTTTTTATCTTGATTGGTAACAAATTGGAAATAATACAATGTGTTTGTGTGTACACAACCAGTTAGCCAGTAATACATCATAAAACTTTTTATGAAAATAACGAGTAGTAGTAGGTACCTTTTCTTTGAGTTAAATCTAGCCCGGAAACACACCTTTCCTTTGTAATCAATTTAACTTTTTCTTCAAAGGTAACGTCGAAAACGCGGCTGATTTTAATTTATTTAAACACATCGCCAGCACGGGTCTCATAGGTATAATTTCCATTTTTTACAATAAACTTACTAAATAATTACTCGACAATCAATCACTTGCGCCAAGATAAACAATAATCATTTATTTCAGGTAAATAGGTAACATCCATTGCCACAAGACATAAATTAATAAAAACAATAAATAAATTAAATAAAATCAAATAAAAAAAACCAAATCCAACAAAAAAGCGAAAAATGTTGTAATTTAATTACGTTACAAATTATTACGAACGACGGTCAATTGATAAATCCGACTAAAAAAAGTCGACCCTCTCCAATTAACAATTAAGCGGTGCTTTTACGGGTTCTCATTTGGTCGGTTTGCAATATAAGCTATGCTTCTAAAACTCCAATACGTACCACACTAGACAGAGACTTTTGACAACTAGGACAAAAGTATCTGTGTGTTTATATGTTTGTTACTTCTTCACGCTTAAACCGCTGAACCGATTTAGATGAAATTTGGTATAGAGATAGTTGGAGTCCCGGGAAAGGACATAGGATACTTTTTAACCCGATATTCACACGGGATCGAGACTTATACGGGTGAAACCGCGGGGCGCAGCTAGTTGTAAATAATTTAATGTCTTTGTCCGATGAAGACGCACATTTTTGTTCATAGGAAAGCTTTTGTGGAGCCTGTAGGTATTAATGTAAATGCACAATTACATGCAATACTTACGATGCCATTGTTGTGTAGTATTATTTTTCCACAAAACACTTAATAAACTAGTATCTTTATCGACTTAGAATATAAAATAATAATCTATCAGTATCATCTATTTTGCGTTTGACTTCCGCGGCTGGTGTTCGTCAAGTTTAGAAAAAACTGAATATCTCGTAAAACAAAAGTCGATTTTTTAATTTAGGAACGTAGCTTTTAATTTTAATGAAAAAGTTTGCGTATATGAGGTTTATATAGACTTCTGTTTAATCCCATAAAGGTAAGCGTCCACCATGGAATAATAAGTTAGTACTATTACAAGGTAGCAGAGACCTCGACGCACATCCTGTTGCCATGAATTCAGTACATAATTTTGAACTCAATGCGTTGAAATTGTTCGTCGGTTATTAATGAAAAAATTTGTCGTCTGTGAACGTTTACCATAAGGGTTCCATTTTTACCATTTAGTTACGGAGCCCTAAAAAGCGTGGTGCGGCTCGCTTGTAGTGTGCGAGAACAGCTAGTTACCATGTAAAAATCGGCTGTAAAGTTATTGAAAATGCAAAATCCTATTTCTTTAGGTCGCCTACCTACGTGAGAGGGGCCCGTGGCTAAATAATTACAGCCGCACAGGTCAATCGATCAGGTTAAGCTACGCTTGCCGCGGTTGGTCTGTGGATGGGTGACCATCTTTACATACCGAGACCCTCCGTGCCTCGGAAAGCACGTTAAGCCGTTGGTCCCGGTTGTCTTTCGTAGATCTTTGACAGTCGTTACGGGTAGTCAGGAGCCCGAAAATCTGACAACCAGTCTTACCAAAGGGTATCGTATTACCCAGTAACGGGTTGTGGAGGTCAGATAGGCTGTCGCTCCATGTAAAATACTGGTATTCAGCTGCATCCGGTTACACTGAAAGCCGACCCCAACATAGTTCGGAAAAGGCTAGGCGAATGATGCCTACGCCTACGTGAACAAGCTGAGGCATCCCATATTTGATATAGAGACAGAGTGTAAGGGAAACGGTTCCGTCGTTCCGAAAACGAAGACAGGTGATAGGGCTAGTGATTCTCGATATGATACCATCAAAAAATCTGAAAAAAAAAAGAACAATTTTACCAATATTTTTTTTAGCATTTTTCGTACACTATCCTGCAAGAACAGTTAAATGAAACCATTACTTGCGATTAAACACATTTTTTTTCTTTACAACTCTAAAAAGCAATGTATTCGTAAATAGATTCATCTGAGGGCTCAAACACGTAACGTGGCACGGCACAGCACCGAGACGGATGTTTACGTCACTATGCCGTGACATGGAAATCGACGTCGAGCAACGTAAAAATCCACGTCATGAAAATCCACGTCACGACAATGCAACGTGTCACGGTATTGAAGATGTTTTGTCCCATAGTACAGCTATGCTATTCTCTAAGGATACAGCCTTGCGTGCAGCGCTGTCGCAGCTGTGAAACTTAGTTTGGCATTCGCTAAGCTGCGTACAGCTACACTAGCGCTCAAGGCTGTGACGGCCGTGAGTTAAACTACCCAACGGCACAGCCACGGGAGGGCAAATTGACAGTTCTTCATACATTTTGGCATTCCGTAAAAAAAAACAGCGTCGAAGTCGCTTACAGCCTCGCCCACAGCCTCGATTCTAACTGTCAAATCCAAAAGCTCTAAATATTCGTGCGTATCTTGACGAAAATAATAAACCGTACTCGATTCTTTTAATACTTATTTGAAAAAATGGCAGCTCAGTGAATTATAAAGCTACATTTATTAGAAGAAGCCAAGAAAAGTGATGATTTGAAGAAAGCTCGACAGGCGAAACAACTAAGAAAGTTTAAAACAATATCCTGTGATACAGACTTTATCCATATTTACAGGCATTCTATGGGCATTCTGAGGATTTAATTAATATATTGGAAAATTATCTAACTACATGTATGCGTCCGCGAGTTCGTTCCAGTGGTTTAACCAAGAGGCTAAAGGTTTGTTTACAGCTAGGTTTCTTGTGATATGTTAAGTATAATGTACCTAGAATTATATATATGGATAATGTAGAATTAGGTATAAAGAATCCACATAGGTAGGTACTTACAGTATGTAATTATTATACTTATTTCAGATTAATGATGCTGATCTGAACATCTTGCATGTGGATGTGACTTGGGGGTGCAACACAATGATAGTTTTCTTTTTTCAAACAGTAAAGGAGCCTTTGTAAAATTTAAATAATGAAGAAATTGTGTACTTGGTAAGTTATTATTTACAATACAATGATAACTTAAACACAAGTCAAGATTGTACTTAATTCCAGCTTCATTAATTGATTTCAGGTGACTCAGGATATCCTCAAAGGCCTTATTTAATGACTCCCTTTAATAATTCAGAAACTGGGACTCCAGAGAGCCATAACAACAATTTGCACAGTAGTGCAAGGAACAGTGTGGAGAGGACTATTGGAATACTGAAAGGGCAATTCTGATGTTTATTAGTTCATAGGGTATTGCACTATGATCCTATAACAGTGGGGAAAATTGTGATAGCTTGCTGTTTTACACAACATGTAATCGAGCCGGGCTACCAGCTTCTATGTTAGACCAATGTGACTTAGATGAAGAATAATCTAGGTTACTTAGAATCCTGACACATCAGGCTTCTACACAATATGGTGACTTAGGGAGTGGGCTGATAAGTAGGCGAGATTTAGTTAATCAATTATGGCGAGCATGTCATATTTAAAATGTATGCTTTCCTATCTTTCCCTTTCCAGATGTGGAAAACATGTTTAAATAGAACATACTCACCATTATTGATTAGATACACTAAATAAATGAAAGTATAATTTATGAATGTTAATGTAGAATAAGTGCATAGATGATAATTATAATTATATAATATGGTGTGTGTTTAAGGTGTATATGATTGGTATAATATCAAAAATTATTAGCCTTTAAGTGCATATTTTTATACTTACTGTTGTCTCTATTTTTACTACTTTTTAAATGTGTATACAGTATGGGGCATGAGAAATTAAATAAATATCTGCATAATAATATTTTATTATTTATTTACAATTCAAAACAATCAATCAAATCAAAATTTATGTACTTATTCAAATTAGGCTGACAATCAGCACTTTTTGAACGTCAAAATAACATAAAACAGTCCCACAAAACGCCCACCCTTCATTTAGCTGGGAAGAGGTGGTGCAACAAACTCCCCAACAGCACAGCTGTTGGTTCAGTTAGAAAAACTTGATTCACGCAAAATACGCGCATTGACGTAGAGTTGAGGACACCAGCCCGTATTACCTATTCTTACAATAGTAGGAATGCAAAATAATTCACATTATGAGGAACAGAACATTAAATTAAATTGTTTTTAATTGTTAGTCAGCTAGCAGATGCCAATTATACCTAACAAATACAATGAAAACTACTCCAGCAAAAAAAAATGTAAACAAAATTAAGTAAGTACATACCTAAATAAAAGCCTGCAGGCATAAAGGGTGTGCCCACTAACAAACATTTACTACAAAAAACAGTTTTTACACTTCAATCATTTAAATTTCTTAACATCTATCATAAACTTAATATCTAAACATATTATATTAAAAATCTGTGGTAGATCCATATTTCAGGGACTCCCTCGTCTGATGGATGTACATAAATCCTGCAGTGCCTGGGTCTGCCTTGACCATGACTCACTTATTTCCTTAAGTTTTTAACATCCTCTGCTGGTTGTCCATAACGAGTCTCTCATTTTCCAAATGCTTCTCTTCAATGGCGACAAAAGTGAGGTGAGGTGAGTGAGGCTCGCCATTTGTGATTGACTTTGAGAAGGTGATGAGCGCTGGATCAAACGGTGGCGTGCCGTCCGACGCCTACGAGGTACTGTGAACATAAGAAATGCAACAAATTACTAAACAGAAGTAAAACAAATATAAAGATCATTATGTAAATATAACAGCATCACATGACTCTCTCTGAAGGAATAGATATAACAATGTAGTATACATATTAGATGTACTCTATATACATGTTGATTGAATAAGGGCTGCTGTTGAAAAAACCTACAGAAAATCCCAACCAATTAGCCGGACCTGGGAGTCAAAAGTGAGACCACGTCTACTACATATGTAGTTTTTTTTTACACTAAACCAATAAATAACCAAATTATAATTAAATTAACCTTACATGAGGAGGCAATTGGGGCATTACTCCTATGAGGCAGTGCAGGTGGTGATCTTAAAACAAAAAAAAAGTTACCTGAATATCCATTATGTCCTATGTTATAATATTAGACCCAATGTACATAGGTACTGGCTATTTAACTTTGTTCTTAAAGAAACAGTCAAAGTACGCATGCCAAGTGTGCAAGCTGACGAAGCACACCAGTAATGCAATACCTAGGTACATGTTGTTAACAAACCTTTGGCTATTGCTTCCAACTTTTAATGCAGCCACATCCATCACTGTTTAGCTTGCCAGCTACTTCTTGCCATGCCGATGTGATGTCCGAGAGTGCCCTGTGGCAAGCCAACGTCGCTCTTCCAAACTCTATTAACATCTCTCTCTACTTGCGCACTTGGGTTAGCACTTCTTGGCATGCTTAAAATACACAATGTTACGTTATAACAATAAAGTTATAGGTACATATTATTGTAAAACATTAGTTAAATAAGTAATTAACTTAAATTTTAGTAATAACTCTTGTAATATCATACAAAATTATTGAGAAACATTAGTATTATTATCCATGTAATAACAGTGAAAATATCATAATACTCACATTAGGCACAGAAATACCTATGTTCAAAGCACTCGCTAGGTAATACAAATAATAAATATCGTATGATTCGTATGAATAATGCACCCAAAAGTTTAAAAACTAGAAATTCAAGTGGTTTTGTTGACATTTGACATTGTTGTGAGTTGACTTTTTATTCATCGCCGTCGCGTTGCTCGAAAAGAGCAAAGGAATCGTCATTCAGCCTTAAAATGTAATAAGAAATATGCAATAAACCATTTTAAATTATAATATTGGTTATAGTTTTACTGTATTCCTTAAAATACTTAAAGATAGACCTTTAATATATATTTTAAACCCATAAAACTCTCAGTCGAGATTGATCGATTATAATTTATAGAATTTGTTGCAAGCCCTACGTTCGTCTGCGAAACAGCGACGGGAGGTTACAGCCTTGGGTTCGACGACGACCACAATGACGCTAGTGAATACGGTTTGAATCAGCGCTGCGCGCTCGGTCGATCTCTAGGCTGTCTCGTCGACGAGCTCGTCGCAGCGTACAGCCATGAAATTGTCTTTTAGAGAATAGCACTGCAGGACGCTCCTGAACTAGGGTTATTAAGTGATCGACGTCAATGTCGTCCGTCATAGCTTTGAATATTGAATAACAAATGCGACACAGCTGCAGGAGTGCACCGCAAGATTTTACGTCACGAAGACGTGCCGTGCAACGTGACACGTTGTGTTGTCATAACGTGGTTATTTACGTCGCTTGGCGTCGTTTCCACGTCACGGCATCGTGACGTGGACTTCCACGTCACGTAACGTGTTTATGTGTTTGAGCCCTGACGCTCACGCATGACTTCGAGTTCAAAGTACGCGCGCGCTCACCGACAGCCGCGCGGCCGACGACCCCAAATCCACGCGACGCGCGACGCGACGACGGCTGGCGGCGGCGGGCGGCGGTGCCATGTGATCCTATCCTCCTAACCTTTACTCGATCGCATGAAGCGAATGTCTTTTCAGTTCACTTCTACCTAGTTGTGGAATATCTGGTTTCGGATTTCATTCATGCAAGGATCGTAATTTTCCCCTTGAACAGGGTTACAAAGGACCATGCTCATATTAGTATGGAGGTGAAAGTCAGCAATGTCATGCAATGCCCAAATTGCAGCTCTATGTCATACGATAACTTATTAACAGTAGTTTTATGATATCTAGATTTAATATCATATAAAGCACTGATTGAAAAGTTATTGGACGTTAAACATGATACTGCCTAGTGGTATTGTTTACACATTTTATCGTTTACAGTCAGCATTGCTATTAGTTTTCCACTAGGAACTTCATAATCATCACATAAGCTAGGCCAGATCAGTGTTATTTTATATACATAAATGTCTGTAAACATTTCAGTTATTTGGAATTATCTAGTCTGTCTCCATAGTATCTCCATCAATATAAATGTGAAAACAATGATTGACAGAGTCTGGAGTCACCACTCACCCGATAGTTTTTTGGAATGTTATTGACTTGGAGCTAAGTCTTTTGAGCCATTACTTTATTAGATTTTTGCTTGAATTATATTTGTTTATTTGAAGCGTTGATATATTTATACATTGCCACAAAGTAGTTTTATCTTTTACTTTTGAGTGTCTGAAGACATTCGAATGAGAAGTAATAACAGATACTGGAATCGATTAGTTGAATCAATTGATCAACAAAAATCGATTCCTTTTTCGAAGATTGTATATAACATGCCAATTATTTAGCCCCAAAGTAAACAAAAAATAAAAACATAGTCCCATAGATGGCGTTGGTAAAAAACTAGTCTGTCTCTGGCTTTTGATAACAAAAATGGTTAACTGTGCCATGTTTTTTGTCATCTGGAAGAAAAATCCCTCATTAAACACAAACGATGACAGTTATTATAAAGTAATATGTTTACTTGGTTTTTTTGTGAAACAGTATATTCGATTATTTATTAATCACTTTTATGATTAATATCAATCATGTTGAGAGACCATGTTATGTCACTCACGCACGTCAGTCTCGATTCTTGTTTCCTTTTTACACGTGTGACATGGACATCGTATTCGAATAAATGAAAAATATCAAGTCAATTTACTCCGCCTCGAGTTATTCGCTCTCGACACGGCTAAAAAGGTTGATTTGGGGTCTTCTGAACTTTTCGAAACATATTTAAAAATATTCAATAGGACAGTCTCAAATAAATACGTAATCTATATTCAAAGCACTATAGAAGGCACACAATATGAATACCTACTATAATCTACATGCGGCTACTTTTTGTGAAGTTTTATCTTGCCGATCGTATCAATAATACGCAAATAAAACCGCAATACTATAATAGTAGGTATTCGTCATCATCGCTAACAAGTAACAACACTATCACAACGAATGAATAAATCGGCCAAAGGACGTGATTCCAGACCGTAATAAACTGCACTTTTAATGCATGAATGAATGAATGAAACATTATTTATCATAGATAGGTACTGCAACGTAAACAAGTCTTTTTTTTCGTTTTTTTTTTTATCCAGTGCTTGTTAGGTTTCAAAAATAACAACTTAATTCTAGTGTTCATTTATTAGTACAATCATGTAATTTACTTTATCGGGGCATTTCTGGGGCACAGATGGGCATGGTCCTTTATTTTGATCTGTATGTTCGCAAAGGGGTTTGAAGGTTTTGGCCCTAAAATCAGCCGCCATTTTGATTTTTTTTCAGAATCGCGGTGCACAACAAAAGTTATATATTTAGATAGAGGACACTTATACAAACAAAAATGTAATATAACATAATATCCTAAAGCGTCAGGTTTCGGAGTTATTCACCAAAATATAAGTCGAAAACAACAAGGATTTTTTTGTTTTTTTTCCTTCTAGGTGAGCATATTGAACTATTTAGGTAATAGAAACGTTATGAAACCATTATGGAGAAGAAACAAAAGAAGAATAGACATTTTTTAAATAAATAATTAAACACCACAATTTACAGTTCGTTTTTTAATCCCAGAGACTAATCTGACAAGTGTAATGTCAAACATCTATACTAAAAAAAAACGAAAATAGAAAAGACTTAAATGTCAGATTAGTCTCTGGGATTAAAAAACGAACTATAAATTGCCGTGTTTAATTATTTATTTAAAAAATGTCTATTCTTCATTTGTTTCTTCTCCATAAAGGTTTCATAACGTTTCTATTACCTAAATAGTTCAATATGCTTACCTAGAGGGAAAAAAAAACAAAAAAATCCTTGTTGTTTTCGACTTATATTTTGGTGAATAACTCCGAAACCTGACGCTTTAGGATATTATGTTATATTACATTTTTGTTTGTATAAGTGTCCTCTATCTAAATATATAACTTTTGTTGTGCGCCGCGGTTCTGAAAAAAAATCAAAATGGCGGCCGACCTTAGGGCCACCCTCCATACAAAAATCTTCTAACCCCTTTGCTTACACTGAAAAAAAAAGTAGTTGCCACAGTTATTAAGATTTTGTTTAAATTGACTAAGTAACTTGTCTGCATCTGAGCCTATCAAGCACAGTGATCACAGCTACTACATACTTTTATTTGATTGAGATTTGAAATGGGATCTTGATTGGAGTTATCACAAAACCTATTTGCAGCAATCAAGTTTATCAAGTTGCTTGATTGACACAACTAACTATCTTTAACTCCCTCCGCTCGAAAACTACACTACTTAGCTAGAGAAGCTCAAAGAAACCATGGCTTTAAATATTGTTGGGTAGCTAATGGCCGAGTCTTTCTAAAGAAAGAAGATGGACTACCATCAATTCTTGTAAAATCTTCAAGTCAAATTGAAGACATTACCACCGATATATTGAAGCTGCAAGTTCACCCAAACACAGATCAATGACTAGCGTATAAGTTTACTAATCTCTTACTGCACGTTTCTTATGTTTTTTTAATAGTCTTAGTTTTAACTGGTCCTGTACTCTTTAAAATATTTAGCATCTTGATTTTCTTGCAAGGTTTGAATTGTGTAATTATATTTTCATCCGTTCTTTTACACACAATTGTACTACATAACACTTCACATAACACATACACTATTCGTACACACACACTTTTATTAGTTTATTATTATAGTTCATTTTCTTGCACTGTTATCGTCTGTTGGTCCTGTAGCTTCCCTCAAAAAAATATCTCCTCTAACACCTATAAGAATTATGGTTGATTTAGTCAATATTTCCTCAGACATTGATGAAAACATCAATGCGGGTGAAGCTCAAACCGTAGACTTCCCGGAGCAGTGCAAAATTATTTTAGATAAAGACAATACCTATAAAGTACTAACGCAAAACATCAGAAGTCTGAATCATAACTTTGACGACTTTTTAGTCCTCCTTGCTAGGCTTAACATATCCTTTGACTTCATAATTTTAACAGAATGCTGGCTATCTAAGACCGGAAAATTACCCAATATTCCTTCATATCAGGTGTTTGCAACACGTAACCATTTGAATCAAAACGATGGTATAGTTGTTTTCTGTAAGGATAATTTAAAAGTTACTGTGGCGGAAACAACTACAGTTAGTGATGAAGTAAATTGTTTAGTTACCACTATTAAAAAGGAACTAGCTATTATATCACTATACAGGCCTCCCGCCTTTAAAAATATCGATAAATTTCTAACCACTTTAGATGAAACACTACATAAATTTAAACACTACAAAAATATTATACTCATAGGTGATATAAATATCAATATTACAAATAATACTGATCCTAAGGTTGCCAATTATATGTACTTGCTAGCCTCACACGGACTCCTTGCATCACATTTGTTACCAACACGTGAAAAAAACTGCCTTGACCACTGTTTTGTTAAGACCACCTCCACTACATATACTGTAGTCTGCAATTCGACTGTCACGGACCACTGCAGTGTGATGATGTCACTATCAAAAAAATCGGCAACAACCGAAAAAAATCGAGGAACTTTTAAAAAAGTAGACTATTCCGCGATTGTTAATAATTTAAAACTTATAAATTGGACTGAAATGTTAGCGTGTGATGACCCGAATGAAATAACAAATAAGTTCCTATCCACATTATGTGATTGTATTAAAAAATATACTTATACCTACAAACTTTCTAATAGAAAACGTAATATTAAACCATGGATAACTCCCGGGCTACGTCGTTGCATGAGAAATAGAGATCGTTTACATCAAAAACTTCGTAAGGATCCAGACAATGTAACACTTCAAATAACTTACAAAAGGTATCGTAATACATGTAACAAACTATTAAAGAACTTAAAGAATAGGTATTTTAGATCACAAATAAATCTCCACAAAAATAATTTAAATAAACAATGGTCCATTATCAAAGAAATATGTCACTACAATACTAACCCTAATAATTATGATGACCTTCTTTTAATTAAAAGGAACGCACAAGAGTCCATAAACTACATAAATCACTATTTTGCTGACGTGGGTAGCCAACTGGCTCAAAGTATCCAAATAAGAACACAAAAGAATGAAATGGAACTAGCTAGAATATCAAACTCAAACAGTTCCTCGCTGAAGTCATTCGTCCTACTACCTACAGATGAAAGAGAAATTAAAAGTACCATATTGAATTTAAAATCTTCTAATTCCAGTGGTTGGGATGAAATTCCCTCCACTTTACTCAAACTGGCTGTCGACACTCTCGCCATACCTATTGCTAGGATCTGTAATTTGAGTTTTGCCAAAGGCGTCTTTCCCAACGCTCTGAAACAGTCGGTCATTATTCCCATTCACAAATCTGGGGACAGAGACTGTGTCTCAAATTATAGACCAATCTCATTACTGCCATCCCTCTCTAAAGTTATTGAACGGATTATGAACACTAGATTTAAAAAATTCTTTGAAACCAATCAGCTTCTCTCAGAGAGCCAATTTGGGTTTAGAGAGAAGAAATCAACTGCTCATGCCGTACACAAGCTCATATCATTTACCGTCGATGCTTTGGATAAAGGAGATAAGACCCTAGGAATTTTCCTGGACTTGGCAAAGGCGTTCGACACAGTTTCTGTTCCCATACTCCTCAATAAGCTTGAACGCCTTGGGATCCGCGGTATTGCATTGGATCTTGTAAAAAACTACATGTCAAACAGAACTCAATGTGTTAGGATTGATGGCTACACCAGTCTACAGGAAAATGTCCAATTCGGCGTGCCACAGGGCAGTATTTTGGGCCCTACATTATTCCTCGCTTATATTAATGACTTGAGCAGTATCAATCTGAAACAAGGACAAATTATCTCTTATGCTGACGACACGGTACTTTTGTTTCATGGGCGCACGTGGACTGAAGTGTTCAGCGTGGCTAATGAAGGATTTGCTTTAGTTACGTCTTGGCTTGATCACAACCTTCTCACATTGAATGCACAGAAAACAAAATATTTAACCTTCAGCATTAGGAATAATACGCAACCACCAAATAACTTGCAAATAAAGTTGCATACTTGCAAAAGTGCTGCAGCATGTTCCTGCTATAGTCTCACAAAAGGATCCTCTATAAAATATCTGGGTTTGATAGTGGACCAAAACCTTAATTGGGGGGAACATATCGGTGCCGTAATAACTCGGGCTAGGAAAATGATCCATGTATTTAAAAATATTCGCAATATTTGTGACCTCAAACTACTTAGAACTATTTATTTTTCTTTATGTCAATCAGTTTTATCATATTGCATCACTGTTTGGGGAGGCGCATCAAAAACCACGATGTTAAGACTCGAAAGAGCTCAGCGAGCAATTTTAAAAGTAATGAGCTTCAAGAAATTTAGATATCCAACGCATCTATTATATAAGAATTTACGTTTGCTCACAGTAAGACAAATATTTGTAAATAATGTTATATTACTTCAGCACTGCAAGTTACCGATACCTAATTTCGCTACAAGACGTAGAAAAGATGTGGTGTACCCCATACCTAAACGTAAGACGGCCTTTTCAGATAAATTTTTTGACCATCTGGGGCCTCATTTATATAACCAGTTATCGAAATCTATCAATTTACGCGATTCGACTCTCTCTGTTTGCAAAAAAACTTTAAATCAATATCTCATCGAAATGAACTATAATAACACAGAAAAACTATTAATATCCATATCATAAATAGATCTACAAAAATACACACACTATTTTATACATACATTATTTCAAACTATTTCATATTCTACTCATCTACACACGCATTCAATAACCTACATTTCACATTTCACATAAATAAATCAGTTCATCCTTATGTTTATAATCTCCTTTTTATTATTTTTTTTTTTTTTTTTGTTAGTTATTAGTGACACAAATTTTATTTTTTTATCTTGATATTTTGTTGTTATAAGTTCATAACCAGAACTCATAAGATCCAAACTTTTTTTTTTTTTTGTCTGAAAGTTTTGCATATACTTTTAATATTTTATAATTACCCTCGTGATTATTGTCATCAAATCATCGAATGATAAAAAGTACCCACTAAGTATCAATTGTATTCTTATAGCCATACTCATTGTTCAGTGATTTATTTAGTAGTCTAATGCAGATTATCTTTAATTGTGTGGAAGTGTGTGAGTGTTTGTGAACGAGGAAGACTGACCTGCCGTGATACAGTTTTTACTAGTACGGAGGTCAGTGTGAATTAAGCCCAAACAACCGCATATACACAGGTATTTATTAGACATACGTTATTATATATTTTTTTTTTTTTTTGTCCTAGTATTCACAAATCACAGGATTGTTGGGATTTGTGTGTAAGGTTTGTTCTTTTATACTGTCAATAAACTTTTACTTTTTTTACTTTGTTGTTTTAACTCTTCTACAATGATGTCATGCTAAGGGTAATCAAGAAACTTGTTGGAGCGTTCTATCATTTGAACTAGTATTACTACAATCCTTTAGTGATGATCAACTTAACTAAGATTTTGAATAATCTAAACAAGATATCGTCAATCAAGCTAAAAAATCACTTGATTGGAGTGCATTTTTTTCATTGTACATACGCCAGCACATCCACCTACTACAATCTGTCAAATTTCTTTAATGAATTTTCAACTTTATCCCCGAAGCATAAGGTTCAAAGTTTATTGGGAAAATCTGACAGTTTCGGGTAGGTTGATGTGCTGGCGTCTGTACTAAATCAGAAAAATCCAGTTTACTTTGCTTTACCTTGAGACCCATACCGAGGTTTGAACCCGGGCCACCTAGTTTGAGAGAGAGGCATCCACGGCTCTGCGCGGCGCGTGGCGGCGGCGCGGCAGCTATCTTAGGAGTAAAGCGCCGCCAAAATAAATAAGAAGAAACATTACAGAGGCGACAACAGTTTTGTATGTAAGTCGATAATCGATAGTGAATGAAATAAGGTAAAAGATCGCGACTTTAGCCGTGATTGATAAAAAAAAAATTATCGCGTGTAGGTACAGTTTGAAGCAACTAGCGTGCGTGAATCAATTGAATTTGAACTTTATGTCAATGTTATTAGAGTCACACGAAGCGCGCTCGTTTATTGAAATAACTATATCTTTCGTTTACTAAGTAAACCCAATCAATTTAAAGTGGATAATTAAATTAGTTTAATCTAAGAAGCCCGTTATTTCTTACTTATTTAAAAGTTAGATAATGAAAACAGTTTGTAATAAAGCATAAGTACAATTTCCTAACAATTACAATTAATTATTTTCTGATTTCATAATTATTCTTTTAACATTTTCTCCTCCGGTGGCAAAATAGTCTATCAGATGCGATAGAACTCATTTGGAAACTAAAGTACAGTCGGTGGCCAACATTATTTAACCCACTTGAATAATAGCGAATTTGAACCTTATCGTGAACATTTGGAATACTGCGTGCAAGCGTTTCGATAAATCATGTTGTCAAGCGATTTTAATCATTATAATGTTGTCGTTATAGTTGAAAGGGTAATGAGTTTCAAGAATACTAAAAATAACCAAGGCGACTGTGGATTAATAATAAAAAAAATGTCGTGCATCAGTAACATTAAAGGGGTTATTTTACATTCGTCACAAAGTAAATTCGTCACGAAAAAAAGTATGTGTAAACTCGCCACAAATTTATTTTTATAAAAGAAAATCCGCCATATTGTTTATTTCCGTACAGACAGCAGAAAAATCAAACAATAAAGAATAAAACGTTATTTCTTTATTTTTCATAATCACAGAAATTCACATAAAAATCACAGTTCTACTTACAGCTAAAATATATGCTAATATTGTCTGGTTTTTAAGCCCGCGTTGTCAAGGACAGCGTGACCTGCGTGACACGCCTAATCCTAAATAAACATGTATTGCAAGTGATGAGCTGATTTGCTTACAATATTATAATTATAAGAAAAATAATAAAAATATACTTAATTAAATCACAGTAATAATCACATTTTTTTTGGTAATTTTCATCTACATAAAAAATCACAGTTTTACTTACAACTACGAGTATACAAGGTGTCATTTAAATGGTGTCGGACCTAAAAAGAGGCCATTGTACTCATCATTATGAACAACTTTTACTATGAGACCAAACCCGAAACCGTAAAAAAAATCTGCTGTTCCCTACATTTATGTTCGCATAACTCGTCAAAATGTATGGAACAGGAGATTTTTTTTTTGGCGATTTCAGGGTTGGTCTAATACTAAAAGTTGTGCATAATCATGAGTACAATGGCCTCTTTTCAGGTCCGACACCATTGAAATTACACCTTGTATACAGGGTGAATTTTTCAAGTGGGCGCGGATGGCCAAATCCGAAACTATGAGGACTAGCGAAAACTACTCAAAGGAGTCGCGGGCTCGATTTTGATGAAAACTTAAACTGCATCATTAGATTTTTGAAAAATCAATATTTCTAGCCAGGAATCGAACCTGTTGATTTTGAAAAAAAAAACACAGCCTGTATTATTACACCATTCGATAGTGTTGCTAATAAGGATCGAATTCTGGGAAGTAATTACATACGCCAAACTAAAGGAAAGAGCTCATTTTTAACAAAATACTTTTATTATTTTTCTTATGTTACCTACCTCATCATCATCTGCCTAGCCTTTTCCCAACTATGTTGGGATCGGCTTCCAGTCTGGATCTAAGTCTAACCGGATGCAGCTGAATACCAGTAATTTACACGGAGCGACAGCCTATATGATCTCCACAACCCAGTTACTGGGTAATACGATACCCCTTGCCCTTGGTAAGACTGGTTGTCAGACCTTCGAGCTTCTGACTACCCGTAACGACTGTCAAAGATCCACGAATGACAGCCGGGACCAACGGCTTAACATGCTTTCCGAGGCATGGAGGGGTCTTAGTATGTAAAGATGGTCACCCATCCACAGACCAACCGCGGCAAGCGTAGCTTAACCTGATGGATTGCAAAGATCGTAATAGAAATTTGAATTTAGAACGTAATTTTGTGAAGGTGACTGCGCTGCGGGTGTGTTAGTAAAAATATTGAGCATCATTTCGAACAAGGTACGTAATGTAGAAGGTATGAATATTTTAAAATAAGAAGACGTTTATTAAAATTAAACATTTTCCTTAAGTTTGCCGTATATTATTACTTCCCAGAATTTGATCCTTATTAGGGACACTATCGAATGGTGTAATAATACAGTGTGTGTGTTTTTTTTTTCAAAATCAACAGGTTCGATTCCTGGCTAGAAATATTTATTTTTCAAAAATCCAATGATGCAGTTTTAGTTTTCATCAAAATCGAGCCCGCGACTCCTTTGAGTACTTTTCGCTATTGCTCATAGATTAGAATTTGGCCATCCACGCCCACTTGGAAAATTCAGCCTGTATATCTATTTATTGCAATAGGCTGATTTGTCTGCAACATTACAATTATAACAAAAAAATAGAAAGATAATGAAATCACAGTAATAATCACATAATTTTTTGGTAATTTGCATCTGCGAGCGCGTGATAGCATGTGCAGGAGCGCAGGAGAAGAAAAAAAAATTAAAAATAATTTTCATTTCGAGCGCTAAAAAAATCAATAACTTTGTTTTCTACCAGTACTTTATGCAAAAAATATGTACCTATGCAGACTTGTGGCGAATTTACACATATTTTTTATGCATGTGACGAATACACTTTCAATGTATGGAGTTTACAAAATGTGACGAATTTACTTTGTGACGAATGTACAATAACCCCATTAAAGTTGTCTACGGTTAATAGCTGATTCCGTGATCCAATTTAATAGCTGCTTGTGATTGTGCGATAATGAACATTATGAAAATATATGATATGGTTCAAATTCTTTAGAATATTGTGTCTAGTCTCACAAATAAGGTCAAAGGACACGTCCAGTTTCTGCCCTCTGGTAATTCTGGTATAGATAAATGTTCATGATTTAAAGTTTTTCAGTAAGATTTAAAAATTTAGATTTAAATTACTATGGATTAATTAATTCAATATTACTTGCGTAACATAATTCTCAAAAAAACAGTACTCATTCGTAGCTTCCGCTTTGCCATTTTAAACGAGAAGTACTAAAAATGTTTTTGACGTTCCATTTTATCCCGTAATTATCTTTAAATAGTGTGAGCAATAATTATAAGCCGCTTATTTTAGATGAAAGGAATATATTAACGTATTTACGTATATAATACGACAATATTACTAAAATATTTTAGTGTACACATCAAACGTGTTTTTCTTCGGATACCCACTTCCTAGCATGCAGGTAAGTATTTATTACTTTTTTGACATGCCATTGACATTTATTTTTTGGTTGTCAATTCCAAGTTGCGTGTATGCGATCCTTGCTTACTATGCGATTTCCTCTAGACCTGTATAACCGTCTCCCCAAATTTAAGATCCCTCTTCCAATTAATTTCCCCTCCCTTTTAACATATTCGTCTCCAGATTTACTTGTGGCGCTGATGATATTCATCCGCCACAATAATATAAAATTATAATTTGTTTCCTCAAATATTCTATTTATGTTTGGTTGTGGCATAATTATGTATACTTGTTTTTTAATGTTCTAACAATTATAATATAATATGTAATTTTATCTTTTTGTTTGTTTCAGTCCAGTACTAACCCCACAAGATCTACATTAAGTTCAACTGTAGCATCGAAAAATACCTTTTTTTTTTTTTTCACACACTTGCTTTTCCAATTCACTTTTGACATTGGCAGAATAGTCGACATCGGCTTTACTTGCCATAATTAAAAATAGAATAGAATACTATGCGATTATTTTCTGTTATGGATATTTTCTTTAAACGACCATTGCTATTCTACACGGAGTGACATCATCTAGACACGATGACTATTGCTATACTTATAGGATTCTGCTTTTCCTTTCGATTTGGATATTATGATTCGCAGACATATCTTGTCAAGGCTGGCGTTACCCCTGCAAGTGAGACTTGCTCGATGGTTATCAAATCAGGTAGGCCTCTATACTACGGCAGTCGCGTAAACCATGCAGGAAAGGCAGTACATTGAGCAGTTGTGTTATAATTTGAGAAATACAATGACGTCTTATTGTTCCAGCTCCCATTAGATGGATACGCAAGTGTCACGATTGTTATAATTTATTAAATACCAAAGCTGCTGACAATGAGAGATTATTAGGTCATACAATGGTCTGCCACGTCATGACGCTAGTATGGTATCTTGGCTGGGCAAGGCATCAAAATAAGGTGCTAGCACCAGCTACATTTTCGGACAATGTTTTGGTGTCTCTAGAAGACGTTTAATTTTTTTATCATTTTATTTAAGAATGTATCTAAAATAAATTAATTTGTTTTGCAATAAATACATACATAGTTTTATTTATTATAATCCCAATCCAGTACAAGTAGCTACATATAAATAATATTATGGATATTGAAGATAGAAACCAAAATACGGAATTAAAGATGATGCCAATATAATATTATAATATTGTGACAAACAATAGGTGCTTAACATTTTTGTTACACAAATAGAAATATCCAAAAACCTGTAGAATATGATCTTAGACCAACAAAATGTTTCATTAACCTCACAAAGACATACCACCAATTAGTACCTGTATTCGCTCACAGATGTCATTATACTAAACAAAGTTAAGGCCAGGATATTCGAGCGCAGTAGGCATTTAACGTTACCACCTTCCCCGCGTGGCAAGTCCCGCGGACGCGCAGTTCAAATGAACTCGCTGACCCCGGAGTGCAAAAATTTTGCGTCACAGTATAAAATTGTAACAGTAGGAACAGTTAACTTTGTTTTACGGAATTCATGTTAATATTTCAGATGTTTAGTTTTTAGGGAAATATAAGTATAACAACATAATGAATAATAATGACTAATTATTTATTCATTTTATTTACCTGCCAACAATTGTTGACAACAGGAACAATAAAATTCTGCATGGGTAAACAGCAATTATTATGGAAGTATCGTAAGAATCAAAATATCATAAACAAAACCAATTTTAAAAATTTTGCGAGTAGATAACAACGTGTTATAAAACTGACAAAAAAGTCTCAGAATAATTACTTTATCCATACAGCTCAAAACAAATGTAGGGCTACTTGGAACGTTATTAGTAAAACAATGTGTAATGTGCCAAAAAGCGAAATCAATCAAATTAATATAGATGGTAAACATTGTGGTGATGATCCGCAGACCATTGCGGACTTTATTAATATTTTTTTATAGACCAAATAAAACGCAATACAAGTTGTACTAATATATAAAACAGAGACCACGGACCGTCCATCTTTTTGAAAATGCGTCAAGCGTATTGGATGTAATTTTTCGTTCTTGTTTTAAAAGAGAACATAACTGCAAAATAGCTCTTTCAATTTACAAAGAACTTGACAAAATCTCTTTTATAGTACTTTGTCCTTGTTTCCCGATAATTTATTTAAAAAAAACTATTTATTAGAATGAGAATATTTTACACTGTAAAATTTAATGTAATTAAATTTTACAGTGTGTGTGTGTAGTGTGTGTGTGTGTGTTCTCATTTCGAACATGTACCAGGCGAAAGTATTTTTCAGTAAATAATTTAATAATTACGAATAATAGAGATTTTTTTGAAGTGAAACTTCTTTAGGCGCGCTTGACTTGGGGAGTAAACTGGCGAATGCGTTACGAAAACGTGTGATCGCGAGTAGGGAAGGTACGTAAAAAATAGCTGGAAATACCTGGTGTAAAAACCCGGTCCCGGTCGAATAAATATGCGACTGGGTTTTTACACCAGGTATTTGCTTCCAAGTACGCACACCGGGTACCGACTCAAAATACTTGCAAGACTATTAAGTATCTTATACGGCTACTCGCTCAAATACGTAGGTACTCAACCGCGTTAGTTTTCGCAAATGCGATCATGCTCCTTTTGGAACAATTTCGTATGCAAGTATTTTTTACCGACTTCACAAAAAGGAGGAGGTACTATGTTCGGCTGTTTGTATGTTTTTTTTTTTTGTATGTTTGTTCATCGAATACTCCGCCAATTGTCGACGGATTTTCAAAATTCTTTTTTTGTTCCAAAGTAGATAGTTTTGAGGTGGCCCCACTGTCACCAAGTTAGGATCTGATGATGGGATCTTAGAGTAATCGAGGGCAACCTTTAAATTTTATAGGCTCACTTATTGTTTTTCGCATATTTTACGAAGTATCTTGTGTATTTGCGTATGGTTGTCACCATCTCAGGTAGCTGGGCTGATGATGGAAGTTACAACTCCTTAACAGTAAGAAGTTACTCGAACAGGCAAGGACTTTTAGTCAATTGTTTTGATGTTTGATAGGGCATTTGCCACATTTGGTCTCATGATCATCAAGTCATGACCTGATGCTGCAGTCAGGATAGTCTGCAGAGTACCTAACTCCTCGATAACTAACAGCAGATATATCGTGTTAAGGCTCATTGAAAAGGGCTCGATGTGTGGATAAACGTACTGTTAATGAGGAACACCGAAGTACATAAAGACCTGATGCTGAAGCCAGGAGCATTAGAAAAAGTACCAACCTTGAAATTACAGCACCGTAGTCGTGTTTGGGCTCATTTTAAACAGGACTAAATTTTAAGTTCAATGCAATGTTGACAAGTCTGGCCTGATGCTGCAGCCAGGATTATCAGCATCTAGTCTAAAAACATCAGGGCAGGATTTGATGATGGGATCCTGGAGAAATCGAAGGAACTCTTCAAATATTAGGTCCTTACATATGAAATTGGCGTTTTTCGTACTGGCCACTTTAATCACGAATTTCTCCT
The DNA here is from genome assembly GCA_947508005.1 of Amphipoea lucens. Taxonomy (NCBI): domain Eukaryota; kingdom Metazoa; phylum Arthropoda; class Insecta; order Lepidoptera; family Noctuidae; genus Amphipoea; species Amphipoea lucens. The sequence goes on from OX382358.1 coordinate 10,078,950, forward strand.
CTTTGGTAAGGAATTCCAAATTCAAATTTGTACAGCTATTTACTCATGTATTTGTGCTTCGATGACCGTCATTCATTTGTTTTTTTTCTTCTGTTTTTTCTGTTTGCGTCACTCATTTTACAAAATGGAAAATTTAAAATATCGCATTATTTACGAGTACGAGTTCCGCCGTGGCACTAGTGCTGCGGAAACGACTCGAAGGGTGAATGATGTGTATGGCGGTCATGTTGCAAAAGAAAACACAGTTCGTTTTTGGTTCCAACGTTTTCGTTCTGGAAATTTCGACCTGCAGAACAAGCCCCGTGGACGGCCTGAGACCCAAGTTGATAATGGAGAATTGAAGGCTATTGTGGAAGCGGACCCATCGCAAACCACGTCCGAGTTAGCTGCAGGCTTCGATGTTAGTGATAAAACTGTTTTAATTCACTTGAAGCAAATTGGGAAGATTAAAAAGCTCCACGCCACTGCTGCTTCACGACAACGCCAGACCACACACTGCGCAACAGACGGCTACCAAATTAGAAGAGCTTGAATTGGAATGTCTTAGACATCCTCCGTACTCCCCGGACCTTGCTCCAACAGATTACCATTTTTTTCGCAATTTGGATAACTTTTTGCAAGGGAAAAAATTCAACTCCGATGGGGCAGTCCAAATCGCCTTCAAAGATTTTATTGATTCCCGTCCGACTGGTTTTTTTAGTAAAGGGATCAATGAACTACCTATAAGATGGCAAAAGTGCATTGAAAACAATGGTTCATACTTTGATTAATTAAATATATTATATTAAAAAATATTCGACTTTTTGTTCCTTCCATACAAAACGCCAATTTCATATGTAAGGACCTAATATTATAGGCACACCTATAGCGATTTGGGTATTTTTTATAGTAACTCGTGCATTTGCTCTCGGAAAGCACTATTTGGTGATGTGGAACTGATGATGAAGACCACAGATGGCCACCGGAACTACTCAATAATATCTAAGTATTTCACGGGTTGCGATTCGATTACTTTAATATGGTTGCTAAGCAATTTATGCTCGTCACAATGTGAATGGTGATACGGAGCTGATGGTGGATCTGGAGAACTCCTCAACAATTAACTTCCCTGTATCGGGAAAAGCAATATTTTGTTTGTAAAAGGCGATGATCACTAGGCTATTGTAACTTAGATAAATTATAAGCAGACCCACTAAAAAGCGTGAAATAAAAACTTTTTAAGAAAAAAAAAACCGACTTTCAAAAAAACACTACAAAGTGAAAAATATCTTTAATTTCGGAAGTCGGTGGCAAAAAACTAAAATAAAGATCCAAAGACACCGACTTCCGAAATTAAAGTTATTTTTCACTTTGTAAAGTTTTTTTTGGAAGTCGGTTTTTTTTTCTTAAAAAGTTTTTTTTACTTTAATGGTTTGCAAGTATTTATTTGTAAACGCGATTTTGCTCCTTATTTATTCGAAGTCATTGATCAATTTCCTATGCAAGTAGTTTTTACTTCCAACAGGGCTTTTGTTTGATTACGCGATTGTACTTCTTATTTGTATGAAGTTATGGATCAGTTTTCGATGCAGATAGAAAATACTTGAAAGTATCTCGAGCCCTGGTTTTAGGCCCTGGTTTCTTAAGGTGGACGTACTTGGAAGCCCTGGTACTCGATTTTGCAAGTACGACCCATCTCTAAAGGGCCATTTAGATGGAGAGAGTTTCTCGACTCGAAGATACGATCATCGAAAGAACATTAAAAAAGTCTCTTCGTGTAAACATTGACGATTGTCGCCCTGCCCCTTGGCCGACAATTGCCTCGCAATAGAATATATCTGTCTCCGTGTAAACAGAACTACAAAGCGAGAATTGTATTTCGAGTTTTTGTGCTAGTCGCTACCACGAGTGCAGTGCCCGAGAGTGCTTTAATTATATCTGCTCTTCTGAGACAATAATTAATAAAACGAAAACGGAAAAAAAGATATTGGGTTAAAAAATGTATAGCAAGAAGTACTTTTGGAGCAGAAATTTCAATGAACTTAACACTATCGGCAGTACCTAAATGATTTTTGTGTCATTTTGAGAACAATATCGTAGTACCTAATCACTGAACTCGAATGGCAACTCTCGCATTCAAATCGGTTCAAACCGATTTGTACGATACTCGTATGAATTTGAAAAAATGTCATACGAGATCGTGTATAGACAAGTCGAGAACTCGTAAGCAAGAATCTTCTTACTATATATTTCGTTGTCTAAACAGTCGCAGTAATTTATCGCCTAGCGATAATTGCTTACGAATCTCGTATGACATAATCGTAGGCGAGAATTTCGTTCTTGCCGGTATGTAAGCATTATGATACGATAGTGTTATGGCGATTTTTGCTTGCGATAGTAGCGTACGATTTCTCGTCAAGAAACGTTCGAGAAACTCTCTCCATCTAAATGGGCCTTTAGGGCTACGGGCGAGGCGAACGGGAGTTGAGTGGGGGATATAAGCAAGAGAAAGCAGTGCGCGCGCACATTTTCTTTCTCTCTTCCTCTCATAGCCAAATACGTTTGAAGTTTCACTTCAGTCGTGTGGTCATAAGCACACTCGGTTTTTTTTTTTTAATATTGTTTTCTATAATTACTATTACACCCATTCTCGAGTTGAAACGGTAAGGTGCAGGGTTAAACTAGGCATCGGTCGAGCGACGCGCATTTTGAACTCACTATAGGCTTTAGCACCCTCGAAAACTATGAAAACGACACCCATGACAAAAAAATGGAAAAATTTCACAGCCGCCATCTTGGATTTAGATTTTAACCTCACTATCGGTTTTAGCACCCACGAAAACGACACCCATGACAAATAAATGGAAAAATTTCACAGCCGCCATCTTGGATTTAGATTTTGACCTCACTATCGGCTATAGCACCCTCGAAAACTATGAAAACGACACCCATGACAAATAAATAGAATAATTTCACAGCCGCCATCTTGGATTTACATTTTGACCTCACTAACGATTTTGGCAACCTCTTTAACTACCTACGACACCCATGACGAAAAAAATGTTAGCAGCCGCCATCTTTGATTTACAAATAAATTCACGTCGGTGCATGATCGCACGGGCCATTATTCGATATCGATTATAACAGTAAATCATTCTTAGTTTCCGTACTGTTTATCTTTCTACTGTGACTATATGTTACAACTATATTACAACTTTTAGTTTAATTATTAATACTAGAACCTACAACAATATTTTACAGACTCATTTTTGAAAATAATATACAAGCACGGAAAATAACAATAATATAACGTATATTTCGATCGATTATCGGGGAACGCAGCGAGCCAGCTAAAGCGACACAGGTCCTACCTCGGGAACGCCTGGCGGGCTACTAAAGCGAAGCGCGCGGGCCGCTTTATTATATTATATCTTGTTAAAACAATAAAAATCTGTTTTGTGAAAAATTAACCGTAGAATATTCTTCTAAACATCATTGCCTATTTTTCGACATATTTTTTGAGAGTAAAAGTTTAGTCTACTTCAAGTACGACTTGAAAAACGATCAAAAACTTCCCTGTTTTCGATATGTTTGCGATTTTTTATGATCGAGTGAAGTTGCAAATATCGTGTTTTGAACCATAGAATAATCAAGAATGTTTATTAAACTACAACATATAATTTTATCACATCGAAACTAAGAATATTTGATTGTTTAATCTTGAATCAAAAATAGGTCGATTCTGAGTATCCTGGCCTTAAGAAAAATCCCTAGCGTATAATCCTTATTTTGACCAGTTTACGCAAGATCCTGACTCCTGAAACGTATTAATTAATAAACTATAAAATACGACGATTATAATAATATTACAATCATTACTGAACATTTTCTTTGACTGCCTAGACATTCGCCCATTGCTCCACCAGACATGTCCTTTCAAGACATATTATAAGAGATGAGTTGGTCTCGTGGTCATTAAGGCAGTTCGGTAATCATCGTTTTCTGCGTTCGAAACCGGGATTCATACAGCTTTTTGTTAACAATGTTTTGATTTTAATTATTATCGTTTTTTTACTTTTATTTAACGAACAAAGTCGGGATATGTCTTTTTAAATGGGTATGTTTTTTTTTTTGTATAGAAATGAAACAAAACCATTGCAAGTAATGAAAATGTTTATTATTTCATTAAAATATACTTAAGTAAGATAAAGTAAGTAAATGCTCATAGTTCAAAATTAATACATTTTATAATATCATATTCGATCAAACCTAACCATTTATAAACATTTTAAAAAAGGCATGCCAATGCTTTTTTTTTTATGGATGGGAAATCATCAAATGACCCCTCCCGCTCTAGGTGGAGCGAAGGGAGTGTCAGACTCTTACTGACTAAAACCCATTCGTGTTCCTTCCTTAGCCCTTTATGTTCCGGGGTAGCGGTAACCCTTTCGGACAATCCCGCACCCCCGGCAGGCTTCGGCCCTGGCAGGCCCCTTCCTTTATGCTGACATCTCTTTGAGGCGCGCGTGGAACACGTACGCGCCGTCCGGCACGGGCCTGGTCCTGATCGGACGGTGAGCTACCCATTACTCTCCGTCCGCAGGCCCGCGCCTACGGTGGCCGGGAGTCGTCACGCGGCTCCCGACGCCAGGAGCGTCTCACGCGGCTCCCGACGCCCGGAGCGTCTCCCGCGGCGGCTGGGGCGTGAGGCTCTCTCCCTCAGCCGTTCCGCCACCTCCTTCGCTAGCATGACTGCTTCGCAGAAGGAGGTGACCGCCTCCCACTCCCTCTCGCCCCGGACCATGGCTTGAACCAGGGCCGGACGCGAAGGGTCGCCGCCGCTGTCGATCGCCTCTACGAGGGCACGGCGGTGCTCCGCCCATGCGGGGCAGACCTCCACCGTATGCTCCACCGTGTCCTCTGGGCGATCCTCGCAGTTGTGACACCCGGGCGTCTCCTCCCGCCTGATGATGTGCAGGAACCTCCCAAAACATCCGTGTCCGGTGAGGACCTGCGTCAGGCGATAGGTGAGGACGCCGTGACGCCTCTCTAGCCACTCCTCAAAGAGGGATCTTATCGCCACTATCGTGGCGTGCCAATGCTTGGAAGTTTGTTATCGAGAAAACATTGATGTATAAATATAAATGCAAGAAAATGAATTTATTTGTGAAATGTTTTACAGATTTCTAGGTATGTAGTGAATCAACATATTATTTAAATAGAGAAATGCAAACCCATTTATAACAATAACATCACCACCGAATCTGCAACATTTTAATGGTTTAGCATTCATTCAATTAAGCATTTACTCACATAGTGTGTTTCAAAATACATAATTCGAGGGTATAGTGCTCAAACCCAATAAGTACGAAATTCGAAACGGCGAAAAAAATTAAGAAACGGCTAAACGTGGTGACTTTATTGGGTTATTACCTTAAGTAATTATCTTTCTGCTGCGAATAATAAGAAGTTTAGTTAGTAGCGGAGTGGCGCACCGTCTCCTTCTATAACTTGCTGTAAGCGGCTACGCATACCGCACACCATGTTCCAACACAAATCTTTTCCTCTCATGTGCTCCCATGTCGATGACACGATCTCAGCCAAATTGTTTTTATTTCGCACTTTGGATGTGTCCCAATTTAAAACCATTTGGCCCCATAGGTTTTCTATAGGGTTCAAATCGGGACTTTTAGATGGCCAGTTAATAATAGTTACATCTTCTTGAGCGGCTAACTCTTTAAAGACTACCTCAGTGAGCGTACTCAGTGCGTTAAGATAGATGAGTTCCTTAGTGATGAATGCAAAGTCACCTACGGCGGGCCCCAGGGCAGCGTGCTCGGCCCGACCCTTTTCCTCATCTATAGTAACGACCTGGGTATGTTCACCCTTCCTAAGAGCAGAATTATAAGTTTTGCCGATGATACGGCCCTACTGTTTAGTGCGGACTCCTGCCCCCTTATTCACAAATACTCGATATGCTTCCGTATCGTAAAGAACATTAATCATTGTTATTGTAGGAGTCTTCTCAATGCTGTTCACAAGTCCAAAACCCAAAAAATTGTTCAGTTTAAATCAAATAGACGCCCGCTATTCTTCCAACAGCTATTTGCTGTTGAGGGGAAGTCAAATCAGGTTAACGAAATGTCAGGTTTTCGATACGATAGCCTGTCGTATGGTTGTGAATCAGGGCTCTGGTGCGATGTGTACTCGTACGCTCAGTCGGGTTTCACTACTGTCATAAAATATCTCCGCAGTATCGTACTAACGCTAAATGCGAGTAAAACTCATTACCTTACCTTTGCACAAAAAAAATCAAATTTACCTATAGTGCCGGACATCATTAAAGTCCACTCGTGCCCAACACCGCATGATGCTGCCTGCTCCTGTTTCCACCTGTCTAAAGCCGTATCTGTGAAATATCTGGGGGTAATAGTCGACAATACCCTCAGGCGCTCCACACACTGGCCGCGGTGAGCAGAAAACGCGCCCGCGCGCGTGATTTTTTACATACAAAAAATCACGCACTCACGCGCCGGAGTTGAATTTGTATGTAAAAAATCACGCGCGGGGGCGCGTTATCTGCTCACCGCGGCAGAGCGCGGTGCAGTGTGTGGGGCGCCTTAGATTTCAACAATATATAGATTCACTCATTACTAGGCTACGTAAATTGATTTATGTTTCAAAACTCTGAGACGCGTAGCGGATGACAAACTTAAAAGGTCAGTCTACTTCGCCCTCGTTCAGTCGTTGGTAAGTTACTGCATAACAACTTGGGGTAGTGCACCTAAAACCACTCTCCTTGAACTCGAGAGGGCCCAGAGAGTTATCTTAAAAGTATCCAGTTTTCTCCCATACCGTTATCCTACAGATCTGCTATATAAGCAAACAAAAATCGTACGCCAACTATTTATCCTGAACACCCTACTAAAACAACACTCACTACTCACCTATGACCCATGGTAAGAGACGATATAATCCCGTAAGTCGCACTCATTCTCCCCTTTCGACAGTATTCTCCAACCGCTTCTTTTACTATCTGGGACGATTCTTGTACAACAAAATCAATAAAACTCAACCGATTTTTAACCTTAATAAAGGACAATGTAAAAAGAAGCTTGCCACTTGGCTACAAGGGCTCAACTAGATGACACCGAAAAACTACTTACCAGTATGACATAATGTTGTTTAATAAACCCTCACCCACACCCTATCACACACATACCTCCACATACGCACTCTCACACATACACATACGAAACACATCTTACTCACGTCCTCACTACATTACTAACAATTCTAACATTATACAAACACATTCTTTTTATTTTTTCACCTTTTTGTCTATTTTGTTTTCCATTCATGTATTATTTATTTATTTATTTTTTAAACACCTTATGTTGTACTACAGACTCTAAAAGCTATTAGACAACCTCCTAATTCAAAATTTGTTAAATCACCTTTATCATTATTATCATGCAATGTATCGAACTGCTAGAGGGCGGAGACCTGGTGACCTGAAACACAGGCCCTTAAAGCCTAGCTGAGGCACCAGTCTCCCACAGTAAACCAAATAATATATCCTATTTAACGATGTCTGTAATGTTTATTGTGGTGAGAAAAATAAAGACATAATATTGACAAGAAAGTTCCTGTATGTGCTATATTTATGGATATGACTAAGGCGTTCGACTACGTAAGTCACGACGTCCTTTTAAAAAAAAACTTTACTCCTACGGCATAAGGGGAATGTTCTGGAGCTTATTACCTCTTACCTTAGTGGCCGAAAGCAATACACAGAGATATCTATAGAGTATGTTCTAAGACCAAACACGAGATTAAATATACATCAGAAAGTAGAAAGTCAAATGTGGCGTACCACAGGGTAGCGTTCTGGGGCCACCTTTGCTTCTACTATATATTAACGATTTGCCGCGCCATACGCAACATCCTATGGTTTTATTTGCCGATGATAGTACGGTTATAATAAAATGTAATGATATAATAGATTATGAAGAGGAGATTAATATAACATTAACAGGTATTACTAACCGGCTTGACAGTAATAACATTAATCTTAAAAAAACAAAAGTAATGCACTTTTACCAACGGACATCCCCGCCTAACGTAGTGGTTGGTTATAATGGACAAAATGTGGACTCAACAGATTTTGCAAAATTCCTAGGTATCTTAGTTGACAGCAGTCTCACTTGGAAACCTCATGCTGAAGACGTTTGTAATAAACTGAGCAAGTCAGCTTATGTGCTGTATAACCTGTCGCATAAAGTAAGCAATGATATACTCCTGACTGCTTACCACGGACTTGTTGCGCCAATATTAAGGTTCGGTGTAATATTTTGGGGCAATTGTAGTGATAGGGAACAGATTTTTAAATCAAATCAAATCAAAGTATTTATTTGCTAGAATATGGTACATAAGGTGTTACAGTAAATTAGTTTCAGCATATCCTGCCCTAACATGGCGTGCAAATGTATTCACAATAAGCCCAAAAACGTTGCATAAGATCTATGTCAAAGGAGAACGACAACCAATGGGCCCCTAGTTTTGGTGCCATGTCTATTTACCTCTCAAAAATTAAGTCGTATTTTAACATGTTTAAGTTTATTTTATCGACATTTCTTTTACCCTAGCATTGGAAAACAAAATTAATATTTATTTTATTGAATTTATATCTGTTCCGCCATTAAAACTTAACCTGAATGTTGCCAGACGGCAGACTATACTATGACAATTAAATAATTGTAATCGATTAAAAATATCGATATTTTACTAATCCTCCGACTAAAATGACCGGAGATAGGCTACAATAGCTTTTCTCCCGTCGTAATCTAGCTAACACTCTCATGTAACTGATTAGGCGCGATGTAGACGACAGGCGGGCTCAAATAAAGAAAATAAAAGTAGTAAATAAACTTAAAAAAATATATTATCGTATGTTTCATGGTATTTCCTACTGTTAGAAATATTCCGCTACATTCATACCTGATTAGTTTCTTAAAAAACAAAAGTTAGTATTACAGACATTCAGAACAGGGAACGGAATACTCCAGAGTACAAAGAAAAATTCATAATGTGGGAAATCGCGGGTAGGAGATGATCCAGAATGGTAACGATCATACCACGGGTGATATTGTCACATCCCACCGCTTTCAATTTGATGGAGAGAATAATCTTTCTGATCTCTCCCGGTTCAACTGGAATGAAACTGAAAGAATTAGTATGAGCACGCGATAGACCAGAAATTAGAGACAGAGTTTGTTGCTTGGTTAGACGATCCATGGTAGAAACAGAGGAGAAATGCCGGTTGAGAACGTCTAAAGTCAATTGAACTAGAAAGATCTAAATGTCGCGATTTGCCGATACCAAGAGTTCCAAGAAAAGACATGGACAACAAAGTACATTCCAAGTACACATGCATAGTAAATAATATTGTATATTAAAAATAGAAAAATGAATTAATACGTTGTTTTTAACCTCTCTGAACTCGTCAGTGTTTATTTCAAAATATTTAGTAATGCATGATGAATTCAAAGTACCGTTTGTCAACTTCCGCCATAGTGGACCATAGAGAAAGATAAATATAATAATGGGCGTTCCATACCATGCATACTACTTGTAGACATGTGACGTGGACGACAAAATGCTCATATTAGGAACATTTTATTCTTACGAAACTATCTTCATTGGTATTTGTTGCATTTAATAAAATTATCTTTTTATAATATTGATGCGTAAGATAGTTTTTTTTTTTTTATATTTCAAACACAAAAAAATCATAAAACGGAACGCGTATACTTATTTGACAATGACAATGTGCGTTGTTTATGTCGAATGTCAATGTAATGAAATAATCTCAAAGTACTTTTTGATTGGAATTAATGTTATTGCATATTCTTCATTGCGTACCTACTGTGTTTATGTTTTTGCGAATATTCCTATTTGTCCCCTGCTTATTCCTACGGACTGATACCTTCTACCACTCAAATACCTTGCTATAACACTGGACTCTGATTTGCATTGCGTTTCGGATTTGTTTTGTGGATCAATATGAGGTGCATCAACTGCGGAATAGCCATGCAAAGGTTGCAGAGGCATCTCATATCCTCGCTTTCTGCACACCATCAAACAAGAGTTTCGCGTTGGATAACCAATGCTCAAACCGAGGAAGCTGTCTGTTGGAAGCTATTTTAGGGTACTATTGTAGTTGCCTTGTAGGAAACAGGACCGTTAGTTGTTGTTGTCACGGTATGACAATTATCTGGTTGGTTACCTTGGTTGGGCAAGACACCAAAACAATATCCAAGTGCCAGCTGTATTTTTAGACAACATATTATTAACAATTCAAGAATATTAAAACAATCTAAGAAAAGGCTAATCTTTCTTGAAAACCATAATTACAATTTTATTGTAAAACCATAATATATAAATATGCTTGTATTTTTTAACATGTCTGGTTATGTTTAAAGCAGCTATTTATGATTGAGTACTAATTATTTACCAAATATGGAAGCAATTGGCGTTGGTGGGGTGGCGGTAGTCACGGACATCTCGGATTTTGCATTACTATACTGAGTGACTAGTGTTGCTAACTGAAGAAATATTAAAGGAACTCGATTCACTATGAATCGATTCCACGAAAAGATTGATAATACGCATTTGTCACTCGATTTTCATACATATTCTGAGATTTTACCGATTTATTTACAATCGATTACTTAGAATTCAAGCATGCACTTAATCGATTATTTAGTTTCATAACTTAATTTAATTTTTCTCGCTTCCTAGATAGAAACATGGTACTGCATTTTGTGATTTCCTTAAAAAAAATATAACGGTTTTTTTAATACCCAATTCAACTAGTTAACTGCTGGGCCCAGGATTTCCCATCTCCTTTCCGTCATTTTGACAAACCTGTCAATGGCAGCAACCCAACAACAACCTTATTGCAACGGCTATTGACGACTTCAAAAAAGGAGGAGGTTCTCAATTCGACGGTATGTTTTTTTTTATTTTTTTTTTGTATGTTTGTTACGCGATTACTCCACCAATTGTGGACCGATTTTCAAAATTCTTTTTTTGTTCAAAAGGAGATACTTCTGAAGTGGTCCCATAGTCACCAAGTCAGGATCTGATGATTGGATCCTGGAGAAATCGAAGGAACTCTTCAAATATTATAGGCGCACCTATAGCGATTTGGGTATTTTTTATAGTAACTCGTGCATTTGCTCTCGGAAAGCACCATTTGGTGAAGTGGAACTGATGATGAAGACCACAGATGGCCACCGGAACTACTCAATAATATCTAAGTATTTCACGGGTTGCGATTCGATTACTTTTATATGGTTACTCAATTATGGTATGGTATGTATGGTTAAGCAATTTATGCTCGCCACAATGTGAATGGTGATATGGAGCTGATGGTGGACCAGGAGAACTCCTCAACAGTTAACTGCCCTGCATCGGGAAAAGCAATATTTAGTAAAAGGCGATGAGCAAGTTGACACTAGGCTATTGTAACTTAGATAAATTAGAAGCAGACCCACTAAAAAGCGTGAAATAAAAACTTTTTAACAAAAATACAACCGACTTCCAAAAGAAACACTACAAAGTGAAAAATTACTTTAATTTCGGAAGTCGGTGGCAAAAAGCGTAAATACAAAACCAAAGACTTCCGAAATTAAAGTTATTTTTCACTTTGTAGTGTTTCTTTTTTGATAGACTGACCGGCACTCGTTCGTTGTCTTTCGTTGTGAGTGCGTTTTCCATGTATTATTGATTAGCCCCACGACCTTGGCTTTGTATATTATAAAGGACTATTCAACGGATCTTGCTACTTTGAATTACCTGGCTCTCTATTTTGGCCAACTGATTACACCTATCGATCGGATATTGACGACATGGATCGCTGTCTGAATTGTACGATTGCGACCGGTCGCAATAACTCTATTGGCAGAAGAGTCTTGGACGATGAGGCGATTTTATAAGTTATTCGTCAGTGGCGTGAATATCAGCCTGTAAGTACCTATTTAAAACGAGCTTTTAGCCTATCAAGCGAACAAAACCAGACTTATGTACCTACTGTTTACGGCCTCTGACGTCATGCGTGTCGGCTGTCTTTTTGTTGGATAGCATATATTAAAGCAATACTTACTTAATAGCTAATTAGTTGACTAATTAGCCATATGAGTCTATGGAACACTCATAAAAAAGGTGTAAGTAACCGACAAGTCCTGATGGGACCGATTCGGTCCCAGGTTTTGGTGCTTTGAGGTATTGACAGTTATTGGGGCCATTTCGGTCTCGGCTGGGACGTAGCGATTTAGTTGAACATGCATTAGAATCAGGTACATGTAATGAAGCTTGATTATGGTTGAACAAGATTTTAATATTTAATTTTTTTCAGGTTACCAGTGAGAACTATGTATGCTCAGCATGTTGGAACTTGGCCCAAGATGATTGTGGTTCTTGGGAGATGTCCGATTGAAGCACTTTTTAGATGATATTCTCATAATTATCGAAGATGAATAATAATTATTTCATACATAATTGTATTAGTTTTATTTTACTTCCTATTCTCCCTTTTTAAAACGTACCTACTGCTTCTAAGTGCAGGATATTGGATGTGGAGGCATGTCTTCGACTATAGCGACTGTCCAGGGCGTGCCAAACGTGTTAGGATCTTCAACACGTCACAAATGGAGGCTCTCTACTTGCACTCCATGCGTAAAACCATTATACAACCAAAGCCATTCAAAAATATTTCGCAAATAACATCAAAAAATTACAATGTTCTAATGTAACCTCACTTTTACTATATTTCATATAACTTGATTCCTGGATAGCCAAATTTCACCAAATTTTCAGTGAGACCTTGTTATTATATTCACTTACAAATAAGGCTAGTTTGATTGAGTTAACACCTGGGCCCAGGAAACTATGGAATCTTTCCCTTCTCCTTTATTATCGTCGCAATAAGGTTGATTTGAGTTCCTGCTGTCATAGGTAACACTGTGAAAGGACTGTAGCTTCATTCTGTGTCCTGAACGACGACTTCTTTGACAATTCAAAAGTGCCTGTAAATGGTTTAACTGAAATAAATGCTTTGAGTTTTGGGGAATAACCCGCGCAGTAAGTATGTCTTGCTTAAAAATAGGACATATGTACTAATTCCATGGCTGTGCTACTTTGATGCAAAATTCATGACGTCATAGTGAATTACATTTTAAAAGTGTTCACCTTTTATTCTATCTATTTATGGTTGAATGGACCAAACATGACCACTTTTTTTATTGGTTTTTGTATTTAGGTAACTAGCTTTTTCCCGAGGCTACGATCGCGTGGAGGTTGAAATAAAAAAAAACATTCTCCACGAAAAAAACGTATATAGCCAATTTTCATGGTGATCGGTCAAACGCTGTTGCCTGTTGGAGTTTATCAGTCTCTTAAATACCAACATCAATTTTATACTATTCAGATATAGATAAAAATTAAATAGACAAATGGCAGTGTTTATTTAAGTAATTATAACAATTAAAAATTTCATAACACAAGTCGCGTATGCACCTATTATACGTTCATAAATTCGAAAGACACTTTTTAACTGTATCCGGCTAGGTACGAACGTTAACTATTTAGTACGTAGCACGTGAATAAAATCGTCACTTATCACTTCTCGATATGCTTTATATTCGGGGTGGGAAACCCAAGTTCTTGGATCAGACGGGCGTCGTTCTGCGGTAAGGGTCGGTGCCCACAGCACGGTCGTGGCGCGGTGGCGGCGGCTGTTCTTCACCGCCTCTTGCACCCGCACCGAAAGTCACCATTTCTTCTTCCCGTGATGGCGGAGGCTCCACCGCCGAAGTATCTAGAAATCGGCCGCTTGCCACGGACGCCTGCGACTGAAATATTGACGCACTCCTTAATCCACTCAAGGTATTAGCGCTTTGAGGCACCTCTTTGAATTCTTCAAAGTAATTGTCACAGGCCGTCGGTCGCGGCGCCGCCGGAAACCCGTACAGCGTTGACGACGATAAATCCTTTAATGATGCTGAACTTAAATTTATTCTCCTATTTTTATTGTGTATTGAACAATGTGGCATTTCATCGCCGTCGAACACGAAGCGCCTTCGCTCTCGTGGTGTCGCAGCTGAAGATCCTGAAGGGGGGTATGTGTCCCTTTTTAACATTCGCCTTTCTAGTAGTGTGGAATCTCGCTCTCTGAATTCTGTGAAGGCATACTCACGATCCCACGCACGGCAATCAGCTTTCGCTTTTTCAGTTAGCTCTGTTATCCAATCTTTCTGGTACCACTGAAGAAATAGGAATATAGCCGAGGTGCCTGCTAACTCGGCAGCCACGAAGCCACTGATGTATAGCCCAAAAGAGTATCCGTAACTATATGACATTCTGGGGGCTTCAAAATAAGTCATGTAGCGTAACTTGTGGCCAACTTGTGATTTAAAGACGGATATGTACATGACGATTCCAGTCAGCATTATTAAACCTGAAATGATATATTTTTTAGATTATTGGATGAGCAACTATATGAGTAATTAAAGGGTGGTCCAACCAATCAACACAGTGAAAATAGGTAACAACGGGATTGTTATCCCCCACACTGAAAAAAAGAACTTCTTACTTCAACACATTAAAGCGATTTCATTAAGACTTACTGACTTTATACATTAAGAAGAAATGTTTGGAAAACAGTAAAAGACAAAACAGTAAGAACATCCGATTTCGTTGGCATACCTACATCGTCCGCCATTTTGGAAAAAAGCGGTTTTGGCGGCCAGCGATGAAACGTGTGTCAATCGACAGAGTAAGCGATTATAAATAAAAATATGCAGAGATGAATCTCGTAAGTGATACAGTTTCTGAGATATTTGAGTTCAAAAATGTAAAAAAAAACATGAAAATCAGTAATTTTATGAATCTAGTTCATATTGACAAAATGCCCGTGTGGTGCAGGACTTAAAGAATAGTACCACCTTACTTCCCATGGGTGTCGTAAAAGGCGATTAAGGGACGTACCGGAGAATGGGCAGCAGCGTTCTCTATGCATTTACTATCATACTGCGATCGCCAACCCGCATGCCAAGCGTGTCGATTATGGCAAATCCCCCCCTAAGATTGACGAGCACAAACAATACTTGGCCCCTAGTGCCCGGCAGCCCGCCTACCCTTGGCTACGGTAGCGGCCAAGGCCACGGTGAGGCAAGGGGTGCTAAGAATCCCCAGAAGAGATCCGGCTACCACAATCACCGAAAACTGGACCTGGCAACATACAACACGCGTACACTCCGGACCGACGAGAAGATCTCCGAACTCGAGGAAGAATTGAGCAGGTTGCGATGGAGTATAGTGGGATAATCTGAAGTCCAAAGAGAGGGGGAGGACTCGATAATCCTCAAATCTGGCAACTTGCTCTATTTCCGGGAGGGCGACCAGCAGTCCCAAGGTGGTGTCGGGTTTATCGTCAACAAGTCCCTTGTGAGCAACGTGGTGAAGTAGTAAGAAGGAGTGTAGGGTGATATATTTATCCAACTGCCTGTCAAACAGACCGTCCAACACCTTCGCAGCAATGGTCGCCAAGGAGATAGGCCTATAGTTGTTTTTGTCACTCGTATCTCCAGTCTTGTTTTTTATTATAGGAACGACAATCGTTTTCATAAGGTCCACTGGAAGATATGTAACGTATGTATCACTTGCCACGTGGCAAGTGCTTACCTGCATAACGTATGGGTTCTACGCTTAAGCCGTCATGTCCAGGAGACTTACCCCGCCTCATGTCCTTCAAAACAGACCCAACCTCCCTAGCGGTGAACATGATAAGCGTGCCCTCGGACCCCTCCCTTACATCCGACCCACCCGACGATGGACCCAGTGGTGACTCTGTTCTGAACGAAGCCATAAATAAATTGGCAATAGCCTCAGGTTCGTTTACGCCACCGACGCACACTGGCAGACCCGACTTGGGATTCAAGCTGTTGGTGGCTTTCCAGAAACTACTAAAATTTTTAGTTTCGTGATGACTCGCAATTTCATTCATCTTTAATTGATCTGCATTGTTTTGACACCACTTTAGCTTACTTTTGAAAAATTTTATACTTGTTACCATATAAGTTTTTGTTAAGCTCGGCAACAATACCTAAAAGTTTCAGCTTTACAATCCAAGACAGACAAAAGTTATGAGGAAAACAAATTCCATTTTCATACATTTGAAATATAGGTACAGGGTGAATTTTTCAAGTGGGCGTGGATGGCCAAATCCGAAACTATGAGGAATAGCGAAAAGTACTCAAAGGAGTCACGGGCTCGATTTTGATGAAAACTAAAACTGCATCATCGGATTTTTGAAAAATAAATATTTCTAGCCAGGAATCGAACCCGTTGATTTTGAAAAAAAAAACACACTGTATTACACCATCCGATATTGTCGCTAATAAGGATCGAATTCTGGGAAGTAATGACATAGGGCAAACTTAAGGAAATTGTTGGATTTTAATAAACTGCTTCTTATTTTATACCTTGTTCGAAATGATGCTCAGTATTTTTACAAACAAAACACTCGTAGCGCAGTCACCTTCACAAAATTATGTTCTAAATTCAAATTTTTTATTGCAGTACAATCCTTGAGACGTCGAATCCAGCTATGTATTGAAAACAATTGTCATCATTTTGAACAATTAATCAGTTAAGGTTCAATAGTCAGGTAACATAAGAAAATAAAAAAGTATTTTGTTAAAAATTAGCTCTTTCCTTTAGTTTGCCGTATGTCATTACTTCCCAAAATTCGATCCTTATTAGGGACACTATCGAATGGTGTAATAATACAGTGTGTGTTTCTTTTTTTCAAAATCAACGGGTTCGATTCCTGGCTAGAAATATTGATTTTTCAAAAATCCAATGATGCAGTGTTACTTTTCATCAAAATCGAGCCCGCGATTCCTTTGAGTACTTTTCGCTATTCCTCATAGTTTCGGATTTGGCTATCCACGCCCACTTAGAAAATTCACCCTGTACCTATAGTCATTTTTTTATGGTATAGATTGAAAAAAAAAGCCCGTAGCTACTACTCAATGTTTTAATGTACTCAACAAAACTGTATACTTGACACTATCAAATAAAACATTTTATTTTTGAAAAATCCTACGATGGGGGGAGCTTGGTTTTCCGTCCACTGTGTGACGGCGCACCGAACCGGTTTCATACAGCACGGACGAACTGCGCCGACTCATTTGTGAGCCACTAAATAAAAAATTAAATGCTTTATTTTTTCACGTCTTTGACCTCAAATATCTCAGAAACTGTATCACTTGCGAGATTCATTATTAAACATTTTTTGTTGTAATCACTTACTCTATCAATTGACACATGTTTCATTGCTGGCCGCCAAAACCAGTTTTTTTCTAAATAGTGGACGGTTAGGTATGCCAGCTCCCATGTCGGAACCTCAATGATTGAACATACTATTTACTGAAAAAACAAAAAAAAAGCAAAACAACCATTACTGTCGTGTAAGTAAATCTCAATGGTTTGAACGATATCACCAAACCTTTTAGCTACTTAAAACCTTAAAGTTTACTGTCATGACGGTAAAATTTTGCCTCAAGCTTTAACTGTTTTTGGACCACTAAAAAATACTGCTTTGAACGTTAGGCTCATAATGGAACTGTTTAAAGCAGTTCAGATCAATGTTTTTTTCATTTTTATTCACTGCTTATTTCTTTCAGTGTAACATTTGATTTTACATATATTTTAATGTGAAATGTGTCTGGTATTTTTTTAGCTGGACTAAATAATTTTTTCCCCTTCTTTTTAGAAGTTTAAACGCCTATTTACAAATGGTTATTTATGCCAACGCTTGAACGAGGTTGTGTTAAAGAAGCTTTTGTGCAGAGTAATTTGTAAATACGAACTACGTATGCTATATACAGGGTGAATTTTCCAAGTGGGCGTGGATGGCCAAATTCTAAACTATGAGGAATAGCGAAAAGTACTGAAAAGAGTCGCGGGCTCGATTTTGATGAAAACTAAAATTGCATCATTGGATTTTTGAAAAATCTATTTTTCTAGCCAGGAATCGAACCTGTAGATTTTGAAAAAAAAAACACATACTGTATTATTACACCATTCGATAGTGTCCCCAATAAGGATCAAATTCTGGGAAGTAATGACATACGGCAAACTTAAGGAAAATGTTGAATTTTAATAAACTGCTTCTTATTTTAGAGTATTCATACATACATTAAGTACCTTGTTCGAAATGATGCTCAATATTTTTATTAACACACCCGCAGCGCAGTCACCTTCACAACATTAGGTTCTAAATTCAAATTTCTATTACGATCTTTGGAAAATATTCTAATGGAATCAATAATATTGTAATTCTGAATGCAGTACAATCCTTGAGACGTCGAATCCAGCTATATATTGAAAACAATGGTCATCATTTTGAACAATTAATCAGTTAAGGTTTAGTAGGTAGGTAAGGGCACGGCTAAATAATAACAGCCAGACAGGTCAATTCATCAGGCTATGCTACGCTTGCCGCGGTAGGTCTGTGGATGGGTGACCATCTTTACATACCGAGGTATTCAGCTGCATCCGGTTAGAATGGAAGCTGATCCCAACATAGTTGGGAAAAGGCTAGGCAGATGATGATGAGGTAGGTAACATAAGAAAAAAAAAGTATTTTGTTAAAAATGAGCTCTTTCCTTTAGTTTGCCGTATGTCATTACTTCCCAGAATTCGATCCTTATTAGCGACACTATCGAATGGTGTAATAATACAGTGTGTGTTTTTTTTTTCAAAATCAACAGGTTCGATTCCTGGCTAGAAATATTGATTTTTCAAAAATCCAATGATGCAGTTTTAGTTTTCATCAAAATCGAGCCCGCGACTCCTTTGAGTACTTTTCGCTAGTCCTCATAGTTTCGGATTTGGCCATCCACGCCCACTTGAAAAATTCACCCTGTATATAAGTTTAAAGAAGTAAGAGTGTTCTTTAGTACAACCCCCTTACAAGTTTTGGCATAAAGAAGCATTTGTTAACACGCAGTTTAAATTATGACTTGAAGCACAATTAGGGCTAATAATAAATAATAAGAAATCACTAAACGTATAAAAAATCTTTTTTTTTTTTTCATTCTTGTTCCCAAACGGTGCGATCGGAACCATTAAGTCTCTGCTGTTCGTCCGTCAGCGGGCTGTATCTCATGAACCGATATAATAGGTAGACAATTGAAATTTTCACAGAGAGTGTATTTCCACGGAACCCTTCGCGTGCGAGTCCGACTCTGGGCAACTAGCTTCATTTATTGTCGTATTGTTGTCTACAAATTGTATATGAACATCATTGCTATTAGTTACTCTTATTCAGTCATTGGGTATTATGAGTGTTCGGGCCTTCATTCTATTTTTTTGTGATTTGGTGTAACATTTCCCCATAACACATTTCAGAATTGGGACCACAATTGACCAGCTTTCATAAAATAAAATGCAGTACTTAGAAATCCCTTTAAGAAAATATGAGCCTCATTGCTGTTGGTTATTTGGACCGATCTGTCTCATGGTCCTTAACCCGTATTTACTAAATTTAATTTAAAGTAATCAGAATATTTTGATAGTGGAAACAGAACTGAGCACTATAACTAAATCTAATTGCACAGTCATGACTAGTCATGAGCCCAACCCGTGGTAAAAAATAATGTTATTTGCTTTTGCATTAGGCAGCTGCCCCAACACCAACAAGAAAGTGACTAGTTGCAGACTATTTTCTGGCTCAACAAACGCACAAAATTTTGTAGGTCCCGTGTCAGTAAAAGAGATACATAATTATATAAATTTGTTGATCACTGACTGTTCACAGCACTGCAACACTGGTGAGAACTTTGTCAAACAAACAACTCATTTTTAGTTGCTAGGTCTACTCGCTTCTAATGAATCGCTAGCCGTGAGACACAGGTACCTTATTGTACTTCTAATCCATTACCAGTTTATGTGTTTGCTCACCCGATATAATAAAGAGGACGCCCGCAATGAATGTGCAAAGCCGTCTTCCTTTCACGCAGTGCCCTAAGACGCAACACAGCGCTCCAACAGCTTGGGCGAACACAGCAAGAAGCAATGGGGCTGCCGACCGGGTCACCACGTCTGAAACACATACAATATCGAATGTTATTATTGTGTAAATACTGCACTGGGCAAAGGCTTTTGGTCGTACAGAGAAAAAACGAGCATTGCCATCAATGTAACACGCAGTTAAGTTAAAGTTCGAAGAAATAAAGAGAGAAAACAATATCACAGTATGTTGGTAATCGCTAGTATAGTGTTTTTTTTCTGGGCCGTATGGGGAAATTCGAATCAATAGGAGAAATGGCGAAACTGTTTTCGGAACCACCATTAGCTCTTTTTTCATAAAAACCAATTTGGCATAGGCAATTTTGCTCAAGTACATAAAATAAAGTAGTAAATTTTTCCTTTTTAATGCTGTTTGGCTCAGTTTCATTGTATCGGACACTCAGATCAAAAACGTAATTAAGCCCAAATTTTTTTAATGAAAGAAGAGGAATAATTGCTGGGTGGTGAGAAGGTAAGGGGATAACATAAATCAGGCAATTAAATCGATTTTCACACAATTTTTAAATGTTTCATCAATTTACAAATAATTGTCGACTGTTTCATCAGCATCTTTAAATATTTATTAAATTTTTGTAACTCGTTAGACAGCTGATTAAATTAAGATTGTACGCTTAATGCCATAGTAATATTTCGAGATAATTGGTTTCAAAGTTCATGTAAGTACTACTCGTATGATTTTTGAAAATAGTAAACTTCTTCTTTTTACTGTTTGATGTTTTAGAAAATTTTGTTATATCAAAAGGTTTGTTAAAATACTAAGTACCGACTCAATGTCCCCTATTCCTTATATCCCTACTGATATATCTCCACTGGTAGGGATACTTGGAGATTTTTTCCAATTGACAACATTTCAAACCTGACACGACCTTAAAACAAAAATACTATTTCTTTATTTTCGTATCCTGAGTTCAAATATATTTTTATTTTATTTTTTTATTTCTAAATTTCTGAGAAAAAAAATATAAATCAAAAAACTTGTGATGACGTCACATAAACGGCGGAATGAGGTAGTTACCTTTGCGCATTCCAATGTCTTTGATTGAAAACATTACATCAAACAAGACATGTCAATGTCACCTATAGAAAACAACTAAAAACTGAATTGAATTCAACAATATTTTTTCCTATTAACTCGACACGCTGCTTACTGTTAATATTATCAATTTTTGATTGATATTTCGCCAATAAAATGGATCCCAATGAAAAATATACGCCAATGAAGGAACCAAAACAACGACTGAGACAAGTGACATCTAACAGTTTTTTTGACGGGTCACAATAAAGCAAAGGTAATATCGCCATTCTACCGTCATCTGGCACTTACGTCTTTTTAGAATACACCGAATTTCAAAGTTAAAATTATGAATGAAAAGTACATAATTTCGAAAAACGAAAAAATATGGGTGCCCTAGATTTGAATTTACTTTTATATTACGTAATAATACATGCAGGTTAAAAATATGAAATGTTGTCAATTATCGCTACCGGTAGGGATATATGAAAATAATGAATACAAATTCAGAACGGGTTTGTGTGAATTAAAATTGTTTTCATGATTGTTTTCTTTTGTTTTTTTTTTATATTTGTATTCACAAGTAATTCAGGAACACCTTATTAATCATAAAGAAACCCATGAAAACTTTTTATCCCTACCGGTAGCGATAATTGGAAAAAATCTCCAAGTATCCCTACCAGTGGAGATATATCAGTAGGGTTATAAGGAACAGGGGCTCAATGTAATAGCAATGAAAATGAATTTCCATAAGAGTGTATAGTGTCCAAGTGACAGTAGAACAAACACTGACTCCTTTTTTTTTTTTTTTTTTTTATGGATGGGAAATCCCCATCCGTGTTCCTTCCTTAGCCCTTTATGTTCCGGGGTAGCGGTAACAAACACTGACTCCTAAGTCACAGGTTTTCCTAGTTTAGAAGTCAGGGTTTCAACTTTTGTGCGCCTTATTTATTTATTGTGAACCTTAGCTAGATATGCCTATTGTAAGGATTTGTATCAATAAAGTTATTATTATTATTAATTCAACTCTCAACAATAAAAGTCTCTCAAAGATAAAAGTGAAATTTAGTGAAGAATTCTGGGAAATCGTCAAAAAAAAACATGAAAATTGTTTTTCTCGAATCCCATGCATTTTCTCCTGGGCTTTATGGTGTGCTTAATTGTTAAAAATAAGTCAGATTATCACGCGCTGGAAGGAATACGTCAAATTACAAGTCACTCTGTATATTTAAATGTCCTTTATAGTTTTTGTTGACTTTTTATGTAATAAGCAAACACATAAAAAAAAATTATGCATATCGACTTGAGAACCTCCTCCTTTTTTCGTCATAAAGAGAGTTAGAAATCTCGATGTTTTGACCTGTCACCATTGGTGTTGTGTACCGCCGGTTTCGTGGCCGGCTACATGACACCAGTCAGCGAAACACGACGCAGACACTTCGTGTTTAGTTATTTTCTTGTTGTAATCATAATTTTGTATGTATTTATAGTAGTTTTAAGTAATATTAATATTGTTTTTTATGTGTTTTATATGGGCTTTGATGCCTGAAATAAATGAATAAATGAATTGCATCGTGCGAAGCAGGGGTGGGTCGCTAGTTAAAAATAAAACTCTTCTAGAAGCAAAACTCACATGGTATCGCGTTTGTAGAGTCACTCGGGTCCGGCTGCCATTGAGATAATGGAAAATATGGGATGTCTAGACACCGAAACACCGTACTACCAGCTGAAACATATTAAGTTCGTTAAATTAATACAGGATGTAATTGAAATCTTAAAATGGTAATATTCATCATTATGAACAACTATTCCTTTAAGACCAACCTTGCCCCCAAAGTCCGAGTAAGCCAAAAACGGTAACTCAGTTAAAATGAGTTTTGAAAAAACACGGGAATTTTTGTAAAAATGTATTTATGCCCATAACTGAAGCAGCTGCGGCTTTTCAAGTAGTCTCCTCTATTCAATTAAACGAAACAATTAAAGGCCACTATAAAGTCGTAGCAATTGGTAAGTCATGACTGTTTCAACAGGCTATGCATCTAACACAGATTGAATATTATCAGCAAACTTGAAGGTCATTATGATAATGATGGTAATTGCAGCTACGGAATACCATAAGGCCTTCGTCATAGATTGGTCCCGTATAAAAAGCATCATTAAAATAACACACATAGCTCGTTATTTAACGAAGGAAATGAACTAGTCTCGAATGGGAGTTCCACAGTTACGGACGCATCAACGGACTTTGTAATGGAACGAAAGTGGGCCGGCTTGGACTGTGGGACAATGCATTTCCCACGTGCCGCGACGGAACCGGAACGCATTGTAGGACCGCGACACACGCGGAAGTTTCCTACCCTATTGTACTAGAAAGTACCTACCAAGCTCTATATTCCAAGCCGATACGTTTTATATGTTTTTCTACGTTTTTATTCAAGATGCTAACTGGTTTATTATTATTATGCTTAAACGTCAAAATGTATGGTTAAATAGTTGCTAATCATTCATTGACTTTAAGCAACGTTTATAAATAAAGGGGTAGGTGACGCATCATACATTTAGTGCGTGAAATAAACATGTTGGTGTATGGAAAGCCTTAAACATACCTATTTATGATTTATATTATTGTTAGACCTGAGCATACAGGCAACGAAGTTATGAAACCCTAGATCGGCAAAAAAGCTATATGTATAATAATTTACCTACAATGATGATTTGAAAATGTCAAAAAACACTTACGATCTGTGTGGCATATCCTCCATAACCCAGACACAGTTTGCTTTGCAACTAGGTCATGTCTTCCCGTGCCGTTGTACAAGGGGTTCAGCATATTCTCCTGCGTGTGAAGCCAGTTGTTGGTCGATACTGCTACAAGAACTGCCACCACAGCTGTCCCAGCTGACAAAGGCGTTAGTAACCAGAGACACGCTACTGAAGAATCAATCTGAGCCACTAAGGTTGGTGACGGAGGAGACGGCCTGAAAATTAGCAGAAATTGATGTGAACAATTTGTAAGGCAGCTAAGGTAAACGAACACATGTAGATCGTAAGGTTATAATTATTTTATTCGTAATGAAGTCTAATACTTTGCACATACAACCGTTACGGGAACGGAAAGTAATCTAGCTGACTATTCGAAGTACAAAATTGTTAAAATGCGATTATTTATTTATTTATTATTTATTTTATTTAATTAAAACGGTTTAAAACGAATTAAGGTCGGGCGGGGCTATTTCGACTATGGGGCTATTTCGACTAATGACAATAACTTTTATTCTACTGTATTTAAACCAAAACCCCATCTATCTCCAGGTAGGCGAACAAATTATTTCTACAAAATTTCATAGATGGAGCTGCTAAAGCGCGAACTGTTTGACCCACACGCCTTTTTTTGTTAGACGTCATTTTGTGCATGTGCTAACAAAAGACGCTCGTCACATTTTTCGTCAAAATTCATGTTTAAAACGCTTGTTTTTACAATATTAAACAGTGACTAGGGAAAATATAAACCGTAAGTTGTTTTTCACTTATTTCTTCTTTGGAATGATACGTAATTGATGAGATTTTTTGTTAGTTTAAATAGCCCCACGGAAAGAAAAAGTGGGGTTATTTCGACTAGCCAAAGTTGAAATTACCCCGCTTAATTTTTGTATGGTATTGCGAAACACTAGTGATGTGATGATGTTCTATTATATCGATACCCTATGCATAAAAAAAAAACATTGGCACTGTACTGTATTATGAACCACTATTGGTAAATTAAATCTCTAAATGGTGATTAAACCTTTTACTATGGTTGTGCAATGTGACTGTCATACAGTTTGATGAATTTCCTATGTTGTCATAAAAGTTTTTTTGTCTCTCGTCCGCTTTTCTATTACTTCACGGCTGATTCACTACTTTTGCGCGTTGATTGGATTGGGCATCCTGTGCATGTATGTTTCTGTATTATTTTAGATGGTGCGAAATTATAAGCCAAAAAAACTAAAAAAGTGCACATTAGAGGAACAACACAAGGCTGTAGAAGATGATAGAAATAAAAAGATAACTACATACCAAGCAGCTGAACTATAAATAAACAAATGCCAGTGTTTCATATTTTAGCAACAGCTACTTAATTAATTCAATAACAAATTATTTTTATGAAGAAATTTGTTTCATTACAACCTATCCAAGATTCTTGAAAAATATTAGCGTCCGTCCATGTATTATTAATTTGAATAAAAATTGTCAAAAAATATAAGAAACAGAAAATAAACAATTTCCAATTCTATTAGAATTAGTCTAAAATAACGTTTTTTTTTTATATAAAAGTTTATTCATGGTTGTTGTTGATCTGATTTGTCGACAATGTTGGTTTGCATACGTCCCTGCACTACTACCTATGTAAAAAGTCGAAATTGCCCCTCCAAGGTGTTTAAAGTATTTTATTACGTTACTGAAGCATGTTAGGAGACAATAAGCCATAGATTGGTATGAATTATGCCATAAATATGCTCTGGCTCTCAATTTCAAAACGATAACGCCTTTAGTTCGATAAATATGTGGCATAGTTGAAATAGCCCCACTGTGGGGCAATTGTAACTATTTCTTCCTAATTTCAAAAACATCGTTCCTTTGAACACATAAGATGAGTATTCTGTTTAAGACCTACGTAAGAAAGATCTCAATTAAATCCTTTATTACATACATTTATTCAATCTACCATAGCGTATTCAAAGACGGGTGTGCAGACTTTTGAAGTTGACGTTCGTGTTTTTATAGTCGAAATAGCCCCGCCCGACCTTACATTAATTAAATACAAAAAGACACACACAAAAGAAACATAAAATATTAAATCATCAAGCGATGATCGCATAAATAAAATGTGATGATCGCATAAATAAATGGCTGGCAGTGGTGCGCCTGCATGCTAACAGCATAACATATGCAGCGCGATAACGGTTTCTCTCATGGTTTGTCGAGATTTGACTACAATTACACGTTATATTTGTTACGACCGCGAATCATATTTTAATCAACGTACAACTTAATACTGACCAGCAAATTGCAAAAAACGTAAGAAAATTTGAATTTCGCGGGCTACCTTAGCGCTTCCCCTTAAATACCTACAGTTGTTCGTATTAGTATCACCAAAACACGGATTTTCGTCCATTAAAGAAAACACCTTAAAACATACTTAGTCCTACATAAAACCTACAATATTGGTAACCCTACTGCAGTGTTTGTATGGGAATAAATATATCGTTAACTTAGCGTCATAGTAAAATTTTTAAATAATCGACCATGTTCAGGGTGTACTTTGACGACGTCCCAATTTTCTTACTTAACTTTTAATCATTACGTTCAAGTGTTTAGTATTTTCAAACTTCTGAATATGGAGAAATCTTCACAAACGTGTCACCTTCCAAAGCTAACAGCAATCGAAGCTACTAGATTCCTTGATTTAGGGATAAATGCAAAATTATGGCCACTTTTGGGTAATTTTCTGAATTGATGAAATTTTACCATATTTGCCAAAAGGCTCCATCATCCCGTCAGATATTTATATATTCACTATCAGGACACGTAACACTATTGCATAGAATAACTTTCATTCGCCCTGAATATCCTTTTAGAAATGGCCCAAATCTGAGTTTTCAAAGTCGTCAGATTTGGGGAAAGCCCACAATTTTTCCGTCAGATTTGCCTGTTTAAGTCATTATGGGTTAGGCCAGACCCGATCATGCCAAAACCAACGCCTCTGAAGATCACTTTATTTTCGACCCTTTTTTGAAATCTGAAAGTGGTCTCCTGACCAGAGGTCTCCTATCAGAAACTTATTAAATATATTTTCGGTGTTCTCTCCCCATGCCAGGCCTACTCAGCTATCAACTTTTCGCCCTGAATATGCTTGCTCAAAAACCCTCTGGGCTCCCCTACCAATATGACATATTGGTAGGGGAGCCCAGAGGGTTTTTGAGGCAAATAAATTGCATAGTAAACTCATACATTGTATGAGTTTACTATGTAATTTATTTGGCCGCTAAACACGTCAGATATGCTCAAACTCAAAGCATTTATTTAAATTACAGGCACTTTTGAATTGTCAAAATTAAGTAGTCGGTCAGTTAGTCAGAAAGTTGAAGCTAGTTACCCATTCCAAAGCGTAGATCTCTATGGAGAAGAACGGGCAAGAAACTCCATGGACACTCGATTGTGATTTGTGATATGGATTTTCATACAACTTTTGCCGGCTGCTGCTCGCATGCACTTGGCCAGTACAGCAATTTCGATTTATCTCGAAGAAGGTTGTCAAAATCTCTTTCTCTTTCTAAGCATGTTTGAGAAAAATACATCATTATGATAAAAGAGCACAATATAGTAGATAAACTAAGAAATAAAGCAGTAGGTATCTAATGTCATGGCCGCTAGGATTTTCGAATATATTTTTTTGTAAAAGCTTTCATGCAAATTAGTTGAGGTTCCAAATTCGAATCACATTATTGACCAGGTCATAATAAAATTCGGTACAATTTGCATGACATATAATTTGACATTATCGAGCAGGTGGTGTGAGACGTTTTTGTTACCTGGGCGGGCGGCGGCTGGCGATGGCGCCGCTGAGTGTGGGCGCAGCCTGCGTACGTGCGCCGCGAGGTAGCGAGGCATGCACGCACTGCGCACCGCCTGCCCACATTCCTCCCTTCCGCTTCACTGGAATACATATCGAAATTGAATATTAGTTACTTGCACCCCTTAACTGTCGTGATGGACCAGTGGTTAAGACCTCGCCTCTCATGCACTTACTTTCTAAGTTTATCTTAGACATCTACACGTAAAATTAAATTGAATGAAACGAATGTTATTTCACGTTTTAATTCAATTAACAATCCTTTTCCATTTATTCAAGCCATGTTCAAACGGTTTGCTGCCACAATATATAATTAAATCAGATTTAATTATTTTCAGTGCACCTGCACAACGCTACATGTTCATAAAGCTTGGGTTTTCTAAGAGAACGGTGAATGATCACACAATAACGGCTGCCCAAATACAGAGCGTTTTTTGAGACAGTGTCAAATACTGGGGAGAATGATGTTTATGACGGTCGTTATTATTATAATGACCGTCATAAAAGTCTGTCATTTTCCTCGGAACCGCTTTCTTAAGAAATCAAAGCTTAGGTCCTAATGTAGTGTGTAAGCAGCGCCATCTAAAAAATTTAAAAGAACTACTAAGTTCTTTTGAAATTTTCTAGATGGCGCTGATATAATAGTACATTATAATACATGTATGCTATGAACAATGCACACGCGTTTTATACGATGTTTTTCAACACACTTGCGAGGAAAAAACAGACTTGTATTGTTAAATATTAACTTGTGCGGAAAATGACGGGTTCTCTATAATTGTGTTACCTAACTTTTTTATCCATAATCTAAGGTGCCATAATTTTTTTGTCCTAATCATCATTTGTGCAAATGATAACTTGCCCGAACTTAATGTCACATAATATCACACATGCCATAAAATTTAAATCCCTAAATACTATACATATTCCCCAAATTAGTTTGCCATAAATATTACAATCAATAATATACAAAAGACTTAAACCGTTTTCAATAAAAGTCCTAAATTCAAATTATTTAATGTTTATTTATCCAAATAATGTGTTTAAAACAAAGGACATGGCTAAAAGGTCATAGACAAAAACCCAGAATCGCCAGCAATGAAATATATAAAAATGGGTTCACTATAGTAAACCCAGTACGGTTTCAAACAATCAGCCTCCTAAACCATATTTTATAGTATAAAAGTTATTATACTTTGTGAGTTTTTGTTATTCATACTAACATTGATTACTTGACTTTTATTTTATCACAATCTCCAGTATAATTATTATGATAATATATTTAAATTATGTAAAAAATATACCCTTTAATACATATTGTAATAAGAATGTAATTTGTGGAGATAAATAAACATAATTTTATTTCTTTATCTTTTTATAACACTTGTTATTTTTAAGTACCATATAATACCGGGCGAGCCTATTGCCATCAACCCGGCACGAATCCAGACTCCGAACTGCTACTGAGACATTCCTAGTAGAAAAACCCAAGAACACTTTACCAAACCTGAAAATCGAACCCAGGACATGATGTTCAGCAGTAGCGCTTGTGACCACTAGACCAAAGAGGCAGTCAACAATCATCATCTGCCTAGCCTTTTCCCAACTATGTTGGGGTCGGCTTCCAGTCTAACCGGATGCAGCTGAATACTAGTACTTTACTTGGAGCGACTGCCTATCTGACCTCCACAACCCAGTTACTGGATAATAAATATTTTCGATATCATACAATAAACCAATCCTATGGTTATCGGTATCCAGACCCTTTTGTTGTTGTGAACCTAAACAGAATTACAAAACATTGTCACAGGTGGATATTGATATTCAATAGTAGTTTCCGAAGATTTTTTGTAGCGACATCAGCACAATTCTTTCCTGGACTACCCTAAACCCGCAATGTTAATAATGTTAAGGACGACTATAGTAAAATTCAATTATATCCTCCCTCTGTCCGAATTCATGTTATTTGGATCGTTTGGTTCGACCCTATTTCTCGCTATTACGACGTTTTACTGTTATGATTTTGAGTTAATCCATTTTCCTTAGTTTTTCTGTGGGATATTTTCAGTTTCGAAAATGAATGTGCAATTACAACTGTCGTGTTATTTGGTTGTTTGAAAGTAATAAGTTTTAAGACGAATGATTAGATAAAAATATATTAATTGATCAGCTGCAAGGTATGTCTCAATATTTATTATATCAACTCATTTGAGTTTCATTTCTCTGTTTTAACCGACTTCTAAGGAGAAGTTTGTCAAGAAAATCTGAATACCTACCTACAAACTTATTTTTACGGTCGATCAAAATTTGTACCTTGCACAGTTGCATGCATAAGTCAATCAATTAGCACTTCCAAAAATGTTTATCTTTTGTTTCACACAAGTTTTTGAATAATTTAATATAAAGAAACCAAGTTTATATAAACGGAAAAGTTAACAAGAAATAAATCTTTGTGACAATAGTCACATAGATTTATTTCTTGTTAACTTTTCCGTTATATAAACTTGGCTCAAAAAGGGAAGAACCTCCCCTTTTTGTCCGACTTATGGGAAAGGGAGGGTAATGATTACACCTTTTTTTATTGCTGTATAGGCTCGCTCTTGACCTCGATCACGCTTGATGGAAAGCGATGGATGAGGTCTATGATGGAACGAGCGTACCCAGAAGATGCCTAAGGCACTGGAACTCCCACGCATTGACGAAACACAACAGGCTGCTTGACGCCGGACTCCGGTGGGCCTTCCAGGCATTGTTTTGTTTGCTGTTGTACTTGTTACTTTATAGATATTGTGGTTGCTGTGTTGGCTGCGTGGTTTGCTTATGGCCCAGATTTAGATCCCGATTCGTAAACAGTGCGGTAGGCACGGTTTTGGTGAACTGTCTCTGGTAGCTAAATGAGCATTGTGGCGTTGCAGATTATAATCACACTAATATCACACCATCGTCATAATAAATACCTACAATCTTGAATTTATGCAAGCCTCGTACTTTTTGTTGGACTATGGTTGGACTTTATTATTATAACTGAATGTGCTGCGCATTTTGTTTTATGTGTACTTACCTACTTTATTTTCGAAGTAGGGGAAATCGACTTACCTACCTATGGTCGAACTTTTAATTATTAGCAGCAGTAAAATGATACTTCTTATTGTAATTTAGTTAAAAAACATTGACTCCGATTCCCTTGTTCACAAACTAAACTAAATTTAATTTCATTGCATCTTTTTCTTTATATTTCATTAAGAAAAGGACAGAAGATAAATATTAGTTTAGTCCTGTCATATTAAGATACTCCATAGACAAGTTTAGACGTGATTAAAAAATTGGCTTTTAAAAATACGTCAATTTACGTCAGACGCTGACTAATTTGACAGGTCTAAACTAATATTTATCTTCTGTCCTTCTGTTAATTAAATAGAAAGAAAAAGATGCACTGAACTTAAATTTAGTTTAGTTTGTGAACAACAGAATCGGCGCCATTGCCACACTATCTCTACTAATGATATGATTAAAACGCAATGAAACATGACTTTAATTTAGATATTCGAAGTTGACCAATTTTAATTTAACCGTTAACTATCAAACATTCTTTGTAATGATCGGATAAAAATATATATTGTTTCAAATCAGCGTGAACACATAGTTTACTTAATATAATTTTGTTACATTTTTTACTCTTCTACTATATCGATTTTAATTTAACGAAATCAACTTTAAATAAAAGTTTAAAAAAAAAAAAGTATAAATTAAAGTTTTCACTAGGAAAACGTCTAGGTTATTTGCAAAACACCAAAACAAGAATATTTAAAAGAAATGATTGTGATTAGAATTACTTACTGCGTTTTATTAATCCAATCCGATTTTTTTTGCATTTTTTTTTTATTGTAAACTCATATTAACCTTAATCCATGCTAATATTATAAATGCAAAAGTGTGTCTGTCTGTTACCTCTTCACGCTTAAACCGCTGAACTGAATTAGATGAAATTTGGTATAGTAATAGTTTGAGGAAAGGACATAGGATAGTTTTTGCCCAGACATTCACGGGGCACTGCTAGTTTCATTATAAATACAAGGTGTCCAGTGGCAAAATTCAAAGTTAGAAATAATTTAAAAAATAACTACACCGCTAATACAAAGAATAAATGCGGATTTTATTTTTTGACGTCAACACTACCCACTGAATGCCCACAGCAATGAAAAAATCCTGATAATAACGAGACACATTATGCCTTTTCCGATATATTCTTAATTTAATTGTTTACCAACAGTACGTATTATTTTTATCATCATCAGCCAATACGTCAACAGTACGAGTACACTTCTGAGCTTGATCCTTGGCCACTCTCATGCATTCAAGTTTCATTTCATTCATTTCACGTATTTCTCATATTATATTCACCTTACTGGCAATGTTCTTCAGAAAGGTCAGGTGCGTAGTACTTGCAACCAGCGTGCTTGTATGACCACAGTTTAAATCATCCGAGAGTTTTGAAGTATACATATTTCTAATCCATTGCATAGAACTGTCAAAATGAATGAAAATGCGATCAAATGTTATTTTTTACCCCGTAGATGTATAAACGTAAACGAAGCAAAAGTATATAAGGTAGCGTTCTGTAAAAATTACTACCTACCCCCAGAGAGTAACGCGTGAATTAATGTTTCACGAATCTTTACAATCTAAGCACACGCTCATTATAATATATCATACCACATAGTACAGGACCTATGTTTTGATTGGGTAGTAATAAAAGCTCCGATAAAACATTTAAATACTCGTATAAGCATTCTCAAAATATGAAGCTTTATATTACTAATTTTCCGACAACTTATATGCGAATACAAATAAAGAAACGACCGAATAAATTACTGAAAATTCCAATAATCAATAGGTACAGCATTTGCTGACGTAATATTTTTCCACCAGCTTAAATTGCGTTTTACCGAAAACTATAGTTAGTTCATTTTAATCACCAACTCATCTATTATTCGTCCTCACATGTTATTATATAATTAATGTACCCATGCAAAATATTGTACCTAAAACATTTTAAAAGAGTAACGGTGGAGTTTCTTGCCCATTCTTCTCCATACGAAAACTACCTTTTGGAATGGGCGACTAGAATCAATTCTGTTTTAAGATAATTTTTGACGTTCAAAAGTGCCTTTTATGTGCCTATTTGAAATAAATGCTTTGACTTTGATTTTGACTTTATAAATTAAGAATTAAACTTACACATTTTAT
Source organism: Amphipoea lucens (assembly GCA_947508005.1). Lineage (NCBI taxonomy): Eukaryota > Metazoa > Arthropoda > Insecta > Lepidoptera > Noctuidae > Amphipoea > Amphipoea lucens. The sequence continues at coordinate 10,111,964 of OX382358.1, forward strand.
AAACTATTGTGACATTATAAAAATACTTTTCTAAGTGATTCCATAGATACTTACTCCTAAGAAATATTAAAATATGCTTGTAATTAATATCATTCATTACTTACATCCAAGAGTACTCAGGTGTGCCATTCTAATCAATTAATATACATATACCTAGATAAAGGTATTTGTATTCTCATTCGCTCGCTCTTGCATTCTATGTCGACAGAGACCCGCTTATTTCTGTGTAAAGGGTTTAAAGTAACCTAACCATGCTTTTTTTTATCGTGGAGAAATGTTCATGCATTCTGCACTACTACGGGGAGATAATGCGATTATGTGGGACTCTAACCCACTAAAACTCCACGGTGTCCTCCTCTGCCGCTTACGGCGGCGGGATCACGGGCACGCGTTAGCACTCATCCGTGAACCCGCCGCGGCTGTCCGTCACCGGATCCTCTTCTGGGGAGTATTCCCCATCACCAGCGCACCAGAACACATAGCACGCCGTGACCACCCCAGGGACCAAACCAGCACATGGACGCCAGACGACCCCGTGTCTGAGCACCCTTGGTCCCCCTGCGACGGGTCAGATCATTGGCCCCGCCGCCTGCCAATGGATGGATGGATGGGGAATCGGCCAACGTCACACCAACACTCCTCCTCCTCTGCGGCCCCAACGCACCGCGTCCGCTATCAAACGATGACGACCCCGTCAAGGCCGCGGAAGGTAGGGAGAGCAGTGCACCGCAATACCGGCACTCCTCTCCCATCGCGGCGTCCAACCCTCAGCCGCGATGCCTCCCATACGACATCGCGGCCCGCCTCAGTTGCGACGTCGCCGAAGCGGCACGGCAACCTACTTGTTGGCCGCTACATCGTCGGCTTACAGGTAGAAGCCCTGACGAGCGGCCCCTCCTCGGGTTCCTCTTCGCTTCACCGTGGGTGACCAAGCCACGGCTACTGAGCCCCCCGGCCTCGACAATGAACCCACTGGGGGGGAAAGTAACCTAAACAAACCTAATCTCGGGGTGCTCTTCGCTCGCTCTTGCATCCTACGTCCGTCGCCTATCGACCGACCGTAACCATGCAACCGATGTCACCCGAAGTACGCACGAAGAACCCTCGCGGGCCGACCGGTAGGTAGTTACTTTCAAAAAAAAGTTATTCTATAACCACTAGTAGAAATTAAGCTGGTTTCTATACTGCTTAAGAAAACGATTATTTCAGCAGAACATATTTTAAGAAATTAATATTGTATTTTTTGGAAATTTTGTTTACTACGAGTATTTGAAAGTGTAGGATTGTAATTTGAATAAGCTCATGTTTGTTTGTTAAATTCATTCATTTTTTTCGGTTAATTTTGTGTTAATTTTTCGGTAATTCATTTTAACACAGCTTTATTAGTATTACATTGAACCACAGATCGTTGGAAGTTAATATTTGTTTTTTGGAAGCTTTATTATTTCCCGTTTTGATTTATGTATTGTTATTCACTCTGGACCCAAGCCTTTAGGCTGCCGATATGAGACCAGTTATTTGCTAAGGGTCTTATATACATACTTATGTAAGTATTATACTAATTTACATAAACGTGGGTATTACACGTAGTTTCAAAGTTATTACAATAGACGTTCCTAACTTCATTGTTCTAGTTCACGAGAACTATTCCGACGATAGATACGTTCTATACAAGGATTAAAAAAATATTTTGAGAATGCTGCGGTTGTGGAAGCATTTTTAAAATAAACCGACCAGGGACCGTACAACCCCGCTTGAGAGTTAAATGTCAACGTAGGTACCCACACGTTGAAGCAGTGGGGGCCTAGCGACTGCGACTTAAGATTTGTAGGTCGTAGGATCCAACCCAGACAGGCACTTTAATTTGTGTAAATTAGTTCATCATCAATGCACTTAAAACGGCGAAAGAAAACATCATGCGGAATCTGGCATGACCTAGAACCAAAAACTCGCAGACATGTGACATTCAACTACCCGCACTGGGCCCGCGTGGTGGATTACGGCCCACTCCCTCTCACAGAGAGGAGGCCTGTGTCCCAGCAGTGGGAACATTATAGGCTAATTATGTGTTATTTGTACATGTAAAAATAAGCTCTGCACGGGATTAGCATCGCCTCAACTCGAGCGATTCAGGATTCTTTCTATGAAACTCCATACAGCAACGCACACTGACAAGCATCGTAACGGCGTCACCACGGCTTGGGATTTGCTATAGTCAACAGCTGGCAGTCAACGCACTTACAACGGGAATTAGCATTTTAAAACCCTGAGTTGTTTGTTACCGTCGCCGTTGAGGGAAAGTGCGCACTTAATAGTAGGTATTGTAGTACGCAAGTTACGACATCTTACATTAGCACTAGTACAAGTTAAGTGGTCTTAAAATGTTTATAGCCAAAATGGTACACATAAATTCTGAGAAACGAATGAAGCAACAGTGTAGCCGATGTTATTGTATGGTGAGTGAATGTTCCTAGGCAACGGGGAAAATGATTTGAGAGTGCTAGTGAAACGTTATGACCAGCAGATTTTTATTAGCTAATAGCTAACCCAGACCCACTGCTCTCAAAACGGTGAAGGAAAACATCGTGAGGAAACCGGCATGTCCTAGAACCAAAAATTCGAAGACCTGTGACATCTACCAACCCGCACTGGGCCCGCGTAGTAGATTACGGTCCACTCCCTCTGACAGAGAGGAAGCCTGCGTGTTAGCATTGGGAACGTTATAGGCTAATTATGGTTATTGGTTATTATGGTATGTACTAGCTGACCCGACAGACGTTGTCTTGTCCAAATTGTGAGTTACGGTCTTGAGTTCATACAAAAATTCCATAGAAAAAAAAGACGTTCAGTTATTTCCCAATTAGAAAAGTTTTCCGAAAAACTTATATTTTTTTTCTTTCTATAAAACCCTAATACGTACTATTACGAAAATGAAAAATAGGCAAATTGATCCAGCCGTTCTCAAGCTCTTACCAACGAATAGCATGTCATATTTATAGATTTTTTTTAATCCTAGGGTTTTGGGTGCATTTTATTGATCCCTAAATAAGTCCATCGGTTCACTAATGTTTCACCAAAACTCCATTGACAAATTTTCAGTTTACAACCAACGTTTCGTATACTATTTATTTCACAAACAACTCATTCCGCAAATGTTTTATTTTATAAACACTCACTTTACAAACATTTATTTGGCAAATGCTTCTCTTTACAAATGTTACGGATGATATTTAATCATTTATACATTTTTCATTTAATATTTAGATTCTTTTGGAAAAATATTTTATAATACACTAGCGACTGCATTAAAAACTGCATTATAATCCGTTGCGTAGTTTACAAGATCTAAGCTTACAGACAGCGGGAGTGACTTTGTTTTATACTATGTAAAGATTTTCTAAACCAGTCACAAAGTGATCATGACGGTATTCTCCATTTGGGTCAAATTATTTTCAGGCAAGTATTTTTTTCTATATAATCTAGTCGTTTCTGGCACTCGCCGGCCGCTGCCGCGGCACCGCTCGCTTCGCTCGCTCGGCTCGTGCGTAGGGGATCACAGTTTTAACCTAACCTAACCGAACCATTTTTTTATAATAATTAACCTAATGCAACTAGTACGGTTCCGGGTAGCCTATTAAAAATAATCTCTTTTTTTCTTCTATTAGCACAAGTCGTTTCTGGCACCCATATTTTGTGTAAAAGTATTTTTTTTTCTATATAATCTAGTCGTTTCTGGCACTCGCCGGCCGCTACCGCGGCACCGCTCGCTTCGCTCGCTCGGCTCGTGCGTAGGGGTCACAGTTTTAACCTAACCTAACCTAAAATTTTTGTTAAAATAATTAACCTAATCTAACTACTTCGGTTCCGAGTAGCCCACTAAAAATAATCTCTTTTTTTCTATTAGCGCAAGTCGATAAAAAAAATTGTTTAAGTTTAAAGAAATTGCGTAATGATAAGTCAATATGTAAAACGTTTTTATTCCAAACGTTGTTTTATGAGATAAAATCAATAAAAAATGAATTGCTTGTTAAATAACACGTTATTAAACAAAAGTTTATCTGGTGATTATTTTGTAAAGTGAATTATTTGGCAAACTTGTTGTTGTATAATGATGAAATGACAAATCATGTTTTTGCCAACCGTTGTTTGTCAAGTAAAAATTTGTAAATTAATTTTTGGTGAACTGACAGGGCACCAAGTCCATCCCATTTTGGTGTCTTAAAAACCCAATCATATACTTGATCGACTTGTGCGTTTGAAAAATTGGGCGTCTAGAGACTATCCTTTATTAAATCAGAAGCGATCTATAATCATTAAGGTACACATATCAGCTCGGTACCAGATCAGCATTTTGACTCGCCTCATCCGCTTGTCGTCAACTAGACGTCAACCGAACGTAGGAAATAATAAATCTCTTATTTCAGACAGTATTACAGTTCATATATTATTATTACAAACTAGCTTCTGCTCGCGACTTCGTCCGCGTGAAATTCGTACTTTCCTCTAAAAGTTTCGAAAATGTATGTTGGTATGATCTTTATAATTAATTTAGATAAATAAGTATTCGGGCCAATTTTTAAGTTTATAGAACAATAGAATCAGATTTTTCAAATAAACTGTATCCCCGCTTTTCACCCCCACAGGGGTGGAATTTTATAACTTGACTCAGTTTATTAATACCAATTTTCGAGCTAATCAAGCCACGCGTTAAAATCCTCCCTTTCACACAGTTAGGGGTAGATTTTCGAAAACCCCGAATACATGTTATTAATTATTTTTAGTCCTTAGTATAAATACTGAGTTTCAAGTTAATCGGACAGGGCGTTAAAATTCTTCCATACAAATTTTGACACCCCCCAATACCTCTTTAGGGGGTATTTTAGAAAAACGAAAAATTCCAAACTTCATAATTTACTTAGATAAGTATTCGTGCCAAGTTTCAAGGTTATTAACTCAAGAAATAAGATTTTTCATACCAACAAAATCCCCCCCTTTTCACCCCCTTAAAGGTTTAATTTCCAAAAACCCCTTCTTATTCGATACCTACTCTTCACAAAGAACACACCCTCCAAAATTCATGTCCCTAGGAAGGACCAGCGATTTAGACTGTGCGTTGATATTTCAGTCAGGTCGTTCATCCCCCTTTTGGGGGAGAAATTATCAAAAACGCTGAGATACGTATAAATTAATTTTCAATCGTTAGCCTAAATACAAAATTTAAAGATCCTAACTTTTAAACTGACGGACTTTCATACACAACTTCATCCCCCCTTTTAACCCTTTGGGGGTAGAATTATCAAAAACGCTGAGACACGTATAAATTAATTTTTAGTCGTCAGCCTAAACACAAAATTTGATGATCCTAACTTTAAAACTGACGGACTTTTATACAAACTTTCATCCCCTATTTAACTCCCTTAGGGGTTGAATTTCAAAAAATCCTTCCTTATTCCTTGTCTACACAACAAAAAATAAATGAAAATAAAGCTGAAACGCCTGTGCAATACTATCTACCTATACCTACTTCACTTAAAAATAAATACTTATAGCTACTTTAATTAATAAAAGTACCTACGTTTAATAATTTTTAATTTGAACGAATATTTAAACACTACCAAAACAACTCATACCTATTTTACAAAATAACAACAAAAGAAATTCAAATAAACTATTTAAAGACTAAAAGTCGCGCTGATAAGCACGGTTTCTCAATATCAATTATTGTCTGTCAATAAGGTCGAACGCTCTGACAACCGTTACACAAAAATAATCCTTATAGCATGATTCAGACGTGCGACGGCGCGATGGCTTATTTCATGTATAAGTTTGGTGTTTCTATACCGATTTCTATGATTCTTTTTTTATTGAATAGGTAATAATGTTAACTTTTTTAAATTAGGGATGAGTGAGAGTATTATAAACGTAAGAGTAAACAAATATAATCAGAATGCTCCGAACTGCTAAGCTATCAGGAGTTACACGTGTTATTGTGAGTCAACCATAAAAGATAGACATATGCTGTTGCGGGATATTTTTTAGACAATTTTATGTAGAATATTTCCGTCATACATGATTTCTATGTAACTTTAACCAGGCTGCACACGCGACGGAAGCTTAAAAAATGGAGTAACTTCTCCCGTTTTCCCAACATTTCCCTTCACTACTCTGCTCCTATTGATTGTAGCGTGATGGAAAGTATACTATAACCTGCCCAGGAGTATGAAGAATAATTGTACCAAGTTTCGTTAAAATCCGTCAAGTAGTTTTTGTTTCTATAAGGAACATACAGACAGACAGACAGGCAGACAGACAGACAGACAAAAATTTTACTGATTGCATTTTTGGCATCAGTATCGATCACTAATCACCCCCTGATAGTTATTTTGAAAATATATTTCATGTACAGAATTGACCTCTCTACAGATTTATTATAAGTATATATACAGGGTGTTACAGAAAGGGTGTATCAATACAAACGGGTTGAAGAGTGTATCTGGTCTAGAATCTCTGTACAAAATTTCAGCTCAAAAGCAGTAACTTTGAAAATGCTTAATATTTTTTTATTTCGATAGTTTGTTAAATTGAAATCATAACAAACGTGTCACCGCACTACGAGGGTCATTATCCATTATCTGTAGTGTGTCTGTGCGCCTAGTACACGCACATCACGCCGCCGCGCGCCAGTGCAGCGCCGTGATGTCGAAATAAAAAAATCAACTAAAAGCTTCAATGGCTCTTTCTTTTGTACTTTAAAAGAGACCATGACCTCTGAGTATGTTTCGGCATTTCTTCACAGGGATCAGTCAGCTAGGAAATGTCGGCGCCATCTGGTTTTAAAATATTGACGAAAAAAATTACGTGTAAAAGAGTGTCTTAAAAAATATAGGTAAGTCCTAAAAGAAATAAACGTAATTAGGTATATTCATCATCATTTCATTTCATAAGCACTGGTGCACTCCGCATCATGCTGCAATAATTTAATTTTATATTTTTGAGCCGTTTGGGATTGAAGACCTCGGGCCGTGGGGTCCAAGTGCTCATGGTTTGTTCAATGAAATCTTCAAACGACTGGTTGACACTTGACCCGTGATCCAAGGGCTGGCTTTTACCTTGACCAGTCAGCATTGTCATACAACATGGAAATGCCGCGAGTCTCCTCGGTACATGATTTTATCGACATTACCTATATTTAAGTATGTCAACAGTTTTAGTTGGTTAGGGTTTTATATTTTTATAGCTTGTGAGATAATTAAGTTTAAAAAGTTTATCTAGTGTATATGACAGCCAATGCGTGATACAATGGGGGACTTGGAGTTCTAAAATACAGGCCTAGGGCTTAGTTTAGACTCCAGATTTCCCACAAATTACAACATTTTAATAAAATACCTGTCAACTTAATAATTTGTATAAGATAAACATTGGTTATTTATATTATACTAGCTGAGCCCCGCGGTTTCACCCGCGTAAGTCTCGATCCCGTGGGAATATTGGGATAAAAGTATCCTATGTCCTTTCCCGGGACTCAAACCATCTTTATACCTATCTAAATCGATTCAGTTGTTTAGGCGTGAAAAGGTAACATACAGACAGACAGACAGAGTTACTTTCGAATTTATAATATTAGTATGGATGCCGAGATAAAATGAACATTGTTTATTTATATATTTTTATCCTTAGTAAAATAAATTTAATCGGCCAAAACAGAACATGCATCATAGCTCACGATTGCTTAACTAAAGCAGCACCTTAATTGTGTAACACACTATTACTCCCAATTTGCATCATGTTAAAGCCCATTGCTCCATATTGTTTGAAAATTGTGTCTGTACAACAATGCAAATAACGCAATGAATGCTGTTGAACTGTCAAAATGAAACCCTTTGCTACTGATAGTGTGTTACGCTATTACCCTGCAGAAAAAAACAGTTCGTGGGTCATTTTTCTAAGCTTGAAAATCATTTTTCTTACTAAATCATTATCCTCAACAATAGTAAAACAAAAAAAATATATATTTCTTTAAATTCTTGTTTATCTGCAGTAGGTAAGTCTAATAAAAAACTTGTAAACTGAACATGCCTATCAATACTGTTAAAAAATATGAGCGATACACGCAAGTTTTCAAGAATCCATAAAATTTACTCAAAAATAATATTTTCTGGAGATTCATCCTCGTGCTTAAAAGATCCAGGAAGACGAAAGTTGTAAAGCACCAGTTACTTAATAAAAGATCTCCCTTGGGGAGTGAAGCAAACGGCTCAATAAGATAGACGGTGCCATCATCGTAGTAGAAAAAACCTCGTAAAATGTAGGAGGGGCCACATTAAATAAATTGCAGGCGCCTACCACCCGTGGTGACATCTGCGTCAAGTCGCTAAACGCTAACTGTCCTTACCAAAAGCAATCGTGGCGCGACTAGACGAACGACGCGATCGTTTGTATGAATTTTAACGAACAGTTAGTTACCTTTGCATAAAAGGTTGAGATTTTTTAGAATAGGAATCGATAGAAATTTATAATTCTTTTATATTTTATTTATTTGAGCAAAGTAAATAAAATATAAAAGAATTATAAAATTATATTGACTCGTATTCTAAAAAATCTCTATAAGTAACTGACTGTACATACGAACGCGGTTTGATTGATCTCGCGAATATGTCATAATCTATCTATACTCATAGTAGTAAAGTACCTACTAATAAGCTGAAGAGTTTGTTTGCTTGATCGCGGTACTCTCTGGAAGTACTATGGTCAATGGGTTGTCTAGTCGATAAATAATCGATAGTCAACATCTTGATTCTAGACTATCGATTGAGACGACCCTCATCACTCTTATTTTGCGGTACATAGCCGCTGCCGCACTCCGCGTGCGGAACTATATTTACTTTATACAAATAACCGTGAGCACAAAATACAGAGAGTACAGAAGTCAATCTACATACAAAATGCGCTCGATCAACGCACACAGACACCGCTCACGGACACGATATCTCGGAACGGTTGAAAACAGTGCGAGCGCGAGTGCCATCCGCTTGAGACACGCGTCTGTGAAGTGCAAAAATGGAGCAACTTAAAAAAGTTATTATAACTGTTCAGTGGACGGTTCTTTAAATTCAACATTAAACGGCGAAGTGTCGTTTTTTAAGCTACCAGTTGTTTCAGCGAGGTAAGTAGGTATTTGCTTGTATTTCGATGGTTTGTTTTATCGTAACACAGAATAGTTAGGTAGGTAGGTAAGCGCCCCGGCCCTCGGCCCCGCGCCGTATAAGGGAACATGACTGCGGCCTTGTAATATTTTTACAATTTATATTAGGTATTTATTGTAATACCTATAAGCTAAAAAATACGCTCATCTTCCTTATTATAAAAAAATTAAGATAGAAATGCTCAGCGAGCCGGCCGCCCGCGTAGCCGCCGCCGCCGATCATGATATTTTTTGTGATCATGGCAACAATATGTTGTAAAGTGTCTATCTAAGCTCGATTTATATAATAGTTTCCTATTTTGAATCAGTATGAACGAAATAACTTTTTTGTAAGGCAAATTCACGCCACCATGTTGAAAATATGATTTTTTTGTTTGTCTAGATATTGTGTTGTTTTTAGTGTCATTTGATAGGCTTAAGTCTCAAACGGATAAGGCAAAATAAATTGTGTAAATAGGGTAGTCACAACTAGATATGAGTGCCATTACCACGATAATTTTTTGTGCATAAGCCAAAGTTGACAACCCTAGCGCGACCACCGCACGTAGGTATCAAAAGTGAAGTACATACATGTGATTGACTTCTGTACTCTCCGTTTTTTGTGCCGTGAGTCGGATGTTATTTATTATTCCCCAAGACTTTCTACACACGTTTATCTAGTCGACCATATCTGAGTAAATACAAATGAGTAGGATATCTTCGTCTGTTTCCGTTGTCCCCATTGACGCTGTCTCCAGTGAGCGCGCTCGTACGTATACGTCGTCACACGCACACACTGACAAAATTACGTGAGCGCGCTCGTACGTATGCGTCGTCACACGCACACACTGACAAAATTTATCGCTGCTAAAGGTGCGCCAGTCGTGGCTACGCTACGCTGTATGTAATACCGCCCGCGCACGCTCCGCCGCTGCCCTACTGCTCGTAATAATGTGTACGTGTACCTACCTACCTCCTTTAACTACAAATTCGTGAAGATGGAATGAATCATATATTTGAATAAATACATGATTCAGTAAAACCACGTTTTAATTAATCATATTTCGATCGTAATTTTTCAAATAACTAAACAGATAACATGACGTAGGTAATGAAAAAAAAGTAGTCAGCTCCTGGTCTATGTAGAAAAAATAATTGAAAAAACTTTGTATTAAAGATGCCTGATGCTTACCCTACAGGGGAAAATTGTTTTGTATAGAGATTGACTATGCATTTTTGACGATTGACTAAACTATAACTGACAGCCCTACGTGTTTAGGCTATTATCGCTCGCTCGGGGCTCGAGTTGGCTTTCTTATTTGTGTTCTTTCAAGAACGTAGTATTGTTATCATTAATCACTACAAAACCGATCACAAAGGACGTATTTTTTGCTTAGAACTAAAACAATGCAGAAATGTTATATGAAATCTCATTTTTGCACTATTTTTCATGAATACACTGTTTTTTATTTTTTATTTAGATATAAATTTACCACAGAGGTTTGATGTTCCCCATTATGTTTAATATAAAATGTATGCACTGGATCAAAAAGATACTGGCTGAAAATGAAAATCAGCTGAATAAAGAATCAATTCATTTGCACCGATCAACATCGTCATGTTATTATTATTTATTTATCAAAATCTCCTTTATCACTATAATTACAGGTGTATACCTAATGCGATAGCGTGGTCTTACAATTATCTTAAGTACTACGTACCTACGTCTACTTCTCATGGAAATGATTTGAAATTGAGTCGGCGTCAAGCTGTATCGTTTGATTCTGATGATATTAATTATTGTTCACAAATAAACCAATAAACACTAGAAAAAATGTTCCAAGTATAAGTGCAAATTTCACTTTTAATAACTATACATTTAATAATTGTAAGTTCTAAATGTTTGAGGTGAAGATGAATTAAACTTCTTGAGTTTTTATTTTGAGTAGGTATATTTTATCACGGTAAGTAGATTGGTAGTTGAAAGAAAAGTAGATTAAGTACGCACCTTGCTAAAGTGAGTATTTAATGCACTCGTGTTAATTTAGTGCCCTCGCATGCGCTCGGGCACCAACATAACACTCGTGCATTAATAACTCACTTTGCGCTCGATGCAACAATCTACTATTTTTGTATGACCATACCTACATGGTCATACAAAAACAGGTTGATCACATTTCTATTATATAAACCTATGCATTCTTAGTGTCAAATAAACGTTTATTTTTAGGGTTCCGTAACCAAAGGGTGCCAACGGGACCCTATTACTAAGGCTCCGCTGTCCGTCCGTCCACCCGTCTGTCACACGTCACACAAATATTATGTGTGTAGTGTAAAATATTGTACAGTGGCACGTAACACTTTGTGTGCGAGTACGACTCGCAGTTGGCCGCTTTTTTATTGTTGTTTTGCTTATTATATTATTTTGAACTAGCTGTTGCCGCAACTTCGCACACGTGGTGCCATCTATTATCATAATAACGTTATTGTTGTTTTCCTCGAGAATAACACTTTTTTTCGGGATGAAAGGTACCCTATGTCCGTTTTTGTACATCAGACAACGTATGTGCAAAATTTCAGGATGATCGGTGCAGTGGTTTAGGCGTGAAAAGGTAACAAGCAAACAAACAAACAAACTTACTTCTGAATTTATAATAATAAATATATACTAGCTGCTGCCCGCGACTTCATCCGCGTGAAGTCCTATCCTAACTAAAAGTAAGTATTAATAACATACCTAGTATCTACATTATAATTATAATAATTATATAAAGCCTCGATCAACATCTATCGAGGCTCTCGTTAGGCGGTTGGATCAAGGGCCTGATTCAGAAGGCAGTAGTCCTCGATACGGCTCGCATTGTGAGGAGGTTCCTGTATCTGGAGCCCTAACCACCGGTAGCTTGGACCCTGCTTCCGACACCGGCGGATTACTATTTTTTATATTTTTAAATGTCTTTATGTCCTAATATTTAAAAATATAATTTATATGTAAATAATGAAATAAAGGAAATAATAATAATAAAGAGGCTCTCGTTGGGCAGCAGGATCAAGGGCTGGATTCAGAAAGCGGTACTTCTGGACACGGCTCGCATTGTTAGGAGGTTCCTCTCTCTGGAGCCCTGACCGCCGGTAGCTTGGACCCTGTTCCCGATACCGGTGGGCTACTATATTTTATATCCTAATATTTAAAAATATACTTAATTTATATGTAAATAATGAAATAAAAGAAATAATAATAACATTTGTTTCAGACAGTATCCATATTACAACACACACATTTAAAAAAAAAACAAGTAATTCACATCAAAATAAAACAAACAAAAACAACGCACACAAAATAAAAGCAGTTTAAAAACAGTTAAGGACATGTTACACACATTAGGACCGGGAGGAACTGTCCACTGCTCACAGTGTAGTACGCAAACGTATCCAGTGGCACAGCAGTGGGGAGTCCCACCTGTCCGCGAACACACTTATTATACCTACTGTTGCTACTGGACCTGACACGACTCAGCAGCGACGCACATTGCTTCCTTATAAGAGCATGAAACCCATCAGTGTGCACTTCTGCGAACATGGTCGAAGCACTGCAGAATCGTGTCAGCCCCAGCAGCACCCTAAACGCGTTGTTGTACCTATTGCACACGTAGGGCGTTGTATGACCCAAGTGTGTAGTTAACCCACAGGCTGCACGTGTAAAGTGTTTGGCAGTAAGACTTAAAAAGAGTCACTTTCACTTGATTACTGCTACGCGCGAACCTGCGGGCCAATATATTACACCGGACAGCCAACGCCCTACGTGTCCTTTCCACATCCGCGTTATCTTTTAGGTCCTCGAAAATCCAGTGGCCCAGATACTTGAACTGAGCGACTCCGTTTAAGTGGGTACCAGCTAAGGTGACTGTAGATGCAGTCACATAATTTTTGCCCCCCTTTAAAAATAATAGGTACATACACCTTGCTTGAGGAAAATAATATCTCTGATTCAATATCAGAGATTTTATATTCCTAAATCTCAGTAAATTTTAATTTCCTTTATCAGAGCTTGGATTGTGTTTAAGTAATATAAACTGGGACATTTAAAAGCTTTTGTCATAATGATGCTGAGATTACTCAGACTAATTGCTTTGCTATGAGTGAATACCTACTACTTAGAGAGCACACAAAAATAAATATAAGGCCTTTTATACAAGGCACAGTTGCTTTCCAGTGCGGCGGCGTATAAACCGCGCCGTAGAAATATCATGTTCGTGTACAAGCTTCCGTTTATGATAGTGATCCATACAACACTGACCACCGTACCTACACACGGTGAATAAACCGTAGTTTTTCACGACATGAAAAACATGTGCGTACAAAGGGCCTTAGGCAGGTAGGTGCCTACTTGAAACTATAGCTACCAGTCTGTATCTTTTCCTCTATATTCGGCTAATTCATTTCATCGGAAAACAGAATATTTTTCTTGGATAACAACGCGGAAACAATAATTAAAACCACAACAGCGCTCGGGAACCAAAATCACCAGCATGAACCAAACGACTTTCGTAACTTCTATAAGTTGTGTCTCTGCTGAGACAACTTTAGATGATTTCAGGGAGATCACGCCCGGCGTGATTATACATAACAAGCGACTCAGTCCTGCTTCACACGGTTTTTACGACTTGGCAAAATATCGAGTTCTTTGTTTTTTTTTTTTTTTCAAGTTAATTATCTTTTGTATGCACCTGTTTCTGTGTCAAATAAACCAATACTTCTTTATTTTTTTTTATTATAATTAAGATTAATGAGTTTGTTTGTTTAAACGCGCTAATCCGGATTTGAAAAATTCCTATTGCATTTGATAGCCCAATTCTTGAGGAAAGCTCCACGCTAAAACCCCAAGGAGCCGAGCTAAAAGAAAAAAAAATCAGAAAGCACAATAATCGAAGACGAAGTAATAGCGCGGGCAGCTGATGTGATGCGACGGGGTGCGTCCGGGGAACAAGAAATTTCACGCGCACGAAGTCGCGGGCAGAAGTTAGTGTAGGTATCAATACATAAACCTTTCGGAATAAATTTTCTAAATGATGGTGAAAACCACATCAAAATCCGTTGCGTAGTTTAAAAAAACAACGCGGTCACAAACACAGACACGAAAATGTGTAGATTATGCTGGCCAAAATATAAACTTTATTGCCGTATTTTATCTCGAAGATCTTTTCAGTATGTCTGGAGTATTGTAAGATAAACGTGTGATTGTGTGGTAGCTGTATACTCTTTGTTTTTGTGTCTTTAACTAATGTAATTGGCCTTGGCTGTTTTATGTTAAAAAAACCGGACAAGTGCGAGTCGGAGTCGCGCACCGAGGGTTCCGGTAGGTATATAAATAGTTCATCACGGGATTTTTTTTGTTTTTGTAATGTATGTACAAAACGGTTTTCGGATTTTTTCCTTTATTTGTGTTATATGACATTGCTTCTTGCCTCTCATGATTCTAAGTCAACGGGAAGATAGGTTTTGATTCCCTTGCGAGTTTCAAAATATGCGGCATAAACGGAACATAAACGCCCGTATCTTTTGATTACGTTGACTTCGAAGTTTCTCGTATATTTAAACCATAATTTACATTGCTGTCATTAGCATTGTATTAATGTCGATCCTTGGGTTGTACTATGCCGTTGCCGTTGTATTGATCGTATCCATTGGGAAACTTATTCGTCATAATTACTATCGATGTTTCCAACTGTTTGTGTGTTTGTGGCTTTCACTGACCTATGATAGTATAGAGGTATTAGGAACAGGGTTTAAACTTCACTCATCCTCCATAGAAAAGGGAGGATCCTTCAACCAGACCGGTGTTGTGTCTTTTTTTTTGTGGATAGGAAATCATCAAATGACTCCTCCCGCTCTGGGTGGAGCGGAAGGGAGTGTCAGACTCTTACTAATTAAAACCCACCCGTGTTCCTTCCTTAGCCCTTTATGTTCCGGGGCAGCGGTAACCCTTTCGGACGATCCCGCTGACCCGGCAGGCTTCGGCCCTAACGGGACCCTTCCCTTTTGCTGACGTCTCTTTGACGCGCGCGTGGAATACCTACGCGCCGTCCGGCACGGGCCTGGTCCTGATTGGACGGCAACTGAGGCAGGCCGCGATGTCGTATGGGAGGCATCGTGGCTGAGGGTTGAAGGCCGCGGCGGGAGAGGAGTGCCGGTATTGCGGTGCGCCGCTCTCCCTACCTTCCGCAGCCTTGACGGGGTCGCCACCGTCTGATGGCGGACGTGGTGGGGCCGCAGAGGTGGAGGAGTGTTGGTATGACGTTGTCCGCTCTCCCTATCCTCTGCGGCCGAAAATTGGCAGGCGACGGGGCCAATGACCTGACCCGTCGCCGGGGGACCAAGGGTGCCCAGACATGGAGTCGTCTGGCGCCCATATCGCTGGCATGGCGCTGGTTTGGTCCCTGGGGTGGTCACGGCGTGCTATGTGTTTTGGTGCGCCGGTGATGGGGAATACTCCCCAGAGGAGGGTCCGGTGACGGACAGCCGCGGCGGGTTCACGGACGAGTGTTAACGCGTGCCCGTGTTCCCGCCGCAAGCGGCAGAGGAGGACACCGTGGATTTTTACTGGGTTAGAGTCCCACATAACTGCACTATCTCCCCGTGGTAGTGCAGAATGCATGAGCATTTCCCCACGATAAGAAAAGGGCCGGATGCGAGAGGTCGCCGTCGCTGCCGATCGCCTCTGCGAGGACACAGCGGTGCTCCGCCCAAGCGAGGCAGACCTCCACCGTTTGCGCCACCGTGTCCTCGAAAGATTGTTTTAACAATATGTTTGCTTATGTGTTACGGAAATTATATTCATTGGGAAACAAAAGCTGAGCAATATTGTTTCCAGGAATTTTGAGAAGTGACTTTTTAAAATGGTTTATTTCGGAATTATAATCTTTTCTTTACACGTTATACTGTGATAAGTTCCCGCCGCTAAAACACTTAATTTTTTGATAAAAATGCACACAAAGGTGCTTTCCACATTAAATATTCACGATATAAATATTTCACGTTAAAGCTCGCCTATATACAAATGATACGAGCGGTATTTTTCAAAACAGCCTAAGTATTTCTAGAACATTTTATAAGAAAGCTTATTAATACGTATCAAAAAGCGTTATTTTCAAGCTTGTTTTATTTGTTTTTGTTTGTTAGAGCATTGGTTATTCATCAGAATAGAAAAAAGAAAAAACGATGCAGGAGGTAAATTTTATTCAGCACTAGGAAAAGTAGATCGCGATACAGAATCGTAGGCAAAAAGGTTTTTTTCTTAGGGGTGCCGAAGTTATTCAGGCAAGTGAGGGATCAACATGGACTTATTATATTATCTATACTTATAATAAATCTGTAGAAGTGAAAATTCTGTACATTGAAAATATCAAAAAAATAAATGGCAGGGGTGTTACTAGACCGACACCGAACCCAAAAAAATGATTAACAAAAAATGTTGTCTGTCTGTCTGTTTGTTCAGGCATGCAAAAACTACCGGTTCGATTACGATGAAACTTGATTCTTTAATATCCTGGGCACCACACTGGGTACTTTTTATCCCGGAAAAGTATCTCTCTGTCTATCTATATAAATAAAAACAAAAGGCCTGACTGACTGACTGACTCATCAACGCCCAGCCCAAACCCTTAGACCTAGAAAGCTGAAATTTTATACAATGGTTCCCTTTATAATGTAGACTAAGGGAGTTAAATAGGGAATGAAAGTTTGTATGAGTCCGTCAGTTTTAAAGTTAGGATCTTCAAATTTTGTGTTTAGGCTAACGATTGAAAATTAATTTATACGTGTCTCAGCGTTTTTGATAATTTCTCCCCCAAAGGGGGATGAACGACCTGACTGAAATATCAACGCACAATCGCTGGTCCTAGGGACATGAATTTTGGAGGGTGTGTTTTTTGTGAAGAGTAGGTATCGAATAATAGGGGTTTTTGGAAATTCAACCTTTAAGGGGGTGAAAAGGGGGGATTTTGTTTGTATGAACAATCTTATTTCTTGAGTTAATAACCTTGAAACTTGGCACGAATACTTGTCTAAGTAAATTATGAAATTTAGAATTTTTCTTTTCCCTAAAATACTCCTTAAAGAGGTATTGGGGGGTGTCAAAATTTGTATGGTAGATTTTTAACGCCCTGTCCGATTAACTTGAAACTCAGTATTTATACTAAGGACTAAAAATAATTAATAACGTGTATCAGGGTTTTTCGAAAATCTACCCCTAACTGTGTGAAAAGAGGTAGTTCATTTTAAAGGGGAGGATTTTACTGCGTGGCTTGATTAGCTCGAAAATTGGTATAAATAAACTTTGAGTCAAGTTATGAACACATCTTAAACGATTTTTCAAAATTCCACCCCTGTGGGGGTGAAAAGCGGGGATACAGTTTATTTGAAAAATCTGATTCCTTTCTTCTATAAACTTAAAAATTGGCCCGAATACTTATTTATCTAAATTAATTATGAAGATCATACCAACATACATTTTCGAAAGTTTTAGAGGAAAGTACGAATTTCACGCGGACGAAGTCGCGGGCAGGAGCTAGTAGGTATATAATAAGTCCATGGGGATTAATTTAAACAAAAAAAAAAAACTAACTACCTACCCAGTTCCAACAATTTTGCGCAATTGTATCTCAACCTTTTTAGGTTTAAAGAATCTTTATTTCTCATAAGAACATGATACAGTTCACTTAAATGAGATTTAACTTTTAACATAAATAAATAATCGTCGTCTAATGACGGAGCATGCAGATGTAGAATATGTAAAACTATAACAACAACGTACGAGATCAACAGCAAACAAGGTAAAAGTGAAGGTAGTTACATATAAAACAAGTTCGTACTGCTGGCCAATTTGACACCAAGGTACCCTCATATACTGATTATTCACTTTGTGAGGAACACAAACAACGATTAAGTAGTGAACTACTGTGTTAATGTGTTTGTGTGCTAGCATAGTGCGTGCACGCGTTTGTTTGCTTGTGTGCGACCAGTATAGTCTCGGAGATAGGTAATCATTTTTAATTTTGATTATTACGTGTGAGTTCTTGTTTTATGTGTTCTTATTTTGTATTATTTAAGTGTATTTTTTGTTTTTATTTTTATGTAAGTATTTTATATTGTGTTGTCACGGTATTTAGGTAGAAATTATAATAGAAATAGTATTATTTAAGTGTATATTTTGTTTTTATTTTTATGTAAGTATTTTATATTGTGTTGTCACGGTATTTAGGTAGAGATTATAATAGAAATAGTATTATTTAAGTGTATTTTTTGTTTTTATTTTTATGTATGTATTTTATATTGTGTTGTCACGGTATTTAGGTAGAGATTATAATAGAAATAGTATTATTTAAGTGTATTTTTTGTTTTTATTTTTATGTAAGTATTTTATATTGTGTTGTCACGGTATTTAGGTAGAGATTATAATAGAAATAGTATTATTTAAGTGTATATTTTGTTTTTATTTTTATGTAAGTATTTTATATTGTGTTGTCACGGTAGTTAGGTAGAGATTATAATAGAAATAGTATTATTTAAGTGTATATTTTGTTTTTATTTTTATGTAAGTATTTTATATTGTGTTGTCACGGTATTTAGGTAGAGATTATAATAGAAATAGTATTATTTAAGTGTATATTTTGTTTTTATTTTTATGTAAGTATTTTATATTGTGTTGTCACGGTATTTAGGTAGAGATTATAATAGAAATAGTATTATTTAAGTGTATTTTTTGTTTTTATTTTTATGTATGTATTTTATATTGTGTTGTCACGGTATTTAGGTAGAAATTACTTTTTTCATAATATAATCCTTTAGTTTTCTTTTGTAAATATGAATACTTTTGCACTCTTTAATTTCATTTGGCAAGTTATTATATAATTGGACCCCTTCATATAAAAAATTCTTTTTTCCATATTTTACTGTTCTAGGAAAACGCAGAACTACTTCGTTTCTATTTCTTAGGTTGTGTGAGTATGTCTTTTTTGTAAGTTTAATGTTGGTTTGTGTAGTGTTATCTAAACATTTTTTTACTAATATGCAGGTATTGTAGTTGTATAGTTGACGGAGATTGAAAAGTTTAGTTTTTTCGTATAGTTGTTTAGTAGGTGTTAGAAAGTCATAACAATATAACCGTTTTATAAGTTTGTTTTGGGTTCTCTGTATGTAATTGAGGTTAGTCTTGGATGCTGATCCCCAAATCTCAATTAGGTATTCTAAATTAGGTTTTACTAATGAGCTGTAGATAGTGCGTTTTATCTTAGGTGGTAAGCAGTTTCCCATTTTGCGAAGAGCTCCAGAAAGTGACACAAGCTTGGCTCTTACGTGCTCGATATGGGGTTTCCAGGACAGTTTGTCGTCTAATAGTAGTCCAAGATACTTTTCTGTACTGGACTGCTTGATAGTTAGGTTATTAATAATCAAAGGGGCGTGGGGTGGAATCTTTTTGTTTTTTGCTGCAAATATCATGTAGGATGTCTTCGAAGTATTAATGGTAAGTAAGTTATGTAGAAACCATTCATTTATTACATTTAAATCGTTTTGCGCCTCACTAATGATATCGTGTATGGATTGACCGAAGTAGAATATACTAGTATCATCTGCGTAAAGTGTTAGATACCCTGTTAACCCTATTTGATTAATGTTGTTGACATAAATTAGGAATAACGATGGTCCCAGAATAGATCCTTGTGGAACTCCACACGTGATTTTTTGGGGAATACTCTTGTAGTTACCAATTTTAACAACCTGGTATCTGTTTGATAAATATGATTCGAATAAATTGTAAGCAGTTCCAGTGATACCTAGGTTAATTAATTTTTGTAATAGTTTTGCATGAGAAACAGTATCAAACGCTTTTTTCAAATCAATAAAAATGCCTAAGCCTATATTTGTTTTATCTATATTTGTTTTAATATTCGTTACTAGGTCAATGGTTGCTGACAAGGTGTTTGATTTTGATCTGAAACCATATTGTTGGTCAATTAGGAAGTTTTTTTCATTTAAATATTCAATTAAGCGGTTGTATATAATTTTCTCGAAGATTTTAGATATCACCGGTAGCACAGAAATTGGCCTGTAATTGCTTGGGTCCGTTTTCGTACCCGACTTGAAGATAGGAGAAACTTTTGCCAACTTCAGGCTATCAGGAAACGTACCATGGTTAAGACATTTGTTTACGCAACTAACTAATGGTGAAATTATAACATTCTTAATACATTTTAATGCTTTTGTGCTAATTCCGTCCACGCCTGTGCTAGTATCAGCATCCAAATTATCGATAAGTTTAGTAACTTCTTCGATTGTACAAGGTCTAAATTGTGTAAGCGTTTTTGTGTGTTCATGCCCGTCTTTGTACATAAGTGTGTTACCTGAGTTTAAATGGTATCCCGATGGTATCCCATTAGCCAGCTCTGTACCAATAGTGGCGAAATAAACATTCAGTATATCACAGATTTTTTCGCCTTCTGTTACAATTTGTGAATTTACTTTTAGCTTTGGAGGTAAAATATTCATTTTGGTCTTATTCATAGCTAGAGAATTAATAGTTTTCCACATCTTCTTCGGATTATTGTTACATTTTTGGAATTTGTTGTAGTAGTAGCTGTTTTTATCATTATTTATCTTCTTGCTTACTTTGTTTCGTTGTGCTAAAAACTTCCTTTTCAAGATTATGTTTGCTTCTTCACTTTTTAACTGTTGCCACAAAGTATTTCTGTTATCGATCATCTTAATAACTTCTTTATTAATCCAGTCGTCCTTTGGTAAGTTCATTACTTTTGATTTTTGCTTCTTGTTTTGTAGTATGTGTGACGTAACGAAGGCTTCCAGACATTTGTAATCATCATCTATGCCTATGCATGAAGCTTTGCTAATACTTTTGTATAAGTTTTCATAGTCTATGGCCTCATATTGGATGTTTTGTTTAATTTTTGGCTTGTATTTAAACATTTCCAGATAAATCTGTTTATGGTCAGACATAGCAGACTCCAGAATAGCAAAATGGAAGGACTGCTTTTGTAGGTCTGTTGCAACATGATCCAAGATGGTGTTTGTTGTTTGAGTTTGCCTCGTGGAGTATTCCTTATCAATTTTATTTAAGATGTCGTAGCCACTTTCTTCGAGTTCTGATAGGTATTGAGTGACACATGTGTTTGGATTCAGTAGGTCTAAGTTAAAATCACCAAACACGATTGATCTCTTTCTAGCTTCCAGTTGCAAGGTATATCTATCGAGAAAGTCTTTAATGTTCGAATGACCTGGTTTGTAGATACCTCCAATATGCAGCGCATATTTGGGAAGATATATCCATAGGTAGTGGTTGCTATCCTTGTAGGTGTCCTCTGTTACTTCAAAGGGAATACCTTCATGAATGTAGATAGATACGCCCCCTCCCTTACTGTCATGTCTATAATTGTAAATATGTTTGTAGTTAGGCAGATCGTATAATTTTGCATCTTGTTCTGATGTTATCCAAGTTTCAGTTAGAATTACGACATGTACTATAGAAGGAATTGCTTTTAGGATGCACTGTAGTTCTTCAAGTTTTCCTGGTGTGCGGATACTTCTTACATTAGCATAGAAGGTTTTGAGGAATGACGACTTTGAGGGCAAATCTTTATACTTGTGAATTATTTGGTATGTAATATTTCCTGGGTTAATATTATTGGAACAACAGGTGTTAGATCCGGTTAGTTTTTTGAATTGTAGTTGTTTTTGGTTATAGTAGGTACTCCTTTAATATATTTAATTATTAGATTTGTTTCCCCTTTCTGCTCACGCTCTTTAAGTTCAGTTTGGAGATTTTGTATATAAGTCCTTTGAGCTGGTGTTTGGTCCGAATATATTTTTATAGTCTTGGGCAGTTTCGAGCGATTCTTCAGTAAGTATTTTGGTGTATCAGGAGAATCAAACACAATTTTAATGGGGCGGGGTTTATCTGCATTATATTTGCCCAATCTTGTGGATATTAAGGGCTTAGGACAATCTTGATAGGCTTGTGTTAGGATCTTGTGAACTTCTTCAGAGTCACAATTGCTGCCTGTGGAGAGATCGTTGACATCTTGCTCATTCAAACCCACCAATATTATGTTCTTGTCTCTTTGAAGTCTGCCTTGCATTTCGACAAAAATCTCGTGCTGTGCTCCAAAACTTAATTCGGGTTTTCGGTTTTCACTTTTAAGCTGATTTAGCTCATCCTCGATAGCTATAATTTTATTTTGAGTAATTTTATGTTCGGTTGTAATATTTTCCACGGATTTATGCAGTTTCTTATATTCTTCTGTTAGGTTATCCGTTGTTAATTTCAGATCTTGAATATCTTGCCTAATTTCATTCCGCATTTGTGTTATATTTTCAATTTGTTCGTTCATCGCTTCCTTTATACAACCCATTATTTCGCTACGGAATTGGGCTAAATCTCTTTTGAAATCATATTCCAGAGTGTGTGGTCTTCTCTTTCTTGAGTCTTTGTTAACTCGACCTTCATCATCCTCTAAATTTGACAAATTAGAGGTGGATCCACCACTCATACTTCCGCCAAACATTTGTGTCTTTGTTGGAGTTCGCGGTAAATTCATAATATCTAGCTCTCGAACTAGGCTCACAGAACCGGTTTCGGCTTCTTATCTTTCTCGACCGTAGGTAATCTGTTTTGTGCTCTAATTAGTTTTTTTAAAATACACTTTATTTGTAGCAACACAGAAGTTGATTTAGTATAGCTTTAGTTTTAATATTTTATACTTTGACGATATTTTAAGTTTTAAACACGCGTCCGCACACTCCGCCGCTCGACGAGCGAAAAAAGCAATAAATACGCACAAATAATATGCACATTGTAAGGCTGAGAACTCACGGAGCGATTTAAACACGCGCTCGTCGTGGTTGCGGGACTGTTGCTATATTACAAAAGTTTTTCCTCACGTAACCGTAGTTTTGTCTGTTTAGTTGGATTCCGCAGCCGCCGCCACTGTGGGAATGCCTGCAAACATGGCGGGAGATAATCGCAAGTCTTGCGCTGCACGCAATCTTCGACCACAGAGAATGCGGGCGATAGCCGCAAAAGCGCAGACGACAGTAGTCTGCACGATTCTACTGGTTGCCCGCCGCGGTGCAACGGTAGCATTCGCGTACAGCACAGCATGCAGTACAGCAGCTATGCTTTTTGCAAAATGTGTAGCCCGCATCTTTACGGCCTGGCCATGAAGTCGCCGCTATCAGCGGCAGCTTAGCGTGGGGCGGCGATCGGTAAAAACAAATATACCAAAATGTATGAACGATGCCACGACGTACCGCTCGCAGCGTCAACGCTAGACAAAAGAAACCGCGGCGCTTGCCGCTAAGCCAAAAGTTGTGGCCGGGCGGTTAGGCAGAACCCACGGAGCGATATTTACCTGCGCGCGCTGCGAAATCGGGTGGGTTACATAATAATATCTATACAACATGATAATAAAATAGTAACGAAGTCAAAACTGTACATTGCATATTTTTGTCCGTTAGTCTGTTTGTCTGGATGTATGTTTCGTGTTGCTGCAAAAACGGCTTTGGATGAAATTTAGCACACATGGCCCTTTATTTAAAAACGTTGCCAAAGTTAAGTATTGATGAGCGACTGTTTAACTATACATTTTTGACGTTTAAACGTCTCTTAACTTTAAGCAACGTTTATAAATAAACCCCATAAATAAACGTATTTTGTTTTTCTTTCTTTTTTTTCACCTAGATTAACACATAGGGAACTTTTAATTCCGGTAATACGTTCCCGTGGGATATTTTCCGACATCCACGCGGGCGAAGCCGCGAGCAAAAGCTAGTAAGAAATAAACCCTTATGTTGCCACGCAAGCAAGTTTGCAGATCTGCAAATTAACTTACGAAAGGTACCTACATACCTAACTATATTTGTATCCTTGGAGTATCACGTAGCCGTCAATACGTCTTTGTTATGATACATTATTGTGTTCGATGGACAATTAGTTTATCCATTATATATCTATGAGCTGTT
The DNA here is from genome assembly GCA_947508005.1 of Amphipoea lucens. Classification (NCBI taxonomy): domain Eukaryota; kingdom Metazoa; phylum Arthropoda; class Insecta; order Lepidoptera; family Noctuidae; genus Amphipoea; species Amphipoea lucens. The sequence continues at coordinate 10,136,175 of OX382358.1, forward strand.
TAGACAAATAAGCTGTCTTAATATAGATAGGTTACATAGAGTATTAATATAATAATATCTACAGTCGATTGAAGGTTGAGCTACGTTGGGTCGAACCATGAAATTTTGCAAAAGAGTGCCTTATACCGCGAAAGTGAATACTAGGGAAGGATTTTTGAACATTCATCTTTGAAAGTTTGCATAGAAGTTCATCATTTTTGCCGATGGGGAATCCCATCGTAGCGGTTCACATTTAGCTCTTATTGATAGTTATCTCGCTCATTAATTGAAACGAAGACGTTGGTCATACTTACCAAAAATAATCGGTTATTGAAGTGGAGTACCATAAACGATTATTTCTGGTATGACCAACGTCTTCGACTTTTCTAAGTGTGCGTTGATACGCACACGTATAAACACCGCACTGAATCAGCATCGCTTCATATTTTTTCTATGAAATTCCATACTGAGTGTTCGGTCAGACTGGCAGCATGGGCACGGGGCGGGCGCGGCGCGGCGAACTCAAATATATTATGAACTTCCTTTGAGTGTCCAATTGTCCATAGTGGGCACGCGGGCGCGGTGAGCTGAACTGAACTCATGCCATAGCTCGTTCGTACAAATGACCGCAGTGGGTGCACGGCGCGGGCGCGGGCGAGGAGCGGGGTTTTCAAACTAGCTCGAGCTTTTTTCTAGTAAAAATGAGTCTTCTTCATCCCTAATATATTTTGATAAACACTGGACACGACAACACGCAGAACGCAGCCGCGCTCCAGTGCGGATAGGCAGCCTGCGCGCGTTCCCGCAGCCACGCCCGCCCCGCGCCTGTGCCCCAATCTGGCCAAACACCTAAGTATCGTAACTGCATCACCTCGGCTCGGGATCAGCTAGTAAATAGTAGTCACTGAGCTTATGGTTCCGACCAACGACGCCACCTTCACCCAGCCGCAAGCGAAGCGTCGGCCACATGTTAACGCAGCGTCGCCTCGGAGGAGCTGAACCGATCCGGCTACGTGCTTACCTTGGGTGGACGCTTGGTTGATGACGAACCGATTAGGTAAGGTGATGCCAAACCTGTGCAGTACTGATACATATTATGCGTTGTCCTTTAGTAGCAACTAGCTGCGCCCCACGGTATCACCCGCGTAAATGTTGATCCCGTAGGAATATCGGGATAAAAAGTAGCCTATATGTTAATCCAGGGTGTCAACTACCTCCATACAAAATTTTGATCGTGAATGTTTGAGCGTGAAGAAGTAACAAACATATAAACACACATTCACACACACTCACAAACTTTCGCCTTTATAATTTTAGTGTGATGTTCAGAACAGACTAAAGCTCATCAGTTTCATTACACCCCACTGATAAACAATGTGAAAATGCCGCTAGTCTCCTTCCCTCGGATCTCCATTTCCATAGAATATTATCCATAATGACACTTCCGGGACAAAGGAAAGGCCACTCGGGAACTCATATTATTTTGTTTGCGCATAACCGGTAAGGCGATTAAACGTTAAGTTTGATCAACGCTATACCTATATTCTGGCCTAAGCAAATGAGACCCACAGTTTTAGGATATCATAGTTACTATTATTGTCTTTTATTTTGCTGTGGGTAAGACGTTGTTCATTATAATATGTGTGCTTTGCCATATTCGTCATGGAGGGTCGTGTGAGTCAATGTTCGATTGGACATGGTCGGTTCGATTATGATATTTATTCCTGTGACAGCTTTGTTTTTTCTCATTTCATCTTTCGAATAACATTTTATTATAGTGTTTTAGCAGCGCAAAGCTGTGGTAGCCCAGTGGTAACTGCTCCAACTTACGCATCGTAGGTCGTGGGTTCGAACCCAGGCAGGCGCTTTGTTTTGTGTAAATAATTTCATCACCCCTGCACTCAAAAAGGTGAAGGCAAACGATGTGAGGAAACCGCCTTTTTTTTGAGTGATAAGTTATCAAATAACTTCTCCCGCTCTGGGCGCAGCAGGAGTTCGCGTCAGACTTTTACTGACTAAAACCCACCCGTGCTCCTTCAGTTGCCTGTGCCACGGTATCTCTTTCGAACAACCCACGACCCTGGCAGGTATCGGCCCTAGCGAACCCCGTCAGTTAGTGCTGACATCTCTTTGAGGCGCGCGTGGAACACAACGCGCCGTCGCGTCGACCCGGTCCTGGTCCCTACCGGACGGCAAGCTGCCCATTGCTTGCCGTCCGCAAGCCCGCGCCTACGGTGGACGGGAATCGGCTTTCGATTCCCAACTCCTAGGGCGTCTCCCGCCTTGTCCTAGAACCAAAAAATTCGGAGACATGTGACATTTACCAACACGCACTGGGCCCGTGTAGCAGATTACAGCCCTCTCGAAGAGAGGAGGCCTATGTCCCAGCAGTGTGAGCATTATAGGTAGATTATGTATAGCGTTTTAAAAAATTTTCTGAATACCTAAAAATTATTTAACATAATATTCAATTTTATCCTAGTAAATGTGAAAGCCTCTTTGTTTCATAAACCCTTGTCACTTTCAGCGTTAGACTAAATCCCAAGACCTCGAAATATGAAATCTGAAGTCCTCTTATTATACTAACAGCAAAACATTCAAGAGAAAGATATCTCCCGAGCCCTACCTTTGAATTAAAGAAAGTATTTAACACCTAAAATGACGGCTTTAAGAATAGGCCTCTGCATCCCCGCTCGCGAGTCGGATCATTAAGACAGACTGTTAAAGTAGAAAACAAAGACGTATTACGTAAATTTACTATACCGTTTCAATTTTGTTAAGTGGTCTCGCAAGTCTACAGTAGTCGGCAGAATAAAAGTGGTGCTATAAAAAGGCAGGGTTTCGACCCTGTCTTAGCTGCCATCTTGGTGAGAGATTAACAGCCATAATCAAGCAATTGGGTGAAGATTACAGCGATTTTTATGCCGCTATTGACGATGGCGCCTTGAGCGGACTCTTGAGCGCGTCATCAATCAATCTCGTCGGTTGAAACCCTTGTGCAATAACAATGACGAGCATGCTCACAGAGAAATCCCCTCGGAAAATGAGCGCGTGAGTAGGTAAGATGGTGCGTAATAAATGTAGATTTAATGAGTAAGCGATATCGACTACCAATGACACCACGCGTCGTACGCACATAATTATTCATCGCTCAGACATTTAAACGGCAGGCGGTAGGTGAATTTCCGCCCATATTTACTGAGATTTTCTTATTAAAGATTTTAAATAGGCTATTTCTTTTTCACAATTAATGCGTAAGCTAGCTACAAAATATGGCGAAACATATACTGGCAGGCAGAAGAAACAATTAAACTTTATACATTCAGAGATTGTTTTTATTTTCTGACTAGGAGCGACACAAAACATTTTTTTTTTTTTTTTAATAAATTGGTCTGTACGACAGCGATTACTAAGAGAAGACGGTATAAAGTATAAGGCTTTTACTATAAAAATAGGCGTTCGCGACAATTGCAGCTAATGGCTCCACATTTTTTAAAGGCTCATTGTGCGGAAAATTTCTTTGAAGCTTGAGAATATGCTATTCAACTCTAATTAATAGTTTGGTATATTAAATTGCTTACGTAGTAATTGCGTACGTAGGCGCAGCGTTTAGGCGCCCTCCCACAAGGTGGACCGATTCGATGACATTTGATTCTTGAATTTTCTTGCCCGTTCTTCTCTATAGAGATCTACGTTTTGGAATGGGCAACTAGCTTCAACTTTATGACTAACTGACCGACTCTTATCAAAAGTGCCTGTAAATGGTTTATTCATAAAGTTCAATAAATGCTTCGAGTTTGAGGTCGCGGGAATCCGCTAGTTGCAACAAGCACATGTCCGGTCGATGTGGTAAACGTCTTTCGGTTATGATGATCTGACTCTATTTATTACATAAAAGCTAGTTCCTAGTTCGATATCCGTGTTCCTAGTAGATAAATAATGAAACTGATGTTGCTGCTGTTGAAAATACATTTAAGTCAATCTCTAAAAAAATATATTTAGCGTAGACGGGGAATAAAATTATAATTAGGACGAGACGGGCTAATAAATAAAGCTACAATTATAAACGGTAAACGTTACCCTTTTAGGCAGCCAAAGGCGTATCCAATTCTGAATATTATAGACACTTTAGGTGTTACCAGCCGATGCGATTGTTTGCACATGGCGTATCGTTTATACAGATCACCTTTATACCTTTTCACGTTTATGTTTTTGCGTTTCATCAACCTGCGCAGGCGCTACTTGACACTCTTGCCAGATTAATGGCGCCGTGAAAATGAAATGAAATGGAATAAAATATGAAATAAAATGAAATTTATTTGCAAGAATTGTATTACATTACAGATGCTCGGGTTTTTTTAACAGTTTCCAAAAGAATTCGTTAAAACTAGCAAGCAAAATTATTGATTAGGTACATGAATTAAATAAATGAAGCTAATAAATCATTTATGTTTATTAGTATATATGTATTAACTTAAAAATTTGCCCGAATACTTATTAATCTAAATAAATGATAAAGATTATAAACATACATTTTCGAAATTTTTAGAGGAAAGTACGAAATACACGTGGACGAAGTCGCGGGCAGAATGCTACTAATATGTAAAATTCGAAGTCCTGGCTGACTGATATATCAACGCACAGCCTAAACCGCTGGTCCTCTAGAGGCATGAAATTTGGAGGGTGTGTTCTTTGTGAAGAGTAGGTATCCACTAAGAAAGGGTTTTTCGAAATTCCAAACCTAAGAGGGTGAATGGGGGGAGGGTGAAATTTCACGCGGACGGGCAGAAGCTAGTCTTCTATATAAAAAAACAAAGTCGGGTTAGTTACACCATCAATTTATAACTCAAGAACGGCTGTACCGATTTTTATGATCTTTGATTTGTTGGATTTGTCTCCGACCTGAATAGCAGAATAACTATTTAAACATAGGAAAAAAATACGAAAGACCAGCGCTGGGGCTCTGTCCTGCATAGGGTCGCAGCATAATGCTGAGCGATAGCCGTTTTGCGTGGATGTGACGCATGTTTCCCCCTACCTTTTTTTTTTTTTTTTTTTTGTGTTTTTGTTCTTTTTGCGTCATTTTCACCGCAAATAAACGTATTTTCTTTCTTTCTTTTTCTTTACAGAAAAATAATACCTTTTATATGAAACGGCTTTTTTAATATAAGTAACACAACATTAATTGATTCTGAGGCAGCACAAAGTTCGCCGGGTCAGATAGTCTCAGATATACTTTAGATAAATGGTGGTATGTTACAAGTTAGTATTCTAAAACAGACGCAAAATGAAATGGACATATGGCTGTTTGGTCAGCCTCGAGCAGGCGCTTTCATTATTATTTATTCTCAAAAATCAAAGTGACACTTCTTCACATTGTCATTATAAACCATGAAGACGCAGTGACTGCAGTTGAAAGGGCTGTGGTAGAGAACCCCAGCCCAGGTAAGGGAGCGTTACCAGGTAAGATCGGAAGATTCTTCCTTTTATTTATTTATTTAATTAAGGTTCACCAACAGTTGCTACAGACATTATACAGTTAGGAACATACAAGTAATTGTGTCTTAAGTCTAACTGCGCAACCAATTACAGGCAAACACCACATGCATAGTGGTCTTTGTAATTATGAATTTAATTTAATTTAAAGACCTAATGTACTTATATTCTAGATAATTGTTATAAATAATAATACTAATTGCGTCTGACAAACGTCGATATTGAGTCTGCGTGGACGTGGACGACTTTTCATTGAAGGAGTGGCAATCACACCTTTCCTAAGCGACACATTATTGTTTTCCGACATCCACGCGTCTAAGTCACGGGCTCAGCTATTTGTTAATAAATGTCAAGTGTGTAGGTATGTGTTTTTTACCATTGAATTTTTTTTTGTGAGTATACATAAATACAGCTGGTACACACACACATAGTTATATGCGATGCGTTCCATGAACGCTAACTGCGGTAACAATTAAAATTCAATTAGGGGAAGGAGGCTGAGACGGTATTCTTAGAACACGAGTCGGTAACCTCCCACTTGAGAAATAATGTCTAACGTTTTATACATAAAAGTCATTTCTTTTTTCGTGGCTTGTGACCTTGCATTCAGACCACAGAGGTACAGAGGTAGTGCCACTGACTCAAGCCGCCAAACAGCCTAATAAAAAAACCGGTCAAGCACAAATTTACGGTTTTCAGATTTTTTCCTTTAATTGTGCTACATGAAATTGTTTCTTGACAAACATGATTCTAGGTCAACGGTAAGTAACCTATAGGTTATGATTCCCTTGCGAGTGTCAAAATATGCGGCATAAACGGAACATAAACGCCCGTATCTTTTGATTGCGTTGACTTAGAAGTTAAATTTTTTCACTGCTTCAAGGGATTGCAGCGTTGAGTATTTGATATTAATTTCAACTTGATAACTTCACGCGTTCCTAAGAAAAAGGGTCTTGACAGACGGACAGACAGACGGACAACGTATGTGATCTTATAAAGGATTTGTAAATGTTTTTCTAGTTTTTAAATTCTAATTTGAAGAGCCATTTTTTATCTATTCCAAATGATATAAGAATTTAATTTTTGTCGTTCTGTATAAATATATCATTTTACAATACATAATGAAGATCTTTGAAGTTATACTCTGTGACTGTGAGTGTTCTATTGTGTACCCGCACAGTGACCGCAAATCCATACTAATATTATAAATTCAAAAGTAACTCTGTCTGTCTGTATGTTACCTTTTCACGCCTAAACCACTGAACCGATTTAGATGAAATTGTATGAGTCCCGGGAAAGGAGATAGGATAGTTTTTATCCCGATATTCCCACGGAATCGAAACTTATGCGGGTGAAACCGCGGAGCGCAACTAGTATTAAATAAGTCGCTCTAGTACTTAGGAACTGTAGCGTCACCGGGGAAAACAAAAAAACAACTTATTTCTAGCAACATAATAATGAGTACCAACCGCAACCTGTCAAACAAAGGTTTAACTAGGATACTTCCTTACACGCTACGCACATAAGTGACGTATAGTCCTAAACAAAAGGGGCTTATAACCCACTTCGCTCGGAGTTTCCTTCATAAAAAATAATTAATCCCGGCCAAATGTCCCTGAATGGTGTGCGTCGTTAGGAAAATTTTATGCGCTTGTAAAAAATGTTTTAATAAAGTCGGATCACACGAATAAGAAGACAGTAGACGTGTCTTTGTGGTATATGAAGTCAAAAGCAGCAGTGGAGAGTTAACCGCAGACAACAAGTGCGAAGTACAATGGTTGAACCAAACCGAAACCGAACCGAACCGAAATCGAATCGGTTGGCCATAATTTTCGGTCCACTAACTTCCGTGATCTGTGATCGTTATATCACTTATTGGCACCTAATTCCAAAACAGCTTTGGCCTCGTTCAGGTTCTTATGAGTAGACGGTTTAATCTTAATCTCTATACTAAAACCTATATCATCTGCCTAGCCTTTTCCCAACTATGTTGGCTTCCAGTCTAACCGGATGCAGCTGAATACCAGTATTTTACATGGAGCGACTGCCTATCTGACCTCCACAACCCAGTAACTGGGTAATACGATACCCCTTGGCAAGACTGGTTGTCAGACTTTCGGGCTCCTGACTACCCGTAACGACTGTTAAAGATCCACGAATGACAGCCGAGACCAACGGCTTAACGTGCTTTCCGAGGCACGGAGGTGTCTCGGTATGTAAAGATGGTCACCCATCCACAAACCAACCAACATATTTAGCCACAGGCCCCCCTACTAAAACCTATACTTTACGTAAATATATATTACTAGCTTCTGCCCGCGACTTCGTCCGCGTGAAATTTCACCCTCCCCCCATCACCCTCTCAGGGGTGTAATTTCAAAAAACCCTTTCTTCGTGGATTAAAATTGGATTACTCTTGTAAAGAACACACCCTCCAAATTTCATTTCTCTAGGACTTGCAGTTTAGGCTGTGCGTTGATTTATCAGTCAGTTAGTACTTTAAATTTTATATACACAGGGTTTTTGGAAAACATCAACAACCTCTTAAGAGGACATTATACTCGAGAAAAATAATCAGCTGTTCCCTACATTTATGTTCGTATAACTCGTCAAAATGTAGGGAACAGCTGATTTTTTATTCGCGATTTTAGGTTTGGTCCCATAGTAAAAGTTGTTCATAATGATGAGTGCAATGACCTCTTAAGAGGTTGTTGGTGTTTTTCCAATAACCCTGTATAGATAGTTATATTTAAAGAAAAAATATTTTTTCCTCAAATGAAGAAATTATAGCGTTAGAAGAGTAAAAGATAAAAGAAAAAATAAATGTCGCAGTGAGAAAATTAACATTATTAATGGAATAGAATACTCTTTTTTATGCACACCATATAAATTAGAGACATGAATATAGAAACTTTACAATGGGTGGTGATTCATTTCCATTTTTACAGTATCTACTGCACCTATAACATTGGTATTATTGATCCCACGTTATCATACTTCTTACAGCACTTCCAAATCGAATAAACGTAGATGGGACCACGTTAACGACCAATTCTCACATAATCCGGAAACACTAGTCTAGTTTTCGAACTTTAGAACCTTGAATGAAAAAGCTTTTTCATTTCTCATACTCGGAAAGTAGTGTTTGTTTGATCCAAATAGCGGGTGGAAGACGCTGCTTCCCACCACAGGGCGGGAAAGACTCATAGTAATTACTTCCCTCTTTAGGATGGGAATGAATTTTAAAAATAGAACTGTAGTCAGCTACAAAATTGTTTACATAAATTAAGAAAAATGCTGCAGTCTTGTGAGTGTATAAACAGCCAGTGTGAATTAAAAAAAAAAACCTATTAAGCGGGACAGCCCGCGGCGATGACGCGATGTGTTCCATATTTAAAATAAAAAAAGACAATAGTATTATTTGGCGGGATACTAACCCTGTAAGCTGTACCAAAATTCATAAACTTTGCATGTTATTGTTATCAATAAATATTTTAGCAAAACTACTACTTTTTGCTTTCCTTATATTCGAACTGAAAAGTAGAGTGTTTAACACGGGTGAAAGTCATCAATTCCTACTCGGGCTATAGCCGCCCTCGCTGCGCTCGGGCGTCTAAATGCCTCGTATAGGAATTGATTCCTTTCGACCCTTGCATAACAATCTACTATTCCTGCTACGTTCCATATTATTACCTAATAATATTTCATAAAAAACTTGTGCTAAAACTTATAACTACTGTTAAAATAAAAGACACATGAACACATTATTTTTTTTCACAAAATCTAGCTTCTCCGGTTTGGTCGTGTTTTTCATCCGATTTGACATTGTGAAAACCTCTCTTGGTAATCAACGATGTGATTCGATTTGGTTTTCTACTAACATGCGTACTAAACTTAGGAGCAACTTTCTGATTGATTATCCTTATCGGCAAAGTTTCCTTTTGTAGAGATGTTACACTTACACAACACATAGTACACAATATACGCGCTTGGACTTAGTTGCGGACACCAGCCCTATACAGCGTGGCGCTTTAATGGCGACATTAATTTAACACACTTATAAGGTTTTGCGTTTTCGTTCTATGAACATATTTTAATTTTGTTAAACATTTATTTTCAAATTTCTAAAATAACATCGTGGAGTTACCTGTACTTAAAGAACTGTTGCGCAGGGGTCATTTGCCGGGATTAAGGATCATAACACCGCAGCAATGAAATTAAAATGAATATCGTGCAAGGAGTAGGCGAATTGAAGGAATGAGAGAGAGCCCTATGTCGGCGAGCGGCACAGGCAGTAGTTTTCAAATTACGAATTATTTTTTGTTGTTATAATTTTTATGATTACTGGCCACTAGCCCTACCCGTGTGTTAAATTAATTTCGCCATTGTAGCGGCACATTGTATACAATGCAATAGGCACAATACACGTAGTAACATTTCTAGCTTGTGATAATACAATCTAAGAGCTTTAGAAATTTTGAGAAAATAGTCTACTTAAATAATAAAAATAGGTACTTTTCTTTGCCTCAGTCTATTTTACCTATTCATAAATTGATTTATTTTTCGAAGACAGTTACAGACAGTTCAGTTAAAGGTCATAATTTTCTTATACTTCTAACTAAATCCAAACTTGAGACGTTTAATACTTATTTATATATTCAAATGATCGTATCTCCAACAATGTTTACCTCATACTTGTTTAGCGGTCTATCATCACCCCTGCAGCGAGTTTGGCACAACTTTGACATTTCGAGATCATTCCCAGCGGGAGGATTTGGAATCTTCTCAACGTTTTCGAAAAAGAACCGTTGAAAACAAAAAGAAACCACAGAATCGTTTAAGACATTACGCCGGGTTTTTTCCAGTTCACCGTTCGGATCACGCATAAAACTTTCATTTAACTGCCTCCAGGGATTTGCTTTGATAAAAGAATAAAGTTATGTTATGACTTGAGTTTGACCTCGTACTTGTAAATATGGGTGATATGACTGGTTTTACTTATCTAATAAAGTTTACATCGACGACATTCTTCATTTTGTTTGTAGATCTGCGAAACCATGAGCAGGCAGGAAGTGTGACCTAGGTTTGAATGCCTCAATACACCTAACTCCACAATACATTGAGTATTGTATATCTATCTGGTTATTTTTTTACCTAAAATTTTAAAGTTCTTCTTTAAACAAATAACTCCACTAAATGCTAATAAAGTAATTAAATAGAACAACCTCATCAAAATTACGAATATTACTATCAACGCAGTGAACCCAAACTATTTGCTAGATAAAGCAATACAAACTGAAAGTTCTTGTTTGCACGATTAACGAAATAAACTGTTGTCTAGTTAGTATTCATGGGGATCCTCTCATTGTGTATTCGAGTAGCGGAATGAAATGAAATATGGACTATTCTCCGTGAATTTTGAGCACAAGGTGTGTTGGCAATACCCTATAATAGCTACTTGTTATTGTTGTTTTTTCGTCTGCGGTTCCTTAGTTATTGTTTGCTTTAGCACCTATTAAGATTTTTTAGTCTGCATTATTTAAATTTTTGTTTGGCTCTTACTGAAAAAAAAATCATTAAAAATTCTAACTCCTTACTTACTCGCCGCATAATATATTAACCCTAAAATGAAATCAACGAAAATAAAACGGGCTCGGCAAAGACTTGTTTCCTAAGTTACGCATCACAAATAATTATTAACACAAATAATTATTTGTTAAGTTAATATTAGGTAACGATAAAATTGACACACCGGTTCCTTAACAAATGACTTTAAAAAAGTAATTATATTTGGAATATCAAAAAGCAGTTTAATTTCAACGACCGCGACACACAAAAATATTTTAACAACTATTTTTGATGACTACTTAAAGAGATGGCCATAAAATTTCATGCCAACCTCGCAAAGCCAGCAAGAAAAAAAACGTTAATAAAACCGTAACACCATAAAACTGGGCACACAAAGTATAACATCGCCTTCGAACAGAATCCAATAACAAAATATCACACTTTCCGTAACATGAACAAGAAATGGCAGCCCTAACTCAATTCACGAACTACTCTCAGAATCGTCTTAATGCGAAATGTTCCAAATGGATACCATTGTTTTCTTCCACAAAAAGCATCAAATAAGTAGGAGAGCGAATACAAAACGAAAGTATAGAGAGCACTCAGTATCGTAACAGTGAAGCGAGAATACGATATGTCTCCATCACATTACCATACATTCTTGAAATCGACGTGGGAATGGATACCTATTCTGCAGTGATGCGTAACTTAGGAAACACCTCTTTGCCGAGCCCGTTTTATTTCGTTGAATTCATTATAGGGTTAATATATTATGCGACGAGTAAGTAAGGAGTTAGAATTTTAAATTTCGGGGGGTTTAATTCTATTTCCATCACTTTGCATGTAATTGCATCAATTCACCTTGTGAGATTTATTTGCATCTTGTACGTTTTTATTTCTCTGAAAATAATTGGTACAAGGTGATAGTCATTTCTATCTTAAACAGAAAACTTCGAAAGAAAAGTTCTCCACAGCGACCGCAACGTATACACTGCACAAAAGTTAGGAAACTTGCCGCAATTTTAAGAATATTTTCTCGAACATATCTGGCACAAAATTAACTGAGATGCTACATTTCGAGTTCCTGGGCGCCTGCAGTTAGTTCACGGCGTCCCACAAGTGGCAATTTGGACGGAGACGCAGCGGAAAGTGCCCAACTAGTCCTTACTTCTAACAGAAAATGAGAAAACAAAACATTGCTGCTCTTGCACTACTTAATTAGGTACGTAGAAACGGCTTTAGTTAGTAGATACTACTTTGTGTTGGGTTTTGTTGTTTCAACAAAGGATTTTGTTCTGTTTCTTAGTCAACCTGATCCAGAAAACGCCGCAGCACCAGTGTTAGAAAAGGGCGTCGTCGGCAGCGCGAATGTCGCCTGCTGATTTATGTATATCAATAAAAATGAAATGCTGTTCATTGACAGACTGGAGAACGGCTGGACCGATTTGGCTATTTTTTATTTTAAAATTTTTTTTGATAGTCTGAAAGAGGATTATAGAGAAAAAAAAAATGGAAAAGTGGCCCGGAAAATTACAAAATTCGGGAAAAACTGAAAGTGCTATTTTCTAGTGCAATTGAAATTTTGACAGAGCAACGTCTATCAGGTCAGCTAGTACTTATCATAGTCGCTTTTCGTATCCGTCTGTGTGACCGCGTTGTTGTTCTGCTAAACTGCGCAATTTACTCGTATTTTGATGCAGTTTTCATCATCATTGAGGAAATTTATATCGGATGGTTTATGTGTATATTATGAAAATAAATGATTTTATTTCTGTAAGTAGGTTTACACAAACACTTCTACACGTCAATCATATTTTAAAAACTATATGAGGTCGGCTTTTCCTATCTTACTTTTTTGAGAAGAAAGGCCGAAACAAACTCAGAGGACGCAGTCGCTTTTAAAGTCCAGATATCTTGGTCAGATCATGAGACCACACAGATTGAGTGGACCTGTACAGTCAGTGGACGCATTTGTCAGAAATGGTGCAGCTGAACTCAAAACTTAAGGAGCTCAACGATTCGACGAACAATACTAAAGAAAGAACATTTATGTAGGCCACATAAATTACTCAAACTGCCAGACTTTTACCAAAATTAACAGAACAGAGAGAAAAAAAAAACAAAAATGTAAATAAATAAAATGACCCAAATATTATTAAACATTCGACCTACTTAGGTACTCTTCTTGTGATGTTTTAACTTAAAGTAGGTAAACCTATCGCACACCCTTCATAAGACCCACCTATATTTTCTACGTAAATGTTCTGCCCTGCTTATCGAGACCTCATTTTGTAGATGAAAAACGTTTTATTCGAAAAATTGATTGATGTGACAAGATTTTTCCGGTCACCCTTCTGAGTTAGGAATTACTTTCATTTCATCAACACAGCATGAAACAGGGAAATATCCATCAATATTTCCCGTAAAATTGGGTTTCTTCGTAACTTTGTGATTTTTTCTCAATTTCATCTGTTTTTAAATATCTTTTTGCGGAAGTACGCCTGTTGAGCCTTTCGCAAGCCCCTATTGGTTCTGGACACAACCGTTGTTGCTGCTTTTGAGGATTGAGGCCGGTGAAAATAACTGCAAACCTTTTTTTACAAATAACTGGTGTATTCTTGGTAAAATTACAGATTTTGGTTTTTTGGCACGAGCACGTTTTACAGTTTTTTCATCTTATATCTATACGTCACTTCCTTGTGTCCACTCACAGGCCACAAACACCTATTGTCTTCTGATTGGCCGACTAACCGTTGCGTGATCGCAGCCTGGCCGACTAGTGACTTCCTTTTAATTGACCATAGACACCGTAGCAAGTGTAGTGACGTGAAATTAGTAAAAATAAATAATAGTGGCTTTGGAAGCGTTAGATTCCAAGAAGTATGAATGCCCAGCAGCTACCGCTTGTTTACTCAATCAGTCAGAGGCAACGGGCAAATTTTTGAAAACGCCCGTCTAGTTATGGTGTCTGCTTTTCGTATGTCCGCCACACGCGATACGCCATCCTTTCCAGGGTAAATTTTTAGGATTCTTCCCAAGCTCCATTTTAATGGCGGCATATTGTCATCTTTGATCAAAACTAGTGTGTTTTCCTTGAGGTCATTGTTAAATTAATAAGAATATGAAAATATATACATTGAAAGAACACAGTATTTTAATATATAATTATGTGACAGTTTTAAATCAACAGTATCCTAGCAACCATACAAAAGTACCAAAGACATTAGGTCTTTTTTTTTTATGGATGGGAAATCATCAAATGACCCCTCCCGCTCTGGGTGGAGCGAAGGGAGTGTCAGACTCTTACTGACTAAAACCCATCCGTGTTCCTTCCTTAGCCCTTTATGTTCCGGGGTAGCGGTAACCCTTTCGGACAATCCCGCACCCCCGGCAGGCTTCGGCCCTGGCAGGCCCCTTCCTTTATGCTGACATCTCTTTGAGGCGCGCGTGGAACACGTACGCGCCGTCCGGCACGGGCCTGGTCCTGATCGGACGGTGAGCTACCCATTACTCTCCGTCCGCAGGCCCGCGCCTACGGTGGCCGGGAGTCGTCACGCGGCTCCCGACGCCCGGAGCGTCTCCCGCGGTGGCTGGGGTGTGAGGCTCTCTCCCTCAGCCGTTCCGCCACCTCCTTCGCTAGCATGACTGCTTCGCAGAAGGAGGTGACCGCCCCCCACTCCCTCTCGCCCTGGACCATGGCTTGAACCAGGGCCGGACGCGAGAGGTCGCCGCCGCTGTCGATCGCCTCTACGAGGGCACGGCGGTGCTCCGCCCATGCGGGGCAGACCTCCACCGTATGCTCCACCGTGTCCTCTGGGCGATCCTCGCAGTGGTGACACCCGGGCGTCTCCTCCCGCCTGATGATGTGCAGGAACCTCCCAAAACATCCGTGTCCGGTGAGGACCTGCGTCAGGCGAAAGGTGAGGAAAAGACATTAGGTCTGGTCTGCCATAGATACTTCACATCCTCGGAACTTTTTAAAAGAATATTATGGTAATATATTCGTTAATCCTAATGCTGAACTTAAATTATGCAGCCTGGGGCCGAACTGTGGTTTGGTTAACATATCAGCCAACTGCTGCTCCGAAGGAACATGCGTTACGTCGAAGTCTCCGTTGTTAACACATTCTCTTACAAAAAAAAAGACGGGTTGCACTCCGGGAGTGCCGGCAGAAGTGAAAACTTGAATATTAACGTTGTGCATTTGCTTTAATTATCAGTATAAAAGTACTATCATTTATGTGGTAGAATACAATATTTATTTATTGCGCTATCGTACACAAACATGACAATTTATATTACATTAAAAAGATTAACACCAGAACGTAAACAAGAACTGATTATCACCAGAGTGGCAACGACTTATACAAATATCACCGATATCAGAAACAGTAGCATTAAACATGCTATTGTATTCAACCGCTGTAACATAAACACACACGAAACATTCGCGCAAGCGCCCTGCGCCGCCTAAACGAAACAGGAGGCATACATTTTCGCCGCGCCGTAGAAAGAGAGGGGGATACTTCCTCTCCTACGCCGCGCCGGCTGTCTACTCTCCATCGGTCTTACGAATTTTCGATCAGGTCAAGTGTCCTGACGCGAGTTTAACATTTTTTACCCATTACAAAAAAAGTGTACAACGCCGCAAAAGAAGTTTTCACTTCAAAATGTTTCAGCTTTATGTGTTTGGTGCGCCTGTGGTATTCATATTTTGGGTTGTGCGCAAGTTTTACAGCCGATTCATTGTCCAGGTTCAGTACTGGTTTCTCAATTTTAATCAAGTTGTTAATAAGGCGATTCAACCATAAAATTTTTTGTGCAGTTTCACTTGCTGCTATAATCTCCGCTTCAGTCGAAGAGATGGAGACTGTCGTTTGTTTCTGGCTTCTCTAGCTAATAGCAGCTCCAGAGAATAAGCACACCATTCCAGATGTCGACCTTCCAGTAGTTTGGTCTCCTGCATGATCTGCGTTGCTGTAGCAGACTAAGCGCGGAGGCGCCTCTTCCGTATAGGTTAGACCATTATGTTGGGTCCCTTTCAAGTACCGGAAGATGCGTTTTACCAGCATGATATCTTTCTTAGTGGGTGCTCCCAGGTTTCGAGATGCGACACCCAGAGCATATGAAATATCAGGCCTTGTGCCTACTGATAAATATGCCAAAGCACCCACGGCTTGTCTATATGGGAAATTCGCACTGACATCTTCTTCCTCTGCCGTCTCATTTTATTTGATTATTGGCGTTGGTGCTGGTTTGCAATTGGGCATTCTATATTTTTCTAAAACTTTCTTTGTGTAGGTCTTTTGACATAGCGAAATGGTCTTGTCCTTACGGACATTAATTTCCATTCCTAGGAAGTATGACGCAAGTTTCGTAGTTATCCTAAACCGTGTTTTCAATTCCTTGATAAATTCGTCTCCTGCTCTGGTAGAATTATATGTTACAAGTCCGTCGTCAACATAAAGACCAATAAAGACTTTAGATTGTCCTCTGATTCGAACATATAAGCATGGATCCGCTTCACTCTGTTGGAAATCAGAATTTCTTAAGAATTCGGTAATGCAGGTGTTCCAGCATCGTGGTGCTTGTTTAAGTCCATAGAGGCTGCGTTTTAGCTTGCAGACTCGTTTGGTGCCATCCTGATAGCCATCAGGCTGTTTCATGTAAATATCTTCCTTTACTGTGCCGTTTCGAAAGGCGGTTGAAACATCAAACTGATGTAATTTTAGATTTTCTCGAGCAGCTATAGCTAGCAATGCTCGAACGGTGCTCAGACGGACTACTGGACTGAACGTTTAATCGTAATCAACTTCAGGTTTCTGGGAGCAACCTTTAATAACCATTCTGGCTTTATAACTATCGACGGTACCATCAGGATTCATTTTTATTTTATACACCCATTTGCAAGGGAGGGCTTTTCGTCCTTTGGGTAAATCAACCAGATCCCAGGTTTGGTTTTCATGCAGTGAGGTTATTTAACTGTGCATGGCATCCTTCCATTTTGCTTTGTAAGGAGATTCCATCGCTTCTTTGAAGGTCTCATGCTCTTTAGGCTTGTGAAGATTTTCGATTTCTTCAGCTGCTGCCAAAATAAAATCATCATAGCGCTTAGGAGCTGTGATATTTGACCTGACTCTCAAAAACCTCGTCTGAACGGTCGCATTTTTATCAACACCAGCAACAGGTTCATCATCATTGACAGCGGTAAAAGATCCGGAAAGAGATTCGTATCCACTTTCATTATTCCCTGGTTTCATTTGTCGGACGTCGTCAGTACTATCGACCAAACTTTGTTGCGGCGTTTCATCTTGATCATCAGATGCGTCAAAATCACTATGATGTTGCTGATCATCTGCTTCATAATTGTCAAGCTTAATATCCACTCGCTTGCGTGTTGTTTTCTGAGATAACGTTTTATTAGGTTGTTCTTGTGAAAACTCTAAATCGGTGAGCAGTCTGGATACTGCATTTTTATTCGATTCATCGTAGAACGTAGTCTTAATACCCTAATATCTTTTGAAATTACGATGCTGTTCTTCGAGGATATGAGTATCCTGAAAGCTTTAGATGTTTCAGAGTATCCTGCAAACATGCCAGGAATTGCCTTTGGTGCAAATTTGTGACTGTTAGTACCTTTCATCAGAACGTAGGTCTTGCAACCGAACACGTATAAATAATAAATACATGGCTTCCTCCTAACCCATCGCTCGAATGGCGTTTGGTTCTGAACAGCGCTGTTTATACTCCTGTTTGATAGGTAGTTTGCAGTGAATACTGCTTCGCCCCAGAATTTTAATGGTGTCTGTGCGTCAATCACTATTGCTCTCGCTTTCTCCACAAGAGTACGATTCTTTCGTTCAGCAACTCCGTTTTGGTTCGCGGTGTAGGGTGCGGTGAGACGTCTCTGTATCCCGCAACGTTTCAGATAAGCGTTGAACTCTATGTTCACATACTCTGTACCATTATCTGATTGTAAGAATTTGATTTTGACCCCAGTGTGCGTTTCCGCTAACTCCTTGAACTCTTTAAACTTTTGTAATACTTCGTTCTTGCTTTTAATCATGTAAACTCGACTGTATCGGCTATAGTCATCTTCAAAAGTAACGAAGTACTTGTTTCCGCTTACTGTAGGCGTTCTGTTTGGTCCACATACATCGCTATGAACTATTTCTAAGCATTCTATTGTTCGTCGAGTTGTTTTCTCACGGGGAGCAGGATACTCGATGGAGTTTTCCCTGGATACAGATTTCACGCTCTGCCAAGGTTTCAGAAGCATTAAAGTTCAAGCCAAGCAAATTCTCGTTTTTGAGTGCACGTTTCAGATCTTTGGCGTTCATGTGACCAAGTTTTCTGTGCCAGTCGTCTATGTTTGATAAATTCGATTTCTTTTTAGCAATTGGAATCGAAACAGTGTAATCATTATGATCGGCCAGATTGACAGCGCTCATGTTTATTTGGTTTTATGTAATAAAACGCGCGCGCGCGTGTTCTTTAAATGCGGTGAGAGTTATTCCATCTTTTGGATTGTTGACCATCGCTTTAGTTTTTGTGAAAAGGACAGAACAGCCAGCATCTGTCATCTTACTGACAGACAACAAGTTGGTGCACAGACTAGGTACGTATAGAGTGTCTTGTAGTTATGTAAGGGCTATGCCATTACTATTTTTTGTCACAAAGGAGACTGTACCTGTTCCTTTAATCTCTGCAGTTTGTTATTTAGTTGCAAAGTTCAGTTTTCCGGATGTTCTATCTATAGTCTTAAATAAGTCTCGTTGATAAGTCATGTGAGACGTACAACCGCTATCCAAAACCCAAATGCAGTTTTCAGAGTTTTTGTTATGTGCAAGTAGGCACTGCATAGCAAAATTGGTCTTATGAGAACCGTCAGTATGTTTATTAGGCTTCTCATTGTTTTTCTTCCAGCAATTTGTACAGATTTTGTGAGTCTTGCGTTTGAAGATTTTACCACTACGTTTGCGAATTTTACAGGATGTGTATAAGGCTTCTTCTTGAAAAGAGAATTCAGGTTCGTCGTTATTAGTCATGTTTTGGCTATGACGTGCTTCACATTCTTCTATTATTTTAGTTTGAAGCTCCTCTGGCTTCGGAAGAGTGTCTCGCGATTCTATAGCGACTCTGTAGTTCTCGAATTCCTTTGAGAGACTGTACAACATCATGATTGTTATGATGGTATGATTTCTGTAATTTCGCTCCCCTACCTTTACGAGTCAATGTGAACACTGGCCCTGCATAGTCCACGCCACATCGTAAAAAAGGAAAGCCTGGATCCAGGCGCTCTTGCGGCAGATTGCTCATTATTGGATTAACCATGGTTGCGCGCAGTCGTGCACACTTAACGCAGTCATGCACTACTCATCTTGCGAGGTTCCGACCACCGACCGGCCACCAAGCCTCTCTTAACGTAAATAGAAGCAGCTGTGGCGCAGCATGCATTGTACGGTGATGCTCGCAACGAAATAGCAAAACTGAGAACCAATGTTTAGCTGATATTAAAATTGGATGTTTCTTAATGAAGCTAAAATTTTGGGAATTTGTATGCGCTCACCTACTCGTATTAGATTATTGGCATCAATAAATAAATACAATTTCACAAAATGAGCGTTCTTTATACCCTTTTGTTTTCTAAGTAAATCATACACATCACCAAATGATTCTTGCCGACTCAATCTTGCTAATGTTGATTCCGCATATTCAAGCTTTCCTACGGTCAATGAACCCGTTCACTGATTAATTTTCTTGCGCGTATTGTATATGAATCGAAATACATAAGCGGCGGCACGCTTCAATCTTGAATACTGAGAAATTTTCGAAAATGGAAACAAATTAATATCATTCAACTGATTTAATACATGACAAAGAACCTTTGTTTTCAATTCTGGCAATTCATCATGTTTTACATTATTATTATTCGCTAAATTTGAGACTTCAAAATTGGCGGTATGTAAAAATTGCGGGCCTTCCCACCACAAAGAACAAGATCCAAGTGCGTCTAAACCTTGACCTCGCGACACTAAGTCCGCTGCATTATCTTTACCAGAAACATGATGCCACGGATATCCCTTAGTTAGGTCATGAATTTCTGCAGTTCTATTCTGAACGTAAGTTAAGTAAGTTAGGTGCCAACCTAGCCAGCCTAAAACAATAGTAGAATCAGTCCAGAACACGACTTTATTTACTGTAGAACGCAGACATTCAATAACCTTTGTATTATAGTCGCGCTCCTAATACAGCGCCGCACAACTCTAATCTAGGTATAGGTAGTTATGGGTATGACTCCAGACTTGCGCGACGTCTGCAGGAACCGGTTCGTCACACTCTAATTTTAATAACCAACATTTTTGTATCAATTTTTGCAATTGTTATTACTGGACTAATTAATCCCAACGGATCGTAAATCTGAGAAGCATTCGATAAAATAATACGTTTAGAAATTACACTCGTTTCAGTTTTAATTTGCGAATAATAGTTTAATTCGTCCGACTTATTGTTCCATCCTATACAAATAATGTTTTGTTTTAAGTATTATTGCCCAATGCGAGTTGTTTTGTAACATTAAGGTATGATTCCGATCTCGGCAGCACGCAGCAGTGCTGCCGCAGCACTGCTGGTCCCCATATATTCTCTATAGGAATGTCGCGCAGCATTGCTGCCGTGCTCGGAATATAATCTCATATAAACCTATAGAAAATGTATGAGGACCAGTAGTGCTGCGACCGCACTGCCGCGGCAGCACTGCTGCGTGCTGCCGAGATCGGAATCAAACCTTTAAGTGTATTGTTAGGGTTCGCGCGGTCAAAGTTAAAAACCCATTTACGTAAAACTAAGCATGCGGAATTTAAAACTGACTAGTACCTTCGCAAATTGCGTTTAACTCCGATATAGTATTTGCACCACAAATTAAGTCGTCGACGTGAAAATTATCTGTAATGATCTCCGTTATATTCGGAACCGCACATTCGTTACTTACTTAATTGTATTAAACATCGGCAACTAAGAAACGGTACAGAAGCCGTCCCACACGTTACAGTATTTAGCTGATATACCTTTAGTGAATCGGACGGGTTGTCGCGCCACAAGATTAGCTGTAGATCGCGTTGATCTTTATCTATCAATACTTGGCGATACATCTTTTCAATAACAGCACAAGCTACGTATATGTTTTCACGAAATTTAAGTAATATTGCAATCAAATCACCTTGAATCGCCGGACCTACCATCTGCAGGTCATACAACGAAACACCCGAACTGGAAATCATTTCAGCATCAGAAACGACACGCAATTTAGTAGTTGTGGCGTGTTCGCGAAATACTCCGTGGTGCGGTAGGAAATAATGCGATGTACTATAAGTGTGAATAAGACTCATATGACCAAATTACATAGTAGTTTTTTCTCTAAAGCATAAAATCGACGTTCTGCTTGGTTGCAACCTAAGTTATAATATTATAATATTGGGATAAAAAGTAGCCTTTATGTTCATCCAGTGTGTCAACTACCTACACACAAAATTTTATCAAAATTAGTCCAGCCGTTTGAGCGTACACACACGCAACGCACACACAAACTCACAAACTGTCGCTTTTATAATATTAAGTGTGATGGCAATTGTATATCTACAATGGCGGTTGACAACAACACAAGCCATCAAAAACATAATTTGTAAAAAAAGTCAAGTCTCGCAACTCAGTTCTTATACCGTAAAAAGTTGTGAGATCCATATATAAGCGAACCTTTGCAAAATCTGTAGCGTGGCGAGCTAAAGCGTATGCAACTATGCATCAACCCTCGACGTGCAAGTCGACATGCGAATTTCGAAATTGCAAAGCACTGAAATAACCATGGGTTAGTATTAAACAGGTGACGAAATAAGGGTTTGGAAGTTTCAGTTGGCACGCCTCACCATAGGCACTGTATTCCACCGTTATTCTTAAGTTTGGTTATGCACCGTGATGCGTCTCTCAATCCTTCGATTTCGGTTTTTCTTAATGCGTAGAAATCCGGCTCGAAGGACCAAATTATGTTGCTGCTAGTGAGGATTGAGGCTGGTGAAAATGACTGCAATCTTTTTTTTTACAAATAACTGGTGTATTCTTGGTAAAATTACAGATTTTGGTTTTTTGGCACGAGCACATTGTACAGTTCCGTCACTTCCTTGTGTCCACTCACAGGCCACAAACACTTATTGTCTTCTGATTGGCGGACTAGCCGTCGCGTGATCGCAGCCTGGCCAATCGCGGCGGTCGATTAGTGACTTCCTTTTAGTTGATCGTAGACACCGTAGCGAGTGTAGTGACTTGCAATTAGTAAAAATAAATAACAGTGCGGCAACAACCGTAATGGAATCCAAATGAATAAAATGGTAATAAACGAACGCTCTTCATTTTCCTCGAATGCCACGAGAAGAATAATTATCAAGCAGAAAGTCTAAACATTGTTTATGACAAACAAGCGTTTCAGCTTACCGTTTTTCAAATCCATGCACAGCTGTAAAATATAAATGAAGACACTTTTTCTAAAATCAAAAGCGACGTACACAAAATGTGTAAACATGAAACCTTTGTTCCCTCAGTTTTTATGTTCTGCATTAACATACATTATACGAGGATATTTTAATTTATTTAACAATGTTATAAAGGATGTGCTAGCGTTTAGTCTCAGCGTGGTTGTAAAGAAACTCGACACGTTGCAAGGGGGAAAATATTACCCCCCCCCCCCCTCTCGCAGTCTATTAATTATCTTATTCATAGCTGTTCTGTGGTAGTAAAACTACGTTCTGCTACAGTGATATGGTGTTATGGTGCTTTGGTATCTTATTCTGATTGTGTTAATTTTGCTGCGAGCTTTGTTGCCGTTATACAGCGCATGTGTTAAAGATTATACTCAAATATATGAATCACGAAAATGTTCAAGTATTTGTGCGCTGCAAACTTGCCGGTCAGTCCTGCTGACTGGCTAATCCTTTTCACAGTATGTATTAATTATTTGTTACCCGATTGCGCCAGAAGGAGGGTTATTTTCAATGTTCTTCTGTGTATGGGCAGAGGCCTTGGCCCTGCAGTGAACAATAATAGGCTGCGCTGGTATTATTATATAGATCATGCCTACTCGAGATAAAATGAAACGTTTCATTAATACGATAAAACACGACTACTGAAAAGAATGAAACAAGAAAGTACCTTCCCGTGGTCACATGCTACCATAGCTTATAAGTATGTTAGTACAGCGGCATGCGACCACGGCAAGGTACTTTCTTGTTTCATCCTTTTCAGTAGGCGGGTTTTAGTTTTTAAACTTTTTTTAATTTAATTATTTTGGGGCTTATTTTAGTAATATTTATATTTTTGAAATGTCCTAATTAAGCCCTTTCATTTGATACCCAACAAGGCATGATTAAAAAAAAAATTTTTTTTCGGTCCTGTCTTTATTTCTGCTAGAGGGCGCCATATTCAATTTAATGTGACATCACATAGCCTATAACCAGCGGACGATCAAGACGCTTCCAACGATACCTTATATTTGTCTAATTATGACAAGGAGTTTAGAAGGTATGAGAGAACAGATGAACATACATACATAGTTACATACATAGGTACATACATACCAGTCAAAATCATAACCCTCCTTTTTGCTTCGCCGTAGTCGAGTAAAAATAGTAAATTAAGGTGATATGTTGAAAAATGTGGTTTTTCTTTTTCCTGTAAGTTGTTAAGTATGTGGAATAGGGATTTAACATTTTGGTATATGTTTTTTGACTCTTTGGTCTATACGTCTAGTATCATGTTAAAGGAATACACGATTCAATAAATTTTTCTTGATACAAATAAATTGTAAAAATACATCTATTTTTTTACTTTTTTCGATATCACGGCTTAACGCTTAAGAGTTGTTCAATGGAATTTACTTTTAAACATAGAGAATTATCATACCAAAGTTTACTCAAAGTAGTTTTAAATTTAATTCATTTATTTTGTTAAACAAGGAGTAAATTCGTTTTGGCACAAACGTCGCTTTATTCCGAGCTCACGCATACTATATAATAGCCATCACATCTTTTGCGTTTGAAAAGTAATTGCATCACTTTCGCTCGCTTAGTAGGTTTTCGAGGATTTTAGATTTTCGAGGTAGCGCCGTAACTTCAGTAAAAAATACTCATTCTTTCCTATCTCTGAAATAAGATAGTCTCCTAACACAAGCAATTCCTTGCTTAAAAGGTGATCTCCAATAACATGTATCGAAATGCCCTTTGATTTATTCACAAATAGTGTCCAGAAATTAAAAAAAAAATGTTAAGTAATTGTTTATATGAAGTGTTACTTTGTTGTGTAATGTATTTTATTTTCTCTTCAGTTGTTTCTGTTTTGTCAATTTTATACGTAAGTTTAAGAAACTTGTAATTGGCTTTCTTCTACATAATATTAATTCTGACTACTCGAATATATTAGCTGTAAGTTTCCTTAAAATTAATAAAATAATAAGTAGAAATAAACATTTTTATTTTTTGTTTTTTAGTACGCAAAATCCTACATTTCACACTACAAAACGCCCAGACAAATTGAGAGGTGACGCAAGGGAGAAAACTACGAGTACTTCGAAATTTAGGATTTGGCGTACTCGTATTCTTGTTTTTCATCATAGCAAGCGACGTCTAAGTTTTTTCAGACATTATTGAAATCAGTGAAGGAAAAAATCGCGAGGAGACCTGGACTTTTAAATGAACTAGCTTTTGCCCGCGGCTCCACCCTCGTAGATGTCGGAAAATATTCCACGGGAACGTACTACCGTGATTTAAATTACCCTATATGTTAATCCAGGTTATAAACTATCTGTGTGCCAAATTTCATCCAATGTTAACGCGGTGCATGCCAGTTGCCAGTAGTATGATTTTTCTAACAACTTTAACGAAAACAATCATCGTCAGATTTCAGCCAATTTACACAAATTTGAATGATATACGATGATATGATATACCTTCCTGGCTTCCTCATGAATCACTCCGTCCAACAGTGAAATCCGTATGAGAATCCGTGCGGTAGTTTTTGAGTTTATCCTGTTCAGACAGACAGAGCGGCGGAGGGACTTTGTTTTATTTTGTTTATTTTGTATTATTATAGAGATAGATATGATACTCTTTATTATTTACACTATAAAAATTACTGATTTAATTGAATAAATTAGTATGAATATTAATCCTACTAATATTATAAATGTAAAAGTTTGTGAAGATGTTTGGATGTTTGTTACTCAATCACGCGTAAACCGTTGAACAGATTTGGATGAAAATTGGCACATAGATAGACATTTCCTGGTGAAACCCCCGGACTCGGCTAGTATGTAGTGATAAGTAATATAAGTCTGAAATCGCCAATCCGCCTTGAGCAAGCGTGGTGATTAACGCTCGTGCTTTCACCATATGAGAAAAGGCCTGTGCCGTGCAGTGAGACAGTTAAAAGCTGTTATTACAAGCAACGTCTCAACCAAGTGTCAAAATACACTGGGCACACAGCAGACAGTCTGAAACGCCTCAATCACGCACCGCATAATGTGTGAATTATGCGCTAGAGGGTGAAAATTTCGGGACGTAAGATGTGTAACGCGATTTTCACAGGCCTTGTCTCTCTCTTTATTGGCTAATGTCTCCGTTTTTACTGTCGTAGGCAATCGTCAATCTTAATTCTTTCATTATTTAAAAAGATGTCTTTGAGTGTTAAAGCGCAGAAATGAGCGGATTTTTTACTTACAAAAAAGAGTGAGCATCGTTGATTTGATTTTTAACATGGACATTCCTTGTGTAAAGACCATTACAGTAGAATCAGGGTACCTATAACAATTACGCAAATTATACCGTCAAAAATAATTTAGGTATTCACCTTAGCGTACAGTACGAAAAAGCTTAGAAGTTACATCAATGTAGGTACTGTCAAGGAATTAAATTGTTCAGCACGTTAAGGTTAATTTATTTACACTTCAAAACACAAACAATTTACAACACGCCTTATTTTCCCGAAGGGTTCGGCAGAGGTGTACCTCTAGGGCACCCACATTTGGCCAGTTTTATTTACGTCCCATAAATAGCAGGCGAGCTTAGCTATCAACTGGGCACAAATCCAGACTCCGGGCTGTTACTGAGAAATTCGAGATAGAAAACCCAAAAACACTTAAACAATTTGCCCGACCTGAAAACCGAACCACAGATAGAAAAACCCAATAACAATTTCCCTAATTTACTAGCATTAGCCTATAATTATTTCAACTACATACACGTATGAAATAGCCTATAATTTTTTCAACTACATACTCGTTTTACAAGATTTTAAACGAAAAAGACGTATCGATAAGGTGACATGCGCCCACTACGTGGTAAAGAAATGTGTTAGAAAATTGCTTATCGTTTTCGCTCCTTGACCGTTCCTAACTGATGAAACATCAAAGCCAGAAATTAGCTATCGTTTATTTTCGGGGAGTCATGATCCATGTTGAATCTGTTAATTCCTGTCTGAGGTCATTTAACTCAACTCGAACACAGTGATAAGTAGAGACCGGATAATATGCATTTGCATATTTGCATATGCATTTGCATATTTAAGCCATTTTCAGCGCTAATAGCATATTTTTCCTAAGATCTAGTGATGATGCATATTATCGCTATAATTTACAATGTCTCCCGAAAAAAAAAGTATCTTCGTGGATAAGTGACTTTCCTGAAACATTTACTTACGACGGAACTGTTTGGTATTGTCGAGTTTGCGAGAAAAATATTTCGTGCACTAAAAAGTTTCAAATAGACCAACATGTCAAGACAAGTGTTCACGTCGCAGGATTGCAGAAAAAAGGTCCACGACAACAGCTTATAACCGCATCTACTTCTAGCTCTAAATGTAAACAAAACAACCAGTTTAGCATGGATTTATGTGAAGCATTGCTTTCAAGTAATATTTCTCTCCATAAACTAAAAAATATACCAATGGATAGTTTACTAAATGTATGCTGATTTTGTAATAAAAAATCTAAAACTTAATAGTTTTTTATTTTATTAAAAATAAATTATAAAGATACATACTTAATAAAGTAAAACTTAAAACAAGTATTTACTAACAATAAACTTAAGTCTAAAGAAATAATATTTACAAAACAAAAAAAAAATTTAGTCATTTAATGTTGCATATTCTGTCAGTTTTCGTGCATATTTCAAGCATTTTTCATGCATATTTGCATGCATATTTCAAGCTTTTTATGTTGCATATAATCCGGTCTTTAGTGATAAGTAATCGAGTATGATATTTTTCCGATGATAAAGTACTTCTAAATTAACCGTTGCTGACGACCCTTAATAAATTAATGTTACATAATTTATTTTCATTATTATGGAGCCTACAGCCCAGCTACGTTTATTATTCGATTAGAAAAGGTTTTGGTTTGTTAAACCTGAATTCATGATTTCCTTGTCATGTTTGTTAACTGTATTTTTATGTAGATTTTCAGTTTAGGTTTCTTTAAAATCGTATACATCGATGCGCAAACTGTGCCCAATAATCTGCTGTAGGTACTCAGTACGGTACGAGTTCCACCACATTCTGCTTAGTTATGATATTGTGCAGCGTGTTTCAGAAATATGTGGTCATATTTAAAAGTGTATTTATAATAAGTTTATTCATCAAAAAGTAAAAATACAATATGACGGATTCGGTGAGCCACAAACTAAGCATGTATTTTCTCAAACTTGTACAATAATTTCCTATTCGTAGCCACCTGTGTGGAAATAAATTTACTTGATTAAATAAAATACAACATCGTATACAAAAAGTTGGTCAGGAAATGTGCCTCCTACTCGTTATCTAAAGCCGCCAATGCTCCAACGCGGTCCAGAGTATCTCTCCAGACAAATCTGCTGGTGACTTGACCTCTTTCTTACAGGTCATTGAGCAAAAGCAGTGAGTCGACTTAAGTATAGGTACCGTAGATTAAGAAAGAAATCGTAGAAGAACAATTAAAACCATTTAGATTTTATGTAATTTAATGGACGGGGTAATAGACGGCGTTAATATTCAAAAACTCTGTGTAGCCGTTCACCGTTCCTAAGGTGTAAAATTTCCAAGAATTTTGAATAATAAGAAAGAAAGAAAATAAATTTAATAAAAATTACTTTTGATAATTGTCTATTGTTACGTTAAATTCCGGGAAGCACAGATGCTGAAGCGGCATCAAATACTACTAAACTTTGACATTCTCAAAATTTCCTTGAAAATAAAACACCCGAGTTTCTTGCTTTTTGTGTAACCGCGTTATTCTTTTAAGCTACGCAGAGGATTTTGATGCGGTTTTCACCATAAGTTAAAGAATAATTATATTCCATATTGTCGGCGCGTGACATATCGCGTGATCAGTCCACTCAGCTCATAGACGCGCTCGACCACGGGCATTTCATTGTTTTTCTCTTATATTTTGATTATGTATTACAGCTATTTTAATAAAGTCCACTACCTACTGTTTTATTATAAAGTCTCGATTGAGCCCATTCAATATATTAATTTATTTATTATTAAGAGGTTTATATGTATAAGTAATACATTCGCTTTTAACTTCGATATAACAGAGAAATCTCGATGGTCATATTGTAGCCATTCCACCCGCGCAAACCAGGGGTGGATCGGTAGTGTGTTATAAATTCGATAGTAGATCTGAAGAGAAATTCAACCAAAAAATTGAAGACATGTGACATCTAGGACTGGGCGTGTTCTTATGGCGTGGAATACGGCCCACTCTTTCTCACAGAGAGGAGACTTGTGTCCCAGCAGTGGGAACATTATAGGCTGATTATACTTATGGTAAAAGATTCGTAAGTCTTCCTTCAGAGGAATTTAACACCAGACATTGCAGCTATAGATTTAAAATAAAGTCTCATAACCAAACTGCAAAATTCATCAAAAAACCTTTTACTTCAGTCGTGAAACATCAAACAGACATACAGAACAACTTTCCTGTTTATAATATTAGTGTAGATGGGATGTAGATTCCCTGCAGCACCTTGTTTATAAAGTGTGACAACTTTCGAGTTTACCCCTCGTTTCTTTTGTTTCATACAAGAGTGGATGTGTGCCTTGGGAATCCAACGGCGTACGATGTTGTTCAAAATTGTTCGCGTTGAGTGTGAAATATAAACTCGTTTATTTATTCAACTTGTGATTATAGAGTTGAGTACCGGAGACCTAGCACCAAAGTTCTTTTGTCAATATAAGATCACGCCTTGTTTCCCCGAAGCGTTGGGCAGAGTACCTATAATACACCAACATTTCGCCAGTTATGTTTAAGTCCCTTGTAACAGGGGCCGAGCCTATTGCCAGCAACCGGGCACACATCCAGGCTCCGGGCTGTTACTGAGAAATTCCAGATAGAAAACCCAAAAACATTTTGCCCGGCCTTAATCTGCCAAGCTCCGCTAATGAGACACAATTGATTTTTTATTGTTTGTTTGCCGATCGGTGGACCGCGGTCCTTGACCGGTTAAAAATCATACCCAGGACTTCATGCTCAGCAGTAGCGCTTTAGACTAAGCATTGAACTTGCTCTGTTTGACTTTGACTCGTGCATGAGTGTCGTTAACTCATTACACACGCAAATCTCATTGCACAAACACTTTGAGTAAACAGCATAAAACCTGTTTACCGCTTAGTGTTTAACTTGGAACCTCAAGAGATCAGAAATCAGGTAAATACCTACTATACTGTGAGTATAAAACTCTTGCCTACCCTTAAATCTGTTACTATTTCATACCCCAAAGGAGACTGGCTTTTGAATGGGAAGTGGTCTCTGAAACAATATCGATACGGTTTTTAACATGCTTTTTTTGATATTTTAGGGATAACTCATCTATACCCTCGTTAAAAGGGATGTTATTAAAATCTGACCTGGAAACTGTGTTTTTTTAAATGAATTGATGAAAATCGCATATCTGGCGAACTATGTAAAACCAACCCCCTGAGCAAGCAGGCTTTCGACCGGGACTTTCTACGACAGATCAACCGCATACATTCAATCAACTCATACAAAAACACCAGGAATATAAAAACCCGTTATACCTCGCTTTTGTTGATTATTCCAAAGCTTTCGACAGTATTTCACACACATCCATTTTTGACGCCTTTAGCAACCAAAACATTGATCCTACCTATATAAATCTGTTACGCAACATTTACAAAAATAGTACAGCCGCAATAAAACTTGAAACCATCGATCGGTCCAAAATTTAAAATAGAGAAAGGAGTCAAACAGGGCGACTCGCTATCTCCTAAACTGTTCTCCAGTAGCTTTGAAGAAATCTTCAGGTAGTTAGCAGCCGAATGGAGGGAAACAAGGATTGTCGTTGGCGAAGTGAGACTGACAAATCTACGTTTCGCCGACAACATTATTTTCTTTTCATCCTCAACCACTGAACTTAACGGATGCTTCAAGAACTTAGCAATGCAAACCTTGAGGTTACCGGACTGCCGCCATGGGATCTGGAGGCGATAGTCCTCGCGCGCCTGTATGAGTGGCGCGCGGAGACACTACGACGGGGGGAAACTCCGCTTCCGCGGCAGGTCGCGGCGGAGCGGACGGACCTCCGGCGCGATCTCATGGTGGCATGGAAGGAGCGACTTTCGCAACCCAGCGCAGGGCACGCCACGATAGTGGCGATAAGACCCCTCTTTGAGGAGTGGCTAGAGAGGTATCACGGCCTCACCTATCGCCTCAACGCAGGTCCTTACCGGACACGGATGTTTCAGGAGGTTCCTGCACAGCATCAGGCGAGAGGAGACGCCCGGGTGTCACCATTGCGAGCATCGCCCAGAGGACACGGTGGAGGTCTGCCCCGCTTGGGCGGAGCACCGCCGTGTCCTCGTAGAGGCGATCGGCAGCGGCGGCGACCTCTCGCGTCCGGCCCTGGTTCAAGCCACGGTCCGGGGCGAGAGGGAGTAGGAGGCAGTCACTTCCTTCTGCGAAGCAGTCATGCTAGCGAAGGAGGTGGAGTGGAGAGATGGCTGAGGTAGAGAGCCTCACGTCCTAGCCGCCGCGGGAGACGCTCCGGGTGTCGGGAGCCGCGTGACATCTCCCGGCCACCATAGGCGCGGGCTTGCGGACGGAGAGTAATGGGTAGCTCACCGTCTGATCAGGACCAGGCCCGTGCCGGACGGTGCGTATGTGTTCCACGCGCGCCTCAAAGAGATGTCAGCAAAAAGGAAGGGGCCTGCCAGGGCCGAAGCCTGCCGGGGGTGCGGGATTGTCCGAAAGGGTTACCGCTACCCCGGAGCATAAAGGGCTAAGGAAGGAACACGGATGGGTTTTAGTCAGTAAGAGTCTGACACTCCCTTCCGCTCCACTCAGAGCGGAAGGGGTCATTTGATGATTTCCCATCCACAAAAAAAAAGCCTTGAGGGTGGACTGAACACGAATAAGTCGAAGACCAAAATTATGTGCAACGAAACACCTAGAAGCATAAAATTAGACGGGGAGATAATACAACATGTCCAAGAATACCTTTACAAGCCAAGAGCCAAGCTTGGGCTAAGTAGTCTTTTTCCAGGCGAGGGAAGATAAAGAAATCACAAGACGAACGGAAAGCGCCTGGAAGCGCTACTGGTCCTTGAAGGAACTATTTAAGGGTGAGTTGCCTATGGCACTGAAACGCAGGCTCATGGACATGTGTATTCGTCCCGTCTTAACCTATGGTGCACAAACTTGGTCTTTGACTAACATTCAGAAGTCCAAACTCAAGGTCTGCCAACGAGTAATGGAGCGCAGTATGCTAAGTGTTAAATTAACGGATCGTGTTCGAAACACAAAACTGCGCTCCAAAACAACGATAGCAGACGTGAAAGGGACTGGACAGGACATTATCTGCCGCATGCCGGACAAACTTTGGGCCCAAATAGCACAGAATTGGCACCCTGAGACAGTATAGCTGATCCATTATTACTTTGTGTTAAAAATGTTACAACACGAAATTCACTACTCTAAAATTCACAATATACCTATGAACTTATTTTAACTTATACTTGAATTTACCAATATACCTATGGTATACTGCTATTCTTCAGTCGAAAAGTTGCGTCGTAGACTGATGTTCGAAAAATATTACAATTGCGAAAGTGAGTTTTTTTGTTTGTTACGCTTTCATGCTAAAACGGTTGAACGGATTTGGATGAAATTTGACGCATGGATAAAACATGACCTGGGTTAGGACAAATAATACCTCTCCCCAAGGAGCGTCTGGTGACGGACAGCTGTGGCGGGTTCACGGATGAGTGCTAACGCGTGCCCGTGTTCCCGCCGTAAGCGGCAGAGGAGGACACCGTGGAGTTTTAGTAGGTTAGAGTCCCACATAACTGCACTATAATATTTAAAAGGGTAGAACTGTGACGTTCTCACGAACCCGGCGTAGGTGTGAGGTGGAACGAACACCGGGGTGATTTTTAGTCAATAAGAGTCTGACAGACACCTCCGCTCTCCCCAGGGCGGAGAACATCCATGAGGATTTTCCAAAGGAGAAACAAAAAAAAAGGTTAGAACTGTGATTTCTTACCAATTCCTGCCCGCTCAGTCATTTTACTGCTTAATTATTTATTGAATTACCCAATAGAATAATTGTTACACCTACCTCTTTTTTGTTTAGTTTATTTACATCTTAGTTTTTATTGCCGAACTTGTTAATAAACATGCATATCTAAAACTTGCGAAAACTACGATAAACCACAGCCACTTTAAAACAGTGCCGTTTCTAAATACTCCTATGCATGAAACCCACATTGTATGGAAGGGTAGGTATTCAGAGCGGTAACCTCTCATAATCATACGAGTAATATTCAATCCCTATCCTATCTTAAAGTAAAAATCAGTAACTAAGCGTGTTATCTTCTACCTTCTTGAAAGTTTATCCCTAAACTGAAAGAGATTAGCAAACTGTCAGCACTTAACACTATCAAAGTTTAAACCCGACACTTTGGGTGACACGAAGCGGGTCAAGGGGTGTTCGGTAGCATTTGCAGCTAACGAGGTGTTGCTAGTCAAAACGGTGCGTTTCTTACTTAATATACTTGAAACTTGCTATAAGAGTGGATAATTTTGTCCATTGTTTTCAAGACGGCCGTGGCACAAGTATGGGTTGAAAAAATCTGTTTATTTCGTTTGTTTTATCGTATTTATCCATCACGTCTGTAAAGTTTACACAAAAAAAAATCGTCAAATTAATTTGTTTTTTGATTTATCATGATTAGATATCGATAACCATCGCGTTAGCGGAGTTCAGCTAGCTAATTTAAAATAAATCCAAACCAAAAGTCATTTATTTAAACTAGGCTGAGAATCAGCACTTTTCGAACGTCAAAATGACTATAGACAGACCCCCAAAACGCCTGCCCTTCACCGCTTTCTAGTGCTTTCGCTGGGGAGAAGAAGTGTCGCAACAAACTCCCCGCAGCACAGCTATCTGTTCAGTTAGAAAATACTTGAATGTGTACAATACTGGGTATGCAAAGTAATTAACATTACAGGACACAGAACTTTAAATTAAATTATTTGCCATATGTTAGCTAGCCACGCCAATCACCCCGTAGAATTGATAATATAATAATCAGTAAACATCAACTAGATATAAAAACGATATTATACAAAATGATTCCATTGTAAATTATGTGGCGTATAAAGACTAGCACAGTAAACCTGTTCGTGGAGAAAATTATGTTTATTATATGAAGCTATACTCATAACTATGAATGAGAAACATCTGAATACAGAGCGGGGAACATGTGAATCTTAACACACTGATATAACGACTATGAAACAGTAATACGTGTTTGATTTATTGCAAGTGTATCGGAAAGTTATCTCATTGTGGTGTTGTATGTTAGGCTTATCTAAGAATCTATGATATTGTCATGGGCCTTAATAAACATGAACTCAAAGCATTTATTTCAATTAAACCATGTACAGGCAGTTTTGAATTGTCAAAACTAAATAGTCGGCCAGTTAGTCAGAAAGTTGAAGCTAGTTGCCTATTCCAAAACGTAGATCTCTATGGAGAAGAACGGGCAAGAAACTCCATAGACCCTCTTTTAAATCAAGATATTACAAAATCCTGGGCACATTATTCTTGTTGCTTCTACAGGGTGTTACGGAAAGGGTATATCAATACAAACGGGTTGAAGAGTGTATCTGGTCTAGAATCTCTGTACAAAATTTCAGCTCAAAAGCATTAACTTTGAAAATGCTTAATATTTTTTTATTTCGATAGTTTATTAAATTGAAATCATAACACGACGATTCTGCATATTCTCTTTTGTTGACTGTACATGTGGGTATATCCTAGTTCTTGTTGGTCT
Source organism: Amphipoea lucens (assembly GCA_947508005.1). Lineage (NCBI taxonomy): Eukaryota > Metazoa > Arthropoda > Insecta > Lepidoptera > Noctuidae > Amphipoea > Amphipoea lucens. Next base: position 10,170,591 of record OX382358.1, read on the forward strand.
AGTGCTAGTCTAGCTGAGCATGAGGGCCTGGGTTCGATTCCCAGGTCGGGCAGGTTTTCCCATTAGGTTTATTTTTTTCTCAGAATCAGCCCGGTGTCTGGATTTGTGCCTGGTTGATGGTTGATGAACTTAAACATAACTGCCGAAATATGGGTGTACTATAGGCACACCTCTACCAAACCACATCATGAATATTATAGCTGTGATGTTATGTATGTTTATGTTGTAAGACTAGAATTATATTTCCAATGTAGTTTACTCACCTATAGTTAGCAATTACACGTAGTAAAAATCACGACAAATACGAAACAGCTTTTATTATTTGCCCAACAAGACCATCCATCAAGGCTGTTGCCCTGATGAAACTGCCCCGTAAAAACCTAACGATTTCAACGTTGAAAAATGTCACTAACGATGCGCAGATTGCAATACAAATACGTGCACCGAAGCGTGTTCGAAAACCTTCATGAATAAAAAACTTTTTTCCAAAAAAAAAAACGACTACCAAAGTAACAGTACAAGTTCAAAATATATTTTTAGAAGTCGGTAACTTTGGTTGGTGGTTACATTCATTTTTTTTTGCTATCGACTTCCCTGTTGTTTTTTTTTTTGTGAAAAGTTAAAATTTTCTTTTTCGTAATTTAATATTTCTAGTACCTAGTCGTATTATAATATTACACATAGATGAAGTAAAAATATGTAAATCTACTTTTTATTTTACCTACTCAAAAACCACTCACAGAATTTGATAAAAGTATGAAACCCAGTAAAAAAAAAAAAGAATCATCAAAATCGGTCGACGTAGTAAAGAATAATCATAAGAATCAATGAACTTACATAAAAAGAGATTCCGACAAATTGAGAACCTCCTACTTAGAAGTCGGTAAACAAGAAAGGATCTCTTAGAAAGAAGGTCTCCTTTACAAATAGGTAAATGTTCGAACATCACAGGCAAACACATCGAGAGAATAAATTAAAAACCGATTATCCTAACCAGAAAATTCATTACGTAATAACAGAAAACTTAAAAGAAACCCACGAAGCATCGCAATATTACTTACTACCCCCGCTTTCTAAATTTAATTCAAAGACGAAACTTGAGGTTCATAACAAGCTTTTTATTATTTTGTCGAAGCGAAAGCCCTCCGGTGGAAAGAATGAAAGCGTGTAGGTAGTGGGTATTACGTGCTTGTTTTTTATTATATACGATCATTGAAATATATATGTGTTTTCTTAAACATGCTTGGAAATTTGAGTCTTATTTTGACAACCTTCTTCGAGATAAATCGAAATTACTGTACTGGCCAAATACATGCGAGCAGCGGCTGGCAAAAGTTGTATGAAAATCCATATCTGTCGTGGTTTATTGGCCAAATAAATTACATAGTAAACTCATATCTGTCGGGTAATTTAAAAACGGAACGATCTTCTACTCCGCAACATGGCAACTAAGGAGGTAACTTATCAAAGGTTTTATTTAAAGTTCGAACTGGCTTGCAGCAGAAAGCTGTTTATTGAGAAAAAAAAAAAAAAACTTTAACACGGGAAAAAATATTGTTGTTCCTTGTTCGTCATTGATTTTGAAAAGTAATTGTATTTGTCAAAAATGTTCTGCCTAGGTACTACTTAGTTTTAATTTCCGCGCTTTATTTGAGAAAAGTACTATACAAGCCTTGGCCACAACTGGGCATTGATGGACTTACGTATGTGTGCCTCGGCTTCGCCTCGGCTTACATTTACACGTTTGTCCTTCAATGTCCCTTTTGCTGGCCGCTGCAGTAATGTACTATTTTTGCATACTTGCAATATGAACGTCGATATGTCGGGTCAAATTAAATTAACTGGCGACACTTCAAAGTTTTGACAAAAGAAATGTAAGACTTTAAGTAACTATACCTATTATCAGCGGCCATTGACTCAGTAGTCGATTCAGTAATTGATTGAAATTATGAGTTTAATTTTTTTTTTCGCTTTATCGGCACATCATGTCCGTGAAGTTTCGCTATCTGATTTAATTTAACCCCGCATGGCGGGCCCGTCTGAACAGGCCAATTCAGGGGAGATACCACGCGCCGGCAGGGTCGCACGTGTTCGGTACTCACGCGCCGCGTTGCGTGGACCGCGTCCATTCGTCGCTTAACCTTTTAACCGCCCGACTTTATACCAGTTTTCGTGCCCCCAGGGCCCGAGAAAAAAAAAAAAAAAAACGTAAAATAAATACCGATGAAACGAGCTGTGATGATATAATAATAATACAGATTAAACGAGATGTGTTATTTGGTCGTATATATACGACTCTGGCGGAATGGGCACGAAAATATTTGTCGGATTAATCCGACGTAGGCGGTTAAAAGGTTAATAAAATGAAGGCAAAAACTTATTGCATCGTATTCGGCTGCTTGACTACGGCCCGAACCTCACGTGTTTCTCACTTCCAAAGGACATCGAAAGGTAAAGAAATGCACGTCTACATGTACCTAATTAGTAATTAGGTAGGTATAACTACCTACCAAATGTTTACATTTGTTATTCTTATTTATGTAACCCGTATTTACGTTGTTAGATTATTATTATTATAGTATAGTTAGGTACTTACTTACGTAGTTCTTAGCTTTAGCTTTGATAATACACATACTTATCAGGTAGGAAAGTACCTATTTTTTTTGTTTTGGTGCGTACGTACTGTAGAGGCTATGTAGCCCTACCTTTATCATTAGTACTGGCCGGTCATAATTGAGGGCGTGTTCCATCCCAACGTTCAAGCGTGTGTCAAAGATTTTTATGGTGTTCTTCTTGCTAGATAGAAAGTGCTAGTTTTAAGTTGATAATGTAAAAGTCCTCCTGAAAACATATACTGGTTAAAGCTTAACGCTTTTTAATTATAATTATTGCAAAGCTCTCATCTTAGCGAGAACCCCTACAGTACCTACCATGGACTAACTATATCTAAATATTTTGATTATGTAGACAACAGGGACTAATTTACTTTTTTATTTGCCAATTACGTAGGTACCGTACTTTAAAGTAGTAAATAGACCAAGAACTGAGGCAATATAACGGTTTTCGTTTCGTTCGGTTTGTAAGGACATTACATGAAAGTGAAAAACTGTAGATAGACTACTCATAACTACAATAAAAGTATACAAAGGTATGTACCGTATTTTATTTTTCTTTCTGGACAGCCCTAATACTCGGTTAAGCGGCGAAGGTATGTTGCGGACGAGAAAGGTCACAAAGTAATTACAACTCTCAAGCGCGGCGATTAAGTGCAATTTAGCTGGCGCGTTGGCGGGAAGTGATTTTGTAGGCTATTATAAAAGCGGCTTTCTTTAAGATCAAAGGAGTCGGCTTTCTGTACTAAGTACTATTAGTTATTCTGTGGTATAACATGAAAAACAAATGTTTAAGTTTGTTCCAGGAGTCAGGTGTTAACGGTCCCATGAGAATTAATTGAGGGTAACGGATAAATAAATGGCGCTTGAAACTGCCTGTGTTTGTGCACGGTTATAATCTTTACTTAACACATTAACGTTTAAGTGTATAGGGAAAACACCCAAATCAAACTCGAAACAGTAGGTACTTTTGATCACACAATATAGATAATATTTCTTATCTCAATATATGTAGACTAATTACAAAATACTTTTTTATATTTTTATTTGTACACTTATTGGACATTTAACTCACTATAAAAACCTATAAAGATCAACTCACAAGTAAAAGGGTTCCCTATACGAGTACGAAATACTATTCTGCGAAAATTGTTACATCGATGTCTGTACATCGATTCTTTGATAATGCGACGTTATGTTTTTACGACATCTTTTTTGTTCGCTGTTTCTTTATATCGATAACCTTACATCGAAGCCTTGTTTCTTCGACGTTTGTTTGTTCGAAGTAACGTTACTTCGAAAATATTTAGCCAACTAGATTATATTGATTTGTAAAGTAAGTTATATTACGAAACAATTTTTTTTATTAATGGTTCTCATCTCAATCTTGTAATGTATCATTATTTCGTAGAAAAATGTGTTGGCTAAATATTTTCAAAGTAACGTTACTTCGATGTAAGGTTATCGATAAAGAAACAGCGAACAAAAAAGGCGTAGTAAAAACATAACGTCGCATTATCAAGGCATCAATGTATAATCATCGATGTAACAATTTTCGTAAAATATGTAGTATTTTGTACTCGTATAGGGAACCCCAAGTAAAAGCACTGCACGGGATCGGTGTATCCCATTACCTTATCGGCTCGTCATCAACCAGGCGTCAAACCAACGTTGATTACGTTGGGTTGACGCCAACGGGATCGACTCAGCACCTTTTGAGGCGTTGTCACAGCTCACCCCGCTGATGGGTGCTGTCGCGGCGACGCCGCGCTTGCGGCTGGCCGACGCACGACGTCTCACGTATGGCTGGGTGGAGGTGGCGACGACCCTACATAATGGCGCGTTTACGTCGGTTTGGGCGTACTCGACTGCAACCGTTTTCGGTCACTGATTAATGTAAACTGTAATTTGGTTGGCCGTGTTCGATCATAGTCTGTTTGCGGTGACCGACCTAGTATAAAAGGTGTTACTGCTGGCCGCATTCGGTCTTAACTCGCACTCGTCACTCGTCCTCTCGCACGAGAGCTCTCGGCGAGACATGGCGAGAGCACTCGCGGAAAACTGTACAAGCGCCATTAAAGGAAAAAATAATGTCAATTAAATACACAGTTTAAAAATAAATAAAACCTTACAATTGCGGTCCATGAGATAAAATGAAGCGGTTTTGTTTTTAACTATGCGAGAAATTAATTTTATTTATTTATAGGAGAACCAACAGCTATAACAGAAGCATAACAATATTATATGAGACATAAAGCCAATTACAGGCCAATCATACATATTATAAGATTTATCGTTATGTTATTAACTCAACACCCGGACGAGACAATGAAATCATCTGTGCTTGTACCAGGCCACTCAGAAAGTATTGTGAAAAAAGTTTTTTCACTTCGCATGCTCTAAAAGTCAGTCTTTGTGTTGTGCTTAGACGACATAAAATCGCTTTTTATGTTCTAGTGCATAAAGTAAAATTTTTTTCTAAGACTAAAGTAATCAGGCCCAACAGCCACACGTACAATAAAACTTCGCAGATTAAAGTCGTGATTTATTTCATTTTCTTTATTTTATACCACTTCCGTGTTTTCTATCGTTAATTTAATAAAATCAGGTAAAATAGTTGTCATTTATTATTTAAAAAGGCAAAGAAACGTTTTCATTTTTTGGCAGTATGAAGTACCCAAGTCGAATGACAAATGTTGAAAATTAAAAAAAAACTTTTACAAAGTTTCGTGGCGGTATTATCTATGGTGGCGGGAATTAGCTATGGACGCAACATTTTTGATTAATTGGACCTACTTATGCAAGACGGAACCAATCCACACACATGCCAAAATCGAGATAAGTATACAGAAAGCTTTCAAAATGCACCTTCTATCGACCCTGTAAAGATCAAAATGATTTGACTGAATTGATTGTTTTGTCTGAACTGTCAGATCATTTTGATCTTTACAGGGTCGATAGAGGGTGCATTTTGATAGCTTTCTGTATACTTATCTCGATTTTGGCATGTGTGTGGATTGGTTCCGTCTTGCATAAGTAGGTCCAATTATGTACTGTATACTTTATGCCTGTTTCATTTTCTCGCAATCGAAGTGAAAAGCAGAGTGTATAACTCAGGCATAAACGAGCCATTTTACCCCTCGACTTAACTATCCACCCTCGCCTGCGGCTCGCGTGGATATAAACGTCTCGGGGTAAAATAGCTTCTTTTATGCCTTAGTTGTACAATCTACTATTATGTATGAGAGACTGGCCAGTTATAATCTGTTTTGAAAACATGATTATTTGTAAGTAAAAATAGTTACGTTCCAATTTCAAAATTTCCCTCCACATTGTTTGCGAGCTAATTTAAATTATCGTGTCTCATTAAAAAATGGATCTGAGCCGGGAACATTTTCGCGCTATGATTTTTTACGATTTCAAGTATCGCCTGAAACCGGACGAATCGTACGATAGACTTTAAGTGGCATTCATGGATGAAGGCCCTTCTAAGGCAACCGTGTATCGTTGGTATAACGAATTCAAGCGCGGTCGACTAACTTTGGGGGATGAAGAAAGAAGTGGTCGGCCTTTGACGGCTATTACTGAAGAAAACGTGCTAGCAGTGAAAAATTTAATCCAAGACAATAAGCGAATTACGTATAAAGAGATTCAACACATACTGCAGGTTAGATCGGGAAGCCTTCACAAAATTCTACACGTGCGTCTTCGCGTGAGGTGCCACACAACCTCACCGACGCGATGCTCAGAAGCAGGCCCGGGTGGAATGGTGCCGTGATATGATAAACCGATTTGTAGCAGGCTCGTCTCGGTGTGTTTACGACATCATTACAGGTGATGAGTCTTGGATTTATCAATACGACCCAGAAACGAAGCGCAAGTCGACGATTTGGGTGTTTCAAAACGAATCAAAGCCTACCAAAGTGAAGCGATCTAGAAGCGGGGGGAAGATTTTGATCGCGACCTTTTTCAATTTGACCGGCTACTTGGTGTCAGTTCCTTTACAGAACCAAAGAAGGATCAACGCTGAGTGGTATACTACCAAGTGCCTGGCAGAAGTTTTCTCTGTTGTGAGCAACAAGCGACCAAACACAGGGCTCCACGGGCTACTGCTCCACCACGACAATGCGCCTTCGCACACCGCGCTCAAAACGAGGGACTTCCTGGACAGCACGCCGGTCAAACTCCTGGGTCACCCTCCTTACATCCCTGACCTAGCACTATGACTTCTTTTTATTCCCGAAAATAAAAAAATCAGCTCAATGGGATACAATTTTCGTCGCCGGAAGATACGCTGTCAGCGATCGAGCAGGCTGTAAACGAGGTGTCTGCGGCGGACTGGAAAAAGTGTTTCGAAAATTGGTTCAGACGCATGAAACTTTATATGGAGGCTAGTGGAGAGTACTTTGAAAAGATTTAATAAGAAAATATTTAACTTTACAACATTTTTTTTTATTTTCGCAAAACATTCTGAGTGTCCCACGTACGTAAAATTGTATAACTTGTTGTAAGTAAATTATGGTGACAGTCGTCATCATAAAAAAATGATTCTAAAAGTTAGTGACAATATCAAGACAAAGAACGTCTAGTTTCAATTGGAATCTGCTAACAATAGCAAAAGTTATTGATCGTAAATGGCCGACAACGTTTGACACATTACTTATATTAGTTTGTCACGTAACGGAGACTCAAGGACGCTTTGAAAGGCTCCCGTCTGTCGGAAAGATATAGGTAGTTGTACAGGAAATCGGAAATGAGACGCTAGCGCTGAAGGTCTGCTGACGCTACAAAGAGAATGCTTGAAAGTATCCGACAGATGGTTAAGATCTATTTTAATTAACGTCGTAACGATTGAAATAATCATTGTGCTTTGTTCTGTTCGGTGTTGAAGGAAAAGTGTTGTGTTTTCCTAGTCTAGGAATAGGTATTGTAGATAACCCTACTCCCTCTCAATATCTGCACCGTTATAATATCCCCAAATAGTATGTCACTAAAATTCGTAGGTGTTATATAGATTTTTATCACATAGGAGGATAATTTCTCCCCATTCTAAACAAAAAACTCTAGTGCTCAGACTGATGCTTTCTGATTAATGAACTGATATTTTTTAAAACGTGTTTTTAAGAACCTACAGATTATTCTATAGTTTCTGCCTATTCCCAAGGGAAGAAGGCGGGAAGTTTTGTGTAAGTATGTGTAAATTCTAATATGTATAAATATCATACAACTTTTCTGTTTATCTTATGTCATCAAAATACATTATAAGACAAGCATCTTGAAAACAGGGACTTGAAACGTTACTCAAAATAACGTTACGCGTAGTTTCGGTACCGATAATTTGTACCGTTTCACCAGGATCGTAACAAAATTAATTCCTTGGCTATTCTGACAAACGGAATGAAATCTTAAACTCTTTACTTACAATATTATCAATATATCGTTATTAATATAAATATACAACATTATTTTTAGTATATGCGAAACCCGAAACACGTGTCTAGTATTTTTATGTAAAGAATCTATGTACAAAATTTCAAAACTGTATCATGAATAATCACCAAGTTATAAGCTTGTTATGTTACCTGTTTGTCCATCCAAAATCATGCTCACCGCGCGGCGATTGTATTGTAATTAACTGGTGATAACATTTTCCATCACACTTGCAGGCTTTGGACTGTTAGTGTAGGTAGTTATTATAATGTACTTTATTCGTAAATAAATGCAGCCGTAAGCTACGAATAAGTAATTACTTATTCGTAAGCCGTAAGTGATACAATGTAGTTAATGCGATTTGTTGCACCTTATGTCAACAACTTAAAGTTCAAAGTGTATGAAAAGTGTTAAACATCGCATTACTTAACCACAGCAGGCTGTAGGTACAAATAATAACTTTCTACAATTAACCATCTTGGCGTGTTTAAAAATGTTAATCATCACGGCAAAGCATTGTGTTCCACGATACTCTGATGTACGTACCATTTCTGTGTACTGGACGTTGGTGTATGAGAAAGTCATGGTTACACGACACTTTTTACATACGATAGGTAAGTACACGATCAACCGAAACAAAACTGTAAGGCCCGCGGCACGGCGGCCGCGCGCTCGCGATTAAATGCAGTTGGACGCGCGCGCGCCAGCCTGCTGTACCCGGGCGACTGAAGGGGTTGCTTCACCCCCGCCCCGCTCGCCCCGCTCGCTGTGCGCGGGCGCCGCGCCTATTGTGTATGGGTATGGTAGAAAACTACCTACTAATGTCGCTCTATGGCCAAAATTTAACCTTTTTTAAATATTTTTGGGCCAAAATATAACATGGGGTAAAAATTATTGGAATCGATTCAGTTACTTATTCTGAACAAACTATATTCAGGTTTCGCATATACTAAAAATAATGTTGTATAATAACGTTATTCACTCGATACCCAACGCTGCCAGTTCATGACTTTAAGATGATGAAAAAGACGAAAATGTATGAAGAATAACGTTTTAAATAAATCTATAACGTTTCACCTGTAACGTTATTCTAAGCGGATAAGCTTAATGTTACTGATACCTATAACGTTTTTTATAATATTGTTCGACGAAAATGATATTCTATAACATTTTTTTTGCGCACTGTTATTAATATTTTTAGGTTTTAGTATTGTTACAACTTTTGGAACGTTATACGATAATATTAGTGGTATCGGAATAAAATTCATTTCGTTTTCAAGTCCCTGCTAGAAACCAGGAACCGATCAAAGACGTCCTTCAAAAGTTCTACCAAGACGTATCATTGCCGCGGTTGTCAAGCGCTTCCAAAATAAACAACTGCTGTCATTGATCAAATGGGGCTATAAATGGCCCATTGTAACTTGAAACTTTCTCCGCCATTGTGCATATACGAAACTTCTGAAGACTTCTTAATAATTGCATTTTAAAATATACGTATTAGTTCAAACGACATTAAATTGCGAATTTTAAAAAGAATCGGTTATTTTTTCTATTTTTTTATGGTTACCTTCGGAGAATCCTATGTCCACAGGTAGATTATCTTGTGACAAGTTCGTATAGTATAATAACAATCTTAGATACTATTACTGACAATCGTGTCTTTTGATTCCTTTTTAAAGTATAAAACGAAATGTAAATAAAATACAGGAGATAGTTTGTATCGGGCATAAGTTTCAGTTCATTCAGAAACGATCCAATGAACAAGGAGTTCCTGGGACACGCGCAATTACAATAACAGAGTATATAAACTTAGGTAAACTTAACACAGTGTTAGTAGATAGTGTAACTGTAAGTACCTACTTGACAAAGGAATTCACTGTGAATACGTGTTACGTACCCAGATCTATCTCAGCTACATTGATGAAAACTTATTATAATGGTGTCTGCTTCTCTCAAGTACACGAGTTATGAAGCTTCCTATTTAGTTAAGTAAAGCTATAAGTAGCCAACCATTTTGGCTAACCATCGTGAAGCAGAACATAATAATTTCGTATAATAAGGCTCTCGTTGGGCAGCTGGATCAAGGGCTTGATTCAGAAAGCTGTACTTCTGGACACGGCCCGTATTGTTAGGAGGTTCCTCTCTCTGGGGCCCTGACCGCCGGTAGCTTGGACCCTGTTCCCGATACCGGTGGGCTACTATTTTTTATATTTTTAAATGTTTTTATATATTTTTATACTAATATTTAAAAATATAATTTATATGTATATAGTGAAATAAAGGAATTAAAATAAGTAATAATACCAGGCTATTACCGGAGAGGCTAAATAATAACAGCCGCAAAGGTGGATCGGTCAGGTTAAGCAATCTATGCTTGCCAAGGTTGGTCTATAGATGGGTGACCATCTTTACATACCGAGACCCCTCCATGCCTCGGAATGCACGTTAAACCGCTGGTCCAGGCTGTCATTCGTGGATCTTTGACAGTCGTTACGGGTAGTCAGAAGCCAAAAAGTCTGACAACCAGTCTTACCAAGGGGTATAGTATTACCCAGTAACTGGGTTGTGGAGGTCAGATAGGCAGCCATGTAAAATACTGGTATTCAGCTGCATTCGGTTAGAGGAAGCCGACCCAACATAGTTGGGAAAAGGCTAGGCAGGTGATGAGCAGTGGGCGAACGAGCTTCTGAAAAATTTGAATCACAAGAACCCGAACAATTATATTTCATGGAAACTATTAAGTGGTATTATAATATAATCTGTTCCAAAAGTATCTGATAAAACAAACAACAAACCCCATTGAGGGTACCTAAATACTTACACAATCACTCACTATAAGGTAAAAGGTAACCATTCATCTGTATTTATAAGGTTTCAACTTTGTACATAAATCTCATCACTTTTTCCAACATTAATCTATTGTTTGAATAACATTATTACAATGTAATTGAAAAACGTTGACGGAAATTAAGGTTGTAAAATTAACTCGATATCTAATATTATAAAATTAAGATGTTTTTCATTTGATAATAATTATCAAATGAAATATCAGTAATTATTTTTGATATCAAATCAAAACAATCCGCAAGCGGTACCACAAATTCGCATCCACAGGTACGAATTCTGATCCATTCCTTTGCATTTCAATCAGATATTTTTGGTACCTACAGACCGTACAACGTGCTGCTACAATGGCGGCATTAATTTAACTCATGGGTAGGGCTAGTGAGTGGCCAGTAATCATAAAAATTATCTATACTTATAATAAATCTGTAGAAGTGAAAATTCTGTACATTGAAAATATCAAAAAAATAAATGGCAGGGGGTGTTACTAGACCGACACCGAACCCAAAAATGTGATTGAAAAATTTTTTGTCTGTCTGTCTGTTTGTTCAGGCATAACGCAAAAACGACTGGTTCGATTACGATGAAACTTGGTACAATTATTCTTTAATATTCTGGGCACCACACTGGGTACTTTTTATCCCGGAAAAGTATATACAATAAAAAAACAAACTTAATTTTGCGGTTCGATCCCTAGACCCAATTACTGTACCAGCCGCAAATAATAAGTTTGTCGTAGGTTACGTGGAGGGTGTGTTCTTTGTGAAGAGTAGGTATCCACTAAGAAAGTGTTATTCGAAATTCCAACCTTAAAAGGGTGAATGGAGGGAGGGTGAAATTTCACGCGGACGAAGTCGCGGGCAGAAGCTAGTATTAAAATAAAATAATTCGTAATTTGAAAACTACCGCCTGTGCCGCTCGCCGACATGTCCTCTCTCTTTCCTTCAATTCGCCTACTCTTTGCACGTTATTCGTTTTAATTTATTGTTGCGATGATATGATCCGTGACCCGGTAAATGAGCCCTGCGCTACAGTTCTTTAAGTACAGGTTGCTCCAAAATATTATTTTAGAAAATGGTAAATAATTAATAACGTTTAATAAAATTTAAATATGCTCATAAAACGAAAATTCGAAACCGTATGCATGTGTTAAAATAATGTCGCTATTAAAGCGGCATGCTGTAGGTATACTATTTACATCACGAGTTTTGAAGAAAGTCTCAATAGGGAATTCCACAAACCCTGTGACACTGTCATGTCTTGTCACAGTCGTCACTCAATCAATCTGCCTAGCAGCTAAATACATGCTTACGCTTGCGTGTTTTACATGGAGTGACTGCCTATCTGACCTACACAGTCTTTTTACTGGGTAAAATGATACCCCTTGGTAAGACTGGTTGTCAGACTTTTGGGCTTCTAATTACCCGTAATGACTGTCATAGATCTACGAGTAACAGCCGGGACCAACGGCTCAACGTGGTTTCCGAGGCACGGAGGGTTCTCGATATGCAATGGATGGTCACCCATCCTCGAACCGACCGCGGTAAGCGTAGCGTAACCTTCGGTCGACCCGTGCGGCTATATTAATTTAGCCACAGTCGTTGGAGTTGTTCTTGTTGAATAAAATATTACATCGGAAGTTGGACTTTTAAGTTTTTGATCTGAAACTGTTTAAACGATTAATTATTAACAGAGTTGTTTTTAGGTACCTACTTGTAAGGTCATGAGAAAACACGAAAAGTTGTTTAAAATAAAACAGTAATTACAGTTCTAAAACTGCCAGTAATGGTTTGCACCGTGATAATATCGCTTTAAGCTATTCATTCAACGTATGAGAAAGGAAGGCGGATGTATACATGGATGTGCATAATGAAACATTTGCTTATTCTGGAAGCATCGATGTAGCTCGAGAGTTTGTTTAGTTAACTTAAGCTGAACTCAATGTAGCCAGTTTCCATGAAAAGCTTAACTTACAGGTAATGGGTGGAGAAGTTTAACATTATTTGCAAAAGTGCACTTTACAAACTTGTAACTATATAACTTTATATAATGGGCGGATGGATGACCCCTGTAACACAGGCTTTTCCTAGCATGGGGTCATTGATCATGTTTTTTAATCAGGCAATTTGCACGCTTAAATTTGTGTCACCCTGTATCTGTGTACTTTATATATATGTTACTAACCATTAATTTCCTAATGCTAGGCAAAAGCTTACTTTCTTTCCTCCTCTCTCTGTCCAGAGCTGCCAAGGACCAGTCTTTATTAAAGGAGACCAACACAAAAAGGCACAATATGTTTTTATGGAAAGAGTCTACCAAACTAATAGTAGCAGTTCTGTAAAATAAACGCACCACAGAACAATTTTAGGTCACGAACTGAATATTGGATTATAGTAACGAAATACTGCAAATAGTTTTTTTTTTTTAATTAGTTTTATGCAGAACAAAAACTTGCATAGCTTATTTTCACAGTAATATCGTTTCATGGTCCAAATATGCGTTTCTTTATTGAAAATGTTGTAGTCAAAAACTTCTAAATTATTAGTTTTTTTATACCGTTTTCACGCCAAATGTTCTTAATTAAATATGTTTGTTTTCATTTGGAAATATCACACACTCGTTCTGCTTTAATAACAGTCACGGATTACTTACTTGTATGTTATTGAAATATTTGGAATTTCTCTGTGAATACAGCCAGCCGGCAGCCCTGTTGCTTTGTGCACGGACAAACGCATATTTCATGGATATTACACGCCCTGGGGGGCTATTCTATGGACCGGCAGCAAGCGAAAACACTACTGATATTTTTCATACGTTTTTCGAAAAATCAAAGCGTGCTTTCATAAGGGGAATGATCGTTTTATCATTACTTCTTACTGAATAAATATTTATGCCTCCGATTTTATCATGTTTAGCATATCTATAGTTCATGGTACAAATGAAAGTTTTAACATTTTAAGTAAATAGTCGTTTTTTTTTACAAAACTAGCTTTATTTGGCGGCATCGCCCGCGTGTGTGTCGGAAAACATCCCACGGGAACAGACGGAGATATTATATGTCCAGATTAATACATAATTATAATATTTCCAAATACTGTATTAATCCAGATTATAAACTACTAGCTGCGCCCCGCGGTTTCACCCGCGTAAGTTTCGATCCCGTGGGAATATCGGAATAAAAACTATCCTATGTCCTTTCCCGGGACTCAAACTATCTCTATACCAAATTTCATCGAAATCGGTTCAGTAGTTTAGGTGTGAAGAAAAGACAGACAGACAGACAGAGTTACTTTCGCATTTATAATATTAGTTTGGATTTGTGTGCCAAATTCTATAACTCAAAAAGCCAACAAAAGCCGTTCAACCGTTTTTAACAAACATCGAAACATTCAAACTTTCGCATTTAAAATATTAGTAGGACATTTTTTTTTAAATTATCTACTTGTTATAAAACAACTTGGTTAATAATGCTTCACATCAAAAACACTTCAGCATCAACTGTATTTGAAAAACCCCAGTTTGACATAAGGTAAAGCACCCAATGAGAAGCTTCTACTTCAGCTTACATCGTCACATCAAAATTACCTCCATATTATTTAATATGGAGGTAATTTTGATGTGACTACCATTTGGTAGTCCTTCCAAAAGACTACCAAGATTTTGGTAGAAAGTTAGCACGTGTAGTTTCCTATCAAAATGCTGCGCTACCGTCTGTATAATGCATTACGAGCTGTATAATGCCTAAAGACAAAATATTTCGGAGCGAACACTGCACGGGTAAACTAATGTATGTTGGAATTTCTTAACTTTGTCTAATGTTAAATTAATTAATTAACGGCTTAAGGTTCGTCTAAGTATGCACATGAGAGTTTGTTACGTTGCTAAGTGTTTTACCTTAAAACTGGCGTATTAGACGGCCACGTTCAGCATTGGCAGTTATACGCGTATAGCTTCGCTAAAATCAAGCCGCGACACTGAACGGAACGACAATCTGAGGGGCAATTCTCGTAATTTTAAGAACGTTCACAGTCTGATCTCAGTCTCAATCTGTAAAAATACATCTAATTTCCCTACATTTTTGACATTGATTGTCGCTGAGATAAGATTGTGACTAGATTTTGAACGTTTTCAGTTACGGGAAATTACCTACTGATGTCACGACATAGAAGTAACATTTGCTTTGACTGAGAATAAATTCAACCCGTAGTATTTCAAAGAGCTGCAAGTTTTATTCGAATAGTTGTGCCTCTTAGTCTCAAACGTTTACATCGTATTGACACGCATAATGTTAGTAGGGAATAGCCAAGTAAAGTTTACACAGCACTTTATCATAATTCTTTAGAAATGAAGAGATTTCTACATTGTTCTGTACTGTCGTAAAATAAGACATGAATAATTATGATGTGTGTGTACATAATTACATTAGGTCAAGACACATAAGGACAAAATGACAACGAGGGCCGTAGCTCACCAGACACATCTTTCGTGTGGTCGGAGGATCCTCGCTTTTCTAGGGAAGATGAATGAACTTTACACTCTGCACCTCATACCTCTACTATGGGAACGCAAAATACGTGCTTTGCCGTGGAGTTGCGGACACCAGTCTGTGTTATTTAAAAAAACCTACCCTAGGTCAAGACAAATTTTTAAAACTGACTAGCGGTGTTGCGAAGTCTTTCCTCATGGATAAGGATATTTAGAAAAAGTACTCTTTTTAGTACATCATCAAAGGTTACTACAATACCAACGTCCAACATCAGAGAGCTATTTCAGTCTAATGCTGGACCTAGTCGGCTATCAAAAAGGTCATCCAGAGAGTAAGTAGGGAGAAAACTGTAGAGCTAACCATTCCACGCACATGCTGCTCAATTACTATACCACAACCAAGCCATCCCAAATATAGGGCTTGGTTTAAGTCTAGACCAGATGTGGGTGATATCAGATAGTATTTAGTATCCAGCTGGTATTCACGTACGTATATGCAAACAAGTTTGTAAGTACGTCCAACGGTCCCTAAGCAAATAATGATCACCCAGAGACTGTTTGCTAAGTAAGTAATCAATTCATGAGGTTGATATTAAACCACTTCTGCTTTCTATGCCTACCAAAATCCAATAAAGTGTCATTGTTGAAACTAGCTTTGACTTTCTGAACAACTGACCGACTCATCAAACTTGTCTTGTAAATGGATTTTAGTGGAATAAATAACAATATAACACATACACATGAACTCACGGCTTAGCATTCCGAAGTAGCGACAGACAGAAATTACAGAACGCCACCAGCTACGATCCTAACATACTATTTTTACTTGGTTAGGCCTGTGTATTTTTACTTAAAAAATGTTCAAATTAAAGTCGCAATCTCATATCAGCGACAATTAATGTCAAAAACTTGTCAAAAATGTATGTAAATTGATTGTATTTTTGACAGGTTGAGACTTAGATTTGAATGCGAAGGTGTTTAAAAATACGGGGATTGCCCCTCAAGCACAGAATAATAGTACAAGCCTCAAGTCTCACACACCTGACATTTGTAAAGAACATCGTCAATAAGACCACTAGGTATTATGTCCTTCTCTAGGGCATCCACTCCTAGCGATTCCAAAACAAGTATCAAAGGAAACAATTATGTCATAATACGTGAAAGTTTGATTTAATTCGTGCATCAAGTGAACCAACTAGCTGCTTGTCATCCGGGCAGGTTACGAGAGTCAAGGAAATGAACTATACTGTGACACTGTGGCGTCGACCTAATAACCTGAAACTGTATGCTTACTATTTTAATAGATTCACGTGCTCTTTATAATAGATTTACGTGCTCTTTATAAATTTAGTAGCGAGCCGCGTTTCACAAGGCTTTTACGACTTGACAAAACATCGAAATATATTTATTTTGTATAAGTTTAATATTAATGTGTTATCCATATGAACCTTCCGGAATAAATTCGCTAGATGATGGTAAAAACCGCATCAAAAACCGTTGCGTAGTTTAGAAAAAAAAACGCGGTCACACAGACAGACACGAAAAGCGACTTCAAATTCTAATATCTTCATATTATATCGTATATTTTTAAGTCTCTCGAAAGCTTTGGTAGATTTTACTGTGTCCTGCTTCACAAGAATTTTGTTGATAATTATGTCACTTGCCAAAGGGTTTTTGTTTTACCGGACACAATTCCGATGAGACCGAACTTTTAATAAAAAAATTATCATTGTTTTGTATTCTAATCGGACCCATGATATAAAGCAACAGTCTCTATAGAAACTATTTTGTATATCTGTAGGTACGGTCAGCATCAAAAGTTGATTAACACTTCAGTTTTTTTAATCTTAGTTATTGAGCAAAATATTGGTTCAAAATTACAGCAGTAGAATTTTTTTAGAATATATTATACTCTTTTCTATTATGTGAAAAGCTAAAAATCAGTTAATTGAAAAAAGTTGTTGTCAATTTAATAACATGTAAAAATGATAGTGTTAACACTTTCACTGTCCTAAGACAATTAACAATACAATTATTGCACGTCCAATAGTGCGTTATATACAATGCATGGACGTATGAACTTCAACCGCCGACCAATAGTGTTGTCCAAGTACGTCGAAACACGATCGATGTATAGGTAACAAACATGGTGAAATCGTTGATCTCGTGTATATTTTGGCGGACTGTTTCATTGATAAACCTCTACGAGGAAAACGAAAGAGGGAGCCAGATTACGTACTTGGCAGGTTGAAAGAATTATCTGTTTTTTGAAGTGAAAACTTCTTTAGCGGCGTTGCACACTTTTTGTAATGGGTAAAAAATGTTAAACTCGCGTCAGGACATCGCGTCAGGACACGTGACCGTCAGGAGAGATTTCCCCCCCTCTCTTTCAACGGCGGCGCCAAACGAAGTCAACCAAGTGACACACGACAATGGATGGATGGATGGATGGATGGATGAATGGATGGATGGAGTGGAAGTAGAAGTGGAAGTGGAAGTCCAAGTGGAAGTGGAAGTGGAAGTCGAAGTCGAAGTCGAAGTGGAAGGCGAAGTGGAAATGGAAGTGGAAGTGGAAGTGGACGTGGAAGTGGAAGTGGACGTGGACGTGGACGTGGATGGATGGATGGATGGATGGACAGCTGATGGCTCGACCGTCTGTGTAGTAGCCACACTGCTGTGTATTCGTAAAATCCGTGTATATAAAGTATATGGAAATTGAACAAAGTGCATCTATTAATGAAAAAAGTGACGCAGAAATAGTGAAAATAAATGAGTTATATTAATTAAATTAATAATTGATTTATTTCAACGTTATTAATGTTCAAGTTTTCACTTCTGCCGGCACTCCCGGAGTGCAACCCGTCTTTTTTTTTTATTTGATTGATTTTTCAAGTTTCTCGTGAACAACACTATTCTTGGTGGTTAATAGTGTATTGTATGTGATGCACGGACGTACGGAGCTAACTCATCAGTGCATTACATGTAATGCATGGACAGTGAAAGTGTTAATCGACTTTTGATGCTGACTGTACATCTGAGTTTTTGGGGCTCCATTGACCGTGACATATATCGATGTATGGAACATTTAGATTACAGGACAATCTATGAGACGTCTATGGTCTTAAAAAAATTACATGGTAAATCTCTCAATATTGTGCGTACAAACTTACATTTGCAGTTGGAATGTATGGGAGAACATGTTTCTCAACTACAATGTTAAGTTCAATGTTAAAACAGTCCTTTACGAAATTCCATTTTCAATATCAAAAATTGCCTGGTTAGTTACCTTTTTGCGACATAAGCATAATTAGCATATAATGTTCCCACTGCTGGGACACAGGCCTCCTCTATGTGAGAGGGAGTGGGCTATAATCCACCACGCGGGCCCAGTGCGGGTTGGTAGATGATGTCTTCGAATTTTTGGTTCTGGGACAGATGTTTTCCTTCATCGTTTTAAGAGCAGTGGTTATGAAATAATTTACACAAATTAAAGCACATGCCTGGGTTCGAACCTAAGACCTACAACTCTTACTCAGGGCCGTTACCACTGGGCCACCACTGCTCACCTCTTTGCGGACTCATTATATATTTTATCTCCCTTGAAAACGCATACGCAAGACAATTAAGATAGAGGAAGCAAAAGATTTATGTAGAACGGAGCGGGGTCAGTTAATTATCTCTGATTACATTGTGCTTTGAGCGTGTTAGCAAGGTACCTACGATTTTTTTGTGCAAATTCGACATTACTATTTTCTTATTTAGGATTAGATTTAAATAGGCCAACTACGCAAGAACTGGTGTGCACCTTTATGTAGCAAGCTTGATGTAGTACTTCTATGATAAGCCTAAGCTCGGTGTTAATGTTTTTTGTGAACTAGTCGTACGAGTGCCATAGTAAATAAATAAATATCACATAAATAAACATTATAAGTAACACTATTCGTGTGTGAATAAAACAATGCTCAACAATAAAACAGTGTGTGAATAAATTAACTGAAGAATGTGGGGTTATTGTTAGTTGTCTAATAAAAATAGTCATGTTGTACAATAAAGCATACACGCGAGCATTCGTTACTGAACATTCAAAAGCTAGAGATCGATGAGAACTCCATTGCGAGCTAATAATTAGTAAGTTTATTTCAATTTTGTTTTACAATGATACAAATGTCTTATAAGCTATATATTTTATTTATAGAAATTAATAAAATATCTGTAGCCGAGCTGAGCAAAAGCTAATCATTAGGCGGATCATAGACTATAACGCGCTACTTGACAGAGCGCCGGGCGCACATGACGCGCCCCCGTACGTGATTTTTTACATATAAACTCAATAATAACGCGTTTCCACGCAAGAAATTTGGCTCCATTTCCCACGCCCCGTCGCGTGGCGCGTTGTGATATGTGATAGGCCTTAGTTTGCGGACTTATATTAGTGATTCGAAAGTGCGGTTCTCGTTGCTACGTCCACGTGTGAGCTTTTTAATGCTCGGTTTAGTGTACTCAAATGCTCAAAGTGGAATGCTTATTACGCTGGAATGCTCGCGGTGTGAACGCACCTTTAGATCCCATTCAAAGGTGCGTACGCTATGGTTTGTGACTACCAACATACCAGACCACTCAGAAAGTACCTATTGCGAAAAAAGTTTTTACGTTTGAGAGACTGACCAGTTATAATCTTTTTGAAAATAATATGGTTATTTGTAAATAAAAATAGGTACGTTCCAATTTCAAAATTTCCCTCTACATTGTTTGCGAGCTAATTTAAATCATCGCGTCTCATTAAAAAATGGATCTGCGCCAGGAACATTTTCGCGCTATGATTTTTTACGATTTCAAGTGTCGCCTGAAACTGAATGAATCGTACGATAGACTTCAAATGGCATTCATGGATGAAGGCCTTTCTAAGGCAACCGTGTATCGTTGTTATAACTAATTCAAGCGCGGTCGACTAACTTTGGGGGATGAAGAAAGAAGTGGTCGCCATTTGACGGCTGTTACGGAAGAAAACGTGCTAGCAGTGAAAAATTTAATCCAAGACAATAAGCGAGTTACGTATCAAGAGATTCAGCACATACTGCAGGATGGATCGGGAAGCCTTCACGAAATTCTACACGTGCGTCTTCGCGTGAGGAGGATACATAGGGAGGATAGTTTCACGCTGGGTACCACACAACCTCACCGATGCTCAAAAAAAACTGAAAACTGGTTAAGACGCATGCAATTTTGAATAGAGGCTAGTGGAGAGTACTTCGAAAAGATTTAATAAAAAATATTTACCTATACTTAGAATTTTTTTTTCGCAAAACTTTCTATATTAGCAGTACATATTGCATGCCATGTCTGTTTATACTAGGGTTTGGGAAGTCTCCACAGTCTCAAAGTCTCGGGACACGAGACAACCCACGATCAAAGTCCCAGGACTTCGAGAATGAAACTGTTGACTCGTTAGGTTCGTTGTGTTAGAGCTTCTGGTACTGCGTTCGGCGTACATTATTTCCAAATCTGCTATTTGGATTCGAGGGGTATTTTCAAAAAGTCTGCAATACAGTTCTTTCGCAAAAGCAATAAGTGAAGTATTACTCAAATTCGAAGTAAAAATTCCGTATTTTGGGACTGTAAACTATGGTGGCCAGTGTCTCTAGTCTCGTCCCGAAAGTATTGGGACCCGAGACAACTAAATTGACAAAAGTCCCGGGACTTCGAGACACGAGACGTCCTGGGACCAAAACCCTAGTGTATACTCATGTTTTGGAAAAATGATCTTATCTTAACTTACAAGATTCATTACAGTTAAGTCAAAGTTTAAAGCCGATTCATTATTGATTTTTAATTAAATAATCAAGTGTATTAATTGGGTTGATATTAATGATAGCGGGAATGATACAATAATTAATTAATGTACAATATTTTATGTTTTCACTATATTTAAGCACAACTTTAAGGCTCACTGAAATCTGCATAAACTGACGCCACTATCCCAAATTTAATTATAACTAACACTATTATGGGTATTGTTCGTAATTAGTCCTATTTCACGTCACATTGGATTCTCAGCTGATTGCTGTTATCTAAATTTAAATTATTGGATTCTGCGAAATATAAAGGTGATTTGTAAGTTTCTAATAACTAAGCGTTAAATAATTTAATTAACGAATAAGTACATACAATTATTGATCTAAATTAATTTTATATTTGATTTTTATACGACAATAAATTAAACGTTGTACCACCTGACACCCAGTCCGAGTCCCAGTCTAAAAACAAAAATTAAATCAAATACATACCTATAGCTATAATATCCAACTATCCTCTTTAGCTAGTCAGTTGATTGACAAAACCCAAAAACAGCCCATCAGTAGGTATAAGATATCATCATTATAATCAGCCTATAATGTTCTCACCGCTGGGACACAGACCTCCTCTCTTCAAGAGGGAGTGGGCTTTAAATGGTGAAAGAAAAATTGTATAGAAAAAAAAACATTAGTTTAATTCTGATATTTGGATTTAGCGCTCTGATGGTTTGAAAATGTTCCTATGCATTAACATTGCCCGTGTTTTCACGTACTGTCGCATTTTTGTCCCCACAATGTCCCATTATGTTCTTATTTAAATAAAGATTTATTTAAATCTTCGTTTCAATTAAAACCTATACAAGATAAGATGATGCCTGAGAAAGCTAAGAGAGGTGACAGACTCCTAGATGTTTGATATTCTTTACACATCTTTATAAAATCACAAATCCTATTGTGCTTTGCCACAGTCGTGTAAAAAGACCGAGATAAAAGATTAAAACCAACGAACACGAGGCAAAAAAAGAGAAAAGAATCATGAATTGTAAATTGCTGTCAAATCCATACATGATTAAAAACCGAAGGCTTCGTTCAAACTCGAACTCTTTATCGTACAAACGTTTGATAAGAAAGAATAGAAATAAATACCTTGTCAAATGACTCGGCGAAGCTAACAAACATTGACGTCACAAACAAATGACTTATCTCAAGGGAGAAATAAGATAAAAGAGGCTTCGAAGGCAACGAACAATAGATCCTGTGAAGTGGAGACTGAAAATTGTAACGTGTTAAAAGTACATAGGAAACGTTTGTTAGTATAAACGTGAATCGTAATAGGTATAAAGTTTGTTCATTCTCCTATATTTATTTTTGAGTCATACCACAAATGAAATTAAACCGTTGCGCACTTTCTTGCTTGAAGAAGGCAAAAAATAAACTGGGACAAATTACAGGGTTTGACAACAAAATAAAACTGGTCAAGAGCTAGTCCAGCTCACAAAATTAGGGTCCCGAACCAAACTACGCTGAGCTGTCTGTGGAACGGTCGCTAGGCTGCTGTAATTAGGTACTGTATTGCTCGTAATAAATAAACCTGTCCTACCGCCTACATCTGAATCTCAATCCCAAGGGAAAAAAATCTGCACTATATATTATGGTTCAGCTAACTAACGTTTATTAGATGATTTGATAAACACAAACACTGCATAGTCCAAAAGGGATTCATAAATTCCTAATTACGAACCCCGATGTTAAATGACCGAAAATAGGTTCCTACCTATTTTCGGTCATTTAACATCTATATCTAACTGCACTGTCGAAAACGGCTTCCTGTAAAATATGACTTAATATCTAATAAGCCTATTAAACTGTTTGCTTTAGAAATCTAGGATACATTTTTAGCTTTATCTCGAAGACCACTGAACCAGAAACCAAAAAAGAAATAATATTACTAAAGTTACGGATTTCCTTTCAGGTCGGAAACGAAAACATAGTAGTTCGGAGCTCATTAAGGAGAAATCGTCTCGGAATTAAAATTACGCGCCAGTTAGCGAAGATATTTTCCATATGAACACAATACACACAAATGGTTCCGTAGTTACTACATACCTACAGCTACATAATACGAACAGGAAATTTGTGAAACTGGTAATATTACTCAGTAATTTTTATGGTAATTTATCAGATGAGTACTCGATCTTTTATGATATTGAAATAATAACAGTACTCGATGGGCGCGAATATTTAGTAAGACAATCTCTACTAGGCTAATGTGTGTTTAAAACCAAACCCAGCATTATTTGATGTATGCCTACTTATGTTTTTTTATTTCCAATTACCTATTTTTTTTTTACTTTTGATCGTGAATCTGAGCTAAGACTAACTCAATCAACCTGCCTAGTCTTTTCCCAACTATTTTGAGGTCGGCTTCCAGGATATCCGTGGCTTCCAGTCTAACCGGATGCAGCTGAACACCAATATTTTACATGGAGCGACTAAGTCAATCTAAACCACACTTACCTATATAGGTACTTATTACTGTGACCTCTGAGTTTGTTTCGGCCTTTCTCCTGAGAGTAGTCAGATAGGAAACGCCGACCTCATCTAGCTTTAAAAAAATATGATTGATGTGTAAAAGTGTTGGTACAAACCTACTTACAGAAAATAAATAATTTATCATTAATAATATTATAAATGCGAAGGTAAATCTATCTGTCAGTCTGCTATCTGTTTACGTCTAAAACACTGAACCGTTATGAAATTTAACAGATGTCATACGTAGCCCGGGCCCTGGAGAAAAACACAGGCTACTTTTGATCCTGTATTTTTATTTAAAAAAAAAAAAAAATGATAAAATACAAAATACACTCAGACTAAGTTACGGGCAGCAGCTTGTGGTGAAATTGCATCGTGAATAATCCTGGATTTATTGGTCGAAATCCACCAATACAGGTAAAAAAGCTGTAAGTAATGATTGTTCCTTCTCTATGAGACAAGAGTTCTTTCCCTTCGGACTAGGGCAGTTACAGACTAATAAATTATGAAGATGTCTACATGAAACAATTTTTAAGAACTGGTCCTTAGCAGCTTTAAATAGAGAGAGGTGAAAAGAGAATAGAGGAGGCTTTTGCCTATAGTGGGACATGACAAGCTTTTAATTATTAATAAGAAACCGGCTAAGTGCGAGTCGGACTCGCACACGAAGGGTACCTACCACCGTAAAATATTTAACAACACATATAAAAAAAAACGTTTGTTGTATGGGAAGTATTGAATATTTATTCTGTATTTAGTATTTGTTGTTATAGCGGCAACAGAAATACATCATTTGTGAAAATTCCAGCTGTCTAGCTATCACGGTTCATGAGATACAGCCTGGTGACAGACAGACAAACGGACAGTGGAGTCTTAGTAATAGGGTCCCGTTTTTACCCTTTGGGTACGGAACTCTAATAAAACATGCATCGTTACTAAGTACATATTATTACAGCGTCATTAAAACCACGAAAAAGCACAGGTATAAAGAAAATTAAATTGTTATAATTGGGACCTTATCGGAAACTATCAAAGTAAAGTTTCGAATAAAATTTAATTTTAATAATAGAAAACAAACAGCTCATTTATCAAATTTAATTTCAGGAGATAACATCCATCGGTTTCTTACTAAACTTCAACTATATCCGACGATCCTGCATACTTATCTCTTTTGTTGACTATAAATATTATTATTTTAAGTCGGTTAAAAAAAGAAAAACTTATTTAATTTTAAAATGATAGTTAGTTGTATAATAATACCATTGTACATTAATTTTCTGACGTTCAATAAAGAAAGCCATAAAGGATTATAAAATTGCCAAACCATACATTAAAAGTCATTAGACCTAGACAATAAATTTTGTGTAACGTTTACGTAATTGAGTTGTGTCATAGGATTATTTAACAAAAATGCATTAAATATCATAATTATGTATAATTTAGGTCAGTCTATTCATTTTTTTTACTTTTAAAGTAAACATTTTATTTAACGAATGTAGGCGCCTCATATTCAAAAACATGATTCTTTTTTTAATTAAATATTATAATCCTTCACAAAAAGCCGTTCTTTTGCTAAGCTTATGTAGGGAAACGGGCCTAACACGAGGAGACCCTTTCATATTTAATCTAAATAGAAAAGACACTTTACATAGAACTGGAGAATGATGCGCAGTATTTTACAAAAAATAATAGGACAATAAAGCAAACGCTTATAAAGAAATATAATATGAGACTATAGTTAACACAAGATAATTGCACCCGAAATTGATTTAAATGAATGAATAATAATGAAGACCGGCATTTCGATCCAGTAGCAAACCTAAATTGAATCCAAATAAAAACAAAATAATCAGTTTTTTTTTATTTCTTATCATATTGTAATGGTCCAAAAACTGTCATAAAGAATCATTTTATTGTTGGATCCCATGGATATACAGGTCCTCAAATCCTACACTGAATTTAAACCGTTCCCCAAACTATAAAATTGTTAAAAAGCAGTAACAATTAATTTTAATTAACGACTGTAAGCGCGTAAACAGTATACAACACATATGTAGACACTTACCATGTAACAATCACAGATGTGAACCAAAACAACTCAGTGTTAATCCTTCAATTAACCCACAATTTCACGAACATACTCGTAATTTTCACTTGAAGCGTTTACCACAAAAGTTAAAGTCACTTCACTACGTAACCTCGATACTCGTAGCTCGTAGTACGCTCGAACCTCCCGCTACGCTGCTACGCCGCGCTCTACGCCGGCACGTGCGATCCCCGTAGCTGAGTAGATAAACTGGAGTACAGCCGCTACGAACTAAAGTTCCGAAGTTTACCGAGCGCTGCCGAGCGCCACCGAGACTTTGTAAGCCGTGATTGATATCAAATGAAATGTGAAGAATGGTAGTTCTAGAGAGCTCTTTGTTTTAAGGATTATATTTTTTGCCGTCACCGCGCGGTGTCGCTACGATCGTATATCTTTTGAAGAAAAGCTTTTTCCTCAGCTGTAGTGTTCTGATAAAAAAAAAACATTTGTTTTAGCTATCGTGATACTAACAAAGTAGCAAATGTCTAATCTTGCGAGATACACGTCGTATGTGTACACTTTCGCAGAAGTTTATTCCGTCGTAGTAAAATTTAAAGCTCAGCCCACGTTTCCAGTTAATTAGCTCAGTAACACGTTAAGTAATTTTATCCACACGTTATGCTGGATTACCTAAACGATTTGCTCTCACCTGCTAGCAGCTTTATCGTTATACGAACTTTATTTTGTTAAATGCGACATACACAACATTTTTATAGACCTTCAGCATTGAGCAAATGGGTTCGGACATTTTTCTATGGAAGCTGGCATAGCCACCCATCGCCATTTTGATTGTTCTTCTTATAAGATGCCGAACATAATGTAACTGGCATATATAAAACTAAATAAATTAAATAAACTAAGTAAATTGATAAAACAAAAACCATTTTAGAAGTCAAAAACAAATTATGTTTTAAAACTAGGTGATTTCTTAGAGATATTTCCTATCCGACTACTCTGCGAAGGAACACCGAAGAAAACTCAGACGTCAATCTCTTTTAAATTCCGAAACAATCTTGGTCAGAACATAATTATTATTATGAGGACCATGCATATTAGTGTCTGAATCAGTCTGAGATGGTTTTTTGAGAAAAGATTATATTCTTCCGTATATCTTGAAAACGGCCTTGGAAACGCTGAAGTAAAGACTTGCACGACGCCGGACGCGGTTATGAGAGATTGGTCGGAAAGGGCAACTTAAAAACAGACAGAGAGAACAGATATTTCATTATCAAAAACTAGGTAACCGGTTTGGTGTGGCAAAATCTTACGGCTGACTTTATCTTACAAAAACGTTGACCCCTTGTCAACGTTTTTTAAGATAAAGTCAGCCTCAAAAAGATGTACATACATCGACAAGAATATTAATATAATTATCTACAATCTTCGTTCCATAATCCATACTTACTTTATTATAAATATATTATAAATGTGAAAGTAACTCTGTCTGTCCGTTACTTTAACGCCTTAACCGTAAACGGATTTAGAGGAATGAATTTGCACACGGATAGGCCATGACCTGGGTAAGGGCATAGGATTTTTATCCCGTCAGTACGTTTCCGTGGAATGATAAATATTTGACCACAACGCGGGCGAAGTCACGGGCAAAATCTAGTGCTTATTGTATAAATGTGAAGCCACTACTGTACTTGGCTGCTCAGTTGTAGCTTCACATTGTTACAGTACCTATTACGGAACACAAATCGTAGAAATTAAATGAAATCCTGTTGATGCTTAGATAATTTTTTTTAATGCTGACTGTGCAAAACACGATAACATCACAATATTAGCCAA
The DNA here is from genome assembly GCA_947508005.1 of Amphipoea lucens. NCBI lineage: Eukaryota > Metazoa > Arthropoda > Insecta > Lepidoptera > Noctuidae > Amphipoea > Amphipoea lucens. Next base: position 10,198,163 of record OX382358.1, read on the forward strand.
TGTTGACTGATTCGTAGTTCCACAAAAACATTGTATCAGTATATATGGGAAACCCAAACTCAGCAGTACCTAGATATTTACCGGGTAACGTAAGTTAGCGCCAGCGCAAACTGTGCGTCTTGTCTTTCCCTCTAGTCACTGCAACAAGACGCAGAGCTCTCGATTGCGTGTGCGACCAGACGTCTCGACGTTTTTTTTTTAATCTTTTTTTACGGACGTTTTAATATTCTGCATCGTTCTCATATACATAATTTCAAAATGAATGGTGTGACAAATATTTTTTAACCATATAATGTTGATTTTAAAGAGTGTCAGTGGAGTTTCTTGCCCGTTCTTCTCCATAAGTACCCACTACGCTTCGGAATGGGCAACAACAAAGCTTCATCTTTCTGACTGACCGACAACTTGACAATTCAAAACATTGGTTTATTAACCGACTTTAAAAAAGGAGGTTCTGTATTCGACCCGTATGTATGTTTGTATGTCCGCGATTATCTCAAGAACTACTCAACCGATTTTGATAATTCTTTCATTAGTGTGATCTACATACTTTCTGGAAGGTTTTAGTATATAATACATTAGGTAATTGTTCTTATGTACTAAGTTATATGCATAAATGTATCGCATCTCCGGCATTTCTATGGGAATTTTGATGATTCTTCGACTCGTGTCTTCAATTCTTCAATGCACTAGTGTTAATTGAATTTGTGTGAGGTAGGTACAACTAAAAAGTGAATAATAAAACTTTTTTACAAAAAAAACAACCGACTTCAAAAAAAAAACACTACAAAGTGAAAAATAACTTTAATTTCGGAAGTAGGTGTCAAAAAACGAAAATGAGGAACCAACGACACCGACTTGCGAAATTAAAGTTATTTTTCACTTAGTAGTGTTTTTTTTGAAGTCGGTTGTTTTTTTGAAATAAATGCTTTGAGTTTGAGTTTGACAGACGTTGTGCCAGAAGCGATCATTTTCTTTGAGAATTCGAGAGAAATTGCAGCAATTGCCTTGGTCACGCTAAGCAAAGCGCATCCGATTATTGTTATGTGTACGCGTGCACCTTGCGTCTAGTCGCTATGACAAGTAACGACCGCGTGCCCTAACCTGTCGTTGCAACCCTGCAACTAGATATCAAGTGTTTGGAGCTTTGAAAAAAATCCATATTTATGAAAATTGTCGAATGCAGCCTATCATTGCGTTTAGTCACCGAGCTTTCGAAGTCGCATTTCGCATATTGTGCGCTATGTCTTAAGTACGCATTGCGCCTACCCAACGCAACAGTAGATCGAAACCTATTTACTGTTAAGAGGGGCACATAAGGATGGCTTTGCATCAGCAAGTAATTAGTATACGGGCGGCGATCCGATGCCGCATTGAACCAAATGAACTCAAGTACTTAGGTGTATATAAAAGAAATGAACACAGAAAACTAATCTATGCTAAAAAAAATACAATAAGTAGGTGGTATGGAGTGTAATTTGAATTGCACCTCTTGAATAAATTATGTTTACACAGACTCGGATTAAATAATAATGAAGTTAATGACATCACATCACACTAATATTATAAAGGCGAAAGTTTGTGAGTGAGTGTGTGTGTGTGTGTTTATATGTTTGTTACTTCTTCACGCTCAAACGGCAGGACAAATTTTGATAAAATGTTGTATGGAGGTAGCTGGCACCCAAGATTAACATATAGGCTACTTTTAATCCAGATATTCCCACGGGATCGACATTCACGTGGATGAAACCGCGTTAAAAAAGTTCCTTAGGAACGTTACGTTTACGTTAAGGAACTTTTTTAGAAATCGTCATGTAGGAAAAAACCGTTATGCTCCCTTCATGCCACTTTCTCTCTCTCTGTCTCTTTCTTATACAAATGTGTGTGCGCAACCTGTAACCATGGTTTATGTACATGATTCTGAAAAAAAAATTGCTGTTCCATACATTTTAAACTCGAAGGTTTGGTTGGTTTGGGCACTTTTCTATGAAACAGCTGTTTTTTTTTTTAAACTGATGAAAACTTTCTACTTTAGTAAAAAAAAGGGGGTCTAGACTCATGTACAGACGCCAGCACGTCAAGCTACTACAATCTGTCAAATTTCTTTAATAGATTTTCAACTTTATCGCTAAAGCATAAGGTTCAAAGTTGTTTGGCAAAATTTGAGAGTTTCGGGTAGTTTGATGTGCTGGCACATGATATACCGTAAAAATGCATAAAGCGTCGAACGCCGCTTAGTGTAAAAAAAAAAAACACTTAAAAAAATCCGAGAAACTTTTTAACGCTTGACTATATAAAGCTTAGTTATTTAACCTGATGTCTCATACAATCTTTCTTCACTATGAATTATTATGGATAATATTACCAGTTTTCTAGAAAGCCAAAAAATTTCAAATCAAATCAGGCATGATACATACAATTAAAAATCTACCATCGTAACCAATAAGAAATTAGCTTCTTAATCGACAGTTTTTATCGATGTAAAATAATTAGAGATCAGATTAACCACGAAAGCTAATAACAATTAGGCGTATCTGAAGAAATTTACTTATCGCTGTACTCACGACGCATTCATATCCAATACACTAAACATTTTAACGCACGCTCATCTCAACAAGTGCTTGTAAATATAACAGCAAATTGCGTTAACCCAAGCTCATGATTTGCGGATATTGAATTTATTATCATTATGGAACCCACTCAGAAGGGTTAGGTGATTAAACCTTCTACTTACCTACCCAAGACAATCGCTTCCCACTTAGGCAATTTGAGAAATTTCAGGAATATCTTCATTGGGTTCTGAGGCGACGGAAAACTATTGATATAGCCTTTCGGCGACAACATGAATACACTTTCCGACATAAACTTACTGAGGGTATTTGCGCAATGTTTGAAAATAGTAGAGTATAGTTAGCGTCCGACCGAATTTCGATTTCGTTTTCGGTTTTCGGTCAAATAAAAATAATCATTTTGATTTATTAGGCTTTTCAACAATGAGTACATTTTTTCTTTATAATGTGTACATTGCGAACTTAAGTCTAAGCGCCTCATCACACACAGAAAAGCACAGCATGCACTACATTATGCGCAGATAATAACACAATTAATTAAATAAAGCAATTAATACATAATAAACGAAGTTTGAAAAAAAAAACTGTTAAAGCTAAATTGATTACAATGAATTAAATAACATAGATCCAATTAGATTAGATACCATTTTTGATTTTTTTTTTAAATAAGATTAGGTAAACATTTAAATGGCAAGCGCGACTTTTTTTAGAGCAGGTACTGATGAGTGAAAGAGGTCAATGTCCACTTCGTGGTCTTTGTACCTTATGCAGCATATATTCTGGACAGTGGACAGTATTGTCTTAAGTTGGTGTGACATCTTGGCATGCAGAAAAGTCTCCTATTAGAACATCTTGGCAGATTACGTGGCACATGGAATAAGAGCCTACTGAGCAAATCGGGACAGTTCAGAGAGCCCGTTACTAACTTCTTAAGGAACACCAAATCCAGCGTATTCCTGCGTGCCTCCAGCGACACCATATTAGAATACTTCAGTCTCTCTTGATATGAGTTGAGCTTTTTTCCCATATTATTGTTATAGGTAAAAACATTTAACCATAGAACCGTTTTTACAGCCGTTCAATGCGCTTGATGCGGACCCTATATTCAGGTGACCAAACCACACTGCAATACTCGAGATGGCTTCTAACTAGCGAGTTGTACATGATTTTCATTCCGACTCTTGTTACAACAAGGTATTTCAGTTTCTAGTTGCTTTTGTTTTACAAAATATATAACTTCATTTAAAATTCGCAATATATGCCCCGTTTGTCGCTTCTGGTGTGACAAGATACGCAATCAGTAGATAGAATTTGAAATTGTGGAAGAGATCTCAAGAGGCCTTAGACATAAACGTGGCATTTTAACTTGCCACGTTTATCTTAGTCCTACGAAAAGAAAGCACAAGAAAAAATAATGAAGATATAATATTTTACAACAATTAATAATTTACTACTAATAGTAACTTTTTATCCTCTAGCTCGTAGTTTTATGCCCCGTATTCACTAAGAAAAAAAAATCAGCAACTTGTTTATACGTTGCGGGGCTCAGCACCTCCGAGGCGTCGGCAAACTTAGGACGGTATCGCCGCGCGGACGTTACGGAGACGCCGCGCTTTCAGCGATGTGCCTAAGCACAAGCTCGGTATTTCTCTAATTCCGAGCCGAGGCAATGCCGTCATGAAGCTGATAAGTGTGCGACTGTGCGTTGCAGTTCTGAACCGCTCCACTTGAGGCGTGTGTTTACATTACGCGTCTAGCCAGTCTATCTGTCTATTCGTCTGTCCGTCTGTCCATCCTTTAAAGGGCTGTATACCAAGACTTATCGCCTGCATAAGCATAATTATCAATTAGGTATTCATTAGTGTAACACACATCTATCTTAGCACGGGTCCTCTATTATGATCATTGCTAGTGATACAATCAAAATGACTAATTTATAGCTTCGTTTCTCGCGACAAGAATCGGCCAACATAAATATGGTTCGTGTTTCACTTACATAATTATCTTTTGTTACGGCCTTCGATAAGTGGTACAGGCATAAAGAACATTATTGGAGATTAGCTTTTTCGTGTAACTTTACTGGGATAGTTGGTATTGCAAGGGAATATTTTACGAAAATGGTCCTTACTACAGTTGTAATTCAATTAGTTTACGTATTATATAATCTAGAGCAGTGGTGGTAGGTCGCAGGTTTAATCCCTGATAGGTGATTTGCTTTGTGTAAATTATTTCATCACCACTGCTCTCAAAACGGTGAAGGAAAACATCGTGAGGAAACCGGCATGTCCTAGAACCAAATATTCGAATGTGACATCAACCAACCCGCCCTGGGCCCGCGTAGTAGACTACAGCCATTCCCTCTCGAAGAAAGGAGGCCTGTGTCCCAGCAGTGGGAACAATATGATATTATTATGCTACTTAGAATCTCATTGATTCTGAAAACTCAGTTATACAATTCCAGGAATATAAACTACGTCATCTCGCCTAAAATGTTTTCTTTGTAGAGCTGATTTTTCAATCGTCAGATAAGTTTCATCTGACAAATAAATATGTTGATTTGACAATCGACAGATATAATAATATTTCATTCGTGGAATAAAATTGATGTCATACAGTTTTTGTATAAAAGAAGTGTTAAAAATTCAAAACTATTCGTCGGATAATAATTATCTGGCGTCGGAAAAACCAGACCTTAATATAATATTAATATATATGTAGGTACTTAATAAACTTTTATCTGAAGAATAAATATGACAGTTTGACATATTTTCTATACAAAAGTTGTCAAACGTCAATTTATTGCTCAGATAAAAGTCATTTGATCATTGAAATATGCCTAAGACGAAACAAAGAAACTTGATGTCAACGCCTATCCGTATTGTCGCTTCACCGACCGTGCACCACTAGTGCAGGGTGGGTGACGAGCGAAACCTTATAATAATATTAACCTATGTAATAATATTCACTAAGCTGATGTTAGAATATAAGCGGTGTTTAGACCACATTATTATTATTATTATTACAGCCCGTGTATGCGTATAGAAAACAGCTGAAATGATTGGAAAAACTGTAATGATCACAATGTTTAACGGACAGGACGATATCTTCTTGACGCTCAGTTTATTTGCCTTTTACCCCGTAACTAGTGACCCGCCCTTGCCTCGACATGCCGACGTATTGTCAAAATATCGGCATTCTTGTGCTATGTCGACGTTAAATATTAACGTATTATACACCTACACCTTTTGGAATTAATTGTCAAAATGATAGTGAATATCGCATCAATCTGTTGGGTAGTTTAGAAGAACAACTTTAATTTATATAGATACTAGCAGCGCCCCACGGTTTCACCCGCATATGTTACGGTCCCGTGGGTATATTGGGATAAAAAGTATCCTATATGTTAGTCCTAGTTATAAACTATCTATGTGCCAAATTTTATCCAAATCCGTTTTGCCGTTAGTGCGTGAAGAAGTAACAAACATACAAACACACTCACAAACTTTCACCTTTATAATATTAGCGTGACTAGCTGTGCCCCGCGGTTTCACCGCATATCAACCGGCAATCCCGTGAAAATATCGGGATAAAAAGTAGCCTATATGTTAATCCAGGGTGTCAACTACCTACATACAAATTTTTATCAAAATTGGTCCAGCCGTTTGAGCGTGAAGAAGTAACAAACATATACACACACACTCACAAACTTTCGCCTTTATACTATTAGTGGGTTAATACTAGCGACCCGCCTCTGCTTTGCACGATGTTATGACTTGACAAAACATCGAAATTGCTTTTTTATATTATGACAATTAATGTTTTAAGTAAGTAATGTTTTAAACACATGAAACATCCGGAATAAATCCTCAAAATGATAGTAAAACCGTATTAACAGTTGTAGTTTAGAAGAAATTTGCGGTTACACTGACAGTCACGAAAATATATTTAAACTAGCTGCGCCCCGCAATTTCACCCGCATAAGTCTCGATCCCGTGGGAATATCGGGATAAAAAATATTCTATGTCCTTTCTCGGGACTCAAGCTATCTCTATACTAAATTTCATCTAAATCGGTTCAGCGGTTTAGGCGTGAAAAGGTAACATACAGACAGTTACTTTCGAATTTATAATATTAAGTATGGATTTATGTATACCTGGTAGCCGGTAGGTGAGTGTCGTTAAAGATGACCAAAATGATACACTTTATTGAAATATAATACTAAATTCAATGAACAGCCTCTCCTATAATGCCTGTACCACCTACCACCGCCATCTTTAACGGCAAATTCAGATCGTTTGTGTTCATTAGTTAGTGTCCACTAATGGAAATGGCTATGACCTAGTGGGATGGCCGCCGGAATGGCCTCGCGCGGCATTTAACCTCTCGCCCCATGTACGTACGTTTTTAGACCATATTTTCAGCTCGGAATGTTATATGCAATTATATTTTAGTCTTGTAATCTGAGTTATGTTGGCAACTATGCGCTTGAGCACGTAGTACCCGTCTATTTTAATGGGACATTATTAAAGTTATCCTTTCAAAAAAATTGTGCTGCTAAAAAAAGGGGCTCTTTTATTTTTTAATAAATGGGCCTCTTTTTCAGGATCTCAAAATAGGAATTATTTGAGATTCACAAAAAATGGCGGCGCATTCATTAAGTATAGTGTTCAATCATATTTTGAGGAAGCATATTGGGAATTATTAGAGGTTAAGTATAAACGTGAAAAAAGGCAGTTACACATATGCTTAAATGAAGATGTTAATTAAGTTCTTGTATATGTAGTCTTTAGTCCATTGTTCTGTACATAAAGGTAATGTAATAATAGATTACTTGGGCTACCGACTCATTGCTATTGCCAATGTTTTCATTTTTCTTTTGTTATATGATTTAGGGCTCTATTATTTTTCAATACTCAGATAACATTTAACAGAAGAATAAATATGGCTGTTTGACAGCTGTTGTTTATGAAATATGTCAAGCTGTCAGATTTGTTCTACTCATAAAAGTTATCCGACTGTTGAAAAATCCGCCCTTACAAAATTAACTCTTTCATGAGAATGCTCACGTGCCTTTAATGTCTTACTTCACACACCGCGTAAATGAGACCTTTATGTAATGTCTGGGAAAATAATTAGTAACAAACTAGCAGCGCCCCGCGGTCGGTCCATGGCCCTATACGGGGCCCCGGTGTGGGCGCGTTCACTGCGGCGGCGAACCGCCCACTATCTGAACGCGCTCCAAAAGGTGGTAGCCGACAGGCTGATCCAGGGCTACCGCACGATTTCGGGCGAGGCGGCAAGCCTCCTTGCCGGACTGCTGCCATGGGATCTGGAGGCGATAGTCCTTGCGCGCCGGTATGAGTGGCGCGCCGGTATGAGTGGCGCGCGGAGGCACTACGCCGGGGGGAAACTCCGCTTCCGCAGCAAGTCGCGGCGGAGCGGACAGACCTCCGGCGCGATCTCATGATGGCATGGAAGGAGCGACTTTCGCAACCCAGCGCAGGGCACACCTCTTTGAGGAGTGGCTAGAAAGGCGTCACGGCGTCCTCACCTACCGCCTGACGCAGGTCCTCACCGGACACGGATGTTTCGGAAGGTTCCTGCACATCATCAGGCGGGAGGAGACGCCCGGGTGTCACCATTGCGAGGATCGCCCAGACGACACGGTGGAGCATACAGTGGAGGTCTGCCCCTCTTGGGCGGAGCACCGCCGTGCCCTCGTAGAGGCGATCGACAGTGGCGGCGACCTCTCGCGTTCGGCTCTGGTTCAAGCCATGGTCCGGGCCGAGAGGGAGTGGGAGGCAGTCACTTCCTTCTGCAAAGCAGTCATGCTAGCAAAGGAGGTGGCGGGATGGCTGAGAGAGAGAGCCTCACGTCCCAGCCGCTGCGGGAAACGCTCCGGGCGTCGGGAGCCGCGTGACGACTCCCGGCCCCCGTAGGCGCGGGCCTGCGGACGGAGAGTAATGGGTAGCTCACCGTCCGATCAGGACCAGGCCCGTGCCGGACGGCGCGTACGTGTTCCATGCGCGCCTCAAAGAGATGTCAGCAAAAAGGAAGGGCCTGCCAGGGCCGAAGCCTGCCGGGGGTGCGGGATTGTCCGTAAAGGTTACCGCTACCCCGGAACATAAAGGGCTAAGGAAGGAACACGGATGGGTTTTAGTCAGTAAGAGTCTGATACTCCCTTCCGCTCCACCCAGAGCGGGATCATCAAATGACCCCCATTTGATGATTTCCCATCCATAAAAAAAAGCGCCCCGCGGTTTCACCTACATAAGTTTCGATCCCGTCAGAATATCCGGATAAAAACTATCCTATGTCCTTTCCCGGGACTTAAACTATCTCTATACCTACTAAATTACATCTAAATCGGTTCAGCGGTTTAAGCGTGAAGAGGTAACAGACAGACAGACAGACCGACAAACACACTTTCGCATTTAATATATGTATTACTAGCTGCGACCCGTGGTTTCACACGCGTAACCTATATGTTAATCCAGAGTGTCAGCTACCTCCATACAAAATTTTAAAATGGTCCAGCCGTTTGAGTGTGAAGAAGTAACAAACATATAAACACACACACATACACTCACAAACTTTCGCCTTTTATCAGTGTGATTAGTAAGGATATCAACTGAAATTGTCCATAGGTATATTTAAATTACAACTGTAATATTTTGTTGACAGTTGTATGAAATGGCAAATTGACGCAGGGTGTCAATTTGCTTAACAATCAATGTCCCTGCCTGTACTTCCCGGATTTTTATGTTCGACCAGTAGTCAAATTCATTCAACCAATTCTGGGTTCGTCCTTGGAGTTGTTGAACGCAATCAACATAATTACATTTCTCATGATCCTACATCAAGAGATCATTCAGTGGTCGGAATATGGTGGTGAATTCGTAACAATTGTACCTAGGTATATCCTATTCAATGTGAGTTCAACTATTGTTGGGTGTTTCTTTCTTAAAATAGTCGCCCTTGACGTCGATCCTATGTATCGTAATAATCTGGACTATTGAAAAAATGTTTCGGTTAGTAACTAAATTGCAACATACCGCCACTCAGAAAGTATCGCGAAAAAAAGTTTTTATGTATGAGAGGCTGGCCAGTTATAATTTATTTTGAAAATATGATTATTTGTTACTAAAAATAGGTACTTACGTTCCAATTTCAAAATTTCCCTCCACATTGTTTGCGAGGTAATTTAAATTATAGTGTCTCATTAAAAAATGGATCTGCGCCGCGGGAACATTTTCGCGCTATGATTTTTTACGATTTCAAGTGTCTATAATTATATTTTATTTCTGTAAATTGGTTCCAAAAAACACTTTTACAATTATTAGTCAAAAGAAATAATAATACTTTAAAACTAGACGAGGAACTAGATGAGGTAATACATAGTAAAAATGTAATGATAAACTATACAAACAGAGTTGAAAACCGAAAACCATAAACGGTGATGACGATCAAGCAGACCCTAAACCAGAACAAATTGATCCTTCACAAGACAAATTGTTTCAAACCATTGTACAGTATGAAACATGATTACTTGCCCACGTTTTAAGGGCTTCTCATGAACCCCGTAATAAAGTTCATGGGTTTAATTCTCAGCACCCATAATGTAAGGTAATCTAATTTATAACTTCATTGCTTTCAAGTGAAGTAAATTTACGGAGACAGTGTTATAGCGGTGTTGTTTATTTTACCTTGCTTTAGAAGTACATCAGGAAATCAAAATGGCAATGTTGCTTCAAATGACATTATTTGTTGTTTCTAGCTGTACCTGCTTGCGACATTGTTGCAATTAATGCTTTGCATTTTTTCGACGGAACCTAAAAGAGGAGGTTCTTTTATTAACCTGTATGTTAGTATGTATATTTAACAAGCATCCGTTTCTATGTTGTATCATAGGCAATAAAAGAGCGAACGGTTTTTTAAATCTCAGTTGTATCATACATTTGGGCCGGGTAGGTATTGGAGTTTTGTATGGGACAGCTGACAATTTTTTCACGATTGCGATTTTGGTCCCATGGAAAATTGTTCAGTTTTATGGTTAACACAATCACACCCTTAAATATGGCCATACATTGCTCACTGTATAAGGAAATTGCCTTTTTTGAGCCTTTTCCGTATAAACCGAAGTCGGTTTTACATTTTTTTATATTTAACTATTTATTTCCACGCAGATTTGATGGCTCACCGATACAATTAATCCATTTCCAGGTATTTGTGCATGCATAATCGTTTCCACACTATCGATTATTTGGTACATAATTTGAACCTAGACTCCAAAACAAAACACAAACGCCAAATCAGAACCACAAGAACTACGAAACGTAAAATTATCATTTTTACACCTTTATTTTTCCTTACAACATGGTTCTTTCGCATATTCAAAGTTCAGCCAGCAAAAAAGGCTCATACATATAATAAAACGATTCGTTTGGATTGGTCATGATACTCTGGAGCGCACCTAAAGGTATAAACCTGGGAACTGGGACTATGGATATGGTCGACGTCGTTTCTGCACATCTAACTGTCTGTATATGGCCTGAAAACCAGCGGATTTCAAATATTCTGTAATTTTCTTTTTGATCCACTTTACCCCTTGGCCAAAATAGCTGGAAGTCATGACGAATAGGCTCGTATTTCAATGTTATAGATACTGAATAGAATACTCTTTATTAAGTAGGTACACCATATCAAGTACAGATATTAAACGTATAAATTTTACTTAGAGTGACACAATCGCTAAAAGCGATCTTTTAAAGACAACCTATTTAACTTTTCAACCCATTTCTATTAGGTACGAATATCATATTGTCACACATAATTATAATATTATATTTTATGCATTATTTTAATACTAGCTGCGCCCCGCGGTTTTACCCGCATAAATGTCGATCCCGTGGGAATATCGGGATAAAAACTATCCTATGTCCTTTTCGGGGACTCAAACTATCTCTATACCAAATTTCATCTAAATCGGTCCAGCCGTTTGAGCGTGAAGAAGTAACAAACATATAAACACACACACACACTCACAAACTTTCGCCTTTATAATATTAGTGTGATAGTGTGATTGCCCCTTTTTATCATTTTTCCTGTGTCGTAGGTGCATTGACACTCAACAGACTCAAATTCCCTACAATCTTACACAAACACCTAGACACGAAACGGCTACCTGTATGTAGACCAAACAAATTCTTGTTCCGCTGGAAAATTGTAACATAAAATTTATTTTTAATGTAATATGTTATTAACAGAGGACCGTCGTCAATGAAGATGATGTAAAAATATCTCCAGGAAAGAAAACTCTTGAAAGTAATGGAAGAAGGCAGGGTCGTGTGATAAAAGGCAAAAAACTCATGTTAAAAAGAGGCTCTATTAGATCTGAATTAAAGCATATTATTGAATGACATAAAAGTAATTAACAACCCAACCGTAACCAAGCGACACGTATTCAGTCTATGACAGGCTCTGTTATCCCATTGATAAATAACAACTTGACTACTTTTAAAAAGGGAATTGCAGGCGTTATTTCTTTTAACAGTTAAGCCTACGGTTTTCTAGAAGGAATTTAAAAACAAATATTTTAGACTAAGGTCCATAGTTTGTTAGGTTAGTACCTACATATTTTGATGTTAGTAACAATAGTGCTTTATTAGGTTTGTATTGTTAGTTTTCACAAATTATATTTTATTTGTTCAGTCCTACGAGTGTAACTGTCGCCACCCAGTGTCCTTGTAACGGAAAGTCCGCTCTGGCAGCGATCATTTTCAGAATGTTGATGGCACTACCATGCAGGTGCTGTAGTATGGAGGCCGCTTTCTTTCGAAACCATCTGTGCGGGCCTCCGCGTACATTCCCGAAGCGCTACAGCGCCATGGTAGTCCTAACAGTATCCTAAAAGCAGTATTAAATTGGACACGCAGGACGTTGTAGGCTCGACGCGTGTATGACACCCACAGGCCTCTCACAACGCCAACGCAACGCGGCTCGGCAAAGATATTTCAATCATTAGACTCGCCCTACCGCATCATACTCACATTCCTATTTCGTTTGGACACCTCTGACATACATTGATGCAGTGACTTCACTTGTTAGTCATGGAAACGCTATTTAATAATGTGTGAGCTCACTGTTCTCAGTATGGACACTTTTTCGCGTGACTAAGTACGGTGAGAGCAAATCTAGCGATTTAAATATTTGGGCTGCGGGGTTTGACTTAATGTCAAATACTGGTACATCTGACAGATTTTCATGACGGTCGTTATAGTACGACGGAACCGCTTTCCTAGGAAACTAAAGCTTTACTTATGAACAGGGAAAATTAATTCTTTGAAGTCTATTTTCGGTTGGTTGCTTTTTTACCGACTTCAAAAAAAAAGGTGGCTATCAATTCGACATGTATGTATGTAATATTATTGAAACTGCAGTATATTCACATAATGACGATCTATTAGGGCTTCCAAACAAATATACAAAATTTTATAGATATATGTATCCGGCTATCGCTGAAAACCAGCCCTGGGGCTCTGTCCTGCATAGGGTCGCAGCATAATGCTGAGCGATAGCCGTTTTGCGTAGATGTGACGCATGTTTCCCTCTACCTTTTTATTTTATTTTTTGTGTTTATGTTCTTTTTGCGTCATTTTCACCGCAAATAAACGTATTTTCTTTCTTTCTTTCTTTCTTTATGTATGTTTGTTTGTCCACGCATTTCTCCGCAACTATTAATCTAATCGTGACAATTATTTTATTGGTTACATTTACTTCAACTTAGGGAACAGTGCAAGTTTCATCAAAATCGATTCAGTAAGGGGTTAGAAGATTTTTGTATGGAGGGTGGCCCTAAGGTCGGCCGCCATTTTGATTTTTTTTCAGAATCGCGGTGCACAACAAAAGTTATATATTTAGATAGAGGACGCTTATACAAACAAAAAATGTTACGTAACATAATATCCTAAAGCGTCAGGTTTCGGAGTTATTCACCAAAATATAAGTCGAAAACAACAAGGATTTTTTTGTTTTTTTGCCCTCCAGGTAAGGATATTGAACTATTGGGGTAATAGAAACGTTATGAAACCTTTATGGAGAAGAAACAAATGAAGAATAGACATTTTTTAAATAAATAATTAAAAACGGCTATTTATAGTTCGTTTTTTAATCCCAGTTTTTTTATCTGACATTTAAGTCTTTTGTGTTTTCGTTTTTTTTTTAGTATAGAAGTTAACATTACACTTGTCAGATTAGTCTCTGGGATTAAAAATCGAACTATAAATTGCCGTGTTTAATTATTTATTTAAAAAAATGTCTATTCTTCATTTGTTTCTTCTCCATAAAGGTTTCATAACGTTTCTATTACCTCAATAGTTTCATATGCTTACCTAGAGGGAAAAAAAACAAAAAAATCCTTGTTGTTTTCGACTTATATTTCGGTGAATAACTCCGAAACCTGACGCTTTAGGATATTATGTTATATAACATTTTTTGTTTGTATAAGTGTCCTCTATCTAAATATATAACTTTTGTTGTGCACCGCGATTCTGAAAAAAAATCAAAATGGCGGCTGATTTTAGGGCCAAAACCTTCAAACCCCTTTCAAGATATATGGACTAATACGTGTAAGTGTGACGGTCTAGCTTATTGATACGAGCTACGGGTGTAGTGTCAAAGGGAAAAAACATCTCAAAACCTTGGTCAAATTCTAATGCAATATTTACAACAAAACTATTACCTACTTATTACAAACAAAATATTCCAGTTATTACTTACAACTAAAAATTACGAAATAAAAAGTAATTTAAAAAAAACATAACCCTCCTTCTGGCGCAGTCGGGTAATTACATCGTCTTCAAAAAGAAGTTAACTCAAAATTATGAAATGACTTTAATTTTAAAAATAATTTTTCAAAAATAGTACCCACGCGGGCTTATAGTTTGTGCTTGACAACAAATTATAATATAGTACGTGACATTCAGTTGTGTCATATTCATTGTAAATCCAAACTAATATTATAAAGAGAAAATACTTTATTTTTTGCATATTTTTTTAATAAGCGTTCACGCTAAAACGGCTGAATGAATTTGGATGAAATGAAAGCGCATGGGTAGACCATGACCTAGATTAGGACATCGGATAATTTTTATCCCGATTTTCACACGGGGATCGAGACTTATGCGGGTGAAACCGCGGGGCGCAGCTAGTTGTAAATATTCGTATGCCGCTTTTAGCGGCGGTTGTGTCCTGAACATTACTTACCATCGGGTATCATTTAAGCTATCACCAATTTAATTAGTTTTGTGTTTCTTAAATAATAGGGTTTGTCCTCCAAATAGTAGATCTGTCACCAAAATGTAGTCACCAAACAATGCAAGTGACCTAACCAAACCGAACCTCGGGGTGCCCTTCGCTCGCTCTTGCATCCTATGTCGACGGAGCCCCGCTTCGCGGGGCCCCTATTTCTGTGTAAAGGGTTTAAAGTAACCTAACCAAACCGAACCTCGGGGTGCCCTTCGCTCGCTCTTGCATCCTATGTCGACGGAGCCCCGCTTCGCGGGGCCCCTATTTCTGTGTAAAGGGTTTAAAGTAACCTAACCAAACCGAACCTCGGGGTGCCCTTCGCTCGTTCTTGCATCCTATGTCGACGGAGCCCCGCTATCTGAGAACGAAAATATTTCGTGGCGATAGATCTATTTATTAGGTGATACAAATATTTCGTGGCGATAGATCTATTTATTAGGTGATACAACTTGATGACAAATATAAATTTTGGTGATAGAAAATATAGTTCCCCTTACCATCCTTGTATCATATCCTTCGAATAAATATCTTTCGACCTTTCTTTTTTTTTTTGCTACGTCAGCAAACGGTATTCGCGTTGCTGAATAAAATTGTGGGTAAAAAAATTACATAATTATATTTTTCGTGTAATATTTGCCATCGAGACGCTAAGAAGAAGAAGAATATCTTTGTCTACAATTACGGCAACCAGTCGCAAAGACAAAGACAATTCTATGTCTTTGCGACTGGTTGCCGTCCAGCGGGGTAGTTATGAAACACACTATCAGTAGCAATGGGTCTCGTTTTGGCAGTTCAACAAAATTCATTGCGTTATTTGCGTTGTTGAACAGACAAATTTTTGGAACATATGAAGCAATGAAAATAAAAATCCTTCAAAATTATTGAGATTAATAGTACTTATGTTACGCAATTAGGGTGCTGATTGTGAACCTCTCAGATAATCTCACAACATCTTGAATACGAGTAGTTTTCGATGGTGCTTCGTCCCCAAAAGTCGAAGTGAGTTGATCGATGCACTGTTTTTGAGTTAGCCCTCGCCGAAAATCGTAATGAATCATAGCACGAAAATTTTCACGAGTTAAATCCATGGTGATAAAGTCACGAAATTTTCAAAATGACGCCACAAAGAAAAAACAAATGACAGCTACATGAAACAAATTGTATTCTTCAGCCAAAGAGTTCCATTTTTAAATGTTATAATTACTTTTTTAAAATTTATTGTTCTGTAACTGGCCAGTTCCGGATACATAAATAGCAGCCCTCATACCTACACGATTTCACACACATATTTAACTGAACATCAACATTTACAAGTATCTTGTACGAGTAACATTTGGGCATTTCGTTTTCCTCATCCTTGATTGAGATGGGGACGTGCGAGTGAGCGATGCCAAATCAAGATGGCGTAACACCCCGATTCTAATCAATTAAAAACGCTCTAACTTCGGGGCCATCTCCACGAGCGAGAGAATCGCAACGGATCCGCGCTTCTATCGTCGGGTCGTCTCCACGAACGAGCGATTATTCCGCCAGCGTATCGTCGCGACTGGTAACGGAATCGCCGCGTGCCCGCGACGACTCGTAACGGAATCGCCGCGTGCCCGCAACGAGGCGTTGTGCAATAGTTTTGTTGAAAGAGTTCAGTTAGGTGCCAGACGAGAGCGAAATAAGTAGTGTCTCAGTCAATAAATTAATTATTTATTATGGATGTAGTGTTCTGGGGTGCTTGTGCAAGTACGCTAGTGAATATGCAGTTATTGTTATTAAGAAAGGAAAAAAAGCGCCGTTGGTGGACACATCCTATGTTACTACGTCGAGAAAGTCATGGACATTTCTATGTGAATTATGAAGAATATCGAAATCATGCAGATTGGTTTGAAGATGAATATTTAATGTCAATTCCTGTTTTCGATGAACTGTTAAGTTTACTTTCAAGAAACTTTGACAGCGCGCCCGCCGCGCGCTCGCTGCGAGAGCGCCACGTTCTGCGGCGAGCGCGCGGCGTGCGCGCCACCAGTAGCGACGATACCGCGGCGATACGACGACGTTACGCGCGCACATTGCCACTCGTCGCATCGCCGCGATAACATCGCCGTGTGGAGACGCGTTCATAGAGAGTGTATAGAAATACGTGGCACGACGATATTATCGCCGCGATTCTCTCGCTCGTGGAGACAGCCCCTTAGTCAATGAAAATGTTTGGGCGGAATTGGCTTGAAATATCTCACCAATCTGGAAGTAATTAATGCCATAATGACACGGCTGTGAACGTATATTATTGAAGTTTTTCGTTAACTATGTTAAGTAAGAAGGTCACTTGTTTTTATTATTGTTGTTGTAGATGGTGTTTTATTTGTTATTTTTGTATAAAATATCTAGTATTATTCTATTATATCGTTTTGTAACTGGGAATTGCACAAAATTTATGTAGACTGACGATAAATATTATTTCGATATGGAAGCGAGTACAGAGAGAAACATTCGGTGATTAATAGTGATGCGATGTCAAGACAAGCTAAGTTCGTTATTATGCATTATGAGCCTATAACGTTACATATCTTTGAATTTTGGTTCTACAACGAGTCCTCGCGAAGTTTTCCTTCACCATTTTTCAGAGTATTGTGCATTCATTATTAGTTATAATGCATTTTACATCACTCGCACCAAAAATTGCTAAAGAGATTTACAGCTAAACGTCTTTCAAACATCGCTCTGTTTTTTTTATGGTTCCGTACCTCGAAAGGAAAAAAACAGAACCCTTATAGGATCACTTTGTTGCCCGTCCGTCCGTCTGTCTGTCAAGACCCTTTTACTCAGGAACGCGTGGAGGTATCAAGCTGGAATTTATATCAAATACTCAGGTCTACTGTCTCGTGTTTTCGACACTCGCCAGGGAATCAAAACCTACAGGGTACTTCCCGTGAACTCAGAATCTTGAAATTTGGTACGAAGCAACGCCTTATAGCACAGATAAAGGAAAAATTGCGAAAACCGTAATTTTTTTGTTACATCATACAATAAAACATATTATTAATAATTTTAAACTTACTACCCCTTTCCTCATAAACGCGTAGAGGTATTAAATTGAAATTCATATTAAATACTCACGTCTATAATACCTTTAAGCTGTAACAAAATCAAACTTATATGTCAACGCAATCAAAAGAAACAGCAATTTAAGCCGCATATTTTCAAACTCGCGACTACTCGCAAGGGAATCAAAACCTAAAGGGCACTTCCAGTCGACCTTGAATCTTGAAATTTGACATGAAGCAATTTTTTATAGCACATATAAAGGAAAAATTCCGAAAACCTTAAATTTTAAGTTACATCACATATTTTTATAATTATAAACTTATTACCCAACCCACCCAAACCGGCCCAAAAAACAACAACACCATGTCATTTCATGTGTGTGTCATTATCATAACTATGACTTGATTGTCGTGATGGGTGAATTTTTACTTATATACCTACAGGTTTGTACGGAACCCTCAATGCGCGAGTCCGACTCGCACTTGGCCGGTTTTTTTATCAATCATTTGAAGATGATTGAGACATAATTATGTTTTAAATATGTTTAGCGATGGGTGTGTTTATGGGTATGGTATTTAGTGATGTGTGGTGCAAGCGGGCATTAAAGTACTTCATCGCGAAAAATTAAGTTTAAATAATTATATTAATCTCTCCACAAGCTGTCTCGCCCTCCCGTTTGCTAGCCACACTCATATGGCTAGGAATACGATATGCCGCGGCTGTGCCACCAGGTATAACCGGTTTTATTACATCCAATTTTATTTTATGCTCCTCTCATACCCGTATTGATCGTTCGATAGATCTTTATGCATCTAAATCTTTATTTGAAGTCCCAAACGACGTTTTAATGTTCTGTCCGATATGCATGGACCGCCGGACACAATCTTTTATTTGAGTTTGTGAAATGTGACGGAGGTCATAATGTTTTCACACCGTAGATGAATATAAAAGTAATACTTTGATTTTTTCTTTGTCTATTGTTCAGCTTGTTGTCAAATGGCTTGATGGTTCCTTGCCACCATCACCGTCATTGAATAGGTGGCTAATGGTTCATGTGGGCAACAGAATTTTTGATTTAAACATAATAGTAGTCAACAATCAACTTTCAAAGCGAAGTGATTATGGCTACATTTAGTGACACCATAGTTCCTGCTTATCAGTTAGATAGGTATTATCGATTGATCAGGTTATGCTACGCTTGCCGCGGTTGGTCCGTGGATGGGTGACCATATTTACATACCACGATCCCTCCGTGCCTCGGAAAGCACGCTAAGCCGTTGGTCCCAGCTGTCATTCGTAGATCTTTGGCAGTCTTTACGGGTCGTCAGAAGTCCGAAAATCTGACAACCAGTCTTACCAAGGGGTATCGTATTACCCAGAAACTGGGTTGTGGAGGTCAGATAGGCAGTCGCTCCATGTAAAATACTTGTATTTACCCGCATCTGGTAAGACTGGAAGCCGACCCCAACATAGTTGGGAAAAGGCTAAGATAGGTATTATAGAACATGATTAATATCTTACATTTTACGTCTACAAATTTTTTAACTTTTGTAACCAACCTAAGTAGCTGAATGTTACTTTCAAAAGCAGTTTACCTAGCACAGTCATATTTCTTTGTATTTTTGTCGCAGAATATTTCGTTGTGAATGTTCCAAACTGAATAAAATCAGACTTTTATTTCAAAGAATTTACGATTCTTCTCTAGGATATATAAAGATGTGAGCAAACTCGCAGGTTTAACTAGTGAATACCTGAGCGGTACGAATGACGTGGGTCTTTTTACAGTTACTGACGCTGAAGAGTAATATATCCTTCCCATATTCGTCTTATTATGATTTCCACACCCGTTTCATATGATGTTACGTATTAAAATTATACATTAGGTGCGACGATTTATGAAACTGAGACTGTCGAGTTTTGATTTTGAGTAGGGATTTTATGACATGAGTAATCGGTTTACTTATGTGGATATGTGGAACCAAGACAAGCTTGAAAGTGGATATGCTTTGTTTGGTTTAGAATTTAAATAACGAATTACCGCCTTTTCATCAATTTATATTTTTTTAAATTTTATTTTTATTGCTGAATGGGCTCGCTCTTGACCTCGATCACGCCTGTTGTAAAGCGATGGATGAGGTCTATGATGGAACGAGCAGGCCAAGAAGATGCCTAAGGCACTCCCACGCATCGACGAAACACAGCAGGCTGCTTGACGCCGGACTCCGGTGGGAGGGTGAACACAATCCAGGCGGGCGTTAGCCCTACCACCGCAAGGGAAGAATTGGCCAGTCAAATAAGGTGTTAGGTGTGACTGTCCAGGATGCGCCGAGCGCTCGGTTCAGTTGAGTAACTGGCGGAACAAACTGCGCTACACGAGGAGGCTTCTTCATGCATCCCAAAATTGCAATTGCATTATAACAGTCTCTGTGTGTACGTGACACAGCGCGGTTGTGGCATTGCGTGTACTGATGACTCATCGCGGAGGACAATGACCTCGAATACTGTAAAGTGCGTGAATTGCAATATTGTGATAAATGAAGTTCTGGCATTCCTGCGAAATGTCTTGGGCTTCATGGATGAACAGAGTGTACACCAGCTGTGTACCACGTCTTTTTCGGCTGATGATATCCTGAAGGCTAAAACCCTGTTGTTCGAGTCGGTACCTAATTCTAAGAAGATGCCGATTCGACGAAAGGACGGAAAGAAGAAAGTGCTACGTGATTTGGAAGACATAATCTGCCTTATGAAAACCACAGATCAGGATTTGTTCCCAATCTTCGTAGCGAAGGAATTACACAAGGTCCCACCGGTCACTTTTGATCACGTCGATGTGACCCGGCTACTTAAGGACATATTAAAGCTGCAAAACCAACTAAGTGCGCTGGAAGAGAAAACCGTTACAACGGAAAAATTTGATTTACTCAAGCAGGAGGTAGATAATATGAAACATGCATCAATATTAGATCACGTCTCTTATGTTAATGTAAATAGAAGAAGAGGGGCCTGTTTACAAAACAGTCAACATGACAGTGGTCCCATAGGTCTCCAATACATGCCTATAACAGCGTCAAAATTATCAGCTGATAGTGAGGTCGGTGACCGCCCGGCCTACGTAAGCCACTCATCAACGTTAACATCAAACGGTGAAGACGATTTTGTCTCTTTCTTACGGACACAAAAAGGCGCGACAGAGACTCAGGGACACGTGGAGGTGCAATCTTGCACTGTGGTTTCGGATCGAGCGAGCAGGACGACAGGCGGACATACTCAAGGACGCGGTGGCTGTGATGGTTCGAGCGGGACAGCGCTACGAACAGAATGTGTTGAGGCCGCGGTGAGTACCGCGGTTTCGCACATGCCAGCCAACACTTCGCCGGTTACCTCTGCGCGAACGCACACCTCAGTTGAGCCAGTGACCAGTGGAGAACGGTCGTTACACGCAGCTGCAGTTTTACCTGGTGATAGTATGAATGCGCTCCAAACACCTAAAGCGAGTATGTGTCTGCAACAGTCTAGCGCAAAATGTGAACAAGCGGCAAACAAGTGTAGTGATACAGAATGGACGATAGTGCGGGGCAAAGCATCCAAACGGTACAAACTAATTGGTCAGAAAGGTTGTGCTGCTACTGCACCGAATAGTAGGTTTAAAGCGGCTGATGTTAAGGTGCCGTTGTTTATTTCGAACGTAAGCAAGGAAACGAGTGAGCAGGACATAATTAGTTACATACTAGAAAAAACGAATGAGAGTGTTACCCTCAAAACAATAAATATAAAAGCTGCAAAGAAATATAATGCTTATAAGTTGTATGTCTCTAAAACGAAACTTAACTTGTTTTTAAATAATGAATTGTGGCCAGATGGCATAACTTTTAGGCGTTTTGTGCGTTTTACGTATCAAAAGAATGAAGAAGAAAATAGGCAACGGTTATAGTCGTTTTAAATAATATACACTATGAACAACAACCATAATAAGTATTGTAAATTAGTTAGCTTTAATTGTAAGTCTGTTAAACGCTCAATTGACTGTGTAAGGAACATTTGTGAGATGTCAGATATAGTAGCCCTCCAAGAGACGTGGCTTCTCCCTCATGACATTCCTTTGTTAGGAACCATCTGTGATGAATTTGAGTATACCGGTAAATCGGCTGTTGACACGTCTGCGGGTTTACTCGTAGGGAGGCCGTATGGGGGAGTGGCCATTCTCTGGAGGAAGGGAATATTTGAATCTGTGTCCATAATAGAATGCACGAGCCCTCGTCTAGCAGCTATAAAAGCTATTATTAGCGGTCGCTCCGTTATTATAGTTACAGTCTACATGCCAACTGACTCTTCCGACAACTTGCCTATTTTCACGGAAGTCCTAGGTGAGATCAGCGCAATTGTTGAGAGTGAAGGTGTTGAAAGCGTTTTTATTCTGGGTGACTTTAATGCGCATCCTCATGAGCTGTTTTTTAGGGAACTCAAAAGTTTTTGTGCTGATCAAACCTGGCTTTGTGCTGATATAGAGAAGCTGGGCTATGCAGCCAATAACTACACTTTTGTCAGCGAAGCACACGGGTGCAGAAGATGGCTAGACCACTGTGTTGTGTCGTTATCAGCGTGGCAAACTATTGTTAGGGTAGGCATAGAAGAAGATGTATTTTTATCTGACCACCTACCACTATATATTGAGTGTGACCTGAATTTAGTTAGACCGAAGATAACGATGCAGCATCCGCGCTATTGTGATGTGACTTGGGGCGAGAGGGATGACTCGCAAATTACAAAATATCGTAATTTATGCAATGACAGGTTACGCAACATCGGTTTTCCTCATGAATTTCAAAAGTGTAGTTATGGGTCTTGCAATGTGGTCGAACATAAATGTATCCTGGATAATTTATATAAAACTATTGTAGATATTTTAAGTGACGCAGCTGTAATGACGAGTGAGAAGGTTAGGTCCAAGCCAAGGAGAGGCAGAATGTTGTGTGGCTGGAACAAGCATGTTCGAGACGCTTACCGAGAGGCCAGGCTTAAATTCAAAGAATGGGTAATACATAATAGACCGACCTCTGGCGTAATATATGAAGAAATGTGGGAGACCCGGAAAATATTTAAGAGTCGTCATAAATGGTGTCAAAAAAATAGTGAACAACAAAAAATGGATTTTTTAGCCGAGCAAAGAGCAGCGAACAACTTTAGTAAGTTCTGGAAAGCCACAGGTAAGCTGGATACCAAGCCTGGGCTGCCGGTGAGCGTCGGTGGAATGAATGATCCAAAGCAAATTGCAAACATGTTCATGGAACATTTTAAAATGCGATCACCCCTTGGCCCCTCAGGTACGATAACCGGTGCTGAGTCCTTCCGTGAGGGGGTGGAACCGGTAATGTATTTCTCAACGAAACAGGTCAGGGCGGTAATTAAAAATATGAGTAGAGGTAAATCACCCGGGCACGATGGACTCAGCATCGAGCATTTTAAGTATGCTGGTATTCACCTACCGAGGGTCCTGTCTCTGTTTTATTCTATGTGCATTAGTCACTCGTACCTACCGGCAGAGCTAATGAGAACGATTGTGGTACCGATTGTCAAAAACAGGACAGGGGATATCTCGAACGCGGGAAACTACCGGCCAATCTCTCTTGCAACTACCATTGCTAAAATATTGGACAGTATGCTTGATTCGTGCTTGGAAAAACATCTGGACCTGCACGACTCACAGTTTGGGTTTCAACCTGGGCTGTCCACTGAAAGTGCAATCCTAAGTCTCAAGAATACTGTCCAATATTATACAGATCGTAAAACGCCGGTGTATGCCTGTTTCCTGGATTTCTCCAGGGCGTTTGACCTTGTGTCATATGATGTGCTCTGGAGGAAGTTGGGGGACAGGAATGTACCGGCGGAAGTTCTTAAGGTTCTGCAATTTTGGTATGCTAACCAAACGAACCATGTAAAGTGGTCCAACATTCTCTCTGAGGCTTACGGGTTGGAGTGCGGGGTGAGGCAGGGAGGGTTGACCTCACCCAGGCTCTTCAACCAGTATGTAAATGACCTCATAGTCGAGCTCAGCAGTATGCGTGTTGGCTGTCGGGTTGGTGGTGTTAATATTAACAGCATCAGCTATGCAGACGACATGGTGCTGCTGGGCCCGACTGCAGGTTCTATTGGAGAGATGTTGAAAGTTTGCGAGGACTACGCGGCTAGGCATGGGCTCGTGTATAACGTGAAGAAGTGTGAGTACATGGTCTTTGGGGTCGCCGGTAAGTGTACAGATTATTCACCTAACTTTACCCTAAATGGCTTGAGCATAAGAAGAGTAAAACAATTCAAATATCTGGGACATATGCTTACCGACGACCTGAAAGACAATGTGGATATTGAGAGGGAGCGCAGGGCTTTGGCGGTCCGCGGTAATATGTTGGCTCGTAGATTCGCCCGCTGCACGGACCAGGTAAAAATAACGCTTTTCAAAGCGTATTGTCAGGGTCTGTACACGGGTGGTCTGTGGATCAGCTACACCAAAAGGTCGCTAGATGTCCTGCGCGTCCAGTACAACAATGTTTTTAGAATGCTTTTGAGACTGCCCCGGTTCTGTAGTGCGTCAGAGATGTTTACGCAGAGCCGTACTGATGGCTTCCACGCAGTTGTGCGGAAGAAAATAGCGTCTGTGGCAGCTAGAACCCGGGCCAGTGGCAACAGCATTCTAAAAACAGTGACTGAGAATGTGTTTTCCCCTTTTATGAGGCATTTTGTGGAGAAGATGACCGGTTGAGAAACTGATTTCGTCTTCTTTACAAGGTGACTCATACCCTAATTGTTATTTATGTATATACTAACACTAGGTATAAGGTACTTTACTAACACTACGGATCTCTGTTATCTGATTTTTGAAATAAATAATAATAAATAATAACCTGTGTTGTCCCCACTGCAGGGCACGTCTCCCTTTCTTCTTTAATTTGTTTATATCTATCTATTTTGTAACGAAGCAACAATCTAGTTCAAAAAAGTTATAAAGAATTCCAATGTCATAAAATTCCTCACATGGACGGATCACCGAAGAAATAAAAAATAACTATCAAGAAGTTCAGACACGTTTATAATACTTCTAGAACATTTAATCTTATTACATTCTTTTGCCTTAGCTTTAGTACAAATATCTTATACATAAGGCCGATTTATCTAAGTAGATAGAGCTTAGACTATACCAGCATTTTTCGCATAGTTTCATCCTTGAGACGCTTGGTCCGGAATACCTTTTTACGATCCAAACGCTGACATATACAATATACAAGTACCAGCATATTATTCAACGTCCCGCCCGAATAACTCGACTAACTGCGGAATGTCTAATTAGGAAACAGGTGCTACACTACTCAAATTCAAAACGTACAGAAGTTTCGGACTTTGCAGTCCATTGCAGCACTCGTACACAATTATAGATTAAAATTACTAAGAAGCTCGCAATGAAATGATAAGTTACAGAGCAGAAATTAAATCGCAGTTATGTTTATGTTATGATTCCCTTCGTGCTTATCGCCGTGTAAGTTATAGTAAATGAGTATTCATACAAAGCCTCAATAATAACCTACTATTAAGCTATTAAAAATAACCATTTACTGTTTTTCGTGAATATCTTAGTTTCGATAAGTCGAATGATATACGAGTATGTATATACAGAGTGGCGATTAGGTTATCACATTTAACAGTACAGCGGTTATTAAAAGTTGTTATTAGTCCGTTAAAAAAAGAAATAAACAATTTTACAAAAAATAGAAAAAAAAACGAATTTTCGCGATTTTCTTTCATACAAACCATGTCATGACAATACCGAACATAAGAAAAAAGAATTATCCAATTTGATACAGTCGTTCGGAAGTTATGCGCGTACGTACAGACGCCAGCACATCAACCTACTACAATCTGTCAAATTTCTTTAATAGATTTTCAACTTTATCACTAAAGCATAAGGTTCAAAGTTGATTGGGAAAATGTGACAGTTTGGTGTAGGTTGATGTGCTGGCGTCTGTACATTTCGGCGATTAATATTTGTGGTATTCTTATTAGGTAGGTACCACGGCTAGAATATTAATTGTTATGAATAATTTTATTTGTGTATATTTAAAATACGTGATGTAGAATACATGGTTTCAATTAATGTGATAACCTAATCGCTACACTGTATACCTATAGCTATCCGCCCCTGCTTGGCACGGTTTTTACGATTTGACGAAACATTGAGTTCTGTTTATGTATTATACACAGACACCTTCCGGAATGACGGTGAAATCCGGATCACAATACAACAACGAGGTCACACAGTTAGACACGAAAAGTAACTTTCAATGATAATTGTCATATATACGAGTATATGAAAGTCCTCTTCACCGTATTCGGCGCCAGCGACCGAGACAAATTTTCATTCGTTTCGTGAGCTCTCTGATGACTAACTTAGCCAAACAAGTCGAAATATGATTAATTGAGCATGTTACCAACGTACATCCCGCGACTTCGTCTGCGTGAAATTTCTTGTTCCCCCGACCCTCCCCGTAGCAACGCATCGTCTATCAGCGCTATTATTTCGTTTTCGATCAACGTAGTTTCTGACTTTTTTTTGCTCGCCTCCTAAGGGTCCTAGTGTAATGTTAACTAATTTATAGTCTTCCACAGTAGTTGGGCTATAAAATGCAAAAATATTTTTTCAAATCCGACTAACAATTCCAGAGATTAGCGCGTTCAAACTCTTTAGCTTTATTATTAGTATAGTGTATATAAGGTGCTATAAAAATATCTGCCACGGCTTAAATGGGAGACAGTATTTTGTATATAGACTACAGTAGCGAAGAAATGTTGTACCCCGGAATAGTTAAAACAATTTGAGAAAATAAAGTAATTAAATAAACATTTACTCTATTCTAGTTCACAAACCACTCGCGATGTGTCGCATCGTCACATTTTGCGAAATGAAATGACGGTGCGGTAACAGCTAATTACTATGGGACGATTTCATGCAACTAAATCAATTCGCACATTTTTAGTATGAAAAATGTTATTACATAAGATCAATAATGTATCTTTACAATTGTAATCTATATACAGAATACTGTCTCCCATTGAAGCCGTGCCAGATATTTTTATAGCACCTTATACTTATATTCTGTTAAGTATTTTAGTATGTTTTCAAAAGTTATGACTTGTTTAAAATTGAAACTTTTACTTCCCTACTTAGTCAGAGTAGGGAAGTAAAAGTTTGGGGAAATGGACTTTTATAAACTTTTTATATCTGATACATAATAATATTTTAGGCGGCTCTTAAAATTATATTAATATAGGTAAGTAGGTTTTTCTCTTAACATCACAACAAAATCCGAAAGGTGTCGAGGTGTGAATCTATGACGATTTATTTATACTATGAGCACGCTTTCCAATAATTATTGTTTATGTGAGGTTTGTGGTGGACTTTACAGAATAAATTTTTCATTCTAAGCTGTGCAAATACATACACACATATAAATAAAAATAACTGAAGTGTTTGTTTGTAATGTCAAAATAACAGGTTTTTACGAAATGCATGTACGCCCCTAACTTCCGAATGACTGCACCAAATTGGATAATTCTTTTTTTTTTTGTGTTCGGTATTGCCAGGACAAGGTCTGTATGTAAGAAAATTTCGAAAATTCGAAAAAAAAAATGGAACCCGTGTGAAGCAGGGGGGGGGGGCGCGGGGCGGGCCGCTAGTATCATAATATATGTCAATCAAAAATCAAATCAATCTGGCCAGCCTTTTCTCAAGTATGTTGGGGTCAGCTTCCAAACTAAGCTTGGTGACAGACTTTTGGGGTTCCGACTACCCGTAACGACTGTCAAAGGTCTACGAATAGCAACCGGTACCAACGGCTTGGTCGTGACACGGACGAGTCTCGACAACGTAATGGACGGTCACCCATCCATTACATATCGAAAATATAGTATGTAGGTACATAAAGAATAGAATAGAATACTCTTTATTATATACACCATATAAATTACAGACATAAATAAAGAAACTTTACAATGGGTGACACAATGGGCGGTCTTATCGCTAAGAGCGATGCGATCTTTTAAAGACAACCTTTCGATGGACATATTTTATTATATTTGGATGCATATATTGTACTAGCAGCGCCCCGCGGTTTCACCCGCATAAGTTTCGATCACCTGGGAATATCGGGATAAAAACTATCCTATAATATGTCCTTTCCCGGGACTCAAACTATATCTATTATATACCAAATTTCATCTAAATCGGCTCAGTGGTGTAAGCGTGAAGAGGTAACAGACAGACAGACACACACATTTGCATTTATAATATTATGTACAGAGTAGATAATAAACGTGACGTGTTGTTGTTTGATTTTAAACACGATGGAAAATAATAATTATTAAAATACATTTCTATTTCGAGCTTACGTCAATGATGTTAAAAAGGTTCAAATAACGCTTTTATGCATCATGATTGCTTGTCAATTTGTTATTGTATTTTACACATCTATAAAAAATAGTAAAACATTTGGGGAATACTTGTGTACCTAAACATAATATCTTTTAGTTAAGGCCCGGTACTAGTTCAGATTGCGAAAATTGCCTTAGCATTAACGGCTGTAGTTCCAACAGTTCTGCAGTTTTCACTTTGAAATTAATATACGATAAAGATGAGGACTACTGCGAGGTGTCATCGGTTGCGAAAACACGATTGCATACAATTTTCTCGATACAAAGAAGTCTCAAAGTTACCTCTAAACCGCAAAATAAAAGGAGAATATTCAATGAAAATTTTCAAATTAGGCCATGAAAATTTGCAAGCTAATCGAACTATGCATAAAGCAGGTGTCATAGGTTCGTTTTTATTTTTTTAATCGTTAAATTTAACGTAAAAAGATGAGATCCGAAATATCCAGCTTTATAACCACTCATACCTTGAACCGCTCTGCCGCCCGGCCCCCGACAGGACCCCGATTCAGTATTTGTCAGTACCGCTTCGGCTATCAGACGGGGAACCCGTGTCACTTTGCTTGCGCTCAAAAGACCCGATTGACAACGTTTTATGTTCTGAAGAAATTATGTAATAAAGTAAAATGAAATATAGATGTAAAATATAAGGCCTCGTATTTTTATTTTTTCCAAATTTTGTAGTTTTCATTCATAAAATAATTTTTGAAATGGTTTAAAATCGTAATCTCATGTCAATGTCAAAACATTGTCAGAAATTTAGGGAGGTAAACGTACCTATTTTAGACAGTTCCCAATGTGTAATGGTGTTTTCAATATATTCAGCAAAACTATTTTTATAAATAGTTTTATCTATTTATTGATACAGGGTGTAAAAAGACTTATAGCCGTCGTACATCAAACTAAGAAACATTGCACAAAAGATCTGTGACAAAAGTAATTGCTGGAAATCGACTTTAATTTTTGGTGTGAAAATTTGCTGTATGCGCACTACCACAAACAGCAAATTTTGCACCTGCATGTAACTGTACAGGGGTCCTGGAGGTATTTAAAGTTGTGTTATAATATCAAAACTTGTTTTCGTAAAAAATATCGTTTATGCTCACTAGTTCCTTCGCGTAGTTCCTTTGAAGGAATTACTGAGAATTTTTGGATCAGTAGTTCCTTTGCAAAAGCTGAAGGAACTACTGAGACTAGATATTTTCTTTAGCAGTTCCTTTGAAGGAACTACTGAGAACTTTTTGATCAGTAGTCCCTTTGCAAAAGCTGAAGGAACTACTGAGACTAAATAGTTCCTTTGAAGGAAATAAACATAATTATATAATGCTGCCCGCTGCTGCCGCATGCAGGACCGTAGGTTCGGTAGGAAAAGAAAGAGAAGCGCGATGACACAACGGTGGTAATTTATTGCAAATATGAAGCTATTATCTATTTACAAAAACTATTTAATAAAAAATAATCCATCACTGAATGCAGTTTGGCATCAGAAATTTAATGGTATATTTTTAATTATAATTAAAAATAAAATACTTTTACAAACCATTAAAGTAAAAATACTTGCTTAAGAAATTGTTCCATAGACTCTTACCACACCTCGGACACTCCATACAACGCTCGCAAAATAATTACCTATTACTACTACATAAACAAATGAAAATGCGAAATCTTACAAACAGTTTATGTAAATACGAATTCGGAAAAGCATCACAATATCCAACCATCGTGATTAAAACTCAAATAAAACTTTTAAATCGCATAATTGTGTGTTCGTATCAGCAATACAGCGCTGCGGTTCGCGAGCGCCCTTGCTAAAGAGTCGGCGACGAATACCTCGAAGTGCGGGGTGAGGTGCGGTATCTGATATGAGGTCGAGGAAGGGAGTGTCCTTTCTGTACGTAGTACTATTAAGTATTCTGTGCTCTTACTGATAAGGAGCATGATTGCATTTGCGAAAACAAACGTGGTTGTTGAACTATTTGAGTACCTACGTACTTGTGTGCGTACTTGGAAGCAAATACCTGGTGTAAAAACCCGGTCGCATAAATACGTACCTTCCCTACTCGCCCGATCACACGTTTCCGTAACGCGTTCGTCAGTTTACTCCCCAAGTCAAGCGCGCCTAAAGAAGTTTCACTTCAAAAAAATTTTGACAAAAAATACCGACTCCCAAAAATACTACAAAGTGAAAAATAACATTAATTTCGGATGTCGGTGTCTTTGGATTTGTATATTACTTTTTTGCCACCGACTTCCGTGGAAATTAGGGATTTAAGGGAATTCACATAAATGTTCTTGCTTTCGTCATTCTCCTCCTCTTGATTCCTTTTTTTTTAATTTAAATGTTTTCATTAAAAACAACTTATTTTAAAATTCGTTCTATTCCAAACCTCCGTTAAAGCCAAAATGTATGAAACTTTATAATTGACATCAGTCATTCCGATGACGTATTATTATGCGTTATAACCATAGATCGGAATAGGTAGAGCTGTTTTATGTACTTGCTTAGAATAATTGGTTGGTTAGAATAATATGGATATTCCCCGAGTCCCGGGATTTGGTTTTTAAGTAGTAAAATCATAAAAACTATTTACGCCTTCGGGACTAATGAAAGATTACACTTCCTTTCTGACGGTTAAATATAAGAAGGACGGGATTAACGATAGTATAATAAATAGATAAACTTGATTCATTAAACCACATATATTTTTTTACGTAATAATGGTACCGATTTTCTTGTCACAAGTGCCTCTATACTAGACTAAAAATCACTAAAATTTAATTTATTCCTGTCAAGCGACGATTTCCCATTCTGAAATTGACTAAAGTGACGCAACTTAACTATATTTTAGTTTGACAGCACTAAGATGGCACTGAGTTATTAATCTATTGAAGATGGCAATTTTGCTATTCTGAATTTCACCTAAAATTTTGATTGTCTAACTAAATCGAACTAAATCTATTTTTAATCGCGATTAAAAAGGTGTGGAATAAAATTAGTTGTCATGAATAGAAATTCACACCAACACCTCGACTTCAGGTGCAAAAACAGTACTGTCTGTATCTTTTTTTTTCTTTTGCTTATATCTCGAAAATGGTGTGTCCTATCGCAAAAATAATGAAAATTTCGACCCCCTTTATGAAACCTGTAAACTCCTAAAACTCAACATGTAGGTAATAATTTTTCATATTTTCCATACAAAAAGTGAAAAATTCCTTAAAAAACACGTCAAGGCTGCCCCCTCCGCGCCTGCGGCTCTAAAAACAATTCACGGGGTAGGGAAAATAAGTACCACGTGTCGACGAGTCACGATTGTCAAATTCAATTTTTGTTGTGTCAAAATTATTTTTAAATTTAGAGAATTTTTTATGCAGAATAGCTGTAAGATTCTCATAGCAAAAAGTAAGGAATTTTAGTGATAGTTTAGTTAGTTTAGTTCGGTGTACAAGAGAATCGGCACCAATTTCTTATTCGAGAATCAACAATCATTTAAACATTTTTATTCTGAAGTTGTACAAAAACATATTACCATACAAATTATTTGTTCCTCAGTAAAATCAAAACATTACCAAATAGAACAATTTGTATTTACAATAAAATTTTAATTAAAATAATCAATACGCTTCAACAATAATTCACTTATTTAAACAAAAAATGTCATTGGTCTGGTTCGTCTTCAGCTTCACTAGAAGACTGAGTATGATCAGAGTTAAAATAAATCACCATTATTTTTTCTAAATTATCTAATTTTAATCTATATCTTTTTACATCTAACACCCATTTATATGTGGAAAACGAGCGTTCGACATCTGTTGATGTTAGTGAAGCGAATTTATATGACAAAAATCCCGTAGTATCAGTCGGAATCCCGTGGAATATCCATATAACATCAATGTTTGCGGTCAATGAACCCAAATAGCTCTACCTATTTCGATCACTGGTTATAACCATTGCGTGCTCTTGACAGTGCTGGGTTGCCAGCTGTTTTAGAACCCAATGGCTCGCGACGATTGGAAAAGACCAGACAGATTGACCATAATGCCTTAGAAGTTAGGTCGGCCTTTGGTGTGTGATGCAACATGTATCGACTACCTTGCGCCACCCCATCTTCCTATTATGGTTGGCTGTGCTAGTGCGATTACTGCGGGTGCAGAAAACCTCAAACAGCGCAAATAGATACTCTAATCTTATTCCGACTTATATGTACCAGCCGTTTGGGG
This sequence comes from Amphipoea lucens, assembly GCA_947508005.1. Taxonomy (NCBI): domain Eukaryota; kingdom Metazoa; phylum Arthropoda; class Insecta; order Lepidoptera; family Noctuidae; genus Amphipoea; species Amphipoea lucens. Next base: position 10,230,763 of record OX382358.1, read on the forward strand.
CTGATACACTAGGGCCATAAGGTCCGAGTGCCTACTTAATTTTTCGAGAAATCGCCAAGCGATTGGTCGACTCTTCACGTGACCAGAAGACTAGCCTATTTTTTGGCCAAAGATTCAGCAAAAAGAAAGTAATTTTAAGGCTTTGTCATGGCAAAGGATTTTATTACTAATCAAGTTATTTTGAATCTTATTTCAATGAGTTTAGAATTCATGTTACTTTATTTCGATACCACGATGCCGGGAAATGACGCGACGTACCGCGGGACGCTGCGGCATGACGCGACGCGCCAGGGATGCTGCGGCATGACGTGTCATGCCGTTTCATTCCACGTAATGCCGCGGCGCGCCATTGCATCCCGCGGGACGTGTGGGTCACGTTGTGTCGAGGAATTATGATTACTAAGCTAGTTGAAATAAGATTGAAACTTGTGCTGTGGTCATTTCGGTTAATGGGACGCAGTCCGGTCTGTGCGGGCTTTCAGCAGGATGCCACGGAACGCCGCGGGATGCCGCAGCACAACCTGCCGTGGCACGCTGTCAGTGAGCTGAGCGCCGGCTCGTATTTGGCTGTCGATGTCTTATGGTGACAAATATATGGCGGTAGAGCAATGGTCTTTGGTCGGTCGTAGAACACTAATGCAGTAGGTATATTGCGGATTTCGATGTAAACTGTATTTGCTATGCGAATGATGAGTGTCTCATGTTTGTTTTGTTATACCTACTTATTATTTACCTGCCCATTTAAAAGAATTTTATATATACTGTACATACAATGAGAATGTAATAAATTAATGTTAAGTTTAATCATTTTATTTCTTGACATCCTTCCAACAATAGTTCAGTTCACCCTAACTGAATCAGTATGTCAGTGCGAGTGGGATAGAATGATACATAGCGCGGGGAAGTGGGGACAAAATCTGAATTTTAGCTGAACTATTACAAGCCCTTAATGAATACCTAAACATAATGGTGCAACGTCTAAGTACAGTCCACCCCAAAAAGAAAGAATACATTAAATTGTTTACAGTTTTTGTAGCATTAGGAACAAAAATTGTATTACTTAAATACATTCTTGTCGATGTATGTTGATGTTCATCTTGTGGAGGCTCACTGTACCTACGACGGCATCCATTTCACTTATACGCTTTTACCACCCCAATCCTACAACTGTTGTGCAGCAAACTGATTTTAATCTGTGTTATTAGGTCTCAATCCCCCTGGGGTTTAATATAATGGATATGAGTCATTTGAAATGTCTGGCGTTTGGTCCCCTCGGCGTAAATGTGTTGATCCGTCATGTAGATACAATTAATCAATTTGAACAGTCACAGGACATGGGTCGTACCTATAGAAATCTATGTGATAATTATTGTGAGTATCAAAACAACATTCAGAACAACTGTTTAGTACCAAAACATACAACAATTATAGAGTTAAGTACTTAGGTATCCAGTAGGCTTTATAGTAGCAGGTGGTTTCCACTTATATAATGGAAAAGTTATAATTTTTTTTTTTATCTAGCCTGCGCTGTCCCACTCCTGGGCAAAGGCCTCCCTCCACTCCTTCCATTTTTCGCCAGCCCGCGGTTCCCCCCTCCAGTTTTGACGGAACCTATCCAGCTCGTCCCGCCATCTCCTGCGTGGTCTGCCGCGACCCCGCTTCACTGTCTCAGGGCACCAATTCTGCGCTATTTGGGCCCACAGTTTGTCCGGCATGCGGCAGACATGTCCTGCGCAGTCCCATTTAAGTTGAGCAGCCTTTTGAGCCACGTCAGCTTTCTTTATTTTGGAGTGCACTATTGTGTTTCGAACACGATCCGTTAATTTAACGCCTAGCATACTGCGCTCCATTGCTCGTTGGCAGACCTTGAGTTTGGACTTCTGGATGTTAGTCAAAGACCAAGTTTGTGCACCATAGGTTAAGACGGGAAGAATACACATGTCCATGAGCCTGCGTTTCAGTTCCATAGGCAACTCACCCTTAAATAGTTATAAATAAACTGTCAAAAAAATATAGCCCTACCCTGTAATCTAACAATCAATCATTTATATATACCTATTTAAGCAACTAGACTCATAGCAAAAAACAAACAAAAAAGGACAAAACCAACAGAAAAGGTACAAAAAGAGCCTGAAGTCTAATAAATGCATACAAAAAAAATATACCTAAGTACATATATTGGGGTTTTATTTATAAACGTTGCTTAAAGTTACGTAATGATTAGCGACTGCTCAACCATACACTTTTTGATGTTTTTAACGTCCCTTAACTTTAGGCAACGTTTATAAATAAAGGAGTTACTGTTTTTAATATAGGTACATACATAACCCACAATTATTACGCTTTCATTTGCCATTACACTTAACTAATTAAATAGAAGCCGATATAATTTAAATTATGCAAGTTCAGTTAAACAAACAGGTAATGTTCGATAAATTAGTCATTTCACATAAACGCCCGTCAGTGGTATTATTCTATTTAAAACTAGCTTCTGCCCGCGACTTCGTCCGCGTGAAATTCGTACTTGCCTCTAAAACTTTCGAAAATGTATGTTGGTATAATCTTTATAATTAATTTAGATAAATAAGTGTTCGGGCCAATTTTTAAGTTTATAGAACACAGGAATCAGATTTTTCAAATAAACTGTATCCCCGCTTTTCACCCCCACAGAGGTGGAATTTTGAAAAATCGTTTAAGATGTGTTCATAACTTGACTCAAAGTTTATTTATACCAATTTTCGAGCTAATCAAACCACGCAGTAAAACCCTCCCCTTTAAAATTAACTACCTCTTTTCACACAGTTAGGGGTAGATTTTCGAAAAACCCTGATACACGTTATTAATTATTTTTAGTCCTTAGTATAAATACTGAGTTTCAAGTTAATCGGACAGGGCGTTAAAATTCTTCCGTACAAATTTTGACACCCCCAATACCTCTTTAGGGGGTATTTTAGAAAAACGAAAAATTCCAAACTTCATAATTTACTTAGATAAGTATTCGTGCCAAGGTTCAAGGTTATTAACTAAAGAAATAAGATTTTTCATACAAACAAAATCCCCCCTTTTCACCCCCTTCAAGGTTGAATTTCCAAAAACCCCTTCTTATTCGATACCTACATTTCACAAAGAACACACCCTCCAAAATGCATGTCCTAGGACCAGCGGTTTAGACTGTGCGTTGATATTTCAGTCAGGTCGTTCATCCCCCTTTGGGGGTGAAATTATCAAAAACGCTGAGACACGTATAAATTCATTTTCAATCGTTAGCCTAAATAAAAAAAAATACTAAATTTGAACATCCTAACTTTGAAACTGACGGATTTTCTTACACAACTTGATCCCCCTTTTTAGCCCTTTGGGGGTAGAATTATCAAATACGCTGAGACACGTATGAATTAATTTTTAGTCGTCAGCCTAAACACAAAATTTGAAGATCCTAACTTTAAAACTGACGGACTTTCATACAAACTTTCATCCCCTATTTAACTCCCTTAGGGGTTGAATGTCAAGAAATCCTTCCTTATTCCTTGTCTACATTATAAAGGGAACCATTGTGTAAAATTTCAGCTTTCTAGGTCCAAGGGTTTGGGCTTGGCATTGATGAGTCAGTCATTCAGTCAGGCCTTTTGTTTTTATTTATATAGATAGATAGATACTTTTCCGGGATAAAAAGTACCCAGTGTGGTGCCCAGGATATTAAAGAATAATTATACCAAGTTTAATCGTAATCGAACCAGTAGTTTTTGCGTGATGCCTGAACAAACAGACAGACAGACCGACAGACAGACAAAATTTTTTTTAATCACATTTTTGGTTCGGTGTCTATCTAGTAACACCCCCTGCCATTTATTTTTTTGATATTTTCAATGTACAGAATTTTCACTTCTACAGATTTATTATAATAATTCTATTTAAAATATGATGCCTAATTGCCTATTCCCAAGAGGGATTGTCACAATCATGATTTGAGTACTATTTAGTTTAATTATTCATGTATTTACAGTTATTTTAAATAAAACGTGTACCTGTACATAGTATAAGAACGATCATTTATTCTAATTAAACTATTAGGTGACGACAAAAATGTATCATTAGCGCCCTTTTATTTCCATATTCAAATCTTTCACCTCCACAACAACCATTCGCAACCAGTACGTGGTGAAAATTCAACCTTATTATGAAAATTCAAAGTAAAATAATTTTTTTCAAACATGCTTGGTTTGAGCATAATTTTGACAACCATCTTCGAGATAAATCGAAATTGCTGTACTGACCAAATACATGCGAACAGTAGCCGGCAAAAGTTGTATGAAAATCCATATCTGTTGTGTTTTGCCGCGAAATAAATTACATAGTAAACTCATATCTGTCGTGTGATTTAAAAATGGAACGATCTTTTATTCCGAGGCATGGCAACCAAGGAGGTAACTTATCAAAGGTTTTATTTAAATTTCCAACTGGCTTGCAAATAGAAAGCTGTTTATTGAAAAAACAAATGATCACTTTAAGGCCGGCCGCATACGTCCGGTTTCTTGATTCGGTTTCCGAATCAGGAATTCAGATTCGGAGATCCTGAATGCATGCACTTCATACAAAATCTTCTCTTTTGCGAACATGTTCTTATATTTTCCGTTCGGAAACTCTGACGGAAATATAAGAACGTATGCGCTAAAGAGAAGATTTTGTATGAAATGCGTGCATTCAGGGTCTCCGAATCAGGAAACCGGGCGTATGCGGCCAGCCTAACGCGGAATAAAATAATGTTGTTGGTTGTTCGTCATTGATTTTGAAAAGTAATTGTAATTGACAAAAAAGTTCTGGCTAGGTACTACTTAGTTTTAATTTCGGCGCATTATTTGAGAAAGGTACTATACAAGCTTTGGCCACAACTAGGCATTGATGGACTTATTTACTCGTTCGTCCGTCAATGCCTCTTTTGATGGCTGCTGCAGTAATGTACAATATTTCATGTAGACCATCAAAAGGCAGTTTTAAATCTCAACATTTAGAAGAAAAAACGGCCAAGTGCGAGTCGGACTCGCCCATGAAGGGTTCCGTAGCAGCAAGTAGATTTTTTTTATTTTTATATTTGAGTTGATTGAATGAAAGGTAAATTGCGGTTTACGATTTATGACGTATTAAAAAAAAAACTACTTACTAGATCTCGTTCAAACCAATTTTCGGTGGAAGTTTACATGGTATCATCATATATTTTTTTTAGTTTTATCATTCTCTTATTTTAGAAGTTACACATTTTACCACTATGGAAGTGTCTCTCGCGCAAACTATTCAGTATAGAAAAAAAATATATTAATAACCTTAATATCACTTTTGAAGACCTATCCATAGATACCCCACACATATGAGTTTGATGGAAAAAAAAACTTGAGTTTCAGTTCTAAGTATGGGGAACCTCCAAATTTTTTTTTTTCTATTTTTGTGCGAAAATTTTAATGCGGTTCACAGAATACATCTACTTACCAAGTTTCAACAGTATAGTTCTTATAGTTTTGGAAAAAAGTGGCTGTGACATACGGACGGACAGACAGACAGACATGACGAATCCATAAGGGTTCCGTTTTTTGCCATTTGGCGATGGAACCCTAAAAAGAGTTGATTCTATTTACTTCTTCCGTAGTTTCTTATGGAAAAGGATGGGTAAGAAACTCCATAGCTAAAAAGTAATTTTTCAAAAGGCCTTCTTTCCACTTTTCTGCCGATTGGAAACTTCTATGGAATCAGATAGTCGGGCAAAATGAAATTTCCATGTTACAAAGTAAAAAGAAATGCGACGAAGGTGTGTGTAAATAGTTTTATACTTAGGTACTGTAAGTCCTAATTTCAAATAGGACCACCTATTCTTGTGAGAAAAGCACAAAATCTTTTTTTAAAGAAATACCTACCCACTAAATAGTTAATTTTAATTAGTCATCTACAATTTTTGAACAAAAGAAAACCTCGCACTAATTGACACGTTTAAGCCTATATTACATTATCCAGCAAGATATATTCCAACGTCAATTTATTCTACTATCTCAGTATAAAAAGTACCTAGCTGATTGGTACATGCATTAATTTCTTCTCTTTCAGTTTTTCAAGGAGTATTTTCAGAACATTTACACACATTATTCAATTATTACCATATTGAACGCTAGGTTGTGATGTGTAAAAAGCAAGGAGACGATGGATGTAAAAACACGAGTGAAAATGACATTAGATAATAGACGCTTCAGTAAGAGCGTGGTTATGTAAAAATCTCCAGCGCTTAGCCATGATAGAAAAGAAAATAATTGTTTCAAGCTGTTTCAAGATTGTCAACAAAACTATAAATAAACTGACAGATTTCGCCAATGAAAAAAGTATCATCATTGAAATTTAATTTCAACGGAAATAGCTACTATATTATGTAAAACCAGCGCCTAGCTGGCTACAGTCGCCCATGTAGGTACATAATATATAGATTCAATGTAACTCACAAATATCAAAACATTAAAAAATATCTCTTTTGACAGAGCTCTCGTTTCACACCGACCCAGATGGCACCGCCTGAACAAAAAATAAATCAAAATAAACGTCTACATAGTAAAGGCATGATCTTGAATTCGAGGGATCTAAGTTATTTTCTTAGACACATAACCCTCGAATTCAAGATCATTATGTCAATTTCGAAATCGATAAGGGCAAACTTATACGACCTTGATCGCCTTGCCCATAACGCGCAAACTCTTCACGTTTTTATCTCCAAGTTATAACTTTACTTAAAATTCCTGAGCACCGACGTTCTCAAAACACCTTAACCTCAAGGAAAAACGTGCGACCCCAATAATGATGTCAAAAAAGTTTCAGATACCCGCAAGCGAAACAAAATGTCGTTAATAATGAGCGAACAAAAGCTTTATGTACGAAAAATGTGGACGACGACGTTTCATTATGTTAAGAGGTACAATACATTATTATTTTGTTTGTAAAATAAAATGGTCTGAACCACATTTAAATAGAGATGTGCTGGTTCTATTATCAAGATTTCTTTTTATATATTATTTTTCCGGAACATCGTAGCTGACTATTGTAGTATAAGCAAGGATTATCGTAAAACGGGATAACTTTTAACAGATTGAACAGGTTTTGAAAGATTTTTGCGAATACCTTTTTTGACCATCCCAAATTCCATCTTTTTTGCTCCAACAGAACAATGTGTCTTTTGGGTATCAAATATATGAGAAAAAGCCCTTCCCACCAACCACATTTCTTTATTGTTGAAGTTACCTCGAGTGTGCAGGTTACTTTGACCAGGCATTGAAATGTAATTTATGTCAATGATCTAACTTTAAATCATTAGTAAAAAATGGCACATCTGAATGATTGGGTAAAGTTATTTATTTTATCAACAATAATTATACATTATACAAAACAGTTTTATGAGTACAAAAACCAAATCAAAATGATCCATGAACTAGCGAATGATTATCATAACAAATAACGAACGAAAATTCATGAAATGACTAGTAATAACTAAGCACTAAGAGATAAATTAAAATAGAAGTGTGAATGGATGATGCATGACCATACCAGATTGGAAATATGTCATCCGCCCTGCATTACGAATGATAAATGCAGTTCATTCAACCAACTGAATTTCATTCCCAACGGACTACTACTAGTTTTAGCTTGTTTCATGGCTTTGACGAGTTAATAGGGAAAATTATTATTTATTTATATTTCAGACAACATGATCCATTTTGTTAGTAAAAAATAATGCTGAAAACTATGTTAGTTCACATATAAACGCATACAATTTTTAAAGAACGGACAGTCATACCTGTCCGCTATCACACTCAGGATGCTGTTGCTACTCACACGCACTCTGTGCAGCAGTGACGCCGCTTTCTTGCGTAAGATCGCCGCGAAACCATCTGTGCGAGCCTCCATGAACAAGGCGGACGCGCTGCAAAAATGGTATAGTACCTACCATACTTGCGTATATTGTTTAGAATGGAACAGTATGTTTTTCTCATTTTTCTGTATCCGATATTTTAGTTTAAACTAGATACGTTTAAATTGGTGCCGATTCTGTTGTTAAGTACAAACTAAACTAAATTTAAGTTCATTGCATAATTTTCTTTCTATTTAATTAAGAAAAGGATAGAAGATAAAGTTTAGTATAGTCCTGTCATATTAATCAGCGCCAGCGCCTGACGTAATTTTAGTAGGCAAGTTTTAAATTACGTCTAAACTTGTATGAAGTAGTGTCAGGCGCTGACTAACTTGACAGGACTGAATAAAAATTTATCTTCTGTCCTTTTCTTAATGAAATAGAAAGAAAAAGATGCACTGAACTTAAATTTAGTTAAGTTTTTGAACAAAGGAATCGGCAGCATTGTGGATTGTGGAGATATTTAGGATGAAGATGAACCACCTAATGGGTTATTAATAAGTAAAAAACTAATGTCACATATCTACGTCAAACACGTCACTATACAGGATGACACGGACATCGACTCACAACCTGTTACCATGGACCCGCGTAGGTATTGCACCTTCTAATAAAACAGCAGATTTTTTTTGATAACCGACGAACATTGTCCTCGCTAGGGGGTCTAGGATCATGTGCTGAATTCATGGTTACAGTTTACACGTCGATTTCGGTGCCAGCCTGTATACAACTAAAGACTGCTCTCTGACACTTCATAAACTCCTTGGTTATTGGCAAACTGGGCTTATTTGAGAGGAGGCCTGTGTCCCAGCAGTGGGAACGTTATAGGCTGATTATGTGTGTGTGTGTGGGCTTATATTAGCTTCTTCATTTTTTGCGTAATTATTCTGTTAACACGTTCTTATTTTGACATAAAATGATCTGCAATGCTAAGCATTTCTTTTCGTTCTGCGTCTTTGCTATTGGACCAATCGGACCGCGCCCGGGCTTGCCACATAGTACCTACACTTCGTTTTCTCTTTTAGTGTCTATTCTGTTATTTGTTATCCCTAGAGAACATAATGGCATTCGACATATATGTCGTGTTCGGTCCGATTTGAACTAAAGTAGCACATTCACCATAAATATGTTGACGTTAAACCAACTAGCTGAAATCAATGCCGCAACGTTAAATTTAAAATCCACTCACGTCCAATAGCATCATGCAACATAATAAGTTATTACAATTTAACTCTTACCTCATTATTATAGAGTATAAATTAGAATGATTGCTGTAAGTTTAATAAAAATCTCGGCTATCTAATTTTTGTTGGTTACGTCAAAATTGATCATTCAAATATCGTAAATGTGCTACTCTAGGACTTTTCCTTATTTTTTTTTAACAAATACAACTCATAATTATTTTTGTTACAATCAGCTAAGCTCTAATGTCCACAGTCTGCCTAATAAAAGTTGTGAAAAGCAATAATTTTTACTGTCTCACTTAATTTGCGAGTTAAAAAGGGTACCTACAATAAGGTATCGTAGATAAAACGGCTTTGAGGAATCTTTTCACGCCCCCAAGTAACGATTGCAGTCCTATCTGCCAAACAAACTGTAATAACAAGCACACCTTAGCACGCCTGTGATAAATCCTTAGTGTATGGTGTAAGGAATAAGCTTTATTGATAGAATAACAGTACCTATTGGTTGGATGGAGGATTGATGGATCATTCACTTGGTGGGAGCACAGCTTTATAATAAGTATCTACTAATATGATAATAAAGATTCTTCATCAGTGAGCATTTTTTTAATAGGTTTAGTTGTATTTGGCTAACCATTCAATAAAAACTATAATGTAGAGAGTAGTAATGTATAATGTAGAGGTGTTGCAGCGTAACATGAGACTGAGTGCAAGGTCTTGGTGGAATAAGCCAACACTAACCAAGCCGATAATGTTATGGGCCACACCTAATACCTAAGATTGTTAAGTTTAGTTAACTTGTTAAATTCTCACAAAATGAAAAAGAGACTGGTTAGTCGAACCTGCTTAGCAGTCAGAAAAATGTTAAGCAAAGTGTGAAATTGATAAAAAATCTAACTTGGTCAAAATTGGTTTCAATAAACCGTCTCTTTTATTTTTCCGACGAATTAGCTACATGTCTATCTCATAAAATGTAATAATAATGATAGCTTCCCGACCGATTTCGGTCACGGGGTGGCCAATCTCAACGGAGATTAGCCAGGTACGCAGGAGATATTATATTGCACAAGTACGTGCGTAAACACAGGAGCACTTTCTGTTCCTTTACTCTCATAGTCCGATGGAACGGCAATCTGATACGACCAGGGAGAGAAAAATTATATATAAAAAAAACTGAAGTACTAAGTACTGACTAAGGTACCTTTTTACCGAGAAAATAGCATCTATTATATTTTACTGTAAACAACAACACGTCTGTCAACCGTGACGCTTCCCTTCCCAACATTCATTCGAAATAGGTACCATTTAACGTAGCCAAAAACAAGATCTCCAATTTAGTTTAAACCTACATTAAAACTAAACAATAGATAATTCAAACGGTAAGCAGTGAAAGATCCTAAACCAACACAACTATTCAGGACTACAAAATTCAGGTAACCTTATCTAATCAGATCGTTGATGAGACTAACAACTGTTAACTTATATTTAAATTCCTTCGAATCGTCCTAAATAAACTTGTTAAATAATTACGTTATTATTGTAAGTTTGTTTAGAGAACCTAAAATTATATTCTGTTTACATCTTTTGTTCTTCCAATAAGGCAATGTACCTAGATCTTTCCCAACTATGTTGTGGTCAGCTTCCAATTTAAGCGGATGCATCTGAATACCAGTATTTTACATGGAGCGACTGCCTATCTGAAGTTCATAAGTCTGACGCTTCTGGCTACCCGTAACGATTGTCAAAGATGCCTTTTGCAACGGCTTAATGTGCTTTCCGAGGCACGAATATGTAATGGATTGTCACCTTCGATCGACCCGTGTGGCTGTAAATATTAAGCCATGAGCCTCTTTTATTTTTCCGATCAGTATGAAAATAAAATCTCATCTGCCTATAGGTAAAGGTCACACGTGGCCGTTTTATCTCCACAAAGAAGGTATTGACAACTAAGGATCGATAATTTTAATCCATAGCAGTGGTAGCCCAGTGGAAACAGCCGCGATTTACGAGTTGTAGGTCGTAGGTTCGAACCTTTTTTTTTTATGGATGGGTAATTATCAAGTGACCCCTCCCGCTCTGGGGGGAGCGGAAGGGAGTGTCAGACTCTTACTGACTAAAACCCATTTGTGTTCCTTCCTTAGCCCTTTATGTTCTGGGGTAGCGGTAACCCTTTCGGACAATCCCGCACCCCCGGCTGGCTTCGGCCCTGGCAGGCCCCTTCCTTTGTGCTGACATCTCTTTGAGGCGCGCGTGGAACACGTACGCGCCGTCCGGCACGGGCCTGGTCCTGATGGGACGGTGAGCTACCCATTACTTTCCGTCCGCAGGCCCGCGCCTACGGTGGCCGGGAGTCGTCACGCGGCTACCGACGCCCGGAGCGTCTTTCGCGGAGACTAGGACGTGAGGCTCTCTCCCTCAGCCATCCCGCCACCTCCTTTGCTAGCATGACTGCTTCGCAGAAGGAGGTAACTGCCTCCCACTCCCTCTCGCCCCGGACCATGGCTTGAACCAAGGCCGGACGCGAGAGGTCGCCGCCGCTGCCGATCGCCTCTACGAGGGCACGGCGGTGCTCCGCCCAAGCGAGGCAGACCTCAACCGTATGCTCCACCGTGTCCTCTGGGTGATCCTCGCAATGGTGACACCCGGGCGTCTCCTCCCGCCTGAGGTTTGAACCCTGACAGACGCTTTACTTTGTGTAAATTATTTCATCACCACTGCTCCCAAAACGATGAAGGAAAACATCGTGAGGAAACCGGTATGTCTTAGAACCAAAAATTGTAAGACAAGTGACATCTACCAACCTGCACCGAGCCTGCGTGGTGAATTACGACCCACTCCCTCTCACAGAGGAGGCCTGTGTCCCACTCACAGAGCAGGCCTGTGTCCCAGCAGTGGGAACATTATATGCTGATTATGCTTATGCTATTCTAATCCATTTCTGTCAATCCAAACAGACGAAAACCTATCATGAAAGAGTTTTAATATCTGTTAAACTTTAGCCTTATATGAACTTTAGCTTCAAATGTCGCTATGATTACTATATATGTTCATTATCAGCCTATAGCTGTCCAATGCTGAACATAAGCCTCTCCTATTGCACGCCATTCAACTCGATTTTCGGCAACTCTCATCCAGCTGCTACCAGCCATCCTGCGAGGATCATCGTTCTACCTAGCCTGAGGACGTCCCACGTTACGTTTACCGATTCGCGGTCTCTACTCAAGAACACGTCTACCCCAGCGATCATCGGTTCTACGGCACTTACTTACGGCTCTTACTATATGTTGTGTACATTACATAGTATAAAATAAAGTCGTTTTCGTGTCTGTCTGTGTGACCGCTTCGATATTTTAAATAGCACAATGAATTTTAATGCAGTTTTCATCATCATTTAGAGCATTTATTTCGGAAGGTTTATGTGAATAAAACATTAATATTTAAATTAGGTATAGAACACAAATCTCAACGTTTTAACATGTCGCTCGTAATAATATAAGAAATATTTGAAACTATCAGAGGTGTGTATGAGGAATCATGAAACCTACCCAATTCTAAGTGTTCCCATCACTTGCGCCCTCTGAACTTCAGGTTAGAAGACAATTGCAATCTTACACAAAGTATACGGAGTTCGCAGCAATAAGAAGCATTGAGTGAAAGGGTGGGTACACGATAAGATTTTGTTCTGCCGTGACGACTGTTTTAAGACCACCGCTTTCAGCCGGCAACAATATTGTCTGAACGAACCACGTCATCAAATTGCTCGAGATAATACGCTTTGAATAAAAAAAGACAATAGGTATATTATCTTGAAAGAGGTCTAAGGAACTTTCGTGGTTTCAGAGTTGTTCGAGAATACGAAATTTTTTACTTGATATTTTTTCGCAGTGTCTGCAATCTTTTGTCTTAGATACAGGCTCAATTGCCGCATAGGGAAGTGTTGGTAACTCAAATTATATACATAAGCACTGGTTATCTAAAGTATATCTATAACATGATTATCAACAAATACATGACAGCGGTAAAAGAAAAACTCAATCTCAGGTTTACAAAAAACTAAAACCCGATTACTGAAAAGGATGAAACAAGAAAGTACCTTACCGTGGTCGCATGCCGCTGTACTAACATACTTATAAGCTGTGGTAGCATGGGACTACGGAAATGTACTTTCTTGTTTCATCCTTTTTAGTAGTCGGGTTTTAGTTTTTAAACTTTTTTTTTATTTAATTATTTTGAGGTTTATTTCACTAATATTTATATTTTTGAAATGTGCTAATTAGGCCCTTTCATTTGATACCCCACAAGGCACCATCCCAAAATATTTATTTTGAATTTTGTGTGACGTCACATAGCCTATAACCAAGACGCTTCTAACGATACCTCATTTGTCAAATTATTATAAGTACTTTTGAAGTTATGAGGGAACAGATGAACATACATACATACATACCGGTCAAAATCATAACCCTCCTTTTTGCTTCGCTGTAGTCGGGTAAAAATAGATACACTTAGTACTAAGCTGAAACGTGATTTCATTCATCTGTCTATTAACAAAACAAAACAATTGTCTCGCATGGATCCACGTTCCGGCGTACGAAGGGTTAAACCCGTAATGTCCCACTGCTGGTCTGGCACTTGTCTCCCTTTTTCTTTTCCAAACACGTCTATCCTCTGCTATTGTAGGTCAGTCCTTTCGGTAGTAGTCAAGTTCGTTCGTCCCATCTTCTCTGTCCCCGACTTGTCCAAGATCAAGACGGGGAAGTCCCTTGGTGTTACCTTTAGCCCAGCTCATCTGATATGCCGCGGACATTTGGGTCTACCTTAGAGGACTGCGCGAAATATGACAAGTAAGAAATTAAATTAAATAGGTTTCCAGAAACGTTTCTGCGTAACTACCAAGTGTAGGTTGGTATACTGTCTCAGTCTTGGGACCCAATCAGTTGTTCTTTTAGCCCAGCTCATTTGACATGCTGCAGAAATTTGAAATAAATACATGATAGCAGGCTAAACAAAGTCTAAGATAAAGAATTAATCGAGAAAGATAGGTCAAAAAGTCAACTATCTAGGTACTCACCAAGAAAAGTAAAACCTCGCCAAGACAGATTGGCCTCGCTTAAAAATAGCCTCTGTTAGTGAACCCACAGTATATCATACGTGAAGTTTTAGCTCAGTATGCACGGGCCATATCTCAGTGTCTGCGTAAGTAAGGGATGCAGGAAAACAACGGCTATAGAATATAATAATGTAAGTTGGCAAGGCAGAGAATTTTGCTTCTCCAGCCAAAGCTTATATAGGAGCGCCGTATATTGTTGTGGCTTGTTGTTTCATAGTTTACTAGACTTGGGTTCAAAATAAGCCAGCAGTAACCTTCGTAGGTTTCATATTATAAAGTTGTGAACGTTTTTATGGCATGGTGTTTAGAAAATGATTGCTTTTCATCGTGTGCGTTTATTTCTTTAATACTTCAAGCACATAAATGTACAGAGGCGGACTTAATGCCATAGGCATTTTCTACCAGTCAACCTTTGTGTGATGCAGGGTCAAAATGTGGTAGGTGCAATCATGAAAAATTGAGGAATAAATATTTTAAATATAAAGATACGCATAAACCTATTAAAACTATGAATATAATATATAACTAATTACATATAAATATAAGCAAAAATAAATATACATAAATGCATAAATATACTTACTAACTAACTAAAAAGAAATAAGATGAACTACGTTTATGAGACAGGCAAAGAGATTTAAGATAGAAATAATTTAATGTCTTTGATTACAGGTATTTAGCCATGCTACCACCTTGTTGACAGCACTAATGAGACAAGAAGATAGGTCAAACTGGACACTTTTTTAGATATTAAATGTAGCCTATGTCACCCGGACCATAATAACGAATCGGATCGGATGAGTAAGTTTAGGCACTACGGTGGAACATACGTGAATGCAAACAAACACACATACATACATAGACTGCTAACAAGCAAAGGAAATTGCTACTGATTGCCGTAAGGCGACGCGGGAGTTAAGTTCAGAGTATAGTTGTCCAAAATATAGCAGCCAAAATATGAAGAAAGTCAAGACTGCTGGTCATGACTCTCATATTTTGGCTGCTGAGACCAAAACTACAAGCGTAGTATACAGGAAAGTTTTATAAAAGTGTGGCTGTTATTTTAGTATTATTGTGGTGTCTTCCAACTTCCACGCGAACGAAGTTGTGGACAGAAGCTAGTAGACTACTAAAAACATAACCCATTCATTTGGCTTAGCCGTAGTCGGATAAATAGGCATCCTCTTCAATGCTGCAATCTATATGCCTTTGCTGAAGAGTAATTACATAATGGGCATAACTACCTATATTTCCTTCTATTTCTGTCTCCATGTAAAGCAATGGAAGTTTACGAGCTGATAACTATGAAATACGATCAATTCCCGTTTGATTTCACATGCCGGAACGATGTTTCGCATATAGATTTGAATTGGTTTGTGTAAGCAATCGCTAATGCTCTTGGCATTCGCAATTGCCAAATGTAGTGTTAGTGCGTTGTGTTGTTATGGCGTTGTGGAATATCGCTTAGGTGTAGTACACAAATAGATATTTGTTTTGGAATTCAAACTCCGTAGGTTTCATCAACGTCTACGCAATCACTCTAGTTTGAAACATTCTGGAAACATCAAATTAAACGCACTAGCCAAAATGGTGACTAAATGTAGCGCTAGACTTCAATCAATCTGTTTTGCCATATTTTCAAGATAATTATGACTTTATTGTTAACCTAAAAACTAAAAATATACCTACCTATGAACGGTGCGCATTAACAAATTTAGTGTTAATTTAAAACTTTGTTAAGCACATTCAAGTGGGGTTACCGTAACTTCGAACAACACCGAATAATCCTCATCAGAATAAGTATTCCAGTAACCTCTCGTGTACGCAGAGTGAATCAATATTGTCTCATCGTATTTTTGGATGAGCAGCGTGCCTACAAGTTGTGAGTGTTTTTGATTACGCCGTCGGAGCCGGATTAAGCGCCCATTTTCACGCTAAAATTTCTGTTGCCAGCCGTTAAAAATATAGCTGTATCAAGTATTATTTCTTCGGTTGCTTTTTTTATTTTTTATAGGAAATGTAAAAGATTTCATAGGAAGGTATCACATTCGAACAAACACATTCATCATACCTAACTATTATATTAACTTTGTATCTAAAACGTTTCCATTACTAACGTTTTAGACACATTTGCAAATCTCTTTCATGCTTCTCACGACCTTTTACTGAAATACAACACTCTTCGTTGAAGACTTTTCCTGTTTTTTTTATTCACTTATATTTGCCGTCTGAATCTTTCAAACATACCTAAATACTTCTTACACATATACGTTGGGATCCAAAACTAACTTGATACTACAAATGGGCTGTCTACCCGTTCCGCCCAACTAACCGTCCCAATCTACGGGCAAACCCAGTCTTGCCGGCACGTCACCCGGCCGAGAACGCAAGTTTTTTAACCGGCCTATCCGCTTAGCCAACGAGGATTACGAATCCGGAAAAGTTCCTGACTGTTCCGGGCCTAGGCATACGCACATCAAAGAGATATGCACTTAATAATTCGGTCCCGACCGAGATTTATACGGGACACAAACAACGTTATGAATGTTTTGTAAAGGAACACGTCTGGTAAAGTAGTATTCGATAAACTTTGCAGCAGTGGGGAAGTTCTGTGAGGAATTTCAATAAGGTCGCGTTAACTGATAGTTCGGATATTCGATACGAAATAAGATCTATGCGAACTCGGCAAATCAGATTAGAATGGCGAATGTGCCGCTTTTATATAAATGTACCACGAGTTCCTCGTGCTTGTTATTGTTTGAGAGCGATGTAACACACGGTAAGTATTTAGAACTTCTTTTTAATTCAATCAATTAAAATTAATTTCAAGTAACCATGACTCATTTGTAAGTAAAAAAAACTTATTCTATGTTAGTAAGTAAGATAACTTTTGTATAAATCCTAAACAAGACAAATTCCTGTACAATACAAAAAGCGGCAGTACTGTCCGACGCTTCACCGCGGCTGCACTATTCCATGGGAAGTGTTGCAGCCATATGCGGAACCATGAATTCACGTACGGACCGTCCAGACTGCTCGAAATTAGCGACAGGAATACAGGATACTGTTATTGCTGCCCCACACCCCACGCACCAGGGACGCACAGCGCTTACGCATTGTAGAAAAGTGCGTCCACATGTGCGTCCGCGAACATCCCTGATACGCTGCAGAAGCGGGGCAGCCTTAACAGCATCCTGAACGCGTCGTTGTATTGCACGCGGAGGGCACTGTACGATTTTTAAGTACACCTATCCCACAGGCTGCTCGTCTAAAACGTCGTGCAGTACGCTCTGAAAAGAGTAATTTTAACGCTTACTGCGAGCGGCATGTTCGCTCTAACCGACAAGGTCCTCCGTGCCCGCTCAATGTCGTCATCGTCCCCGAGATCAGGGGTAAGTACCTATGTGGCCAAGATATTTGAACTTGTATGCCCTCTATACGATTAGGGTAAACTGGTAGTACATAAAAAGGATACCTACCCTCGGCCCCGAAAACCATGAATTCACTTTTTTTACAATTGTAAATTAAGCCATGTGAGTGCATACTCCTCACAAATGGCTACAAGCTCTCTGAGGCCACACAACAGACTGACACACTCGGCAGCATCATGTCGTCTGCGTAGCTGATATTATTAACGCAGACTCCATCTATATGACAACGGATCCTGATGCTGCTGAGCCTACCAATCAATCCGTCGACATATAGGTTAAAGAGCTTTGGTGAGCTCAAGCCCACCCCGCACTCCTTTTTGCAACAGCATTTTGTACATTTACTATGTACACTCTTCATCTACATAGCCTTTTCCCAACAATTTTTGGGGTCGGCTTCTAGTCCTAACCAGATGAAGCTGAAAAACCAGTGTTTTACGTGGAGCGACTGCCTATCAAGCCTCCACAACCCAATGGGTAACACGATTAGCCCTTGATAAGACCGGTCGTTAGACTTTCGGGCTTCTGACGACTAGTAATAGCTGTCAAAGATCCACGATCGATTATGTACATACAATATAAGTATAATACTAGGTATGCATAATTATATTTTTGAATATAATTACCTAAGGGCCTGTGCACACCACGTTTTTTAAACGCGCCGTTAACGCGCGTTTTAGAAACGTGTGTCGACAGCGTGCTTTTGTCCTACAAAAGGTCTACAGGCTGCGTCTGACTCGCGTGCGTATCGCGTCTGTATCGCTACAAACGCGCCGTTGACGCGCATTTTAGAAACGTGCGTCGACGCCGCGCTTTTATCCTACAGAAGGTCTACAGGCTGCGTCTGACTCGCGTGCGTATCGCGTCTGTATCGCTACAAACGCGCGTCAACGGCGCGTTTAAAAAACGTGGTGTGCACAGGCCCTTAAGTATAATTATCAAGCATTGCTCGTATCTTTTTATAGCATTACGAAACAATAACTTCTCATTTATCATAATTAACATTAATTGTATTAATATACAGTAATTAGAGATCCTTTCGCAGTCAGCTAACAATAATGATAAGTGTTAAATTAATTAAGTTTTTATTTAATTAAGTGTTTAAATCCGAGTGCATGGCGCGCAATGGTAGCGAGTTAGTAAATGCGGGGGGGGAACCCACCGCCACCTTAAGGACCGATACTAGTTCAGATTGCGAAAATTGCCTTAGCATTAACGGCTGTAGTTCCAACAGTTCTGCAGTTTTTACTTTGAAATTAATATACGATAAAGATGAGGACTACTGCGAGGTGTCATCGGTTACGAAAACACGATTGCATACAATTTTCTCGATACAAAGAAGTCTCAAAGTTACCTCTAAACCGCAAAATAAAAGGAGAATATTCAATGAAAATTTTCAAATTAGGCCATGAAAATTTGCAAGCTAATCAAACTATGCATAAAGCAGGTGTCATAGGTTCGTTTTTATTTTTTTAATCGTTAAATTTAACGTAAAAAGATGAGATCCGAAATATCCAGCTTTATAACCACTCATACCTTGAACCGCTCTGCCGCCCGGCCCCCGACAGGACCCCGATTCAGTACTTGTCAGTACCGCTTCGGCTATCAGACGGGGAACCCGTGTCACTTTGCTTGCGCTCAAAAGACCCGATTGACAACGTTTTATGTTCTGAAGAAATTATGTAATAAAGTAAAATGAAATATAGATGTAAAATATAAGGCCTCGTATTTTTATTTTTTCCAAATTTTGTAGTTTTCATTCATAAAATAATTTTTTAAATGGTTTAAAATCGTAATCTCATGTCAATGTCAAAACATTGTCAAAAATTTAAGGAGGTAAACGTACCTATTTTAGACAGTTCCCAATGTGTAATGGTGTTTTCAATATATTCAGTAAAACTATTTTTATAAATAATTTTATCTATTTATTGATACAGGGTGTAAAAAGACTTTAGCCGTCGTACATCAAACTAAGTAACATTGCACAAAAGATCTGTGACAAAAGTAATTGCTGGAAATCGACTTTAATTTTTGGTGTAAACATTTGCTGTATGCGCACTACCACAAACAGTAAATTTTGCACCGGCATGTAACTATACAGGGGTCCTGGAGGTGTTTAAAGTTGTGTTGTGGAGGTATATCAAAACTTGTTTTCGTAAAAAATATCAGTGAAAGTTGTAATTTTGACCTTAATAATAATATCTCCGTAACCAGAAAGTTTCTAGTACAAAGAAATGATTACAATAATGGGGAGTACAAGTGACTCTCGGCTCGTTGTGTCTTTTTAAACCCGTTATGTTGTAATAGGAGACCAGAAACTATGATCTGCATTAACTAATTTTGAAAAAAAATACAGTCGGCATAAAATTAGCCAATTTACACAAAACCTTTATATTCTCTACGGTTTTCATTCATCGCAAGTAATCACAAATAACCACTGACAGATTTTGAGAATTAATTATGTACAGACGCCAGCACATCAAGCTACTACAACCTGTCATATTTCTTTAATAGATTTTCAGCTTTATCGCTAAAACATATTGTTCAAAATTGATTGGGAAAATTTAAAAGTTTCGGCTAGCTTGATGTGTTGGCTGTGCTTGATACATGTAATTTTTTTTGGTTTAAGTTAATACATTTTTGATCAATATTCAGCCCGGAGGCTGAGTTGTGCCTCTTTTCGTCTTCAGCCTCCGAGTTGACGTAGATGCTAAACGATCTTGGCACGGCAAGCCTAGAGGTTGGACTTCAGATGAATATGTCAAAGACCAAGTTGATGACGAACAGTGCGCATCGCAGGATCACTGTGACGGGTGTGGAGGTCGAATACGTTGATGAGTATCTCTATCTCGGGCAAATAGTCTCTTTCCAGGCAAGACAAAACAAAGAATTTGCAAGACGCACCGAAAATGCCTGGATGAGCTAATGGGCCATGAAAGATATAATGAAGGGTGATCTTCCTTTGTCCCTTAAGAGAAGACTCATTGACGTGTGCATACTTCCCATCCTCACATACGGTGGTCAAACGTGGTCTTTGACAAATCAGCAGAGGTCCACGCTCGACGTTTGCCAGAGGGCTATGGAACGGAGTATTCTGGGTATCAAACTAACGGATCGGATAAGGAATACGACCATCCGTTCCATCATAAAGATAACTAATGTCACTTGCAACTCCAAAACAGACCAGGTCTCGATAAAGTCAGAAGCTTGCTCATAGACCACAAACGTAAGACAAAGGGGCCGGTTATACTCTTCGGATTTCTGTATAATTTTTGGCACTGTATGGATGTGGTCTATTGTGCTGTATCTTCCTCGAAAGCCGTCTGATCCGGTGGCTAAAACTCGGTAGAGTACAGTTCTTCGCGCTAGAAGATTCGTGACGATGCTTGAAAACAATTTATAGACACGTTACTAAAAAGTTTTTTGCCACCGCCTTCCGAAATTAAAGTTATTTTACACTGTGGATTTTTTGGAAGTCGTTTTTTTTTTGTTAAAACGTTTTACTTCTCGCTTTTTAGTGGGTCTGCTTATAACTTATCTAAGCATAAATTGCTTCACAACCAAAATTCCAAAATTCCTATGGGATTTTTCGCTTACAAACTGTTTTGAATTTAGCGACCGCATAAATAATAATAAACCTACTCAGGCTACAAAAATAAAGTAAGTACGGTATTTTTGCTGTCAATTTTTGTCAAATTGACACAGTGATTAGAAATAGAGTGAGCGTAAATACGAAAAATTTTAACTCGAGCAGCAACAATGGGTAATAAGCGAAAAGCGATGCAGAAGAAGATTGGTTGGCGTAAAAAAACGGTCAAGTATATGAACGAAGCTATGAAGTAAGTACCTAGCTTTTTATAAAATATAACTAAAGCTAAAGGTACGATTCCAAAGGTAGGTCTTTGCTAGGTACGTACGTACTTAATATTAAAATAGAGCCTTGTGGTCTTTTTATTGATAAAGAGTTACCTTTTCTAGGTGCAACTCCGGACGGAGTTGTGCAGGGAGAAGACACAATAGTAGAAATAAAGTGTCCAATTTCTGCATTCAGGACTTCGTTGGACGATGCAATAGATAAAAAAAAAATAAGGTTTTGGAGGAAAACGAAAGATGGACTTTCCATAAATTTGAAACATCCTTGGTACATTCAGGTGCAGGGACAACTACACATAACTGGGAGAAATACATGTATTTTTGGCGTATGGTCGGGATGCAAAAATCATATCAAAACTGAAATTATACAGAAAGACGATCATTATTGGGCACAATTCATGGAACCTAAATGAACAAATTTTGACTTATCATACATGTTACCAGAGTTATGTGATCCCAGACATACACGGAATATGGAAATTAGGGATTTAAGGGAATTCACATAAATGTTCTTGCTTTCGTCATTCTCCTCCTCTTGATTCCTTTTTTTTTTAATTTAAATGTTTTCATTAATAACAACTTATTTTAAAATTCGTTGTATTCTCCTCCTCCTCAAGTCGTACTCCTCATTACTGAGGGTCGTGATCCTCCCTTGAAAACAACTTTTCCCTGACGATGTTTCGCCATCTCTGTCTATCCTTGGCCAAGTGAAGCGCATCATGAAATTTCGTGTCAAGAGAAGAGCTTATCTGGTCAGACCATCGCAATGGGCTGCGACCTCTTGGTCGTTTACCATCCACCTTGCCGGTAACCATCAGTTGTTCGAGGTTATTGTGTTCTATTCTAATCCATCGTTAAAGCCAAAATGTATGAAACTTTCTAATCTTAATAAGCCGACTTATATGTACCAGCCGTTTGGGGCTGAAACACTACGGCCACAGGGTCCGAGTGCCCACTTAATTATTAGAGAAATCGCCAAGCGATTGGTCGACTCTTCACGTGACCAGAGGACTAGCCTATTTTTTGGCCAAAGAATCAGCAAAAAGAAAGTAATTTTAAGGCCGGCGCTCACTGACGGCATGGCACGGCGTGTCATGGCAGAGAATATTATTACTAATCAAGTTATTTTAAATCTTATTTCAATGAGTTTAGAATTCATGTTACTTTATTTCGATACCACGATGCCGGGAAATGACGCTACGTGCCGCGGGACGCTGCGGCATGACGCGACGCGCCGAGGGATACTGCGGCATGACGTGTTATGCCGTTTCATTCCACGTAATGCCGCGGCGCGCCATTGCATCCCGCGGGACGTGTGGGTCACTTTGTGTCGAGGAATTATGACTGCTAAGCTGGTTGAAATAAGGTTGAAAGTTGTGCAGCGGTCATTTCGGTTAATGGGGCGCAGTCCAGTCAGGGCGGGCTTTCAGCAGGATTCCACGGAACGCCGCGGGATGCCGCAGCACAACCTGCCGTGCCACGCCGTCAGTGAGTGAGCAATGGTCTTTGGTCGGTCATAGAACACTAATGCAGTAGGTATATTGCGGATTTCGCGGTAAACTTTGCTTGCGTGATGTAGGTTGTGATGTCAAACAAAAGATTGGTGTAGTTCGTTTGTAGACGTCGCTACTCAAATATTATGTATAAATAACTTTGTCTTTGCTTTGTATTTGCTATGCGAATGATGAGCGTCCCATGTTTTTTTTTAGTCCATCCAATAAATCACCCATAAGGGGTTGTAGAGTGCGTGAGCAAGGCCCTAAGCAATTACTTCAGAAAATTGTTCAGGGTGCTTAGAGAGTTAACATACTAAAAGTCCTGACATCTAGGGGGTGAGGCGGAGTGGGGGGAGGGGGTTAAAGTTCCCATTTTTCAGTTTTTCGCTAATATCTTTAAAACGGTATGTTTTAGAGAAAAGAAGTTTTCTGGGCAATGAAAGCTTATAAAATTTCCTACAACTGTAGTCTTATACACTCTTTCGGATTACTACCCATTTTTACATATACATTCTAAAATAGTGAAAATTTTCGAAAAAACTAGTTTTATGAATCTCTACCTGTTGCCTGTTACTTTGTTTGCGTTATTTCGGGATAAAAGTAGCCTAAAAATCCAAATCTTTAATCATAACGAATTTCATCCAAATCGGTTCAGCAGTTGAGTAATCAAAACTTGTATCTTTGATACATATTATCTTTTATCTTTTAATTCGTTTAGGCTGTGAGGGTCTTGACAATGGTTCTTTTTCCAAGGCTCCCTCATCCTCAGTAGATGGTACTTGCTGAAGAGGCTCTACGTCGTCTTCATCATCGTCAACGTCAACAGACACGCCACTTCCAGCCATGAAGTAAGCTATGCCGCCCAAAAAGGACATCAGCAAATGAAACCCTCCGAGGCGCACTACACAGTTCGATATCTTAGAGTCAAGAGGTGCAGCAGCGACTATTTCCCGCGCTTTCCAGTACAGTGGCTGGTCAAAGGTTATTATTACTTTTAGGTGGTTGCTTTGGTCATTCTTGTCAGTTACTTGGGTCAACTCGCAGGCATAGTGTAAAGCCGTATAGATGGTGTCATAGTTCGAAGGTGGCGCATTGATGATTGGAAGGGTAATCACGCTAGTTTTTTCACCCCCTGTTGTTATGGTCGTCATGTACCCTTTCCATTCTGGCAGGGACATATCCTGGTGTTTGGCAACGAACCAAAGGACAGGAAATATGGAATGAAAAGTGACGACCCGCTTCTGCTCCATTACCACTGGTAGAAAACGAGAGCTCAAACTGTTACCGCCTTCACCGCTTGGAGGTACTCCCAGCTTATGTTATCAATAAAATACCAAATTTATATACTATTAGCTCATATTTAACATTCGGTAATGCTTGTCACATCACACTAAATGAACTCCATTTTCACTTTCTTCGGAGCACGATACTCGAACACTGGTGAAAATTTGGAAAAAGTGTATAAGACAAGTGTAGATAAAAGTTTTGATATCCCAACGGCTGTACAGATTTGGATAAAATTTAGTAAATTGATATAGTAGGAGTTGATTTAAGATATAAGATACTTTTTATCCCCAAATAACGTGAAGGAAGTAGTATCAAAAGGTAGTGTTCAATTTAAGTAGTTTTTTTTCAATTTTCACTTTTCCGGAATGTGTAGTTCGAAAATAGGTAGGAATGTGAAAAAGTGTATAAGATAAAAGTTGTACATAATTTTATAAGCTTTCATTGCGTAGAAGACTTCTTATCTCCATGACGCACCGTTTAAAAGATATTAGCGAAAAACTGAGAAATGGGAACTTTAACCCCCTCCCCCCACTCCGCCTCACCCCCTAGATGTCAGGACTTTTAGTATGTTAACTCTCTAAGCACCCTGAACAATTTTCTGAAGTAATTGCTTAGGGCCTTGCTCACGCACTCTACAATCTCTTTGTTGGATGGACTATTTGTTATTATATTATTATTTACCTGTCCATTTAAAAGAATTTTATATATACTGCACATACAATGTGAAAGCTAATTTTTATGTGAATGTAATAAATGAATGTTAAGTTTAATCATTTTATTTCTTGACATCCTTCCAACAATAGTACAGTTCACCCTAACTGAATCAGTATGTCAGTGCGAGTGGGATAGAATGATACATAGCGCGGGGAAGTGGGGGCAAAATCTGAATTTGAGCTGAACTATTACAAGCCCTTAAGACGTTACCAGTATCAACTTCATGCTAAAGAGGAGTGTATTAATAAGACAAGCCTACGGGGAAGTTTCAAGAAATATGTTGCATCGACCGATAAACGTAAGAACGACATTGAATTTTATTTTTTACTCAAGAGAGTAATAGATTTTTAGGACGCCTGTAGGTGTTAAATGTTTAGGGTTCCGTACCCAAAGGGTGCCAACGGGACCCTATTACTAAGGCTCCGCTGTCCGTCCATCAGTATGTCTGTTAGCGGGCTGTATCTCATGAATTGTATTAGGTAGACAGTTGAATTTTTCAGAGTGTGTATTTCTATTGCCGCTATAACAACAAATAATAAACATAAAATAAAGTTAATAATTAAAGGTCTCCATACTAGAAACATGTTTTTCGTTTTTTTGCCTTGTGTTGTGGTACGGAACCCTTCGTGTGCGAGTCCGACCCACACGTGGCCGGTTTTTATTTAAAAATGATTATGCTTTATATCTTAAATTAAGATTGCGTACATTGGTAAAATATCATATTATAATAAAAGTAAACAATAACACATTTCGTTATCTAGCAATACTAATTGCAGCTGCTCAAACTTTCTGCGAACTGCAATATTCCTGAGGCGCTCTATAATTATGTTCAATACTCTAAGAAGCGAGGACTTAGTTAATTTTATGCTGTTCACGGCTACTTTAATTTCTCGCTTCGCTGATAATTCTGGCGTCGGCAACCATGGAGAAAATCTGGGCAAAAGTTCAGTCCACGATATTATTTAAATGCAGACGATGTACACTGTGCGCTTTCATATTTTATTGAGTCTGCTTTTCTGGAGAACTACACGGCTACTCGAATGAACAACAAATACTTTAGAGTTTGTGTTCGTTCATTTTAAACGTTTAATTTTATATTTCGTCTTGTTTGTTTCTTTTGATTTTATTGGTTTAATTTTCTTTTTATTTTTGGTCTTTTATTGGTTTAATTTTCTTTTTATTTTTGGTCTTTTATAGGTTTAATTTTCTTTTTATTGTTAGGTCTTTCGTCTTTGTCCCTTTTTTCTACTTCTTCATTATCGTACACAGTTTGCGATTCAAGCCTTACTCATGGCAGGCCAATAGAGCTTGGTGACTCTGAAGTCAATGTCATTATACAGAATATCATCGACATCATAATTATGAGGGCTAATAATAATATAACTATGTAAACTAAAATTGGTATATACCAAGTTTAGTTTTAGACACAGTTATATTCGGAACAATAGAATATATATAGAGATATATGGAAGAAAAAGACATGTTGCGCCGACCCCAAATAAATTGGGATGATTGCAGGAGAATGATAATATTGGCGCTTGTGGCTAAGTAATATCAGAAGCACGGGCCGATCGATCAGGTTAAGCTATGCTTGCCACGGTTGGTCCGTGGATGGGTGACCATGTTTACTTACCGAGGACCCTCCGTGCCTCGGAAAGCACGTTAAGCTGTTGGTCCCAGCTGTCATTCGTGGATCTTTGACAGCCTTTACGGGTCGTCAGAAGCCCGAAAGTCTGACAACCAGTCTTACCAAGGGGTATCTTATTACCCAGTTACTGGGTTGTGGAGGTTAGATAGGCAGTCGCTCCATTTAAAATACTGGTATTCAACTGCATCCGGTTAGACTGGAAGCCGACCCCAATATAATTAGGAAAGGCTCAACAGATGATGAATGATCATGATATTCGTAAATTTAAATGTTAGTATATCGCCCCATATGATTAACGACATCACAAAATTGGAAGAAATCCAATTCCGGGTTAATTTTGACTTTGAAAAGTAGGGAAAGGTCCAGAAAAAACAGTGGAAAGGTAAATTTGGAAGCCATTTCTGAGATTTTACTCGCACCCTGCTTCCACATGATTTCACCTTATTAAATATGCCTGCTTATGAAAGGTCAGCCGTCTTTTGTTCCCTATAACGTACCTACCTAACCCGGAATATTTGTTACGAGTTTTACGAATTTTGCTCGGCTCTTTGAATTGTGAATGGTTGCATAAGCATAATGAGCCTAATTATCCAGCAGCCATCGTCCACAAAGTGGGGAACTAATATTCCATAAGCCTCCTCTCTGTGAAAGGGAGTGGGCCATAATCTACCAAGCGGGCCCAGTGCGGGTTAGTAGATGTCACATGTCTTCGGGTTTTTGGTTCTAGGATATGCCGGTTTTCTCTCGATGATTTCCTTCACCGTTTTGAGAGCAATGGTGATGAAATTATTAACACAAAGTAAAGCAACTGTCTGGGTTCGAACCTACGTACGACCTGCAACTCGTAAGTCGGGGCCTATACAACTGGGCTACCACTGCTCGCATTTAAAACATAGGAATTCAAAAATAATATAAATATGTTTTGTGCTCAACAGTTTGAAAAGTTTGTGGAAAATTATCTTTAAACAAACCAAATCAACAACACAATTCAACTACAATTTTCTATACTTTTTGAAGTCTGTTTTGTGTGATTGACAGCCCAGTTCTCAAGAGTATCACATAAATAAAAGTAACGTCAATGCCATATACCTAATCCGCTTATGAAAACCAAACCGCTTTAATATATCTTGACCAGAAAATACTTAAACTACCGATAAATTCGTATAAATAAAACATGGACATGAAAAACAACATTGCAGTGTGTCCATAAGATTTTTATATCTTACTAGCTGCGCCCCGCGGTTTCACCCGCATAAGTTTCGATCCCGTGGGAATATCGGGATAAAAAGTAGCCTATGTCCTTTCCTGGGACTCAAACTATCTCTATACCAAATTTCATCTAAATAGGTTCAGCGGTTTGAGCGTGAAGAAGTAACAAACATATAAACACACACACACACTCACAAACTTTCGCCTTTATAATATTAGTGTGATAGTGTGATTTAAGTACACAACTGACAAAGCACACAAAATTTTATGGAAGTGGGTACAAGAGGACAAAAACTAATAATAACTACTTAATAAAAATTCTAGAAGAATTTAGTATAACTTTGGACATCATCACACCTTAGCATAATCAGCCAATAATGTTCCCACTGCTTCGACAAAGGCCTTCTCTCTTCGAGAGGAAGTGGGCCATAATCCACCACGCGGGCCCAGTGCGGGTTGGTAGATGTCACATGTCTTCGAATTTTTTGGTTCTAAGACATGCCGGTTTCCTCACGATGTTTTCCTTCACCGTTTTGAGAGCAGTGGTGAAGAAATAACTTATACAAAGTAAAGCGCCTGTCAGGCTTCGAACCTACGACCTACAACTCGTAAGTCGCGCCACCACTGCTCATAACACCTACTCATCACTATAAAGGTAGGTAGATATACGTAAATACCTACAGCAAAATCAAATCCAACCCGAAAATCCAAACCCAACCCCTGAAATTTGCAACCCGTCTTGATCAAGCGTGGTGATCAATACTCATGCTTTCTCTGTATGAGAAGAGCCCTTAGCACTGTAGTGAGACAGTCATCAGAAAGAAAAAAAAGCGGCCAAGTGCGAGTCGGGCGCGCGCACAAATGGTTCCGTACCATTATCTCAAAAAACGGCAAAAAAATCACGTCTGTTGTATGGGATCCCCCTTCAATATTTGTTTTATTTTAATTTAACTATCTATTTTAAAATGAATATACAACTAAATATTCTGTGAATATTTAAAGCGTCTACCTGTTGCCGTTATTCATATTGAGCAAATAACGGCAACAAAATCATCTTTTTTGTATGGGAGCCCCTCTCAAATATTTATTTTATTCTGTTTTTAGTATTTTTTGTTATAGCGGCAACAAAAATACATTATGTGTGAAAATTTTAACTGTCTAGCTATCACGGTTCATGAGATACAGCCTGATGACAGACGGACAGTGGAGTCTTAGTAATAGGGTCCCATTTTTACCCTTTGGGTACGGAACCCTAAAAAGAAAGAAAATACGTTTATTTGCGGCAAACATGACGCATCAAAAAAGAAAACAATTTGGGAGAAAACATGCGTGACATCTACGCAAAACATCATCACCACCACCATCATCATTCACCTGCCCTATGTTATGGGTTTGGTTTCCGCACTTAGTCCTTCAAATGGACCATTGTGCGTGGGCCATGGCGGCCGTCGGTGGTTATTCCAACCAGCTCACCTCCCTCAAGAAGCTGACTTAGTCTCCTGCACCCTAATTGCGTAACACACTATCAATCGGAATCAGAATAATTTCGAAGCTAATTGCTAATCCATTGCTTCATAAGTTCAAACAATTTGTCTACTCAACGCGTAAATAACGCAATGAATGTTGTTGAACCGTCAAAATGAAACCGATTCCGATTGATAAAGTGTTACGCAATTGCCACGCTGGTCTGTTGAGAACATCGATTCTGTGTAGGTACGATTTGGGTGTCTCGAGGGTTTCTGATCTAATCTGGGTGACGCCTGTGTACTCAAAGAGCATATGCGCAATGGTTTCGTCAGGCTCCATGCAAGCCCTGCACAGGGGACATTCTCCTGCCCTTATCCTAATTTATATGGGGTCGGCGCAACATGTCTTTTTCTTCTATACGTCTCTATAGTAGTCGTCATCTCCGTAGTCGCCCCCTTTCTAACCAATAACAGGCTGGTATTGTTATACAGCAACTGTTTCTGAGGCTTGCTGCGACGCGCGACGTAAACATATATCCGACTAGCTGCGCCCCGCGGTTTCACACGCATAAGTCTCGATACCGTGGGAATATCGGGATAAAAAGTATTCTATGTCCTTTCCCAGAACTCAAACTATCTCTATACCAATGTTCATCTAAATCGGTTCAGCGGTATAGGCGTGAAAAGGTAACATACAGACAGACAGAGTTACTTTCGAATTTATAATATTATATAGTATGGATATATGTATGTTTAATTAACCTTACCAAATAATTATTATGTACCACAATCTATAACAGGCTGATCTCAATAAAATGTTATATTTACTTATTTACTGTTAATAACATAATTTAAAAATTGCTTATAGTTAATTTGTGTCCTAAATTTATTTTTATTTTAAAAAATTATTTTATAATTTTTGCTGTGCCCTACAGGGTCCATAATTTTACCTCATCTTTAAGCCTTTGTAACACCCCTACAACATTATAGATTGCAAATAAATATATGAATAGGAATATGAATAATATATTATGCTGTGACGTAACATGCATGCCTCAACACGCATGCCTCATAAACAGAGGCAAGTTGATCATACGAGTAGGTACCTTATCATGACCAAAAAATAAACCTAGCCGAAAGGTCCATACTCACCGGTGGACTTTACTTTGAAGTATTTTAAGACTGCTAAAAAATCCGACGATCACGTTATGTAGAAGTGTACGCACACCATTAATCTCCTTCAAAATAAAACGTCCGCTTTGATGTTCCAGCTGAAAAGATACATTATCCTATAATTGGCATGATCATCCTTATGTACGCACAGATAACAGATGTATTTTTTCATTATTTTTTACCGAAATTTGTTTCACTTCAAAGAATAATTTATGAGTACCTAAGTAGGTTTTTATGACAATGTTTTATTGTACTTGTACGAGTAGGTACTGCTATAATTCAGCAGATACAGTTCTGTAATACTGTGGTAAAACTTTGACCTTGAGCTGGTCTAGTGTAGAACAGAAATTTAATGGAACAAGAGAACAGCTTGAATACTGGTTTTTTTTGCCAATAACGTGAGGCCTACTGTACAAACAAATAAGTGAGATTGTAAAAAAAAATGCAGGATAACGACTTATATTGGGTATGAAAAATCGCTGTAAACTGTAAACTGCTCAACATAATGCACGCAAAGAGTATGCTTACGTGTGTATGGAACAGGTCAAGGGACTTTGGGTATTTTTTCAGCTGTCACACCTGTTCTTAGTAACTGGGTTGTGTCCGACCCCAACATAGTTGGGAAAAGGCTAAGCAGATGATGATGATATCTTTTTATTTCTGCAAAAAAGTAATTATCTTTGTCCTTCAATATCTCAACAACGCGGCGAATCCCAAGTGTGGACCAGTGCTTTAAAAAATCGCAATAACGGGATGAATAAACTACTGACAGTAGGGACTTGCTTGCTATTAGCCACATACTAAACATTAAAAGCTAGTCACAGTAAAACTTCCACTAGTCACAGCCCAATTAAACATTGATTGACATTAACACTGTTACTGACGTCATCCGATACAGAAATCACACTATGACGCTTTTATTTTATGATGCCATAAAACTTTTTGAATCCAACACCTCAAACATCTTACCGAACATTCATGTTTCTTTAAATAAACTTCAAAATAAACCCACTCATCTCACCTAAGACACTGAATAACCATGACTGGATGCATTTATCAACATCATCTGCCTAGTTTTTTGCCCAACTGTGTTGGAGTCTCACCGGTCTAACCGGATGCAGCTGAGTACCAGTGTTTTACATGAAGTGACTGTCTCTCTGACCTCCACAACCTAACTTAGTTCAAGCTATAAAAAATAAGTGATGTTATTGGCAGGTTTCACACACATCCCTGGCTACGCATCCTCGCTCATCTCTGGTGAAAACGCAGCTTAAACGTGCTTTCCCAGGTACGGAGGGGTCTCGATGTGTAAAGATTGTTAACCATCCACGAACCGCCGCGGCAAGCGTACTTTAATCTGAGGGGCAATTCTTCACAGTCTGATCTCAGTCTCAATCTGTCAAAAATACCTATCTCTAATTTCCCTACAATTTTGACAAGTATTTGACATTTGTTTGTCGCCGAGATGAGACTGCGACTAGATTTTGAACGATTAAAATTACGAAAATTGGTCTTCTGATCGATTGCACCGTACGGCTATTATTACTTAGTCACTTATCTCACTTTAGACATTGAATAACGAAGACTCGATGAAATAATATAAATTCAACGCCAAAACTGGGAATTCCGTACAATATACTAAATCAGAGTGGCTCAGTTGTTATGAAGATGGGATCGGTGAATAACAGTAAAAGACGGGTAAACGCAAAGTTAATGCGTACCCATATACGAAACAGTATTTTAACGGCATCATTTGTTTGTGGCCGAACACGAACCCTAAATATTGGCCGTACTTAGTAAGCGGGATTCGGAAATCTCTATTTCGCTGATATCGATATAATATGATAGTTATGGATTGTGCGCCATGATTCGAGCTTTCTTTTTGTTATTTTTGCGTCAATGGTACATATTTTTGAGCCTGTAAAAGTTACCTTGTGGGTAAAGCACGGCTTCTGATACTGGGCTGATTTAATTTATGCTGCATTTCCTTCTCTAAATGAATCGGTTTTGTAAATTTATTGTTTTCATGGCCACATACATAGAAATGTAAAAACAGTCACATAGTATGTTTTCATACCTACCTTAACAAAATAAATTCTTGACTAGCGTTGGAGGCTTACCTTACTACAACCTGCCGGTACTATTATAATAGCACATTAATCCCAGTTGAAATATTATTTTCTACTTTACCGAACATCATACGACGAACTGTCCTCAACAAATCGAAACAAAACGGAGTATACACGAAAAATCCTGTGCCCACTGATATATCCCTCTTCCTTCAAATTCCCCCTCGAAACATTTCTTTCACCCCTATTCCTGAATGGCAACGATCTGTTAATACGTATCTATGCATATAACCAGCAAACATTGAAACAATTTGCTCCATTGTCTAAGCCTTTTGTTGAGCTCCGCTTCGAAGCTTTCGATATCTCGCATAGCGAAGTGAGGGTATTTAGAACAAAAGTTTAAATCGGTGCGTTCTAGAAAGTTCCGTTCAGATAAAAACAAATGAGGCGTTTGAAAAAAGAATACATTTTCACAAAACGATGCGACGCGACCTATGAAAATTACACATACCTATATGTTATATCCTGGATGAAGGAACTAATCCTATGAATAAGGATCTAATTTTAATCAAAATTAATATTAATTAAACGTTATAAACAATATCAGTGCTTGGGAGCCCCCGTCAGAAAGTTTCGTCGACAAGTAGCAACCCTCATTAGGGAATGCCTATCTGACGTTTGAATCGTCTTGCGCCAAATATAATTGTCACTGAAGCCAAATTACTAATCCGGATTTAATTAAACGCGCATAGTTCGCGTCCTCCGATGAAATGATCAGATAAATTAGCTGTTTAATGATAGGATGTATCTCTTAAAATACATAAAAACAGTTCGAACGGTGTTTCTTGTTTTCGTTGAAGTTCATCGCTATTTATTGGTTCCCTCCAAATATAGATTTGTTTTGAATTCTGTCAAAACAAACAAAACTTTTTGCTATTTTCAGGCAATTATTCTCGTTCATTTTATTTGCGAAGAGAGAAATATGAGTTCGGCGCTCGACATTTTCTCAAGTTCTGAGATTCAAATAAAGGAAATTAGGTACTACAGTGCCCCTAGACGCTTGACTATGAATTTAAAGTAGGTTCTTAGGCATCATGATATAGATATAAGGTATAGGTTGATATATTATTTTAAGTCCGTGTCTTGATTGCGTGAATCTGATGGTTTTATTTAAAATTAATGTATAATAATATATAATTATTAATATAATTATAATTGCAGACTATAGAGTCTAACATTGGGAAACATGGGTAGGTACGCTTCTTATTATTAGAATTAAAGTTCTACAGTCATAATCATCATAATCAGACCATATGTTCCCACTGCTGGGACACAGGCCTCCTCTCTGTAAGAGGGAGTAGGCCATAATCCACCACGTAGGCCCAGTGCGGGTTGGTAGATGTCACATGTCTTCGAGTTTTTGGTTCTAGGACATGCCGGTTTCCTCACGATGTTTTCTTTCACCGTTTTGAGAGCAGTGGTGATGAAATAATTTACAAAAAGTACGCCTCATAAGTCGCGGCCGATACCGCTGGGCCACCACTGCTCTCCATTGGCATTCTAAGACAGTACCTAATATAAAATTTTAGCAGACCTCATCTGTCTTCGTTATATTTATTTTTAAATCAATTCCGCGTATATAATTTTAACAAAACCAACCAAAATATATTTACGTATTGCAATAATTATAGTTATAGCTAATTAAGGCCCAAGTGAAAAAAAAATCCCAACCAATTATTTGTGTTCCCAAAAATTCCAAACCCACAAATTGATTGTAAAAGTAGTCAATTGGATTGTGGTTACCGCGGGTTCGCGTTCACTGGACCGTGTAATTTCGCACAGAAATTCAAGTCCAGTTCCAATATTAAGAAAACAAAAATTTCCATTACCTTTTGGTACAGTTTTTGTTGTTTCCGATTTCTTCGAATAACTTCTTCCAGCGCTCGATTTGTAACTCGTTGTGTTGTTAAACATTTCGGACGAAAAAGTTTCTCACAGAAAAAAAAAAAATTCGCACAGTATTTTGGGCGTGAAAAATCCTTTTAAACGCGTAAACCGGAACTCGTTTGATTTTTTTTTTGTCCGCGAATAGTTTTAATATGATGACAGCGTGCGCGTGAAACGCATGTGTCGAAACTGAAATTGGCGGGCGTTGCGCTAGTGGCCGCGTTATTTTTGTTACACTCTACTCCCGCACTGTTTATTTAATTTTAATAAAAAATGTTTGTACATAACATAAAATCACGCCTGTAATCCCCAAAGGGTAAGGCAGACATGAACCTATAGTACACCCATATTTCGCCTAATTATTTATTTTATTATTTATTTATTTATTTATTAAAATCTCCCTTATCACTATCATTACAGGTGTATATGTTATAATTATGTTTAAGTCCTATGTAATAGGGGGCGAACCTATCATATCAACCACGCACAAATCCAGACTCCGGGCTGCTGCTGAGAAATTCCTGATAGAAAAGTACAATAACACTTTGCCTGACTTTTAATAAGTAAATGCTACTATAATGTTGCCGACTATTTAAATGATGTGCTTTAGACACTTTTATTATTATTTTTATAAATTTAACGTAACTTTACGATTTTTGTACTTTGAATTATATTATTATTATATTTGTGCGCCTTTGTAGGCAAAACATGCTGAAACTTTTTTTGTAATCGTTTCAACTGATTGTAAACCTACACGTGTTTTTGACAAATAAAAATATATCTTATCTTGTGTGACCTGGGAATCGAACCCAGGACTTTATGATCACCAGTGTAGTGCTTGCGACCACCAGAAAAACTAGAAAAAATAAAAGTTTTCTAACATTATCTGCAGTAGTAACACAACCAGACACATTACCGTAAAGATCCAAGAAAGAAAAAGTTGTAAAACGTAACAGGTGTTTATCATTCCACCTATGTTGTAAAAGACGGCGATGAAAAAATATGCACTCGTGTGTCAGTAGATAATGTATTAAGAAGTCTGTCGACACTTCCTGGAACATTTCAATCTATGTAACGTAAATATTTTATTTTCCGTTTGCGTTTTCGTGTAATAAATCTATCACATTTTACTTTATGTACTTAGTGTTTTTTTTTTAATGAGAGAGGTATAGGTAAAAAATCGGCCAAGTGCGAGTCGGACTCGCACACGAAGGATTCCGTACCATCGTACAATATTTAACACTACATATTTTTAATGAGAGAGGTATAGGTAAAAAATCGGCCAAGTGCGAGTCGGACTCGCACACGAAGGATTCCGTACCATCGTACAATATTTAACACTACATATTATTAGAAACATGTTTCTTGCGTGGGACCCTTTAATTTTTAAGTTTATTTTATCCTTTTTTGTCGGCTATAGTAGTACACACTCTGTGGAAATTTCAATTGTCAACCTATTACGGTTCAAAAGATCATCCCTGTGACTGACGGATGGACGGCGGAGCCTTAGTAATACGGTTCTGTTGGCACCCTTTGGGTACAGAACCCTTAAAAGTATACGCAATAATTGTCTAGTTACATGTTCATGAATTATGTTTATTTTACGAAATTTGTTTTCTCTCGCCGCGTTCGCACATGAATTTTGAAAGTATAAAAAGGTTCGTATTTTTACCTCTTCATAAAACCGGCGCGGAGAGTTTTCGCTCGGCATAATGATGTTCATCTGATGTTTTAATATGTAGGAGAAATTATTTGTTGTGATGTTTCCATGCGGAATTTTCATTTTATTTTATCATTTGAATACGAATAGTTCGTTAACTGCTTTTGAAAACTCTGTCCGCTTCGACTATTACTGAATGAAACCAAGCAGACTTTCAAAACTACAGTGTCTATTATATAGTTATCAACGACGTTTATTATTGTGTCTCAGTAATTATATTACACCTATTATGCCATGCAATATATATATTATCCTATAGCACTTGGCAATAGTGTGCCTTCTAACATTGAAAGAGTTTTTCTAATCGGACCAGTACTTTCAGAGACAAACAATTTGACCTCCTCGCTGAATCCCTGCAAACTTTTGATTTTAACAAAAATGTATGTTATTCTTCTTTTTTATTAATTTTCTTTTACTTACGTGATGAGGCCATCAGAGGGGCAATTTTCGTAATTTTAAGAACGTTCACAGTAGATCTCAGTCTCAATTTGTCAATAATACCTTTAATTTCCCTACATTTAGACTTGTTTGTCGCCGAGATGTCAAAAGTCAAAGTCAAAGTCAAAGCATTTATTTCAAATAGGCACATAAAAGGCACTTTTGAACGTCAAAAATTATCTTAAAATAGAATTGATTCTAGTCGCCCATTCCAAAAGGTAGTTTTCGTATGGAGAAGAACGGGCAAGAAACTCCACCGTTACTCTTTTAAAATGTTTAGGTACAATATTTTGCATGGGTACATTAATTATATAATAACATGTGAGGACGATGCACCTACAATAAAATTACTATACCACAATAGGTAAAAGAATTAAACACGAAACCATGACATATAAATTAATTATCTGATAGATACATGGTGCTCACATATTTACAAACATGGTACAAGCAGAACGATTTTAATTAAAAAACAGAATACAAGTAATAAGTCAGGGTGTGAGTAATAAATGTAAAAAAAAGAATAAAAAAAAATTACAATTAAATTAGCAACCAGTTTGATTTTGTCTAGACTAGATTGTCCTATGGAGCAGGACCAGCATGTTTCCAAGCGTTCTTATCTTGGATATAATCTTCTAATTTATAGTATGCTTGTTTACAAAGTGTACGTTTAATGTGAGTTTTAAATTTTCTTTCATTTAATTGCAATATATCACAAGGTATTTTATTGTAACATTTAACACAGTACCCCATAAAAGATGTATGTACTTTGGCTAATCTGAAAAATGGTTGATGTATTTTATCTTTATTTCTTGTATTAAAGTTATGTCTATCGCTTATTTTATTAAAAAGATGTAGATTTTTTCTTACATACATAATATTTTCATAAATGAATTGGCAAGGTACCGTCATAATATTAATCCTTTTAAATAGTTCCCTGAGAGATTCGCGGCGACGTAGATTATAAATGGCTCTGACAGCTCTCTTTTGCAAAATAAAGATGGATTCAATGTCAGCAGCTCGACCCCATAGTAAAATGCCGTACGACATAATGCTGTGAAAGTAGCTAAAATAGACTAAACGCGCGGTTTCTACATCTGTTAACTGTCTTATCTTCCTAACAGCATAAGCGGCCGAGCTAAGCCGCCCCGCAAGAGATGTTATGTGAGGTCCCCATTGTAATTTCTCGTCTAGCGTGATTCCCAGGAAAACCGTTTGATCAACAAATTCTAGTTTTTCTCCATTCAGTATGATGTCACATTCGCTACTTCTAACATTTGGTAATTTAAATCTAATGCATTTGGTTTTCTTTTCATTTAGTACCAAATTATTTACCGTAAACCAATCTTGGACCTGAAGAATAGAGTTATTTACGTCGTCAAGATTTTGTGCCCGTCTGTCTATCTTAAAGATCAATGATGTGTCATCTGCAAATAACACCATCTTCTATGCGACTGCGACTAGATTTTGAACGTTTTAAATTACGAGAATCGGCCTTCTGGTGGCCTGCAGTCTTGCTAGCTCAGGAGACTGCTGTCGTTGTATCGCAATCGAAGCAGTAATGATTCTGATCTTTTAGGCATGATCGCAAAAAAACGCGCTCATTTAAGTCATAGTTAAGTTGAGTCTTGTCAAAAGTTGAATGATAAAATTATCTCCCAGATGCTGGTTCTTCAATTAAACCATCATTAAGAAGACCGCAATAGGATTATTCTAGATTTTGGACTAATTTCCACAAACAATAACTGAGAATATCATCAATCAAAACGTAATAAAATTCTCAATTGAATATCAACTGGAACGTTTGATCAAGTACCATTACTCTAATAGCATTAAATTGGATTTCATCATTGTTTATTGTTTGATCCGAAACATTAACTGAAAGATCCAATTTACTTAAGTACGTACGTATTATTGGTACCAATTTAATGTATTTACCGATATAAATCATTTGTGAGGCGTATAATAATTATGTATACAATATGCAAACGAACGGATTACCCCAGAAAATATGGCTACGTTTTGTTAAACATCTTGGGGAGAGCTTCCCGAGATTACCTTTATTTATGAAGCTTTTTTGTAAGTTTTCGTCTTGTCTAGTGAAAAAATATTTTCTTGAGTTGTTTTGCTCGTTCTTTGTGCTTCAAGAAATCTTTTAATGTAATGCTAATGAGTCCTTAGATAGTATTACAAAGAGGTTCTTTATTACTTCATTCCAGAAAGCTTGTTATAAGCACTTGTTACTCGTAAGTAAGTGCTCTTTCTAAAATTTTAATTAGGTAGTCTGTAAGCTAATTACAAAATCTACCTTCTGGGGAAATTCAGTGATTTTATAATAGGTCAATTTAGGGCTAATTTTTCAATAGTCAAATAACTTATATCTGAAGAATAAATATGACAGTTTGACATAATTTCTATAATTTTTTGTCAAACCGCAATATTTATTCCTCAGATAAAAATTATCTGACTATTGAAAGATTAGACCTTAGGGCTGATTTTTCATTCATCTGATAACTTTATTCGAGGAATAATTTTGAAATTGTGACAGTTATTTCATACAAAAACTGTCAAATGTAAAATTTATTCCTCGAATAAAAAAGCAGCCCTTAGCCAAATATAACCACAAATCCGTTTGAAAGAGTACTAATATTTTCTGAAAAATGAATTCGTTCAGTAAATAGCTCAATTTGCCTTTAAACAATGGGTAGAATTCATTATAACTATCAATTAGTGTTACAAACTATAGTTTTGCCGCTGAGAGAATGTTTTCTTGGCATCCGTCAGTTTCATAGAAACGAATACGTGTTTTGCGAATCTCTATTAGTTACTGGAATTGTTGCAGTTACTGATGTCATTAGGAACGCATTCTCTCGACGGCCGGGCGGCCGGACTTTAATAATAATAGAAAACCAATAGCACATTATTTTCAAACCAGACCACAGACGGAGTTAACAAAGTTTTTCGCGATCGATATAATTAGATGCGACGAATCGCAAAGCCTAAATCGAAACTGCAATCAGTATTTCGATTATCTCTTCTATACCAAACGCTGCACTAAGTGTGAATTAATCACTATAATGAATGCCTAGCATCCGATATATCCACATTTGAGATCAAACCCGGCTGAGCTGTTAAAGCTATGTTTTAGGCTATAAACTAAAAGCTATACGAAGTCAATTAAATTGATTGGCAAAGCTTCACAGATGTGATGTGTATTGTCCTTTTATTTAACTTATATTTTTATGTAAGTACAGCTTTATAGAGTCAGTTACAGAGTCAACGGCTGCTGGTCATGTACGTAATTATAATATCCTATCCTACTAACATTATAAATGTAAGTGATTGTATGCGTGGATGTTTTGTCGTTACTCAATCACGCAAAAACGGCTGAACAGATTTGGATGAAATGTGCAAATAGATAGTATAAAATACTCTTTATTTTGTACACCATATAAATAACAGACATAAATATAGAAACTTTACGATGGGTGACACAATGGACGGTCTTATCGCTAAGAGCTATCTTTTAAGGACAACTTTTGGATGGATTAAAAAGGGGAAGGACAGACAAATACTGTAGGTACTCGTAGTAGTAGATTAAATATAAACCTGGATTAACAATAGAACACTTTTTATTCCGGTAGTGAGTTCCCGTAGGTTAATTTCCGAACTCCACGAGGGCGAACCCGCGGGCTAAAGCTAGTGTAATTATAACACGAGATTAAAAAACAATATGTTTTATCATCATTAATCGGTACCCATATTATCGCCTGTAAAGTTCCGCAAGTCAATTTTATTTGTCATTTTAAGGGCGGATTTCATCTATGAAACTAAACGCGTTCAGCACGGATTATTCCACTTTGCCCCACCGGCCACCCCACTGGTGGGGCAAAGTGGAATGTCAAAAATTTTGCAGTGGAATCTGCCCCACTAAATCGAAATAGTGGGGCAGATTCCACTGCTTTAAAATCCTGTTGGATTCTGCCCCACTAGGGTTGGCGCCTTAGAATAAACGTACAAACATTTTATTTTCGCAAATTTTTATTAATAAAATATAACTATGTACACTAAATTTTTAAAATCACAGATATTATGCGATTTTAAATTAAATTAAATTTTTAAATTAAATTAAGTATTTGTTTATTAATGGCAACTAGATTTGTTTTTACTACTTTATTTAGTTTATTCCCGGTCGTCCCCGCCTCGTCGCCCCCACTGGGCACGAGTGGGAAAAAAGTTTCGTTCCTCCCCAGTGGTGATGATTGGAACTTTTTATTTCTCACTCGTTCCGCTATAGACCGAGAGACAAAATGCAATAATGGGGATTTCAATAAGAGATTTCGCGGATTTTTCCCACTCATGCCCACTGGGGACGACGGGGTGGGGACGACCGGATATAAACCCTTTATTTAAGCTTAAAATCACAAACTGAGTACGATTCGTCCCCGTAAATAGAAAACGAAATGCTATTTATTCTAACTATTTAACTAGGTATTCAAAATCATTTTTTTTTAGGAAATCCTTCTACAATACAATCGTATTTTATTGTGTCAAAGATTTTTGCAACTATATTATTTTCGTTGCTATGGAAAACAGATTAGACTAATTAAGAGTAAATTCAATATAAGAAGTTTGCATTATGTAGGTACAATGTAGGCGTGTGCGCCTCGCCGCCACGCCGTCACGCCGCCGTGCGCCGCCGCCGGTGGTTCTGAAGCACGCCGCCGCCGCCGGTTACGGGGCCGGCGTGAAATCGGCGTTTCTTTTTAAGTTTATTTCACTGGCTAGTAAACGCCTAATAACATTTATCACAACAGGATTGTGTCAGCTGTTTTGCTTGATCCTAGGTTTCAGGGGCTACCTACATGAAATTGATATTTACCTAGAAACCATTGGCCAAACCAGTGTCATATTTGTCGCGATTCCCATTATTCCCAAGAATGAAAGCCAATCAGAGCCTCAGTTATTTCTTCAATTGTCTAAAAAACATTCTTCAACGTCTTAGTATAGATGCTGTTACGAATCCAATTGAAACGGAATGTTGGAAATACTTCGCGGCAGTGGATGCTGCATCGAGGTTTCTGTATGAAAACGCCACTATGTCAGTCCGACTCCTGGATCAGACCTCGAAACCTATCCTTCTGCAGAGAGGTGTGAGACAGGGAGACGTTATCTCTCCCAAACTGTTCACTGCTGCACTGGAGGATGTCTTCAAGGTTCTGAACTGAAAACGGGCTGGCATTAGCATCAATGGCGTGTACCTGTATAACTCACCTTCGGTTTTCGACGATATTGTAGTCATGGCTGAGACTATGGAGCACCTCAGTACAATGCTCGATGACCTCAGTAGAGCCTCCGAAAGAGTGGGTCTCAAAATGAACTATACTGATAAGAAATGCAAATGGCCAAATGCACGTCTATTGTGTAGGTAAATGACGGTTTGGTCATTCTTACTCCAATGCTGCA
Source organism: Amphipoea lucens (assembly GCA_947508005.1). Taxonomy (NCBI): domain Eukaryota; kingdom Metazoa; phylum Arthropoda; class Insecta; order Lepidoptera; family Noctuidae; genus Amphipoea; species Amphipoea lucens. The sequence continues at coordinate 10,272,924 of OX382358.1, forward strand.
TGTAAAAAATGCTTGTAACAAATCTTGTTATTAATCTGCGATTTACATCCCTTATCCTTCCAGAAACAACTAGGAAATACAAAATTTGCGAAAATAAAATGTTAGTACGTTTATTCTAAGGCGCCAACCCTAGTGGGGCAGAATCCAACAGGATTTTAAAGCAGTGGAATCTGCCCCACTATTTCGATTTAGTGGGGCAGATTCCACTGCAAAAATTTTGACATTCCACTTTGCCCCACCAGTGGGGCGGCCGGTGGGGCAAAGTGGAATAATCCGTTCAGCACATCTAATTAGCGTTAAAGAGATGTCAGTGTCATCACTGTTGTGGAATATTGACACTGACAGGTCTTGAACGCAGTTTAGACGCACTGATCGCATTCATTTTCATTAGTGAAATTGGCACTACATTCCGTTCACAGTTATTTTACCTCTGACAGCAATAACTCAGCAGCAACGCACGCAGCACACGAGCAACACGTGTCGACGACAGAGGCAACTGCAACCGCCGACGCGTGTCGGCAGCAGACGACGACGCATCGGCCGCTGTTGCCGACACGCGTCCCTCGTGTATTTGAGTACGGTGCTCAAATACACGAGCGGTATGTTGTCGGTGGCAACATACCGCTCGTGTGTATGCACACTAAGTCATCAGCATTCTTTTGCCCTTATCTCATGTAGGAATATGCAAAATGCAATAATATTATACGAGAAAATGTAAACATGTATTTTACTTGCGACGAGCGGTTCTCCTAGCGTTTGCCTATAAAGTGGAATTTTAATAAATGCTTTATTGCTCTGGTGGTTTCAAGCGCGGTTGACAGTAGGAATCTTAGGAATATACTGGATTCGATTTTTTGTTATTACTTAAAACGGCTAGAATATATGAATGTAATAGATTTTTTTTGAATGTCAACAAATACAACGACTGACGCAAATTTTTAACTTATTAAAAATTATTAACATAATAATACAATTTATACAGGTCCTATTAAAATTTGTAAAAATTGATGAAGAAATTCTAGTAGCAATTTAAAAAAAAATTCTTGAATCATAAGCTTAAGTAAACATAAGCTTATCACGAGGTCAACCCCTCGTGGTACACGTGGCTACCTATTTACGTACCTACTAGTTTTTTTTTGCCGATATTGCTGGAACCCTTCACGTCTGTGATGATTCAACTAAGCTAGGCGTTGAACGCCACATCATCATTTCAGCCGAAAACATTCAGTGCTGGACATAGGCCTCCCCCAAGCACCTCCACTTCGACCGGTTTTGTGCTTCTCGCATCCAACGAGTTCCTGTGGCCTTCACAAGGTCATCGGTTCACCTTGTGGGAGGCCTTCCAACGTTACGTCTTCCGGTACGCGGTCGCCACTCTAGAACCTTTCGGCCCCATCGGTCATATGTTCTGCGAGCAATGTGCCACATATCGTCTGCAATTTACCGTCAAATGACGTCACTGAAACGTTATAAGAAAGCAAGTTGGTGTGTTTCTTTAGAGAGCGTTTTTGAAACCGGTGCACACCCACAGATATAGATAGACCTAGATAACGCAAGTATCACGATCTGTATGAAAACCAAGCGTGCCATTGTTTGACTACCTACTATGACGTCACAAACACTATTTAGTGATGGGAAAATCAAATCGATTCAAAGACGCCGCCCGTCTTGTCCCACCCCTGAAGCCTAACGCCAGCGCTCACGCTCAACCAGCCAGCAGTACACAGGACTGAGCGCGAAGTGGCGGCTAACGATTAAGCTAAGCGAGTAAGCAGTTGCGATTTTTGGCACGCGAAGTGGGTGTACCGTAAAGTCAAACCCCGGTACCATCATTTTCATGACAGCTGTAACTGCGATCGTTATTTAGCGGACACCACTGGGAAACCGAAGCTTTAATATAAAGGCCCTGCATGGAAGTAGGTGTGACATGCAAAAAAGGTGCTGATAATGTTCAAAACATCTCAATAATCCCATTTAATTCCTTAAAAAAAACAGCAATAGTTTGTACGTAAACACACACTGTTATCCTATATCCACTTAATGAAATATCTGAGTTGATCCCGTAATGAAAGAAAAACACGGAGCGCATCGGATGCTTATCTTCCCAAGTTGTTAGAGTTAAGTGGTAAAAGGATTACTTCTACGGCATTAGTGTTACGTTTTGTATACGGAAATTGGAACTCTGGGAGCATTGGGTCCAAAAATATATTATAGAGAATAGAGACAAATTGAGTTTGAAAGTGTAATGGTCTTTTTTAGAGTTTCATATCCCAGAGTGTAAGAACACTGTAGGTGCGGGCTTGCGGACGGCGAGCAATGGGCAGCTCGCCGTCCGGTAAGGACCAGGCCCCCAGGCCCGGGTCGATGGCGCATTGTGTTCCACGCGCGCCTCAAAGAGATGTTAGCACTAACTGACGGGGTCCGCTAGGGCCGATGGCTGCCAGGATCGCGGGCTGTTCGAAAGAGATACCGTGGGTCAAAAAAAATGTGTAAGAACGGGATCCTCTATATTCCATAGTAAGTGTTCCGTGTAAGTGTAGTGTAAGGGTGTATAAGCGGCAGTGGGATATAGCTCGCAGAACAGATGCCCGAAAGGTTCTGGGATGGTGATTGCGTACCGGAAGACGTAGCTTTGGAAACGCTTTCACAATAGACCGATGACCTGGTGAAGACCGCAGGATTCCGCTGGATGCAAGAAGCACAGTACCGGTCGAAGTGGCGATGCTTGGGGGAGGCCTATGTCCAGTAGTGGACGTCTTTCGGCTGAAATAACGTGTAACAATGGCTGCTTTTATGGCAAACAGAATTAATAATTATTTCATAATAGTTTTGGTGATACAGCTTCATTTGCGAGTGTTGCGAATCCAACTCTTACTTTTCCGGTTTTAATTTGTACTTTTGATAAATTGACTTTATAGATGAAGTAATTTTTTGCTCCGTTTGGGTATATGCAGTATGGCGTTCTACCAGTGTGAGGTTATCCTCACACTGGTAGAATCTGAACGTGTTATGGTGCCTGCCTATATGTTCATTCATGAACGTTGCTTTCTTTCAATAAAACCAAATATAGTTTACCTACAAAGTACATACGTCCGGCGCACTCTATGTACTCGATACTGCGTTCTTGGCACCGATTGTAATTTTATAGTCTACTAGAAATATCGATTTATAATATACGAGCGACCCGTCCCTGCTTCGCATGGCTAATTTACAAAACTTCGGGATTCCTTTATTATAATATGTAATTTTTTATACTAAGATAATAAACACATGGAACTGCATCAAAATCCGTAGCATAGCGTTGCGTAGTTTTGAAGAACAACGCGGTCACACAGACAAATACGAAAAGTGACTCTTTTTTCATGGAAGAAGACTTTTGGCCGTAGGACGTGGTGTTTCGTCGCTTCCTCGGACAAGTACCACAGGACAAAATTAACTTCTACTAACATAGTCTTAAGCCTTATTTATTAACACAATTCAGTTTACAATTAACTATATGTATAACCTCATTAATGTATTTTTCTATGGGCCTGTGTCGCCCATAAGGCCTCATTTACGGAGACGCGGGGCGTCGCGCGGCGCGTGTGGCGTGGCGTCTCGCGGCGCGTCGGACGTTTTTTCTGTTTACGGTGGGGCGGCGCGTGAAGCGGCACGCATCATCGCACGCGTAAACACAAACTTATAGCAATATACGACCATGTTCATAGAGAAGCGAGACGGGAAGCGTGGCGGTGCCCGCCGCGGCGCCCGCGGCGAGTCCTCTAGCGTGTAGCGAAGCACGCGGCGGGCATCGCGGCGGCGCACGCTCGCCTCGATCAAATCGACTAGTTTTATGTTGGCGAGAGATGGGAGCGCACGTGTCGCGAATGACGAAAAATTGGAACTAGTTATTTCTGCAATACAGGAGCGACCCCAGTTGTGGATGGCTGGTCATTCAGTTGTATAAGAGCTCTTACACACGAGCGGCATGTTCCCAACGGCAGAGGTAACTGCAGCCGTCGACGCGCGTCGACGGCAACCGTCGACCTATATCTTCGAAGTTGAAAGTCGACGGCTGCCGTTGACGCGTCGACTGTTGCCGTCGACGCGTTGACGGCAGCCGTCGACCTATATCTTCGAAGTTGAAATGTCGACGGCTGCCGTTGACGCCTCGACTGTTGCCGTCGACGCGTCGACGGTTGCCGCCGACGCGCGTCGACGGCTGCAGTTACCTCTGCCGTTGGGAACATGCCGCTCGTTTCTAAATAAGACTGACAGAAGATTCCGCCTCGGACATAGCTTCATCGAGAATTGCCGCTGCGTGCGCCGCTGCGTGCGCCGCCGCGTGGGACGCGTCGGTGCCATCCGCGGGCTCGGCCGCAAAAAACGCCCTAATTCAAACAAACGCGTCTAAAATCGCTTCTCCGTAAACGCACTCATACAACGCCATATATTTGAATTCAGTGCGGGCCGCGCCGCTCAACGCGACGCGCGACGCCCCGCGTCTCCGTAAATGAGGCCTGAGGATGATAAATGGATTTATTTATTTTATAATAATATGTATAGAAGTGCGGGTTGGTAGATGTCACATGTCTTTGAATTTTTGGTTCTAGGACATGCCGGTTTCCTCACGATGTTTTCCTTCACCGTAGATGGTAGATTACGGCCCACTCCCTCTCACAGAGAGGAGGCCTGTGTCCCAGCAGTGGGAACATTATAGGCTGATGATGATGATGATGTATAGAAGTTACAAGCTACAATTTAGTTACGAATATATAGCATACATAAAAATAGCTGTCAAATACGTAACTTTTGTGACAATATTTTACGGGAACGTGAAACAAATAATAAACCTGCCTACGTCGTTGATAACATTAATAATGGAAAATTCATGCTCTCGTTTAATTTAATTAATATTGTAACGAGAGCTTCTGAGCAGGTATAAAGACCAGAATATTATAAAAATACTCGTGTCTTCTAAACACAATGAACGCCCAAAAGGAGTCTGTGAATTTCTTAGAAAATACAACATCAAAATTAGTTCGTTATAATAAACATTAATTTTAATAAAATATAAAGTTAATTATAAGAACGTACGCACTTCAGCAAATACGTTTTACATAAAGTTTATGTAAGCAATAATACACGAGGAGAAAATATACAATGTGTTCAAAGCGCTATCCCCAAACGATTCTTAATTCAACACAATATACTTGCATGTTTGCTTATAAAATAAGTTTAGTGTTCTGTAAAATAATGTCCATTATTTATTTAGAAAATGGATAAGTAAAATATGACAAACACGCCAGAAAAAGCGGTAGGTGCGCCCGTATGTAAGGTCAGTATTTGCCGGGATACTTTTGGGCGTAGCTGCCTGGCCTAACTACATGGCTTTCATCTCATAGCCAATAACATTCCTTCTCATAAAACACCCAAAATTTACCTATAATCTGTAACAAAAGTATGTGATAAAATGTAAGCAAAGTGGATCAGAAAAAGTACAGACGCCAGCACATCAAGCTACCACAATCTATCAAATTTCTTTAATAGATTTTCAACTTTATCGCTAAAGCATAAGATTCAAAGTTGATTCGGAAAATTTGACAGTTTCGGGTAGCTTGATGTGCTGGCGTCTGTACCTACCTGTGCTGCCTGTGCATGCCAATTTGTAGTACTTACAAATTGAATGCTCCGATTTAATTATTTGTATAACTACTTATACCCAAATTTCAAATTTTAAATCACCTTAAAGACGTTTTTATTTAATAATTGAGGTTGATTTTATAACCTTAATTATTTTCGTCGATTATTTTTCGAAAATGTTTTGGGATATAAAGTTGACACCTTTCATTAGAGATGTATTTGTTTCCAACTCCCTTTAGTCAGTGATTGTGTAGAAATAATCTGAACAGGGTTTGTCGACACTTTTATCGGCAACTTTTGGAATACACTATATGAATGTCAACATCAATAGTGTGTCTTACCAAATACGAAAGCTCATTTATGCTACTTGTCTAAAACTAAACATCAAATTACACTTCTCCCCGAACCATTATTACTTTTAAACTACTCGTGTGTTACAGCTAATAAAATTACGTGCATCAATTCTTGAATGAGGGAGAACTTTGCAAAATTGCTGATAGTTTGGTTACACCGGTGGAGTTGTAAATTTACTCTGGCACAGTCGGGACAGTAATGAACTCCGTATGTGGCGAACTTCTTGTCTTACCGATAGTTCGTACATATTGATTATTACCCACTTGCATATTATTCGAATGGTTTATGGTCTTATTTTCGTGTTTCATTTCGCTGTGAATGTAGGTAAGCGTGCTAGCAGAGGGGCTTGTGGCTAATGATAACAGCCGCACGGGTCGATCGATCAGGTTAAACTACGCTTGCCGCGATCGGTCCGTGGATGGGTGACCATCTTTACATCTCAGGGCCCCTCCGTACTTCGGAAAGCACGGTAAACCATTGGTCCCGGCTGTCATTCTTGGATCTGTGATAGTCGTTACGGGTCGTCATAAGCCCGATAGTGTGACAACCAATCTTACCAAGGGGTATCGTTTTACCCAGTAACTGGGTTATGGAGGTTAGATAGGCGGTCGCTCCATATAAAATACTTATATCCAGCTGCATCCGGTTAGACTGGAAGTCGACCCCAACGCAGCTGGGAAAAAGGCTAAGCAGATGATGACTGTTGTGTTTGAATATGCGTGCTTTAGAGACATCAAAAAATCAGTCAACATAATGACGTCACTTAATATAAATATCAAAGTGGCGATTACAAGCGACGCCCGATATTAGTAGCTGTATGTGCACTAACGTTGTAACTACGAGAAAGTGAACGCACAATAACAATGTAAAAAAAACAGTTGACTACCAACGGCAAATTTTGACTTAACCCGAGGAAGATGTTTTGTTGATATCTTGTTGAAAAACAAGTCTGTTTCTGGTAAATCATTTAAACACAGGTATAGACAGTTAAAAAAGTATTGTCACTAAAGCAAGACCCCAAGAAAAGAGGCAATTTTTTAGATATCGTCTCTGGATACGTCCATTAAAAACTTTTACAATGTGCACGTAAATCATATGACACAAGATCAACCACCAATGGTTGCTCACTGGTTTTAAGTAAAGAAATAATAAATCGTCGTAAAAGAAAACCTTGAGGGGAAACAGGCATGTCCTAGAATCAAAAAATCTAGGACATATGACATCCACCAACCCGCACTGGGCCCGCATGCTGGTTTCGGCCCATTCTCTCTCACTGAGAGGTGGCCTGTGTCCCAGCAGTGGGAACATTATACCTAGGCTGATTATTATATAATGAAAATATGGTCAGTGATACAAACATTAGAAAATTTGCTAAAATTATGTTGGGAAACACAAAGTTTTTGATATCACGAAACTTCTTTATGATGCATGACGTTACTCCTCCTGCTTCTTACGTTTAACTTACTAGTATCAGCGTACGCATACTGTTTTGTTCTTTAACCATCACCAGATAGAGTCTCCACCAACCCGCACTGGGCCCGCGTGGTGGATTACGGCCCACTCCCTCTCACAGAGAGGAGGCCTGTGTCCCAGCAGTGGGAACGTTATAGGCTGATTATGTTGTTATGTTGATAGAGTCTTGATTGCAGATCATCTTCATAATCATTTCTTGCTGTAGTCGCTGTGAGAATTGTAGCCCTGTATGCAAGTATCGTTATTAGACACGACGAGTGCAAGTTTGAATCCATACTAATGTTATAAATTCGAAAATAACTGTCTGTCTGTCTGTATGTTACCTTTTCACGCCTAAACCACTGAACGGATTTAGATGAAATTTGGTATAGAGATAGTTTGAGTCCCGGGAAAGGACATGGGATAGTTATAATCCCGATATTTCCACGGGAACGAGACTTATGTGGGTGAAACCGCGGGGAGCAGCTAGTTAATATATTATAATAAGTTAAAAATACATACAAAAATGTTGTAACAACTTGTCGTAAAGCACTGCCCTGACATAAAACAGTACAAACCTAATGATGGGTACCTAATCTAATTATATTTATTAGTAATAATTTTCCTGTTTACTAGAGGTATCTTAACTGAAGCAAAATGTAGGACCTAAAGACGAAATTCAAAAACGTTACTCAGCTCATACTTTGACTTACAGTCCGGTCGTCTTGAGAATACATTCCTGACATCTGCCAGTGCGATGATTCTAGTATCTAATAAATCTTCAAATGTCCCAAAACTCCCAATATAAAAGACAACAGCAAAACTAGGGCCGTCGAACTAAATCAGCTTGCGTGGCGGCTGGGGAGGTAGAGATCAAGTTCGCAAAACACGTATTCGTTTGTATGAAACTGACAGGTGTCAAGAACGCGTTCTCTCGTCGGCCGCACTGTAGACGTGCTCCCGTTTTTATCTTGCATTTGTAGTTTGACAGTTGTGCGACAGTTATAGGAAAAACGCTTGAGCCAAAGTACGTGCTAAGTAACAGTTATATGACCCACAAAATCTTGCGTTGGTCAATATCTCTGAACAATCACCTGCCAAGCCTTTTCCCAACTATGTTGGGGTCGACTTCCAGTCTAACTAGATGCAGCTGAATACTGAATAATGAAGGTACACAAAATACTGATTTTACATGGAGCGACTGCATATTATTTGACCTCCACTACCCAGTTATTGGGTAATACAATACCCCTTGGTAAGACTGGTTGTCAGACTTTCGGGCTTCTGACGACACGTAAAGACTGTCAAAAATCCACGAACAGCCGGGACCAACGGCTTAACATGCTTTCCGAGGCACGGTGGGGTTTGGTGTCAATATCCTAACTGTAATCACACTAATCACACTAATATTATAAAGGCGAAAGTTTGTGAGTGTGTGTGTGTGTGTGTGTGTGTGTGTGTGTTTATATGTTTGTTACTTCTTCACGCTCAAACGGCTGGACCAATTTTGATGAAATTTGGTATAGAGATAGCTTGAGTCCCGGAAAAGGACAAAGGGTACTTTTTATCCCGATATTCCCACTGGATCGAGACTTATGCGGGTAAAACCGCGGGGCGCAGCTAGTAATATACAGGGTGTTACAGAAAGGGTATATCAATACAAACGGGTTGAAGAGTGTATCTGGTCTAGAATCTCTGTACAAAATTTCAGCTCAAAAGCATTAACTTTGAAAATGCTTCATATTTTTTTATTTCGACATCACGGCGCTGCACTGGCGCGCGGCGGCGTGATGTGCGTGTACTAGGCGCACAGACACACTACAGATAATGGATAATGACCCTCGTAGTGCGGTGACACGTTTTTTATGATTTCAATTTAATAAACTATCGAAATAAAAAAATATTAAGCATTTTCTAAGTTACTGCTTTTGAGCTGAAATTTTGTACAGAGATTCTAGACCAGATACACTCTTCAACCCGTTTGTATTGATATACCCTTTCTGTAACACCCTGTATATAATATATTATTATAAATGCCAAAGTAAGTTTGTTTGATTGTTACCTTTTCACGTCTAAACCACTGAACCGATCATCCTGAAATTTTGCATATATGTTGTCAGGTGTACAGAAACGGACATAGGGTACCTTTCATCCCAAAAAAAGTGCTGTTCCCGAGGAAAACAACAATAACGTTATTATGATAATAGATGGCCGCCACGTGTCTATTGAACTTTGTCACATTATTACGAAGTTCGCCGGGTCAGCTAGTCTCTGATATTTCAAAAATACGTGTGACAAAACTATTTGTCACACGTATTTTTGAAATATCAGAGACTAACCTACCTCTACTATTGGCAACACTTATAATGATTTAGAAATATCAATCAAATAAAAATCAAACTGCTTAATATCAGAAAGGCTCATTACTTTCCAACCAAAACCAAAACTCTAGTGTCATATGTATCGTCAAGAATATTAACACATTTTCGCCGCTTGCTTGGCTTATTCCCAGAGCGCTGCTCTCATCCTCGTCTCGTTAGCAGTCGCTGTAAACGCCATGTGTGGCCAACACCGCTGTTTATTTGGTAAACCAGCGCTTAATATTAATCTAGACTTCAATTAACTAACTCAAACTAACAATTAGCTGGTGTTGTCGATTTTCCTGCAAAGAAATAGTCTATTCTATTTTTCTCTATGGCAATGGTGCCGATGTCAACAGTTCTGCCAATCTCAGATGTGACATATTATGAGAAAACGTACGAAGGAAAAATAACTAATAAGCCTATATCCAATGCTAGTTGATTAATTAATATTGAATTTAATGTGAAACTTGTGAACACTGAAACAAACAAATAAAAAGTATTGTTAATTATATTATTAAATATGTTCGTACCTATATAAATGATCACAAACCACCAGACTACAAAAAAATCATCATCCATGCTACATTATACTATATAATTAATTGTGGTATAAGCGGGATAAATTATTTTTATCTCGTGAAGCAACGCGCGCTTTACTTGTGTTTATCAAGCGTACAAATACGCTATGAATGTGTGTGTAAGCGCCGGAGCTCTCGGTACTGTCCGAGACTATAGCGAAGTCGAAATTGTATGTTTGTTATGTCCTAACGCTACTCGCCTTCACGCACACATTCACAGAGTGTTTGTACACTTGATTACCACTATACGCACGATACAAATACTGTACCAAACGTATACAAACTTAAAAGAAGAAGATACGTTACTTGATCACAGCGCACGGTCCTACTGAACCGAGTCCAAAGGACACAGTGACACTCAGTCAAAGTCTAAGGCTTAGCGCGCACTGCCGTGCGGTGGAACGCGGTGCGTTTATTCTACCGCACGGAAGAATAAACGCATTCACGGGGCCGCGCACTGCGGCGAACAAAACGCACGTTTTGTCATTCGAACTCCAGCTGTGGTGCATACATGTCATCGTTATGGACTATCATACAAGAGCCACTATCCGCGTATATTTATTATTGCGTAAAAAAATAGTACCCAAACGGTATTGGTTACATCCTTTGACGGCCTTAAGGGCGCTTTCAATTTAGACGTTTCGTGTCGGACCGCTGCGGTGCTGAAGCGGTGCGTTTGTCGTATTGCGCACGGACGGTCGTTTGTTTTCATACAAAGCGCGCGGTGCGGCAACAGTGCGGCGTCGGTACCACCAACGCTCGACAACCCGCACCGCGCGCTTTGTATGAAAACAAACGACCGTCCGTGCGCAATACGACAAACGCACCGCTTCGGCACCACAACGCGAACGGTCCGACACGAAACGTCTAAATTGAAAGCGCCCTAAGGCCTATTAAGGGTTTTTTGTAAGATATAACGAGCTACGTTCGTATCCAAAAAAGTTTTTCGGATATGAATGAGCTTTACATCTTTTGATAATTTGTTAACAATTGTTGGTGCTGAAAGGGTCATGGGCAAAAATATATGAAGCCTGGTATTATTATGCGTTAGAAAAACGCACGGTAGTCCGCGCTTAGCCTAAACAACGCAGGTCGATACAACTCAATTTTTTTCTGTTTTTGTTTATACGACTAAAATGCCTTCTTAAATATTTAATAAGTGTTTTAATCACTCAAGAAAGGAAAATAACACACACGGCATTACTTTTCACGCGCAAGTATCAGCATTTACTAAAAAACGTGAGTTGGTATTTAAGTCAAAGAATTTCAAATCAGAAAATCAGAGATTTTCAGAATTTCACGCAGGTATGAAATACAACAACAATCATAATAAGTATATATATTAAGCCTATCAAGTTTTCACAGACTCAACGTTTACCATCCCAAAAACACGTGTATTTATATGCTTATATGATTTTTACTGCTACGCTTCACAATAACCCTTCTGCCGGCCTAAACTCCTAAGGGAACCCTTTGATAGTGGCAATGAGCAAAACATAGCTATTACTTGAATCGCTAAAGAATTTCCCTACAGGATATTATTGCTGGTAATATTCTGCTGTGGAAACTTTTGTTTTGAATTTGAATTCTTTGATGCCCTATAATGATTGTTTATTTTTTCATATAATTGTGTACAATTAAAACACACAGCTAAAATATAAACTATAATAATATGTATATTATTATAGTTTATATTTTAGCTTATATTATGTAAATATTTAATTTTTGGAGAAATAAATTTGGACTATAAAAAAAAAAAAAATTTGAAAAAAAAAAGTTTTTATTTTTGATTGTTTATGGGATAGCAGCCTATGCATAATCCATACTACTATAAATAGTAAGTTCTTTAAAGTAGTACTTACATTGAAGCAACGAATCGTAAAGTCATGCAAAGTAGATAAAAATCCGTAAATACTTACTGTCCGAATTATTGCAATAAATGACATAATTGGCTGCAAAGAGCTTTTTTTAACAATCATCAGTTCTTTCATCCAGCACCTGCGTATCACACTTTCAATCTGAATCATTTTTAAGGATTTGCTAATCCATTGCTATTAAGTATATGTAATTATGTTCGAAAAATTTGTCTGCTCAACAACCTAAATAACGCAATGAATGTTGTTGAACTGTCAAAATGAAAGCCATTGCTACTGCTAGTGCGATGCGCAATGACCTGGTTCCTTTTCAGGTACCTACCCAACCATAATAAAATTTATGACACACCTCAGATAATAACGGTAGTACTAGTTCATACTAAACACTAGACAAAACGCAAGTCTCACTTCAGGTACCATAACATATAGCACCTACTATAAATTCCGCATAAGTTACTTACTAGATGCCCTAATCATAATGGGGTTTATTTATAAACGATGATTAAATTAAGTGACGTTTTTAAACGTCAAAAATGTGTGGCTTAACAGTCTAAAAGGGGAATATGCAGGTGCCTAAGCCTTGTACTATTTATTCTGTGCCTAGGCTTTTCCAACTACCTTCGGGTCGGCTTCCAGTCGAAAGGCTGAATACCAGTATTATACATGGAGTGACTGCCTATATGACCTCCACAACCCAATTACTAGGTAATACAATAACCTCGTTATGACGAGTGATCAGACTTTCGGGCTTACTGCCCGTAAGAACTGTCAAAGATCTACAAATGACAGTTGAGGCCAACGGCCTAACGTGCTTTCCGAGGCACGGAGAGGTAATGTGTAATGGATGGTGACCCATCCACGGGCCGACCTCGGCAAGTGTAGCTTAACCTTCAATCGACCTGTGTGGCTGTTATTACTTAGCTACGAGCTCCTTTATTTATTATCTACCTTTATTATTATTACCGTAATGATTAAGCCAATTTGGAGCAGCTATGCAGGTCCCGCATTTGCTGCAATCCCTGCTAAATGCAAATGATACAAAGTTGCGCCACTTGCACCACCTGAAACTTCGACTAGATCTGTTTTCAAACATACACAGATGTAGGTCGCTATAGTTCCGCGCTCAAGTGATTTCAATAATCTGTGCTGCAGATGCAGATCGTACCTTTAGCCTATCTAGTGGGTTTGTGTTGTTGGCCCTGCGTTCCTCTAATACAAAAAAAAAACTGGATGCAATAAAGTTTTCTACTTATTCTGATTGCTTTTGAATCCTAATAACCTAACTTTATTATTCAGTTTTATTATTCAACTAGCGGCCCGCCCCAGCTTCGCACGGGAGCAATTTTTTTTTTTTATGTTCCAAAATTTTCATTCATACAAACCTTGTCCTGGCAATATACTGAACACAACAAAAAAGAATTATCTAATTTGCTAAGGATATTTATTTTTATAAGTTAATTTCATAATAATTTGTTTTTTATATGGGATCTAGATGTATAGATTTCCCAAGCAAAGTATGCGCTTCGATAATCATCGTCTATCTTAGGAAATACGAAAGCGCGTTAATGAAATATAATAAAGAGCAGTACAAGCATGGAAGTACTTGCCTATTTTGATTAGAAAATTATAGTAGATGCCATTCCAAAAACCTTTTCAAAACCTTTGAGTGACAAATGACGATCTGCGACTAAACAAGTAACATAAAATTATATTTATTAAAGTATGTAGCTAAGCAAAAGCTTGAAGTTTAAAAAAATAAAAAATCGTGGCATATCAAACCTTAAAAGTTTAGCCTCTGTGGGGGGTCACTGTGGTGCGACATTCGTGCTAATTCGGTAATCCGAAAGTTACCGAAGCGCATACCTTTTCTGGATGACCTGTGCTGGCCAAGTATCAATCCTATATGCTTTAACAAGACCTTTTTTCCAAGAGCCATGGTCGCGTCAATGGGCACCTGTAAGTATAAGTACCACATTACATACTTATGACTTATTGGAATATATCAATAGTTACGCCCGTCCATCAGTGAAAAAAGTCCTTAAAAACGCAGTGTTTACACAAAATAACCTTAGAAATTCAAAAGCTACCCACAAAAACAGAATTTGGTCCTCGAGAGAGCAAATTATAAAAAATAACAAGCAACTTATAAATTATTCCTTTTTTCTCGGAATTTCTAAAAACGTCTCATAAATAAATATCTTTTGACACTACAAAAGAAACCTATTTTTAGTATTTCGTAGTAAAATTGAATGAAACCCATCGGATCGGTGTGTCAGTCTGCCTGTCCTAATGCTACAACTAGGCTTCGTTAAAGTTGGGTTTGGGCCAAATATAGCCTTAAAGAACACCAAATTTTGAATGTATCGCAAGCAATTTTGGGAGCTGGCTTTAGTTTCTTTTTTCGTCTGCGTTTGTGAAATAACATGACGTTTTCTTTTTGCCAGATAATGAAACTTTTTACTAGAAAAAATCTGCAACTATGCCTGAATGTAAATATCTGATTTTGTAGAAACCCTTAACAATAAAGGAATAGACAGCAGAAGAGCTTATTAAAATCTCAACTGTAGAAATAATCATCTACATTCCTTTTACCTCAGACAGCATTCTTAAAGCAACGAGAATAAAGATACACTAAGATGCAAAATAAGAAATAAAAAAAACTGTGAAAGGATTGTATATTTCAATAATTCAAAATATAAATAAATACAGTCGCATATTTCAAATTTGAATTCAAATTGTCTATAAATTAAGGAAACTGACAATCACTTTTCGAAGAGATTTTTTCCATAACAACATTCCCGATACGGGATACTCAAACAAAAGTTCCAGAAACATAAACAAAGTATTCCCTAACAATAAACATAAAAACAATTACCACCTATAGTCAAACTAACTTTTAACTTGAAACGTTGCCCACGTATTATTGCAGTCATATAATTTTAGCTGGCTATAAAAAATATTACCCATAAAACTCGTGAAATGACGAAAAAATGCGTAGGAACATTATAGGGATAAGCGCTAGCGGTTATTTATAGTGGATGAGCAGAGGTAGGGGTGCGAAAGAGGTCAACACAGTCGGACGACCATAATTTTTCATTTCATTAGCCGCGGGAGGTGTCGTCCTATCCTGTCCTGGATGGGCATCGAGCCTCATTAACGGCCATACGGGCTTGCCTCCCACCTATCTCCTTTGTGAGTATTTATAGGGTGATGAAGTGTTTAAAATAGTCGATTTTACGCAACGATGGACGGATTGTGAGGTCACACCGGTTGCTATGTTAACACTCTGGTAATAATTTGAGGTCTATGTTTAGATTTTGCAGTCAGCTTAAAATCTCCAAAATTTAAAAAGAGCTTACCCTCTTACATAAACGAGTATAACGCTGACATGGCATGTTCATGAAGAGCCTATTAAGCGATTTCACATTTATTGAATACCTGGTAATTACCAACCAACCAGGTTTGATATTGTGTGCCGAGTATGGCGGTTCTCTAACTTCTTAGAACTCTGTCTGACAGAATTAGTTCTAAAAATTTGGAGTTTTCATCTTCAAAGGAAACATAAACCACGAGCCATTTACTTAAATAATTCTAATCTCCATCTCGTCATTCCTTGACGTCTATTTAGGAATTGGCACACAATCTAAAATAATTAGCGGTTACGTCAAATCGTTGAAAAGCATGTCAACATAGTTATTCTTATGGTACATAGTTATTCGTACAATTGCATTGCCTTGCACATACCTACATTACATTAATTGGTGACTTTCATCTATCTAATTAGAGGTTTCCTTTCTCATTAACATGTTGCAAGTAATACAACATAAAACATTACATGTTGCCAGCAACATGCTTCTTGTAACATAAAAACATGTTCATCATCATAATCAGCCTATAATGTTCCCACTGCTGGGACACAGGCCTCTTCTCAGTGAGAAGGAGTAGGAATCTACCACGCGGGACTAGTGCAGGTTGGTAGATGTCACATGTCTTCCAATTTTTAGTTCTACGATACGCCGGTTTCCTCACGATGTTTTCCTTCACCGTTGAAAAACATGTTGACAAAACAATAATACGCAGCTGTTTTTCCGAATTAATAGGTTGACGACTCAACATTGTATGGAAAGATTAAGTAGGCTAGCATTTCAGATGTTCTGTTTCTACCACATTCTGTTCAGGCGTCCTTCATTTTTAAATAGAATTTATGAAACTTGTTCCTCGTATTCTATTTGAATAGGTGGCCTTCTTAATAAAACAAAAGATTTAAGTACCTTTAGACAGAGGTCTAGTACATACACAAATTTTGCCAGTCAAGTTTATCAACGGACATAAGTCCGAGCTGTTTGATACGGTCTGTAAATTAAACAGCAAATAAGTTTTTGAATACCCGACGAATTTAAGCATGTGCTACATTCTCAGTAGCAGTTTGCGCGTCGATGGGGCTTTCACTCGTATAAAGATGCTTCGTATATGAAATATTATTCAAAATACCTGATCCATTAACTCGTGTCCCATCGATTCTGATATAATCTCGCAGCGAAATTAGAAGCGAATATTGTACGTAATAATAGCTGTCAGTTCCCCAGACTGCTGGAGTAACGTTCAATCTCGATCCATCTAATAAACGACGCTTACTAATACACGGGAGCTTAAAAGATAAAGTGTAGGCAAACTCGAATAAATAAAACTGTTTAGAAAATAAACATGAAAAGAGAGGATAATTATATAGATACAGATTGAGAACCACGTGTGAATAAACGCGGGAATAAATTGGTCTGCCGGAGTGATTAAGCAAGTCTTGACAAGGTCACTCTGTCAGTGGGTGACCATTTTTCCCCGTTTTTACGAGTAGGGTTCCGTATTACTAAGCCTCCGTTGTCCGTTCGTACATACAAGAAACGTTTTTTTTTACTAAAGGTTTTTTTTTTTAATATTTGTAAAGAAAGTTAATCGAATTCTATTTGAATTTGCCGCGCATTTGACTTTTGATGTGATGTAAGTTTTCACGTGGCGATTGAAACTAAATGTGAAAAAGGTTATTAGTATCTATTAATTCATTAATTTTAAAATTAAAATTGAGTAACAATTCGATAGTCAAATATGGCTTAAAATGTTGTTTCTCTTTACAAGTAAGTTGTGTTGAAAAAACTTAATAAATTCTGTGTGAAAACTTAAATTTTGTGTAAAATAAAATTTATCTTTACAGAGAGACCCAATTAATTTTATTTGACAAAGAAGCTACACATTTGTCGTGAAAATATTGTACAGTGGTACATAACCCTTCGTGTGCAAGTCCGACTCGCGCTTTGCTGCTTTCAATGTGGTCCACGGTTGGTCCTGGTTACTATGTAGATAAATACTATATTTTTAATAACCTGTACTCGCACCTGTAACTACTTCTACACCCCAGTAAAGATGCGTAATGGTAATTGACAACATTTCAAACCTGACACGACCTTAAAACAAAAATACTGTTTCTTTATTTTCGTATCCTGAGTTCAAATATATTTTTATTTTATTTTTTTATTTCTAAATTTCTGAGAAAAAAAAATAAAAATCAAAAAACGGGTGATGACGTCACATAAACGGCGGAATGAGGTAGTTACCTTTGCGCATTCCAATGTCTTTGATTGAAAACATTATATCAAACAAGACATGTCAATGTCACCTAAGAAGTGTAACTAGAAAACAAATAAAAAACTGAATTGAATTCAACAATATTTTTTCCTATCAACTCGACACGCTGCTTACTGTTAATATTATCAATTTTTGATTGATATTTCGCCAATAAAATGGATCCCAATGAAAAATATACGCCAATGACGGAACCAAAACAACGACTGAGACAAGTGACATCTAACAGTTTTTTTGACGGGTCACAATAAAGCAAAGGTAATATCGCCATTCTACCGTCATCTGGCACTTACGTCTTTTTAGAATACACCGAATTTCAAAGTTAAAATTATGAATGAAAAGTACATAATTTCGAAAAACGAAAAAATATGGGTGCCCTAGATTTGAATTTACTTTTATATAACGTAATAATACGTGCAGGTTAAAAATATGAAATGTTGTCAATTATGAATATAATTACTAGGATTGGTATTGTCAAATAATTGTCATCGGTATTGGAAATCTTTGTAAATCATTATTTAGCTGTATGAGGCTGGTATTGAATGTAAAAGCGACCTTAATATAGCAGAGCAAAAATATTTGACGTTTTAATATTTTTTAAATCCTATTTTATAGAGGAAATGCGTATCATCATTAATATTTGCATGAAACACGAGCTCATTATGTATAACGCGGATAATCGAATTGTAGTAACAAGCCTGTGGAAATAATGCTACGTCGAGGTTTTAATTTAAATGAAAAAACAACGTTATCGGTATTAATCCTGAACTATTTTATTCCGCAGACAAAAAAAATGCATGTATTAAAATGTATGTATTAAAAACCTATATTCTTTCTTTCTTTATTATATACACGCATGTTGTAAGTTGTGGAATCCAGAATATTTTCCTCCTTTAAAAGGATTTCCAAAAAGCTGGGAGTAAAAATAAATGTAAAAAAATTACAAAATTGGCTCATCTTTATGACATGTGTTCAATAAAGCTGAAAATTAAAAAATAAACTGGCAAAAGTGTCGAATTGTCGGATTGACGCCTGTCGGTTTTATTAAAAAAATTGGTCTTAGATTGCACTTTTAGTTACCTATGATCCAAATTTGCCACACATCAAGAAGTTACCACTTGAATATCGTTTTTCTATTCAAAACCTCTGCATAGACTTTCGTTCTCATAAGATAAGCATTAGAAAAACAGAGGTGGTAGGTACAAACAACTGACCGTCCAACCATAAGAGATTACATCTAGATTTTTGGCACGCCTGCTACGACTCGGTATAAAAAATGAGGGTAGGTACGTACAAATATGTTTTATTGTTTATTAGCTGGCCTGTCAACTTACTGAGAGAAATGGCTACGTTATGTTGCTGAAGTTATGTGATGTACGTGGTGTAGTATTTTTCCGCTTCGAAAATAGTGTGTTGCTACCAAAGTGATTTAAGATAAATTTAATGTCTTTGGTTGCTACCAAAGAGATTTAAGAAAAATAATTTAATGTCTTTAGTTGCTACGAAGGTACTTTCTTATACAGGGTGGAATTTTGTGTTGCCACCTGAAGGGAAAGTACTCTTAATATTGTAGATAGAAAATTTTACTCAAAGAAAACATTCCTTTGTTTTTGAATAGAAAGAAAACTGCATTCAAAGATTTTCGAAAATTCGCATGCCACACCTGGGAATCGAACCAACTAAAATCTGTAAAAATGACATCCTGTACTTTTATTGTATTGATCGTTAGGATCAATTATTATAAGGATGAAATCTCTCTAACAAACTTGATACATTAAATGATAGGAAAACCATGAAATCTTAAATGATTTTAATTATTTACAAAAAATGGTAAACTAATTCATCATCAGCCTATAATGTTCCCACTGCTGGGACACAGGCCTCCTCTCTGTGGGAGGGAGTGGGCCGTAATCCACCACGCGGGCCCAGTGCGGATTGGTAGATGTCACATGTCTTTGAATTTTTGGTTCTAGGACATGCCGGTTTCCTCACGATGTTTTCCTTCACCGTTTTGAGAGCAGTGGTGATGAAATAATTTACACAAAGTAAAGCACCTGTCTGGGTTCGAACCTACGACCTACAACTCGTAAGTCGCGGCCGATACCACTGGGCCACCACTGCTCCTAAACTAATTAGTTGCTCAAAATGGGCTCCATTTTTTTGGATATACAAATATATTATTCTAACGAATTCATTTCTAGTAACCTTTCATATCGTGTTGTGGTGAATATTATAAATCGTATTCTGAACTTCAACTCTCAACTCGTTTACATTCGCATAAGATTTAAAGTAAATTTGATTTTTCACATATCCCCACAAGAAAAAAAAATCTAAAGGGGTGAGATCTGGTGATCTCGCAAGCCATCTGATTGTGCCGTTTGTACCAATCCAGGAACTAAAATGGTTATTAACAGATGGATCTTTGAGTTAAAGAGCTTTAACTTGACTCATTGAATTTATAAGTCCAGATTTCATGGTTTTCCTTTCATTTAATTTATCAAGTTTCTTAGTGAGATTTCATCCTTATAATTGATCCTAACAATCGATGCAATAAAAGTACAGGGTGTCATTTTTACAGATTTAAGTCGGTTCGATTCCCGGGTGTGGCAAGCGAATTTTCGAAAATAATGGAATGCAGTTTTCTTTCTATTCAAAAATAAAGGAATGTTTTCTTTGAGTAAAATTTTCTATCTACAGTATTAAAGGTACTTTCCCTTCAGGTGGCATTACAAAATTCCACCCTGTATACGTGAGTTTGAAGGCTCAGATTATGTGTAGGTATAAAAATAGATTCGCAATAGAAGGATCTAATTTCATATTAGATTCCTACTTTTACGAATTCCCTCGAGTTTTTGGCCTTGAACTATAAGATTTATCAGTAACAGCGATAGCGGTAGGTAAAGATTCGGAACGATAATCTCAAACTACTGATAAGGACAACTACATAATTCCTAAAAAAAATCCACGGAAGCGTTTACGTTTCCTTTATTATGAAAATAGCACCTCTTGCAATCTAAATCTGAAGGATTTTGCAAGAAATTCATAAAAAATTGCTTCATATCTTTGTAAAGGTCGTCTACTCGTCAACGTAAATAATAACGTAAGTAATGTATTGTCGAAATGTGAGTGTGTTATGCAATTAGGTTGCTGGTATTACTTCTAAATGACTGGTTCCACCGGGACTAGACCCTATTCACTGTGCAATGGGCGAGATACGAAAAAGCTACGATCTAAGGAAGGTAGCATTGTGTAGACTGGATATGACGGGCGAAGGTGGGAGTTAATCTAAACAATTTTGTAGAAAGATCGAATTGTGGATTAAGATAGTTGACTTAATTATAGTTGATGAATTAAAAAGTTAAGGAAAAGATAAAATTAAACAATCATCAGAGCAACTAGACCAATAAACAATTAGAGCATCACATGACGTTGATTTGAAATCGAAAGCTTCATAAAGCCCTTAAAAAGGATCGTAACCCGTTACGACGCATGTAATTAGAACAATTCAACAACTTTCAAACGATTCGCCAGATTACGCAATTACCAAAGACATTTCCTTAGCACAGAGCATCTAAACTTCAAACGTTAACAGATTCAATTTGCGGTCGGTAACGGATAATGGGTGCCACAAATATGCTCTGAGGAGCCAAAGTGCATTGTAATGGCCCGATTACAGATAGTTATTGTGCAATGTTACCGCTCCCCGTTCAAACAATCACTTTTGAGTGTAACGACAAGTGAGAAAGAAATAAATTTTGTGCAATGAGCCACAACACTAGGTATTACCTTTACCATCCTGCTGATCTGTTCTGTACCGGTCAAGCTCTGCGCGTCGCCTACCGGCGACGAAACAATAGAAAATCAGTTGTGTCTCGTTAGCGGAGCTTGAAAGATTAATCTTACCGTGAAAACTTAAGTGAAGTGAGCTGGCAATAGTGTCAATCCATCACGTGAGTTCACCTAAGTTGTCAAGGTAAGATTTTTACAAAATACTCAGATTAGATTATATATACAGATTGGCAGCTAATAAAACTGGCTAAGAAGGCAGGATGATAAGAGCTCGGTTGATCTAGTGGCGAGCCAAGACCTGCAAAGAAAAGGATGTGCAGACCTAGTACTATATTTCTCAAAAAAATTTGATACCTTGAGTTACTGAAGTGCCCATTAGCATCAGCGAAAACGCTTACTTGGGCAGACCAATCAACATCCGAACTCACGGCTTCAATCGCCATTCAAAGCCTTGTGTTAAAAGGAATATTGATGAATCGTCATAATTTACCAAAATAGGTTTATTGATAAATCTAACTGTGCCCCTGTAGTGGCTTCCCTTTCGATTTCATTTTCAATTTATTGCTTGTTGCAAGCATTCTCAGAAAGCATCACAAGAGCAGGAAGCAGTGGCGGCCGAGTGGTATCGGCCCTGAATTACGTGTTATGGGTCATGGGTTCGAACCCAAGCAGGTGCTTTACTATGTGTAATTTATTGCATCAATACTGCTCTCAAAACGGTGAAGTCAAACATCGTGAGGAAACCGGCATGTCCTAGAACCGAAAATTTAAGGCATGTGACATCCTCAACCCGTACTGAGTCCGCGTGGTGAATTACGGTTCACTACCTCTCACAGAGGAGGCCCATATGTACGTACAGGCCTCCTCTCAGATTCAGCCAACCCGCCCTAACATAATAGGTTGATTATACTTGCTTATGCTATGCTTATTCAACTCACCGGATTATTTTCGTTTTAATTTAATAATTTAAAATTTTTTCGAAAAATTAAAGACAAACACTCGTTTGGCTTCACGTGTTGGTGTTCGTTGAAGCCTGTAGATTTTAAATTTTAATTTGATACTGAAGCAGTATCAAGAACCTTTTTTAATAAAGCCCGTATTTGAAATACCTACTCGTTTACATACTAAATTAGACGCGGTTTCTTCGCGTTGAACGTTTAACCGCTTGAATACGTCCTTCACACTTCAGCCCTAATATTCAAGTGTTGTGAGCGAAACAGCACACCATTATGATCAGCCGAATTTGCTCCATTTAATTCAAATTATATTCTACTTATAAACGCGCGGAAGACTTCATTAAGTGAAGCGTCTCTCGCTTCCCCTTTCAATATTTCTTTCGTATCTTTTTTTATAATCAGGAATATTGTTGCCTAAAACCTTCCTTTGTATTGGGTATATTTTGAACCGTGTAGGTTAGAAAGTGGTATTATTTTCTTGTTCTCGATCGCTTCAGGCAGTTTAATTTGAAAACGATTTTTTATGCTAATTGAGTATTGAATAACAATTTCCTTGTTTTATTTATCACAAGATTACTCTTTGAAGTAAATTGGTATGAAACATTTTTCTTTCACCGTCTGACGCGTATTTAAACAAATTCGCTTTTCGTGTCTGCCTCTCGTTCCACTGAGTTCTTTTAAACACAATAGATTTGGATGCGGTTTTTGCCATCATTTAGATAATTAATTCCAGAAGGATTAAAAATACACAAGCCGTGTGTCCGATAGGATTTTCCATACACAAAAATAACAAACTTCCTTACAAAATTTCACCCCTTTAGGGGGTATTTTTTAAAAATCCTTCCCTAGTGCTGACCTTTGTAATAAAGCGAACTACAAATAGGAACGAATAGGGAAGTCTTGTGCAAAATTTCGTGCTTCTAGGCCTAGTGGATTAGGCTGGGCGTTGTCTGTCAGTGAATTTAAGATTGTTGAAACTTAGGTACCTATAGCACCGACATTTTGATATTTGAACATGAAAATCGCACCCGTGCGAAGCAGGGGTCACTGATTGTATTATAAAAGTCTAACATAATAAACGAATCATCCAACGATCAATCTATGCTTTACCACTGATTCCAACTACCGACAATGTCCAACCACAGAGCCATCAAACTCTAGATACGAGCCAGTGGCCCGCATGTCTATCAGTCCGTTCTAATCCCATCCATAGACCAGGCA
Organism: Amphipoea lucens; assembly: GCA_947508005.1. Lineage (NCBI taxonomy): Eukaryota > Metazoa > Arthropoda > Insecta > Lepidoptera > Noctuidae > Amphipoea > Amphipoea lucens. The sequence goes on from OX382358.1 coordinate 10,296,767, forward strand.
CTCAGCGTATAATCCCTACACATGGACCTAGTACCTACCTACTAAGTGAACGCAGAATTCTGTAAACACTTCTGAGATAGCAACTATGGTTCCTACTTTAGTTATGTTATTTCTAGTGCCGTTAAAAAATGGCGAAATATTTGCACTTTTAAAAAACATGAAAAATAAAATGTCTTTGTTGGATTATAAGACGCTTGAATAGATTCGTAAGTATCCTTACTGATTTACATTTTTTACCAAAAAATCCCAAAACATATAGGCAATTACTATATTTAAAAATATGAATAACTCCACTAACAGCATTAACGGAAAATACTTACCTTAGGGAATAAACAAAATAATATGTAACAGTATAATGTAATAATATAACAGAGTTCAACGTCAATAAAACGAGTAAATCCCATGAAATGTTCCAGCTAAATTCAAAATAGAATAAAAATTTCAACAATTCCCGAGTGAATACTAGTTTATCCAAATCAAAACTACCGAAAACCAATCGGAGTAACTTCATGTTATCCATACTCGGCTTGAGAAAATTACGCATATACGGAATAGTTATTGATTTTGATCGGCTCCAGCACTCTGCAGCATAAATATTAGTTGGTTTGCAGCGCTCAACAATTTGGATAGATTGCAAGCCCGCATACTCGCCTAATGCAGCAAGTACCTACCTTTGATAGTTGTTTGATTGAAGTTCGGCTGTACTTAATAGTTTGTTCGAGGTTCTCGTTTTAAGAAGGATTTATGCTAGACCGTACCGGGCACGAGCCGTGCCACGTACGAGGCATAGACGAGGCACGGATCCATAACACCACGAACATGTTACATTGAGCAAGTTATGAGCCGGCCCGTACACAATCGAACTCACAATCTTTCTTTATCTTTAGTTATAATAACAGCACCTTAATTGCGTAACATACTTTCAATCACAATCCATAAGATTTTGGAGGCCATTCCTAATCCATTGCTTCATTTATATTTAAAAATTAGTCTGCTGAACAATGTAAATAACTCAATGAATGTTGTTCAACTATCAAAATTAATGATATTGCCATTGTTAGTGTCTTACGCAATCACCCCGCAGTTATTATCATGTTCAAATACCAAATAAACATAATCACTTAACCCAAAGGCCCACAGTTGATCTGTAAGACGAACTTTGATTTATACCACCTGATCCTCTCACTTCGAGGGACACATCAAGCGGTAAGTCCCGAACGACGTCACTTGTAATGACATTGCCCACAACAGAGGCTTAAGGCGGACTGACAACTTGGACCCGGAAAAGGTGGGGATCGTAGATGTCAGCTGGTGGCTTCACATAGCTGTGATTAGGAGAAGTTTGAGTATGCGGTTTAACTTTTATACGTATAAAGAGAAATTTCAGAAATATTATGACCAAAATAGAAGAAGAATATTAATTTATACTATAACATTAAGAAACTCAACGCCAATATATTCACTCCCCTTGTCCAACCCATAAAACTTACACAGGCCATGATCCCACATAATACTATCAATTTGCCACAACTTATCAAACAAACCCACTCGTATACAACTATCTTTATCTTCTGCGGCAAGATTTACTACACGTCAATCCATAATACTTGGGGGTCGTAAACAAAAATTCACTGTATATAAAGGCAGTGAGTGAAAAGAGTAATTTTCTCCTCCATAAAAACAGTTAGGTAGTTATTTATGGTGATACCGCAATCTATACAAGGGATTGCGCCCGAGGCAGAGTATTAACGATTATCCGGGTTTTTCCTACAAAGAAATATTACTTGACAAATAAATTCCGTGTAGGTTTCTTTTTTGCTCATCAGTGGTATAGGTTTTCGGAACGATCATTTTGTCGGAGCAGATGATATAAAACATATTTTGTTTTGTAGATAAAAGTGTATCAGATGTGAGTTTATTTCATGTAGGTTGGTTATAGTAGGTTTGTACACTACTATTTGATTGATAATCCCAATAGGCCGAGTGCCCTGCGTTCCTGGAAGGTTAACCTGCCCTTGAAAGGAACAAACATTCCGAAGTCACCCTTATCTCGTAGGCCGAGAATTCGCTGAAACACGGTGCGTAGAAATAAAATTCCTTTAACGCCCCGAACTTGAGAAAGGTCAAATTTAATGTTCGCACAGCAACATTTAAAGATAAACAAAAGAATCCGGAACCGCTGGCAACAAAAAAGGAGGTACAGAACCACCGAAAACCCGCGACGGCGACGCGGCGACGTGACATTATCGTGCGCGTGCGACATTCCCGCGTGATTTGCATACAGATTGTTTACATTTATTCGAGCAATACTGCTGGGGATTTTTGCATTTTGTCGCCGCTTTGCTAACAATTATTTCCTACTTTTACGTTGTTTAGTATTTATTTATAACAGTTGTGTAACCGCTGTGTTTGTTTTTATAATCGGTTGGCACCAGAAATAAATGGGTTTGTAATGTTTTCTGTGTACACGTTACGACATGGTTTTATAACCCCAATTTATTGGTTGTGACTAATTCTTAAACGCTATACGATCTTTCTGGACTGGCTATTAATAGCGTAAGTTAAAACTATATTTCTTAAAATTAGCATATTAGAGAATCACAAATACGAGTTTGTAGTGTACTGCCCTATCACTTTACAGAAAAAAACGGCCAAGAGCGAGTCGCACTAGTGCTTTTTTATTTTCCATGACTGTGAAAATTTCACCTGATTAGCTAGTACTGTTAAAAAATGGTGCAGCCCTATTGTGGCAGACAGATGGACAGACAGACTGACTGGCTTATTAATAGGGACCCTATTGGAAAACTTTAGCTACAGAAGCATAAAAAGGGAGTAAGAAGTCCAAGTCTACACTAAATGTATAATAATAATTATACACTTTATACCGTTAAGGCATAAAGTACTAATCTATACGACAAAAAGATGAAGCTTTCATCTTCAGAACGACAGACGTACTCTTGTACGATGACAATGCGATGAATTTACAGAATTCCTTCACATAAAACAAGATAGAATCAATACATAGCTACCGTCACGTACTTTTTCCGCAAGGAATTCTGATCTCTAAGCAATATAATCCGCACCAGACATCGGTTCGAAGTTCGGACTTCATGGTCATATATCTGATTTTAGTATAGACTGTGTTGGTACTTATGATATCTATTTACGCCATTGACACTACAATATAAAGCTGAACGGAGAAATAAAGCTTTGAAACGAAAAAGTGATAAACAGTCCTATGAAAAGTAATTCATAAATATTTATGAAGAGCTCTTGTGCTTAATCAAAAACTCATGTTATATAAGAAACCCTCTGAAACTACAATATTATCATCTGCCGAGCCTTTTCTCAACTATGTTGGGGTCGGCTTCCAGTCTAACAAGTCTAAGTATTTTACATGGAGCGACTGCCTCTCTGTCACCCAGTTAATGGGTTACTTTAAATTACCTGCTGAAACTTCACAGATATGACGGGTATCAATATCAAATCATGCAAGAACACAACAAAATACGACTATACAGGGTGTTACGGAAAGGGTATATCAATACAAACGGGTTGAAGAGTGTATCTGGTCTAGAATCTCTGTACAAAATTTCAGCTCAAAAGCAGTAACTTTGAAAATGCTTAATATTTTTTTATTTCGATAGTTTATTAAATTGAAATAATAACAAACGTGTCACCGCACTACGAGGGTCATTATCCATTATCTGTAGTGTGTCTGTGCGCCTAGTACACGCACATCACGCCGCCGCGCGCCAGTGCAGCGCCGTGATGTCGAAATATTTCCCGTTGGTGTGTCCCCGGCATCAGTGAGAGGGAGTAGGCCGTAATCTACCACGCGGGCCCAGTGCAGGTTGGTACATGTCACATGTTTTCGAACTTTTGGTTCTAGGATGTCGGTTCCCTCACGATGTTTTCCTTCACCGTTTTGAGAGCAGTGGTGATGAAATAAAACTACGGTTGCTTGGAGTCAAAGGCCAACATTACACGTACTATAAAAACTAAAAAGTTTCGATGATTTTACTCTGTTTTTGTTTAATTTTGATTTGACCCCCTCCCCCCCCTGGATCCCCTGCTAGGTGCCGTGCCTTCGATAATTTAAATACATGCAAGATCTACAGTTATGACAAATGACTATGGATTAATGCTGTGTATGTGCTCAAACTCACTGACCGCATTAAGAACTCCATACTTCGTTCCAAAACACAAATAGCGGATGCTGGCCGCACAGCTGCTGGATTAAAGTGGAACTGGGCTGGCCATATCTGTCGCATGTCGGAGCAGCAATACGCAAAAACCACTACTCTGTGGATCCCCAATGGCAGGAAACGACTGCGCGGCAGGCCCAGAAAGAGATGGCGGGATGAGCTGGACTCCTTCTTAAAGGATTGGCCCACAATCGCGGTAGACCGGGAAAAGTGGAAAGAGGGAAGGGAGGCCTTTGCCCTGCAGTGGGACAATACAGGCTTATAATAAATAAATAATAATAATGTGCTTAGTTGGTAAACCTTTATAAATAAATTCTGCCCGCGACTTAATCAGTGTTTATTTTTTTGTTTCCCCTACCTACCCCGACGCATCGCATCGCCTGTCTGCGCTATCACTTCGTTTTCGTTAAATATCCTATAAATAGTCTTCCTCAAGAATTTGACTATCAAATGCAAAAAGATTTTTCAAATCCGACCGGTAGTTCCCGAGATTAACGTGTTCAAACAAACAAACTCTTAAGCTTTATTATTAGTATAGATACCGTCAAGTCTGTGAAGTATCACTTATTAATTTAATTTGCCCAGAACAATACTCCGTTGAGCAACAGTTATTGGTATCGGACATTAATTAGGAGCGTTGTTACAATTTATTATATCCAATTTGAAGTTAATTAACCTCAACAGTTATCGCTACGGTAACAAGAGATGAGGAAGCTGTAACTTCTTTATCGTCGGCGATAAAACTTCTTATTTTATTAAAAACGTTATACATGAAAAGTCTGGAAGTATGAAATATCAACAATGTTGTTTCATATACATACATAAAGGGTTTAGTGAGAAATGTTCAAGCTTATACAATTTACGCGATGTATGTACGCTGAAAGAATTTAATTTAGACTTTCGAAAAGCATGGATACTTTATTTTTAAGCTAATAATTATTACGTAATAAGAAAAAGCTGAAATGATTTATTAGCATATTTTGAGAATTCACGCAAATAGTTCTCTATCTCTGTTTGAAAAAAAAAAATAACCTACGTATAGTTCAGGATATGAGTTTATGAATTAATTGAAAATGCAAAGATCTATCTAAACAATCCTAGGTCAAGTTCAAGATTACGTCGAAAAATTTCAATAAGAGGTACCTACCTACTGTCGGCATAATGCAGGCGAGCCGGTTCATTTGGCGCGTCTTGCCTTTCGACGCTACCCGCTTGTTGTGAATAGAATCCAAATTACTTGAAAAATTCTTAGAGTGCATCCCCGGGGTACGAAATGCTTCACTTAAATTAATTCACCGTGGAATTGAAAGGAAAATATTTAATAAATTGATGGAATGAGTTTTAATTTTATTTATGAATACCATTCCAGGGTATCGAACTGGAAGATTGGAAGCGTGTTTTACATTACAATATTATCTTATCCAACTCAAAAAGTATCGAGAAAGACCGTAGTAGCGAAACTTCTTGTCCCAATTTAGAATTAGGCACCCCGATGACAGTTCGCGGTATGCAAAGCCAAAAAAACCAACGTCTTTAAAAGATAAACGTTACAAGCCAAGAACAGGCCGAATCGAGCAACTTTCGTTAGTTTTTCTGCAGCTTTAGTAACACGAGAGCGGTTCTAGGGAGGGGGGAGGGTGAAAGGGGGGTTTTTCCAGCGACACGGCATGTAATCTCAAGTTAGCGAGCAATTTGGTGTTTGCTTTCAGTAGTGCAGCTTTGACTATTAGATTGTATTGCTTTGCGAATTTAGAGCTTTTTAGATATCTGACGCGAATTGAATACTGGGAATTTCGTTTCGTGATTCACACCGATAATACGAATGATAGAATATCAAAAGTTTTTGGAACTTAATGAATAAATGAATGGCTTTGACATATTTCGGTACTACCTACGTGAAAATGATGTAGAAGTTCGGAGATATTCAGACTTTTTTCCAGTAGAAAATTGAATTAGGTCCAGTTGTTTTTTCTTTATTTATAAAGCATATAACAAAAATGTATTCAATTATTATAAAAGTATATGATATTTGTAATATGAGGAAAATCACAACATATACTTTTTGATGGATTATTATTCAACAGAATCTGCAAATTAGAGCTCTCAAATCAGCTCTCCACGAGTTTTTGCCTAAACATGCATCAGGAGGACGATTATTGCTAATTAAATAGATAAATAATAAAAAAAAATCGCTTTATTATTATTGTAGATATATACATTTAAATTTTTCTTTCTTTTTATAAACAAAAGAAAGATGAAGTATTTATTGCGACTCGTACAAGAAGCCAATCACGAGATCACGAAGCCAATTAATTGTAAGAGGTATGTACGCCATTATTGTCATATACGAGTAGGTATATCAGAGACAGAAAATGCTCTTAACTATTTACCTAGTTTAAATATATGTGATGTGGCAGTACTTAATTAAATAAATAGAAGAGAAAACGAACTAACTATCTTTACCAATTAATTGTTATGTATACCAACCAATGAATCCTATTCAATTTCAACGAGGAAATCATGCATCTAACAAAAATATGGTAACGATGTAGCTTAAACGTTCGCCTTCTAGTTATATCAATAGGATCTTGCCATAATTGAATACAATAGTTTTGCATAAAGTTTTCCGAAAGTAGGTCCAATGGGACCAGTCAAAGATGTTCACCTACCACTAATTGCTGTACGACCAAACACAACAGAGAGAACGGGCAATAACGGAATTCCCCCAACACCGACTTATGTCTGTCGTGTCATCTGTCACCATTTCTAATACTACCCATTCCTAGTAACGGCACAACAGTTCGACAACGTTAAAAAGTTCAATGGATTTTCTACGGAAAAGCCGCAACTAAGAAAGAAACAAAATACCTACGTTCATTTGCGGTCAAAGATGGCACTAAGAAAAAACAGAAAATAAAATTTTGGGAGAAAGTATGCGTCACATCCATGTAAAATGGCCAAAGGGGAAACCAAAAATATTTGAAGAACAAAAAGTGAATATCGACCAATAGAAATCGATTTATTTGATGTCCCGCAGACCTACCTAAATCATAATAGTTTGACGCACTGATTCCATCACTCTCAAATTGGATCTGCGGGGTGATTGCGCAACACACTCAAAGTCAAAGCATTTATTTAAAATAGGCACATAAAAGGCACTTTTGAACGTCAAAAATTACCTTAAAATAGAATTGATTCTAGTCGCCCATTCCAAAAGGTGGTTTTCGTATGGAGAAGAATGGGCAAGAACCTCCACCGTTACTCTTTTAAAGTGTTTTACAATATTTTGCATGGGTAGGTACATTAATTATATAATAACATGTGAGGACGATGCACCTAAAATAAAATTACTATACCACAATAGGTAAAAGAATTAAAAACGAAACCATGACATGTAAATTAATTATCTGATAGATACATGGTGCTCACATATTTACAAACATGGTACAAGTAAAGGATTTTAATTTAAAAAAAAAATTACAAGTAATAAGTCAGGGTGTGAGTAATGAGTGTAAATCAATGTAAAAAAGAATACAATCTTTACAATTACATTAGCAACCAGTTTGATTTTGTCTAGACTCTAGATTGTCCTATGGAGCAGGACCAGCATGTTTCCAAGCATTCTTATCTTGGATATAATCTTCTAATTTATAGTATGCTTGTTTACAAAGTGTACGTTTAATGTAAGTTTTAAATTTTCTTTCATTTAATTGCAATATATCACAAGGTACTTTATTGTAACATTTAACACAGTACCCCATAAAAGATGTATGTACTCGTACTTTGGCTAAACTGAAAATTTTTTGATGTATTTTATCTTTATTTCTAGTATTAAAGTTATGTCTATCGCTTATTTTATTAAAAAGATGTACATTTTTTCTTACAACCATAATATTTTCTTAAATGAATTGGCAAGGTACCGTCATAATATTAATCGTTTTAAATAGTTCCCTGAGAGATTCGCGGCGACGTAGATTATAAATGGCTCTGACAGCTATCTTTTCAGTAGCAATGGCTTTCATTTTGACAGTTCAACAACATTCATTGCGTTATGTACTTTGTTGAGCAGTCAAATGTTTCGACCATAAATGAAGCAATGGATTAGCAATAACCATGAAATGATTCAGATTCTGATTTGTAATGTGTTACGCAATTAGGGTGGAAGAGAGGCTAGACAGACTTTTTCTTGTTATCCATCAAACGATATCGTTGGCAGTTATCAACAGCTGTATCGTTGGCGGTCGACTTTTATTGAAAGTGTTTTACGCATTAACATTTTATGTACTGGCCAGATTTCGACTTTCCATTTCCTCGTTTACTCCAACAATTAATGAACTCCAGTATTTACCAAAGTAATAGTTACTGTTGAATTAGAGTTTAACAACTCGTAACTCTTAATTATTGTGCTAACAACACTGATGCAGATAAAGCGTCGAATGCCCACATTTTACTCAACTTTGAATGCATTTCGACGGAATGCAATTATTACGCTCGTAATTTTGGATTTTGTCCAAAACTTGCTTACTATGGTCATTCCGAATGTTACATTCAAAAAGGCAATTAGGTTTTGTGGGCTAAATACAATAAGTTATGTCACTGCCCGTGTAATTTATTGCTCATTGTTTCCGTAAGTAATTTGTTTGAAATTAAAATAAAAAGTATGAGTAAAATTTGGTTAAAATGATTAGATTTCAGCTTTTATTCTTCCTTTTGTTTTACGCCTGGGTATTTTCACTGAAATTCATTAAATTGGACAAATCTATTTTTATACCATATTTATTTATTTATGTTTAAATTTTATGCAACATAAAAAGTTACAAAGGCGGACTTATTGCCTTAGGACTTCTTTACAAGTCAACCGAGGGTAAAGGAGAGGTAACTTGGCAGGTGGATTATTGTCTACATTATTCTTATTTTCTACATCTCAGTATTCTTTATTGAGTAAGACTTTTTTTTTAGGTTTTGACTATGTACTTTGATTTAAATAGTACCTAAAATGGTTCATGTCGGAGATCTGAACAAAAATAAAACTACCGTTGTGATTATCTGACCCCCAAGTTACAGGCAAACGCCTAGATTGGGGATCACTGTCCAAACTAAATAATTATGTACAAATTTATGAGAAAGGACCACTTTGCGCTTAACATTCGCGGAGCACTTAACCCCCCTCGACATAATAACAATAAAACTTCTATTGTGTCTCGTTCAGTGTCCTTCAATACGTTAATACCACACGCAGACGTCAACCATGAACAGACATTACACTTAGTACTAACATACTCATAATACAACCCCTAACACCCATTACAACCCTCCTAAGTATAACAGTAATGAAGTGTCAGCCAGACCCAACCCTGTCACACGAGTCTAAAATTAATAATAATGCTAACAAGGCGCTGGTTTTAAACTGTTATATCCAAGGCAATGAACCGGGAGTAAAGATAATCAGGTGTGAAACAAGCGGAGTATGAGATCGTTCATACCACGGCGGCAACCTCAGGGTTGAATTTTATAAACAAGTGAATGCGTAATGTTATGCTCTCGGCGGCGTGAAGCGTGATTAATTGAGAGGCAGTTGAACGTTTTCAAGCATTTTAGTTGCGAGTTCAAAGTTTGTTCTGTACCTAGTGTACCTATAGAAGTATGTACGTATTGAATGTTTACTCGATGCGGGGTTACAAAGCTCAAATGAAATAGTTTTCATTTCAACCTACCGCGAACCTCCAGTGATTTTACAATTTCATAAAATTGTTTACCTTCCATAATACTACTACCATCTATAAAAAGAATTGCTTGCTTGGTATAGATTTGAGGTTATCATGTCGGCTATAAAATATTTGCTATAATATTGGAAAACAAAAGAAAACTGTAATATTATTATTAATTAATAGCCTATTCCAAATGGCGTAGAAATCTGTAGAATTATAGAGGACTAAGGCATTTTGTCATCCGAAACAACACGAGAGTGAGCGAAACACATCTTCATATTAGGTATTAAAACTGCTTAAAAAAAGGTATGTTACCTTTGTACATTTTCTACCACTGTTCAACAGAATACTGTATTCAATAATCTACGAGCTTTAACCCAAAAAATATTTGAAACATTGCAAAACATTAAAAACAACAAACCCTAGCAGACTCATCAAAATCGGGTAACTGCATCGATATTACAGCGGGCGGGCGAAACAACAAATTTTATTTTCGGGACGATGATTAAAAATTTTATTTATGTTTTATACACCAGCAGCCATCAATCGAGATTATTCGCCGGAAGGAGTGAAAACAGGTTCACATTAATAAAAACGACACACGATGATATTTTAAATGAAAAAATTAATTTAACCCGTGTGACGCGGCAGTCGCAATTAACGCTCCGATTAAACTGTGAATTATTTATTAACATTTTATGATCACGCGATAATTTATAACTTCAATTGCGTATTCCACTACAGTACGTGGTTTATTGTTTAGTGAGAATAATGCTTTGATTTTGAATTTTATTGTAGTTGTTAAATACGTGCCTGGACCGGATTCGGGGTGAGTATTTCGTTTGTTATGAAGCCATTAGCGAGTGCCGCGTTTAATCGGTTCATATTTTTAATCGACGGGACCGGCTTTGTGTTTTTGCAGGTCATTTTTCTTTTAGATTGGCTCGCCGAGAATGTTTTTACCTGTGTTTTTTTGTTAGAAAAGTAAACATAACTACAACACTCAAACTCAAACGAGTTACTGGTAAAAACTCAAAAGATTTCCAAGTGGTCTTCAAGACGTCTGGACGAGGGACTCGGACGGAGGCAAAGGCGAAACATTTTCTAGACGATCTAACATTACATTACCGTTATGTGATTGTTTGAAGAGAAGAGCAAACTTAAGAAATTGAAACTGCAATAGATAAACCGGTGCGGAGATTTTCTTTAAAATAACAGTTCGAGACAGTGCAGACAATACTTCTTGTTAGGAGATAGCCGACTTTTGTTTTTCACTTATTTTTACCGTATTTAATATTTTGTGCTTAGAATCTCTTGGAGATTTTCAGTCGCTTGTACAGTTAAGTCTTTTTCAACACACTTGCTCGTAAAATGGCTCTTAATGAACCGCTTTTAGGTCCATAATGCATTGTATTAAAAACGCATGCTTTTTCTTTACGTTACGGCACTAGTGGTATAATGCCACAGATAACTATTTAATTTACTAGTCGGAGATGTACTTTTTTTTAAATCTCTTCAGAGACTTCATGCCAAAAGGAATCCGCGAGCTAAATTTCACTTTTTTTTAATAGTCTGAATTGTCCTTGGTCCCAAAATGAACTAAAATTTATTTACCTTAAGATGAATGCGCAGTTGTAGCCCGCGAAATTCAATATTTCTTACGTTTATTGCAATTTTCAGGTCAGTGTCAGGTTGTATCTTGATCAAAATATGATTCGCGACTATAATAGGTACGTATTTACAGAATTAGAATGATTAATACATCTTTCTAAGTTAGATTTGTTCCATAAGAACAAATCTCTTATGGAGAAGTTCTTAGGGAACAAATCTAACTTAAATAAAGATATATATTAATTATTCTTATGACTATAATTCTGTAAATACATATCTATAGTCACGAATCACATTTTTATCAAGATACAACCTGATATTGACCTGCGAATCGCAAAAAACGCAAGAAAATTTGAATGTCGCGGTCTACCACTGCGCATTCACCTTAAATTGTCCGTCGTCCCTCCCGGAACCAAACGGAAAATACCACTGGCGTTCTATTATTACGGATCCTCACTGAATTAAAGCATATTTCTCTATGCCAATAGTACTTTCTAATTCCATACTAACTAAACTACAATTTGACATACGACAGCACTATGATCAGTCTAAACATTATTTTGTGTTTATTATATTTTTTCTATAGGCTGTTTATCGGTTTTGTCAGTGATTTTAAATAAATAAACGCGCGCCGCGCTAGCAATGCGCGCGCAGGGGTAGGTAAACCTGCGCGCGCACGCTAGCGCGGTTTGCGGTAAAACAAACCCAGCGCGGCATTTTCCATACAAGTTAATATTGAACAATACAAGTCTGTTTTTCCTCGCAAGTGTGTTGAAAAACGTCGCGTCGTATGAAACGCGTGTGCATTGATTATTATACTCTCAGCTTCCTTAACGCGCGAGCCGTCCGCCTCGCATGTGATGATCAACATAGCACACATGTATCATAATGTACTATTATATCTTCGTCAATTCTCAAATTATTTCCTTTATAAGTCAAGACGCAAGTTCTTTTGAAGTTACAGCACTGAGCAAACTATTAGCCTGGCCATTTTATGAAATATAAATAAGAAAATAAGAGATAAAATTGTCAGAGTCTGTCAATGTGACATGTAAAGAAGATGGCTGAAGGTCATTCTACCGCTATTGACATTACGATGCAATATATAATAATGGTGAAGTCTTTGGGCTAAAGGCACAAGAACCGTACGAAGCCAAAAGAAAAAAAAAACGACTGCTGAGTCGGTAAAGCAGATTCGATTGATCTAAACAATGAGCAGACAAAATTTAAGTTTCTTTCTTTTCTCTTTTCTATGGTGACGAACATATTTCTTCTCAGAAGGATGGTAGGAAACGCCGACCTCACCTAGTAAAATGATTGACTTGTAAAACCTTTACAGAAATAAAATCTTTTGTCATTTACAGTCGTACTTTATAGTACTGTAGCAATTGTAGTAGGTACTCGAAATAACATGGGATAAGACGCAGCAATGTAATGAAAATTAAATAAAAATAAAAGCAACACCGTTGAGTTGGATTATGTCCAGGGTTGGAACCTCATTTGGAGTTGCAGTTTATTTATTGCCAGCCTTTGCTTGCTGTGAATTGAATCCAAATTACTGGAAAAATTCCTTACTGACTTTGCACCGAATTTCAGTTTAAACCTTTAAAATCGGTGGTGCTACTAAAATTGAAGAGAAGTTCTTTAAGATTTACCTCTATTAATGTTTCTGCGTAGGCTTTGCAATTTATAAACCAATTCGGCTCGTTTGCATAAATATTTTTAGGTAATCGATACTATAGAGTACATTTCGAAGAATACCTAAATAAAATCCGCCAAAAATCCAAAAATCTTACATCTCATTAAAAACCGTTAATATTATCCTAAAAACATATTATACATTGGTTTCTTAATTATAGCTATACATTGACATAGAATTATGGAACACAAATAATTGTAGACAATCAAATGAATTCTTGTCAATGTACCTCATTCATCTCTGTGAGGCTAGACATTATTCAAGAAATTAGTAGCTTAGACTGCAAAACTTTCTTTGTGTATAGTTACGCGTCATAATCTACATCTACATTCTACACTAACATTATAAAGAGCTAAAGTTTGGATGTGTAGGAGGTAATCTCCGAAACTACTCATCCGATTTCAAAATTTATTTCATTGATAGAAAGCTACACTATTGCCGAGTGCCATACGATATGTTTGATGTTAAAAAACGTGGACAAAGTCGCCGGAAGAAGCTAGTTATTATAAACGTCATGTTCGTGATCGGGGGCCGTGAGGTGGCTGTATTTGTCAAAACTAACTTCCACCTATTTGAAAATCTGCACAGTTTATTACATAGAAATTAAATAAGCAGCAGGCAACACAAAAAAAGCAGTTTTCCAAAAAAAATTCTTAGGAATGGCACCACATATTTATAATAAATTACCTAATGCTTTGTTATGTATTACAGATATCAAAGTATTTAAGAAGCAAATCAATAATCTACTGATAAGTAAGACAAACTACACAATTAATGAATACCTGTCAGATAGAAAATTATGTGCATAATAATAACACATAATATAATTATGGTGAATACTTGGGTCCGATTTATTTTATTAAAATTATTTTACGATAATTATTTTATTTGTATTGTTAATTATGTGTTGACTGTATTAGACATTATTTAATCATTATCACATTATATACTCTGAATTTATGAAATTACTTAATTATTTATTTGTATTTATGCCACTGTATAACTTATTGATTTGAATTTATGACATTGTATAGGGTATTATTTTGAATTAATGAAATTGTATCACGTATTAATCTGAATTTATGACAAAGTATAATTTTAATGATAATTTTGCATGCCTGAATTGGTGCAACACAGTAGACTTCGCATTCACTTGACATCTAGAAATGTATATTATGTACTGTGTTGACCAATAAACAATTGAATTGAATTGAGTCAGTAGGGACTGGTCATCTCTTAGCTGCCACGGGTTATTTTAATTTCTGAATTGCTTTTATCTTTTTTGTAATACTTAATAACGAATGCTTTTAACGTGCATGTCTTTCTATATTGTTCTCACATGTATAATTTCAACGGGAATGATGTAATCAATATTTTGTAACAATTTTATGAGTGTCCGTGGAGTTTCTTGCCCGTGTTCTCCATAGGTACCTACTACGCTATTGAATGGGCAACAACTACTAGTTTCATCTTTCTGACTGGCCAACCCCATGACAATTATTCAAAAGTGCCTGTAATTGGTTTATTTGAAATAAATGCTTTTAGTTTGCGTTTGAATAGTTCATCCAATTGTTTTGTAGGTAACTAGGTACCGCATTGCACACCACCATTGCACGCAAGGAGCTCCTAAGTAAACAGTCTCGCTTATGATATAGCTGAACTGAAACATTGTCTCAAGTTTGCAATTAATATCTCTGTATGTTACCTAGCTATACATAGTACATCGTTATGAACTTTGCCATCTTTCGCAAGATGTATTATGAGACAGTGACTAAAGAAAATGCGTAGGTAACAATATTATTAGTTTGCGTTCATGCTGAAGCTTGTTGCCTGCAAGGGAGAATGTAGAAAAACACCTGACTGAATCTAAAAAAAACCGGTCAAGTGCGAGTCGGACTCGTGCGCCGAGGGTTCCGTACAAATTTGTAGGTATGGAAATAGTTTATTAGGAGATTTTTTTTTTTTGTAATGTAATTACAAATTTACGGTTTTCGGAATTTTCCCTTTACTTGTGCTACATGACATTGCTTTTTGCCAAATGCATTGCATGATTCTAGATCAACGGGAAGTACCCTATAGGTTTTGATTCCGGAACATAAACGCCCGTATCTTTTGATTGCGTTGACTTAGAAGCTTGGTTTTTTCTCCTCTTTAAAGGATTGTAGCCCTGAGTATTTGATATTAATTTTAACTCCACGCATTTCTGACAAAAAGGGTTTTGACAGACACAGACAGACGGACAACGAAGTGATCTTACAAAGGTTCCGTTTTTTCTTTTGAGGTAGGTACGGAACCCTAAAAATTTAAAACAAACTTACTTCTGTATCTGAGTCTCTTTTTAACTTTCTGGCCTTTTCAGTAACTAAGCTAGGGTACTCCGTCCAGACACACGGGGCAGGATGATGGAGGACTGGGCTCTGGAGACAGGCCTGGTCGTCCTAAACCGGGGTTCTGTCCCAACATGTGTACTGTTCCATGATATCGGAACAGTACGATACAATGAAACTAAAGCTCGAAAAGGTACAGGAAGAGCGAAAGGAAGAGCTGTCTTACATACGACAATTGGAAGAAAAAATTGAAAGTTTAGAAAAGGGTAAGAAGAGCGCCAGTATTGAGATTAGAAACATACCTGCAAAAAAAGGGGAAACGAAAGTGGACCTGCTGCAGGTTGTTTGTGCAGTTGGCAATGGTTTAAATTGTCAAATTCTAAATTCCGATGTCCGTGACATTTACCGTACGAATACTAAATCCTCAGCTGTCAAACCCATTATTGTTGATTTTGTTAGTGTCCTGCAGAGGGACAATTTGTTGAGTACATATAAAAATTTCAATAAGGAAAACAAAGGAAACAGGTTAAGCACTAATCACCTAGGACTCCAGTGCCCGCAAATTCCCATTTATATTGCTGAAAACCTGACATTTAAAACAAAGCGGTTGTTCTACCTTGCTCGGGAATTTGCCAAGGTAAATGAATTTTCCTTTTGCTGGACAGCTCATGGTAAAGTCTACCTTCGGAAAAAAGAAGGTATGCAGTCGATACATATAAAAGTTGAAAGTGATCTAGGGAAAATAGATTGCGACCAATGACTAGCAATAAAATGTAGAAATTCCACTTTGTTGTTTCCGAATTTTCAACTTGCATGGATTTTAAATTGTTTTTTGTTTTTATATTACCTTTGTTTTTTGTCTAAAATACTTTTAACAGCTACTTATCTTAAGATACTACACACCACATGTTACTTATACACACCCACTCACAAAGAAGACGTCGTACAAAATCTGAGTTTGAACATTAATCGATCTCTATTATTCCGGTCACTTAATATGTTCCCAAATAATTATATACTTCAAATTCACTGTAGATAACATAACCGAGATATCTAACGATTTGGAATCAATTAGTGTTTCTAAGTCTTACACTTGTTCGCCCTACGATAGTGCTAAGTACGTTAACAAGTCCGTAAATAACCTTAATATATTTCATATGAACATACGTAGCGTAAACTCAAATTTTGACGAACTAACTATTCTCTTGGATTCAATCAATATAACTTGTGACGTAATTGTTCTGACAGAGTGCTGGCTTAGTAAGGTTGTTAATGCACCCACTTTGGATGGCTTTATAAACTACCAATCATCCTTCTGTAATCAGAATGATGGTGTAATTGTTTATGTTAAATCACATTTAAAACACAAAATTAATCAACCATTGTTACTGGATGCTAATGGTCTGGTTTGCACTAGTGGTGAAGTCGCTATTGTGGCAATATATCGTTCGCCGGCAAAAAAGAACCTTGATAATTTCCTTATAAGTCTCAATGATGTGTTGGCATCACTAAATGGATATAAAACATTAGTTGTCACTGGGGATTTAAACATAGACATCATGCCAGAGCACTTAAATAACCAATCGGAAGATTACCTTAATATTATTTCTTCACATGGTATGTTACCTGCTCACGTCTCCCCTACAAGGGGGCAGGCGTGTCTTGATCATGTCATGTTAAAGACGCAAAAAAATGCAACTACATTAGTGTTGGATACATTGATCACGGACCATAACCCTACTGTACTGAGTGTCGGCACGATAAATACGTCACCCAAACCAAACTATTACATTAGGCGTACCAATCAACAAGCTGTGTTAGATGACTTGAAGAAAACAGACCTGTCCTATTTGTTTAATATTAATGACGCTAATGAAGCCGCTGAGTCTCTAATTCATACTATTTCATCCACAATTGAATTACATACTAAAGAGGTTCTAATTCCGCACAAAAAAAAGGATCATAAAACCCTGGGTTACCCCTGGACTTCTGAAATGTATAAAAAACAAAGACTCAATGCACCTTAAAGTTCAAAAAGATCCCGATAATATGATACTTAGTACTACCTACAAACGCTATCGTAATTTTCTCAACAACTTATTGAAAAAACTAAGATTAATTTATGATCGAAGCTTACTTCAGGAGGCCAAGGGTAACTCCAAGGCAACTTGGGATGCCATCAAAAGTATTACGGATACGAAGCAACAAAAGACCTTACCAAACGACTTACTGAGTTTGAGTGCAAACCCTAAAGACTCTGTAGATGTAGTCAATACGTACTTCGCAAGCATAGGGAAAATACTAGCAGATCAAATCCCAAATTCCGTGTCTCCCACGTCACAAAACGTGAATATCCCGTGTTACTCAATGGGTATTTTTGAGGTGTCTGAACAGGAACTAGAAACTGTTATACTAAGCCTAAAAAACAATTGTGCGGTCGGTTGGGATGGCATATCTGCATCCTTATTAAAATCGGCCCGCTACTTCTTAATACCAGGTATAAAACATATATTTAACCTTGCTATAACTACTGGTACCTTTCCTAAAGTTTTTAAGAAGGCCATTGTTCACCCAATTTTTAAGAGTGGCGATGGAGACTGTGTCGGAAACTGTAGACCAATTTCAGTACTTACTACTATTTCTAAGGTATTCGAAAAACTACTAAATAAACAATTAACCAATTATCTAACTAAATATAATATAATTTCTAATAACCAATACGGGTTTATTAAAGGTAAGTCAACTGAAGACGCTGTAATAGATTTAACAACTACTGTGATTCAATCTTTAGATAATAAACTAAAAACCATAGCAGTATTTCTGGACCTGTCGAAAGCTTTCGACACGGTTTCAATTCCCATCCTTCTAAAAAAGTTGGAAGCAGTAGGCGTTAGGGGCACGGTCCTAGAAATGTTTCGTAGTTACCTCACTGACCGCAGTCAGTATGTCAGAGTTGGAAATTACACCAGCAATGAAGAATTTCTGACATATGGAGTCCCACAAGGCAGTGTGCTGGGTCCCACCTTATTTTTGGTATACATCAACGACCTGTGTCAACTGGCAATTAACAATTGCAGAATTATTACATATGCGGATGACACAGCGTTGATTGTGCATGCCAAAGACTGGCAGCTAGCCTATAAGGAAACTGAAAAGGCACTGTCGACCGTAATATCCTGGCTAAACGACAACCTGTTAACCCTAAACGCACTTAAAACAAAATTTATAACTTTTTCTGGTTCTTCTGCGTCTCAACCATCGGACTCCCTAAAAATTATTGCCCACACCTGTCGTCACTCTAGTCCCAATTGTGACTGCCCACCTCTCATACGCACAACCAACATAAGGTATCTGGGAGTGCAAATCGACTCCCGTCTTAGCTGGGACAAGCATATAGGAAATATAGTTTCCCGTACAAGAAAACTTCTGTACATTTTCAAAAAATTAAGATCTTCTGCTGACCTAGAGACATTAAAGTTGGTTTATTTTTCCCTAGCACAGTCGATACTAATGTACTGTATACCGGCGTGGGGTGGCACGTTTGCTACTGGTATGCTGCGAGTAGAGAGAGCGCAAAGAGCGGTTCTAAAAGTGCTTTTAAAGAAGCCTATTAGGTACCCGACTGAAACTCTGTACCAACAATGCTCTGTACTCACAGTAAGGCAGCTCTATGTGCTTCAGACCGTCCTGCGTAAGCATGCTACAATCCCATATAAGCCGAACAACAAACGCAGGAAGGACATAGTGTGCGAAATTCAGACGCATAGAACTGCTCTCGCCAGTAAAAATTTTTATATAAATAGTTCTCGTCTCTACAACCGTATTAACAAAATAGTATACATACATAACTTAACAAAAAACAAGTGCAAAAAAGAATTACAAATCCTCTTACTAAAGTTAAATTACCGGGAGACTGAAGATCTTCTCAAACCAATCCAATAGACATATTTGAAAAAAACAGACGCAAACATACACTCACACATATACTCAATCACACACCCTCATATACACTCACACATGCACTCACTCACACACTCACATATACAATCACACATACAGAATCACTCACCTGTGCACTCTCGTGCACGCACACGCACAAAATAAAACATAAGTAAATAAGTAGCTTAATTTTAATTTTAAGTTACTGTTTATTTTATTACCTCATTATATTTTTTAAGAATTCACCTATATTACTACACGTTCGAATTTCAATTTTATTATGTAACCTGTCTTGGAAGGCGCTGGTGTCTGTGATACAATGATTTTTTTTTCATTAGTACAGGCACCAACGATACACTTTTTTCTGTGATGCTCATTTTTACTTGGAACATTGTTTTTGTGAACCTTAAATGTGTTTTTCTGAAATAAATTTATTATTATATTATTATTATTATATGTGTGCGGATGCAGGGTGACTCAGTGGTGGATATCTCGTTCGCTAGCCCCGCTCTGTCCCCGCATGTCGTCGACTGGCGCGTCATGGAGGGGGTGGAGATCTATTCCGATCACCGGTACATCCGGTTTGACGTCTTCGCCCTGACCTCGAGCGCGCCGGTCCGACAGGCCCCGAGTGGTCCGCGGTGGGCGCTGAAGAAGCTGGACCGGGAGCTCCTCCTGGAGGCCTCGATCGTGCAGGCCTGGGTGTCACCACCAGACAGGCCTGCTAACATTAACGACGAGGCGGAGTGGTTCCGGGAGGCCATGTCCGAAATATGTGACGTGGCAATGCTCCGGGTCCGGCCGGACGCGCCTGGCGCCAGGTGTGCTGGTGGTCGCCGGAGCTGACGACGCTACGCGAGGCGTCCGTTGCTGCGCGGCGCCGGTACACCAGACATCGCAGGCTCCGTATCCGCCCTCTGGATACGGAAGCCATTCAGGCGGAGCTGTACGAAGGATACAGAGTGGTGAAGACCGCCCTCCGAACGGAGATCCTGCGGGCCAGGGGACTGGCCCGCGAGGAGTCGCTAGAGACTGAACAGGGACCCGAGGGGACGCCCCTACAAAATGGTGCGGGATAAACTCCGCCCATGGGCTCCCCCGCTGACGCAGAGTCTCCGGCCCCAGCTCGTGGAGGACGTGGTGGGCGCTCTGTTCCCTTCGCGAGGGGAACATATATCCCCGCTCATGGCTTCGCCTCCTGCGGTGCCCGATGCGGACCACACCGCCGACGACGACGACGACGACGATGCTTCGGAAGTGACCGAGGTAGAGCTGAGAGTGGCGGTACGTAGGCTGAATGCCAAAAATACCGCCCCAGGACCCGACGGCTTACCTGGAAAAGCCTGGGTTCTGGCCTTGGAGGCTCTCGGGCCTCGACTAAGGGGGCTCCTAAGCGCATGCTTGGAGAGGGGCCACTTCCCACTTCGTTGGAAGAGGGGGAAGCTGGTCCTCATTAAAAAGCCGGGGCGCCCTGCGGACTCTCCGTCCGCTTACCGGCCCATCGTGCTGCTTGACGAGGTGGGCAAGCTCTTTGAAAGAGTCATTGCAGACCGCCTCGTCGGGTGGCTGGTGCGGGTGGGGCCGGATCTGGCGGAGGGACAGTTTGGTTTCCGCAGGGGGCGCTCTACGGTGGACGCCATCATGCGCGTACGAGCCCTCACGACGGGGGATGCTGTTGCCCAGGGTGGGGTCGTCTTGGCGGTGTCCTTAGACATCGCCAATGCCTTCAATACCCTACCCTGGAGTTGCATCAGGGAGGCACTCCGGTATCACCGGATGCCGACTTACCTCTGTCGCGTGGTCGAGGCTTATCTGACGGACAGGGCCGTCATCTACCCCAGTCATCAAAGTGAGCGGAACCGGCGAGAGATATCGTGCGGTGTCCCACAGGGATCGGTCTTGGGGCCGCATCTGTGGGACATCGGGTACGACTGGGTGCTGCGCGCCGACCTCCCTAGCGGCGTCAGCGTAGTTTGCTACGCTGACGATGGGAGTGGCGAGAGGAGGCAAAACGCCGGGTCATAACTCCGCAGCTCCGGCGGGATCTCATGGCGACATGGAGAGCACGACTGTCGCAACCCAGTGCTGGGCACGGCACAATTGCGGCGATAAGTCCCCTCTTTGAGGAGTGGCTGGAGAGGCGTCACGGCGTCCTCACCTTCCGCCTGACGCAGGTCCTCACCGGACATGGCTGCTTCGGGAGGTTCCTGTTTCGGATAAGGCGGGAGGAAACGCCCGGGTGTCACCATTGTGTGGATCGCCCGGAGGACACGGTGGAGCATACGGTGGAGGTCTGTCCAGCTTGGGCAGAGCACCGCCGCGTCCTCACGGCGGCGATCGGCGGCGGCGATCTCTCGCGTCTGGCCCTGATCCAGGCCATGGTACGGAGCGAGAGTACATGGGAAGCCGTTGCCTCCTTCTGCGAAGCAGTAATGCTCGCGAAGGAGGAGGCGGAGCACGTAAGGGAGAGGCAATCTTGGCGCCCTCGCGCCCCTAGTCGCCGCAGGAGACGCCCTGGGCGTCGGGAATCGATAGCCGATTCCCGGCCCCCGTAGGCGCGGGCTTGCAGACGGCGAGCAATGGGCAGCTCGCCGTCCGATAAGGACCAGGCCCGGGTCGACGGCGCGTTGTGTTCCACGCGCGCCTAAAAGAGATGTCAGCACTAACTGACGGGGTCTACCAAGACCGAAGCCTGCTGAGGTCGCGGGTTGTTCGAAAGAGATACCGTGGCCCCTGGCACAGGCAACTGAAGGAACACGGGTGGGTTTTAGGCATTAAGTCCGCCTTTGTACAGTTTTTTTACTTGTGCATAAAGTTTTAATAAATAAATAAATAAAAGTCTGACACGCCCTCTCGCTCCGCCCAGAGCGGGAGAAGTTATTTGATGATTTCCCACCCAAAAAAAAAAAAAAAAAAAGGATACTCCGTCCAAACGGGTAAGGTTAGGTTGGAACCGGGCACACCTACGAGCGAGCTGGGTACCCCGGCCTTGCTTAGTTACTGCAACCGATTGCTGCAGTAACTAAGCTAGGGTACCCCGACAAATGTGCTAAGTTAGATTAGAACTGTGATACATCCAAGTTGGTCGCAGATATTTAATACTAGCAGTGCCCCGCGGTTTCACCCGCATAAGTTTCCCGGGATACCGGGATAAAAACTATCATCTGTCCTTTCCCGGGACTCAAACTATGTCTATACCAAATTTCATCTAAATTGGTTCAGCGGTTTAAGCGTGAATAGGTAACAGACATACAGACAGACAAACTTTCGCATTTATAATATTAGTATGGATTTTTAGGACCCCAAAATAGGAATTATTTTAGATTAACAAAAAGAGGCGCAAACATTTTGTCATGTCATCATCAGTCATGTTCACTAATATTTTTTAGGTTCAATCAAATGTATATAACGAAATGGGTCATATTTGCTCTGCCTAGCGATCTCGAAATTGTACCTAAGGCCCGTTCGTCAACAATGTGAACGAATGAAACTTTTTTTTCCCGATCGTCAACAGTGTTGAAGACAAGATGTTACCGAACGGGAATATTCGTCCCTCTTGGATTTCGAAAGACAAAGCAAAGCTCCTGTTGCGGCTCAGAAGAGGACGCTTAACTTTTTCTTTTTATATGTTTGAACACCATACTAATTCCTTCACAAATGTTGGTTCGTAGGAACTTCACAAATGTTGGTGCTTTAACAAAAAAACCGGACAAGTGTGAGTTGAACTCGAGTGGAGAGGGTTCCGTACGATGAACATGTAAAGTAGGATGCCAAGGCTTACATAACGCTTTCACTGTTAAAAAGTTATCAGATATAATGTAGAGCCAAGCCCCGAATTCTACAAGGCTTAACTTTACAAACCTTACATCTTGGTCAAAATACACGTCTTGGCCGTTTGGCAGCCCTCGTACAGACACTCCCATGGGCTTATAGTGGGAAATTAAGTTACTAGTCCTTAATATTGTGTCATGCCTTTTAACCAAGATGTATGATGATGTTTATAGAATTAGGGGCTTGGCATATTGAAAGATTTACCATGTTATTTTAAGACCATGGACTTCTTATAGGTTTTCCTATAATCTGTAAGTAAAAAACTAATTTCTGTATTTTATTCAAAATTTTAGGCTCAGTAGTTTCGGAAATAAGGGTCAATTTCAATATATTTAATTAAATAACTATAAACTGTTTATTTTAAAATTATATAAATAATAGTAAAAATTAGTGTTAGAGTCCTTTAAAGGTTCTGTTTTTTCACTAAGATGTACGGAACCGACTACAGACTGCTTAGGTGCCTATTACGCCAGTACCTACCTTTGCACTGATGTTCATTTAATCAAAAGAAAATAAACATACCTAGGTATTCGTTTACATTTTGACCTTCAAATGAAAGAGCTTGATTGTATCGAAATACCCTTACTCACCTCCTTCTCATACTATGTAAGTCCATTTTAAAAGATATTCGCATCCCTTTTAACATCACTAAGAGCTTCGCTCGATGACCTCTGTTGAACTTTAGAAAAAGCTCTAGCTTAATCTAAATTTCAATCACTTACAACATCCATCCCATTATTTCGTTTTAAATGCCGAATTAAAAAGACTATTTAAGAAATCGTCCCTTTAGAAAGTTATCTAAACAAGGATCTGTAAAGCATTAAAGAAATCTGTTTCGTGAAAGACCAACAAAGTTGAATAAAAAGTATTTCTCGCAAACATCGTCGTTAAAACTATTTTATATATGTACTTGACGTTTTATCGTTAGGCTGTATAAAGTTACCTTTGGTGTTAAAACAAAACCAATGGTAAAAACGAACGTGGAACTAGAGACAAGTAACCGGATAAGATAGGTATACTTTTTTTAAATGAAAGAATAACATCTTAATCCTGGCGAGATCAGTTACCTACTTCGCATCTTCGGTGGAACGTTTAGAAAAAATTGAGAGTAAAGAAAAGGAGTTAACCTGCTGGAATTTTTAACATCTTTTACCTATTTTTGTATTCCAAATACGGATTCAAGTAGTGCCTGGGGACTACTTAAAACTTTGCTTAGCTCGTTAGGAATCACAAGGATGATGTACATTTTTATAAAAAAAAATATACCTATCTATGTTTAAAGAAATATTTTGTTCGAGTCGGAGCAACTTTGGAATTACATTATTCTTTGTTTTTCTGTTCTTTTGAAATGGAAAAGCAACCCAAAATAAAATTACAGCTGAATATTTTTTTCTCGCAAATTTCCTAAAGACTGTAACATAACATTCGTTCTAATCCCCAGTAAAAGTTAGGCCCCAATAAAATCCTAGTGCCGAACGTACATGCGTACTGTTAGCTCCAAACCAATTCTTCTAGTTTCATTTTTTTTTTTTGCCATAAAAAACATATTGGTCCGATGCTTTCTCGTACATTTCAGGTGAAATAGTGCTGCGGGTTTCGCCAGGGAGACGCTATTGAAACCTTTTTGACCCATATCAAAGCTACGGAGCAGTTTGACAGTAACATTATTAACACGTGGCATAAGGTATGTACGAGGGGGCTTACAGCATGTCCGGGTAAATTCTTTTCTAATAACCCTTAAAAATCTTACAAACCTTTTTTGTTTTACCTTACGCGTGTATTAGAGGAACTTTCCCCGTATTATTTCCTGTCGCAGCGTGCGCGTGATTTCCTGGAGTTGTTTTCCTTTCCGCTTAACTCCGACGCTAGTGTCCATGAGCTTATTGTGGAGGACGTGACAACGCGCCAGATTGTGATGGATACCGTCCTTCCGGACTTGACACTAGTCTTTTGTTATAGTCGCGGCCACTTTAAAATTCGCTGTTTTGTTGTTAGGAGAGAGTACAGTAAATATCTCACTTGTCAGGGATATGGAACAAAGAAGCGTATGCTAAAAGATAATAACTTTATTTATTGAGATCTTTTACTGCATGTTTCTCTTACGAGTTTGTAGTTTTTGCAGTAAGAACATCTTGTAAACCTTTTTCAAACGTTCGAGATTAAATGTCACATTAGACTGACATTTACTTAACTCCTGAGGGATCAGTGGCGCGGTTCCGATCTGCCAATCGCCTTCGAGCTTTACCAATACTGTGTCAATATTTCCAGAGAAATAGTAACCGACTGTGAGTGGGAATCGTGAGCACCAAGAGGTAAAAGGTAATCAATAGAGCAACTAGTCACATTCAGTATTCTGATTGAATAATCTGTCCGTATATCACATTGGCAGTACCAATGCCGCTGGCTTTAATGTGGTTAGAAAGGCAAATATTGTTTTGTATGATGGATAAACCGGTCGAATTGCGCTTACAGATTAGAATATTCCTTAAATACAAGACCTTTTCTGAGTCTTTATGACAACATTAGGGTTTCGTCGTAAAACCAGGTAGGTACCTACCCTTATATTTTTGGGTAGTCCGTCCGTCTGTCTGCTCGCAGTTTAACTCATAGTCTCTTGGTACTAAAAAACTGTAATTTGGCACGGTTATAAATATAAATCACGTCTTGTTTTTTTTTTTTTTTTTTGTTACACGTACGTGTTTTTTTTTTCGCTTGTTCCTTTGTGCGGGGGTGTCGTAGAATAAGGTCTTTCATATTGAGGGCATGTGAAGACATTTTTTCGATAGAGGGATCCGTTTGCGAAACATGTATTAAGCTTTAAAGTGGGAATTTTTGGTAGAGTGTGTCTGTCTACAAGCAAAATTATGTTTTTGGATATGTGAAAAGTATACTCACGATAGTATGTAGTATATTATTATAACGAAATTACGAACGATTAGTTTTTTTTAATTGTCATTACCTTTATAAACAGTTATTGACAATTAAAAAATAAACTATCACAGCTAAAAAGTTTCCAAAAATTAACGAGTAATAGTCGACCAACTTGTAGGTAAAATGCGTTTGAGTAAGTGAAAATATCGGAAAAACGCTATAGAAAATTAACTATAAATTAAAACTAGGTGCTTAATAACTTTGTAATGTTATTGTAAAATAAAAACATTTTTTCGATGAAAAACAAATACTTATAATATGTATATTATTATTATTGTTATCTTATTTTATTTGGTAGCTCTTAGGGTTGAAAATAAGGGCACGCTACGATAGTGGCGATAACACCCCTCTTTGAGGAGTGGCTACAGAGGCGTCACGGCGTTCTCACCTATCGCCTGACGCAGGTCCTCACCGGACACGGATGTTTCGGGAGGTTCCTGCACATCATCAGGCGGGCGGAGACGCCCGGGTGTCACCATTGCGAGGATCGCCCAGGGAGAGAGCCTCACGTCCCAGCCGCCGCGGGAGACGCTCCGGTCGTCGGGAGCCGCGTGACGACTCCCGGCCACCGTGGGCGCGGGCCTGCGGAAGGAGAGTAATAGGTAGCTCACCGTCCGATCAGGACCAGGCCCGTGCCGGACGGCGCGTACGTGTTCCACACACGCCTCAAAGAGATGTCAGCAAAAAGGAAGAGGCCAGCCAGGGCCGAAGCCTGCCGGGGGTGCGGTATTGTCCGAAATGGTTACCGCTACCCCGGAACATAAAGGGCTAAGGAAGGAACACGGATGGGTTTTAGTCAGTAAAAGTCTGACACTCCATTCCGCTCCACCCAGAGCGGGAGGGGTCATTTGACGATTTCCCATCCATAAAAAAGGGTTGAAAATAGGAGACAACATTCAAGTTTTTTTTTACAGAAGTTCTTAACAGGAAAAAGAACGGCAATTACATACCATCCACATCTGCGCTATTGTTGACAATACATATCCGATACACAATCGCAAAAATATACAAGACCCAAAATGAATATCTTTTGTGTGACGTCAGCAAAAATTGTCTGTACATGCACACCGCATACATTGCTGGCGTAAGGCACGATATATTTTTTAAGGCGTTCCTGCGGAGACGTGGAATGAAAGAATTATCGGTGTTGAATCGTGGCTGCTGATGCGGCCGGCCATTTGGCACGCGGCCAGCTCGCCTCGCCTCGATCTTGTAATTTACTCATGTGGAATGAGATTAACACGACATCTGAATTGTATTTAGTGAATTTTCATTGTGAACTGTCACGTTTTAGTACACAAGTTGGCCCGAATAGTTTAGCAAAACAAAAATTAAGTCCAGCATAATGAGAACAAATTTTGGCTAAATAAACGCAGCGCCTGGCAGTAAGTTCATTTCATTTGAGTTAAAGAGTATACTTTTAACTTTTAATGCGAGTTTCTGCTTAACTTCGTAGAGTATATTTAAATGGTGGAATTAATCTTCTTGAAACTATTCATTAACGGTACTCGGTTCGTTTATTATTAAACTGCAGCAGTTTTAGTAAATATCTCCTATTTACTTAGAGATTCGTTTTTATGTTACAAACGTTTCTATGTGTACGCAGGTAATTGGCGTAAAATTACCTCCTAGCAAACCACCCCAACAAATTAATCGTCGTCCATTTTAACGGGAGATCGAAGGAAGATAGCAACGTAAAGTATTCAAATAATTTCCAGAAAGTAATCATAAATGCAAACAGAGTATTACGAAAAGTAATAAAATTTATTCCCGTTGCCTCCAATAATTCCATTCGAACAATTTACAACTCTAATAAAACGGTACATGTCGCTTCCAACCTATACAAGTAGCTCAAATATTCGAAACGCTTATCATTTCCGAGCCATTGAATAGCGAGCGAGCGGCCGGACTTCTTACCTCGCGCCATTATAAGAAATCATCTATCGATAGGAAATAATTCGATTGTCAACTCAATGATAAATCGGCGGAAACAAAATATTTGGAAGTTAATCAACTGGTTTAATTCGGGTTTCATATTATGACAATATGAGACGTTACTTTTGTGTTTCATGAACCGTGTCTAAATAAACTTTATTCTTTCTTTCTATCTTTAGGTTGTCATGGTATTCAAAAGCTAAGTCGTGTTACGTGCAAGGAGTAATAAAGGGAAATTACGATAAATAAATTCTAAAATTCATGTATGTATCTAATATCCTTAACTGTCAAAACTACATTAAAGAAAAAATATATTAAAACCCGACTATTGAAAAGGATGAAACACCTACCCGTAAATACATGTTGTATTTATTCAAACCTCAAATAACTCCTATTTCCTAAAACTATTCTTGAAAACTATTTTTTTTATTATGTGCCTATGTGAAATAAATTCTTTGAACACTCTAATCACCATTCGCCTGCCCTCATCCCAATTTATTTTGGGTCGGCGCAACATGTCTTTTTCTTCCATACTTCTCTTTTAGTCGTCATCTCGGCAGTCAGCCCCTTTCTAACCATATCATCATTCACACAGTCCATCTATCGTTTCTTTGGTCTTCTCCTACTCTTATAGCCATTATTATTGAACACTAATATAATGAGGTAAAATCATCCTCACCCACGTGAAAAAAAAAATGTTAAACAAATGCCATTTGATAGAATAATCAGTTTAAAATATAACTTACAAGCTATCTGACCTATTAATAACATCGCACTTACATAACAAAACATCTAGATATCGCAGAAAAAAATACGTGTCGAAATAATTTACCTAATGAAGCTAGCTGGCGCTGACTACAATCTGGACCACTGAATTTATTCACACCGAAAAATCGCGCGGCTCGAACTGTACGAGAAAAAAGTATTTAATTGCCCCCAAGGAACCGAGAGAATGGTGAAAATTCGGGTAGCGAATTTATAGGAGCTATTTGGATGCAAATGATGAGCGCGCAGCCTCCGCCAGTGACGGTGTAACCCCAAAAGAATAAGTGAGAAACGTCTTACGAGAAAAAGGCTCGTGAATACTTGTGATACTTTTTAGAGTTCCGTGACTGAATGGTGAAAATGGAGCCATTATAATTTTGTCATGTTCCCTCAGTTGTTCGTCTTTTGCAGAAAGCACAAAGGAAAAGCTCAAGTAATAGTAATAATAGCTCCTCAAACGTAATAGTTTCAGCAAACAAATGTACTATTTAACTGTAGGTAAAGCTGTTGATTGGATCGAGAGAGGTGGAAAGAGAGTATTAAGGCCTTTGCCCAGCAGTGGGAAATTAATTTCGAATAAAAATAAGAAAAGGTGTTGACTCAGACGTGTTAGATGTTTCTGATGCACATATTATTATCTACCAAATAAATGTTGCTTGTTTTAGTCTTCTATGAATTTATTTATTTAATTGTAGATATGTGTACTAAGACATGACGTACGGAATCCTACAGTGGATCGTAATGACATACTCTTTACTCGTTTTTATTATGCTTAAGTGCGAGTGCGACTTAGCCCGTTACAGAAAGATGTTTAATACTTAAAGATTATTGTGTGTTGCAGTCCCACTCAAATGTGGGGTAATACATTATGTAGAAGAGCTTTAGCCAACTTTTAAATTCAAGACGGAATAATAATGGTATTACCAAGCAACAGAAAAAGTGACATAGGAAAATGGCGCAGACATGCGGAGGCCTAAATCCAGACTTTTATAAGCTAAAGAAAATATTCATATATAGAACGAGACTTTTCTTTATTTTCTCGTACTTGTGTGGTATAGACACGTACCTGCCTGCAGCCTTACATAATCTTAACAATTATTTTGTAAATCGGTAGTCTAGATGTACGTCTTACACTTATATCTAGCATTGAGGTCACTCTACCCCACAAGAGAGCATATAAATAACAAGTATTATTTAAGTGACAGAATATAAAAATAGTACCTATTATTAATTCACGTTAAATTTTCGTCTCATCTTACCAAATATTTAAGTTGTTTGTTTACCGCTCTGCTTCAGTGACAAAAATATATTGTCCTAGTATTTTTGCTCCGATTCCCAAATAAATCTCTCTTAAAAATATTCATTACGATTTTTCATCGTTGTCTGTAAGTTTTATTTTTATGTAACTTTTGTCTTTTCTCGAATGTTGAGTAAAGTTACAGGTAGATTTCCGTACACTGCAAGAGTCTGTTTGCAAAAAATGTCGTCGATTACAGAACAAAGAAAGTCTCGAATAAGAGGTTCAAATTTCACAATAGAAGTTAGCCGTCCAACTTAAATGTAGGGTGAATATATAGTTGCAAGTAAAATGCATTCGGCTTTCGTCTTTTGTTTGGAAAAGTTGTGGTAAACAAGTTCGACACTCAATCCTTTGTGGGATACTTTTGAAAAGTTGTAGTGTATAAGAAGGCGGGACTTACCGCCGCCATGACAGAGTGGCGGATGCGGCGACCGCAGCTCGCCTTCCGGGGCTCGGGAGTATAAAAGGCGTACTGTTTATTTTTGTACAGGACAAATATTTATTTGGGCTGGAAAAAATGTGAAAATATTTTTATAATGAAAATATCTGCTTCTGCGTAGTAGTCAACTCAAAATGTATTTTTTCATTTAGAATAAACCGTATTTTTGGTTTTTGTATTTGATACGGTCTATAATAGTTTGATAACCCCAATAGACTACAGAAGATAGCTAAAGCTACTTTGAATCCGTCATATTTATTTATGTTATATTATACCTACCTATATGATCGTATCAGTAAAAAGTCATACATTTTTAAACAGTATCCAGTACGACCTTTCACGCCACGTAAAAGTAAAAATAAAAACCTTATCGTAAAAATAAAATACCGTTTCTAATCTTCTCTTTGTACAGACTATAACATTTCGCCTGAAACCCAACTATTTATCACTTGAAGGCCAACATATCCTTAAGAACAACTTCGTGAAGATAAGGTTCATACTTCAAAGACTTCAGGTTGTTAAATATAATCGGATTAAACGCCAACCAAAATTAGCGTAGGTGGTTACTAGCGGCCTTGTAAACTTATATTTTGACATTTACGAGCAACCTCAACGAGGCAGGGCCGTCTGTCTAGAATTTAGACAGTGTATATCTAGCCTTATATCGTTTGGCGTCTGTTGGAGAATACGTTGTGGAAAACTAGATCTGATTTTATGTTCTGTTTGAAGAAATTTTGCTTTGAGTTCAAGGTGTTTGTCAAATGCTAAAAGTATATAGTCAGTCAAGAATTTATGAGCAAAAATATTACCATTCAGTACCTAGCCATGCTAACATTACCATATAAATAAAATGGTCTGAGCTGCTACATAACTATTAACTTTGACCTCATGCATTCCTACATAATTAGGTGCCTCAACTGAAATAATACAAGTACCTATCTAACAGCTTTTTAATAAATAAGGCGTTCTTCTTGGAAATTATTATACTGAGATAAATCCTTTTTTCAAAACATATGATTTCTTACATAAGTGATAGATAGTCTATGGACTGTCACATTGGTTCCTTTTTTTTCAATATTTCAAACTATTTTGTAGGTTATCTGTAGGTACACAGCAGGGTAATTTTGTCATTTTGACAGTTCAAAAGCATTTATTGCGTTATTTACGTTGTTGAGCAGACACATTTTTGGAATGTATGAACTACTAGATTAGAAATATCCTTTAAAATGATTCAGATTGTGATTAATAATGTGCAGGTCAGAGGCTAGACAAACTTTTTCTTGCTATCCATAAAACGATATTGTTGGCAGTTTATCAACAGCTGTATCGTTGGCAGTCGACTGAACAAGGTTTCGTGGTCTTGAATAGTGTCGATGCATTACCGAAAAGTATCACCATTTGGAAATTGCGCTACGAAAGATGGTAGAGAAGCTTTTAAACGATTGCGTTTGAGTTAGAGTGACATCAAAAAAATTATAATTTATTCTTTATATCGCATATTGTGCCCACAGATTTCATCATCAAATAAAATTGAGTAAATGTAAGCAATAGACGATTGACATTAATATTCTTGTCGATCGCCACTGTGTATCGTTTTTGATGATCGATAAATCAACGAGTGATGCTCGATATATAAACTTTATATTTAACGATCGTTAATAGGCGACAAAAACGATCAATAAATCTGTAAAAAGCCAACAGATCTTATTGGTCGTCATAACACAGCATATCTAGTGACAATAACGATCGTTAAAATCTAGCAAATCTGCATCTGTAATGTGAAATACCTGTTTTTGTGATTGCTATATTATGAAGCTTGGTTGATTGCTTTTTATCTATATTATGAAGTGAAGATGAAGTATGCATGTATGTAAGTATATTCTCATATTATATGTTTATATCTAAATTAAATAATTGTTTTTGATTTTATGTATTTTGTTTTCCCTGCTACTCTTACACACGTTGTCTACATCTCTTTTTATTCTACTCTCCTATAGCAGGGATGCTGGAAGAGATTTCTTTAGAAATAAGCATCACCTTTTACGTATTTTTCTGTTCCTTTCTTCTTGTCTGTTTAACCACTTATGTACACACAGTACATAAATGGTTAAATAAATACATTATCAAATCTGTTTTAACGGTTCAATAACATTAACTACCTATGGAGCTATACCGTGCATTTGTGCAACTCAGCACGGCCGTTGCGCTTTTGTTTTGTTTTCGAGTGCGGTGCAGTGACCATACTACACCTCGATTTGTCGTTTGTCACCCATTCTCATGTAAAATGCAGCCAAAAACTCGAGAACTGCCAGTGTCGAGAGGTCGGTATTCAGAGCCGCTTAAAATTTTCGGCGGTGTCGTCGGATTTACTACCCAAAAATGCCTCAAATGGCCACAATAATAGTTTACCTCTGTATCTGTCACTTAACACAAACAAACACAAGTAAAATTTTTAATTTCTGGCTTCAAAATAAAGGAACATAAGCGCAGATGGGGTGATTTCCTGAGTGCTCGGTTTTTCCAATTTTGGTCCGGAACAAAAACCACGTTTTACTGAGAACGAAAAGATTTGTTTTTCTCTTGTTGCTCAGATGTTTATCTTGCTTTCCAATTATGAGGGTTAATTGGGTAAATGAAGGATTTATACTGTCCCTATTAGGATAGCCATCTGGTAGCCACTTTTATATTAAAAAGGTATACACAACTTATACGCATAATAATTTTTGTAATGTTTCCAATTTCAGAAAAACATGTCAAAGTTTTCGTCTTAATTTTTGCATTGCATTTAGGACGAAATTCAACTGGATTTCGTCCTAAATGCAATGCGCCTTCCTTCCTTCAAATAAATGCGAAATACTTTCTAAAACAAAAAAAAATGCATTCTCTTCGACCGTTATTTCATAACCGCCTGACCTCTGAATATTTTTAATTTCCTTCCAAACACACACATTAATACCAGCATCCGTCCAAAAAGCACAAAACCACAGCCGCACTTATCCGAGCCACAAAAACATTACAAAACTTCGCAGCATCGGCTGAAAAAAGGCCGGTCTCGTTAAAAGGCCGTGCGGCGGGTGGCTGGCCTTCTTCCGGCACTATCCTCCCCCGGAGATGGGCTATTCATTCCACTATCGACGTGCTGTGTATGCTCGCCGGCTATACGCTTTGTGGCCAACGGAAATATATCACGATATGTTTTTATTCGGATCATATGTAACAGAATACTATCGAATGTGTTCGGACGAATTTGATGTATGGTTCTGGTGGTTTTTGTGAGTAACTGTTGCTGTAGAGAAAATTGTTTTTTATTTTGAGTTTTTGTGCTTTTACTCGTCTATACATTGCTAAAGAATATGAATGAAGCTCGCTTTGTGTAATCAAATAAGAAGGCACTAAAAGGTGACGGAACTTAGTGATTTATTTATCATTACTAACATAACATTTGCAATAGTTGACCTTATATCATGAATTATGTAATGGTTATTTAAAATTTATTGATTTTCCTGATGACTTTGATAATTGTTGTGACATGAATTGTGATAATTTAGAGCATTGTTTAGTAATTGACAAATTGTATAATAATTTAATAATGAGTCTGAGCAGCGCGGCAGCGCGGCAATTGCTTCATTTGATGGATCGCCTTGCAAAAGGAAGCGAGGTTATATTAAAGGCTGAAATCGGCATGTTAGGGGAGCTCATCGGGAGGCCAGACTTAGTTTTCTGTTATGGGCGTCAGCAGATAAACCTTCTCACGGTGAACTGTACAATAATATGTTGAAAACTAGAAATGTGTTCAAATCTAAACTTAGGTGCCACGACCACCAAGACCAAATAACTATAGATCGGATTGCATCACATCACAACAAATATAATTTTCGAGATTTTTGGAAATGCACTAAAAACATGAACCATGCAACTGTGCTCCCGGTAAGTTTCGATGGACTGTCTAACATATCTAACATGTTTAAAAATGTGTTTGTAATTGATTCACCGCTGGCACCGCCGCCGTCTTCGGGTGACGATGAATATTAGTACCGCGCCGTCAATACCGAAAAATCTTACCATAAGATTTACAGCTAAAGAGGTAAAAAATGCAATAAGTCAGATGAAATGTGGTAAGTCATCCGGACACGATGGGCTCAGTAATGAGCAGTTAAGACACGCTGGTGAGCATTTACCCCGAGTCTTAGCGTTGCTGTATAACAGTGTTGGGCACAATTGAATTAATTTTTTAATTGTAGAAGCAAACAATTACAATTTTTATTTCAACTAAATTAATTGCAATTAAATTAATTCAATTATTTTTTAATTGTGAAATGCAATTAAAATCAATTGCAATTAAATCTGTTAATTGTGGTTTACAATTAATTCAACTGCAATTAAAATTTTATT
The DNA here is from genome assembly GCA_947508005.1 of Amphipoea lucens. NCBI lineage: Eukaryota > Metazoa > Arthropoda > Insecta > Lepidoptera > Noctuidae > Amphipoea > Amphipoea lucens. The sequence continues at coordinate 10,331,852 of OX382358.1, forward strand.
TGAATTTAAATTAATTGTTTCAAACAATTAATATTTCATTTAACTACGTATTTGATGAATGTAAATATGGCAGGAGTATGGCAGGAGATTTAAAACTACGGTTATCCTTGTTTCCTTGAACCGTCCAATCCTGAATTATTCTAGTTAGGTACCTGTGCTACACTTTTACGTAATGTTCTGGCTTAAATCCAGGCTTTACATATCTTTGAGAATACTATGGAGAATGCTCTTGCATTGTTTGAATTATATTTTTCAGTTACTTACATTTATTAATTATTAACTGTAATTGTAAACGTGTATCAAACAATTAACAATTAATCAATTGTAATTGCAAATTTTAACAAGCACAATTAATTTAATTGTAATCGCTAAGTTTTACAAGCACAATTAATTAATTGTTAATTGCGACACGTTACAATTACAATTAATTATTTTAGTTGTTAGTTGCAACTAAATTTGGCAATTTAATTGTTAGTTGTTAGTTGTTTTACAATTAGTTTTTGCCCCACTCTGCTGTATAACCTTTGAATCTTACATTCTTATCTGCCCAGTGACATGATGAAAACTGTTGTGGTACCTGTTATCACACTATCACATCACACTTCACACTAATATTATAAATGCGATAGTTTGTGAGTGTGTGTGCGTGTGTGTGTTTATATGTTTGTTACTTCTTCACGCTCAAACCGCTAAACCGATTTAGATGAAATTTGGTATGAAGATAGTTTGAGTCCCGGGAAAGGACATAGGCTACTTTTTATCCCGATATTCCTACGGGATCGACAATTACGTGGGTGAAACCGCGGGGCGCAGCTAGTTGAAAATAAAACTGGTGACATGTCGGACAAGTCAAATTACAGACCGATCTTGCTGGCAACGATTGTCGCAAAAGTTTTTGATAGTCTCTTGAACACATTACAGAAGAATATTACGTTGTATGATGCTCAGCACGGTTTCCGCAAGGGACTATCAACAGAGACTGCTATATTGTACCTGCCTAAAAAGACAGCAATTACGTAGATAATCAAACCTGTCTTTTCTTGCTTCCTTGATACCTATGTCAAAGGCGTTTGATATGGTGAATTATGATAAGTTGTGGGGTAAGTTACGCAAAGCAAATATGTCTGTAGATATAATAAAGATCTTCAGGTACTGGTATGGTCACCAGGTGAACTGTCTGCGTTTAGCTGAGGCTAATTCTGATGAGTATAGGTTAGAGTGTGGGGTCAGACAGGGTGGTTTGACTTGTCCGATATTGTTTAACCTATACATAGACGGACTCATTAAAGAGCTCAGCAGCTCGCAGTCCGGCTGTTATATAGATGGAGTAGCGTTTAGTAATATCAGGTACGCCGATGATATGGCACTAATGAGCCCGTCAGTCTCAGGCTTGAGAAAGCTGTTGGATGTTTGTGAGAGGTATTTTGAGGAACAAGGTTTAAGATACAATGCCAAAAAGAGTGAGGTTCTTATTTTTGGAGCAAAGTCCTCAGAGAGCTTTCCTCCCATTAAACGAACAGGTAATATCTTAAGTTGTGTTCAACAATTTAAATATCTCGGTCATATTGTAACAGCGGGCATCAAAGACATCTTCTGAGATTGAACGAGATGATCTGGATGTAGAAAGGGAACGAAGAGCATTGGCGGTTCGATGCAACATGCTTGTCCGTAGGTTTGCTCGTTCCACGTGTGAAGTGAAAGTGACTCTGTTAAACCATACTGTCAGACATTTTACACGTACAGTCATGTCTAAAAGTATCACTTGGCAATTCTCAATTGCGATTTTTTCGTGAAATAACGAATGCAACGTTGAAATACGACACTTAACATAAACCTATGGGTTCGAAAATACTATTTTCGTAATAACATAAAATTTCATTCAAAAATAAAGGAGAAAATCGCCTTTGAATAAAGCCAAGTGTATACATACTTTTAGACGTGACTGTACAGCCTCTGTACAAGTTGTACGCAGAAAGCCATAAATGTTCTTCGAGTTCAATACAACAATGCATTCAGGATGCTACTGGGGCTTCCATGCTTCTGCAGTGCGTCGGGAATGTTTGCTGGTTTGCTGATGCGCACACCGACTTCGCAGCGATCAGACGTCAGCGTGCCGCGTAGCTGCTGCAGAGGGTCCGGGGCAGCTCGAACAGTCTCCTGAATCTCATTGCAAGGAAATTTGATTGCCGGCTCGTCCATTATTTGTCCAACCTGCATGTTTGTATGTTTGATTCTGAAATAAAATGATTATTATTATGGTTTTTAAATTTAATTTTCTCAGGTTAGTATCTGGTATAATAATATTCAGAATCTCATGGGTTTGAACCAAGGTGAGATTCTAGTTTTATTTTCAGAAGGTAAATTGTTTCTTTATTATAAACATAACATCACGCCGCGCGTATTCCCCGAAGGGTTAAGCAGAGTTGAACCTATGTAGGTATATTACACCCACATTTCGCCAGTTATATTCAAGTACCTACTCCCATGTAATATGGGGCGAGCCTATTGCTGCCAACCGGGCACAAAATCCCGACTCCGGGCTGCTACTGGAAAATTCCAGGGATTTTCCAGGAATTTTTAATAAACTATCTTTAGAAAGTTAGTAGTATTTTTGTGAATACATTTTACGGGGGAAAAGTATTTCATAACTTCTTGAGGCAGTCTTATTTACGAACATGTTTAACAAAAGACGACCCTGTAAAACTCAAATAAAAATCTTGAACCGTTACCCCGGCAGAGTGATAGTCGGCTAACTCTCAATTCATTCAGGGGAAGCGCGAGCTTGATAAATAAATTAGCCGACCATAAAACTCCACACAGAAGAATTACAGGGTGATTCGAGGAAATAGCGTAATACTCTTCATATAATTAAATGAAAATGATTACAAGGAAAGTTGGAAAAGATGTTCGTTTTATATTAAAATAGAACGAGCAACTCTAAGAAATTGGTAGGTATAAGTTTGGTAATAGTAGAGAAATAAACGTCTCAACTATTCCACGTTCTCTAAAATTGGCCTATCTAACTTAATCGCGAATAAAAACACATTAAACCGTTTCAAGAATAACAGCGTACTTACACTTTGTAAAATTAATTAGGCACATTTCGCTCCACCTTCCCGATAACTTAGAGTGAGAGCTGAAATTTGCAGGCGGAACTCGCAGTAATAAATTTAATAGCAAAATAAACGACGTCGTTAACTTATCTGAAATATTGTCGGTTGAATAACTCAACGCGTTTAATAGCGTATTCCAGTTTAAAACGAGTCGTGACCTCACCGAGATTTAGAAAAAAAATTCAATGGATTCATTCATCAAAATGGCATGATTTATGATCTGAAACTCTTTCAGTAAATACAAATGAGAGGGTAGTAAGGACGTTGGGTCACTGCCAAAGTGAAGCCTGATTAATGATTTTTGAGGCACACGGGAATGTTCTGCGGAAAAATAAATTCAAAAACTTGTCTGAACACCGCCGAAAACTTGTTTTGCAAAAAGTTTTTATTTGTTTTTAAATACAAATCAAGTATACTTTGTTCATACTTTGCTTTTTAACGACTTCGCTGCTTTATTAGGTCGACTGGCCGTATGCTTGTTCTTGTCCTGAATTCCAAACAGACAGTTTTTTTTTTTAATTACCGGTATTCGTCTCTTATGACTAAAGATTTCATGAATTTCCATGCAAAAACTTGAATTCAAGTTTTTTTTTATATTGTAAAAAACATAGCTATCTTCAATGGCCCTAACGATAGATAGATAAAACAGTATTACCTTTAATTGGACAACTTTAATTCTCCTATAACTCAGCAATCTTACCTCCGCCTTGGCTTAACTTGAACCATCTTAACTCTTATTTATCGAAATCCGCAAAGGGGGAATTTAACTACTCTTAAAAAATAAAAATTTATGAATACTAGGTACTCGTACCTAATGGGTTCTGTAAAATGAAATTGTAAATATCTATTAACAAATTAAAAACGATATTTTTTAAGAATCATAAATTCCATACACTTTTAAAATTCTATAGGGATCAAAGATATCGACGTATTGGAAACAGTAAATATGAATATGTCAATGGAATAACGGGCAATATTTTATAATCCTCTTACTGAATTGTGCACACTGCGATATTATTCTCTCCGACCATTCAAAATATTTATTTTTCATGAAGGTTTTTGACGGTAAATAAATAAACCTATCTAGATTGCAGAAGATTCAAATGCTACGCTACGGAAAAGCGACAGTAGATCTGTTATTTTTTCGGTTTTTGTGAGCGCTACTTACTAAAACCATTGTTCACCTTGTGAAAATAATTCAACAAAAACAACACCTAGATCAAAGTAAAATATTAAGTTACAATATTAACACCTCATTTAACACGTTTACCGCCAGTGTATCATTTTTTCTCACGCTTGTTTTTAGAGCGAGTATCAAAAATGATACACCGTGCCGTTAGCGTTCAAAGCAATGTGTATCATGTAGTCCTCAGTGTACCTGCCAGATGGGTTGTGTGATGTATATAATAAAGGATACACATGCCCTAAGAGATTTGACAACTAGCAAAAATGTTTGGTAGGTCAGTGTATCATTTAGGATACACAATCTGAAAAACCTAAAAAGGGACCAAGAAGGGCGAGAGTAGATTTTAACATGACATGCATAGACCATAAATATAGCAATAGAAACAAAAAACATATCACACTAATATTATAAAGCCAAAAGTTTGTGAGGGGGTGTGAGTGTGTGTGTTTATATGTTTGTTACTTCTTCACGCTCAAACGGCTGGACCAATTTTGATAAAATTTTGCATGAAGGTAGCTGACACCTTGGATTAACATATAGGTTACTTTTTATCCCAATATTCCTACGGGATCGACATTTACGCGGGTGAAACCGCGGGGCGCAGCTAGTAAGGAATAACTTATTAGTGTAACTTAGTAGTTACGACTAATGCACAAGTATACTAACTTTAATAGGCTCACATTAATATAGAAACTAAAACTCAATTACCAAAAAAACGTCAGTTAAACTCTAAAGTAGGTTCAACGTATCGATATTAAAGTTCAACGAAAAGTTTAATAAGTTGCCCAACGTACGACCGTTACAGTTTGTTAACTCAAATTCTATCAGAGAGCCCAGAGAGTTCGTTCCTGTTTTTGTTACAACGTGAAGTTAACAACACTTGTTCAATCTGTGTTCAGTCGCTGTAAATACCGTCAGCAAAAAAAAGAAAATAAAAATTAACTCGAGCCAAATTTGAAAAGTTTGCACTTTCGCATAAAGTTGTTCGGCAGGTTGGGATGCAAGCACCTATAACGGACTACGAATTTGAATATTTTGTTTCCCATTTATCTGAATAGTCTTTTCAAACTCTAACAGTAACAATAATCGTTATTGCAGTGACTTTGGAAGAGGATTATTCAAACTTTTTTGGTGCTGTAGGTAGTATTGACAAGGCGACTTGTGTAACGGATCAACATGCGGTCTCCAAAAATTTTCATCTGATCGATCGGAATAAATCATCATTTTTTCCAGAAAGGTTTCTTAATTTCGCCAAGAATGCGAACTTAGAAACCCTAGATTAGAGCCGTCCGCTTTTGCTATCTTTGTGCCCAACCTTTCCACCCCTGACAAAGCAAATCTTAACAAGGCCTGATATTAAATAAGAGGCCGTGGAACATTTAATCTCTATTGTTTTCGAGCCATCGTTAGTTAATCAGCTTTCGTTCAGAATATTGAACAGAATCAGATCGTTCGGATAAAATAGCTGAAATCGCGTTAAGTACAATCGAATGTTAATTGTTCGCTACGTTTTATGGACCTTTTCGATAGGTCGTTAGTAGTAATTGGTCGTATATGCAGAGCGTTCGTGTCAAATTAGATGTAGTCCAATTATTTGAGTCATCATTTGCTGCAACATCATTGACGCCATTAACAGCGTATAAAAACAAAATTGATTGCGTTCTGTGTTTTATACTCTAGGCCATGATTATGGAAATAATAAATGAAAGCCGACATTTTCACCTGCATGCTTTATTAATCAAGCGTAAGATTTTCTTAGTACCTACTAGCTGTGCCCGCGACTTCGTTGGCGTGCATGACAGAAAACGTTTTATTTTTTTGCGCGGCGCTTTCTTTTTTAAAATAAAAGTAGCCTACGTTACTCCCTTATTACATCAGTTATCTGCCAGTGAAAGTACCGTCAAAATCAGTCCAGCCGTTTCAGAGATTAGCTAGGAACAAACAGACAGACAGACAGAAATTGTAAAAAATGTAAAAAAATTGTAAAAAAACAGACACTCCAATTTTATTTATTTGTAAAGATATAAATATCGAAAGAAAAGTAACTAAAGCCGTGTAATGTAGTGTATCGTGTAATGTAACGCGAATTCTGAGTATGGGCGCGACTAACTAACATTACATGTAACGCTCGCGCCGATCCATCGGCTGTCGGTTTTTAGCACGAACACAAAAGCTCTCGCCGTCGAACACTATTCGCATTACATTACATAATATGACTTGACACGGCTTTAGACTCTTAGTCTCAGCTACTTGGCTAAGTGTAGGTACCTATTTACATATAAGTTCTCCGTGAAACAGTACATTCAGCAATATTACACTCAACCTTTTCGTAACTACGTGATTTAATCACAGCAACATAGATCAAGTTAAAGATATTATTTGAAAGAAATACTTTTACTATGAGCCCCAACCGCATAATGTATACGTACCTATCTACATACACAGGTTTATGCATACCATACATTATCCAAACGGCACGACCCACAAAACGGCAGAAACAGAGTCCCGACGACGACAATCCTTATATGCGGTATGTAAGGATTGTCGTCGTTGGGGCTCCCCTATCTTTCCACCTATGCCAAAAATTACCTACGCACGATAAAAAGAGATGTATGTTACAATATCGCATCAATATAAATAAGAAAACTCTCACATATGAAGGAAAAAACGGAAAATAGACTTCAGTTTTTACGGCTCCATCGAGAATAAAACATTTTCTTCAAAATTAAATCATGCAGGCAAATAGGTATAAAAGTGTCGATCTGCGTGTTAAAATGATGTAGAAATTCTTTATTCCAGGAGCGAGCTAATGGAAAAAGACTCATCCACTTCAACAATTTCTTCCGTTTAATTTGTTAGCTAATTTCAAGGAGACAGTATTGTTCCTTGGGGCATTCCAAGCGCAATCGTTGGTTGTACGCATTGGCCACTACGAGATCCCGGCTTACAGAGGACATGGTCAATGTGTGACAGGCTAACTCCTAATAAGACTATGTTTTGACTTAAAGAGCAGTGGCTCTCTAATTAACAATATTATAGTGTCAGTTGTGAACCTACACGGTACAAAAGGCTTACAAGAAAACTAAATTAAGGAAGTAGGTAAATACTGTTAAAGAATAAAGGAATATTATTAGATTAGTTTCAAAATCTACGAAAAAACGACATATAGTATGATACTATACAGGTAGTTTAAGATAATAATATAAAATATTATTATCGATCTTGTTTCAGTAGTAAAATAAATAATAATAATACGTTACAAACTTTAGATTTTGCTGTAAAACAATAACATTTTAACATTTTTGGTTAACATTACTAGCACCCAAGCATCGTTAAACGCGCCTGTGAATATTAAGAAGATTTACATTTTAGTACCCGATGCCAAAAATGTTGAGTGCTCAATCATAGTGAAGAGGAAACTTATTACGACAACTAGCATTTTTCCAGATTGAAAAACTTATGTAAATGATCAATTATATTCCATCACACTGTATGTAATCAAAATAAAGCATTTTGAAGTATCAACTGTTACAGTTGTTCTTACTGAAACTTTTATACTTAATCACGGACATAAAACATTACGCTTTATTTGAACACAATTTATTAACGCTTTAATCTAATACAGGATCGTAAATCTTCAGTTTTTTTGTGTTTTCCTCATAATTTTATACGCGTTAATTCTACTGACAGTTCTCAAATATTACAAAAAGTTAGATCTACCGAACATAATTTATACGTTTCGATGTTGTGTTCTTTATCTATATACATATATCTAGACATTTCCTTACCCAATGACAGGAAGGTAAACAAGAACAAAAATACGCAATTGTATTTTGTCTTGTCACTTTTTCACCGATCACCGTTTCTAACTTTCTATTAACCGGAGTACGACGTCAACAAAATCGTAGTACAGACGCCAGCACATCAAGCTACTACAATCTGTCAAATTTCTTTAATAGATTTTCAACTTTATCACTAAAGTATAAGGTTCAAAGTTGATTGGGAAAATTTGACAGTTTCGAGTAGCTTGATGTGCTGGCGTCTGTAAAATCTGTACATAGCAGCCGGGGGTTAGGCCGAACGGCTTTGTTGCCCCGAAGCCGTAATAGGTAGAGTTGAAACTTTTGCGGCCGGCCCTTTCGTGCCAACGTAAAAGTTGATCTATGATTTTGCTAACTATATTTTGAGGATACACCACATCAAATTACTATTCGCTGAAATTGGTTTTGAAACCCATTAACGGTTGATTACGAGTATAAACTTGTATATTGAATGTTTTGACTAAATTTCCCTATTACTACGCCCGAACATTGAAAACAAGTTACGTCGGTGACACTATTCGCCAATTTCATGGATTTTACTCTTAGACCAGATATATCAAATGGAGCTAAGTACAACACAGAACTTTTTTTTACGTTTCTCAAATATCTCAAGTAAACTGAGTCAGAAATATAAGATCGGATTTTCTTCGGAAGTAGTCGGCACCTAGCTTCTCATGGACGAACTTGAGAGTACCTAGTTACCTACATACACATACATACCAACTTATCACTGTTATACAACTTTGGCTCTCTCCTTTGGAAAAGGAATCTTACAGTTACAACGAGTACTATACTTTTATGTTATTGCCTTTAGGCAACACTGATGTTAAAAGCCAGTTCAATTGTTTATTTACTGTACATTTTTGGAATACTTACTAGACACATTTCATTTCAATAAAGAAATCTTTATTAAATTCCTTTGCCATATAATTTACTGTTATTATTTTTATCATGCTGCTGTCCCAAATTCCATGGTCGTGGCGAACACGTAATTTAAATTACGCGAGAACAACAAAGTTATGGGAACGTTCGAAATGATTTATATTGCGGGGTAGCCCGAGGGCGCGATGGTTAGCGACGTGTTAACTTATCCCTATGGATGTTAGAATGTTGGGAGTGTCGGGACACACAGTTTAAAGTGCCCTGCGTTGTGCCCGCGGCGTCAGATATTGAGTTGTTAATTATCGCACTATTCATCTGTAGCGGCACGTTTGATAAGATTATGGTGAGTATTTTCTTATTTATAGAGTGAAAACTTGACAAATATTGTACTTTTTATGTTTGTATACTTTTACGCACTCCTCTTAATTAGCTTGAGTTCGTTTTGAAATGAAAACCATGCCATTTTATTTATTTCAATACCATAAATTCACGAGACCCTCTGGGAGTTGGTCTATTTTGCCGTTCAACGTGGCAATGCTGCCACCCTTTTCGGCACTTTTCCCATTGACAGCGATGTGGACGAATTCTTTGATGCCTAATGAGCTCTTGCCTTCTTTTATATACTCGTACATAATATTATATATTTCAGTGTTAGTTTGTATAATGTATTTAGCCGGTCAATCTCCGCCCGTACTCTATGTAGTACGATACAATAGAAAATCAATTGTGTCTCACTAGCGGAGCTTGAGAGGTCATGTATATTTTACCTTAGAAAGTAGGTATAATTTTTAGACATACATCAGAGTAACACAGTTATACCTATGAACATTCGAGTATAGCCTTTGTTTTTCCAGTAGTACTCTATAGCTAGCTCTCGCCGGCTCTGAAAACTGTTATCGCGTTCAAACAAAGTGCTCTTATGCCAACAAAATCGAATAAACTTACGCTGAAAGCTCTTCACCATAGCTTCTAGCACGTCACTTGTACTCGAGGAAAAGCTGCGAAAATTTTCACCTTCCCATGATATATGTATATACATATATATACAGGGTGTGGCGTAAATAGTGGTCCACCGTTAAGGATTTGATGAACCAGATAATTAACTATACACAATTAATTTTTTTTACCATTTTTACCCAAGGGTTCCGAAAATATTTCGTTTTTGTCTTTTATTTACGAAATTTCTACCTTTTATTACAAATTTGGTTGCAGTTTCAACAAAAACCATTATTTTTTCATTTTGGTTTCTGTTAATTACTGCTGAATACTGGAGCTATCATGAGAAATTATGTTTTGTTATGTAAATTCAGATCTTTTGATGAAAAAGTTGGTTCTTCTCTAATTTTAACCCAAATTTTTAACACACCATCCAAGTTCAAGAGCGATTTATGTAAAAAAAACGTACTACACTGTCAGTGCCCATTCATTGAATAATATGCCTACTAAATACTAATTTCAAAATGGTATCACTATAATAGATCCTATTATTTAACAAAAAGATATTCAATTTTAATTGAAGAAAAGAGAATTTTCATTATACTACTTTTTTAAACTTTGTTGCGTTAATACTATTAAATACAATATAATACAATACAAAACGTATTAAATCTTAAAAAACGGAAAAAACTTTTACTTTTTAAATGTGATTTGCGTTGGAGCATGTCAGGTAAAAAAACCCCGACCCTTTTTTTTACCAGAGACATGTTTGTTAACAAAAAAAACCCGCTAAAGCTCTCGCGATCGAGTAACGCACAATAGGAGTGATAAGGAAAGGATATAGTAGGGTATTGCTATCTCTTTCATTACTAACGTTGAAATCTACAGAAATCTCGAAATGATTTAGTACGATCTCGTCACTCGTGTCGTGCGTCGTATGCGTTTCGTTTTTATTCTGCCTGTGTTTACCTCCGCCGCTTTCTTTGCCCCTGCCTGACCCCGGACTCTGTTTAATTTGCCTACTGATTGGATTTGTTGTGTTGGTGATCTCTGCGATATTGGCTACGTGTACTGGTGACTTTGGCTTGCTCAACGATTTGGACAAACGTGCAGTGCGGTGACAGTTAGAAAATGTCTCAGTACACACCGCGCGAATATGCTGACATGCATTTTATTTATGGCGAATGCAGAGGTGTCGGTAGAGAAGCAGCTCGACTTTATCGGGAGAGATATCCCGATCGAAGACATCCAGACCACCGAGTTTTTGGGAGAGTGCATAACACATACACCGAGGGAAGGATACCTGGCACAGGCGTAGGCGGTGCAAGTGAAGGTCGACCGCGACGACACAACGATGAAGACGTAATGAATTTAGTTACAGAAGATCCTTCAACATCGGTCCGTGTCTTAAGTCGCAGAACTGGCATATCAACTAGATCTGTGCACCGAATACTCAAAACACATGAACTGTACCCATACCACTATCAAAGGGTACAGTCATTGCTACCAAGAGATTATCCCTTGAGAGTAACATTTTGTAGAGTAATGCTACGCAGAATAAGAGAAGACCCGCAGTTTTTTAATAAAATACTATGGAGCGATGAGTCATCCTGCAAAAAAGATGGATATTTGAATCTACACAATTTGCATAAATGGCAGCTAGAAAACCCGCATCTCATAAGGCAAGACAAATCACAGTATCAATTTAAAATAAACCTTTGGACCGGAATCATTAACGGACAAATAATCGGTCCACACGAGCTGCCAGAAACTTTAAATGCAGAAAGTTATTTAAGTTTTTTGCGGATTGACTTGCCCTTGCTTCTGGAAAGTGTCACTCCTGAAGTTCGAGAAGACATGTGGCTGCAGAACGATGGCTGTCCCGCTCACTATGCTGTTAGAGTACGAGAGCACCTTAACACAGCGTATCCAAATAGGTGGATAGGGCGCTTAGGTCCAATATTGTGGCCACCGCGCTCGCCAGACCTAAATCCCCTAGATTTCTTTTATTGGGGTTGCCTAAAAGAAAAAGTCTATAGAGAAGAAATTACAAGTATTGACCATTTGAGGACTAGAATCCAGACAGCAGCTAGAGAAATCAGCGAAAGCGGGTTTGCCCGACGACTTAAACGGTCGTTTATTCGACGTTGCAGAGCGTGTATAGTTGCGAATGGAGGCCATTTTGAACAGTTCGTTTAATTTTAATGTTTGTAATCATGTGAAAAAGATTAATAATAAATGATAAATAAAGTGACTTGTTTTATTAATGCTTTGTTCAAATACCTAAGTAACAAGTTAGGTCTAGATAACTGCAATAGTAGTGTTTAATGGGCACTGGCACTGTAGTGCATTTTTTTTGTGAATATCGTAAGTATTAACGCAACAAAGTTTAAAAAGTAGTTTAATGAAAATTTTATTTTCTTCAATTAAAATTTAATATCTTTTTGTTAAATAATAGGATCTGTTATAGTGATACCATTTTGAAATTGGTATTTAGTAGGCATATTATTCAATGAATGGGCACTGACAGTGTAGTACGTTTTTTTTACAAAAATCGCTCTTGAACTTGGATGGTGTGTTAAAAATTAGGGTTAAAATTAGAGAAGAACCAACTTTTTCTTCAAAAGATCTGAATTTACATAACAAAACATAATTTCTCATGATAGCTCCAGTATTCAGCAGTAATTAACAGAAACCAAAATGAAAAAATAATGGTTTTTGTTGAAACTACAACCAAATTTGTAATAAAAGGTAGAAATTTCGTAAATAAAAGACAAAAAGGAAATATTTTCGGAACCCTTGGGTAAAAATGGTTAAAAATTTTAATTGTTATAGTTAATTATCTGGTTCATCGAATCCTTAACGGTGGACCACTATTTACGCCACACCCTGTATATGTATATTATATCTATTAGAAGTACCTCCTGACTTTTATTACGGCCCGAACAAAAATTCAGCAAGTTTTTATTTTATTTCAGTCCAACTCTCAGCTCTTTCACCTGAAAATAAATTGTTCAAATCCCTCACGAGCAGTTTTATTATGATTTATGGTAAATCCAGAGACATCTTGTGCTTAGGGAGTTTTATTTAGTCTGCCTAGTTTCGGCATGGGGTATAATAAGTTCGAGACTTTACGATGCTGTTTTGTTTTCAATTACCGAGCTCATATTTTGCTACCTGCGCCCATGGGTCCGCCTGACATAAGTTTGCTTGTTTAGGGGCACAAAAGTTGCCCGCTTTTTTTATATAAAACATCGTCATGCATCGTTCTTTTCTTCATTTTTTTCAAATACAATTAGGTTCTACGAATAGTTGCAATTGAGGTAAAACACTCATGCTTATAACACGTTTTTAAGTACTTGTAAAAAAGAAAATATATAATCAAAATTCGATAAACGGTTATAAATATAAATCTGTCGGATTTGTTTGTAAAGAAACGCCGCCGCTACGCCACATATGCAAATACTCTAATATTGATGGAGTATTATGAAAACTTTTGATTGATCTTCGCGAGTTACATTTCCATGTTTACTTAGAACGGGAGAAATAACGAAACACTTCTCTTCGTATAAGCGAGAGGTGTGGCTAGGGATGACAACGTACGATTTTGGGGAATTTTTTTTACATTACTTTTCCCAATAGTGGCAAAAGTATTAACAGATTTTCTTATTCTAAATGTCTCTACTGTTAACTGCTCATTAAGTAGGTACACATTTGTTTGAAGTAAGTACTTGTTTAAAACATGTTTTGTGCAGTGGTTCACTATTTTAAATAAGACGATCTGCACTGCTTTGATCTGTACCTACTGCTTTATTTGGTACATGAAAATTTAGGGTCACACATGCTGGAGTAGGTTCTTAGTAGGTCTGTATTAAAGATAAAAAGAAATATATTTTAATTTTCGGTTTTTCATAAACAGCTATAAAAAAACAAGTCGGTACCATACCATAAACCAGCAGCAGCCCTACACAAGTCCTAAATATCTCAAAACAAACATTCCTGGCGAGTTCGCGCTATTTGAAAATACGGCCGAAGAAGGAAATTCAGAAGCGTTTTATTGTGAGAAAAGCGAGTTTGTTCCGTTTAATAGCCGCGTAAAATTGCGCCCATCGACGTAAGACCAACAAACTCGACGTCACGTCCGTAATCTTTCTCGCACGAATTGCACATCACACTTACACGATGATATAATTTGGTACCAATTTTATTTATTGCTAAAATATAGCCGACAGCCACCTAGAAAGGATTTGGAGCTGGCGAAGTGGAATTGCTATCGATCGCCCTATTCCAGACTCGGGAGATATTTATTCGTATTATATTTTCAAGGTTAGAGTTATAAAGGTGACAGTAACGTGCGACCTTGTTAGTATTGAAAGCTTCAGACCTGTTATAGATTTAGTTTGGTTTATAAAATGATGAATGATATTTTTAAGCTCGGTGTTCTGGGAATGTTTGAGGATAAATCGAATTATACCGTCATTCGATTTAGAATAAAAATAATGTGTTAAGTAATTGACACGATGTACCTATGTATTATTTTTTGCGTCAATGTAAGGTAGTACTATAGGTAAATAAAATATTTTATATATTCGCATAACTTTCATTATTTTCTATGGCGTTTATTCATGCCGTAGAAGTTAAATTTTCACTGTAAAAAAGGTTGCATTATATTCTTTTAAAAAAGAAAAATATTTGGTACGTTCAGTATTTTTTCAAATATGTTTATTGGGACTCTAAACATAACAAAGCTTGTACCAAAAGCATTACATTTGGCTAACACTTGACGAAAACTGATTGTACCAACCACTATACCATATTTCCGCGTCTAGTTTTGACAAAATGGATATTTTTATCTGCGAAACAATTTTCGTAATTCCGGACGGGTTCTTCAACATGGTTAGAATAACAATTTTACAATTTTCTGTTGTCACGTACTCGCCACTCGTTGGACCCCCGAAGGAGAAAAGTAATCATTTCAAGCAATCGGAATGTCTAAATTTATATTCAGACATCGTCAATTTAAATGTTTGGCTTTTAAAAAGTCATAACAAACGATAGGACGGTACTGACAACTTCTAACTTAATTTAAAAAACCTGCAATGAATATTTTATTCGCTCCAAAGGCTTTATAATGAAAGATATTCGATATTTATTTATATTAGTATCCTCCTCGAAGTGGCGTCTCGTTACAATTTCGCAGACTTTTTTAAATTCTCTCATAAATTTTATCGACGTGGAAAAGTTTAGACAGCTAGCTAATAAGATTTCAGTTAAGAACGATAATTTCAAGTAGGTATTATTAAACTTCTGCAGAATATTTATTTTTAATGGTTTGATGTTTATTTTGATAATTTTTAATACAATATATAAGCCTAACAGTATATATGTAAATATACAATAATTATACATTACTAGCTGTGCCCCGCGGTTTTACTCGCATAAGTCTCGATCCCGTGGAAATATTGGGATAAAAACTATCCTATGTCCTTTTCCGGGACTCAAACGATCTCTATACCAAATTTCATCTAAATCGGTTCAGTGGTTTAGGCGTGAAGAAGTAACAAACATATAAACACACATACACACACACACACTCACAAACTTTCGCCTTTATAATATTAGTGTGATGATGACTCGTATAAAAAAGGGAAGAGCTAATTGAGTATCAAAGAATTCGTCCGCATCGCTGTCAATGGGAACGGTGACCCAAAGACTGGCAGCATTGCCATGTTGTCCGGCCAGAATATTTGAATGAAATACGAACGAATTCGTCACGGGGAAAACGTGTGTTTAATTTATAATCCGATCCAAAAAGAGATTAGACCCGTCTAAAAATGGCCGTAGCGAATTACGTACATCGCTTTTCAATTTTGGCAGATTCAAACGTATCGGGGAATGCTCCGATACCCTTTGCTTTGAAGTTCTGAGCTTTACAAAAGCGATTAATTAAAAAGAGAAAACACACAAGGGATCCAATATCAATCTTTCATTCATTTCGGCTTTGTGTTGGATGTATCTCCGCACATTTGTTCGGGGACTCGGTGATAGCTCGTGTGAACGCGAATTATGTAATATTGGATTCTGTGTTCAACTTTGTTGTTTCTGACGTAAAAACAATGTCTTTGCTTTTGATATGAAACCAAACATTAGTCTTTTGTGTTTGCTTGTATGTGTATGAAATTAATGTGATATTATTGTATGCTATTTATGTGTAAGAAGGATTATCTGTCATTATTTTATAGATGCAGATTTGTTTTCTACGACTCTTTATGTTGAAAGTGGGACCAAAAACATCTTTTGGTTGTTTCTGGTAAATAAATGTTTAATTGAAAATATGAAATCAGACAGCGAAGATAGACGTAAGTATTGGTTTATTAAAGAGAGTTTTGGAATTTTGTCCAAACAAATAAAGAAGAAGAAGGGAAGTACCCGTAGTAGTTTTTGTTCTGGAACATAAACGCCCGTATCTTTTGATTGCGTTGACTTAGAAGTTTGATTTTTTCACTGCTGCAAGGGACTGCAGTATTTGATATTAATTTCAACTTGATAACTGTTCCTGAGGAACTTGACCGACGGACAGACAGACGGACAACGAAGTGATCTTATAAGGGTTTCATTTTTCCTTTTGAAGTACGGAATCCTCAAAACAGACATTGACGCCATAATTAAACTTTTTTAGTAATAAATTAAAACACAGTATGTTATATGACATAACAGTTACGACGTACGACACAGGTCATATAGCTAAATCATTTTTTAATTTAGGAACAAAGTCATTAAGAAACACAAAATTTCCATTTACGTCAACGGTCGTTAAAAGCGGCAAAGTGTTCCCGTAAAGCAGGACATAACACGGGTGTATCTAAATGTACTTACACGCACAACAGAGCTTATAATTAATGTTACATGAGCATTATGGATGAAGGGTCTCCAAAATGAGCAGACGCCAAAACCTCGTACTTGTGCCACGGGATTAATAGGTAGTACTTGGTGGTACCACTTTACCGCAATGTAAATTTACAACAGTAGGTACTTTGCAATTTGTTAAGCACAATTGCAACGTACTACTAAATTAATGGGAACACGCAAAATCTTGTTAATTACATGTTTTCGGGTTGTGCGGTGTGGACTTGAAAATATTACGGGTTCAGTGTCCCCACCACAGAGCAGAGTAATGATAGAGCACGGGCTATATTTCAGGCCAAGCTGTTGGAAACTTTGCCAAAGTATGCGTGAATTTGGGACAATAATCCAAGTTTGTAACGCAGATCTATATCTACTTGAAGACGTTAGTCTAAAAACACAAGATGATAATAAAGTAATTGGTAACAAAAGAAGCTTTCCAAATATTATAAAATCCAAAGATACCGAAGGTTTAACAACAAAACGATTTTATAAGGAAACCTTTTTATAAAAATGTTGCGCTGAGCATAACTTGGTTAGTACTCGGTTCGGTCGAAATCAGATTAATGATATAAAAACATTACCGACCATTTACTTCAACCCGATTGAAATCATCAAATTTCTCTGTACAAATAAGAAATAAACAGATATTTACCGAAGCGAGTTTATCGAAAAGTAAATCAAAGGCATTGCAGTATGGTTCGGTCAAGTTTCTGCTTCTGTAAGCGGCTTACTTTGATCCGCTATCTTCACGGAGCGATGCTTCAGCAACAAGTTCGGGGATTAACCAGGCTTTGTGATCGTTTTACTTATTTTTTTAAACTGGTTTTCAAACGTATTTTTGCTGAGCTCTCCTTACTTACCATTAAGCAGTTTCAACACTTTTTAAGGAGCCTAGCTGACTCCGCGTAGGTCGATTGATCTGCGATATTAAGGTGCGTTTGTCACGATCATGTCCTGAATGGGCTATCGCTCTTTAAAACGGGATCCCTCCGAGCCTAGGCGAGCACATTAAGCCATCGTTCCTGTTTTCTCATACGAGTACTAATGACTGTGATTACGGACATAACATATTATAAAGTTTGCAAAAGTCTAGCGGTAGTCGCTCCTTGTTGCTTATTTTATATTTCGTCCGAATCCTTAGGACGTGCAGAATCAGCAATAGCCGGGCGTTATGTCGGTATTGTTAGGCAGATCCTGTAGAGATTGATAATCTACAAGCTTTGTTAATATTAATTAAGGCGAATTATTATTATACTGGTCTACATTACAGCTGTTTTGTATTTTTAACTTCCTGGTCCGACAATATCTCTGCAACGAGGACCAAAATGTAAATCAAACGTACATCAGTTCTTCAAAAGAAAACTCATTTACTCTTTAAACTCATTAACGCTGTGTAAATAATCTAGATTAAGAAATTAATTATTAAAATATTATCTCTAATACTTTGACTGATTTCGATGAAATCTTCATCTCATATTACACAAAGTTACCCGTCGTAACTGAAGTCATTAATTAAAAGTTTCTCAAGTGTAACGTAAGCAATGTTAATACGCCTGGCTTATAAAGGTAGTGAGCCGAACCCAAAACATGTTCAAACATATACTTGACACACGAGTATTGGTACAACGAGAACAAGGTATTTCTGTATACTAATTTCGAACTTCCAAGATCTCATTTGACTCCAAGCCTTCGGAATGTTACAAAATGGTGTGGGTAGTCTTGAATTTTCAAGTTTCAAAGCCAATATGGAAACAATGCTGGCACTGTCGCGTGGCGCCTTATAAAGTTTGCCTTCACTTTATACGAGACTTGCACTGACTTGAGCTTGTTTTGCTTGGAGTACATACAAAACCTTTATAGAAACTAATCTTTGATGCAACGCTGCTGTTATTATTAGTACTCTCAACTTCTTGGTGGCTGATGGGACTTCTTGGAAGAATGAGATAGTGTTTTGTACTTTGGTTGAAAATTGAGAAAGTTTCCTTTCAGACGAGTCGAAATCCTGTAAAAATGTAGCTTATTTTATTATGAAAAGCCTGCAAAAATGTGATTTACAACTTGACCTCATGTTACCAGCATATACAATTTACAAAAAAAAAAAAAAACGAAGAAGTCGAAATTAAGGGTAAAACAAAACATATTCTTCTCTTCTTGTTCTCACACACTATTGTCTGCATTTTTTTTTTTCATTTCTATTTTCGCAGGTCTGCTGAAAAAGTATTATTTAAAAATAAGCAGTACCCTTGTACTCAATACTGTATATATGACGTATCTGTTTGACTGTGTACATAAATAATAGAATAAAAACAAATAAATAAGGGTACCTAATTTTAGTTCCCAACTACCATTCCTCCAAACAGTGATCAAGGAACAAAACAAGAGCAAACTAAACGCACTACATCAAACGAGTCGAGTCCACCTTTACAATAAACTACGGCGCACAACGTGAGCAGCAACAGATGGCGACAATGTCCTAAGTTCTGATATAAATCAAACCCTTTTAATGTTCGACTATCGGTCGCTTGGGTCAAGTAGGTAAAAGTGATTTACTATAGCCATAAAGACAGCAAGAAACGGGTATATTGCGCTCGTCAGCACCCTTCAACCGGAACGGTTCGTGTAATGAAATGTAACGTGAAAAGTTTCCGATGGTACCGTAAAGGTGTTTTCCAAAGAATTGTATTTTTTTGGGACGAATTTTATGTTTTTAGGTTCAGAATAGACGGTTTAGAAGGCTATGGACATATATTTTTTATATGGTTGATTATAATCAGACGTAAAATATTTCTTCTACTTGGGACTTTTGGCACTTCTATGGCGTCGTAAATCATTCTACATTTACCAATTAAAACTTTAGAGGCTTTCTAAACATAAGAATGAGAGCGGTCTAAAATAAAACGAATCAATATCTGTCTTAAACCTAAAGTCAGATCAGACTAATCAATTATTAATTTCACTTAGGCTCTATAGTCACAAAAGTTACTTTCGACGGTTTATCAAAATTGATTTCTCAGTCTCCATTGAGTCTTTATTGGCACGAAATTTCTTAAGAGCAGCCTCTGACTCTCATAAGTACCTACATAACTATTTCAATGTAAAATCCGAGTTGGCGACCGATCCGCGGTTCTTGACTAAAACTTTGAAGAAAGTCCCTACTGTTGTCAGGGTTGCCATTAGTGCTGGGACACATTCAGTTTTTTTTTCTTCTTTATTGGTTGACCTTTTGACAAGAGATTATTATTAGGAATGAGGTTTTTCATAAACAAAAAATTGCTCAACTTTGGAATTACGAAACCTTCGGATTTGCGGATTATCGTAACGAATATAATATCCAACTATTTCTTTAGATAAATGCAACAGACATTCATATATAGGCCTAATTTAAGTATGACAAAATATATTTCTAGGCTGACAACCCTTCCAGTGCCTTCATTGAAAGTTGGCAACTTCATTATGTCTACTGTTTGACTTACAGAAGGACATTCTTCCTATGTAGAAGACTAGGTGGGTAAACACTTTTGAAGTAAATGTCTTGAGAAGTTTAAGATTTTTCATGCGTACTAAGAAATATTTTGAATAACGGACCTAAGTATTTTTAAGAAGATGGCATAAAAAATAATATCTAGATTCTATGCCAACCTAGGTTATAATTTGACCTGGTTCAAATAAACCTTCGATTATAAAATAAATCTTTACATTGAACAAAGAAACTTTATTCAAAACCATAAAATAATATTTTTTTTATAAATAAACGGCCCCTTTTTGTTTCACAGTCGACGTCCCAAGTCCCGACAAAAAAGGCAATAATAGTTGGGCAAGTTTTCTTTAAGGGCAAAGGTAATACTCAGAGGGACAGAACAGTTAGTTTACTTAGTATTAGAGAAGTTTGTTTAGGCCCGCCAACACTAGATATTAACGCAATATAAATATTTCAGCAATAAATCAAACGCTCTCCTGACTCTAAACGTGTTTTGTAGATGGAAAGTTCTGGTGGTTTTTGGTGGAGAGTACCTCCAATTAGAAGGATGATAGATGTCTGACGGGTCACAGTTTCATGTTTCGTAGTGTGGAAAGCTATTGACTGTCAAAACGTAGCCTCTAAGGCACGTCAGAGTTCTCGGAAGTTTGAAAACCCTGTGAAAACTGACAGCTATGAGGTATGTATCCTTTGAGTTTTGGAGTAGCAACGTATCGCAGCTTCCAAATAGAAACTAAGCTGTCGGCTTCCACTCGGCTTTTCAAATCTGTGTTCTTTTTCTTCCCTTGTATCAGGAAAGAACCAACTATATTAGAACACTTTCTTTAGACAATCAATTCTCAAACAAAAAATTTTATGATTAAAATCACACTAATATTATAAAGGCGGAAGTTTGTGAGTGTGTGTGTGTGTGTGTGTGTATGTGTGTTTATATGTTTGTTACTCTTCACGCTAAAACGGCTAGACCAATTTTGATAAAATTTTGTATGGAGGTAGCTGACACTCTGGATTAACATTTAGGCTACTTTTTATCCCGAAATTCCCACGGGATCGACATTTACGTGTAACCGTGGGGCGCAGCTAGTATTAAATAAAAAGAAATTGAAGTATTCCTCTTAAAATTTATTGACCTCTTAAAGTTGCATACTTTTTAACTTTCTGGCCTTTTTTTGCAGTTGGTCGCAGTAACTGAGCTTTGGTCACCCCGACAAAATGGGTTAGTTTAGGGTAGAGCTGTGACCAATTGCGCGAGAGCCGAGCGAGCGCCACATCTAAGTTGGTCGCAGTTACTTACATGGCGATTTAATATTTTTAGGACCCCAAAATATTAACTATTTAAGGTTCTCAAAAAGTGGCGCAATTAGAGTATTAGGAGCGCAAAATGGAAATTATTCGAGGTTCAATTAAATACATTCCTCTGATTATTATGGATCTTAACAAAATCAATTAGCATATCGACAATTTCCTTTATTTATACGTTTCACAAACAAAATAAAAAAATAAAGCAAATTCCCAACCATTATGTACATTCTTGGGAACTTGCTTTATCATTATTTCTTCTTCCAACCGAACTATGAAGTGAAAGAAAAACAAGAAACCGTCTGTTTCCGACACGTAGGTACGCGATGGGAAATGATTGGAATTGAAAGGGTGTCTAATTTCCGCTAAAAATACATTATTTTCGAATACGTAGCTACCACAAATTGCGAAAACTTTCCGCCATTACCGCTCACAACTTGACTTTGCTCTTGAAATATGATTGTTAGATGTTTTATTTGAATAAACAAAAGTTTTATTAAAACGAAAACTTTGATGGCTTGAAATGGACTGTTTTTGGTCGTTAATGTCATGAATATAATTTATTGAATAAATATGACAATAGTAATTTTGTTTTGTACCTATTCTGTTTAGCAGTTTCCGTTTTAATTATTCGGTATAAGATCAAATGATCAAATTGCTGAAATAGCGAAACAAAGCGGACATACCTACCCTGATTTGCTTGTACAAAAAATACAGAAGATTTGAACAGTGACTTTCATTATTTTTCTCTACAATAAGAAATGTCACTCATCGTCTCAAATCTCTATTTCATTCAGGGTTAATAAGAACTTTTTTGAAGTACCGATCTACAAAAGTCAGATCAGATAAGTGCACCTTTTCTATTAGCATCATCATTGATTTTGATTGATTTTTAAAGGTCTTTGTTAACAAAAAGCTAAACACAATATAGCAAACAGATTTTATTCTAAATGTAGACTAGCATAATCTAATCAATGTTAATTTAGGCTTAATCACCTCGTTTTGACAAACCAACAAAACGACATGTACTTATAATGGTATGAATCTATTCAATTTTTTATTAATAACAAGATTTTTTTTATTATGGCTAGCATAGACGATGTCAACCAATCTGCTAATCTCTAAAGTGAAATAGAAAAGCAAGTGTGCATGTTATAAATTAAAAAATAAATAAGTTGGACGATAAAAATCTTCGATGATACAGTTGGTCTTGTGGGGTTAGTACTAGAAATATGTATGATTGAAAGTGTTACAACTAATTATTTAATTGATACATATTATATTAAGACTGTTTGGTTATTTAGGAGTTTACAGACCTACATTTTTAAATTAAGTTACCCAGGCCCCTCTTTATTATTATCAATGTTGAGTTTCACTCAAAAGCCAGCAGCCAACTGCTTAACTGTAGCCAAAACAATAAAATGAAAAGTTTGATTAAAACTTAAAAGTCTCAAGAAATTCATCAGTGTTAAATTAAGTTGAAAATTTGCATTGTTAATTTATATTACGCACCTTGCCCGTCTTATTATTAGGCATTCAGTTTCGGCTCGGAAAATTTGATTATTATAATGAATTATATTGTTTGTTTGCCTTTAACTTTCCTTGCACGTTTTGTATTGGACATAGCTTCTGATAAGAGAAGCTTTTACTTTGTTTCTGACTTGAACAATCAATCTTGAATGTTATTATGTAAATCTTCTTACAAGGTGGCCGCAGGAATCCGCTGGATGCAAGAGACACAGGACCGGTAGATGTCGCGACATTTGAGTAGGTCTATGTCCAGCAGTGGACCTGAAGGCCAATTCTCGTAATTTAAAACGTTCAAAATCTAGTCGCAGTCTCATCTCGGCGACAAACAAATGTCAAAAACTTGTCAAAATGTAGGAAAATTTGAGGTATTTTTGACAGATTGAGACTGAGATCAGACCGTGAACGTTCTTAAAAATTAGGAAAATTGCCCCTCTGTTTTGTCAATAATATGATAAACGAATTTTTTAGAAATGTTGCCAAATTATAAGGATAAATTTAATCAACTTTGGGTGGAATATTTTAATATGAGGTCTAAAACTAAAGGTATTTGGTTAAAAACGATAGCTGCTGAACCTCCTCGTATACCTTGGTTTATTACTTTAAGTAGGCGATTATTGGCAACTGCTCTCAGATTGAGATCTGGACACATGCCTCTAAACAATTTTGGATTCCTCATGAAAAAGTGCATCTCTCCAAACTGTGAGACATGTGGTTAGGTAGAAGACGTTGTGCATTTGTTGACGAAATGTGTCCGCTTTCAGACGGAGAGGGAAAAATTAATAAAAGATCCACAAATAAATAAAAATAAAATAGGTTTGTTTCAGGAAATTTTGTCTATGCCATTGTCTGACGCTGCTAAAAGTCTTTTTAGATTTGTAAGTCTTCGTTTTAAATCTACTGATTGAGTGGATGTTTGGTCTAAGAGGGTATATAGATAGATTCTTTGTGTTATTGTTGGAATAAGGTACGATGGGACTGTCATGTATTTTATATAAAAGTCCCTAAATTAAGTAAAGAGAAAAAAAAAATTAGCTATGTATAATACTTAAGATATATTATTTATAGAAGCAGCTGTAGGTGTAACATTACAAAGTTAGAAAATATGTAACCTAACCCTTCGGAGTGCCCTGGCTTAGTTACTGCGACCAATTCGGCTCGCGCGTGGTTATAGTGGCACTACCACGCACGCTCTGATTGTTTCCACCTGTCACAGGCATGTTGTTTTATAATGCCTAAATAATACTTATACTTACTTTTCAAGCAGGGATGTAACATGTGTCTCACTTTCACTATTATTAATTTCACCTGTTTTAAAAATATCTGTGTGCACGTATCGTTACTGAAAAATAGCTAAACCGTAATAAAAGTTAGGGTAACATAACTACTATTGTGTTAAGCAAAACGCTTCCATGTACCCAACAGAGAAATTTTGAATACCTGCAAACGGTCATGTATACGCTTTAATTAAATTATTGCTCTACCTTTGAAAGATTAATTAAATCGGCAGGAATTTGCACTTCGATCCGTTATTCGAGTTGGAAGCCTGTTGAATCGATTATGTTTTTCTTACCTGATGGAATAATAGACTGGGCTTTGACTTGTCTTGGCTCGTACCATAACCGTTTGCTGTACAGGAAAATGTTATAGTATTAGTTGCATTGCACATGGTTCAAAGTCGCTTGAAAATTAATATGAAGCCTGATTTCCTGTCAAATATTGTCTGTGGTAACCTCGTGCAGGTATTTTTTCAAAATAGTATTTATAAAGGAAATGAAACTCTTGTCATAGAACACGTAATTTGTGTAGTGAGACTCGAGCAACTTTGCTTCTAACAATTGCTTAACCATTAAACGATTAGAAACACTTACCTCATTATGATACCACTTGCGTTTAATTTATTAACAAGCAACCCGCCCCAATTTCAAACGGGCGCAATGGACAAGTCAAAACATCGAGATTTTGTGTGCTATATCTAATTATCATATTAAAATATTTTACAATTAGTCCATACGGAGTATATACTCTAAATGATCGTTAAAACCGTATCAAAATCCATCGACCAGCTTAGAAGATCTAAGCGGTCATACGAACAGACACGAAAAGTGATAACCAACCAACAAAACCAATATTTATTATATTAAAACAAAGTAAGATTGTCTGATTAAATTTAACTATTGAATTTGAGAATGGAACTTTATCAACTGAAGATAAATAAAAGCGGTTAGCTCAATTTCTTCTACCAAAAATGGTGTGCTTCTGAAGAGTTGTTTAATGTGTAAAACACACATTTAAAAAATCATGACATCGTCTACTTAAAAACAATATTAAATTCAGTCGCTGATAGACAACGCACAGCTAAAAACTACGCAAATATTTTTAAAAATTCATCCCTTGAAGGGGTTAAGTAGGTACCTAATGAAATTTTATATAGAGGTTCGTCATTTTTGCATAATTATAAGAAATCCCATGGGGCACACGACTTGTATTACAGAAGCCAAGAAGCCTTAAAAGAACTTTATTAAAATACCTGTTTAGAGGTAATTCAAAAGCTAATATTCAACTTAGCAACCGTTCTATATAGGTACGTTACGTATGTATTAATAAAGTTAACGTCTTAACATGCTTGTTAAATACCGTCGGAATATAATCTGTCTACATACGCCTTTATAAAGATAAAATATTTAACTGATCCACTCAAACTTTTTGCGCTAATAATGACGTACACTTTTTTTTAAATTAATGAACCTCTAAAAACTTTTTGTTCTTCTAATGATGCACACTTTTTAAATAATTTTTAGGGTTAGGTTTGGTTAGAACTGTGACCAACCGCACGAGGGCTGAGCGAGCAAAGCGAGTGGTGCCGCGATAAGGGCCAGCGAGGTTCAAGTTGGTCTCAGTTACTTGTCAATTTAGAATTTTTAGGTCCCCAACATAAGAATTATTAGAGGTTCACAAAAAGAAGCGCAATCATTATAATAGAGTGTTTAATAATATTTTTAGGAGCGCATAATGGGAATTATGAGAGTTTCATTTTATTAGAGGTTCGATGCTCTTTATAAAGCCACCGATCTATTTAGCTTTTGTTCCACCACATCCACAAAGTAAAATAAAAAAATAAAAATGTTTATTGAAGAAAAGCCTAAGTACATACTAAAACAATGTTATATTATCACTAAGTGTTTAATAAATAGTTTGATATAGGTACTTGTAGGCATTAAAATCATGCCCTGAATCAAATTATAGTCTTACGAAGAAACTTTCAACCGTGCTAATGAATTCAAAAGTTTTTAATATGCCTTTGGGTTAGATAAGTAATTATTATTATTAGCCTGTGACGTCCCACTGCAGGGCAAAGGCCTCCCTACTCTCTTTTCACCTCTCTCTGTTCAAAGCTGCTAGGGACCAGTTCTTGTTATGTAATACTGCGTCAAATTAAATTAAGTTGTGAAACCTCACAGAAATGACGGGTATCGATATTAAATCTCTCTGCAAAAACCACTTATTAATAAAATATTGTAACACGGTTTTTAAGCTACCAGTGTAATTCCTAAAAAAGTGGTGAATGGTCACACAACAACGTATGTCCAAATACAGAGCGATTTTTGAAACCTCAATGAGAAATACTGGTGAAAAAAACAGAATTCCATCACGGACGTTCAACTATAAGCGAACCATTTTCCTAGGAAACGGAATCTTAACCAAGAAACGTCATAGGTACGAATAAGGTAACCAAAATATGTGTCTAAGAAGTAACGGTTAAATATTACAAATAACATTTTGAAAAATAAGCCATATACCTAACATCAAGATATAAAAAAGCCGTCAAATAAAATTAAGAGTTAGCTTATAAGAGATATTAACGAATAAGGTAAATTTTCCCTTGAAGCCGCGCCCCTCGTGTCCCAAGGCTCTTTTTAAGATGTAAAGCAATCACATGCTCACATATTATTACAAGTAACTCTCTCTACAGAAACTTTGATGAGCTCGCATTTAAATTTCAGATCGTTCAGAATAAATTTGCAATCTAAAACCTACCCTTTCCTGCTTTAATGCTTACTTTTTCCAGTTCCATGCTGAAAGTTAGGAATAAGAAAGGCTTGTTCCAAGTTTTCGATATACATAGTTTTCGTTACTCACACACGGATCATAGATGTTACGTAGATAAGCTAAATTAGCTATATTAAATTACTAGCTGCACCCCGCAATTTCACCCGCGTAACTATCGATCCCGTGGGAATATCGGGATAAAAAGTAGCCTATATGTTAATCCAGGGTGTCAGCTACCTCCATACAATTTTTTTTCAAAATTGGTCTAGCCGTTTGAGCGTGAAGAAGTAACAAACATATAAACACACACACACACACACTCCCCCACACACTCGCAAACTTTCGCCTTTATAATATTAGTGTGATGTGATGTGATTTGATTAATATTGATTGTAATAAAGGTCAAATCTGCCTAGCCTTTTCCCAACTATGTAGGGGTTGACTCCCAGTCTAACCAGGTGTACCTGAATACCAGCATTTGACATAGAGCGATTGCCTATCTGGCCTCCTTAACCCAGTTATTGGAAAACACGATACTCTTTGGTAAGACAGGTTGTCACTTTTGTGGTTCTGACTCCCCGTAACGACTGTCAAAGATCTACGATCTACGGCTTAAAGTGCTTTCCGAGGCGCGGAGGGGTCTCGAAATTAATAATCGATTGTAATAAAATTGGAATGAATTGGATTGGATTGTATGAAATAAAAATCATGGATTGCCATAAAAAAAGAAATAGCACTTGTCAGTAGTTTATAATGACATTTAATAGGTATTGAGCCATTCAATAGCTCATAAGGTATATCTACAAGTAATAGGAAGTTTTCTTAAAAGAAACTGAAATAATTAAATCATTGTGAGTTCTTCTGAGGGTTCGTTTAGCTTAGACGATCGAATTCTCTTTCTCTATAAACAGAGATAGATCATTCTCCCGTTGGTCTATCCAAACTAAAATGTCAAGAATACTAAAAAAATAATGCTCTTGTTCTGGTTCTACTTTCGTTTGGTCTAAACTCACCTTTACGCGATTAACTTTAACGACACTTTTGTTACTCGAGAATATGACTTCATTAAAACCTAACTGGGTAATTAGTATTACTTAGTACTTAACCAAGTTTCAGTTAAAAGCGATAAAGTGAACACTGAACAATAATATAATATTTATATCTATTAATAAATAAGCGAGGATGGTGTATAAAACGGACCTCCTTAACTTTAAGTAATTTTGTCCTCTGTCCCCCGAGAGCGACGTTGCCGTTCTGCAACCTTCTACATGATGAAAAGGTCGGGTTATTTTAATGCATTGATAAAAAGGGTATTCTTTGGCTTTGAATTGAGTTACTGTTTTATTCGGTATAAAATAAAAGATTTTATTTATCCTCGGCGAAATGGTAAAGTGGATTAAGGCTCCTTAGCACTTAAGTGATTGAAACACTTAAAAAAATGAATTCATTTTAGTTTTTAGCTTTTACATTAACAGCCTCCTCTAAGTGAGGATTTTTATATAGTAGGAAAAGTTTGGCTCTTGACCCGTGCCGTAAAAGGCTCTTGATTAAGAGCTCCGGTCGAGTTCGAAAACTCGTCAAACAATTCCGATCGGATCCGTATTAAAGCCACATAGTCCGCACACAACATTAAAAGAGTAATTATAAGTCCTTTTACGTGCCTCCCTATTTTATTTCTGAATACATTTCTAAGTAAGTGAAATAACGTCAACTTCAGGTATAAGGAAACCTAATTACGGTCCACTCAGACGGACCACTTTGCAGCACCGCCTCCCCTGAAACAATCTACTCACTACTTCATTTCACTTTCAACACGAACGCAATATCATGGTATAGACCTACGGCCTGTTGTACACTTGCGACTTTTAATCGTTACTACACGTTGCAAGTCTTACGCACTTTGTTTTTTGGTTTCATAATCGATTAATTCCAATACAATACGAACGAAGCCTAAACAGACATTCCATTTTCTTCCTCATGAATATTCGTCAGTAATTTATTATTCTTAATTCAGCATAATCAGCCTATAATGGTCCCACTGCTGGGACATAGGCCTGCTCTCTGAGGGAAGTGGGCCGTAACCACGCGGGCCCAGTGCGGGTTTGTGAATGTCACATGTCTTCGAATTTTTGGTTCTAAGCTGGTTTTCTCACGATGCTTTCCTTCACCGCTTTTATTCCTTACTAGCTGTGACTGCGACTTCATTCGCGTGCATGACGTTTTAATTTTTTTGCGCGGAACCCTAATTCTTTTTCTAAAATAAAAGTAGCATAAGTTACTCCTTATTACATCAGCTATCTGCCAGGGACAGTCCCGTCAAACAAATAGACAGACAGACAAAAATTGTAAAAAAAAAAATATTCTGGTATATGTACCGTGTATACATCCAGTAAAAAGGGGTTATTTTTATATTACAAACAGACACTCCAATTTGATTTATTTTTATAGATTAATATCCCTCAATTAACTATAGTAGGTATCTATGCCACAGTACCTTTATACCTAGATTGTTGACCTAAACCAGTCAAAAAAATAATATTGCTTATTTAAAAATCTGAACATTCATTACAAAACAAAAGACGTATGTTTGTGCAAACCCTACTGCCTATGCCTATAGTTAGTGTACACCACTCTAGAGCCATAGTACGCATACCTTCAATATTGCGGGCCTAAGATCGAATGAAATGTGAAATTAATAGCACTTGATGTAATTACTCTGGGTGCCGAATTAAATAAGGGACCATTAGCGATGTCTGCAGTCCGTGAAATTTATGAAAATAATTCTGAAGACGTCTTTTTAAAAGGTTCTATTGTTCTTGGGTAATTGTTGGGAAATGCCTTGAGTGTGACGATATCTGTAGTATATAGAACATGCTATCAGTATATACATAAATAGGTAGGTGATTTAAAGGCAAATGACTGAAGCTATGAGGAAGGATTTAAATTAGAAAATGATTTTCCATCGGTGATTACGTTTTGTTGGCTTTTTAGTGGATTTGCACGAATTTACTCCGAATCGGGCGAATCGACACTTTTAATTTTTTTTTATTGGTGACTCGCACGAAGTTAATTTAATTGTGGGCGAGTCGACAACTCCAGAAATATGTATTAGGCAATTGGCACATTTTGAATTATATGCAATAAAGTATAGAAAAAAAAGGACACTAGCGCACAGAAGTGACACGAGTTAAACATTTTAAAACGTGTACTTTTTCTTAACTTCAACATACTTCTGGAGTTGTCGACTCGCCCACAAATAAATAAACTTCGTGCAAATTTAATAATAAGCCGTTTTTACCCGACTGCGGCGAAGCTTAAAAGGAGGGCTATGTGTTTGACCTGTATGTTTGTCCGTTTCTTTGTTCCCACGTAACTTCTAAACGAAAGAACGAATTTGAATAAATTATACGTCTTTAGATTTGTCTTGGTAGCGCGAGTGTCACTGGCTACATTAAAACAAAAAACAAAGTAAAATGGCGGATTTGGGGTGCCATATTGTGGAGTTCGAAATTTTTTCTTCTTCTAATACTATTGAGTGGGATATTAAAATGAAGGGTTTGAAAAGGCAATTACAAAAATATACACAACTTATATGGTAAAAAGTAATTCGAAGTGACAAATCGTACAAAACACGTACCAAGAACTACATTGTCTGTTAAATCTTTCACGTTTGTAAACTAAAAAGCTGGAAATAAAAAAGTAATTAAAAATACTAAAAAAACCCGACTGCGGTAAAAAAACTTAACATAAAAAAACTGAAAAGCTAAAAACAAACCCATTTTAAATTAAATAAAAGTTGGAAGCAGGCGGGACCCATACAATTTTTATTATATTTTCAAACTCAAATGTGTCCCGCCTGCTTCCAACTTTTATTTAATTTAAAATGGGCTTGTTTTTAGCTTTTCAATTTTTTAAACTTATTTTTTTTTTAATAAGTTTCATGAATTTAAGAACTGTTCAAGGTTCTGCTAATGTCTGCACGAACACAATTCTTTCTTGCAATGAAGATAGGTACTCGTACTGGCATAAAAACTATATGCAATGCTAAAAGACTGAACTATTTAATTCAATTGGAACGAAAACAAATTACCACACAAAACAAAGTTATGAAAGGGTAGTGTTACATTTCTGTTAAACTGAGTGATCATAATTAATGATTAAACGAACTTACCTGAGTGAAGTTCTATCATAATTATACGAAGCGCTTCGTCCGAAGAGATTAGTATTTTACATTATAGACAACATGTAGTTACGCCGTTAGTGTTTACCGCTTTGCACTGTGGTTGAGAGTATTTTTTTTTTTTTTTTTTTGTGGGTACTTTACAAACCCTAGACTGTCATAGCTCGACTTCCTCCGGTCATTTAGTTTAGAGTTTTCATATATTGACATCAAAAACCTTTCTTTTGTAACATACGGGTATGATGGGTGGGTTGGGAGTGCATACTAATCTCTTCGGACGAAGCGCTTCGTATAATTATGATAGAACTTCACTCAGGTAAGTTCGTTTAATCATTAATTATACTTCGCGCTTCGTCCTCGAGATTAGTATTTTACATTATAGACAACATGTAGACTTTGAGAGTCAGGACAAAAGAAAGTGTTTTAATAATACCCTTTTAATTATTCAGTTAACTTTATTCAATCAACTACACTTTATGTGACAAAACCAAATTTAAGAATAATTTTACTCTTAGTAACTGAATACAATTATTACTTAATAATAATAAACATCATTACTATATGTATTTTTATAAGAAGAACTAAATAAAATACTTGTTTACTTAACATTCTGATTGATTAATTATGGCCCTTGCAAATGACAAATTATCCTCGTTGACAATATGTCTTTTATAATATTTGGCAAAAGTATTGGAGTTGCCACTCCAACCTGCGGTGTTACGAATTAAATCAACACTGACCCCAAGAGATTGTGCACGGGACGTGGCGGCATGGCGGGTACTGTGCGCTGAGAATATGTTGGTGTCTAATCCGCACTCGCCAAGCGTGCATTTTACCCAGCGGCTGAGTGTTTGTGAGCCAACTGCTTTGTGTGGTTTACTCATACCTATAAACAGGCTCACAGATTTCCGTAACGATGAAGTTTTCTCTAAGTAGCATTCTACTGCTTTGGCAGGACAGATGGAGGGCTTATCGTTAAAGTAAGGTAGGAAAAGAATTGGTTGTTTAGCGCCAGGGCGAGAAGTTTTTATAAAATCTGGGATTTTTATAATTATTTTATTGTTAAGAAGTTCGATGTTAACAATTTTAATTTTTGAAAGAGTTTGCATTCTGTGAGCTGTTGTAAGGGCAAGTAAGGTAATAGTCTTTTTGGTCAGTTGGTTTAGAGGTAAGTCTTCGTTAGGGAACCAAGAACTTAGATGATCTAGGACGCCGTTAGTGTCCCAAGTAAAATTATATTTTGGAAGTGGTGGTCTAATTCGGAATACACCCTTTAGAAATCTCTGAAGCCTATCGTCTTTTGCTAAGGCTGGGCCTAGTGTCAATGAAAGGGCAGATCTATATGAATTCAATGTCCCGTATTGACATCCCTCGTTAAACATTTGTGTAAGAAAGGATATTATAATAGGAACCGATGCTTTGTAAAAATCAACAGAGTTATGTTGACAAAAGAGCCACCACTTACGGAGACATACATCATATTGTCTTATTGAACTATCCGACAATGAGGATACCATGATATCTAAGGAGGCCTTTGGTAGACTTCTTCTTGTTAACGCCTCCCGGATAACACTCCTGCAACCAGGGTAAGGGAGGAGTGTATTCGGCGGGAGCTGGAATGAAATGACAAGACGTTATCTTCGGGTGAGAACGTAACAGTCTTGGATACAAGGAGGCTCTTAAATAACGGGTACCAAGCCTGTGTGGGCCATAATGGAACAATTAAGATGCCACGCGCTTTGTCCGCTATAATTTTCCTAAGTGTTTTGAGTATCATTGAGAAAGGTGGGAAGGCGTAAAAATAGTAGCTGGACCAACATATCGTAAATGCATTAATAGCCATAGCGTCTGGGTCCCTGTGCCACGAGATATAATTTGGACATTTATTGTTCAATCGACTTGCAAAAAGATCAATTTCCGGTAAATCAAATTCAATCGTTAAACGTTGAAACGCCCAGTCAGCTAATTCCCACTCAATGTCTGGATGTGTTTTACGAGACTCTGCGTCTGCTACTATATTATCGCAAGACCTTATATATGATGCGAAGATGTAAAGCTTTCGGGATTCGCACCACTGCCAGATATCTCTGGTTATTTGAGTGAGACGAGGAAATTGAATACCACCCATCCGGTTGATGTAAGATATCGCGGTAGTGTTATCTATTCGCAAGAGTATCTGGCAATCATGCAAATCCTTGGCAAAGATTTTGAGAGCTATAAAAGCGGCAAGCAGCTCAAGATAATTTATATGCTGTTCTTGTTCACTTTGTGACCATTGACCACTTGCCGTGTTACTATTACTACAGGCACCCCACCCCGTTGTTGAGGCGTCAGAGTATATTTCAAACTTATAATCATCATCTCTGATACGGCGAGAGGAGTGATTTATGGAACCGAGCCACCACTGAATGTCTGGTAAAACAGAATTAGGGATATTCATGAATGTATCGTAGTCATTATGGTCACGTAGATTAAGGAATTTGCAGCGTTCTAATTCTTTGGTGTATAACCACCCGTATTCAATAGCGGGGCAGGCCGATACAAGTAAACCTACCAGTTGGGCATATTTTCTGATCTTACAGCGTTTTACTTTAATAAAGTGTTCTAATTCAGAATGAATGCGCAATCGTTTTTCAAAAGGCAAACTAAGAGTCATACTTGGTGAATTTATAATCATTCCTAAAAATTTACATGTTTGTGAGGGTACGAGGACACTTTTTTCTTCATTAACAATGAAACCCAAGGAAATAAGCAGATCTTTAGTGGTATCAATATTTGTGCGACATTGCTGGTACGATTGACCAAATAATAACCAGTCGTCTAAATACAGGGTGGATAATAATCCAATAGACCGTAAACGTTTCGCAACGGGTTTCATAATTTTGGTGAAAATGAAAGGTGCCGTGCTCAATCCAAAAGGTAGGACGTTAAATTGATAAATTCTGTTATTAAAAGCAAAACGAAGGTACTTTTTTGATTCGTTATGAAGTTTGATTAAAAAGTAAGCGTCCTTTAGATCAAGAGTGGCCATATAACAGTCTTTAGATGTTAATTTTAGAGCAGTACGTAAATCTTCAAGTTTAAAGTGGTCAGGAGTAATAAATTGATTTAATTTTTTAAGATTTAAAATGAACCTCATTTTCCCATTAGATTTAGGTGTAAGGAAAAAGCTTGACAAGTATTGGCCACTACATGGTTTACACTCTGAGACGGCACCTATTTGTAAAAGATTGTTTATTGCTTCCATAAGCTGTGTACGTTCAGAATCAGTATAATCACGTGGAATGGGGAACGTGTCTTGGACTACTGGAGATGAAAAAAGTATTTTGTATCCTTTGATCCACGACAAGATGGTTTGGTCGTCTGTGATTTGTGTCCATTGAGGGTAGAACAATGATAAATGGCCAGCGTACTTAACTGCATTTAGTATCGGCGGCGAGTCGCAGGAGGTGCTGGCGGCGGCGGCGGAGGCGGCGGCGGGGGAGGCGGCGGCGGTGCCGGCCACGCTGTCCTGTAGGGGCCGTACGCTGGCGGCGGCGGCGCAGGGGCTCGCGGGGCTGCAGGCCCGCGGCTCCTCGTAGCACCCGGATGCCTGCGCGTCGGGGCAGGAGCTCGCCGGTTTTTTGGAAACGACGTGATAGATTTCTTGGGCTGGGTTTTATCGTCTGCTTTTAATTCGACGCCGGATTTGTTCACGGCCCTCGCAGATTTAATTGTTTCAGCCAAATTCTCCCCGAACAAGAAGGAATCAATTTTTGTGCTCGTAAGATGTTCTTTCATATCTTTTTTAAGAGACGATAGAACGAAATGTTTTCTAGTGGCAGAATCATTGTGTTGGATGTCGCAAAGAAGGCGAGCGACGTCCATGAGTTTTTGAAGCATCTCGTTATCCCTGTCTTTCGAGTTAAGATGTGATGTAATAATTTCGCCTAAGCAAGATACAGCTGACGCCATTTGCACTTGCTTAGCCTCAATACCCTTGTCTCGCTTAATAGCGATATCAGCGAGCGCTGCTTTAATTTCAGGGTTAATTTTAGGTGCTCCTATGTAAAGACAGTTCGCGGGCAAGGGATATTTTGCTATAAGAGTCTTTTTTACTTCTTTGCTAAGACCTTCTTGGGCAAGATGTTGTAAACGCGATGCGAGTTCCGGACGTATATCTTTGTTATACTTAATTTGTGATAATGGGTCATCACCTAAGATTTCTAGTGTGTCAGTGTCTAACACCTGAGGTTCTTCCTGGCTAGGATTTTCAGGAGCCAAGACCGAGGCGGTTTTGTCAGAATCATTGGTTGGAAATGACGCTGGGATTTCTTGGCAGACATCGTTTATAATTTGCTCGGTAATCTGACAATCATTATGTGCGACATGGGCAGGGGAGTCTGATAACCAGATATCTGGGTCCAGAGGTGAGCAAGGTGACTCTGTAAAGAGTACTGCAATTATTGTAATTGTCTTTAATTAATAAAGCAATGTATCGAGTTCGTCCCGATGACGGCTCTGAGAATACTGCTATTTTAGCATATTGTTATGCTTATTTTTCCAGACTTAATTATATAAAAACACAGCGCCCATTATCATCAATGAATTTATAGAATTTTTCAAATAGTAAGTGGGTAGTTAGCAAAATATGGCAATTTTAATTTCAAATTATTGCTTATCATTACATAGACATAGACTTTACTAAGTTACATTTTATCATGTTTCGTAATGGGGCACTGATTGCGATAACTACTGTTATCAGTTTTCGGTTTTGTACAATTCCCGCTGAATTGTACGGTTACCGTTATGTTTTTGAATGCGGTGAAATAGTCCCGCAGACTATTTCGGTTGCATTCGTCTGGGTAAGTATTATGGTAATTGTGTAAAAAACACATAAGAAAATAATATGTAGGTAGGTACCTGGTAGATGAATTTCGCTTCGCATCCTTGTAGCACAATCACGAGTTGGTGAATCTTCTTCTCGGGAATCACTATCCGAGTCACTGTACTTTGTCCTACGGATCTTGCGTTTTAACTTTTTCACTTTACGCATCAAATGGAACATTTCGTCTTCTACCGACCGTTTTCTTTTTGGCATTTTAGTACGTGAGGAGCGCGAATCAAAAATACGTGTTGAGCGGTCGAGCACTAAACTGCGAATGACCGGAGGAAGTCGAGCTATGACAGTCTAGGGTTTGTAAAGTACCCACAAAAAAAAAAAAAAAAAAAAAAAAAAAAAAAAAAAAAAAAAAATACTCTCAACCACAGTGCAAAGCGGTAAACACTAACGGCGTAACTACATGTTGTCTATAATGTAAAATACTAATCTCGAGGACGAAGCGCGAAGTATAATCAGCCTATAATGTTCCCACTACTGGGACACTGGCCTCCTCCCGGTGAGAGGGAGTGGGCCGTAATCCACCACGCAGGCCAGTGCGGGTTGGCAGATGTCACATGTCTTCAAATATTTGGTTCTAGGACGTGCCGGTTTCCTCACGATGTTTTCCTTCACCGTTTTGAGAGCAGTGGTGATGAAATAATTTACACAAAGTAAAGCGCCTGTCTGGGCTCGAACCTACGACCTACAACTCGTAAGTTGCGGCCGTTACCACTTGGCCACCACTGCTCTCATACGACACCCCTTGGTAAGACTGGTTGTCAGACTTTCGGCTTGTTTCCACTCACATCTGCCTTGCAAAAATCTTTTGTTAGTCACCTTTCATTCATCCCCTCAACATGACCAAACCAATTACGCGTACTCTTTTAGATTTTAATCACTACATCTTCCTTTAACCGCTACGTTGTCTTATTACATCATTTCTTTAAACTGAGTAACATAATCGCACTTTCATAAACTGTTAATTCAGACAGTAGAGCAGGTCGCAACATTCTTTGCACAAAAGCAACTTACCAACTTCCCAACTACACCTTCATTTCGAAATAAAAGCGCACACACTTTTAGCATGCAGGGGAAATTGTTCGCAGAGGATCTCAGTATTAGCAGGCAGGGTATTTAGCGAGAGCGAACTTACGTGAACAGCCTTTGTGTGTGAAATTGAATCATGAAGCAGCTTTAATAAATTAATCGCTAAGTAGTCGTGTCTCCCTTTTAGAGGCTTACTTGCTCTTTGCTGGAATAATGTAATATTCGCGATATACGCTAGTAATAACACCTATTAGGCAACTGTATTGAATTAAACGAGGCAGGTGTGCGATCGATCACTCTGATGAGTCCCTGCGGAAAGTAATACAATGTTATGGAAAGAATTGAGCTTCCTACAACTGTGAGTAGGTGTGTTGCTTAAGATTGATTGCTACTCATTTGAAAGGTGAATTTTCTTTAGTTACAACGCCTTTCACTGTTTTTGTTCACGATTTAACTAAGAAAGTATCTAATTTTTAAGGTTTTACCTCCTCCCACCTAAAGTCATGCATTAAAAATAATAATTACACGTTATTACGCTCACGTCTCCCTCTCGCCGAGAGAAGGCTTGTGTCCCAGCAGTGGGAACATTATAGGCTGATTATAACTAACGCTGACGTCGGTCGTGGACGTCTGTCACGCGATACCCATAGACATGCATGGTATACCACAAATTCCAAAATATATTGTTAGCATACCTTTGATGTAGACTACCGACGCCCGTGACCCAATTTACGACGTGTAATTTTCGGCAGGTATGTCGCTATACGCTACGCTCATTAACACCTTCGGCGCCCTGTGCATCTTTTTGTCACACAGTGTCTGGAACATTGTGTATCCAAAAGTATACACATCTTTTTACTTAGTAAATGCGCTGTGTATCCTTTAGGAACACATTTTCTATACATTTATTACGCAAAAGTGAAAGTCCGGGCCTGACGCATTTTTTCGGTATAAATGGTCTGGGAATCGGTACAAAAAAACAAATTAGTCAAAACTTGAGAAAACGGCCACTTAGGGTCTGGCGCTGAGGGTGTTAAAGCCTAAGGTACACACACCCCACCTTATTTTTAAGTACACCTCCACAAAATACGTAGGCACATTTATAGCACAAACGATGCGTATGTGAGTGACGTCATTAAAATGGGTCCTTACGCGCACCGCTCGACATTCGGAAGTGTGTCTGTCTACGCTCTCACAGAGAGGCCCACTTACGGGAAATACCACTAATGTCGAAAATATACGTAATAGGGCCGCTCCGTGTGTTGCTTGTTCTTCAAAAAAAATAAGTTTAAAAACTAAAGCCCGACTACTGAAAAGGATGAAACAAGAAAGTACCTACCTTCCTGTGGTCGCATGCCGCTGTACTAACATACTTATAAGCTATGGTAGCATATAATTATATAGTAATTATATATTTGACCAGTATGTATGTAAGTTCATCTGTTCCCTGATAACTTCAAACTTCTTGTCATAATGGGACAAATGAGGTATCGTTGGAAACGTCTTGATCGTCCGCTGGTTATAGGCTATGTGACGTCACATTAAATCCAAAATGGCGCCCTCTAGCGGGCATAAAGTCACGATCTAAAAAACTTTTCTTTAATAATGCCGTGTTGTACCTACTATATAATTGTATGCTACCATAGCTTATAAGTATGTTAGTACAGCGGCATGCGACAAGAAGTTTAGAAGTTATCAGGGAACAGATGAACTTACATACATACATACCGGTCAAAATCATAACCCTCCTTTTTGCTTCGCCGTAGTCGGGTAAAAAGGTTTAGTTTTATTTTATAAACTTGTATGAATAAAAGGTTGTAGAATCCTACTTCCTACTATAATGATGGATGGATGGATGGATGTTTGTTACTCTTTCACGTAAAAACTACTGAACGGATTTTGATGAAACTTTACAGTAATATAGCTTATACATCAGAATAACACATAGGATACTTTTTATCTCGATATTCTCACGGGATTGACACTTATGCGGGTGAAACCGCGGGGCGCTGCTTGTTTATACATATTACAGTCGCAGTTTGTTGACTGGCTAATATTTTTTTACTGCTTCAAGAGCTGGTCTCGTGGAGTATGTGCTAATACAAGAGAAGGAGAAGAACCTGTTATACAGTAATGTAGCAGGTATTCTATTTGTCCCTTCTGGAAAACAGGCGTGATTTTGTGTGTTAGTCGATAACTATACCTACATAATATAAAACAAAGTCTAATTTCATGTGTTTCGTTCTTCTAAATTGCACAATGGACATTGATACGGGTTTCACCATAATTTGGAATAAATTTGGATAATTTATTCCGGAAGGTTTATGAGTGTAAAAGTTTAATATTCAATTTAGATTTAAAGCAGACATCTCGATGTTTTGTCATATCGTAAAAACCGTGCGAAGCAGGTCAGGAGTCAAGAATAAAAACACAAACTTGCTTGATGAAAGACTTATTAGGTAACAAAATTCAAAGTCTGACGACAAACGTTTCTTGATATTGTAAGAACATGTTTCGGAAACATCGGAGCCTCAATTGGTATTCTGATATTTTTATCTCCTTGCAACATTTCAGGTGACAGCTGTCATACGAGTTGCCGATTACTCGCAAATTGCTCTGAAGGAGTACCCGTGAGGTATGAATATCGCGAAATATTTTTGTGAAATGTGTTTCGTACGAAATAATTTACCTACTTCATAAGTTTAAGCACTCGAAAAAGGTACCAACTTACCAGCAAATTTTATATTTTTATTTACGCTAAAGAGTGGTTTTGGCTTGTTAGTGTTGTTTTTAGGATTCTGCCACTTAAGAGGTAAAATCCATAATTAACACTATTGAAATTAAAAAAAAATAGTACCTAATTGAACAATTTTATTTCATTACTTTTTATTTTTATGTAATTATTGGAATAATATTACATACAATTCAACTGTCGAATTGATAACCTCCTTCTTTTTTGAAATCGGTAAATAAAAACCAAAACTTATTTGAACGCCACCCGGTGTCAGATTTGCTTTTCAAATTAAATTAATTATAACGGTCGAGGTTGGAAACGGAGCTATGTTTCTATCATAACTCATTATGCGATCTCGTTACTAACATTCCGAAAATTTTAATCATAGTACAGACCGTCATAATTACTTTCTCAACTTCCCAAATCCGCTCCATTCATCTCAGTTAAAAAATGTTTTACAGCACCTAAGTGTGTTGTGAAGTTGAATTGTATTCTTAAACTTTAAAGGTGTAATTTGAAGTTCTTCAGAAGACGTGGATGGCGGAATAATAACATTCACAGTTTTAAACTTTTGCAACTATGAAAATTGTTGCCAGAATCGAGTTTAACTCTCATCGTTCACAAGTGCTGGCGACTTTGTGCAACTTCCTTTTTTATTTCAGATTTTATGTAGCTATAAACTAAGGAGCTAACTTTAAAACTTTTTAACAAAAAATTAAACCTCCGAAAAAACTGAAAAGCAAAAAATAATAAACTTTTTTTATTTAACCTTAATAAATAAGTTCTTAAACTAATGCAAGTATACCTAAGTAATTTAGAGTCGGCGCCAAACAAGCAAATTAATATCGTTGCGAGTGGTCGTGCGGAGAGCGCATTTTTTGTTTGAAATGTTAATGTTTATCGCTATAGATTTCACGTTGCTTATTTCTTTAAATTTAAGGTAATTTAGTAATCTTTGTTCATTGATTGTTTGGCGCCGACTCAAAATTACTTAGGTATACTTGCATTAGTTTAAGAACTTATTTATTAAGGTTAAATAAAAAAAGTTTATTATTTTTTGCTTTTCAGTTTTTTCGGAGGTTTAATTTTTTGTTAAAAAGTTTTTATTTTATAATTTTTTGAGGCTATAATTTACTAATTACTACATGCTTAATGTTTGATTACTTTTAAAATACCTACCTTACTTTAGACATTAACTGTTATAATCCTACTTTAACTATTATTTTTTGTGTAATATAAATAATATAA
Source organism: Amphipoea lucens (assembly GCA_947508005.1). NCBI lineage: Eukaryota > Metazoa > Arthropoda > Insecta > Lepidoptera > Noctuidae > Amphipoea > Amphipoea lucens. Next base: position 10,373,120 of record OX382358.1, read on the forward strand.
TGTAATACTTAAAAAAAACAGGCTTTATATACCAACATAGATAGGCCTTTTATTATTTTAATTGTAATACACAGCTCAGCATTAAAATCTGTGAATGAACAATAAATCACCCCTATTTTCCCACCCTTAGGGTAGGATTATTTTTTCCAAATTTACATGGGACCAACTTCGAAGTATGTCCTATCCAACAAAAGAAGAATTATCAAAATCGGACTACTCTGTAAAAAGTTAAGCGTGGTCATACATTACAATCAGTGAGTGAACAATCAATCATCCCCTGTTTTCTAACCCTTAGGTTTGGAATTTTTTTTTCCAAATTTATATGGGACCAACTTCAGGGTATACCCTTTCTAATAAAAAAAGAATTATCAAAATCGGACTGCTCTGTAAAAAGTTATGCGTGATCATACATAAAAAAAAAAAAAAAAAAAAAAAAAAAAAAAATATACGCGTCGAATTGAGAACCTCCTCCGTTTTTTTTCGTCGGTTAAAAATTAAAGCTTTGGGAACGAAATAGGAATATCTTAAATGTTGTTAGAGTTACGGGTGTGCCTAATTGAATGAACAAAATCCAATTTCAGGCATTAGTGTCTAGAATTGTTAACAAGATGCTTGAGAAAGAGGGAAGTTTTAGTGCCGTACTTCGTAGTAGATATATGTATCCGTATGATGAAAATGGTAGTGTCATTAAATTGTGCACTTTGAAGGCTTGTGATGACGACCTTTCTTCCAAGGCGTATTTTGTCATGAATGCCAGTTATCTTGTTCTATATCAATTAATACCATAAAATAAGTCGCTTTTCGTGTTTTTGTCTATGTGATCGTGTTGTTTATTTATTTATTTAAACTTTTCGCACATAAAAAAGGTACAAAGGCGGACTTAATGCCTTAGGCATTCTCTACCAGTCAACCAAGATTGTTCTTCTATATCTAAACCACGCAATGGATTTTAATTCGTCATCAGTTAGAAAATTAATTCCAGATTTTTATGTATATAATTTATTAAACTTAAATATTAATTGAAGTTTTTTTTTTTTTTTGCGACACGAACCTGCTTCGCACGAGTCGCAAGTTATTGATAATAACGAAACACGTATGAAATGTACCCATTTGTTGTGGTGTACTACAATTTGGTAACTTTTGTGCATGATAATACCTACAAGAAGTAAATATTATTTGAAAGCTTTAGTAAAACGACGGACCATGACGGACTCATCAATTTTATTAAATGTCTTTACGAGACGGGTTCCAAATGTTCCTGAAAACGGTCAGGTTTACGAAAACAAGCTTATTGTGGCTTACGAGTAATTACCAACTTCGATTTATTGGGAGACATTCACGTCGTACACATTCGTTGGAAGTGTTTTACTTGCAAAGCGACATAAGCTAATTAAGTTAGTTGATGTTCTATGAAATATTTAATTATATTTATTCAGAAAATCACTGAAACTTCATGCCAGGGCAGGTATTTTCTGAATAAATAAAAATAACATAAGTCCCTGGAAGTATGGATCAAATCGAATAGGGGCGTGGGCAAGGTCATTTCCAAACTTTTTAACCCTGAGAACATAGATTTATAATAACTATTATAAATCTATGCCTGAGAATGTCAGTGAATTTTTTTACGGTTCAAAAGTTATGACCGATTTTTATTTTTTTTTTCAATCACTTCGCATAGTGCTCAAAGAAAATAATCATAAAAAATACTATCAGGGCTATCTAAAAAAAAAAATTGATAGCTCTGATAGCTGTTTTTAAAGATTTTTATAAAACGATTCGATTTCTCTTCTTTTTTTTAGTTATCTTTTTAGTTTTTTTTTCTTGCTAAAACGTTTGAAAATTACCTTGTCCACTCCCTATTCAATTTGATCCAAACTTCCAGGGACACCCTGTATATCGCTCATTTGGAGAAACATCGACATAACTACTAGGTACTTTTTTTTTAAGTCTTTGCTTTCCTAACGTAAGTATGCTTTCTTAGTGCTTTGGCATATTTAACTCATTTTTGGAAAAAATACATTTAAGTCGATGTTTCTCTAAATGAGCGATCTATAAAACTTCAAAGTCCTGACTGACTGATATATCAACGCACAGCCTAAATCGCTGGTCCTAGAGACATGAAATTTAGAGCGTGTGTTCTTTGTGAAGAGTAGGTTTCCACTAAGAAGGGTTTTTCAAAATTCCGCCCCTAAGAGGGTGAATGGAGGGAGGGTGGAAATTTCACGCGGACGAAGTTGCGGGCAGAAGCAAGTACTATAATATACTCGCTGACTTTTTCCAATTTTTAATAGTTAGGTACCTATTCTGCTATTCAGGGAGGAAACAAATCCAGCAAATCAAAGATCATAAAAATCAGTCCAGCCGTTCTTGAGTTATAAATGGTGTAACTAACCCGACTTAGTTTTATTTATATAAATAGATAATGTTATCAAGGATTCAGTATATGAATCCCCCTTTTTTTTGGGTGGGAAATCGTTAAATGACCCCGCTCTGGGTAGAGCGGAAGGGAGTGTCAGACTCTTACTGACTAAAACCCATCCGTGTTCCTTCCTTAGCCCTTTATGTTCCAGGGTAGCGGTAACCCTTTCGGACAATCCCGCTACCCCGGCAGGCTTCGGCCCTAACAGGACCCTTCCTTTATGCTGACATCTCTTTGAAGCGCGCGTGGTCCTGGTCCTGAATACCCCTGCGTTGAAAATTTCGACGGTTATTATAAAAGGGGTTTAAGATCATGTGCTGAACTCATGGTTTCAGTCCCTGCTACCTGTATAGTACTCACATTTTGCCAGCTATGTTTAACGCTCATATAAAAGGGGCCGAGCCTATTGCCATCAATTTGGCACAAATCCAGACTCCGGTTTGCTACTGAGAAATTTTTCCTGGAAAAACCCAATAACACTTTACCCGACCTGGGAATCGACCTCATGCTCAGCAGCAGCGCTTGCGGCCACTAACGAAGTAGTTGTGACTACTAGACCAACGAACAAATACTGCCTAACATAGAATGAACCCTAAACTTCTGCAAAAACTCTCTAAAATATCCATACTAATATTATAAATGCGAAAGTGTGTCTGTCTGTCTGTTACCTCTTCAAGCTTAAACCGCTGAACCGATTTAGATGAAATTTGGTATAGACATAGTTTGAGTCCCGGGAACGGACATAGAATAGTTTTTATCCCAGAAATCATCTTTTAATGGGGTGAAAAGTGGGGTGGAAGTTAATATGGGGAACCAGTAACCGCTGAACAGATTTAGATGAAGTTTGGCATCTGAGTAGACCATGGCCTGGATTAGGACATAGGGTACTTTTATATCGCTATATCTTCCGTAGGAATCGTATCAAGACTTATGCGGGTGAAACCGCGGGGCGCTGCTAGTTTTATAATAAACAGCAAGCTTTCTATCTCAAAATTACAAAACACATAGGTACCTACTTAAATATACAGTATAAAAACATTATCATACATAATCACAAACATAAGTACATGTAAATTAACTCAACAACAATAATTTACACCCATTCAGAGCTAAATAAGTTCGCAAAGAAAATTTTCAGAGCGGGCTCCGTGCAACCTCGTATAATTTTTATTAAAATTAAAGACACAGTCAAGTTTTCCCACGGTTCTTTTCTGGTACTAAAAGTAAAGTGTACAGGAAGAATATCGGCTTTTCTACTGCAAAACAGACCAAGTTGTGGAGACAATCGTATTGCAGATGTAGCTCTGCAGACTGGAAATATCCCGCCCAGGGTTAATATGATTTTCCTCGCGGTAACTTTTGCGCTAATTATCATAATTTGCTCTGATTGAAGTGAATTGCGGGATCGTGGCTCAATAATTAATACCGGGAACAATTATTCAACAATTTTAAGTTGGGCTTGCTATCGATCTGTCTATAGATGAGTTTACATTCTCATGCCTAGCAGAGCAAGTTTAATCCGACTACGTTATCAGATAACCGCTGAGTACATAGAAAGATAGATATATAGAATACTCTTTATGATGTACACCATAAATTTTACAATGGGTGGCACAATGGGCGGTCTTATCGCTAAAAGCGATCTTAAAGACAACCTTTAGTTGAATAAAAAAGGGGAAGCAGAGACAATACATAATAGGTAAAATATTCCCAGCATATTCCCAGCTATTGTATCTATTGCATTGCTTTAGTATATTTATATGTATAGTTTTATTTAATTATACATTTTATAAAAGGGTCCTTAATTTATGAACTACTAGCTTGTCGGAAATTATCCCACGGGAACGACTACCGGGACAAAAAACCATAAAAGCTTATGTTCCTCCATAGCATCAGGTACCGGCTTGTGAAAGTCCCGTCAAATTCGGTCCAGCCGTTTCAGTGTTTCATACTTCCCGTGGATGTCGTAAAAGGCGACTAAGGGTCGTACCGGAGAATGGGCAGCAGCGTTCTCTATGCATTTCACCACCATACTGCGATCGCCAACCCGCCTGGCAAACGTGGTGATTATGGCAACATCCCCCCCTCCCCCATATGAGGCTACGGTAGCGGCCAAGGCCACGGTGAGGCAAGGGGTGCTAAGAATCCCCGGAAGAACAACCAGACAAACAGACAAAAATTAAAAAAAAAATGTTTTTTTGTTATAAGTAGCGTATATACTTTCACTAGCTTTTGCCCGCGACTTCGTCCGCGTGAAATTTCATCCTCCCCCACTCACGCTCTTAGGGGTGGAACATCGATTTATTAGTGATCGATGGTGTGGAATTACGAAAAGCCCTTTCTTAGTGGATACCTACTCTTCACAAATTTCATGTCTAGAACCAGCGGTTTAGGCTGTGCGTTGATGTATCAGTCAGTCAGGACTTTGAATTTTATATAAATACTTTCTTATGCATTTAGTAAAAAGCTGTTATTTTGATATTACAAACTTCAATTTTATTTATTTGTATGCAGTGATAAATGTATTCATTTTCTCCATCCTTGTACTTTATCATTCCTTCCGAAAACACAGAAGAATTCTGTTAAAGGATTAACGCAATTAAATTTACGAGTATTAAACTTCATTTTCTCCATTCTGTATGTATTCCAGTAGTCAAAAGATGCCACCACACGAGATCTCCAGTTCACAATCGCGTTGCTAATTTAATTAAATCTGCTTCGTAATAACGTTGTTGCTTATAGTGCATTGTTTCATTAATACGGAGTATACTTATTCGTACTGTATTATTTTTAATTATATGAAAGGTATTGTACATAATTAAGTCGTGAATGTTCCGTGAAAATGCCTTTGTTTGGACAAGGATAAATTTGGCAACCTATTTAAGATGAGAAGTAAAATGCTTGCTATTTATTTGTTAAAGAACATCAACACCATACACATTCAGCATTCTACTTACCTATTGACTTTATTACCGAAATCCGTTTAGACGTTAACAGGCTATTTTTCAGTCCTCTAAGCATTATTTTTACGTTGGAACCTTCTCCTTTTATTTACTTTTAACGAGGTCTTGGAAATTGATGTTGGTGTACGATAGTAAAGTAAGATGGTTTCAAGAAAACTAATTAGGCAGCCTACGGAGAATTGCGGCGGTTTGTCTTCTAACTAAAACTAAACTAGCACATTTAGAATGTAAAGAATAATAATTTATTCTCATGAGGTACCCTTATTTTAATAAGATAAGACTTACATTGTTGGTTCGTCTTACTTCAAAATTGATCAATCTTTGATCGTGAATGTGCTACTTAAGTAATGGTAGCCTCACACGTAAGGCCGTTTACACATTATGCCGCAGCTGCAGCGGCACCATCGCCGCCGCGGCGCCGCTGCATCAGTCACCCTTGGATTTGTGTGAACCCCCACAGACGGCTCCGCGGCGGCGACGGCGATTTTTTATAAGACCTATCAAAACTCGCCGCGGCGCCGTGTGCAAGGGTTCATACAAATCCAAGGGCAACTATTACAGCGGCATAGCGGCGGCGACGGCGCCGCCACAGCCACGGCATAATGTGTAAAGGGCCTAACGATATACTCGTGCAAGTCTAAACTTGCACAAGTCTGCGTGTCTAAACTTGCACAAGTCTGCGTGTCACCAAATGATTCGGATAATTGTGCACAGTGCAAGTCTATAATTTCGCGCTAGTATATCGTAACGTGTGTGGTCTGCATAAAAATCATACCTAACAAATGATATTGAAGCAGTTCGTATTTATATTGACATACAGGGAGTTGACATAATTATAGGTATTTGTTTCACATTGACGCTGTAATATTAAATAACATGGGATTCAATGGAAATAGCAAATGGGACCCATCATTAATACCTAAAAAAATCGGTTTCAAAAGTGGGATCCAACGAAAATAAATATATTAAAGATTTATTTGGTAAATCACTTTTCTTCTGAAAAGTACACATGTTGTTATAACATGGGATTCAATGGAAATAGCTAATGGGACCCATCGTTAATACCTAAAAAATGGGATTCAAATGTGGGATCCAACGAAATCATATTAAATCAAGTAGCACAGAGATTACTTTACAAATAAACAGTACACATTTGCCACCTTGTGGAGAAAGTAACAAATACCTGAATGAGACATCGCGAGAAAATCCTCATTCAGTCTTGTTAGTCACGTCCCCCTTACAAAGCCACATAACGCCGGGCACACACGGAGGCAGCTAGATCGAGCACACGATAAAATTGTAGAAAGGATTTGTTCGCGCGCACTTCTTTAGAACCTCGGAAACTTGTGGAGAATTTAGAGAGAACGAGCTTAAAGCATGTTACACACGCATGCACATAGCGTGGAGAGGCGCTTGGAATTGATACTGAAAGTTTCATTCATTAAATACCTAATGTTTATGTATGAAACAATTTTAAATGTAGATAGGTATGTAATAGAGGTGTTGTGCATAAACTCTACTCCTTTAAACTAGTCACTACATTAATAGTAGTGTGCGGTCTCATCAACCGTATATTCATTTTGCGAACGCAGCAACCTACTTGGATGTCGTGCGTCACAAATATTTTGCTATAATTATAATGTTTTAAGCAATGCACGGTGAGTCAGACAATAACTGTGGAATTAACCACTTGTCAAGGGAAAGAATCGCTATGACTTCAACTTGTTAACTTTCTATATTATAACTCAACTTGTGCATCTTTCTGTGGGCTCCATAACTAAACCAACATTAACAAAGTGATAGTGTACGGTGCCTACAACCATTGGCTCCTACAAGTAGTGTATTATTTATTTATTTCGTTTATTTATCTATTTACATATTTCATTACATTTTTAAATATTTCTTAAAATATAAAAAATAAGTATAAAAAACGTTTAAAAATATAAAAAAAATGTAGTGCGCCGGTGTCGGGAGCACGGTCCAAGCTACCGGTGGTTAGGGCTCCAAAAACAGGAACATCCTCACAATGCGAGCCGTATCGAGGAGTACTGCCTTCTGAATCAGGTCCTTGAACCAACCGCCTAACGAGAGCCTCGATAGATGTTGATCGAGGCTTTCGGCCTTATGGCCGATAGCCTCGATTGGCCATTATTTATTTTATTATTGTGGTGTATTGAGGGCTACACAGATGTGTGTGTCTTGAAGTGAAATAATAAAGGAATTATTATTGAATAGTTATCAACAGGGTTGCTGCTGCGTCGGCCTGTTTGTCTATCACAAACAAATGAAAATGTTTTCACAAAATAACTATCATAATGAAATCGTTACTAATAAACAATACAGTAAGTGAGCTCGGAGTAAGCTGTCATTCCACCTGAAGGCCAATTCCCAAAATAAAAACGTTCAAAATCTAGTCGCAATCTCATCTCAACTCAACGATAACCAATGTCAAAAACTTGTCAAATATGTAGGGAAAGTAGAGGTATTTTTGACAGATTGAGACTGAGATCAGACTGTGAACGTTCTTAAAATTACGAGAATTGCCCCTCAGATGTTAGGGATTGACACTATTGACAGTTCACATCAAGCTCACTTCGCCTAAGTTTTCACGGTGAGATTTATACAGAATATATAAAGAGTCATGTTTTTAAAAAATATAACGAGAAAGACGTAAATACAGTTCCAAAGACAATAAAACTACCAAATCTTAAGTTTAATTGCCATAATTTAAATTTACATTATTCGCAATCTAGCCAAAGTTAGGTTATTAGTCAAACAATTTAGATCCAAACTAGTTCCGAATAGTTTCAACTATGTAGTTTGCAGGATGTAAGATTCGAATTTGGGAAACAGAGAATCGTAATGTAGTAAGTACCTCCACAAATTCGGATTTTTCTCTAGTCAGTCAGTATTTTTATCCAACTGTGGCGAAGCCCAAAAAGAGAGTTAAGGTCTCCTAAAAAGAAGCAGTCATTAAACTCAACTCATTTTCATGAATTAACGGTCAGTGGGTTTACAATTTAATGTTCGGTTTCACTTTTACAATTAAACACTTTTATTTGTATTTGGTGTTTTATGATCTGTTGCCAAATAGAGGGGCTTGTGGCTAAGGAGGGACTTGTGTCAAAGTAATAACAGCCGCAGGGGTCGATCGATCAGGTTAAGCCACGCTTACCGCGGTTAGTCCGTGGATGGATGATCTTTACATATCAAAACCCCACCGTGCCTCGGAAATCACGATAAGCAGTTGGTTCCGGCTGACATCCGTAGATCTTTAGCAGTCGTTATTGGTAGTCAGAAGCCCAAAAGTCTGACAGCCAGTCCTACCAAGAGTTTCGTATAACCCAGTAACTGAGTTGTGGAGGTCAGATAGGTAGTCGCTTCTGTAAAGTCCAAGATAAACTCAGAAAGTACATATGAATCGAAAAAAGTCATATTGGTCGTTGCCTGGATTTGAAACCACAACCTCGTGCATGAGAGGTGAGGCCTGAGCCACTGGGCCAAAATGACATTCATCATCATCGTCATCATTTCAGCCGAAAGACGTCCACTGCTGGACATAGGCGGCAAGTGGAAGTGCTTGGGGGAGCCCAAGCACTTCCACTTCGACCGGTTCTGTGCTTCTCGCATCCAACGGGTTTCTGCGGCCTTCAAAAGGACGTCGGTCCACCTTGTGGGAGACCTTCCAACGCTACGTCTTCCGGTACGCGGTCACCACTCCAGAACCTTTCAGCCCCATTGGCCATCTGTTCTGACAAAAATGACATTACTTGTTGACTTTTAAAATTTTCTTTAATATAAATAAATTATTTGATTTTGCCTTGACTGCTACATCCACCTCTTAAAAAGTGCTGCAGTTAAAAAAATGGTTGCTCGTAATGTCGTATCGTGAGTCTACCACGCTACAACGTTACGAGCAACCATTTTCTAAACAAGTTATTTATCACCATACACTCCAATGCATTTAAATAGACCCGTTATCTTTTGTAACGAATACCTACGAGCCTTATAAATGAGACTTTTTAATCAAAACCCACAAGTAAATTACAACCGTTTCGGATAGCGCTACAGTGTGCTATCTTACTTTTTCAGTCATTGAGGATCGCAATTCAGCTACTTACTATACCTACAGCTATCACACTATCACACTAATATTATAAAGGCAAAAGTTTGTGAGTGTGTGTGTGTGTGTGTTTATATGTTTGTTACTTCTTCACGCTCAAACCGCTGAACCGATTTAGATGAAATTTGGTGTAGAGATAGTTTGAGTCCCGGGAAAGGACATAGGCTACTTTATATCCCGATATTCCCACGGGATCGAAACTTATGCGGGTGAAACCGCGGGGCGCTGCTAGTACAACATGAATCAGAAAGGTGTGGCCAAAAACGGTGAGGTACAGACGACAATCAGGATAAAATTATCATATGTCCCATACATTTGGGTCGAGTAGGTATTAAAGTTTTATATGGGACAGTTGATAATTGTTTTCGCGATAACGAAGTTGGTCCCATAGAGTTCAGTTCAGTTTGATGGTCTGTATCATACCCTTAAACATGATCACCAGTGGCGTGCATTGCATGTAGGTATAATAAGCAGTGCCTACCTCGATATATCAACATAAGCCAGTCAATTAAGAAAGAAAGAAAGAAAGAAAATACATTTATTTAGCACAGACTCAAAGACACACTATATACCAGATACATACATCAAATAAAAACAAAACAAAAAGTAAAGATTAAATAAAAAAGTATAAAGTCCGATATAAAAAAAAAATAAGCAGGAAAGTGTGCCTCACGGCTGCGCTAAAAAAGGGCCAGTTCAGCAAAAATGCCAGACAACTAGAGTAATTACATTTTAGTATGTGTGCCCCATTAAGAAGAACTCACTAAATTATTATTTATTATTAACCTAACAAAAAACAAAATCTTCATACAAACACACGCGGCAGTAGGCAGTCGCCGGACGGCCACATTCGCACATTCGCCGGATTCGCACATTGTCATTGGTCTTTACACGTTCAAGTTAATACGACAAAATTAAAATTACGTACGTCTCCCGCGTAATACCATGACGTTCGACCTTCGCAATTCATCACCCTTAAGTAGGCATGCCTAATTGCCTACTCAAATAACCACACTTTTGACCTCACTTTTTTTTCTGATTGGTGACCGCGTTTGCCTAGACTAGACCCGGCCTAGTGCCTACCTATTCTAAAAACCAATGCACGCCACTGATGATCACGCATTTTTGTTACACGCTGTACAGGTAAAACACCTAATAGAAAAAAGATACAGGTTGACGACGTCGAAAGTGCGTCAAGCGCACTACTTCTGTCACAGACCGCCATTTAAAGCAGTCAGTTTATATCTGTCATTTGTGCCATGGTACGAGTAAACGGTGACACGCTTGGTTTATATGGAAAGTGTTGACAATGCCCCTTCTAGCATCGGCAGCCGGGGTGTCTCCATATTCTGTGTAAAACATTGGTTATATTGAAGGAGTCTATTCTATGCCAGAAGCATAGGGAAAACTTACCTCCCTTTAGATTTAATTAATTTCAATATGATTAAGTTATTTTCAAAGTATTTAATGTTTCAAGTACATATACACAGTATAATTAAACGTTATCTATCATTGTGGTTTTAGCGTACGTGTACGCTTTGATATTACATAAAAGATAAACCAACTATCGCTCATATCTTCAATAATCTAATATCGAAATATCAAAATGAATAATTAATTTAAAAGCAAAGTTCTGTACCAGCCGTAACTATGTATTAGTTGCGGGTTTTCATCTATCTAGAAGTACTTATCCCTTTTGTAATTAAAAAGTTTGATAGTCCGTTTTACCTATAAATAATTGAATTAATTTTGATGAGTTTGTTATTTTCCACAGATAGTCAAAAACCTTATAATAATATTTAGTGTTCAGTGTACAAACGAGAACCTTCTTCTTAGCATGTCCATGGCAATTTAAATGAGTTAGCCCAGAATATGGCTACGTGTTTGCCACCTTCAGTAGCGTCCATCGGTTCCTTCAACGTACGTGTACAAGCAACAGGACACACTGGACACGATATTAAGTGCCCTATTGTTTGTGAGACACACCACCACATTAATTACACTCTCATTTATAAAGCTCGTATTCGTTACAAAAGAAAACGGGACCCTGTTCCTAACTCAGCAAACGCCGTCTGTCAGTCTGGCGCATGTTTAAACCTTTAGAACCGTTACAGCTCACAAATAAAAATATAACAAAAAAAAACCAGCCAAGTGCGAGTCGGACTTGCAAACCAAGGGTTCCGTACCACAAGGGAAAAAAATGGCATAAAAATCACGTCTTCACAGATTCAGATCTGGACATATTCCATGTAAAAAAGTCGTTTACTTGATGAAAACAAATACCTCTCCCAACTGTGAGGTGTGTGGAGTTGTAGAGGACATGCATCACTTTTTGATGGAATGTGTTCGCTTTGAGGCTGATAGGAGTAAGTTATTCAGGGCTTTGAAGTTGAACAAGAACGATATAGGTACATTCCACCAAATACTATCTAAGCCAAGCTCTGAAGATGCGAGAAAGTTGTTCGACTTTATGGCCTGACATATTAATCTCATTAGTTTGATGTGTACTTGTATTAGGTTACGATGGGACTGACATACGCTGTGCGTTATAAAAGTCCCTAAAATTTAAAGAACAAGCCTTCCTTAAATATTGATTTTATTCTGCTTTTAGTATTTGTTGTTATAGCGGCAACAGAAATACATCATCTGTAAAAAATTCAACTGTCTAGCTATCACGGTTCATGAGATACAGCCTGGTGACAGACAGACAGACAGACAGACAGACAAACAGATAAACAGACAGACGGACACACCATTTAATACGCGTTTTCAATACAAAGCCATCTAGTATAAGTTTTTTTTCTTCCAAAGTGACAGTAGAGTAGACAGGACGTACCCAGGCGGGGCAAAAAAGACGTGTTTGTATTTTTTTAAATTTAGTTTAAAAATAATCCCGAATTGCCATCTAAAAGGGTACAAAACCTTTCTTTTACCTACTATTTAATGCCCCAGTAATGAAGTGAGAGAAATCTAACGCAAGTAGTAATCTACTTGCTGAAACGGACTAACATTGCCGTCAGTAGCCGTTCCTTGGTATTTAAACTGAACTTTTTAAATGCTTCGCTTCAGAAATGCATTGGCTTAAGTGTTTCCGATCGTACGAGTATGTAAGTAGTTCCAATAGTTTTTACTTCAGAGGTTTTACAGTAATCCCTCTCTCCCCTTTAACTTAAATCAGTGGTTTTAATATTCACATAGGGAAGTACACTTACGCAACATTTATTAGCGGTTTTCTCCTAAAGTAGTGAAAATATATTTTATGAAAGAAGAAAGAAAGAAAATACGTTTATTAGCGGTGAAAATGACGCAAAAAAGAACATAAACACAAAAAAAAGGTAGAAGGAAACATGCGACACATCCACGCAAAACGGCTATCGCTCAGCATTATGCTGCGACCCTATGCAGGACAGAGCCCCAGCGCTGGTTTTCAGCGACAGCCGGCGCTGACGTAATGACGTCGCCCGGTGCAGCAAACAATTATTAAAATACAGTGTACTTAAAGAAAAATAATTGAATTTAAAAGTGATAGAATATTATACTTAACAGGAAATAGACATAGGTACAGTACATGCTATGAGAATATCATCCTCAATAAACGTTTTACACTTTATGTAGTGGCAACATTTCGAAGCGTCCTTATGAATTTGACGTAGATGTACCCAACGTGCACCAAAGAAATTATGATGTATGTGTTATGGTGTTACGAACTGTTGTTTTATTATCGAAACCATACTATTAGGGTGCGTCTCATATCATATAAAGCTATTTGGTATATTTTTATTTCAATAACGTTCACAAGATATAATAAACTTGAGATATACCAACTGTTGATATAATTTCTTTACATATAACATTTATATACTCTAAAACTTATTTCGTATAACGTTATTGGATATAACGTTTATTTAATCGAAAATCATTATTAGGTCTATCCTTTTAAAATATATATTGTTACCGTAATTATTGTTAACACCCCGATTCAGAGCAATCCAACTCGGATAGGTTAGGTTTGAAGGCCTTCGTGGCTTCGTGGATTAAAATATTGTCTTTAAAAGTCAATATGTTGTGCTACAAAAGTTAGTGACAGAAACGAATCGCTGCAAAACCGACTCCACGTAGTATTGTTTGCCCTACCCCTAGAGTGTAATTAAGAAGTAGCCATTTTTATTTCACGAGAAAACTGATTTTGAATTTCGCGTAACTGGTATTTATGCTTATGACTGTACATGTTTTTTGATATTTCCGTGCTTAGAACCTCTAAGCTTGCATCGATATACATACAAGTTTTCACAATAATATATATACCTAAAACATTTTCATCAAATTTCAACCGCATAGGCAACCGCATTACATCGGACTTTATACTTTTTCTTTGATTTTTTATATGTTTTTTCTGGTGTATTGTGTGTCTTTTAGTCTGTGCCAAATACATGTATTTTCTTTCTTCCATAGAGTAACTAGTTCCATACCATAATATCGTAACACGAAGTACAAACTTTGTTTACATCCAGTAATAGTGATAGATTTCGCTGTCCGATCTACATAGATGGGTTCCACTAGTTTTTCTGTTGACATAAATCGTGACCCCACGGGGGTATGGGACATGTTACGGAAATACTTGGCAGAAGGCCCTCTTGGGTAGTGTAATTTATAACTATATGGGAACAGTAGTCAGCCGGTGATCGCTCGCACTCCAATGAAACAGACATATATCACCGGACTTTATAATTTATTGCGGACATAGGTCAAACAGTACAAAACAAAGTCGTACATGTACTTATGTAAAGTGGGTTTGCCTCTTTTTGTTTTTGTTTCCAATTCTAACTGTAAGGAAGCAATGTAAGAGAAATACAGTACAAGGGTTGGCAGCCGTAATTTGTTAAGTAATGTGACTGGTAAGTTCAGTTTGAACTGGGTCTCGAAAAATCTAAAACAGTCAAATAATAAAACAATACATATAACACACACAAGGTGTGAGTGTTTGTAATACATCCATACAAATATCATAAATTCGAAAGTAACTCTGTCTGTCTGTATGTTACCTTTTCACGCCTAAACCACTGAACCGATTTAGATGAAATTTGGTATAGAGATAATTTGAGTCCCGGGGAAGGACATAGGATAGTTTTTATCCCAATATTCTCACGGGATCGACACTCATGCGGGTGAAACCGCGGGGCGCAGCTAGTATCTAATTCGTTGTTGTAACCAAGCTTAAGACATTCAGAAACATGGCAATGTCGTAAATAGCGGTATTTATATGCGCTGGTTTGATTATTTTGTCAGTAATTAATACTACAGTCCGGCCGTCGAGTGAATGTATTCCTGACACCTGTCAGTGCGACAATTCTAATAGCCAATAAAGATCAAATTCACAAAATGCGTATTCGTTTCTATGAAACTGACAGGTGTCAAAACGCATTCTCTCGTCGATCGCACTGTAAACGAAATGATAAAATATCGCTCTATAGTGCACTTAAATATTGATAACGAATTGCAAAAATAACACCAAATTAGGAGCTTTTCGAGTTTTAAAACGAAATATTAAAAAGGCGGCATTAAGTCCGCGTTTGTAGAGTATTTTTTTTTACTTGTGCATAAAGTTTTAATAAATAATTATTCCAATTTCATAGTAACTATTTTAGTGCACTATAGTGCTCTGTAGGTCGATATTTCATAATTTCATTTAGTAATATCAATCTCTAGTTCAATGGCTCCATAACTTAGTAAAGCTACTGAGGAATTACTAACTCATCCAAAATAATCCATCCCGCTGATTTCCCTACACATAATAGATCACCTTTTTTCCACTTCTCTTTTTCTTTTTCTTTTTAATCTGAGTGTTTAGCATTAATTTAGCATTGTTATGTCCTATCCGTTCACACTTGAGGAGTGTCTGATTAAAAACGAATATTTAAATTCTAAGTAATTTTATAGAAAAGGTGAAAAACTTATTACAAAAAGGCACTGGTTAATTTAGTCACATTTTTGCAATATATTTACTAAATAGCTGATTATACACACCGTGTGGTTGGACCCTGGTGATCTGCTACACAGGTATTTTTAGTGCAGATACCAGTCACTCACAAACTAGTGTCAATAGTTTCTAAGCTTGTCTAAATTAATATGATGCCAATGTTTATGAAGAGAAAATAAATAATTAGAATTTGAATCAATAAATAATACTAAACAGCGAAATCTTAGACAGCAATTTGCGATATTGCCTTCTTTCAGAATCCAACCTCTTAACATCTCGTGAACATTTCAAATCTATCCTATTACTGTTTAAAAGATACCGCCCTATGACAAACGGACGGATGGACGGACGGAGTGGAGCCTTAGTAACAGGATCCCGTACAGAACCCTAAAAACGGGCGGAACTCGAACCTCATACGAGTATAACGTACTTCCTGCCGATGAATAGAGTTCACGCTTTTCAATATCAAGTACGTAAATGTGATAGACGTTTCCCAACCTTGAAGCAATATGCTCTTGTATGTATATTCCTTTTTGCCGCCTGACTGTGGCACCTGCTTTTGTATCTGAGAGTCGCCTTCCCGCTGACACTGTTATTATTTATGTTCCCAATCTAAATATCACGAGTTTTTTTTTGTGCAAGCACTACCGGGACGGGGAGACAAGTGAATAAGTTTGTTGCAGTTTCCATTTAAAAGTAGGTTTTTGTCATTTAGTTTCCATGTAATATTTATGCTTATAAAGCTGAAGAGTTTATTTGTTGTTTGAAGGCGCTAATCTCTGAAACTACCAGTCGGATTAGAAATAATAGATTGTTATACAAGGGCCGAAAGGAATCAAAATTCCCTGCCCTCGGGCGTCTATAGTCCGAGTAGGAATTGATGACTTTCACCCGTGTTAAACACTCTACTTTTCATTTCGAATTCAAGGAAAGTTAAAAATAATAGTTTTTCTAAAATATTTATTATTTTCTTGTCTGCTCGCCACTTCATAAAATCATTGTAAAAATGTATTTAAGTATCTTTCTTTTGAAATTTCTGGCAAAAGATTTTCGATAAATGTATTTGCCTCTTCTTTAACCGAATCTGGGGTCAACATTTCAGAATCGCTTGTAGGTACTCATTTTTAATCAAATATTAGTCTATAAAACCAAGTCTGAATTTCGGTACAGCTTACAGAGATACCCCCTTATTCATAATCCTATTTTATCTCTATTTTAGCTAAAATAGGTTTACAGAACGTTTGTCTTTATCTGTCACGTTGTCATTTCTGTGTGTAAGAAAGAGACAAACCCCATTTTAACTAAAATAGGTTTGATAAGTTTTATGAATAAGGGGGTTAGTATCTCGCCAAATTATACTATAGTCTTTTTTAAATTTTAAATATGGAACACACCGCGTCCGCGTCACCGCCGCGGGCTAGCCCGCTTAATAGATATTTTTTTAAATCACACTGGCTCTTTATACACTTAAACATTTTAAAATGTAGTTCTATTTTTTAAATGTATTCCCGCCCTAGAGAGGGAAGCAATTACTATGAGTCTTTCCCGCCCAAAGGTGGGAAGCAGCGTCTTCCACCCGCTATTTGGATCAAACAAACACTACTTTCCGAGTATGAGAAATTAAAATATATTTTTGATTTTATAGCCCAATGCTTGAGGAAGGTTATATGCTAGCTTATTTAACATCACGCTACGGTCCTAAGGAGCCGAGCAAAGGTAAAAAGGCAGAAAGAACGCTAAGTGAAAACGAAGTAACATAATAGCGTGGGCGGGCTATGCGATGTGACGGATCGGCGGAACAAGAAATTTTACGCGGACGAAGTCGCGGGCAGAAACTAGTTTAAATTATACGTTTGATAGTATAATTAAATTACCTTGGGAAGAAAGGATCATCATCTGCCTAGCCTTTTCCCAACTATGTTGGGGTCGGCTTCCAGTCGAACCAGATGCAGCTGAATACCAGTATTTTACACGGAGCGACTGTCTATCTGACCTCCTCAACCCAGCTACTGGGTAATACGATACCCCTAGGTAAGACTAGTAGTCAGACTTTCGGGCTTCGGACTGCCCGTAACGACTGTCAAAGATCCACGAATGACAACAGGGATCAACGGCTTAACGTGCTTTCCGAGGCACGGAGTGGTCTCGGTATGTAAAGATGGTCACCCATCCACAGACAAGCGTAGCTTAACCTGATCGATCATATATCATAAGGGAGAAATAAAGTTGTTCATTATCTGGTAATTGGTAAACGCAGGAATTTCCTCGTAGAGTATTTTTTATTTTTGTGAATATGCACATTTTTAATTTTCTGCAGATTTTAGAATCTACGAATAAGCACAGGGATTTTCCACTAGGTACGGATGGTGTGTTTAATTCACACACAAAACGAGTAGTAATAATTCTTTGGTACTAGATATAATGTTCGCGGTTCTAAGATTCGTAGATATGAAAATCTCTGTACCTACAACAAAGTCACCATCTAGCAAAAACTCTGGTGTCCGTTATTTTTTAAGTTTTAAAAACCGTTTTCTAACAAATGTATCACATTTTACAAAAAGGTTACAGTGGTACTCATGTATAATATTCTACAAAATCAGATATGGCCATTACCTCTCGCTCGGCCGTCACCATTTTGCAATATTTATGTTATAAGCGCACAAGACCGAACCTCTTGGGTAAATAACCTTATTCCAAAGAAAATAAAAAACCCGCAAATATTCCACTTCCATACATTTTCAAAACTTAATATATACAGTTCCGCGTAGATTTAAGGGCGTGAGTCCCTTGAGGCACAAGTCACAGGCCAGGCTACGTATATATCACCCTCGGGACAATACATTTCGTGCTTTTCCACGATAAGTAGCTCATACAAGATACACTGATTTATAAGGGGCGAAAAAATATTACTACCCGATAACGGGGCAGAGTTGGCAATAATATTAGTGACGTAATCTTGCGTGCATTGAGAAAATGTTTTATTGCGGCTGTTCTTTGTAAACAAATTACGATCTTGAATCTTGTTGGGCTGTTTTTTTTTTAAATTTAAAACACACTTCATTTCTTCCTGTGCGGGTCTCTTGTATTAGATTAAAGTATTCATTATTTTATCACTATCACGCCTTATGAATATATGGCCCTGTTTAAATTATTAAAAAAAAATAAAAAACAGCGTCTCAGATTAGCAAAACCACTGGAATTCAGAAGCAGATACCACCACTTTCACGTAACTATTTACCATCATCTGTAAAATTGTTTAGTTGGCTTGAAGTTGCTGATAAATATCTGCGTTAGACACGAAGTAATCGCGAACACAACTCGGTAACTGCATGACATCGATATCACAGAGGAACCTAATGAAATTGTATTTTTATAATAACTATTCTTTATGTTAACGGAAAACATCGTAAGGAGATGGCGTATCCAAGAAATGCGGATTACAACTCACTCTCCCAGGGGGTGAAAGCCTGCTGTTGCGGCAGTGGGAACATTACACGCGTTTTATGCTATATCAACGAACTTCAACATCACACAAACAAAATATAGGTTGCAACCAGCCTTATTACACCAAATTAACGCCCTAATCTTCCCACATTAGCTGAGCACGAGTATGTAATTCGTCATAACAACACGACACGTGTCGAACAAGACAACCGTGTCAAACAACTTGCCCGAACAAGTTCCGAACTCCTTTAACACTTTCCTACACATGTTGTACCGAATGTTCTCTGCGGATTGCTAAGTCTGATGTATGTTGGAATAGGATATTTGTTTTCAAGGCGTCTTGTGGGTCTCGTAAGATACGGCTTCTGCTTTGAGCTGTATCTCGATGTTGAGTTTCGAAGGTATTGGCTTAACAAAAGTTTCGTTGCTCTGTTACGAGCAGTAATGGCCCAGTGTAAACGGCAGCGACTTACGAGTTTGTAGGTCGTGGTTTCGAATCCAAGCAGGCACTTTACTTTGTGTTAATTATTTCATCACAACTTCTCCCAAATCGGTGAAAGAACACATCTTTAGGAAACCGGCATGTCTTAGAACCAAAAATTTCGCAGACATTTGTGACATTCACCAACCCGCACTGGGCCCGCGTGGAGTATTATGGCCCACTCCCTCTTACAGAGATGAGGTCTGTATCCCAGCAGTAAGAACATTATAGGCTGAAAATGCTACATTCCTTAATAATTAAGTTTCAATTTCCATGAATAATGTATATCTATACATATCATTAATTAAAGTGTCTCTCTGTATAACCATGACGTCGTTTTTAACTACACATCGGATTTTGTCACGGTTTTCACCAACATTTAGGGAATTTATTCCGGAAGGCTTATGTGTAAAATAAATTAATATTAAAATAGCATATAATAAAAAATATCGATGTTTGTCCAAGTCATAAAAACCATGTGAAGCAGGGTCGGGTCGCTAGTGAAGTACGAAGTGAATTAATTAACCGACTAACTACTACCAGACAAGGAAAAATACTCGAGTGGAGACTATATTTGCTATAGTAACAATACCACCGAGATAGAAGCTCCAAAAGTCTCTCCAAACAAAGCGAATATTGGCAATAAGATAGTACTCAATCAAGGCACATAAATCTTCGTATATTAGAGTGTGCTCATTCACACACATACGCGATTATATCCATAGCAATACACAGATAAACTATATCCATTACTATCGATCTTGTGTTTGTAATACATTATTACTTCCCCTCGCCGCTAGTCATTTAATCACTGTAACTACGGCTAATGCGGAACATTATTTGGGAGGAAGAAAGCCACGCGAAATATCGCCGTGACGTGCGCTAATACAAAATACTGGGCCATTAGTTCTGTGCCGTGGTTTAGTAAGCGATACTGTTGTTGCCTTACTGTGGATCATTAGTGAAATGGAACTGCTCTATTAGAACGTTAAATCAATAATATAATTTATAATCAAAGCATGCAAATCAAAGAAAATTCTGTGAACGCGTGGATGTGCTACGCAAACAAATGACGCGTAGCAATATTCCTCGTAGCTGGCGTAGCACTGGCGTCAGCTACGCCGTAGCAACCACGTAGTTCCTTATTCTCGATAATATTAGGTCCTTACATATGAAATTGGCGTTTTGTATGGAAGGAACAAAAAGTCGAATATTTTTTAATATAATATATTTAATTAATCAAAGTATGAACCATTGTTTTCAATGCACTTTTGCCATCTTATAGGTAGTTCATTGATCCCTTTACTAAAAAAACCAGTCGGACGGGAATCAATAAAATCTTTGAAGGCGATTTGGACTGCCCCATCGGAGTTGAATTTTTTCCCTTGCAAAAAGTTATCCAAATTGCGAAAAAAATGGTAATCTGTTGGAGCAAGGTCCGGGGAGTACGAAGGATATCTAAGACATTCCAATTCAAGTAATGTAACGCAGCAGTCGACGCGCGTTTGCCGGTTGGCTTCAGTCAATTCGTGAGGTACCCACCTTTCAAGCTTTTTAATCTTCCCAATTTGCTTCAAGTGAATTAAAACAGTTTTATCACTAACATCGAAGCCTGCAGCTAACTCGGACGTGGTTTGCGATGGGTCCGCTTCCACAATAGCCTTCAATTCTCCATTATCAACTTGGGTCTCAGGCCGTCCACGGGGCTTGTTCTGCAGGTCGAAATTTCCAGAACGAAAACGTTGGAACCAAAAACGAACTGTGTTTTCTTTTGCAACATGACCGCCATACACATCATTCACCCTTCGAGTCGTTTCCGCAGCACTAGTGCCACGGCGGAACTCGTACTCGTAAATAATGCGATATTTTAAATTTTCCATTTTGTAAAATGAGTGACGCAAACAGAAAAAACAGAAGAAAAAAAACAAATGAATGACGGTCATCGAAGCACAAATACATGAGTAAATAGCTGTACAAATTTGAATTTGGAATTCCTTACCAAAGAGGAGAAATTCGTGATTAAAGTGGCCAGTACGAAAAACGCCAATTTCATATGTAAGGACCTAATATTATTATAATGGTTGCCTCGTTCCATGATACTAACAAAGTGCCTCATCTACATATTGGATGTTTAAATCGAGGAGGAAGTTAATTTTGAAAATGGAACTATTAAGGCTCTGTTTTTTAATTGAAATTTGTACAAGTTCACAACTTCAAATTCTCAATTCAGAAACGGATTCTTACTGATTTATATTCTTTCTTAATTAAAAAGCTTTTATAAACTTCAAAGATTTTTTCCAAAATAATAACTTGTCATAAATCAATGTTTATGCGAGATGCGACTGAGATCGGCTCGTTTGTGAGTGCTATGCCAAAGCCACGCGGCCAGCCGTTGTTCTCTGGTACATTAATTACTCCGCGCGGCAGTGTGTCGTGAAATATGAACCTGCAGCGATATCCCATTGCACTGTGATGCTTTTGAATTATTTATGTGAACGTACAGAAAACTTGGAGATAGAGGCTCCAATCTATTGGAGCGTTCTAATTTATTCATTCCGTTGACATTGGTGGCCAACCAACTGAACGAAATGAAGAATACTGGTATTGTTTACTAACAGGCATATCGAGAAAGTCTACTAAATTCCCGCGTTAAACTGTATAGTTGAATTAATTATTAATATTTAAACACATCTACTCAAAAAGAGCTAGCGTATTCTCCGTAAACAGGGACTAAAATAGCTCTTTAATCAATAGGGACTAAAAGTGATTTGAATTTGGAATGTGGATATTGTTAGTAAAAGTTTCAATCACTAAAGAGATCAAACACGAACATTGTATGAACAAGTAACAGGCTGTATGATAAAGTAAAACGTGCGCGAGCCAGATTAAAAAAAAACTTTGTGAAAATATAAAAAACGTGCGAAAAGCATTCGTTAGTAATTGTTTACTTACTCAAAATTGTATGTAAATGAATAAACGTACCTACTATTCTTATTCATAAGTTGCACTTACTTATTTTTTCATAGAGGGTGATAAAAAGTAGAGTATCCACCTCGGGAGCAACACTAAATAGTTGTTTGCTCCCTTGACAAACAATCTACTATTTTTAATAAGCTGAAAATACCAATTCTATCTTCAGTCCCTGTCTCGCTTACACATAATATAACCAAGTATATAAATTACTAGCTGTTGCCGCGGCTTCATCTGCGTGTATTTTGTATTTCATTCATGTTAAAGATAAAAATGAAATGCTGTTCGTTGGTAAGCGCATCACTTGAGAAAATTATGTTTTATTTTAAAAGGTTGGTAATAATGGTAATTTAGGTTTAAATGTTAAAGGAGATCACCCATTTTGTTCGGCGACTTAGGGTAAAAACAAAAAAAGTCGACGGCCAGGAATGAATTACATTTTATTTGAATGGTCACAGAAACATTTATTTGTATGGCGACAACGCTTTAATGAATTTGAGAACAAAGATATACAACGATCTTATCTTTCGATCCGCCTCCATAATTATACAGGGTGTCCCTGAAGTATGGATCAATTCGAATAGGGACGTGGGCAAGGTCATTTCCAAACGTTTTAGCAAATAAAAAAAAACAGAAAAAAAAAACTCAAAAACAAAAACTAAAAAAAAAGAGAAGAAAAATCGAATTCGTGAAAACTATCAGAGCTATCAATTTATTTTTTTTAGATAGCCCTGGTAGTATTTTTTTATGATTATTTTCTTTGAGCACTAAGCGAAGTGATTGAAAAAAATAAAAATCGGTCATAACTTTTGAACCGTAAAAAAAATCACTGATATTCTCAGGGTTAAAAAGCTTGGAAATGACCTTGCCCACGCCCCTATTCGATTTGATCCATACTTCCAGGGACACCCTGTATATTATAATTTATCTCCGAGCACAAATTGTTCTCGACTTTGACGCCTTAGTAAAAAATAATGAGTTATAAATGTGTACTTTAAATATATGTAATTATTATTGATAGCCGCCAAAAAAATATATACATATATCCCAGAATGGGTCCTTTCCCGGAAAATTTATAAAAAGGACGTTAAGCTTCTCCCGGATTCAGTGAAAGCTGGACGTCCTTTTTCGTCTATAGGATTTTTGTATGGGAATAGGGACGTGGGCAAGGTCATTTCCAAACGTTTTAGCAAATAAAAAAAAACAGAAAAAAAAAACTCAAAAACAAAAACTAAAAAAAAAAAGAGAAGAAAAATCGAATTCGTGAAAACTATCAGAGCTATCAATTTATTTTTTTTAGATAGCCCTGGTAGTATTTTTTTATGATTATTTTCTTTGAGCACTAAGCGAAGTGATTGAAAAAAATAAAAATCGGTCATAACTTTTGAACCGTAAAAAAAATCACTGATATTCTCAGGGTTAAAAAGCTTGGAAATGACCTTGCCCACGCCCCTATTCGATTTGATCCATACTTCCAGGGACACCCTGTATATTATAATTTATCTCCGAGCACAAATTGTTCTCGACTTTGACGCCTTAGTAAAAAATAATGAGTTATAAATGTGTACTTTAAATATATGTAATTATTATTGATAGCCGCCAAAAAAATATATACATATATCCCAGACTGGGTCCTTTCCCGGAAAATTTATAAAAAGGACGTTAAGCTTCTCCCGGATTCAGTGAAAGTTGGACGTCCTTTTTCGTCTATAGGATTTTTGTATAATTTATTGAAAATTGAACAGGACAAGTCTGTCGGGTCAGCTAGTTTTTAATATAAATAATTAATCTTGATGAAAAGTAGCTTATGTCCCAAGGTCTCAAACGACATACTCGTATTTGTCAAATATTACGATTGGTTTATGGCCTATTCCTATAATTTTCGAACTGTTATTGGTTAAAATTAAAAGTCTTGAATCTTTACCAAATGAAGCAAAGACCTCTTAGCATACGAATCTATTTATATGAACAGTTTGGCAATAAAATAATCTACCATCAGTAAGCAAAAGGATTCGTTTTTATTTATAGAAACCAAGCTTTAGTTTAGGTGTGAAAGGTAACAAACAGAGAGAGTTCCTGCAAAATGTAAACATTTTTATTATTATTTAATTACTAGCTGCGCCCCGCGGTTTCACCCGCATAAATGTCGATCCCGTGGGAATATCGGGATAAAAACTATCCTATGTCCTTTCCCGGGACTCAAACTATCTCTATACCAAATTTCATCGAAGTCGGTCCAGCCGTTTTCATGTTATGTCGTGACAACGGAAAACGGGTTTCATTTTTATATATATAGATTTAAAGAGACATTTAAATTCTCAAATAAAATTACTGTTCGACAAAGCAACAACAATGACATGTTGTTTATTCAGCAAACCGAAATAAAGCCAAAGCGGTCATAGTCAAAGGCATGCATTGAACCCGTGTAAGCACGGGAGGCTGTGATCATAAACTGCGGTTAAATGAAGCGAAAAGATTGGCAAAGCTTAGCCTCACTGCATGAAGTTAGGTGCATGGCCTAACTTACAACACGTGAGTTAGCATGGGTTGACAACAATAGTTAAACTGTGGAAGGCGAATTCGCTGTGCAATTTCAAAACCTAGCAACTGACAAAAAAAATCGGCGTTTTAAAAATCGCATATTTGACTTGCCAGATTATACAGGGTGTTGCGGAAAGGGTATATCAATACAAAAGGGTTGAAGAGTGTATCTGGTCCAGAATCTCTGTACAAAATTTCAGCTCAAAAGCATTAACTTTGAAAATGCTTAATATTTTTTTTTTTTTCAACACTTGTTTACAAGAAATTGTGAAAAATTATAAGCTATACAGGGTTATTTTAAATTGGCTAGCTAAACTCCGCAGAAGGTGGGTGTCGATATCTAAATACAAATATTAAAACATTTTTCTTTGGAGGACCGCTGTTAGTGTTGTTACTTAGTTGAAATAAACAGCCTTCTTTTGTTCTATCGTGCTTAGATATTGATACCCATCCTGTCTGATGTTTAGAAAAAATAACAGATTTTTTAAGCTGATATTTCAAGTGACTACAATATTACAATAATAATAACTGTGGTCGATGATCCCACCAAAAAAACATGTTTAAATATCGGTACCAATCACGTCTTTTTGTATAGTTTTAGTTAAGTTAGGTTTTAATTTTGTTATTTTTTTTAATTAAGTTTTTAAATATCATTTGAATAAAATCACGTCTGCGTAGTTTAGTTAGCTAATTTAATTTAACCCTGTATAACTACGTTATTGGTAAAATGGTAATGGTATGGTATGGTGGTGGTTGATAGAGTACGTGGTGTGTCCAAAGAGATATGAACGCGAACTGGCCGACATTTTGGTGAACGAGCGAGTGTACATACTTGCGTTTGATGCAATTATATATTTTCGCTGAGTGTTCGATTGAAACTCTAGCATAAACAATAGTTGATTTCGTTACATTTCATCTAAAGAAATAAAAATAATACTGATAGGTTTCTTAATTGATGAAGTTAAGAACTTTATTAATTTACTTAAGGGGAAAACGTCATGGTACCCCGCGCAATTCAAATTTTCTTACGTAATTTGCAATTTGCGGCTTGGTGCCAGAGTATGTATTTACATAATTATAATCATTAAAGTCATCAATACATCTCTCTAAGTTCACATTTCCCTTTTGAATGACTATTTCATGAAATATCAATCAATAGAACATTGAATCAATAGATATGAACTTTGCATGCTACCCTGGCGGTTCCCCCTTAAATGTGCATTATTAATGTGATCCCATCAATGTGGCCCGCATAATTAATTTCTTACGTTTTTGGAAAAGTTTTGAATTTCGCGGGCTTTCACCTTAAGTAACGCTTAAATAGAGTTTGACAAGTTCTCAACTTCAAATTTTCAATTCGGAAACCGGCGCCCTAATTGCGTGCACACGTTCAATCACAATCTGAATCATTTTGAAGGATATTGCTAATCCATTGCTTCATATATTCGAACAATTTGTCTGCTCAACAACGTAAACAACGCAATGTATGTTGTTCAACTGCAAATAGGAAAGCCATTGCTACTGTGAGTTTGTTACGCAATTATGTTGCTGGCATTACTAAAATGTCGTTATTTTGTGTATTTTTCGTGTTTGTTAGTAAATGTTGAAAGTGGTGAAAATCGACTAGAATTTTAACAATGTCATTTCATTTCATTTAGATAGAAAACTTCTGAATTTTATTCATAGCGTTGCTAAACGGAACATACCATAAACGTATCATACAGCAACCGGAAGGAATATGAATATTTAAATATATTATGAGCAGAAGACAAACGGAAGCGTATTGTGTAGTTTTTAATGAGATACTATAATGGTGGCGGTTGAATGAAACCAACGATGACAGTTAGGAATGTATTCACTATAGACAATACCTACTTAAGTTCTAGTGTACAAAAGTTGTCTAGACAAAACCTATGTGTGGTTCCAGGGATGGACTGCGGGGCTGTCCTATCCCTTAACCTCCTAGCTATGCTATTCCTGAGGGCGACGGGGCCTCCACTCAGGTCAAGCTTTTGACAACGGTGGTGACTGCGGGGCTACCGACCACTGTGCCTTCTAATCTGTGAGTGAAGAACGTTCTTTGACGGGTTGACCGTTTATGTAGGTATTCGGTTTAACCAATTAATGTGTGTCTTCACTATCACATGCTTGTATGTAGTGGTGACCTTCGTTGACGCCATGGACACTTCACACGTCGCATGTAAGATGTCGCTAGTAGTCGTCTTATTGATGATCGATCTTGTTTGTGTTGCGACCTACTCAGGTAACGTAGTGTTGTGCACACAATCCGGTAGATGGCCAAAGTTATCGTGTTATAATACCTACTTCAAAAACGTATAACATAATAACGTAACAGTAGGTATATGTACAGTTAGGAAAATTCTTTGTTTATCCAAATCTATTATATATGTCGCAACCAACTAGCTTAATTAGCCTTTCAGTTAACTGTCTAGCCTTTTAACTAAACGGCGCCGTTCAACTAGCAGCCTGAATGATATTCAGCCATTCAATCAAACAGCTGCTAGGCAAATGACTTGGATCGCTAACATTTAGTTAAACGTAGGACAAGTAGATACAAGTAATTACTTGCCTAGCCCAGATATTTAAATTGCCAAACCAGAAGTCGGTAAGAAACCTAACTTGGAAGTAGCTCTCGCCGGTCGCTGCCGCGCACCGCTCGCTCGGCTCGCGCGCTTTTGGTCCCGTTCTAACTTAACCTTATCTATTTGGCCGGGGTAGCCTGGCTTAATTACTGCGACCATTTCAGCTTGCGCGTCGTTGATCACAGTTCCAAGCTAACTTATGAACTGCCGAACTATTTACCTAACTGCCCATTCCAACATTTTTACTGGCCATTAAATTTATTACACTACTTGAGTATTTTAGCACTGAAGCTGTAGGATTAAATAACCGACCAGTATTCTTTCTGTTCATGTTTTAATTTAACAACAGCCGAAAAATTAAATTACTGCCAGTTATTTTTTCAACTGACAATAATAACCTACCTGATGTTTAAATAACTGTTGTTAAAATGATTTCCATTTTTTTTCTACACATTTTCGCCTAAGCATCAGCCAGCCAGTTCATTAAATGTTGTATTAGACGCATTGACTGAATATCATTCAGGCCGCTAGTTGAACGGCGCCGTTTAGATAAAAGGCTTGGCAGTTAACTGAATGGCTAATTAAGCTAGTTCGTGACGACATATTATATTATATTCTAACCATCTATTAGCTTCATCTAATATATATATTATATTCTATCCATCGCTTTCCATCAGGCGTGATCGAGGTCAAGAGCAGGCCCATTCAGCAATAAAAATAAAAAAAAGACGGGTTGCACTCCGGGAGTGCCGGCAGAAGTGAAAACTTGAATATTAACGTTGAAATAAATCAATTATTAATTTAATTAATATTACTCATTTTTTTTTTCAATATTTCTGCGTCACTTTTTTCATTAATAGATGCACTTTGTTCAATTTCCATATTTTAAACACTTTCGGTCTTATTCATAAAAAAGCCTATTGAAGGTTTAAACCATTCATTAGTTAAAATGCTCAATAGGCCTTTAAAACATTCGATAAAATTTTGTATTCATAAACGCTTCATAAACGTTCTATAACTAGAATGTCCTACAACTTCTAAATGTTGCCATTATAATGAAGTCATCCAACAAATTGGCCAACATATTAAATCGGCATACGAGAATATCTGTCTACGAACCGAATATTTGTGTCCATAGACATTATCACGTATGAAAAACTAATTTATTGTCTACAGTTTCAACAGTTTTGACGCGACAACGTCATGGTCGTCATGGAAACAATATGAATATGTCAATGAATGAATTTGATATTGTATGTGTCAAACTAAAAAACTTTTGAATATTTTTTTTGTATTTAAAATAAATGAAATTAAGACCGGAGACTAGTTGCAATAAAGGGCAAAGAATTGAATATTGGTTGGAGGAGGATAAGGTGTGTACCTACTGTTACAGCTAAAATGTGTTCAAAGTAAGTTATGTTTTGTAAACATTCTCAATTTCTTATACTTATGCTTGCTTTTGCTTCTAATCCTTAGATTTTTTGGAAGAATTGGTCAGGGAGAGGTCTCCATAATAGAAAATAAAAACACTGACACAAGCACTAACGCTAAACAGGGGCAGCCTGGCATGATTTACGAATTAGGTGCCTATCCAATTTACAATTTTACGAAGAACTTCGTTTGCCTGTACAAAACTCATTGTAACAAAAAAAAACCCGCCATAAGAATAATAATGACTGTTATTTTGATGCCGCTACTGATTAATTAAATCAGTATAAATAAGATAATGAAGAGAAAGAATTTATAACATTAGTTTTGTATTTCAGGTCAATAGGACTAGTAAGGATGGTGCTTCACTACGAATAGCAGAAAATGAAACGGCCTACAGAAGAGATGGCACAGATGGCAAATGAAAAGCAAACATTTTAAAAATGTTGTTCTGCTTGCACAAGTTTTAGAAGCCAAATTAGAGTTTAGAGTATTGTTCAGCCGTGAACAGGCAAGAGTTGCATACGCCAGCGTCAGCATCAAGAGCGACATACATTCGTTCCACATAAATTAGTAATTAGTAAATGAATAAATTAGTCATCAAGCTGGAGTAGAGTTTGATTCATCTTCCATAATTCCTCTCACTATGGCCAAGACACCTTTAGCCATCACCAGTTCTATGAGTCTGTGGGACCGGCAATGACAAAACTATTTCCTGTGTACACATTGCACGACGTACACAAACCCCTATTCCTACCCAAATTCTGTCTGTTCCCGTAGGTCTCCCGTAGGCTTGTATGATAGGTTAGGGTGTTAGGATAACTAGGGTGTTAAGTAGTTGCTGTAGGTTTATAATCAGTAGGGTGAGGTAACCATAGATACCAGGCTCAATTGTTACAAACTTAGCCACACTGTATGCATTTGGAATAACAGCCGTACTAAGCTGTAAGTCCCGGTGCGTACAAGTATTATAAAAATAAACTGATATTTGTATACAAGCTTTTTATTAATGAACTACTCCCTAAATTTCTTCTCTTTTACTTTAGATCTTGTTGGCTCAAAATATTGCCACTTCCACGTTGTCGTCGGTGGCAGCGCAGAGGTCACTTTGACTGCATGTTTTGGGTAGGACAAATAAGGCAGGATAGGACGTGGAGCATGTTTTGCAACATAGCTTCACAGCCACACCCTACTGGAGCATCTCCCTGCAGGGTGTAAACTTCCGTGGTCGACACGGAAGCATTGTTTTCACACAAAAGCAGCAATGTCCCACAGAAGTACTATTGTTTACGAAACTGACTTTTCAAACATTTGTACGTCAAATGCCATTTTCTTCGGCCATCTTTGTCGTGTCTCACTTGGTTCACTTCGGTTGACGCCGCCGTAGAAAGAGATGGGGGGGGGGGAAATCTCTCCTGACGGTCACGTGTCCTGACGCGAGTTTAACATTTTTTACCCATTATAAAAAGTGTTCAACGCCGCTAAAGAAGTTTTCACTTCAAAAAAAAAGTTACATTTCGCCAATTTGCCAATTTGCCACGTTATAGGTAGTGATTTGGTACAACTGTCAAAGAATGACAGTTACGTTTTGAATATTCAGACAATTTAAGTTAATGTCGATGCGCGAAACAATTGATTACCCCGGCTTTACTCTAATAACATCGTTAACTAAACAACAAAAATAAAACCCCACATTTACAAACTGGCAACACAACACACGCATTAATTAACGATATCCTCAAAAGATTAGCTTAAATGGATTAGTGTTGCCACACTGCTTCGGTAGCATCTCAAACAAGATTCGACTAAGTCGCGCCAGGAGGCAGGATTACCGAAATAGAGTTGGCGAGGATTAGGCCAGAGCACTCTCTGCCGTTCGATGTAGTACCCGCTTAATACGAACGTAATTGTCACGTGGGAACGGAAATGAAGGCGCAATGTTCTGCATTTTATGTTGAATTGTATGCAGTTCCGTAGGTGCTGTTGAGTGTAACAGGTAGGGGTCCTCTTAGACGAAATAACCTATGTTGCAAAAATATCAGCCTATGCCCCCCCCCCCCCCCCATAGGCTGATAGTCTTGAAATTCTAATCAACTACGAGTATTTCAACTGATAGATATTAGATTTCATTGATAACTAATATTATGGAGAGTTGTAATTGTCGGCACAGAATATATAATAGTACTAGACGTATTGTCGGCATATATTTTACTAGCTTCCGCCCGCGACTTCGCCTGCGTGAAATTCATTGTTCCCCCGGCCCAGCCCGTCGCATCGCATCGCCTGACCGCGCTATTACTTCGTTTTTGCTTAGCATTGTCTCTGTATTTTTTTTGGGCGGCTCCTAAGCCTCCTAGCATGCATGTTAAATAGCCTATAGCCTCCATTAAGATTTGGCCTTAAAACGCAAAAAGGTATGTTTGTAATCCATCTGGTCGCAGAGATTAGCGCGTTCAAACATACAATCAAACTCTTCAGCTTTATTAATAGTACTTATAGATAGATGTTCGTAAGAGGTAATCTCAGGAAGTACTCACCCTTATTGCGTAACACAATATCAATCGGAATCAGAATCATTTCGAAGCCAATTGCTAATCCATTGCTTTATAAGTTCGAAAAATTTGTCTGCTCAACACGTAAATTACGCAATGAATGTTGAACTGTCAAAATGAAACCGATTCCGATTGATAAAGTGTTACGCAATTGCCCCGCCGATTACGCAAATTCTTTCACTGATAAAATTGTACACTAATGCCAAGAGCCACCAGACTAGAAACTTCACGCTGACGAAGTCACGGACAGAAGCTAGTTGAAAATAATAAAAAAATACTATACTTCCATATGACCCAAATGGGTGAATCTCACGAAATGCCTCGCAAAACCACTTTTAAGTAAAGGTGTTTTTAGACCAAAAAAGTAAATGCTTGACCGCGCTCATGATCTTTTCATAACGTTTCAAAACAATATCAGAAAAAAAGAATATGAAGCAAAAGTAAGCAAAAAAAGTAAAGTAATTGAAAAGAAAGATACATAATAAAGTTCAAGTATTCAACTTCCTTTCTACCAGATTTAGTAATTTAGTAAGTAAGTGACCTCTGCGTATTAAAACTGCAATACTTCGGACGTCACGTCCGCTAAGAACGTGCCCTCGTCTTTAGGTACAGTACATTCCGTTGGCCCTTTAAGGTGAATGCGCACTGGTAGACCGCGAAATTCAAATTTTCTTACGTTTTTTGCAATTTGCAGGTCAGTGTCAGGTTGTATCTTGATCAAAATTTGATTCGCGACTGTAACAGGTACGTATTTATAGAATTATAATCATTAGAATCATTAATACATCTTTCTAAGTTAGATTTCTACCGTTAAGAACAAATCTCGTATGGAAAAGTGTTTATGGTAGAAATCTAACTTAAAG
The DNA here is from genome assembly GCA_947508005.1 of Amphipoea lucens. NCBI lineage: Eukaryota > Metazoa > Arthropoda > Insecta > Lepidoptera > Noctuidae > Amphipoea > Amphipoea lucens. Next base: position 10,405,484 of record OX382358.1, read on the forward strand.
AGATATATTGAAGATTCTAATGACTATAATTCTGTAAATAAAAAATAGAAAAAAATAGAAAAAAAATAGAAAAATATTTATTGTCCAGGTAATACACATTAAGCAGGATTCACTTGTTAACATTAAGTTCGGACGACATGAGTAGCTTAAATATAATATATTATTATTAACTAGTGAGCCCCAAACTAGACAGTTAGTCTGTATCTTGGGGCTCGGAGTACGAATTCCAGAGTGGAGACTAGAAAGGTGAATTCAGGTGTGGTATGGTTCTTACGTGTGTATGTATGTGTGATGTTTGTGTGGTGTGTGTGTGTGATGTGTGAGTGTTGTGTGAGCGTCTGGTTCGTTTGTGTAAGTGTGCGTGTTTGTTCCATTGTGCTTCATTTGATTTGGTGTCAGGTCAGGGTCTTTATACTAATAGTTCAGAGTCATCATAACCAGTGTTATGCAGAGTTTCTTTTACAATTTTTTTGCAGCCGAATGAGGTAGTATTTTTAATTTCGCAGAGTTTGCAGACTTTGTTGTATGTATTAATGAGAGAGTAGGCCGGGGAGCGTCTTGCTAGCAATGAGGTGCTGTCAGGTGTTGGGATTCTGTAGTTTCTTTTGTTTAAGATAGTTGCGTAGTCGGGTCTCCTTTTAATATTTTTGTGCGTTTTTGTGCAAGCAGAAAGAATGAAAAGCTGGCGGACTCTGAGGACTTTCGTTTCGCGGTAAAGTAAATCTGTAAGGAACCGGTAGGGTTTCTTAAAAGTTACTTTAAGAAGCGCCCTCTGTGCTCTTTCAGCTTCGATTAGGTAGGTTTTTCCAGCACTACCCCACACAGTGATGCAATACTGAATTATCGATTGACATAGCGCTAGATAAACTTGTTGTAGTGTGTCTGTGGGCAGACAGTCTCGTAGTCTACGCATGGTGTGAATGAGTTTTCTTATTCTGCCAGAAAGGTTGGATATATGTTGCTTAAATGTTAGGTGGTCGTCGATAAGAATACCAAGATATTTAATGTAAGAAGTACGTTCAAGAGGAGGGCAGTCGCAAGAGGAAGTAGAAATGTTAGAAGAGCAATGATGTAGTTTGAGTTTAAGGTGTTCCGGTGGGTTTGAAGCGGCGGTTTTGGAGAAAACAATATATTTCGTTTTACTGCCATTTAGTGTGAGCAGGTTTCTGTCCAGGTTGTTTGCGATTAGTGATAATCCCTCATCTGCTAGAGAGTGTACATGTTCCCACGACTTTCCGTGAAATATTACGGCAGTGTCATCTGCATAAGTTATAATTTCAGCATTATTTACGGAAAGGTTTAGTATGTCGTTAATATAAACAATGAAAAGCGTGGGACCAAGTACACTACCCTGTGGAACTCCGAAATCAATAGGGAGTTGATCACTAGTGAAAGAGCTTACTTTCGTGTACTGCTTTCGGTTTGTTAGGTAGCTTTTAAACCATTCAAGGCAAATTCCTCGTATTCCTATGCATTCCAGTTTCTTAAGGAGAAGGCCAGTTGAAACCGTGTCGAAGGCCTTCGCAAGATCAAGGAAAATGGCTAGGCATTTTTCATTTTTCTCAATATGAGAGGAGACACAATCAACAAGAAGAGTAGCAGCATCCTCGGTTGACCTATTCCTTCGGAATCCAAATTGGTTATCAGAGATGAGATGGTTTTCATCAATGAAAGAAATAAGACGGGTGTTAACTATCCTCTCTAATATTTTAGAGATACAGCTTAGCAGTGCTATAGGTCTATAGTTATCTGGTACATGTTTGGGACCGCTTTTGTAGATGGCATGTCTATTATAGTCGCAAATCATATTTTGATCAAGATATAACCTGATACTGACCTACAAATTGCAAAAAACGTAAGAAAATTTAAGTTTCGCGGTCTATCACTGCGCATACACGACACAGCTATACCTGTAACTACATAACGTAACATTGCGCTTCTATTTCCCTAAGGGTATAAAGACTTAATTATAATTTATTATTTGTGTTCTAAGAATTGTTCAAAATCAAAGTATTTTATCCTTATCCTTAAATAGTATTAAAAAAGTCGCCGAAATGTCTGTACGCGCGTAGCTTCCGAATGACTAGGAACCTACACCAAATTGGATAATTTTTTTTTTGTTGTTCGGTATTGCCAGGATAAGGTTTGTATGAAAGCAAAATTCGGAAAGTCGAAAAAAAAATTGCAGCCGCGCGAACCGCTAGTTTCACATAACTACTACATGGGCACTTATGAAACGTCAGAAGCTAGACACACGGTTCTTGGTCGTTTCTTATGGAGAAGAGCGGCAAACCCAACGGTTACCCTTTTAAAAGGTTTTTTTTTACATTTTTTTTTTTTACTTTTAAAATGTTTTAAAATTACTGTGTTAAGAGGTATGGGGGGACAGTGCAGGCCTGTCGACAAGTACCAGGTACTTAAAAAAGTAGGAAATGGCTAACAAATCGAAACATTTATGAGTCTGCAAAGGCAAAGTTCCAAGTTATCACCGGTCAGGAGTGTTATGGAATGAAAACTATTTGCATAACTTCTTTTGTGTAAATTAATTGCTTATACAACGTGTTTTTTTATATCCCGTAACTCTAGGGGTCATTGTACTCATCATTATGAACAACTTTTATTATGGGACCAAACCCGAAATCGCGAAAAAAAAATCTGGACGAGTTATGAGATACACCAGATTTTGGTTTTTCGCGATTTCGGGCTTTTTCTCATAGTAAAAGTTTTTCATAATGATGAGTGCAATGACCCTCCAGAGTTATGGGATATAAAAAAACACGTTGTATACAGGGTGAAATTGAAAACATGCGACAAATCGAAATAGGAGATTGTACTCATCATTATGAACAACTTTTACAATGGGACCAAACCTGAAACCGCGAAAAAAAAATCAGCTGTTCCCAACATTTTGACGAGTTATGCGAACATAAATGTAGAGAACAGCTGATTTTTTTTCGCAATTTCAGATTTGGTCCCATAGTAAAAGTTTTTCATAATGATGAGTACAATCTCACATTTCGATTTGTCGCATGTTTTCAATTTCATCCTGTATAGGAATATACGTTGTACAGACGCCGGCGCATCGAGCTACCCGAAACTGTAAAATTTACCCAATTAACTTTGAACCTAATACTTTAGTGATAAAGTTGAAAATCTTTTAAAGAAATTTGACATATTGTAGTAGCTTGATGTGCTGGCGTGTGTACATAACACATAAGCCGGAGGTTTATTTGTTATGTAAGTACAGTATAAGTATACCACCTATAAAAGCTTAACCTTTGTGTAAAACAAAATGCATAATCAGCCTATAATGTTCAAACTGCTGGGACGCAGGCCTCCTCTCTGAGAGAGGGAGTGGGCTGTTATCTACCAGGCGGGCCCAGTGCGGGATGGTAGATGGCACACATGTCTTCGAATTTAGGTTCCTTCACGATGTTTTCCTTTACCATTTTGAGAGCAGTGGTAATGAAATTATTTACACAAAGTAAAAGCGCCTGCCTGTACAATTCATAAGTAGCCGTTACAACCAAACGTGCCAAATGTTAAATGAAAAACCAAATATCTTGACACATTTTGTTTCCCCTTCACTTCACAATAAACATTTTTAAGGCCTCACTGTAAACGTTATGGGGAACGAGAACAAAACCTTTTTTTCATATTTTCATTAAGTGAAGTCGTGGAACGTATAAATTTTAATGATTCCGAACAAGTTGTAATGAGCTTTCAGTTTCAAACCAGGAATTAAGAAAAAATTGAGGTGTTTCTTGTTCTTATGCCGCCTACTGCACCAGTGCACAACCTAGGACAAACGTACTAATTATTCTGAATAATTTCATAAAAATATCTAAACTTTTGTACTTTTACTTTGATGATTTTCCTGGTTTATTTAACCAGTCAAGGGTCGCGGTTCGCCGATCGGCGACGAAACAATAGAAAATCAATTGTGTTTCATTAGCGGCGCTTGACAGAATCAACAATATTTTGTACAAGGTTGATACAAGTCTTCTAGACCTTGTCCACACTTAAATCATCTTGGTGTATTTTATAAAAGGAATTGTCACTATTGATGGTTAACTTCAAGCTCCATCCACTTAAATTTTCACGGAATAGTTATTTTCGAAGCAAAATGACTCACATATCGCGTATCACTTTGTCTTGGCCTTAAGTTATAACCTTGTCGTGGCTTTTCATTAATATAACATCGAGGTGTGCTCACTTACCACATCTCCGTCACTTCTAAAGTCCATGTTCACAGGCGAGCGATGTTGAAACTCAACGAAGCCGGTGACGAATTACAAAACCTAATAAATATTCAGCGTGATAACGATTGTTAGTCACATTGAGATTTCTTTTGAAGCCGCGGTTCGGGAGCTTCCTGTTTCGCTAAATTTCTCATATTCGTGTGGAATTAATGAGTGTTACTGTCTTAACTATACTGATATTATAATCGGTTCGCAAAGTTCAAGAAGTTGTTTGTAAAGTACGTGTGAATTTACATATGAATATTTATGACGTTTGTTTTAGACATGTGAGGTGAGTAATTGAGCAAGTCAGGAATTAGCATAGGTTAAATTGGCATCGGTTTGTTACGTTATTCTATAACTCGATTTAACCAAAGAAAATTAATGATATTTCATTTATGATAAACGATGCTGATGTGCCGTGCCATCCGGTCTGCGCTCTTACTGCAGGATAGGCCATGGTATCTGAGGCAGTCTATACCTTCACCGTATTGGCAGCGATGCGGAGCCACGCAAGGAACGCTCAAACGCAGACACCAGCGAGCCGGAAGGTGGTGTCACCCAGCATAAACTCAAACCATTTATTTCAAATAACCCAATTACAGGCACTTTTGAATTGTCAAGGGGTCGGTCAGTCAGAAAGACGCTAGTGGCAAATTCCAAAGCGTAACAGGTACCTATGGAGAAGAACAGGCAAGAAACTCCACGGACACTCTTTTAAATCAAAATAATATCGTTACAAAATATTGGTGACATCATTCATGTTGAAATTATACATGTGAAACGATACAGCACGTTAAAAGCGTCCGTAATGAAAAGATAAAAGAAAACAATTCAAATATTAAATTAAATTTAAATAAGCCGTGGCGGCAAAGAGATGACCAGTCCGTACTGGCGGCGCCCGTTCACGAACATGACGCATGGATTAACACCATTCAGCTCAACCATTTTGAAGGGAGCTAAATTATCCAACACATGCGCCACCATCGGCGAGACATGACATACTCTCAGCCGCCAGGGCACATTCAAATCAATGAAAGACGTACCCAGTAAATGGTAGTTTCATAGTATGTACATGGTACTCACACATGTGCTATGCAATTATACAATACTAGGAGGTTGAATTTATATAATGCAAAAATAGTTTTTTTAAATCTTCAGCAGCTCCAAAAATATTTTCAAATGCTAATCAGTTTGTTTATGAGTCCTTGTGGAGGAGGACCAGCGTTAGACCATAGGACCTATGTTGGTAGTATATTGGTTATGCTTAAAGCCATAGGCCCGACTTCTACTCACACAGCCAGCAGGTGGGCATGCTCAGCAATATTGGTGGACGTATTCATAACATTATTTCGTAAATGATTAAAAGATCAATGAAAACAACAACAAATGTTTTTACCTAAGTTATTTTTATGTAAATAAGTATCCATAACAGTTATCCTTGTCCCATATTTTGAGAGTTAAAGTAGAAACGCTTCGTAAATATACCATCGTCAGGGATTACTGAACTAAGCTTTATTATATAACGCTAGTAATACCTATTTACCGAACGTTCTTTCTATTTTCGTCCGTAATCTTATGTAAACAGTTCTCTTAACCAAAAATAAAGTATAATATTACGAGTATCGTACAGAATAATGGTATTACTTACAAAAAAATATTTTTTTGCTAATACAAAATTGATTGAAACTAACATAACGTATAATAAGTCAAAGTTCAGGGGGGCAATTTTCGTAATTTTAAGAACGTTCACAGTCTGAGGGGCAATTCTCGTAATTTTAAGAAAGTTCACAGTATGATCTCAGTCTCAATCTGTCAAAAAATACTTCTCTTTTCCATACATTTTGACATTTGTTTGTCGCTGAGATAAGACTGCGACGAGATTTAGAACGTTTTAAATTACGAGAATTGGCCTTCTGGTGTTATGTCGGATAGCTGTTCTACGCGATAGCTACGGCGTAGCTGACACGATGATGTCACCGTAACCCTTGCTACGCTCTCGTAGCAAACAGCCGAGTCACTCTTTACGGTACATGATTAAGCTTAAAGGGGAACATGTTGTATTCAAAACTGTATTTATATTACAAAATGGATATTTATTTTTGAATAAAATTATGTCTTGAATAACGTGATTGATAAAGGCAGTAACCGTCACCACTGTCATCACAAAACCAGTGTTAGTTAATTAGAGTACAAATAGTAGATTGTTTGCCAAGGGAGCAAACAACTGTTTTGAAGGCGAGAGTGTTTCTTTGAATCCAGAGCGAAGTGAAGGATTGTAGAGTAGAATTCCGAACGCAGCGACGGGTTGTAAAGTCGAATCCTGAGCGCAGCGAGGGATTCAAAGTACCTACGTCACTCGAGCTTAAAATAGTTTTGCTCCCGAGGTGGACACTCTACTTTTTATCATCATCTATGAAAAAATAAGTAAGTGCAACTTATGAATAATAATAGTTTTGGGATGCATGAATAAGCCTCTTCGTGTAGCGCAGTTTGTTCAACTGAACCGAGCGCTCGGCGCATCCTGGACAGTCACACCCAACACCTTATTTGACTGGCCAATTCTTCCCTTGCGGAGGTAGGGCTAACGCCCGCCTGGTTTGCGACCACCCTCTACCGGAGTCCGGCGTCAAGCAGCCTGCTGTGTTTCGTCGATGCGTGGGAGTTCCAGTGCCTTAGGCACCTTCTGGGCACGCTCGTCCGATCATAGACCTCATCCAACGCTTTCCATCAGGCATGATCGAGGTCAAGAGCGGGCCCATTCAGCAATAAAAAAATAGTACGTTTATACATATATATAAAATTCAAAGTCCTGACTGACTGATATATCAACGCACAAGCCTTAACCGCTGGTCTTAGAGACATAAAATTTGGAGGGTATGTTCTTCGTGAAGAGTAGGTATCCACTAAGAAAGGGATTTTCGAAATTCCATCCCTAGGAGGGTACATGGGAGAGGGTGAAATTTCACGTGGACGAAGTCGCAGGCAGAAGCTAGTTAACATATAATTAGGAACAATACATGGAAATAATTAGAGCCTAGTGTTTATATTTGAACAATTATGGAAGTGCATCGTAACATTTTTTTTTATTTGGCTTGCGCGCGTTTTACTTTATCATACAGCCTAATACAATGTTCGTGATTGATCTCTTTTGTGACTGGAACTTTTACTAACAATAATTACAAATTCAAATCACGTTTAGTCCCTAGGGCTTAAAGAGCTATTTTAGTCCCTGTTTACGAAGAATACACTAACTCTTTTTGAATAGATGTGATAAGAAGTTATTTTAATTCTCGCCCTTGAAATTCGCCTAATTTCTTGAGTACCTCTTCTAACTTCGCTCTATTTATTAAATTCTGAATTCTCTTTTTTGCCCTCACTGGCTCAATTCCCTACCAGGACTACATAATAGCAAATAATACATCTTAACTAACTGTGACTGCAAAGTTTGTACGCAAAAAATATCTCAGTGCCTCTGAGCTTAGCTTGGAAGCTATATAACATTTCATTAGCGGTCAGCGAAGACGCTCCGGTTACTGAGGTAATAAATCCTCATTTTTACTAAAGGACAAGTGAAAAGAAAAGAAAAATAGTGAAGGGATTCTGTGTTATGAGCGAATAAACTATTTTGTTAAGGTTTAAGAGATGTTGTAAATCATTTGAGATTGAATGAAACATGGATGAGATTATTGAATTATTTATTGAAATAAGAAGATTTATGATTATGCCCAGCAGTGGGAATTATAAAAATGACTAGGTTTTGCTAGAGGTAGGAGGAGGAGGAGGTTTTCGTAGAGGTAGGAAATTAACCCACGGAAACGTCGTACGGAATAAAAAGTATCCTATGACCAAACCCAGGAAATGGTCTACCTGTGAGCCAAATTTCATCGAAATCCGTTTAGCCGTTAAAAAAAAGGGCGTGATAAGGTAACATAAAGACGGATAATTTTGCATTTATAATATTATAAGGTTCTGTCACGATTTAATTTGACGTGATTTTTTTTTATTTTTGTTTTCAAAGAAATCCATTATATTACTTACACATATCCTATAACTTCAATTAATCAAATCCAATTCATGTTATGAATTTACGATAGTTCGTTATTATTTTAAAAGCAACAACAAAAATCCCTGACAAAAAAGCAACATATGTTTCTTTGTTCTCGAAGCATACATTTAATATGCGTAATCAAATAAAATAGCCATTTTGTCCATATTCTATAACATCATGGGTAGGGCTACCCCGGCTACCAAACCAATTAACTGTAAAAAGTTTAAATAGGCACCATTTAAAGCGGTCAAAGTTGCATGTAGGTTATGTGTGTATGAATATGTTTAGGTTGCTTTTAAAATAATGCGCTCTAAACATCAGTTCATCAAGAATTTCTCACAGCCATCATAACCGATATAAATCCACGAAGGCATAAAACGCCCTACAAGAACTTTAATATACATCCATCTTCATGCCTCCCTCAACGTAAGCAACTCTGCCTCAAAGCAAAATGCAACGCTGTAATCCTCATATTATTACAGCGATTCAAGCTTCAGAGATCAACAACACATAATAAGTTTAATGTAACATATAAAACGGTGGAATCCTAACAGTAGCGCTGTAAAGCGCTGCAGAGCTTTGCAGCCTTAACCCATAGAATTGCGGTTTAGCCGCAGAATTGCAGCTTTAAACGCCTTAGCCGAAATGCGGCTGTTTCGAACTCTGTTCAGAATTCGGATAGTTGGCACCCCTGATCCCAACATGGCGACCGATGCGCTAATTGACGAGCGATTCCCTTTTAGACTTTTGTATGAATAGTTAACTGTTGCAACAGCTATTAGGCTTACGACCATTGCTTTGTATGCATTATGGTGAACATTGGATTTTCATTCTGCTCTTTGTTTGTTGAATCGGAGTTCGTTTTTTTTAGGGTTCCGTGCCCAAAGAGTGCCAGGGAGGCCTTATTACTAAGGCCCCGCTGTCCCTCCGTTCGTCTGTCACAGGGCTGTATCTTATGGACCTTAATAGAATAAAGTTAAAACTTTTTTTTATTATTATCTTTAAGTATTTTTTTTTAAATACCTATGACATATACAATGTGGAGATGACAATACAACAATAAATTAAACTTCGTTTACCTAATGACGTTCCTAGTCTGCATACACAATCAAATATTTCCAATAGTTACATTCTTTACATTTTCTACATAATGTATCTGTTAACAAGCCAGCATCGGTAGGTTAAAGATATCTTTTTGTCAGCTCGCTAGTTCAATAACCTTCGCCAGATTGCTCTTAAATATTTCCCGATGCGAACGAATGCATATTATACCTCGTGCTTGAGACATAAGAGTCATGCATGCGGAAGTTATTACTTACTACAAATGTTAATTTTTTTACAAAACTGCAAAAAAGGGGTGCCCGGCACACTGACCTATACAATTTTTTCAGGTTTCGACCATATATTTGTTGGGTCAATAACACCGCGCTGTTGTAGCATTAATTAAATGTGTTCTTTTTTGTTTACACTTTTATGCAATTTAATATGTTAGAAAAAATCACTTTTTTTAATTTCAACGTTAGGATTTACTTGATGGTTCCTAAATACTCCTATGCATTAGTATTGTTAGTGTTTTCATATATTGTTGTATTGTCATCTCCACATTGTACATACTCTTGCCATTATTCCAATTTATTTGGGGTCGGTGCAACATGTATATCTCTTCCACACCTACTTCCCTATTAGTCGTCATCTCGGTAGTCAGCCCCTTACCCCCTTACAAGCCAAATACCTACTTTTTTGTACGGTAACATGGAACCAATCGTGGCTGTTTTTATTGAATTTTCAGTGTTTGCAATCTCGGTGAAAGATCGGTTTGTGTGATTCACTGTCTGTATTCACTGCTTCAACTCTCACATGTTTTATCTATACACACAAATAAATAAAATTAAAGTGTCTGTTTGTAATGTCAAAATAACTGTTTTTTATTAACCGACTTCAAAAAAGAAGGAGAATCCGTTCAGGAGTTTTTGCGTGAAGAAATAATTATAACTAATAATAACTAATAGAATTAATAATAACTCACGAACTTTCGCTTTTATAATGTTAGTGTGATAGTTTGATATCGCTTCCAAAGTTTACTAATTAAAAGGTAAATAAAAGTAATGTATTTTATATAACGACTTACTTCAAGCTTCTGTAAACTCAAACATAATTATTTTCAAAAACCTACACGTGCGAATCCAACCCTTCTTCAGTGGAACCTTTAATACGCTGAAGTTTAATTATATTCGTACAACACAGATACTGTGAATCGGAAGTTGAAGGAGGACCAACTTTTATGACGCTGCGAACCGGCTTGGTCTATGAAGGATTACCCGGAGAACGTACTTACTTAAAGTATGAATTAGACAAGCTATTACATTTTTTTTTTATTTAGCCTGCACTGTCCCACTGCTGAGCAAAGGCCTCCCCCAAATCCTTCCAGGCATCCTTTTCTAGAGCCACCTCAATTCAACCCTTGCGGTACGTGTCTAGGTCGTCTCGCTACCTATTCCTGCACCGGCCTCGGCGGCGCCGTTCATTGTCAGGCATCCGCCGTGTTGAAACTGTTGCCCAGCAGTCACTCTGCATGCGGCTGACGTAACCCGTCCAATCCCATTTCAGCTTGGCAGCCATTTTGCCACGTTTAGGATTCTTTGGAGCGCAGCGTGGTGTTTCGTATTCAGTAAAAATAAAACAAATATATAAGGTGTAAAAAAATTAACCTTAAAAACTTTAAGAGGTGCTTTAGACCATCGAACTGAACAACTTTCACTATGGGACCAACTCCGAAATCACGAAAAAAAAATGAGCTGTTTCATACATTTTGGCCGAGTAGGTATTGAAGTTTTGTATGAAACAGCTGATTTTTTTTCGTGATTTCGGAGTTGGTCCCATAGTGAAAGTTGTTCAGTTCGATGGTCTAAAGCACCTCTTAAAGTTTTTAAGGTTAATTTTTTTACACTTTGTATAATTACTATCGTAAAAATATTATTATTATCGTAAAATATTATTATTATCGTAAAAATTATTATTTCCTTTATTTCACTATATACATATAAATTATATTTTTAAATATTAGTATAAAAAATATATAAAAACATTTAAAAATATAAAAAATAGTAGCCCACCGGTATCGGGAACAGGGTCCAAGCTACCGGCGGTCAGGGCTCCAGAGAGAGGAACCTCCTGACAATGCGAGCCGTGTCCAGAAGTACCGCTTTCTGAATCAAGCCCTTGATCCAGCTGCCCAACGAGAGCCTCCTTAGGTGTTGGTCGAGGCTCTTGGCTATCAAACCATTGGCTGTAACGACTATCGGCACAATGATCGCTGAGTCCACATCCCACATGTCGACAACCTCGCGAGCCAAGTCAAGATACTTAATTTGTTTATCTTTCTCAGCTTTCACGAGGTTCTCATCATGCGGGACAGTTATGTCAACAATCATTGCGCGCCGCTCTGATCGATCCACCACCACTATATCAGGCTTATTGGCAACAATAGTCCTGTCAGTGATGATGGATCGATCCCAGTACAATGTGATATTACCATTTTCGAGAACTGGGTCGGGCACATACCTATAGTACGGCACCTCCGATTCTACAAGGTTGTATTTCAAAGCAAGCTGCTGGTGGATTATCCTGGCTACAAGGTTGTGTCTATGCAAGTATTCTCCGTTAGCTAGACGAGAACACCCGGAGATAATATGCCTGATTGATTCTCCCGGCCGGTGGCATGCCCGACAGATGTCAACCGTGCCGTCTTTCACAATATATCTCCGGTAGTTGTTTGTCATCATAACTTCGTCCATAATTGCACAAACAAAACCTTCGGTTTCTCCAAAGAGATCACCGCAACGTAGCCAGGCTACGGACGCTAGTAAGTCTACATCGGGTCCATGAAGGGCCCGAAGAAAGCGTCCGTGAAGCTCCTTACTCTGCCATACCTCCATGCGATCATTAGTGTCAAGCACTACTGGTTTGCGCCAGTTCTCTTTAGCCAAGGAGAGCGGGGTGAGGCCCTTGTCCACTATGACTACATCTCGATGCATCCCCACGTCGGTTTCTTGGAAGTATTCCCTGAGATTGCATATCTCGCGATTGTGGAGGGTCTTAGCGTTTAAAAACCCTCGACCTCCACACTTTCGCGGGATATACAACCTCATTACCGATGACCGTGGGTGATGCATTCGATTTGCAGTCAGCAGCGTACGGACCCTCCTATCCAGGGCGTCGAGTTCGGTTTGAGTCCATTTGAGTATGCCAAAAGAGTACATCAAAACCGGCATGACCCAACCGTTGAAGGCGCGCACCTTGTTTCCGCCTGATAGAAGACTATTAAGCACTTTTTTCAGGCGGCCAAAGAAGCGCTCCTTTAAGGTGAATGCGCAATGGTAGACCGCGAAATTTAAATTTTCTTACGTTTTTTGCAATTTGTAGGTCAGTGTCAGGTTGTATCTTGATCAAAATATGATTTGCGACTATAATAGACATGTATTTACAGAATTATAGTCATTACAATCATTAATATATCTCTTTAAGTTAGATTTCTACCATCAACACTTTTCTATACGAGATTTGTTCTTAACGGTAGAAATCTAACTTAGAAAGATGTATTAATGATTCTAATTATTATAATTCTGTAAATACGTACCGGTTATAGTCGCGAATCACATTTTGATCAAGATATAACCTGACACTGACCTAAAAATTGCAAAAAACGTAAGAAAAATTGAATTTCGCGGGCTACAACTACGCATTCACCTTAACGATTGCTTCATGTCAGTAACATTGATGCCTAACGCTTCCGACATACCCAAATACTTATAGGTTTCGGATGCGGAGAGGGCTCTAAGGTTTGTGGAATCCGAGAGTTGAGTTATAAAAAAAAAAAATAAAAAAATAAATAAATATAAAAAAAAATATTATTATTATAGTAAGAATATTATTTTTTGTTTTTTTTTTATGTTCAGTTTTGATTTATTTGTGTTAAATATGCTATTATTATAAGTCGTAAAAGCTTGTTGAAGTCATAAATATACCTTCGTGAATTATTTTTGTAGTCAAATCAAATCAAATAATCATTTGCTTGATTATGGGTAATAGGTACATGACGTACAAAAAAGTTCTATAAATATTATGAAAGGAACCTTAACATGTGACAAATATCTAATAGTATTTTATATCTTCCATCCTATCAGCTATCATGTGAGTGTTTATTTTCTCCTTTATCATATGCCATCTTGAGACGATTGCATTATACGTTGTGACGTGTCGTGTCAAAATAGGTAAAACTTTGTGCAATATTTTTAACTACCTACTCTTAAAATGTTGTCGATACACTTAAAATAATCATATTATCTTTATTTGTGTTTCATCATAATACGAGTAAATATCAGCCAGTACATTACCAACAAAATTATATTTTTACTGTATGTTTTACTTGTGTTAAAAACAGGATAGTGCCAGCAACTCGTGACAGTTTAATCACGTAATGAAAACACGAAAATTGGGCGCATCTGTTCATTGTTTAATATTATGTTAACCCATATAGTCCACTAGTGAAAACATTATTGTATGTAACACGAATTGGTGATAGCAGTAGGTACATACACACGTAAAAAATGTTCAGGCCGTTCTGCGTATAAACTTGACTGGTATGTGGACAAATTCTGCTCTCTTGAGTCATCTACCTAGCCATTTCTCAGCTATTCTGGGGTCGGCTTCCAGTCTAACCAGATGAAGCCGAATACCAGTATTTTAATTGAAGTGACTGCCTATTTGACCTCCATAACCCAGTTACTGGGTAACACGAAAATACTAGATGTCAGAATTTCGGGCGTGCTTTCGGGCTTCTGACTACCCGTAACGACTGTCAAAGATCTACAAATGACAGCCAGGACCAACGGCTTGACGTGGTTTTCGAGGCACGGAGGGCAACGGTTGCTTAACCTTGAAAAATGATTCGCAAGGCTGTTATTATTTAGCCACGAAACCCTCACAAATTCTGCGCTCTATAACTTGTTATTCCTCCTCCCAGATTACAGCTAGGCGTTGAGATTACCCCCGTCTAATTTCCACTGGCTTCCAGTTTATTCTTTGAGGCTATAAATTGCTAGTTTGTAGTATAAATTACATTGCTTGTATAATACAAGTTATTTTGTTAGTGGTTATGAAAAATTGTGGCCGCCGGGAATTAAGATACCTTATTGAATTAATGTTTCATAAACAATGAGCTTTAACAGGGTTAAAGGAGTTGTGAACTTTGTATATTATTATACTTTTTATATTTTCGGTTAGTAAATTATAAAAGATAGCATAAAAATAGAGTTTTGGTTAAAAAGTGATAAGGCCGCCCATTGTATGTTTATAGTGTTAATTGTATTTTGTGTTATGTATTTTCTGGTGTACAATAAAATATATAATATAAATAAATGTATTTATGTTGGCCACATGTAAAACTTTTCATCGTGCATAAAGTACGCGTGATTACTCCAGCAAATAAATGAAAATAATACCTAATACCTTAAACATTGTCTTTAGTCTGACAGGCTATTTGCCACCAAATACCGAAATATTTCATGTTACAAGTCCAATTTTACGTAAAGAAAATTATGCTTTTCGGTTCTGTTTCGGATAATAAACGTACATTATTTGGCAACTCGGTCACGTCTTTGTTGTCTTACAAACGAAGCAAGCCGACAGCGGCTTTGTGCCTACTGTCTTAACCCAAGGTTTAAGACGGCAAAGATATACTTACAGTAAAATATGTACCCATCCTTTCTTTTACGTGAAGACTGATTATAAGCTATATCATACAATAGGTTCTTATGTTCGTTCTGCGACTCCTAAAAGAGATACATGTCCCTTAGTTTAACAGATACGAAAAAGATAACAATTTTAAATGCTTTTATTTGAAAAGCTTATCCGCCCAACGAAGGTAATAAATATTTATAGAGTGGTTTTATTTTGATTTTCTTTAATCTGCTACAGCAATTACCCAACATTTCATTAATTTATGTTTTCATTGGCGTAATTGTTTCAATTGTATTCATAATTTATAAACACCAACGTTTTAATTTAAACAATTGAATATTATTAATAGTCCGACTATCACCAATAATAACAAAACTTTGGTTGAATTTGTCTACGGCTCGCCTTTCAATTAGACTTTCAATTAGGTAGGTTGTCATTAATAGGTAATTTTTATTGTTAAAAGGCCAACCCCGCTAGGTAAAAATTGAATATTAATGTACATGCATTAGGTATGTCTAATCAGCTAAAACGAGATAAAAGTGACATTCTTTAACTAAATGATGTGCGAGTTAATCAACATTTGATACGTAAGAGCGTTGAGTGCGAGTGGTCTACCCTTTTCAAGGCCCCGACTTAATGGCGAGCGCTGACATTTTAGAAAAGGGTCACTAATTTATCTAAACACTGTTCGTTGTAACTTGGCCTTAATTATAGTTTAACTTATTTGCGGCAGCTGCCCGCTGTCCGCGTGTACGTATTCAACAATTTCTGTAATTAAGTGCTAAATAACAATAGTTTTGTGTAACTTCAAGTTACAACTTACAAGTTGGCTATAGTTTTTAGTGGAGGGTGTTCCACTGTTCCCTATTCGCTTGTGTTTGATAGCACCGCTAAGTAAATAGTTGCGATTTGTTGCGGGATCTAAAAGCGGTTGGTATACGAGAACTTAGTCTCAATTCATCTTGTGGTGCCGATAGCAGTTCGGAGGCAACACGTTCTCACTCCGATTAAATTGTTAATTCCTAGAGTACCTGCGAGCAATTTATTGTGACTGTTCTTTAGCGAATAAAATACGGGTACTTGGCTGTTGTTCGTTTGATCTTAGAATAAATGGTCGTATAACATGTGGGAACTTCTAAGCTAGTTCACCGTAGGTATTAAAGCTAAGCAGATCACATCACCGCGCTATAATAACTATAAACAAGCGCGTTACTGCAGTGGGAGCGTACGTGCGAGGGGTGAGTTTGCGTCGAGATGACACGTCGTTAAAGGTGGGACAATTTATTGCTAAGCAGACGAAGTGATAAATGGGTGACGACCACGATCTACACTCGCGTCAAACTCGTGAACGTGTTGAGGGTGTTGAATAAGTAATATAGTCACAGGAAATAATTATTATAGGTGGACATTTTAATATTTCTTTAGAAAAACTTGTTTTAAAATTGTAGCAAAATTTCTGGCAAAAATAAAAATATCACAATTAGGATTTAGTTTATTTCTAAAAAAGTAATTTAGGTAGGCATTTCTTTTAGAAATGAGTTCTCAGAACCGGGACGAGTAAATAAAACCACAGTTTGGCATATTATTTCAATAATTAATGATTCCTAGAAGATGGTTCAACGTTTTTACATTTTTATCCTTGTCTCTAGGCTTGTCAGCCAAATCTGATTCCTATCATTGTTTTTTTTTTTATTATTTTTACAAATCATTGTTTGTGTCGTGTTTCTGCCATCTACTGTGCAAAGTATTCATAAAGCTTGCATTTACGCATGAAATAATCTACTTATACTTTCTATGGTATGCTATGTTTTTTAAAGGGACATTCACATAACATTAGCTGTAGGTATCTAAAACTACATACGCGATCCAAAAAACGATTTATCGACATTCAACACGCCCATCAAAAAAAAAAAAACAATCCTAAGCACCTAATTCTCTTTACACAATTTTTCACACAAAAACACCGCCCTATAGATTTACATAGTGTAGATTTGCGAGACGGGACCAAGTCATTCTCAGGGGACCAATCGAGGCTAAGCCGCGGACGGTCGCCCTGCACACCGGTGATAGTGAAAAAAGCTACTCTCCGTGTAAAGGCTGTGTACTTTGGTGTTCGTTTGATTAAAGTGCCGCGCTCTCCGTGAATTTGAAATGGCTCGTGAATTTTTTGAAACTTATCCTTTGCAAATGTTTGGACGATCCTTGTGATGTAACGGTTGGAATAACATGGAGTTTGACGTTGTAACTTCCTTAATAAGATTAAGGCGTTACTTTTTAGTTTTTGTTTTTATTTTGTATTAAATTGGCCTATAAATGCTCAGGATTATTTGTGAAGGAAATCTTATTTTCTTGAATGCCACACTTATTTTTTACTTTTAACAAAAAGCCAAGGAAACTGACATTTAAAATCATCTACCTTAATTAGATCGCATCTATTATTTATTAGACAAACCCAAATTTTCAAAGCAACTTCGTGTTGTTAAAAAAACTTCGCTACAAGACTGCCGACCGTGTTGCCGCGCAGGCAATTATAAAACACCGTCAACTTCCACATAAACAGTTGGCCTAACAAGCTTGTCCGACGCAATTTGTAGTAATCCGGTAACAGATAGGAGAAAAGTTGTACCATAGAGTAAGAATTATATTATGCGCGGTTTCACCCACATAAGTTCCCGAATATCAAGATAAAAACTATCCTAGGTCCTTTCCCGCAACTCAAACTATCTCTATCCCAAATTTCACCTAAATCAGTTCAGCGGTTTTAGCGTGAAGATGTAACAGACAGACATACTTTCGCATTTATAATATTAGTATGGATACACATTCCATGAGTGCGCCGTTGTGACCATATTCATTGTTTTATTTTAAGTTTAGTTTAATCGTATAAATGTACTATACCTACCATTAACTATTTTTTTCTGTGGCCTTCGCAAAAGACACAACTAGAGTGTTTATTGTTGGAAAATGCCACGTGGAAATTTTGGAGTCACCTACTAAGCATGTACTTGCTTTAAAGGCAACAAACATATCAAACATCACGCTTTGTATATGTCTATTTCCTGTTTAGTATAATATTCTATCACTTTTAAATTCAATTATTTTTCTTTAAGTACACTGTATTTTAATAATTGTTTGCTGCACCGGACGACGTCATTACGTCAGCGCCGGCTGTCGCTGAAAACCAGCGCTGGGGCTCTGTCCTGCATAGGGTCGCAGCATAATGCTGAGCGATAGCCGTTTTGCGTGGATGTGACGCATGTTTCTCCCTACCTTTTTATTTTATTTTTTGTGTTTTTGTTCTTTTTGCGTCATTTTCACCGCAAATAAACGTATTTTCTTTTTTTCTTTCTTTCTTTGTTTCCTCGAAGGGTTGGGCAGAGATTTACTTATAGTACACCCACATTTCGCCAGTTATGTTTAAGTCCCATGTAATAGGGGGCGAGCCTATTGCCATCAAGCGGGCACAAACTGAGAAATTTCAGATAGAAAAACTCAGGAACACTGCGCGACGACACACTAGACTAACGAGGCAGTCTCTGTGTGTGAGACTCCAAACGTCTTAAAATAAACATTTTTATTTTATTATAATATAATGTAAATAATTATAGAAACAAAACTTGTGGATTATTAACATGATGTGCAGCTGTCGACTACCTCTATACCTCTTTCTGTTTTGTGCTCGTGATTATACTCGTAGATCTATTTTGTTTTTGTTTTTCTTTATTCAACTAAATACTTACATATAAATTATATTTTTAAATATTAGAATGTAAAAAAAATATAAAAACATTTAAAACTATAAAAAATTGCGGCCCACCAGTATCGGGAACAGGGTCCAAGCTACCGGCGGTCAGGGCTCCAGAGAGAGGAACCTCCTGACAATGCGAGCCGTGTCCAGAAGTACTGCTTTCTGAATCCTGCCCTTGATCCAGCTGCCCAACGAGAGCCTCCTCAGGTGTTATTTTTCTTTATTATTAAAGTCAATTATTTTTTGGAAGCCCGTGTTTATGTGACAAAAAACCTATTTTTCTTTCTTTGTGTTGATAAAATGTTATGCAACTTCTTTTGGTGGAAATTGCAATTTAGTTCAATTTACAGACCTATCGGTTTGTATACACAAAAAAACACATACATTATAAGTTTCGCTTCTACACAGATTTCATATTCTATGATTGTAGGCAGTGTTTGGACGGCAAGTTGGAAGTGGGTTGTCCAAGAGGTGGAAAGATACACTACGTTGATAACAGTCCCTTTTATCTGGTTTGAAGGGTGTGTACTGTTGTGTTTTTATACTATGTTGTCATGTTAACTTACTGTTTTATATGGAGCAAGTTCACTCTATACAATTCTAAATGCTCAAGCAGTACCTCGTAATCGTAGGCTATACTGATACTTTATCCTTTGGTAAAATTAAGCGTCATTTGTTTTTGTATGTATCATAAATTTACCAAGTTATTATGTTCTGCTTGCGACTTCGTCCGGGTGATTTAACATAAAACAACTTATGGCACTCAGTAATAGCGCAGCTTTCCGTCAGTGAAAGAATTTTTGAAATCGGATGAATACCTAGTTTCGGAGTTTGCCTCTTACATCCAAACTTACAAACTTTACCTCTTTATAATATTAATGTAGACAATTTCCACTGAATATTTTGTCTAAGCGATCAATCAGTTGTTTTAGCTCAACTCATAGATTTATTCTCTTGATAAATTCAGGTCATCGATTTTCTTATTTTGTAGTAGGTATCTGAGAGATTTTATTGGCTTAGTGTTCCTACATAGCTCTTGATTGGAAAGAAAAGAGTCTTTGGCATTGAATACGTGTTGAAGCATATATTTGCCTGGCAAACCTATTGTTGTGATTGTAGGCATTATTTTTATATTGACCGAAAGCAATGGAAATAAAGAAACAAGTTTTATTGTTATTGCGACTGGTCATGTCTTAACTGTAAAGGCTTATTTTAAATATTTCATTTTAGGATTGTTTTTTTTTTTTGTTTCTATTTTCTGTTTTAACGTGTATGTATTTTTTAGATCGGTCTCACATATAATTATAAATTCAACATTGATGATGTACTTAACTAATATTTTTGTAAAAATATAATTTAAAAGAGTGCCCGTTCTTTTCCATAGATTCCTAGTTACTACGCATTGGAATTGGCAACTAGCTTCATATTTCTGACTGACCGACTCCTTGATAAATCAAAAGTGCCTGTAAATGGTTTATTTGAAATAAATGCTTTGAGTTTGATTGGAAAATATTATTGAGTAAAGTGAAATGAATTGTCGGTCAAATGGTTTCGGAAAAATTACTTCGTTTCTTGGGATTCTCATAGGACAATTACAAACTTTACAATGGGACACCTAATTTTGAGAGGCGACCACCCAGAAATATGATCTACAACCATGAGCTCAGGAGTCATGCTTTTAGATCATTGTCTTGGGAAGTCAGTCGGCTACCATCGTGCTGACTGGTTTTATCTCATCATCAGCCTAAGCAGTCCACTGCCAGACATAGGCCTCTCCTATTGCACGCTATTCAACTAGATTAGTTTCATCTATTCTTATGTAATACACGTTTTAGTTAGTGACTGTACGAAAGATGATAAAACCGTTTTTTCAGATTCTCTCACAATACCTACCTATAATATTTCGGACCGTTTTTTTTTTTTTGGATGGGAAATCATCAAATGACTCCTCCCTCTATGAGTGGAGTGAAAGGGAGTGTCAGACTCTTACTGACTAAAACCCACCCGTGTTCCTTCCTTAGCCCTATATGTTCCGGGGTAGCGGTAACCCTTTCGGACAATCCCGCCTTTGTTTTGGCTCCTAAGGGCAATAGCGTGATGTTAAATAAACGTCCTCAAGAATTGGGGTATCAAATATATACCCATTGGGGTATCATATGTATCAAATATATTTCAGACCATAAAATATTTACCAATACTAAAGTTTAGTATTGCATGTTCTGCTTTTCATATTTCGGGAAAAAAAAAGTTCAGTATTGTCTTCCCGAAAACAAAAAAGAATTCGCAGAGCGCGCCTTGTTTTACAATAACATTCGATATCGCTCGCGTATTGCTATTTCCAATATCACTTGAAAGTTTTTCGTTATCTTTCCACTCACAAAGGCGTAAAGGGAAAAAGGTATGACACACACACACACTGCATTAGAAAAATAGAGCCGATACTATCAACATTCCTTCTTATCTAATATCGGGACGCGAAAATAATCTGATACAAGAAAATAAACTGCTGGGTAACGGAGCTGTGCTACAGTCTTACTTTCATATAAGTATTATATGTAGGTACACTACCTTTTAAGTTAAATGGATCATGATAGAGTAGCTAACATTTTTTTTTTTTTACATATTAGGTAGGTAAAATGCGGTTATGGACGCGAGAGCACGCAAAATATGGAAGGAGTGTAGGGAGGCTTTTGCCCAGAAGTGGGACAGAGCAGGATAGCAGAAATAGGAAGTAGGTAGGTAATAAAAATTAAGGGGTCAATATATAATTGACCTTATAATGATGCACGCTTTTTAAAATTAATGAATTTTTAAAAACTTTTTATGCTTCTAATGATGAACGAATTTCTTAATAAATGAGCGTCTTTTAACTTTCTAGACTTTCCTCACAGTTGGTCACAGTAACTAAGCTAGGGCACCCCGACCAAATGGGTTAGGTTAGAACTGTGACAAAACGCGCACAAGCGGAGCGAGTGTCGCAGTTACTTCGCTATTTGGTAGTTTAGGACTCAAAAATATGAATGATTTGAGGATCACAGAAAGAGTCGCAATTATTATATAACATGTTCTTTAGTATTTTAAGAAAGCAAAATGAAAATTATTTGAAGTTCAATTAAATACATGCCATAGTTTAAGTTGTTGCATATGCAAGTATTCTTAAGTTTCACTGATTACAGAACAAAAAAGAAACAAAAAATAAACCTCTGAAACCACTTTCTATAAAGGACAAACAAGAACAATTCAAATCGAACAATCTGAACTAAGCCTTAAAGAGTAGCCTCGGCATTATCATGAAAGTGATCACTTGATCACTTTTGATAAGTGCGCCGCCCTACAGGATTACTGTCACAAGAGCTTACAAAGTTGTGTTTTATTGTGATCTACATTTCTTTTCCGCTTTATTCGATTAGGTTCTTATAAGCTTTAGATTGGGGTTTGATAATAACGTTATTATCCTTGAGTTGCAGATAATAGAGTTCCAAATAAACGGTAAAGAATCGTTTAGAGATACAACATAGTAAGTATAATATATTTCGATTATACAGCATGCCGCTTTAATGGCGACATTAATTTAACACACGTATACGGTTTCGCGTTTCCGTCTTATGAACAAAGGTATTTTAATTTGATTACAAGTTATTATTTATTTATATATAATTTTCTAAAATAGCATATTGGAGCAACCTGTACTTAAGGAATCGGAGCGCAGGGTCATTTGCCGGTGTCACGGATCATAACAATGAAATTAAATCGGATAACGTGCAAAGAGTGGGCAAATTGAAGAAAAGAGAGAGAGAGCCCAATGTCAGCGAACGGTGCTGGCGGTAGTTTTCAAATTACGAATTAGTTTAAATAGCTAGTTATAATTTTTATGATTGGTGCTAGCGGCCACCCGTGTGTTAAATTAATGTCGCCATTGTAGCATAGGCACTTTAACATAACCTGGATTCTGGGCACAAAGATCGTAGGTATGAATTCCAACACAAATTATAAAAGGGGAAACTGACTGACGGACTGACATATCAACGCACAGCCGAAACTACTGGGACTAGAAAAGTGAAATTTTGCACACACCTTCCTTTTATAATGTAGGGGAGCACTAAGAAGGGGTTTTAGGATATTCAACCTTAAAGGGGGTGAAAAGGGGGTATTTTGTTTGTACGAAAAATCTTATTCCTTGAGTTTATAAACTTGAAACTTGGCAAAAATACTTATCTAAGTAAATTATGAAGGTTGACATTTTTTTTATTTTTCTAAACTACCCCCTAAAGGGGGATTGGGGGCGTCATAATTTTTATGGAAGAATTTTAACGCCCGGTCCGATTAACTCGAAACTCAGTATTTATACTTATGACCAAAAATAAAGAAAAGGGGTAGTTAATTTTACAGGGGACGATTTTACTGTGTGACTTGATTAACTCGAAAATTGGTATACCTGATGGTCTAGTGGTTAGTGACCCTGACTGCTATGCCGGAGGTCGTGGGTTCGATTCCCACCCAGGACAAATGTTTGTGTGATGAGCACGATCATTTGTTCTGTGTCTGGGTGTAATTTATCTATAATATGTATGTATTAAGAAATATATAAGTATGTTTATCAGTTGTCTAGTACCCATAACACAAGCTCTGCTTAGCTTGGGACTAGACGGCGTTGTGTGATAGTTGTGGAATATTATTATAAAAAAAAAAAAAATAATCTTTGAGTCAAGTAATGAACACATCCCAAACAGTTTTTAGAAATTCCATCCCTGTGGGGGTGAAAAGTGGAGTACAGTTTAATGAAAAATCTTATTCATTTAGTTAATAAACTTGAAACTAACGCATGGTCCGATTAACTCGAAACTCAGTATTAATACTTTTGACAGAAAATGATCAATAATAAGTGTATGAGGTTTTCGAAAATTGACACCTGACTTCGATTTTTAAGAGGATTGTAGTGAGTGGCTTGAACAATTAAAAAAAAATATATAAGTAGACCTTGAAATTTGGCACAAATACTGATCTAAGTACCTAAATTATAAAATTCGTAACTTTTTAGAATTCTTAACTACCCTAAAGGGAGATTGGGGCTGTCAAATTTTGTATGGAAGAATTTTAACGCACGGTCCAATTAACTCGAAACTCACCACCAACCAACCAAAATAAATAATAAAGTGTACCTACCAGGGTTTTTCAAAAATCTACCCCTAACGATGTGAAGAGTGGTGATAGTCGATTTTACAGGGGAGTATTTTATTACGTGGCTTGATTAACTGGAAAATTGATATAAATAATCTTTAAGTCAAGTTATAGAAACATCCCAGACGATTTTTCAAAATTCCACCCCTGTGAGTATAAAAATAGGGGATACTGTTTATACGAAAAATCTTATTCACTTGGTTAATAAGCTTGAAACTTGGCAATATTTGACTCAGTAAATAATTAAGATTGTCACTTTTAGTTTTAAAAAACCCCTCAGCGGATTTAGGGGGTGACAAAGTACCTAATTAGAAAAATATGTAACCCGCTGTTGGATTAACTGGAAACTCAGTACTAACTACTAAAATAAAAAAGTATGTGTTTTAGGGTTTTTCAAAAATCGACTCCTACCAAGGTGGAAAAGGGTTATAAAGTTTAAGGGGTGGATTTTACTGCTTGCTTCCATTAAACCGAAAAAGGGTATAGGTTTTTGAGTCAAGTTATGAACACATCCCAAACGATTTTTCGAAATTCCAACCCTGTGGGGCTGAAAAGAGGGGATACAGTTTATTTGAAAATTTGATTCCTTTGATCTATAGGTAAACTTAAAAATTGTCCCGAATACTTACCTATTTATCTAAATAAATAATAAAGATTTCAACAAAAATTTTAGAATTTTTTAGAGGAAAGTACGAAATACACGCGGACGAAGTCGCGGGCAAAGTGCTAGTTATTTTATAATGTTATTATCGAAAAATAAGCAAAAGTATCGAAATATCTCCCGAAACAATTCTCAGAAATCCTTCTCAGCGGAATCTGACCAAAATACTCAGCATATTCTTAATTTAAATTCACGCAAAGGAAACTCCGTATACAGCCCTTTTATGAAAATCTTTTTTTAAAGATAACATAAATGCGCTGGGGTCTGCAGATAAACTCGGCGTCGCCATGAAAGGGTTAATGCAATGAAACCTGCCGACAATCGCACTCCAGGGGCGGTGGGGTTGGATCCTATTATCCGATATTTCACACGGCCAGCCAAGCAGCCAGGTATCAGCTCATAACTGATCTCGTTTTATGGTTTGAAAGAGCAATATTGAATTATGGAAAATTCAAACCTTAAGGGGCCGGCGTAGCATGCGTAGTTCATACAAACATTTGACCAGTTTTTTTTCTAATCTTTTGTACCAACATTCCGTTCGCAGTTAATCAATAGTAACCGACGAGAAATTTTGATAAACCTGTCAGTGACAGCAACCTTATTCGAATGAGAATAAAGATTACTGTGATGGACAGTGGTGCAAAATCAGAGGTAAAATACTTTGTGCTTGGCCAGACTGGCAGCGCGGGGGCGACGCCTGGGCGGCGGCGTGGCGTTCTCAAACAAGAACTTCATTTCAGTGTCCATAGTGGGCACGCGGACGCGGTGAGCGGCGCGGGCTGCTCGGCACGGGGAGCGCGCGGGCAACTCACGCCATAGCTCGTTCATACAAGTGGCCGCAGTGGGTGCGCGAGCGGCCCGCGCGGGGACCGGGGTTCTCAAAGTAGTTCGAGCTTTTTTCTAGTAAAAATAAGTCTTCTTCATCTATGTTATATTTTGACAAACACTAGACACGACAACACGCAGAACGCAGCCGGGCTCGACTGCGGACAGGCACATCGCGCGCGTTCCCGCACCCGCGCTGCTCCCCGCCCCGCGCAACCAGTCTGGCCAAGCACTGAATGCACTGTAGAGTTCACGTTCTCTAGTACAGTCCGTTTACGACTTTCATACATAATTATTATATTATTTTTCATTTAAAAGCATAAGTAGATGTACTATTTAAAAGTATTTCACTGAAGAAGGTACCTGCATTATACAATAGCGGTAGATCACAATCCCGCACATTAAAGTATAAATACAAACCTCGGAACGGAGCGAGTAAACTTAATCAATCTTCCACTGACAGAAGTTTGGGTAATAACGTGCCCTTTTCGTTTCTTCTCGGTTGCAAATTACTCGTCCGCTCTTGCCAACACTAAGGAAACTTTCACTGAATCGAAATTAAATTGCTAATTTTGCTACTAACCCCTGAATTTGTTATCGATCGCTTCTTTCAAAGTATCTCAATGCCAACGGAAAGCTGAATTAATTTGAATTTGTCCGGGTCATTCAAATTACACATTAACTTGCCAAATGAGTTTCTATTTAGGAACGCTCCATGTACAGTCGTTACAAAGCTTATATATTATGTAGCTCGTTTCGGCTTCGCGGTTGTTTTGTGATAGAAATGAATACTAAAATCGTTTAGGTACATATAGATTGTTTTATTAAATGCTAGCTTTTCTTGATTCTTGAAATTTTTGAGGAAGGCGATAGCCTGTTTAACATCACGCTATAACCCTCACGAAGTACTAGCGCGGGCAGGCGATGCAATGCGACGGGAGTTTCACGCGGACAAAGTCGCGGGCAGAAGAAATTACTTGCTACTCTCTAGCTACTAACTACTAAATATAAAAATAATGAAATCTCAAAAATGATAATTATACTCTCAATAAACTTAACAATTCACATCACGATTATTGCCAATAACGACAGAAACCTAAGAAAAGTAAACCAAGATATATTAGCAAAATATTTGTCCCGGCCGAGGACTTCGTAACTCGAAAAGAATCATCTGATATTGGCTTATAATATCAAAAACTTCACGTTAAATTTCGTATCCAATATAAACCGCGGTGAAAGTTGAAAACGGCAAGTTCGGGAGGCACTTATCTCAAAGTTTTCGGGGACACGAGGCACTTTAGCGTTGGATTATTTATTATCATATCATGGGGCGAGATGAGTGGCTAAATTGTGTGATGACGTGTGAGGTAACATGAAAAGACGATGAAGTGGCCCTTTGAGCAGCAAGTCCGGCTCGCCGACCCAACTCAAAGGCGCGCTCTGCCTAATGGCTTGTGTCGATGTGTTATCC
The DNA here is from genome assembly GCA_947508005.1 of Amphipoea lucens. Taxonomy (NCBI): domain Eukaryota; kingdom Metazoa; phylum Arthropoda; class Insecta; order Lepidoptera; family Noctuidae; genus Amphipoea; species Amphipoea lucens. Next base: position 10,432,397 of record OX382358.1, read on the forward strand.
GCGCGCACACCCCACTACACTAAAAAGACGCTAGTTTACAACGTCTTTGGTGCCTCAATGGGTAACGGCTTTATCTAACGGATACTATGTCTGAAATAAAACGCCAAGTCAAGATCTTTGAACTCTCACTTCGGAAAACTTTAGGGTAACCTCTTCAGAGAGCAATGTTTCAAAGTAAAACTTAACTAATATAATATATCAATAACACTCAAACATCCCCGTCCCCAACGTGAGCTATAAAACAAGATTCTCCAAACATATTACGCAGAAAACTTACACCCACTAACCCAGAGATTACGGATAAGAAACTTACGTACGCCCAACAACTTTAATATTTGGGAAAATTGTAATAAAGCATCGCTAGATAAACGGGGAGTTTGCGCGGTAATCCCCATTCTGGCGACAGCAGGAACGCGAAAGTGCGACGGTACATAATCACCGGCGCTTTGCACAGAATATATTAATTGATAACGTTGGGTCACAACGCGACGAGCTCATAACTCACGAAAACGGTCATATTTCAACGCTGAACAACTTTAATTTAGCACTCATTATCACAGTTGGTTTGTAATTACATTGAGCTCCATATACGATGTAGCAATTTTATAACCTCTGGGAGCAATGGAATTATTGATGAGCCTGTTACAGACGTGCCCGAAAATTAATCTCGCTATTCTAAAAGGGTAATAAATCATGATCTTGAATGCTAAGAGCTACTTTTAATTCACGTAACAAAAGTTATATTTTCAAGGTGGTATTCCAATTTGTAACAAAAACCTGGAATGTGGATGTGTGAAAAATTTTGCTGGAGATTCAAGAACAGAAAATGTATTTAGATATACCTAAATATCTATCTGTTGTTGAATCTCCAGCAAAATTTTCCTCTACCGAAGACTACCCCATAATGAAATAAGGATAGATATATGGAGACAGCAAATAAGTATAAAAAAGTCGATAAAATCATTACTTTCGAACACAAACGAAGGTAAAATGCAACAATAAATAAACAAACATAGTAACAGTGCCGTTACGAGTTTCGCGTATATCATAAAATGCGCCATATTTCATCGTTGAAATTTCATTTAGCACTCATTACCCGTTGCAGGTTAGTTCGCAGTTTCAACGTACCTAGGTATGTTTAATTTGTAGAGCAAGTAACCCGAGGGAAAATGATTTAATCCTATTTGTTTTATGTGCCTTTGTTTACGTCGGTTGGCTGTTATGTACCATTTTACGTTAACACTGAGTAATGCGAATGTGTCCTAGGATATGAACGGGACGCTGACAGGTGTGTGTGCATGAAACCTCGCAAGAGCATAATAATGTGTACCGTATCTAACATTATGACTACAGGTTCATAACTTTGATGAATTTAAGCGCCTATAAATAGCGTTGTCTTCATTTTCTGACTATTACATCTAAGGTTTTTCAGCCATTGTAAATTTCATACACTGACCTTATTGGTGTAACTATGGATGATAAATGGCTAAGAAATGATGTAATAAGGCAACGTAGCGGTTAAAGGAAGATGTAGTGACCAAAAATTAAAAGAGTACGCGTAGTTGGTTTAATCATATTGAGGGGATGAATGAAAGGTGACTAACAAAAGATTTTTACAATGCAGATGTGAGTGGAAACAAGCCGAAAATCTGACAACCAATCTTACTAAGGCGTATCGTATGAGAGCAGTGGTGGCCAAGTGGTAACGGCCGCGACTTATGAGTTGTAGGTCGTAGGTTCGAATCCAAACAGTAGGCCCACTTCCTCTCACGGAGAGGAGGCCTGTGTCCCAGCAGTGAGAACATTATAGGCTCATTATGTAAGGTGCGTAGTACTTGTAACCAGCGTGCATGTATAATAAACGTAAACAAAGCCAAAGAAGTATGTTAGGATCGTAGCAGGTGGCGTTCTGTTTCTGCCCACCCCCAAAAGGCGTGAGTTTATGTTTTATATTATCAGCATTTTATACCAAAGCTGAGTATCCATGTTTATTGTTAAGAATTTGATTTAGATACTTTGTTAACATTCTCTATGTTTACTGCTATGTCATAATAAGTATCCTATGAGGAAAAACAACTATCATCAAAAGCTATTCGTCAGTAAATCAAAAGATACGATTGCATGACTTGCAAGGACTTGTTCAAACAATGAGTCAGAACAATATGACAAGTTAGCTACGAGGGTAAAAGGAGGGTAGAAGGATCAACAGCCTTTGATATTTCATTGTTGTTTTACAAGATAACACGAATTAAGTGAGCCATCCTTTTTCAACGGACTTCAAAAAATAAAAAAAAACTAAAAACCCGACTTCGGCAAAAAACTTAAGTTAAAAAAACTGAAAAGCTAAAAACAAGCCCATTTTAAATTAAATAAATGTTGGAAGCAGGCGGGACCCATACCAATATTATTATACTAGCTGCGCCCCGCGGTTTCACCCGCATAAGTTTCGATCCCGTGGAAATATCGGGATAAAAAGTACCCTATGTCCTTTTCCGGGACTCAAACTATCTCTATACCAAATTTCATCTAAATCGGTTCAGCGGTTTGAGCGTGAATAAGTAACAAACATATAAACACACACACACACACACAAACTTTCGCCTTTATAATATTAGTGTGAAGTGTGATAGTGTGATTTTCAAATTCGAATGGTTCACGCCAGTGAACCATTCACTCGAGTAGCATACACAGGCCATAATGTTACCACTGCTGGGACACAGGCCTTTTTCTCTATGGGAAGGAGTGGGCCATAAACCACCACGCGGGCCCAGTTCGGGTTGGTGGATGTAACATGTCTTCGATTTTTTTGGTTCTAGGATATGCCGGTTTCCTCATGATGTTTTCCTGCGCCGTTTTGAGAGCAGCGGTCATGAATTAATTTACACAAAGTAGAGTGTACATGAAAAACCTAATGAAGGGTGATCTTCCTTTGTCCCTTAAGAGAAAACTCATTGACGTGTGCATACTTCCCATCCTCACATATGGTGCTCAAACATGGTCTTTGACAAATCAGCAGAGGTCCACGCTCGAGGTTTGCCAGAGGGCTATGGAACGGAGTATTCTGGGTATCAAATTAACAGACCGGGTTAGGAATACGACCATCCGTTCCATCACAAAGATAACTGATGTCACTTGGAAAGCTGCCACGCTAAAATGGAACTGGGCTGGACACATCTGCCGCATGTCAGACGAACAGTGGGCCAAACTTACGACCCAATGGGTCCTTCTTAATGGCAAACGACATCGTGGCAGGCCCAGACGGAGATGGCGGGATGAGCTGGACTCCTTCAACAAGAACTGGTCCTTAGCAGCTTTGAACAGAGAGAGGTGGAAAGAGAGCAGGGAGGCCTTTGCCCTGCAGTGGGACGTCACAGGCTAATAATAATAAATAGAGTGCCAGTCTGGGTTCGAATCCACGACATACAACTCGTAAGTCGGCACCGATACCACTGGGCTACCACTGCTCTCGAGTGAAGCGTGTAATATTGACGTAAATAACTACGGCTAGTTCATCACGGAACGCCTGCTCTCGATACCCATCACATGTGTAATTTCATCAACTAAAGTAAATGTTAAGTTGCCGCGGCTGCAGAGCAAGAGCGGTTCTGCACTGCATCCGATCCGAATCCAAGAAATTTCGGTCCGAAGTAGCCATAGTACTATTGATGATGAGGGGTTGCGCACCAGACCCCTAGGGGGTCTGCTTTCTAAAACCGTCAGCAAAGTTACGGGTCTGTCCGAAAGTAGTTGATTCATCAAAACAAGTGTCAAATATTTTTTTTCGAACGGGCTAAACCACATTTCGAATAGGGACTGCTCAATTGCTGTGAAATCGAGTTTTCAATCATTCTTAGTTCAGGCTCCGAATTAATGTTGTGTTCTAATGGTTTGCGGAATATAAAACTCCCGTGACTATGGATTTCGTGCTAAAGTACACCTATTAGATGTGAACTCTGTCCGTCCGAATTTAGAAAATTCCCAATTCGGATAGAACTCGGATATTGAATTCGGATTTTGGATCCGATGCAGTACAGAACTGCTCTTACCTTATTGCCTTGTACTTATGTGTGCATTACATGGTCCTCACATGATCGGACCAAGATGTTGTCTGGACTTTAAAAGAGACTGTGATCTGAGAGTTTGTTTCGGCCTTTCTTCTCGGAGTAATCGGATAGGAAATGCCGACCTCATCTAGTTTTAAAAATATGATTGACATGTAAAAGTGTTGGTATACTCGTAAACCTAATTACAACAGCTGATATAAATAAGGCCAAATATAGACAGCTGTGATTTCAAAGGAGATGGCATTTTTTGGCATTGCTAGTTTTGGAAAGGTACAGAATACAAAGCTATTTTAAAAAAAAGCGCTTATTTTTATGTATTGATAGCCAGATTAACGTTATTATTGAGAATTGGGATTAAATCTCGTTACATATGAGTAAGTTGAGCAGCCGGAAACAAGGCTTTTTGGACTTGTTATACTAAATGACATAGTTGTCATGGCAAACAAACAAACATTTAGAAGATGACACACAAAACTTCACAAGTCACATTCGCAGTCTATCAAAAAGTACTCTGTGCAGTATAACTGGTCAACCTCAACGAATACACTTTGTTTCCCTTAACCTTGACATTGGCAGAATCATCGCTAAAACGATGGAGCCATTACTATAAAAAAAAAAAAAAAAGTACTCTGTGGCTCGCTTGCTACTATTTTGTGCTGGCATGAATGTTTTGTGCGCCCAAAGTTTTACGTGGATTTTTACAACGACCTGGCTAGCTTTTGGATTTCGAAGACTCCTACCTTTCTGAACGACCGTTGCTAGACTTGGACCTCGACGTTTCGTTCTGCAAGAATTAAGTCTAGACATGTAGGAAGAAAGATATATTTTGTTTATATTTTGATTGACAGCTCTCTAAGTGGCCGGGAAGCTATAAACAATACTGTTGCAATTGCATTGTTGGACGAAGAACAGTAGGATGCTGTGCCCATATCATGTCAATCATCTGGTACTTGGCATGGGCACGGCATCAAGATAGCCTGTCTCCCTCTGCACCTTTCTTAGCTAATAATTATATTGCTTACTTATATATGATGATGAGCATGAGTCAAATATTATGATTAAATACTGGTTTTTTTATTGTAGGTACCTACAATAATCCTGTCATCCTTAGATAATTATCCTTAACAATATTATATGCTTAGATTCCGATAAGTGAGTCTCTAGAGTCTCCTGAGTTTTCTGTGATTACTGAGTTTAATTAAAACTGACCGAGTACCTACACTTGAAACTGTCATTAGGTCTATGATCAGTGGATAAATCATTGAACTAAAGAAACTTCAACAAGCAGTTATTTATCATTTTTGCAGTCATTACAAAGCATAATTAGCAATATGTTATGCATACAATAAACATTTATGCGTTAAAATAGTAATAGAGGTAAAATAACCTATTAAAGTACAAACATTAATGTACTTAACCTCACTTTTACAAAAACTAAGATTTCTCTTTAACCCCATTGTTATTATTTTTTATTTATTTATTTAACAAAAGCTCATAATATTCCCTATCAAACCATGCCACTTTTATTTCTGTGGAAACAAAAAAAGTTTAATGCCAGCGTTCTATGAACTTCTGCCATTCTCCTTTGTAGCGAACAGTAAATACTTAATGTTCTTGCATTATACCCCTCTCGTCTGTACCCAGCGCTATTAGCTCTTGTCACGGCCGCTTTCCTGTAATGTGTGTACCCAAATATTACAGCCGGAGGCTTAATATTCCTAAACATTTCCTATCATTCCCGAGATCCCGGCCGACCCTCCAGACAGTAATTACAGACAGAGTTTAATTAATTAAATAATTGTGATCTCCTTGTAAACGTAACTTAATTTATGTTCAATTGTTTGAAATATAAATAGATATGCTTTTGTTTATTAGTATGTTGATTATACTTTGTGCAGGAAAATGTAAATGCTGAGATTATATTAAAGGTCTATGACTTTATAATTAATGTTAATCATGTTTTAGGGAAAATAAGGATAACAACGTCTTCGTTGATTATTGGATAATTTAATAATAATAATAATCATTTATTTTAGAAAAGCCCTGTTTATGGATTACACATACAATTTTCCAAGTAAAAAAAGAACATTACAGAAATTGGAAGATATTTTGCAAATGTTGTGGAAGCAACACCAATCTTTACTATAAGTACTACTCGTACATTCGTTTTATATTTCAGTAGTAAACTAATTTCGAACGTAGGTTCGAAATTAGTTAGTAGATAGTAGTAGTACTATCTTATACATGCTCTTTTTTCTAAAATTTACAAACAGGTGGGTCGATACATTAATTAACTCTTTGTATAACGGAGGTACATGTTCAACGATATTGTTTTTAGAAATTACTTCATCAATATTTTTAACCAGGTCCGTCCCTTGTTTACATTTTGTTTTTACGGGAATATGTTTTATAATCACATCGTTGTTTTTGTAACAATATCTGTGCTTTTCTAGTAAGTTTCCATTAGAAAATACGTTCACGAAAATTCATAAATTCACAAATATGTGTTGCTTCTGTATCATAAGCGTTTTAGCAATATACTTAATTATGTTTGCAAAATAAACTAAAGAAAACCAATTCAAATTCATCTGAAACATAAAAATCTGAGCAAAAATCCCAAGTCTCCAGTAATTACGAATAATGGCTTCAAAATAGATTCAAATGAAGGCGACATATCCCAGACCTATTTTGTGCAAACCCTCCCAATTGAATCGAAATACAAATTGAATCGAAATGCCGATACTCGGAGTCCCTTATTTCCGGGCACCATTTAAAATTACGACTACCTGTGATATTCTTCTAATAACATTGCACTGTTTACTGAACAAACTGGGGCAGTCAGCCCTGCAACAGTATCCGGGCAGCTGCTGAGTGGCTATTTATATTAGCCTAATTAACTACGGATACAAGTTAAAACTTTTTCATCAATATTTTGTTTGGTGCTCGGGTAAACAAAAATAGTTGCAAAAAAATTTAAGCATCTGTAGACCCCTACAAATGCTTAATTTTTTTTTATCGTCTAGCTATAAACCAACCAGCCATTTCTTACACCTGATACGAAACAATTCATAGGTATCATCATCATCAGCCTATAATGTTCCCACTGCTGGGACACAGGCCTCCTCTCTGTGAGAGGGAGTGGGCCGTAATCTACCACGCGGGCCCAGTGCGGGTTGGTAGATGTCACATGTCTTTGAATTTTTGGTTCTAGGACATGCCGGTTTCCTCACGATGTTTTCCTTCACCGTTTTGAGAGCAGTGGTGATGAAATAATTTACACAAAGTAAAGCGCCTGTCTGGGTTCGAACCTACGACCTACAACTCGTAAGTCGCGGCCGATACCCCTGGGCCACCACTGCTCTATTATTCATAGGTATACTAACTCTAATACTTAAATATTGTATTCCTGCAATATTCTCCTTCAAAATTAACAAAATCCTTTCAATATAGCTCTAAATAATATATCCTATACCCATTTACTCAGAAAATAAACAAGTAGGGACCCATAACGAAAGGGCAGAGCGCTACAAAGCAAATTGAATCGAGGTGCCGATACTAGGAAGTCCCTCATTTCCGTGTTATTTGTTGTCGCTTGCCCCATAGGCATTAAATTTTCTTCTATGTGCCATCGTACGCATCCGGGTATGATGACCGTCCTTCCCAATGCTCGGTACAAAAGTGAATTAACAGTCGTCCGCTCTCATTCTATTGACCTTTACGCCTTCGTTATCGAAAATCGAAGCTAATAGTTTCCGACGGCAAGGCTCTTTGTTGATAGTATTGTGTTGTACAAATTGTGGAGGGTTTTGTGTTTCGTCGATACTTTAATTGGTTACTAAACAGAGTGGAATCTGCTAATTCTGTTTGTTTTTTTTTTTTGCTGACTGGCTGTTTTACAAAGGAATTTCGTTGCCAAGTGGTGAATCTCGTTAAAATATCAGAGTGTAGGTTACAAGCTTGATGATTTTGTGGAATGTGTTTGGTGACTATAAACATTCGTTGTTTTTATGGTCGCCAGCTCTTAACGTAGGTAGTACGTTAATTAACAAGGGTTTATATGCCGGTCTAGGTATCCTCACACATTAAAAATAATGAAGTTGGCTGATGTTGCGTTCTTCAATTACCTATACGAAAGAACTTTATAAAATATTGCACGAGTTTTTATTGGCCAAGTGCACAGGCTTAAAGATAAGTAAACTTTTAAGTCCGTTCAATACTTTTTACAACTAAACTTTTTAATTACTTTTCTAATATAATAATATAAGGGCCACCTGCTCAATGCAGCATAGTTATTAGACCCCGGGGGCCCGGTGCCAATAGCCGAAGGACAAGCCGAACTAGGCTCAAGGGATACTGATAACGTAGAAAACGCTTTATAACACCCTTAAATAAAGTTAATAGCTCTCGGGAAGTTTTTCGCTGCACCCCTTAGGGCCATTACGCAGTGTACGATACGATTTATATAGCGTTTACAGACTTAGGCGCGGCCCGAAGGATTCGCCTTATAGTATTTAGGTGTCAAAATAGAGTTGTACAAGGTCGATTTACTGGCCTGATAGCGCACCCTCGTTCTTACTTGTTTTGAGGGCTTTAGTGATTTTTATTGGGTTTTTATAGTAGTGTGTTAGCGGCTACGAGCGTGTTATATAATCGATATTGTTTGTCGTTCTTTATCGCGCACACTGACCCTATATTTTTATGATTATGTTGGGTAATGAAAAATACGTCGAGTCAGGGATAAGGTATATCCGAGGTAGTTTCGGACTGAACATTCATAATGACATTGGGACATGGCTATTATCATCAATTTGACTGCTTATATTGCTGATTTAAAAAGCATTTTTTGGTTATAATGTTACTAGAAAAGAATTTAATAATTGAAAAATCACGATACAGATATTTACCTAAACATTCAGGTTTTTCAAGATTTGCCCAATGATCAAGTCGAAACATCATGTTAATCCAGCTAGCTAACTGCGCGGCTCTTTTTAATCAAGCCCCTTTTACAAAGATAGAAAAATCTTTATTAACCTGAACCGGTAGAAGCAAATGAAACCCAACTAAAACTAAGCGAACAATTCCCATTCATCCAGCCGTATTCCTCCAATCCGACGCATGAGGGGAAAATGTAGATAGGAGCAAAAAATCCAATCCTATATTTAACTGGCTTTCATAGGCACCGAACCGGTCGGCTAACTAATCGTTTACCTATACCGTAACAATCAATCGCACCCGCCTTAATTTTCCAGCCAATAACGGAGGGCCACACAATCCATTCAAAGTACCTAATTAATGGGACAACATATTTTCCGATGCGGATCACGTAGGTATAGCAGGTGACGTCATGAAAAATACGCCATCGCGCCATATATAAGGGGATGTGTGCATTTGGCGCCGAAACACCGTTTTTATGGCTCGTCCAACATTAATTAACACGGGATCTGGGAACGACAAATGAAGAACGGCTGGCTCTGCAACCGTTGATTTGTTGCAAACTGTTGGTGGCCTCGCCGCTTTTCAGAATTGACTTTTTGCAAAGAATTTGGGATGAAAATTTAAGGACTTCGGAATTTTTGTCGCCATTTCAGGCATGTGTCGTTTTGGCATATTTTAAGCGATATTTTGTAATAAATTGTTGCTATTCAGAATACATTTTCAATTTTGTGAAAGTAAACAAGCAGAAATTAGCATCAAAAATAAAATTCATAAGTAGGTACTGATTATTTTTAAATTTTCATAATTTTTCATCGGCAAAATATTCAGAAGCTGCTATCAAAACAATATTTATTTCCCATACTTATGCAGACATCAATCTACGCCGGAAAACATGAACTAACTTCTCAAGCCAGAAGTTTTTCACAACATCGCGTAACAAAATGTTCGAAAAAGTCGAAGCTCGATTATTTTCGAAGTTTCAGTCGACATTCGCATTCGTAAAAGAGCCTTTGTCAGCTCATTTCTCACATTCTGATTGAGATGGACTGTCTTGCATAAATCTGAGGCATTTCATTTCACTCCAGCAGGAAACATTTCAAGTTATGAACAAGAACTCGTAATTTTTACTAATGGATGTTTCTTTTTAGGAAAGTATATTGTAATTTAGGAGTGGTATTTTTATCGGTCTGGGAGTGACAGGGAAGTGGAAATTGTGTTTTGTATAGAGGCCCTATACAAAACACAATTTCCACTTCCCTTCAGGCTTACAAAAATATTAACAGATTATCAGCAGCAGTGGTGGCCCAGTGGTAACGGCTGCGACTTGTATGTTGTATGTCGCGAGTTGTATGTCGTGGATTCAAACCCAGATTGGCACTCTACTTTGTGTAAAATTATTTCATGACCAAAACGGTAAATGAAAACATCGTGAGGAAACCGGCATATCCTAGAACAAAAAAAATTCGAAGACACTGTGCGTCCACCAAACCGCACTGGGCCCGCGTGATGGATTATGGCCCACTCCCTCTCACAGAGAGAGGATGCCTGTGTCCCAGCAGTGGTAACATTTTATGTTGATTATTATCAATAAGGTTTAATGCAAACTTATAGGTTCAATTAGAGTTGAGGCGTTTTTATATCAAACGTCCACGTAGATACTATTAACTATGCAAATGATCTTAGACGTATACAAATTACTCAGTATAAGCTGCCTCATGAATTACGCAAAGCGACTGCCAAATCTTCTTAAGAAAAAAACTGCCTGTAAGCATTTAGAACATTATCAGCGATATCTAAAGACCCTGCAAATATCATTTTTCACGTAGCGTGACCACATGAAAGGAGGTGAAATCTCGATAGGCTCGAATAAGCTTAAGACTTTATTCCGGAGTACGGCGAGCCACCCTTAACGAGCGAACGATGAACTTTGTATAGACATCGTTATCCATGGCGGTTCTATGATGACTTAATGAAAAAAGGTTACGCAATATCTATAGAAAATACCTGTAGGTAAGTAAGTGCATAACACAGTTTATAAAGTTCTGCGGTGTACAGTTTTGTTTCTCAAATGATGCATCAAAAACATGACATGCAAGCACGGATATCTATGCATGTGTTAGAAAATGGGGTAGAATCTATTTATAGGTCTATATGTATATTACCCAAATATAAAGCTTTAAATCAAAGCGAAAAAAAGCGTTACTAGTTATTTAATATGTGTAAAAGTAACCGTGTGGAATATTTTCTATGGTTTGCTACATTATTCCTTAATATTTTAACTAGTCTACTTTTACAGACATACTGAAATAAGGAAGGAATGATTGAATAATGTATATTAGGTATTAAATACTTGTTACAAGTTTTAGGTTATGCAAAACATTACTATTTTATCAAGTTTTAACAGTAAAATTATAACAATAACAATACCTATAATTAAGATAATCTATTACATGCAAGTCTAGTTAAATCATTTATTCCAAATAGGCATATAGACGGCTCTTTTGAACGTCAAAATGAACGCGAAAGAAACTCCACAGTTACTCTTTTAATATGATTTTCTTTTTTTTTTTGTATATTTTAATTATAATAATATGCAATGAAATGTACCTTGAATAAAATTACTATACTAAAATCATCATCATTATCCTCAGCCTACAGCTGTCCACTGCTGGACATAGACCTTCTCCAGTTGCACATCATTCAGTTCTATACTCGGCAACTCTCATCCAGCTGCCACCAGCTACCATGCGCCATTCGCTCCACCTAGCCTAAGGGCATTCACATTGTGTATATATAAGGTCAACTTTTATCAAGTACAAAAATTTAAACAGATCGTCTATCCATACGATATAAATACGGCCCTAACATTTTATTTCAAATAATCAGGCTAGTTTTTTTTTTCAGTTTTTCTAACATAAAAATTACAATATTTTAAAAAGCATACTGTATACCGACTCAGTTGTTCGGGTGTGCACCCCCAAAAAACCCAGGGTCATTTAACCCGGTATTACGTCATCGCTCGGACTGCATTGACTAAGACTGTGACACATGTTAAGAAACGATTTTAACCTTTGCGCTAATCTATCGTATTTTAATTTTCCATCACACTTTTTCAGGCTTTGGACTAACAATTTAATACAGTTTGTTATTTTTTTTAGTATTGAATTAATGTAAAAATGTTAACAACTTACCTAACTTTTTGCATTAACTTGGCATGTTAAAAATAGTCAAAATTCATTAACAGATTTACACTTGTTTACACAATTTACTAGTTATTTACACATATCACATCAATTGTTGGACGTGACGCCCTTGTTGTCGCACACACTGTCTAGCGCGATCGAGACAATGCCTCCGCACTTCAGTAAGGGCTTGATGGTCACTGGACATCACGTTAAATGCACTCACAATTCGCGCACGTAATTCTTCCACTGTACGGATTGTATGACCGTCGCGTCGTTCCCATACACTAGGTCTTTGGCCCTACCCCACAGGCGCGTAATCCTCAGGCAGCAACTCCTGGACCCGAGTGAAATGGAAGGGATGGTAACCTTCACTGCGCAGGAGCTGCCACACGTAATTCTGGCTTACGCCAAACACATGGGCAGCGTCTCCGGTGCTCGCCACTGGGTGCCGGTGAAAGAAATCCAGCACCTCCTCTTCAAGCTGCACTGGGTGTCGTGGCCTCCCCGAGTCAATAAGACGAGCCTGGAAGTTCTCACTCTCTCTGAAGCGCTGCACGGCTCGAAGAATGGTGCGAATATTGACCACTCGTCCAAGCCTCTGGGCGTACAGTTCTTGTGCCCGCAACATTATTTCACCTGCGTCGTGATAGCACATAGCCATATTCATGTATTCTCGGGATGAATACCGATACGGGATTTCGAAAATTTTCGCACAGACAACACACAATTCGGTAACTTGATTTTGGCGAACTGAAAGACAATCTCCAGCTCTGAATGCCAGCCGCGCAAGGCGGGGTGCAGCGGGTGCAGCAAGGGGGGACACGCCGCCGCCACACGTGTGCAGGCGCAACCATTGTTATCTGCCTAGAGTACGTTAGCCATTAATACACAGGTTGTTGTTATTTGAATTTTTAAACAAAATGGTTTTTGGTGTTTTTCTTGGAAACTAGCGTATAGAAATTTATTATTTTTTTTGTAAAATGTCTATATTTAGTTATTGAATCTGTCCTTAAAATTTTTGTACTTGATAAAAGTTGACCTTATATATATAACGGAGAAGGTATGTGTGTCTCGTTATTATCAGCCATATTTTAACTACTGTGGGCGAACTATGTGGGTATAGTGTTGGTTATTGCGCAATAGAAAAACGGTTTGCACTTCAAATCAGATTATAATATCACGAACAAATTAATAAAACCAAATACGGAACGCGGGACAGTTTCTGAGCGCATGTTGTTCGTATGATGTCCGATGTCCAAGAGGGCCGCTCCACCTCGCTGCACGCTCTCTTGTACTCCCTACGAACTCAGGCTAGACTCTGTGAGCGCCGCCAGATGGCGCTGGCGTTCCGAATAGTCAAACCAATGACCGGATGCGACATATATAATTATGTATATATAAATACACACATCAAAAGTGTCTAGGGATCAACATATATTTTTGCAATAACTTTTCTCCTGATTGATATTAATTAAAATTTTCTTTAAGGATTCATCAAATAAAGTGTTTTCGTTTGTCACAGTAACGATAAACCAAGTCACCTTTGCATTAATAAAGAAATTTGCCATTTTCCTAATAAAGGGATTTTTGACATTTGAACCACTAACACAAAAGTTCGAAAAAAAGACTGAAATAACAGTTTTCTTTAAAATTTTATTGGGTAACTTAAACAATTAATAATCCGTGTTTCTACCGCGAACACTAACAACACAAGAACATCGGTTTGGCATACTCAAAATGAGTTCATCCAAATCACGCTGTGGAATGGCCGCCCATGTTCGTTGCAACAACAAAAAAAGGTCTTCTTGCGACTGGATACCCTCCATATTCGGCAGAGCTCTTCTCTGTAGCATATCCCATGCATGCTCAATCGGGTTCAAGTCTGGCGACTGAGCAGGCCAGGGCAGGACATTGATGTTAGCTGCGGCGAGAGTCTGTCTTACAACTCTTGCGGTGTGCGGTCGTGCATTATCATGCATTAACTGAAATAAGGGACCGATTTGCACTTGTAGAGGAACGATGACGTCTGATACAATCGTCTCAGCATAAATTTGAGCGTTGAGGTTGCCTCTGATCCAAATCAACTCAGTTCTTCCGCCGATCCAAATACCCGCCCATACCATGATGGTTCCACCACTATAAGGATGGACTTCCTGGCAGGATTTTAATCGCTGTTGGCGTCCAGGGGTTCTCCAGTGTCGTATACGTCTTGTATCCGGTCTCATACCAAAACGAGACTCATCAGAAAAGCACACGAAACGCCATTGTTCTTCTGCCCAATTTCTGTGTTCAAGAGCCCATTGATATCGAATCCTACGATTGTGCATTGCTATAGGTGGTACCCGTAGCGGTCTTCGGGAATGAAGGTTCACTTCATGCAAGCGGTTTCTGACTGTTTGGTCGCTAATTAAGTTCCCTGAAGAGTGATGAAGCCTCACGGCTAACATCATGGCGGTTATTGTTGGAGCTCTTCGAGTTAAGATTTGAATGTATCGGTCTTGTCTCCGTGTGGTGCAGCGATACCGTCCTCCATGGCGCTCAGCCACGGTACCAGTGCTTCGGTAACGTGTCCAAAGTCGACTGATAACACTCTGACTTGTATTCAGAGCTAAAGCCACAGTACGTTGCCGGGAACCAGCTTCTATCATTCCCACGGCTCTGAGCATTTCTTCCCTGCTTAAATGACGTCGCCGCTCCATAATAACGTTGGTTTTAATCAGTAGTAGGGAAACAGTAGCACTAATAATGTCTTCAATGCGTTGTATGTTTTTATAGGGAAAATATTGACAGCTGATTTTCATCTTTTACTCGAATTTGATTCACAGTTCCTGATTCAAATTATGAAATGCACCAAAAAGGATCCATATAAATTTATAAAATCATAAATTTATTACAAAGCCACATCTCAATCTCAAGAAATCCGCATAAAAATGCTTGATCCCTAGACACTTTTGATGTGTGTATTTACTATTTAGAATTAAAAATGAAGCAATGACCTGAGATAAATTATGTGATTGATACGTGGTGCTCACATAATTTCCAAGTATTATAAAAATAGACGACTTTCCTGAAATTTTAACAAATAATAAGCCCGTATGAAAGATAAAGTAATCACAGAATGTAAAATTAATGTCATAAAAAGTTTTATTTTATCTAGAATCTAGATTGTCCATAATGACAATAAAAACAATAAATAATTTAAAGAACTTAATAAATTGAAAAATTGCTTATGTCGGACTGGAACTCGATCTGAAAAGCATAACGAAAAAGTTACTGACGAATCATGAATCATTAATTAACTAATGCATCCAATAGACCAAAATCTCTCTATATATGTGTAGATTATTTACAAACACTTAATTTCGAAACCAATATCACTAGGTCTAATGTAGTCGATACATTAGATGCTTCTCATGTCATGATTAATAAATGGCAAATATTCGACAGCTCTTGGTAAGTAAGCTGGCAATTTATTTCAGAAAACCAAATACGCTGACGTAGAGACAAGTAGCTATAAAATATTGCACAATTGTTTATGGCCAGTTTTAATTTATGGGTCATTGCATTATTATCTACACATTCGGTCTTTCTAATATGCTGTTAGTTTTCCGAATAATCGTTTATTAATAACTATCGAGTCGCCCCTGCTTCGCACGGTTGACAAAACATCGAGATTTCTTTATTAAATGTAAGTTTTAAATTAGTCGTACATACACATAAACCTTCCGGAATAAATTCTCTAAATGATGGTGTAAACCGCATCAAAATCTGTTGCACAGTTCAGAAGAACAACGATGTCACACAGACAGACACGAAAAGCGACTTCAATTAGTATAATTTTATTATTTACTAATGAAAAATATGACGAATATTATTAAAGTTAAAAAAAATTGCAAAACAATAATTCTATTCTTCGGTATGGGTCATGCAAATACTCGCACAATCTATGATAACAAAAAGTCAATTCCCGTGATTAAAAATGTTCAAAATCTAGTCACAATCTCATCTCAGCGTCAATCAATGTCAAAAACTTGTCAAGTAGGGAAATTAGAGGTATATTTGACAGATTGAGACTGAGATCCGACTATGAACGTTCTTAAAATTACGAAAATTGTTCCTCTGATCAATCTTTAATATCGTATTCAAAAAACAATTGCTTGCGTGGGAGTAATTGTTTGAGATGTAGTAAATCAGAATCTATTTTAGCACACTCTCGGGAGGTTGATATTACTAGAGCAAGATCCAATCATTACCAGTTTTATGTGTCTCTTCCTTTCTTAACTTCGATAAATACTAAACGAGTTTGGAATAATCCGTCGTTGTTGTGATTCAAGATAAAACGAAAACGGATAACATTTTTTCCGTTTGTTATACGTTCCTTTTTTCTCAACCTTCAATCACAGTTAAGTTGCCGTTCCCCTCGTAAATATAACAGAATGCGATTCCATTGAGCCCCTAACAGACTTCCTGCAAATAAGTATCGCGGTAAAAAACGTAGCAAACAGAAATGAGCCCCATTGTTCCCATAACCATTTCAAATTTTCACGATCAGTATACGGAACAATTTTTTCCTCGTATTCAATTTGTTTTGAAAAATAAAATAGTATCAATAAACGACGCTTGCTTCTAAACTTAAGTATACCGAAGTCGAATTCTTAAAAATAAAAGGGGCACTTTGGAAGATCGGGGCCCAGCCGAACTGGTTAACCACAGGCGCGATAAAGAAGGCAATTTCCTAAATAGGGCTTGTGAGGATTTCCCTAATGTTGGACAAAAAATGGATTGCTACTCGCCGGGGAGATACCTTTCCTACACAAGTTTCGCTAGCCAGCGAAGCAAAAATGTGGACGAGCACGTATTTTAACTTTGTAGGATCTAATACTGAAAGTCGTATCGCGTGAATGAGGACCTCTTCCTTTATGTCCTGCCACTTTCAACTACTTTAGCGACTCGTTCGCTCAGCGGGTAGTTCGTTTCTCCTAGTTTAAGATCTGAAGAGTCTCGATGTAGCTTTTAGGAATCTTTTTAAGTACCAACGTCTGCGTTAAGTTGAAATATCCTGCAGTTGTTGAATTCATTTTATAGTGAGTGTTGAATACAGAAAATACCTAAAGATAAAGAAAAATCCCTCGCTTCACTTCCCAACACTAATTCGCTATTGTTTTTGCTATCATTGTTTCAGTCATAAATTGGATTTGCAGAGATTTTTGCGGCGACGTTCATCCATCCATATCTATGTATTTTTCTTGTTTCGCTGAATCCGGAGCAATATGGTACTTTAAATGTAATCTTGTAATCAAATCTGCAGGGCAAACATGAGTATTAGCTTGTACAAAAGAAATATTTTCGCCTTACTGGACCTCTCAGACAAATGTAATTAAATTCTCTGAAAGTATTGGGACTAAAGTTGTACAAGCGACTGCCTAGACGCAAAAGCAATTTGTGTCGTCAATTACTTGGAACTTTATTAAAGAATTTGGGGCAGTTATAGCCTTAATATGTTATAGAAAAGTAACCACGTAACATTTTCTAAGAAAACTACGTACTATGTTCTCTTAAGACGTTATTGGTTTCTTTTACAAGATTATTTATAGCGACAGAAGAACTCAATATTGTTTCAGCATTTTTTCTATGTAAGAGTAAGTACCTCCCCTCCCAGGCAAATTGAAAGATAATATTTTCGGAGGTCAAAAAGGCGACGAAAGATTCGATAAATTGGCAGCTATGACCAGAAGGCCACGTCCTGAATTTTAATCCTGATTAAAACATTTCATAATATTTGTTTTTTCAAAGTCGGTCTAGTGGTATATATTATATCACAACCAATGACTATTTCGATGGAGTTTAACATAATCAGCCTATAATATTCCCACTGCTGGGACACAGGCCACCTCTCTGTGAGAGGGACTGGGACTCCACCTCGCAGGCGGACAGTGCAGGTTGGCGGATAAATGCGATGGAGTTTATTTTCTCAACTGCGTTTCAAATTATAATTTCGTGTTCCTACAGTACCTGAACCTACCTATCAACATAGTAAATTACAAAATGCATTAATAAACAGCAGAAAGCAATCGAAATAGTTGATCACTGACTGTTCACACCGCCGCGAGTACTCGTTTGTTGCAGCGACAAGAACTATCAAAGAGAGTTCTCGCTCAGCGACGGTCGCTTGGCGGGCAGGACACTCGCTGAGAGACTCATGCTTAGTCCAGCGAGAAATCGCTCGTCACCGTCGCGCACTCGCTGCTCGTTGCTCGCTAACTCGTTTTTAGTTGCTCGTGCCTTACTTAAACAACCAGGTACCAATCTAAGACTTAGTTTCATTTAATAATAAATAATGGCGGTCCAGATTAAGTAAGATAAAACAAAACAAATCTAAGTAGGCAGAACAATCCTACGCCGAATCCACTCAGCATTTATACACCTACACACATACATAATGTATTCAACAGTCCAAGAACATAACCAACTCATTTACTTCTATAAAAAAATACACGAAACATTTTCATCCTAAATTTTCCGTTTGAGGTAAAGTCGAAGATACACGGTACCCTAAAAAGGGATGTAGCTATCTTTTGTAAGGCATTCGTCTCAAAGCGGTGGGTATCGCCAGAGAGGCACGTTCAATTGGATTGAAACGTCGACTTCGGAAAGTGGTGTTGACCAAAGGGTCCTAATAGCATTTTTGTAGTGAAGGCCTGAAGGGCGCGCTACAAAAAAAAATTGATTCGCAGAAAGAAAGCTATTTATCTTTGATTACTATTTTGTTGATTAAATTACGATAGCGACAATTTGGAACCTTCCTTATCCTGAATGCCTTCTGATAGTCAATTATACGAAAATCCCTTTATTTTAGGTAAAACCCTTCAGTGCCTTTCCATGAAACACGACACTGAATAATAATCCATTTATTATGTTGTTATTTATTACTCGATGACAGGTTAGGGAAATTGTTACACAATTTATTCAGTCAACTTTGACAGGTACCTATGTAAGTATGCCCTTTAACATCAATTTCATGAAGCATTTCTTTTGGATCATTACCAAACTTTTGTTTAACAAGTTTTTTTATTAGACGCTTTAAATCGTACGCCATCGCGTCCGTACCATAATATTGTAAATTAAGATTTACATAACCAAAACTTCTGAAAACACAATTACAGAAGTTTTAACATAGAGCCTGTAACGGTAGTAGGTAATCACATTTGTCGGGGAAGTTGCTAGAGAAAATTGTCTTTGGTGCTTGTAACAAGGTTCAGCCCTTACCATTTTCCAACCTCTGTTGACAGAGTCGAGAAGACTTAGACTAGAAAATACAAGACTAAAGTTCAATCTTTGACGTTCAATGTGTATCTATCGGTTTTTCGATTCGATAAATGTCTTTGAAGTGACAAAGCTATAGTGGTGAGATCTCTAAATATAATGGATCAAACAGGGCTTAGTGTGAGTAAAACTGAACCCCTTTTAAGTCATGCTTTAATAAAGTACAAAATCCTTTCAACTAACTAACTAACACGTAAGTAACTATGGTTAAGATTTTATGAGTAATGTTAATGTGATTTTCCTATATTTTGGAATTTCTTGCCCGTTCTTCTTCATAGATATCTACGTTTTTGAGTGGGCAACTAGCTTCAACTTTCTGACTAACTGGCCGACTCTTTGACAGTTCAAAAGTGCCTGTAAATGGTTTAATTGAAATAAATGCTTTGAGTTTGAATTTTAAACCAAAATAACAATCTTTTAGTAGGTATCGCTTTCCAGTAAAAATAAATCGGAAGGACTACTTAGATAGTACTTCAACAGTACCCAGTTTCAAAGCTGTGTGGGAAGACAGAATAATTTAATAAGAACGGGTTCTGAGTTAATTTATTTTGTTAAACCAAAGCCTTACTTATAACGTTGGTACTAGGCTCATATAAGCAAGTAGGTACAGACGCCAGCACATCAAGCTACCCGAAACTATCAAATTTTCCCGATCAACCTTGAACCTAATACTTTAGCGATAAAGTTGAAAATCTATTAAAGAAATTTGACAGATTGTAGCAACTTAATATGCTGGCGTCTGTACGTATCTTCCTGGAAATTAAGAAGCTTTATAATGTTATTGGGAAGAATTTACCTGTGTTAGCAACAACCTGGTTTCTGGCGTCAAGTTACGAGGTTAGACGGCGATCGCTTTGTGTAACTCTATAATTTTCATTAACTATCAGGTGAAGAAACTCAATACCGGTAAAAGGAAATCTGTGGACATTTTGTAGAGTAATGTGAGAAGAACATAAAATACAAAAATAATGCCATTTACCAAGGTATCCAGCGATAATTTAAAGGAATAGAACACCCAGTGGAACTATATATTACAAAGCTATCAGTGAATTGCATTGAGACCGAATCATTTATTCACCGAGTCAGACCGAATGCTGAGAATTGATCTGCGAAACGGAGGCGTGTGCAAAATCTAGCAATTTGCTTGTAAGGATCTCATCTACATACGATTGACTATGCAGCATCATTTAGGATATCAGTATGATTATAATGACAATATTATGACTTAAATGAAAGTTTGACATGCGGACTGAAAACTATTGGTAAGCATTAGAAAATTATCTAACATTTCACTGGATCATACTTATTTCGAAATTTCTTATTTGGTTCGTAATTGACTAACTAAATATATAAAAAAAAAACTATTTTTAGGTCATCCAGAAACGTGCCCAGAAGTCTAGTAGCATTGCCACGTTTAATGACAACGCTATTTTTTGGCCAAAGAACGAGCCAGCCCTCTGGTCACGTGAAGTGTCGAGTTTCAAAAGTTCTTAATAAGAAATTTTGAAACAAGTATGAAAACGAACAACCAGAACCCTTAATGCTAAAATCAAATTTAACAACACTACACAATGTAATTACTTAAAATCAAAGTTTAAACTCGCTCACAAAGTCCGTAAAAGTCCTTCAAAGTTTCTGAGATCATTTACTTACAAGGAGGTACTTTACCTGGACACAAAGTGAAGCTGAAAGGTCTTGTAAACAAAACAGACAACGGCCAAGCAGACGGCAACCTACTTCAGGTCACGAATGAATACCCAAAGGGAAAATGTAGCTGGGAAGGTTTGGACAAAGAGTTTGGTAGATTATTCGTTACACAATTGTCCCGCAAAAAACAGGAACGTGAATTGAAATTGTAAATTTGTATCTCAACCTTTGGCAGGCTGTGGCATGTTAAATAGTGTTTGAGGGCTCTTTGAAATAAAAATGTGTATCATTTCAAAATATTACAATAATTTGTACCTAACTTCATTTTTCATAACAATTATAGACAATGTTTTTTTTTTTTTTTAATTTCTATTACTGTTTATTCATTACAACTGCTTCACGGACAAAGACTGGAATATAATAATTAGGTCCACACTATATTTTTCATTTCACTAAATAATAAAATACATGTTATAATCCACTCGACACATTCACCTGTTTAAGTCGAGCAACTCGACAGTATAACAATAAAGTAATTTTCGTTTGCATGCACAGCGTGTTCATATAAGAAAAGATCACACTATGCTGTAACAGGATGCAAATACATCGACTAACTTAGTAAGATACAAGTAGGTACACCCTAACTTTCGGAGCACTCTTACTTCCGGGCGAAAAGTATCGAAACATTTGATCTTATCCTTATCCTCCAAGACAACAAAGAAAAATATATCACATAAACTATCTTTCGAAATAATCAAACTTATAAAAAAAACATAACGAAACCATAACACCAACACAATCCGCATCTTCCGTGTAAACAAAAACTTCTCCACATTAAATATCTATACGGAAGTTTATGCAGTAACTTTATTTCCTTTAGGCTGCCGCCTGCCACCCATCCCCCAAAAAACCCTCCGCTTCAGTCGGAAGTCTCGATAATGTGATATGCGAAGCTCAAATACGCCTACCCTCTGTGCTTAAGGTTAAATATATTTTTGCTTTGTACAGCCCCTGACTTGTTTTGATGTTTGCTTAATATTTTCCATGTGTGGTAAACAACGGGAATAATAGTTTTAGTCACATCAAAATGTTGTCAAGCACCTTTTTGCTGCGTGTTACACGATCAAAGCTTTTTAGTTATAGCGTTATGTGACACATGTTCCATTTACGTTGTAAAAATGCTCTGAGGATAGTGCTTTATTTCCACTAACATAAATCCTTACATAGTATAAAACAAAGTCGCCAAAATTTCTATACGCGCATAACTTACGAATTACTGCACCAAATTGGATAATTCTTATTTTTGTATTCGGTATTGCCAGGGCAAAATTTGTAAGAAAGAAAATTTCGGAAATTCGAAAAAAAATTGCACTCTTGCGAAGCTGGGGCGCGCTAGTGTAATAATATATGTATATCAAAATCGAATAAAGTTTCGCATATTATCTAACAGAGAATCCCTTTTAGGTACGCAGCCCTCGTAAATGAAATAATATTTATTCCTCTATGTAGATTTTTAAGACACTTTTACCCGTCAATGTTTGTTTACTTTCTGTAATACCTAACTTTTCTTCCCTTCTTTTTTAAAATGGTTCCGTAAACTATGTATCCGAATGCTGAAAAGCACAAAACGTATGCTTTTTATTCAATTTCAAAGTTTCAAGTTGGAATCGGAATTTGATGACACCCGTTGCCTATATCCAAGTTTTTATCGTACCATAGAAAAGTATTCTATTACTCGAATGGAGCTTCATTCGAATGCATGCAGCGCCGTCGTCGATGTAACGTAATATGCAACGTCGTCGCATCGTCGATATTCACTGTTTCACCTGCTTTACCATTCAGGACGACGAGCGCCCGATGCTGATACGATACTCAACTACACTTACTACTGCTTGCTGAAGACACAGTAATGTGTGGTTAGATGCTACCGAACCTCACTTGCATATTAAACAGGGAATAACATACAGTAGGTACTTTCCGATGAAAGTTATTCGATTATAATAATAAAATCCAATATGAGTACGTTGCTAACAGCACGTTTTTCGTAATGTACAGCTTCGGGCAGAAGTGCCCCAAGCCTTACAAACAGCCTTTGTGTTACGCTTTATCAATATTCTCTGCACAGAATCCCCCTTCCTAGATTCATCGGCTTTCACACAAAATATCGATGGTCAGTGACCCGCACATTCAAGTTTTGTTTATAAAAATCTGAATTCTCACCACTCGACCCAAAAAATTTGTAAACGTTAATATTTCTTCATACAGACGGTAATGAGTCGGTAGAGAGTAAATTTTTCAGAAAAACGTTTGGCGTTGAAGAGGGAAAACGGCTGCGTGATTACTAATAAGAATTGGAGTAACTTCTTTTTTTTTTTGGGGGGAAACAGGTTCTACTTCGAAACAAGTTGGTCTTGGAATTTACTTAAAAAATGTTTTATAAAATGTATCTAAACAACGAGTATTTTTGTTAATTTTTTTATTCTTATAATCCTTCCGTACCTTTTCATGAAAATTGTAGTTTATTTACCAATATACTTGCGGTGATACTAAAGTGATAACTAACAAAATCCCACATAATACATCAAGACAAGTAATGCAGAAAACTTCTAAATCTGTTTGCTAAACCCAGAAACGTTCGTAGTTCTAACCCTAACGCCTAACAAGAACTCTATATTACGTACAAGTCTAAGCTGTACTACGTTCAAGACGGCGTTGTTGGCTGGCAAGTTTATTCATCAACAAACTACTATTTCATAATACGGCAACAGTCTGGCTGACTACACAAATATAGCCGAGGAACAAGGAGTGAAAATGGCTACTTACATTCCATCCATTCCATCCGAACTTCCGAAAGTTAATAAGGTACACCTGGCTTAGGTTAACTGAGTCTACACCCTATTGTTGGGGTGTTATGTAAATAAGGTATTTCGCTGTGATTTACGAGAGTTTTTTTCTAAGTAACTCGGGTATCTTTATGTTTGTTCCGCGTGAAGTACATTTGATTTATTGATAATAGCGAAGTATAGAATGGCCGTCATAGGAAAGTATACTTTGAATTGTAATGCATTTATGAATGATTAATTTTAGGATTATTTTAATAATTGCTAATAATTACTAAGATTTTTGTTTAAGTCTGAAACTAGTCGAGCAAACCTAAAGAATTTAACACATGAAAAACTTATGAGATTAACAAAAGCGCGTTTAAACCTAGCAAACTATCATACGTTTAATTTACACACACATGTTGACTCCTAGACATTGTGGGTTTCATGCATTAAATAAATCTCGCAGCTCACTTCACAAATGCTCCATAAAATTCGCTTTGACGCTTCAGCACTGTTAATTAAAGAACAAACAATATTGCAGCGCTTTTGAAAGCTGCTTTAATATTTCGGCGAATAATAAATAGCTGTGATACTCGGCGTTAATTGAAAGAACATTTGATATACTGTGGCTCGATATGAAAATAAAAAATGGAAATATGAAATACAATTTTCATGAATGTTTTTGTGTGTTATCTAATATGGGCTGTGAAAATGGCTCATAAATGAAAATTGAAATAATAAATACAATGGACATTGTGAATATGGCGGACGTTATTGTGAACTATTTGTAGTCCCATTTTGATCGTAGCTTCAAGTTCGTTCTGATAAATAAGAAATTGAATTGTGGTTAGGTCCTGGTAGGTATCAATATCAATTATACATTAAACTGTGATATCTGAGTTTAGTTTCGGCCTTTCTTCTCAGAGTATTCAGATAGGAAAAGTCGACTTGCATAGCTATTCACAACCACTCGATACGCTTTCGTACCGTGTCGAACATCAACCCTAAACGCTGTTCACAGGTCCAAAACCCGAAAATTTTATCAATTTAAATCAAACAGACGACCGCGACATTTCCGACAGCTGTTTGCTGTCGGGGGCAAGGCAAATCAGGTTATCGAAATGTGTCATTTTCGATACGGTAGCCTGTCGGATGAGTGTAGATAGCTATGCTGATCCAGTGTTTAAAATATGATTGACTTGTAAAAGTGTTTGTACAACCCTACTTACAGATATAAAATCATTTATCAAACTGATATTGGATTCAAATAAGATGACCATACAACATGGTGCCTACCAAACCGAAGTTTTCCCAAGATTCATAAACATTCTCATATTTTACCCTTTCATAAATAACAAATGTGACACACATTGATATTCTCGACATTATTTAAAAGGATCAACAAAAAGCAATACATTTTCATCAAGATAATTCAGTTTGTAAAAGTCAGCTGCTCTCTGCTCGTTACTAAGCTCACCACGCATAATCTAATACTCTCGCGTAGTATGCGGTGTTGATCGCAAGTTTATTACAAGGCGCCCCACGACTGGGATACACGCTTCGTATAAACCACACGCTTTGCTATAGGAAATTATGAATTTTTGGCAATACATCGGATGGTAATAACGGTTTTTTCTGCTACACGTACACACTTCATCTACACGCTACATGTAAATGCTACACTCTTTTATAGGTAATTATCGTGAGTTTAACTAGCGCTAAATAAACTTACCTACCTGATAGGTGTTTACGAAAATGTTTATTTAACAAATAAAGATTTAGATTCATAATATCATATTGTTACGAAAATCAGACTTTAAAAAACAATAGCCCTTCACATCGTTGTTATTATTCCACAAACCACAACAATTTCAAGCTGGTACAATAATATTGTACAATAATAATAATAATAGTTGTGTAATATTGTGTTGTTGTTGTATTGTATTGTATTTGTTAAATAAACATTTTCGTAAACAAAATCTTTAAAAATGATTATAATCATTTTTAAAGATTTTGCATAAATATTATTTTACCAATAATGGTGATGGCATAAAATTATAATTACAGGCAATCATGTGACCATGCAGCTGTTAAATTATAACCTGGATGTCAAATCACAACGCGATTGTCCAAAAATGTACGATTTATTGGTTACATTCATGCAATATATTGGTTATATTATGAATATTCACTTTACACAGAAATGCTGAAGTCCAAAGAGCATTAAAATACATCTGAATAAATTATGAAATCAATAAAAAACTTCACGAAGAAGGAAACTTTTAACTCATCTGCTTCGAGAGAAACTATGAGTATATAACTCGATTTATAACCGACTTCAAAAAAGGAGGTTCTGTATTCGACCCGTATGTATGTTTGTATGTCCGCGATTTTCTCAAAAAATAATCAACCAATTTTGATAATTCTTTCATTAATGTGATCTACATACTTTCAGAAAGGTTTTATTATATTACACATTAGATAATTATTCTTATGTAAGAAGTTATATGCATAAATGTACTGCATCTCCGGCATTTCTATGCGAATTTTGATGATTCTTCTACTCGGTGTCTTCAATTCTTCAATGCACTAGTGTTAGTTGAATTTGTGAGGTGAATAATAAAAACTTTTTTACAAAAACAACAACCGACTTCAAAAAAAATACTACCAAGTGAAAAATAACTTTAATTTCGGAAGCCAGTGTCAAAAACGAAAATGCGGAACCAACGACACCGACTTCCGAAACTAAAGTTATTTTTCACTTTGTAGTGTTTTTTTTAAGTCGTTTTTTTTTGTAAAATGTTTTATCTAATGTAGGTAATCCTTCAATATGATCAGCCTGATCATACGAATATCTTGCATTTTCCGTCGTTTCCTTTACTGGTGGTCTTATTACTTACATTCAATTTCATTCACATTCTTTTAAGACTTTCG
The DNA here is from genome assembly GCA_947508005.1 of Amphipoea lucens. Taxonomy (NCBI): domain Eukaryota; kingdom Metazoa; phylum Arthropoda; class Insecta; order Lepidoptera; family Noctuidae; genus Amphipoea; species Amphipoea lucens. The sequence goes on from OX382358.1 coordinate 10,459,310, forward strand.
CTCCTATTGTTTTCTCCCAAAAAATGTATGTTTAGTTCTTCTTTTAAAATAAAATTTTATTAACCGGTTCGATTTTTCCGCATCCTTATCCTAACGGCAATAATTCCCATTTAAAATATGTTGATGTTGGTAACTCCATTTAAACACATTTATATTCGGAACGTAACCTCAACATTGATATATTCTTTCTTTACGACTATTGCTATAACTTACCATTTACTCTTCCAATGGATATCATCGGTAAACTCTACCCACTTCACCGATTTTGGTACAACCAGAATTGTATAGTAACTCCGTTTCAGTGAGTAGCCGTAAAGGAGGAGAATGTTCGTTTCATTCACGAGATCCGAGACCCTAAGTCACCTTTTGTGACTCCTTTGGGAAATGATGTGATGGTTTATTCCAAGTCAAGTCACATGACAATTAGAATGGCATTCATCTTGGGATTCCAATCTCCCGACAAGAGGGTGAATATCAAAATATATAATGCTCTATATACTACTTATTATATAAACACTGAACACGTTATTGGATTGAGATGGAAAGATTGTCGTGTGATGTAGGTTGACATAACATGATAGATGATCCAAATCCTTTTTCGGAATGGAATATCGTCTACGGTCAATATTGGTTTTAAAAACGGCTGCGTCAGTGTGTTCCCGGCTTTGTCGGAGTGGCTCTTTTTATATGGTAATCGATTCAAGATGGTGCTGTTGTAGAAGTAAATATTTTTGGTTATTAAGTACTAATGAACAGTTTGTGTTAATTCGAGATTTACTTGCAATCAAATTAGTGTTGAAAATATAAGCGCATCAGGACCGAAATCGATTTTTGGATTAAAATAATGGACAAAATTCAAGTTCATTCGTAACAAAATAAGTTTAAAAAAATGGCTCTTCTCAAGCCCCTCAAGCCCTAAAATAATTAAGTAAACGTAAATGTTCAAGTAGGCACTTCCATACGATATACAAAAAACTTAAGACGAAAACCGTTCGCCTAAAATTTGATTTTACTTATTACATAAGTGCGTTAGTGAGAGTAAGAGGCAAGGAGGCAAGGTGCTCTTAGCAAATAATTTAATTAGCCCATAATAGGGAAACCTGGTGGTGATATTATTCTACCTTATACCCACTATACGTATACTCTCAGATATACAGGGTGACAGGGACATAGACACGCAAACGGTAACCATAAATTCAGCGCATGATTCTAGATGATTCTAGCTTTAAAATTTTTCGTCAGTTATCAAAATTCAAAATAAACAGCAGTTTCATAGAATAGTGCTATCTACCTACGCTGCCAAAATGTGTGTTTTTTTTATAACCGACGAACATTTTCAACGCAGGGGTTTTCAGAATCATCTATTGAAGAAATAACAGGTTGCGCGTCGATGCGATCCCTGCCACCCTGTATTTTATATTCTTAAGAGAGACTGATTCAGTGTCGCAGCCACTATTTGTTTAGGCTGGCTGCTCACTTATTTAATATAAACGAGTGTATTCAAATATCCAGTTGGGGTTTGCCTCTATCTTGTTACTTTTGGTAGGCTTTCGTAATTTTATTTCAAGTATTGTGTGATATTAGTAATCAACGAATTTGTGATTATAATAATATCGTCGTATAAAGAGAAAGCATTAGATTTTTTGTATGTTTGTTTGTTATGCTTTCACGTTAAAACGGTTGAACAGATTTGGATGAAATTTGGCACATGGGTAGACCATGACCTGGATTGGAAAATCGGATATTTTTTTGGTGAAACCGCAGGGCGCAGCTAAATACTTAAGATTATTTTAAGAATTCAGCGGTATTGTTTTCAAACTAATTTAACGATTTCCTTTTTCTTTTGGTTTACAAATACATATAGTTTTTAATTCTATGAGAATGAAAATATTTTATCCAAGCCTAAAACGTTAAAATAATGTTTCACGGCGATTACGCCGTCAAACATTATTTTAACAAGCAAAAGTAAATGTACTCTCATCAAGACACAAACGGCCGTGTTTATGACACGTTCATGACCAGAATTTGGTGAGAATGTTCATAAGAAGCGAAGATGGCCCCTCCTGACCCAAGGCTTGTAAACCGAAACTTGCGAACTTCGCTCATAAAACTCAAATTGAAGGCTGAAAAAGAAAAAGTCTTACAAGAAATGTTTTAGGCCGATTTTGGCTGAAACCTTAGATAATACGGCGGAGATGAAAATTTACCAAATTCTGGGAAACTAAACTACATTTTTATGTCGGACCCTCATGTATTGAAAACATAAGTAGAACGAATGGAACCAAATCGAGGTAATGATTTTAGAAGATTGCGTACTTATGTGCTTGGTAAAAAGGTAGGGACCGTGATTCGAATATATCTGACTTTGGGTTTCGTAATCGTAAGGAGCTTTATCAAGAGACCTCAGCATTTTAGTTTCAGAAACCACTGATCAAGGGATTTCTTTAAATCTTTCAAGTTCATAAAATTGCTAACACGTTTCGGCAAAGATAACGTGTAACGTACAACAAATACTGTACACACATGTAAGAAATATTACTATCTGTAGGTATATATCATAAGTGTCATATAAATAAAGAAATGTTTATTTTTCATGTGTTTAGTTTACATTTGAATGATAAAACCCATTCGTGCTAGTTATAGGTAAATATAGATATTACTTTAACGTTCATATAATAGGTATGGCGGAAAGGACACATCATCTGCCTAGCGTTTTCCCAACTATGTTGGGGTCGGCTTCCAGTCTAATCGCATGCAGAATACCAGTATTTTACATGGAGCGACTGTCTATCTGACCTCCACAACCCAGTTGCTGGGTAATACGATACCCTTTGGTAAGACTGGTTGTCAGACTTTCGGGTTTCTGGATAGCCGTAACGACTGTCAAAGATCCACGAATGACAGCCCCAAGCGCTTAACATGCTTTCCGAGGCACGGAGGGGACTCGGTATGTAAAGATGGTCACCCACCACAGACCAACCGTGGCAAGCGTAAAAGAGTCATCATTCTTATTTCTACTTCGATAACTGTCGAAAACCAACAGTTACTAACAAATAAAAAACCTTTAGTCTGATTCCAAAAATTAAATTACGTACCCTTTTAACGCCAAATACACGATTCTCTTTACATAAATGGAAATCAGGTGGAAATTCACTCGAGCATTAAATGGAAGCTGATAAAAAGGCAACATCCAGTGCTTACATAAAACCCCCGATAGATGCATTGCAAGTTGAATGCAACAGAGATCTAGTGACCGTAACTAATGGAAGCACTCAGCGAGACACGGTAGTTGACAGGAATCAGAATGAATACGTACCTACTGCTGGCGAGCGCACTTCAAATAACCTAACTGCTGTACGTCACAAAGGCCATTCAGAAGTATTTGCTTCCACTAATCTATGGAGGTGATTAGTGTTGGCAACGATAAGAGGCTTTCGCAGTTCCAGATTTAGATGATCATGGTTATGTGTAGCTTTATGTGCAGTGGTGTGAGAGCTGCAGGTGCTTACTACGCGACATCGAGGTTGTAAGTGTAATTAATATGTTTAATTTAATGTTCCTTGTTGGGACATCATTATCACAATGCACTAGTTCACCTGTGGGTACAATGGCCTCTAAAAGTTAGTTGACAATTCTTTACTTCAGCTGTGATGGCACATTATGATTTAAAGAAAGAAAAAACAGGTACCTACTCCTTTTTTTTTTTTTTCTCGCGGTGGAAATCCTCATGGACTTCCTCTATCGTGGGGGTGACAGAGGGGCATGCCGGACTCTTACCGGCTAAAACCACCGCGGTGTTCCACCTCTACCTATAGCCGGGGGTGCGGGATTCGCAACAGCATTCACCGCTCCCCCGACAGGCCTCGACCCGCTGTTCCTTAGCGGGTCCCACCTCCCCGTGCGCCCATTCCTGTAATGGCCGCACCCACTCTCGAGTGGCGCGCGTGGAACACTGCAGCGCCAACTCGGGCCTGTCTGATCGGACGACGGACGCCCCTAGTCCGCCGACCGCAGGCCACCTCTCATGGAGGTCGCAGATCGTTTTGCACCCTTCTCGGGCGCCCGGTGCGTCTCCTGCGGGAGGGGAGAGAGGATGCGGCTTCTCTCTCCCGCTCGGCCGCCTCCTTTGCAGACATGACATCCTCGCAAAAGGAGGCAACTCCATCCCATGCGCTCCCGCTCTCGACCATCGATTGAACGACGGCCGGGAGCGAGAGATCGCTCCCGCCTATTGCCGAGGTACCTACTCCTAAGAGATTACTTGATTATTTTGTATCATAAGTCAATGGTAGTTGAATTAGTCAATAAAAACGTTATAACAGTTCAAAAATTTGGATCACTAGAATTTTAAATCATAATGTGGTGTGTCACCGCTGAAGTGTAAAAATGTCACCTAACTTTTGGAGGCGACTGTACATCGAAAGTTATTAGCTTACAGCATTATACTGTTTGCGTTAGGTTATAAAACTCTCCGTTAGTAGGGTGGAAAACTGAACGTGCGCATAAGTTATGCTCTCCTAGGTGACGTTTTAATATTATGTAATATTACTGGTATTACTTTATGATAACTCCTTGCTCTCACAAACTGCCTGTAATAAAAACAAAGTATTTCTTATAAAATTCGCAAGATACCTTTTTTTGAGAATAAAAAGGCAAAAATTACGTCCAACAATATCATCCCCTTTGCCCTTATTACCTGTGTTTACAAAGAACCGGTGATTTGAAGGGCACGCGTTTAATCTAATCTTCATAATATCTACGTCGCTCAACCAGATACCTGTCAGAGTATGAAGCCGGCGAAATTATGACAAAAATAAACTTTATACGCATACAAAATATGAAGAGCGCTTCTTTTGTACCTAAAGGGACCTTAGGTATCTAAAGTTTATTATATGACGGCGCAGACCTTTACCAGAAAAGATCATCGTATTAGTGATTCAGTAGCTTTAATATCATCAAGAATGTGCCGGAATATAGGATGGAATATAGCAGTTCTGATATCATCTTTGTCATCAGAAGACATCCATGCGACACTTCTAGTGTCAGTAATCAGCAATTGTCAATCTTATCCAACCTCTTCGGTGATTCCAATACCTTCGTCACAAAACTAGGCACCACTTGCTGCGCCGTTATTTTTATATACAATGCGGTGGCTATTGTTCAAAATAAAAATTAATACCAGAAACTTTTCCCAACTATATTGGGGTCGGCGTTCAGTCTCTCTGGATGCAGCTGAATACCAATATGTTAAAGGAAGCGACAAAAATATGCGGCAAGAAATTAATATCAGGAACAATTATAAATAATTTTGGAAAACAAAACAGTCACTAGTGAATCTTGATTTCTCGTCTGTCTAAACAACCAACCACTGCTGTAATAAGATTCATAGCAAGTTGAACTACTGCAAGTTTATGTATCCATTAAAATTGAAATACCCAATATTACTTACTCATCAATAGCAACATCTAAACACTATGTCAAATTTTAAAAACCCTTCATTTAAAATGTTGCCAAGAGTTTTTAAACCCGTAGGTACCCGTAGTAGCATATCCCATTACAGGAATTGATTGACACTTCATTTAGCGAGACCCGGATCAACCGTTTTAGGGAAAATTGCCAAAACTTTTATGACAAAACGAAGTCTGTTTCTATAAAGGATATAAAGTCTCTTCATTCTTATCATTTTTAAATATGACAATCGTTTATTTCAAAGACCCTTGAATACCTTTCACAAAGTTTGCGTATTTTTTGTTTGTCTTAAAAGTTGGTGAAACAAAAAGCCTGTCTACATTGTTTTACTTTGAAATTGCCGTTTGTCTGCTTGCTGTTATGGATTAATCGTCTTTTTAATAGAGTTTTTCAACATGAAAGCCACCTCAAAATAAACGGAACCGAAGATAATCAATTTTAATAGACAGCGCTAACGGATTATTCTAGGTGTCTGCGTCTAAAACAATTCTTCAACTGTTTGCAGATGCAGCGAAAACTTTAGTCATTTTAAAATCTGAAAGCGCTTAAAGCGATTCAATCATACTTTCCTTCCGGAACGACTGGCGTCACGTATTCTTGAATAACCTTTGAAGTTATCTTTTACGAGGACTATTTCCCGAAGCCAAAAGATACTCCAATGAGATTAGTTTAATGAAACCGTACGTCGAATGTGGTGTATGCGGCTGGCAGTTGAATTAGCATGCAATTTTCCATATTTTGAGCATATTTAATCCTGTTACCTGCAGCTGCAGCTTTTCTGTTTAAATAGGCAGATGATTTGATGCACGGCACATTTTATTTATAAGTACAATATTGAAAATGAAGTATAATATATTGTTTTGATAAATATAGTTAGTAAAAGTCGACACTAATTAGAATACTTTTATAAACAACTAGCTGCCCCGCGGTTTCTCCCGCGTAAATGTCGATATCGTGGGAATATCGGGGTAAAAAGTAGCCTATATGTTTATCCAGGGTGTCAGCTACCTCCATACAAAATTTTATCAAAATTGGTTCAGCCGTTTGAGCGTGAAGAAGTAACAAACATATAAACACACACACTCACAAACTTTCGCCTTTACAATATTAGTGTGATTTATGTATCTATGCATATAAGTTTTTGATATTATAATGTAGAATTGTAGATGGATAAGCCACAGCTTCTGAGAGGGTAGGTAATTCCAGTGTTATGTACCTCTAAAAACAGTGTGCGGCAGTTTCTCCCTAACAGTGACATATTCCACTGTTACCGACGTCTGTATTTTTATGTTGCAGCGTCCTGATGGCACGGTACTCCATTTTTGTCACCCTCAGCACAGCTGAAGTGGATTTTAAGTGGTGTGCTGCAAACCATCCGTTTTTATGCTGAAAACATTTTTCGACACTTCAAACAGTTTTCGTATTTTTCGAATTTGTTACCGAGAGGTATCATATCCGTTTTAAGTAGGTGCAGCTTTTCAATGAACATACTTTTTTCGTGAGTTAAATTAACATTGCGTCATAGTGTTTAATTATAATAATGGAGTATTAGAATAAAACAGTGGGTACCATCACCAGTTTCAGTAAATTAATAACGTATTTAATTGTATTATTACAGTACTCTTACGAGACGACTCCGCCTTTATTTTTTGGGTGGGAAATCATCAAATAACTTCTCTCGCTCTAGGCGGAGCGGGAGGGCGTGTCAGACTTTTACTGACTAAAATCCACCCGTGTTCCTTCAGTTGCCTGTGCCAGGGGCCACGGTATCTCTTTCGAACAACCCGTGACCCTGGCAGTCATCAGCCCTAGCGGACCCCGTCAGTTAGTGCTGACATCTCTTTGAGGCGCGCGTGGAACAAAACGCGCCGTCGACCCGGGTCTGGTACCTACCAGACGGCGAGCTGCCCATTGCTCGCCGTCCGCAAGCCCGCGCCTACTTTACTAGATTTCAATTTACAAAGATTGCCTCGCCCTCACGCGCTCCGCCACCTCCTTCGCGAGCATTATTTTTTGGCGCCGACTCAAAATTACTTAGGTATACTTACATTAGTTTAAGAACTTATTTATTAAGGTCATATTAAAAAGGTTTATTATTTTTTTGCTTTTCAGTTTTTTCGGAGGTTCACCTTAAAGTTCAAACCTACTATAATGTCTATGCCAAATAAAAGAAAAAAAAGAGAATCAAATTATTCTGCCCAAACATTTGGAATTTGATCAAATTATTTTTACAACATTACCAAAGATTTAATCCAAATCGTTGGCACAAAAGAGGCACAAAAACGTGGAAAGAAATTGGAAAGTTTTCTTACGTTTCCCGCACTCATACATAATACATACAATTCTTAAACGTAAAAACTTAGGTAAGTACCGGAGGTAGTAGAAGTACTTTCGAGGCAGTTTATTGTTATATAGAAATACTCAAGAAACCCGTGACTTCGCCGGAGCTAAAAGTTTTAAGTTTTGTGGTTCTGTAAGCAGGAAAAAAATATGTTGTCAAACCATACATTCGATTGTTCAACGTAATTCTGAGAAACTCAGAAACTGACACATTATAAGCAATTTGTTGGTCAACACTTACAAAAAAATGAAATGTGTCTTAACGTGACGCGTCCTTGAAATTTCACGGTTTGCTCCTTTATCATTCGATTATATGAGCATTGCCGATACTTTTGCCTAGTGTACGAAATCACTAGATAGGAAACCGAATTCCGAACCGAAACTATTTGAGTTACAACAAAAACTTATAGAAATTTATATATTATATAGAACTGTATGTAGTACATAAAATAGTTTAAGCGTACCTACACTACCTATATAAAACACAACTATTCCTTTTCTTTGTGTAATACGTCAACACGCAGTGGTATTTCTCGATAAATAGCAGCCGTTCAATTTAATTCAAGGGTCACTAGATCGTCGCTTGACATAGGTTCCACTCAGACTGGCAACTTTGTTACAACTACGCAGCCACAAAAACTGTTCAAAGAAATAGTTTCATTAAGATTTTTCAGCAGTACTTTACAGTGAATCTTGTAAAACAAAGTCGCTTTTCATGTTCGGTGTGTGACCATGTTATTCATATAAACTGCGTCAGATTTTGATGCGGATTTCATCATGATTTAGAGAATTTATTGCGGAAGGTTTAAGTATTTTCATTTATATAGCATTAGCATCATTTAACATGCTTGGAAATTTAAGGATTATTTTGACAACCTTCTTCGAGATAAATCAAAATTGCTGTACTGGCCAAATACGTGCGAGCAGCGGCTGGCCATAAGTTGTATGAAAATCCATATCAGTCGTGTATTGCGACCAAATAAATTACATAGTAAACTCATATCTTATGTTGTTGTAGAATTATTTTATGTTGTTATAATTTTTATGATTACTGGCCACTACGCACAAATTAAATTAATGTCGCCATTGTAGCGGCACTTGTATCCATATCCATACTAATATTATAAATGCGAAAGTGTGTCTGTCTCTCTCTCTCTCTCTCTGTCTGTTACCTCTTCGCGCTTAAACCGCTGAACCAATTTAGATGTAGTTTGAGTCACGGGAAAGGACATAGGATAGTTTTTATTCCGATATTCTCACGGGATCGACACTTATGCGGGTGAAACCGCGGGGCCCTGATAGTCACACTAATATAAAGGTGAAAGTTTGTGTGTTTGTATGTTTGTTACTTCTTAACGCACAAACGGCGGAACGGATTTGGATGAAATTTGGCACACAGATAGTTTATAACCAGAATTAACACGTAGAATACATTTTGTCCCGATATTCTCACGGGATCGACAGTTATACAGGTGAACCCGCGGGGCGCAGCTAGTTGCTTCAGATGTTTGAAAAATTTGTTTGCTCAACAACGATAATAACGCATTGAATGTTGTTGAAGTCTCAGAATGAGAGCCATTGCTACTGATAGTATGTACACGCAATTACCACGCAGTTCTTCTTCCTTTCGAGTCGATGGAAAAAAACATATTTTATTATGTTAGATGAGTTGGGCGCAGTAGATGGTTGTATTTTTTCTCGGGTTTCAGAAATCGATACCTATCACGTCTGCACGAAAAAATTCTCTAGTTCATTTACTATGATCTTTTATTTACACATTATCGCATAACATAAATTCTACCTCCATTTTACCTGAAAGATGTCGGAAGCAACATTGTACCTTCTATTAGCCCAACAACACGTAGGTACCGAAACTGTCTATCACTCTCCGCCCACGCCGCGTCTCCGTAATTTGTACAACAAATATGCCTTACGAGTGTAATTATATCTACATTCGGTATTTAGAATACATACGGGAACAGAAAATATGTTTATTTTTACTGCCCGTGGAAGAGATCGTTTACATTTTAAATAAGTACATGCTTCTTTTAAATTAAAGTATTTTCGTTTACATTTGAGTTGACGATATCAAAGTAACGAGCGGATGGATGACACTGTTGCTACGTAGCAACCGTTTGCTACGAGACGTAGCTACACTGCAATTTTACTAGTTAAAGATGAATGATATCGGTAGTGACTATTTTGAGTTATACCATATCAAAGTACCAATGGCAATGTAGCTACGACGTAGCAATTGCGATCTGCATCACGACTGCTACGCCGTAGCAGCAGTGTATTATGGCTACGCTGCAACTAAGCTACGCTTTCGGAGCCAATTTTCAGATTAATTTAACGTTTGATTTGTTGAAGTGTCCTTTATCGCATACGCTTAAAATCGCGGCAACAGCTTGATCATTTCAACGACAAAGTGATCGCCAATATATCGCCCGTCTGAACTCGTTTTCCGGGCTATTTTGCACAAATTCCCACAAAAGCGACGGGTCAGCTCGCGATTATCGACGCAAGGCGGACAATGCTGTGAATAATTATTCAATTTGTTTCCCTTACAACGACGCCGTCAACCAGCATGTAAAGTAGGCTCTCGTTTTACTGGAAACTTTATTCTTGAAATTAAATTTTATTCGAACAATTTTATGGACACTGCATCCGGTGTCAGTGCACAGAGCAGAGTGGTTGCTTGATACTCGGAGCCTTTCAGTTTTTGTATTCTCCCATCCTTCACCTTGTTGTTTTCTCTTACAATTGTATTGTGAATGTATCTTTAGCTGGCAGCAAAAATTTCTTTTTCAGCCTATAATTTGACTCGGACTTCTTCTCGGTGAGAGGGAGTGAGCAGTAATCCACCACGTGGGCCCAGTACGGTATGGTAGATGTCATATGTCTTCGAATTTTTGTTTCTAGAACACGCCGGTTTTTTCACGATGTTTTCATTCACCGTTTTGAGAGCAGTGATGATGAAATAATTTCCACAAAGTAAAGTGCCTGTCTGGGTTCGCACCTTCGACCTACAATTTGTAAGTCGCGGCCGTTACCACTGGGCCACCACTGCTACAGTTATTAAACAAAAACTTAATGTAAGTACCTAGACTCTGGCCAACGAAAGCTGTCCAAGAAAAATGGCGGCAATTTAAAAATCAAGAGCTGTTAACCCTGACTATACACTGCGTAAACGGAGTTGATACTATTTTTATAATTCAAGAAATATTTTGTACAGTCAACAAAAGAGATAAGTATGTAGGATCGTTGGATATAGTTGAATTTTAGTAAGAAGCCGATGGATGCTGTCGACTGAAATTAAAATTTGATAAATGAGCTGTTTGTTTTCTATTAATAAAATAAAATTTTATTCGAGAACATCCATCAGTTTCTTACTAAACTTCAACTATCGAGGGTATAGTGTTCAAACCCAATAAGTGTCAAAAAATGAAAAATCGGTTTATTAGTACATCTTAATGCATTTTTGACGCTCTTTCCAGTGGTCTAATCCAATAAGTGGAATTCGCAGCAGAAAGATAATTACTTAAGGTAATAACCCAATAAAGTCACCACGTTTAGCCGTTTCTTAATTTTTTTCGCCGTTTCGAATTTCGTACTTATTGGGTTTGAGCACTATACCCTCGCTATATCCAACGATCCTCATACTTATCTCTTTTGTTGACTGTACTTATCAGTATTTCATATTTATACAGGGTCAGATTAAATTAGCTAGTGAAACTCTGCAGACGTGATGGATATCGATATCTAAACAATATAAAATAAAAATATAAAATATTTGATGTTCTTTTTTAGGGGTTAACGGCCGCTGGGAGTGTTGTTACTCGAAGTATGAGTTGAGAAAATCTGTTTTCTTTTGTTTAACCGTGGTTTGATATCGATACTTCTGTGAAGCTTACACAAAAAACTGATTTTTAAACTGATATTTCAAATGACTACACTAACTGCGGTTGATAACCCCACAAAAAAGTCTTCAATCCATACTATAATACTATATACCATACTATATTACTATATATATAATTTTTACTATTTATTACCATCCATACTAATATTATAAATTCAAAAGTAACTCTGTCTGTCTGTCTGTATGTTACCTTTTCACGCCTAAACCACTGAACCAATTTAGATGAAATTTGGTATAGAGATAGTTTGAGTCCCGGGAAAGGACATAGGATACTTTTTATCCCGATATTGCCACGGGATCGAGACTTATGCTGGTGAAACCGCGGGGGTGAAACAGCTAACAATTTGACCTTTTATAATAACTAGCTAACGCCCACCATGTGTTGCAATGCCTTTTTCTTCTGTGTTAGGACTAATTTTCAAACCATAAAATTCGTTTATTTTATTTCATAAAACCGAAATATCAAAATCATCCAAATTGGAAACGGACAATTTTTACAGTCCTAAAATGTTTCCATGCTAAAAGTTTAGGAAATAATTCGTGGATAGCTTTCGTTGGCTAAACTCTACTTATTACGCTATCTTATTACGCAAGACACAAAGCACAATAAAACAAAGATGACTGGCCTGTCGAGTCGAAGGCGTTTAATTTCTTATTATTCAAATTCCAATAATTAATTCACTACAGACCCGAATGGAATGCTTTTTAATTAGGACGTCCCCTCGCTTAGGGGCAAAACGTGGATCTTTTGACCTCAGGCCAGCGATACACCTGCCAAAAATCACGTCGCGTAATTCGGCGTAGGAATATACGCTTTGACGTATCCAGTATTCTATGTACTGTTTATTTTATTTTGTTACTTATAGTACCTACCAATCATTTTAAGGATTGACTATTTTACTTCGATGGTCCTAGTTTATCATTTGTGACCTCAAGTGACAGCTATGTAAACAGAACCCAGCATTGCATAAATATGTAAGCTGTCACGCCCTTTATACCTGGAGGCTTTTATTTGGTCAATAAGTTTTTTTTGTTTACATTTTTAATTTTAATTTTTTTTTTTACTTGTGTACGTATAGTGTTCATTGTATTTGTTGGTATATCGGCGTGGCTAGCTAAACTATGGCAAATAATTTAATTTAGTGTTCTGTGTCCTGTAATGTTAATTACTTTGCACATTTAGTGTTGTATAAAATCAATTATTTTCTAACTGAACAGACAGCTGTGCTGCTGGGGAGTTTGTTCCGCCACTTCTTCTCCCCAGCGAAAGCACTAGGAAGTGGTGAAGGGCGGGCGTTTTGGGGGACTGTCTTTTGTAATTTTGACGTTCGAAAAGTGCTGATTCTCAGCCTAGTTTGAATAAATGACTTTTGATTTTGATTTTTTGACTTGGTTTCCGTACGTACTTTTCGGGTTACCATAGAAAATCAGCGCTGTGCTGTGAGTCCCCCATAGCACAGCATCATGCTGTGTGGAAGCCTTCTTGTCACAGTCATCACATGCAGCTATTTCTGTTTTGTACTCGTGATTATTATCTATACTTAATATTATAAAGAGGTAATGTTTGTAAGTTTGTAAGTTTGTATGTAGGGGGTAATCTCTGGAACTACCAGTCGGATTTGAAAAATTCTTCTTGCATTTGATAGCCCAATTCTTGAGGAAGGCTATAGGCTATGTAACATCACGCTATGACCCTTAGGAGCCGAGCAAAAAGAAAAAAAGTAAAAAAGAACGTTAAGTGACAGCGCGGGCGGGTGATGCGATACGACGGGGTGGCTCGGGGGAAACAAGAAGTTTCACGCGAACGAAGTCGCGGGCTGAAGCTAGTTATTTTTATTTTAAGATACAAGTTTATAAAATAATCTTGACTAGAACTATGCCACGCAAAACCGTTTTTACGGTTTGTCTGTGGAAACAGTACAAACAGTATTACAAATAAGGTTTATTAGAGCGGACACTTAATTTTCGCTTATTTGCTTACATACAATTATTTGTGGAAGACATACTCATATTTTATTATAAAACTAAGTAAAATCCTAATTACCCGACTACGGCGAAGCAAAAAGAAGGGTTGTTGACCGGTATGTATGTATGTAAGTATGTATGTATGTATGTTCATCTGTTCCCTCATAACTTCTAAACTTCTTGTCATAATTGAAAAAATGAGGTATTGTTGGAAGCGTCTTGATTGTCCACTGGTTAAAGACTACGTGATGTTGCGTTAAATTGAATATGGCGCCCTCTAGCGGACATAAAGTCATGATCTAAAAAAAACTTTCTTTAATCATTCCATGTTGGGTATCGAATGAAAGGGCTTAATTAGCACATTTCAAAAATATAAATATTTCTGAAATAAGCCCCAACGTAAGTCAATAAAAAATAAGTTTAAAAAATTAAAACACGACTACTGAAAAGGATGAAACAAGAAAGTACCTTCCCGTGGTCGCATACCGCTGTACTAACATAAATATTATAAGCTATGGTAGCATGCGACCACGGGAAGGTACTTTCTTGTTTCATTCTTTTCAGTAGTCGGGTTTTAGTTTTTAAACTTATTTTTTATTTGAGTAAACAATTACGAACGAAGGCAGAATGCTTTTCGCACGTTTTTTATTTTTTCACAACATTTTTTTTTATTTGGCTCGCGCGCTTTTTACTTTATCATACAGCTTGCCACTTGTTCATACAATGTTCGTGATTGATCTCTTTGGTGATTGGAACTTTTACTAACAATATCCACATTCCAAATTCAAATAACTTTTAGTCCCTAGGCATTAAAGAGCTATTTTAGTCCCTGTTTATGAAGAATACTCTAGCTCTTTTGATAGATGTAATAAAAAAAAAAATTGTCATTTTATCATAGAACTGGTATAACGATATTAGATTTTACACAAAATACAAAGAAGGTTGAAGTTCCGATCGACCGATTTTACGCTAGACTAGAACCCTTTTTTTACGATTACGTCAAAAAGCAACATGATTTCCGCCTGATTTGTTGCTGTTCATTAAAAAAAACCGGTCACGTGCGAGTCGGGACTCGCGCACCGAGGGTTCCGTACTTTGTAGGTATGTAACTACAAATTTACGGTTTTCGGATGTTTTCCTTTACTTGTACTACATGACATTGCTTCTTGCCAAATTTCATGATTCTAGGTCAACGGGAAGTACACTAGAGGTTTTGATTTCGGAACATAAACGCCCGTATCTTTTGATTACGTTGACTTAGAAGTTTGATTTTGCACTGCTTCAAGGGATTGCAGCCTTGACTATTTGATATTAATTTCAACTTGATAACTCCACGAGTTCCTGAGAAAAAGCGTCTTGACAGACGAACAACAAAGTAAACTTTTAAGGATTCCGTTTTTCCTTTTGAGGTACGGAACCCTAAAAACGTTATAAACGTAAGCTGAATTTCCGTTGCGTAATTTTGGTCCGTGTATCCACCAGTTTAATTACTCAACAAGTGATTGTTTGCTATCATACACCGGCTGAATGACTTCCATAGAGGACTATAGCGATTGTCTATATCCCTTGGGGCTGCTTGAAACGCTACAAGATCCAGACAGATACTCCCAAGTCCCAATAGCCTTGGTGTGTAGGTACTACACAAGACCAATTGGAGCGTTATGTTGCCACCGCACCGCTTGATTGATGTTTAATTACTCGCGCGCATATGCAATGCAATCTTACGTGGAATCAGTGATACGCCGATAAACATTAATCTATATCAATTAAATTAGCAAATGTATCAATAAGTACCTTTTGAACGTATAACCGTAAGGCTAAACTTAAATAACTCTAGCATAGGTCGATTTTTAGGGTTCCGTAGTCAACTAGGAACCCTTATAGTTTCGCCATGTCTGTCTGTCCGTCCGTCCGTCCGTCCGTCCGTCTGTCCGTCCTCGCTTAATCTCTGTGACCGTTAGCACTAGAAAGCTGAAATTTGGTACCAATATGTATATCAATCACGCCGACAAAGTGGTAAAATAAAAATTGGAAAAAAATGTTTTATTAGGGTAGCCCCCCTATATGTAAAGTAGGCAGTGATTTTTTTTTTAATTTCAACCCTAACGTGTGATATATTGTTGGAAAGGTATTTAAAAATCAATAGGGGTTTACTAAAATCATTTTTTGATAATGTCAATAATTTCGGAAATAATCGCTCCAAAAGTAAAAAACAATGTGTCCCCCCCCCTCTAACTTTTGAACCATAAATTTAGAAAATATGAAAAAAATCTGAAAAGTAGAACTTTATAAGGACTTTCTAGGAAAATTATTTTGAACTTGATAGAAACAACAGTTTTTGTACAAAAAAGACAAAAAGTTGTACAAAATCATTTCTGGACTAAGTTCGTAGTATAATCGTATATGCAAGCATTTTTTTTTAACTTCGTTTACATATTTTATTATCCTGAACGTATCTTTTTTCAAACAAAAAAAGAATTATTAAAATCGGTTCTCGCAATCCAAAATTACCACCGAAAACTTCTGGCACGTCTATGTATTAATTAGTAACCCAATTCCCCGAGAGATGGCGCTGTAGGTACATTACATTGGTTATTACATTGGATCGGGTATTATCGAATTGTACGTGGGAACACTTATTGTGACGGACGGGAAACTACGGAACCCTACACTGAGCGTGGCTCGACACGCTCTTGGCCGGTTTTTTTAATATTCAGATAACATTTATAACGCTTAACATCACGACTGTATTCACCAAAGGGTTATACAGAGGTTAATAGTACACCCACGTTTCGCCAGTTATGTTTAAGGCATCGTTCACACCAAATGTATTGTCCGCCGCCCGCCAACTGTGAATATAATGTAGTGACAACGCACTACGTAATAGCGTATAGTCGTTTCGGTGTGAACGAGAAGTTAAATATATATGGAAAAGCGATAAACTGTGTAACGCGCGTTCACAGTCAGCGGCCGACAATACGTTAGGTCTGAACAATGCCTAAGTCCCATGTAATAGGGGCGAGCCTATTGCCATCAAACGAGCACGAATACAGACTGCGGGCTGCTGCTGAGAAATTCCAGATGGGAAAACACAATAACAGTTTGCCCGACCCGGGAATCGAACCCAGGAACTCATGCCTGCCTGGTGCCTGGAGTGGAGACCGCGTACCGGCAAGCGTAGTGTGGGATGCCCCCCAGTTAGATGCGACCTAAAGAAAGTGGCTGGGGTAGACTGGATGCGGAAGGCGGAGGACAGGGTGCTGTGGCGCAGTCTGGGAGAGGCCTATGTCCAGTGGACTGCGATAGGCTGAGTTGATTGAACACATGCTCAGCAGTGGCACTTGCGAACAACAGACCAACGAGGCAGTTCCTCTAAAGAATTAATAGGTTTGACGTATAGAATGTATAGAGGTATGAGGAACAGGGTGTAAAGCTCACTCATACTCTATAGAAAAGAGAGGATCCTCCTACCAGACGGGTGTTGAGTCTGGCGGGCAACTGCCTGATGATTAATGTCGGGCCGTTGTATCTATGCTAGTTGCGCGGTAAACTCTGCTTGCGAGATGCAGGATTTTGCGTGACGTCATGATGAGGCGTTGTTCGCATGTGGCGTTGTAAATGCCGCTACAAATCTTTACAAAAGATTTAATTCACCGATAAAAGTCAACGAACGAGTGAAAATTTACGTTGAAAATTTGACAGGGACGTCAAAAAGGGTGTATTTGATAGATGGGTCTACTTGGATAATATTGCTTTCCTTGTAACTTATTAATTTATACAGCCATTTGCAATTAGATCAGCAATGTCAAATTAAAAATTCCCTACTAGATTGACCAGCGACCATTAAAGAAGATGGTATATTCTTTTCCGGGTGTACATTTACCACAATTTTTCGAACTATTGAGTCGAAACATCTGGTTTTAGAAATGTCCTGAATTGAAAATGAAAAGGACTATGTAAAATATCTCCTTGGAATTCTTCTACCGACTTGGTTCGGAATTTTATTCAAATGAGATTTTTATTGAATTCTGTGGTCTGTTCTCAATACACAACATTAAATAAATGTATTCTATCAATTACACCGTGTTTCTATCAAATGAAACTTAAGGTGCTTATAATTTATTTGCTTTCTTCTCGAATATATCGCTGAAACTGCCAAAAACATCTCCTCAAGCATGTTATTAATACTCACGTCATTCTCTAAATAATACAGTTCTGCGCAAACAAGGAAAAACTGGAGAATCATGACAAATGCCCAGACAAATTGTAGGAGCCGTTGAAAAAGTGAAGCCACCAAAGATTAATGAGAGCCAATAAGGAAGCCTTTGTGCGTTTGCATTTCATTAGGAGAGGTTCGATCGTCATTGTGGCAATATTTTTGGTTAACCGGTTAATATTATATGTACCCCTATGATGCATGCCTGTAACGTGTGCAGTTAAGTGGACTGCAATTAGGATCATATTTTCGGTAGGCATGTATTTTCTAGAACCTCTTAAAATTCCCATTTTGCGCTCCTAAAGATGTTATTGAACACTCTAATAAAATGATTGCGCCTCTTTTCGTGAACCTTAGAGAATTCCTATTTTGGGGTGTTAAAAATATTAAATGCTCAAGCAGCTGCGGCTAACTTTGTAGCATGGCTGCTGACAGTTCTAACTTAATCCATTCGCTCGGGGTGCCCTGGCTTAGTTACTGACCAAAACGGCTCGCGTGTCGTTGGTTATTATTGCAACCTAACCTAACCCGTTCGTTCGGGGTAGTTTTTGCAACTACAACTGTGAGAAAAGGCCAGAAAGTTAAAAAGAGGCACAGTTATTAAAAATATATGCATCATTAGAGCGCAATTTTTTTTTAGAGGTTCATTAATTTAAAAAACGTATTGATTATTAGATGATCAATATGTTTTTTGAACATCAGTTAAAAATTTCCCTTTTCAGTGTAAGAGACAATACGTTGTGATGGTTAAATTAATCAGAGCCAAAAGTTATCTCGAAACTTTGTGATGAACTATTTCGTTGACAGCTCTAAGCAAAATATTATACTGAATAACAGAACATAACATCAAATAAAGAACGCGGTAAGGTAAAGTACGCCGCCGTTTAGAAGGCATCTGACTTTTAGATAGAAACGTATATTAGCGACACAGACCAAACTAAACTTTTTCTAAAACGACGGAACTTTTCTTAACGGCTGCAGTGTAATCTACAATTAGTTATTTATGCAACTGTTTTATAATAAGGGGTATTAAAACATGAATAGTAAGTATCACATGAGTGTTTTAATACCTAATTATGTACAGTTACATACAAGACTTTATGTACACCCATGATATGAATCCTCTATAAAAGGTTCTAAAACAGTGTTTTGCAATACTAATAAGGAACAAAAAAGGCGGTCGGCGGGATACGACGTGAATTCGAATAACCTATAAGTTCTTTTTTTAAATTACTGCGCTGTGGTAGTGAAACGCGCGTGCATGACAATGTTCTTTTTTTGAAAACGAGTTGCATAATGAAATTTAGTAGAACATAATAACACTCGTTTGGATGATATTATGGTTACTATGACACTGGTTGTTTTAAGGTTGGCAATAAGCTAACTGTTTCAGAAACTTTGAAAGAGGATTGCAGATTGAGGATTGATTGAGGATTGGAGCATGGATGTAGATAAAATATAAAACCAGCCTATTATTGTCCCACTGCAGGGCAAACGCCTCTTCTCATACAGTGACGGTACGAGGATTGATCACCACATTTTCTCAAGACTGGTTGGCAATTTTAGAATTATATTGACTACTAACTTTGCCCCCGCGACTTCGTCCGCGTGAAATTTCACCCTCCCCCATTCAACCTCTTAGGGGTGGAATTTCGAAAAACCCTTTCTTAGTGGATACTTACTCTTCACAACGAACACACCCTCCTCATGTCTCTAGGACCCGTGGTTTAGGCTGTGCGTTGATATATCTGTCAGTCAGGACTTTGAATTTTATATAGATAAGTTCAGGTTCACTCACGTCTATCGTTACTAATCTACAAGATTAAGAAAAAAGTTGAATGAACAAAAACAAAAGACAACTTATAAAAACAAATTCATGTCTCTTCAACGAAAAGAACACAAACAATTTTGATACCCAAAACGCGTAAACAGTATGTTATTATAGAACGCTTCCCGCACCTAAGTGGATACGTTAAGCTCTCGTACGATACGATACGGTATCGTGTGAGGGCACGTCAATATTACATACGGGGGAAACAGAAGTTTAAGTGGTCCCACGAGATCAGACACTTCATACGTTCAATTGCATATGAATGAGCGTCGATGGCTCGGTAAATAAACCACTTGTTTCTGTCAACAACGTTTGTTTCTTTTTTAAATTGTGTTATGTGATGTTCGTTTTTATTGTTTCATTTTATTTGGGAAAATCAACGGTTACACATTACAGTATTACACAAAATTAGAGCCACAGAATGAGTAAATGTTATAACCCACGACATTTTGCATATGCTATAAAGGCAGGTTATAAGACTAATGCGATGTGAGCTTAAAATGTAATAGTTACAATAAAATAACATTTAATAAAGCAAAAAAGTCATGCAAAATAAAACGAAAAACAATAAATTACAAAGATACATATGTGACAGACTTAGGTTCGTATTACCCTCACTAAAAACTGAAGAAGTACTTAAAACTCGTTTAAAGCCATTTGATTGGTTGAAACTAGTTTTAAGCCAAGCTTGAGTTTTGAGTCAGTTTCTGTTATACGGCCTTTAGTACCTAGTATCTGTGCTTGAAATGGTAGAGGTCAGAATAGAGTAATTTACGATGCGCAAAATGAATGTATATCTTTGGTTTCATGTTTCATTTTATATGGAAATTCCTGAATGAATAAAAATAACAATGTCGGCGCTTGTGTTCTATATTAAAAATCAATATTTTTAGTTAAAATTCTATACTGGACGGTGCTGGTGAATAGCAGTACCCGGTACCTACAATACTGGCTGTATAACAAATATGTTATGTGGGTACCGCATCTACATTAATTAACATACAGATATTAACTGCGAATTAATTGCCACAAAGCGAATCGCTCTTCTAAAACGTA
The DNA here is from genome assembly GCA_947508005.1 of Amphipoea lucens. Lineage (NCBI taxonomy): Eukaryota > Metazoa > Arthropoda > Insecta > Lepidoptera > Noctuidae > Amphipoea > Amphipoea lucens. Next base: position 10,480,109 of record OX382358.1, read on the forward strand.
TCCGTATTAGCATTTTGAAACGCTATCAGGATTGCATCAATTGACAATAATTATTCAAACTCAAAGAGAACAATTTGGCTTAACCAAACTATAAGTACCTACTACATTATCACGAACCAGCGGGATAAGGGAAACTAAACTAGCAACACATCTGCCGTGGTTTAACTCCTACAATGGTGTTTCAAATTATTTACAACACAGCCGAATCACACGTCGATCGATCAGGTTAAGCCATGCTTGCCGCGGTCGTTCTGAGGATATTCTTTACATACCGAAACCCGTCCATGCCTCGGAAAGCACGTTAAGCCGTTGGTGCCGTCTGTTAATCGTGGATCTAAAAGTCTGACAACCAGTCTTACCAAGGAGTATCATGTTACCCAGTTACTGGTGGTTGTGGTGGTCAGATAGTTAGTCGCTCCATTTGAAATACTGGTATTCAGCTGCATCCGATTAAATCTAGCGTCGACCCCAACATATGTAGTTGGGAAAAGTCTTGGCAGATTGATTGTGTCGCTACTCTAAGATGAATTGAAAACAAATGACGTCACTTGTACGAGGAAGGGTCTTTTACATAATGATCGATGTTACTGACTCGTGAATACGCGTGTCTTGATCGGTAGATACGTTATCCCTCTATAATTATGTACGTACGCTATCAGTTAACTTAGGATATGGATATTTGAAATCCAGGCACACTGAATATCTAATACAAGACACCTTGAGCCCTGTCCCACCGGCGACAAGATAGCGACCAGCTATCAACGATTTTCTTTATCAAAAAACGTACTAAAGATTGTAGTGTAGGTCCGTGTAAGTAAATAAAAGAGATACATAATTATATCGGAACGTGTCGGAAATACGTCATTCGTTTGACTGATCGGGACGCGAGTGCCATCTGGTGGCGCTTTACAGAGTCTAGCCTGAGTTCGTGGGAATCGACGAGAGCGCGACAGAACGACGTGGAGCTCTTGGACATTTGACATCGTACGGACAACATGTGCTCAGAAACTGTCCTGCGTTCCGTATCTAGTTGTGTCGTGTACCTAGAGTGTGTGATTGGCTAGTTTGATTAATTTGTTCGTGAAATTATAATCTGATTTGAACTGTAAACGGTTTTTCTATTGCGCCATAACTAACACTACCCATAGTAGGCCCACACTCGCTCAGCGATATTCGCTTGGCAGCCATAACATTCGCTGAGAGACTCACGCTTGGTAGGTACATATGCATCATCATCATCTTCCTGCCCTTATCCCATGTTACTTGTGGTCGGCGCAACACGTTTTCTTCTTCCATTCTCCCCTGTCAACCGTCACGCTATCATTCACTCCCTTCTCTTTCATATCATTCCTCACACAATCCATTGGTACATATGCATATCAGCAAGAAATCGTGCGTCGCCGTCGCGCACTCGCTGGTAGTTGCTCGCCAACTCGTTTTTATTAGTTGCTAACTCCACTCGGTTCTCGTTAATCGCCGGCGGAGGGACAGGTGCCCTAAGTGTTCATCCATAGATGATTGGCACTTTGATTTTACACATTTTTTACGTCAACATTAAATTCAAAAAATACCTAAAATGTAAGAATTGAAACTTTTAATAAACCTATAAAAATTCAACAGAAAGTTAGAAATCTATAACGACAGACTATCTAAATAGATAAAGGAGGTGATCATTAAACTTTCATTGCCATTTGGCCGCTATACGATTTCCTAGCAAATAAATCAACCACAAAAGAAAAGTTTTTTTTTGTAAGGAAAACTTTTTCTTTGTAACGTTTCAATGGTTCACTTGTTGGATTGTATGTTAAGAGTAGTGAATATTTGTTTCAAACTTATATTTTGTGTAAAAGAGGTTGCTGCAGGTACCTAGGCATCTTTTCTCCGGGGCTTGTATTACTTTATTCAAAATACCTTTTTTCCGGCAAACCGGGCAACCCCGGAAACCGGCATGTCCTAGAACCAAAAATTCCCGCACCCGCACTGCGCCCGCGTGGTGGATTATGGCCCGCTCTCTCTTACAGAGAGGAGGCCTGTATTCCCAGCAGTGGGAACAGCATAGGCTTATCATACTACCTATTTTTCCGGTAATGGGTAAACTCTGGAAAATAGTACTCGGAACTTGCGCGCGTTTACGTATGAACGTAGCAACAGAACGCTGCTTAAATTCAAAAGGGCCACAAGTCGAAAATATTACAAATCCTCTTTAAAGCAAAAATCGTATCAATTCTGCCTGTATTTTTATATTTGAAAAAGACACCCAATATTTTCGCATTAAAAATGGAGCTAATCGTAAAACAGCCCTTTTTGCATTTTGACACTTAGGTGGCTAACTTCATATCAAAATTGCTTTAAAAAGGATTTGTAATTTTTTCGACTTGTGGCCCTTTTACTTCAAGCAGCGAAAAGTATGGAAGGATCGTAGCAGGTGGCGTGCCGTAGTTTCTGCTTATCCCCCATGGGAAAATGCGTGAGTTTGTGTTAGTATGTGTGTATTAATTAATTTGCGTAAGTATAAAGGCTTCTTGGAAACCTTAAAATACACATACATATCAAATCAAATCAATTTATTTGCGATAAGTGTTGGTACAATATTGGTCTTAACATATATTATAATATTATTATTATGGATCCTTAACACTTAGTCATATTACTGTGACATGCAAATATTTTATGTTTTTAGTTAATCATATAAGAAATCGATAAAAAAAATAAATAATAAGTTATGATTCTATTAAAATTACAATTAGATAGCATTATTATTATTATTAGAGAAATGTCAAGTGTTAATTAAATTAAATTATTATAATTGTTATTTATTTTTAAATGTCTTATTAAATATGTCGTTTACCGAGTAGAAATTCTTTTCCCTTAACCATGCTTTAAGACACTTCATAAATTTATTAGCTGGTAGGATTTTAATGCTGTCAGGTATAGCATTAAATATGCGACCACACATTGCATAGCTATTCTTACTATAGAGTGCTGTCCTAGGAATTATGGGCAAAACTATTCTATTTTTGTGTCTAGAACTTTTTGGATACAGTTCATGAGCTTTTTTAAACAGTTCTGGGTGCATTTTAACAAATTTCGCGCATTCAAAGATGTACAGACTAGGTAAGGTTAGTACCTCGAACTTTTTGAAAAAGGGCTTGCATGATTCCCATGGACGTATTCCCGCTATGGCGCGGATGCATTTTTTCTGTGCGATAAAAACTCTTTGGCTTTCCGTTGAGTAGCCCCAGGTAATCAGACCATATCTCAACACAGAATCAACGTATCCATAGTATGCAGATAATACGGTTTGTAACGCTGACGTTTTTGAGAGTTCGTATAGAACGTATACGAATTTATTTATTCTGTTGCATACTTTATTGACGTGGGCCTTCCAGTTGCAGTGTTTGTCAATGGTGATGCCGAGAAATGTCGTTTCGTTGACTTCGTTTAGTTTAAGTCCTCTGTAATTTATGTCTAATGTATTATTTTGTTGTCCGTACGTATTAAATTGCATAAAATTAGTTTTTGTTAGGTTCACGCGTAGATTATTTTCGTCAAGCCATGTTATTATTGATTCAATTGTATTATTTATGTCAGTTGTATATTTATTGATGTCAGGATTATTTGATGTCATTATTAACGATATGTCATCAGCGAACAGAAAACAAGGGTGATTAGTAACGTCTGGAAGGTCATTTATATATAGTAAAAACAATAGGGAACTAAGGACACCACCTTGGGGCACACCGGACTTGTTATGTTTATACTTTGACCTATATGTTTTTAGTTCTAGTTTGCTATCAATTTTTTCGATCTCTACACATTGCATTCTGTCATTTAAATAACTTTCAATCCATTGGAGTGCCGGGCCACGTATCCCATATTTGTCAAGTTTGTTTATTAGTAATTCGTGTGATACAAAATCGAAGGCCTTTGACATGTCAAAAAATATGCCTGTTGTTTGCATGCGCTTATCTAACTTACTAACGATTGTCTGGATTAGGTTAAAACAAGCTAGTGTTGTGGACTTTCCTTTTTGAAAACCGTATTGTTCTTCCCTTATAATAGCATGCTTATTAATGAATTGAGTGAGTCGCTTGTGCATTGCAGTTTCAAAGATCTTTGACATGATGGGTATGAGAGTAATTGGTCTGTAGTTGTCTAGATCTTCCTTGTTACCTTTTTTGTGGAGAGGCTTTACTACTGATTGTTTGAGTAGATCAGGAAAACATCCCGATTCAAAAGAGAGATTTACTAAAAATGTTATGACTGGTGTCTATTATATGAATTTAAAAGGCCGAAACATGATATACGAGTATGCGGTTTTGCGAAATGGTTAAGTAAGTACTGCTCATTAAGGCGCTAGGTAATAATTGCCATTTTCCGATTAGTTTTTCTCTTTACCCGGAAATAATAATGTTGTAAAGTTCAGGATATCGAGACCAGTTCTCGTAATTATAAACGTTCAAAATCTAGTCGCAATCTCATCTCAGCGACAATCAATGTCAAAAACTTGTAAAAATGTAGGGAAATTAGAGGTGTTTTTGACAGATTGAGACTGAGATCAGACTTTGAACGTTCTTAAATTACGAGAATTGCCCCTTTGTGCTGTGGTTATATCCGAATTTTATATTTTCTCTCTTTCCGTCAAAAAACATGTTCATTTCGTAATGAAGAATGCTGTGGTTGTTGTAGATTTTTTATAAAAATGTCCTTTTATATTTATGGCATTGCATAAATCTTATTTTTAATGTATATTTCACACGTCACGTCACTTAGCTCCTCAATCTATACATAAAAATAAATAAAATTGTTATGTCTGTTTGTAATTTCAAACCAATAGCTTTTCACTAAATGCATATGAAAGTATATACGGTACTTGTAAAAAAAAACCATTTTTAAATTTTTTGTCTCAGTCTGTTTGTTCCGGCTAATCTCCGAAACGGCTGAACTAATTTCGACGGAACTTTCACAGGCAGATAGCTGATGTTGTAAGGAGTTACTCAGGCTGCTTTTTTTTTAGGAAAAAAAACGTTTTAATGTCACGCGAACGAAGTCGCGGGCAGAAGTTAGTGAGTAAATAAAAACGACTGTACAATTGTTTTTATTTACTCACTAGCTGCTGCGCGCGACTTCGTTCCGACCGAACCGGGTCGGCTGCAAACATAATCGTGTCTACTCGTAATACACACATTGAGATAGATTAAATTAATAGCAAGTCTCATTACTACAATTAATTCCTCTGTTAGTTATCTCAACGACTCAACCCGCTAGTTACCAAGCAATTTTCTGTGTTTAATTAAAGCCCTCATACATAATACTTCATTAAGACGACTAGGCTTTAGTAGGTGCAATAGCAAAGTAAACACAAATGATATGTACAGACTCAGAACAATGGGCTTACAAAATCTAGAGCTCTCTGGGATAAAGAATCATTGATTGGTCACATACTTATTATTACATAAGCGTATGTGGACGTGGGTGTGGTGTGGGGTTGTTATGGGGTTTTTCCATTCGGAAGTTCTTGGTAACAGCCCGTAACTTGGAAGTTGGCCGTGTGATACCGCCATGCCTTGGAAAGCACGTTAAGCAGTTAGTCCTGCGCCTGATCTCTCTCCGGAAGTGTCAGATTGTCGTCCCATCGGACAACGCGAGTGAGGGAAGAGAGAGTGCACCTGTGCTTGCGCACACACTTGTGTACTTTAATATCTCCCGCCCCGAAGGCTGGTCTCCGCTGAGATTAGTTGCCATTGCCAAAATTCGGTCTGGAGGACCTTACTACATAATAATAGTATGTACAAGTAGGTATGTAAAAAAGGAGGGGAGCAATACATAGGACATCAAAAAACTAGTTCGCATCGCTGTCAACAGGAAAAGGGCGCAAAAGGCTGGCAGTTTTGCCACGTTATATAGCAATTCTGGTTCCTTGGCCAAAACATAGACGAGCTCTCTGGTCTCATGAAGAGTCGACCAACCATTAGCGGTGTCTCAAAAAAATAAGTGGCCAATCGCTCCCCATAGCCCTAGTGTTTCAACCTCAAATGACTCCAAAAAATAAAAGTACACGCACACTGACACCGACTGGCAATAGCCTCGCCCCATATTATGTGGATGTGCTAAACACGTTGACTTATGCTTTCGGGGACGACTTGGCTCGTAATAGGAGCCTTTTTTATGTATAGCCCTTAAGGTGGAACTAGTCACAAGCTCGAACTCACTGGTGGTCATGGCCAAAAAGCACGCTGTCTCACCTGGCTTCATGTCCGACAAAGATAGTTGCAGTGATGAGCAGTTAGACGCTAGTCTACACGCACAACGTCTAGTTCTCACGCACAGAAACTCCGTTCTGAACTGAAAGGCGCGTAAAAAAATTCAAAAAGTGCTTTGGAAAATCGAGTTTTATGACAAAACCACTGCATAAAACAATCTATCTATATAAATAAAAACAAAAGGCCTGACTGACTGACTGACTGACTCATCAACGCCCAGCCCAAACCCTTAGACCTAGAATGCTGAAATTTTACACGGTGGTTCCCTTTATAATGTAGGCAAGGAATAAGGAAGGGTTTTTCGAAATTCAACCCCTAAGGGAGTAAAATAGGGGATGAAAGTTTGTATGAAAGTCCCTCAGTTTTAAAGTTAGGATGTTCAAATTTTGTGTTTAGGCTGACAATTGAAAATTAATTTATACGTGTCTCAGCGTTTTTGATATTTTCACCCCCAAAGGGCTAAAAAGGGGGGTGAAGTTGTGTATGAAAGTCAGACAGATTAAAAGTTACGATCTTCAAATTTTGTGTTTAGGCTGACGATTGAAAATTAATTTATACGTGTCTCAGCGTTTTTGATAATTTCACCCCCAAAGGGGGATGAACGACCTGACTGAGATATCAACGGACAGCCTAAACCGCTGGACCTAGGGACATGAATTTTGGAGGGTGTGTTCTTTGTGAAGAGTAGGTGGATATCTACCAGTAAGAAGGGGTTTTTGGAAATTCAACCTTTAAGGGGGTGAAAAGGGGGGGATTTCGTTTGTATGAAAAGTCTTATTCCTTGAGTTAATAACCTTGAAAATTTGCAAGAATACCTATCTAAGTAATAAACGAAGTTTGTCATTTTTCGTTTTTCTAAACTACCCCCTAAAGAGGTATTGGGGGGTGTCAAAATTTGTATGGAAGAATTTTAACGCGCTATCCGAGTAACTCGAAACTCAGTATTTATACTAGGGACTAAAAATAAAGAATAACGTGTGTCAGGGTTTTTCGAAAAACTACCCCTAACTGTGTGAAAAGGGGTAGTTAATTTTACAGGGGAGGATTTTACTGCGTGACTTGATTAGCTCGAAAATTGGCATAAATAATCTTTGAGTCAAGTTATGAACACATCTTAAACGATTTTTCATAATTCGACCCATGTAGGGGTGAAAAACGGAATACTGTTTATATGAAAAATCTTATTCACTTGGTTAATAAACTTGAAACTTGGCACGAATATTAATCTAAGTAAATTATGAAGTTTGGCATTTTTTGTTTTTATAAACTACCACCTGAAGGGGGGTTGGGGGCATCAAAATTTGTATGGAAAAGTTTTAACGCGTGGTCCGATTACCTCGAAACTCAGTATTTATACTTAAGACCAAAAACAAAGAATAACGTGTAGCAGGGTTTCCCAAAAATCTACCCCTAACGGGGTGGAAAGGGGTAGTTAATTATACAGGGAAGGATTTTAATGCGTGGCTTGATTAACTCAACAATTCGTAAAAATAAACTTTGAGTCAAGTAATGAACACGTCTCAAACAATTTTTCGTAATTCCACCCCTATGGGGATGAAAAGCGGGAATACAGTGTATATGAAAAATCTTATTCATTTGGTTAATAAACATGAAACTTGGCACGAATACTTATAAGTATAAATAAATTATGAAGTTTGGAAATTTTTGTTTTTCTTAACTACCTCCTAAGGGGGGATTGGGGGCGTCAAAATGTGTATGGAAGAATTTTAACGCGTGGTTCGATTTACTCGAAACTCGATGTTTATACTTAAGTCCATAAATAAAGAATAACGTGTATCAGGGTTTTTCGAAAATCTACCCTTAACGGGGTGAAAAGGGGTAGTTAATTTTACATGGGAGGATTTTACTGCATGGTTTGATTAATTCGAAAATTGGTACAAATAATCTTTGAGTCAAGTAATGAACACATCCCAAACGATTTTACGAAATTCCACCCCTGTGGGGGTGAAAAGCGGTAATACAGTTTATATGAAAAATCTTATTTATTTGTTTAATAAACATGAAACTTGGCAATATTTGGGTCAGTAAATAAGAAAGATTGTCACTTTTAGTTTGAAAAAAACCCCTTACAGATGATTTAGGGGGTGACAAAGTTGATAGGTTAGAAAAATGTGTAACCCGCTGTCGGATTAACTCGAAACTCGGTACTACTAAAACAAAAAATAAAACAAGAATGAGTTTTAGGGTTTTTTAAAAATCGACTCCTACCAAGGCGGGAAATGGCAAGTAATAAAGTTTGAGGGAAGGATATTACTGCTTGCATCCATTAACTCGAAATTGGGTATGGTCTTTGAGTCAAGTTATGAACAAATCACGAACGATTTTTCAAAATTTCACCCCTGTGGGGGTGAAAAGCGGGGATACAGTTTATTTGAAAAATCTGATTCCTTTAATCTATAAACTAAATAATTGGCCCGAATACTTATTTATCTAAATAAATGATAAAGATCATACTACATACATTTCGAAATTTTTAGAGGAAAGTACGAATTTTACCCGGACGAAGTCGCGGGCAGAAGCTAGTTACAAATAAAGTTTACTTAACTTTTCGATAACTGAGTTTTGTCGTTACGAATCTTTGTTGGCTCATAACTTTTTAATGGCTTTTTATTTTACTATTCTGTTTCCGTGCAGACAAAATTAATAATATGACAAAACGATACCATGTTTAACTTTGGATGCACAATGTCAAACAGTGGAGTAATAGGTACTCTCCCGAAATTTGTATGGAAAAAATATCGACTAGTGGCACCTTAACTAGGGTAGCCTACAAGCAGTGGCGTGCATTGCAGGTAGGCATATAAGCAGTGCAGTGTAGTAAAATCTTCATACATTGTATGAAGATTTTTTTTTTTGTTAGGTATGATAATTTAGTGAGTTTCTTAATTATGGGGCACACACTAAAATGTAATTGACAGGCTTGTGTTGATTTATCGAGGTAGGCACTGCTTATATGCCTATATGCAATGCACGCCACTGCCTACAGGTATTACTAAATTAAATAAACGGCCTTTACTTAAAATCGATGCTTATACTTAAGTAATGATTTACTTAAGCTTGTCTTAACTTTAAGCAATGTTTACAAGTAAGGGGATTACTTGCGAAAAAACGTTAATACTTTTGGTTGCCTAAGAAAGCGTTGAACAATAACAACGGTTCAAAATACAAAGTGTTTTTTGACACCTTAATATCAAACACTGTGAAACTGGCAGATTTTCATGATGGCCGTTATAATATTGCGGAACCGCTCTATGCCTTCAGGAAATCGTAGCCAAAACAATACATAGTCGCTTCTCCAAAATAGGGTTTTCTCTATTCGCGTTCAAACAACTACCTACTGTACCAGTTGAGAAAAGACTGCCTTCACCCCAAATCTGTCAGTCTGGACATTGACATGACGACTTGATGACGGTCGAGATTCATAGCCTTGCGGCGCAGGAGCATCTTAACTTTGATTGATAATGTTACGCTTCAAAATAGGATTAAGATTAAAGAGATCTTGGATCAGTTGACCAGTACACAATAGTAGATTGTACAACTAAGGCATAAAATAAGCTATTTTACCCCGAGACGTTTATATCCACGCGAGCCGCAGGCGAGGGTGGATAGTTAAGTCGAGGGGTAAAATGGCTCGTTTATGCCTGAGTTATACACTCTGCTTTTCACTTCGATTGCGAGAAAATGAAACAGGCATAAAGTATACAGTACATAATTAATCAAAAATGTTGCAAAGCATAGCTAATTCCCGCCACCACAGATAATACCGCCACGAAACTTTTTAAAAGTTTTTTATTTTTTTTATTTCAACATTTGTCATACGACTTGGGTACTTCATACTGCCAAGTCATAAAAACGTTTCTTTGCATTTTTAGATAATAAATGACAACTATTTTACCTGATTTTATTAAATTAACGATAGAAAACACGCAAGTGGTATAAATTAAAGAAAATGAAATAAATCACGACTTTAATCTGCGAAGTTTTATTGCGCGTGTGGCTGTTGGGCATGATTACCTTAGTCTCAGAAAAAAAAATTACTTTATGCACTAGAACATAAAAAACGATTTTATGTCGCCTAAGCACAACATAAAGACGAACTTTTAGAGCATGAGAAGTGAAAATAACATTTATATGTGCTCAAAAAAGAATTGTATCATCGTTTTTGATGCTTTATGCAGCAAAAAATATCCATAGTATTTTCGGTAACTTCTTCAGTTTATTTAGTAAACATTCATAACATACCACTACATCAAGCCTGTTTTTCTCAAAGGGTTGGGCAGAGGTGCATCTATGTAGTACACTACACCTACATTTCGCCAGTTGTGATTAGGTTCCATGTAATAGGGAGCGACCTTATTGCCATCAACCGAACACATATCAGACTCCAGACTGCTACTGAGGATAGAATAGAATAGAATACTCTTTATTATGTACACCATATAAATCACAGACATAAATAAAAAAAGAGAAAAAAAAATAAGAAAATAATAAAGAAGAAGGAAAGAAATTCCTGATGGAAAAACCCAATAACACTTTGTTCGACCTGGGAATCTAGCCCCAACCCTCAGGCTCAGCAGTAGTACTTGCAACCACTAGACCGACGAGGCAGTCATTCAGTAAACATTCGTTGCCGGAAAATTAACGATCATTGCGATTTCAATGAGTTTCAACCCCAGCACGGAGAACAGACTAATTGAAATGTACGTAATTGGTAAATTACCTGTATCTCACCCAAACCGCTCCTAAACGATACCGCAGTAATAAATGAGGGCGTAAACTCACTGTCAAATGTTTTACAGTAGATTTTTTTTTGAAGTGAAAGCTTCTTTAGCGGCGTTGTACACTTTTTTTGTAATGGGTAAAAAATGTTAAACTCGCTTCAGGACACGTGACCTGATCGAAAATTCGTAAGACGGATGGAGAGTAGACAGCCGGCGCGGTGTAGGAGAGGAAGTAACCCCCTCTCTTTCTACGGCGCGGCGAAAATGTATGCCTGCTGTTTTGTTTAGGCGGCGCAGGGCGCTTGCGCGAATTTTCGTGTGTGTTTATGTCACAGTGTGCCACGCGCATCCATGGATGGTGAAAGCTGATGGCTTAATCGTCTGTGTAGTAGCCATACTGCTGTGTATTCGTAAAATTATTATAAAACAAAAAAAATAGCTACTTTACTTTAATTGTCATGTTTGTGTACGATAGCGCAATAAATAAATATTGTATTCTACCACATAAATGATAGTACTTTTATACTGATAATTAAAGCAATTCATGCGAAATAATTCCCTAACCATTCCAAAATATCAAAAATGCACAACGTTAATATTCAAGTTTTCACTTCTGCCGGCACTCCCGGAGTGCAAGCCGTCTTTTTTTTAAGAGGAACCCCTAATACAGTATCTAAGATAGATACCGTAAACGGTAGGTTATATAATAAAAATCTAATTCTGTTCGTGGGTAAGCACATCAATTGAGACCGACTGAACCGATTTGGCTATATTTTGTTTTAACATATTTGTAATAGTCTGAACTCAGTTTTTAGAGCGGAATAAATCCTAGAAAGTTTTCTAATTCGGGAAAAACTAGTCATCCTTTTTCCTGGGGGATTTTGAATGAATTATTGTTTAGACAGGGCAACGTCAATTGGGTGAGCTAGTTTTTAATAAAAAAAATAAGAAAAAGAAATAACGGAAACTGACAAAAACGAAAATCTGAGACAACTTAACAAAAATAACAAAAACTACTGAAAACGGTTTTACAACTGAAACTACTCCCAGGCTTTCAATAGGTAGTTACCTACTAAAATAACAAAGGATACCTACATCGGATACAAATATGTAAGATATTATATTACTCGCATGTAACAAAGCTGAACGGAATAAATGGGAATCAAGTAATCCGTCAGCCATACGTCAGCAATAGAATCGTAAAAGTGGATCGGTTGAAAGCGGCAAGCTGCTTGTAGTAGTGTAACAATCAAGTAATTTATACTGTTCGATACTCATCGAACACATCATCATCAGCAGTTTTGACTCAAGTAGGTCGCGCGGCCGCACCAGCGGAAAGCGTGAGCTACGCGAGTCAGTGCGCGATCGACCGGCATACTTGTAGCACTCATTACCATCATTAGCATTAATTAGCGTAAAGTTTCGGAATAAACGTACTCTGAATCTTAGTTCAGACTTATCATTTAGCACCCGAAATAGCTAGCAGCACGAACCTTACCGTTCATATTGGTCCTTCGAAACCGTCAAGGACTCCGCGACCGCGATAAATCGTAACGCGAAGTGCTTGTACCGTACCAGCAACCTGTGGGTTGCCGCGAACTAGATTAGGCGTGAGTTCATAGGGATTCACAACCACCGTGGGGAGCTACCCGCGCAGCAACAACAGCGAGCCAGCAGCATAACAGCAATAGCCGTAGGACAAGGCGGCTTTCAAGTAAGAGCGTTCCGTATCTTCTGTCTCGCTTAAGTCTAACAGCAGCACAATGGAGACTTTATACTTCCAACAAACTGAATTAGCAGAGAGCATTGCCAAGGTCCTTATTAATTTCAATAAGGATAGCAAACAGCGTAAGACCATCGACTACTGTAAAAAGAGACTAGATCTTTTAGAGTCGTATTGGAGAGAGTATCAGCTAAACAACGAAAAACTTGTGCCGTTTGAAAATAGAGGTCATAAGTACTTCGTAAATTCGGAGTTCGAGCGGACAATGGAGTCTTATAAAGCAGCAAAAGACGCCATATCCGAATATTATGACGCGTTATGTCACCAAGCAAAGCCGCCAGGATTCTCTGATCTAGAAGACAACCCTTCTAATCAGCAAGTAGCAGCAACAGCAGGTCCTTCCGGGGGCAAACACTTACAGCACCAGGACCACGAGCCATCCTCAGCATCCGCCAGCCCGGCGCGCGCTCGTGCCGAGGTGTCTAAAGGTATTTATAGCAAACTAGATGATATGATGCGCAAGCAACATATCAATTTCAAAGCATTCGCAAGAACCGTAGAAAGCATAGATGTCGAATCCTTGTCCGATAAATGGGAGTTTGAAGACGCCTTGCGATTATTACAAACTCGATGGACAGCCGTAGACAACAGCCATTGGGAACTAATGATGGAGTTAGAAGACGACGAGGCGTACGAATTAAGCTACATTAAACATGAACGTACGTATAACGGCTTGAGAAAGGCTATCAGCTCTAAGATGTGGGCAACATCGTACCGTGACAAGTCCACACCGAAGATGGAAATTCCTGTGTTCTCAGGTAACTATCAGCAGTGGGTATCCTTCAAAGATCTTTTCGATGAAGCAATCCACAACAATCCTTCTCTATCAAAGGCACAAAAGATGCAATTCCTGAAGAGCAAGGTAAAAGGAGAAGCGGAGCGCTTGATCCAGCATCTCCCGATTAGCGCGGACAACTATAACACCTGTTGGGAAATTTTAACTCAAAGGTTTAACAACAAAAAGCAGATATTTATGTCCCACGTAAATTCCTTTTACAATCTTGCCAATATACCGCAGCAGTCGTACACAGCCATCAAACGACTTCATGATGTTACCTTAGAGAGCCTCCACGCCATAAAAAATCTAGGCGTAGATATTACGACATGGGATCCTCTTCTTGTATATATACTAGCACAAAAATTGGATAGTGAGTCTTATTCCGAGTATATAGAGTCGTTGAAGAATTCGCGAGAGCTTCCGGTACTTCGGGACTTTTTGGACTACTTAGAGAACAAGTTCACTGCCCTAGAGTCATCTCGGCGACGTCAAGATGGGACACCTAAGGCAGTTTCATCTCAATCATCCAATGGTTCATCCAATTTTAATCGCAAAAATAATTTTAAATTGGGCAATGAATCTAAAAATAGCAAGAAAATGGAAATGGCGAAATCAATGCATGTGTCTGAGTCAGTAAATAAATGCCCTCATTGTTCGGCAAAACATAATTTAATAAGCTGCAAAAAATTTACAGAATTACCAAATGAGCAGAAAATAAAAATAATTAGCCAATTAAATTATTGCGTAAATTGTGTTTACGATCATAATGGCGCAAAATGCTACTCGACAAAAAGATGTCATAAGTGCAATGACGAACATCATACGACTTTGCATGACTATTTCGCAACACAATCAAAGTCTAACAGCTTGACCGAGATTGCGAAACAAAAATGCGAAAACAACAAAAGCATCTACGCTTCTCAGCAAGTAACATCGGAGATTTTGCTAGCCACAGCGCTGGTGAAAGTCACAGCAGCCGACAGGACCCAGCACGTCATGCGAGCACTGATCGATCAGGGCTCACAAATTTCCGTGATCAGCGAGAAAGCAGCACAGCAGCTAGGATTAAAGCGAAAATCTTGTAAAGGGGTTATTTTCGGAGTAGGCGAACATGAAAACAACTGCAAAGGAAAACTAACGATCGCTTGTCAATCGACTTACACCGATTTTAAGTTTTCTACTGATGTTGTCATAGTGAACAACTTAATAAAAAATCTGCCAAACGAAACGTTCGCTAAGCCATCTTGGCAACATACAGCACATCTTTGTTTAGCAGATCCAGATTATAACATCAGTCGTCCGGTGGATCTTCTCCTAGGAGCAGAAATCTACGCCAACATCCTTTTAGAAGGATTAATTCGCGGACAAACGTCCTCGGAACCGCTAGCGCAGCAAACTCATTTAGGATGGTTGCTGTGCGGTGGCAATACAAGCACCTCATTCCAATGCAACGTGATCTTGCATAACGTTGAAGACATTCAACAATTCTGGACAATTGAAGACATTCAAGAACAGAATTCTATGTCCGTAGAAGATCAGGAATGCCTAGATTTTTATGAAACTACGACGAAACGTCTAGAAAACGGTCGTTATGTAGTTAGGTTGCCCATGAAACCAGAATTAGAAGAGAAGCTAGGATCTTCGAAAGAGATAGCGATAGCACAATTTAAAAATGTAGAACGTAAGTTTAGCAAGAATGAAGACCTAGCGAAGCAATACAAGCAATTTATCCGCGAATATGAGCAGCTGCAACACATGAAGTTAGCGACTTCTAACAGCAAACAGAAGACGGAAATAGAATGTTTCCTTCCTCATCATGCGGTACTGAGAGCAGAATCTAGCACAACAAAGTTGCGCGTAGTATTCAACGCGTCGTCTAAAACTACTTTAGGCCACAGCCTAAACGATCTAATGTACAGGGGTCCAAACCTCCAGTTAGACCTGTTAGAGCTTATCCTGAAGTGGAGGCAATATCGTTTCGCATTCACAGCTGATATTGAGAAATGCTTCCGTATGATTTTAGTCGATGAGCAGGACCAAAGCCTACAACAAATCGTATGGCGACAAAGTCCGGATCAGCCTATAAGAAATTATAAATTAACAACCATAACGTATGGAACTAAAGCAGCACCATTCCTGACAATGATGACTCTGCGAAAATTAGCGTCAGATGAGCAGCAAAAATATCCCAGAGCAGCTAAATGCATCCAGGAAGAGCTCTATATGGATGATTGGGTATCGGGAGCGCATAGCATCAAAGAAGGAAAGCGGAGGATTACGGAAGTAAACGCATGCCTAAAAAGCGGCGGATTTTCACTAAGAAAGTGGTCCTCAAACGATAAAAGATTGCTTGAAACAGTTGAGCAAACTGCCGACAAACAGCCAGCAGTCTTTACATTTAAAACTGAAAGCTCACCAAAAACTTTGGGGCTACAATGGAACTCAACCGAGGACGAATTCATCTTCAAATATGATTCAAACAGCACACAAACAGCAAAACTGACCAAAAGAATGCTTCTATCTGAAATCTCTAAGATTTTCGACCCTTTGGGATGGTTAGCGCCCCTAACCACAAAGATGAAAATTTTATTCCAGCAAGTATGGCAAGATTCTGAGGTCCAGTGGAGCGACGAAGTTTCTATTAAAACCAAAGAAGAATGGATCAATTTGAAGGGAGATTTAAATCTATTAAATCAGTTCCACATTCCTCGGTGGTTACAAAGCAAAGAGCATGACGTCATAGAATTACATGGGTTTTGTGACGCATCAATTCAAGCCTTCGCCTGTGTAGTATACGCACGAATCGTATCAAATAACTCTACATCAGTAGTGCTAGTAGCAGCAAAAACGCGGTTAGTGCCCTCTAGCAAGGCTGTATCGCTACCTAGGTTAGAATTATGTGCGGCCGAACTACTTACGAAACTCATGTCAAAAATCGTCAAAAGCATCAACAGCTTGGCCGTGAAGATATACGGCTGGAGCGATTCTAAGGTTTCCCTTAGCTGGATTCAAGGATCCCCGGAGCGCTGGAAGCCTTTCGTAGCGAACAGGGTGAAGAAAATTGCTAGCATTATGCCACCAAACACTTGGCATTATGTAAACACCAAAGAAAACCCAGCGGATGCAGCTAGTAGAGGCCTGACGACCTCACAATTGCTAGAACACGAATTGTGGTGGCAAGGACCGACCTTCTTATCTTCATCGCACTTCAAACCTACGGGTCAAACGAAGTATACTACTAACGAAGAGATAAAAAGGCAGGTAAACATTGTTCAAAATCCTATCATGGATAGCAGCATAGTCGACGATCTATTACATCGCTACAGCTCGTTTACAAAAACAACACGCATCTTAGCCTGGGTACGGCGGGCATTGACACCTGTCGTTAGTAAACAGAAAACAAAGCATCTCACTTTACACGAGCTTAGATCAGCAAAACTTATAATAATAAAAAACGTACAGCGCGCTGAATTTAAAACAGACATTGAACGCTTATTGCAAAACCAGGAAGTAAAATCTGATAGCAAGCTACTCAACCTTAATCCATACTTAGATCAGGACGGGATCCTTAGAGCAAAGGGAAGACTCAGGCAGGCCAACATAAGCATAGAAATGAAGCATCCAATCATCATTCCATACAACAGTCGACTGACTGAGCTTCTCATCGCGCAAGCCCATGAGCTCACATTTCACGGAGGAGCTCGACTTACTATGTCCTTGCTTAGACAAAAGTATTGGATAATTAAAGGAAATCGAGCCATCAAAACGCAACTTCATAGATGTGTTACTTGTAGGAAACAGGCACCCAGGAAGCTACAGCAGATTATGGGAGATCTACCTGATTTCCGCACCAACCCAGCTCCAGCGTTTTATCACACAGGTGTAGACTACACGGGCTCCATATCTGTGAAGGCAAATAAAGGGCGTGGAATAAAAACAACGAAAGGATACGTGGCTTTGTTCGTCTGCATGGTTACGAAAGCCGTGCACATAGAATTGGTGTCGGACTTGACCAGCACTTCCTTTATCGCAGCATTGAGGAGAATGTCAGCGCGACGAGGAGCCCCGAAACATGTGTACTCGGACAACGGCACTAACTTTGTGGGAGCTAAAAAAGTAATGCAGGAGGAGTACGAGCAGCTAAAACAAGTTTTCGGTGACTCATTTTATAGTGAGATAGCGGAAATGGATATAGAATGGCACTGGAATTGCCCTTCCTGGCCTAGTGCGGGAGGATTATGGGAACGATCAATACGAAGTCTAAAGCAACACCTCAAACGAGTTGTAGCGGACCAAGCATTGACGTATGAAGAATATAGCACCATTTTAGCGCAAATAGAAGCGGGTCTCAACTCTAGACCACTATGTCCGATATCTGAAGACATAGACGATTTAGATTTCTTAACACCCGCGCACTTCCTAACCGGTAGAGCAGGTCTAACCGTTATTGAAACAGCCAGTGACGCTAGGACTAGATGGCACTTAATAAACAAGATTTTCCAAGACCTTTGGAGGAGGTGGAAAACTGAATATCTTAGCCAATTATCTGTTCGTAGCAAGTGGCTAAAGCCAAAAAGCAACATTAAGATCGGAAATATGGTGACCATCCACGATGATAATTTTCCTTCTGGGAAATGGCCAGTGGGGAGAGTCGTCGAGGTACACCAAGGGAAGGACGGGTTTGTAAGGGTTGTGACATTAAAGACGAAGAACGGTTTAATAAAGCGACCTATTATCAAATTGTCCGTCTTACCAATCGAGCAAGAGGACGCAGAAAAGGAAGCTGAAGAGCAGAGTAAAAAAGCCAAACCCAAGATCACAAAGGATGAAACAAAAGCAAGTACGAGAAAGCATCGTAATTTCGTCAACATCGTTTTATCACTATTATTTTTTATCAGCATTTGGAGCAGCAGCGAAGCATCGAACCACATTACCCAATTTAGCGGTAATCAATCCTTATACTACGACCCAATAGGTAAATTAAATCTAATACGGGATCAATGGAAAATTGTGTCCTACTACAACATGCAACCTTATTGGCAAGGTGATAAAGCCGGGGACACCTTCATTAAATATCTAGAGCAGACATGTGAACAAATCAAAGAGCCTAGCCATTGTAACATGATTTTATTACAAGTGCAGCACGATTACAACGAGCTCCAATATCACAATCAGCTGCTGCTAAATCAGCATTTCGGCACTCGGTCAAGAACCCGACGCGGCCTTGTCAACGCGGTCGGCTCCATAGCCAATACATTATTTGGAGTACTCGACCAAAGTTTCGCTGATAAATACCAACGTGATATTGAAATTATAAATAGCAACGAAAAGCACCTATTACAGCTTTGGAAAAACCAAACATCAGTGGTAGAAGCTGAGTATAATATTCTGAAACGAACTGAGAAGACTATTGATACTCAGTATAAGCTCATAAATAGACATCTAAACCTCTTAGATCAAGCGACTAAGCAGATACAATTGCAAGGTAAAAGTACATCAATGTTACAAGAATTCACTCTCGCAGCCATGGCTACGACAAACATGATACACAACTTAAAGCGTGTCCAAGATACATTAATCGACACCTTAGCGGATATTTATCATAGTAAAATTAACATGCATCTACTTACTCCAGAGCAGCTCAGCAACGAACTTCAAATATTTTCCGGTCAAATATCAAAAGAACTTACTTTACCTATCAACAACATCCAGGCCGATTTATATGAAATCTACAAACACCTAAAGATCAAGGCGAGAATGAGTAAAGAGTACTTCATGTTTGAGATCTCCGTGCCACTCATTAGCAGAGACAGTTTCCAACTGTACCGCTTAATACCTGTTCCTCTCCAGGTGGGAAAGGACATGATCAGCATTATTCCCCTCACAGATTACATAGCAACTAATCTGATGAGGGACTCCTATATCGAAGTCAAGAACGACGATCTTCAAACCTGCACCTATCAGGATGAAAGTTATATCTGTCAGCTACGAGGTCCAGTCAAGCGACTGGGTCTAGAAGAAAAGTTCTGTCAAACCGAACAAATAGGTATCTGCCAGCCTAAGAAAGAAACCTGCAAGAATATGTGGTTACAATTACACGACCTATCGTCTTATTTGTATTTCGCATGCGATACCTATTCATTTACAATCATATGTGACAATGAAACCCGAACGCGCCGTGTCAGCAAGGCCGGGCTCATTCAACTCGATAAAGAATGCATAGCTAAGGGCCGTGACATAACACTTTATTCATATCAGCAGGAAAACAAGCTGACTTTAAAACCTGACCTATTATTAGCGAACATAGCTCCAATACAGCACCATCATTTGGTCAATATTACGCTACCGCTTTTCGAAACAACAACAGAAGATGCACAGATCAACAACACACTAACAAGTCTCGGCAATCAGATAGCCGCTATGAAGAAAGCAGCTTTAGAAGAAGGAACATTAACTACGCATGATATACATCACTATGCCATATCATACGTATTGCTAGCAGCAGTCGTCGCCGTCGTAGCGTTCCTGGTGTTCCTGTGGTGGCGAGGCAAGCAAGCCTCACCCGCGCCCGCGCGTGACCCGCAGGCTCCAAGCGAGCCTGCCGCGCCGCGGGCGGCGCCTACCAGCAGTGTGAGTGTTAGTGCTAGTGCGCGTAAATCACCCGTGCCCGAGCAAGGGCCCAGTGTTTGTGGGACCAAACGGTGGTCCAGTTTACGGTACAAAAGAGACAAATCAACGTCACCTATCAGTAAAAGACAATCGGTCTTTACGGTAGATCTAGATAGAGATTAGCTATCACTTAGGATAAGAACATTCAGCATTGTATTAACCTTCATTTAGCATAAACAAATACTGGTTCACCTATGTGTTACTAACCCTCTTAATTGTGTAATCATCTCATCTCATCTTTCCCATTTCTTCCACTCGGGAGCATGTTCGATACTCATCGAACACATCATCATCAGCAGTTTTGACTCAAGTAGGTCGCGCGGCCGCACCAGCGGAAAGCGTGAGCTACGCGAGTCAGTGCGCGATCGACCGGCATACTTGTAGCACTCATTACCATCATTAGCATTAATTAGCGTAAAGTTTCGGAATAAACGTACTCTGAATCTTAGTTCAGACTTATCATTTAGCACCCGAAATAGCTAGCAGCACGAACCTTACCGTTCATATACTTTGTTTACAAAAAAAAAGTATGATATTATAAGCTGACGAATTTTTACGCCCGTATTTTAAATTGTTATTCTTATTCTTTATTATACACACAAAGACCGACCGGCCGGTTGTCGACCTCAGGACGAGAACAACCGTACGTCACTTGCTCTCGCGTCACCAGACCTGACTTTCTTCATATATTGGCTGCTGAGACCAAAACTACAAACGTAGTATACAGGAAAGTTTTATAAAAATGTGGTTATTGTTTTAGTATATTATGGTGTCGTACGACTTCCACACGAACGAAGTCGTGGGCAGAAGCTAGTTACAGAAAACATGGTAGTAAGGTGTAAGTTTAAAATTGCAATAGTTCTACTTCTACTGGGCATTCCAGAAGTCACGCACAATATAATTTTGATAGAAAATACCAAAGTTTTAATTTCAAAGACATTGTACAAATATCATATTATATGTTAAATTTCATCACGTTGGGTTCTGCGGGTTAGGCGAGAAAAGGTAACAGAAGGACGCGGACAGAGTTACTTTTGCATTTATAATAATAAGTAGCTATTGATAATTTTAGTTAACTACAGCTGCTCGAGGACAATGGCAAGATCTATAAAGAGTTAGGTGATTCCTACTTTTTTGTTGTTTGATCAAAGGAATAAGAATAATTTATTGGTCCATTAGAATAAAAAAATAACAAAATTAAATCCTAACCTCACTAAAACTATACAGAAACTAAAATATAGCGTCGAAAAATCCATCCGCATCACTGTCGACTGGTAACGCCAAGAGACTGGCGGCATTACCACGTTGTATGGCAATGCTTAGCCTTTGGCCAAGGTAAAAGCCAGCCCATGGGTCACGGGAAGTTTCAACAGCCGTTTCGAAATTTCCTTAAAAAGACCGTGAGCACTCGAACCCCACGGCCCGAGGGTTTCAACCCCAAACGGCTTGAAAATATACTTTCCGATAGGGTTATTATATTTTCGCCGCTTGAGGTTTTATTATACGAGTATGTATTTGAGAGTTCGAGACATATTAATGTGATATCGATACCCACCATGTCTGTAAAGTTTCACCAATCAGTTTAATTAGACCCTGTAGAGTGTAGATTAATCTAGAATTTGTATTTCAATAAATCTTTACCTGTTTCCAGCTCAAACTAAAATCCACATCATACCCGAATTGCGCTGCGAACTCAATTCATCGGGCACTCTCAGTACACCGCAACAACTCTCGAACGCCGTGCCGCCGGGCATGATGGTACTCAACTTTAACTCAATGTAGGTCGGAATCATTCGGTCTTTCACGACTGTTGCTCTGTTGCCACTTATACACTGAAATGGACGTAATGTTGTGTATTGAGCACATGATATTATGGCTGGCTATGTTCATTAATATTTAGTTCGGTACAAATTATATTTGATCACTTTCGAAACATATTATTATATGTAGTAAGTAATTACCTTATACTGCAGCCAAGAAACATTTGATTTTCATTTCGAATAAGAACTGTAAGGAAAACAAACAAGACTTCAATATCGTCCAAATAGCAAAAACTAAGGTAAACAAGAACAGCATAAAAAGCATAAACACACGAATGTAAATCGTCGCTTCCAACTTACAAAACCAGAAATGAACAAAAATCAGCTACCCACACGAATGGCCAGCTAAAACTCCTGTGGTTAGTTTTCACGAAAAAAAAAAGAAAAGCCCAAATGTCGTCCGGCTTAAACACAGTTTGCCACTCACCGTCAACATTTCAACTAGCCACAGTAGCCACTCCAACATAACATTATGCATCAACATGAACGGGACACAGATGGCTAGTCACTTTTATGTGCACTCCGCCGGAAGCTTAGACTTTTATTGGAGGCACACCGACTTCTCGATGCAATTTATTACCTCTTTAGAAGTGTAGAACGAAATACTACTCGTATTATAAAAATATCTGATCTACATTTTACTTCTTAATTTAAAAAGCCGTTGTTATGCAAAGTGGCGATTAGGTTATCACATTAAACAATACAGCGGTTATTACAAGCAGTTATCAATAAACAACTTTACTAAAAATAGAAAACTGAATTTTTCTAACAATTTTACTGACACGACATAACTTAAAATGACTAACTAGTAGTGGCCGATTCGAACGAATTTACTCGCCCGAAACGGGCGAATCGTCACTTTTAAAAAACTTTTTTACAAAAACAACAACCGATTTCAAAAAAAACACTACTAAGTGATAAATAACTTTAATTTCGGAAGTCGTTAGTTTCGCATTTTCATTTTCATTTAGATATGCATATAACTTCGTACATATCGAATAATCGAATAATTACCTAATGTATAATATACTAACACCTTCCTGAAGGTATGTAGATCACATTAATGAAAGAATGATCAAAACTGGTTCATCAGTTTTTGAGAAAATCGCGGACATATACAAACATACATACATACGGGTCGAATACAGAACCTCCTTTTTGAAGTCGGTTAATGAAGTCGGTTAATAATATTATTTTTCCATAGGCGACTCGCACGAAGTTAATTTATTTGTGGGCGAGTCGACAACTCCAAAAATGTGTATTAGGCAATTGACTCATTAAAAAAAATATATATGTCGGATCAGGAGTAGGTTATTGGCATCTAGTTATTTTCAGGCATATTTGATTAACTACTGTGGGCGTACTGTGGGTAGTGTTGGTTATTGCGCAGTAGAAAAACCATTTGCAGTTCAAATCAAATTATAATATCACGAACAAATTAATCACACTAGCAAATCACACACTGTAGGTACACGACACAACTAGATACACAGTAAAATAATTATGTACAGTAACAAAGTAATTGCGAACAAAGCGTAGGATCGATTACTGTTCGTATAGTGACAGAGCCACCTAAGTAAACCGACAGGTTTGTCGGGAGCTAGTGCTCTGTCAGGAGTCAAGTCCGAACACCGACTGACTCTCACTGACTGTCACTGACTGTGACCGACGGTCACTGACCGTTATTGACTGTCCGGCACAAACGAGTGCGCTCAGTTATAAAGGTTTGTCCCCACTACGCACTCGCCCCACAACAACTCTGTCCAATGGCGTACGGAAATACGTCATCGTGTTTACTTGATACAAAATACTAAAATGTGCTAAATCAAATAGATTCACATTATAACTCACATTATAAATCGAATAATACAACAAGAATAATTGTCTTAAATAAACAATAGGGATTTCACAAAGTTAATCGTTTTAAAATCAAAGTAACATGTCATCAATTGGTTTGAACAAAACCATCGATTACAATTATCAAAATAAGTTGCTAAAATCAATTAGCGCGTACACTGAGTACTCAATAAATTATGTTTCGATTTATTAGACAATATTTGATAGTAAAATCTCTTAAATTAATAATAAGAAAACCAATCATAACGAATTCTGTTGACTATCGCTCAAATTTAATTGACAACTGTCTCCGACATATACATTTATATATTTGAATGTTGCGATACGCCCGTTTCGGGCGAGTAAGTTCGTGCGAATCGACTAATAAGCACATAAATCACCCTTGGCATAACAAGGCACTAGACGTGTTTGGCGATGGTATCAACAATTCAACACTAACTTTATGGTATTGTTACCAACTAATCACAGATTAAGTTTAATGTTGTTATATACTCAAACGTTATGTAGAATACATGGTTTCAATTAATGTGATAATCTTATTGCCAGACTGTAGATCAATACTCACAGCGACTTTAATTGATATGTAATCGTCTACTTGTAAATTAAAATTCTTCTTCGTTCCGTTAACCCGGCCTCATACCTCTTCAACTTTATTTCATTACACAAATATGTTACCCAAATTTTCCCATTAAAATTGAAACTCTACTTATTTATGGTCCACATTTACGCTTCAAAAACATCCCCAACTTTTCATTCAAATGTTATATTATATATAAGTCTGAAAGGGTTGAAGGGTTTTCGAAATTAATTTCAGTGAGTTCAGGTCGGAAATTAAGCGATATTTCACTGTGAATCTAGGCTATTAATAATGTACCAGAATACTTACTTAACCTGCGTGTATGTATACTTAGTTGTTCAGGAAAATAAGATATCGCTTGTCTCATTACGGAATAATTACGTTGTCTATAAAGCCTGATTTAGGCCTCCCGCAGGCAGGCGCGACGCGACGACGCGACGGTGTGACGCGATTCTGGTGGAACAATGTCCATGAAGTTTTATGAAGTTTTATGTCCATAGAAGTTGTTCTATTAGAGTCGTGTCATGCCTGAATTTAGCCTTTACACAGTGCGATTCAATTGCCTGTGGCATACCATGAGTTGAAACACAAAAAAAGTTGCACCATGCAAGTCAGTCGTTGCTTCAACTTATAAGTCGTGTAAATTGGGCTTTACTTTGAACATTAGCCCCTTTATTTATGTATAAACGTAGCTCAATGTTATGCGACGTTTACAAGTAAAAAAATGTATAGCAAACATTCATTGTTTGTTAACTGTAAGCAACGTTTATAAAGAAAGGGGATTGATAATCAGGTAGTATTACAGTTTCATAACGACACTAATCGAAAATTGTTTTGCACGACGGTGCAAATTAATTTTCTTGAAAAGCGGTACGATTTTATTTCCAACATACTGAATAGCCAGATCGTCGTCTTATATTAGATATTTATAAAAGATGATCTTAAAAAATACTATCGTTAAACATAGTTTTAGGCCTGTTGTACACGGCACGGTTTCTTTATGCCCGTTGTACACGACACGGTTTCTTTACGGTACGGCGTATTAAAGCGCGCCGTAGAAAAAACCGTGTGTATTCGCTCGTATATGCGCTACGGTGACAGCGCCATGCCGTAGTGCCGCCGTGTCTGTCAACAATCTTCTATAGTGATCCATACAACACCGACAACCGTGCCTACACACGGCGAATCAACCGTAGTTTTTCAAGGCAAAACCGTAGTTTTTCAAGGCGAAACCGTAGTTTTTCAAGGCAAGACTGTAGTTTTTCACGGCAAGAAAAACGTGTGTGTACAAAGGGCCTAAGCTGTTCCTTCGACAATATCAGTCTGTCAGTCACGAGTATTTGATAATAAGCTTTTGTCAAGTGAAGTCCAGTTTTAGCGTGTTCATACACTACATGCAAACATAGTAAGTACATGGTCTGATACCTACAAGACGCTTTCAAAGTGTTAAGAAGATTATGTAGACATGTATTCACAACTCGGCAGTATATTCTCTTATTCAATTAACAATGGGTTGTGCTATCTCGGTCCGACGTCATAACTTTGGAGATAGTTTGAATCGCCGCAGTATCGTAAAGGCAAGCGTACATTACAAACGTGTCGGGCCGCACCGCATCACATTTCAACTTAATACTAAACGCGTGGTGCGGCCCGCCCAAATGTACGCCAGCCTATAAGCTATCAAAGCGGTATCTACTACGAAATCAATATGAATTTCACGCTCACCATCTGATGTAGTTTACAAATTTTATTTTACATTTTAATCAGGGCAAAAATGAAGTCATGTTACTGAATACATGATGTTGAAGCGCTAATCAATACTCGCCATTCGGTTCATAACAGTATTCAGTTACTGACAGTCTGAATTTTAATTACAAATATTAAATACTAGCAGCGCCCCGCGGTTTCTTTCACCCGCGTAAGTTTCGATCCCGTGAGAATATCGGGATAAAAACTATTCTATGTGATAAACTATCTATGTGCCAATTTTAATCCAAATCTGTTCAACGGTTTACGCGTGATTGAGTAACAAACATCCAAACATCTTCACAAACTTTCACATTTATAATATTAGTAAGAAGTAGGATAGGATTTATGTATTTATTTATTGGATTTTCAACGGAAGCTACACAATTACATGCATGGTAACAAAAACAGGCACAAACACGAGTGGGGTTCCAATGACAAGAGACCACATCATTCATCATCTCATAATCCAGGTAGGTATCTACAATCATTTAAAAACATTGAAATAAATCAAAATACATTACTTACCTAACGATAATCATACAAAGGAAAACAAAATGACATCTCAATTTACGTATAGCAATCATATTGTTTTTAATTAAAAGCTTTTTTTTTAACTTCACTTATATGTATGTCCTGGAATATTGCAATCAATATTTCACCCACTTCCACTGAAGCTATCGGACTGAAATTTGGCATACGTGTTTAGTTCTGGTGACAATACAATATGCAATACTCAATATTGTTAAAATTTCAATATGGCCGCCGCTCCAAGATGTCAGATTAAATATTTTTTCTCAACCCCCTTAATAAGCATGAGGCACTGATGTACGGTATCCGTTATACAGGTGTACCTACTACACAATATCAGTGCCACAAGCGTTTAAAATATTGAAATATATATTTTAAAATGTCACATAAATTTATTTTTTTCTTTTTAGGTTGCGTTATTCTTTCTTTTTTATTAGGTTACGTTTTTATTTAAATAAAAGCTAGTTTTTTTTAACTTTTTTTTATTTTCATTTTAATTTTTGATTTAACTAAGGTCTGATTTTTCAATGGTTAGATATTTTTATCTGAGGAATTAATATTGCATTTTGACAGATTTTGTATTGAAAATATGTCATAATTTTATTATTCTTCAAATTAAAGTTATAACGTTATGAATAAAACGCGTGACTCGTAAAACTTGAAGCTTTAATAGTAGTACAACGAAACACGCTATTCGACATACGTTACAATAAAATTACGACTATTACGAGGAACTTAAATTAGGGGCGCGGGCGCACACAAAGTGACACGGGTGACGCGCGCGCCGGATTATCCCTGACTGCCGGGCGCATGCGCGCGGGCGGGCCACAGAGGGTGGCGGGGTAGCGTACGACGGGGTGAAAGGGGTACCAGGCAGGGCTTGAAAACGTTACCAATTCACATTAAAAATAACGTTAAGTAACGGTATTTCCATAGAGATACTTGCATATCGGTATGATTTGGTAGCGTTACTTAGTAGCATAACATTATAAGAACGTTAAAAATTGCGTTAAAAATTAACGGTATTTTTAATGTTATTGTGAAAATAGTGGTAACCAGTAAACGGTATATTTTGGTTATTTTATGCGACGTTGCCGGCGACGGCGCGCGCCCCTCTGACGCGCTGTTGCCATTTCGTTTGTCGTCTTCTCAACTCTCACGGCAGTCGGACGCGCTACTACAGTTTACTACAGTTTTTGTGTTTTGAGTAACGATTACAAAAAGTTCAACATGGGGCGTAAGAAAAGAAATGTCGTCTATAGATATTTTCAAATAAATGATGACAACACCTCAACTTGTTTAGTGCCAGAGTGTAGAAAAAAATTAAAGGTAAGTTTTAAAATACTTAATTATTATCTGTACTTATGTAACTCAGTGCTGATTTTCTATATGGTCGACTGCATGGCGATTATAACAATCTTATGGACTAGGTACCTATATCTTGGCCTCTTATTTTTATAAAACTCTCGCTAAACCAGTTCAAGGTCAAAATGTTATTACCATGCGGTCGACTGAGATGATACCTACAAGATTTCGTTTGAAGAATGAGATATTTTTATATTTCAATCTTCATTTTCAAACTTACTTACAATAAGTGAATAAAATAATGTTATTTCACAGTCAACCACTTCAATTGGTCCCACTGTCGCCGTCGGTCGGCTACCTACCTACTAAGTATACCTACCTAAACTACATCTTAGGGCCAAAACACATTACACACATTACGATGTCATAAAAACTCCGACGTCCAGGCACGTCCAGGGTCGAACGCCGCTACACTGTGGTTAAAAAACCCGAATTAAGCAAATTATAAGATGCAAATAATAATTTCTAGCTAAGTCAGCCTTTCCGATCAGTATGTGCCTAATAGACATAGTCAGTCCTGCGACCTCGTACCTACCACTCATACACAAATACCTACATGTGTTTTGTTTTGGCCCTTAGAGTTGGTTTGCGTGCGTCTCGCTCAGTCGGTATCTACAGTGTGTAAGTAACGTGTTTCTATGCGTTTCAACTAAGTACCTATAAGATGATCTTGGCGCAATATAGTGATAACAATTACGTTTAACAAAAAATACCTACTTTGTGCAAATTAATTTTCAATAATGTTTATTATCGTTATTATCTTGTTAGTGTTATTTTAATATGATTATTGTTTATATAAGAAAGAAAATAAAAGGAAGATTATAAGAAAACGTGCATGAAGTTACAATACGTCGCCAATGTCATCCTGTTCTTAGTTGAAGCATAGTATATTTCACCAGCTTGGCAAATTGGCACTTACTTCATACCTACCTACTTGCCTGTGTTTTACGTGTGTACATGCGAATACGCTACTATTTTCTGTTTGCTCAACGTAACGTAATTTTAATTTGTGCTTGGAGTTTGCATTTGGGCTGCGTAGCATTATGTTAGTGCTAGTGCAGGTGAACAGCCTGTTGTTCTTTGGTTGTGGTACCTACTATCCTATATTTAATTCGTGTTTAGATAATTCGAACCATTCGTTGTGGGATATTCAAATAAAAAGTACCTAACATTTTGCTGTTTTCGGTCAGTTATTATGAAATTAATGATTGTTGTTTATGGCACAATTTTGTACCGAATGACCCCCCCCCCCCCTTATCTTCGAAACTACTGAGTCTAAAATTCTGAAAAAATATACAAATAATAGTTATTTTGTTTTTGTGTAGATTACAGGATAACCTATTAGAAATACTTATACAAGGTCTCTTTGACATCGATGCACAAACGAATTCTACGGATCTGGTACATGATTCTGGACCCTCCAGTGGTGGAATTTTTCGTTTTAAAATTAAAATTTAAAATAGACACTGGATATATGGTGACTGGTAATTAGTGAACGATATTTGAACACATGATTGTACTCATGATTACAAACAACTTTCCCAAAGAAACTTTTTTTTAAACACATTAGTTTTATTTTTTTCACAATAACAAAACAGCTGGCGCACACGGAAAGTTCAAACTTCGCGCGTGCGCGCCGCCACCCAATCAGCTGTTAGCGGTGAGGTGCAAAACTGATGAGTAAGTATACCAAAAAGTTTCTTCAGGAAAGTTGTTTGTAATCATGAGTACAATCACGTGTGAAGGGTACTTAAATATTGTTCACTAATTACCAGTCACCATATATGTATACAGTCCGTCGGTTTAGGTAGTTAACTAAATGTAAATAATTAAATTTAATCTAAAGGTGGGCTAAAAATTTTATCTAAAAGTTTTTACAATTAGGTATTTACCTAAATCGATGTTAGGTAATAAACTAGATCTTAAATAATCTGTGTATGTCTTTTATACTACTTTCTTACAATAAAAAGACATACCAAGATTGTTTACGTTTAGTTAACTACCTAAACCGACGGACTGTAGTTTTAAAGTAACATGTTACAAAAATGAGATTCGCTTGGAACTTGCATATGAATCCGTTTCGCACTTGGCTGGTTTTTATTTGAATTTCCCGTTACTTCTGGTGCTGGTGCTGTTTCAAACTGTATCTCTAAAAAAACCCGAGACCTCAAAAATGCTGTTTTCTCTGTGTTCTTAATTCTGTATTATTGCCAGTTTGCTTTGCATGTTTTTTTTTTTCTATTGCAGACGCAGCATGGCGCAAATTTGCTAAAACATTTAAAGCATGTGCATAAAGATATACATAAAGAAATCGTAGAAATTAATAATAGTCGTCAAGATCCCGATATGGCCACTAAGTCAACTACTATATCTGACACTGTGCTTAAGGAATGCACCAATTTGGTAGCCATTCATGGTCGTCCCTTTTCAATGGTTAACGATAAAGCTTTCCAAAATTTGCTATCTATGATACCCGGAAATACCAGCACTATTAACGCTATTAATATTAAAGAAAATGTGCGCTTACTGGCTACAAAAATGAGAGATGAATTAGCATTTACGTTACAAGATAAAATTATATCGCTGAAAATAGACATCGCTTCGCTTGCAACGAGAAGTTTTATGGGGATTAATTGTCAATATTTAATGGAGGGGCAGCTTGTATTAAGAAATTTAGGAGTGATCGAAATTTTTCAGCGCCATACTTCAGAGCACCTCAAAGATCTACTGGTGTACAACCTTCAGCGGTTCCGTATTGACACGGAAATTAATAAAAAAATCTATTGCATCACAACTGACAATGGCGCTAACATGATTAAAATGACCAAGCTCCTTAACGATATGGACAATTGTGTCACCCTTGACAGGAACACTATAGAGGCCGGCCCCAGCTCCAGCCAATGTGATGATGAAAACGCAGATACATGTAATGTTTCTGATTCAGACTTTGAAAATTCTGATTTTTATTTTGACGTTGAAGAAGCATATACTGCACAATTAACAAATATACTCAGAGCGCAGTTTACTCATATTACTGGCGAAAATGTTGAGTATAAAATTGGCATAGTAAGATGTGCCGCACATACTCTTCAGTTAGCGCTACATGATGCTTGTGATGATGTAGCCTTTTCTAATCTGATTTCGAGTTGTAGAGAAGTTGTACGACGCTTGCGGACACCACAGTTTGTGAGAATTATTAGAGAACATAACAAAAATGTACCTAAATTAGACTGCTCTACCCGATGGCATTCTGTAACTGACATGGTAGAAAGTTTGCTATCGCTGAGAGATATATGTGCAACTGATGTCCGGCTTCATTTACCTGACTCAACATGGGATATTTTGACAGAAATCCTGAAATCTTTGACACCTGCAAAACAGTTGACAAAAAAACTACAGGAGGAACAACTGACAGTCGGAGATTTTTATCTGGCATGGATGATGTGCCAATTCAAGTTATCCAAAATAAAGACCAGACTGTCCGAAAACATAATTGAATCGATGAAAGAAAGGCAAAAACTTCTATTTGAAAATGATGTTTTTATTAATGGAATGTTTTTAGACCCAAGAGTAAATTCAGTGTTGACATCTGTACAACAGAAAAAAGCAAAAGAAAACTTAATCCTACAATACTTAACAAATTTTGAATTGGAACAGATAAACAAAGAAAATAACATTAGTAATAGTAACATCAATAGTACAACAACAAATGACCATTCTGAAGCGCAGATTGAACTAGACGATTTCTTAAATGCAAGTTATATAAATAGACACGATGATTTAATGGATTTGTTAGACTTGGATAGAAATGACCGTAACGTGCTGAACAGTTTACAGGAATCTTTTGATGCCTTTTTAAAAGAGCCACTTCTTCAGTCTACAGAAAGTGTCTTGACGTACTGGGAAAGGTCACGTTATAAGTTTCCTCTTTTGTACAAATTATCTACCATCGTATTAGCTGCACCAATGACACAAGTTAGTGTAGAGAGGTTATTTTCTTCACTTAAGTTTGTAGTATCTAATTACAGATACTCCATGAAAGACGACGTCATTGAAGATTTACTATTCATACGTAGTAATAATATTTTTAATAAGTAGCTTTCAATAGAAAGCTCAAAGTTATTATTCAGAATATTTTTTTTTTTAAATGAGACTGTCGAGTACCTCCAAACCGTCCTTATAGCCACCTATAAGGACGGTTTGGAAGTACTCGATGATGATGCACCACTGCATTTATTGTATTTTTATATCCGTAATGATTAGGTACATAAAGAAAAAAAAAAACAATTTTTTTATTAAACCTTGAAGGTTTTATTTTTAATTAAGTAATCATAATTAAACATAGATTAATGTATCGCTTTAAAGTCCGAAATATATAGTTTTTGTACTTAAAATTGTCTTTGATTTATTTATTATATGTATTCCTATACCTTTTCCGTAAATTTAATAATCACTAGTAAATACTTTTATAGTTCACACTTCTTATTATTATTATTGAAAAATATTTTATTAAAAAATAAATTATTTTAATTGATACGAATGTAACAAATCAATCTAGATAATGTCTAACTGCCTATGTTATACGTGTCTACATATTATATGGCCCAAAAGTATAGTACAGCTGGTGCCCTGAGACAGATAATCCCTAGAGTCAACATTCCGTCGGTTTAGGTAGTTAACTAAATGTAAACAATCTTGGCATGTCTTTTAATCTAAAGGTTGGCTAAAAATTTTATCTAAAAATGTTTACAATTAGGTATTTACCTAAATCAAAGTTAGGTAATAAACTCAATTTAAACAATCTATGTATGTCTTTTATACGACTTTCTTGAAATAAAAAGACATACCAAGATTGTTTACGTTTAGTTAACTACCTAAACCGACAGGCCTAGACGATTTTCCTTAGTTTAATTTTTAACAGTTGCTGACATATAAGACACCACTAGTTTTTACCCGCAGCTTCGCCTGCTTACATAAAATATAGCCTATGTCACTCAGGAATAAAGCAGCTATCTATCGGTGTTTTTTGCAATCGGACCAGTTGTTTCAGAGATTACCTCCTACAAATAAAAAAAACATAAAAACAAACTTACCTCTTTATTATATTAGTGTAGAATTTGTGTACAGTAATGTCGATAGCATAGATGCAGGCCACATTTTTTTTCTCACTTTGCTGGATACATGATTAGACAAACAAAATCATCACCTTTGTCCTCAGATTTAAACACAGAGCAACAAAAAAAGTAATCCCGCGTAATAATATAAGATTTTATAAAATCATTGAAGGCTAAAGCAAAAAAATACATTATTTTTTTCTTTCAATGCTAGGTATTAAAAAAATAAATCAGTCATAACTCGAAAACTACGAAAAATTGTAGAACATGCGTAAAGGTTATTCAGGATTATCTAGGGGTCTTCTATCTCTGGGCTTCAAGTTACCATACTTTGATACCCTGTATATTCTAACATAATAGGAACAAGAAAAAACAAACTTATTTTCTACTCTCTCATAATTTTAAGTAACGACAGCTGATCACCATGAGTCGCATAGATAGTGACTCTGCACTACCTACTTTAATCGATACCAATCAGTTACGTTATGCTACACTGTAATCGTAGATATTGTACATTTAATTATTTTTCTCTGAATCTGTTAAATCTATTTCACTAGAATGACAATTTCTGATCATCATCATCATTTCAGCCGAAAGACGTCCACTGCTGGACATAGGCCTCCCCCAAGCACCTCCACTTCGACCGGTTTTGTGCTTCTCGCATCCAACGAGTTCCTGCGGCCTTCACAAGGTCGTCGGTCCACCTTGTGGGAGGCCTTCCAACGCTACGCCTTCCGGTACGCGGTCGCCACTCCAGAACCTTTCGGCCCCATCGGCCATCTGTTCTGCGAGCAATGTGCCCTGCCCACTGCCACTTAAGTTTGGTTTATTTCTGATAGTGTCTACAAAATGTAAAATTTTCGTATATACACGTGTCCGCATGCAGGGTTGGATAAACTGTAATTCTCCTTGTAGTAGGCGTGAAAAATTCTCATTTCTCCCATCATTCCCAATACAGTTATTTAATATGACACAGTCTGAACAGGTCTTTTCGGAGGTGCATTCTGTAACCGTTTTAGGTATTTTTTTGGTCTCACTTTCTGTAACCATTCCAGCTACTTCCTTGTTCTCACATGTATCTTCTTGCTTTATTTTTTTCGCCATTGTTGTCCGTATTTCAGTTTTAAGTGCCGCGTCTATTTCGAATTGGTTATTCCAGTCACATGTAAATACGTCAGGTGACATGTTTCGCTTTGCTGAAATATAATTAGGTAGGTATATGCTAGGTACGCTTAATATAGAAAAAAATCACAAAATATTCAATGATTATTTTATTGAACTTACCCATTTTGAGGCTAAAGAAAAGGCTTCAGTCAGATTCGCTTTTTTACGATTGCACGTTACGTTGGCAACTTTCACAACTCAGAATAGCAAAGAGAATTAAAAGAATTAAACACGCAAATAGTCGTACGGCACAGTCTTAACGTCGCTGCTGTCTGACACTCTTGCGATTGGACGATAGCGACGGTAACAAAACTAACTCATAACGATAAAATTTACGATAGCGTAGATTTTAACGTTACATATGTTTAACGATAAAATGTGCCAGATATAACGTTAAATAAGGTAACGTTATATATTAGATAACGATATCTGCATCAAAAGGCCGTAACGATACCATATTTTTAACGGTATTTCAAGCCCTGGTACCAGGGACGCATTCTTTACAGGGCCGCACTTAGGGCACGTTATACTCTCCCCCTTTTGACCAAGAGGCGAAGTCTCATTGGTCAAACTCCTAACAATAAATAGCAAACCTACGATTGGACTTTCCGAGGGCGACCTCTGCGGCGTTTCGGAACAATAGGCTCCGGACACTCACCACCTCTGTCATGGTATCTACGCAGATCCGACACGTGGTACTTACCCACAACTTCACCAGTCTTCTGCGAGGTAAGAGTATATGTAGTAGGACTTACCTTCTTAGAGACTACATACGGACCATCCTGTTTTGGAGTAAACTTGGAAGTAACACCTTTGGAAGCATTACTTAAAACATGTGTCTTCATAAGCACAAGATCACCTTCTTCGAAAAGATCCGAAGCACGGCGGCCAGAATCAGCTTGGTGCTTGCGAAGATCCTGCTGATGCTCGATGTTCTCCTTAGCTTGAGAGAGAGAATCGACAAGCTTCAAAAGGTACGGTGTGATCTGAGGGACCAGATTCTCAGCTTCGATGACTGCTCGTAAATCAGCCTGAACAGAGAGAGGAGAACGAAGCTCGCGACCAAATGTCAAGTAAGCTGGAGTGGAGCCGGTGGAAATGGTAAATGAACTATTTAGTGCAAATCGGACGAACGGTAAAACCTCAGGCCATTGCTTGTGATTGCCCTCTACAAGAATAGAAAGGTGAGCCTTCAAGTCCCGATTCCTTCTCTCTACCGGATTGGCTTCGGGATGATACAGTGGTATCAGATTCTGTTTCACCCCTAAGACAAACAGCGCCTTCTGCATTACATCAGCTACGAATTGAACTCCGTTGTCTGAGATCATTCGCCTAGGGAGTCCATACCTCATAAAAATCTCGCCCACTAAGGTTTTCGCACAGTTCTCGGTTGTGGCTTCGGTAAGGGCAAAAAGTTCGACCCACTTACTAGCCGTGTCCTCTACTATTAAAACCCACCTTTCGCCTTGTGGCCCTTTAGGTAGCGGTCCGAAGAGATCAACAGCGATGATCTCAAATCTCTGAGCAGGTACAGGAGTCTGAAGTAAGCCAGGTGGTTTCAGGTTTGAGGACTTGTACCGCTGACACTCCGTACAGGTCTTCAGGTAGTCGGTAATATACTTCCTCATGCCTGGGAAGTAAAACTGCTGAGATATGCGATGAAGAGTTTTCTGGATACCCCCATGAGCGGCGGTCAGCGAATCGTGACACTCGTACACAACCTTGCTTCGCAGGCTCTCCGGGACGACCAGCTGAGGCTCTTCAGCATCAGAATCCTCGACATACCTGTACAATACTCCCTGATTGATAAGGTATCCTCTATCCGACCAACGATGCACTGACAATTCATCAGAACTTTCCAAGTCAGTGAGAATCTTAGCTACTTCTGGATCGGACAATTGAGCTTCACGGGTAGATGTGGCGTCCCATCGTGGAATATCCACGGTAACCGGACAGACACCACACTCCGATGTACTATCTATAACTGGGCGGCTGAGTGTGTCGGCTACCACATTAGCCTTCCCAGGAGTGTACTCATTTTGTAAATCAAAAGACTGCAACTTCAATGCCCAACGAACAAGCCTACCAGTAGGCGATTTAAGCGTGAACAGCCACTTGAGGGGTTGATGATCACTCCTGACACATACCTGATGACCATCGATGTAGCCGCGGAATCTCTCCACTGCCCAGACAACGGCCAACGCCTCCCTCTCGGTGGTGGAGTAGTTCCGTTCTGCTGGCGTGAGGAGACGACTAGCGTACTCGATTGGTTGTTCATCTTGTGGTGACTCCCCCTGGAGTAAGGCTGCACCTAAAGCGAAATCGCTGGCGTCCGTTCTAAGGATGAAAGGTCTTGAGTAGTCTGGCTGGGTTAGAATGGGGGGTGAAGCTAAAAGAGACTTAAGCTGTATAAAAGCGCTAGCTTGATCCTTACCCCATTTCCAGGTCTGTGACTTCTTGGTTAGACGCGTAAGTGGTTCAGCCACCTTGGCGAACTCTGGGATAAACTTGCGGAACCATGAGCAAGTTTGGAGGAAGGTGCGAAGTTGCTGGAGAGTTGTCGGTTCCTTCATTTCTAAAACAGCACTTACCTTCTCTTCGTCTGGAGATATACCATCATGAGATATCACATGGCCAAGGTATTTGAGCCGGTCTCTGGCAAACACGCACTTCTCTCGGTTTGCTCGAAGCTTGAACATACGGAGACGCTCAAATACCGCACGCAGATCTGCTATATGGGACTCCAGGTCCTCCGAAATAACCAAAAGGTCGTCCAAATAACCTAAAATAGTCTTACCACCAAGTGTAGACCCTGATCTGAAACGGTCTATGAGCCTCTGAAACGTCGCTGGCGAATTCTTAAGGCCAAACGGCATACGTTTGAAGCGATAGGTACCAAAGGGCGTGACGAACGCAGTTTTGTCGCGATCGGCGGTACTTACCTGCCAGTAACCACTGCGAAGGTCTAGAGAACTCATTACACAACCCTTCTTGGTCGACTGTAAGAGCTCGTCAATACGCGGCATGGGGTACGCGTCCGTCTTAGTGACCGCGTTCAACTTTCGGTAGTCGACACAAAACCTATACGTACCATTACGTTTCGGTACCAAGACGCACGGTGCTGCCCAGGCGGATTCACACTCCTCGATCACGTCCTCCGCTAACATCTTGTCTAACTCGGCGTGCATGATTTCCTTCTTGGCAGGCGTAACGCGATACGGGGGCAAAGCAATAGGCGGATGGTCGCCGGTATCTATGTGGTGTTCCGCAAATGGTGTAGGCTCTCCGACTAAATCAAAAATATCGGAGTACTCACATAAAAGATTCTCCAACGTCGACCTCTCCGATTCTGATAACATAGCGCCCTCATCCGTCCTCAGCACGTTCACGGAAGCACACTGAATGGGTTCGCGTTCGGATTCCCATGACAAAGTGTGAAGTGTACGAGGCTGATCCATTGTACGCCAAGTCCAGTTGGAGAAATCGATAACCATCTTAGCTTTAGTAATAAAATCAATGCCTAACAGAGTATCGTTGTTAACGGCATCAGGTAAAATAATGAATTCAATAGGTACCTATCGATAATGAAGCAAGTTGAACATTAACTATCGTCAGTAGCACATCACTATTCCTAACAATACCATCCGCAAGCTTCAATGACATCGTTTCGGCGCGAAAGTTTGAACCAATACGTTTTAGTAAGGAATAAAGTGAATAACTCGCAATACTACGACGCGCGGCGGTATCTAACAACGCGGTACCCTGATATCCCTGTACACACACGCGTACGATAGGCCGACCCTGCTTACTATTATCGTTAACAAAATCCGAACATAACTTCTTACTATCTATATACACAGAAGAAAACACATTTTCTGTCTTAACATTTGAGTTACTATCTCCGGCGCCATCTTGTTTACCTTTAGGACAATTAACTCTAATGTGACCTTTTTCACCACAATTATAGCAAGATGCGCCAGAGTTAGTAGAAAGAGATCGTTTACTTAGCTTATCACAAGAGTCCCGTACGTGTCCTCGCGCCTTACAATACACGCAGAACAACTTCTTATCACTGTTATCACTTTTGCTCACACACTGATCACTACGCGGCGATTGCGCTCGTTCACGAGCGGACTGCGCAGTAGGGGCGCGGGTGGCGCGTACCGGCGGCGGCGGCGTCGAACTCGATCCCGGAGCGACGTGTTGCTGCGCACCCTCGCTGAGCGCGCGGGCAGGCCTCGTAGGTAAACACGACGACGACGGCGACGCGGAGTTCTCCGACAACGATTCCTCTATGCTGCGAGATTTTTCTATCAGGGATTCAATATTACTCACAGAGTCTCTTGGTAACCGCTTCCTGATTCTCTTGTGAAGTAGACCATAAATCATGTCCAGTCTCGCTTCCTCTGGTAATTGATACGGTAGTTTCGCCAACAGAGATCGTATTCTTACGATATAAACGTCGGCGCGTTCCAACCCTTGCTCAGCAGCGAAGACATCTCTGTATAGTTTGTACGGTGGCCGTGGTATGCCATACATCGAACGCAGGCGCTTGACAGCCTCTGACCATGACGCAACTTCATGACGGATGCCACGCCACCAAACTGCTGCTTGTCCATGAAGTAACATGGGGAGTCCACGGAGTGCCATCTCATCGCTGACCGAAGCGCAATCCATAAACATCTCGACGGCGTCTATGAATGCCTCGACCGCCTCCGGATACTCCGATGAACCATCGAAGCGCGAGGTGCATTTGACGAGATTCCCAGAATGCGATGACGGTGACGGTGTGGCGCCGGAGTTCACACTGGGCGGCGTCCCTGAGTGCGATGTCAACAGAGACTCGACGAGCTTCCGGTTCGCCTCGGCCTGCGCCGAAGAGAAGGCGGCCAGGAGTGACGCTAACTGAGTTTCCGACATAAGCACTGGAGCTACAGGTGTCTCCGTCACAGTCACAGGTTCATCGTCCGAACTGGATTCGTTATTACGAACTTTACGCGGCGGCATTGTTCACTAAAGTCCCGTGCACTATCGAACAGTCTCGATCCTCGGCCAATACGTTGGGAGCCAGTATAACGTTATGAATAAAACGCGTGACTCGTAAAACTTGAAGCTTTAATAGTAGTACAACGAAACACGCTATTCGACATACGTTACAATAAAATTACGACTATTACGAGGAACTTAAATTAGGGGCGCGGGCGCACACAAAGTGACACGGGTGACGCGCGCGCCGGATTATCCCTGACTGCCGGGCGCATGCGCGCGCAGTGTTGCCAGATCCAATTTTCAAAAGTCCGTAGGGCTACGCTCAAAAATCCGTAGAAGTCCGTAGATTGCCTCTACAAAAATCCGTAGATCTACGGACATTATTTAAAGCTAAATAAACTGACTATTTAAACATGGACTGACCTTAAACTTAATACTTTGCCGGTAGTGAAATTGTTAACTAAAAAAAAAATCGACGGGAAAATCTCCAAGACGAAGGAAAAGCAATACAAATTGTATTAAAAAAATATATATTGATAATTAATTAGATTCTCAGTAACATGTGTAACCTTTTTTGAATCATATACTTTTGAATTAAATAAATCAAAATGTTTCCTCTTTGCTTTTACCTCATAGCAAGTAGTTTTTATTGCACTTTTTGTATAAAGCAGCCCTTTTATAGATTCTGTGTTAAGTTTTTTCTGGTAGAATCCGTAGATCTGCGACTAAAATCCGTATGTCCGTAGACAAGACCTAAAGTCCGTAGATCTACGGACAAATCCGTAGGTCTGGCAACGCTGTGCGCGCGGGCGGGCCACAGAGGGTGGCGGGGTAGCGTACGACGGGGTGAAAGGGGTACCAGGGACGCATTCTTTACAGGGCCGCACTTAGGGCACGTTATAAAGTAAAGGACTTATATCGAGTGGATATTCTAATAATGTGTAATGATATACCGACACGGTTCAATTAAAACAAAGTTCTGGGCGTGCAGTGTAAAATATTAAACAATTATTGAGTACAAATAGTTAGAGTGAACTATTTGATTCAATTTGCGACTACCTTCGCAAGTTTAATTCCTACAAACTATCAATATTGGGACTTAACAACATTAAATTATTCAAAACCAACTAACCTTTAATAATTTTGTTGCTGTGTATAATTTGCTTGTCCTTGTACCTATATAGTTTAGTATTTCGTAAAAGTAAGATAGGGGAGGTATAGGTAATTGACCGGATCCCTTGATTGCGTTGACTTAGAAGCTTGACTTTTCAACCGTCCAGGGGACCGTAGACCTTATTTGATATTCTTTTCTACTTGATACATCTATCAGTTCCTGAGAAAAAGGTTCCAGACAAACGGACGGACAACTAAGTGATCCTATAGGGTTTTTCTTTTGAGGTACCGAACCCTAAATCAGTAAATCGTATTAATAACCCCTTATTCTTTCGACCTAACGAACAAAGAGACGTTGCGTGTATGTTAGTATGAGCAAACTTAATAAAAATATCAATTGAAGACGTGGAAATTCCAGCCGAGGCAGATTTTTTCAATAGTAGTTGTGTACCATGATGGAAGTAAGGAATAATATCTACAAAAAAAAATGAGTCGAAAAGCCGCTTGGCTGAAGTGGGCCTGGGCTGATCACGTCTGCCGTATACGCAATGAGCTGTGGGCCAAAATAACCAATACGTGGAGCCCTGACACAGCCAGAAAGCGTCGCGGCAGACCCCATAGAAGCTGGCGGGACAAGCTGGAGAAAACAAACGACCAGTGGTCCACTTTAGCCCTGGATCGAAAGAGGTGGAAGTCATGTGGATGATGATGATGCAGGCTAACAATAACAGTGTCACATTCGAGAAATCGCACACCCTGTTTTTTCCCCAGCAATGAATAAAGAACAAAAGAAATAAAAACAGAAATAAATAAAGAATCCGCTTGCAAGAACAAATATAACATTAATAAATACACTATTTGACTAAAGAACAGTCCGCGTAATAATGAGGCGGAAGATAAATAAAAATACTTCGGTAATCCTCAGGTCAAAACAAAGTCAAAGGAAACTGTCAATGCTAAACTGTATAACATTTCTCCACGCCATCCATTGTTTATTTCGTGGCCCTTATCGAATTAGGGGGAAGTTTGCGAGAAATTACATTAACAGCGAAGAGGACGGGCGACGAGCGTTTTAACTTAATGGCCATCCCTCGGACTCCCTTGTCGTCACTTAGCCACGACTCGCCGCCCAATAAAAGAAAATGTGGACCACTCGCCAACTCGCTCGTCTCGCCCAACTCGCACTTGCAAACCGCACACATTATACGAACGTACGAACCAACGCCAGATACACTTTTTTATCCTTTTAGTTCGAGAATCGAATTATGTATAGTCGAGACAGTATCAATATTTTCGTAAAAGTCTTTGGGAAACAACACTAAAAGTATTTTTTATTCCATGTTTCTCGATACAAAAGTTGGGTGCATAAGCTGAGATGTGCCTTGGCTGTTATGTTTATGTCTTAAATACGGTCGCACTGAATATGAAAAAGTTTGTAAATGATACACGTCTCTGTAGTGAGATAGAATCCTTTTACACTTAAAATAATCTATAGAAGATAAAAGAAAATAAGATAGAGAAATAAATAAAAAAATATTATTAATATAAATTAACTTTATTATTATTTAAGACTAGCTTTTGCCAGCGGCTTCGTCCGCGTGGAGTTCGGAAATTATCACACGCGAACATATTACCGGGACAAAAGTATCCTATGTGTTAATCAAAATAAATAAAATATCTGTGTTGCTTTCATCCAAGTTCGTTCAGACGTTTTTGTGTGGTTGAGTGACAAACATCCAAGCATATAAACTTTCCCATATTAAGTAGAATTATAAATATTATATGCAGCGTGCAAGCAGACATTTATTTTTTTATCTATGCAGCATGCAAGCAGGCAAACAATCATGCAGCATGCAAGCAAGCATGCAGCGTGCAAATAAGCATGCAACATGCAACAAGCAATGTTTCTGTCACGGCTCCGGGGTTTGGGCGGACGCGAGCTTATCGTCGCAGATGGTTTTAACGCTCACCACCGCAGCTTCGGCTTGCTGGCCGGTTTCGACGGCCAGCCTCAGCCCCAGCGGTGGGCCTTCAAAACCACCTGCTCCTCAGCTTGCGGGCCGCCTCGCCCATCCGCGCCTGCGCGGGCTTAAATTACACTCTAGGGGTAGGGCAGACAAGACTGCGTGAAGTCGGTTTTGCAGCGATTGGTTTCTGTCACTAAATTTTGTAGCACAACATATTGACTTTTGAAGACACTATTTTAATTTAATATTGAAAATGCTACCAAATAACCGGTTATTTATTTGTGACCAATAGCAAAAAGTTATTTTGTAAATCGGCGAAATATAGTTCGGTAAAATAATACCTATGACACATAATACTTCGATGATCTAAAAATATGTCAAATAATGCATATAGCAAAAAAGACGTCGGTCAATAGTTTTCGATAAAATGAAATTCGAACATAAAAAATTCGGAAAGTGCGGAAGTGATCGGTTTCCTTTTACATCAATAATGTAACAGGGTGATTTTAAATTGGCTAGCTAAAATTCGCAGAGGCAAAGATATCGTTATATAAAAAAATTATGTTTTTTTAATGGGAGATAGCGTTACTTGAAGCTTGAGTTGAGACAATTTTCTTATGTTTTATCATGTTTAGGCCTTTAGACATCAATACGAAAAACAGTTTTTTTAAACTGATATTTCAAGTTAATAACTGCGGTGGAAGACCCCCACAAACAAAATCATCAAATAAATTTATCTTTCGTTAAAATAAGCCTGTATATAGGGTACCTACCTATTGCCTATATTTCGTCACAGAAGATTTAACTCAAACACGAGAGATTAACACAACACAATACTATTACGTCTCTCAAATGACTGCTTCGGTAATTAAACAAAACGGTAGCTCAAAGCTAAATGAATAATCAGAAGTGTTCCCACATCAATGGGTTTTAATAACACCTTTATCTCGAGCGAGCAACACGGAACGACGACACAATGGATGGGAGGACGGATTCTATTTGATAATCGGGAATGGGTGTCTAAATAGTTTTGCATGATAGGATATTATATATGGTTATGCTTTTTTATCTAAACTAATCCATACTTACTAATATTATAAATGCGAAAGTGTGTCTGTCTGTTACCTCTTCACGCTTAAACCGCTGAACCGATTTAGGTAAATTTTGGTACCTATAGTGATAGTTTGAGTTCCGGGAAAGGACATAGGGTAGCTTTTATCCCGATATTCCCACGGGATCGACACTTATGCGGGTGAAACCAGGGCGCTGCTAGTATTTTTATAAAGATAAAAGAATTAATTTTTCGTAT
This sequence comes from Amphipoea lucens, assembly GCA_947508005.1. Taxonomy (NCBI): domain Eukaryota; kingdom Metazoa; phylum Arthropoda; class Insecta; order Lepidoptera; family Noctuidae; genus Amphipoea; species Amphipoea lucens. The sequence goes on from OX382358.1 coordinate 10,523,896, forward strand.
GTTTGTTTGTTACGCTTTCACGCTAAAAGGGCTAAACGGATTTGGATGAAATTTGGGACATGGGTAGACCTGGATTAGGACATAAGACACTTTTTTTATCTCGATATTCCCACGAGATCGAGACTTATGCGTGTGAAATCGCGGGGGGAGGTAGTACTTAATATTTTACACTATGAAAGAATATACCTAGCTGAAAACTTTGTAATTAACATTAAATTGCTTACCTATATACAAGTATTACAAAACTAACTATTTACACTAGGTACTATATTAAACGACTACATAATCAGCCTATAATGTTCCCACTGCTGGGACACAGGCCTCCTCTCTGTGAGAGGGAGCGGGCCGTAATCTACCACGCGGGCCCAGTGCGGGTTGGTAGATGTCACATGTCTTCGAATTTTTGGTTCTAGGACATGCCGGTTTCCTCACGATGTTTTCCTTCACCGTTTTGAGAGCAGTGGTGATGAAATAATTTACACAAAGTAAAGCGCCTGTCTGGGTTCGAACCTACGACCTACAACTCGTAAGTCGTGACCGTTACCACTGGGCCACCACTGCTCGCATACTGCATATTAAACGACTACTTATACAAATAAATACAAAAACACAAACAAAAGGAAACTTAGGCGTCGGAATACCTCAAAGAGATGTCAGTTTGTCGTTAGGGCAGGCTTCGGTGCCGGGGTAGCGGGATTGTCCGAAAGGCTTACCGCTACCCCGGAACATAAAGGGCTAAGGAAGGAACACGGGTGGGTTTTAGTCAGTAAGAGTCTGACACTCCCTTCCGCTCCAGGCAGAGCGGGAGGGGTCATTTGTTGATTTCCCATTCACCAAAAAAAAAACTACTCATCCACATCGCTCTCATCCTGAAACAGAGGGGCAGCATTGCCACGTTGAATGGCAATGCTAATCCTTTGGCCAAAGAACGATCCAGCCCTCTAGTCACGTGAAGAATATCAGATTTCTTGATTCTTATTTAAATATTTATTTTGGTCTACTCTCACAACCGAAAGTTTTAATTATAAAAATAAATCAATGTAGTTTATGAAACTGTTAAAACAAGAGTGTATATAATTTAATGTTATTTGGTTAATGAAACTGCACATAACTTACCTAATATATAACTTGGTGTGTTTTATAAACTACTATAAAAAGTCAGTAATCTTTAAAGTAATGACAAACAACAACTGCTCGTCAAAGGGGAGGACGCCGGTCGCCGGATGGCTTAGGACTTCGAGGCCTACCGGCCTCTGATAGGGTCCCAGCTCCCGGCGGAAGTGTGCAGCACATGAAATGGACACGATCCATCAATGAGAACGTCATGAGTTCATTCTATGGGGCTACAGAGGGGGGAAACAATCTGACTGCGTCCCGTGTTCGGATGCTCTCTCTTTTTCAGGTGCTTGAGCCAGCTGTCAACGTTTCGGCACAACGACTGTCAGATCAACATCCCAATTGCGTAACACCATTCATATATCTATGCGTGAATGAATCATGAATCATTTTGAAAGATATTACATTTCCATTGCTTCATGAAAAAAAAAATTGTCTGCTCAACAATGTAAATAACGCAATGAATGTTGTTGAATTGTCATAATCAAAGCCATTGCTACTGATAGTGTATTACGCAACTATCCCGCTGTAGGTATAGGTATCCATCTAAAAATCCAGACCCGTGTGACCATTTTCTCTAGGTAATAAGAATCATCATCATCTGCCTAGCCTTTTCCCAACTATGTTGGGGTCGGCTTCCAGTCTAACCGGATGCAGCTGAATATCAGTATTTTTCATTATTATTTTCAACAACAATATCTGTAAGAAAACATTTTACGAGGAACGAAAAATTACATAACATAATACATAATCAGCCAATAATGTTCCCACTGCTGGGACACAGGCCTCCTCTCTGTGAGAGGGAGCGGGCCGTAATCTACCACGCGGGCCCAGTGCGGGTTGGTAGATGTCACATGTCTTCGAATTTTTGGTTCTAGGACATGCCGGTTTCCTCACGATGTTTTCCTTCACCGTTTTGAGAGCAGTGGTGATGAAATAATTTACACAAAGTAAAGCGCCTGTCTGGGTTCGAACCTACGACCTACAACTCGTAAGTCGTGACCGTTACCACTGGGCCACCACTGCTCTGAACGAAACGAAAAATTAACAGTCATTAATCTTTTCACAATGATAGGAAAAATAAGACTTCGCATGATCACTCCTTTTGTGGAATGTTCTAATAATAACAATGCCCTGTCTATTTTTAAAATTATATTAAACTAACTTTTGCCCGTGGCTTTGTCTGCCAGGTGGTCAGATGATCCTAGCGGTCGCACCTACTATCGGAATGAAAGTATCCTATGATCTAAATCAAGCCATGTTCTACCCATGTCCAAAACTTCTAAGTCCATTTAGCCGTTGATACGTGATTGATTAACTATTAAATTAAGAGAAATATGTTACAGATCCTCTAAAAACTTATTGACCTTATAATGATGGACACTTTTTTAAATTAATGAACCTGTAAAAACTTCTTGCGCTTCTAATTCACACTCTTTTAAATAACTGAGTCTCTTTTTCACTTTCGGATATTTTCTCACAGTTGGTCGTAGTAACTAAGCTAGGGTACCCTGACGAAACGGGTTAGGTTAAGTATTATAGCAAGGAAAACCTGTTCAGGTGGAAATTTATAGACGACTCCGCCTTGGAGTGTAAATGTGGTGCTGTTCCACAAACGATGGGACACTTAATATCGTGCCCTGTGTGTCCTGTCAGCTGCACGTTACAGGAACTGATGGACGCTAGTGATGGCGCCAAACAAGTGGCCGAATTCTTGGCCGAGTACATTTAGATTGCCATCGACACGCTAAGAAGGTTAAGTATGATTCTCTCTTTGAAACTGTTACTAAATAAATCGAAATCGAAACAACAATCGATGATGCCGATAACAGCAACGGAGAGCTTGCTTAGCAGAACGATCAGAAACACGATTATTGAGAGGCTCGATGAATATTCATTGTCCAGATGTTCGGTTTTGTTCGGCCATGTCCGCCGCTCTAGTTCGGACATGAACTGAAAGGCTGAATATCCTATGAATCAATGTTAGATAAGGCTGTCTTTACAATGCGGACGGGCCGTCAGGTCGAGTAATGTGTGTGTTGGGGTGGTAGGATGGTCGTGACTGCGACATGCAAGCATAAGTTACGTACCTACTAACTATGCATGTGCTTCTCTATGTGAACAGATGTTTTATGTATGCATCGAGTTTCACAAAATATGTCGGTGTTTGTATATTCTCGCCCTATATTGGGACCTACATAACTGGTGAAATGTAGATTACCTCTGCCTTACCCGTGGGAGATCACAGGCGTAATGTTATGTTATAGTTATTCTATTTGCTAAGATTCAAATATTTACAAAGTTTTTAATGTTTTTTTTTTATTTTAATTACCTATACCTATACAGGGTGAATTTTTCAAGTGGGCGTGGATGGCCAAATTCTAAACTATGAGGAATAGCGAAAAGTACTCAAAGGAGTCGCGGGCTCGATTTTGATGAAAACTAAAACTGCATCATTGGATTTTTGAAAAATCAATATTTGTAGCCAGGAATCGAACCTTTTGATTTTGGAAAAAAAAACACACTGTATTATTACACCATTCGATAGTGTCCTTAATAAGGATCAAATTCTGGGAAGTAATGACATACGGCAAACTAAAGGAAAGAGCTAATTTTTAACAAAATACTTTTTTTATTTCTCTTATGTTACCTACCTCATCATCATCTGCCTACTAGCCTTTTCCCAACTATGATGGGGTCGGTTTCCAGTCTAACCGGATGCAGCTGAATACCAGTTTTTACATGGAGCGACTGCCTATCTGACCTCCACAACCCAATTACTGGGTAATACGATACCCCTTGGTATGACGTCGTCAGACTTTCGAGCTTCTGACTACCCGTAACGAATGTCAAAGATACTGGAATGACAACCGGGACCAACGGGTTAACGTGCTATCCGAGGCACGGAGGGGTCGCGGTATGTAAAGATGGTCACCCATCCACAGACCTACCGCGGCAAGCGTAGCTTAACCTGTGCGGCTATTATTATTTAGCCGGGCCCGGGTTATGTTACCTATACCTACCTATTAAACCTTAACTGATTAATTGTTCATAATGATGACCATTGCTTTCAATAGATACATAGCTGGATTCGACGTCTCAGGGATTGTACTGCATTCAGCATTACAATATTATTGATTCCATTAGAATATTTTACAAAGATCGTAATAGACATTTGAATTTAGAACATAATGTTGTGAAGGTGACTGCGCTGCGGGTGTGTTAATAAAAATATTGAGCATCATTTCGAACAAGGTACGTGATGTAGGTATGAATACTTTAAAATAAGAAGCATATTATTAAGATTCAACATTTTCCTTAAGTTTGTCGTATGTCATTACTTCCCAGAATTTGATCCTTATTAGGGACACTATCGAATGGTGTAATAATACAGTGCGTGTGTTTTTTTTTTTTCAAAATCAACAGGTTTGATTCTTGGCTAGAAATATTGATTTTTCAAAAATCCAATGATGCAGTTTTAGTTTTCATCAAAATCGAGCCCGCGACTCCTTTGAGTACTTTTCTCTATTCCTCATAGTTTAGAATTTGGCCATTCACGCCCACTTGGAAAATTCATTCTGTATATACACTTGCTGTGTTCTTTTAATACTGATGTTATGTTAGGTATTTTTTTTGTTTCTGTAAATTACATATTGCTTTCATGAGAAACTAGCTGACCCCGCGAACTTCGTACCGCCTCAGATTATGAAGTATAGAGGTATGAGGAACAGGGTGTAAAGTTCACTCAACCTCCATAGAAAAGGGAGGATCCTCCGACCAGACGGGTGTTGTGTCTGGCGGGCAACTGCCCGATGATTCATGTCGGGCTGTTGTATCTATGCTAGTTGCGCGGTAAACTCCGCTTGCGCGATGCAGGATTTGCGTGACGTCAGTATGACGCGTTGTTCGCATGTGGCATGGTAAATACCGCTACAGAATTATGTTTTTTTTCGTGAATTTTTTCCATGTTTTAATGGTTATTCTGCTATTCGAGGGTGAGGCAAATCCAAGAAATCAAATATCATAAAATCGGTCCAGCCGTTCTTGAACTTTAAATGGTTGAAACCGACTTCGTTTTATTTATATAGATAGATATATACGATGTATTTTTACTAGAGCTATAATTTTCAGGTGTGTCCTTAAAGTAATTTCAAAATAACAGCGTATTACTAAATGCCTATGAAAGTACATACGGTACTTATAACAAAAAAAAAATGTCTTTCGATCTGCCTGTCTGTTTGTTCCGGCGCATGTCCAAAGCGGTTGTACCGATTTTGACGGAACTCTCTCAGGCAAATAGCTGATGTTATAAGGAGTAACTATGGCTTCTTTTATTTTAGAAAAAGATTTAGAGCCCGCGCAAAAAAACCTCATGTAATCCAATTTGTTTTCCAACATCCGCGAACGAAGTCGCGGGCACAGCTAGTCTTATACATATGTCATCGTAAAGAAGTATGTGTCGGGAAGCTAGGGCTTCCGACATCTTTAGTAAGTAGTTATAAATTGCATACATTTTTTTTGTACCTTAGTACAAAAAAAATGTATGCAATTTATAACTACTCCTTTTTACCTCCTCTACTACTACTTTTTGAACCTCAAAACAAAAACAACTTAAAACAATTAAAACTGTGTAGATTCCTAATAATTACATTCTTTTCCTTTTAAGCAACTATTAAGAAGGCAATCTTCCAAGTAATTATTCCTAAAACCAGCAAAAATAGAAGCAATTAGCTCTAATTTAATTAAAACGACGACGAAAAGCTTTTCTGTTTTCCTAGATTTATTCACACAAGGAAATCTAGTGTAGTCGCACCGCGTTTCAAATTAACAAGCTTAAACTAGCTAGTTTCGAGTTCTCAATCGCTCACTTAATAGCTTGGAAGTGCATTTCATGAGATAGAATACGTGACTCAAAAAGATTTATTACCCCTGACTTAATTCAGGCAGTCTTCGGGCCGCCGGCGAAATTAATGCAGTCTAGATTCTAGATAGAGACCTGTGATTTAATATATTCAATTATGTTAAGCAAGTGAACTATTGCTTGATTGCTTGGTTATTAATATCCTTGACTGTTTTGGTCAATTATATAAGACCAGCTTACATTACTCAATATATTTACGATTGGTAAACATGTTTTTTTAAATTATTTGTGAGAGAAAAGAGAGAGATAGACAGAGAGGGACAGGACGGCCAAAGAATAGATGGATGAATTGTATGAGAAATGATATGAAAGAGAAGGGTGTGAATGATAGCGTGACGGTTGACAAGGGAGAAGGGAAGAAGAAAACGTGTCGCGCCGACCCCAAGTAAGACTGCGTTGAAAAAAGCAGGAAAAATTCCCGTTTCTTTCCAATTCCGTTGTTTTTTTTCAATGTTTCATTCGAAAGTTTCAAGAAAATTTGTCAGTATATATTTCATGTTTTTTTTTTTTTTTCAATAAAACCGAATATTATGAAAGAAACGGGAAACTTTCATGTTTTTTTTTATTCAAATCCGTTCTTACTATAAAATGGAGGGTAGAATGAAAAAATATATCGGCGAGCTAAACGCGCCCGCCCCCACTGTTGTGCATCTAGTATTTGAGCTATCACTTGCATAAATAGTTTAATTTATCTATGTAACATGCGAAAAAAACCACAATTTGTTTTTTTTTTTTTTCGTGAAAAAAACAAATTGTTCGGCATTTTCAACGCTAAGTAAGAGCTCGTTCAGAAGTCACGCGCCCGCTAAGCGCACGCAGCGCGCGTTAGCACCCGCGTCTAACTCGCTTTGAAATTTGTTGTATATAATTTGAGTCTTATGACACATCAATAGATCTCAAATTGCATTTATCCAACCGCACACACCACGCGTTCGCCTTGCGCCCGCCTCATGCCAACCCCGCGCTCACCCCGCACACGCGCTGCACCCCCAGCACAGTATAAATATGAACAGTATGGAAACTAGGCCTATTTGTTGAAATAAATACCTACGACTCATTGGAGCGTTAGGGTTGTCACTCTTAATGTCTGTAAAATTGATGTGTTTTATTGTAACGAAGTTTTTAACGTGGTGTGCGGTTAGAAGTTGACTGATTATCTTTCCCTCCTTCTGGTCAAAACGTAAATCCAAGATGATGACTGCGAAAAAATTCAAAATTTTCGTCGTGAATATCTTTTTCATAGTTTTCGAGGGTGCTAAAGCCGATAGTGAAGTCAAAATGCGCGTCGCTCGATCGATGCCTAGTTTAACCCTGCACCTTACCGTTTCTACTCGAGAATGGGTGTAATAGTAATTAAAGAAAACAATATTTTAAAAAAATATCTTTATTCTTCGTAATTATGTTAAATCACATTTTTCGATACTTTAAACCGACTACTTGGGAAATAGTGCTACAGTAAAAAGAAAATAATATTATGTGGCGACTTCATAAATGTATTAAACAAAAACAAAGTGGAAGACAACAGGAATAAAAAAAATGCTGCATGCGTAAACAGCAATTATAATGGAAGTATCGTAAGAATCAAAATATCATAAAAAAAAACAATTTTAAAAATTTTGCGAGTAGATTACAACGTGTTATAAAACTGACAAAAAAGTCTCAGAATAATTACTTTATCCATACAGCTCAAAACAAATGTAGGGCTACTTGGAACGTTATTAGTAAAACAATGTGTAATGTGCCAAAAAGCGAAATCAATCAAATTAATATACTTAGATGGTAAACAATGTGGTGATGATCCGCAGATCATTGCGGACTTTTTTAATAATTTTTTTATAGACCAAATAAAACGCAATAAAAGTTGTACTTATAAAACAGAGACCACGGACCGTCCAACTTTTTGAAAATGCGTCGAGCGTATTGGATGAAATTTTTCGTTCTTGTTAAAACAAGAACGAAAAATTTACAGTGTTCTCTTTTGTTCTCTTTTAAAAAAGAGAACAAAAGAGAACACTGTAAAATTTACATGTAGCAGGCGAAAGTATTTTTCAGTAAATAATTTATAATTACGAATAATAGAGATATATTTTTTTAAATATTGTTTTCTTTAATTACTATTACACCCATTCTCGAATTGAAACGGTAAGGTGCAGGGTTAAACTAGGCATCGGTCGAGCGACGCGCATTTTGACTTCACTATCGGCTTTAGCACAATTAGCACCCTCGAAAACTATGAAAACGACACCCATGACAAATAAATGGAAAAATTTCACAGCCGCCATCTTCAATTTAGATTTTGACCTCACTATAGGCTTTAGCACCCTCGAAAACTATGAAAACGACACCCATGACAAATAAATGGAAAAATTTCACAGCCGCCATCTTGAATTTAGATTTTGACCTCACTATAGGCTATAGCACCCTCGAAAACTATGAAAACGACAACCATGACAAATAAATGGAAAAATTTCACAGCCGCCATCTTGGATTTAGATTTTGACCTCACTATCGGCTTTAGCACCCTCGAAAACTATGAAAACGACACCCATAACAAATAAATGGAAAAATTTCACAGCCGCCATCTTGGATTTAGATTTTGACCTCACTATCGGCTTTAGCACCCTCGAAAACTATGAAAACGACACCCATGACAAATAAATGGAAAAATTTCACAGCCGCCATCTTGGATTTAGATTTTGACCTCACTATCGGCTTTAGCACCCTCGAAAACTATGAAAACGACACCCATGACAAATAAATGGAAAAATTTCACAGCCGCCATCTTGGATTTAGATTTTGACCTCACTATAGGCTTTAGCACCCTCGAAAAATATGAAAACGACACCCATGACAAATAAATGGAAAAATTTCACAGCCGCCATCTTGGATTTAGATTTTGACCTCACTATCGGCTTTAGCACCCTCGAAAACTATGAAAACGACACCCATGACAAATAAATAGAAAAATTTCACAGCCGCCATCTTGGATTTAGATTTTGACCTCACTAACGATTTTGGCAACCTCTTTTAACTACCTACGACACCCATGACGAAAAAAATGTTAGCAGCCGCCATCTTTGATTTATTTACAAATAAATTCACGTCGGTGCATGATCGCACGAGCCATTATTCGATATCGATTATAACAATAAATCATTCTTACCTTTCAAGATCAGCAGGGAATTTAAAAAAGGAAAGCTCCGGTTTTGAAGAAGTCGAGATCAAACAGTTTTTATTAAAAAGATGGACGATCCGTGGCGCAAGGAATAAATTAAATACACGATTATTCGTTCCAACACGGCACCCGTGACTGAGAGTACCCCGACCATCGCTTAGGAGTACCGTAGATGCGCGCGTCTGTGTGAGTGTGCCGTTGCGACCGTTTGTACGTAGTTTCCGTACTGTTCGTATCTGTCTACTGTGCCCCCAGGTGTCACATCTCACGTTGTGACACCTGGAAGCCATTAGGTCCAGTGAACGAAGTAGTCCAGTCACTAGTAAAATAAGCGGGTGCGTGGCGCGCGGGATGCATGCGCTGATTTTGCGCGTGGCGAACGCGAGTATAACGCAGGCACAACTCGTATGCGGGTCCTGTGCGTAGTCGGCGCGGGTTATCTGAACACGTCCTAACATGGGAAAATGGCAAGAAGGTGATGATCATGTGTTTTTTTATTCACAAGTTGAGCTGTTATTAAACTCATTATCTTATCACTTATCATAAGGTATCATAATATTAAATCGTTACGAAAATTATAGGGAACAAAAATTTACAATAGGATTCATGACTTCTACGACTAATAGAGTCAACATGTCTTCACATGTTGCGCCGGCCCCAAATAAATTGGGATGGGCTGGAGAATGAACAAATTAATTATTTTTCATTGCTTCTGGATTACTAATGACTTTAAGTAAATCTTTCCTCAGAGTTTAGCTTTTCATTTAATCTACAACAGATTAACAAAATTTCTAATTAAACAATAGGAAAACTCATAACTAAGTTTTATTATTGTAATTACTCTTTGTTGCAAACAACATCCAACAATATTTACTGAGCACAAACAATCGCGAAGCCTACTTCGTATAAAGCTGAACTAGAGAATACTCAATGAGTTCCGAATCAGAGTTACAGGGATCTAAATGTTTCTATAAACAATATTTCCTTTTTCATGTTGACTGAACCTAACAAAATAGAACTTCAGTGTTTTTGAGTTTTAACAATGTTTTATTGAAGGTTCTTTTATTTTTGTTGAAAGTCTCTTTTTGTTTGTGGTGAATGCAAGGAGTTTGGTTGTTATATCACTGTGTTGATAGTAAATTCAAGTTACTGCATTAGCAAACTAGCGGCGCTGAAACACAATGCAAATGTTAAACAAAGTCTTGCAGACCACACTTTAACCATTGTTAGCAAATATTTTCCCTCATAATTTCGGTTCATGTTACAAATTGCGCCTCTTCGCACTAATTGGTAACGCCTAATTGGTAGTCGCTACAGAAAAATTACTTTCATCAACGAGCGAAGAGTTTCATAATTACTGCAATTAGGACCATTGCGGCGTTTTGTTCAGACGAGACGGCGGGATGGCGCGGACGTGTCGCGTGTACTAATTTATCATTTTTGTGGCTATTCACAACCGCTTTGAATTAATTTGAGTCGTTGGTAACGCACGCGCCCCCATCAACATGACCCCCACGCATATTCCGCGTGATCTATTGACACTCGTAAGTGGCGGTGCCCCCACAAGATTTACAATTACCAGCAATTAGGTGATCCCCATAAAGTCAAACAACCCGACGAATTCTGATCACGTAGAACTTTCATTATGCGGAGGAAGTAAAATATACATGAACGATAAAAGCGAAATGCATCCCGTATTAGATGAAAGAGCAATCTTCTAATGCAACCACGGTATCACGGAATGAGATAGGAGCTAGCTGACGCTGTATGAACATTGAAAAAGCTTCAGAGCGAATTTCTGTTCATGAATCATTTTGTTTTGACTGAACATTGGAATTCACACTTAGTAAATAGCAACAATGGAAAGTTAAACTAGACGAACAAAGGGAAAGTACAAAGAAAAGATAGGTAACAAAGTCTGCTATAAACTCGGAGTTTGTCTGAGCGGTGCGGTGCGCGTGCGCGTAATGAAAAGTTACAACACGGGTGTGTAACTGTGTACATCGTCGTATACTGATCTTGTAGGTACTATACGATATAAGTTGGCTAACTGCACACGACGACACTGTTTTAGAAGTATGAGGCAACAATAATACATTATTAAGAATAATACTAACAATAATACTTTATTACATTGCTTCATAATAAGTAACTAACTATATACACTAGATACTAAAATAAAAGACTAATTAACTTACAATACAAATAAATAAATAAAAACAAAGGACATATGAAATATGTAAATACTTAAATAAATAAATAATAACGTTTAATGAAATGAAATAACCGTATACTTACGTGTGTTACATTAATATCGCCATTGAAGCGGCACGCTGTATCTACAGGGTGGTCCAAATAGTGACGTCAATAAATTTTTTTTAGATTCCTCACACCGGGGGGTATCCAAAAATACCCCATGTATGTTCCGCGATTTTTTGTAGTTTTCGAGTTATAATTTTTTTTAGAGATTTTTTAATGTATTCTGCCAGCGAGGTTTCAAAAATTCGTATCTTTTTATGTAGTAGGTATTTTGCATAATTTTTTGTTTGTGGCATGATTGCCTTGAATGTTGTTTTAATAAAAAAAATAATTCAGCTTCCTGAAATTACTTAAAGTTACCCAAAAAAGGCTTTACATTTAGAACTTTAGTTTTCAGTAGGATTCACTCAAACATTCAACTTCAATTTAAAAATACAAAAAGGACTTTTCGTAGCTTCAGACTAAATTTAAAAAATTTGCAGGGTCCTATACTATCTAAGTCATCCAAAAAAAATAGTACTTTATTGGACTTTTTTTTTAGTAATCGGCCTTCGAAGGTGGATGGGCCAAAAATCATTGAAACACGTTTAAAGCATAAAAATTTCTTTTTTGTACTTTATATCATTCTGATGGCAAATTGAACTTAGAAATGTAATTTGAAATTAATTTTAATTGAAATTTCTGTAGCTCATGATTTTTGGTCTCACCACTGATTAAAAATGTGAGCATTTGTGAAAATTGCTGCTTGTGAAATTACACGATTTTGGATAAGAAATAAAAGGCACAAATTACTGAAAAATCATTATTATTATGATTACAGATTTATTATTATTTATTACGATAAATTTTCAAAATACCTTCCTCCAATCAATTTTTTTATTTGGGGATTTTACAAGGAGCTGGTGTACGCGACGGAAAGCAACAATGAAACAGAATTTAGACAAAAACTTACAGAAGCGGAAAGAAAAATAAAACAAGAATATTCGAGTAGCTTCATCAATTAAAAGATAACTTTTTAAGACGTTGTCGTTTATGTATTCAGGTTGGAGGAAGGTATTTCGAAAATTTATTGTAATAAATAATAATAAATCTGTAATCATAATAATAATGATTTTTCAGTAATTTGTGCCTTTTATTTCTTATCCAAAATCGTGTAATTTCACAAGCAGCAATTTTCACAAATGCTCACATTTTTAATCAGTGGTGAGACCAAAAATCATGAGCTACAGTTATTTTTCAAAAATTTCAATTAAAATTAATTTCAAATTACATTTCTAAGTTCAATTTGCCATCATACATACATACATAATCAGCCTATAACGTTTCCACTGCTGGGACACAGGCCTCCTCTCTGTGAGAGGGAGTGGGCCGTAATCCACCACGCGAGCCCAGTGCGGGTTGGTGGATGTCACATGTCTTCGAATTTTTGGTTCTAGAACATGCCGGTTTCCTCACGATGTTTTCCTTCACCGTTTTGAGAGCAGTGGTGATGAAATAATTTACTCAAAGTAAAGCGCCTGTCAGGGTTCGAACCTACGACCTACAACTTGTAAGTCGCGGCTGATACCACTGGGCCACCGCTGCTCTCAATGATCTTGCCATCAGAATGATAAAAAGTACAAAAAAGAAATTTTTATGCTTTAAACGTGTTTCAATGATTTTTGGCCCATCCACTTTCGAAGGCCGATTACTAAAAAAAAAGTCCAATAAAGTACTATTTTTTTGGATGATTTAGATAGTATAGGACCCTGCAATTTTTTTAAATTTAGTCTGAAGCTACGAAAAGTCCTTTTTGTATTTTTAAATTGAAGTTGAATGTTTGAGTGAATCCTACTGAAAACTAAAGTTCTAAATGTAAAGCCTTTTTTGGGTAACTTTAAGTAATTTCAGGAAGCTGAATTATTTTTTTTATTAAAACAACATTCAAGGCAATCATTACACAAAAAAAAAATTATGCAAAATACGTACTACATAAAAAGATACGAATTTTTGAAACCTCGCTGGCAGAATACATTAAAAAATCTCTAAAAAAAATTATAACTCGAAAACTACAAAAAATCGCGGAACATACATGGGGTATTTTTAGATACCCCCCGGTGTGAGGAATCTAAAAAAAATTTATTGACGTCACTATTTGGACCACCCTGTATAATAATAAGTTAGAGTGCAGATTATTTTGTAAATTAATTTGAGACTGTACTGTAAATCTCCGGCTAGTGAACGGAAGGCGATTGGAAACTTCATTAAAATAATATTGAATATCCGAAAGTTGCTTAACAGGCCACTGGCCACCTATTTGCAGTTTTTAGATGAATAAAGGTATAAAAGCACATGCCAGTGCATTTTAAAGTTAGTTGCGTGTAAGATAAAGAGCTATAACTTTATGCCCTTGTCCCAAACAGCGTCCTTATTGCGTAACACTCTTTCAATCACATTCTGAATGATTTTGAAGGATGTTGCTAAACCATTGCCTTTTATGTTCGAAAAATTTGTCTGCTCAACAACCTAATTAACGGAATGAATGTTGATGAACTGTCAAAATGAAAGCCATTGCTACTGTCAGTAAGTTACGCAATTACTAGTTCTGATTCCTTACATATCCATTCCTTCAACACTACCATGTTCTAAGCGCAACTATCTGTCGCGTGTTGTGCGGCCGCCCTTACCTACCTACGGCTCATATCATTCACTCATTTAAAGTTATAACTGAGAAAGATCATGAAATATGAAGAGGCGTTCTGAATAATAAATGCTTTCTATATTGGATCCCGCCTCTGTCTCCATCTTGGTTTTATCATAAGTGGATCGCATCGGTGAATAAAACAACCTTTAATAATGGGTTGTTACATTTTTATTTTGTCCCCTTTTTCTAGATGATCGATTTGATATTAGCGCTTAGGGACATTGTGGTAGGAATTCAAGAGGTAGAAAGATTATCTTGATTATTTTAAAAGCAATTTAAGAGTTGGTTTTATGTATAATAAATGATTATTCCTACATAGTAATAACTATGTATATGTTTTTGAAGCATTTAAAAATGTAAGCCACAACAGTTTTAGATTTAGTTGTACAGGTTCACCCTGTATGATGCTAAAATGGAAAGCTTGTCATACAGCCTATAGTGGCCCCTACATCGACGCGCAAACTGTAAACATGGAATTAAAAACACGTGATTCTAGACCCCCTAACTTAGGGAGTTTTTCATCAGCTGCTTTATAAAAAAGTGCAATACCTTCGCGGTCAAAATGTATAGACAGTTTTTTTTTTTTCATAATTGTCGAAATGTTTCGACGCAGAGGGTTCAGAATCATATACTGAATCCATGGTAACGGGTTGCGCGTCGATCTCCCTGCCACGCTGTATACCCTAAGAAACCTGCGATCCAAATATAAATTCATCAAATTGGCATGTTATTCTAGAAACTTAAAGTAAAAGTGCGCAGTGCTGCACAGTGCACATGCCTGGTATTTCAAGTTAAACAAATATCAACTTTATTTCAATGAAAATTAATTTGATTTCAGAGTAACTAGCACTATTGACAAAGTTATAAAAATGTTTGAAGTTGTAGCGTAAACTGAACGTTATTGTGTAAAAGTTATTTTTCCATTAATTCATACTTGTTTAAATTTTTGGCAAATAAATCGCGAATGCAAAGTAGGTATAGTAGATTGTTATATGAGGGTCGAAAGGAATCTATTCCCATACGAGGTATTTAGAAGCCCAAGCGCATCGAGCTGCTGGCTGTTTATACACTCACAAGACCGCAACATTTTTCTTTATTAAGTAATAAAATACGGAGCTGACTACCTAACCAATTTAGTTCTATTTTTAAATTCATTCCCACCCTAGAGAGGGAAGCAGCGTCTTCCACCCGCTATTCGGATCAAACAAACACTACTTTCCGAGTATGAGAAATGAAATGTTATTGTTTTTAACATAGCTCGATCGCAATAAAATACCTGTTAAAACTAAATCCTCAAAAATCGACGCTTTTTCAATGTAACAGTTACAAAATCGTAAAAAATAACCCAACCGAAACTTCCTTCAACATTTTCCTGGCATGAAACATTTTGGTGCATTTTCCATAGAGGGGGAAGAGTGGGGATAAAAGGAAAATGGATTAGCGGCTTTTAACTTGCCCACGAACTGACAGCGCGCTGGAGCCGGAACTCATACGGCGAAATTATTGTACCTAGGAAAACGTGTAGCATGGTAACCGATTTTACTCTGTAATATTCTAATGGGGTTGAATTCAGACTGAAATAAAACTTATGAAAGCAGGTACTTACTTAATAATTTCATGTGTTTTTTTATGCTCGGAAAAAAGTAGCCTTTTCAGCCGGAGCTGCACCTTACAACCAATAACTTATGTAATTAATAATAATAATAATAACCAACGACTGTCGGATCAGGTGCGGGTCATTCAACGCGATCATAGGTTGGATGATATCGCACTTGATAGGCTGCGCTCAGAGGTACTGAGCAACCATATCGTCTCGACTCCGACACAAACCGCAGCACAAGCGTCAACTATTGATGCCAGCCCGCCGCAGTTCAATCGTGTTGAAGAAGAGGATGATAGGGTTGACACAGTAAGTAGCCAGTGCAACGATCGACTGAGGAGCGCACTGGAGGATGCGTTTCTCGAGTATAGATTCACTCCGACCGAGCTTAGACCCCGATTACCACGGTTACCCATGCACAAAAAAAATAGGGCGTTGGTGTGTGCCTTGGATTCGCAGCTCAAGAATTTCTTCGAGAGCAGCGAGGATCTCGTTGATACACACTCGATCCTGTATTGTGCGGCTGTGGCGGCATGTCGTTTAGCTAACGTCAAGTTCCCAAGTTGTGACGGAGCTACTCGACCAAAACCAGCCGTACCAGCCTGGCAGCACAGGATCGAGTGTCGTATCGATGAGACCAGGGTACTCATCGGCAAACTATACTGCTTCAGGGAGGGCAATACACGACCACGAGTGATGCGCTTTGTGAGACGAGCATTCACGGGGACTGGAATCAGCCCTCGAGAATACATATCCCGTGTCACAGAGCGCATCGACTTCCTGAAGCAGAAAGTTTGTGCATGGGCGAGCCGAATTCGGCGGTATAAGCGGCGGATTGATCGATACACGCAGAATCGCATGTTCCAGAGCGATGAAAGGTGGGTGTATAGAGCTTGGGAGCGACCTGAACAAAATGTGACAGATGTATGCCGCCCGGATGATGCCGCCACGAGTGCATTTTGGCGCAGCATCTGGTCGGTGCCCGTCTGTCACACTGAAGCTGGCTGGATACGGGATGTCGAGCGAGTGTGTGGGACTGTACCAGAAATGGAAACAGTACTAATTACGCCATTAGACGTTGCCAAAGCCGTCCGTCCGTTACCGAATTGGAAATCGCCGGGACCGGACGGACTGCACAACTTTTGGTTGAAATGGCTAATTAGTTCACACACTTGCCTGGCATCTCAGTTCCAGTCATCTTTAGAGTCTGGGTCGCTACCGCAGTTTCTAACAACAGGCGTTACCCACCTGCTCCATAAATCAGGTAGTCCCGCGGAACCCAAGAATTATAGACCGATCACGTGTTTGTCGACGGTTTATAAACTTCTTACATCCATTTTGAGAGCGAAAATTAATACGCACATTGAGAGTAACTCGATTATGTCTGCCTCTCAAAATGGATGTAGGAATGGGTCCCGCGGTACTAAGGAGCTACTCCTCATAGACATGGCCATTAGCCAACAGGTTCGTCGATCCCGCAAGGATATGTCAACATGTTGGATAGACTATAAGAAGGCCTACGACTCGGTGCCACATACATGGCTCATGAGGGTGCTGGAGTTGTACAAGATAGATGCAACTCTACGCACCTTCCTTGAGTCGTGTATGGGGCAATGGAAGACGGTCCTTCGCTATCCAGGATGTCGGCAGATCCAGGGGAATAATGAACCTGTATGGATTAAGCGGGGAATATTTCAGGGCGACAGTTTGAGTCCACTTTGGTTCTGCTTAGCCCTGAATCCTCTAAGTACACTACTGGAGGATTCAGGTCTAGGCTATCGGTTGAGGAGAGGTGGTCAGGTCATATCTCACCTCCTCTACATGGACGATTTGAAACTCTTTGCCCCCAACAAATTGCGTCTGATGGAGCTACTGAAGGTAACTGAAACTTTCAGTAGCGCCATCAGGATGGAATTTGGTGTGGACAAATGTGCAGTCATGCTTTACATGCATGACTGACGAGGGGAGATTATGGATTCTGAGGGAATCCAACTCTCGGATTCCATAAACCTTAGATCCCTCTCCTCATCTGAAAGCTATAAGTATTTGGGTATGTCGGAAGCGTTAGGCATCAACGATGCTGACATGAAGCAATCGTTGAAGGAACGCTTCTTTTGTCGCCTGAGGAAGGTATTAATTAGTCTTCTTTCGGGCGGAAATAAGGTGCGAGCCTTCAACGGTTGGGTCATGCCGGTTTTGATGTACTCTTTCGGCATTATCAAATGGACTCAAACCGAACTCGACGCCCTGGATAGAAGGGTCCGCACACTGCTGACTGCAAATCGGATGCATCACCCACGATCATCGGTGATGAGACTGTATATCCCGCGGAAGTGTGGGGGTCGAGGCTTTTTAAATGCAAAGACCCTCCATAACCGCGAGGTGTGCAGTCTCAGGGAATATTTTTTAAAAGCTGAAGTGGGTATGCACCGTGATGTGGTCGCAGTGGACAAAGGGCTCACCCCGCTGTCCATGGCTAAAGAGAACTGGCGCAAACCTGTAGTACTTACTACCGATGACCGCAAGAAGGTATGGCAAAGCAAGGAGCTTCACGGGCGCTTCTATCGGGCTCTTCATGAGCCCAGTGTAGATTTCTTAGCGTCCGTATCCTGGTTACGTTTTGGTGATCTTTTCGGAGAAACCGAAGGTTTTGTCTGTGCAATTATGGACGAAGTTATCTTGACGAATAACTACCGCAGACATATTATGAAGGACGGGACGGTTGACGTGTGTCGGGCATGCCACCGTCCGGGTGAGTCTATCAGACATATTATCTCTGGTTGTTCTCGTCTGGCTAACGGCGAGTACTTGCACAGGCATAACCAAGTAGCCAGGATTATTCACCAGCAACTTGCTTTGAAATATAAACTTGTGGATTCTGAGGTACCGTATTACAAGTATGTGCCCGACCCAGTTCTTGAAAATGACCATGCCACGCTGTACTGGGATCGGTCTATCATTACTGACAGGACTATTGTTGCCAATAAGCCTGATATAGTGGTGATAGATCGATTAGCGCGCCGCACAATGATTGTCGATGTTACCATTCCACATGACGGGAACCTCGTGAAAGCTGAGAAAGAGAAACAAATTAAATATCTTGACTTAGCACACGAGGTTGTTGACATGTGGAATGTGAGCTCGGCTATCATTGTGCCGATTGTCGTATCGGCCAATGGGCTTATGGCCCAAAGCCTCGACCAACATCTGTCGAGGCTCTCGTTAGGCGGTTGGATCAAGGGCCTGATTCAGAAGGCAGTACTCCTTGATACGGCTCGTATTGTGAGGAGGTTCCTGTCTCTGGAGCCCTAACCACCGGTAGCTTGGACCCTGCTCCCGATACCGGCGGAATACTATTTTTTATATTTTTAAATGTTTTTTATACATATTTTTTATATTTTAAGAAATATTTAAAAATGTAAATTAATATGTTCATAAATAAATAAACGAAATAATAATAATAATAATGGTTTGATAGCCAAGAGCCTCGACCAACACCTAAGGAGGCTCTCGTTGGGCAGCTGGATCAAGGGCTTGATTCAGAAAGCGGTACTTCTGGACACGGCTCGCATTGTCAGGAGGTTCCTCTCTCTGGAGCCCTGACCGCCGGTAGCTTGGACCCTGTTCCCGATACCGGTGGGCTACTATTTTTTATATTTTTAAATGTTTTTATATATTTTTTATACTAATATTTAAAAATATAATTTATATGTATATAGTGAAATAAAGGAAATAATAATAATCTTTTATTTCGACCAACAGTGGATCATACACAAAATTTCAAAATAAATAAAAATACAAAATAAAAAAACACAAAAACAAAAACACAATAAAAACACATACAATATTAAAAAGACAAAACATATTACATATCTCGATTGCCTAGTATGTGAACCATACAGCAATGGTTCAGGTACTGGCCATCGAACCTCTGCGCGAATGCCCTCAGGATGCTGCTGGAGCTAGCCCGAACCCTGCGCACCAGGGATGTGCACCGTTTTCGCATAGTAGTATAAAAACAGTCTACTCGCGACTCGGCGAACATACCTGATGCGCTACAGAATCGGGGCAGCCCCATCAGCACCCTGAATGCATTATTATATTGCACACGCAAGGCGTTGTACTGTCTGCGCGTGTATGAGACCCACAGGCTGCTCGTGTAGAAAGATGTACAATATGCTCTGAACAACGTAGTTTTCACTTCAGTGGTACAACGAGCAAACCTGCGGGCCATCATATTCGCCCTAACAGACAACGCCCTGCGTTCTCGCTCTATGTCTGCATCATCCTTCAGATCAGAGGACATCATATGTCCAAGATATTTAAAATGTTCCACCCTCTTCAGTGGTGTCCCACATAATTTTATGGCAGGTATTGATGTTGGACATTTTCCTCTGGCCTGAAAGACCATGCATTCACTTTTTTTGACATTATAAATCAAGCCATGACTGTGAGCGTAGTTTTCACAGATGCTCAACAGTTTTGAAAGGCCACATACAGAAGCACTCAGCAGCACCATGTCGTCCGCGTAGCTGATATTATTGAGACATACATCATCAATATGGCAACCGACACGGGTGCTGCTGAGCTCCTCTATCAGCGCGTTGACGTACAAGTTGAAAAGTTTGGGCGAAGTTAACCCCCCCTGCCTCACCCCACATTCCAACCTGTACGGATCGGAATATGCACTCGACCATCGCACGACATTGACCTGGTTATGATACCAAAATTTAAGGAGCCTGGTGAGCTCTGTTGGCAAGGATATATCTTTCAGTTTCCGCCACAGGATATCGTAGTTGACCAGGTCAAACGCCCTCGACAAGTCGAGAAAACATGCATAAACTGGCGTTCGTCTTTCTGTGTAGTACAGGGTGTCTGGCGGCAGATTTATGTTTTTAAATACGATTATTTCAAAAAGTAATAAACGGTGCGGGGGGAGGGTGGCGTCATTAGAATCACAGATCGTGCGGATTTCTCAGTCATGATGCCGCAGTGGTCGGGTGAGCATCGCGCATTCGCCATCGAAGCATTTTTCAAGAGTAACGATTCTTACGTGATTGCTCGTCGACAATTTTGCTCACGCTTCGGTATTCGGCGGATAAGTGACGGACCGAGTGTGAATTTAATTCCTTCCTGGGTGCAGAGGTTCCGCGCAAGTGCTTCGGCTTTGAACACCCCACGGCCAGGGCCTAGTCGATCTTCAAGGACCCCCGATAACATTGAACTGGTGGAACGGAGTTTACATGAAAATCCACGACTTTCAATACGGAAAAGGGCGGCCTCGTTGGGACTTTCAAGAGCCATCATTCACGAAATTTTGAAAAAGGATCTAAAGTTCCATCCTTTTAAAATTCAAATTGTTCAAGAACTGAAAGAAAGTGACTTTCTTAGTCGCAAAATTTTTTGTGAAACGACGTTGGAGCGTTTTCGCACGGTGAATTCCATTTTTTGGAGCGACGAGGCTCATTTCCATTTAAACGGGCACGTTAACAAGCAAAATTGCCGATACTGGTCTCCAAGAACCCGTAACCCTCGACTGAAACACCAAAAACCATTGCACTGCCCCAGGGTAACTGTTTGGTGCGCTTTATCCACGAATGGGATAATTGGACCTTTTTTTTTTTGAAAATGCCCGGGGCCAGGCAACAAATGTCAATTCTGAGAATTATGGACGCATGATTACGGATTTCTTTTTGCCGAACCTGCGAGCTCATCTATCGTTCTCATCACACACGTGGTTCCAACAGGATGGTGCGACCGCACACACTGCCAGAGCTTCGATGAATTTGCTTCGAGAAGTTTTCCTTCACAAACTGATTAGTCGCTTTAAAGACATCCCGTGGCCACCGAGATCGCCTGACTTGACCCCAATGGATTTCTTTTTATGGGGATACCTCAAAGAAAGAGTATACAATAACAATCCGCAAAATATTGCGGATTTAAAAGAAAACATTCGTCGAGAAATCGGCGCAATTGAACCGAGCTTACTGCAGCGTGTGGCGCGGAACGCGAGGCTCCGTTTTGAACATTGCGTGCAACTCGATGGAAGACATCTGGATGATGTAATCTTTAAAAAATAAAATCCGCACTTTTACACTATCTATCTTTACTTTTAATTAAACGATATGTCAAATACACACATCAAAAGTGTCTAGGGATCAACATATATTTTTGCAATAACTTTTCTCCTGATTGATATTAATTAAAATTTTCTTTAAGGATTCATCAAATAAAGTGTTTTCGTTTGTCACAGTAACGATAAACCAAGTCACCTTTGCATTAATAAAGAAATTTGCCATTTTCCTAATAAAGGGATTTTTGACATTTTAACCACTAACACAAAAGTTCGAAAAAAAGACTGAAATAACAGTTTTCTTTAAAATTTTATTAGGTAACTTAAACAATTAATAATCCGTGTTTCTACCGCGAACACTAACAACACAAGAACATCGGTTTGGCATACTCAAAATGAGTTCATCCAAATCACGCTGTGGAATGGCCGCCCATGTTCGTTGCAACAACAAAAAAAGGTCTTCTTGCGACTGGATACCCTCCATATTCGGCAGAGCTCTTCTCTGTAGCATATCCCACGCATGCTCAATCGGGTTCAAGTCTGGCTACTGAGCAGGCCAGGGCAGGACATTGATGTTAGCTGCGGCGAGAGTCTGTCTTACAACTCTTGCGGTGTGCGGTCGTGCATTATCATGCATTAACCGAAATAAGGGACCGATTTGCACTTGTAGAGGAACGATGACGTCTGATACAATCGTCTCAGCATAAATGTGAGCGTTAAGGTTGCCTCTGATCCAAATCAACTCAGTTCTTCCGCCGATCCAAATACCCGCCCATACCATGATGGTTCCACCACTATAAGGATGGACTTCCTGGCAGGATTTTAATCGCTGTTGGCGTCCAGGGGTTCTCCAGTATCGTATACGTCTTGTATCCGGTCTCATACCAAAACGAGACTCATCAGAAAAGCACACGAAACGCCATTGTTCTTCTGCCCAATTTCTGTGTTCAAGAGCCCATTGATATCGAATCCTACGATTGTGCATTGCTATAGGTGGTACCCGTAGCGGTCTTCGGGAATGAAGGTTCACTTCATGCAAGCGGTTTCTGACTGTTTGGTCGCTAATTAAGTTCCCTGAAGAGTGATGAAGCCTCACGGCTAACATCATGGCGGTTATTGTTGGAGCTCTTCGAGTTAAGATTTGAATGTATCGGTCTTGTCTCCGTGTGGTGCAGCGATACCGTCCTCCATGGCGCTCAGCCACGGTACCAGTGCTTCGGTAACGTGTCCAAAGTCGACTGATAACACTCTGACTTGTATTCAGAGCTAAAGCCACAGTACGTTGCCGGGAACCAGCTTCTATCATTCCCACGGCTCTGAGCATTTCTTCCCTGCTTAAATGACGTCGCCGCTCCATAATAACGTTGGTTTTAATCAGTAGTAGGGAAACAGTAGCACTAATAATGTCTTCAATGCGTCGTATGTTTTTATAGGGAAAATATTGACAGCTGATTTTCATCTTTGACTCGAATTTGATTCACAGTTCCTGATTCAAATTATGAAATGCACCAAAAAGGATCCATATAAATTTATAAAATCATAAATTTATTACAAAGCCACATCTCAATCTCAAGAAATCCGCATAAAAATGCTTGATCCCTAGACACTTTTGATGTGTGTAGTTATTTTTTTATTAATTTTTGAAAATATAAATCTGCCGCCAGACACCCCTTGATAGTCTGCTTCACACACAAGATGGCTGTCTCTGTGGAAAGTTTCGGCCTGAAACCGAACTGGTTGTCACTTATGTTCAGATATTTATCTAGTTGATTGCTAAGCAAACTATCAAGCACTTTCGCTACCGTAGTGGCAAGTGAAATCGGCCTGTAGTTGGATTTTTCAGAAATATCACCCGTCTTATTTTTCACAATTGGCACCACCACAGTTTTCATAAGCGCAGGAGGTAAGTACGAATGTCCTATACATAGGGTATAGAACATCGCGAGCACTCTAGGCAGGTGAGGGCCTGCGTGTTTGAAGTGTTCGATGCTGATGCCATCATGGCCAGGAGACTTCCCACGTGACATAGCTTTAATAGCTTCTTTAACATCTTTAGCTGTAATTATAGCTCCAATCTCCTGACCCTGCTGCCCCACATCGTTCCCCCACTGTGATGGTCCCAATGGTGATTTTACAGTGAAGTGCTCCTTAAACATATCAGCTATAGAGCTGTGATCATTAACACCATTAACGCTCACTGGGAGGCTAGGCTTGCCATTGAACTTGTTGGTGGACTTCCAAAAGCGTTTAAAGTTATGCTTCGAGTGATGTGATGCCAAAATGTCCATTTTTATTTGTTCGCTATGATTCTGACACCATTTTAAGCGAGATTTAAAAACATTTCGACTAACTTGCATTTCCTCAAAAACACGGCCCACCTTTGGTTTTCCACACCATACCCACAGCTGAAATTTACACCTAGCCTCCCTATGAGAATCACTAACATGTTTGTTCCATCCAACTACAGGCTTTTTAAAGTTACGCTGTGTTACGACGGCAAAACTCTCTGTGGCAGCCTCGCTTAATACAAAAATTAACTCGTCGTATAGTTTATCAATGTGTTCTCTGTGATCTACAAACATAGCCACTACAGTCGCGAAACACACTAGGAAAGTCGACAAGTCTCAATCTATCATGACAGATCTCACTATATAATAAAATTTGGTCTGGTTTTCTTTCACCCCATAGTACCTTATTGACTAGCGATCCCGGGTTACAAGATATTTTCGGTTTTATCACATTAAAATTACATTCTACAATCAAAGGGTAATGATCTGACCACAAGACGTCATACTTTATGTGAACATTCACAATGGATTGCAAGGCGGCGTTAGTAGTCACACAGTGGTCTAGCCAGCGTCTCGAACCATTTGCCTCACTAACAAAGCTAAACGTGTCCGAACAAAGTCCTAATATCTCAACGTCCGCACATGCCCACTTTAATTCGCTACAAAAACTAGTTAGCTCGTTGTAAAATAATTCATTTGGATGGGCGTTAAAATCACCCATTACGTACGCCGACTCAATATCCTCATTATTAACAATCGCACTTACCAAACTGAGACAATCCGTGAAGTCCGTTAAGTTTATCAACTTATCTGTAGGCATGTAAACACTGACCACTAAGAACGACTTTAAGCCCATAGTTATTTTAATAGCACACACTCGCGGGTTATCACTTTGTAAGACCGACACATTTTGAAAAACCCCTTTATTCCAAAGAAGTGCAACTCCTCCGTAGGGCCGGCCGCGAAGCATTCCGGCGGTGGTATCCACCGCGGATGTACCGGTGCACCCGAAGTTGTCGTCGATTTCGCTCAGAAACTGTAAGTCGCCGGGCAACAACCACGTTTCCTGTAACGCAATTATGTCCGACGACTGGCATAGCTCTCTAATACCTTGAACTGCTCGTTTCACACTTTTACAATTGAAGCTAACTAATTTGTATGTATCATGACTGTTGACTATCATAATGTTCCGTGGCAGGGCCGCTTACAGTGTTGCCTCCACCGTTCGCATTCTTTTGCTTAAAGTTTGTGAATCGCCTAAATATAACGCCCTGGGGCCAAAGTTTGTCATCCAAGAACGTAGGTAACTTTTGTTCCGAGATAAAAAACTTGTACGCATTATGATGTCTATCTCGTAGAAATGATATTTTTTCTAATTTAATCATTTCGTTTGTTTTTCGATAAACGTAATCTGTTATATCACTTTCCGTTGTATCTTTATGCACTTTGGTAATAAACATTGGAACCTGCCTGTCTGCGGCTTTGAACTTACAGTCCGTATCGTTTGACATTCCCATTTTGCCAAGATATCGATAGTTCACCTTTTGTTTTCGACGCTGTACCACTTTCCAGTCAGTATCCACACCTGCAGCCTAATTGCGGAACGCCAAATCGTCAAATGATTCTGATCAGTTGGCTTCATTTCTATCACAATTGGCTTCATTTTACGATTTTCGAATTGCGAAACTCTAGTTTCTGCGCAGGGCCTTAACGTTCATAATTGGTTTCATAATAAACTAGAGTTTCGCAATTCGAAAATCGTAAAATGAAGCCAATTGTGATAGAAATGAAGCCAACTGATCAGAATCATTTGACGATTTGGCGTTTCGCAATTAGGCTGCTGTTTTCACAGTCTCCGCAAAAGATCTATTTCCAATTTGTTTTTCGGTAATAATCACACTCTCACACGGCACGATCTGCGACTCGTTATCTCGACACGCGGGCCCTGGCTGCGGCACCCCTGCCGCTTGCGTCGTCGTCTCTTCGCTGACCGCGCTCACTTTTACAACTTGCGGGCAATTTTGTGTTGACCGCGCGCCTTTCGGCGCTGGGGTCTTTTTAGGTGAGGTCGATAACGAATCAATAATCGTGTTATTTTGATCCGTAACTGTCGCGTCTAGATGTGAAAGTCCCATAGGGCCACTATCCAGATACGCACCACGCTTCATATTTATCATATTCCGATATTGATATTTATTCGGGGTTGACTGGTCCGATGTAGAAATCACATTTCCTACCACCAACTTGAGATCCTCTAGCTGATCCGACGTAACATACTTACCCCCTTATTCATAAAACTTATCAAAAGTATTTTAGTTAAAATGGGGTTTGTCTCTTTCTTACACACAGAAATGACAACGTGACAGATAAAGACAAACGTTCTATAAACCTATTTTAGCTAAAATAGAGATAAAATAGGATTATGAATAACGGCATTAGTTTTTATGTCTTTCACTTCTGTTTGGAGGATCAAAATATCCTTTAACAATTTCGTGACATCTAGATGGTCGAACGTCACCGGTGGAAGTTTTTCTAAATCACGGGCTACAAACACCGGCAGCACTTCTGGATCAGTTCCCTTGAAAAGAGATATGATGTCCTCAATGTCACGGTTTTCTTTCCCTTGCCTTTTACGCGAGATTTTTCGCTTCCCCGTCGTTAGCGATTCAAAAAGTAACGACTTTGATCGATTTATTTCTTCACTTTTAAACGCCGACACACATATTCTAATCAAACTGTCTTCATCAATTATCGATATTTTGTTTTGCACATAAGCTAACAACTCGTCTATCACAATATTGCACGTAATGCACTTCACCGTCGAAGTCATTTTTTTTTTTTAACGAAATTATACGACCCGCGCTCGAAAGTACACACACCTTGCGTCGACAGGTGCGCGCGCGCGACTGTAACAAATTTTCATTTTTATTTCAGTACCTAAACGAGTTGTTAGGTAGGGTTTAGTGAGTAGAATGAGTGTGCAACGTATGCATACACAGGGGCGCTGACTCCGTGAGTGCTCGGGGGCTCCAGCACCCACGAGAGGTAATTGGTGGGTGTGGAGCACCCATGAGCATAGATATCAAATCTAATCAATCAATCGGCTTTGACCGATAACGATCATTACTTACGTTAGTTACATTATGGCCTTTGAAAGCGGGTGCTTAAAGCTACATCTTGGATTTTCTTAATTGCCTGTCTGTTCCTGCTTTACCACGAATTCTACTAAACGGATGTAGATGTGATTAAGAAAAAGGCTTAAGTAAGCCAAGAAAGTAGCTATAAAGAAAGTTCCCCCCCTCCCTTATGGGCATGCGTATGAGCACCCACGAGGTTTTCTAAATGTCGGCGCCCTGTACATACATAGTATAAAGTCCAAAGTTCTCCTATTATACCTTTAGGTGTAGCACTGGCAGCAATCAGGGTCTGCACCCCATACTCCTGGTAGACATCCTTGAGCTCATCGTACTTAGAGTCGATGGTTTCCAGAACCTTCTCCACTGGCAGGACCTGGTATGTGGTCGGGTCTACTGCGTGGAAGTGGAATATAAAATCCCCCCAACCGATATCGGTCACGATGGCCCATCTCAACGGAGATTAGCAAGGTACGCAGGAGATAATTATTATACTGCTCAAGTTTGCGCGCAAACACAGCTGCACTCTCTGTTCCTTTATTCTAATAGTCCGATGGGATAGCAATATGATATGACCAGGGAGAGCTCAGGCGCAGAACCAACGGCTTTACGTGCTTTCCGAGGCACGAGGTTGTCACACAATCAACTTCCAAACTCCGGGCTGCTACTGAAAAATTCCTAACGGAAAAACCCTTTATAACACCTTGCCCGACCTAGGAATCGAACCTAGGACCCCCCCACCCTCGGCACTTGCGCTTGTGACCACGAGACCAACCCGGCAGCCTGGCATACATTGAGTAAGTACTTGATATTTACCTGCATAATCTGTTTTATTCCGTGATATTTTTCAATTTTCACTATCTTAAATTCTAAGCATCCGAATGCTACTACCGACGTAAGCCAACGAACAAAAAATAGTTCGCTGCTAAAATCTGCACAACACCGCCGAAGTTAGCAAATGAAAAACAAACAATGTTTTAAGTAACCTTTTACACGAAAATAGCATAAGGAAAACAGCAAAAACCATTGAAAAACTGTGTTTTGTTTACGTTAAAGGAAACCTGGTAGAGTAGGAGCTCGAAGTACCTACAAAATATATGCTACTAGCTGCGCCCCGCGGTTTCACCCGCATAAGTTTCGATCCCGAAGGAATATCGGGATAAAAACTATCCTATGTCCTTTCCCGGGACTCAAACTATCTCTATACCAAATTTCACCTAAATCGGTTCAGCGGTTTAAGTGTGAAGAGGTAACATACAGACAGACAGACACACTTTCGCATTTATAATATTAGTATGGATTAGCTTCTGCCCGCGACTTCGTCCGTGTGTGATTTCCTGTACCCCCGACCCACCCCGTCGCATCGCATCGCCTGCCCGCACTATTACTTCGTTTTTGCTTTGCGTTCTTTCTGACTTTTTTTTCTTTTTGCTCGGTTCCTAAGTGTCCTAGCAAGATGTTAAGCAATAGCCTTCCTCAAGAATTGGGCTATCAAAGCAAAAAGAATTATTCAAATCCAACTGGTAGTTCCAGAGATTAGCGCGTTCAAACAAACAAACCCTTCAGCTTTATTATTAGTATAGATTAATAACATTGCTAATCACAATACTTATACAATAAGAAGAAACAATAAAAGTGGAATAATACCAGCCAGTCATTTAAAACATCGAAGGTCGCGAAAATGTATAATGTAACTTAAACAGGGTGGTAAAAAAGTCGTGGATTAAACGAAATAGGGAGATAAAGGAGGTCATTTCGAACAAAAATCTTTCTACAGCATGACCATAATTCAATTGCCCTAAAAGTTACGAATATTTTTGTATACCGAGTTCTTTTACAATTAGACTAATTTAAAAAAAAAAGTGGTATAACACAATAAATCAAACGGTGTTGTATTATTACTAGATAATGTACCAGCACGACAAAAGTTCTATTGCGGCTCTAGGTACCAAATTTCAAGGGCAATTCATTTTTTTCCAAAAATTTTGAAGCGTTACCAAAAACTATTTCTCATTTTAAAAGCTTTGGAAATGAAATCCTTTATCTTCCTATTTCGTTTGATCCACGACATTTTGACCACCCTGTACATATGTAGGATGCACGTTTTAGTAGTTGCACGTTTTAGTAGTTATAAGTTAAAATTTGAAATAAATCCAGTAATTTCGAGCACCATGCATTTAGCACAGGTCTTTCGAAACTTGGTTGCAAACTTGGTTTTTCACTATTGGTAACTATCCCAAAAAATCAGTTCCATGCAATTTTTTGCAACCTAACGCGATTTTTTGTGTCGACGGCGATTGGCCTATAATATATGATTCGGTGACATTTGGTAACTGAGATTTGTATTTCTCTTTTCATATTCATACATTCTGACCCTAACACGTACCTACTAAATCCGTGACGTATCCAAATAAATCTAACCATATTATGCTTATGAATGCTATTATTCAATATATTATTTTGCAAAAAGCATTTTATCGGGCACCCCTAGCATAGCGTATGAGCATTATGAAGTGTAAGAGGGTCACCTAAAATGTAGTTCCCGAACTCCTACGCGCTTCGGAGTTTGGATTAGTGACTGAATGATGGCGGCAATAGGCTCGCCCCCTATTAGATGGGACTTAAAAACATACCTAACTGGCGAAATGTAGGTTTATTATAGGTGCACCTCTGTCTAACCCTTGGGGGAATCAGGCGTGAAAATGACACTAATATTATAAAGGCGAAAGTTTGTGAGTGTGTGTGTGTGTGTGTGTTTATGTTTGTTACTTCTTCAAGCTCAAACGGCTGGACCAATTTTGATAAGCTGACATCCTTTTTTTTTCCGAGGTAGCGGTAATCCTTCCGGACAATCCCGCACCCCCGGCATAGCTGACACCCTGGGTTAACATATAGGCTACTTTTTATTCCGATATTCCCACGGGATCGACATTTACGCGGGTGAAACCGCGGGGCGCAGCTAGTAAAATATATTATTATGCAAACTCCTAAACTAGAAAAGTGTTCGCTGTACGTTAAAAATACTATTGAAATAAAATTAAGGGGATTACATGACCTAAAGCGCAATCACTGTCGGACTGCATAGAAAAGAAAGAGAAGCGCGATGACACAACCCTGATAATTTATTGCAAAATTTTAAGCAATTATCTATTTACAAAAAAAAATTTGTTTGGACTAAAAAATTAAAACACTAGTGCTTCAGTTTGTTGCTTGTAGAATAATCTGACAAAAATTGTAAAATATTAGTATGGTTTTTATTGTAAAAAGAAAGTTTTTAGAGGTATCTTCATGATTTTTTTTCTATCGTATCAAATTAGATTTATTATTTTTTCAACACACTATCTACCTAGCATATTATATCCTGAAGAATATCATAATATATTTCTGATTTTGTTTACTGTAATCGATCATATACTTTTAGGCATTATAAAACTTGCGTTTTTTGCGTTTAGGGCCTGTAATCCCCTTAAGTAGCCGTGAGTTCTTTCCCTTACGCGTGAAATATCTTCCCAACTTCGCAAGTAAGTTTGAACTTATTTCAATTAAATAAAGCCTATAACATGACTTAATTTTATTTTATCAAAGAAAACGTAAACTTTATACCAGGAGATTTTGTTGATGTTAGAGAAGATTACAATATTTCTTCTTGCGCCCGCGTTTCCATACGCGAGTAAAGTTAGTTTTTAGGGTTCCGTAGCCAAATGGCAAAAAACGGAACCCTTATGGATTCGTCATGTCTGTCTGTCTGTCTGTCTGTCTGTCCGTCTGTCCGTCCGTCCGTATGTCACAGCCACTTTTTTCCGAAACTATAAGAACTATACTGTTGAAACTTGGTAAGTAGATGTATTCTGTAAACCGCAGTAAGATTTTCACACAAAAATAGAAAAAAAACAATAAATTTTGGGGTTCCCCATACTTACAACTGAAACTCCAAAAATTTTTTTTCATCAAACCTGTAGGTACGTGTGGGGTATCTATGGATAGGTCTTCAAAAATGATATTGAGGTTTCTAATATCATTTTTTTCTGAACTGAATAGTTTGCGCGAGAGACACTTCCAAAGTGGTAAAATGTGTGTCCCCCCCCCCTCTAACTTCTAAAATAAGAGAATGATAAAATAAAAAAAATATATATAATGTACATTACCATGTAAACTTCCACCGAAAATTGGTTTGAACGAGATCTAGTAAGTAGTTTTTTTTTAATACGTCATAAATCGAAAACCGCAATTTACCTTTCACAAAGTTACAACGAACTACAAGAACTTTTATATTATGTTACTTGCTGCTACGGAACCCTTCATGGGCGAGTCCGACTCGCACTTGGCCGGTTTTTTATTTTATTTTATTATCTCCCTGAATTTTTTTTTTTTAATCGCTGCTAAACAGTTCATCACTTTTTGTTAGGTACAATAAATAAGAATTTGGTTTAACCTTTCCAATAATTTTTGTAACATTTCATGGATAGAAAAAAAGAAACAATATGTTGAACTCCATTATTTTTTTCTACAGGATAAGATTAATGGCTGTAATCTATGTTTTTGAGCGAATAACAGTGTCTGATGTTTCTTTCGCACAAACAACCTATAACTACGTTTACAAAATTAGGCTATGAACATGCTATGAATATGAAAACTAACTAAAGTATATACTTGACACTTTAACCTTTATTTCGTAAAATCTATAGAGACTAAATCCAGACTCCGAGGACTTTAGGAGTTTGGGATCAGTTCAAAACTCCTAAGCTTCTCGTAGTCTGGATTTGTGCCCAGTTGATGGCAATAGGCTTGCTTCCTAGGACATGGAACTTAATATAACTGACGAAATGTGGGTGTACTACAGGTGTACATCTGCCTAACCTTTCGGGAAATATACGCGTGATGTTATCTATGTTATAACGCAAACACCTGAACTACATATAAAGGTTTCTCTGTACGTTAAAAATATGTACCGAAAAATAGCAATCGTAGTTTGAAGTGGATGCAAATAAATAACTCGTTTCGGTCTTCGCTGGAGTTGTTTATCGACGCGCTAAAATGTTCTATTGCTGCAAGTCTGGGGCTGCCATGCAAGTATTGCAAGTCCTGCTATCAATACATTGAGTGTCGAAATAAATTGCACACTTTGACAAGGTGCTATTGTGCTATAAAGGAAATCTGGGAGCGTCACTTGCAAGTTGGTGTAAGGTTAAATTAAAATAAGAATAATTTATTTGTTCAAAAATTTACAGAAATTTAAATAATATGGTGTTACACTATAATAGACTTTATTCTATGATCAGATATTGAAATAGATATAAAATATGAGACATCTGCGCTCTTCCCCTGCTGTAGGCGACACTTTGAAATTAACTTTCTTTGACCTCTATTCACATCTATAACACATTCGATCAAAAAGTTATCACATCACACTAATATTATAAAGGCGAAAGTTTGTGAGTGTTTGTGTGTTTATATGTTTGTTACTTCTTCACGCTCAAACGGCTGGACCAATTTTGATAAAATTTTCTATGGAAGTAGCTGACAACCTGGATTGACATATAGGCTACTTTTTATCCCGATATTCCCCTGGGGTCGAAATTTACGCAGGTGAAACCGCGGGGCGCAGCTAGTTGCTTCATACCTATACAGGGTGTTACGGAAAGGGTATATCAATACAAACGGGTTGAAGAGTGTATCTGGTCTAGAATCTCTGTACAAAATTTCAGCTCAAAAGCAGTAACTTTGAAATTGCTTAATATTTTTTTTATTTCGATAGTTTATAAAATTAAAATCAAAACAAACGTGTCACCGCACTACGACGGTCATTATCCATTATCTGTAGTGTGTCTGTGCGCCTAGTACAGGCACATCACGCCGCCGCGCGCCAGTGCAGCGCCGTGATGTCGAAATAAAAAAATATTAAGCATTTTCAAAGTTAATGCTTTTGAGCTGAAATTTTGTACAGAGATTCTAGACCAGATACACTCTTCAACCCGTTTGTATTGATATACCCTTTCTGTAACACCCTGTATAGCTAGTATGAAAATAAAAGAAGTGACAAATGTAGGAGAACAATCTTAAATTACTTGTAGTGATAGCCTTCGGTGAGTAGAGTGTAAATGAGTGTATGTGTGTAGGAAGGTGAATATTGTTTTAAGGTACTTAACTATAGACAACAGGTTTTCGGTCTCATTGTAGTTTAGCTTGCTAATATAGTCTACTACCGTAAGTTTACATTTGCTCCTATTTAAGAGGCTTACAGGACCTAAACGCAAAAAACGCAAGTTTCAGAAACAATAAAAGTATATGACCGACTATACAGTAAAGAAAATCAAAAAAATATATGATATCCTTCAGGATATTTGCTAGGTAGATAGTGTATTGAAAACATAATATGACTTAAAAAAAAAATCATGAAGATATACCTCGAAAAACTTCCTTTAAAACCATACTAATATACATACAATCATTATGATTTTTTGTCAGATTATTCTACATACAAGCAACATACTTAAACTCTAGTGTTTTAATGTTTTAGTCCAAACAATAGATTTTTCGTAAATAGATAATTGCTTCATATTTTGCAATAAATTACCAGGGTTGTGTCATCGCGCTTCTCTTTCTTTTCTATGCAGTCCAACAGTGACCGCGCTTTAGCTCATATAGTCCTCTTAAGGGGATCTTATCTACAAGTTTATTTAATCTGTCATACAGAAAAGAGCCTAGGAAACAAAAGTACTTGCGATTGGCGAACGTATGCGTGTTTAAAGGCCGGCAGATCAAAGTAAGTAATGACCTTCCGTCTGCGCTTAGATAAATAGGAGGATCTGTCATACTTTGTATACAACATTATTTTTAGTATATGCGAAACCCGAAACACGTGTCTAGTATTTTTATGTAAAGAATCTATGTACAAAATTTCAAAACTGTATCATGAATAATCACCAAGTTATAAGCTTGTTATGTTACCTGTTTGTCCGTCCAAAAACATGGTCTCCCCCAGGCCACCGCGTGCCGTTAGGTACGGCGCGGCGATTGTATTGTAATTAACTGGTGATAACATTTTCCATCACACTTGCAGGCTTTGGACTGTCGTAATGGTCAAGTGTAGGTAGTTATTATAATGTACTTTATTCGTAAATAAATGCAGCCGTAAGCTACGAATAAGTAATTACTTATCTATTCGTAAGCCGTAAGTGATACAATGTAGTCAATGCGATTTGTTCAAAGTGGATGAAAAGTGTTAAACATCGCATTACTTAACCACAGCAGGCTGTAGGTACAAATAATAACTTTCTACAATTAACCATCTTGGCGTGTTTAAAAATGTTAATCATCACGGCAAAGCATTGTGTTCCACGATACTCTGATCACGTTATCACTGTTATCGTTGTTTCTGTGTACTGGACGTTTGTGTATGAGAAAGTCCACGTCCAGTCCAGTTACACGACACTTTTTACATACGATAGGTAAGTACACGATCAACCGAAACACAACTGTGGCCCGCGGCGGCCGCGCGCTCGCGATTATGCAGTTGGACCCACGCGACACGTGCGCGCCAACCAGTGGTACCCGGGTGACCGAGGTTGCTGCACCCCCGCCCCGCTCGCTGTGCGCCGGCGCCGCGCCATTGTGCGCGTATGGTAGATAACTACCTACTTAGTCGCTCCTCGGGGCACAGTATAATATACTCGGGGTGTCCAACTATTAACCTTTTTTAAATATTTTTGGGCCAAAATATAACATGGGGTAAAAATTATTGGAATCGATTCAGTTACTTATTCTGAACAAACTATATTCAGGTTTCGCATATACTAAAAATAATGTTGTATATGCATGATGTCTCAAGACTGCATGCAGGACAAAGAGCTGCCGGACAGTAAGGACTTCACAAGACTGGTACAAAATGTACGTTGGGAAGAGATAGGGCTGGATAGTGCTGATTTTGAACAACTTCTAATGTTTTAAGTATAGTTTTTGACGTGCCTCCTCATATAGAAATACAATATTGCAGCACTGACTGGCCAATAATTGCTTAATTAATTTAAGTTCAGTGCATTTCTTAGATTTATGAAAACGAATATCAGTCTACTTACCCTAAATGTAACCATGTATATAATTATGAGTAATTAAACTATATGAGAACTATGTATAATAATCGTTACTGAAACTAAGTAATAAAATTAAAGTGTGGCGATTTCTACAGTCTTCGTTCCAAAAATGTAATAAACCTGAAACTTTTGTTTTACTAGTCCCTATAACCAAAACTAACAAGTAGTCATAAATGAATGACTAACTAAAGCATATGGATACCTACATAAGTACTTACGTGTGATTAATTAATGAATAATCCGACGTTTAACCTAACACGCCATTCTTAGAATGCCTACCTAACCGTAAGCACCTAGGCAGTGCAGGTCAGCCACTAACACGTTTGGAAAACCACTGAAGCACATGAGTAGACAAACGGAACCGAGGCAAAGCTTCTTAAGAACGTGCAAAATTGTTACCTATTTTGGTAGGGTTGTCACAATATGTTACGACAAATTAAACAAAACATTTGTTAAATAGTTTTATTATTCAGTATGATTTACAAATTACTTACTCTAATAATTTTCTTTTTATAATTTTTGTTTTTTAATCACATATTGTTTCTTTTAATGGTGTGGTAAATGCTTTGAGCTGAAACAAAAATAAAATGGAAATGCGAACCAAACAGTATTATACAAAATACATAGGTAGACCTATATTTTAAAGATTATATACCTATTTTTTAAATATTTATTTAATTTCAAGACCTACTAGTAGCGAGAAATAAGTACGATGTAGGTATTTATAATCATTTTCGATTAAAAATGCTTTTTAAACTCGTATTCAAACTTTCATGATCATGCTATTATGGCCGTTGAGGAGTTCCCTCGTGAGAAGACCTGTCTGCAGCAGCAGTCTATGGTGAAGATCATGTTTAGCAAGAAAAATTAAATTTAAATAAAAAGTTTCACTTTCAAGTCCATGCTACTAACCGTTAAAGAGTTCCCTCGTAAGGAGACAATGCTGGCTGCAGCAGCAGTTCATGATAAATATCGTGTCGAATTTTCAAAATTCATCTATCATACAAAATTTCGTGATCGTGCTACTAACCGTTGAAGAGTTCCCTAGTGAGGAGATAATCCTGGGTGCAGCGTCAGGTTATATCTTATTATTGCATTATCACCGAAGTTACGCAGGTGTACAAAATTTCAGCTCAATCAGACATCGGGAAGTGGTTCAAATCTTACTTGCAATATTTAAACTTAACACACCTACTACACACCAACCAATCCACGTACCTACAAATACACACATCAAAAGTGTCTAGGGATCAAGCATTTTTATGCGGATTTCTTGAGATTGAGATGTGGCTTTGTAATAAATTTATGATTTTATAAATTTATATGGATCCTTTTTGGTGCATTTCATAATTTGAATCAGGAACTGTGAATCAAATTCGAGTAAAAGATGAAAATCAGCTGTCAATATTTTCCCTATAAAAACATACAACGCATTGAAGACATTATTAGTGCTACTGTTTCCCTACTACTGATTAAAACCAACGTTATTATGGAGCGGCGACGTCATTTAAGCAGGGAAGAAATGCTCAGAGCCGTGGGAATGATAGAAGCTGGTTCCCGGCAACGTACTGTGGCTTTAGCTCTGAATACAAGTCAGAGTGTTATCAGTCGACTTTGGACACGTTACCGAAGCACTGGTACCGTGGCTGAGCGCCATGGAGGACGGTATCGCTGCACCACACGGAGACAAGACCGATACATTCAAATCTTAACTCGAAGAGCTCCAACAATAACCGCCATGATGTTAGCCGTGAGGCTTCATCACTCTTCAGGGAACTTAATTAGCGACCAAACAGTCAGAAACCGCTTGCATGAAGTGAACCTTCATTCCCGAAGACCGCTACGGGTACCACCTATAGCAATGCACAATCGTAGGATTCGATATCAATGGGCTCTTGAACACAGAAATTGGGCAGAAGAACAATGGCGTTTCGTGTGCTTTTCTGATGAGTCTCGTTTTGGTATGAGACCGGATACAAGACGTATACGACACTGGAGAACCCCTGGACGCCAACAGCGATTAAAATCCTGCCAGGAAGTCCATCCTTATAGTGGTGGAACCATCATGGTATGGGCGGGTATTTGGATCGGCGAAGAACTGAGTTGATTTGGATCAGAGGCAACCTCAACGCTCAAATTTATGCTGAGACGATTGTATCAGACGTCATCGTTCCTCTACAAGTGCAAATTGGTCCCTTATTTCAGTTAATGCATGATAATGCACGACCGCACACCGCAAGAGTTGTAAGACAGACTCTCGCCGCAGCTAACGTCAATGTCCTGCCCTGGCCTGCTCAGTCGCCAGACTTGAACCAGATTGAGCATGCATGGGTTATGCTACAGAGAAGAGCTCTGCCGAATATGGAGGGTATCCAGTCGCAAGAAGACCTTTTTTTGTTGTTGCAACGAACATGGGCGGCCATTCCACAGCGTGATTTGGATGAACTCATTTTGAGTATGTCAAACCGATGTTCTTGTGTTGTTAGTGTTCGCGGTAGAAACACGGATTATTAATTGTTTAAGTTACCCAATAAAATTTTAAAGAAAACTGTTATTTCAGTCTTTTTTTCGAACTTTTGTGTTAGTGGTTCAAATGTCAAAAATCCCTTTATTAGGAAAATGGCAAATTTCTTTATTAATGCAAAGGTGACTTGGTTTATCGTTACTGTGACAAACGAAAACACTTTATTTGATGAATCCTTAAAGAAAATTTTAATTAATATCAATCAGGAGAAAAGTTATTGCAAAAATATATGTTGATCCCTAGACACTTTTGATGTGTGTATATAGTAAAAACTTGTAATAATAATAAAAAGGTAAAAACACACCGTGTACAACCGTCTTCTTATCAAATACTTGAAAAAGAAGTCATCAAATATTTACTTACCTATTGTAGGTACTCCTCTAGTATTATTCATACACACAGTACAATAAGCCACCATTATTAACAATAATATACCACGTTTTTACATAAAAATATTCAAACTTGCAACTAACAAAACAAACAACGTGCGTCGCACTGACCCTGAGATTGTCAACTAGCTGTGCCAGCGTAAACCGGTTTTTTCCAGTCTCGCCGCGTACGTGACAAGCGGCCAGTGGTCACGCACACATGCCCCGCGTGCTTGTAGTAGTGCAATCGATTTGCGCGGTTGTTTGAAGCTTTGTATCTGTTCCGTTTGTCTAATCATGTGACTGAAGTATAAATAGTGCGTGATTGTTTTTATTTTATTTATTTTCTGGGAATAAGTATCACTCAGTTGAATACTTGAATCACTTCCTACTATGACCTACATTGATGAAGTGAGTAGT
The DNA here is from genome assembly GCA_947508005.1 of Amphipoea lucens. Taxonomy (NCBI): domain Eukaryota; kingdom Metazoa; phylum Arthropoda; class Insecta; order Lepidoptera; family Noctuidae; genus Amphipoea; species Amphipoea lucens. Next base: position 10,562,547 of record OX382358.1, read on the forward strand.
ACCTATGTATGACACACAGTAAAAAAAATACAGGGTTATGTTAAATTGGCTAGCAAATCTCCGCAGATGCGACGGATATCGATAACTAAACCTGATAAAAATAAAAATATATTAATTACTTTTTGTGGGGTCAGTGACCTCAGTTATTGTAGTCACATGAAATATTAGTTTTTTTTTTTTTAAACTTCACAGACGCTATGGGTATCGACATCTTAACATAAGAAACCAGTTTTTCGAACTCATACTTCAAGCAACAACACTAAAAGCGGCGTTGACCTCCCAAAACAACATTAAATCTTTTTATTTTATCGTGTTTAGATATCGATACCCATTGCGAGCAGTGGTGGCCCAGTGGTATCGGCCGCGACTTACGAGTTGTAGGTCGTAGGTTCGAACCCAGACAGGCGCTTTACTTTGTGTAAAATTATTTCATCACCACTGCTCTCAAAACGGTGAAGGAAAACATCGTGAGGAAACCGGCATGTCCTAGAACCAAAAATTCAAAGACATGTGACATCTACCAACCCGCACTGGGCTTGCGTGGTGGATTACGGCCCACTCCCTCTCACAGAGAGGAGGCCTGTGTCCCAGCAGTGGGAACATTATAGGCTGATGATGATGATGATGACCCATTGCGTCTATGGGGTTTAGCTAGCCAATTTAAAATAACCCTGTATAATGTAGAGTGACTTCAAGAGTGTGACATAAAAGAATTATAAAATCATTGTCATATAAGTAGTCGAAAACATTATGCGCACCCTCATTACACAAAGAAGTATTTAGTAAAGTTCACCTTTCAAATGTATCATTGCTCTGGATTTACCTAACATTAACACTAAAGCAAAATCTCTTTGCGGCGCGAACACATCTCACGTCGCATCTACGTTCACACCGTTCCCAACGTGCTTAATCTAAAACAGCACATGAAACACGCGTGCAAACAACACGATTGCGGTTTGGTTACATAAATCCTTTGTACAAACACTGAACAATACGTACAAGTTATTTATTATGTTGGAATGATATACTTTTGAATCACGCTGGAATTGGTATATTTGAAAATGAGGGGTTTGTTTTAAAAACAATGTGGCTGTCAGCCTCATACTCATTGGCAAAAAAGTTGAGAAACTGTTGCGCTACATTTTTCCCGCGTCTTCGTTAAGATATGTAGCAGGCAACAATGTTGCACAACTTTTGTTTACCATGAATACGAAACTGTGGCATGTTGCCAGCAACATTACAATATTCCATGCAGCCAGCAACATGTTTCCCACAAGACAAAAACAAGTTGCGCAACTTTGAAACCCAATGAACATTTGTGACTTTTTTTAATTTCTGAACAAAGGTCACGCATTTAATAGCTTGTTTTTCAGTCGAGATACTTACTGTTCTATTAACCTTCAACAATCCACTTCTAAGTGAAGGCCAAAGGCTTCATAAATATTTAATCTCTTTGAATAGTTCGTTTGTGGTTTAGTCTCTATAGATTCTATGAAATAAAGGTAAAAGTTCCAAGTGTTTACCTTACTTACAGTTAGGTTATTTTGGATATCTATTCATAGCCTAATTTGTAGAAAGCATTTACAGGTTGTTTGTGCTAACGAAACACCATTTGCTCAAAAACATATATTTACAGATCCTGTATAAGAAATCTAATTTAAAATACTGTATGCTTTTTCCATCCATGAAATTTAACAAAAATATTGGCAAAGGTAAACCACATTCTTATTTATTGTACCTAACAATAAATGATAAAATGCTTTGTAGCGGTTCTAAGAAAACTTTCAGGGAGAAAAACAAACTTTTCTCGCGTATGGAAACGCGGGCACAGGAACAAATCTTGTAATCTCCTTTTACATCATCTCCTGGTAGAAAGTTTATGTTTTCTTTGTTAAAATGAAGTTTCATTAAAATAAGTTCAAAATTACTTGCGAAGTTGGTAAGATATTTCACGCCCAAGGGAACGAATTCACGGCTACTTTTCATTATCATCGTGTTATCACGAGCTTACAATACGTACCTACTACATTGCTTTTGGGCTTAAGGGTAAGCACCGATTCCACCAAACTCGCTTAGTTCTTAAATGTCCCGTTAGACATATTAAATTACTGACTGACTATGGAACATAGTCCGTCAACATTTTAATGGCATCATGTCTAACAGAGTTTGGTGAAATTGGGGCTGGAATAAGGTAATAGATTCAATTGATGTATCATCTTTTACGTAAATAAAAATAAATAAAGTGATTCATGGTTACAAAGCTAGCGGTTGTATTTGCATTCCGAGCCAACCGAGCTTTTACCGAGATAGCCACCTGTTAGAACTGTAAAAACTTATGCGATATCTTCTTCTTCTTCGTGAAAAGCATGTTTGTGAAAGTAAAGGGCTAGTCTTTTAATCCTTGCGACTATTTGCTGCCAGTCTTCTGGACAAAATCTTGATGGCAGCGATGCGGACGAGTACTTCAACGCCTTAGTGATCAAAAAACAAAACTTTTTTTGTATTTATTAGCATATTTAGATAGTTAGTCATTTAATTTAGTATTTTCCTAGTGTAAATAGTTAAGTTAATTAAGTATTATATATTATACGTAAATATTGTATTTAATCATTAATGTTTGAAAATTCTAAAAAATTCAAGCAAAAACTGAGACTTTATTCAAAAAAATGTCTTCTTCAATAGTGTAAAACTTAACTTTCCAAGATTCACTTTAATTTTGGCGCCCAGCATGGGTCTCAAATCCGCAACTCAAATGTTTTGTACAACAAACACTTTATCAAGACCGCACATACCTACATATTTTTTATAACTACAATGATATAAGAATATGAGATAAACTAGGTTACGATAAAAAACTGAATATTTGCTTCCCTTAATCCCAAAACCACCGCTTGCATACTGAATGTAATAACAGTTTCATAAACTACGAGTAGGTACTCACAACACTTGATTATGGCTATTACAAAAGTTGTACAAAATTAAGAGAGATGACTACGGGCAGCATTCAGGGACACTACAGGACCAACTCTAATGGAAACTGGAAACTAACTTTAGTCCGGCGTGGACCTAAATATAACCTAAATACCTTCCCAGTTACATTAAAACTGGAAATTATGTAGATTCTTTCATAGCTTCGTTAGAATTACATACATAATTATAACATATTGCTTTTGATCCTGAATATGGTAAAGTTTGTTGCTTCAAATATCAAAACACATAAGTCGAAGTTTACAACGGTTCCCCTGTGAGTAACGGTCACCACGACGACGCCATAATCGAATTTTAAAATGGCGGATTTATGATTAACAGCTGCCGGGGGTAATACAGTTAAAAAGGAAAATACGTTTTAACGGCTGATTTACCGCGTTCTTTTAACTTAATCTATGATTAATTTAATCTGTTTCAATTTTAACCGGAAATGAAGTAAAAATATTGTTTTACCTACTTGATTTCTGGTTTTGAAGAATATTAAGGTAACAATAGAAGAACAACGTAATATAAACCCAAAGTATAGCTAATCGAACTACATAATTATAATATTCGCTATTTGTTGCTTCATAAAGTGGCACACACTCTATTTAAAACTTTTGATGTCCTCGATACCAAGTTATACATGCCTGGCGTGGACCCAGTCAGTCGACCGTCCACTGCAACGCAGAATGTGCACGGAGAGGTTTCCCACGGATCATTTGTTTCCAGAATTTGATCCGTGCTTAGCGTGATTCACAGTGAAGAGGTTATCGACATACATGGTGTACATAACAAAGAGTATTCTATTCTATTATCCTTGTGGACGATCACGCGTACATCTTCATCTGTATCATAGACTAGCTTCAGCCCGCGACTTCGTTCGCGTGAAACTTCTTGTTTCCCCCGAGCCACCCCGTCGTATCGCATCACACCCGCCCGCGCTGTCACTTAACGTTCTTTTTGACTTTTTTTCTTATTGCTCGGCTCCTAAGGGTCATAGCGTGATGTTAAATAGCCTATAGCCTTCCTCAAGAATTGGGCTATCAAATGCAAGAAGAATTTTTCAAATCCGACTGGTAGTTCCAGAGATTACCCCCTACATACAAACTTACAAATTTTACCTCTTTATAATATTAGTATAGATAAATAGAACTTTTGATCCTGAATATGGTAAAGTTTGTTGCTTCAAATATCAAAACACATAAGTCGAAGTTTACAACGGTTCCCCTGTGAGTAACGGTCACCACGACGACGCCATAATCGAATTTTAAAATGGCGGATTTATGATTAACAGCTGCCGGGGGTAATACAGTTAAAAAGGAAAATACGTTTTAACGGCTGATTTACCGCGTTCTTTTAACTTAATCTATGATTAATTTAATCTGTTTCAATTTTAACCGGAAATGAAGTAAAAATATTGTTTTACCTACTTGATTTCTGGTTTTGAAGAATATTAAGGTAACAATAGAAGAACAACGTAATATAAACCCAAAGTATAGCTAATCGAACTACATAATTATAATATTCGCTATTTGTTGCTTCATAAAGTGGCACACACTCTATTTAAAACTTTTGATGTCCTCGATACCAAGTTACACATGCCTGGCGTGGACCCAGTCAGTCGACCGTCCACTGCAACGCAGAATGTGCACGGAGAGGTTTCCCACGGCTCATTTGTTTCCAGAATTTGATCCGTGCTTAGCGTGATTCACAGTGAAGAGGTTATCGACATACATGGTGTACATAACAAAGAGTATTCTATTCTATTATCCTTGTGGACGATCACGCGTACATCTTCATCTGTATCATAGACTAGCTTCAGCCCGCGACTTCGTTCGCGTGAAACTTCTTGTTTCCCCCGAGCCACCCCGTCGTATCGCATCACACCCGCCCGCGCTATCACTTAACGTTCTTTTTGACTTTTTTTCTTATTGCTCGGCTCCTAAGGGTCATAGCGTGATGTTAAATAGCCTATAGCCTTCCTCAAGAATTGGGCTATCAAATGCAAGAAGAATTTTTCAAATCCGACTGGTAGTTCCAGAGATTACCCCCTACATACAAACTTACAAATTTTACCTCTTTATAATATTAGTATAGATAAATAGAAGTACGGTGCGTCGAGAGAATTGGTTCGACAATGCCAACATCTTTGAATATTAATATTGCTTTTTTAGAAGATATTATGTCAACTGTCTATTTGATGTAACATCATGTACTGGGGACGCGGCCCGCCATTATGGAATAACAAAAAGAAGTGAGGGATACATTCACATGGATTGATCTTAAAAGACGATATTGATTGGAGAAATTGTGTTAAGATATCCAATAGTGAGTAAAATAAATCGCGCTCACGCCCTACGTACTTGGTGGAACGTCGTTCACGCATTATGGCGCTCCACACACTGCACCGCGCTCTGCCGCGGTGAGCAGATAACGCGCCCCCGCGCGTGATTTTTTACATACAAATTCAACTCCCGCGCGTGAGCGCGGGAGCGCGGGAGTTGAATTTATTTTTTGTTGTTATTTGATAACGCGCGGGGGCGCGTTATCTGCTCACCGCGGCAGAGCGCGGTGCAGTGTGTGGAGCGCCTAAGTATAGTTAATTAAGTAATTGGTTTAGACATCTTGTGATTGTTCATTAAAGACTTTCATTTACTTTCAACTCCTCGCCCGCAAACCCACGCAACATGGCCTCTTCTGATAAAGATGATTTGTTACCTTTATATTTATATATGATCTATACATATGTACATATTATTAAATAAAGTCGTTTTTCGTATCTATTGGTGTGACCTGTAACCGCGTTGTTCTTCGGAAACGGACTTTGATGCGGTTGTCACCATCGCTTAGAAAAAATTTTATTCCCAAAAGTTTATGTGCATATTAAACTAACATATAATAGAGAAATCTCGATGTTTTGTCATGTCGCAAAAACCGTTCGAAGCACGGCTTGGTAGTTTTTTATACACGCTCACGTGCGTAGCTTAGCCGTGGGCTGCTGTGGAGCGGTGGCTTTACGTCCGCATCGATATAGTAGATAGGAAGGGTATCTATATATAGGTATCCGCTTGCAATGTTAACAGGGCAAGCAAAACTTGCGAGAAACGTGTTGCGATCGCCGTACTTCATGTAGCAGTAGGTAGTAGGTAGTAGTAGTAGTGCAGTCTTGTGCCAGATTTACGTGTCTGTGTATGGTTTATCTATGGTTTCTACAATTTAGTGTTAAATGGCGGATAAAATTTCAATATCTAATTTTTGTAAATAATTTACTTTTCTAAAAAAAAACTAGTTAATGCTGTACTTATTGGAGAGGCCTGTGTCGACCAATAAACTGCTGTAAGCTGATGACGGATGATAATGGCATTAAGCCATTATCATCCGTCATTCAGATATATTATTTCTATTATATTAAATTACTAGCGACCTGCTTCGCACGGTTTTTACAACTTAGTAAAACATCGAGATGTACACATAAACCTGCATCAAAAACTAGTGCGTTGTTTAGAAGAACAACGCGGTCATATAGACAGATACGCAAAGCGACTTTAATTTACAATAAGTATGTAGGTATATATTGATGACAGGTCCAACTAAATAAAAACATAATCTCGTTATCTTCTTATCAACACTAACTTTTTTTAATTTGTCCAAGTACCATAATATTATACTTAAAGTCCCGGTAGTTAGCTCGGCGTGTTTGGCAAATTGTGATTATGGTTACATCTTATACGTTCAGCATCAAAAGTTGATTAACACTTCAGTTTTTTTAATCTTAGTTATTGAGCAAAATATTTGTTCAAAATTGCAGCAGAAATTTTTTTTAGAATATATAGGTACTCTTGTCTATTATGTGAAAGCTAAAAATCAGTTTATTGAAAAAAGTTGTTGTCAATTTAATAACACGTAAAAATGATAGTGTAAATCGACTTTTGATGCTGACTGTACAACATTTAAGATTTTGTTTTGTGCCATTCGAGATCCTATATGAGATTAGGTATAAAATGGCATAATATGGAGCATTTCTTTTTTTATTTCTGCCCTAGTACAACAAGCAGAAATGCCAACACCTCGGAATTTTGCCTACCATTCACGTTCCGCACGCACTTCAGTCTAGAAATGCAGAACGTTAAAACACACAATTTGTTGATTTTTCAGCGTGGTTTGTTTGCTGTGTACAGCGTACCTATTTGTAGACTCTAGGTAACTCGTGATTGGTTGACTGCTTTACAACACGAAAAATAAATTGTTGTCGAAACATGGGCCTGTAACACACAGAAAGTTTTTTGTATTCCGCTTTCAAAACTATGCCAACAAAAGCACCAAACTATTCGTGCGAGTAGGTAGTCGATATAGTAACATTTTTAAAATAAACGGTTACTGAAACAAAATGTGGGTGTAGTATAGGGACGCCTCTGCTTAACCCTCCTGGGAAACAAGGCGTGCTGTTTTGTTATATTGTGAAAGCCGATTCAGCTTACAACTTTAACAATAGGATTAGCAACAAAAGTAATTAGTGGGTCCCAAAGTATAATATCGTCACAAAATACAACAATCAATCCATAGTCTAACCTGCTCAGTCTATAATAATGTAGTTATCCTCGATTAATCTCGACCTCGCTAGTGTACGAACTGGAGATTATGTGAGAACGAGCTTAAAACTTTGTCCACCGTCTATTGTGAACGCCTAACACAAACTTAGGAAGCTCCCAGGTTAATAGGAAAAGTGTAAGCGCGTATTATCGTAGGAAAGTAGCCAATTTCAGAAGATACACAAGAACAACGAGTCGATAATCTGGTGTGGAAAACACGGACCAAAAAACGTTTTGTTTTTAAAAACAGTTCGTCATTTTCATTACCTATTATTGGAAATGATAAAATTTTCAAGCAAACATATTCTCGACTACTGTTATAGACCGTACACACATAACATAAAGCAACATTCTCAATAGCAGATAGCCAACAAAACATGAAGTTGTTTAACAAGCATGATTTCAACTCCCGGATGGCATTCACTCAGTTAGCATAATGAATTATTGAAGACTTTGTTTTGTATAGAAACTACTCGACATCGCACCGCGGTTATTCACATCGCCCGCGGTACCCACTATTACAGTCTCTGCAATCAGTCTAGAAGCGTGGCATACTCCTACAATTTGCGTGGCGCTGGGTGCATAAAAGCCACTCCTATGCCCTCCCCCGCCTTTCTGAAGGCGACGTAGACAAGTTTCCACTGTGAACAAGGAGCTAACTAGCCCGGGAATGTTACTGTAGATAATGTACTCAATTCGTCTTGTATTCAAGCGCCGGATTCGGAGGAGAGCGTCGGTTAAGGTGAATGCGTAGTTGTAGCCCGCGAAATTCAATTTTTCTTACGTTTTTTGCAGTTTTCAGGTCAGTGTCAGGTTGTATCTTGATGAAAATTTGATTCGCGACTATAACAGGTACGTATTCACAGAATTATAATCATCAGAATCATTAATACATCTGTTTAAGTTAGATTTCTACCACCAACACTTTTCCATACGAGATTTGTTCTTAACGGTAGAAATCTAACTTAGAAAGATGTATTAATGATTCTAATTATTATAATTCTGTAAATACGTACCTGTTATTGTCGCGAATCATATTTTGATCAAGATACAACCTGACACTGACCTGAAAATTGCAAAAAACGTAAGAAAAATTGAATTTCGCGGGCTACAACTACCCATTCGCCTTAATGCATTAAATAAACTACGTATAGGGTAAAATACCCAATAGTCAGCCTTTTAGTGAGAAATTCAATTTAGTTTATTAATATTTTAAACATGAAACACTATGCATAAAAACAATCACTCTTTTATGAAAAGTTATTTATTAAATTTACTGAAAAAATTAACAAAATAATATACTTTTGTTACAATTATAGAAAAAAATAGCAATAATCCTATTATGGCACTTTTTCCCAGTGCTCAGCCTCATTTCTCCACAAGTCAGCCATGGCTTACCCTAAAGTCAGCCCCTCACTAACTTTGCATATTTGGCATAGAAATTTTTTATTATATATATTTTCATACATATCCCCAGCGAATTCAGTGCATTTTAAATGGTACCATGCAGGGCAGTTATCACATCCAATATTTTTCAGGTCGTTGATTTCGGTATCGCTAGTCATTTCCTCTTCACAATTATTACATCTTATTCTGTTTATAGTGCATGTCCTATTGTTCTTTTTCTTTTTACTGTTGTTAGAATTCAACTGCATTTCCGCTTTCCTTTTTTGAATTTCTTCTTTCTTTTTTTGTTTCTCTTCTTCTTTCTTTGCCTTAATTTCAAGTCTTTTAAGTTTCTTACTAATTATTTCGTTCTTTTTCTGTTCCTTCATCTCTTCTTTTTGTCTTTCAAATTGTCTCCACTCTTTGGAAGAAATAGCTCCTATTCTATTGATTGATTTTATCTTATTTTTTGATCTAGTTACAGTAGGCAAGGTTAAATACTTATTTAAAATGGGCGACACATCTCCCGTTTTCACAATCACATCGGACAATATTTTTATTTTGCTTTTTATATTTTTGGTACTGTTATGTAGTACAGATTTCATATTTTTTGTCTCGTCTTGTTCAGTGTTATTTTCGATTGGATCAAGGTTACAATCTGTCCTTATATTATTATTTTCTGGGAGCAATGTGTCTCTTGTATTTTCCATGTCATAGTAAGTATGTATTTCTAGTCCAACCTTTTCATTTTCTTTGTTACAATCTGTCCTTATATTATTATTTTCTGGGAGCAATGTGTCTCTTGTATTTTCCATGTCATAGTAAGTATGTATTTCTAGTCCAACATTTTCATTTTCTTTGTTACAATCTGTCCTTATATTATTATTTTCTGGGAGCAATGCGTCTCTTGTATTTTCCATGTCATAGTAAGTATGTATTTCTTGTCCAACATCTTCGTTTTCTTTATCAATTATACCATGATTAGTACTTATTCCTAGTTTAATGTCTTTCTTTTCGATGTATTTTTCAAAAATTGATTTCGGTGTCTGATTAGTGGGCCATTCTTTAACGCAGTCGCCGTTTTGATCCGTTGCAAAAAATATTGGTGTTTGATCTTGAATTTCATCATTTTGGTGAATCACTGCAATGTCGGTTATGATTTCGAATTCGTTCGAGAATGCCTCTTCTTCTGTAAAGGTATTTAAATTATTTTCCAATGTGTAATCACCTATAATTGGCAAACTTATGTCAATAATTTCATTTGATGCTATTGTTGATTGGTTTTTATCAATACCACTAGCAGAAATGTTATCAATTTTCGAATTTATAGTTGAGTTTTTTGTTGAATTTAAACTTTCAGGTCCAGTCATATTAATTGCCGCACTCAAAACATTGATAACAGTTGCTGTGTCTACTCCAGCATTTTCTAGCTCGTTACTTAGATGATTAATACACTTGATGGCGGTATTCAAATGCCTGTTCTTAATTTTGGTACCTGGAGATTTCGAATTCCTGGTAGCGTTGTGATGTTTCTCAAGATTATTCTGCACACATTTTGAGTAGTCCAAAGCGTTTGGATTGCATGGATATAATCCACATTTGCGAAAACCGTTGATGATTGTTCTAGACAAATTTTCTTTCTGTAAGACCTTTTTAAGTAATGGACAAAATGTTGCCTTAGTCAAAACACTATTGACATTTTCAGGTTGAGTTGCCCATTCGTACACAGTGTTTTTCCATTCTACCTTGAAAGGTTTAAATACACTAACATCAGCCGGCTGAATCAAATGTGTTGCATTTGGTGGAAGTGCATAAAGGATAATACCGTTTTCGTGACAATATTCGCTGAGACGCATTGTTAAGTGGCTCTTGTGGCCATCAACAAAAATGAGAACAGGTTTTTTTATTTTTTCTTCTTTCACCCATTCGTTCAGACCTTTAACAATATAATCGTAAAAAATTTCTGATTTCATCCAACCTGTTTCTGACTTTCCCAATAACCATCCATCAGGCATACTGTTAATAACATCTTTTGGTGGTCTTACGTACGGAAAAACTACACAAGGAGGTAAAATTTTTCCAGAAGCCGATATAAATATAAGGACAGTAACAGCTTCTTTTTCCTTACCTTTTACAATTTGGTAGACATTTTTGTATCCTCTTGGTGCAATGACTTTTCCAGTCTTGGGGCATATATAAAAACTAGTTTCATCACCGTTAAATATTCGGTCAGGGTCGGTCAAAATGTCACTTGCATTAATGTCTTCTAAATGCTTCATAAGTTCAGCAAACCACTTCCGAATACCTTCTTCAGTTACAATGGCTCGACCCTTAGATATATTTTCAGGTGTCCTCTCACTTAACTCGGGATTTCGTCTCAGAAATGATTGGTACCATTTCTTCCCTGGTCTACTATTTACAAATGGGTTTGGTCTTTTATCTTCAGATATAATATTATGGACGGTATTGAGGAGATCATCACGTTTTAATGGGAAGCCACATTTCGCTAATGCTATACACCAGTCTTTCAATGCAGTTTCTTCAGTTTTGGTCAGCACTGAATCCGGTCCCATTTTACGGGGCAAATCTGGAACCCTTAAATGTATTCGATCCTGTAACGTTCCTCGCGGAACCTTAAAAACTCGACTGGCTTCTCTAATTTTCATCCCTTTTCTAATCGCTGCCATAGCCTCTGCCAATTGTTCTTCTTTATATTGATGGATTGGTCTCTTGGACATGATGGAAATCTAAAACAAGTGATTTTCAATCTATAATAACTGTGCATAGGTAAATTGAACTCTGAGTAAAAAGGTTTTAAGGTGCTTTTAGTGCAAAAGGACCGACGGCTGGTTACTGGATTTGTAGACCCATTGGTCGGCCACTAACATGCAATTACATTTGTACGCGGCTGACTACTGGTAAAATGCACTTTTCGTGTTAGAAAAGTTAAGCCCAAAGTAATAAGCAAATTGAAATTAATTCGCTCCGGTAATTTTAGCTAAATCTAAGATATTACCAAGAAAACTAGTAGTCAGCCACTTATGGCTGAGCACTGGATTTACAATCAAAATTCACAACCCAGTAGTCGGCCACCTAAATTACAACATATTAAACAAATAAAATGCATGTAATAGTTGATTTTATAGCAAAATAAACATTTTATCGTAGCACAATATAATCATCCACCGCAAATAACAAATATAAACACAAAAACTTACCGAAAACCTGGACGGGTGTCTTGAAGAAAAAAAACAGAAACAATGGCGCGTCTCGTCATGTCCGTGACGTCGATGCAAGTAAAAAAGCATAGCTCGTCTACTTGATAGAATTTTGGTTCGTATGTGTGCGTATTAGCCAATCAAGAGACAAGGGTTGATTCAAACGATATTTTAGTAGTGTACACAAATTTCAACACTATTTGTAAAGAAATAAAGTCTGTAAAGGCCGAGTACTGGTGCACGGCTGACTATCGGGCATTTTACCCTATATTACGTTCTTTGTTTATTCACATTTCAATCGTACGCTCTTAGGCACTAAGTTATACATTATTTATTTCCTCGCTACCTTTAGGATTAATCTGTTCCCTGCGTCAGCGACAGACGAGGCAGACCTATTTTTGATTCAACATTAAACAATCAAATATTCTTAGTTTCGATGTGATAAAATTATATGTCGTAGTTTAATAAACATTCTTGATTATTCTATGGTTCAAAACACGATATTTGCAACTTCACTCGATCATAAAAAATCGCAAACAAATCGAAAACAGGGAAGTTTTTGATCGTTTTTCAAGTCGTACTTGAAGTAGACTAAACTTTTACTCTCAAAAAATATGTCGAAAAATAGGCAATGATGTTTAGAAGAATATTCTACGGTTAATTTTTCACAAAACAGATTTTTATTGTTTTAACAAGATATAATATAATAAAGCGGCCCGCGCGCTTCGCTTTAGTAGCCCGCCAGGCGTTCCCGAGGTAGGACTTGTGTCGCTTTAGCTGGCTCGCTGCGTTCCCCGATAATCGATCGAAATATACGTTATATTATTGTTATTTTCCGTGCTTGTACATTATTTTTAAAAATGAGTCTGTAAAATATTGTTGTAGGTTCTAGTATTAATAATTAAACTAAAAGTTGTAATATAGTTGTAACATATAGTCACAGTAGAAAGATAAAGAGTACGGAAACTAAGAATGATTTACTGTTATAATCGATATCGAATAATGGCCCGTGCGATCATGCACCGACGTGAATTTATTTGTAAATCAAAGATGGCGGCTGGTAACATTTTTTTCGTCATGGGTGTCGTAGGTAGTTAAAGAGGTTGCCAAAATCGTTAGTGAGGTTAAAATGTAAATCCATGATGGCGGCTGTGAAATTTTTCTATTTATTTGTCATGGGTGTCGTTTTCATAGTTTTCGGGGGTGCTATAGCCGATAGTGAGGTCAAAATCTAAATCCAAGATGGCGGCTGTGAAATTTTTCCATTTTTTTGTCATGGGTGTCGTTTTCATAGTTTTCGAGGGTGCTAAAGCCTATAGTGAGTTCAAAATGCGCGTCGCTCGACCGATGCCTAGTTTAACCCTGCACCTTACCGTTTCAACTCGAGAATGGGTGTAATAGTAATTATAGAAAACAATATTAAAAAAAAAAATCTCTATTATTCGTAATTATTAAATTATTTACTGAAAAATACTTTCGCCTGGTACATGTTCGAAATGAGAATATTTTACACTGTAAAATTTAATTACATTAAATTTTACAGTGTAAAATATTCTCATTCTAATAAATAGTTTTTTTTAAATAAATTATCGGGAAACAAGGACAAAGTACTATAAAAGAGATTTTGTCAAGTTCTTTGTAAATTGAAAGAGCTATTTTGCAGTTATGTTCTCTTTTAAAACAAGAACGAAAAATTTCATCCAATACGCTCGACGCATTTTCAAAAAGATGGACGGTCCGTGGTCTCTGTTTTACATATTAGTACAACTTGTATTGCGTTTTATTTGGTCTATAAAAAAATATTAATAAAGTCCGCAATGGTCTGCGGATCATCACCACAATGTTTACCATCTATATTAATTTGATTGATTTCGCTTTTTGGCACATTACACATTGTTTTACTAATAACGTTCCAAGTAGCCCTACATTTGTTTTGAGCTGTATGGATAAAGTAATTATTCTGAGACTTTTTTGTCAGTTTTATAACACGTTGTTATCTACTCGCAAAATTTTTAAAATTGGTTTTGTTTATGATATTTTGATTCTTACGATACTTCCATAATAATTGCTGTTTACCCATGCAGAATTTTTTTGTTCCTGTTGTCAACAATTGTTGGCAGGTAAATAAAATGAATAAATAATTAGTCATTATTATTCATTATGTTGTTATACTTATATTTCCCTAAAAACTAAACATCTGAAATATTAACATGAATTCCGTAAAACAAAGTTAACTGTTCCTACTGTTACAATTTTATACTGTGACGCAAAATTTTTGCACTCCGGGGTCAGCGAGTTCATTTGAACTGCGCGTCCGCGGGACTTGCCACGCGGGGAAGGTGGTAACGTTAAATGCCTACTGCGCTCGAATATCCTGGCCTTAATTTCACGCCTCCGCAGACGATCTAGGAACGGAATAGAACTATCAAACATGGGAAGCACAGAGTTTTTCTTAGTTTTATATACGGTGCTACGAATGCTACGATCACTACCATTACGGTGAGTAAGCGAAGTCGTCGTTTCCAAAGCCAACTGTAGGGAGTCCCCATCCATCGATAGATATTATTTCCTCTTGCACTCGATGTAAAGACCTAGTGGCTGCGGAGTACACCGTTCGCCGGAGCAAACTGAATTAGGAACGTTTTTCTCCATTTTATATCTCTCGCCCTCTAAGGAGCGACGAAGTGTTGAATTATTGGACTTACTTTATTTTATAAAACGATTTCGCCTCCAGGAGGTTTCTGTTTACTTTGCCACGAAACGTTTTTCGTATTCCCCGTTTCATATTCTATTGATACAAATTGATAGTAAGTCGGTTTCGATTTGCTTTATGTACGTGTATAATATTGAAACGAATAAGAACGTGTTATTGCAATGGGAAGCAAGTTGACAACACCTTTGATAGACTGACAGGCGTGAAGTCCCGCAATTTATTTGCTGTCAGCACCTAAAGAATACATGAGCAGGATTGTTTGTTTTATTTGTATGAATAAATAATACTTTATGCTTATGATTTATTTTTCTTCTTCTAGCTTTACCCGAAATGTTCATTGTTTCCTACTTTCTGTATTTAGGTGCTCTTCTATTCATGCTTTTTTTGAAATAGATCTGCAATTAAAACGCATGTCATACTCATATTTTGTAATTACAGTAAATAATAAATACCTAAATCAATAAACGACAAACCAATCCAGTAAAGCCTTAATGCAGCTGTTACAAAATGACCGTTCACAGTAAAACGCACAGTGTAAGTGGGATTTATTTGAGGCTACTGGCCGTCACTGGCTTTAATCTATTAATGACTGCCGACGCAGTATGTCACTATCGATTAAACCTACCCTTTAACGGGATTAGGTAAACCCGTAAAACATTTTATACTTAAAACATCTCTCTGTCAATAAATGCGTCGCCTCTCACAAATCGAGTGTAACATCGAAAAGGCCATCAGAAGTATCGATGTCGATTTGATCTCTAGTAATGCGATTACTATCGAACTACTTATACCTCGACCCGCAGTACGGTCCCGTCGCTTTTATAACAATGCACTTATTTATTGTTTCTTTTTTTCAGTGAGTTTTATTCTCAACAATATTGTAATTGTTTTGACGTGGATGCGAACTGCAAGGTGTATAATCATAATACCTATAGGTAGAAGAGAAGGTAGGTAAGTATCTATTTAATACTTGAATTAAATAGTTAGATATTTCGTTCAACCGTCTCTACGGAAAACGTTTTGTGAAAAAACTGCAACAATCGCCAATCATTTTATCAACAATGCTGTATAAATAAGGTTACCCTAACTAAAGAGTAAGTATGGTAATCATTTATTTACAAGAAGGCCTAGCCTAGGTAACATCAGTGTTGTTTCAATAAGGGATGGGTGGGTATGGCTATTGCAGAGGAGAGGGTGAAGGAAAAGAAAAAAAAATGCAATTCGGCTATACCTTCCAGATGAAATTGCATCCTTAAACCGACCATATTCATGTATTATCGACACATGCCAAAACTACGTTACGTTATGAAATATACCAATAGTAAGCCGTTTTGTGGTTCCATACCCTTGCTACTATATTCACTCTCTAACTTGATTAAGGAATTTAAATTAGTTACATCTCTATGTGTAGCTATAAGACACTCAAAGGGCTGTCTGATGGTATTATCCAGTCGATAGAGCGTTAATAGTTTTAATCAAATGCATTGTAGCAGTCGTGTTACTGATTGTAAGTTGCCATTTTGACAGATAGGTACTTTTAAGTGTAGGTATCATGCATCATTTCATGGGCGTCCTTAGACATAGCAAACGCAGCTGCTAAAATGAGTTTCCGAGATCAAAAGAACTGCTTTTTTTATTTGATGAAATTTACCTACAGGATGCGAAGACGTTTTCATGTAGCAGGCTTACGCAAACTAATTTCTCTGGTAAGTATATGCAACAATGTCCAGTTATGTCCAGAACCCTAGTTGCGTAACACACTATCAATCTCAATCAGAATCATTTTGAAGGATATTGCTAATCCATTGCTCCATATGTTGGAAAATGTGTCTGCTCAACAACGTAAATAACGCAATGAATGTTGTTGAACTGTCAAAATGAAACCGATTGCTACTGATAGTGTGTTACGCAATTACCCCGCAGGTATGAAAACGATACTATCTCCTGTCCGCATGCGGATGATGCTACGGGCGCGAACCGCAACGTAATAGTTGTCACGTTTTAGCATGGCAATAGCGGTCATTGCCCTTTCCCTAATATCTCTCCCTAGGAACCCAAACAAAATACTATGTATGGTTTTTCGTTATTGAAACATGTTGAAGATCACGATAGACATTGATTCAAGACTTTAACGGACTTTATTCCAGTTTATGAAATAAAAAATGCTAGAAAATATTGGTGGGTCAAAGACCGTTAGTGCCATGCAAAAACGCAACAACTATAGAACCTTCTACGATATTAACAAAGATTGTACCCTAAATTGGCCTTAATAATTTTCCTTAAATTATTCGAATAGGTATTTATGTAAAGATATTTACATAGATATCATATTCGATAAAGTGTCAAGTCGAGTAGGTACAGACCTACTGTACGAGTATAGGTAATCACCTAAGCCACCTACACAAGGTTTGAAATATAAAGGTATTACGTAAGTACCTACTTCTTCAGTTTTCATAAGCAACGATGAACGATGGCACGTGTAAGTATAACTTCGCAGACAGTCACAAATTGATGGAGAAAGGTTAATCAATTTTCAATGAACTGAAAACTAATTTACATCATGATTTAGAGAAATTCCTATATTATTACGACGTAAGAAAACCGCGTATTTATCGATTATCTACATGGCCCTTAAAGATTATGTCCGGATTTTATATACACATTGACCTTTATGAATTTTATATATACAATGACATGAATATTTACTTTGTAAAGTATTTTTATTTTATTTAATTATTGTGAATGTGAGGACTATGTGGGTCATTTCTTTTTTCATCCTTCTTAGTTATTTTTAATCATGATCTGGCAGTTTGAGTAATTTAAGCGGCCTACCCAAATGTCCTTTCTTTCGTATTGTTTGTCGAATCATTGAGCTCCTCAAGTTCTGAGTTGAGCTGCACTATTTTTGACAAATGCTTGCACTGACTGGACAGGTCCGCTCAATCTGTATGGTTCTTTCCTCAAAAGACCATTTCAGACACCAATCTACATGGTTTTCACATGATCTGACCAAGATTTTGTCTGGACTTTAAAAGAGACTGTGACCTCTGGGTTTGTTTTGGCCTTTCTTCTCAGAGTAGTCAGATAGGAAACGCCGACCTCATCTAGCTTAAAAAAAAAAAATGGTTGACGTGTAAAAGTGTTTGTACAAACCTACTTACAGAAAATAAATCATTTATCATTTATTACGCGCTGTAATGGATAAATACGTGGGTATTTGCTTAACACACTGACAGTGGCAATGGCACTCATTTTGACAGTTCAACAACATGTATTGCGTTATTGACATTGTTGAGCAGACAAATTTTCGAACATATGAAGCAATGGTTTAGCAATATCCTTCAAAATAATTCAGATTACGATTAAAAGTGTGTTACGCAGTAAGGGTGCTGGATAATATTTAATTTCGCTTATATACCGGGTTCACGCGGTTCGATTTTAGTTGATCAACTGCTAAGTCGAAAGCAATTTTAACCGTCTGAACAAACTCCTAATCAAATTCATTTTTTGTTGAACAACGAAAGTTGTTCAACTAAAATCGAACAGTGTGAACCCGGTATTACCGACTTATGGTGTTCAAGGTATTCTCCGAACGTACGTATGCCTCATACACATACTTTATTAAACTAATGAGCCACAATTGATTTTCTATTGTTTCGTCGCCAATGGGTGACGCGCGCCGCTTGACCGGTTAAAAAGAGTTTGTTTATAGGTAAATGTACTTGTATGTAATGACTTAAGTATTTTCAGTGGATCTGTTGGGGCATAACCAAAAACGACTACTGGCGTTTAAAACAATCCATCTGGCCATAAGAACCAAGGACGTCAGTAAAGATCCTTTATCTGATAAACACGTCAAGCGAGGGATCAAGAAGCTGGAACACAAAAACATTAATCCCACTCAGTTCGTCCATTCCTTTTCTTTATTAGGCAGTATTGCATAGTTTCTGTTCCGAGCCAGGGTCTAGAATGTTTCTATGTACCGCCAATACTGTGTTTCCTTTTCATTAAGTTTCCACGCACAATATTGCAGGCTGGTCGTAAACTTTCCGAGGTGGTCGGCTAGTCTTTGTTGCTCCTTACGTCCGTCCACCAAAGTAATGAGACTCAAGAAAAATTATACCTTTAATGAAACAGAACTCGTTTACGCATGTTTCGTGGACGCAGACGCAATTACAGGGTGGATACAATACCTATACGAAGTTTAATGGTGTTGTATTTTAGCGTAGTTAGAGTGTTTCGTCTTTAATTAGTTGCAGATAAAACACATATTTTATTGTGAGAGGATTCTTCGTCTTATTGTTCAGGTCGTTGCTGTTGGAGATATTTATAGTCTCCGCGGAGTTTGATATTGTTGTGACGTGCAAGATTGTTGCTTTAAAATGGAATATTTTGTTTTTTCTTTTCTAAAACAAAGAAATAGGCATGCCTCCAGACAGGTGAGTGTTAGAACAGGCGTGGAAACTCTGAATACAGCATAGTCAAGTTACTAATAGAGTAAAGCAAAACATCTTGATCCCAATAACGTTTAAACGTTTTAGTTAGGTAGGTATTTCTTATTTAGAATTTCTAATCAAAGGGTGCTTTTGGAAACGAAAATTACTTTTCTATAAGTAGCTTTAGAGGTCTTTACCTCGCTTCTAACGTCTGACAAAACTGTAAGTAATTGGATTTTTCTGTAAATACAGAATTGTGGGTCTTAGCAACAAGCGTGATTGTCGAATTTTGGGTACATATTGGGTTCGATACCCAGGTCGGGCAAGGTAGTTTTTTTTTTTTATTACGCATTTCTCAGTAGCAGACTGGTGTCTGGTTTTATGTCCGGTTACAGCTTATACACACGAGCGACACGCGCCAACGACAGAGCCTCGACAGTTCGTCAACATGCCACTCGTGTATTTGAACACCGTACTCAAATACACAAAATACACGAGCGGCACGTTGCTTACCCCTACGAGAAATACAGGAATTACGTTACGTTATAAGTACCTAGGTACTTACCTGATAAACAGGCCAACCAACTACAAACCTTCATGAAAACGCTAGTGTGTTGGTTATGTTCATTAAATATATTATCATTTACGTTATTTTAAATATTATTCTTGTATTTTAGTTATTTATAATATTTTTACATTTATACTATTATTTAAGTATTTATGCTCATGGATGACGTAGCTGATCTTAACGACAGCTTCTTCTCGTGCTCATCTTCTACTAGTTTTGTTAGTGCGGACAGTGACTCTTCCATACCACTTACCTTACATGATAAAATCTCTTCTCTTTTTTCCAATGACCCTAAGAATCTTCATATAGCTCACATAAATGCTCAGAGTGTTCATCTGGATGCGCTCTTAATATCGGAATCCTTTTTGAAGCCATCACTCCTCTCTACTCAGTACTCACTCCCCGGCTTCGTCTTGGTCCGCAACGATAGGACCGGCAAAGGTGGAGGAGGTGTTGCTATGTACCTGCGTGCTGACTTACCCTACAGGGTGGTCAGTTCTTCTCCTTCACGGTATTCTGAGTCGGCTGAATACTTGTTTATTGAAATTATTGTTCATCACACAAAAGTTTTGCTTGCAGTGCTCTACAGTCCTAATCTTCACATAGACTACTTCGATTCTCTCGACTCCATACTCAGTGATCTTTGCCCCATGTATGAGCACGTTATTTTAATGGGTGATTTTAATACCTGCTTGATTAAAAATGACACTCGCTCCCTTAAACTCCTTTCACTCTTGTCTTCTTTCAATCTTCAAGTTTTGCCTCTCTCTGCAACTCACTATTTTCCTAATTGTACACCCTCGTTTCTAGATCTTATGATTGTCTCCTCTCCTAATAATGTTTCTCACCATGGTCAACTTACGGCTACTTTTTCTTATCACGATCTCATTTACCTTTCGTATCGTATCCGTGTTCCCAAGCGTAAGTCCCAGCTTTTGTATCTCCGTAATTACAAGGGCATAGATCTGGAAGCTTTGCGGCGCGATGCCAGCGATCTCGACTGGACCCCTCTGGTTGAGATCGATGACATTGACGATAAGGTAAAATGTTTTAACGCAACCGTCCTCGACTTATTTGATCAGCATGCCCCTATCCGACGTGTCAAAGTTAGACATAACCCTGCACCATGGATAACACTACAAATTAAAGAGCTTATGGCTCGCAGGGATAAAGCTAAGAGCAGATATAAGCGCAGACCTTCTGAGCTGAATCTCTCTTATTACAAATCTTTACGTAATCGCTGCAGTCATCTGTGTCAGATTGCTAAGAGACGCTATTTCCACGACCAACTCAATAACCGCAGTTCTTCCGATGTATGGAAATTTCTCAAATCTGTAGGCATAGGCAAGTCACCTGCCAACCAGTGTAAGGATGTGAACCTTAATGATCTGAATAAGCATTTCTCTCTCCTTCCCTTTTCTCTTGATCCGTCTGTCAAGGCTGCGACACTCGAGAGTCTTACTAGTTTGCCGTCACCACAATATTCTCACTTTAATTTTAACGATGTTACTGAGGATGACGTTAAGAAGTCTATACTTGCGATTACTTCTTCAGCAGTCGGTAATGATAAGTTGTGTTCAAGAATGATAACTCTTATCCTTTCCTCATTACTTCCTGTTCTCACTCACATCTTCAATCACTCATTTTCCTCTTGCTCCTTTCCATCAGTTTGGAAACAGGCTCACATAATACCTTTACCTAAAACTAACAATCCTACTTTATTAACCCACTTTAGACCTATTTCTATTCTCCCATTTCTCTCTAAAGTTTTTGAGCATATAGTCCATAGACAATTGTCATTTTTCTTGGCGTCAAACTCGATAATATCCCCTTTTCAATCCGGTTTTCGCGCGGGTCACAGTACTGTAACCGCGCTTTTGAAGGTGACTGACGACATCCGCTGGGCTATGGAGAATAAGTCCCTTACTGTACTTGTATTGCTTGACTTTAGTAGCGCCTTCAACTCAGTAGATTTCGATATCTTACTAGGTTTTCTTAAATCTATCAATTTCTCTTCTTCCACTTTAGCCTGGTTCAGCTCTTATCTTCGGGGACGCTCTCAGTGTGTTCGCATGGAGGAGTCCTTCTCTGATTGGTGTAACCTCACTGAGGGTGTTCCTCAGGGTAGCGTTCTCTCTCCTCTTCTTTTTTCAATTTTCATAAACTTTGTTACCAGAGTAATCTCCTCTAGTTTTCATCTCTACGCAGATGACTTGCAGCTTTATCGACATTTTACTGTAGCAAACGCGGGTTCTGCAATTGCTGCAATGAATCATGACCTGGCTTGCATCAGCGCTTGGGCTAAGTCATTTGGTTTGCAAATTAACCCAACTAAATCTCAGGCCATGATCATTGGAAGCAGATTCGTTCGCAATGCGGCTGATGTTACATCTCTAATGCCCTTATATCTCGATGGTGTTCGCATTGACTATACTGAAACCGCTAAAGATCTAGGTGTAGTTATTGACTCCAACCTTTCGTGGCGTGCTCAGGTCAACGAGGTCAGCCGAAAGGTACATTTCTCCTTTCATTCGCTGAAATGCCTTCAAAGTCTTCTGCCCTTGAAGACTAAAATTTCTTTGGCACAAACACTTATTCAGCCGATTATAGATTATGCCGACGCCTGCTACCTGGATGCTACTGAAGAGCTATTAAACAAGCTTGAGCGCTTGCAAAACCTGTGCATTCGTTTTGTTTTCGGTCTTCGAAAGTATGACCATGTTTCTCACCTTCGCAAGGAACTCAAGTGGCTCCCAATCCGCCTTCGCAGGAATACTCGGATTTTATGTCTCCTCTTCAACATCTTACACAACCCGTCTTATCCTTCCTACCTGCGTGAGCGTTTTTCTTACGCTCGCCCTAGCGACGCACCGTGCAGATCACACCTAAGATCCCTCCTTAAATCACATCCCCATAAAACAAGCTACTATTCTTATTCCTTCTCTGTCCATGCTGTGAGATTGTGGAACTCACTTCCGCCTAGCATTCGTGATTTAAAAACTATTTCTCTATTTAAATGTCGATTAAAAGAGCATTACCTTTCCTCTGTACTGTGAGTATATATATATATATATATATGTATATGTTTATATATTTCAGCATTATGTATTTATTTAAGTATACTTATGTTATTTTTATTTTATTTTGCATTATATGTGTAGGTTTATTTATTATTCTAGTTTTAGGCTTCACACATTCCTATTTCTCTTTTCTTGTTCTCACACACTATTGTCTACATTTCTTTTTTTACTTCTCCTTTCGCAGGTCTGCTGGAAGAAATTTCTTAAGAAATAAGCAGTACCTTTGTACTCAAATTATAATTATAAAATTTCCTTATGTATTTTACTGTGTGTACATAAATAATAAAATAAATAAATAAATAAATAAATATTATGTAAACTATATGACACTTTTCTCCTTCCAATGTATCGTTTGAAGCCATACTGCAATAACAAATTGAATAGAAGAACTGCATTGGCGCATAAATGGCGATAGCTTGGTCGTACGAGAGAGCAATTCTATTTGTCTTACAACTTATACGACATTGTACTCTATGTTCTTGTTGTTCTTATTTTGTTTCAACTGTACAGAGAGATATTGCCATGTCTTCTGCAGAACATGGGCCTTCGCATAAATCGTTAGAATGAATAACATTGCCAACATCACCATGTTCGACAAATGTAATATTGGTAGAAGTTTTATTCTAAGAATACAGGTTCAAAAAAAGATCAAATAAAAAAACAAAAGACTGTGACACGCCGCCGGTTTTGTAGAATTAAATAAACTAGCGAAACTACGCGATCGTGATCCCCTTGGTAGCCCAACCAGTGCGGATCAGTAGGGATATATAGAGCACAAGGTTCCATATATCCCTACCGGTAGCGATAATTGGAAAAAATCTCCAAGTATCCCTACCAGTGGAAATATATCAGTAGGGATATAAGGAACAGGGGGTTTTTTTGAACGCGCTAGTCTCTGGTACTTTCAACTTTTTTCACACTAAACTCATCAACCTACCAAATTCCTTTGCATTCAGTGTACCCTAGAAGAGTCGACGATGAGAAATGCAATTACTTACCTACTGCTTACGAGTTACAAGCAGGCGTCATAAACAGTTTTCGAAGAAAACTCAGCACATCCCTTTCAGAAAACCTATTCCTTTCAGCATTACTTCTGTGATAAACAAAGAAATGTCTCGATCAAACTCGTTGCAGGGACCACTCAGCATAACTCCACAATATTGCGCTTTACACTCCATATCTCATTTTTATTCCGCAGTTGAGCGCAATAGCAATGTTTTAACGCATTTTTATACTGAATATAGCAGAAATAACGAACCGCGCGGGCGTCGAGTGAATTAAAACTAATGGAACGGTTAATTTCTCATGAGGATAAAGCTAGCGAACTCCGCCCTACTGGTTCTGTTGCTTCCGGGCCACATCCAGATTCACACTCGACAGTTGTTTTTTATTTACTGTGAAATGTTTATGCTAACGTCATCCGTCATCGGCGTAAATGTGTGATATTGTACGTAACGGTAGGAGAAACATTTTGTTTGTTTTTTAGAACCTGACACAGAAATGGTTTAGCTGCTGATTGTGAAATTTTCATAGAATCGGCGACGAGTGGGCGACGAGAATCACAGGATTGTAGGTGATAACTTGATCTAGTTCTTCGTAGTGTGTCGAAGCTAATCTAAATTAAAGTCCAGAATTTGGCTACGAATTTGGCACCTTCAGTGACGTCCATCAGTTTCTGTAACGTGCAGGCAAAAAGACAATCTAGACTAGACAAGATATTAAGTGTGCCAATGTTTATGGAATTGCACCACATTTACACTCCAACTTGACAAGGCATTTTAATTCTAACGTAGCAAGCATCAAAGTAGCGATTCGTATCACTGTATAAAACACTTGATTCGTCATTCAGTAGTCTTAAAGTATTCCTTAAGGTTACACTAGTCAGTAATTCTTCCATACTAACGTCGTATGAAGTTTGCTCCACTTTTTGACAGTGCACATTAAAAATAAAAAGTAGGTATATCTACTTTTCTCGTCATTATCTAGGCCTGTACAAACATAGAATAAAAAAAAATTGGTTTCAAAGTTATGAGCGTCGAAACTTCCATATTTCAACACTAATTTTAACGCATCTGTGGGTGTAAATATAAATAACTCCTGGAGTATGAAAATGGCAAAATTGTTACCGTACAGGGATACTTAGAAATTCAAATACCTTTATTTTGAATAAACTCATACATACATGCATATTAGCCACGCCCACTAACGAGTTCGAAACGTCGACTAATGAACCTTAAGTTAAAAAACCTTTTTACAAAAAAAAAAACCGACTTCAAAAAAAATACTTCAAAGTGACAAATAACTTCAATTTCGGAAGTCGGTGTCGTTGGTTCCGCCCATACATAATGTACATACCTACATACATACGGGTCGAATACAGAACCTCTCTTTTTGAAGCCTGTTAAAAATTGGTGTAATGTCTATGATTTATGATCATGAGGAATCACACTAATCTATAATAAGGCGAAAGTTTGTGAGTGTGTATGTGTGTTTATAATATGTTTGTAACATATTCACGCTCAAACGGCTGGACCAATTTTGATTTTAAAAAAATATGGAGGTAACTGACACCCTGGATTAACATATAAGCTACTTTTTATCCTGATATTCCCACGGGATCGACACTTATGCGGATGAAGGTAAAACCGCGGGGCACAACTAGTTAATAATAACTGAGAGAACACCCAAAACTCATTAACTGAACGGTAAACGTTTGATGAAAGAGTAGGTTCTTAGTATGGTATGATATGTATAAGGAAAATACACACATATATCTATAATAAGAAAAGTATGTACCTAGATATTAATATCTATTGACAGATCGACAATAACCGTACCGTACAATGGAAAATCTCCTAATACATTTGAGGAGTTCAGGAAATCTCATTTACTTAACGTTTTAATATTACTTACACGTATCAAGTTCCTTATTCCATATCGCTTATTATACCTAACTAGCTGCCCGGCGCGACTTCGTTCGCGTGGTGTCCTACCTTACTCCTAATCCTACCCCTACCCTTCTCCTACCTTACTTGTACACTACCCCTTCCTGACTCCTACCCTACTCCTACCGTACCCCTACCCAACTCTTACCCTACCCCTACTCCTACCCTACCCCAACCCTACTCCTACCCTACTGTTACCGTACCCCTTCCCGACTCCTACCCTACCCCGACCTTACTCCTACCCTACCCCTACCCTACACGAACAGTAGTAGCAGTTAAAATAAAATAAAAAATAGTTTACGTCCTATTCTTGGACCTACTGAATATACACACAAAATTTCATAAGAATCGGTCAAGCCGTTTCAGAGGAGTTTTGTTACAAACACTGTGGACACGAGAATTTTATCGCTGCGCTACTTCGTATTCTGTGGCTGCGTGGAGCAACACGTCCGCGTGTATTTTTTTTTCTACTGACATTTTTAATTTCGTAATATCTTTTGAATGGAATGTCCGATTTCAATAATTCAAAAAGTAATCAACAGGTATTGAAACAGTCTTGAATACAAAATAATTTATTTGGATAAGAATTAATACAAAGGTATAGATAACATGGTCTGATTTTGATCGGCATTTCTATCAACTTTTAAAATGTAAAAAAGTAGTTATAGTGACATAACTACAATAGTTGGACATATGGTATCGCGAAGTTTTTTGTAGATATTGATATGTTCTATAATATTGTAGAACATTTTTTTTTATCATATTTACATATTTCATATTTTTTTGTTCTATCGTCAATACTTTCCGCAGCGCATGCGATGAAAGACATTTTATGGCTATTTTTTTTACACCTTGGGTTGGTTTTAGTAGGAATTTTTAAGGATCCCTAATTTTTTTTAGTAATAAATATAGCCTATGTTACTCAGGGATAATGTAGCTTTCTAACGGTAAAAGAATTTTTGAAATCGGTCCAGTAGTTTTTTCGTTTATTCGTAACATACAAAAATACAAATCTTTCCTCTTTATAATATTAGTGTAGATAAAAAATATCCATATTTATTTCGTATGTACAATGTATGTATTTTGATTGTTTTTTTTTTTAAATAAAACACGAGTTTCTTGTGCTTTGAGTGTTTTACTACGTAGCCGTTTCTTAGACTTTTTGCCTAGATGTTGCGTAGAGGACGCGTAAATACAACGTAAACGATGAGTAGACGGCGTATAATTCCATACAATCACTAACAAAATGAATATTATTTAAAAACAAAATAAAAGCTTAAATGTATGTGGGAAATGGGATCTCTCATTAGCGTTTGTGGAATTTTCGGTCAACCTACTTATGTAGGTACTTAAAATCATTTTTATTCACTTTTACATCCAATGCCGCATCGACACAGCATCAACGCCTAAACTAGACCAACGAACGCCCAATGCAAAGGCAAACCTACTCACGGGCTGTACCTACCTACTTAATCTGTTAAAAAGCTAAAAAACAGGAGCATTTAAAACTAATGTTTTTAATGTTATTAAAAACGACCAAGAAAAAAAGACCTGTGCGAGGTCAAAAAGGCTCCTATCTCAGCATAATGCTGCGATATTTAAAAAATAAATACCACAGCGCTGGTATTCTGATAGGACCCGCTGTGATGCCACCGACACACACCTATGGATATCTAGAAATCCGACTAGGGGATTAAAAAAAACAGTGGTAGTTAGTCTTTTTGTTTCTCATTAACACTCGTTACCCGTGGTCCCAGTGGGTCGTAGGTACCTGTCCGTCCAACTTATGTAAGAAAAAATGTTTTTCTTTGAAGCTAATGCTGTTAAAGCTTTGAGAAAGAATATATCTAAGAAAAGTTTCCTACTTAAGCAGAGGCTTTTGTAAATCAGAGTTACGTTGTTAATTATAATAAAAGCATCCCAAAAGAAACTCATTTTATCGCGGACACTATACAAATGTTGGATAACTTACTGCTAAGCTTTACAAATGATTGTCATCATACTTCTGTCTTCGGGCCGTGGTAATAGAGAAAAATACGCTGAGGGCACGAACGGGACGCCGAGCGTGAGTCAGCAATAAATAACGTGCGTGATGATGAATGGAACTGGCCAACAGATAATAAAAATAATTACGCACATAACACCCTTTACATCCACCCTTTATAGCTTTTCTTGACGTTGGGACGCGCGAAGAAGGCAAAGGTATCACTAAATCAGCCTTAATGTTACCTATCTGCGCTACTACTCCAAGGAAAGGTATAGGAAATATATGAAAGAAACAGTTTTATCTGTTTAGAAGAATGTAGCTAAAACACTGATATAGGCAGGTATCTATATCTCTTTATCCTTAGGGGTAGATTACCATAAAAATGAAGTGCCCATAGCGCCGCTAATATAGAATACCTTGCATGTAAACGGCGCGCGGCGCATGGACTTCATATTTTATAAAAGCTAAGCTTAGCTTTAGCCCGCGGCTTCGCCCTCGTTGAGGTCGGAAATTATCCTCGGCTCCTAAGGGTCGTCGCGTGATGTTAAATAACCTATACCCTTCCTCAGGAATAAAGCTACCAAATGCGAAAATAATTTTTCAAATCCGGCTGTTCCGGGGATTAGCGCGTTCAAACAAGAAACAAATTCAGCTTTATTATATTCATCATCCATCCACAGCCTGATTTCAGCCACTGCTGGGCATAGGCCTCTCTTTTCTTGTGCCAATCCTCACGCTCCTGGCCAGCCTCATCCAGGCTTTGCCCGCGATGGCAAGAATAACGTCTGGCCATCTCGCCGCCGGATGACCGATATCTCGTCACTCGTCGTTATTATATTAGTATATAGGCTAATACTGCACTAGTATCTAAAAAGGTTGAAAAAATCCCCAAATTCTACACTGAAGAGAAGAACTGAAAATTATAAGTTACCTATGCTTATCATAATTTTCGACAAGATGAGTAAGTATACCTACCTGTGCCTACCCACCTCAGTGTACAGACCTACATACACACATGAACACATGCAAACCAAATAGCTAAGACCACATACTGATGTTCTTCGCTCAAAATAAATACACATCGGGCCAACCGCAGTGCACCATCTCCAGGTTATGCGAATTTAAATTCTACGGTTCACTTGACACAAAACAGAAGTTCGCTACACCGCCTAACTTGTTTACCCACTCAAAGGAAGCAAGAGTTGAGAGCTGTTCGAGTTTTCTTAAGCCCGTACACTTTTCTCCCTGAAAAAAGTCAGTTAAACGGAATTTGGAACACGATCTCTGAGTAGTGAGTAGGTACTCGATTCGTTTTGTATTTTCTGAATAAGCTGCTACTGTAGTCTGTAATACCTAAATTTTAGGTATACTACTCATGATGACGACAGATTTTCTTTTGTATATTATTTTATGTAGGTACTTATCTAAGTAAACAGAGGTTGCTCGCAGCTCGGAAATCGGTGTCATAAAAAATTGCCAAAGCATCTGTTGATCGCCACTGCGAGGCTAGCTGGGGATTCATTAAGTGCCGTTAGAGAAATTACGAGTAGCTGTTACATTACTTAGGTACAGTTTTAATTTTCATTTATTATTTATTTATCCATTTTCGTGTATAATTACAGGATTTTTTTTTATTTGTATTACATGCTCCTATCCTAACTTTATCCATAGGTACTAAGTAACATCTATAGAACTAAATTATTTAAACAATAGGTCCTTGATATTTGCGCTTAACTATAAAATCTTAGCTGTTTCAAAAATTAAACGAAAGCTGAGACGTAGTATAGGGCCTAATAACGTTTCATTTAGGTAAGTAAGTACTTACCTAAGTTTTGGACAGCAAATAGAGACCTACCATAATACGAGTATATACATACTTACCAAAAAAAAAAAAAGACGGGTTGCACTCCGGGAGTGCCGGCAGAAGTGAAAACTTGAATATTAACGTTGAAATAAATCAAATTAATTGAATTAATATAACTAATTTTCTTTTCACTATTTCTGCGTCCCTTTTTTCATTAATAGATGCACTTTGTTCAATTTCCATATTTTAAACACTTTATATACCTACACGAATGTTACGAATACACAGCAGTGTGTCCACGTCCACTTCCACTTCGACTTCGACTTCGACTTCGACTTCGACTTCGACTTCGACTTCGACTTCGACTTCGACTTCGACTTCGACTTCGACTCCGACTCCGACTCCGACTCCGACTCCGACTTTGACTTTGACTTTGACTTTGACTTTGACTTTGACTTTGACTTTGCCTTTGCCTTTGACTTTGACTTTGACTTTGACTTTGACTTTGACTTTGACTTTGACTTCGGCTTCGACTTCGACTTCGACTTTGACTTTGACTTTGACTTTGACTTTGACTTCGACTTCGACTTCGACTTCGACTTCGACTTCGACTTCTACTTCGACTTTGACTTCGACTTCGACTTTGACTTCGACTTCGACTTTGACTTCGACTTTGACTTCGACTTCGACTTCGACTTCGACTTCCACTTCCGCTTCCACTTCCGCTTCCACTTCCACTCCATCCAATCCATCCATCCATCCATCCATCCATTGTCGTGTGTCACTAAACTTGGTTCACTTCGGTTGGCGCCGCCGTAGAAAGAGAGGCGGGGGGGGGGGGGGAAATCTCTCCTGACGGTCACGTGTCCTGACGCGAGTTTAACATTTTTTACCCATTACAAAAAGTGCTCAACGCCGCTAAAGAAGTTTTCACTTCAAAAAATTTAACGGCGTAGGTAGGTATACATAAATTGTCATCAACATTCATACAACGTAACCGTTAAAAAGTGAAATATAGATACTTATGTAATACCCAACAAGACGAAATTTTCCTATTTTCTGGTAAAATACCTATCCCAAATACAAAAATACATTGTATATCATGTAAGTTTTCTATTACACGGGAATATCTTCAGCAAGCAGTTATCATAGTTGGGCGGAAGACGTGTGCGGAATATTGCCTTAGTTTCAGGATTATGTTTGCTCGACTGTGGCTTATGAAAACCCCATATTAATATGGTAGAACAAAGTACCGTTTAATTGGTTTTGACTGTTTATTAATACAAAGTACTTAAATGCTATGCACTGCATTTTAATTTGGCAATTAATTTAGTGTTGACGATAGCAAACTTCATTTTACAATAAATTATTACGGACGTGGCTACTCATAAATAGTGGAAGGAACATATCAGGGAAGTGGGTAGGTCTTCCCAGGGATGTGGCTTCCAGGCGTTGCACGGGGCCGGGGGGGTTCCGGAATTAGTCTTTTAAGAAGAACCGGGACCATCTCTATGTGCTGATGCTGATCACCGGTGTGGTTTTAATGAGGTAAACAACCCACACTCCCCGACCTCCCTCCCCGGAGGTCGGGTGCATTTTGAAGGTTTCCCCCCGACAACAAAAAAAGGTACCAAATTAACCTTCTAGCTGACCCGACAGACGTTGTATGACGTTCATACAAAAATTTCATAGAAAAAAGGGCGTTCTGTTTTCCTCGAATTTGAACATTTTCCGCTTCCGCTCCTTTGAAGCTTTTCTCAATTTTTCCTTAAAAGCTCATTCGAATTATTACAACATTTTAAAACCGAAAATAGCCAAATCAGTCCAGCCGTTCTCAAGTGATGCGCTTACCAACAAATAGCATTTCATTTTTATGCATATAGAAGATTTATAAGTGCTTATTTCAAGCTCTACGCTAGTCACGTAGTATCGTACAAAATTCAAATAGGATGTAATACAGACCTAGGTAACGAATCTTTTTTTTAGCAGTACCTGATCCGTGTGAAGGTATTAGTAATAATTAGTAAACCTACACTGTGCTAAATTAATAGTTCTACTGAAGTTGTTTGCGCCTACTGATATGTACCTACATATCTACAATATACCTAACAATAACACAGGTAAGTACCTAAATAATAGTGTAGGTACTAATTCCCTTTCACTTTGTTCTGATCTGCAACCAGTTGAACCTACTAGGCTACTGGATTATTGAACCTGCCAAGTGCCAACATAGGCCATTATTATTTAAAATTCGCGCCAACAACACGACAGACGTCTCGATGTTATGACATTTTGCTTTGACATTGACAACTTGGTGCGTTCATATTTGTTATTAAATCCGTCTTAATATTCATAGAATTTATATCAAAAGTTATGACGATACAAACATAACTTTAATTTTAATCTAAAACAATCAATTTCATCGCACAATTGATTAATTTCATTGGTTCTTTACTTAGCATTCAAGATTCACGTAGCGAAAATATGGATACAAATTTTTTGATCAGTTGATATGTTCATAACGGCGCAAATGTCATTTGTGTCATTTTTGTGCGTTCCATATCTCACAGCAGGAAATGATTCATTTTATAATACTGCATCTTTGTTTACCACTTATAAATTGCTATGCTTTATCTCTGGTTCATATTTTAGGATGCAAAAATTCTATAGCATTAACTTGCAATGCAAAATCAAAGTTGTACTGTACTCAATGTACTGCGAATCTGCGATCAAATTCGTAATGGGATTTTACGTCAAGAAGTGAATAATATTGACCTTGTTCGCGGAACACACGGACTGGTTTGTGTTGTGTTGAAAAAAACAGATTTATAGTTAGTTATTTCTGTTCTATAAACAGACAACCACACTGAGGACTTCCCTACAGAGTTCTTAACACAAGGTACGTTTAACTGTATGTTTTTTTTATAACTATTACGTTATTTATGTCCGTTCTAATTAATTGTTTCCTAATAGAATAAACAAAGAATTCTAGTTCCTTGATAGCGCTCATCACGGATATAGAAATGTAGCTTTTATTTTACAAAGCGCCAGATGATGACGCATGTGAACTTGTGCACCTATCTGCTTAATTATTTAACTGAATTTAAAATGTATGACCTTAATACATTGAAAGCCTTAATACCAGCTCTCTACAGGTAAATGACTTAAATAATAAATAATCAGACTCCAAAAATTGGTGTGTATTTACAAAGACTTTGTTCAAGGTGATTCAATAATTTTTACTATGGATATCCTGCTTGCCTTTTCCTATGTTAAAGTTTAATTTAAAATCGCACTGAATAGTTAATAAAGTAATCTATACTTAATTAATAATAATAAAATCTTAACATCTTCAATATTTTTAAATATGATAAGACCTACATAAATAAAATCTAAAACCTATAGACACCTACTTATATTCATCAAATTGCTTTGCAATTTAAAAGCTTAATCATGCTATCTAAAATAACACACATCACAAATAACAAAAACTGTGGGAATTTATAAACAAAAAGTTTAAATGTAATTTTTTTATCTTATAATATGTAAAAAGCAGCATCCAGTATCATCACACAAAAGTAGTCAAAACAATTCTTTTTATCAGCATATTTCCATAGAAAAACGAATATATTCTGTATAGCTTTACTATAGCTGTTGAGTCTAATAGGGAAATCCGTGCACATTCTCAAAGCACAATTTATTTGAATTGATCCATCCTGTCATTACCTATTGCTATTTCTAACAGAAGGGATGTTTACCTATTGTATATTTGAATAGTGCTAGTTTGTGTCTGCATAGATTTGAGTGGATAATATCAGGAGTTCTAGTCAAAGCACTCGATCCCAGTTAGAGGGATAATTTAGGAAGATTGATTTCTCCGGAGCAGCATGTTACACTGACAGTTGTTATGAGTAGTCAGAAGCCCGAAAGTCTACAACCAGTCTTGCCAAGGGGTATTGTGTAACTGGGTTGTGGAGGTCAGATACGCAGTCAGTCTATGTACAACACTGGTAATAAATCTGGTTAGACTGGAAGTCAACCCCTACATAAGTCGGAAAAGGCCAGACAGATTGATTTTTGAGATTTCTCTGGGACATGTTGATTTCACAGATCTTTTTTTTTTTCTTTTTATTAGTTTGTCTTTACAAAGTACCTAGGCTAAAATCTTTTTAATTTTCCTGAAGAAATGTAGATTTTGTTGTTACCTGCTTTTGTTGTTTGCAAATTTCATTGCCTTGACAATTTAATTGTAACAAACACCCGTTTTTTCATTGATTATATTTATTTTAGTGTACATTTTACTTAGTCATTTAAATGGGCAACTGCGTTGTTGAAATTAATTATGTGAGTAATTCAGTAAACTGTGTCATTGCAAAGGTGTTATTTCCTGTTTGAAGGAAATAATACAATGGTTTGTACCTAATAAAAGCACCACCAAACTTATATGACATTAATTAATTAATACTCCTTAATGTATTATATTTGGATAACACAATATAGTTAACAGTGTGTAGGTATTAAAGTAAAGTAACATAAATAACATAATTATAACATTTCTGAAAAGGCAGGAGTTGACCACAATTTTCCTTATTTATCATGGTTGTGCCATAAATCCAAATCCAATTTGCTAGTTTTATCACAAAAGTAAGGCAATGATTTAAAAAAAGTTCAGTTTAATTAAAAAATTGGCACTGGTAACGAAATCTGCAATTCAATTACAGTATTTGATTATATAATTTCAAAAATCTTTTACGAGATTTTTGAGACATGCTCAAATTAAAAAGTAGAAACCAATTATTTCTAGGCCAATTGAACTTATCGAAGTCTTAAATTCTCTATATTTGACTATGCTACTGAAGAAGGCCTAACTGACACGAACTCTTCTAGATCCAATTAGGACCTCTAAAAATTTATAAGCCCCCTCCCCCTCCACTCTTAAGTTCCCAAACTACTGCGGAGTCAGGGGCGGGTCTCTAGTATATTTAACGAAACAATGAACTATGAAGTAAGAGATTTCAGGTAGTACTATCAAAGCAGTCCTATTGAGGCTGCAGCGTTAAAACGAAAGGGGTATACAATAATCTCAAAATATGTATCACATTATGATATATTGCGGGCCATAAAAACGTCTAGTTTGTGTGAGGGAACACTTCCTCTGTAGTCGACTAGGCCGGGAGCTGCACACGCCCGCCGGTACAATTATGGCGTTATGCCAACGTCAGCTTGCTAATATCAGCGTAGAGTCGAATGGATATAAGTCACGTTTTACCGAAATGTTCAAAATCCAGCGCAATATTTTACAATAGCTGCAAAACGATAGCTGTGGGACAATTGCGGAAGTTTATACTTTATAGCGACAACGTTACTATGTTGCTATCGCTTAGCTAATACAATTTTTACTTGGAATCCGTAGTGCTTAGGTTCAGACGCGCACTTTGAAACCCAATAAGTGTTGAACATTACATTCGTTCCGCGAACTTCCTGTCTATCTTTCGTTCTTCTATAATAAACCTGAAGAGTTTGTTTGTTTGAACGTTCTGGAACTACCTGCCGGATTTGAAAAAATATTTTTGCAAATGATAGCCCACTTCTTGAGGAAAGCTATAGGCTATTTAACATCACAAGCAAGCAAGAACCCTTAGGAGCCGAGCAAAAGTAAAATAAGTCAAAGAGAACGCTAAGCGAAAACGAAGTAATAGCGCGGACAGGCGATGCGATGCGACGGGGTCGGTCGGGGGCGCAAGCACGCGGACGAAGTCGCGGAAAGAAGCTAGTAAACTGTATTATGAAAAAACACTGCACAGATAAACTTGAGTATTTCCTATCGATCAATTGTAACTTTTGGAACTGCTACAAGCAGCCTATCACAATCCACAGCTGGGTAGAAAACCTCTCCCTCAATTCCGTCACATCGTTCACCGCACCCGATTTTAGCCTCACGCTATTCGAACCTATTCTAGGTTCTAGCTAATTTCATATCGAGCCTTCTGATTTCAGGGACACTTAATTGATCTCGCAGCCCACACAATTCATAATTTAAAAGATAGGAAAATCTTTATCAATATGAGAGAACGGCCTTCCTTTTTTTTCTCTCATCTTTGTATCCTATGCTAACACGCGCCAATTTATCGAAGTCTTTATTATTAAATCACCAGGGTAAGTAATACGCTGTCCTTTGTGTTTAGGAAGATAAGGCCTAGAGGTCAATCAGTCAGATTACCGAACAAGTTAATGAAGTAAACTTAATATAAAACGTACTGGGCTGTCCTCATTTCATTGAATGTCAACGGCCGTCTGTGTTTATGCCCAGAATAACGTTACATATTTCAACTAAAGTGACCTTCCCACGAACTCTTATCGAGATTGGTTTTGTGATGTCAGCTCCAAAAATTCGGAATTATAGTTCTCCAGACTGTTAAATGAAGCAAAATTGTAACGATGTTAGAGTAGTAAGGATACATCCATTTTGCTATTTTCATATTTTCCGAATCATGTGATCGGAAGTGTATGTGTAGTGATTCAAAACGCAATTACCCCTATAAAATTATTATGTTAACTCAGTGCATTCCTTTATAATGAGATAGTATATGAGTAATTAACACTTTAAAAAATAAACGTCAAATATTTATGATGTTGACTCCAACATTTTAAGTGATACGAATACATATTGTAGCAGACAGAAACTAATGGGCACTAAGTGTAATCGCGCTTTATCACAGTTAGAATGACCCGTCTCAAGGATATTAACATCATCATACTTCCACAGATTCCACACACAACCGGTTTTTTCTCACGCTAAGGAAAAACTCGATAATTGTTGAAGAAGCAAAATTTATATTCATACAGGGTGTTACGGAAAGGGTATATCAATATAAACGGGTTGAAGAGTGTATCTGGTCTAGAATCTCTGTACAAAATTTCAGCTCAAAAGCATTTACTTTGAAAATGCTTAATATGTTTTTTATTTCGACATCACGGCGCTGCACTGGCGCGCGGCGGCGTGATGTGCGTGTACGAGGCGCACAGACACACTACAGATCATGGATAATGACCCTCGTAGTGCGGTGACACGTTTGTTATGATTTCAATTTAAAAAACTATCGAAATAAAAAAATATTAAGCATTTTCAAAGTTACTGCTTTTGAGCTGAAATTTTGTACAGAGATTCTAGACCAGATACACTCTTCAACCCGTTTGTATTGATATACCCTTTCCGTAACACCCTGTATACGACACTGATTGAAGTTATTTAAAACCACAAGCAGAAACATAATTACTTTAATTAGACATTCCCTGTTAATCAATCGAAGAAATACAGAATGTATTATAAAAAAATAGGTAATATTAAAACATCTTTGTATATTCTGCTGATCTGTTTTGGTCTATGCCAGGTCAGATCCTGGGTTCTGAAAGTAAATGACTGCTAGTGTCATTACAATTACTGTTGTGTGTGGATTAAGAGAGCAATGAAGTATTTCGGCAGTTGTAAGAACGGCGGTGGTGTCCGAATATTCGTCCTCCAGGCTAGTTGTAACAGGGTACGCCACGATAGTGGCGATAAGACCCCTCTTTGAGGAGTGGCTAGAGAGGCGTCATGGCGTCCTCACCTATCGCCTGACGCAGGTCCTCGCCGGACACGGATGTTTCGGGAGGTTCCTGCACATCATCAGGCGGGAGGAGACGCCCGGGTGTCACCATTGCGAGGATCGCCCAGAGGACTCGGCCCTCGCCGTGCCCTCGTAGAGGCGATCGGCAGCGGTGGCGACCTCTCGCGTCCGGCCCTGGTTCAAGCCATGGACCGGGGCGAGAGGGAGTGGGAGGCAGTCACTTCCTTCTGCAAAGCAGTCATACTAGCGAAGGAGATGGCGGGATGGCTGAGGGAGAGAGCCTTACGTCCCAGCCGCCGCGGGAGACGCTCCGGGCGTCGGGAGCCGCGTGACGACTCCCGGCCACCGTAGGCGCGGGCCTGCGGATGGAGAGTAATGGGTAGCTCACCGTCCGATCAGGACCAGGCCCGTGCCGGACGGCGCGTACGTGTTCCACGCGCGCCTCAAAGAGATGTCAGCAAAAAGGAAGGGGCCTGCCAGGGCCGAAGCCTGCCGGGGATGTGGGATTGTCCGAAAAGGTTACCGCTATCCCGGAACATAAAGGGCTAAGGAAGGAACACGGATGGGTTTTAGTCAGTAAGAATCTGACACTCCCTTCCGCTCCACCCAGAGCGGGAGGGGTCATTTGATGATTTCCCATCCATAAAAAAAGGCTAGTTGTAATGAGCCTTGCTCATTTTGTAATTATGCGTTTTAAGGTGCAGTCCTGTCGGCAGTCACAGGAGGATTACCTACTCCCTAAGCATGAAATCCTTGGTTTTGGCCAATGTTACGGGCGTTTCCTATCCATATCACCTACGGACATGAGAAGAAGAGTGCCCAAACTAAGAATGAAGGACGATTTGACAGTTCTCCTTACTTCCAATGTGTTCCTGCCCGTCCGATAAAATCAATTTATCGGGAGTAGGTGTAGGGAATTACTTTCAGATGGGCCCGCATGTTTGTTGACGATCTTAGGGAGTTTATAGGACTCCTGTTCAGTGGTGTAAGGTGTTAGATGGGATGTATCCCTCTGTGTAGGTACTTACTGCTGTTGTGTCGTTATATTTTGTGACAACATAGACCTATCATGATTAAATTCAATAATTATTGTCTACAATTGTATTAAAACGTATTATCTGATAACAAATGGGGCAGACACCCATAAAAATAGAGCGTTTATGGGTGATAAGTGAATTATGCTTGTCCCTCAATATCCCCGATCTACATTTGGCTGTCCTCCAACCAATATAATCTCGCATACACAACTTCATTCGATGGAATTCTAGAAATTCGCACTTTTCTAAATACGATTGTCTGGGCGCTCTCGCTGTTTTTGATTTATGGTGGAGTAGCTTGTACCAGGCATGGGCGGCGTGGAAATGAGAAGTTTTCGTTTTAATTCGACCACAGTCAGACAAATATTCCTTCTTGTTTTCTTTAATACACAAATCTGTTCAACCAATCTGACACTATCCTAATGCTTGATATGGGTCTCGTGAATCCATTATTGTATGACCTTCCAAATCTCAAGGTTTTCGGTTTGATAGATTGCTGCTACCCCGTCATCTTATCATCTTATACCAAAACACGAGGCAGCATGTTTAGTGAGAAAACAGAGCAAACACGATTTTACATAATTTTCCGTTCGTGTAAAATTTCGATTGATTAGTTATGGCGCAAATGAGTAACAAACGAAAATAAAATTGGATTAACAACGCCCACGTTCTACTGGTTTTAATCATTTCTATAGGACGATCGATAATTCCAAACGGTATAGGTAGGTACCTACAAACAAAATTCGTTATACATAAGTAAGTAAATGGCTGAAGTTTTGGCAGTAATTGCCATAATTTCAAGAATAATCGACACACACTAGACGTTCTGGGCTAAAATTTATTCGTTACAAAAGAGAGAAACATTTGTTCTTTTAATAAGTACGCATTTGTATTTATAATATTCAGTTATTATTAGATAGATCAGCTTGTACGAGAACCGCAGAATAAATTATTGTAAGTATTAAGGAAAGCAGCATTTAGACAATAAAGATTAGCCTAAACAAACAAAAATAGAATTATAAGATATTCAGTCATCTAAACATCCTAACTAATATTATAATCCGTTATAAAATAATAATGGACCTATATTTTCTGTATTCATTTATAGATTTTCGGGTTGTATGCACTACGCAGGGCGACTTTCGGTTTTTGTTTCCTATAAATATACATTTCAGGAAAACCTCTGTTATTCATCCGATGACCTATTCGTATTATTGATAATACGAATGATCTCATTTACGAATTACCCCGTTTCTTATCAGCTATTCGACGTAATATAAGGGTAAACAGTTTTGTTTCTCAGTTGTGGTTTAACTTTTGTTATTACTGGACCGTTTTGTGCGCAATATTTTTATCGACGATCTGACTACTACGTGTGAGTGAGTGCTGTGAGTTTTAGATTTTCTATTGTTACCATTAAGTTTCAGGCGCCGACAATACTGAAAGCTTTAAATTCGTACGAGTATAAATCGATGTGTCGTGTATAAGCTTAGGTTGGCGGGAACG
Organism: Amphipoea lucens; assembly: GCA_947508005.1. Lineage (NCBI taxonomy): Eukaryota > Metazoa > Arthropoda > Insecta > Lepidoptera > Noctuidae > Amphipoea > Amphipoea lucens. The sequence goes on from OX382358.1 coordinate 10,602,393, forward strand.
AAAATCTGCTCAAACCGAACGTGATACCACCTCGGGAGCATTTTTATCTGGCGTCGCCGTCTCCGCAAGCATGAAGTGTGAACACACCGGAGATTTCCGCCGATATAAATCCCGGTGCGCGACACCCTTACTTTACACCCGTCGCATCCTCAGTGCAATCCGTGAATTTGTGGAGTGGAAGCTGCCGGCAGTGCATCGCGTCTGGAATTTGAACGCGCCAAATCTTGCTACCACAACGTTGAACTCTGAGCGCTAACCGTCACGTACTCCTGTCTATGTATTCACAGGTTTGACACCGCCAACGCCGTCACGTTTTCCTTGTTTCTGTCGTGGTGGACTCTGATTCGGTTACTTCCTTTATCTACCAATTTACTATACCTTACCTCGACATATACATTTTAGATTCGATTACGCGACAAGAACGTCTCTTGCTGCGATGGCATTTCCCGGCCCCTCGGTAATTTTCGATGGTGTTTGTAACATCTTTATGATCTGTTTGTGACGTGAAGGATTAGAAAGCTATTAAATAGACAATAGTCAGTAAGAGGAACGCTAGTGGACGGTTGAAACGCGGAGGTGACAGGCGGGCCGTTAACATGGCCGTTACAGGCTCAAGTGATATATGAGCTGCGAAGTGGCTTGGTGCCGCTGTCACTTCGCGTTCCGCCGCCGCTCCACGCTGGCAAAAAGATAAAAAGGATTCCGAAATACGATTCACAAGTGGGCTGCCGGAAATGGGCAGAAAGTTACCGAGCACGGCTTTATGTCGGGCAATATATCTCTCGTATCGCTATCCAATTTCTGCTCTATGGCATGTAATATCCCTCTACGGATCCTTTAATTTGAAACTCCTTTTAATCAACACAATTCATTCTAACCTCGGTTTTGTAGGGGCTTTGATGACCTAAAGATTTTTCTTTCCTTTACTTATACTTATTACTACGAGTATGTATTACAGCACTTGGGAAAACCTTCGTTTAGGATAGCTGATGCCATCTAGTACTAGTAGGCTGTTCACTTATAGTTCAGAAATGTGTTTACCTAATACCTACATAATATATTCAATCGATTTCAATGAAAACGTTCGTAATAATAGCAGTCATAGTTTAACATCAGAGCAGAACTCTAAACAGAATAATACTTATGAGGACGAGCAAATATTCCCGACCAAACTAAACACCTCAGAAAAGCGGTCCCAAATTGATTTTCCCTACAGTTTATTTAACCTGTAGGTACTTTCCGTAGATACACTGAAGTTTAAGTTGCGTGACTAGCCCGACCGTCGACCTCCGACCTTCATTGACCTGCGACATTGAGGCGCACCCTACAGCTCCATCCCTATCACTTCACCCACGGATTTATTTCAACCGCAATTTTTTTAAGTGAACATTTTAGTGGGGGAAATACTCCGATGTTTTAATGTCCTTATACATTACTTTTAACAGGCCGCGAAAATGATATTCCGGTTATGAACTTGTAAAGAGAACGAGGCACCACAAAGTTATCTTTTTTACCAATGGTTGCAAACTACAATATGTAGTATATGGGTAGATAGACAGAGTGGGATGGTCAAATCATTTGATTGCACCGTATTTATACTATTGTCCGACGTTATTGGTCTACCGGGAAAATCATTCTATCGGAAGTATCGTCTGGGTCTTTGTGCGTTTGTGTTGCGTGTGGTACGGACGCCTAAAGGGAAAACGAATTGAAATATTTGTAGACCACTTCCGTGGAAAATAACCTTTGTTTTGTCAGCGCTTCAAGTTAAATCATTCACCAGTCTAAATGTGTTCCCCAATGTTTATACACGTGCAAAAAGCAATTCAAATTCAATTTGCACATCGTACACTAGGTATTCGTAAACTATGTTGTCCTGAAAGGAATTAAATATTCTAAGTCGATCTACAGAGTACACAAACGCGGCGCTCCCGCTAACTAGATCCGTCGCTTCTCCTGTTTTCAATAAAGAGAAACAACTTGTGTCATATCCGCAAAACGTTTACTTACATGGTGGAGCGCAGTAGTTGGTAACGAGGTTATACGAAACAGTTTCGGGCGAAATTGCTCGGGGAATGTAGCTAGGTGTCATAAAGTTTCAGCAAAGCTGTCGGACAGACGTGTGCAGCGTTGAAATACACGTGTCGAAGCTATTTCATCTTGCTTACGCTTCAACTTTGTTATAGAGTCCTGCCATTGGTACTAAGTGTTCTACTAATGAAGTGTTACGCTCTCGAAGTTCCAATATGTTTTGGAAACTGGTAGCGTCACGTTTTCACTTATTAGTTCTCCTTGCATTTATGGAACCTATTTGAACCAATGTTTTTATTGCTTTCAGGTCGATCATGGATTGGAGGACGGTGCTATGTACCTTCGCCTTGGTGTACTATGCTGATGGATACTCAAGTAAGGTTTTGTTTTGATAGTAAAATCGCACTCTATTTATCACTCGTGTCATTAAAGACATCATTATCCAACTATAAATAAACCAACGACCATAAACAGTCCACTAACAAAGAAGTCGATATACTAAGGAACCATCATTGTTTACTACTTTTTAGGTACTAAACGTATATATCAAATGCTCAAATACAGGCGCTCGATTTTGATAACAGCTAGAACGTGTAGCCTTAATATTAACACTTCCTGTCATTACCTACAAGCGCGCAATCCATGCGACCTTCACGCCAACGTAGCGAGGTGTCACTTGATATTATATCTTATTTAAAACGATCCTCGCCTTCAGTATCTCCTAATATTTGACAGCCGAGCACTTTTTCTGAGAGCACGTACGCACAGCCCCCAAATTGCCAAGATATGGCTCGATTCCATTACCTAATGTTGGCGTAAACCACGCGTCAGACTCCAGAGCTACAAAACAATGAGTTATGATCCTACCCGTGATGCCCTTTTTATTTGTTTGTATTGCATGTAAAGCAACCGCATATTTTATATCAGGCAAAATTACATTTACTCGTTAGGCTGAAATGTTTCTGTTACCTATATCCTATTTTTAACGACTTAATTTTTTTTGTATTTATGTTACGCAATATCTCCGGCGATTCTTCTTGATATATTCGGAGGATCGCTTACGAAAATTCTTTTTTTAATGGGTATGTCTCAGGGGCGGTCCCATATAAATTTTACTAACTTTGCTTGGGTAGTTTTTGAGTTAGCTTCAATAATACGTATTATTTCCTCTTCGTTTTTGAGTTTTGTATTGTGGTAAAAGTTGCAGTCAACACACACCTACATATTCTATTATGTAGGTATGTATCGGTTATGTTGTTGAAATCACTACCCTCTAACAACGTCATTCGATATTAAAACTAAGTTTAAATAAAAAACATCTTCTGTAACTTTAGCATTTGTTTACTTAACTACACTTAGGCTACGAGCAATTTTGCCAAGACAAGACGTTGCTAAACTCATAAAAGTATTGTAATAACAATATAGTAGTGAAATATTAAGACGTAAAGTGCAGAGCAGTCGTTTAACAACCAACGTTAAACTTCATCATTATTTCCAAGCCAGACACGGCTTTATTATCTGCACGCGGTTTTCCTTTCGCAAGGAATATGATATGGATCTAGAAAGACTAGAACTTCCGCTTTTACAATCCGCTTTAAGACAACTGCAGTTGTCCCGTTTTCAAGTGATTAAAGTCGCGTCTAGAAATTCAGGGAAGTTGCAAGCTAGGATTGAAAAGTTTAAAGTAGTTTCTAATAACATGTTAGTCATTCTCAGAAAGTCAGAACGATTGCATTTAGAGTTAGGTACATGACAAACGACTATTCAATGTGATCATGATCACACTAAAATTTCGCTGCTGGAAAATATACGAATTTGTAAGGACTTTCATACACTTCTGCATTTCGGATAAACTACCTACCTGTATGAAAAAAACGTATTATGATAAAGCACATAAAACCTACGTAGTGGAAAACAATTCGATGGCAAAGTTTTTCGGTTCGGTAGGCTTTTATTACGTGTGATATTGACTCTCGAAGACGACGGCGAGTCCAATCTAAGTATATAATCTTGTATATGCAAATGATCCCTATTCCCTTACAACCGAATTCTTTACCCGGTCACGCCTTTTGGGTTATAAAAGGGAGAAATTCTCGTAGGCACAGCGGAATAAAATATATTCATACGATATTATATGGATTTTTTTTCCATTTTCAAACACGTTTTACCTATCCAAATCCCTTTTATTATTCCAGTAAACGGGCATGAAACGATTGTAACGTTGCGTACTCTGTAGATAATACCACTAAGTAGATATCTGAAAATGATTTATGATCTGGAAAAAATTTCAGTACTTCCGCATCAAGAATTACATTAGGAGGACGTCCATTTTGTTTCGTGTGTAGGTACTTTTGTAAAATTGTAAAGATATTTCGGAAAATTGGGTTCGCTGAGAGGAAATTTGATGGAGTGGTAGGTAATCTGTGATGTTATTTTTTTTTTTTCTGGAAAAAAGCCTTTCGCTATCTGGTAATTCTTAAATCGGTTAGGACTAGAAACAAAATAAATTCCAATCTCCACAAGAACTTTTTTAGGGTTCCGTAGCCAAATGGCAAAAAACGGAACCCTTATGGATTCGTCATGTCTGTCTGTCTGTCTGTCCGTCCGTATGTCACAGCCACTTTTTTCCGAAACTATAAGAACAATACTGTTGAAACTTGGTAACTAGATGTATTCTGTCAACCGCATTAATATTTTCACACAAAAATAGAAAAAAAACAATAAATATTGGGGGTTCCCCATACTTAGAACTGAAACTCAAAAATTTTATTCATCAAACCCATACGTGTGGGGTATCTATGGATAGATCTTCAAAAATGATATTAAGGGTTTCTAATATCATTTTTTTCTATACTGAATAGATTGCGCGAGAGACACTTCCAAATGTGTGTCCCCCCCTTGTAACTTCTAAAATAATAGACGGATAAAACTAAAAAAAATATATGATGTACATTACCATGTAAACTTCCACCGAAAATTGGTTTTAATGAGATCTAGTAAGTAGTTTTTTTAATACGTCATAAATCGTAAACCGCAAATTACCTTTCATTCAATCAACTCAAATATAAAAATAAATGAAATTTGGCATGAAGCAATGTTTTATAGCACATATAAAGGAAAAATTCCGAAAACCTTCAATTTTTAGTTATATCACATTTGTCACATTTTTTTTAATAAATACAGGTTTGTACGAAACCCTCGGTGCGCGAGTCCGACTCGCACTTGGCCGGTTTTTTTTCAAGCTATAACGTTTTATTAAAGATTCAATTATTTACATAAATTAAAAAGCTAACAGTCTTAAAATAATAATATGTACAAGAACTTGAATTGGTGGACAACTGAGAGAAGACATTGGCGCCGATTCCCTTGTTCACAAACTAAACTAAATTTAAGTTCAGTGCATCTTTTTATTTCATTAAGAAAAGGACAGAACATAAATATTAGTTTAGTCTTGTCAAATCAAGATACTCCATAGACAAGTTTAGACGCGATTAAAAAATTGGCTACTAAAAATACGTCAATTTGTCAGGCGCTGACTAATTTGACAGGACTAAACTAATATTTATTTTCTGTCCTTTTCTTAATGAAATAGAAAGAATAAGATGCACTGAACTTAAATTTAGTTTAGTTTGTGAACAAGGGAATCGGCGCTATTGCCAAAGAATACATTTAGCTCGTCTCCTATGACATTCTCAGTAGTAAGAATATTTTTTGTTCCCTGAAATCTGACTAACCGTGGTCATTAAACTAAAAGCAATGAATCATGTAACCACATAATTATACGTAGGCTAGTGAGTTACAATGCTGTTTTGACGTTAATTCACGGATTTGAATTAGGAGAAGAGTATATGTATTGCCTTTGAATTAAGCCTGTCACTTAATAAATCCCAAAATAGGGAAATCTAAAATGGGTAAACATGTGTCTTATTTGTTTATTTTATCGAATGTTACAGAGTACGGGCGTACCTGCAAAGACATAGGATGCCTCAGCAGTCAAGTGTGCGTGCTAGCTGAAGACCCGTGCTCTATAGGACACACTTCCAACTGCGGCACATACCCCACCTGCAAGAAGAAGACTGAAGTAGACGGCGGTAATACTAGAATTGCATCTACCTACATACTTTTAAATTCGACAAATGATTTATTTTAGAGTTACTGTCATTCGTTTGATTCGTCAAACGAATGATCTTTTGGGCTCCACGTTCTTGTCATATTTTTTTATTTCTCGTGATATTTGAATATGATTTCCAACTTTCCAGGCGTATTTCTTTTTACCTTTGCATTTAGTCGAACTTTTATATAAGTAATTTTATGAATTTTTCAGGATCTCACTCAGAGCCAGCCAGACCATCCGCGCCAAAACCTCAGGCACCTTCCTACGACTCTGTTCCTAACTACAACCCACCAGCCCCTCCTAGTCACTCGTCCAGCGGTGGCGGGTCACCTTACGGAGGCAGTTCGCCCTACGGAGGAAATTCACACACCGGCGGCAACTCGCCCTACGGCGGAGGATCACCTTATGGCGGAAGCTCACCTTATGGAGGAAACTCACCCTATGGTGGCAACTCACCATACGGAGGCAGTTCCCCATACGGCGGAGGAAGCAATACGGGAGGAGGATCGCCTTACGGCGGAGGAAGTCACACAGGAGGAGGATCACCTTATGGCGGCAACTCACCGTACGGTGGAAACTCACCTTACGGCGGATCCTCGAATACTGGGGGCAGCAGCCCATATGGAGGTAATTCTCCGTACGGCGGCGGTGGCACACGTACCTCTAGTTCCGGCGGATTCGGAGGCGGTGGCAGCCCCATCGACAGTATTCTAAGCACTATAAACAAATACGCAAACGGCGGAGGCGGTAGCGCTGGAGCCGGTAGCGCTGGAGCCGGTGGAAGTGCCGGCTCTGGACTGTCCAATATTTTTGGAAACCTTCTCGGTAATCTATCTAAGAATACCGGAGGTTTGAACAACTTGTTCAACACTAGGCCGATAATGGAAAACCCGAATTACTCCTCGTACAGTTCCAATTCGAGGAGCTCTAATCCCCAATCTTACCCATCAGGATCTCAACCAACGTATCAACAACCGAATCAGAACAAGAATTACGGACAAAGTTATGCGCACCATAATGGAGCGACCACACGCAAGCCCGTCCACTATGGATGGAATGTTAGGTAAACTACTTTCCAAGTAATCATAGCAAGCTATTGAGTGGCGCTTCTGGTTTTTTTTTTTTTCTTTGCGTTGCACAGGCATTGCTTTCTGGCCCTTTTGCACTTCAAAATTGATTCTCTTTAGCTTTGGTTTACGTATTCCGCGCTGCACTGTAATCGGGATTTGAATTAGTATAGCTTTTAATTTTACTGCTGCCTTTATGTTTTGGCGGGTTAAGAAATTTTGTTATAAGATACCCAGTTAACCGATTCCGTGCGGATGGCGCCGTAGAGGCGCCATGGGTATTTTCTGTGAATGGCGTGTGGCGCCCGAGAGGAGCCAAAATCTCGGATAAAACACCATTTTTCAGTGGTTATCCGTAAATGAAAGTGTCCTTATTTGTCACGCAGATTACGATTCCAGTGTTAGCTTCGGGATATTGCATGAAAACGCATACTTCAGTAGTTGTAAAAAATTTGTTCGCCACGAAAACATTTGTTCGCCGCCAGGCGCTATAGTTTGAAAAAACTACCATCGCACTGAATCGGTTAAAAACTATCATCAAGGAAAAGCGCATCTTGCACAACCATAATAATGCTTTATTTTATGTTACAATCAATTTGCATTTGCAAATTCATGACAAATAAACCACTAAAATGTAATATGTCACTAAAAACTCGTAAATAAAATATATTATTAGTATGTAAATAAGGTGGAGGCTAATCTCTTCTGATTGACAGGAAAACCAGAGAACCTTCCAGATAACCTGTTTAACTAAACTTTGCATGAATAACTGGATAACTTACGGTGAGGTATGATTGTACCCATCCTTTGGAGGCTTATGTTATGTGACTTATAGGACGTACGCACCTTTTAATTTTGTTTTGCCGTATGATCTGTATTTTTCATAGCTATTTTAAGAATACTCATGTATACTTTGTGGCTAGTTTATATAGAAAGTTATTTAGTGGGTAACTAGAGTAGCCTGAAAGACTAACCCCCTTATTCATAATCCTATTTTATCTCTATTTTAGCTAAAATAGGTTTATAGAACGTTTGTCTTTATCTGTCACGTTGTCATTTCTGTGTGTAAGAAAGAGACAAACCCCATTTTAACTAAAATAGGTTTGATAAGTTTTATGAATAAGGGGGTAAGTAGTTTGAAAAACTGTTTATGAAAACAGTCCCACAGGCTACTGTACAGTTCCTTAACTTTAAAAAACTTTTTTTGTGAATAATGATATTTTATTATAATAATATTAATGATATTTCGTAGGAATTATAGTTGTAATCTTACTTTCGATATAACCCGATGATAAAGGCCTCCGTTACTTATCATTTAACTTTCTATACTGGATCTAGCCTTCATTATATACCACAAAACATTAGTGCCATTTCTAATATTGTCATATTGTATTTTCATTTCAGTGTGACAGTGGTCTTGACGTACCTGATACAGCAATATGTCCAGAGTGTAATTCGTAACTAATTATATTTTTATTTAACTTTTAAGTACACTTTAATATTGTATAGTATTGTATTTATGTATACGGTGCGATATTGTTATAACATTTTATTGTGGTTAAGCTTTAAAGTGAACATAAAATGGTTCCTTTTTGTAACTTTTTAATTTTTACATTTTCACTGCAACAGACGTTGACAAGAATCTCCATTACTTAAATATTATTTATTAATATAAATAAAAGATTATTATTATTCTGTAATTCCATTCGGCGATACTTGCATTGTGTTGTTAAATCTTAGCAATTAGCACACAAAATAATACGTCACAGTTACATTTGTTTGATATTTATGTTGATACTTATTGTAAGCTTCAGCGAAGTTTGGCATAGATAATCAATCTATAAATGACGTGTGTTGTGGCGGCAAACAGCGGTCAACAGGTTAAATATAATAAATAATAATAATAATTGAATTGTGATAAACTTTATGTAGAACAGTGATAAGTATGTAGATGAGCAATGAAATAAAAGTAATGTTTATAAAATTAAATAATTTATTCAGTCAATCAGGATAATGCAGACTAGACATATAAGATTTGGGAAATAATATAGCTGAGATTGCACAACAGCAACACTTGTATTAAAATTATATTTCTAAATAAATTAAACCATATTTTCTAAGGTTGTATTTATCATGATTAATTATAAATAAAAATATGTATATCTTGTTATTGAAGTACAATCCGCAAGAGTTAACTTGAGACCCGAGCGGCCCCTCCCGACCCCCGCGCTGTTTCCGCTCTCGCCATCGACGTATTCCCAGCGAAGTCTCAAGTCAAATCTTGCGGGTTGTAACTACTCGCATTTATCTCTAACCTAAAGTCAACCCATTGCTAAACCCGAGGAATGTCACAACTACACAAAACCTTAAAATTAAAAATATAACCTACACCCATTTTTACAACCGTTAAATTTCAATGTAGGTACAGTCAACAGCAAAAGTAGATGATGAAAATCAGAAATTCAATACTAATGAACAGAGTTCGTGTCAGAACTGTGTGACGTCGACTAGTGATTCAAAAGTATGTGATTGTAAATATACCAAACATTTACTACTAGTACAGCTGCCATATATTCGTGATCAGTTTTGACTCCAAAACTTATAAACTCATTCATCATCTACTTTTGCTGTTGACTGTACCTACAATAAACTAACCATTCCTATTGTTATACATTGTTTTCAATCATGTTGTGTAATGTACTTCTTATTTTTGCGTTTTGATTTAAAAAAAAATACACCTTAATAAGTAAATAAAAAATATGTGTAAAAACTATACTCCACCCTAACCGCCCGGCCACGACTTTTGGCTTAGCGGCAAACGGCGCGGTTTCTTTTGTCTAGCGTTGACGCTGCGAGCGGTGTGTCGTGGCAATATGGATCATACATTTTGGTATATTTGTTTTTACCGCTCGCCGCCCCACGCTAAGCTGCCGCTGATAGCGGCGAGCTTGTGGCCAGGCCGTAAGGACAATTGGTAAGCTTTTTGAAACCGTCCGCGCTTTGTGTCCAAAACAACTGCCTTTTATATCGGGCTCTAGAGCCTTGATCCAGGTGATAACCAAGCGAAAACCGTCTCATGTTGTCCATGGAAGCTCTTCTCTACACGACTATCGAAACAGTAGTTACCAGTGTTTACATATTTACGTATTAGGTATATAAATATAAATGCTACCAGGCACCAAGTGCTATAAAAATCTCAGAGAAACAAATTGCCTCATTTTAATCCCACCAAAAATCTCCTGGTGATAGAACACGTAGAATTTTAAAAATGTGTGTATCCATAATAACCCAATCACATAACAATGATTTTAAACGTGACCGCGTATTGTGGTCCATTGCTGTATTGTAAGGCCTCATTTACGGAGACGCGGGGCGTCGTGCGTTGCGTTGAGCGGCGCGGCCCGCACTGAATTCAAATATATGGCGTTGTATGAATGCGTTTACGGAGAAGCGATTTTAGACGCGTTTGTTTGAATTAGGGCGTTTTTTGCGGCCGAGCCCGCGGATGGCACCGACGCGTCCCACGCGGCGTTTATCGCGGCGGCGCACGCAGCGGCAATTCTCGATGAAGCTATGTCCGAGGCGGAATCTTCTGTCAGTCTTATTTAGAAATCGCGCAACACAGATGAGTCACCGTCGCAATGGAGTATGATATGATCATGCTGCAAGTTGCGACACGTGCGCTCCCATCTCTCGCCAACATAAAACTAGTCGATTTGATCGAGGCGAGCGTGCGCCGCCGCGATGCCCGCCGCGTGCTTCGCTACACGCTAGAGGACTAGCCGCGGGCGCCGCGGCGGGCACCGCCACGCTTCCCGTCTCGCTTCTCTATGAACATGGTCGTATATTGCTATAAGTTTGTGTTTACGCGTGCGATGATGCGTGCCGCTTCACGCGCCGCCCCACCGTAAATAGAAAAAACGTCCGACGCGCCGCGAGACGCCACGCCACACGCGACGCGAGACGCCCCGCGTCTCCGTAAATGAGGCCTAAGGCGGACCTCACGCTACCACGCTGATGCGCGGGACGCGCTCCCGCGCGTGTTTCTACGTACAGATACAATATAACCGCGTTTCCGCGCGGGGCATTTGGCTCTGTATCCCGCGCCCCGATGCGCAGCGCGTTGTAGTATGAGATCAGCTTTAGACGTTGGCCGCGGCAATATTTAAGCCACGTATTCACTGAGCAACAATGTTTCGGATACACAGTTTCTGAAACATCACGTATGTTTCCAGGAACAATGTTTCGGAAACTCTGCCGTCCACACAGTCAGTTGCTTAGGTCATGTCGCCCGAGGAAGTAGTGTTGTTATGTGGTGCCTACATTTTTTTGCATAAGTTTTGCAAAACAGTTCTATCAATTTAAAGACAGTTTCATCGTCCCACACTACAGCCATGTTTATAAACAAATGTTTAGACGCGTCCACACTCGCATGCACCTGTTGCGCAACTGATTTGTTTCTGTGTTCTCCGCCGCAAGTGGGGAGCACCGAAACATACCGATAAACACGTAGTGTTTACAGAAACACAATTATATGTTTCTGAAACAAAATGATTTGTTTCAGAAACACGTAGATTTTGTTTCTGAAACAGAGTTTATAAACAATTGTTGCTCAGTGAATACGTGGCTTTATGAAGTCCGCAGTCATCGCGTTCTGTTATACACCTATGATATTATTTAGGAACGAATCACATCGACATTCATATTTTGGCAAGACACGACGATCTAGACATAGCCCAGGAACTGGTGTCAGTTGAATAGTGCGTTAACTGATGAGATGAGTTTTACCGAAATGATTCTGTGCAGCAGAATCATTTCGATAAAACTGTGATAAAAATGCGGTTTTTATCTTAAATTCGAGATCGTGTTTTGTTCCTAACAAATATACTCCTTTTGTACACTTGCTGTCGATCATGATATTGTTAAAAACTATTATATAACACTTACATTCGAATTGAGCTAACCGTGATCTGAGATTACTATATTAAATTAATTGCTTACACTTTTTTGTTTAATTTCAACTTCACTTTTTACTTTACTGGGCCGCTTACTTTTGTGTATTTGGTTTAAAACTATGCCTAGTATGAGGAACCCAAGCCATACTCCGTACCAATAGAAGTATACTGACGAATAGTATATCCAAATACGATCGAATGTGAGGAGGAGGAATGCAGCAGCTTGATAGGACTCTGAATGGGAGCGCAAGAACCACATTATGAAGCCCATGATTTTCTTTTTCTGAAACAGGACGAATTTTTTTATAAGAATAATCAACCCTCGGGGTAATTGCGTAACACACTAACAGTAGCAATTGCTTTCATTTTGACAATTCATCAACATTCACAAACTTTTCAAACATGAAACAATGTATTAGCATATCCTTCAAACTCATTTAGATTTTGATTGATCGAATGTTACGCAAGTAGGGAAAGTCATCATAATTGAAATAATATTGATTTATGCTCACCAGTCCTGTGGCGTCCTTATAGTAAAGCTTGATGTAAATGTCTTCGGCCATCAAGTAGAATGGACAGAAGTATATACAGAAGAAATAGCCCGCGTGGATACCGTGCCATATGACTGACACAAATAATGCTGCGTGGATCCTGAAATTACATGGATTTCCAGATTTAGTTTCATTCGTTTTAGTATACGTCGCGCAACGAGTTATGAGCGCTGACCTTGAAGAAAACAGACGCCACAAACCCTTATGCCTTAGTAATAAGGGTTCGTTTCGCTTGTTTTTTTCAAGGTCAACGCTCATAACTCGTTGCGTGACATGTAAAATGGCTATTCTGTAACAGTCAACTGTCATTTAATGAGTCCGTGCTCGGAAAACACCCTCTTTTGTCAACTTCTTATCTAAATGTGACAAAGCTTGAAAATAATTAAACATAAGTCTGTGTGACTATAGAAGTACAGTTTTCGTGGCGCACAAACCATTCGTATCAGTCACAGCTCCTGTTAACAGTTTCATCACTTTTGTGCTCTCGAAGATGTAGTTATATATGTTGTTGTCTTTAATTTACTTATGAATTGTATTTTCATAAATTTTTTTTTTATTTCAAGGATAGGTACAAAACCCAGTCAATAATGTATTTTTCCCTATTATTTAGCAAAACTCAAGATTTTTTTTTTCTCTAAATAATAGTAATAAACAAATCACACAGCACTGTGTGATATTTTAAATTTAAGTAGCTATTGCGTAATTTTTAGGAAAACTTGTTGCGAATGTTAGTGATTTTCAATGAATACTCCCTTCAAGCCACCTGCAAAATTAAGAACTCGACTTTTCAAATCACAAACAATTTTGTTTAATTCTTTTTCCCTTTCTCACAAACAGAACAGTGTTCAAAACCAGTCATTTTTCTTAGCTGAAAACAAGCTTATGCTGAATGAATTTTGGTTCTCATATGAAGAAAAAGGGTCCATATTGGCTCAACTAAAGTTCTTTACCCGAAATTGTTCTTCCTAACGATTTGTAATCCGAATGATCACTCTTCCTAAAATGTTTCATCCTAAAGTTTTCATTCATACTATTTGTAGTGCTACCGGCGATGTCCATAACACTCATGTTTCCGAAAATTTTAATTAATATTATCATTACCTAATGTAAATATTTTAAACTCCTACTGTTTTTCATCATAACGCTTTTATCCCTAAACATAACTACCATAATATTTTCATGGCCTGGGAGTTTATATGGGTAACTTATATATGATATAATTACAAAACCTCTAATATTTACAAGATATAACAACTGAACCTATAATTTTATTTGATATAATGATCAGTTAATATAATAAACGATTGATATAATTTTAATGTAACTAATTTCTATAAGAATAACAGACAATTAATATAAAATCGTTTGATGTACCACTCAATAGACACCAAACCTATTTAGTCTAATATGATAAACACTTTTTTTTTTCATCCTATGTTATCCTATGTCGACGGAGCCCCGCTTCGCGGGGCCGGTATTTCTGTGTAAAGGATTTAAAGTAACCTAACCAAACCGAACCTCGGGGTGCCCTTCGCTCGCCCTTGCATCCTATGTCGACGGAGCCCCGCTTCGCGGGGCCCCTATTTCTGTGTAAAGGGTTTAAAGTAACCTAACCAAACCGAACCTCGAGGTGCCCTTCGCTCGCCCTTGCATCCTATGTCGACCAAGCCCTGCTTCGCGGGGCCCCTATTTCTGTGTAAAGGGTTTAAAGTAACCTAACCAAACCGAACCTCGGGGTGCCCTTCGCTCGTTTTTGCATCCTATGTCGACGATCTAAACAAAAAAGATGACTTTGAATAATAGTGTAAAAGATGGTTATGTTGAGAAAATATAGGAAAACAAATAAAAGTATAATATATGTTTATTGCTACTGACATTATGAAGTTGAATCATTCGGAATTATGAACATTAGAGACAGAGTAGTTAGGAATTGTGATTGTTAGGATGAAGAATGTTAGGAAGAACATTTTCGGATTTCCAATTATCGGAGTTGAAAATTTAGGTGAACTTTGGCGCACCCGAAGAAAAAAGATGCGAGATTTTAACCATGTGCATAGTTTGGGATGGTTTCGTTCATAATAGACATTATAAGAACAATATTATTTAAACATGACTTACTTCAATGGCTTGATAGGGAACCTCTTATAAACAACCATAGCCACCCAGTATTGCACAGCCTTGTTCCATACTTTCATAGAGTCACGTAATGTGACCACAGACTCACAACCCCACACGTCCATCGACTCCACTGTGTTGAAATCATATTGACAGTTCCTTGCATCCACCTCCGACCTGAAAAGAAACAAAAATTGAGTCCTAACCTGTTAAATAGTTATAAAACAAGGTGGGTATGGGGAGAGGTCCCTGATATCCACATTTACTTACTAGGCACAATAACAATTGAGGTAAAAGAACACAATAGCCAATAGAAATACTTAGTTAAGCATAAATAAGTATTTCTATTGGCTATTGTAGACCCGACAATCAATCACTACTCAAATTTGTCAAAACAAGTCTCTTCATCAGTTCAATATCCTTACATCTGTTTCAACTTCAAATATCCAACAGTGGGTCCATGTCCTGTTCTGTTCCTGCCCTGGACCGGGTATGCTCCAAGCCCAGCAGCTGTGCACACACTCTCAGCCAGTGTCATTCCAGAGTATATCCGCTGCCGGAATTGTGAGAACAAAGCCCATGGGTACAGCATTCGGTAAACAAAGTTCCTGTTGTTGTGGTCTTCTGTTAAAATGTACTGAAACAATAGAAAAAGTGTTTATGTTTAAGGGGAATGTGCTAACCTTGAATTAGAATTGGGCTCAAATGTCATGATTTCATGAAATAGTCATTAAATAGGTTAATATGAACTTAGAGAGTTGTATTAATGATGTTTATAGCCTGCACAGACGACGGATTTTTGTCCACGGACTTTTTTGTCCGCAGCGATAGGCTATAATGATTATATAATTCTATAAACAAATATTTTGAATGCCCTAAATCATATTTAGATCAAAATACAACTTAATACTGACCTGCAATGCAAATTTCAAAAACCTAAGATAATTTGAATTTGCCTTTCGCCTTCATCTTTGTGATGCTTAGTAATTAACATCAGGAGAATTTTTGTTGAAGTTAATATTAGGTCCTTACATATGAAATTGGCGTTTTGTATGGAAGGAACAAAAAGTCGAATATTTTTTAATATAATATATTTAATTAATCAAAGTATGAACCATTGTTTTCAATGCACTTTTGCCATCTTATAGGTAGTTCATTGATCCCTTTACTAAAAAAACCAGTCGGACGGGAATCAATAAAATCTTTGAAGGCGATTTGGACTGCCCCATCGGAGTTGAATTTTTTCCCTTGCAAAAAGTTATCCAAATTGCGAAAAAAATGGTAATCTGTTGGAGCAAGGTCCGGGGAGTACGGAGGATGTCTAAGACATTCCAATTCAAGTAATGTAACGCAGCAGTCGACGCGCGTTTGCCGGTTTGCTTCAGTCAATTCGTGAGGTACCCACCTTTCAAGCTTTTTAATCTTCCCAATTTGCTTCAAGTGAATTAAAACAGTTTTATCACTAACATCGAAGCCTTCAGCTAACTCGGACGTGGTTTGCGATGGGTCCGCTTCCACAATAGCCTTCAATTCTCCATTATCAACTTGGGTCTCAGGCCGTCCACGGGGCTTGTTCTGCAGGTCGAAATTTCCAGAACGAAAACGTTGGAACCAAAAACGAACTGTGTTTTCTTTTGCAACATGACCGCCATACACATCATTCACCCTTCGAGTCGTTTCCGCAGCACTAGTGCCACGGCGGAACTCGTACTCGTAAATAATGCGATATTTTAAATTTTCCATTTTGTAAAATGAGTGACGCAAACAGAAAAAACAGAAGAAAAAAAACAAATGAACGACGGTCATCGAAGCACAAATACATGAGTAAATAGCTGTACAAATTTGAATTTGGAATTCCTTACCAAAGAGGAGAAATTCGTGATTAAAGTGGCCAGTACGAAAAACGCCAATTTCATATGTAAGGACCTAATAGTTTAGTTTAGCCATTTAGTAAATCTGCTAGTTAAAGTGTTATGAAACAAAACATGCTCACCTCTAGGGGCCAAATGTTAGACAAAGCCAAATACAGTGAAATATAGAGAGGGACCATTCTCATTGTGTTGATGGTAAAACCCAAACAGTCAACATACTTGCTGTAAGGCAGGTGAAAGTAGTCATCAAAAGTCCGGTATCTATAGTAAGGACCTGAAATACAATTGTAACTTATTTTATATTTTTCCACTGAATAATCTTAACATGTTGAGCGCTAATCCCAAAAACCGTGTTTTACATCACTTAGACCGAAATAATCATGGAGGCCAGAGGTATTAGAATTCATAGTAAAATGTATTAAAATGTGTTTCCTGGCGGACACACTGACCTCCGAATAAAGCATTGCCTGTATTTCCCAAAGGAAACCTGCAACCTCTGAAGGTGGTACTTTGTGTTTCCAGAAGGATACATGTGGCACATGTGTTCATAAAGGAAGAAAATAAAAATTCTTAATTTAAGAATCATAGCATTTTGACATTCAAGAGTGCCTATTTGAAAAAATAAATGATTTGACTTTGTCTTTTATGACTACACTCATAGGAAAAAGGTATATTATGAGTTTATAATATGTAATCTTAATTGAAGCTTCGTCAATCTTCAACACAATAAAAAAAAATAACTAAAAAAGTAAGATATAAATCCAAGAACACCACAAGTGATACAAAATTATAAAAATTATAATTGAGGGTCCTTATTATGAACATGAAATTACTTCAAAAATAACTATTAGCATTACCTGTTAACAGTCCAATGTAATTAAATGAATAATGGAATAAGTCTTGGAAATCAGGGTTTATGATTTCAAGAAAATCCTCGTCTTTCATCTTCACTTCTTTCTGTTCTTTGTTTTCATCTTTTTTAGCTTTTCCTACTGCCAGCCATGAGCCATTGATTTCAAATGCAACCCCCACTACTCGAAGAACTATTATCATTTCAATGAGGTTTGTCTGCCCTGAAGATAGTGGGAGACCGAACTTATCCGCCAGCCGAAAGAAGAATAGATATCCGAACATTAAAAAGAAAGTCACAATATGGCAGTATCTGAAACATAAAAAATTGTATGCACAATGTTTATTATATTTTAGTTATTTAATGTGATTAATTATTTATGTCATGCCTAATTAGACTATAGACCGATAAAACAAATTACCTGTCCAAGGCATGGGACCGGCAAAATTGTATGCCTGTTTTTGTAGACTGTTCGATAATAAAGACTTACCTGACAGTAGCCACTTTAATAGCAATGATACCCAGAAGTGCTGACAATATGGCATGGATAGCGCTGTATCCCGAAACAATGATAATAAGTACAAGGCCAACTATGCTGCCGACCCATTTCTTAGCTTGCACTGTCTTTAGAGCCCGGTAACGTGGCCCTATCCCAACGCTGAACAGAAGCAAGGATAAATATATAATATCGTTCCTGCTTTTTGTAAGAAAGGACAACATCTTTCCTGTGTGGTTAAGCCACAAATACACAAAATAAAACACCCTTATAATGGGCTAATCGAAAATCTGTTCTATGGCACAATCACAAACTCTGCAAAAACCAAAACGCACACAACAACAGTCACCAACAGTCACGATAATGACACTAATGACAGCGATTTGAGCAATTGACATTTGACTGACAGTGACAGTCAGCAAGGAATAAGATGTTGACGTTAGTGATGTAAAACTACTACTATAAAACAAACACTTTTATATGTTTAACATTATAATAGTAGATTGTACAACTAGTGCATAAAAGAAGCCATGTTAGCCCGAGACGCTTTTAATTAAAAACTTTCGAGCTTTTATTTCAAATTCCGAAAAGATTTCTTTAATAACTAAAGTTTATTTCTGAACGTAGTTTTTGTTTTGCCGAGTCAAAGGGTGCATTCCGAGTTAGGACTATAATCGATATTATCAATTTGAGCGTGCTTACTTAAGGTGAATGGGTAGTTGTAGCCCGCGAAATTCAATTTTTCTTACGTTTTTTGCAATTTTCAGGTCAGTGTCAGGTTGTATCTTGATCAAAATATGATTCGCGACAATAACAGGTACGTATTTACAGAATTATAATAATTAGAATCATTAATACATCTTTCTAAGTTAGATTTCTACCGCTAAGAACAAATCTCGTATCGAAAAGTGTTGATGGTAGAAATCTCACTTAAAGAGATATATTAATGATTCTAATGACTATAATTCTGTAAATACATGTCTATTGTAGTCGCAAATCATATTTTGATCAAGATACAACCTGACACTGACCTGAAAATTGCAAAAAACGTAAGAAAAATTGAATTTCGCGGGCTACAACTACCCATTCACCTTAAACCCGTACCGAATTAGGTATAAGCACGCTCAAATCGATAATATCGATTACAGTCCTAACTCGGAACGCGGCAAAACTGTCAAGTTAAATAGTGTCAATCAATCACCTGTCATTTAAAATATTGATTACTTCGTGTTTGCTTCGTGTCCAGATTTTTGAAAATACAAAATAATCAATGAAATATATGTTTTAAGTGCTATGAGACACATGTTGTGCTAGTGAAGATGGATGAAGAGGACAAGAAGTCAATAGTACAGACCCTTAACATAAGGATAGGGTCTAACATAAATGATTTGGCGAATGCTTTAGAATTACAAAATGAATTACAGATCAAGCGGGATAAACTTCAAACTAGTGTAAGTCGAACCATATTACCTCAATGAGTCGAACACTTTAATTCATATCCGCCCCTAAGACGACCCACTGACCCATATTATGTTTTTAATAATATTCTAGCTTTTCAATAATTCCAGCCTATTGTATACATGCACCAGTTCTATTTTTTCTAGTAGGTAATTTGTTATTTAAATACCTATTTATTTTTATTTTAGCTTAATATAGCCAACAATGAAGTGCCAACAAAACTGGCAGCAGCTTTGGAAAAGGCCGAATTGAATTCCGATCAAATAGACAAGCTAAAAACTAGAAGTGAAGAGTTAAAGAAGAAAGTTGAAACATTCCTGAATAAAACAGAACCACTGAGATATGAAGTTGATAGACGGTTTACTGCAATCAACAAACTGGAAGAAGTATTAGTTTACTTAAGATCCTTTGAGAAAATTGATGAATTGAGGTTTGTATGGACTTTAATTAGAGGTTTCTGCTGGATACAATAATAGATTACGAATTATGTTCCCATAAAACTCACTAGCTCTTCACCTGCATAGATTTCTCCTTGAAACTTGAATGCACAGTCTACTCCCTTTAAAGGGATTTTTTGGAAAATTAATTATTACTTGTGATGTTTGTTATTCAAGTAATTAAAGAAATAAATGTGCCAAGATTCAAGTTTGTAAACTAAAGGAATGAGATTTTATACAAACTATATTCCCTCTTTTCACCTCAAAAGTAGTTTATCATATTAGAAAATTGTTTTCCATGTTTCCATTTTTTGATTCTAAGATTATTTATACCCGTTTTCGAGTTTCCCTTCTAGTTAGGCGTACATTTGGAAATCCAAATACACATAATTTTTGTTAAGACTATTAATGAGACACAGTTGATTTTCTATTGTTTCGTCACCGATCGGTAACGCGCGGGGCTTGAACAGTTAATACGTTTCAAATTAAACATGCAGATTCTTCCATAAAAAGGGAGTAAATGTTAACACCCCTTAGACCCAAATGCCAAACCTTATTATTTATACCAAGTTTTTAGTAATAAGATTTTTCATACAAACGAAATTCCCTCCTTTTACCCCCATAGGGGTTAAATTTCCAAAAATCCTTTCTTATTCACAAAAGGAATCTACTCTCCAAATTTCGAATTCCTATCCTAAGTCATCTGAGCTGGGCGATTATATGTCATTTGGGATACAATCAGTGTGAACAAGATCAATGAGAAAAAGAAGACTGCCACTAACATAATTCTAATTTCATTCTTCATTACTTTACTATGTTGTGATTTAGTATCAAATTTTTTTGTATTTGGATATTAAAATGATTTGCCCAAAGCCTACCAAATGATGAGATGTCATACTGGCAGGTGATGAGATTGTGATATTTTGTTTTTAAATATTCTAGTCGGCAAATGAAACAGACTAATGATGATGAGCAATTGGTTCTACTTTATGGTGAGCTCAGAAAGATGTGTGGCCTGTATCAAAAGGGCCACAGGGCCACCTATGTGAAGGAATATACACACTACTGGCATAATGTGCTCAAAGAAAAACTTACCAAGTAAGTGATATTTATTAAAATTGGATTTTGTAAGTACAATAATTATAATATGCACACACAAAATACAAAGAAATATTCCTTTGTATTTTGTCTGTGTAAAAGGAAACATGACAAGAAGAACAGGAAATAAATAGTACATTACTGCAGCGGCCAGCAAAAGAGGCATTGATAGACGAACGTGTAGATGTGGGCCGAGGCGAAGGGCGGAGGGTGGGGTGAGCCTCCTTGGTTTTCATGTTTCAGAGTAAAAGTTTGTTCCATTTTTAATCTTTTAACCGCCCGACTTTATATCAGTTATCGTGCCCCCAGCGCCCGACAAAAAAAAAAACGAATAATAAATACCGATGGAACGAGCTGTGATGATGTAATAATAATACTGATTAAACGAGCTGTGTTATTTGGTCGTATATATACGACTCTGGCGGAATGGACACGAAAATATTTGTCGGATTAATCCGACATAAGCGGTTAAAAGGTTAAATTACACATAAGATATGAGTTTACTATGTAATTTATTTGGCCGCTAAACCAAGACAGATATAGATTTTCAAACGACTTTTGCCGGCCGCTGCTCGCGTGTATTTGGCCAGTACAGCAATTTCGATTTATCTCGAAGAAGGTTGCCAAAATAATACTCAAGTTTCCAAGCATGTTTGAGAAAACTTCTTATTTCTAAAGAAATTATGCTACAAATTAAATTATTGGTAACTATTTAAAATAACAACTAAATAATCAAGCAAATTTTTAAACTGCAAAAAAAAACAAGACAAGAATAAGTTATACTTATAATTGATCATTGGATACTAAAAATTAAAGCCCATTGAATTTCTTTCTATTTCTTTTTCATAGAAAAGCAATTTAAACAGTTTCTGCACATGTCTCAATACTAATTTATTTTTCAGACATTATGAAGATGTACTAAAGTTGCTCAAATGGCCGTTCTCAGCTCCAGCAGAAAGCCAGCCAGCACCTAAAGAGGTGATGGCGAAGTTTAGCAGTTTTACTAAATATCTGTTCCTAATTGAGGAACCTGAAGATCTAGTGAACAGTAATGTTACTGATGATGTATGGCAAGGTGAATAACCCTTTGATAAAAGTTTAATAAAATATTGGTATACTAAATATTTGCTAAATAAGGCCACCTTATGAACTTTTGATTCAGTACCATTTCATAAAAAACAAATACCTACCTACATTTGGATTTAGATTTTTGGGAACACAAACTCAATGTCATACATGACAAAGTTCAAATTCTATTGCAACCGAAATTTATTTAGGACCTTTTTATTACAAAATATGATCAATCAAAAATCAACTTAGACTACATAACACTAAAGTAGATAGTTAATTAGGTGGTGGTAAATTATTTAAGATAGAAGTAAAGAGTTCAAGTTTATGCTCGACTTTTTATTTTGACAGAGAAAGGCCCATGTCTTCCAGTAAGAGTACTATTGCGACCTCTTAAAAAGAGGTTTCAATTCCATTTCACGGGCAGTCGTCAAACGGCGCGTATTGATCGACCAGAGTGGTTCCTTACACAGACACTAACTTGGATTAAACACCATCAAGGTTTTGTTAAGACCCATGTTCAACCAATTGCTGATAAGCTGGAGCTAAAGCATGTTAGGGCAGTGGTATGTATGCAGTTGTTTATCCAACGTGTTCTCTAAATTTTACCGTAGATTAGTCCTCTGAATAACTAAGAACGTATACTAAAAATCTTTATAAATAATACCCTCTTCTTGCTAGCTTGGCACATGCAAAACATTTTGCCTCAAAATGTTATCATCTATTCGCTTTTAGTGTCTGTATAGCGCGTAGTTTTTCTTAACTACGCAACAGATGCGGTTTTCGCCATAATTTAGAGAATTTATTCCGGAAGCTATATGTTAATATGAAACTTACATATTATTATAAAGAAATCTTGATAGTAGTAGACACTAGTAATGACATCACACTAATATTATAAAGGCGAAAGTTTGTGAGTGTGTGTGTATGTGTGTTTATATGTTTGTTACTTCTTCACGCTCAAACGGCTGGACCAATTTTGATGAAATTTGGTATAGAGATAGCTTGAGTCCCGGGAAAGGACATAGGGTACTTTTTATCCCGATATTCCCACGGGATCGAGACTTATGCGGGTAAAACCGCGGGGCGCAGCTAGTTTTAAAATAAAAAATAGCCTGGCCTGCAAACTGCCCCATAAAACTTTCGAAATAGGTACTAAAACAATTAATCATTTTCAGGACGAATTCAATGCTGGTCTCATAGCACTGGCCGCTGAGAGATTGCACACAGTGCTAGCGTTGTATCACTCGCATGGCTCTAAAGGTGAAATAGTCGACGTCGACGCGGCTTTCGCTCATGCCGTGGACGAAACTCTAGGCTTTCAAAGAGAGCTTGTCGAGGTCACGGGCAAAGATAGCAATAGTGTACTCTCCGTTTTGACCAAAGTAGAGACGTTTTTGAGGTGGCAGACTGTGGAAAAGAAATGTAAGTTCAGTATATTAATTAACGCGACTTAAAGAGTTGTAGGTCGTAGGTTCACATCGAACCTCAGGCGCTATAATTTGTGTAAATTATTTCATCGCCGCTGCTCTCAAAACGGTTCACATCGTGAGGAAACCGGCATGACCTAGGACCAAAAATTCGAAGTCGTGTGTTATCTACTAACCCGCACTGAGTCCGCGTGGTAGATCACGGCCCACTTCCTCTCACAGAGAGGAGGCCTGGGTCCCAGCAGTGGGAACATTATAGGCTGATTAATATGTTTGTTGTATAGAATACTGAGCAAAATTGTGAAGGAAACTGGCAAGTTCTAGTCCTAGAAGACATGCCATCCAAACAACATTTTTCATTATGAATTACGGCCCAGTCCCTCTTACGGAGAGGAGCTGTGAGTCCCAGCAATGGGAACATTGCTGGCTGCTGGCTTGGGAATTATGGCTTTGGCTGTAGGCCCAATGTTTGCAACATCGACGACTGATGAGCCAATGTTATTTGGCCTCAAAAAGCGAAAACGGTGAAGTGCAAAAGATTTATATACTTTACTGAACCTATAAAAAGAAAAGTATGATATTTATAATAACTTAATCGTGAATTTACCAACAGATGCTTTAGCGAAGATGGACGAGAGTCTAGAATGTCCCCAGTGGAGCGAGGGGGTGGGGTCGGGCGCGGGCGCGGCGACGGGCTCGGCGCTGTGGATCCCGCGCGCCGCTGATTGGTTCGTGACGCTGCTGCGAACTATTGAGGATAGATACAAGCT
Organism: Amphipoea lucens; assembly: GCA_947508005.1. Classification (NCBI taxonomy): domain Eukaryota; kingdom Metazoa; phylum Arthropoda; class Insecta; order Lepidoptera; family Noctuidae; genus Amphipoea; species Amphipoea lucens. The sequence goes on from OX382358.1 coordinate 10,626,704, forward strand.
GCTACCACAGCCTGGGCACAGGTCAGTGTTTAAATACAAAGGAAAAGTTCTACTAGTGTTTATAAATGCAACTTGCCTATTATTTTGGCTCAGTGAGCCTGGCTGCCCAGTGCGATAGATAATTTCTTCTTTTAGAAAAAAAGTAAATGGCACTGTAGGTCTAGTATACACATCTTTGAATTTTATTAGTGCAAGATTGGCACTTTTACCCCTGTAATGTTTAAACTCAACAAGAGAAAAAGTGTCATATTCTACTAGTGTTTACGTAAGGGAACTTGTCTATAATATTTTTGAAATACTTAATAATATTGTAGGCGATACTGCTCTCGGATGGCAACTGAAGCAGGCTGCCCCACGTGCCAGATAATCTTGTCTTAATTGGAATCGTGTAGGTCGATTTTTATTGTTGCGAAAATGTTTCTAATTATGGCGTCTTTATGGAGCAGTTTTGGATGTGTATTTTGCCATTTTTAAAATATACAATCCGAATTCCGATATCAAATGATAAGATATTCTAATTTCCACATTACCTTGCAGACTGAATTTCCTGGAGCTTCAACTAGAGCTGGTAGAAGAATGGCGCATCCGCCTCACTCAACTGCTGAGCGCGGCGCTCGACAATCTTCACGTGGACTCCTTCCTGTCTCCCGACGCGGGGTCACATCCCGTGACAGCTGTCATCAACGCTGCTCATCATACGAGAACTGTTTTGCTACAGTGGGCTCATTCTTTGGTAAGGAATGAAGATATTTTTTTTTATAGTTTTGTTTTAATCTAGCTGTTTTTTTAATAGGTGTTAGTCGAAGGGATCAACGGGCTACGTTGTTTAGAGAAGAGCTCAGTGTATGCATTGTCAAATGGTGCATTTTACCATGGCAATAGCACCAAGCGGTCATTGATTGACCCTCTACATTTATTTACTGATTCTAGGACGTAAACAGATAAAAAGTCCATTCAGTCCATTTTATTCGTTTTATCTTCCCTTCTACTCTTACACACGTTGTCTAAATCTCTTTTTATCTACTCTCCTATCGCAGGTATCCTGGAAGAGATTTTTATAGAAATAAGCATCATCTTTTTACTTATTTTTCTGTCACTTTCATCTTGTCTGTTTATATGTGTGTACATAAATGGTTAAATAAATAAATAATAAATAACATCCATAATCAATATAATTATATCGTTGTTAATATTTTTCACTGAGGATAAAAGCGATAGGTACGTTGTATTTCTATGAAGAGATATTAAGGAAAGTCCATTGACGGCTACTACAGTGCTAAAACTCACCAATAATAGCCATTTTTAATGACCTACCCATCCAATCCAGCCTAAATTAAAATCCACACTTTAAAGCAACTGAACCTATTCCTTTATATTTCTCCAGCATTACCTCCAACTCCACTTCTACCGGCGTCAGTTCCTGAACTTCACACAGCAGCAGCATCAGGACGAGGAGTTCAGCGAGACCACGTCAGATACTGAGTATACTGACTCTGATGAAACACCCGTTAAGAGGCAGAAAGGTAAGAGACACTATTCACTGCAAGAGAAAAAGAGCTGAGTTTTTGAGCAGAGATCAATAAGACAGCTACGCTACGCACAGCTAAACGCAAGTGCATATTACAGCCGCATCGCATCCCAATACAATAAAGGCCGTCGCGGCCTGCTTATAGTTTGCGATGGTCCATACAATTATTGTGCTATACAGAGTGGCGGCTTGTGACTAAGAAATAAGAGCCGCACGGTTCGATCGATCAGGTTAAGCTACGCTTGCCGCGGTTGGTCCGTGGATGGGTGACCATCCTTACATACCAAGACCCCGCCGTGCCTCGGAAAGCACGTTAAGCCGTTGGTCATTCATGGATCTTTGACAGTCGTTATGGGTCATCAGAAGCCCGAAAGTCTGACAACCAGTCTTACCAAGGTGTATCGTATTACCCAATAACTGGGATGTGGAGGTCAGATTGGCAGTCGCTCCATGTGATATACTGGTATTCAGCTGCATCCTGTTAGACTGGAAGCCGACCCCAAAATAGTAGTGAAAAGGCTAGGCAGATGATGATGACAGAGTGGTAGGGACATCGACGCGCAGCCTGTTACCATGGATTCAGTACATGATTCTAAACACCCCGGTGATGAAATATTTCGGCGGCTATTAAAATAAATTGCTGTTCCATACTATTTGACCGCGTATGTATTGCGCTTTTCCTATGAAACAGCAGATTTTTTTTTTGATAACCGACGAACAGTTTCTGCGCTATGGGCTGCAGAATCATGTGCTAAATTCAAGGTTACAGTTTGTACATGGCTGTAGTTACCTTATCTTAATAAAGTCAAATGTAAGAAATAAAAACTGCAATGAAGAAAACAAAAATGGCGCCCGGCACGTCCTAATTTAAGAATTTACAAAGATTTGCCGTATTATGAAATTTTTCCGTTGCGATATAGGGATGGCGCAAACGCCCTGTATAGGTACATCTTTCTCATGAACAAATATAGCTCAAACACGCTTACGCACTATCGTTTTATAAGCTACAAACGACTAATTTTACAGATATAAGTGCGCAAGCTCTTTCTTTAATGGAAGTGGAACTGCAAGCTAAGCACTTGGCGCTAAGTGAGGTGTCTAGGAGGAATTCACTGGTGCCTGACTTGAACCAGTATGATATAGTGAGTATATAAAACACGCAAAGTATGATAGTTGGTTGATTGGTTTGTTGTTTTTCTAGTGTTAACTTTTTATTTAAATTGACCTTGTACATTTCCCCCAGACGTCTCCAATAGTGAACCTGGCGGTGACAGATCCCCTCACCGGTGAAGACGAGGCTGAAGAGGCGGGCGTGTTCGCTGAGGCGCCGGCTTTACTAGCGAGGCTACGAGATAGCGGCCTTGCGTCGCTCGCGGAACATATATTACTCGAATTCAAGGCCGGGTTGAAAGACTATAAGCGACAGAAGTAAGTAATACATACCAAGGATTATAGTGTGACAGATCCCCCCCTGTCCGGTAAAGGCGAAGCTGAAGAGGTGTTTGCTGAGGCGTCGGCTTTACTAGCGAGGCTCCGAGACAATGACCTTGTCTCATTCGCTGAACATATACTACTCGAGTTCAAGGCCGGGTACAGACAAAGAATTAAGGGAGAAAATTCGAAAGGCCCCAACCATCGTATTATAAAACGAGTATTTACTTTAGATCCAGGTTTAAACCATCGACCCATTTTCCAATTTCGAACTTACAAAATTTACAACTAAAAATCGGCAGTCCGTTTTCAAAGATGCAAAAAAGTTTGCAAAGGAGTTATTCTAATCCTAAACGGTAAGAAATAAGAATCTGATATAGTCGATATCACTCGATGGCGACGAATAAATAAATAATTTGGTAATCGCTCTATAACTGTAACTTTTAGCATAAACGCAATTAAAAAATAAATATTACGAGATAATTTTTTCAAATTGTCTGACTTGACTTGTCTTTTTACAGACAGAATTATCTCCACCGTGCACGTATATTTTCAACTCTATTGCAATTAGTTACGATTTAGTTCATTATCAATATTTATCAACATAATTAATAATAATAAAGATTTATTGTTCAGCTAGGACTAAATTACATGGCGAAGTAATCATACTAATATTATAAAGGTGAAAGTTTGTGAGTGTGTGTGTGTGTGTGTGTATGTTTATATGTTCGTTACTTCTTCACGCTCAAACGGCTAGACCAAATTTGATAAAATTTTGTATGGAGGTAGCTGACACCCTGTATTAACATATAGGCTACCTTTTATCCCGATATTACCACAGGATCGACGTTTACGCGGGTGAAACAGCATGGCGCAGCTAGTTAGCATAAAGTTTCTTAATCTAGCTAGTTAGTGGGTGCCGTACTGCTCTCCTAGATAGATTACAAAATAATCTGTGTTTAGGAGAATAAAAATAACTGGAAACTGGAATAACTCTAACTTTTTGCTGGGCTGTATGCGCTGACCGTTACAGACTTGACCGCGATATACGCAACTCTACCTCGCAGTTTACCTACCAAGCTCTTAACTAATTTCCCAATATTATCACCACCCAGATGGCACGGCCTCCTGATCGTAGAAGAGATGGCGCTGTGTGTATCGCCGTCCCTCTGCTGGCCGCTGTCGGCGCTGTGCGCGCGGCTGTCGGTGGCCGCACAGCGGTTAGCGCCCACACTCACCACGCGCCTGCGCGCGCATCTCGCTGACATGGTTGACATGTACATCTTTGAGGTAAAACACTAAAAATGTGAATTTTCAATGTTTGTTTGTTTGTTACGTTATCACGCTATAGCGGCTGATCAAATTCGGATGACATTTGAAACACGCAGACCTGGATTAACATTGGAGCGGTGAATGCTGTTGCGAATCCCGCACCCCCGGCCATAGATAGAGGTGGAACACCGCGGTGGTTTTAGCCGGTAAGAGTCCGGCATGCCCCTCTGTCACCCCCACGATAGAGGAAGTCCATGAGGATTTCCACCGCGAGAAAAAAAAAAAAGACCTGGATTAACATATAAGGTACTTTTTATGTAGGTAGTAATGTCCCTAGTACGCAATTTCATCACACAAAGTAGATTTCGTAAGTCATATCTCTAACGCTCGTGGCAGCAATTTACAGCTTGACGAACTTATACGTTCTACGCGTGTGTATCCTTCGGTCTTTCCGCCTTGAAATCAACTATACTTACCTATATTTATGTCGAATATACCCAGGTCGATTCCCAGGTCGGGTAAAGTGTTATTGGATTTTTCCATCAGGAATTACTCAGTAGCAGCCCGCCCCCTATTACGTGGGACTTAAACATAACTGGTGAAATGTGGGTGCTAATCAGTGTTCGCGATTTATTTACCAAACATGTAAACAAATATGTTTGTTTGGAAAAATAACTTATTCCTACACAAAAGTTCAGTTTACGCCACAACTTCAAACATTTTTATGACTTTTTAAATAGTACTAGTCACTCTGAAATCAACTTAATTTCTACTAAAATAAAGTTGATATTTGTTTAACTCGAAATAACAACAATTGGAAACATACATTTGAATAGACCTTTAATTAGGTATAGGTACACCTCTGCCTAACCCTTCGGGGAATATTTACGAAATAACGAAATATACCTACGACGAATATAACTTGTTCAATGGTACTGTTAATCTATAATGTATTAACAGCTTCTCTCTTTCGTAGGAGATAGTGCTTGAGAATTGGTTTAACACCGGCGGCACGATGCAGTTCACGCACGACGTCAAACGTAACCTCGTGCCAGCGTTCGCACCACCTAACAAACTAGCGTCGCAAGTCTACCAGTTACCCAGGTAAGTCAAATCAAACTATACAATCGAAAAAATAATAATGACAGAATATTTTTATATGCAACATACATTTAACTAAATTCAATTATCAATCGATTCGGCACCCTAATTGCGTAACACACTTTCAATCGAAATCTGACTCATTTGAAGGATATGAGTAATCCTTTGCTTCATATGTTCGAAAATGTTGTCGGCTCAACAACGTAAATAACTAAGGGCCTTGACACACTGGCGATTTGCAAGCTAGTCCAAAGCGAGGCGAGTGCGCAGCGAGCTCACACACAGAAATGGCCCTAAATGAATGTGGTTGAACGGTCAAAATGAAAGCCATTGCTACTGTTAGCGTGTTACGCAATTCCGCCGCTGATAAGATCTGATTAATGAAAACGGTTTAAAACCAGTACAATAATAAAAGACATACAAGAGAACATGATAAAGTTGAGATTAAAACAATAAAAAATACACACACACACATTCATGAATTCCTCTTAGAAGTACTTCTGCATGCCAATAAAATATTCTCGTTTGTTTTCAACGCCTATGCAAAAAATTTACATAATATTTTCGTCCTAAACAGACTTCTCGAATCCTGCAAACTCCTAAATATGGATTACGACGACGGGCGTCGTCTCCGCGCTATCCTCGCGAAACAACCAGCTGCTGCAGACGAAGCTCTCGACAACCTCAACATTCGCTACATACAACCCTCACAAGTCCTTCAAATCCTGAACCAAAGGACCGACCTCAGTGAAAGCACCAGTCCGGCATCAGTTATGGAGCTATTCTGAAGTTATGAGGGAGGAGGCGTCTAAACAACTTGCTACAGTACGGCCATCGACTTTTGAAAAAGTTCGGATTTTTAGAGCGTCTCTATCAGTCATACCCGTCTGTCTCTTTCTAGCTTGGTGCGTCAAATTAACGCTGCAGCGCAATTAGCGCTGTAGGCACTGCACATTGGTATGGCATGATCAGAAAGGCCGGCTGTTGATGTTTTCGTGTAACTGAGGTTATCGTTCTATTACTAAAAAATGTCAAAAAAGTGATTCAAATAACAAATTTCTTTCTTTTTAGTTGTAAATTGTAATTAAAACTCACCAAAATTAAATACTTAAAAATTTATTTTTCACTTAAGTGTACGTATTGTTTACCATTCGTAGGCCAAAATACATTTCAAAGTAAGCTTAAGCGACAAAATGATAAGATGATCGGTCTAAACTTAAAATCCCGATTTTTGTCAGGATCTGCGATCTGACATAATTAAATATTCACTTACAAACGAACGATCGATCTTAACAGTTACACGGCAACTATCTTTGAAATTCCTATTTGCATCCATTAATTTGCATAACTTTTAGCGGCCATAAAAACATGCTTATGTTTTGAATACACAAGCCTCTTCCGCCAACGTTATAGGAATTAATATATCGAAATCCTGTGACCTAGATATATTTGCATTACATAATATATTTATTTGAACATCACTATTCAGTTAGAATATCAATCAGAACGCGGTTACAACGAAGGTCGCAGGTATTTAGTACTCAAAAGACTTCTAAATATTTCCGCGTCATAATGATCCTTAAAATATGCTTCTCACATTTTTGATCACGCTTATAGAAGCCACACACGTAGCTACATATTTTTTAACTAAATGGGGGATTAAGTCCGTGGGTATGTTTTGTGTTGGTAATTTTCAGGCTGAAAGACCTAGTGCCTAGCTACAGTAACTACTATGTTTCTGGTCTAGCTAGACGATTTTACTCATGCGATTTCGGAACTTTCCGAGTATTTTGGACTCGACCAAAGCCTTTATTAGATTCACGACATATCCGCATTTGCTCATCTGCAGACTACACACAAAATACATATAAGAAAGTGGCGATGGAACACTTAGAAGTAGCCAATGGTATAAAAATATACCGACCGATTATCGACTATTTAGTTGTTTTTTTTTTAATACGGTACGACTCAAATCACTGGACTGAACATAGCCATCGACTTGATCCTTATTATAATTAGGATTATGATCCATATTCGATAATTTTGTACCAAAAAACATGCTTTTTCAACACTGAACATTAAAGTAACTTATTGAATCGACGGCATTAGCTAGTGGCAAGTTGATTTAAAGGGAATAGCCTCCTCCTCATAAAGGGTTTGATAAACAGCCGAATACTCAACCGCAACTCAAGTTTAATCATACACACACGGATCTTTATTGTTCTTTATATCTATCTCTTTCTGACGCTTAGAGGCGTCATTCGTTAGAGCGAGAAGTCCGCATCTGCACTCAATCGCACCGAGAGTTCTTTAACGTGTGAATGGATTTCTCGCTCTAGTAAACTACACTTCTGTTTGACAGAAAAGGATTGAGATACAAGAAGATGCTGGTCTGTGTTGTAAATGTGATTTCACCCTGAAGGTGTAAACGACAGAAAGACTGTTGAAAGTCGCGTTTGAGTATTCGAAGTATATTGTAGATTATTGTACATTTATGTATTAACGCTGTCTACATTTAAATGGCTACTATCATCTTAAATATATCGTTTAGGGCTTCTAGAAATAGTTACTACTGTTAGTAGCAACTGCATTTATTAGTCACTATTTTTCTATAGTTATATTCAAGTGTATGTTTTCTTCTGAATGTCTTGTAAAAAATACTATAACGTGGTACGTATCATAATACCAATTAAATCTTCGGTCATTTCCATTTCGATATCGACTGTCGGTATAAACCATTATTCTAAGCTGTACAACGATATTTAAAAAATTGACATTTTAATGTACCTAAGTTTGTTGATTCTCCGTGATGACTATTTTAGTACTTCGCAGTTTTTCTTAGTATGTTGTCACGCCACACAGCAAAACTCTGTTTTCTTCTTCAGCAAAGACCTTAAGCAAGCAACCTGAAGTGGCCCCCCACGAACGCTCGCGTCCGACTCACGCCTAATATGGGGGGGGGGCTAAGTTTTGAGCAATAATATTAAATTGTAAGCTATATCTAGCTTTAGCTGAGTGGCTTGTGGCTAAGTAATAACAGCCGCACGGGACGATCGATCAGGTTAAGCAACGTTTGCCGCGGTTGGTATGGTTGGTATGTGGATGGGTTGACCATCTTTACATTCAAAACCCCTCCGTGCATCGAAAAGCACGTTAAGCCGTTGTTGGTCCCGGCTGTCATTCGTGGATCTTTGGTAGTCGTTACGGGTCGTCAGAAACCAGTCTTACCAAGGGGTATCGTATTACCCAGTAACTGTGTGGTGGAGGTCAGATAGGCAGTCGCTTCATGTAAAATACTGGTATGCAGCTGCAACTGGTGAGACTGGAAGCCGAACCCAACATAATTGGGAAAAGGATAGGCAAATTAATGATGATGATCTAGCTCTAGCTAGTTGAGCGAAATCGGCTTGAAATGCTATTGATTTGGATAGGTACAGCTAAGTGCGTAGCAATCATTAGGGCCGTTTGCACCACAAACCACAAAATTTTGATACTTTAAATGTTTAGTGGTAAAAGAATTTAAAACATCTGTCTATTTCAGTCAATCGTTTGAAGATGAGACTTACAGTATAATGTTTTACTGTACGGCCGATAAACATGGCCGGTCTGAACATAGGAACTACGAATTTTAACGCATGTTATCTCACTCTTACTCGCCTCATGTCAGTCACCATTAGGTTCCTAAAAAAAAGCTATTACGCAGCCTTCTGCGCAAAATTCGGACCGGCCGTGATTCATCGGCCATACTGTAAATTTGTTTAGCGCCAAAACGTAGGTATTTAAAACATCTTTCTATTTCAGTCAATCGTTTAAAGATGAGAGTGACAGAATATTGTTTAAAATATATTTAGCGCCAAACGAATTTAAGTAGTTTGTGGTGCCAGCGGAACTCCAATGTTCTTATCAAAATAAGTATAAAACTGTCTATTATCAAGTCTCCGTCACAATAATATTCGCTCATGGTCGTATGTTACTGTTTCTTCGTGTGACGACTTTCAATGTGTAATGTGACCAGTACAGAAAAAGCAGCTAATTGTAATTTATTCTAGTTTTAATATGTCATGCGACTGTAGCTTAAAATGTACTGGATGTTTGCATGAATTGATATCTTTGTAATAAATGGAAATCGTAAAACTTACGTTGAACATATTCAAATAATCACATTTTATTCATATTGGTGTAAAGTTTGTCAAATCAGTCATTGTATCAACACATTCAATTTTCAATTTATTTTATGTATATTTGTGGTAAAGGTAAATGTGTTGAAAACACTTAGACTGAGTCTAATAATTATTTTAAGTAGGAGTTATTTTTTTTATTTCATGCCGTAATGCATGTCTTCTATTTATCTATTATAATACTGTATAAATAAATTAATATATTCGTGTTTTTAAATGTTTTATTTTAACAAAATACAAGAATATTGTACAAAATAACTTACGGACTACTATCTCAGATAGTTTAAACAAGCAATGGAATCTCCATTCTTAGTCTCAGTATGACATGTTTACTAAAAGTATTAAAACTAATATAAAGCCTGCACACAGATCTCAATAATGGCACAGAATGCACCCTGAAATCAAATGCATAGAGTTTTGCGAGGGTCGCAAAACTAGTGAAATTTTCACCAGTCAAAAAGACTCTTAAGACAGTATGGGACAAAGGCGGTAGTAGTCCAAAACCAAATCTTTTCTTTAATATTATATGAAATCAAACCCATCTATAGTCTCGTCGCGGCGTCGGTCTAAAAGGATACGCGCCATTTTCGATTGTGCTTTAATTGTTTATACAGGGTGTCCCTGGAAGTATGGATCAAATCGAATAGGGATTGGGCAAGGTCATTTCCAAACGTTATAGCAAAAAAAAATACAAAAAAAAAGAGAAGAAAGATCGAATTCGTGAAAACTATCAGGGCTATCAATTTTTTTTTTTTTTAGATAGCCCTGGTAGTATTTTTTTATGATTATTTTCTTTAAATACTAAGCGAAGTGATTGAAAAAAAATTAAAATCGGTCACAACTTTTGAACCGTAAAAAAATTCACTGAGATTCTCAGGGTTAAAAAGTTTGCAAATGACCTTGCCCACGCCCCTATTCGATTTGATCCATACTTCCAGCGACACCCTGTATTGACATCTATGGTCTAGTGGCAGTATGTCCAACATAATAACGTTAATTTTTGTCGTTATTATGTTGACCACCAAAAAAGTAAACAAATTATAACAAAGAGGCATTGGATGGGTTGGGTTCACAACTCGGGAATATTTGGAACTGCCGGATAATTACATAACGCACTAACAGTAGAAATGGCTTTCATTTTCACAGTTCAACAACATTCATTGCGTTATTTACGTTATTAAGCAGACAAATTTTTCGAATATATCAAGCAATGGATAGCAATATCCTTGAAATTGATTCAGATTGTGATTGAAAATGTGTTACGCAATTAGGGCGCTGGCTAATCTTATGTGTGGTCACAAGTTAAATAGGTGTAAAATATTACGTTAAGTATCGCTGTTTTGTTCTTATGATGGCATGCTCTTATCGCGTCTTTGACTTACGAACTATAATTTCATGAGTGCACTTTCGCGTCATAGTATATTCCATTGCATTAACACTTACAATTAAGAACTTTAAATTAAATCTATTACTAGAACCATAATATAATCAATGTACTATGGAATGAAAGGGTTATCCTCTTTCGTGCTTCCCTAAACTCCGAATTTGTTCACAGCCTCTCTTGCAAAATTAGTGAACAAAGTAATTTGTCAGTGCATTTGTCAAATAAATATTTTTCACAAATATTTACAAATAGGCAATCAGGGGCCGTATAACGAAGTTAATGCCATCATGATTCCAGTGCGGAAAAGGGACGGTTCTATCGGTCATGTAGGTATAGCTCCGTCTCTCTCTTACACTGGAATCGTGATGGCATTAGACCGTCATAATACGGCACCGGTATTCATTCATTAGACAATAAATAATACTTCGCTTATGAGTACCTACTTAGTTTCTAAATCTAAAAGTACAGTCATCAACAACATTATAATACTTGTAATAAATATTGAATTAAATTTTAAGCTTACAATAACTTTCTCGATATTACAAGATTACTAAATCGTTCAATAATTATAATTTTCCTAATAATAACTAGAACGGATAATTATTATTACTATCACATAGCACTGGCGGTGGATTCAGTGAATCGCCTTTTATTATGATTTAAAGAATTTCAGTTTAAAACGTCTACAGTTTGTACTATACATTATTTTTACACACATCTAGTCTAATCTTGTTTGCTATATTAAATTGTCTTGAGTCAGCTGCACTACGCCATAAAACGGATGAACTAAGTACGTTTTTTTATTGTTTAAAGCAGTGCGATAAAGTAATTCCTTGGGCACTGCGTCTAATTAAATAATTTATTTACATTTTTCTTCCGGAACATTAAAACGACAGGAAAACGGCCTGAGCCTCAATTCGAGTCGAATATTTTCCTCGTTTTCGCGATTTGGACCATTTTTTTTAGTGATGTTCTACTACTTGACCTCGGCATTGACGGAGAGGTTGGTGCCTGCTTCAGCTTCGCGTTGCTTCCGTGGGTCTTGCGTGGTGGTGTTCCACCACTGCTCGTCGCCGGATGCGTATGCGACGAACACCAAGTTCGTCAGTATGAACACGGCCAGCGCTATCCAGAACACCAGCCGCCATTGTACTAACGTGCTCTGAAAAGGTAATTTGGATTGTTATTAAACCTTAAACTTTTTATGGAATAACATAAGTAAATTATTAACTTCATCAAGGTCTTGCTATTTATGGAAAGAGCCATTTTATAACCTTTTGTACACCCAAAAGTAATTTGGTTGTAGGAAGGATAATCCTTCTCCATGAACTATAAACAAACTGTCCTCAATAATGTGCAGAATGGTGGATTATGTTCTTCTATTCTAAAGTACATAACTTTAAGTGGACCAACTGCTATAAAATTATGCAATGCAATAAAAAAAAGCATCAAGAGATTTCCATAACGGTCAAAGCCTTTTTGTTGCCAAAACAAATATCAAGGACTCGCGTTCGATTTGCCGAAGTCACCTTGCATTTCAATACAATACGCAATTTGTTCCGGTACTTACATCAGGAGTCAGCAAGCCCACTAGGTATGGTGCTATGATGCCGGTTATAGCCCCTATGCCGTTCACGATGGCCATTATAGTCCCAGCGTAATTCCCGCTCAAGTCAAGAGCGTTAACTTTCATGCCAGGGTAGAAGGCGCCCATCAGACCCATGGATGCAGTGAACAGGATCACGACAGCATCTGTGTTGCAGCCGGAGTATGATGCGAGGATCATGCAGATGCCAGGACCGACGGATGCTGTAGAGAAAATTGTGGGTGAGTTTGTGATTGAATAGAAGTCGCGTTGAAGTTTAAAACCGTCGTTAAAATAAATATTTATTTATTTATTCTTAGCCTATGTTGTCCCACTGCAGGGCAAAAGCATCTCTTTCTTCTTATCACTCCTGCCTGTCTTGAGCTAGTGCCGACCAATGCTGTCTGTAAGAGTCAAGGTCTAAACCACTTTCTTCATGGACTACACATAATTATGTTTAGTTGCTATGTATAAAATAGTTTCTCGTCACAGTATTTATGTGTAACTCACAATGCTACTGCTGCGATCATAATCATAAAATCCGGTAGTAAAATTGCGAAATCTTCCTCAATCATCATAAAAGTGAGCAAACAATTTTACCTAATTAAATAAAGCACAATGTTATGGTATTCAATTAGCATGTACATAAGTGTTACATACCGATTGTAGTGAAAGTTTTTCTAGCGTTAGTGACAGTTAGCCAGTTTCTCTTGACAATCTTGTCGCAAATCCAGCCGAAGGCGATGGAGCTCAGCCACATGACTGCGTAAGGCAAGGCAGCAAGCGTGCCTGTCCGATGTATGTCGAACTTGAGGACTCCTGTCATGTACTTGGGGAGGTCGGTCACCATCGTAAAGTATCCGTAGTCGTGGCCGATCTGTTGAAGAAATGTAGTGTTAGATTCGGACGAAAATGGTATTTGTTTGGGCTAATAATAGCACATGCGATTACAAAATCGGTTATAGAGAACGAACACTGATGATAAGCATTTGTTTTGGTCGTTTGGTACGATTTTTTGTGTAGGTAGCTATGTAGATACGTAACTAGGTCATTAAAAACTATACTTTCTGCGCAACAGTCTGAAATCATAGGCTTACCTAAGGACGTATACCTAGCCGAAACAAAATAAAGACGTTCCTAACCAGCTGCTTCCGTACCTAACCTACGTATCTTACGTACCTTATGCAGTTAACAATAAGCTTTTAAAAAGCCGAATTTTGGTTTTGTTAGTGTTTAACACACAATAAGCAGTTATGCTAATCTGATGAGCATAATGACTTGATGATCTAGTCACACACTCCTTTTACTATGCCTTATAAGTTGTAATTAGGCAAAACGTAAGTCGTAACGTGTTAGGCTGTATTTACACCTGAGAGCACGTGAGCGATGTTATCTTAATTCCGGGGGGTAAAGTTGCTGAAAATCTGAAATGTTATTTTCAGCTCCGCCCTAAGCCTAACTTACATTGTTAAATCTAACTACGGAATGGGCTTGCTCTTGACCACGGTCTCGCCCTATGGAAAGCGATGGATGGGGATTTAGATGGAACAAGCGGGCTTCAGAAGATGCCGGTCCAATCGCTTTGAAGGTGGACGGTTTTGTAGGTGGTAGTGGGGAACAAAAATGCTATGCTACCGCATACTACAAAACTACAAGTAACTCGGCAAATAAGGCTGGAAATAGTGTTACGCTGACGTCGGTCGCGTACCTACTGTCGGTCACGCGTATCAAGCAAGACGCTGACGATAAATGGACGTGTGTAGTATAGCACTGATGGTCAGGAGCGCGAGTCAATACGAATCGGTACACGACTGACATCAGCGACCGACGTCGGTGTAACAGTATTTCCAGCCTTAAAGTTAGATATACCTACTTTTAAAATCGTTGATCCACTTACTAAATGAATAAGGAATCTTTCCTGTATTGATGTTTTTTTTTACATCAAACAGCTGTGCTATGTAATGACATGATGTAGGCTGGCCGCATGCGTCCGGTTTCCTGATTCGATTTCCGAATCAGGAATTCAGATTCGGAGACCCTGAATGCACGCATTTCATACAAAATCTTTTCTTTAGCGCACACGTTCTTATATTTTCCGTTAGGACGTATGCGGCCAGCCGTAGACGCGCTCTAATGACACGTGCGTTCTTACGCACGTCGTTTGACGACGTACTCGTACAATGTACTACTACGTTCATACAGTGTAAGAAGATTATGTCAAATGCATGCACGTGCAGTTTGTACAGCGAACGGCGCGTGCCGCGGCTTTAGTAGGTATTATACAAAATTGTAATCCGTGTGTTACTTAATTGTGTGCATAACACTCAATCCGAACTACCTATACTTTAGCTCCAAAATACAATACTTACTTATGTGGTATAAATGACTTTCTGAACTCCTTTAACTTTTACTACCTCAGTAGCACTTGAGTTGCTACAAGTAAGTAACTAGGTACCTACCTAATAGGTAGGTAGATAACTTTATCTATTACGTATAGGTACTTCCTAGTCGTCGTATAGATAGAAATGGACCTTACATTCAGGAAAATATTTTAGTCAGTGTACCTACATCCACAAGTCTTTCAAAATATGTACCTACTTATTTTTATTTTTTTATTGCTGAATGGGCCCGCTCTTGACCTCGATCACGCCTGATGGAAAACGATGGATGAGGTCTATGATGGGACAAGCGTGCCCAGAAGATGTCTAATGGCACTGGAACTCCCACGCATCGACTAAACACAGCAGGCTGCTTGACGCCGGACTCCGGTGGGAGGGTGGTCGCAAACCAGGCGGGCGTTAGCCCTACCACCGCAAGGGAAGAATTGGCCAGTCAAATACAGTGTTGGGTGTGACTGTCCAGGATGCGCCGAGCGCTCGGTTCAGTTGAGTAACTGGCGGAAAAAACTGCGCTACACGAGGAGGCTTCTTCATGCATCCCAAGAATATTGTTAACAAATGACGATCGCAATAAAGCAGTGTGGTTAACTGGTACCTAGGTATACAAGGTCTTTTAAAATTAACTGATCTAACTTCATAGACGTTATGGATAGAAGGCCCTGTAGAATCTTAAAACTGTTTTAGCACCTCATTAATACAAGGGGAAATTGTAATAACTAAAAACTTGAAAAGGGGTCATCATGAGGGACAACTTTTTACTATGGGCCCAACTAAGAAATTTAAAAAAATCGGTTGTTCCATACATGTTGCGAACATAAATGCATGGAGTAGGTAATTGGTACCTATTTGCTTTTTCAGAGTTAGTAGTTAATAAAAGTTGTTCATAAATACAGGCTTATTTTTTTATCACCATCCAAATTTTTACAGGGTGTTCTACCCATGAATATGAACAACTTTCACTATGGGACCAACTCTGAAATCACGAAAAAAAAATCAGCTGTTTCATACATTTTGGTCAAGTATATAGGTATTGAACTTTTGTATGAAACAGCTGATTTTTTTTCGTGTTTTCAGAGTTGGTCCCATAGTGAAAGTTGTTCATATTCATGGGTAGAACACCCTGTAAAAATTTGGATGGTGAATAAAAATAAGCCTGTATAAGTAGAATGGACACTTTTAAGGTTTTCAGTTATTTGAATTAATTACACCTTGTTTATCGATTATGATGACTAATGTAATTGTTTAGCAAGGCAGAGCAAATTATCGACTTATTGTTAAACATTACACGACCTGTTATAAGTAAAACTTGTGAAGGTAATGTCATCGATTCGAATTAAAAATAAACAAAGAGACGTCGCACTTCGACTCGTTCAAAAAATCTACAAAAAAAACCATTAAGTATTCTATACGGCCTTTATTTCATTCCGTGTTATTTTCTTCCGTTCGTTAACTGCTCTGGAATTCATTTTATGCCTAATATTTCACTGCGAGCGACCTCTAACTTTGGTAAGTAGCAACCTCACCGGAATATTGATGGATTGTGACGCGCAAAACTAATACTAATGCACCTACAACATAGTTCCTGAACTGTGAACAAGATTTAGGAAATAACCACCAAGGTGAGAGAGATTAGTAGGTATTTAACGTAACGTTGAATTAGACGGGAATGGATAAACGGATAAGCAAACCCGTTAAGGCAATTTCTGCATTTGGCCAACTATGAAGATGTGATAAATCACTGTATAAATATATTGATTTCAGTAATCGATATCAAACACAGCTTCTCTCTTCGAGAGGGAGTGTGCAGGTTGGTAGATCTCACATGTCTTCGAATTTCTGGTTCTAGGAAATGCCGGTTTCCTCAAAATCTTTTTCAGAGCAGTGGTGACGAAATAATTTACACAAAGTAAAGCGCCTGTCTGGGTTCCAACCAACGACCTACAACTCGTAGGTCGCGGCCATTACCACTGGGCCACCACTGCTCTCCGTACCTTGCTGAATTGCATCGATCGATTGTAAATATGGATCAATAACACCTATTGAAATCATCGTCATGAGTGAAAGTATAGCCATACAATAGATTTGTTTTATATTTATTTCAATAATTCAATAATACTGAAGGCATTATAGCATACCTGTGCGCAAACCAGGGCCCATAGCGGGACGGACATGAAGATGGCCTTCCACGGTATGGCTGAAGGTAGGCTGCTACGGTGACTGCCCAGCGCCTCTTCTAAATACTTCTTCTCCTTGTCGGATATGAACGGATGCGATTCGGGGTCGTTGTAACACAGTAGCGCCTAAAACAAATGAAATTAAGTTGAATAAAATAAAATAAAAAATACAGACCAAACATTTAAATGATTGCGATACGTAAACGAAGATTGATATTTTTGTATAGATACCAGTACAGAAGGATCTAAAGTTACGAGGGCGAGGTTGTAAATTCGAGTCATGTGGAACAAAGCCTAATTTAAGTGCTCACAGACACGGGCGACACGCGTCGACGAAAGAGTCAAAGAGGCAACTGCAGGTCCGCTCGTGTGTATGCACACTTAGACAAAATGAAGGTGCAAAATAATAATATCTACGTGCTGTAAATCAAACAATAAGGAACCACTTTACAAAGATAAAGAAAAAATAAATAGTAAAAAAAACATATAAGTTACACAGACATTATTCTTTGAAGCACTAAATATAGACACGCCAATTTAACCTGTCGCCTTCTGGTTAAACTGGCAAGAAAACAATTAACAATAGATATATAAAGCCGGTCTTTATTATGATTGGTCTGAATACGGATAGGTACAACTAAATGCATATATGTATAAGGCATAGTAACAGGTCGATATTGGCTTCCGGCACTTGGAAGTTGGGACTTATATATCGCGGGCGCGCGCGGGGCAAAAACTAGGCATGACAAAAGGGCAGATCGTAAAGAGTAGTACTACGGGTTTATGGGTCGTTCACATTACTAGCAAAATGTAAAGACATGAACAAACAGCCCAGATCCTCTAGCGTTTCACTTCTTTACCTGTAACATTGCCATCGATAACTTCAGAAGAATGCTGAACTTACCCAAAGAATAAACCAGAGGATTCCGACAGCACCAAACAGGTAGAAGACGGACTGCCATTCACCAGTCTCCTTTATCACCAGCCCTGACAGGTAAGTGCCAGCTATGTTTCCAATCTGGGCTCCTCCGAAGACTAGGGAACCCATTCTTCCTCTCTCTGATACCGGTGCCCACCGCGCAAGCATTGCGTTAAGTGCGGGAAATGTGAAGCCCTGAAAACAATGATGATATGACTTATTGATGCTTGTTATCATGCTTACAAAGATGATGGTAGATATATTATGATACATGTTATGGTTTGTTCTTAGTTGCACGTGTCCAATGTTTATTCTGGCCCAAATCATAAAGCCAGACACGAGAAGTGTCCATAATCAAACAAACCATGAATAATTCTGTTATAATAGCTTTGATTTTCAGTTTGGTCACTTAAAACACAGATCCTTTTTATAAACGACTACATGTTAAGACAATAGAGAAATCCTCACCTCTCCAAGTCCCTCCAGTACCCTCAGAATGATAAGTCCAGTGGCGCCACCAGCGCTAACAGTCCATGGCGTCAGTAGAGTGAAGACTGCGGTACTCAACACTCCGAACCCGAGGGAATACTTCCCTCCGAACCGTTCGGCAAGCATCCCGCCCGGTAAGTGCGTGACGATGTACCCGTAGTAGAACGCACTTAGGATCATGCCCTGCGTTGCTTCGTCCCAGTCGAAGCGTGTTAGCTCCTGGAAGAGGTAAAAGTATTAGTATATATTAGGTTAGCTTCAAGAAGAGGAACAACCCAGTAGGTACAATGCAAGATCCAGAAAGATGATACTACTAGTAGATTCTAGGATTCTTAGCAAATGTTACACGACTATTTATTCGATTATCTATACATATAAAATTCAAAGTCCTGACTGACTGACTGATATATCAACGCACAGCCTAAACCGCTGGTCCTAGAGACATGAAATTTGGAGGGTGTGTTCTTAGTGAAGTCCACTAAGAAAGGGTTTTTCGAAATTCCACCCCTAAGAGGGTGAGTGGGGGGAGGGTAAAATTTCATGCGGACGAGGTCGCGGGCAGAATCTAGTCTAATATATAAAAATCACGTGTCACAGTGTTTGTTATCGAACTCCTCCGAAACGGCTTGACCGATTATTATGCTTTTTTTTATGTATATTTGGTAGGTCTGAGAATAGGTCGTAGGCTATTTTTGCAAAACAACGTTTGCGGGGTCAGCTAGTAGTAGGTATATAATCCGACCTACTATAGTTTTCTTTGTCATGACGGAAACCTTTACCTTAACCTTTGCCACTTGAAATTAAGTTTGTTTACTAGTAAAATCTCAAAACCAATCATTTATACGATAAATAACATGTACCTAATCCAGCAAACCTTACAAATCGGCTATTTTACGGTCTTTAGCTGCGTGCAATGATAATTATATATATTTTGTTTTACCGCTTTTGTATTTTTACTGCGTTAAGGCATTTCACGCGGTTTTCACAGATAAGCGCACACTATAAAAAAACATTTAATTTTAGAAATACTAGGTGTAATTGAAATAACTGAGAACCTAGCTCTTAAGGGGTTATTGTGCGCATCATTAAGAACAACTTTTACTTTGGTACCAAGCCTAATCGCGAAAAACAATCATCTAATCCATAACAGCAACACAACTCACATACATAATCAGCCTATAATGTTCCCGCTGCTGGGACACAGGCCTCCTCTCGATGAGAGGTAGTGGACCGTAATCCACCACGTGTCACGTGGGCCCAGTGCGGGTTGGTAGATGTCACATGTATTCGAATTTTTGGTTCTAGGGCATGCCGGTTTCTTCAAAATGTTTTTCTTCACCGTTTTGAGAGCAGTGGTGATGAAATAATTTACACAAAGTAAAGCGGTTGTCTGGGTTCGAACCTACGACCTACAACTAGTAAAACGGCCGTTACAGCTCTGCTCAAAGCTCACATAACTCGACAAAATGTAGAGAACAGCTGCTTTTTTAGGGTTCCGTGCCCAAAAGGTAAAAACGGGACCCTATTATTAAGACCACTGGCCGTCTGTCTGTCTGTCTGTCCGTCTGTCTGTCAGTATGTCACCAGGCTGTATCTCATGAACCGTCATAGCTAGACAGTTGAAATTTTCACAGATGATGTATTTCTGTTGCTGCTATAACAACAAATACTAAAAACAGAATAAAATAAATATTTAAGGGGGCTCCCATACAACTAACGTGATTTTTTTGCCGGTATTTGCTCGATATGAATAACGGCAACAGAGCCCTGATTCACAACCATACGACAGGCTATCGTATCGAAAACCTAACATTTCTATAACCTGATTTGACTTCCCCTCAACAGCAAATAGCTGTTGGAAGAATAGCGGGCGTCTATTTGGTTTAAACTGACAAAATTTTCGGGTTTTGGACTTGTGAACAGCGTTGAGAAGACTCCTACGATAACAATGATTAATGTTCGATACGATACGGAAGCATATCGAGTGTTTGTGAATAAGGGGGCAGGTAGACGCTTGAAACGTTTACGGAATAGGTACTTAGTTGTATATTCACTTTAAAAATAAATAATTAAAATAAAATTAATTAAGTGGGGCTCCCATACAACAAACGTGATGTTTCTATATAATTATGCAGTGTTAAATATTGTACGGTGGTACGGAAAACACAATCACACATTGCCCGAGCTGGGAATCGAACCCAGGACCTCATGTTAAGCAGTAGCGCTTGCGACCATAGACAAACGAAGTAGTCGGTAGGTATTGTAGGGTATCCCAGGGAGATCGACGCGCACACTGAAACCATGAATTCAGCACATGATTCTAGACGTATTAATTTTTATTGTCTGTGTTCCATACATTTCGGCCGCGTAAGTATTGCACTTTTCTATGGAACAGCAGTTTTGACCAACAATTTCAACGCATGGGCGTTCAGAATCATATACTGAACATGGTAACAGGTTGCGCATCGATGACCTTGCCATCCTGTATAGGTACAAAGCTACTGAATGCGTTTATGTAAAGTTTATTCAAACTTATGTTTCAAATTAATATTATTTCACGTTAAACAAATATCAACTTTATTTTAATGGGAATTAAGTTGATTTCAGAGTGACTAGCACTATTTT
This sequence comes from Amphipoea lucens, assembly GCA_947508005.1. NCBI lineage: Eukaryota > Metazoa > Arthropoda > Insecta > Lepidoptera > Noctuidae > Amphipoea > Amphipoea lucens. The sequence goes on from OX382358.1 coordinate 10,647,789, forward strand.
TGGAAGTTGTAGCGTAAACTGAACTTTATTGTATAGGGTTTAAAGTTATTTTTCCACAAACTCATATTTATTTACGTTTTTGGCAAATAAATCGCGAATGCACATTACCATCTTATAAAAATATAAATAAATAACAGAGGAAATATTATGCAAAAAAATAAGACACTGTGTTATTGCAACTAGTATCTAACAACATAGCAACCTATTCTATTAATGTTATCTGTTATCTATTATTATGACATAAAGCCGTTATAAGTATATAAGTTAAGTAGGTACTAGGTCAGCGACCTCTACCGTGTCTATTTATTAACTGACTAGCAGCGCCTGCGGTTTCACCCGCATAAGTGTCGATCCCGTGGGAATATCGGGATAAAAACTATCCTGTCCTTTCCCGGGACTCAAACTACCTCAATACCAAATTTCATCTAAATCGGTTTAGCGGTTTAAGCGTGAAGAGGTAACAGACAGACAGACACACTTTCGCGTTTATAATATTAGTATGGTTGTTGTATGAAAGAGTTTATATAAAGACGATTTGCAGCTGTTCTGCATTTTCTAAGCGTGGTGGTTTGTCGTTTTGTACATTTTTTTTTTATTCCAGTGTTAATTCTTTAGCAAAAGCTCAGGTGGGTTTTAGAAATATGGCGTACCTAACATTTTTAAATACGGGGTCAAATCAAATTAAATAGTGAAACTTAGAGTTACAAATTTCACTTAAGCATACCATTATAATTTTCCCAAAGCTGAGACACAGGCCTCCGCTTTTCAAGAGAGAGCGAGCCAAGTATAATCCACCACGCGGGCCCAGTGCGGGTTTGTTTTCGCAAGATAATTTAAAATCACATTGTATTTAATTATGTCTATTTTTAGTGAAGTACCTATACAGGCTGTTACAGAAAGGGTATATCAATACAAACGGGTTGAAGAGTGTATCTGGTCTAGAATCTCTGTACAAAATTTCAGCTCAAAAGCAGTAACTTTGAAAACGCATAATATTTTTTTATTTCGACATCACGGCGCTGCACTGGCGCGCGGTGGCGTGATGTGCGTGTACTAGGCGCACAGACACACTACAGATAATGGATAATGACCCTCGTAGTGCGGTGACACGTTTGTCATGATTTCAATTTAATAAACCATCGAAATAAAAAAATATTAAGCATTTTCAAAGTTACTGCTTTTGAGCTGAAATTTTGTACAGAGATTCTAGACCAGTCTATACACTCTTCAACCCGTTTGTATTGATATACCCTTTCTGTAACACCCTGTAGGTACGTAGTTTAAAAAAAACATAACCCCCCTTCTGGCGCAGTCGGGTAAAAACACTTACAGTAGGATCAGCTCCATCCATGCCAGCTTCTTGAACATCGCTAGCAGGACAGGAGCCATCGTTGCCTGTAGAATGTGGTCGTCGATGAACCATCTGCGTGATGGCTATATTGAGGCAGACCCGCATCGTGTACGCGTTGGCCACCGCCAGGAAACCCATGATGGCCATCACCCATCTTTGAGGTATTATGAATACTGGAAACAAAAGAAAAATATTCTTTATACTTATTACTTTGAAAATATATTTTCGAAGTTGGAATAAAACTCCGGAATATTGAGGTACTATCGATTAAAATATAGTTATAGGTAAAAGGCGTAGTTAAAATAACGGAAAAGGGGTGATTGAATGAAGTTGATCAGTATGATCAACTTTCAATATGGGACCAAACCAGAAAACGTGAAAATAAAAATAACCAGGTGTTTACTTCGTCAGAGAAGATACGGGCCCGTCCGAATGTAGTTGGACCCGTCAAAACAAGTGTCAAATTCAATTTTTTGGAAGGCCAAATAGGTACATTTCGAAAGTAAGGACAACTGTCAAATCGTGTTGTCATTCGTTCTTAGTTCGGGCCCCAAACTAATCATAAAAAATTAAGTCAAGTAATACGGAGTAAGGAATGCCCGTAACTTCGACTGAACCTACAGATTTCGTGCATACCTACGGAGTAGACCCCTGCTCCGTACATTTATGTTCGCATAACTCGACAAAATGTAGAAAACAGCTTTTTTGTGATTTCAATTACTTACACCTTTCAGAAATAGAAGCTTCGTATAATCACCGGCCTTAATAATATATTTTTACTATTCAATTCTCGTTACATATTTACATAACAGAATTTTGTGTAGCTCTCCGTGCGCCTTTATTCAAAATACAAAACATTTTGATCTAAAGTAATAATTAATAACAAGTTAACAACATTCATTTAGCACATGGGCATAAAAAAAAACTCGTTACGAATATTTTTATCGCATTTAAAATAATTAATTAACGAATACATTTTTTTAAAGTTAATTACTGTTGTTAAATGTACATACATATTAACACAATTATCTTATTACAAGAAGATAAGGTATTTAATGCCTAAGTGTGTCTATTTAGCCTCGACTTTGTTGCACAACCTGCGTGGCGGATTAAGAGAATGCACTTTAACGATTGTGTAAAGATCCGACCACATCATCATCTGCCTAGCGTCTTTCCAACTATGTTGGGGTCGGCTTCCAGTCTAACCGGATGCAGCTGAATACCAGTATTTTACATGAAGCGACTGCATATCTGACCTCCACAACCCAGTTACTTACTGGGTAAGACTGGTTGTCAGATTTTCGGGCTTCTGACGACCCGTAACGACTGTCAAAGTTCCACGAATGACAGCCAGGACCAACGGCGTAACGTGCTTTCCGAGGCACAGAGGGGTCTCGGTATGGTTGTGACCAACCGCGGCAAGCGTAGCTTAACCTGATCGATCGACTCGTCCGGCTGATATTACTTAGCCACAAGCCCCTCAGATTCACAAGCCCCAAAGATCCGACCACATAGCGAGTCAGTAATATTCCGATCACTCATAATACTGCTGTTAAGCTCTTTAAGTTCTGAGTTAATGCGTGCACTGACTGGACAGGTTCACTCAAATCTGTGTGGTTCTATCCTCAAAAGACCATTTCAGACATTAAAATCTGCATGGTCCTCATATGATCTGACCAAGATTACCTATGTCTGGACTTTAAAAGAGACTGAGAGAGACCTTTGAACTTGTTTCGGTTTTTCTTCTCAGAGTAGTTAGATAGGAAGTGTTTTAATTTCTACCAATTTACAGAAATAAATATCATAAATATCATTTAATTTCATTGCAACATTAACTGACAAAATGTAGGTCTTTGGCATATATTTAAAAATACATTTTACTGTCTGACTAACGACTAGAAAGTTGGCGTCCTTTTACTTGTTTTTTTTTATTATTATTAACCGTTGCATTGATCGCTATGTTATGCAATTCATAGGTATTAGGGTTTATGTAATTTTAATGGGCCCGATTTGTAAGCACGATTAGTCATTTGTTTATCCTGTTTAGCAGCACGTTTTGTAATTGTATTTGGAACTAGGTAGTACTTATTTCTTTTTTTTCTGATTACAGTTTTGGCCAGTCACGATCAGTTTTTTTTTCTGAGGGGCAATTCTCGTAATATTAAGAACGTTCACAGTCTGACCTCAGTCTCAATCTTTCAAAAATACCTACCTCTAATTTCCGGGATCCCTTCTTTTCGCTTAATGTTCTTTTTCCTAATATACTTTGGCATAACTATTTTGGTATAAGTACTTACCTACCTAATTTGTTTTGCCATTATAATACTGTTCCATTTTTTTGGCATATAGTTTATGTTGGCATTTTTATCTTGAACGCTAATTTGTTTTGGCATAAAATACTAAACGACGTCAGGGGCACACCGAGGTTCAGTTTGGTTAAGTTAAAACCCGGCAGACTGCGCGGGGCTCCATCGACCTGACGTCGTTAGAAATAAAACGAGCATGCTAAATTTATGCCAAGTTATATTATGCAAATGGATAGGGAATCCTAATTTCCCTACATTTTTGACAAGCTTATGACATTTGTTTGTCGCCGAGATGAGACTGTGACTAGATTTTGAACGTTTTAAATTACGAAAATTGGCCTTCAGTTAACTTTCAGTCGGTCGTCTCTGCTTCGTATAAGGAAACATGTTTTACTAAATAAAAATCTTAAACTCACTGACAGACAACGCGCAGACTAACCGTTGGGTCTAGCAGCATAATTTTTTTTTTGGTGGAACTCATAATTTTCCACCTTATTCTTGTGCAAAATTGGGGTAAATAGGTGATGACAGTTGGATGGAAGTTCGCCATTTTTGCCGGGTACACGGCTTTTAACTAGTATAAGTAAGCTTTAAAGCAAGATCCGATAACATCTTATAGTGAATGATAATATCCAGAACTAGCTTCTGCCAGCGACTTCGTCCGCGTGTTCTTGTTTCCCCGACACACTCCATCGCGCCTCGCATCACCTGCCCGCGCAACCACTTCGTTTTCGCATAACTTTCTTTCTGGCTTTTTTTTTCTTTTTGCTCGGCGTTAAGGGTCATAACGTAATGTTAAATAGCCTTCCTCAAGAATTGGTCAACCAAATGCAAAAAAAAAAAATCAAATCCGACTGGTATTAATCTCTGGAGAGATTACCCCCTATATACAAACAAACAAATTTTACCTCTTTATAATATTAGTTTAGATAAATATTACCCTAAAAAAACACCACACGTAAAAGACGCACGCGGCTCCTTCTCCTCTCCCATACCTGCTGTAACTTGAAAACATTGTAAGAGCCAATTATTTTTAAAAGAGTAACCGTGGAGTTTCTTGCCGGTTCTTCTCCATAGGAAACGACCAATTGGAACCGTGCACCTAGCTTCTGACGTTTCATATAAGTGGCATTTATGTGAAATAAAATATTTTGATTTTGTATTAATAAAGTTTGCTCTGCTAGGGAACTAGAATGCTTTATTTCACAAGATAATTGAATAAGAACAATAGACACATGCTGACAGACTTTCATGAATACGAGAGTGCGCGAAGTGTATTTAGTCGTAGCATAAGATAATTATTTTTTTAAATTTCTTTTAAATGCTTTCTTAAAGAAGCTATGTGTCATATCATATAAGTTAACAATACATAATAGTGAGTTAACCTAGTATTAGATGTTAATGAGGTTAACGATGACCTTGTGAAAAGATAATCATTAGATAGGTATATTTATTTACCTAACCCTTGTTGCACAAACATAAACAAACACGAATAGAAGAACAGAAAAATACGTAAGGGCCGGCCGCGCTTTTGCCAAAGATGTAAGTAAACAACAATGGCCGCTCGAAATTGAATAAAATCGATATACAATCGATTACAAGAACATGTCTAGTTAGTATAGAATACTCTTTGTTAGATTTAGACGAAAACAAACATTACCTACTTAAAATAAATGTTCTTGTATACCTATCGATTTTATTACTGCTACTATTACCTACTTTAATTTCGGAAGTCGGTGTCAAAAAACGAAAATGCGGAACCGATGACACCGACTTCCGAAATTAAAGTTATTTATCACTTTGTAGTGTTTTTCTTTGAAGTCGGTTCTTTTTTTCGTAAAAAAAGTTTTTTTCGATTTCATTGCATTAGTGCATGATGTCTTAACGTAGACAGTTTTCTTTTGACAATCTGTCGAGATTGCAAATAGTAGATCTATACTTTTTATCCATTGTCCACTTAACCCACATTTTATACAAAACTGAGTTTTGTTGTCAATGTCGCGGTCGCCGCGGACCGCAATCTCATTAGAGAGATGAAATGAACCGCGCGGTTGAGTGCAGCCTCAGTGTTTGAACACAATGTTTAGTTGATCTCGGTTTGATTAACAAACCCCACCCGTGGAACCTCGGGTTTATCGACCGTTCACTAAAGGATGCAACACTATAAATGGAACACAAACTACATACAAATGGAATTTGTGTAAATGTTTGATAATAAAGCTCACGAATGTTTTGAACTTTCAAAGCAATCAATAGAATTTTAATAGACTTACGAGTATATACAGTTCAGTTGCCACAAAAATATGTTGGAAAGAAGCCATTTTGGTGTGATTTAATCAGTTGAAGGCCATAAAATCATATAGTTAGTAAGTGGGTACCTAATTTAGATCATCTAATTCGAAGTCACTTTTTCTCGAATTCGCCACTGCAAAACAGTATTTTAATAATAGATCGCGAAATCAACTAGAATTGCATTTTTTAACTAAGTATACAACAATGAACATTACAGTAACTACCTACGCGGAACTTCCTGAATGCCAAGTTCTAAATTATCTATTTTCCGTCGACGACTAAGAAAAAAAAAAGTAACAGGAAAGAACTTAGCTACGTCTACATGTGCGTCATCCATTTCTAACGGATCATAACAAAAAGGATAATATGACAAATGATGAGGAAATGCATCTTGCAGAAACGCATAACTTCAGATTATTACAAATATTTCAATTACTTCAAGTACTTCAATTTTAATAAAAAAGATGATACGGGTACAATTTGGGATAAACAACTAAGATCATTAAACTAGATAGGTAAACATCGAGATGTCTTCACATTTGCAAACGAACAATACCTACTTTCCGAATGACCCTGAAAATGCAGGTAGCTATGATGTACTTACGCCTTTAAACTATAATCTACAATATCAGTACCTAACAATTTTCGACCCAGTTTTAGAGGTGCAATTTTCGTAATTTTATGAATCTTTACAATTTGCCTACTTTTTTGACAGGTATTTGACATTTGTTTGTCGCCGAGTTGAGACTGCGACTAGATTTTGAACTTGCTAAATTACTAGAATTGGCCTTCAGATTTCGGCCTAGTAACAACTAAGTCCTGAATTTTGACAATCCTGTTTTTTGAAGTAAATCCTTGATTCTTCAATCCAAGACTTCCACCGCACGTCTCACGCAATTATCCTCTGATAAACACGGACAATAGACGGCGGATATCAAATGAAGTATAAATTGTTGATAATAACTTGCGATCGGTCTGTTTGTCGTCGCATTGTTGCGCAGTGGCTCGTGACGGAGCTGACGGATCTGGGAGCGCAGGACACGTTGTCAGCCATCCGATGTAAATAGACTTTAACTAGTATAGAACTTTAACTATGTAGTATACAAGGTCACACAACTAGATACACATAACTGGCGAAATGTAGGTGTACTGTACACCTCTGTACAAGAAACAGGCGTGATGTAATATTATGTTACGCAGTTACGCCATAATAAGATAAAATTAAATTGTCTGGCGAATCTTCAAACACGTGGTGGGCGATGTGCAAGTTCATTAGATCTGAAAAGTTTCGCTACTTTATTTAATTTGAACTTGCATAATTATCACTTCTTATATACTCGTAGGTATCGATGTGAAAAAATAACGACAAGAAAAAAGTCATCGCGATTTTTGTGCGATTTCGTGTACCTAAAGGGGCGGCCTCTCCGAACAGATGATTTACATGTCCCAGATAAGTATAGGTAGCCGTACCTACTCCTTAATTTTTTAAATAATTGAGCTGCACTTTTGTCCATTTTGGTTCACCTTGACACCAGGTTGCCAAGGCAAGATTGATGACTTAAAGGTTGCGTAATCGATACTGTTCGGTCTGACATCTTTTTCGAAAATTATAGGTATACCTGTACCACACGGGGACGCGCCTTAAGTGGAGTTAGGCAGGACTGCAGGACATCCAGTTAGACGAGGAGATGGCAGATGGAGTAAATCTAGTGGCAAAGGTTAGGCATAAGAAACCAGGGCCGTCCAAAAGCATGTTGGGTCGATGATATCGTCAAAGTCGCGGGAACAACTAGATGAGGGACGCACGGAACCGGGAAGTATGGCAGAAAAAAGGGGAGGCCTATACAGCAGTGGGTGATTCCGGGTTGTAATGATGATGAATGATAAATTAGTCATATCATATCTAGTGTTACCTATCAAGAATTTGTAGGTTTCAAGTCAAGAATAATTTGAATCTATGACATTGTTTAGGTACTTATTAATTTGAATTTATATCACTGTACAATTTTTTTTAAATTTTTGAACTTGTGACATTATTTATGTAACGGATTAATTGGATCGTATGAAATTGTATAACTATAATAATGAATTTTGCATGCCTGAATTGGTACAATACAGGGTACTGCGCATTCACTTAACATCTGGAAATGGATAAAATTACTGTGTTGAGCAATAAATATTTGAATTTGAATTTGAATAATCGACTTAAATTGATGTTAAACTAATCAAAATTAGAAAAGAACTTGGGACAAAAAAAAATACCTACAAGGAACTAGGAGCCTATAAATCGGTCGCCTGATGCACTAAATGCAAACGTTCGAGATAAGTTTCCGCTTCGTCTAATGGGCAACTAAATGTTAGTAATTATCCGTTTGCGTTAACCAAGTGCTTCTATTGACACACTAATTGTTAACGAGCGGTGGCACTGGCAACTGGCGGCTAAACTAGGCGTTAACTCGTGCCTGTCTAGAATAAACTAACACGTTAGATACTGACATGCACTTTCCACGCGAATGCTAATTTGCCCATTGTCTTCTTAGAAGTATTGTGATCTGATCAGATATTTATAGGTATGTGTACTCCGAAAGGGAAAATAGAGGCCTAGGTTCTTGCACTCGCACAACCCAGGAGGTCACTCGTGATTTGCTAATTTGATCTGAAGGCCAATTCCTGTACCTACCTAATTAAAAACGTTCAAAATCCAGTCGCAACCTCATCTCAGCGACAATCAACGTCAAAAATGTAGGGATTTTAGAGGTGTTTTTGATAGATTCAGACTGAGATCAGACTGTGAACGTTCTTAAAATTACGATTATAATGCAATCGGTATTGCAACTCGTCTCTACAATACAAACAGTTATAATTTAATGAAGAGACAAAGAATGCGAAGGTTAGTTTCAAGTTCAATTGATAGGAATTTTCAAGTTCATGGGATTTATGAAGTCTCACATAAACTACTGTTTTTTTTAGAAATTCAACAACACTTAGGTATAATAGTTACTTATATGAATACCCTATGACAATAGGGCCGTCTGTCATGTCCTTTAGATCTGCAGCTGCATTGTGATACTACACAAAAGTTGACCACTTCACAACGTCACCACCTTTATGTCAGATGTCATGCAGTACAGGCTTCCATAAAAAACATCCCAGAACAATAGGAATTTTCAATTTGAGTCTGAACGTCACTCAGTCGGCGCGCGTCGGCAAACTAAAACGGTTTTATAATTTCCGTTCTCCGCCGCTCATAGAATACAGATCAAAGCACGGCCGTTAAAATTCCCGTTGACGGCCTAACACCGAATCGCAGTGACGTATGCAACTGTCCACAAGACGCATCATTAAACCATTCCGATATGGAGCTGAAACCCACGTTCCCGTCAAGTCAGATACCTAATTTGGCGTTGGTATCGAGAAACTCGTTAGAAGTGGTAGTTTTTACATTGATTCGCGAAAAAGTTTCTATCAAAGTGGACGAGCGGAGTATTCCGTCGTACGATCCCGCCGGCCAATGGCTGCTCCGAACAGGTCTGCCTTGCCAGACAGGCCGGCGGTGGTTTCGCGGCTTGGGACACATTGTAATTTAAACGCATTAAAGCGCAGCTTTCCAAGAAGCCGTAAGTTGAGCCACGTTTTATTGGATACTCTGCATTACTGCCAATCGCAAGTTTTTCTTAAATGTTGGTAGACTGATTGGGTATTGACGCGTTTGATTTCCAACTTGTTAGTAAAATTCCAGAAAGTTTTTTAGTTGTTTTTCCTCTATCATCCAAAACAGTAGGCAAAGCTATACAGTTGAGCTAGTCAAACTACGCAATGCAGTACTTATTAACATTAAAACCAGCACATAATACACACATCATATAATATTTACGATTCTCAGTTAGCAAAGTCAGCTGTTTTCCACGTGCTGTGTTTTGCAAACTTTTACGACCACTTAGTTCTAGCACTTTCACCTTCTCTGGGATTAAAACAATAGAAACTATTCTGCGATTTAAAACTTTAATCGTGCGGAAACTTTACAGGAACTAAGGGTACCTAGGTAGGTATATGTAATTGGTATTTATTAGCGAAAAGAGAGTCGTTCGGCCAGTCAGGTCCCTTTCACCTTGATGCTGTAAATCAAACGACATCGCAAGAGTCGAGCTACAAAGTGGGCGGTATAACAAATTTTCCAAAAGCCGTCCCACGTTAGGTGACTGTAGAAATCGAAGATTAATTCGTTTTCAGTCATTTGAGACCTATGTTATTGTTGAAGAAACTAACCTAACAAAGCACTTTGATAATCTAATCAAAACAGATGCAGAAAAACTTAAAGACGATAAAGATGAATAAAAAAAGCGTCTTTTTTATATTTTTCTGCATTATGTAGAGATGCTTTGTGTTTAGTTTGTTTACGCTTAGTGGATATCTTACTAAGAATCACATGGCTAAGCCGAGTGTTGATCTGCAATTAACTACTGATGATAAAGCCTAAAGTTAATTATATAGCAGTGTTAATTTACAAAAAGTAATTATTTTATTCTCACCAACAGAAATCAAACGATCTTTCTTAAAAGACTGATGACAATGCTGAATTTAAACTCGATCGCATCACAAACTAATTTTACGGTTAGCACAATGTTCCGCTTAATTAATGATGTAGTTACAAAATACAGTGTTTTTATTATATGAAAATACAATAAAGGTGGTTTTGCACAGTTTCGTACGCGCGAATCGAATCGTGAGTTAAACGAAACAAGTAGTACAATTCTTGTGGCTATTTTTTGTTATATTATATGGAAATGTTTACAGTTTTCGTAAAGTTAACGCAATGTCTAATGTACCAAACACAAAAGGTATCAATTTATAACTTAAATTTCATGATTATTATTAAAATTATTTCAAATAGAAGCCAATTTCAAATAGGTGTCGCAAAATGGAAATTGAAAATGAGGGTTTTTCATAAGGTACCTTAAGCGCTTATTGCTATAGGTAATGGCTACAACAGTTATAATCGTAAGGCTTGGAATGTAGTTTTGTGATAAGCATTATTTTGTTACCAACATAATAAAAAGATGCTGCTGCTTTACTTTACTAACTATAGGTATAACCGTCAAACAGGGTGAATACGGTTGCAAGTGTGAATCGGGATGAAACTTTAACTGGGATTTTAACTTTTAAATAATATTATAGTGTGTTGCAAAAGGGACTCTAATGCGTTTACTGTATTATAATTAACGATTAAGTGCCCTTGTTGGCAGCAAACTACATTATTTCAATGTTAAAATCCATTTTAAAGTTTCGTCCCTATTCACCCCTGCATCCCTATGCACCCCGTTTGTAGGTACTTAATACTGTTTAGCCTTGTCAAACACAATTCATAATCAAACCTATTCTTATATTAGCCATCATTTCCACGAACATTTTATTTTCCTTCCGTTCGTCTTTTCCTATAAAACTGCAATGTATGCTATTAGTACCTTCAATGGCATGGTGTGTGAAAACTGTTGCGGTGAGTGACGTCAAGGTTGTTCAAGAACCTGTGCAGACACTTGATTAAAGTGTTATAACCATAGATCGGAATAGGTAGAGCTGTTTTACGTACTTGCTTAGAATAATTGGTTGGTTAGAATAATATGGATATTCCCCGAGTCCCGGCGGGATTTGGTTTTTAAGTAGTAAAATCATAAAAACTATTCACGCCTTCGGGACTAATGAAAGATTACACTTCCTTTCTGACGGGTAAATATAAGAAGGAAGGGATTAAGGATAGTATAATAAATAGATAAACTAACCACATATATTTTTTTACGTAACAATGGTGCCGATTTTCTTGTCACAAGTGCCTCTAAACTAGACTAAAAATCACTAAAATTTAATTTATCCTGTCAAGCGACGATTTCCCATTCTGAAATTGACTAAAGTGACGCAACTTAACTATATTTTAATTGACAGCACTAAGATGGCACTGAGTTAAATCTATTGAAGATGGCAATTTTGCTATTCTGAATTTCACGTTTTTCACCAAAAATTTTGATTGTCTAACTAAATCGAACTAAATCTGACTATTTTTAATCGCGATTAAAAAGGTGCGGAATAAAATTAGTTGTCATGAATAGAAATTCACACCAACACCTCGACTTCAGGTGCAAAAACAGTACTGTCTGTATTTTTTTTTTCTTTTGCTTATATCTCGAAAATGGTGTGTCCTATCGCAAAAATAATGAAAATTTCGACCCCCTTTATGAAACCCATAAACTCCTAAAACTCAACATGTAGGTATAAATTTTTCATATTTTCCATACAAAAAGTGAAAAATTCCTTAAAAAACACGTCAAGGCTGCCCCCTCCGCGCCTGCGGCTCTAAAAAACCATTCACGGGGTAGGGAAAATAAGTACCACGTGTCGACGAGTCGCGATTGTCAAATTCGATTTTTGTTGTGTCAAAATTATTTTTAAATTTAGAGATTTTTTTATGCAGAATAGCTGTAAGATTCCCATAGCAAAAAGTAAGGAATTTTAGTGATAGATTAGTTAGTTTAGTTCGGTGTACAAGAGAATCGGCACCAATTTCTTATTCAAGAATCAACAATCATTTAAACATTTTTATTCTGAAGTTGTACAAAAACATATTACCATACAAATTATTTGTTCCTCATTAAAATCAAATCATTATCAAATAAAAAAAATTGTATTTACAATAAAATCTTAATTAAAACAATCAATACGCTTCAACAATAATTCACTTATTTAAACAAAAAATGTCATTGATCTGGTTCGTCTTCAGCTTCACTAGAAGTACTGAGTATGACCAGAGTTAAAATAAATCACCATTATTTTTTCTAAATTATCTCATTTTAATCTATTTCTTTTTACATCTAACACCCATTTATATGTGGAAAACGAGCGTTCAACATCTGTTGATGTTAGTGCGAATTTATATGACAAAAATCCCGTAGTATCAGTCGGAATCCCGTGGAATATCCATATTAACATCAATGTTTGCGGTCAATGAACCTAAATAGCTCTACCTATTCCGATTACTGGTTATAACAAAAAAAAAATTAAGTTTACACCAACGAATTCGCCAAAAAGGAATTTTATAAGTATCTTTTTAGGGTTCCGTACCAAAATGGTAAAAAGGAACCCTTATGGTGCGACTCAGTCTGTCTGTCTGTCACAGCTGGATATCTCATGAACTATTAATGTGGAATAATTTTACATGACGTTTGCCCAACTACGAGTATTTTGCAAATAAGAAAGACATTTTTTTTTTTGCAACAGGGATTGAAAGATGATCTGAAAAATCCGAAGTGGGGCTACTAGGGCATGAGGGGTATCAAATAAAAAAACGCAGTTTGCACATTCTCAAATATTTTTTCTTTTTTTTAGGCCGTATAGTTTTCGACTTTTGTTGTAAAATGTAAAAAAAATACCGTTCCCCCCCTTATATCCGAAATTTGCATAGAGAAAATCTGAAATTATTCTATGTGATAGAAGTTAATGTAAAGATCACAGGAAAAATAAAACGATGTCTCTAAATAGCACACTTTTTCAGAAATCATCAACAAAAATTACATTAGTTCTACCATCGGTCAAGAGATGGCACTGACCTAAAACTGCAATATTCTACATCGCAGCGCGCAGTGTTAAATTCTCTGCCGAATATAGGCCTCGCCGATGAAAAATTAAAAACATAATGATGGTTCGGAATCCTCGGTGCGCGAGTCCGACTCGCTTTTGATCGGTTTTTTTAATCAATCGCAGGTACCGCTATAGCTACGAGACTATAGTATGTCAATCAATCTAAAGTATCTTTCTTTCTTTAACATACACATACAAAACATTAATATTAAACTTAGATATAATAATAAAGTAATCTCGATGTTTTATCAAGTTGTAAAAACCGTGCAAAGCACGGGGCATGTGTGGTTCGCTTATGTAATAAAAACAAACAAAAAATAATAAATAAATATAATCCTACAAATATTATAAACGCGAAAGTTTGTGAGGATGGATGGATGTTTGTTACTCTTTCATGCAAAAACTACCTACTACTGAACGGATTTTGATGAAACTTTACAGTAATTTAGAATAACACATAGAATACTTCTTATCCCGATATTCCCACGAGAACGGGATCGACACTTATGCGGTTGAAACCGCGGAGCGCTGCTAGTAATATATAAAAGACAAACAACCAGAACGCAAAGCTCTTTTCTATTCGAAATTGCACTAAATTCAATGCAGGACTTTGTTTCCACTATAATAATACAAAATACATAGTTCAAAACAATAAAATATGTGTTCTCTTCCTTTTCAAGGAATTTCATTGTCAAGTTTTATTAATTTACATTTGAATACAAATAGAAATACTGTTACATTTATATGTAAAACTCTTAGCTATTTCTATGTGGAAAACTTGAGTAGGTAAAGATTATATTATAATCAGACACGTTTTCATTTAAATTAATTATTTAGATGGAATGTAAATTAATGCACTTGTATTATTTGTGACCTGTCTGAGGAACCCGAGAGTAAAATTAATGATGACACTTTACGAAGTTTTCTTTCAAGAATTTATCATGTTTTCATAAAAATCAGTAAAATTATTTGTGTTACTACTAATCGAAGGGGTTTTTATTAAGGTTGCTTTAAATTAAAGCTCACTGAAGAAATTTCTGCCTTACCCCATGGGAAGAAGTTGCACGTTTATGTATGGAGAAACGTCAACTTGATTAATTTTAAATCCATCCATTGCTAAACTTCCTGATACATAGCTATAACAAAAAAAATCAGCTGCGCAGTCCACCACTCCAGCATAGGTTTACAATAAAACATGCAGTCACGTGCAGCTACACTCAAGCGACTGAAACGTGATACAAATTAGCGCCAAGCGTTATGAGATAATTGTATATTAAGTGACAATTTGCAATTTATATACTCCATTGATATGCCTTGAATGTGTACGTCGATATCGCCATACATTTGAACCATATTTAAGTATGTAGGTTGGCTTTTCATGGAAAGATACAGTATTAGGACTTAGGTAGGACTTACATAGGTACTAGGATGAATTACAAGGAAAGCTAGGACGTACGATAAGGAGATATAATATTTATGAGTGGAAAAGTCTTGCTTATAATTGGGACCACATTGAGAGCACGCGTACAAAGCAATTGAGACCTGTTCCGCATTACCCCGCTTTTTACAGATTGGAGCACCCGCTGCTGCTGCAGTGCTAATGATACCGCTTTGCCGCGTAGCGAAGTAAGTGCGAGTAGCAGAAATACCAGAATTTTTGGATAAAACCTGTGCAGATACCACCAACTCACACTGGGCCCGGGTAGTGGACTCCGGCCCGGCACTCTCTCCCGCAGAGAAGAGGCCTGTGCCCCAGCAGTTGGAACATACTAAGTAGGCTGATTATGCTTTGTAGAGATTGCACTAAGAAGGATTTTGGTTTGTGATGATGCGAAAAATCGATAGTTGATCTTGCATAAACTATGGGTCGTTGGCTGTTTTATCTTACTAAAAATAGTTTTTGGTAAAAGTATTTAAGTCGACGAGTTATGCAAATGAATGGCAAAAATGAGTGGATCTGGCATTCAAAAAATATAAGAAACAATAAACTTAACTGCTTCGAATGCTTTTACGACTTTATCAAGAGCACGGAGAATATTATAAATACATAACTGAATATTTTTGTTTCAATAATATGTTGTCATGGAGCAGTGACGCTCTAAATGGTAACTAAATCCAATGCCCAATAACGAATTGAGAAAATTGGTGAAATACCTACTCGAAACTCAAGAAAAAGAAAGCATTTTTTTGGACCAAACACATATTATGCCAAACTGCATGACGGTTTGTCGGCAGGATTAGCGCTCGTCGTGCAAGACCAACTAAACCAACAACAAGCTCGATATCAAAACTTTTCTCATCATTCAAGAATGCACTCGTACCTACTTAGATATAATATATAATTATTAACTAGATATCTGGCAGCCCAAAATGGCGTTGCTATTATGATTATTAAGTAGTCTTTGTGTTCGAACAGCTGTGTGCATTCAAAACATCATTACATGTCATACACTATACAGCGACAATAGCTGTTTGGTCTCACACTTCTATTAGCACAGTTTCATAGTTACAATTTGGATCAGTTTTTGACAGCGCTATGTGCGAGCAGTGCGGGACCGACCGGTGCGGTCATTGCGGCGATCCTTGGAGGAGGCTTGTCATTTTTTGGCTGAGATTATGAACAATTTTGTATGCCCATTTTATTAGGCAAAGGCGCAGGTACAAACATAGTAGCGAAGCAGCTGTAGACGTTATTTTAGTACCAAAATGTGTAATGTGTAGAATGACATTATGTAGGTACTTCTAACTCCTAGAAATACCAAACTCCGGATTTCCTAGGGCTACAAGGCTCTGGTCCTAGGGGCCCACCCAGACCCTGCTACCTCGACCAGGGAAGTTGCCTCCCTTACGTCAAGCGGAGAGGGCGGACAGGGCAGTTGCAAAGTAACTCCTATTACTGTAATGAATAGTCAAAAGAAAACTAATCCGAGGTGCTACATTTTACTTTGGCATGCAGGCTCAAATTTCAAGTGCCAAGGGGCCAGCTGTGTCTCTAAATCCGGGCCTGGAAATACCTATCTTCTTTTTGCACGGGTTATCAATAAAATATTATGACGTTAACTAGTTTGAATGTTATAACAATAGTGGTATTCCTAGGCTCATTTTTCTTCGATGAGACATAACTTCATTACATAATGACCAAATCACCACCACAGGGAGATATGATTCTTATAAAGGTAAACTGTTATGATTCTGAAATAATATAGCTTTCTCGATGCTCCATAGGACAGTCTATAGTCTAGACAAAATCAAACTGGTTGCTAATTTAATTGTAAACATTTTTATTCTTTTTTTACATTTATTACTCACACCCTGACTTATTACTTGTATTTTTTTTTAATTAAAATCGTTTTGCTTGTACCATGTTTGTAAATATGTGAGCACCATGTATCTATCAGATAATTAATTTATATGTCATGGTTTCGTTTTTAATTCTTTTACCTATTGTGGTATAGTAATTTTATTTTAGGTGCATCGTCCTCACATGTTATTATATAATTAATGTACCCATGCAAAATATTGTACCTAAAACATTTAAAAAAAGTAACGGTGGAGTTTCTTGCCCATTCTTCTCCATACGAAAACTATCTTTTGGAATGGGCGACTAGAATCAATTCTATTTTATTTAAGATTATTTTTGACGTTCAAAAGTGCCTTTTATGTGCCTATTTGAAATAAATGTTTTGACTTTTTTTTTTTTTACTTTTGATCAAGAATTTTTACAGTAGTGGACGTAAGTTACATGTGCTATGGTGCTGATCAAGTGTCAAAGCTTCGAATAGAGATCAAATAAGTGAAATCAAGAATTCCTGCACCCTAATTGCGCAACAAATTATCAATCTAAATCTAAATCATTTTAAAGGATATTGCTTCTATTATCAAAAAAATTGTCTGCTCAACAACGTAAATAACGCAATGAATGTTGTTGAACTGTTAAAATGAATAGCCATTGCTACAGATAGGGACTAGGGTGGTACGTGAATATAGGTTGGATTTGATGGTGGCGAATATCTATGACGAATTTCAGTGGAAATCTTTTCTTTTTTTAATTTCAGTTGTCTATCTGTGAGGAATTTCTAAGTTTTATTGTGTCCGTAGAGCAGTGGTGGCCCAGTGGTAACGGCCGCGACTTCTGACCGTGATTCGGGAGTGCGAACCCAAGCAGGCTTTGTGTAAATTATTTCGTCACCACTGCTCTTAAAACGGTGCAAGAAAACATAGTGAGGGAACCAGCATGACTAAGAGCCAACATAATTTTCGAAGACATGTGACATCTACCAACCCGCACCGGGCCCACGTGGTGGATTACACCCCCCTCCCTCTCACCGAGAGGAGGCCTGTGCTGTGTCCCAGCAGTGGGAACATCATAGGCTGATTATATTGTGTCCCCGTTTGACTTTTCTTTGCATTACTTGAACAAAACCTTCATATGCTCATAACATATTAAAATATTAACTACAATTTTACCCCGAGACGTTTATATCCACGCGAGCCGCAGGCGAGGGTGGATACTTAAGTCGAGGGGTAAAACATTTTTATTAAAGTTTATTTCGAATACAGGAAGAGATGTGATCGTAAACTGAAAGGAAGGCCGTGTTACGAAAGTTACCGACTTAGGTGATGAACTGATGCCGATAATTACCTACGTGTTGCTTACTTCCTCGATTAGTATCGATGTAACTTTGATACAGACTGTTGCTGCACTAGTTGAATACCTAACTTTTAGAGCAATATACAGTTATTTTAAATTGGCTAGCTAAGCTCCGCAGACGCGATGGGTGTCGGTATCTAAATACGATAAAATAAAAAATTAAAAGATTTGATTTTTTTTTTTTGGGAAGTCTATGACCGCTGTTTTTTGTAATGTTTTATCGCGTGAGATATCATTTACATAAAAAAAGCAGAATTTTTAAACTGATATTTCGAGCGACTGCAACAACTGCGGTTAATGACCCCTCAAAAAATCATCAAATTAACTTTACTTTTGTTTTATTAAGTTTAGATATTGATGACCATCGCGTCTGCGGAGTTTAGCTAGAAAATTTATAATAACCCTGTATGTATGTACATACAGACGCCAGCTGCTCATCAAGCTACTACAATCTTTCAAATTTCTTTATTACATTTTCAACTTTATTGCTAAACCATAAGGTTCAAAGTTGATTGGGAAAATTTGACAGTTTCGGGTTGGTTGATGTCCTGGCGTTCTGTACCTAGACTTGGGTAAGACATGATTATGCAGGTAGGTATGTACGGTACATACCTATACCATGAAGGTTAACCTTTATTTTGGTGGGAACTGAGAAAAAATTGTTCTTTCATGATTTAGTGAATTGAATTAATCATAATTCATCATCATCTGCATAGCCTTTTGGTTAATAGTTATTGAACTATAAAAAACGTAAACATCTTTAAAAAAAATTGTTTAAGTACATTACAATCATGATGCAATTGACTTATCTTTCATAACAATACTTTTTATAGAAAGCGGTTGTTTATTTGCAGAATTTAAGGTTCTTGCCCGCTCGGCCTTCAGAATTGAACAAAATATTTACCGTGAAGCCTGATTTACACAGTGCAATTGCCTGTGCAGGCACGGATCTAGGTTTTCGCTCGGGGGGGGGGGGGGGCTGTGAAATGTTTCTCTCTGAGGGAGAGCGGGGTATTACTCAAGCCGTGAAAGCCTTTTAAAAACTAATGGAGGATGACTACTATTCTCTTATACAGGTTTTAAAACTATGATTATGTCTAAAACTCTGCCCCCCCCCCCCCCTCTGTCTCTGTAAGTTGAAGCAACAATAAGAGTTGCAGTGTCTAAACAGTGTTTAAACGATCCAAGTCATTTGTTGCTTAAATTTTATTGTATAACAGACAAGAATGTGAATTCACGGTTTCTTATCATTGTCTTGCTAAATCCCTCAATTCAGGGTCATCGCCATAGAAATGAAAGGACAAAAGAAAAAGCCTCCACTTTAATTACTTATTTAAAAAGAGGGAAAGCCTTTTAAAAATGAAAGTGTAAATATTTCAATGTAGGTACTTAGTGAAAAGACAAAGGAGGTATTTTTTCTTTTATTCCGTTTAGGCAGTTCGTTTTCCATAGATCACTTTCACATTAGAATGTGACAATGTGTTGTGTGAAATCTAGTGACGTTTTCACTGAGACGCACCGTCAGCAAAATGCGAGGTCAAATTTAAATTGGCTAGCGAAACTCTGCAGACGTTTTTTTTTTCTGTCAAAACTTGTTTATTTTTAAACATTTGACAAAAAAAAATGGGGTCCGCGGCCGCTGGTACGTGTTGTTACTTGAACAATGAGTAAAGAATATATCTGTTTTTTTGAAGTGAAACTTCTTTACGCATGCTTGACTTGGGGAGTAAGCTGGCGAACGCGTGATGTACGCGTTACGAAAAGTGTGATCGGGCAAGGCGAACGGGAGTTGAGTGGGGGATATAAGCAAGAGAAAGCAGTGCGCGCGCTCATTTTCTTTCTCTCTTCCTTTCATAGCCAAATACGTTTGACGTTTCACTTCAGTCGTGTGGTCATAAGCACACTCGGTTTTTTTTCTTTTATCGGGTTTAGATTTCGATAATCCTAACGTCTGTGAAGTTAAAAAAAAAACTGTTTGTTAAACTGATATTTAAGTGATGTGAAAAACAAAATTATCAAATTAGTTATCATGTCTAGCTAGATATCAGTACCCATCACATCTCACATCATCATCACTAATGTAATTTGACCCTGTAGAATCCAAGTTACATAATATATAGATATATGAAAGGATTTAAAGAGGAATAATTTGCGGAATCGAATGTAACATCAACCTTGCCTGCCTGACTATAGGTTGTAATAATTAATAATAACGCAGTGCCACGTTAATTATACAATTTAACATTCTTTTCTGATTTTTAATCCTTCAACCATAATGTCTATGGATTAATTTATACTTTACTTAATAATAAAATTATTTGCGGTAATATCACATTATATTGGGATCGATCCATCATCACTGACAGGACTATTGCTGCCAATAAGCCTGATATAGTGGTGGTGGATCGATCAGAGCGGCGCGCAATGATTGTTGACATAATCGTCCCGCATGAGAACCTCATGAAAGCCGAGAAAGATAAACAAATCAAGTATCTTGACTTAGCTCACGAAGTTGTCGACATGTGGGATGTGGACTCAGCCATCATTGTGGCGATAGTCGTGACAGGTAATGGCTCAATAGCCAAGAGCCTCGACCAACACCTGAGGAGGCTCTCCTTGGGCAGCTGGATCAAGGTCTTGATCCAGAAAGCGGTACTTCTGGACACGGCCCGCATTGTTAGGAGGTTCCTCTCTCTGGAGCCCTGACCGCCGGTAGCTTGGACCCTGTTCCCGATACCGATGGGCTACTATTTTTTTATATTTTTAAATGTTTTTATATTGTTTATATTCTAACATTTAAAAACATAATTTATATGTATTTAGTTAAATAAAGGATATAATAAATTATTTGCAACTCAGATTATTTCCTGCATAGATACTGCATAGACAAGGCATACCCTTTGGTATGACGTAAGAAGGTTTATTATTATTTATAATAATATTGAGTCTTTACGTCATAGAGGTATGAGGAACAGGGGGAAAAGTTCACTCGTCCTCCATAAAAAAGGGGGGAACTTCCCACCAGTCGTGTGTTGTGTCTGATGGGCAATTGCCCAACGATAGATGTCGGGATTGTCGGGACATTGTGTATATGGTAGTTGCGCGGTAAACTCTGCTTGCGCGATGCAGAATTTTGCGTGACGTCAGTGTAATCCGTAGTTCGCATATGGCGACGTAAATGCCGCCACAATATTATTATTAATTTATAAAATAATATGCCTAATGTGTATGACGTATTGAAGTTACGTTTAACGTGGAAAGATAAGCTAATGATAAATATAAATTATCACACATATAATTATGTTTTTTGTATAACCTATGTCTTTGCAATAAAAACATCTCAATATCTCATTTTCATTTGCTTTGATTGTAACCTGACCCCTACTGATGATGTGTGACGTGTTAGAATAATAATAAAAATGAAAAAAATGAATGAATGAATGTGTTATAATGAAAATGATTATGGTGTGTCGCAGTCGCAATTCTTAACTAATAAAAAGATAGTCATAACTCAGATTTCCGATTAATTAAACAATTTTGAACTAGAATATAGTAATTAAGTAGATCATTTTTCATAAATTCTACGCCTGATCTACAGAAGGTTGTATTGTATTATTTTGCATAACGGGCAGCTGGGGAGTTTTTTTTTTTTGCGCTTCTTCTTCTTTTCAACTAAAGCACTAGGAAGTGGTGAAGGGCGGGCGTTTTGGGGGACAATCTTATGTAATTTTGACGCTCCATAAGTGCTGATTCTCAGCCTAGTTTGACTAAATGTAAGTATTTTGATTGTGGTGTCCGCAACCCTACGATCAAGCCTATTTGCGTACAAAAGTGTTGTGTCTATCTATAGAGACCTATTGCTTTTTTTATAATGTAACCTATTTACTTTTATTCCGCGTTTATCTTTTTATAAATTACCTAAATCCACCATACACCAAATAGTCGTCTTGTTCGTACCTCGTCACCAACAGATCTATCACAGTCCACTTCTAGCGACCCAAATTATAGGTTAGGTCGTAGTCTCAATCCGAATACAATAAGCTCACTGAGTGCATCGCTATATACAAAATTCTATTGGAATCAAATGACACTCAAAATCAATCAGTATAACCTACGAGGTACGTACTTAATTAACTACAAACAGACTGACAGACAGTTATCTACAATACTTGAATAGCCATCAATTACAAATAATCTTTATTTATTTATATAAGATGATTTTAATAGACACTAAATGTTCATGTTAATGTAGAAACATGTAAATCAAATGTAAGTACTTACTAAAAGCCATGAATATGCAAATAAGGTACTTATTTACGACATTTTCCATTGAATTAATTTCCATACTACTTAAATCGTGTACATACAATACCTAAAACATAAATAATTTTTGCAACATGCGAATTTCGATCTAATCCATCGTAAATCATCATTAATAATTTCATAAGGTTTTAGGAAATAATACGACACCTGAATGAATTATCTCTATTTGGTATTTCATAGATAATTTAGGTGTCAGATTACCTACGAGTAATCTTACCCGTCCTCTCTATTGAGTCAGATTACTTACGGGTAATCTTACCCGTCTTCTCTATTAAGTCAGAATATCTACGGGTAACCTTACTAGTCCTCTCCACTAAGTCAGATTACCTAGGGGTAATCTTACCCGCCCTCTCTACTAAGTCAGATTGTCTACGGGTAATCTTACCCGTCCTCTCTACTAAGTCAGATTACCTACGGGTAATCTTAACCGTCCCATAATAGGACTTGCACTTAAAACATAACAATTAAAGTCATGCTAAACTACCATTCAAGTTTTGACCAAACTATCAACAAATAAAATATCTATCTAGCCTAAATTCTAATTTCGGTTTCGAAATTTGGTTTACATTTTATACATGTTACTAGGAAACATGCAATTAACTAAGTATTGATTGAAAGTTAGTTACCTAATAGGTATAACAGTTATTCACATTTTAATGCTTTTTATTTCACATGAGACACGTAATATGTGAACTACAAACACTGTGTGAATTGTTTTTGAATAACTCAATTACCTAATTGTTTACCAGCTGTAAATGCCTCTACATAGAATATAATAATTAATATTAAAAGCCGTATGTTCTTCACTTCACGTAGGTATCAATATGATAGTTCATGCTGAAAACAAATCGCATAATATGAAAAGAGCTTTTCTTTGATTTTTTTTTAATTAATTTATTTTTTTCATCGTCGCGGCATTATGCTGAGATAGGAGAATTTTTAGCCTCTTTTTAAATGCTCCTTTTTTCAATTTGCTTTTTTTTCCTGTGAGTGTCCCAAAAAAAAAATATTTTTCATTCTTTCTAAAATTAATCGACCCCATTTAGATTTTGGAGAGAAGGTGCGCTTGGATATGTAATACATGATTGTCGTGACTTTAGCTTTGACATAAAAATGCAATTATTTTCTGAGTTAAATAAATGACAATGACACGATTGGTTAGTTATTAATATATGTAAATATAATAAATATCTGTAAGTAATCCAAGCGTAATAATTCAATGTTAGCAATAAGGAGACTTATAAATAAGGATTCATTTGGCAGGTATAGGTACTATATTGGTACATTGCCTAAGCACATCCTGATATTTTAAATTGTGACCGAAATCCATGAAAATTCATGACACGTGGAAATGGAAATTATTAGTAGGAAAAAAATGTGTATAATGAAAGGACAGAAGTTCTAAATGGAGTAATTATATAGTTATATGTACTACATAAGTATTTACATTATGTATAATGAGGTACTACTGAATCGTATGAAGTCATTACAGTCATGTCGCTAAACGTTTTTACTACTCTACAGTGTATTACCATTTCTAAGAACACACTACCTGTTTGAAAATTCACTGTATTTACTACATCAATCGTTATTTATACATGATTCATTATTTTCTAACATATAAAAAAAAATATTTGCCTTCGTGTTTAGGTATCAATATCAGCTTGAAAATGTCTACCAACTACTAAACATAACATAATGAGCCTAATAATGTTCCCACTTCCGTAAAACAGGCCTCCTTACTCCTCTCTTCGAGAGGGAGTGGGCTATGTTATAATCTACCACGCGGGCCCAGTGCAAGTCGGTTGTTACTAAACATTTGACCACTAAATAAAACAAGACTTAGCAAGTCTCCATGCTTTGCACTCTTTACCAATCTACTTTTGAACTACTAAAAGTGAGATCTTATCGTAAGATCTTAAAAAAATATCTCAGCAAGTTATTTAATTGAAATGGAACAAAACAAAATTAAATTGAATTGGTATTAGCTACGGTTAATGCTACCATTGCCAATTTCTGGCGCAATCTACGTACAATTTGAAATCGATCCATTATTAACTACCAATGATAAATAAATAGTACTATTATTTTCTAGTTATATTTCTCTCGTGAATTTCCTTTATTTATAAAGGATTTTTTTTAGCCCTTCTAATTCATTTATATCTACAACGTATCGTATGGATACCTATGCAACTGAAATGTAATCCCTCTGAAACTGTTATTTTATTGAAGTTTTTTTACACTTCAATTATTATCACGTAACTTTATCGATTTTCAACTCTTTATAATTTACCTAATTAATATAGTTTTATGAAATAAATTCGCGCTACCTACACTATAAAACTTATTAAAAAATCAACCGTGGAAATCGAAAAATAAAATTTAAAAAAATTAACTCACGCTTCGACAAAATCAGCTGCCAGCCGGTCAACATGTTTGTTCTTTTGAATGAAAAACTCCACAAAAATAAAGCACTTTTAAGTTCAGATTTATTATTCACTGGATGTTATTTAATATCCATAGGAACCATATATCACAAGTAGAGTAATGATCGACTATCGTCGAAGGCGCGAAGCATGCGCAGGAGTCGCGTTGATGCACTGAACCGTCACCCGCAACACACAGCCTACAATTAGGCGCCCGCGCACCGACCACGGCTCTATATACCGATCGCCTGGCCAACGTAAACCATACTACACAGAAAACTATACCATAATCAATTATCCTGTTGATATAAATCTAATTTGTTTTTTTCTTATTCAGAATTGAGGAAATCATTTGTAGGCTGGAACTGGCGTAAGATACGAATCTTTATTATCAGACGTGTATAGTTTAGCTGAAAGTAATGAGTGTTATGGTACCGATGTTATTCTAGTCCAGACGTTTTGTTACCTAGGCTGCAAATAGTTGGTAGGTACCTACCCATTTTTATATGCATAATATCACCATAACATCATAAACAATCGATTATGCACAAAGGTTTCAATTTTATGGATTCTGCAACTAACTAATTAAATAAATAAGTTGAAAAGTCGTTAAAACGTTTCTGAATGATTGTTTTATGTCTATCTATAGTCTAGTTTTTTATGTCTATATCTATAAGTACTCTACCCGGAACGTGACTTGACACGCGATTCGAATATTTTTCAAATCAAATCCAATCAAAATGTTTTATTTTACACGTCGAAACCTACATGGGCACTTATGAAACGTCAAAAGCTAGATGCATGGTTTCAATTGATCATTTCCTATGGAGAAGAGCCGGCAAGAAACTCCACGGTTACTCTTTTAACAATAATTGGCTCTTACATTGTTTTCAAATTACAGTGTTAAAGGTATGGTAGGACAGTGTAACTAGGCCTGTCAACAAGTACCAGATGCTTAACAAAATAGCAAATGGTCAACAAATCTACAGCCTACAAAGCCGACAACGTACTCATTAAAATAAAAACCTATTTAAACCAAAAGACATAATTGCCATTACAGCTGTTACATATCTGAATTAATATCCTGTCCACAAAAGCCAAGAAACTTGTCCACAAACGTTCGAACTCGTTATCCAATAATATACAGGTTGAAATTGAAAACATGCGACAAATCGAAATGGGAGATTGTACTCATCATTATGAACAACTTTTACTTGGGTCCAATCCAGAAATCGCGAAAAGCTGTTGCCTATATTTTGACAAGTTATGCGAACATAAATGTAGGGAACAGCTGAATTTTTTTTTGCGATTTCAGGTTTGGTCCCATAGTAAAAGTTGTTCATAATGATGAGTACAATCTCCCATTTCGATTTGTCGCATGTTTTCAATTTCACCCTGTATATACAGGGTCCCATTAAAATAGATGGACAAATTTTAACACAGCGCTCAGTACGTCTAACCAAAGATATCCAAGCAAAAAAACGTATTTTGACCTAAAATAATAAATTGCCGGCTAATGTGCCGGCAATTGTGTATTTTCGTTAGCAATGGTGTATTTTCGTTAGCTGATTATTTTTCATGTAAGTGCGTTTTCCTTAGGTATATATATTTTTACCATCGTCCTTATTTTGGTGGTCTGAATGATTTCTAAAAGTTTGTCCATCTATTGTAATGGGACCTTATATATCCAATAGTATAGAAAACTATATAAGCAAGCAAGAAAAGCATAAGTAATAAATAGAAAATTATTACATGTGGGGATTAAGTAATAAAATTCGCAAAACCAGTTGATTTACGTAACAGCGAAGCGGTCAAGTTCAGTAACACACGGCGTGCGATTCGTGTCTCAAAATCGCAATTGTCGAGCCTAATGCGTGCATAATTTCCCGTATCTGATACACTGGTTACAGAGACTGTATTCATTCTCAAACAATTCAGATAAAACGTGCAATGTATCGGACATGGCTATTTACTTTCACTTGGATAGGTACAATTGTGATGAAGTTGAAAGCACTGCCTGGATTTGTTTCACAGTGTTGCTTTTATTAAAACATATGACTGTATGCCTGCATATTTACTGCGTGCTGTAAACATACGCAGAACGTGACCTGTATGACCGAACCGAAATAACAAGCCGTAAACTAAACGGTTGGTCACAGCTGACGGTGCTTCAGCACATGCTTCTTACTTAGCTAACCTAACTATTTCAGAGCACTCAGAACTTTACTTGTTTCTATCACATTTGTAATAAGCCCAAGGAAAAAACTCATATCCAAAAGAAACGGCCAAATGCGAGTCGGACTCGCACATCTGGGTTCCGTGCCACACGGCAAAAACGCCGAAAGGAACATGTTTCTTGTATTGAGACCCCCTTTAATTTTTATTGACTTTATATTATTTTTATTATTTGCTGTTAAAATGGCAATTTAATAGAAATGCACACGCTGTACAAATTGCAACTGTCTACCTTTTACGGTTCATGAGATACAGCCCGCTGACAGACGGACGGACGGACGGACCGATGGATGGACAGCGGAGGCTTAGTAATCGTCCGTTCCGTTGGTAACCTTTGGGTACGGGACCCTAAAAACATGGTTATACTCCATCAATAAATTAATTAATGAATCTAGCCTTTGATGAATACATAAAATACGAACATGAAAGTGTGTCAGCATCACTTCTAATGTTATCTATGTAACAAATAAATAAAACATGCGAATTGCGTTAGATAGAACATTAAGTAACTATACCTATGCCTTTGTCCTGTTGAGTCCTGATCACAGCATGAAACAAGAGAGGTCAGAAGATCCACTCCTAGAAAGAAGACAACAGAAAGAAATAGACTACTACCTACCTACATAACGGGTGGAAAAAGACAATCACTTGAACTCCCCGTCATTGTAATATTTTTTTCGTTCAGGACCATACCTGGGAACAGTGGCGAAGGTACCATACAACTCGATTCCCACCGGCTTCCCTTCGAAAATTCAGAACATAACCACTCTATAGTCAATTCATAATTGAAATTTTTTTGGCATTTTTTTTTTTTGCTCCGGCTTACCTTTATCTTAAATTCACCCTTCGCCACTGCCTGGGAACCTTCTAGTTACGGCGAAATTGAAGGTCAAAATTCCAAATTTACTGACGTTTTTTTACGGAAACAAGTAAAATAACTCCACGACCCCTGTACCGTCGTATGCAACCATAAACACAAGGTTTTGTGTGTGTTATATTGCGCACTGCAGCAAACAGCAAATTTTCACACCAAAAATAAAAGTCGCTTTCCAGCAATTATTTTTGTACAACGTTTTAGTTTGATGTAGGTGATAGCTATGAGATGGATCTTTTTACACCCTGTATAAAATTGAAATGTGCGGGCGTGTGATATATCTTATCCTACATATAGGTTGCACGTTTACACTGCATATAATATCACCAATGTTTTTGGGTGGTTTGTGTGATACTTCACGCCGTAATAATATTTCTTGCAAAAACCCATTGTTTCTCACAAGAATTAGGTTTACCGCAGTTACCCTCTCGAGCAAGCGCCTGGCAGGTTAGTGACCACTGAAAAGCTTTATCAGTTAAAGGACTATCGGAGAAATTGTTTAGTTTTTATTGAAAGGAACAGCAAACAGTTACATTATAATAACTTACAACTAATTTAACAAAAACAATTTTAACAATAATATAACTCACAATGCTGTACACGGGTAGACACAATAGTTTAGAAGAAAAAAGAAAGTTACGTCCGCCGGACAATCTGTGGTTTTCGTTCGCTGTCTATCTCGTGCGCCGGTCAGTCAGCGGGGTAATTGCGTTACACACTAACCTAGTAGGAATGGCTTTCATTTTGACAATCCAACAACATTCATTGCGTTATTTACGTTTTTGAGCAGACAAATTTTTTGAACATATGAAGCAATGGATTAACAATATCCTTCAAAATGATTCAGATTGGGATTGATAATGTGTTACGCTATTAGAGTGCAGGTTCTACCCGCGATGGCAACAATGCCGCCATGGGCGGACGGTCCACCGACGCTTCTTGTTCGCGTTTAAATGGAGTGAAACTACCTAACTTATCTATTTCGTGACATCTATCATCTACGCATGATTAATTATTCTCTTACATTAGATGTTCCTCTTTCTGCAACATTACACAATGCCGCACGTACAATATTGCACATAAACAAGTTTACAAAACAATCGATCATTGATCTGTTACCAAGGTGATATAAATTTTTATGTCGAGAGTTAGAAGACTATTAACACACAACACATAATCACACACATCACACAATTCATCACATAATTTTCTACATATTCATATATTTCCGATGGATGGACTGTGTGAATGATGATTTGGTTAGAAAGGGGGTGACTACCGAGATGACGACTAATAGAGAAGTAGGGATGATGATTCATATATTTCCAAAAAATTCAATTCATTCAACTAATTTCCACAAAACAGGGAAAAATAATAATATGGCTAAGCGATTTTTGTTAAAGTTTTCAGATTTTTCAGTCCACAACAACACAAACATCTCGAACAGCATAAGAGCAATGGCCGTGAACCACGGGGGTGTGTCAATATTATTTGACACAATATCACTTATAAATATGACCTATAATGTCGTCATCGTTCAACTGTTGATAATATGATAGTGTGCTGCTATTATTAAACAGTCATTAAACATTGACAGGGGAAAATAAACTCAATGATAACAACAGTTTCATATCTGCAAATAGGAAGACTGTTTCTACGTTGTAAGTTTACGCAAGCAATCAAAATTGACGTAGACGATACGTACGTTTATAAAAGGGGTCACATTTCAATTGATATGCGAATAAACAAGAATATTGAAGATTATGAACCACTTAAACATATTTATCAATTGTTTTTAAATGGTGAAACGTCAATGCGCAAAAAACACGCCTCCAAATTGTTTCATAGATACGACGCAAGCGCATGAGGCGTCACTTTTAGAATAGGAATGTGTTTGTGTGACGTTAATGAATAAACATTGTTCACACCTTGAAGTACACAAGCTAGTGAAATTGCAGGCAGTACAAGTAGATGTAAGGAAGGGATAAGGTGCATCCACGCATCGCCGTGATGAACTTCGCATATTACAGCGCACGCGACTGTATACAACCATTCTTCTACACATAATACAAAGCCTGAAACAATATTTATGAATCATCATTTGTCCACATTAATTATATAGAGACATGTGCTGCTTTGTTTCACGAATGTAGGTACGCTAAAGGGAATATTAAATAGGTAGTACGATGTAAAGTGATTCAATCATGATGCTGAAGATAACGATTGCTCTGCCGGCTACCGGCCTACATTACAATTACACTCATTAACTCGTTACATGTGTATTTCGTCAATCATTAACTAATGCGTTCAAGCTTCGTTACGTAAAGTAACTATGACTAAACTACAGAAAATGTTACTTGTTTTATTGTGACAATACTTACTAGTATTGTCACAATAAAACAAGTAACTTTTAAAGGCAAGATAATTACTTAATACTTCCGTGATAGTGTTATGTAGGAGAACATTCTTCAACACTTCTAGGTATAGGGTCTGTGAATTATGGAAGACAATATGACAGATTTAAAAAAAATGTACAAAAGAAATATGTATAGAGAGAGATACCTATACAGGGTGTTACGGAAAGGGTATTACAATACAAACGGGTTGCAAAGCATTAACTTTGAAAATGCTTAATATTTTTTTTATTTCGACATCACGGCGCTGCACTGGCGCGCGGCGGCGTGATGTGCGTGTACTAGGCGCACAGACACACTACTGCAGATAATGGATAATGACCCTCGTAGTGCGGTGACACGTTTGTTATGATTTCAATTTAATAAACTATCGAAATAAAAAAATATTAAGCATTTTCAAAGTTACTGCTTTTGAGCTCAAATTTTGTACAGAGATTCTAGACCAGATAAACTCTTCAACCCGTTTGTATTGATATACCCTTTCCGTAACACCCTGTATATCTACTATTGGTAGAAAATAGAAAAGAGACAAAAGTAGTAATTTGTGTTTTCCACAAGGTTGTTGGGTTTGATTTCCAACAGTATTGTATAGTACATACTCGTACTGGGTGACCATCCATTACATAACGAGACCCCTTCCCGACTGTCATTCGTTGATCTTTGACAGTCGTTACGGGTAGTCAGAAGCCCAAAAGTCTGACAACCAGCCTTACCAAGGGGTATCGTTTTCTCCAGGAAGTGTGTTGTGGAGGTCAAATAGACAGTCGCTCCATGTAAAATATTAGTATTCAGGCATCCGGTTATACTGTAAGTCGTCCCCAATAAAATTAGGAAAGGGTTGGGCAGATTGATATTGTATAGTAATTAGTACCAACACTCCATTCGCCAGTCGTGTTTATGTCCCATAACATAGGGGGCAAGCCTTTTGCAATTAATCAGTAACAAGTCCAGACTCTGGGCCGCTACTACATTATACTACCTTAATCGTTTGGAAAAGCAGGTTGGCCATTATTTTACAATATTGGTTTTAACAATATTATGTTAATCTTAACAAACAAACAGTGCGCTCACGATTATTATATTTGCGATGACTAACTAAATACTCCAAGCTAATACCCAATGTATTTTTTGTCTAATATTCTGGGAAAGTACATAGATCTATGAATAAAGGTGTATTTCACCTGGAGATCATTTTTATTTATATTTGCGTGCCTCCTTGGTCTAGTGGTCGCAAGCGCTACTGTTGAGCATAAGGTCTTGGGTTCGATTCCCAGATCCGGCAAAGAATTATTAGGTTTTTCTATCTGGAATTTCTCAGTAGTAGCCCGGAGTCTGGATGTGTGCCCGGTTGGCGGCAATAGGCTCGCCCCCTATTACATAGGACTTAAACATAACTGGCGAAATGTGGGCGTACTATAGGTACAGACGTCAGCACATCCAGCTATCCGAAACAGTCAAATATTCCCAATCAACTTTGAACCTTATGCTATAGCGATAAAGTTGAAAATCTATTAATGAAATTTGACAGACTGTAGTAGCTTGATGTGCTAGCGCCTGTACTACGTATAGGTACACCTCTACCAAATGCTTCGGGGAGATAAGGCGTGATGACATGTAATGTTATCATTTATCTATCTATTGTCATTTCTCTTTTATAACGCAAGAGACAGTCCTACCTACGCAAGTCGGAGCGACCTTGCATGCAAGTTGTCAATGCATAAACAAACCAGGTGTGACGTCATACCAGCATGCAAGCTACTTGCTCAATTAAAAGCGTAAATGGATCGAAATGCCATCGAGTAAATTAGAACTAGATAGAACCGATACAACACACAATCATAATTATCCAAGTTTGATGTTCATGTTCAAAGCAGTTTCGTTTGGTTGAAACGGCTGCTTCACGAGTGAACAGGTGTACCTACCATTGTCGACTACATCAAACGTTCACTGGTAAATTACATGCCAGTGATTACAGACCTATTCTGTAAAAATATGACCGTCAAAACTTAGTTGAAGTGAGCTTAAAGTGAGCTGTCAATAGTGTCAATCCCTAGCATCTGGAGTGACGGCTCACTCCACACTCGTTTCACTTATGTTTTCACGCTGAGATTTTTACAGAATAGACGCAACAGGTCAGAGATAAATTGAGCCGGAATAAAGAAGCTCCTGTAGGTACTGATTCGATATCCGTGGTACTGATACTGATTAATTGTTTAGTTGGTTATTAAACGCACCTTAAAACAAATGACGACTCACCGTCGCACACTGCCCAAATATTTAACTTGACAATACTGGATTTACTACAACATCGTTGAATATCCTGCAGCGGTAGGTAGGTACCTACTTACTTCGGAAAGCTGAAAAATTATTACTCACAATGTTTCTTTTAATTGTTAACTTACATGTAGTAGGGTTACATTATAATACTAACAAGTCATTCAATTTCACGTGTTTGTACGTTGTACCTTTAACCATGTATGCGCTACGAGGCGTCTACGCGGTTCCTATGAGGCTTCTACGAGGTATCTGCAAGGCGTCTAAGAGGCTTCGACGAAGTATTTACGCGGCTTCAACGAGATGTCTAAGCGGAGGCAACATGGCATCAACGTCATTTATGGACATACGCCCAGTGCGATGATACTCTAAGAAGAAGAGAGCCCTACTATGTACTCGTACATTAACGAAATGAAAACAGTGTTATTTTTACTTAACAGTGAATTGGTAAGAGAAATGTTTATGAATCTAATATTTATAAATTAAAATACTATTACTTATTGATGTAATAATTACAAATCATTGTAACGAACTCATTCGACTGAAGAAGTGCAAATATGGGAAGATGTTATTATGGCCTAGCTACGGTACTTCAGAATAACCGATACGCTACTGTTAAATAAACACTACCAAGTGTTGTCTAACTGGACACTATAACTGAGTAGAATAGACAGCCGATAGACTAATTAATAAAAGTGAGAGAAGAGCTTGTGGCTAAGTAATAACAGCTACGCTTGCCGCGGTTGGTCCGTGCATGGGTGACCATCTTTACATACCAAGACCCCTCCGTGTCTCGGAAAGCACGTTAAGCCGTTGGTCGCGGCTGTCATTCGTGGATCTTTGACAGTCGTTACGGGATGTCAGAAGCCCGAAAGTCTGACTACCAGTCTTACCAAGGCGTATCGTATTACCCAGTAACTGGGTTGTGGAGGTTAGATAGGCAAACGTTCCAAGTAAAATATTGGTATTCAACTGCCTCTGGTTAGACTGAAAGCCGACCCTAACTTAGTTGGAAAAAGGCTAAGCAAATGATGATGAGACTAATTAATACAAGTATAAATTAAAGTCGCTTTTCGTGTTTGCCTGTGTGACCGCGTTGTTCTTTTAAACTCATCATAGATTTGATTGATGCGATTTTCACCATCATACAGGCAAGGACATCCGATGCGTACCTATCCTGTTCCATGGATTCAGTAGGTACATACATGATTCTAAACCAAGGTGAAATTTTTCGTCGGTTATTAAAAAAACATTTGCTATTCCATGCATTTTGAACGCGTATCTACTACTAGACTTTTCTATGAAAACTCCCTTCCTCCCTGTATACCTAGTGGTTTTAAACATTTATATTAAACTTACATGTATAATAAAGAAAAACTCGATGTTTTTTCAAGTGAAGACTACAAGACTAACGACGTTAGTACACTAATAATAAGACTCGTGACAGGTAAAAAAATAATAGATTTGTATGCTTAGTATCCACCGTATTAGGAATTCAATCAGCAAATGAGATGACTACAAATGAACCGGACGCTTATAGATTAGTTTCTATCCAAATAGAACCGATGATCCGCAAATCAATGCCGTTTATTCCGACACTACTAATAGAATCATTTAACGTTACATTATTCCGATCTTGAAACTAGATTCTACGTTTTATTTGACAACTGAAGAACGAGTAGGATAATACAGTACACGTATATTTTTACGGAACTAAAGAGTGCTTAACTAGACGGCACTACCGGTCCTAGTCTTTGTTGTAACATGTGCACCGCGAAATATTTTCCCTAACTACAATAAGTATATCTAGTAGCATAAAATCCAGGGTCGACGACGTGACCTTGCAATGTTGCTACTGAAAGGAAATCGAGAGACAATCAGCTATTCCAGTAACAATCGTTGTGACACGGCGGCGGTTGCAAAATTGGTATAATCGTTACAAATAACACTTGGCAAAAAATTAAATTGAACAAATAATTTTATTATGGTCTATCATAAATATCATATTGAAAAGTTATTTAATCTGTGTCAAGTGGATTTCACTCGAGGTTTCAGTTTATTGGCACTTCACATTATTACATATAAATCTTTGATTGTGGATTTGTAGGTACTTGTTTCCCGCTTAGGGGAAGCCCTGGAAAACAAAAACGAGACTCAAAACTCGTAGCATTAGGTACTTGATTTACATTCCGAAATTAGAATACATTTTATCTTAATCAAAGTACTTTAGTAGTGAACAGAGACTTCATGGAACCAGAGCCCTGATTCACAAACATACGACAGGCTATCGTATCGAAAACCTGACATTTCGATAACCTGATTTGACTTCCCCTCAACAGCAAATAGCTGTTGGAAGAATAGCGGGCGTCTATTTGATTTAAACTGACAAAATTTTCGGGTTTTGGACTTGTGAACAGCATTGAGAAGACTCCTACGATAACAATGATTAATGTTGGATACGATACGGAAGCATATCGAGTGTTTGTGAATGAGGGGGCTGGAGTAGACTAGTACATACCAGGGAAGCATGGCACAAAAAAGATAAAGGCTACACCCTGCAGTGGGTGGTAACAAGGCTGCTAAGGACCGTGATGAGAGACTTCATGTCTACATACCTAGTCCATGACAACATTCTAAAATTAAGACGTAAGAACTCTGTACCCGACAAGGAAATAAAGGCAATTCTAGGAGGGATTCCCATCTTATTTGACTAGAGGATGAGATGAGATCACTAAACGTACACACGTGATGCAAGACATGTATGGATCAGTCTATAAACTGACCGCTTTACTGAGACGTTGCCTGAGGTAGCAGCGCGGTGCGGGAGGTGTGTGGTGACGAGATGCGAGAGCTCAGTGATTCGTCAACTTGAGACAACTATTACCCCTCCCGCACCGCGCAGCTACCTCAGGCAACATCTCAGTTAAGCGGTCGGCCTATAGTCGCATGTACTCTACTCAGTATTCATGAAGAGTACTCCCATGAGCGCAACCTATGACTTTATGATTTACTTTATAAACAGTATGTTACGGAAGTGGTTTTGTGTGAACCTAACTCGGGTTTGGAGGTAGTAAAGTCCTTTGTAAACTCAAAGTTAAATGATAAATCATATTTATTCCTGTAAATTGGTTAAAAAAACAGTTTCACACGTTAATATTAACATAATTATGTTTTTTAAACTACCTATGAGTTCTGTGTTTCCTATAACTGACTACTCTGAGAAGAAAGACAAACTCACACACTACTAATCATGGTCTAAGATCGGTTCCAGATGTAAATCAATGATCTCAATCAATATTACCTATGTAGCAAAGCGATAGAAAGAATTTTTTTTTGCAGGTGGATAACAAATGATGTTGGTCTAAATTAAAGAAGAAGAATCTTTACAACATACATCAAGGGAGTATTAGAAAATACGAGTAAATAAAAAGAATGTTCTAACATTGAAAGATAAAGTAATCAATGTACCTACATACTATTAATTCAATGTAAGTAACATAGTCTATGAATTCACCGTTTTTAGGGTTCCGTACCTCAAAAGGAAAAAACGGAACCCTTATAGGATCACTTTGTTGTCCGTCTGTCCGTCCGTCCGTCTGTCAAGACCCTTTTTCTCAGGAACGCGTGGAGGTATGAAGCTGAAATTTATATCAATTACTCAGGTCTACTGTCCCTTGAAGCTGTGAAAAAATCAAACTTCTAAGCCAACGCAATCAAAAGATACAGCCGTTTATGCCGCAAATTTTCGACACTTGCAAGGGAATCAAAACCTACAGGGTGCTTCCCGTGAACTCAGAATCTTGAAATTTGGTACGAAGCAACGTCTTATAGCATAGATAAAGGAAAAATTACGAAAATCATAAATTTTTAGTTACATCACATAATATATTTTTTTTTAATAATTTTAAACTTACTACCCATTTCCTCATAAACGCGTAGAGGTATTAAATTGAAATTCATACCAAATACTCAGGTCTATAATACCTTTAAGCTGTAACAAAATCAAACTTCTATGTCAACGCAATTAAAAGAAACAGCAATTTAAGCTGCATATTTTGAAACTCGCAAGTACTCGCAAGGGAATCAAAACCTAAAGGGTACTTCCAGTCGACCTAGAATCTTGAAATTTGGCATGAAGCAACGTTTTATAGCACACATAAAGGAAAAATTCCGAAAACCTTAAATTTTTAGTTACATTACAAAATATATATTTTTGAATAAATATAAACTTATTACTTTTTTCCTCATGAACGCGTAGAGCTATCAAGTTGAAATTCATATCAAATACTTAGATCTAATTGCCTTTAACCCGTGAAAAAAAAAAAAATCTAAGTCAACGCAAAAACGCAAAACGCAAAAGTACAACCATTGATACCGCATATTTTGAAACTCGCAACTACACGCAAGGGAATTAAAACCTAAAGACCACTTCCCGTTGACATAGAATTTAAACGATAAAGAGATCTTTGTCTTAAATTTATGCTCCTCCATCTTTCCCCATTGTAATGTTATGAATTTCATTTTGCAATAAAAATACCATAGTTATGACTCGATTGTCGTAATGAACGAACTTTGTAAACCTTGCAGGTTTGTACGGAACCCTCGGTGCGCGAGTCCGACTCGCACTTGGCCGGTTTTTTTTTTTGGTTTGACTTGATCACTTGCAAAATGAACACTATCTAAATGACTAACTATGTACATATACAGTGTGTATCGGAAATGTGTGATCAAATTTAAGGGTTAAATTTAACGTCCACCATGCAATCAACATCGTAGTCGCGAAAAAATTATCAGCTGTCTGACGGTGTAGAATGGAGAAAGTTGTTCAGTTTGATGGTGTTTACCACACCCACGCTATTCCTATACAAAAAAAAACACATATTGTAAAAAATGTAAAAAAAAAAATACACTTTAATGTACTTAATTATACTCCTAGATGCGAATGGAAATTTCAATGGAACAGTCTTCATAGCGAGCTATTTAAAAAATTCCATGTTTGTTTACGCAGTGGAAACAGGAGTATGTTCGTGACCCAGTCTTTAGTCGTGGCATTATAATGTAGTCTCAAGTATAGAAAACTTACAATAATACTGAAAATAGCTGCTTCTTGGAAAGAGCTCATATGTATAATAACATGTTAGTGTAAAGGTTTTACGTAACATCAGTTTTATTTGCGGCAAGGTCGATGCGTGAATTAGGTTTGTGGTTTTATTTATTCAAACTAGGACACTAATTTTATGTAAAGCAGCTACACACTGAATGCGAACACACATTTGCGTGGCCATTCCTTAAAGCTATGGGAGAATCCATGACAAAAAGCCCTTGAAGCAATTCTTGTCTAACCGAGTTGTAAGGCGGATCTTATTCAATGTCGTTAGGCGCGTCGCCCACACGAGCTAGAGTCGAGGCGGCGTCGAGGCGCGGGCGCACGTTTTCTATAGGAATAAATACATACCTATATTTATTCCTATAGAAAACGTGTCCCTAACGGCATGGAATAGGCTCCCGGAAAATGTTGTGACGGCTCCCACACTGAACTGCTTCAAGAATCGACTGGACAGACTAAATATCTCAAAGCTATACAAAACACACGCATCAGCTAATTAGCTGCTAATTTGTCTAATCAAATAATAATAATAATTTGAATTTTAAGAGTTTAAGATGGTTTTGTCATTCAGTAAGTGAGATATAATCACCATCATCATCCACAGCCCGACTTCACCCACTGCTGGGCATAGGCCTCTCTTTTCTTGTGCCAATCACCACGCTCCTGTGCCAGGCTCATCCTGCATATTGTTCTACTCAGTAGGTACGGTAGGCCGCTGGAAAGTGGTAAAGAAACCAGTAGGTATAGGCTGGCCTCTTATTTTATTGGAAGTCCGTATTACGCTAGGCCAGCACAGGGTGAAAGTGTAAGTGTGTGGGGGTGTGTGTGTGTAGTGGTGTAGTGTGTGTGTAGTGGTGTAGTGTGTGTGTAAGATGTAAATGTAGTGTGGGTGGGTATAGTGTGTGCCATCCCCTACGAGTCTACGCGCCATCCTCTACGCCGTAGAGGGTAGCGTATATTGCGCTCGCAAGGTAGTAAGGCTTATCATTTTTTCACTGTACCTAACTAAACACATTATTATTTAACACGGCAAAATAGATAATTATTCTTTGTATATTTACATAACTTAAAAAGCTAACAATCTTAAAATAATAATATGTACCTACAAGTATATAAAAAGGGAGGGAAAATAATCAAAGGGCATCAAAAAAAATTCGTCCGCATCACTGTCAACGGGAAACGTGCCCAAAAGGCTGGCAGAATTGCCACGTTGTATGGCAATGCTGATTCTTTGGCCAAAAAATAGGCCAGCCCTCTGGTCACGTGATGAGTCGACCAACCGCTTGGCGATGTCTCGGAATACTAAGTGGGCACTCGGGCCCCATGGCCCTAGTGTTTCAACCCCAAACGGCTCAAATATGTAAGTTCCAAAGAGATTGGAGTATTTGCGCCGTTTGAGGTTTTCCGCACCTGCAGCAGCCGCCCCAGCACAGCTTACCATGCTTGGAAGATGGGATGGCGCAAGGGTGTCGACACACGTTGCATCCCACACCAAAGGCCTACCTACCTTCCAAGGCATTATGGTCATCCCGTCTGGTCTCTTACCATCGTCGCGTGCCAAACCATTGGGTTCTAAAACAGCTGGCACCCCAGCGGTGACAAGAGCACAACGGATGATGTCATTGATGCTGGCATGCCGTGCTATCCGGCCTGCGCTTTTACTGCAGGATAAGCCATGGTGTCCGAGGCAGTCGACACCTTCACCGCATTGGCAGCGATGCGGAGCCACGCAAGGGGCGCCCAGACGCAAACAAGTAGCGAGCCGGAAGGTGGTGTCACCCAGCAATGTGCCTATGTTGGGTGACGGTAGTGCCTGAAGCCAGAGGCCCGACTCCCACTCACCCACAGCCAGTAGGCGGGCACGCTCAGCAGTATTGGTGGACGTATTAATAAGATTATTCCGTAGAAATAGATAATAGGTTGTTTCTTCGTAAAACTATTACCTAAACTTGTTATAATTTAAGAAAGTATGGTACTATCATCGACTCCAAAAGAAAAAGAACCAATTTTTTTTTTTATATTGCGGACACAGGGCATAAGTACCTAGGTAGGAACCTGTAATTAGCCGAAAACACAAAATTCCTTTTAATAGCAATAAATAACACACCTAACTAAAAACATAGTGTTTACATACAGCATTTTTATGTAGTTATGTAGATCCGTTGGCTTTTCGCAGAAGTAACACCGGCCGACGGAGGTTATTTACTATGTGGTAAATAAAGTCAATATGTCTCTAAAATACCTCTTTATTTACTTCTATAAGTTAACGTGCTTTGTTAACAAAGTCAAAATAAAGAGAAAAAAGAACCCCGATTAATTGTAGGTCGTACTTACCTCTGTTTATGCTGTAATTATACAATTAGTTTGACAGGCAACGCATAGACTAAACGCTGGGTCTAAAAGCATACAATTTCGCACTGGAGTTCCATGTGAAACGAAGTTGAACACAAAGGAATGATTTTTGAAAATTAATCCCCTAAAAGGGAAAAATAGGGGATGAAAATTTGTATGTAAGTTCGTCATGTTTGCCAATGGAAAATCCCATTGGGGACATGGCTTATAGAAAGATAAAGAGAAATAGATTAATACCCTTTTATATTATATGCGTCTATACAGGCTTACTTGTAAAACATTGTATATTTGATTTGTAAAACACTTTGAAGTCATATGAAACCAAAAGTCTAAATATAGAACCTTCCATAAACCTAGTGTTGTTAAAATCATGTGCTAAGTAGGTTCTGTAGGATTATCTTAATAGATAATACGGGCTGGTGTCCGCAACTCCACGTCAATGAGCGTATTTTGCGTACAGGCGGTAAAATCGATTATTCGATCCACCCCAGCTCCTCAAGGAAGGCCAGTAATGCCTTTATGTTACTGACCGTCTCACGTAGGGTACCTGGGTTACCGAAGTACTTTGCCCTGTACGTGGCGACCACCGGGCAGTTTAGAAGCACATGTGCCGCTGTCTCGTCGTCCTGGGACTGTCTATTACTCCTATGACAAAGAGGTGTTTATTAAATGACCCGTAGCTAGTTAAAGCTGCAGTAACTACACACAGCTTTTGTTTAGTTAGACGGAAGAACCCGGTTCGTGAGGCGGCCATCCAATGTGGGAAGTGCTTCCCTAGCCTGCCCGCATTCGCCGTGGTCCGTCCAAAGTTTGCCATATTGGTCTCTGGTGCGTTTCCTTACCCGAAGGGGAGTGGCGCGATGGGCTCAGGTCCCACTGGTGCTATGCTCGATCCCCTTCTGGCAAGCTCGTTGGCTGCATTGTTGCCTAGCGAACCGCTGTGTCCTTTGATCCATTGAATGTTTATTTTATTGAGTTTACCCACCTGGTTGAGGCGCTGGTGACACTCGTGTATTAGCCTAAAGTCAACTGTTCAGCGCTTGCGGAACAGCCATGCTGTCTGACAGTATGCGGATTGCGTGGTCCTTTACTTCCCTGGCCATAATGTAGGATTATCTTTCACCACTACAAAGCACCACCACCTCTAAGTTTTCTTCGCTTATTGTCACCGTTTCGCCTACTAAAAAGGCAATGCATATGTAATTAAATGATATTGCTACAAAAACATGTTTGAGTATTATTTTCTTTCATAATGAACCTAGGAACTTACGTGATTAATTAAACAAGTAACTTAGCATGGCACGAAAAAATATAACAATGAATAAATTCTTCTTCTTATTACCTACATGTATTGCTTATGAGATAGTTCTGATTAAAAAAAAACATAATATTATAATAATTATATATTATGGTATTACCTATAAGAAAATGTTTTCCATATTTCCATTGAACTCACTGTCATCCAAATCAGAGTCCGTGCTGCCTTCTAACTCTGGGCTCAGTTGCTAATTTATAACAATCATTAACAGTTAATAAATTATTTAATGAACCACCGTAGCTAATAACCTTAAACTTGACCGTAACATTAAATCATGACATGACAATTGCTAAAACAAATAACATACTTTAACAGACCATAAAGTGCGAATTAGCCAAATTATTTTATAAAATAATCGTGACGCGTTTAACCACGAAATCAGTCTATTTTTAGCTTGTGCTAAGAATTATCGTT
The DNA here is from genome assembly GCA_947508005.1 of Amphipoea lucens. Taxonomy (NCBI): domain Eukaryota; kingdom Metazoa; phylum Arthropoda; class Insecta; order Lepidoptera; family Noctuidae; genus Amphipoea; species Amphipoea lucens. Next base: position 10,689,752 of record OX382358.1, read on the forward strand.
TGGTCTTGAACTACTTGTGTATAGCTTCGTTTCAGAATAAATGATAAATGGAATTTTCAGTGACACCAATAAAGTCAAGGAAAATATAAAAGATGAAGTATTTGTTACTTTAGGTCTCTTCATATTTCATTCATTCTGTCTACCTAACTGATATGATTGTAAAGATACAACCTCCTTAGTCGTGGCAGTCAGAAGGGCCCGGGTAGGTACTAAGCCTACGCCTGTCTATTTATCAAGCTTACCCTATACAAACTCACAGACCGCATTAGGAACTCTATACTTCGTTCCTAAACACAAATAGCGGACGCTGGTCGCTCAACTGCTGGGATAAAGTGGAACTAGCCTGGTCACATCTGTCGAGTGTCGGAGCAGCAATACGTAAAAACCACCACTCAGTGGATCCCAAATAGCAGGAAACGACTACGCGGCAGGCCCAGAAAGAGATGGCGGGATGAGTTGGACTCCTTCTTAAAGGATTGGCCCATAATTGCAGTAGACTGGGAAAAGTGGAAAGAGGATAAAGAGGCATTTGCCCTGCAGTGGGACAACACAGGCTTATATTAAAATAATAATAATACATAAAGTCTATAGGGTGCCATGGGCACCCTTTGGGTACGGAACCCTAAAAATACAAAAGATTTTTCAGTAGCCATATATAAATGTAGATGTGCAACAAATGTGAATCAGTAACACCGACCACAGTGCTGTCGCCTCTCGGTCTTCATTATTGATGTGGTAAGTAGGGAATGGAAAGGCAAAGTACTTCGGTACCCAAGTACCCTCCGTGAGCCGGTCAGTACCATCAAGGCGTTGCTGGCCTTCCTTGAGGAGCTGGGGCGGACCGCATAATCGATTTTTCCACCCGTACGCAAAATACGCGCACTGACGTGGAGTTGCGGACACCAGCCCGTTTTACCTAGGCGCGGCAGACTGCTTGGCTCTCCTAACTAGACGTAGGTAAACGTCGTAGATACATACCTAATTATAGTCTACTGGACTATACGGCTGGTTTATTAAATACTACACCGAAGAACTTAGACACGCCCATAAATAAATCATGCATGCTCGTGGAAAATCTAAAACATAATAAATTGTAGGTGCCTATGTCAATTGAAAAGAAACTGTAAATTTTATTTATCTCAATAAATAATGCTTCAGTGAACTGTCGTCATTTATAAAAGAATATACAGCGTGAATACAAGAAACACTTTATGTAGTCGTATACAAGTATTAAATCTTATGAAAAAAGGGAATTAACCGTCAGATTTTAAAACTTAGTGTGGTACAGTCGAGTACCTGCGATTTAACGTATTTATACTACTATCATAGCAATTTTTGTCCTATGATGTGCGTAGATGTGACCGTTATCGCGCTACCAAAACACGTCTACGAGGCAAGCTACGCGTAGCAAGTTACACGTACCATGCTACGCGTAGCTTGAGCTACGCGTAACAAGTTACACGCAGCAAGCTATGCGTAGCCAGTTACGTATAGCAAGTCCCGCGTAGCCATAGCACGAACTTTCCGCGCGCTTTGCTTGCAGTAACTTCGATCGAAGTCCCCTTTAGAACGTATACAACACCCTGTTTTCATTGTATTTATAACAGCCATGAGGAAGACAAACGTTATGGTCTTAGCACATAATGCCGCATCACGTTTATTGGTTTTATTTTATAAGTAAATAAATAATTTGAGAGAGACAAAACAGTGGGAATCCTGCTTTACAACAATTGTACGTAGATTTTTAGCTGCAATGCTACTATCATCATGTTTCAAAGGGTCAAAAGCCGGTCGACATTTTATTTTCAATAAATATTTTGATTTTTTTTTACTTTTAATAAACGTTCATTTAGTACCAACAAATCGGTGACTTCCACTACCATTATAAAAACAATTTCCTCATTCTAAAATTAAAACTGCGTTATCGTCCCTCGCCACGCTGTAGTAGAGATTAAAAAAATGCTCTAAATTCTATAACCGTTAGTTTTTATGTGACATTACCAAGCGTTTTTATATTAAATATTTGTAATAGAAGTCTATATAAGTAACCCCGTCTATAAATACTCAATAATTGAGTATTTTTCTCAAGACCTTAAATAAACGGTTTAATTTATAAAATTCAATGAAATGGTCTTGGATTTGATACCTACAGGAAAAGATTTGCTGCAATCCGTTTACCTCAAAATTCTCTCCACAGCATTTCCTAAGATGATGAGATAAGTCTATTCTTGTTTGAGCCACATGAGATACTGTCAAGCAGAATGTATCTTATAGAATACTTTCGACGACTAACTGCAAAGTAAACTCTATCATTAAAAAAAGTTGATAATAAATAGTATTTTTAGGGTGAATAATAAAAAGAAACCGACTTTTTTAGATTTTTTTTGGTTTAAGTATAAAAACAATTAAAAAAATTAATTAAAAAAAAAACAATAAAAAAATAATAAATTCCTAAAATCTTTTTTTTTTCTTTCTCTTCATTTACGATGTGTGAAAGCCTCTTTAATCTGATACAAGTGAATCCATAGTGGTTATATAAGGTCCCATTAAAATAGATGGACAAACTTTTAGAAATCATTCAGACCACCAAAATAAGGACGATGGTAAAAAATAATCAGCTAACGAAAATACACTAATGGGCCGGCAATTTATTATTTTAGGTCCAAATAAAATCACTTTAATCAGTGTTTCTTTTAGCTTGGACACCTTTGGTTAGACGTACCTACTGAGCGCTGTGTTAAAATTTGTCCATCTATTTTAATGGGACCCTGTATAATCTTTGGGTGAATCCTATAGAAAATACTCTATAAAATCTATCTATTGATCGTCTTCGCACACTGCTGATTATAGGCCTCTCGTTTCTTGTGCCACGCTCCTATGCCAGCCTCATCCAGGTTCTACCCGCGATGGTTGAAAAATGTTGTCCGCTCCTATCGCCGCGCGCCGCCGCTTTGATCATCATCATAATCAGCCTAAGATAATTTAATCTGTCAAGCGCCGCTAATGAGACACAATTGATTTTCTATTGTTTCGTCGCCGATCGGCGAACCGCGACGCTTGACCGGTTAATGTTACTCTGCTGGGACTCAGGCCTCGTCTCTTCGAGAGGGAGTGGGCTGTAGTTTACCATCCAGACCGGGTTGAAAGATGCACATGTCTTCGAATTTGTTGGTTTTAGGATATGCTTCCTCACGACGTTTTCCTTCACCGTTTTGAGAGCAGTGGTGATGAAATAATACACACAAAGTAAAGCGCCTGGGTGGTTTCGAATCCACGACCTTCAACTCGTAAGTCGGGGCCGTTACCACTGGGCCACCACTGATTCAACAAAGTTCATAAGAGTATGTTTTAGGGTAAGTATTAAAAATAAAAAAAATAAAAACTTTTATTAATTTTTTCTTTATTTTCTGTTTTTTTTTTTCAGTAGAATCAAATCACAATAATATTATATAAAGCCGAAAGTTGTGTGTTTATTACTTCTTCACGCTCAAACGGCTGGACCAATTTTGATAAAATTTTGTATGGAGGCAGCTGACACCCTTTTTTTATGGATGGGAAATCATCAAATGACCCCTCCCGCTCTGGGTGGAGCGGAAGGGAGTGTCAGACTCTTACTGACTAAAACCCATCCGTGTTCCTTCCTTAGCCCTTTATGTTCTGGGGTAGCGGGGCCCTTTCGGACAATCCCGCACCCCCGGCAGGCTTCGGCCCTGGCAGGCCCCTTCCTTTATGCTGACATCTCTTTGAGGCGCGCGTGGAACACGTACGCGCCGTCCGGCACGGGCCTGGTCCTGATCGGACTGTGAGCTACGCAGCTGACACCCGGGATTAACATATAGGCTACTTTTATCCCAATATTCCCACGGGATCGACATTTACGCGGGTGAAATCGCGGGGCGCAGCTAGTTATTCATATGTCAGCAAACCCACTAAAATAAAAAGTAAGTAAGAAAACATTTAAAAATCACATCACACTAATATTGTAAAGGCGAAAGTTTGTGAGTGTGTGTGTGTTTATATGTTTGTTACTTCTTCACGCTCAAATGGCTGCACCAATTTTGATAAAATTTTGTATGGATGTAGCTGACACTCTGGATTAATATGTAGGCTACTTTTTATCCCGATATTCCTACGGGGTCGACACTTATGCGGGTGAAACCGAGGGCGCAGCTAGTAAATAATAAATTCCTGAGCTCTCCATTTTATTTTCTAAATCCAATGATTCTAATGACAGCAAATCCTATTTAAAATCTATCAATAGATAGGTAATAGATGTAACCAAACACAAAACAAAGAATACGGATATCTCGCAAACGATCCGCAATCTATGTCGAATTGTTTAGACTCGGTCGCAAAACGCGAGCAACGATTTGCTTAACCACTGCTACTGTTCAAATATTCACGTCTTGTGCGAACTTTTTTATCGAAGGTTCTCTACGAATTTATTTTCTTTACATTTCAATCACTTAGTACTAAATTGTTAAATAAAAGAGACTGATATGTTTGCAAAGCATTTTTAGGTCCCGCTTCAAAAGCGGAAGTTGTCTTTTGTTCCGATGTCATTACCCTTTTTGTCAGATTCAATTTAATTAGGCAGATACATTTTAGTATCACTGTGAACTTATGAATGATATGCATTCATAATCAATACATAATCAGCCTATAACGTTCCCACTGCTGGGACACAGGCCTCCTCTCTGTGAGAGGGAATGGGCCGTAATCCACCACGCGGACCCAGTGCGGGTTGGTAGATGTCACATGTCTTCGAATTTTTGATTCTAGAACATGCTGGTTTCCTCACAATGTTTTCCTTCACCGTTTTGAGAGCTGTGCTGATTAAATTATTTACACAAAGTAAAGCGCCTGCCTGGCTTCGAATCCACGACCTTCATCTTGTAAGTCGGGGCCATTACTACTGGGCCACCACTGCTCTCCCTAAGACCTTACTTCATAGGAACTTATGCAATAGACTTAAATTATTTATTTTATCGGACTGACCTACTAAAACCTGCTAAAATGACCGAAGTCTTTTATTTTCTTGGTTTAGGCACAATTTTTTCTATCCCAATGTAGGCAAACATAAATTAATCATTTGCATCGCAAGAAACATGTTTTAGAAGCTTAATAAAATGCTGAATTAAAACGTCTTTTTCATTGACTTCGGGCATTCGCTCCGGGAAAACGGAAATGCTGTGTTTGGTTTTCCTGTTAGAAAAAAACGCGACTGGCTTAACTATTCTTATCAACATCTAATAATGTTGCTTTGGTTCCCCAAACGACTCTCGAAGTCTCGAGATGACGTTAGTACCTACGCTTGGACACGCATACCACAGAATACTTAATAGTACTACGTATACGTCAGAATTTCAATCAGGTATTTCCTAACAGAGATGAATTGAATAGAATCGAATCAGACAGTCTACCTCTACTAGATACAGAGTTACAGACCCATAGAGAATTAAAGTCCAGAGGAGTAAATTCTGTAGAAAAATCCTTAATTTTTTTTTGGATTTTTTTTAATCAAACCTACTTAAGTACATTATTTTTTATGAAAGAAATGACATATATTTGCAAACATTGTAGTACATTACAGATGGTCGGGTTTTTAACAGTTTCTAAAACAATTCGCTTAAACTAGTATGCAGAAATATTGATTACATTAATTAAATAAATGAATGAAGCTAGTATATAAATCATAGTTATATTAATGTCACTTAATTGTCAAATTATAATAGTAAGATGTCAGTGTGAATCTTCTAAATGCTCATTCACAGAATAGAATGATTTTTCTATATAAGCCGTTTAAATAACGCTGTTTTAAATCGATTGATTGGCAGTTCTCTATATGATTTTGGTAGTCTTTATTTAAATATCCTTATAACCATTGGAAAGCAACTTCTATGATATAAATGGTTTTTTATGGAGGAATAATTAATCTATCAGGATATTTTGTGTTTAACGTAACAATATGTCTCCAAGTTGATTATGTCGGAGTGCATTTTAACAAATTTACAGCATTCAAATATGTACATAACGGAAATAGTTTATATTTTAAGATCTTTAAAAAGAGGTTTAAATGAAGCAATGGTGGCACATTACAAACAGCACGGATACATTGTTTTTTAAGAGCAGAATTCCCCCATTAGCACATTACCGTATCTAGTGTTAGAGGCTACGTAACCATGATACGCTAAAAGGGCTGTTTTGAGGTTGGTTATTTTACAAACTCTCCATTAAGCAAAAGTGAAACGATTAATATTATTTGTCACCTTTAAGCAGTGAGGTTTTCATGTGCAGCCACTGTCCACTGTTATACCAAGAAAAGTAGCTTCGTGTGCTTCGTTAATTATTTGATCGGAATAAGTGATCATAAGGTTTTCTAATGTAGAATTAAACGAAGGAGGTTTTTTCAATGTTCACTTTTGAATTATTATTACTAAGCCGTGTTATACTAGAATTAACCGTTTCATGAATATCAATATTATATTAAATCATCCGCAAACAGTAAGTAGAAATTATAAGTAACATTTGAAAGTCCGTAATATCCAAACAGAAAGAACAACGACCCTGTTACACTACCTTGCGGCACTCCTGTATAGTTGCTCCTAATGTAAGACTTACACAATATTTCTGCTTTATTTTAATTTATTTCGCTAATCGCTGTGTATGGAGTCCTATTTTAAAGATAACTTTGCAGCCGCTTCAATGCCAGGCCGTCCAACACACACACACACATACACTCACATTTAGTGAGCAGAATATTGTGTTCAACAAAGTCGAAAGCCTTGCTCATATCGAAAAACACAGTGCAGTTACGTATATGTTTATCATCATTTTCAGTATTTTTTACAGTAATTTAAAGGCTGCTGTTCCGCAGCATACGCTGTTCGAAAAATTTCTTGGGTACATTACCAGTCGACAGCGATGCGGATGAAATTTTCGACGCTATATTTTAGTAAGTTGTCGATTTGCTTTTATGGAATCCATATTGTTCAGCTTTTAGTATTTTATGTTTAGTCAAGAATTGAGTCATACGAGAGTGCATCAATCTTCTCAAATTCCTTAGATAAAAAACAGGTATTAAGACGATAGGCCTATAATTGTTGATACCCATTACGTCCCTATTTTTTTTAAAAACCTCAATTGAAAAGCCTTAATTATTATTGAAAGAATGACATATTAACAAGGTAATCAAAGTTGCAGTGTGGAGAAACATCGACGTAACTGCTACTTTTTTTTTAAGTCTTTGTTTTTCTATCGTAAATACGCTTTCTAAGTGCTTTGGCATATTTAACTCATTTTTGGGAAAAAATACATTTAGGTCGATGTTTCTCCAAACGAGCGAATATGTGTCGAGATCTCGTCATATCCTGTAGGATATGACGAGATCTCGACACATATTCGCTCGTTAAACAATACTTAAACACTGTCATTAAACAATACTTCTTCTGTAGAAGAAGTATTGTTTAATGAGTGTATAGTTTTAAATGTTTTATCATCATTAACTGGATAAATGCAGAAACTGGAGTTGAATGTTGAAATTAAATGAAGATTTCCCATCGTAGATGCTGTTCCATTTTTGCCGGCGGTCATATCGATAAAATATTATTCAATCCGTAACAAATATCACTAGTATTATTAAATTTTATTTTTGTAATCAATTTTTTATCATTATTCGAATTTGACATTGTATTTTTTTATTAATATCCGAAATGCTTTACAATGTTCTTTGATTTTTTTATATATACTGAATACACTGAATAGTTTTTGTGCTGCAAAGATATTTTTTTTAATTGTTTATTGTATTTTCTGTAATTAATTTTATAACCTGATGTTTGAGTTTATAATAACTAAATCGCAATATTCGCAATGTTTTACGGTTTGTTGCACATATTTTTTTACTCCTTTAGTAATCCTACGAGAGTTTTTATTTTGTTCGTTTGTAGTTTTTCGTTTATGTACTGGAAAACCTAAATTGAAAAAGGGAAGTAGGGATGATAAATTATATAAGATTCGTGCAGTTTCGTGGTCAGGTAAACCAAGTTTGAGGACCTCAGTCGGAGCTTCCGGAATATTACTAATAAATTGATCGAGACAGGCACTTGTGCGAGTAGGTTGATTAATATGTATCTTGTAGTTAATGCACTATTTTTTTAAATTCAGTCACATTACTTTCCTTAAGTGAATGGATATTGAAATAGATAGATAAACCATTTATTTAGTGCACTCAAAAGACATAGCACATCCAGGCCCGCCGTAAGCGGGCGTGCAAGGCGTGCACCGCACGCGGGCGGCACGTCCAGGGAGGCGGCAAATCGAGCGAGTCATCACGTAATTTTCAAAATCCTTGTCATAATACCCACCCCACCTACAGAATAAGAAATGTCATCGCATGGAAAAAAAAAACTGGTAGTGGAAAACACAATGGATTACAAAAAAAAAAGACGGGTTGCACTCGAGTGCCGGCAGAAGTGAAAACTTGAATATTAACGTTGAAATAAATCAATTATTAATTGAATTACCTAATATAAATAAGTTTTTTTCACTATTTCTGCGTCACTGTTTTCATTAATCGATGCACTTTGTTCAATTTCCATTTTTTGAAACACTTTATATACAAGAATTTTACGAATACACAGCAGTGTGGCTACTACACAGACGGTCGAGCCATCAGCTGTCCATCCATCCATCCATCCACGTCACCGTCACCGTCACCGTCACCTTCACCGTCACCGTCACCGTCACCGTCACCGTCACCGCCACCGCCACCGTCACCGCCACCGTCACCGTCACCGTCACCGTCACCGTCACCGTCACCGTCACCGTCCGTCCGTCCGTCCATCCATCCATCCATCCATTATCGTGTCTCACTTGGTTCACTTCGGTTGGCGCCGCCGTAGAAAGAGAGGGGGGGGGGGGGAATCTCTCCTGACGGTCACGTGTCCTGACGCGATGCCCTGACGCGAGTTTAACATTTTTTACCCATTACAAAAAGTGTGCAACGCCGCTAAAGAAGTTTTCACTTCAAAAAAATTTTGAAATCAATAACCGCGCATTTTTAACCGACTTCAAAAAAAGGAGGAGGTTATCAATTCGACTGTATTTTTTTTTTTTTTTTTTTTATGTTTGTTACCTCATAACTTGCGACTGGGTGAACCGATTTTCATGATTCTTTTTTTATTTGAAAGCTGGTGCTTCCCGTGTGGTCCCATTGTCACCATTTCAATGTCTGATGATGGGATCTTAGAGAAATCGAGGGCAACCCTCAAATTTTATAGGCTCACTTATTGTTTTTCGCATATTTTATGAAGTATCTTGTGTATTTGCGTATGATTGTCACCATCTCAGGTAGCTGGGCTGATGATGGAAGGTACAACTCCTTAACAGTAAGAAGTTACTCGAACAGGCAAGGACTGTTTTAGTAAATTGTTTTGATGTTTGATAGGGCATTTGCCACATTTGGTCTCATGATCATCAAGTCATGACCTGATGCTGCAGTCAGGATAGTCTGCAGAGTACCTAACTCCTCGACAACTAACAGCAGATATATCGTGTTTAGGCTCATTGAAAAGGGCTCGATGTGTGGATAAACGTACTGTTAATGAGGAACACCGAAATACATAAAGACCTGATGCTGAAGCCAGGAGCATCAGAAAAAGTACCAACCTTGAAATTACAGCACCGTAGTCGTGTTTGGGCTCATTTTAAACAGGACTAAATTTTAAGTTCAATGCAATGTTGACATAAGTCTGACCTGATGCTGCAGCCAGGATTATCAGCATCTAGTCTAAAAACATCAGGTCAGGATTTGATGATGAGATCCTGGAGAAATCGAAGGAACTCTTTAAATATTATAGGCACACCTATAGCGATTTGGGTATTTTTTATAGTAACTCGTGCATTTGCTCTCGGAAAGCACTATTTGGTGAAGTGGAACTGATGATGAAGACCACAGATGGCCACCGGAACCACTCAATAATATCTAAGTATTTCACGGGTTGCGATGCAATTTATACTCATCACAATGTGAATGGTGATATGGAGCTGATGGTGGACCTGGAGAACTCCTCAACAATTAACTTCACTGCATCGGGAAAAGCAATATTTTGTTTGTAAAAGGCAATGATCACTAGGCTATTGTAACTTAGATAAATTATAAGCAGACCCACTAAAAAGCGTGAAATAAAAACTTTTTAAGAAAAAAAAAACCGACTTCCAAAAAAACACTACAAAGTGAAAAATAACTTTAATTTCGGAAGTCGGTGGCAAAAAACTAAAATACAGATCCAAAGACACCGACTTCCGAAATTAAAGTTATTTTTCACTTTGTAGTGTTTTTTTGGAAGTCGGTTTTTTTTTTCTTAAAAAGTTTTTATACGTCCTATGCTCGGCTCTTAGTCTTAATTTAGTAGTGAATGATGATGAAAACAAAAGTCCTGACTGACTGACTCATCAACGCCCAGCCCAAACCCTTAGACCTGAAATTACGCAGAATTGGAATTACCCTGTAATTTAGACAAGGAATAAGGAAGGATTTTTCGAAATTCAACCCCTAAGGGAGTCAAATAGGGGTTGAAAGTTTGTATGAAAGTCTAGTTTTAACATTAGGATCTTCAAATTTTGTGTTTAGGCTGAAAATTGAAAATTAATTTATACGTGTCTCAGCGTTTTTGATAATTCCACCCCCAAAGGGCTAAAAAGGGGAATGAAATTGTGTATGAAAGTCAGTCAGTTTAAAAGTTAGGATCTTCAAATTTTGTATTTAGGCTGAAAATTGAAAATTAATTTATACGTGTCTCAGCGTTTTTCATAATTTCGCCCCCAAAGGGGGATGAACGACCTGACTAAGATATCAACGCACAGCCTAAACCGCTGGCACTAGGGACATGAATTTCGTAGGGTGTGTTTTTTGTGAAGAGTAGGTATCGAGTAAGAAGGGGTTTTTACTGCGTGACTTGATTAGCTCGAAAATTGGCATAAATAAACTTTTAGTCAAGTTATGAACACATCTACGATTTTTCATAATTTCACCCATGTGGGGGTTAAAAGCGGGAATACCTAGTTTATATAAAAAAATCTTATTCATTTGGTTAAAAACTTGAAACTTGGCACGAATATTGATCTAAGTAAATTATGAAGTTTGCCATTTTTAGTTTTTATAAACTACCCCCTAAAGGGGGGTTGGGGGCGTCAAAAACTCAGCGTAACTAGTCGTAGGGCGGCATAATGGGTATTGCACGCGGGCTACTAAACAGCTAGCGGCGGGCCTGAGCACATCACACAAAAGCACAATTAAATGCTAACAAATCCCGTTATGATGATTTTCAATATTAGTCGGCGTCTTAGTTTTGTAATTATGTACTCCAAGTTACAACGTAGGTAAAATGTCAGGATTTGATCTTATAATTTCGATCATTTATAAAGTGGAATTTCAATTCCATAGCATTAACGCGTCAGAAATCATGGATTGTCCTATAGTGATTATTCATACATTCAAACACAACCTAAGTCTATTCCTACTCAATAACAATCAAGTTAAAGATCAATAAATTAACATTCTTAAGTTAGAAGCTGTTCCTACTAGCGACACGTGATGAAAGTGCATTTACATTAACTTATCGGTGCACATTTTTATATGCTCGTTAAGGCTAAGTTAAAACACTGAACACATTTATAAATCACACTTCCTAATCGACTCAAAGAACTGTGACGTTACAAATGTCCCAATAAAATATTGCGATTATTCTCAGTTGCCTCTTATGCATTTACGACTTTTTCAATGCAATTAGGTACGTACTTTCTAAAAAATTTATTGTGAAGGAAAATATTGTAAGGAAACCTGGACTTGTAGTTACTATATGAAATCGCCAACCCGTCTTGAGCAAGCGTGGTGATTAATGCTCGTGGCTTCTCTATATGGGAAGGGATTTACCCTGCAGTGGGACAATAATAAGCAGGTAATAAAAAAAAAAAAATCTGTATCCCCAAAAAATAAAGTTACTTATGTAGGTAGCTATAAACCAGGCTATGTTACAACTATTACAGTACCACATTCCCACTTCCTTTATTTAAGGGAAGTGCCTAAGCAGCTGTAGTAAGCCTGTTAGATAATCACACTTACCGAATGTAAATACTTAACAACTATCACTTAGCTGCTTAACGCATCCTTCGTAAGTATAAGTGCTTAACTATACCGACGAGTGGAACTTTTCGCGTGGCCCACTTCCAGGCGACGATGTCACGTACATTTTATACCCATCTAAGTTAACTGGTACCAACACTACCACACAAGTCTCGCCAAGTCTAGCTGGTAAAGATTTTATCGGGTTGGCACGAAATTAATGAGACACTTGTGAAACATCGTGAAATATAAGCTTTCATTTGCATTGCTTTCAAGAGGATTCTAGTATGTTGTAGACCTTTCTAGAAGCTTTCACACCGAGGGTATATAAGCGGGCTCCGACTAACGATTAACTCAGTTTACGCAATAATGGACGAGCGACAACTTCGAACTCTGTACCTGTATGAATTTCTGTTAGGCCACAGTGCACGTGCCGCGGCTGATAGTATTAACGCTGCATTTGGCAGAGGCACTACAAGCCTCGCGACAGTGTCTCGCTGGTATAATAAATTTCGTTCAGGAGACAGAAGCCTTGAGAGTCAACCTCGCTCAGGAAGACCACCCGTCCTGAACGATGAGGATTTGCTCCGAGAGTTAAAACAAAATCCCGACGCTAGCACTCGCGAATTATCAGCAGCACTCCATTGCAGTCACCACGCCGTGGAAGATCATCTGCACGCTCTGGGCTATCGGAAAGTTTTGTCTCGGTGGACACCGCACGCTCTCACAGATACCGATCGGGCTGTTCGGGTGGTAATCTGCAAATCACTTCTGCTTCGACCACAACTAAAAGAGTTTCTGAATAATCTGGTGATTGGGGATGAATCGTGGATACTTTACAAAAATGTTTCACGTCGTGCCTATTGTTTACCTCGACATGAAGAGCCGCCACCTCAACCAAAACCGGATAAAAGCCGCGGCAAAAAAGTTTTACTTTGTTGCTTCTGGGATGCAGAGGGAATGCTATATTACGAGTTGCTATACAATGAGACAGTAAATGCCATTAAATATGCAGATCAGCTCAGAAAATTATCCACAGTTATTAAGGAAAAACGACGTAGTCGTGCTAGTGTTGTTTTCTTACACGATAACGCTCGCCCTCATGTCGCCTCGACCTCTCGCCAGCAGCTGCAGGACTTGGGTTGGGAGACGGTGCCTCACCCACCATATTCTCCTGACCTTGCACCATCTGATTATTATTTATTCAGGGCTTTAAAAAATTATTTACGCGTAAAGCAATTTAATAATTTCAATGAAATTGAATCCTACCTAGCCAGCTTTTTCGACTCGCAGCCAAAAGAGTTCTGGGCTACAGGCATCCAGTCTTTGCCTAGTCGTTGGCAAGAGGTCTTAGATCGCGAAGGTAAGTATATAACTGATTAAGTCTTTTTTTATTTAAAAATAATAAAATGTATAAAATAGTAAACAAGTGTCTCATTAATTTCGTGCCAACCCGATAATTTGCAGTTTCGTTTACGTTTGCTTACGAAAACGAAAATATGCAGGTTTATTCAGTAAAAATTAACTGGTCAATAATGTATAATCTTTATTTGGCGGATTATAATTTTCATCCGGGATTTGGGTACTTATAAGAAATACGATCGGTTGGTGGAAGGTTAACACTTCCATTACATATCGAGACCCCTCCGTGCCTCGGAAAGCACGTTAAGCCGTTGGTCCCGGCTCCCGGCTGTCATTCGTAGGTCTTTGACAGTCATTACGGACAGTAGGAAGCCCAAAACTCTGAACACCAGTATCGTATTACCCAGTAACTGTGTTGTGGAGGTCGGATAGGCAGTCGCTGCATGTAAAATACTGATACTCAGCTGAAAAGTTGCAAGAAACAGCAGATTAATTGAATTGGATATAGTAGAAAAGTATTTCCTTTCCTGCCTAGGTAAAATAAAGGGTGGCATACATCGACGAGCAAACTGTACCCACGAATTCAACATATAGATCCCACAGCACATGATTCTAGCGTAGACATTTTTTGTCGGTTATCCAAAAAACAAAAATTGCTGTTGCCACCATTATTGACCGCGTAAGTATGCACTTTTCTATGGGACAGTGCATTTTTTTTTATCGTGTACTGAATCCATGGTAACAGGTTACCTACTCGTCAAAGTCCCTGCCACTCTGTATAACAATATTATGATTATCACGGTTACTTTAAATAACAGGTACCGGTTAATTTAAGATTTTCCTTATAGTTAAGGCTGGTTCAGTTCTACTTCTTTGCATTTAGTATCCTCTTACTGATTATGGGCATAAGTGATAATTTTTAATTCGCCTACTTCTCTTTTAATTACTGAAACTCTCGCCAAATTGTAACCGTTTATTTGTTTAATTATCACCTTTTTCTCAGCAAAATATTTTCCATCTTGATCATGACAGATCAATTATATTTGCTTATCTACCATAGACTCGTGACCAAGATGAGACTTCGGGCATAAACTTAACTTAAATATCCGTTACGTACACCTGTAGCACAATAGTTATTGACAGTTTGAACTTGAAGTTACTATTTTATAGTTCTCCTTTAAATCATTGTTAATTGAGGAAAGATACTTCAGAAATATCAATAAATTGGTAATATCTGTCTATCTGTTACCATGGATTCTGAACATGATGCTGAACCATAAAAGGTTTAAATTTTTCGTCGGTTATTAAAAAAAATCGCTGTTCCATATCAACTTTTCTATAAAACAGTGATTTTTTTTTTCACTGTCGAAACTTCTACGCTTTGGTGTTTATGGTGTGAATCATTTGTGTTGAATTCATGATTACAGTTTGCGCGTCGTCCCCACCACTCTGTATTGTCAGAATAACAATTCAATCAGCAATAATATTTAAAAGGTATTGGTATTTCTGAAGTGTATAATAATAATTTTTAGTGCAGTCCCAGTGCAGACTATCAAACAGAAAGTTACCAAAACACCACAAAATTACATAATTTTCGATGTGTTATAAATTGGTGGTAGATTGCGTGGAATCTTATTAGCTTCATATAACTTCTGGCTTCATAATCCAATTTGGACGGTGAAACCCGAGTTACGACGGTCACACATAATTGTAGGTGTTCAAAATAAATAAAACAAAAGGTAAGCACCCACCTCTCGTAGAAAGCGGCACATTGGAAGATTTCTTCAACAAAGGTGTCCATTCGGATGCAGATACGCCCTGCTTACTCAATGACACTGAATCTGATGAACATCTTGTAAACAGCACTTTAGAAAACAAAGCGTTTAACATTTTACTTTTAAAATTCAAATAATTACCAACCTAAAGATTTCACTCTTGGGCTAGAAATTGGGGTGCGTTCATAAATAAACCTAAAGACGAAAGTCACATTGGGAATGTACACACTATACCAAGTCGCGTGGAGTACTGGCCATATACAGTTTCATTATGTAATTTAATTATTAATAAATTAAAATTAATGTGTGTTAGTACTGATAACATGAAAGTACCTAGTAAACTGTAGAAATGGGCTATTCCCACGTTACAATTTACTAATAATTTCATTGCTGTTTGGAAATTACTAACATTTTGTTTTTATTTGTCGGTAAATAAATTAAGTAAAATTAACAAAAAATACGTGAAGAATATAAAAATTAGGCAAAAGTATCTTAATAGACTTTTCGAGGGTTGTTATTTTTTTTTTAACTAATTAAATTAGTACTGTATCTATGCCAAGGTCTTATATTGGAATATTAAGTAAGGACCACGAATAAAACCCTGAATAAGAATTGTGGAACCTCTTCTGAAATGCGATACATAACTAAAACATACCGCTATCTATTGCTTGACCTTCCAATCTATCAAAACCTAAAATAATGCATGTTACCAAAACAAAAAGTGGAGAATAACCCTTATATACATTGCCAACTTATGTTTACTATTGTTGTTACGGAAAAATACTATTCCCTATCGCTTGTAAACAAACAATACGGATAAACTTGACATAGATAACAGATAAATGTGATTAGCGTTATCAATAGCAAACACCTTCGACGTAATGAGACTGTAACAAAGTTGCACTTCTACGGTAAGTTCATAGGTTCAAACAATGAACTCTGCATTGTGGAAATTTTCCGAACCCTTCCCTTTGAATCAATTAGTTTCGTCTTATCTACATTCCTCAGACTCCGACGACCTAGTATTTAGCTACATATTGTGTAGATATGTAACTACTTCAACTTAGAGTTCAGAAACAGAATACGCAGTTCGATAAAGTAGGGATAAGAAGACTAGCAAGCAAAAAACGCGAAAATCCACTTCTAGCTTTCATAATTTAAAAGTGCGGGTCCAGCATGGACCTGTCTTGGAACCCATATTGTTTACCCCATATGGCAACCATCCAGCCATGCTGTCGCGTAATAAATATCGGTTGCGAAATATTTATCTCATCTACATTATCCATACTTACTAATATTATAAATTCGAAAGTAACTCTGTCTGTCGGTCTGTCTGTATGGTACCTTTTCACGCCTAAACCACTGAACCGATTTAGATGAAATTTGGTATAGAGATAGTTTGAGTCCCGGGGAAGGACATAGGATAGTTTTTATCCCGATATTCCCACGGGATCGACACTTATGCGGGTGAAACCGCGGGGCGCAGCTAGTTCACCAATAAGTTAAACCCTTAGGCGATTCTCACACTGCCCCGCATGATGCAGCGGGGTGCAGATAACGCACCCACGCGCGTGATTTTTTACATACAAATTCAATAAAAACGCACTCACGCGCGTGGTATTTGGCTCCGTTTCCCGCACACCGCTGCGTGAAACGCAGCAGTGTGCCAATCGCCTTAGAATGTCTAGTTGAAATAAATTTAAAAGTATACTCGTACACGGATCTCTGCTAAAGCGATTCCAAGGAAACGCGATTCGCAAACATAGTTTGCAAAAATTACGATGAGTCCTACTGCAAACTATTTTAAAGAATCATTCTATAGAAAGATGGCAGAACAAATAGAGACCGATTTGAAAATCAAACATGGTGATTGGTGAGTAAGTAAATCCTACAGACGTACTACACTTTATTATTTAGTCCACTGCTGCCCATTTTCCAGTAGCTATGAAGAGAGTATTTTTCTTTGTTATACTATTTTCTCTAACCTATGGAGAAGATAAGCAAGCAGCCATGATAGTTGATGTTATCCAATCTGTCGGTAGACCATCTTCGGTGATAGCTAAACTTTGTTGGACCCCTAGTAAGTTACCTTCTTTAAGATTAGGTACCTACCTAACATCAATTGTTTTATCATAGCAGCGAGCCATTTCTAAATGACGAAAGTTTTGAGTATGAATGTCGATGGCTATAAGAGTAGGGGAAGACCGACTGTGAGAATAATGATAGGGTTAGGGGTGCCTACCGAGATGACGACTAAAAGAGAAGTATAGAAGAAAAATACATGTTGCGCCGACCCTAAATAAATTTGGATAAGAACAGGAGAATCGGTTTAAACGCCACATAGTAAAGAACCCATTAAAGATATTAAGAAAATACAATACATTTTCCTCTCTGTAGGAAAAAGAATGTCGTAGTAGATCAGTTATAATTAGACGGAGTAGAAATTCTAATGAAAGATATGCCAGCGTCATTGAAGTACTAAATAAAACGTATAAAAACCGGTGACAGAAAAACATTGGTTTTATCCTTTACGTCTTCTCATAGCTATTTACGTAGATTCATGACTACCATTTTTCTAACCGCAATGGGAAAAATGACAGAATTGCTTAGTGATGATGATAGTGAAAAAAATCTTAGTTGATTGGGAAATAGTTTAAAAAATATTACATAAAGATAGAATTGCTAAAGAACAAAGGAGGTCTTTTGTGTTACGAACTAATTATTTCAATATTCCAGCTAAAATAATCCAACTGCACTCTCGACTTACGAAACAATACATTCAGTTCAGCGCGGGAGACTTTATCAATGATGATAACGTTCAGTTTTATGACGAGGAGCAGTATGTCGTGTTCCTGGCTGATCTAGACTGTCCTGACATTGACACATACTTCCAAAAGGTTGATTTCTTAAATTTATTATTTATTAAGTTGTAGACAGTTTTAGAAATTGGTGTCGAAAGATGCTGAGTCCCAATTATGCGTAAGTCGAACATTCGAACAGTCCACAATGTTCAATTTCTTGTGTCAGGCTATGGTTTTTGTTGATTGACTTCATTTAAAATGTTTTATAATTTTAAACGCATTTTTCTTGATTAATTTTTTCCTTCTGCATTCTTCCCAATTATGGTCGCATTTGAAACCACACTTATTTTTTATTTTCATTTCTTTGAATAGTATTTTTTTTTTATATAGAACGGTCTAAGAAACTTCTTCCGAGCACCGTTTCGATGGATACTCTTCGGAGACTCTGGCAATAACAACGAGGACATTGTACCGGTGACTGTTGCTAATATAGACGTGCTACTTGACTCGGAAGTGTTAGTACTACGAAGCGTCGACAACGTCTACAAAATGCACTTCAGTAAGTTTCTTCATTAGGAGTTATTAGTAGGAAGTTAGGTCACCGCTATATATACACGTATAACGTTTTTCTATTCATAATATTTTTTCTACTTCTTCGTTTGTCATTACAACTCTGTAATTTGGTTTCAAAGCGGATATGATAAAAAGATCAAGAACGAAGGCTCTTAAAATTCTGCTTTTCTATATAAATATTTTATCTAAAACCTTCAGCAACACTATCATCTTTGCCTGGTTCATTAACATATTTGTGTTTACATTATTCAATTACTGTACAAATTGTGTTTTAGTTTACAAAATAAGTCCCAACAACACTTGGAACACCGAATACTACGGGACTTGGGATACAAAAAACAGATTCCGGAAATCTCCAAGATTTCTTGAACCGACATCTTTGAGGCGTCTCGACATTGATGGATACGAAATTAGTATCTGTTACGTACTTACAAATAACAAGAGCGTCGAACACTTATCTGATGGTCTGTAAGTGTTACACCGTTACGTATGACACATGTCGTTATAAAAAGTAATCTTAGATCACACGCAATGAATAAAAAAGTTAGCGGTTTGTAGAATAATCAGTTTGTCTTCTTCAAAGATTGTAAAGTAGTGCAGTGGCAAAATTAACAGTACACATCAAAATATGGAGCTTCAGTATTATATTTTTCCTTGTTAATAAAGTTACATAGACAAGTCTGAGAATTTTGTTACAAAATTCTACAACAAGGAAAAAAACACAAGTTCATTACCCAGCACAACTGGTCGCGAGATATTTTTTAATAACTTTGTACTAACTACCACTTGCTCAACTATTGCAGAGACGATCACATTGATACGATTACGAAGGTGAGTTTCCCCACGACCAACCATTTGCTGGATTTCCTTAATGCTAAAAGGAAATATATTTTTGCTGACACTTGGGGTTACCGTGTCAATGGTACTTGGAATGGAATGACTGGCTACCTAGTTAGGGGTGAAGTTGAGGTTGGAGGTAGGTTATACCAATTTAAGTTCATGTCTGAGTCTCATTAAAATGCATCATCCAAAAATAAAAGAGTTGCTACCAAAAACTAAACAGCCACATTACTGATACTAAAGACTGGGATCATGCAAATCCGGCTATGTCTTCTATCTCCGGTTTGATGATGAAAATGATGGAACAGTCATTGCCCGTTGGTGACATAATGAGAAGATGGACAAAATCACAAAACTGAGCAGAAATAACATCATGCCAGTCACCAATTAACTTTGCAATGTAAGCAATTGATTGATTAGCTAATCATTGTAACGGTCTCCGAGCGATGTTTTTTTGGCAGTGGGTAGGTATTTGCGGACGTTCGAATTATGAATGACCTTCTATTTAGAGCAAGAAATAATCGATTCAGTATAAAATTCGTTTTACACAATAAGCAACCCGGAGTCATCATTTTTTATACTCTAGAAGAGTATAAAAAATGAAAAGAAAGCAGAAGTATCTTCTTTCGATTTAAAAAAAAAAGAAGGAAGATGCCTGCGGGGCAATTTCGTAAGGCTTATGTTTAACTTATCGCCAAATAAAGTAAAATATAACATCAAAAAATCCTTTTTACTGCCAAAAATAGTAAATAATAACCAAAATTAAAACTCCGTTTTAATGTAAAGTACCTAGGTAAAGGTATTTGTATTCTCATTTGCTCGCTCTTACATCTTATGTCAACGGAGCCCCGCTTCGCGGGGCTCCTATTTCTGTGTAACCTAACCATTTTTTTTTTTTTTTTTTACGTGGAGAAATGCTCATGCATTCTGCACTACCACGGGGAGATAGTGCAGTTATGTGGGACTCCAACCCACTAAAACTCCACGGTGTCCTCCTCTGCCGCTTACGGCGGGAACACGGGCACGCGTTAGCACTCATCCGTGAACCCGCCACGGCTGTCCGTCACCGGACCCTCCTCTGGGGAGTATTCCCCATCACCGGCGCACCAGAACACATAGCACGCCGTGACCACCCCAGGGACCAAACCAGCACATGGGCGCCAGACGACCCCGTGTCTGGGCACCCTTGGTCCCCCTGCGACGGGTCAGGTCATTGGCCCCGCCGCCTGCCAATTTTCGGCCGCAGAGGATAGGGAGAGCGGCCAACGTCATACCAACACTCCTCATCCTCTGCGGCCCCACCGCGTCCGCCATCGGACGGTGGCGACCCCGTCAAGGCCGCGGAAGGTAGGGAGAGCGGCGCACCGCAATACCGGCACTCCTCTCCCACCGCGGCCTCCAACCCTCAGCCGCGATGCCTCCGATACGACATCGCGGCCCGCCTCAGCTGCGATGTCGCTCAAGCGGCACCGCAACCTACTTGTTGGCCGCTACGTCGTCGGCTTACCGGCAAAAGCCCTGACGAGCGGCCCCTCCTCGGGTTCCACTTCGCTTCACCGTGGGTGTCCAAGCCACGGCTACTGAGCCCCCCCGCCTCGACAATGCGGGAACCCACCGGGGGGGGTGTAACCTAACCAAACCTAACCTCGGGCGGGGTGCTCAGCTAGAACAATTGTAATTTTAGACTTAATTTTTTAGTGTTTAACTAGTATGTTTTTTTGGTGATCATTATATTTAACCCCATTTCGTAACACACTAACAGTAAGAATGGCTTTCATTTTGACAGTTCAACATCATTCATTACGCTATTTACGTTGTTGAGAAGACAATTTTTTCGAACATATGAAGGAATGGATTAGCAATAAACAACCAGCATCCTAATTTACACAATTAGGGTACTGGTTGTCTTATACACACTATCAATCACAATAAATTATTCATATTGTGATTGATAGTGTGTATAAGACAACCAGTACCCTAATTGTGTAAATTAGGATGCTGGTTGTCTTATAACCCATCACCCATTTGTTTGCTAAAACGTGTTGAAACTCATTACTTACTTTCACGACCATTTACGGACTGTCAGTAATTTTCCCGTTTCATACCATTCACAGGGTCACCAATGTTCTTCACATTTGAGCGTGTATCTATAGTAGACTACATATCAACTCCAACGCCAACTCGCTCCAAATTCGTATTCCAACAACCAAAACTATCTTATGAGAACAATTTGTTCTTACTACCATTTAATACTACAGTCTGGTACAGCACTATAGCATTGTTATTTATAATATACCTAGTGCTGTTAATTGTTACGAAATGGGAGTGGAAGAAAACGAGTCATATGACTGAAAGGGTAAGTGACTTGAAAATGCAATTCCTCTATCCCTAGAATATAGTCTGCCAGTGACTGACAATCGATCAGTATCACCATGACAACATTATTTTGCATTAAAGTGAAAAGACGAAAATCTATTTTCACTTGCGATGTTTTAAAATGGACTTGAATTATTTATTTTTTTCATTTTAATGATTATAAGCTCCCTTGACGTCGCTAGCATATCACCCGCCTCAGGCCCATCGAAGTAAAATAACAAAAATAGCAAGAAATATAAACAAACACATTAAATATATTCCAATGAAATGTTTTCAGAGGGAAAAAGACTCCGGAGTTCTAAGGGCCAATTTGGTTGATGTTATCGTTTTAATATTTGGAGCTGCGTGTCAACAAGGAAGCCCTTCTGAGCTGAAAGGTAAATTAATATTAAAAGTAATTTCATACTGCTTTAAAAATCGTGATAAAATCTAAGATGGTTTGGAGTTCATGAATATTTAGTAAATACCGCAAATAATATGATTGCTTACAAAAAAAACTCACATTGGCTTAAAAAAATATATCTTACTAGCTGCGCCGTAAATGTAAATGTCGATACCGTAGGAATATCGGGATAAAAAGTAGCCTTTATGTTAATCCAGGGTGTCAGCTACCTCCATATTTTTTTATCAAAATTGGTCCAGCCGTTTGAGCGTGGAAAAGTAACAAACACACCCACACACACACACAAACTTTCGCCTTTATAGTATTAGTGTGATTTCTTTCTCTTCCTATGTCTTCTGTTTCTAGGGTCCTTGGGTCGAGTGGTAATGCTGGTCCTGTTCCTAGCATTGATGTTCCTCTACACTTCATACTCAGCCAATATCGTTGCTCTTCTGCAATCTAGTTCATCACACATCAAGACTCTGGATGACTTACTTCATTCTAGGATCAAGTTCGGCGTTCATGATACTGTTTTCAACCGATACTATTTCTCGGTAATTTGTGCAGCGTTCTCATTGCCTAAATCTTCGCCCTTTGGCAAAACACAGCGATCTCTTTATTATCTTTATATACCATTATTATTGTACGGTCAGCATCAAAAGTTGATTAACACTTCAGTTTTTTAAATCTTAGTTATTGAGCAAAATATTTGTTCAAAATTGCAGCAGAAGAAATTTTTTTAGAATATATACTCTTGTCTATTATGTGAAAAGTTAAAAATCAGTTTATTGAAAAAAGTTGTTGTCAATTTAATAACATGTAAAAATGATAGTGTTAATCGACTTTTGATGCCGACTGTACCTACGTTAAAATAAGGAATAAATGACTTATGACTTCCGCTTAAGCGGCACTTATAGTGCTATACTTTAAACATTTCAGACTGCAACTGAACCTGTGCGCAAAGCAATATATGAGAAGAAAGTCGCTCCACCAGGCACTACTCCTCGTTTTATGACTATGGATGAAGGAGTTATACAAATGCGGAAGGTTTTTACCCAGAATTAATTGTAAGAATCACTATATAGTACCTAACCTTAAAACACCAAAAATATCCGAATAAATTTTTCCTTTCCAGGGACTATTTGCATTTCACATGGAAACTGGGGTCGGGTACAAATTCGTTGGAAAATATTTCAATGAAGGAGAAAAGTGTGGGCTCAGAGAGATACAGTATCTGCAAGTAATAGATCCATGGTTAGCTGTTAGAAAGGACACTCCATTCCGGGAGATGTTTAAAATTGGGTAAGTAATATGAGTTCTTAACGATGAGCTTCGTAACCAATCAAACTAATATTATAAAGGCGAAAGTTTGTGAGTGTGTGTGTTTATATGTTTGTTACTTCTTCACGCCTAAACCACTGAACCGATTTAGATGAAATTTGGTATAGAGATAGTTTGAGTCCCGGAAAAAGACATAGGATAGTTTTTATCCCGATATTCCCACGGGATCGACACTTATGCGGGTAAAACCGCGGGGCACAGCTAGTATTCTAATAAATTTCTTCCTTCCATTAAATACGTATCTTAATCTTTATAGAACCAAACGTATTCAAGAACATGGACTGCAATATCGGGAAAATTTTCTGATGTACGAGAAACGGCCGAAATGCTCAAGTGGAGGGTCAAACTTTGTATCGGTCAGCATGGTGGACTGTTATCCTGCTGTACTAATACTAACGTACGGGACTATTGTCGCCTTGTTTTTTCTTGGTATAGAAATACTAGTGTATAAAAGGGAAAAAATATTGCGTAAGATAAGCTGCTTAAAACATGAAAATTACCAGTAATAAAAAAATATGCACTTGTGAACTAGGAAAACTTATATTTGATGTATAGGTTTGTCGTATTTTTGTAGTCCTAAACGCACTTAATGAAGAATGATTGTTAGTTGAATTAAAGCTAAACCTACAGTTAACGCTGCATCATGAATAATAAGTTCTAGTAAACGGTTAAATGGTAGGACAGCCCTTATGATTAACAAGCTACCTGTGTATTATACCCAATTAACGAGGGACATTAACAATAACTGCATGGAAGTAATAGGCACGCAAATTATAGTGACACACTGATTCTTAGATATTGTTTTCTTTGCCGCTTCACCGGATACTGCTGTCTTCAATATGAAGATTTTGACGTTGTTCATAAATATACTGTGTTTTAAATGTTGTGTTTCAATATTTCACCCAAATAATAAGCTAGAAATGATTGTTGATGTCATCAAATCGTACGAGAAACCTACTACGGTTGCAGCAAAAGTATGCTGGGAATCTTGTAAGTACCTATGAGGAAATTAAAAATTATTTGGCGTGAATGTTGGTTTATTTTTACAAAAAATCCTTTATAAAATTTACAGTGACCATAGAAATAAAACTGGCAAGAATGTTGGCAAATCTGGAAACACCTATTAGTATTCGTTACTTGCGGGAAAACGAAACATTTATCAAAATACAGTCTTATCAAAATAACCATGTATTATTTTTGTTAGACAAAAATTGTGAAGATGCGGAGTTTTTCCTGAAACAGGTAAATTAATTCCAAATGAAAACTTCCCAGAATTTAAGTAACATTACACGCTTAATGTTTTTTTTTAAACTGTTTTATCTATTGTCAAGGCTGGCGCAAATAAAATGTTTAGCAAGTCCTACAGATGGCTTGTTCTTGCTAATCCAATACAATACAATGGCATCATTGCCCCAGAATTTGAGGATCTGATAATTTCCATTGATTCTGAAGTTATAATAGCCCAAGAAAATGAAAATAAGGAGGTCTTATTGCATACCAGTGAGTAAATCATTAATTTGGTAACAAATACCTACTGATGATTTTCATTTCATAGGACAATATAATAAATGTGACGGTAATTTTCTTTCAGTATATAAATTAAGGGTACACAATGAATGGAATACGGAATACTACGGGACTTGGTCGGTCGATTACGGCCTGAATAAATCAGAAGACAGAATTCACTCAAATTTGTTGAGACGAAAAGATTTCAAAGGAGAACCTTTGACTACGTCTGTTATTATTTCAGATAACAGAACCAAAACTGAATTACTTGAATTACGGTATTTTATAAATGAAACCTTTGTACAGATAGTGCCATGAGCCATCCTCGAAGACGCGCCCTACTCTTCTTTTTACCCGACTGCGCGACGCAAAGGAGTGGTAATGTGTTTATCAGCCTATGTATGTATGTATGTATGTATGTATGTTTGTATGTTCCTTTGAAGCACTATACAGACCAAACGCCTGGGCCGATTTTTATGATTCACACGTCAATCGATTCCTCATAGTCCGGCGAGTGTCACTAAAGACATGACGTTAATGAAAATTCAATATGGCGACTACTGGACGCCATATTGTGAAAATGAAAAAAATGAAAGTCAACAAACTATGTCAAGTGGGGTATCGTTGAATAGGTCTTTCAAAAATATTAGTGGTTTAGGAAGACCGTTTTTTGATTAAGTAAACCGTTCGTGACTTATCAAGCTTTAAAGTACCAATTTTTGTTAGAATCAAGTGTCCCCCCCGGGCGCGTCTCATATCGTAGGTATAGAGTTATTTGGTATATTTTCATTTCAATAACGTTCACAAGATATAATAAACGTGAGATATACCAACTATTGATATAATTTCTTTACATATAACATTTATATACCTACTCTAAAATTTACTTCGTATAACGTTATTGGATATAACGTTTATTTAATCGAAACTCAACTCAAACTCAAACTCAAACTCAAAGCATTTATTTCAATTAAACCAATTACAGGCACTTTTGAATTGTCAAGGGGTCGGTCAGTCAGAAAGATGAAGCTAGTTGCCCATTCCAAAGCGTAGGTACCTATGGAGAAGAACGGGCAAGAAACTCCATGGACACTCTTTTAAATCAGAATAATATGGTTACAAAGTCTTGGTTACATCATTCATGCTAAAAATTATACATGTGAGAACGATGCAGAACGTTAAAAGCGTCCATAATGTAAAGATGAGAAAAAAAAAACAATTCAAAAATTAAATTAAAATAAGCCGTGGCAGCAAAGAGATGACCAGTCCCTACTGACGGCGCCCGTTCACGAACATGACGCATGTATTAGCACCATTCAGCTCAACCATTATCATTATAAATCATTAGGTCTATCGTTTGAAATATATCGACGGTCCCTACGTATAATCCCCTAACTGCAAATGACAAATTTTACAGGAGAGCACTTTAAAGTTTTAAACACATGTAGTTCATGTTCTACTTAACAGAATGTCGTGTGTGTATTTAAAGCTCAATTTGCCAACTTTTATTAGTTTTTATTAAACTAGAAGATAGTTTAGGTTTGTCTGAATGTCACGGAACAAAAAAACACAAATCACGTATCTACCACATAGGTGATTATACGTAGGGACCGTCGATATATTGATACCATCAATATGGTTAACACCCCGATTCAGAGCGATCCGACTCGGACAGCTTAGGTTAGAAAGCCTTCGTGGCTTCGTGGCTTCCGAATTATTTCCGTTACCGTTACCGCACCCGAATTCAACGAACGCAATAGACGACGTAGGATGCAAGAGCGGGCGAAGGGCACCCCGAGGATCGGTTTGGTTAGGTTACTTTAAACCCTTTACACAAAAATAGAGGCCCCGCGAAGCGGGGCTTCGTCGACATAGGATGCAAGAGCAAGCGAAGGGCACCCCGAGGTTCGGTTTGGTTAGGTTACTTTAAACCCTTTACACAGAAATAGGGGCCCCGCGAAGCGGGGCTCCGTCGACATAGGATGCAAGGGCGAGCGAAGGGCACCCCGAGGTTCGGTTTGGTTAGGTTACTTTAAACACTTTACACAGAAATAGGGGCCCCGCGAAGCGGGGCTCCGTCGACATAGGATGCAAGGGCGAGCGAAGGGCACCCCGAGGTTCGGTTTGGTTAGGTTACTTTAAACCCTTTACACAGAAATAGGGGCACCACGAAGCGGGGCTCCGTCGACATAGGATGACATAGGATGAAAAAAAAAGTTTTTATCATATTAGACTAAATAGGTTTTATGTCTATTGAGTGGTATATCAAATGATTTTATATTAATTGTCTGTTATTCTTATAGAAATTAGTTACATTAAAATTATATCAATCGTTTATTATATTAACTGGTCATTATCTATACTAATATTATAAAGAGGTAAAATTTGTTTGTAAGTTTGTATGTAGGGGTTAATTTCTGGAACTACTAGTCGGATTTGAAAAATTCTTCTTGCATTTGATAGCCCAATTCTTGAGGAAGGCTATAGGCTATTTAACGTCACACTAGGGCCCTTAGGAGCCGAGCAAAAGCGCTATGGGGAAACGAAGTGATAGAGCAGGAGACGCGGGTAAGTGATGCAATACGACGAGATGGGTCGAAGGAATAAGAAATTTCACGCGAACGAAGTCGCGGGCAGAAGCTAGTATCAAATAAAATTATAGGTTCAGTTGTTATATCTTGTAAATATTAGAGGTTTTGTAATTATATCATATAGGTATTACTTACCCCCCCCCCCCCCCCTCTACCAACTAAACGGTTGTAGAATGTAGGTAGTTAGAAATTTAAATGTTACGGCAGTAGTACCTATATATTACGAAGTTTAAAGGAAAACTATCACACTTAAGTGGGATTTACAACTCATAACTAAAAAGAATAAAATAAAAAAATTAAATTTAAAAAATCAAAAAACCCGACTGCGGTAAAAAACATAAGTTAAAAAAAAAAACTGAAAAGCTAAAAACAAGCCCATTTTAAATTAAATAAAAGTTGGAAGCAGGCGGGACCCATACCATTTTTATATTTTCAAACTCAAATGGGTCCCGCCTGCTTCCAACTTTTATTTAATTTAAAATGGGCTTGTTTTTAGCTTTTCAGTTTTTTTTTTTAACTTATGTTTTTTACCGCAGTCGGGTTTTTTGATTTTTTAAACCTTACAGTACAAATGTGCAACATTCCGCTAGTATTGTAGTTTTGTCGATACACAGTAATTACTTATTAGTGGGTAATTAGTGAGTATCTCCAAAACTAAAACACGTGCGGAATTAACTAGCGATTAGACCAGTAACGATTAGGAAGAGAGTGGGGCGCGTCTTCGTGGATGGCACTATCTGTAAGACTTGATTATATAACATTCTTAAGTCTAAAGACTATTATATCATTTTTTTATTTCCAGCAACATCTTTGTAGATACACTTGCGAAGAGCTCTTTTCGTTGCATCGATCCTGTGTATGACTTCCTTAATGCATCCAGGGTAATAATCTTCACTGAAACTTGGGGCTACCTAACCAATGGTACTTGGAAGGGGATGATTGGAGACATACAACATGGGAGAGCGGACTTGTGTGGTAGAGATATCTCAAGAATATTTAAGGCCCTTCCCCCATCTGCCATCATCTCAGTGTATTTGGAGTGCTTGGCCGCAATCTCAGTGTTCACTTTTTTCGAGCCATAGTTATCATCTTTCACGATATCTTACCATACCATAAGGACATTCTTACTATACTGTACTCAATCTACCTGGTCAGAAATAACTAACAGTTGCTGTTCTGCTTTGTGCTTTCAATATACATACGCAGGTATTGAATTTTATTGCAATTTTTTTTCTGTGTTCACCAGGAGTCGTGACGTATATAACAATAGAACGAATTCCCATTTTGGAATACTTGACCATCCCGTCACCACTTTCAGCAAGGTTTGTATTTAGGCAGCCTCCTCTGTCGTATCAGAACAATTTGTTTATCTTACCGTTTACAACTAGTGTGTGGATATGTGCTGCAGCATTTGTTCTTATACTGACGGCTATACTGTATATCAACACGAAATGGGACAATAAGAAATACGAAATATATAAGAAGGTAAGGATAATGACGTAAAGTAATTTGATGAAAAATATTTGTTTGATATTGATCCATCATGTAAAGTTTTGAGTATGAATGTCGATGACCAAAATGTGGAAAAACAAAGAAATGATATGTATAGACTGTGAAAATTATGATACCGTTAAAAAGGATGTGACTACCGAGACGACGACTAATGGAAAAGTATGGAAGAAAAAGACATGTTGCACCCCAAATAAATTGGGATAAGGGCAGGAGAATGATGATGAGAATAATAATTATAAATGCATCATTTTTTTAGCAAAAGATGAACCAGACATGCTTGGAGCCAACTTGGAGCGATACGACAATTTTTGTTATCAGTGCTATATCTCAACAAGGAAGCCATAATGAGTTAAAAGGTTGGTTAACAAGACTATTTGTTCTTGAAATTAAAAAGGATAATTGAATAAGTATTTTAATGACGATGTTATCTTTTTCAGGGACTCTTGGACGCCTTGTGATGTTTATAATATTTTTGGCTTTCCTTTTTCTATACACTTCGTACTCAGCTTATATCGTTGCATTACTGCAGTCGACCTCCAATCAAATCCGAACACTTTCCGATTTGCTGCATTCGAAACTAGAACTTGGGGTTGAAGACATGCCATACAATAGATATTATTTTTCAGTAATTAACTTACTCAATATTATTTTTTTTTTGTTATTTTTTCCAACCTCCTATTTAAAATATTGCTTAACGTTTCACAGGCCACTAAAGATCCGATCAGGAAAGCAATCTTTGAAACAAAAGTAGCACCAAGAGGTAAACCTAACTACATGAGCCTTGAAGATGGAGTCAAGGCCATGCAAAAGGTTGGTAACATTCAATATATCTTCTGTACTTATTGCCTAACTCATTCCAAAATTGCATTTTCCTTCACAGAGACCGTTTGCCTTCCATATGAACACAGGCACTGGATACAGGATGGTTTCAGCGTTCTTTCACGAACATGAAAAATGTGGTCTTCAAGAAATCGATTACCTTCAACAGGACAAGCCTTGGCTCTGTAGTCAGAAGAACTCTCCATTCGCCGAAATATTTAAAGTCGGGTAGGTAATCAAAGAGGAGAAAACGGATTTTAGGCCAGTTCCAAAATTCAGATCTTTAGTTTTAGTTTGCTTCTAGGTTAGTTTTTACATTACATTATCACGCCAATTTTACCCGAAGGGTTAGGCAGAGGTGTACCTATTAGCTTAGTGTCCATACCCACATTTCGGCAGTTATGTTTTAAATCCTATATAGTACGGAGCGGCCTATTGCCATCATAATGAATAAGTAGGTACATGATTCTTAAAATAAATATGTATTACTTCAATCTATAACAATCGATAAGTAAACCAAACTTTCACATACAGAAAACAGCAAAACCTTTGATGACTTCAAACATCTAAACGGAGATAGCTTTATCAGTATCTCTATCACAGATTCATGCAAATAACTTCACAGGGGTGGTCACCATCGCAAGTAATAAGGCCTACACCAGGTAAACCTTTTTTATTACAGGTATATCAGGATCCTAGAGCACGGTTTGACTGACAGGGAAAACCGATTAATTTACGCTAAGAAACCGGTATGCTCCGCAAGGGGAGGGAGCTTCGACTCAGTCAATATGGTGGATTTCTACCCAGTGTGTCTTATGCTGCTGTATGGAATGATCCTGGCTTTTGTCCTGCTTGGAATCGAGATTTTGGTACATCGTCGACAGGAGAGAGAAAGCAGTCAAAGCGAGATTTAATTAAATTCGATTGTAAACTTCAAAAATATTTCAAGTTACGGAATTTCAACTTGGATTAATTAGCTTATTAATTATATTAGATTATATTAATTATTAGATTATATTAATAATTAATTATTAGATTATTAATTATTTGATTTAATTGTTTTGCTGTTTATTATTATGATACGTAGGTAGTGTAGGTACCTACCAAAATATGAACAAGATAATATGATTGTCTAGAAAATTGTGAAATAGAAGAAACCTTTCAAGAACCACCTAAAAATATGTAGAATTTAGAATTAGATACCTAAAGACCATTTCCGCACTTATTAAAACTCTTTTCCTATTGATTTTTCCTTTCAAAATAAACAAATCACTATCTATCCCACACCTAATCCTAGTCTATCCAACATTTCCGAGGCAGCCAGGCAGTCTGTCGCACCTACATTACTGCTCCGTTATCGGCTGTGAAACCGGTAATTACATGGAAATCGATTAGGTACCTCGACGGCTGGAT
Source organism: Amphipoea lucens (assembly GCA_947508005.1). Taxonomy (NCBI): domain Eukaryota; kingdom Metazoa; phylum Arthropoda; class Insecta; order Lepidoptera; family Noctuidae; genus Amphipoea; species Amphipoea lucens. The sequence continues at coordinate 10,721,164 of OX382358.1, forward strand.
CTCTCGGCGACTTGTCTGATGTACGGCAGGTGAAATAGCAATTAAGATAAACACCGGCCAGTGGCCTTCCATCTGCGGTGCGTAACTGGGTTCCTGGTCGGTTAACATGAATTATTTACATGTCAAATTGCAGTTTGATAGTAGGAAGGGGGGTAAGTTGATGATAAATGTGTTGTTTGTGACACTTATTTTGCTTTCGATTAGTTTCTTGCATTTGGCCTAGGTAAAATTTACCTATGTATAGATACCTACTTGAAAGAAATTTAACTTTAACACAATTTACAAAATTGCAAGAGGTTGGGTTAGGTTGACTTTTAAAGCGGAAAGGTGAGCCAAAAGATGACAGGAAACCCAAAAGTTAGAGTTAGGGACCCTAAGTTTTATTTTTCCTGTAGGTACCTAAACGTCTAGATGTTTCCTGTGAGGCTGTGATGCCACTGGCCTTGCGAAATGGATATTCCACTGGACGTGGTTTTATTGTGTTCTGCGGGATAAACCATTATTTATCTGGAGGAAAGCGCCAAGTTCATCATTTCTATAAATAAAATAGCCTGTAGGTACCTTTGATACCTCCTGATATCCTGTGGAGTTATCTATCGATTAGGTATTGTTATCAATTTACATCAAACGAAAAAATATCCTAGATCAGTGATTTGATTCGAATTAATGACGAATAGGAACTGATAAGATATAGAATTTAAAGTGTTCATTATTCTGATAATGAGTGATATCGAAAAATCACCGAAGTGCGCCTGAGTCAGTCACAAAGGAATGTTTGTTTGCGCAAAATGGGTTTCAAAATAGTGTTGTTGGTGTTTGCTTGTGTTGTTGGAAAAGCTGTTGGTGAGTTTTTAACAATGGTTTTATATACCTACCTAGTATTACCTAGGCTAGGTACCTATAAGTAACTCAGTATAGGTTGAGTTAGTTTTCTTAAAACCAGAACTTAGTTGTATCTGTTTAACTGTTTTGCCTTAATGAGGGACTTAACCTAACCCTTCGTGTCGCTGGCACGACTGTATTTTAGATCTAGTTGTCCAAAAACTTTTCCACTTCCACGGTGTCGTCGATGGCAGCGCAGAGGTCACTTTGATTGCATATTTCGGGGCACGGAGGGCAGGATTGGAACTAGAGCATGGTTTGGGGCATGGCTCCACAACCACATTCAACTGCCGTTCCGTCGAGGTAGCCCCACTTTACCAGGTTGGAGTTACATCTTTCAAGTGGACCACGAAATGTTATACCAACGAACCGGCTAAAAAGCAGGCACAGCTTCTTAAAATCGACAGCGTCTCTACCAGGAAACCCGGCCGACGCCCGTAGCAAAAGGTGGCAGGATACTCTTCTCCCTCGTACTTACTATCTACCACCAAAGAAACACCTCCCTACAGGGTGTAACATTAATGATAAAATGTGGTAAATTTTTAGGCGATGGATTACGATGCTACGTTTGTGGGTTTTCGTCAGTGGACTCGGACCGGGATTGTCTCACAATAACCAATGATACTCGTACTGTGGACTGCCCTCACACCTATTGTACCATCTTGAGACAAGAGTTCTTGGTAAGGAGCTACCATATTATTATAAACACAGATATAAGAAAGATGATTCTAATCAAAGAAAGAGATTTCTAATTGTGATATTGATAGTCATTGAAAAATAAATGGTGATAGCAAATAAGTACCTAGGTAGGTATTTATTTGACTAATGCTTAGGTACCATAACATGTGGCTACAAAGGGTGAGTTAAGCCCCGTATTCATGATAAAAATTTGTTTATAAACAAAGTTTAATCAACATGTTGCTGAGTCGCTGTCAACATGTTGCTGGCAACACTGCGTGTTGCAGAGTTGATGACGGCATGTTGACAAGTTCTCCCTCGACGAGCGACAACATCTGTTTATCAACAATTGTTGACGTGTTTTTGTGTTTGCAACCAGTTTATAAACCTGGCAGTAGTGACTGGCATTAGATCACGGCCGTAGCTAGGGGGGGGCATTATGGGGCAATGCCCTACCTTGAAATCACAATGCCCTACCTTAAAAAAGTTAAATTAAAAAAACCCCTGACTCAAACAAAAACCTCTAAAAACTAAAATAATAATATATATTGGCCCTTTAAGTTTAATATAAGTTGCAGGAAATATTTTGATCCAAGCGTCCTCACGTCGAGGGACGGCTAATGAAAATTGGAAGTTAACAGCAGTTATGTTTTCTACAATAGCTACATCCATTATTGCTGGGTTTAAGCCTCATCTGTTTGGCGTTTTTATTAGCCGTCCCCCGACATGAGGACGCTTGGATCAAAATATTTCCTGCAACTTATATTAAACTTAAAGGGCCAATATATATTATTATTTTAGTTTTTAGAGGTTTTTGAGTCGGGGGTTTTTTAAATTTTTAATTTAACTTTTATTTCTTGCTTTTTAATATTATATTACTAGTAAACATGCTATACGATCGACACGTGACTCGCCGAAATCTGTGCAGCTGTACGTATTTTTTTACCACAGTGAAGCTAGTTAGTTACTCGTGGTCGTTGGAGTTCATTCCATACTAACGTATTCCTCTGTGAATTCGCCATTTGTGGTGGCGGCCATCTTGGTTTTGAAATTTATCATAGTGTTTAGTATTCTACTTGTCAAGCTCTTTCATTTGATACCCATATTGAGGGAGTTGTGAAAAAATATGTAATCCGCCATTTTGTGGCGGCGGCCATCTTGGACCGATTTTCGTCAAACATAGCTAAGAACACTCGCGACTAATTCACCTTTCAAACAAAAGAAACAAAATCAAAATCGGTTCATTCGTTCGGGAGCTACGATGACAGACACACACACACACAGACGTCAAACTTAAAACTTATTATTATTATAACACCCCGTCGTTTTTGCGTCGGGGGTTAAAAATACCAAAAACTAAGATAAATAGTTTGAGATAAAAAAAAAAATTGTAGCGATAGGTATAGGATAGGATAGCACTGCAGTGTGCGAATCTGGGTTTTCAACTTTAACTGCAATCAATAGCCCTCAAAGGCTGTCAATGGGTCACGAGAGAATGGCTGGTATGGTATTTATGGCCTTTGAAAAAAAAAGAACAAAATCAGTTGATCTGAACGAAGTTCATCGCATTTTTAATAACATGGTGAATCGTAGAGTTTTAAATATTTTTTATTATTATGTTTTCTTTTGAATTTATATATCTCGGGACCATGGGGTCCCGGTCCTTTGGAAGGCGTATGACGGGCCGAAGCCAACTCGCAGAGGCCCCTTAGGAAATTTTAATGAAATGTGGCACAATTATTATAATAAGTTTTCAGAAACAATGTGATCTAAATGGTATTTTTGGTCGTATCTATTTACTCGTATCACCCCACCCAACAATTAATTATTACCTCACTCTCACTCAGACGTGGATCTCTACATCCAAATCTGGAAGTTCAACCATCTTGTTCGCTTGTTCTTCATCATTGAGGATTTAATAGTTCTTAGATCCATGCTCATGCTGTCACAGAAATTATTTGTCTACGAATAGCTATTGAATGTACATCACTGACCTAGAGGTCAATGATATACTTGGTGATTGATTTAGGAGCCTGTGCTTCGAGGGCAGATCAATTATGATAATTTTTTTACTTTCGCCCTACCTGTAACCATTGCTGCCCTACCTCAAATTCGACTCTAGCTACAGCCCTGCATTAGATACAGAAAACGCAACAACACTCCTTCCGCGGGCAACATTTTGACGCAGACTTGCGTGTGAACAAGACGAATTGATATAAATTTTGTTTCCAGCAACTTTGTGGTTGCTCATAAAGAATGTTGATCAACTGTTGCTCAACAAAAGTTTACCATGAATACGGGGCTTTACGGTTTGTCCATAGATTGCCCAGACAATTGATTCATATTGCGTCACGTTACTCACTACGCAAACTTCTCGCCTTCGATCGGATAACTAGAGGCACCTTCGGGTTTCACTTTGCTCAAGTGACGACGTTGGTTCAATCTGAGGCTTCTTTTGTCGGATTTTTCATTTTTTTAGCTCTCAAAACTGCATAACACCGCGTGCCTACGTAGGTAGGTACGTTTGTACCTACCTACTACCTACCCTCATGGGGTCAGTCGCCTTCAGGGGAGGCCATGGCGATCATTCATTCAGATTTACCTCTGCCGTAAGGGTGGTAAAGTGGTAACGTGAAGAACTAAAATTAAAAAAAAAAATGAGTTTCACATGCTTGATAAAGCCTGACGATATGTTAGGGTGCTAGGTACCTACTCACTTGTTTGGGTCTGTATGATTCGGCACAGCCGGGCGGCAATATTGAATATAATATTTTGCCGCCACTGCACACTGTGCCGAATCGTGTCGAATCATGCCGACCCGAATAAGTGTGGTGTGTATTATAGGTACGTACAGTAGGGCACACGCCAGTGGTAAAATGTACCATTATATACACACATCAAAAGTGTCTAGGGATCAAGCATTTTTATGCGGATTTCTTGAGATTGAGATGTGGCTTTGTAATAAATTTATGATTTTATAAATTTATATGGATCCTTTTTGGTGCATTTCATAATTTGAATCAGGAACTGTGAATCAAATTCGAGTAAAAGATGAAAATCAGCTGTCAATATTTTCCCTATAAAAACATACAACGCATTGAAGACATTATTAGTGCTACTGTTTCCCTACTACTGATTAAAACCAACGTTATTATGGAGCGGCGACGTCATTTAAGCAGGGAAGAAATGCTCAGAGCCGTGGGAATGATAGAAGCTGGTTCCCGGCAACGTACTGTGGCTTTAGCTCTGAATACAAGTCAGAGTGTTATCAGTCGACTTTGGACACGTTACCGAAGCACTGGTACCGTGGCTGAGCGCCATGGAGGACGGTATCGCTGCATCACACGGAGACAAGACCGATACATTCAAATCTTAACTCGAAGAGCTCCAACAATAACCGCCATGATGTTAGCCGTGAGGCTTCATCACTCTTCAGGGAACTTAATTAGCGACCAAACAGTCAGAAACCGCTTGCATGAAGTGAACCTTCATTCCCGAAGACCGCTACGGGTACCATCTATAGCAATGCACAATCGTAGGATTCGATATCAATGGGCTCTTGAACACAGAAATTGGGCAGAAGAACAATGGCGTTTCGTGTGCTTTTCTGATGAGTCTCGTTTTGGTATGAGACCGGATACAAGACGTATACGACACTGGAGAACCCCTGGACGCCAACAGCGATTAAAATCCTGCCAGGAAGTCCATCCTTATAGTGGTGGAACCATCATGGTATGGGCGGGTATTTGGATCGGCGGAAGAACTGAGTTGATTTGGATCAGAGGCAACCTCAACGCTCAAAGGAGAATGGCAGAAGTTCATAGAACGCTGGCATTAAACTTTTTTTGTTTCCACAGTAATAAAAGTGGCATGGTTTGATAGGGAATATTATGAGCTTTTGTTAAATAAATAAATAAAAAATAATAACAATGGGGTTAAAGAGAAATCTTAGTTTTTGTAAAAGTGAGGTTAAGTACATTAATGTTTGTACTTTAATAGGTTATTTTACCTCTATTACTATTTTAACGCATAAATGTTTATTGTATGCATAACATATTGCTAATTATGCTTTGTAATGACTGCAAAAATGATAAATAACTTCTTGTTGAAGTTTGTTTAGTTCAATGATTTACCCACTGATCATAGACCTAATGACAGTTTCAAGTGTAGGTACTCGGTCAGTTTTAATTAAACTCAGTAATCACAGAAAACTCAGGAGACTCTAGAGACTCACTTATCGGAATCTAAGCATATAATATTGTTAAGGATAATTATCTAAGGATGACAGGATTATTGTAGGTACCTACCATAAAAAACCAGTATTTAATCATAATATTTGACTCATGCTCATCATCATATATAAGTAAGCAATATAATTATTAGCTAAGAAAGGTGCAGAGGGAGACAGGCTATCTTGATGCCGTGGCCATGCCAAGTACCAGATGATTGACATGATATGGGCACAGCATCCTACTGTTCTTCGTCCAACAATGCAATTGCAACAGTATTGTTTATAGCTTCCCGGCCACTTAGAGAGCTGTCAATCAAAATATAAACAAAATATATCTTTCTTCCTACATGTCTAGACTTAATTCTTGCAGAACGAAACGTCGAGGTCCAAGTCTAGCAACGGTCGTTCAGAAAGGTAGGAGTCTTCGAAATCCAAAAGCTAGCCAGGTCGTTGTAAAAATCCACGTAAAACTTTGGGCGCACAAAACATTCACGCCAGCACAAAATAGTAGCAAGCGAGCCACAGAGTACTTTTTGATAGACTGCGAATGTGACTTGTGAAGTTTTGTACCGTGTGTCATGGATATAATTGTACCATGCCGTGTGTCATCTTCTAAACGTTTGTTTGTTTGCCATGACAACTATGTCATTTAGTATAACAAGTCCAAAAAGCCTTGTTTCCGGCTGCTCAACTTACTCATATTTAACGAGATTTAATCCCAATTCTCAATAATAACGTTAATCTGGCTATCAATACATAAAAATAAGCGTTTTTTTTTTAAATAGCTTTGTATTCTGTACCTTTCCAAAACTAGCAATGCCAAAAAATGCCATCTCCTTTATGCTGAGACGATTGTATTAGACGTCATCGTTCCTCTACAAGTGCAAATCGGTCCCTTATTTCAGTTACTGCATGATAATGCACGACCGCACACCGCAAGAGTTGTAAGACAGACTCTCGCCGCAGCTAACATCAATGTCCTGCCCTGGCCTGCTCAGTCGCCAGACTTGAACCCGATTGAGCATGCATGGGATATGCTACAGAGAAGAGCTCTGCCGAATATGGAGGGTATCCAGTCGCAAGAAGACCTTTTTTTGTTGTTGCAACGAACATGGGCGGCCATTCCACAGCGTGATTTGGATGAACTCATTTTGAGTATGCCAAACCGATGTTCTTGTGTTGTTAGTGTTCGCGGTAGAAACACGGATTATTAATTGTTTAAGTTACCCAATAAAATTTTAAAGAAATTTTTCAGAAAGAAAAAGAGATTTTTTTCAGTCTTTTTTTCGAACTTTTGTGTTAGTGGTTCAAATGTCAAAAATCCCTTTATTAGGAAAATGGCAAATTTCTTTATTAATGCAAAGGTGACTTGGTTTATCGTTACTGTGACAAACGAAAACACTTTATTTGATGAATCCTTAAAGAAAATTTTAATTAATATCAATCAGGAGAAAAGTTATTGCAAAAATATATGTTGATCCCTAGACACTTTTGATGTGTGTATATTTAATTGTTTTTTATTTAGCCTATAAGTTGGCCAAGAATTCATTCTATTGAAACTCTGTAGGTCCCTAACTACGCTAAGCCAGCTCAAGGTCAGTCAGAGTTGTACCACTGTCGTGCAGCCTACTGTACCTATCTACTTAGTAGTACACAAAGTATGAGGCCAAAAAACACGAATCTATTAAAAGTTCAGATAGACTCCAAAAATGACCATCATAGACCTCATCTATCGCTTTCCATCAGGCGTGATCGGGGTCAAGAGTGCGCCCATTTAGCAATAAAAAAAAAAAAAAATGATGAACATTCTATGCAGTATGCTTCTTATTGCTTTATTCTTTTTTTATTCTTAATTAAAACTTACACTATTACTTTTTCAGGACCCAGTTGGCCAAGTGGCTAGTTTTAATCGTGGATGTGAAAGTCAACCCGATTTTCTGAACCATGTAATAACAGATTCTACGTTCAGGACGTTTTACAGAGCTTGTACATCTGACCTTTGTAATACCGGTAGGTGTCTATCATAGAAAGTGTTAGGTAGGTACCTATAGTATAGTACTTACTTAGTGTATAGGTACCTACAAGGTGTAATTGAAATAACTGAAAACCTCTTCCTGGGGCATTGTACCTACCTACTCATTATTATGAACAATTTTTTATAAGGGACTGATCCCTGCATTTCGTCGAGCTATGCGATGCGAACATAGGGAGATTTAGGTACCAAAATGCGTGGAGCAGACTCTTTTTTCTGGCCCCTCAAACTGTTTTTACCCGACTGCGGCGAAGCCCAAAAGGAGAGTTATATGTTTGACTTGTATGTATGTTTACCCGACTGCGGCGAAGCCCAAAAGGAGGGTTATGTGTTTGAGCTGTATGTATGTAGGCATGTATGTATGTATGAACTTATGTCCGTTTCTTTGTTCCCTCGTAACTCCTAAACGAATGAACGGATTTAGATAAATTATACGTCTTTAGATTCGCCTTGGTGGCGCGAGTGTCACTGGCTATATGAAAATCAAAAACAAAGTAAAATGGCGGATTTAGGGTGCCATATTGTGGAGTTCAAATTTTTTTTTCTTCTAATACCATCGAGTGGGATATCAAAATGAAGGGTTTTAAAGCTGATTTTAAAAATATAGGTATGCAACATATATGGTTAAAAGTAATTCGAAGTGACAAAACGTAGAAAACGAAATTAAAAAAAAAATCTATCACATTAAGTAAACTAAAAAGCTGGAAATAATAAAGAGTAATTAAATAAAATAAAAAAACCCGACTGCGGTAAAAAACTTAAGTTAAAAAAACTGAAAAGCTAAAAACAAGCGCATTTAAAATTAAATAAAAGTTGGAAGCAGGCGGGCCCACTCCATTTTTATTATTTATATTTTCAAACTCAAATGGGTCCCGCCTGGTTCCAACTTTTATTTAAATTAAAATGGGCTTGTTTTTAGCTTTTCAGGTTAAGTTTTTTACCGTAGTCGGGTTTTTTAGTTTTTTTTTTAGTTATTTCAATTAAGTACCTACCTACACCTTGTAGATAATCTATAAGTATACCTAAAAATCTAAAAATCCGCGACCAGTTATGGCATTTAATTTTATTAAGTTCGTATGTACCTACCTACTTAGGTACCTACATAAAATTTGTTAATGTTCGTTATTTCTTTTACAGGTGACGGCATACAATCGGTTACCGGTGGCAACTTATCTCCAACACCTGAGTACAATGGAAAGAACTTGCTCGTACCGGGCACAGGCAGTGCAGCACATGTTAAAATAAGCCTAGTTATGTTACTTCTAAGCATTTTTGTCATAAACATTACATAACTTCTGTTCCATTCTTGCCAACTTGTCTTTCATTGAATAGGTAACAGTTTATCTACCTACCCCAATACTGTAGTATACCTACCTAGTAGTATACCTACCTAATTAGTAGTGTTAGCCTGTACTAGCATGCATGGTACTAGCCAATGATGTCGTCATTGGTACTATAGCCTGTCATTCTCACATTTCCCACTCCTCAGATCACAGACCAAGTACCTAGTACTATCTATTAGACTGTTCAGTTCTGTCAGATTATCAACTGATTCAATGCGTTCATTCATGCATAAAATGTGTCTTAACAAATTGTGCCCTCCGACCCTAACTAACCATAGAGGGTAATCCACAATACAGGGTGTGGTGTAAATAGTGGTCCACCATTTAGGATTCAATATACCAGATAATTTACTATAACATATTACAATTTTAACCATTTTTACCCAAGGGTTCCGAAAATACAATTTATTTTGTTTTTTATTTACGAAATTTCTACCTGGTTGTACCTAGTTTCAACAAAAACCATTATTTTTCCATTTTGATTTCTGTTAATTGTTGCTGAACACTAGAGCTTTCGTTTAGAATTTATATTTTTTTTTTATGTAGAGCTTTTGAAGAAAAACTTAGTTCTTCTCTATTTTAACCCAAATTTTTAACATAATCATGCAAATACAAGAGCGATTTTTGTAAAAAAAATGTAGGTACCTACTACTTAAATGGTTAAAATTGTGAAATGTTATAGTAAATTATCTGGTATATCGAATCATTAACGGTAGACCACTATTTACGCCACATGCTGTATATCAATAGTTATCATTAGGTTATCGTTGCCATGACAACTGTGAAGCGTAAATAGTATGAATTATAATAATATTATTTTTGCAGTTGTTGATTATTATAACAACAATTTAGGTGTAGTCTTAACAAAATGTGTATTTGATCTATGATGTGTATTCAATCTAATGATCAAGTGGTTTTGAACGTATCTATAAAATTTTGACAGTTTCCTGAGCGCAAAATGTCAGTTTAGAAACGTAATAGGTTATGTTGTCTATATTTAGTAAAAATGTAATTATTAGTAACTTAAATTAACCGTTTTGTTGGTTTTAAACCAAACATGACAACTTCACCTACCAAAACGAAACAGAAATTGTCACTGCGGAAACGTCTATTTGTTAAAAAATCCCCAAAAGTTGGATGCGTCGTCGATACAGATTCCAACGACGAATTTGCACAGTCTTCATCTCGACCTATCTCTCCCGCTGATCCCTTCTTAGCTGCAAGTGCTTATAGTGCGGACCATAGCATAGAAGCCCCAAACCAACGAAACTCCTCAGCAGAACCTCTTTATAACAACGTAAGTCATGCAGCAACCAATACCCTCCATGAAGACGACAGTCATCAGAAGTGTTGTAGAACCTTCTTCAGACGGTCTCGTCCTAAAAGCTTGGTGGATAACCAGAATTCTAAAGATGACGCACGTTCCGTGACTGGTAGTCCGGAGAACAATTCCAACAGCATAAGTGACCAAACAATCTGTTCTCAAACTAAATCAGAAGAATTACCCAAAGCTTCAGTCAAGTTTCCTAAAAGTGAAGATATCAAAAAATGTTTTGAACATTCAGGATCATTTGAAGGGACCAAATCAACAAAAAGTAAATTATTTGTTAAGAGGCTATCAGCTGATCATTTGATATCAAATGAGTCTAAGCCTTTGTACCGGGCGTCGTCGCCTGAGAGTGACCGGAGTAGCTCTTTAGATCGGAAAAGAAGGTAAGGTATTTTTGATTTTGAATAAAAAGGTTATCTTATATCCTGTCTTCATAATGGTGCTGGAAACTTTTCTGTTGTATTGTTGTACACTAGGACCAAGTCATCTATCGCACGGTCATCTTCGCGTGCTGGGAGCACTGACAGCTTAGCTCGTAACTCGCTGCTTGCCGCACAGGTGCTGCGTCTCATACCCACTCAGGAGGCTCGAGAAAGGTTATCTGTTGTCTATGTTTATAATGTTGTATTAAATATTCATTGATTTACATTTGCCTGTAGAGAAAGCTACATAATATGTAGTACTTAAAATCTCAATTATGCTTAATGATTATAACTATTACAGCTTGGTATTTTAGTTAACAGCTTGGTATTTTAGTTAACAGCTTGAAATTTTGCCTAATGAATGACATAGTTAAAAGTCAATTTAACGTTTCATTTCAGGAATTATCTTTACGGGCGTCTAGCATCTCATTCCCTTCTAGGAGCTGCAGAATTAGAACATGTCTTCCCAGATAGAGAAGTAAAAATATTTGTAGGATCATGGAACATGAATGGACAACCACCGCCGAAGTAATAATATTACATGTTTTTACAAAAAAATAATTTTCATTTTATTCTTTTTCTATACTTCTACTAATTATCCTATGCAATTCCACAGGGAACTGGCCGATTTCATATTCCCTAATCAAGTGACGCATGTCCCAGACATATTTGCTATAGGCACACAAGAGTCATACTCGGAGCGTACCGAATGGGAGATTACTATCCAAGAAGTATTGGGACCATCGCATCTGTTGTTACATTCTTATTATTTAGGTTAGTAATCATTTGTAAAGGAAATAATACATGATAAGAGTAATTTTCCATGAAGGATCAATTAGTCATGGTTACCAATGAAATAAACATTTTGTTATTTACATGACTGCACAAATGAAAATAAATTGTAACAATGTATTGTTCATTGAATTAATATAAAAGGAAAAATGACGATGGTAATTTAATGTATGACTAATTGAGCAGAAGAATGTTTGTATTTGCTGTCATATCTACTATGGTGGGAACCGTAGTACCTATACTTAATTTATTATAACATTAGAAAAATAATGGTTAACACCCTTTTGTTATTTCAATATAAACATATAATAAATTATTTACTATTAACATTAAAAAAAATAACTAAAGTGCAGTAACTCCAATAATATTACACAATAACTGTCAATATTTTGCCATTATTTTCGAATGCTATAATAAATGCAGGATCGTGTATTTCTGATTTAACCATAGTTTTATTTTCTAGAAATATTTTATCCTGATATTCCTTGACTTTTTATCTTGCTATAAATATCAATATTGATTTCAAAATTCTTTCCTCCATTTCCAGGAACCATCCACTTAATGATATTTATAAGAAGAGACCTTATTTGGTTCTGTTCTCTCCCTGAGGACGCGAGTTTATCTGTCAGACCTGGTACAGCCTTCCGTACCAAAGGCGCCGTCGCTATATCCTTTGCATTGTTTGGATCTACATTCTTGTTTGTGACAGCCCATTTGACGGCGCATCAGGAGAAGGTCAAAGAGCGAGTATCTGATATCAAGAGAATAATTAGGTCTATCGATTTGCCAAAGAATTTGCCTTGTAGGCATAAAAGTAAAGGTATGTTACTGATTTTTTATTAATACAGAAATTTTGCGCCAGCATGCGTAGCATGACCACCATAGAAACGGGTTTTGTCGACGGAAGAATAGAAAAAATTACAGATAGAATAGATATAAAATGACTACAATCTGTCATTTTGTCTATTCTTCCGCTGACAAAACCCGTTTCTATGGTGGTCCTATGCGTACAGTAGGTGCTCTCTTTTCATGCATGAACAGACTTAAGTCTAGATGCAGATATGTTGTCATTCTGGCACACTTCCAAATAGAGCTTGAAACCATGGAGTAGTAAGCGAATGGAGTGGTCTAGCAAATGATACAATATACATAAATATGCTGACATCTCGGTCATAGCTAATCTGAAACACGTTGCTGGTGGATTCAGACAATCTACCTTGGGCAGTTGTTATAATCCACTCCAGATACACTCCACTGTTTCGGTGCTTCTATATCTGTTACTACATAGTATCGTGGAATAAAGCTCCGTGCATTATTACTCCATGATTGAAACCCTCAATTTTATTCAGGCTAACAAGCTCAAATTCGTATCTTAGTAAAAGAGCTAGCTATCTTGATTGTTATCTTTAGAAGTCTTGGCTAGGCCAATGTATTGAATTACTAAATAAATAATAATACAAAGTGTAAATATATCAATCACTTTCCTTCCGCGATACTTAACTAAATACCTATTTCTACTGATATGCTATCAATTTCCTTTCTGATATCTTTGTTGATACGTAGGTGTGTGCTGCGTCATATTTATTTTACTTATTTTAAACATTCTTTGACATAAGGATAGTGTTTAGACTAAATTACAAACTAATTGCTTAAAAAAGGCGGCCACTATTTCGTCCTAAAAAGACAGATTACTTAATAGAAAGATAAGATTAGATAATGTAGGACTTTAATCCCCTTAAAATGGATCAAGATCGATAGCTGCCGGATCACCTGTCGACCTTGGTCCATTTTAAAGGGATTAAAGAAGAGTGTCTACAACTCCACGTCAAAGCGCGTATTTGCGGAGTAAGATACTACAGTTTTTGGGACTCACGTTGAAACTTCCGGGTTTTAAGACATTTTTAACCTTTTAACCGCTTACGTCGGATTAATCCGACAGATATTTTCGTGTCCATTCCGCCAGAGTCGTATATATACGACCAAATAACACAGCTCGTTTAATCTGTATTATTATTACATCATCACAGCTCGTTTCATCGGTATTTATTTTTCGTTTTTTTTTGTTTTAAATTGTTTGGCCTCATTCCTACTGGTTCTCAACAACAGAGTAAACTACCTATAGGTACCATAGATACTGTACAGTCACGAGCACTAATATTATGTCAACACTTGGCAACTTTCAATTGCGATTTTTTCGTGAAATAACGAATGCAACGTTGAAATACGACACTACATAAACGTATGTGTTCGAATTCCAAATCGTAAATACTATGTTCGTAATAACACAAACTTTCATTAAAAAATAAAGAAGAAAATCGCCTTTGAACAAATCCAAGTGTATACATACTTATGTGTAGGTAATCTCCTGCGTTGAAATTTTTCGTCGGTTTTAAAAAAAAATCGAGTGCGCTTATGACCACACGACTGAAGTGAAACTTCAAACGTATTTGGCTATGAGAGGAAGAGAGAAAGAAAATGTGCGCGCGCACTGCTTTCTCTTGCTTATATCCCCCACTCAACCCCCGTTCGCCTCGCCCGATCACACTTTTCGTAACGCGTTCGCCAGCTTACTCCCCAAGTCAAGCGTGCGTAAAGAAGCTTCAAAAAGCGTCTAGAATCATGTGCTGATTCATGGTTACAGTTTGCGCGTCCATGTCCCTTACTCTGTATAGTACAGTCACATTTCGTCAGCTGAGTCCATTTAGATTGCTATCGACACGCTAAGAAGAAGAAGCTATAGTATAAGTTGAGCTAGCCTGTTAACCAGGCACAATTCTATAACTCGACTGCTACTGAGAACTTTTTATTGATAACACCCAATAATCGATACCGGGATCGGACCTAGAAGCAGAGTAAATACAAATAAGCAGGGAATCTTCATACATACGCACCGAACACGGTTTGTAAGTGAGGGCGCTCGTAAGTATGCGTCGTTGCACGCACACACCTACAAAATTTATCGCTGCTAAAGGTGCGCCAGTCGTGGCTACGCCGTACGTGCGCCGTACGTAATACCGCTCGCGCTTGCGCACGCTCCGTCGCTGCCCTGCTGCTCGTAATAATTTGTAGGTACGTGTACCTACCTATCTCCTTTAACTACAAATTCGTGAAGATGGCTACAAATTCGAGTAACTATAGAAAGTATTGCAGTGTTTATGGATGTCTCAATTTCCGAATTTAAATATTATAATTTTCATGGTAAATGAAAAAGTAAAAAATACTTTATAGTGTAAAAAATACAATTTCATAATCATTTTATTTTATTTGAATAAATACTTGATTCAGTAAAACCACGTTTTTATTAATCATATTTTGATCGTAATTTTTCAAATAACTAAACAGATAACATGACGTAGGTAATGAAACAAATGTAGTCAGCTCCTGGTCTATATAGAAAAAATAATTTAAAAAACTTTGTATTAAAGATCCTTGATGCTTACCCTTCAGGGAAAATTTGTTTTGTATCAATATTTGCATTTTTGACGATTGAATAAACTATAAGTGACAGCCCTACGTGTTTAGGCTATTATCGCTCGCTCGGGGCACGAGTTGTCTTTCTTATTTGTTTTTTCTATGCTAGAACCCCGTGCTTGCCTTGCGTTTGCGACCACAAATCCACTAGTTGTAAATCTTAAATTATCGAATGCTTTTTTCCCATTCCAGACGTCACCAACAATTTCGACTATGTGTTCTGGTGCGGTGATCTAAACTTCAGATTGGGTGAGCCCAGAGCTGCCGTACTGCGGTGGATCGAGCAAACACAAGTACGTGTTCCTTTTAATTATAACAATTATATATATAGGTACATATGGTCCCCCACACCGTATTTCGGCCATGGCTGCCAATCTTAACAAAGGGCGCGGGAGATATTATAGTGCACAAGTGTGTGACACTGGAGCACGCAATCATAGTCAGTTATGCCGTTGGTCCTGCGCCTGATCTCTCTCCGGTCGTATCGGATTATAATAATACCTTAGGTCATTAGTTGGTGGATTGGTGACCCAGTATACAGGTTGAAATTGAAAACATGCGACAAATCGGAATGGGAGATTGTACTCATCATTAAGAACAATTTTTACTATGGGACCAAACCAGAAATCGCGAAAAAAAATCAGCTATTCCCTACATTTTGACGAGTTATGTGAACAGAAATGTAAGGAACAGCTGATTTTTTTTGAGTACAATCTCCCATCCCGATTTGTCGCATGTTTTCAATTTCAACCTGTATAAATGTATATTTTAACATTATGACTAACAAAATTGCTTGACTGCTAACATTACAATTTGTAAGAATCCACTGCTATACAATAAATTACATTTTGGTACGGAATGCACTGATTCACGCACCTATTACCATCGTAACAAACTAAAGCTCTAAAAATAAACTCAACCACATACACATACTGCTATTTTTCGAATTCCAAAGATCTGACGTCACAGAGACATTGAAAGTATTGATACTCGAGATAAATTGTTTCAAAAGTGTCGAGAGCAAACGTAGTAATTATTGTAAAGCATCAATAGAAAAGAAAGGAAGAACCCATAATTACATGTACAAAATCACATTACATTCACAGACGCAACGGGCATCCCCACATATTATAAAACAAAGTCCCCCCGCCGCGTCTGTCTGTATGAACGCGATAAACTCAAAAAGTACCGAACGGATTTTCATACGGTTTTCACCAATGATTGGAGTGATTCATGGTTTAGGTGTATAATTTACTAGCTTCTGCCCGCGACGAAAATTTCTTATTTCCCCGTCGCATCCCATCGCCTGCCCGCACTATTACTTTGATTTCGCTTAGCGTTCATTCTGAATTTTTCTTTTGTACTCGGCTCCTAAGGGTCCAAGCGTAATATTAAGTCGCCTTCCTCAAGAATTGGGCTATCAAATGCAAAAATAATTTTCCAAATCCAACTGGTAGTTTCAGAGATTAGCATGTTCAAACATACACACAAACACTTCAAATTTATTATTAGTATTGATAGATTAAGGTTTTGTGTAAATTGGCTAAAATATGACGGTGATTGTTGAAGATGTCAGAAAAATTCATGTCGACTGGGAGCTTTACTGGCGTGCGCCGCGTAAACCAATTGATATATGAAAACAATGTATTAGGGAATTAATACCTTATTTACCTGGATTAACACATAGTTTACTTTTAATCCCGGTACGTTCCCGTAAGATATTTTCCGACATCCACACGGGTGAAGCCGCGGGCTAAAGCTAGTCGATGTCTAAAGATGGGTTTATAAATACACTAGCTGCGTCCCGCGGTTTCACCCGCGTAAATGTCGATCCCGTGGGAATATCGGGAGAAAAAGTAGCCTATATGTTAATCCAAGGCGTCAGCTACCTCCATACAAAATTTTATCAAAATTCGTACCGCCGTTTAAGCGTGAAGAAGTAACAAACATATAAACACACACACACACCCACTCACAAACTTTCGGCTTTATAATATTAGTGTGATAATTTTAAGTAACTGCACTGCCACCAGCCGCTCACCACATAGTCAGCTTTAGTTACTTTAAATTATGAGTTTAGGAAAGCATTATTATCAAAATTAGATATTGATACCCATCACGTCTCTGAAGTTTCTTTGCAAATAAAAGGTTTAAAATGTTCCCTGTTCTTATATTCATAGTTCCCGTTACCTCATCACCTGCCGCACGGTTTGTTGCACGCGGATCAGCTGACCGCCGTGCTAGAAGATGGCGCCGCCTTCCGCGACTTTAGGGAAGCTCCCATCACCTTCCCTCCTACTTACAAGGTAATAAGATGTTATATATAAAATAATTAGATTAGTATAAAATTACATTACGTGACAACAACGCAGAGCAGATGGCCGGTGTCATTATAATAGAGGGAAAACTTATTGCCATCCAGACTTCTGGCTGCTATTGAGAATTCCCTAATGCCAGCAATCCAATAAAACTCGCGCTTGCGCCCATTCGTCATTGTCATGCGTCGGCGCAGATTCGCATTTTTTTTTTAGAATAGTTACAATAGAATAGAACCTCCTCGCTACCCCTAGAACAACAAAACACAAATAACGAAGAATAAAGTGTTGTTTCTTGATATTTCCAGTACGATCCAGGTAGTCAACAGTTCGACACGTCAAGCAAACAAAGAGCGCCGGCTTATACCGACAGAATACTGTACAAAGCGAGGTCAATGACCTCTAACTCGTCCTCTGCGTTTTCGGGTGAGCCTTCGTCTTAAATATTACTTCGTCACTAATCTGGAGACTTTCTTTACATGTTATTCCCGTAGTTTAATAAACACGTTTTCTATTTAATGTTGATAATAATCCTCATACTTAATTATGACTTGTGGGGTAATTGCGTAACACACTAAGGCGCGTCAAAATGAAAGACATTGCAATTGTTAGGCGCGTCGCCCACACGAGCTAGTGTCGAGGCGCGGGCGCACGTTTTCTATAGGAATAAATATAGCACTTGGTATGTATTTATTCCTATAGAAAACGTGCGCCCGCGCCTCGACGCCGCCTCGACTCTAGCTCGTGTGGGCGACGCGCCTAACATTTGCAATGTCTTTCATTTTGACAATTCGACAACATGCATTGTCAAACATAATTATAAAGCAATGGATGGGGAATTTCCTTCAAAATCCTTCAAATTGTAAAAGAAAGTGTGTTACGCGTTAGGGAATATGCATGTATATTTTTAGTTTTAGTTTCTTTGCACTTTTAAAAAAATAATTTCTTCCTCAAAAAGAAATTACTATCAAAAATATCGATGGAGGCATAATTTTGAAGTGATATAGTTTATTTTTTTTTTAACCTTTTCGACGCCCATCTACTTAATACGCGATGTGTCCTCCAGCGCCACGCTACAAATGTATAACGTATCTATAGTAAAACGTAGGGATGGGATTAATGTCCTATCGATAAATAATATTATAAGTTGAAATTAACGTTTATTCACCAATTTACGAAGCTAAATAAAAACTGATACCGTATTTTCATATTTTGTTTTATTTCATAAAAAAATCAATATGAAAACCTGGATATATTTCCCATAATAAAAGAAAAGAATTGTAAATTTATTAGACGTGTGTTCTAGAAGGCACATCCCTATTTGTCTCCAAATGTAATCCTTCTACTTCATATCAAGTCGTTGGCGCTCGAGGCACGTCAAAATCCTTTCTGATATAAGGATGTCTAGATGTCGATGTCTATGGTATTTTTCTTTTTTCTATTCACTGTGGTCGAGTTACACGTGCATAACCTCAACCGATTCATGCATAATTTATTTCGTTTACTTACAAAAAATAGAACCAAATACAATAGAAGCTAGATACGTGGTTTTCTATCTACGTGTTTTAAAAAAAAATTAAAATGGAGTGTAAGTGACTGTTTTACGCAGACGTTACAGATCTTTTTTTTAATGGTAGGTATAGGTGTCGCAAAATACTAGCAATGATTTTTCTTGTTTTTAGAAACTAATAGAAAACGGAAGTACGGTCAGCATCAAAAGTTGATTAACACTTCAGTTTTTTTAATCTTAGTTATTGAGCAAAATATTTGTTTTTAAAAATTGCAGCAGAAGAATTTTTTTTAGAATATATACTCTTGTCTATTATGTAAAAAGCTAAAAATCAGTTCATTGAAAAAGTTGTTGTCAATTTAATAACATGTAAAAATGATAGTGTTAATCGACTTTTGATGCTGACTGTACATTCCTGAAACGGAAGTTGACGACTTAACGTAATGTCAGGACGACGAACTATTTCAAAATTCTGATTATTCACAAACTTTTTCTTATGATGAATCTACTCAAAAAGAAACAAAATGTAAACATTGCACTACACTAAAATGCACAAAGTCACTATGACCTTGAAAACCGTCCGCTTATGACGTCACAGATTTACTTCTATACAAGTTCGTGGCGTTGTGCGCACTGACAACTAGCCACTTTGTAAGGATGGGTTTTTCAAACGGTGTTTCACTATCGACAATGATTAGAAAACCTATTTATTCTTGATTAAGGCGAATAAAACGTAGTTTATAGTTTACAATATTTATAAAATATTATTTATTCACGTCATTTTCTTGCAATAATGATATTTATTATGATCGTTTTGACGAGATGAAATATAGCGAGGTCTTCATCGTGTCCCATCACTGGCTTACTTTATATCAAGGACTTGGCGTTGGGGGCACTAAAATATTTTGTGGCGTTTTTGTTTCTATTGAACATAAAACAAACAAGAACTTATTATGTGTGAAAAAGTTAAAAATATGGCTTATAACAGGTCAATTTTCCATAAAAACAAAATAAAAGGTCTTGTAAAAGTCGTAAATTTATTTTATACTATTATTACTTCTAATCAAGTAGTGGCGCTGAGGGCACGAAAATCTCGAACTTGTATACAAGTGATTGGCGTTCAAAAGGTTAAATCACCCTTATTAGAATCACATGCATATTACTGATTGGCATACTGTTTTACCACCTTTGGATTAAGTTCTATGTTTGTGTATCTGTTACGCTCAAAGACCGAAAACGCTCATTGAGCGAAAAAACAGCTCACAACGCGTTGTGGTCACTGTCAAAAATCCATATCGCGGAATTCGTGATATGGCTCTTATGAAAACACTAAAAACGCGTTGTGGCAATTACAGAAAGCCACATACCTAGCGAAATTCGTGTTGTGGCTATCATGCTATACGACCACAACGCGATGTGACAATGATAGATAGCCATGACGCGTTCTGAGCACTAGTTGGTGTAACCTTATCACGAGGGACATGTTTGGGGTTTGTTATGAGCATTAATCCATCCAATGAGCGTTTTCGATCTTTGAGCGTAACATATCCATAAATGTGTTTAACATAATGTAGTGAATATAATTATAGACTTTTCAGAAATACATGTTCCTCGACGTGTTCGGCAGAGGGTACAACCGCAGTTTAACTGTAAAGTTTTAGGTCTAAAGATACCTACAAACATGGGCCTATTTTGAGTAATAGTGAGGTCCCAAGCTGGTATCTTTCTCTAACTGCCATGCTGAACCAAGATTTTATGCGCGGCACATGCGAACATCATCTTAATTGAAACTTTATACGGCTAATGGAGTTTAGAAGAAGCTCAGCTTTTAGAGAATCGTCTCTCTCTATTACTCGTATGTGGGCAACATTCATTCTAAAGCTCATTGTGTACCTACGTCATTGACTGAATGCTCACGGCAACGATCGAACGGCAGGTATCACAAAAAAATATTCTTTTTTTTTTACTTAATTCTAAGTTTCCCTCCAACATTTTAAATACATCACTCTCTGATTTTCACACCTAAGTTGTTGCAGGGCTGCGTCGCATCAGTTCGGTGCCGGTCACTTCGGGAGTCAAGTGTTTGGCTTACAACTCGGTTCAATCTGTTTGTACAAGCGACCACAAGCCAGTGTGGGGATTGTTCTCGACCATGCTGCGACCAGGAACTGACGTGTAAGCATACCAGAATGTTACACATCACTACGGCATTCATTCATACTATGACGGTCCGATTTGGCACAAGATTTGAATTGATGGAATACTACAAATTTATTTATGTTATACATATATGTAGAGTATTTCAGTCATGGGTAATGGTGATGATAACCACATTTCACGTAGTCAATACAGATAGTGCAATCCACGAAGACGCGCCCCACTCTTCTTCCTAATCGTAATATCGCCAGTTAATTCCGCTATTGTTTTGTTTTTTTCGATACACGCTAATTACCCACTAAGTAATAAGTAATTAGTGTGTATCGAAAAACTAAAACACTATCGGAATGTTGCATACTTGTACTGTAAGAGATTAGGAAGAAGAGTGCGACGCGTCTTCGTGGATTGCACTATCTGTAGTTTGTAGAAAAGTGGTTTATTTTTTCTTTCACCCCGTACTTTCACAAAATATTTTAGTTCTCGTGTAAGCATAACCAGCCTATAGCGTTCCCACTGCTGCGGCACAGGCCTCCTCTCTGTGGTAGGAGGCCTGTGTTTCAGCAGTGGAAATATTATATTATAACCACCGTAATCCACCACGCGAGCCCAGTGGGGGTTGGTAGATAACACATGTCTTCAAATTTTTGTGCCCGTATAATTCATAATTTCCAAAAAATACTTTGCAGATTTAGGGCTAATTTTTCAATCGACAGATAATTTTTATTCGTGGAATAAAATTGACGTTTGACAGGTTTTGTATGGAAGAACTGTCAAAAATTCAAAATTATTCCTCCGATAAAACTATCTGGCGATGGAAAAATCAACCCTTAATAAAATAAATAAGTAAATGTAATTAATAATCCTAATATTTTGCTACAGTGTACCCTTAGCTGCGGGTTTGTTCAATCGTGAAGTCTACCTCGAAGGTATCAAGCGTCGGAGAGCGCTGCTGGACCACGCGCCCGGCACCTCCGCGGTATGTAACCTTCAATAGCATTCATTCAAGTAACTCCACAGTTACCACAATTTTTTGTTCTCATCTCGATACAAAATGTGCAAAATATCAGTCATATACCCAATGTATTACAAAATGTACGTAGAACGTATACTCAATGAAATGCGTAACTATATCACGCACTAGTTTATTTTCGATTGTCTTTATCTTGACCAAATGGCCATTTAAGCCATTGTAACAAAAAGTATTACGTTTACCAAAGAGGTTTATATTTTTGTTGTTATATTTATTGATTTACACTTTTCAAAATGTTTTATTTTTATTTTATTTTTATTACGTCCTTACTAAGTTAGACTAAGTGGACAGGAGTGCAATGTTACAAACGACGATTTACATAATTATTATTAGTTATTAAATTATGATTAATTTAATTTATTTTTGTGATGTGCTCATTCTGAAAACATAAAAGACAAATCTAGTCAGTATAATGAACTTCAGCAGTATTCCTAATAATAAGTTATTTATGTGAAAATAACAAACTAATATAATTTAAATATTTGTAATTTCCACGTAACTCTAAATTGTTTAGCATATATTCTATTCTATTCTTCAAATAATTATTGTGCTTTAAACAAATGAATATACTTTCGCTATAGCTTAGCAATCAAATATAAATGTAAAATATTATTTCAATGTGTAGTACCTATATTTCAAAATCCTGTTTAGAAAAATGAGCTTTTATGATTATCATTAACGTAGGTACGTATCGTGGAGTTTCTAAAACAGTACTTAATTAAAATATTTCCTGCCTTATATCACTGTGTTATACCGTCGAATTAAATGTTAAAAACATTTCAAAGAGTTGATAAAACTATGTTAATTAGGTGCTGTGATTAGTGTTCGTCTAGTCTGATGTCCATTCCAGTTACCGTTGTAGTGTCGACAATCTAGAACATTTTGTATATCTATAGTTATACAGACAAAGGTATAGTCTCGTCTTCAAGGAATATTATCGCACAAATGAGGCGCAATGTTACGTCCAACATTTCGTCCTTCGATTTGTAGTTGATCGGGATTGCCGTTATTTAAGTATTGAATTCATATATCAATATAGAAAATAGCAACTCCTAAGAATGTACGTATCCTACATTCGTTTATTTAAAAGCCGAGAATCGGATATTAAATTAACTTTAAATAAATTTTCGGTAATCATTTGTTAAGTAAATTATTTGTGGTAATCATGTAATTAAGGTTTGTTGTTTATAAATTATGCGTACTAGAAAATTGTAGGTCTCTTTGGGTGCCAGTCTAAGATACTGCCAAACCTAGTATCGTATATTTCGTATTATTACAAAATACTTACCGACCAATAATAAAAATATTCGTGTTTTTAATGAAAACTAGAATAAAATGTCCTGATCTTAGATCGGTGTGACAAACAAAAAAATACTTAGAATGTTGTAGCAGATTTGATGTTATATAGGTATGTGGGATTTCAAAATTAAGTTAAAAGTGGATGTTTAAAAGTATTTTTTCATAAATTTTCGACAGTTAGTCTGATAGATGAAGATAAAAATTCGACTGTAGTAGGCCTAGACGTAGAATTTGTATTATCAATTTTATTGTCTGACTGTCTAGGTAAACCAACATCCAAATTATTATTAGGACGCCAAGCATCAAGTGGTTGGCACTTTCGATCCAAGAAATATCTCAGTATTGAACCAATGCTAAAACAGTATTGAAAAGTTCAAGTCCATTTCAAATTGATAAATATTATTGCGACTCGTTACCCCAGTGCGTTAAGGCGAAAGCGTCAGGGTTGCCTGTAAAATTAAAATTTTCTTACTTTTTTTGCAATTTGCAGGTTAGTATCAGCATGTATGCTGATCTAAATATGATTCGCCGCCATATCAAATATTTATTTATATAATTATAATCATAAAAATCATCAATACAACTCTTAAGTTCAGATTACCCTTTTGAATGACTATTTCATGAAAACATAGACATTTGAGGCCAATTCTAACTCAAGGAGTTGTATTGCCGATTCTAATGATTATAATTCTATAAAGCCATATTAGTAACGGTCGCGAATCTTATTTTAATCAACACAAAATCTGACACTGACCTGCAAATTGCAAAAAACGTAAGTAAATTTGAATTTCGCGGGCTACCGTAGCGCTTCCCCCTTAAGTTGAACTTTTAAATTAATCATTAGACCAGTGAAAATTCCACAAACTCATTCTAAGTAAATCAGTCTGTCTTCCATGTAATATATTGATATATAATTTAAATCAGGATCTTTACCTGAAATCTAGGCGCCTATATACTTCATCATATAGGAATTGTAACTCCTGTGCAGTCACAAGCGTAATGCTAAATATCGCGCGAACTATTTCACTTCCTTCGATGAAGGGATCCAATTGACTTTGACAATATTATAATTGTGATTGTGACTGTACGTTTCGTATTCTTGTGTATCATTCATAATGTAAACTTTTTTATCATTATTAAAATATTTTATTAATTTAATATTAGTACCAGCTTTTCGCAACATATAACACTTATTTTAGCTTCTATGCTGTAGTAAATTAAATTTAATTTCGCACAAAGAAAAACATCACATTTTCTTCCGTTTCCACTCCTTCATTTAATATACACAAATGTAGCTATAGTACGAGGTTGGTTAATACTTGATGTTCGATAAATAAAAGTACAATGTTTTATAAGGATTTTATATCTACATACATAATATTATTTTTCTGATATATACGTTTGGTCTACACAAATGTGGGTACGTAAAATCATGATAAAAATCTCATATCCTAAACGTTGTTGTATACGAGCGTGCCTACTTGTAGTGCATGTATATCAAATGTGTATAAGAGACAAACAGTGATGGTATATTACTAACAATTTTTATTTTGTACAAGGATTTTTTCTGTATATTCCGTTCGCGCTAAGTTTTCCGCTGACGATGTGACGTCACTCCAAATATCGAGAAAACGGAAAAAATATTAAGGTGCCGAATAAGTGATAATCACACGCTTGCGTTTGCGTTGCTTACGCGACTCAGCGGTGCGGTAGGCTGGTTGGAGGAGGGGTGGGACGCGCATTCTACGGACCGGCAAACTTAGCGCGAACGGGTAGTAATAGTAAATAGCTGAACAATTTAGTCATAATGTTGTATTACTTTGGATAGGTCCTGAGTGGGGAGGTGACTGCGACAGAATATTTACAAGAAAGAATTCTCAATCATACTGTTATATGCGACCTCTTAAATATAAGGTGAATATAGGGCTCCATTTTAATGCCTATAAATACCAAATATATTTTTTTATTTTAGAAAATCTTGCTTATGATTGCTGACTGGTTAAACATAGTTAAGTATACAGTATTATGCCTATTCGCTGATGCAATAGTAAGTAGATTTTTGTCGCAGTTATCTAGTTTTTAGTGATAATTGGTTATGATTTTCATTCAATGAAATAAATGTATTGTCATAATTGTGAATTATATTGCTAGTCCATATTTTATAGATATACTAAGTTATAACTTACTTAAGTCGAAAAAATGTTATGCTAAATATAGTTAACTTCCCTCGCTAATTCTAGTTTAATTTACCTCGAAAAATTCCTTTAAAAAACAAAATGTTGGTGACTACCTTTTAAATGAATTTATCGACCTTATAGTGATAAGGACGATAATAATTTCAGCTGGAACAGCTGTGGTTTGCATAAGCTCTACATTTACTTCTATCTTATCTATTATGTCACATTACTACGCAAAGCATAGTAAAGCTAATAGAAGACTATAATCTACCACGCGGGCCCAGTTTGGGTTGGTAGATGTCATGTCTTCGAATTTTTGGTTCTAGGACATACCGGTTTCCTCACGATGTTTTCATTCACCGTTTTGAGAGCAGTGGTGATGAAATTATTTACACAAAGTAAAGCGCCTGTCTGTGGGTTCGAACCCACGACCGACTACTTGTTAGTCGGAGCCGTTACCACTGGGCCACCACTGCTCACGTTTATAGGCTGACAGAATATTATATTAGTACCACAAAAGAAAAAGAAAAACAATGCCATGGTTAAAAAAAACTTATTCCGAAGTCTGAATAAAAGGTGAAGCTGCATTTTAATGCACTAATCTAATCCACACTTGTTGCTGAACCCTGAACGTTGTTGTAATGCCATTCTACACAGGCGGACCCCTTGACACCATTCACTTTGACACTGCACCATCGTTCGTAAAACTTCGCTTCTCTTCCCTTACCAATGTAGAATGTATCTTCACTGTCCACTTGCACTTGAACTGCATACGAGTCGTGTCCTGAACGTACAGATAATCTTTAGTAAGTAAGAATTTCTCATGTCGCAATCTATACAGGGTGTTACAGAAAGGGTATATCAATACAAACGGGTTGAAGAGTGTATCTGGTCTAGAATCTCTGTACAAAATTTCAGCTCAAAAGCATTAACTTTGAAAATGCTTAATATTTTTTTTGTTTCGACATCACGGCGCTGCACTGGCGCGCGGCGGCGTGATGTGCGTGTACTAGGCGCACAGACACACTACAGATAATGGATAATGACCCTCGGAGTGCGGTGACACGTTTGTTATGATTTCAATTTAATAAACTATCGAAATAAAAAAATATTAAGCATTTTTAAAGTTACTGCTTTTGAGCTGAAATTTTGTACAGAGATTCTAGACCAGGTACACTCTTCAACCCGTTTGTATTGATATACCCTTTCTGTAACACCCTGTATGTACAGACGCCAGCACATCAAGCTACCCCAATCTGTCAAATTTCTTTGATAGATTTTCAACTTTACTACAAAGCAATAAGGTTCATATTCAATTGGGAAAATTTGACAGATTGGGGTAGGTTGATGTGCTGGCGTCTGTACAAGATTTAAAATATCATTAACAGTAGCTATAGAAGGTCGAATTAAAATGGCGAAACTCAGACACGTGATGTTAGGTATCTCCTAGCCAACACCTCTGTGAAGTATGCCAGGTAATTTAATTTAACCCTGAACTTGAAAATAGTTCCGGCCATGCTGAAAAAATAAGCCAATTAGCAAGGTGCTGTGGGGTGCACCAGACGTGTAGTCGACATCGTAATTGCTTGACCAGCCAACTTGTGGGTACTCTTGAACATTGAACCACCAACCTTGGAAGCATTGTTTTATTATGTTACTGGATTTTTCAAGACTTAAATTAACGCAACAGCCCTTACCAGCTTCGAAAGTGAACCCATAGTCTTTGGGTAAGATCTGGTGTTCTCCATGTTGGTACAACCGGAAGTCACTGGAATCTACTGGTAGAACGGCTTGGTCTGATTGTCGGCAAAGGTAGCCGATGGTGAGGCTGAAACAAAGCGGTTATACAAAGAAAATGTTTACTTTCGAAATTCCGCCATCATTCCTTTGGTCTACCCTGACCATTACCACAGTCCACGGTCTATACATATACTGTCACCATTACTAAGGGCCGACGCAGTTTTCAATTTTATTTCAACTACCACAAGGTTGGTATTTGTTTGTTAGTGAAGACCGCGCTTCACCAGTTCTTCGCCGGTCATACGACTTAATAATTATAATATTGGATACTTACTGCGACAAAACTGCAGGTTGACACACTGCGCCGATGGCCATGCAATCTCCGTTTTCCAAGAAGATAAAATGATATACATAACGATGGAAAGTGCGCCAGTCTCGGAACGGTCCTGTAAGCAGAAGAAACATGTAAATATGGAGGGAGCGAACCAACAAAGGGTTATTATACAGGGTGGCACGCACATCGACGCGCAACCTGTTACTATGGATTCAATATATGATTCTGGCCTCTGCATTGAAATTGTTGGTTGGTTATTTTGAAACCTTTTGACCACTTGTGTCGCATTTATGCGACGCATATTTCCGCCCCCCTACCGCTCGTGTCGTATTTCTGGGACAGAGAAAAGCATGATGTTTTCGTCCTGTTAACTGCGTGGTACAACTAAAACCATTAAACAGTGATAAAAACTTTTTGACTATTTTTTAATCGATACAACCATGATACAACGATTGCTCCTTCTTATTTATTGTTGGTATTATTTTATCGATTTGTAGCCGCGCGCTAGGGGCACGGCAATTGCTATTTAGCCAAGCGCTTAAAAGGTTAAAAATAAAAACAAATTGATGTTGCATACATTTTGATCGCGAAGGTATAGCACTTTTCTATGAAGCATCAGATTTTTATTTAAATACATGTATACCTAATCAGCCTATAACGTTCCCACTGCTGGGACACAGGCCACCTCTCAGTGAGAGGGAGTGGGCCGTAATCCACCATGCGGGCCAGTGCGGGTTGGTAGATGTCACATGTCTTCGAATTTTTGGTTCTAGGACATGTCGGTTTCCTCACGATGTTTTCCTTCACCGTTTTGAGAGCAGTGAAGTAAAGCGCCTGTCTAGGATCGAACCTACGACCTGCAACTCGTAAGTCGCGGCCATTACCACTGGGCCACCACTGCTCTTTATTTTGATAAACGATGTTTTTTTTTTACGCTAGAATCATTTGCTGAATTCATGGTTACAGTTTGCGCGACGATGTCCCTGCCCCCCTGTATACAGGGAGATCCGTTGAAATGGGTCAGATGGACAAAGCGTCAGTATAGTCTTTTTGTAGGAAGAGTAAATGAGGAATATAAAAATATTATAATAACTCCAGTATTTTAATTAATTACCGGAGTTCTCATATTCTAAGACTTACCGAAACTGTGATCCCTGACGCATGGTATGTCGATGAAGTGTTGTTTGCCGTCGATTGTGATCGTGCCCTCCAGGGCACCCATTTGCTCATAATGCGTTTGATGTAATCTGAAAATTACAAACAGGCACCTACATTGGTATTGGTACTAAACTGATTGTTATGTCAAAACGAAAATGGTTTTATGGTGCTGCTTCAGAAGGAAACATCGTCGATTTGAAGAATTTCGATGTAAAATCAAATTCGCGCTATTTTGCTAATACAAAATGAATTTTGTTTGAATAGTTATAGATAATATTTTATATTGACCAAACTACATGAATATATGGACAAACTAGCTGCGCCCCGCGGTTTCACCCGCATAAGTTTCGATCCCGTGGGAATATCGGGATAAAAACTATCCTATGTCCTTTCCCGGGACTCAAACTATATCTATACCAAATTTCATCTAAATCGGTTCAATGGTTTAGATGTGAAAAGGTAACATACAGACAGACAGAGTTACTTTCGAATTTATAATATTATTATATATTATATATAGTATAGTATGGATACGACAAGTGTGAAGCCACCACAAGACATAATTAATATTATGTCAATAAGGTCGTATCGAAAATGCGCGACACCATGATTTGGATACGGTCATCTTCCTCACGTTACTTAGGTAAGGCGGTATGGTATGCATTAGCCAGTTAATAACCCACATGTTAATAAGAAGTTCTTACTTTTTAAGTAATTTGAAGTAGTTTTTCGACCATTTATGCCTAGCCAAGTCCCTGGCCAAAGACTTAGGCGACATCTGTGTGTCGTAGTTGAAAGGTGAGAACACAGCGCTCCATGTTAGTTCCGCTTCCACTTGAACTGTCTTCTCCTTATCATTTTTGGGTCTGAAATAATTATTATTCTTTAGTTAGTCCCTCAGTAGCAGCCCGGAGTCTGGATTTCTCACCGGTTCATGACAACAGGCTCGCCCCCTATTACTGCAACTTCAACCTTCAACATAACTAGCGAAATGTGGGTGTACAAAAGGGTACACCTCTACCTGACCCTTCATGGATTACAGGCGTGATGTTATGTTATGGTAATTGTTGGTACGATACATAAAGATACAGGGTCAATTTATTTTAACTGGCGAAACTTCACAGACGATGAGTGGATATAATATCTATGATATGATAAAACAAAAAAATTATCTTCTAAACTGATTATTTCAAATAACCACAACTGATTACGGGGTCGACCCCATATAATCAGCTGTATCTAATTAAATGCCGTCGCTGGTAGTGTGAACGAAGTTTGGGTACTATGTAAAGGGATATATAAGAATAGGGAAGGAATAAAGAAACAATTGATAGATTGATTGGTTGATTAAAGATGCTATGGCATTAATGATGTACTTAACTAATATTTTGTAACAATATAATTTAAAATAGTGCCCATGAAGGTTCTTGCCTGTTCTTCTCCACATGTACCTACTACTACGCTTTGGAATGGATAACTAGTTTCAATTTTCTGATTGACCGACTCCTTGACAATTCAGAAGTGCCTGTAGGTAAATGGTTTAACCTTTTAACCGCCTACATCGGATTAATCCGACAAATATTTTCGTGCCCATTCCGCCACAGTCGTATACTATATACGACCAAATAACACATCTCTTTTAATCTGTATTATTATTATATTTTTTTTATTTTACGTTTTTTTTTTTTTTTCTCGGGCGCTGGGGGCACGACAACAGATATAAAGTCGGGCGGTTAAAAGGTTAATTAAAACAATTGCTTTGTATTTCAATTAAACCATTTGAAGAAGACAGTTTGAAGTGGGTAACTGACATGCTAATAAAGACGAATGGAAGCAGAAGACATGCTATGTCCACCCCAAATAAGTTGGATAAAGACAGGATGTTGATGACATTGGGGAGATTTTGTTCCACAGCGCGGGAATTATTTCAATTTAGATTACAATACTTAAAACATTATTTCAATGCTAATATGCAAGTAGTTTTTACCGATACCTACCAAACTAAACGCACACAGCCATACACCTACGTGGTTACTTATCTACCTACTTAATGATGGATTAACGAATGAGTTATTTTTTTTATCTTGCTGAGTTGATACTCACTTCATTTCGCCTGTGTAAGTTAGTTTCCAAGTACGCATAGGTATGAAGTTGACGACTTCAAGACCTTTTATTTTATACAAGCCCTCTTCGATCGTCACTTGTTCTTGGTATGTGTCTGGTAACTCAGGAGATAGGAGGAGGTCTTCACCCTTGACCTGAAAAAAATATAGTTTACCTACCAGTAGTTTATATATTACTAGCTACTTATTGATTAGCCAGTGGTTACAAGCAACGCTTCTGAAGGAAGGGTCCCGGGTACCTATTGGGTTTAACCACTAGAAAATAATCAGTAGCATTCCAGGCCCTTGAATTGTGCTCGGTTATTGGTGACAGGTGCATGGGCGTTACAACCGGCGAAATGCATTATACCTACTATAGGTACCTACATCTCTGCTTATTTCTTCGGGAGATGCAGTCGTGTGTGTGTGTATTTTTTATATTATGTAAATAGTAGGTACTTATATACCATACCAACCTTCAAGTATAAGAAAGCATCAACAACATTCTTAGGTCTCCTTGCAATCCCACAGATAACAACATCACCCTCTTTATTATTTCCATTGAAATATAACGCGTCGATTGACTAAAACATAAATATTTATTAATGAACTTTGATCCAGTATTGTGCAGTATCAGAGTAATTAATAACGTAAACGGTTACTCAATTCAGTTTTTACACTTTACGAACGCGTGTCAATCTTTGCAATTTGTACCTTAACACAATGACACAAGAGTCACATGAACCGCCCTCGTGGATTGCAAGGACTTACCTGTGGATGATCATCGAGATAATACTTCTTTTCCAGCGCCTCATCTTGTTTATGCACGTGTTGGGTGCCGTCACAGCTTTTGCCCGATTCGACGGTGTATAAGCGATATAGGTGATTGAAAAGCTAAAGTAAAAAAACGTTTAAAATATATTATATTGGTGTGATAAAAACAGCTAGGCTTATAATCAGGAGTACAGGACAATACGGTGGCGCAACCTTGGTCGCGCTGCCAGCAAAATATACACAGCTTTATGATGCTTATGGTGGGTATCTCACCAGCCAGGCGTCTAATCGGTTGCGCAACCAACCATATATTGTTTGGAAGTGCGAAAATTATTGCGCCGCCGCCGCCACATGATGTTCTAGTGAGATAGTCCCTTAGTTAAATATTCAGTTTTCGGCATGATGCCAATTACTTATTGCTCCACATGTCTTGTTCTTGACCTTCAGTGTTAATACTAACCATACCTATCAGAAAAAGGAATGCTCTCTAAGATATATTCAGGGCAGAAGCAGCTAGAGCCTCGGTAGGCAGGTACAGACGCCAGCACATCAAGCTATGGGGTAGCTTGATATCTGTCAAATTTCTTTGATAGATTTTCAACTTTACCACAAAGTAATAATAAGGTTCATATTCAATTGGGAAAATTTTACAGATTGGGGTAGGTTGATGTGCTGGCGTCTGCACATACAATAGTTTCTTTATTACTTAGGTGTGTAACACATTGCCCTACACTATTATCAAATCACATCCTACCATTTGTATAAAAATAATTTAACATACCTGTTTTATTCTTAAAACCGTGTACATGAAAAGGAACTTGATCCAGTAGAACTTATCCTTCTGTTGATAAACACCAAACATCGCTGGCTTCCTTGGTTTGTTTAGTATCCTAAAAAACACCACTAGCCCTACAGGAATAAGCAGAGGTAACAGACAGGAACACAACATTTTTTCTGATGAAATTGAATTAACCGTTCACGATTACTACAAGCAACTAAATGTTTGACTCCATTTAATCAATTACCTTCTGGCTACCTATCTTATCTGTTACCTACCGATAATTGGATGGGATTCGGAACCAAATATAGGATTTTAATAAAAATTTGTCATACCTATCTGATTAAAAAAATAAGTACCTACTGCACTTTAAACTTTGAAATGAAATTGTTTATTCTGCAAATAGGATATCATAATTACTTTTACGCGTCATACCTAAGTATTCACATCATCATCTGCCTAGCCTTTTCCCAACTATGTTGGGGTCGGCTTCCAGTCTAACCGGATGCAGCTGAATACCAGTATTTTACATAGAGCGACTGCCTATCTGACCTCCACAACCCAGTTACTGGGTAATACGACACCCCTTGGTAACTGGTTTTGTCAGTCTTTCGGGCTTCCGACTACCCGTAACGACTGTCAAAGATCCACGGATGACAGCCAGGACCAACGGCTTAACGTGCTTTTCGAGGCATGAAGGGATCTTGGTGTGTAAAGATGGTAACCCATCCACAAACCAACCGCGGCAAGCTAGCTTAACAAGATCGATCGACCTGTGCGGCTGTTATTATTTAGCCATATATAATTATAAATAAAAAAAAATAAGCTAGGCGAGGTCGGCGTTTCCTATCTGACTACTTTGAGAAGAAAGGCCGAAACCAAAGACATTAATGGCCGAAACCAAATCCGAAACAAACTCAAAGAGGTTGACCGTGAATATCTGATTAGTTAACGATAAATGATTATTTTATTATTAATAATTTTCCTTTACTTAATTGCCTTCAGCATTCAATTTTTTTTTTTTAATAAGAAGTCATAGATAAATGAAAACAAAAATGTGGAGTTAAGTATTTATATTTATTCCAAACTTATTTTAAAATAAACTGCTTTAAAATAAAATGCACAATTCATAGTAAATTAAGATTGCTTTCAGATGTCCGTTAAGAAAGTGACAGTGGACATTTTAATTAAACACAATATTATATTAGGATTTACTACTATACAGGGTAGTCCAAAAGTCGTGGATCAAACGAAGTAGGGGGATACAGGAGGTCATTTCCAACGCTTTTAAAGTGAGAAATAATTTTTGGACATGTTACAAAATTTTTGGAAAAAAATAAATTGCTCTTGAAATTTGATACTCAGAGCCCTAATAGAACTTTGTAGTGCTGATACATTATCTAGTAGTAATACAACACCATTTGCTTTATTGTTTTATATCACATTTTTTTTCTAATTCGTCTAATTGTAAAAGAACTCGGTATACACAAATATTCATAACTTTTAGGGCAATTGAATTATGACCATGCTGTAGAAAGATTTTTTGTTGGAAATGACCTCCTTCATCTCCCTACTTTGTTTGATCCACGACTTTTGGATCACCCTGTATTAATTTCACACAGTGAAATATACTGCAGACATTTTGTAGTCTTAAGATGACATTGGAATACGTTGACAAAGGTTTGAAAAAATGATATAAATTAATTTATTATTATTATTCTGCCGTCGCCAGAAGATGTTTGTGCACACACTCCTCTTTGTTGATGAGATGCGTCGTCTTGTTCACGAGCTGCATCAATGTGTTGAGGTTGTTCGACCATTCGTTGAGGCGGTCTGACGCGTCCATGTTCAAACTAGAATTTAAAATAATTATAATTATACTACAAGTTGAGATTTTTTTAATATCAACTCAATAGTAGTCTAATTCATAAAAATAAATAAAATTAAAGTTCTGTTTGTAATGTCTAAATAACAAATTTTTAATGCATGCATACGACAGTCATACGGTACATAAAAAAAACCAAAAAAAAAAAACAATAAAAATAAATAAAACCAAAAAAAAAAAACATTTTTTAAAATTTTTATCTGTCTGTTTGTTTCGGCTAATCTCCGAAACACATAGCAGATGTTATTAGTTAGAGTAATTTAGGCTACTTTAATTTTAGAAAAATAATTAGAAAACCTTTCTTATTCGCGCAAAAAAACGAAATCCCATGAAATCCAATTTGTTTTCCAACATGCACGCGAACGAAGTCGCGGGCACAGCTAGTTGTTAATATAAAATGCATGTCGTGTGGTTTTCGGCAAAGAGTTAGGTTTCGTGCCACAAACCGATTAATCAATAAAGGTTAGATAGCTACCTATATTTCTATGCACTATTAAAAACAAACAAGGTTCCCTGATTTGTCTTTATGTGATGCATTTCACAAGCGCACAACAATCATTGTAATAGAAACCTTATTTTTAAGTTCATAAAAGTTTCTCGACACGCGTTCGTGATTTGCATCATTATTCTCTTGCCGTATCCTAATTTATTTGGTGTTGGCACAACATTTATCGTTTTCTTTTCTAGTAGTTGTAATCTCGGTAGTCACCCCCTTTCTAGCCATATCATCTTTCACACAGTCCATCCATCGATTCTTTGGTCTTTTTCCCCTGCACTTATAGCCACATACATACTAGAAGCTTTCCTCGCGAGCGCGATATTTTAGTCATTTTTGCAATATCTAATATTATTATTACATAAATTGCTTCCTGACGTTACATAGTGGTCCAGTTAATACTCTTAATACAAGGTCAAATTATATCAGCTGGCGAAATTTGACAGACGTGATGGGCTAGGTATCTGATGATAAAACGCGAAGTGAAGTTTTGCCTTGTAGCAGTCTTTACCTGAAGTGAACTACGCCTGCAGGACGGTCGATTTTGGCGCGGACTACGCTGCTAACGACGAGCTGACTGAGCGCATCTTCTGTCTCGGTCTCACTCAGTCCAAGCAGTTCACTCATTCGCTTCACAGTTATGCGAGTGTAGTACATCGACATAATACGGATATTCTGTAAAAGAAGGTTAAGTAAAACCTAGTTAGATGAACGTTTTAGAAATAATGGTGTTATTGACAACAAATTAAATGAGGTGAGATGCTTATTTTTTCCAGAAAAATAAAGCTATTTTTAGATAAAAACCTGTATACCATTAATTTTGTACATGTATGATTCTATACCCACCAGGTTGATTTTTTTTCGTCGGTTATTAACTTTTTGAACGCCATTGTCAGATACATATATGTGACAAACGAAATCTTACCCTGAACGCCAACGTCACAAATATATGACAAAATACACGTCGCACGGGCCGCACCATATTATGAAATAAACAATTTAATAATTACTTTTGTGTGTTTTTATTTATATAATTTGAAAGTTTAAGCTTCCGTCTATATTGTATTGTATGAAACTAATATAAATAAACCATCAATATCGAGAAATTTGTTGTTTTAAGTGGGTGTGTGTGTTGTTTTGTTAAAGTGGCCTGGCGTCAGGGGTACGGCGATACGTTTATACTCTGGCGTTCAAAAGGTAAAAAAAAACACGCTGTTTCTCACAAAAGTGCAATACTTATATGGTCAAAAGGTATGGGACAGCTGATTTTTTCTCTCTCCTCTCTCCATTACATTTTAAGGTGTAGGTAGAAGTTTGAACACGCATGACGATTCAGATCATTGCGATTGTATTGCATAACAAGAAAATTACAAACTGAATAATAATTAGAATGGTGACATTGGTACTTACATGTTCAACAACCCTGTTCTTGAGGTCATTCCAGCGCTCCACACCCTTCTCGTCGGATGAGTCGAAGTACGGCGTACCTCGGAGCATTTTCTCATATGTGGTGCATAGGGTGTTCCATCTGATGATCTCTGGGTTGATGAACAGGCCTAGCAACTGTCTGTAATCATAAAAAATATATTAAATTATTTGTAAGAAAACCAAAGGTCATCAAGGAAGGACAATTAAAACTTTCTTCTTTATTGTTAAACTCTATTTTGCATAGGTGTTTTAAAGAAACATTTAAAAATACATATTTATTTTTCTTTGTCCGTCTCAATCTCACTATGTTATTCCCACTCTAGGACCTAATGGACTAATAGTATAAAGAGAAAAGATTTGATTTTTTATATGTCTGTTTGTTACACTTTCTACAGTACGCTAAAATGGCTGAACCGATTTGGATGACATGCGTAGACCATGACCTGGATTGGGACATAAGATACTTTTTATCTCGATATTCCTACAGGATCGAGACTTATGCGGGTGAAATCGCGGGGTACAGCTAGTCAAATATAATTTATTCTGGATAGGCCTCATTATTACATAAATGTAGCACCTCATTCAATAAATCAAGTGGACTTTCAAATATTTCATTTAACTTGCGATAAGTCTGTGATCATTAGTATCAAACTATATCAACGTGTCCATGTTCATGTAGCGCGACTCATATACTGCAAAAAAAATTGAGAAAGTACAAAATAATCAAAACTTACTTGTATTCTGGCAGCTTATCCAGGTCCTTATCCTCATTGACGCGGTGTGTTAAATCAGCCTGTTCGTTGTCATATGGAGCCAGGATCAAGAACACCACGCTGCCAACTAGTGCGTCAGGGCCAGCAGACTGGCCTAGTGCGCGGAAGTGACGACACACTGACAAGTAAGCGGCGTTATGTTGGTCAACCGCTATCATGAGCCGGTAGAACTTCTCTTTCAGTTCCTGTGAGCGGTTTATATAAATGAATGGGGGAAACTTAACACATTTTTAACTACCAGCAGTTTTAACGAATGAATAAAGTACTTTTTTTTAAAGCTCTCTGTATAAAATTCTGCTTTATTTTTACTTTGTCTGAAACAAAAGTTCAGAAAAAGTAAAAGCATGAACTAAAAGACTTTCAAGTGATATGATATGATTCTTCTTCTTAGCGTGTCGATGGCAATCTAAATGTACTCAGCCCAGAATTCGGCCACTTGTTTGGCGCCATCACTAGCGTCCATCAGTTCCTGTAACGGGCAGCTGACAGGACACGCAGGGCACGATATTAAGATGATTAATTGATTAATTATTGTCTGCACCCTAAGATTTAACAGCAGACCATCTCTACCAGCCACCGACTGATCACGTGATCACCCTTTTAGAATGAATGGTACTGTTTATTTTTTTTATAATACTAACCAGGGTATTCTCCTCTTCAAAGAATTTAGTGTTGATCTTCTTAGAGATGATGTGTGTGCGGATATAATCTTTGATGTTAAGGCATAGTCTCATTTGCTCCAGGATGAGCTCGACCTTCTCCCGTTTATCCATTGAACCGTATGTCTCAACTTGGAGCTCCTGAATGATCTTTGCCGCTTCAGTCACATTTCCTTCTTCCTCCCTAATCTTGGCCAAGATATGCGTAAGTCTGGCTCTTTCTACTTCAACATAGATTTTGCCCTCAGTTATTGATCTTAACGTTTCAATTAGTTTTATTTTTGTTTCTTTATCTGGTGTTTTGTCTACATAACTGCAACATTCTTGTACCATTTTCACTACAGCTTGTTTGAGTTGGGACCTAAAGATTACAATGGATATTAGTGTTGTAGCTCGTTTTGAAGAATTATGCATATTTTGCTAGCAATCCTTTGTAATTACTTATCAAAATCTTGCTATGGTATTATTGCTTTCTCCATATTTTATTACCCGACAATGGCGAAGCAAAAAGGAGGGTTATGATTTTGATGACCGGTATAAACCTGTTAAAAACTGACCCAACTACTGAAAATGATGAAACAAGAAAGTACCATCCCGTGGTTGCATGCTACCATAGCTTATAAGTATGTTAGTACAGCGGCATGCAACCACGGGAAGGTACATTCTTATTTCATCCTTTTCAGTAGTTGGGTCAGTTTTTAAACTTATTTTTGATATTTACCTTCTTTTAGACAGAAGAACTACTTGGTCATTGAGTGCAGACCAATTTTTCGCTTCATAACAAATCTGCACAATAGCTACTAAGATCCTTGCAGTGGAAGCCATATCAGCCCCCTATAATATAAAAAACTGATTTATATTCATAATAATAAGCATGAATAAATAAAACACACTAAAAGGCACTAAACAACAAGAAAATATTTTGACAGGAAGTGAAAAAGGAATCTCAAATCATCTGCCTAGCCTTTTCCCGATAATTATTGGGTCAGCTTCCAGTCTAACCGGATGCAGCAAAAAGGAATCTCAAATATGATACTGAATTTCACATTGCAAGCTGATGATAAATGTCGTTAATTTGCAAGTAGCATATTAACAGAATTCATATTATGTGTTCACAGTAGAATGAAATAGTTATTTTTTTAATGAAAACATTATATTTCACTTGAGTGTTAAATTGAGGGATTTTACCCAATCTTACTCTCCTTGGTAGATATGATGTATGTAAAATTGCCACATAGAGCTTTTACACACACAGCCATAAAAAAAAAAAAACAAAATCTTACAGTTCTAGTTTGTTTTTCTAAGGCCAACAATTGGTCAATGGCTTCTTGAACTTTGCCTTTGGACGCCCATGACTTCATCAATGGTATCTTTTCATCACAGGTGGTACTGTAGTCCACCTAAAACAGAAAATTACAACATTATTAAGATTCTCTGTTGATTACAACCTGATAAAAAATATGCATTAAGTTTACATGCCTGTTGCTGCTTAGACAGTACAAAATTGCAATATTAGTGAGAAAAGTGTAATAAGTTTTACCACACATCAGCAATTTCGATGAGTAGTTGGGTACCCCAAATAACAACCCTTTGATAGTTGTCAAAGAAAGCACCAACCATCTCGCTGTGGTAGAATATGTTTATGAACGTGTTATGTTCCCGGAGTTGTACTTACTTCCATTTTAACAATTTTGCCGCTGGCATCAAGACTTGTGATATCATCGTTCGTCGACATTGTTACAAAACTGAAACAGATATTTATACGATCGTCAATGGAAAGATAAACTGAGCAAACAAATATAGTCAATCAATTGATGAGTGAATTACTTTATTGGTCTGAGCTAGTAACTGAGAGTATAATCAGTAAACAATGAAAAGCTTTTTAATTCCGACCAAAATGCTCGGTAATGCAAACTCACGATTATGACAATGACAGATAGATCACGGAACGGACAATGACTTGACTTGTCGACTTGACAGTTTATGGTTAACTTTTACTTTAATTAAAGCTTGGAAGGTGGCCTTTTAAGCACAATGGCAGTAGCGTTATAATGGTGGGGTTAATGCCCGGTACCACTGACCTGTGTTATAGGGCCCGATCTAGAGGGGGGGGGGGGGGAGCCGGGCATTTGCCCAAAGTGGCAAAAAATGAGTGGCGGCGTAAATTCCTATCTTCCAACCTAGCCATTAGGCATTCACCACCCACCCAGGTTGGCAGGTTGGATATTGAGAATTGTATGGGCCACCTTCCAAGCTACTTCAGGTTCGATAGTGAGTATATTATCTGAATTATTTTTGTTTGAAAGAAAGAAGAAGAAGAAATGCCTAAATAGGAAATTAGGGACCGATTCTTTCGATCTGTAATGATTTTAGAAACTGGAATACAAACAAATTCATTCGAGTTTTTTGCCAGTTTTCCAAATCGATTTTCAATTTAGAGCGGCCACTGTTGTTTACATCTTTGGCAAATTTGTCGCGGTTTGACTTTACATGCGACATCCTTCTTTACAGTCCAGTATGAATCTAAATATACGCGGCCATATCTGCTGGTGATAGAGCAAGTTAAATACGTTATACGTTGATGAAGATGATAGATAATCTTATATTTATAGTAGTAGTAGAGAAAACTTTAAACTCCACGCGCCTAAGCCTAGCGCTGATCGGCTATAACACCTTTGTGTGTTTGTATTTTATTGCAGATATTTGTGTTCTATAATATGGACTTTTATTTTCGGAATGGATGTATATTATATATACATTTTTTGTAGGAAAAATGGCTCGTTCATATTTCCGTTGAGACCAATAGACTAAATCGTTGTGTGTGTACCGTGCACAATCATGTAAATATTATTTTTCTTTTTAGTCTGAAAGGCCTAGAATCCAAGCTAGTAGACCCATTCTCTCTGGTTCGTTTCTGGTTACCTTCTTTTTCTTTTTTACCCGACTACGGCGAAGGAAAGAGGAGAGTTATGATTATTACTTCAGTCTTTCATTCGTTCGTTGTATTTATCAGGGTTGTCAGATTGTATAATTGAATACTGAACCTGTACAGGGTAGTCATTTAGGAATCAGATCAGATTGCCCACAAGATTGTATAATTGGATACATACAAGAATTTGATTTCGAAACCAAATTGAAAGTAAACTTAATTTTAATTAACGGCTGCTTATCAGTCATTAGCGGCAAATTTCACTAAAAACTCATGGTTTACCATTGAATTACAACTATTTCGTACTGTAGGTGTCATTGTTTCACTTTATCCTTTTTACTGGTGCTAGTACTAATATCAGATATACTTCCAAGAGCATTTTTTTTTATCCTCATTCAATTATTATCTGTTTATTTTAGTGTACTAATAATTGTCAACTAGTTTCACATTCAATTCAAATAATATTCGTCGAACAACTAATTTTTTTTTTCTTTTATATCCACAATCAGCCATAGAGCATTTTTTTTTTGTATATTTGCCTCTGGTCGGTATAATACAAGCAAAGACAAGTTGAGTTGACTCGACTGGCAACCCTGTTATTGATAATGATAAGTTGGTATAGCTACTTTATGGCGTAGTAGGGGAGTCGATTGATTTATTTTTACATTTTACATGTAATAGCTTTACTTCATGACGCTAATCTCAGAGATTTCAGCATTTAATTTACTTATATATCTGTAGGGATCGTGTAATGCAAGTTGTGACTTCGGTGATAGCAAATAGTTCTTTGTTTTCTTGCCCAACATATGTTGGACTACTTTAGTTCATTGCAAATTACGCGTACCAAATTTGTGTATACGCGCACAATGATTTCATCAACAAATTGTGATAACTTTGGTCCAAACCGTTGCAAGGGAACCAGAAGTCATTCCGCTCAAGGTCTGGCGAGTTCCGTGTCTAGTCCAGCGATGAAGATACCGTTACCGCCCCGTCCATGGATCACAGGTAAAATGTTGTATAATATTTCCAAGACATGTTGTGTTATTTTCTTTCTTTATACACACTTGACGAAAGCATAAAACTCATTATAGAAAGCTGTATCTACGCGGAAGAAGTTGTGTTTGTGTTCACTATGCAAATTCACTGGGATTCAATCATTATTAATTTATTATTATGTGAAAGTTAGTGTGCATTCGTATTATTTAGGTCTTCGGATTTGACGGATATATATTTCCGTTCTCAGTTGAGTAATAGTTGTTTTAATGTTATGTTTCTGTTGGTTAATCACATGCATAACTATAGCTATAGTAGCCCTTGTTTGTTATTGTATTATAGTTGTACTATTATTTAGACGTATCTTCATCTATCATGTTTGTTGCGCGCGTTTGCATAATTATTTATGGTTTTAATTTCTATCTCCTAGTTCATTGTAACAGTTTAAGGCGAATGCGTAGTTGTAGCCCGCGAAATTCAATTTTTCTTACGTTTTTTGCAATTTTCAGGTCAGTGTCAGGTTGTATCTTGATCAAAATATGATTCGCGACAATAACAGGTACGTATTTACAGAATTATAATAATTAGAATCGTTAATACATCTTTCTAAGTTAGATTTCTACCGTTAAGAACAAATCTCGTATGGAAAAGTGTTGGTGGTAGAAATCTAACTTAAACAGATGTATTAATGATTCTGATGATTATAATTCTGTGAATACGTACCTGTTATAGTCGCGAATCAAATTTTCATCAAGATACAACCTGACACTGACCTGAAAATTGCAAAAAACGTAAGAAAAATTGAATTTCGCGGGCTACAACTACCCATTCACCTTAAGTTGGTTGTAGGTTCTGGCCTTGCACAGAAGGACATTTTTATTTATCATAAAACCAAATAGGTACCTATAAATAATTATAGTAGGTAAATAATTAATTACCAGTATCTCTTAACCTCATTTGATGTTATTCTTTTAAAGAAATTGTTATTGAAATAGGTCATTGAGTGCACATTGTAGTTAAAAAAAAAGCAATATGAAAATAAAAAACACACTGCTGTTACTACTATAATCAACTTTAAACACACAGGAGCTATGTTTATATTTGCATGACAGCAACATTC
The DNA here is from genome assembly GCA_947508005.1 of Amphipoea lucens. NCBI lineage: Eukaryota > Metazoa > Arthropoda > Insecta > Lepidoptera > Noctuidae > Amphipoea > Amphipoea lucens. The sequence goes on from OX382358.1 coordinate 10,764,002, forward strand.
ATGGTTATGCAAATGTGATAGAAAAAAAATGGGTTTCTGATCACAAGACATGGTAAATTAAAATTCTATTTACATTATATTCTATCTAGATGTTCAGCTTTTTTATATTAGTTAGTATAGATTGTTTGCCATTCTAAGGAAGCATGTTATTAATGTTTTTGTGCATTATATTTAGTTATTATTTATTGTCATGGTTGTTAATAATTATTAATGTATGGTCAATGCTCAAGCCTTCTCTGTATGAGATGAACGCTTTGTCCTGTAATGGGCCCATATTATTATTATTTTTTATTTTATTTATGAAGTTCCCATGTTATCCTATATTTTTTAATATTTCTTAAAAAAATAATAAAAAATAGTGGTCTGTCGGTGACACAAGCAGGGTCCATGCTACTGGTGGTTAGGGCTCAGGAACCTCCTCACATTGCGAGCCTACTGCCTTCTGAATCAGGCCCTTGATCCAACCGCCTAATGAGCGCCTCTAGAGATTTTGGTTATAGGACCATTTGAGGCTTTTGAACATTAGGCCAGAGTTCACATCCCGCATGTCTATAAACTCGTGTGATAAATCGAGATATTTGATTTGTTTCTCTTTCTCAGCTTTCACAAGGTTCCCTTAATGTGGTATCGACTATAATAGTAACATCGACAATCATTGCACGGACACAAATCAATCTATCACAACTAAATGAGGCTTATTGGCGACAATAGTCTTCTTAGCATGTTGATGGCAAAACTAATGAGACCCATTTCTTGGCACATATATGTAATATGGTACCTCAGAATCCACAAGTTTATATTTCAAAGCAAGTTGCTGATGAATAATCCTGGCCACTTGGTTATTCCTGTGCAAGTACTTGCCGTTAGTCGGACAAGAACAATTAGACATAATGTCTATGACAAGATAATACATATATGAAAAATGGGGTGGCAGGGATTTACATAATATTTTCAAGTGTATTGATGATGTTACTTTATAATTGTACTTCAATAAACTTATTAAGTATTAAGGAAAAACTGTCTCCATGAATAACATAGTCAAGCTTGTGTGTTATAATAAAATATTATGTTCTGTTTAATTTTCTTCTTATGTTCTGATAAAATATTATTATGTGAAATGCCTTGTGCAATAATATGACGAGTCATCAACAGTTTTTAGTCTAATATTGTAAGTTTTAATGTTATTACAATTTTATTTCAAGTAATTCTTCTACATTAATGAATATTTATGAATTCATTATTAAATCATATTATCCCCCTGGAAAGTAATAGAGAACCGTGTCGCTCTAACGCTTGACCTTCACCAGCCTCCCGAACAAACTGGATTTTCCCATATCTCCACAACTGATCATCTCCATACCATTAATAAAGTAATAGAAAAATACAATGAATTTAATAAACCACTTTACCTGACCTTTGTGGACACTATGCCAAGGCATTCGACAGCATAGACCATCAGTCAGTTATTGGTACCTTGGAGTCCCAAAAAATTGCACACACTTATATTACAAACAACCTAGAAAAAAATGGACCTCATTGATACCATTTATTGAAGTAGCTCTCCAAGCATTAAGTGAAATATTTCTGGTCCAAATTTCAACATAGAAAAAGTGTCAAACAAGGCGCTCCACTCTCACCTAAGCTGTTTACAGGTGCATTGCAGGAGTGTTTAACAAGTTGCCTGATTTGTGGCAGTCACGAGGCATAAAGGTTAGCGGCCACTAGCTATAAAACCTCCACTTTGCTGAAGATATTGTATTATTCCCACATCACCATCAGAACTTGAAGGAATGATCCAAGATCTAAGCACAGCAAGTCCTGAGGTTGGACTTTCAATGAACAGATCCAAAACACAGGTCATGACCAACAGCACGAAACATAGGGTCGAAGTAGACGGACATGTGTTGCAATATGTCCATAAATATACATACTTGGGCCAGATAGTGACTTTCAAGAATAGACAAGACAAGGAAGTCGAAAGACGAGTCCAAAATGATTGGAAGACCTTCTGGTCCCTTAAAGAACATATGAAAGGTAACCTTCCTATAACACTTAAAAGGAAACTCATCGTCACATGCATCCTGCCTTGCCTAAACTACGGTGCACAAAGTTGGTCACTTACTGAACAACAGAAGTCCAAACTCAAGCTTTGCCAACGGGCAATGGAGCGAAGCATAATAGGTGTCAAACACAGAGACCGAGTCAGAAACACCACGCTGCGCTCCATAACTCAAGTAGCGGATGTTGGAGAAAAAACAGCCAGGCTGTAGTGGGAGTGGGCCGAACACGTCGCGCGAATGCACCCGTAGAGATGGGCAAAGATCGTCACTCACTGGATGCCTGAAGGAGGACATCGCCGTCGAGGTAGACCACGCCGAAGGTGGTGTGACGATCTAACGAGGTTTGCAGGGCTAACATGGCCAGAGATCGCTCAAGACAGGGAGTTTTCGAAGGAAAAAGGGGAGGCCTTTGCTCAGCGGTGGGTCACAATATAGGTTAACGGAAAAAATATAGTAGTGATGGGCCGACTATGAGCTTTGACAATCTTTGACTAGCTATAGCGACTAAACTATTGGATATACATATTTTGTTGAATTTTTGTATGCAGACTAGGAACTTCATTAGTTATAGGAAGTTTAATTTATTGCCATACTAGCAGCGCCCCGCGGTTTCACCCGCATAAGTTTCCCGTGGGAATATCGGGATAAAAACTTCGCATTTATAATATTAGTATGGAGTGTAGTCTTCACCTTGTATACAATATACAAGACATTCTAAACACAAGATTAAGTAACTAGGTCACTAATTATAACTGCGCTAACTGCTAACTTATGTGTTTACTCTTAATTAAAGTCCTACTAGTAAGGCACTATGAATCATTCACTAACTCCATTCATTTGTTTTTTCATATTACTATCTTTTGTTTTACTGTCATATCATTCAGAAGGGCATTTGATTTATCTATTAATTTCAATAACACAGTACTGCAACACTTGCAGCGAACAGTTATCCAATTTAAGGCAGTAGGATGTGCAAATTATTTTGTTATTGCCAGTGCACTACCGTCCCCTTACCAGAGCAGCCACAGCATAGGTCAGTTCTCTGTAAGCATTTATTTAATTCGAAACGTAAAATAAAAATTTCGTAATCTGTTGGTACTTAGATGCTGAAGACGATTCATCAGATGACGTAGATGGTGTTATACGAGAAGAGGGTATGATACCCATGGAAAGAACCAGAATGAGGTCGCGGTACCGCCACCACAAACAAAGACAGACAAACATACCTATCGGTATATTTTGGGATATTGAAAATTGCCAGGTACTTATTTTTTTTTGCTCACAAAACGAAACTTTTTGGCTGGGTGAATACAATTAAAAATGTTCATCTCTAAGCACCTCTTTAAATGTTCTCTACAGTCTACATCAATTTACATAATATTGAGGTCAAATAGACAATTGACTGCCTTGATTGAAAGAAAAAAAGAAAGAAAATACATTTATTTAGCACAGACTAAAAGACACACAATACCTACACATGATTGTTTAATTTAGTTAATTTATGATCAACTTTTTTGCAGTACAAACTTTTTGATATATACTACAATTCCAGATACCGCGAGGTTGTTCCGCTATAGAGCTGGTGGCTGCTATTCGAGCTAAGTTCGTAAGGGATGGAAGGCGAGAAGCTGACTTTGTAGTTGTTTGTGATGTCAGGAAGGAGACCACCTCAAGACTTTTAGAACTTAATGATGCTCAAGTAAGTAGTCCACTATGAAAGTGTATAAGTGGGCGCCATAATCATGGGCGTTAGAAAAAGATTTAGGTATTAAGGGGCTTACTGACCTAAACGCAAAAAACGCAAGTTTTAGAAACAATAACACTATATGATCGATTAAAGTAAACAAAATCAGAAAAATATATGATATTCTTCAGGATATATGCTAGGTAGATAGTATGTTGAAAACATAGAAATGTAAAAAACAGGAGAAGTGGCAAGGGGGCGTGTCTGTGTCCACGCGTCATGAGCAACATGCGCTTGTACTAGGCGAATGGCCGTCTCCGCGAACTAGTGCGCTTTTGACTGTGATCGTGATAAAATATAAAAATGCCGAGTTGTTCAGTGGTTTCCTGTAAAAAACGAAGTCAAAATAAAAACCTCGTATCTCGTGGAATCACTTACCATATATAAGTAAAAGTATTTTACTGTATTTGTCTTTAAAATCATGAAAAACAACAAAGCGTAAAATATTTCTTGCTTTTACTACGTTATTTTTGTTTTCAAATATCGCAGCGGCTATACTATTTTTGCAGCAAATACATTGCTTCTTAACCACTAGCCACTCAGAATGTCGTAAGTGAAAAGCAAGCAATGTAAAAATTACTAAACGATACTTTATTTTCGCCGAGCGTCGCATAGTACAGCCGCTGTGTCTTGCGGCGAGATAGTGATGTGGTTATGAATGTCCACTAACGTAGGCTATCGACAACAACGTTGAATGCTCAACGAATATATTGCTATTATAGTTAATTTTTCAATTTGTCAACCGTTTTAACCCGGTTTATAGAAGACCTGAAAATATGACGTTTAAATGGTTGGAAGGCCCTTGAGAAAATGTAAAATATTGTTAATTTTTTTTTATTAACTGCAATTACTTTTTTAAACACATTTTATTGATTTATAATATAATAATATGTTCTGAACATATCGTTTTTTATTTATTTTATTTTCATGACCCCTTATTTTTCTTAGTACAATAATGAATTAAAGAATCGATAACTTTCCGATTTAGTCAATCACTAGCGTATATGTAAAATAAATGGCTTTTGCACAGCACAACGATAGCGATAGATGTTTTTGTGTGAGTGAGTTGTACGGTGCATGGTAAAATGCACGCTTTGTGTGATGATTTAAGGATTATAATTGATTGTGTAGTACGTTCTGATTTATGAATTGCAAGAGTGTGCGCGACTTTGTATCTATTGCTTTTACTAAACTACATCTGTAGTAGTGGCGCGGTGGTGGGGCAAACCTAGCGACATCGGGTTCTGATACATTTTCAACTACCGGGCATATCTCCTACTTTCATATATCTATGGTTGAAAACATAATACAACTAATTTGATACTATAGAAAAAAAATCTTCTTTAAAAACTCTATCTTATCTTTTCTTCTAAAAACTTTCTTTTTACAATAAAAACCATACTAATATACATACAATCATTATGATATTTTGTCAGATTATTCTACAAGCAACAAACTAAAGCACTAAAACGTTTTAATTTTTTAGTCCAAACAATAGATTTTTTGTAAATAGATAATTGCTTCATATTTTGCAACTAGCTGTGCCCGTTGTCCTGTGCTAAATAAAAATAAATACTATGCTTAATAAATTTTCTTATAATATTGATACTTGTGCTCATATAGTAAAAGATTTTTTTTTTCTTGAACAGGTGAGCTTAATACATGTGTGTAGGACACAAAAGAACGCGTCGGATGATAAACTTAGGCAATGCATGAGAAGGTTTGGTGACCTCCACTCATCACCTGCTGCCATACTATTGATCTCAGGAGATATTGACTTTGCTGCTGATTTGACTGACTTCAGATATAGGTATGTAATTTTAAAACTTATAAAGAATAATACTGTAATTGATGTGCAATTCTACTTTTAAGCAGTTGCCCCTAATTTGAGATTTACCCCTTTATTCATAAACATTGCTTAAAGTTAAATGATTTAATAATTAATTTAATAATTCACCCGTACGCAAAATACGCGCATTGACGTGGAATTGCGGACACGAGCCCGTATTACCAATTAATTAACTTAAATGATTAGCGACTACCTAACCATACATGTATGAGGTTTAAACGTCGCTTAACTTTAATCATCGTTTATAAATAAACACCATAATGTAAAAAACAATTATAATATACTGAAACTCCCTTAAATAGTTAAATGGAAAAACCCATTTAAACAAAAACAGAAAATGTATAATTTTTTTTGGAATTTAAAATAGTTTTGTTTAAATGGTTTTTTTATTTGTATATTTAACCACAAATTCCCGTATTATTTATCAGGAAAAACATGGAAGTGATATTGGTGCACAAAACGAATACATCTGCAGCTTTAATTGCCTGTGCCTCGGCTCACTATTGCTTTGACGAGATTGCCTCTACTCTTCCCAGAAAGGTAAACAAAGTCCCGGAAAATGGTCTTAGTAAATAAACCCTGTTCTAATTATTGTCAACAGATTGTGTATTCAGTGAACTGTGTGGAGTGTTGTGATAAGTTATCGAAAAGTTGTGTGATTCTATGATGTCAATAACGTTTGATATGTTGATTTCTATGTAGTAACAATTAAAGTTAATGAGGTTTACTGGGCCAGTGTGGAGGATTAGGACCCACTCTCTCTCACAGAGAAGAAGTCTGAGTCCCAGCCCAGCAATGAGAACATTATAGACTATGTTTGTATGAGATTAAGGCACTCAGCAGTTGGTAATGTAGTCATTTTGAAAACAATTTTTCATTATGAAATGGCCTATCTCTGATATTGATGATAAAACATAATCCAGTTATAAATATTGTGAATATATTTGTAATGCTGACTAGATATGGTTCTGTTGTGAATAACAAATAGCTTAGTTGGAAATATCTATTTCAGTTCACTAGAAGGAGTATCTAAATCTGAATTGTTTTGTAGTGACAGCACTTTTATCTGTTGTGGTTGTTGGAAATGAAAGTCCAACGTTTATCTAATTGAATTTACAAAAAAAGAGTGCAAAATGGCTGTTAATTGCTTACTTTTGTTTGTTTGGCAACAAAACAAAAGCTATTTAAATAAATTACAAAGTCAAACTTTGTTATGGGAACCACATTATTTACAAATTACAACATCACTTTTTAAAAGGAAAATATTTATTAATGATAGCAATTGCCTATCATAATACACTGTCTTTGTACCTATCTAGTTTAACGTAAGCAGATCCTTATTGATTTACTAAATATATTACTGCAAATAATTTAATGTATATCAAAGTCAAAGTCAAAGTCAAAGCATTTATTTCAAATAGGCACATAAAAGGCACTTTTGAACGTCAAAAATTATCTTAAAAAATAGAATTGATTCTAGTCGCCCATTCCAAAAGGTAGTTTTCGTATGGAGAAGAACGGGCAAGAAACTCCACCGTTACTCTTTTAAAATGTTTTAGGTACAATATTTTGCATGGGTACATTAATTATATAATAACATGTGAGGACGATGCACCTAAAATAAAATTACTATACCACAATAGGTAAAAGAATTAAAAACGAAACCATGACATATAAATTAATTATCTGATAGATACATGGTGCTCACATATTTACAAACATGGTACAAGCAAAACAATTTTTATTAAAAAAAAAAAATACAAGTAAGTCAGGGTGTGAGTAATGAATGTAAAAAATAATAAAAAAAAAATACAATTAAATTAGCAACCAGTTTGATTTTTGTCTAGACTCTAGATTGTCCTATGGAGCAGGACCAGCATGTTTCCAAGCGTTCTTATCTTGGATATAATCTTCTAATTTATAGTATGCTTGTTTACAAATTGTACGTTTAATGTGAGTTTTAAATTTTCTTTCATTTAATTGCAATATATCACTAGGTATTTTATTGTAACATTTGACACAGTACCCCATAAAAGATGTATGTACTTTGGCTAATCTGAAAAATGGTTGATGTATTTTATCTTTATTTCTTGTGTTAAAGTTATGTCTATCGCTTATTTTATTAAAAAGATGTAGATTTTTTCTTACATACATAATGTTTTCATAAATGAATTGGCAAGGTACCGTCATAATATTAATCCTTTTAAATAGTTCCCTGAGAGATTCGCGGCGACGTAGATTATAAATGGCTCTGACAGCTCTCTTTTGCAAAATAAAGATGGACTCAATGTCAGCAGCTCGACCCCATAGTAAAATGCCGTACGACATAATGCTGTGAAAGTAACTAAAATAGACTAAACGCGCGGTTTCTACATCTGTTAACTGTCTTATCTTCCTAACAGCATAAGCGGCCGAGCTAAGCCGCCCCGCAAGAGATGTTATGTGAGGTCCCCATTGTAATTTCTCGTCTAGCGTGATTCCCAGAAAAACCGTTTGATCAACAAATTCTAGTTTTTCTCCATTCAGTATGATGTCACATTCGCTACTTCTAACATTAGGTAATTTAAATCTAATGCTATATGATTCAGATATCGAAAAGCGAAGAAGATACACCTACATGTGAGGTGGAGGTGTTGAACCTGCCCATCCATCAACCGGCCGAACTCGTGTCAATTCGTCTCCGCCATCTTGCCAAGAAGAGCGGCGGTCGGGTCGTCTCGGTAACTGCGCCTACGGCTGTGCTGAAGTTCTCTACGCCTGACCATGCTTCGAGGTAAGAATAATAAATTAATTTCAATCAAATTGCTGGCCAGTTCGCTTATCTTGGTCTATCACATAGTCTATGTCATAGAACAAGAAATGATTTTATTTCAAATATAGAAACAGTTTATAAGTTTTCTCTTCGCGAAATTCTTGCCTGCCAGTTCCTTTTATCATGAAGTCCGTGGAATGGCCTGTTTCTAGAATTTCTGAAAGCAATGTTTTGTCTTATCAATATCTTCTACCAACCTATACTTAATATGTGTATAAATGAGGTAAAGAACGCAAAAAAAAACAATGCATTTAAAATCCTACTTATATCATATAAACCACCCGCACCGTGGGCGTGCTCCGTGTTTACGCTAATTGAATGAATTTAAAAAAAATTGTTGACACAATGTCAACATTTTTTTTAACAACACCTTAGCATAACAACCAACGATATAAATGACGTAACAAAACCCAAAAAAGGCATGCGATTCAAAGCCCACTTTTCTCATATAAACCTTTGTGGGCGTGCTCCGTAATGCTTGATGTCCTCTGATCCTCTCTGTAAATTGCGTCTCACATTTCGCAAATAGACACGCAATATAGCGAAACTGAGCCGTGACCGATACTTATGTAATTATGCGTCCCCTCTGCATGATGGACAGTAAACACGGGTCAATGTCTCAATGGCTAATAGCCATTGCTTCATTTATGTATGAATTAGTTTCAGGTACAAATAGCACATCTACGAAGACGCGCCCCACTCTTCTTCCTAATCGCTTACAGTACAAGACTTGTACTGTAAGCGATTAGGAATTAGGCGATTAGGCGCGTGGTGTGCAACATTTCGCTAGTGTTTTAGTTTTGTCGATACACAGTAATTACTTATTAGTCGGTAATTAGTGTGTATCAAAACGAAAACACTAGCGGAATTAACTAGCGATAACCACTAGCGATTAGTAAAAAGGGCGGGATGGGGTGGGGGATTTCTAAGCGGCAATGAAAATATAATGTGCACCAATGTTGCATTGTTGCCAGGAAAGTTTAAAGGTAGCAGAAGCGGACCCTATAATAAACAAAGATGCATGCAAATATGGTTATATTACGAATTGTGGAAACGACAGCAGGCAATACCAGCTGTTAGCGCATTCACTGCAACCAATGTCTACTCCGATACCATATTAAATATGTAATTTTAAACGTTGCTTATTTTGTACATCCATGCAGAATTTTTGCATGCACAGTTGGTGCCATTGTTTACGTGTTGTAAGGCTGAGGTCGCATCGGGAGTACTGCCAAGTGTGCAGCTCCACACATGAATAAACTCGTTTCAAATTATGACGTAACTGTTTTCCGAATAATGCCATGCGAAATATTTTCGCTGATACCATCCTCATTGAGTTCGCGTCCTAATAGTCAGGAGGAAATTGGTATTCTCATACGTTTGCCAGCTGTTACTACGTCATGTTTTACCTTGCGGCAACGACCATACAGCCTATTTAACCTTTCAATTATGATTTCTCTGTAATTATGTCGCTTTGTATCATTCAGAGGCATGTGTTGTTGTGAATACAGAAATACGAACGTAAAATGTTTTTGTATACATAGATAACAATGTCGCGGATACTGCGGTTTAAATGTTTGTGGTTTATAAAAGTAATATAACAATCGTAACTCTACACTTTCCCTCTACTTTTCAATGATTACAGCCTTTCAGGTACTGAAAAGACATTTCGGGAATGACCGTAAATTGTTTCATAGGGAAACAGTGTTTTGCCTGGAACAAAACACAAACAAACACAGTCGTATCACATAGTTAAATATCATTACCGTGACAAAGTCACTGTAAACACAAACCAACTGATAATGATCGTTACCTACAAAACAATGGCTATTAGCTTTCTGTTTTGTGCTATTAGTCTTACGATTTGAAATATTGTTCCTGCATTTGCGTTAAGCCCTGAATAAAGTATCAATCTGTCAACATTTGCTTATTTTGTAACTGAGTGAGCAAGGTAAATTTTTGACATGAATTTGACATTTCAATACTATTCGAAAATTGTTATATTTTTTTTTGTTTTACCCACATTGTATGCATGGTGTTCGAATCCAGTCAGTTACCATTTGAATGAATCATTGCATCGTCAGGCTCCAGCCGAAACACAGTGATTTTCCAAAACCTCAAAATTTAAAGTGTAACGATTTTTTTTTAAACTAGGTTTTTTAATTTATTTTATTGAACAATCAATGATTGCCTGGCACGAGCACTAGACACACAATGTTATTATCAGGGTAAGATTTATTATATTTATTTTAATGTGGTTTTACTGAATTTTGTAGTTTTATATCAGCAGGGACTAAATTATAACAGCCGCATGGGTCGGTCGACGGTTAAGTTACGCTTGCCGCGGTCGGTTCGCAGATGGGGGATAATCCATTACACATCGAGACCCCTCCATGCCCCGGAAAGCACGTCAAGCCGTTGGTCCCGGCCGTCATTCGTAGATCTTTGACAATCTGTACGGGTAGTCCGAAGCCCAAAAGTCGGACAATCTGTCGTACCAAGGGGTTTCGTTTTGCCGAGCAGCTGGAATGTGGAGGTCAGATAGGCAGGCGCTCTATGTAAAACACTGGTATTCAGCTGCATTTGGTTGAACTGGAAGCTGACCCCAACATAGCTAGGAAAGGCTAGGCAGAGTTTATTTATCTATCTATATAAAAAGCAATTGCCATGCGTTAGTATCCTAAAAACTCGAAAATGGTTCGACCGATTGTGATAAAATTTAATTACGTAAGTTGTTGTGTGCGCGCCGGAGAAGGTTCCGAACAAAAAAAATGGAAAAGGCATTGCAATGGATGCCGGGCATTAGTAAGTTTGATATAACTTCTAGGGTGGTTGATGGATTGTGCTTGAAGAAAATCTTGTTCAACTTAATATTTAACCATTAAGACATTGACGAAAATAAAACTTATTTCCACCGTTGTAATACAATTTAAAATGATGCATTTCTATCAATGATTTTCATTTTTCTACCATTTTGTGAACCGTTAGTAAAAAATTAACTTCTCATTAGCGTAACTTCTTGTGCGCATGTTTCTTTTGTTTTGTCTCGATCTCGATCAGCTGATTATGGCCGTCGTGCGACAGTTTCTTTCTATTTTCGTACGTATCCTTCACTTTTATCGCGATTGGTTGATTTCAATGGCAGTTAGCAACGTCACACTTGATTGCCATCTCGACCTCAACGGTGCGGAACACTGCACAGCGTTTAATCGTGTCCATTCCTATAAATATTTGTTTTATAACGTACGCAATCGATTTGGCAAATATTTTCACGTACTGTGTATAAATAAGCGTATAAATTCACATCCGAGGAAACGATGGAACGAAATATATTCGATTTGAGTCGCAATTCCAATCTGTTTATATTTTAATTCGTCGATCGAGGAATTAATCCGCCATTGAAAATGGTTTAGTCATAAAATTATTTATTTTTGAGATTTTTACAATATGTGAGGGTACATTGACATCAATTTCCTTACAATGTCGTCCTGGATCAGCTGTTCTCTATGAAAAAAAAAGCATTACATACCTATGTATATAACTAAGTAATATAAACGAAACTCGTAGTTAAAGCTAGGTATTAAATGATTTATTCAGCTTGCATAATTGTTTTAATTAAACTATCAGCACTTTATATGGGTGTGGTTCGTTATCGTGACTTGCAAATATACAGTATTCATTTCAATATTAAGATAATGACAATAAAAAGGTCTTATGATATGATATACCGTTTGACCGTGATGCGCTCTGATTGAGTTGGCTGCACGTTCATTTGGATGACCAACTTTTGTTTTTCCAGAGTAAGAATTATCTAGACTAAAATATCAAAAGTGCGTAACTCGCTAAAATATCAATATAATCGTGAAATTTTTTAGGTACGGTATAACCGTATTTTGTGGCGATACTCAACTATCGTGTTTGTATTAAAATTACTTCAGTATTTACCTGTTTCAAGTAGGAATTACGTAAATCACTGCTTTTTTTACTGTCATTTGATTCTCGGTGTATGGCAGTTTTATCGTCATGTGTGACGCGAGTAATACGTCATTGCTGTCTTATCGAGCCAGCCTGTAGTTGTAAATTGCTGAACATAATGCCTCCTCGGCGACGATGAGGACAATAAGGCATAATTTGGTAAACAAATTATTTGCAATTTGTTGTAAATAGCGTAAAGGAAACTGAATTGTGTTGATGATTCCTCTTCTTTTTCTCGGTAACTTTAACTGCCTTAGCCTTATACGGTAGGTAACTATTCATTTTCATTAGAATATAACGTGGTTTAACTAGCATTGTCTCGTAGATCTAGTCTTACAATCGCTGACCATTGGGTGGTCCTGGATTGGAACGCCGGGTCGGGCAAATGATGATAGGTATTTCCCATTATAAATGTAGCAGCCCGGAGTCTGGATTTGTTTCCTTTTAAAGGCAATAGGTTCGCCTCGAAATGTGGTTCACCTATTGGGTGTAATAGATACCTTTCCTGCATAAACTGTTTCGAGGAATACAAACATTCTACTATTTCATCTTTATTATAGACAGATGGGTTTATTATCCCAGACCTGCTGTAACATTTTGTAAGTCATCTATACTCTATACAAATAAATAAAATTGGAGTGTCTGTTTGTAATATTAAAATAACCGCTTCTTACTAAATGCATATTAGATGTACCTATACACCGTACATATTCCAAAATATTTTTTTTACAATTTTTGTCTATCTGTTTATTCCGGCTAATCTCTGAAACGACTGGACCGATTTTGACGGGACTTTCACTGGCAGATAGCTGATGTTTGTTCCGGCTAATCTCTGAAACGACTGGACCGATTTTGACGGGACTTTCACTGGCAGATAGCTGATGTAATAAGGAGTAACTTGGCTACTTTCATTTTAGAAAAAAAAAAAAAATAGGGTCCCACGAAAAAAAATCCACGCGGACGAAGTCGCGTGTAACAGCTAGTTTATTATAAATGTAGTTGGCGTGATTTTTGTTATAAAATGCGCAACGTATCAGAAAGACTGGTATGTTTAACCACTGATGTCGTGGGCAGATGGCCTTTGATGTCTTAACCGGTCAAGCGGCGCGCGTCGCTGATCGGCGACGAAACAATAGAAAATCAATTGTGTCTCATTAGCGGAGCTTGACAGATTAATGTAATAACAACATCTTTTCAGAGCACTAATGCGTATGGATGGAGAGGATGTGTACGGACGTAAGATCAGCACACGGTATGCCCGCAGCGCGGTGCCACCGACGTACTCCAGCGATGAAGGGTACAGCACCGCCCCGGCTTCATACCAACAACCCACCTTCATACCTCCGTCGCCTCAGGTTTGTACATTATAAACATGTTCTCATCAAAAACGGTGAAGGAAAACATCGTGAGGAAACCGGCATGTCCTAGAACCAAAAATTCGAAGACATGTGACATCTACCAACCCGCACTGGGCCCGCGTGGTGATTATGGCCCACTCCCTCTCACAGAGAGGAGGCCTGTGTCCCAGCAGTGGGAACATTATAGGCTGATTATGTATGTGATTATGTAAACATGTTCTTTTCCATGGGGGTAGGCAGGAACTACAGAAAGCCACCTGTTATGAACTAATATGCCTACCTATACCTACCTGCCATTTACTGAAATAATATGCCTGTATATTATTGACTTTCGCCCGATTGAAGTCGATTTATTTTCCTCTGAATCATAAACGGTTGAAACATATTTTATTCGCGTTGGAAGGCTTCCCACAAGGTGGACCGATGACCGTGTGAAGGCCGCAGGAATCCGCTGGATGCGGGAAGCACAGAACCGGTCGAAGCGGAGGTGCTTGGGGGAGACCTGTGTCCAGCAGTGGACGTCTTTCGAATGAAATGATGATGATATTTTATTTGGTTCTTCCGAATATGAACGATGGAACCTTTGAACGTTGCCAAACTATACACCTCTGTATGCGGGAGAATACAGAAGGGATTTTATGTTCATATAGGATTCACGTTTCACGTTTTGGTTCCCTACAAAATGGTTGAGCTGGATAGTGCTGATCCATGCGTCATGTTCGTCAACGGACGCCGTCGGTTGAGACTGGTCATCTCTTAACTGCCAAGGCATATTTTTAGTCTTATTTCTTGTATTGTTTCTTCATTTGTGTGTTTTTTTACATTGTTCTCACATATAGAAGCAACAAGAATAATGTACCCAGGATTTTGTAATATCTTGATTTAAAAGAGTGTCCATGGAGTTTCTTGCCCGTTCTTCTCCATAGAGATCTACGTTTTGGAATGGGCAACTAGCTTCAACTTTCTGACTAACTGACCGACTACTTAATTTTGACAATTCAAAAGTGCCTGTAATGGTTTAATTGAAATAAATACATTGAGTTTGAGTTCACATTGCATTCTCAGGTATGTTCATCACCTCACGAGGTGAGCACATTCAACACTTCGAGTATTTCTAAGGAGTGGGCACTGGCCCTGCAACAGTTACCTGCGCCCACGCCGCCGCCGCATGACTTCTGTCCCCCACCCGCACCCAAACCTAGGAAGATTAGGGGCACGCATGGTGAGTAACCATCATTGTAACTTTCTTACGTCGCTTGTGCAGTTGGCGGTTCGTTGTTCCTGATACCGGAGGGCTACAGTAAAAAAAAATGTTTTTATATTTTTTATTAAAATATTTAATAATGTAATTTATATGTATATTTATTGAATTATAAGTATTATTATATATATATTATTGAAAGGAGATAATGATAATGTGACATATCGGTTGAGCCACAAACTAAGGGCTCCCACACATAAACACGTTACGACGTCGCGTCGTGCTACGACGCAGCATCGTTTTACCGTTTGAATGACTTATTATTATAATAAGCCCGTGTTGTCTCACTGCAGGGTCTGCAGGGCAAAGGCCTGCCTTCCCTCTTTCCACTTTTCCCGGTTTGAATGACACGTCACTAAAATCATATACGTCGTAGCACGACGCGACGTCGCCGCGTCGTATCGTGTTTATGTGTGGGAGCCCTAAGCGTTACGTCTAACATTCAGCTTAGAGCAATGTGTGGAGATTTCACATCCGGACAATAAAGTTCCGTGTAGTGCATGTACAAGCGGCTTTACTGTAATGTTTTATGTTGCGTCAGTATCAGGGTTATTTATAATGATCTATAAACATACTTATTTCAACATTTCTTACATATTCAATTCACAGAGCAAAAAGCAAATTTTTGTTTTTGAATTCGGACAAACATTTGTCCGCCTGTCACAACTCTCACAAATGCATTCCAGTTCTGAACCAGGGCCCACGTTGGACTGCAATTTACTGCAGTAAACTGCAATTTAGTGCGGTATTGTATCTCACTATTGCAGTGGTACTATTATTTTGAATCTAGCATTATAAATAGCAATAATAAAGTTAACCCCTCAAACTGAGTAACTTTCACAAATATAAAAACACCTACCCTACAAATTCGAAATAATTTTCACCAGGTTCTGTAAACCTGGACCGGTCAGGCTGTTCATCAAGCAATAGCGGTGAAGGTCGTCATCGGGAGCACAGCGCTAGTAGGGCCGTGTCTCCTTGGAACTCTTCGGCGAGTTTCAGCGAACATAGTGAGGCTGAAGAGTCTACCGCTGAACTAACCGTATCTAATTTACCGCCTTATGAATCTACGGTTTTACAGGTAAAAATATAGTTTGGGGTATTAAGGTATCGTATTTAAACTGTAGGTGCCTTGCTTAAGTACCGCGGGGTAATTGCGTAACACTTACAATGTCTTGCATTCTCACAGTTCAACAATATTTATTGCTTTATTTACGTTGTTGAGCAGAGGAATTTCTCAAACTTGTGAAGCAATGAATTATAGTATAGTTAAAATCTCGCTGCAGACTCGGTCATAAATCATAATCGGAGTAGGGATGTGCGCTAGTTGCGCGCGCGCAAGGCCATTATCGATAACAGAATCATTAAGGTTATCACGAAAATTGGCAAAAATGTATGGAACATGCAGAATTGCTTCAAGATGAAGACTTAAGAAAAGCACATTTATGCGAAGAGTTCATCATTCATGTGGATGATGATGGCGATGACTCAGACGAAGAATTTTAATTTTCTATTTTTAGTTTTATATATACGTTCTTTTGTTTATATATTTAATATCATCATCATCATCATCATTTCAGCCGAAAGACGTCCACTGCTGGACATAGGCCTCCCCCAAGCACCTCCACTTCGACCGGTTTTGTGCTTCTCGCATCCAACGAGTTCCTGCGGCCTTCACAAGGTCGTCGGTCCACCTTGTGGGAGGCCTTCCAACGCTACGCCTTCCGGTACGCGGTCGCCACTCCAGAACCTTTCGGCCCCATCGGCCATCTGTTCTGCGAGCAATGTGCCCTGCCCACTGCCACTTAAGTTTGGCAATTCTTCGGGCTATGTCGGTTACCTTGGTTCTCCTGCGGATCTCTTCATTTCTGATTCGATCCCGCAGGGAAACTCCAAGCATAGCCCTCTCCATTGCCCTTTGGGTGACTTTCAGCCTTCTAATAAGGCCCATTGTGAGCGACCACGTTTCAGTGCCATATGTCATCACTGGCAACACGCACTGGTCAAAGACTTTCGTCTTGAGACACTGCGGTATGTGGGACGAGAAGATATTGCGTAGCTTCCCGAACGCTGCCCAGCCGAGTCGGATTCGACGATTGACCTCTTTCTCGAAGTTGGACCTACCTAACTGGACAGTTTGTCCTAGGTAAATATACTCGTCCACGACTTCGAGTGTAGCGTCTCCGATCTTCATGAGTGTGGGTGTTACATGGGCATTTGACATGACCTTCGTTTTGTCCATGTTCATTTTCAGACCCACTCTTTCAGAGACTCTACTGAGGTCATCGAGCATTGTACTGAGGTCCTCCATAGTCTCAGCCATGACTACTATATCGTCGGCAAACCGAAGGTGAGTTATGTACTCGCCATTGATGTTAATGCCAGCTCCTTTCCAGTCCAGAACCTTAAAGACATCCTCCAGAGCAGCGGTGAACAGTTTCGGAGAGATAACGTCTCCCTGTCTCACACCTCGCTGCAGAAGGATAGGTTTCGAGGTCTGGTCCTGGAGTCGAACTGACATAGTGGCGTTTTCGTACAGACACTTCAGCACCTCGATGTACCGATAGTCGATCTGGCACCGTTGAAGGGACTGCAGTACAGCCCATGTCTCGATCGAATCAAAGGCTTTCTCGTAGTCCACAAACGCTAAGCAGAGAGGCAGGTTATACTCTTCGGTCTTCTGTATAACCTGTCGCAGCGTATGTATGTGGTCTACGGTGCTAAAGCCTTTACGGAATCCGGCTTGTTCGGGAGGCTGGAAGTCGTCAAACCTGCGCGCACTATTTAATATGCTTTGTAGTAAATTAGGTAATAAAATAAAAAAATGTGTATTTATTTCTATCACCCATTTATAAATATATAAAACTATCGATATCACTCATCGACTGCAGTAATGCACAGGACTACGTGTGGGCGTGGCCTGCCCATAAGGCCGGTGAGTGGGAAAGAGAGTGAAACACGAATGATTTATGACCGAGTCTGCAGCGAGATTTTAACTATACTATAGGAATTTCCTACGTACTTTGGATTGTGAATGTAAGTATCACGCAATTGGTGTGCGGGGGTCTAACGACTGTCATCTACTTTATTTTTTTATTGAGGGCACAATGCACGCTGTGTATGTGTCTCGCTAGCTAGACACTTACCTAAGACGCTGTGTCATGATTCTTATCATGACACAGCGATCGGCAGCGTTCAGCAGCAAGTCCGTTTTTTGAAAGTGTCTTTAGTTTCAAAAATCGAACTCCATAAGGAATAAGAACGTTCATTATTGCGCCCGTTATTTAATGACACCGACTTAGTAAATCCCAAGTTTAAGCGAGGTACCTGCCTTAAGAAATATTTGCTCTCTCATTATTTATGTATTTGTCCCGATGTCTGTTATGTTTGCAAACGAAGTTCAGCGAGGCGATTGTATTGTAATATTAGATGGTGAGGCACAAAATGAGCTGACCTTTTTATCTTGACTCAGCTTAGCTATTATAGGTATAGCTGTAATAGGTGTCCCTATTTACTATATTAATTGGTTTCTGGCTTTTTACTACAAAAAAAAAAACAATCTATTTGTTGATTTTTTTTACTAAATTCGTGTCTCAGTTGAAGCTTGATTGGGATCATATACAGAATGAGTTTTTTTATGGGTTCTCCACGTCTGCAATATTGTTTTAATATTTTAAATGTAAAAACGCTATCTCTTAAAAATAACT
Organism: Amphipoea lucens; assembly: GCA_947508005.1. NCBI lineage: Eukaryota > Metazoa > Arthropoda > Insecta > Lepidoptera > Noctuidae > Amphipoea > Amphipoea lucens. The sequence goes on from OX382358.1 coordinate 10,782,768, forward strand.
TTTAGTTTTCAAAAAAAAAACTACTTTTAAAATTTAGCACATAGCATAGCTGCAGAATTCATTTTTATTCTTTGTTTACAACTCACACTGCATTTTCCAATATGTGATGTGATCTTCACGTAACTGAAAACAAAATGTAGAACAGGTTCAATTGGCATTAATGAACTTATTAAATTGGCTTAATAGTTTTGAAATACAGAATGAAATACACTGAAAATATTTTTTTTTTCGATATAAAGTTAAAAGTCCCAACTGACAGACTATGATTTGCTTCATAATTTGCTTAATTACTTACATGTATTCTACCAATGATATATATAAATGGGTAGATTTCGCACGAATTAATCATTCATTCGGTTACGGTCAATGATTGGCGACTTGATTTTTTTAAATAATAACCCTCTTACTAATAAACGTATTATATCAGATGAATAGTTACACACCGATTTCTCTCTTTCAGTCGTCAGTAATTTGACTTTCGAAAGAAGAAGACAAAGCGTTGTGTAACTAACTATACAGACGCTATACAACATTTATTAGAGTAAGGGGTAAAGCTTTTAGAACCCAAATTGATTTTCTTCAATGATCGAATGCATATCAGATGTGATAGCGAAATCTACCTTTCTTATTGTTGCTGGCATCGAATGAAAAAAATTCGTGTGCCACAAAATTTATTTTGTTATCGTTGACACAGATAATACAAATTGTCACTAGGTCTTTCAATCGGTAAACGTATGTATTATTGAGTCATTTAATGTTTTGTATGCCTGCTTTTCCCTTAGTTTATTTTAATCCATTTCTATCAATAGCCTTCTTCTATCTGGTTATTTATTTTTTCTTTCATATAACTGTTGTAATCATTTATCTATAAGGGCTTGGGTGATTTTTTAAGGCTTTTATGACATGAACTCATATCTTGTTTAGGAAATGCTGACTCAACTATTCAACCAGTACGTGCAGGTCGTCCGCGTTTCAGTATGGGCGGCAGGGGAAGGTCCTTTAGCTACTGTAGTGCTGCGTTCAGAATGGGACGCGAGGCTCGCTATCGCACGCATTCACAAGCGCCGCTTAGACAACCAATGGACGGGGCGCCGCCTTGAACTGTCGCTAGGAAAACCGTCACCCGCACCGAATCTAGACATTCTCAGAGCGCGTCTTAGAGCCATCCTTCTAGATCAAAAGAATCATACGTTGCCTCTGTTAAGATTGAGGGATGCCTATGCGAGTCGCCATTGCTGCGCGCTGACAACATCAGACATAGCGAAGCTCAAAGACACTGTTATCATACACGAAGGGTTTGGAAGAATGGTTCAGTTGGTGGACTTGACACCGGTGTCCAACTCTGAGATGGAGGAGGCGCCTTGGAAGTGCCATATACACGCGTCCATGAATACCGGACAGGAAGACGGCAGCCGTATCTTGCAACCTGTTTATATGGAGATCTCGACATTGGCTAAGAATGTACACATTCTTTTGGAGAATCATGGAGGAATTTTGCCATTATTAAGGTAAACTTTTATATCAACGAGATGATTTTAACTAAACAATTTGTCTTACAGCAATGGTTCATTCATCCATTCAATTTCTATAATTGAATGGATTTGAAATACATTCATGCAATTCAACTATAGTAATTTTAATATGCTAGTTTTTATCAATATGTTATTAATAATATATCATTAATAAAAAGTTACAGTAGCTAAATGCGCATAAGTACGCAATGAGCTCCTGTAACTTTTCATTTGAATAATTTAAAACATTATAATGTAACTATTCAATTGAATAATTTCAAACATTGTAACTATCAACTTATCTATCTTCTATAGTTTCGTGGAGTGCTATGAGGCTCGCTTCGACGCGCTAGTGTGCGACGCGCGTCACGGCGTGGCACTAGAGCTGCTCCTGCGCAGCGTGGAAGGATTAGAGGTGCGCGACGCTCCCTCGCGCCACCTGGCGTGGAAGAACGCGCCTCTGGTTGTCACGCCGCCGCTTGCTCACACCGCTAACAGTTAGTATATTTGATATATTGCACAGATAAATTTGTCCAGCTATTTTTTTTGTAAAGTACCTATTTTAGTAAGTACCTTTTTATTTTTTAGCATATAAAACTCAGATCGCTGTTCAAATTTTAATTAATTCAATACCAGTAGGTCTACTACGAACGCACTAATGTAATCGTATTTGATTCGACTCCAATTTTTTAAGAGAAAATACAACTATCCTAAGGCATGCTGGTTTAAAAACTTGCTACAAGTACAATAAGTGTCACCCATAGATATTAATAGTCTTCAAACTAAATAGATGTGCGAAACGAGTATTTCCAACTCAAAAATCGTTCGAATAACCGTTAAGTTACTTCGCACGTTCCTGTTAGGTCTACTGGTGCCATACATTTTTTTTAATGTGTCCTTTGAATGTTGGTACCCTCTAAACAGCGTTAACCTTTTTATTTCCATGTCCCGTTATTCCCACAATAGTTTCGTTTACAGGCGAGAGCTCTCGTTCGAGCGGCGAACGCGAGCGGCCGCGCACGGCGCCCGCTCTGGAGCCGATGCTGGCTCTGTTCGAGAGGGAACTGATCGATCTACTGCGCACGGCTCCCAGATGCTCCATACCATTCAGCAAGTTAGTATTTCAAAACAACTGTGTTTTTTCATAGAACGTCATAATTTTTCATTGAATGTTTAAAAATAACTGGTCTTTCGTTGTAAATTGTCTAAATCAAAGGTACTTTTTAATGAAAATTGCATTCAGAGCAACATCGAATAGAAAAAGGAAATACAAAAACGTTCCAGTACTTTTTATATAACTTGATCCATTAATCTTATTTGCTTTGATCAAATATTACCACATACTCCACCAGATTAATATTCTACCCAAATCAACTGGTAATGGAACTTAATGCCAAACCTAGTTACTTTCACAAGACTAAAAAACAAGCCCCAAGGCTTACTAAATACAACCAGCATGAATGAGCTGTAGTATCGTTGGTAGTAGGTTGTAGGTCTCCATTGATATTGGCAGCCATGGCCGAAACACGGGACTATTACTACAGGCTTTAAGAATCAGGGTTAACATGGCACTGTTTTTCCAGACTTATACCCGCCTTCCATCATCATTTCGGGCGACAATGCCGCGTGGCTGACTATGGCTTCACCAAGCTGCCGGACCTGCTCTCTGCTCTCGGCAACGCCATTGTGGTAAGTACACTACTTTATTTGATACTAAAGAAAGAAAAAAATAGTATATTGTGTAAAGAAGCCATTTTACCCCGAGACGTTTATATTCACCCGAGCCGCAGTCGAGTGTGGATAGTTAAGTCGAGGGGTAAAATGGCTCTTTTATGCCCGAGTTATACACTTTGCTTTTCATTTCGATTGCGAGAAAATGAAACAGGCACATAGAATGTTGCAAAATTGGAGAAGAGAATAGCTAATTCCCGTCACGAAACTTTTTAAGTTTTTTATTTTCAACATGTGTCATTCGACTTGGGTACTTCACACTGCCAATTCATAAAAACGATTCTTTGCGTTTTTAAATAATACATGACAAATATTTTATCTGGTTTTATGAAATTAACGATAGAAAAACACGGAAGTGATATTAAATTAAAGCAAATGAAATAAAATAACCACTATAATCTACGACGTTGTATTGTGCGTGTGGCTGTTGGGCCTGATTATCTTAGTCTTAGAAAAAAAAAATACTTTATGCACCAGAGCATAAAAAACGACTTTATGTCGCCTACGCACAACATAAAGATGGACTTTTAGAGCATGAGAAGTGATGTTTATTAGGCAAATAGGCATAGTAAATGAAAGAAACACATTACTAGTTAATGACTCACCCCTGCTCCGCACAGGGTGGCATTTACAGATGTGGTGACATGTCAAAACATCCAGATTTTTGTGCTATATCGAATTTAAATATTCCTAATGAATTTAAATATACACAATTGTGAACCTAGCGGAATAAATTCTATAAATGATGGTGAAAACCGCATCTTATTCCATTGTGTAGTTTACAAAAACTAAGCGCAAACACGGTAGACACGAAATAGGATTTTATTGTATTTATTCATTAGGTAGATATTTTAGATCAACAACTGGAAGACTATTTTTTTCAATATAAAAAGCTTTACAAACTCAAAACATCGAGATTTCTTCACTATATGTAAGTTTAATGTAAAAGTATTATACCCATAAACCTTTCGGAATAAATTTCTAATCTAGATTCGTTGCGTAGTTTAGAAGAACAACGCGGTCACACAGGCAGAAAGGAATGGCGATTTTAAGTTAACATTGGCGCCGATTGCCTTGTTCACAAACTAAACTAAATTTAATTTCAGTGCATCTTTTTCTTTCTATTTCATTAAGAAAAGGACAGAAGATAAATATTAGTTTAGACCTGTCAAATTAGTCGGTGCCTGACGTAAATTGACGTATTTTTAATAGCCAATTTTTTAATCACGTCTAAATTGTCTATGGAGTATCTTAATTTGACAGGACTAAACTAATATTTATCTCCTGTCCTTTTCTTAATGAAATAGAAAGAAAAAGATGCACTGAACTTAAATGACATGGCCGGATTCTGCCCTCAAATCAATTCAGAATACATAAATGTACAGTAATTATTAATATATGAAAATGACTTCTTAAATATACTAAAATTAATCGCAACAATTACATTTCTCTAGAGCAGGCGACAAAAAATGGCAAAACAATATGTGTGTTAATTGATTTTTTGGTTTTTAGCAATGCAATTCAAATTGCATGTGCGTTTGGATACATACATAAGACAAACACCGTATCTGTAGCGCGCTTGAAGGTTGCATTAAAATAAAAAACAACCGCGACTGCCAGAATCGTATTGCTAAAGTAAATACCTGTAGAAGTCAACGTTTTCACGATTATCGCACACATTATTTTTCGAGCTGCCGTGGCCCGTGTGTCATGATGTTGTTCACGTTACGCATTATGCATCGACAATTATACTCAAGAGTGTGTATCCGAACGTCCTAGTTATTTTTTTCACGTCTGTCACCTGTCACTCAGTGCCCTGTACCACGGTAATGTTATCTAACAGTATTGTGACTCGGCCTTGTTCTTGAAATAATTACCTACACCCGCGCGGTACGTAAACACGCGATAGGGTTGCCCGCCTACAGTATTTTAATTTCATCAACCTACTTGAGTTTATTTCTAGTTTTGTGATTTTAAATTCGAATCAAAACTTCTAACTACCTACTACACAATCTTACTATTAAATGATTATAATTACTTACATATGTACACACAAACTAAAATATATATATACTATATACAAATAAAAAGAAAAAAAGACGAGCTCATTGGGCATAAAAAAATTCGTCCGCATCGCTGTCAATGGGATAAGTGCCCAAAAGGCTGGCAGCATTACCACGTTGGATGGCAATGCTTACTTAAAAAGTAAATTATAATGTAAATCAGAAGGTAGGTACCTACCATTTATTACTCTCATAATCATTTCATTATGATATTTCGTCTAATTCAATAATATATGTATGTAAGTAGCTAAGTACATAAGTAAGTAGATAGCCTTACTGCTTACGAAATCATCACACCGTCCATTCATCACTGTGGCGCATTCGCCTCTGTTTGTTTACCGAGGGTATACCAAACTCGAGGTGCGTAGGTATGACTCGCGTTTCGACCGTTTGTATGAAGACAGAATACTGATATGATAACATTACCACGATAATAGATGATATACTGTGACATTACCGTGCCTGTGCTCTGTGTAGCACAGAACCTGTGTAGTTTTGCGTTGACCTTAGCACGTATTACTGTATTCTGTTTATGTTACTCTGTTGGATATTTTAACTTGACGCCACGCTATCGTTTATCGGACTTTCGTTTACGCTTCTAACGTTAATATTCTGCTGTGCTTACTGGACTTTTTTGTTTACGATTTGGATTATTTGGATTCTGACGCTCACGATGTCAAGGTGCCTGAATTGTAGTGTGGCCACTAATCGAATGTAACCACATATTGTAACCACTCTAACGTGCCTGACGGCGCGTACGTGTTCCACGCGCGCCTCAAAGAGATGTCAGCAAAAAGGAAGAGGCCTCCCAGGGCCGAAGCTTGCCGGGGGTGCGGGATTGTCCGAAAGGGTTACCGCTACCCCGGAACATAAAGGGCTAAGGAAGGAACACGGATGGGTTTTAGTCAGTAAGAGTCTGACACTCCCTTCCACTCCACCCAGAGCGGGAGGGGTCATTTGAAGATTTCCCAAAAATAAAAAAAGAAGTGTCATGACGTTGTTATGGTATTTGGGCTGGGCCAGGCATCAAGCAAATATAACGGCACCAGTCTCATTCCTTGATAACATTTTGTTGATCTTTGAAGATGAATAACTTCAAGCGCAAGAGTAGGTAAAAACATTGAATGCCCATTCTTGTCCATACGAAAACTAGCTTTTGGAAGGGGCGACTAGAATCAATTTCGTTTTATTGTAATTTTTGAAATAAATGATTTGACTTTGACTTTGAATGTGTCTTGTCTGAGTAATTGCAATGCTGTTTTTCTAAAAATGTCTGTAAAACAAATAGCTATACATTTTATAAGCAAGTGTCTATTCTAGCTACTTAATTAGATAGGTACATAAATAAAAATTCAAGTGCTATTTTAGTGTTTTATTGCCAATCCGATTGTATATTTTTTGCCAAGTTGCTATGAGGAAGTCATAATATCCAGAAATATCTGTAAGACGACGAGCTCTTCGCTATCGCGGCCTGCCTACAACGATTGAATGGTCTAGCCAGAGACTATTACCAATACATCAATAATATGATTTCTAATAAGTTTTACTTGGTATTTTGATTTTTGGCTCTTTCGTCACTAGCTGACACGACGCGTTTAGATTATTTCATACATTTTCATAGAATTAGATATTCACTGATATCGATGTGAATAAATGTCATGTCGGCTAGTGAAGAAACGGCATTTATATCCATTGATAATTTTGTATTTCTCGTATTGTTTTGTCTATAAAACTCGGAAAGATTGATCATTGCTATTCAAAATGTCTAGGCGCTTTTTTTTGTATCCTTATTGTAGTATCTCTCGCTTCTTCTCTGATCATAAAACTTAAACTATTGTAAAGACATACCTGTAAGCTTTAATATGACGTACTTTAAGTCAGTGTACATGAATATTTTGTGTTAGGGCACAGCTCTCTAAGAATTCCGGCCGTGTCCTTTAGTTTAGTTTGTGAACAAGAGAATCGGCGCCAATATTATATTTTACAAAATCATTATACATTTTGGTATTATTATTTTACCATTTGACATGCAAAGTACAGACCAATAAGTACATGAATACTAAAACAAGATGTAAGGGATTTAAAAAAGTACTGATTATCCTTTTAAACAAGAACTAAACTAATATTAGTAAAATTCATTATATTTTTTATGGATCTTGCTAATTTGCTAAAGAGCGACATATTCAGTATAAAATGTAATAGACATTTTCAAATACGAAGATTTTAGCCTTTAAAAAATATACCTATCACACTATAATGCATCCATCCACATAAGTATTAAAAATTTGGTGGGTAGACACTGGGTTCCATGCAAAATAATAATAATACTATTCAAAGTTGTTATAAAAAAACCGCATAATTGCTATGGCGATACCAAAATCCTTTAAGAAAAAGGTCTTTTCAAAGTAAACTATTTTAATTCAGGTGCTCGGCTCAGGATCATCACGTATCATAACAATATCCGCGTCAGCTCAAAGTCGTCGTTGGACCTCGGATCTCGTTAAGCTGTTGAAAGCGCAACCGGGGCGTACAGTGCAGTTGCACGATATCCCCCAACTATACCAGGCGACGTCAGGACGTCCGTTCTCTCCCGTCGACTACGGCGTGTGCACACTCCCGGAGTTGATGCAACGCATCAACCCTCAGGCCGTGACCGTCGCGGCTGACGGAACTATATCGTTGCCGCGCCGCACACCCACACCTGAAGAGAGAGCCCGCACTCTACAGTTTGCTATGCAGGTAAAAAATTATCTTCATCTTACTATCATCATCATTTCAAGTCGATTTTCACCCGGATATTACTAAGCTTCGTAAGGGATTGCCAAATACGTTATGGTTAGTGGATTTGTGTTTGCAGTACTTATGAAAGATAGGCGTCTTGTAATGTTGATTGCTTCTGACATTGAAGTAACCCCTTAGTTGTCTAATTTACTCACGGATAAGACGACTGCCAGAATAAACTTGACAGGGAAAGGTACCGAAAGTGTTTTAAAATATTTAGAACCATATTTATTTCGGGCGAAAATTCACCGAAACAAACATGTTTTTAAATAATTTTACTTTAGGTCTAAGGCTAAATTGATAGATTTTTGACAAATATTGGTGTCGTCTTGATATTTAAGTCAAAGCGTAACGTATATCGAGATGACACAAATATTCGCCAAATAGCTGTCAGTAAGGTCCTGGAGTGAGCCTTACGTTACTACTAGGCCGTGGAATTGCTCCGCCACACGCCCAACCTCCGCATGGAGTTCTCTCGCTTCGTGCCGGCGTACCACGCACACTTCGGTCGTCAGCTGCGCGTGGCGCACTACGGTTGCGTGAAGCTGGCTGAGCTGTTCGAGCTGGTGCCGAGCTGCGTGGCGGTGTGCGGCGAGGCGGGCGGCGAGCGCAGCGTGCGCCTGAGTCCGCGCGCCGCCCGCGCCGAGCTGGCGCGCCGGCTGCGCGCTCTGCCGCGCGTGTCGCTGCAAGACCTGCCCGCTCACTACGCGCACCTCTACGGCGCGCCGCCGCAGGTACGTCGCGACCTATAGTGGCACGATACTCGACGAGCTAACCCCTAAATGTTCGTATGGTAGATTTGGGCAGTAACTCCGAAAGTTTTTGAAAATCGGTCTCAAATGACCTACGGCTTCATTATGTCCTAGGGAAGGCTGTCTATCCTATGTAGCAGTGAACTCGTGTAGGCAAGGTTAAAACTTGCTTTTATACATAGATTAATCGCACAGGGAGTATTTGGCAAGCTCATAGGTTAACCGCAGTAGGACATTAACATTGTTTCATATTTCAGTATTTCCATGTAAGCAAACTTTTATCGTCCTGGTGTAGCGATTTTGCATGTACGAAATTTCATTTAATCCAAAATTTGCAGCCTGACATGCTGGACACGGAATCATTGGAAGGTTTAGTGTACGCCGCGGGCGGCTGCGTAGAGAACAACTTAGTGGTCGCGCCGGGAGGGTCGCCCGCATGGGCCGCGTCGTTGATGTGCGCCTGCGCGGTGCTGTGCGGCGACCGCAGCGTGGCGCGCGGCTCCACGCCGGAGTACTTCGCGGCCGCCTACCGACGCGCGCGCGGCGCGGCGCCCGAGCTGGCGCGCCTGCGCGCGGCCGGCGTGCTGGCGCCGGGCGCGACGCACGTGGCGCTGGCGCCGGCGTGGCGCGCCGTGTGGCGCCTGGCGCAGCTGCTCGCGGACCGCGCCGAGCCCGCCTCCGCGGAGGAACTCTTCGTGGAATACGCCAGACGATACGAGCCCGTCTTCCCCGGAGTTGATCCTGGTGAGCAGGCTAATATTTTCTTTTAATTTTCTTACGTTTTTGGCAATTTGCAGGTCAGTGTCAGGTTGTATAATGATCAAAATGTGATTCGCAACCTTACAATTTGTATTTACAGAATTGTAATCTTTAGAATCTCTCTTAATTAGAATTGACCTCAAATTTCATGGTTTCATGAAATAATAAATTAATAGGGCAATTTGAAACTTGAGAGTTGTTAGATGTTAACTTCATGATTCAAATATTGTGTAATAAAATATTCGTGCTTCGATTCATAATTCACTTTCACTGCTGATACGTTCACGTAACTCCCCCTTTTCTTTTGGCTTTTCGATAAATGATCAATAATAACAACTGTACTCCACAGGTGCAGAGGGCGTGGCGGAGTTCCTCCGCCAGTACCTGGAGATATTCGCGGAGTCGGACAGCGGGCGCTGGGCGCTGTGTGCCGGCGTGTCCGTGCCGCGCTGTCGTGAGCTGGCGGCCGGCGCGGCGAGCGAGGACTACTCCGTGCATGATACACCGCCCGGACAGAAGGTGATTTTTTGTAACTTTAACAACATTTTAGTAAATTATGAGGAGACTGCACTATTTATATCAAACTAATAAAAGCAAAAATAAAAAATTGGTAGCGGTTAGACATAAGGCTGTCGTTAAAAAAAAGCCTGTACCTATTTCTATCGTCATCAGGTACCTAGCCCTTTCACAACTATGTTGGGGTATTTTACATGGAGCGACTACCTGACCTCCACAATCTAATTACTGGCACACCTCGGACACCATACAACGCTCACAAAATCTTACATAACCAAATGACGTTTGTACACGTGCAAATGTGTGCGTAAACTAGTAGGGTTGACTGTCGTGCGTAGCGTAAAAAATGGCGCGAAAAGCGATTTGCGTGGGCGAACCGAACGACGACGGCGCTGCCCGAACGTGTGCATTATTATGAAGTGACCTTGTAGATCAATTGTTTATTTATATAGTCGGATTTGTAATGAAATAAAAACACTAAAATATTTTCGTTTTTAATGACTTATCTCTAGACTAGCTTCACCCGCATAAGTCGCGATCCCGTGGGAATATCGGGATAAAAAGTACCCTATGTCCTTTCCCGGGACTCACTATCTCTATACCAAATTTCATCTAACTCGGTTCAGCGGTTTAGGCGTGAAAAGGTAACATACAGGCAGACAGAGTTACTTTAGTTATACATAATACTAGCTGCGCCCCGCGGTTTCACCCGCATAAGTTCCGATCCCGTGGGAATATCGGAATAAAAAGTAGCCTATGTCCTTTCCCGGGACTCAAACTATCTCTATACCAAATTTCATCTAAATCGGTTCAGCGGTTTGAGCGTGAAGAAGTAACAAACATATAAACACACACACACACACACACTCTCACAAACTTTCGGCTTTATAATATTAGTGTGATTAGTTTGGATAATTCGGTTATTCAATCGCATGTTATTAAAATTGCGAAATCTTATAAACAGTTTATGTAAATACAAATTCGGAAAAGCATCACAATATCCAACTATCGTAATTAAAACTTAAATAAAACTTTTAGATCGTAATATTGTGTGTTCGTGTCAGCAGTACAGCCAGCGCTGCGGTTCTTACGATTACGAGCGCCCTTGCTAAAGAGTCGGCGACGAATACCTCGAAGTGCGGGGTGAGGTGCTGTATCTGATATGAGGGCGGGGAAGGGAGTGTCCCTTCTCTACGTAGTACTATTAAGTATTCTATGTTACGTCTGGGTAATAGGTAAGAGTGGTTGTCAGACTTTCGTGCTTCTGATTACGCGTAACAACCGTCAAGAATCTACAAATGACAGCCAGGACCAACGGCTTAGCGTGTTTTCCGAGACACGGATGGGTCCATTTCTATCACATAACTTATTAAATGTTTTCTTGCCACCTTTGGATATCCATATGTGGTTTTGATCAATGGTTTACTTTTGTCAAATCAGTGTAAGCAATATTTGTTTCAGGGCTCCCGTGTATTCGATTCGCCAAAGACCAATATATGGTGTTCCCCACCGGCTAGCGCATTGCCGACACCAACGGCTTTGCTGAACCACGAGAACCGACGTAAGAATTATTATTTTATTTATCAAATATAGCTAATACAGGGATTGAAGATTTTTGTATGGACCTGGCATACCTATCTGTCAGCCATTTTCTTTTTGAAGTGAAAACTAGGCGCGTTGGGCATTTTTTGAGATGAGAAAATACTATTGAATTTGCGCCACTGTTACCGTAAGCGACACCGCTTCGGATATGTTCGGTTCTCCTCGGGATGTACTCGGTTTTAATGTACATATATATCCGATATGTCAGTGAGTGCTGGTAAAGTATTCTGTTTGTGTTTTGTTTTCGCTTTCTTTTTTTTTCAAAATGTCTGGCACGCATTGGACCTTTATAAATCGATAGCTGATATCAATGACCCCGTGGTGTCACATTTCCGAGATATTAACGTTCAAAGTTGATTATGCAACAAGATAAACGACAGTTAAAAAAAATTATGGTATGTCACGTGATTAATTTTGAACGATAGTATGTATGCCACGGACCTTCAAAGCCTTTAGTGCTCTTTTCTGAAATGGTATATAAATGTTCCGTTATGTTTGTTTGCCAGGTCGTATCCGCTTGGCGGCGCACTTCGACGGTTCCTAGTCCCACCGCGTCGTATAAGAGATGCATTCCTTTATATTTTTGATGTAGGTTAGTATTACTCGTGTTCCAAACGCGGCACCTGAAACTTGGAGTGATGTGAATCAGGGTCGCAACGAATTTTAACTACTAGACTTATGTAAGTGTCCAATAAATTGTGATGTCTGTAACAATAATATTTTAGATGTTTATATTTTTATGTGTTTATTTAGTATAAGAAATCTAATGGTGCATTCGTCAAATGTTTAAAGTGCCGATTGAAAAATAATGTCCCACGTCTTGTACAATGTAAAGGTAAGTCTTAAGAATCATCTTGACCGAAAACTTCTTTTATAATTTTTTAGTGTATGAATCCTAACAATGTTTTATTTTAATTGACTAACGCTATTTTTATATGTTTCCAACTGAGTCAGTTTCGTACTCCAACGTTACTTGTTGAACTATTTTATAAAATTGTTTAGAACTTATCAACAGTTTAACTGCGTAACTCTAATCAATTTTATATTTTATTTTACCTATTGACATTTTATATATAATTTTTCTTAGTTTTATATTTCCGTGGCTCTTCATGTAACAAAGGACTGAACAAGCTTCAAATGATACTTTAAGGTACTAATAAGTTTATTAAAGATCTACAGTATATTATCTACGTAATAATTTGTAAGTAGATAATGTTACTGCCATTGATACGAATAAACCAATAATAAACACTAAATGTACATATCATTGATTTGAGGCTCAAAATATGTTAAGAATAGTTGCTAAGTTTTATTAATAAACATCTCGAGCACTTGTAACATTTTTCGGATGCCCACACAAAGTACAATGATCATACAATATGTTGATTGTCCTAGAGTTTTATCTCCTATAATATATTTCGGCCACAAATCTATTTGCATGTATCTTGCTTGTGTATTGTTTCAAAATATTGTTTTAAAGTTATTGTACAGACGAATTTTAATTTCTCGTTCGTAGGGGTATCACATTCGAATTTATGTAATTTTAGATAACATTTACATTCATGGTAAGGTCCTACGATGAATTACGTAAAAATACGCCAGTTAATTGTTGAATCTCACTGTTGCGAACTGGCCTTAATGACGTGTCAATTAGTAACGTGCAAAGGTTTTTTAAGAGTATTCGATGAATGTAGATGTAGGTGATATTATTGTTTTGATAGAATATGCTCGTGCCTATAGTGCAATGTTGCTTTAATTAATGACGGCGTTTGTGTTTTTCTTAAATTAAATTTCTTAGTTCCACAAGTATCCACTGCAGAAAGAAGCTGATTTAAGTTCCATTTACGGTAGTACAATCAAACTGATTAATTAGTTATAATTGGAGACAGCATCACAGAATTTGCTGGCTAAGCATTTATTGGCTTGTTTGCATATTTAAATACTGTAAACGGTTAAAGCTTCTAACCTCTAACGAGTTGAGCTGAGTTATAGTTGATGTTGTTGATGCCAAAGCACTATGGTCCGACTTTAAATTAGCTGCAATAAAATGACACTTCTTACTGTAATTTCGTTAAAAAAATGTTGCCACACTATCTCTACTAGTGACGTGATTAAAACGCAATGAAACATCGTCTTAATTTAGATATTCGAAATTGACCAATTTTGCTTTAACTGTAAACAATCAAATATTCTTTGTATTGATAGAAAATATATGTTGTAGTTTCAAATCAGCTTAAAAACATAGTCATAATTCTGTTTAAATGTTTACTCTAAAACTCCTATATCAAACTAAGAAAGCATTTTTTTTAATAAATTCAAATTTTCATTAGGAATAACGTTTACTATACAGGGTTATTTGCAAAATACCAAAAAAACTAAAAAATAAGAATATTTAAAATACATTTTTGTGATTAGAATTAATGCTTTTTATAAATCCAATCCGATCACTGATTTGATGACAAAACAATAATAATAATTAGGCATTGCTCAATACTTTTGTTGTAAACTTATATTATCCTGAATTTCATTATAACTATCATCCTCTAATAATATTATCCTCTTTTATAAAATCAATTTAACATGGATCGATTTTGAACTGAATGTTACTTGAATGAATCAATCATTTTGTCACATTACTATTTAAATTTCGTTAAAAAGTGGTAACACTTAAGCTGTCATTTTACTGCAGCTAATTAAAAGTCCGACCATAGTTTAAACTCTATGCCTCTTATTATAAAACAAGGTTTTTCTTTAAATCAGGTTTAAATCACCGAGCCAGTTATTGAATTAAGAACCTAGCTATTATAGAAATGCATTTCTTTATGCGGTCTGTACACAAGTATGAGAAACTACATCAGCTATGCGAGCTAAGCTAGACTCACTTAGCTTAGCTCTTGGTCTGCAACCCACTTTATACAAAAATGACAGCTTAGTTCGGTGCTAAGTTGTCATTTTAGTATTTAGAACTTTGCTTAAATCGAAATAAAGTTTGAAATTCAAGTACTGGCTCAAAGGTTTAGGCTAGAACTAAAGTTAGATTTCGTTTTGTGATAAGTCGGTATTGGGTTTAATTTATTGGCTTGTACTGAATACTAAAATAATGTACTAAAAAAACGCCTTTAGGTAGTGTGAATCATTTTGTAAATGGGAACTAATTCCTTTTGTCTTTCTAACATCCCTAACAGATGTTTCATGGTTTTTATTGTACCTTTATTTTATTTTCGTAGATCTAAAAAATCTAATGGGGTTGGTCTGTCTGACATATGTTTCAAACGACAGCTAACCTACACTAGGCGTTAGTGATATTTTATTTAGTCAATATGTTTTGAATTAATGAATAAATAGTATTATCAGATTTATTTAAATACATACATATTGGAAGTGATGATAAGCTAATGATTAAAAATTGTAAATACACAATTTGTGATTTAAGTCTGTATTCTAAGGCATTACCACTGTGATACTTCTGTACCATTGAATGCCATAATTTGGTTTCAACTCAATAATATAATATGTAATCACAAATATTTTGTAGTATGTGCAGACGTCTTGTAATCATAAGTCGACTACATATTTTCGTAGGTATGTATATAGTGTACATAATGTTACATTGATTATTAAATTGGTACAAAGTATGAACATTTTAGAAATAAAATATTATACACTCGATGATGTGGAACTACGATATTTAATTGTGAAATAATTATTTACAGATAATTGGATTTATATATTTTATGTAAGCAGGATCTTGCATAATTGAAGTATATTTTTTCAATGCAATTCATTTTACATTTGTACACACTGCCAGTCCGCATTTACATCAGTATTGGCCATCAGATCTATGTATCAAAAAGAGATATTTTAAGTAAGATTTATGTCTATTAATTTAATGACCATTATGATTGTCATGGGAGTTCTGAATGCGATGATGTTCACATAAGGCCAGAATACTGTCTATCGTATAATAAATGTTACTGAAGGTTTATAAATTAATTACTTACCAAGTTCTCTAAGACTGTAGTGAAGATACATTTAAGTACTTTCTAAGCTGTTGTTTTATTTTCTGACCAATAACTATGTATTTTGTAACAGTAAGATAGAATTTAAGTATGCATTCGAAGTTCATTATGGGAAGATGTAACATTTAATATTATTTTTCCTACATCTTCGTAATTCTGTGATTATTTGTTATAGTTTTAACTAGAGCTAGTGAATCGATGTATTTGAATTAGAGTCGTTTCAGTATTGCATGTATGGAATGTGTCGGAAAATATATGTTATTTTTTCAATAATAAATGGTACTTTTCATTGTATCTCCGAACAAGAACATTCCCCACTCATAAAATTGATCTACAAACTATCTAGATGATACTTAACCAGGAGTCAAAGTTAATAGCTGACCTAGGCGCGTTTCCACTAACACAAAGTGTCGCTTAGTAAGCGATAATAAAATGTAATTAGGAATTACAATTTGTTATAAATCTTCGATCGTATCATTGCACTCTTGTATTTTCAATTCTCGGCGTTGCACAGTGTTTCGTCTAGTACAAGCTAGCGAGACAAAATTATTTTTATACTTATTTTAATTGTCTATGTATATTTAAGGTGTCTTACGCTGTTTTACAAAGAAATGGAGAGGATTTCTGTGTTTTGTATGCGTATACGTCAAAAGGTGTGGATGCAAGTTAGAAGTTTTTACATTTTTGTTTACTGTTATTCCTGGTTGCTCTAATTAGCTGCGTCTACCTACTTATTATGCCTGTAAGGCACTATATGTATATATATAGTATTTACAAAAATGTCTCGGGAGAGTTACAATCATAAATATGTGTAAAATTGGTTAAAACAGAAGACGAACTAGCAGGGGGTTCAAAACCGGCATAAATCGTATTTATTTGTTCACTCTATCAAATAACATACAATAATAGTCCAAGAACAGCAACAATTATCTATAGGAACATATAAAATAACTCTTAAAACAAAATCATAAAAAAAACAAAAATTATTTCACTACAATCGCGTTATATATGTAATATAAAAAAATTAAAACTAAAACATTAGGTATGATAAATGACTACATAATAAAATAGGTAAACATATTTACAATAAAATATAATTCTATCAAGTTGAATCTAATAGTCATCATCACAAGATTCCTCACCACTCTCCAATTCGCTAGAATCTTCTGATAACGAATAATCCCGCTCAATAAATTCGCGAACTGATGTTGATTGGGATGGTAATGAAGGTGGGACAATCAACTGCAACATTTCTAGTGGTAACACAGTTAATTTCTTCTCTGAATGTATTTGATGTATTTTCTGTTGATGACTCATCAAAGGATTTCTGGCTGGGGTAGAACGAACCCCGGATGATGTTGAAGAGCATGGCTGGTTCACACACACAAACATTTCGATTCCGGATCCTTCTGACCAATCTTTATGTTTGATGAGAAATGTATCCTTAGTACTCTTAGAAGATGTCCACTTTTCGTTCAATTTTGATGAAAGGCACGAAATTTTCTGTTTGAGTTTCCTCAGGGAATCTTTAGAAGCATCCGATATATTATGTTGTGCACATAAATAATGAAAGATGCGACTTGTTCTTTCAGTTTTAACCATTCTTCGAAAAACTCAAATTTTTTCATAGTTACGACACGTTCTGAAAAAAAGTAAATAATTCTACTTGCGGGCATTTTCGGGCGCCACAATATGTATGAAACTATGCCTGAATATTTTATTTATAACATACAGAAAAATCAAGCTGGATACATTTGGATACAAAAAGTTGCAACCCTTTAAAGTTTAACATTAAGGAAAAATATGTAGGATTATTTTAACATACATATAAACTCAAATTACAGCAAAAAGATACATGCATTTTTTTAAAAACAATTCAAAAGAGTAAGTACATACCTTCAACAGTAGAATCCATCACAAAAAAATCGTTTCACTTTGGTATCAATTTTAAGAGATGCCATCGCAAGTGTACTAAAAATTCAACTAATTTGCAAATGAAAATTGCACTTCCTTTTTAATTAACATTGACCCCTCTACAAAATTACTTAATGAGGTGACAAACAAATTATTTATTAGTATTCCTTACCTGGGAAGGGTTGTTTACAAGTTGTTATAACGAATTCCTGAAAATGGCGTCATGAATTTTGTCCCGCTGGCTTGTACTAGACGAAATACAGTGCGTTGAGGCGAAAGTGCGCCAACAGCGCGCTTTTATTTAGGCATTACATTTAGGGCATAAACAGGTGAAGCGGTGCGAGCGCGCGGCCCGGCCGCTGTACTGTGAGATTACACGAGACCGAGCCGCTATTGAAATGATTCGATGCATATGGGCTCGTGTAATCTCACAGTACAGCGGCCAGGTCGCGCGTCCGCGCCGATTCACCTGATTAGGCCCTTAGGTGTCACCTAGCTAGATACAGTGAAAACGGGCAATAGACCGGCAGAAATCGGTCTTATGTGTACTGCAACTGGTTGAACTGAGTAAGTTATTCTGATTCGTTTCTATATACTGACGACTTGCTCGAGAAAAGGATAACAAAACAGGTGTAGTCCTGCCGCCGTGTATATGGTGGCAGGGCTGACACGGTCGCTTAGTGAAGCCCTTAGGGCCGACGCTCACTGACGTATGACGGCGTGCCACGGCAGGTTGTGCTACGGCATCCCGCGGCGTTCCGTGGCATCCTGCTGAAAGCCCGCACCGACCGGACTGCGCCCCATTAACCGAAATGACCGCTGCACAAGTTTCAACTAGCTTAGCAATCATAATTCCTCGACATAATGTGACCCATACGTCTCGCGGGATGCAATGACGCGCCGCGGCATGAAACTGCATTACACGCCGTGCCGTGTCGTCGGTGAGCACCGGCCCTAAGGGTCTGACCACACAATGGCGGAGTTGCGACGCCTGAGTGGTGCCGCTGCGGTTTTCTATTATACATAGGAATATCCATAAATGTCCGGTGTGCATGCAGCATGCCGCTGCATGCTCACTGGACTTGCAACTGGCAAGACGAGGGAGGGGCATACGCGTTGCCGCGCCCGCATAGCAACTCCTACCATAGGATTTCCAATTTTTACTCAATGGAAACATGCATTAGGGAGACTAAAAGTAATATTATTTAATTATTCAGAACAGTTGGTTAACGCCTTCTGAATGGTATAAAAATACAGGTGTTCTTATTGGCATTGTGTTAGTTCGATTACCGGATCAAAAGGGAAAGGGACTTCAAAAACGAGTGTATGCAGTTTTACTTACTTTTGAAAAAAATACTGAATGTTTCGTTGGAGTAAAAATTGGTAGTATCAATACCCTTCAGGGCCTGCTTCAACTTTCCACCCTATATAACTGAATGGGTCTTGAATGAAACATTCAAACATTATAATTTACACTTTATTGCAACAGCAAAAAACCTACTTATTAAACATTAAAACAATATATTGCAGCAGTTACGTTCATTTTGTCAGATTAGAGAGGGCTCCATGGCGTTTCTCCCAGATCATGCGGTGCTTTTGCTTCATGTATGCTTTGCGAGCATCTGCATACGCTCCAAGATCACCATCTGAAATATAGCAAGTTGTTACGTTAACAAAATTATGTTCTTAGTCTTCTGGGGCCCACATGGTGGTAGATTTGGCCCAGGACTGCCCACTGCTTGGCTGCTTTTTGGTTAATGTTGGCAGCTTGACGCCTATGGACAGGATTGGTTCACACTAGCTCAAAACAGAGAGGAGTGGAAAGGAGCAAGAGAGGCTTTTACCCTGCAGTGGGACAACATAGGCTAAAAATAAATATTGTGTACATTGCATTAATCAGCTCTGAATGTTGCTGCAAGAAAGGAATTTTATGTAAATTGTTCATTTTCATAAAGAGAGGACAATATTATTTTTTTTAGCTGTGATAATAAGAAGAATGGTACTGGAATGAAACATTAAATGCTATATCCAGAAGTATAGAAGGCATCTATCTTTAGATAAAACCTTGGCCTAGAACTTGGAAACCTGAAATCAGAAATTTTGTTCAGGGGCAGAATAAATAGGTATCATGTAAACTTAGGAGGGGCTATATGCAATGCCATGAAGTAGAGTCCGTGCCACGAAAGAAGTCCGGCAGACACGGCACCATAGGCATGCAACAGAGACTTAAATCTTTATTTAAATACTTATCTCAATATTATATTACAAGCACTAGTTAATAAAATGCACAATCTCAGATAGGGAAAGGTGGGTGAGGTAGGAGGGTTGTTGTAGGAATGTTGCTAACTATAATATGATAATACAATTTAGAAATGGTCTTAAATAAAATAGTGGGAAAACTTACATGTTTAGCTCACCATAATCAAAACAATACTTACATTTGATAAACCAGGCCTCTTCAGCATCCTTGTAAGAATCCCAAAGAGGTTTGCAGTGCATTGCATGGTCTGGGTTTTGATAAAGCATGCAGTCCTCATAACGGCTGCGCAAGATACTTAGAATCTCAGAGTCCACAGCTCTGAAAAGTGAATATTGGAAATTAATCATTCTTTATTATTACAGATTACCTATATCGTAAGAACTAAGCTTAAATCTGCTTGGACTAGAAGAATTCTCACATTATAGTCTGTATCAAAAGTATTTCATGAAAGTGTAAACAAACTTTTTAATTATTAATATGCCTTGTCCCCAACAGCAAATAGCTGCCGGAAGGATGGCGGTCATCTATTTGATTGACACTGACCAAATTTTTGGGTTTAAGATTTGTGAACAGTGTTTAGAGGACTCTTTTGATAACATTGATTGATTTTGGTTTGTATTGAATGGTTGTGAATAGCCACGCTAGTTCATTTCTTACGCAATCAACTAAAGGGAATTAGTAAAACTTTTTCCGACAATTATTGTTTGAACAACAATAATAAATTATCATAATTGAAAATTCATTAACTAAAATTTAGGTCATAAAATTAATCTCATTAATTGTCAAATGAAAAACATCTTTAAGTTCATTTAAAATAAGAATATTGGGTTAAAGTCTAACCCCCTTATTCATAATCCTATTTTATCTCTATTTTAGCTAAAATAGGTTTATAGAATGTTTGTCTTTATCTGTCACGTTGTCATTTCTGTGTGTAAGAAAGAGACAAACCCCATTTTAACTAAAATAGGTTTGATAAGTTTTATGAATAAGGGGGTAAGACGACCCACTGACCAAAGTATGTATTCAAATAATTAAATCAAAGCACTCATTTTGAAGTCTCACTACATAATGGCATCCTTATGTACGTTTTCTGACCCAACTGTTTACATTCTTATTAGATACTTTTGGAACAGATCATACCTAGTTAGTAAGAGACCTAAGATTGTTGATGATAATAATTAGATTGTAACACCATTTCTTTTAACAGCACAATAATCCAACAATATTCTATGTAAAGGTTGCAAGATAATTATCGATAAAATAGGAGCTAACCTATCACGTTTGAATTGTGCGTTCGCTTCGAAATCACAAACGACATCATCGTCGTAGCACTGGTCGATGGTCGGCACGCGGCGGAACTTCTGGTGATACCACGGGTACTGCTTTTGATTCGGCACCACAACCTTCTCTGAAGTACAATAATATCATTATTCGCATACGGACTTACATAACAAAAACCGATTTTAAATCTGAGGATATTTACCACGGAATGCAGTTACTGGCGCATCGATTGTAGCGTAAAGAGCGCTCACAAAAGCTCTAAAGACATTGGTGTCTTTATTTTCACAATCGTCGTCTTTTCCCATTATTTTGATAACGAGAACGTGCCTCTAGAAGTGAATCAATGTAAAAGTTACGAAAATTTTCTTCGTTTGCTATCAACTTCACAATTGACAGTGACAGATCGGACAGATCACACTGTTTTGTTTTTAATTTTTAGGCTCTGGATACCAAGTTCCCTATACACCATTTAACATACAAGATACAATATTATTATTAAAACAAGGCCAATCTGCAGTAGGATGCCAACAAGGTGACTCTGTCATCTCATCAAGTTATCCAGAAAAACGAAATTCAAAATTTAACGTGTGGGATTTAGACGATGGAACGCAAGGAGGTGATGTTTGAAAGGGTTCACTAATGTTTCACCAAAACTACATTGACAAATTTTTAGTTTACAACCAACGTTTCGTATACTATTTATTTCACAACTAACTCATTCCGCAAATGTTTTATTTTATAAACACTCGCTTCACAAACATTTATTTGGCAAATGCTTCTCTTTACAAATGTTACGGATGATATTTAATCATTTATACATTTTTCATTTAATATTTAGATTCTTTTGGAAAAATAACGTTTATACAAAATATCATTTTATGATACACTAGCGACTGCATTAAAATCCGTTGCGTAGTTTAAAAGATCTAAGCTTTCAGACAGCGGGAGTGACTTTGTTTTATACTATGTAACGATTTTCTAAACCAGTCACAAAGTGATCATGACGGTATTCTCTATTTGGGTCAAATCAATTTCAGGCAAGTATTTTTTTCTATTATAATCTAGTCGTTTCTGGCACTCGCCGGCCGCTGCCGCGGCACCGCTCGCTTCGCTCGCTCGGCTCGTGCGTAGAGGGTCACAGTTTTAACCTAACCTAACCGAACCATTTTTTTTAAAATAATTAACCTAATGTAACTAGTTCGGTTCCGGGTAGCCCACTAAAAACAATCTCTTTATTTCTACTATTAGCGCAAGTCGTTTCTGGCACCCATATTTTGTGTAAAAGCAATTTTTTTCTATATAATCTAAGCGTTTCTGGCACTCGCCGGCCGCTGCCGCGGCACCGTTCGCTTCGCTCGCTCGGCTCGTGCTTAGGGGTCACAGTTTTAACCTAACCTAACCTAACATTTTTTTTTTAATAATTAACCTAATCTAACTAGTTCGGTTCCGGGTAGCCCATTAAAAATAATCTCTTTTTATCTATTAGCGCAAGTCGATGAAAGAATGAGTTTCATTTTTAGGAAATTGCGTAATGATAAGTCAATATGTAAAACGTTTTTATTCCAAACGTTGTTTTATGAGATAAAATGAATGTAAAATGAATTGCTTGTTAAATAACACGTTATTAAACAAAAGTTTATCTGGTGATTATTTTGTAAAGTGAATTATTTGGCAAACTTGTTTTTGTATAATGATGAAATGACAAATCATGTTTTTGCCAATCGTTGTTTGTCAAGTAAAAGTTTGTAAATTAATTTTTGGTGAACTGACAGGGCACCGTTTGAAAGACATAAAAGTCCTCAAATAGTAATTTAAATCTATTGGTATGGAACTATGGACCTTAACCCCTCAAAATGCGAAATTTACCTTTCTGATATTACCAGCAGACAATTTTGACCCTAGAGGAATTTAATGCAATATCTAGCCACACAAATCAAATTATATGAAAGTCTGCACCTACTAGGTACCTACCTACCTCAATATAAGAAGACAGCTTTTCTCTTTTCATTGACGATAAAATAAAAAATTTCAATTCATTTTTCGGACGGACTCTCCAAAATGAATTTGCATTCAGCTTTCACCATTAGATACTGCTGTTTTGGCACAAATTTTTATATTAAGTATATTTTCTACGCTCTTCCCCTTTATGGAAAAAACCAAATTGTTCACAGCTTCGCAGCACACTGACATCTATTTTAAATGTGGCCTTGGACGACCGAGCGTTGCTGCAAGCCACACTACCCTACCGTTTCGGTGGGCTCGGCGTCCGCAAAATTACCAGTATTAGCTTATCGGCGTTCCTGTCCTCTGTCCATAGCACAAAAAGGTGGATCTGGAAAATTTAAACCCCTTTCCTATTTGACTGAAGTGCCTTGTTTGAACGATGCGGTGAATGCTTGGAAAATGGCTTGCCCGGATAGGCGGATACAGATCGGCCCGTCAACCCATCTTCCCAGAGACAGTGGGATGAACCACTTTGCAGGTTGGTACGGAACCTTGATTCTTGAAGATTGATTCGTGATAAATCACAGGGTTTAATTTTTTTTTAAATATTCTACTGTCTTTATATTCTTGCACATATTATTTCCTTTATTTAACTATATACATATAAATTATATTTTTAAATATTAGTATAAAAAATATATAAAAACATTTAAAAATATAAAAAATAGTAGCCCACCGGTATCGGGAACAGGGTCCAAGCTACCGGCGGTCAGGGCTCCAGAGAGAGGAACCTCCTGACAATGCGAGCCGTGTCCAGAAGTACCGCTTTCTGAATCAAGCCCTTGATCCAGCTGCCCAACGTGAGCCTCCTCAGGTGTTGGTCGAGGCTCTTGGCTATCAATCCATTGGCTGTGACGACTATCGGCACAATGATTGCTGAGTCAACATCCCACATGTCGACAACCTCGCGCGCCAAGTCAAGATACTTTATTTGTTTATCTTTCTCGGCTTTCACGAGGTTCTCATCATGCGGGACGGTTATGTCAACAATCATTGCGCGCCGCTCTAATCGATCCATCACCACTATATCAGGCTTATTGGCAACAATAGTCCTGTCAGTGATGATGGATCGATCCCAGTACAATGTGATATTTCCATTTTCGAGAACTGGGTCGGGCACATACCTGTAGTACGGCACCTCCGATTCCACAAGGCTGTATTTCAGAGCAAGTTGCTGATGGATTATCCTGGCTACAAGGTTGTGTCTATGCAAGTACTCTCCGTTAGCTAGACGAGAACACCCGGAGATAATATGCCTGATTGATTCTCCCGGCCGGTGGCATGCCCGACAGATGTCAACCGTGCCGTCTTTCACAATAAATCTCCGGTAATTGTTCGTCATCACAACTTCGTCCATAATTGCACAGACAAAACCTTCGGTTTCTCCAAAGAGATCACCGCAACGTAGCCAGGCTACGGACGCCAGTAGGTCTACATCGGGTCCATGAAGGGCCCGGAAAAAGCGTCCGTGAAGCTCCTTACTCTGCCATACCTCCATGCGATCATTAGTGTCAAGCACTACTGGTTTGCGCCAGTTCTCTTTAGCCAAGGAGAGCGGGGTGAGGCCTTTGTCCACTATGACTACATCTCGATGCATCCCCACGTCGGTTTCTTGGAAGTATTCCCTGAGATTGCATATCTCGCGATTGTGGAGGGTCTTAGCGTTTAAAAACCCTCGACCTCCACACTTTCGCGGGATATACAACCTCATTACCGATGATCGTGGGTGATGCATTAGATTTGCTGTCAACAGTGTACGGACCCTCCTATCCAGGGCGTCGAGTTCGGTTTGAGTCCATTTGAGTATGCCAAAAGAGTACATCAAAACCGGCATGACCCAACCGTTGAAGGCGCGCACCTTGTTTCCGCCTGATAGAAGACTATTAAGTACTTTTTTCAGGCGGCCAAAGAAGCGCTCCTTCAACGATTGCTTCATGTCAGTAACATTGATGCCTAACGCTTCTGACATACCCAAATACTTATAGGTTTCGGATGCGGAGAGGGCTCTAAGGTTTGTGGAATCCGAGAGTTGAGTTCCCACGGATTCCACAATCTCCCCTCGTTTTACATGCATGACCGCACATTTGTCCACACCAAATTCCATCCTAATGGCGTTACTGAAAGTTTGAGTTACTTTCAGTAGCTCCATCAGTTGCGAATTGTTGTGGGCAAAGAGTTTTAGGTCATCCATGTAAAGGAGGTGGGATATAACCTGACCACCTCTCCTCAGCCGATAGCCTAGACCTGAATCCTCCAGCAGTGTGCTTAGAGGATTCAAGGCTAAGCAGAACCAAAGCGGGCTCAAACTGTCACCCTGAAATATGCCTCGCTCGATCCTTATCGGTTCGCTATTCCTCTGAATATTTCGACATCCTGGATAGCGAAGGACCGTCCTCCATTGCCCCATACACGACATCAGGAAGGTGCGCAGAGTTGTATCTACTTTATACAACTCCAACACCCTCATGAGCCAGCACATATTATTATTATTATTATTTTAGGACTGTTAGCTTTTAAATTATGTCCGTGCTGAGCTCGTACAGCGTAGGTATTTTCTACAATATAGTTTCATTTTTCACATCTGCCAGTTTTATATTTTATACAAGTTGTATGAAAGTGTTGCTTTATATAAATATTGTTGCATTTAGATATAGCAACATATTCACTGGACTGCCTCGTTGGTCTAGTGTTCTGTGTTCGCAAGCGCTACTGCTAAGCACGAGGTCCTGGATTCGATACCCAGGTCATAGTGTTATAGGGTTGGATTTGTGCTCGGTTGATGGTACTCGTGATAGGCTCGCCCCTATTACATGGGACTTAAACTTATCTGGCGAAATGTGGGTAAACCTCTGCCCAACCCTTTGGGGATTACAGGTGTGATGCTGTTATGACTATGAATGAATTGTTAATTATGTAGGCATGTCTTGAACCGTGTAATTTGATCCGTTGTATGTACGTATAATTTCATCCCAGTAGGTACTTATGAATGTATTTGGAAGTTTATCTGCCTGGGCACTATTACAATGTTGCGATCAGTGACGGATTAAGACAACTTGATGCCCTAAGCAATCCACGCCTGTGGGCCCCCCTATCCGTATGTCAATTAGAATCGGTCTTTAAACTTTTACCGCCTAAAAAAATTAGTTTTTTTGTAAAATAAGATGATGAGATGTAACGTACCTTAGAAGTGGAGTAGTTCGACAACAATAAAAACCAAAGCATACTTTATTTATTCATTTATTGAAATGCGCCTTGCGGCTTTTCGGGCATTGAATTCACGCAAGATAGTATTAACGTCTAATGTTTTTAACATATCGGACTCTATGTATAATATCGATAAATTATCGAGCCTTTCTTGCATCATCTGCGGCGATTGAATGGAGACATTCAAAGTACACAGACGTGCTCAACAGTGCATTTAAAAATTAAATAAATTAACGTTTGCATAAATTGTGACCTAGTTTTAGTGTATTAGTGTGAGAAACATTATAAGTGACAAGTTTAAATAATGAACTGACTGGATTATTTTGAAATATTCTGTTATATGGAAGGCAGCCCCTTTAATCGGAGCGCGATGATACGACGCAGCCCTCCACCGACACCGACCCCGGTACCGACGACCCCGGTACCGACACCGGCACCGACACCGCCCCGACAACCAAAACAGGACCAAGATGATATAATTGAAGTAGTGACCACTCCGGAGATCCAGAACTGGATGACATCAATTGAGCAGTGCCTAAATGAGGTCTGTGCTACTGCTTCTGATGGTAAGCTCAACACTGAGAAGAAACTAAAAATAAGTAATCTTTGCCGAAAAGTTGGACATGGAGTTTCACAAATGGCTGTTCAATACCAGTCTTTAAAGCAAAAGGCTATTCAAACCCATTCATCTCTTAAAACAATGACCGAAGCTCGAGACCTATCAGACTGTCTAACGCAGATGAACCGGACGATTCAGGAGTCCTGTACGAAGCAGGGTGCAGGCACATCTTTTGCAGATATGGTGAAGAAGGGGTCCAACAGCTTTGTTCGTCCTAATACTTTTAGCTCCGTGGCGATTTATCCCTGTGATATTTCAAAGACCAGTGACGAAACCAAGACCATGGTCCAAAAAATCATATCCCCTGGAGAAATGAAGCTGAAAGTACGAGGCGTACGTAAAATAGGAAAAGGAGGTTTAATAATCAGCACTGAGACCAAAGATGACCTAGATAAGCTCAAACAAACAGTCCAACTCGCTTCGTCAGGGCTTACCGTCGACGAACCTCAAAAACGCAAACCTCGCATTATAGTTATAGGAGTTCCCACATCTATGTCTGAAAATGAGGTTTATAAATGTATCTATGAACAGAACTTGACCGATAAACTGCCGACCATGTCCCAATCCCAAGACACATTTTTGACCTCAATAAAACTGAGCCACAAATCGGGCAGGAAGGATGCTGAGAACTGCAACTATATTATAGAAGTTTCAGCCATCATTCGCAAGGCCCTCGTCACACAGGACAGATTATTTATAAATTGGACGTCCTGTCCGGTACGAGACTTCACACTGGTAACCAGATGTTACAAGTGCCAGCAGTATGGTCATGCAGCCAAAACATGTAAAATTGCTGCCCCCACTTGCGTCCACTGCGGTGAAGAAGGGCACACGATCCAAGACTGCGCAAAGAAAGCCAATCCGCCAAAATGTGCTACATGTTCGCGCTTTAAAAAACAAGCCAACCACAAGACGGGAGATACAGATTGCCCTGCTAAAAAAGCGGCCGAATACAGGTACATTAATTCGATAGATTATGAAGGCGCCTAAGAGCGCCTCATACTTGTTTATATTTTAGACTTAATTTATTGTTTTATTCTAATATGGATGATAATTTAATTACCGATATAGATAACACATTTTTAACTATATCAAAGAGATGTAACGTAGAGGACTGCAAACAATATCTTTCCGACTATCAAAATTCGCTAACCGTACTAACCCAAAACATTCGTAGTATTTATAAGAACAGATAGCTTTAATATTTTTCTTCATAGACTTAAATTTGACTGTGATATAATGCGGTACTTACCGAGTGTTGGCTTTCTAATCGCCACGATAACCTCCCAGTAATACCGGGGTACAACTTATTACATACCACAATCAAAATGATGGTGTGGTAGTCTATGCTAAGGAATCATTAAAGGTCACAGCCGAGGAACATACTCTACAAGACTGTATGAGTAATTGTTTAGTCATCAAAATTGGTAAAACCACAGCGATAATCGCTATGTATAGGTCCCCTTCCTCTAGAAACTTAGATCCTTTTAACAACTCCTTAAACCAGATTTTTCAAGCACTAAGCCCATTTAAGAATGTTATACTGACAGGTGATTTAAATATAAATATTGGCTCCGAAAACTGCGATGCAGGGACCCAAGAGTACCTGAACATCTGCTTATACCATGGTTTTTTCCCCGCTCACACATTGCCTACTCATCAGAGCGGTTCCTGCCTCGATCATATGATGATCAAAACCAGCCTTTCATATATTACGCTTGTTACTAACGCAACAATTACTGACCATCACGCAGTCTTACTCAACGTAAATTTAACGCTGCCTAAGCTAAATCGTCCTCAGACTATTAGCAAATTAAACACAAACAAACTCGAATATGATTTGTGCAACACTGACCTGAGCCTAGTTTACAATACTGCTGACGCTAATATGGCTTTATCGTACTTAATAAAACATGTTCAACAAGCAATATTACGTAACACGACAGTTTCTACAGTAAATAAGAAATTATATAATATTAAACCATGGATTACTCCGGGACCAATTCGGTGTATAAGACACACAGATAAACTACATCAGAAAACTAAAAGATACCCTGTTAATCTAATAATTCAAACCACATATAAAAGATACAGGAATTTCTGCACCAATCTCCTAAAGAATTTAAAAAATAATTACGATAAAACTGAATTAAATAAAGCAGGTAAAAATACCAAGCAACTTTGGAAACATATTAAAAACGTCACAAATATGTCTAAACAGCGTGAATCAAATTCGAGTTTATTGCTGGCTAATCCTTCACCACTCTTATCAGCTAACAATGTAAATAACTTTTTTGTAAATGTTGGGAAAACTCTTGCCGATCAGATTCCGAAATATTGCGTCCAACCATCTTTCCAAGTATCAAGCAATAGCTCTAACCCGAAATCTTTTGTTATGTTGGATACCGATAATATTACGAGCGATGAGCAGAAAAATACTGGTTTTGGTGTTCCTCAGGGGAGTATTCTGGGCCCCACCCTCTTCCTTATTTATATTAACGACTTGTGTAATCTAAATATTAAAGATGGCAGAATAATATCATATGCCGACGACACGGCGCGGCGTTAATATTTAGCGCTAAAACCAGTAGCGAACTGTTCGAAATCGCTCAACTAGGTTTTAATACTGTGACTAATTGGCTTCTTAGCAATTTACTAACATTAAATGCCGAAAAAACCAAATATATTCACTTCTCCATGCGCAAGCCTCAGCTTAACATTACTAACCCCTATCTATACGCCCATCAATGTGGAAACCGTACAATCACCATGTGTAATTGTCCTTTTATCCGCAAAACAAGCAACATAAAATACCTGGGGGTAATATTGGACGACACACTCTCTTTTAAAAAACATATTGAAAGCCTAGTTAAAAGAGTGCGCAAACTAATATATGTTTTTAAAAAATTGCGAACATTAGCAGATTCAAAATTAATCACACAAGTTTATTTGACCCTATGTCAATCTATAATTCAATACTGTATCACTTCTTGGGGTGGCGCACCAAAAACTAACTTGCTTCCTCTTGAAAGAGCTCAGAGAGTAGTTTTAAAGGTAGCAAACTTCCATCTCTTCTTTTTTCCCACAGATCTGCTGTATAAATCCTGCAATATACTAACTGTTCGCCAGCTTTTCATTATGCACTTAGTATTAAAACAGCACACCATGCTTGCCTACAATGGCGACAACACTAACAAGAGACGGAATGATTTAGTATGCATATCTAACGCAACCTCAAAACATGTCTTTGTAGAAAGATTTTTAACTTTCTTAGGCCCATTCCTGTACAATAGATTACATAGAAAACTAACCCCCTTATTCATAAAACTTATCAAACCTATTTTAGTTAAAATGGGGTTTGTCTCTTTTTTACACACAGAAATGACAACGTGACAGATAAAGACAAACGTTCTATAAACCTATTTTAGCTAAAATAGAGATAAAATTGAATTATGAATAAGGGGGTAAGTATCTATAAACTAAATTACTATAGCTGTAAAAAATTATACTTAATTATTTATTAACCATCGACTATGCACAGACAGAAGACCTATTACTGTCTGCAAATAGAAATGCTAACATGCTATTTTATTTACTTTTAGTTAAGTACCTAAGTTTTAATTTTAATTTTTACGTTATACCTACTCATTGTTAATTTATTACATTAAGAATTTATGCGCTTTCTAGCCTGAACCACAGGTCCAACCTAGTTCAGGCAAATTAGCAACTGTGCGCTATTTTAATTGTTAAGCTTTTCAGTGCAAATGTATCCTCTTTTATAAATAAACGAT
The DNA here is from genome assembly GCA_947508005.1 of Amphipoea lucens. Lineage (NCBI taxonomy): Eukaryota > Metazoa > Arthropoda > Insecta > Lepidoptera > Noctuidae > Amphipoea > Amphipoea lucens. The sequence goes on from OX382358.1 coordinate 10,813,575, forward strand.
ATTATTACTATTATTTTGTCATTTTACATATCTCGGGACCATGGGGTCCCGGTCCTTTGGAAGGCGTACGAGGGGCCGAAGCCAACCCGCAGAGGCCCCTTAGGAAATTTTAATGAAATGTGGCACCAACTTATTATCTTTGTCCTTTTTTCATTTTTTAAGATTTTTAATTTTGAGGTGTGGTTTTTGGTGACGTGAGAGTGAGACGTGATGCCCTAAGGACGGATTTTTTTGTGCTTCTGGTGCCCCCCCAGACGTGATGCCCTAGGCAATTGCTTAATTTGATTAAGGGGTAATACGTCACTGGTTGCGATCAACTTTTACCAGAAATGATTCCCAAGCGAGCCTGCATTGGCTTTCAGGGGTGCTAGGGCTATGCCAGATCCGAAATCATCATCATCATCATCATCAGCCTATAATGTTCCCACTGCTGGGACACAGGCCTCCTCTCTGTGAGAGGGAGTGGGCCGTAATCCACCACGCGGGCCCATTTCGGATCTGCAGATCCGAAATGTTTCCCACTAATTAAAAATGTGTCTGTCGCAGATGGATTGTCGAATCTGCTGTTTTACAAAACCGCTATAGTTGTTTTAAAAAACAGCTCCGTTATGTAAAACAACTGAACAACGTTCAGCTGTATTTCCATTGCGCAACGTTTAACAAAACTGCTACCTACGATTAGACGTAATGTAGAATGGCTTATCTGCAGCCACAATAAGCGTTTGGTGTGGCTTCTAATGCCAAATTGGTCGCAGTAATAATTAAGCTACAGCTCAACAAGCGCTACTAGCGCTTGTTGGGCCGCGCGCGCTTTGTCAAAGTTTGTGACACAGTCATGATAGTCTGTGACAAACCAAGCACGAGCAAGCGTTAGGTACATCCAAATTGGCCGCAGTTAGTTACTAACTTGACTATTTTAGTAATTTTAGGACTGACTTTCATAAAACTCTGATAAATTTTAATTAGTAGGTATTAAACCTTAAAATCACAGTTTTCGTTGGAGTAAGGGTCATTTTTACTCTTATTACTTGTTTTATTTGTTTCCGTTTCTGTTTTCTGATCCTCTGATTCTGATCCTGTTGTAGATCATTCTCAGGAAACCGTCTCATCTGCCGTGTAGTTAAGTATAACGGACGGTTTTCAGTTGCGGACAGGCGGAAGCAAATCGACAGCTGCAGGAAACCATGTAATGTAATGTTTACGGTAGGTATATTAAATTGTGTCTGAGTTCTGCTACGATTTTCAAACGGATACCCGCTGCGGGAGAACAGTCCGTGACTCATTAAAAATTCAAACTCATTATAAATGTTTAAGGTGAATGGGTAGTTGTAGCCCGCGAAATTCAATTTTTCTTACGTTTTTTGCAATTTTCAGGTCAGTGTCAGGTTGTATCTTGATCAAAATATGATTCGCGACTATAAACGGTATGTATTTACAGAATTATAATAATTAGAATCATTAATACATCTTTCTAAGTTAGGTTTCTACCGTTAAGAACAAACCTCGTATGGAAAAATGTTTGTGGTAGAAAACTAACTTAAAGAGATATATTAATGATTCTAATGACTATGATTCTGTAAATACATGTCTATTATTAGTCGCGAATCATATTTGGATCAAGATACAACCTGCAAATTGCAAAAAACTTAAGAAAAATTGAATTTCGCGGGCTACAACTACCCATTCACCTTATGTTACCTATGTTCTTGCAAATAAATATATATCATTCATTCATTCATTCATTCAACAAAACCAACCACTATAATCGTCACTATTAGATTTTTAATTTTTTACCATCAAACATCAACCAACCACCAATATACCTACTCAATGATCCTCACAACTGTTTTTATTTTAAACATAGCGGCTTACTTATACAGGGTGAAATTGAACACATGCGACAAATCGAAATGGGAGATTATACTCATCATTATGAACAACTTTTAATATTGGACCAACCCTGAAATCGCGAAAAAAAGAATCAGCTGTTCCCTACATTGAACATAAATGTAGGGAACAGCTAATTTTTTTTTCGCGATTTCAGGTTTGGTCCCATAGTAAAAGTTGTTCATAATGACGAGTACAATCTCCCATTTCGATTTGTCGCATGTGTTCAATTTCACCATGGAAAAACATCAATAACCTCTTAAGGGGTCATTGTACTTATCATTATGAACAACATTTACTATAGGACCAACCCTGAAATCGCGAAAAAAAATCAGCTGTTCCCTTCATTTTGAAGAGTTGTACGAACATAAATGTAGGGAACAGCAGATTTTTTCGCACATTGGATCTCTCAAATTGTTGGCTGAACAACCTAAATATTTTTTTTGTTTAGTTTTATATCAACATCTAAAATATTTATCCCACGAAAGTCTTGCCAATAAAGGATTGTTCTACGAGGGTGACACTGAAAGTACTTAGAAAATCAAAAACTGAACAAACTAGCAAGTTATTAGTTTTATTATATCTTTTCAAAATAGTGTCCTGACACAGACAATTTTCAATTTGCCGCCAAATCGTAAACAAATGACAAATTAATAAAATACATAATTACACAATAATACAAATTGATAATTTATGTTGTACCAGGCTATTCGCACGCTCAAATTAAGTGTCACTCTTTCTTTCTCTTTTTATGTCAAATAAATTTATTATTATTATCTCCTTTATTTCATTATTTACATATAATAGTTATTTGTTATACAAGAGTGCAAAGTTGCTTTTTAACCGCGTGTTCAATTTTGATGACCGAGCAAGCGAAGGATTCTAAAATTGAATCACGAGCGCAGCGAGTGATTCAAAATTAGAATCCTGAGCGTTAGCGAGGGAATCAAAAGAGCACGAGGTGAAAAATCTTTGCACTCGAGTGCAACACGTAACTTTTCATTCCACCTCAGCGAGGAAATGACTAAATGCAAAAAAAAAACGTTTACAATCACAAGATAGGTACACTTTTATTTCAGTTTAGGTATTAATTACTACATTATGACAGGTAAGTATTACAGAATAATTTTTAAATTATAACAAAATAATACTAAGGTATAATTAAGAAAATTTTAAAGTAACGTTGCTACAGTTATTTAAATTGAGTGTAATATTTTTGTTTGGTACTGTAATATTGGTGTTAGTCACTTGTGTACTGTTTTTTGGCGTGAATGTTGGAGAGAGAGGGAGATGGTTAGGTGTTTCATAACGGCTTATTTTTGATGTAGAAGGGCCAGTCCAAAGATCCGATTGAGGCTCTTTCAGTGTAATGGCTCCTACGATGCCTTCACATATTTTAGACTTATTTTGGATGGAATCCTCTATGTATCCCTCTACAACTGCATTGGACTTCCAGCCTCCGTGGCGCTTAAGGGACAGGAGATCAGCTCCGGAATCAGCCAAAAGTGTGGCTGAAGTTCGTCGGAAACAATGACCCGTGTACAACAGGGGTTCTGGAAGTTCAAGAAATGTTGCTATTTCTCGTGGGATACTGCCAATTTTATTAGTACCCATAGGCTGTCTAACACACTTTCCATTGCGATACTGTAGAAAAAATCGATTGATTGGAGTGTTAGGCGGGCGTAAGGCTTGATATTTCTCAACAATCGTTACGTATTCCTTGCGAATGACGAAGTTGCGGTCTCTTTTTGTCTTTGTATTAGGTAAATTAATTAATAGTATCTAAGTCATCTGAATGTTTCTCAATGTTTTTGACATTAAGTTGTGTTAGTTCATTAGTTCGACATGCTCCGTTTATTCCAATAATAAGAACAACCTGTAACGTACCTAAAGAGTATTGTAGTAGATAAATGAATAAAATTGATATGAACGCATAATTATGCCTATCAACATCTACTAAGTATACTATTTAATTGAGATTAATATACTTAAGTAGATACTGAATGTGCAACTGACTTACTTTTGCCGCCAAATATACGGAATCGGGTGCTTCGTTAAGAAACTTTTCAATATCAGATACTGTGAAAACCTTCGATTTTTTTGGTTGATGACCAGATGAGGCTCTTTTTAAAAATGCCACTAATTTAGGATAGGTATCGATATGTTTGTCTTTTTTCATCTTTATTGTTGCTTTTAGCATCGAATACGTACTCCATAGAGTGCTTGCTTTCTTGTTCTCGGATAATTCTATAAAATATGCCAGCAAAACGTTTTCTGAGAAAGTTTTGGCTCCTTTTGCTAGTCGCCACGTGTTGAACATATCGTACTGTTTTAAATACTTCTCGCGTGATTGTTGAGGGAGAAAGCTCATTTGCGCATTATTAACAGTTTCAGTCAATTCTGTTGGCGTCAAGCAAACTTCCTCGTCGCTAGAATCACTCATTTTAGTTTTTTCACTTGTTTTCAAGTTTCTTGTTTTTAATATAAGGTTTAACAATGACGTGAAAAAATGCCGCGTAAAGAACCGCGTACAAAGCAAATTGAAAAAAGAACACCAAGAAGGTTCCGAGTCTGAGTTTTTAACAAATTAAAAAAAAGTTGTATGATATATTCGGCATCATAGAGGTAGCAGTAAATAGGTTTAATGTTTTTTTTAATTCACAAACTTAGTGCACACGATGTTCTAAATTCAATTTACTTTATCCTCTAGAGAATAAAAACGGCTTTTCCACTCAGATATTGAAGATTAAAAATACTCTTTCCGAGATGGTGGGATGAAAATTATATTTTTAAATATTAGGATATAAAAATATATATAAAAACATTTAAAAATATAAAAAATAGTAGCCCACCGGTATCGGGAACAGGGTCCAAGCTACCGGCGGTCGGGGCTCCAGAGAGAGGAACCTCCTGACAATGCAGCTTTCTGAATCAAGCCCTTGATCCAGCTGCCCAACGAGAGCCTCCTTAGGTGTTGGTCGAGGCTCTTGGCTATCAATCCATTGGCTGTAACGACTATCGGCACAATGATTGCTGATTCAACATCCCACATGTCGACAACCTCGCGAGCCAAGTCAAGATACTTCATTTGTTTATCTTTCTCAGCTTTCACGAGGTTCTCATCATGCGGGACGGTTTTATTATTATTATTTTGTATGATTTTATGATTTTTGATTATTATTAATTACACAATAATATTGGCAAAGAGTTCCATTTTCAAAATTTGAACTTATTTTTTTTATTATATGTTTTCAAGTGGCCCAGTTCTAAAAACTTTCAGTGTCACCCTCGTATAGCTGTAAACAGGAAGACAAAGCTCTAGCCTTGTTTTCTGGTTTCCGTCGAATAGACGATGTGTACTCGCTAGAAGGCCAAAAACTGCTTTTCTATACTATTTCGTCATATTGTGTACCGAAAATTCTTCCACGCTACGCGTCTGATGTAAGGGTAGCATTCGACAGCTGATAGGCCTAATACAATCTCGTTGTATAGCTAGACTCTTTACATTGAGCGTCAAGTCATTGAACGAAGGGCGGGGGCGCGCATGCGTAACCGATACCTACCAATTTGGGTTGCTATTCACCACAACGAACGCATTCGTGGTGGAAAATATTACAAAATTGTATAATATTTTTGTCAATTTTTGTTATGTCGTGTGGCAGCCTCAGTTCCATCCAAAATGTTAGTTTACATGTAAGAGCCACCGTCTCAAATTTTCAGCAGTCTAACTCTGTATGCTATTTTATTACATTTACATCGAAATGCGAACGTTGTTGTGAAAATGTGTTTGTTTGAACAAGTATGAATTATCGTGTCGAACTTTTCAAGGGTAGAAAGCTCTTCCGGAGCTTGCAACCCGTTTGAGAGGAGTCCTGTCAGTCCACCATCGCATATTCATTGGTATTCACGTATATATCATGGTATCATATTATTATACCATGGTATATATATTAGTGTGATATTAGTCTATTGATTCAGTCGTGGGGCGCCGGTGGCGCGCGCGTTAGCGGCCAGTGTTCTCCCAGTGCTCATGCGAGCGTGGTGTCGACGCGATGACGAGGCGCGCGGCGCCTTCCCGCGCCAGAGAGCGCGCCAATATCAGTTTCTTCATCTTCATCATGTTCTTTGCGGTGTTTGGTGTCATAATACTCACTGAACTGCTGCCACTGGAACGGCCGAATGAGCCCGTGAAATCGCGTAGTGAACATCTGCAGGTCAGGAACCCTGTTTTATTTTCTCTTATTATGATTCTGACTGTAGCACAATTACATTCAAAATTGATAGAAGCATCTTGAACATAGACTGGAGACTAATAATTATTCATGCTAAACACAATAAAGTTGTTTGCAACATCGGTTGCTGAAGTTAAAAATAAACTGTTCATTTTGTGGATATTTTAGTAGAAATGTAAGAATCTGTCGAAATATAATTAGTACTCAAAAGACAAGACAGTAAGATAAGGACTCCTAGTACAGCAAAGCACGGTTAACTCGTTTCAGAGCAACATTTAAACATATAGACGGATGCCCCAATGGCGATGATTGAAGAGATCAACACGCATTTATTTTGCTTAAAGGGAAACATTGTTTGGATGCGAACTCGCCTGAATAATAAATGGTGAAGCTCATTAATTGTCCAATTATTAACAACATTGTAAAAACGGTAAGCTTTGAGCTTTGTTTGATAACACATTCCTTCCGTAGCTTAGGCTTTATTTTGATTGGGAGCTGAGCAAATATTTACGTCGGCGAATTTAATGTAAGTGTTCCATTCAGTGGCACTCGGAATTGGAGTTGAGGGTCTTTGCTCGTGTTAGGGTCACAGTAGGTACATATAAGCACTACAGGTATTAGCAGAATTTGTTGCAGTGTTTAGATATTTCTTGTTGTTAAGATGTTTATTTTCAAGACGGATTGGATTATGAATATTTTGGTTGTGATCCACATTCAACATGATTGTTGACTGAGTGTCCTTGATGGGATTGGATACCTTATTCGCTTGAAATATAGGAATAATGCACTTGTTTGTTGCTGTCTGACATGTCACCAGCTTCTTGCGTCAAGCTGAATCTATGAGTTTTCACCAACGTGAGCAAGAAGTAAGTACTAGACTAGTGTCTATTTCACCAAATAGTAATATCTATTCTACTTCTTCATCGAACCATTCGAAAACCTTGCACTAAGGAACATTTGGTATACTCAAGAATCCATTGGGTATTCTGATTGCTAATGCTGTACCTACCTACATAACTAGAAACATTTTTGCTGTTTCTACAGTAAAATCGTTTACCTATTTAGGAAGCTGTTGCATTTTTAAACTTCCGATACTTTCTGGCTGTCTTTTTCGACAACTAACGAAGAGATACTAGTATTACGTTGAAGAACGTAATATTAAGCATCTCTTCTTAACGAATAATTCATGACGAAGAATCATCATACGAAGAATCATGATATAAAATATACCTATTTAATATCTTTATTGACCATAGCAGTCCATTTTTTTTTACACAAAATAACGCGACTGTGGAGAGGGAGGGGTAGCGCATGATGTCCCTATACTTGAAAAGCAGGTTGGTGACCGTAGAACCGGTTTTTGCGAACCAGTGACCCTGACATTGTACACAAGCCTGAAACATGTATTTGATGTTAAATTACTTTATTGGTAATTTTAAAATTCCCGTCAGGATGGCACAGCCATTTACGTAAGCTAGTCATGATTGGATTTCAAACCTATCAGATTGCAATTTCTGTCACATTCAATCTATAATTTAATGGTCATCGGATAAAAGCAGTCTTCACAGCCCTGATATTTTACTACAGAAGTCCTCTTCATTAACGATATTACCTATTTTCGTACAATGCTTCAAACAGTGTGGGAGTAACTAGGTCTCAGTTATTATTACAAATAAGGGCTGATTTTTCAATCGAGAGATAATTTTTATTCGCAGAATAAAATTGACATCTGACAGTTTTTGTATGGAAGAACTGTCAAAAATTCAAAATTATTCCGCGGATAAAATTATCTGGCGTTGGAAAAATCAGCCCTTAAATGACATACTTGGCGTTGATGAGATTGACCAACGGGATCACGCAATACAATTTTGTTACTATTTCTTTGATCAGAGGAATCTAGTGGTGACGGAACTTTGAGATTGTTCTTTATACTATTTGATTGTTGTTTATTATATACTTACTTACGTTGCGTGTTGTTCTGAACTGACGGTAGCTTGTTCTTAATAACTGTTATTCTAAGTTTACCTACCCAGAAACTGCTGGGTTTAGTACTGATTCCCCTCGTTCTTCTTTCCTCCCGAAAAATTATATACTTTATAATCCCGTTTTATCAGACGAAAACGAGGTAGTACAGTCAAAGAAAAAGTACTAAGTGATTATTAATAAGTTTGTTTATTCAAGTTATTCTACATTATCACAAATCAAATTACTTCTTTTGTCAATTTAACAATTAGTTTATTCACAAAAATCACAGATTTCTTGAATATTAATATTGAAAAAAAAAATCTTTGAAAATATAACTAAGTACATACTTACCTAATATCTATGTCGCAGCCAACTGGTTAAATTAGCCGTTTAGTTAATCGCCTGGCCTTTGGAAGTGGTGCTCGCCTCGCTTCGCTCTCTCGGCTCGCACGCGGTTGATCACAGTTCTAATTTTTTTATTTTGTTTTTATTTTAACCTGGAGAAATGCTCATGCATTCTGCACTACCACGGGGAGACCCACTAAAACTCCACGGTGTCCTCCTCTGCCGCTTACGGCGGGAACACGGGCACGCGTTAGCACTCATATGTGAACCCGCCGCGGATATCCGTCACCGGACCCTCCTTTGGGGAGTATTCCTCATCACCGGCGCACCAGAACACAGCACGCCGTGACCACCCTAGGGACCAAACCAGCACATGGGCGCCAGACGACCCCGTGTCTGGGCACCCTTAGTCCCCCTGCTACGGGTCAGGTCATTGGCCCCGCCGCCTGCCAATTTTCGACCGCAGAGGATAGGGAGAGCGGCCAACGTCATACCAACACTCTCCTCCCCTGCGGCCCCACCGCGTCCGCCATCAGACGGTGACGATCCCGTCAAGGCCTCGGAAGGCAGGGAGAGCGGCGCACCACAATACCGGTACTCCTCTCTCACCGCGGCGTCCAACCCTCAGCCGCGATGCATCCCATACGACATCGCGGCATGCCTCAGTTGCGATGTCGCCCAAGCAGCAACGCACCTACTTGTTGGCCGCCACGTCGTCGGCTTACCGGCAAAAGCCCTGACGAGCGGCCCCTCCTCGGGTTCCTCTTCGCTTCACCGTGGGTGTCCAAGCCACGGCTACTGAGCCCCCCCGCCTCGACAATGCGGGAACCCACCGGGGGGGATCACAGTTCTAACCTAACCTAACCCATTTGGTCGGGGTGTCCTGGCTTAGTTACTGCGACCAATTCGGATCGCACGTGATTGGTTACAGACTTCCAACCTAAACTATAATTGAATATCTTTCAGGCCGTTAGTTGAACGACCGCCTAAACTAAACGGCTAATTAAACCAGTTAGCTGCGACATCTACACTACAATATTATAGAGGAAATATTTGTTTGTTTGAATTGAATAAACTCCGAAACTACTGGACCGATTTGAAAAATTATTTCTGTGTTAGATAGTCCATTTATCGAGGAAGGCTATATAATAAAATCACGCTACGACCAATAGGAGCGGAGTATCAATGAAAAATATTAATGAGCTTCCGTTGCGTGCGCTTCGTAAACGGTTAAAGTTACGCAAAAATCATGTATGACGGAATTGATCCCATTTAAAAGTTCAAATAAAAAGTTTTTTTATTTAAATAACCTTCGGAATTTTTATAATAACCTTTTTTATGGTAATCAAATTTGTTCTAAAATAATGCATTATTTGCGAAGGTGTTTTTATAAACATGATATTAATCCTTATCCAAATAAATACATATGCATCACAAGTATTTAATTTTGAACAAAATTGCCCTTGACATCATTTGATTTCAATGAATATCTTAGGAGGTATCATAGTTTTAAAATAATCCGCACTGCTGCCTGTAGCTCTGCGAGGCTACTATAGTTCCTCAAATTAACGCGAGTGAAACCGCGGGGCACTGCTAGTACCTAGGTACTAAAAATTTTACCTTTAAAAATATAAAACACGTTACAGAATAATTCTAAATTATAAATTCTGAATCAACAGGTGTACATTTTATAATTAAAATAGATTGTTTAATATAAATATTTTAAACACAAATCAATAAATAACAAAAATCAACAACTTTTAGTAAAAATAACTAATTAATTATATTTTGGTGTGCATACGTATCATTGATATGATTTCGTACAATAATCATTCATACTTAAATTGAATGAGGGAATCGAGAATTTAATTAAACGATATTTTTATTATAACTTTCGGGGGGAAACAAGAACGGGGGTAACAGTACTAACCCAAACTGCTGAAGGAAGGAAGGAAGAAGAATTAATTTTTATAATGACTATTTATTATTGATTTACCCCTTTCTAATCACTGCAACCTATAAAGAAATAAAAATGCGTTTATTAGCGACCCAAGAAGCTCCTTCACCTTCTTTCTTGGTGCTATACAGGGTGTTACGGAAAGGGTATATCAATACAAACGGGTTGAAGAGTGTATCTGGTCTAGAATCTCTGTACAAAAGGAGAAGACATGGACAAAAAAGTACATTCCAAGTACACATACATAGTAAATAATATTGTATATTGAAAATAGAAAAATGAATTAATACGTTGTTTTTAACCTCTCTGAACTCGTCAGTGTTTATTTCAAAATATTTAGTAATGCATGATGAATTCAAAGTACCGTTTGTCAACTTCCGCCATAGTGGACCATAGAGAAAGATAAATATATTAATGGGCGTTCCATACCATGCATACCACTTGTAGACATGTGACGTGGACGAAAAAATGCTCATATTAGGAACATTTTATTCTTACGAAAATATCTTCATTGGTATTTGTTGCATTTAATAAAATTATCTTTTCATAATATTGATGCGTAAGATAGTTTTTTTTTATATTTCACAAACAAAAAAAATCATAAAACGGAACGCGTTTACTTATTTGACAATGACAATGTGCGTTGTCTATGTCGAATGTCAATGTAATGAAAATAATGAAATAATCACAAAGTACTTTTTGATTGGAATTAATGTTATTGCATATTCTTCATTGCGTACCTACTGTGTTTATGTTTTTGCGAATATTCCTATTTGTCCCCTGCTTATTCCTACGGACTGATAGATACCTTCTACCACTCAATTACCTTGCTATTAACACTGGACTCTGATTTGCATTGCGTTTCGGATTTGTTTTGTAGATCAATATGAGGTGCATCAACTGCGGAATAGCCATGCAAAGGTTGCAGAGGCATCTCATATCCTCGCTTTCTGCACACCATCAAACAAGAGTTTCGCGTTGGATAACCAATGCTCAAACCGAGGAAGCTGTCTGTTGGAAGCTATTTTAGGGTACTATTGTAGTTGCCTTGTAGGAAACAGGACCGTTAGTTGTTGTTGTCACGTTCTGACAATTATCTGGTACCTTGGTTCGGCAAGACACCAAAACAATATCCAAGTTCCAGCTGGATTTATAGACAACATATTATTAACAATTCAAGAATATTAAAACAATCTAACAAAAGGCTAATCTTTCTTGAAAACCATAATTACAATTGTAAAACAATAATATATAAATATGCTTGTATTTTTTAACATGTCTGGTTATGTTTAAAGCAGCTATTTATGTAATTACTAAAGCCCTATACTTACACTTAATCCAGGTTACTGTATTTGTGAAATAAAAATTCTCTATTTTATACAAGCTGGTTGATTGACCTCACTCGGTATCTTCATTAACACTATCGCTGCAATTTATGTTATTTAGGTAGACATTTAAGATATAATAATTATAATATAGGTAGCAAAATATTTTTATTATTTTCTCTAATAAATAAATAATTATTTTTACTCTTTTGCTTTCTTTTGTGCTTCTCTTTTTATAGTATATTGAACTACATATTTAAAAAAATATAAGGGTAATCTGTAAAAATGTACTTTAAAGAAAACCATTAATTTCGAATACACTTTGTTAATTGTTATTATGACTGCCTCGTTGGTCTAGTGGTCGCAAACGCTACTGCTGAGCATGAGGTCCTGAGTTCGATTCCCAGGTCGAACAAAGAGATATAAACCCCATATCTCTCTCTTAATTTTTTCATCAGGAATTTCTCAGTAGTAGCCCGGAGTCTGGACTTATGCTTAATGGCAATCAGCTCGCCCATGGGACTCAAAATAACTGGTGAAATGTGGTTGTACTACACCTCTGACCAACCCTTCGAGGAATATATAGGCGCGATGTTATGTTATTTTTGTTATTATTGTCACATTTTTTGAGACAATCACCCAGTTTCATAAAAATGTTAATCAATATGCAGTTTAAAATCCTTCATTTAGGTGGCCATCACTTTGTTTAAATGCTTAATAATATTAAAACCATATCAGTTATACGTAATAATATAATTCACAACTGTTCGCTATTTTAAAGCGCCTTTAAGTGTTTTAATAGCAAAATTATAATCTATGCACCTTATTGCTAGCGATCTGATTAAAAGGTTTAATGAAACTGTTTTTTGTCTAGTTTGTTGTACTGACAAGTTCTCTGAGTTTTTTATTTGTAGCAATTTAATGAGCAAATATTCACGAATACAAAACACCAAAAATCATAGGTGTACAATAAATTCGATAACTATGCCGACGTCCTTACAAAAACTGGCCATGTCCTTTCAGCTCAAAAGCAGTAACTTTGAAAATGCTTAATATTTTTTTTATTTCGATAGTTTATTAAATTGAAATCATAACAAACGTGTCACCGCACTACTAGGATCTGTAGTGTGTCTGTGCGCCTAGTACACGCACATCACGCCGCCGCGCGCCAGTGCAGCGCCGTGATGTCGAAATAAAAAAATACTAAGCATTCTCAAAGTTAATGCTTTTGAGCTGAAATTTTGTACAGAGATTCTAGACCAGATACACTCTTCAACCCGATTGTATTGATATACCCTTTCTGTAACACCCTGTAGAAGCATCGTGTCAATCTGACGTTTTAAGGGTCCAACTAGGAGTTGCTGCTAATTCTTCTGACATTATTTTAGATGTAAGTTACCGTTTTAAAGCACGATATACGATGTCTACTGGATGAGAATATATATCATTTTCTTAGGTGTCACTTGTCTTTTTAAAATGGCCATGTTGCCATGTAAATTGGCTATCAAGTTCAGGCAAGTTTTACGATTAAAGTAACAAGAAAGGGATCGGGATCGCACTACCTAATAATTTGTAACTTCTTTTTCTACTCTTCGAAGTCACTAGAAAGCTAAAACTACTCTTATACAAGACTGCTTCAGGTTAGTTAGGTTAATGTGTTTCTATCCCTGTTTCTACAAAAAAGCTTTTTCCATTCACGCTACGTGTTAGTTTTCGTTGAGCGAGTAAAACAAAAGTTTAGCTGCTTCCATCTCAGTACTCATTTGTAAGCGGAATTCATTTAGATGGTTTTTATCTTTTTTTAGCGTTTCAATTTGTTTAAAAGCATCCTTTCTAATATCGTTTGCGGTACTATGCATTTGTTTGTTGGCGTCGTTAATCCAGTCAGTAAAGTTGTCATGGTCTTTTCTGCTCTGGCTTTTGTTGTTGCTACATTTATTAATAATCAACTTAGAGTATCATAATTTGCTAATTTCGTAGAGACTGTCATTATAAAATTCTAGACACTGTTAATATGATATAATCTTTTTATTGAAAGATTATGTCCGAAGTTTATAATAAACAGCGTCCCGCTAAATAATTTAATGTTAATCTGAAGCAAGACAATGAACTCTCTCAGATATCGTTGTTTATCATAAAGTCGTAATATCTTTGCTGTATCGCGTAATCGTGTAAATAAATAAAAGTAGGTACCTATATATCTCTGCTGAATTTGAGTAGGTAGGTTCTTGGGTTAATCTTATTGTCGATGTAAGCCGTGTCTGGTTGCCTCTATTTGTACCGCGTAGCGTACCTAGTAGGATTCCTTCACTCTGTTATCAGTAGAATCCGATCGAAAAGAGATTTTTTATCGGCCGAAACCTAAATTCGGGTTAGTTTGCATTTTAGGACGAAAACCGAAAGTGAAAATAAGAATAGTTTGTCGATGGGTTTTTTCTATAGTAAAAGTAAATGAAAGGAAGTGTCTATTTTACTACTTTAAAAATCACATGAGACTTTTATACTTTTCTCAAAGATGGAATTATTAGTAATCAAACAAACTGATGATACTTGCGAGAAAAAGCGTTATTTCCGTATTTTCAGAGTTGTGCTTTTTATAGTACCTAATTATCAAATTCCTCTGAATAAATGTATTGAAATTTTGACGTGAATACGTCTTTAAAATTGCATCCATAGTGGAAGGCAAAAAAACCAATGATAACAAAATCGGGGGATACAGTTTGGTGTTGCAGCCTCATATCTATCATCTCCATCCTAAATTATATTACACCATTGGATAGCTAAAAGATCAAAGAATTCATTACGCCAAATGAGGACTGTAACGCATCGCGCGCGGTGGAGGGGGAAGCGCCGCCAGTTTTAGGTAATTTTGCTGCGTATCAAGATTTCCACTTAGTATAACTTTTGACTCGGAAAAGCTACGACGTTCGTTTAAGTTTCAATCGTCAGCTCTTGTCAAAAAAAAAAACAAAAAAAAAATCAAAATCTATCAATTGTATACAAAAAAAAAATTATATGGGACCAACTTCGGGGTATATCCTTTCTAATCAAAAAAGAATTATCAAAATCGGACTACTCTGTAAAAAGTTATGCGTGATCATACATAAAAAAAAAAAATATATACGCGTCGAATTGATAACCTCCTCCGTTTTTTCGTCGGTTAATTAGTGTAAAATAGTGACACTGAATATAATGAAAAGAAAAATAATATCAAAAATATATAATGACCGTCCTATACGCGTCAAAAAGCCAAATCCAAATACAGAGATCGTATACAGTTGGAAAGAGCTTCTCAAGAGTAATCGAATGGTACCAATAAAACACCATATGACTGAGTCAAGCAGTGCCGGAAACGTATAAGAATGAATGGGGCTGAGCGGATCAACCCCGTTACGTAAACGTATTCACGTACAACACACGGCCGTGTCCATGACACAACCACACCCCATTTTTGATTTCCCGGTACTAGTTCACTTTTTTAAAGTAAAATTGCTGAAAATTTCAGCAGATAATTGCCGAAAACCGAAAATTAAATTCGCTATTCGTATTCGCTAGTTATCAGGGATTCATTACTGTGAAGATATACCTAATACAATTTAGTCTATTAGTCTACAACATAGTTTGTTGAACACCTATTGCCAGGCACATAAGCTAGTTAGGAATCAGGATGTTATAGTGCGTAGGGAGGAACCTAAGTGGATTTCCTACGTTGATCGAATTTTCAATGTCCACGTCCGGTCCGCTCCATTTTCGAACGTCCGGCAAATGCAATTTGGGACTTATAAATTGCGTTGTGTACCTTGATATACGAACTGGAAGTAGTTCCAGTTATGGTATCAAATCATTATTTTAGTGATGCAAATATTGTGCTTTTTAGGGTTCCGTAGTCAACTAGGAACCCTTATAGTTTCGCCATGTCTGTCTGTCCGTCTGTCTGTCCGTCCGTCTGTCCGTCCTGGCTTAATCTCTGTGACCGTTGGCACTAGAAAGCTGAAATTTGGTACCAATATGTATATCAATCACGCCGACAAAGTGGTAAAATAAAAATTGGAAAAAAATGTTTTGTTAGGGTAGCTCCCCTCTATATGTAGAGTGGGAAGTGATTTTTTTTTAAATTTCAACCCTAACGTGTGATAAATTGTTGGAAAGGTATTAAAATGAATAGGGGTTTACTAAAATCATTTTTTGATAATGTCAATAATTTCGGAAATAATCGCTCCAAAAGTAAAAAACAATGTGTCCCCCCCCTCTAACTTTTGAACCATAAGTTTAGAAAATATGAAAAAAATCTGAAAAGTAGAACTTTATAAGGACTTTCTAGGAAAATCATTTTGAACTTGATGGAAACAACAGTTTTTGTACAAAAAAGACAAAAAGTTGTACAAAATAATTTCTGGACTAAGTTTGTAGTATAATCGTATATTCAAGTATTTTATTTAACTTCGTTTACATATTTTATTATTCTGAACGTATCTTTTTTCAAACAAAAAAAGAATTATTAAAATCGGTTCTCGCAATCCAAAATTACCACCGATAACTTCTGGCACGTCTATGTATTAATTAGTAACCCAATTCCCCGAGAGATGGCGCTGTAGGTACTTATTACATTGGGTCGGGTATTATCGAATTGTTCGGTTGGTCTCTCCTTGGCATTGGCGGTATCTTATAACTACATAAAACTTCTATCAGGAACATGCTAAGGCAATTTAGAACAAAACTAAAATTCATTTTTTTAACGCCATCAAAATGTTAAGGTAAAAACCAGTTCATAAATGGTTCGATAGATGGCGTTGCGTAATGACGTCATTTTTTTTAAAGTCGATATTAAAATTTTCCGTGCTTTCATGACCTACTGTGGTAAAGAAAGCTGCTCTTAAACATATTCGTAATTTTATGAGTGGGTTGGTTAAATTAGATTGTGGGTATAATTAACTTCTTTTGCGGATATTGTTCATATTAATTTTGTATGTATATACGCACAGTACGCAGTTACTTGATACGTACAACTCCTAGCTAATTACGATTTGAAGTAGGCTAGTTTGTTAAAATACATAGTGTTGCCTATACAGTATAGTTACATTGAACACTTGTGTATAATTACTTATTGTCCGGTATAAAAATGTTCTCGTATATTTTGAACAGTAATAATCATGTTGAGGACGACGCTGTGCGCGCCTTTCATGATTTGTTAGCCCAACACACATCGTTTCGGCCTAGAGAAGTGTCTCTTTTTCTTTATCCGGAACTAATAGAGCGGGAAAACGATGATTGATGATAACTAATAGCAATCATCGTTTCGGCCTAGAGAAGTGTCTCTTTTTCTTTATCCGGAACTAATAGAGCCTGTGCCTCAAAACGAGTCTCATTTACAACCGAAGTGGGAACACTTATTGTGACGGACGGGAAACTACGGAACCCTACACTGAGCGTGGCCCGACACGCTCTTGGCCGTTTTTTTTTTAATTTTATTTTAATGATAGTGGAAAAACAACATGGTCGATAGATCTGAGTTATGATTTTTTAATTCCTTACTTATGTGATAGACGGAAAGTAGGAAATATAAGCCAATCAAAATCTGGCTTTTGAAACACATAAAATTATGACATACTTACTTAAAATATTCCTTTAATGTAAAAGATATTTATGTTTTATTGTGATTCCTTTTCTGTTATTGCACCCTAGTGCAAGCAAACTTGTTTTGCATAAAATTAATATTGCGAACGGCTGCATATCAGTTACTCCGCGTTGAAATTGATATCCCTTTGCCGGATCTTGCTCAATGAAGTACCTACATAGGTATTACTTAGAATATAATTTATTTACAGTGCGGCTGACGAGAGAATGCGTTCTTGACACCTGTCAGTTTCATACAAACGAATACGTGTTTTGCGAATTCGATCTATATTATCTACTAGAATTGTCGCACTGACAGGTGTCAGAAACGCATTCG
Organism: Amphipoea lucens; assembly: GCA_947508005.1. Lineage (NCBI taxonomy): Eukaryota > Metazoa > Arthropoda > Insecta > Lepidoptera > Noctuidae > Amphipoea > Amphipoea lucens. Next base: position 10,831,236 of record OX382358.1, read on the forward strand.
TTCGACGGCCGGACTGTAATAATTAAATCGACTATACCATATTTATGGTCAGTTCTTCTGAAGAAAGAACAGACTATGACCATGTTCTTCCTACAGATCCGTCTGATGTGATCGAAATCCAGACAGATACGGCCTACTTGAAGTAGTGCAAAGTTGTAATAAAGCTAAACCGTCTGAGGCCTGAGTGTCAGTTGAATCGAAGCCGTTAATAGTTGATATTCGCTTGATGAAACTTCACTTCGTCTAATTCTTATTGACCTGCAGCAGATCAATAATAATAAAAATGTTTATTTGCACCTTCAAAATTAACATAGAAACAGGTTTACAATAAAATAGGCCGAAAGTTAGTTACATTATTTTACATGTTAGAGTTGCAACTGATACACTAAGCAATGCTAAAGTGAAATACTAAAGTGAAATACTAAAGTGAATGAACAGTAAACATGTTATTTTAGGTTACCCGTTTCAACAGTGTTCGCGGTTATTATTAGTCCTCAGCCTCAGTTCCTCAGATACTAAATTCTGTAATTAGAGTATCATAAATACAAAATTATAGCTCCTACTACAAGTAGGTACCTAAACAAAGTACGAGTCGTGACTCGTGAAAACTAATTAATTTGTCTGGATGACACTAATTAGTTAGCCTATTTTAATTACTGCAAAACAATATAGCGGAGGTCGATGAGTTCAGCAGATTTATGTTCCTCTTTAAGTGCGTTTTTTGTGATACAAGTTTTAGGCTTCTGTACAAGTGTGAAAACAGACAGGCTTTTGTGGGATTATACATCCGTCTGCTCGAATGACACAAGACTCTTTCTAGTTAAGAGATAACCAGTTGAATTTGCAAATTGATGCGTGTCGTAGAATATCTATACTATAACCCTAATTGACAACATTTCATATTTTTAACCTGCATGTATTATTACGTTATATAAAAGTAAATTCAAATCTAGGGCACCCATATTTTTTCGTTTTTCGAAATTATGTACTTTTCATTCATAATTTTAACGTTGAAATTCGGTGTATTCTAAAAAGACGTAAGTGCCAGATGACGGTAGAATGGCGATATTACCTTTGCTTTATTGTGACCCGTCAAAAAAACTGTTAGATGTCACTTGTCTCAGTTGTTGTTTTGGTTTCTTCATTGGCGTATATTTTTCATTGGGATCCATTTTGTTGGCGAAATATCAATCAAAAATTGATAATATTAACAGTAAGCAGCGTGTCGAGTTGATAGGAAAAAATATTGCTGAATTCAATTCAGTTTTTTAGTTGTTTTCTAGTTACACTTCTTAGGTGACATTGACATGTCTAGTTTGATGTAATGTTTTCAATCAAAGCCATTGGAATGCGCAAAGGTAACTACCTCATTCCGCCGTTTATGTGACGTCATCACATGTTTTTTGATTTTTATTTTTTTTCTCAGAAATTTAGAAATAAAAAAATAAAATAAAAATATATTTGAACTAAGGATACGAAAATAAAGAAATAGTATTTTTGTTTTAAGGTCGTGTCAGGTTTGAAATGTTGTCAATTGCGTAATACACTATCAATCTCAATCTGAATCATTTTGAAGGATATTGCTAAAAATTGCTTCATATGTTCGAAAAATTTGTCTGCTCGACCACGTAAATAACGCAATGAATGTTGTTGAACTGTCAAAATGAAAGCCATGATAGTGTGTTACGTAATTACCCCTCTGGGCACATGACAACTCATCTGCTTTAGAAAACAGGAACGAACTTCTCTTATGTTATGAAAACAAAGCCACTCAAATATTTGTACATAAAAAGTCGGTGCTGCACTTATCGGTAGCGGTAAATATGCAAGGCTAGGAAAACAAACATTTATATTTTTGTCGATACGAGCATAGGATCGTGTGTTCGGGTTTCTCGCTGGTGGGTCGGTAATGTTTGAAGAATATTGTGTACTTACTAGTGACCTTTGCGACCTCTGTATGTACATAGCATGACCGTTTCGTATTGACATGAAAGGTTGGGCAGAGGTGTAGTGTTTGTCGATGACCTCATTAGGGCCAAAGGATCCCACCTCGTAATAATGGTAGCTAAATAAAATCATAAGCAGCAATTTTCATGATGATTGTTTACAGTTTCATATTGAATTGAAGTAGGGTTTGTTGAACTAGTTTCTCTTGAGGTGGTTAGTTTCAGTACGACTACTGCAACTGCAACGCACAGTCATGAGTGCTAATATATAGGTATACACTTGGAAAAAAAAACAACAGCTATTTTCTCGTGGAATAATGATTGCAATCTTTACAAACCAAGACCTTTTCGTGATTCGGAACGCAAATTAAGCCGTTAGCCCCGGCGGATCTTTGACAGTGGTTACGGGTCGTCAGAAGATCGACAGTCAGACAACCAGTCTTACCAAGGAGTTTCGTATTAACCGGTAACTGGGTTGTGGAGGTCAGATAGGCAGTCGCTCCATGTAAAATACTGGTATTCAGCTGCATCCGGTTAGTCTGGAAGTCGACTCCAACATAGTTGGGAAAAGGCAAGGCAGATGATGAATGATTGTAAATTTGAGATTATTAGAGTATTTCATAATAGTATGGCTTCCAAATACTATGTTTCTAACGACATAACACTATAATCAATACAGTAGGAGAAAATCACTTTTAAAGTACCTAAGTGTATAAATATTTAGTGCTCGTGAACAGTCACGACTTCACGAGCACTAATATTTATGCACTTAGCTACTTTAAATTCATTATTAGGTATGTACGTATCTAAATATTAGGTCCTTACATATGAAATTGGCGTTTTGTATGGAAGGAACAAAAAGTCGAATATTTTTTAATATAATATATTTAATTAATCAAAGTATGAACCATTGTTTTCAATGCACTTTTGCCATCTTATAGGTAGTTCATTGATCCCTTTACTAAAAAAACCAGTCGGACGGGAATCAATAAAATCTTTGAAGGCGATTTGGACTGCCCCATCGGAGTTGAATTTTTTCCCTTGCAAAAAGTTATCCAAATTGCGAAAAAAATGGTAATCTGTTGGAGCAAGGTCCGGGGAGTACGGAGGATGTCTAAGACATTCCAATTCAAGCTCTTCTAATTTGGTAGCCGTCTGTTGCGCAGTGTGTGGTCTGGCGTTGTCGTGAAGCAGCAGTGGCGTGGAGCGATTGACCAGCCTTGGTTGTTTAGCCGCTAGCTTTTCCATCATGGTTTGTAATTGCTGACAATAGACATCAGCTGTAATAGTCTGGCCAGATTTGAGAAAACTGTAATGAACAATACCGGCACTAGTCCACCAAACGCTTACAAGTAACTTTTTTGGGGTTAATTTTCGCTTCGGGCAGGATTTGGCTGGCTGGCCAGGATCCAACCATTGCGCTGAGCGCTTCCGATTATCGTAAAGAATCCATTTTTCATCACAGGTAATGATTCGGTTTAAAATACCTTCATTGTTGTGCCGGTTCAGTAATGTAACGCAGCAGTCGACGCGCGTTTGCCGGTTTGCTTCAGTCAATTCGTGAGGTACCCACCTTTTCTTTTGCAACATGACCGCCATACACATCATTCACCCTTCGAGTCGTTTCCGCAGCACTAGTGCCACGGCGGAACTCGTACTCGTAAATAATGCGATATTTTAAATTTTCCATTTTGTAAAATGAGTGACGCAAACAGAAAAAACAGAAGAAAAAAAACAAATGAATGACGGTCATCGAAGCACAAATACATGAGTAAATAGCTGTACAAATTTGAATTTGGAATTCCTTACCAAAGAGGAGAAATTCGTGATTAAAGTGGCCAGTACGAAAAACGCCAATTTCATATGTAAGGACCTAATATGAACGATTAGGTCTCGCATGTAGTAAAACGCATGATTGTTTTATCACAAAATATGATGTTACATTGGCCTTGTGTGTGTTTCCGGTATCGTATCGATAATAGTCCTCCAAATCGTTTTATGTTCGATGTTGTTCTAAGAAAATAAGTTTTTAATTGCGACAGCAATGGGTAGGCAGAAATATTCTCTTCTGGCAGTTCACTTCCATCCAATTGCATTGCCGGTTTCAGTATGTAAACTTTATATTACAACGTTTTAGTTGTAAACAAGTGCAAACTGAAAGATAATATCGCAATGCATCCCGTTATGTGGAGACTTTATTTCCTAGAAAATAAAGTCGCCATGCTATCTGATTATGTATGACCAACTTATACCTACGTGGGCAAATGCAAAATTTATTAAAACTACGCAAAAAAGTCGTGAGCAAAATGCGGACTTAAATATCCGTTTCCCCAAAGTGAACTTTATTCGTGGCTAGCTTTTTTCGAGGTTTCGCATCGGACGTACAAAATTAAACTAGAAAAAAAATCGTTCTGTATTCTGTTTCGTTTTTGCGGGAAACTACTCACGAAGTTTATCACGGATTCCCATAGAAATCGGTCAGTAAACTCTGAACGATTCACGGTTTCAAATTCAAAGATCGAAAAGTTATGCTTGCGAAAAAAAAAAGTACAAGGTGGAATGGCAGCCACTTCAAATTTTCTTCATAATTTTTTTACAAAATAGATCGCGGCATGTCGTTGATTCAGATTTTTGTAAAATGTTATTATTATCGTGATAACTTTGTTAGATCATCATCATCTGCCGAGTCTTTCACAAATTTTTGGGTCGGCTTCCAGTTTAACCGGATGCAGCTGGATACCATTATTTTACATGGAGCGACTGCCTATCTGACCTCTACAACCTCGGTTACCTACTGGGTAATACGATACGCCTTGGTAAGACTGGTTGTCAGACTTTCGGGGTTTTGACGACCTGTAACGACTGTCAAAGATCCACGAATGACAGCCGGGACCAACGGTTTAACGTGCTGTCTGCGGCACGGAGGGTCTTGGTATGTAAAGGTCACTCATCCACAAACCGACCGCGGCAAGCGTAGCTTAACCATCGATCGACCCGTGCAGCTGTTATTATTTAGCCACGAGCCCCCTCTTCCTTTGCTAGATAAGGGAAGATTTATTATATATTAGATATTAGACCGGGCCGTGCCCGGGGTGTACCGTGTACGTGGCCCGGATGGGACACGGATCATGCACTGTGTAATATAAACTGCTTCATGCAAAATGTAAATAAAGTTTTAAATCCGTGCCCCGTCCGGGCCACGTACACGGTACGCCGGGCACGGCCCGGTTTAATATAAATCTTATAAAGCTACCTATATAAGATTTATAGGATGAAACAGGTTTTTTACTCATTTGCCTTGACTTGGTCGTTTCGACTAGCGCGTACAGGATCTACTCGTATTGTTATTTTATATCCCAATTTTATCTGCCGTTATCCCAATTTATTTGAGGTCGGTGCAACATGTCTTTTTCTTCCATACTTCTCTATTAGTCGTCATCTCGTCATCCTCTTTTTAACCATTCATCATTCACACAGTCCATCCATCGTGTCTGTGTCCCTACATATACAGGCAGAAAAAAAAACAATCTAATACCGGATTGATTTAGATTGGCAGTCCCAACAGGCCAGACCACATACGAACTAGATTAAGAAATGTGAGACGGCCTGCGGTAACAGGTAGGTAATACATTGCCCTAGCTCGGTACAAGTAGGTATTAAGTATTTATTTATCTAACTTTAGGCAATCTGCGAATTACATTTGCAAAAGATAGACTATTATTTGACACAATATTCACACATTCATTCACGGAACTCCAGACATAGGTACTGACATGATCGTCTTCCATCATCTGCTTCCGCAATATCTTTGCGCAACTGCCATCCAAAACTGTAGCCAGAGCTGAATCCCCAGTCTGTCGTACCTACTCTAAAACTGCTCCATGCCCTTCTGACTGGCAACTATGAATGTGATGTGTTTGCGGATGAATGGAGTAAAATTATACCTACGTAATATGTCTGGTGTTATCTGAGAGAAAGTATGCAAGGGAGTCCTCTGTTTCATGTTAGTTTAAATTACACATCATATTGTCTCTATGTTAATTAATATAATTGGTGTTGTACCGTTTTAATTATAAATCCGCGAACACATCAAAGTCAGGTTTAGCGTTCATGAGAGCGTTGACCGCGGAGAGAGTGCGGTGGATTATAGTTTGGTCCTTCGAGTCTAAAAGAATTTACTTTTAACTCTAGATATTTAACGAATTTCGTGCAGAATATAGATAAAAACAGGGTATGAAACTGCAATGTTAACAACAAAAAATAGAAGTATTACATAGACTCGTATAAAAGGACGAGAATAAAATAAATAGCTAGTTCTGAACGTTTGTTTATTGTCCACCGACTTGAGGAAGTGTGGACTAGCTGACCGTTCCTCTCTTCAAAACTAATGCTATTACGAGGTAAAATTGTTTGTAAAAGCATCTCTGGAAGTGTATTGAACCAATCACAAAAAATATGTATTTTAACCGGTCAAGCGGCGCGGTTCGCCGATCGGCGACGTAACAATAGAAAATCAATTGTGTCTCATTAGCGGAGCTTGACAGATTAATTATAGAAAGCTACGCTATTACTGAGTGGCATGGGATATGTTTGACGCAGTCATGTTCAGAAGCTAGTCTCGAATATCTTGACTCCCGCAAATAAAATAATTTAGGACTAAATTGTTCTATTCTCCTAGTTTTCAGTTTTCACAATACCAGGCTAAATGTGTGCAATAATACAACATGTTGGACTCCTTGATATTTTTCTAATTCGTTAGAAACATTTTAAGCACAACCGTGGATAATGTACCTAATAGCAATTATGCGGTCAGCCATGCGTGAAAATTCTGAAAGAAAATCGAGTGATATTTTTTATAGCAGAATAAACTGGCGTCATGTGTTTGTTTTACTATTATTGTTGTTATTAAGGATATTAAAACAGTTCTTAATAATGAGGAACGAGGTACATATAATGCCACAAACCTGCGGGATAATTGCGCAACACACTATCAGTAGCAATGGCTTTCATTTTGACAGTTCATTGCGTTAGGTAATTACGTTGTTGAGGAGACAAATTTTTCAAACATATAAATCAATGGATTAGCAATATCCTTCAAAATGATTCAGATTAAGATTGATGGCGTGTCGGATTGCGTGTATTATTATTTATCACTTTGTAGTGTTTTTTTTCTGAAGTCGGTTGTTTTTTTGTTGTTCATCGACTGCGTCGCCGCGCGCCGTCGCGTCGTTAGCAGGCCAGATGGGCTAGTGAGACTCAAATAAAATGGGTGATATAACCCGGCAAGCCGTGTCCCGTATATTACGACGAGATACTAGTTTTAGCTGACCTCGCATTGTATAGGCTTTACGAACAATGAGAAGTCAGCTCATAATGAAAAGTTAAGCTTGATATGCTGTTGTGAGTACCTATGTTAATATGATGAAACAATTAATTTCGTAACAAATTGTGTCCGTGGGCGGACTGTCCTCATTTTCAGTTTTCGTGCTTGTGGATTTTCCTTGATTTATGATCCTGGTAAAACTTTTCATAGCTTGATTACACTTCACTTTTTTCGCTGTATCACCAGTCAGGTTTGTTTGGATAATAGATAAGATTCCACCAAACAGTGAGACCATAATGTCCAAATCATAATGTCCTTTCACATAAAAGTAAACGGCCTTAAAAATAAAGCTTTGTTACTAAGTATTATCATAAAAAAAGAAATAAACATAAATGAAAGCATTTAAATGTTTTCAAAGCGTTTAAATAAACGCTTTCGTTTCACGTATTTATATCTTTTTTCCGGCTTCAAAATATATGAGAGTTTTAATAAAAGTGATGGCGTTTTATAAATATCAGATTTGAAGGCAGTAGGTAATTGGGTGACATATTGCGGTGGACTCAAGGTCATCACGTTTAATGTGTTCCAAATGGATGTTGAAAGGATAGGTGTTTTATTTACTGAATACCACAGTGTACACGGTCAAGGAGGTCACCCTTATCTCTCTCGAGGGTGTCGTAAGACGGAATGAGATGCTGTAGGTATAATTTTAATGGGTATAATTTTTTAATTTTCTCACTTTAGGCTCCCTTATGCTCGGTTCCTATAAACAAAAACGAATCGTTTTGCCAATGCAATGGTAGTATTTTTTATTGCCAAACTGGGCATATAAATAGATTCGTAAGCTAACTTCCATATGGGTCTTCCATGGGGTATACTGTGCAAAGCTATGAGGTCTTTGCTTCATTATTGGTAAAGATACAAGAGTCATAATTTTAATCAATAACGGTCCGTAAATTACAGGAATCGGCCATTGATCGTGAATATAGAATGATAAGTAACTTTGTGTTGTTGAGAGACTTACAGATGTTACAGATGTTACGGAGTTAAGAAAGGCTTGTTTGAAAGGAATTCTTTACATAATTGTACTGCTGACTGTAATTATTATTTTACTGCATCCTCGAAACCTTACCAAAAGTCCATAAAAGAGGTAAACGGAAACTTGTTTAAAGTATTTTTCCCTTGATGAAAATTCCGAGAGCTCGAGTTTCCGTCCGCATGGCGGTCGTCGGTCGGGAGCTTCCTCGTTCATTAATTTTATTAGTGAGGTAGACCCACTAAGCTCGCTCGTAAAACAACAATCTTGAGTGCAATCAATTTTAAATATGTCCTACCTATCTTGTTCTAGTTGCTTCATCGGTTTGTGGTAACGAGTTTCGCAACTAATTTACTTTTCTTATTTATTAAACATGAAGCGTCTACTTTCTAGCCTAGTCTCCAAGAAGTTTTTTATTGCATCGCCTGTTTCGCTTTCTGGTTAAAAATTGCTGCGTCCCCTTATGTTCGTTACCCCTGAGACCCTTAAATCAGGCAAGAGCATGAATAATTTGCAGCAATACCTTAAGAGAAAAATTCTCTAAAGGGTCGCATGCAACCGAAAAAAAGACGGCGTTTATAAAACTGTCGTTTATCCTGCTCTAACCTGTGGAACTTTGTGCTGGCCACTGAATAAACAACAGACTTCTACATCCAACTTCGTTAATGATGTTAAGGTGGGCAGAGGTGTCACGTTACTCGGAGGAGAAAAGGAGTAGGTTCGTAAGTAGTAGGAAGCTTTACGTTAAGGTAGCGGCGATTGAAGAGAAAACTTTTGTTGAACTAAGTAGGTATTTACTAGTTGAAATGATTACGGAACGGAAGTAGATACGGAAATAAGGTTAGGAAGTATCTCTAGCAGATAAGACTGACAGTATCAACTGACGGGGACACAGGAAAATACATTTTTTTTGTAACTCTGCAATGTCCCACTTCCCACTCCTGGGTAAATTTAAATATTTTCATCTTTTTAAAATCATTAGGATTGTTTACATAATATTAATGTGGAGTAAAACACATATGCTCGTGTTCAGTTATCACAAGAGATAAACGGGCGGAGATACGAGGCAATGACAATAGTCTAGCGGCTAGACTTTGGCCCATTACTTAGGTTCTATTTGCAAACTTGATTGGATAAGGTTCAAATACGAACCTTAATCTGGCTAGATGCCCTAACAAAGACAATATGCTCGTAAACTTCTACAAACTTCTACAACCTTACCTAAGCCTTTAATCGCTTTTTTCCATCCCACTGTTGCGTTGGTAACAAGATTTATCAATTTCCTTTGATAAGGGTTTAAAAAGTCCTTCAGATTAATAAATTGTTCATCGTTTGTGACGGGTATTTTCTGAGAGAATACTTTTATGGTGTAACTACTTTTGCATACTTAATATAAAAAGTGATAACAAAGCGACCAGAATCTTTCATCTGGGCCGCGGCAACATCTTGCGAGGACGCTAATGAAATTTTTCCGGATAAAAAATGACGTCATAATAAAAAATGCGGAATCCAAAAGGATTTTATTTATCATACAAATGGGAAACATGGGAGGCTATTTTACGAGTGAGGATATCCAAGAAGATTTTATTGCAGAAGGGATTTTTTAAAATAAGTAGTTAAATTGTCGATTATTTACGATACGCGGGGTAATTGCGTAACACATTAACAGTAGCAATGGCTTTCATTTTGACAGTTCAAAAACATTCATCATTGCGTTATTTACGTTGTTGAGCAGACAAATTTTTCCAACATCTGAAGTAATGGATTAGCAATATCTTTCAAAATGATGCCGATTGTGATTGATAGTATAGTTTACGCAATTAGGGTGCTGGTCTAGGGCACGCCACGATAGTGGCGGTAAGACCCCTCTTTGAGGAGTGGCTAGAGAGGCGTCACGGCGTCCTCACCTATCGCCTGACGCAGGTCCTCACCGGACACGGATGTTTTGGGAGGTTCCTGCACATCATCAGGCGGGAGGAGACGCCCGGGTGTCACCACTGCGAGGATCGCCCAGAGGACACGGTGGAGCATACGGTGGAGGTCTGCCCCGCATGGGCGGAGCACCGCCGTGCCCTCGTAGAGGCGATCGACAGCGGCGGCGACCTCTCGCGTCCGGCCCTGGTTCAAGCCATGGTCCAGGGCGAGAGGGAGTGGGAGGCGGTCACCTCCTTCTGCGAAGCAGTCATGCTAGCGAAGGAGGTGGCGGAACGGCTGAGGGAGAGAGCCTCACACCCCAGCCGCCGCGGGAGACGCTCCGGGCGTCGGGAGCCGCGTGACGACTCCCGGCCACAGTAGGCGCGGGCCTGCGGACGGAGAGTAATGGGTAGCTCACCGTCCGATCAGGACCAGGCCCGTGCCGGACGGCGCGTACGTGTTCCACGCGCGCCTCAAAGAGATGTCAGCATAAAGGAAGGGGCCTGCCAGGGCCGAAGCCTGCCGGGGGTGCGGGATTGTCCGAAAGGGTTACCGCTACCCCGGAACATAAAGGGCTAAGGAAGGAACACGGATGGGTTTTAGTCAGTAAGAGTCTGACACTCCCTTCGCTCCACCCAGAGCGGGAGGGGTCATTTGATGATTTCACATCCATAAAAAAAAAAAAAAAAAAAAAGTGTGCTGGTCTGTCTACAAAATTAGCAACTTTTGTTTTTTTAAATGTAGCAGTAAAAACCACGTAGTGCTTTTAAGGGTTGAAACAAGCAATAGAAAATCTATATTCCAAATCATAATCAGCATTCTTACTCTATTGTACTTACTGCTACTGTATCGGGCAGGAAATAGTCCTCCCTCGCAACAAAACACTGATTATGCCATCATTATCACCGAATATTCATAGAAAACTGAACACACATTTATTTTAGAAGGTTAACGAGAGCGGTTCTAGCACAATTATAATTTTAATTACAGCGAAATAAATGGAGCGCTTTATAGTTATTTCATTCAGAATGAGGGTCAGCCCTTAACATTCCTTTATATGAAAGCCAAAAGAGAAAAGAAAATGGAAACACGAATAAAAAGTTATTCAGAATACTGTAGTGCAGTCTATTTCAGACGCGGTTTTAAATGGCTGAGACGCTTTTATGGTGAAGATGAATGTATGTCAATGGCGCTACAGAAGCGTAGCGAGATTGTAAAACTGTAGGTACCTACTAGTTTGTAAGGGCGATTTAACATCAGGGCGATTTAACGTCACAATTTCCCATTGTTTTATGACTGCTCTGCTCTAGTTTATGTATCGTAGTATTTGGTTGTCGACATGCATATCAGGACTATTATGGGATGTGTAGGATTGATTCAATAAAATAAATATTGGTCCTTCGATACGAATTAGGGTCTTCCCACATTTATCGACGCGGAATCGGCTAACGCCGGTCAAAAAAGCCTTTATGTCTACGTAATAAGGGTGTTACTAATATCATTCGAATCGGCTCGGCTCGGACGACGGGGCGCTACGCCGATCGACGGCGAAACGAGCCGTTTGCCTATTAGCTCGAGTAGTTTGGTGATACGCACTCGGCTTAAGCCGATTCGGCGTCGATAAATGTGGGGACACCCTTAATTGTTACCTGCATAAACTTTGTTAATGAATAGCCTGGTTGATTAATATTATTCGTAACACAATCTCGCAATCGTCGAGAAATCCAGCTGCATACGCAGCTCATCCAAGTACACACTTACATTTTTGTGCGTATTAGATAGGGCGCTCTTGCACATTTTATGCGAATTAGGTTGAAAATTAAGGTATTTTTTTCTGCATGAGAGGAGATTAGTACTGAGGTCCCTCGTTAATTACTTTCTATTCTTTTTGCGAGTGTGGGGTGTCTCCTAAACACACAAGCTATTCAGACTCGGGAACTAATTTGTCTGATCTAAAAAGTAACGTTTGTTCTGATAATGAATTGAACCGGCCCCGAGCACAAAAACCTAATCTTTATTCTACGAGTATTGTGAACCGAAACGCATACGACACACATTGTTGATATTAATTGTTGTTCACGCGTGTGAATTTAATTTATAGTAAATGCGTGACTGAACGACGTAAAAAGTCGTGGTCTAACTAAAATGACTGACGTCATCATCATGATGATTGTGTAGATACCAATAGTTAGGTACTGTTTCCCTAATGAAGATGGTGAGGTATGTTTTATTGGCGTTTGTGTGATAATAATGTCCGTGTAATTTCAATTTGTATGTATCCTCAATTCTCACTTCTTTCTTATCTCGAAATTGGTTAATCGATTTAAGGGCCTTATCATACTAGCGGATTGCGAGCATCCTCAAAGCGGAGCGGGCGTGCAACGAACACGCGTCGTATGCGCAGCGAATTCGTTGCGGACTCGCAACGACATCGCCGCGAATGTTACTGTGCGTGTGTGTGGATGCCATTGTTACTGAGTGTATTGTACGTCGTTTACTTGCTACAAACACGCGACGAAAACGTTTCGAATTTGCCACGCGTCCGCGATGTCTTCGCTGTGCAGCCGCGGCGTGTTCGCGACGCATTCGCTGCGCGCCCGCCCCGCCACGCAGCCGCTCGTAAATGGCTCACTAGCCATTTACGAGCGGCTGCCCAAAAAAAACCAAAAAAAAGCGATTTAACACAGTAAGGGCCTTATCACACTTCATAAGGCCCTTACTGTGTTAAATCGCTTTTTTTTAATTAAAATTTGGACAATCTTCTGGTTCAATCAATCAATCAACTCAGCCTATCGCAGTCCATTGCTGGACATAGACCTCTCCCAGGCTGCACCACAACACCCTGTCCTCCGCTTTCCGCATCCAATCTATCCCAGCCACCTTCTTAAGGTCGTCGGTCTATCTAGCTGGAGAGCGTCCCACGCTACGCTTGCTGATCTGGTTATAAAACTGGTCTGGGAAAAATACTTGGCCATTGACGAATTTTGTCTGTTTTTTGTTTAAATTATTATTTAAACAAAAACAGACAAAAGTTCCATAGTTCAATCTATAATTATAATATTTACTGAAGCGATTACGTCTTTTGATAGTCTTAACAAGCATAGTGCTATAGTGGTTATTTCACTTCAATGTTAAATCATAGTTGAAGCGAAACTGATGAGATTTGTCAAGGTTTGACATTATTGTATGGAAATTAAAGAATGAAATAATCATGCAAACGCTTATTACGTAAACCTAAATATTATAATAATATAAGGAATTAAAGGGGTGTTATTACATAGTAAGGTAGGTAGGTACAGTTTTGCAAAATCTAATTTAACATTTTCCTTATTCATTTGCAGTAATAATTGAACTAATTGGTTTTATAGTTTCCTTGGAGGATAGCTGTATAATAAAATCAATACAATACTCTCAATATACCCAATGCGTAGATCAGCTTGTAAACTAACTGTATGTAAATGGCTTAAAACTCTCGGTTATCAGGCAACTGAGAGTCTTCCTATCCGCTAAATTTCTATCTCCTTCACAAACGTACACTATCACACTCATACACACCTTCGTATACGTCACACAAACTCACACACATAAATTGTATATTTATGCCCAATCTAGATTCATTTAATTTTTTCTTTATATTTAACTGTGCCTAGAATTTAAGTAAACTTCATCACACGTAAGTCTTGGCATGCTGGGGATACAGGTATTTTATACCACTAGGCACTCGGGCACCAGTCTCTAACAAATGTTAATATATTTTTTGATTTAGCTCTTCTTGTCTGCTACATCATTGGTGATGAAAAATAAATACGTAATTAAAAAAAAATATTTCGAATTATGACTTATTAGCTGTTCGCGCGCCGCGGCTTTACCCGCACGGAGGACGGAAATTATCACGAGATCATATGTACTACCGGGATAAAAAGTAACTTAGGATGGCTCATAGCCTAGCTGTGTGCAAAACATCCAAATCCGTAACGGCAGACAGAGTGGCATTCGCATTTATAATATTAGTATGGATTAATAAGTATAATAATATTATCTTCTGTCTTGAACTAAAAAAGGGTTGTTCGTTATGCTTATCTTTGTGCGATCAAACATAAATGCATTCATGCACAGTGTTTCATTAAACATCGTTATCAGATTAAAATTTCATCAATCGTTTTTCAATGAAATTTTTAATTATTTTGTCGCTTGTTTACATGGCGTTTGCAAGGTCAGCTTCATGCTGTTAATGTCCAAGTGATTCAGAGTTTAAAATTGGAAATGTATTGATTGTTTAAAATGTTAATGTTAGATAGACTGCCTAATGCACTTCGGTATTGAACAATATTGTTTTTTTCCTTATGGTACGAAAACCTTGAATAGGACTTATTTAAGTATTGAAAATAGTATAATTACCTGTCTACAAGCCATTGTATTACTTCATGATTTAAAAATAGCTCACTAGGCAGAAAATTGATTCAAAAATCTATATAACAAAAACATTATATTTTATTATCGGGCGAAACCGTTCCACGTTAGCCGAGAAACCTTAAAATTGAAATGTTTATGGAACGAAAATCGCCAGCAGGGTAAGGCATAGATAAAATTTGGATATGATCCGTAAGCCGGGACGGGTGGTGAAAAACCGCCGGGATGCCCACGTCATGTTCAATAAGCTTTAGCGACGAATAAAAATTCTTGGCGCCCAACCTTTCTATCTAAAGGGATGAAACTACACTCGATTTTTATTAGACAAAATGTTCGGCCGCTCGTGTTCAAGTTTGCTTGAGTGAAATATGATTACAGAATGGATTATTATAAAAACCGGACAAGTGCGTATCGGACTCGCGCACGCGCACCGAGGGTTCCGTACAGGACCATTCAGGTCCAGGTCCAGTTCCGTACAGGTTGAGGAGTGGCTACAGAGGCGTCACGGCGTTCTCACCTACCGCTTGATGCAGGTCCTCACCGGACACGGATGTTTCGGGAGGTTCCAGCACATCATCAGGCGGAAGGAGAAGCCCGGGTGTCACCATTGCGAGGATTGCCCGGAGGACACGGTGGAGTGTACGGTGGAGGTCTGCCCCGCTTGGGCGGAGCACCGCCGTGTCCTCGTAGAGGCGATCGGCAGCGGCGGCGACTTCTCGCGTCCGGCCCCGGTTCAAGCCATGGTCCGGAGCAGTGGGAGTGGGAGGCAGTCACCTCCTTCTGCGAAGCAGTCATGCTAGCGAAGGAGGTGGCGGGATGGTTGAGGGACAGAGCCTCACGTCCCAGCCGCCGCGGAAGATGCTCCGGGCGTCGGGAGCCGCGTGACGACTCCTGGCTGTCGTAGGCGCGAGCCTGCGGACGGAGAGTAATGGGTAGCTCACCGTCCGATTAGGACCGGGCCCGTGCCGGACGGCGCGTATGTGTTCCACGCGCGCCTCAAAGAGAAGTCAGCACAAGGGAAGGGGCCCGTTAGGGCCGAAGCCTGCCGGGTCAGCGGGATTGTCCGAAAGGGGTACCCACCCTAAAAAAAAAAGGGTTCCGTACTTTGTAGGTATATAAATAGTTTATCACGGGCCTATGTCACGACGCACCGCTCGCAGTGTCAACGCTAGACAAAAGGAACCGCGCCGCTTGCCGCTAAGCCAAAAGTCGTGGCCGGGCGGTAATAGCTTACGGTCGCATGTAGTAATAACGTTAACTTAGGCCGACGGATATCAATAATGCAACTGGTTATTAATTTACAACAAAAGTTTGCCATACAACATGCATATTGCATTATCCATTTGCATATTATGTATAGTGCAACCTTTCGTCAATATTGGGGCGAAGAATAATGTTTTATCTGCATCATCTTATGCTTCAAACATTTCGTTGTAAATGTATTAAATATTTAACTAAATGAATAGGCTGACTACATTCTTCATTTCTTTTACCTTAGTAAAAGAAACTAAAGAATTAATACTTCTCAGCCAGCGGGGTAATTGCATAGCACATTAACAGTAGCAATGGCATAGACAGTTTGACATTTGGCAGTTCAACAACATTCATTGCGTTATTTACGTTGTTGAGCAAACAAACTTTTCGAACATATGAAGTAATGGATTAGCAATATCCTTGAAAATGATCCAGATTGTGATTAAAAGTGTTTTAGCGCAATTAGTGCTGGCCGTCGTGTTAAAAGTATAAAAGATTGACCCTTCACAGATAGGTAGCGCGAATTTTAATAGTCAAAGTTTCGTACGCAAGGAACAACACAGTTAAAGATTTTCACTCCCGGTATCTACGAAAAATATATTAAAAGTGTAAACATTTAAGAAAAAGAAAAATAAATAAGTATCATAAGCTAAAAGCTGAAGTCTCAAGTAGGATCAATAAGGACCAAAAAATACTGATTCTGTCTTCGACTGAATTCGTTCCACAGTTTTACGCAGTCAAATGAAGATTCTATATTGTGACTTTCATGACATCATTTCTAAATGTAATATAATTTAACATAGCGACAAAAAAAAAAACACTTGAATAAACACGTTCACTTGATTCTTCGTAAACATACTGAACTGGTCAAGCCCCGCGCGTTACCGATCGGTGACGAAACAATAGAAAATCAACTGTGTCTCATTAGCGGAGCTTGACAGATTAATTTGATAGACGATCTGTTTGTTTTCTATTTATTAAATACAAAACAAACAGATCGTTTATGAAATCAATCTTACGAGTAAATAGCAGCCGGGGGCTTAGTTTTAGACTTTTGCTGTAATAGTAAAGAAATGCTCAAGAGGTTAAATACACATAGGTACACATGGTAATGTTCGATAATGTTTCAGTAATAAATGCTTTTACGCTCGATTCAGTACGAGGTGGCAAACATGTATTGATTAGTTAATTACTATTTAGTTGCTATGCTAATAATTACACGTAATTGTATGGGTTCTATACCTGTGTGGGGTGTGGACTGTCATTTAGCCTGACGGTCATTCACCCGCAATTAGCTTTGATAATGTTGTTATTACTTCACCAAAGCGCCAAACATTATACGGGGGAGTATTTCGACTTACTTAGAGGGGGCCATGATCAAGGGGGGCTTCCATGTGGGTGTACAGTCATGATCACAAATATGTTTTTTTTAAGATGGCGTGTATTTAATTGAACCTCAATTTTATTAATTCCCGTTTTGCTTTATTAAAAATATTAATGAACACTCTAATATGATGAATGCGCCTCTTTTTGAGAACCTCAAATAATTTATTATGGTTTTACGAACATAGTGGGTATTTTCGAACCCATAATAATATGTTTCTATTATGAAATAGGTCTTATCTCAAAGTTGCAATAGTTTTTCGTTAAAATACGTTTGAATTTTGCTCAGTGTATACAGTGGCGATTAGGTTATGACATTAACCTTTTGAACGCTAGAGTATAAACGTGTCGCCGTACCCCTGACGCCAGGCCACTTTAACAAAACAACACACACACACTTAAAACAACGAATTTCTCGATATTGGTGGTTTATATATATTAGTTTCATGCAATACAATATAGACGGAAGCTTAAACTTTTAAATTATATAAATAAAAACACACAAAAGTAATGATTAAATTGTCTATTTTATAATATGGTGCGACCCGTGCGACGTGTATTTTGTCATATAAGTATTTGTGACGTTGGCGTTCAGGGTAAGATTTCGTTTGTCACATATATGTGACAATGGCGTTCAAAAGGTTAAGGGCTGACTTTGTCACTGGTGTTTTATATACGTGGAATAAAATTGACGTCTGAAAGTTTTTGTATGGAAGAACTGTCAGAAATTCAGAATTATTCCTCCGATAAAGTTATCTGGCGTTGGAAAAATCAGCCTTAAATAGTACAACAGTTACTACAAGTTGTTATAAGTCTGTTGAAATAATAAGTATAACGGAGAAGGTATGTGTGTCTCGTTATCATCAGCCGTATTTTAATTACTGTGGGCGTATAGTGTGGGTAGTGTTGGTTATTGCGCAATAGAAAAACCTTTTACAGTTCAAATCAGATTATAATTTCACGAAAAAATTAATCACATCAGCGAATCACACACTGTAGGTACACGACACAACGATACGGAACGCGCGACAATTTCTGAGCACATGTTGTCCGTACAATGTCCAATGGTCAAGTGCGCCGCTCCACCTCGCTGCTCACTCTCCTCGACCCCTCCACGGACTCAGGCTAAACTCTGAAAAAAATGACGTATTTTCGACAAGTATTAGTAAAAATAGAAATCTAAATTTTTCAAATAAAATAAATAGACAATAATAGAAATAAACAACACTTGATAATAAGGCACTAGACACGCGCGGGGCGGTGCTATCAACAATTCAACACAAACTTTATGGTATTGTCACCAAATAATCACAAATTAAGTTTAATGTTGTCAAATACTAAAACGAAAAAAAAGGTCCCACGGCTAGAATGTTAATTGTTATAAATTATTTTAATAATTGTGTATGTTTAAAATACGTAACGTATAACACGTGGTTTCCATTAATGTGATTACCTAATCGCCACACTGTTTATTGATGCTCGTGACTGTACTATTCATACACCTCTATCTCTAAAGGGGTAGCTTTTAGTGGACACAGGCGTGATGACGTACTCCAGCTAGATACGCTCGATTAGTATAAATAGTAATTTGTGATAAACTTTAACTTTTGGAGATAAGTTATATTATCAGTGATATTAGTGTCATGATAAGGAGAATGGAGTAGGCGATAATAAATAAGTATTAATGTTTACTCACGAAGTCTGGGTCCTGAATTGCATTGAATTTGTGTTGTAAACTAATTTTTATCCAGTTTTTATAAGAATGCTGCTACATATGGAATCCTCTTCAGTAAAATAATATGATTGCCTACTCGTTTATCGTCTTTTAAATTGTAAAGTAAACACACTTTCATATAGACGATGAGGAAAAACATAGTGCACCTGTGTCTACGCATACACTTGTACGAAAACCGAGGAACAATAAAAATAAGTCTGCTTTTAAATTAGCTCCAACATGCAGAATGTCATTGAGTGAAAACCCCGAGTTCGTTTTGGCACTAGCGTCCAAAATCACTCGAATGCTGTCTTTGTCCGGTCTAATGACGGCGTGATGCGGTATGTAGTAGCCCTCTTCTGTCAATTCAGAGTCGGGTACCTTCGATAAATACCCCCGAGCTATATAATCGGTGATAGTTTTATTGTGATTCTCACGTAGGGTTGGCACCATAGAAATGTTTCATGTATCTATCTACCGTCTTAAGACTGAAGAATTAAAATCATTTTCAAGCTCCAATTCGTCCGGATTAATAATACGTTGAGGTGTAATTTCCTCTACCTCAAAAAACGTCTCCGCTGAGATGGGTCGCTTTGGTCGAAATTCCGTCCGGAGGACTAGGTATTATTCCTAATTAAGCTTAACAAAAATTCGAAGACGTGACATCCGCTAACCCGCACTGAGCTCGCGAGGTGGATTCATTGGCGTATCTAGGGATTCTTTCTAGGGGGGGCCTGGCCCCAGACCTTTTTTTTTTTACCTTCCGTCCGGGAAGAACGGAAGGTTATAATGTCGGACACCTTTTTTTTTTCTCGCTGTGGAAATCCTCATGGACTTCCTCTATCGTGGGGGTGACAGAGGGGCATGCCAGACTTACCGGCTAAAACCACCGCGGTGTTCCACCTCTACCTATGGCCGGGGGTGCGGGATTCGCATAAGCATTCGATCACCGCTCCCCCGACAGGCCTCGACCCGCTGTTTCTCAGCGGGTCCCACCTCCCCGTGCGCCCATTCCTATAATGGCCGCACCCACATTCGAGTGGCGTGCGTGAAACACTGTAGCGCCAACTCGGGCCTGTCTGGTCGGACGACAAACGCCCCTAGTCCGCCACCTCAACCCTGGTGACCTAACCAGAGAGGTGGCCTAACCAGGCCACCTCTCATGGAGGTCGTAGATCGTTTTGCGCCCTACTCGGGCGCCCGGTGCATCTCCTGCGGGAGGGGAGAGAGGATGCGGCTTCTCTCTCCCGCTCGGCCGCCTCCTTTGCAGACATGACATCCTCGCAAAAGGAGGCAACACCGTCCCATGCGCTCCCGCTCTCGACCATCGATTAAACGACAGCCGGGAGCGAGAGATCGCTCCCGCCTATTGCTGCGAGAGATCGCACCCGCCTATTGCTGCGATGAGGTCACGGCGCAGCCCTGCCCAAGCTGGGCACTCTTCCAACGTGTGCTGCACCGTATCTCAGGGCAAGCTGCACAGTGGTGACACACCGGCGTCAGCTCCCGACCTCGTGGTCGGGAGCTGACGCCAGTCATGGGAGTCAGGTTTCAGTCGGTAGGTGTCCGACACTGATATCGGAGACCTACCGACTGAAACCCCACTATTGCGTGCCACTTCTTTGAGCCCGACTGCTCGAGCGACGACACGGCCCCAATTTCGCCGCCCGCAGGCCCCTTCTTATAGTGGCCGGAAATCGTTAAGCACCCTTCGACGCACAGCTGCTCTTCTGGTGCGGATGGAATGAAAGGTATGCTGTCTCTCCCTCTCCGCCGCCTCCTTTGCATGCATCAACTCCTCGCAAAAAGAGGCCACAGCATCCCACGCGTTTTCGATTCCGACCATGGACTGAACTCACTGAACCACCGCCGAAAATGACAGATCACCCGCACCAAGTGTTGCGACGAGGGCACAGCGCTGTTGGGCCCAAGCTGTACTCCTCCAACGTATGTAACGCCGTGTCCTCGTGGCAGTCCACACAGTGATGACAAGCAGGTGTCCGCTCCCGACCTATGCGACGCAGGTATTTCCCGAAACATCGGTGTCCAGTAAGCTTTAGCCGAAAGCTCAGGGCGCCATGCTGCCTCTCCAGCCATTCTTCTATAACAGGCCTTACCGTCACTATTGTGGCGAGCCCCCTCCTGGGTTGCGCAAGTCGCTCCCTCCATTCAGTTACTAGGATATGACGGAGCTCAGTCCTTCGTGGATCGAATTCCCGAGGAACCGGAGGCTGACCACGAGCAAGCTCCGCCTTCCGCCAGCGATATAGGGACGCATGGATTTTCGCGTCCAGATCCCAGGGCGTTGATCCTGCCAGGAGAGTTGCTGCCTCGTAGGAGATCGTACGGTATCCTCTTATCACCCTAACAGCTATCGCTCTTTGCGGCCTTCGCAATATTGAACCTTGTGGGCCGTCAGAGTGTCCGCCCACACGGGCGCTCCATACAGGGCCATGGACTTTACAATCCCCACGTACAGTCTCCGGCAGGAGGCGTTGGGGCCCCCCAAATTAGGTAGCAGTTTTGATGAGCGTTGCAGCTCATCAACCTGGGGACCAGCCGCTGAATGTGCGGTCCGAAGTTCCACCGGCTGTTGAGGACAAGTCCTAGGTACTTCATCGTCGACTCGACACCGATGCGGGCGCCTCCTACCGCTATGTGTAAATCGCGTGGTGGCTTGTTCCGAGGCCCATGGAAACAGAGGACCTCAGATTTGTGCAAAGCCACCTCGAGTCGAGACCCAGACGCCGGATGATGATGATGGGGCTCCCTTTTCCGCACTTAGACTCCCATTTGGTCCGTTGTGCGTGGCCCAGACGCCGGATCCTTCCAACGATCTGCACAACCCCTGCCGTGGCCTGTATGGCTGATTGCCGATGCGTTTGCTCCCGGGCCGTCTAATCATAATAATACTCTAGCTTATTTCGTTGCTTATTAATAGATTCTATTATTTTTGTGATTTCAAAAGTAGGTAACTAAATGGAATGTATTATGTAGTTAATAATAAGATTGTGTAGGTCTTGGTGGTAGATTATTTATTTGATTGCTTTTGTGTGAAGTTATATTATGTAAGTATCCAGCTTAAAATTTCGAATAGGTCCCCAAACATCCTAGGGTGGGCCTGAGACCATTCTAGGGTGGGCCGTGCCCACCCGGCCCCCCCCCCTATATACGCCAATGGGTGGATTATGGCCCGCTTCCTCTCACAGAGAGGAGGCCTGAGTTCCAGTAACGCGAACATTATAGATAGGCTGATTATGCTAAGCTTAACAAACAACCTCATCATCATTTCAGCCGAAAGACGTCCACTGCTGGACATAGGCCTTTTTTTTTTTTTTTTTTGGGTGGGAAATCTTCAAATAACTTCTCCCGCTCTGGGCGGAGCGAGAGGGCGTGTCAGACTTTTACTGACTAAAACCCACCCGTGTTCCTTCAGTTGCCTGTGCCAGGGGCCACGGTATCTCTTTCGAACAACCCGCGACTGGACATAGGCCTCCAAACAACAAAAACCTAAATTAAACGAAAAGTGAAAATTCGAAGCGTGGGCTTAAGCTATATCACAAAGCATAATGTAACATAATACCTACATAAAACATACAATTCTTTGGAAGGAATGCGTAGTACCTTCAGCCATATTTCGCTTCTAATTTTCAAGTCCCATGTAATACGAGGCCAGCCTATTGTCATCATCCTAGCACAAGTCTGCTACAGAGAAATTCCTTATAATGTAATAACATTTATTCATGGACATATTCATGGACTAGTAGCGCCCCGTGGTTTCACCAGCATAAGTCTCGTTCCCGTGGGAATATCGGAATAAAAAGTATTCTATGTTCTAATCCAGGTCATGGTCTACTCATGTGCCTAATTTCATCAAAATCCGTTCAGCCGTTTTAGCGCGAAAACGTAACAAACAAACAATCAATTTTTTTTCTTTTTATAATATTAGTTTAGATATAAACATGGTCTAGGCTTGAAATCCTATGGCAATAATTTTCCTAAGTCCTTTATTTGCCCAGTCACAAAACAAAAACTTAGGGCTGAAACTTTTAGTGTTCTTCTTAAAAAAATTATTGAACTCGGTTTGGACTACCGAAAAGAATTCTATATACAAAATATTAACATTGTTCACTGTAAGGTTCTGATTACTTAATTTACAAATTAAAGTGCTATTAAATTTATTTAAATTAACAGATGTTATTGGTTTGCATTGGATCTGCACTTTTTGTATTGGCATGTTGGACTCAAAAGTTACAGTTTGACTGCTGTGATGAGAAGGGAGATAAGTAACAGTGGCTTTATCTAAATAGTCGCAGCAACAAAAAACATTATCAATACATGTAGCAGTTTTCGTAGTTGTTCGGGTTGGTTCTACAAACACATTTGACAAATTGAACGATTTAAACCTACTGGTATTTAAAGTATTTTCTAAAATGTCAATATTAAAGTCACCACAGATAATTACTGACCTAATACCAGTTGCAAGTTTTGTCAAAACATCTTCCATTACTGACTCAAATATAGAATAGTTTTGATAATTTGGGGGTTCGTAAACGCACACTATAACATGCTTATCTAGCTTAACACAAGACAGTTCAATCTATGTTCAACTGATAGTTCAACTATGTCTTTACGAGGTTTGAATTTAATACAACTTTTAATTAGGATTAGTGAACTACCACGCAGCATTGAATTTCGATTAAAACAGCTGGCCACACTATAATTGTCATAATGCAGCAACGATTATTATTGCCTAAGTTGCTGTTATCGCTTTTGTCACTAAACTCTTTTCATATAATTGCAGAATTATACAATAACCAGTACTATGTAAATGTCTTGAGCATATTGTACTTGGATTAATCCTTCGAGATTGTAACCGAATAATTTTACTACAATGAGAGGCTGAGTATGGGCTCAAGTATATAATCTATATTTATAGACGTGTATTTCAAAGGTTGTACGTCTAGTGAGCTTAACCACAGTACCTCCACCAAGTTCTAAGGCAGGATTCCTTGAGCTGACTTTGTTGATAATATTTATGAGACGGCTTATAGAATATAATGTGTGCGTTACCAGACTTCAATTTGTGGCATAAGAGTTGCCAGTACCTTATACTTAAAGGGTTGTAACAGATTCTTATTTTGTTTTGTTTTATAATTAGACACAAACATTTAAACTGAGTTTAGCAATCTTTTCGCAGGTATAACCGTTTAAAAAAAAAGGGTGTTACAAAAAAAAATTGTGCGGTCGGGCGAACCCCGTCAGGAACGGAGTTCCTTGCGCATGCTCTCACGCACACACACACATAGTCGTATATAATAGAAATGGTCAATGAGAGGTAAAGTCGCATGGAGGGGGCATAACGTTTTTTCCTTACGTGACGATTTCTACCAGTCAACTCCTACCGCAAGCCTCATTCCAAAAAACCGTAAGCATAGCTAATATAAATATTTGAAATATACTCCTTGGTTTTCAGGGATGGGACGGTAAAACGAATTCAGCGAGCGACGAGGACGAGAGTCCGCCGCCTGCGCACGCCCCGATCGACGCAGTCTGGCAACCAGTCGATGGAACTCGGTGAGTTTTAGACGATAACTCTTTAAAACGAAGGTATAGATTTAACTTACCTTTGATTTATGAAACAGTAAACTCATCGGTGCTCTCAAAACGGTAAAGGAAAACATCGTGAGGAAATCGACATGTCCTAGAACCAAAAATTCGAAGACATGTGTGACATCTACCAACCTGCACTGGACCCGCGTGGTAGATTACAGCTCACTCACTCTCGAGGAGAGGAGGCCTGTATCCCAGCAGTGGGAACAATATGGGACCTTTTGCATTTTTTTTTTAAAGATTCGGACTCTATCTCACGTCAATGGTCACACAGACATTGATTTACAAAAAACTTAAACCCAATTTTTTATCATAGTATGACTGTATCTACCTATTGCGATTTGTTTGTACTAAAATCCAAAAATACACCTAAATGTAGGTGTATTGTATCCACAACAAGGAACTATGATGATTAATTAACCAAATGTTATATATACATCGTCAAAGTTCGGTGATCAAACACCGCAATGACGCCATATGTTTAGGGAAGGACAACATTTTAGCATAATAATCTCTTAAGTCGCGTGTGTGAAGACAGTAATACTAACATTTGTGTTTAATACAATAACCTGTTTGAATGCTTAAATGTATTTTAAACCAATAAAATATGTATCTAGAACGCTGAATTTCAATCAGTGCTTATTCGAAAAAGTTTATTGAATAATTTATCATTTCTATATCACTACGTGTAGGTACTAGCCTAGATTAGGTCCAGGGACACGGAACGATCGATGTAATAGGTCCCTTCGGTAAATAAATTGATGGTGATGATCGTACTGTGCCAAGTGCCAATCGATTTTAACCATCCATCGGTCACGAATTCACGATTCTTTGCTATTTTAATAATGCAATTGTTCTCTCTTACTGAGGGGAGGCCTGTGTTCCAGCAGTGGGAACATTATAGGCTGATTATGCTTATGCTAATTGTTGCAAAATGTTTCCTTCACCGTTGAAAGAACTATGAAGGAACATTTCAATATGAATTAACTTTGAAACGCTGCCTCCGTTCTTTACAATACCACGTCGCTTCGTGGTAGTCGTCACATAGGTTCTTATTTAATGTTAAATTATTTATAAGCGTTCGCTTTACGTCCATGTTACTATCTAGCTTGTCCAACCATTAAACTATGATAATTATACCTGCAATGACGTTAAAACGCTGAAAAACTTAAGTTTTTCGGACATACGTTCATTTAACAACAATATATTCTTTGCCGAATCGATAAGCACAGATACACACGGGCGTATTTCTTATCGCGGCGATTTTTTTGGCGCACTACATATTTAACGCTTCATTATCGACTTCTTGACGCGCTGAGATGCGCTCTGTTGGATTTTCAACGCTCGTCTCAATACTTTGAGTAGAAAATCCTGTGCGCGAAACAAATCGCCACGATAAAAAATCGTCCGTGCGAACCTGGATAAGTACAAAAAAATATAACGCAGGTTTGTCAATGATGCGGTAGGTACCTATTGATAACGGTGTTCGATATTTCAAAATAACGTCGTACCAAATATAAATATGAACATGAATGTCACCCACGACAGTTATTACCCATATAAAAATTACAGATACATTTACCGAGTAATAAAATTCTCGTATAACAACAAAACATGTTCAAGGCCTAAACAATTTGATCAGTCGTAACAAATAACCACAAATAACGAATATAATTCTCATGGAACGCCTGTGTTCTTAAATATGTATCATCCCTGTATTCTGTGCCCTACGTCATATATATTTAAAAAAAAATCTTTTTATGGCTATTAAAATACTATTAGGATAGTAAAAAGCACTTACAGGCTGGTGTTGCTAACGACTTCGGCGATTTAACGTCGTATTTGTACTTTTTGGTGGAAAAACTGAATCCTAACTACGCACGTATTATGGTTTTATAAGAGATTTATTGTAATGGATTTAACTTACGTTGCTGGAGGCACTTTTTGTATAGGTTCGATTAAAAGAGCCGAAGTGATATTGTGCCATCATGAACTACTTAATGTGCAATCACATCCAAAAATAGGTGAGCTATTTCTGTCTGTTCATTGCACGATAGAATCTGTTTTATCGACTCAGAATCATGTATTGTGTCGTAATGTCAATATACATTTTTTTTTGTTTATGTATCGGCACCTTGTTTTTATATTATATACATGTGGGTAATTGGTTATCATCTAATGTTGTACTTTTGTGTGTTGTGCTGTCTTTTGTGTGCACCAAATAAATGGTTTATCTATCTATCTATCTACATTCAGCCATCTTTTTTAAATGTCAAACCGAATAAAAAGTATGACACTGACTGACTCTGACCAAGAAATGATTTAATATTTCATAAAATGAATTGGCATATTAAAAAGTAACCTATTTAGGTTGTTGCCAACTCGACATTGGTCAAATGTGTATGATATTTTGATCTTGTAATCAGTAGAATAGATTTTTTTTTCGAAATATGGGTAATACATAATAGGTGTATATAGGTGATACATTAAATCTCAGCCACATTTCACCATTCGGCATGCAAACATTTATATTATCTTTCAGTTAAGTTTAACCAATCCAGAGCAGTTCAGCCAATTCTAGTCACTCTGTAGGACGTATCAAGTAACTAAATGTTACAGTTTTGTATTCAATAGTGTGCTCAGTGCTGTAGCTTAAAAAAAATACTATGTGACCTTACTTTATAAAGAAAAGTATTTGAAAACCTACACTATGCTGCTATGTTTATTTAATTTATTTATTTGGGACAAACAAACAGTTACATATTAGATCTTCTGAACTAATTTACAAAACAAATACATGATACCAATATTATCGGGATAATTTTATTTATTCAGAGTTAAAATCAAACGAAAGACTCGCATTTAATTTAATTTTTACGGTCGCGATTTTTCTTTCGCTTTGAAACCTCTACTGTTGTCTTATGTGCTTAGCTTAGGCTTATTGGAGATAATGAAAATAAAACACTTCCATTAATTGTGTATTTACATAGTCAAATACCTCATTATTTCAGTTTTTAATTAATAATATCTAAAAACAGCAGCTTCCGAGCAAATAATGAGCGAACTTCTCGAAATGGAAAATCTTGAGATGAGAATTGTAATATTATAATAACTTGTAGCTTACGCGTCAAACAATAATGGCAATGGCAAGATATTTTCATGAATCTTAAATTTTTGTTAACTCATAAAGCAATCCCACAATGCGCCATATTTGCAACCTTCTAAGAGATAGGGTACGTGTAAGTCCCGTAGGAGTCAAAAACTTGAAAATAATGTAAGAGACACACGCTCAGACGGAACACTATTCTTCAGCAAACTGTGAGTAACTGATAGGGACAGTGGACTGTCTTAAAATATATATATATATATTCCAAGCATTTTCACAAAAGATCTGTGTTTATTTGAAATTACGTCGTCGCCCATCTGTGCTTTGAGTGGACGTAGTAGGTAAACTGCTACGCTTTCGAAACATGCAATCTAAAATCAGCTTAGTGCGGATTGAAGCATAGTTTCCCTCCAAATTTCTGTTTCAAAGTCTACCTTCCATAATATGCCTAATATGTGAAGCATGGGTATTATTAGTAACCTCTATGTATTATTAGTAAGGAGAGGCTTGTGACTAAGTAATATCAGCTGCACGGGTCGATCGATCAGGTTAAGCTATGCTTGCCGCGGTTGGTCCGTGGATGGGTGACCATTTTTAAATACCAAGAACCCTCCATGCCTCAGAGAGAACTTTAAGCCGTTGGTCCCGGCTGTCATTCGTAGATCTTTGACAGTCGTTTCGGGCCGTCAGAAGCCCGAAAATCTGACAACCAGTCTTACCAAGCGGTATCGTATTACCCAGTAACTAGGTGGTGGAGGTCAGATAGGCAGTCGCTCCATGTAAAATACTGGTATTCAGCTGCATCCGGTTAGACTGGAAGCCGATCCCTAGTTGGGAAAAGGCTCGGCGGATGATGATGGATATTATTAATAAGTGTTTGTTACTTCCTGACCCATTAACTAATTAACCAACTTTCACACACGCTGAAGGGGCTTGATAACGCAGGTAAGGGAAATTAAAGCAGCCAATTAATTAGTATGCATGCTTGGAAAAAAGTGTTGAATATTAAAGTAAAATATACTGTTGCGGACTTTAAATTAAATGGAAAAGAATTTACATGCAAATGATAAAGGAGTTTATTGTACCGTTTTGTTTTTAGTACCTCTTTAATCATCGTTGAGTGATTATACTTGTGTTAGTTTTAATTGTTGGTTTAGTTGTTCTAATAAGAACGATGGATATGATATCGTGGAGTTCACAAATACGTATCATAGTGAGTAGGTACTTAGAGGTCTTATTCAAAGTTTAAGTCGGGGGTATTATTCGTTTGTGGTTACGAGCTACAAGCTACGTAAGTCACGTAGGCTCGTAGGCTCTCGTAGGCTTCGTAGGCTTTCGTAGCGTCGGTTCAGTTTATTGTTGTTAGACTGTTTGATTGTTCACGGAGGTATAATTGAGGTGAGAATCGACTTAGAACTCGCCTGAACTGGGATTTAGTACCGTGTAGTAGGAATTCAGACAGATCACTGCCTTATACTGAGTTATGTAAATGACGTACATGTATTCAAGCCTTTATTGATGAGGTAAGGCAAACAAAGCAAGCGGCAATGACGCTACTAGAGCTGTGATGCAAACAAGCATAACATGTACGTTCATAAAATAACACTGTGAATTTGTGATCATCGAAAGAGCTATAAACGTTCAATAAAGGACTTCCTTCTGGGTATGGTTTCAGGACAATATACAGGGTGCCAAGGACATTGACGCGCAAAATATAACCATGAGTTCAGCACATGATTCAAGACACCCTAGCGTAGACGATTTTCGTGGGTTATCATAAAAAATCTGCTGTTTCGTAGAGAAGTGCTTTATCTACAAGGTCAAAATGTATGGAACAGCAGCAATTTTTTTTAAATTACCGACGAAGAATTTTCAGGCAGGGATTTCAGAATCATGTACTTTTGAATCCATGGTAACAGGCTGCGCGTCGATGTCCCTGCCACTCTGTATTGCACGAATCGCTATTAGAGTATTTTATCATTTTCCTGTAAAACATTTTACGCCATTCCGTAAAACTTGTGAGATCCCAAACTATACATGTCGTTCAAATATTTATTGAAGGACACAAAATATTACTCAACTAGAAAGAAGATATAGTACAAACGCTACAGTTTTACGATCTGCACGAGATCCGCTGTTATTATTTTAGTGCGAGGTCATCGCGAAGGAGGAACTTTAAAGTAGCAAGCTTTGAATAAAATATCATGTTCTTTACAGTGCACCATTTGGAATTCATCTTGTTGCGGTCTAAAATAGACTAGGGATTACTAAAATGACGTGAATTAATAATTAATGTGAGAAGTGAGAGAAATGAAAGGCTTCGGCATAAGCCTGCCTCTAATTGTTTTTCAGTGTGTGTGACATATGGGCTAGCAATCGGACTATCCGTTTTGCTGTTAACATTTGATTTTCCAACATGGCGTATTCCTCATAGATATAAAAAATAAAAATAAATAAAGATGGCGCTATTTACAGATTCATATTATATTCTTGGGGCGATTTTAACGTTGTATTCAAAATCAAAATATTTTTTCAATTGACATAAACTTACATGGGCACTTATGAAACGTCAGAAACTAAGTATAGTTCCAAGTGATCGTTTCCTATGGCGAAGATCCGGCAAGAAACTAAATTATTACTCTTTTAGAAATAATTGGCTTTTACAATATTTCTAAATTACAGTGTTTATAGGTATTGGAGGACAGTGAAGGCCTATCAATAAGTACCAATATTGTGTCTGATAGATAGATATATAATACAATACATTCGTTATTTCTCAATTATGTTCCTAACCAGACACTTGCTAACGTAAATGCTAAAGTTTTACTTTCATCGACGTAGTTCTCGTGTATCGTTAACAAAAATCAAGTAACTAAAACAACTCTTGTCAGAACAAAAGCGAAGGACTTAAAATATCACGAATAAAACCTCCCGTCCCATATGGGACTGCTCTGGCCTCCCGCCAACAACCAGGCTGTATGTACGAACATTAGCCATTTTATTTATAAACATTATTTACCTAAATAATGGGCTAAAAAAGTGGTTTCGAAGCTAGACAAAGGCTGTTGCCGAAATTTTTTTTGGCAG
Organism: Amphipoea lucens; assembly: GCA_947508005.1. Taxonomy (NCBI): domain Eukaryota; kingdom Metazoa; phylum Arthropoda; class Insecta; order Lepidoptera; family Noctuidae; genus Amphipoea; species Amphipoea lucens. The sequence goes on from OX382358.1 coordinate 10,862,022, forward strand.
TATTGATTCAAGTGCCGTTTTCGTTTAATTTTTTAAAATTACAAGACGCGTGACTTGCTCGTGCATACAATTTTATTAGTACTTGAGTTCTAAAGTCTTAAACATGAAACAAGAGCAAAGAAAATATAATGATAAGCTATTACGTGATTTACCTACTAACAAATCAACAACGCTGCCCGAATTATTCATGGCCATAAATTACACGTAATGTAATGGTCGTCAAACCGATACCGTTGGCAAACTCGATAGTGGAATCAGTGTGACTTAAAAGAGTTATGGTATGGCATAAGAAGATTTAAATTATTGGCCGCTAGATTTTTCTGAAATGAATTAAATTAAAGGAAAACGTGAAGAGATCCGTAGGACCAAGGTAACCGATATAGCCCGAAGAATTGCCAAACTCAAGTGGCACTACATAGGGCACATTGCTCGCAGAATAGATGGCCGATAGGGCCGAAAGGTTCTGGAGTAGCGAGCGCGTATCGGAAGACGTAGCGTTGGCAGGCCTCGCACAAAGTGGACCGATAATCTAGTGAAGGCCGCAGGAATTCACTGGCTGAGAGAATCTTAGAAACGGTCGAAGTAGCGGTGATTGGGGCCTTTGTCCAGCAGATGACGTTTTTTGGCTGAAATGATGATGATGATGATGAAAGGAAAACGTCGTGAGAAAACCTGGAGTTCTCAAATTCAGTCTGTAATGTCAACAGGCAACGAGCAAGCTTGATGATCAATTCTTGTTCCTCCTTGCATGAGAAAACGGTTTTGCCTTGCACTGGGATTTCAGACCTTCATAATAAAATTAGACAACTGAAAATCTAGCAGTTTCTCAAGTTTGACATTTGTCTAGTTTTATAGATGGCAAATGACATGCATACACAAACTCATGCCTTTTTTCCATGAGAGTAGACAGAATCTGCAGAACGCCGCTTGCTACGGTCCTTACATACAAGTTTATGTATATTAAAAACGGAAACTGATAATGTGATAAAAATATAAAATGAGATAATTGGTCAGTTTTAGGATTCACAAACATGACGCTCGCTGCCACATCAACGACGTAACGATGGCTATTCCTAAAACGTGACGTACCTTTTTTTACTAACATTTTATTTTAGTAAGAAATGCTGCATCTTTCAAACCCTCTTCAATGAACAAAGCGGGTTGAAAACTAAGAAGAGGTATCGTTATTATAGTGTCAATATTAGTAGGTAAACAAACAGACAGACTGTAGACTTCAAGCTAATGCTAATAGGTTTACAAAACACTGGAGATTTTCTGGCAGTAGTTAATCAACGATAGTGTCTCTCTGTTAGTTTATGACTGAGAGGCTTGCTGCAAATTGTACCGATTTGATGAGATCATAAAGCTGAGATGTGTCCTCTAATTGCCAAACAATAAAGTAGTTAGTACAAATATAAGTAACAAGTTTCAGTGACCTAAATTCCGAGCTTAGTTTCAATGTAAAGCTACAGTTATAAAAATAACCACCCAATACAAAAGAAAAAACAACAATAATCTAGCCGTGGAAGGGGCCTGGTGACCCGTAACACAGGTTTTTCTCAAAAACCTATATCAGGCACCAGTCTCTCACAAAGGTGGAATACAGCTGGGACATTTTTTGTACACATTAGCCTTAAGTCAGCTCTGTGAAGAGAGAATAAATGATAAATTATTATTTTAGAATAATGTGATGCCGCACAAATATCAAACAATTCAAACTGGGTAAATATTTGCAGGTTGTACAGTCGAATGCAAGTCGGAGGTAACCTTGAGCAAACTTAGCGTAGTATGAAGTTTTAATAGACAAAAAGGCTAGCATATAGTGGTTATGTTAATTACCACTTATGTGCAACCTACTGTACCAAAACTAGGCGTGAGAATATTTTAAAACATTTCACAAAATTCTCAAAAGATAAGATCATGCTGTTCCAAAAACTAGGTAAGTACTTGTTACGTACTTTTGTTCTCAAGAAAATTCGTACGGTACAGACATTTGCGGTTCTATGTCATAACTGAGGCACTGAATAAGAGACAAGTGTAATAACAAAATTTTATTCATCGGAGTCATATTTCACCAAATTTCAAAGACAGACAGAGGGGCCTTAGTCGTCAAGCAGTATGGAGTCACGTAATAAAATGTTAAGCAGAATAAAGACTTGTTTGCGTCACATTAAATACCGCGACGGAAATAGAAATTCCTTCTCTTGGAGGCTTTCATTTGAGATTACTTGAAGAATGAATCAGACAAGAGAAACTAGGAAAGATACTTAACTAGATGCAGTAAATAGGCTAGTTTCCTAAAAAATTCTAATTAGTCCGTCAGTTAGATTATCAAAAAATAATGGACCCTTATTTTTTCTTTTGTCAATCAAACAAAAAATGACAAAGATAAAGCGCATCAAAATTTGGGAGTGGGGGGTCGTGACGTCACGCCGTGATAAAAAGTGACGCACGGCGTGACGTCACGACCCCCCACTCCCAAATTTTGACGCGCTTTATCTTTGTCATTTTTTGTTTGATTGACAAAAGAAAAAATAAGGGTCCATTATTTTTCGATAATCTAACTGACGGACTAATTAGAATTATTATTTTTTTACCCAGGAAACTACCCTATTGTCAAAAGTAACAGCAATTTTATATAAACCTGTAGTAAAACCTTCTGAAGTACCTACACTAAACGAAGACGACAACGATGTCGACGACGTTTAAACTAAACTCACAAGTTTAGTTTAAAAAAACTACCAATATGAAAATACACAAAACTGTAGCAGTGCAAAAAGTAGCTATAAATAACTATATAAATACAAAAAGTATCTATCTATATCATACTTTGGTGCCAGCAACAACGACTTCATCGGCTCTCTTATCATTATATCTAATACTAGCTGCGCCCCGCGGTTTCACCCGCATAAGTCTCGATCCCGTGGGAATATCGGGATAAAAAGTACCCTATGTCCTTTCCCGGGACTCAAGCTATCTCTATACCAAATTTCACACAAATCGGTTCAGCAGTTTAGGCGTGAAGAAAAGACAGACAGACAGACAGTTACTTTCGCATTTATAATATTAGTTTGGATTATCATTGCTGAGTCACAAGTTCTAATTTTCCGTTACTTGCATTGAACGATCGGAAGGTAATATTGCCATAGTAACCACGCCAGACGATCGTAGTACCTACTAGTAGGTACAGTCCAGCCGTCGAGAGTTGCGTTCCTGACAGCTGTCAGTGCGACAAGTCTTATTCGAATATTAAGTCGTATTCGATTGTATGAAACTGAAAGGTGTCAAGAACGCATTTTTTCGTCGGCCGCTCTATAGTATAGCTTACTCTTGTCTCATTTATACTTTGAAGTTGAATTTTATACTCTAAAGCCGTATGTCGGTGTAAGTCGGTATGTAGGCCGGTATTGTACAGCCCCATATTATGAACACGTTGGCGAAAATGTTTTTCAGAACACGTTTCCCACTCAACCTACTAGAAAATGGAAATGGGTTGAACTGTGAGCGGTTGCCAACGAAAGAAAATAAATTTGTTTTATTTAAATGTAGTTTAGGACTGGAAAGGTAGGCCTATCGGATTGTGGTGGCTTTCATTCGTGTTGTGGTGCGCCTTTCAGTTTGTGGTGACGGGAATAGCTCCCGTTTACGATAATGACTTGAAATTTATTTTAATGAGCTTTGGATTTCTTTGTTATTGTTCCTTCTATAACATTAATATCATTGAATACACTTTACTCTGATATTTTCAGGTAAGTACTTAATGTTGTTAATATTATAGTGAACATATTTTACAGGTATTTTTATTTATTTTATTTAACAGTTTGGTTTAGTAGTACTTATAAATCCAAACTGGCAACTCATACCCATCCGCGTAATAATAAAGCCAAGGTTCTATTTTAAGAACCAAGTGCTGTCTCGAGAAAGTTTGCATCCCCTCTGTTTAAAAGAATAAGATCTTTAGTCTGTGGGCGACCCAAAACTCCTTTTGAAGTATTACTTGAAAATTCTAGAAACTCTCGCGCTACCTGTGAAGAATATAATTAGTTGTTTTTAGTTTCCTTGTCCGTAATACCTTTAAATCATTTGAAAATACCTTGATTTTATTTTGATTATGAGAAAATTGGAAAGCGGAAAAGAGGGAAAGAGAAATTTGCCCTGCTGTGGGAAAACGTAGGCTTTCTAATAATATTATAATAAAAGTTCTAAAAGTTAATGAGCAGAGGGCCTACAACGCTCTTCGTGTCCAGTACAACAACGCCTTCAGGGTGTTGGTGGGGCTATCGCAACTCTGTAGCGCGTCAGCAATGTTTGCTGAATCTAATACCGATAGCTTCTCAGCAATCATGAGAAAAAGAACGGCATCATTGTTACGCAGGATTCGTGGGAGTGCCAATGGCATCCTGAAGGTGATTGGGGATAGGCTGGACGGCGTTTTCCTGAAGTATTGGACCCGTATGCATATCTACGGGTCTGATACTGCAGGAAAATACATGAATTAATTAGGATTGTATGTTTTATTTTATTTTTATTTTGTTTGTATTTATTTTATTTTGTTTTTGTTTTTAATTAAATGTAAGTACTAACATAGTTATGTAAGTTGTATCACTAACAAAGATCTATGGAGCAAGTCTCCGAAATAAACGTTTTATTATTATTATTAATGACTAGCTGCGCCCCGCGGTTTCTCCCGCATAAGTCTCGATCCCGTGGGAATATCGGGATAAAAAGTATCGTATGTCCTTTTCCGGGACTCAAGCTATCTCTATACCAAATTTCATCAAAATTGGTCCAGCCGTTTAAGCGTGAAGAAGTAACAAACATATAAACACACACACACACTCACACACTTTCGCCTTTATAATATTAGTGTGATTACGCAACTTTGTAAAGAAAGTCAGAAAACTCGAAGAAAAAACTTGAAGTGTTTTTCTAGACGAGTTCAACGGAAGCAATTGCACCACAAGTCGAGTCGAGAGGCGTCGATGAGTGTCATCGGTCGCCGACGAGGGCCCTCAGCGTGCAGAGGGCACGCCCCTCTCCAAAACTTTTTACTTCACTATTAATGCAAAATTTAAAGCTGGTTTTAATATTTTTCGAAGACACTTTGGATAGAGGAATGTTGCTGCATGTTTAATGTAACGTTTAAATATTTTAACGGCAGCTATGTCTTGATGTTATAAGGGCAGATTTTTCAATCATCTGATAACTTTATTCGAGGAATAATTTTCAAATTATTCCTTGACAGATTTCCTTTGACAGATTTCCTTTGACAGTTGTTTCATACGAAAACTGTTTAACGTCAATTTTATTCCTCGAATAAAAGTTGCGATGGAAAAATCAGCCCTGAGTCGATAGAAATATAGCACAAACAAAAGCAATTAATATTGTTTCCAGTCCTTAGGTAATTTAGAGCCAGCGATTCAAAGGTAATCACGCGAAATGATAAAAACTTTATGTTCTAAATACTGTTTGTTTTATTTTGTTTAGTTACTTATGGAGCTTAACTATCACTAATGAGACACCATTTTTTTTGTATTATTACCGATCTTTAGGAGATTTCGCGATATCGGAGCGGTTAAAGTAGGTACCAAATCAAATACCTGATTTGGGTTCCCGTACGTCCTTTTCGGGCTACCACTGAAAATCAGCACTGTGCTGTACATCCCCCATAGCACATCATCATGCTGAGTGGAAGTTATTGTCACAGCCATGACGTGAAGCTATCAATCTATGTCTATTTCTATTTTGTACTCGTGATTTTTAGACCTATTTTGTTTTTATTATTCGAGTTATTTATAGTTTTGTATACACGTGTTTCTATTACAAATAAATCTATTTTTCGTTCTTTATTTCATAAAAGTAAAGGGTGCAGTTATATCGAAAACGAAGGCGACACGCAATCATGAAAATAAAAATGTAGAGTAGGTAAGGTACTCGTAATCTATCAACAAAAACAAAAGTTGTTCTTGAAAAGTAGACACTATTAATATATTATATTAATAACTATTTTGTTTTAAATGTTTTACTGAAACAATCAATAAACTGATAAGTTCCTTGTTGAAGTCAGCCAACTAAAGGCGAGGTCTCTTACCGTGGCAAGCAAAGAGTTTAGACTTGCTCTTTATCGCGTCAATTTCTGAGAGCGTTCGCGGCAGCTTTTGGCAAAAGATTTGCATATTAATATTAATAACAAAACTCAAACTCACTCAATATTAAACATTGTCAAGCATAATTAAATTACCTATATGTCGATAAAGGACAAGCATAAACCGATTGTGGTGCGAGTTGATTTAATATCACTATATCTAAATTGTGTAAGGCATGCAACGTTTTGATAAAGTGCCTTCACGGTCTGTTTGTAGTAAAAGCGTGAACTGTGCTTAATAACATTGCTTTTAAGGAAAAAATCAAATCCTAAAACCAAAAATTCGAAGATTCGACGATTTCGTGACATCCACCAACCCACACTTGGCTTACATGGTCAAATACGGTCTACGGCTACGGTCCACTCCCCCGTTGGTCTCTTGGGAGCAAGCGGGACTGCTGAGCGTAGAGGATCCCATGCTCAGCAGGGTTCGATTACCACGTCTGGCAAAGTGTGATTGGATTTTTAACCGACTTCATTTCATTAGAAATTTCTCAAAAACAGCCCGGAGTTTGGAAGTTGGCGGTGTGATTCCCCGTGCCTTCGAATCACGTTAATCGGTTGGTCCTGCGCCTGATCTCTCTCCGCTCATGTCGGATTGCATGCCGCTAATCGGAATATATGAGAGTGAGGGAGGAGGGAGTGCACCTGTGTCTGCGCACACACTTATGCAATATACTATATCCCGCGCCGAAGGCTAGTCTCCGTTGAGATTAGCCGTCATGACCGAAATACGGTCTAGTGGACTATATAAGGTCAACTTTTATCAAGTACAAAAATTTAAACAGAACGTCTATCCATACGATAGAAATACGGCCCTAACATTTTATTTCAAATAATCAGGCTAGTTTTTTTTTTCAGTTTTTCTAACATAAAAATTACAATATTTTAAAAATCATACTGTATACCGACTCAATTGTTTGGGTCTGCACCCCCAAAAAACCCAGGGTCATTTAACCCGGTATTACGTCATCGCTCGGACTGCATTGACTAAGACTGTGACACATGTTAAGAAACGATTTTAACCTTTGCGGTAATCTATCGTATTTTAATTTTCCATCACACTTTTTCAGGCTTTGGACTAACAATTTAATACAGTTTGTTATTTTTTTAGTATTGAATTAATGTAAAAACCTACCTAACTTTTTGCATTAACTTGGCGTGTTAAAAATAGTCAAAATTCATTAACAGATTTACACTTACTTACACAATTTACTAGTTATTTACACATATCACATCAATTGTTGGACGTGACGCCCTTTGTTGTCGCAACACTGTCTAGCGCGATCGAGACAATGCCTCCGCACTTCAGTAAGCACTTGATGGTCACTAGACATCACGTTAAATGCACTCACAATTCGCGCACGCAATTCTTCCACTGTACGGATTGTATGACCGTCGTTCCCATACACTAGGTCTTTGGCCCTACCCCACACGTGGAAGTCCATCGGCATCAAGTCAGGTGAACGTGGCGGCCAGCGGATAACGCTACCACGCCCAATCCATCGCCCTTGGAACGCCTCGTCTAAGTAGGCGCGTACCCGCACACTAAAGTGCGCCGGCGCGTCGTCGTGCTGGTAGTACATGTACCTGCGGCACTACACAGGCCATTCCAGCAGCAGCTCTGGTAGGTCTCGCTGGAGGAACTGCAGATACGTGTTCGTAGTCAGTCGGTCCAGAAAAACGGGTCCCAGTAATTGGCCGTTCAACACTCCTGCCCACACATTATTTTATTGATTGATTTTGGCGAACTGAAAGACAATCTCCCTCTCTGAATGCCAGCCGCGCAAGGCGGGTGCAGCGGGGCGAAGCGGGGGACACGCCGCCGCCGCACGTGTGCAGGCGCAACCATTGTTTTCTGCCTTAGAGTACGTTAGCCATTAATACACAGGTTGTTGTTATTTGAATGTTTAAACAAAATGGTTTTTAGTGTTTTTCTTGGAAACTAGCGTATAGATTTTTTTTTTTTTTTTTGTAAAATGTCTATCTTTAGTTATTGAATCTGTCCTTAAAATTTTTGTACTTGATAAAAGTTGACCTTATATAAGTACGGCCCACTCTTTATCAAGGAGAGGAGGCCTGAGTCCCACTATGGGGAACATTACAGGCTGATTATGTATGTGTGTTATGTAAAGCAGATAAGCATGCTAATATCGGTTTGTATGCAGAGTCATGCGCCGTAACATGGTAAAAACATTACTGAAAAAATGTGTCAAGTGGTTTTTTTGATAAAGCCCCGCATTTTTGTTGCCAACGAAGCTTGTGGTGTGGATATTTTGTTAGATAGCTCTATAATAATATATACGTGTTCTAACTGTAATATAATTGATAAGAACGTGTGAAATGTTTACATTTATCACTGCGAAAATTCAAAAAATATCCCGTTAAGGCGACTACATGACCAAAAGCGCGGTCACTGTCGGACTGCATAGAAAAGAAAGAGAAGCGCAATGACACAACGGTATAATTTATTGCAAACATGAAGCAATTATATATTTACAAAAACTATTTAATAATAAATAATCCATCACTGAATGCAGCTTGGCATTAGACATTTAATGGTATATTTTTAATTATAATTAAAATTCTTAATGAAGGGATAAACTGCTTTTAAAGACAATTAAAAGGTGTATTTAAACATTTTTTTTGATGCATTAATGTATATTTATTTATGATTTTAGTTCGATCACTGTATAAGACTTGAAAATATCATATATTTTTTTAGTCATAATTATTTACGGTTCAAGAAAAACTGCTTTTAAAAAAACAACTTTTTGACCGTTTTCTGAAACCACCGCCTTAAGGGCGTATTTCACCAAATTTTTATACCTACAATACGTCTTATCCTGCGAATACATTTTGAATTTTTTATAGTTTTTCCATACTAGAACTGTCATATGTTAATTATCAAAAATCAACCCTAAGTGACGCAGGGCAAAGGCCTCCCTACTCTCTTTCCACCTCTCTCTGTTCAAAGCTGCTAAGGACTAGTTCTTGTTGAAGGAGTCCAGCTCATCCCGCCATCTCCGTCTGGGCCTGGCACGATGTCGTTTGCCATTAAGAGGGACCCATTGGGTCGTAAGTTTTGCCTACTGTTCGTCTGACATGCGGCAGATGAGTGACATTATTTTAATTATAAATCAACTGTGAATTATGATGTTAGTTCTATTTCTTTCTTCATTTTCTAATAACAATCTATGCAGAACAATACAAGTATCGTAGCAACAAATTCCTGATAACAACTTGTGTACTCCACAAGAGAATGGCGTACTTCCAAACTGGGACGACGTGCATAGACGTGCACAAAGAACAGCCAAGCAAGACTGCGAGGCAATGTGACCGCGAGGAATCTAGTGTTTACAGGGAAGAGGAATCTAACCAGCATCGATGGAAAAGACGTACGGCGAGACTACGTGACTCCACGTACTCAATAAGCTATTTATTGAGTTTAAATATAAGGAGTGATATATGTATGCACGAATACAGCGCCTTTTAAGAGATTTTTTTTTCCGACGAAGAAGCCGATATTAAGGTTTATTGTTAACAAAGTAACCCTTAGAAGCCGACCAAACATTTCAGAAGCCCTTTTGAGAGCCTTGAGCTAACAACGTGAATAAAAGCACCGATTTCAACAATTTTTCTGAAAAACAAGAGGTAATTATTATGTACTAACTGCGCCCGCGGTTTCACCCGCATAAGTTTCGATTTCGTGGGAATATCGGGATAAAAATTATCCTATGTCCTTTCCCGGGACTCAAACTATCTCTATACCAAATTTCATCTAAATCGGTTCAGTGGCTTAGGCGTGAAAAGGTAACATACAGACAGACAGACAGAGTTACTTTCGAATTTAGGTATAATACTAGCTGCGCCCGCGGTTTCACCCGCGGAAATGTCGATCCCGTGGGAATATCGGGATAAAAACTACCCTATGTCCTTTTCCAGGACTCAAAGTATCTCTATACCAAATTTCATCTAAATCGGTTCAGTGGTTTAGGCGTGAAGAAGTAACAAACATATAAACACACACACACACACACACACTCACAAACTTTCGCCTTTATAATATTAGTGTGATAGTGTGATTAGTATGGATTTTAACACGCTTTTATTTTAATTCCATCAAGTCTAAATTGATTGATTTGAGGTTTTGGTATAGATGAGAATTCCCGAATAAGCTCACGTTTTTATGTACGAATAGTAAATACTAACAACGTTTTTCCACGACATTTTGTGAGTGACGTACTCATTCATCAGTGTTGACAGCCTTTGATGTGACTTTGGCTCGTCATACGCACACTTTTTCAGCTGCAGTTCGGCTGAAATCCGGGCATTCGTTTCATTAGGTTGGACACACACACATACTCAACACCATACCTGAAATCCCCAAGGGTTAGGCACAGATGTACCTAGAGTACAGTGTACAGGTGTACACTCATATTTTTGCCAGTTAAGTTTAAGTCCCATGCAGTAGGGGGCAAGCCTACTGCATCAATTTGGGATCTTTTGAAATTGGAACGCACGCAAAGGTTGTTTATTACATACAAAACAAATAAATAAAAATTTAAGGCATGTTTCAGTTTGAAATGCCAGTGAACAAGTAATAAGCCTGAAAACCTAGTTTCAAGGCACACAATTTTCATGAAATCCTTTCATATCGCGATTTAAGACCATCCGAAACGTACACAAGTCTGTAATCTTCGTCTTTGTTCAGCTCTAAAGAGGGATAATATTTACTAACATATTAGCTACGTGCCTAGGTCACCGCTGCTGAGTTTTGCATATTTCATCGAAACGCTATTAGCCCTGCAATTGGAAAGCAGTTACGTGGCATTAGTCTAATGATATTTTTTTATTGAATTTTATATGATACGTATCCAATTTCTGGGAAATGCTACTGGAAAATACGCAATGGACAATACACAGAAGTGTGTTACAAACGAATTAGAGTGTGTCACAAAGGAATGTTTTTCTGTAAAGCATACCTAAATTATTTTATGACATTCTCTTAACAGAGTGAGTGAGCAGCTATTATCCCTACTGTCATTACTCCATCCCGACTCTGTTCCATTTATTCAAACAATAAAAACTGTGAATTAGCAAAATTATAATAAAAAGCTACAGCATACTACGAGTGAGTTTCAACATTAAAACAGTTAACACGCATTGCACGCCGCCACTCCTCGTAAGAACTTTGTCTACTAGTTTTAAATTGAAAAGATTCACTCGACAGTTTGAAGGAATTTAATTAGTGCCTCGGAATGTGGATTAAACTCCTTGATGAAGGCGGCCTCGATTATGTTAGGGATGTCAAGAAATTGCTTTAGGCCCTTTGTACACACACGTTTGTCTTGCCGTGAAAAACTACGGTTTATTCGCCGTGTGTTGGCGCGGTCGTCAGTGTTGTATATGGAGAACTATGGAAGCTTGTTGACAGACACGTTTATTCTACGGCGCGGTTTATACGCTGTGTGTAGGCACGGTTTGTCAGTGTTGTATGGATCACTATGGAAGCTAGTTGACAGACACGTTTATTCTACGGCGCGGTTTATACGCTGTGTGTAGGCACGGTTCGTCAGTGTTGTATGGATCACTATGGAAGCTATTTGACAGACACGTTTATTCTACGGCGCGGTTTATACGCCGTGTAGGCACTGTTCGTCAGTATTGTATGGATCACTATGGAAGCTAGTTGACAGACACGTTTATTCTACGGCGCGGTTTATACGCTGTGTGTAGGCACGGTTCGTCAGTGTTGTATGGATCACTATGGAAGCTATTTGACAGACACGTTTATTCTACGGCGCGGTTTATACGCCGTGTGTAGGCGCGGTTCGTCAGTGTTGTATGGATCACTATGGAAGCTAGTTGACAGACACGTTTATTCTACGGCGCGGTTTATACGCCGTGTAGGCACTGTTCGTCAGTATTATATGGATCACTATGGAAGCTATTTGACAGACACGTTTATTCTACGGCGCGGTTTATACGCCGTGTAGGCACGTTCGTCAGTGTTGTATGCGAAGCTTGTTCACCAAAACGTTTTTTTAACCGACTTCTAAAAAAGGAGGAGGTTCTCAATTCGAATGTTTGTATTTTTTTTTTTTTTTTTTTTTATGTTTGTTCGCGCATAACTCCGTCGTTTGCCAACCGATTTGAAAAATTATTTTTTTGTTAGAAAGGGTATACTTTCCAAATGGTCCCATGAAAATTTTATCGAAATCGGACAAGCGGTTTTTGAAAAATCAACAAAAACCTAAAAATTTATCTACATTGTCTACATTAACGATCTTTTTGTTTACTTTTTTGTGGGGTAGGTACAACTAAAAAGTGAAAAATAAAAACTTTTTTACAAAAAAAAACAACCGACTTCAAAAAAAACACTACAAAGTGATAAATAACTTTAATTTCGGAAGTCGGTGTCAAAAAACGAAAATGCGGAATCAACGACACTATTTCTATAGCGCGGTTTATACGCCGTACCGTAAATATACCGTGCCGTGTAAAGGGCCTTGGGTGCCTTCTCTGCGGAATTAATGTTGCTCAGCCAACTTTCTTGCATGAGATATTTCATTTTGTAAATTCATCTTGTCACGTTTGCGGATTGATGACCATACAGATTCATATGGCGGCATGAATTTTAATAAAAACGTGGCACTGGCATGCGCGGTTATTGATTCAGCTCATGTGTTACCTAGTTAGCGTGTTATCCGCAGACATGTGGTTTTCGCCAGTGAATTGCTTCATTCATCTGTGTTCTTCGTAATTTTTTTCTTAACAACGTAACACACATCTCTGCCTGTTTGTCAAGTGCCATGATAATGACTATTATTACGACTGCACCTTGTAATGTGTAGGTACCTACTTTTTTTAAGGGGGAAGCGCCAGGGTAGCCCGCGACATTGTATTCTTATGTTTTTTTGCAATTTGTAGCGTAAGGTTGTATGTTGAACAATGATTTGCGACCGTATTAACGAATTATAACGATGATAAATTGAAGATTACAATTGTGACATAGCATAACAACTGAATAGACTGGTATTACGTTAAGTCGGTTAACTAAGTCACATTGTTTTTTTGTTTACCTTTATTTAATTACCTAAACAAATGGAGTATAGAGGGGCAATTCTCGTTATTTTAAGAACGTTCACAGTCTGATCCCAGTCTCAATCTGTCAAAAATTTTTGACATTGATTGTCGCTGATATGAGATTGCGACTAGAATTTGAACGTTTTTAATTACGGGAATTGGCCTTCAGTTTTCTGGCCTGACTTTGAAAACATATATCGAAGTTCTTTCCTTGAGAGGATCTTTTTACACTGCCGTGGGAAATGGTCTGTTATTATTATAATGGTTAGCAAAGGTTAGCAAGCTCTCATTCATTTCTTTATCTCATGTTTGACACTAATACGACACAATGAACCGCTAATGAATTGTCATTAGCGTAATCAGTAGGTACTAACAATATGGTGTAATGTAACATAATTACATAATATATGGTATGGTAACGCATGGCTGGGTTGCGACAACTCATTACCTTATACCGGCAGGTAACTTGGTGTATAATAGTTATTGTTATTGTTTGTTGTAATATTATATTTTGGTAATTTTGACTAGATTTTTGCAAAAGTTCAATGGAACTAATGCAGTTTAGCTTTAAAGTTCTAAACGACTTTTGGCGTCACTTGTCCAGCCCAAATATCGATAATATCGATATTCTATATTTATGTTATTACATAATAATATTTCTAGAAGGGATTACGTCAACAATTTATTTTCCCTGGTTAGGTACTGGTGGCTGGGTTAGCAGTGAAAGTATGAATATTGAATAACCCTATTTGAACATGGAATTAATTTCATATAAAGATAGAAAGAAAGAAAAGCTGAGACGTGTACGCAGACCAATTTGCAACAGTGCGGCCGACGCGACGAGAGAATGCGTTCTTGACACCAATGACACAATTCAGTTTCATATAAACGTATAAGTTTTTTTTTAAATCTTTATTAGCTATTACAATTGTCGCACTAACAGGTGTCAGGAACGCATTCTCTCGACGACCAGACTGTATGTACAACAAGAACATTCCGCTAGATTTAAAATAAAAATGGATTCCAGTCTGACAACTAAGTATGATTATCTGTCAGAGCAAGGAACAAGCCATTTACATATCTACTGGCCACTACTCTTGTTATCAACTTGTCAGTTATCACTTATCCTCGTAACTGTGTTAAGCGGAAGAGACCCATTGCGAATTTATGTGGCAATTTATATCACAATGAAATAAATTGCCACAAGGACCGGTAATAGGAGTGTGACACACTGGGTGCGGTACGGCGCGGCGGAGTTGGCTTACTGTTGTTTTAACGTAAATCTTATTTAAAATCACTCCGAAACAACGTCAGCTGCCGACTGACTGCTGATTGTGATAGCTGACTGTGAGCTAGCATTAAGCCAGTTATTCACATGCCGTGTGCCATAACAATTTCTGATTGGTGATTACTATAATGACGTGCAAGTTACTTGCATACTTTTGTGAAAGTTACAGGCTTGTGTATTCCGGGCTTCATGTTTGGTGGGATCGTGGCCTAATATTCAACATGTTTATTACATTTCAAGTCAACACCCTGCCATATGGTTTACATTAAGCCCGTGTATCTCGAGTTGTCGACACAATCCCACTCGATTTTGTTGCTCTATGTGTCGCATCCCTAGAAAAAAAAAACTTCGTGCAGTGTACCGCACAGCAACACCCTTTAGTGAGTTGCTAAAGGCATATCTACATTCCAATATTTCCGATACGCCTCACTTTTCAAAAATCTGTACGGTGTGTACGTATTTTTGAACAACAGTGGTAACAATTTGACACAATGCCTTTATTTCGTAGCAGTGAAAGAGGTTCTCGTAGTTGAAGTAATACACACACGTTTGGTTGACTGTACCTGCATGTTAGGGACTTGAAGCAAATCTTTAAAACTAACCTGTCTCATCGTTTCGCGTACACGTGGTTAGGCAAACTAACGCAGTTTTGCCTGTTAAGATTGGCCCCTCTATACAATGTGCATCTAATTAAAACAAAAGTAACTGAAAAGCTCTTAAGGGGTCATTGTACTCATTATTATAAACAACTTCTACTATGCAACCAACCCTGAAATCACGAATAACATCAGCTGTTCCCTACTTTTTGCCGGGTTATGCGGACATAAATGTATTGAGCTGCTGTTTTTTTTGGAATTTTAGCGTTGGTCCCAAAAATTGTTGTACCTACCCATTAAGAGGTTTTCAGTTATTTCAATCACACCTTGTATAATTATGGCGTTAGATCGTGTGAATCTAACAGCTCATGTCATCCATATAAGGCAGTAAATCTTACCTACATGCATTAATCCTCGGCTTTATAGGGCCGCGCCCGTATGCCATTTGACGAACGACAGGTATTATCGAATCAACATGTTTAACGCTTGTAAGCATCAAATTATAATTTGATCCCCAGCGATTGATGTTTGTGATCAAGTGTCATTAATACCTATGTATATGGACAATGAACATAGTCAACAGCAACTGTTAGTATTAAGTTAAATGATTTTGAAAATCGATTACAGTAGTAGACTCTGCTTATATAATTTACGTGATAATATAGTACGTGGAAATACATGCAGTCATGCACGTTAGAACATTATCATGGACGGAAATTTGAAAGCGTGTAGATGTATTTCCACACATTTTTCTGCCCTGCGTTATCGTGATGACGGACGTTCACGATAATATCGCCAGGTTAGAAATAGTAAAAGCGCGTATGTACATACAATATTTAAGTAATTGATTTAATTAAAGGAACCTCCATGAGTTAGTACCTACGATACGTGAATTCTTCCGACGCATCCTAGGCCATCAGCCAGAAGCATTGCTGTTCCCTTTCGCTTTAGTATTGTCCACGACATGAACTATTGTCGACGAACCCGTGCCAACTCGGAAAAAAAAGAAGAATTAAGTATAGGTACAAACAATGGTGAAAGATGGTATGCATAGAAAGGGGTGACTACTGAGATGACGACTAATAAAGAAGTATGAAAGAAGAAGACATGTTGCACCGACCACAAATAAATTGGGACAAGGGCAAGGGAACGATGAATGGTGAATCGAACATGTTTTCAGTGATAAAAAAAAAACTTCTAGACGCAGATCTTAAAAACATAAATTTTTAAACGCTCACGGCTGTCACGGTGATCGGAGATCGAGTTTATGGTGACCATGAACCAAGAACTCATTAATTGTCTCAGCGCCCGCGCCATGGGGCTCACACATGTGGTGGGCTATTCTTAGCACACACCATACGGAGACTGTAGTACGAGTATGTGTTTCATAAACAGCTTTTTTTGTAAAGGGTTTTTCATCTAAACTAATAGTATAAAGAGGAAATATTGCTTGTTTGTAAGAGGTAATCTCTGGAAGTAGAATAAGTACTGATTAGCGGGGTAATTGCGTACCACACTATTAGTAGCAATGGCTTTCGTTTTGATAGTTCAGAACATTAATTGCTTTATTTACGTATGTTGCTGAGCAGACAAATTATTCGAAAATAATTAGCAATAACTGTTCAGATTTAGATTGATAGTGTGTTACGCAACAAGGGTGCAGATTTAAGGACCGATACTAGTTCAGATTGCGAAAATTGCCTTAGCATTAACGGCTGTAGTTCCAACAGTTCTACAGTTTTCACTTTGAAATTAATATACGATAAAGATGAGGACTACTGCGAGGTGTCATCGGTTGCGAAAACACGATTGCATACAATTTTCTCGATACAAAGAAGTCTCAAAGTTACCCCTAAACCGCAAAATAAAAGGAGAATATTCAATGAAAATTTTCAAATTAGGCCATGAAAATTTGCAAGCTAATCAAACTATGCATAAAGCAGGTGTCATAGGTTCGTTTTTATTTTTTTAATCGTTAAATTTAACGTAAAAAGATGAGATCCGAAATATCCAGCTTTATAACCACTCATACCTTGAACCGCTCTGCCGCCCGGCCCCCGACAGGACCCCGATTCAGTACTTGTCAGTACCGCTTCGGCTATCAGACGGGGAACCCGTGTCACTTTGCTTGCGCTCAAAAGACCCGATTGACAACGTTTTATGTTCTGAAGAAATTATGTAATAAAGTAAAATGAAATATAGATGTAAAATATAAGGCCTCGTATTTTTATTTTTTCCAAATTTTGTAGTTTTCATTCATAAAATAATTTTTGAAATGGTTTAAAATCGTAATCTCATGTCAATGTCAAAACATTGTCAAAAATTTAGGGAGGTAAACGTACCTATTTTAGACAGTTCCCAATGTGTAATGGTGTTTTCAATATATTCAGTAAAACTATTTTTATAAATAATTTTATCTATTTATTGATACAGGGTGTAAAAAGACTTTAGCCGTCGTACATCAAACTAAGTAACATTGCACAAAAGATCTGTGACAAAAGTAATTGCTGGAAATCGACTTTAATTTTTGGTGTAAAAATTTGCTGTATGCGCACTACCACAAACAGTAAAATACAGGGGTCCTGGAGGTATTTAAAGTTGTGTTATAATATCAAAACTTGTTTTCGTAAAAAATATCAGTGAAAGTTGTAATTTTGACCTTAATAATAATATCTCCGTAACCAGAAAGTTTCTAGTACAAAGAAATGATTACAATAATGGGGAGTACAAGTGACTCTCGGCTCGTTGTGTCTTTTTAAACCCGTTATGTTGTAATAGGAGACCAGAAACTATGATCTGCATTAACTAATTTTGAAAAAAAATACAGTCGGCATAAAATTAGCCAATTTACACAAAACCTTTATATTCTCTACGGTTTTCATTCATCGCAAGTAATCACAAATTACCACTGACAGATTTTGAGAATTAATTATGTACAGACGCCAGCACATCAAGCTACTACAACCTGTCATATTTCTTTAATAGATTTTCAGCTTTATCGCTAAAACATATTGTTCAAAATTGATTGGGAAAATTTAAAAGTTTCGGCTAGCTTGATGTGTTGGCTGTGCTTGATACATGTAATTTTTTTTGGTTTAAGTTAATACATTTTTGATCAATATTCAGCCCGGAGGCTGAGTTGTGCCTCTTTTCGTCTTCAGCCTCCGAGTTGACGCAGATGCTAAACGATCTTGGCACGGCAAGCCTAGAGGTTGGACTTCAGATGAATTTGTCAAAGACCAAGTTGATGACGAACAGTGCGCATCGCAGGATCACTGTGACGGGTGTGGAGGTCGAATACGTTGATGAGTATCTCTATCTCGGGCTATTTGCCCTCTCTCCCTGTCTCTTTCCAGGCAAGACAAAACAAAGAATTTGCAAGACGCACCGAAAATGCCTGGATGAGCTAATGGGCCATGAAAGATATAATGAAGGGTGATCTTCCTTTGTCCCTTAAGAGAAGACTCATTGACGTGTGCATACTTCCCATCCTCACATACGGTGGTCAAACATGGTCTTTGACAAATCAGCAGAGGTCCACGCTCGACGTTTGCCAGAGGGCTATGGAACGGAGTATTCTGGGTATCAAACTAACGGATCGGATAAGGAATACGACCATCCGTTCCATCATAAAGATAACTAATGTCACTTGCAACTCCAAAACAGACCAGGTCTCGATAAAGTCAGAAGCTTGCTCATAGACCACAAACGTAAGACAAAGGGGCCGGTTATACTCTTCGGATTTCTGTATAATTTTTGGCACTGTATGGATGTGGTCTATTGTGCTGTATCTTCCTCGAAAGCCGTCTGATCCGGTGGCTAAAACTCGGTAGAGTACAGTTCTTCGCGCTAGAAGATTCGTGACGATGCTTGAAAACAATTTATAGACACGTTACTAAAAAGTTTTTTGCCACCGCCTTCCGAAATTAAAGTTATTTTACACTGTGGATTTTTTGGAAGTCGTTTTTTTTTTTGTTAAAACGTTTTTATTATGGTGAACATTGTCAAAAGCCAGATATGATCACTTTAGAGTACGATCGCTGCAAAGAGGACTTTTTAAAAAATTTACCAAGCTCAGAAGAAGACAGAAGAAACGTTGAAATATCAACGATTCTTCAAAGAGATTCCAGTGAGTGGTTAGAACTTAGAAGGAAACTTCTTACAGCCTCTAATTTCTCCAAAGTGGTCAATAGACGTCAAAATTCTAGTGTTAAAAATTTAGTTAAAAATCTTATATATCCAAAAAAATTATGTAATGTGCCGTCCATAAAACATGGAATAGAAAACGAAACAACCGCAATGGAACAACTAGCATCACAACTTAATATTAAAAAAGAGCCTTGTAATCTTTTTATTGATAAAGAGTTACCTTTTCTAGGTGCAACTCCGGACGGAGTTGTGCAGGGAGAAGACACAATAGTAGAAATAAAGTGTCCAATTTCTGCATTCATGACTTCGTTGGACGATGCAATAGATAAAAAAAAAATAAGGTTTTGGAGGAAAACGAAAGATGGACTTTCCATAAATTTGAAACATCCTTGGTACATTCAGGTGCAGGGACAACTACACATAACTGGGAGAAAAACATGTATTTTTGGCGTATGGTCGGGATGCAAAAATCATATCAAAACTGAAATTATACAGAAAGACGATCATTATTGGGCACAATTCATGGAACCTAAATTAACAAATTTTTACTTATCATACATGTTACCAGAGTTATGTGATCCCAGACGTACACGGAATATGGAAATTAGGGATTTAAGGGAATTCACATAAATGTTCTTGCTTTCGTCATTCTCCTCCTCTTGATTCCTTTTTTTTTAATTTAAATGTTTTCATTAATAACAACTTATTTTAAAATTCGTTCTATTCTCCTCCTCCTCAAGTCGTACTCCTCATTACTGAGGGTCGTGATCCTCCCTTGAAAACAACTTTTCCCTGACGATGTTTCGCCATCTCTGTCTATCCTTGGCCAAGTGAAGCGCATCATGAAATTTCGTGTCAAGAGAAGAGCTTATCTGGTCAGACCATCGCAATGGGCTGCGACCTCTTGGTCGTTTACCATCCACCTTGCCGGTAACCATCAGTTGTTCGAGGTTATTGCGTTCTATTCTAAACCATCGTTAAAGCCAAAATGTATGAAACTTTATAATTGACATCAGTCATTCCGATGACGTATTATTATGCGTTATAACCATTGCGTGCTCTTGTCAGTGCTGGGTTGCCAGCTGTTTTAGAACCCAATGGCTTGGCTCGCGACGATTGGAAAAGACCAGACAGATTGACCATAATGCCTTGGAAGTTAGGTCGGCCTTTGGTGTGTGATGCAACATGTATCGACTCGACTACCTTGCGCCACCCCATCTTCCTATTACGGTGGGCTGTGCTAGTGCGATTACTGCGGGTGCAGAAAACCTCAAACAGCGCAAATAGATACTCTAATCTTAATAAGCCGACTTATATGTACCAGCCGTTTGGGGCTGAAACACTACGGCCACAGGGTCCGAGTGCCCACTTAATTTTTAGAGAAATCGCCAAGCGATTGGTCGACTCTTCACGTGACCAGAGGACTAGCCTATTTTTTGGCCAAAGAATCAGCAAAAAGAAAGTAATTTTAAGGCCGGCGCTCACTGACGGCATGGCACGGCGTGTCATGGTAGAGGATTTTATTACTAATCAAGTTATTTTAAATCTTATTTCAATGAGTTTAGAATTCATGTTACTTTATTTCGATACCACGATGCCGGGAAATGACGCTACGTGCCGCGGGACGCTGCGGCATGACGCGACGCGCCGAGGGATGCTGCGGCATGACGTGTTATGCCGTTTCATTCCACGTAATGCCGCGGCGAAAGTTGTAATTTTGACCTTAATAATAATATCTCCGTAACCAGAAAGTTTCTAGTACAAAGAAATGATTACAATAATGGGGAGTACAAGTGACTCTCGGCTCGTTGTGTCTTTTTAAACCCGTTATGTTGTAATAGGAGACCAGAAACTATGATCTGCATTAACTAATTTTGAAAAAAAATACAGTCGGCATAAAATTAGCCAATTTACACAAAACCTTTATATTCTCTACGGTTTTCATTCATCGCAAGTAATCACAAATTACCACTGACAGATTTTGAGAATTAATTATGTACAGACGCCAGCACATCAAGCTACTACAACCTGTCATATTTCTTTAATAGATTTTCAGCTTTATCGCTAAAACATATTGTTCAAAATTGATTGGGAAAATTTAAAAGTTTCGGCTAGCTTGATGTGTTGGCTGTGCTTGATACATGTAATTTTTTTTGGTTTAAGTTAATACATTTTTGATCAATATTCAGCCCGGAGGCTGAGTTGTGCCTCTTTTCGTCTTCAGCCTCCGAGTTGACGCAGATGCTAAACGATCTTGGCACGGCAAGCCTAGAGGTTGGACTTCAGATGAATTTGTCAAAGACCAAGTTGATGACGAACAGTGCGCATCGCAGGATCACTGTGACGGGTGTGGAGGTCGAATACGTTGATGAGTATCTCTATCTCGGGCTATTTGCCCTCTCTCCCTGTCTCTTTCCAGGCAAGACAAAACAAAGAATTTGCAAGACGCACCGAAAATGCCTGGATGAGCTAATGGGCCATGAAAGATATAATGAAGGGTGATCTTCCTTTGTCCCTTAAGAGAAGACTCATTGACGTGTGCATACTTCCCATCCTCACATACGGTGGTCAAACATGGTCTTTGACAAATCAGCAGAGGTCCACGCTCGACGTTTGCCAGAGGGCTATGGAACGGAGTATTCTGGGTATCAAACTAACGGATCGGATAAGGAATACGACCATCCGTTCCATCATAAAGATAACTAATGTCACTTGCAACTCCAAAACAGACCAGGTCTCGATAAAGTCAGAAGCTTGCTCATAGACCACAAACGTAAGACAAAGGGGCCGGTTATACTCTTCGGATTTCTGTATAATTTTTGGCACTGTATGGATGTGGTCTATTGTGCTGTATCTTCCTCGAAAGCCGTCTGATCCGGTGGCTAAAACTCGGTAGAGTACAGTTCTTCGCGCTAGAAGATTCGTGACGATGCTTGAAAACAATTTATAGACACGTTACTAAAAAGATTTTTGCCACCGCCTTCCGAAATTAAAGTTATTTTACACTGTGGATTTTTTGGAAGTCGTTTTTTTTTTTGTTAAAACGTTTTTATTATGGTGAACATTGTCAAAAGCCAGATATGATCACTTTAGAGTACGATCGCTGCAAAGAGGACTTTTTAAAAAATTTACCAAGCTCAGAAGAAGACAGAAGAAACGTTGAAATATCAACGATTCTTCAAAGAGATTCCAGTGAGTGGTTAGAACTTAGAAGGAAACTTCTTACAGCCTCTAATTTCTCCAAAGTGGTCAATAGACGTCAAAATTCTAGTGTTAAAAATTTAGTTAAAAATCTTATATATCCAAAAAAATTATGTAATGTGCCGTCCATAAAACATGGAATAGAAAACGAAACAACCGCAATGGAACAACTAGCATCACAACTTAATATTAAAAAAGAGCCTTGTAATCTTTTTATTGATAAAGAGTTACCTTTTCTAGGTGCAACTCCGGACGGAGTTGTGCAGGGAGAAGACACAATAGTAGAAATAAAGTGTCCAATTTCTGCATTCATGACTTCGTTGGACGATGCAATAGATAAAAAAAAAATAAGGTTTTGGAGGAAAACGAAAGATGGACTTTCCATAAATTTGAAACATCCTTGGTACATTCAGGTGCAGGGACAACTACACATAACTGGGAGAAAAACATGTATTTTTGGCGTATGGTCGGGATGCAAAAATCATATCAAAACTGAAATTATACAGAAAGACGATCATTATTGGGCACAATTCATGGAACCTAAATTAACAAATTTTTACTTATCATACATGTTACCAGAGTTATGTGATCCCAGACGTACACGGAATATGGAAATTAGGGATTTAAGGGAATTCACATAAATGTTCTTGCTTTCGTCATTCTCCTCCTCTTGATTCCTTTTTTTTTAATTTAAATGTTTTCATTAATAACAACTTATTTTAAAATTCGTTCTATTCTCCTCCTCCTCAAGTCGTACTCCTCATTACTGAGGGTCGTGATCCTCTCTTGAAAACAACTTTTCCCTGACGATGTTTCGCCATCTCTGTCTATCCTTGGCCAAGTGAAGCGCATCATGAAATTTCGTGTCAAGAGAAGAGCTTATCTGGTCAGACCATCGCAATGGGCTGCGACCTCTTGGTCGTTTACCATCCACCTTGCCGGTAACCATCAGTTGTTCGAGGTTATTGCGTTCTATTCTAAACCATCGTTAAAGCCAAAATGTATGAAACTTTATAATTGACATCAGTCATTCCGATGACGTATTATTATGCGTTATAACCATTGCGTGCTCTTGTCAGTGCTGGGTTGCCAGCTGTTTTAGAACCCAATGGCTTGGCTCGCGACGATTGGAAAAGACCAGACAGATTGACCATAATGCCTTGGAAGTTAGGTCGGCCTTTGGTGTGTGATGCAACATGTATCGACTCGACTACCTTGCGCCACCCCATCTTCCTATTACGGTGGGCTGTGCTAGTGCGATTACTGCGGGTGCAGAAAACCTCAAACAGCGCAAATAGATACTCTAATCTTAATAAGCCGACTTATATGTACCAGCCGTTTGGGGCTGAAACACTACGGCCACAGGGTCCGAGTGTCCACTTAATTTTTAGAGAAATCGCCAAGCGATTGGTCGACTCTTCACGTGACCAGAGGACTAGCCTATTTTTTGGCCAAAGAATCAGCAAAAAGAAAGTAATTTTAAGGCCGGCGCTCACTGACGGCATGGCACGGCGTGTCATGGTAGAGGATTTTATTACTAATCAAGTTATTTTAAATCTTATTTCAATGAGTTTAGAATTCATGTTACTTTATTTCGATACCACGATGCCGGGAAATGACGCTACGTGCCGCGGGACGCTGCGGCATGACGCGACGCGCCGAGGGATGCTGCGGCATGACGTGTTATGCCGTTTCATTCCACGTAATGCCGCGGCGCGCCATTGCATCCCGCGGGACGTGTGGGTCACTTTGTGTCGAGGAATTATGATTGCTAAGCTGGTTGAAATGAGGTTGAAACTTGTGCAGCGGTCATTTCGGTTAATGGAGCGCAGTCCAGTCAGGGCGGGCTTTCAGCAGGATTCCACGGAACGCCGCGGGATGCCGCAGCACAACCTGCCGTGCCACGCCGTCAGTGAGTGAGCAATGGTCTTTGGTCGGTCATAGAACACTAATGCAGTAGGTATATTGCGGATTTCGCGGTAAACTTTGCTTGCGTGATGTAGGTTGTGATGTCAAACAAAAGATTGGTGTAGTTCGTTTGTAGACGTCGCTACTCAAATATTATGTATAAATAACTTTTTCTTTGCTTTGTATTTGCTATGCGAATGATGAGCGTCCCATGTTTTTTTTGTTATTATATTATTATTTACCTGTCCATTTAAAAGAATTTTATATATACTGCACATACAATGTGAAAGCTAATTTTTATGTGAATGTAATAAACGAATGTTAAGTTTAATCATTTTATTTCTTGACATCCTTCCAACAATAGTACAGTTCACCCTAACTGAATCAGTATGTCAGTGCGAGTGGGATAGAATGATACATAGCGCGGGGAAGTGGGGGCAAAATCTGAATTTGAGCTGAACTATTACAAGCCCTTAAAACAATATTTCACTGATAGAAAGATTCTTCGCTATTGCCGAGCCATAGGGTATGTTTTCTTGTATACCCACTTGGAAATCGCGGACATTGTCTAATTTTGAAATGTTTCAAGTCCATTCTTATACCAACCAATTTACCGAATGTATTTCTAGACTTCCAAATAAATAATTAATTAATAATTTAGTTATTTTTTTTTTTTAATTTCATTCAATAGCACACGATAATAACGCAATTATTACGCAAAAATAATGTTTTTATATGTTAGTTCAAACTATTTGCAATTTGCATTTAAAACCAAAGCCAGTAAACAGGAAATTAAACCTAATTCTGGCAGAATGTATAATTTAATAATAGGATAGAGAATATAGATGTATAATAAAATATAAAATGCTAATATTAATAAATGTAAAAACCTAGTATGTTTGGGCTCGCCATAAAACGAAACGTGCGTCTGCAACTGCAAACGCACGTGTTGTGTGATTCATAACTCCCGCCACTGAGTAGGCGTATAAAAACGGTTGTTGCACAAGCAAACGGTTCAGCCCCACTCATTTTCATGCCCCACTCATTTTCACGCTGTTCACTAGCGATATCCCCACAAACAAAAAGGCTCAGTTGGCTTTGTTCGCAGACGATACTGCCATTTTTTACTCCGGCCGCAGCCTAGTCCAGATATCTCTCACTCTCCAAACCGCAGTCAACAAACTCGCTGCTTGGTTTAGGAAGTGGAGAATAGAAGTCAACCCTGACAAGAGTCAAGCGGTTCTCTACTCCAAACCGCGACGCAATCCCATACCCCCCCGACCTATCTCCATGTTCGGCAAGCCGATCCCTTGGGAAAAGCGAGCCAAATACCTAGGAGTTATACTCGACAGGCATCTCTCCTTCTCAGAGCATATAAAAACGGTCCGCTCGCGCGCCGCTTTCGCTCTAGGCAGACTCCACTCCGTTCTCAATGCACGCAGCAAATTGTCACTAAAGTGCAAATTGCGCATTTATATAGCGTGCATTCGTCCTATAATGACATATGCCTGTGTAGTCTTCGCTCACGCAAAGCCCCACCACCTCCATAGGATGCAAACCCTTCAAAACCGTTTCCTCCGAAAGGCTACGGGATCCCCTTGGTTCGTCCGAAATGAGATCCTCCATGTTGACCTCAAAATCCCCACTATCCAACAATTCATGAAACGCCTTTCCAAGCGTTTCTTTGATACCGCCGCCAAGCATCGCAACCCCCTGGTTGTCGAGGCCGCCAGGTATACTCCCTCCCAAATCAGCAAATGTCGCCGTCCAAGGCATGTTCTCTTAGACCCTGACGACCCCATTACCCTCCTCCAGGAGAGTAACAAGGCAACTAGTACAGTACACAAAAACAAAAAACCGACATTCCGACCTCGCCGACGAGGTCCCTCGCGACGTCCCCAATTAAATACCCCCCCCCGACCCTTGCTCGATGAAGTGCCAGCCCGCGCCGCAGCTGAGCCTGTAGCTTTAAATTCCCGACTGTGACCTCTGAGTTTGTTTCGGCATTTCTTCTCAGAGCAGTCAGATAGGAAATGCCTGCCCCATCAAGCTTAAATAATAAAAATCTGATCTAGCCTGTCACATCTTGCTGCCCTCTCCAGCGACGCCCTAAGCCGAGGTTCGTACCCCACAGGGGGTGCCTTTAGCGTGTAGTCGCTTAATATAGTAGATATTCGCCCTGGCTGGAGGCTTTGAGTTTTCTTAAGGCAACCACAGGATAGTCCGGTTAAGTAGTCACGACCTCTCAAGGTCAACTACGAGATGCCAAATAGGAAAAAAAAAAAGCAAACGGTTCAGTAGAGTTCGAGTGATTGTAGAGTGCGCACCTCCGAGTCTAAATTTAAAACGTAAGTATGTACGTACGTATTTATTGTTCATTTTATGCAACAATGATTGTTGTTGTGATTTTGGATGTTTTTGTTTCATAATATAAAAAAAGTAAAATATAATTTTGTAAATCCAAGTTTGGTATATTTATTTCATACCTATATTTATACATATATCCTTATAATCTCTATGGTCCACACAATTTAAATAAAGTAAAATAGATAAGGTAGGATTGTCCTACAAAATGGTAGGCGATCTTACAATTATAATTTAATTAATGTACGTATAATTGCTAATTTGCTATGTGTTAATAGCTTTGTAATACCTACACTGTGAAGTTATTATTACGTGCAGGCTACACAACAATACATGTTTGAGGTTTAATTATAACTAACCTGCGGGGTAATGGTGTAATACACATAAAATTATGCCTTTCATTTTGAAAGTTCAGGAATATCTATCAAAAACCTTAGATTGTTATTGAAAGTGTGCTACACAATTAGGGTGCTGTGTTACTGTGAACAAAATCATGTTTTGTAATCCAACACTCGTTTTCATACACAATCCCTACCGTGTTCTCAGAATAGATGTTAGCTGTATACAGCATAGGTTCAACCTCGTCGAAAATTAATTTCAATTAGTGCTGCGGTACTCGTCTTTTGTGCTACAGGGTGCTCCATTGTTATCAGTCCAACACACGCCGCCAGTCAAACAACGCACTCCCGACGTTGCTAACCACAATCCCGCATGGCTTTGACACCACAAATTCTATAGCATAGACCATAGATTTAGCTCAGTGCTGCCATCTGGGTTACTCGCTTTTCTCTTTTTATGGCGATAACATGCTTTTCTACTTAGCTGCTGACATCGTTGTAAAGCGCCACGGGAAGCTAGCAAGTCCCCTACACAAAATGGTAATTTTGCTTGATTGACCTAACATGAGGGTTGAATAATGTAGTATAATTTTGAACACAGGTTAACTTATATGATATTTTAGAAATAGACAGGTACCTACCGTAGGAATGCAGATGTCATGAGCAAATAGGTAGGTACTTACCTATCTAATATTAAGATAATTTACAGCGTGGCGGGACATCGACATGCAACCTGGGGGGCAATTCTCGTAATTTTAAGAACGTTCAAAGCCTGATCTCGATCTCAATCTGTCAAAAAAATACCTCTAATTTCCCTATATTTTGGACAAGTTTTTGACATTGATTGTCGCTGAGATGAGATTGCGACTAGATTATGAACGTTTTTAATTAAGGGAATTGGCCTTCTGATACCATGTACTTACTTAGTACCTACATGATTCTAAACCCTCTGCGTTGAATGTTTAGGTACATCGGTTATAAAAATAAAAAAAAAATGCTGTTCCATACATTTTGTCCATGTAGGTATTGCACTTTTCTATGAAACAGAACATTTTTTTTGATAACCGACGACGATAAAATTATACGCTAAGGGGTCTAAAATCATTTGCTGAATTCATGAGTTTACGCGTCGCGTCGATGTCCTGCCAGCCTGTACATTTAAAAAAAATGCACGGTCCGTCTGTTTTTAAGATGTTGGTAGCGCGATGAATGATGCGGGCCAAGTAACTTTAACACTGTACAACTGTCAAAAAACTTCATTTGCCCAGTAATTATTTGTTCTGTGCCAACACCGTGAATAAATTGCATTGGATTCAATGAAACGTAAAACAATACAATAGGTACATGTTTCAAGAGGAAACAACGAATTTTTTGTTATAGTGTGCTCGACGGAACCAAATTTACTGTTGTTAAAATTTCAATTCACGCTCAATGCTGATCAAAAGAAAATGTATACAGGGTGTCCGGTAATTAATGGATAACCTTGAAATGGCTTATAGCAAACCTTATGGCCGTTCAGAAAAAAATACAAAACAAAATATATCCTAAGTAGTACCTGAGATATGCTTTTTTAAAAAAAAAGACTACAAATTTTTACCTTATTTTACATTATTATACGCTACGACCACAAATGAATGAATTCCATCGGTTTTTTGTTGTTGTATTATTATACGCTAACTATTCCGACAGTAAATATTATGTCTAGCTACTGCAATAAAAAAAAATAAAAAACTTTAATTAATTTTTCAGTGAAAATTTTTCAAATAATAATTTTTAACAAAGTTTAAATATCTCGGGAATAAAAAAAAATGTATGAAAACATGAGTGACCAATAATTTTAAAATAATGTCGGTTTCAAGTACATTTTATAATGTTATAATTTATTATTGTATCTAATGTAAATTGTGAATTATTGCTATTAATGTAGTAAAGGAGTAAAGATTAAATACCAAAATTTAAAATATTGTAACAATTTTTACATCCAATTGCAAGTGACCATTAGAGTTTAATAAAAAACAAAATTTAACATTAATAATACTTTTTAAATGTTCAAATTGTTTGCCATCCACTCTTATGCCGGCTCTACATCTGTGGATAAATGCTCTTCTGAGCAGTCTCGTATAGCGTCGTTCAGTTATTTTTGATGCGGCTGCCCTGACACGCCTACGTAAATCTTCTAAATACCCGATTGGCTTACGGTAAACCTCTTCTTTGAGGCAGCCCTAATAAAAAAAAAAAATTCAGTGGATTTAAGTCCGGTGAACGTGGAGGCCACAAAATTAGCCCCAGACGCCCGATCCGTTTGGGTCTGCACTATTTAAATATGCAAAGTTAAAGTCGAAGCATTTATTTCAAATAGGCACATAAAAGACAGATTTGAACTTAAAATAGAATTGATTCTAATCGCCCATTCCGAAAGATAGATTTCGTATGGAGAAGAATTGGCAAGAAACTCCACCGTTACTGTTTTAAAATGTTTTACAATATTTTGCATGGGTACATTCCATGCAAGAGCAGGTACAGCATAATGCTCAGGTCAGCCGTCATTTTGTAACCAATAAGATTCCTTCAGCTGTTCGAGCATCTCTTCCAATAAATTCGGAAGATGTCCAATAAATTAGGAAGACCCGAGTGGCTTACGGCACACCTCGTACCGTAAGCCAATCGGGTATTTAAAAGATTTACGTAGGCGTGTCAGGGCAGCCGCATCAAAAATAACTGAACGACGCTATACGAGAATGCTCAGAAGAGCATTTATCCGCAGTTGTAGAGCCCGCATAAGAGTGGATGGCAAACAATTTGGATATTTATTATGAATAGATTAATCTCAAATAAAGTATTATTAACGTTAAATGCTGTTTTTTATTAAACCGCAATGGTCAGTTGCAATTGGATGTAAAAATTGTTCCAATATTTTAAATTTTGTTATTTAGTCTCCTTTACTACATTAATAGCAATAATTCACAATTTACATTAGATACAATAATAAATTATACCATTATAAAATGTACTTGAAACCGACATTATTTTAAAATTATTGGTCACTCATGTTTTCATACATTTTTTGTATACCCAAGACATTTAAACTTTGTCAAAAAATTATTATTTGAAAAATTTTCACTGAAAAATGAATTAAAGATTATTTATTGCAGTAGCTAGACATACTATTTACTGCCTATCTGTCGGAATAGTTAGCGTATAATAATACAACAACAAAAAACCGATGGAATTCATTCATTTGTGGTCGTAGCGTACAATTATGTAAAATAAGGTAAAAATTTGTAGTCTTTTTAAAAAAAAAAGCATATCTTAGGTACTACTTAGGTTATATTTTGTTTTGTATTTTTTTCTGAAAGGCCATAAGGTCTGCTATAAGCCAATTCAAGGTTATCCATTAATTACCGGACAGTGGACACCCTGTATTTGTTGAACTGAAATATCATGATATTGCGGTTTTCAAAGGAAGAAGTTTGATGTCAGCGATTATTAAAAAAATATGGGTTCTCAACATATCAGAAAAAAAAAGAGCAAAGAATAAAATATTCTTACCTTACCTAGGTACGTACCTAGACAGTCTCGACATGAAAGGTGAAGCACATTACTTGCATCGTGCATGAGTTACCTGTACCTATTATTTCTGACAATGTTTCTACTGGCATCATTAGGAATGATTGAATGAAAACCGGTCAAGCGCCGAACGTCGCCTATTGGTGACGAAAAAATAGAAAATCAATTGTCTCTCATTAGCGGAGCTCGACAGATTAATGAATGTTCGAAGAGGTGACAAGTCCATACTACGATGATCTATTAATAATTGCTGTACCTATCTTTTCGTTTCGCTACTTTTGGTATTTACGACATCAATATCTGGAAGATCATGTCTATCTAACTAGGTAAAGGTACCTTCCCAAACAATAGAAACAGGGCCTTCTTTGGTCAGTGGGTCGTCTTAAGAGCGGATTTTTAGGGTTCCGTAGCCAAATGGCAAAAAACGGAACCCTTATGGATTCGTCATGTCTGTCTGTCCGTCCGTCCGTATGTCACAGCCACTTTTTTCCGAAACTATAAGAACTATACTGTTGAAACTTGGTAAGTAGATGTATTATGTGAACCGCAGTAAGATTTTCACACAAAAATAGAAAAAAAACAATTAATTTTGGGGTTCCCCATACTTACAACTGAAACTCCAAAAATTTTTTTTCATCAAACCTGTACGTGTGGGGTATCTATGGATAGGTCTTCAAAAATGATATTGAGGTTTCTAATATAATTTTTTTCTGAACTGAATAGTTTGCGCGAGAGACACTTCCAAAGTGGTAAAATGTGTGTCCCCCCCCTCTAACTTCTAAAATAAGAGAATGATAAAATTAAAAAAAATTATATAATGTACATTACCATGTAAACTTCCACCGAAAATTGGTTTGAACGAGATCTACTAAGTAGTTTTTTTTAATACGTCATAAATCGAAAACCGCAATTTACCTTTCACAAAGTTACAACGAACTACAAGAACTTTTATATTATGTTACTTGCTGCTACGGAACCCTTCATGGGCGAGTCCGACTCGCACTTGGCCGGTTTTTTTTTGTTCTAAGCACAAATGTAAAAGTCAAGTAATGTTCTTTATAGGTAGGACGACCGCGACCGTGGCACTCGGAATAAAGGTATGATTCCGATTTCGGCAGCACGCAGCAGTGCTGCCGCGGCAGTGCGGTCGCAGCACTAGAGTCTGGCAAACGAAAGTAGAGACTGAAAAATCGCGGCAAATTTAAAAAATATCAGTATAGCAACCCCAAAATTAGTATGACATACCTGGGATAACCTAATTTGATACTTTCTAATAATTTGTTTTTCATGAAAAACGGTATTATTTGAACACTACTGCTTGACTTAGAGACTTTTGAGTTAGAAAAATGCTCAACAAGATCACAACAACACGCCAACTTCACAGAGCATGTACCTTGTTTTAAAAAATTTAACCCACTGACCCGATACCTACTATTCTATTTGTAGTAAACGTAAATACTACAAGTTACTGAGTAGTAAAGTAAACCAATGCGATTGTGTTCTTTAATAATATGAATTTTCTACTTACATAAGTAGTAGCTTAAACTACTCACGCACTCGTGACTATTTTCATTCAACTTTTTAACACTGAAAGCATACCTTATTTTTTCATTCATTCAATGATATTAATTACATACGAGGTTGATTAAATATTATTAATGATATACATACTTAATAGGATGGGCAGA
The DNA here is from genome assembly GCA_947508005.1 of Amphipoea lucens. Lineage (NCBI taxonomy): Eukaryota > Metazoa > Arthropoda > Insecta > Lepidoptera > Noctuidae > Amphipoea > Amphipoea lucens. The sequence continues at coordinate 10,894,355 of OX382358.1, forward strand.
ATTCCCGGCGGTATATTAGGCATATTAGCAGTGCGTTACGCGTATAACTGTACAGTCACCAAAAGAGATACTCGTAAGTAATCGGGGTCGTCGGATATATACCTACTTAGTTGAAGTTTATTTTAAAATTTAGTGTAAAATCCTGCACGGCGGTGTCCGTTAACTAATATGATTAGCCTATATTAACCGGTCAACTGTGAAGGTACGGGTATCGTTTACCTTAGAATTATGCCCCGTAAATAAACTAGCACATTGTATAAGGTGTAAACAAAGCTGTTTATGTTCGCTACGTAGTTTTTTGTTTTACTTTTAGAACACTGTTTAAAGCCTTGATGCAATCAACGAAGTTACCTTTTTACTAGTGAATTGAAGAAGTTAACACTCAACAGAAATAATTCTTCTAATTCTTAGGGCCTGCGCCCACTGTCGGCAGGGCACGGCCAACCTTCGGCATGCAATGATGGATGGCATCTACGCCGTAGTATCTTTAGGTATCGTCCTATTAAGACACGCCGCAGTGTACCGTCGCAACATTGTGCTAGTTTTCCCAACAGTAACTTTCATTAGAACAGTCGTAACGCCGCCCGCCTTGTGACCCACCTTACCTCGGCATCCCGAATGATACCGAAGCATACAAGTGTCTGCGGGATGCCGAGGCATTCCGAACACACGACATGCCTAAATACTACAGCTCTGCTCTTGTAATTACGATGACTACCTATCATTGACATTTCGATTTTATTGTCGTACTATTATTACTATTAAGTTATACTTATTCCTATTCGTAGCATTAAAATCCCTCTTACAAATTTTATTGTTTAGTAAAAGATAGCGATACTTTCAATTTACTATCTAAAGCAATAACTTTTATGTTGACAATTATAGTTAATCCAATTCAATTTCATTAGGTGCTAAAGTTATTTAATTTATTCTAATCTTTATATCAGTCTGAAGGATCGTAATGAAATCAAGATAAGCGGTTTTGAGTTGGGGATCCTATCTGATCTGACTTTAAGGAAACACATTATGTGGGTTAAAGTGACCTAAATTATTTAAGAATTTTAGTTCCTAGGCATTTTTTGTCTGCTACATTTTATGAATAAAAATAGAAAGTTTATCTTCAAGGAGATGTTTTTAACCCGACTGCGGCGAAGCCCAAAAGGAGGGTTATGTGTTTGACCTGTATGTATGTATGTCCGTTTCTTTGTTCCCTTGTTTAATATCAAATTAATGATAAATTCTGTCATAATACTTGAGAACAATTCTTAAAAACTCAATGAATATACATCTCAATGAGGCTGAATATACAGGGCTGTCAATGAAAGAGCAGCCCTAAAAATGTTCTCAGTTGAATCGATACAGAAGGTATATCCAAAATTAGGTCGACTACCCTATTTGTATGCTTCCCTCAGGTGCCCCCGACTAAAGATGAGGTGTTTTTTTTTAATACAGTAAAAAAAAAAACTGACAAGAGTTTTTGTAGATTTATTCCCAGATTGGGCTGATCGTTAATGGTGATTTGCATGGTTGGTTTCAGGAATATTATTGCATCTCTTATTGGGCAGTTTTAAATTTAAGCAGGGTTGGTATTGCTTGCTTGTCGCGGTTGGTCCTTGGATGGGTGACCATCTTTACGTACCAATACCCCTCCGTGTCTCTGAAAAGCACGTTAAGCTGTTGGTCCCGGCTGCCATTCGTGGATCTTTGACAGTCGTTATGGGTCGTCAGATGCCCGAATGTATGACAACCAGTCTTACCAAGGGGTTTCGTATTACCCAGTAAGTGGGTTGTGGAGGTCAGATAGGCAGTCGGTCCATGTACACGCAAAATACTGGTACTCAGCTGCATCTGGTTAGACTGGAAGCCGACTCCAACATAGTTCGTATAACGCTAGGCAGATATACATATGTGAGGTTAGTATTGCTCCATCGGTTAGGAAATTCCGTAATCTTCGGACTACGTGATTGAATATGAGTAAAATCCAACGACTTAGTCGTTGGTAAAATCCCATCCATACCTTCGTCGTCAGGGGCAATACAATCCCGAAAAATCAGAAAGACACAAAAAGCCATGGCTTCATTGGTCCCTGGGTGACAATACATAGTTTGGGGCTATACCTACTCTTTAGCATGTACGGTCGACTTGAAAATCTTAACCATAGTTACAACTTTGTCGTACTATACGATACAAATGGTGACATTTATAACGTGACGCATCATCATCTGCCTAGCCTTTTCCCGAATATGTAGGGGTCGGCTTTCAGTCTCATCGGATACAGCTGAATACCAGTATTTTACATGAAGCGACTGCCTATCTCACCTCCTCAACCCAGTTACTGCGTAATACATAGAAATGTAAAAAACATATATCTATGGGGTAATACGATACCCCGTGGTAAGACTGGTGGTAAGACTTTCGGGCTTCTGACGACCCGTAACAACTGCCAAAGATTCACGAATGACAGTCGGGACCACAGAACAGATAACCTCTTGTGGTCGGGACCAACGGCTGAACGTGCTTTCTGAGGCACGGAGGGGACGCATTATATCGATTGACAAGTAATGAGTTTTAATGTAGCCAAGTCCAAAAGTAATCAAAGTTTCCGTGAGGTGATCGTACGATACAAAGTTAGCAGAATTCTGAACGTTTGAAGGCAGCCTGTTAGTGCCAGCATGGCATGTGGTGTAAGTGTAAAACTCATTTAGAACTGTCACCTGCGTGGTGGGACAAATGTGCCCAACTACACACAATGTTTGTGTGTTGTGCACACTTTGTGTTTCAAGCGGTTTACACAGAAACACGTGATTAATGTATTTGTTCAGTGGTTTGTATTGTAAAGCTTTGTTGTAGGTACATAACGTCGTAACAACCCTACTTTACTTAAGTACCTTCAATTTTGTTGGGGTTACATTAATTACTTAATCATTAGTCTTTGATGTTAATCGCGACGTGATTGTAACAAAAAGATTTTGTTAAATGTTGTAAGAGCTTGATACAACTATTTAGTTGTGCAAAATCAGCCTATAATGTTCCCACTGCTGGGTACACAGGCCTCCTCTCAGTGAGAGGGAGTGGGCCGTAATCCACCATGCAGCCCAAAGCTGGTTGGTAAATGTCAGATTTCTTCGAATATCTGGTTCTAGGACATGCCGGTTTCCTCACGATGTTTTCCTTCGTCGTTTTGAGAGCAGTGGTGATAAAATATTTTACACAAAGCATAGCGCCTGTCTGGGTTCGAACCTACAACGCGTAAATCGCGGCCGTTACCACTGGGCCACCACTGTTACGTTTAGTCGTGTACTGCTAGGTAAATCAATCCCCGGAAAAGACTTTCTAAGAATTCCTTAATGTATTTATAAATTAATCGTATTAAACATTTAATAGGATTAATTTGTGAGTGCCCTAATTAGATTAAAAGCGCATATCGGAAACGTGACCTCTTCACAAATAATGTGCTAAGCATAACCATCACAAAATAATACATACCTAAACATGTGAACATTGTGGCACATAAACGGATACACTTGTAGGCACCCTCACACAATGCACATAATTGATATCGAACAATGTGTTTCAGAATTCCGAATGCAGTCCAAAAATAGGTCATTAAGCTTTTCAGCGCTGACAATCACTTTGACGCATGTGTATGTGTACGCAAATCATATGGATTTGCATCGTATAGTCCTATTTCTATCATACTGACAAATAGGCTTTTTTTACGACAAACTGTGTGGCCGATGGGATTTCACATCGACGAAAATGACTAGGTACCGTAAAAAATTAACTCGTCATTCATCGTTCTCCTGCTCTTATCCCAATTTATTTGAGGTCGGCGCAACATGTCTTTTTCTTCTATACTTCTCTATTAGTCGTCATCTCGGTAGTCACCCCCTTTCTAACCATAACATCATTCACACATTCCATCCATCGTTTCTTTGGTCTTCCCCTACTACTATAGCCATCGACATCCATACTCAAAACTCTCCTCACGATATTTTCCTCATTTCTCCGTAACACATGCCCACACCATGACAACCGATTTCCACACAACTTTTCAGTTACCGGTGTCACTTTCAAACTTCCTCTTATGTATTTTTATTCAAACTCATTTCTTATTCTATCCATTCGTGTAACACCACACATCCATACATATATCATAAAAAATTAACTACTATACAAAATTTCATGCCCTATTGAACGCTTTTAGGGGATATAGTGGGCCATAATCCACCGCGTGGGCCCAGTGCGGGTTGGCGGATGCCACATGTCTTCGAAGTTTGGGGGTTTTTTAGGGATGAATATTCAAAAATTCCTAGTACTGATCACGCGGAATAGAAAAAACAGTGTGCTCTCCTTCGTTATATAAGGAACTCTGGTTAAGTGCCTCTAGACTCAGCGGTTCATTAAATTTTGAACGCCAGCCTGACTATGCCTTTTGCTGATAGTCATTATAATTATGTTAAGTCAGTGAAATTAATTGTTTAGCAAATCGACTACCGACTTAAGTTGTCGATATATTCAAATTACAATTGTCTTCTTGTACAGTTATAATATGTACACTAGCTTCTGCCCGCGACTTCATCCGCGTGAAGTTTCTTGTTTTAACATAAAGTATTCCTATAGCTGTGCCCCGTTACTCCGTTTTCGCTTAGCGTTCTTTCGGACTTTTTTTAATTTTTGCTTAAGAGTCGTAGCGCGATGTTAAATAGCCTACCTTCCTCAAGAATTGGGCTATCAAATACAAAAAATATTTTTTCTAACCCTACTGGCAGTTGCAGAGATTAGTACTTTCAAACAAACAAAGTTTAGCTATATTATTAGTAATTATAATTATAGATATATGATATTATTAGTAGAAGATTGCGACAGCTGTACCAAACACCGACTAACACGGCAAATTGATGAAGGGTGTCAATTTACTTAACAATTTATTTCCCTCACTATACGTAACATATTTCATTATACTAACCTACTGTTATTGCCAACATGTCGGACACTGCGGGCGACAAAAATGATTTATTATGCATTAGAAACATTGGATGGTATTGGACAATGCATTATTGACTCGGAATTTAATGGGCTCTTTATGTTGACAATTATTGTGAAAGCTTACAGTTAGTAAAGACATGTTTATTCTGTTATCAGTGCTTTTAAATCTCATTTTGCTTTATACAGAGTTGATATGACAGAGGGGATATTAAATTACACTACGTAACTATAGGTGTTTAGTATTAATTCAATACGGTCTAAAAATAAAAAGCGCCAACAATTACAATTTTTGAAGTGAAAACTTCTTTAGCGGCGTTGAACACTTTTTGTACTGGGGAAAAAATGTTAAACTCGCGTCAGGACACGTGACCGTCAGGAGAGATTTCCCCCCCCCCCACCCCTCTTTCTACGGCGGCGCCAACCGAAGTGAACCAAGTGAGACACGATAATGGATGGGTGGATGGATAGATGGATGGACGGACGGACGGACGGACGGTGACGGTGACGGTGACGGTGACGGTGACGGTGTCGGTGACGGTGACGGTGACGGTGACGGTGTCGGTACGGTGACGGTGACGGTGATGGTGACGGTGACGGTGACGGTGTCGGTGACGGTGACGGTGACGGTGACGGTGACGGTGTCGGTGATGGTGTCGGTGACGGTGACGGTGTCGGTGACGGTGACGGTGACGGCGACGGTGACGGTGTCGGTGACGGTGACGGTGTCGGCGACGGTGACGGTGACGGTGACGGTGACGGTGACGGTGTGACGGTGATGACGGAGACGGTGACTGTGTCGGTGACGGTGTCGGTGACGGTGTCGGTGACGGTGTCGGTGACGGTGACGGCGACGGTGACGGTGACGGTGTGACGGTGATGACGGTGACGGTGACGGTGACGGTGACGGTGACGGTGACGGGTGACGGTGACGGTGATGGTGATGGAGACGGTGACGGTAACGGTGTCGGTGACGGTGACGGTGACGGTGACGGTGTCGATGACGGTGACGGCGACGGTGACGGTGACGGTGACGGTGACGGTGACGGTGACGGTGACGGTGACGGTGACGGTGACGGTGACGGTGACGGTGACGGTGACGGTGACGGTAACGGTGACGGTGATGGTGGACGTGGATGTGGATGGATGGATGGACAGCTGATGGCTCGACCGTCTGTGTAGCTACACTGCTGTGTATTCGTAAAATTCGTGAATATAAAGTGTTTCAAATATGGAAATTGAACAAAGTGCATCGATTTATAAAAAAAGTGACGCAGAAATAGTGGAAAAAAATTAGTTATATTAATTCAATTCATAATTGATTTATTTCAACGTTAATATTCATGTTTTCACTTCTGCCGGCACTCCCGGAGTGCAACCCGTCTTTTTTTTTTTTCAAACAAACTAAATAGCTTACAAATTAGAGTAAAACGCAACAGCCTTTGTAAATAAAGTTGACCGAACTTAGATACCTGGGTAACAAAAGTGGCAACGTCGCGCGCGCGCCGGAGCGCGGCGTGTGTTTGTTCGCGGCGTGTATCTCGTGTCGAGGCGAGCGTCCGACGCCGGCAGTGGCGCGGGGGGCGGCTTTTATGTTAGGTAAGGTTTTGAAGTACGCGCACAACAACAATCACAACAAAAACACTCAATTTTTAAATTCTCGATGTGTCCTCCATTCACATTAATGCACAAATCATACCGACGGAGAAGATTGTTATTTATTTTTCTAATTAAATCACTGTCCGTCGCTAAGAATGCTAAAATAATCCTATTTTTTAGTTCAAATACTGTCTTAAACTTATAATTTAGTGTCCTATCACAATAACTAAACAAAATCACAATAATAATTGTCAGCGCGCGAGTTCGACAAAACAAAAGTGGCGCAGGAGCTTCCGTGTTACATAACGCACGTTCCGAAAGGGTGGCGTCGGCGCACTGAAAAAACATGTTTTTAGAGGCCGGTAAGCCCCACTTACCGATCGCAAGGATCTAGGATGCAATAGCAACACACTGACCTATTTCTATTTCTTTTACGCGCGGGATGTTTTGCTATGATTGTCACTCTCGTAATGAAAGTGCAAGTGTGTGTGTATTTTTTGCTTCCTTGTTGGCATTGCCAACTTTTTTGTGAAATGTTTGGTTGTACTTGTGACTTGCGTCAGAGCGGCAACAACGTATTGTAGATTATACTCAGATTTATCGTTTTAAGGTGCATGACCTATGCGTTAGACATACTCAGCTGTTACGAAAGATACATCGTGTTCAAACGGGGTAAAAACTTAAAAAATCATTTGCGACTAAACTACTGCTGCTATTTAATTGATTTTTGGTACAGAGCTTGAAAATGGTACCTAGTATAGGCAGTTTAAAGGAAAGCCCCTCTGTCGTATCAACTCTGTATATCTTTTCTACATGGTTTATCGTTCACGTGAACCATGTAAGGGACTTTGTGTCAAGGGGGTAATTAGACTACACAATCTGTAGATGCTTGCAGCCCTGATAGTCGGGCTAGGTATACAGGGTTATTGACCGTTTTGCCTGTAGCTACAACTATTAAGGTACCTGCCCTTACTGCCCGTCTAAAAAAAAAAACATCTTATATTAGGTACCTATAAGGAAACAAATTACAGGAAATTACAGGAAGTGAGAGGAAAACAAACTCGCAGAATTCGTTAGAAAGTTAAATAGATGTGAACTTATTTAAATATTTTCAAAAAACTTAACTATATTTGAATTAAGAATTTGAGATAATTTTCAAGTTATGGAATAACAAATTGAATATCATACTTAACAAAGTTCAAATTCCATTGCAAAGAAAAACTTATTAGGACCTTTTTGTTAGAAAATTCAAAAAAACTCAAAAATCAACTTAGAATACATTACACTAAAGTAAATAACTGATTAAGTGGCAATAGAATGTAAATTATTATCTGAGATTATTAACACTGCTATAAAGCCACCCGGTCTGTCAAGACGCTATAAGAAGCAGCTATGTTCGTGACCAACGATGTTATGTTAGTTCTCATCGAGGTTTTAACGATTTTCGTCCAGAAATAGTAACCAGCAGCTAGTGGTTCAGTGGAGCTAAGTTTAGCGCAGTCGAAATCTACCCTTTGTGGTGCTTTTAGGCGAAAGCGTCAGGGTAGCCCGCGAATTTCTTTTTTTTTTACGTTTTCTGTATTTGTAGCTCAGTATCAGGGTGTATGTTGATCTAAATATAATTTGCGACCGTAACAAGTATTTATTTATAGAATCATAATCATAAAATCATCAATACAACTCGCTAAGTTCATATTATCCTATTGAAAGGCTATATCATGACATCATGACCATTTGAGGCCAATTCTAACTTATATTGCTGATTCTAATGATTATAATTCTGCAGTCATATTAGTAACGGTCGTGAATCATCAGTTTTAATCAACATACAGCCTGACTCTGACCTGCAAATTGCAAAAAAGTAACTAAATTTGAATTTCGCGGGCTACGTTAGCGAATCCCCCATTTTATTCGTTATTTCGCGGTAACATCCAGGTAGAATGTGACCTATATTTCTGTTTGTCGGTGCCTGAGATTCCAGAAATTCTGCGTCAAACCAGCTTTCAGGAATCTAGCCTTTGTCGTTTATTAACGTATTTAATATTTTCGTCACCGTGTTAGGTATTTTCTGCTTCTCCAAAAGATTTTTTAAGGTCCTGGAATTTATTAAATTACGCACTATAGTTTGTGATCATTGTTTGTGTGAAAAACAAAGGGAAAAAATACAAATCATTGTCCATGCAGTATCTACAAAGGTATCTAGGTAAGCTCACGATCAAAACGCATAAAACCTCATCACAACTGAATGACAATATGGTACTGAAGTTTTCCTAAATTGCTTTAGTTTGGTCCGTTTTGAAATAGACAACTTTGACCCATATTTTCTCTACTTAGCCGTGTGACAATTTTCCTGTTTCTCTTTCTTGGATAAACGATTACTGTCGAACTTTTATCTTTATCATTCCAGCGACTTGTTCGCAATCTCTGTGCTTCGACGATTTTTCTTAGCTTTTCAAGAATATTTATGAGGTAACGCGCCGATTTCCAAACATCTCCCCCAGAATTAATAACAATGAAACTTCTATTGTATCTCAAAGAGTGGGTGTTGTTGGACTTCTATACATACAAATTAAGTAAAAGTGGGGCTAAGTAGAAGGTAAGGCGAGCAGCTGTTGCTTAGCCTAATTAGCGGTGTTGTGTACACAGCTTGTACATGCAAGCAATAGGTACGTGACATGATTAATTAAATGCTAAGTAATTGCTAGCTTTTCTGCACCAGGCTGTATCCTACGCATACATCAATTTGCCTCCTCAAACACTATTATATATATATCATCCAGACTGGAGCAATTTGCATGCCCATAAATAATATGATCACCTTACGAAAATGTTGATCACTTTTGACCTTTCTCATACATTAACCGGTCAAGGACCGCGGTCCGCCCATTGGCGACGAAACAATTGAAAATCAATTGTGTCTCATTAGCGGAGCTTGAAAGACTCGTTTCTTGAAGATTATAGATTTATTTACAATATATATTTATTTAAATGTAATATTATAAAAAAATATTGTGTCCTTACAGGAATCATGTCGATTGCTGGGCCGTTAAAAGTGTAATAACTTTTTACCACATTCATCATCATCATCATCATTTCAGCCGAAAGACGTCCACTGCTAGACATAGGCCTCCCCCAAGCACCTCCACTTAGACCGGTTCTGTGCTTCACCCATCCAACGGGTTCCTGCGGCCTTCACAAGGTCGTTCGTCCGGGAGGCCTTCTAACGCTACGTCTTCCGGTACGCGGTCGACACTCTCTCGGCTCGCGGAACCTTTTGGCCCCATCGGCCATCTGTTCTGCGAGCAATGTGCCCTGCCCACTGCCACTTGAGTTTGGCAATTCTTCGGGCTATGTCGGTTACCTTGGTTCTCCTGCGGATCTACTCATTTCTGATTCGATCACGCAGAGAAACTCTAAGCATAGTCCTCTCCGTTGCCCTTTGGGTGACTTTCAGCCTTCTAATAAGGCTCATTGTGAGCGACCACGTTTCAGTGCCATAGGTCATCACTGGCAACACGCACTGCTCAAAGACTTTCGTCTTGAGACACTGCGGCATGTAGGACGAGAAGATATTACGTAGCTTCCCGAACGCTGGCCAGCTGGTTGTAGATGAAACAAAAAAACCGGCCAAGTGCGAGTCGGACTCGCCCATGAAGGGTTCCGTAGCAGCACGTAACATAATATAAAAGTTCTTGTAGTTCGTTGTAACTTTGTGAAAGGTAAATTGCGGTTTTCGATTTATGACGTATTAAAAAAAAACTACTTACTAGATCTCGTTCAAACCAATTTTCGGTGGAAGTTTACATGGTAATGTACATTATATATATTTTTTTAATTTTATCATTCTCTTATTTTAGAAGTTAGAGGGGGGGGGGGACACACATTTTACCACTTTGGAAGTGTCTCTCGCGCAAACTATTCAGTTCAGAAAAAAATGATATTAGAAACCTCAATATCATTTTTGAAGACCTATCCATAGATACCCCACACGTACAGGTTTGATGAAAAAAAATTTTTGGAGTTTCAGTTGTAAGTATGGGGAACCCTAAAATTTATTGTTTTTTTTCTATTTTTGTGTGAAAATCTTACTGCGGTTCACAGAATACATCTACTTACCAAGTTTCAACATTATAGTTCTTATAGTTTCGGAAAAAAGTGGCTGTGACATACGGACGGACGGACAGACAGACAGACAGACAGACAGACAGACAGACATGACGAATCCATAAGGGTTCCGTTTTTAGCCATTTGGCTACGGAACCCTAAAAACAGAGAATAAAAATATATCGTCACGTGTCCCAGTCCAAATAAAATTATAGTTTACAATTTAATAAATGAGAGTCCCTGTCCTGGGTCTTTTTCCTTCTAATAAAACTTCTCAAATAGTTCAATATTGCAGAAAACCGTAGCTATAATGTTGCAGTAACCCTTAGTTTAAAGATCACGATTATGCATAATAAATGACCTGCCGTTCGCCTCGGTCGCTGCATTGATCCATTTGCTTCAGTTGAATATTTTAGAACCGTTTTTAACAAGCACTCTTGTAATGAGATATAGCTATCTGACCACTGCACTGTTTTGACTGTATAGTACAGTAAAAATAGTATGAATGAGCTTGTAATATTGTTGTATTGGAAGCGGGCGTTTACCTACGCGTGACTTCTTTGTTTTATCCAACATAAAGTTTTATTACATAGAATAATAACATAATAATAACACACCTGTAATCCCCGAATGGTTAGACTCACGTGTACCTTTACTAGTACACTACACCCAGATTTCGCCAATTATTTTTAAGTCCCATGTAATAGGGGTGCCTATGTTTAGTTAAAATGTTCAAAAAAGTCACACTTACATAACCAGTAACCACCACGTTAAAACTATCATTTTGTTAACTTTGCTACTCTGGGTTACACACCTACAATCCATTGTAATTTAGCCTAGTTTGAACATATACATACATTATTCGTCTCTCCATTGCTGAGCTCAACACACTAACCGTTTATGGTCGCTCGATGTATGCTCGCTGCAGTGTGACGTTATCCCTAAATTCCTGACTTGGAACGGTAGCCCCTAATTGTGTTAGAACAATTAGTGGTTTGCACAGCCTGTCGCATACACGTATTTGCACATTATATGCATCAATTTGCTGGGTGTTCGGCCATAATATAATATACCTACGTACATGATCTTAGAACATGTTTGTAGTAATAACGCCTGGATCACACAGGATGTATCAGAAAGATGTGGTTATATGGAAGTTTTGTATGAGACAGTTGAGCATTTTTTCACGATTATAATTTTAGTCCCATGATGGAGAAATTTGTTCAGTTTGATGGTCTGTACCACTCTCTTCAATAATTTCAGCCGAAAGACCTCCACTGCAGGACATAGCCTTCCCTCGAACATCGCCACTTCGACCGTTTCTGTGCTTCTCGTATCCAACGTATTCCTGCGGCCTTCACCAGGAAATCGATCCACCTCCTCCATCACCACCTCCTTAAATGACCAAACCTTTCTGATACATGCTGTATACAGGCTGGCTGGGACACCGATGCGCAACCTGTTACCATAGATTCAGTACATGATTCTGAACGACGAATATTTTCAACGCAGGGGGCGTTGAAAATATTCGTCGATTGTAAAGAATAAATTGCTTTTCCATACACTTTAACCGCATAGGTATTGCACTTGTCTATTTAACAGCAGTTTTTTTTTTTTTGATAACCGACGTATGTGCCTACGCAAGAGGTCTAGAATCTTGTGCTGAATTCATGGTTACAGTTTGCGCGTCGATGTCTCTGCTACTCTGTATGGTTCTTCTTCTTTTCGAATCGGTGATAGAACATACGACTTGTATACTAAATTGTTTTCAGATTAGCCAAAGTAGATACATCTTTTATGGGGTACTGTGTTAAATGTGACAATAAAATACCTTGTAATATATTGCAATTAAATGAAAGAAAATTTAAAACTCACATTAAACGTACACTTTGTAAACAAGCATACTATTATATACGCTTGGAAACATGCTGGTCTGGTCCTGCTCCATAGGACAATTTAGAGTCTAGACAAAACCAAACTGGTTGCTAATTTAATTGTATTTTTTTTGACATTGATTTACATTCTGTAATTACTTTAACTCACACCCTGCCTTTTTTTAAATTAACGTCGTTTACTTTTACCATGTTTGTAAATATGCGAGCACCGTGTATCTATCAGATAATTAATTTATATGTCATGGTTTCATTTTTAATTCTTTTACCTATTGTGGTATAGTATTATTATTTTAGGCGCATCGTCTTCACATATTATTATATAATTAATGTATGCAAAATATTGTAAAACATTTTAACCGGTCAAGCGTCGCGGTTCGCCGATCGGCGACGAAACAATAGAAAATCAATTGTGTCTCATTAGCGGCGCTTGACAGATTAAAAGAGTAACGGTGGAGTTTCTTGCCCATTCTTCTCCATACGAAAACTACCTTTTAGAAGGGGCGATTAGAATCAATTCTATTTTATTGTAACTAACGTTCAAAAGTGCCTTTTATTTGCCTATTTGAAATAAATGCTTTGACTTTGAAATTACTTTGGCCCCGTAGGTGGCCTGTGACCATGTTGGTTCACTTTTGCCGTTTGTTCGATTCTCATTCGTTTCTCAATGAGACTTTGTTGCTTCTGTCGTGCAACCATCTTATCACCGTTACTGATTATAATGCATGTATTCAGTGTGTACCTACATTATCATTCCAATATGTTTTTTGTGTATCGATGGTTGTCCGTGGCAAATTGCTTTAAGCGATAACACTGCCATTGGTAGCCATTGTTTCATGCATGTGTTAGTATCCTTCGACATAATAAAAATCTTAAATTTATTCACTGACAGACAATGCACAGCCTTACTCGCTGGGTCTGGAACATTAAAATTTTGAAAAAGAGCTGTGCATGATCTTTCAAAAATCCTTTCTCAGGTATGTGTATTCCTTATACAATGTACCTGAGAAAGGATTTTTGAAAATTCATGCTCTAAAGAGATCAAATCGGGGATGAAAGTTTGTATGGCAATTCGTAATTTTTGCCGAAGAGAATTCCCACCAGCCGCTTGTTTTGTATAATCTCAGTTATCTAGTCGCTATCGACAATTTTGGGAGCCTATTTGGGAAAATATGAATGTGCAAATGGTTACGACTCGTAATTTTATTGTTACGAACGATACCATGGAGTACATGAATGAGGACTACATGTTCGTGCTACTGTTTTTAGTTTTTACTATCAGCGTACCTACAGTTAAAAATAATGATGTACTCTATGTATCTGGCTAATTGCGGTATTTATTCCATTGTGACTTGTAAACTATACGATAAATGTGATATGAAATATCGTTTTGCTGTGTCACTATTATTAAATTGTTCTACAATCATATCCGTTCTCGGTATTGTTATCACTTAAACGGTTCTATGCTCAATCAAATGTCCGGACATATTTCCAGAACTTTTGTGCCAATTGACGCTATTAAACAAAATTTTAATTAGCGGAAAGGAAAATTAGAATACATATAATTTAACCCTACTGTTTACAGTTTCGTGAGGACGTTAAGGCGCTACCTCGAAAATGTAAAATCCTCGAAACCTACTAAGCGAGCAAAAGTGATGTAATTACTTTTGAAACGCAAAAGAAGAGTGATGGCTATAATGTGCGTGCGCTCGGACTAAAACGACGTATGTGCCAAAACGAATTTACTCCTTTAACAAAATAAATTAATTAAAAAAACTACTTTGAGTAAATTTTGATATGATATTCTCTATGTTTTCAAGTAAATTCCATTGAATATCTCTTAAGCGTTACGCCGTGATGTCGAAAAAAGTAAAAAAATAGATATAACTTTGCAATTTTTTTGTATCGAGAAAAATTCCGATACTAGACCAAAGAGTCAAAAAACATACCAAAATGTTAAATTTCCATTCCACATGCTTAACAAGTCACACGAAATAGAAAAACCAAATTTTTCCAATGTATCACCTTAATTGTGTGCTGTACTACGAGATGTCACAAACAGTTAATTAGCCCTGGTTGAGTTAACTGCATATTATTTGATGTCGTGTCGCGTCTTCTTGTAGGCTTGAGTGTAAATGTGACGTTTGTAAGACTAAAAGGGCGTTTTTCCACCGCCATGTCAACGGGACGTTAACGAGAACGAGATGACGGCGCCGAAGTAGCGATATATACATTTACTATGGCCGCGTGTCCACCGCACGCCGCCGCGCCGTCACCGAGACGTTTTGAGACATGTGATGACATATTTTGTGGCGACAGTCGACATAAATGAACCGCCGCCAGTCTCGTTACACCCTCTGTACCTACTATCCAAATTTGGTCTTGGAGGTTACTAAATTTTGGTGAAAAATTAAAAGTCGTTTATTCAAAGGCTGCATTTGGTTAAAAATCGGCATCAGGCTATGAGCTAGCGAGGCGATCAATCACCACTTGAATGAATACACACAGAATGACAGGAGGAAAGAAGAGGAGGCTTCTTTCCTCCTGTCATTCTGTCTATCAGAATGGGGCCTTTGCCCTGCAGTAGTTAAACTCTGGTATTATAATCTCACTAGCCAAAACCGTAGGGACTTAAAAATTTTGCCAGTTCTCAGAAGTATTTTCAGTCCGTGGAGAAATTTTCATAAAATCGTCATTGAATATCATCGAAACGGTCGGGAGGGAACGAGGAGCATATAAATGGACTTAATTTACTGGAAGCGGCAAACTGTAACGGATTTAAGAGTTTAGTTTTAAATTCCATTGCGGTTTCCAGCACACGTATTGCTAATAAATAATTCCAATAAAATGTTATAAGTACACTGTTCTTGTTAGAACTTCATATAAAAGCAGGAACGACAAAAAATATATAAAATTGTGTTATGTGAATATGTTATCAAATTCATGTCTTTAGTAGTTGTTACAATGCCGTGTTTCTAATTTTATTTTTGTTCAAATCAATTTTTGAAATCCTTATGGATATATTTGTTTGGGTGACAGAATTCATGTGTACCAAATTTCAATTTAACCGGTCCATTAGATTCGGAGCAAATTGGTTGTGACAGATGGACAGACAGACAAATAGACACACGAGTGATCCTATCAGGGGTCAGTTTATTCATTTGGACGTACGGAACCCTAAAAAGATACGGCTAAACGTTTATACATTTGGCTGTATCTTTTACACCAACAACATTATTATTACCTATTTTTATTATTATTCTATTCTGTTTTTTTTCTTGTCTGTTTATATAGGTATGTGTGTACATAAATGGTAAAATAAATAAATAAACGTTTTCCACGGCATCGGTACACAAAAAATTATCACAAACCAAGCTATTTCAACTAAAACCTACAAACTTAAGTCGAAGTCGGTTTAAAAGGGCAATCAGGCTGTCTGTAGTTACTAATCGAATTTCAAAAACAAATAACCAGTCCGTCGTAACTTCGTAAGCCAATAAAGACAGTTTAATGACAAAAATAAAGCAACATTCACTAATAGCACTATGAATTGCAAAACGAAACGTAAATAAGTGCAGTTAGACGTCGGGCGGCGTCGCGTCTGTCGGATTTGTCGCTCGAACAATTTCCCCTCATTCTTCGACGTTGGAAAATGAAGAGCTTTTTCCATTTCCCGTCGTATGTCGCGTTGCTCGAAAGCTCGTGTAGGTGTGAACTGTGTGGAGCGACACTACGATTCGAGCCTTCATATCCTGTGTGTGCCTGAATGTGCTCGAATCGTAAAAATACCTGGATCTTTTTGTGAGATTGGTCGTTGATCTACGCCCTGATAGTGTTGCTTGTAATTTGTAGTTTTCCTTTCATTTTTAACCGACTTCGACTTAATTACTTTTGTTGGTGTTGGGATTATATCAGTTTAATGGACATATTGTAATTTGTCGGCTTGCGTGTCAGTTACCTACTCCACAAATAATGATTGCATTATTATATTTTTATCTGTATACTTAATCCCTTGCAAGTTTTTTACCGTTGTTCCTAATCTCCATAAATGTATCTAATTAGTAGTATCTACAACATTACTCTGCTTATTTTATATCTGGCAAAATTTTCTAGTAATTGCATAAAATTACACGGATTTTTGGTAGTACGTAAACACGAGCTGTACCCATTCAGATTACAATACGGGTTTTAAATAATTTACCGTACCTACCTATAATCTAGAGGTAAGTATACCTACATGATGAAATGTTATTCACGGTACCTACCTACTTAATAGAGACCCGCATAAAATGTGAAGTGCGAATTATGTGTATGTATGTTAGTTAAAGTTCCAAAAAATTATTTGCAAAGATCCCAGAGCTTCCCACATGACATAATTATGTGAGTTACTCATAACTGAAGATACCTTTTATTATCTCTTCAATAAGGTACGCAAAATTCTCGTTTATGTCATCGTTTAAATCAATTACTTCAAAGCAAAACAGAGTCACCGCAAAACATAGCTACCAAAGATATGGTAATTGATCTCCATCGCTATTAAATTCCTTGTTATAAACGGAATCACAAATTCACTATCGGAATCGGAATCGGAACGGGACCGACCTCTTTGTAATAAATAATGCCTATCGAAATGCAAATATTTGTCAACGACCTCCACTGATACGAAAGGACAGTGGGGGAATAAGTTCCGATTACGAGCTGCACAATTAAGATATAATAGTTATGCCAAATGAAAGGGTACGTAAGATTCCTTAAGTTTGCGGCATCAAAATCCATTTGAGTGATTTGGAGTAATAGTCGAATGATTAATACTGTATCATCTCTATATTGTGCAGAAGATTTGAACAATGTTGACACCAAAGAAACAATTTAGGGTAACATAAAAACTTAAAATCAAATGGATGGATTTAATAGTTCCCTTTTGCGAACTTGAAGAACCCTTCATAACCTTTCATTTCGCATAAAATATGTATGTCCTAATCGTGGCCAAGAGCGGCCACGATTAGGACCAACTTCCTTACAAACTTGCCCACTGTCTTTTGCGGCTGCGGCGATCAATTATTTATTTAGTACTAGTCATAGCAGCCATGATTCCATCGATCTGTCTGTCGCCAACTGAAATATTCTACTACCTACTCAATGCTACCCGTGACTTCTCCTTCTCCAAAAACTTCATCCCCCCGATTGACCCGAACAGGAAAAGCTTTGAAAAATCACTGTTTATTGGACATATTTCTTCTATTTTCTGTTGTTACTCTGTAGTATAGAAGAAAAGTATCAAACGAGTCATTAGTTCAATTTCACCATTGTTGGGGAAAAGCGCACGAAGCGAATTTGATATTTTTCTCTTGACATGTCCCTATAGCATCTGTACACCTCCGTGTAGGGTTATTTCAATAATGTATTCATTACACAAATAGAACCTCGCCTCCCGACTGTGTGTTCCTTCTTTTATTCATATATTTGCTCTTATTCCTGCTCTATTTTTGTTTCGAATACCTAACCATGTTTATAAATAAGTTAGATGCATTCTTGGGAGTTGCAGCTTCAGAATGATTTTTTCAACTTATCGGTAAAATTTTTAGACATTAATAGTTCCGGCTATCATTAGTAGATCTTCGACAGTCGTTACGGGTCGTAAGAAGCCCGAAAGTCTGCCAACCAGTCTTATCAAGGGGTATCGTATGACCCAATAATAAACTAATAATAATATCCTCTTGACTGATATTATAATACACAAGTGTGTGCGCCATCGGAGGTGCAACAACAGGCAGGTCGATTATTTATTCCATTATATTATTACATCGATACACAGGTGTATGTTACCCATCTTCGTAATTAAGATAGGTACCTGTTCAAAATTAATTACCACATGAACAGGAAGGTAAAGGTTTGATGTATTTTTAGCCGGAGGGCAGTTATATGTCTTAATAGAATAGAATAGAATAGAATAGTCTTATTTAGCTGCAAGCAGGATTGAGCATTCAGATTCTTTATTATACTTTAGCTCCCATGAAATACAATCTGCCCGTAATGTCTTTTAAAAGTCCCAATATTAATGAACTACAATATTCAACGACCTTCGACGAACAACACGTTTCGTAATGACAGTATATCGCTATCAGCGTACCTACATGAAAATGCTGTGAACCAACTCTGTCACAATTTGTCACACCCGAAAGAAGAAAAGTATTGCCTGTTGTTTTTCTAAATCAACCTAACAATACTTTTATAAGCAGAAACTAGCTGCGCCCCGCAGTTTCACCCGCGTAAGTTTCGGGTTTCTAATATAATTCAATCATGATTCAAAAGACACGTGGCGCCATCTATTGTCATAATAACGTTTTTGTTGTTTTCCGCGGGAACAGCAATTTTTTTCGGGATGAAAGGTATCGTATGTCCGTTTCTGTACACCTGATAATGTATATGCATTTCAGGCTGATCGGTTTAGTGGTTTAGGCGTGAAAAGGTAACAACCAAACAAACAAACTTACTTTCGCATATAGTTAGGAAGAACATCTGACGTCAAGCACTGCTGGGCGAGTAGATAGATATATCTATATAATAGGTGCAGTGATTATTGTGAGCATTCCCCTCTTCCATTGTTAATTACAAACAAAACTAGCGATCCCTTCCGGCCGGATGTGCTTGTGAGCATACACAACATGATGCTAGTCACACCGTATGTTTGGAGCATGTAGGGCTACCACAGAATTACCTTTTTTATTTTATTTGGTGAAAAAGGCAGCTGTGTTGAAAATTCAAAATTATTTTTTTTCTTTCTTATCGATTCGTCCTTCGATCCTTCGACCAGCAGTCTCTGACAAACATCGTTATAATACTTCGAAATTGTTTTCGATGAAAAGAGTAGACTTTTATGTATCTTCTAGCCTTCGTCAGTATACAGTACCACAGATTTTGCATACAAATTACATGAACTCAGTTTTAGATTCGCCAAATTTTTTTAACGCACCGCCTTGTAAAATTAACTTAGTGCAAAAGTTAAAATGAAAAGTTATATATACATCGTGTCCCAAAATTCAACGATAGGCGGGCACTAGAGAGGGTGGATCCCGTGGATCTGATTCGTGATCAGATCCACCCTCTCTACTCGAGAAAAAATAATGAAAAAACAAAATCAATTTTTTTTGGTAATTACAAAGTGGACTGAAAGTAATACCTAAAGTTTGAAACATTTAAGGAAAATAAATATTTATTGATTTTTGTGTAAAAACTACAGACAATCTGGGATTTTTATAAGGGTTGTGGTGGATAGCGGTGCTACTTAGGGATGCCGGTTAAAAAAAACGGAAATATTATTTGAAAAATTGTGGTCATGGTAGTTAAAAATATCTTAAGGGGTGTAAATTTTCGAAGGATTTCAATACATTTTTATTAAAATGGACATTTAGTTTTTCCCCGAAGTTTTCTCTCCATAAAACCAAATTTGGACTCTTACGAACATTTACAGCTGTTCTTTAGTGATGCGCTTACCAACAAACAGCATTTAATTTTTATTTAGATATATAGATTATTATCTATGAAGTAGGTATATTATATTTACCTCGGATTTTCGAATACGTTTTTCCTTTTTCTGTTTAATTGGCAGCCCTAGAGTTCAGAGAGATTCCTTCCCGTGAAAATGCTGACAGGGGCTCGGCGTACTATTGTGTACGTGTCCCAGCATTGTTTTGAAACATTATGCAGCGTATTAATCGGTCTGTCGCTTCCGAGACGCGTCTTCAGTTTACGTTCACTAATCTCAGGCTGGGGCCAGACGAGCGTAAATTGTCGTAATTTGGGTGTATTCCCGTTCGTCCCACCGACTTCGTCCCCGTCGTGGGACGAACGGGAATTTACAAAAATAATATTAAATTTGTTCCCGATCGTCCCATTCAGGATTTTAGAGGGACGAATGGGAATATGTTCTTAGATTAGTGCCATTCGTCCCACTAAATAATTTTGTGCGTAAAATGTTTAATCGTTGTTTCGTAGTTTACTTTCAAAGGAGAATGGGCAAATATGTATAAATATGTATGAAGCCTGGTACTCGGCGCACTAGCTATAATATACTATGTATCATTGGAAAGGTCTTTTTACAAGGATCAATGATAACCGAGTGGCTTGTCTCCATTTGCTGTCGGAACGTAGTTATTTTTGCACCCTCCAAGATAAGTCTAGAAATGTATGAATTTAATCTTTTTAATCGAGAAGTTAGTTAATATTCTTGTTTTGCGGACGTAAACCGGAAATTGTATGTATCAAGAAGCAGATTAGGTCATTTCTACAACTCACTTAAAACTGCTTCGACAACCTGATTAATGCTTTTATGATTCTGTAATGAACTAGATTTGATTACTATAAAAATTTGAATCAAGGTTCATTCTTCAACACCGTTCTAGACCACAGTTTGTAGGTGCTCTGTCAACGAGCTCTCGAGATGCAATGTGCACTTGAAGCTGAGGAGATCATAAAGCGTTATGGCTTCAATTCTTTCTAGAGCTTTCAAGTAAGGGCTTCGAGGAAGAGCTTCAAGTAGCTCTTGAGATATCTCGTCGACAGGTGAAAGTTATTCGCGCGTAAAATTCGCCAATGTTAGGCTGATGCGCCTACTTTTCAAGAATGTTACTCATTAATCGGCGATTAAGGGATTAAACTAAGAGGCGTTGATGGCAAAAGTAGCTTAGATTTCCTTACGATGTTATATCGAATTAAGTATGTACCTTTATAGAAATAAACATTAACTCGTCCATCCAAAGGTTGTCTTTAAAAGATCGCTTTCAGCGATCAAATCGCCCATTATGTCACCCTATACACAATTCTGTTGTTATATCTGTAATTTATATTGTGTGGAAATCGGTTGTCATGGTATGGGCATGTAATACGCAGGGAGGAATGAGGAAAATGTCGTGAGGAAAGTTTTGAGTATGAATGTCGATGACTATAAGAGTAGGGAAATGAAACTATGTAGGTAGGTACTTACTGTGTGAATGATGATATGGTAAGAAAGGGGTTGACTACTAATAGAGAAGTATGGAAGGAAAAGACATGTTGCGCCGACCCCAAATAAATTGGGATATGGACAAGAGAACGATGTTATCTGTAATTCATATGGTATACATAATAAAAAAGTAGATACCTATTCTATTCTAACTTTAACATCTTCATCTTTGTTATTCTGGCCAAATGTTACAACAGAACAAAGATTCACCAAGAGACAAGAAATAAAGTGAATTGCTAGCTGATTTATAAAAAAAAAACGGCCAAGTGCGAGTCGGACTCGCGCACGAAGGGTTCCATACCATTATCTCAAAAAACGGCAAAAAAATCACGTCTTTTGTATGGGAGCCCCCTTAAATATTTTTTTAAATTTTTATTTAATTATTAGTTTTTAAAGTAAATATACAACTAAATATTTTGTGAATATTTCAAGCGTCTACCTGTTGCCGTTATTAATATCGAGCAAATAACGGCAAAAAATCACGTTTGTTGTATGTGAACCCCCTTAAATATTTATTTTATTCTGTTTTTACAATAATTTTTGTTATAGCGGTAACAGAAATACATCATCTGTGAAAATTTCAACTGTCTAGCTATTACGCTCCATGAGATACAGCTTGGTGATAGACAGACAGACAGTGGAGTCTTAGGCGCTCCACACACTGCACCGCGCTCCGTCGCGGTGAGCAGATTTTTACATACAAATTCAACTCCCGCGCTCCCGCGCTCACGCGCGCGGCGTTGAATTTGTATGTAAAAATCTGCTCACCGCAACGGAGCGCGGTGCAGTGTGTGGAGCGCCTTAGTAATAGGATCCCGTTTTTATCCTCTGGGGTACTCAATATACTTCCACGGTCAAGGGTCCACTCAAAATACTACCACGGTCAAGGGTCTGCAAAATTATCCAGTAGATCCATCACATATCTTAACAACCTCTTTTTATCTTTCCAGGTTTCGTTTCTACGTGTACTCGGCGTACGTGGAACACCGGACGGTTGCTGCCGTGCGCATTATCGCGGCGACAAAGACGCGCGGAGCTGACAGCGTGCTGTGCCGAATATGGCTGGCTGATAACCGCACGCTCACCGTCAGAGCTAAAGTCAAGGTAAGGCAGTCTACTGTGTATTATAGATGGATGGTGAACTAGCGACCTGCTTCTGCTTCGCACGGTTTTTACAACTTGGCAAAACATCGAGATTTCTTTATTGAACTTATGTTAGTTCCGTCAATTCAAAATCCGTTGTGTAGATTTGAAGAACAACACGGTCACATAGACCGACACGAAAAGCGACTTTAATTTATAATAGGTGTGTATAGATGTAATAGGGTTCCCTATCCATTTGCATAAACTTTTAAGACCTAATATAACTTGGCATACTTTTGTTTCTCCTAATTATATTTTCGCATAACATTATTTACGCATAACAGCTTACGTATAATTTTTTTAAGCATAATTTCTCCTAATGATTAAGCATAACATTTCTAAAGCATAAATTTAGCATGCTCGTTTTTTTTTCTAACGACTATGTCAGGTTATTTCTGTCTGCAGGTTTTAAAGGAACTTAACCAAACCGAACCTCGGGGTGCCCCTGACGTCGTTTAGTACTATGCGAATTAAATGTATGCCGAAACAAATTATACCAAAATATGCCAAAATATATTAAGAAAAAGAATATTATGCGAAAAGGTGAGGTAGCTAAGCGGGGAAGTTAAGGTACGAGTACAAAATTGTGTTTAATTCCTCCAGAGCTCAACGGTGGAGCGGAGCGGGATGAAGCGGAAGATGCGCTTTGAAAAATTTGCTTCGTTGAGCCGTTTTGTACCAGGAGCTAAGACAAGCTACGCTTTAAAAATGAAACGATCCTATTTAGTTGATATCATACACATTCATCGTTTTTCACAGCTTAGCACATCCCTGGTAGAAAGGCAGCCATATTGCGTAACACACTCGTAATCTCAATCATGAAATGTCGCAGTACGTCATCTCTATTCTCCACCTTATAGAAGCAGACAGAAGTAGTTTTTAGAGCCACATTGGCTCTAACAACTATTTCTGTCTCCAGAAGCCAAATATTCTACTCTCTACCAAGCCAGGGTCAAGGTAAAACTTGTAAATAGCCCCAGTTTACACAGAGTAGGTCTGAATAGCGGAGTTCGTTGCGGCTTAGAAAAGGTTTAGCGACAAGAATTCAAAAAGGTATGCTTTGACGGTTCGGCCGCGCGGAACGGATAAATGAGAGTCGATTAGCCAAAAGGTTTCTGGAGGAAATGAGATTGTGTTGTGGCGGCTTTAGTATTTCCGCAGATTATTTAACTTAGGATAATTTTCCTTTTCACACAGCTGTGGAGACAGTGACAATGAACATTTCAAATCAGGGTAATGCAAGTTTTATTGCTTGTGTTGTAAATTTTTTACAGCAGTTGCATTTACATCTGTAGATTGTATGAATGAAAGTAGTGAACATTATGCGTCGTTCTGTATTTGGTGAATGTTCTTATTTTTCTAAACCTCTGTCATTTTTAGGGGTTTGTTTATAGCTTTCATAATGACTCACGGTTGGGAAATAAAAATTTTAAAGCTCACGCAGTAAAAACGCTTTATTATAGACGGTATTTTTATTTCAAAATAGTAAAGTTGTTGAAATGTGTGAAATCAATGCATTGTCCTCGTTGAATTTCCTACCTATTGAGCTTTAAGAAAAAGAAAACAATATTATTAAGTGTTATTGAGTTTTTCTATCAGAAAATTCTCAGGAGCTACCCGGAGTCTGGAATTGGGTGATAGCAATAGGGTTAGGGTTGTGGGGTGGAGGTGCTTGGGGGAGGCCTATGTTCAGCAGTGGACGTCTTTCGGTTGAAATGACGATGATTATGATGAATAGAGTTATCCCCTCTTACACGGGATTTAAACATAACTAACGAAATGTAGATGTACTACAAGTACACTTCTGTCCAACCCTTCAGGGATGCGTTTGACAAAAGATTGCTCACATTAGTTAAGGTCGCAAGAAGCAGCAGTTGAATGATAGTTTCCGAGATCCATCTCACCTTACCTTTTTGAACGGCAAATGTTCGCAGTTCCGGATGCCACCAAAGCCAATTCGATTCCAACTAAAGTGCCGGTCGATAAAACATCAGAATTCTATTTCCACTGGGAAAGACACATGTGTGCACAATTGGGAAAAAGTTGATAGGGACATGTGGACAAGCTCATCTAAAAACGGGTTTTTATCATTTTCTTCATGTATTACACGGCCGTGACTGTTACGTATGTGACATTTTATGTCTTTTCAACACGTTATGTCTTTATGACCAATCATACTTTGAACTTGAAGCAACTGAGCCAGATGAGTCTAACTCAATAGTTAGCCCTGCTACATAACAGCTTGTTTCTTGTTTTTTGTTTTTTATATGCTACAGTAATCTGTGGAAAATGTTGTGGGTAGTATATTTGTTAAGCTTAATTTTAAGACAACACAGTTTATACTTAATATACTACTGTTTGTTTTCCCAAATGTAATAATAATAAATAAATAAATAAATGAGGTGTGTCTCTGAAATCAATTTTACAGATTGGTAAACTGAATCACAATAACATTGTTCTGTGTTCATTCATAATTTAGTCCTTAATTCCGGGTATCACTGTAATGAGTGTGATGTACCTAACGGTGAAGGAAGACCTCGTTAGGAATTCGGCCCAGAACCCAAAAATTCGAAGATATGTGACATCTACTAACCCGCACTGGGCCCGCGTGGTGGATTACGACCCACTCCCTCTCACCCAGAGGAGTGTGTTCTGTGTCCCAGCAGTGGGATCATAATAGTCTGATCATATTGTAATGAGGGTCTTGGAAGCCGGATTCAACCTTTAACAAGTCGCAATAGGTACTTTAACAATGTAACATACGCCCACAATATTTTGAATTTTTAAAATTTGTTACTCCCTGGGCAGTAAGCCTCGCTACCCGCTAACAAACTCTTCTTACTTATTTAAAAATCCATTACATTAAGTAAACCCGCCTTTAAGGTACCTCAACAGCTCCACTCCACTTCACACGAATAGAACAGCGTCCTGTCTTTTGATTAAAGAACTCTTATTGAATTCTAATATTATGTTTCTGAAGCACAGAACAGGTGGAAGTGGCGGTGCTTGGGGGAGGCCTATGTCCAGCAGCGGACGTCTTTCAGCTGAAATGATGATGATGATGATTATGTTTCTTTAATCTACAGGCCATCCGTGAGAACTGGAATCTAAATTACAGTGCGGCATACGTGCTGTGCCTCCTGCGTGGCACTGGCGTAAAGCCTCAGGAGACGGTGGGGGCTTCCGTGGCGGTGGTAGCCAGCAGCAAGCCCAACAACCCTCCTACCAACCTGTTGGTTGTCCTCGATACGGAACCCAAGCCTGGTATTGAGGTATGTACTGTGCCATACAGGGCCCTATACCACAAAACTTTACAAGTTACAATTTACATATTTGTAAATCTTCTCTTCTTCTTCTTTGTATGTACCACAAAATTCTAAGCCACATAATTATTGTAACGGAAAAACCTTATAAATATGTAAATTGCAGTGCGGTTCGGCCAAGCGCCGTTGAAATCAGTGCTCTGGGAGTAATATCTCCATTTTAGAGCTGACACCAAAAAATTTAATATTCAAACTCAGAATATTAATTTTAATTCTATAATTACAGGAAACCCTACACATCTGCGTGAAGCCGTTTCACTACTCGTTCAACCGCGACCAGTGGCTGGTGGAGTGGTTCGAGATCAACCGCCTGCTGGGGGCTAGCCACTTCTATATGTACAACGAGTCGTTGAGCGCAACCGTCGCGTGCTTGCTCGAGGACTATCGCAAGCAGGGGCTCGTCACCTTGCTCCCGTGGAAACTTCCTATTCGGTCTAAGGTTGAAATCAGGTAAGACCATGCCATCACGTAATAGTAAACATAAAATCACGCGTGTATACCCCGACGGCGGCGTATGCAGATGTGCATTAAGTACACCCATATTTCGACAGTCGGGGGGGCGAGCCTATTGCTACCAACAGGGCAAACAAGACTCTGGGCTGCTAAGAAATTCGTAATAGAAAGAAAACCAATAACCAGTAAATCCAAACCAGACCCTTATGCAATGGTAATAGTATTAAACTGGTAAGGTTGAAGTGAAGGTGAACCCACTCTAAGAATTTTATTATAGCAAGAAAATGTTACAGGATACATAGATAGATTAATAATCTTAAATTCTTACTACTTTCAGAACAGAGGGCCAGTTCGCCGCGTTCAACGACTGTCTATACAGATCGATGTCGCGGACAGGCTGGCTGCTCGTCATAGATGTCGACGAAGTAGTGTTCCCGCGGAGGGAACGCACGCTACCTGCCTTACTGACGGCGCTGCGGGCGTCCTACAATCCGCCCTCGAAGGCACCGTCCGCGTTCCTGTTCCGGAACGCGTTCTTTTATACTAGATGGGAGGTAAGAGTTTTCTTTTAGGTTCCCACACCCAAAAGGTGTCTTTTTGTTTGTATGTCCGTCTGTCTGCCACAGGGCATAAACTATGTATGTTTACGTACATAACTGTTCTTAGGGTAACTACGGAACCCTGAGTGCACAGCTCGACCCGCACTTGGCTAGTTTTTAAGTATGAATGATGGCTTTAAGAGTAGGGGAACGCCAAAGAAATGGTGGATGGATTGTGTAAAAGATGATACGGTTATCCAAGGAACTACTGATTTCGCAATAAGAAAAGCTGAAGTAAACATTAACTGCCAATATTTATTTACTTATAACATATCAAAGACCATACCAGAAACCAAGCAATGCCCAAATCAATACCATTTCTTTTCAGGACGACCCGGAGGCTAAGGTTCCTTTACTAACAGCACGCAAGACGCGAAGGTGGACGACGCCACACGCGCTGAAGAACCGCAGCAAGTACGCACTGCGACCGCGCGACGCCGTCGAGCTCGGCAACCATTTTGTGTGGGAGCTCGCGCCGGGAGCCAGCTCCGTGGGAGTCAATAATGACAGAGCCTTACTGCACCATTATCGGGTAAATGCCACGATTCTTTAGGTCCCCTTCGTGGAAGCGCTAAGCAACTTCTTTCATTTGTTTTCTGAGCAGTCGCTATCGCAAGACGCTGTCGTAAATTTCGCGTATCGCTTTTGCCTGTAGCCAGGGTTAGGCATTTAAGGCGTTACCTCAGTAGGTAGCCCTGGTGTGGCGATGTCTATGAGCTAACTTTCTGTCATTGCAATGCAGATGTGTTGCTGGAGAATTTGGTGCGTCACTTTCTCCCAGCAATAAATAAATAAATTCTTTTTTGCCATAAACAGGTTACAGAAAAAATTGAGACCCTGGTTCCAGAGCTAGGTTAGAGTACCTGTATTTTTGGAACCAAAACACTAGGAAATTCTGAAGGGTTGGCGTTTTGGTAGACTGTGTTATGTAATTGTGACATTCAAAAGTGTTTATTCTTAGCCTAAACTTTTAAATAAATGATTTAAGATTTTGATTTTTGAATAGGTACCCAACAAGTCCACATAAAAAAATAATGTAAAACTTAATTCCGCAGCTCGCATGTGAATATGGCGGCGTGACGAACTGCCTCACAGTGCCATCAACAATCGACCGGACGTCACACCGTTGGAATGATGAACTGCAGCAGCGTGTGATCGCCCAGCGCAAGCGCATCGACACCGCCTGCCCCACGTAAACACCAAACCAATATAAATCATGGAGTTAATGATACACGAATAAGTGTCACCGCCTGTGCGGACTGTATGATCTTCACGTTCTTAGCAGTCATTGAACGGAATATTATTTATTTTTATTATTTTTTTAAATTTTAAATTTTATAAAATTTTTAATTTTTTTTTTTTAATGTGTTAGTCTTTGTAGACTTACGACTAAATCTATAGTTTAACCGAATTCTGAAATAAGGATTAGTAATTTTTTTGTTTATGTATGTTTGCCTGTACTCCTCGTGAACCAGTGTTTAGTTCTGAATTCCGTAGTGGTAATAAGTTACTGCCTGAACAAAATGTTTGGGAACAAACTCTGGATGATGTGTCAAAATCGTGTTATCGTTTAATTCTATCTCAACTAAACAGCAAATACCGAACGTGTAAAGTCAAGAAGCGCGTAAAGCCTTACCGATCGCATAAACTGACTGACAGTTTAAAATTATTGTGTTCCTCATGTATTCTTTTATTTTTTTGGAGCTAGTCATTTGTCTCTTTAATTAAAGCAAAATTACTGTTTATTACCAACTTTAACCGGTCAAGCGTCGCGCGTCGCCCATTGGCGACGAAACAATAGAAAATCAATCGTCTCATTAGCGGAGCTTGACAGATTAAACAAGTTTTCTTTCATAAAACTACTCTGGCTCAGTAGATAAAATCAGTAGCCTTAATCTTACGGCCAAACACCTATGTTGTGGCTAAGCGAAATTTTAGACAACAGATAAACAATGACATATCTATTCATTAATCTTGTTGCAGATAATTTTATTGAAACTATCCAAGACATTACAGCAATATTTTCTACTTTTTTGTTTTTTGTTGTTAAAAATGGATGCTTATATTTTTTACTCTTGTTGTAACCCGACCGTAAAGTACCTATGTATGTTTGTAAAATGTCAACAGACTTTACATTGAGTTAACATCTTATCTTCTCATGAGGAATTGTTGTCCTGTCTTAGGTGGGCCTCTGCGATAGGTTCCCCTTTCTCCTGTCTACTTGACGGAGTAATATCTTGTGCAGCACATGTGAACAATAATTTGTTAAGAAACTTAACTCTCCTACCGTACCGTTTCGATTTTGGAAAAGTATACCACACACACCAGCCCTTGCGCTGTTGATGTCATGGGGACAGCGGAATGCACCAGTGTCACTTTAGGTAGGTACCTCTGTTGAAGACGCGTAGAGCGCACCGCGCGTCCCTGTTGTAGGTTTTGACGTAAATTTCCTTTGAAAACTATATCGATCTTGCTCAAACTTGCACATAGTGTAGAAGACAGAACAAGAAAGACATATTATCTCTGTCAAGTATTTCAAACGAATGAATGACGCATGATGAACCGAACTGAGGCTCTCTGTGTAACGAAGCATTCACATTCTATTATAACGAAGCATTCACATTCTACCAACGTCAATGCTCGCACGCGATTGGTCCCGACTAGGTCATGGGGCGGCGCTGAAGAGATGCATGGAGGATGATAGGACGCTGAGCGTTACAGGTACCTAAACATTTGCTTGGTACCAATTTTCAGCTTGAGTTACATTTAATATTATTCGTAGTGCAGCACTAGTCCTTCGAGCCGGATTTAAACTGTAACTGGTTGTACAGGGCCACTAGGAACCTACACAATTCTTTAACATTTCTTAAAAAAAAAAACTTT
Organism: Amphipoea lucens; assembly: GCA_947508005.1. Classification (NCBI taxonomy): domain Eukaryota; kingdom Metazoa; phylum Arthropoda; class Insecta; order Lepidoptera; family Noctuidae; genus Amphipoea; species Amphipoea lucens. The sequence continues at coordinate 10,924,338 of OX382358.1, forward strand.
TTGAAGGCGATATTTTTCGAGAGTTTTGTGTTTTTGAAGTATCGATGTAGTACTGTGGATTTTTCGAACCTACTTTACCTTTACCTTTTTACCTACTTTACCTTTTTTACTTTTGTTTGGTCTTTTGAGTCGTCCTACACAAATGTAAGTACCTAAAACTATCTAATTTAATATTGTAGAATGCAATAGGTAAATATGCAATGTATTGAATATCAAGTATGTAAAATAATAGTAAATATTGGAAATTAATTTATGTTGTAACAAAACTCAAGTAATGATGTAGTAATTTGATGTACAGACGCCAGCACATCAACCTACTACAACTGTCGAATTCCTTTAATAGATTTTCAACTTTATCACTAAAGCATAAGGTTCAAAGTTGATTGGAAAAATCTGACAGTTTCGGGTAGGTTGATGTGCTGGCGTCTGTACCTTCGGCCTCATAGTATTCTATAATGCCCCAAAAAGGAAGCGATGGAAGAAAGCATTATTATCATAAAACCCATAATAATTATGATGGACCACTTCAATTAAGTTACATTCAAATAATTTTAATAAACCAAGTACAATTGTATAATTTTAATCTATTTTAATGATTATAAATCAATGTACTATATGTAATATTTAGACGAAAGATGATGATGATGTGCCATTCTGGTGTTGTATCGATCTATCGATAACTTGCTCAATGTCCGAACAACATAATCAGTATTAATGATAGCCGTCGATATCCACATACCCGTCACGTCTGTGAAGTTTCATCAATTAATTTAATTTGACGTTGTATATGTCGCAACCAACTAGCTTATAATAAGCCTTTCAGTTAAAAGTAGCCGTATTACAAAACGGCGCCATCAAAATAGCGGCCGGAATGATATTCATTATAGGTTACGTTGGAAATGTAACCAACCACGCGTGAGCAGCGGCCGGCGAGCGCTATTTCCAAAGGTTAGGCAGTTAACTGAAAGACTAATTAAGCTAGTTGGCTGCTACATATACAATATATCTGTCATATATTTTAGATTCAGATCTGTCTGTCTAAATTAGTAAGAAGATAATATCGGCTAGAAACTGTTGAAATATTGCGAGTTTCAGACTGAAAAGGGCAGGAGAACGATGATGATGATGAAATGCGTCCTTGTAAAACATCTGATTCAAGAAATCATTAGAAAATCAATTAAAAATAACCGGAAACACAAAAGTGTAATACTTATTACATTACTTACATATAATCCTAAGCTTTGAAGAATTTGTAAATAGTTTTTCCAGTAGCATAATCACCTCCAATGCAGAAAATAAATTACTTCGTTATATAATTTTAACAGAAGCACAGTTTTGTGTGAGTGATTGTATTAAAACGCAATGAAATCATGAAAATAATGTATGTTTTTTATTATGTACAGTAGAAAAAGCCATTTGGTACACAGGCAAAAAATACTTATTCACCTTTCCACTATAACGCCAACAGTACCAGCAAGCTTTTATTTAACTTGCCTTGTTAGTTGGTATACTTGGTATGTAATGGTCAAATCTTGCAAGCTGAACTAAAACCGCTTCCTCTTATCCTATGGAGTTGAAATTTTACATGTTGATTCTGTTTTTTTTGTGCATAGTAACTATTTCATGATGAATAACTTTTTGACTACCTACTCAGCAGTTCAGCACACCCAAAACATAGTATAAAAGTAGTTGCAAATTGCCTTGTATACTAAATCGCTTGATCGACTGTACGTAGATCTACTGAAACTGTAATAATCTGTTTAAACACAATTTAAATGACGTTGCTATCTTCAGCGAAGGATTAAGGTTTAGTAAATTTATTCAAGTAACTGTACATAATATTGTGTAATCGCCATGTAAATATTGTACTTAACCATACAATTAAATGCACTCGTCTATATTAGGTAATTATTTTGTACTATGAAATGTTGTTTAGCTAATACATCACGTTATGTTTGCTACTTGTGACCACAGTGCTTTTACGGCATTCTTTTTAACCGTTGCCCTAATTAATTAGTTATTTTAACTGTTGCCCTAATTAATTCATTAATTATTTTTGATATGATTATGTATCTATCTACCTACTATCTACTTCACTAGGTTTTTGAAAACTCGATGCTGTGATCATTAAAATATTCACGGCAATTTATCGATATTTTCGGACTTTAAAATGCAAATTGTTTACTATTAAGAAATTATGTTTACAAGGTAAAAAAAAACTAAATCGTAACGTGACCTGTAGCTTGTATATTTTAGCAGACATCTTGCCGTATAATGTATTTTAGAATCATGATTATTCCATTTCATAATGTAGGTATGTATTTAAGTGAATATTGGTGAAAGTTGGTGTTGAGAAATGGGCACAAGTCACACATAATAAAAATTAATGTAATGTCAAAACGGAGTACCTACTTACAGTAAGAATAAATGTTTGTTTCCAGTGAAAATGGAACTACTCTATATCTACAGGGTGGGAGGGAGGAACCTTAACGCGCAAATTTTAACCATGAATTCAGTACATGATTCTGAACCCCCCAGCGTTGAAATTATACGCCGGGTATTTAAAAAATAAATGGTTTCATAGAAAATAATCATGTACTGAATCCATGGTAACAGGTTACGCATCGATGTTCCTGCCACCCTGCAGTTCAATTGCCAGTGGACCCTTATATTTTGTAAAATGTGAAGTCCAGGACTTGTGCCCTTTACACATCTAACATTAAAAGTAGCAAGCTATCCGGATATTCGTTAAATATCTATATTATACGGAATATTCGAGTGTAAAAATGGTGTAGGTATCTGGTTAAATCAGATATTGATAATTTTATGTTACGTGTCTTGTTTATTGATTTGCTAAATCAAGTACGAGTACCTGTTACTACTTATTTAATATTCTTACCGTGTATTAAGACTATCGATCGGAATTAGAGAAAAAATGGCATTTAAAAAGTTTGGACGGATGTTTTTAAGAAGGTACCTAAATCTATACACATCCTCTTAACGACCAGAGAAGCTGTCTGCAATAAACGAATTGTGTTCTTTCCAAGATCCCTTGAGAAATTAGTATTCTGCAAAACTACACTTGCGTTTCATTTTCATCCCATTATTCTGAGACATATCAAAGGTGTACATGAAATCGAACTGCTGATTATTTTATTATGTTTTTTATATTTATTATTTTTAAATTCTGATTACTTTATTTTATAAATATATTTTTAATAATAATCTACCGTGCACAATGTTTATGAAATAACTCGTGAAAGGGCTGTATGGATAAAAATTGGACTTAAGCATTATTTGTATTTATTATTGCAACACAATTTCATGTTATTATCCAAATATGAAACATGAATGAACGCATTTTTCGCAAACTGTATTAATGAAATATCTTTTTATTTCATATTTTTGTCAGCAATTAACGTTACATGTTTAAAATGATTAAAATCACATAGTAATCTGCCTGGTTATCGGACTCCTAAGCATACCCTATCGTGTAGGTATACCTATTATAATCATGGTGAAGTTAGGTAGACAAAAATCAAGAACATTATTGCCCGTTTTAACATTATGTGGCAAATTTTAATGAATGCCTTATTATAAGCGCGCTGTTGGACTTTCACCTTTCGGCGGTAAGACCGAGCGCTGAAAGTTCAACAGCGGGCTTTTATTTGGGAAAACGGGCTTATGTCAAGAAAGGCTGTGTGTAAATAGTCACGGCGGAGGGTAGAAAAGACTTTAGATAGGCAATTTTAAAATATAGTTCTTGTAATGTGTATCACCTACAAAGAACCCAGCATATTTTGGTATGTCATTGCGGCGCTTCTTGTGGAGACTCGGTTTATTTACCACATAAAGAGGCTTTTCATTTACCCAGTTTCCCAAACAGTCTGGTTTAAAAATGGAATAAGGGTGTCAATTTTGCCGCATGCCTAAATATACTGGGCCCTTTATTTCAAGTACATTTTCATGTTTTTTTTTTTAACTTGTGAACTATGCTAAACAGCGTTTGATAGACAACTGGTAACAATTTTAGTGGCAAAAAGGATATTTTGTGTCTATATTTTATCTGTGATGTCTATTTTAGAGGTGTGGAGCTGTATTTGTTTAAAGGAGAAAGTGATTTGTTAGTCGAATGTTGAAATGGTCTTTTTTATTAAAATAAAAGAATATTGATATTGATGTGTGTCTTTCTGTTACTACTGCTACTATCTATTGAAAACGCGGATTTCACACGGTCGTCTGAAACCGTCATCCACCATTTTGTATGACCCAATTTGTAAGCCTAGTTATGCATACAAAATCTAATGTAAGCAGTCATTTTAGACCAGAGCTCGGCGGAAAGTCTTTACTTAACCTAATGGCGTATCTGGATAGGCCCTAAAGGGCATAGGCCCTAAAGGGCGAGGTGCTAACACCGAGCACAGTGACAACCTGTTGACAGTTCAACAACATTCATTGCGTTGTTTACGTTGTTGAGCAGACACATTTTTCTGACCTATGAAGCAATGGATTACCAATATCCTTCAAAATTATTCGAATCGAGGTTGATAGAGTGTTACGCAATTAGGGTGCCGGTCTGCCAAAGGGTTATCGGTAAAATGAGGCTACTTTGCTCCGTGAAGTTAAATATGCACCAAATCTCTAATTTCGATCAAATCTCTAAAACTGCAAGGAAATTGAAATATTTTTAAACGCATCCGATAAATAATAAAATATAAATAGAAAAGTTCCTTTAATTTGTTCAAACCATACTAATAAGACGACAAATAAAAAAATTGCATCCTTATTATTATTTTTGGAGATTAGTAACAGCTGAGGCTGTTAACTTTGCCACTGTCTCAAAAATGTGCCTGTTTTAGTACAAGTTAAATGTAGGAGCAATGTTTCCGAAAGGGTGGGTAACATTGCTCCATTATTAAAATTAAAAAAAATGAATGAAAATCAAAGTAAACAACTATTTTTGTCATTGAAATATTAGAGCCAGAATTTTATATAAGTTGTGGAAATATTGTCAAAAGCCATAACAAAGAAGCATTTTACGTCAGTCACACTTTTCAAAATTTGGAGCAAAAAACGGGGCAAAGTAGCCTCATTTTACGGTACTGAACACAAACTCTCCCTTGCTTGTCTTACTCTTGGCTTAGGCTTTCTTTGTGGCTTCGGAGATCCGGTGGCAGACGCTCCATGCAATATAGTCGGATTGTGCGAAGTATTTTTTAACCTTTTAACCGCTTACGCTGGATTAATTTGACAAATATTTTCGCGTCCATTCCGCCAGGGTCACCACATACCACAGCTCGTTTAATCTGTATTATTATAATATTATACTACCTTATTAGACTGTGAGTGCCATCTGTCGATTGGGCAACGAAAACGTTTGGTGAAGGCTGTGGCGGGAGGTTCGGCAACTCACAAGTAGCTACTCGAGAATTGTTTAATGTGATAGTGCTCCTATAGATGGCGTGATTCTATTCAATTTTAAACGCTTTTTGTAAGGTTAGAGAAAAAACTATTTTGGTTTTTATTTTCCTATTCGTAAATAGGTACAAAGTACATACTAATTCCATGGGTACAGTCTATTAAAATAATGTAGATACGGCCAATTCAAACCTTTGCAGTAAAATTCATAAGTTCGAATTTAATTACCTACGTTCTTCTGCTACAATCGAGCGAGCTCCAAGAGTCTAGAAGCAGCAATCCCAAAATGATTAAAAATAATATCGTAAAAGAAATAAAATTCTATTACAAGCCTGCCATACTTTTTACACCAAACCACTGGAACTTCTGAAAACCAGAATCTACATAGTCTACTTACTTAGTCATCAACAGAAAAGCGCCGAGACATTGTCATTACATTAAAAAAAAAAATCCAATTGTATTTTTATTGTTTTTAGAACATTATCAAGTCTATCGAACATAACAATAAAAAAAGGAAACAGATATTAACAATAACAAAATATATCTAATATCACGCTTGTTTTCCCGAAGCGTTACAAACCTACACCCACATTTTGACAGTAAGTCCCATGTAATAGGGGCGAGCCTATTGCCAACAACCGGGCACTAATCCGGATTCCCGGCTGCTACTAAGAAATTCCGGATTGAAAATCCCAACAACATTTAGCCCTACCTGGGAATCGAATCCAGGACCTCATGCTCATCTGTAGCGCATGCGACTACTAGACCTACGAGGAAGTAAGACCACTCACTACCTTTTAGATAGTTTTACATAGTTTAACGCAAAATATTCGCTGAACACTATTTTTTTACCGACTTCACAAAAAGGAGGAGGTACTATGTTCGGCTGTTTGTATGTTTTATTTTTATTTTGTATGTTTGTTCATCGAATACTCCGCCAATTGTCGACGGATTTACAAAATTCTTTTTTTGTTCGAAAGTAGATAGTTCTGAGGTGGTCCCATTGTCACCAAGTTAGGATCTGATGATGGGATCTTAGAGAAATCGAGGGCAACCCTCAAATTTTATAGGCTCACTTATTGTTTTTCGCATATTTTATGAAGTATCTTGTGTATTTGCGTATGGTTGTCACCATCTCAGGTAGCTGGGCTGATGATGGAAGGTACAACTCCTTAACAGTAAGAAGTTACTCAAACAGGCAAGGACTGTTTTAGTAAATTGTTTTGATGTTTGATAGGGCATTTGCCACATTTGGTCTCATGATCACCAAGTCTTGACCTGATGCTGCAGTCAGGATAGTCTGCAGAGTACCTAACTCCTCGACAACTAACAGCAGATATACTGTGTTTAGGCTCATTGAAAAGGGCTACACCGAAGTACATAGAGACCTGATGCAGAAGCCAGGAGCATCAGAAAAAGTACAAACCTTGAAATAACAGCACCGTAGTCGTGTTTGGGCTCATTTTAAACAGGACTAAATTTTAAGTTCAATGCAATGTTGACATAAGTCTGGCCTGATGCTGCAGCCAGGATTATCAGCATCTAGTCTAAAAACATCAGGTCAGGATTTGATGATGGGATCCTGGAGAAATCGAAGAAACTCTTCAAATATTATAGGCACACCTATAGCGATTTGGGTATTTTTTATAGTAACTCGTGCACTTGCTCTCAGAAAGCACCATTTGGTGAAGTGGAACTGATGATGAAGACCACAGATGGCCACCGGAACTACTCAATAATACATATCTAAGTATTTCACGGGTTGCGATTCGATTACTTTAATATGGTTGCTAAGCAATTTGTGCTCGTCACGATGTGAATGGTGATATGGAGCTGATGGTGGACGAGAACTCCTCAACAATTAACTTCCCTGCATCGAGAAAAGCAATAATTTGTTTGTAAAAGGCGATGAGCACTAAGCTATTGTAACTTGGATAAATTATAAGCAGACCCACTAAAAAGCGTGAAATAAAAACTTTTTAAGAAAAAAAAAAAACCGACTTCCAAAAAAACACTACAAAGTGAAAAATAACTTTAATTTCGGAAGTCGGTGGCAAAAAACTAAAATACAGATCCAGACACCGACTTCCGAAATTAAAGTTATTTTTCACTTTGTAGTGTTTTTTTGGAAGTCAGTTTTTTTTTTCTTAAAAAGTTTTCTAAAGCATAACATTCAGTTTATATTGAGTAGTCATTGTGATAGGGATCGCTAAGCTGATTGCTAAGCATAAACAAAGCTTAAGTCCTTGGTTAATTTATAATTTAGCTTAGGGCCTATAATTTATACTTCAGCGGAGTTACAAATCACGGGAGATAAGGTGCTGGCTGTGTGCAGCGGCCCGACATATGACTAATGACCACAATTAACTCGGAGAAATCGGGCCGCGACCACCACCAATGTTGTTTTTTTTTTCACCTTTCAAAATAATAACCGAAATGTTTGCTGGTCCCTTTACGGTAAGTAAATTGTCCTATTTGAATTTTTCTAATCGTTTTTGGGTGCGCGTTAATATTAGAGAAACTTGATGACATGGTAGGCTACTTTACTATAAGTACCAACCGAGACCTTGTAGAACGAGGTAGGTGTGTAATCCTAAGGTCCGCTCTTTCTAGTATGTCCTGGTTGGTTTCAACTCAAACGAGGTAATTAAATACCATACCATACCGCAAAACGGGGCTACTTTGACTTCCAGGGTTACTTTGACAGGCGTTGGAACTACTTTAACAGAGCGCCAAAATCGGTTTTCACGTGTGCTCAGCAAGTGTGCGTGACCTCGAGTAATATTGCGCGAGGCGCGGAGTGTGGGGAACGCGTCATATTGTGATCGGCCTTGTATCAAAGTAGCCCCGTTTTACTGTAGGTATATACCTCACAGTATATACCTAACATTACCTAAAATTATATACCTAACATTCCGTAAATTTTTTACGAAATGTTAGGTATATACTTTTGAACTGGAATAACTGGATTCTACTCTCAGTCTCATGAATGTTTACTGAGAGAAAACTCAATTTTGAGTTAAGCTCGCCTTTTTATTACCTACATGTCATCTTACAGCCAAGTATCTACTGTACGAATGTAACTTGTGTACCGACAATAAACAATTAAGAATTCTCCTATGCAGTTCGTATAGTCGCTAGACTAAAGCGTCCGTAGAGACGGCTAATTTGTGGACTTGGGCCAGTTTAATCAAGCTGCGAGAAACAACCAGCTGTAGCTGCAGCACTGTCAATAACAATTAATTCTTTGTGAACTCAACCCGAAATTAAGGATCTTTGTTTACAGTATGAAAGTGCATACAAAGCAATAACATCGGAGCTAAAATAAGCTACGTTGAGTCCTCTATTTATCATAATACTCGTAATATATTTTCGTCGTGGACACATTTTCCATTTCGCATAGAATATACTGGTGTGTCCTTTACTGTTATAATAATAGCTTCGCCCAGAAATGTGGACTAAATAATAATATATTTAAGGAAGAAAACAAGATGTTTGAGTGGATGTAATGTTGCGTATTTTCATGGATAACTTGGTACACCCAAGCGTATTACGAGATTTGGTCGTCGTCCATAGATACATGTATTGAATATGGTTTCATTTCCTCGTTTAGACCTAAGTACACTATTTGTTTCGTGAACACGGTTTTTGTTGTACCTAACTACGAAGAGCATATTTTTATGTAACTCTGTTCACTTGTAGATATGTAGGTATACACGTCAGCATACATACTTACCACCTAAATTCGTAGCATTTTCCTACCGTATTTCTCAAATTGAATAGTGTCAGATTTGATTTCACATGTTTCGTTAGATAAATCTGGGAAAATAAGATTGGCACAAAATATGGGAGGCCTAGTTGCCGGTAGTTACAGGATGATGGAAATTATGGTGGTGCTGATACAACGATAGTTGACATAAAAATTAGTTTTTGAAAATGTTACAGACTAACGGCCTGTTTTTTTATCAACAACTAATCAGGTGACTTTTACTTGACCTTTACTGATACTACGGCAAACGTGTTTCTTCATTCAAGTAACAGCTAAAATAGTGAAGAAACAAATTTAACCGTTACTTTGACTTTTGTGACGTTACTTTGGCTGTTACTATTGATGAAGAAACTGGCTGTTAAAATAGCCCGTGAAAGAGTATATTTTTCTAAGGACTGATTTTCCAATTGACAGATAATTTTTATTCGTGGAATAAAATTGTCGTCTGACAGATTTTGCATGGAGGAACTGTCAAAAATTAAAAATTATTCCTCGGATAAAATAATCTGGCGTTGAAAAAATCAGCCCTAAGGGCTGACTCTTCAATAGTCAGATAATTTTTATCTGAGGAATAAATATTGCGGTTTGACAGCTTTTGTATAAAAAATATTTACTTCAGATATAAGTTATCTAACTAATGAAAAAACAGCCCTTAGAATAACTACCTAAACACCGCACCTAACCAAAATAATTTGTAAATCAAACATATTCTTAAGGTAGTGTGTATTTATTCCGATTGGATTACAGAATACCTAAGTTCTCAAATATATATTTTGAAAGTACTCTGATATAAAGATGAGATATGTATATGCTATAGAAAACTTATTTTTCTCATAACTCGTCTTTAAATCAGTGTCCATTCAAAATATATATTTGGGAACCTAGATATTCTGTAATCCAATCGGAATAAATACACGCTACCTCGGATTTACAAATTATTTAGGTATTACGTTTTTATAAACTACGCATGCTCCGCCGGGCCCTTAAGAAGAGTTACTGAAATACAAATTGGTCCATCCAAAGGTTGTCTTTAAAAAAACCGCTTTTAGCGATAGACCGCCTGCGTTCTTTAGTTACAATTTGATCTATATACTCGTACTGCTATTGAATTCAAATAGTTCGCCGTGTCATTCAGCTCTGTGCCACGGTAAGTAAAAGTAGCTACGTAATTGCTGTGTAAGGGCTCGCATCCACCGACGCACAGGCCCGGGCCACCTTAATTATAAGATATTAGAACTCACATTGCAATGATCATTATGGTAGGAGAGACCTACTAGAAGATCTTGTAGTGGTTGTAAAATTTTCCGAAACAAAATATACCTTAAAAGTGTGTACTAAGATCTTAAATTACAAACACCATCATGATCTTCTACTAGTTCCTCTACCATTAATGATCATTGCAATGTGAGTTCTAATGTCTTATAATTAAGGTGTGTTTTAATTTGTAAAAAAGGAATAGCCGTTACAGAGAACAGTGGGTGCTGTTCCTAAAACTTCTTCATGCCGTTGAAGAGCTTACTTCTGCTCGCTGAAGTGGCTATAATAAATACAGCCGGCGACTTAACTCCTACGTATTCGAATAAAGACTATTTATATTGCAGTTTGCAATTAATTCTCTTTGCAAAATCTTTCGCTCTTTCTTAAAAAGTTGATGCATAGTCTACATTTAATGTAGGTACTGGATGGAGCATGCCGTGTAGGCAAGTAGATGACTTTTCTATATCAACGTTCCCGTAACAGTTTACATATTCATTTTGAGCAAACCCCAAGTATAATGGGACCACGGTTGACACAAGAAGAAATGTTTTAAGACATAAAGAAGCAGACGGAATCAAAAAATCCAGAATAAATTACAAAATATCGGAAAATAGTTCATCAGCACTTATCCCGCTAAATAGTTGCTAATAGCCGCACAGGAATAGTATTGTTTTGAAACGTTGGCCAAACTAAAATCGTGAACTAACAGTTGTTAAAGAAAGAGTTCTTAAAAGAACACCGTCCTTATTTTTATTTTCGTTCCAATCCAAAGTTCTGAACTACATTTAAGAACAAACATCTTAGGGAATAAAAAACAAAAATGTTAAGAGAACGATAACAGGCGGGCGAGCAATAAGCGGGCGAGTTGTGGCTCTGGCAACGGTTTCAAACTTTGACCGTAACAGCCTTCCGCGATTAAAGTAATATCCAGCCAAGACTACTGCTCCCTCTCACCCTCTCAGCGGTAATGTGTACCCTCCAATCATACAAATAAGGAGATATGTTTGAAACTCACTTTGAAGATATGCGTGTAGCCGTTTATTCAACATTTCTTGGAGTAAGGTCTAAGTAAATAATAATATGATGCTAAGTAATGTAAGTAATATGATGGCTTGAGAGACTTTTAAGACTTTGGTGGAATGTTTGAAAGATTTCAATGTTTAAACACTGAGTACATTTACAATACTTGAGTAGCAGAAAAAGGTAGCCTCTTTATTGAACATTACCACCCAAAATCTAAAGTTGCGACTAGATTGTGGTCAGTAATGTTATTGATTTGTTTTGCTTATGTTTCCCAAAATCAACAATTTTATTTCATCCTGGTACAGTATTTTTATCTCACGCAGCGACGCGAGCTTTACTTGTGGTTACTAAGTGTACAGTCATGCTGTAAATGTGTGTGTAAGCGCAGGAGCTCTAGGTACAGTCGAGTTCTTTAATATCTGAGCATGTTCATGAATCAAAAATATATAGGCAATGGTAAGTTTCATAAAACTCTAAACAGCTTCGCCGTACAATAAATTGTAAACAATCTGTGACATCATAAATATGTGACTACATTATATCAATACTATAAGGTTCAGAAGTGGAAATGATTTAAAAAAAAACACATTGCAATAAGAAAACCATTTAATAAATCAAAGTTAAATTAATCAACATCAACAACAGTTTAATTTAAAATAAATTGGTTCAAATTATAATGACAAAATAACGATTGCACACTTTTAAAATACAAGACAGCTCACGTGACCTTTAACCGATGGAGATTCCCGCAGAGACGTCCGTACGTCGTGACCGCCAATGAAAAAGTGAGCTTGACAGTTTTTTTTTTTTTTTTTTTTTTTTTCCTATATGGCATCTCGTAGTTGACCTATAGAGGTCGTGACTACTTAACCGGACTATCCTGTGGTTGCCTTAAGTAAACTCAAAGCCTCCAGCCAGGGGCGTAAAACTAGTATACTAAGCGACTACACGCTAAGGGCACCCCCTTTGGGGTACGAACCTCGGCTTAGGGCGTCGCTGGGGGAGGGCAGCAAGATGGGACAGGCTGGATCATAATAATATTATTTAAGCTTGATGAGGCCGGCATTTCCTATCTGACTGCTCTGAGAAGAAATGCCGAAACAAACTCAGAGGTCACAGTCGGGAATTTAAAGCTACAGGCTCAGCTGCGGCGCGGGCTGGCCGTTCTTCGAGCAAGGGTCGGGGGGAAGCATTTACTTGGGGACGTCGCGAGGGACCTCGGCGGCGAGGTCGGAATGACGGAGTTCTGTGTTTGTGCACTGTACTGGTCGCTTTGTTTTTCTCCTGGAGGAGAGTTATGGGGTCGTCAGGTTCGGAGAGAGCATGCCTTGGACGGCGAAGTTTGCTGATATGGGATGGGGTGTATTTGGTGGCCTCGACAACCAGTGGGTTGCGATGTTTGGCGGCGGTATCAAAGAAACTCTTGGAAAGACGTTTCATGAATTGTTTGATGGTGGGGATTTTGAGGTCAAGATGGAGGATCTCATTTCGAACGAACCAAGGGGATCCCGTAGCCTTACGGAGGAAGCGGTTTTGGAGGGTCTGCATCCTGTGGATGTGGTGGGGTTTCGCGTGAGCGAAGACTACACAGGCGTAGGTCATTATGGGTCTAATGCACGCAGTGTAGATGCGCATCTTGCATCTTAGTGACAATTTGCTGCGTGCATTGAGAACGGAGTGGAGTCTGCCGAGAGCGAAAGCGGCGCGCGAGCGAACCGTCTTTATGTGCTCTGCGAAGGAAAGGTGCCTGTCGAGAATTACTCCCAGATATTTAGCTTGCTTTTCCCAAGGGATCGGCTTGCTGAACAGGGTGATAGGTCGGGGGGGGATGGGTTTATGTCGCGGTTTCGAAAAGAGAACTGCTTGACTTTTGTCGGGATTGACCTCTATTCTCCACTTCCTAAACCAGTCAGCGAGTTTGTTGACAGCGGTTTGGAGTGTGAGTGATATCTGGACTAGGCTGCGACCAGTGTAGAAAATGGCTGTGTCGTCAGCGAACAGGGCCAACTGGGCCTTTTTATTTGTGGGGATATCGCTGGTGAACAGCGTGAAGATGAGTGGGGCAAGCACAGAGCCCTGGGGTACACCTGCTCGGATGGGGTGTGGGGAGGATATCGCTCCTTCAACTTTATAACGGAAGGTGCGGTTCGACAGAAAGTCTCGTATGATGAGTACGAGACGGTCAGGCACTTTGAGTTGGTATAGCTTGTAGATTAAGCCATTGTGCCAGACCTTGTCGAAGGCTTTCGCTATATCGAAGAAGACTGCACCTGTCATATACCCGCGTAGGAAACCTGCGTGTATATGTTCGGTGATGCGGTGGACCTGCTGGACGCAGGAGTGTTGGGTCCGAAAACCGAATTGTTCGTTAGGGATAAGGCCCTTTGTTTCGGCGTAGTCTCTGAGACGCTTATAAATAAGCCTCTCGTAGACCTTACCGAGAACATTGAGCAAACTGATGGGGTGAGCTTGACAGTCAACTGACACGCTATTTATAGGCAGTCCGGTGACGTGGGGTTGCCTGTTCCTTACACGGCTTCTCCTGACTGTATGTCGTCCTCGACACGAGTCACGCAGAGTGAGTGGGGTCGGAGTTCGCGGTGGTTGATGTCGACGGTGCTTGTTCCACGTCGTCATCCAGCAGAGGCATAGATGGGTCAGCCACACGCTGTGATCCGACTGCAGGCGCCGTCTCATCGTCTTCCGCATGTTCACCTGGATACAAAATTACATTAAGAAGACAATTCAATGAGACTAAATGAACACGTTTCGCCATTCACAACGTTCTCTACGTCATCTTTCAATTAATTCACTTATCATCTATCAAAGGATTCATACAGCAACCATACATTCATCATTCTAAAATTATGCAGAGACGTCTCTCTTAGTATTCGAACCCAACTGAGGCCTTTATTTTGAAGGTCTCCGTTGTCCTCGGGGCAGCTCCCTGCACCTCGTGCCGACTGTCTTCGACGACTAGTCATAGTTATCTGAAACATGCTTGACGCAGACCGTATTCATACGTCAAGCTGCTTGACACGCAGACCGTATTCATACGTGTAAGCTGTCTAACATGCAGGCCGTATCCATACATGAGAGACGTCCGACAAACGGATCTTAAATTGACTACATTAGCCAGCTTATACGGCTTGGAGCACATCAAGCACCATAGCGACAGGCAACAAAGCGTAGCGACAAACGCCAAGCGACAAACGCTTGAGTGACTAGTACCACAGCGACTAGCACTTACACTTAAGCAAATTGGAGAAAAATACTCACTCTCGAAGAAGGCGGCACAAGTGTCTGGGCACCACTCGCCTTGCCATGGCACCATGTGTTGAGCCGCGGCCTGCGTTGTCTTGCCGTAGCCACCGCTCAACAAGCGCAGTGTATAGCGTCCACTGGGCAACACCTCTACTACTTTGTAGGGGCCACGCATACCGGGATCGAGCTTTCCCGTTACCTGAGAAAACTTAATAACGAACACACAATCGTTAATATTAAATTGGCGAGGTGGGTGTCGCCCTTTGTTTACTCGTTCGTCCTGCTTATCCCGATTGTTCTTCAGCAATTGACGAGCTCTACCTCTGGTGATCTCGCGAAGGGCTTCCCGGTTGGGCGTGCCGTCTTTAAAAGCCACGTCACGTATCAACGCACGAACCACAGGAGTTGTAGCTTCAGTGCCGATCAAGAGGTTAAGTGGAGAAACTTGGGTTGTTTTTTGTTTGGCGATATTTAACACTAACTGGAGCTTCCACAACGTACCTGACCAGCTAGCCTTCTTGTAATTAGTCTGTATACGTAACATGTTGAGGATAGTTCGCATATATCGCTCGGCCTGACCGTTAGCGTGATGCATCTCCGGAGTTATGTAGTGCAAATTGCAGCCAAGTTCGTTTATCCACGTTACAAAGTCATTGGATTCGAACATACGTCCTCTGTCCGTAACCATAAGTTTAGGAACTCCAAATAGTGAAACAGCTTGTGTAATAACACGCTTTAGCTCTGTGGAATCTTGTCTAGTAATGGGGTACAGTAAAGAGTACTTAGTGAAAGCGTCTACTATAAGGAGGACGAATTTGTACCCTTCCGACACGGGCAAAGGACCTAAAGCGTCGACATGTACGGTGTCAAAAGGGGCGTCTGGTTTTTCCCAGGAAGTTATATTTTGTAATGGGGCACGGGGAACTCTTTTTTGAGAAATACATATGAGACAATGGGCCACGTATTTAGCTACGAACTGTCTTAGGCCTGGGAACCAGAAATGTCTCAAAATAAGATCCAGGGTCTTTTCTACACCGATGTGTTCGTGTTCATCATGAAATACCCTAAGAAGACTGAGTCGGTGACCCTTGGGAATGTAACAAAGCATTCGGGGTTGTTCACCTATCGGGACGTATTTGTAGTACAAAATATCATTTTGCACTGAGTAACGATTCGCATCTAGACTACCGTCGCGAAGTTTTTCAATAAGGTCTCGAGTCTCATTGTCTGCCGACTGAGCTATTTGAGCCCAGTTTCGAGGTCGGGATATTTGATTGACGTTAACTACTGGGTTTCGACTCAGGTAGTCTGCATGCGGCATCATTACTCCTTTCCGATATTCAATTGAGAATTCGAAGTCTTGGAAGTAGATCCACTAACGGGCAACGCGTGGTAACAAGTCCTTCTTTCCCGCGGTAGACTTAAGGGCATTACAGTCCGTGACTACTACGAATTTCAACCCTACGAGATAATGCCGGAAATTTTGAAGGGCCTTGACTACGGCGAGGGTTTCGAGTTCGTAAGAATGATATTTAGGTTCGGCCCCTTGGGTAGACCTACTGAAATAAGCTACGACATGTTTTTTTGAGTCGGGGTGGACTTGTATGAGAACAGCACCATAACCTGCACTGCTAGCGTCCGTATGGACCTCGGTTGGAAGGTTTGTATCAAAAATCGAAAGAACTGGCTCATTTGCAAGTTGTTTAATTAGGTATTGGCGAATAGACTCGCATTCGGGTGACCATTGAAATTTGACATCCTTACGGGTTAAGTGAGCAATTGGAGCGGTTCGGGTCGCGTAGTCTTTAATGTATCGCCTAAAGTACCCTGCTAAACCAAGGAATTGGCGTACCTGTTTTACGTTTTCTGGTGGCGTGGTATTAGCTAAAGCTTCTACTTTTCGAGGGCTCGGCCTAACCTGACCCTTACTTATCACTCTGCCTAAATACTCTACCTCGGTTACAAGAAAAGAGCACTTACGAAGGTTTATCGAAAATCCCGCCGTGGTGAGAGTATTCAGTACTTTACGTAACAACTCAATTCCTTCATTCACGGTATAACTCATAAGAAGTACATCATCGACGTAAACTAACACGTTACCCTCATTAATGTGATTGCGTAAGGTATCATTTATTATGCGTTGATATACAATAGGAGAATTCGCTAATCCATATGGCATTTTGACGTATTCAAAATGGTCTTCGGGCGTTACGAAGCCAGTAAGGTGAATACATTCCTCTTTAAGACGAATTTGGTGAAAACCGGTAGCCATATCAAGACTGGAGAAGTATTTATAACCGCCTAATCTGTCGACGTGATCTTCTATTAACGGAAGAGGGTACCGGTCTTTTACCGTGATTCTATTCAGCGCTCTATAATCAACGCAAAGCCTATCCGAGCCATCACGCTTCTTAACTAGTATGATAGGGCTTGCAAATTCCGAATTAGAACGCCTAATTATCCCCTTGTCTAAAAGGTCTTTAGTAATCTCTCGAACCCTAAGTTTTTCCTGGTGTGAGAGTCTGTATGGTCGGTAGACTATTGGTGTCGTTTTGGTGAGCCTTATCTCCATCTCCCCGGTTCGAACTGTAGTCGTGGCAGTACCAGATATCAGGAAAGTTGAAAACTCATTGATGACCGACATAAGGCTTTCCAATTCGTCACCCTGAAGGGGAGTATTAACATTGATCTGACCGTTTGATTGAACGTTACAAACGCGAGTATCGTTACGCGTGAGATACTGTTTGTCCTTGGTTCGAACGTAAGTTATTCCGTCGCGATTCAGTACATCGGTACCTATTATGATAGGTGTGTTCATAAAAGAAGATGGAACCACCAACAAGTCTACTTCAATAGATATGTCGCTAAATTCTACTGTAACTGTGACGTAAGATGTGACGACTATCTCTTTGTCACTTATGCCTTTCAACACGCAACGTCTTGGTTTTGGTTGGCATGAAATATATTTAAGAACGTCTGAAGATATGAGGGACACATCAAGGGCACCGCTATCGATGAGTACATCTACCGGCACCCCTTCTACCACTGCGGAAGTTACGTCCTTATTTTGAGCAAAATTGGAACGATAGGAGCAAAGATTAACGTTTCGTTGGTTTCGCGATTCAGAACGTGCCTTCGCAAAGCATTTATCCTCAGTGTGTCCTTGTTTTTTACAAAAAGGACAGGTGTTGCTTGGTGCCGGTTGCGTGTTGGAAGTCTCGTTAGGTTTTTGGCGTTTACAATCACGACTAACATGCCCCCTTAGGTTGCAAGTAAAACATTTTGGACCCGAACGATTATTCGACTTTGTTTGGATTTGTTTCTTAGAGCCTGAATGATCTCGTTTTGGTGCTTTCCTATAAATTGACAAGAACGAAACAATAGTGTCAGGAGTAAGGTCCGAGTTGGCAGCGGCAGCTCGCACTTGAGGGCTGTCTATGCCACGGATAACAATAAGCGTTCTCAACTCATCACTTAACCCCTGAACTATTTTCAAACGTAACAAAGTACGGCGCGCATATTCAGCGAACGTTGGGTATTTGTCTGAAGTTGTGTTCATAGCGTCGAATAGAATATTCGCATAATCGAGTTTATTAGGACAAAGAGATTTGAACTCTCGTTTGAAATTAGTCCACGTCCTATCGCTGGTGACCCATTCACTCAGCCAAACTTTAGCGTCCCCTTTCAGGCAAGAAGCCACACGTGATAAGCACTCATGGTCGTTCCAGTTGTTTGCGTCTCTGGCGCGATCCACTTCTTCGCACCATGCTTCAATACTGTGTATCGAAGGGTCAAAATTTGACACATAATAGTGTTGTGACCTTGTAGGCTGCATAGTTTTTATTGCATGCATCAAGGCATGCGCAAGAGTGGATGCCTCAGAACGCGGTATACCTGATCCTATATCCGTGCTGTGCGATTGTCGCGGTACGCTCGAAAGCACTGGGTTTGGTGCTTCAGGTGTGAATTCTCGTTTATTGCGAGCATGACGCCTTCTATTACATGAATTAGACCGCGACCTATCATAGCTTTTATTTCGCGAACGATCTTGACGACAAACACGTGAACCGCTACGCGAGTGACGCTTATTCCTATTACGCGAACGGCGTCTTTCGATATTACGTGAATCACTTCGATCTCGGGTACGTGAGCTGTTCCGTGGGTCATGTCGTTCATCACTCGAGTTACACCGCGAAATCCGCCTATCTCGAGAACTACGCTTCTCCCGATTACGCGGCCTATCTCGAGTATGATGCCGTTCACGGCTACGTGATCCCGTACGCACCATTTTAACACACAATCACAGAATATAAACCACCAAAATATAATCACAAGAAGTAATAAAACAAGCAAGCAATCGTTTATACTTTTCAAAACACAGCAAAAAAATAACGGTTTTCTTATTCAAAAGTTGTTACAAATTAACTAATTGAAATAGAGTGGGCAAACTAGTTCTTTATCCCACTTCTGATATAAGGTTCAGAAGTGGAAATGATTTAAAAAAAAACACATTGCAATAAGAAAACCATTTAATAAATCAAAGTTAAATTAATCAACATCAACAACAGTTTAATTTAAAATAAATTGGTTCAAATTATAATGACAAAATAACGATTGCACACTTTTAAAATACAAGACAGCTCACGTGACCTTTAACCGATGGAGATTCCCGCAGAGACGTCCGTACGTCGTGACCGCCAATGAAAAAGTGAGCTTGACAGTTTTTTTTTTTTTTTTTTTTTTTTTTCCTATATGGCATCTCGTAGTTGACCTATAGAGGTCGTGACTACTTAACCGGACTATCCTGTGGTTGCCTTAAGTAAACTCAAAGCCTCCAGCCAGGGGCGTAAAACTAGTATACTAAGCGACTACACGCTAAGGGCACCCCCTTTGGGGTACGAACCTCGGCTTAGGGCGTCGCTGGGGGAGGGCAGCAAGATGGGACAGGCTGGATCATAATAGTATTATTTAAGCTTGATGAGGCCGGCATTTCCTATCTGACTACTCTGAGAAGAAATGCCGAAACAAACTCAGAGGTCACAGTCGGGAATTTAAAGCTACAGGCTCAGCTGCGGCGCGGGCTGGCCGTTCTTCGAGCAAGGGTCAGGGGGAAGCATTTACTTGGGGACGTCGCGAGGGACCTCGGCGGCGAGGTCGGAATGACGGAGTTCTGTGTTTGTGCACTGTACTGGTCGCTTTGTTTTTCTCCTGGAGGAGAGTTATGGGGTCGTCAGGCTCGGAGAGAGCATGCCTTGGACGGCGAAGATTGCTGATATGGGATGGGGTGTATTTAGTGGCCTCGACAACCAGTGGGTTGCGATGTTTGGCGGCGGTATCAAAGAAACTCTTGGAAAGACGTTTCATGAATTGTTTGATGGTGGGGATTTTGAGGTCAAGATGGAGGATCTCATTTCGAACGAACCAAGGGGATCCCGTAGCCTTACGGAGGAAGCGGTTTTGGAGGGTCTGCATCCTGTGGATGTGGTGGGGTTTCGCGTGAGCGAAGACTACACAGGCGTAGGTCATTATGGGCCTAATGCACGCAGTGTAGATGCGCATTTTGCATCTGAGTGACAATTTGCTGCGTGCATTGAGAACGGAGTGGAGTCTGCCGAGAGCGAAAGCAGCGCGCGAGCGTACCGTCTTTATGTGCTCTGCGAAGGAAAGGTGCCTGTCGAGTATTACTCCCAGGTATTTAGCTTGCTTTTCCCAAGGGATCGGCTTGCTGAACAGGGTTGAGCTTGACAGTCAACTGACACGCTATTTATAGGCAGTCCGGTGACGTGGGGTTGCCTGTTCCTTACAATACTATTACTACAGACAAAGACTCAAAAAATTGTGCGCAATCCCTTGTTCATATTATTTAGCGCAAAGTAAGGTTCACAAATATCTATGCAATTATTTTTCTATGAAAAAGATCTTGAAACAAAATAAATTGGAAGTTGTCAGTTATGACATCCATCAACGGCAATATTGCATTATTACTCGAACTTCTGCTACGGCAAGCAAAAATAAATTTAATGGTAAAGGTCATTTAGTTGAATATTCAAAGCTGTATAGATATTTATGAATCCTAGGTTGCAACAAATATATTGAAATCTAGAGTATTTAGATATTTATATTCCGAAAAGTAGTTAGATACTTTTGACTGCACTACCGTAACATACTTATGAACAGTTTATATGAAAACATTTTATTGATGTCTAACTTTGTATAGAACTATATGATCATTTTAACGCTTACAATCTTTTGAAACATTGTCACTGCCAATATATTAATGAACTCGACTGTACCATCCGAGACAATGGCGAAGTCGGAAACGTGTGTGTTATGTGCTGACGCTACTCGTCTTCACGCCCACATTCACAGCGTATTTTTACACTAGGTAATCACAAGTAGAGTGCGCCTCGATTCGTGAGATAAAAATAATGGTATACGTAAAATAGCACTATATCTATTTACAAAATATCATTATTGCATATTGCGGCACAATTGCCAAGCTAGTCGTGATCGTACACTCGTATCTATCATCCATTGGCACTGTAACATGAAGAATCCATTTTCTAATGCCACTGTAATTGAAGCAAAGGTTGTGTGACGTCATTGCGGAAACCAACTCTCACCTTAGGGAGAAAGGTAAAGGATTTTTATATACGTAACCTTCAACAAAGAACAACTGTTAGTTGAAAACTCCAAGTCTTTTGGATGTGTGGAAAGTTCAGTAGGTGTTGTTTTTATTGTACATATACTTTTAGATAAATAAAGCTTTGGTAGAACTGTTTTTGTAATGTTTAGAGGTTCACAATTTTATTAGAGACTATAGCTGCTTCCTGCGGTTTCAACCGCATAATTCTTGATCCCGTGAGTATATCGGGATAAAAAGTATGTTATGTCCTAATCCAGGCTATGGTCTATCCATGTGTTAAATTTCATCCAAATCCGTTCAGCCGTTTTAGCGTGAAAGCGCAACAAACAAACATACAAAAAATCAAATCTTTTCTCTTTATAATATTAGTTTAGTTAAAGGTACATAATGTTATCCCACTGCAGGGCAAAAAAAAAGCCATCAAAAATCTGATCGGTAATAGGGGACAGATTCTTGCTCCGTATCAACAACATTGAACCCAAAGTGAAAAACGTAAGCGCTCGTCACATACCATCACGTCGTTACCGCATAATATAGTACCGACATTCTGCAAACACTCTGTGACAACACACTGCAAATAAGACCCCTATTATGACGTAGGAAAGTAGCGCGGCATGTAAATGAAGGTTATACAGGCACCGCCTAAAATATCAGAGCAATTTGACAACGCAACCCGTTTCAGTCAAACGATTCACAATGCAGAACGAGTGAAATGTTGCCAATAAAAAAGGTCAAACGGATAGCCCGGGGCTCGGTTTTCAATATCTCACGGCGCAGGTAGAGGAGTTTTAGGAGGACCTGTCGGATATATCCTCATTTTGTCTGTCAATCGCATGTTTCTTCGGCTGCGAATCAAATACAATAGGCGGAGTTGGGAGAAGGAAGGACGAAAATGACAGATTTCTTGAATTAAACATTATTCAGATAAAATGAAGAACAAAAAAACTCTCCAATCTTTCGAAGGAGCTGCTTTATAACGATAACTAATGAATTGCTGACCTAGGAACCTAAACCCTGAACCAGGCTGTTTGTTTAGACGAGGGACACATACAAAGACATGATCATTCATGTTAAAATGAAATAAAAAATAAAAAACGACCGTTTTTGTTTTCAGTGTTAGATAAAGTGAAGTAATTAACTATAAGTACCTACTTCAGCGTAAGATTCAAAACGTATTGGAAAGTAATGTAAAAAATCATTCCAGTTCCTGTTGGTAGTTTCCGGCTGATTTGATTCAAAGGTAGTTTGTAAAAAGGATAAAAAGCCATGAGACTACTAGGAAAGTCGGAGCACACAATTTGGAGTCCCATTTTATAGCGGCGGCGATTCTAGTCCAATGCGGTTTTATTTGCTGGCATTTCAATGACGCGGCAAAAGTAGAACGGTAATAGAAGTGCAGGAAATGTGAAGCGTCGTTTCGACGTACGATGGTCTGTGGTCTATTTTTTGAAGGAAAACATGTGATCTACATACTTCTCGTTTAGGTAAAGGTCAAGCTTTTCGGTACATACCAGCCACTGATTCTTCCCACTGTACCACGTTGTAAATATTATCTTCCAAGTTGGTGGATCTTTTCCAATGTGTGTACACGTGTACATATTTGTTCCTCGTATATATTTACTATAGGATTACGAGCACAAACGGATTTTCTTAAAATTCCGTCAAGGCGAATGACAGCGGGTTGCGGATGATAAATCAACCATCTGGTGAATCGTTGGACTCCTTGTAATTTCTTGAGTAGAACAATTGATGGGTCATGAAGTCTTCCATAATCATTGCCTCTAGAGCAAAACTTCTTGAACTAAATGCATCCAGAAATTGTATCTCTTCTGTCTACTTGAAACACAGAAATATTGCAAACAATTGTCTCTAATATGGAGCTGCGATGTGTGCATATGACTCGTATTGGGCAATAACCGTTTCATTGGCAATCGAACAGTCCTCTTCAGAGGCAGATAACTGTCCAGTGCACTCGGTTGTAGCAGTACTACCAGCCACTGGTTATTAATACCTAGTGTTCATGTACCTTACATGTAGCGACTAATCCTCAAAGGCATCGTCGGTAATAACAACTAACGTAAGCTAAATGTAGTAAGAGCATTAAAACGGCAGCTTCAATTTCAGTTCGGTGAATAACTAGAAACTTCGGTTGTCATTTTAATGAAGGGAATAACTATTTCTTTTTATTTATATTTGTACTTTCTTTCTCATCTATATGTATACCAATCATAAAGCTGTAGAGTTTGTTTGTTTGAACGCGCTAATCTTTAGAACTACCTGTCGGATTTGTTTTTTTTTTTTCATTTGATAACCCAATTTTTGAGGAAGATTATAGAGTATTTAACATCACGCTATGACCCTTAGGATCCGAGCAAAAATAAAAAAAATAGGAAGAACGCTAAGTGAAAACGTAGTAACAGCGCGGGCGGACGATGCGATGTGACGCATCGTGTCGGGGGAGCAAAAAATTTCACGTGGACGAAGTCCTGGATAGAAGCTAGTTTTTTATATTTAGCGGGAAGATTAATTTCTCATGGGCGTAATCAACTGGGTACTACATTATACACACATTACTAAGTGGTCAACACTCTCAGTTAAAAAGCGAAATTGGTAGATAAATGCCTCTTGAAATCAGAAACCTGAGGGGCAATTCTCGTAATTTTAAGAACGTTCAAAGTCTGATCTCAGTCTCAATCTATCAAAAATACCTCTAATTTCCATACATTTTGACAAGTTTTTGACATTTGTTTGTCGCTGAGATAAGACTGCGACTAGATTTTGAACGTTTTAAATTACGAGAATTGGCCTTCTGATTAAACCCTTCCCGAAATCAAATCCTTACTTTGTTCATGTTGATTACTTTTATAATCCCAGACGTCTTCCATAGCTTGTTCGTTAAGCAATCTGACGAAAACCTTTAGCAACACAATAAAGCATTTGTAAACTACGAGTTGAAGACGAAACTCAGATAGGGAGAAGCATTCGGGTTATTCAACTCGATTTGCAAAGGCTCTCGACAACTAATCCAGTTTGAACAGTTGCAGATATCGGAATCTGTGTATCCAAGTCCATCAGACTCGTCGAATGGTCGGTGCCCTGAGAATAGCTTCACCTACAGATTGCAACGTTGTAAGCCCTAGATACCACGTAAATAATTTGACAAGCCTCTAGCAATCGACGGGTACCCGATTGCTGAAGAGAGCGAGAGTAGAGTATTGTGCAGTAAGTATTAGGAATAAATTTCAGACTCTTAATAAGGTAGAAGAAAGGTCTATGGCATAAATGTAGATAGTTATCTACACGCATAGGAAACCCCTCCTTACACATATGAATAACACCCTCGTTTACCTGCAAAATGATATTGAAAATCGGGCCAGGCGATCCGTTTTACCTTTTTTTATTATTGGAGCGTTTCACTTGTTCCGCATTGTTGACTCCCTGCGTTGACTCATTTTTATTTCTCCAAAATTGAATGACGTATTTATCGAAGTGAATTTTTGGAAAAAAATATTGTGTTATTACCGACGCTCGTTATGAACGCTCGATGAGGGTCGAGTTTTGTGAAAGTAACAAGAGGGACGCCACAGAATTATTTATTTAAGCGCCTTTGATTCAATCCGTCTTTCTCGTATGAATGTCGTAGTTAATTTAAATATAATTAATTTGATTGGAACCTGAGGGGCTTTGAGTGGTATATGAAAGTAAAAGGCCGCGCTTTGTTGGCGCACATAAAAGAAGCAGGTGCGCAAGGGTAAATTTCCGCCGAACGGGAAAAATTCCATGCGTGTAACGCGAAAGGAAAGGCATTTTCTAATAAACACAGGTTTGCTTTTCTCTATCTTCTGGAAACGGAGAATTTTTTGTACAATAACGTAATGAATTGGGTAAGTAGGTATGTACAATCATTTTAATATTAATAATTCAATTATATTACATACTCATGTACAATATTTCAGAAGCTTTATGCTTTATGTAACACTAGCTTCTATCCGCGGCTTCGCCCATGTGTTATGTCGATAAAAAGTAGCCTATGTCCTTCAGCAGGGTTCGAAGTATCCCCATATTAAATTTCATTAAAATCGGTCCAGCCGTTTCGAGGTTTAACCGGAATCAACAGGCAGACAAAAATTTCAAAATTTGTTTTTTTTTTGTTATAGGTTCCATACTTTCATATGCATTTAGTAAAAAGCTGTTATTTTGACATTACAAACAGCCACTTCAATTTTATTTATTTGTATAGATGATAATATAATAAATAAGGCCGATGTAGTAAAAGATGTTGGCAGTGTCGCAGCCAGCGCCAGCGGTGCGGTAAGTATTCGTACAGAAGTAGAGGTAGGTGGTAGTAATTGCGACGGTGCAGTCGAGTGCGACATCAGTAATTGCTCGGCAGGGGACAGTGACAGTCGCCTGATGAATGGAGCCAGTGGAAAATTCACTACGCGGAAAAACTCTAGACATTTCTGTAAATTAAAACTGTAGCACGAGGCTGATCTTGTTATCTACCTAGTTGCCGGTCATTTGTTACAGTTTCTTTGTTTTCTATGAAATTGAGACCGGAAATTAATAAATCAGGTTTTTCTTTGGATTCAAAAGATTTTCCTTAAAATACATTAAATTGAGAGAAGTTTTCCCTTTTTATGAAAAAAAAGCTACTATAAAGTTGTTTGAGCTTGATTTTCCACTTGCTACTTTGCAAGGTTAGGTAGTCCGGCGTGATGACTCTAGTTATGCTAGTATACTTTGGGCATGGGACCAAAAAAATCGGTGACCGGTACCGGACCGGATTGTTTGCACTAAGCCTAGTCTAGTTTATCCTGGAGATCTATTTTTAACAACGTAGGTAAGGTGCACTGTGCTGACCTTTTTTTTTTTTTTTTTTTTTTTTTAACGTGGAGAAATGCTCATGCATTCTGCACTACCACGGGGAGATAGTGCAGTTATGTGGGACTCCAACCCACTAAAACTCCACGGTGTCCTCCTCTGCCGCTTACGGCGGGAACACGGGCACGCGTTAGCACTCATCCGTGAACCCGCCGCGGCTGTCCGTCACCGGACCCTCCTCTGGGGAGTATTCCCCATCACCGGCGCACCAGAACACATAGCACGCCGTGACCACCCCAGGGACCAAACCAGCACATGGGCGCCAGACGACCCCGTGTCTGGGCACCCTTGGTCCCCCTGCGACGGGTCAGGTCATTGGCCCCGCCGCCTGCCAATTTTCGGCCGCAGAGGATAGGGAGAGCGGCCAACGTCATACCAACACTCCTCTTCCTCTGCGGCCCCACCGCGTCCGCCAACGGACGGTGGCGACCCCGTCAAGGCCGCGGAAGGTAGGGAGAGCGGCGCACCGCAATACCGGCACTCCTCTCCCACCGCGGCCTCCAACCCTCAGCCGCGATGCCTCCGATACGACATCGCGGCCCGCCTCAGCTGCGATGTCGCTCAAGCGGCACCGCAACCTACTTGTTGGCCGCTACGTCGTCGGCTTACCGGCAAAAGCCCTGACGAGCGGCCCCTCCTCGGGTTCCACTTCGCTTCACCGTGGGTGTCCAAGCCACGGCTACTGAGCCCCCCCGCCTCGACATTGCGGGAACCCACCGGGGGGGTTGATGTGTGTGCCTAGCTTAAGGTCTATAGCTGGAGATCTATTTTTAACAACGTAGGTAAGGTGCACTGTGCTGACCTGGGATGACCTATGGACAGAAAAGTTTCCGCCTAACAGAAATGTTTCGAAGCCCATGGTCTATTTAAGATGATATCAGACGGTTCACTCGAGTGAACGTTAATTTTTGTTTCATTCCATGTTCGTACGACACCAACAAAAATACATCATCATCGTTCATCTGCTCATTTCGTTTCTTTTTTCGATCAATCGGTAGGCGAGTGTTAAAATCCAACATCGTTAGATCGGTTCACTAATGAATTCATTGTCGTAGTTTTAGAGTGAATGATGCCGAATGAAAGACAAAAAGTGCGTGTCGGACCACGCAACATTTCGAGTTCCGTAATTGGAATGAAATTATCCCAAAAAAAAAATAACATTGTGGCTGAAAAACATGTTCTCCTATACTTTGATATACGTCACGGTCAATTCTCCAACTGCAAATGTAAGTTTGTAATCGTAAAATAAATGTTATGTAATAAAACGACAAATTAATGTTTTAGGACTTTTCCTTTACTTGTGCTGGGAGACATAAATCAACGGGAAGTACTCTATGGGCTTTGATTTAGGTATTTTCGAGTCAAAATATTTCGCATAAATGGATGGGCGTTTTTTTTTATTGCGTTGATATACCTACTCGTAGTAGCACGATTTTTTTGAAATTTCAACTTGATACCTTTACGCGTTCCTGAGAAAAAGGGTGTTGACAGATAGACAGACTGGAGAACGGACGGACGGACAACGAAGTGGTCCTATAAGAAATCCGTTTTTCCCTTTTGAGGTACGGAACCCTAAAATTGGTCAAAAAGCGAACCGTCGGATATCTACTTTACCTACATTTCAAAACTACTAAAAGCAATAATACGTTCATGTTACCACATGTCAGAATATTGCAGCGTGCATGAACAAGAAGTCATTTAGAGCATTTCTAATTTCGTGTGAACTGTATAGAATAATATATTTCTCTAGGGAGCGAGCAAATAGTTCGGAGCGTGGTGGGTGAGGTCAGTATTTTAGTTGTGCAAACCAGATAACAGTCCCGGCTGGCCGCCTGTTGCCGATACATTAACGTGCGATACTCCAAGCTCAACCGCGAAGGGTCCATGTGTAATAATTTATTACCAGCTTGTTTCATATGGATGTGTTACTTTGGCCCTAAAACAACAGTATTTATTGCATATTTTCCACATTAACAACGGCTACTTACTTAAATCTATTTGTTTGCTGGGGCTTGGTTAACGATAACGGTTTCCTTTATTCCACCATTGCGTGAATGGAAACGGTTTTTTTCTTTGAAACTGTCATTCTGAGAGAGTCAGTAAAACGCTGAGGTAAAACGTCAAAAGAATTATTGGAGTTTTCCAAATATTTTTGTAGCAGCAAAACTTGAGTAGTTTGCATACAGAGCACTGTCAATATTGCACTTCCTCACGGTAGGTCAGTATCGTGTTTCAGAATTCGAGTGTATCGAAACGTTTGAAGCCTGTTGTATATTAATAGGTTTTCTATGTAACCGGGTATATTTTCAGTGGTGTGCTGACGTGGCTTGCTGTTACAAATTTCGGGATACTGGCCGAGGCACCCACGTCCCGCCCAAACTTAATACTGTTAGTGGCTTCGACCACCTCGCTGCTAATTTTGACCTAAATTCACCACTACTAGAATTTAATGGTATGTTAATTTCTATTCATGAATTATATATTCTATCTCTGTAGGCTTTAATTATGGTGTAATTTTTGACTGTAGTAAAGTAAATATCAGCTTCAGGGTTGTAGGCTTTTCTCGGATGTCGGTAATGCTTTCAAACGTTTTTATATAAATAAAAATGTTCTCGAGTTTCGAGTCTCAAATATTTATGCTCCAAAATTCTGATAGCCAAACCGATATCCTGCGGCATAGCCGTAAATGCTTAGATTGAAAGCCGACCCCAACGACCACTTGACAGCTAATTTTGACCTCAATTCTCCAATACTAGAATTTAATAATAAGTTAATTTGTATTCAAGACTTATTCTTATCGCTGTAGGCTTTATTTATAAAGTACTAGCAGCGCCCAGCGGTTTCACCCGCTTAAGATTCGATCCCGTGAGAATATCGGGATAAAAACTATCCTACATCCTTTCCCGGGACTCAAACTATCTCTATAGCAAATTTCATCTAAATCGGTTTAGTGGTTTAGGCGTGAAACGGTAACATACAGACAGAGTTACGTTCGAATTTATAATATTATAGTAAGTATGGATTTTTTACTGTAGAAAAGTAAATATCAACCTCAGGATTGTAGCCTTTCCTCGTATGTTTGTGACGCTTGCAAAGTATTTTATACATATAAATGTTCTCGATTCTCAAATATTTATGGTCTAAAATTCTGATGACCAAACCGATCGATTTCCAGCTGCATCGGCTACCTTACGATAGCCATAAGACACCCGCTCCGTATAATGTTCAGACTGGAACCCGATCCTTGTACTATGTATTACCCTACAGTTTCAAGTAACCCTAGCTGTGGGTTGATACTAGATACCTACTAAGCAATAATCTACCTGCCGTAACTTTGCACACCTTGTAAACAAGCGACCCTTGTTTCTAGTACTTGAATATTTATAGGAGTATTTACACATAGGACCTAAGGCTAGCAATACAATGACGTTGTCAAGTCGCTTGCCTGGTCCTACAAGCATAATTAAGTTAGCCGTTTCCTTTACTTGACACTCACGACTTCCGTGCGATAGGGTCGGCCGGCATGTTTTTCTTTCATTCAGCGGCTACATTGTGTTTGGGTTAAATAGTGACCTGCATGTGTACCTCACCTAAATGTTACTATCAGCCCTAATGGTTTTGTGGTTTTCCGTGAAATTAATTAATTAAAAAATACAATGTGTTTTTAAACGGTTAAATTTTCTTTTGTATTTTAACATGATATAAATTTAGATCTTGAAAAACATATGAAAAAATAGCCGACGTAATAAAATTTAACATAAAAGTCGCAAAGAACAACCAAGGGCAAATAACTTTATATATTCATGAAGGGATATGCCTATATTACTCCCACGAGGCAGTCGAAAGCCTAAGTTCCCAAATTAAACGTTGCGAACAATTTAATATACCTATAACCGGAGTAAATTACTTGAAAGTGTCGTTAGTAAACGTTGTAAGTACATATGACGCCATATCAAGTCACATATCCTAGTATAAGCTAACCTCTGATTGTACGGAATGTCTATATAATTCGAGGTCGGCTTACACTGGAACTGTATAGGTTGATGTGTGGTCGTGTGTACGTATTCCGTGCTCATATATCATAACATGCAGTGCGAGTATTCTGAGCTTGCATTGAATAGCAATGATTTATGGTAGATTGCCACAATTAATTCAAAAATTGAGCGTATGAGTTTTATTACGATGATAAATTTTGAATGCGGGAATATTGATAGCCTCATTGCTCTAGTTGCAGTCTGTATATTAAAGGTTTTGTTAATTAGCTTGTGAAACTAGAATTATACATACTTTGCAGTGCATTTGCAGAAAGTTGTTCAACACTTTACATTTTCAATGCTACTTCGGAAGATTGCTTGTATTATAAGCAGAAATAATATACAGCATCAAATTAAATTTGCTAGCAGACGTGATAAGTATCGATGTCTAACTAAACACGATAAAATCATCATCTGCCTAGCCTTTTCCTAACACGTTGGGGTCGGCTTCTAGTCTAACCGGATGCAGCTGAGTACCAGTATTTTACATGGAGCGACTACCTATCTGAACTCCACAACCTAGTACCGATACCGACCGATACCGATACCGATACCGATCGATATCAATACCAATTACGTCTGCGAAATTTCGCTAGCTAATTTAATTTGAGCACCAGGTCAAATTAAATGACTATTATTATTATTGCTTATACCGATAAGCACTATTGTATCAGATCACTCTCATAAATATACTATAATAGGCTTCAAACAAAACCGATGGAAATCGTTTACTTATTGGTCCTAAGTCCTAAGAGAATCGAAAGATGTATCACCAAAACAAAGAAAAATTACAACTAATAAAACAGATAGAAACCTCCTATTGTAGTTGAGAACAACAAAAGTTTTATACGAATTCTTTCCTGGAATTAAATAATGACTCTTATTATTTTCATGTATTTGAAAGCATTACTGTGCGACATTTCTTGTCCTATTTGTCTTCGTAATCGTCCGGCGGAGGTCATTGGTTTCCGAAACCATTAAGAAGAAGCTTATAGATATCGCTGATATAGATTAACAAATATAAGTCTGTTTGCGAAGGTTTCACAATATACGTCTGGTTTCTTTATTTGTTTAGGATACATTGATGAATATTGAAGTTATCTGGAGTTAGCTTGCGAAGTTACAACTCTTATTAGACCTTCCACGAAGAGCTAAAACTATAAGCTAGATCCTATCAATTATAATGAAGGTACTTCACAGAATATATAATTGGGCCTTTTATTACATGCTCCATTAGGTAATAATAATGAGGATTAGTTACAACAATTTATGTTGAGTTCTTCAATGTTCTATAAGTAAAAATCTTAAATTCATTCATTTACTGACACAAAATGCTCAGCCCAAACTGGTAGGTCTAGAAGCATGCAATTTTGATCAAGAGTTCCTTATATAACCAAAGTGAGAACTAAGGATGGCTTTTTGAAAGTTCATCCCCTAAAGTATAACCACTTAAGTGGATCAAAGTTTCTACGGAATTTCGTCATTTTTGCCGATGGCAACCCAAGCGCGCAAGCTTTACATAACTTTCATAATCAATTTGTCCTGAATTTGGATTCATGAAGCCATAGGCTACGACCGCACTGGTAAAGCAAGGGCGACAACAAGACGAAAATAATTTCTGAAAGCCGCATTTGCAATGCGACCACCCCATTAATTAAAATACGTTTGTTTTAGTCGTGCCGACGGAGCATCGCTTCGGCTTTAGTAATGCGGCTGCAGCCTTTCTTAGGAGGTGGTATTTCTATTCTACGACATACCTACTATAATATTTATAGGTATCAACAGAAAATGAAAATTGTTTATTATTCAAAGTGTCTACCTATTTGACTAGGTTTACATTTCAACTCCTAAATGACTCATAATTATATTCTACTTGTAATTTTATTGCCAACTAGCTGCGCCCCGCGGTTTCACCCGCATAAGTGTCGATCCCGTGGGAATATCGGGATCAAAACTATCCTATGTCCTTCCCCGGGACTCAAACTATCTCTATACCAAATTTCACACAAATCGGTTCAGCAGTTTAGGCGTGAAGAAAAGACAGACAGACAGACAGAGTTACTTTCGCATTTATAATATTAGTTTGGAAGTTTGGATGTAAAATTAAAAAGGCCATAACTAAAACATCTTTTTGATAGCAAAACAACACATATAAAAGACATGGCTCTACAAACCTAAAATTAAAACAACTTACTAAAAACAAAAACTACAAATTAAGAACTTACAAAGTAAAAATAAACACTACCAACCAGGGAAACATAGGCTACTAAACCTACTGTAAAAATTCGTAAGTCTTTGTATTTTCTTATTAAAGATGTCTTTAGGTTCCGTGGGCCAAGCGCGGAACAAATCCCAAGGGATACCGCAGTTTATCTCTCGACAACAAAGACGAACTTTTTAAACGGAGTCGCTACGTATCTGTCCGTCTATGTAACCATCTTTTATTTATAGGGATTCTCTTTTAAAATTAATAGTTTCTGTCCTGTTCTGTGCCGTTGTTGGACGTACTAATAAGGGTAGATTGAATCTCACATGATGTTGTATGTTGTAGTTTGTATAAGTATTGAATTGGTTTTGCTTCGATTTTAGGGCTTTTAAATGGCTTAGTAGGCGTTTTGGCCGCTGAATTTCGTCCGATCCGGCCGAAACAGGAATTTTATTATTATTCATATTTTGAGTGCTGTTTCGGACGAAAACTATTTTAGAGGCAAAAAACGTCAGAAACATAATTAAATAATACCTATTTTACTTTGCGGCCATGGATAAATTATTAATAAAATAAACATTAGGTAATGAGTGATCTCTTACTCACGGGTCAGTTAGTTTTCGAATTTTGGCATATTGCAAGCACATTGACACTCGAACACAACAAAACAGAAGCTATTATTACAAAGTATTGCCGTCTCTTTCTTAACGTGATTGGTTAAAAGGGTAAAAAGTAACACAACTCAAAAATATTAATAATAATGAAATTCCTGTTTCGACGGGATCGGACGAAACTCAACGACCAAAACGCCAACTAAGTCTTTTAGATTCATCGACTGGGTTAGTTTCTTTTAATTTGGTGCATCAAATTCAGGTATCTTTATCTGTCTTTGTCTCTATTCAAAACAACATTTCGAATAAAGTAATCTTATACCAAAAAATATAAACCGTAAAAAACTTCTTGTACAATAGCGTAGCGTCGCATAATTTCATGGTCATTAAAAGCCGTCATCTTTATGAGGCATCGTAAACTCGATAACATATAACTTTAATGGACGTGGCGCAGTGATTGCCCAGTGATATCAGCCCCGACTTACGAGATGTAGGTCGTGAGTTTGAACCTAGACAGGCATTTAATTTCATCACCACTGTTCTCAAAACGGTGAAGGAAAACATCGTGAGCAAACCAGCATGTCCTAGAACCAAAAAATTCGAAGACATGTGACATACACCAACCCGCACTGCGCCCGCGTGGTGGATTATAGCCCATTCCCTAGCACAGAGAGGAGGCCTGTGTCCCAGCTGTGGGAACGTTATAGGCTGATTATGATCGGGGACCCTTTATACCTAACCAAAACGTAGTGTCGTATAATTTCATAGTCATTTAAAACCTTCATTTTTATGAGGCATCGTAAACTCAATTTTGTATAAAACAAAACAAAACATTTATATTAAAAATATAAAAGTCTTAAATGAACTCCATTATCAATTATGATGTACCTAATAGTTTTAATTAAACAAAATAGCGTAACACTGACCCAGAACATTTAATTACGTTAATTGCTCACGATGGCTGGTACAGACGGTACCGATAGTAGATAATACAACACATAGGTATTCTGTTTTTCCATTGAATCGACAAAGCGATTGTCTGTCGGTCCGACCACAAACAGATGCGCTATTGGGTTTATCTATAATGTGTGGTCGATTCGGCAGAGGAACTGCGTACACGATCCATTGCCTAATCTATAGGCAAATACTTGTATTTTTGTTAGTATCACGCCATTGTCATCAAAATTATACCAATGTCTGTTTCATATTGTAATTTTAGAGCTTAAAAACATTAGCTAAGCGTGTTTTATTAATGAACTTAGTAAATATTTTACATAAGATCAGCAAGTGTAATTGCAAGCTTAAAAAATGAAAGCTTATTAAACAATATTATACATAGATATGTCGATTTCTACACAGGCTTGTTTCATTATACCGCTGTAATGACACAGTACGAGTATGACTATAAGTAACAATAACAAAAGACCTTTAACAATACACGATACTTTTTCGCCCGACGTATCACTGATGGAACGGTGGAGGGTAAAGCTACGGTATCCTAGAAGAGCGGTGACCACCCGATTATTCCCGATGTCCACCACTTGTTTGGCCACCTCTGGGGGACAGCAAAACAACTTAATTATCTACCCCCATGCTATAAATCCTCTATAAAAGTTTCTGAAACATTCGTCTTTTAATAACCCTTATTATACGACAGTTGCATAAATAGATAACTATTAAAAGTTATTCTCGTTGTCCACCCCTGGGGGATACTTCATGGTTTGAATAGGTCGATTTTTTTTTTTTTTTTGACGGGACATCATCAAATGACCCCTCCCGTTCTGGGTGGAGCGGAAGGGACGAGTGTCATACTCTTACTGACTAAACCTATCCGTGTTCCTTCCTTAGCCCTTTGTGTTCCGGGGTAGCGGTAACCCTTTCGGACAACCCCGCTACCCCAGCAGGCTGCGGCCCTAACAGGCTCCTTCGTTTATGCTGACATCTCTTTGAGGCGCGGTGGAACACATACGCGCCATCCGGCACGGCCCTGGTCTTGATAGGACGGTGAGCTATCGGGGCTCCCTGACTTCACGTAGTCTTTTGGCTGCTATCCCTAGAGTGTAGTGTATTGAATTGAATTGAAAACCCGGAGACGCGAAGGGAGAGCAACCCCCACCCACTGTAAAAAAAAGCATAGGCACCGTGCGAGCCGTAGCGGCTGAGGCTGGACTAGCAAGCCGAAGCTGCGGATGTGAGTGTGAGTTGTTGTAAGGGCGGAGGGGTTGTACTGCCCGCATCGCCGCAGATGATGCAGAAGCAACTTTAAAGTGTTTTGAGGTTAGGTTACAATAATTTGTCCCCCAGTGGTGGACAGCTAAAATAATTTTTTAAAGTTGTTTTGGTGTCCCCCAGTGGTGGACATCGGGAATAATCGTTGACCGCTACATGCGGCCGTAATGTCCAATACAGAGCGTTTTTTGACACCTTAAAGTTAAATACTGGTGAAAATGACAGATATTCATGACGTCCGTTATAAATATGAGGGAAACGCTCTTCTAGGAAACCGTATTTTAAGCGGCAGTTCTGCTCGCGCAATATAAGTAATTTCAATACAGGCTGCGCTGGGAGTACACACGACGTCACGCCCTACATTTCCAGGTTTAGCTGACTTCTCAATGTTTAGACTTTTCATACAATGTGAAGTCGGCTTATACTGGAAATATATAACTTGATATGTACGAACAGCTTCAGAGAAAAGGAACCCCCCAAGACTTTAAAGATTATCGCCCGAGCGCGCTCGAGCCCGCCGTCGCTCGTCGCTCGAGCGATGGCGGGCTCGAGCGCGCGCGCTCGGGCGCGTCACGTGGCTCTGGCCTCAAGCAGCTCCCTCCCCCGCTGCCGCGCGGCGCGGCGCATCCATCTCTGCCCGAGCATCCACCGATCCCACTCAAATATTATTTGCAAGTTTTTAAATAATTATAATATGGTATTTTTCGGCTTGTTGCCCGAACCGTATCCCAAGAATAACTTAACTTACAAAAAGACACTTTCCGTGCGATTGAGGATACGAACCCGCATCACCAGGCGCCAGCCGATCACATAGACCGCGCCTTATACCACTAGACTATTGAATCAGTTAGCCATCTTAACGAAAATTTGAATAGCTTTACTCCTTTTATCGAACAAGGTTGATAACGGTCTAATCTTCTAGATATTAAGGTTTAAATTTCAACTTCCACCACGTATTATAAATACTAACACCTTACCGTCTTGTTTTATAAAATGCAATTCGTAACTCCTCAATTTACTAAAAGATAAGGTTGAAATTTGCATAGATTTCTTGTTTGGTTGAATAGAATGTGCCTGATTCCGATTGTTGCACTACCTACCGTAATTTTACTTCAGAAACTTAACTAGCTGTATGAACTGCGAGTTAAGGTTGAATTTAGAATACTTCTTCGCCTTATTTACTAAACTGTGATTGAGGGTATAATTACTTTTCAAATCGTTTCGTTTTCGTGTCGATCCGCTTGTGCGTAATTATCTTCGTCGAAATATTATCCAATTTATTAAGTTTTTGAACAGTTGATTATATTAACCGATAGTATTGTTCGATTAATAACTTTTTGAAGGCTAGAATTAAATAAACTGACGACTGAGGGAAACTGACCAGTGATATGCGGACTCTAAAATTGTTGTTCTCTGGGAACAGGAACAAAGCATAAAGAACGAGATATGGCCATAACGGTAAGATTTACGTTATACACATATATGTATTTATTGTTGCAATCATGTTGCATTATTACTGACAAGTTGGATTTTTTTATGTATTCCTAATATTATTATTTTCGTTCCAGAGAAAAACAGTTCGTAGATGGATACAAAGGTATCATGCAACTGGTGATGTGAAATGTGATCGCCAAGGCCCTCGCTCAATAATTGTTTACACTAATGAATCGGGGCGACACCGTAATATTGTGGAAGTTCACTCAGTGACACCCTTCAAAACTACGCGTTCAAGTGTGACTTCAAGAAGTGATAGACAGTGACGGCCATCCTCTCCGTTATTAATAAGCAATTTACTCGGCAGATTTATTGTGTAACTGATCTGATAAAATTACACTGGAACGTATGAACAAATGTTAATAATTCCCAATATTTGTGGAATCATTAATTCGTAGTTAATTAAAAATAAACAACCTTTATTATTATCAATCCAGACGCTTTTGTTTACAAGTAGTCTTGTAATGTGTGATGCACCATCTGACCTCACATATTTTTATAATTTCTAATGTTGTGTTAAATAAGGGTTATCAGAAAATGTGATAAAAGAGAAAGATGTATATTGCTATACTTTTATAGTTTAGCATGTTGGTTCTTCCTCTGTAATTCACAGGCACAAATGACAACATTTAATTTTTTAATCTTTTTTTCCGATAAGATCATACAAAGTATAAAAAATTAATGTTTTCACAACTTTAAATGAATAAATATTATTGTAGTTGTTTCTAGAAAAATCTATAAATGAACCGTTATCTAATGTTAAACATTCTAAACCTCACCCAGGGTATCTATTTTGTGTTTAGTTAATATTCTAAGTAAATAACCCCAATTTAACACACATAGAAAACTGTATATTCAACCGTGAAGTGGATTCCATGAAGTCCTAGAAATGTAATTAGAGAAATAAATGAATATTGTTTATGCAACATGCTTAGATTTTCTTACAAAACTCATACCTACTTCAACATTTGATTTCTTAAATAATAATTAACAAAAATCACATAATAACCTATAAAAGAAACAAAAAAAGAACTTCTCGTCCGAGGATTTGAACTCGAGACCATCGAATTGTTAAGCCGCTGCCTTAACCACTAGACCAACACGCCATATACAATACGTTACAAAAAACTTAAATGGGTTTAATGTCATTACCAAAAGGGGTTCCTTTTCTTTGAAGCGGACTGTACCTGATCTACTAAAACTGGTTATATCGTACATACCTTAGGTATAGCAAAGTTTATACCCGTCATTCGTGTGTCATGTTTGGTATCGCCGTATCGGTTTACAATTTATCCATCCACTAGAAGTGACTAGTTACCTACTCGTTTATTTTGACCATCAACTAAAAATCGAGTGTGATCGATTGGTATCTAATTTCTATAAACGTCATTTTTGCAACGGGATACGATAGTGTTGTTCATGCAGAGTACAATGTTTATTGGTTGATCAGTGTATAACTATAGGAATATGTCATCGATAATGGTCGTGCTGGCTCGGTTGCTATTATTGTGTTTTGCACTCAATCTTCTGGTAAGAATTTATTCATGTTTTTTTATGCTGCGTATTGCATGCTAACCTTTATAGTGCGTTGTTTAATAAGTGTAGAAATGTCCCATGTTATTCCTTTTTTAATAATTTATTTCTTATAGCACAAGTCTGCTATATGGTACTCGTACTATAAAACACAGTGAGTTTGGTACTATGACCAAAAAATCGAAGATATTTAGTACGTAATTAATAGCACAAGTCAAGTCATATGGAAGTATATTATTCCTTCATAGTTGAGAAAATGCTAATGACGATCTATGTCAAATTGTGTGTTCTTTGCGTAATTGTTGTTGTTGTATGCATAATTTACGTATTAATTATCGTAATAACTAAATACTTAATAATAATATCGTAATAACTAAATACTTAATTTATGACATGAATCACGTGTCACTATGGGTGAAATATATGTGTATGCACACTGCCTGAAATAAATTATGATTTATTATTATTTACACAGGCCAAGGTTTTCCTTGTTGTAATTATTTTTTAATAGTTTCCCAATTTTTTTAATCTATATGTATATACCTATTATGAGTCTGCTTTGATTAGACCATAATATCATTTAATAGCCGTATTGTTTACTATAGATATACAATGGTTAGCGCATAATAGGTAATGCCTATTACGCGGATTTGCGCCTGAATGGATATTATTCCATTGAAACGCAAATCCGTAATGAATGCAGAACCGCTAGACAATACAAATATTGTTATGACGATCATTATTGATTTAGGCATAATTGTTAAGATGGCTGAACAGAAAATGCTAATAAAAAACTGTAAAAAATTGTAGGTAGGTACTAACTTCTTTGCTCTCTTTCTTGATTAAACAGCAACTTTTTACATAAATAGTTAAGATTAGGCAAAGGATTAGGTACCAGCCTATCAATTTCCAAGTTTAATTAAAAAAATAAGTTTTCTTCTTTAATGAGTTTGAACACTGTCAACAGGTCGACTGCGCGAGTCCGTTGACGTATAAACTGAACGATGGCAACGAAATACCTGCGATCGCCCTAGGGACCAGTCTGGGGCATCTAGCCGATGTAAGTAGATACATGACATTTGCCAAGCATCCGAACAATATAGCTTAAAATAGAGTTTTAAAAAGTAAACACTCTTTTTTACATGGTGCGATTTATTTGCCGGTGGCATACCATAGTTAC
This sequence comes from Amphipoea lucens, assembly GCA_947508005.1. Taxonomy (NCBI): domain Eukaryota; kingdom Metazoa; phylum Arthropoda; class Insecta; order Lepidoptera; family Noctuidae; genus Amphipoea; species Amphipoea lucens. The sequence continues at coordinate 10,963,886 of OX382358.1, forward strand.
ATAGTCTTCAACAGACCGTGTAACTATGGTATGCCACCAAATGGCTTGCAACGTGTGAGACTATACAAGCCATTTGTTGCTTAAATTTTACTTTAGATATGCCATTTGTGGATTTTCGCATATCATCGGGTAATTACTTTCCATATACACACATCAAAAGTGTCTAGGGATCAAGCATTTTTATGCGGATTTCTTGAGATTGACATGTGGCTTTGTAATAAATTTATGATTTTATAAATTTATATGGATCCTTTTTGGTGCATTTCATAATTTGAATCAGGAACTGTGAATCAAATTCGAGTAAAAGATGAAAATCAGCTGTCAATATTTTCCCTATAAAAACATACAACGCATTGAAGACATTATTAGTGCTACTGTTTCCCTACTACTGATTAAAACCAACGTTATTATGGAGCGGCGACGTCATTTAAGCAGGGAAGAAATGCTCAGAGCCGTGGGAATGATAGAAGCTGGTTCCCGGCAACGTACTGTGGCTTTAGCTCTGAATACAAGTCAGAGTGTTATCAGTCGACTTTGGACACGTTACCGAAGCACTGGTACCGTGGCTGAGCGCCATGGAGGACGGTATCGCTGCACCACACGGAGACAAGACCGATACATTCAAATCTTAACTCGAAGAGCTCCAACAATAACCGCCATGATGTTAGCCGTGAGGCTTCATCACTCTTCAGGGAACTTAATTAGCGACCAAACAGTCAGAAACCGCTTGCATGAAGTGAACCTTCATTCCCGAATACCGCTACGGGTACCACCTATAGCAATGCACAATCGTAGGATTCGATATCAATGGGCTCTTGAACACAGAAATTGGGCAGAAGAACAATGGCGTTTCGTGTGCTTTTCTGATGAGTCTCGTTTTGGTATGAGACCGGATACAAGACGTATACGACACTGGAGAACCCCTGGACGCCAACAGCGATTAAAATCCTGCCAGGAAGTCCATCCTTATAGTGGTGGAACCATCATGGTATGGGCGGGTATTTGGATCGGCGGAAGAACTGAGTTGATTTGGATCAGAGGCAACCTCAACGCTCAAATTTATGCTGAGACGATTGTATCAGACGTCATCGTTCCTCTACAAGGCAAATCGGTCCCTTATTTCAGTTAATGCATGATAATGCACGACCGCACACCGCAAGAGTTGTAAGACAGACTCTCGCCGCAGCTAACATCAATGTCCTGCCCTGGCCTGCTCAGTCGCCAGACTTGAACCCGATTGAGCATGCATGGGATATGCTACAGAGAAGAGCTCTGCCGAATATGGAGGGTATCCAGTCGCAAGAAGACCTTTTTTTGTTGTTGCAACGAACATGGGCGGCCATTCCACAGCGTGATTTGGATGAACTCATTTTGAGTATGCCAAACCGATGTTCTTGTGTTGTTAGTGTTCGCGGTAGAAACACGGATTATTAATTGTTTAAGTTACCCAATAAAATTTTAAAGAAAACTGTTATTTCAGTCTTTTTTTCGAACTTTTGTGTTAGTGGTTCAAATGTCAAAAATCCCTTTATTAGGAAAATGGCAAATTTCTTTATTAATGCAAAGGTGACTTGGTTTATCGTTACTGTGACAAACGAAAACACTTTATTTGATGAATCCTTAAAGAAAATTTTAATTAATATCAATCAGGAGAAAAGTTATAGCAAAAATATATGTTGATCCCTAGACACTTTTGATGTGTGTAGATTAATTTATTATACGGTTCAATTCGCTATACGGTCGTTGTCGAGGCCCTACTAAACACTAGTGAATGTGGGCCTCTAAAATAACAAACGAATTTAAACCACATTTGACATTTTTTTTTCAAGATTTTATTTTACCACGTTGTTGGCGTGATTAATGCATGCTAAATTACACCTTCTCGTTAAGTACCAAGAGTCTCTGAGCTAAGCCGCGGAGAAACAGATAAACAGACGTATGGACGGACATAGTGAAACTATGAGGGTTCCTTATTGACTACGGAACCCTAAAAATGGATTTCCGAACGCAGTTTGATTTCATTAAGCAGGAGAGATGTAACAAAAAAAATGTGAATGAGGTGAAAAACTTGAAGTTGCTGTTCTCAATTTCATTTTGTACGAAAACAGTACAAACATTTAATCTTAATAGCATGTCAGGAATAGAGCACTCACAGCGGGATTTGGAAATCCATCCATCCTGTCAAAGCCTTTAGTCAAATGCAGCTGGGAACATACGGTGTACTTCATTATATATACCGTACGTGTATATTGAAACTTTGAAATAGAGGATTATTTACTTAACTATCGTTTGCGCGTAACTTCGTCCGCGTTATTACTGACTGCGTTAAGATATTATGATATCTTAACGCAGTTATGTTATGTTTTCGTTTATTTCCTAACTAACTACCTTACTGACAAAATTAATATTTTGACTCACGATAAAATACTCCCGTGGTGAGGGTCTCCGAAAACAATAGATCAATAGGTACTTATTTCATTGCGTGTGGATGACGTAAATTCTTATGTATGACTATGGGAAAAGCTATGATCACAGTAGCATCCTCCTTTGTTCAAATATCATTATACTGAAAGTCAAATAGTTTATCTTCTATTTTGATACCTAGTGCTCGTTAACAGACTAAGGACTGATTTTTCAATAGTCAGATAACTATAAGTGAGGAATAAATATTGCAGTTTGACAGCTTTTGTATGAAAATAATTATGTCAAACTGACATCATTATTCTTTACATAAGAGTTAGTTCTGTAAATAGAAGTTAACTTGACATCTGAAGAATATAATTATGACAGTTTGACATATTTTCTTTTTTTAAAGTTTACTGACTGTTGAAAGATCAGCCCTAATAGGTATGATAAACAAACTAAAGTTTTCTACTAATAAAATTCCTTCTTTTTTCAGCAACACAACTTGAATTTAGAGACGATCTATTTAACATATAAACACAGGCACTCAGCAGCATAACAGATTTACTTTTAGTGTGATTTTAAGTTAATGAGTACGAAGTAGATTAGTTTGTAAGCTTTCTTAAAAGGAAAAAAATATTTTAACTAGCGACACAAAGAAATCTAGTAATTGGTATATTTTGAACTACAATTTTCTCAAATAGGTACAATAAGTAAATCTACAAATTAGAGTACTACATGGATCTTTTGGCGTCTGAATGATATTGACAGGGGATGTTGATGGTAAACATTTTTGAAATTGCATTGACAAAACAAGATGGCGGCGTTAGTTCTGATTTTGGCCACGCGCCAAAAGAACCCTGTAGCGTTGTGAATATTTCGTCTACATTTCGGCAACAGCAGATTCAACAAACATGGTCATGTTCGCAGGGTACAAGACTGTTGCCACAGAACCAATCGTTAGCTAAGGCTGTACAATGGGCGTTGGAGGCCGGGTACCGACATATCGACACCGCCTCGCTGTACCGCGTGGAGGATGAGGTCGGCCTCGGCGTTCGGAACTTCGTCAACAACAACAGCAACGTTAGTCGACAGGATGTGTACATCACTACTAAGGTAAGTCAGTTTGTGTTTCGGGCTGTTATTTGTTTAGTAACATAACATATCACCACGCCTGTATTCCTCGAATATAAAGAAAGATATTCAGTTTTAGCTAAATAAAGGTCCATTAGCAGTGGTATTTGAGCTCTGAGATCAACTTACACTACAACAGAATTACTGAGTGGAATTATGAAAATTGACCACACCAAAATTGTATTCCAGTTCAAAATGTATTAAAGGTACCACTGAAAGTAAAACAAAGTTAATAATTTATTTGTATAAAACATGGTATACTATGGTTTTAATATAATTAGAATGGCATAAACATAGCAGCTAGGATGAAACATAGCATGCAATGAATCGGCAACAAAAAGGCTGTGATTTCATCAATTCTAACGCCCGATCATGTATTCGCAAATTCCTTTTAGCAACACGAAGGTTATATTGCGGTAAACATAAACATATTCGACCGAAGTTACTCCATATATTATTACTTCAGTACCTAGTGAAAGGAGCCTAGACGTGTGTGTCACCACGAAAATGAGTTTCGTACTACATTATTAATGGTACCTATCTACGTGGTTGAGAATATACTGAGTGCCATTATGGTCTGCTTTTGTTAGTGATTTCTGACTGCATTAACGGCTAGGGCCCTCTTAAGTGCATTGTATGTGAACAACTCGTGCTTAAAGTTTTGACAACTTTTTTGTTTATTATCAAAAGTTTTTATGAGATTATCAATGAGATCTTTGCCTCACATGTCTTTCAAAATAAAAGAGACTTAAAAAGAAAACACATACACGCGTCGCTTTGAGAACCTTCTCCTTTTTCTCGTCGGTTAAAATGCAATGAAATCTTTTTCTCGTGGACCGTTCTCAATTCATGGGCTGTTGTTCTCCAAAGTCAAATAGCTCCGGGTTCTAAAGTATTTGTAGCACTTACCACCAAACTAAATATTTATCATCACAAATTTACATTTCGTTGTTATTTTCATAACCTTTAGGTACTTTGGCCGTAGTAACTTCAACTATAACAAAATAAATCCACGTTGATAACAATATTTGCACAGTACTTCAGAGGCAACAAAACTTTGGTATTCGTAATTATGAAAATCCTTTTGCTTAGTTATTTGGTGTAGTATATAATTAATTGCTTTGTTGAAAGTTATGGAACGACGCCCACGAGCGGGAGGAGGTGGTACCTGCTCTGTTGAAGTCTCTGGAAGTATTGGAGATGGACTATGTGGACTTGTACTTGGTTCACTACCCTATGGCGTATAAGGTAAGCAGACGCAATCTTCTATACTAATATTATAAAGAGGTAATATTTGTAGGGGGTTAATCTCTGGAAACCAGTCGGATTTGAAAAAAATGTTTTTGCATTTCATAGCCCGATTCTTGAGGAAGGTTACCTATAGGATATTTAACATCACGCTAAGACCCTTAGGAGCCGAACAAAAGGAAAAAAAATCAGAAAGAACGCTAACTGAAAATGAAGTAGTAGTACGGGCGAGCGATGGGATGCGACGCGATGGGTCGGGGGCTGAAATTTCACGCGGGTGGAGTCGCGGGCACAAGCTATCATATTATAAAAAAACCTTCATACGTCTTTTGATGCTGCCTGTTGTTGAAAGTGTTGAAGCCATGCTGCGCCGACCCCAGATAAATTGAGATAAGGCCAAGAGAATGCTGATTATGACGTCGGTTTATTCTAAAATGAACCATTTTTGTGATATTGATATCTTAAATAATATCAATCAAAACCAAAATATTTTATTTCACGTAAACTTACATGGGCACTTATGAAACGTCAGAAGCTAGGTGCACGGTTCCAATTGGTCGTTTCCTATGGAGAAGAACCGGCAAGAAACTTATCTTGTGTTGGAAACAGCAGTCAGTAGAGTTAGTAGCAGGGATACGTGGATTTGCTGGAAATACTTTCTACTCTTGGAAACCATCGCGTTTGGTGAACGAATTCACGATAGCAGGTCATCAGATGTGCTGTTAGCATCGGAGGGATGCTAACTCTACCCGGATAAATAAAACGCCTGTTTGTAATATTTCATAATTATTATAATATTTAATTTGTTCACACATTATACATATATTTTTTATATCATGCATGTCGCACGCATGTCAGCTAAACTGACTACATACCTACTTCTTTTTTCTGCCTTCTAAATTCATATCTGGTGCAAATCTCATAATTTTATGCCATTATTCTATATGTAACTACTTATGCCCGCGACTTCATCGGCATGAAATTTCACTCTCCCCCATTCACCCTCTTAGGGGTGGAATTTCGAAAAACCCTTTCTTAATGGATACCTATTCTTTACAAAGAACATCCTCCAAATTTCATGTCTGTAGGACCAGCTGTTTAGGCTGTGCGTTGATATATCAGTCAGTCAGGACTTTAAATTTTATATAATAGATTACTAGAAAAGGTTGCATATCGATACCGGAAATATGAAATAACGTAAGGGACAAAACTAAGGTTTACAGGAGAGCAAAAATAAGATATTTTTTTACAAAAACTGACTATAACTTTTTAACTATATGTTTTATGTAAAAAGTGTCTAGGACAAAGTTTCTTAGATTTCTTCATTCTTTTAAGCTAAAATAGCAAACATTGATTAAAACCTATAGTTTTAAAGATAACATGTCCCTTACGTTAAATAATAATGAATACGGGTGACATACATCAACAAAATTTGAGATGTAAATGAACAGCATTGATGTAAGGGACATTATAGGAAATAAACAAATCATTTTTTTTGATGTAAGGGACATTATAGGAAATAAACATTTAGTGTTTTTCAATGTAAAGGTCTCTTAATGGTGTACTCTTTATTGCTTATGCTGTTAATAAATTTAAAAAATAGAATTTAATACATTCATGACCTACTGCGCCTATCAATATAGTTTAAACCTACTTGCTGACAGAAAAGAATAAAAAATAAACGAATGAAATAGATTAAAACTTTTATTTGTACTCACTAATTCTCTTTTATAAACGCAAATAACTTGCATAAATTATGCTAAGTACAACATAATTGCTCGATCAGCAAGAGGACTTTTTCTGGCTGATTTCATAAATGATGGCCACTGGAGAGGTCCCCAAACCATCAGTTTTTTAATCTCCCTTTGAATGATAACATGCATGCTATCTATTCATCCTGCGTTAACTGCTTAATAAGTTGTAATTTTTACATGACCTACTTACTACACACAATTATATATCATACTTACCAATATTTTACCTAATGGAAGGTATGTTTTTATTAGGATTCGAATTATTCTATCTCAATCAATCAACTCAGCCTATTACAGTCATCTGCTGAAAATAGACCTCTCCCAGGCTGCGTCACAACACCCTGTCCTCCGCCTTCGGCATCCAGTCCGTTCCAGCCACCTTTTTTAAGTCGTCCGTCCATCCAGCTGGAGGGCGTCCCACACTACGCTTGCCGATACGCGGTCTCCACTCAGGACTCGTCTGCTCCACCGGCCATCGGTCCTTCGATAAACATGGCCAGCCCACTGCCATTTCAACTGAAGTGGCAGTGGGCTGGCCCCAACCCACTGTGTGTGTGTGTGTGTGGGGCTGGTGGGGTGGCAACTGTTTACTCTGCAAGCTATGTCGGTAACTCCGGTTCTTTTCCGGAAAATTGCAATCCTGATTTTATCTTTCAAAGAGACTCCGAGCATAGCTCGGTCCATAGCGCGCTGAGCGACCTTGAATTTGTGGACCAGCCCGACCGTCAGTGTCCACGTTTCGGCACCATATATCATGACGGGCAGGACGCACTGGTTGAAGATCTTAGTCTTCAAACACTGCGGGATAGGCGACGAGAAGACTTGACGGCTTCTTCTGTCGGCTTCTTTCTCAAAGTTGTGTCTACCGAGCTGGATTATTTGCCCTAGGTAGACATAATACTTCACAACTTCGAGAAGCGATCCTTCGATGTAGATTGGACTCGGCAAGACGTGCGAATTGTACATGACTTTCGTATTGTCCAAATTCATACCGAGGCCAACCCGCCTAGGAGCTACATTTAGGCTGTGCAGCATTTAGTTTAGCTGTTCCAGCGTCTCTGCCATTATGACGATGTCATCGGCAAATCGAAGATCTGAAATGTACTCGCCGTTCACGTTGATAGTCCAGTTCAATCCAGCGTCTTGAAGACGTCCTCCAACGCATTTGTAAACAATTTAGGGGATATGATATCCCCCTGTCTCACCACTCTGAGCAGTTGGATGGGGTTGGTTTTCTGATCCTAGATCTGGACAGTCATCGTGGCAGTGTCATACAAACATTTCAACACTTCGATGTAGCGCCAGTCAATTCGACATCGTTGCAGAGAGGCCAGAACTGCCTCTATTTCGATTAAGTCGAAGGCTTTCTCGTAGTCCACAAATGCCATACACAGCGTCTGATTGTACTCCTCGGTCTTCTGTTCAATTTGCAGAACAGTATGGATGTGGTTTACGGTGCTGAAGCCTTTTCGAAAACCGGCTTGTTCTGGCGGCTGGAACTCGTCAAGTATTCTGGTGAGACGGTTTGTGACGACCCTCGAGAACGCTTGTATACGTGGTTCAGAAGCGAGATGAGTTTATAGTTCTTTAGCAAGGGTTTAAAGTTTAATTCCATCTAAATAGACCAATTTTTTTAATTACTGAACTCCATTTATGACTAAACAATAATTTACCAAAAGTAGTAAGAAATAATTACCTGTTTATGTGATTCCTATAATTTTCATAAATTTTTGCCTGCGGGCTAGAGAAGTGAAGATAACTTTTCATCACTCATGTTTAGAATCCAGATAAAACTTTCACTAGGTACTTGTAGTTAGATGAATGAAAACGATGATGTATTACTTAAATGAAGATGTGTAATGTCACAAACAGTGTTACGAAATACTAAGTAAGGGTCACGAACGCGCAGGTAAAATCAAACACAAAATCCGTATTGCTATCTAGCTCAGACATTTTGCACCGTTTTGCGTGTGACAGAGACGTATAATAATATTCGTTTAGATAAGTTTTAGATGTAAAGGACAGGTCAATTATTTTCGATGCTGACAAATTAACGTATGGGTCAATATGATTATGATAGTTCGAGCCACAATTTAACGTAAGGGACATGGTATTTGCACCTACTCAGGGAACGCTAATGTATAAGACCTGTTGTAAAATGTTCTCGATTTTTTTTTAATGTAAGTACCAAATACTGTGAGTAAAGAGACTTACATTACTTTTTATAAAAATATTAATTTAAAACGTCCTATACAGCCAGTTTTTATAAAAAAAATGGTCTAGACCTGCGGAAAATATGTAATGTAAGGGACATTTTTTTTGAGATATTGAGATTTTAAATATACCAATCGATAGAACAAGAAATTTCGAATCCAATGATATATATAACTCATTTTCGACAAAATGTCCCTTACGTTATTTCATATTTTGACAAATAATTATTATACTATCATACCCAGGGAAAGCATGCAGGTGGTCTATCCCCTGCCAAGGTGAGCAACACCTCGTTCATACGAGTATACCTACTCAGAAAACTAATTTCGTGTTTGCACAGCTTCGCAACGTAAACAATCCCCTAGAACGCATTAAACTTTACAAGACTCCATTTGAGTACGTTCAAACACACGCGTTCCTTAGTGTGTAGTTACACGAAATCATTTTAATAATAATATGTGCTGTGTTTTAGTTAAGACTACATGATATTCGTGTACTGTGAGATATATTTAGCCGTGTTGAGGTTTCGGAATGTGCTTCATATTTTAAGTATTTTAGGATTCATGTTTCGTAGCAGATTGTTAAAATCTACTGAACATCTATCCGGACTTTTGCCATAATTAAGTTCCTTCGGACGTAAAGATAGCTACTCCAAATATCTAGGCAACGTGACATTTTAGAGCACCATATCCCAGGACATTTTTTGTTTGTTCAAGTGACTTCCACCCATATAACATACAAGTATTATCGTGCGCTGCGAATTTGCAGAAAAATCAAAATGGCGACGGGCTGACCAGCTTTACATAGAAAAATGCCTGAATCTCTTTGCTTGTTCTCCTTTAAGTACTTTATTTTTGTGGAGATTTTTCCAACGAAGAGCTTGCTTTTGTCGTGACATCAAACAGCAATATCAGCTTTAACTGACGAAAGTAACGATTTATTATAAAACTAATTAGCTGACAATGTCATAGCTTAACAAAAGTTTGTCTGGTATTCTGGTGAAATGAGAATGCAATAACAATTTTGTTACTTATCAAACAGAAATGGCAGAACTTGCCTGAGGGGACGGGTCATAAGTTATGACCCATAATGAACTTCAGAGATGGCCTGAAACAACATTTGAGGGTTGAGTATTATAATACATAAAATTATTTAAGGAGAATGGGGGAACATCACCCTTCTAAGGGCTATATACATAGCTAGCTAAATCATAAAGTAGATCAATAAACCCATATGTTTTTCATGTGTGTATCTGTTTATGAAAAGTATGATCACTTGATATGTTTGGGTAGGTACTGTAGGGAATATTTCGGGCCGGTTGTTTCAAATGGTCGGTTAACGTAACAAGGCTATAATTTTGCAATTGTAATTTGAAACAACGCTTTTTAGGTTTGACGATAGTTAGCGCAATTTTAAACGTATACCAACGCGTGCACCAAGTGGACGTGAAACAATCCGCCCTAAATAACATAACGTTATATTTATTCCGGTTATTCCAAGGAAACGTGTTTACTTCTACGCGCCTATTACTTCTATCACTATCGTTTTTTCAAAACAAAAAATTAATAAAAATAATTTGAATGGTATTTCTAAATTCGCTTGAATGGTTAAATGCAACCAGAGATATTTTTTTTGCCAGCCTGCACAACATATGTCGCAGACAACCTTTACAGTATCAATAGGTACCATCACATTGATTTTCGTTCCCTCCTTTTTTCACAACCTTTTTTCTTCTCCAACTGTTGAATTAAATTGATGATCGGAGCATGATATTACTGAAAATATCGGACTTATTGATGCTTGAGATAAGAATTTTTCAAATAACTGTAATATCAAGCTCCATTCACCAGATTACTTATATGTTATTAAAGTATGTAGGTATGGCCAGTTTGGTGATCGCAGTACGATATTATTAGCCCGATCGATGCAGCTGCCTGTGTGTTCCAGATATAATCTAACCAATAGCCGCCTCAGACAGACTTGACAAGCCAATCAATAGTCTACTTTATATATAGCTTGTTTCATTACTTAAATAAATATTTATATGTATTGTACTGCTATTTGTATTAATAGAGTAGGTACAGATAAAAAATAAATTCGATTTTCGACCTGAAAACCCGTCTCTAAAACTCAACCAGCAGTTTTTCCTCAAATATGAAGTCGGTTTTTCCTGCTTCTATCAATAGAGTATAAACTCAACCAGCAGTTTTTCCTCAAATATGAAGTTGGTTTTTCCTGCTTCTATCAATAGAGTATAAACTTAACCAGCAGTTTTTCCTCAAATATGAAGTCGGTTTTTCCTGCTTCTATCAATAGAGTATAAACTCAACCAGCAGTTTTTCCTCAAATATGAAGTCGGTTCTTCCTGCTTCTATCAATAGAGTATCTGTCGGGTTTTCCTGCTTCTATCAATAGAGTATCTACTCTATTGATAGAAGCAGGAAAAACCGACTTCATATTTGAGGAAAAACTGCTGGTTGAGTTTTAGGTTTCAGGTCGAAAATCGAACTTATTTTAATCTCGATCTAGTGTGATGGTGTTGATTGGGATATAGACAAAACAATGTTTAACCTAACCAGCGACAGTTTGTAACAAACTTACGTGACGCGACTCTAATAGAACAATTTCCATGAAGTTTTCATAGAAATTGTTCTACTTAGAGTCGCGTCGCGCTTACTAAGGGTGTCGTATTTCCCAGTAACTGGGTTGTGGAGGTCAGATAGGCAGTCGCTTCATGTAAAATACTGGTATTCAGCTGCACCCGGTTAGTCTGGAAGCTGTCGCGCTGTCGCGTCGCGCCTGTCTGATGGGGGTATAAGTATAATTATAATATATTTTTGCATAAACTATTACTTTATTCGGATTACAGAAGAGACAAATACATGCGAAAAATTTAAGCATCACCTAAGAAGTATTATTAACGGTTCAATGAATCATGAGTGTTTCGCGGTCTGGATAAATTGTGTATTGTGTAGGGTAGGGCGGGGCTTAAAGGTCCAATTTGACTATTTCGAATAATACTGTGAAAACTGACTCTACTATATCAAAATAAATAACACTAATCAAACAAACAGTTATCTAAGTATGTTTGACTCAATTTTCAGTTGAATTATTATAATAGAAATATGTGTTTCTACAACTTTTCTAGACCTTGTCGTCTGTCCCTTTTTGCCCCATAGTAGGGGTAAAAAGGAACAGGCAGGAGGCAAAAAGGTCCAGTATTTAATTTTTATTTAAAATCGATTTTATGGAACTAAAACAATATTTGGTTCAATAAAATTCAGTCGTTTATTTTTATTCCAAAATCAAAAAGTTAAAAAATATTTTAATTTTTAAACAAACCATAAACTTTATTATAGTTCCAAGATACATATTATTTAAAGTCTCTATTCTAAAAGAAAATATTTTTTTAACAAACAAAATTTATTTTTTTCTTAATGTATTACAACAGTAACAGTCGAACTAATAATTTCTAACTTTGTTGAGCTTATAATAGTTTAATCACTAATCAGTCTCTATTGAAGAACACAATTAAACAAGACAGCACTATTCATTATGAATCTACTGTATAATCTTTTAAAAACTTTTAACAAACAATATTTTAAAAAACAAAATATACTTCTTTAACCGTAAAACAAAAATTAAACTCTTCTTTAATTATTAACTTCAACAAATTAACGTAATCAACATGTCTTGGTATCTCTATATTATCTTAATCAGACTCATCGTTTTCTGAATCACAGTGCCTTTATGATTTATTTTCATTGATAACTAAATCTGCTGCCCGTTGCATCAACTCAACAGATTTAGTACCACGATCCGATTTTCTTTTATAGTTGCGCATACTAAAACAAAAAAGTCTTTATTAACCCACATATTAATGAGGGGCTAAAAGGTCCACATTGGACCTTTTAGCCCCAACCACGTGTAAATATTTTTAGAGGTTATAACGAAATAACCGTTAAACCGAGCCTAAAACTAATAATTAATCGTGAAAAACAAATAAATCACTTATACTAATAAATTATGTTTGGGTGTGATAAACGAAAAACCACTGCTCGAAACTAAAAAGTAAAATGATGAAAAAATTTACTTACGGTAAAATTTTTAGATGTAGTCGTATATCTCCGGCTAGCGACGCTGCTCGACTGCCGGCGGTGCCCCGTTACGCCTCCCGCGCTCCCTTCATTCCGCGTACATAGTTAGAACGCACGATATACCGCTAGTTTTTTAGATACTTATGGTGGACCTTTATACCCGCGGACCTTTAAGCCCCGCCCTACCCTACTGCTAGAGGCATTACAATCGAATTTCTGAGTAACAGCATTCAAGATAATTTTACCAGAAATAAGGTCCCTTTTTCGTGTGTAGGCATCTGTTCCACCGACGGCGATTTACAAGAAGCGAGTAAAATTAGCAACTAAAAAAAAAAAACAACCGACTTCCAAAAAATACCTACACTACAAAGTGAAAAATAACTTTAATTTCGGAAGTCGGTGTCGTTGGGTTCGCATTTTCGTTGTTTGCCACCGACTTCCGAAATTAAAGTTATTTTTCACTGTAGTGTCTTTTTCGGAGGTAGGTTGTTTTTTTTTTTTTTGTAAAAAAGTTTCTGTTTTTCACTTTTAAGTTGCACTTACCCCACACATATTCATATAACACTACTTGCTATGTAAATATCAGTAACAGAAAGTCATTATAACATCATCAATATAAACTAAGAGGCAAAAATACGTATTATTGAAACTAACTCTAAAACTACCCAAGCAAAGTTAATAAAATTTATATGGGACCACCCCTGAGGCATACCCTATCCATTAAAAAAATATTTTTGAAATCGATCGGTAATTGTAAATACCGGAGACATAGCATAACAATAATACAAAAAAAAAACATACAGTCGAATTGAGAACCTCCTCCTTTTTGAAGTCGGTTAAAGACGAGTTGGCGAGCAGCGACCGCGCGACTGATCAAGTGATCAAGTGTGAGTCTCTCAGCGAGTATTTTGCCGGCCAAGTAAATGTCAGCGAGTAGGTACTATCTCATGTGAGCGAGTAGGTACTATCTTTGATAGCTCATGTGAGCGAGTAGGTACTATCTTTGATAGCTTGTGTCGCTGTGTCAAACGAGTAATCACCGGCTGTGCGAACATTCAGCAATCAACTATTACCTAATATATGTATCTCTTTTACTTACACGGGACCTACAATCTTTTGTACGTTTCTTGAGCATGAAAATAGTGATAGCTAGTCGCTTCCTCGTTGCCGATGGGACAGTTGCCTTACGTGAATAATAAATCAAAGCTCTAAAAATAACACACAAGTTTTATGACAACATATCCTTTTTTAAGTTAGCTTGCACACTGAATCCATGTCTAAAGAATTACGAAGAAAAGTGATTCCTGTAGAAACATTTGATCTAAGTTTACCTGAAGGACTTCTGGGAAACTTCTAAACTTTTTCCTCATGCTTTCATTTTAAAATGTTAGACGAGAAAAAAAGAGAGTTATGACGAGATTTGTGTTATTAAGGGCGCTTAATTAACGTTGCTTATTGACCAGGATATTAAGGTAAGTACATTAGGATTTTAAACCTAGTGACCCTCTCTTTATAAGCAGTTCTTATTGAAAAATCAATCAAACAAATAAAATAAGTGTTTTAGTCGGTAGCAGTGATCGCCTAGTGGTAACGGCCGCGACTTACAAGTTGTAGGTTGTATGTTCGAACCTAGACAGGCGCTTTACGTTGTGTTAATTATTTCATCACCACTGCTATCAAAACGGTGAAGGGAAACAAGATTCGAAGACATGTAACATATACCAACCTGTACTGGACCTGCGTGGTGGATTACGGCCCGCTCCCTTGCACCGAGAGGAGGCCTGTGTCCCAGCAGTAGGAAAATCATAGGCTGAATATACTATACCTAAGTGTTTTAGTCTAGCTAGAAAGACAAGTACCTATAGGTGTTTACTTATTTTATTGTATAATTTCTTAAAATAAACGACATGTTTAAAGAACTTATAGCGAAATACCAAAGTACATATTTATAATGTTTCAGGCAGCAATATTTTTTGGAAATGTCGTTTCTTATTTTAAGAATTTTGAATCTATATTTCATTTCATAGATAATAACAAGTGAAATCTTGGTATAATAATATAGTCGAAGAGCTTATTTGTTTGTTTGAACGCGCTATTCTACTGGAACTACCAGTCGGATTTAAAAATTATTTTTGCATTAGATTCTTGGCGAAGGTTAGATATATGTATATAAGGTTACTACCAACCACACACACCACCACTTGTAATACTTGTATGTGTAGTCCATCACCATCATCATTTCAGCCGAAAGACGTCCACTGCTGGACATAGGCCTCCCCCAAGCATATCCACTTGGACCAGTTCTGTGCTTCTCGCATCCAACGGGTTCCTGCGGCCTTCACAAGGTCGTCGATCCACCTTGTGGGAGGCCTTCCAACGTCTTCCGGTACGCGTTCGCCACTCCAGAACCTTTCGGCTTCATCGGCCATCTGTTCTGCGAGCAATGTGCCCTACCCACTGCCACTTAAGTTTGGCAATTCTTCGGGTTATGTCGGTTACCTTGGTTCTCCTGCGGATCTCCTCATTTCTGATTCGATCACGCAGGGAAACTCCAAGCATAGCCCTCTCCATTGCCTTTTGGGTGACTTTTAGCCTTCTAATAAGGCCTATTGTGAGTCACCACGTTTCAGTGCCATAATTATGTCATCACTGGAAACACGCACTGGTCAAAGACTTTCGTCTTGAGACACTGTGGTATGTGGGACGAGAAGGTACTGCGTAGCTTCCCGAACGCTGCCCAGCCGAGTCGGATTCGACGATTGATCTCTTACGTGTAGTCCGCAATCAAGAAAATATTAATAATATTATTATTGTAGACTATTTAACATCATGCTACGACCCTTAGGAGCCGAGCAAAAACAAAAAAAAATCAGAAATCGAAGTAATAGCGCGCGCGGGCGATAGGATGCAACGCGGTGGGTCGAGAGTCGAAATTTCACGTGGACGAAGTAGTGGACAGAAGCTAGTACTAATAATAAAGCTGAAGAGTTTGTTTGTTTGTTTGAACGCACTAATCTCTGGTAGTACCAGACGGATTAAAAAATATATTTTTGCATTTGATAGCGCAATTTTCGAGGAAGGTTTAAGCTATTTAGCATCACGCTAGGATCCTTAGGAGCCGTGCATAAAAAAACAAAGTCAGAAAGAACGCTAAGCGAAAATGAAGTAATATGCGCTGGCAGGCGATGCGATGCGACGGGATTGGCCGGGGGAACAAGAAATTTCACGCAGACGATATTTTGTAATACCTATCTATCTAAGATAAGTACATAATAGTAGGTATACCACCTGAACTCACCTTGGTTAAGTAATCAAGTCGCTTTCGGAAACAACACACCGAACTTCTATTGAAGTTTACCTTCTATATAGTTTGCAAATAGTCTGAGTAGCTTGAATATAATTAATTTTTTAATTAATTTACTGTAACTAGTGTGTAATTGTTCCATATTTTTAAGAAAGTTTTATATAGTTCTTTAACTATATAATTATGGGTACTCTAAGCACTAATAAGTACTTATAAGAAATCAAACAACGATATGATTTGTTTACGTTTATTGCACGTACTTACATGTACGTCTTTACATTAATTCATTTAAATTGTCATTATTTTCTTCCAAACAAAAGCCTTATCTATAGGTATATAAATAAAAATCAATGTTTGTATGTTTATAGAATAGAATAGAATACTCTTTATCATGTACACCATATCCACCACCATATCATATGTTTATCCTCTATGCGTTCCGAAACCATTGGTCAGATTGTGATGAAACTTTGGTAGTGTGTTCTGGGGACGCCCGTGAGGGTTCCTAATTATTAAAACATGGGACAAACAAAAAAACAAAACTGACACGGTACGAAGTTCGCCGAGTAAGCTAGTATAAAATATTTGACACCTCATTCTAAACTCGCTTGACTGTTCGAAAACAACCAGAGTTATTTTAAAGTCGGTCTGCACTAGTAGACCTTATGGGTCTACTTCAGCGCACAACCTTTTCAGTACTTAGGTCATTTGTAATTAATGGTAATTGAATATCTACCTGACTGCAAAACCTTGGTATTCTTTATCACCCGCAAACAACTTATTCTAATCTAAAGTGAAAAATAAATTATTTGAAATCTATTGTAGGACTGATCCACAAGCAAAAAGTGACAGAGTGAATCTACCCATAAAAAGCAGCTCATAATGGAAGACTACCCTTTAAACCCAAGGGTAGTTTTTTATAAACTTTAAATACTTCCCTTAGTGTATAATTATCCTCCAGGGGCACTCTTCCCCTAATCCGGCCAGTCCTTTGTAAATATAATTATGCCTGTAATTACGCCAGAGATCCACAAAAAGACATCGCAGCATTAAATCATGTTTCAAACATGTTTTCCTTTCAACAGTATCAAAATTGGGAACATAAATAGAGACGTACATACCTCATCATCATCTGCCGAACCTTTTCCCAACTATGTTGGGTCGGCTTCCAGTCTAACCGGATGCAGCTGAATACCAGTATTTTACATGGAGCGACTGCCTATCTGACCTCCACACAACCCAGCTACCCTAACGTAATAGGTAAGACTTGTTGTCAGACTTTTGGGCTTGTGACGATCCGTAACGACTGTCAAAGATCCACGAATGACAGCCGGGACTAACGGCTTAACTTGCTTTCTGAGGCACGAAAGTATCTTGGTATGTAAAGATGGTCACCCATCCACGGGCCAACCACGGCAAGCGTAGCTTAACCTGATCGATTGACCCTTGCTGCTGTTATTGCTTAGCCACACACAAGCCCCAACTTATATACCTACCAACAAATAATAATTTAATTTATGTTACACAAGAAGTCCGATCGTATGTAGAGACCTTTCAGGGAATCCTTGTTTCTAAGTTAAACTCACTTTACCTGCGTATGAACTATGTCATAGGCACATTTAAGTTCTACGTTTTACGTACCGCGGTTTGGCCTTTTCGAAAGGGCAAGAACTAAGGGCTATGCTATAAATGTCTCGAAGTTTCGGAGTTACTAATTAATAAAGTTCTGGCCAATTAGGTATTTTGCTTTCCGATAAATTCCCTGATTGATGAGGTACCTACTGCCGGTAGCAGGTACTCGCTATGAAAAAAAAATCGTTATAATCTCAATGGCGTAACACGTGCATAGTTCGGGAATGTTCGGGTTGCTTCAGACTCCAAGAAGCCTCTATTTTTTGAGGTTATTACGGGCAGTTTCGTCGAAAATTCGAGTCGCGCAATTTCGAAATATCCGTGAGCCACGTGAGTCAACTCCTGGAGAATCAAAGTTATAAATACATGACGTCGATGTTTTTTTAACCGACGAAAAAACGGAGGAGGTTATCAATTCGACGCGTATATATATATATTTTTTTTATGTATGATCACGCATAACTTTTTACAGAGCAGTCCGATTTTGATAATTCTTTTTCTATTGGAAAGGATATACCCCGAAGTTGGTCCCATATAAATTTGGAAAAAAAAATCCAACCCTAAGGGTAGGAAAACAGGGGATGATTGATTGTTCACTCATTGATTGTAATGTATGAGCACGCATAACTTTTTACAGAGTAGTCCGATTTTGATAATTCTTTTTTTATTGGATAGGACATACCTCGAAGTTGGTCCCATGTAAATTTGGAAAAAAAAATCCTACCCTAAGGGTGGGAAAATAGGGGTGATTTATTGTTCATTCACAGATTTTAATGCTGAGCTTTATAAAGCCTGTTTTTTTAAGTATTTCATTATACAAAAAATAATAATTAAATTAGGATTATATAACAGTTAATATCTAAAGTAAGGTAGGTAGCTATTTTAAAAGTAATAAAAAATTAAGCATGTAGTAATTAGTAAATTATAGCCTCAAAAAATTATAAAATAAAAACTTTTTAACAAAAAAATTAAACCTCCGAAAAAACTGAAAAGCAAAAAATAAAAACCTCTTTTATTTTACCTTAATAAATAAGTTCTTAAACTAATGCAAGTATACCTAAGAAATTTTGAGTCGGCGCCGAACATGCAACTTAATATCGTTGCGAGTGGTCGTGCGGAGAGCGCATTTTTTTTTTTGGAATGTTATATCGCTGGAGAATTCACGTTGCATTATTAATTTGATTTGGTTATTTCTTTAAATTTAAGGTACTTTAGTGATCTTTGTTCATTGATTGTTTGGCGCCGACTCAAAATTTCTTAGGTATACTTGCATTAGTTTAAGAACTTATTTATTAAGGTAAAATAAAAAAGGTTTTTATTTTTTGCTTTTCAGTTTTTTCGGAGGTTTAATTTTTTTGTTAAAAAGTTTTTATTGTTTTCTTACTTGAAAACCAAGGGCCTTATTATGACTTTACAGAACGAATGAATAAATGAATGAATAATTTTTTTAAAGCAGAACCATGATTGTTGCAGTGTGAAGCAGAGATGGAGCTGTAGGTACAAATAGCGTTTTCTTTTTCACAACGGAGCAATGATGACATTAACACTTTATAATACGGCCCCAGAACATGATTTTTTTCCTTTATGTTTGTCGCGTTTTATCATGGCAATAGCGGTCATTGATCCCACTTACATTTTCTAGCATTTTTATTTTAAAAACTGAAATGAAATCCGCTAACGTCCTGAATCAATATCTATCGTGATCTTCAATAAGTTCTAATAACGAATACCATACGTATCATGGGTTCCTATGGATATATTTGGAAAAGGGCAATGACCGGTATTGCCATACTAAAACGCGACAACTATAGGTACTTATCAAAGCGCCTGAAATATTGTCAAAAACTACATCATCCATTAAATCTAGTTAATCATTTTCAATTTCTAATGATTAAATCTTGTTTCTAGAAAGACGGTTCCATCAGTGAGACGGATTACCTGACAACATGGCAGGGTATGGAGGATGCGAAGATGATGAACCTGACCAGGTCTATCGGGGTGTCCAACTTCAACCTCGCGCAGATGCAAAGGCTTTGGGACAATTCGAACATCAAGCCAGCAGTTCTGCAGATAGAGGTATGTTTTTAGCGTTTGTAGCTGACCCGACAGACGTTGTCCTGTCCAAAATCGTGGGTTTTTATGGCCTTGAGATCACACAAAAACCTCATAGAAAAAATAACGTTCAGTTACTCCATAATTTGAACATTTTCCGGGACACTCTTAAAATTTTTCTTACCATATAAACCTAATTCCGATTATCATGAACATTTTAACTAAATAAAATAGACCAAATCAGTCCAGCCGTTCTCAAGTGATACGCTTACCAACAGAATATTTTATTTATATAGATTAATTTTAAGCTGGAGTTAAGGTGGATATACACAAAATCACTGGCTGATGTTACTTCTTGAGTGACTATCAACTAATGAGAATCACCCAGTGATCTTGTTTACCTACATCAAGCTTAATATTCAAAAATAATTTATTGCTGCGTTTTTTTTTTTAATCTTTATTTTTTTTTTATAAATTTAGGGGCTTTTGTCCATTAAGGATATGCCAACCCCATCATACCTTATAACAAAGTAAATTCACTTTAAAGACAAAAGGAAAAAAAAGCTTACATTATAGTACCTAATACTATGAAAGTAGCTGCTTACTGCTGAACGACTAATACTAAACTACATATTTTTTAGCTGCCTTTGATTTAGGGTTTGCTAAAATGCTTTGAATCAGACCTACATCCAGCCTATTTAACTTTAATTCGTTCAGAAGCAAGTCGCGTTCATCTTTGTTCCGGACACACGTTACTCCATCAGCAAATGTTGAACATCTTCGATTTTATTACAAATTAAACAATTAGGAGAATCAGACTTTTTCATTAAGAAAGCAAACTTAGCTGATGGATAGTGTCCGGATCTAAGTCTAAGGGCTATTTTAACATATTTTCTACTTAAGTTAATGCCATCAAACCAAGGGACACGAGGAAGCTCACCCTGTATGGTCTTATACCATATGCCTTTATCTATAGATTTGCTGTCAAATAATTGTTTCCAATCGTCAAAACATACCGATCTAGGAACTAATTCCCAATGATCTGGTAAGTAGTTAATTACCCTGCCTTGTACTGCCGCCAACTTAGCTATACGGTCAGCTTCCTCGTTCCCTTTCAGACCAACATGTGCTGGAACCCATTGCAACTTGAAGTCTATACCCCTTTCATTAATAATAATAATAGCTTTTAGGATATCATAGGCTATCGTTGCACCTCTGCGACCAGAGGCGCAACGAGCCACATGTTGCAAGGCACTCTTGCTATCGGAAAAAATTACAATTTTATTCAAGTTAAGATTCATTCCGTAAGATAAGGCCTGATATATTGCAATAAGTTCCAGCGTCATTATTGATACTTCACATTGCTGCGTTTACAAAAGTGAGCGCGCTTCGCTTTGGCTGTATGAAAACTGAAAACGTTTGCTATTTTTGATCCCAGTTTACAAAGTGAAAATAAAAACAGTGGGTTGTTCTTAAATAATTTTACATTTTTATATTTAATGCTTTACGATTTTTCGTTGTGTTCTTTTTTATCAGATTGGTGTCTTTACAAAATATTTTAAATTTATGAGTTATTTGTTCAATCCATATGTACTTTTTAAGTTTTGCTTGTACATAACTGACATCAGTGAAGGAAAAACATTGCATCGTGAAGGAAACTAGACTCATCTATATGTATAACATTCAAAGTCCTGACTGACTTATATACCTATCAACGCACTGCCTAAACCGAGGGTCCTAGAGACATGAAATATGGAGGGTATGTTCTTTGTGAACAGGTACCCACTAAGAAAAGGTTTTTCAAAATTCAACCCCTGAGAGGGTGAATGGGGAGGGTGAAATTTCACGCGGACGAAGTCGCGGGCAGAAGCTAGTAGATATTATAAGTCTGAAATCGTCTACTGATTTTAAGCAAGCGTGGTGATCAATGCCGGTGCCTTCTCTGTATGGGAAGAGGGCTTTCAGGGGAAAGGCCTCTTCTCATACAGAGCAGTGGAACATTTTAATAGTCTGTTATTGTTAATAGTATAGTTGATCCCGTAATTGATTTATCACTTTTGACAAAAATTCCCTGTAAATTCAAACTTCACTAAGGCTAAAACTTATTCAGGTCTTACTTAGAGCAAAAATAAGAACTTGACGTTTTATGACGTGAAATTCAGTGCCAAATGCACCAATAAAAGGGAATGCGATCAGTACATCAATATTCCAAACAATGATGACACTGATAGCTCTTGAACGCGGTTTAGATATGCTAATCGCGTTCAGTTTCCTTGGTGAATTCTGCCCTCTACCTTTAAATCATCGACGAAACATCGTGGTTTATGCTTTTTATCTACACAATGCTACTGTAACCTAGACCTCATTTGACGTTTATAAACATATTGTTAACCAGCAAATTATGAAAGAATTCTTTCTATTTCTCATTGCAGGTGAACCCAACAATAACACAAGATGAGCTGGTGAACTGGTGCCACGAGCACGGCGTGGTGGTGATGGGATACAGTCCGTTTGGTGCCATACTCGGCCGCAAGCAGGACGCGCCGGGACCCCGTGATAACAATACCTTGCTGCAAGAACTGGCACATAAGTATCACAAGAATGTTCCACAAATACTGCTGAGATATTTGGTAAGTGTTTTTAGCTAAGTATACCTATGTCAAAATTAAGTTACAGTGAGCAGGGCACCTTGCTCGCAGAACAGATGACCGATGGGACCGACAGATTCTGGAGTGGCGACCGCGTACCGGAAGGCGTAGCGTTGGAAGGCCTCTCACTAGGTGGACCGATGACCTGGTGAAGGGCGCAGGAATCCGCTGGGTGCCGGAAGCACAGAATCGGTAGAAGTGGAGGTACTAGGGGGAGGCCTACGTCCAGCAGTGGACGTCTTTCTGATGAAATGACGATGATGATTTATGGTATTCTGAGGCGATGCAGAATTTATGAAGCTGCAAAATCACGCTGATTTTATAATTTTTGCCCTGAAACCATGAAATTCGCTCATAATTTTGAAAACCGTATACGAGTTCTACTTACATATACACATACACATGTAAAAGTATCCTATCGATTTCCTATTCTTCAAGAGACACACAGGCGAATTATTCCTTGCATAAAATTAACACATACAAATTCTACACAAACCAACAAAATACCAGAATAATTTGCCTTACCCAAATAATTTAACTCGAACACAAATCAAATTGACATTCTAACACATTGACAGATCTAATTCCCCCGATTCTTCCCCCCTAATCGGCATACGAAATCCTTTCGACCCATTTACTTGTACAGTTGGCTACACAAAAGTGGTAACACTTTGACCTGGAGCTGACCTAGTGAAGTACAGAGTTTCAATAGAATAAGAGCCAGCTTATGCTGGTTTTGACCCCACTTATGTGCGGCCTGCCGTACTATCCCTTACCTTTGACAAGGTGACAAGCTCTAAATACGTGTCAACATCACTTTCAACTTGTTTAATTTAAACCCAAAAGTTGGGTATATGGCCAAATTGGCTTTGATTGCGTCTGTAAGTGGAAAATCGTTTATATTTATTCAAGCGATTCGGTTATAAAGTTACATGAGGTTGTGTGAACACGTACGCTTATAAATTACGGCGTAGTGTTATGTTAAAGTATATATGTTTCTGTAATAAATCATATTATGATAGCTTATTTGAACGGTTTATCTCGAGCGCCGTGAGTTTTCTGCGGCGTTTTCCCTTTTTTACGGAATTTTCGTTTCTTTTCACAAAATTGGACTGTTGAACTAAAATAATGAATCTCTACTTATTCAAATTACACGGACTTTATTCTTCTGAAGTGTTAGGACTTAATAGTGCTTTCACTTTACCCGTCACTTTTTCATAGCTGTGTAATTATTATTGTTATAGCTGGATCGAAACATCGTGGCGTTGCCTCGATCGACGAACAGAGAGCGTATCTACATGAACATTGCCATTGAAGACTTTAAGCTAACGCCGGAGGAGGTCAAAAAGTTATCAGGATTTAACAAAAACTACAGACTCAGGACTCCAGCGAAATGGTACGACCACCCACAGTTTCCCTTTGAGAAGAAAAACCTTACAAAAGAAGAAATTAATTATATAATTGAGCATAGCAAGGAAGATTGATATTTTAGTAGTATATATTAATAGTATACAATTTATAATTGTAATAAATTGGAATTTTTATGAAAACACACTTAGGATGCTACCTACGCAAGGCGAAGTCCACGAAGTAACTAAACAAAAAAGTTAGGAGAATTTTTAATTTAAATAAATAATATGCATGTCGTATATATTTTTTGTTTAATTCGTATCCAGCCTGTCCCTTGCTGCCCTCTCCCAGTGACGCCCTAAGCCGAGGTTCGTACCCCACAGGGGGTGCCCTTAGCGTGTAGTCGCTTAGTTTTTAAGTTTTTAAGCCCTGGTTGGAGGCCTTAATTTAATGAGGCATCCACAGGTAAGCCCGGTTAAGCAGACAGCAACCTCATAGGTTGAACTGCGAGAAAAAATTTATTAAAAAAAAATAAAACATTTTTTGTACGCTTTCTTATTCATTTCATTTGTTGCAGCCCCCATGAGAATTAAAAGAATCACCTACCTACCGACATGAATATTTATTCATTAAAGTATTTTTACAAATGTCTCGTTCGCCTTAAATTTATATTAAGGAGGATGCACGAAGGTTGCCCGAGCCCAATGGAGGCCAATTCTAACTTAAAGAGTTGTATTGATGATTTAATTCAGTAAATAAATATTTGGTACCAGCCGATCTATTCTGAAAAATCTCACCGTGAAAACTGAGATGAAATGAGCTGTCATTCCACATGGTGCTAGGGCTTGACACAATTGACAGCTCACTTCACCTAAGTTTGCACGGTGACATTTTTATAGAGCTGATAACTTGATAGTGACCTGCAATTTGCAAAAAAAACATAAGATTTCGCGGTTACGCAAGAAAATTTGAATTTATATTCCTCGCCTTAAGACAGAAACGTTACTATTCACTTAATTATAATATAGGTCATTTATTAAGCATACTATCAGAAACCAAAGAATGGCAGCAATTAGATGTGCCTACATCACATCAACAATGACAGCCAAAAAATGTAATTAAACTATTTCTCTCTTTAAACATTTTTTTTTGTTCTATGCATTTCTTTCATGGTTATTATGTATATGTCGTGGATTCTGAACGGAACGTCAAGCTGAACCGACTTGGGTGTGTTCGGAAATGAGGTTGGCAACACAGTGCGAGCAGTCTATGTCATTTGAGTTTTGGGCGGGAAATAAAAACCGTGATATATTACGGCTGTCATTGAAGGTGCCGATACTTTTTACGAATTAGAAGAATAAAAAGTACGCTGTGTTTTACGAACGTGGTGAGCAGACACAGAACTCACGGACGTGCTGCCAACCTCGCGCCGACCTCGCCGCGTTCCGATAGGAATCCAGTTCCACCCGATTCGTGTGTGACTTTCTGATTGTTTGATAAAACTGCAGACGGCATATTGAGTCTTACTTGGGCTACAACAATGGACGACGACCAGTCCGGCAACGAACGCCCACATTATCTTCAGTCATCAGAAGTGGTATTGAACCGCGATGAAAATCAGCGTGAAACGACCAGTAATGACGACGCAAAATGGCAGTTACTTATGGATATGGAGCAACAAAATCGCAATTTTATGGCCTTGATCGAAGCAATGAAAGTACCGTCGGTTAATAAAGATGTTCAGCTGCCCGAGTTCAACCCGGAAAAGGACAACGCTGATGCTCGCGCATGGGTTACTACTGCGGACATGTGCATCACGGATCCAGACTTGCAAGGAGCTCCTCTCATGAGGACTTTGAGTCGTGCACTTAAAGGTCAAGCAGCGGCGTGGCTGTCACAAGTGTCTTTTCACGGAATGACATGGACCAACTTCAAGGACCTTTTTACTGCCAGGTACGAGTGTGCTGAAACTACTGCTGCGTTTTTGATTAACTTACAAAATGGAAGACCGAAAGATAGCGAATGCTTGGCCTCTTATGCAGACACTTTGTTACCTTCCATAATGTCTAAGTGGAAAAACCTTACAATAGAACAGATTGCGGTGTCAACTATTATGGCACATATTTCCCAGTTCGATAATCGTGTTCAGAAATTATCTTTCACACAAGATATAACCACGAGAAACCGCCTACAGCAAGAACTTAATGCTATCTCTTTTATGAAGAGGAAATCATCTTACCCAAGCGACCACAACCACGATGTGAAGAGATCTCGTTTGACCACTGAAGCTTCGGTCATGAAGTGCTACAATTGTGGTAAGGCAGGCCACAAAGCAATACAATGCCGCCTGAGAAAGGGACCTACTAATCAAGATGTAAGACCGAAGACTCCAGTTAGCGACGTTACACCGAGGAAGACTTCTTCACTGCCTGTCACCTGCTTCAGCTGCGGCACTGTTGGTCACTTTGCAAAGAACTGTCCACGGAGGAGCAGCACGGAGGGCAGTAACAGCAGCGTGGCCGGACCATCACAGGAGAAGCGGGTCAACGTCTGCGTCATCAACACACCTGCGGGGACGCTACGACATGCCGGTGAGCAGTTTCTTTTTACATATACGATTCTGGAGCCGAGTGCTCATTAATTAGAGAGTCTGTTGCTTGTAAATTTAGAGGAAAACGTTTCAATAATGTTGTTTCACTGACCGGTATTGGACAGGCTGCTATTAGTAGTACAGTTCAAATTTCATCACAGATTGAAATAGATGATATCTCAATTGAAGTTATTTTTCATGTTTTGCCTGACCGTTACCTACATTATGACATTATGATTGGACGTGAAGTGCTAGCTTTAGGTATAGCCGTGAACATGACTTCAGCCCATGTGACATTTTCCCGGACCAGAATTGTAAATCTTTGTGAAATGGACAAATTTAATCTTGATTTTAATTCTTTCGATACTGACGTACCCCCGGAATATTTAAACGATTTGGTAGAGCTTTTAAAAACATTCGAAATTTCCTTTACGACTGGTGTACCTACTACTCGTGCTAATACCGACCCAATGACTATACGCTTGAAAGATCCAAACAAGACTGTGTACCGACGCCCCTACCGACTTAGTCCTGTTGAGCGTAGCGTAGTACGTGAGAAAGTAGATGAGTTACTTGCGGCAAATATTATCCGACCCAGCTCGTCACCGTTCGCCAGCCCCATCCTTCTCGTAAAAAAGAAGGATGGCAGCGACCGAATGTGTGTCGATTACCGCGAGCTCAATGATAACACGGTACCCGATAGGTTCCCGCTCCCTCTGATCTCGGAACAGATTTCAAGGTTACATGGTGCCCGGTTTTTCACCATTTTAGACATGGCTTCAGGATTTTATCAAATTGCCATCCATCCCGATTCCATTGAACGCACTTCCTTCATTACCCCTGATGGCCAGTACGAATACTTGGCCATGCCGTTTGGTCTTCGAAATGCACCTTCAGTTTTTCAACGTGCCGTTATAAAGGCCCTAGGTGACCTGACGCGTACGTACGTTATTGTTTACATGGATGATGTGCTCATAGTCGCAAAAGATCCAAAAGAGGCGCTTGAAAGACTGCAGGTAGTTCTTAAGACTCTGACCGACAAAGGCTTTTCACTTAATGCCAAAAAGTGTTCCTTTTTGAAACAAAAAGTCCTCGGATTTGAAGTTTGCCAAGGTGAAATAAGACCCAACCCAAAGAAGGTTGAAGCACTTACTGCTCTACCGCCCCCAGAGACTGTCACTCAGTTACGCCAATTTATTGGCTTGGCCTCTTACTTCAGGCAGTTTGTGCCTAAATTTTCCCAAGTTATGGCTCCTTTATACGCTTTAACATCTGGTAATGGCAAGCTTGATTGGAAGCCAGAATATGAAGAAATTAGGCGTCAGATGATTTCAACTATGACCAATGAACCTGTTTTATCAATTTTTGACCCCGACGGTGAAACAGAGCTCCACACGGATGCTAGCGCTATTGGTTATGGTGGAATTTTGATCCAAAAGGTTGAATGCACGCCACATGTGGTTGCCTACTACAGTCGCCGCACCACGTCTGCAGAGTCGAAATACCACTCTTACGAGTTGGAAACTCTTGCGGTCGTAAACGCGGTGAAACATTTTAGGCACTTCCTACATGGTCGCAAGTTCACTGTCGTCACTGACTGTAGCTCACTGAAATCAGCCCGCAAAAAGCTAGACCTTACGCCGAGGGTTCACAGGTGGTGGGCTTTCTTACAAAGTTTTGACTTTGATATTGTACATAGAGAGGGGAAACGTATGGCTTATGTAGACTTTCTCTCCCGGAATCCTCTACCCCTAAAACCTGACAAAACTTTTGAAAAAGTAGAGCCAAAGCAAATTTGTGTTGCGGACATTTCTAAAAGCTGGCTCCTTGCGGAACAGCAGCGAGACAGCGACATAGTAAAGCTTGTTAGAGATCTTGTCGACGAGAAACTTAACGAGGACGTTGCCAAGACGTATGAGCTGCGATCTGGCACATTGTATCGCAAAATACAGCGTAACGGAAAGACACGTTGCCTACCTGTAGTTCCTAGGTCTTTACGGTGGTCTATCGTTCACAGTGTGCATGAGGGACTCATACATTTGGGATGGGAAAAGACTCTCGAAAAATTGTTTGACTTCTACTGGTTTGATAATATGTCCAAATTCGTAAGAAAATTTGTGGAAAATTGCGTGACTTGTCGAGTATCCAAATCGCATTCGGGTAAAATCCAAGCAGAGTTACATCCCATACCCAAAGTAGCGGTCCCATGGCATACAGTGCACATAGATGCAACTGGCAAGCTCAGCGGCAAGAGGGATGCAAAGGAATATATTTTCGTTTTGATTGACGCCTTTACGAAGTACGTTCTTTTGCACCATACCCACAATATTGACACTGCCAGTAGTATTAGAGCCGTGACGCATAGTGTCGCGTTGTTTGGCGCTCCAACGCGGTGTGAGTGCCTCGCATCGCATGTCCTCATTGAGACGAACGCCACCCGCGACTGACGGGCGTGCGCGCAGCGACCGCCATATTTACGTGAGTGCCTCTCGCTCGCGCATACTGCTCTGTCTCCGTCATCCTACGAGCACACTCAGCGAGTCTCTGATTGGTTGTTTTAAATCGTTGGATAGTGCACCTGCCGCGTATGTTATTATAATTTTGCTAATATAAGTAAAGCAGTAAACATTAAAATTATCTCTAAGTAGCACCTATACTGGACTTTCATTTCTACCTAACCACTACAGCGGCTTATAGCAGATCAAGGTCGTTGCTTTGCTAGTCAGGAATTTCGTGACTTTTGCGACTCTGTTAATATCAAGTTGCATTTGATCGCTACTGGAAGCTCACGGGCCAACGGCCAGGTGGAGCGAGTGATGTCGACACTCAAAAATATGCTCACTGCCACAGAAACATCTAATAGGTCTTAGCAGGATGCTCTCCCCGACGTGCAACTTGCACTAAATTGGACGTAAAGCCGCGTAACTAGAGCTAGCCCGTTAGAGCTGCTAATAGGTAGAGTTGGTAGGCCGCTAGAAGTAATGTTAGCTGATGACATAGAGCACGACGTTGACATAGAGCAGGTTAGATCAGACGCGGTGACTAACATGGAGAAAAACGCTGACTATGACAAGATACGGTTTGACAAAACGAAAGCTAAGATTGTCCCTTTTTCCGTCGGTGACTTTGTCCTATTACAGAACGAAGAGCGTAATCAGACAAAGCTTGATCCCAAATATAAGGGGCCATTTAAGGTCATTGAAGTGTTAGAAAATGACCGGTATACGTTGAAAAATTTGAATTCTAAACGCACATACAAGTACGCCCACGACCGATTGAGGAGAATGCCCGATAATAATATTCCTACAGAGGCTAGTGATACAGAAAGGCTATAGTACATTGACCACTATTTATTTTGAGCAATTACAAATTTGGTTTAATTGATTTGTCTTCTTTGCCAAGTTCAGTTTAGTGGGCTGATTATGTCACTCACCTTGAGTGATATATCAACAGTGTTACTCGACGGAGGCAATGTGTGGCAAGAGAGTCACTCGAAGGAGGTGGCATGGTTTATCGTCACTCGATGGAGGTGGCATGGTTTATCGTCACTCGATGGAGGTGGCATGGTTTATCGTCACTCGATGGAGGTGGCATGGTTTATCGTCACTCGATGGAGGTGGCATGGTTTATCGTCACTCGATGGAGGTGGCATGGTTTATCGTCACTCGATGGAGGTGGCATGATTTATCGTCAGTCGATGGAGGTGGCATGAGCTATTATCACTCGATTTAGGTGATAACGGCGACAGTTAATGAGAGGCGTAGATGATGACGAAACACTGGTCGTAACAAACGGAGTTGATTTTAATGAAAGGTCACTAAAAGATTATGTGAGGATTTCTTGTAGTCTGATTATATAGCGTGTGAATACTGGTCAGTGGATCCAATGCGTCTCATGTCAATTGTGATGTTCTTTTATGTTGTGAGTTAAGATGATTGTTGTGAATAAACTTGTTAAGAATTAATGTTGTTTGTTTGAGGTAAAGCCCAGTCGATTAAATGAACGGTATGCAGGATAGGCCGAGACGGGACTATCTCATTTATTGTCTTTGAGTTTCATTCTTTTCAGGTACATCACACAGGGACGTGTGACGTGTCAAGATGGCCGTGTCGTGGATTCTGAACGGAACGTCAAGCTGAACCGACTTGGGTGTGTTCGGAAATAAGGTTGGCAACACAGTGCGAGCAGTCTATGTCATTTAAGTTTTGGGCGGGAAATAAAAACCGTGATATATTACGGCTGTCATTGAAGGTGCCGATACTTTTTACGAATTAGAAGAATAAAAAGTACGCTGTGTTTTACGAACGTGGTGAGCAGACACAGAACTCACGGACGTGCTGCCAACCTCGCGCCGACCTCGCCGCGTTCCGATAGGAATCCAGTTCCACCCGATTCGTGTGTGAATTTCTGATTGTTTGATCTAAATAAAACTGCGGACGGCATATTGAGTCTTACTTCGGCTACAACAATGACGACGACCAGTCCGGCAACGAACGCCCACATTATCTTCAGTCATATATATTTTTATAGGTAAGTTTATTATGTTTTATGTATTTATTGTATAAAAGTACATGATACACCACAGACTACCGGCAATATTTTCTCTCCTTCTCGCTTAATCTATCCAAAGGTTGTCTTTAAAAGATCGCTTTTAGCGATAAGACCGCCCATTGTGTCACCCACCCCTTGTAAAATTTCTACATTTAAGGTGTACAAAATAAAGAGTATCTATCTATCTGACAAAAAGTATAAACAATCATGCTAAAATATCTACGTATGATTAATCAAAAATTTTTATCAAAAAAAATCTTTCTTACCAAACGAAATAATAACGGTTACTGTTTTACAAAGTCGTTTATTTAACATTCATGTAATTTATTACTTTGTCTTTTATCAGGGAAACCACTTCCAAACGAAAAGTTGTTCAGTAATAATCTAATTTGATTCATTTCTAATAGTAACTTTGTCAACTTTTTGTGCTTCGTTCTTGATCTTTTTATTTTTTAGAAGTAGATAAACACATTGTGGTGATTACAAAAAAAAAACCTTTCCAAGAAATATTAATGCTTCTACCAACCTAAAAAAGAAATATGTGAGTTAGATTACATTATTTTCTTTGGCCTATTTTACAGAACGTCACTCAATATTTAAGCATTAGGTACTTAAAACTAGATTCAAGCCATTTGATTGGTTGAAACTAGTTTTAAGCAATGCTTGAGTATTGAGTGACGTTCCGTAATACGGGACTTAAATCACATTATGTCCCGGGGTCCAAGTTTATTTCCCTTTAAATGTCATGAATAGGTTCAGAGCTTTGAAATATCAAATTATTACAAGAAGACGGACAGATAAACCAAGTATCCCTTTAGAAGTAAGCCTCCTCTGATTAGTTTCACTAAATAGACCATCTATCAGAGATTTAGCGATCAAAGAATTTATGAAGTGAATTAATTCTGCGTCGTCGAATCGGTTTAGCTTCAAACTTGAAATTAACCGGCTGAGCGTTGCGGAGCGGAAAACGTTTCCAATAATTAAATAGCTACCCACCTTATCTCATCTCAAAGGAGTTGTGTTAGCCTTTTTAATCTTCTTAGTATTATGTAATTGAATTCTTTTAACCGCGAGTAAGTATAAAGGAAATACCGTCGCTTTTCTCTGCTGCTTTCGGAGCACCTAATTGATTTGTGAGCGGCTTTGTTGCTATTTGAGTAATAATGTAAATCCAATAAACTAATCTGTGCCGCGTCAGCAATAGTTTGTTACCCCATTACAGAGTGTAACCCAATAACTTGACAAATGTTATTATATCGGTGATATTAAATTGTTTGTCCTTTGTCCATGTGTCTGCTTTTGTTATTGTATAAAATTAGATAATTTATGATGATTAATTTTGCTGTATTTATCTATTTTACTACTTAGATATATACTACTTAGACGTGTAAAAATATTATCCCATGAGGAATGAATGCTGAAGTTTTTGGGTGATAATTTCATAAGTACTTGTGAAGTAGGTAGGTATGAACGTGAATGTGGTTATAAAACCTTAATCGCCTATTACGGGACCTTCCAGATAAAAGAGAGTGATTTATGCGTAGCCGAGGTCCATTCGATGATACGACCCCAATTCTTTTATTTGACTCTAAACATCTTTAGTAAACGACTGTAAGGGAAATTACAACAATAGGTAAACAAAAAAACTTCAAGTCATTACGAAGAAATAGTATTTTTTGTTTGTCATTGTTTTTCTGTATCAATGGTTTGTTAGTAATTTGAACCATTATATGTTCTTGGTATTTCTCAAAGTAAGCGCTAAGCGTCGCTACGGCACGTCATTAGAAATCATTACGGTACGAAGACTGGTAGCTCTAAGTGCCATTAAATGAAAATGTCCTAAAATTATGGGCACTTAGTGCAAGGAGCCATTCGTAGAGGCTACTTCCATTCTACATGTACCTACGTTCGTAGATACTCGTTCAGTAAAATTCGTAACGGTTGAATTTAACATGAAGTATTTTATTTGAACGCATGGCCGCTGATAACATCGTTTGCTGTACCCGTATCGTTGCTGTCCATGGCATAATAATCATCAGTTTAGGTAGATATTTCGCGTAGTCCACACAACTATGTTGGTATTATGGCAGCGGACACCGCATGAATGAGCCTTTATAATGTAATGGCCGTACAATGTTGGCGCAGCTATCAATTCGAAGCTTTATCATTGAATGTATACTGGTTGCTTGTTTTTTGCGAGTGGCTTATTTATGAGAAAAGTTAGGGGAGGTTCGGCCGGTCCTAACATAAATTAGGTGCGGTGACACGGACTAATTGGCGTCATTATGCGCGCGGATGGCCGGCGCGCGGCGGTGAGGCGCGCGTCCGCCGCCGCGCCACCGATTTCACCAAAGATTCACTTTTCTTCCTCTAGCGCAAACGCTTAATTAAACAAAGGTACAATCATTTATCGTGCTTAACTTACAAAGGCGCGTGATTAGGTTGGAATTAGTCTATTTCTCGAATAAACCACCATGTAACTTATGAATGCCTCGTAATTCGCTCGTTATTGAAACGGAAAATGCTGCTGACTTCTTTATGCCGATTAATTAGGAGTTTCTTGTGTAGGTAATCGCCGGTGGTTCGATCGGTATTCTCGAGTCTCGACTATATAAATGAACGTGAGCGATTGTGAGCCGGACTAATGATGGGCGGTGTGTACAAATGTGCGAGCTCAGTGGTCGGCGCCGGCGCTCCGCTAAGCAGACAAGTGCGCAGTCCACGCATACTAATTACACACTAAATCAAATAATGTTGAAAAAACTCGCATCAATCAAAGGGGCGACGAAAATAAAATTACTTTCCAAAGTCGTTACGTCGTAGGCGACGGAGTCCGTTGTTTTAATCACAAAAGAGATAGAGTTACTTTTATTATACTGAGGGGTTGTTTCCCGTTCGCCGTTGTCTTTACGTCAACTGCTCAAAATTCAGGAAGCCTTTTGTTGTTGTGGAGGCTTCTATTCAAGATTCCCAAGACAGTGGATCCCGGTGATGTCAGTTGGAATATTAACAAGGGACGCGACGTCGGCCGGCGCCTCGTGACAATCCTTTAAGGCGTCCTAACATAACGGCATGTAGGGAGGAGCCTGCGCCGCCGGCTCGGACGGTGTCAATACTGATCTTTTGAATACCGATGCTGATAATGTCTTGGGACACATCAAGAACTTACTACGTTTACAATCTCTGTTATTGAATGTGTTTGCTTGCTTAAACTTTGAACAATTCAATCTCAGTTGAATTTGACAGATTCTTGAAACTTAGTTCAATAATACTCTGAGAACTATAACTAATTTAGGACTATTACCATTTAGTTTTAACTTGAATTTGTTAGGCAAAGATCTTACTGCTCAATCAATTTATATCTATAATTCGGCCCACCCTCTTTTACAAGCGCTTACCTAATGCCATGTACTACAACAAAGTTTCCACAAGCACTTTTAAAACATAGAACAGTCTCCAGCAATAAAAGCTGGTAAGTTTAAAATTCCAATAAAACTATTAAAAAAATAGTTATCTCTAATGCCGAACCCTGGAACGTACTAACTTCAGCATATTTGTATTCATATCTACTACTGACTAGGTTGTCTAGAGACTCAGTATCTCGACTATCTCATGCAACTTCATGAATTTGTAACATCCATCTTATTTGTTTTCAAAGATACTTGTAAATAAAGTTAGTTCTCTCGAGTCCAAAAGCCAGTATAGTAACATAAATCCATCCTTTTTAGTTGAATCACGTTCTACAAATGTTTGCCGAAGGAACACACGACGGGGCCACATAATAGAAAGACAAACGTATCGGAACTTTGACTTTGCAATCAATTTTATAACATTCTGACGATAAATTTAATACAGGGTAGGTAAAGGTTCAGTACGTTGGGAACGTTTTATAATCTATGGTTTTATACATGTAATTTTAACTCGAGCTCAATCTAATTAAAAAAATGGATGTAACATTAGGTTAGTGTTTGTTATTCAAACAACTAAGTCAAAATCTTAGGGTTCTAGATTAGCACAAGGACACTACCGTAATATGATGAAATAGGGACGTGCACATTATAATACCTTCGTGATTGTTACGGCTGCTTATGTTTATAATCTTCTCCTTACGTGCTATGCAGCCAGGTATAGGCTCAAAGCTTTGCACAGAGATATGAGAGTGACAGAAGACGTCGTACACGCTCCCGCCACGTCACGGATGAAATCCTCCAGCCGTCTCTAGGCGGCTAGCTTCCTTGTCAATCTTCGAGGGGCTTTAGTGACGTCACATGCAACATACACAGTTACAACAGATTAACTTCGTAAGGGTTAGCGCAGATAGCGCAGCAGAATAATTCTTTGCTGTCAAGTTCTGAATGAAAATATGCGCGAGCATGCTTCAACAATCAACACACGACAGGGAATTTCTTGCACGCTATTTTGAATTCTATTTTATTTAATTGATTTAGTTAATTTTTCAATGTAAAACTGTTCGAGCATTTTGCATCTTCCCATCTTCTCTCTTAGCGATTAGAGTTGATGATACAATTATTTTAGTCGCAGAGCGGACTTTTTAGGTTGATTGGTTTGTGGCCGAATAAAATCGATGAAAATTCTGTGTATGCTGATTGGATGACATCCCTGGAGCGAAGCAAATCTGACCAGAGACTAACTTTTTCACAGGTTTTGTACAGTTTATAAAAGTGTTAGCAATGTTTGACGATGAAACTTGAGGTTTAAATGTTCGTTTAAGTAAATGAACACGCAGTATTGCATATAAAACTTTAAGTCATTTCGAAACTTTTTAATGTAAATAAAGCGTATCTTTTTTATTAGTTTTAATTTAAAACAGCCAAGTTATTTATTAAAACTTGTGCTGTTGAAAATTAAAATTTTAATTAGTCTTTTCATGAATTTTAATTATTTGGAGGGTAATTTACTTATTAAAAAAGATTCACTTAGCTTACCTACTTAATTTCAATACATAATCGAAGAAAAAGCACAGATGAATAAATAAATAGTTGTAATCACGTTTTATTGCAAGTCTTGTAAATGTATTGATTTGACGAAATTCCCAAATAGAACCAATATTCTTATTACCTAGAGTGAGGAGGGGCTCGTGGCTAAATAATACAGCCGAACAGGTCGATCGATCAGGTTAAGCTACGCTTGCCGCGGTTGGTATGTGGATGGGTGATCATCTTTACATACCGAGATCCTTCCGTGCCTCGGAAAGCACGTTAAGCCGTTGGTCCCTGCTGTCATTCGTGGATCTTTGACAGTCGTTACGGGAAGTCAGAAGCTCGAGAGTCTGACAACCAGTCTTACCAAGGGGTATCGTATTATCCAGTAACTGGGTTGTGGAGTTCAGTCAGATAAGCAGTCGCTCCATGTAAAATAATTGTACTCAGCTGCATCCGGTTTGACTGGAAGCCGACCCCAACATAGTTGGGAAAAGGCTAGGCAGATGATGATGATTCTTATTACCTAGAGAAAATGGTCACACGGGTCTGGATTTTTAGATGGAAACCTATACCTACAGCGGGATAGTTGCGTAATACACTATCAGTAGCAATGGCTTTGATTTTGACAGTTCAACAACATTCATTGCGTTATTTACTTTGTTGAGCAGACAAATTTTTCGAACATATGAAGCAATGGATTAGCAATACCCTTCAAAATTATTGAGACAGCAATTAGGGTGCAGGTGAAACAAAGTTGGCTCTTGGCTAAAACTTTTACTACTTTTACGTGTAAAGTAGTAAAAGTTTTAGCAGCGCACAAAAATCGCCAGACCTTCTATTAAAACGAAGCTTCTAGAATATTGGCTATAAAAAAGTGAACCTGACAATGTCTAATACGGGCGTAAAGCACTGAACTAAAGCGTTGACTTGAAAATAAGAAAATCAACGAGTAAGAACCGACGCTCTGGGACGCAGACGGGAATCTTGTTTTGTGTAAATAGAGTCTCGTGGCAGAACAACTCAGGCGAACGGTGCACGAGCGTCTATCGGTACGGGACTGTGCTGCCAGCCTCAATTTCGGAAGCGAGTTTTTGGAATTTGAAAGCGGAAAAGTCGTATACGGGTTACTGTTACACAGATCTTACCCT
This sequence comes from Amphipoea lucens, assembly GCA_947508005.1. NCBI lineage: Eukaryota > Metazoa > Arthropoda > Insecta > Lepidoptera > Noctuidae > Amphipoea > Amphipoea lucens. The sequence goes on from OX382358.1 coordinate 11,000,954, forward strand.
TTAACTGCCAGGTTGAGCGACTGGGTTTTGAAAACGATTAATACCGACTTTGTGATGTTCTGTAGCGCGGATTACTTTGACTGTATTGAGAATAGCCCAATCAGGAATATAGCCGAAATTAAAAGCTATTTCTGAAAGAAGTTGGATTACGTTAATAATTCTTTGACTGACACTAATATAATGACGAACACCAGTAAATTAAAACAACAGCAATATAAGTTACCACGACTATCGACCTTGATTTAGCATCAAATAAGGTAAGAAATATTCCAAAGCAAAAATTTACAAGAAGCACACTAAATATAAACAAACAATAATTCTAAACAAATAATGCAACTCCAATATTCAGAGTAGACAACCCCGATGCGACGTTTTCCGCTGCCGAGCACTGCGAGAAAGGCGTCTGCCCACGACCCTCCCGCGGGGACTGCACGGCACAACGGCTCGTCTGAACATACACTTCTGACACAAAGATGCCACTGACAACTCGATTTGAATGCTGTTGACATGCAACGAACATGGAAATGCTGTATCGACGACAGATGTTTATGTAAAATGGGGACGTATTGTTATGCATTACTATTCATTGCACAGGTGTGCCTAGCCTAATCCCTTCATGATTATGTGTGTGAAATGTGTGTTGGGTTCGCTGAGATAGTGTTGCATTAGGGCAATAGGTAACAATTATTTTTAACGAACACGGATGTCGGACTATGTGGAGGTTAATTTTCTTTTTGATTAGATACAACTTACTTACCTAATTCATATTTTGAATTTGAATATAATATATTATGATTGATTGCAGTATTTATATTTTTTTTAACTCAAACGGCATGAACTAAAAGGCTCATCATCATTCTCCTTTCCATATCCCAATTCATTTGTGGTCGGCGCACCATGTCTTTTTCTTCTATTAGTCGTCATTTCGGTAGTCACCCTCTTTCTAACCATATCATCATTCACACAGTCCACCCATCGTTTCTTTGGTCTTTCCCTACTCAATACCTGAAGTACAGCGTCGTAGTAGTGTCTCTAAAAGGTTATTTTATTTTATCCTATATATAATTTTAAATTCTGATGAGTTAGCAAGAGGTGAGTCAAACAAGATTCACTAGAATGGTTTTCGTAGAAGCGGTTGATGAGAAAAGGCCGTAGTATACCGTTTTACTGTTGAATAAAATATGGATTACCCGTTCATAAAACTGGTAAACCTCACCAGTACTTTCATTGTTACACAACTTCTGCGTCGAACAATTTTTCCAATTTAACTTGCGCTACAATCTATTTATACGTGTGTAAAAATGTATGCAACGACGAACGCCAAGAAGTATGGCGATAGCAATAGTATTTTATTGAGGGCTCTTGCTGCAATCGCGACAAAGTTCTAAAGTCGAGCATTGTATCGGATTCCGTACGGCACATGCATTCTTCACGCTTGACCGACCGGCTCCGATCTTGTCGAAAACTCTGTATAAAAGACTTTTGCATCTCTACAAACGCTTGTGCCGCATTAGTTAAACTGAAATACACTTGTTTTGTGTTATGAAGCGTCCAAATCGTTGTATTTGCGATTCATGTCAATTAAACTACGTATAATTGATGTAATTAATTTTGCGTATTATCTTATTTTTGTATATTTATTTTGTCCGAACATTATTAATTTGCTGTTTAAAATGAAAGTTTCTGTACAACTCAATTCTACTTCGAACATAATCAGACAGAGCTGCAATACAAAACTCTATACTGTTTGCACCAAACTTCCAATAAATTTTCAAACAATATAATAAATGATTTTATTGGGTGAAATTCAATTTGTACTAAAAAAATTCTAATAAAACGGAATAAATTTAAACGTGATTTACAAAAATCTCTCTCCTCTATCTCTAGATTTTATTTTCAAAGAAGAATTTAAATCCTTCTTTTAATCTTCAACAAAATAGAGAATGCTTCAGGTCTTGTCAAAAGTGAAGGCGCTGGAAGGTAATTGTAGCTGGTTCCCGCGGTTTTACCCCAGCAGTAATTACCCTCGCGTACAGTACACCATTAATTCCTTCTCACAACGGAAACACTGATGGAGGTCGTTTATCCGACCAGTTTGTTCACTTATCTATCCACCGTTTTTGCTGTGTCGTGTTAGACGCAAAATAAAGTGGTCCGAACTAACTAGCTTAGTTTTTAACTAGCCCCATTTAAATTCGACGTTCGGAATTCATTACGCAATGAGTAAACATTAGTTTGTTTTTGTTTTCGACGTAAACGTTGTACTAACGATTTATTTTAAAATAGTGTAATGTGTGTGTGTGTGTGTGTGTGTGTGTGTGTGTGTGTGTGTAAAATGAATGAATTTATGAGGTTAAAATTTTACAGAAAGTACTTACGTAATGAGTAAACATTAGGTAGCTTGTTTTTGTTTTTGCCGTAAATGTTTTACGAGTACTAACGATTTATTTTGAAACAGTAGATTGTTTTCTCAATTCTACCTCAAAACTTGAACGAATTCACGAGGTTAAAATTTAACTAAAAGTACTTTATTCATCGCTCCTTTCCTTAATTTCGTTACAAAAGTTCAGCTAAGAAGAGTATTAGCATTCAAGTAATTGAAAATGCATTGTTAAAACTTTATTAATAGCATTCGAGAAAAGTGTAAACCGGGTGACTCGGCCCCTGCTGCTGATACAAACTTATGAAGACATTTTTTTTTCTTTAAAAATATTACAACCTTAACTTTTTACTTAGGATAGCGTTCAAGATTGTAAAGTTTCCAAGTGAAAAGCCCACAAGAATAACGAACTCGGCCGTTGCAGGCGTTTTTGCAAGCTCTACGTTTTTGTCGGTGCAAAATTTCTATCGATTTTGTCGCAGCATCTGCCGCTGTCGGGAACTTTAATTCTTTGACGAACACTTAACGTCGCCGATTACCTATATTTTCCCCGAGGAATCTTCGGGTATTATTAACTGCACCACAGCTTCCGTTTAGCGGCCGAACTTGAAAAAAAAATGTGAAAAATTTTATATGTATGTTCCCGTCCCATTATAATTGGAGCAAACATTAATTACGCGGAGAGCTGCGGGCGAGGGGTTTACTCGCCGCGACTAGCCACGAGCCACGCCCGCACTGGACGTGTCTACACACACCTAAGTACCTATAGATAACGTTTGCCGATAAAAACTTGAGCTCAACGTTTGCGAACCATTAAACTGTAAGATTTTTTGCTTATTAAACTTAATACCGCAACAGTACCAACTTTGGTAGTTAGCGAAACGGCTTAGCGACTTTTTGATATTTGAGACTTGTGCTGTACTTTGTGCTTGTGTGAATTTTAGGCTGCCATTAATTGGACAATAGGTACCTTAATGTGAACCATTAAACTTTTAATGATGCTACAGAGCCATATTGCCACTGTAGTGGGTAGGTACTTGGATTTAGGTGTATGTAGGTATAGCATAATTGTACAGCTGTTTCTCAGGTTTTAAAAACCTATTCAATTTAATCTGTTCTGAAATCTCGTATCAAATTGTTTCTAACTATTAGGTACCTTTATTCGATTTTGGTTAGTCAACCACAACAGCTCAGAGTTTAATCAGGTTTTCTGAAACCGGTGGTGAGTGAAATTATGTAAATAGCAGATGTTGTTTTTCACGTTAGGGACTTGTTGGAGGTGGAGTTGAGACAACAACAGCTTTGTGATGGCCTGCGATAATTTGCTTCAAAGACTATTTACGAGTAACTACCCTAAAATCTTGTTCACGATTCACACTGGTTGAAGATTCGAAGACGGTACACTTCATAACGATAAAAAAACAGGGCTCGCTCTAGATTTTTTTTTTTTTATAAAATAAAGGTTTCTTCGATCAAAATGCTTTACCATTTTCGATTTGAAGCAGAGAAAATCTATTTATTTATTTTATTATTTATGTACACACAGTAAAGTAAATACAGAAACGACATATATAAGTACTGAGTACAAAGGTACTGCTTAAGTATTTCGTAAGGAATCTATCTGTTAAATTGGAATACAGAAATCCTGTACCAACATACCAAAGTTCAGTTATAAATAAACCTCAAACTATTAGTTCACCAAATAATTTCTAATTACACCAAGCTTAGATCATTCTAGCACAATTTAGGGGTGGAGTAATAGCAAAATACAATCAAGTACTCTAAGTTGGAATTTCGGCGAGAGCTTACGTCCACCTCGTTGTTACCCCATGAATATTGAGCAGTCGCCGGTCTAAGCCCGCAACAGTTAATCTTCTTTTCGGCGGTATAACAGCCGGTTTAATTATAAAAGGCGTATTATCGTAGACGTTTTGTGGCGTATCGTGTCTGCAGGCAGTGTTTAGATTTGTGATTTGTTATGATGTCATGATGTATCGTGTTTTTGGTTCGATTTTATGATATCGTTGGTTGAACTTGAAGTAGGTACCTACAAACCTACCAGCCTACCAAAACGTAGGCATTGATAACGTGAACATACGAGTATGTAGGTACCTTTAATTAATTATATTATGAGCGTGAACGTGTCTACCCACAAGATTTATGAAATAAATACTGTTGATATTCCTGTTTTTTCCCAATTATGTTAGAGGAAAATCCACGGGAAAAAACAACACAGAAAGAGTACAAATTGTATAAATTAATAATACATTCACTGGTTTCGTTTAGGATATTAGGTAGGCACCCACTACCACTTATTTTGTTAAAATCAATTCGGTCCTTATCTATAATTGTAGGTATGTAGGTAGGTACCTATTATCGCTACAATGGTACCAAGTTTCTATCTACTCTGGATGAATCCCTTACTACACTCATTGAAGCCATAGAATGTGATTAGGTGGTCTAATAATAAAATAATGTTTTTATTGGAAAAAAATAAAAACGTCATCTCATACCACAACGTTAATTCGCATGAATGCTCTTGGGTAGAGAAGTACTTGTACGACCTAATCATATAGAGTTCAAAAGTCCTAGACGGTTCAAAGGATTCTAAGCCTTTATTTTTCTTATTGTTTCTAATCAATATATCATCATCATCTGCCTAGCCTTTTCCCAACTATGTTGGTGTCGGCTTCCAGTCTAACCGGATGCAGCTGAATACTAGTATTTTACATGGAGCGACTGCCTATCTGACCTACACAACCCAGTTACTGGGTAATACGGTAGTCCTTGGTAAGACTGGTTGTCAGACTTTCGGGCTTCCGATTGTACCCTCTACTACTTTCAAACTCAAATGTATTTATTAATAATCATGTTGTACAAGAATAGATTGGACGGTGACCCCTAAACTAGGAATTTGGCTGTATCTTGAGAGTCGGTATTGTGACATTATCAAAGTGAGGTACAGACGCCAGCACATCAAGCTACTATAATCTGTCAAATTTCTTTAATAGATTTTCAACTTTATCGCTTAAATATAAGGTTCAAAGCTGATTGGTAAAATTTGACAGTTTGGGGTAGCTTGATGTGCTGGCGTCTGTACATAGTGATTATTGCATGGCAGGAAAACATGAACTAAAATTACAACTAAACTAAAATAAATTAAAATAAAACTCTTCAAATATACATTTCAATAAAATCATCAGTGTGACATATTATATCATATTAAAACATCAGTCACTCACAATCATCATAACATAGGTACTATTAGGCTAGTGTAAAGAAAATATTAGTAGTTACTCATTGTGGAAAAAATATCTATACTCCGTACTACTAGTATTTTCAAGCAAGCAACAAGAGCTTGTAGCAATAGAAGGACGCTTTGCAAGTCTTCGCCGAGGGACTCCGGTGCTCCGGAACATTGTTGCCCTAACTTATATTCGATTCCGTAATGGAATCGCGCCAGACGCAAACATCCAAGTCTGAGTCTAGATCTATGCATACCTAGGCAATAAAGTTACAGGTTTACACTGCTGTGTTCCAATGTTATAAATGTACGAATGTGTTTTGTGTGTTGTTTTGATCGGGGAGTGAAATGTCGCGTTAGTTTATTGGTTTTAGGAGAAGTTGATAAAATATTGTTGATTTTTATAAGCCTACTTGGAGCCGTATCGTCTCGGAAAAGTGCATCACAAATATTCGCGCACTAAGGATTCAACAGGCTAGCTATTAGCTTACGGTTCTTAAGATACAGCCCTCTGACAGATCGACGTACAGACGCGCCTACGCCAAAGACCGTAGGCCTTTGTCTACGCCTTAGGCCTTGGGCGTAACCTGCGGCGTAGACCATGGTCTAAGGGGTAGACTTGCCTGGCTTTGGTCTACTTGTAAGCCGTTAGGCCTTGGGCAAGGTGTAACAATGTTAGCTTGGAGTGAACCCTTTCCTTAATTAATAATTTGTTGGTAAACGTCAAAAAGCGCGATCCCCTACTAAATGCAACTCTTGGACTATGTTCACAAGATGAGCATTAGCATACCCACTGTACCGGTACTCTCATGACAAGACTACTCGTATAGGTAATGCAATCACCGTATAGTTTGTTATGCGTAGTGATTGGTTATCCTTCTTGACCTGACTTTCTAATGATCTACGAAGGGCCTTATGTTTAGCGCTCTGTGCATATAGTATACATAATTACGTTTACACGGTTTCACAATTTCTGATACGTAGATACTATAATGAATACATGAAACTTGAATCACCTTAAAATCTTGCACGAGAAAATTGGGAATTACGAGTACAATTTACTAGTTTATTGCGTAGGTGAAGTTTTATCCTTACTATAATATTAATAAGGTTCCTTTTGTCTAGTAGTATTACATCACGTTTCACAGTACAAGTTTCCATACCTTTCCACGTAGTTCATTGTTAAATCGCGTGGTTGTGTTTTAAGTAATTGACGTCGGCTGTAATTACTCAGTTGCCACTCATATTCGTGTTCACTACAAAATTACGATACACGAAAAAAACGTGGGCGTTTTTACTTCGCAATCTTTCGCTCTATTTTTGCTTTGTCACTTCGTAATGTGCCAAACTTTTGTAGCTTTCTGAATGGGATGTTCGCTGCCAATTCTGCCGGTACGTCGCATAATCGATTGAGTGGAAGTTGAACTAAACTGACTCTCGTGAGTCGGCTACCATTCTTCTGCCGCTGCCTTTTAATGCCTGTTGATGGATCGTTTGTGATTATGAGAGTTATTTGTGAAGATCTGTTTTTGTTTTATGTTGTTAAAGTCCAATCATATGTCAACTGCTGCATGGCTACTAAATTCGACTATTTTATCTTTATCTATCCATAAATAGTATAAATGAAGTCGCTTTTCGTGTGTAAACTATCTTATGGTTTTATGACCATAATTTATATATTTTTTGTCTGTAACATTTATATGTATAAAACATTAATATTAATCTGTCAAGCTCTGCTAATGAGACACAATTGATTTTCTATTGTTTCGTCGCCGATCGGCGAACCGCGCCGCTTGACCGGTTAAACTTAAACATAATAAAGAAATCTAGATGTTTTTTCAAATCGTAAAAACCGTCTGAAGAAGTGGCGGAGGGGGGGGGGCTAGTAAAAAGTAATTAAGTAATCAGTTGGCAAGCATAGGTCAGTTTATCTGATGAAAGTACCTAGTTACATTGTAGTTTTTTCAAGTGGATGATTTTTATTATACGCTATACTGTCGATTGGGAACAGATGTCGCATGTCGTACGAATAATAAGTTAGACATTTTTATAAAAATCCTGACAAAACCACCTTGTCTTCGCTTCAAGTGTCCTACGATTACTCCACAAGTCCACATGTATTTGACACCAGGTGTCGTTTTGCCTCTTTCGCTCTCGCTTTACTTGGCACATAGTATTATGTTGTCTCTCTCATTGTTATTTATCAAGTGGATGTATGATACGTTATGGCAGTCAATAAGGAACAGATGGCGTTGTTGCCGCTCGTGTAATGAGCAATGCTGCACGTTAAATGGTAGCCATACATTATGGCAAGTCTTTAATTATGATCTAGCAAAGTGTTACATTGTTTTGAGTTAATTTACTACTTATACATTATCAGCCTTTAATGTTGCCACTGTTGGGACACAGGCCTCCTCTCTGTGAGATAGAATTCCCTACTTAAGAGGACTGCAATTTGTTGTTCGAGATCTACATTAAATATAGCTGTTAATTCTGCAGTACTGGCTCAACTTTGTTTTCACGGACCCAGTAGCAGCCAGACAGTGACTGTCCTTCACTGTCCGCCAGCTACTGGGCCTGTGAAAACTAGGCTTTACACGTCAATACGAGACCAAGAGATAATTTTGATACAGGTTTATAACTAGAGCAGAAAATGTCAACATTAAGAGTGAAATTCCTAGGCGTTATTATTATTATAATCAGTCTAATTTCTAGAATTAACTACTGGACTGGGACCAAGGGCTTTATACTCGGCAACCTAATTACACTTATCAGTGTAGTGGTCGAGCGCAACTAAACTAATCTAGAACAAGTGCCCCAACAGGCAGATTACGCAAAATAATAATCATATACGCAGTTACAGAATTGCCCACTGAACTGACTAAATATTTATATATAATACTAACCAAGTCAAAGCCTTATGGAAAAATTGCATTTTCATCTAGATTATCTGGGGAAAATAGACAATAGCGTATCAATTAATCAATTAATTTTATTTTAGTAAGACGGAGCATCGGTGGCCAAGTGGTAACGGCCGCGACTTACGAGTTGGAGGTCGTAGGTTTGAACCCAGAAAGGCGCTTTACTTTGTGTTTTCAATGTTTGCATGCCTAATTTAAGGTAGATTGTTCAGGGATCACAATGTTTTGTAATCACCTTTATTTTCTGTACCTACTTTCTAAGTAAATAAGCGATTATGATAACCTGCAATTACAGTATATTAAGTTACCCTAGCTTAGGTATTGGCTGCAGTCGCTGCCGGCCGTAGCCGAGTCGAGTGGCGGGCCACCAGTCGGGGATTGCGGAAGGATCGTACGTTCCCGCGACACCCGGCGTAGGTGTGAGATGGAACATCGGGATGATTTTAGTCAGCAAGAGTCTGACAGACTAACATCCCGGAAAAAAAAAAGAAAGGTAGCTGCGTTGTGCGGAAGGAGTGATAGTTGTCACAAGTTGGCGAATCCCTGAGCTCTCGCGTCACGTCACCACACCCCTCCCGCACCGCGCTGCTACCTCAGGCAACTTCTCAGTTAAGCCACAGTAAATATAATATACAGTAAGTTATCTAAGGCCGCCCGCCGAGTTATTAGCCTACACTTGCGTTGATCCCCAGGGTTGTCACTTTTACTTTTAGTTAATAATTTCGAACAAGCAGCACTTGATCTAAATTTATGAAATAAAAAGCATATTATGATTGAATATTTTACCAATTTATAAATTTAGTAAAAATAAAAAGCCTTTATTCACATAACATTTATTATACTAAGTTACAAATTTGATACCGGGAAAATTTTTCTCCTGTTTCTGCACTTCCGGAACGCTTTATTATTATTTGTTAATGTAAAGTAAATTCTCATTCTTATGTAAAGTTTTTGTAAAAAGCTTTTGGGAAAGCATGGACAGGGCATCTTAAATTCTATATCATTCAGTTGATCGTAAATTGACCGGCCAATTTTAATGTTGATGTGGTCCTTTTCGAACGCTTTGCGAAACACCTGCTCCATCCTTTCTACATTATCGACAAAATCATCAGGTGGGATCATGAGTTAAGTTCGATCTTTGCCGTAATTCCTGTAATGGGTGTATCCAGATTCTACACTTAAATTACACGCTCGTTGATTAACGTCGACGTAATTATTTAAAAAATCGCAGTTCTTATGGTAATCAACACATTTTTTTAACAAAGCGCCACAAACATAAAAGAATGCATTTTTTTCCGGTAGCTCATGTTGTATTGGTACATAGTCAGAACGTAAGATTTCCGACAAAATATTTTCATTTCCTTGTGTTTGATTGCTACTGGTAACTAACTTTAGCTCTAAACATAGTATTCAGAAAGTAAATTTGGGAATACATTTATATGGAAAAATGCGACTCGGCTACGCTCTTAATAAAGCAAATAAACTGTGAAATAAACAATACAATACCACATTTTCTAATAATATTTAAGTATAAGTAGGTACTTACATTTCTGGTTGAGTAGGAACTATGAAGAATGATAAGTCCGGGTTTGCGAAATCATTATTGAGGCACCCGAAAACACTACAATATTTTTTTCCCCTTTTTGAAGTCATGATACTCGTAATTTAAGTGGCCGCCGCCGGCGAGAGTTGACGAACGCAAGCGGTCATGTAGCGTACGCGCGTGCTCACAGTCGCGCTGCACAGCCCGCACTGCCGCCACCTTATTCCCTCATATATGATGCTAGCGTGTGCGTGAAATCGCGTGCCGACATGGCGCGCGGCGCGCACGCACACATTCAAACCGAGAGCGGCACGTTTGTATGAAGATGTTTTACTGTATGTTTACTGTGGTTAAGCGTTCGGCCTATGACTTGTCTATACAGCGCGTTTTCTATAAATAAAAGGCTGAGTAAAATAAAAACAGCAATATTAAAAGTTATATTTTATGTTAGCTTTCGAAAGTGATATTGAATTTTCGTCGATGTTAAAGCTACATACTTCGAATTAGAACTAACAACTTTCCAAATAAGTACGAGTAATATTTTCTTGATTAATCCAATAATTGACTTGCTTCTAAGATTTCCAACTGTCATTTATCTTCCCCGGTAACTGAAATATGTCTTTAAAAGATTGACTGCAGATCAGAAGGATCATACTCTGAATTGGGATTGTAAATCCAATTTACTGATTCGATAATGGATGGCTGGGGGATATTGGAATGGTGACCCCTCGGTAAGGAGCTTAAACTTATAATAATCTTTTCAATCTATTTTATGACATTTTTGATTTGATTTAATATGCTCTTATCCTCTTCCTTATTGTAGGTTCGGGAAGTTAACGTTAAAGGGAATAATACGAATTTCGTACTCCCAAATGCTGATTAAAAATATGTAAGGAATAAAGTCAGTGTAGCCACAAATATAGGAGTTAGTATGGAAGTAAAATAATTAAAGAATTCGTCTGTCAAATGTTCAGTCTCGTTGCAGACGAACAGCACTCTTCATTTCAGACTGAGATAGAATTATCCTTTGTTTACTACCGTCTTTCTTTAGCGTTCCTTATAAAAAACCCGGTTTATATTGGAAGTCCACGTCCGCACCTATACGCAAAAACGAAATGAACCAAAATAAATTATGCGAATAGAAGCGTTTTAATTTTTACTACCAGCAGAATTATATTTAATCATTATGGAGCGCACAATACCGAAACATTTACCTACACATTCTACATTTTCTTGAAACGAAAAAGAGCAGGTTTACCTAATTCCTAACGTATTCAATTACAACTGCAACAGAGTAAGCAAATACAGACACCATTACGGCAACGGTTATTTTAATCGTCTAGTTCAATGGTTCGAACGTAGCAGTTAAGTAGGGGCCCTGAAACCGGCGATCGTTGGAGGGATTAAGGATAATTACTTCCTTATCAACAAAATTGCTATTGGTTGATAGCGTTATTTGCTTCTCGGGCTTTTAGGGTGCGTTTCTACTGAGGCGGAGACGAGCGGAGCGGAGAGATGAAGTGCAGGAATCGACTAATAAATAAAATAGTTTAAAATCCATGTCACGTCTCTCGTGATTTTTCTGTGATTGGTTGATACCTATACGTTTCTACTCCGTTCCGCTCGTCTCCACCTCTGTGGAAACACAACCTTAATTATTTCTTCAGTACACTTTACCAAGAACCTACGAAGCAAAGAATACCGTGTTTAAGCGAACTGTGGGTTCAAGTTAGAGGACCCTATAACTTTGTCGTCTCTGAAATTTGGTAAATTCCAGTACTCTCAAGAAACTTTACCAACCCGTACTGGGCCCGCGTGGTGGATTACTGGCCACAACCTCTCACAGAGGGGAGGCCTGTGTCCCAGCAGTGGGAACATTATAGGCTGATTATGCAGGAAACTTTGAGGTATACATATTACCAATGCTAAACAGAGGACTATTGAATTTGCAAGTGTAGTCAGTCGGTTAAATTTGCTTAACTTAAAAAACCGTTTGTTTATACCAAATCACAATCACATTACGCCTATTCTGAATGAGTTAAGGAAAGCTCCCCAACTCAAAGTGTTCCCGCTGACTTCATTGCCTAACCGTTTAAGTTGGCTCATGAATATTGAACGGGCAGGCGCGCCTCTAACGCTCGCACTTTTCCACTTTCCGCACACCACATTAACACCACACTATTACCACAAAAAGTCGATTTGTAAACTGAAATCAATGGACTTTATTCTCGACCTGACCTTTCTCTGGATGGTTAAATATTATCTTTGGCTCGAAACTTGAACTTTTTGGTCGTAGACTATTTGAGCGGGCCAAATCAGGATTCGGTCTGTATATTTTGGTTTCTTATATGTTAGTGAGCTAGGTTTCATGCTATTTTGGCTACACTTTTGGCTAGTTTAAGATTTTAATAAAAATCTTTGTGACTCTGTTTATTGGCTTGGGCAGGTATTGATAAAGTAGTTGAATATGAGTAGGTTTGCTGGATGATCGTTTCAAAAACTAAAATCGAGGTTAAAAAAAGAAGCAATCACAAACAAGCATTTAAGTGTATACTTACAGAACTATTTATAATATCTATAATAAATGCATTTTTTTTGTGAATACCTAAAAACAGTCGTAAATGTTATCCGTTGCTGAACTATTTTTCATTTTTACCGTTTCTTCGGATTTATTACCGTTGGATCCCGTTTTTGAATCCCATTTTAATATTTTTAGCGTTGGATCCCGCAAAACATTATTATGTATTTCCGTTGGATCCCGAATTTAAAAAATGCAAGATAATTACGTTTTATTGTCGTTGAATCCCGAAAAGTATTTCCGTTGGATCCCGAATGCTTAAAAAAATATGAATGCGGGTACTTTCAACAACAAAATTGTTTATAATAAAATGAGGGGTTCACTAATGTTTCACCAAAACTCCATTGACAAATTTTTAGTTTACAACCAACGTTTCGTATACTATTTATTTCACAAACAACTCATTTTCTATATAATCTAGTCGTTTCTGGCACTCGCCGGCCGCTGCCGCGGCACCGCTCGCTTCGCTCGCTCGGCTCGTGCGTAGGGGTCACAGTTTTAACCTAACCTAACCTAACATTGTTTTTTTTTTTTAATAATTAACCTAATATAACTAGTTCGGTTCCGGGTAACCCACTAAAATAATCTCTTTTTAGTGTTTGATAAAGGTAAATCACTTTTCTTCTGAAATGTACACATGTTGTTATAATATGGGATTCAACGGAAATAGCAAACGGGATCCATCGGCAATACCTAAAAAACGGGATCAAAAAACGGGATCCAACGGTAATAAACGTTTCTTCGTTGTATACGAAGTCTACCCAAATTAAAAACAAAGATTTCTTCGCAGTTAATCATGTGTGGCATGATTGATTGAGAAGAAATCCTTTTTCCGATTTGTTTAAGCCACATTTACACTATGCAATTTTCTTGCCTGAGGCACATAATATAATTTAAGCAACAAATTACTTTTATTGTTTCAACTTTTATTGTTGCTTCAAGTTATGGTATGCCAAAACGTACCGTGTAAATAAAGTTTTAAATGTTAAAATGTATCGATTCCCATACAGAAATATTTGTAAAATCTATAAATAGGTAGTATTCCTTTCGAATCTTTAGGGAAATCCTCGAAGAAAATTCCGTTACTTCTGATAATCTCCATGGACCCGTTTCAAGAACCGAAAAATAAATTTGTCACGTGTTCGTGAGGTGAAAGGGTAAAAAATGAATACTTTTAAATTATATTTTTAATAAATCTTGAATAGAAGTCCTATAGGTAGGTGGGTACTTTCCTTTCACGGATCTGTTTATGTTTGACTATATAGCTTCTGCCTGCGCTTCGTACGCGTGAAATTTCTCGTATCCCCGACCCACCCCGTCGCATCGCATCGCCTGTCCGGCTATATCGTTTCCACTCAGCGTTCATTCTGTCTTTTTTGTTTTTACTTGGCTCCTCCCTAGGAGAAATAATTTTTTAAATCCGACCGGTAGTGACAGAAATTAGCGCGTTCTAACAACAAACAATTCAGTAAGAATATATTTAGTTTTATCAAGGCATACCTACACCTATTTTTAAAAATAGGCCTTGTTGTACGTAGATGTCGTTGAACGTAATTAGAACCTCAAGAACGTATTTAGACGTAATTTAGAAATATTCTGACACAAAGTTTGAGTGACAAAGATGTCACTCTAACCCTTGTGTCAGTCTGTTTCAGAAACATGATCCGTCTTATTACAAAACGAAATCTTACTTTAGTTCTACCCTAAGCCTTTGGGCCAGTATTTGTATTTCGCACTTTATTTCGACATAGTTCTTAAAACTAAAATGACAACTTAGCACCGAACTAAGCTGTAATTTTTTTGTATAAAAAATTGCATTTCTATAACAGTTTGGTTCTAAATTCAATGTCTCCGTGGCTTAAACGTTTTCTAAAGAAAAACATTGTTTTGCGTTATATTTACGTCCAGTCAAGTACCTACTGTACCTTCGAAATATCATCTCGTGTAAAATAGACATCAAAAATGCATGGACGAAGTACTAATTTTATAGCCTCTACAAATCTATTTTCAAAACAAATTTCACGCTCAATTTGATAATATTGACGTGTCAATTATCCATGGACTTATTATATTACCTACAACCAATTATCAGTCAGATAGTGTTGCCCTCTCACTAAATATAATATACAACAACACATATTACAGGACTACTTCTTTTTTCGAAAAGAAGGCTTTCAATTGCATATTGCAGGTAAAGTTCGAAGTAAGTCAAGTTTTGTTTCTACAGACTAATTGCTTATCAACCCGAAAAAAGGAATTCAGATTTTTAAGAAAGTTCAAAATTATTATTTTCTCAGCAAATTATAAGTATTTCACTTTAAGCACTTCGGCTCCCTAGGTAGACAAAAATAATTGTTAAAAGTTCTTCGTTTTTTGAAGATCCACAGAATAATGACCCCGTTTTACAAGGGTCCACGGTATTGGCTTGAGCTAAATAATAGGACAGAAGGCTAATTGTCACAACATTTTGGCTTTTAATTGAATACAAGATAATACGTTTCTAAGGTGAGTAATAAAACGCGTGGCTGCGTTACACGTCAAGGCATTAATTAGCCAGTTATAACCAGTTATTATGAAATTAGAGCTATCAAATCGAAAAGAAGACCGCCCAAAAAGCAACTCGAAATAAAATAGTAACGCCGTCTTGAAATAGGTTAATTTTAGTCCACATTTTCGCATTGAAGCTTCTCATCTAAATATCTGAATATTTTATAAACGAAAAGCTTAAAAATTTATGAGAAAAAGTGTCTACTTAAGGTCAATTCTTCTTTGGTGAATTAACTTGAAGGAAACACGCTTACAATTTGTATTCGCCAGTAAGCACAATTCGCAATCAGCAAAGCCTGTTTCTGTACTCCGAATACGCTTGTTTGTCGAACCATTAAGCGTATTGTTGTAAAATATTCGATATTTTTTGTTCGCCATGTGTAACAATACTGTTATTCTGTTGAGACATTTTAAATTGTACGCCGGTAAAAATGAATATCTGCGAAGGAGGAATTCGTGGTGATTCACAGAAATGTTGGTAGGTATATTTTTTCGGGTGGTAGGCACAATGCAAAATCACTTCCTTGTTTGCTTCATGAAGTTACGAAAACGTGAACGTTTTTTTTTTTTTTTTGTAAATATTAAGGAATGTAAATTAAGTCACGTTGCCACGTTTTTCCGACGGCCGCAGAAAAAGGGAAGTTATAAGTATGCATGTCGATGTGTTATTGTTTATAAACGTTTTCCTCCATAAACTTCGGTATACTTTCTGGAACCCATACAATTTGGCTATAGTATATGACTGGTTCGAGGTTGCACGAGAAAAGGGTAGGCTGGAAGAAGTTGGGGAGGCTTTTGCCCAGTCATTTTACCTACTCGTAACAACAATAGGTAGTCTGACCACTAGTACATATTCAACTAGAGATAACCATTATTGGTGGTTAGCGTCGATAATCGAGCGTGCATTTATGCATGTCGAAGGATCACCTAAGTAGTGGCATGGGCAAGGAAGCCAAATTCCCCACGCAGAAGCGTGTTTTTATTGAATTTATATGTAAAAAATCGTGGCGCGTTGTAGTGTGTGATCCGCCTTAGGTGAAGTGAGCTGTCAATAATGTCAATCCCGTGGAATGACAGCTCTTTTCACGCTCACTTCATGTAAGTTTTCACGGTGCGATTTTTACAGTAGGTATATTAGAAGTAGTAGTAGTTCTGCATCCTCGCAAATAACCCTACTAGTGACCGCGGCTGTTTATGCGTTCTGCCTCAGAAACGAAGTGGTCTACAAACTGTGGTCGAGTGCGCGTGCCGCCGATTAAACGTGGTCACTCAGCCACTGCTCTAGAGCTTAGGCACTGAAACGGCGACTCGAGCGCCTCGGAGCGGAGTTCATAGAAAATGTATTTAAAATGTCGAGTTCTATTAGTGATCCAGTGGTGGCTGGCTGCAGTTGGCCAGGGTGCGGCGACACAAGCTTAATGCCATTGATTGGAACTAGTCTTAAGTAATGCTTGAGTCTTGAGTTAGGTTCTGCGATACCGGCCGTAGACTAGTCAGATGAAAATAACGTAGGTACCATTGTCACGCTGCAAACACAAATATTCTACGAGATCTAAAACCGTTTCACAAAATACTTCCAATTTTAAAACCGTTACATATTGCAGGCTACGACACTAGATCGATAGCTTATTTTCTCGTTCGCAATACTACGACAATAAAAGTCAGTGTAGGTAAATGTGTTAGTAACATTGATTGATGTTCAGTCGTTCATCTCCCATCCCGTGGTGTTATAGACACAACCGCTTTTAACGTACGAAGGTAATTAGCTAACACTAACACCTTCACTGAATGATTGATAGTTGGAGCACGCCCATTATTTATTAAAGCTACGTGTTGACTTGTATGAATATACCTGTCGATACCCATTCATCATACATTTATGTATGTATGCAAAGGGAAAGTTATCTGCGATTCATGCGAAAGCGGGTTATGTGAATAATATTAAACGTTTGCAATTCAATACCTACGTATTGAATAGTATTCCGTGTTCCCGGAAAGTTTTTATATCAAGGATTTAATTTTTTCCTACGAGTATGTCTTTAAAGGCATGAAATTAGCGTAGGTACATATTTTATGGTTATAAGTTTGTATGAAAACCTAAAACTCTGTACGTTGATTTGATTGATTGAGGTAAAAAAGACGTGTATCTTAGCCCAAGGAGTTCAGAAAATTTCAAAGGTTTCATTCCACGAAACAAAAATAACACGGCAAACTCAAAGAACTCGTAGAAATGTACAGAAATATATTGCACAACAGATTCATGAATTTACATCGGAGTTATTTAAACAAAAAATACACAGTAAACATACATAATGTTATTTGAAGCACGTCGTCGAACGACAGGCAGTCCAGCTGCCGTTACCTAAACAAAACCCTAATATTAAGCCTGAGGATAACACAGGTAAAACAGAGTACTCTAAAAGTCAGACAAGCGAATAAAACAGTGAGAAGTGCGGCACTCACCTTGTTACCGTACGTTGTTATTGGGTCTTGCTCCTTTTTGCTCGGCAAGGTGTTAGCTGATGCAGAGTTAGGGTAAATGTACCGACCTACACTAACGTTGGTTTTAAATGTGTTGTGAAGTGTTAAAGTTCAGTTTTAAGTTAAGGTAAAAGGATTCTTGCTAGTGTTTTTGGGCTATGTTTTAGACGACATTCTGTATGGCAGGATACCAAAATTCTAACCTAGAATAACTAGAAAATAACTGTAGTTTCAATGCCTTTTTGCTCCAAGCGTTTTATTAAAAAATACAATCCGGAAAAAACTAAAATGTTGCTTTCAATTCAAACTAAATTCGTTTAGGTAGTTCTAATTGTTTTTTCATTGATTCTGTTCTATTCCCGATCGAACGCTACGAAATATCAATTATTACCTACTCTTATTGTTTTGTAGTAAATACTTCCCTAGGAAGAAATGGAGCGTTAATTATCAGATGAATAGTTTCAACCGACTTCAGCATTAGTATACTGAATAGTCCTACGAAGGGCGTTCAATGTATTCTCGGTATCAGAGTGATTGGGATGTGGGACTAAATAATTAAATAATGACATTATCTATAGGTTAAAGGTAAAATTTCATATAGTTATGATCATTAGTTTGCTATTTATACTTAGTCAACGACAGCTGGAATGGCCAACGTGTCAATGTTGAAAAAAATCGAGCAACGCGCTGTTATTAAATTCCTGACCAAACATGGAAAAAGTTAAAAAAACTATTCACGAAGAGACGGTGGCTGTTTACCAAGATTTTGCACCTTCGTCGTCTACGGTTCAAAAGTGGTCAAGTAACTTTAAAAGGGACAGAGAGAGTATTGCAGATGGCACTCGCTCGTGCGGCCCGGTTACTGCCTCTACGGAAGAAAACGTGAAAAAAGTTGAGAAGCTTATACCACTCTGGCAATTAAGTTCCGGGAATTTGTCAATAAAAAACAAGAAAATGAAGTTTTAGGAAAAATTTTACTATCGACCTTCACAATAGTCTCCCTCTAACTCTACACAACGATCCGAACGTTTCTCCCATGATTGGAAGCACCCTTGGTAGTCCTCCGAAGTTAGCCTGTTAAGCACTACGGTTACAGCTTCTTGGACCTCTTGTACGCCGCCATGATGAGTTCCCTTGAGGTGCGACTTCATCTTGGGGAATAGAAAAAAGTCGCAGGGAGCAATATCGGGGCTATAGGGTGGGTGAGGCAACGTTGGGATGCCTTTTTTTGCCAAAAACTCTTGCACAACGAACGAGGAATGGGCTGATGCATTGTCGTGATGCAAGATTCAGCCATCCTTGGTGAGGTCGGGTCGCACACGAAAAACACGTGCCCGCAGCGCTTAGGCGACGGTCAGACGTGATCAACATGCGCAAACGATCAACATTCGCGTCGGTACGAGAGGTGACGGGAGCTCCTTCACGTTCTTCAGGTCACTAAAAATTGAGTCACAACACTTTGCTTGTGTTGCATTTTCACTACGCCACTAAAAAAGTTACTTGCAAAAAATACGCATAAAACACAAACCAAACGTGCTATCTACTTCAACTTTGAACTCTAATTAAAAGGAAGATCCCCCCTCTTAGACAGATGATGGCAAATGAAAAAGTGTTGCCAGTTTTTAAATTATAACTAAATTCCCGGAACTTAATTGCCACACCTCGTACTGGAGGATGCCCGAATGAAGATCAAAATGATAACAGAGATGGCCCACCTCTCTGTTGGTTCAGGGTAAATTGACCACCGGCGCGGTGTGTTGCTTCTTCACGACAACGCCCCGGTCCACACAGCGCGTGTTTCCAAGGCTGCTGTGCGAGATTGTGGTTTCGAATGCCCCTCATACATATGGCGGTCGTAAATAGCTTCTAAGGGATTACGTCACGTGGATGAGACAACAGTGTTCTGCTGCCTGTGGTCTACGATCACCAATCCGAGCGCTAAGCGAAGCGGTCAAGCCAATTCCCCTTTGGATGTCCAATGAGTTACATAGGTACCTACCCGACTATATGGGATATGTTCTAGATTATTAGTAGGTACATACCTATAGCATTTGACTTTGAGCCGCAACTAACAAATGCTTGGCTGGTCTGACTTCTCGAGTCTTGAGCGGTCCAAGCGATTTAAGACGACATCAACGTCTCAATGTAAAAAAATCTGTCAAAGACATTTCTTTGCTATATCGCCCCAAGTTTTTGCACAAAAATGCTTGCTTAGGTATTTGCACCCCATTCTTATAATTACTTATTGCGCACAAAGCAGATCGATTTCACTTTGGCTCTGAATCATTTCGGTCGAGTGGCACAGTGCTTTGTTGTCCACTGGTTCAACGAACTATACTCAATGTATTTTGGGCAGTGGAATCTCAATTCTGCATTCAAGTGCACTACACTGCACGGGACTGGTCTACTGGAGCGAGCTTTGAAATACATTTCAGGCTACATAATAGATGTTGGTTTGAAGTAGTAAAATCACTGTTAGATTCTTATGTGAGCGTTGCAGAGTTTTCTTGATGATCAGAGATGCAAAAGAAAAGATTATCTTTCTTGTTGTATAGATTCGCAAAGCTTCTTTGTGCCAAATTGTGACCCATGACCAGGTTGTTGGTAAAAGCGTGTAGTTCCTTTTCAGACGTGAATATGTACAAACTGATAAATACAAGTATAGTCAGGCAAAATTAGTTGTTAAGCAAATGGACACCCAAAGTCAATTTGCCTTGTTTGAGCTGTTATGAAAGTTTTGAAGACAATCAATTTTGTCGACTTTACCGAATTCAATAGTCCAAAATCTTCATAAACTGGTCAAAAGGTGGGTGAAGCCATGAGTAACAAGTGCCTACCTACATGTTATAGTGATGTAGTGTACTGGCTCGTAATAGCTGACTCTGCATAGTTTGTCTTAGTCCTTCTTAAGCCTCTTATAGCCGCAATGTAGTAAGTAGGTTATGTACTGCGAGCAGCTGTGCTAATAGCGTGCTTGTGTGAGTGAACTAAGAGATTTGACACGTTCACTCATTCATTTCAATGTATACCTACACCATAAATATAAACTTGCATTATGTATGTAATAAGTTAGCCTGAAAATGTTATTTTTCCTGCTACAACTGCGACGGCGCGCTAATGGGCTTTTGAAGTGGTGCAGACATTAGGAATATATTTTTGCTGCTTATTTTAGGCACTCTTCGAATTTAGCGTAGGTGTTCATCGCGCGTTATCACTACTTACGCTAGCGCGACGATTGTCTCAGAAGAATTGTGTCAACGCGACTTTGACGCAGCGTCGCCGCGGCTAATTATCAGTGCTATTAGTTGGAGGACATAAATTTAAACAATTTTTATTTTGCATAACGCTGTTCTTATCTCAACAGTACACAACTATCGATTAATTTAGTAAAAAGTCCAAAACATTTGCCCGTAAGGATTTTATTGATAGAAAATGGTAATTTATTGAAGTCTAGTCAATTAATGCGCCCGCCAGCCAGACAGTTAAAAACCTTTCGTAAAATAAACCAGCATTTTTCTAGCGAGCAATTTTTTTAGAATTTAAATCTTTTTCACACCGTTTTCCAATTATCTACTATTGTCACGCAAAACATGATTTAGCGCTAAACACCAATCATGTGCGTGTTTGTGTAGAATAACAAAGAGCAGGAAAAAAAGATCCTTTCATCCAAACAAACAACATGTCCAATCCAGAGTTATTGTGTGCAGTAAAACCGCGGTAAGCAGTGGTCATACCGGTCGTGTGCGCGGTAATTACGGCAGGCTGCAATCAGCCGCCTATCTGCCCCGAGCCCGGGCCGGCTCCCCGCATCGGCTAGAAATTCACACGTGAACGATTCAAGTTAAACGGTGAAAACACCAAACAAAAGTTTTGCTTTTCGCCATTTGAAAAGCTTTTCATGTTAATTTGCATGGGGAGTGGGAATTGGGATTAAATGTTGTTCTGTGAGTTGAAATGTTTTAAATAAACTTTAGGGTATGTTATTTTTAGTTTGTTTGTGATTTTGATGCAATAGATTGAACACTTTGTTTATGTTCATTTGATATCAGACAATACAAATAAACATATTTCTACCTCTGGTCACAGCAAAGGGGCAATTCCCGTATTCTCATTCTAATATCAGTGTCAATTTGTCAAAAATACCTACTTGATTTAATTTTTACATACATTTTAAAATTTTGGTGTCGCTGAGATGAGGTTGCGACTTGAATTTGAACGTTTTTTAGGTACCAGAATTGGCCTTCTGATGTCTAATTCTACGTTCAAAATAGATACCTACTTGTTATCGCACGTGTATCCATAAGTATTGTTACGCGCCACCACGGCCACACTTGATGGCGACATTACCTACTACTAGCGCCATCTAGTATCGAGTAGCAGAACTAATAATTATTCGGGTCCCTTCTACAAAACTTCGATGCTAGAACTTTCCAGAACTATCGACGCCTGGTCGGTCTGGATCGGTATGTACTCGAACATTCTAGATGCTTCTACAGTAGAAGGTTCTGGAACAATCCGAGGCCTATATAAGGCCGGTGTGCCTGCGAGCCGGGATCAGTATTGGATAAGCGATACAAGCGAAAACATCGAAGCGATCTTCAAGTGCGACTTTCAAGTGATCTGTAGTGCGATTGTGTTTTGTAATTAGTGTGGTTACAGTTGTAATTGGTGTTTTTAAATAAAGTGTCTATTTTTGGTAATTAAATCGGCAGTTTTTATTGTCACGAACCCCAAGCTCGTAACAATTGATGTCAGAAGTGGGATTATGCCGATTTTACCGAAGGACGACACGGAGGGTATCCGTACCCGGAGTCAACGCCAGCAAGAAACAGATCAGAGGCGATTCGATGGAGCAGCGCCACACACGTCGGAGGGACAACTACCGATCACGGAGGCCGGCCCGTCCACAGCTGCTCCAGCATCATCAGCACCAGATTTTGCTGCACTAATGATGAGCAGGCCCGCCGACAGGAGGAACAGTCTCGCCGTCAGGAGGAACAGGCCCGCCGACAGGAGGAACAGGCCCGCCGTCAGGAGGAACAGGCTCGTCGGCTGGAGGAACAGCTCCAGCGAGATAAGGAGGAACAGGCCCGCTGTCAGCAGGAGCAGTCCCGCCGACAGGAGGAACAGGCCCGCCGCCAGGAAGAGCAGATGCTCCTTCTGAAGGACCTTCACGCTACCTTCGGGAAAGACATGAAGGAGGTGAAGGATAAGGTTGCTCAACATGACAACCGCCTGTTGGAAGCTGAAACCCGAATCGACCAAGTGAATAATCGGGTTGACAACGTGATGGCTGATGTGAAGGAAACCGTGGTGGCTGATGTGAAGGAAACCGTGATGGCTGACGTGAAGAAAACCGTAATGGCTGATGTGAAGAAAACGCTGGATTACCTTAAACTTGAGAACGGAATCGCAGCCCCCGTAGCTACAACACTTTCGCTACGTGGATTTAAAGTGCCACCATTCGACGGAACTTCTTCCTGGTCGGCCTACAAAATTCAGTTTGAGGCTGTTATGAAGGCGAACGGGTGGAATAAGTGTCAGGCCATGACTGCCCTCACCCTAGGCCTGCGCGATCAGGCCTTAACTGTGCTGGAAGCTCTCAGCAAAGAAGTGACTTACGAGCAGCTCCTTGAGGCATTGGAGGCTCGGTATGGCGACGCTCACCTGGAACACGTGTTTCGTGCGCAGCTCAAGGATCGCGTGCAACGCAATAACGAAAACCTGCAGCAGTGGGCCCTTGAAGTGGAGAAGCTGGTTCGGAAAGCATACCAGTCTGTACCAGCGCTTATTGATGGGAACCTGGTGCAGGTATTTATCGACGGCATCCGCGACCTTGAAGTTAGAGCTGCTGTGAGGCTCGGTCACCACGGGACGCTTAAAGACGCCTTGGCCCATGCACTGGAGGTGGAAGCTGTGCGGCAGGATCATCGTTCCCATCGCGTCAGGGAGGTTGCAGCGGCTAAAGTTCGCGACCGCAATAAAGGATACAGCCCTAGGTGCTACGGCTGTGGGGAAAGGGGCCACCTTCGATCCAGTTGCCCTAAGCGAACTGCAGAAAGAGAAGACCGAGCTCCAGAGGGTAGTGCGGCTAACAGCACCGCCCAGCAACAGCAGCAGGGAAACGAGTAATATCCAGGACTGCGGGGCGGGTGCTGGCTGATGCTCAAAGAGCCCTAAGGATTTCGATCACACAAACCCTTGACGGGAACAGCTTAATCATCAAGGGCGAGGTCAACGGAACGCCGTGTAAGCTGACCATAGATACTGGAGCCTCTCGTACGGTCGTCAGTTCCCAACTTATAAGTCGGTCCCTTGGGGACTCCGCATACAACCGAGAACGCATTAATTTGGTAACAGCCACCGGTCAGCGCATACCCGTCCATGGAGAGAAGAAGATGGAGTTGAAGCTAGGCAACAGAGTCTACCTGCATAATGTCATCGTGGCTGATATAATGGACGATTGCATCTTGGGCCTTGACTTTATAAGGAAGAATTATTGCGAGATTCACAGTGATCAAGGAAGGAATTTTGAGTCCCAAATATTCCAGGAAACTTGTCGAGTTATGGGTACTCATAAAACGAGAACAACTTCTTACCACCCACAATCGGATGGAATGGTGGAACGATTTAATCAGACATTGGAGAGATATCTGGCAAAAGTTGTGGAAAATCGGCAACGAGATTGGGACAAGCACATACAACCGTTTTTGTTGTCATATCGAAGTGCTGTTCACGAAAGTACATCGGTGACACCAGCTTTCGCAAACTTTGGAAGGGAATTACGGCTGCCTGCAGACCTGATCACCGGAATACCGCCTGATGCCCCACGCAGTATAACCGATTATGCGAATGACTTGCGGAACAAAATGAATGACATCTATGAGCACGTCAGACAATCGGGCCAGCAAATGTCTGAGAAGATGAAAACCCGTTATGACCGCAAAATGAACAATAAAGGGTTCGACGAAGGGTCACTAGTGTGGTTGCACAATCCAGTCCGCAGCAAAGGGAAATCTCTTAAGCTTCAAGCTAAATGGGACGGACCGTACCGGATTGTGACAAAGATCAATGACGTAACCTACCGGATACAGAAAGGTGCAAGAGGTACTCTTAAGATCGTCCATGTGGATCGACTGGCGCGTTATTATGGGGCCAATAATGCTCGGGACGAGCATGTCTTAGGAGGGGGCAGTGTTACGCGCCACACTTGATGGCGACATTAGCTACTACTAGCGCCATCTAGTATCGAGTAGCAGAATTAATAATTATTCGGGTCCCTTCTAGAAACTTCGATGCTAGAACTTTCCAGAACTATCGACGCCTGGTCGGTCGGGATCGATATGTACTCGAACATTCTAGATGTTTCTACAGTAGAAGGTTCTGGAACAATCCGAGGCCTATATAAGGCCGGTGTGCCTGCGAGCCGGGATCAGTATTGGATAAGCGATACAAGCAAAAACATCGAAGCGATCTTCAAGTGCGACTTTCAAGTGATCTGTAGTGCGATTGTGTTTTGTAATTAGTGTGGTTACAGTTGTAATTGGTGTTTTTAAATAAAGTGTCTATTTTTGGTAATTAAATCGGCAGTTCTTATTGTCACGAACCCCAAGCTCGTAACAGTATTTATTTTTGGCAGTTCTATTCTTTCGTTCTTGGTATTTATATTGCTAATATTTTTATTTATGTGCCTACAAAATGTTATAACTAACAATTTTCAGAATGTCACTCATTATATGATAGGAAGAAATAAGGCTTCCGCAGACTGGTGCGACGCGACGGTGTGACGCGATTCTGGTAGAACAATTTCCATGAAGTTTTCACAGAAATTGTTCTACTAGAGTCACATTTATATTTATTAATGACCTCAACAATTTGTTCTCTCTAATTTTCATGAGCTCAGAACTAAAGTGGTGTAAGTTTATGCTATTAGTGTACCTGATAGGCTCTTATACCAGTTACATTGTATTAAATTATGATTCGAGCTCACGTTACGTGAATTAATTGAGTCAGTGTTCAAGGTGACAAGGAGAGACAGTGCCGACGCGGAATGTGTTTAAACGTTATTGTCCCACTAACAGGTTCGCAAATTAATCGGATTTAGCACTATGTATCATGCCCTTCCGGCAGCCGGAAGCCTTCTGAGCTACTGCATGTGCTCTTGCTTCGCCAGTATTTCCACATGAATTACTATGCATGTAGTATTTTAATCGATATAATTATTATGATGAAACGTAACTCTCGAATAGCAGCATGTTTTTACTAAACAATTTCATTTTTTAGCGAATATTTCAAACGTTGTTTCCGTTTCAGGCTAGTCTTTGTTGTCATAATAAATTCATAACAGTTACTTTGATTTATTTAAATGTTTTATTGGTACATCATATTTTAAAATTCCAAACACGCGTTAAAATATCTAACGTAGCTACAAATCGTTTTATACGACATGAGTTATGTTAAACACCTTTCACGTGAGTAGATAGAATCGAGTGACTAAGCGTGGTCCCTCGCAGTTCGGGCCCAATATGTTTCCGAAGACGGACCCAGATCTATAACAATACAATAAATTGTTTGTATTGGCAGGCGCCGGCTGCGCGTAATGTGCGTGAGACCGCCAACTTTATATCAACACTCGACGGAGGTGAAAAACGTCCCTCTCGTAACTCCAAAGGCAATAAGCAACACGCCATAAAAACCGGTGTCTCAGCGACGTGTAATTCGCCCCGAGGCTACTCTACAACTTTCTCACCACAACATATTGCTTTGAACATTTACAAGTGCTAATAAAAAAAGATCATCTTTATCCCTTTACGAAGAAGAAATATAATATTATTTTTATGAAAAGGTGCGCCCATAAAAATGTGTGAAAAAGTAGTGAATTGTGGCGTTTATACTGTTAGTAAAAGACTCTATTGTTATTACAGCTACTACTCCTCTTATCCTCAAACCGATATTTACCGTTATCCTTATGTGTCTATGGGTACTTCAATTATTATCTGCATTTTTATCCCATAAATATTCAAGTTCGGTACAAGCATAGGAACCTAGTCTTCTAGACTAGTGACTAAAGTCCAAAGTCTGTCTGCTGTAAATACTGTCAAATTACGTCTTTAATGAAAAAGAATGGACTCGTATAACCTTTTTAGTAGGACAATGCAACATCTAAAATTCTAAACGTCTGGCATAACAGTGTGGGCGCATAAAAACGTTGTGATAGACCGATATATCACTGAAACACACCTGAACAGTAATAACGGAGAATAATAGCAATTGTTTCGCGCCAGTTTTTATGGGGTCTTCATTTCATTTGGGTTGCCAATATTTGGTATTTGGGCATGTTATTTACGAGTACCTTATATCACAGGTATTTTGGAGTATTGTCTACGTTTTTTGGTGAATAGGGTTCTAATATTGCAAATATTTATTTTATTTAGACTACGCACCGCGCACGTATTCCGCTTTGTCTATGACATATTTTTCAGGGAATGTCTGTTTTCTTGGTTGTGTCTGTGGTTCCCCAAGGAATAGGCAGAGACTAGCTGTTGCTCATACGTGTGAATTAATTAACTATGGTAGATGTCATAAGCACAGCATTTTATCGTATGTTATTGTGATGAATAATACCTTCTGAGAATTATCAGAACTCCACAATTGCAACGCCTTGAAGTTGTTTATTTGCAAAAAAACGGTCAAGTGCGAGTTGAACTCGCGTGGAGAGGGTTCCGTACGATGAATATTTTATCTACCATGTCGTTTTATATCTGACCGAAATTTGTTTGTGGTAACTAAAAAAAAACTTATCATTGTAATTGAAAAACATGTTCTCCCATACATTCCAACTGAAAATGTAAGTTTGTACGCATAATATTGAGAGATTTACCATGTTGTTTTAAGACCACAGACTACATAAATAGATTTTCCTGTAATCTATAGGTTCTTATAGAACTATTTTCCGTATTTTTTTCAAAGTTTTAGGCCCAGTAGTTTCGAAGATAAGGGGGGAATGGTCAATTTTCGTCTATTTTCTTAATAACTTTAATACAATTTACTTTAAAATTATGAAAAAAATATATTTGAGATCCTCACAGTAAGCATCACCCAATGGTTGACTGGTAGAAAATGCCTAAGGCATTAAGGCCGCCTCTGTACGTTTATGTGCTTGAAGTATTAAATAAATAATGTAAGCCCTTTCGTTTGATATATCATACGGTACAGATTGCGAAACTTTTTTTTTATAATTTTCTATTTGCCCCCAAAAAACCCCCATTTTCAAAATTCATTTATTTACAGAGCAGAGCGGAGCAGTGGTGGCCTAGTGGTATCGGCCGCGACTTACGAGTTGTAGGTCGTAGGTTCGAACCCAGACAGGCGCTTTACTTTGTGTAAATTATTTCATCACCACTGCTCTCAAAACGGTGAAGGAAAACATCGTGAGGAAACCGGCATGTCCTAGAACCAAAAATTCAAAGACATGTGACATCTACCAACCCGCACTGGGCCCGCGTGGTAGATTACGGCCCACTCCCTCTCACAGAGAGGAGGCCTGTGTCCCAGCAGTGGGAACATTATAGGCTGATGATGATGATGATTTATTTACGTTACACGTCTGGTTTTGTACCAAATTTCAACTTAATCGGTCCATTAGATTCGGAGCAAATTGGCTGTGACAGACGGACTAACAGACAGACACACAAGTGATCCTATAAGGGTTCCGTTTTTTCCTTTTCAGCTACGGAACCCTAAAAAAAACAAAATTAGCTGAAAGTAATAAATGAATTGAATTAAATTGAAAGTAACTTAAAAGTGGATCCGCAAACTTCAGGAGTAGACAACGCAGCAGGCCTGAAACAGGTAGCGGGATGAACTTAGCTTTTTTGGCTCAAAATCGCAATAGACCGGGAAAAGTGAAAAGTGGGACCGGAGGCCTGAGTCGTGCAGTGAAACAACGTAGGCTCATAATAATATCTAAGAAGAAGATTATTTTTACTAAGAAGCCTTTTTTTAATCTTCAGAGACGATATCCATGCTGGATAATATTCTACCAGTAATAACATGTTTCCTCTTCATCCTCGAGGGCCACCAGTGACCCTTCGCAGTCGATTAATTTTTACAACTAGCATGAGAAGGCGCAGCTGACAAGGATTGGTTTTTCCTAAAACATATTATTCTAAGACATTTTTTTTTCTTTTGATTTGTGTTACTGTACTTAAGTGTGGTTCTATGTTCTAGGTTTGTAATTTATATTATAATGATTGAAGTCGGACATTATATTGTCCGCTGCTGCTTCTATAAAAATATTACCTGGATCTGTTGCAGTGGCGTGCATTGCATATAGGCATATAAGCAGTGCTTACCTCGATATATCAACATAAGCCTGTCAAGTACATTTTAGTGTGTGCCCCACAAGCAAGAAGCTAACTAGATTATCATACCTAACAAAAAACAAAATCTTCATACAAACACGCCCGGCAGTAGGCAGTCGCCGAACGGCCTACTCGACTCCCGTAGGTACCTACTATTCGCATATTGTCATTGGTCTTTACTCGTTCAAGTTAACACGACAAAATTAAAAATGCGCACGTCTCACGCTTAATACCATGACGTTCGACCTTCGCAATTTATCACCCTTAAGTAGGCATGCCTACTCCAATAACCACACTTTTGACCTCACTTTTTTTTCTGATTAGTGACCGCGTTTGCCTAAACTAGACCCGGCCTAGTGCCTACCTATTCTGAAAACCAATGCACGCCACTGATCTGTTGTTATTCCTCACGCGTTTAGATGTTTGCTAGTGGACAGGATTAAAGTGGTAAATTTCCGGTAAAAATATTTTTAACATAGATAAGATTTTTCCTGCAAAAGCCTTAAATAACGAGATCGGTTTATAAATACTAGTTTGTAATATTTTCCGTAGACAGAATATTCCTGAGGGGCAATTCTCGTAATTTTAAGAACGTTCACAGTCTGATCTCAGTCTCAATCTGTCAAAAAAGCCTCTAATTTCCCTACATTTTGACAGGTTTTTGGCATTTGTTTGTCGCCGAGATGAGACTGCGACTAGATTTTGATCGTTTTAAATTACGAGAATTGGCCTTCTGATGTCAGAGATAAGGTTGATTGAGAGTAACTAGCCTGAACATGGCCTTAGCCATCTAAAATTTCATCAGTACTCGACCTGATTATCAAAAGCAGATTTTTCATAAAAAGTTTGATGTCTTATAAGTTATAATTATTATATATGTTGCCTGTGTTGTCCCGCGCTAGGGCAAAGGCCTCCAGTCCCCCTTTCTAGTTTTCCCGGTCTAATGCGATTGCGGTCCAACCTTTAAGGAGTCCAGCGCATCCCGCCACCTCTTTCTGGGCCTGCCGCGTCGTCGTATTTAGGATTCAGTGAGTGTGTTTTTTTGCCCATTTGGTGTCTTGACCAACGTAAATATACCTTAGTCAAATTGTAGGTAGGTACCTAGCTTCTAACTACTAATATTATAACAAACCTATGTAGGTACTACATATTGCTGCCTATCCACACGTTATTAATTTCTTGAATGACGCATTATGATAATCAATCGTATGCTCATAATTATGATCAAGTAAGCGTGAGCAATAATTAGATAACTAGGCTACATTCGATTGTTTCCGGAGATGAAATAATTGCCTAAATCAATGATCAGACGATGATAGAAGATGATAAGTATCGTAATATGATGATGAGAGAAATGCTTATTTTATATTATAAAATCTCAGTAAACTAAAAAAGTTATCAGTTAATTTATTGTAAACACTCGTTTGTTTTGATTATAATGTAGGCGTACTTAAATGGATTTTAATATTCGTAAGATAATTATGAACCACAAAAAAATATTTATCAGTGTAAGATAGTCTATGAACCTACTTAACGCG
Source organism: Amphipoea lucens (assembly GCA_947508005.1). NCBI lineage: Eukaryota > Metazoa > Arthropoda > Insecta > Lepidoptera > Noctuidae > Amphipoea > Amphipoea lucens. Next base: position 11,031,549 of record OX382358.1, read on the forward strand.
TATTTAAAAATCTTTACAAGTTTTTCTAATAGTACAGTTACAGTAGTAAATTAATGGAAATATAACTTATTATTGTAGCTTCCTATGTTTCACTAATTAGGTACATTCTTTAATTCAGATTTTACTGGAACGTCTCATATTACATTTATGTGGAGCAAAAATATAGTTCCAATAGTTTTTATTCTGAAGCCATAATTATGTAATTACTGTGTAGGTACCGAATTGATCGTTAGTTAATAAGTAAAGAGAGAAGATAAATAAACCACGAGAAACATTAATAGCAACAAAATAATTGAGTAAATAATAAAAAAAACATAACCCTCCTTCTGGCGCAGTCGGGTAAAAAACAAATAACGATCTGCGGTACCTACCTACCAACCTATTGGTGATTCGGTTTTCTTCATCTTGCAGGATATCATAGGAAAAAGTAAAACTTTACTGTCACAAATGAGAGCATTCACAAGATTTTAGTAGATTTCATAGAATACCTGCAGTATTTTTTTTTAAATTTTACTTGAGGTACTGAAACTGATTCCCAAAGTAAGCTAGGGCTTGTATCATGGGAGCCAGACTCAGACGGAGCACTACAAGAACATAGTATCAACGTGAATGTCGTGATGTTAATTATTATGATTATAACATAATTATTAGTTTGTGCTTGTGAGTGTGGGTGCGATCGTTATAAGTGTAACGTCATGATTAACGAATACACATAAAGAAAACGATACTTACCTACATTTTGCACAGTTCACATACTTGAACACATATTTCAATAAATATTGCTAAAGAATGATGAAATTCGTTACAAGCCCGCATGTGTATATATTTGCATAGGCCGATACTAAACGATCCCCGATTGACATAGTTTCACGACTGCGCTATTTCCACCGTATTCCAATCAACGTGGAAATTTATAATCGACTGTTGAAAATGTATATTCGGGGCACAACGTTTTATTTGCTATTTTGTGTAGCGTTTATTCAAAGTTGTATTTACCCGACTGCGCCAGAAAGAGGGTTATGTTTTACGAGAGTATGTATGTATGTATGTTTGTATGTATAATTGTTTGGCACGCTCTGCAGCCTGAACGGCTTGATGGATTTTAGCTTGTGAGGTGTCATTAGATTCGTATTTACTGTGAGAGTGACACTGGCTATATCAAAATAAAAAAAAAAAAACAAAAAGGTGGATTTTTGGCGCCATATTACGCCTTAAAAAAATTTTTTTTTTCTCAAAAACCTATCGAGTGGGGTATCAAAATAAAGGGTTTTAAAAGGTGATTACTAAAATATATACAACGTATACGGTTAAAAGTAATTCAAAGTAACAAATCGTAAAAAACACGTGCCAAGAACTAAATCGTCTGCGAAATCTTTCATATTTGTAAACTAAAAAGCTGGAAATAAAAAAGTAATTTAAAAAATTAAAAAACCCGACTGCAACCTTATATTAAAACTAACTGAAAAGCTAAAAACAAGCCCATTTTAAATTAAATAAAAGTTGGAAGCAGGCGGGACCCATTTAAGTTTGAAACTATAATAATGGTATGGTGGTATTAAATTACTTTTTTTTACGCTCTCTTTATGTTTACTGAATAAGTCACTGTTTTTTAAGTCACTGAAGGTAATTTTCCTTTTCTCAAACATGCTTGGAAATTTGAGCATTATTTTGACAACCTTTTTCGAGATAAATCAAAATTTCTGTACCGGCCAAATACATGCGAGCAGCGACCGGCAAAAGTTGTATGAAAATCCATATCTGTCGTGGTTTAGCGGCCAAATAAATTACATAGTAAACTCATATCTGTCGTGTAATTTAAAAATGGAACGATCTCTTACTCCGAAACATGGCAATCAAGGAGGTAACTTATCAAAAGTTTTATTTAAGTTTCGGACTGGCTTGCAAATAGAAAGCTGTGAAAAAAAAAACAAACACTTTAACGCGGGAAAAATTATCGTTGTTCGTCATTGATTTAAAACTAATTGTACCTATTTGACAAAAAAGTTCAGCCTAGGTACTACTTAGTTTTAATTTCCGCGCATTATTCGAGAAAAGTACTATACAAGCCTTGGTCACAACTAGGCATTGATGGACTTACGTATGTGTGCCTCGGCTTCGGCTCAGCCCATATTTACACGTTCCTCCATCAATGCCTCTTTTGATGGCCGCTGCTGTAATGTACTATTAAATCTTCAATCATACAAAATCAGTTGAAGACTTAAATAAAATAATCTCATTATCGAAATCAGCTGGAAATATTTACATTCCATTACAAAGAATTGTTCGTGTTTGAATTACGATGTTCCATCAATTTGGCGTAACAATGTGTTTTAACAGATCGAGAAAGTTCAATAAGCCAGAAAGCATCATCAAGAATCAAGGAAACTCGACGGTGTTTGTCAAAATGATCGAAATCATCGTCCTTCTCAATTCAATTACTAATTTGAGAGAAAAGCCATCCAAGATTTCACTCCCACTTACCGTTATTCTAAGAATAAAGGGGTGTAACTACCATTTACTTTGTAAATAAAACGCGACAATTGTTATTTACCTTCCGAGTATCGCTAGGAAATACTCGGAACCATTTGCATAAAAGTGTTGTTTAAAAAATAATAAAAACAAAAACTTAATTTCGAATAATGGTATCCCCAAGGATCACACGGGCCTGCATAGCCTTTGATAACGCCCAGCCCCGACATTCACAAATTTTATTCTCCATCTGTACCGCAAAGCGTTCATTTAAAATTTAAAGTCTTATTATGTTTTCTAACGACCGCACACGCACAAATCAAGTCAATTTATTCATTTATGTTTCCCAAACATTGCAAGACGAACTGCGGCAATTTAGTGGCAATCTCTCGGAAAAGTGACTGGAATTAATCGTAACATTTGCAATGAGTTTGTCTGTTCATGTTTCAAGTAAGGTATGGTAATTTCGCCTCGATTCCCAGCTGACCGTTTGTTAACGTTTGTGAGTTACGCTCGCATTTAGCTTAGAAGTTAATACCTACTAATGCTTTCATCGGAGGTACCGGGCTTAGCTTTATAATTATTAAGTGCGTATTAACTTTTATCTCTTTTTCATGGGTCACGTTCTAAATGCAATGAGGTCTTTTGAAAGCTTTCTCACAGACGTATACCTACCTACGTCTTATGTTCATGTTCTTTAAACATTATGTTGGATTTGGACACTTAATTATAAATAAATATTTTTCAATTACCTGCTCCGTGCCAAGACTAATTAGGAGCGCGGAGGGACGGTTCTCAGAAAATTCTTAATCGTCTTGTAAAAATACTACCTCTCCAAACGCAGGGTATTTGAACGTCTAATGAAAATCTCGTTTGAACGGAACTGTGTTGCGGTCAGGAAATTGAAAGGGTGGCCGGAAAACTTGATTTACAGCAAAGTGCCTGAGAAAAGGGATGTTTTATTATGAAAATTATCTTTGGGGACCCGAGAGGACCACTCGTCCGCGCTGCCCGCTGCTTTGTTATCCCACATGAATTATAGTATCGATTAAAATTTGTTTATTTGTGTAGTCAAATGAAGTGGGATTCAGAACTTTTAGTAGGTAGGCCGTTGTGTGTTCTGGTTGTTAATTACTGCTTTAACAATGATAGGATGGCAGACAAAGAGAGGGTAGGTAAGTACTCGTAATATCATTAGAATTCCACTCAATATCATGCAGAAGACATACAACTAGGGTATCCTGTCTCCATTAATTTTTTACTCAGGAATAAGTAACCATAACGTATTTTATTCTCCCACAGAAAAGATAAATAATGATGCTAACATTATAGATGAAATACAATTAAAAGTTCTAAAATGTGGTGTTGAAATAAAAGTGCAGTTATTTATTCACGAAGACATTTGGCTAGGCGTGCCTAACTAACTTTGGCTCCGCCTGGCCCAGTTTATTTCCGCACCAACTAATTGCTGGCGCCACAACTTTCTACACCTGTAATTGGGAATGCCAGGTGTCATAGTTTTCATAAAGTTCGTGACTGTTAGGTCATAAACCTTTTCTACTCTTGTTTGCACATGGAAAATTATATGCCTGCACCTTTTACCATTAGATAATGTGCTATAGTACCTACCTATATTCTACTGCTGGCGACATCCGCAATGGTTTAGATAAATTCAAAATAACTGAGTTCGCTTTTGAATTATGAGATTATTTGCATGAGATTCGTATTGAAGTTTGGTTTTACGAAATCTAAGGCCGAAGTTACGGATAGTTTCTTACTTTAAAAACTGAGTAGCCGACGCAATAAAAAAATACGGTCATTTATGCGATTTTGATACTCGAAAATAAATCAAAACCTATAGGGTACTCCCCGTTGAACTAGAATCATGAGATTTGGTAAGACACACAGCACAAGTAAATGAAATAGTCTAAAAATGAAATAGTCTAAAAATGAAATAGTCTAAAAATAGTTAATTTGTAGTTTTTTTAGTACAAATTAACTATTTTTGGACTATTAACTATTTTTTTGGATTATTTCTATTTTATTTTTCAACTTGTTCTTAGGATAAATTTGTCCCAACTACGGAACCCTTCGTTGTGCGTGGTCCGACACGCACTTGGCCGGTTTTTTACTTACTGTCACTTTCGTTTCCGCACTATCCACTTTATTCTAACCCACCTTAGTACAATAACCTATGTGACTACGGCGTGGATCTTGTAGTTTTTTTTTTGGGTTTGTGATTAACTTATTAACGTGCAGGGGAGCAGGGGTCTAGTAGGTATAGGTAACAGGAGGGCTATGCAATGATGTGAGCAGTGGTAGCCCAGTGGAAACGGCCGCGACTTACGAGTTTGTAGGTCGTGGGTTCGAACTCAGACAGGCGCTTTACTTTGCGTAAATAATTTAATCACCACTGCTCTCAAAAAGGTGAAAGAAAACATCGTGAATAAACCGGCATGTCCCAGAAACAAAAAATCGAAGACATGTGGCATCTACCAATCCGCACTGAGCCTGTGTGGTATATTACAGCCCACTCCCTCTCAAAGAGTGGAGACCTGTCTCCCAGCAGTGGGAACATTATAGGCTGATTATGTATGTATGTTATGTATGCAATAGTAAAAATGACGTGCCTCACAAAAATAGCATCTAACATCAAATCTACCATGTCTTAGAGGACTTAGGACCCATTCCGGCCAGTTATTATTGTATACACATAGGTATAAGGTGCTGTAACATAAAGATCACCTCAATACCCACAGTATTGGCGTCTTGCCAGCCTATCGCCTTTGAGCATCGTACTAACCCTGTTCTTACTGTCTTAGACGCGCTTGGCCAGCACCAAGGCCTGTTTCTTGCAATTTAAATTAAATGAATAGTTTTTGCTCTAGTTTTCTCACTTCTTAGATGCTTTGCATTATCCACACTATTTGTTAAATGTGGATACGATCATCAGATTAGTCTTGCAACGAAAATCGTGTATTAATAATCTCATGAATGTGCGTCGCCCCCCGTGGCTGGGAAACCGGCGGTCCCAGCTGTCTTTCTTAATCTGTCAAGCTCCGCTAATGAGACACAATTTATTTTCTATTGTTTCGTCGCTGATCGGCGAACCGCGCCGCTTGACCGGTTAAATCTATGACAGTCGTTACGGGTCGTCAGAGGCCCGAAAGTCTGACAACCAGTCTTACCAAGGGTATCGTACTACCCAGTAACTGGTGTATGGAGGTCAGATATGCAGTCGCTCCATGTAAAATACTAGTATTCGGCTGCGTCCGGTTAGACTGGAAGCCGACCAATATAGTTGGGAAAAGGCTAGGCAGATGATGATGAAAGTGCATCGTTAGGCAGGCAGTCAGAACCGCGAAAGACACTAGACTAACCCAGAAAATGTCACATGTCCCTCAACACATGTCATGTTACATGTCTCATATCATGTGCATGTGCATTGTGTGACAGTGTATTTAATATTGTAGCAGTAATTTTGATAGACGCAGTAAGACTGGTAACAAAGCTATTACCTACAAATCTTAAAAAAAAAAACAACAATCTTCTTCATAGACAATCATAAAAGTACCTACGTTAAAGATCCCTACCCGTAAAGTAAACCAATTTTCATCGAATACCGGTTACTCTCCGTAGAATGGACCGACAACTATCAGTAATCCAAACGGCAAACTAATCCATCAGCATGATATTCAAATCTCGGGAACGTTCGGTAGCGGCGGCCATCGGCACACAATCGTAGAGGCTTAGACAACCTGCAACTTTATACTGAGAGGTCCATGGGTCGAGTCCAACAGGTCGGGAACAGGAATAAGTACCTACGGGATATTTCGAAAATAACACGTTGGTATTTTAATTCTAGACTAGCTGTGCCCCGCGGTTTCACCCGCGATAAAAGTATTATAGTCCTTTTTTATTGATTCCCTTTACAAATCTCCACCCCCCTTTTTACACCCTTAAGGGATAATTTCTCGGTTCAGCGGTTATTGATTCCTCATACAAACTTTTACCCCCCTTTACACCCCCTTAAAGGATGATTTCTGGAATAAAAACTATCCTATGTCCTTTCCCGGGACTCAAACTGTCTCTAAACCAAATTTCATCCAAATCGGTTCGGCGGTTTAGGCGTGAAAAGGTAACATACAGACAGACAGACAGAGTTACTTTCGAATTTATAATATTAGTAAGAATGGATAGTATGGACTAGTTTCCGAGACTTCGTACGCGTGAAATTTCTTGTTCCCTGACCCACCCCACGTCGGCATCGCATCGCTGCCCGCGCTATTACTTACTTTTCGCTTAGTATTCTTCCTTCCTTTTTTTCTTTTTGCTCGGCTTCTAAGATTCCTAGCATTAATTGGGCTATCAAATGCAAAAACATTTTTTCTAATCCAACTGGTAGTTTCAGAGATTAGCGCGTTCAAACAAACGAACAAACTCTTCAGCTTTATTATTAGTAATAAAGATTCCTAATTAGAGAAAACCATCCAAGTACGTGTCGGATCACGCACAATGAAGAGTTCCGTAGTTGGTATGAATTTATCCCAAGAACAAACTTAACATTGTAGTTGAAAATCATGTTCTCCCATACATTGCAACTGCAAATGTAAGTTAGCCGACTATTACTCGTAAACTTGTAAAGCCTACTTAGCTGTGATAGTTTTCCTTTTAACTTCGTTATATACACTACTACCGTGAATTTTTTCACAAATCCAAAAACAACCATTTAGCTGGCACACAGCAGTCAGCTGGACACTTGAGTATAACAAAAATTAGCACTTCAAGGCTTAATATTTCACAAACGGGACCCTGACTCGAAAAACTATTTTCACAATCCCGCAATATTTTTAAAGATCTACCCAACGATACCCCACACCATGGGGTAGACGAGAAAAAAAAATCCCCACTTTACGTGTAAAGGAGCTACCCTAAAAAAAATTATTTTCAAGATTTTATTTTACCATTGTCGGTGTTATTAATATGTATAATTATATCCATGCCAAATTATAGCTTTCTAGTACTAAAAGTCTCTGAGGTAAGCAGCGGACGGGCAGACGGGCATGGCGAAATTATAAGGGTTCCTTGTTGACTACAGAACCCTAAAAAGTCCCTCGATTATTGGGTTCGATTCCCGGTACGGGCAGTGTTATTGGGTTTTTCCTTCTGGAATTTCTCAGTAGCAGCCCGGAGTCTCGATTTGTGCTCGGTTGATGGCAATAGGCGCGTCCTCTAGTACATGGGGCTTAAACATAACAGACAAAATGTGAGTGTACCTACTATAGGTACACCTCTGCCTAACCCATCGGAGAATACAGGCGTGATATTATGATAAGGTTTATAGTTATAAAAGTTACCATGCAGTTTCTTAGTTCTCCAAAGAAAACAATCACTTTGAAAAGAGCAGTTTCAACTTTCCTGCTAACTAACCGTCTCTCTGGCAATTCAAAAGTAAAAATCTACCATATGTTCGAGTTTTGAAATGAAAGGTACAATAATTAATGGGCCACCATAAAACCATAGAAATATAAAACCATATGAAAAGATTATGTCATCAAAACAATACCAATAAGTTACGGGATCATTCCCGTGATATCAATGTTTGTCTAGCTCCATAATGTTTATTTGATTCTATCTTTTTGTTTGTATTTCTTCCTTCAACTTCATCAGCTCTATTCTATTTCATATCACGATTTTCTTAGCTTGTTTTCCTTATGGCTGTCCCGAGGACGGACCGTAATGATGTTTTGTATAAAAGCAAGCGGGTAAGTATTTCTTGGGTTTTTTTTAGAAATAAACATTCGTTCCTAGTTGTAACGTTGTTACGGCAACATTCTACGATTGTTATAAGTTTGAGACTTTTTGAATTTATAATAGTCCCTTAGCTGCATTCGAAAGTTTTACTAAAGATACTCTTGTGTATTGGTAAACTTGTAATGTAATTTATAAGTATGTGCAAGTAGGTATATAAGGAAAGAATCATAGGAGATCAAAAAAATCGTACGGATCATTGTCAACAACAAACTTGTATTTTTAATTTAATTCTCATATTTATTTACATGCTTATTAAGTAACCTTAACTATGTATACAAACATATATTATGTACAAGTATATAAAGATATAAAACGAAAGAGCTCATTGGGCATCAAGAAATTCATACGCATTGCTGTCAGTGGGAAAAGTGCCCAAAAGACTGGTCGCGTTGCCACGTTGGTTGGCAACTCTGATTCTTTGACCTAAAAGAACTTTTTACAAAAAAAACACACTACAAAATGATAAATGACTTTAATTTCGGAAGTCGGTGTCGTTGATTCCGCATTTTCGTTTTTTGACACCGACTTCCGAAAATAACGTTTTATCATTTTGTAGTGTTTTTTTTTTTTTTTTTGAAGTCGGTTGTTTTTTTTTGTAAAAAGTTTTTATTTTTCACTTTTTAGTTGTATCTACCCTACACAAATTCAATTAACACTAGTGCGTTGAAGAATTGAAGACACCGACTAGAAGAATTATCAAAATTCGCATAGAAATGCCGGAGATGCAGTACGTTTATGTTTCTCATGTACGAAGATACATTCTTCGTACATGAGAATAATTACATAATGTATTATATACTAAAACCTTCCTGAAAGTATGTAGATCACATTAGTGAAAGAATTATCAAAATTAATTCATTAGTTTTTGAGAAAATCGCGGACATATAAACATACATACGTACATATATACATACATACGGGTCGAATACAGAACCTCCTTTTTTGAAGTCGGTTAAAAATAGACCAGCGCTTTGGTCACATGAAAAGTCGACCAACCGCTTGGAGATGGCTCAAATGGCTCAAACATTTAGCTCCATATAAGGTTGTAATGTTTATTTTTTCCAAGAAGAGAAAGAGTCCGAAGATTTTTGTTTAATGGGCGGTTTACACGGGCTTCGTAGCTAAGCGCTTAGTACTTGTCACTAATACTAAGTCCTCATGTGTAAACACGCTGATTAGTGCTTAGTATTAGTATTTGTGAGTAGTGCAAGTGAATAGAAAACGATCCTATTTACTAAGCGACAAGTCGATACCCCCACCACGACAAGTACTAAGCACTTAGCTAAAAAGCCCGTGTAAACCGGACATTATACTATTAAATAATACGAGGCCTAAAACGCCATTGGCTGTAAGTTGATAAAATAATGAGATCGAGTTTATACTGAAGGCGTAATTGGCGTAATTGTCTAGACTGGTAACGTGATCAAAGCTTAAATGGAAACCTAAAAAGACTAGATTTGTAAAGCCAAGCCAGGTACAAGAAAACAATAAGTACATCTTTATCTCTGGGAGTATTTCTCGATTTAGCCAAGGCCTTCGACACGGTGTCTGTTTTTGTTCTTCTGAACAAATTAGAGATCATAGGAATAAGGAGAACGCAGCTGAAAGTTTTTACTGGCTATTTAGACCACCTATACCAAGGTGTTAGAATAGATAATATCACGACCGATGAGCAGTAGGTACAATACTGGTTTTGGTGTTCCTCGGGGGAATATTCTGGGCCCCACCCTCTTCTTTATTTATATTAAAGACTTGTGTAATCTAAATTTTAATATTAAAGACGGCAAAATAATATCATATGCCAACGACACGACATTAATATTTAGCGCTAAAATCGGTAGCGAACTGTTCGAAATCGCTCAACCAGGTTTTAATACTGTAACTAATTGGCTTCAAAGCAATTTACTAACATTAAATGCCGACAAGACAAAATATATTCACTTCTCCATGCGTAAGCCACAACTTTACATTACTAACCCTTATATGCCCATCAATGTGGTAACCGTACAATCACCATGTGTAATTGTCCTTAAAAGAGCAACATAAAATTCCTGGGGGTAATAATGGAAGAGACACTCTCTTTCAAAAAACAAATTGCAAGCCTAGTTAAAAGAGTGCGCAAACTAATATATGTTTAAAAACAATCCGAACATCAGCAGATTCAAAATTAATCACACAAGTTTATTTAACTCAATACTTTATTGCTTTACCATAATGTGTACTTAGGTGGTAACTTATATGTAATTAAGATCATTATGGACCCTGTAGGGCACAGCAAAAAGGGTAGGAGAGAGGAAGCCCTGGTTTTTGGAGATAATTGTTTTGTAGGAACTAGTTTAGTTTTGGCCCTATGTCAATCTATAATTTAATACTGTATCACTTCTTGGGGTGGGGCGGCAAAAACTAACTTGCTTCCTCTTGGAAGAGTTCAGAGAGCAATTTTGAAGGTAGCAAACTTCTGTCCCTTCTTTTTTTTTTCTTTTGCCCACAGATCTGCTATATAAATCCTGCAATGTACTAACCGTTCGCCAGCTTTCCACTACGCACTTAGTATTAAAACAGCACACCATGCTTGCCTACAATTCCGAAAACACTAACAATAGACGGAATGATCTAGTATGCATATTATTATTATCTAATGCAACCTCAAAACATGTCTTTGTAGAAAGATTTTAATATTCTTAGGCCCATTCCAGTACAATAGATTAAATAGAAGAATCTACAAACTAAATTACTACAGCTGTATTAAAATTATACTTAATATTTACCAACCATCGACTATGCACAGACAGAAGACCTACTTAGCTGCAAGTAGGACAGTTAACATGTTATTTTACTTTTATTTACCCAAGTTTTAATGTAGCTTTTACGTTATACTCATTGTTAATTTATGCACTTTCTAGCCTGAAGCACAGGTTCAACCTAGTTCAGGCAAATTAGCAACTGTGCGCTATTTTTTAATATTGATAAGGTATTCATTGTAAATGTATGCCCTTTTTATAAATAAACGATTTTTTATTTATTACTATTATTATCATCATTGAAAATACCTATTGCACGGTTTTTCAATTCTCACATCAAAATCATAGTTCGAAATGGTTACAGAGCATATACATTTATATATATGCTTTATATTTGTATTTCCGTTCAATTGGCTTATACAGGTTGAAATTGAACACATGCGACAAATCGAAATGGGAGATTGTACTCATCATTATGAACAACTTTTACTAAGGGACCATACCTGAAATCGCGAAAAAAAAATCAGCTGTTACCTACATTTTGACGAGTTACTCGAACATAAATGTAGGGAACAGCTGATTTTTTTTTCGCGATTTCAGGTTTGGTCCCATAGTAAAAGTTGTTCATAATGATGAGTACAATCTCCCATTTCGATTTGTCGCATGTTTTCAATTTCACCCTGTGTATAGGTTACCAAGAATATTTTATCACGTATCGATAGAAGAACAGAATGAATCGAGCCTAAACCGATTGTCAGTCATTGTAGTGAATGCTTGGCTCTCAATCTACCCACATTGCGCCGTTAGTCAACAAATAGCGTAACTTTAGGGTCTACACGCTCCGAATTAATTATTAACACTGGGTTTCCTCACTACGTTTCTCTTCACTTTGTGTTAGCTCTATAAGGAATAGAATACATAATGTGTAACAAATATTACATAATCTGTTACACTGTCAATTTGTTTGTTAATAATTTATAAGCCTATGAAAGTTTGTGAAATATTGAAATACTAGCTGCGCCCCGCGGTTTCACCCGCATAAGTGTCAATCCCGTAAGAATATCGGGATAAAAGTATTCTATGTGTTAATCCTGGTTATAAACTATCTGTGTGCCGAATTTCATCTAAATCAGTTCAGCCGTTTGTGTGTGAAGAAGTAACAAACACTCACAAACTTTCGCCTTTATAATATTAGTGTAATAAGTGTAATGTGATAGTGTAATTACGATGTGCAAAATGCAATTCAAGCTTCAGACCAAACTACATTTGCCGTGGAGTGGTACTGAGAATTACAAATTATTTGCTAAAAAGTAATTAATGAAAAGTAAGCTCTGTCGAGCTCCGCTAATGAGACACAATTGATTTTCTATTGTTTCGTCGCCAATAGGCGACGCGCGGTGCTTGACCGGTTAAAAACAAACTAAAAGGTAAAAATGTTACCATACGAAAGAAAAAACATACTTTTATTCGGCAAGACTACCTACTCATTCTGGAGTTTTATTTATTTTTTAAACGATTTTTAGAGTTAAGTAACGATTAGCGACCGTTTAACCATACATTACTGTAAAACTGTTGTTAAAGCCACACTTCACATTTATTCAAGTATAAAGCAAAACTGAGCAGCTAATCAACACCTAAATCAGCTAACAACACCAATATACAAAAAAAAAAACTATATCTTTGTAACCTCACTTAAAAGCAGTAACAATGTCGCCCAAACAGCATTTCATACAAAACAAGATACACTTAACAGCCAGTGTTGCCATGTTTAGTGACACAGCACCTTGATCTACACTTCAAAGAGATCACAAACTCTCTCACGCCCGTGTGGCGTGTATCTAAGTATATTTACGGGCCGTCGGAAACTTGCTACCACTCAAATCGGTTGTGTAATTGCATTGTTAATTTAGTGTGAGTTTTTGTGTGTTTTTACGTCATTTTAGAAGTTTTTCTTTTGATATTAAATATTAAAGCTGTAAAGCAATTCGTTTTCATTGTATTTTAAATGGTTTCCACCACCTTCGATAGCTAAGTACTCAAAGATTCTTAAAAAATAGCAAATCAGAAAATATTTTATCGCAATCTAAGTATAAACTGTAAACAGTGAGTCTCTATACAGGTATATAAGTAGGTAAACTGCTTTATATGGAAATCTAATGGTTAAGTCAATATAATTCTTTTTGGTTTCAGGAACAGAGAATCTTGTTACACATTCTGAGTAGGTATATTGCGTTATCAGAGGGAATAGGATAACGGCCGTGGGTTAACACCTACTGACCCATATCGACTTGGGCAAGATCTCACAGAGCCATCTGTAGTATCGACACGTTACATAATAAATGACTCTTGTTGCGACCTCTGAGAGTTCCACCTACCCAAAATCAGCCTGAAACAAGACCATACAAGGCTAGTAATATAATACTTGTTTTTTTTTATATAGAAAAATTTGTACGCCATATTATGGCAGGATATGCTGGAACCAATATTGTAACGTTTATTGTACCATATTCTAACAAATAAACATTTTTGAATAAAAATCTGAACTAACTATCAGTAGGTATTTAGTTAGCAACGTAATCAGCCAATTTAATAAATAGGCAGTAATAGTCTGATACGTTATTCACTATATTAAAGTGTAAAGCTCGCTATGAGATTTATAAAAGTCATCCTTTTTACCTAGCATAGTATTTTACAATTTATTAAAGATCAGATAATGTGTATCGGGCAGTAGTGACGTTTTTATTAGGAGGCATGAAAGAGCCTGCGTCGGCAGCGACGCGCCATTATGTCCCATTCGCCCCACTGAGTGCTTAATGCAGGATAATGGACTCTCTCACTATTAATTTGCCTCGTTTTTGGTACGAAAATACCATAAACAAGTGCTCCGCTTACTGTAACAACCTAAAAGACATCGATGTATATTATTCACACCAAATTGTTTTCAATGAACTGTGAATTCAACCGCTGAATGAAAACTCCCAAATTAATCTACCTGATACAAACAAAACAAAATCGCTTGTGATGTTTATTCAAAAACTAATTTAAGCGCTCAGCAAACATAAAATATAATTACAACAAATAGCGGTTCATATTAACATCGACGCTTTTAGTTATATTTAAATAACACAGAATTTTTACTTTGCGATGGTTAATTTATCACACAGTAATGTTAAATGCTACACTCGAAATATCCGTTATTTTTATACGAAATCCGAGTTGTGTTTGGATGTTCCCCGCCATAGTCGTAAACCAAATAGCTTTACGAACATGAGCGTACTCAAATATTGGTTGAACGTGGTCTCAGGGACACCAACACAGATTTACTTCGCACTGCATTAGAAATATGGATCATAGCCGAAGTGAAGGAGAATTTAGTGTCACGTCGTAAAATATTGCATAGAAGGAAATTTTAAAAAGTCTCCGCCAATAAGAATCTCTTTTACGGTTAGCGGCAGTAAAATGTCTGTAAGCATCTGCTCCAAATATCGTAAAATGTCTGAAAAAACATAATTCTCGTTTCGAGCTGGAGTAAAATTTTGAATTGCTACGTTAGAAATAAAAGATGAGAAGCAGTAATTTTCATTATACAGCTAAATCCCAAACCGGCAGTGACGATCGTTCATATCGAACGGTATGGTACGATTAGAGTGTACGCTTGAAGGAGATAAATCGTCGGCAATACACGAACCGTGGCACGACGGACCAACAAATTATTGTCGCCCAGGGAGCACGAAATATCGGCCGGTGCCGGCACGTCGGCCGCGACCTACCAGAAATATATATCTGCACTCCCATCTGTAGGAAAAGCGGGAGATCCGAACGAATATCCAAACGTACGGGCAGCGGCCGGCGAACGCGGTTCTCTTACTAACTGCCTGCATGATGCCAAACTATATCTTCCTGCATTTTAAGTAATGCTTTTGAAATATCTCTAGTTGCTAGCCTAGAATAATAAAAATAAAGATCTATAATAAAATATTTTGCGGTAAATTTTGCGCACAATGTTCTAAATTTAGGTCACCGGTTTTGAATTTCAGATTTAGCACTAATATTTAGGTTCGTGTAGAGGGAATTCACTACCTACGTCATTACCGTCGAAAGCCACAGACGAAAGCATATTGGATGTATAAATAGCAACTAAATATAAGTTAAAGTAGCCTTCTAACCAAATGGCCCGTTTCCATGATGTTTACAACTTGCGCGGGATAATAGGCATCAGATTACCATGAAACTCTTGTTTATATTAACGGTTTCCCGTCGTGTTCTGGTTAATGAGCATAGTTTCTTTACTCATGGATTAGCAAGGTTTTCTTTTTAATTAGACTGAAAAAGATAGAACTAAAATGTGTGGAATGACAACGAATGCATAAAGCGAAAGTTGAGTAGCACTTGGTTACCTTAGAGATCTGATCCGGAAGAACCGATAGTGAAAATAAAATGTTTTTTTTTCTTAGCCTACACTGTCCCACTGGTGGGCAAAAGCCTCCCCCAAATCCTTCCAGAAACTCTTTTCCCGCGCCACCTCGAACCAGCCCTCGTGGTACGCGTCCAGGTCATCTCGCCATCTCTTTCTGGGTCGGCCTTGGCGGCGCCGTCCATCTTCAGGCACCCATTGTGTGGAGATTTTTGGCCAGCGGTCATCGTGCATACGGCAGATGTGACCCGCCCAACCCCATTTGAGCCTGGCAGCCTGGCAGCCAGTTTCAAAACGGGCATACTAGATGTAGGAAAGAAAATGTAATAAAACCATATAAAAACAACATTAATAATAAAAATGTAATAGCCGAAGGTTTGTGGTTACATTATTTGTAGCAAATTGCCGGCGGCCACGACGGCTACGAATCGTAGCTCTCGTAGACGCTACAATCTTGCTACAATGTTTATACATTTTTAAGTACCACACAGAAATGTACATTAGGTACTGTATATATTCAGTCTTTAAGTCTTGATTGTTGGTAAGACTTTGAACGCATGGCTACCTACATATTACAAAGTTTTAGTTTAACGGAATAACAGACCTTTGTTATCGAAGACTGCACCAGCGACGACAAGTGCCTGAACTTGTATTGCTGCTCTAAGCAAATAAAAAACACAAAGCCGAATGGCTTCCCCTGTTCAATTAGTGTCGTTCTCTGTCAAAAGGAATATTGGTGTATAAATGGCGAAGGCAGGCATTGTCACAGACGCGGTATATCATCGGCGCGCGGAAATTCAAAGGGCGCCGGAAGTACTTGATTTATGAGAGGAGGTCGCATGTATGGGCGAGTATTAAAATTTTCATAAAAATATTCTTTATGAATTGCGAGCATTGTGCTGCTAGTTAAATGGCTGATTTAATATTTCACTTTTGTTGTGCTGTTTTGGTATGGACAGGTTTTAGGTGTATTTTAGGACATGTAGGTGCTAAATCACATGTGGGAAAAATAAGGTTACCCTAAAAACAGATTTATTTCTTCACGAAAAAAATTCGGTTTCGCGGCAGATCCCGACGACAATAGTCCGTATTAGTTCAAGATCCATAAATAGAAAAAGTCGGTACAACAAAGGCTGAAAAAAAAAATTATGAACTTTCTCGTTAACCCAATTATGTAGGTTATGTAGGTAAATACCTGCTGAAGTTCCCAACCACGTTTGTTTTTTATGCCTAAACTCATTTACAACTAAAGTACTTTGGCATACTTAATTACAATGAAGGTACGACACCACTAAAAGGTGGCTGGTTTTCATATAAATAATTGTAATCTGGAACACTTGCTCTTGTTAATAGACACACGAGTTAGTATTAGTACGCGTCCTAGACAAGCTACACTCACATTTAATTTTCTACGAAACAAATCCAATTACTTTCTTGGTACCACTAGATGATTAAATCTGCCTCCCTCTTTATCTTCTTCTTTAGTATAAAGTATCTTAGAGTACAGCAATTTCTAATTCTGTGATAGTTTCAACATAGTGCCTACTAGTTTTATTATTACCATAAAACTTCGATTCTCCCCTGTAGCTGCCTTTAAAGCTTAAACTGTTTACCGCTCTAAAGCAACAAGATCAGAAAGTTACACACAGAATGAAAATTGATACTTTTTTCATCAACTTGGGAAAGATCGCTTATAAAATGTTACAAGAGTAGGGTAGTAGGTACAATAAAAGTATTTGCTCTCGGGTCCAGTTTTTAGTGAAGCTCATTTCATTTGTTTTACATTTTGTATATATAGGAGGGTACTCTGGTGGCCAGTTAGGCGTGCGGGGCGCTTTACACGCGTACTTTGTGAATAATTTGCATGAGCGTGGAGGACGCGGGCGCGCCGAAGCCGGCGCTACGGGGGATTTAGGCGGAGGGGGCGCATGGGGGTGCGGGGCGCGGTGTGGCGGGGGCCAGTCAGGATTTAATGG
Organism: Amphipoea lucens; assembly: GCA_947508005.1. Classification (NCBI taxonomy): domain Eukaryota; kingdom Metazoa; phylum Arthropoda; class Insecta; order Lepidoptera; family Noctuidae; genus Amphipoea; species Amphipoea lucens. The sequence goes on from OX382358.1 coordinate 11,048,963, forward strand.
TGAGCGCGTTGCCTGCCCACTGGAGATATTCTCATCTCGCCGAGGATAACCACCGTTACGATTTAGCGGCTTTGCAAATTGCAACCGTGTCATGAAAACCTCTGATGTCGGATTTACTATAGATACTTACATTTTACTTATACACATTTCCCCGAATAATACTTCAATACTTGTACTATTCTCAACAAAGCTAAGCCCCTCGTTTAGTCAGTGAAAATTTCCATTATTCCTACCTTAACGTCAGCCACAAAAGCGTTTTGAATTCATTTCGCGTTAATTAAGTTTTAAATACGTTTCAACCTTTTGATATCAGTCCTTTAACCACCTTATTTTCATAAATTTCAGCATATTTTAGTGCATAAATTATGCAAAATCGTTGTGACGCTAGTGTCTGACGCGTTTAGTAGGTACATTGAGAGTGCCTTCCCATAAATATTCAGTTTACGGACACTCGACCACCTTATAGATGCGCTGATTTACACTAAACTAGAGTTGCTGAGAGTGTAGCTTAATGAAGACTGGGTTTTATAGCTTAATCTTGACGATAAAGTTAACAGGTTCGATATTTCATGTCCGCCCAAATGGCTGAACATCTGCGCTTGTATAGCGCTCTTGACTACGAATAATTACATAAACGACTGTTTACATGAGTCTAGAACTGCTATTTATCTAAAAGCTGTTGGGTAATTTCGCTGGGTGGCTTTAATCGTAGGAAATAACTATGATTAACTAGTTTCCTTTGACTACGAGTACGATCAAAAGTGACCAAATCTACTACGTCTGTGTGCCAATAGCCGGAATATGATTTTCGTATTTACGAAATAGCCAATCAATATGGATTTGAATTTTTTCTGAAAGCAACTGTGGATACCTAATCGAGTTGTGAGTTTGTCGTCATAGTTGCATTAAGAGCAGCAGAGTGCATTTGTGAAACGTTTACTAAGATTGTGAAGCAGCCTCGTCTACTCATTGAGAGGTATAATATTTAAATACAGAAGTGGCTTGAGCTCCTGATAGAAGTACTTTGAAGTTTTGAACGTAGTCTGACTGAGCGGCGCAAAGTGGTTTCATGTTGTATTAATTGAAATAAAGATCAGATCAGCAGTGGGACAGCACAGTATATTATTCGTGGTTAATATTTTACAAGCAAGTTACAAAAAATACAATAGAATATAAACAACCCGTAACTAAGCTTATTTAAATCAATGACAGCAATGTGTTACATATGATTATTTTTCGTAGGCCAGTATATACATATAAATATACGACCTCCAATACGCCCCCTTAATCTATTACACATGCATATCACTTCTGTACTCGGTACATAAAAATAAATCAAATACTAACACTTCTGTGTTTAACTGTACTAGCTGTATACAAAAGTATAGTACAAAAAACAGAAGAATAACAAAGAAAAGAATGCATAACGAAACTACATAGAAAATTATTTATTACCAAAACAACATAAAAATAAACATTTAACTACTCATCGCCCCCTTAATCGAATAATTTGATAGGGATAAATCCTTTAAAAATTCTCTTAACTTCGGGCTATAAACACTTTTAGTTAAAATGTCGGCTATCATATTATTAGTTGACATGTACTTTATTTCAATTTTGTTAGTAAGTACACACTCGCGAATAAAATGATATTTTATATCTATATGTTTCGTCCGATTATGCATCATTTTGTTACCTGCAATTTTATGCGCCGACTGATTGTCATTGTAAATTACTACCGCTTTACTATATTTAGTAAACTCCGTAAATAGAGCTTCCTTCGAAGCTTGACTTAATCCTACGTACTCTGCTTCTGTACTTGACAAGGATACTGTCGCTTGCTTCCTACTCTCCCATGACACTATATTTTTACCTATTTTGAAAATTAATCCTGTGAAAGACTTTCTATCAAGTGCCCCTCCCCAATCTGCATCTACGTAGCCTCGTAAGTCTAAATCTCCCGACTTCCTAAAAGTGAGACAAAGGTTAGACGTACCTTTTAAATACCTTAAGACCCGTTTCGCACATTTAAAATGTATTTCATCATAGCATGAATTGAATTGTGAAAGTACACTTACCGCATGTGCTATGTCTGGTCGCGTATTATAGGCCAAATAGTTTAGACAGCCTATTAAGGTTTGATACGGCAGATCGCTATGAGAATTTGTCGATCTTTCTAATTTCATACCGACTTCCATTGGGGTTAAAACTGGCTTAGCGTCTGTCATGTTAAAGTCATTCAAAATATCCGAAATGAACTGTTGCTGATCTAGACAAATAACATCTTTGTCCCTCCTCAACCTCATGCCTAAAACATGCCTAGCCTGCCCTAAATCTTTCACTTTAAACTTGTCAAGCAAATTGTTTTTTAATTTCTGCTTTTCTTGTTCACTATTTCCAAAAATAAAAAGGTCATCTACGTAAATAACGACAATCAACTTCTTGTTGTTTTTAAACTGCTTTTGATACAAACACGGTTCTATTTTTGATTGTACAAAGTCTAAATTCAACATTTCTTTATCCAATTCCTTGAACCAAGCATTTGAAGCTTGTTTCAATCCATACAAAGAACGCTGCAATTTGCATACCTTGGTTTCTTGACCTTTGACTACTGCTCCTTTTGGTTGGAGCATGTAAATATCCTCTTTAATTTTTCCGTATAAAAAGGCAGTCGTGACGTCCCATTGATCAATAAACCAACCGTATTCAACAGCTAGCGAGAACAACAGTCTTAAAGTAGAGCTTCTTACTACAGGAGAATATGTCTCAGTATAATCTACACCACATACCTGTGTGAAGCCTTTTGCTACAAGTCTAGCCTTGTACTTTGTTACCTTGCCATCGCTATCTTTCTTGATTTTGAACACCCATTTGCATTTGATAGGCTTCTTATCAGCTGGAAGATCCACCAACGTCCAAGTCTGGTTCTCCTTCAGTGACATAAGTTCATTATCTATCGCTTTTTGCCATAAATCACCATCTGATCTCGCCAACGCTTCATTAATAGTCAATGGATCACCATCAAGATTGTTCTCCTTGGCATACATAACATTGCATCCGTACCGGTCGACTTGTCTGCGTTCTCTTAAAGGATACCTCCTTATTCAGGTATTCTGACTTCTTCTTCAGTCAATACGTCATCAGATACTCGTTCTGGTACTATAGGTTCAGGTCCTATGTCCTCCGATACTTCTACGTTCTCGTCTTCAGTATCACGATACATATCGTTGTGAGCCTCTAAATGTTCAGATCTGCTTGTAGATACGTTCGGTAAACTGGAAGGAACAGAATCTTTATTTAGGTTTATGATTACTTCCGACTTTTCTACGTTTTCCTTTTGGAGAAAGACGTTTTCCAGAAATTTCACATCTCTCGCAGTCGTCACTTCACCTGTCTTAGGATTCATCAGACGATAACCCTTCTGATTATCAGGATATCCAATAAAAATCATCGGTTCCGTCTTCATGTCCAGTTTCCGTCTCTTTTGCTTTGGCATCAATCTATATGCCAAACAACCAAAGATTTTCAGATGACTAACATCCACATCTTTTCCATTCCAAAGCTTTTCTGGTACCGCATTATTCAATGCTTTCGTAGGGCTTCTGTTCTTTAAGTAAACAACAGTATTTACAGCCTCGGCCCAATACTTCTTGCTCAAGTTCGATTCTGACAGTAATGTTCTTGCCTTCTCTATTATACACACATCAACACGGTCTAGGGATATTTTTAAAAAAGCGAATTACTATCAATGTGTTAATTATTTATAGGACATGTATATATTTAAAAGATACGTTATTTAATATTCTACCATTTTTTAATAATGGTTAAGGTACTTAGATTAAAATTTCAGGATTTTATGGAAAAAAAATGAAGCATAGACGGAAATCGTATATGAATGAACTTTTAATTTGTGAGTAAAAACTGAAAAAAATAGAAAAATCATTTAATTTGTGTTTATAAACTTGAAGTTAGTAGTCTGAGAAAGCGCCCATGATGTTCATAACACATCGGCAACGATTCGGCATGCTCAGAACAAGGTTGTCAATGTCTTGCTGCGGAATATTGTCCCATGTCCTTCTGAGGTGCGCAAAAAGTTGATCTTCTGTAGCCAGATTTTCAGGAACTTCCTTCAGAGCTCTTCTTTGCAGCATATCCCACGCATGCTCAATGGGATTTAGATCTGGCGATTGAGCAGGCCAGTCTAAGGCCCTAACATTATGTGTATGTAACCAAGCTGCTACCGTTCTCGCCGTGTGTGCCCGGGCATTGTCGTGCATGAGCAGGAAATCTTGCCCCATTTGTGTTCTGTGGGGCAAAATTACGGGCCCCAGCACCTGTTGGACGTATCGTTCTGCCGTCATATTGCCCCGCACCCAAACGAGATCCGTCCGTCCTCCAAGACGAATTCCTGCCCAAACCATAATTGTTCCTCCTTGGTATGGGTGAACTTCCTGAGGGTTCTGGAGACGGCTCCATCGTCTAGGAACTCGCCAAACACGCGTCCTTCGTGAATCTGGATGGAAGCCGAACCTGGATTCATCCGTGAACAGCACATTGGACCATTGCTCACGGCCCCAGTCCACGTGGTTCCGAACCCATTCTAATCGTCGTCCACGATTGCCTCTCCGTAAAGGTGGGACCCGGAGTGGTCTACGAGAGCGTAGATTGCTTTCATGCAGTCGCCTTCTTACAGTTTGGTCACTCACAAGCACTTGGTGTTCCACTCGCAGCCTTTGGACCAATTGAATCGCCGTTGCATTTGGTTGTGCTCGCGCAGTAATTTGCAAAAATCGGTCTTGTCTGGGGGTAGTGATGCGACTTGGCCCCCGGTGCCTCTCCGCTACTTCACCTGTGGCACGATAGCGTGTCCACAATCTTGAAATTACATTTTGATGGGTCCCTATGGCCTCAACAACATTACGCTGAACAGATCCAGCTTCCAGCATTCCCACAGCTCGTAACATCTCCGCCCTCGTCAAATGTCGGCGTTGCATGGCTACAATACCTCAATTTTAACTTTATCTTTCGTTTAAGAATGAAAAAAAACTGTAACTAAACGTAATTCGTATTGTTTTCTAAATTTCGCACAAATGAAAATTCCCTCTCCTATACATCAAGACATTTTTTGCCACCGAAACAAAAGAATTTTCAAAAATTTAAATTTGGAATTAGTCTGAGATAAATTACAAACAAATCGGTGTATAAAAGATTCCAATGCGGCCAGTACTTTTCGAGTTATTTAATTGAGTATGAAATATCCCTAGACCGTGTTGATGTGTGTAGTACGATTCGCTCTTTCTGCGACAGAATTATGTTCCGGCGTGTACGGTACAGTCGTCTGGTGTTTTATACCTGCAGACTTTAAAAATGATTTAAATTTACCATTACAATACTCCGCGCCGTTGTCAGATCTCAGACATTTAATCAATTTACTTGTCTCATTCTCAACTTCCGCCTTATATTCACAGAACTTATCTAATGTTTCGCTTTTGTTCCTCAAAAAATAAACATGAGTCTTTCTAGTATAATCGTCAATAAATAGAAGAATATACCTCGAACCACCGAACGATGGCTCCTCGATTGGTCCACAAACGTCGCTAAAAACCAATTGTAAGACCTCGTTCGCTCTCGTACCTTGCTTTTTAAAGGGACTTTTGCATGTCTTTCCTTCTATACATGGAATACACGGCTCGCATAAATCGGTACTCTTAAATTCCATACCACTTACTAAAACTTTCATTTTATTCATATAATTACGCGATAAATGAGCTAATCTTTTGTGCCAAACGTTCGAAATATTTTCATTTTGTTTTGACAATGTCACATTCACGACGTTATTTTGATTTTCTGTCAACTCATAAATTCCGCCGATCTCTTGACATCTTGCAATAATTTGTTTTTACTTTGAATCATGCAACCTTCTTTGTCAAAATTCATGCAATAATTTTTCTTGGTCAAATCGCTCACCGAAATTAGGTTCATGGATAAATCAGGAACATGTAAAACGTTTTCTAAAATTAATTTTCCGTTTTCGCTGACTTGTGGCTCAACATTTCCTCGTCCTTTCACCAATAACTTCTCCCCGTTTGCTACTGCGATCTTCATGTTGTCGTTTACATGTGTGTAAGACAACAATTTGTTTTTATCATGGGTCATATGATTTGAGCACCCACTGTCTAAATACCAATTATCTTTGTTTATCGCCCCCTTTGTATTCAGGCAGATATTCGCGGTTTTTATCCGCTCCTTGCATTCGGACGCCTTGTGACCTTGCTTGTGGCACTTAAAACACTTATAGACGAACTTCTGCTTACGATCATTAGTTTTAGTGTTAGATCTAGCATCGTTCTGTACTTTACGTGTTACTAAGGCTTTTTCGTACTCTGTGTTCAACTTACTCTGTCTACTTCCTTCTTGTAACAATTTCATTTTGATTTGCTCCAACATGATTTCTTTTCCACTATTATCTACAGCCATAATGAGAGGGCTGTACTCAGCGGTCAATCCACCCAGCAAAATCGATATGATCCAATCATCAGGGATTGGAGCATCTATATCTGACAATTGTTGTGTCAGGAACGTAATTTTTGATATGTAGGTTTCCATAGAATCAAAATTCTCTAACTTACAGTTAAAAAGCTCTCGCTGAATATGTATACGTCTTCCCCAACCTTTGTCTTCATACGCTTTCCGTAAGCTATTCCAGGCTTCTTTCGCAGTCTTCGCATTGTAGACGTGGGTAAAGCACTCTGGTTCCAACAACAAGCATATTGTTGTTCGTGCCTGCCGGTCTACGTCAGCATTCACTACATCTGTAGAAATTACTTCCCACCAGTTTTTATTTTCCAAGTAATTTCGCACCAGGAATTTCCAATTTGGGTAGTCGGACGAATTTTTCAGCCTCTTAATACCACTTATGCCAACCTCAGCTGACATAATTGCGATTTCGTAAGCTTCACAAGCACACAAATAATATTTAAACCACTCAACTTATAAATAATGGTCTAGCATTTGTGCTTCTGGGATCTGGGCCCATAACCAATTGAAATAAAGATCAGATCAGCAGTGGGACAGCACAGTATATTCATTCGTGGTTAATATTTTACAAGCAAGTTACAAAAAATACAATAGAATATAAACAACCCGTAACTAAGCTTATTTAAATCAATGACAGCAATGTGTTACATATGATTATTTCTCGTAGGCCAGTATATACATATAAATATACGACCTCCAATAGTATTTACCAGTGTAATTATGAATACAGTGGACATTTATTGCATATCTATGATTTAAGATTATTTATGTTTATAATTTTATTCATTATAAATAAATCCACGAGGTTACTTGCACGTTGCGCAGGATACGCTCACGATGCAAGCATTGCGCTGCCTACCTACCTAACCCTAAGGCCCTTCTACGCCCTTCATCAGGTGTGACGAGTGAAAAATGCGTACTTACCTAGTTGAAAATATGTATAGCGGTCACGCTATACCTACGAAACTGATTTTCCTTGAAACTACTTAATTTCACCATAGGATATAATCAATTTTTTTCAATATGGTTTTATCTAGAACTGTGATCAGTAAAATTACAATAGTTGAATGTATTACAAAAACCATGTGCTTTAGAAGTCCCAATTTGTAACTTAATCTGTTCTTTTTTCCCTACTTATATGATTTTTTTGATAACAAAAAAAGCTTTACGAAGAAACGCTGCTATAATGCTATAGTGGAAGGTTTTCAGTTCTTTCTACTAAGGGATTTGATACAGGTACCCTACGTTTTACGAGTTGGTCGCAGACTTCACTTCACACGCCTTTCATATCTGCCCAAAAATATGTAAATGACAAAGTCACCGACATACATATTTATATGAACACTCTGCAGTATTCGAAAATTTCAGCTCAATACTAGTAAATTCTTTACTTACTAGGATCACTGAAATGTCAATATATATTTGTTACTTTGATACAAGATTCATGTTTCGTGTGAAGCTGTGGATTAGGTACCAAATTGGTACATGTCGCGTGAGATCTTAAGGGTTATAGTGCCAATTACTGACGGCTAATATAGAATAAGGAATTATGCGTGACTGACGTTTTGATGTTGATTGGACCATTTTGATATAAAATAACATAACATAATCTGTCTATAATGTTCCCATTGCTGGGACACAGGCTTCCTCTCGGTGAGAGGGATATAAAATATGAAAATAATTTGTTATAAAATAAGTGCCCAATCGAAATGTTCTGAACCTAAGGAATTGGTTTACCTTTACTACTTTTTCATTCAGAGATTTTTTTTATTCTTACCGTACTTAATTTCTTAGCAAAATAAAAAAGCTCATTAAAACAAACTTCTTAAAATATCCGTCTTTTATCAACACAGTACAGCCACAAACTTCTCTTTAATTCTCCAAAAAGCGTTCTCCACCAAGCAGATTTGTATCGTAATTTGCATAGTTAAGTCTGGAACTTACATAGAGGTACACATAAGCAAACTTCCGTCATAACTCCGCAGCCGATGTCGGCGAGCAAATAAGTAACTAGCAAGTTTAAGCAAACACTATTAAGTGTACAGTAGTTTAAGAAACGGTCTCAATTTACCCTTAACATAATCTAGTTTGTGCTTAATCAAAATTCCGGGCCGCACTCAATATGGATACGGGTTAGCGCTGTATAATGGCTTGTACCTTCGCATATATTATTAGATACTTATGTAATATACATGCTGTTACGTTAATTAGCTTAATCTGAAGTACAAACTGACAATTAACTGGGCGCTAACGATTTGTTGTTGTGGTTAGAGAGGGGAGTGACAGATTGGGTTGGGTACGAGAGAGTTAGTTTGCTGTCAAGGTTATCCGTATGTGGCAGTCCTGGTTAATGTTTCGGCAAACTCTTTATTAGGTAATAAGGCAAAGACTCCAACTACTAAACCTCATAGCTTCGTAAAACAATACCAACTCAGGATATCTATGTTACAATTAATCACAGTCAAATTGCCCATATAAATACCATTTAACTATTATGTACATTACAAATCGTGGCATACAATATCAGATAACAACAGAGCCAGTTGATATGGTTGGCATCCATCAATGCAATGCAATAACAAGTTATTTACAGTTAGTTGCAGTTTTATCTATAATTGTCTATGTAAGTATTTAACTACTAGCTGCCCGGCGCGACTTCGTTCGCGTGGTGTCCTACCTTACTCCTACCCTAATCCTACCCCTACCCTACCCTTCTCCTACCTTACTTGTACACTACCCCTTCCCGACTCCTACCGTACCCCTACCCTACTCTTACCCTACCCCTACTTCTACCCTACCTCAAGCCTACTCCTACCCTACTCCTACCGTACCCCTTCCCTACTCCTACCCTACCCCGACCTTACTCCTACCCTACCCCTACCCTACACGAACAATAGTAGCAGTTAAAATAAAATAAAAAATAGTTTACGTCCTATTCTTGGACCTACTGAATGTACACACAAAATTTCATAAGAATCGGTCAAGCCTTTTCAGAGGAGTTTTGTTACAAACACTGTGGACACGAGAATTTTATCGCTGCGCTACATCGTATTCTGTGGCTGCGTGGAGCAAAGCAACACGGGCGGCGCGGCGCGTCGGCGTGTATTTTTTTTTCAACTGACATTTTTAATTTCGTAATATCTTTTGAATGGAATGTCCGATTTCAATAATTCAAAAAGTAATCAACAGGTATTGAAATAGTTTGAATACAAAATAATTTATTTGGATAAGAATTAATACAAAGGTATAGATAACATGGTCTGATTTTGATCGGCATTTCTATCAACTTTTAAAATGTAAAAAAGTAGTTATAGTGACATAACTACAATAGTTGGACATATGGTATCGCCAAGTTTTTTGTAGATATTGATATGTTCTATAATATTGTAGAACATTTTTTTGTTCTATCATCAATACTTTCCGCAGCGCATGCGATGAAAGACATTTTATGGCTATTTTTTTTACACCTTGGGTTGGTTTTAGTAGGAATTTCTAAGGATCCCTAATTTTTTTTTAGTAATAAATATAGCCTATATTACTCAGTGATAATGTAGCTTTTTAACGGTAAAAGAATTTTTGAAATCGGTCCAGTAGTTTTTACGTTTATTCGTAACATACAAAAATACAAATCTTTCCTCTTTATAATATTATTAGTGTAGATGTAGATTCCTATTTCAATTCGATTCGAAGGAATTTATCATTGTCAGTAGGATTAGCAATGATTAGTAGGATTAAGTCATTGTTATTTTTGTAAATTTTGTTTATTGACTAATGCTGCACACATAAAAGTTAATGAACCAGTTTAGTTCATGAAAAAATAAATCGAGTCCTATAGAGCTTTAACGCAACTACCTTATGAGGGTGTTGTCTGATAACTTGCACAAAAGCAACCACGATGAAAGTAACTAAGTATCACTGTACCAACCAGACTAAAGTGATAGTCAGAATTACACGTGTGATGTATCCCTATGTGAAAGCATTGATTCTGTGAAAACTCAAGATGTGTAACGTTGCGTCAAAAATTCAGCAGTTGCACAGCGGCGGTGGTGTTTAAAATTTCAAGAGCGGAGCGCGGGCGGCCCCGCTGAAGTATCACGAGTTCATAAATTAGTTACTTTACGAGGGAAAGGTCGCGCCCCCATAGCGCCGAGCCGTGTATAATTTTCATTTAAACACGAGCAGCCACAGGTCCTCGCCGTAAATCAGCTCCGACGGTCGCCCTTTGAGTCCGCGAAACGCGCGACTCGACCGCCGCGCGCCGGCCGACCGCCGACCGCCGAACCGCCGCCGCGCCGCAACAATGTAAAGACATTTCCATTGTACCGTAATAGGGCATTGTTTGTGACGTAAATTTTACTGCTGAATATGCAAATTTCGTTTTGCCGCGACCTCCAGCGAGAAATATTGCGAAAGTTTCGTCGAAAAATTAAAATCACGAATCGCGAACAAGTTTTTAATAACGATCGTTACAGCTTCGGAAAAAATATCGCTATTCGTACTGCAGAGGTATAAAATATTTTTATCCGTGAGATTAAAAATACTCGACCCCCTTTCTAAAATATACTACTGTTTGTGTACAATATAAAGCCAGAGGGAAATGACAATTCCGGATTTCAAAAATGCGTAAAATTAAACGTTTTATTGAGTGGCGTTTACATATCGAATCATAAATATTCATGGCGAAGGTTGCTCACATCTGCTCGTGAGGCGCGGGCGACACGAAAGGAAACAGACGAAATTTGCTGATCATTCCGTAACATGGACACGTAGTAGTATCAAATAAACCTCCTTTTTCAAAGTAGTTGAAAGATAATAGTATCTTAATTAAATGGGTGCAAGCTATATTCCGAGATAACGGCGCCATAACCATAAATCCATATAAAAATCTCAAGCTACAACATCATGGACCACCTTTATCACCTCTTAACAGCGCGATAAATAACTATATGAAACTCATTACCAGGAAATAAGAAACTTCATTATACAGTAGAAGCAGTGCGCGATCTCGTTATCCACAAATAAAAAGGCTTTTTCAGTGGGAGGGCTGGTTGGCCCGAGGCGTTAATATTTAAAGCTGAGCCGTCGAGATGGCTGCTCTAATGTGCTATTAGCCCCACAACCGCGTGTTTGACTCGGCGGAAGCCACGCCGCACCGCACCGCGCCGATGTGTAGGCGCCTTAAACGCACCGCGAGCTCTGCAAACGTCTTATTATATTATTACGTTATACATATAAGAGTATCTACTTATTTTCATGCATTTCTTTATTCAGCAGTAATGTTTTTCAACGGTTTTGTGAGATGGTTGATTTCGACATATCACTGTATGCCGGGTCCTTTGTTACAATTATCTTAATGGAATAGCTAATCTCTTTTATACTTTGTTAACACCTGCATGCTAATTTCTTGGCAGATACTAATACCTACCAGCGTACTTATGTTGCTAATTAAAGATTAAATTCGCTTACTCGCCCCACGGAGCAATTCAAGAATACCTAGAGGAAATAATTTAAACTATCACATTCAACATCAAATTGAGGACACAAAGTGACTCACAAAGAAGTATTTGCCTCACCAGACATACATTAGCCGACACAGCCCTATAAAAAACGTTCCTTAATGTAAGGTAGAAAAAGCCACAGGCCAAGGCAGCGGACGCAGCGACGACGGACATGCACCTGACATTTATTACCCCCGACAAAACTCGCGTTCACATTAACTACCATTTGCAATGGTAAAGGTGAACGCATATCATGCTGGGATACGGCGAGCAGCATTGCAGATACAAAAATGACCCCCACTGCTTCTCATGCTCGGATACAGCGAGCAGCTTTGCAGATACAAAAATGACCCCCACTGCTTCTTATGCCCGGATACAGCGAGCAGCTTTGCAGAGGCGAAAAATTGCACTAACACTTCTTCGTATATCCCAGTTCATTTCTGCCACTGAAGCTCAAAAATGAATGAACGGGGACGTAATTTTCTGTAGTTTCCTGAAAGTGGTGCAGTTTGCCATGCTGAGGTTCTGATGGCAGAAGCATGACTATAAAGCAGCCTTTAACGCGTTTCTCGGCGATGAGTTGAATACGAACAGATAGCAAACAAAGTAGGTATCGCAAATGACATCTTTGAAATCAGGTCAGGGTGATAGGCCATGCTAGCCTAATCACAACGTACCGAGTTCATTAATCCGTTGGCCATGCGTTTTGATTATGACTACAGGTATCCCTTACGGCCATTGATTGTAGTAGAGGAAGGTTCATGTTCATGGCGCTCACACTCCTAAAATGTGTTTTTGTTTACTTGTCTTATTAAGTAAACAAATAAGGCGTAGTTACGACCTGAGAATTTCATTTTGAGATTATAAATATACTTGGATGATTATTTGAAGCAGTTTTTGATACAAATTATACCGTATGTGTTTCTCACAAATATCAATGTTCATTATTGTTCAAACCCAACCTAAAGTTGGTGATTGATGCGAAAACTCGTAATTTTCGTACCATATTTGTTTATCAAATAAGACATGTAAGGAAAAACACGCTATAGGTAAATGTTCCACGTTCGCTCTACCCCGACAGCATGTGCGCTAACCTTTACTTCCATTTGCACTGTACTTTTAAATTTTCGCTTCATATTCCATATAAAATGGGATAGTGTGAAAGATGCATAGAAAGTTTCCGAAACACGATGTGTTTAGGAGGCAAATAGTATACCGTACGGGGAAATGTATCCGAATATTCAGCGTTATGTGTATAAACTGAAATGAAGAAAGCAATACGAGTACTCTAGAAGTGAATAGTTTCAGTAGTATTAACCGCTCTTTGTTAGAGAGCAGTGGTGGCCCAGTGGTAACGGCCGTGACTTACGAGTTTATAAGTCGTAGGTTCGAACCCAGATAGGCGCTTTACTTTGTGTAAACTATTTCATCAACACTACTCTTAAAACGGTGAAGAAAGACATCGTGAGGAAACCGGCATGTCCTAGAACCAAAAATTCAAAGACGTGACATCTACCAACCCGCACTGGGACCGCGTGGTGTATTACAACCTACTCCCTCTCGAAGAGAAGGCCTGGTGGTCCACCACTTATTTTTCGATCGAAAAAATCGCTTTATGAGCCTATAAAGTTCCCACTGCTTGGACACAGGCCTCCTCTCTGTGACTGGGCCATAATCCACCACGCGGGCCGAGTGCGCGTTGGCGGATGTCTATGTCTTCGAATTTTTGGTCCTAGGACATGCCGGTTTTTTCACGATGTTTTGCTTCGCCGTTTTGTGAGTAGTGTTGGTGAAATAATTTACACAAAGAAAAGCGTCTGCTTGGGTTCGAACCTACAACTATCGTACTAACTCGTAAGTCACGGCCGTTCCCACTGGGCCATCACTGCACTATAACGAGAACATATTAAGGATCATTTAATTAAGTCACGAGTTCACTAAGGGTTAAAAGTGAAAGCTTTTAGCAAAATCTACGAAAAGCGGGGGTTGTAAAAAGGCTATTTTTGGTCAGAAACATTTAAAACTCCCAAGTCCCATTCGAAAATAACGACAAAGAAAAAATTACCTTTCTTAAGCGGGACTCCATTAAAACAGCTATAGGTAAGCACTTTGAAAGAAGTATTCGCAAAAAATAAAATATCAACATCAAATGTCAAGTGGTGAATAAGTAACAGTTACCTAATTAACTGCAATTTATCTCATATTATCCTAAGCCTTGATAAATACTTGAAGAAGACGTATGATGAAACATAACAGTTCTACCTATACTTGAACCTCTGGTTAAACAGTCAAGTACCTAAACTAATTATATATTTTATTATACTAGCTGCGCCCCGCGGTTTCACCCGCATAAGACTCGATCCCGTGGGAATATCGGGATAAAAAGTAGCCTATATGTTAATTCAGGGTGTCAGCTACTCCCATACAAAATTTTATCAAAATTGGTCTAGCCGTTTGAGCGTGAAGAAGTAACAAACATATAAACACACACACACTAACTTTCACCTTTATAATATTAGTGTAATTAGTGTGATATAATTAGTTTAAATAAAAAAAATGTTACAATAAGAAAAATTAAACTAGAGAATGTAAATTTTTATTCTATAATTGACAGGCTTTGTTCACATAGACATGGAAAAGGGGGTCTTCTGTTACAGGTTACTCTATGCTTAAGGCATTGACTGCCACCGCGGTCAACGGTGAGCGCGAACAATAGATTTTCTATTGTGTCTGTAGTCTGGCAGTCAACGTGGAAGACCTCTAAGGGCCTGTGCACACCACGTCTTTTAAACGCGCCGTTGACGCGCGTTTGTAGCGATACAGGCGCGATACGCACGCGAGTCAGGTCGGTCGTGTTTATCTAACGTTTCTAAAACGCGCGTCAACGGCCGGTTTAAAAAACGTGGTGTGCACAGGCCCTAAAATGTATTTGTTAAAACCAGATTGATTATGAAATATATGATGCTGTTTCATAGAAAAGTGCAATACCTTCCTGGTCAAAATGTAAAATTTCTTCGCAGGGGGGTTTACAAATCCATGATTGTTATCATGGATGGATGGTTGGGTATCGATGTTCCTGTCACCCCGTATACAAACAATAGTATAACCAAAAGTATTCGAGTCAAAGTTTACCAAAAGGTTTATGCTTCTCATGCGTTCTGCCGTCGACCCTGAAACGGCTTACATCGTTCCCAATTTTTTGTTTGATTCCTGCTATAAATCTCTTATATAAATAAAAAAAAAAACATACGGACGAACAAGGAGAAATCCTATTGTGTTTCTGTTTTTATCTCATGATAAACGGCAGCGTATTTTCGAATGGGAAAATTCCGTGTCAATGAAGCTCTGTTTCTGCCATCTGTCATCACCGACACTGCATTTAAAATTTACTAAACAACCAATTTTTTCGATGTGACCACATAAAATAACGTTGCCATTTTTTACACAAACTCCAATTTAGATAACACAAAATCCTGGCCAAGATAACATCCATTAAGTACTTGTGTTTTATACCTCAAGAGAAGGGTTCATAAATCAGAAAAAAAGAAACATCTAACTCGACCAACTTGTACAACTTTTGCGGGTGAAGCAACTGGTTACATTAATTAAAGAAGAAGAAATGGGGACAATTATCAAAGTCATGATAAGACTTTTTAAACAGTCATAAAATAATAACCTGTAGGTATACCTACACGATCAACGAATTCCATAGAAACCACAACATTATCTTGTGTTAACCATAGTTTTTATCCTGTAAACCTTTTTCAAGATGACTGGGCTTCAGAGTACACACTTACCCTCTTAAAAATGTATTACTACAACCTCCTTTATAATGTTTATTCAAATAGAACACATTGCCGGAACCCATCGATTATCCAGGTAACTTCTTTTGTAACAATTGATTAAAATTTCTAAAAGAAGCGGCTGCTGTGCAGTCAAAATATTACCAATTACAGTGCGACCGTCGAGAGAATGCGTTCTCGACACCTGTCAGTTTCATACAAATGAATAAGTGTTTTGCAAATTTGATCTTTATTAGCTACTAGCTTCTGCCCGCGACTTCGTCGAACACCCCCCTCTTTAGGGGGTATTTTAGAAAAACGAAAAATTCCAAACTTCATAATTTACTTAGATAAGTATTCGTGCCAAGTTTCAAGGTTATTAACTCAATAAATAAGATTTTTCATACAAACAAAATCCCCCCTTTTCACCCCCTTAAAGGTTGAATTTTCAAAAACCCCTTCTTATTCGATACCTACTCTGCACAAAGAACACAACCTCCAAAACTCATGTCCCTAGGACAAGCGGTTTAGACTGTGCGTTGATATTTCAGTCAGTTCGTTCATCCCCCTTTGGGGGAGAAATTATCAAAAACACTGAGACACGTATAAATTAATTTTCAATCGTTAGCCTAAATACAAAATTTGAAGACCCTAACTTTTAAACTGACGGACTTTCATACACAACTTCATCCCCCTTTTTAACCCTTTGGGGTTGGAATTATCAAAAACGCTGAGACACGTATAAATTAATTTTTAGTCGTCAGAATAAACCCAAAATTTGAAGATCCTAACTTTATAACTGACGGACTTTCATACAAACTTTGATCCCCTATTTAACTCCCTTAGGGGTTGAATTTAAAAAAATCCTTCCTAATTCCTTGTCTACATTATTAAGGGAACCATTGTGTAAAATTTCAAAATAAATACCTATAACTACCTTAAACAATAAAAGTACCTACGCTTAATAATTTCTAATTTGAACGAATATTTAAACACTACCAAAACAACTAATACGTGGTCCTAACTTTAGCTACCTTACACTTAAAATCTAAGTGACTATTTAAACTAAAATATTCTTATAGAATTATAACCAGAAATATATATAACTCACAACAAAAAAGAAATGAAAATAAAGCTAAAACGCCTGTGCAATACTATCTACCTATACCTACTTCACTTAAAAATAGATACTTATAACTACTTTAATTAATAAAAGTACCTACGCTTAATAATTTTTAATTTGAACGAATATTAAAACACTACCAAAACAACTCATACCTATTTTACAAAATAACAACAAAAGAAATTCAAATAAACTATTTAAAGACTAAAAGTCGCGCTGATAAGCACGGTTTCTCAATATCAATTATTGTCTGTCAATAAGGTCGAACGCTCTGAACGCATCAACAGCCAAATAGTGAATGAAGCTGAGAAGCTCGCTCTCGGACCTCCCGCCTTTTTATACCCTACCGCCGCCGCCGCGACCCGTGTCGAGCGCGGCAACCGTTACACAAAAATAATCCTTATTCCTTCAGTATTCACGTGCGACGGCGCGATGGCTTATTTCATGTATAACTTTGGTGTTTCTATACCGATTTCTATGGATTATTTTTTTATTGAATAGGTAATAATGTTAACTTTTTTAAATTAGGGATGAGTGAGAGTATTATAAACGTAAGAGTAAACAAATATAATCAGAATGCTCCGAACTGCTAAGCTATCAGGAGTTACACGTGTTATTGTGAGTCAACCACAAAAGATAGACATATGCTGTTGCGGGATATTTTTTAGACAATTTTATGTAGAATATTTCCGTCATACATGATTTCTATGTAACTTTAACCATTAAGGCTGCACACGCGACGGAAGCTTAAAAAATGGAGTAACTTCTCCCGTTTTCCCAACATTTCCCTTCACTACTCTGCTCCTATTGATTGTAGCGTGATGAAAAGTATACTATAACCTGCCCAGGAGTATGAACAATAATTGTACCAAGTTTCGTTAAAATCCGTCCAGTAGTTTTTGTTTCTATAAGGAACATACAGACAGACAGACAGACAGACAGACAGACAGACAGACAGACAGACAAAAATTTTACTGATTGCATTTTTGGCATCAGTATCGATCACTAATCATCCCCTGATAGTTATTTTGAAAATATATTTCATGTACAGAATTGACCTCTCTACAGATTTATTATAAGTATAGATATAGACTAGAATTGCCACACTGACAAGTGTCAGGAACGCTTTCTCTCGAGGGCGGACTGTTGGTAATTGTCACTCACAAAACCTTTTAAAAAGTTTGGATCATTTTATTCATAGCGACGAGCATCCCAGAAAATAAAAGAAGGTGAAAGAAGCCAACGAATGAAAGACAAAATCTTTTATTAAATGCAACAAAAGGCCGCCGTTGTTTAATTAAGTCAGAAAGTTATTAAACTTTCAGTGACCCCAAAGACACAACTTGTTTTAGACGTTTGCCACCCTAAAGCAATATGACTTTACGTGGGCAGTTGGACACTGCTTACAACCTGAAGCTAGATATTAGTTTAAAGTTTGCGTTTATGCTGGTTGTTTAGGAAAACAAAAATATTCTAGTCTTGCTTTTGGCATGAAGTAAATGGCTGGGAAGCTCGGAGTCTATTTCCGTGCTTCCGATTTAATGGTCCCGAGAACCAGAAGCAAAGTCCAGTTAGATTCTTTTTACTACAAAAAAATTGTTGTTAATATCTAGTTAACCATTTTTCTCCTGCACTGATCAATAGGTATCTTGCACCAGTTGTTTTCGATAGTCTTGACTTTGCCAGATTGATATTTCTGCTTCTGGAAAAATAGATAGTATTTGAAATAGGTATATTTTATCAATAATCCTTTTACCCGACTACGGCAAAGCCAAAAGATGGTTATGATTTTATCAGTCAATGTATGTATGTAATGTTCGTCTATTCACTCATAATTCCTAAACTCCTCGTTGTATTTTAACATAGATAGGTATCGTTGGAAGCGTTATGCTGTTCCGCGAGTGATATGATATATATGATGTTACATAAAATCCAAGATGGCGGCTTATAGCCGATGTAAAGTGTAAGTGAAAAAAAAATAAGATTAATACGAGTATGTCGTGTTTTGTATCTTCTGAAAGGTCTTAAGTAGTGTTCTCTGAAAGTATTAATTATACATACCGAAGATTAGAAGCCGACCCTAACATAGTTGGGAAAAGGCTAGGCAGATGATGATGATGCTCGTACATATATATGTCGGAGACAGTTGTCAATTAAATTTGAGGGATAGTCAACAGAATTCGTTATGATTTGTTTTCTTATTATTAATTTAAGTGATTTTACTATCAATTATTGTCTATTAATTCGGAACATTTATTGAGTACTCAGTGTACGCGCTAATTGATTTTAGCAACTTTTGATAATTTTGATAATTGTAACCGATGGTTTTATTCAAACCAATTGATGACATGTTACTTTGATTTCAAAACGATTTACTTTGTGAAATCACTATTGTTTATTTAAGACAAATTATTCTTGTTGTATTATTCGATTTGTAATGCGAGTTATAATGTGAATCTATTTGATTTAGCACATTTTAATATTTTGTATCAAGTAAACACGATGACGTATTTCCGTACGCCATTTGGACAGAGTTGTTGTGGGGCGAGTGCGTGGTGGGGACAAACCTTTATAACTGAGCGCACTCGTTTGTGCTACACAGTCAATAAGAGTCAATAACGGTCAGTGACAGTCGGTCACAGTCAGTGAGAGTCAGTCGGTGTTCGGACTTGACTCCTGACAGAGCACTAGCTCCCGACAAACCTGTCGGTTTACTTAGGTGGCTCTGTCACTATACGAACAGTAATCGATCCTACGCTTTGTTCGCAATTACTTTGTACTGTACATAATTATTTTACTGTGTATCTAGTTGTGTCGTGTACCTACAGTGTGTGATTTGCTAGTGTGATTAATTTGTTCGTGATATTATAATTTGATTTGAACTGCAAACGGTTTTTCTACTGCGCAATAATCAACACTACCCACAGTACGCCCACAGTAGTTAATCAAATATGCCTGATAATAACTAGATGCCAATAACCTACTCCTGATCCGACATATACATAAGCCCCTACTGATGAATTTTCCCAAACCAAAGAAGTGGATGGAGAAGTGTAACATTTTCAATGATCCCAAACCCCAAAATAATTCAAATAAAAATGAAAAACTAAAACCCCACTACGACAAAAACGCTAACTAAAATGATGCCTATTTAACAAGACATAACACACAAACAAATAAAAAATCCGGAGTCACACGTAATCTGTTCGATTTATGGCCCTAATCACATGAAGTGTGATGTCTTGTAGGTAGGTAATAGTTACCTTTTAGTTGGTGTTTTTATTGTAGTTGGTTTTGATTGATAAATATTGTAGTAAGCAAGATATTATAGCCAACAAGCAAAGTGTAGGTTAGCTAGTTACCTATTTTATATTCTAAGCATCATGTTGCTATGGGAACATAATCCTTACTGAGCCCTATAACACGTACTACAAGCGTTTGACAAATTGACCCAAAAATCTTAGGGAAACCAGGTCATAGTAGAATGTTATGTTCAGGTGACTGCTGCTCATCCACTTGATATGATCCTTTAGTACCCTCCAGGCTCGCGGGAAGAGGGGCTCTCTATTCTTAGCCCGGGGCTGGCATGAGCCCTCTATTTATAAATGCGAACATTCATGGTTCCTTCTGCCTTGTGGTTATGTCTCAATTATTTGGGGTAACACTAGATAGATATCTAATATAACCCTTTCATGTAATTATTATTTATTAAGTAAGTAAAATTGGATTAAGAATATCTAAACACTTATACATATATTAATAATAACTTAACCCAAAACAAATATAGTTGAAAAGTAAACAAAACTATAGTTGCGAGCAGAACTGCGTGCAAAGCTAGTAAAACATAACTGACTGAACTATCCCAAAATAAACGGGGCAACAAAAATGGTCGATAAATCCGCGCAATTTCATCGATGTCGGTATAATAAAACACGGACGATAGAGAACGCAATGCTATTCCAATGGGCGATTTCAATATTATTACGATCACGTTCCACTAATATTTGACTGTCCAATTGCATAATACGCGAACGACGTCTATAATAATATTTATAGTGGACGCTCAGCATTTTTAACGTTTAAAGGTAGAAAGGTATTTTGGGAAAAATATTACTTTTTTATTGGAAAGGTTGGCAAACAAACTGACGCGACACGGCGGCGATCGACGGGTGACGTCACAACTGATGGAAAGTTCCGCAGCCTGTAAACATCTGCAACAAGCGTATCTACCCACCTATTTGCCAACGCGCTCTGCCAACCTTAGAGACAAAGTTGGAATGTCTTATGTGCCTGTAATTTTACGGAAGCGCATGCCTTCCGACCCAGCACACAGTACCTACTTAGAAACATGAGTAATGCTTTGGTTCCTAGGTAAGTGGTTCTGTGGTGATTTTCACCAATATTAAGGTGTCAAAAAATACTCTGTATTTGGACAGCCGTTATTGTGTGGCCGTACACCGCTTTCTTAGGAAACCAAAGCTGAAGTACCTATTGTCTCTGGCCGGAGCTCTACAACTAAGAGGCCGTCTGCACGAGCGAGAGAATCGCGGCGATAGTCTCGCCGTGCCTTCAAATTTTCGCCACGATGATATCGCCATGTGGAGACAGGTTCTAAGAGATTGTATAGAAATACGTGGCATGACGATAATATCGCCGTGATTCACTTGCTCGTGGAGACGGGCCCTAAGGGAAGGGCGCATTCCACCAAACTTTTAGGTATACTCGTACATAGAATAAGGCTTATACTGAGTATAAATTTTGAATTTTTGACAGTTTTTTCATATTAGAACTTTCAGACGTCAATTTTATTCCATGGATTAGCTATCTGACTTTGGTAAAATCAGCCCTAAGCCTCTATATAAAACTCTTTTTCCTAGGGAGGGCAGGCGTGATGATTTTTATGAAGTTTTTGATTGATTGAAGTACTTTATTTTCATAAAATAACACGTTACAGTAATTTTGTTCCTATGAATATTTACCAACGCAAAATTGTATTAAATCACCCCTGAATGTTTTATGCTACAGATTATTTATATACATTTTATACGACCTTTTATGTGTGAATTGTTTTAATGTGTAAATTTTTAGTAGACTTAAACCAAACTACCCTTTATTTCATCATCATCTGCCTAGCCTTTCCCAACTCTGTTAAGGTTAGCTTCCAGTCTAACCGGGTGCAGCTGAATACCAGTATTTTACATGAAGCGACTGCATATCTAAACTCTATAACCCAATTACTGGGTAAAACGACAACCACAACCAAATATGTATGTCCATAAATAAAACTCTATTTTTTCCAAATATTTTCGTTCAGAAACGTTTCTCTAACTTGATAATTCTGTTTAAATGTTTCAAAATCTGTGGCTAGTAGGTAAGTCCCCAAGGGCTTGGACCTAAGCCTAACCTAACCTAATTGTGTGATTATTTGCCTAACTTTGTTTACTTATCGTATTCACAGCGACCGAACTTGCCGAAACAAGCGAGTTTCGACGCAATCCCTAGACATTTTCTGGGAACCTTAATTTTCGTGTAGAAATAGGTGTAATACCTATAGTTGGTAATAGATATCAACTAAGTAGAACGAAATTAATACCGTCCTACCAATATTAGGTAAGCAGGTACCCATCTAAATGTAAATTATGTATTCTTCTTTTTCGCTCAAATTAAAATGAAAAAATATATCAGTACATTTTTCTCTCAAAACTTAATGTATTTATTCACCGTTGTTTATTGAACTATCTGTACTACATTGTGTGACGTTGTATGGGCTAAAGGTTCTTTGACCGTAGCTTTCTAAAATCATAACTTAACTAGAACTTACCTCTACTTGTTCCTGTTGACAGCGATGCGCACGAATTTTTTGATGTCCTATGATTCTTTTGCTTATTTTTTCATATTCATGTACATATTATTATTTTGAATGTTAGCTTATAGTATGTAAATATTATCAAGAAATAAATTGAATCTTAAAATTTATTTAATTTCTCATCTTATCTAAAAGGGTGAATACAAATTGGTAGTTTTATTTTTCAATTCACTATGCAAGGCGAGTTCAGCTAACGGTTATCATGAACTTAGAAAGTATACAAACTAAACCTACCTACTAACAAACTTTATGGTACCGTATACTTCGGTTTAAAATTGTAATAAATAAACTTCTATTAATCTTAGAACCTTAGAATCTTCCAGCAGTCTGTATAAAGAAACAGGGTTTCTCCAGTTAAAAATAAACCACCCGACCCATGGGAGTTGTTAAAGCCAACTAAGAGATTGTTTCAGAGCATGCAGTAGTTGGCCTCTTAGTACAATGCTCCGGTGCAGTAATAATACAAGCATGTACCTACCTATTGTATGTACCACCCACAATCCCTTTACCAAACAAGGGATTTTGACCGGTAATTGGAGCTGCCTATAAGTACTCACAAGCCCACACTCAGCAAGCGACGTCGTATAATATCATAAATTATTTAAATTTTCTTTAGTACTCCCAGAAGACAAGCACCACTTGAAAGTAAAAATGATAAACACGAATAATGAGCAATAAAACTGACGATTTCAGCTCTCGACACGCTAATGGCGTCCTTCTTGTTCATAATAATAAGAAAAAATAAAAATAAAACAGTCCGCTGAATTGAAATTCTAATGTCTCTTGAATAATTGAAAACGTTTGGGTACCCACTGAAGTTTTTCCTTAAATATTTGAAAAAACAAAAACCATATCTAATCTGTCGGTTGTTTCGTACACAGAAACTCATTTCGCCATTTTTCAATTTATTTTGTTTGAGTTTTGCCCACGAGCAGAAATTAGTTTCCTAGTAAGGTTGGTCGCGTGTAGGTACTACCTACTATAGAAGTGAATCGTTCAAGCAATTTTCCTAATTTTCATTTTATTTGTAACTAGCTTCTGTCTGTAGGTTCGCCTGTGTCGATGTCGAAAATTGTCCCATGGGAACGTGCTACCGGCACAAAAAGTAGTCTATGCCCTGCCTCAAGATGCCATCTGCCATATCTCCTTGCCAAATTTTATTGGTATTCCTTCAGTGGTTTAGGCGTGAAAAAGTATATAGGTATATTGGATTTCTTGGGTTTTAATGTTTTGGCGCGGTGATTTGATCTTTTAACATCAGCTTGCTGCCAGTGAAAGTCCCGTCAAAATCGGTCCAGCCGTTTTGGAGATTAGCTAGAACAAACAGACAGTTAGACAAAACGAATGTTTTTTTTGTTATTAAGCACCGTATATTCTTTCATATTATTATGCATTTCGTAAAAAGCTGTTAGGTATTTTGACATTACAGACATTTCAATGTTATTTATTTGTGTATATTGAAA
This sequence comes from Amphipoea lucens, assembly GCA_947508005.1. Taxonomy (NCBI): domain Eukaryota; kingdom Metazoa; phylum Arthropoda; class Insecta; order Lepidoptera; family Noctuidae; genus Amphipoea; species Amphipoea lucens. The sequence goes on from OX382358.1 coordinate 11,073,232, forward strand.
CCTGGACATAGGCTAAATTTCAAGTAATTACTGAAACTACGAGTAGGTACCAAGAGTTTTTATTGCTCATCAACCCGTGTAGGTAGTTACCATAAAATTTAACAACATTAATAAATTATGAAGACGAGTTTAATACATTATTTAGGATATATGAATACCCTGGGTTGTAAATATAGCGGGAAGTAGGTAAGTAAGTGGTAGGTACTTATTTGAGCTCCCCCAGTACTTGGAGATTAATTAGCGAGTATCGTAAAGAGCAATAACGCGTCGGGTTTAAAGATGGCAGTAGTGTGACATAAAGTTTGAGCACCATTTGAGAGAGCTTTTTGTGCCGGAGCGCGAACGATTGCAGAGAGGGCGCGGTCACACTAACGTGATGCACTAATTTCCCGTTTTTAGAAGCGATTTTGCATCGCAACGCCCGTGACATAACTATGCAACAGAGGTTCAATATAGACATACCTATAAAGTTGCCTATACCTATTTACCTTGACGGTATATAGTGAAGCAGTCGCGTGTTGAAGGTTGATGAATCGACCAAGGAGTAAGATAGTAAGTATTGTTGGAACGAAGTCCTCTTTAACGTGGCTTGCTGTAGGATTAAACTGGTAGAAATCTGCATATTATAACAAAAAAGCTTTATGCCCCCTCCATGCGACTTTCTTTCATTCTTTTGATAGTTTTCATGGGTTTTGAGAGTCCTAAAACCGAAAGTAAGGTCAAAATGAAAATCCGAGATGGTGGCTGCGAAAATTTTCATCATATGGGTGTCGTTTTCATGGTTTTCGAGGGTGCTGAAGCCAATTGTGAAGTCAAAATAAAAATCCAAGATGGCGACAATATTATGAGAGCTTATACTAGATGGGTCTGTAAGTATTAAAGCGTATTAAATTCACACTTTTTCTCTGTCTCTGTCTCTTTCTATTATATACGAGTATGTGTGCGTGCGAGTATCGTGCAAGGAACTTTGTTTCTGACGGGGGTCCCCCGAACGCACCCGGTTTTTTTTTCATAATTGGAGCTTTACGACACCCTTTTGAAATTAACAGTTAGCGAAGTAGATAAGTAACTACAGCCCAGCAGAGTCACAGGCAAGCTGTCTTGCTGTCATGCTAACATATTCACCGTCACAAGCTCATAGTTAATTAGTTCGTGCCAAGGCGACGGAAGAAACAAAACAATCCACATAATGTTGATATATTTTAATAATGCACTTTAGGTACTCGCTTATCCGTTATGAGCCCCGCAGTATACCCTCAGTTTACTTTTACAACTTGCGCTGAGATAAGCTACCGATATACTTCATGTTGAATTTTATACAGGGTGGTGTAAACTGTAACCACGAATTTAGCACATGATTCCAGAACCCCTAGCGTAGAATTCCTTTGTCGGTTATCAAAACAAAAATATCTACGTAGTCGAAATGTATGTAACAGCATTTGTTTTTAAATAATCGACGAAAAATTTCAACGAAGGCGCCTTCAAAATCATGTACTTACTGAATCAATGGTAACAGGTTGCACGTCGATGTAGCTGCCACTCTGCCCTATACCTAACCACATAATATGCCATCACAAATACCGCATCCTTAGCAAAACTTCAATAAATAATACCTCTGATCTGATGGCTACAATTAAACATTCCAAACTTCTAAATTACGTAGTATTCTAGCTCTGTAACATCTAAAATTCATCAATGTAACTAAATATATCGATTTTCAATATTACTTAAGCAAACAAGTATCTACGGAGTTCTAAACAGCTACTACGCATCTATCGAGCAAGTTTATTAAAGTTCCCAACTATTCGACACATAAGGTGTAGGCAAGTTAATTCTACGACGTACCTACTTGGGCCATTGTGTTTTAATCTAATTTATAAGGAGAGGATTTATGAGGCCGTAGAGAAGGGAAAATAACCTCACGCAACGTGTATGTGCCGGTTCTATTGGATACGTGAGCGTGATACATCGAACAGCTCTCCGCAACACGTACGCAGGCGATTTATCTCGGCGACTCTTTGACAAAACCCGCCCCAGGCCCCCCTCACGTCACTTGTCTACACACAATAAAATAAATAAAACATATCTCCACCACACTCAAACACCGTTTACTTATACGACAAAACCTATGCACTCCACATAAATATTTGTTACATTTCTAAACTCAACTATAATTAGCCCAGCAAGGAGTTCTCATTTTTATTTAAGTAGTAGCGGAAATGAAAAATATTAATGACACAAATTTTAAGCTGAATCCAGCGAGCCGGGGGCGTACTCAGACCAAATGAAATGTTGATTTTATGACGCGCGTTTTACGTTCTACTGACGGCAGATGAAACAAAATACACGTTCATTAGCGCAGACCGGGAAATTATATTACAGTTGGTACTTGATTATGAAATCACCGGCCCCACACAGCCAGTTCAAGCACCTACTCTCAAGTGTACATGCTTCACTCTACTCTGCAATTAGTGCATTTGGTGTCGAGCCACGGCTAAACTTTATCTTTTCATCTCTTTTACAACTTCCTCAAAGGGCCTACTGTGAGTAACAAACCTCGACATTTGATTAAAGAAAAGTCTTAACAAGAGTGAGCAGTCGTATAAAAGCATTTGAAGTCGTAGATTTAATTAGAATAATGGATTCTTTCAGGCTCCGTGAGTACAAGATACAAGGTTACATGTCGTCGGTTCGTAACAGTTCATATTTTAAAATTAGCATTTGAGCGAGGTTGTAAGTAGCGGATGACATTAGTGCCGGGTCTGGCGACATGAAACAGAATCCACGCGATGCATGCCGACTTAATCCCAGGTAATGGGACGTAATAAAATGTAAGAGGCTAAGGGTAACGACAGACGTGCGCGCGTGACCTGTTATCTTTACCTTTTGGACTACTTAGGAGAACACAAAATCAGATTTTGTTGCTTACGAGCAAAATCTCTTATGGACGTAGTTCGAGCATTAAATTAGATATAATTTACAGAGATCCGTCTGTGAGTCGTTTGTCGTTTATGATGAGTTTTATGAAGGTAATCGATTGAGCGCTTTCTCTCGAGTCATCACGTGTGAATTTTCTAACTTTTTCTTTATGACGTCGGGTTTTGACAAATTAACACGTCACCGGAGAGATACGGTGCGCGCCCCGGGCTCGCCCATCAATATCGACGCGGCCACCATTACTCAATATCACTCAAGTGGAACTGCCCAATTTACAGCTACATTTAACTGATTTGATTGAATCCACCGAAAGTTATCACCTCGAAACGCTTTCAGACTCACATTGATCAAGTAGATGTGAATACATTATGTGCTAGCTATCTATGTTGGTCGTGTAGGGGTTATAGCTGTTTATAATGCAAGCAGTGTCCAAGCAATGTCAATGGTACGTGTTGTTATAGTGCAAGCATACGTGAACTAATTGCAGTAGATTATTCCCAAAGGCCAGAATAACTTGCATCGTATTTCAAACCATATACAATATAAACGCATTATGAGTAGCGTAATATAGCTTATAGCCACTCAAGGAGACAAGAGAGTTTCACTACTTCAAAGAAAACGGAATATATCCTGTCACCACTAAATAATTCCTAGCATTCAGTATTCTTAGAGCTAACATGCGCTTATTTCTGTCACATACATTTTAGAAAGGTTTTCTTCAAAACGGAAAGGAATCGTTCCTCTTCTTTCCGTTCACGTATTCCGCTCTTGACCCTGAAAACATTGGACTTAACCTTCCTCAACGAATATTGCTTCGTGCCGCGAAAAGTTTATAAGATACTTTAGGGATTTTATATTGACTCGCTTAAGATAAACAAAACTATATTGTGAACAACGAATGGACCATAGTATGTCACCCCGTGTTTATACACGGAGTTTTCACACTAGAACCTGTCAAAAAGTTGTACAATTAGGTGTTTTTGAGCACTCAGTATATTAACGTACTGCGTCAACTTGGAAATACCTTCCTACACATATAGGTGCTATTTTTAGTTACTTTATTCAAACAAACATAATACTCGTGTAAATAAGGTGGGTATGAATAACTTAAAACAGATATGAATCTCTGCCATTCGTGACTAAAGTCCCTGACTCCCACGTCTGACATATGAGTCGTCTTCGTTAACCCAGCACTCATGACCCAACCGGGATCATACTCAACTTATAAATGTAGCGGAATCTCACACAATGTCGGTCTGTTCATATTTAATTTCCGCTTGATGTTTGTACTACGTTTTTCATTTGTTTTGTAGTGACGGCCGTCGCAAAGTTGAACATAGCGGTCTGTTAGGTGGGTTCTGTATGAGACGACGCGACTTTGATGTATCGTAGAGCGTCGCTAGTCGGACCCTGAATATTTACGAGAAGCGAAGGCCCAGGCTCCCGTCGCCTCGTGCGCCGGAAACCGTGTCACATTATTCATGAACTATATTTTATGTTACATCTGCCAAAACACACTCATCGGGCGTCGCATAAGATGAATGCTTCAGCACCTTTAGCTTGCTAGATATTGGTACAATATTTTCATTTTGTTGAATAAGTGCTAAACATTTTTGTAATGTAGATGGTATTTTTATTTGTAGCTTTATTTTCTTTTGTTTCGACACGGGCCATGGCAAAATAGTCTCTTTAAAGATTTTTTATAGTACCAGCCGCTACGAACACGCACAACATGGATTAGATAATGTCAACTGCCTAAGTATTCTCTTTTTGTGGTGATAACCTCGAAATCAAACCTAATTTTACTCTAGATATACATACATTATATTACGACAGGTATTTTTAGTAGGTACCTATAAATACCCATTACAAACCATATCGATCTTTAAATAAAATAGCCACGAATACAAGTCAATCCGTGTCGCCACCACGCATCGCCAGATATCTCATTAGTCGAAATTGGCCATAAAGAAATATTTTCGATGTTCAGTCAAATCCATACGTAAAATTCGTAAAAATATTTCAAAGAGAATTGTCCTTATGTGGAATATTTTATTATACAACGTGATACCTGTATAACAGATGAAGCCATGCCAGCCATAATATTTTATAACGTTTTCAATTTAAAGATCTTTGTTACTTTGTTTATTCTAACAAACATTTTTATGTTCAACAACGTGAAAGCTTTCCAAATTACCTTACAATATCTTTTATTTGTCGTTGATTATTGACTTCCTGACTGAACATTTCATTCCAGTTAACGAAGCAAAGAGCTATTTTATTGTAAACACTTTGTTTACGAACAGCAACCGAAAATAACAAAGTCAACAGTTATTTGGGCAATAAATATCTTTATTTTGAATTCGAACGTGCGTAAAGAATAACGGAACAATACCAGAATTAGGTGTAACTCACCGTTATTACAGGCATTCGGCAACCGACCTAATTTTTTACGCAAAGTGCCTCCAGCTGTATTCAATATTTATATTTGCAAATTTTCAGCCGAGTCGCGAAAATTTTAACCTAGAATTCGATTATTTTGGTTGAAATAACCGAACACCTGGGAGTAATTATTATGAAAGATAATAGTGTTCTGAAACATAAATGAATAGTCAACAATACAATGGTCATATCGTGGAGTGCGTCTCTATAATGATGTGCCTAAAACTAAGAGTTCAAAGAAAAACATTCAGCCAGAGTAATTGACCGTCTCGTCGTATTAAATTATATTTTTATTCAAAGAAACGAAAAATGTAGAGAAATAAACGAAGAGGTAAATTACGGGCACCGCAATAATTTCTCTTGTGGACATTTTGTTTTCCTTTATTGGTCATATTTATCAGTGCGAACGCCCGCAGTGGCAAATAAATCGCTTGCTCATTTCAAGTGAACCTCTTATTTCTTAGACGCGCGCACTGAACGAGGTTGGGGACGATTAAACTATGTGATTTTGTTCCTCTCGAAGTTTTATGTATTCTTCGCACGCTGCGCAAAGGTTGGCGGATGTCCGACATTCATCTTCTTTCCGGTATTTAGTTGCGATGATTATTTACCCGGATGGAAAGAAATAAAAAAATAGGGGAAAATAGGAATGAGTTTTACCAAAAAAAATGTTTAAACAAGTCCTGTAACTACAACACGGAATGTTTATAAAAATCGCCACTTTATAAAATATTTTTCGTATAAACCGCTCGCGAACTCCAATAAAAACAGCGAACGCAAACAGTGGACAGTTGACACATTTGCCGAAATAAGAACATGAAATATTAACTATATAAATAACTATTTTATCCACGTACCATTTTTATGCACCTACTGGCAATTTTCCGGTGCGATGTCCGCTACGTAAACTTAATTGGCAACCCGTACAGAAAAGAGAAGAATCAACTTTGTTCGAAGCTGCCGCATCTAGCTTCTTAATGACTCATGAATCTAGATACTTGCACGACTAGCTGTGTCCCATTTAAACGCTTAGAGGAGAAGAAGAATCTCGTGTGTGACAGACTTTAAACTTAAAATTTTCTAAATACCCAAGTTTGATTGTTAGCAAATGCACTCCACTCTTCGCCGCGTCGTAACCGAAAGCGAAAATCGTGCGAGAACGGAATCATCGCGTTCGTTTATATGAATTCAGGTACTCGCACGATCAATCAAGTCACGTTTTACGTCATAATTCATGTAAAGGACCGCGTAATCGCGTATTCGCGCGACAGTCGTTTTCAGTTAGGACACAAGGTATACCTAATTTTAAGGTAACTAAATTAATTGGTTGGTAACGGGTTGCTATAACTCACTGACCGGTATTTATAGGCCTGAAAACGGTTCGTGAGTCCGTTATTATATAAGATTTGATTCTGAAGATACCCGATCTATACACGATTAAGGAAGGCGCGGTCAGGCTGTCAGTCTGTGTCTGGCAGGCTCATACGTTGTTCAGGCTGACCGACTAATTCTCTGACCGCTGCTTGAATTCATAGTGGCATGAAGGCTAGTAACAGAAACAGCCTCACGTTTGGTCTCAGAAACCAAACAGGAGGTTTATCACTGCGTTGTTTTAACGCAGAACATTCCATTATAGTAGCCACTAGCTTTTGCCCGCGGCTTCGTCCACATGGATGTCGGAAAATATCCCACGGGAACGAACTACCGGGATTAAAAGTATATGTTAATCCAGGATAGAGACTATATGTGTGCCAAATTTCATCCAAATCCGTTCAGCCGTTTTTGCGCCAATCCGGAACATACATCCAGACAAACGGATAAAAATTCTTCATTACTATTTTATTACATGTATAAACAGCCTCGTACTTCTTTGGGTACTTATGACGCGTGCCAGCAATTTTCCCCTGACTTTAAAAGAATTGCGTAGAATCGTTTCGCTTATTTAAATCACGATGAAATAATCTTTCATTTTGCCATTCTGCCCACAAACCGCCTTCGCAATACCGTCAAAGGAAAAGTAGCATTAATACCATTCAAAGAAACCACAAATATAGAAAAAAAAAATTTTTCTCTAGACAAAGAATATAATGTCGGGCATTGTTAAGTGAGGATTATCAAAAAAAAAAACGTCGGCTTCATAAACATTATCTAGAGCGCCTAAGCGTGTTTGAACTAAGCAAGTTTTGCATTGTAGGTAGAGTTTCCTACGTAGTGCCCACACGAAACACGCCACGTCTCCACGAGCATACCTATACACCTACATAAATCGAGTCAGCTTATTGGTTTATCGAGGTCTTAAATTTTACACGAGGAATATAAAACCTAAGATGACTGTTTCAAACTACATTAGCCGCGTATGTCGATATTATTACGATAATACAAGTGGATTTATAGTTTTCGTTGTAAATAGTGTAATATTAGTAAAAAATATCAATATACAACAATCGGAAAACTCATTTTCACTTTTATTACATATTTTAATATGTTTACGTACGGATTTCTTCTTTGTCTTCAAAATACGTACTCCAAAGATACCTAGGTCAAAAGCTATATTCTAGGACAAAGTACCTACGTTCTTCACATTTCCTCATAAAAAAGCCTCAAGAGCACATCTCGTTCGATCCGAGATCGAATTATGAGTTAAATTGCAGCGCGATGAACGCTGCTCAGCCGGTAAATGGGGAATATAAATTTGTCTTAAACAAATTCTCTTCCTAATGACGGTGATACGTTCTCGGGGAAATTACAAGTGCTACAGTTCTTTGTTTATTTTTGATGTGTGATTCATTTGTCTGAAATATGAAAAATCGGAAATACTTAATGAAAGGCTTTGATATCAGTGTCGACATCATTATCAACATCAATATAAAAGGGCGCTGGGGTAAGGGGAAAAGTCTACGAAAACAACCCTTCTGAAACAGAAAACAAAGCAATATACAATTCACGATAAAAACAAGTGATTCTTCTCTTTCTGCGGGCATCGTTAGTCGGTATTATTATTTGTAGTTTGAAGAGTGTAGTCGATATTTGTAACTCTTTCATCTTTAGACAAAGGGTTACGCATAATGAGCATATTGTAACATTATGCCCTGCATCTAAAAATATTTACTTGTCAGGATTTCAAAAACAGTAAAGCCTAGCATTGCCTACAGCCGGGAGCTAGGACTGATAAATAAAATAGATATGAAACTAATTAGAGAATCAAAGAAACTTTGTCACAGACGACAGACAATGTCGAGAACTTCCTTTTGAAGGGAAATGCCTGTTGTAAACAAAATGTTCTTTCTGCTTAACAATGTTAGAATACAATTCGTAAACTAAAAGAGGCATCTCTTCGAAGTCAAGATTTGTGATTTGAACACAAAGACAATATTCATCCCCTAGCCTCTTCTTAACTAACTTTGTGGTCGGCTTCCATTCCAACTGGATAGTCTTTGAACATAAATACTAAATGAAAGACTAATGACCAAGAGTACCTAACCTAACCTACATATTTCTCAAAGATCATTTTGGTATAGGTACATATCATTTTGGATACATTTTCCCACAAGACCAGTAAACGTTCAAAATCTAGTCGCAATCTCATCTTAGCTGCAATCAATGTCATAAATGTGTCAAAAATGTAGGGAAATAAAGGGTGTTTTTGACAGATTGAGACCAAGATTAGACTGCGCACGTTCTTAAAAATACGAGAATTGCCCCCAGGTCTACAACGAATAGGTGACGCTTCGAAATTCGATCAATAACTAGATGTGATTCCGCAATTTCGCTTTCGGACTTTACACTTTTTATTTGTTTTTATGTGATGTATGTATCTGGTGTGTCTTTAAGTCTGTGCTAAATAAATGTATCTATTTTCTTTCTTTCGATATGTATTCGGTCATTTGAGTGAGGTGCAAAGTAGACATTACGAAATAACACTATGGGTGACGGGAATAGTAGTATCGTTGTTAGTGCAACAAGGCTGGATTCCCTTTGCCTTCAGCCAATGATTTATTTCTTTTGAAACGGACGCATTCCAGCTGTGGAATTTTATAATCAGTCATACTGATTTACTACCCAGGAAATGAATTTTTAAGCAAATTATTGGCCATTTATGTGATGAATACCCAGACAATTTAAGTTAGTAGTCAATTTGCAGGCATTTTACTTAGTGTAAATTAAATTATTTCAGCACCACTGCGCTCAAACCGGTGAAGGAAAACATCATGAGGAATCCGGTATGTGCTAAAACCAAAATTTCGAAGACATGTGACATCTACCAACCCGCACTGGGACCTCGTGGTGGATTATGGGCCACTCCCTCTCACCGAGAGGAGGCGTGTGTCCCAGCAGTGGGGACATTATAGGCGGATTATACTACCTATCCAAATTTTCTAAAACCATGAATTTATTTATTAAAACTTTATGCACAAGAAAAAAAAATACTGTACAAAGGCGGACTTACTGCCTGAGGCATTTTCTACCAGTCAACCTTATGGTGATGCAGAGACAAAACATGGCAGATGCAACATACAAGATAAATAGCTAGGAAATGACTATAAAATACAAGAATAAATACTAATACATAGACAGATACAAACATATAAACAAAATTAACTGTCAGGAGAAAAAAATATCGGTAGAGGAGAAAACGAATCCAGCAAATCAGAGCTGGGATGTTACGGCAAATTTCTGACGGATATGTTCACGTGGCTTCGATTTAAAAGATAACTGACTGAATTTACTGTTCAATTCTACCTACGATTTTTTGAAAGGAAGTGTAAAATAAATGTGAATATTGGTTATTGTAAGGACGTATTGTTACCAACTGCGGGAATTCCCTCGACATCATGACTAGATTCATTCATAATTAATTTCATGATTTGTACTCCCCGCATACGTAGGCAGACAATATAAGCTTGTAATTGATTACGGAAGCTGCAATGTTGTTGTCGGATGATACAACATACCTACCTATTTTACGTAGTTACATATTGGTAGTTGTATGGCTGTTTTATACTTACGTATAATGTTATTGTTTGCGTCGTCATAATGATAAAAGCTCCTTGTGTCGGACTGATATTATTTGTTTTTACACAACCTCCGCTGTACAAGTTTCAATATGATGGTCGATTGATAGAAATAGGTAGGTATCTAATAAACTTTTGCAGGGATTACAAACCTACATTAGGAAGAACCTACACTACTACATATTAAGAGATGAATGAGTATTGATGCATGTTCCATAATGGATTCATAGTTCCTACTTTGACAGTCCCTACTCAAACAGACGACAATATTTAACACATTATGACAACAATTTCTATGAGTAATGAGGCGCTTAGACTTATGTTTGCAATGTACAAATTGTAAAGTAACGGTGTACTCAATTGCTCATTGTTGAAAAGCCTAACAATAAATAAATATGTAACAAAAAATGACAACAAAATCACTTTTGTCTAGTCAGACAAAAATTATTTGATAAATTATACCGATAAAATACAACGTATATTACTTTGTTGTAAAAAATACATTGTAATCTACTTTGTAAGCGCAATTCTATAAACTTTACACATAAAGGTTCCAACTAAAAATTATAAGAATAAAAGAAAGACATAAATCGTATCAGGCGCTTATCTTTCACAAGTTGTAGGAATCAAGCGAAACGGGTTAGTATATGCTCCTTGGCAGTGAGCCAGCGAGCCAGCTTTACTTAAGCACTATTGTGGTTTTTACGTGCCTTTAAACGATTCTATCGCAACTATTTTTTACACCCTAGAACAAAGTTTGATGTTACGTATCGTCCTAGTTTAATAGCTAAAATTAAAATCTAGGCATACCCTCGCAATTTAGATTAGAAAATATTTGGGCTGTGTTATTGTGTGATATTTAGACTCAACAAAAGGGAGGACTATTCTTTTATTTTGACTAGTTTTTAACCCATTCTGTGAGTATACTCAGTAGACTATTTGAATTTGTTCGTTAGATTTATTTTTTTCATGCGGAGTCATGATTAGCATAAGCTTATTTGCTGATTGTGCATCCAAACGAATTCTATACATATTTGCCAAATAGCAATATTTGACATTCGACTGTCCCCGTTCAACGTCGCTCTATTCAAATTTCCTTAATACGTTTATGAGGTCCCTTTTAACAAAGGTAACGTACCTAGTTCCCTGAAGAACACTGAAGGTCTGACCCAAGTTCACAAGTAGCCGACTCGAATTTCGTAACACGAAAAAGTTTGTGTAACAACAGTGTGCGCCGGCGGTCTTCCCCGAGGACGCAGCCACAACAAATTACTGGCAAACAACTTCGAAATAAATTAACTCTCAACTTTCAAGCGTTTTACTTTCTTTTTGTTAGACGAAAAACAATTTCCTTTGTGTTTTGTTTACGTTGTAACGTTCTTTGGCGTGGAAACCGTTCGGTGAAAAATAAACATATTTTTATGTATCGGCAAGTAGCAAATATTAAAGGATCTAAAAATATTTTTATTCTACCCACTTACTGGTCTATGTGTAACAAATATTTGATATAGATACGATGTGTCCTATGCCTACGCGTGCTCCAACAAGTGAACAAAGAAACAATGTTTTTGATCCTTTGGATTATCTAATGAAAACACATTGCTTTTATGTCCACGGCAATAGTCAGACACTTTAAGTAGGTAATAGTTACTTATTTAATGTTCCTAAATGAACACAATCTTGAAGTTTATTAGTCCAATTCTATTTTAAATAAAAGTGCCAAAAATGTTGATTTCTACGTAGGTACCTAATCTTTAAAACTTCGTTTAAAATACAGCAAACATTTTATTTTTAAATAGTCTTCTTAAATTGGTACAAAAAATCGTAAAGTTTAGCTTAAATTCTGCGAAATTTTATCTGAAAATACCTACATCTCACTACAAACTCTCACTCACGAGTTTGCCAGATATAAACGAACGAAGGGTCGGACACAGGGACGGATGGACATGAAATTATAGGGATGCCCACTGGCCACGAAACCTAAATCATAGGTATATACTCTCATGTAAGGGTTGGTCAGATAACTTCCTTACGTCATCGTCAAAAATACAAATGTGTATAGTTCGTTTCAACCCTAGTTGTGAAACTTGCGGTCGTCGAGTGCGAACAAGGTTCCGCATAAATTGCTTTTAATTTCCCGCTTTGTCCATAATACATGATTCCACGGGGTGTGTAATGTTTGGTATAATAACAAATGTACTAATTTCACTTGAAATAACGTTCATATAATATAATTTTCATATGCTATAATATCAAATAACCGAAACTCATATGACCTAATGTTTTATATCATATAATTTTCCTTTAATATAATAACATTTAGTATAACGTTCATTTTATATAATTTTTAATATATATAGTATTCTTTTTATATAATGTTCATTTGACCTAATGTTCTTTTGACCTAATTTTCATGTTTAATGGTCACAGTTCTAACCTAACTGAAATGGCACCAAAACCAAACCTTAAAATATTCTATGCATGGTCGAGGGTGGGCTTAGTCGACGGAGCCCCCGTGGTTTATAAAAAAATAACCACGAACGGGATGGCGGGGTCGTGTGAGCGAGCGAAGCGAGCGAATAGACCCCGCCATCCCCTTCTAACCTAACCTGTCCGAGTCGGGGTGCCCTAAAGTCCAGATTGCAACCAGTTTCTCCTGGTAACAATAGTTGAGGGTGGCAGGTGTATAGGGTATAAAGCGAAGAAAAAAAAAACTTAAATTATATTAAAAGTTACTTAAAGATTATGAATATTATAGTAAATGAATAATAATTATACTAAATGAATATTATGTCAAATGGGCATTATAGGAAAAGTTCATTATATCATAATAAATTAGGTAAAATGAAATTGTATCAACAATTCATTAGCTCAACTAATCATTATATTAAACAAAATTATATTAACTAAAATTAGGTCAAGTGAACGTTAGACTTTTTGTTATTATATCAACCGATACACACCCGATTCCACGTTAATGAGTCCGGAACGTTAATATTCAAGGGCCTCCGTGTAATCATTCGTCTGTGCCGCCGACTGGTAAACCCGACCCACTTATTTATATTTACACTAAACTGGATCCTGATACTGTTGTTTTCTCAAGAAAATTTGAATTTGTTTATTCAATTTCGACTCATTTTGTAACATTTTGTTGTCAAACAATATGCTAAAGATACAGTAAATTAGATTCTGCCTTTGATTTTATGGAGCAAATTAATTTCGGGCTGCTTATTAGCCCCGGCAAGACGTACATATAATGTTTAATAGAAGTTAACAAGCATGTTCTTATCATGCTCACATGTGAAACAAAATTACGTATCTCTTGATCATAAAGTGTTGTAGATGGATTCGATGATATAAAACGTGGGTATCACTACATATATTAAATTTACATAGGTCTCTCGAAATGTGAGATTTATTTGGGCTATTAATTGTTGTTTAATAACTGTGAATAATTTAGAAATTTAAATTGTCTGTGGCTATATTTACGAGTATCTGCAACAGACAGAGGGTAACTAATAAATGTAAGCACCTGTTTATATGTATATTATTGCCTTTAACAGTAATTAAACAGATAGTGAATGGGAACTAGGTACCTACATAACTTTAGATGAACATTAAAAAACTTGAAAGAAAGTCTACGGATATTATAGGGCAATACTATACAGGGTGAATTTTCCAAGTGGGCGTGGGTGGCCAAATTCTAAAGTATGAGGAATAGCGAAAAGTACTCAAAGGAGTCGCGGGCTCGATTTTGATGAAAACTAAAACTGCATCATTGGATTTTTGAAAAATCAATATTTCTAGCCAGGAATCGAACCTGTTGATTTTGAAAAAAAAAACACATACTGTATTATTACACCATTCGATAGTGTCCCTAATAAGGATCAAATTCTGGGAAGTAATGACATACGGCAAACGTAAGGAAAATGTTGAATTTTAATAAACTGGTGCTTATTTTAAAGTATTCATACCTACATTACGTACCTTGTTCGAAATGATGCTCAATATTTTTATTAACACACCCACAGCGCAGTCACCTTCACAACGTTATGTTCTAAATTCAAATATCTATACGATCTTTGGAAAATATTCTAATGGAATCAATAATATTGTAATGCTGAATGCAGTACAATCCGTGAGACGTCGAATCCAGCTACGAGTATGTATTGAAAACAATGGTCATTATTTTAAACAATTAATCAGTTAAGGTTTAGTAGGTAGGTAACATAACCTGGGCCCGGCTAAATAATAACAACCACACAGGTCAATCCATCAGGTTAAGCTACGCTTGCCGCGGTTGGTTTATGGATGGGTGACCATCTTTACATACCGAAACCCCTCCATGCCTCGGAAAGCTCGTTAAGCCGTTGGTCCCGGCTGTCATTCCTAGATCTTTGACAGTCGTTACGGGTAGTCAGAAGCTCGAAGGTCTGACAACCATTCTTAACAAGGGGAAGGGGTATCGTATTACCCAGTAACTATGTTGTGGAGGTCAGATAGGCAATCGCTCCATGTAAAATACTGCTATTCAGCTGCATCCGGTTAGACTGGAAGCCGACCCCAATATAGTTGGGAAAAGGCTAGACAGATGATGATGAGATAGGTAGGTAACATAAGACAAATAAAAAAAAGTATTTTGTTAAAAATGAGCTCTTTCCTTTAGTTTGCCGTATGTCATTACTTCCCAGAATTCGATCCATATTAGCGACAATATCGAATGGTGTAATAATACAGCGTGTGTTTTTTTTTTTCAAAATCAACTGGTTCGATCCCTGGCTAGAAATATTGATTTTTCAAAAATCCAATGATGTAGTTTTAGTTTTCATCAAAATCGAGCCCGCGACTCCTTTGAGTACTTTTCGCTAGTCCTCATAGTTTCGGATTTGGCCATCCACGCCCACTTGAAAAATTCACCCTGTATATTTAGTTAAACAATATTCTTGGAGCAAAGTTTCTAAATTAACACTGGCGTTAAATCTACAAAAACAATTGCCCATCGACAGCCCGTTAAGATGGCCCATTTCGTGTTCCACGACAATACAGATTGACACATAAATTGTGGTAGAATTTCCCTTTATTCTGGGAAATTAGACATTCAAAACTCAATTCTCGGCCAAGAGCCCAATTTTGAATGCAATTTACGGCTAATTAGAATCTTAAGTACAGAGGCCGGTTGCACGAGGCGCGAGCTGGAGTCGCGGAGGAAGTTTGCAATGGTCGCGTTAATGCGCGCGAGGCGACGAGGCGCCAGCGCGTTCCCTAATGTGCAATAACTAGCACTGTTTTGTTTCTGTCGCCAACTTAACATTCTCCTCGCTGACTCACTACTTGTCTTAGCTTGGCCGAGCCGAGACCCCGGGTTAAATGTAGCGTGGGATAACCATTTGTTGTGCTATCATATTGTTGATAGAGCATTTGCAAAACCGTCGCATTTCCGAGCCATTTTTTGCTTACCAATTTGGTGAAAACAACCGAATCACCACAATAAAGTACCTACAATAACACAATTACCTGGAGAGGATATATAATAGCTAAAATGCTTCGGAAAACTCTCATGAAATTAAATGTTCACTTAAAGGCCTTTGAGATTGTTTTAACAATTTCTAAACCACTCTCTTTACTTATTCAAATATCCGCAATGATCAAAACTGAAAGTAATATTTTCGCGAAATATTTGGTGAAATTATTTCATCCCTCAAAATTTGCCTTACATTCGCGCTAAAAGCATTCCAGAGCTTCTTAATCAACGGTATACGAATATTAATTTAATTAGTTAAAAGTTTTTATAACTTTTAAGTAAAAACGTGGAAACGAAAAGAACTTCCGCGCGGGCACCGATGTAAAGGAAACTTCAGCTTTTGAATTCGGACAAGCAACATTTATTTATCTTGCCTACTTTGCAAATCAATTAAGTGAATGAATAGGCAACATCTTGTGTATACACCTGGGAAGGTAATTTCTTGCACGTTATCGTGTTCTTTACAAAATATGAGTGTAAATTGTGTAATGACTAATGTATATTCATGACGTAGCGAGGCGGCGCGGCGGCGAGGCGGTGAGGCGGCGAGCACCTCAGAAGCAAGATGTATTACAGGCGCACAGCATCGCAGACTCAGCATCCCGTAACAAATGTATGTACCCTCCATCCATACTTCCTCTCTGATACATGACGCGCAGCCACGTCAATGATTCAAGCACAAATTGTGGACCGCCCTCAGATAATCGCGCGTTTTGAATTAACAATGTGAGGAATAATTGAAGCATTTCATTAAGATTCCGGATGAATGATTTTTGTTTATGTTTCGGAATTAAATTCATTGAATAAGAAAGGGTTTTAACACAACATACTTAACTATATACATACATATATGTAGCCATTTGTTTACTTGAATACACAAAATAATCGAATTGAATTGTTTAAAAACAACTCAAACTTTGTTTTTTTGTCTAAGTAGGTACAAATCTATATTCAAAATACTTTGAAGACTTGTTGTTCATAGACGTCGAGAGCAGTCAAACGTCCTAAAGTCTGACAATCGGTCTTGCCGGTCAACGTTAAAGTATCGGACTTTCACCCAAAAATAGGCTGGCAGGCGTAAGATAGCAGTTTCATAAATAAGTAAAGCCGCAACAGCTGCAATGCTGTTTCACTATACATATTTTTCATGTCGGTACTTCAATGAATAAATAAACAACTGTTTACATTATAAAAAACAATCCTCTTGGGGAAAGCATAATAATACATAGAATCGCCCGGACCGAAAAAGCTTTTTCACTTGTCCACCATTTAATAAAACACTACTACACAGAAAATATACAATACAATACAAATTATCCGATTTGGACTCAATTCTGATAACAACGCTTATAAATATTTAAGTAGACAATTTAATACAATGCTTTCGTAGATGTTAATAACTGATAAAATAATTTCGACGCATTATTATTACCTTTTTTCGGCTACAATTATTTTGATAAAAGCACTGTGATTTTTGTTCCAAACTAATGTTCATTTGTGTGAAACATTTATTTATATAAACCCGTTCTCAAAAGTTATAACCTAGAATACTTGGTTCGCTTATTTAGCCCTAAAATGAGTTTTCCCGAAGCGAGCTTTAGCTAAACGTGTGAACGTCGTAATCCACGATATTTCATCATAACGTTAAGGCCTAGTTTTAAGAGAAGGATTTAATAACAAATGCGAATGTGTAAGGTTGCGTAATCTTGGATTAAGGGCGAATGTCATGCTCATGTAAGGATGGAAGAAGAACGTATAGATTCGTTCCTTATCCCCCGCGCGATAGACAGCCCCGTATGGCATCCACGCAGCCTTTGAAATCACGTTGATATGTGCGATGCGGGAGGGCGGCGGTTCATAATTCTTTTTATTATATTTTGGCAAGACTTTGTTCATAAATCTCCGTTTATTCTTTGTTTGAATCGTGACATTAGTGTGTTTGTATTTTTACGTATTAGGGCTGATTTTTAATCGACAGATATTTTTTATTCGTCGAATAAAATTTACGTCTTACAGTTTTTGTATGGAAGAACTGTCAAAAATTCAAAATTATTCCGCGGATAAAATTATCTGGCGTTGGAAAAATGAGCCCTACAGATAATTTAATAAAGAATTGAATTAATATGTATTAATAATTTATAAATAATAATTTTACCCGAGGAATAATTTTGAATTTTTGACAGTTCTTCCATACAAAAACCGTCAGGCGTCAATTTTATTTGACGAATAAAAATAATCTGTTGATTGAAATATCAGCCCTTAATCTAATAAATGATTGCGTCTTGCGAAAAATATGTATATCCTACGCTATCTTTTCATGTCTCGTTTTGCATGAAATTTCTCTCAGAATAAACGGAGAGATAATCCATGTATGCATATGCATGTATTTAAGCAATCTAAAACAACGACTCATAGATTAAAAAGTTTCTCTGCCATAATCTCCACACTAAAAACTTTTACTGTAAACTCCTAAAAATGCCCCAACATCTAAAAGTCTGTAACAATAAAACTACAAAAACATTAAAGATTTAGTGGCCCGATACAGACAACTCCAGTTTACGAAAAAAGTTTAAAACCCCAACAGAAAGTTTTCGCCTTAAACGACAACGGAGTCACTATCATTGTTACAAACTGGAAAGTCGCATTATCTGATAAGTGCGAACCTCCTTTTTCTGGAAACTTCCAAGTTATCTCGGTCAAGTTAAGGTTTAGTTGGAGATTACGTCGTTTCCGCTAATTCATCTGAGATTCAACCCGTTTTCAAGCAATTTGCTCCTCCTTTAATTTGTTGGTGGACGTGTTTTAAATGTAATACCATTTGAATTCACGTAATTTAGTTCTTGAATAGTTTGTGTAACTATTGGTTTGTGCTGCTACATTGATAGAATAACTCTTACACAGATACGCATGTTTGCAATAGTAACAATCGCAAAGTAGCGGGATAAACAGTATAAGATCTCTCCGGATAAAACGTATTTTCTTGATTCTCCAGAACTTGTGATGATATTATTTCCCATTATATTATCAACTATGTTTCTAGTAAAGAAACAATGTAAAACACACTTGAACTTTACGTCTACGAAGATAGTTAATAACACAAAGTTGGATTCAACTTCTCAATTTATGTTCTATTAGGTTGAGTATAGTACTAAAAAGACAGCGTCTTAGCCATCTCATGTTTTGAAAGACGATGTTACAGACAATGTGGAGTTCGTAATGCTCGGGATACCAAATAAATACCGAATGATATTTCACACGAGATACATAGGCTACAATTATACTGTACATTTATACAGACATGGCACTGTAAACAATACACTGAAATCACATTATGTTATCTGTACTGTGATGTTACTGTCTAACCTCTTTTCGGCAAAGGCCATTGACCCGATCCCCCAATATATGACACCCACGGGAACAAAGGTGGAGTGGTTTACACCTTACTGAAACATGGAACCTTCCCGAAAATAAAATATTTAGAAAACACAAAAGCTTCATTTTAATACCTCGCTCCAACTTAATGCAGTTTACTTGGTTCCATTTCTGAAATAAAACTAAATAAACTGACTAATTCCCCTCATAAGTTTCCTTGCGTTAAAGTTAGTTTAAATGTTGCGCAGCATCCGTCTAGCGTCTGTTTTATTAAACAATATTATTTAAGCAGTAATTAGACTCTTTCGTTCTATGATTACGCTTTGCCAACTAAGCTTAGATGGAAAGTAGACGAGTCGGTTGCTTTCTCAATATTATGTAAACTTCTGATAATTATTAAAGGTTTGAAAACGAACACTGATAAATAATTAATCTTAATGAAGATAAGATAGGTTTACATAAACAAGCCATAAATACTAGTGTCTTAGCACGTCTACATAGTCAGTTTAAATAATGTTCCTACTGCGGAGACACAGGCCTCCTCTCTGCGAGAGGGCGTGGGCCGTCATCCACGCGTGGCCACATGGACGTGCCGGTTTCCTCACGCACGTCTAATGTTTACATAAGCACCCAAGTCGCAAAGGAAATTCCAGTTTACTTTTAACGAGCTTTATTTACAGCAATACGAGTTTTATTGATCAGCAAGTCAAGGCAAAATCTTTGAGGAAAATGTCGCTTCTAATAGCATCAGACGAAAAACGGTATTATAGTATTAGTCTACTTTGAGCAACATGCTTGACGAGACTTCCAGTCAAAGTCAAGAAGCTCAAGGAAGATTTAATTCGGTAATTATTCTTCATTAATTTCTAGTACTCATTAACATTTAATTCATCCCTTTTGATTTAAAATCTCGTACAAAATTGCCTCTTTCAAGCCTGTTACACTTCAAATACTCCAGGTATATAATTACGCTATTTTTAGACATCACTGAGCGGCGCTCAAACCTGAAGCCTCGCGCTAAATGAACCTTTAAATGGCACTTCAAAAATGAGTATGCAAAGGAGCATCGTGAATTTATTAAACCGTTTGGCTTTATGAAATCTACATTTCAGATACAAAATAGACCATTCAAATAGCGTAGACGCGAATTAAATAGTGTGGCAGGAAGTGTCGCGGGCGGCCATAATCCGGCTTTTAAGTAAATAAAACGCCGACCATGCTTTAGAGGCTACCGCGACCTTCTAGCCTTTGAATACATAATGAGCGGCCTTTTTGATCATTAAAATGATTGTTTATTTAATCAATGTTAATAAAGTAATGGGTTTCTTGTGGTTGTTGAATGACTACGTGAATAAACCTTGTAAATATTTGACAACGCAACACACTTTGATAGAAAATTATTATTGACTTCCGCGTTACGGGTCGCGTGGTCGAACACAAAACAAATATTTGTACGGTACAGATAGTTGTTTGTGAGATTAGTGTATGTATACGCACGCAGAGCTCGGTAGAAATTCTAGTATTGAGATTCGTGTAAAACAACGATCCTGTTATAATATTGACTATCTTCTATTGAGTTTGGCAACAATTTGAACTTTTACAAACAACTTCTACATACAGAAACACGCTTCTTTACGTTATACTAAAAGAAAAAAGTCCTGGAGAAATCTAATTTCTACTCTAAAAGAAACTTCATTTCACAAGATTTATCAGTTTTAAAGTGATCGATCTAACTACGAAGCTAGCGTAGTCACTGCACACGAAACTCGTAGCACGTCTACGTCGTAGCTAACCGTGCTACGTGAAATACTACGACTCATTTAAAGTTACACCAACACAACCGACTGGTTTATTTTTTGTATAAATAACGTCGCGTGGTTCCCGGCTAAGAATATGTCATCCCTCCTCTTCCGTTGGATGTCGTAAAAGGCAACTAGGGGATTATGTGAAGAGGATGGGCAGAAGAATCTTAAAGTATGTTAGTAAAAAACTTACTGGGATTGCCAATCTATTCCAAGTATGGTGATTATAGCATTACTGATAATTGTTTGTATGGGAAAAAAATTGTTAACAATAGACATAATTATAGCATCGTTTAGTGGGCTCATCTCAGTATATTGAAAACAGTGTGTTATTATCAACTTTTCTTTGTCGAAAGTAAGGTTTGTTGCCAACGACTAACATGTTAACTTCAAAATCGAATCGAACCATTATTTGTGTACCTAAACAAGGACAGACACACGATTCCATTCAACATTAATGTGTGACACATAAACGCCGTAATTGGACAATTACTGTAAACCCGCGGTGGCATGTGTACCACTACATTTATACGAAATGTAGTAATTATCGTAGTCACGCAAACGACTAATTATTATATGTACACGCACAACGTTAGCAAAACCACTGTCATTTGCGCGCCATCTTGATTCCTACTCATATTTTATGCCGTCAAGTGTAATAGAAACATTTTAAATTAGCTTTTGTCCAACTTTAGTTATGTAGCCTCTGGGATTGAGCAAAAATGTCTTTTGTTGTTTTTTTTTTTTTCTCTTAACGTTGTCGCTAAATGGCTGTTGTGGCTTTTAAGCTCATTGATTATCGGGGTTTAAAGAATAAAAAGCAAAAATTCCATCCATTGTACCCGTGCTAATGAGCGCGACAACTTCCTCTAAGTAAAAAGGATCCTGGAAACCGCTGGAGAGACACTGTTTTACTTTGTTCTACTACTGGACGAAGCACAAACAAAGTCAAATTAAATCGTTGCTGTAAATACTTTAGATCGTTAATAGTTTATTTTTAGATAGGTAGCCCAGTTTCCCGAATCTTAATGGATTCCGCCTTTTCCCTAGATACACATAGATGTATTTAGGGAAAATAAACCCAACATTATTATACCCAAATTATTCAGTCAATATTATTTATAATTTGACATAACTTGAAACCCCTCAGGGTATTTAGGTCTTTGAGTCCCGGACCTTTAGAAGGCATATGAGGGGCCAAAGCCAACTTGCAGAGGCCCGTTAGATGCTTTTAATTAAATGAGGCACCAACCGATGACTATCCCTGTATGCAAGTGATATGATGCATGTCAACGAAAACTATTATTATTATAAGTCTGTGGGGTCTCACGAAGAAAAGAACTAATGACTTTTAATGCTTTCACCCCTATTGGGTCTGGCAGGGATTTACATAGGTACTTACTGTTAAAAGAGTTGGTCCGAAACCCCGAAAAGAACTTACGTTATTTTTTATTCTGAACAACTCAGAACTGGACACACTGTTGTAGCCGCGGGCGCGGCTAGTTCCGAATGAAACGAAACCATCGTACATTATGTAAGTAGGAACCTATTTCCATAAGATTACGTTCCTCATTCTTCAAACCAGTAATACCTCTTTCGGCATAAAATAAACGAATATATACCATAAGGAAACAACAGCTTGTTAAGACGGTGAGACAACAAATTATTAAGACTGTGTATGCGTCCGGGCAACTGATAATTCTAGAAAGGAATTTAGGATTCCTGAAAATAGTTATTTTGCTCTGAAATAATGAGAGAGGTAGCCAACGGAGGTAGCTGAAACTCCTTGCTCACTGGAATTAAGATGAGGATTGTCTTCCAACATTACGTTTTTAGTTTTATTTTGTTCAGTATTATATCCCGCATACTCGTAAGCTGTAGGGGAAATAGGTCGCACTGGAGCTCTTTAGATCAGCCTTTTGATATCGAACTCATTTCTGTATTAATTTTTTTTGAGTTCATGGGTCTGTACATAGATTTTGTAAACAGACCTTATAGGTACCTACATAATTCACCCATCAGACGTTACATGTAGGCTAATAAAAATGTTATGATTCATAATTTACGCACTTAAACTTTAGCAGAAAATGGAATCTTTAAGGAGAGATTTTAAGCTTGTAATTGGAAATAATATAATAATTAATTGTATATTATTTCCTAAAAGGCAATAATAATAATACTTTAATCATTTAAAATTTGATATTATATAAAATAATGGGGTCCGTAGTAAAACTATTAAGCAGTTCTTACCTAGGTTTAAGTTACCCAGTACTATCAAGTTTGAGATCAAACGTAAAAGGTTTAAAGATGATAAAAATATATTGCGTAGTACATGCACAGATTACATCTCCACTTGTATAACAATAACCATTCTCATCGGTAAACTTTTACGACAAGCGTGGATTGATAAAAATCTTTGTTATCCTTTCTTCTCAAAAAACTGCTTAGTGTTGTCAAAAACGCGTTTTTTGTTAAATTGTGTCAGGATGATGATAAGCAGTATCCTTCGCTCCAATATAATAAAATACGATCACCTGTCCGTCTACAACATAACTAACATCACACCTTGTTTCCTCGAAGGGTTGGGCTGATGTTTGATTTTAGGTTCACTAATGTTTCACCAAAACTCCATTGACAAATTTTTAGTTTACAACCAACGTTTCGTATACTATTTATTTCACAAACAACTCATTCCGCAAATGTTTTATTTTATAAACACTCGCTTTACAAACATTTATTTGGCAAATTCTTCTCTTCACAAATGTTACGGATGATATTTAATAATTTATACATTTTTCATTTAATATTTAGATTCTTTTGGAAAATCCGTTGCGTAGTTTAAAAGATTCAAGCTTACAGACAGCGGGAGTGACTTTGTTTTATACTACTCGTATGTAAAGATTTTCTACACTAGTCACAAAGTGATAATGACGGTATTCTCCATTTGGGTCAAATAATTTTCAAGCAAGTATTTTTTTCTATATAATCTAGTCGTTTCTGGTGGTACTCTGGGCTGGTACTCGCCGGCCGCTGCCGCGGCACCGCTCGCTTCGCTCGCTCGGCTCGTGCGTAGGGGGTCACAGTTTTACCCTAACCTAACCTAACATTTCTTTTTTTAATAATTAACCTGATCTAACTAGTTCGGTTCCGGTTAACCCACTAAAAATAATCTCTTTTTTTCTATTAGCGCAAGTCGATGAAAGAATGAGTTTCATTTTTAGGAAATTGCGTAATGATAAGTCAATATGTAAAACGTTTTTATTCCAAACGTTGTTTTATGAGATAAAATGTATAAAAAATGTATTGCTTGTTAAATAACACGTTATTAAACAAAAGTTTATGTGGTGATTATTTTGTAAAGTGAATTATTTGGCAAACTTGTTGTTGTATAGTGATGAAACGACAAATCATGTTTTTGCCATCGTTGTTTGTCAAGTAAAAATTTGTAAATTAATTTTTGGTGAACTGACAGGGCACCGTGATTTTATTATATAGAGTGTGGTCAAAAAGTCGTGGATCAAATGAAATAGGAAGATAAAGGAGGTCATTTTCAACAAAAAATCTTTCTACAGCATAGCCATCATTCAATTGTCCTAAAAATTATGAAAAATTTATGAAAAATTATGCTTATGTTTAACTTATCACCAGATAAAGTAAAATATAACATCATAAAAACACTTTTTACTGCCAAAAATAGTAAATGATCACCAATGGTATTTGTGTTCTAATTTGCTCGCTCTTGCATCCCATGTCGACGGAGCCCCGCTTGGCGGGGCTCCTATTTCTGTGTAAAGGGTTTAAAGTAACCTAACCAAACCTAACCTCGGGGTGCCCAGCAAGAACTATTGTAATTTTAGACTAAATTTTATGGTGTTCAGTATATTTTTTTTTGGTGATCTTTATATTATTATTTAAACCCATATTTTTGTATACCGAGTTCATTTACAAAGACTAATTTAAAAAAAAATGTGATATAAAAAAGCGGCGTTTTATTATTACTAGATAATGTATCAGCAGTACAACAGTCCTATTGCGGCTCGCACCAAATTTCAAGAGCAATTTATTTTTTTCAAAAATTTTGAAGCGTTGCCAAAAATTGTTTCTCACTTTAAAAGTGTTGGAAATGACCTCCTATATCTCCCTATGTCGTCTGATCCACGACTTTTTAACCACCCTGTATAATACCTAAAGTACACCCACATTTCGCCAGCTATATTTAAGTCCCATGTAATAGGGGGCAAACCTATTGCCATCAACCGGGCACACTGAGAAATTCCAGATAGACTAACCCAACACTTTGCTCCACCCGGGAATCGAACCCGGGACCTCAGGCTCAGCAGTAGCGCTTTCGACCAATAGACCAACGAGGAAGTCTACTAATTGTGGTGATTATGACAATTTTATGTAACATTGCCGTTTGATAAAATAACTTTTCAATTCTCTATCTGCATAAGTCATAAAATCAGCACTTTCACAACTCATTAGTTCTTAAACTAAGCAATTGATTTTGTTCATTCACTTCCATAGTTGAGTTGAGTGCGAACTTATTCTGTTTCGTACAACGAGCTTTGCTACGGAAATGCAGTGCACTTCGAGAGAAGCTCGACTTATAAATTATTCAAGTAGTGAGACACTTCAAATATAGCACAGCCGCCGCGCGTTATTTTGAGAACAACGACTGCTCTGCCGACGTGGCGTTCGATGCGGCCGCGCCGCTTGACCTCCTTCTGACCTTAGATTGTGACAATGCTTCGTTTCAATGTACCCAACATTCACTCCCGACTTCGATTACTATTCAAACTATTTGTTCAAAAGGGCTGTCACTCAATTCCCTCGTCTTTGTTCCCTTCCTGAAGTTGTTTTAGATCAACTGACTGTTCAACCAAGTACTTAACATCGACTACTTTTCCTTTAAAATATCTCAAAGGATGAGTTTCGTCAGGAAGTAAGATAATGCAAGAGAATATATGATCTTACTTTTGTAATTTATTGCCCCATATACCAGTTTATAGCTGTGGAAAGACGTCGCTTTATGGTAATTACCTTCTACACGTTCAAAGCTCTCCAAAGGGGTCACGTATGAATTTTTTGATCACGTTAGTTCCCTATGGAAGCCGCGCAATCATATTTCGATTATAAGAGTATCTTTAGATAAGTTACAAAGCGATAGATGTTGATATATTGTGGTAGCTAGCTAATATTTTTTCCTCCCTTTTTTTGGAAGAATGCGTAAATATTTTCATAAAAGCTTGAGGCTTATCGTAAAGTGTAAGAAGGCCCCTCACGCCTCAAGCTTTTAAGAAAATATTAAAGTTCTATGGTTAACGTAAATTTTCTTTTGTGTTCACCCATTAGTGACCAAATCAAAACAATTGTGCGGATTTTCATAATTCTTTTATGAATTGGAATTTAGTAACTACAAGAGTAAATAGTATGAATAAAAAAACACAGAATTTACAGGGTTGTTCCCGAATTGGGACAATGGCCTTATATGAGTGAAAATAAGTGAATCACGATTTCTCAATACACAGGGTTTTCTTGCACTTCTTGCAACTCCAACGGTCTCTGACATTAGTGCGAGAGCCGGCTGCAAAAATACCTACCTCATCGGCTACCCCAATAGGCTATATTTAGATCGTTACCCGACACTTAAACACGTAAAAAAAATCAGGTCTGCCAGAGCCGATCCTGCCGGGTCATAGAAATAATCGAAATTTTTTGACGTAATTTTTTAGTAAAAATTACGTCATAAGATACCCGAATGAAAGTGCTGGCAGCAGTTAACCATTGATTAGTTATGTAAAAAAAAGTGGGTCTGCCATTGCGCACCCTGCCGGAAATACCTGGCAGACCCCTAAAATATGCCCTTCTGACACACTAAACCTACCTCATCGAGTACCCGGATGGGACCAACGCTAAATAATAACCAAGATGCCCCTGATAATGGATCAAAAGGTCTGCCAGTTCTAAGTTTGCCGGAACTTAGTGTTCAAAGCATTTGAAGTTGATAGGGAGCATACTTTCACCTGAAGTCAAAACAACACTATTTTGTTTCTAAATTTATACAAATTTATGAATATTAACTGCTTTTCTTATCACAACATGAAATAATAATAAATAGACCAAGAAAACCAAATAGGTACATAAAAACCATCGCGCGAAAACGAGACAGCCATACTGCCGCCTTAACCAAAAAAGCCACAACTGCGCAAAAAAATGCAAAGAAAAATAAGCCTTAGTAGATACGCCTTTTTTAGTTATAGCACCACTGGGTGCGGGCCCACTAGAGGACATGGATACCTCATCTTCCCAGCCCTGAAAGTCCTTCAGTGCAACCTGAACCACTGCTGCAATGCGCAAAATCTTTTTCTGCAGACTATTGCGGAGTGGTCGGTTGCCTTGGCGGTGGTAGCAGAGCCCTACGGTCCGGGATCATCCTCGCTGGTTCCGGGACACCTTGGACTCTGTTGCTGTTTACTGGGCTGGTGGAGGCAGTGGGCCTCACTGCACCCTGCTCGATAGAGGGCAGGGATATGTCGCAGTCGAATGAGGACATCTGAAGGCCAATTCTACTAATTAATGTGCAATGTGAAAAACACGAGACTGGAATGCGATGACACTGTGAATAGATCAAAAAATGGCATTCTGCTAACCTTAAAATTGGGTTTGTTCACATTCCGGTCGCAATATCATCGCAGTCTAGTCTCATAGCAGTCAACTTTGTTCTCGTTTACAAAATTAAACATATTTTCATGTTGGTTCAATGTACGCAGACGTTATTGTGATACTTTAATTTTTAGCAGCCTTATTATCTGATTTTTTTTATGTATTTATTAGTTTGCTTGATTAAGTGCATACTCATAGTATTTTCATTTCTTGTTTGTTATTATATATCTTTGAAAATACAAAATCATTAAAATAAATAATCGGCTAGAAAGTTAACATGGAACGTATTCGTAAACGCTACGCGCAAGCGCGACGCAAATGATTAAAGATGTCAAAAAGAGACGTCATTATATTTTACATTTGAGTGAGTTTATATCGAACGTTAAGGAATGAGAAAGACTAAAACTAGAAGTCTAGAACCTTTTCTATTATGGCCCGCCAAATAACGCCTCGCCAATTGGAGCTCCTCCTAGATTTTCTGAAGGAGCACCAGTCATTGGCGTTGGGCAAGGTGAGAGGCAGGGAGGGCAATGCCCTGTCCAAAAGGCTTTGGAGACATTTGTTGTTTTGTAAATAAAACGCTGAGTATAAAACAAAATCTTATTTAATAATAATATGTGCAAAATGAAAAATTAAATAGTGTTTTCTTTTAGGGCTTTGTTGACGCTGCCGCGCCGTGCTCCACGCAAGCGATGCGCCACGGGCCATTGTGTTTATTACCTTTTTAAGTTACTTACTTAATAAACAATATTAAATTATACTCAATCTTATTTATTGAACAATACCTATAAGGGGTTCGAGGCTAAGTAACAGCCACATGGGTCCATCGATCAAAGTTACGCATGTCACGCGCAGTCGGTCCGTGGATAAGTATCATCTGAATCCAACTGCTGGCACTTAGCTGAATCCAACTGGACGCCAACCTCAACATAGTTGGTAATCAAAGAAAACATACATAAACTCACGCCATTTTCCCATGGGGTAAGCAGAAACTAAAGACAGATCTTTGCACACACTTTTTGCTTCGGCCACGTTCATACAGTCATACACGCACACTGGCTGCTAGAATATTTTTATGGGATGCATGTATTTCATCCATCCAGTCCTTCATTTTGCTTATCGCGGTAGGTATAGACGAGTGACAGAGGCCTGTCTAAATATCGAGTATCGGACGACCATCACCATCGGTACATAAGCACTGTAATATTATATAGAAAGGTACTATTACCGTGACATAAGTTCGACAGACAAGTTACCTACTCGACTTGGTAATGCATCACATTCGCGTTACTCTTACAACTAAGTACATAAATATTTATGTAATAAATAAATAATGTTGTATGGGTAAGGTACATTTAAATAATAAACTGATAAATGTTCGACTTGTGTATATAAAGGTAAAAAGAAAGCACAAATGTCCAAAAACTGATGAATGGATAACCCGCAGCGAATGAGTCAATCGATACTATGCAACTACTAATTTGCTATTCATTTACTGCGCATCGGTGTCAGCACAACATACAAATGATAAGTCCGCCTATGTACATTTATGTGCTTGAAGTATTAACCGGTCATGGGCGAGACGTCATGTGACGTAATATCAAAAAAAGACCTGTCAAATGCCAGATGTCACTCGCTGTGCGCGTGATTTATTACCCTGCTCACAAAAAATGGTCTACTGATGCTTATACGGGCTCAAGCCACTTAATGTAAACTGTTTTGGGTTGTTGAATAAACAGACCATAATATAAAATGCAAACGATACTCGTAATATGAGAATTGTATTTATAAACAAATGACGTCATCAGACAATAGGTTGAAAGTGTGATCGTTCCCGTGTTATGTCGATTTCTGATAAAACTACTATATGAATTTACACGAAACTTTGCAAGTTACATTATGAATAGACAAGTAATCTAACAACAGCGTTTTTTTGAAAGTCCTACCTTACATTTTAATAATATTGAAACTCAAATTTCAGTGCGCCGAGCCGTTCAATTCCTATTACAAAACAATGACTGCAAACGCCCAATCCTAGTCATATTGAGTTGTTTCTAATTAAAAAAGTGTTACTAGGATACTACATAAACCTTTATTGACTGATAACTACCTATATCTTGTAAAAATATACCACTATAATTGTAAAATCATAAGATTTTCTTGAAGTACTTACGTAAAATTTTGTTTGACCAAAAAAAAGGATTATTGATTGATTGTGATGTTATTTCGTGCAAATATTATCTACAATATTATCTAAAAGGACGTATAATATGTTATAAACGAATATTCATCCACTTAACGTCGATTTTACACAAAAACTATTAAAATAAACAACATAGCATCATAACAAAACAGCACACACTGCAGCTGCCATTAAGAATCGTAAAGTCTATTTTTAACTTTTTTTTTTCAAATATTGCCAACCCATATTTTTCGTTTTGAATCATTTAGTCGATTAGTTTATCTACCGGACCATAGACTCAAACTGTTGCACAGGATATTAGACCGTATTTAGCAGTAATAATAGAGGTTGAAGCCGCGTGAATCGGGTGGTGACAAATGGTTACGCTCGCCTCTTAAAGGTGCGGTGACAAATGGTTACGCTCGCCCGTTAACGGTTAAATAAATAAATAATAATGATTGAGAAGCCCTAAAAAATTTTAGAAAACCTTTATCAGTGTGTGGGTTGGTTCCTTCTTAATTTATTGCCATGTCACAGTTTTAAAGAAAAAATAAAAAAACCTCATATTTCTGTTAAACATTTTACTGAATAATAAAAATAAGTAAATCTTAAATTCTTATTTATCCTTGTTATGAAAACTTGTAATAAACTAAACCAATACATGTACACAAGATGAAAAAATTAAGATTTCTTGTCATCATTGAATTTATTTTTTTAATGCATTTCTTTTTTTATTACAATTTAAATGTTAATGATGTTCTTCAATATTATACTTGTATGTTACATAGAACAAATTATATTGTACATTACTGTAAATAAACTTTATTCAAAATAACAAATAATTACAATACAATTTAACTATTGTTGTAGGTACCTACACAAAATTTTGACAAAATCTGCTTTTTCTCAAAACTATCATTGTGTGGGTTTATTCCAATTTGCCTAAGTAGGTTGAAGTAATTTTATTAAGAAGTTTATTAAACAACACAGATTCAAAGACTTCTTAGATATTGAAAATAGAGTTATATCAACACGGAACCAAGTAATTCTTTGTAAAAATATAGGATTATGCCATTATTCATATTATGCAAACAAGAACCAACCCACCTGGTTCTACATAATTGATTAAAAATATTTTAAAAACAACCATGTGGAATGAAACATTTTTTAGATTGTCGGGTTACCTGGGACGTGGATCTTGTTAGTTTATTGAACAGCAGTGTTACATGGGTTGATATCCTTGTTATAGAAATGTTTTGTTCTGTTAAAATTGTCAGATCATTTTGATCTTTACAGGGTCGATAGAAGTTACATTTTTCAAAGCTTTCTATATCTCATCTTGATTTTGGCATGTGTGTGGATTGGTTGCTGTTTGCTTAAGTAGCTCCTACTGACATAAAGTTACACTTAAAACAATAATTTATTGTGTGAAACAACATTACGGCTATCAGTGTTATCAAAAATCTTATCATGGTCTAACATGTTAATATCGAGAACAGAAAATGATTCCTTAGTACTATTTACACTATATACGGACATTTAGGGCAATTAGATCGTATGACACGTTAGCTCCACAACCATAACACTTCACTGAACTTTTATCGGTTATATCTTTAATATTTTTGCAAGAGTTGCGAGTATGTCCGACGTCACGTTAATAAACTTTACACAAAATAGCCATTTCCATTTTCCAGACGAGTTTTTGCTATTGTTTACACAGTCGGCAGGGGCTAAGCACTAATCATAGCGCTCGACGACGCAGTAGGTATGTCTGCCGGCGCACTCGTCGCGGAGGCCGAGATATGCGAAAGCGCGCGCGGGCGGCGCGGGCGACACAGGCCGGGGCAGCGCCAGCGGCGCGGCCGTGCGCGTCTTTCTAGTTTTCTTTTCTACACTTCGGACAGTGACTCCTTTATGTTTAGCGCCTTCTCAACGAACATAGATCTAGGTTGTAAAAGGATCCACGGGTCAACGTTTCCATATGCGTCGATGAGACGTCGACGTTGTTGGCCGACGTAGCCAACAGGCTCTGAACCAATTGACGGTTCGATTCCACTTGAACCTTGGCGACCGGCGACCGCTTCCAGAAACGACGCAGCGTCCCTTCCGATAGAGGCGCGGACGTCGGAGACGCCGGCGCGCCTCTCATGGTGTTGTCATCGTTGCCTGCTACTTTTACGGCGCGGCGGCGAGGCAATATTGTTTCACAATAGTCAAGTAAACACGAGGAAACACTATTTATTTACGTTACGATGTGCACTAAAGTTCGGAGTGTCCACTAAGAATCCGTTTCTTTGTAAATAGGTACTTTGAGTTCGCGTCGTATCGGTCGCGTTGAAGCGCCCGCGCCAGTTGTACTTTGTACGGTGAATCAAATGAAATAAAGTTTTGCGGCATATTGATACACTATTAATCGTTCACACATTATAAAACACAGAAAATTCGAGTGAAACACTGAGACAGTGCAAAACTCGAGCCGTTTGCGATCGTGATTTCAGCCGGACTCAGACTGACGGGCGCGGAGAGGGATGCGGGGAGCGACATGTGGGGCGTGGGCAGCGAGGGGCGCGCGCGGGAAGCGGGCGCGTGGATACACGTGCCACGTGTACAATATTTATTTTGTTATTAGCTCAGAACAATAATAAATAATAATTGTCCCGAGGTTATTAGGTAGTTATTGACTTGACGAGCTAATAGAGGCCCGCTCTGACAGAATATGCGTCGCACCAAATAGGAACACGATATTAAAAAAGCTATTTTATTCGAGGATCCGATAAACGGCGAGTTTACCCCGCCGCGGGGCAATTACGACCATTACTTATATCTTAATTATTAAAAAAGTTACAAATCTGAAACACAGTGCAAGATAAAGTTTGAAATAGTATGCATGCTATTTAATTTTATACGCATAAAACCACATAAAACTTTACAGAAGCTAAAATTATTAGTCACAGTTCGGTCTACAAATAATCTCATGCTGGCGTCAGTTTTAACGTTTTTATATTTAGTGGAATACTCTATATGTTTTTAGATGTCAATGATGTCATGGCGAAACTTTAGCAGAATACTCTATTGGTACACTTTTTGTTTTCGGTCTAGTCGCAATCTCATTGCAGTAAACGTCACATTTGACTACTTTTTTTGGTTTAGTAGAATACCTTTTGTGACATTTTGGAACTTTTGAGGCACTGCGACTTGAATGTGAACGTTTTTTAGTTAGTAGAATTGGCCTTCTGGCCGTAGTGGGCTGCTACATGTCTCCCAACATTTCCCGAGGGAAATGCAACCCCATCCAGGTATCCCTCAAATTGGGCGAGCCCAATTTGAGGGATACCTGGATGGGGTTGCGAACTGCATTCGAAAGAAATGCTCACCCCGTCCAGTGCTTGTCCTGGGTGACTTCAATGCTCACTCCAGAGCATGGGGTAATACCCGGGATAGGCCGAGGGGACACGCAGTGCAGGACTGGGCGGCTTCGCTTGACCTTCGATTATTGAATCGAGGGTCCGTTACCACATGCGTTCGATGGCAAGGGGAGTCAAACGTGGATCTCTCATGGGCGACTCCTTCTGTAGCCCGCATGGTGTCGGAATAGAGAGTAGCGGAGGAGATGGTCACTCTTTCTGACCTTCGCCACATCGTTTTTGATGTGGCACTCCGTCGTTCCGGCGGCCCGAGCCGTCCAGGCTCAAGTCCACCGGCGCGTCGTTGAGCCCTCAAACAGCTCAATCGAGATTTGCTCGTCGCAGCTGCCAACGTCACGGCGTGAATGATGGTGGATCCCAGGGGATCTCGCTCGATCCAGAAGAGGCGGCGATCTGGTTCCGGTACATAATGACGTCAATTTGCGACGCTGCCATGCCCTGGGTCAGCTGCGCCTAGCGACCTGGTGCGGTTTACTGGTGGTCGGAAGACATCGCGCAGTTGCGGACTGTCTGCCTTAAAACCCGGCGCCAGTTTCAGCGCACCCGGCGCAGAAGGCAGCCGAGAGCAACGGAGGAAGAGATAGCCAGAGTTTATAGAGCTCACCGAGTAGCGACTATGGCGCTTCAACACGCTATCGCGGATGCGAGCTTCTCGAGGGGCTGGACAGGGATCCGTGGGGGAAACCATATAGGATGGTCATGGGCAAATTACGACCATGGGTCCCCCCCATCACGGAGACCATGGATCCAGGTCTGCTGGAGAGAGTCGTCAACACACTCTTTCCAGTAGCCAGGGACAGTCTTCGCCGCCCCTGTCATTGTCAGACTGGTCTGACGAGTTAGGGGTGACGGAAGGGGAGCTCGATCGAGCCGTGAAGCGCTTGGGGGCTCGCAACACCGCGCCAGGTCCGGATGGTATCCCTGGCCGGGCGTGGGTTCTTACTCTGGCTGCTTTGGGTGACCGCCTTAGACGGTTATTTAATAGTTGTCTCCGTGCAGGTGTTTTCCCCTCTAGTTGGAAGGAAGCTGGATTGGTTTTATTGAAGAAGGAAGGCAGGGCCGCAGAGTCTCCCTCTGCATACCGTCCCATATGCCTGCTCGACGAGTCTTCCAAGCTCTTTGAAAGAGTGGTTGCTGAAAGGCTCGTCAAGCACCTGTCGCGGGTTGGTCCCGAACTTGCTGATAGCCAGTATGGCTTCCGGCAGCGGCGTTCTACCATAGATGCGATTCTTCGCGTCCGCGCGCTGTCAGACCAGGTAGTGTCCCGGGGTAGAGTGGCGCTGGCGATAAGTTTGGATATCGTCAACGCGTTCGACTCTTTACCCTGGCGTGCAATTAGGGAGGCACTGGTACATCATGAGGTGCCTCCCTACCTGCAAGGCATTGTCGAGTCATACCTACGCGACCGGCACATTCGCTATGTGGGCCGGGATGGTAACGTTCAGCGGAGGGAGATTACGTGTGGGGTTCCGCAGGGGTCGGTTTTAGGTCCTCTCTTGTGGAACCTAGCATACGACGTGGTCCTGCGTGTCGTTCTCCCCGTCGGCGTTAATATCGTTTGCTACGCAGACGATACTCTGGTGTTGGCCGGCGGGGACACCTTCGAGGAAACCATTCAGCTTGCCGAGCTCGGGGTGGCAAAAGTCGTGGCGGCAATCCGCGGGCTGGGTCTGGAGATAGCGCCTCAGAAGACTGAGGCATTATGGTTCCATAAACTGCCGAGGAGCAGGGAGCCACCCAGCACGTTGGTCCATGTCGGAGATGCGCAAGTCCAGGTGAGGCGATACATAAAGTATCTTGGCCTCACCCTGGACGGTCGGTGGGGCTTCGAAGAGCACTTCGAGCGCCTGGTTCCGAGGATCGAGAAGGCAGTGGGTGCTTTGCATAGACTGCTGCCTAATATCGGGGGACCTCGGGAAGAAGTTCGCCACCTCTATGCGGGTGTCGTGCGATCGATGGTGCTTTACGGGGCGCCTGTTTGGTCTGGTAGACTGTCAGGTATCCGACGCTGCAGGACTAAAGTCAACAGACTGCAGCGGAAAATGGAAATTCGCATTGCACGAGGATACCGAACGATATCCTTTGAAGCGGCAACTCTCCTGTCGCGCTTTCCGCCGTTGGACATACTGGCGGATATGGACGCGAAGGTCTATGACCAGATTCGCGATATCCGCCAAAGCGGGAACAGTGTTCCAGGAAACGCATTTATAAGGCTGAGGCGGCGGGAGCGGCGACACGCGCTCGAGCGGTGGCGCGAGTGACTATAGCAACCGCAATATTCGCGCAAGCGCGTTGTCGAAGTCGTTCTGCCGCACTTCGAAGCCTGGCTGAAAAGAGGTGAGCGCATCTCCTTCAGGCTCACCCAGGTGCTCACCGGACACGGTTGCTTCGGTGAGTACCTGAACAGAATTGGGCGAGAGGCCACGGCAAATTGCCACCACTGCGGAGGCAGCCTGGATTCCGCACAACACACGCTCGAGGAGTGCCCTGCGTGGGCCTCCGAGCGGCGGGTCCTAGTTGCCAGGATCGGGCGAGACCTGTCTCTGCCAGCAGTAGTGAGGGCTATGCTGGCAGAGACAGAAAATTGGACGGAAGTAGCCTCCTTCTGTGAGACCGTGATGGTCAAGAAGGAGGCCGCCGAGCGGGATCGGGAGAGGGCTGATCCTGCTTGGAGAAGGAGGCGTCGGGGTGGCAATCGCCTTGGCGCCTAATACGCCGAAACCCGCTTACCAAATAAGGTAGGTGGACCTTTAGGGTCGCGGGCGAACCGAGTGGGGACTCTGTCCGCCCACAAAGTGACCCCAGGGAAGACGGTGGCACAGTGGTCACGTGCTGCCATGCTTATCGAGCCTCAGGGGAGGCCCCCTTACAGTCTCCCCAGGGATGTGCCTTACAGGCGTTGCACGGGGGGGTTCCGGAATTGGTCTTTTAAGAGGACCCAGGACCGCCCCTATGTGCTGATGGTGATCACCGGGGTGGTTTTAGTAAGGCAAAAATCCCACACCCCCCGACCTCCCTCCCCGGAGGTCAGGTGCCTTCTGAAGGTTTCCCCCCGACAACACAAAAAAAAAGGTGAAAGTATGCTCCCTATCAACTTCAAATGCTTTGAACACTAAGTTCCGGCAAGCTTAGACCTGGCAGACCTTTTGATCCATTATCAGGGGCATCTTGGTTATTATTTAGCGTTGGTCCCATCCGGGTACTCGATGAGGTAGGTTTAGTGTGTCAGAAGGGCATATTTTAGGGGTCTGCCAGGTATTTCCGGCAGGGTGCGCAATGGCAGACCCACTTTTTTTTACATAACTAATCAATGGTTAACTGCTGCCAGCACTTTCATTCGGGTATCTTATGACGTAATTTTTCCAAAAAAATTACGTCAAAAAATTTCGATTATTTCTATGACCCGGCAGGATCGGCTCTGGCAGACCTGATTTTTTTTACGTGTTTAAGTGTCGGTTAACGATCTAAATATAGCCTATTGGGGTAGCCGATGAGGTAGGTATTTTTGCAGCCGGCTCTCGGACTACATGGCACACAGTGCATCGCACTCGTTAAGCTTTTCAGGGACGTGATCAACCCCATCTAACTGGAAACTTTCAATAGTGGATGATGAAGGGCGAGCAGAACATCTTTGGGGTGACAGTTTGAGGTAATGTCTGGTGACAATTCCGTGGAATAGAAATTATGGTTGTTCTTTAGCGATTATGTACGAACGCCATGCACTTCACATCTACCATGTAAGTAAATAAAAACCATCACAATTTTATGCCCAATCTGTTTCTAGGCATAGATTTTGCACACCACTGCAACGGCCAATATCCCCATCTAAAGACCAACACATATGTTAACGAGGTAGTTTGTGATAGCCCGACATTATGAGTATCCCCAAAAACGTTTTCAGCTCCGTAGCAGTGACAATGAAGTTGTGCCGATTATTTTGAGTGGTATACACTGTTGCTAAACTCAGCAATCATTGTAAAACTTCTTCGTCAAAAAGCTTCTCATATATTCTAGAGTCTTACAACTAAATGCGTATATAGATAAAATTGTGTGTCCGCTGAGAAATTCCCTCTATTGGAACTAACCCCGGGTGCATCAGCCAGATCATGGTGAACTTTAGAAAGTGCTATCATAATTGAATGCGTATAAAAATATTGTATCTCTGCTGTCGACCACTTTTTTCGTCTGGAGCCAATCTTGCGTGTAGAATCAGGCTATGCATCATAAAAATGCATTGTCTTCGAAACAGACGCAACATGTAAAACAACTCTGTAGGATAAGAGGAAGTGGTTTTAATTCAACTTGCAAGATTTGACCAATACATACTAACTAACAAGGCAAGTTAAGTAAAAGCTTGTAAACATATTTTGATAAACAAGTAATGTTTAAGTCCACAAGTTACAGGCAATGCACATTTGGATCTTCAAAGAAACATACCCTAAATCCGTTAAATTATTTTTTGCATGCTTTTCTGAAACCTTCTTCATATTTCTCTACGTCTTCAGCATCGTATAGATATCATTTCAGTTCCCATATGTTGTGTATAAAAAGCTTGAAAGGCCGATGAGAGCGGCGTGTGCCACATGGGGGCCATAGGATGACGCCGCGGGCTGGGACCCGCTATTTGAATAACGGTTGTCGTTACGGATACAACTCAAAATTTTCAAAGCCAGAAAGGCTTTCATTGCGACACCTATACAAAGAATTTTCTTTTTGAAGCCACGTCCTCTGAAATTAAATATGTATCATTTTAATTGTCGAAAGTATTGCTAAATAAAATATTTATTGCGATCCTGATTTTCATTTTCATAAATACTTGAATACAAATAATATTTTTACACTCGTACTCGTAAACGGTACTCTTGGTACGGCAGTATTGATCTTTTCTCAATTCTGATAAATCACTGAAGACTTTAGTTGAAAATAGTTTCAAGTATTTAATTTTCAACCAATCAAATGGCTTTGAACTAGTTTTAGGTAAGTAATGCTGGAGTCTAGCATGAGGTTCTGTATAATCTTTGAAAAACTAATTGTCGATGATGGTCTAATCTCTCGAGCATCGCGTGACATAACTATGGTGGTCTTAAGATCTTGCTCCATCTACAAAACCAATAGAATCTGTTTTTTCTCCAGCTAACTTTTACGACTGCAAAAAAATAATCAAGCAATAATAACGTGAAGATTCGTGAAAACATTTCACAAAATTAATATATTTTATAGTATAAACTGTTATCAAAGGACACTTTAATCCATTTCACACCAATCTAAAATACCTATCTATAGATGCCCTAAAAAGTTACGCACGTCAGATAACAGTTTGACATTCAACAAAACCATTCAATATTAAATGCGTTGTATTATTCTATCGTAACATAAAACATCGTATCTATTTTATACACGTAAAACGAACAATTTAAACACTAACATAATTTATAAATGTCTGCAATAATACGCTTTATTGAATTTTACGACTGTTTTAAATTTGCCAGACGTGAGTGCGATTCCATCGTTAAAAATAGAGGACGCCTTTTCATAAATTATATCAGAGAGCATATACAATACCTTGGGCAGGTCAGTCACTTACAGTGCTATAAATGTTTGCGTCTCGTCCATAGAGCCTGCTTTATTCAGTTACTATTATTTTATGCTTTTGTTTGAAAATTTTACGCCTGTTATAATTTTAATTCATTCCATAAATCCAACAGTATATGTATGTTGGTTATAAAAGTTGTAATTGAAACAGTAAAACGGTGTGTGATACCCTGCCACTGGCTGACAGTGCATCATAAGGCAGATATTTCATTTATATTTTGTGTGGAAAGCAGCAATTTTCGTTTTACAAACTTTTAAATAGCACATAACTTTAAAATTTTTATTTTACATGTATTTGTCTATAAACGACAGCCAATTAATACATCA
Organism: Amphipoea lucens; assembly: GCA_947508005.1. Lineage (NCBI taxonomy): Eukaryota > Metazoa > Arthropoda > Insecta > Lepidoptera > Noctuidae > Amphipoea > Amphipoea lucens. Next base: position 11,112,510 of record OX382358.1, read on the forward strand.
AAACTACTCTAATGCGGTCTCAAAACCAAATCAGCGTCTATCTAAATAAATTCAAGATTGTCAATATTAACATTTACCTATTCACCAGGTAATATACGCTGATGTTGCAATAGTGATGGTACCTTCCTAGTTGCTTATATTCATGTTGTCAACGCTTAAACTGCACAATATTGGGGCACATCCGGGAGACGAGGCCGAATCATCGCGCGGCCAAACGCCGCCAAGTGCGGAACAGTAGCGCGTCACACAGAATAATGACACAAAGGCTTTATTTTAAGAACCGCTATTATCTTCCCACTGCACAGCTTTCACGCCCTCAGGCTAAATTAAAATATCTTGCTAGAAATGAACTTGAAGTAACGCTTTTCTATGACACTGTTTGTGAAATATTAAATGAAGTTACAAAGATGTATACGATCGTAAAAGTTTTCTGTTTAGTACTTCCGCGAGGGTCCTCGAAGACGCTCAACTTTTGTTAAAGCCGAGCCTCGTAATTCTGCACTCGACTGTCATCTTTGTATTGTGATAATAAAGTCTATTGTGTCATACGAAGTATATGACAGATAGATCACTTGGGCATGAACTTCTGGGTGTGTGCCGAGCACTGTAATTTACTTTTAAAAGGTTCAAACTTCGTCACTTACATGTCCATTTACGACCTATAAAACGTCAAAACCCAGTGAAGTTTCGATACAAACAAATTACCCGGCCCACATTTGCAATGCGGGCAAAATGAAAATAAGCAATAACAATATTTTTATGTAGCGACGAGTACTTTATAGGCAATTTTTCTCAGCGAATTGTGTTTTGATGACACTGTCTGATATTTTATAAATGATGAGTCTATTTTTTAGTGTCGCAATAAAATTGACAAGTTTAAGTTAAGGTTAAACGAACTACCAAGAGTATTTCTCCAAAAATAAAATTTTTAGGAAAAAAATTGAAGCAACTGCCTTATTATAGTTAACTAGCTGCTGCCCGCGACGTCGTCTGCGTGAAGGCTCTACAGCACCAAAAATACCTAAGATGCCAGTGTCGCTATAGCATTATAAGTAAACAACTTTTAAAATAGCATTAAAATATAAGTTTTTTTTGCAAGCGAAGCAAGTGAAGAGAGTTATATGGGAATCCTGCTGAGTTCAGTCATAAGATGTGACTGAAGGAAATAGAGAAAATAATGCAGGAATACATTCCAGGATACAAAAGAGTAAAAATACGTACAAAGGTATCATACCTTATAACACTTTCCCTATAAACTACGTTGGTAGTTATGCTGCCAGGAGCCAAAATGTAAAGAGAGTCAGGACTGGTGACGCGGGAGCAAGCGACGTACAGTTGCCCGTGTGAGAAGCAACTCGTCCTGAGGTCGACACCCGCTGCCCTCAGTGTCTGCCCCTGTGATTTATTGATGGTTATCGCGAAGCAAACACTCACGGGAAACTATACGCGCTTGAACTGGAACGGGAAGTTATGAGGTATGAGGGGAATGTGTGGTATGAATACTGCCTCGCCGACGCCACAACCCGGAAGAATTTCCGCCTCAATGGTGTGTCTGTGGAGTGAGATGACTTTAAGGCGGATCCCGTTACACAACTTCGGAGGAGATAGGTTCCGAAGAAACATAATCGGGACACCGACCTTCAGCTTGATGGTATGCGCTGGAGGAACACTTGCTGACAGGGAGTTCAGAAATTCCACGGGATAATGTGTGGCGTTATCTTGCTCGACAACAGTGTTTATCGAGGTGTAGACCACTTCATTCCCCTCAATTTCCGAGAGAATGCATTCGTTAATTGCTGCAGCCTGATCATTTTTGGGCGTCAAAATGGCCCGCTCACACACCCAAGAATTCTGCTGGTGCGGTATACGACTAATGTCCCCGTATACACAGCGAATGAGTTCTTCTAAGCTGGATACCACTCTACCGAGAGAGTCTGCAAGCACCACCTGTCCACCTCTCTCTTCTGGTAGAGTGCCTTCGCCAAGACTTAGAAGGACATCGTAGAATTCTTGAGCACGTGCATTGCCGCCGAGCCGAGCTCTCATATTAATGGTCAAGCGCGGCGTACGAACTCGTGACCACAACGAAGATCGTTTCAACGAAGCATTCACCTCGTCAGCCCTCGATCCCCGCGTCACCACGGGAAGCGTTTGCCGGAAATCGCCACTGAACAGAACTGTGACACCACCCATCAAATGTTCGTTCCTGCGGATGTCCTGCAGGGTTCTGTCCACGGCCTCAACTGCCTTCCTAATGGCCATCGTACACTCATCCCATACGATCAGAGAGCAATCCTTGAGCACGTGTCCCTTATCGCTGTTACGCGACACACCAAAAAATCGATGGGAATTTTAAACATGGCATGTGCTGTCTTGCCACCCGGAAGCAGTGTGGCAGCGATTCCCGACGACGCTAGAGCAATAGCAATTTTGCCTTGCCTCCTGACCTCTGCAAGTATGCCAGTGGTAACAAATGTTTTTCCTGTTCCACCAGGAGCATCCAAGAAAAACATTTTACCCTGGTTATGCCCAACGCTTTCAAGGACGGTGTCATAAATTTGTTTTTGCTCTGAAGAGAATAAAGCGACATGGTCATTTCGCATGGTGGTCATTTCGCCCGGATCGTAATTTGTCTCAGCGTTATACTCCCGATTTCCACGGTCTTGATGCGGTGATGATTGGGGAGCTGGTAACCCATATTCGACCAGTGGATTGCCGCCGATAGATATGACCACATCTTGAAGTGAACTGAGACAGGTGTTCAGCACGCGTTCATCAGTTACTTCGACTTCGTCTCCAGTAGGAACATAACTTTTTTGTAATACTTAACACCGCATTTTTTTTTAATTGTCTTCCTCATGTCTGCTCAAGATTTTGAGGGTTTTGTTGGAACTTGAATTTATCAAAACGAACTATACGATACAACTTTTATGAAGAAAATGCACATTACCATCTATGAATTTTAAGAATAACTAACTATTAACCTCGCCAACATGATCAAATTTAAATTATTAATTTCCAAAAAGTGTCAACATGTAACTTGATTTGATTTTTATGAAATCTCATAGATGGCGCTGCTTCAAAATTTTCTTTATACTACTAACATTCATTAAACTATGTTTCTCTGCTCTAAGTTACTTAAATGGCGTAGTTTTTATAGTGTAAAGCTAGATAATAGCATGGCGGACTGAAAAACAACATTTAAATATGCGTCGTTAGATTACACGCTGTCACAGAATGCGTAAGAAAAATAAAGAGTCACAGCTCCTCCCCCGTAGGTGATAGCGTGATAATATGTAGCCTATATGTTGACCCGACCTCTTAGTAATATTCATGCAAAATTTGAAGTAAATCCATGCAGTACTTTTTAAGTTTAGCCCGGACATACATACAGACAAACAGATAAACAGACAAAAATTCTAAAAACTATATTTTTGGCTTCGATATCGATTGTAGATCACGCCCCAAGTATTCTTTTAAAAAAATATTCAATGTACAGTTTTGACTTTCCTACGATTTTATTATATGTATATAGATTTTATTCATTGTTGCACTAGCTTCTGCCTGACTCACATCGCCACTTCAGCAACAAAATGACAAATTAAATTACTTCATAAGCCGAGTAATCTGGTTTTCTCGGAATAACATTTTTAACCTGAAGTCTGTCCTTGTGGATTCTGCCGCAGTTGCACGTGACATAATCCATTAGGTTCTGGGAAACGTGTGGCAAAAGCAACGACCATACAGCCAAAGATATCATGGCCTATTTTCATTTAACGCCACACATGTAGATAACAAAACTAGCAGATCAAAATTTTCCCATTTTCCCAGGAATAGTTTATACATAAAACTTTTGAATAGAACATGCGGTGTTACTGTACACCGAACTATAACAATAGATTGCTTGGTAACTGCACAAAACTACAATAGAATTTTAGGATTTTTATGAAACCGACGGCGGGCAGGTTTCCATCGCACGTTAACAGTTTTATTTTAGATTTAAGTTATTGCTTATTTATTGATCGTTTTGTTACTTACTGAAATACTGTCGTTGGGAAAATTGGTAAAGTTAGAAGGGCTGAAAAAATATTTCAAGTTATTTTGAGAAATCCTTTTTACGTACCTATCTAATCATTAACTCTGCACTGTTAATTATATATCAATTCCTGCACTGACGGATTATGGAGGGGGAGGCTCCTGCCTCCGTGCGCCCCGGGCTCCTGGTCTGGGAGCCCCCAAATTTTAAGAAGTACTTTTTAATCAAATTCTAAACAACTTTAAAAATATGTTCACTAAGAAACAGTTTGGAGTTGGAGGCCCCGTACGTTTGCAATATATAAAAGGAGGGTGCTAAAATTTTCTACCTTGCTTCGTTCGCTCTTAGCATAATCAGCCTATAATGTTCCCACTGCTGGGACACAGGCCTCCTGTCTGTGAGAGCGAGTGGGCTATAATCCACCACACGGGCCACGTGCGGGTTGGCGGATGTCACATGTCTTCGAATTTATGGCCCCAGTCATGCCGGTTTCCTTACGATGTTTTCCTTCACCGGTTTAAGAGCAGTGGTGTTGAAAAAATTTACACAATGTAAAGTGCCTGCTTGGGTCGAACCCATGACCTCTCGTAAGTCACGGCCATTGCCACTGGGCCATCACTAATTCTCAAACTTTTCTACATACGACGACAACGTAACTTCTGTTTCAGTAGGAATCGTCGAAAGAAAACCTAGCCTATACCTCGTGGAGGGATGCTTAAAGGAGATGGATTGTGTTCCATACAAGCTTGGCCCAAAATAGGACACAAACGAAACAAAATGCATTATAAAGCAATAATAGTGTTTCAAAGCCCTGTATATTTTTGTTCGTCGTAAAACTTTGGGAAGAGCCATTTAAGACCCTTCCTAAATCTGATGACTTCGAACCTGTCATAAAAAATAATTCAAACCTGTCGATCACGGAGTAATCCACTGTCTTCCAACAGATTGAATTTTACTCAAATCTAACGACTGTATCCCAAATGATTAATTTGATATGCCTCGGTTTACAGAATGTTGGATCGCCGTTGGAAACCAGGCAAAATCAGAGTAGTCCGAGATGCGAGTTATAGGTATTAATATTGTAGCCGAAGTAAACTGCAATGCGAAGATCCATAGTCCAAGAAAGGCAAAATCATTTAGAAATGCAAAAAAGATAACCAGAAACACAGCCAGTAATATTTTTGAACAAATACATAACAAGAAATCACAACAAAACATTCACGATGCTGTCACATGCACCACAGAGTTATATAGTTAGTTAACTAGAAATCGTCAAAGACAGACGCGACTGACAAGAAGGGTTATGTTTTTGAACGCATATCGTTCTATTACATAGTTATTCTCTACTAGCTGCGCCCCGCGGTTTTACCCACATAATTCTCGATCCCGTGGGAATATCGGGATAAAAAGTACCCTATGTCCTTTTCCGGGACTCAAGCTATCTCTATACCAAATTTCATCAAAATCGGTTCAGCGGTTTGAGCGTGAAGAAGTAACAAACATATAAACACACACACACACACACTCACAAACTTTCGCCTTTATAATATTAGTGTGATTAGTGTGATGTAGGTATGTGGGATTTTTTATTCTCGCAAAGCACCCAGATGATTACATAATTAATGATTTACATGTCGTTAGGTTTGTGCTGACCGCCCAACGCAACGCACTTCACTTTCAATCACAATCCGGAGGATTTTGATGAAAATTCCTAATGGGTGAGGTTTCACAAAAATCAATATGGCGGACTTTAGAACCCAATAAGTAAAGTCGTGAAAAAAGTTTTTAGTACGTCAAAATAAAGGGTTCGAGGAGACGATTCCAAAAATATGAGTAATGACCCTGAGGTCACCAGGGTCATTTATATATTTTTATTGGTTCACTAACAATTCTTTAAGCTGGTTTTATGCTAAAGGTGTGACAATCAGTTACGGTTATAAGTGATATTTTTGGAATCATCTAGTCTACGTCAAAAAATAACTAATGGCATAAATAATTATAAGCACTAAAACGTACTTTTTCTAACTCACAGGATGTTTCGCATAGAAAAAAGAAAGAGAAAATATTACGTTACATTCTTTTAATGCACTCTCTAGTTAGTCATAGCTCTGTGCAGCGCATAAATGACATACCTACGACAAATGCATGACAATGACGGGCAATGACAATGATTATGAAATATAAAGGTGCTACGGGTGCTACTAACATTACATACTTTTAAGACAGGGCTTATCTATTTGTTTAAAAATGAAATTGATACATTAATCAATTAAATTCATAACAGTGTAGTTATTATTCAATACGCTATAAATACAGTTTTGATATTCTATATTCTAAAAAAAATACTCGTGAAATCATATCAATTCTCACAATACGCATGTCCCAATTTCCATCTTAATTCCCAACTAAAAACAAAATACCTTCCTTGAATACTTGAATCAAAATAAAAATATTTTAAATTGAAATATTTTCTGCAAAGATTTGCCAAGTAACGAAAGGTATGGTGGGATTTCAAATATTATGAGTTATTTTTTAAATATTAACTTTTTGTCCGTACTAGGGACCACACAAAATCCATGTCCTTTTCGAGCTCGCTTCGCTCGCACTTGTCATTAATCTTTTCGTTCTCAAACTTTTCTACATACGTCGACAGCGTAATTCCTATTTTATTTCAGTATGAATTTTCAAAAGAAACCTAACCCAGAATTCCGAAATTGGGTGTAGGTAAACAATTTCGAGCTCGCTCCGCTCGCTTTCATGTTTTTCGTGAACAACATAGGTAGAAGATGAAAATGCATATCCTTGAAAAAAAATCCTGTATGATTCTAGTCTAGACCATGATGTAGATAGAGTATATAAAGGCATTTATAATAGTTATACTTGTTTTTTTTGCAACATGTTTCTAGAAAAACCTACATCAACTGAGAAAACCAGGCTTTTATTTTGTTTTGCCGCCCCAGGCCCCCGACAAGCTTAGTCCGCCGCTGACCCTACTAACACAATATTTTTATTACATCAAAATAAGTGATCAGTCGACGATATAACATAAATGCAATCTAATGTAAAGGCGCAGATAGGACAACTTCACTTTCAAGAACCATATAAAAGCTTTTTCGTTTCAAAACGTGGACTACATGCGGGAGGATATAAGTCATCATAACGGTCGCGACCATGATCCCGAAAGGTTAGATAGTGGTGTACCTATGTCATACCCACCCTTCTCATATATCCACAGTCATGTGTAACGGTATTAGGTTGTGACAGGGGGCGTGTACATCAACATTTATCAGTCAAAACTTCAAACTCGAAATGTAAGTAAAATTTTTATACAACAAAATATCGTTTCTTCCTACATTTTTCTCGGTTTAAGTACTGAACTTAATACCTCGAAGTCGTCACCTGTTTTTGTTAGCACTAGAATGTTGAGCTAGATAAGTAGCTTATACCGACCTGCACTATATTTTCCTTTCAATCCCGATCTAGCGAGAAAATGGATCATTGTTGTCCGCAAAATAAGACGCCGGGCATACCTCGAAGATGTTTTCTTTGAGCGTCGGGAAAGCTTTAGCATTCCACATAACTGCTTTGAAATTGCACACAACTCAAAGCATATCATGCAACATCATTTATTTCTATTAACAAGAAAACGTTCTACACAAATTGCCTAGCGTGTAAATAATTTGAAAACAAATTAAAGGCGAAGTTGGAATAAAAATTCGCGTGCGAGAAAACTAGGAGTAAGTATATAATATAAAAGCTTATGAATACGTGCGAGTAGGTAGTTCTTAACACGACGGCGTAGATGGAGGCGAGCGCACTTGGCGTGGGCTCAAGACCTCTTCATTCCCCTATGTCTCGCCGGTAAATAATTGCGACTGTACCGCACACCACTCACCTTGACAATTATGTGCACTTTATTTGACGGTGCTCCGACCTGCCTCACCCTTTGTATGAGGCGTATTATAAAACACTTGCGGACAAAAACCTAACTGTGCGAAATGAAGCTATCATTATGATACTAGCCCGAAAACGACCACTTCGAATAGCGGATATGAAACTGGTTGGTTATAGGTGAATACTACCACCATTAGCGATGGTGTTCCCAGTACGTACTTAAGGAATGTGTATTATTGGTGAATACTTGACTTTTAAAAATCGTTTAATGGATGGTTCTTGTAGAATGAGAGCTTATTAACTATTCGTTTCGAGGCCCGCGAAACAAAATAAAATAAATGTGAACATGAGTGTATTGTTCGCCACAATGTTTAGGTCTCTTTGTACAAGACAGCTCAGATAAATGGGTCAGCACGGCGCTTGAAGGCAACGCTCTACTAACCTGTCACTGCTTGCTTTTATTATGTTTTAATCGTTTTGTTTCTTTTTGGATAATTTCATGAATACTGGGCCGCAATTTATGGCCTACTTGTATAATAACCTAGAATGTATTACGTTTTTTTTTCACACAGTAAAATGAATGTAATGACAAGGCAGTAGGCACCTAGCTACATCCAAATATCAAAACTCCTATCTTACTTACGTATGCGACAAAATGCAAAATTGTTCGCAAAACTGTTTCATTTGCTCCGCAAAAGTTCCTCCGAAAACATATAAAATATTATCTTTCGGCAGAGCTTAATGCGAGCAGTTTTCCAAACAATTACATAGGCACATGCAGGTAACCGTGGCTGCAGACGATGCCAAGGGACTCGGGCCAACGTACACGTCATCACGTAACCTACCTCCACGGAATACAAATGAAAGGGTGGGCTCAACTGTTTGTATTCAACTTCATCAAATTGCCCAACTGGGCCCTGTTTAACCTACGACAATTAAATGTTGATTGATTAACTTTTAAGGTTGTTTTGATTAAATGTAAAAGTAACCTAGAGCATTTAGTGGAGCGACCATCTGCCGAAATTACGCGGCGATAAGTTCGCCGTGTTTACGCCTGCAATGCTTTCAAAATTACGTATGACTCATCAGGCCGCAATTCCGTTGCGTAATTTTTATAGGAAACATAAGCACGTAGAATTTGTTTCACCTATTTTTCACTGGTGTGGCTATATGTACCTACAGTTAATCTTTCGGATCATTTTTGCCGTAGCCAGCTAAAATGTACAGACCAATTTTGGAATGGCTATAAACCAAGGCGTATAAAAGAACACAATTATAACTGCGAAATTGGAACTTGTAGCAATCAAAACGTCATTAAATTGAAAGTTTTTTTTTTTTATTCTGACGTTAAGTTCGGTAGAAAACTAGGTGAAGTAGTTCTCCTTATAGAAAATTGAAATCCCAACAGTCCCATATTCATTAACAAATTGACATAGACTGCTTTGAATTGGGTAGGCAAACGTTATTACACCTATTCCAGGATCACTTTATAGGTATATACTAAAATTGTATGCAGCATAAAGTATATTATTTCTCAAAGTATCTAAACAATCGAACTATCCTGAAAATAGAAAAATTCATTGAAACTAATTGTTAATCAAAATACACCCATGTCAATTTGCCATGCTATAGCCATTTCATAAATCTGTCAAAGAATGACATCCAACATCAAAAGCTCGCCGCACGCAGCTCAGCTTCGCTCTAGCCTGTACACATCTGTGCTCCGGTCTAGCGAGTAAGCATCTCCGCACAGCTTTGATAGACACACCCTAGCTGATATACTTCTTCTCCGATTCGCACATCTCCGCCCATCTCCGCTTTGGTGGAATCCGGGCCTAACACACCTACAGTACCGAAACAACAAACAGAACTAATCTAACTCCTGACAAAAGAAACACTATTAGTTATCATTGATCGTCTGTACAAAAGAAATATCACAGTCGACTACCTCTTTCAATATACGCAAGTTGTGATATTTCTTTTAGCGTGCTTCATTACGGCGGAGATACAATCACACACTCTTTGAAGACCCCCTCTCACGACACAATAACGTCTAGACGCATTCATTCAACGTTACTCGTACGTACGTTACATGCGTCCTGGAAACTATTACCTCCTGCTTATACTTTAACTAGAACAATGTAGATGGCTAGAGGCATATGCTATACGTGTACATAGGTACCTACCTATTGTACAATGATTTACCCTGTTGTTAATTGGTTCGACTAATCATTTTAAGCTATCTTCATAATTGACAGAGAATTTTTAATGAGAACTTCTTTTGTTTACATGCTTTGTGAACAATAAGCTGAGAGTAGGTACCTACTAGTGAAGTACGCCACTCTCGGTTTTTTAGGAGTTAATTGACATCAGTAGTGCAATGGGTATGGGTTGGGTATCATAATTACACCACTCACCTATGCTGTACCGGAGGTTTTGACAGCGATCCAGAAGCAATAACTTTTAACTTGCCTGGGAATCGAACGCAATATCTGCGTGTACCGATTAAAAATGCACTAAATAATACACAAATTCACTTTTTATCACAAAACTATTAAATAAACTGTTATATAATATACAGGGTGAAAGTTTAACGAGAAGTACCCTATAGGTTTCGATTCCCTTGCGAGTGTCAAAATATGTGGCCTAAACGGAACATAAACGTCCGTATGTTTTGATTGCGTTGACGTAGAAGTTTGATTTTTTCACTGCTTCAAGAGATTGCAGCCTTGATTATTTGATATCAATTTCAGCTTGATAATTCCACGCGTTCCTGAGAAAAAGGGTCTTGACAGATAGACAATGAAGTGATCTTATAAGGGTTCCGTTTTTCCTTTTGAGGTCTGGAACCCTAAAAACAGACGGAAAATATCGAAAATCAAATGATATTATTATTACACATTCTATGCGCGAAATTATTTGTAAATTCGATACCACCGGAACATAAAATTCATACTACCGCATCACTAAACCATAGACAATTTTAAGCTGCCATTGATGTTTACGTCTTCAGGAAATTTGGAAACTTGCACTTTAGACTAATACACCTTTTCGGTCTCATAATGATATGAAAGCAGTCTTCAGAATAACATCTCAGCGCAATATAAACATGATCTGTAAACTACGCCTAGATTCAAGCGTCAAGCGATACAGATTTCGATACGGCTAGAAATCGGATCGCTATGTAGGTATTATAATATTGAGCGTGCAGTAGCACCCGCTCAGTACCTGGGCATGTTGTATATTGCGAAGTTATGATGAATTGTGCTCACGCTTGTGCATTTACTTACTGTTGTCCGTTTGAAGTGTTAACGTTTGGACGGGGTGTGATATATGAAGCTGTGTGTCAGTTTATTGTTTCAATATACACAATTATGATATGTTACTGACACATCTTCAAACATGTTCGTGTTTTGCGTTATTCAATTCAAGTACAGAAGTTAATATCTATCCTACGAGAATCGGCATTGTTCCCTACAATACCCTAACTAGACAGGATTTAATCTAAGTAACGTTAAAAAAACATGAGTTATATCTATCTAAAATATACGTATAGGAACAGTGGTATCCCAGTGGTGGTAACGGCCGCGACTTAGATTTGTAGGTCGTAGGTTTGAGACAAGAGCTTTACTTTGTGTAAATTATTTCATCACCACTGCTCTCAAAATGGTGAAGGAAAACATCGTGAAGAAACGGGCATGGCCTAAAACCAAAAAATCGAAGACATGTGGCATCTACCAACCCGTTCTGGGAACGCGTACTGGATTACGGCCTACTCTCTCTCACCGAGAGGAGACCTGTGTCCCAGCAGTGGGAATATTATAGACTGATTGTTATATACATATTATAAATTATAGTTACTTTTGTGTGTCCTCTCTGTGTGACCACGTTTTTCTTCCATAATTTAGTAAGTGATCTCGATGTTTTGTCAGTTCCTGTAAACATGAAACCTAAGGAAAATGTACATTTTATTATCACAATCACAATCATGTGCACAATGAACTCTCCAATAAAGAGTATAAAGGCCGTATCATGCTGGTTGACGTCATGACAGCGACGAAATTGGCGGCTATTTTTATTAAGTAAATTTAAAAACAAAAGTGAGCTGTAAAACAAACTGCTTTTAAATAGCTACACTAGTAGTCAATAGACAAACTTATACAGTTAGCCCCTTACTAATAAACGTTATATAGTTACGTCTATATAGTTACACAACGCTTTGTCTTCTTCTTTCGAAAGTCAAATTACTGACGACTGAAAGAGAGAAATCGGTGTGTAACTAATCATTAGTAAGGGGGCTAAACTTTAAAAAGCAAGTCATATTTAACATTTTTGTACTAAAGCTTGCGCTTCTACCTAATTAACGAATTCTTAATGTTCGGCTTTTAACTGCTACTATTCACTGACATGATTAATAGCATAGTATGGTATATCTAAACGGATCTAGAACAGTAAACTAGTCAATACATATTTTAAAATCCATTTTTTATCAAGTCATTGTCTACCAAAATCAAATTTCAGAAACATCATTAAAATACTGAAAGCTATTTAAAATAATTAAACCTTATTTGGATCTACTGTATTTGTAATAATTCAAGGATCGAGTTTCCTAAACCAGAAATATTTTCCTATTTTCAGATTCCGGCGAAAAGCGGTATGTAGCAGCAACGGTCGGATCTGCTAAATAAGTACGGAAGTACGGTCCATAAATGTACGGAATTCTACTAAGTTATTAATAAAACAAGTTACCTCGAAGATGACCACAGAAACTAAGTAATGGTGACTGCTCGTTTACTTCAAAACTGAGTTTCAATTTCACTCGCCTACCTTCGTCAAAGGAATTTCTATTAATCTCGAATTACGGAACTGTCTAACTGAAATTAGGCCAAGTCAAGAGTCTTAACGATGTCTTACCTGCACAAATTCGATGCACGTTTAAAGTTGTTTAATAAAAAATTGAGAATGAAGTCAGAATAAAATTACAATGTAAAGGGAGAATACACTGGAACACGAGTAACATTTGATGTGAAGATAGAACTAATAAATGAGTGAGGCACGCACATTAATTAGTTGATGAGATAAGACCTTGAAGGGGAGATAAGGTGGATACCTGAAAGGTATAATTTGAAGCGTCGCTCGACGCGATGGCGCGGCTGCTCGGCCTACGAGGACCGGCGCTCAGTCCGACGTCGGCTGGCGAGGTGTGCGGTCGCGTTGCTGTCCGTCGCGACCCTCTCCCCCCCACTGTTGCGATTGCGAAGTGCGCTAACTTTAAAATGTCCCTCAACTCCCGAATGTTGTTACCAGTGAACCGCAAGCTTGAAAGTGACTGATGAAGTTGAACAAAAATTACTGTAACATTTGAACGATCAAACGGTTACCAAACTTTGGATTTCGATTGAATTGTAGTGGTTTTTGAGATGTGATTAATTAATAAGTAGCTATTCGTAAGTATATAATGCTTTATTGTATGTTTCAGTAATGATATTATTGGAACGTGTTAATTACGGACAGGGCAGTTTTTTTTTTTATTTAATACTTACCGATATTTTTAAGCTACGTATTTTTGTCATGGAAACTCTTGCTGAAATTATTCAAATATTATCGTAAATCATATATGATTCGTGCTACATCTTGTACAGGTGTCGCTTTGATACCTATATTTTCTACATTTTTAGGTAGCTTATTGACTGTTGATCCTAGTTCAACAAAAAAAAAACTTAAGTTTTACGCAGAGCGGAACAAAGTAATTACGTGATTATTAAGAACAGACAAATCAAGCCTATACCTAAAACTACTAAATACTTCAAAACGCATTCAGAGTCACTAATAAGAAAGCAGTTTTAGGTCATTGTATTGCGTTACTTCTATTATCTTAGTAACCTCTCTTTCATATAGTATTACAGCTCCTTGTGAAATAGCTTATTTGGAAAAGCAAATACCACCTTGCCTACTTTGCTGCCGAGCCAAATGCTGTTTCAGACTGAAGAGTTGACTGCCAGCGACATCGCGCATGAGTTTCCAACTTTTTTTTTCTTAGGTTCGGGAACACATATTATTATTTATTTATAAAGAGTTTGCAGTAGTTTTTTACTTAAAATTATGCCCGACAAAATCGTTTTCACGTGTAGGTGAGGCCGTCGGTCTTTGAGGTGGCTGCAGCCGACGGTAACCTTTTTCTACCGGGTGTACTTGTTCATACATAGTAGTTATGATAAAAAAGTTCAGGGTTTCCTTTACCTTTTTCGCTAGTATTTCTAGCTATCGAGCGTAGGATCAGTTCCTACGGCGGCTAAATCTCATGAACGCAACCGTCAGGATGCGATACTCTGACGATCGTCTTTTGTATTTAAATATGTCATCATTTTGGTTGTTCCCTAGAGCCAAAATGGTCTCCGACACACGACACCCTTTGCACGACAACACCCTTGTGCCACAAAGGCTGAAAAGCCAAACAGTTTTTTAAATTGTGTCGTCCCACTCACTGGCGAACCACCACAAGAAAGACTGAAGCTGTGGCGAGACAGTGCTTCCTTATCCGAACCGTTCGTTCCACCCACTGAAGCCTGGACATAAGTTACCTTGGGTAACCTGGAAGTCTTTAAACAGACTCCGGACCCAGGTTGGCCGAAGCAAGGAAAACCTGTTCAGGTGGAGATTTATAGACGACTTGACCTTGTAGTGTAAATTTGGTGCTGTTCCACAAACGATGGGACACTTAATATCGTGTCATGCGTGTCCTGTCAGCTGCACGTTACAGGAACTGATGGACGCTATTGATGGCGCCAAACAAGTGGCCGAATTCTGGGCCGAGTACATTTAGATTGCTATCGACACGCTAAGAAGAAGAAGGTACTGTAATGAGTATAGTGTGGAATATTAGAATATAGGGTTGATAAAATGATACTACTTTATAATTACTGCGTTAATTCTAAGCGAACATATTTACATGAACGCGCCTATAGGTACTATCACTGGTTTTTTAAACAAAAACCTAATACAAATTGTTTGAAAGCTAAGTAGTAAATAAAGGTTGTCTGCAAAATTCGACCTTATGTTGTGCAGGCTGCCACCGGCAAAATAACTCTAGGTGCATTCGAAGACTTAAACAAAGAAGAAGGGTCACGTCCCATAGAAAATTTACCCAGGCCCGACACAAAAGGAACGCATCTCAGTTATTTTGTTATATTAAATATAACAGAAATAAATTAACACTATTCTGAATATCAGTGGCTATCACCCATATATTGCCATTTGATTTTGGTAAGTCAAAATATTTTAAAATATTTTTTTTTAATGAATAGCATTTATATCCATTTAAAATGACGCCAATTTAGATAAATATACAAAAATAGACAGCTGGAGGCCTTAATTTATTCAGGCATCCACAGGCAAGTCCGGTTAAGCAGACGATAACCTCAAAGTTAAACTGCGAGATGTCATTAAAAAAATATAAAATAAAATTGGCTTTCTGTGTTGAGATCTGTGCGTTTTTTTAACCGACTTAAAAAAAGGAGGTTCTGTATTCGACCCGTATGTATGTTTGTATGTCCGCGATTTTCTCAAAAACTAATGAATCAATTTTGATAATTCTTTCACTAATGTAATCTACATACTTTCAGGAAGGTTTTAGTATATAATGCATTAGGTAATTATTCTGATGTACGGAGTTATATGCATAAATGTACTGCATCTCCGGCATTTCTATGCGAATTTGGACGATTCTTCTAGTCAGTTTCTTCAATTCTTCAATGCACTAGTGTTAATTGGATTTGTGTGAGGTAGGTACAGCTAAAAAGTAAAAAATAAAAACTTTTTTACAAAAAAACAACCTACTTGAAAAAAAAAAAACACTACAAAGTGATACTTACATAACTTTAATTTCGGAAGTCGGTGTCTCAAAACGAAAATGCGGAACCAACGACACCGACTTCCGAAATTAAAGTTATTTATCACTTTGTAGTGTTTTTTTTGAAGTCGGTTGTTTTTTTCTAAATTGTCGTATCGTCATTGAATTACATACAATTACGAATTTTGTAGGTAAATAGGTATTAAAAGAAAATTGTATATCGCCTGAACAAAAACACAAGGCAATATTTTGTTGTTAGCCATTGATTTGGAATATAAAAAATATATATTTTAGCTATATTTAAAATAACAAAAAAACTGAGATATGTCTCTTTCGTGTCGGGTCTGAGTCACAAATGACCGTTCTTCTTTAGAATGAGCTTTTAATTTGTATTAGGTTTTTGTTTAAAATACCTGTGATACTATAGACGCGTTGATTTAATCACGTTTGCTTGGAATAAACGCAGTAATTTTAACGTTGTGGCCTTTTTACGCCCCCACACAATATTCCACACCATAGTCATTACAGTACTCATTCCTGGAAACTCCTACAATAGAGCATGGTGTTGGGGTGCATTCAAATAGCCTCCAAGATCTTCCAGCGCACATTTGGCAGTCAGCCTTGATTTTAAACTGGTTGACTGCCTCATCTTTTTAGAACTTTTCACAGTATGAGCCTTCTCATACAGCTTGTTCCGACACGACAGAAGTAGCGGATAGTTGTTATACGTTAATGGCGCTGCGGTAAAGGTTTTAACACAGTCTAAGGAATTCTCTGTTGATGTTGGACTGTCATAGCCATAGATATCAGAGTCATAGCACAAAAACTATGTATGAGCTTATTGGCCGCCGTATCCTAGGCAGAAGAGACCGCATGGCAAGCACACAGACCAGTACAAAGTCCTTTTTCTCCTTAGGAACTTATTATGCTTTGGAATTTTCCCATTCCAAAGCTTAGTAGGTTCCTAACTTCATCTTTCTGACTAACCGCCTCCTTGACAATTCAAAAGTGCCTGCAGATAGTTGAGTTGAAATAAATGCTTGTAGTTTGAGTTTTATCTACGAGGTAAGCTTGTACCTATCATAATCTACAATACTCTACATTATACACCTACGAGTATAAATATAGGTATCTGATTTTTTATATTCTCTTGTCTAAAGTTGCAATTATTTGCATAATTATGACTTTACCTTTGAAAAGTGCCTGCAGATGGTTTAGTTGAAATTAATGCTTAGAGTTTGAGTTATATCTACGAGGTAAGCTTGTACCTACCATACTCTACATTATACACCTATAAATATAGGTATCTGATTTTTTATATTCTCTTGTCTAAAGTTGCAATTATTTGCGTAATTATGACTTTACCTTTGCACATAAAGTTTATTATACGAATTGTTACTGTACATATAGTATAGCAAAACAACTTTGAAACACAAAATATTTAATGAAAAACATATTATTTACCACTTTTATGACAATCTGTTGGATTACTCATACCGACACCGACATGTTTAATTTGCTACACTTTATTTTGCGTGTGCTACGCCGTAGCACAGCTCGTAGACTGCTACGAAATTTATTGAAATTCCTTTCGTTTATTAAAATCGTTGAGAGTGTGCCCAAAGTAAGTTATTACTTTCGGATTAAAACTACATACATGCTTTTATTTTCATATATTTACTAATATGAATGTACATTATATGAATATAGAAAAATGCCGGGTTACCTTCATTATTATTCACAAAACTTTTGTTTTTTTTTTGTAAATTGGCTATTACTGAGGATTTTCGAATAGTCAACCTATCTCTAGGATAAAACAACCTCGCTTCCAAGAAGCACCAAAAAGACACAATCATTTGGATTTTATACAAAATAGATCACAGTTCTAAACAAATATCCTTCTTTTGGCATTTGCTAGTAAAGACCAAGACACATAATTATCTTAGTCTCTTGTAGCTAAACATGTCCTATATAGTATATATCGCAAAGATATTCTTCTACTATTCAACTACAATGCCTTTTGCAGGAGACAGGCTCGCCTTTTTTAGATTGGCCTGTTCGGCTTTAACTTAGCTTAACCATTTGCGACAAACTTTAGAAATAATCTGTTGTCCATTTCTTCATTTAGCCAGCCAACGTGCTTTCCAAGCCACGCCAAAGTAGTGACTGGTTGTGTGCCGCGGAAAGCACGTTAGGTTGTTGGTGGTTTGTGAGAAAGGAGGCCGTCCCCAACATAGTTGGGGAAATGGCTAGGCAGATGATGATGACTTGGGTTGCATCAAGGCCCTATTTTGAAGATCACAACATAATTTCACAGGCTTTCTCTACTTACATACTCTTATATTTGCCTATATTATATATCTAATATATTATGTTATCTAGTATTCTACCAACAGACATATTTTACTATTCTCCTACACGAAAAGTATGGTGGTATCCAAATCATTGGTCATCTTTCACAAGGAGCACTACTAATATTATAATAAATATTCTATATTATATTTGATGGAGCCGAAAGGTTCTGGAGTGGCGACCGCGTACCGGAAGACGTAGCGTCGGAAGGCCTCCCACAAGGTAGACTGACGACCTTGTGAAGGCCGCAGGAACCCGTTGGATGCGAGAAGCACAGAACCGGTCGAAGTGGAGGTGCTTGGAGGAGGCCTATGTCCAGTAGTAGACGACTTTCGGCTGAAATGATGATGATATTACATTTTATTTTATAGTGGAGATCAGATAAACATTCGGTAAATGTAAAAGACTTATATTCAGCTGCATCCAGTAAGTCTGGAAGCTGACCCCAATCTATGATGATGATGTTTTTCTATTTTGACATTATTTTTTCAACATAGCATTCGAAATTGCCCACTATTGTGTGGGTTTTTAAGACAACTGGCGAAATGTGGGTGTACCATAAACATGTACATAATATCTCTTTGGGGAATACAGGCGTCTTGTTTTGTTATGTTTTTCAACCTCCTTTGAGCATGTTAAGAGAAATAGTAGGTCAAGGTGTATCATTATAACACGCCTCTCCAGCGCTAATTACTGACAAAATAACAAAGAATACGGAACTATAATTACTCAACAAAATTACTTTAAAAAATATTCATTAAGAGCAATGCTTGAATAATTAAGCTTGTTATTACCAACTTCAGGAAAATTAATTAGCGACTTTCCGCATAAAAGTGTGATAGATTTACAAAATCGGGACACCCTACTCAAAAGTAGAAGATTACAGCTTTAACCCCATACATGTTGATCTCTGGTTTAAGGTTCCTTGTTATAGGACTTTACGAAACAGAACCTCTTGTTTCTAAAGTTAGTCAAGAACTCCAAGCCCGGTTGGGGATGTTTTTCACTTTTTCATGAAATAACTCTTTCACTCTTTCATAGGGCTTGTGGCTAAGAAATAACAGCCGCACGGGTCGATCGATAAGGTTAAGCTACGCTTGCCGCGGTTGGTCCGTGGATGGGTGACCATCTTTACATACCAAGATCCCTCCGTGCCTCGGAAAGCATGTTAAGCTCTTGATCCCGGCTGTCATTCGTGGATCTTTGACAGTCGTTATGGGTCGTCAGAAGCCCGAATGTCTGACAACCAGTCTTACCAACGGGTATCGTATTGCCCAGTAACTGGGTTGTGGAGGTCAGATACGCAGTCGCTCCATTTAAAATACTGGTATTCAGTTGCATCCGATTAGACTGGAAGCCGACCCCAACATAGTTGGGAAAAGGCTAGGCAGATAATGATGAACTCTTTCACTCATAACAAAGAAAGTCGTTTAAAAAACACCATTTATTTAATCTTGATAAAGCTGCGTCTTAAAGTCGACTGAGAAAACGCCACGAAACTGGGTCATATGCGTTTATACATATTTTATAAATTAAAAAAATTAGTTTATAAATGATACCTAAATGTAACGAACATTACAAATGAGCTGAACTTTGTTGCTGAAACACATGCCAAATTTAGTTCATTTGCAATCCACAAAACCGTACATAAACCAAGTGTAGTTAAATTACAAAATCTAGTTCAACTAATTGGATACAAAAACATAGGTCACAACTTGTTTGCGAAATGCTAATTTGAAGCATGTGAACGTGGACAGTAAATGTAAATGTTTTGTGTTCAAATGCAACTACAAAATGTGGCTCTTTTTGATTACGTTAAAGACTTATTAATATGTTATCATTCTGAATGAGCATTGTTTCATTGTAGTACATAAGTGGCTCATTAATAGTTTCGAAGAAACGAATTGAACCAATAACTGTAACCACTATTAAGCCTATAATGAGTTTTGATTCTCAGAAGCACCATCAGAATGTTGAAAGCACTAAACGATTCATTATATTTCTTTATGGTTCGATTTTATTTTCTTCAGGGTAAATAAGGTTTCGATTCCTTCCGGGCAAGCTATAACCGGCACATTTTGAAATTTCGTGTAACAGCTTTCATCGCGGTGACTGACAGTCAATTACGTTCAGGCTGGAAGCTTGCGAGACCACAAATACCCTGCAAAAACATCAACTAAGTTGATGTGAGGATATGACTTGTTTGAGCTGACCAGAAGTGGAAGGGTACACTACATTAATACGAAAAACTTTATTCCGAAAGTCACAAATACGAATTTCAAAATACCGATTTTCATAATTCCGAATGGTTCAAAATTTCTTTTATAACAACTCCGATTTTTCATTCATCCTATTTTAATAATTCCGAAATTTCAATATCTCTAACGTTTATAATTACTATTCTCAAATTACCGAGTTTCAATAGATCGAATAACAAAAAGTCCGACTTAATGATAATTCGAAACAACAAAACCAACAATAGAGCCCCTATTTCTGTGTAAAGGGTTTAAAGTGACCTAACCAAACCGAACCTCGGGGTGCCCTTCGCTCGCTCTTGCATCCTATGTCGACGGAGCCCCGCCTGAGTAAAGGGTTTAAAGAAACCTAACCAAACCGAACCTCGGGGTGCCCTTCGCTCGTTCTTGCATCCTATGTCAACGGAGCCCTGCTTCGCGGGGCCCCTATTTCTGTGTAAAGGGCTTAAAGTAACCTAACCAAACCGAACCTCGGGGTGCCCTTCGCTAGCTCTTGCATCCTACGTCGTCTATTGCGTTCGTTGAGTTCGGGTGCGGTAACGGTAACGGAAATAATTCGGAGTATTGAAAATCGGAATGTCGTTTTTCGGACCGAGAACCCAACGAGCATTTGATTCTTCGAATATATGAAAATCGGAAAACAAACAAGTCGCATTTATGACTTTCGGTAAAATAAATTTCGTGATTTTTAATAATAGACATTATGATTCTTAGGTATTATGAAATTCGGACTTTTGAAAATCGGAATATCGAAATTCGGAATAAAATATTTTGGAGTATTTGGGTGTTCCCGAAGTGGAAGTATAGACATCCACTTCATATTTAGTCATATTTTTCACTCGTCATTATTTTCGTTTTCATGATCTTTAATCTCCTGTAATACTTGTTTAAAAACAACTCTTGTTAACTATCGGCTAACCTCTAACCCAAAATGTTGATAATCTTAATGGTTCGCTTATCTTGTCAAATCATCACGTTGCTTCAATGGAAATGTTTTGAAGACTGAGCAGCTAATAGTTGTAATTTTAATAAAGATTTATTCGAATAGCAGCAGGTATTTGAAGTCTGCAGGTGCAATATATAACCTCTCTACTTTCGGTCGCGGTTACGAGCACCATTGCAAGCCATTTCTCTCAATCTACTTTTACGACTTTTGCGAGAAGATTAACAGCTGATATATTTTTCATTCTCAAGCCGATGTACACAGTTGAAGCAAAAACATTGTATTTATAAAGTTTCTTTGTATAGTCTTACCTATGAATAATTCATTAATAGATACCTCTGTAGACCTAGGTACTCCAGAAATGCGCTTGTTGTTGTAGAAAAAAGTTTTTACTACTTTTATATAGAATCGAGACTACTTTCCGCACCTCTCGTTCACAGTTAGTGAAATAATAACACCCTGTCTAAGTCTTATACTTACAGAGCAATTCCTAGAAGTCTCAGCAATCTTTGAAATATATTTTACTTGGAGCTTGTTTCCTACCCTCCACGGTATTATATTCTCACAAAACTATTAATTAATTCTATGAATGGTAATTAATACATCTCAAATAAACCTGAGAAGTTTTTAATTACAAATATTTCCTGCGATTTAAGCCTTCGTTTGTAATCCTGGCGAAGAATATCCATTACCTTCGTAAAATATTGAAATATTATATACCTACAGGCAGTTTTTAAGGGTTCCGTAGGCAAATGACAAAAACGAAACCCTTATAATTTCGTCATAACCGTCTGTCCGTCCATCCAGATGTTACACAGCCATTTTACTGGGAGACTATTTGCACTATATAGATGAAAATTGGAAAGGAGATGTAAATATTATTGTGTGCTCCGCTAAACAATGGTGTTAACAACACCATGGTTGAGCGGTGCACATAATGATATTTCATCACATAATACATAGATTTCGACAAAAACAATTGACTCTCGCCATACATATAACCGAGGAATAAAAAAAATAATATTATACTCTCTAGAAACTAGAACAGGTGACATGTTCTATTGACTATTAAGTGTAGTCTGGGGGCCTACTCTCTAAGTCCGTCAACATAGATACGAGCCCATCCGAAAGTAGTGCGATACTTTGGAATGAACCCTATTCCCGATAATTAAGCTTTTTCCGACGGGCGAAACCACATCGCAGGTAAGGACAACTAACAAATCGTGTTGTAATTCATTCTTGTTTCAGGCCCCGAACTAATCTTATGTCCGACAGTATTACGGAATAGGACACGCCCGCAACTTCGGTTTTCTTGCTTAGATAGAACCCCCCCTGGTTCGGAACCCTAATTGTGCTAGCTCGACTCGCGCTTTACTTTCGTTTAACTTTAAAATCAAAAATATTTTAGTTTTGACTCCTAAAATCATTCAGCAATTCCTTTTTCCCAACGTGTTCAAGCTCTTGTGTTGTAAAACTTGAAAAAATACTCAAGCGTGCTAAAGAAGTAAGAAAAGTCAAGTTTATTTTCTTTTGCTACAAAATCGAATTGTAAATTCAATTTCTTAAGTACCTACATACAGACGTAGATAATGGAACATAAAGCGCTAACACTGGTTGGAGCGCAGATACGTCGCTCCTAATATATGGCCGTGAAAGCTCTTAAAGAAATTCTCATATAAAACATTACCGCAAGATAAAAGTGGCAAAACGACTTTTGATAAGACGTACGTATTTTATGAGTGAAAAATTTGAAAGATCTCACAAATACATCCGAGGTGACGCCTAATCTGATTACCGTACTCCAAAATTTCTCAGATTACCATTTAACGTGGAAATCTCTGCAAAAACTTTTGTGCCACTTATTACCGCTTCAAGTGCCTTAAAATTATTTCTCACTTTTTCGTCGTGGGCACTTCGTTACGGTCTCTTTCATCTTTTAATTTCTTTCTTGACTTCGTTTATTTTTTATCCATTTCACATTCCGCTCCCCAGTGCCTAATGCTTCAATTACTGCTCAAAATGGAAATGCAGTAGACAAAATTTAAATAGAAAACATTCGTTCCGATGCGGATAATAACCGAGGAAATTCAACTTGTAACTGAAAGCACATTTTTTTTATGTTTAGCAAAACACGAATCTTTGCTTTCGTGTTCCGGAGAATCGTTATAGTGAAATCGGATTTGATGTATCGTTTTCTTTGCATTTGTTTAGAGCAATATTTCCTTAGCTGATAGAAAAACAGCTATGTAATATCGTGAATAATAAAGGGTCTGATTGTTATAAACCAGTGTCAGGTGCATGCTGAACCAGGTCTTTTCTAGTTAAAACCAGAAGGTATTTGCAAATGTCACCTTATAGCCCTGCGCCCTAATTGCGTGCAGTTTATTTAAATATAAATGTCTTATTTCCCTCAAAACAAATTATTTCTTCCTTTTAGTAATATTAACTGTTAAACAAAACAACATATAGGTACATAAATCGTATGTTAGTATAAATAGAAGCGAATAGTGCTCCAGATCCGTAGAGCGGATTACTATCCCAAAGAGGTTTCACATTAATCCCAACTTACGCCAGCTATTCGTCTACATTCATTTGATAACAGTGGAACAGAGGGAACCGCAACAGTCCACAGCTGCAATCTAATTTGAAACCCTACTCGAATGCAGCCAGAATTTTCCCTACCGCCAACCCCTGGCGCCACTCCAATCTTTATTTTCTCTACTACCTACCACGAAGCACCTTCGCAAAGCGTAAATAACCATACTTTTGCTGTCTAACAAATTCCTTTTGAGAGTTCGTGAGTAAAAATCATACCTATTACTAAATCTCTTAGTAACTATTGATGTTCCGTGTCTAAGTTGCTAAAATGTAACATCTAAAAAAGCGGTGTAGTGCCTGGTTGTCTGTCCGTCTGTCACACTCTTTCATTTCGGTGACATTTTGATGCAGACAGTTTTAGCTGAAGGAAGGTGTGCGCCAATTACTAACATGAGCTTTATTTCTTATTACTCGGCTCGTGTTACCTCAGGAAGTGCGACCGTTCCTTCATTGCCATACAACAAATAAGCTAGGCCACTGCCAGTGATAATGGCCGCGACTTACGAGTAGGTCATATGTAAAACGGTGAAGGAAAGGTTGGAGCCAAAAACAAAACACCAATAACACCGTCCACGCCTCTCACTAAGCCCCTCGATAAATTAATCAAACAATGTAAGTACACTGAAAGTATTCATCAAAGCAATCGATGGATTGAGTTTGTACACTGTAAAGGAACAAAGCTTCTGCGTGGCCTGTCTGATAAAATTGATTAAAAGCAGCAAGCATATTTCATAAATAAACCGACGTTTTTCTAAACTCAGCACGAAAGTAGCACCGAACGACCCTAAGTATTCACGAGCAACCTCGATGAACGGAAAAATAAGACAGACAATATGAAATGACGGAAATTGGATTTATATTCCTTTTAGTTTCTTTTTCGTACACATTTTATGTACAAGAGCTGTCGCTTTTTTCCTTATAGAAGAACGCTCTAAGTAGGTAGATATATTACAGTATGTATACGTACATTGTTATCTACGTAATATTATTAGACACCTTTTCTTTTAACTAAAACGTCACGTTTTAAGTAATGATACGTGGGAAATTCTTATAAATAATTATAATTTTAATAATATTCAGTTTATTAATACATGCCATTTGTGGGGAAGTTATTAAAACAATGCATTTCAAAGTGTTTTGTGATTACAAATATATGAGTAGGTGTTTTGTTGTACACAACATTAAACAACCAACTAAATCTGGTAGAATCATTGAAGTAAGTCACACATTCCAACTATACTATACAAGCCTATAATGTTCCCACTGCTGGGACACAGGCCTCCTCTCGGTGAGATGGAGTGGGCCGTAATCCACCACGCGGGTCCAGTGCGGTTTGGTAGATGTCACATGTCTTTGATTTTTAGGTTTTAAGACATGCCGGTTTACTTCACCGTTTTTTAGAGAGCAGTGGTGATGAAATTTTTTACACAAAGTAAAGTGCCTACTTGGGTTCAAACCCACGACCTACAACTCGTAAGTCGTGCCTTTACCACTGGGCCACCACTGCTTCATCATTGGCACGAAAATAATTAAAGCAGTTAGTCGTTGGCTGTAAATTTCAAAAATATTCCTCCAAATGCACTGACCTCACCAATATTTTGAATTTAATAACCAGAAGAGATTACAATTTTTAGCTGCTGTCAGTATGAGCAATATTGCGAATGTAAATTAATCTTATTTTACCTTTCCTTCACGACTACCTATTTGTTGCATTTAAGGGGTAACTGTTGAACTCGGTTATAAACAATTTTATTTATTTAATTTCTAATAAACTTCAAACAATTAAGTGTTTACTATGTTTTTTCTCCAAATCCTTAGACATAAAGGCATATACATTCGATAATGATATGTGATTTTAAGTCTCTATTAATAACTTTCATCATTGTAATCTAGACGCTTGAAGTCCAGATTAATATTATATAATGATTAATTATATTTATTGCCGTTGAACATAAGAGGTCGAAGTTTTCTATTAGACGTTCACTTCGCTTACTCCTTTAATATGTCTACAGTCTGAAATCAAAAGTTCAAAGTTAAAACTAAAATTAACTATTAACTTCACCTTATTAACACAAACTTACTTTTACAAGATCTCTAGCCTGCCCGCACCCTAATTGCATTACACACTATCAATCACAATTTGAATGATTTTGTAGGATATTGCTTATCCATTGCTTCATATGTTCACAAAATTTGTCTGTTCAACAAAGTAAATAACGCGATGAATGTTTTTGAACTGTCAAAATTTAGAGTTAATTAAAAGTCTGGCATAACATAACTAAAGTGTAGTAATAAAATACTTCCACTGAATTGGGATGCCTCAACAAACCACGGGAATCATAACTAAACAATTCTTTTGTACTAGCATTTCTATCACGACTACAAAAGATTTACAAGCCGATCTGAGATATTCTGAGTACTGAATAAAGACACAAAGATAGTATCTGGAATTCTCATCTACTCGTGCAAATTACAAGTGAGTAGAGAGAACAGAGGACTTGTACGTATAAAATTACAGTCTCTTCAAAAATGCGTTGGTAGGTAAGACGCGTTTTTTTTATTATTTTTAAACAGAGGTCAAAGGAAATTTCATTCGAATGGTGACAAATGGACTTACCCAGTTTTTTAAGGACAGTTAAGTAATATTTAGAGTTTTTTTTTTTTATTTAATTATTCCGTATAGTTCGAAAGCTCCACCGTTTGTACCCGAACACAGGAACCTTCACTGGCTCGGTAGTGGATCCAATTGGACCCTAGAATGACGATATACAGGGTGAAATTATAATCACAGTTATCCTCTTAAGGGGTAATTGTACTCATCATTATGAACAACTTTTAATATGGGACGAAACCCGAAATCGCGAAAAAAAATCTGCTGTTCCCTACATTTTGACGAGTTATGCGAACATAAATGTACGGAACAGCTGATTTTTTTTCACGATTTCAGGTTTGGTGACCCCTTAAGAGGATAACGGTGATTAAAATTTCACCCTGTATATTAAGATACCCTAAATGGATTATGCAAATACTTATTTTTAGTCAAGAGTTTTTGCGTAATTGTTCGAAGCGAAGTTTTACCTACGTATGGAGTTTTTAGATTGACAAAGTATTTTTCGACTTTATAGAATAGTAAAATAAGTACTTAAGCATGCTCTAAGGTAGCCCGCGAATTCGCAGGTCAGTGTCAGATTGTATGTTGATTAAAATATAATTCGCGACCGTAACAAATATGGTTTTACAGAATTCTAACAACACAACTTCTTAAGTTAGAATTGGCCTCAAATGTCATGATTTCATGCAATAGATATTCAATAGGGTAATACGAACTTAGAAAGATGTATTCATGATTTATATGATTATAATTCTATAACATAAATAAATAAATAAATATTTGTTACGATCGCGAATCATATTTAGATCGACAAACAACCTGATAATGACCAGCAAATTGCAGAAAACGTAAGAAAATTTGAATTTCGCGAGCTACCCTGACGCTTTCTCCTAAAAGCAATCGCCAAATATTTAATATTTTAACCTTTCGTATAGTCGATTCAACTAGCGACTCTCTCACCCGAAGACAGGTTGTTTCAACAGTCAAGGTACGTCTATTAAAAGTACTGACGTACTACTGAGTTTTCTCGCAATGTTTTATCTGTTTCCCGGAATCGTATCGGGTCAAAAGGAACATTAATGAACGCACCCAATAATAAGCAACACTGAAACAAAAATGGCATCGTGAAATATTGTATTTATACCAAACTAGCTTCTGCCCGGAATCGTATCGGGTCAAAGGGAACGTTAATGAACGCACCCAATAATAAGCAATACTGATATAAAAATGGCATCGTGAAATATTGTATTTTTATACCAACCTAGCCTCTGCCCGCGGCTTCGTCCGAGTGAAATTTCACCCTCCCCCCATTCACACTCTTAGGGGTGGAATTTCGAACAACTTTTTCTTAGTGGATACCTACTCTTCACAAAGAACACACCCTCCAAATTTCATGTCTCTAGGACCAGCGGTTTAGGCTGTGCGTTGATATATCAGTCAGTCAGAACTTTGAATTTTATGTATATATATATTAATAATGCTCTTTTAATACTGTAAATCTATATACGTATATAGATAGAGTATGAGCAAACAGGATCGGCTTTCTGGAAAAGCTCAGTAGGTATTCGCTATAATTACTGCGAATACCCAAACTGACGAAGTTTTTGACTTCGAATGAACATTACGACGAATTCTTCTTTTTTTCAAATAGGTATATCAACTTTTTTTTATTTAATTTATCCGTATAGTTCGAAAGCTCCCCCGAGTGTACCCAAACACAGGAACCTTCACCGGCTCGGTAGTAGGTCCCATTGGATCCCAGAATAACGATATATGATACCCTAAATGGATTATGCAAATACTTATTTATTATGCTACCAATTAAATCTTATGAGTTAAGAGTGGGTTAAAAAGCTTATAATTATGTCAATGCCATTAAATCTTTTATAGTTAGCGCGCAAGTTTATTAATTTACCTTTATAAAATTTCACGTGTGCAAATGCGATAATCACCATTTTGATGACAGTGGTGGTCAAGGCGCTCTAAAAATTTAGGATTTCAACATTCATTTTATTTCATTCATTCATTATTTGTTTTTGCATTGTTTGTTTTGACATTCATTTCATTATTTGACGAATTCATTGTTCTAGTTAATTTAGTAGTGATATTGAAGTTTTTTTGATATCCAAAGTCAAAGTTTCGCGACAGTCGGGCGTGTTTACATTAAAATTATTCACAAATATCGCACACATAAATGCTGACGCATTCAAAAGCTCGAAATTCAAATGTGGTCCCTCAATGGGAACGCAAGTGATAAAACTTAAAATGTGAAAAATATTATTCATAATGTTATCTATTAAACATGTTAAATCCCACAAACATAGGTCCCATAATACCACAACAGTAATTATGCGTGAAAGCGATTATATACTTTTTATTTCGATTGTCTCGAGTAATTAATATCAAGAATATCAGAAATCGATACATGGAAATTGAAATAATATTGATTTAAGCATTAAGTACAATAAGCATTATTTATTTAAAAAATATGCTTTTCTAATATAATTTTCTCGACATTATACTAAAACTGAGTCAACAGACATAATCTATGGTCATAGGTAGGTAGGGCAGACCGAGGAGGGTTGTAACAATTGTCACGCCAATGGACATATCTCAGCCAAAAACAGTCTTAGCTCTATGCACGTTTTAGACACAATAGCTAGTTCTACCCTATATAGGATTTTGATAGAAAAAATAATACAAACTAATAGTTACACACCGATTTCTCTCTTTTAGTCGTCAGTGATTTGACTTCCGAAAGAAGAAGACAAAGCGTTGTGTAACTAAACAGACGCTATACAACGTTTATATAAATGACTTTAATCAAACTGCACACGTACACAATAATAATTATAAGTTTATTTTCTGGTATAACAAATTACACTTATAATATTTTACACAAATTCTGGAGATGTTACTCGCACTGTATTCAACGACCAACTGCCGATCAACTCTTCCAACATTCGTTATATTAGTGACGCCCCACCATTGCTCCGGACGTTCGTAACGGAACAATAATGGCGCGACACCAGTGTTGCCAACGTAAAAATATGAATCAGATAATTGAAATATGTTTTTAACAAATAAATTAACTAATAATTAAACCTTAAATCAAAATATGTAACTTATTTTATGTAAATATGTATGTCTGTCTTCGAAGCGACAACATCCGGCCGTCCTGCGCACGCATCCGCCCTCGGATAGCGTCCCAGTCTGGTGCAATTGCTGAGAACAAAATATAAACAATAAGTTATAATATTCCATAGAGTGAAGCTGCGATTACCAATTACACCTCATTCGAACTGAGCGTCAACTCTACTATTCCATCAACGGCCAGCAGAGAAAGACCCCAATTCAAATACATTACATATGTTGGTATTTACATGTATCTAACTGTTCCATCAGCGGTCAGTTATGTTTAGAATTTGCAGTTTTCCCTAGGCGATGCCTTTGGCCAACCCTAGTTGCATATCACTACAAACCCTAAACTCTTTTGTCACAGATTTATTTTACAGGAATAAATACTGTAACTTAAAATAATCCAAATACCAAAATATGTTTGAAGCAAAATGCACTAGACAAAATTATGTTCAGTAGTAGTAAATACTATAAGAAGAATAAATTGAATCATTATTTGGGGTTCATAAATACCTGACAACATCTTAAGCTATTTCTGAACCTTCAACATCTAGGTCTGCCAACTTGATCCAAGGTTTCATATTTTCAGCGCACGTGGTCCCCTCATAGCACTTGCTTGTTCTTTCAGCGCCACGCATATCCTTTACTTTATAGCGGTCATGACCTAATACTTCAATCACCTGGAAAGGTCCTTTGAAAAGTGCTAATAATTTAGTACTTTTCCCGTCATTGGATTGACTGGGAATTCTTATAACTACCAAATCGTCGACGTTGTAACTGCGAGCTTCCTTTCTTTTGGAATCGAAAGCCTGTTTTTGTTTGTCTGCACTGACCTGAATGCGACTGTTGACGTTATTTCTCAATAACGTGACGTCAACAGAATGGTCTTCCTGTGCCAACATGTCAGCATCAGTTTGAAGTCGGTATCCAAAGAATACTTCACTGGGGATGGCTGAAGTGGTTTTATTGATGGTACTGTTTATACCTTGTTGGATACTAGTAATATGAGTGTCCCATTTGTCATAGCTGGTATTAGCACCCATACTTCTCAATGCGTCAAGGATGGTGCGATTAAAACGTTCCACCTGACCATTTGAGCGTGGAATAGCAGTAGCTATAACATGTTGACGTATATTTTTGTCCTGACAGTACCTAACGAATAACTTAGACGTGAAAGAACTCCCAGCATCACATACAATACGCTTAGGATTACCAAAAACTTTAAATATTTTGTCTAACTCGCTAATAACAACTTGGCTTTTAGTGTTACGAACAGGGGATATAAATACAAATTTTGTAAAAGAGTCAACAATCACCAAGAGGTAGGTATTTTTACGCGTGGTCTTTACAAATGGACCCAGGTGGTCTATGTGAAGCGTGTGAAACGGCTTTGCATATTTAGGTATTGGAAACAGTTTGCCTTCCTTTTTTCCTTGGATATTTTTATAGTAAATACAGTTAATGCAATTTTTAATATATTTGGATACTACTTTCTTAATTTTGGGAAACCAATAACATGATTTTATTCTTTCAACCGTCTTATCCACGGCAAAATGGCCAAGGTCGTCATGATTAGCTCTTATGATTTGCCAGATGCATTGTTTAGGGACAACCCACCGTCTACCGTATTCAGTCCGACGGTATACCTTATTACCTAACAACTCATACTCATTATACACTTTCTTATTTAGCTCGGCCTGACCTGATTTTAATATTTCTTTTATCGCACAAATACTTGGGTCTTGTAACTGAACTGACAATAACCAATCTGCTTCAGTAATGGCCAACACACTGTCATTGCATATGGGGGTGGGATTTGTGTCAACTGGATTTCGGCTCAAAGCGTCAACATGTTGCATTTGAGCCCCTGGTTTGTGAATTATTTCAAACGTGAATTCTTGTGTAAGTAATACCCATCTACCGATTCTAGAATTAATTTCTTGCTTGTTTATTGTATATTTAACAGCATTACAATCTGTATAAATCTTAAAAGTAGATCCCAACAAATAGTGACGGAATTTTTGAAGTGCAACAATGATTGCTAAAAACTCTAACTCAAAGGAGTGGTACTTTTTCTCCTCATTAGAAGTCTGTCGACTATAAAAATGAATTGGTTTTTCACCTGTAGCAGTAACTTGAGTCAGTATGCAGCCAATACCGTCACGACTGGCATCAGTGTATAAAATAGTAGGTAATTTGGGGTCATATATTTTTAATGAAGCATTATGTAACAACTCATCTTTTAATTTATTGACTGCTGAAACTTGATCACATCCCCACTCCCATGTGATATCCTTCTTCAAGAGCTTTGTTAACGGTTTTGCTATAAGAGCACAATTCTTCACAAATTTTCTAAAATAATTAATTAGACCTAGAAATTGTCTTACTTGATGCACATTGTTAGGTTCAGGATAATTTTCTACTGCTTTTAATTTCTTTTTACCTGGACGTATACCATCTTCAGAAATATCGTACCCAAGGAAGTTAACAGAGCTCTGGAAAAAGTGACATTTCTCCAAATTTATTGTCAAACCATTATTTTGCAATATTTTTAATACTTCGTCTAACTGTCTAATATTATCATCCACTGACCTTGTGGCTATCAACAGATCATCCATGTAACAAATAACTTTATCAAAGCGAAGTTTACCCAAGACGGTGTTCATTAACCTTTGGAATACAGATGGTGCATTGCATAACCCGAATGGCATCCTCCTGAATTCAAAGTGGCCATCAGGAGTAATAAATGCAGTTTTAGCAATAGAATTTTCATTGACGTTAATTTGGTAATAGCCACTTTTTAAATCAATAGATGTGTAGCATTTACATCCTCTAAGTTTATCTATAAGGTCTTCTACAATCGGCATTGGATATTTTTCTTTGATTGTAATTTTATTTAGTGATCTATAATCAACGCACATACGTTTTTCGCCCGAAGGTTTATCGACCAACAGAATTGGACTGGCATAAGCAGAATTACTTTCGCGAATTATTCCATTTTTTAATAGGTCATCAATAATTTCCCTGGTCGCTGCCTTTTCAGATTCAGACATACGATAGGGTCTATGGTATACAGGTTTATTAGTTATTAGTTCAATGTCTAACTCAACACAAGAAGTCTGCCCTAACGATTTTAAATCTTTTGAAACAACCCGAGGGTATCTAGAAAATATTTCGTTTAACACAGATATGTGTTTAACAGAATCAGGGTTGAACATAGACGAATCTATTAAAGCGACGTGGTAGCTACTTATGGGGCAAAAAGAAAGGCTACTTCCTACACGTGCATACATAATTCTTTTATCTTCCGTAAAATTCCTACCAATTAAAATAGGACAGCCAGCTAATTCATCACAAATATATAGGACCACATTAAGCTCAGCATTATCAACCATAATGTCAACCTGTGCACCATGTGTGACCTCAGAGCAAGAATCTGTTTTAAATCCTGTTAATAAAACAGGTTTATTTAATTGGAAAATTGTAAGGTTCAAGTCGCGTGCCAAAGAAGACGTTATTAGAGAACAACTACTGCCCATATCAATAAAAGCCTGTTGTTTACATCCGTTAATTACAATTGCCTTATAAAATTTATCCTTAGGTGTAGGTTCAACAATTAATTTTACTTCACTATCCTTTTCAGGTTTCATTTTAGGTTTAGACCTACATGCAAGCTCTAAATGACCAAATCTATTACACACATTACATTTGACATTATCTTTTTGACTGCAGGTCGTCTTTTTGTGACCAGGTTCACCACAGCGAAAACATGTTATATTCGTACCAGCATTGGAACCAGCTCCATTAGAGTTGGAAAAACTGTCCGTCTTTTTATCAACATTACCATATAAGACAGTTGAATTTTTGTGCTTCTGAACGGACTTTTGTTCCGGGCCAACATGAATTTTCCCGTGCAAAAATGAGGCCAATTCATCACAGTATTTAAAATTGCCAGCGTCTGCTGCAGTGATTATATTTTTATCGCCAATTGATCCTACGATTACTGAAATTATATCTTGTTCAGAAAAAGACAATCTCATTTTGTCAATTTTTCCTTTTTGTACAAAATAAAATTCGTATAATGACTGGCCATCCGAGGGTTTCGTTTGGACCAAGTCTTTTAGTAAACAATACATATTACGCTTTATTTGAAATGTATCTAATAGTGTATTTCGCCAATCCTTCCATTTCCAGGTAGTCCAAGATGTTTTATTTTTTTGTAGCGAGTCATACCATGTTTTAGCAGTGTTACGCAATTTTTGCAACGCTTGATATTGTAGGACACGGTCAGACCAGCGAAAAGCACGACCATTGGCTTCCACAACATTTATCCACATTTCAATATCATCCACTAATGGGTCAAAATCAGGAATCACTGATGATAACATAACATTTTGGCTTACTGCGGGAGACGCACGCCTGGTGCGTCTCTTTTTCCTACGCCTGTGTCCATCAGAGCTGCTGCTGCTGGACGAAGGCGATCCAGAGCTTGATGACGAGCTACTCGTACGACTTCTTCTCCCTCGAGTGCGCTTGCGGCTCCTCGGCATCGGGGCGCGTTTTCGTACCACTTCTGATATAAATGACTTTAATCAAACTGCACACGTACACAATAATAATTATAAGTTTATTTTCTGGTATAACAAATTACACTTATAATATTTTACACAAATTCTGGAGATGTTACTCGCACTGTATTCAACGACCAACTGCCGATCAACTCTTCCAACATTCGTTATATTAGTGACGCCCCACCATTGCTCCGGACGTTCGTAACGGAACAATAATGGCGCGACACCAGTGTTGCCAACGTAAAAATATGAATCAGATAATTGAAATATGTTTTTAACAAATAAATTAACTAATAATTAAACCTTAAATCAAAATATGTAACTTATTTTATGTAAATATGTATGTCTGTCTTCGAAGCGACAACATTTATTAGTAAGGGGGTATGTGTAAAACTTAGCCCACGTTTGCACGGACGTAAAAATATCGGGATCCCTTCTTTTCGCATAATGTTCTTTGTCCTAATATACTTCGGCATAACGATTTTGGCACAATTTGTTTTGGCATAATAATACTTCGGCATAATTTTTTTAGGCATACATTTTATGTTGGCATAATCATCTTAAAGACTAATTTTTTTTGGCATAAATTTGATTCGCATAACGTTAGAAGGCCTAATGAGTATTAGCATAACGTTAGTAGGCCTAATGACTATTAGCATAATAATATTTAGACATACAATTAATATAAATAACAAAAACAATTTTCATGCAAATGATTTATTATACATAACATTATGTAACTTAAACGATTTTTCAATCGCGAGATAACTTTTATCTGAACAATATATTAGATGTTTTGACAGTTTTTGTATAAAAAAATATGTCAATCAGTTAACTTCTATTATGAGAAATAAATATGGCGGTTATTCCTCAGATAGAAGTTAACTGATTGAACCAGTGGTCCTTAATTATATATTTTCTATAAACCAATTTGCTATAGTTTCTGTAACAATTCAATAATATTTTTGGTTAAAAATTTAATATGCTGTGCAACAAAAGTTAGTGACAGAACCGAATTGCTGCAAAACCGACTCCACGTAGTCTTGTTTGTCCTACCCCTTTTTTTTTTTTTTTTTTTTTAAGGATGGGATATCATCAAATGACCCCTCCCGCTCTGGGTGGAGCGAAGGGAGTGTCAGACTCTTACTGACTAAAACCCATCCGTGTTCCTTCCTCAGCCCTTTATGTTCCGGGGTAGCGGTAACCCTTTCGGACAATCCCGCACCCCCGGCAGGCTTCGGCCCTGGCAGGCCCCTTCCTTTATGCTGACATCTCTTTGAGGCGCGCGTGGAACACGTACGCGCCGTCCGGCACGGGCCTGGTCCTGATCGGACGGTGAGCTACCCATTACTCTCCGTCCGCAGGCCCGCGCCTACGGTGGCCGGGAGTCGTCACGCGGCTCCCGACGCCCGGAGCGTCTCCCGCGGCGGCTGGGGTGTGAGGCTCTCTCCCTCAGCCGTTCAGCCACCTCCTTCGCTAGCATGACTGCTTCGCAGAAGGAGGTGACCGCCTCCCACTCCCTCTCGCCCCGGACCATGGCTTGAACCAGGGCCGGACGCGAGAGGTCGCCGCCGCTGTCGATCGCCTCAACGAGGGCACGGCGGTGCTCCGCCCATGCGGGGCAGACCTCCACCGTATGCTCCACCGTGTCCTCTGGGCGATCCTCGCAGTGGTGACACCCGGGCGTCTCCTCCCGCCTGATGATATGCAGGAACCTCCCAAAACATCCGTGTCCGGTGAGGACCTGCGTCAGGCGATAGGTGAGGACGCCGTGACGCCTCTCTAGCCACTCCTCAAAGAGGGGTCTTATCGCCACTATCGTGGCGTGCCCTGCGCTGGGTTGCGAAAGTCGCTCCTTCCATGCCACCATGAGATCGCGCCGGAGGTCTGTCCGCTCCGCCGCGATTTGCCGCGGAAGCGGAGTTTCCCCCCGGCTCAGTGCCTCCGCGCGCCACTCATACAGGCGCGCTAGGACTATCGCCTCCAGATCCCATGGCGGCAGTCCGGCAAGGAGGCTTGCCGCCTCGCCGAGATCGTGCGGTACCCCCGGATCAGCCTTACGGCTACCACCTTTTGGGGCGCGTTCAGATAGTGGGCGGCTCGCCGCCGCAGAGAACGCGCCCACACCGGGGCCCCGTATAGGGCCATGGACCGCACGACCCCCGCGTAAAGCCTCCGGCAGGAGGTGTTTGGCCCCCCCAGGTTGGGCAGGAGCCGCTTGAAGGCGGCCCCGGTCCTTTCCAGTTTGGGGGCCAAACGTCGGAAGTGTTCGACGAAGTTCCACCGGCTGTCGAGGACGAGACCCAGGTATCTCATCGTTGCCTCGACGCCGATGTGAACCCCTCCCACCGTTAGTTGGGATCCCGATGGTGGCCCGTTCCGAGGCCCATGGAAAGACATGGCCTCGGACTTGTGCAATGCCACCTCGAGACCCAACCGCCGGATTCTTTCCACGACTATCGCAACCCCGCGTGTCATCGCGTCGGCCGCCGCCTGATGCGACCTCCCTTGCGCCAGGACTAGCGTGTCGTCAGCGTAGCAAACCACGCTGACGCCATCAGGGAGGTCGGCTCGCAGCACCCAGTCGTAACCGATGTCCCACAGGAGCGGCCCCAGAACCGATCCCTGTGGGACACCGCACGACATCTCTCGCCGGTTCCATTCCCCGTTGCGACCAGGGTAGATGACGGCTCTGTCCGTCAAATACGCCCTAACTACTCGACGGAGGTAGGTCGGCACCCGGTGATACCGGAGTGCCTCCCCAATACAGCTCCAGGGCAGGGTGTTAAACGCGTTGGCGATGTCGAGTGACACCGCCACGACGACCCCACCCCGGGTCACCGCGTCCCCCGTCGTGAGGGCTCTCACGCGCATGATGGCGTCCACTGTCGAGCGCCCCTTGCGGAAGCCAAACTGGCTATCCGCAAGATCCGGCCCCGTCCTCACTAGGTGCCCGACGAGGCGGCCTGCAATCACTCTCTCAAAGAGCTTGCCGACCTCGTCGAGCAGCACTATGGGCCGGTATGCGGACGGAGAGTCCGCAGGGCGCCCTGGCTTCTGAATGAGGACCAGCTTCCCCGTCTTCCAACGGAGTGGAAACTGGCCCCTCTCCATGCATGCGCTTAAGAGCGCCTCTAGTCGAGGCCCGAGAGCCCTCGAGGCCAGGACCCAGACTTTACCCGGCAAGCCATCGGGTCCTGGGGCGGTATTTTTGGCCTTCAGCCTGCTTACCGCCGCTCTCGATTGTCCTACCCCTAGAGTGTAATTTAAAATCGCGTAGGCACGTGGGGCCGCCGGAGGCCCGCAGCGCCGGAGCCGTGACAGAAACCCTGCCTGCTGCATGTTGCATGCTCGTTTGAATGCTGCATGCTGCATGCTTGCTTGTTTGCTGCATGCTTGCTTGCATGCTGTATGCTTGCTTGCTTCATGCTTCCTAAGTAAATAAATTTATGCTTTAGGATATTATGCTTAAAAAAGTTATGCTTTAGAACTTTATGCTTTAGAATATTATGCTTAATCATTATTATGGTTAGAGAAATTATGCTTAAACAAATTATGCGTAAGCTGTTATGCGTAATTATATTATGCGAAAATATAATTATGCCAAACAAAATTATGCTAAGTTATATTATGTCTTAAAATTTTATGCAAATGGATAGGGAACCAAAAATATCACTGCGAGATTTTATGGCGCACTGTATTTTCAACTCTCGATGTTGAGCCGAGCGTTGAGAATCCAACAGAGCGCATCCCAGCACGTCAAAAAAGCACACTGTTGGACATTCGAGTCTCGGCGCTAAGCAGTGCGTTGAAAATCCAGTGCGCGAAAAAAATCACCGCAGGGAAAACGCACCCGTGCGGCGGCTTACTTTCGTTGTTTTTTTGACATCGACGTCGCACAGTCACATCCACTCCCCGTAGGCCCTCTTGACCACAGAGCAAGTAACCTTCTCGTGACTAACTGCATCGGTTAGCGCGTCAAGAAAGAGGCATAACGCGATCTTGCCAGCTCGCTAATGATTACAGAATCCGAAAAATGGACTTTGTAACAAGTCTTCTCTGTCACAACTCTTCTCGGTCTTCCTACCTCATTTATTGAATTTCGAACCGAATTGTTTCTATATTCAAAAGTAGCTTCTGCCCGCGACTTCGTCTGCGTGACATTTCTAGTTCCGGACCCACCGCGTCGCATCGCATCGCCCGCCCGCGCTGTTACTTCGATTTCGCTTAACGTTCTTTCTGGCTTGTTTTTTTTTTTTGCTCGGCTCCCATCGGCTCCTAAGGGTCATAGCGTGATGTTAAATAGCATATAACCTTCCTCAAGGATTGGGTTATCAAATACTAAAATAATTTTTCTTTTTTTAAATCCGACTTATAGTTCCAGAGATTAGCGCGTTTAAACAAACTCGTCGGTTAATAGTAAAAACTATTTTTAATTCGGAATGCGCTCACTGTTCTAAATAACTTTATTGGATATAATTTATTGTGAACTTTATTTTTGGTAATTTCAGAAAGTTTAGTACAGGGGGCCTAAAAAGGCCACTTTGGCAGAATCATAAAAGGATTATAGCATTATGAATCATAATAAAAGTCGTAAAATGGTCACAAACTCATGATATTATTTGACATTAAAGCAATTCATATATTGTGGATCATTTTACGATTCTCCATACAAAACTGTCAAACAGAATATGAATTGCGTGATATGAAATTGTACGCAAATAATATTAAAATAATAATATTATTATTTTTAAATGTTTTTATATTTCTTTTATATTCTAATATTTAAAAATATAATTGATATGTATTTAATTGAATAAAGATTATATCTTCTATACTTATAATAAATCTGTAGAGAGGTCAATTCTGTACATGAAATATATTTTCAAAATAACTATCAGGGGGTGATTAGTGATCGATACTGATGCCAAAAATGCAATCAGTAAAATTTTTGTCTGTCTGTCTGTCTGTCTGTCTGTCTGTCTGTCGGTCTGTATGTTCCTTATAGAAACAAAAACTACTCGACGGATTTTAATGAAACTTGGTACAATTATTCTTCATACTCCTGGGCAGGTTATAGTATACTTTTCATCACGCTACAATCAATAGGAACAGAGTAGTGAAGGGAAATGTTGGGAAAACGGGAGAAGTTACTCCATTTTTTAAGCTTCCGTCGCGTGTTCAGCCTTAATGGTTAAAGTTACATAGAAATCATGTATGATGGAAATATTTTACAT
Source organism: Amphipoea lucens (assembly GCA_947508005.1). Taxonomy (NCBI): domain Eukaryota; kingdom Metazoa; phylum Arthropoda; class Insecta; order Lepidoptera; family Noctuidae; genus Amphipoea; species Amphipoea lucens. The sequence goes on from OX382358.1 coordinate 11,151,994, forward strand.
AAAATTGTCTAAAAAATACTCCGCAACAGCATATGTCTATCTTTTATGGTTGACTCACAATAACACGTGTAACTCCTGATAGCTTAGTAGTTCGGAGCATTCTGATTATATTTGTTTACTCTTACGTTTATAATACTCTCACTCATCCATAATTTAAAAAAGTTAACATTATTACCTATTCAATAAAAAAAGAATCATAGAAATCGGTATAGAAACACCAAACTTATACATGAAATAAGCCATCGCGCCGTCGCACGTGAATACTGAATCATGCTATAAGGATTATTTTTGTGTAACGGTTGCCGCGCTCGACACGGGTCGCGGCGGCGGTAGGGTATAAAAAGGCGGGAGGTCCGAGAGCGAGCTGGAGCTTCATTCAATGTTTGGCTGTTGATGCGTTCAGAGCGTTCGACCTTATTGACAGACAATAATTGATATTTTGAAACCGTGCTTATCAGCGCGACTTTTAGTCTTTAAATAGTTTGTTTGAATTTCTTTTGTTGTTATTTTGTAAAATAGGTATGAGTTGTTTTGGTAGTGTTTAAATATTCGTTCAAATTAAAAATTATTAAGCGTAGGTACTTTTATTAATTAAAGTAGTTATAAGTATTTATTTTTAAGTGAAGTAGGTATAGGTAGATAGTATTGCACAGGCGTTTCAGCTTTATTTTCATTTCTTTTTTGTTGTGAGTTGTATATATTTCTGGGTATAATTCTATTACAATATTTTAGTGTAAATAGTCATTAAGATTTTAAGTGTAAGGTAGCTAAAGTTAGGACCTCTAACGTAGGTTGTTTTGTTAGGTAACTGACAGCCTTTTCGTTACCGTAGATTATTACGCAATGCCACCTAAAAAACCATTATCTTTATCTCGAACTTCGAGTAAAGCTAAGAGAATTAGAATTACGCGATCTCAAGAATCGGCAGAGGAAAGAGCAAATCGGTTAAATTCTATGAGAGTTAGAGCCTCAACTTCTCGAGCCAATGTCATAAACGATTTTTCAAAATTCCACCCCTGTGGGGGTGAAAAGCGGGGATACAGTTTATTTGAAAAATCTGATTCCTTTGTTCTATAAACTTCAAAATTGGCCCGAATACTTATTTATCTAAATTAATTATAAAGATCATACCAACATACATTTTCGAAACTTTTAGAGGAAAGTACGAATTTCGCGCGGACGAAGTCGCGGGCAGAAGCTAGTTATTAATAATATTTTGTCATTTTACATATCTCGGGACCATGGGGTCCCGGTCCTTTAGAAGGCGTACGAGGGGCTGAAGCCAACCCGCAGAGGCCCCTTAGGAAATTTTAATGAAATGTAGCACCAACCGACGATTATCCCTGTATGCACTATGCAAGTGCACCCAAGGACAACCCCCGGTTGGTGTAGGACTATTGCAGGATATGGAAAAATAATTAGTTGGGCTATTGGTTTGGGTGGCTAAAGTGGACTGGTTACCAAGAACTATGGAAGAACTATGACCCCTGCCTAATCAATGTTTTATATATACACGGATAAAATAGCAGGGGGTGACTTGCACACTCAATAATGGACCCCCGGAAACGGTCGCTAGCACATAGTGACGTAGCAACAAGGGGGCAACATGTCCTGAAGTGCTTATGAGGAGTGGAGAGGTATTCCACGGCTATCAGGACAATCCCGGAAGTACGGTCAAGATCCCTACCAGCATCTTACTGGAATACTTCCTTCCTCCGAGCACGTTTGCTCTTGCGAATCTCCACTCAAGCCGGCCAATAAAGGCAAGAATGAGGTGGGAGCTCTATTCCTTGTCATTGTTCACTCCAGCCGGCCAATAAAGGCAAGCCAGAGGAGAGGAACAAGACTTCTCCCGGGAGATAGGGTCCGTGGGGTCGCTACTGCCCAACAGCTCGCCCGGTACTGCCCAATTATTATTATATTATTATTTATATAAATTTAAATATCTCGGGACCATGGGGTCCCGGTCCTTTGGATGGCGTACGAGGGGCCGAGGCCAACTCACAGAGGCCCCTTAGGAAATTTTAATGAAATGTGGCATTATTATTATATTAATAATATTATTACAGTAAAATATTCAATCATAATATGCTTTTTATTTCATAAATTTAGATCAAGTGCTGCTTGTTCGAAAATATTAACTAAAAGTAAAAGTGACAACCCTGGGGATCAACGCAAGAGTAGGCTAATAACTCGGCGGGCGGCCTTAGATAACTTACTGTATATTATACTGTGCCAGCACCCTCGAAAACCGTGAAAATGACACCCATAACAAAAAAAAATTGTAATAGCCGACATCTTATAATTTGTATCAGCACCCCAAAAAACATTAAAACACTTATAAAAAACTCTAAATAACTGCAATCTTCAATTTGTAAACCAACTACTGGCATTAAAAACATACTATTTACAAAACAATTTACATTGTAAATCAGAAAATGACAGTTTAAAATTACCAAGTTGCTACACGAATGCTGTAAACGCCCCTGTTGAACCACTGTAAGGAAGGCTGAACTTGCGCAAATTGGTTATAATCTAAGTTTTTGGAAATGTGACAGACGGACAAAGAAACAGACAGACAGGCACATAGACAGTCAGTAGATATAAGGAATAGTTTTATGAAAACGGAAGCCTAGAAAAATCAATTAGGTTCATAATTTTGGCAGAGGTGCACAGTTGTACACGTAACAGATGAATTATGGACCTCCTTCTTTCTTTTTAATTCAGGGTTAAAAATATGCTTTGCTTGGCTTTTAATAAGGACACTGAACTTATTAAAAGAAGTTACACCCCTACCAGTTTATTGCACCACTCTATTGTACGTTATAAAAAATATACCAAAGACGTTTTATACAGTTTCAAAAAAAAACCAAGCTCGATTTTACTGCGAGTACAAACGCCAGCACATCAAGCTACTACAATCTGTCAAATTTCTTTAATAAGATTTTCAACTTTATCGCCAAAGCATAAGGTTCAAAGTTGATTGGGAAATTTTGACAGTTTCGAGTAGCTTGACGTGCTGGCGTCTGTACTATCAATTATGCTGAATGCAACTTTTGAATCGAAATAAGAAGATTCGGGGGTCGCCATACAAAGGCCGCAGTGAAAATGAAATGATGGCAGCGGTGTTTGACTACGGTATCAAAAAACGCTCTCTAGAAAAACGCACCAACAAGAGAGAAAGTTTTTTATGAACATATATATTCAGCGAGCCTATTTTACCAACTTCTTGTGCTGTGGCGCAAAAGTCACCACCCTATCGGAAGATTCTATAATTTTTGCAAATGGCGGTATATTTCAATTCTACTTTGACACTTGTGAAATAAACAGAATACACGGTAACAAGACATGAATCGCTACACTCTTAAAGAACTCGGAATCATTGTTTCAGGTCGCCTAATCTCTCGTTTTGGTGATTTGTACTGGCCGGCAAGATCGCCTGATTTAATCGTTCCAAACTTCTTGTTTTTTCTAGTTTTTTGAAGTCACGAGTCTATTAAAACAAGCCTCAGACTCATGAAGCCCTCAAAGAGAATATCCGTCGAAGATGCGAGAACCTATCGCCGAAAGTTCTGGCAAGAGTTATGGAAAATGTTATAAATTGGACCCGAATGATTATCAATTCTGGCGGCGGCCACTTAGCCGATATCATTTTCTCGACTTCATCATCATTATCATTTCAGCCGAAAGACGTCGACTGCTGGACATAGGCCTCCCCCAAGCACCTCCACTTCGACCGGATCTGTGCTTCTCGCAGCCATCGACTCGACTCGACTTCTCTCGACTTAATGGAAAACAAATTAAGACCTCAAATAAACATAATCCAAAAACAGAACAAAAACTTTTCATTCATAAAAAAAATTACAGGCAAAGAACACCGGGTGACAACTTTTGCGCCACCTTGTCTATAAAATAGCTGCCGTAACATAATTTAACCAAAACCGAATGCTGAAAGTTGTAAATTCCCGAATTTCATAACTTAATACCACACCCTGGACACTCCATACAACGCTCGCAAAATAATTACCTACTACATACAAAAAATGACGTTTGTATACGTATGAATGTGTGCGTGAGGTACTTGTGTTAGCGAGCGCTCTTGTTAAAGAACTGCGACAAATACGCCGAAGTGCGGGATGAGGTGCGGTAACTGATGTTAGTGCGGGGAAGGGAGTGTCCTTTCTGTACGTAGTACTTTAAGTATTCTGTGTTAATACCACAGTATTTCAACCCATACATTGCCTTTGATGTTGGTTGACACAGCGTCCTTGTAGGTATTTACAGTGTCACACGCAGATGTGCAAAGATTGTAGCAAAATGGAAAATATTTTGTGGAATAATAAAATAGTAACGCAGTCAAAACTGTACTTTTTTTAAGTAATTACTGCAAGATGTGGGAACGATTCTGATGCCGGAAATATAATTTTTAGAATTTCTGTCCGTTTATCTGTTTGTATGGATGTATGTTCCGGATTGGCGCAAATACGGGTGCACGGATTTGGATAAAATTTGGCACACAGGTAGTTTATAACCTGGATTAATACATGGTACTTTTTATCCCAGTAGTACGTTCCCGTGAGATATTTTCGATATATATTAAATATTTTTTAGAAACGTTGAATAGTTTAAGGTAATCCTTAATTTTGAATCTGTCCCATATTTTTTTTATATTACTCGATGACTGTTTTAAAAATCTGATGTGAAATCAGTGCTCTGAGTGGAATACCCCGTTAATCGACTTTCGTTGCTGACCTTACTCTGTTATATCAATTAATTCTTCTTTAAGCTTTCAATGCTCACAATCAAACAATGTCTTGTCTGCAGTGATGGTGTTGGGGCATGGTTGCGCGCGATGGGCGCTGCAGTGGCTGGCGCTGGTGGCATGTGCGCTGGCGGGGGCTCTGGCGCCGGAGAAGGTGGAACCTTGCGCCAGCAGCCCCCTCTGCTCCTGCCGCGTGGCGCATATGTCCTGCATCGCCGTGCCTTTGCACAGGTTCCCAGGTATGTTCACGCTACCGTGACTACCTAAGACTAAGACATATCGTTGAGTCGGAGTGTGAGGTGATCGTAGTCTATCAGATTTGCTTCAAATGCAAAGGTTTGGAGGTGCTAAAGCAGATGTCAGACGCTGCACTTTTTGTTCATATTGTGTTTCATTCGGCAACCTCACTCGAAGTGAATAAACGTCTAAACACAAAATGAATCAAAAGCGAAAAATGAATTCATCAGTGAACCGATCCCACCATGTTGGATTTCGTCACTTGGTGTCTTTCACTCGTCTACGAATGTGAATAGAAAAATTAAATTAAATGAGCAGATGAACGTTAATTCCTATATAATTTTTTCGATGTTGTGTGAACGTGGAATGAAACAAAAACGAACCTTCAATTGAGTAAAGCGTCTGATATCAGCTTAAGCTACCAAATTCTGCATAAAGAGAACATGGAGGACGGGATGAGCGGAGACAGCCAGGCAGTTGCCTGCTGTGCTGCGCTAGGCTATTGCACATTCCGATGACTGCATCTGCGTCTTCTCTGGCAAAGACGCAGTTTAAAAGACTCAAACCTAAAGCTAGAAAGCCACAAACACACACGGCTGGGTTATCCAGCCGTAATAGCATATAGCTCGTTCCATAAGCACGCTGAATGATAAGATTAGTTGCATCGTCAATAAAATAGTTTTTCAGTTTCCAGTACTCATTATAAACCGCAATATTTAAACGAAATCATACAAATTGCGGCTTACAAACTGGTTAATGTATCTACTCGTAGTTTTAAATTAATAAACATTTTAATTTACATGTGGTAATAACAGTCTATCAATTTTGATTGATTTAATTGGCAGATTGTTATTGTACGTGTGTATAAATATTAACATTCTTATTTCATGTTATACCCATTGCCACACAAATGTTAATACATAGCTGGTGGGACAATTAAAGCAGCCACTTAATACACATTTCCTTTTCTTTACAAAGTTTATTTAATATCAAACGTTCAACGTAAGGGAAGCGTATAAGTTCCAAGTGGGTGCCTTAATTGAAATAGTACGCCATCGTAAGTCCTTAAGTCCAGCTCAAAACTATGTACCCATTTAAACTTCTCTTACAGAATGGCCCCGAATAGAGCTGCAACATCTAGATATAAGCATGTCTAACCTAGAAGTGCTGACAGAGAGCGCGCTGGACGGGTTGAGATTGCAAACATTAGTTTTAGTCGCGAACAAATTACATTACATCGAGATGCACGCATTTAGGTAACTCGTATTTTAATAAAACTTTATAACAACTATTTGGAGAAGTTTAATTAAAAGTCAAGTGAAAAGGAACATTTAATAAAACTCATTCGTTTTCAGTTCCATGGCGGGTACACTAGCATCTTTAGACCTCGGTTACAACGAATTCACTGAAATACCGCAGCAGGGCTTAAAAGATTTAAAAGTTTTAAACTGGTTGAATCTGCAGAAGTAAGCACAAGTTTTGAAACTAAATTCTATTAAACTTTTACCCGGAGAGTTGATTAATTTTATTAATATATTTTCGCTTTTATTTTAGCAACAATATAGTGTACATTGGACCTGAAATTAAATGGCATCACTTGGAAGAAACGCTGACGAGTTTGTCTCTGAGCAATAACCAAGTAACGCACCTGAAGTCACAGGCTCTGACGTCACTGTACCACCTGCTGCAGCTGGACCTAGAGGGCAACCACCTCCGCACCGTCAGCGCCGACTCCTTGCCCGCTTCTTTGACACTCCTGAAGCTATCCAACAACTTCATCCATGAACTATCCTGTGATTTACTTTATAGTCTACCTAGGTTACAATCTGTACATTTACGACATAATTTTATTACCTTTACGGACAATTACGTTTGTCCAACTAATAAGAGTAAAAAAATAGAAAAATTAGATTTGAGTAATAACAAAATTAACGATACTTCCCAAATACTTCTCTTTCGAGAAATTCAAATTAGGCAAATTATATTAGACCTTAATGAATTAACGACGATCCCAAAATTGGTTTTCGTCAATAATAGGATAGAAAGATTGTCGGTGTCGTACAACATGTTGAGTTCCATTAGCCGAGATCTATTTTTGTCTTTGAAAAACTCGCTGGAGCATCTGGAAATGGAGCACAACAGATTGTTCCACTTGCCCGACAGCCTGGCGCAGCTCGTGCGGCTGCGTCATTTATCATTAGCTTACAACCAGCTGGAGGAGTCGCCGGCGCTCCCCGGCCGGATCCAGACGCTCTCGCTCGCCGGCAACTTTTTAACTTCAATACCCTCTGCACTTCAAACGCTCGAATCCGGTTCTATTCGTTATCTCGACTTAAGCTACAACAGGATATCTAATTTATTACCAAACGAATTCCTAGACTGGTCCACTTCTCTGGGGAATATCAACTTGAGAGGTAACAGGATTGCGCAGATTTATAAGAACGTTTTTCCTGCGAGCATGTCATTGAAAGAAATACATCTAAGTTTTAACGACTTGTACTACGTGCATCCACAATCTTTTGCGAACGTGACTAGGTCGCTTCGTATCCTTGAATCGTCTTCTACGCTCTTTAGTGGCTATTTTCCATTTGAAATCGAAGAAGGCTTGGAGAATATCAGTTGGCTATCGTTCGATAACAACGATTTTCACATCCTCAAGCTGTCCGATGTGGTTGTGTTTCCATTTCTAAAATATTTAAATTTGGATTACAACCGAATTGTAGATATCGTCATAAGTGAAGACTATCGTAATGAGTCACTATACCTGAGCAACTTGAGACTCGCCTATAATTTTTTGCATTCGCTGCACAGCAGAAGTTTCATTTACATGCCAGAGTTAAGAAACTTGGATTTATCTTATAACAGAATCAACAACTTAACTAAGCACACTTTCACAAACTTACCTAACTTGAGATATTTATCTCTTGCGGGTAACATAATCGATTCGATGGAAGCCGAGACGTTTGCTAATTTACCAAAACTGCAAATATTGGAACTCCAGGGAAACAACTTTACATATTTATCACTGAACTCGTTTCATAACGTATCTAATATAGATGTAACGTTCACGTTGAACGTTAGCAGAAACCGCATCAAGTTCGTGGATGGCGAATCCGCAATATCGGTTAACATATTCGACGGCTCATATAATGATCTCTATGAAGTGCCAAATAATTTTTTTGTTGCGGTCGCCTCCTCTATACGTCAGATCATTTTAGCACATAATAAAATTATTCATATATCAAATGAAGCTTTTGGCGATGCAAAATACTTGGAAATACTAGATTTGCATAAAAATAATATCAATAATATTAAGAGAAAGTCATTCACTGATTTGATATCTCTACAAATATTGGATCTATCATTCAATATTATTTCTCAATTATCTGTAGAACAATTCTATAATTTGAACAAACTTAGGTTTTTGAAACTGGACCATAATAATTTAAGGCTGTTGCCAAGAGACGTATTTAAGAACACCATCGTGGAGCATTTAGACCTGAGCTACAACGACATGTCGCTGTTCCCGGGCACGGCGCTGTCACAAATCGGGTTCACTCTGCGCTACCTCGACATGTCGCACAATCGCATCGAGTACTTAGACAGTAATATATTCCGTAGCACACAGTTTCTGTTGAGTCTCAATTTGGGTCACAATCTATTAACAGTGCTATCAGATAACACCTTTTCGAGCCTCGGCGGACTGCGCCAACTGGACCTGAGCTTTAATTCCATAAAGGCAAACTTCAAGGAGCTGTTTCATAACCTCCCTAACTTAAGGCATTTGAATCTTGCAAATGTAAGCTTAAAGTCAGTGCCTTATCTACCTTTGACAAACTTAACTAGCCTCAATTTGACTTCAAATTACATTAACAGTTTTAAGGAGACTGATGTGAAACGACTAGCGAGTCTTCGTCATTTAGATCTAAGTAATAATCGTCTTACCTCTTTAGTGCCAAAGATGTGGTTCCATTTAAATAATTTAAATATCCTCGACCTGTCGTACAACCCTATTGTAAGAATCACGCCAAATAGTTTCAAATGGTTGAGCAATTTGTCTCATTTGAATTTAAATGGGCTTAAATACTTAGACATAGTTGACCAGGATTCCTTCCGTCCCTTGATATCACTGCGGTCCCTGCATATTCAGTCGTGGTCTACCATTAATCATTCTACGTTCCGAATTTCCAACATTACCTCTTCCCTGACCTCTCTGTACAAATTAGTAATACATTGGACTGACGAAATCATGGATAATCAATTGCACGGGATCGATGCGAGGAACATTCGTTACTTAGAAATCAGAGGATCCAATCTGAAAAGAATATCTGACGATGCTTTTAAGCCATTCGCGAACAGTCAAGAGATATTTATAAGGATCACAATGACTTCTCTAACGAAATTGCCGACAGCGTTTATGAGACATTTGGGACAAGTTCCGCAACTCGGGATCGACTTGAGCTACAATCAACTTACGACACTAAATCCAGCAATTTTCTATCCAAACTTTACTAGTTGGAGCCACGTCGCAACCAAGTTGTTATCAGGTACGTCCTATTCATTTTGGTGTGCATTCTGTGATGACCAATATCGAAACCCACGCAATAGTTTGGCAGCCGAGCCGGCTGCAACGTATAAACAAGATAAAGTTTTAATTTCGTGGTAGGTGATTTTATTTTACCCTACCTATCTGTAGCTCAGCTTAACAAAGTTGAAAACCTGAATTTTTTACGCTCGTTTGAATTTTTAAAGTCAAACTTGGTTCAGCACTATACTCGCTCAGTATAAAAAGTAACATCGACATGTAACGTCAAGTTTGAGTCTTTCTGGCTTCAAGCCTTATAATTAAACCCTCAAATTATACAATCCACCTGTATTTAAACCACTAAATCCCTTTTGAAAACAATTTTAATATTTAATAAGCTTATAATTAACGCTGCAATATCTCTAAAACGAGTTAGGTAGTTCATTAAAAATGTACAGTGGCGCGAGTGAACCCCAAGCAAATGCTAGTATTTTATTAAAATTTACTGAGCCTCTCACCACGCAGAATGAGGCGGGCAACTCTTCTTAATGAGTTTTAATTCTTAATACGCCACTCGAAACTTTTCTAGGCGAGTCACATCGTCTGGCGGGATGTATTAATATGTTGCATGAATTATTTGTTAGGAGGGCTGATACTGACAGGGAACCCGCTGCGCTGTGAGTGCGAGCTGGCCTGGGTGGGCGCGTGGCTGCGGCGCTGGCTGCAGGAGAACGACGCGGGCGCCGAGCTGCGGCGCGCCGTGCGCAGCGGCACGTGCAAGGACGCGGCGGCGCGACGCGTGCCGCTGCTGACACTGCGCGCCGACGAGGCCGAGTGCCACGCCAGCGCGCTCTCCAGCGACGCGCAGCCACACTGCACCACTGTGTACACAATCGCGCTCGCCATGTCCACCATGCTGCTCAGATGATGTCTATTACACCTCTAACCGTGCTAGTAAATAAATGTAAATATGTTTCATCACCAAATCTAATGTTTGCAAACAGAATAGATACATTTTATACACGGTACAATTATTGATTTTTTTAGGTACATGAACGTGTACCTATACATAGGAGGCGTGAGTAATTTTAATGCGTATTTATAATATGTCGATGTGTAAGGTAGATAATTCTATGGTCGAATAGGTTTTATAGATAATTATAATCAATATTATATTGACACTATAGATTGCTCACTAAATGCGACCATTTTGACACAAAATAAATGTAATGTAGTAGTTCTGTCATGTTTCTGTTTTATCATTATTAAAAAAACGAAGGATATACGTAACCTAAATACGTTAAACGTATCTACCCTACTGTGGCCACAAATTGTTATTCTTTTGTAAATTTTCTTTATACTCGTGTAAATATGTACAAAAGTAAATATTTTTACATAATAACATTATTTTATTCTATTTCTCAAAGGCGCCCTATATTTCTTAAGGCAACAGCAATCGTAGAAATCCAGTCAAACGTTTCATCAAGTTTTGATAATTCCGCAATGTTTCGTTTATCACAAGCGTAGCTTTGTGATTTCAGCTGTGGGCACCAAACCCACTTACATTATAATTTTCATTGTGATTACGGCACCAGTAACCGAAAATTTTACTAATCCCAGTAGGTACTAAGCTCAAAGCAAATTGTTTACTTTGAACGAGTTGATTGTTGTTGATACCGAGTCAAAATTATTTGATACACGTAGCAGTTTTAAATTAAAAATACAATGTGTTATCCATAAACTGTTGAAAGTAGTCTAATATGAATAATGAAATAATGCGGGTTAACTGTCCTACATGTAAATAAAATAGCGAAGGATTAGCAGTGCTATGGGAATAAATCAAAACGTTGCCAATGAATACATTTAATTTCCGAGCTGGCTTTGATTCGGTATCGATTCGCGGCTATTTCGGTTGTTGCTAATGCGCTGGAATTAATTTAATTGGTCTGGTTTGGTACGGTTAGTTATTTATTTGTGTTTAAGATAAGTTGGTTTATTTTGATATGTTAAGTCAACAGGAAGTTGAACCGACCAATTTCGTTATTTTTGGGAACAACTTTGTGTACGAACGCGGAAAGCAGAAATCGATATGAATAAACCTACATCGGATTTCTATATAGACTTTCTTAAGAAAGTATTTCGAAAAATCGTATGTTAGTACCTGCACCATGAAACTACAGTAAGGTAAGTATACCAATCAAGCCAGATAGCAAACTAAATAGAACTAAACCAACACAACATTTCGTACCGCAGAGAGCGAAACACGCTATTTCAGGAGCGAACCAAAATAATACATTCTAATGTCAATTACAACGGGCCCAGCATTGCAGAGAACAGCATAATTCAATAGAAACCTCTGTGGAAGTTACAAAGAATAAATTCGTATCTAAAGACACATATTATTCCGCAGAAAGGCGTCTCGCAGCGAACATAAATCTGCCCACTCGACTCTTACGTAGATAATAGTGAATAGTGGAGCGAGAGAGCTCAGAGCCAGTACAACGTGAAGATAGATGTAGTAAATCATTGTTGCGATGCTTGCAATTAACATGCTACTGTGCTCGCCCGCTGTCGCTCTTGACTGGAGGCTAGTAGACACACTCTACACGTGTTACTTACTCCAGACGGATCGGTACGAGCTAGCAGCCCATTTGGATACGGGTGTGTGGGAGGAAGCTAATCGTTTCACGGGTTATACACGCTGTCTAAAAAGGCAATAAAGATAAACTTTATACTACTCTTTCCAGCAAACTTATTATTATAAATGTAATCCCCAAAGGGTTATGCAGAGGTGTGCAGACCTATAGTACACCCACATGTCGCCAATTATGTTTATGTCTTATGGGACAATTATATGTATTAGGTGGCCATGATTATTACTAACTAATGGATGAAAGAAGAAACTAAAACCTTTAAAGCAAGAGTGAACATCATCAGCATCTTCTGGCACACTCGTTCCATCACATACCTTATCCACGGCTTTCCATCAGTCGTGATCGAGGTCAAGAGCGAGCACGTTCAGCAATAAAAAAAAATAAAAAGTCGATACAAACCGATAAAGAGTTTCGTAAGTATAAACAAACTAGCAGCACCCCGCGGTTTCACCCCGCATAAGTCGCGATCCCATGAGAATACCGAAATAAAAAGTATCCTATGTGTTAACCCTGGTCATTAAATATCTGTGTGCCAAATTTCATTCAAATCTGTTTAGTAATTTTTGCGTGAAAGAGTAACAAAAATCAACATAAAATATCAACATTCATCCTCACAAACTTTCGCCTTTATAATATTAGTGTGATTAGTAAGAGTAGGAAGTAGTACAGGATATGTACTTAAGTATAAGTACTTACCTTTTGTTAACTAGGTATTTTTAAATCTAAGTCAACTGAAAACATGGTAAGAATCAATCTCTATGATTTACAATTCAAATCCTGGAGAATTTCTAGTACATAAAGCACGGGAAGAAGTGAAACGCAATAACACAGCCGTCACGGCAAAAATCAAATAAAACTTATCAATATTGAAAACGTTGATGAATATTGATGACCAATCTGAAATGGGTGAACGACTTTTTGTTAATGTTGATTCTACTGTTAGTTTTACAATGAAATCCGCAAAACCTATTTTAATATATTACAGTAAATGTATTTACTAACAGATTGATTCGAAAAGTTAGCACAGCCAAAAATAGTCATAGCTATATTAGTAGGATGATGTGTAAGCAATGGACAAAATTTTCAACCTCTAATTGCTTGAGTAAGAGGCTTTTCGCTACTTTGTATTTGTGTATTTTATGTCATATTTTTTTGTAATGGGCGTTTTGTTTGTGCAAAGAAAGAAAGAAAACTGTTTATTACAGTTTTCTTTCTTTCTTTCTTTATATGTCGGTAATAGCAAATTCTCCTACCGACCCGCTATAAAGAATGTTATCAGAACATTCAGGACACTAAAATAACAACAGCATTGAACTAATACCTACATAAAACTTTATATTGGTCCCTGTTGGCCTCTCTGGAATATTAAACGTATAAATAAAACTTTCAAAGACTACACAAACTCTAATAGTACCTACTCTCGGTACATACACATACACACTTAGCGCAAGTAGGTACCTTCAAAGATAAGAAACCGCCAAAATAACAGGAAAAAGTAATTTTCTATAACTCGTATCATTTACTTAATTAAAACCACATGAGTGTCACTGGGTAACGACACGGGAACATGCTTTTAACATTATCTTTACCTATTGGGGGTGCTATAGAAGGACGCAATGAGACTGTTGGGACACATTTTGATATAAACGAAGCATATAAATGTAGATAAGTATGTATAGACAAGGAAAAATAATCATATTGAAAGCCCGTTTGCTCGTTCTACGGCTCTCTTGAGCTGTTGAAAGTATACAACACCCGACCAGTGTGTCAGGCTATCTGCTCTGTTCTTTTTTTTAAAAATTAATATCAATATTTAACTATACATTAACTATATTATATTCTAAATACATACTGTGTCCTGCTTAAATTCTACGTTAAAAGATAAGAATCTTATTCATTGTAAGTAGTCAAATTAGTTAATACCAATATGTCTAAAGCTACTGTTATAAAAACTGTTTTAACATATAGGTACCTACTTAGATGTTAAAGTTGCGGAAACAAATCGCAACAAAATAAACAAAGTGTTAACATAACAAAAGTATAATTTGTTTTGTCAAAGGTCTTTAATTGGTTACTTTTGCAAAGGAGCAGTATCTCTCAAGGGACCAAATAACAGAATAAGTGTCAAAACACAGAATTTAATTTGACAAAAGTCTAATTTGGTAAAGTACAAACTTCGTATCGCAGCGTCTTTGTGTGAGTACAATAAAATCTAAGATATTTATGTTAACGAAATAAGCAGCTCGCAGTTGGCATTCATTAGCTACACATATAGGTACATGTAATATTCGCAATTAGAGGATGTGATATATCTCGCCGGTGACAGCAGCTCAGGAGCCGGCCTCTAATACGCAAGGATTAAATCGGCGCACATTCCTACAGAGATTCGGCGAGCCGATCCGCACTGCCTCGCCTCGCTCGGCCCGCGCCTCGCCGCCACATCGACATGCCCACACTCCTCACGCTCCACACATTTTATGACCCCCTCAACTTACAAACAGAACAGCTTTAGAAAACGGTAAAAAAAACTTCCCCACTCAAATATAATAGGTATGTGAAGATAACTTTCCAGCCTCTGAAATGCTATTAATACTATAACAAAAGAAGGATTTTGCTCAAAATGTATTGAAATGTACTCAAACTTTGCGGAATACACAAGAATTTGTTAAACATTCAAGAAGCCAAATCAAAGTAAATTCTCCTTTTGACAAAAACGTTTCAGTAGAGACACACGCAGTGACCCGAAAATTCGCTCGCACCTCATACAAACACCACTCTCAATCGTCTTCGGTATTTGTTTATTTACTTAGTTACCTCGAATGTAGCGTACTCAATTTTGTATACTTAGGTTTAATTTAATCTACCCACATATTTCAAAGAGTTACAAGTACCTATATATTGAAACTCTTTCATGGTGACAAATGTTGATTACAATAACGGGATGGAAAGTAATTCTATATATGTTTTTTGTATTGACTATTTTAACATGGTTTTAACAAACCACAAAAGTCAAAACATGACAAAATAGAAACTAGACACATCTGCTATACTAGCAATCAGACATATTTTGTTCTGCTAATCCGATGTAATTCATTTCATATTATTATAATCATATAGCAGCATAGCATTTAAATCCGTTCGACGTTAAATTTTGCCTAACATTTACAAGCCAATGCGTCCAGCATGGAACGGGAAATTAGTACCGGTGCTTTGCGTATTATTTATTGTTGAACGGGTCACTGCGGTTGGTACTCCATCAATTTTCATATTGTGCTGCTGCCATTCAAGGACTTCAGTAATCAAGCTCTAGGTCACTCACTGGTGCTACTCTAATGTATGTAAAGTGTTGAGAATTTATAGTTATACTATGTTAAAATGTAGGTGTGTAAAGGCATTTTGCGCGTGCGTGCGAAGGCACTGAGGTCCCGCAGGAGATGGAACTCGGCTGGCACGCTACAATTACATTCCACATACGCTCCCAGAATCGGCAACAAAGGTAACTCCTAGTGAGCAACGACTGTTATTCAATTTATTACCCTTATAGCACATTAATACACCACCACGTTTACTTTATTTATTTTGATGACTCGACATTTTTATAACAATTTGAAAGCTCACTAAGCCGGCAAACGAAACAATAAAAAAATCGGCTATGAATAGCAAACACGAAAATTGTACGAATCATATGCTAGATTAAATCCGTTTTGAATGAATTATTTTCAATGCTGACAAATTTCAACACTAGCGGTATTTGATTTTACTTTACAATTTACATACATAGAGAGGATTTATGTAAGCATAATTTTCACCCTTCTCTCAAAATGTGCATACTTTTCACTTAAAATTAACTTGAGCGAAATCCAGAGCTAATTCTACTTTCAAGAAATCCTTTAATTATTTGAATAGCTTATTCAAAAGTTGTCTTCAATTACTTTTTCTTCTCAAAAATACTAAGGGACAAATTGGAAGGGATCGCAAGTCGTTAAGTACCTAATGTTTATAGTTAAAGCGAATTATGTTATAAACGGCAATATAGAGGGGCGCACTAGTTAAACACTCGGAACCTAATCGTTTCGATTCCAATAAAGAAATGCGAATTGAAACTTGAAAGAAGGATAGTCTCGAGCCCGAATGTAATTGTCCGTGCTCGAAGCAAACGATTTCTTTTGCTTATTGCCTCCGAGGGTTTCTTGCAATTCTCTTAATGTTATTCTCTGACAACTGAATTTTATGACAGTAGAACCAGGGAAAGGTATTGAATGAATTGAGAAAATGTTATTCTTGAGGAAGATACTTTAAAAGCTATTTAATTTGAAATACATAGTTTCAGTGATGAGAATACACTGACTCCAAATTGGCATAGCAATTAGTCACAATGTATGTCAATACATTATTACTAATCTATACTTATAATAAATCTGTAGAGAGGTCAATTCTGTACATGAAATATATTTTCAAAATAACTATCAGGGGGTGATTAGTGATCGATACTGATGCCAAAAATGCAATCAGTAAAATTTTTGTCTGTCTGTCTGTCTGTCTGTCTGTCTGTCTGTCTGTCTGTCTGTATGTTCCTTATAGAAACAAAAACTACTGGACGGATTTTAACGAAACTTGGTACAATTATTCTTCATACTGCTGGGCAGGTTATATTAGGTCCTTACATATGAAATTGGCGTTTTGTATGGAAGGAACAAAAAGTCGAATATTTTTTAATATAATATATTTAATTAATCAAAGTATGAACCATTGTTTTCAATGCACTTTTGCCATCTTATAGGTAGTTCATTGATCCCTTTACTAAAAAAACCAGTCGGACGGGAATCAATAAAATCTTTGAAGGCGATTTGGACTGCCCCATCGGAGTTGAATTTTTTCCCTTGCAAAAAGTTATCCAAATTGCGAAAAAAATGGTAATCTGTTGGAGAAAGGTCCGGGGAGTACGGAGGATGTCTAAGACATTCCAATTCAAGTAATGTAACGCAGCAGTCGACGCGCGTTTGCCGGTTTGCTTCAGTCAATTCGTGAGGTACCCACCTTTCAAGCTTTTTAATCTTCCCAATTTGCTTCAAGTGAATTAAAACAGTTTTATCACTAACATCGAAGCCTGCAGCTAACTCGGACGTGGTTTGCGATGGGTCCGCTTCCACAATAGCCTTCAATTCTCCATTATCAACTTGGGTCTCAGGCCGTCCACGGGGCTTGTTCTGCAGGTCGAAATTTCCAGAACGAAAACGTTGGAACCAAAAACGAACTGTGTTTTCTTTTGCAACATGACCGCCATACACATCATTCACCCTTCGAGTCGTTTCCGCAGCACTAGTGCCACGGCGGAACTCGTACTCGTAAATAATGCGATATTTTAAATTTTCCATTTTGTAAAATGAGTGACGCAAACAGAAAAAACAGAAGAAAAAAAACAAATGAATGACGGTCATCGAAGCACAAATACATGAGTACAGTACCCGGCGATAAATATTGCACATCGACCTTTGGAAAGAAACAATCGGCTAATTTCGGCTTCGTAGTGCGTTATCTCTGTCGCGCACTACCTATGTGACGTTAACTGACGTTTTGTCAGTCGTTGTTCAAGTGCGATAGAGTGCGGTCGCGTCCAGTTCCAAATATATATCTAGAGTTGTTAACACCCCCAAATTTAAGTAATTTAAAGTTGTACTATGGCATCTTTAGGAAAAATAGGGGAACCTTTTTATTTTACCCCAACCTAAAGCAATCATTTATAGAAAAATTGGTGTATTTTATACAAAGAATAAAAATAATTATCAAAAGAAGCAAATCATAATTGTTTTAACAGCTCCTAATAGATACCGGACTGTTTGTATTTCGTGCGACAGAGATAACGCTCTACGAAGCCGAAATTAGCCGATTGTCTCTTTCCAAAGATCGATGTGCAATATTTATCGCCGGGTACTGTAAATAGCTGTACAAATTTGAATTTGGAATTCCTTACCAAAGAGGAGAAATTCGTGATTAAAGTGGCCAGTACGAAAAACGCCAATTTCATATGTAAGGACCTAATAGTATACTTTTCATCACGCTACAATCAATAGGAGCAGAGTAGTGAAGAGAAATGTTGGGAAAACGGGAGAAGTTACTCCATTTTTTAAGCTTCCGTCGCGTGTGCAGCCTTAATGGTTAAAGTTACATAGAAATCATGTATGACGAAAATATTCTACATAAAATTGTCTAAAAAATATCCCGCAACAGCATATGTCTATCTTTTATGGTTGACTCACAATAACACGTGTAACTCCTGATAGCTTAGCAGTTCGGAGCATTCTGATTATATTTGTTTACTCTTACGTTTATAATACTCTCACTCATCCCTAATTTAAAAAAGTTAACATTATTACCTATTCAATAAAAAAAGAATCATAGAAATCGGTATAGAAACACCAAACTTATACATGAAATAAGCCATCGCGCCCGCGTCGCACGTGAAGACTATGCTATAAGGATTATTTTTGTGTAACGGTTGCCGCGCTCGACACGGGTCGCGGTAGGGTATAAAAAGGCGGGAGGTCCGAGAAAAATAATTCCGATCCAGCCTGTCCCTTGCTGCCCTCCCCCAGCGACGCCCTAAGCCAAGGTCCGTACCCCACAGGGGGTGCCCTTAGCGTGTAGTCTCTTAGTTTTAGTAAGTTTTTAAGCCCTGGCTGGAGGCCTAATTTTGAGGCATCCACAGGCAAGCCCGGTTAAGCAGACGACAACCTCATAGGTTGAACTGCGAGATGCCATATTCAAAACAAAACAAAAAGAACGAGCTTCATTCAATATTTGGCTGTTGATGCGTTCAGAGCGTTCGACCTTATTGACAGACAATAATTTATTGATATTGAGAAACCGTGCTTATCAGCGCGACTTTTAGTCTTTAAATAGTTTATTTGAATTTCTTTTGTTGTTATTTTGTAAAATAGGTATGAGTTGTTTTGGTAGTGTTTAAATATTCGTTCAAATTAAAAATGATTAAGCGTAGGTACTTTTATTAATTAAAGTAGTTATAAGTATTTATTTTTAAGTGAAGTAGGTATAGGTAGATAGTATTGCACAGGCGTTTCAGCTTTATTTTCATTTCTTTTTTGTTGTGAGTTGTATATATTTCTGGTTATAATTCTATAAGAATATTTTAGTTTAAATAGTCACTTAAGGCCTTATTCATAAAACTTATCAAACCTATTTTAGTTAAAATGGGGTTTGTCTCTTTCTTACACACAGAAATGACAACGTGACAGATAAAGACAAACGTTCTATAAACCTATTTTAGCTAAAATAGAGATAAAATAGGATTATGAATAAGGGGGTTTGATTTTAAGTGTAAGGTAGCTAAAGTTAGGACCACGTATTAGTTGTTTTGGTAGTGTTTAAATATTCGTTCAAATTACAAATTATTAAGCGTAGGTACTTTTATTAATTAAAGTAGTTATAGGTATTTATTTTGAAATTTTACACAATGGTTCCCTTTATAATGTAGACAAGGAATTAGGAAGGATTTTTTTAAATTCAACCCCTAAGGGAGTTAAATAGGGGATGAAAGTTTGTATGGAAGTCCGTCAGTTTTAAAGTTAGGATCTTCAAATTTTGTGTTTAGGCTGACGACTAAAAATTAATTTATACGTGTCTCAGCGTTTTTGATAATTCCAACCCCAAAGGGTTAAAAAGAGGGATGAAGTTGTGTATGAAAGTCCGTCAGTTTAAAAGTTAGGGTCTTCAAATTTTGTATTTAGGCTAACGATTGAAAATATTAATTTATACGTGTCTCAGCGTTTTTGATAATTTCTCCCCCAAAGGAGGATGAACGAACTGACTGAAATATCAACGCACAGTCTAAACCG
This sequence comes from Amphipoea lucens, assembly GCA_947508005.1. Classification (NCBI taxonomy): domain Eukaryota; kingdom Metazoa; phylum Arthropoda; class Insecta; order Lepidoptera; family Noctuidae; genus Amphipoea; species Amphipoea lucens. The sequence continues at coordinate 11,172,025 of OX382358.1, forward strand.
CTGGTCCTAGGGACATGAGTTTTGGAGGTTGTGTTCTTTGTGCAGAGTAGGTATCGAATAAGAAGGGGTTTTTGGAAATTCAACCTTTAAGGGGGTGAAAAGGGGGGATTTTGTTTGTATGAAAAATCTTATTTATTGAGTTAATAACCTTGAAACTTGGCACGAATACTTATCTAAGTAAATTATGAAGTTTGGAATTTTTCGTTTTTCTAAAATACCCCCTAAAGAGGTAATGGGGGGTGTTAAAATTTGTATGGAAGAATTTTAACGCCCTGTCCGATTAACTTGAAACTCAGTATTTATTCTAAGGACTAAAAATAATTAGGTAATAACGTGTATCAGGGTTTTTCGAAAATCTACCCCTAACTGTATGAAAAGAGGTAGTTAATTTTAAAGGGAAGGATTTTAGTGCGTGGCTTGATTAGCTCGAAAATTGGTATAAATAAACTTTGAGTCAAGTTATGAACACATCTTAAACGATTTTTCAAAATTCTACCCCTGTGGGGGTGAAAAGCGGGGATAGTTTCTTTGAAAAATCTGATTCCTTTGTTCTATAAACTTAAAAATTGGCCCGAATACTTATTTATTTAAGTTAATTATAAAGATCATACCAACATACATTTTCGAAACTTTTAGAGGAAAGTACGAATTTCACGCGGACGAAGTCGCGGGCAGAAGCTAGTTGATAATAAACAAGTACGTAAGTAGTAGTAAGTAAGTAAAAAACAACGTGTTAATCAACTTATTTTAAAATCTATACGTTTTACAATATTTAACACAACTAACTATTTACGCCAGGTACTAAATTAAATTACTTACTAACTATACACATAAAAACAAAAACAAAAGAACAATCAGGCGTCGAAGTACTCGTCTGCAACGCTGTCATCCGGAAACATGCTCAGAAGACTGGCAGCATTGCCATGTTAATTGGCAAAGCTAATTCTTTGGCCAAAGAACAACCCAGCCCTCTGGTCACGTGAAGTGTCAACCAGCCAGCGAGAAATTTTGTTAAAAAGGGGACGCGCACTCGGGACCCACGATCCGAGCGTTTCGACCCCAAGCGGCTCAAAACTGTAGTTACCCATTGTTAGTTTGCACGTGGTATTTGAATATCGGTATTTGTTTCAAATGTTACGCTGTTTGTAGGAATACCTTCAAAAGATTTACAGAAATAAATATTTTGTTTGTAAATTGTTATGAGTCAAAGCAAAAGCGCGTTTTGACATAATTATAACGAATGATTTATGTACTTATTCGTCATCATGATGGCTTTTCTAAATTCTCTATGTGCCTAGTGAATAACATTCGTAAATGTAAATAAAATAATACGCTTAAAAAGAATGGTAAGTAAATCAGGGTAAGCTCCCGAAAATACTGTAGGTATTCAAAAGTTGTATACCTACCAACAAAAAAAAACTTGTGATAATTTTATCCTGTTATATTTTCGTAGCCGTTTGCAATATTTATGGTTAAAGAATTTTTTATTTCTCAATAAGAAATTACAAAGATTTCACTTACTTGAGAACATTTTAAACATGATTGGCAAAATACTTTCAAGGAGAAATCGCGGTGAATAATTAAAAAGCTTTATTACATTGACTTACAAAAAATATGAATACCGTTTCAATGAAAATAAGTCGATGTCGATTGGAAATATCTGCGGCAAACAAACTCGGCCGTGGCACGGAATCATTTTCCGTGCTTTAAGTAAATTAATGGTGTAAGTTAGTTAAAGTTGGATGCCGAGAGTTCTGGCCCAGCGATGTCTATTTATTTGTGAAATTAATATAATTATGAGAAGTATAATTATACGTTCGCCAAACTTTCTACTTCAGTTATATTAAGCAAATATGTTTTCGCTCAAAAGCTCGAAAGGATGCCTTAGACGAGTTGCTAAAGTTTTATATAGTGTCATGGGTTCAGGAATTTATTTAATTTATATTATGATTCTTACGAAGTAATAATAATTAAGTGATCCTGATAAATCGCTAATTTGTGTCCAATGCGCATCACACAATTAATTAGGTTAGTAGATCCTTGATTATGACACTTGAAATACATTGAAACTCACAGTAAGTAGTATATGCACTACACGTCACTGCATTGAGTGTTTTAGCATTGTCTAAGTATATTCTTTAAACGCTGTGGTGAGCGGTCGGCTACGCTGACGCGGTTGTCCCGAGCCGCGTGCGAAGTCACCCAATATCAGGCGAACATAGGCAATTGAGCAACCGCAACATAAAAAATAAAATAAAATGAGTATAGGTGCCGACTTTGATAGATAGTATAGATTCAGAGTACCTACTATCCATCGCGGAAAATGATGAGTTTTTTACGAAAACGCAGACAGCTTATTTGACTTTTCCATTGAAGTATTTATTTTTTCACAGTATTCATGTTGATGTCAAATTCAGAAACCTTTTTTCGCTGATCATGCTTCCAGGAATGAGAAGCGGATCCAGTACGAAAACATTTCACCGAGAAAAATGGTAAAGGAACCATTGACTGTGTTTGAATGTGAAAGCGTTCATTGAATTTGATTTCTGGAAAGTTAAAATAAAGTCGAATTACTACAACGATCAAATTGAAGTGTCGGTTTGTAATGTCAAAATAACAGCTTTTTACTAAATGCATATAAAAGTATAAAATGTACGGTACTTAAAACAAAAAAACATTTTTTTTAATGTCTGTCTGTTTGTTCCGGCTAATTCCCGACACGGCTGGACCGATGTAGACACAAAAAAAAATAGACTGTTAAAAAAGTATACTATGTTACTCTTACTACATAAGTAGGCTACTTTTTGTCCCAGTAGCACGTTCCCGTGGGATAATTTCCGATATCCACGTGGGTGAAGCCGCGCGCAGAAACTAGTTTTTATTTTTGCATATAAAGTATCACTGTCGGTGGTACTTTTTTCTGTTTATTCATATTACAATCTAGCTAGCCTATTATGTAATAAGTAATTTAAATATAACTAGAAATGATTAACTATATAATATCAATTTCCATCAGTATACAATACACGTATAATAACAATTGCCACCAGTTACAGAAGTCAGAAGCAACATACTCAACAATTTGATAATTTTATTCCTACTTACTAAAAATAAAAGAAATAATAGATTAGTAACAATAGATTGACTCACAATGTTACACACGTAAATATACGATCTTGGTTTACTCAGAATAAATCAATCCAATCTCTCATAAGTCAGTACCTATCCGCCTACACATCGACCCGAAGTAGAAAACAAAGATAAGAGTAAGGTCCACTCAATAATAATCTCAAAGTATATGTAATCTCTTAAGAAGTCCGCCTATAAAAACAAAGATTGTTTCACTTACTCATCAGTGTAACAAGATATTAAGAAAACAAATTTATAAAAGTTAGCGAACAACAAGAGTCGTGCATCGAATACGATATAATGAGTATAGCAAAACTATCGGAACAGACTATTAGGTAGATGCCCGAGCTACCAGGCCCGTAAGACCTCCTTCTGCCTCCACTAAAACTTGATGGCGCAGAACGAAACTAAATGAACGACCGATGACTTTCGTTTTCTTATAATCTTTGTATGGTTCCGGAAAATACCGAGCCACTTGACTTGCTACCTGATCTAACGACAACCCTCTTATTTCTTTTATTGTATTAGGAAAAATACAAGTTGATATTACACAAAAGCGATAGTAAGCGAAAGGGAGGCGGAAGCGGCGATTGTGATTTAAAATGGACTTCCATTGATAACATTTTATTAGAATGCCGTGGGATCGAGGTGATTGCGTAGGAAAATGGATTAGATTATAGTACATGTACCCAGATATTTATTACCTTAGGATTTTCTGAGAATTCTTTATATTGAAAAAGAGTAGTAGTGTCAAAGAAAAACTAACAAAACATCTACAGAACAGAAAGTTGAAAGGTGAAAACCTTCTTAGAATTCTAACTGAACCATCTGACAACTTGTTATGAATTAAGGATAATGGGCAAAAATGTATGGAACCTGGTACCAGCTCCAACAGCAATATTTTGTATATGAATAGAAAGTTATTTTGATGTTTAATAATAGGTACTTTAGCGCTTGGTTTGTTTTGTTGCCGGTTTCGAGTTATTATGATTCCTAATTTATATTGACTATTTTATATTAATGGTTCACTAATGCCGAATTAGCGGTTTTGCGAGGGACTCACCAACAAATATCGCCTTTTGATGAACATCATAATATCCACCTACATCATCTGAGTCACACTATTTATAATAATATAAAGAAAACACATTTTATAACAATAAATAACGTTATCGTGTGGTCGTCCCTTAGTTGGTCTAATTAAAATTAACTGAAGAAATACAAAATAATTAAAATAGTTGATTGTTTGCAAAGGGAGCAAACAACTATTTTGAAGGCCAGAGTGTTTCTTTGAATCCAGAGCGCAGCGAGGGATTTAAATTACGTCACTCGAGCTTAACATAGTGTTGCTCCCGAGGTGGGTACTCTATTTTTTATCACCCTCTATGAAAAAATTAGTAAGTGCAACTTATGAATAGGAATAGTACGTTTATTTATTTACATAAAATTATTAAAAATACATAGAAATAATTAGAGGCTAATTTATATTTGAACAATTATGGAAACTTTTTTTTAATTTGGCTCGAGCTCGTTTTATTTACTGTTACTTATTCATACAATGTTCGTGATTGTTCTCTTTAGTGATTGCAACTTTTACTAACAATATCAACATTCCAAATTTAAATCATTTTAGTCCCTAGGAATCAAAGAGCTGTTTTAGTTCCTGTTTACGAAGAATACACATGCTCTTTTTGAATAGATGTGACAAAAATATGATTTTTATATCCGCAAGATAAGTCATGATCATACCGGGATAACTCCGAACGGACAACAAATTAGTAAAAGTCGTCATCACACTAATATTATAAAGGCGAAAGTTTGTGAGTGTGTGTGTGTGTGTTTATATGTTTGTTACTTCTTCACGCCTAAACCGCTGAACCGATTTAGATGAAATTTGGTACAGAGATAGCTTGAGTCCCGGAAAAGGACATAGGATACTTTTTATCCCGATATTCCCACGGGATCAACACTTACGCGGGTGAAACCGCGGGGCGCAGCTAGTAGTAAATATTGTTTCTATTGGAAAGACCTTTTGAACGACACTACAATTATTGCTGTTGTTACCAAAACTCGTATCATATTTACTACAACAAGTTAAGTATCGATTAATTTTATAGTGACTTTTATCGTTAAGTACAGTTCTCGTTATAACATATTTACATAATGTGCAATTAAATTCGTCAGTATTTACTACGAAGTTTTGAAAAGAATGAGCAAATATAAAACTACAAACACACACTATATACAAATAACTTATTCGTAACAACCCCTCAAAGAACATTAACCCTAGTCGCAATGTTAAGTACCTACAGAAATATAAATCCAGCCACACAGCTCCTGTAATTACACAGTACAATAAAGCTCTTTATGATAGCTATGTAAATTCCAGGAAACGGACAATCCCTTCGGATGAATATTATTAATATTCAGTAGTACGGCTGTTATCAAGATAACTGATTAAGTGGACCGTTCATTCGCACTGACCCACGGCAGTACTGAATAAAGACAATGGATATAACTTTGAAGGCTTTCGTGGTGAGTGGTCGATGTCATTACCGTATTGGTTTAGGGCTGACAGGCGGAAGCTCTCGAACAAACAACATCGCCCGACCCAATGGACGGGTATAGATACACAGCTGCCTACACGCCCGCGCTCGCGCCAGTAGTCGCCACTCCACCAATAAACGATCATTTGCAAAATATCAAACCCTTTGAGTTTTTCACTGTAGCGTTTCGTTTCTGTACACTCGCGCACAGCGATAAAGCTATTTTATTTTTACCATTGGGATATTTTTAATCGGAAGCTTTAATTAGATGTAATATTTAGTTGGTGCAGTTAATTCGAGTGCAGCTTTAATAAAATATTTAGTTTGAAAGCAATACTAAACTTTCAAAATAAAGCTTTCACAGAGACAAAACACAGAAGTACATAATATTATTATGATGTGCTGTCTATCAAATGTGACATCATTATCATAGGTAGGTTAACGACACAACACGCCTCCGCCTATTCCTTCTGGGATCATAGGCTTGACTGTCATGACGTAGTTGTGTCACATTTAATTAACATAACTGTCGATGTCTCATGACCCCGCACACAGACACGTAAAGCTGTCCATTCAATACAAGGGCTCGTCGCCCATCAAAGTAATTCATCAATGAACGCTGAAGTTTGGCCAATGGGCGCCATCGCGTAATATTGCAAGTCATCCATCACGATTATTGTTTAAATACGAGTATTACAACACGTCATAACAAAAATAACGCTCCATTATCGAGAAACTCTTTGTTTTTACGCCATTATGTCTATTCCTGTCAACACAAATAATTATGTAAACTTACTAATATTCCTATGGGCAGTCAAAGGTCGTGTATAGAATACTTAAATGTCATAAGTTTATAATGGGAACTATATTTTCTATCACCAAAATTTATATTTGTCATCAAGTTGTATCACCTAATAAATAGATCTATCGCCACGAAATATTTTCGTTCTCAGATAGCGGGGCTCCGTCGACATAGGATGCAAGAACGAGCGAAGGGCACCCCGAGGTTCGGTTTGGTTAGGTTACTTTAAACCCTTTACACAGAAATAGGGGCCCCGCGAAGTGGGGCTCCGTCGACATAGGATGCAAGAGCGAGCGAAGGGCACCCCGAGGTTCGGTTTGGTTAGGTCACTTGCATTGTTTGGTGACTACATTTTGGTGACAGATCTACTATTTGGAGGACAAACCCTATTATTTAAGAAACACAAAACTAATTAAATTGGTGATAGCTTAAATGATACCCGTTTATAATATATACTTATAGGATAAAAATAGACCATCAATTTACTAAAGGTTACATTTTGGACTAAAATAAGAAGTAAAGTAAAATCAATAAGCGAGTAAAAATATCGTTGAACCTCCGTTTTATCAAAACCCTCGTTTGTCGCAATCTGTTCATCGAAATTACTCTAATCCAGTTATGAGAGAGCGACGACAACGAAGGAAAAATAATAAAATTACTCAATTCTCCTGTACTCACTTGTAGATTTACATGTGTAAAGAGTTTACACAAATCCGTAACTTTGGATGATTAAAAAGGGCGAGGAACTCCCGCACGCGTGAGTTTCATATCAAGTAAAGATAATAATTATAAAATGAATTGTTAAGGCTTACACGTGACTTACTTACTGAACCATTACAGTCAAATTGAGAACCTGTTGTTGAAAGTTTGTACAAAGCTGTGATAAATTCTTGAAAATACAGAAATAATTTATTAACTTACTGAGTAATTTCTTCCTCGTGTTGCTAAACCTTCGTATAATTTAGTCAAAATTCGAATGAAATGCACACCTCATCACCACTAATTTATTTGCAGAAATCGTAAATTAGTTTTCATTAAATCCTGTTACAGACCTATTTGTGTGACTCTTTATTAAACAACTAGCTTCTGCCTGCAACTTCGTCCTCGTGAAATTTCTTGCGCCCCCGACCCACCCCGTGGCATCGCATCGCCCGCGTTCATACTTCGTTTTCGCTTAGCGTTCTTTCTGACTTTATCTCTCTCTTCTTGCTCGGCTCCTATGAGTCGTAGCATGATGTTAATAGCTTATAACCTTTCTCAAAAATGGGGCTATCAATTGCAAAAAGAATTTCTCAAATCCCACTGGTAGTTTCAGAGATTAGAGTGTTCAAACAAACAAACTCTTTAGCTGTACTATATGTAGATTCTCAATATTTTTGCCATATATATGAAACAAAACGGGAGACAAAAATAAATAAGAAAGCTGGCGAAGTATTTCATCTTCCTCATAGGTACGTATACCTACCTACCTATGCTAGTTACGTCCATGTATCACCAGCATTGTTCGCTATTTATTGACTCGTGTGAAATAATACATGTGCTACTCAGACACAATGCCTGAAACGTTGGAACCCTATCAGGTATCATGCTATCATCTCAGACGTTGATAACTACAATTTATAACAATGACAAATTGTTGGACCTCCCTTCATCCCCGCGGCAGGTACTTCGTCCTACACTAATACTTTGTAATTAATAACCTTTTAATAAAAAAACAGCTGTTGTAGGTACAAACCTAAATGAATATGAATAAACTGTATGACTGTTTCGTTAATATTGGTTAGTATTGCCGCATTATCCAATAATACCTGCGTCATTAAAATTTTTAATCAGGAATACTTCTGTCTCCTGTTAATGACGCTACGTTTTATTGAAAATATTTCATGCTTGAAATATGTTTACCCTTTATTGTCATATATTTTTGCAATAAAGTTTCTGTTGTGAAATATTATATATAAAAGTACACAAAATAAATACGACTGCACTGTAAGCACTACTGCAAATCTAGTTCTGCTTATAACTGGAGTGGCTTATGACCTACATATGTGACATTCTTTCGACGCTACGAGAAAAGACGTGGTTTGAGGAAGCCTTTAAACGAAGCGGACGGAAAAGAATTCATGTAATCAAATCAACCGGCTGCAGAAAAGCTTTTGTAATGTCATATACATATTCCTGATTCGATCAACGGGGCATACTTTCAATCCGACTGTCGTCACCGATTGATTGATATCCGCGCACACACGCGGCCGTCAGACGCACACGTACAAATAATGGTCATATGTCTCTGCCAAGATAACGCGCTCCCCAGGTACGATGATCGCGAGTTTTTGTTTGGCGTGTGACAAAGAGAAAATTGATAATTCATCAGAAGGCTCCATTGTTGCCGAGTGGTATTTGATGGGGTAATTCAAAAGGAACAATTTATTTTATTGCCCTTTGTTTTTACCTCACTTCACAAACATTCTGTGTAATGTGAGTGTATGTGTTATAAGCGCGCAATTTTATGAAAAGGTTTATGTTAAATATAAAAGGTGAGTTAACGCACTCGTTTATTCGGTATTAAATTCCTGCACATTGTAGCTATATGTTGCTACTGAGGGAGGAAGTTACACAAAATATACCAAGCAGCAGTTCCATTTTTGCAGTTCCTTTGAAAGTAGCAATTTTATCCTCAAAGAAAATCACAAACGAATGCCGTTGGACTCGAATGTCGTACATAACAGGTTGATCGATAAAACTAATATCAAAACTGGCGTCTATCTTTAATATCTTTGACACAGTGATTGTTCGGTAGCATCAAAGGAAACCCGACGCTCACAGACAAAAACTTAACGTTGAAAAACCATTAGCGAGCTGTAAACAAATTATCTTTTCGTTGCTTTAAAAATTCTAAGGGAATTTCTAGATGGATGACAACACGACCGGAATATACGTATTACATATTCTTCGTTTTACAAATAACCAATTGAAGAATGCAAAAAGATTATATGGAACTCAAATACATTTTACGGACATTGATAGTTCGACGTAATTGCACATGGGATTTAAATTCCGGTCGGTGCACAATTTCAGTCACTTGCAATGAAATCTCAAGAGAGTACAGTATGCAAATACTAAATAATTACATATTCCCAAGACACGTAAATCACACTAACATTATAAAGGCGAAAGATTGTGAGTGTGTTTGTATGTTTGTTACTTCTTCCCGCACAAACGGCTAGACCAATTTTAATAAAATTTGGTAAGGAGGTAGCTGACACCCTGGATTACCATACAAGATACTTTTTATTCCGATATTCCCACGGGATCGAAACTTATGCGGGTGAAACCGCGAGGCGCTGCTAGTAGGTAAATAAATATCAAAACTTGCACGATCATGTATAATTACCGGAAATAGTACGTAACGTTGTAGAATGTAAGTTTATCCTTATCTTAAGGCGGCACTACATAAAGCGAGAGCCGCCGCGCCGTCAGGGCAGGATTAGAAGCGTCGTCGTGTGTGCACCTGCTATACAGAGATGAATTTAGGCGGCTGACGAGAGCGACACCTGTCTCATGCGAAATAATACGCTACTTATTCGTCGGTGAAATATGAAATTCTTCGCGGAGGATTATCTAGCGAAATACCTGCGTTGTCATAAGACATGATATCTACATCACTGTGAGGCGATATGTTGGTGTAAGGGACTCGCACTCCTACAATTTCTGGTATTCGTTAATTTTTTCTCAACTTTATGTCGTTGTTGTTATGTACGGTAACGCTTCATGTAATTTGTACGTCTTTACGTGGCGTTACAGTTTATGTGTTTACTCTTGCTTGTGAAGTGTCGTCATCAATCAACATAAAGGTTTTAGAACCTAATGTTCTGTTTTTAATTTGTTGAAGAAGTACGTAAAGGATAAGTCTTTCTGTAAAAAAAAATATGATTGTATAAGGTACGACTCTATTGACGAAGAGTTAACAAGGTACAACTTTGAAATATGTATAAGTTGTGGCTTAGTAACATGATGTGTCTTTAACTATGTAACTACGAAACTAATTTTCTTACAAGTAGTTCAATATGTTGTGCGGCTCACCCCCCAATTCCCCTGTAATCCGCTAAACGAGCAATATACCAAGATAAGACTTGTGACTCTTTTACTTCTTCTTCAACCTTGATAAGCCTCGGTCTATTGGCAAATCCGCTCAAAGTTTGATAACTCCTATGCTTTCATGTGTTTGTTTTTATCTTATCAACTTGAATTATTATTAACAGCAACTTGAAATAATGTTTGCTTGGATGTAATCACATTTAAATGATTACATACAATATATAACGCAACTAACTATTTACACTAGGTATTAAAATAAATGACTAACTAACCACAAATAAATGCAAAAATTCTTTTGTTTTTTGGTCACGCGTCGAAGTACTCCTCCGCATCGCTATCATTTACAAATGTAAATTGCTAGGGGCAAATACGTATGATGATACGTATCACACTTGCTTACTTTTTCTAAAATGTACATATGGATGCATACGTACATTATAGAAAAAGTAAGCAAGCAAAAAAATCCTGTTGACAATACATGCAACACGAAGCCGTACATTGTTCCGTACGTGAGGCATTGTGGACGTGGACGCTCATGTTATCCATTACGGTAACGAAGTTCGCGCCAGATTCATTAGAAAACCATTCATCCGCTGTCGCTGCGCTCTCTAACTACACCTTTATATTTAATTGAAAAATAAATTACTACCTACTACAAGCCTTGGAAAGGATTGATGTAATTTTCCATTTTAAGTCCAGCGTGTCTGTTTCAAGGAATTTCATTTATCTTTTAATCCTCGGAGCGTCAGAAGTATTTTTTGCGCTCAAGAATGTTTTTCAACTTGACTGCTGGGTGATATAGTATAGGTATTACTTGCAGTGTGCAGTGGACCGTAAAAAGTAATAAAACAATAAAGAACTAATTTTTTTTTTTATATTTTACTGCGAATACGATATTTCATTAAAAAACTTTATATCTGTATTTAGTACTTAATTACAGTTTCTACGAGCTCTTACGATAAATGCACCAATTGTAATTCAGTGCGCAGATCATTATGCTAACGATATTACAATTATTCTGAACACGATAGCGCGTCGATGTATTGAATTCACGACGATGCGGTGAGGTAACTTGGAGTATAACAGAAGCGCATATTTTAAACTATACACTCGTACATCTGGCAGTGGTCTAGTTAGTGCGACAGAAAGTTTGTAACTTGACAAATGTAAAGTTGAGCGCACAAACGGGACGGCCGTATGCATTTAGTAGAAACTTTTCGCTTTGTAAGGAAAGTGTTCAGTTTAAACCGTGCGCTCGCCTACCCAATATCCGTCGCGAGTGAACATCGCGTCGCGTGTGTATTCAGGCGCGGCGAGGCGCGGCGCGATTGTGTCGTGGCGCCGACTCGACGCGCGCCGCCGATAACAAACTGCAGCCCGCCAAGCTTATTGTCGCGCGCACTGTTCTCCGAGCCATTGTATACCCTTAAGTTATTCAAAGTAAATATTATTTTGTTTTTACCATAAAGTTTTATTGACGACACTGAGCGTACCCCGCACCACGAAATTCCCCGATGAGCCGGAGTTGGCTCGTTAAGTTGTTGTATGTACGCGGGAGGCGATGTTTGCGCGCCGCCCTCAAAACCAGCAAACAGTCTCAAGTTACACCCTCGCAATCTCTGAAATAAACATGCGACGAGGCCACTACTGCTAACAACCTTAGCAACTCAGGCCGCGAGAGCTTTACTAACTCCAGCCAGAGGATTAATCTTAAGCAAGATTCTGCTCATGTGTGTAACTAACTTAAATTACGATCAAATATGAATGTGAAGTGTTCTCTCGAATAATACAACGTTGCCGCTTTGTGAATTAATTCTCAGAAAGATCCAGCGGCGAAATTGTTTTCAGTTAACCAACCGCATGTGCATACTCGTGTGTTTAACTACGTGTTCGTATTTAAACATCGGTTAATATTTGTATAAATAAGCAAGAACTGTAAGGCAACGGTGTAAAATATATGTTGTTATGCCAACCGTGCCGCCGTATTAAATTCAAAGAAAATTGGCACTTGACCGTTCTGTTGGCACAGTGAGCGATAGGTTTCTGCTTCAAGTGTCGAGGTTTGGATTCCCCGACGGATCAAAATATTTGTATGGGTGATGTGTGTTTTTGACCAACGACAAAGGAGAAAATTCTAAACTGGAGCAATGTTTTCTTGAATAATGATACTAAGCATATTAACAAGATAGAAATTGATTGTTAAACTATAAACAAAAAAAGAAGTTTAATCTTCAACACGTCGTTCAACACAAGTAGGTAGTAGTTTAGTAAGAGCGGAGTGTTAGCTAGGAATGCATTCTAACAAAGTAATTAAAATAATCAAGTAACCACAATTTAAATTTTAGTGAGTGAAAACGCCGAGGCGAGATAAAGAATTTGTTACAAGTTAGAGGCCGGCAAACTCCAAGGGGCTAATTACATTGTTACATGACAAAACTTTTGGGTCGGCTGAAGTTTCTTTACGTTCCTTGCTCGGCTTAAGCTCTGTTGAGACTAATAAAATCACCTCTGCATCAGAGAACATACAATGTTATTGGACAGTTGATTTAATATTAACTTTGAGCACATTATTTAGCAGCCGGAATCAAGCGACTTTAGGTGATTTCTACGCGCCACTTGTATTGTTTATCGGTTTCCAAATGGCCTCCCTTCTCGTTCCTTCGTTTGGTTACGACAAGTACATTTTGTTTGTTTGGTTATGTTCGGGTGTTCATAAATTATTATTACGAAACCAGCTTTTGCTCTCGACTTTAGTAACTTTCGCGATTCAACAAATATGTTATTACACGCTGTTTTCATGCATAAATTATCATCAGTACACCTTTGATTGAAAAACTGTTTGCTATGGGTATCTATTATAAACATATTTTAAATGTAGGCAAACAAATATAATTAAATGTTGATATGGTTTTCGAAAACATAGGATAATTACTACAAATACGTGATTACCATGAGTGATTTACTTTTAATTATTATAACAATCGTTAATAATGTCATGTCCGGTCATGTATATTATGATTTGTAAATAAGCTACGCTAACAATTTGACTAAAACAAATATTGAAAATTATTTGATTTCGAAAAGTGACAATACTCGGATGCTAAAGCTAGTTTTAGAAGTACCTATAGTAACTATACAAACTATAGTGTAACCATTCCCTAACTCGTTAATTCAGATCTCGTTGAAATCGACAGGGTGAAACCATTCCGAAATTACTGTTCAATGACTCGTCGTGTTTTCCTCCATGTTTCAAGCATTTTCTTGGAGATTAAAAACCGACTCCAGAAAACTTTATTTTTCGCCCTTTTTCTCCAAAAAACATTTTTTACTAAAGAGGGTGTTTGTAGTTGACGTGCTAATATTATTTTCGACATCTTGTCAATTGCTGTGGAAAATTCAAGAATACGGAAATTAAAGAAAAATAGATCAGTTGGCCTTTTGCACGGAAGTTATAAAGGTCAGCTAAGGGACGCGGGTCAAACGGGAACGTAGGCGGTGGACGTTCAACTAGTTTGACTACTCACGTCGTCAGCTATAATAAACTGTGACATTTTGATTTACCTTCTGAGCACGGATGGCTCGAACTAAACGAATTGAACAAGCAATAATATAAAAAGCCCAGGCATCTAAAGCCTTCACAAAATAGATTCTTTCATTTCACAAGGTTTTTATAAAGCGTTTAGTTCACAAAAATATTTATCCAATCCGGTAAATGGTTAATTAATCTTCCCGTTCCAGGTCTGGGAAATTGAACACCCGCCACAATTCTTTGTAAAGGCCGAACAAATACATAATGTTGGCGGATAACGAGAATATAACATGAAGTACGTACTTTGTAAAATATAGCTTTGCTATTTAGGTTTCAGTTATTGATGATTTGAACGTCTACAGCTGATTGATTGGTCCAGAGATATTTATTATAATCACTACGTTACGACGTTTACAAAAGGTTTCGTGGTCGGTGGTATGTAAATACAAATGCAAAAGAGCATTAACAACCGGGGCTGCTGTCAACCAAAATGATGGTAAAAACGCATCTTCATAAGATGACATAACATACCTATTGACACGCCTGGAACATCTTAACGAATTATTAAACGGTACTGTTTCCAATATATTGCACCTGCCATGTAAATCTCTTCATTACCCATGGTAGACTGATAAAATGGCGGAGTCAGGCTATGTAATTCTTACCCATAACTTTATAATATAAAGTATGCTCTATTGCTACGAGTACTACGCCGTAGCTGACGCCGTTGTTCCAGCCTACGCCAGCTACGCTGTCGTAGCAGAAAAAATTGATCCGCTACGCGTTACGAATCGAGCTTTATTAAACTTTGTTATGCATCGACACGTTCACCATGCAGTCGTATTTTATCTGAGACTGTTGAATTTCAGTGATAAGAGTAATTTCATGTTGAAGACAATAATTTATTTTGTTTTAATTTGTGTAAAAAGCTCCTAAAGGTTAGAATTACTTAAGATAATTTCCACCGTATTGCTAAATACTATCGGTTCCAATTCCCACCCCGGGCTAGTTCGGTTAGCTAACTTTACAAAGCCATTTAAAACCCCGAAAGGTGGCTTAAAGTAATTTTACAGTAAAATATTAGAGCCTGTTGGTATACTTGATTGCGTCGAAGTGCTGCAATGTATCTTTGTATACTGAATTAATTCACCCCTTCTAATAGGAAGCGTGAGGTCGGAGCCGTTTCCCGATGCGTTCAATCTCAGTATTATGAATACAAATTGAATTTAATTCACCGCTGATCTGAGAATTAATACAGAATACAGGCTGCTGTGGCTGTGATGGCCCAGTGGTATCGGCCGCGACTTACGAGTTGTAGGTCGTAGGTTCGAACCCGGACAGGCGCTTTACTTTGTGTAAATTATTTCATCACCACGGCTCTCAAAACGGTGAAGTAAAACATCGTAAGGAAACCGGCATGTCCTAGAACCAAAAATTCGAAGACATGTGACATCTACCAACCCACACTGAGCCCGCCTGGTGGATTACGGCGGTACGGCCCACTCCCTCTCACAAAGAAGATCTGTGTCCCAGCAGTGGGAACATTATAGGCTGATTATGATGATGACAGGCTCTTATATACCGGTTATACATAGTTACTATATACATGCACTACCTAATTTCAACAGTATAACGTGATGTTAACTGTATAATAAAATAAAAGGTATGCCGCTTGATCTTCCAAGTTTTAATTGACAATCTCTTCTGAAGATCTTATTTAATTACAGAAAACTCACCAAATGTAACGTAAAATCAAGAGGTCTGGAAACTATTCGGCAGTCAAATGTTTATTATAAGACTGAAAGAAGAGTTTGGGCAGTGTCCTTACCTATGATTATACAAATAGATATATTTAATCGATCCTCTAAAACCTTAATGACCTTCTAATGATGTACGCTTTTTTTTTATAAAAGCGCCTCTAAAAACGTTTGAGATTCTAATAATGTACACTTTTTAGAGCCCCGTACCTTAAAAGTAAAAACGGAACCCTTATTGGATCCCTTCATTGTCCGTCCGTCTGTCTGTCTCTCTGTCAAGACCCTTTTTCTCAGGGACGCGTGGAGGTATCAAGTTGAAATTAATATCAAATACGTAGGTATTGGTTCTTGAAAAAAAAAATACGGTAATTTATGCTAATAAATTAAAACCTTGCTTTTTGTTGACCTAGGATTATGAGATTTGGCAAGAAGCAACACACAAGCACAAGTAAAGGAAAAAGTTCGAAAACGTTGATTTTTAGTATAACCCTTTTACCAGCAGAAGGATCCAAGTGTAGCAGCAAAATAAAATTTGGGGTATGGTTTACCAAAATTAAGCTTTAATTATTTTGCCTATTAGATGGTGGCACGTATATTGCCGTCATCGGTAAAAGGGTTAATCACATTTTGACTTTTAGAGAATTGACTGTGATGTATATCGATGTATGGACGAACATTCTTGGTATAAATTCATCCCCACTACGGAACTTTTCATTGTGCGTCGTCCGACACGCACTTGGCCGGTTGTTTTAATATATCCTCCTCCCTCCTCTTTTTAACATTCTGGTCTTTTCGGTCGCAGTAACTAAGCTAGACATCCCAACCAAATTGGGTTAGGTTAGAACTGTGACCGACCATATTTCATTCAAGTTAGTACCAGTTACTTGGCTATTATTAATCAAGGCTCACAAAAAGGGGCACATTTATCGTTTTAGAGTGTCCATTTATATTTTTAGGAAATCATTAGGTTTATTTAAATACACCCCTTTATTCAAATGTACCATTTAGCCGACCCCAACATAAACGAGAAAAGGCCGGGCAGATGAGGCAGATGATTCAAATGTACATGAATTAAAAAATCATTAACACTATGATGCTTCAGCCATTATTGAACGTTCGCATCAACAATCACATGCTGGCTGTACTAACATTAATTTACGGCAACGTTACATGTTAGCAATATCTAAAGGACGTCAATGAAACGATTTGTATTTGTTTCAGATCCATTGGATCACATCCCACACTGCGCTAAATGCATTACCTATAAATTATACAAATCGTGAATATAAATCGTAGTATTACTAGCAGCATAAACTGCATAGTTTATCCCATTGCCAATCATCGGAAATTAGGTGGTAGGTCTGAACGATAAATGTGATTATCGCGGTTAATGTGAAAATTAAATCCGTTAAAGTATCACAATCAACTATCATTTGAATGGTATCCGTAAAAAACAAAAATTGTTTCTTATTTTGCGGGCCCGTGTTAAACTTAGTGCCTCTTGAACATGGGCCCGCAAGATATTCTTGCATGAGCACCAATAAACATAAAAGCAAGGGCCAATACACATACGATACGACGTCACATCGTGCCACGATGCAACCGACTTTGTTTCAGACAGATTTAGATAAATATTTTTTATTGCATAAGAAACAATTTGTATTTTGTACGGATACAATACAAATGATACTTGATTGTGTTACTTTAACAGATTTTATTTTATTTTTAAATGATAAATAGTGTTTATTCCTTTTTTTAGGTGTAAACGGTAAACAAAAATAGTAGATATAATTATTTAAACATGTCTGTAGCAACGTTGCGTCGGGCGCGACGTGTCACGATGCGACGTATCACGATGCGACGTCGTTTTGTGTATTTATGTGTTTTGGCCCAATATCCCGAAAAATCACTCGTCACTCGTCAAAGCTCTTGCATGCATGATGCAATGTCGAACAATATGCAACTTATTTGTATCTATGTAATATTAACCCAAAATCCTTAATTGCTCCAATAAACTTTGAACCGTCATTACGAAAAGGCTTAACTAAGTACAATGTTCCAAGAAAAAGTGTCTTTTACAATCTAAACATTCTATAAAAAATGGTATGTCATCATTTACAAAATATATTAAAATCGTATTTTTCTTTTCCCAAATATAAAGTATTAAGTTAATATTTCGGGGCCAAGTTCGACGCTTTTGAAAGGCCACTGAATAAAATTAATAACCAAACAACGTTGCTACGTTGGAGGCTGCGGAACTTAATTTGCATTCTTGAATCAAAATGTTATTGTAATTATGTGGGTCAGATAATATTGCCCTGCAGCGGTGCTCGTAACATTCAAAATGTGTACCTTAACTTCACTAGATAGTAACTTTGTTAGCGATTCTGTAAACTATGTTGCCTTGCCTTTAATATTTTACAAGCAAAATACGAGTACGTGGCTCTGACGCTAGAACCGAGATATTCGCTGATGCTAAATAAAATAGTATGATTTATGTTTGATACTAAGAACGGGTCATCCAGGAAGGAGTGTGACTTAACTACCATTAATATACACAGCAGAAACCTTCTTCGATAGAGACCATTTTAGATTAATTAAAATTATTTTCTCTCTCTTATAGCTAAAGAAGAAGATTATTCATACTCATGAGAATTTTCAGACACCTATTTTCTCGACATAAACTTTGGGCTCAAGACTCCCTATTTTAATATTTTGTCAGACAATACTACTGTAATGTCGCAGATTCTCAGACGTAATCAAATACCAAACAAAAATACTTAAAGCGTGAGCGTATATGTAACGAGAGCTTTAATTTTAAGAAGATAATAATGCTCATTTAGCCAAGTAAGTCTTAACTTACGTAGTCACACTTCACATCACACTAATATTATAAAGGCGAAAGTTTGTGAGTGTGTGTGTGTGTGTGTTTATATGTTTGTTACTTCTTCACGCTCAGACGGCTGAACCAATTTTGATAAAATTTTGTATGGAGGTAGCTGACACCCTGGATTAACATATAGGCTACTTTTTATCCCGATATTCCCACGGGATCGACATTTACGCGGGTAAACCGCGGGGCGCACCTAGTATGATATAAATTCAACGTTTAACAAGGTCCCTGCCAGTCTTTAACGATCTTAATACCAGGGTTAAACGACTTTTAGGGGTATACGAAATTTATCAGCGAACCAATTGTAATACAATAAACAATATATAACAATGGCATTAAATTGTAAACTCACTATTGTAACGTAATAACACCGGACATCCTGTACATTTTAACTCGTTTAGAGCACTATACAGGAATCCGAGTCGTCTTGCAAGGCAGACTGGCCCCGGGGATAACATTACAAAGGCCTCAGTGTCGGGATGTAAAGGAGCCGACTGACCGGGGCCCCTTTGCTCACCGTCCCTCAGTAACGCTGTCCACACAACCATTAAGGTATTAGGAACAATGTTTAACTGAAACGCTGAAATGTAAACATTTCGAATGGACCTGGCTGTACACTTCTGTTACCGTTTTTGGTGGACATTTCAATTATTGTTTCTACTTTATGTTCTTAGTGCAAAAGGTACTTTAACTTTATTCAGTTTTCTGTATTTGGTTCAACTAAAATTATTCTCATTGTTGGTTCACTTCCAGGAAACGTAATTATTGTAAAGCTGAATGATTATAAGATTAATTGATGTCTATCTTTTTACCTAATCCAGCATTAAACGATCTCCTATTTATACTAAACTTATTCAGGCATGCGCATAATGTAAAAGGCATAAGCATAACGGCTTTCGTAAATATGTAGATATTACAGGCTTAGGTAAATTAGTAACGTAAATTACAACGTTTTAGGAATAATGTTAAACCTAGTTTTAACTGAGATACTCCATGCCAACACTGTAATACCTACCACAATTCGAGTCGGGATTCAAATGTAAATTTAGTATTTTATTTAGAAGCTTTAATAAACAATTACAAAAATACATATCATTACGGTAGAATTAAAATTGCTCTTGTAGTTTTTTGTTTATACTTTTCCGGCAGAAAATTATTTTCCGTTCAACTTTTTTTCTTTTATCGTTGGACTGTAGATAAGTACTTTGTGTCATATTTTTTATTAATTCATAGAATAAACCTAAGTGGTAGTACAATATACCATATCTACGTTTGCATTTGACCACTATTACACCTGAACAGTGAAAACTAAATCCAGCACCGCAACAAAAACACATCTGGCTCTCATAACTAGCGCTTCAACTCCAGGTGGTCATCGTTGGGACAAATTGGGGCCTTATATAACATTTGTAGTACCAAAACTACATTACATAAAGCTGCCTTTCATCTACAATAGCAAAGTTACATAATAAGATGACTATCAGCCGGCATCACTCCAGAAATGCCGGGATATATGTTATCCACGCCATTACCGACGTATAAAAGCTGTATTCAACGGACTGGCGTGTATTCATGGCTACACATATCTAATGTTTTATGAAAAAGAAATTATTTTTGTTGAGCGCCATGTATAAACTTGCTAACGATGTGTTGTTTTACAACGTAATGTATAATGCTAACATACGAAAGACTTTCGTTTTCTTAGTAGACGTTGGAGACAATGTGTTGTGTAGTAGATAAGTTAGTTTACAACTACTTACGAGTACACTGTTATTGGATGACGTTTACACTCGTGATTCCTCGCCAACAATAAAACGAGATAGTGTTCAAAGCGTGACACAGGATCTAGCAACGTTTACGTAGCATTACTAAAACAACCGACTTCAAAAAAAACACTACAAAGTGAAAAATAACTTTAATTTCGGAAGTCGGTGTCGTTGGTTCCGGGTTTTTCGTTTTTTGACACCGACTTCCGAAATTAAAGTTATTTTTCACTTTGTAGCGTTTTTTTTGAAGTCGGTTGTTTTTTTTTGTAAAAAAGTTTTTATTTTTCACTTTTTAGTTGTACCTACCCCACACAAATTTCATTAACACTAGTGCATTGAAGAATTGAAGACATGACTCGAAGAATCATCAAAATTCCCTTAGAAATGCCGGAGATGCAGTACATTTATGCATATAACTTCGTACATAAGAATATATACCTAATTTATTATATACTAAAACCTTCCTGAAAGTATGTAGATCACACTAATGAAAGAATTATCAAAATCGGTTCAGTAGTTTTTGAGATAATCGCGGACATACAAACATACATACATACATACATACATACATACATACGGGTCGAATACAGAACCTCCTTTTTTAAAGTCGGTTAAAAATATGCATAGTTTAAAATAAAACAATTTGTTTTCCAATACTGGAGCCATTAGGCATGTGACGTCAGATCTGGCTTGCGTTAGCTATACATGAATTCTGTAACAAACTTGGCTGTTCAAATCGTACTCACATAATTATATTATAATTAAATAGGTACATGAACGCTGCAAGAGATTGTAATTAAATAATTAGGTCACTTTAAAAACAGTTAAAACGAATATTTCGATTGCATACATATTTAATCACGTTATTAATTTTGACAAATGAGGCGTCGCTATCAATAGCTATAAATAATGGACGCGTCATACTCAGGCAGTGAAGCATTGTTTAATGCATATTTATCATAATAAATATAAGTGGAGTTTGTGTGATAGCCTAGAGTCTAAAAGGCTAACGCAAATCGAATGCTACTGCATCAAGTTTTGCTCCAACTTGGTGATATCACGGCATTAACTCTATGCTTGTTATTATCTGTCACCGACACGAAGTGATAAGACCATGGAAAGTCGGTGGTTTAGCCTCTGCTACTACCGACTATCCAGCTATTGTATTCATTTCTTCTTCTTATTATTATAGCTGGCATGACTGTATTTTATATGGCCCAAAACTTCGCCACTTTTACGGGGTCGTCGAAGGTAGCGCAAAAGTCACTTTGACTGCATGCAACTATTGTATTATCCATTTACCATACCCACAACCACAAATGGTTAGACTACGAAGCCAGCAGATTTCTTCATTTTTAATATAGGTTGATTCTTCTTCTGCTCTGATTTGGTATAGGTATAACCGAATGAAAAGGTTAGACAGTCAGCAAAATAGTGAAGCAGACTGCTTGAGAACTCTGAACGTAGGTACCTACTTAATTTTTTTTTATGGGATTGTTAAAGTTTAATAGCAACAAAATAAATCTGTATTCCATTCATAGAGCTACGACCTTTAATCAGAATGGCCCTTTCAAATAAAGTTCGGGTTATCCCTAAACATATTGTAAAGCGGCTAACATATTCTATTAAAATTTAGCGTTCACAGTCAGACTATAGAAATAAAATGACCTTTCTTTTTCAAATAATACCTTGATTACAATTGAAAGTCTCAGACCAGTCCAATTTTCTAAAGGTTTTATTGTTAGCGCTGTTTCACCGGCTCACACAAAGGGGTATGTTGCTAGAATCGTAATAATTTATTATTTGGTGCGTAGTAATACTTTCAAATTACAATACAAATAACAAGAGTAATATTAAATCTTACCTTTTATTTGATACAAAATAAATAAATTGTATCGAGTGTGTTTCTATAATGGGTACATTATGTTTGAAGAAATAAGATGAGAATAAAGTACCTACCTGCATAACTATGAAGTGGAATTAATATTACGTTTTTAAATTAATTCAAACTTGTTCTTACATTAATTGAACGATAACTTGAAGTGCAGACGCCAGCACATCAAGCTACTACAATCTATCAAATTTCTTTAATAGTTTTTTAACTTTATTGTAAAAAAGCTAGCAACACTGGCCAACGTCAACATCGGTTTCGCAAATTTATATTTAATTTTAATGTTTTTCCTGTTTAAAAGTAACTAAAATAGTGTTTAAAATACTCGGTGCATCATAATTACACTAGTGACGGTGTTATCTTAAGGTGATTCGGTGCATTGTACTAGATGTGACGATCGCAGTATCTTGGCCAAATAACTTGAAATAAATATAATAAACCTACCATTCTATTTGTCTAATTGTTCTCGAAAGTAATACAAATAAAAGTACCATGACCTGGAGAAGGACATAGGTTACTTTTCTCCTGGATCGCAGACTACGTCCCGAGCAACAGCTAATTGTATAAAAGCAAAAGTCATCCCGAGTTCCTGACGCGACGCTTGCAGCCAAGGCAACGGGTGTGAAGGCTGCGCCCTGCATGCGCAGCGCCCCAGTCCCCGAGCGCGACTGCGCCGCAGTCGTCAAAAAATTGACAATTCCAGTGTGACATTTTATATTATTGTAAATAATGAAAATAGTGTTTTTAGTTTATTTTTTTTGAGTGCGTGTATATATAGTTTATTTTTATATTTTTAGGTAAGTTTTACTGTAAATTTAAGCGCGTTTTTATATATATATGTTCAATGCCGGCTGTAGCGACGCCAGAAACAGTGTAAGTCAACCTGCTACATCGCTTGATGTTCAGCTGGTGAGATGCCCGTATTGCTCACAGGCACGCTTTTTTAAAGGCGAACGGGGGCTGAAGATACACTATGGCAAGATTCACAAATCACTTAGTGTACCTTTGTGCCCCCCAGCTACATCCCCAACATCAACAACTCCAGACCAAACCTTGTGGCAAACGCTAGCAAAATTCAAAAATTCTACACCGGTTTTAAAGAGAGTTCCCCGGGGCGCGAGACGGTCTGTTGCACTGAATTTGTCGCGGTGTCTCCGTCTTGCAACCCAGGAGAACTCAAAAAGTGCCTGGGAGCAATTACTGACCTTCCCTTATAGGATTCTACATGTCCAGAAAAATTTAGCAACTAAAAAATCCTTAACAAACCAAATTAAAGACAACTGTAACAATTCGACCCTAATTTTAGATCCAAAATTACCTGCATTTAACAACCAATCACAAAAAAGCTTGTGTTCACATGTAGAATCAAAATTAAGTGAAGGTGACATCAAGGGAGCGGCCAGGATACTATTCAGCAGCGATGTGGTGGCGCCTTACTCTCCAGAAACGCTATCAGCTCTAGAGAGTAAACACCCAGCGCCTGCGGATGGCCTCACCTTCCCCGACCCCCCCGACCCTCCCGATCTAAATTCAACCTTTCTAAATGTTTCGGCCCCCCAGTTAATGGCAGCCGTGAGCTCTTTCCGAAATGGTTCCGCCGGCGGTCTCGACGGCCTGACTCCACAACATCTCAAGGATTTACTGAGTTCAGGCGCCGGGGAAGCTGGTGAGTCGCTTTTAAAGGAGCTTGCGGCCTTTATTACCCTCATGCTCACCGGCGGTGTGAACGAGGCTGTCGTCGATGTCTTGTACGGGGCCAACCTATGTGCCCTGCGCAAGAGGGACGGCGGCATTCGTCCCATCGCTGTTGGTTGTACTTACAGGCGTACGGCAGCCAAAATATGCTGCAAGCTATATAGCCAATCGCTTACAGCTAAGTTTCAGCCCCTGCAGCTTGGTTTTGGCTCAAAAGGGGGCTGTGAGGCTGCCGTTCATGCCCTTTCCACTTTTATAAGATCGAACAAAGGTGAGGTCATTCTCAAGGTTGACGTGAAGAACGCCTTTAATTCTGTAAACAGGGACACTTTGTTGGCTGAAGTCAAAAAGGAATTACCCGAAATTTATGGTTTCATGTGGCAGTGTTACAGACACCCTTCCAAATTATTATATAAGGACAATGTTTTGGAATCTGCAGTAGGATGCCAACAAGGTGACCCTCTCGGGCCTGTCATTTTCAGCTTGGCTATTCATCCAATCATCCAGAAACTAAATTCAAAATTCAACGTGTGGTACCTAGATGATGGAACGCTAGGAGGTGATGTAGACACCGTTTTGAATGACCTACAACTTCTCAAACAGGAATTTAAATCTATTGGCTTGGACCTTAACCCCTCAAAATGCGAAATTTACCTTTCTGACATTACCGACAGACAATTGACCCTAGAGAAATTTAATGCAATAGCCCCACAAATAAAAATTTTAGAAAAAAGCTCACTGCACCTCCTAGGTTCCCCAATTTTGGAAGATAGTTTTCCTCCTTTCATCGAAGAAAAAATTAAAAAGTTCAACGACATTTCGGACAGACTCTCCAAAATTAATCTACATTCGGCATTCACCCTAATTAGATACTGTTGTTTTGGCCCAAATTTTATGTATTTTCTACGCTCTTCCCCTTTATGGAAGCAGCCACACCTCTTGGACAAAATTGACCAAATTATTCGCAGCACTTTAACATCAATTCTAAATGTGGCCTTGGACGACCGAGCGTGGCTGCAAGCCACACTACCCATCCGCTTTGGTGGCCTCGGCGTCCGCAAAATTACCAGTATTAGCTTACCGGCGTTCCTGTCCTCTGTCCACAGCACCGAAAAGTTGACCGGGAAGATTTTAGCCCCCTCCCTGGTTGACTCTGAAGTGCCGTGCTTGGCCGACGCGGAGAACGCCTGGAAAATGGCTTGCCCGGATACAGATCGGCCCGCGAACCTATCTTCCCAGAGGCAGTGGGATGAGCCGCTCTGCAGGTTGGTACGGAATAATCTTATTAATACGTCCACCAATACTGCTGAGCGTGCCCGCCTACTGGCTGTGGGTGAGTGGGAGTCGGGTCTCTGGCTTCAGGCACTACCGTCACCCAACATAGGCACATTGCTGGGTGACACCACCTTCCGGCTCGCTACTTGTTTGCGTCTGGGCGCCCCCTGCGTGGCTCCGCATCGCTGCCAATGCGGTGAAGGTGTCGACTGCCTCGGACACCATGGCTTATCCTGCAGTAAAAGCGCAGGCCGGATAGCACGGCATGCCAGCATCAATGACATCATCCGTCGTGCTCTTGTCACCGCTGGGGTGCCAGCTGTTTTAGAACCCAATGGTTTGGCACGCGACGATGGTAAGAGACCAGACGGGATGACCATAATGCCTTGGAAGGTAGGTAGGCCTTTGGTGTGGGATGCAACGTGTGTCGACACCCTTGCGCCATCCCATCTTCCAAGCACGGTAAGCTGTGCTGGGGCGGCTGCTGCAGGTGCGGAAAACCTCAAACGGCGCAAATACTCCAATCTCTTTGGAACTTACATATTTGAGCCGTTTGGGGTTGAAACACTAGGGCCATGGGGCCCGAGTGCCCACTTAGTATTCCAAGACATCGCCAAGCGGTTGGTCGACTCATCACGTGACCAGAGGGCTGGCCTATTTTTTGGCCAAAGAATCAGCATTGCCATACAACGTGGCAATGCTGCCAGCCTTTTGGGCACGTTTCCCGTTGACAGTGATGCGGACGAATTTTTTGACGCCCTTTGATTATTTTCCCTCCCTTTTTATATACTTGTACATATTATTATTTTAAGATTGTTAGTTTTTTAAATTAAATGCATAACTAGAAAAAAAAAAAAAAAAAAAAAAAAAAACTTTATTGTTAAAGTTGCATAAGGTTCAATGTTGATTGAGAAAATTTATCAGTTTCGAGTAGCTTGATGTGCTGACGTCTGTACCTAAAAATAAGTTTAATAAAAACTAAAACCCGACTACTGAAAAGGATGAAACAAGAAAGTACCTTCCCGTGGTCGCATGCTACCATAGCTTTTAATATGTTAGTACAGCGGCATGCAACCACGGGAAGGTACTTTCTTGTTTCATCCTTTTCAGTAGTCGGGTTTTAGTTTTTAAACTTATTTTTTATTTAATTATTTTGGGGTGTATTTCAGTAATACCTATTTATATTTTTGAAATGTGCTAATTGAGCCCTATCATTAGATACCCAACATGGCATGATTAAAAAACATTTTTTTTTTAGATCATGTCTTTATATCCGCTAGAAGGCACCATATACAATTTATTGTAACGTCACGTAGCCTATAACTAGCGGACGATTAAGACGCTTCTAACGATACATCATGTGTCCAATTATGACAAGTAGTTTAGAAGTTATGAGGGAACAGATGAACATACATACATACATACATACCGGTCAAAATCATAACCCTCCTTTTTGCTTCGCCGTAGTCGGGTAAAAACTGAAACGTAAGCTGGTAATCCAATAAATGTGTTTTTTACAAATTAGGTTTAGGAACTATTCTTCTATTGTAGTACGCTTGTTTTGCAGTACGCTGGTACAAACAGAATAATAAACGGCAATAATTTGCTAATAGCTATGCAATTGAAAACCATTGAAAACTACGTTTGCCAATTAGCAGTAAATGTCTGGCTTAACGTACTTAGGTTAAATCGCCTACTAACATTATTACTGCTGGTAACACCATTCGATTCCCACAAAATCGCTAGATGATATTGTTATTAGATCCTGTATGGACACATGAGACTATGTATTGAATTTAGATTATCACGGCTTTTCCTTTGAATTCGATTGACTAGTGGGAAAAGGCGGGTGTGGGACTTTCTGCGTGCTTTTATTGATAGTCTTCTTGCTATAATACTTTACACTACGTTACGGTCTATGTATTTAATAGCAATTTTGCAGAGCACATACCTACCTACTTATTATAATCATTGTGTACACACTAAACAGGGAAATCAACCTGTCTGCAAGCAAATTATAAAATCAAACATTTATCAGTTAACTAATTTATTGTAGCCGCAACACGAGGAAGGCCTTATCCATTACCGGCGCCTGATTTGTCACGGTAGCTGATTCATTAGAGAGGCATTAATCTTCTGCGGAGGTGCGAGGGGGGCGTCAGCCAACTAGCGCGGTGATAAGGCCGTACTTTGTCCAAGACGCCGTGACGAGCCCCAGACATCGAGCCCGAAAGCCGACACTGGAATTTAATTAACCCAAATTTGTCCTTTTGTCTCAGCTGTATCGGCGCATATCCCCCAAAGTGTCTGTCAATATGTGGTTTAACAGTGCTACAAGTTAAAGCAGGGTA
This sequence comes from Amphipoea lucens, assembly GCA_947508005.1. Lineage (NCBI taxonomy): Eukaryota > Metazoa > Arthropoda > Insecta > Lepidoptera > Noctuidae > Amphipoea > Amphipoea lucens. Next base: position 11,199,754 of record OX382358.1, read on the forward strand.
CATGTAAGTGCGATGCGAGCTCTGCTTCGTGCAATTCAGTGACGAGAGGTCCCATTAAACCATTATAATGGGCTTGTTTAAAGTATCCCCTTTTTAAAGTATCCCTTTTGAGTTCTTTTTTATTAGGCTACTAAAAACACATTTAAAACCATGAAGCTCGAGTACAGTTTGCTGTAACATTCCATAATACCTACAAAGTTTTACTTAATTATTTCTTTCTTTCTTGTGTTGGGCGTTGATAGCCGCACTACAAGATTTTACTGTTGCAGCTATCTTTTGTTAAGTTATACCTAAATTGTTCCTAATAAACTTTATTATTTATATTTCAAAATAAAATATATTTTATTTTAATACATAAAAGCTTGACAAATAGTTCCCATTTCCAATTTAGACACGACGTACGACACAACACAAGAAATGTTGGTGTTCCAAAAAGAGAATTATCTGCTGAATACCATCCAACATCCCGGTCCCATTCTCCACATTTTCATTTTAACGTAGTTTCTATCTAAATCACAACCATTGCAGTGTACTCATATAAACTCTAAATGCGTAAATGTGTTTCGGACAGGCTCTAAAGGCACGTCAAAATGTGAGAGCGGCGTGTGAATGGGAAATTCCGGAAATAGAATAGCGTATACACAGAGCAAAAAATCAACTAGCAACTGATGGCGACCGCTTGAAGAACTTGTCTAACCAACGGACACAGATAGTATTTGAAGATACGTGTATAATAGTTTCATTAATTTACAAAGTTTGGGAAATATATGTTTTTCTTTAATTATTTCACCTGCTCGTGTAAAAACTTACATATTATAGAAAAAGATTTCATTTTATTATAAGTTATTAACAATTACTTATTTATAAAACGAAATATTTTACTTGAAATTAATTAGTAGGTACACTACGATGTGTATTAAAAATATTATAAGTATTTCATGCAGTGAAATTTTAGCCAAGATTGGAGAATCTTTTATTATATTTAACGAACTAGAATCGGTATTTCCAGTTTCCTGTATGAAACATATTCATCGAAGCAAAACCAAGCAGAGTTTCTCTATAATAAATGTTAGCAATACATCAAACGTGGGATAAGGCGTTAAGGTTATTATTACCAGATGTTCAACTCAACAAAGCTAATTGTTTCTTCCATAACAAGATAATCTCTTAAAAGTAGTGGAGAAAAAGCTGTCTGTATGCATCACAGAAAACATATAGCACGTATAAAACAACTGATTAGATTAAAACGCTTCAAAGTCCGAAGAACAAGTCTTGAAAAATAACAATTCTTAGTACGAATCTATCATAGAACACAGATTCGTTTAACAACAGAAAAAGAAAAGGAAGAAATAGTTGGAAGAAAGTGTTCCTTAACTCTTGTTTTATAACCTGAATAAAGTGAGATCTCAACGCTACAAAAAGTGTAGATATTGGAAAGAAATCATAAGTAACAGTTCCTTCCGGGCACTCGAGGTACGCACTCCGAATATAATGCAATTACGTGAGATGGATTGCTTCACTTCGAGCCGCGAGAAGGTCGTATAACTTTCTTATCTTCGCGACGTATCCGCTTTTATGTCGGTTTTTATAAAAAAGAGAATAAAAATAATATTTCCATGCTGATTTTGGGATGAAAGAAAAACGTAAAATGTTAGTACGGTTCCGTGTACTTTAGCTATTGTTGCGCATATTTCACAGCCGAAAGACAATTGACGGAGAAGCTCTCAGGGCGACAGAGTTTTAATCATGTCATTGCTTATTATTGCCATTCTTAAAATTCATGTTCGTTAAATGTGCCTTTAGAGTGTGCACGCGTTTCATATTGTAAAAACGCTTGAGAAGAAATACCTGAAATTTTCTTGCGAATAAGACAAAGCAAAATATCGTTTAGAATGAGGAAAATCTTTACACCGACATAATCACTTAGCATAATATTTGCGTGTCTGTATTTTTCCTCTGGCTTCTTTTGTAACTATATTATTGAATATAATACTCATACCTACTCAAAGTATATTAGCACAGTATTTTTATTTTAGCTAATGTGTGAGTATTGTAATTTCTTAAACCATAGTAGCATAAGCAACGTACCTAAATCCGAGTATCGTCCACCGTACGTTAATATTAATAGACAAAACAAAGCAACTTTTTAGTTTGTTACATAGGTACCTGACATATCCTGTAACAAGTATAGTGACGCAATCATTCTTGGCAATTCAAGAATTAACAAAGTCTGAATATGTACTACATCCATTGACGCGCTATAAGCTAGTGGAGCACAATGAGATCAATGTAGCGACAACAGCCTGACAAGCACTCGACCGAGTGCGCGAGAATGGAAGCCCTAACGGGGCAACCCCTCAGCAGTAACGTGGACCACCTCCTCTCGACTTAGGAACATTGCGCATAGTTGAAGCGGCAGGGACATTGTGAGTTAATCAACATGAATGCAAAATGAATTAAGGTATAATTTTTAAAAATGAAATGTTGATTGGTATAATAATTTTGTGAGAAATCTATGATGATGTGAGCTACTTGTCTGATCCGTAGCCATACCAACCCATAAAAATTGAACTAGTGCGTGTCGGACCACGCACAATGAAGGGTGCCGTAGTTGGGATGAATTTATTCCAAGAACAAACTCATCTTTGTAGTTGATACAATGAGGTACGGAACCCCGAAAACCAGCTGGATTAACACCTAGACCAGTACGCCTTTCGTATTTGTGATGTGTAAATGATGTAATGATGTAGAGAGAAACGCGTACTGACATAAAAATATGTGCTTTAAATCCAACCAACAAGTCTTGCTTACATAAACGTTACTTTATTTTTAGTCGCACAATACAACCAGTGGATTACCTAAATCTCGTGTGAAATCGAGGAAGGCAAAGGGCAATACAAAACTAACTTGAACGATTTAACGAAGATCAAGTTAATTGGAGCATATTTTGCTGGTTTGACTCTGAGCATCTAGTAGCACTTAGCTCTGAACCGTTCCGGCGTAGCGTTGCGTTTGCATCGCGGATTCCAAGGATTAGCCGGATATTATATAACACTATCAGACCGGATGTCAAATACAAAATAATTTATGTCAGAATACTAATGCGGTTTTCATTATAATTCTGAAATTAGTATTGTATTGATTTGGAAGCTTCAGCACCAAAGAGTAATAAAAAGTTTTCAGTTATAGTAAGACCACTTTTCAAGAACCTCATTTTAATAAGGGAAAGTCACGGTAGCGGTTGAATGCCAGAAAAGCTATTTTTAACTGGCAATGCCCTCGGGTAGCGCAACCTTGATGACCCTTTAAACCAGGAGCATTATTGTGAATCCCCTTCATCTTCGTAGAGGAGAAAAGTGCTTGAAAGGTCACGCTGTTAAATTAATGATTAAGTATTATCTACACGGAAACAACAACGTACCTATCTATAATTTCTAGAAAACAGTGAGTGGGAGATATGAAACAAGATTGTTTCTAATAAAACATGTGGGTAGGTACCTATACAATGTTGGGGTCTCTAATTGGGTCGGACAAGAATGTCAAATATTTATAAGAGGTCCCTAAAGTTTAAAGATATCTTATAACGAAGTCAAAGTTTTGGTAACAAGGCTTAGAATCTTGTAACTTTATGTAGGTGTACCAAAACATCTTTTGGTCCCCGAAATCACAACCGAGTTCTTCAATAAAGGTAGGATATACGGGAATACCCAAATATTCCGAAATATTTTATTCCTAATTTCGATGTTTCGATTTTCAAAAGTCCGAATTTCATAATACCTAAGAATTAAAATGGCTATTATTTTTGAATAATAATAATAATAATAATAAAATAATAATAATAAATTTCGTGATTTTGATCACGAAATTTATTTTACCGATAATTATAAATGCGATTGTTTGTTTTCCGATTTTCATTTGTGTTCGAAGAATCAAATGCTCGATGGGTTCTCGGTCCAAAAAACGACATTCCGATTTTCAATACTCCGAATTATCTTTTCTTCTTTCGCTATATACTTACGTTACCGTTACCGCACTCGAACTCAATGAAAGCAATAGGCGACGTAGGATGCAAGAGCGAGTGAAGGGCACCCCGAGGCTAGGTTTGGTTAGGTTACTTTAAACCCTTTACACAGAAATAGGGGCCCCGCAAATCGAGGCTCCGTCGATGTAGGATGCAAGAGCCAGCGAATGACAATACAAATACCTTTACCGTGCATCGAAGCCAGGTAGTATCGCAGTGAAAATCTTTTGCGGTGACGTGCATCGAAGTGTAGTGGCGTCGCAGAGACGGTCTTTCGCAGTAACGTGCGTCGCAATTTTGTAGCATCGTATTAGCATTTATCGATATTTTGTGCGTCGAAATTCCGTATTCTACTCGTATATTTGTCTTGCTATTCAGTTTTACAAGGCGTTTTTATTTCGGAATTCTAATTAATCGGAATTCGTGTTTTTGATGTTTCGAATTATCATTAATTCGGATTTTTTGTTATTCAATCTATTGAAACTCGGTATTTTGAGAATAACAACTATAAACGTTAGGAATACTGAAATTTCGGAATTATAAAAATAGGATGAATGATAAATCGGAGTTGTTATATTAGGAATTTTGAACCATTCGGAATTGACAACATTTCAAACCTGACACGACCTTAAAACAAAAATGCTATTTTTTTATTTTCGTATCCTGAGTTCAAATATATTTTTATTTTATTTTTTTATTTCTAAATTTCTGAGAAAAAAAAATAAAAATCAAAAAACATGTGATGACGTCACATAAACGGCGGAATGAGGTAGTTACCTTTGCGCATTCCAATGTCTTTGATTGAAAACATTACATCAAACAAGACATGTCAATGTCACCTAAGAAGTGTAACTAGAAAACAACTAAAAACTGAATTGAATTCAACAATATTTTTTCCTATCAACTCGACACGCTGCTTACTGTTAATATTATCAATTTCTGATTGATATTTCGCCAATAAAATGGATCCCAATGAAAAATATACGCCAATGAAGGAACCAAAACAACGACTGAGACAAGTGACATAGTAACAGTTTTTTTGACGGGTCACAATAAAGCAAAGGTAATATCGCCATTCTACCGTCATCTGGCACTTACGTCTTTTTAGAATACACCGAATTTCAAAGTTAAAATTATGAATGAAAAGTACATAATTTCGAAAAACGAAAAAATATGGGTGCCCTAGATTTGAATTTACTTTTATATTACGTAATAATACATGCAGGTTAAAAATATGAAATGTTGTCAATTATGAAAATCAGTATTTTGAAATTCGTCTTTGTGACTGTCGAAATAAAGTTTTGCGTATTTATTTAGTGTACCCAGGAAATACAAATTATTATTCAAACTTTTTTTTGTAAGCAACAGTTCATAAATGTCAATATTAATAAAAATCAAAACCTGTAGCAGAGAAGTGGATTAGTAACTTTTGCAGTGAGGATAAACATTTGATAGAAGCATCGAGTTAGGTAGTGTTAACTCTTCAACTGGTGAGGGGCTTAGCGCCCGCGGCGATTCACGTGGGATCTCGTTACAAACTCTCGATTGAAATATTTCCGAACCAGTAGACACGTAGCCGCGCACCTCTATTTGTATACCCGCGTCAATAGGAGTCACGCCTCTGAAAGAACTGTATTGTATCCCTCGAGTGAGCAGTGTGTACCACACAGGTCCATGAAAATTAAATTCTTACTTCCATAACACAATCTATTCGCTAAAGCCACGGGCGTTTGTTCGGCCCGGCCACCGATGCGGTCACTAATTACATTGGAGCGCTAACTACAATTGTGTTGATCACTGTTTAATGTAATATCGCCGTACTTCGCAATAGTTATCTCTTTAACTATTGGGAATTCTATCTGAACTATGGATCTGTTTTATTTTGCAGCTCATACATGAGATACATGAGTAATATAATGCACTAAATACAGGGTGGTCAACTCAGTATCTAGTAAATAATTTTATTTATAAACGAAAATTACCAGATAAAGATATTTATTCGTAGAATATGGTACTAAGTTGCTAAGTAGAGATATGTTCAGGACACACATACACATAAAAACACAACAACATTTACATTATAAAATTTAAAAAAAAAAAACATAATTTATTGTTCTTACCCTTATAATCAATAGACACATTATTTCATTGTATAAAATTATTTGAAGTTGCCATGATTTAATTTTGGTATAAAATGGTAATTCTCTTATTATTTTTAATGAATGTGGTTGTAATATTTATCCTTAATTATAATATTCAGGCTTTGCAAATTCATTCATGGTAAAAATATTACATCTGCCAATTCTCCACTTTTTTGACGTGAAACGTCTTTCAGTTCGGTAAGTAGAAGTCATTTACTAAAACCGTATGTAGCGAAAATACTATGTCACCTCGGTAATGACTGTAGCTCTGTAACTATTGATACTTAAGGGCCTATACTACCTCAGATTGCGAAAATTGCCTTAGCATTAATGGCTGAGGTTTCAACAGTAGGTACTGCAGTATCCACTTTGTAATTTTTTCAACAAATGTTCGCATACTTTATTACCTCACTAACAAAACCAAAAATATTCTGATTTTCGTTTTCAAGATTAAACATGACACGTCGCTACACACACACACTGTGGGGTAACACGTCGTTACCCCACAGGAAAATGTCAGAACGTAACACGAAATCGACAGGGATCAAAACGGTTAGTGATGAGTTTTTAGAAAAAACCGGCCAAGTGCGAGTCGGACTCGCCCATGAAGGGTTCCGTAGCAGCAAGTAACATAATATAAAAGTTCTTGTAGTTCGTTGTAACTTTGTGAAAAGTAAATTGCGGTTTTCGATTTATGACGTATTAAAAAAAAACTACTTACTAGATCTCGTTCAAACCAATTTTCGGTGGAAGTTTACATAGTAATGTACATTATATATATTTTTTTAATTTTATCATTCTCTTATTTTAGAAGTTAGAGGGGGGGGGACACACATTTTACCACTTTGGAAGTGTCTCTCGCGCAAACTATTCAGTTCAGAAAAAAATTATATTAGAAACCTCAATATCATTTTTGAAGACCTATCCATAGATACCCCACACGTACAGGTTTGATGAAAAAAAATTTTTGGAGTTTCTGTTGTAAGTATGGGGAACCCCAAAATTTATTGTTTTTTTTCTATTTTTGTGTGAAAATCTTACTGCGGTTCACAGAATACATCTACTTACCAAGTTTCAACAGTATAGTTCTTATAGTTTCGGAAAAAAGTGGCTGTGACATACGGACGGACGGACAGACAGACAGACAGACAGACAGACAGACAGACAGACATGACGAATCCATAAGGGTTCCGTTTTTTGCCATTTGGCTACGGAACCCTAAAAAGGATCGTTTGAACTTTAGTATAAAATTACTAAGGTATTGCGGTAGTCATGGTCTTATAGATTGTGCATAATGATGTTTTGCCGCATTTTAAATAAATAACAGAAATCAAACTGCTAGAGGTGCCAAATATAATGGCGGCTAAAAAAGGTGTTTATGGCCTCCCAGACGTGCATTTCCGCAATTTGTGGAAAGGATTTTATTTTATCGATCGATCGATGTTTGATCATGTGTTTGTGTTTTGTGGTGTGTAGGTACATCCGAGCTGCCTACCCTATATAATTATGTTATCACAAACATCACTTCAGCACGTAGTCATACCGCAGAGTAATAATTGGTACAAGTAAAAGTAATTCAGAAACCAAAATCATCAAGTTGGACAAACAGCTTGGGCGAACCTACATAGTATATTTTTATTTTATCTATAAAAGTAAGGCGCTAGCTGTCTGTCCTTTCGACGTGAAATAATAACATTACGTGTTTATAAAATTAAATACAAATATCGACGTGATTTATGACAGTGTCGTAAAAGACTTAAGGCAGTCGTGAACGCTTAGTCAGTTCCTTTTAGGGCTTTAGATAATGACTCGGTAAATAACTAGAAAAGCTAGGCTGGATGAAAAACGACGAGACATACCCAGAAGGCAATTAATAACAATTTATAGTATGTACCTAATTCATTTATTTACTTAACACTGTGCCTTTGACTATTATGAAACGAAAACCTTCAAACAAAACGAAAATTGAGGTATCCATTGATTTCAGCACATAATATTTCACTACACTACAAATATCAATGGCTATAAAAGTACATAACTTTATGACGTGTTTGCATATAACACTTTGTAGTTCCCACCAAATATAACGTCATTAATGTATGCTCTCGTACCCAGGCACACCTCCGATAAATAAAATAAACGCACTGAATTTCGCCACAAGCGATATCAAACTACAAATTATAAGAATTGAAATTCGATTCACGTTAAAGTCTACGTTTTATGGCAATATACGAGTTACAAAAAAAATTATGTCAATGATATATTTCATTACACACGGTAATTTCACACGCGAATGTACTTCATTTGCGGCCGGTACAGACGTAAACATAATACAATATAACTTACTTAAGTTAAATTTGATCCATTTGGTAATAATTAATCTCAATTGATCCGTTATATTCGAGTAGCTTAATCAGCGTTGCAGGTAACAATTACAATTCGGAATACCGCGTTAACAAGGATTAAGGGCACAAAGGCATAACTTTAGAATTACACGGTATTCAAATGTAATCCGGCGTGGATTCTCCAGCTAACATTAAACGCGTGCTAATAGAGGCCGGGAAGGGAACAGTGTGCCAGACCGCGCCGTTCCGCGGAACACCTATTACGTTCTCATTAACGTGGTCGTAGTGCGCTTTACCCCTCGTTAACAATGCCCTACCAGCAAATTGTGCCTTCAAAATGAATGTATACGATACGACGACCTTTTGCCGATTACAATCTCTTACATCTTAATTATAACATTCTTAACTGAAACGCCGAAACGTAAAGCTGTCCATTAATGAAATCACCGAAAATCACAGGAAAATAGCCGCAGTAAAGGCTTGATTGTGGATCGGCATTCCTTGTTCAACGATTGGTTGCGAAGTACAAAAGGCCGTCGGTCTGTCTGACCGGAGCGACAAGGGCGGCCGGCGGAATGACGGGAACAACGGTTTTCAGTTTATGGAACCATCCCAGGGCTTTATGAATCAACTTTATCGGTATTTAGTAGAATCTGACTAAAACGCGTCCTTTTCTAGTAACCAGACCTACTCTTATACCAGTACTTACAAAACCACTTCTCAAATAGTTGAAGTAGTACTGTTGCACTAATTCCGCATAACTACGTCAAGTTACAAGTTGATAAAACTGCGCTACGTAGTGAAAGTTTGCCAGCCTATCGCATAAATACTACAGCGAAACAATTTTTCCTGGCTCTACTTTTACGACTTGCGCGGCGAGATAAACAAATGAGCGTGAAGTAAAGTAGTCACATAAAAGGAATACCTGAATCTGTGTAGGACCTAATTAAAGTAATAATAAACCTATCTACTCCAATTCAAAATCTCTTTCGTCGAAAACATATCCTCATAACGTGATGTCTGTATATTAAAGCGTTAGCTGTTTCCTTAAATAACGATTTTGCACATTAAGCATCCATTACGGGAACGAGGAGACGGTAGTTTTATTTTTTTCTTTGCTTCACGTGTCTGCGCGATGTGGCGAGCGCTGGAGAGGTAGCGATGCAGCGCTGCAGCGGCAGGTGCGAACGCACGATACAGCTTTTTGTATCAAACGATTCTATTTTTGCCGTTGCAACTAGACGGGGAAAATGTAAAACTATGAAAACTTATTTTTGAATCGCTCGCCGTAAAAATCCTGTTACCTATGAACGTTCGGAGTGTGGCTTACAAATATGAAATTCCGTTCAGAATATGAATTAACAATGTGAATAGTTTCGTGTATATTTTTGCTGCTATGTCTGGATAGGTAAAAAATATTTTTAGTTTTATAGTTCCACAGTCATTTTTCAATCGTTTTTATAGATGAAATATACGTCGAAGAGGATTTAGTTAGATATCTTCATGTACGATTTATTATATCAACATTCTCCCAATGAAGTAAAAACATTTATTTTCTTCTTGTTTGTTAATACATTGTTAATCTTCTTTACTCTAGTACACCTTAAAAATTAAACCGACCGGACCGTATTAAAAAGTTTTACATAACAAGCAATGCTACGTTTATTATCATGACAAAATCGTCACATGTGGACAATAATAATACAATCTGTTTAAAATCATGTAACTCATAACCAGCGATTATACAGCAGATATCAAGATAAAATATTTTGAATTGTAGTCACACATCGAAATACAGAAACAATTGTGTGCAGAATAAATTGGATGATTGTTAAGCCCGTTATTGCAGTCAGCTTTATAAATAGAGAGCGACAACGCGGACTGCAGAATCGGAACGTTCACGAACCGAATATATCACAACATAATATTGAACTAGACTATTCTAAATATGTAATACTAGCCGTGTGGCCCCCCGGGATTACCCGTGAAAATACATTTCACCCCTATTTCCCGTATCGAGGTCGAATTTTAAAAGTTTCCTTCTTAGCCGACATTTGCGTTATGGGTGAAATACATTTTCTCATTTTTGGTATCACGGGTTCAGGCTTGATGAGTAAGTCTGTTCACTTTGCGTTATTACGATCTAGTAACTAAGTAAATTCTGCGATCTTTTGCCGAAGTAGGATTTTTTTAAGATTATGGGCCTACCCATAATGTAATTACTTACTTTTTTGGCAACCTTTCTTGTTTTTTTATGTCCGTATTTTTTACGAATTCATTCGCTTTATTGCTATAACTATATTTAGATAACTTTTTGTAGAACTATGATTTCATGGTTGTACGTTTTAGCATAGGTACTTCAAAACAGAATCGACCTGATAAAATCCGCCCAAAAATAAACTGAAACCACGCTGTCCCAAAAAGCAACAGTTAATTACAATTCCAACAGGCAGCGCTAAGTTTAGCAGTCCAAACATAGGGACTCATTAATGAGACGACCGAGTCCCGCAGCGGAGCCTCCCGCGAGGACTGCGGGCCAGAGCCGGGACCCGGCACAATTGAACTGGTAACGAGCCCGGATTATTGATTGAATCCATCAGTCCCTGGCGAATTGTCGTTATTAGTGACGTGACAATGTTACCATAGATACCTACTCGGCGTATAGCTTCGATGCCACACCGAATTCTGTTGTTTCTAATAATAATCGGGTGATGATTTTTGGAAACTGTACGACTAACAAATGCACTATTTAATTGTATTTACATGTTTCAGAATTTTAAACTATTAATGAATGTACCCAAAACATACAAATGTTATATATCTAATGATATTGCGGTAGAAATCCAAACATGTTCACGTCCACAATGTTCATGATCAAAGGGGTTAGAAGATTTTTGTATGGAGGGTGGCCCTAAGGTCGGCCGCCATTTTGATTTTTTTTCAGAATCGCGGTGTACAACAAAAGTTATATATTTAGATAGAGGACACTAATACAAACAAAAAATGTAATTAACATAATATCCTAAAGCGTCAGGTTTCGGAGTTATTCACCGAAATATAAGTCGAAAACAACAAGGATTTTTTGTTTTTTTTCCCTCCAGGAAAACATATTGAACTATTGGGGTAATAGAAACGTTATGAAACCTTTATGGAGAAGAAACAAATGATGAATAGACATTTTTTAAACAAATAATTAAAAACGGCTATTTATAGTTCGTTTTTTAATCCCAGAGACTAATCTGACATTTAAGTCTATTGTGTTTTCGTTTTTTTTTAGTACAGAAGTTTGACTTTACACTTGTCAGATTAGTCTCTGGGATTATAAAACGAACTATAAATTGCCGTGTTTAATTATTTATTTAAAAAATGTCTATTCTTCATTTGTTTCTTCTCCATAAAGGTTTCATAACGTTTCTATCACCTCAATAGTTCAATATGCTTACCTGGAGGGAAAAAAACAAAAAAATCCTTGTTGTTTTCGACTCATATTTCGGTGAATAACTCCGAAACCTGACGCTTTAGGATATTATGTTATATAACATTTTTTGTTCGTATAAGTGTCCTCTATCTAAATATATAACTTTTGTTGTGCACCGCGATTCTGAAAAAAAATCAAAATGGCGGCTGATTTTAGGGCCAAAACCTTCAAACCCCTTTAGAAACCTTTTAGATAGTTCTATTTCAGTAAATAAAAAGTACATTCAAAATAATCCATTATTTTATAAAGGATCTTTTAAGGTGCGTAAGTGCTCGTAACCTAAAGGCCAGCGTACATTGGCGGACGGCGGGACATGGTATTTTAAATCTACCAACATTATTTCTATGGTAATAAGATCTAGATTCCAAAGCTCAGAGACCGACCATGGATCCCAAAGGGGATTTCTCTCTGCGATATTGTAAAGCGTGCTAGAGGATACCGCGGCAGGTTGCGACGGTATGCGCCAGAGTCCGCTAGCATACGATCGCGGGAAAGAGGCAGTGCAAATGAGGGTGCACTCCGCATTGCCGCAGCATCCAGTAGTACGCCGGCAGCCGCTGGCGGCATCGCAAACCACCAGTGTACGCTGGCCGGCGACAAATTATCATCGATGCCGACCCCCACCATGGTGTGCGCTGACCTTTAGAGTGACACCAACACCCACACTTTTAACGTAATAACAAGTTATTTTTCAAAGTGTTTACAGCTAATAATTGTAGCATGGATAAATATAATAAGGCAGACACCTTAATGGAGGGTGTCTGTTTAAGCCCAAGAAACGCTACGGTATAAGATTTCGTGCGATCCGACCTTTATGTAATCGACTTACCTGTCCTTCCAGCCACCGAAACGCGAATATTATTACCAAACATCTTAACAAAAATGTTTATTTTCATAACAGAAATTAACAAGTGACTGAACAAATCTCGGCTGTCATCACTTGGCCAGTTGTTTCGTTAATCTGCTCGGGATTATCAAGGTTTAATATAGATAAGGTTGTAACCTCCTTTGCTCAAAAGACAAAAGATTGTCGAAGATATAATTAAGGCCGTTTTCGGCGTATTTACCTTCTGATACCGTTGGACTGTATGAAAATTAAATGACAGTATTAAAACAGGGAGAGCATGGGCCTGTGATTGCCTGTCAAACACAGGCATAGCCGTTATCTGACGCATGAGGTAATTATAAGTCGGTTTACAAGTTCAGCTGGCTGTGGACGTCGAATAGGCTTTGACGTGTGCGAACGAAACATTATCACATAGAATATAGTTCGGAACTATGTTAACTATGTTGTTGTAACCACGTTGTAAATTGTTTCATTTCCGTTTACATTTACTTATTTTGAGCTCTTGAGCGATATTTTGTTCAACAAATAAAAGTTTCGAGGATTGCTTTCACAAAACTTATGGAAACCATCGTTCCCAGAATGTTTTCCTATTTCCGTCTAGAAAACCGCTTACGTTTCTTTTTAGCGAAGTAAAAATACATTTACATAAATAGTAATAATAAAAAGTTTTTATTTACATAAATGTAGGTATTCTACGCCAATATTTACTGTTTAAGGAACATGCATATTTTTACGTGTTTGGGAAATATAAAAATAAATTATTACTAAGATTACATGCTAACAACATGCCTAATTACCCTCTAACACTTAATCATAAGTACATCAACACTTCAATCCACAATAGTATGAAATATCATTGAACAGTATCAGTATTGGTATCTAACATTAGCCCATCAATCCGACCACGTCTCATATACAAAAGCAGGTACCGGCGGTGTCTAGATCCGTACAAGATAGTTGCAGAATTGCTGGTGGCATACAAAAGCATCCATTACCGCATAGGTACTGATTTGTCACGCCGCTGATTCATTAGACGACCATTAATCTTAGAACGCGGTTACATGATAAAGCTTTACTTTGTTTAGCCCCCCTCTACAGCGTCTACGAGATTTCGTAGCAGCGTAGCCAATACGTAGCACTGAGCTCTGCTGTAACTTTCCTTAGTGAGAATTTGCATTTTAAGTAAATGTGCGTAGGTACGTTTATGATGTAGAGAATCGTTCAGATTGATATGATTTATTTTTTAATTTCCGCTGGTGCAATAAAAAAATGGTGGCTAGAGATAGGCTATTCTTTCATAAACACTATGATGTCTGTTTACTACGAACTGGAAATCTCTTAAGTAATATTGCTTTAGAGACTAACCCCCTTATTCATAAAACTTATCAAACCTATTTTAGTTAAAATGGGGTTTGTCTCTTTCTTACACACAGAAATGACAACGTGACAGATAAAGACAAACGTTCTATAAACCTATTTTAGCTAAAATAGAGATAAAATAGGATTATGAATAAGGGGGTAAGTAACGAGAACACTATACTGAATGAGGTAATCAGTCAATTAAAGTTCCATTATCTAATAAAGAAACTAAACTTACATTGACGACGGAAACAATCTTTTCATTTCTCATACTCGGAAAGTAGTGTTTGTTTGATCCGAATAGCGGATGGAAGACGCTGCTTCCCACCTTAGGGCGGGAAATACTCATAGTAACAACTTCCCTCTCTATGGCGGGAATGAATTCTAAAAATAGAACTAAATTGGTTAGGTAGTCAGCTACGAACTTTTTTACATAATTTAAGAAAAATGTTGTGGTCTTGTGAGTGTATAAACAGCCAGTGTGAATTAAAAAAAAATACCTATTAAGCGGGACGGCCCGCGGCAGTGACGCGGTGTGTTCCATATTTAAAATAGTACACAAATTGTTCTAACATCTCAATTAATTTGAAATAGGTACCAACTATTCATGTTATTATTACCAATATATATTTTAGAAAAAGCACTATTTTTTACTTTCCTTACATTCGAAATGTAAAGTAGAGTGTTTAACACGGGTGAAAGTCATCAGTTCCTACTCGGACTATAGCCGTAAATACCTCGTATGAGAATAGATTCTTTTCGACCCTCGTATAACAATCTACTATTCCACGAAGCGTAAAACAATCACCCAAATTGAATAGTTTCCGATTTACCTCAAACAAGGAAACCTTTCTCCGGTTTCTTATTGCTGAAAAACACATTAATAAATACATTAACGAAACTGACCCACATGAACCTCGGTACCACGAGATGGCACAAACTAGTGCTGAACGTAGAACTTCCTTCATACGTCATGCAATGCTATCATTAAGGTAGTCTCAGAGTTCCATTTCTGAGCGATGAAGACAAAACAATATTGATATTAGATAATGGAAAAATAGCGTGTTAGAAACGAATTACTAGCGAGGGAAATTGCCATTTCCTTGCTATTCTTCTATCTAGAGGTACTTACTTACCGAAGTTCTTAGATTACACTGCGTTTGATAAGCTTTCGCCGCTCCTAACTACTTATTATGGCGTTCATCGAACGTTCTTAAACCGACGCTGCGTTGTTGTAAGCACTTCTGTCACTTCCTTTCCATCAAAGATTATGAGTTACTAGTTTTAAACTGTAATGAACACTACCTAATTAACACTATTATTAGCCACGCATAATACGGGTACGGGCAAAGCATAACACTGGTAATGGAAGCTCAAAGAAATAAAAAATATGCTAAATATGAAGTTTTATTGCTAATTATTTTATAGTTTCATCAGTTGTTATGACTCCATCTATACTAATAACTGTTTTTTTTTTGTATTTGTATGCTTGTAAGCTCAATTCTTTAGGAAGGTGTAGGATATTTTAACATCACGCTACGACACTTAGGAGCCGTGCAAAAGGAAAAAGAAAAGTCAGAAAGAACGCTAAGCGAAAACGAAGTAATAGCACGTGCGAGCGATGGGATGCGACGCGATGGGTCGGGGGTTGAAACACGCGAAAAGAATCCCGGGCAGAAGCTAGTCATTTAATATAAAGATATAGAATTTATTGGTGATGTTATGTGATTTTGATTTTTGTATCCAATTCTCACCCACTTCAGATCATAGATCCGAAAATCTCTCCTATTAAAGCCGAGACACGTTTTTTGGATTTTTCCACTTTGCCCCACCGGCCGCCCCACTGGTGGGGCAAAGTGGAATGTCTAAAATTTTGCAGTGGAATCTGCCCCACTAAATCGAAATAGTGGGGTATGTAGGCAAAGAGTTAATAGAACAGCTTCTACTATATTTATTCAACATCTTTATTATTCCAACAGAATATCAAAAAATCAGCGTCAATTTACGAATATATTAATATGACTCAGAGCTACCGATAAATTGGCGCCTTTCTGTCCTAGGTATGGGTTGTGGTTCGCGGGTATACATTTACTTATGAATTGATAACTCAGCGACGAATGTTGTAAGTGGGCTACTTTATATATTTTAGAGATTCAACATCTGTCTGCTAATAAAATCAAATTCCAGTCTCAAAATTAGCCATCAAACTTTTTAATTCAACAACTAAATTAATAATTCATGAAAATTAGCAGTAGGTAATTATACCTACTGCTAATTTTCATGAATTATTAATTTGACTTGACTATTAAGTCAAGTCATCAATCACTGATTATTCCCGATATCCACCACTTGTTTGGCCACCTCTGGGGGACAGCGAAACAATTGTAAAAATTATTTACGTTGTCCACCAAAACCGAATCGGGGCATCCCCGAATTCATGTAGTCTTTTGGCTGCTACCCCTAGAGTGTATATAAGAAATCGGAGACGTGAAGGGAGAGCAATCCCCGCCCGCTATAAACATGGGTGCCTATCCTTTGTTACGTAAGGGCGGAGGGGTTGCACTTCCCGCAGCGCCGAAGACGATGCAGAAGGAACTTGAAAGTGTTTTGAGGTAAGGTTACAATAAATAGACAGGTAACTACATGAAATTAGTGCTTTCATTGACCATTATTTGATGACAATAATAAGGTAATTTTATGTTCAATTACAGTAGATTCACTCATTAATAACTTATGCTAACGTATAAAAATATAGGTGACTATATGAAATTAGAGCACGTTGAAATTATATGCGTCATATTAACAGTAGCTTGTTTTACAATATATGGTCGATTGAAAAGCATTTTTAGACGCTAAAAGTTCGTCGCTGACCTATTAATTCATTAGACAATAGTACATTATGATACATGTGCGCTATGTTGATCATTAAGGCGACTACACGACCTAAAGCGCGGTCACTGTCGGACTGCATAGAAAAGAAAGAGAAGCGCGATGACACAACCGTGGTAATTTATTGCAAATATGAAGCAATTATCTATTTACAAGAACTCTCAAACACCAAACAAATAAAAACCGTATACTAAAATTCGGGGAATTAAATTGTCTTTTAGATGGTGAAAGTTTTATGAAAATACACCCGATAGTGTTTGCGTGATTATCGTTTTTATGTCCGCGGTAGACATTCCTTTACAAATTAATTACACTATGTTAAAAAAATATAATTGCAAATATTCACATATCAAATTACGAAGCAAATGGTCTAGTATAACATTATTTTTTTTTTAATGAAATCAGTCCGGTCGATTAGACGTGATGTTGAATTTAAAATCATTAGAAGTCGTATATCTGCGCCACTCGAGGCGGTATTATTCGCGCGAGCCGTAGGCGAGCGCGATAAGGTAGCCGAGAGTTTAATTATCAATGCACACGCGTATCATACGACGTTTTTCAACACACTTGCTAGGAAAAAAACAGGCTTGTATTGTTAAATATTAACTTGTATGGATAATGGCGGGCTGGGTTTGTCATTCCGCGCGCCGCGCTGACGTGCGCGCGCAGGTTTACCCATAGAGTAATGGTCATTCCTACACCTGCGCACGCATTGCTAGCGCGGCGCGCGTTTATTTACTTAAAGGCAAAGAGAAAACCGATATACAGCCTATAGAAAAAATATAATAAACACAAAATAATGTTAAGACTGATCATAGTGTTGTTGTATGTCAAATTGTACAATAGTTAGTATGGAATTATAAAGTACTATTTCCATAGAGAAATATACATTAATTCAGTGAGAATCCGCAATAATAGAACGCCAGTGGTCTTTTCCGTTTGGTTACGGGAGGGACGACGGAAAATTATAAGGTGCATCCAGACAGAGCGAGCCATGCGCCGCAAGTGCTTTTTTTTGTATGTTAGATGCCTCAGCCTGAGGCAACCGTACATATAAAAAATCATTTGCGGCACATGCCTCGCTATGTGTGGATGCACCCTTAGGTGAATGCGCAGTGGTAGACCGCGAAATTTTTTTTTTTTTTTAAGTTTTTTACAATTCGCAGGTCAGTATCAGGTTGTATCTTGATCAAAATGTATATTTATATAATAGATATGTATTTAAAGAATTATAGTCATTAGAATCATTAATATATATATTTAAGTTAGATTTGTTCCCTAAGAACTTTTCCATAAGAGATTTGTTCTTATGGAACAAATCTAACTTAGAAAGATGTATTTAATGATTCTAATGATTATAATTCTGTAAATACGTATCTGTTATAGTTGCGAATCACATTTTGATCAAGATACAACCTGACACTGACCTGAAAATTGTACAAAAACTTTAGAAAAAATTAATTTCGTGGGCTACAACTGCGCATTCATCTTAAGGTAAATACATTTTAGTTCATCTTGGGACCAAGGACAATTCAGACTATTTAAAAAAAAAAGTTAAATATGGCTCGCGGATTCTTTTTGGCATGAAGTCTCATTGAAGAGATTAAAAAAATCGCACTTCTCCGACCTCCGACTAGTAAATTAAATAGTTATCTGTGGAAATAAAGCACAAGTACCGTAACGTAAAGAAAAAGCACGCGTTTGTAATACACTGCATTATGGATCTAAAAACTGTGCATTAAGAGCCATTTTACGAGCAAGTGTGTTGAAAATAAATATACTTGAAGACGAGAATGACATTTTAAAGAAGCCCACAAAGTATTACTTCTTCAATCTCTAGATTACGTGCGTTTGCGTTTCACATCATTATGCTGCACTTTGGAAAAGTTTCACTCAGCAATTTGGAAGACTCAAGTACAGGAGGGCTCGAGTACATTGTAATTTAATATTATGTGACTAATAATACGTGTGAAAGGTATAGGCGTAAGCAGATTCTACCCACAATTAAGTTAAAGTTGATTCTGTATTAATGGTGTAGTTATATTGTACTTATGTGCCGACTTTAGTTTTTTAGAACAAGTAACTATCGGCAAACGTTAAGTGAAGGTGACGATGAAATCATTGATCGTTTTTAAAAACATTAAACTTATTATATACACACACACTCATATTTATTCATATCCGTTAGACCCGACCAACTGAGCGGACTTTAATATAAGCTTTAATATTTTATTTCCAATTTATTTATTAATCCGTCCCGGTGCCAAGCCCGTAATGGACCACTTCGATTTCCGTTTTTATCGGTTTATCTACTCTAGGAATATTGTTTTTATGACACAATCACTCTCTCATAGCGATCGCAGCTGCAAGCAAGGAAAAATTAATACAGATGCATTCGCCTCCGACACACGTCGACATACGGGCGACACCGCGACTTGTACCGACGTGTAGACAAGTCATTATAACGCAATATGAACCTGCACAGAGCTATAAACATTTACACCGCCGCACGTACCCAACGATATACAGATAATAACGTATCTAACTAGGGTTAAGCTAACCTCGCCCGATGTTTATGCGGTATTACGATGTACACGCAAACTCCTCTATTGCCGATACAATAGATAACAAGTTTCGATAAGGGAGTTCAATAAGGATACCACAATAATGCGAAGGTGTCTGCTTAATTTTAGTGAACCACTTTAAACTTCATTGTTTCAACCGTTTCCTCTAGCAGCTAGACGCTTGTACGAAGTGATTGCATCTCTTCATCCTAACTTCCAATTAACGAAAAAGACAATTTGGTCAAACTGTCTTGACGAGATTACTTTTCTAGTTTGTCAGGAAAGTTTGAAATGCCTTTAATTGGTGGCGCTCGAACGGGACGATACGATTTCGGTGGGCTAAAAAAGAGGCGTATAGACAGTAGCAGAAACGCTACTAACGATAAAAACCTTGACCAAAGTACAGACGCCAGCACATCAACCTACCCGAAACTGTCAGATTTTCCCAATCAATTTTGAACCTGATGGTTTGGTGATAAAGTTGAAAATCTATTAAAGAAATTTGACAGATTGTAGTAGGTTGATGTGCTGGCGTCTGTACTTCGAAGTTGGATGATATTAATTTGAATAACTACCTAAATTTTGGTTCCAAATACTTTTTCCCGGTAAAATTAATGCCACTCATAAAAATAGATTTCTTTTGTAATTCCATTTTCGTTAGTATACAGGCTGAAATTTAACACATGCGACAAATCGAAATGGGAGATTGTACTCATTATTATGAACAACTTTTACTATGGGACCAACCCTGAAATCGCGAAAAAAAAAATCAGTTGTTCCCTACATTTGGATGAGTTATGCGAATATAAATGTAGGGAACAGCTGATTTTTTTTCGCGATTTCAGGTTTGGTGTCATAGTAAAAGTTGTTCATAATAATGAGTAAAATATCCCATTTCGATTTGTCGCATGTGTTCAATTTCACCCTGTATAGACAGATGTATACCATGTTATACAATTTTGTAGTAGGTAGTTATACAATTCTACAATAGATGTGTATTTGTGTGATTATCTCATATTTTGATAACCGAACAGCTATGTATAAGCTGGCAACATACAAACAAAACTTGCCGACTGTAATGTCAGGAGGTACTGACGTTAGATTGACGTAATCCTACAACTGAGAGCCAACGTAAGTCAGTATAGTGAAACCGATCGATCATCTAGCGGCCAATTTGGTCGTAATTAAATATCACCAGTCAGAAGTTAAACAGATTACATATATAGACAGTCTGTTTAGGTTAACGATGTGTTTTAATTACAGTCTGTCAACAGCAGTAGGTATATTTCAATGATTTTGATTTACGTATATGTAATTTCAGAAGATCAATTCCCGTAATTAAAAACGTTCAAAATCTTCATCTCAGTGACAGTCAATGTCAAAAACGTAGGAAAATTACAGATATTTTTGACCGATTGAGACTGAGATCTGAGGGGAAATTTTCGTAATTTTGGAATTGGCCTTCAGACTGTGAACGATCTTAAAATTACGGGAATTACCCCTGTCTAATGATACAACTCTGCAATAAAAACAGCCCTACCAAAACATCGTGTATCGTGAAACTAACTGCTGATATTCCTTAAAGATGAGATGAACCCCAGCTGCAGGTCAGGTAAATTCTACGCCGAAACTGAGAATAGGCAGTTAACAACCTCTTCGGCAGTATACACGTAATCCACAAGGCCGTACAAGGTCCATTATCATGCTATAAGTTACCTACTTAACTTCAAACTAATCTCACGGTTCTATCATAAAATATAACTTAAAAGCTATCGCGAAGAAACCATTACCTGCAATGGTGGATTTTTGATATATATTCTACTATCATCCAATAAATTGTGAACGAGAATATGCGTACTCACCATTAAGTATGATTTAAAGGCTCGTAATTCAAACACGACATATAATCGATGTTCGGAAGCTACATGGAAAGGACATTCCACCCTTTTCTTAGGAGCGGCAATTAAATTTAATATGTCATTTATTTCTTCTAAGATTGCTTTTTGCGAATAGAAATTCTCTCGTGTACGCTCAGTTAATTTTATTGATGATCGGAAAGATTTTTCGTTCATGGAATACTTTGATCATATCACAATTTCACACTATTTGCATTTCAAATATCTGGGAAATAATTACTTTAAACCAGCCATCCTTGAGCGAAGGATTGGGCGACACAAAAGAACCTCGTTGACCTACAAAAGAACAGTGAAATATTATACAGTAAAATAATGCAGGTAAAGCATATTAACTCTGCCTTTTTTTCCTTTGTGTGTTTTTTTCTATTATTCAAACATGAAATGTGATCTTTCATTGTTCTCTAATCAAAATCCGGTTTTTCTCTGGAAAAATGAGAAACGCAATGATATTAGCACATTTTGGTAAAACACGATCCAATTATTTTTTTCCAAAAATTCTTTTGATGTTAATAAAACTCAAAGATTTTTAAAAACTATGATTATTTATTACGACTAACAGGCCAACACAACAAATTCGCCTGTTTATTTTCCTATCGTGGACAAAAACTGTAAAAAAAGTTGATGCTCGAGAGTTATTTAGTCATGCTCAAAACAATGTTTGAATAACTGGTGAACCGGCTACCTGAGACAACGAACAAAGGAAGGAAATGTAAAACTAAGCTTGTAGCACAATCAACAAAAAAAACCATTGCGAAAATTCCAAAAACTTCCTTTCATATTTCTATTTCGCAAAAACCAAGTAAATTCCATTACCTCGAAAATATTTATCCTTCAAACATGATATACCGACTAGCAAACAATGTTATTACAAGAAAAATAAAACGTCCCAGTAGGTACGCTTCCCTTACCTTCTGATTAAAAACATTGTATGTCTCAACACGCCAATAAATATACCGTGTCAATATTTGTAGCGCGGTAACGTGACGCACGTACAATGTGATAATGTCGTCATGTTCTGCGGATCTACGCCGACAGTTCCCTAGTTATTGCGTTGTTAAAGTAAATTATCACACCTGCGACACATTCTGCCTCCGTGAACACATGTACTTGCAGACGGAACCAGAACCATATCGGAACATGTGCAAAATAATTGCGAGCCGATATTCTCAATTAGGCTCATTCATTCATGGGCATACGTGACTAGGTGACCCTGTGTAAACACAGAAAGCCGCTGTCATTATTCACATTTCCCTTTGACGCACTGTTCTCGTAAGTTCGCAACGCCAGCGCCGTGTGAGGGGGATTAAGTGCCGCCCGTCTACAGCTGCGTCCTGTCGGATAAACATAATTTACTAACGACATCTGCCAACACTAACTTAATAATGTTACAAATTACGCCTACCTACATAATGCTATCGCGGTGGATTTAGTTGACGTGAACAAGCAATCTCGGAAGGCGCGCAGGGATGGGATTTTTTCCGTCGATTATTATAAGAGACAGCTACAATGGCGCCCCGCTCGTCGGATCCAGTCGTCTCTAAAAGAACGAGGTAAGCATTGGCCCTCTCGGCTGGCAAAGATTTATATACGTACAATGGACTAATCCGCTGACGATGGGATTGCGAAGGACACCTGCTGCTCAACAAATGGAAACTGTTTTGGAAGTATTTTTTGTGACTTGAACTAAACTCGGTATACACACGTCTGAAAGAACTTGCTGTTCATTTTATTGCGCCACTACAAGTTTGTATCCCGTGGCAGAAGCACGTACGATACCGTTTAGAACCAGGTGTGGAAATTGCGCCGATATGAAAACAAATTATTTCTTAAACTTGTAGTTATAGATAGCGTCGTTAAAATAAAATATAAGTTCTAACTGTAGAGCTTACTAAGAAAGAAGGCAAAACAGTATTGGAAGGCTTTGTCGTGCGATTGATTTCTGTTATCAAAATCAAAAGTCATTTATTCAAACAAGGCTGAGAATCAGCAATTTTTGAACGTCAAAATTACATAAAACATGTTGTGACACAAAAACATCACGTATTTATCAACAAAACATATACACACATATTTCTTTGCTTACTAAAGTTCACTAGAAGCTTGAAATCGTCGACGTCGTGCACGTCCTGCTAGGCTACGCACAGAGCTACGAAGTAGGCAATGCCGTAGCAAAGTGCTACGATCGCCAGATTTGTGACCATTCTGTGTATCATAAATTTAGGCCCATTAATATTTTTAAATGAAATTATTTTGAGGCTTTTACTAAACTAATGAAGAATGTGCAAGCTGCGCGCTGTTTTCTTATTATTATTAAAAGCCTAGTGATGGCGCCAAACAAGTGGCCGAATTCTGGGCCGAGTACATTTAGATTGCCATCGACACGCTAAGAAGAAGAAGATTAAAAGCCCCTGCTGTACAACTGCAGGACAAACAATATTTTTCAACTTAATATGCAATAGGCCCACTGAACACAAAGCAAAGTCGCGTACTTACCTACTTTTTAACAAAGCGTATTAATTGGCCATTATTTTTAAAAAGCACTTTTATTTTGTATTTATGTAGATTTACTTCTCGTTTCTTTCAATTGTAGGCTCGATTCGAAAATAATAAATTAGACCATTTCAATCGCATTACCGTAGGAACACCATTACACACAGTACAATTAAAACGATTTGGTATATTAAAATTTGTCACTGGCTATATCATAATGAACTCCATCTTTACTAACGAATCATTTTTGGGGCGTCCTAAATAATCAAAGGTATGAATTCTAATTTAAATTAACGATGTAAATGGTCAATTATAGAGTGTTTATTTATTTATAAAATCCAAAAGCAAATGTGGGTAATGACACGTTAGTAATCCATTGAGCCCTCGCGGGAAGAAATGCGGGTAAAATTAATAAATTGGAGTATTTCCGCTCGCAGTTAAAGCGAACTTTGAGAGTGCTCTGAATATTAATACGCGGGTCAGGTCGAAATTAATTTATACGAACCGACCAACCTCTGTTTTACTGGAATTTTCTATTTCAAAATTCCGTTCTCGTTCGATTCTGAAATCACGATCATTCGGACTTTTTAATTCATCAACAGGAATATCGCACTAACGTTTTCAATTCTGATAAGCTTATAGTTTATTGGTTTAGCTATTCGAACGTAGCGCTGTACTAGTGAACTACCTTCAATTTATAAAATCGGTGGGAATAAGGAACTATTCCGACCGACTTTTTTTTGACAATATATAGAGATAAGTGAACGTGCCGCATACCTGGAGCAGTCAATTTGATTTTTCAGTCTTATTGATGGTTAAAATGAAAGCATCACTTAATACTTTAGTGATTAGCGATCGAAACTGTCAGGTTTGTGACCGGTTAACCTCCATTTCCGCAGGTGCATGTCGCACATACATTCTGCTACCCATCAACCTGAGTTAATCCCCGCCTCACCCTCAACGATACCCACGGGAGAGATTGGTTGACCTATTTTTAACTACGGTTACCGGTACACGAAATTACAAGTTATTAAAAACGAAGTTTTACTTGAACATGTTCTTGTATACGAAATCTGCTTTTAATTAAAAATTGTGGAAGGTTTTAAGCTTAATGGCCTGATACGCGTTTCCAATTCTTAGTCGAGCATGACGCAAATGTTACCAAAATGTTGCATCACTTGACGCGTTCTCAACTAAAGACTAAATACGAGTAAAATAAGCTTTCTACTGTCATCAAGCGTTTAGTCCTGAGTAAATTCTACATTACGCTCAATCTACCTTGAATTCAAATAGCCATATAATTTGATAGCATCTAAATTCGTACATTCATTCCCAAAGCACTTACTGTTCCAAACTCACACAATTTGCTTAGTGAAGAAACCACCAAACTGTTTTGTCGCACGCAAAGCGAAAGATACCACATTCTATCACAAATGTAATGTTCTATTTGCTCTACGACAGTTTAAGTTGATTTAAGTTCCACCTGGCTTAGAATAGACTTCTAATGTTATAGAACTATTTTTGAGGTCGGCTTCCAGTCTAACCGGATGCAGCTGAATACCAGAGTTTTATGTGGAGCGACTGCCTATCTGACCTCCACAAACAAGTTAGTGGGTAACACGATACCCCTTGGTAGAGTGGTTGTCAGACTTTCAGGCTTCTGACGACCCGTAACGACTGTCAGAGATCGAATGACAGCCGGGACCAAGGCACGGAGTGGTCATGGTATGTAAAAATGGTCACCTATCCACGGACCGACCGCGGCAAGCGTAGCTTAACCTAATCGATCGACCCGTGCGGCTGTTATTACTTAGCCACGAGCCCCTACAGACAGCAACAAAAACAGCCCTCAACTAATAATATTGTACAATATGTAACATAATTAACGCAAGCCCTTATACATCCCGATTAGAGTATCGAGATAAAAGCATAATACAATCAGCAAATCTTATGTTTTTTTAAAGCTAACTATTATTATAAAGAAAATCGTGTTGATCCCAGCATTACTTTATGCATTTAAAATTGAGTCTTATTGCCTTGAATTAAGATTTAATTTTCTTTGGCCCAATTGGCGGTCAGTATGGCAAAATACCTACATAATTGTTGAAAAAAATATGTACATATATCAAAAGTTACTGAAATCAATTTAGTAGTCAATTATGAACAAACTGCTTTCAGGACTTGCGTTTATTCTGTTGCACCTTATATAGCTGAAATGTTGTAACACAGCATTAAAACAAATCAGTCTAAAAACTCGTAACGTCATCGATGAAGGCTTACAACAATACACCGTTACATTTTGATCGTTTTAATCCTTAAAAGGGGTCATTGTACTCATCATTATGAACAACTTTTACTATGGGAACAACCCTGAAATCGTGAAAAAAAATCAGTTGATCCATACATTATGTCGAGTTATGCGAACATAAATGTATGGATCAGCAAATTTTTTTTTTCATAATGATGAGTACAATGACCCCTTTTAAGGATTAAAACGATCAAAAAGTAAGGGTGTATAGTCATATTTCTAATAATTCTATAACATTAAGCACAGAACAAAAAAAGAAAGAAAGAAAATAGAAGAAAGTAAAAATGTAGTATTACTTTCGCCTGTCTACTCAAATACAATAATTGCAAACCCCTGTTCTAATCTGCGGAATTCAGTAACATTAACTTCATATTATATGGAGCACAGCTCCACTTTCTATATTGTGGCTAAAGTAATACCTTCATTCCACATTTTCTTATATGTTACAGGTTTTTGTTGGTACAGTGTTTGCAAACATCCAGTTACCCCTTTATTTTGTTGCGAAGAGAATGTAGTGTATTTTTTTATCACGGAACATAGTTTTATTAAGGATTCCAAGAAAACGCTAGGGGAAACCGCTATTTGTAATAGAATATTACACCCTATTACTTTTATACCTGTTTCTACTTAGACTATTTTATGTTGACTATGATAAACAATGAAGGTAAAATCAATTAAGGAAGATATATTATTGATCTTTTAATAATGATCGTCTTTTTTGATCCTCTAAAAACTTTTTGGTCTTCTATTGATGATCGTTTTTTTTTCAGTATTTGCGCCTCTTTTTAACTTTCTTTGCATTTTTTCCAAGTTGGTCGCAGTATCTAAGCTAGGGCACCTCGACCAAATGACTTAGGTTAGATTAGAAATTTAGAACTGCGAAATCCACGTGCAAACCGAGCAAGCGAAGCTGGGGAGGCCGCGACAGCGACCGGCAAGCGCTACATCCAAGTTGATCGCAATTTCTATTATACTAAATTAGCATAACCATTTGGTATTTTTAGGAAACCTAAATGTAAATTATTTAAGTCTCACAAAATGAGGCTCATTTATTAAATTAGCGTATCATTTAACGTTTTAAAAAAATCAAAATAATTCCTATTTTGATTTTCTATACATGCCTTTAATTTAATTATCACAATGAAGGTCTATCCTCATAATAACGTAAATTCTACATGTTTTTTTTTAAGAAATACGTTAATATGCATACCACTAATGATTATTTTACCGCTTATGATTAATTACCGATGAGGCACTTATTACATAGGTACCGATGGCACCCGACAAAAAATAAAATAACTTCTCCATTATTATATGATATTTTATATAAAAACGATGTGTAAAAGTTCATTCTGATATCGGCACATAAAGCTGTAAAATATAAAAGCCGTCACTTTACACGAATAAAACATCTCCTTTTATACCTTTTGAAATTCATTCACTTACCTACCTTTCTTTAATATTTCCCGGAAACCCTATAAAATCAAAAGAACGCTTCAAATATCACAGGTTATAAACATCAGAGCGAAATTTGAAATAGCCGTATAATACGTGCTGGGATTTATTGGGAGGCGTACGAAGTACCAGGTATCTTTTATGTAACACGGAGCTTAGGTAATGAGAATACGTATTAGTCGATCATCAATCACACAAGGCTTATGTTCGTGGATTGTCTGAAGGCGAGATGCGTCGGCCTCATACGCCATTATGTCATCTCACACCTTTGCGATCGTAGATCATATGCTTGGCTGGCACTTTTTTTCGGTTATTAATATTGAAAAGACCTCTTGCCTTTATACAGAGCTTTTATTGTGCCAGTTTAGCTTGGTGGTATTGTCTCGTGTATTGTATCACATCGTTTATAATATCCGGTGCCAAGCACTAGATCTCTCCTACACCCAGTTTTTTAGGTATTAACATAGTTACAGATTTAACAGTAGGTAGCAGTGGACCCAGTGATAACAGCCGCAACTTACGAGTTATAGGTCGTTTAAACGCAGACAGGTGCTTTACTTTGTGTAAATTATTTCATCACCACTGCTCTCAAAACGGTGAAGGAAAACACCGTGAGGAAACAGCACGTGCTAGAACCAAAAATTGGAAGACATGTGACATCTACCAACCCGCACTGGGACCGCGTGGTAGATTATGGCCCACTCAACAATATTATAGGCTGATTATGTATTTATATATCTTTATAACAGCATATTCACGATCAAAATTGAATGACGTAAACTATTAGTGAATCATTGCAATGTACGTCTTAGCTCATTGTTAAAAAGTATAAATTAGAATGTTTACCTAAGTTTGATAAAACTTTTAGCAGTAATTCTAATTGTTTACCTTACCTTCCCGAGATAAGAGTTACATTGCAATGAATTACAAACGGTTTTACGTCAATTGTGTATCAAAAAGTATATATTATACTTACTTACTCATTTCCAGGTTCTTGGATAATAAAAGAAATACAATCCAACTTACCTGGACGTCTTATTTAATTTCTCCCTAACAAGTAAATTACCAGGTAATGTCAAGTCTACCTGGTTAGACTCGACACTAATGGCTTGTCGGGCTAGCGTTAGCATAATTTTTATATAATTCCTACCTGCTTTCGCTCAGCTTTTTTAATTAAATCAAAACCAAGTTTTAAAAAATGTCTGTCATTAGTTGAGTGTGAATCAATTCTGTACATTACCAACCTGGTTCGTCATAAATAACAGCAAGGTGCGTTCGACTGTAATGTAACATTTCAGATTCGATTTTGAGCATTTAGTTGATTCCACAATGTCAGGCGAAGCGGTCGTTGTGCTGAGCGCGGCATTATTAATTCGAAATTGTTATTTACGAAAAAAAACATTAATGATTTCAAAACCGACGAAATACAGGCGTATTGGATATTTTACAAATAATCAACCGACAACATAAGTACTTAAACTTAAAATGTTTATAAGAATGTAATGCTCGACTCTGTAACGTTACATTACTGGCGAATGCTCCAAATGAGCGAGCACCTTAAGCATAATCAACCTATAATGTTCCCTGACACAGGCCTCCTCTCTTCAAGTGGGAATGGGCTATTGTATATAATCTACCACGCGTGGGCCCAGTGCGGGTTTGTAGATGTCACATACCTTCGAATTTTTGGTTCTAGGATATGCCGGTTTCCTTCACCGTTTTAAGTGTAGTGGTGATGAAATCATTAACAAAGTAAAGTGCTTGCTTGGGTTCGAAACCACAACCAACAACAACAACTGTTCGAACAACTCGTAAGTCGAGGTACCGCCACGGCCACGACAGCTCTTCAACATAAAAATTAAAACATTAAAATGCGACGCAGAGAACGGTCGCTCAGCTTTATAAACGTAATTCAATACGCTGTAACTCCTACCCAAGTTGTTGCTTCATAAGAAGTAAGGCGGGCTGATGAATGAATGATTTCTATAGAAACTAACCAAATCAAAAAGTCGCAAGGGAAGCGGAGGCCGGTAATTGACAGTGGTTGTATCAGCGCTGCAAACTTTTTATGACGTCATAAACACGAGATGAAATTATATCCTAACGACCCAATAAACGGGAAAAACTCCTCTCAACCTCCCGTTATTACATGAACGGAAAGGTTCAGCTCCGTATTTGCCCGGCTGCTATATACGTATTTATGCTATTAGGTGCCTAAACTAGTTACCTACATATTTGTGGGCTTTTTATAAAAGAAGCAGTACCCGGAACACTAATTTGCGCGTTTTGCCAATTAATTTATGGATAGTCGGCGGACGTTAAGTTACACAGTATAATTGGATTTGTCTTGCGCATCATTACACCTTATTGCTCAATATCGTTGCGCAAGCGAACGAGGCGATCGAATCCGTTCCCCCTGCCTTCGCTGAATCTCCCAATTAGCATTTAATTTAGTTTTTATCCCTCATTTCATTTCGATGCTGAATAACACCGAGCGACCCTCGTCAAGAAGGCTTTCAGGGGAAAATAAAACCTTTGTTTATTTTCTCTATCTTTTCACGCGAAGTGCAGCTACTAACAACAATTACTCTCGGTAAATTAAAACTCGATCTTGAGAAACAAGTTTCTGTGCCTTATCTCTATCACAGTATCTCAAGACAACACGTCTTCGACTTCATTTCGCTGGACGGCTGCAGTGGATTTAAGAGAATGAGACAGAACGTTGAGTCAGGGCATAATAAAAGCGGATGATACCTTTTGCGGTGAAATATTATTACTTGCTTTTGGAAGTACTTTTAACAGAGACGGAGCCGAAAGATATTTTGAAGAAAATAAACGCCATTGGTAAAGTATTCTAAGTTAAAACATTACACCGCCTGCAGCCGCGCGCCAAGACAAACTTCACCAGAGGCAGAGAGTTACACAACTCTTTAAATGAACAGCGTCTTGTTGGAGTTGCAACACTCTACTTCGGCTCACTATTTACTTACCGATGGTTTATAGATGCTAGTTTTATTATCAAGTTAAAATATTCTGAATTCTAAAGGTAAGACGGGAGACCTTTTTATGGAAAGTGCACTGAGGATGCGCTATGACTTTATAAGTAGGATTCAGAGAGAAAACTCATTTATAAAAAGTAATAGCATAAATCAATTCTTGACCAAGGTAAGATATTCTGGACGAATACGAACTTATTGAAATTCATCGAAGCCTCGCAATTCAGGTTGTGAAAAAAAAGTAGTCTTTAGACACCTTATGAATAGCCAATGTGCGTGCTTGCCTCTCTAGTTTGAAGGGCCTATACCTACTTTTCAAGTAGGTATCCCAAAATTCGATGCTGTCGATTCTGCCGATGATTGGCAATTGAGTGAACAAAGAGCTAGGCGATGATTTGTGGAGGCATTCGTTTCAAGAGAATCGTTTAAAACGTGTGACTATAGTATTTTCAGGTAGGTTTATTTTCTAATGAGTGTGTTTTTTTTACTAAATATAACATTTTTTCCCGCGTTTTTGAAGTCACCATAAAAATGCAGCACATTACTTTTTCAGATAAAATTAAAGCCACAATTAATTGGTTACAGACCACCAATCAGATTAAAATATTTATCGTCACGAAAAGCAATTTACAGAGTTCGCCACAGCACAATACACGTCAGTACCAGCTTGCCTCTGCAATATCTGGTTGAGGTAGAACGCTGCACATTTCACCTCGAAAATAATTCCACTGTTATTAAGTATTTTCGTTTAAATTGAATTTACTTCCGTCACTATCATTTTTCTACATTATTATACGGTAATTAATGCTACGGTAGTTAATTACATACTTATAGCAGCATATTAATAAAAAAATATGTTTATTTTAATTTGCATTGATTTTATATTTCGTTACTATAATTTTTGTTACTTATAATTCTTTCTTCTTTATTTAAAGGATTAATTACCAACTAAATACATAAGAAACAAAAAAAACTTTATTTGTCTTTTTTTTTTTTGTATCAACGTGTTGCATATAAAACAGATAAATTAACTTGAAAAAAAAAAGATCAATAATCACGAAAAACAGAAAACAGAAATAGTCGGTAGCTGCATGTCGTAACTGTGACTTCCAGAAGGCTTCCACTTAGCATGATGCTGTGCTATGGGGGACCCACAGCAGCACAGCGCTTATTGCAAGTGCAAAAAGTAAAAACCCGGGTATCGTCCGATTCACGGGTTTTACAATACATATTTGTAAATAGGTACTCGATTACAATTTTCACTTTTTGTAGTAGTAGGTACATACTTTTTGCACTTTACTTTTAAATTTTGTTTTGCACTTTTTCTGCCCCTATAAACGACTGTTTCCCTGTTTATCAGACTATATTGTCTATTTCTGTATATGCAAGACTTTAAAACAACGAATACTTGATGGGCTACTTATTTTATTAAAAATGCAAAAATAAACCGAGATAAAATAGCTAACACCAGCTTGCCGTCCGTCAGCTGTAGGTACCTACGTCATCTACAGCTATCTTTGCGCTACTAGTCTAATTTGAAGAACTTTTAACAAATTCACATAAAGACAAAAGCGACAAACTCAACAATAAAATGGCGATCGAAGAACAAATATATAAAAAAATAAGTTAAAGAATGAGGAATAGTAGGTATCCAATAAATAAAATAAATCCGTCATAACGGCTTTATTTTATTTATTGAATTTATGGTTTTTTTTTAGAGTGACCTGTTCCTCCCACCCCACAAACAGTACCTTTGAAATAACTTCCAAAGTCGATCACAAATAAACGAAAAAGTATAAATGGGAAGGATTTATAGCCGTTTTTATAACCTAATACAACTTTCTCGCACTTTTGTTACAAATTGACATCTTAAAACCGACATAAAATAAAACAGTTTTACGAGTTGCCAGATTAAAAAGAATATTTAAAGAGAGTGCTAATCATTCCTTCTGATTTAAGTACGTTGTTTTACGAGCAAAACCTAAACAAAAAAGCACCAAATAGTTTTGTTAGTATTTTTATTTAACAGTGTTGGCTGCCTAGTACCCAAGTCTTTCTCGATCGCTTTACTTCGACAACTTGTTAGTGCTACGTTTACTTTAAGGTAATTAACACAGGTTAATAATTTGGACATTCGGCACGCGTGCAAGTCCTAGTTAAAGATTTTAAACACCTATAGTAGGAATATTATAAATACTTCTAAGATTATACACACTACAAAGCTTTAAAATCGCTTTTGCTTGAACAACGATCTGGTCCAAAACTGTTCGATTCCATCGTTTCGACTAAAGTTGCTCTTTTGACTTGAGAAACTTTTGCCGATCGTCGCGCTTCGCTCGGTGCAAGAAACACAAAAGCTCATATTTAAGACAGACTCGCAGATAGGCAAAGGAAACTCCAGTTGGCATCCCTAAATAAATAGCTATTAAGTCTAACATTATGAGTACACAGAACTTGACTATTTTTCCTCACAAAAAGTAATTTTCTTTGTCCTGTTAACAGGCGGTAAGATGAATGGTAAGAACCCGTTTCTTTTAGTTTGTTGTGATGGCATAATAAAAGTAACTATTCTACCTTAATGTATGCAGTTACAATTTGTTTTTATTCTGAATTAATAAAGATATTTATATAGCAAATGTGATAAAGTAGAGAAAATGAAATCGTATATACCCAAAAACCACTATCACAAAATACTTAATAGCTACAAATCCCGCTAGAATCGACATTTGGGATGACAACAAATTACAAAAGTGAAAGCGAGCTCCTTCATTATGTTTATTGCCACCGATCGTTGGTGAATTGATTCATTTATAAACGAGATTACTCAGGTCTATTCTAACTAACCCTGTTACGAACCGAAGAGATTTTCAAATAGCGCCCAAGTGGGAGTGAATGGTGCGAGAAAGCGACGCTCCTATTTATCTCGACTTAGATAATTCCCGCCGAACTGACGTGGGATGAGGGTAAACATCTTGACGTGATTAATAGTAATCCTCAGTAGTTTAATAGTGAAGGATTTAGTTGTTTGAATAATATTATCTAAAAGCGGGCACGGTAATTTGCTAACGGCAGTCAGTGTTTTATTAGCGATCTTTTAGCACTAACCTCTAAACAAAGGATTATAGGTGTTCATAAGAACAAAAGAAAAATAATACAGGGCGTACGTTAAATTCAAACAGCTCTCGGCTTTTGTTTCGAAGCTGGGAAATACGTATTATTAGATATCTGCTAACAAAGAGCTAGACGACTGCACCTGGGACTATTCACTATTTGTTGAATGTATTGCTTGAAGAACACGTATGAATGAAATGCTGGGAAGAAAACATGGATCTTATTGAAACTAAAAACCAATCTACATGTGTTATCAAAAATGATCCATGAATATTTAATGTTTCCCACGTAGACACATATTAATTGTAACGAGCGCAATAGGAATAATAAAGCTAATATTTTATAAATGGAAAAATAAACCGCATGCCTGTTTGATCGAAGATTTCGCAGTAATCAACACAAATACAAAGCGATTAAACGTTTGATAGGTATTCATAAAAACATGTACCTAAACAAATACCGTTCTCGTGAAATACATACATACCGATTGAAAATATTGTAATGTATTTCGACGGTGGCAATTTCAAATGTCGTAATGGAACATTTAAATCCATGTCCCTTACGACATTGGAAAATTCCCACCGTCGATTTTGTTTTATCGTCTGCGTTTAGAATTTCCTACCTGCACTATAGGTGGGTAATAAAACCGGGACTGGATAAAGTCTTTACAGTCACATTTTAAAATATGTCATTTGTACCTACTATAACAGCGGGATTTAAAATTCTTTCCCCGCTAAACTAGCGGATCTATTGTTATTGATCTGACAGCAACGGTGATCTTAAGATACAAAGATGGAAATTCGACGAAACCTTTATTGACTTTTATGAAACATTTGTGGATACAAATACCAGAGACTAAACATCTACAAATTAAATCAATCACTAGAAGCAATTAAAAATCAAACCAACATACAACATAAATACTTATTACATTCTAGAAAAAGCAAAATAAGTGTACAAGGAAATACATAAAACATAAAATGGGTGCGGAAGCCAGAAAAAAACTTAATTAGAGAAAGGAAATGATTAATAACAGGAAAACAAATCGTAAATAAATAACAGAATAGAATAGAATAGAATACTCTTTATTATGTACACCATATAAATTACAGACATAAATATAGAAAACTAGAATAGCAAGCAAATTTTAAAATCAATCGGAAAACATAGGAAGAAAAAACGGCTAGATAGATGAAAAGGTGGGAGGATGATCTGCCAAAAGGCTGGCGAAGAACAGCTCTGGACACGAATAAGTTGAGGGAAATAGAGGAGGCCTATGGCGCAAGACAGCCTGACCCCCGCCAGCCTGAGCACGACCTGGCCTGACTGATAATAGCTAATTTGCAACTATAGGGATAACATAAGAACTTGTGTAGATATATGTAGGTACGATAGGCTGCAAAAGTGCATGGGTAGTACAGAAACAAAATCGTATGAAGCCAGAAATTACGCCATCTAGCGTAAAACCAGTTAACGACTAACAAAATTTAATTATGCTGTTATTAGATGGCGTTGCTTTGCTTTATATGATAAAATATTTTTGTAGTTTCTTTTTGTCTCTTCAAACAATTTATAATTAATAGTTTCTTTTAAAGAAAATTGTTCCTAATTATTAACCTACTATGTTAAAATTGAATATCAATTTATAAGTAGGTAGGTATCTGATTTTCTAAGTTTTAGTTTTCAAACTTGAGAGGGTAGGTTGAATATGGAAATATTAAATGAATTATTAAAATACCCACTCGTTAGCTTAATAAATATATTCCTATCGGTTTCTTTTATTATTTTTATCATTTCAGCAACGTATGCTGGTAAATGTAATGTAATAATTAGATAAATGTATTAGCCTTGTAACTCCTTGCTCAATCCTACTTAATACGTTTCTTCCTAACTCCTTACTTACGTTTCGTAAATTAGTCATAGTTGTGAAGAAACCAACGCCATCTAGTTTATTTTCGAAAACTTGAATTCAAACGTTCACGCGAAAGTAGACATTAAGGTACCCATGCAATTTTGCTGGCGACTGTACAAAGGGTCGGTCGTTTTTTAAATTTATTATTTTCATACATCAGTAAAGACAAAAAAAATCTTGCCAATTTCGGAAAGTCGGTGATATATTTATATAATTATGATATTTATACAGCGTGCCGCTTTAATGCCGATATTAATTTAACACACATATATTACAGTTTCGCGTTTACTTTTTAAGAACATATTTTAATTTCGTTAAACATTATTATTTATAACATCTTGGACAGTTTTTTAAGTACGGGTGGTACTTAAAAAACTGTAGCGCAAAGGTCATTTGCCGGGTCACGGATCATAACACCGATCATAACACTGATCATAATTAAACGAATAACGTGCAAAGAGTAGGCGAATTAAAGGGAAGAGATAGCCCTATGTCGGCGAGCGGCGCAGGGTAGTTTTCAAATTACGAATTATTTTATGTTGTTATAATTTTTTATGATTACTGGCCACTAGCCCTACCCGTGTGTTAAATTAATGTCGCCATTGTAGATAGCAGCACGTTGTAATCTTGCATGGTAGTGTAGCTACCGACTAGCCAATTTAGATATTCAAAAGGCAAATGTAGGCGTCTTTTCACCAATGTAGGTCTGATCGGATACCATGTCATGAATATGTGTAGAAAGACTTGAGGTCTTGAGTAGTAAATAATATTCGACTCTCAGTAATGTATAAAATCCAGTATCACAGTACGTACCTACACAGTTACACACGCATACAATAGGTATTATGGAAGGTGCAATGGCTTATTGTTATTAACCTCTTTATTTATAAACGTTTCTAGAAAGTTAAGTAACGAAATTTACTGTTATGTCTCTTGACTGTAAGCAATGTGGTGATGCGTTTATGGTATAAAAAGATGTGGCCAAAAAATATATTTGACCGTGTTCATACCAAATAATAATAAAGCAACCAGGGCAAATGTATTCACCAGAAATAAGTTGAGTATCTATTTTTCCATGCAGCCGATTCCCGAGTGAAGGAACAAAATACACCTATACTAGTTTCTGCTCGCAGCTTCGCCCGCGTGGAATTCGGTCTGTCACAGAAAGTCTTTATCGTGCGTCCCGCGATCGATAACACGTTCGTGACATCTAAACTATTTATCCCATATTCATTCAAAGGATTTGGTGTAAAATGCAATTTTTATTTACATAAAATATCCTGACGATAAGCAAATTTATTTTGATAGGGATTTAACATTACCTACTTAAATTAACCTAGACAAATTAACTCTGTCATATTTTTTAACCTGTTCGTGTGTGTGTTGTATCTAAATATACAACGTGTTTTGTTTTGATATCCCATAACTCTTGGAGGTCATTGTACTCATCCTTATGAACAACTATGGGACCAAACCTGAAATCGTGAAAAAATCAGCTGTTCCCTACATTTATGTTCGCATAACTCGTCTAATTGTAGGGAACAAGAGATTTCTTTTCGATTTTGGGTTTGGTCCCAAGTTGTTCATAATGATGAATACAATGACCCTCTAGAATTATGGGATATCAAAACAAAAACACGTTGTATATGTCATCGCGAACTTTTTATAGGCCCTTTTATGTAGCTTTTCTATTGAAATATTTTATTTTTGAACACGAATAAATGGATAATATCTTTAATCTTTCAGATTATCTGAATGGCTTCGGCTGATGTGCCGAGATGAAGTAAACAAACCTAACATCACAAGCTACCGGATTTGTGAAAAACATTTTTTTCACAAATCGCAGGAATAAAAAAACTCTCCCATCATTAAAGTCGGACTTTTATAGCATAGTTACAACCCAAGAGACACTGTCAGTGGGCAATCCTAGCGCGTGTTTATCTACCGAGCGGTCGTAGGTAGGTACCTACTCGTAATTATTTCAAGGACACTGCCAAGACGTAATACTGTTTGCTGTATTATACAGTGACCACAGTAAATTTATTATACTGTGGCGATACATAAAGGCTATGGACGGCAACAATAAGAAATCCTACTACCAATTTCTCCCGCTAGAGGGAACCCTTACACTACCTATCAAAAAGGCGACAGTAAAAAGGTTGAAGCATCTAATAATTTAAAAATTTTATACGGTGATACCGTATAATTATGAACACTGCAAAGAGATTTAAGAAATAAATAATTTAATGTCTTTGGAACACTGTTAGTTTATAATCTGTAAATTCTGAACTGCAACATAGGTATTATGTGCAGTAATGTTATTCTGTAAAAATCTCACCGCGAAAACTTAGGTGAAGTGACCTTATAGTGAGCTGTCAATAGTGTCAATCCCTAGCATCAGGTGGAATGACAGCTCACTTTAAGCTCACTTCACCTAAATTATCACGGTGATCGTTTACAGAATATCACCGCTGATGCGAAGGCGTTCATTAATACACTAAAAACAAAAACTTCGCAAACGCTTTGCAGACACAAAACAACGCCGCGCCGTCTTCTGATCACTTTAGAGCTGGATAGGTACAATAACAATGGTGGATGTTTTATAGGTCTGAATATAAACCTGAAATAAAAACACAATATTTTTAGTGCTATTTCCTTTTAAAAGAATATCACGAAAACACAAACAGCATTAAGTCCGCCTCTGTACATTTATGTGCTTGGAGTATTAAATAAATAAATAAATCTGATTGAAATACAGATTGTGCATGTTTTTTTAACCTTTTGGAATTATAAATGCTGCGTGCCTTTGAAGGTTTGCTTTGTTTTCGACACCACGAAAACAAAGCAAGCCTATGTACTGCCAACTGCTACCTCAGTTGTGATGTAATCGTGTCAATCGATAGTCAGGAAGCGATTATCGACTTAGACACCTGAAAGCCGATTAACGTAATTAAAAACGTTCAAAATCTAGTCGCAATCTAACCTCAGCGACAATCAATGTCAAAAACATGTCAAAAATGTAGGGAAATCAGAGGTATTTTTGACAGATTCCGATTGAGGTTCTTTAAATTACGAGAATTGCCCCTCTGATGATAATATTTCGACGTATTAGACTATTTTAAATGAATATTTTTTTTTTACCGCCCATTGTGTCACCCATTGTAAAGTTTCTGTATTTATGTCTGTAATTTATATGGTGTACATAATAAAGAGTATTCTATTCTATAATTTTGTAAATATTATAATGATTAAATAGCTATTGGTGTGAGTATTGTGTAGTGTTATTAGATATTGTAAATCGAAATTTTAATTAATACGTATTATATAAATACGATAAATATTATGAGAGTAGCCCTGGGTAGTCAGCCCCGCTACGGCTTCCTTGCTGACTTCTTAGCCCATTGAAGGACACTGAACGATCCGAGACACAATAGAAGTTTTATTGTTATGACGTCGAGGGGCGTTTAGTGTCCCGCAAAGTGTTAATGGGTTTCCGCCACGGTTTAGCTAATCTCACTATAAGTAGTGTTGATAGGTACAAGATAAGCAGAAGCAAGTTATACAAATAGAACAAAAACACAAACAAGAATTTGACCACCGCAAATTAACTAAGTATGTAGCTATTTCTCTTCAATAGTCAACAAATGTAAAATATACAGGGTGGAAATTATGATGAATCC
Organism: Amphipoea lucens; assembly: GCA_947508005.1. NCBI lineage: Eukaryota > Metazoa > Arthropoda > Insecta > Lepidoptera > Noctuidae > Amphipoea > Amphipoea lucens. Next base: position 11,239,266 of record OX382358.1, read on the forward strand.
TATCGATTACTAGAATAAAATAGCAAGTGTTTTTATTTTATAAATTTTTTACTGATTCGATTCCCGGTTTAGGTAAATTTGTCGAGAAATCTGTGAATGCAGATTTGTTTCTTTTTAAAAATAAAGGAATGTTTCCTTTAAGTAAAATGCTATATCTTAAGGATTTAAGTGGTTTCCCTTCAGGGCCCATTGATTTTTTCCACCCTGTATATAATTATTATTATACTAAACAATTGTAATATGAATGTTCAATCTTGAAATGTAATTATTTTTTTCCTCAATTAATTACGTTATCTATTTTTATTTTTATCCTGTTTACACCATTGTAATATGAATGCTCAATCTAGCCATGTCATTTTTTTCTTTTTCTGAAATTTCATAATTTGTTTTCATGATTCACCATTTATTTTCTCTATTTTTATTTTTATCAACACGATAATACACCTAGTTATATGTGCATGCTGTGGTCTCCTGTAATTGAAGGAGCGCACGTAAAATAACCTTTTTTATTATTGTGATTTATATTGTATATGTGTATCCTTTCTTGGAGAAATAAAAGACACACGGGAAGAGGCCCGTGTAGGTATTACCTAATTTGTCCTATTTTTTCTACACATAATCACTCATTTTTATACACCGCAGTCTCTACTACCTATAAAAACTCAATTGAATATTTAAGTAGCTTAACAACACATGGCATACCTACATATAAACAAGCTTATTCAATTCCACAATTTAGTCTGATGTCATCAATATAATTGCTTAATACAGAGTTTTGTATAGCGAAGTGACAAATGACCACTGAGTGGTGTGGAAAAGGAGCATTCATTCATATGAATGCTCCTTTTCCACACCACTCAGTGGTCACCCACCACCAGTGGCCACCAGTGGTGGCCACTCAGTGGTAGCCTCATGGCTAAGCATGTTAGGAGATTCCCTAAAAAAGAATACTCAATACCTAAATGCTAATACCGTGAAAAATAATGACTTAGTAGGTGTTGAAGAATAACGTGTAATGTATAAGAGTTTTGATGCGTCGAAAATTTATTTGAACAAGTTTATATCCTACTCATTCGTAGGTACTATGTCTATGTAAGTGAAAAAGTAGTTTGACAGCCATGTTTAACAATTCTCAGGCCACTTCATGAGACGCTTCGATGAAATGTGGTTACGGTAACATCCTTTCCATACATACATCCATTTTTCGCCGTAGGTATAACTTACAAACAAAATATTGCGTCTGTGAGAAAGGTAATCGAGTTCTCCATGTGCTCATTACTCCATGTGACACCCCTGTGTGACACACATAACATATAGAGCGTGACCAAGTAACGAAACACGCACAACGCACATTAAAACCTATTTAGAGGTATGTAGATAATGTTTGTCGTTCTAACACACTCACATTGTTACCAATTTGTCTCGTCTATTCTAAGCTTTACTGTGGAAATCTAATAACGGCGCCTTAGATTAGTATCTATATTATTTGTATAAAATAAAACATATTTTTGTACTTATCTAATCAGATTGATAGGGTTCAAAATTGTTTGATTCCGGTAGGTATTGAAACATGAAACTCGTGTATTGAAGTCTGCATAATGAATAAACATCCATGCTTTACAGAATTAACATAACAATTAATAATAAAAATGTTAAGATCAAAAATCCCATTTAGGTATATTCAGGTTACCGTAGTTTTAGGTGCATGCATAGTAAACACAATAAGTACCTAAGCTACAAGTTTAACTAACATTATGCTTGAAGCTAATACCTTATACGAGGATAGATAGTTTAGTTGCCAATACCTAACATCTTAGACATAAGCTTCGAACGCATCATAATTAAGGTGATATGTTGAAAAAATGTGGTTTTTCTATTTCGTGTAACTTGTTAAGTATGTGGAATAGGGATTTATCATTTTGGTATATGTTTTTTGACTCTTTGGTCTAGTATCATGTAAAAGGAATACATGATTCAATGAATTTTTCTCAGTACAAAAAATTTGCAAAGTTATACCTATTTTTTTATTTTTTTCGACATCACGGCGGCGTAACGCTAAAGAGTTATTCAATGGAATTTACTTTAAAACATAGAGAATTATCATATCAAAGTTTACTCAAAGTAGTTTTTCAATTTAATTCATTTGTTTTGTTAAATCAAAAAGGAGTTAATTCGTTTTGGCACATACGTCGTTTTATTCCGAGCGCAAGCACACTATAGCCATCACTCTTCCTTTGCGTTTCAAAAATAAATTCCATGCATCACTTTCACTCGCTTAGTAGGTTTTCGAGGATTTTAGATTTTCGAGGTAGCGCCTTAAAGGTATAACAAAAGGACTACCTAGGTACCTACCCAAAGATTTAATAAACTTAACAAGTTACTTTCATAACAGTTCACGTTGCATGCCCCTGCCCATATGGGTGTAAAAGAAACAAACAGTACGGCAGCTATTTCTTAAATCGAGAAGTTTCCTGAAACTTTAATAAGGATTACGACTGTATAAAATACATAAAGTTTAAAAAATAAAGCACATTTTTAAACTGTTTATCCCTCATTTCAAGCACACTCTGACAGTTATCATAATGCCCGCCATTATGTCTGACATCACGACTAATGTATCGTTTAATAAAGAACGATAATAAATCAAAACTAGCAAGCCCATCAGTCTTATACTCGTTAGACAAATACCCTGTCCCAACTTCCCCGCTGAACCTCGTGTACCTACACAGGAATTTGCATCAGCCGCTTAAATATAACTGCGCATAACAAGGTTAGTGCACTTTGAAAAGTCGTAGTACCTAATTGCAATTTGAGGGCATTCAGCGGCGAGTAGTATCATGAATGCGGATGACAACCGCAATAGCTTTGCGGCCGCACAAGCTGTATGCGGTCCGTATGCAGGGCGAACTACCAATATTCTACAGACTACCTACGTGCCTTACGTATTGCACACACTTTATGCGCAGTGGGGCAATACACCTTGTATGCGGCCAAACATCGTGTGGGCTCGTCAATACATTTGTAAGGCCTCGGGATTCTAGTAGAACAGTTTGATAGATTGAAGCCTAGCATTGGAGAGTATCGACGCGACGAAGAAGATTTCCTCTAATAAAAGAACAAGTAGTACTTTAGTAAATGCATAAAACAAGGCACTCTATAAAGCGAGTTCCGATTGGACCAGTGTTTTACGACACGTATTGATGTGTGGCACTGTAATAAATCAATAGGTAAACAGGAGAGTGGCGCTCAACAAATTCCACCCCTCTTCCATTTCTCTATGTCTGTCACTGCGAGTTGACTATGAAATAGAGCGAGAATCGTTTGACTGACCTTCTTACAAGCCGTGATGTTGTGTACCGGTGGCCAAAGATGGATCTGTTAATGCCCGTACAATATTTCAGGAATTAAAAATGCGAAAATGTACGTACTAGTCTGTTAGCAAATCCAAAACATAGACGAAGAATATTATTCTTAAAACAGCATCGCTGTCTTTAGGTGGGTGATTTTCGCAGAATGACAAATAAATAATGAATAGCTTTACTTAATGATAATGTTATTTATATCTTATTAGAGTAATTGTGTGTATAACCACCCACGGCTCAATTGGAACAATGTGTCGCTAGATAATTTTCATACATGAGTATTCCTCTTTTTTTTTGGTTGGTCTTCCATCACCAAAAACCTCGACTAACGTTTATAAAATAGTTAAATACGCCATTACTTAACTCTGAATAGTAAATATATAATAACAAATGGACGCAGGTGTCCCAGGGAACAGGCCCCTTGACCACAGTAATGGCGGCTGTGGCGGACTCACCCCTACTTGCTAATTAGGGACGTAACGCATTAACAACAACCAACCTCTTTTTTTCAACTCGTTAAACTTAAATTCAACAGCCTGAAATATAGCTCTCGTAAATTAATAAAAAAACAAAATGTTGTACAAGCAAATCATAACAAAGTAGGGACTTTAATGCTATTGTAAAAACCCTTTCAACGAAAAACGACATGAGCAGAACGTGTTTTTAATTAATGTGTGTGCTCTAACCAATTTTCCAAGCGTCACTAGTCCGTGCGCTCCATATTTATCGTCACAAAGCTCTCTGCCAGCCTGATTCTAAATAATCGAAAAAAAAATCGAGGTACTAAACGTGATCTAGCAGGATTTGCTTATATCTTTCTTATTTCTACTTTTGCCGGAAAAAAACAGAATACCCTCGTCAAGACGGATTTGTTAAATGAAAAAAAGATGTACAATTTGGTTTTTATGTTTTGTTGCGTCACCTGATCAAGATATGTGGGCAATGTAGAAAGCTTGTTTGCAAGAGAGCATTTTAAGGGTAACAGCGGCTTTTGTGGCGGGATCTATTGATCTGCTTTCAGATTGGCAAGGACACACAGCCTTTATTTATTTGAGAAAGCGCACTGAAGATGCCTCCATTGGTACCTACGTTTTATGTTTAGTCCTCTGCAACCAGGGGAGAGTCTGTCTATCACTGTCTATGCGTAACTGCTGCTCATCAAGCCACCCTAATCCACAGCCACTCCACATCAATAGCAGTACCAAGCTGAAATTATCACCTGACAAGCTTACTGTTTCAACAGATTTATCCGAATTCCGATGGATATAAAGGCCACCCAAATGTGTCCACTATTTTCTTCATCGATAAGTTTAATCATGGAATTTTACATACCATACCTAGTTAGTGAACTGTGTAACTCATTTTTGGTTCTGGATTAGACATTGAAATACAATATAACAACAAATAAAAAAAGTTAAAGTTATAAATACATATGAAGAAGTCGAAAAAAGGAAGTCCTAACAAACACAATACATCAGAGTTCCTCGCATACATACATAACACTAACTTTTTATATTCCATTTTGCCAACTATAACTAGAACAAAAGTTTTCTGCACAGACGCTCGGTGTCTTCCTCAAGATGACTTGTCAAAACACGAACCCAAATTAGAGGCTTTTTCGTTTACAAATCTCACATGACAAGGGTTGCCCTCCGGCGCCACTACAAATCTACATAGCAGTATCCACTACGTATAACCTTTTCTGGGTTTGCCATGAAAAATACATAGGTAACTTGAGTCAAAAACAAAAAACGGACTATTTTAATGATGAAAGAGAGCTATATTTTAACATTGTTCAGGATTGGACAAAAAAATAAAATTATACGTTTTTTTTACAATTATTTAATAAAAATACAATTAAGTATTATGATTTTAATTTCAATCAATTTGATTCATTTCTGAATCCGTATTTTGTTACTTCTGTTTTGCCAGAAACCAATGAAAGTTGACACTTGACAGCTCACGGAAGTTGTACAACGTTTAATTCAATCAAAATGAACGGGGTCGTAAGATTCAAATCTTTGCCTACTTCAAAATAAAGTCGACAAACCAGAATAAAATGAGTTGTCCATTATGATCAACTCCGACTACGAATTTTCTGAAAGAGAGCGCTGAATGAATTTTAAGTCCCTAAAATATTTTGTCAAAAAGTAACCTATCTGACATCCGTATCCGTACGCAAAATACGCGCATTGACGGGGAGTTGCGGCCCGTATTACTTATTAAGTACCTACGTATCTGACATATAAATCATTATAAAATGCATCGAATACTTAGTGAAATAAACTGTTAAAATATTCACTCTCATATCACAGTCTACATTATCCGGTGTCGTTTTCAGGGTACCCATACTTGTTCGATTTAGATCTAAAAATACGAAACGCCATCTTCCTCAACAAAGCTGAAGTACCGTATCTACATACCGTATCACCGCAATTCATCACAATTTTATCATCCAAGTTGATTCTCACAGAAACTACAATGACGCTAGAATTAGGCAGACGATATGAGCTCACACGACATAATCAGCTGCTCAGTGCCACCGCAAAGACGTCGTAAACTTCGTCCAGGGAAAGATAAGAAAGTTGCGAGTGGCCCGTGTCGCTGCCAGCCGCGATAAACTCCGAATATCCATCATACTTAATTACCTTACTCTTTTAACAGTTTAGAAGAGTCGCAGTGAGCAAGAATTAACGCGCTCTTGTCACGTCGCATCGCCGTCGCCCGCTGTTTCAGCGTTTCACGACGGCCCTGATAAATCTTTACTTCTACCCTCAACTTTGCGACAGTGACTCGAGTTTTTAAATTAATTTTATATCTATCTGCATTAATTAATTACATCTCGGCCGAAATTGTTAATGTTAGTGAAGTAGCACAGGAAGTCGCTGACATTTCCCCTCGCTGCCTCGACATAATTTCCCGCACATCATCGTGCAAACACAGTCGAACTGGTAAACTGGAAACTATGATATTCTGTAATATCGCTCCAATTTCATCGAATACTGAACATCGTTACAAACTCAAACATCGAAACATCAATACGCAATTAATTGACTAAACATAAATAATTACCATCTATGAGTGTAGATTACACAGCGCAGTGCAGTTCAATTTTGATTCGAGTAGGTAATACAATTGTTAGTACTCTCCTCCGAAACGAGCATCTGGTGCATCGGGCATTCAGTTTAATAGAACTGAATCATAGAATCAAGAATAACATGATTTTTCAGTGGAACGGAATAATAAGTTCGAGTGGCCGTAATAATCCGCAATACGCCATTACACGGTCATCGGTCGGAGCAGGCATTTTATACGGGCATGATCGGCTCCGTTAATCACATTCGGTTGATTCGGCGCAGGTAATCCGGGATGGGCACAAGATGGATAGCATGTCAGGGGCCAGTCTAACGAAACACGTTGACCGCCAATAAAATGTCACCGTCATTTACCACGCTCGAAGAAAGCGTCCGCCCGCTTTAACCATTCAGGGGGCTTCATTTTTCTTATTGGAGCTTGTTTTTCACTGTGCCCTACACAATGTGAATATTTTAAGGGGGAAGTGGTGTATGAATATAATTAGAATTTGAAACTTGTACACTACATAATCTAAACTAGTATATTATGTAAATAAATATTTAGTATGTAATTAGTGCCCCCGCAATTATGAAGAGCAAATCGCTTTAGCTTTTCATGTTATTTAAAAATTAAACCATGATTAAATTTTAAAAAGCTTCCGTTTATTTGAACTATTTCCCATTTAATTCACTTGATATTCTGTGAAGAATTTTAATTTGCGAATAAATATTTTCTATATGAAAATTTCAGGACAGTGCACTGCATACTCCCCGCTACATACTCTTCGAAAGGTATCCTCGCAAAACGGGAGAATTCTAACCACAAATTACTTCATATGATTTTCAAATGTGTAATAAACATTCTGCAGCGCTATTCACAAAAATATAATATTTTCGTGTGCTTGCGAAATGTAGACTAATAAAAATGTGTGAGGTCTCTCTAGCACCTACTAAATTGAAAAAAGTAAATGTGCAAATCTATTGCAAATGTTTAGACAAGTTGAACTTTTTTTAAAATCTACTTAATCAGGCTTTTCTTTTTAATTTATGTTTTATTACAAAAGATTCCATTCCAACTTAGTGACAAATTACCAAAGAGCTAAGAAAAGAAACAAGACGATATTAAAGCATTGGGTCATTTCTGTCTGGAAGAAGTTCAACAATCCATCATTCGTAATTGCTACAGTTCCGTTAACGTTCATCTCTTTGATTATTACTCGCTTCTCCACTTACTATCTTCGCTACACGTCATTTTTCACAAATAATTAATATTTCAAAGTTACAGTGTGATATACGTTTACTTTGATTTTGTAAGTCATTATTTAAATGAATATTCAGAACCAATTCCCAGTTGTTTTCAACGCGAAACAAGTAATTGATATTGTGCGAAACCGCATTCAGGAACAGCAAAACAGAGTGCTGAGTTCATATAATCCGATAACAGCCAAACACAAAATAAAATAAAACCAATGCATTTATAAAGAAAGATTGCAAATTTCGCATACAGAAAATCAGGATGTTGGACATCCGTCAGGCAAGAGTCGAAAACATACAAACTTTGAACGGCAACTGTAACCGGATTCACTAACGAGTCGGTGCACGGGTGACGGCGCTTTACACTCCACTCTTTTTGAAATAAAAATCATTTATTGTTCACCAACCCTAGGGACCATCTACAAATAAACATGATTACTAATTATAATTAAACAAATTCAGCGAAGATGAACAAGTGGAGGCAGGTGCGGCGCCCAAACTAAGCCAAACGCATGAGTCGTATATTGTAGAACCCTTTGTATATTTAGTTGAATCCTATTGGGGCGTTATCGGGTGCACGCAGCGGTAGCAGTTTAGGACTTAACGAATTATCGGGCCGGCTGTCAGAGCCGGTATGGAAGCCAATTGTGAATAATGGAGCGGTGAATTTATAATCGTGTGCCGGACTGACCGAGGGGCAGGCGTGTCGCAGCCGCCCGCCGCGCCGCGCCGCAGCCGCGCATAGCCGCTAGATTGCTACCATTGTTTGAATGTGGGTTATAACCCTTAACTGCTCTTCCGAGAGGCATCCCTCGTCATTTATTTTAAAGATTGCCACTGAAATCAATAATTTGTAATCGTAGTGAGACTATTTATGACGTTCTATTTTTTCTACCTACCCCATGGGAAAGGGGTAAGGGTATATTTATGTGTATTTTTTTAGTCGCAGGTCAGCATAAAAATTGTTGTTTCTTTTAACAAGCACATGTTACTGCTTGTTATATTTTTTCGGGTACTACTTGACTTTCATGCACGTTACCGCGAAAGATTTTCACTGCGATACTACTTGACTTCGATGCACGGTAAAGGTATTTTTTGTCATTCGCTCGCTCTTACATCGTACGTAGACGGGGCCCCGCTTCGCGGGGCCCCTATTTCTATGTAAAGGGTTTAAAGCAGCGGTCGGCAAGCTGCGGCCTGGGCCACAACGCGTCATGCAAAATCCTGCATCTCGCAAGCAGTGTTTACCGCGCAACTAGCATAGATACAACAGCCCACTTAAATCATTGGGCAGTTGCCCGCCAGACACAACACCCGTCTGGTCGGAGGATCCTCCCCCTTTCTATGGAGTATGAGTGAACTTTACACCCTGTTCTTCATACCTCTATAATCTTAAAGTTAATTATGAAAGCGGGTTGCGTTTGTATTTTGAATTATTAAACCCTTTGAATTTATATAAGGTACTTTATTCGCTTAAGGTTTCAGTATTTTACCCTTCAAATTGTTACACAAAAAACCTTTCAAGTTGATTGTTACATCTCATTAGATGTGTCTATTGCTTTCATCTTTCGACATCGCAGTTCACATTCCCTTGGCCTTACGTTAAGCGAAATTCCAAGCGGTACAAGGGAAGTTAGATTTAGTGATGTGTTGAGTAGCCGCTTGCACATTCTGATATTCTAATCAGGTATTCCGACAGATCGTGTTCTGTGTCTGAAACTGAAACCAAACCAGCAGGTTGCGGTAACCTCACTCAGCTCTTAGACAGCAGAGCGGCAAGTGTGTTAAACACACATTATAAATGTAGTTAAAATCTATGCACGTCTAGTCGTTACCACACAGACCGGTGAGCATTAATAATTCCAGCAAAAACTTGCCTAGAATTTCAAAGAGATTACGCAGAATTTTTCTTTCACATCCAGATAGCACAAACACCTTAAGTTCGCACCGCGGTGACTGTGCAAATTCATAGCGCACCAAATGAAAGAGTAAACGGTGTAACAGTGGCGCGTGCAGAGCTTGCTTATTACGGTGCTGCGTTATACCCACAGTTCATACCCCACTAACTAGTTGCCAAAACCAAAACGGAAAAACGAACAGCTGCTGCAAATAGCGCTGCAAAACTAAACTTGAACATCATTTGGTGGTTGTGCTGCTATTTATGGATTTATTTTCCTTAAAACTGTTTTATTTGTCTATTTTCTCGATATAATAACACTGGTCTGATATTCTTTTCGCTGAAACTGCTATTCAGTCGGGCATTAAGAAGATTCAGCTTTTTTCAACGCTATGAAAAATATACCTACTTTCAATGAAATTCCTCAAACCTTTTTACAATATTAAAGAACCATTTTTTACCTGCCGTTCAATCAACTGAGTACATTGTATTATAGAAACAAAAAAAACATTAATTAAAGTTACTTCGGTCTATCACCGCGCCAAGGTGTATGTTATTTGCCAAAATTATCAAGCTACTTTAGTTTCAATGGTTTTGAACAAAAACTACGAACTATGCATAAAAATTGTCAGTATTCTGGAACCATTCAGGCTTAGACAAATCTTATGAATATGGTTTTCTAAAGACGACACACGACAGGGGTCGACGGGACCACTCTGCACTAAACCATAAACTCGCTATAATAAGGTCATGTGAATGCCGGGACCCAGGAACCGATCCCCAGGTAGACAAAAGCATAAATGATTGGGATTTTCTAAATAGACAATCACGGTTTTATCATTTTTTCTCTTTTCTGTAAGTACCGCTTATGTACGGTACTTTGGTATTTGTAATATAGTACGTTTTATTTGAAGTTGCCTCTGTGCCTACTTTCTAAGTGCTTTCATCGCTTTTAATATTAGTACTGAGAAAACGGGACTGTAGTTTTATCGTTCAAGACTCAGGTACAATATCAAATGTTCAAACGTACTCCCAAATGAATGAAACGTACCCCTGAGGGGTCGTACCGTGATTTACAATTTACAAAATTACGTTCCATTTAAAGTTTGTCATGGCCTATTATCTTGATGAATTTGCTTGTGCCGGTTTTATACTTAACTATGTTTTTATAAAAGGCAGAGAGATTTAGAATGATAATAATAATATATTACAACAATATATACAATAACTTGCAAGCTTTAATTTTTCCTTCCTTGTATAAGGTATACTAACTTGTTGATTTCATACAAAGTAAAAAGAAAAACTGCTGCTGAGCTAAGTTTACTAAGTTTTTTTTTCCTATGCCGCTGGAAAAGAAAATGTTCTTTAACAAACCTATTTTTTGCAGAGTACGGTAATCTTTAAAATTGTTTGGGTCGCCCTTATCTCGTACGAAATACCGGACTTACGTAAAAATGCGTGACCTCGTACAGAACAAATCGATATTTTTTCAATGCGCTTGAACAACTAGGGACTAAATGAACGTCTGTCATTTGTTTTGTAATGCTTATATTATAGCTCACTTGAATAGAAGGGGCAGTCGTGCCAATAATTTATTAAGTTTGGTATCTTGCAAACATTTCTAATGTCATAAAGTAGCTTTATGAAGGTCTTACCTTATCTGAACCGTCGCTGCCTGCACGATGCGCGGCGGAGGCTAGTTTGCGAAGCTCGCCTTCCGCGCCAAGGAAATAATATTTCGTACGAAATAACATCCCTTTACTTCTCTCTTTCATCTGTATGGTGAGATGGTAACGTAACGAAAGGACGACTGTGCACAATTATTTTTGAAAAAGGCATATTTTTGTAGCGTCCAGATTTTTTCCGTCTCTGTGTTTGTACGTACAACCGCTAAAATGTTACATACATTGGAAGTGTAAACAGATTTGTGAAGCTAAAAAAGGGATTTGTATGTACAATATTTAAGTACATATATCACATTACGCTATTGTTCTTAATATAATTTCTGTTTTAATGTAAATAATCTTGCTTGGCAAATGCCTCCAAGTATCCGTGACTCAAGTCTTGCTTAATCCGGCTCGTAAATATAATATGTGTCATGAAAGACAGAACATTGCAAAACATAATACGGACACAGATTCGTGAAGGTAAAAACGCACGCGTAGCCGTGGACAAAGGCCATATCTAAGACAAATTCCTACTCCCATGTGTCCTTTATCAATCAAGATGATTAAAGTCCGCACTGACCATTCTCCCGACCATTTCAATGCGCCCCGTATTTTCCGAATCAGACAAGACAGGGTTAAGGAATGCGAACAATTTAGTGAAATCAAGCGTCTGACAGGTTTGGCGGAAACGCACGCAGCGATGCCTGTTTGGCCGGATATTGCTCGGCCCGCACGAATCGACGGTTCCTTTACACGACCGCCCATAGGCAGCATGGCTTAGATGGAGGTGAGTTAAGGTGGTACGTATTCTCAGCGTGTTAATGCTCTTCAATTACCAAGGAGTTAAAGCGTTCCAAGAAAAGATAGTTTCATTTACACAAGTTTTTAATAGGTTTTTAATCATTTTTTGAAAATAGTTTGTAAAAGAACTAAACCTCTGTTCCATTTGTCAACTGCCTCATTTAAAAGGTAATATCAGGATTAGCGAAGGGATGATCCTTGTGAGCTCTTCCCCTGCAAACAAAACGTTAATCTTTGATTAAAGAATAAGTTTAAAATCGTATCAGTTACAACGACCGTATTAATCATTCGGACTTTAATCCTAACTACCATAATCCCAATTATTAATATCGTTAACACTAAAGTTAGCTCGTTTGTCAGCTTGTTCGTAACTTAGTAACCACTTGACCGACCGTTTATAACTACAGTCAAACTTATTTATCCATTTCGATAAAAAAAAATCCAGCCAAATAAAAAAGGACAACCTTTAGGGAATATGTAAAAAACATTTTTTTTTAATTCGGCACATATCGCCGACACGTGGGTAAATATTTAATTTCTAATTCCCTGCGAGTGAAGCTGCTAGAAACAGCTAGTGATATAGTAAAGGAGGTCTATTTGTGTGATTGTCACTGGATCACCTCCCAGCGGATCAATGAACGACAATGAAACTTTCCGTGCAGGGAACTTGCCTTGGGAAACGACATGAGATTTTTATCACTGAGAAAATATAAAAAAATAACAGTTCTATTCAACCTTGCTAGTACGTCAGCGATTCTATAATTCTAATTAGTAAAAATTGCAAATAGAGGGAGGAGAGGGAATTTGAGCGCTGATTTATTACGGTCTATCTTAAATTGGCAACTCTTTTAAAGAGTCTTTGTCCTAAAAACCTAACTGAAGGTAAAGCAGAATTTGGTTAATTTAAATGGTTAGCAAAATTATATCATTAGGTGTATATATATGTCGCAACCGGTCATTCGTTTGACTGTTCGGAACGCCAGCGCCATCTGGCGGCGCTTGACAGAGTCTAGCCTGAGTTCGTGGGGGGTCGACAACAGCGCGAGAGAACGATTGGAGCCCTCTTGGACATCGGACATCAAACGAACAACATGCGCTCAGAAACTGTCCCGCGTTCCGTATCTGGTTGTATCGTGTACCTATAGTGTGTGATTTGCTAGTGTGATTAAATTGTTCGTGAAATTATAATCTGATTTGAACTGCAAACCGTTTTTCTATTGCGCAATAACCAACACATACCCGTAGTTCGCCCACAGTAGTTGAAATATGGCTGATAATAACGAGACACACATGCCTTCTCCGTTATCAGGCGTGGGATTCGTGTTGGTTTATGCGCAAAATCAGAACGCTTAAAGTGAAAGTACTCGCACGTTGACATTTGAAAAACAAAGTGTAAACATGCGAACGCTTATTAAATAATCGTGTGGATCTGTTCGTGTTGAACCCAGATAAACCAGATACGGATGCGCGATCGTAGTGCATGTTGTTTTGGGCATAGGCTGTATGCAGAATACGTGACGCGCGTGTATCACCTACCGACATGTTTGAAAAAAAAACAAGCGGGTCCCTAACCAGCGTTCGAGTTCGTCGTATCCCGTTCCCGTAATTAGAACACGCGGTAGGACGCGTGTGCAAACGTAACAGTACACAGCACGACAGCTGATTTGCGTTTTGCTGAAAATTCACTGCAAGGTGGACAAAGGAGCAGCATCAACGTGGCCATCGTAAATAGCATACCGAAGACATGGCGTGGAGCTACCAGTGACGTGGAGAGACTGAATCGAGCCAAGCAGCGCAGTCGTCAGCGAAGCCGTTCGTGTGCTGCAAGTGGGAAACCAGGACATGTCGCGGCTCGGCGCACGAGCAGTGGCAGCCAAGCAGTGCAAGCGTATGGTGGCGCACGTGCTGCAACTGCTGCAAGCAGCAACGGCGAGTGGATGTTTGTATCGTACAACTACCCCCAGACACGTTAGAAAATACAGGTTAACACACAAGAACGACTGCAAGCAAGATGGCAGTGTCGGATGGCGCTGCACTCTTTGGATCTCCTGTACGAGGAGTCGCTGATCAAGGACGGTGCTGTTCGAGCAGGGAGTTTCGCGACTTCTGCCAGGGAAGCGGTGGCAGCAAGTGGATGTCTGTGCTATTGGACCAGTTGCAGATCTATTGTCTATCGAATCTGGTGAGCAGTTATCATTTTGTTTCGACTCTGGTACTGAGTGCTTTCCTGGTAAACAATAGCAAAAATGGTTACAATGTTAGGTATAGCCCAAACTAGTATGCAATGCATTTTTTTTTTTAATACGCTCACGATAAGTTAAGAATGATGCCAGTAGGTTATGTACCAGTCGAAGTAGATGGTGATCACAGTGGTGATGAGCAAGCCTAGGTAGTGGTAACCACGCGAGTAGGGGTTCTCTATCGGCCGTAGTAAGGTTGTGTGTAGTCACAGGGGTGATGCACATGGATCCATGCGATGGATGTGTGATAGCAATGCGATTGCTGGTCGGCTAAGAGAGCCGTGGCGTTAGAGTGGCTTACTCGTGGGTGGGTTCCCAGGTGTCTAAGGCTCTAAGTGATAAAGTTTATTGTTAAGGTGGATAACGATGGTACATGGCTCTGGTTGATGATTTTAGCTTTGACTAGGTGATTGAAGTTTGATTACATGGCTCTCGTAGAGTCAAGTACGCTTTTGAGGCTAAGGCACATGCCACGGCACAGGCCAAGGGATCATAGTATTACTAACGAATTTGAGGAAAATCGAGTAATAGTCTTGTTGATGAAACAGAGCAGAGATTAAGTTGTTTGTGTTGTGTGGGGTTTCGTGAGAAACCATGAAGGTCAGGAGTGACCGAGCTATGTGATACTTTGCGGGTATGTTTGTTTACAGATTAACACACGAGGACGTGTGCATCGCAGGATGGCCGTGTCGCAACCGGTCATTCGTTTGACTGTTCGGAACGCCAGCGCCATCTGGCGGCGCTTGACAGAGTCTAGCCTGAGTTCGTGGGGGGTCGACAACAGCGCGAGAGAACGATTGGAGCCCTCTTGGACATCGGACATCAAACGAACAACATGCGCTCAGAAACTGTCCCGCGTTCCGTATCTGGTTGTATCGTGTACCTATAGTGTGTGATTTGCTAGTGTGATTAAATTGTTCGTGAAATTATAATCTGATTTGAA
Organism: Amphipoea lucens; assembly: GCA_947508005.1. NCBI lineage: Eukaryota > Metazoa > Arthropoda > Insecta > Lepidoptera > Noctuidae > Amphipoea > Amphipoea lucens. Next base: position 11,254,504 of record OX382358.1, read on the forward strand.
CTGCAAACCGTTTTTCTATTGCGCAATAACCAACACATACCCGTAGTTCGCCCACAGTAGTTGAAATATGGCTGATAATAACGAGACACACATGCCTTCTCCGTTATATATATATATTTATGAGCAGTCCGTAGATAGGGTTTGGGCTTAAACACCATTTCTACGGACTGCTCACAATCATAAAATATGTATGCGATCAAAATTTCACAAAGGACTTTTAACTAAAGGATCTACATAGACGTTCGGGTTATTAATAGGTATCAGGCTATTAACAGAATTTATAATAATATGTGAAGTGTGTGTGGTTAAAGCTACGGTTTCTTAGAAGTGCGGTCGCTGTCAAATAACGTCCGTCCGGCTGTCACGACAATGATAGCAGCGGCAAAGATTTATGTCTGTTTTGATTGTCGAGAAAACGCTATTATTACTAATGTGTGAGCTCACTCTTCTAAGTATAGACACTTTTTCGCGTGATTAAAGTATGATGAGGGCCAGTGTCGCTACCGAGCACGGCAGCGATATCTATATATATAAAATTCGAAGTCCTGACTAACTGATATATCAACGCACAGACTAAACCGCTGGTCCTAGAGACATGTAAAATTTGGGGGATGTGTTCTTTGTGAAGAGTAGGTATCCACTAAGAAAGGGTTTTTCAAAATTCCACCCCTAAGAGGGTGAATGGGGGGAGGGTGAAATTTCACGCGGACGAAGTCGCGGGCAGAAGCTAGTCGCTTATATTATCTGAATAGACCTTTAATTATTAAATATTGCATTCCTAGAAATTTTACAATAAGCAAAACCTGCACGTGTGCGAACAAAAAAGTCATAAAATTCGATGAAATACTTGCGTAAATAACAGATTTTCATGACCTTTCATTCACTAGGAAACCAAAGCTTCACATTGAACAAACGAGGAAGAACGATGGCAACATTTTTGAATGGCATAATTAATTTCTATAGGAAAGAGCAGCATATTCGTAAAAGGTTATTTCGGATAACAATAGGTTGAAAAAACTCTTTTACAAAAAAATGAACCGACTTCCAAAACAGACACTACAAAGTAAAAAATAACTTTAATTTCGGAAATCGGTGTCCTTGGGTTCGCATTTTCGTTGTTTGCCACCGACTACCGAAATTAAAGTTATTTTTTATACTTTGTAGTGTCTGTTTTGGAAGTCAGTTTTTTTTTGGTAAAAATGTTTTTATTTTTCACTTTTAAGTTGTACTTACCCCACACAAATTCGTACTTGCTATGTAAATATCAGTGACAAGAAGTTATCATAACATCATCAATATAAACTAAGTAGCAAAAATACGTATTATTGAAGCTAGCTCAAAAACTACCCAAGCAATGTTATAAGGGACTACCCCTGAGGCATAAACCATCAAAGAATTTTTGAAATAGATTTACAGTTGCCGGAGATATCGCGTAACATCAAAAAAAATACAGTCGAATTAAAAACCTCTTTCCTTTTGAAGTCGGTTAATTTTGTAAAGATACGGCACTTATAGCCATGACAATTCCGATTTATTTTCGTTGGATCCCGCTTTTGAATCCCATTTTAATATTTTTGGCGTTGGATCCCGCAAAACATTATTATGTATTTCCGTTGGATCCCGAATTTAAAAAATGCAAGATAATTACGTTTTATTGTCGTTGAATCCCGAAAAGTATTTTCATTGGATCCCGAATGCTTAAAAAAATCTGAATGCGGGTACTTTCAACAACAAAATTGTTTATAATAAAATGAGGGGTTCACTAATATTTCACCAAAACTCCATTGACAAATTAGTTTACAACCAACGTTTCGTATACTATTTATTTCACAAACAACTCATTTTCTATAATTATAATCTAGTCGTTTCTGGCACTCGCCGGCCGCTGCCGCGGCACCGCTCGCTTCGCTCGCTCGGCTCGTGCGTAGGGGTCACAGTTTTAACCTAACCTAACCGAACCATTGTTTTTTTTTTAATAATTAACCTAATCTAACTAGTTCGGTTCCGGGTAGCCCACTAAAAATAATCTCTTTTTAGTGTTTGATAAAGGTAAATCACTTTTCTTCCGAAATGTACACATGTTGTTATAATATGGGATTCAACGGCAATAGCAAACGGGATCCATCGTTAATACCTAAAAAATGGGATTCAAAAGTGGGATCCAACGAAAATAAACGACAATTCCACTAAACAACCATTGAAAAGTCATAGGAAAGCAAACGACGCAATTTCGTTTACTTGAATTTTTACAAGGAATTTTGCTATAAAAACCAAACTACTGAACTGATTTTGATGAAATTTCTATGGGACTACTCTGAAAGTACATCCTTTCAAAAAAAAAATTTTTGGAAATCGGCTTATAAATAACGTAGTTCTGAGGTAACAAAAATAAAAAATATTCAACCGACAATTCGGTTGAATATTTTTTTATTTTATTTTTAATCTCCTCCTTTTTTGAAGATGGTTAAAAATGGTTTGAATTACAATGATTTTCACGTGTTAACCAAACGTATTGTTTCATATTCATTTAGGAAAGTGAAACTCCATGTATCGAACCGTAATTACAAGTTCAAAATGAAATAGTCTAAATAAGACATTACACTGTTCTGAATACGGCTTCATATTAAAAACCTAATGAATATTAAACTACATATGTACACCTCGGCCTCGTCAAAAACGGTATTAAAAAGTGTCAAATATTAATTAAAGCTAAACAAAAACGAGGCGACATATCTAAAAGAAGTAAAAAGTTTGTGATAAAATTGAAATATGGACAATGGACATTATTCATCATTAATTTTATTCAGCAAAGCTAATACCTAAGTTGGTAATGTTTGTTTGAATTCAGAGGATTTCTCTATAGATCATAACTTGTGCTGAAATGTATTGAGGTTACTTACTCTGCTTGCGGTATGAGCCGGCCATTGCAATCCAGGCTGCTGATAACTTTAATGTCCTCCTTCGTCAAAGAAAAGTCCCAAATGTTGAAGTTCTCCGCTATACGGCTCTTGGATATAGACTTCGGTATTACAATAACTCCTCTATCAATTTGGAATCTAAAATAACAAGTATGTTTAGCTTTAGACAACCACTTCAACATCAACAAAAATACTTTTGCTACGGCGTAGCGGAGGCTACGCTGTCGTAGACGCGTCGTAGCTTATTATAACCTACCCGCTACGCATCTGTACTGCAATTTGTCTTACGTGACCTTGTATTACAAAAGAGTGTTTGTGTTTAGTACCTGTATTGTAATATTTAAAAAGAAAAGACGGGTATTCATATTGAGTTTATACCAATAAAGCTGATTATTTAGGGGACCGTCATTACGTCTTTCTCATTATAGACATAGTCGCTCATTACATGAAAATTATGCGTGTCCCAACTGTTTCCAAAGTATAATTTATTTGAACAGGTGAGTATCTTTATTTCCATCCGTTTAATAAAGATTTGCAGAGAGGAATTTAATCAAAGTATGGGTAGGCAAATTGTAAAATTGGCAGGTATCGGAAATGGTTATCGATATGAAATGGGAGAAAGACGTGAAGCAAACATAATTGATTGATGTTATCAATATCATGTCCAATACCAGTAAAATCTTATTTTTATTATTCCCAGCATAGGAATACAAATAAAAACGATAAAATCTGCTAAACGGCTTCGTTCCGGTCACTCGGGCTGGTGTCGATCGCATCAAATGATGCTCCATTGCCTCGCATCCCCCGGTTATTTTTATTTTCTGTGCACAAATTTTGTACACCACTAAATTTTATATATGAAATGCAATATAGAAACATTTTATCATCGTATCTATTTCATCGGTCTATTGAAGCAATAAATTACGATCTCTGAAATAGCAATTTCTTATTTGCGCCTACACAGGCTTCTTTCTGCTAGCTCCGTTTATAAATAAATCTCCAAAGTGATCTGACCTTTGCCCGTCAATTAGATTTGCGCGACGTACCTACGTACAAAATGTGATAGTAAAGTGTAGTGTGTGTGACCATACATTTTATACAGGGTGACATGGACATCGACACACAGCATGTTACTATGGAACTAGTACATGATTCTGTACCCCACCGTGTTTAAATTTTTCATTGGTTATATGAAACTTGAATAAAATCGGTCGCGAAAAAAAATCTGCTGTTTCCTACATTTTGACGAGTTATGTGAACATAAATGTAGGAAACAGCTAAATTTTTCGCGACTGATTTCGTTCAAATTTTTGTATCTAAGATATCGTCAGAAAAGGTGATAACAAATATGTGGTATAATTTATTGCATATATACGTGGTTTCCATACTGTATAACAATGTAATTTGACCACCACAGGTACCGCACTTTTCTATGAAAAAAGCATGTTAAAAAGTTTGTTTTTGAGTTATCAAAGGAAAAACTTTTTAACACGCTTTTTCCAACACATCATTCGTCGATTACGACGAATCATGTGCCGAAGTCATGGTAACAGTTTCCGCGTCGATGTCCCTGCCACCCTGTATTGTGAAAATGATATTTTCGCCAACAGTCTGGTCTAACAAAGCATACAAAACACAAATAACATTGAAAGGAAATGCACGATATTGCTTAGAAACCGAAAATATCCGAAAATATCGGATATCCTATTTGGTATTTTGGTCACGGGACTATCGATTGGTATATAGCTTAGTCTGTAGTTTGCGTAGGCTCTTGAACTATAATAAAGTCATTTTCAACAAATAATGCATAAAGTTACACTAACAGCGTAACCATAGAAACAGATCAAATCAAATCAAATCACATCATTTATTTATTGTTATACACACAGAATATAATATTTCTTTCTAAAAGACCGACCGGAAATCACTGGACATATGATTTATGATAAATAGGTTTCCCTTGTAGAAAGCTTTCGATTTTTTCTCTTAGTAAATACGGGTAAGTAAACATGAATTTCCGGCATAATGTCGAGTAACTTTTTTATTTTACTATATAAATAAAACTAGCTGCACCCCGAGGTTTCACCCGATAAGTCTCGATCCCGAGGAAATATAGAGATAAAAAGTATTCTATGTCCTAATCCAGGTCATGTTCTACCCATGTGCCAAATTTCATCCAAATCTTATCCAAATCATCCGTTTTTGCGTGAAAGCGTAACCGCTTTATCAGACTAAAACGGCTGAACAGAAGGCAAACACTGCCAAGACGACTGTCTAGTGAGACAAACCTACAAAAAATAAAATCTTTTCTCTTTATAATATTATACATATTGTTTAAACAATAATAATGAAATGTGGTAGATTCATCATTCATATAACTCGAACTTTTACCATGCTATGACAGTCTCGCTTGTGATTGAGCTTTATTTAGATAAAGTAATGTATTTATTAGACTGTTTTAAAACAATTAACAAGTCCTAAATGGATAGAGCACAGACCTTACAATCATCGATGTAATAATCTGTTATATTAATTAAAGCAAAACTTCAAAGTTACCTTATTAAAATTTGTGCCGGAGTTTTGTTCAACCTTTTCGCAATGGCCAACACTTTGGGGTCCTCTAATAGAGAAGGGTCGCCGGGCTGCGCCCACGGCCGCTGAGGACTTCCGAGCGGACTGTACGCCGTCAACGTGACCCCGCGCTCCTTGCAGAAGTTAAACAGCTTGCTCTGATTTAAGTATGGGTGACATTCCACCTACAACAAAGTAATGACTTATCAACCAGTTCGCAGTTTCATTATATTTACAATGAGCCGCACGTGTAAGTACATCACATCAGGTACAGGTACATCACCCTATGGCCTGTGGGCTTGAATAACAGACCGCTATAACTATGCACGATAAATTGTTTATATAAATAACAATTTATCGTATAAGATTAATTTTCCACCTTTCTAGAGAAAAAAAACATTTAAAGCACCCGCTAAGTAACGCCAATGCCCGAAACTGTTTAAAAAAGATACCTACAATGTGTTACAACTTTTTCGAGATTTAACATTCAACAACAAAATCGCCGTTGATTGAATCGTTTTCAACACCACACCTGATTGGTCACCGGCTTAATTGTAGCAGCGTTCAGAATTCGAGTCAGTTGTACAGAATTGAAGTTGCTGACGCCGATGCTCTTAACGAGGCCTTTCTCAACGAGCTTCTCCATAGCCTTCCACGTATCCACGTAGTCGACTTCGGAGTAAATCACTTTGCCATTAGCATCTGAAGGAAACGGATCACTGCCTTCCTAAAATCAGACAAACATTTTATTTCGCATTGTACATAATAAAGCTAATGTTCCTTGAGTATCGTTTTGCCAAAAGCTGTAGCCGAAATTGAAAAGTTTTTTTTTTCACGTTTTATTTATATAAGTCTTCTGTGGATTTAAAGAATTCAGCTAACCGAATAAAAATTCAATTTCTATTCGAGGTTGCGTCAGGCTTAGTTCGCAGTATACAACTTTAAGAATAATAAAAATGGGCTTACCTTGTAAGCCATAGGCCAGTGAATGAGATATAAATCCAAATAATCCAATCCGAGATCAGACAACGAGATTTTTACAGCCTTTTCCACTAAATCCGGCCTGTGATACGTATTCCATATCTTTGATGTTATAAAAAGGTCGCCTCTGTAAAACATTAAAGTAGCATAATATCAAACATGTTTGTAATAATAACACGTTGAAATAGGTAACCGGTACCCCCAGAGCTAATTATATAGGCAAAATAGAGGCACAACCCCTGTAAAGATCGGATTTGGGATAAGCATTTGTGGATATTTACAGAATAGAACGAACTAATTTAACTTGCTTTCTACTAACACACATCAAAATAGTGTAAACAACTGTAAAGCTGTGTACATAAATAAACATATTTGATTCAATTTGAATAGTTTACCTTGCCGTGTTACCTAAACAGATATGTACCAACCTAGCTACCTATATTATTACGAATGAACGCGTCCATTCAATTTATTTCGCAGATTTCGAAATAAGTAGGTATATAATGTAAAGTTAGGTGGTTCTTGACTAACCCTAGACATATACTACGAAACTTTGTTATTTAATAACAAGAAAACGGTACGTGGATTAGGGATAAGCGGGACCAAAGACAGGTCTGACCCAGAACGGAGAAAGCATTAGGTACCTACAGGATAAATGGACATGTATTTTGACCTTTTTACGATGCCTTGCTTAATTTTCTCCTTGATCGCTTCTCCAACCTCCTTCTCGTTAAAATATAGATGCGCACAGTCTATATGTCGGTACCCAATGTCGATAGCTTCGCCGACTGCCCGCGTCACCTCGCCAGGGTTTGACTGAATATCATAAAAAAGAACATTGTTTTAACGAGATGTTTTATTATAAATAAACGGTGGTAGTCACAAGATGGGCAGGATACTTAAAATTATAACACAGTTTAGCCGGAGTTATGATAAATTTTACAATGTAATACTTTACTCGTTACGTTTACAGGCGCGACCTGAAAATCAGGGTTGTAAAACAAATCTAGGTACCGAATATGTACCATCAGACAATTGGCAATAGTTATGTAATGTGTGGTTTTAGTCTTTTTTTTTGTGCATGGGAAATCAACAAATGACCCCTCCCGCTCTGGGTGGAGCGGAAGGGAGTGTCAGACTCTTACTGACTAAAACCCTCCCGTGCTTCTTCCTTAGCCTTTTATGTTCCGGGGTAGCGGTAACCCTTTCGGACAATCCCGCTAACTCGGCAGGCTTCGGCCCTATCAGGCCCCTTCCCTTGTGCTGACATCTTTTTGAGGCGCGCGCGGAACACATACGCGCCGTCCGGCACGGGCCTAGTCCGAGCTGTGGTGGTAGTCTTTGTCGTGACTTGTGTCGTGACTGAGTAAAGACGCAATTATGAGTTTTTAAGTACAATAATTGTAAAACATGATAGGCATTGCAAAAGCAAGTTACATCTTACCTGCCATGTCCCAAGCCCGAGTATGGGACAGGTCAATCCGTTGTTGAACTTAACACGGGGAACGTTCCCAGCCATGTTCTCGAAACGACACTCTTAGTGTAACTGGAGCATATCTTGCGTACATAACAGGTTTTATATAAATACATAATATCTACTAGTTATCTAATTTTTATCACTGTTTGAGTTAAGCTATCGAAGGCCTCGGTCAAGGTGACACTTATCATTAAAAAAAAGATACAACAGTCTATTCTAGTGCAACTTCTGCAGATGGTAGGGGGAACATCAAACGTTTGTAATTCACTTAGTTTCACCGTTCATGCAATTCGATGTCAGTTTAGAATAAAGCTTTCATCTTTAGGTACAAAAAAACGTAGGTAACAGAGCAATATAAGAAACTGCAGGGAGTTATACTATAGGTACCTCCTACACTTTAAATAGTCGCTCGTCTCAGTTCGCAAGTGAATCACACTTGACCGGTGTTTTGGTAATGGTCTACCTATCCACTTTGGTATATTTATTTCTCTTATAACATGCTTAGTTACCTACCGATATTTATCTACCTACTAAAACGGGTCGTAGGTAGGTAGGTACGGTACTTATCTTAGGTCTATTTAATCAGTTCGTATATTAGTAAACATGTAGCTCTCGTTATTTACGAGTAGTTATATATATATTTAGGTTAAGTTTGTGTAAACATAGTGTATAATAGTATATTATTCACTAAGGGGATAAAGCAGTGTCTTAATGTCGCTGTTTTGAATCCTGAACTCAACGAAGGGGTAAGCTTACTCCTGAGCAAAGCGAGGGAGTGAAGACTAGAATCCTGATTGCAGGGAGGGATTCAAGCTCACCCAAGACGAAGACACCTTTATCCCCGAGGAGAATACTCTACTTTTCGGACCTACTGCGAGAAAACCAATTTGAGTATCGAATTAGTAGTTTATGGAGAGGCTCTAGCCAGGCATTAATATTGTAGGTACCTACTGAATTTCATTTCACATAGGAGGTGCCCGTTTGGTTTCCGTGGGGTTTCCGTGGGGTTTCCGAGGTACCTCGGATGTCATTGGAAATTTTATATTCAAATAGGTACCTACCTACACTGTTTCAAAGGGCTTTAGCATAATCAGCCTATTATGTTCCCACTGCTGGGACAGGGCCTTCTCTCTGTGAGAAGGGGTGGGCCGTAATCCACCATGCGCATGCCCTGTGCGGATTGGTAGATATGACATGTCTTTGAATTTTTGGTTGTAGGACATGCCGGTTCCCTCACGATGTTTTCTTTCACCGTTTTGAGAGCAGTGGTGATGAAATAAAACAAAGTGAAGTGCCTGTCAGGATTCGAACCTACGACCTACAACAGTCGCGGCCGCCACCACTGCTCTCAACGGGCTTATTATATTAAGGTAGATAATGACCCAAAAACATTTGAACACTTCGAATGCAACCTGACCGCAAACTGGTGTAACTATCATTTCTAAATAATGTCATAATTATTTCGAAAGACATAAGTACTATTTTGCAGCAGTCCACAGTAAAATTTCTACTTTAGAATAATTTTATGTCACCAGTACCTAGATACTACTAAAAGCGTCCGAATGCATAGGTATAAATGTATAAGTATTTTGTGTGCAATATATTTTATTACTGTCAAAATTGTTTATAGGTATAGTAAAAATAAAAATGTGTTTTATACAGGGTGGCAGGCGCAAACTGTAAACATGGTTTCAGTCATTGATATATTCAATACATGATTCCTAAACCTAGCGTTAACAATTTTATGTAGCTCATTCAAAAAAAATCTGCCATTTCATAGAAATGTGGAAAAAAGCTATGCGGTCAAAATGTAAGGAACAGCAATTTTTTTTTCATGGGGTTCAGAATCATGTGCTGAATTCATGATTACAGTTTGCGCGTCGATGTCCCCCTGCCACCCAGTAGATATTGATATCAATTCTATCATAAATTATAATTCTGGTTGGGGTCACATATTTTAGGAACGTAATTACATTTAGTACCAATTTCTTTCATCGACTTTACTTGTTGACGGTAGGATATGTAGAGTCATTCGGGTTAAAACGGCGCAGTGGGCAAAAGTACGCAGTACCTACTTTTTTCTCTAAGGACAGTGACGCTGCTTCCTCGAGAATCTGTGCGCAAGGGCCGCCCTATTGTGTCATAAGATGCGGAACGGTGCATGTCGCGTTAGCGATATTTATTTATTATTAGCCTGTGACGTCCCACTGCAGGGCAAAGGTTTAGACAAATTAACCCACCGCGCTTGTCTAGTGCGAGTTGGTGGGTGTACAGTGGACCGCTTGACTGGGTCGGCTTTGACGTGCTAGATGTTCATCAGCCGCCGCCCTAAGTTGATATCCTGCACTAATATTGACTGTTCCATCCGAGCCTATTTGGTTGTATTTATCCCATAGCCTACAGGTGGCGTTTTACATTTAGTTCAATACTAAATGCACGACAGTTTAAAGTCATATCGAGGACTTAGCGATATAAGGTGCAAAAATTTAAATCACTATAAAATTCCGTAGTTTTTCTCTACCTACCTACTGGGAAAAGTTTGTGAAAGTGGAGCATTCGTGCTTGTAAAGGTAAGTAGTTTTTTTTTTTTAAATGTGCTTATTCAATGGCTTTCTCAATAATAACGTTTTAACTTAGGTAACCTTACTGGAATTTGAGCTACTAAGATTTTTTGTTGTAACGGCCGAATGGGGTAAAAGTACGGGGCAATACGCACGTCAGGTACCTACTGCGAACTTAAAAGGAATTCAAAAATGTATAATAATATTAGTACATAAAATTTTAATTTTTTTGAAGTCGGTTAAAAAATTATAGGTACTACTTTTCTTCATTAGAGCTGCTATTTTATTTATATATTATAAGTATTTATTTGTTTCTGAATGCGACATAATACATAATTCCACGCAAATATATTTACAAAAAACTCCAGGGAGACACTTGACAAAGGCACATTTTAGCATAATATCCTACTATCGTCGAATATTTGTTGCGTTTTAGGATTTAGCCTATGCTACAGATAACACAAAAGTGCGTCCTACCTACCTACCCACATGTCTACAGTAGGTAACTACCGAGGTAAGAGCATACACCTACCTACTTACCTAATAGGTACATAGATTATTATTTATTTTAGATTAACGCCAATATGACGGCAATAACAAAGATCTACATATTTTTACCAGGGAAATTCAAGACAACCCTTAAAAGTTATTAGTGGGTAGTACCTACGTACGTATCTTATAAAGTTTCAACAGCGACCGCAATTAACTCTCGGCCGGCGCGTAAACAACGTAAGGACGGCACGGTTAATCGCCGATTAGGTACTCGCTAACCGGTGTAGTGTGGTCAGAACCTTAGTTCTTAAATCCGATCTGGGTATACGAGACCGGCGTTTTAATGTCAAGGGTCGACCATATTTTTTGATTCCCGTAAAGATGTCATAAAGTTTCCCTTCAGAGGTAGATAAGAAAGTTATATGGATGGCGCGACCCTTACGGCCGCATCTAACTCGCACTATCCATCACAAGTAATTGCAGCACTTCCTTCAGTGTTCACAAGAAGCATAAATGGGACGACCTGCACGTGACCGCCCTATCTAGCTATTTATTACGTCCACGTTTTCTCTTAAGGATATCGCGTACAGTTTAGAAATCGCGTTGCGTAGGTAGATCTACCTTCCCCAAATATGTGTGTGAAATTGCAAAAGATGTGAATAACAATCTGTTTAAAGATTTTCGAAGATACTTATCAGCTTAACATATTGTTGGGTGACATATTTTTACCATAGTGGACTAGAGGTAAATCGACTGTCATTTTGTCCATTAAATAAATAAATAAAATAGTTTATTTGCACCTTCAAGTAAAAACATGGTTTACAATAAAAATAGGTCTAAGGTAAGTAAAGTTGTATGTTCCAGTTGCAACCAATACCTACCTGAGGTAAGATAACTTAATATCTTTTATAAAGGTATCAGCGACCACCCTCGTTAACAATTGGTAGATAAATAGGACGTAGGTAGGTAGTCTGGCAAAACCTGAATGTGGCTGGCACAAGAGCATGGTGATTGACATAAGAAAAGAGAGGACTATGCCCAGCAGTGGGTGAAGTCGGGCTGTGGATGATGATAAGGTAGTCGCAATACTGTACCTAAGCTGAACCTTCAGCCACTGCTACTGTTAGTGATTCTAATGATTATAATTCTGTAAATACATATTAATTGTTACGGTCGCGAAACATATTTTAATCAACTTTCAACTTAATACTGAGTAAATTGCAAAAAACTTTTAAAAAATTGAATTTCGCGGGCTACCCTGGCGCTTTCGCCTTAAACAAGTAGGGTAGGCGGTCCTTTTAGTGACAATCCGGTCCGTCATACTGTGTCCTTCACCACACAATCCTCACTTTTGAAAACTTCTTATAAATCAATTTTGAGAACGCCAAAAAATTGTCAAGAAATAGTCATAAATAGTCACCAAGGTCAAAAAAATAGTCGCATTATGATTCCGAAGTTATAGCTATAGGTTGGTGAGGATTGTGTGGTGAAGGTCTCCACACAATCCTCACCTCTAATGCAACCAAACGGCTGGGAGTATCGACTTGGTTTCAATTCCAAAAAATAGTCAAGAAATAGTCGTAACGCTATGCCAAATCTCGAAAATAGTCATCAAGTGATTCCAGAGATATAAAGGTGCCTTGGTGAGGATTACGTGGTGAGCCTTTCTCGCCACAATCCTCACCTGATTACCGCGGAACGCTCAGGTATTTGAATTTGAATTTGGTGTCAAAAAATAGTCAAGAAATAGTCGTCTCCAACCATGATAATTTCGACCTGGTTTACTATGTAGAAGTATGTTGAATATCCACGTGAACTTCTACATACATTTTTCGAGTCAAATACAGTCGAGCACAAAATTATTAAGTACTTTTTATGGTCATCTTATTTTTGGTTGTATTAAAAACGGTATAATTGTTAGTTATGTAGCTATTTTGGGTAGAAATTTTATTTATTTATTTATTCTTTACTAATAAATAAAGGCAACAAAGGAGCTAAATCAATAATAAATACATAAAATAAGATCGCTCTTAGCGATAAGACCGCCCATTGTGTCACCCATTGTAAAGTTTTCTATATTTATGTCTGTAATTTATATGGTGTACATAATAAAGAGTATTCTATTCTATTCTATTCTATTCTATTCTATAAATACAAACTGATGAGTTACTTGCTTGATATTTTTTTGAGAGCTTGTCACATCACATCACTCAGAACTACTTACTACTAAAGTCTCTTGTGCGAGATCTAAGTCGGAACTGATTAAATACACAAGCAAACTATGAAAGACATATTTTTATCAAAGGGTGCCGACAATTTGGTTTACAATACCAGCAATAAAACATGTTGAGAATAATAAAACAAAACAATGAATTTTAGTTTTGGGAAAACCAATAATTAACCTGTGTCGCCCCAGCACCGTGGGAATTCTGCGTGATTATTATTTCAAAATTGCATAATATTGGGTTTCCTAACCACCGAAAGTAGAATTAATTAAACTAATAGGTCGATCGTCCTGCACACTAGGTATTTTATTTAGTAATATAGTTAAGTAGGTAGATAGTCTTAATTACTCATACTACAATAAAATTAATCTGAAATAAAGATTTAGTCATTTATATTTTATCAGTTACTTTAACATACAGCCAACCGGAAAGAAATGTCTAGAAATGAAATAGCAGGAAACATAGGTATTTATTAAACTGACAGAAAAAAATAAATACGTAAGTAACTACAATATTTTAATACCGATTTAAAGTAATATAAGTACATATTAGAAATAAATGTGTAATTTTAGTGGTCGCGACTGTACCAAAACAAAATGTATGTAAAGAAAGAAAGAAAGAAAGAAAAAGTATTTATTGTGACTCGTACAGGAAGATCTCAAACTAAACTAAACACAGTAAAAATAAAAACCAAGTAATATAAAACAAAAAAACAAAAAAGTAACAAAAAGAAAAATGAGACAGAAACTCCTATACGAGGCCAAAAGGCTCCTATCTCAGCATGATGCTGCGACATTTAAAAAATAAATGTCGCAACGCTGGTATTCTGATAGGGCCCGCCGCTGTGATGTCACGGGCAGTTACAGAAATAAAATAAATAAATATTAAAATAGATTTAACATGTAAAATATTAGCAAATAAAAATAAAAAATAATTTTTAATCCGCGCCAGGCGTAACCTCATTACTTGTCTATGCCTTGAGTGTCACGGGCACTTTGGTGTGTCTGTGGTGGTCTGTGTGTGTGTGTAGAAGTTCACGTGGATATTTAACATACTTCTACATAGTAAATCAGGTCGAAATTATCATGGTTGGAGACGACTATTTCTTGACTATTTTTTGACACCAAATTCAAATTCAAAAACCTAAGCGTTCCGCGGTAATCAGGTGAGGATTGTGGCGAGAAAGGCTCATCACGTAATCCTCACCAAGGCCCCTTTATATCTCTGGAATCACTTGATGACTATTTTCGAGATTTGGCATAGCGTTACGACTATTTCTTGACTATTTTTTGGAATTGAAACCAAGTCGATACTCCCAGCCGTTTGGTTGCATTAGAGGTGAGGATTGTGTGGAGACCTTCACCACACAATCCTCACCAACCTATAGCTATAACTTCGGAATCATAATGCGACTATTTTTTTGACCTTGGTGACTATTTATGACTATTTCTTGACTATTTTTTAGCGTTCTCAAAATTGATTTTCATGAAGTTTTCAAAAGTGAGGATTGTGTGGTGAAGGACACGTCATACTTTAGTTTTTTTTTTTTTATCGTAACTGAAGTTAATCTATTCTAATCACCACAAATAAATAAAATTGGAGTGTCTGTTTGTAATCTTAAAATAACCGCTTTTTACTCAATGCATATGGATGTATACACGGTACATATACCAAAATAACATTTTTTACATATTTTGTCTGTTTGTTCCGGCTAATCTCTGAAACGCCTGGGCCGATTTTGACGGGACTTTCACTGGCAGATAGCTGATATAAGAAGGAGTAACTTAGGCTACTTTTACTTTAGAAAAAGAATTAGTGTTCCGCGCAAAAAAAAGTTTTTCGTCATGCACGCGAACGAAGTCGCGGGCACATCTAGTATTAACATAACATTGATTACACGAACTACTGAAAACCTGAGTAGGTACATATCGAATAATGCTGTGTAAAAGATATTAATGTAGATAAGTAGGTACCGACTTTCGTTACTGAATGCACTAGTGTTATTATCGGTGCATTCAGTCAGCATTCTTAAAGAAAGAATCTGAAGTCCACCGCCCAACTGAAATAGGTAGGCTTCATAACTACTCACGCCATCTACGAGCGAAAAGACGGAACTACGGTACCCACCTGTGCTATTTGTGCCTCCCAAAAGCTCTCGAAAATACAATTCCCTACTACACCAATAAATGGGCCATTGACTTATTGGTTACTGCAGCCAAACAGTATTTAGCTGTCATCTACATTTGGATAGCCAGGAAGCCGTGTGATCCAACTAACAGTTTAGGCGAAAAACATACTAAGTAGTAGTAATTATAGTAGGGATAAAGTAAAAAAAAATACTGCGAGATTGTACCTTTGATCGGTCTTGACGCAGAACGTCACTTTCGCAAAATGTCACCGTGAAAAATTTGGTCACTTTAGCATAATGTCACTTTCGCAAAACGTCATTTTCTCACAACGTCATTTTCTCAAAACGTCATTTTCTCACAATGTCACTTTCGCAAAACGTCATTTTCTCAGAATGTCATTCAAGCCATTTTTTTATCGGGAGAGACCTAATAGTAACACTGTAGAATCGGGTAAGTAATTTATTAAAAATACACAAAATCATCAATCAAATTTTTATTACATACATAACTATATGCATATGTGCTTAAAATGATCTGTCATGTAATTGGTTATTATTATTATTATGCTAAAAAAATGGTGTGTAATGTAATGAGACACCTTGTGTAATTTTTCGAGTCTAGAAAGAAAGCCGCTATTGGGATAACCGAATCAAAGATAGAAGAAAGACCGCCAATCATTGACATTACCTGAAGTAATGTGTAAAATATTTTTTTTTTGCTACTATATAAAAATAAACAATACTTTAAGGACCTACGGGATCTAATTGTGGGACGCTGCCAGCAAAACCAACATACTCTGCCTACAAAGAGTCCAAATGGTATCCTAAGATCCATAGTTAACGCACCTTGGTTTGCTAGGAACGACGACATCCACGACTATCTACACTTGGGAGCAAATAAATCGAGCCACTTCCTTTTTTCACGTATAATGGTTATTATTTTTGGTATTACGGAACGTATCAATTCGAAACATATATTGCCTAAAAGATTATTTAATAACCTTTACAATGAGGGTAAATTATTGAATGATAACCTTATTTAATGATAAATTATTGGCTCTGAAAGAAAAACGGTAATTTTGATAGAAAATTGTCAGTCCAGAAAAAAACAATTAAAAACAAAATTATGGTATAAACTTATTCTTAATATCTTGTATTACCCCCCCGCACCCGGATTTCGATTGATTTTCTGGACTGTTTTAACCCTACAATGTTCTATCAAAATTACCGTTTTTCGTTCAGAGCCAGTAATGTATCATTAAATAAGGTTATTATTCAATGATTTACCCTCATTGTAAAGGTTATTAAATAAGCTCTTAGGCGATATATATTTCGAATTGATACGTTTCATAATACCAAAAATAATAACCATTATACGTGCAAAAAAAAGCAAGTGGCTCGATTTATTTGCTCCCAAGTGTACAAATGCCAACAGTAAACTATGAAATCGAGCGGTACAAGGAACAACACGCCTAACCTTGCATCCAAACCCACTAGTTACTGAACTGTTGAACCCGACAGTGGTCGTGAAAAGGCTGAAGAGGAACCAAATTCTATAAGTGGGAGGCGCAGCACTGGCTGCTCCTTACTTAATTACTTACCCGATTCTGTAGTGTTAGTATTAGGTCTCTCCTGAAAAAAAATAGCTTGAATGACATTCTGCGAAAATGACGTTTTGCGAAAGTGACATTGTGAGAAAATGACGTTTTGAAAAAATGACGTTTTGAGAAAATGACGTATTGCGAAAATGACATTATGCGAAAGTGACCAAATTTTTAAGGATGACATTTTGCGAAAGTGACGTTCTGCGTCAAGACCTACACGGGTCTTGACGCAGAACGTCACTTTCGCAAAATGTCACCGTGAAAAATTTGGTCACTTTAGCATAATGTCACTTTCGCAAAACGTCATTTTCTCACAACGTCATTTTCTCAAAACGTCATTTTCTCACAATGTCACTTTCGCAAAACGTCATTTTCTCAGAATGTCATTCAAGCCATTTTTTATCGGGAGAGACCTAATAGTAACACTGTAGAATCGGGTAAGTAATTTATTAAAAATACACAAAATCATCAATCAAATTTTTATTACATACATAACTATATGCATATGTGCTTAAAATGATCTGTCATGTAATTGGTTATTATTATTATTATGCTAAAAAAATGGTGTGTAATGTAATGAGACACCTTGTGTAATTTTTCGAGTCTAGAAAGAAAGCCGCTATTGGGATAACCGAATCAAAGATAGAAGAAAGACCGCCAATCATTGACATTACCTGAAGTAATGTGTAAAATATTTTTTTTTTCGACTATATAAAAATAAACAATACTTTAAGGACCTACGGGATCTAATTGTGGGACGCTGCCAGCAAAACCAACATACTCTGCCTACAAAGAGTCCAAATGGTATCCTAAGATCCATAGTTAACGCACCTTGGTTTGCTAGGAACGACGACATCCACGACTATCTACAAATGCCAACAGTAAACTATGAAATCGAGCGGTACAAGGAACAACACGCCTAACCTTGCATCCAAACCCACTAGTTACTGAACTGTTGAACCCGACAGTGGTCGTGAAAAGGCTGAAGAGGAACCAAATTCTATAAGTGGGAGGCGCAGCACTGGCTGCTCCTTACTTAATTACTTACCCGATTCTGTAGTGTTAGTATTAGGTCTCTCCTGAAAAAAATAGCTTGAATGACATTCTGCGAAAATGACGTTTTGCGAAAGTGACATTGTGAGAAAATGACGTTTTGAAAAAATGACGTTTTGAGAAAATGACGTTTTGCGAAAATGACATTATGCGAAAGTGACCAAATTTTTAAGGATGACATTTTGCGAAAGTGACGTTCTGCGTCAAGACCCTTTGATCTACTATTATTATCAAGAATCCATACTAATATTATAAATTCGAAAGTAACTCTGTCTGTATGTTACCTTTTCATGCCTAAACCACTGAACCGATTTAGATGAAATTTGGTATAGAGATAGTTTGAGTCCCAGGAAAGGACATAGGATAGTTTTTATCCCGATATTCCCACGGGATCGAAACTTATGCGGGTGAAACTGCGGGGCGCAGCTACTACACTCGCGAGCAACCAAATCGACTCAAGCCTTGTCGGCGCACACATATATTGATACAACTAAAATTATGAGTGGAAATTATAAAAATGATATGTCATTCAAAAGCTTAAGATGTCAGCTTTAATTTGATATCATTATCATTGAAATCCATCCATCATTTTTGAAATAAATGATGTCTGAACGCAAGAGTAGGAAAAACGGGAATTTAGGAAAAAGGGTATGGGTCTCGTATTTTACAAATTAAACAAAAATTGTTAGAAATAAAATTAATTTATTTAAATCAATACTTCGTATTGCCCCCTCTAGCCCTAATTACAGCCTGCAGTCTGTTTTTCATTGACCTTATCAATTTTTTGACATTTTCTTGAGGAATGCCATCCCACTCCTCTAATAATGCTGTCTTTAGCTCGTCTACGCTTGAAGGGACTGGATTCCTGGCCCTAACTCTTCTTTTAAGCTCGTTCCATAAGTGCTCGATGGGATTCATGTCAGGACTGAGCGCAGGCCAGTCCATCGTGCGTAATTCGACCTCTTCCAGAAACTGTCGAGTGACTCGTGCCGTGTGGCAGCGGGCATTGTCGTGCATTAACACGAAGTCTTCACCGACAAACCCTGCGTAGGCCACAACATGATTGAGTAGAATGTCGGTGATGTACTGATCAGCTGTTAGCCCGCCTCCTTGGCCGCCCCCAGGCACGAAAACAAGTTCAGTTTTTCCCTCTAATGAAATACCAGCCCACATCATGCAGGAACTGCCGCCATATGCCACTGTTTCAGCGAAATAACATTAGGCAAATCGTTCCCCCGGACTATAGTTGCAAAACTTCTGAAAAATTCTGAATAATTCCGGAATACTTCTGGGAAAGTTTCTTTAAATCAGAATTATTCAAAATGAATTTTATTGAAATTTTTTTTTTTTTTTGCTGAAATATCGTATTTTGCATCGATACTAGCATACAGATGCCTCATCCCATACAAAGAAATGTCCCGACGTAAAGAGCAGATTTCATCTGGCAATTATTCTAGCTACTTATACATTATACTTTTATTCCGAATAGATGACGTTAAAAGCACAATGTACTTTTGTACTGCTGCTACGTACTCCTATTAATTATCAGTGATATTATTAAACAAAACAAAATTTAAAAAATCGAGATGTTAACCTTTGAAATTTAATACAGCGCCATCTACTGGTATAATTATTAATTGTGCATTCCAATCATCTTTGAAATTTGAAATAAAAGCTTATTGTTACATCATTTGGTGTGTATAAGAGTTGATTATGTATGAATAAACCTTATAAAAGTCAATAAAAACTTGAAAATTACACTTCAACCATTAATCAATAAATGTCGTGCCATCTAGTGACATTTATTTGAAACTCTTTGTTAGCGGTGATGCAGGCGATGGCGGTGCGGGGTGCGGTAAGAGGGGAGATGCTCCCCGGTGAAGTTTTCGCCCCCGGTGAAAGATTCATACCCCGCAATCGAATGTTTCCGCGGAATATTTCGCCCGAATTATTCAGGAATAAACGTGTTTATTGGTTGTGTGGTGGGTGAATTTATTTTTCAGTGGCACATAAGTAAGTAAAATATAAATGTTTATTTTATTATAAATATGATTGATTAAGTATAATATATTATGTTGATATTTTTATAGGTAAATATGTTTTTATTTCTTTGTGCTATTTTTGCAAATGCTATTTTTCTAAATGTTAGGTACAGTCACGTCTAAAAGTATGTATACACTTGGCTTTATTCAAAGGCAATTTTCTCCTTTATTTTTGAATGAAATTTTATGTTATTACGAAAATAGTATTTTCGAACCCATAGGTTTATGTTAAGTGTCGTATTTCAACGTTGTATTCGTTGTTTCACGAAAAAATCGCAATTGATAATTGCCAAGTGTATACATATTTTTAGACGTGACTGTATTTGGTTGTGGAATAAAAAACCACCGAGCATATTTGATTTGTTTTTTGAAAAAGGGTTACCTATGTTTTTGATTAGTTTGTATATAGCTCTTCTGTTCGCATCCCGAGTATTCGCGAGTCACATAGATAGGTATTAATCATTACTTATCTACTTAACGCGTATAAAAGTCAATAAAAACAAATAAAGGCAAACCTTGCAAGCAAACACGTTTTGATGCGGTTTTCAGAAAAGTACCTATTTGCTATACTTAGGAGTAGGTTTTGATATATATTAACTGACTTCAAAAAAAAGGAGGTTATGAGTTTGAACCGTATGTAGGTGTGTATATTTTTGATCTTAACCCATCAGAGGTAACTGTACTCAATTGAGTACAGCCTTATCCCGAAGTGTAAATTACAGATCTTGTAAATTTTAAGTGATACACCTTATTATTTTACTTTGTTACGCTGTACTCAATCGAGTACAGTGACTTTTAATAGGTTAATACAATTTTCCCGGTTTTTTTTTTGACAATTGAAATATTCCCAAAGTTTCAGAATATTTCGGAATACTTCCGAAGTATTCGACGGGAATGATTCGGAATTTTTCCCGCCAGCATCTATACCCCGGACGCCTGTTGACTCGGCCTCTCCTGTCACTGCCATGCAGACACATTCTGCACTCATCAGTAAACAGGACCGATCGCCATTGCGCAACGATCCAATTGAGATGCTCTCGAGCAAATTGAAGGCGCGCTTGTCGACGATTTGCCTAATGTTATTTCGCTGAAACAGTGGCATATGGCGGTTTTAATTTCATGTCATAACAATGACAAGTAATCCAAGTGCAAAAATAGTCTGAGAAATTCATTTAATCTGCATCTGAACCTATGAATTTGTTTTTATAAGAAATTTGAATCTTACTTAGGTATCCTATAAAGTGAAAACATTACAAAAATACATTAAAACGTAAATAAGCAATAACATGTTTTGCTTAATATTTCTAAACTTATAAAATGTCAGTTGGATCCATTTTGTCCAGATATTAGGGTGAAAATTTATTGGAGAAGATTTATAACCAGGATTTAGAAAAATGTCAGCTTTTGTTGATAAATAAGCAATTTATTCAAGTGAGCAGGCTTAAAATAAACACACAAGTACTCAGGCATTGATTTAATAAAACAACATCAAAACAAAACTAACTATTAAATACATTTACAGCTTAAATTAATTCTAAGTGTACATTGACTCCAGGCAACACCATATTTATTAAACTAGTCTTTCTGCGGATCCTTCTGCTAAAAGTTCTTTTTCAGCAGCTTCCTTACTTGCTTGTATTTGAGGTTTGACATATTTGAAATACTTATAAAAATGGTCACCTAAGAGCACAGTCCCATACAGTGTTAGGCCGATGCAGACTAACACACCTCCTCTGTGTAGTTTGTCATATAAAACTGAGCGAGCATACTTTTTCATATTTTCTGAAATAAAATAGAAATCTTGACGTTCTAAACATAAGCAACAGGGAAAGGGGCTTTGTACTAACTGATAAATTCGTTTCATCAAAATTATTGGTTTCTAAAGTTTGCCTGTACCCAAATAGAATCAATAGAATCAAGCATCCAAGTAGCAAAGAATGTTAAGAAAAGAGTGTTGTTACACCGCAACCTGGGGGACGGGTTTGTGGGGGACTGAATTGAATGATTTAATTGATAATAATGTTTTTCTAATGTTTAGAGAAGGTACTAAGTAACGAGAATAATAAGTAAACATAGTTGATTGTACAATTTTTGCAGTGTTATGTGTCTCTTTTGTATATGAATGGATTCCGTATAGGAATGGCATAATTACCTGATCTAATTCAATATCTTGAGAAAAACAATCAATTCAGGATAGAAATATCCTTTTTATTTGAAATTAAAACCCTTGCCCTTAAATAGAGGTTATGTTGACAGACAAGACTGTCAAACTGACATTATAAAATAATAAAATGTCAAAATAGTGTGTGGAGCAGAAGAAAAAAATATTGTCTATTATTCGTCAATTTCGTCTGCAGTCTGTCACATTGCCAAAAGGTCAGCTTTTCTAAGCGGCCAATGCCAACATTGCATAGAATAGAGCAACTCAGGCCACCTCCGGTCCGCCGGTGGCCTGTGTTGCTCTATGCCAACATTGGCATAATTTGCAAAAAAAAAGGATAGCGCTCTACAAAAGAATGAGATAGTCTGATTCATAAATTTACATGCTCGATTGAATACTACCTACCATTTTTGTAGATTTTGTTATTGCTTGAAGAATATGGATGATGGACATTTACCAAGTTTTTTTCAAAATAATTTGAATTATAGAAAACACAGTGTTCAAAGTTTGAATACCACGTTCTACAATATTGTTTTGTTTAGATTTTAATTTTAGACGGGTTTTATGTGGGTCGGGTAGACTTCCATACTTCACTACCATAAAGAAAAAAATTTAATGTTGTCTGTAATTTAATGTGTTCTTAGTCTGTGGTTCACTACTTACACAGAGTTTTACGGATTATCAAAAATAAATTCATTTTTGTGAGATTTTCATTCATCTTTTTTTCAGCGATTATATTAAAAACACAGAAAGACACCTCAGACCCAAAATAAGTATGATATTAAAGTTGGTCAATAGAACTTCTAGGTCTTTTAACATAATACAAGTTGCCTGTAGAAAACTGAATTCAAAAATACCAATATCACCTGTTCCAACATTGGTAAATCAACATGCTTCTGCTGTTAAAGTGGAGCGAAATACCATTGCTCTTTTAGAAAGACTTTCTTTGGTGAGTTACGACACAGAGGAAGGTGTGAAAATTTTAGAAGATTCCATTGCTTTTGCTAATAAGATTCTTCACATCAACACAGACAATGTCGAACCCTTATATTCGGTTCTGGAAGATCAGTAAGTACCGTAATGTTGTTGCTCATTATGTAGGTGAAATATTTTTATTTATTGGCCCATTGTTACAAATAAATTTCCAAAAATAATAACATTGTATGCTTACTGTAACTAGAATATACAACATAGTTATTTGAACAGTGGTCCCCAAACTAGGCAGTGCCTGTATCTTGGGTGCCCTGAGGTCTTTATGGCTCATTTATGGCCACATCCAACAGATAAATCAAAATCATTAATGACATGACGAATTTACTATTTTCCAGAAACTTAACCTTACGGGAAGATGAAATAACACAAGGCAATTGCCAGAAGGAGATCCTTAAAAATGCAGCAGTAAAAGAGGATGACTATTTTGTTGCACCAATAGGAAATATACCATTACATGAAGTAGATGCTGAACAAGAGGCAACCAAAATAAAACAAAATGAGAACTGACATCAACAAATTGCTTCAAATGAAACAATTCTTTACTGTCCTACAGACAAAAGGCCATAAAAATTGTGTAAAATTAAATTTGAGGGAACCTAGTCAGTTATTGATAAAAAATATTCATGCTAACTGGCTGCAGTACAACCATGCAAAATCTGATAAGCATCATACACCTGTCTTCATAAATGAAGCCCATCTCAAATTAAAACAAGTTCCCACAGTTTATGGTATTATAAAACAAGAGCTGCAAATTTATGACAAGAATACAGCATTAGAACTTCAACTTAGTGACTTATCCCCATTGAAAAAATCTTTACTTGAATTCAATTTGATAGTACCACAGCAAGATATTATGCAATACCTCATTCAATGGCAGAGATATAGAAAATACTGGTGGAGTAGTGTGAGTATTTTTTTATTTTCAGCAAAATAGCTGCTAATTACTGCATTCATCACCACTGCAAAAATGGTGAAGGTAAACATTGCAAAGAAACCGGCCTGCAGTGGCGAAGGGTGAATTTATGACAGAGGTAAGCCGGAATAAAAAAAAATGCCAAAAAAAAATTCAATTATGAATTGACTATAGTGTGGTTATGTTCTGAATTTTCCAAGGGAAGCCGGTGGGAATCGAGTTGTATGGTACCTTCGCCACTGCCGGCCTGTCTTAGAACCAAAAATTCGAAGGCATGTGACATCGTCCAACCTGCACTGGATCTGCTTAGTAGATTACAGCCTGCTCCCTCTCGAAGAAAGGAGGCCTGTGTGCCAGCAGTGAGAACATTACAGGCTGATTATGCTGCTATGCTACTGGATTGTGGCTATTAACCTTTTAACCACTTATGTCGGATTAATCCAACAAATATTTTCGTGCCCATTCCGCCAGATTCGTATATATACGACCAAATAACACTGCTCGTTTAATCTGTATTATTAATTTATTATTACATCATCACAGCTCCTTTGGATAACTGATATTTATTTACGATAACTGATATAAAGTCCGGCCTTAAAAGGTTAATGTAGTAAACTAACTATGTAACCATTGTCTCATTGTAATCTATTGTTTAGTTAATGTCTTTCCATTACAATTTGCAGATATCAACAACACCTAGTTTATTCTCTACAAATGAGTTCAGGTATGAAAACAAGTCTGCGAATGTGGATATAGTTGCGCAATTGCCAAGCGGTCTGCAGCCTGTGGAAAACCTCAGTTTTAAAGCTGATGTAAATGTAAGAAACTAATGTTTGAGACACCAAACTATACTAACTCAAAATAGACCAACCAGCTCTAACATTTTGAGTTCGAAATTATTTTTTGCACTAAGTAAATTTTCTTTTTTCATAATAAATTTGCAGGGAAAAGCTAGCCGACTCACATGTTCTGTGTGTTTAGAAAATGCATTGCTCATTCTTTTACTGGATGGGCTAAATATTATTACTGAGGAAGATTATTTGAGGCTTCACAGGAAAATCGCACCATTCAAGATTTCTTTTGCTGTGGCTTCAGAAAGTATGAATAGAATAATCTATAGCATCTTTATCATATAACAGGATTCTGATTGATTTTATGTACTTAATTGTTTTATTTATATCTGTTACAGAACAATCAGCCAATGAGGCCTCTTTATGTAAACTAGCAACTCTTCTGTATCATAAACTGGAATTAAATAATGTATCAGCATGGTTACCAGATTTTTCACTTCCGTTGGATTTGCAGGTTATTTTTTTATCATAACCAGATACCATTAAAGGAGAATGGGCGTTATTATATGAGTTGCGTCCCAACCCTTGTAACAAGTTGCGACTAGTATAAACATGTTCATTTAGGCTTTTTTATGAATAATAATCCAAGTTGCTATTACAATTGCGTGCAGGTCAAAAGTAATTGGGCTTCAAGTGAAAAAAAGGTTTTTGTATTAAATAATGCTTTAGGTAATAGGTAATACAGGCTGGTGTCCGCAACTCCACGTCAATGCGCGTATTTTGCGTACTAAATAATGCTTTAATCATAATATCAATCAATACTTTTTTACATTTTGTGTTACATATCTACATAATTATTACATTTATAATAATTGTACATTAATCACAGGCAGTAACAGTTGCTTTTAGTCAGTTATTAATAAACGCACATTTGAAAATACATAAACAAAAAAAAAGATACAATTTCACTGAATAATTCCCTTATGTAGGAGTATGCCTCAAACAAATGCACATTGTATACATATTGGTACTTGTGATATAATAATAGATTCATTAAGTAGTCTCTATATTCTATCGAAAATAAAAAAAATTAAAACCTAACTTAACTAAAACTATACACAAACTAAAATATAGCGTCGAAAAATTAATCCGCATCGCTGGCGACTGGTAACGTACCCAAGAGACTGGCTGCATTACTTACTAACTATTTGACGGTGATTTACTTTTAATAATGGTTATTATCTATAATAATGTCGTCCAAAAATGTCGCGGGTAACAATATGCTTGGCTGGTGTCTTCCCCAGCCAAGGTACCAAATGATACTCATTATATGAGCGCAAGTACCCACTGTTCTTTTTCCAGTCAAACATGAGCAATAATAATGTGCAATTGTATCTCTCGCCGTGTCTGCTCTACTTTTTATCAATATATACGAATAATAAATCCTACCAGATACATGTCGCGATTTTATCCGCCCCCTAAAAAGAATACCTTCTGAAATATTTATATTATATCGCACAAGGTTAGGAATAGCTCCTGTGCATATTTCGATTGTGTACATGCCGTTTCTTACGTGTTCGCTCAAATAAGACCGGGCAAGCTTTATTTGGTAACTACCTAAAGAAATTAATAAAAGGTCTTCTTCTGTTAACACTGGAAACTGCAATAATTGATTGTCATCCGCAGTTATAGCGCGAAAAGAAGCTCTCTGTCGATTTATATTGTTTTCGATGACATAGACACTTAGGCTGTTGGCCATATGCATCCTCCCATATGAAACTTCTATTATTTCTTGAGCTCGAGGGTGGTCTTTTAACAGCTCTCTAAATGTATTTAAAAGAGCAGCAAAAATGCGTATTTCAATGAACATTATATGCGTCATTATAAACAGAGGAGTAACAATTTAAAATACGGTAGTACAGCACAGCTATAAAAAACTGAGAGCATAAGTGGGTATATAGCACTAGATAAATAATGGCATCTAGAAGCACCATAGATCAATGAAATTACGAATCGCTGGCACAACTGACTTTTATTTTGACATGTAAAAAAGAGTAAAAAACTATAAATATAAAAAAGATAAAAACCTTAATAAAACAAAACTTAATAAAACTCATAAATATATATACTTATTACAAAAAGTTGCAACAACCGACAACCATCTCTTTCCAACATATAGCCTGTCTCTTAAAATATTTTTCGCTGCTCAGTCCTGCGCTTACAATAAAAAAAAACAATGGCAGTGCGCGGCGCAGGGTAGTAGAGGGAGTGCTGGGGGGTGTTGGGTTAGAGTAGGAGTAGGTAGTTATAAATAGATTTAGTCCTTTTGTCATTAAAAGACTAATTAATTAAGTTGTATTTAATATTTTATTAAATAAATGAAACTACTATAACACTTTCCCTGCACGAGATACAGAGTTATGCCCATACAAAAAAAAATAACACTCACTGAGATCTTCCATATGATATAGGTAGAAACATGTTACAACACTTGGGACGAAACCGCCCATTCTTCTTTTCCTTTACCCCTTAAAAACATTAAATATTCTTAATTCAAATAAAACTTCGACAATTTCAATACCATCCTGTATTTTGGAGTAGAATGATGTTTGGTTAATCCAAGGAAACGTATTTTAACCACTATTTTCGAATTTTTGTTTTCAGTTTCGCCCTCTAGTCCCTTCTCCTGAACTAAACCGGTTATAGTGTGTTTGTATTATTTATACGGTTGTATTATTAATAATAAAAAATGCGCTTATTTCAGATAAAAGATAATCTAAAGATGGGCGTCACTTATACGGGAATCCTAGAAGACGAAACACTAAAATTCGGGATTTTTAAATTAATGAACAGTAGTACAAAATTGATGGTAATGTTTCATTTAATTCTTGCATGGCCTTTTAAAGTGAAAACTTCTTTAGCGGCGTTGCACACTTTATGTAATGGGTAAAAAATGTTAAACTCGTTACTCGCGTCAGGACACGTGACCGTCAGGAGATATTCCCCCCCCCCCCCCCCCCTCTCTTTCTACAGCGGCGCCAACCGAAGTGAACCAAGTGAGACACGATAATGGACGGACGGACGGACGGACGGTGACGGTGACGGTGATGGTGATGGTGGATGTGGATGGATGGATGGACAGCTGATGGCTCGACCGTCTGTGTAGTAGCCACACTGCTGTGTATTCGTAAAATTCGTGTATATAAAGTGTTTAAAATATGGAAATTGAACAAAGTGCATCGATTAATGAAAAAAGTGACGCAGAAATAGTGAAAAAAAATTAGTTATATTAATTCAATTAATAATTGATTTATTTCAACGTTAATATTCAAGTTTTCACTTCTGCCGGCACTCCCGGAGTGCAACCAGTCTTTTTTTTTTATTATATGTTTATTTGTATTGTTATAGATTAGTATCTACTCAGTACGGTAACACTGTTAGATCTGTTCTAGGACTAGACTTGATTTTTTTAATAAGTTTTTTGGTAGGGGATCTTATGCCACCTCTCGAGCTACTCTTACCACATCAAGAGGTACTAACCCTGTACCTAAGCCTTGCCGCCTCTTTTCGGTAATATGAGACGAAAACCATGTTTTTCATTTTTAATTCTGTTAGTATAGCGCTACAAGGTTATTGTGGTGCGTGGCCGAAATCAGAACTAATGCTTCCATCTTGTTTTTTGACATATACATTTCAAGTGACATTTCAACACTGTTTACCAACAGATCCTCCTTATTAATATCATTCAGACACCAAAGGATCCTTGTACAGTCAGTTAACAGTTATTTTACCTCTGAATTTGCATTACTGTCAAAATCTTATTGAACTTTATTTGCGTTACAATAAGGTTGCAGTTGGGCTGCTGTCATTAACAACTTTGTCAGATTCATAGAGATCTTTATAGTCTTTACAATAAGGTTGCTATTGGGTTGCTGCTGTCAGAGGTAAAATTACTGTGAAAGGACTGTAGCAGTATAATTAGTGCGTCTTGGAACAATAATTATATGATGCTAATTGGTCTAAATAGTTTTTTGTAAATGTGTATGTCTCATTTTTTACCTCAAAAAAGATTAAGTAAAGACAATGTGTTTTAATATGATACATCATCTTTTTTTTATTACAAAAATACTTGTTTTTAACCATCGGCCATGCCCGTTTAGATATTATAATCAAAATCAATTTACTCCATAACAACGATTTATCAATTATTTACTTCGTCCCAGCTTCTCAGTTTGATAAATTATACCTCACCTACCAAATTATATTTTTTTGATTGGTGGATTTTATTTGCTAAATTTCCAAAACGGCTTTCGGCCCTAGGTCTCTAAAAGTCCTGGCCTGTGAATGAGAAGAAGCAAACGAAAACTTGTGACGACTCTAACCGCCCGGCCACGATTTTTGGCTTAGCGGCAAGCGGCGCGGTGTCATTGACAAATGCACTGCTAGCGTTGACGCTGCGAGCGCTCGCCGCCCCGCGCTAAGCTGCCGTTGATAGCGGTAGGGTCGTGGCCAGGCCGTAAGGCACCTGTCCCACCGCTGTCGAGAAAGCAGCTATCTATCAACTATATTCTCGTGCAAGAAACGTACAGACGCCAGCACATCAAGCTACCCGAAACTGTCAAATATTCCCAATCAAACTTGAACCTAATGCTTCAGCGATAAAGTTGAAAATCTATTAAAGAAATTTGACAGATTGTAGTAGCTTGATGTGCTGGCGTCTGTACAATAGATGTAGGTAGGTCCCGCCCCGTGTCACTAAAAGAGAGAGGTACCTACATAAAATATATTAATAGTTGATTGCTGACTGTTCAAAATTGCCATGCCGTGCCGGCGAGAACTCTCTCAACTAGTTTGTCGCAGCGACAAGAGCTATCAAAGAAAATACTCGATCTCGATCAGCGACGCTCCAAGAGACTCTCGTTTGCTGCATACGCATACCAGCAAGTGACTGGGCAGTCTTTATTCTCGTCGCACTCGCTCATAGCCCAGCGACAAAACTATCCGAAATACACACACACTCGCTGCGCGTTGCTCGCCAACTCGTTTCTAGTTGCTAGCTCTACTCGGTCAGCGGGAGGACAGGTACCTCATCCTCATGTACCTAAAGTTTCTGCGACAACATTTTTGGTACTAAACGAAATCCATACTATTTTATTATTATAAAATCGAAAGTAACTCTGTCTGTCTCTATGTTACCTTTTCACGCCTAAACCACTGAACCGATTAGATGAAATTCGGTATAGAGATAGTTTGCGTCCTGGGAAAGGACATAGGATAGTTTTTATCCCGATATGCCCCCGGGATCGAAACTTATGCGGGTGAAACCGTGGGGCGCAGCTAGTGTCTCATAAATGTTCAACGAAATGAGTTACATGTTTAGGAATATTCGCCATAATATAGAACACATAAAACATATTATTTGTTTATGCAATTAAGGTTCTTTTAGGTCTTTTCTATGGCAATTACAATCACGTCTTATTATTTCCCCCGTTGGGTGTCTTAGGCGCTCCACACACTGCACCGCGCTCCGTCGCGGTGAGCAGATGAGCGCTCATGCGCGCGGAGTTGAATTTGTATGTAAAAATCTGCTCACCGCGACGGAGCGCGGTGCAGTGTGTGGAGCGCCTTATACTTTAATACCCCATCTGTCTCTACATTTATTGCTTAATTTTCTTTTTATCTTTCAGGAACAAGTGCATGTAGCAGATTTTTGTAAGTATGCAGCGTTAATATTCAAAAGTAAGACATAATTATTGTTGAAATTAGTGTAAATAGAGAATAAACTTTTTTGTTTGATGTTTAACTTGCGTTTAATTATTTCATTATAAACTAAACTCCTTTAATAATAAATCAAAGAATGAAGCTAGGCAAAACATATCAGTTCATAATTACGAACAAAACATACAAACGTTCCGTATGTAGGGTACCGTACTTGCTAAAGTTCGGCGGCCTATTTTACCAGCTCCGGGTTGGTTCTTGTCTTCATATTCATTAACTAGCTTCTGCCCGCGACTTCGTCCGCGTGAAATTCGTACTTTCCTCTAAAAGTTTCGTAAAGGTATGTTGGTATGATCTTTATAATTAACTTAAATAAATAAGTATTTGGGCCAATTTTTAAGTTTATAGAACAAAGAAATCAGATTTTTCAAAGAAACTATCCCCGCTTTTCACCCCCACAGGGGTAGAATTTTGAAAAATCGTTTAAGTTGTGTTCATAACTTGACTCAAAGTTTATTTATACCAATTTTCGAGCTAATCAAGCCACGCAGTAAAATCCTCCCCTTTAAAATTAACTACCTCTTTTCATACAGTTAGGGGTAGATTTTCGAAAAACCCTGATACACGTTATTAATTATTTTTAGTCCTTAGTATAAATGCTGAGTTTCAAGTTAATCGGACAGGGCGTTAAAATTCTTCCATACAAATTTTAACACCCTCCCATTATCTCTTTAGGGGGTATTTTAGAAAAACGAAAAATTCCAAACTTCATAATTTACTTAGATAAGTATTCGTGCCAAGTTTCAAGGTTATTAACTCAATAAATAAGATTTTTCATACAAACAAAATCCCCCCTTTTCACCCCCTTAAAGATTGAATTTCCAAAAACCCCTTTTTATTCGATACCTACTCTGCACAAAGAACACAACCTCCAAAACTCATTTCCCTAGGACCAGCGGTTTAGACTGTGCGTTGATATTTCTGTCAGTTCGTTCATCCCCCTTTGGGGGAGAAATTATCAAAAACGCTGAGACACGTATAAATAAATTTTCAATCGTTAGCCTAAATACAAAATTTGAAGACCCTAACTTTTAAACTGACGGACTTTCATACACAACTTCATCCCCCTTTTTAACCCTTTGGGGTTGGAATTATCAAAAATGCTGAGACACATATAAATTAATTTTTAGTCGTCAGCCTAAACACAAAATTTGAAGATCCTAACTTTAAAACTGACGGACTTTCATACAAACTTTCATCCCCTATTTAACTCCCTTAGGGGTTGAATTTAAAAAAATCCTTCCTAATTCCTTGTCTACATTATAAAGGGAACCATTGTGTAAAATTTCAAAATAAATACCTATAACTACTTTAATTAATAAAAGTACCTACGCTTAATAATTTGTAATTTGAATGAATATTTAAACACTACCAAAACAACTAATACGTGGTCCTAACTTTAGCTACCTTACACTTAAAATCTAAGTGACTATTTAAACTAAAATATTCTTATAGAATTATAACCAGAAATATATACAACTCACAACAAAAAAGAAATGAAAATAAAGCAGAAACGCCTGTGCAATACTATCTACCTATACCTACTTCACTTAAAAATAAATACTTATAACTACTTTAATTAATAAAAGTACCTACGCTTAATCATTTTTAATTTGAAACACTACCAAAACAACTCATACATATTTTACAAAATAACAACAAAAGAAATTCAAATAAACTATTTAAAGACTAAAAGTCGCGCTGATAAGCACGGTTTCTCAATATCAATTATTGTCTGTCAATAAGGTCGACCATCGAACGCTCTGAACGCATCAACAGTCAAATATTGAATGCATGAAGCTCGCTCTCGGACCTCCCGCCTTTTTATACCCTACCGCCGCCACGACCCGTGTCGAGCGCGGCAACCGTTACACAAAAATAATCCTTATAGCATGATTCAGTATTCACGATGGCGATGCGCGATGGCTTATTTCATGTATAAGCACAGAATACTTAAAGTACTGCGTACAGAAAGGCCACTCCCTTCCCCGCACTAACATCAGTTACCGCACCTCACCCCGCACTTCGATGTGTTCGTCGCCTGCTCTTTAACAATGGCGCTCGCATACACAAGAACCGCAGCGCTGTACCTACCTACTGCTGACACGAACACATTATTTTTTTAAAGTTTTATATTTTGTGTTAATCACGATGGTTGTATATTGTGCATTATTTGGATGCTTATCTTCATCGAGGAACGATAAAGACAGGAGTTTCTTTCGGTTCCCGTAACATGAAAGAAGGTAAGGAACAGCAACTCAAATATCCTTTAAACCCATAAAAATAAAAGCTAGTATATTACAGACAAACAAGTTAAGCCAGTGTAGTGATAATTTATTTTCATAATTTTCTCTATTATTCATTTATTTTCCAAGAGTTCTTCGTTTTAGAACAATTAAAACTTCCGTAATATTAACATACCAAATTGCTCTCTCTCTCTTTATTGTCTTAGTTATGTCTCTTTCTTTCACGTTCTATTCGTTCTTCGACTTGAAAAGTAGTACAATAGAAATGTTATTAATTAGATTTCTGTGAGTACCTAGTGTCGCGGCGCGCGGCGCCCCATTGTTGCATACGTTCGGGCAGCGCCGCCGCCTACGCAATACTGCGCCAGCCAGCCCTACTAGATTTCACGCACACATTTACACGTATACAAACGTCATTTGTCAATGTAGTGGTAGTAGGTAATTATTTTGCGAGCGTTGTATGGAGTGTCCGGGGTGTGGTATAAGTTTGGTGTTTCTATACCGATTTCTATGATTCTTTTTTTATTGAATAGGTAATAATGTTAACTTTTTTAAATTAGGGATGAGTGAGAGTATTATAAACGTAAGAGTAAACAAATATAATCGGAATGCTCCGAACTGCTAAGCTATCAGGAGTTACACGTGTTATTGTGAGTCAACCATAAAAGATAGACATATGCTGTTGCGGGATATTTTTTAGACAATTTTATGTAGAATATTTCCGTCATACATGATTTCTATGTAACTTTAACCATTAAGGCTGCACACGCGACGGAAGCTTAAAAAATGGAGTAACTTCTCCCGTTTTCCCAACATTTCCCTTCACTACTCTGCTCCTATTGATTGTAGCGTGATGAAAAGTATACTATAACCTGCCCAGGAGTATGAAGAATAATTGTACCAAGTTTCGTTAAAATCCGTCCAGTAGTTTTTGTTTCTATAAGGAACATACAGACAGACAGACAGACAAAAATTTTACAGATTGCATTTTTGGCATCAGTATCGATCACTAATCACCCCCTGATAGTTATTTTGAAAATATATTTCATGTACAGAATTGACCTAACTACAGATTTATTATAAGTATAGATAATTCAATCAGTCTACCTTTTCATGTCTTTCAATAATAAAATAGATATTTCCTATACAAACACTACGTGTCCTGATGTCCTTGAACAGCAGTTGATAAATAAAATACACGTAATTCTACTTGAATAATACTTGATAGTCCGTTGATGATTTGATTATTTACAGCTATGAACGCTTTACAGCCGCATTAAACACGTAGCTCTTTAGACTGGCACATAAAATTATTACCTGTGATAAGGTGTTTTTCACCCATTACGCTAAACGCCCTGTGAAATATGTATGTAGGGAATAGATAGATGACCTCTATTAGTTTTTCAGGCGCGGGCGGCGAGGTGCCTTCGCCGGGAGCGGGCTGCTCAAGGAACATGATTTACTCTAGGGAGGGGCTGCTTGTAGCGGTATCTACAACGCCACATGCGAACAACGCGTCATAATGACATCACGCAAATCCTGCATCTCGCAAGCAGAGTTTACCGCGCAACTAGCATAGATACAGTGTGCGTTACTCCAGCGGAATGTTGTCGCTTTTCAGGATTTCGGCTTGACAGAAATTAGTACCCCATCTCGTGTAATTGTGCCCGAAATTAATAATTTGTGCGTCCAGCCGATCCAAAGATATTCACGAAAAACAGATTCCGCTGGAGTAACGTTACTGCAGGGGCAGCGGCATGTTTTTTTACCAGTGGTCGTAGCTGAATACAAACTAGCTTCTTAGATAGATATAATTTGTGCCTAATTGTGCCCAAAAAATATAATTTGTGCGTCTTGAGGTTTCAGAGATTCAAGATGCCGCTGGGGTAAATTTTAGCAAATTGCTGTATCTCTTAAACGGCATGACATACAACTACGATTTTTTTTACTACGGTGGGTCGTAATTTTTGCTTAATTTGTGCAATTTTATTTTTTCTATAATCGACACCTTTGGAAAATTAGAATTTTTTTCAAAAACCCTAAAATCGATCCTCGCGCTTCAATGAGAAACCCTAGAAACTTACCAATTATGGTGGTTTGTACCTTTCATGAACTCAAAGCATCATGTGAAATTCGATGTTTCTATTCCAACTCCTTAGAGAGAGTTATTCGATTTGAATTAAAATCTGGCTCCAATACATGAGTTATTATTAAGTGACTGTAATTATGATTATACTAATAACTAGTACCTTTATTAAATTGTTTATCCTTAAAGTTTCAGCTGAAAAAACCTTCTAATTACTTAGATATGAGAAAAAAACGATAGGAAAAAATCCGACTTCCAAAAAAACACTACAAAGTGAAAAATAACTTTAATTTCGAAAGTCGGTGTCTTTAGATCTGTATTTTAGTTTTTTGCCA
Source organism: Amphipoea lucens (assembly GCA_947508005.1). Classification (NCBI taxonomy): domain Eukaryota; kingdom Metazoa; phylum Arthropoda; class Insecta; order Lepidoptera; family Noctuidae; genus Amphipoea; species Amphipoea lucens. The sequence goes on from OX382358.1 coordinate 11,289,859, forward strand.
CCGACTTCCGAAATTAAAGTTATTTTTCACTTTGTAGCATTGATATATCGATACCTTTAGACTCAAAGGGCGTAAACGCCAATTTGGACAAAATGACTTTTTGATGCAGTTATGTTCAGTTTTTTTTTTCTCTATCAATCTGTGTATTTAAAACTGCGAAATTCGCAAAATTAAGGCTAATACGACCCACGTGATTTTTGAAGATTTTTTAAAGACATGAGGCGTATTTGATATAATTTTTATTTTATTGGTTATTTAGGTAACATGCACAATTATTAAAAAAACTTAAAGGTCGTATAATAAAATCGTTAACCAAAACTTGAGCATACGCCCTTCTTATTCTCGTATGAAAATAAAGTTGACTCATACGACTTAACGTTGATGCCGCAAAATTTTGGTCATATCATCGCTCTGTGGTGCATACACCCCTATTATCCCGTTAAAAAATTAAAGATGACTTATACGCCCTAACTGAGATTATCTCGAAAAAATCAACTGTATCCTGTCCCTACCGAGTAGAAGTCCTCGATCACACAGACTTGCTTAATTTTGAAGACCTAGTTGAAAAAACATTCACACCCTCAGTTTAAAAAAAAAAGTGCGCATCCAACAAATATGAACGGCGACTTTTAAGAAAAAGTATCGCGATGAAATAAGAGTAAAATATTCAATGATTGAGGACGCAGAGGAAATTCGAGTAACATTGCATGAAGGTGATCTAAAAACAAAAAAGGAAAAGGGAAAGGAACAGCAACGGCCAAGAGTAAGTTGAAGGGTAAGGGTAAGGGGAAGTCAAAGGCAAGCACAGACAACACAAAAGATACTGTTGCAGCGGTTGATGACTCCAGACAAGACATTCCAGGACCTATAATAAAGCCTGCCTACAATGCCAGATTGCCTATATCCAAGGCCAAATATAAAGATTTGATGAGACTTTGTGATAATGGAACCATTCCAAAGACTTATCACAATGAGTATCGTCGACTTCCTTGTGAAGAAACCGTTTGTGACTTTTTCCTCATAGTGATTACGAAGAAAACCAAGAAATGGATGTAGATTAGAGCTCCAACACTTTCAATTGGTTTTTTTTTAGTTTTTTTTTTTAAGTAATTTTATTGTTAGTTAAAAGCATTTTGTCTTAGATGGGGCTTCTAGTTTTTTACCATAATTTAATAAAGTAGTTATTCTTGTTGTGATAATTAAGAATGTTGTAACGATTCCAAAGAATATCTGTTATTAAAGTAATGTAGAGAAAAAGCGACTACAGTAGAAGTGCCCGTAACTCTTACCCTAAAGTTTATAGAAAAACGCACTTCTTCACAGGCTCAGGCTCTGACATAGACTCTAATTAATGTCATAATGATAATAAAGATTTTGAAATGATTGTTTTTTGTTATACTGATTCCGTATCAAGCTCTTGTTTATCTGGGTTTTAGTTCTAGTAAATCTTAGCCATGTTTTTCAATGACAACTAGTAGGTATTTGCGTAACCTTAAGCCAAAAGTTTGAGATTACGATGGCCAACGTTTTTAGTAGAGGTTTTTATGAACACATAATTATAAATAAATAATAACAATGAGTTGACTTTGATTTAAAAATAACGATCGAGCAGTTAAAAGCATTGTGTAATTATTAGCTAAATACTTCTCCGGTGACTGTGTTATATACCCCTTCTTTACAACAATAGATGCTTGTAGTGATGTTTAAACCCTAACCGTTTATCATAATGGTATGAATATTATGTACATACTTCTCCGTTGACTGTCAATACACCCCTTTTCAGCAACAGAGGACGCTTTAAGTGACCTATACACCCTAAGCATTTTACAGACAATGTAATATTTTGGGTTGTAAACAACATTTTTTTATTTTTTTGGGGGCGTATAGCAATCCTATTTTCTTTATTTATTAATTTATCCTAAATAATATATAATCGTAGTGTTTATCTTAAACATTTAATAATGTGGGCCGAAAATGAACTTACTCAGTCTTGAAACAAAAAAGTTATGATTTTTTTCTTAAAATATTTTTTGTTTTTTGCTTTTCCTGAAAAGTGGCCTTTTGGCGTTTACGCCTTTTGAGTCTAAAGGTATCGATATATGTTACACTAGATTAGTAATTACCGCGCCAAGGCGTTGCCACTTGACATAAGGCCACAGCCGTATGAGCAGCTAACGTCACTTCAGTGATTCAGTGCTCTGTGTGGCGCCAAATTGAACTGAACGGAGTGACACGCGACAAAAATGGGTAAATGCGTTGTGAAAGAGTGCGATTCAAGATCACAAAAACACAAAAAAACGAGTGTGCTTATGACCACACGACTGAAGTGAAACTTCAAACGTATTTGGCTATGAGAGGAAGGGAGAAAGAAAATGTGCGCACGCCATGGAGCACAACAACCAGTAAATGGTGTAAAAACCCAGTCGCATAAATACGTACCTTCCCTACTCGCCCGATCACACGTTTTCGTAACGCATTCGCCAGTTTACTCCCCAAGTCAAGCGCGCCTAAAGAAGTTTCACTTCAAAAATTAACCGGAATTACTTTCCACACGTAAGTTTATTGTTTCTGTGTTTATATCAACGTAAAAACGCAATAAAATGTAGAATTTTGTAAATTAGGGTCAGTGTTACCACTAAAAACTTAGTTTCAGTTTCCCACATTTGTGGGAGATTTTAATTATTTGAATGGAATAAGTGATTTTAAACATTTTTTTAACAATAATAACGTTGCAGGGTGCCTAAAGATGCAGCACGCCATGAGAGATGGGTGGAAACAATACGATTGCTTCCCTTTTATTAATAAATGCCATTTATAAATACTTAAAAATAAGATTGTATTACGAAAGCAAATTATTCACTCAAACCTACAAAAAAGAGTCTGTGGCGAAAAGCCACAATTCCAAGCCGGGAAGAAATGTAAAATAATTATGTATAGTCTATGCTTCCGGCTTGCGAGAAAAAAAATAGGACTCGACTCTATGGACTGAGACCAGAGGTGTGCATTTCGAATTGTCCCTGCTATCTGATTCTGATAACCTGCTAAATGGTGTAATACTACAATTTTCATCTGTCTATACCAAGTTGTAACATGAACATGTGTTTTTCGTATAAATACACCCTTTCAAGACAAACAGCAAGTGTTTATGTCACCTATCTGCACTAGAAACGGATCCCCTCAATGGTGACCCCGTCTCCGTTGTACTTGGAGTAAGCTTTGGACATCGGGCGCCTTCTTACGCGCCTTCGACCTGTTCCCGCAGCAGTGGAAGAATCGCTACGTACGGGAACGATTGTGAGCCGGCCGGCATTAACTTCCAGAGGAATTGCGTCCGCTCCCGCCCCGTTCGCATTTGGCTACTCTCCGCTTCAAATTCTTGTGAAATAACAGCAAAATGTTGGGATACCTACGTAGTGCAATGTGATAAGTGCCATTCATCATCCATCATTTCACGTAAAATTTTCGTACTGCCGCACCGCCATTTTATTTTCATCGGGTTCGCGGGGTTCGCATAACTACCTACGCAACGCCACGTGTTAGAATCTTTTACACCTGAGTTGGCTTGCATAATGGACCGCCTTGATGAGCTTTCAAGGAAAGTCGAAGCACTCGGCTCTGACCGCTCTCGCTCCACCACTCGCTCCCAGTCTGCTTCACGGTCATCTAGCAAAACTGGTGACCAAATGTGCTGGTACCACAGACGTTTTCGGGAGAAGGCCAGCAAGTGCATTACACCCTGCTCGTGGAAACCCCAGAAAAAGGGAAACCTGCCCAGCAGTCAGTAGAGGCGGCATCTGATTGCTCAAACCCTGGCCGCCGGCTGTTTGTGACGGATTCTGAGTCTGGTCATAACTACCTTATTGACACTGGCTCAGACATTAGCTGTTTCCCACGTCACCTGCTCAAAGGACGATACACACCCACCACTTTTGACGTCCGCGCCGCAAATGGGAGCTCTATCAAGACCTATGGTACCATTCTTTTGCGCTTAAATCTCGGACTTCGCAGGGAATTTAAATGGAATTTTATCATTGCAGACGTTGGCACGCCCATCATTGGCTCCGATTTTTTGGCTGAATACCACCTGATGCCGGACTGCCGCAACCAGCGACTGCTAGATGGCCGCACCAAACTCTTTATTGCTGCAATATTTGGGAAGAGCAATCAAACTAGCGTCAAGACAGTAGTAGCAGAGTCTCCTTTCGCCAACCTGCTGTTGGAGTTTCCTGACATAACGCGACCACCTGGGTTGCCACGCGTCGTGAAACATGCAACACTGCACTACATTATTACTACTGATGGTCCACCGGTTGCGTGCCGCCCACGCAGACTCGCACCGCAGAAACTCCAGATCGCGAAGAAAGAGTTCGAGGAGATGATCAGCTGTGGAACATGTCGACCCTCCAGCAGTCCCTGGGCATCACCGCTGCACCTGGCTCGTAAGGGTGAATACGGATGGCGTCCTTGTGGGGACTATCGAGCGTTAAACGCACGAACAGTTCCTGACCGCTACCCCGTCCGCCACATAGCTAACTTCGCACATAACCTGGCTGGTGCTACTATCTTCAGCACCATCGATCTGGTGAAGGCCTACCAGCAGATCCCGGTAAACGACGAAGATATTTGCAAGACTGCCATCACGACACCTTTCGGGCTATTCGAGTTTCCCTTCATGACCTTTGGTCTGCGCAACGCTGGACAGTCTTTCCAGCGCTTTATGGACGAAGTCTTGAGGGGGCTCGACTTCTGCTACCCGTACATCGATGACATCTTGGTGTACTCCCGCACTCCGGTAGAACACGCCGAACATCTGCGTGTCCTGTTCCGGAGGCTGCAAGAGTATGGCGTCGTCGTAAACCCATCAAAATGCGTGCTCGCTGCTCAAGAGGTGATTTTTCTCGGCTACCGGATCAACAAAGACGGTTCCAGCCCACCCCTGGAGAGAATCGAAGCCCTAAAGAATTTCCCTCTGCCTAATACGGTCGAAGGTCTTCGCAGATTCCTAGGCATGGTAAACTTCTACCGCCAATTCCTTCCAAAAGCAGCGAAACTTCAAGCACCGCTTATTGACGCTTTGGCGGCCACCAAGCTGAAAGGCCCCAAACCTATGCCCTGGACGCCAGAGCTGGAGCTTGCGTTCAACAGCTGCAAGGAACACCTTTCCACTGCTACGCTCCTAGCTCATCCCATTCCTGATGCTCCATTGGGACTCTTCACTGATGCATCGTCCAGTCACATCGGAGCTTGCCTGCAACAAAATATCAAAGGCCATTGGCAACCGCTTGCTTTCTTCAGTAAGAAGCTGACACCGAAGCATTCCACTTGGCCAGCTTACCACCGGGAATTACTTGCTATTTATGACGCCGTACAGCATTTCCGCCACGTGTTAGAGGCTCAACACGCAACAATTTACACGGATCACAAGCCTCTGATCTTCGCTTTCACGCAACGGCGAGAAAAGTTGGCCCCGGTTCAACTTAACCACTTGTCCTTCATCTCTCAATTTACCACGGACATAGTCCATATCAGCGGGAAGGACAATGTAGTCGCAGACACCTTGTCTCGAGTCGAGGCACTTAGTCTCGAAGACAACTTCGCCGCCCTCGCCGAAGAACAGGCGACCGACGAAGAGCTGGGCAAGATGCAGTCTAATTCGTCTTTGAAACTGGAGAAAGTTACTGTTCCAGGGACAGACATATCTATTATATGTGACACAGCTACGGGAAGATCAAGACCTTACTTGACACCATCTTTTCGTCGTATATACTTTGACAAGCTACACAACCTTAGTCACCCTGGTGCGCGAGCATCCGTGCGCCTGGTGTCTGAACGATTTGTGTGGCCTGGTATGAATAAAGATTGCCGAAACTGGGCTCGATCCTGCTTGAAGTGCCAGCGCAGCAAAATCTCCAGGCACACAGTCACGCCCCGTGGAAATTTCCCCACTCCGACGAACCGTTTCCGCCACGTCCACATCGATATCATCGGTCCTCTTCCACACAGCAGAGGTTTTCAATACTGTCTGACGGCTGTCGATAGATTCACTCGCTGGCCGGAGGCCTGGCCGATGATCACCATGACGGCGGAAGAATGCGCTGAAACGTTTTTTAGGGAATGGATTTCTCGCTTTGGCGTCCCCTCTCTCTTAACAACGGACCAAGGACGTCAATTTGAGTCCGCCTTGTTTCAGAGCCTCCTGCAGCACTGTGGAATTAAACGCGTGCGCACTACCAGTTACCATCCGTGTGCGAATGGTCTGGTGGAACGCATGCACAGACAACTAAAAGCTGCCTTGATGTGTCACGAAGACACTTGGCACAGAGCCCTGCCCGTCGTACTCCTGGGAATGCGCTCTTGCCTCAAAGATGACCTGCAAGCTTCTTCGGCCGAGCTGGTGTACGGGGAACCCCTGTACTTGCCAGGCGAATTCATGACTCCATCTTCGCCATCGGTTAGCATCGAAGACCACAACTTCGCCACACAACTACGAAGTCATATGGCTCATTTGAGACCTACTCAACCATCGCGTCATGGGCAACGGTCGACCTTTGTGTTCAAGGACCTCGATTCAACGTCGCACGTTTTCTTACGAGACGACTCTGTCAGGCCCTCGCTTAAACCACCATACTCAGGACCACATAAGGTGGTCGCACGTCATGAAAAAACAATTACCATCTCTATCAATGAAAAGCATGTACAGGTGAGCCTAGATCGGGTCAAACCGGCGTACGTTTTAGACGAAACCTCCTCATCGACGTGTCGAGCCCCAGCTTCAGCACCTGTTCTTCCTGCCGCGTCTGAAGCACCCTCCAGACCAGCTGCTGCAACTGACCTTGAATCCAATACTCCTGATCCAGTTAGTACTGCAAGGCCTGAGTCTCATAGACCGAACTATACCACACGTTCGGGCAGGAAAGTTCAATTTAAAGTTCCGGTTGATGTTTAAGTTTGATTTTATTCATTATTAAAAATTGTGGCTCCCCCATTTTAGCAAAGTTTTTTTTAGTTTTTAATCTTAAGTGTTTGTTTTGTATTTTGTTGTACGGATGACCTTATTCTCTCCGTAGGGGGGTGATGTGGCGAAAAGCCACAATTCCAAGCCGGGAAGAAATGTAAAATAATTATGTATAGTCTATGCTTCCGGCTTGCGAGAAAAAAAATAGGACTCGACTCTATGGACTGAGACCAGAGGTGTGCATTTCGAATTGTCCCTGCTATCTGATTCTGATAACCTGCTAAATGGTGTAATACTACAATTTTCATCTGTCTATACCAAGTTGTAACATGAACATGTGTTTTTCGTATAAATACACCCTTTCAAGACAAACAGCAAGTGTTTATGTCACCTATCTGCACTAGAAACGGATCCCCTCAAGTCTAAAAGGCAATTGTATACAAAACTAATGTTACATAGCGGAGTGTGATTTCATTAATAAAAAATATTCAAAAGGACAATGTCTTCATTATTTTCATTCGTTATAAACTTCTAATACACATCCAATAAGAAATACATAATTCAAATATTTTAAAAATAATTTACCGTAACGTTTTTTAACGTTTAACGTTTTTAAATGTTGTTTATGGCTTAAAACTTGGGTAAAATTTTGCATGGGTAGGCAACCCCATCCCGCCATTGCATGTTTATATTGCGGTCTTTGTCTAATCTAAGTGACGGTATTATTCTTGCGACTTGTGTCAGTGAGACAGATATATATATGTTTACTTTTAAATGTTTAGTGGTTTCAAAGCTACGTCGTCGCGTTAAAATAGTGGTTACACTTTTTTGACACATTTTATTGAGGTTTGCTTCTCTAGTTATTTAACTCAATGCTTTGTAGTGTTTTTTTGGAAGTCTGTTTTTTTTTTTTTCTTAAAAAGTTTTTATTTCACGCTTTTTAGTGGGTCTGCTTATAATTTATCTAAGTTACAATAGCTTAGTGCTCATCGCCTTTTACAAACAAATTATTGCTTTTCTCGATGCATGGAAGTTAATTGTTGAGGAGTTCTCTAGGTGCACCATCAGCTCCATATCACCATTCACATTGTGACGAGCATAAATTGCTTAGCAACCATATTAAAGTAATCGAATCGCAACCCGTGAAATACTTAGATATTATTGAGTAGTTCCGGTGGCCATCTGTGGTCTCCGTCATCAGTTCCACTTCATCAAATGGTGCTTTCCGAGAGCAAGTGCACGAGTTACTATAAAAAATACCCAAATCGCTATAGGTGTGCCTATAATATTAGGTCCTTACATATGAAATTGGCGTTTTTCGTACTGGCCACTTTAATCACGAATTTCTCCTCTTTGGTAAGGAATTCCAAATTCAAATTTGTACAGCTATTTACTCATGTATTTGTGCTTCGATGACCGTCATTCATTTGTTTTTTTTCTTCTGTTTTTTCTGTTTGCGTCACTCATTTTACAAAATGGAAAATTTAAAATAGGGTGAACGTACCAATCCCAAACCAGTTAAGAAGATATTTTGACTTTAATTAACTGTCATTTTAACAGATTTTGACGGAAGACCTTAGTTCTATGTTATTTTTAAAGTTTGCTTAAAGACAAAATGAGGATTAAAAATCATTGCTGCATAAGTATTTAGGAATTGCTGTAATTTTGAGTTAAATCCTAAAAGTTGGACTGTTCCTTAGTTGGACCAACATATACCCGGTTATTGACCAAGATTGAGCCAGTAATTGACCAACGTATTGACTTATACACGAATAAAATAAAAGGCCATTTATTAAATTTTAAAATCAACGTTTACTGAGATCTAACTTTTGTACAGACGCCAGCACATCAAGCTACCCGAAAGTGTCAAATTTTCCCAATCAACTTTGAACCTTATGCTTTAGCAATAAAGTTGAAAATCTATTAAAGAAATTTGGTCAATTAGAATCCAACAGGTTTGCCTAATTTTTCCAGTCACTTGAATTTCTTCCATTGCTTTTTTACATCTTCTTGGTTATACTTGAATTTTTTTTTCTTGGGTGGCATTTCGTGGCTAAAACAAAGTAATCATTATTTGAAGTTAAGTAAGTATTCTAAAATAAAATCGTCCATAGAAAAGGTAAACATGAAAGGTTCACTCTTTACACCCTGAATAAGTATATTGAAAAAAAAATCAAGTCAATTTTAGCAGGACGCCTAAAACATACAATGTCTGGTCAACTCCACGAACACTATGAACGTACCTATCCCAAACCACTGGTCAACTACTGGAATATGTTAATTAAAATCTTCAATTTTGTATTGTTCATCAATATAATCAAAGGGAATTGTTGAAAGATCAATAATAATGACAAAAAACGCAAGTTTAAGAAATAACCAGTAGTAAACCATATGGTCAACTATAGGCAACCTATACAACATGCGTTCCAGTAGTTAACCAGTCTCAGAAACCTATTAAAAACAAAAAATTTGTTCAAATTTATATCTGCAATCATTACACTGATAAATATATTAACTATATTTCACAAAACATTTAAAATTTACTTAAAAAATACTACATTTTAAATGGATTGAACTTTACCTTTCATTGAGCGCTCCTTATAGCAATGGCGGCCGAACGGCGAGTGAACAAGACACGTAGCGACAAAAATTAAAAAGAAAGCTATATTTTTTTATTAATTCACCTGAAATTCACAGTAGTAGATTCTCAAAGATGTAATAAGGTAACCCAGATTTTAAAAATCTATAGATATTGGCGCGTATTCTTAAAATGTTGACTTTTTTACGCAAATGGTCAACTACAGGCGACTGGTTTGGGACTGGTACGTCCACCCTATCGCATTATTTACGAGTACGAGTTCCGCCGTGGCACTAGTGCTGCGGAAACGACTCGAAGGGTGAATGATGTGTATGGCGGTCATGTTGCAAAAGAAAACACAGTTCGTTTTTGGTTCCAACGTTTTCGTTCTGGAAATTTCGACCTGCAGAACAAGCCCCGTGGACGGCCTGAGACCCAAGTTGATAATGGAGAATTGAAGGCTATTGTGGAAGCGGACCCATCGCAAACCACGTCCGATTGTCAGCAATTACAAACCATGATGGAAAAGCTAGCGGCTAAACAACCAAGGCTGGTCAATCGCTCCACGCCACTGCTGCTTCACGACAACGCCAGACCACACACTGCGCAACAGACGGCTACCAAATTAGAAGAGCTTGAATTGGAATGTCTTAGACATCCTCCGTACTCCCCGGACCTTGCTCCAACAGATTACCATTTTTTTCGCAATTTGGATAACTTTTTGCAAGGGAAAAAATTCAACTCCGATGGGGCAGTCCAAATCGCCTTCAAAGATTTTATTGATTCCCGTCCGACTGGTTTTTTTAGTAAAGGGATCAATGAACTACCTATAAGATGGCAAAAGTGCATTGAAAACAATGGTTCATACTTTGATTAATTAAATATATTATATTAAAAAATATTCGACTTTTTGTTCCTTCCATACAAAACGCCAATTTCATATGTAAGGACCTAATATTTGAAGAGTTCCTTCGATTTCTCCAGGATACCATCATCAAATCCTGACCTGATGTTTTTAGACTAGATGCTGATAATCCTGGCTGCAGCATCAGGCCAGACTTATGTCAACATTGCATTGAACTTAAAATTTAGTCCTGTTTAAAATGAGCCCAAACACGACTACGGTGCTGTAATTTTAAGGTTTGTACTTTTTCTGATGCTCCTGGCTTCAACATCAGGTCTCTATGTACTTCGGTGTTCCTCATTAACAGTACGTTTATCCACACATCGAGCCCTTTTCAATGAGCCTAAACACGATATATCTGCTGTTAGTTGTCGAGGAGTTAGGTACTCTGCAGACTATCCTGACTGCAGCATCAGGTCATGACTTGCTGATCATGAGACCAAATGTGGCAAATGCCCTATCCAACATCAAAACCGTTTACTAAAACAGTCCTTGCCTGTTCGAGTAACTTCTTACCTACTGTTAAAGAGTTGTACCTTCCATCATCAGCCCAGCTACCTGAGATGGTGACAACCATACGCAAATAAACAAGATACTTAATAAAATATGCGAAAAACAATAAGTGAGCCTATAAAATTTGAGGGTTGCCCTCGATTTCTCTAAAATCCCATCATCAGATCCTAACTTGGTGACAGTGGGACCACCCCAGAACTATCTACTTTCGAACAAAAAAATAATTTTGAAAATCCGTCGACAAATGGCGGAGTATTCGATGAACAAACATACAAAAAAAAAAAAAAATAACATACAAACAGCCGAACATAGTACCTCCTCCTTTTTGTGAAGTCGGTAAAAATAAATCACACAATTAACCGAAATACAAGCATATTTATATATTATTGTAAAACAATAATTATAATATAGGTAGCAAAATATTTTTATTTATTTTCTCTAATAAATAAATAATTATCTTTACTCTTTTGCTTTATTTTGTGCTTCTCTTTTTTATAGTATATTGAACTATTTAAAAAAAATATAAGGGTAATCTGTAAAAATGTACTTTAAAGAAAACCATTAGTTTCGAATATACTTTGTTAATTGTTATTATGACTGCCTCGTTGGTCTAGTGGTCGCAAACGCTACTGCTGAGCATGAGGTCCTGAGTTCGATTCCCAGATCGAGCAAAGAGATATAAACCCCATATCTCTCTCTTCATTTTTTCATCAGGAATTTCTCAGTAGTAGCCCGGAGTCTGGACTTGTACGCTTGATGGCAATCAGCTCGCCCATGGGACTCAAAATAACTGGTGAAATGTGGTTGTACTACACCTCTGACCAACCCTTCGGGGAATATATAGGCGCGATGTTATGTTATGTTTGTTATTATTGTCACATTTTTTGAGACTATCACCCAGTTTCATAAAAATGTTAATCAATATGCAGTTTGTTGTACTGACAAGTTCTCTGAGTTTTTTATTTATAGCAATTTAATGAGCAAATATTCACGAATATAAAACACCAAAAATCATAGGTGTACACTAAATTCGATAACTATGCCGACGTCTTTACAAAAACTGGCCATGTCCTTTCAAAAATTTGCTACGTGCAAAGCGGCGCCCAACGGTGCATGAATTGTATGTCATCTTGATGGCCATGTATGGTACAATAGCTCGTGTGAGCTCCAGCCCATCAGTTCCATTCAGTTTAAAAAAATGCACATTAACCCCCTTATTCATAAAACTTATCAAACCTATTTTAGTTAAAATGGGGTTTGTCTCTTTCTTACACACAGAAATGGCAACGTGACAGATAAAGACAAACGTTCTATAAACCTATTTTAGCTAAAATAGAGATAAAATAGGATTATGAATAAGGGGGTAAGTTTTTTCTCCCATACAAAAAAAAAAAACAAAAAACTTTTTTCTCACGCGTGGAGCGACTGATACCATCCATAAGTTAATATTACGTAAAGGGAGGTATACTAGACCCATTACAATTTTTGTTTTTTTGTTTCCGTACTTTAAGTTTCTATGAGTATGGAGCTCGATTTTCAGACCACTGTGCGACGCCCCGCAAAACGACGCACAGTGTTTCGTCTAGTACAAGCTAGCGAGACAAAATTATTTTTTTACTTATTTTAATTGCTTATGTATATTTGAGGTGTCTTACTCGATATCCGTGTGTCTTACGCTGTTTTACAGAGAAATAGAGGGGATTTCTGTGTTTTGTATGCGTATACGTCAAATGGTGTGGATGCAAGATGGAAGTAGTCTCCTGATTTTACATTTTTGTTTACTGTTATCTCTGATTGCTCTAATTAGCTGCGTCTACCTACTTATTATGCCTGTAAGGTACTATATATATAATACTAGCTGCGCCCCGCGGTTTCACCCGCGCAAATGTCGATCCTGTAGGAATATCGGGTTAAAAAGTAACCTATATGTTAATCTAGGGTGTCAGCTACCTCCATACAAAATTTTATCAAAATTGGTCCAGCCGTTTGAGCGTGAAGAAGTAACAAACATATAAACACACATACACACACACTCACAAACTTTCGCCTTTAAAATTAAAATCATAAATATGTGTTAAATAGGTATTTATTTGTTCAATCTATCAAATAACATGCAATAATAGTCCAAGAACAGCAACAATTATCTATACATATAAAAGAACTCATATTACAAAATAAAAATTATTTAACTACAATCATGTTAAGTTTATGTAATATAAGAAAATTAAACCTAAAACATTATATGAAATGACTATATAACAAAATAGGTAAACATATTTACAATAAAATATAATTCTATCAAGTCGAATCTAATAGTCATCATGAGAACATTCCTCATCACCACTCTCCAATTCGCTAGAATCTTCTGATAACGAATAACCCCCTCACTAAATTCGCGAACTGATGTTGATTGGGATGGTAATGAATGTGGGACAATCAACTGCAAAATTTCGATTCTGGATCCTTCTAACCAATTTTTATGTTTGATGAGAAATTTATCCTTATATACACTTAGAAGATGTCCACTTTTCGTTCAATTTTGATGAAAGGCTCGAAATTTTCTATCTGAGATTCTTCAAAAGCATCCGATATATTATGTTGTACACATACATAATCAAAAATGCGACTTGTTCTTTCAGTTTTAACCATTCTTCGAAAAACTCCAATTTTGTCATAGTTACGACTCGCTCTGAAACAAAGTAAATAATTTTACTTGCGGGCATTTTCGGGCGCCACAATATGTATGTAGCTATGCCTGAATGTTGTATTTATAACATACAGAAGAATCAAGCTGGATACATGTGGATACAAAAAGTTGCAACCCTTGAAAGTTTAAAATTAAGGAAAAATAGGTGGGATTATTTTAACATACATATAAACTCAAATTACAGCAAAAATATACATGTATTTTTTTAAAAACAGGTCAAAAAAGTAAGTACATACCTTCAACAGTAGAATCCATCACAAAAAAATCGTTTCACTTTGCTATCAATTTTAGGAGATGTTGTCAAAAGTGTGTTAAAAATTCAACTAATTTGCGAATGAAAATTGCACTTCCTTTTTAATTAACATTGACCTGTCCACAAAATTACTTAATGAGGTGACAAACAAATTATTTTTTAGAATTCCTTACCTGGGAAGGGTTGTTTACAAGTTCTTATCACGGATTCCTGGAAATGACGTCATGAATTTTGTCCCGCTAGCTTGTACTAGACGAAATACTGTGCGACGACTTGCTTACGTAGGGTCGTCGCAGCTGTAAGCAAAACTTCGGCCAGCCGCAAGCGAGGCGCCCAGCCGTGAGCGGGGCGTCGCGACGCCTCGAAGTTGCTGAACCAATCGGCTTACGTGCAAACGTTAGCTAGATGAAGAGGTGATGCCGTTCCGGTGCAGTGCTTATAATGTGTGATGACCTCATATCGTTCGAAAAAGTCCAGAAATCTGGGCATAATTTAAAATGATCTTTTAATTATTTTAATTGCTCTTTGAACCATAGAATCTCACCTACCCTATCATTCTATTATATTATACAAGAATTTGAAAAACTACTCGTCACTTCCAAATTTTATTTATTCATAAATTCTTATAGCAAGACATTACAATAGGATCTTAGGACTAAACTGTATAAAACGCATTGTTTGATCTACATTTATGGAATAACGCCAATACCTGATTTTAATTTCGTTAACTTTTAAGTAATAATAACTGAACACAATCTATAAAACAGGTAGAAGTTATTCAATTATTTGCCAAACCACAAGTGGTGTGTAGAGGTGGGGAAGACACACGTACTACCGTGATATAAAGTAGGTACCTAAAAAAACTAGTTGTGGCTAAATTAGATGAATATTAGAACTAAACACACCCTTAGGAATTCAATAAGGAACTGAGAATAAAATGCAGATGCGCCGTTTTCCATTTATGATTAGAATATAGAGAATATAGGTAGGTAATAAAAATGATGCTCAAACTAAAATAAGTGAAAGCAAAATAAAAATTGAATAAGAAGCAATAATATAATATTAAACGAATGGCATGCTTGACTTTGCTATTGCTATTTGTTTATGCAAATAATGTGAAAAATAAACAATATTGTACACTTAAATACATATTTATTTAATAAGTTGTGTGACAATGTATGGAAGGAGTGTTTAATACATGGAATAATTGACATTCCATACATTGATATGCCATGCATAAAAAACCTCAACATGACAATTTGCACACAAGTCCACGTAATACTAATTTTGGTGTAAACTCATTAAAAGAATTTGAGATAATATGGAAACAGATACATACATCATTCTAATGTATAAAACTTACGCCGTGCAAATACGAATTAAAGTAGTTATCCCTTATGATTAAGCTTTGTCTAAAATTCATAATGTCGTATATTTTACCTAATGGGAAGAAATGACAAATACAATATAAATAAACAAAGTTCATATAATCTAAGGGTTAGATACAAAATCATGTCCTCGGCAATATATTGTTAGAAAGTTATTTAATTATTTGCGTCACAATAGGTGGCTATTAAAAATTAAATTGCACTGAAAATATTGTCAACTATATGACTAGGTAACCATAATTAAAATTAAGTACAGTCACGAACAATAAGGAGTGGTTTATGCCAATAGAATAGAATAAGACTATTTAAAAGTTATCATACAAACTGTGCTGTA
This sequence comes from Amphipoea lucens, assembly GCA_947508005.1. Taxonomy (NCBI): domain Eukaryota; kingdom Metazoa; phylum Arthropoda; class Insecta; order Lepidoptera; family Noctuidae; genus Amphipoea; species Amphipoea lucens. Next base: position 11,305,491 of record OX382358.1, read on the forward strand.
CTCATTATTACAGAATGCATTATGCGACTTGTTTTTTTTTTCTTAATTTATGAGAAACCTGTATTAAAGCAATGATTGAAATAATACAAAATGAGAATTTAAAGCCTCTAGTCATGCAATTCCTAATTATGTAGATGTCACCGGAAAATAACAAGAATCGCAAATTTATAAAGGGGTTTGAAGGTTTTGGCCCTAAAATCAACCGCCATTTTGATTTTTTTTCAGAATCGCGGTGCACAACAAAAGTTATATATTTAGATAGAGGACACTTATACAAACAAAAAATGTAAAATAACATAATATCCTAAAGCGTCAGGTTTCGGAGTTATTCACCAAAATATAAGTCGAAAACAACAAGGATTTTTTGTTTTTTTTTCCCTCTAGGTAAGCATATTGAACTATTGAGGTAATAGAAACGTTATGAAACCTTTATGGAGAAGAAACAAAAGAAGAATAGACATTTTTTAAATAAATAATTAAACACCGCAATTTATAGTTCGTTTTTTAATCCCAGAGACTAATCTGACATCAGTAATGTCAAACTTCTATACTAAAAAAAACGAAAACACAAAAGACTTAAATGTCAGATTAGTCTCTGGGATTAAAAAACGAACTATAAATTGCCGTGTTTAATTATTTATTTAAAAAATGTCTATTCTTCATTTGTATCTTCTCCATAAAGGTTTCACAACGTTTCTATCTTACCTAGAGGGAAAAAATACAAAAAAAAACTTGTTGCTTTCGACTTATATTTTGGTGAATAACTCCGAAACCTGACGCTTTAGGATATTATGTTAATTACATTTTTTGTTTGTATAAGTGTCTTCTATCTAAATATATAACTTTTGTTGTGCACTGCGATTCTGAAAAAAAATCAAAATGGCGGCCGACTTTAGGGCCACCCTCCATACAAAAATCTTCAAACCCCTTTCCTAGGAAATTTATAAACTTTCGTAGGATTCTAAACGAGAGATAAATTGTATTATTTTACGCCCACATTTTCGCAAATTGATAAACTTGCCGAACTCACGCGTAAAATAATAAGTACGCAATAACCAAACGCCATGTGCGCTCTGATTGGTTGAATATGTCACGTGTTCCTTCTCCTTCCTCTCTACCGCCATTGTTCGCCACGCCACGGAACATAAAAAAACCGGTTGTTCGTGTGTTTTTTGTAAAGTTTTTAATGTTGAAACTGTGAAAATAGTTTTATTTTGCTAAGGTTACTAAACTAGACCCATAATTGTACCTAAGTCTATGGACACAACCATTGCCACTGTCAACATCGACTAATCAGAGAGCAGTGTGTTATTTTCCGCATTTAAAAAAAGCGTAAAATTAAATGCTCTTCTGTGATTTTTCGAACCGTTTAGAATCTTACGAATGGATATCCGTTAGTTTATAAATTTACCACGAGACGTCGCAAATTGATAAATTTACGAAAATGTGGGCGTAAAATAATACAATTTATCTCTCGTTTAGAATCCTACGAATGTTTATAAATTTCCTAGGAAATTTATAAATTTGCGGTTCTTGTTATTTTTCGGTGACATAGATACTTCTCTGAATTATATCTCTTGAATAAAACATGTCAGTTTTAGCACTATAATCAACAATACATACTATAATTTTATTCTAAGTATTAAAGATTGTAATTTATACCAGGAAGGTACCACATGCACATTAATTCTACTAATTAATGGAAGCCAAAAGAATATTATCGCTCTATATAAAATATTGTTTTAATTTAGCTATTAATAAATAGTTACAAAATGTCCAATGAAACCAATTTTAATACCTAATACAAATGAGAGAAATACTATAAAATAGAAATTTTATAAAATGTTAAATAATTATGTACAGTAGCCAATATAATGTATTGTGGTGGTAATAGCACTTAGTATACAAGATTGAGACTGGTTTTCAATGCAAAAGACCATTTATTATTGCTTGTGGCTGTACAAGGTAATGAAGACACACATTCACACATAGTTGCCATTAGTTAATCAACATTTTGACAACAGTACAATACCGGTAACGTTTGTACAACTAGATCTTAGGTAATTTATTGGCTCACACAAATATATTCACAGAAGTAACTATCAGATTGATTTAATGCAATCCTCTTGCTTGCTGACTTAAGCTGGCAACTGCAATTTCTTTCCTTTCAATACTAGAAGAAAAAGAAAAATATTATCATTATATTAACATAATATTACAGGTTTACTAATTGGATAATATGTAAAACTCACTGTAAGGTATCATTACTATAAAGTCAAGGAGGTATTTTGTCAGTCCTAAGCTCATGATTGAATTTAAAAAAAGCAGTACAAAGTAGAATGCATGTTGTTACCTTTTGTAATGTAAAGATAGAAGAAATCACAGTATAGTACAGTTTGCACAACTCCAGAGATAATAGCAATCGGCTCATAGTGTTCCTCCACAACATAACGGTACACCTGAGAACAGAAGATTACATTATTTTCATTCAGACAATTAAAAAAAATCATAATGTTTGTTTACTGCACATTGCTCGAGTGGAAGCTACCAAGGACTTTGGGTCATGAACCATGGATATTCAATGATCTCATTGTTCGGGTCATACTTGTTTAAGGTGAATGCGTAGTTGTAGCCTGCGAAATTCAGTTTTTCTTACGTTTTTTGCAATTTTCAGGTCAGTGTCAGGTTGTATCTTGATCAAAGTATGATTCGCGACTATAAACGGTACGTATTTACAGAATTATAATAATTAGAATCATTAATACATCTTTCTAAGTTAGATTTCTACCGTTAAGAACAAATCTCGTATGGAAAAGTGTTTATGGTAGAAATCTAACTTAAAGAGATATATTAATGATTCTAATGACTATGATTCTGTAAATACATGTCTATATAGTCGCGAATCATATTTGGATCAAGATACAACCTGACACTGATCTGCAAATTGCAAAAAACGCAAGAAAATTTTAATTTCGCAGTCTACCATGGCACATTCACCTTAAATACTTAAATTTTTCAAATATTTTTAATTTATTCAGTTTTTCAAATAAATATTTTAATTTTCACAAAACAAAAACATGTATGATTAATATTATATTTAAATAAATAATGTAGAATGGTCATACATAAGTATAATTATTTTTAATAAGATTTTAGTTCCCATTGAAAGTGTCAGTCAAATTTAGCTTACCCAGTTCAAGAGGTACAAAGCTCTGTATGATCCAAGGGCAAACAGATAGTGGGATGTAATACTTTCAGCCTCTCCAGTCTTTGACACCAAGAACAACTGTGGTAAGATAGCCACAGACTCCAAGTAAATTGAGAATGTCCATAGTACCTGAAATGATGACAATACTATTATAATATAATTACTGTTTGATTAGATCACCTGATATACTTAAAAGATATTAATCAGGGCCATGCAAGTATCTGATATTACCAAACCCTTCTAAGGATATTCAAACCAGAACCTACAGGAATAGTAAGCACCTACTTACATGTTTACTTCAATCATAGGAACTTCATAGCTCATAATCAAAAACATACTAACCTCCATCACTGTGAATTCACGGTTTATCAACAAAGACATAATCAATGTAGGTATCAACAAGAATTCGATCCTGAATGTGTCGTGGTTGTGGTCATAAGTTGCTTTGAACTTGACATACATCAGGTAAACAGTGGCGTATGAGGCCATAATGAACACCATCTTCATGAACGTATTGTATGCCGAGACGTAATTGGTTAGCAGATCCAAGTAACGCGTCGTGTACACCACGGAGAAAAGTATCTGGGACTTTCCTGATATACCTGAAAATAGAAATCGAATTGAACAAGTTTTGATTGAAAAATACATACTTAATGTGCCGGTTGATCGGATCACGTCGAAGTCGATACAACTTACCCGCACATGATCTAGTTTTCCAGATTTTGAGTAGTAATATTACAATAGCTAAAAGATGGGATAAATCACCAAGTAAACGGAAAATATTCATTTTTAACACAAATGCTTATCTCAGTTACGCCGCGTACACTATCATTCAATTCAAGCAAAAATGACGTGGCTGATTGACATGACACAATTGACACAACTTTTTAATTATTAATCCCAACAATTATTTGTGTGGCAAGACTAAACCAACAACCATGTTTCTGAAAAAAAAAAAACTTACTATCGGAGTTTAAATTTTATACCGAGTGTATTTATGTACCTGTGTATTTATGTCCGTAAACTTGAACATATTTTTCTTAAATATTGTAAAATAGGTTCATTTAAAAAACATTATTTTTTTCCAGCGACTGGCATCGGCAAAGATCGAGGCAAAATGCAAAGACAAAATGTCTGAATTAAAGCTGTCACCGGCAAGTGGAAAGATCGGGAAAGATGCACCATATTTTCATGCATTTTTGCTTCTTGTCAGCAACCACCAAAGAGTATAATAATAATACGGGAGAACCACACCTTGCTTTTGGCTGGATGATTACTGACCGAAAAGCCTAGTATCCAAAATTGTTTTTATCATCATGTGGCAGTGTGGTAGTGTCAGATTATTGAGGTTATTTTCTTTTTGTAATGTCAAGTGTACCGTGTGCCGTGTGGTAAACAGAGGTTATAATTATGATAAACCTTTAAGTTCTGTAAAGTGAAGCATTGCATTCTGCATTGGTTAAAGTGCGCGTTTCGTTGTTAGTGTAATTGAAAATATAAATTATCCAAAATGGTGAGGCATAACAATCAGTTGCCGAATAATCTGACGCAGCTACAAAACTTAATCAAGAGGGACCCCGAATCCTACAAAGAAGAATTCCATCAACAACTTGCTCACTTTGAAACCACTTTGGAAATTTTCAACTTGAATCCTACACAGTACAACAAAAAGCTAGATGAACAATCCATGTTCTTGGCACAAGTAGCCCAGTGCTATCTTAATGAAATGAAGTTATTTCCCCAGAAAATAGTTGATGTTTTGAAAACACACAACACAGTTCTGCACAATGACATGCGGCTTTCTTTGTGTAAATGTCTAATTTTATTGAGAAACAAGAATTTTATCACAGCTTTTGATTTATTGGAGTTGTTTTTCTTACTGCTAAAATGCCAAGATAAAAATTTAAGAGAATTCTTGAAGACCCATATCATAACAGACATTAAAAATATGAACATGAAACATAAAGATATGAAGTTTAATTCAACACTACAGAACTTTATGTTCTCAATGTTACAAGATTCTAATCCTAAAGCAGCAAAATTGTCTCTAGATATATTAGTTGAATTATATCACAAAAACATTTGGAATGATCAGAAGACAGTCAACATTATTGCTGACATTGGTTGCTTCTCCAAAATAACTAAAGTTATGGTTGCCTCATTGAAATTCTTCCTGGGCAGAGATGAAGAAGAAAAAGAAGAAAATTCAGACAGTGAAGATGAAATAGATCCTAGAGACACAATGATTGCAAATAAATTCAACAAAAAGACTAGGAAAAGGGACAAAATGGTAGAAAAGGTTAAGAAACAGGCAAAGAAAATGAAGAAAAAGAAACAAAAAGCTCCAGTGTTCAACTTCTCTGCATTACACCTGATAAACAATCCACAAGGATTTGCCGAAAAGTTATTCAAAAAATTGGAATCCTCTAATGATAGATTTGAAGTCAAATTAATGCTGTTAGATGTTATTTCAAGATTGATAGGTTTACATGACTTATTCTTGTTCAACTACTACCCGTTTATTGCAAGATTACTTCTACCTCATCAAAGAGAGGTAACTCGCATCTTATTATTTGCTGCCCAAGCTTCCCATGAACTTATTCCTCCTGAAGTTTTAGAACCAGTCATGAAAGCTATTGCAAATAATTTTATAACTGAAAGGAATTCCACTGATGTCATGGCAGTTGGCTTGAATGCTGTTAGAGAAATATGTGCCAGATGTCCACTTGCTATTGGTGAAGATTTGCTTCGAGATTTGGTTCAATACAAAACATACAAAGAGAAATCAGTGATGATGGCTGCAAGATCTTTAATTCAGCTTTACAGACAGTCAATGCCAGATATGTTACATAAAAAAGATAGAGGCAGACCAACAGAAGCATCAGTAGAATTGAAAAACAAAAAGTATGGTGAAACAGAAATCAAGGACTACATACCTGGTTCAGAGGTATTATTGGAGAAAGAAGAAATTAAACCTGCAGAAAAAAAGAAAACTAAAAAATCAAATAAAAAGAAAGATGATTCAGATAGTGATGAATGGGTTGATGTTGCTTCTTCCGATTCTGAAATTAATATAACAGATAGCGAAGATAGTGATGAAGAAGAAGGTGATGCTGAAGAAGAAGTAGAGAGTGATGTTGAAGAAGTAGAAGAGGATGAGGAGGAACAAGAGAATGAAGAAGAAAATGATGAAGATGGCAAAGAGGATGCTAGTAATGAAGTAGACAATAAAAAAGAACCAAACAAAAACACTACAGATAGAAAAATGTTGAAGGCTAAGCGCAAATCATTGGACAAGAAAAATATGGAAGAGAAGGTACAAAGTGCTCGAGAAATAGCCATGGAAACTATTTTTACAGATGAAGATTTCAAACGTATTGAAGCAGCACAACTTAGAAAGGCGGTAAGTGGCCCAAAACGTAAAAGTAATGTAACAGAAGAGGAAGACGAATCTGGAGAGCTTGTACAACTGTCTGCTATAGAAAACATTCATAAGAAGAGGAAACATGACAAGGATGCTAGATTAGATAGTGTTCATAAGGGACGAGAAGAGCGAGATAAATATGGATACAAAGATAGAAGAAAGAATATCCATTGCTCCAAAACTAACAGGGAGAAAAGGAAGACCAAGAACTATCAAATGGTTAAACACAAAGCTAAGGGAAAAATCAAGAGGTCTTTTAAAGATAAACAAATAGCATTCAGAAATTATTTGATCAAACAAAAGAAGATGCGTTGATTAAAGTACTTAGTAGATTAAAGTACTTAGTATAACAATAAAAAGTTAAAAGTAGAAGTGTTTGAGATTTCATTGTAAGTTCACAACTTTGTGTAGGTTTTAGGGGCCAAGGGGCGCCATATTCTCCATCCTAAAGCTACCTCAAGCTGGCACTAGGTTAGGCCTGCCATCAGCAAGGGTTTTTTTTTTCGAATTTTTCCTAGCTTTGAAGGCGCCCGACCGGGCTTAACTCTGCGCCTCCGGTCGTTTCGGATTGCCGACAGGAGTTGGAATATCAGAGAGAGTGCACCTGTGTCTGCGCACACACTTGTGCACTATAGTATCTCCCGAGTTCCGCGCCAAAGGCTGGTCTACGCCGAAATTGGTCGCCATGGCCGAAGTTCGGTCTGGAGGATTTTAGCCGAGTCTGTACTCTAAATTATTTTTCGTAACATATATACCTACTTTATTTATTTTTAAAAGCCTACTCCAGCATTGTTTTTAAGATTTGGTGCTCCGGGCCAATAAGATTTGTCAATCAAAAAAAGAGAAATCTTCAGTTCTTCACAACCGTGGAGTGGTAGATAAGAAACGATGGTGTTACAAAAAGAACCGATAAAAAATGTGGGAACGAGCGATGCAAACTAAAAGAAATTAACTCGTCTGGTAAATTAGATTTTCTATTGATCATTCTTATTAGGTACTTAATTACAGAAGTTTTTAGTCGACTTCTGCATAAAAACTTGAGAGTATGTTTTAGATTTTCTTTTTACTATTCATACAGGTACAGAAGTTACTTTGACGAATTGTTAAAAGCCAAAAGCATCAAAATTCTGAGATTTTACCATGAACATTTTAGCAACCCGTGTCGGATTTCTAAGTCTTCATAAATACCTGTAGCGGTATCTACAACGCCACATGCGAACAACGCGTCATACTGACGTCACGCAAATCCTGCATCGCGCAAGCAGAGTTTACCACGCAACTAGCATATATACAACAGCCCGACATGACTCATTGGGCAGTTGCCCGCCAGACACAACACCCGTCTGGTCGGAGGATCCTCCCTTTTCTATGGAGGTTGAGTGAACTTTACACCCTGTTCCTCATACCTCTATATACCCATGAATTTAAAGTTACTTTGTTGACTTATGCATAAAAGCTTCAGAATGATTTACAGATCTTTAGGATGCACATGCAAAAGCTAGCAAAGCGAGTTTGATTTTACCTCCCCGCCTCAAATAGATAAATTTTTTTTGACCATATAGATTTAGTTACGGGGCGGCTGGCAATAAGGCAAGTTATGCTTCTACAGGGTGAAATTAAATTAATGGGCATCCTTTTAAGGGGTCATTGTACTCATCATTATGAACAACTTTTACTACGGGACTAAACCTAAAATCGCGAAAAAAACAAATCAACTGTTCCTTGCATTTATGTTCACATAACTCGTCAACATGTAGGGAAGAGCTGATTTTTTTTTCGCGATTTCAGGTTTGCTCCCATAGTAAAAGTTGTTCATAATGATGATTACAATGACCCCTTAAAAGGATGCCCATGAATTCAATTTCACCCTGTATAATGAAAATACGTCAGCTGCCACCACCTCTCGCAATCTAGCGGACCGGGACAAGGCCCTCTAAGCTAGGTACAGCCGTACAGGGTAAATACGAATGAATGTTCGTTACATAACAAAAGCTCAGCACTAGACTGCAACCCTGCGCTGTATTATTCTGAATTGAATCCGACATAGAATACTGGATTGCTACAAGGATTTTGGAAGTTGAATAACATTGATAGAGGGGCGTTAGTCGTAAAAATGAGTGAAATGGTTTGGAAAACACAAGACCGCAGGTGGTTTTAGTTCCAATTTGTGCCACGCGCCAAAAGATCCTTGTACAGTTGTATGCTCAGTACCCGTTATGATTTTTATACAACTTTTATAACTCGCTTGTTTGGCTCACATATTGTCCACGCGTCATCTAAAAGCCTTGAGTATTAATGTTCTGTGTCTAAAAGTCTCAGTTACCAGCACCAAGTAAAAATCGAAAAAAGTAAGGATTTTGGCATGAAATGAAATTGTCAAAAGTGACAGCTAAATATTACAATCGTTTTGACATTTTTTATTCTGACTGAATCATCTTGTTTTATGTATTCGTTTGGAGCTTTATCTTGAATTACTAGAGTACTGATAATAAATATTTCGCAAATATATAATTATGTTAAAACCAAAAGCACTGACTCAAGTTCTTAGCCAGGCAAATACAGGGGGAGTTGAAAACACATTGTGGGTGTCATAATATTTACAATATTTATAAGTCGTATTTAATACAATACCAATCAATGATAATGTTTATATTAAACTATTTCAGGTTGTTAAATCATCAAGGAGCACTCTTGGCATACTCGGGTTATAATGACAAAGACGCAAGAGTTACAGCAGCAATCGCTAGCAACGTTTGGTCCGCGTACGAAAAGCACGGGAGGAACGTTTTCAAAGAAGATAAATTGCATCTGATATTGGTTGACTGTTCTAATGGAAAAATAGCGATAACACAAGTTGCCAATCTGTTACTGTGCCTTTATGCTAAAGAAACTGTTGGATTTGGTATCCTAAAAGAAAAAATTAATGCTATAGCTCAATACCTCGAAGGGCCTTTAAAACAAGTTGCAAGTTCATAACATTTCGAGATTGTCTTGTAAGGTATCAATTACTGCTTAAATGTTTTTTATGTATAAAGTCTATTATAATATAAAATTGATTTCAATATGAGAATGTGTATAGCATAATGTAATTTTTTTATTAAACTTATTATAAATAGAACAGTAACTTAATTTTTTAGATGCAAGTACCTACTTAAAAATTTAAGTATTTTTTGCGTGCATATTTGGTTAGAAAAGGGTTTTATATGACCTTGAGTCCAATAGACTGGTCTTGGTAACAAGGGCCTGATGATGATGGAGCCAGGAGATGGATAGTGGAACTCTTTAGTGACTACTAGTAAACTGCTTGAGTTTCGGGTCATGTGATTTGTTTTAATGAAACTTTGTATGTGTAATGTAGTTTGGATGGCAATACTATAATTTGGTATCTCGGAGCTGATCTGATGATGGAGCTAGGAGGTGGATAATGGAACTCTTCAGTGCCTAATATGATTTGTTTTGATGAGTCCATTATATTGCACTTGGTGTGGAGGCACAGAGCACTTTTATGAGGGTTTGATGATGGAGCCAGTAGGTGGATAGTGGCACTCTTCAGTGGCTACTAGTAAACCTTCAAATCTTCAGTGGCTACGAGTTCGGAGTCATATGATTTCTTTTGACGAGCCCAACATGGTGTCGAGGGTCTGATCATGGAGCCAGGAGGTGGATAGTGGAACTTTTCAGGGCCTACTTATAAACCCTCCAGTTTATTAGTAGCCCCTAATCGTCATTACTTCATTGACTTAAAACTTACTTTTTATCTAAATATAACTACTAGATGCAAAATTTCAAAATATATATTTAACCTTTTAAGCGCTAGGCTAAAAATCATTTGCTGTGCCCCTAGCGCAAGATAAGCTAGCGCAATCAAGATAAAATAATACCTACAATAAATAGTCAAAAAGTTTTTTTCTCCATTTAATAATGGTTTTAGTTACTGTAGTACCAGTAGTTAATAGGACGAAAATAGAACGAACAAATCATGCATAGAGACAGAAATATGACACGAGGGGTAGTGCAACATAAGCGGTCAACAGTTAAAAAACCCGGCCGTGCGAGTCAAACTCGCACACGAAGGGTTCCGTACCACCGTGCAATATTTAACACTACATATATAAAAAAATCACGTTTGTTATATAGGAGCCCCTTAAATATTTATTTTATTCTGTTTTTAGTATTTATTGTTATAGCGGCAACAGAAATACATCATCTGTGAAAATTTCAATTAGCTATCGCGGTTCATGAGATACAGCCTGGTGACAGACAGACAGACGGACAGTGGAGTCTTAGTAATAGGGTGTCGTTTCGCGCGTGAGCGCGGGAGTTGAATTTATATGTAAAAAATCACGCGCGGGGGCGCGTTATCTGCTCACCGCGACGGAGCGCGGTGCAGTGTGTGGAGCGCCTAAGGATTAACTTTTGTTCCTGTGCCTGTGCGGTAGGGTAGGATGCATTGCAACTTGTAACCGAAGGTATAAAGGCATCCTAGGGCGTCTTTTCAACCTTCGCACTGGATTGTTGCTAAAACAAAAGGCTAATCGCGTGTGAGTAGTCTGGACTGGGGGATTTTCAAAATGCCAGAAAGTCTTTATAATTATATATGTTACCGGCCAAACCCGATTTCAGGACAAACTAGTTTAGCCTAGGCTAAACTAGTTCCGTCGACATAGGATGCAAGGGCGAGCGAAGGGCACCCCGAGGTTCGGTTTGGTTAGGTTACTTTAAACCCTTTACACAGAAATAAGGGCCCCGCGAAGCGGGGCTCCGTCGACATAAGATCCAAGGGCGAGCGAAGGGCACCCCCTATCGCGTATAGGAAGAACTAGTTTAGCCTAGGCTAAACTAGTTTGTCCTGAAATCGGGTTTGGCCGGTAACATATACATTTTATTTGATGCACATAGGCAGTATGGGTAATGATCTCAGCCTGTGCACATTTTAAAAACCTTTCTTGCATGTGACACTGACATTTGACTATTTTTGACATTTTCATGTTGGCACTTCTGTTGCAAAATTTGTTGTCAAATTGCCGCAAAGTTGTGTGTAGCCTATTGGAGATAATTTTATTGTTTTGCTATAAGATTTTTGTCCAAATATTCTGCGATAAGGCTGTACAATGAATTTATCTGACGATAATACATTTGGAAATGGACTTCTATATGTGGGATTTAATCAAGATCAAGGTAATGGAGCTGATCTAGTTGTTGTTCATTTGCTTGGGCTTCATGTACAAATCGGTTTACATTTTTGTTTTGCAATCTTCAGGTTGTTTTGCTTGCGGAACGGAGAATGGATTTCGGGTATTTAATAGCGACCCACTTAAAGAAAAAGAGCGACAGAATTTCGCTGAAGGCGGTCTATCTTACGTAGAGATGTTATTCAGATGCAATTACATGGCCTTAGTAGGCGGTGGTAAAACCCCCGTGTATCCCCCGAACAGAGTTATAATATGGGACGATTTGAAAAAAGATTCTGCAATATCACTTGACTTCAATAGCCCAGTTAAGGCTGTAAAACTTCGAAGAGACCGCATTGTTGTTGTTTTAGGTAAAGTTTACAGTATTTTTGTTTATTGATAAATTATTGTAATCAGCTGTTTTTTTTTTGTAATTCAAGTTTCATTAGCATATTTGTGTAAATTGAGCAATTGGAAAGCAAAAGTATTATCTAATAAAGCAGTCTTGTCAGTGTGAAAAGTGTTTCACACATGGTTGTGTATTTTTAAATATAAATGAAGGTTGTTGTTAAAACTTAAACTACACTTGGGAGCAAATAAATCGAGCCACTTTCTTTTTTCACGTATAATGGTTATTATTTTTGGTATTATGGAACGTATCAATTCGAAACATATATCGCCTAAGAGCTTATTTAATAACCTTTACACAGAGGGTAAATTATTGAATAGTAACCTTATTTATTGATAAATTATTGGCTCTGAAAGAAAAACGGTAAGGGGTTTGAAGGTTTTGGCCCTAAAATCAGCCGCCATTTTGATTTTTTTTCAGAATCGCGGTGCACAACAAAAGTTATATATTTAGATAGAGGACACTTATACAAACAAAAAATGTAATATAACATAATATCCTAAAGCGTCAGGTTTCGGAGTTATTCACCAAAATATAAGTCGAAAACAACAAGGATTTTTTTGTTTTTTTTCCCCTCTAGGTAAGCATATTGAACTATTGAGGTAATAGAAACGTTATGAAACCTTTATGGAGAAGAAACAAAAGAAGAATAGACATTTTTTAAATAAATAATTAAATACCGCAATTTATAGTTAGTTTTTTAATCCCAGATACTAATCTGACAAGTGTAATGTCAAACTTCGATACTAAAAAAAACGAAAACACAAAAGACTTAAATGTCAAATTAGTCTCTGGGATTAAAAAACTAATTATAAATTGCCGTGTTTAATTATTTATTTAAAAAAATGTCTATTCTTCATTTGTTTCTTCTCAATAAAGGTTTTATAACGTTTCTATTACCTCAATAGTTCAATATGCTTACCTGGAGGTAAAAAAAACAAAAAAATCCTTGTTGTTTTCGACTTATATTTTTGTGAATAACTCCGAAACCTGACGCTTTAGGATATTATGTTACATTACATTTTTTGTTTGTATACGTGTCCTCTATCTAAATATATAACTTTTGTTGTGCACCGCGATTCTGAAAAAAAATCAAAATGGCGGCCGACCTTAGGGCCACCCTCCATACAAAAATCTTCTAACCCCTTTGATAGAAAATTGTCAGCCCAGAAAAAAACAATTAAAAACAAAACTGTGGTATAAACTTATTCTTAATATCTTTTACTACCCCCCCCGCGCCCTGATTTCGATAGATTTTCTGGACCGTTTTAACCCTAAAATTTTCTATCAAAATTACCGTTTTTCTTTCAGAGCCCATAATTTATCATTAAATAAGGTTATCATTCAATAATTTACCCTCATTGTAAAGGATATTAAATAAGCTCTTAGGCGATATATGTTTCGAATTGATACATTCCATAATACCAAAAATAATAACTATTATACGTGCAAAAAAAGCAAGTGGCTCGATTTATTTGCTCCCAAGTGTATTACTTACCTCCACTTATTTTTGTGGTACTGTATACATGTATGCTTAACTGTAATATTCTAACTTTTTGCAGAGAACTTGATCAAAGTGTACACATTTACGGCTCAGCCGCAGATGCTGCATGTGTTTGAGACTTGTCAGAACTCCAGAGGACTGTGTGTTGTGTGCCCCAACAGTAATAATGCCCTGCTTGCATACCCCAGCCGTAAAACAGGACATGTACAGGTAAACTTGGATACTTCCATTAATCATTAAATTAAATTATTACTGGTCTAATTCATTTACTTTCTAATTATGATAATCCTAGCCAATCTATCTTGAATAAATTTACAAATATATAAATACAGTTTCAAGTTTATAAGTTTTCCTTATTTTATTTTGTCTTTTTTTAATCTATTGTTTCCTGTTATATACCTACAATACTGTAATAGCCCTTTAAATATTATTTCATTTACCTGTTACAAAACTATTTGCCTCTTTATTATTAAAAAATATTATATGAAACTATGGTGTGAGTAAATTATTTATTGGACAAAGTGAATTAATTATAAGTAATTTATTCTGAAATCTCTATATTCCAAAGAACTAACTTCTTTGTCCCATTGAATATTATGTGTTGAATAGTATGAAAATGCCAATAAAAAGGCTATTATTTAGTAAATGTCTTGTTAATTTCTAAACAGTTGGTAGAATTAAGCAGTCATGCAGGCCCAAGTACAGCACCAGAGGGGCACTTGATAGCTGCACATGAGGCTCCACTCAGCTGCCTGGCACTAAACGTAGGAGGCACTAGGTTGGCTACGGCCTCTACTAAAGGCACACTCATCAGGGTGTTTGATACAGCTACTGGACAGAAACTTGCTGAACTCAGGAGAGGTGCACATCAGGTAAAATAAAGTTTTTCTCACAATATCTAAACTTCATAATCTATGTCAGCAGGAATCTGTACTGCACCATAAGTACCAAAAGGTGTCAAACTTGCATGATGACATAAAATTATTCTGAGAAGTTTTTAGAATTTATTTTTCTTATTTTCAGGCTACAATTTACTGCATAAACTTTAATCACTCAAGCACTAACTTGTGTGTCACATCAGACCATGGGACAGTTCACGTGTTTAGTCTCGAAGATGAAAAGCTAAACAAACAATCCAGTTTGGCGACAGTGAATTTCTTGCCGAAGTATTTTTCAAGCAATTGGAGTTTTTGCAAATTCACTATCCCAAATGGCCCTCCATGCATCTGTGCATTTGGAGTTGATAAAAGTTCCATTATTGGTGAGTACTTTATGGTAGTAAATACTACATACTTGTTATGACTCATACATAAAAATGGTTTTATATAATTTGTTTACCTTAAATGTGACTATGTGACAACATGATTATCTAATCTTACTTTTTGTTGCAGTTATCTGTGCTGATGGATCTTATTACAAATACAAGTTTAATGAAAAAGGGGAATGTACAAGAGATGTATATGCCCAATTCCTGGAGACATCTGAAGACAGATAAACGTATGTCACCTCAGAGAGGATGAGATTATAACAAACTATCACCCGAAAGTGAGTGTGTAAGTAAGGTTGTCTCCTGTGAGCTCATATTCGCGATATTTGTTAAATATTTCGTGTGATTTATTAGTGATATGTACAACCAGAAATTTATAGAAATATAATAATATTCAAAATAGATGTAAAAAGATCATATTATTCATATATTTATAAATAAAATTTAACTTGTATTTCCAAGTGTCACATTGGCTTTAGCCATGCAACTTAGATGCAAAAATATTTCACATATCATTTAGACACTGAGTTCCGTTACATATGTACCTATTTCATTTAAATTTTGGAGGCAGGCTCGTTTATAAACGAGTATAGGCAATGAGAACATTGGGCTACATTACACAATTCTTTCCATAATCAACAAAACCGCATTATGAATCAAAAACTTTAATCCTAGTTGGGAATTAAGTTGCTCAACTTACGTAACATCCATATATCACATATTTACGATAAGGCGAGTTGTTTAGGACAAGAATTGTATGATTTTCTACAAAAACTGAAAAAAGGGTTCAAGCAATATGTGAGGTATTTTTATCTTATAAAATATGATTGTAGCCGATTAGTTGTCTTTCCTGGGTGGCACGTAGACTCGGAGTAGACACTGTACAACAAGTACAATATTGCTCATACACGCGAATGACTTATTGAGAAGCAGTGAATCACGCACGCAAACATTCACATAATTTACTGTACACTACACAGTAAAAAAATGTCATTAGTAATTTACAAACTAACTTTCATTCCATTTAAGCTTGCCGTAAAAAGTAAACGTCTATTATATTTTGTGTTATTA
Organism: Amphipoea lucens; assembly: GCA_947508005.1. NCBI lineage: Eukaryota > Metazoa > Arthropoda > Insecta > Lepidoptera > Noctuidae > Amphipoea > Amphipoea lucens. The sequence continues at coordinate 11,321,545 of OX382358.1, forward strand.
ATAAAAATACGATATACATTTTGTAAATTTATAATAATATGCAAAAATGGTTAAATATGTAGCCAAAAATCAATATAAAGTTACTTTATATTTCCATGAAATGTATGAAAATTTTAAAATTAATGTTTATTGCGATGTTGATGTGTTCTTATGATGTTAGATAAATTATAATAACAAACTACTAAATACAGTTTAATAAAGCTGAAAGAATGCATTAAATTGATGTCTTAAGTTTGCTAGGAATGTTGTGACTAGCTTTTCGTCTGTGAAATCTATGTCAACACATACAGTTTGAGAATTATTTTGAGTATAGGCAAACCGTTTAATTGAGCCCTCGTCTGCGGGGTATAGGAGCGCGGGGGTAGGACGAGAACGGGGACCGGGAGAGGTGTGGGCGGCGGGTGCTCGTAGCGTGATACACAAGAGGCGAAATGTGCACTGGACAGTTGTTAAGATATGTGACATCACAGTGGTTAACGGTGAACAGCTGGTGATTTTTTATTAGAAAATTAATTCATGACTACAAAATTTAGTGAAAAAACATGTAAGTATAAGTGACAAAATAAAATAATAATGTATTAAACTTATGTACTATTTATTATATGCAAGATTTATTAAAATTATAAATCAATCACTTATGTCCATATCTATATCACTAGAACTTGATTCTTCTCTTTCGAAGCAGACATCATCCGAATCGGCCTGCACATTAATAATAAAATCAACAACATCATCTAGAACTCGGTCATGTTTGCAGTATTCGTCCCCGATTTTAATTCCATGGTTAACACAATGCTCCTACTTCTCTCCAGAATATCCAGCAAATAATCCCTCCAACAATTTTTTTTTATCGAAATTAGAGTCAATACTTTTTTGTGCTAACTGTCCTTTAATATCACCCCAGACCAACTCATTTGGGTTCAGGTCTGGGTGGTATGGAGACAAACGCAACACTTCATGTTCGTTTCTTTTCAATAACTCGTCAATATTGTAAATATCTTCTGTGAAATGGCTTTTAATTAATTTAAATAAGTCATCCTTTCTAAGTTTATCATCAAAAGTCACGTCATGCCGTCGTAGCCAATCTTGCATAGCTGGCTTTTTCTCTTCTCGAACCGAATGATAACCTGCGTTATCCATTATATGACAGAATTTGGTGGTATATTAGGCATGAGTTTTTCATTTATCCATTTAATGAAATTCACGAAATTCATAGAATCGTGATAATCAACTGTTTTACATTTGGATTTAAATATCACAAGTGCTCCGTCTACAAATACAATTTGGTCTCCACAATGTACGACGATCAAACGGTCTCCTTTACCGATATGAGACAGCACGCCGTGTTCATCCTTTGATTGCCAACATTTTGAAACGTTATGAGACGCAATAACATAAGTTTCGTCAAGATATAAAATATGTCTTCCTTCTCTACGATATATTTTAATAGTATACAACGATTTTATATTTGGCTGTTCGATAAGGAGTTTCCTTTTAGATCCGCATTTCTTAAATTTAAAACCTAGATCATGTAATAATAGTCTTAAATATTCCCTCCCTGCCGCAGTGTAATACATTCTCTTCTCTAAGTACAGCAATCAAAGTTTTCAGAGTTGCTATTTTTTTTAATTGTGTAAAACTGAGTGACTTTTCTTCTTACTACGCCGTTTGTGAAATCGTCTACTTCCACTCTTATTCTGCGAATCTGGTTTGGTTTTCTCGGTGATTTAAATCTTGCGTTGTCTTTTAATAATTTTCCTTGTACAATTCTAGATACAGACTTTTCCGGTTTTTTTTAAGGTATATCTTGTAGATGTTCAGCAGAATTTGGATCCAGTTTTTTTTTTTTCTAAAGTATTCGTATACGTTAAAAGCCATTTGCTTGCATTGACTACTAATTTGATGTCCGAAGATATTTCGACTCATCTTGATAATGTAATCTCATGTATAACTCTCACAAAGCGTTCGCAACGGCGCAACTGTCAACACCTCTCCCGGTCCTCGTTTTCGTCCTACCCCCGCGCCCCTATACCCCGCAGGCGAGGACTCAATTAAGCGGTTTGCCTATAATTGGAATTGTTGAAATTGAAGACTGGATCTCTGATCAATATTTGTTAGTTACTATAATTGCCGCAAAATTGCGCACTATTTAGAATTAAAGTTAAGCGAGTTCTTCTTTATTGAGGTACTTATTGTTGTTACAATATTATTATTTCACTATCTTTTTTTTACAAAGGTATCAGCATTGTCAATATGAATGAAAAAATAATATACTTATTATATGATATTTGTCTTTTTTATGTATAACAGACACAATATTGCGATTGTGTAATTTTAATGAACAAGTATGGCTACTCTTTCTTGACGAAAAAAAAAGTATAATATAAAAATAATTATGTGATATTTGTAGGTAAATTGATCAAGTGGTGCAAGCAAGACCAACCAAAGAATGTCAAACATACTTTTGTACAAGATTGCCTACATGGATACATTGGATAATATCCTTATGGGACAAGGTTATTTGACGATTTGTTTGTTATATTAAAATTTGATTAGCATGATTGCGGTATTCTATGTACTATTAGTGCTACTTCTTCTACCGTGCCTTTCCCTAATTGTTTACATGAACTTGTACTCGGTATAATAAGTATTATGCCAAAGTTATATTATATGTATTTTGTATTTTTGTTTCATATTTTTGTGATCTCGGCGACGAATTTTATGTCTCTTCGTGATGACTTCCAAATGGATATATTAATCGTTTTAATGTACCTACTCTATCATTTATAAAAGAATTTATTTTTAAATTGGTAGCTCGACCAGTTGCGACGACGGCGACGCTGTATATTATTATTATATGTATAGATAAGTGACGAGGCTCACAATACATTGCTTTAAAATACCTACTGATTTAAATTATTGTTATTAGTGTTCATTACGAAAATTGTTAAATTAACTAAGATTCATTTTATATGTGTAATCTAATTTCAAGTGCTCGACTTTGGAACATTTCGTTCAGCGTTAGACTTACTTTTGCTGTTTTTGTGTACGACACTCGGTGATTAGCAGCTGTAGATTATATTTTTTTAAGAATCATATTATTTTTGTGATGTTTGTTAACCATGCAATGTCCTTTAATTGTAATCAAGTAATTTTTTTAATAAATTAAGTATATTTTTCTAAATGTCTATTATTTTTCCTTATTCGTACTGGGGACGGCAATTTTCATTTTGAGCAGTGGCGTGCATTGGTTTTCAGAATAGGTAGGCACTAGGCCGGGTCACTAATCTGATCAGAAAAAAGTGAGGTCAAAAGTGAGGTTTTTGAGTAGGCATGCCTACTTAAGGGTGATAAATTGCGAAGGTCGAACGTCATGGTATTACGCGTGAGACGTACGTATTTTTAATTTTGTCGTATTAACTTGAACGAGTAAAGAACAATGACAATGTGCGAATGAATGAAGACAATGTTTTTTTTTAGGTATGATAATTTTGTGAGTTTCTTAATTCAAAGTCAAAGCATTTATTTCAAATAGGCACATAAAAGGCACTTTTGAACGTCAAAAATTATCTTAAAATAGAATTGATTCTAGTCGCCCATTCCAAATGGTAGTTTTCGTATGGAGAAGAATGGGCAAGAAACTCCATCCAACTCCAAATTGTGGGGCACAAACACTAAAATGTAATTGACAGGCTTATATTGATATATCGAGGTAGGCACTGCTTATATGCAATGCACGCCAGTGATTTTGAGGGTGAAGTAATATTAGTTTATTTGGTTATTATGTTAAGGTTAGTTTAGACAACATTGATTTAAGATAATAAAATTATAGTAACTTCTATCTAATATATGTAGATTTATTAATTATCTTTTCAATACATCTATGAAGGTATCTCTTGGTATTCTTATGTTGGCCACACTGCGCATTTTCTTCTTGCCATCCGCTTGCTGTTTCAGCAGCTTCTTTTTACGAGTTACGTCGCCTCCGTACTGAAATAATACATGAACGGTTCATATATAAAAAAAAGTTATTTCGTGATGGGTAACATGCATTTTAAACCTGTTGGTACGGTCGTTAAAGAAATTTGGTCGCACTTTCTACTTAAACATATCATTAATAATTTACCATTCCTTATGGGGCAGTCGCAGTTGAGAGCAGTTGTCTCCTAGTAAACCAGGCAGGCGCTTTACTTTGTGTAATTTGTTTCATCACCATTGCTCTCAAAAACGGTGAAGGAAAACATCGTGAGGAAACCTTCATGTCCTAGGACCAAATATTAGAAGACATGTGACATCTACCAATCCACACTGGGCCCGCGTGGTGGATTACGGCCCATTCCCCCTTACAGAGAAGGCCTGTGTCCCAACAGTGTGAGCATTATAGGCTGATTATGCTATGTGGCAGTCAGGTGGCTCAATTCATAAATTAATTTGGTGTTTTACATGACATTATGCTTACCAATTTAGCTGTAACATCCTTTCTGTATGCTTTGAGAGTTTCTCTAGCGAAAACTTTTCCCCCAACGACGGCTTGAATGGCGACCTAAAACATATTTACATTCATGAAAAAAAATTCTTTAAAAGACGTCGGCTTTTTTCTCTATTTTCTAAAAAAAAAGAAAAGAATGGATTTTTTATATGATTGTTTGTTACGCTTCCACGCTAAAACGACTGACCGTATTTGGATGAAATTTGGCACATGGGTAGACCATGGCCTAGATGAGGGCTTATATACTTTTAATCCCGATATTTCCACGGGATCGAGACTTATACGGGTGTAACCGCGGGGAGTAGTTAATGATTAATGATTACCTGCACCATCTGCCTTGGTATCATTTCTTTTAGCTTTTCAGTAAGCCTCCTAGCATTGTACTCTAAACGAGTAACATGGACGATAGTAGATAACTCGTCGACTAACAACCCGTTGATGAGAATGTCCATCTGAAAAGTGTATAACTGTCATAAACACCGTGAAAAAGAAACTACACGACATTGTTATCTTATATTCATCAGTTTTCGTTAGAAATTAGATCAATGATCTTTCTTTTAGCTTTCAAAACGGTAAAGAAAACATCGCGAGGAAGCCGGCATGTTCTAGAACCAAAAATATGAAGATATGTGACATCTACCAACCTGCACCGGGCCCGCGTGGTGTATTACGGCACACTGCCTCTCACCTCAGTGAGAGGCAGTGGCACAAGCTTACTCTCGAGTAGGCCTGTGTTTCAACAGTGGGAACATTATAGGCTGATTATGCTATATGAAAATCAAAAGTACTTTTATTTAAATGCGAAATCTTAAAAAAACAGGTACTTACCCTTACTAACGAGCTGGGATGAAACCCATAATCCTGATAATCAAAACTGGCGAATCCCGAAGTAATGCTCTTTAGTGTGTCGTGGAAGTCAATCACGACTTCTGAGAGTGGTAGTATGTACTGCATCATGGTCATTTTGTCGTCAACTGCGTTTGAAGGGAGGGGACTGCCACGACGGTCTATGCATAATGATGTTACAGCTCCAATATACTCCACTGGGGTTATTATTGTTCCTGAAATAGTCAAGTTAATATAGTCAAAACGAATAACAACCTTATTTTCTCAATTTAGTAAAAGAAAATCATCAAGATCGAAAGACATGAATTTGAATAGGCAGGGTTTTGAATAAACAACTTCTTTTATTTCTTACCTATTACAAACGGCTCATAGTATTCTTCGATGTTTTTCACATCAGGCAGCAGTAAAGGATTTGTAACTATAACTTCTGTACCTTTATATTGTTTTATTGCCTTTGCTCCTTTTACTCTGAAATTGTTGTTCCAAATTAAAAGAAAAATTATCTTTTAGATTCAAGCATATTCTATCTATTGGATATATATTTTCAGATTAAACTAAAATATAGGAGAAAAAAGAATGGAATATGTAGTCATCAATAAACAAATAATACCTACTAACTCATCTATGATTTACCAAAACTTACTTGATTTTATAAGGTACGGAAGGTGCTGTCAGTATGGCTTCAGCTTTATATTCTTGTAGAAGACGTTGTGTGAACACTTCAAGATGTAAGAGGCCTAGGAAACCAATGCGCCACCCTTGTCCTAAAGCTGGGCTGGAAGATTAAAGATTTGTTTATTATTGTGTTTCAAATAGGAAAACTAAAAGAAACCGGTATCCAAATTGCGGTATGTAACCGCAATACAGTGACACTATAATGCATAAAAGGACACAGTTGATCGCTAGGGCACGATGCAGCTGACGAGCTCAGTCTTTGGAGCTGACCCCGTCGTGCCCATTCTCTTCAACCAACTACGCAGGTGGCTACAGGCGTACACCCACACACAAGCAGAGAGCTGGTGGACCTCGACACCGGGCTGCAGGCAGTCGAAGGAAGCCATGCCATCGTTAGATGCCAAGCTAAGCAGGCGCTTACTATGCCTGGACAGGAACAGTGTGCGCCTGGTGACGGGGACCATCACGGGACACTACTCGCTAAACAAACCCTTCTACACAATAGGCATAATGGACAGTCCCCTGTGTAGGGTCTGCGTGGAGGCTGAGGAAACCGTTTCGCATTTGCTCTTTGAGAGCACAGGTGTCACCCAGATTAGATTAAACCCTCGGGACACCCAGATCTTACACAGATGTTCTCAACAGGCCAGGAGACGTAATTAACTTCTGGAGGTAGGTGGGCTGGTTAAAATAACCACTGACGGCCGCCAGACCCACGCACAATGGTCCACTTGAAAAACTAAGTGTTGAAACCAATCTCCATAACATAGAACATCCAAATTGCGTAACACACTATCAATCACAATCTGAATCATTTTGAAGGATATTGCTAATCCTTGGCTTCATATGTTTGTTCGAAAAATTTGTCTGCTCACCAACGTAAATAACGCAATGAATGTCAAAATGAGAATGTGAACTGTCTAAATGAAAGCCATTCCTACTATTAGTGTGTTACACAATTACCCTGCTGACTGAGAATCACCATATTGTGAACAACAAAAGTTACATAAGACAGCCCCCGAAACACCTGCCCTTTTACCACTTCCTAGTGTTTTAGCTGGACAGAAGTGGCGCAACATACTCCCTAGATAACCCTAGGTCAGGTCCCTAGTAAGAACCGTGCCAAAAATGTGTTTGTATGTAAAGTTTTGTGTTAATTACCTAGAATCAGGATTCACGGTAACTGCAGAGTCATTCAAAGCCAGCTTCTTGATAGCGTCACTGAGTTGAGGATGTTGCGACTGGTCTGCTGGGAAGATGCCTGCATACACCATGTGTTTGACTGGCGGGACTGTCGACACCGACTCGTTGTCCGCGACCTCTTTTGCCAGCAATGTGTCGCCGACACTGCCGCCGCCTTTTGGACCGCAACCTGAAAGACAGGTCCATGAAGTATTTTGTTCAGATACAAAGATCTAAGAGCCATACCTCACCGGGACGCCATGGCGGCGCAGCCAGGTCGCGTCGTTAAGAAAATGTATAGTTGGCTGCGTAACCAAGCAGATGCCAGGTGAGCACTATACAGGGTGAATTTTTCAAGTGGGCGTGGACAAATCCGAAACTATCAGGAATAGCGAAAAGTACTCAAAGGAGTCTCGGGGTCGATTTTGATGCAAACTAAAACTGCATCATTGTATTTTTGAAAAATCAATATTTCTAGCCAGGAATCGAACCTGCTGATTTTGAAAAAAGAAACACACACTGTGTTATTTTATTACACCATTTGATAGTGTCACTAAGAAGGATCGAATTCTAGGACATCGAAGTAATGACATACGGCAAACTAAAGAAAATTGCTCATTTTTATTTAATAATACTTTTTTATTTTTCTTATGTTACCTACCTATTAAACCTTAACTGATTAATTGTTCAAAATGATGACCATTGTTTTCAATACATAGGTAGATTCGACGTCTCAAGGATTGTATTCAGCATTATAATATTATTGATTCCATTAGAATATTTTCCAAAGATCTGAATTTAGAACATAATGTTGTGAAGGTGACTGTGCTGCAGGTGTGTGTTAATAAAAATATTGAGCATCATTTCGAAAAAGGTACAGGTAAGTAATGTAGGTATGAATACTTTAAAATAAGATACAGTTTATTAATCCAACATTTTCCTTAAGTATGCCGTACTTATGTCATTATTATGTCATTTGTTTATGGTATTTATCTATGGGCCTGCGTCGCCTGAAATAAATGAATAAATAAATAAATTACTTCCCAGAATTCGATCCTTATTAGCGACACTATCGAATGGTGTATTAATACAGTGTTTTTTTTTTTTTCAAAATCAACAGGTTCGATTCCTGGCTAGATATATTAATATTTCAAAAATCCAATGATGCAGTTTTAGTTTTCGTCAATATCGAGCCCGAGACTTCTTTGAGTACTTTTCGCTTTTCCTCAGTTTCGGATTTCGCCACCCACGCCCACTTGAAAATTTCAACCTGTGTAGCTGTATAAATTTAGTTAGACCTGGCGTCGTCGCCATGGCGTTCCGGTGAGGTATGGCTCTTAAAATTTGGTAGATACTGGATAAGTACTTGTGCAAGACGTCATAAGGCTCAAGTCAACTTCAGCCACTGTGTTTAGTGAAGAAAGCTTTTATTCAATGGAATAGAAGCATTAAAATTCAGACAACAAGGAAGACGAGAAGAGTAAAATGATTGCTCACTTACCTACCATAACAACTTGACCAGCCACAGCTTCTTCAATAGGCTCCTCACTTGGTCTCAATATAGCAAGGAACTTCACTATATGAGGCTTAGCATCAGACTTCCATTTGACTGCTTGTCCTACTTGCACCTTACCAGAGTGTATATATGCCAAACACAAGATCCCTCTGTATTTATCATGCCAGGTGTCGATAATATGTGCTCTAAAATGGCCCTGAGTATCTACAGAAGGTGGAGGTATTCTAGTTATAACTGCTTCTAACAACTCTTTCACTCCCCAACCTTTCTTGGCTGAAATACTCATCACACTATCTGGTTCTATTTTAAACAATGAGTGTAGCTGTGCTTTTACTTTGTCAGGGTTAGCTCGAGGTAGGTCCACCTTGTTCAGTGTTGGGATTATGAGCAGGTTGTTTCTTTTAGCCAGTGAGTACACAGCTACTGTCTGTGCTTGAACACCTTCATTTGCATCAACTAACATTATCACTCCTTGGCATGCTGTTATACTTCTGACAACCTGCAAAAATATATAGAATTAAACCTAAATATATAGAATAGTACATTATTGCATTCAGATTCAATCAATGTTGAAAATTGATTACCTCATTAGAGAAATCTACATGGCCTGGAGTATCTATGAGATTGAGGAGGTAGGTTTCATTGTTGTATGTGTAATTTAAGGATGCAGTCACAGCTTTCACAGTGATACCCCTTTCTCTTTCAACCTGTAACAAAAATTGGTTTTAAACCTTCTGTGAAAGCATTGTTTTGATGTTCTAGATGCAATTTATTTTGGAAAGTTCATATTCATTGATTCACTACCAAATTCATTGATTCATTTATGTCTTACTCATAAATCAATACATTCATACTCTAATGTAGAATGTTTATTTAAGTGAAATAAATGTGACTGAAAAGCTTCACACTTACTTGTAGTTGATCCAGAACTTGTGCATGTTCAGCGCCCGGTTTGATGGAACCAGTTATTTCGAGCAGTCTGTCGGCTAGAGTACTTTTACCATGGTCCACATGAGCCACAATACTAAAGTTGCGAATCTTCTTCACATCAGTATTCGTCTCTAGTGTATCAGAACTATTCAAACGCCGTGATATTATTCTGAAAATGTATGAAATAGACTTAGGTACTGCTTTATTGATAAAACTACGAAAAACAAGTTTAGCTAGAAAACAAACCGTGGAAATCCTCGATAGTTCATAGAAAATAGACTCCTTACATTGCTGATGAACCTAACCATTGTCAATTATATTCGATTCATTCATTTAGAGTAACAAATATAGTTATTTTAATTAGGTAATTAAATAACATTGATTCGCATAAACATACGAGTGATTAGAGGTTATCTGTCAGTGTCAAATTTTTTGTCTTTGACAATCAGCTGCTAGATTGCGTTCCCAACTAAGACACCGTAATTATCTACATAATTTTATTCAAGAGCTGATTGAACTGTTGATTTTGGCTTTTCTAGGGGTAAGGCGGAGTTAAAAGATAATAAATTAATTAGTTGATGCATCGGATAAATACATATAAATGGGTTTAAAGTAAATGTATTTAATACGTATATAAGTAGGATGGGACGTATAACGAAACACATTTTATCCTCACCACTGACCTCTAATAGAGGTCAGTGATCCTCACGCAGTTTTATACAAAGGTAAATATACTACTCAAAACAAAATAAGAGCCACCATGTATTTTGTGTATTCTAATAATTGTATTGGGTTTGAGGGTAGATAAATAATTAAATTGAATTATCTAGCTAATTTTTAATGCAAAAACCTTAAAATTAAATTTATTGATAGATAAAAGAACATCTGATTAGTGTTTTTGTAAAAAATGCAATTTCAGCAAAAAAATACATTTAATGAAAAAAGAGGTTAAAACAAAAATGTCGAAGCTTTTTTATCTTTTTTGCACTTCTTTAGTATCGTGTATGTCCTCCTCTTTTTCGAACATGTTCTTGAAGCCTGGATCACTCTCCACCAGATGTCGCACTGTCTCTTCTGAAATTTGTTCGGCAGCTTGACTTTAGCACGTTAATGAGCTGTCGTTCTTTATGTAAGGCACAGAGTACTTTTTGATAGACTGATGTAAGGGTTGATTTGTGTTCCGGACACTTCTTTTTAACAAATCCCACATGTGTTCGATGGGGTTAAGGTCCGGACTGTTGGTAGGCCACGGCAAGACACGTATACCAGCATCGTCTAGGGCTTCTCTAGTGGCTCTAGCTGTATGAGCGCGGGCATTGTCGTGCATTAATGTGAATCTTGCACCAATTCTTTATGCAAATGGCATCACATGAGGTCTTACTATCACCTCAATTTATCGCACAGCCGTTACCGTGCCTCCGCTGAGTACTGCGGGTTCGGTTCGACCTGATAGAGAGATTCTTCCCCATACGATGACATTGGGACCCCCAAATCTGTCACTTTCATGGATACAAACATCCGAAAATCGCTCACCTTCTCGTCTCCATACCCTAATATGACGATCATCACTAAAAAATTTCACTTTACACTGATCAGTGAACAATACTGAGCTCCATTCACTTATGTCCCAGTCCAGGTGCAGCCTTGCGAATGATAATCGGTTTGCACAGTGTACACTAGTCAATGGAATCCGCAGTACGCATCTCCTAGAAAACTGCTGGTCTTCATGTAACCGATTTCTAATCATTTGGTCACGCATGCGGGTACCGATCGCCTGGCGTAAGCGATTTTGTAAGGCGCGGGCGGTGACGACGCGCTCTCTTCGCGCAGTCAAACGTATGTAGCGGTCTTCCTGCGAGGTGGTTGCTCGATTCCTGCCAGATAACCGTCTTCTGGTTACACTCCCAGTCTCTTGAAATCGATTCCAAGCATTCTGGATCGCTCGCCTTGAAAAGTCAAGCTGTAAAGCTACAGAATGCGCTAATAGTTGCGCTTTGCAGGTCCATATGTCTTCGGATCCTCGGCATAGCGCTTTCAAAATGTTTATCCACGTTATAACTTACATAGCAAATGTAAGACTGTTCCTAAAAGAATCCACAATTTAAATGACTTAAGTATTCGTCTTATGGTGCGTACAGACCGGCCAAACGAACGCCAACGAACGGGTTTCGTTGACCTTCGTTGCTGCAATCTGGACGGCTTAGCGAATGCCAACGATCGCTCGTTGGCGTGTGCCGGCGATCCGAAGCGTGGCGGTAACATCAAAGAAATCGAGCTATTTGATCGAACGTTCGTTCGAGCACTAAATGTATTTGGACGTATTAACGAACTCCAACGAGCGTGCGGAAGCCAACGCTGGCGAACGATAAATATCCATCGTTTGGCGTTCGTTGGGCCGGTCTGTACGCACCATTAGAATAGGGTAAATTCAATTGGTTACAAAAAAAGTATCAAAGTAGCCTACTTTAAAAATTATGCAAGTGGTATCCTCACATTATGTTTGTTAATACTTCAGGATATACCAGACAAAAGATTTATCGTTTAAGACCGCTTTAAAATAATTTAATCAGACCGGATGTTAAAATTGGTGTGTTCCCAACCAGTCACACTGTAACATGTCACAGTGTGACTCGTTGGGTTAGGTTAGGTTAGGTTAGGTTAAAACTGTGACCCTCTAAGCACGAGCCGAGCGAGCGAAGCGAGCGGTGCCGCGGCAGCGGCCGGCGAGTGCCAGAAACGACTTGCGCAAATAGAAAAAAAAGAGCTAAAAAGAGAAAAATTGCGATTGTTCCCAAAATCCCAATCCCAACGAGTCACACTGTGACATGTTACAGTGTGACTGGTTGGGAACAAATCTTAAAATTCACAAGTGGCTCTTATTTTGTTTTGAGTAGTATAATAGCAGACACCAACAATGTTTACAGACGACAAAATCTGCAATACGGCATCACGTATGACTCGGCATCGATGAAAGTTTGCTGCGACATATGAATTTAATCATTTAGTATAGAGGGAAAATAACAATAATAAAAATCAGATAATTAAAGTTAATTTTATTTAATAATACTTATTTACTACACTTACAATGACACACCTTCATAAATACGGACGGATAATTGTCATGGAATGGACGGAGCACTATCACAAAATAACTAAATTATATCTTAAACAACTTCTTCAATACTGTGATCTGCCGAGTCGGGACTCAAGCTTTGTTCGTCTGGTTGCTGTTGTAGTGCCTTAAGTTGGTTTTCGAATCCTGTTAAAAAATAAAGTGTTTTTTTTTAAATCTCTCAATGAAAATGAAAAGTAGTTTAGAGAAAAACATAATTATTATGCTAGGCCGAGTAATATAGAAAATGTATTTGAGTGTACTTTCATACGGTCTGTTGGCCAAGTACACACCAAGTCGCCTAGCATAAAAATCAGCCCCAATTAAATTATGTGATTCTTACGAGGTGCATCAGCGTGATTAGGCGCGTATTGTATAAGTAATCGTAGAACTTTCTCTTCTGATATCAATCCTGGCCGGCCGGTCACACCACGAAGAAGTTGTTGCCCAGCTACAACACCTGAGAACATTTACATAAAAATGTTTTAGAATAAAAAGTTAATACAAATAGGTACACAATAAAATCGCAAAGTACCCATTACCTGGGTTAATTTCTCCAGCATCAAACATTTTCTTAACATCCACGAAGCGTTTGACGATAGCACTTTGCTCTTGAAGCGCCGTTGTTTGAGCACCTGAAATACGTGTTAAATTAATTATTTACTTAAAACTTTTACCCGACTACGGTGAAGCAAAAAGGAGGGTTATGATTTTGACCGGTATGTATGTATGTTCATCTGTTCCCTCATAACTTCTAAACTGCTTGTCATAATAGGACAAATGAGGTATCGTTGGAAGCGTCTTGATCGTCCTCTGGTTATAGGCTATGTGACGTCACAATAAATTAAATATGGCGCCCTCTAGCGGACATAAAGTCATGACCTAAAAGATTTTTTTTTTGAGTCATGCCGTGTTAGGTCTCAAATGAAAGGGCTTAATTAGCACATTTCAAAAATATAAATATTACTGAAATGAGCCCCAAAATAATGAAAAACAAAATAAGTTTAAAAACTAAAACCCGACTACTGAAAAGGATGAAATAAGTACCTTCCCGTGGTTGCATGCCGCTGTACTAACATACAAAGCTATGGTAGCATGCGACCACGGGAAGGTACTTGTTTCATCCTTTTCAGTAGTCGGGTTTTAGTTTTTAAACTTATTTTTTATTGTTACTATGATGAAATAATTGAATAATGTTAGTGTTATGTCACCTGTATCAGTGTCAGAAGACTTCGCCAAACACCTGATAGCTTCCTTTAGCGCTTCTAATGCTTTGTCGTAATTCTGAAAATCCGTTCAAACAAAATATCTTAACACTCCGTAGAAATGCGTAAAAACACATTTTTAAGCTTCGGCCAAGCTTGCGCGACCAAAGCGACTGCGAAGCGGGAGCGTCTGTGGCGCAGCGGATGCTGCGCCTTGCACACCTACGCGACCGCTGTAGTCGCGCAGGTGTTAACGTTTAGTTTCGCATTATGGGCACTCCCGCTTCGCAGTTGCTTTGGTCACGCAGGTTTGGCCGAAGGAATGAGGAATGACTATTTATGTGGAATCCTTAGCCAGGAACAGATCTATACCGGAAGTTCAAAGAAGAAATAAGAATAAAAAGAAGCACTCACATCATATTCATCAACTTCGACTTTAGCGCATTCAGCGTAGAAAGCGGCTAGTTTTCCATAAGCTTTTGCCCTGGTGTAGAAGTGCAGTATGTGCCTCATGAGATCGGGCCGTGTTCGCCAGTCTGCGCGGCGCCGCAAATAGTCGGCCGCCATCAGCTGAGCGCTGCGGTCGCGCGTCGCTGCCGCGAATGTTGCTATGCGATCTGCGTCGCCAGAACGCATCAGCCAACGCATTGCACCTGCCTGGAAATAGTTGTTCAATTATTAGATACTAGTTTCTGCCCGCGACATCGACGCGCATGCAAGACATTGTGCTTTTGGGTGTATGTAACGGTACAGGAGTCGTAGGGGTATTTAAAGTTTAGTTATTTTAAACTTGGTTTCGTAAAAAAAATTAAACTAACAAAAAAACAACCGACTCCCAACAAAAACACTACAAAGTGAAAAATAACTTCATTTCGGAAGTCGGTGTCTTTGGTTTTGTATTTACGTTTTTTGCCATCGACTTCCGAAATTAACGTTATTTTTCACTTTGTAGTGTTTTTTTTGGAAGTCGGTTGTTTTTTTGTTAAAAAGTTTTTATTCACGCTTTTTAGTGGGTCTGCTTATAATTTATCTAAGTTACAATAGTCTAGTGTCAACTTGCTCATCGCCTTTTACAAAATATTGCTTTTCCCGATGCAGGGAAGTTAATTGTTGAGGAGTTCTCCTGGTCCACCATCAGCTCCATATCACCATTCACATCGTGGCGAGCATAAATTGCTTAGCAACCATATTAAAGAAATCGAATCGCAACTCGTAGTGAGTAGTTCCGGTGGCCATCTGTGGTCTACATCATCAGTTCCACTTCACCAAATGGTGCTTTCCGAGAGCAAATGCACGAGTTACTATAAAAAATACCCAAATCGCTATAGGTGTGGGTGGTGTGTGGGTGTGTATTTGAAGAGTTCCTTCGATTTCTCCAGGATCCAATCATCAGATCCTGACTTGGTGACTATTATGGGACCACTTCAGAAGTATCTCCTTTCGAACAAAAAAAGAATTTTGGAAATCGGTCCACAATTGGCGGAGTAATCGCGTAACAAACACACAAAAAAAAAAAAACATACCGTCGAATTGAGAACCTCCTCCTTTTTTGAAGTCGGTTAAAAATAAGGTTAGAACTTATTCAATATATCCGTATTCGTGTTTTAAAAGTCAGTCTTTATGGTAACTGTCGAGCGAGAGGTCGCTAAGAGGGAAATCTAGAGAAAAAAGTAAATAAAGTTTCGTCGTTAGGCACAAGTTGCTGTACATTGTGTTAGGTTGGTTGGGCAACTGGATGTTATTTTATTATCATTCATATTACTATATTTTTATATACCTAAGTACAAATAAATCATGTATCCTAGTCCTGACGAAGCTGCACTTAATACGACACAAATGATCTATATGTCGCAACCGGTCATTCGTTTGACTATTCGGAACGCCAGCGCCATCTGGCGGCGCTTAACAGAGTCTAGCCTGAGTTCGTGTGGGGGCGACGACAGCGCGACAGAACGATGTGGAGCCTCTTGGACATCGGACATCATACGAACCATGGTATAACAATACATGGTATTCTCTTCCCGTGACAGCTGGGTCACGTGATTGGCCCGGTAATACGTCATCAGTTGCGAAGCGGTTCTCAAACTTTTTTAGTGGGGAAAAGATAAAAATAATACCCGGCCCTTGAGTAGTTTACAGAAATTAATTGGAAACAAGCTGATGATGGTTTCTATTTGAACTATACTATTACTACTGAACTCAGTCAGTTGACGGATCTTCGGTTTTTGGCTTCGCTCACAGGAGAGCACACGCACATAATAGGTACATTAGAAAGTTAAGAACCTTAGCTTTAGAGATCGATTTTGAAGTCATAGTAGTCAGTCGATACAGAAACGAAAAAGTTCAAAATTACGCTATTATTATGTATTCTGTGTCCACAGGGATCCAAAACACTGATTAATATTTTATATGAGCCCTTTTGGGCTTTTGAGGCCTTTTGGCCAGAGCCGTTAAACCTTATTATTTTGAAAAAAGAAACTATCTAGCAAGCTACGTCAACATCACTTGAAAAAAAATACATCTGACTTGGCTGTATGAGCCAAGATCTCTTTGCCTGTCCTTAATCAGGACTAAAACAAACAAAAAATCACTACAAAACAAATGTAAAAAAGTCTGAAATGAAATAATATGTAGTAAGGTACACACGGCTATACATCAAGCTATACATTTCCAGTTTTCGCTGACCTCGCATTGTATAGGTTTTCCGTACAATTAGAAGTCAGCTTATAGCGGTTATGTATAGCTTGATGTCTGATAGGCTGATGCTGAGTAGGCTGGAGCCTAGGGCGGCAGATTTTAGGGGCGGCAAAGGACGATGAGTCAGAACGTCCCCCCAACCTTACATTGACCAACAGACTTAAAATGTATGTCATTCGAACCGCCTTAGCAAGCTGATCAATTTTTACTACGACGACATCTCTCAAAAGTGCGGGATATTCCGAGAAAATCATGTTTTAGTGTTAATTTCGTCACAACGTCCCCCCAACCCTTACATTGACCAACAGACTTAAAATGTATCTCATTCGAACCGCCTTAGCAAGCTGATCAATTTTTACTATGACAACATCTCTCAAAAGTGCGGGATATTCCGAGAAAATCATGTTTTAGTGTTAATTTCGTCACAACATCCCCCCTACCCTTACATTGACCAACAGACTTAAAATGTATCTCATTCGAACCGCCTTAGCAAGCTGATCAATTTTTACTATGACGACATCTCTCAAAAGTGCGGGATATTCCGAGAAAATCATGTTTTAGTGTTAATTTCGTCAGAACGTCCCCCCAACCCTTACATCGACCAAAAAACTTAAAAGTATCTCATTCAAACCGTCTTAGCAAGGTGATCATTTTTTACTATGACGACATCTGTCAAAAGTGCGGGATATTCCGAGAAAAATCATGTTTTAATGTTTATTGCCAGAACGTCCCCTCAAGCCTTACATCGACCAACAAACTTAAAATGTATCTCATTCAAACCGTCTTAGCAAGGTGATCAATTTTTACTATGACGACATCTCTCAAAAGTGCAGGATATTCCAAGAAAAATCATGTTTTAATGTTAATATTGCCAGAACGTGTTCCCAACCCTTACATCGACCAACAAACTTAAAATGTATCTCATTCAAACCGTCTTAGCAAGGTGATCAATTTTTACTATGACGACATCTCTCAAAAGTGCAGGATATTCCGAGAAAAATCATGTTTTAAAGTTAATATTTTTGGCACAAAATAAGAGTTTGTAAGTAAACCATATTCTTTGATTTTCAAACCTCTCAAGATCAATTAGGAGATGCCATTTAAAAAACAGAAAACGTCATTCGTTACTCGTCCAATTTTTTCTATTCATATAGGCAGGCAGTTGTCCCACCGGCGGCGATGAACGATTAGCGAGTAGAACTAGCAACTGAAAACGAGTTGGCGAGCAGCGCGCAGCGTGTGTGTAGTTCCGATAGTTTTGTCGCTGGGCTATCAGCGAGTTTTCGAGTGCGACGGGCGATTACTCGCACCACTCCCTCGGGGCGGTTAGTCTCACAAGGGTTTCTCTCGGCGTGAGCTCTGACCACCAAGCGACCATCGCTGAGCGAGTGTCGCTAGGCGAGTATTATCTTTGACAGCTCTTGTCGCTCAGCGACAAACCAGTGAAGCGAGTCCTCGCCGGCAGTGTGAACAGTCAGCGATCAACTGTTAATATATGCATATCTTTTGTTTACACGGAATGTAGGTATATCTATTGTACGTTTCTTGAGCGAGAAAACAGCCGACAGTTAGTCGCTTCCTCGCCGGCGGTGGGACAACTGCCATATGCTCGTCCACGACGGAGACGCGGGTGTCTTCGTCTTGGGCGAGCTTGAATCCCTCACTGCACTCAGGATTCAAGTCTTAACTCCCTCGCTTCGCTCAGGAGTCAACTCAAACCTAGAATCCTTCGTTGCGTTCAGGATTCAAAATAGCGCCCGCGACAACAAGACACTACTTTATCCCAAAATAAATAAAACGATTTTTTATTTTATTTCTAAACCCCATGGATTTTGGAGTTAAAACTGGTTGCTAGTATTTTTATAGATCTTTATGAACCTGATAACACATACAAAAGATCTGTTGCAGGGCGGGGGACGAGCCTAGCGAATTAGAAAAATGAATAAAACGTTTTTTTAATTTTCATTTTATTTCTAAGCCCCATGGATTTTGAAGTTACAACTGGTTGCTAGTCTTTTTATAGATCTTTATGAACCTGAAAGCACATACAAAAGATCTGTTGCAGGGCGGGGGACGAGCCTAGCGAATTAGGAAAAATTAATAAAACGATTTTTTAATTTTTATTTTATTTTTAAACCCCATGGATTTTGAAATTAAAACTGGTTGGTAGTCTTTTTATAGACCTTTGTGAACCTACTAATACATACAAAAGTTCTGTTGAAGGGGGGGACGGGTCTCATACAAATATGGTCATCGTTCTTTGGGGCTAACATTTTTTTCAAATGTCTTACTGAAATTAAAATGATGAAGAAAAGGCGAAGCAGTATACAAAAGACATGGGATATTATTGTAGAGGTCGATAGGGGCGGCAAAATTTGAATAGCCTACTGGCGGCAAATGTGTAAATCCGCCACTGCTTTATGTGTAGCCGTGAGTACATACCTGTTCTTATTGTTGTTTTTGGTCTACAATATTGAAGCCACGCATTTGCTATTATCTCTTCTTTGGGAAAAGAAAAAAACCTTATTACACCGCCTTTTTTACTTCTGTTTTTACAGTTTAGTATGGAACAATTAACCATTTTTTTTCTTGCGTATCTTTCAAAGGTTACACTGGTTTCCTTTTCACAGTAAACAATGTTTGGGAACCACAGTATTTTGCTTACCGAGCGAAACAACGCTATAGGTATGAGCGACACGACGATAGCGATGAAATGGTGAGCTGACAGTATGACACTTGTCAATTCGATGTGTGGCCACTGTGTGTAATTGAATTACCTTAGCAAAATGCATTTTTTAACTTAACAAAGCAATTATGAACTAATAATTCAATAGTTTAATCAATTTAAAACTAAATAGATGAATCACACGAGTTACTAAATAGTTAAGCTAGTTAGTAATTTATTTTATTTTTATTAAATAAATGAGAAAGTCCCTAAATTTACTGAAAAGGACAATCAATAGCAACACTTATCGTGACGTAGACGAAGGCCATCGTGGGAAGAGAATACCAGGCGAAGTATATAATTGTACCATGATACGAACAACATGCGCTCAGAAACTGTCCCGCGTTCCGTATCTGGTTGTATTGTATCGTGTACCTATAGTGTGTGATTCGCTAGTGTGATTAAATTGTTCGTAAAATTATAATCTGATTTGAACTGCAACCGTTTTTCTATTGCGCAATAACCAACATAATACCCAAAGTTCGCCCACAGTAGTTTAAATATGGCTGATAATAACGAAACACACATGCCTTTTCCGTTATATATCGCTTGCCCGCAAGAATACTGTATTAACTCTAAAAACGTACTTTTTCAGGAGAAGCGATTAAAGTTTTTAACTCAAAATATTGTGGTATATCCATAAGATAAACAGATTATTTTTTATTATTAATATGTATTAGTATGAACCCTATTTTTTTTTATTCAAGGTGAAAGCGATTTTCGACCTAATTTAAAAGGTAGAACGTACTTTTTTTAGTCGAACTGTATTATTAAGTCAGTTAGTGCCAAATTTTGACATGATACTGTATTCTTCCGGACAAGCGATATATTATTTTGACTTTCAGAAGTTACCTTGTCTCCCGCGTGCGCCAGTCGTTTGGCAGCCTGGTGGTACAGCCCGCGGGCACCCAACACGTCTGCCAGTCGCCTAAGCAGTGCATCCCTGCCAGTCGTACCGGCCGGTGCTGCTAACCTTTCGCTCAGCTCTTCCGTTAACGGTGTTGGTATCTGTTCCACTATGTCTAAAGCTTCTTCGTACTGTAAAAATGATTACTTGTAGTTAATAAAGTTTCAATGCTTTGCCAAATGTAAAGCAAGTAAAAGTTCATTTGATTAGCATGATAGCTGCCTGTGGCTAAATTAACCCCGTTATTTTTTAATTAGAGTTCAGCATGTGACAACCACAATAATTAGGTATGTTGTATGAAACCGAATGCAACTTTATTTTTGGAAATCTTAAAAATTTACATTATTTATATGTATATACTTTATTGTACACCACAAAAATACATAACAAGAAATAAACACATTAAACACTACAAAATATACAATGGGCGGCCTTATCGCTTTCTGCGATCTCTTCCAGGCAACCTTGGAATGGACATTATGCTGGGTTTACTAGGAAAGACGTAGGTATAACGTCAATTGGACACAAAGTTTAAAATAGACTTTATGGCCCTTAGGAGTTACTATTATATTATTAACTACAATAATATATCTTATTACCTTCCCAGCGGTCGCCAGCAACGCCGCAGCATGTGAGTGCTGGTTGGCTTGCCTCAGATGGGCTGCTAATGTATTGGCAAGCTCTGGATCTACTTTGTCTCCAAGTGCCTCTACTGCCGCGATCATAGCGTTCGTGTCGCCGCTATTAACTGCCAGCTTTAACGCCATGTGGATCTTACCTGAATTGAGCAGAGAGCGGAGTTTTTGAGTTGGGTAGATTTTTACAAGGACTTAGGTATGCAGCGTAACATAGCAGTGCTTTATGTTTTTCATTGATAAGCCGGGTGTTAAAATCAAATGTACGGTACTTATAGTTTTGGTCAGCATCACAGTCGCAGAAACAAGAAAATCTGTTAAACATGTTAAGGTACTTACCTGCTTTCTGGTATAAGGCAATGGCTTGTTCCATCTGCCCAGCGTTCTCGAGTATGGACGCGGCATGCAGCGCGTGAGTGGTAGACGCGGAGCCAGCGCGCCACACTAGGTTCCAAGCGCTCGCCTCGGCGGCCACTCGGATAGCTGACGTTACTGCCCCGCATTTTATATACATCTGGAGAATGTAAATAATATATCTCAATAGAAACTTTCATATAATAACCACTTGGCTTTTTTGTAATATCGGAATAAAAAGTATCCTATGTCCTTTCCCGGGACTCAATCTGTACACCAATGTACACCAAATTTCATCTAAATCGGTTCAGCGGTTTAAGCGTGAAGAGGGAACAGACAGACAGACACACTTTCGCATTTATAAATTAGTATGGATATACCTACCTTAGTCTGAAATCGCAAAACCGCCTAATTAGCAAGCGTGTTATCAATGCTTACGAAATTTTTGTTTGAAGAGAGGCCTTTTCCCTGCAGTGGGATACTAATTTAGATGTAGATAGCTAGATGTAGTTTTTGACTTACCTTTACCGCACTTTCAGTCTTATCTGACTGCATTTCGTAATAACGCGCCATTTGATACAGTGATGATCGGTTTTTCTGACAGATTTTTTCAGCTTCGTCTATTCTATCCATATGACACAAAAGTCTCGTCTGCTCGCCGAAATCATTAGCCCGTGCGTACGCCTCTAATGCATTATCAAGATCACCAATACTTTCTAAGTAGTGTCCCCACCACGTTATTAGACTAGGATCACTCGAATTAGCCACGTACTGTGCTAGAACAGGAGCCTGACCCTGCGCCACAAGCATTCTAGGTACATGTGGAACTAATGTACCTGCACTTTCAAATAATTTCAGCGCAGCGCTTGTTTCTCCATTTGACCACAATACTTTAGCTAGCTTATGCTGTGCGCTCTTTATTAACAGAATATTTTCTCCTTCGGGACTCCCGTTAGTAATTTCGTTTAGTCCGCCTTCCTTAGCTGATATCAATCGTGTGATCAAATCTGGTCTTTGTGCCTCTTTGAATAAGTTTTCAGCTTCTTCGATCATACCGAGATTGACAGCTAATACGGCGACCCTACAAGTGTCGTCCATATTATTGTCACTCATCACTTTGCGCATCATCAAGGCACCTTTTATGTTGCCCATTTTGCCTAAGCACACAGCGCCAACATCGGGCCGCTTTCGGGCGACGCAAACCTTCGCTAAGCTGTCCCAAATAACCGAGTTTTTGCCACCCGACAATGTAGTTCCGACGACCACTGCCTTTTCCAAATAGCCAGTTGTCATGTAGTATAGAAAGTCTAATACTTGTCTCACATTAGCAGCGTCATGTTCACCAGTGTCGCGAAATTCATGTATCAATATCTTTTTAATGTTCTGCTGTGATAAAATAACAACATATGGCGTATATAAAGAACATAACATAAAATCAGTCATATAGTAGTCTTCAGAAACTGAACACCAATTTTTATATTCGTAGAGGCTGCCGTCGTGACAGAGGAATAGATGAACGCGATCAAGATCTGCTGATCTCATATGCACTGCAACAATTCTTGGGTCATTACAGTCCCATATTATAGCTATGGGGACACTTTGATATGGAGGAGTCGCGTTTTCAGAGATTAGCGTATTTGTGATGACGTCATTAGCTACGTCCCAGAGATATAGCCTGGGGTCCGGTGCTAAACCAGCATTAGCAATACTGAGAGAAATATAACGACCAGTGCAATTCACTGACGCTCTCATGACTTCACCAAAGTCTTCAATCATTTGATAACAATTTTTTGGAGGATATGGCATTCTTAGACCTTTCTTTGTGATTTCAGCTAATTTGAGTGTACCATCCATTGTTGCAATTACAATGAACTTGCTCGTATTTGTGACGCCGATAGGCTCTCCTTCGCCTTCAGTACTTGGCAGTATTCCTAGACTAGTACCAGATATAGAGTAGCATTCTATGTGGGGATTAACCACACCAACTAGAACATCATTATAAATGATAAGGACATCTGTCTTCCATGGGAAACTCCGTATGAGTGAAAATTTTGTATCATTGTCTTTGCTGCACATCCAAATCTAGAAATTAAGTTCGGAATAAAATTATTATGTACCATGTTTTAAAAAGTAGTTTTATCTAATTATATAATACATACCTGCACTTCTTTACCATCACCTAAAGCAATATACTGGTCTTTAAATGCAAAAGCTCTGATGGTAATTGAGGTATTGATCATAGACGTTATATTAGTTTTGTATGTGAGAGCAACTTCATTTGCAGATTTTTGCACCATGTGTATATGAGGTGCATATCCCCAACACACGGGCTGTTCACGTAGAACAAATGCACTTGTTATGCAGTTGACTTGTAGCAGGGGATTCATCAGTCCTTCAGATCCCCAGCTGACTTCTTTTACCATGCCTTTGACAGCAGTGCTACTTATAAGTTTCCAATTGTTCCGGTGGTCTCGTCTCCAAAGATACAGATTCCCTTGTGAAGTTCCACAACAAAGAGTATCACTCAAATTGCTGTAGCTAATGCTTGTGAATATGTCTCCTGCAACTATCTCTTCTTTCTCATTTGGCAACACGTCATTATCACCAGTATCACTGTCCCAAACCCTGATCAAATTATCACCTGTTATGACAGCTACATAAAAGTTGCCTGCCAGGACTATGGACTGACCATTTCTTGCAGCCATTCTTACATGAGTGTCTGTCATCAAGGAACCATCATCAGACATAATAAATCTAGTTAAACTAAGAGCTCCACCTGACTCCCAGGCAACTAGAATATAGATATTGCTTACTATACCCATGAATATAATGTTTCCAGGAGCATTTAGCACCTCAGAACATGCCCCATTAAGGTCTATGTATAGTATTACTCCATTATCCTGAGCTGCATAGCATGAATGGTTGTCTGGTTGAGCACCTTCCCTCATTCGTGCTGTTGTCCTTGGTCGCCAAGCAGCCAGGGCATCCAAGGCATTCTCATCTCCAGCAACTGCTGCACGGGCTAAACCTCTGATGGATGTTTCAGAGCTTGGTTGAGGTGTGCAGAAGGTTATGTGGGTGATAACATCACCAAGCTGGTGATGAAATGAAGTAAGTGGAGCACCTGCACTAGACTGCCAACCAGACAGAGAACCTGCAGCATCTGAAGCTAAGAGTCTACCTCCTCCTAAGCTAAAGGCTACAGTCGTCAAAGCAGCATTATGGGGTGCCTCTAAACGAGCCCAAGAGTATTCCAACCAAATGTAAAGTTCCCCACCATCCCAGCCCACAACCAGTAGTCGTCTTATAGGATGCCATGCAAGAGCAGTCACTTGATTTGACAACAAAATGGGCCAGTCACATCCTTCTAAAGGAAAGCCCTGAAATAAAATAACATTTAGTAAAAATGTACCCAATTAGTAAGACGATAGAAAAAAAAGTTATTATTGTTATAACTTACGTTATCTTGAAATATAGTGACGAATCCCCCTTTTTCCTGATTATAGGAACCAACAGCTAGAAGAGGTAGAGAAGGGTGCCAGCTACAAACCGTGGACACAACATTATCATCAGTAAAACTAAGTTTTGTATCAATATACAAAGTCATTGCTGAAGAGGCGAACACAGAGCATGAGGTGAAGAAGTCTGATTGGTTTTTATTCAACAACGTCTGCCAAATATTTCCATTTTTCTTTTTAATCAGCTAAATAACTAATATTATTGATGAACTAAAATAACGGATTCGCATTCTCAGAACAGACAACACATCACATTAGGGCATTGTCTATCAAAAAGTACTCTGTTAGCATCACATTGTTTTGATTTTTTTTTATGTCAACGTTGCCATGGAGATGATCCGACTTGTAGATTATAAGCTGTGTTCACACGTTATAACACGTACATACATAAGACATGATTTGGATTTTTTAATCAAAATCTTTCTACACCGTTGGACACTAATAACACAGAATACTTATAGTACTACTAATAAGCAAGAATTTCGACATGAACCCTGACCACCATTTGGAACTTGAAGGCAGTTATTTTGTTAGAAAGTATGTACACGGCATTATAATTTCTATGGAATCGGAATATCCTAAAGCCAGATACACACGCTTGGGACTTGGGACGCCACAAACTACATAACTCTATCGTAAACGCTTGCCACAAGATTCCTTTGGTTTGTGCACTTAAGTGTCCGTCTAGACTGGGGCGCGGGGCGGGCGCGGGTGCGAGAACGCGCGCGGACTGCCTGTCCGCACTGGAGCGCGGCTGCGTTCTGCGTGTTGTCGTGTCGTGTTTGTCAAAATATAATATGGATAATTATGCAATAAGGTGCTATAAAAATATCTGCCACGGCTTCAATGGGAGCAGTATTCTGTATATACATTACAATAGTGATGATATATTATTGATTTTATGTCATAAATTTTTGTATTGATTTAGTTGCATGAAACCGTCCCATAGTAATTAGCTGTTGCCACACCGTCATATTTTAATTTCGCAAAATGTGACGAAGCTTCACTACTGTAATTTATATACAAAATACTGTCTCCCATTGAAGCCGTGGCAGATATTTTTATAGCACCTTATATATATGTATTTATATATATAGGTGCTTATTTTTACTAGAAAAAAGCTCGAACTAGTTTGAGAACCCCGGAACCACGCGGATCGCTCGCACCCACCCCGCACCCGCGCCGCACACCCACTGCGGCCACTTGTATGAACGAGCTCTGGTGTGAGTTGCCCGCGCGCTCTCCGAGCGGTCCGTCCGCGCTGAGCAGCCCGCGCCACTCACCGCGCCAGTGCCGGATTTATATTTTTTATGAGTGTAGGCCACTTTATTTTCACCCCTCCCCCCTCCCCTCCCAAATGTACCTTTCTAAAATAATAATTTTCCATTTGTAGTAAGGAAGGCACTAAAGTTAAATAAACAAATTAATTAGTCATTAAGAAAGAGCGTAAAAATAAGAAACAAGAATTACAATTTTTACGGGACTTCTTAATTTTTACTTGTTAGAGGTCAGTGATTATGGGGTTTTAACTTTATGGTTTTCAGCATAGAGTAGAGCCATGACGTTTTTAATCTGCCGGCATTTTTGCATCATTTTTGGATCAAATGTCAACAAAAAAAGATAAGACATCGGTGTTTTAGTTTACTATTTTACATTCGTTTCTTTTTGGTTTTGTTTGGAAGAAATCTACAAATATGTGGTACTTGACATCCGAAAATGATGATCGAGTTATTTATATTATATCATTAACTAATCAAATAATAATAGGAAGAAGTGTTGATAACCAAGTGTGCGACTTTGCTATCCCTGATGACCCTTCTATAAGTAGGAAGCATGCAACGCTGGCTATAACGGATAATTGTTTATTTTTGCAAGACTTGGGCTCTAGATATGGAACTTCCATCAACACCGACAAAGTTGAAGTTAATACAAACATTAAATTGAATGAGAATGATGTTGTTAAGTTTGGCAAAATGAATAGTGTATGGAAAGTCAATGTTATTAATCTTACAACTTGTACATCGACTTTAAAAGGTGAAAATCTTCAGAATTTGAAATCAACCATATCCAAAATTGATGGAGTGTTGAAAGGGGATTGGGATGACACCTGTAATTATCTGACTATGCCAGCAATTACCTTGACAATCAAAGTTGTGTTAGCTTTGGTGCAAGGGTCAAATATTGTCACAGTAGAGTTTTGGAACAAATGTCTTGAAAGTGTTACCAATCTCACAGCATTACCAGATCCACATGGATTCTTACCTCAAGTTGTAGAATCGACACTGAACAGAGAAGTTGTGTCATTCCTGCCAGATTCACGCCGTAAAGCATTATTTCAAGAAAAGAAGTTTGTTTTTTTCTCAAGGAGACAATATGAGATGTACAAACCGGTTTTGATTAAAAGTGGTGCTTCACCAATGCTCCTAAGTGAGTGTAGGATGACTATTTCAACGCTTTGTGCCCAAGATGTAATTGTAATACAATATATTACGACAGGTGCCAGTCAAGAATCACAATCTCAAAAGAAAACAATCAATGATATTGTTAATCAATTAAAAAATAAAGGTAAACGAGTTGTAGCTGATGCTGAGATTGGTCTTGCAATATTGTACTGCTCAATGGATAAGTATTGCAATCCTAACTTTAGTTTCACATCTGAAGTAGTTAAACAAACATCAGCACCAGCCAAGGTTTCCAAGGTGTTAGCCCAGGAATCTCAGGAACCTGTGTCTCAACAGAAAAGGGAAAATGTCAACATAAATGAAAGTGTGACATCTCAAGAAAACGATGACAAGCTTTCTAATAAAAGGAAATTTAGTGACTTTACAAGTGAAGCCCAAGTAAATCCTAATAAAAAAATTGCTACATGTTTTACTGTTAATGCAAAAAGTGAGAGTGCTAAAAGGAAAATTTCAGAAAATGATGAGAATTCTTTAAATCCAGCCAAGAAAATAGCAATTGATAAGGAGAATAGCAGTGATATGCCACTAAATCCATCTGAACAGGTTGAACATGAAAAAAATAATATGTTTAATTTTGTGAAAACAGTTGCTACTAACAGTGGAATTGAAAGTAAAACTAAGAAACTTAATTTATCACGGCCACAGAAAAGAAATTTAAATGACACTAATGATGATGAAGATTTGTTTAATTTTGTACAAATTAAAGTTCAGGCTAAAGATGATGTTATGACTGATACTAATACATTCAAACAAAGCCTGTTCAGTATAAATAAAAAGAAAAATGATGAAACTGCTGAAGTATCACATGTTCAGAAAAGCGAAGGACTTTCAGCAGAAGACATATCAGCAATGAGGGGATCAAAATTGAAAGAGCTCATGGAACGTAATTCTAATACATTGTACTCAGTCAAGAAAGAAAAATCTGAGGAATTGGAAGAGCAAATGAACAAACTTGATTTATGCACTACTATTGTTAAAACTTGTAATAATTTGATTGTTAAACGAGAGCCACATATTGTGACTGAAAATAGCTTTGCTAAAAATGCCTCTCAAAAGAACTTTAAGACATTTAAGAAGGTGTGGCCATTAAAGAGGCAAGTCACTATAATTCAGGCGTCTCAAATAAGCTTTGGTGATAATACAGCCGCTTAGTTAAGGAATTAAAAATACTTATTACTCATTATGATTTATTCAATTAAGAAGTTATTTTTTACAAACTTGTAAAGAAATAAGATAATAAAGATATTAAACTAATCATCGTTTGCTTCTGATTCATCTGATTCCTGATCCTGGTCTTCATCAATGTTTTCCTGCACCACCTTTTCCTTATCACTGTTGAATTTTATAAAAGGATTAAGAAACATATAAGATTATATGACAAGTTAACATAGAGCCAATCATAAATCAGAAGTTACATTGTTAATGGTTAAATTGGTTTCTTCTGAAACTTAAAGTATCAGAGTTTTGATGTTTGAAAGCTAATAATTACCTGGATTTTTTCGCTGCTTTCATCCTCTTTAGTTTCACAGTGCCATCAGGAGCCACCCTGACAGTCTTGCCAGGGATTGTTGATAGTTCATCTTCCAACACAGTGTAGTGCTTAGGTCTCTTCTGTGTTAGTTTTGGTGGTTTAATTGTACTTGATGGTCCTAAAACGATCAAATATTAGTTAGGTATCTTAGTTATACTCTAATGTATAAGAGTAGTGGTGGCCTAGCAGTATCAGACTCGACATATGAGTGGCAGGTCCGAACCCAGGTAGGCACTTTACTTTGTGTATTTAATTTCAACATCACTGCTTTAAAAACGGTGAATGAAAACATTGTGAGGATGTCTTAGAACCAAAAGTTCCAAGACGTGACATCCACCAACCCGCACTGGTCAGCGTGGTGGATTATGGTCCACTCCCTCACGTGGAGAGGGGGCCTGTGTCTTAGCAGTGCAAACATTATAGGCTGACTCTAACGGATGTGGTACTTACGCAGTGTTAGATATAAAGGCAATGACATCGACAATGGCAATTTCAGAGAGATAGACCTGATGTTTGCTTCTCCTCCAGGAAACTTTGTTTTGAGTTGCTCAACAAGGGCCATAATATTTTCTGTTAGCTTCTCTTGAGGCATGGCAGTGTGACCTATAGTGATGGTTGAAGTTTCTCCTTCACTAAGACGTAAAATAGCAGTGCGTAAACCCATTTCAATACTTTTCTTTAAGTTTTTGTCTTCATTTATTCTAACTGGGATCAGCATATTGTGTTTTTTGAAGAACATCTTCCCTAACAAATGTGATACATGGTTCAGTACTCTAGTGTCCACCATTATGAAGTCATGCTGAGTCAAAAGTCTGCGTTTTAATTCAAACTGGTCATACTCCACTCTTAATTGTCTTACTGGGAGTACTGTTTTAACCTGAAACAAGAATATATTTGTTCAATTCAAAAACAATCGGACATTAAACACCTTGATAGGTAATCTTTTTTTAGTTTTAAAATACTGACCCCAGTAATACCCTCTTTTCTCAAAATTTCCTCCCAGCGATCAATAGTTGGCTCATGGTCATGTTTTCTTCCCTTCTTTATGTCAGGTGTTACTAAGCAAACTTCTCCTGTCGAAGCAACAGTGCTGTGTGGCAGCAATCTGGAAATATTAATTATTGTGATTTAATAATGTTATGACATACGTCTGAACTTAATTCAATGAAATCTTATTGTTTACTTACAGTTTTATATTTCCTCTTGTGTTTTGAATTTTAATACAATGGATTTCTGCAAATATCGGCTTTTCATCGTCGAAAATTGTGTTCTTCTGCTTATCATGGGCCAGAACTACGTCAAGTAACGCACTCAAACAGGAATGAACAAGGTCTTTTGTAATACTCTGTGAAGGCATTACGTATTTGACTTTCTTCTTCGGTGCAGCCTCTTTTTTTATTTCCTCAGAGACATGTTTCACGATTTTTGTCTTTTGTGTAGGTGGTGGTTTAACCTGGGGTTTTTGCGGCTTGGCTTTTTTATTGAGTTTTTCAACTTTGGCGGATTTTTTATTTTTCGCCTTCAGCGGCAACTTAGGTTTTACAGCTACCATTTTAAAAAGTTTATACTGACTAACAAATCAAATGAATTCTGACTATTTTCACTGTTTATGTCTGCAACAACAACAAAATAACTTCTAATCCTCAAAGAAACTCACACATGACAATTCATAACCTCACTTGGCTCACTTTGCACATGCGTCAAATTGACATTGGCATAACTTTTTACGTTCAGAAATACAATTTATTAAGGCGACAGACGACTTTTGAGACTTTACACGATCAATCAGTTTCAGTGCGATCTTGGTACTTCAGTCGCCGGTGACTCACTGGTGATTTTAAAATCTCACGTCCAAGTCCACACACAGGTTTGGGCAGTCGATTTATCGCCAGCCATGTCAAAATCTATGTGTGAACGTAAGATTTTGAAATCCACAGCGAGTTGCCGGCGACTAAAGTCGCTGCGTCTGTATCTAGCATAAGGTCCACCGCATAGTACGTATTTATAATTTCTTTATATAATATATTTTTTTGTTTATGTCTGCTGAATACAATCATGTTAAAAATAATTACCTATGTAAATGGTAATTTAAAAGTAAGTTCTTCAGAAAAAAATGGACCTATTTCAAATATCAGTACGAATCTCTGGAAAATCCTTTGACTTGGGGTGCGATGGTGTAACAAAATGAACTACACCGACGGTGCCGTTAACTCGTCCAATTAATGCAGATTCTCAAATAGTACCAGCAACTGATTACCTAATTAAACAAAATATAGCAATTTATACGTATTCAAAAGGAGCTGAATTAAACAAAAAAAAAACTTTACGTGAAGTACACAATTTCATTTACAGGTAAGTATTGCAAAATGTTTTAGACTCTTGGTTCATAAGAGAATTTCTGAGATTGGTTTTGAATAGTCCAGTAGATACATAGGTACAGTCAGCAGTGTATTTTCACTACACAGCATATGTTTTACCCGAATACGGCAAAGCCAAAAGGAAGGGTTATGTTTTAGCAGTCTATTTAACCTTTCAAGTTTTTACTAATGACTGATTATGTTAAAAACAGTGCGTTTGCTCCGGAAAACATTAATTAAGTAGTTATTTCGAAACAACTTGTTTTATTGAATTTGCGTCGCGCTGTACGAGTATGTGTGATTTAGGACAGGGTGCCGAGAATGTTTCGTGGGCATGATAAATAAATTCATGGGTGCCGAGATGGGACTAACTAAACCCATGAAACACGAGTTTTTAAGACAGATCTCAAGATTTGTTGTTAGCTGCATTCGCACTGTCTAGAAACACATTCAATATCTACACGTAGGTATTCGATTTGTCACGTTGGCGTTCGCACTGTTGTTTTTTGTGTCTCTCTAAGATGAGTCACTTTGTTTGGTATACGACGGGAAATATCGAAATATGTACAGACGCCATGCCAGCACGTCAACCTACCCGAAACTGTCAAATTTTCCCAATCAACTTTGAACCTTATGCTTTAGTGATAAAGTGGAAAATCTATTAAAGAAATTTGACAGATTGTAGTAGGTTGATGTGCTGGCGTCTGTACCTAGGTAGTAGATCCGACAACATACTGCAAGATTCATCCTATCCTATCTTACTTCCTACTAATCCTACTCCTACCTAGATACTAGGTATATATATATATAATAATATTATAAATTGAAGACAGCAGTGGTGGCCCAGTGGTGATGGCCGCGACTTACGAGTTGTAGGTCGTAGGTTCGAACCCAGACAGGCGCTTTACTTTGTGTAAATTATTTCATCACCACTGCTCTCATAACGGTGAAGGAAAACATCGTGAGGAAATCGGCATGTCCTAGAACCAAAAATTCGAAGACATGTGACATCTACCAACCCGCACTGGGCCCGCGTGGTGGATTACGGCCCACTCCCTCTCACAGAGAGGAGGCCTGTGTCCCAGCAGTGGGAACATTATAGGCTGATTATGTTATGTTAATATTATAAATATTGATATATTATTTTCAATATATCAATGATTATAAACGAAAGTTTGTGAGGACAGATGGATGGATGTTTGTAGCTCTTTAACGCAAAAACTACAGAATAGATGAAACTTTGCAGTAATAGGTACCTATACATTAAAATAACAAATAAGCAGGATACCTACTTTTTATCCCGATATTCCCCTGGGATCGACACTTATGCGGGTGAAACCGCGGGGCGCTGCTAGTACCTACAGAAATATTTTGTCAATGAAATTGGCTTGTAAAACATGTCAAGAGATATTAATAGTTAAACAAGTTTCGGATCAACAAGTTATGTGACAATGCTGACGCGACTAACGCGAGTCGATGTATTGACAGAAAACAGAGATTTCAACATGTTTTTTGTAAATGTTTCGCTAGTGCGAACGCACTGTTGTAGGTACCATTAGGTATGTACTCTTGGAGAGTTATCTAACGGTAAGAAAAAAGAACTGGAGTTACCGACATAGCTTGCACTGCTTGCAGAGTAAGCAAGCTGAAGTGGTAGTGGGCTGGCCATTTTTGTCGAAGGACCGTTGGCTGGTGGAGCAGACGAGTCCTGGAGTGGAGACCGCGTATCGGCAAGCGTAGTGTGGGACGCCCCCCAGTTAGATGGAGAAGGTGGCTGGGACAGACTGGGTGCGAAAGGCGGAGCTCAGGGTGTGGTGGCGCATGGCAGCCTGGGAGAGGCATATGTCCAGCAGTGGACCAGTGGATGATAGGCTGAGTTAATCGATTGAAGTAAGAAAAATATTGTAGGGACCTAGATTCCTGTTAGCTAATAAGTTTGAGTACCTTACATACGGTAGGTAAGTAAGTAGGTACCTACTCAAAATTACACGGTTTTTAATTTTATTAACTGTTGATTGCATTGTTTTGTACCATATTTCATTGCGAAAATTACCTATTCTGTAGCCGAGTCAATTAACTGAATGTATGTGAACGTTTCCTGGCCTACCGCCAGACTTCGCAGTGGTTAAAGGGCGTGTGTTCATTAGCGAGTGCATTGCTAGATAACACGCAATAAGAGCTTTTTATCTTAATTTATGATAATCAATGAATAAGTCCTTTGGTTGTTTGTTTATTGGTCGATGAACCTACTCGTAGTAAGAGTTGCTATTTATTCTAGGCTCATACCTACAATAGGCGCAGTTACATTTCGGACTGGGATACCTACAAGGACAACCAAATCGTTGCAAAAAAAGAATTACCCGATGACATGAATTAAAGTAACGGTTAAAAAGCTACGTCTAAAATGCCAAAGTTTTTTGCTCAACTCCCTAAAACCGTAAACGTCCACCGTTGAACTTGAATCACCTAATCGACCGCTATGAACAATCGTGTGGGAATTTCGCCTATCAACATTTATCGGGGACATTCCGAACTCAACTTTAGAATTCAAACTGGAATCTAGAAGCATCCTCCCTTAAGTACCTATTTGAAATTGTCTCTGAGCTTTACATTGTGAATCTCGGGATCGAATAGGCCTGCATCATCGCTTACCGTGGGTGTTATGAAAGGTCACCGAAGGATGTAATTGCGAGGGTGAGCAGCAATATCCATCTGTAATCTGGGAATGTATTCATGTCATCTGCAAACAACATTTTCTTTTCCAGGCGATGTAATTTAGGGGAGTTGCTAGAGTAGGTACCCATTCAATAGTCGACGTCAATAGTAACGAAGTCAATAGTAGCGAAGCTCAAAATGTTTATTTTGTCTTATATCAAGGCCATTTTGGGTATTGGCATTTAAGTAAGTAGGTATACGAGAAAATAAAAAAATAAGTTTCCCACCTACCTAGTTATATATACCTAATCTATGGTCTACCTACGCCACCAGAATCAGGTTTGCAAGATTTAGGTAAATAAGTATTGATTTTATTGTATTTTGTTGAGCTGTCCCACTTTTTGGTAAAGAGGACATCTTTCATCCCCTCGACTTGTAATTTTGCATGGGCAAAATTTCTTGCACGTAAATCAATAAAGCTTTTACAACACTTACAACAATAAATAACTTGACGAAGCTTTGTAAAATTGTGTTTCACCGTACAATTAAAGAGGTGCGATATTGCTTTCGGTTCCTGGCAAACATCCAAAACATAACACCTGTGGGGAAGGAAATGCATTTGTGGTCAAATCTTTCGCTGTATTTGCTAGGAATGAGCAAATGTTTTACATTTTAATGAGATAAAGAGCCTATTGCTCTTAAAGCGCCAGATTACCTAAAAGAGCAACCACGGCTCGCACCTAAGAACAACGATGTACGATGTTAATAAAAGACGTAGGTAGGTATATCTACTTAGATCAAAATTGTTAACCTCTGAATGTGAAAGCTAGGGCTAAGGATGGCCAACTCGCCGTCCGGTATGGACCAGGCCCGGGTCGACGGCGCGTTGTATTCCACGCGCGCCTCAGAGAGATGTCAGCACTAACTGACGGGGTCTACCAGGACCGAAGCCTGCCGGGGTCGCGGGTTGTTCGAAAGAGATACCGTGGCCCCTGGCACAGGCAACTGAAGGAACACGGGTGGGTTTTAGTTAGTAAAAGTCTGACACGCCCTCTCGCTCCGCCCAGAGCGGAAGAAGTTATTTGATAATTTCCCACCCAAAAAAAAGGGCTAAGGATGGCTGAAAATCGAACTTGAAGCCTTTATCTCAATGAGAAAAACGTAAAACGTGACAGCTGGTTTTTATTCCGCGCGACTGGTAAGTGTAGAGTCAATTGCAGGAAATGGTTAATTACCGTAAGCGACCGCCTGTTAGTAATTATGCACAATGGCTGTCCTAAAAAGTTACGGTCTAACGCCTAACTGCTATCTGCGGCTTACCCGTCCAGCGTTAGCATCATTAGCAACTTTGTACCTAGGAAAAGAAAGGTTGAAGGAATAAACAGGAAACCAAAAAGCGTCGTCACGCTCATTTAACAAAAAGGATTCGGCACTCATTGCGGTAGGTCACCTACCTATACCCACAGAAATAACATTTCAACAAAATAAAAGATTCCGACGAACTGAGAACCTTCTCCTTTATTTGAAGCCGGTTATGATGAAATTATGTAAACCATAATTTTATATATAAGTGAAAATCCGATGACTGCGTAAAGTTTGATCACGAACGGCTGTTTTTATGAATATCTTATACAAATAAAACCTTTTACCCTTACTAATGCTTGAACTATCTATCTGTAGGCCAAACAAATGTTTCTCTCCGTAAGGGAATTGAACCCGAGCCCCGCAATCCCAGGTCAGCCAACGCTGACGAGGCTGCGTTGGGATTTAAGGGTCTCTTATATGTCATCATCGTAATGATTCCATGGGTGGAATGTTCAAGGAAACATGCTTCCATTTTATAAATTAAATATTTGTTTATGTATATCTTAAAAACGATTGTTAGTAAACAAACACATGGGAGGTCATGGGGAATATAAAGATATAGATAAAAACCAAGGACTATCTATAATCTACTCCTAAAGTCCTAACCTGTATCTTATCTTTATCTTATCCTTATCTTTAAAGCTGTAATATCTGAGATCTGTAATTTATTTATTTATTTATTTTAGTACATGGAGGACTTACAGCTAATAAAAACAAACAAAAAAGAAAACCATAGTCACCAGAAAGCCAATTACAAATTCTCACGTATAGACTTATAATATAGTTATTTAAGGTGTGAGCACAAAAACAATAAAAACACCGCCTAAATTAAAGTAAGAAGTATATAAATAATACAATAACAAAAACAAATAATATAACCTACCACTACTTGAAAAATTTGAGGCTTAAGCACCTTCTGGCCGAATTCACACTTATTGTGAATGGATCAAAATCATAATCAAAATAGATGCAACCATCACCGAGATCGAGCATCATGCATGTAGTGGAGTATACCTATCGGTGAAACATGAATATTTGATACGCTATTAGCTATTTAGAATGTATGGAGATGATAACCTTAGTATGTTTAAAGGTGAACTGTTATTAGTTCTAGGTACTATAAAACACAAATATTAGTTAGTAGGTACCTATACATTTTAAATGTAGTAAAGTAGGTAGCGTTATTGCAGTAGTACCTTTGTATAGGTAGGTAGGTATAATACCATACAGTCCTTAAAGCTTAGTTTTCCCGATTGAATGTCCTACGTACGCTAGTTTTGTCTGTACGTTGGCTTGGTACCTACCCTAGAAATTGGTACCAAATAAACATAGGTACCAGTACATTCAGCAGCGAAGGTCGATTATTTAACGTTTTAGTTTTTTTTTAAAAGATTATCATTGCACACAATTTAAAAAATAATATTAATACACCTGTAAAATTATAAAACACAACCTCTAAACTATCACAGCAAATGCTTAAGAACACTGTTTGAAAAATTTAGTTGCTGACCGTAACTTAGGTATGTATATGTGTTTTCATTATTATTCTACGGTTTATCTCTGCACCATCGGCATCGTTTATGGACTTAGTTGAAGCCGAATCTATACATATAACCGTTCGTTATTACGTGATTGAGCATTTATAAGATAACAGTGTAAGGTGGATACACTCGTACTGCGAACATGATACATAACAGCTGCGTCCACTTGATGGAAAAGGCAGGAAGCCTTTTAATAGTGTCCGGATGAATACGGAGCAAAATCAGTTTCATACGAGCCATTGTAATATCCTCTAAAAATGTCTTTCATGAAATGCGGAACAAAATACAAAATTCCATTAATTGAATAAAAAGTCAAAATCCAAGCATTTCGTGTCACATTTTTACTTACTACATAATGTACGCTCGTGCCTAAATAAATAGGTCAAGTACATAAATGACACATATCAGATTTTATATAAAGTTACGCTCGTAAAAGTGTCAGACTTTGTGTAGTCATAGGCAAGGTAACATCTGTTTTATTGAGTCCTCTGGGACGCGATCCTTTGGTAAGAACCCAATGCAATGCGGTTTTCGTCACCTAACGTTTTGAATTATTTAAGTTTTAAAGGATTTACGACAAGAATTTAGGCAATGAATTTTATATTTTATCTCGCTGAATACATTATGTTGTTAGGATCTGCACCGTAACTTGGTTTTTGTATCATGGATTCTTTAGGCTTTGTTACATTTTCACACTATCGATTGTAGAATAAAGGCAAGGTCTTCAGTAAGAGCATTCTTTTCCCGTAAAAATTGTGACAAAAGATTTCTTTATGGAAATGTTGCGTAGTCAGAGTATCGTGGGCGCTCGCAAAGGGCAGCCCTTCGACTTCATATCCCGGGGCTCTATTTGCTATTGCGTAGTTACAGTCTTGTTCGAGCTTACTATTTATTTAAGACCGTTTGCGGTACGAATACTTACATAGCAAAAGACTCGTAAATTACTGCGCACCTACCTACATGTTTATGGTT
Source organism: Amphipoea lucens (assembly GCA_947508005.1). NCBI lineage: Eukaryota > Metazoa > Arthropoda > Insecta > Lepidoptera > Noctuidae > Amphipoea > Amphipoea lucens. The sequence goes on from OX382358.1 coordinate 11,359,219, forward strand.
ACCTTTTTACCCATGTGTTGCATGCGAGCAGTAAAAATATTTTGCACGTCGAAATTCAATGTTACGTTCGGTGGTAGGTATATTTAATAAAATGCGAAATATTATTTTTCCCATCTACATTGGCTTGTTTGATGCTAAATGCTTAAAATTATGGCTCTCGTAATCACTGCACACATTCCGAACCACATACGGAATTCAATATTTTTTTTTTTAATGAAAATACAAACCTTCCTTTAAAGATACAGAAAAAAAAAAAAACAAAAACATACAGAGTTTGAACATACAGTTTTTATATCAGGTTTAAAAATATATATATTTATTTAGTTTATGTTGCACATTCTGTACAAAAATAATACTCTACCCCTTAAGCTAGGTTATATCTACCTGTATTTTAAGAGGTAGTTGACGGTCAAGGTTTACAAATCAACAAAAACTATCTCACGTGGACTGTGTCATCCTACTGTATGGTTTAAAAAGAATAATAAGAATAAGAATAAAATTTTATGTATTGTATAACTGTGTTGTGTGATTGTGAGTGAGTGGTGTGTGTGTCGGCGTGTGTGTGTGTGTGGGTGTATTACACAAGATATGCAAGTAAAGACTCCGTGTAAGAGTAGTCCTTAAGGAGCAGCCACTCTGTTACTTTAGATTTTAGTGCATGTGAGTTTAAATTTATAATATTGAGGTGTTTGTTAATGTTTTTATAAATATGAGTACTTAGTATATAATATTGGTGTTTAGCGAAAGAAGTCTTGTGTTGAATGCTTGGTGGAAGGTACGTGCGTTTATTTGCAATAGGAGGTGGAAGGCCTGCGTGCTTTCTAAGGGTAGATTGAAGCACATAAAGCTGACGAACCGTAAGTACTTTACAGTCAGAGAACAGCTTACTTGTTGGGTACCTGTATGGCTTTTTCGTCATTACCTTAAGTATAGCTCTCTGTGCTCTCTCCACCCTCAGAAAGCTAGTTTTTGTGGCACCGCCCCACGCAACTATACAGTACCCAATCACTGATTGGCATAATGCGTGGTACACCATCTTAAGAGTTTTCAGGTTGGCGGACACTCTGAGAGACTTAAATATATGTATAAGACGCAATGTCCTCGTGGTGACGGCGTCAATTTGTTGATCCCATCTCAGTCCGTCGTCTATCTGTACTCCGAGGTATTTCACACATTCGGTTCTTGCAAGCGTAGGACAAATGCAGTTGGTGGACGGGTTTGTGCAGGAGTGCGCAGTTATAGTAAAAGAAGGAGGTGGTTTAGTGTTACGTCGTATAGCAAAAGGAATATAAGTGGTTTTTTGTAGGTTTAATGTAAGAAGGTTTGAGTTTAACCACATCATAACCTTAGCCATGGCCATTTCCGCATTTGTTTTCACAATGTCCCAGGTGATTCCGTCTACAAGAATTGCGGTGTCGTCCGCGTAAGCATAAATTCTACCATTTGGGAGACTCAGTCTGCAGAGGTCATTTACGTAGACCTGAAATAGTGTCGGGGAAAGGATTCCTCCCTGGGGAACACCATATGGCACTAGAAACTCATCACTTAAGCAAGTATCAATTTTAACACATTGCCTACGATTTTTTAGGTAATCCTTAAAGATTTCTAGAGGCATTCCACGCACACCGATACTTTCCAGCTTCGTGATTAGTTTGGGAACAGAGACCGTGTCAAAAGCTTTCGAAAGGTCTAGGAATATACCTAGGCATTTCGACTGTTTATCTAGGTTTGAGGCAACTTGTTGCGTGAAATCCAGAACTGCATCTTCTGTAGACAGATTTGACCGAAATCCGTATTGGTTATTAGCAATGAGTTGGTGTTTGTCAAGAAATTTCCGTAGAGAGTTATTGAGGATTTTTTCAAGAACTTTAGAGAGTGCAGGTAAGACCGATATCGGTCTGTAGTTATTAACACAGTCTCTGTTCCCTCCTTTGAAAATTGGATGGACCACAGCCCTTTTAAACGCCTCCGGAAAGACACCCTCCTGTATGCAACGATTAAAAAGGTAGGTAATTGGTGGGGCCAGTACATGACGACAGTTTTTCAATATTAGCGATGATATGCCATCCCAGCCGACTGCACAGTCAGAACGCAGTTGTAGGATTAACGATTTGACATCAGCTTCGTCTACTTCCAGGATGGTAAGAGAGTTTACAGGTGAGTTTTGGGTGTCCGTAGGTAAAGGGGAGGGACGGCCACCGGCCGGTGATGGTGCAGTGTCATTCTTTATTTTCGTAGCCAACTTTTTTCCAATGTTGGCAAAAAATTGGCCCACCTCATTGATTGCTGATTTTGGGCTATCTCGAATTGTGAGTAGCTCCACTGGGCTAAGTTTGGTTTTATGCGTATTAGTTATTTGTTTAATAGTTTTCCATAAGGCTTTGGGATTGTTTTTGGCTTTTTCAAGTTGACCGTTTTCATAAGACGTTTTTAGTTTTCTTAGTAAGTTATTGCAGAAATTACGATAACGTGAATAAGTAGTTTTTAAAATAATATTATCTGGTGATTTTTTTGATTTTGTGTGCATTTTATCTCTGTTTTTAATACATTTTAAAAGACCAGGGGTTATCCAAGGTTTGATGATTCTCTTTTTCCTAGGGATTTTAACTTGTCTTGAATGATTTGATATTACTGATTTTATTATGCTTATGAATTTATTTACTGCCCCATTTATGTTGTCGACCTCATATATTTCTGTGAAATCCACATTTTCTAACTCCTCCACAATAGCTTTGTGGTTTAGGGTGGTTGTTGCATACAATTTATGTGAAGGATTTGCATTTTTCATACTTAACAGTAATGGTTTGTGGTCCGTTACGTGTGCCTCTAAAACTAGTGTAGTAGTATTTAGGTTAGATTTTAAAAATATATGATCCAAACAGTTTTCATCTCGAGTGGGGAATAAGTGTGTTGGCATAAGACCATAAGATGCATTTAGCGTGAGATAGTTCAAGGTTTTTTCATTCATATTATTTTGCTTTATGTCAATGTTTAGGTCACCTACAAGAGCGATACTAGGGCATATAGATTTAATATTGTCGTAAACATTTATCAGACTTGTTGAGAAATTGTCAAAATTCTCCCTCGAATTAAATGAGGGGGAGCGATAGATCGCTACTACAGATAGTCTTTTGTCTAGGTGACACACTAAACAATTTCCACCGTTAAAGTCTGGCTCCCATACTGTAGCTTGCAAACTTGATTTCGTGTAAATAATTATTCCGTCATTTTGGTTACAGTTTGTATTAGTGTAGTGTGACTCAAAACCGTCCAATAATGGTATATTGTTGGTTTTACTGAGCCAACACTCGGTTAGGACAATAATGTCAATATCCACCCTTAACAAATCCAAGAGTACTTGAAGGTGCGGAAAATTTTTGTTAACACTGCGGATGTTTATATGCAATAGATTTATATTACTTCCAAATGTATCAATATAATTTAAACATTCTTCTGGATTACAAACAAAGGATTTCCCCTGGCTTATTTGGTCAAGATCGTTATTTACGTTAATTAAGTTAGCCATTTAGAAAGAAAGAACAAGAACAATCAAAACAATTTCCAAAAACCGGTAAGAGTACAAGGGGTACATGAGTCGCGTTTGGTTTAAACAAAAAGTATTTTTTTTTCTCTTTTTTTATAAATTATGTTATTGGAGCCTTTATGTAGTTGCACGTGTATGTGTGAGTAATTATGGGAGTGTTGAAACTGTTATTGCAGACAGTGTTTTGGTGTGTGTTGTGTTTTTGCAAAAGGTAGACATAGGAGTATGTAATTAAGTAGATAACTAAGTGTAAAATTTTTAAAGAACATTTTTGTTTATGTGACATAAATATCATGCATCGTAGTCACTCTGCTCAGGTGTATTGGTATTGAGGTCTTGGAGAGTTTTTTCTGTTTGGATCAGAATTTGCTTGTCACCTACTTGTTTGCGGAGGAAAATATTTCCGTTGCTGATCCAGCAGAAGGTATAATGATTATTCTTTGCAAATTGTCGCGCCGAGTAGAACAGTTTCTTCGAGCTGGCGGATAGTCGCTCATCGACATAGACGGCCTGGCGTTCGCCCGGGACACCAATTAATTCCGTGTTAAGTTTATCTTCCTTTGAAGTTTTATTTTTGTTGTATGATCGGATAGCCATCAGTAGATTTTGTTGGGTATGTACCGTTGTGAACTCTGCCACGACAGGGCGCGATGTTTGGTTGGGTTTCCCGGGCTGACGATACACATCACGGATTTCGGATTGAGATATTGGTGTTCCAACAAGCTGGCTGATATTGCAGATAGTATTGGATAGTTTGGCAGTAGTTTCATTTTCTAATTGAGGAATATTCCTTATTTCGACACATGATGATCGTGTCTTATACTGCAGATCTCTAATTTTATTTTCAAGTGTTTCTATGTAGCTTCTCTGTTCTTTTCTCTCTTTCTTTAAACCTTCTACTTCTTTTTTTATGTCTTCAAATTTTTCGTTGAAATGTTGCATCGATCTTTCAATTTCGGTATTTGTCTTACGAATCTCGGTGTTCGATTTTTGGATATCGGCATTTTGCGCCTTAATCACAGTTACGTCCTCCATTAATTTTTGTATCAGAGTTGCTTGTGACTCCAGCATCTTTGTCACACGAGTGTCCTGATCATTTCTCCATAATCCATTTCTAATTCTGAATGCAATTAATTTAACATCTGCATTTTAGTAACAGCTTTTAGTTTTAGTTATTACATGCGAGTGCAACTTTTTCGTTTAGAATTTCTAGGTATTCAGCTATATACTGTGGGTACCCATATTTTAAGACTTTATTTAGGTAGGTAAGTAGGTATTTATCTCAGTTTGCTTGCAGAACAATGGTCAGTTCATAAGTAATAGGATTGTTCGACTACTATGGCAAGAGTTATCGCAAATAGTTGATAAAAACATGTTTCCCTTCATCATACTTGATGGATCTGCATTAGATCCATTAAATATGTATTTGTAGATCATAGATCATACTTAAGGTATTTGGGTAGATATCTAGCCAATTAATAAGAGATAGACAAATATTCTCTACGAAGTACTTTTGCGTAGAGTATATGTGACATGTATTACGGGAAAATTGCTATCCTTTTATGTTGGTACTTCCCGTGGCACCTTTATTGGAAGCATGTACCTATCTATGTAATTATTTATTTGGATCATATTATTTATAATTGAAAATGGAAAACAAAAGATTTTTTTAATGTCTTGTACATTTGTGTCTATTACTATTTTTAAAATTAAGACATGTTATCCTAACTGGTATCCCACTTGTTATAGGTACAAGTACCAAGTTGGTAATGTCGAGACCAACACAAGCGCAGTTGATTAGTCTCAGTAGTCAAGACTCGCGAAGAATTGGAGAGAGCTTGACTGATCGAATACCTCACAGCACCTTTATATATTTTAGAACATGAATAAGAAGTGGATTTATCCCATATAGGCCCAAATCGATCAGTGATACACAGTACCTACCTGTAGATAATACTTTCTTTGTCGTCCGATCCACGTATATGGAAAAGAGACGATTCTTTGCAATGGCACTTACCGTTACGGCACGTTTACCAGTAAAAACAAGTAACGTAAAAAGCTTGATATTATAAAACACTTACTTGACCGACAGACAATTGACCCTAGAGAAATTTAATGCAATAGCCCCACAAATAAAAATTTTAGAAAAAAGCTCACTGCACCTCCTAGGTTCCCCAATTTTGGAAGATAGTTTTCCTCCTTTCATCGAAGAAAAAATTAAAAAGTTCAACGACATTTCGGACAGACTCTCCAAAATTAATCTACATTCGGCATTCACCCTAATTAGATACTGTTGTTTTGGCCCAAATTTTATATATTTTCTACGCTCTTCCCCTTTATGGAAGCAGCCACACCTCTTGAATAAAATTGACCAAATTATTCGCAGCACATTAACATCAATTCTAAATGTGGCCTTGGACGACCGAGCGTGGCTGCAAGCCACACTACCCATCCGCTTTGGTGGCCTCGGCGTCCGCAAAATTACCAGTATTAGCTTACCGGCGTTCCTGTCCTCTGTCCACAGCACCGAAAAGTTGACCGGGAAGATTTTAGCCCCCTCCCTGGTTGACTCTGAAGTGCCGTGCTTGGCCGACGCGGAGAACGCCTGGAAAATGGCTTGCCCGGATACAGATCGGCCCGCGAACCTATCTTCCCAGAGGCAGTGGGATGAGCCGCTCTGCAGGTTGGTACGAAATAATCTTATTAATACGTCCACCAATACTGCTGAGCGTGCCCGCCTACTGGCTGTGGGTGAGTGGGAGTCGGGTCTCTGGCTTCAGGCACTACCGTCACCCAACATAGGCACATTGCTGGGTGACACCACCTTCCGGCTCGCTACTTGTTTGCGTCTGGGCGCCCCTTGCGTGGCTCCGCATTGCTGCCAATGCGGTGAAGGTGTCGACTGCCTCGGACACCATGGCTTATCCTGCAGTAAAAGCGCAGGCCGGATAGCACGGCATGCCAGCATCAATGACATCATCCGTCGTGCTCTTGTCACCGCTGGGGTGCCAGCTGTTTTAGAACCCAATGGTTTGGCACGCGACGATGGTAAGAGACCAGACGGGATGACCATAATGCCTTGGAAGGTAGGTAGGCCTTTGGTGTGGGATGCAACGTGTGTCGACACCCTTGCGCCATCCCATCTTCCAAGCACGGTAAGCTGTGCTGGGGCGGCTGCTGCAGGTGCGGAAAACCTCAAACGGCGCAAATACTCCAATCTCTTTGGAACTTACATATTTGAGCCGTTTGGGGTTGAAACACTAGGGCCATGGGGCCCGAGTGCCCACTTAGTATTCCGAGACATCGCCAAGCGGTTGGTCGACTCATCACGTGACCAGAGGGCTGGCCTATTTTTTGGCCAAAGAATCAGCATTGCCATACAACGTGGCAATGCTGCCAGCCTTTTGGGCACGTTTCCCGTTGACAGTGATGCGGACGAATTTTTTGATGCCCTTTGATTATTTTCCCTCCCTTTTTATATACTTGTACATATTATTATTTTAAGATTGTTAGCATATTATAAACTCAATATTTTAATAAAATAAAATTTTAGAACTTGACCATACATTTTTGAATACGCGAAAAGGTTCCACGTTCCGCTGCTCCACTCATACAATAACCAAGAGAAATGTTTCAACTATGAAATAACGTTTGCACGTCTGCCACCTCTTTGTCATTTGTCACGTTGTTTTCACATTTATCAGGATAGAAAGTTACGTAGGTATGACATAATCCCAGCTTATTACCCTGACTCTTTACATAAAGCACAAAAGAAGGTATTTGGCAGGAGGTAACGTAGTGAGATCTACGTCGTGGCATTTCCCGCGGGACGGGCAGTCGGAGCCATAATGTTTGAACGATTTGTCCAATATTTCCAGATAAAAGCTTGTCATTAATTGGATCAGATCAGAAGCTGTGTTTTGGAACGTTTAAAAAGTAAATGGATGTCCAATAAACATAAAATTTATTTACGATTATTTTACATCCATTACTTTTTGGGTTCCGTATCCGAACGGCAGGAATGAACTTGGACACTTTGTTATTCCAATCTAGGCCGTTTGCTCTCTCAAATTGTATCGACAATAGGAAGTACAAATAATGTAATACTGTCGCGGACAAAGGAAGGCGTCATATATTTCACAAACCATATCGAGTGACGGATATTTTACTCTTTCAAATGGAGTGGACGTTAGGTACCTTTACTGATTTTTATATTGAGCACTCAAAGCACTGTTAGTCTTCGTATTATGTTGTTAGTAGGTAGCTTGCAAGTTTATAAGCTTTGAGTAAGCTGCTTAGATCAATATAGGTACTGCAAATAAGTATTTAGTTCAATTATATAGACTATTTATTTCGGTAGGCACTTACAGGTTGTTTTGAATTGACAAAAAGTTTATTAAACTCGTACCTAAATTATAGTAGTAGTCAACATTAATTCGTTCTAGAACTAATCGAGTGCGGTTCAAGTTAATCTATATGCATTTTGAGTGTTTATTACTTTGGCTGCGGAACCCTACTCAATGTGCGTCCAAGCCGCACTTATCGGATTTTCGTAGTTGTTCTGGAGCGTGCGATATTGATAAATCATCGGGGTGGATATCGACAATTACGCAGTATTTCATGATGCCGCGCCTACTTTATTATCAATTTCACTACATTATCGCCTGCAATTGAATGAACAGTGATAAATTACTATGGTTTGTTTATTATGGAGGAAGCATCAGACTTTAGGTATTCTTGCAATTGTCATATTATGATTTGACAAGTTGCAAGGATGGCACTGAGTATTATTACTACATTATTACAATAGGAAATGAGCCTAACTTTTAAGTTATGTGCTAGGCTTTCTATGCGGCTAATAATTTTATTTACATCCGATTTTTTTCTTGTGGATGGGAAATCATCATATGACTCCTCCCGCTCTGGGTGAAGCGGAAGGGAGTGTCTTGTTGACTAAAACCCACCCGTGTTTGCCCTTTATATTCCGGGGTAGCGGTAACCCTTACGGACAATCCCGCTACTTCGGCAGGCTTCGGCCCTAACGGGCCCCTTCCCTTATGCTGACATCTCTTTGAGGCGCGCGTGGAACACATATGCGCCGTCCGGCACGGGCCTGGTCCTGATCGGACGGCGAGTTACCCATTACTCTCCGTCCGCAGGCCCGCGTGTACGGTGGCCGGGAGTCGTTACGCGGCTCCCGACGCCCGGAGCGTCTCCCACGGCGGCTGGGACGTGAGGCTCTCTCTCTCAACCATCCCGCCACCTCCTTCGCTAGCATGACTGCTTCGCAGAAGGAGATGACTGCCTCCCACTCCCTCTCGCTCTGGACCATGGCTTGAACCATTGCCACACGCGAGAGGTCGTCGCCGCTGCCGATCGCCTCAACGAGAACACGGCGGTGCGCTGCCCAAGCGGGGCAGACCTCCACCGTATGCTCCACCGTGTTCTCTGGGCGATCCTCGCAATGGTGACACCCGGGCGGCTCTTCCCGCCTGATGATGTGCAGGAACCTCCCGAAACATCCGTGTCCGATGAGGACCTGCGTCAGGCGGTAGGTGCGAACGCCGTGACGCTTCTCTAGCCACTCCTCAAATAGGGGTCTTATCGCCACAATCGTGGCGTGCCCTGCGCTGGGTTGCGAAAGTCACTCTTTCCATGCCACCATGAGATCCCGCCGGAGGTCCGTCCGCTCCGCTGTGATTTTCCGCGGAAGCGGAGTTGACCCCCGCGTAAAGCCTCCGGCAGGAGGCGTTTGGCCCCCTCAGGTTGGGCAAGAGCCGCTTGAAACTACAATTATAAAAGCAAAAGTGAGAAAAAAAACAATCAACTAGATTGTATCTTCTCGCAGATAATGACACACAAGTGGTAAAATTGTATTGAGCCAAATAGGATACCACTGCGACCGGCGGCGAGTGCCCGAGGTATCTTTTACAACTTAATGCGCCATTCCAATCTTTAAACCAGTTGTTGTGTTGCGGTGGCTTCGCTTAAGAGTTTTGAGAAGAAAGAATCTTTGATACAATACTGAACAACGTTGAATTAATACGAGGCTTGCAATGTAGCGTCAATGATCGAGGGAAATAAGTTTGACTGTAAAACTGTAGCATTGGACGGAAAATAAACGTAATTGCTTTAATAAAAGCCGAAGTAGTCGATACTTTGTTAGTACGTCGGAGGCTGAGCTGAGAATCCCCGGGGGTGTATGTGCGGGGTTGTGAGCTCTCTGACCGCAAGCCGGGACGCTACGGCGCGGCGCGACGTCTCCACGTCTACATTATATGAGCACTGTCCATGCGAAATCTATCAGCTGTTCTCATTGTGAAATTCAATCGAGAGGTTTTTCGTAGACTAACTATTTAAAGTAGTTTTTACTTTTACATGCAGTTTCAGCACAATTTTATTTACATTATGTTTAATTAAGGTCATTCATTTTTAGGTAGTGAATAGGAATTCTATAATTAATTACTTAGCAAATATCTAGGTAAATAATGTATAATAATAACACAACTATTTACACTAGGTACTAAATTAAAAGACTATCTAACTAATAAATACTTGCAATTAAAATATTTAGCAAATAAAATCAGCAATGACGTTTTTTCAAGTTAACACATAAATAATTATCTTATCTTAACAAAATATAGACAGTCCATTGTTGATTATGATATTCTGTAAGTTATGAACTGCATGTAATATATTATCGTAATTATAGGTATTATTGTTATCATTTTACTGTTAAAACTTGATAAAATAGTAATGTAAAACATGTCTTTAAAAGTAGACTAGTTAAAATATTAAGGAATAATGTAGCAAAACAGAAAATATTCCAAACGGATATCCACATTTATGTCGTTGATATTTTGGATGACGGTAGATAGAAATGTCAAAGTTGTTTGTTCACGACTATAAAAGGTGGAGCTCCGAGTGGCGGGTATCATTCTTGTTCGAGACATCGACCAGAACGAAGCTCCGGCCTACAGTCAGTTGATTAGTACTAGTGACGTTATTATGTGGAATAGATCGACCATGTCATGTACCTAAGTCAACTGATATTATTATCTCGATTATCGCTGATAACTATGGTGTTCTGTATATGGCCAATATTGTCAATGTTTTAAAGTGTATAATGGAATATTCCTAGCTATTGTTACTATGTTGCTATTATTCTGAGTTCTCTTGGACCATTATCCAAGAGATGTAATTAATTGTTTTTAAAGTAAGAAAGGAGACTGTTAAAAAGTGGTCTATGAACCAATAGCGATACTGTTACGATATTTCTGTGGGGAAACCTCAACTATACCCTTGTGCAAAGTGGCATCAAAATCTGACCCGGCAGTTTTGAGAAATATAATATTTTAGAATACATAACTTCATGATAACTTTAAAAAGTGGTCTATAAACCAATAGCGATACTGTTACGATATTTCTGTGGGGATACCTCAACTATACCCTTGTGCAAAGTGGCATCAAAATCTGACCCGGCAGTTTTGAGAAATATAATATTTTAGAATACATAATTTCATGATAACATTAAAAAGTGGTCTAATGAACCAATAGCGATACTGTTACGATATTTCTGTGGGGATACCTCAACTCTACCCTTGTGCAAAGTGGCAACAAAATCTGACCCAGCGAACTTCGTACAGCCCCCAGCCTCTCTGCCCCCACTTTTTAAATCTCTGATATCTTCTAAGATATTCATTTTAATGATAAGCTGTAAAGGGCAATTTTGATCTACATGAAATGCAAAACGTATCTAATGTATTTAATTGGATAAGGAATAATACTGTATTGTTTGAAATAGCTTGGTAAATAACCCCTAATTTTTTTTTTGTAATATGTAAAAGATAAAAATGGATACTGTGGGTTATCCTTAGGAGACAAACATATCTCATAAGTTTAGCCAGCGTTAGCAATGTAAGCGTACAAAAAATATGTTTGTTGCGACATTACATTACAAATCTATGAATTTCTCGGCTTTTCTCTACTATAATATGCATGTATTATACATATAAACCTTTCTCTTGAATTACTCTATCTATTTTTGAAAACTACATTAAAATCCGTTGCGAAGTTTTAAAGATCTAAGCATACATAGGGACAGATGGGCGGGAAGCGACTTTGTTTTATACTATGTAGTGATGTATAAGTTTTCTTTACATACACCCTTTTTTCTGCTGCTACAAATGGAGTTCCTTCTTATTTTTCGTATTTTGGAGTAATTTTATGTTTTAAGACATATCCTTCCTACATAAATATTTAAAAAATGCCTAAAAATCGGTAACTACAAAAAAAAAGTTGAGGGGACAAGTGACTTTGCCTAGTAGTGAAACAAATTAATAAAGTCAGAAATACCCGTTCAAACCTGACCTGGTGACAATGGGAACGCTTGGTAAAGTATACCCTTTCAAACAAAAAAAATAATTTTCGAAATCAGTCCAGCCGTCTTCGAGAAATCGGTGAATATAAATATTAAAAAAATGTAAAAAGATTCAAAAAAACTGAGAACCTCCTTCCTTTTTTGAAGTCGGTTAAAAACGAAAAAAACAACACTGAAATTCAGCACTGTCGAGGTGGTAAGTGTCTTTGTTTAGCAGAAAACTATATTAACTAAGTAGTATAAAGTCAGAAATACCCGGTAAAACGTTTTTAAAATATAAAAACGTAGCAAGAAATGTGAATTTTAAAGTATTATTTTTCTCAAAACTGCCGGGTTAGATTTTGATGCCCCTTTGCACAAGGGTATAGTTGAGGTATTCCCACAGAAATACCTCTACAGTATCGCTATTGGATCATAGACCACTTCCCATACAAATTTTAACAGTCTCCTTTGTCGATAGATTACTTAAATACTGTTTCCATGGAGTTTCTTGTCCTTCTTCTCCATGATGACTTAGATTTGGAACGGACAACTAGCTTTCTGATTAATTACTGACAAGCCTTAATTGAAACAAATGTCTAGCTTGTCTTTCTGTGCTTTATTTCATAAAATTCTTTCCCTACATACCATATTCATAGTTACTTTTGCACATATTAAATAACTAGTAACATTAAAATTCTGATATTCAATGCTTTATATTTGGGTATATATGTTACGGGCAATTTGATAAGTCCGGGCACTGTTAATAATGGCCGGTCTGTATTCATAATGCCCGACTCAATTGGGCAATGTGATTAAAACAGCATGATTAATCACTTTTCCCGGCCATTATGAATAATGCCCACCCTATCTTGGGCAAAGTAATAAAATAGGTGAACTGTAGTGTTATTGTTTATTAAATGAAATTAAACTTACAAAATCATGAAAAGTTTACAAAAAAAAAACCTATTGAATGTTTATTTTTTAACTACTATATAGTAGTGTGTAGTACTGTGTAGTACTGTATAGTACTTAGTTAAAAAATAAACAGTTAAAAATGTAATAACATCAGTAGTTACCTACTTTTATCCTACCGCGCACGTACGCGCCCCTCGCATGTTGCAAGGCACGGCCGCGGTACAATTTATCAAATTGCCCGGCTACAAGTAGGGAATTATTCATACTGCCCGGTCCAGGTGATAAATTCAAGCTATCTCAAACACTGACTTATTACATGGACCACGGGCCGTCGGGCATTATTAATAATGGCCGGTCAAAGTGATAAATTAATTACTTTGCCCATCGCTCTTGGGCATTATTAATAATGACCGGTCCTTATTAATAATGCCCAGTTAATCACGTTGCCCGTAACATATATATACTTTTAGATAGATTCTACCCCATTTTCTCACACATGCATTTGAATTTACTCAAACGCCCCAAACCCCTAAAAAGTACCGAAATTGTCGAAAAAATAAAACCTAGACAGTTAACGTTAACAATCGGGCTCTACCAGAGTAATTACATTGGTTTGTATTGGATAAGGGTGGTGGTCTGACGTAAAATATTCACCGGCAGTTGGCGGACTGCAGGACGGCATTGCCCTCGGGCTGCGCTGTGTCCCGCGCGAGCTCGTCTAAGCACCCGCCCCGCCAATGTTCACCGTACAAGCGGTTCATAAAAAAACATTTACATGCACGTGTTTATTATTTAGGTTACGTATCCCTTACTGTTTTGTTGATACAGCTACGAGAAAACATTTACTATGAAACATTTTCAGTAAATTAATTTGTAGGTAATATTGAATCCCATCGAACTACCTGTTTAAAATTAAATTCGGAACCCTAATTTAGGAAAATTACTGGTTGTTTAGGTGAGTTGGAGTCGGGTATGTAATTACACATACACATAATATTGGTTCTTCAGCGTGTTGTCATACCTACAGCATTACATACTAGGGTTGTTTATATTTCTAGTGTTGTATTTTTCTTGAAATTTGCACAAATTGGACAACAATTTGACAAGACTTCATGAATTATAAACAGCCACATCCTGGATTGACATTTGTTCTGTTAGCGTGTAAGTTTATAATAAAAAAATTTTTTTACAAAAAAAAATCAACCGACTTCAAAAAAAGAAAAACACTGCAAAATTATTTCGATAGTCGGTGTCGTTGGTTTCACATTTTCGTTTTTTGACACCGACTTCCGAAATTAAAGTTATTTATCACTTTCTAGGGTTTTTTGAAAAAGTTTTTATTTTTAACTTAGTTGTACCTACCCCACACTATATTATTTAACACTAGTGCATTGAAGAATTGAAGACACCGACTAGAAGAACCATCAAAATTCGCATAAAAATGCCGGAGATGCAGTAAATTTATGTATATAATATCGTACATTAGAATAATTGCCTGATGTATTATAAACTAGAACATTCCTGAAAGTATGTAGATCACAGTAGTGAAAGAATGATCAAAATTGGTTCATTCGTTTTTGAGAAAATCACGGACATACAAACATAAATATTACATACATCCATAATACGGATTTGAAAGACGCGGAAATCAAATGCAAATGGATAAAAAAGGGTAGTCTTAAAAAATTCTAAAATAATTCAGTCTCTATTCTGTGTGCTCATCAAAAATGCAAATTTCATAAAAATCTGTTGAGCGGGTTATGTGCTAGAGAGTCGGCTATCTCACGCTTTCTATGAAGTTTCCATTTAGCCGATATCGTTGAAATTCAGCAATTTTTTGAACATTTACCTATCACTCATACTGATTTTTATTCTAGACTCGGAACGTAGAGTAAATTCCAAACATACAATAGCTAAACAGATAAAAAAGCAAAAGGCTGCGCGTCGTTTGAATCTTTTAACGTAGAATGTTAACACATGACTTTAAAACTATAAGCCTCGTTTTTCGCTGAATTTCTAAAGTGCAGCTCTACATTTTACCATTTATTTACGAAGCCACTATCTCTTTTGTTCCGATAAAGTCTTGAGGGGCCTGCACGATATGTTTTGTGTATGCACGTCCAAAAACTTACTGTTATGTGTCAAGATAAAACAATGTAAAGTCACAAAACTTGTTCTCGCGTAAGGAGATTTACGTGCTAGTGGTTTCGGATAAATGGGGTTGGATACGTGATCGTCGTTCTTACCTTTTGTCTTTTTATAACTCATACGGACGTATTTATTTTCTAAGAGGTAGATACTTCGATACTCGTAAAACACGACTCATGTGATATTTAGGCCTACTGTCCATCGATTTTGTGTCCTCCAGACACTAAGTCTCCGAAAAAAAGTCTACACGAAACACACGCTAAAGCGTCAGATACAAAAGTACCTAGGTTGCGACTCTTTCTGGACTGAATCTTTAATAGAAGCTATTTAAAGGCTCGCTTGAACAGAACAGGTGCCCGATTGTGAATAATTACAGACAGTTATCATTAACCCTTATGGACCTCGAAGCTATAAGTCAGAAAGCAGGTTCTGAGAAGTGTACGCGAGTATCATTAAAATATCAAATAAAACAATACTGTGGAGTTAATGTTATTAGACGTGTTTTAACGACGTTGAATATTATCTGCACCCTTATCTAACAAGAGCACTTAAATTTGTATATTCAAAATATGTTTTCTACACTAGTCTTGATATTATTTAAGAAATATGACAACAGCGCTACAGCACGGCGGAATAACAAAGGAAGAGACAGGCCACGTTTCAATTTTGCCGACCGCCTTTACAATATCTCAAGCAAAATTATGCAAGCGGTAACCGAGTTGGCAACTGCAACTATGCTACTTGGGGAAGACAAGACGAATAGCAAATAAAGACTTATCCGAAAGTGGTTCGAGCAGATAGGAGGTGGATAAATTACCAATACTGCACCACCGCTCTCGTAGCGTAGCGCACTTGGTTATTTAGGTACCTACTTACGTTCAAATTGTAGAACATAAAAGTCATATAAAACGCCACCTTGAATTCTGTTATTGTAATTTAATATGCACATGTTACTTTACACAAAGTTTTTAATTAAATTGTTGTATTGTTTTATTTTTGAAACAAAGTGTTAGCTCTGTTCAGTTTATATTACATTCCGCTCGGGAATTGGAAAAATGAAACATGATATCAACTCTGTTAGTCTGTTTGATTCACCATGATAAAGCCTTTTCTAAGAGATTGCTCGACGCAGATAGCAGATTTTTGGCAACTTTATTGTTAGTTTTGACCTCAATATAACTTAATTATGTATAAAAGGTTAAACGATTTGTAAACGCGGTTTTGAAAGCAAAATATAAAAAATACTTAGGTATACGTATTCATGTGGAATATAAATATATATCTTTCAATTATGTGTAATTTATGAAAATTGAGCAAGTTAGAAAAAATAATATCGTCGTCGTGTTGTAGATTTCTTTGTAAGTATACAGATTGACTGTCGTTTGTGTGTCGTGTTAGGTATAAAGTGTTAGAATCAAATAAAATGATTTCAAACAACGTAATTGGCTTAGTAAAACGACATAATGAAAGGTAACAAATATGTATTTATAGTTTCACACATGCTTCGAATTAGTTTTTTTTATAAACTTGAAGACAGTATAGAAAAACCTACCTTTGCGATTTGCTCTCAGTTCTAAAGAAGCAATGTTTTATTCAAGAGATAAGACTGGCCTTTGTGTTACTTGGTAGAAGCTCAAATAAATTATTAAGGACAAGGTAATCACTCCGTTTGCCAAGAAAATACTGTGTACAATGAAAAATGCCTTTCAGAGGCTATGGAGAATATATTTTGGATTGTTTATACACATTCTATGGAATGAAAGAGTGCAGGATGTAATGGGAGAAGAATCTTACAGAGGAACGTTATAAATACAGAGTGGCGTGGTATGGTCGTTACTGCAAACAAGTCGTTCAGCGTCACTTAAGAACGAGAACTGTTACAAATTTAACACTTGCGACTGGCTTTTAGTTGTGCTGTACACGCGAACATGGGCGTTAACGGCCCCGGAGGCCCGGAGCGGCAAGCGGCGACGGCGGCGGCGCGGGGACGCGACGTGGCGCTCGCCCGGGCGGCTCCCGGTGCCCGGCTCCCGCGTCTCCCGGCTTGCGCCCAACACTGCCAGTCTTCTCCACGCTGAGAGCCGTACTCACATTCTATTGCAAATGCTTTAAAATTTAAAGCACTCAGAAAGCTAGGGCTATACGAAAAAATATGAAATATGAGCCGCTGAATACATTCTGTGGAGTGTAAGTAATGCCACCGCGTGTATGAAGGCTTTCGGGATATTTTTAGTTCTTCTTCGAATCCACAATAAGTTTCACCATATATTCCGTTCTTATGCCTACGCTATTGTAATGAATAAGAGATAAGATGTGAATAAGGAAATTCTTATGACATCATTGAAGATAGGAATCAGTCTCCATCGATTTTTACTTAGGAGCTGAATGCTGAGCTGGGTATATACTACTGATAGTTCGCATCAAGAAGGTACAATTTAGCTTTAAAATTTTCAATGAACTAAAAAAAGTTAAAATCTTTTGAATACATATTCGTTCATGTTCATGGACGGACGACCTAAAGAAGGTGGCTGGAGTAGACTAGATGTGGAAGGCGGAGGACAGGGTGCTGTGGCGCAGTCTGGGAGAGGCTAATGTCCAGCAGTGGTCTGTGATAGGCTGAGGTGATTGATTGATTGATATTTTCGGTCATCTTTCGGTAAAGGAAAACTTCCAAACAGTTTTGAAATCATATTGGGTTAAATCTAAGGGTTTATTTACAATATACCAAGCTTAACAATTGTCAGTATCATAACATAACTAAAGTGATAATTACCTTTGTATACTTACATTCACATTCATACTACGACCATAATACTATTCTATTTATATTTATGTTCTTTTTCTCTGTAAGGTCGAGCGCGAGTTCAACAGCGCTAGGAAAGCGCGACGTTGGCACTTAATGGCTCCTTAAGAGAGGCACGAGTACTAAAGCACGTTGCACTGTACACATAAACGTGGCGACGGCTTGTTAGACCACTACTGACAAGATTTACTAGAGGGAGCAATTTAAAAAATCTTTATGAATCCAAAAATATAAGTTATACAACCTTTCAGTTGACAGCTGCCATTCAAGTTTGCATTTACTCGCAATTTGCCCTGAAGTGGGTAAGTTTGCCCTGAAGTGGGTAAGAATACTCGTGGGAAACATGGGTTGTGTGCTCAAAACATGTTATTATGCCTACATACATATATTGGTGTAATGTAATTATAAATGATGAGTAGTCAAATACCTACTATGCAAAAAGTTTACTGAAATTGATAACATCCAGGATTGCACTTCTGTTGTAAGCAAACTACTGAAGAATGAGTTATCATGGCAACAAAATGCTTTAAAGCATGTCGAGATTTATTTGTTTTGATTGTAGATATATATTGTCTTTCGAAACAGATAAATCGAGCTCAGAACAAAATTAATGTTACAAAATATAAAGTATGATAAAATCGGGGACATGATAGGGAGGATTTGCATAGTGTGCAAATGTGACATCCTCTACAAGCGTACAAGTGCCATTAAGAACCCGTTAACCCCGGTCGACTGCTGCAACTTACGCGGAAGATAAGCTGTTGATCATCACTATGAATACTTTTATACACGTTCACACATACGTTCCATCTCGTGAAAAAATCTGGATAAAAAATTAAGAGCGATTGTGGAAATGGAGCGGAAAAAGTACCAACGAATGGTAGAAGAAATAAATCATCATTGAACGCTGTTTTTACTACATAAATCACGTACCTACCACGTTTTTAAAATACGCTTTTAGGATCATCTGGGTTTCTAAAAACCAGAAGTGCATTGTTTTCCATGAAATGGTGAAGTAGTTAGTAACTTACAAAATCGGCGTGGTTTTGTTGTACTGGTGCATAGGCGCGAGTCGCGACTAGCTGGCAACTTGACAAACTATCATCGCTTCACCAACCACATTCACACTTAACGTGGTCGGTGGCAAGTGATGCTTTGGCACTAATTATTGTAACATGGTCTACGTTGTTAGACGCCATTAGTGCGGTGTCATACCTACATTTTATGTATAAATCAGTTAGTCGTGGCTTCAGTATTCGCTACTACTAAATTCAGAGCAGAAGTTAAATTTTTAAATGACTTTTGCATAAAGTTCTTCTTTAAGTGTCTGGGCAGACATGAGGTCGCGAACTTTATTTAATTTCCTGATTGCGCAAACGAAAACTAGCCGAGAAACGGACCGCACCCCACATCTGGCTGACTAATGCTGTTTGAACTCGCCTCAAACTACATTATTTATTTTAATGTGTCTTTATTTGAATTTGTAGCCAACGTTACGCGTTACGCTGCATAGGATTAGGTGTGTACCTATTTAAGAATTAAACTTGTGTTATGTTACGAGCAGTTTGCTACGTGTACAGGATGGGAATTACATGCCTTCTGACCGTTATGTTGGTACTAGAAAATAAGTTGACTTCGACATATTAAAATTGTGTTTCCAACTCTCTAGAATGCTAAAATTGCACCTGAATGTAAATACAAGGTAGATTGCTACTTTGTTTCATTACTTTACGACTTTAAAGTGTCGTAAATGTGTAAGAGGAATTCAAAATTGTCTCGGATATAAGCATTGGAGATGAATGCGATATTACGAAAGCAAATATATACCTACCTACCTATGTAGGTATATTCCGAACTGTTATTTTTAGGCACAGTTTTCAGTTGAAATTTACAACTGGCGCAGAGTGTGAATACACTACGAATCTATGTTTGTCTTTCTATTTATAAACCGTTAGGGAAATCTTTGAACCTAAATATCTAATACTACGGCGTTTTTTACTGGACTAGGTTGTACACACAAAGGAGTTAAGTGTACAGGTAACGAATGAGATCTGTTCCTACACGTGCCCACACTCTGCCGGCAACTGTTACGGTGTGCGTGATAACTGGGCAACTGCTGTTGTGTGCGCTATAATTGATTATACTCAAGACACGCTCAAAGAGATGACAAAGCCCTGACCACGAAGACCAAGCAATCTCCCTGAAAATGTTCAAGTATTTACTAAAAGCGTAGGTGCAAAATTATTTGTTCTACAAAAGCTGGTGCGATCCATCCCGTCTGTTGCATTTATGTGTAAGCAAAACTGCAGCAAATTGAATTGGTATTTGTTATATAACAAGGGGAACACTTGAATAAGCTCAAACAGCCGGCAACAGAGCTTCCGATACGATTTGTGTTGACTAGACGCTAACTCAGAGATTATTTTTATTACTGTCTCTGAATAAAGTCCAGTATTTATGATTGGATACACATTACAGGTTTAGTGAAAATAGTTGAAATAAGAAGAGAATGGGACGGATTTAATTGTATTATTTTACATATTATAACTGTAACCACGTGATTTATAATTAATTAAAAAACGTTTAATTAAGGTAGGTCTTGCTTCTTCCACATTTCTCAGCCTATGTCAGCATTTTTAAGGTATCTTGCTGGTTTGATTATACAGATAATGACACCTACATATTTATCTAATAACATACGTACATACATGCGGTGGGGGGACCGACTTTATCGAGACTCATATAAAAACTTTGGGGGTAGGTACCTGAAAGTTTTTGGAATGCCTCTATTAATCTCCAAACTGAGACATTTATATGAGTTGCAAACTTTTTTATTATGAAAATAATGTGGTGGCCTACTGTGTAGCCACAAACATATATGCAGGGAACCATTCAAACTGTCTGCTCAGCTGTCTTGTTCTTTAATTATAATAATACTAGGCTGATATTGTCCCACTGCACAGCAAAGGCCTCTCCTTCATAAAGAGAAGCATGAGCATTAATCACCACGCTTTCTCAACTCACCTATATTAACTATGAAGTCCAGTTCGCCTTTGTCAGTGTCAAATCACTACACATTGGTACCTACTTGAGAGGGGTTCCACATGGCCATCACGACCATCGTTCCTTAATTATAATTTTATAAACATACTAGCTTCTGCCCGCGACTTCGTCCGCATGAAATTTCACCCTCCCCCCATTCACCCTCTTAGGGGTGGAATTTCGAAAAATCCTTTCTTAGTGGATACCTACTCTTCACTAAGAACACACCCTCCAAATTTCATATCTCGGACCAGCGGTTTAGGCTGTGCGTTGATATATTATCAGTCAGTCAGTCAGGACTTTGAATTTTATATGTATAGATTTCTCAGTACCAACGTAACATTGATAAATCTTACTAAATATAGTTAAGTCCCTAATAACTTATCAATGAAGTGTTATGATTCATCGTATTCCACGAGTACAGTAAGTTCGAACTAATTAATGAAAACATTGCGTCCGTTATCCATATCTCGAACAATGCTAAAGTTTGCAGGTAAATATCAGTTACAGCCGCAGGGCAAAGGTTGCCACTTAAACCTGTGTCCAGCTGTCATAGAACTCTGTCCAATTATACTCAGAATAACTGAGATAGTCTGGCTGGAGCCTTGAAAATGAGATATGAAAAATGTGCATTTTCATTTATTCGTGTTTTCATATTCGCGTGGAGTTTATTAGTGGTGCTGGACGGTTCTTGACGCCAGCTCCAATAAGCACGGACACCTCATGACAGATTAATTATTCCGTTTGTCGGCGCTGACTACTACCCTCGACCCCCTTCTCACCCAGCCATCCACAGAGCGGAAACGAGTTTAAAGCATGTTTCTTTTCACCGCTATACTCATTCCTTTTAACACGCTTTTCTAAACCGATTTTTTAATTTAATTCTATTAGAAAAGAGCCCATGTCCGCGACCTTTTCCCTTTCAAGGCAAATGACTTTGTTTTTAATTTGGGCGTTCAGGGAATTTAAAAGTTTTTCGTTAATCCATTACGGAAGCTTTATAACGCAATCCAAAGCTCTGTCTGGATAGATATTTTTTCTTCGTTTGTATTGTGTAGTTCAGATAAATATTATTAGAATGTGGTAGTTTTGAGGCAAGGTGATTATGTGGAATCAATACAGCACAATAATATTATGTAGTGTTCGTAGCGGGCCGCCTCGCCGGCGCGCGGCGCGCGCCTGGCGCTCGCCCGGCCGCCTGCCGCTCAGACTGAGTGTAATTGTAGCCTGTGTCTATTGAATTATAGAGAAGTCAACATTTTAGCCGTTCCTCGCGCGAAGCGATCCTATGGGTACGTGTAAACTTTTTGAAAATATGAAACAAAAGTAAACAGCAGCAACGTAGCAGGAAATATTAAATAGAAAATTCTTCAAAGTTTTCCTCGTGGTTTAGTAACGAATTGACCGAATAATATTTCAAGTTTCAAGTATTGAAAAATATTTGAGTTGAATAAAGCAATCGGTATGAAGTTCGCTCGATTAATATCTTTTATAAAAAAATATATCTGACTGTGTGATCTCTACCTAATGATGTCACTGCCAAAATGAAGTGCTTCTTAGGACATTTAATCTAGACCAAAACGTTAGGGGAATATTTTGTTTTCCAATGTTTACTGTCAAAGACAATAACAATAATACTCAATTTAAACGAACAATAGCGTGCAGTGCACAAACGAGGCACGTTTCACTTAAATGCATTATGCAGCGCCAATGTTGGAATATGATATTGAAACAATATCAATAAACGGGTGACGTTTGACGACGTGCGCCACATGCGAGTCAGTGCTGTGATTTTAATACAGATAAATTATACCATTCACATGAAGGGGAAACGATCACTTTTTATAAAGCTTTACATATATGGATTGGCTCCTCGTTTAATAACAAGTTGGTGATGCTCGTTTATTATGACGGAGTGACTGACAGGCGACGGAGCTAACTTATGATGGTCCCTCGTCGCCCGTTTACCGGTACTCCAGTATAAAATAGTTTCTACTTACTCAAAAATGAAGATAAACAGCATTCACATAAAGTTCTCTTTCATACTGCAAATTATCTGTCTCTAGGCGCGAGTGCTACATACACATTTCCATAATTTTATTTATATTTATCTGATTTTTCGGTCCCTCATAACTAAATAAATAAAACGTTTTTTGTTATTAAAATTTTGTTTAGTACGTTGTCTGCTTCATACAGTTTGTATTGTTAGACAATAAGCTTAGGGCTGATTTTTCCAACGCCAGATAATTTTATCGGAGAAATAATTTTGAATATTTGACAGTTCTTGCATGTAAAAACTGTCAGACGTAAATTTTATTCCACGAATAAAAATTATCTGTCGATTGAAAAATCAGCCCTTAGTTATATTATTTGTTTTAGTTTTTTTTTTGTTATTTTTCTCTCTTCCAGCGAGATAGTTTAACCTCTTTGTGCTGGTTTTCCACTAGATTTGTACAGATTGGGACATAAATCATTCATAAAATATGAACCTGAGTACATTTGAAATACCTACAGACAACACAAAGTTCGCTCCTTTGTAATTAACGGCAGTACTTACGTACATAGACGTGTACGAAAGAGACTTTGGCCACCGGCTCTCCGCACCCGCATCGAACCCTTTTGGTTTAACTCCGAGGAATTGAGATATGTATTTTTTGTTTAAATACGACTCCGTACTACAATTTAATACGAAAATGAATCCGATTCATTAATTGTACTTACGTATATTGACTTAAATTTTCAATCAGCCGATTAAAAGTGCGAGGTACTCAATTTAAGTAGAATTAATGTATATACGCGTATAAACTGAAAAAGGAACAAATAAGTATTAAAATATCTCGTTACGCTAATGAGATCACGTAGAGACGTTTCCTTCAATGCTACGCCGAGGCGTCTTTGAAGGAAACGTCATAAGTCAAAGTCACCTTCTTGATGTAGTAAGTAAATTAATCTGTTTGAGAGGGCTGTAGGACGTCACGTTGCTGTACCACGTCCCGGGGTGTCGGGAATATAGTGGGTCAAACAATGGTTCTCATGCAAAATGCAAACGTGAGCCACCACGTCGGCCCGGAGCGAATAGCTGTCCGTCCGACGGAACTGCGGGTACCTGCCGCTCCGCTAAACAAATACATACCTACAACTACAGCATTTTACCTTTTAAGCGCCACTTGATTTTTTCATTTCCCGCAGATAATATATTCCCAATCGAGCGCAAAGAAATCGGATCCCTTTCATATTTTATATGTCCGTGTTAACATAAGGAAACTCCCATCCGAAACTTTATGAGCAAAAAATGGGAGTAGCTAATGACAAGCGCGATGTCCTATTATACTTTGGCGTGAGCACAAAAAAGGGAATGTCAATATTGCGTGCGGGCCGAGATAATGCGAGTTTGTGTAATGCTAGAGGCTCAGCGCGCCGGTCGACCGTCGCCGCCGCTACCCGCTGCAAGGATTTGTTTAGTAAATTGCTACACTTTGTACAACAAGGTGAATCTGTTTTCATGTCTTCATCCTTCCTCGTAACGATTGTCGCTTTTTTTAAACTTAATTGTTAACTGCAATTTGTGTTATTCAAACAGAAAAACTAATTTTTTACTTTTCACTGCACACTTATTTCTTAATGTATGCAAAGAATTCTTCATGTAAGCATAAAAGAAGAAAAGCTAAGCAAGCTACGGAGTTTTAAAAATTTAAATCCATCTAAAATGGGTAGCGTCATCTCGAGTCTGTGTTTATTTATTTACTTATTTTAAATTCTAAAGTACACTGCGTGCGAATAAATTCTTACCTATACGGCAGTGTATACGCCAGTGTCGAGAAATTGAAATAAGTGTTAAAGTGTCTCATTAGTTATTAGTAGATAATAATTGGTTCAAATATTCTGTAAGTAGGGTGTCACACGACAAAGAGCTTATTTACGTCACAACTTATGAAATATTGCTTATATAGGTGTATATTCAGGTGATGTTGTCACTATCTGTTCTACTTTGCATAGGCACTGTTATGTCCAACAAAGTATAACGTGAAAAAGACGGTATCTAACATCAAGTATTATGTTGTTTTTTTTTTTATTATGAAGAGTGTAGCCGCAATGGGTGTGGAGTTGCTGTGTTTCGGTGGCGGCATGTTATAAAACTGCGATAACGTTGGGATGCAGCTGGTTTGTCAGAAGCGTCCACTCGTAAAGGTATTATATACAGCGAGAACCAAAATGGTCGCCGGCATGCGGCTGCGGCTATCATGAAATTTGCACCGTTTGCGTGTGCATAGCGCGCGCACTTCGTTCATTATGTATGCACGTGACGTTTTACGTATTGTCAGGAATTGTGCTTTAGGCTGCACAGACGTGCTTAATTCAAAGTAAGAACGGAGCAAACCGGTTGAGCCGAGCTCGTTTGAATGCGTTTGTGAATCAAGGATTAATTGGGTTGAGAAATTATAGTGTTTGTCGTCGGTAGGACGTTTTGTTATGTATTTTATTAATGTATAGGTAGTATAAAATAGTTGCCTACGTTTTTTTCAAAAGTAATCATAAGTTAAAGAGCTGTAATCTCAAATTATAGCACGGTTATTCAGTATTATTAAAAAGAAAAAGTGTGTAAGCTACCGTTTTACGATTCTTCCGTTTAAAATAAAACGAATGCACTATATTGTCACACAGTTTTCCTCCTAGATAAGCGGAGAAAAATGAGCTCCCTAGCACCTATAGCCGTAAACTTTGTTTTCTAAAATTCCGAGAATTTTCTTTATGTGAGCGTTGAGCGCAGTGCTGTGAGATTTCCGCTCACACTTTTTGAACAAGTTTACTAGGTACTAACAATATTTTTGTGGTAACTTTTGTATATTTGTCTCAGTTTCCAATGTATGCTTTAAGAAGATTGAAAAGAACTTTTTTGCTCTGTGTTCATTAGTAGACTGCAAAATATTAAATTGGCCCTAAAATTAATTGTAAACGCGTTCTGAGCAACGCCACGCAAATTCAAAACGAAAACAAAAATAATTCCATAAAAAAAATATTAGCATTTTACAAGTCACTTGGCTTCCAGAAAAACAACTTCAACTGCTTCGTAGCAACAAAATCCGTCCGCGTAAGTAATAATTTATGTATGTAGTACATAAGCCACTTAAACTTTAGCTAAGAAGTAAGAAAACAAATATTTTTAGCAGAGAAGTTATGAAAGTTGAACGTCAGATAAGTTTGGGGTACAATGTGTTCTTATTAGCAGTGCGGCGAGGATTGTAACTACTCAATAAGTACGTGACTGCTCGTACGGAGGTGAGCCGCGAGCTGAACAAAGTAAACAAACTTTCATTTCTCTACACAACACATACAGTTTGCTTACTGAAATGCAGACCGCTCTAAAAATCACGTAATTATTGCAAATAATTAATTGTGTTTAATATTAAATCGAATGTTAGAATAAGACGCGTTAGGCCCTTTGTACACACACGCTTTTCTTGCCATGAAAAACTACTAACTAAAGTTTATTCGACGTATCGCACGGTAGTCAGTATGGTATGGATCACTATGGAAGCTTGAACACGGACATGTTTTTCTACGGCGCGGTTTATGCGCCGTACCATAATGAAACCGTGCCGTGTACAAAGGGCCTAAAGTCTCGGTTTTCTGACTTCTAGTAACAATTTATTAACAACAGTTACCGTAAAATGTCCGAAATTGAATAAAAACATAACAGTAGTTGCTACGTCGTAGCATAGTCGTAGCGTGGTACTTGCTACGACGTAGCATAGTCAGCTACGCCGTAGCCCGAACATTATTTTCACCTGTACAGTAGCGGTGTGAAAATATTTTTATATTTTAGTGGGGTTTTCCTCGTGTGTGTGATCAATCCCGGATTTGTTAAGGCTCACGTTTACTTACTTTTCGTTGTCCTCTTACGTCCATTGGCTGTCATGTTATAGTTTTCATTTTTTGTGCCACGACCACACTTTTGCAAAACCACTTACTAAGATTAAAAATATTTTCAATGGTTCCTTTCTACTGTACAAATAATAAAGACCAGGATTATACCTGCAATGGGAAACTATTTGTTTTAATATAAAGAAAGGAACGGGCACTGATTTCACACTTGCTTATTCATTGCTGGCAATTTCAGACCCAAATTTATTGAACGTTCAGGTTTCCTCGGTTTTTTTGTCAGTGAAGTTGATTTTCTTTGACACCTTTAGACACCTTTAAAAATATGTCACATGTAATATAATACAACTATAATGATCATGATAAATAATGCCGTTAAAGTAATGCGTGGAACAGATGATGGTTTAATTTGCGAGTTGAGTGTAGAGCAAACATCATATTAACTACATCTGCTTTTATATTTCCATTCTCCGGCTAGCGTATTCGCTCATAAAAAATGAAAATATTCAATTCGAATATCCCAGTAAACGAAGATCTACGTGAGCAGAGTTTTAAGTGTCCATTAACGTAATAATAATTCGTCCAAAAGGAATTAATTACCTATGCAAAACTTTTTCCATTATGGAAGACCTGCAAGTGTCGACAAAGCAGACTATTCAGAACTTCGCTGTCTCGAGCTAAAAACTTAACGTTATTGAGAATTTAAAACAAACTACTTACTTATATACGTAGCTGATCTTCGAAGGGAGGAATTTGTTATTGACCATTTGTAAAAGAGAAGTTCTTGAACAGTGCTGCAGTGTCTGACTTGGTATAATATCCAGTTAGACACTTTGTTTGCGCTTAGTAAGGAAAGTTAACGACTTTCCTTACTGAGGGCCAGTACTGCAGATAACATTTTTATTTTAGTTCCCGCAAGTGAAAAGATTTTATCGCAATAATTTTAAATATCAAGTTTGTAAGTAGAAATAATATAACTATTATCTGAATTGTTTACTTTTCTTCTTTTTACAATCCCATCAGATTATTGCGACCAAAGTAACGAGCGCGTCTTGATTCATGGTAATCACTTACATGTGGCACTCCAGCTATCTTACGTGCTTCGAAAAACATATCGCTCCGTTACGCCTCGTAATTTTCATCGTATGTAGAAGTTACACAGATATTCGGAATGTTGCCCACCAAACGATAATAACTGATCAGCGTGACCTACTTTACGCTGTATCATTAGAGTTGATTTGAACGTAGGATTGTAGAGAGTGCGTTGTGTTTATGGGTGAACATTTACAATCTAAATTGAAAACGATAAATTGTAAGATAGTTATCGACGTCCATATTTTTATTAGCATGACGGCAGTCCATTTATCACAACTGATTACTCGCAGGTTTCATTAGACGTCTTGGAGGACAAACTCTCCAATTGCGGTAGGTGCCGCACAAGTTTCCTGAATTATTAGTTGGCGCCGCAGCTATATTTATCGGTGCTCGTGACGTGACTAAAATATCTCTGCTTTCCTATTTTTACTTGTACCTGTACGGGCTTAGAAGAGTTTTTATACTCACTTTGCTACGGTACAGATATTTCAAGTCATGTTTGACATTTTAAGAGGGATTTTTATTTGAGTTATGGCAATTTGTACCATGTTTGTGTATCTTGGTTGTAAATAAATATTGCAGGTGGGTTCCCTCAAACTTGCCGAGAATCAGATGGCCGGCAATATAGGTAATAGCAGCGAGGCGCTCGGTTGGCCGATGAGTTACACTCGCAATTTTGCTGAATAATGAATTTTCCAGACCGCGAGCTGCCCCGTCCTTAGCAAGGAAGGCGTTCGCGTCGTCCTTATACAAATTTACAAAATTTAAAATGAAATCTACTGATTTATTTCAGGCTATAAATTGCAGAGCTCTGTAGATCCTAAACAAAGAACACGGAGGGATTTTGTCAAAGTCATCTGCACACTTTACAACGAATGCAAATTATATTTGCTTGAGTTTTCCATTCTGCGTTTTACGTATGCATCATATGACTGTAATAAAATATTTTGAGCATCTTATGATACAAATTGTCACCAGACGTGATCACCTTTTTTTGCGAAATTACTATCAGAGTGCCTGGCATATTAATCATTTATCTCTTTGGTTAATTTGTCTTTGATAAGTATCGTTACATCAAGCAAATTTAGCGTCAGCAGCCTTTTCATAAAATTAATTGTTTAAAGATCAAAGTCGATGATGTAAAATTAACTGGGAACTTTGAATAATGCTCGTTTAATAAGTTTCGTCACTCGCTTCAAAACAGATTAGACATTCTTTGTAAATTTAATGTTCAGGTTTGGAACTAGCAGGCTTGTCTCGGTAGGTACGTAAAATACATTATGTTTCACTCTGTGGTTTCTAATCGGGCTGTGAGGGGATATCACAAAGTGCTATTGATAAAAGATTGCTCTTGTAAGCGAAGGACGTCAATGCCGCAGTGCAAATCAACGATGCAATGGAGCTTAACGTCAAACGAGGACGTGTGGTTGTCACACAATACTGTACGACGGTGTGACTTCAGAGAGTTGGACATATTAATTGGACGTGTTTGCGACCCAATCCACGCGTGTTAAGCCTGGAATACACGAACCAGCCAGCACGTTAAGATAGAGGCATTAGCCAGCAACTGGCTTGACATCAGTGTCGCATAAACAGCATTTTAAAGCTGTTAATTTCAAGTCATAAAAACAGTTTAAGTAGAGGCATGTTTAAGGGCAATTCATTTCACAGTTCTGTTTTTCTAGCCCCTTTCTATGTATACTTTAAAAAAGAACCAAGGTGGTGCAACGCTCACAGAAAGAAGAAAGAATTCCAAATGAGTATTCTGTCTGTAATTTACTTACAAACGTAAACAGCGAGTTCAGAAATTCCCACTCGAACTTATTACCGTGGGTTGCATACCAGCAGCATGTATTCCAAACATTATTGAACACCTAAGCGGAATGCTTCGAGCGGCTGTTATTTCGTACGAAGGCACGTGATATATTACAGGACACAGGTGGATTGATTGAGAGGTATGTGCAGCGATCGCGCAGATTGTTTGTATGCCAATAGCTAATATTACTCCAGCACACGAACGCTTCATTGTGTTTTAGTGAAACTTTGATACATGTGTTGAACTAAATATAGTTCGTTTGTCATTGATGAATGGTGTTAGTATGACTAAGTGCACTTCTTTGTCATTAATTTTACACTCTTAACATCACGCATTGCCCTTGTAAATCCCCGAAGCATTAGGCAGAGGTGTACCTTAGCATATACACCCACATTTCGCCAGTTATTTGCAATAGAGGGCGTGCCTATTGCCATCAAGTGGGCACAAATTCAGACTCCGGGCTGCTACTGAGAAATTCCTGATAGAAAACCCAATAACAATACAATTTGCCCGATCTGGAAACCGAACCCAAGACCTCATGCTCAGCAGTAGCGCTTGCGACCACAAGACCAACGAGGTAGTCATTAATTTCTGGCCTAAAATTTCCATAACTGTCTCAATGAACGGTTAAAATCGAAGGGTGTTTTAATTAGCGGAAAGGAGGACGCTGCTGCCATCGTAAGTGTTGTGGGGATTAAGAAACCTCAAGAACATCAGCTGCATATTAACTAGGGTGTCGCACGTGGAAACGAGCTGAGGATAACTGCCGTAATTGCTAAGTAGCAAATACGACTAATTACATACAATCAGAGGTGAGGTGGTGGTTGAAAACAGATTTTAAATATATATATGTCGGATCAGGAGTAGGTTATTGGCATCTAGTTATTATCAGGCATATTTGATTAACTACTGTGGGCGTACTGTGGGTAGTGTTGGTTATTGCGCAATAGAAAAACCGTTTGGGAGTTCAAATCAAATTATAATATCACGAACAAATTAATCACACTAGCAAATCACACACTGTAGGTACACGACACAACTAGATACACAGTAAAATAATTTAGTACAGTAACAAAGTAATTGCGAACAAATCGTAGGATCGATTACTGTTCGTATAGTGACAGAGCCACCCAAGTAAACCGACAGGTTTGTCGGGAGCTAGTGCTCTGTCAGGAGTCGAGTCCGAACACCGACTGACTGTCACTGACTGTCACTGACTGACTGTCTGTCACTGACTGTTATTGACTGTCCAGCACAAACGAGTGCGCTCAGTTATAAAGGTTTGTCCCCACTACGCACTCGCCCCACAACAACTCTGTCCAAATGGCGTACGGAAATACGTCATCGTGTTTACTTGATACAAAATACTAAAATGTGCTAAATCACATAGATTCACATTATAACTCACATTATAAATCGAATAATACAACAAGAATAATTGTCTTAAATAAACAATAGTGATTTCACAAAGTAAATCGTTTTAAAATCAAAGTAACATGTCATCAATTGGTTTGAACAAAACCATCGGTAACAATTATCAAAATAAGTTGCTAAAATCAATTAGCGCGTACACTGAGTACTCAATAAGTTATGTTCCGAATTAATAGACAATAATTGATAGTAAAATCACTTAAATTAATAATAAGAAAACAAATCATAACAAATTCTGTTGACTACCCACAAATGTAGTCGACAACCGTCTCCGACACGGCCAGAACTGACGTTCTACACGTCCTCGTGTAATCTTGGGATAGAAAAAAAATGTCTAGGTGAATATCGATCGGCCTTTCTGACCAACAAAAGGTATGCTCAAAATAAAAATCCTGAATTAGTCAAATAAAATTATCATCAAAAGCAGTTGCATCGCAACCATTCAAAAATGACCATACTGTTGCAGACAATACATAGCTCAACTAAAGTAGACACATAGTCTCCCAGCCGAAATCACACCATGGGATTCGACAAGTAATTTGGAGTCAACCAAATCCAGGCGTCAACATAGACAACCAAACAAGAGTCAACATAGACAACTTGTCAATTCAGCTATAGTATGTCAGCAGCAGATGAATCATCATCATCAGTGTCATCATTGACATCATCTTTAACAGTAACTAGACATTCAGGCATTTTTGTACACAATCATGTGCGTACTTGATTTAACCAGAGAGCCACATTCACAAAATTTTGATGATCATAGCATAAATCATCTACAAGACATAATCATCAACAAACTTTGACTATATAGCCAAAGCGAAAATCATCAACCAGAGCCATGTACCATCGTTATCCACATTAACAACCATCTTTTTCACTAAGAGCCTTAGATACCTGGAAACCTACACACGAGTAAACCACTCTAACGCCACGGCTCTCTAGCCAACCAGCAATCACATTGCTGTCACACATCCAGCACATGGATACGTATGCACCACCCTGTGACTACACACAACTTTACTACGGTCGATAGAGAACCCCTACTGGCGTGGTTCCACTACTTAGGCTTGCTCATCACCACAGTGATCACCATCTACTTTGACTGGTACATGACCTACTGGCATCATTCTTAATTTATCGTTAAACCATTAGGCTATAACTAACAATGTAATCATTTTTGCTGTTGTTTACCAAGGAAGCACTCAGTACCTGAGTCAAAACAAAATGAAAACGACTCACCAGATTCGGTAGACAATAGATCTATAGCTAGCTTAATAGTACAGACATCCACTTGCTGTCACAGTTTCCTTGGCAGAAGTTGTTAAACTTCTTGCACGAAAAGCACCGTCCTTGATCAGCTATTATTCGTACAGGGAATCCAAAGAGTGCAGCACTGTCCGACACTGCCATCCTGCTTGAAGACGTTCTTGTGTGTTAACCTGTAACCGAAAAAATCAACAGCAGTGCCTGTTCCACTCGGCCAATTCTGACCACATTTTTATCGAAACGCATAATAAAAATAATAGCAATCATCTACAACAAAATATTCCTCTAAGCTTTAGTAATAATTGATCAGAAACTGTACCAACTTACTAGTAGATCACATACAACGCTCATGGCCCGGCTGCCGCAGCAGCTAGTGACACTCATGCCACCCATATCGTCATCACCTCAAGTGATACGACCAACACACATCACTTCACATAGAGTCTACGACTCCCAGGTTTACAAGACCAACACAACAATAGTCTCATTTGAGACCCGGGTCCCCGCTGCACCACGAGCTGCCTATCGCTTCCTGAACAAGTCACAAGTTAGTTGCAGTTACGACTACAGACAAGTGCGTACAGTGTGACCTAGCCATGGTATGTGCTCTAACTAGTCGGTGGAGGAACTCTCCTCACCGTCTTAGGAACACCTACTTAGAAGCATCTTTCGTATGCGACCGTGAGCGTGCTTATACGTACGATTAGAATTTAAAGCTATTTAGATAAAGTGGTCACCATTCAAAACTTCCGCTACTTTAAACGGACCTCTGAACTTCCAATCTAGCTTAGACTGATAATCTGATTTCGCTATTAATTTTCTAATAACACGAAATCGCCAAAACAAAACTTTGTAATAGTTGCTTATGTCGCATCAAATGGAACCTTGTTATTGTTAACTGAAAACTAATCGCAAGAACTTTATGTAACAAAAACTCTAACGTAGTCATATTAATTGAAACAGGCTTTTCAATATTTCACGTACTATCATAATTTCCTTTGCAAGTCAATGTTGGGTAGAAGCACAGAATACTTAAAGTACTACGTACAGAAAGGCCACTCCCTTCCCCGCACTAACATCAGTTACCGCACCTCACCCCGCACTTCGATGTGTTCGTCGCCTGCTCTTTAACAATGGCGCTCGCATATACAAGAAATGCAGCGTTGTACCTACCTACTGCTGACACGAACACATTATTTTTTTAAAGTTTTATATTTTGTGTTAATCACGATGGTTGTATTTTGTGCATTATTTGGATGCTTATCTTCATCGAGGAACGATAAAGACAGGAGTTTCTTTCGGTTCCCGAAACATGAAAGAAGGTAAGGAACAGCAACTCAAATATCCTTTAAACCCATAAAAAATAAAAAAAGCTAGTATATTACAGACAAACAAGTTAAGCCAGTGTTGTGATAATTTATTTTCATAATTTTCTCTATTATTCATTTATTTTCCAAGTTTTCTTCGTTTTAGAACAATTAAAACTTCCGTTATATTAACATACCAACTATTAAATTATTGCTATCTCTCTTTATTGTCTTAGTTATGTATCTTTCTTTCACGTTCTATTCGTTCTTCGACTTGAAAAGTAGTACAATAGAAATGTTATTAATTAGATTTCTGTGAGTACCTAGTGTCGCGGCGCCCCATTGTTGCATACGTTCGGGCAGCGCCGCCGCCGCCTACGCACTACTGCCGAGTACTGCCAGCCAGCCCTACTAGATTTCACGCACACATTTACACGTATACAAACGTCATTTGTCAATGTAGTGGTAGTAGGTAATTATTTTGCGAGCGTTGTATGGAGTGTCCGGGGTGTGGTAGAAGTTTAATAAAATCTTAATCTTTGCTCGTTACAGTACGTCATAAGAATTGTTCTGTACTGAATACACATTTGACCAATACCAGTTAACGCAATAACACTATAAAGCTGACATTCAAGATCTTCGCACAAATTGAAATGACATTTTGTTGTAGGGTTGCCAACCGTACTCTAACATTTTGAATTGGTTTGCCACTTTAACGAGCATTGAGCACCAAAATCGTTAAAAAACAATACAGCTCACCTTTATTTTCTAAGATGTCCGAGGGTAGGTGTAAGACGCAAACATCCAATCGCCATTGCTGCTTCCAGCACATGCTCAACCATCCGCTTGCACTGCAACTGCTCGTGCACTGGTAGCTCCACGCCACGTCCTTGATTTTCTATTTACGATAGCCACGTTGATGCTGCTCCTCTGTCCACCTTGCAGTGAATTTTCAGCAAAACTCAAATCAGCTGTCGTACTGTGTATGCGTATGTTACGTTTGCACACTCTTATCGCGTGTTCTAATTACGGGAACGGGATCTGACGGACTCAAACGCTGGTTAGAAACACTTTTTTTCAAACATGGCGGTAGACGATACGCGCACGTTATTTGGCAAAGGTACCTATTCTGCATACAGCCTATGCCCAAAACAACATGCATTATGATCGCGCATCCGTATCTGCTTTGTCTGGGTCGAACTTGCACAGATTCACACGATTATTTAATAAGCGTTCACATGTTTGCACTTTGTTTTTCAAATGTCAACGGTCACTTTCACTTTTAGCGTTCTCATTTTGCGCATGAACCAACACAAATTATAATCCCGCTTCTGATGTAAGATCAGGAGTAGGTTATTGGCATCTAGTTATTATCAGGCATATTTGATTAACTACTGTGGGCGTACTGTGGGTAGTGTTGGTTATTGCGCAATAGAAAAACCGTTTGGGAGTTCAAATCAAATTATAATATCACGAACAAATTAATCACACTAGCAAATCACACACTGTAAGGTACACGACACAACTAGATACACAGTAAAATAATTTAGTACAGTAACAAAGTAATTGCGAACAAATCGTAGGATCGATTACTGTTCGTATAGTGACAGAGCCACCCAAGTAAACCGACAGGATTGTCGGGAGCTAGTGCTCTGTCAGGAGTCGAGTCCGAACACCGACTGACTGTCACTGACTGTCACTGACTGACTGTCACTGACTGACTGTCTGTCACTGACTGTTATTGACTGTCCAGCACAAACGAGTGCGCTCAGTTATAAAGGTTTGTCCCCACTACGCACTCGCCCCACAACAACTCTGTCCAAATGGCGTACGGAAATACGTCATCGTGTTTACTTGATACAAAATACTAAAATGTGCTAAATCACATAGATTCACATTATAACTCACATTATAAATCGAATAATACAACAAGAATAATTGTCTTAAATAAACAATAGTGATTTCACAAAGTAAATCGTTTTAAAATCAAAGTAACATGTCATCAATTGGTTTGAACAAAACCATCGGTAACAATTATCAAAATAAGTTGCTAAAATCAATTAGCGCGTACACTGAGTACTCAATAAGTTATGTTCCGAATTAATAGACAATAATTGATAGTAAAATCACTTAAATTAATAATAAGAAAACAAATCATAACAAATTCTGTTGACTACCCACAAATGTAGTCGACAACCGTCTCCGACATATATATATATGTATATTATTACGCAAGACCGTATCATTTATTTCATTGCTAGAATAGGATAGAATATCTTGTTATGATTTAAACTGATATACATTTAATTGTTGGTTATGATCTATATGTCTGGCCACGGACTGGCATACAAATATTTAAAGAAAACAAGTTTTAATTATGTTATACTAGAAGTAGTGCTAAAGTTTCAATAATGAATTGAAATCTGATCTACCTTACGAACACAAAACCACAAAAACGAAGTAAAACCTACAGCTTTAAATCTGAATGTCGAGAAAATATCGCATAAATTCCGCAGAAGCAAATACGTTTACTTAACATAATACTTGTATTAAAGTACGAATTATATTCATCGTTTAATTTTTATAAACGACCGAGTCGTTAGAGATCCAGTTTTATGGAGCTAAGGAATGACATCGTTATTTTCATTTCATTCCTCACTAGGTGCTTGAGGTTTTCCAAGTAAAATGTGTATAATCACCGCCTTGGTACGTGAATTGTATTCATACGGTACGTATATTAAACGTCATAAAATCAGAACATTTGTATCTAGCTAAATGCCTAGTCAGGCGTGATAATTATTTTAAATACAAATATTTAATACGTAATTATGATATGTAACAGTAACACATTACCGCCATTGCCATTGTTGTAAATATTTTGAACAATGTAAGTACCACAGATGTAGATAAACATAGATAACACAAATATCAGATCTGTATGAAAACCAAGCGTACCATTTTTTGATTACCTACGTCTATGACGTATGACGTCTGTGACGTCTATGACGTCACAAACACTATTTAGTGATGGGAAAGTCAAATCGATTCAAAGACGCCGAAGCATGCGGCACCCGTCTCGCCCCACTCCCGGGGCCTAGCGCCAGTGCTCACGCTCACCCAGCCAGCAGTAAACAGGACTGAGCACGAAAGTGGCGGCTTATGATTTTTGTACGTAAGCTGGTGCGATTTTTGGAACGCGAAGTAGTTGCTCTTGCGTTATCTTGGTGTATAAATATGTGGTATGTACAGTGGCGTTCATAAGTCGATTACCAATCTCACAAAGCAATAGATTGACGCTTTGGTTTGACTTACGACCTTATTCTATAAGTTGTTTCTATACTATAGACACGCACACACACTCACTTTATCTGGAACTGATACTAGTTCATAATTTCAACTGTCTCACTATATGTTATCCTAGCGTAATGGTTAACGCGCTCTGACTTGTGCAATTTTATCTCGAGCGGAGGGTTCGAATCTCACATTTGGTTTTTATTAGATACTATAAATAATAATTAGGTAATAACTATTAGGTCCTTACATATGAAATTGGCGTTTTTCGTACTGGCCACTTTAATCACGAATTTCTCCTCTTTGGTAAGGAATTCCAAATTCAAATTTGTACAGCTATTTACTCATGTATTTGTGCTTCGATGACCGTCATTCATTTGTTTTTTTTCTTCTGTTTTTTCTGTTTGCGTCACTCATTTTACAAAATGGAAAATTTAAAATATCGCATTATTTACGAGTACGAGTTCCGCCGTGGCACTAGTGCTGCGGAAACGACTCGAAGGGTGAATGATGTGTATGGCGGTCATGTTGCAAAAGAAAACACAGTTCGTTTTTGGTTCCAACGTTTTCGTTCTGGAAATTTCGACCTGCAGAACAAGCCCCGTGGACGGCCTGAGACCCAAGTTGATAATGGAGAATTGAAGGCTATTGTGGAAGCGGACCCATCGCAAACCACGTCCGAGTTAGCTGCAGGCTTCGATGTTAGTGATAAAACTGTTTTAATTCACTTGAAGCAAATTGGGAAGATTAAAAAGCTTGAAAGGTGGGTACCTCACGAATTGACTGAAGCAAACCGGCAAACGCGCGTCGACTGCTGCGTTACATTACTGAACCGGCACAACAATGAAGGTATTTTAAACCGAATCATTACCTGTGATGAAAAATGGATTCTTTACGATAATCGGAAGCGCTCAGCGCAATGGTTGGATCCTGGCCAGCCAGCCAAATCCTGCCCCAAGCGAAAATTAACCCCAAAAAAGTTACTTGTAAGCGTTTGGTGGACTAGTGCCGGTATTGTTCATTACAGTTTTCTCAAATCTGGCCAGACTATTACAGCTGATGTCTATTGTCAGCAATTACAAACCATGATGGAAAAGCTAGCGGCTAAACAACCAAGGCTGGTCAATCGCTCCACGCCACTGCTGCTTCACGACAACGCCAGACCACACACTGCGCAACAGACGGCTACCAAATTAGAAGAGCTTGAATTGGAATGTCTTAGACATCCTCCGTACTCCCCGGACCTTGCTCCAACAGATTACCATTTTTTTCGCAATTTGGATAACTTTTTGCAAGGGAAAAAATTCAACTCCGATGGGGCAGTCCAAATCGCCTTCAAAGATTTTATTGATTCCCGTCCGACTGGTTTTTTTAGTAAAGGGATCAATGAACTACCTATAAGATGGCAAAAGTGCATTGAAAACAATGGTTCATACTTTGATTAATTAAATATATTATATTAAAAAATATTCGACTTTTTGTTCCTTCCATACAAAACGCCAATTTCATATGTAAGGACCTAATATAATATAATTTGTGTTACTTTTTAATAATTACTATTTATTTATTTTGTTATTTTTTCTAGTAGTAGTTCGATAATTACATAGATGTGATAAATTTTTATAATTACTAGTAGTAGGTAGTTTGATAAATAATCATTATTTTTTTGTCTCGTTCGTCTTGTTCACACAAATAATGAAGTTAGTAGGTAACCACAGAAAACCAACTAATTTATTTCGATTTCTGTGAGGTAGGCAGATTAATGCTCTTCGTTACGAGCGACTAATCACCTAGAACGTTGTTGGTTCGTGGATATTGTTGGTTAGTGACAAGGTGTTTCTATTAGCGGTGTTTAAGTAGTTATTATATTCAAAATGCAGTCTAATATAATATTGAAGCGAGGGCAGATATAATTGCGCTGCATAAATTGGATATAACAAAACCCAAATAGCGAATGAAACCGGACTAAGTGTGAGTGTATCATTTAAATATTTCCTAGTTTACTAAACATAAATCTACTTTAATCTAAAGTATTGTTAATCGTTTTACTCAGAAGATGCCTTATTAAATAAAGTTTTAAATTCATTATGAGGTTTAAATAAAAGAAAAGAAAAATATAAATCATTTTAAAGATAATTTATTTAGATTATCAATTCACAGGGCGAGCACTGTGCGTGAGTGGTTTACCAGACACCCGGAGATAGCAGTCGTTCCATGGCCAGCGCGATCTCCTGACCACAACCCCATAGAAAATCTATGGGGTTTGATGGTGCAAAGGTGGGAAGCCCGGAATGAGAGATGTCTTGAGCAGTTGAAGTCGCATTGTATGGAGATATGGGAAAATATAAGGGGAACAGAAATATGTTCTAATCTAGTAGGCTCCATGCGTCAACGTCTACTAGACTGTATCGAGAATAACGGCGGTTATACAAAATATTAGGTAACCGTAATAAACAACAGAATCGTTGTTGCACGAATTTTTGGTTACGTATTTTTTAAGCACGTATTCAACATGGTGTTCGTCTCTTTTCTTTTAGATAGACCGAAAATGTTTACATTGCTTCAGTAGGTAATATTATAATACTCATCCTCTATATTATGCCTTA
This sequence comes from Amphipoea lucens, assembly GCA_947508005.1. Classification (NCBI taxonomy): domain Eukaryota; kingdom Metazoa; phylum Arthropoda; class Insecta; order Lepidoptera; family Noctuidae; genus Amphipoea; species Amphipoea lucens. The sequence goes on from OX382358.1 coordinate 11,398,728, forward strand.
ATTTGAGGTTTAGTTTCAATCTTCTTTTCGTAAAGAAAATGAATACTTAAGCTATAACCTCAATAACTTATTTATATTTAATAATGCCAAATAAAATGTGAAATACTTAATGAACTGCCCATAGTTAACCTTAAAATCACTTATTTTGTAAGTAGGTAGTAGAATCTAATTTAATATTCTTATTTATAGCTTACTTCGATCATGAACGAAGCTTAATGTTTATGGTGAAATAAATCTATTTAAAATTTAAAACATTTCATATGTCAAAATAATACAAATTGCTTATAAGTTTCTTATGATTGATTTCACATCTAGTTACAATAAATAAATGTAGCGCTTTGTTAACTTTATGAAATAAATCGAATAAATGTTTGTTTTAATTTTTGTTATGACTTAACACGCATTTTTTTTTCTAAACCCTTTATTACAATAACAACATTAGTAAAAAAGGCAGCAATTTTGTGAATATTATCAATATTGCAAACAAAAATAAATATTGCCAAAAAACCGCACTGCACTTCGTGAGATTCGAACCTAAGCCAGTTGCATCAAAATCCAACGCTCAACGATTACTGCTGCGAGCTCATATTATAATGGATTGAATTTTAGCAACGCTATGCGTTTGACCGTGTCTAACAAAAGGGACGGAAATATTTTTTTTTTCGTTTCTTGTGGTGCGACGAGTACACGACGATATGACAGTGTGTAAAGTAAGTAGGTGGTGTGTGTTACCGTGTTGTTTACACATACAGATATACGCTGTACCGCGTTGCGCGTGTCACAGCAATACGACTCGTAAGGTGTGAATGTACTTTTGAACCCTTACTGTACATATACACTACATAGGCAACATTTCTTTTTATCCTGCCTAAGTTAGGTACAAAACATAGTTTATTTGTGACGTTCCCGGCCTAGTGCCAGATACCGCTGTCCTCCTAAGTCTTCTCCATTTTCTGCACGATCAGCTATTGGATTTTTGTCTACAATATCGAATTTCAGAATGTTGTGCCAGCATGCAGCGCTTCTGCTGTCTCCCAGGAGGATTTAGTTCGGAAACGCTAGACCAAGACGGAGTTTTCTACATATTGTGAGTTGTTTATTTTATAACAGAAATGTCTTGGTACTGCAAAATATTCATTATATTATGCATTTTAAAATATTCTTACTTTAATTTACAAACATAGCCGTGTCGCATGTCCCCGGATAGGAGATGTTGTACATATATTCTTAAATATAGTGTTCATATGAAATTTTGTTGTGAATTACGTGTACTTACAAACCTTGGTAACCTTTAATTCAACTTTATCATAACACTTAGGTTAACACGACCGATGTTCTGATTCTATGATTCAGTTCAAGTGTATATTAGAAGTTTGTCTATAAAATCTGTTTTTGTTCTCACGTCTCAGATTGCTCGAGGGATGATGAAATCTTCCTAAAATCCGATACTGAGCCCACAACAAAGTCACTGTATGCCTACTTGAGACCTTTATCCTCTTGTTTTGACCCAAAACATATAATGTAGTTTTTGTGAAGGGTCAATGCACGATACGGGGCAACAGCGTCCATTCGTTCCATTTGGAATTGTTTTTGGTGAGCAATAAGTAATTCAAATTTATTATAATGTAACTAATTAATAATAAAGCATTTTGCTAAATTGTTAAATTGTAAATGAGCATCGTTTTTCGGATGTCAAAGCAGTGCTACATTTTAGCACAGATATTCAAGCGAATTTATTCAACGCTGGCTCGCGTCGCCGCTACAATGAATGTTCTGTCTTTCAACTAAGAATCCGAACGGGAGGAAAGCTTTGCAGACGGTCGGTCGCAAGAAAAGTTAAATTGTATTGAAGCTCACTAATGTTCTCGGAAAAAGGTGGAGCTATTTATTATCTGTGTTTGAGTTTATTTATAAGCTGTGATATGAAGGGATTAATGTTTGTGAGCATGACGTGTCGTGGGTATACTTTAGCGATAGGCGACGGATATAGCCCGTCAATATGGGCCATCGCGTTCATAGCCCGGCTTTGACCAGAATACTCGACCTTTACTTACAAAGTGTGCATGTCATCGAGCGGAAATCCATTTAAATGTCAATAGAATTAACAAGCGCTTCGACCTTTATGATACCTACGCGCATTATGATGTGTATCACAGTACGACTTGAGAATATTCTTTGTATAAAGGAGATGATTAGTGAGATGAAAAGTGAGTCTAGTTTGGATGATGGTAAAATAACTAAGTACGATAGTATAAGTAACTTTATTGAGACATATTTTTTTTTAAATTATTTAACTAATCAAACTATTTCGAAATAAATACGCAGATGCATAACTAAGCCCTAGTTATGCATCTGCGTATTTATTTCGAAATAGTTTGATTAGTTTCCGACAGAATAGTTTTAGACTAATTAAGACGTTAAAATTGCGATTCCGGCACGTGATGAGCTTAGAAAGAAGGGCCTTTTTAGCGTCCGAATTCGTTTGGCAATTCCTCAAAGTAATATAAAAATCCTGAAAATTAACAGGAATAATGTCATTACGCGTATTTTTTGTTATCCTAGTTACTTTTATTCACGTACCGTTCAAGAGATAGATAAAATCAAGTCAAAGTTATTTGTCACTGAAACTTAATGAATATATTTTACAATTCTCTCTCGAACTACTCAGCTTAAGTCAACGGAGTGTGTGCTTATTTACGAAGACTTTGGTAGATGCAGCCAAGTCGGTAGACCATAACCTCTTTTTACAAATGAATAGCAAGTTATCATATTCGAAGTTATCCATGTTTCCAATTCGTATAATTATACAGGTTATTATAATTATTTCTAAGTACACTATAATTATAAATCTGCTTTCGGAAAGCATTTATTACCTTTTAACCTGTTTTGCAAAACTCTCAAAGTTAGTTAAAAGAGCAATACAAAAGTTACTGCCGTACACAAAATGCTACGCGCTATAATACAGTTCGCGCTACGTGATTGCTACGCTAAGTCAATTGCTACGGCGGCGTTACGCCGGATGTTGTATCTGGTTGAACGACAACTCGAAAAAGGGAACAAACGCTTACCCGTTGAAATTTTAACAACTTCTCCATCGTGGAATTATTTAAACAGAGTTTCATCGATATACGTTCTGTTACAGAGTAAAAAATATTTTAAATAACATTTCAATGAAGGCTTTCTCGTATTTAATTAAAATAATGTTTCATCGGGTAAAGTTGAACGATTTCAGCTTTTTTGTAAATACAAGGTTGAAAATATTCTTTTATCGTGTCATTGGGTTAATATATTTATTGAACCGTCATAAGCTTGTTGGTTGTTATCGGACTTACCGGACGGCCTGTTTGGTGTAAGCTCTTGTTCGTACTCTTTTATTATACGACTTTGCTTACGTTAAATGTACTTCATATGTATAGTTTTCTACACTCTGTAAGGTTAATACATTTCATGTTTATTAACCTATACGCAGTGAGACAACTATTCACAGTAACACAGACAGGAGTGGTAAGTTCAAATGTAATACGGAGACGTCGCCGACACCGTATTACGTTTTAGGTTACAGACGTTACAGTTTGCAGCAGCTGTGCTCGTATTAGTTTCAGACTCGTATTGCAGCCGGCTTAGAAAGAGACGCACAACTTTTGCCAATTATCAAGAGTTTGCTAGAGTTTGTTACAGGTCTTTACTGCAACATAACATCGGCATCGCACTCACGACTTATAATTCCCGAGGACGCAGACGTGTACGCACATTAATAAAGTCTTATGTGCTATCACCAGGGACTTTATTAATGTGAGTACACCAAAAGCACGGGACCAATTACGACACCTGGACTTTAACTGCGAAATTCCTAATAGAAAAACCCAATTACACTTTGTCTATGGCAGTAGAACCTTTGACCTCAGTCGCAGTTATAAGACCGCCGAACCAATCAGATTCATAGTACACTTAACTGACTAACTTTTTGTTGTGGGAAAATTGTTTCGGACTGTTTGGATAAAGAATATAACAGTTGCTCGTTTAGTCGACAGCTTTTCTCAGTGTTCGTTAACAAGCCTCTTTCGTTTAAAGCAATCGACTCGAGACTCTTCACAGTAAACAGAAAGCAAAATAAGCCAGTTCGCCGTTAAAATGTTGCTTACTAACTAGCTAAATATTACACGTTAGTACTTCATTAAACTTGTGAATGAAATAATATGTATGTATATAATATAATCTAGCTAATATTAATACTGCGAAAGTTTGGATTGTATTTGTTACTAAAACTCCGCATTTGTGTGGATTTCCATGTGGTGTACTAGCGCATTTGGATTATTGTACTTTCATCTTGGTAATATCGTCTCTCGCATGACCAACTGTCCTATCTCATTTTTTAGCTGATTTGGGTTGGGACGGCTACACTACTCTATTTGTGATTCTTTACATTTGGTTGCCTTTCAAAATGGTTATATTTTGAGATCCAAATAACATAAAGGTGCAACGGTTAGTGAAAAGTGTAAAGAATCACGAATAGAGGAGCGTAGTTTGTCCTGGCTCAGATCAGCCAAAAAATGTGAAAAATGAGATAGGACAGTTAGTCATGCGAGCGACTATAATATGTGGTAATATTAGGACCGAGCCTTAGGACCGCTAGTATCATAACTTACGGCAGCTACTATATAGAGCTCTTTTTTATAGGTCACACGTTTTTCTTGCCGTGAAAAACTACGGTTTCTTCGCTGTCTGTAGGCACGGTCCAGTGTTGTATGAATCACTATTGAAGCTTGTTGACTGACACGTTTTACCTACGACGCGGTTTATACGACGTACCGTAAAGAAACCGTGTCGTGTAAAAATAAAGAAAATAATTCGACTTAATTATTTTTTCAAAAAAGTATGTTTTATTTTCATCACGTCCTTGACCGAGCGGTCAACGCGTTGATGAACATCAAGAATCTTTCTTTCTGAAATTGTACCTGTCTGAAAGTTGAAGTAAAACATTAATTAAAAAGAGTTACCGGAACCTGATTAACTTTTGCTAATTGACCCTTGTTTTATAAAGGGTCACTTTTGTATTCACAGGTATCAATTGGATGAACAAATGATTAATTTAATTCAGGATTAATTGCTTCGTACTATTGTTGTTTCAAGGTTAGATATAAATCGATAGACTTAAGCCGTCTTATTAAAAAACGAGTTCTAACTTTAGGCCTAGCCTAAACCTTCGAGCCAGTTACTGTATTTTAAATTTTATTCCGACAAAAGTAAAGTTCTTAATTCAAAATTGACAGCTTAGACTCGGGTTTAAAGTCAGTTTTTGTAATAAGAACTTTAACTTTGTCACATTATAGTTCTAAATTCAAAAATGGCTTGAACTGGGTCTAAAGATAAACCTTGTTTTGTAATAAGGCCGAATAAAGATAAAGTTTGATAATATTATATTATTTCAACATGATTTTAGATATGAAAGCTGTAAAAATGAAAAGCAATATAAAATATTTAAGAATCTGATATCATGAATGTAGGACCTTAGGAAGTTCTTTAATAACGCAGATGAGTATAAAGTCCCCAGCTGTAGTATAGGGTGTCGAGCGAGAAAGCCTTTCTGTGTCACCCCTCGCAGCGCGGAAAACGCCATGCCCTATATTTTCTATGAAAACTGTTTGCGTGCTAAAAGTCCCTTTTACGAACGTTTTCTTCTGACTATCATGCTGGAGTTTCTTAAAGCAAACGAGGCTGACTTGTGTTCGCACACACGCCACTCCGCATTATTACCTCTGGAAACGAGCTCGGAATGAAACACTCTTATGATTAAGTTATTACATTTATTTTAATTTATTCGTGACAAATAATGACAATACCTACATCAATTATTATTTGTAATTACTAAGTATTGAGCGTATGAGTTCTCTCAATTCCTAAATCAGCCAAGCCAACCAGACCTCCCACGTGACCGAACAATCGCGTATGATTAGTCGAATATTTACAGTATTCACATAAAACGTGACTTATGTATCAGATGTAAGTATACAGTATTAACGCCATGTACTTAGTTATACACATACATATATATGTCTTTACAAAATACACTGTGTTCCTATACGTTTGAACTGGTAAAAGGGATTGCAGTTTCTTTATTGATATTCATCTTGCACTGCAGACTGAGGTTATTGACGACTTATGACATTATTAATTTTATTGTGATGGACATTATTATTGTATTAAATTGACAGAATATATCTAGGATTTGATAAACAGAATCATTATTATTGTATGCAGATATCGGTCACGCTTTGTTTTGTAGATAGGTAATAAAATTGTTTGTGTATTGATGCACAAGTTTATTTATTTATTTAATACTTCAAGCACATAAATGTACAGATGCGGACTTATTGCCAAAGTTTGATTTCAGTATTTGTTGCTTGCTCAATCTTTAGGTACGCACCTGTCTTCTGCTTGGTTTGTGAGAGTCTCACATAAATTTTAGAGATGTTTAAGCGAGTCTTTCCTGAGTTGAGATTAAATCTCGTTAAAATAGGTACCATACCTGGCATGTGAACTTATTGATTGGCATTGAAAGTCGAAACAGTATTTACATAGAACAAATTACGAACAATAGATAGAAGCCTTTCTTACCAATAGTTAAAATTGATCAATGGAACCTCAGCCTACAGGTACATTATTGTTTTATTATAAATGGTTTACAGTAGTGAGGATTTTTAATTGCCATTATTGTAAATAGGTAACTAATCTAGTCGATTTTTTATTATATTTTTTTTAAATGGTTGCTATTATAATACCATTGAAAGGTCAGTGGATCAATATTACCCGTTCAATAATCAGTAAACTTTATGAATTAATATATACCTCAAAAATATCATTGATCTATTACTTCTGATCGTAATGGAATTAAAATTCTATACATTATTAATTAATTGATTATTAAAAATGTATAAATTTCATAAAAAAATGTTTGCATTTGGCAAATTATAATATGACTGTGGTAATACTTAATAACAATCCAATATAAAGACTATGGTACATTTTAATGTTTAATTAGCAAAATGACACGGACATTCAACTTGACAAAATATATGAAAATAACTACCTGTTAAATTGCTTTCTTAAAATGCAAACATCTCAAATTGATAGGACATCGGACATTTGTTGCTCAATAATAGTGAAATAGTAAAATATTTCACCAACTATGTTTGTATAAACTTACCACAATTTGACAGGTAGTTTGTTAAAGTGTGATGTCATTTGTGCGTGGAAATGTCTTAATGGTACATAATGTGAATGAAGTGAATACAAACGTTTCTGGCCAACTGTAAATCAAGTTCTTCATTCAGTATTTTCAGTATCCTCGGTTCGCACTTGTCGAACTATTCGAGTAAAATGTTTATCTATAACCGACTACCGCCTAACTACAATTTACATAATGCTTAAAAATTTTGACTATTCAGTCGGGTTCCTTAACTCTACGACAAATATTTAATTTTAATGGGTATACTAAACACACAACTTATACATTATGTGTCTTACAAGTACAAGTATCACTACTACGAGAATGCAACGAAAACGATAATTACACGAGAAGAGACTATAGTATTGACGTTTACTTAAGTACGTGTGTTCAACTACATATTCTTGTATGGGACTAGCCGGCTATATGAACAACTGAACGACGCAAAGAAATATAACAAGATCACAGACTCCTTACAAACTGAGTTACTGTGTATTGCTTAATAAGTATGCCATCCTTTGTCAATAATATTTACATAATTTATAAATGTGCTTACAACGAAAAGTACACACACTCAGTTCAACATTAAGACAGTACATATTTTGTGCTCGATTTATGTAAAGAGGAAACCTATATAATTATGAACGTTTAATGTACATTGCTTACTTCTTACGCGCCTACAGCTTTGTATCCTGAGCGACGGAAACATTACAATATAAAAAAGCAGTTGTATCACCTTCATTTATATGAATTAAACACGAGTATTCGTTACATTTTATAAAACGTGACTGCTTTATCGTTATTGAATCCATACGTTAGTGCTTACATATTTACAGTAACTGGATTGCAGTGATTTAATACACAAAAGCCGCTAAGGTTCTTCTACCGGTTTTTTTTTACGACGTTTACTAATCTAAGTCCGACCTTACAATATACATGCTGTACAAGACGTATAGTAGGTTCTTTATAGAAAGGGTAACTACGCAACGTTTAGTCCACTCTCGACCCCTCGCCCCCTAATAATTAATGTGTCCACTGGACCCCTAACTATAGTTTACTCTCGACCCCTAAGGGTCGAGAGTGGATTTTATTTTCCAGCCAAGTTTTAGTTTCCTCTCGACCCCCAAAGTACAGTTACGATGATAAATCATCAGTCTACCCTATAGTTGCATACTATTTAACTAAAATACCCTTTTATAATACTTTTCAGTAGTTATCAAGCGATTAGTGGTTGTTTTTATCATTTGAACAGGGCTGTTTGGAGAAAAGCGAATGCTTTAAATTTAACAAAAAAAAAAATTACGCGGAAACATGTAGCTTTATGTACAGTTTTGGCACATCTTCCTCAAGAAGAAATAGATAATGGATTTCTTTATATCATGGAAGACAGCCCAGATGAACAGTGTGTGAAAGAATTTAATGATTATTTCGTACAACAGTGGTTTGAAAACCGACTTATGAAAAATAAATGGTGTTGTTATGGTGAACGACATCGCACCACTAATAAACTGGAAGGTTGGCATGCTACTTATGCTAAATAGAAAATTAGCAAAAACCACCAACATTATACAATTTTTGAAAATTATAGAAGATGATTCCAATTATCAAAAAGTTGTTAAGATGATATCTTCAACACAATCTAAACGAAGATCAGACGATATTGACAACGACAAACACATCAGTTATATTCTGAATAAGTTTGTTAATAAAGAAATACCAGTTAGTCTTTGTTTAGAAAAATTAAGTCCGTTTATTTATTAAGATTGTATACTTGTATGGTAAAAGTAAAGACTTATTGCAGATCATAAAAAAAGTAATTAAAAAAACTATTTAATTTTTTGCTTTTTAGTTTAAATTTTTAACCGCAGTCGGGTTTTTTTTTTATTACTTTTTGTATTTCCAGCTTTTTAGTTTATTTTTATAACGTCGAATACCTATTTTTTATTTTTATTATTTTAACATTTTTCATTCCAAATTACATACATGTAAACATTAAAGTTGCATAAATTCTTGCAAGCTATTTATGAAACTCTTTATTTTGATACCCCACTCGATAGGTAATAAGAAAAAAAAATTTTTTTGAGACCTAATATGGCGCTGAAAATCGACCATTTTTTTTTCAATTTTGATATACCCAGTGTCACTTTCACAATTAAGAAGAATCTAACGGCACCTCTCAAGCTGAAATCGATCAAGCCGTTTAGGCTACAGAGCGTGCCAAAGAACTTACACTCGAAAAACATACCTTCCTTCTGGCGCAGTCGGGTAATGAAGAATTCTACTATAAGTATTAAATATTGCTCGTTTATTTATCTTTCTGTACCTTACTGTACCAAAATATAAATTTTAGGTACTTACCGAACTAGGGGTTGAAAGTGGACGAGGTATGCCTGTCCTTTGTATGAAAATTCAATCTCGCCCCCTGGGGGTCGAGTGTGAACTATGTTTAGGGGGTGAGAGGAAACAAATGAACAAATATTTTTTTAGGGGTCGAGGGGACGAGAGTGGACTAAACGCTACGCAACACAAAAACAGGATGAAACGAATGAAGATGGGTAATACTTCGTAATTTAAAAGTTTGCGCCACGCTCGTACGAAACAAAACCGAGAGCACACTCTGGAATAACTCCACATGTACAAAGAATTACAGCGTTGTCTTTGCACAATAGTCGTGTCTTGTGATGAGTTCTGTTGTGATGCTCCATTCTCTATGCCCAACATTACACACAATACACCAACTTTATTTGCTATTTTTAGATGTTTTTATTATTCTCATACTCGTTGTGTTTTTATTTTCTCTTATTTATTAAAGTAGTTTTATTTTACTGTTTACAAGCGTTTTATTTATATGCTTGACACTAGACTAACATCACATTAACAATGCATGAGAAAGGTATGGGTAAGACAAAGTAGACATAGAACATTGGCAGGTATTCATGACCAATTTTGCGCTTTATATCAACAATAATGCAAACATTGCGAAATAAATATCAAAATTCTACTTTTAGTCAAATACCCATGTCGTTGTCTCTCAAAGTTGTATCTTATCCTATTGCGATGGTAATTCCGAATAGATTATTAATATTCAATTGACGCACGTTTATTAAGACTTCTTGGTCCTAAGTCACTTTCCTCTATACTATTAACTGCGTCTTAATTACCAAAAAACAATAAAACAAGCTGGATATTTTACAAAAATACAAAAGTAATCGTTGGTAGGTTGATCCTCCATCGAGGAAAGCGTATTTTTAAAACCTATTGTTAATTACGTCCCTCTCAAAGTCCGTATAGAACGGTAAAGGCACGGTCATGATGTGTATTGCACTTATGGGATTACTTGTCCGTACAGACAGAGAGAAGAAATTTCTTCTAAATGGTTCAAAACACGCTCTAATCTACAAGTCAAGTCGAGGAAAGCGTTTCAAGGCACATACTTTTAGAAACAATAGGAAGGTGGTACAGATGGAAAACGTAGCTGTACCACCGTCAGGTAAGGTTACGTCAGATGAGTTGAAATCAGAGCGACCGCTAGAAGCGTAGCCTACGATAAGATTCAGTAATACACAGTGAACCTCCTAGTACTAATCCCGAGCGCTCGGCTACCGATACAAAGTACACCGACAAGTACCATCATTGAAATTACCCTATAATGTCTTTACACCGTAACTATGGTATTAATATTACATAAAAATTGAAACCAAAGCTCTTAGAGTTCATTAAAAGTTTTACCTGCACTGTATCACCATTTTCACGAGTAGTCAAGAACACTTTCCACTTACACAACCCAATTTATTCGAAAAGGAACGACCGTCAGAAAATGTTCAGTAGATCCTATCATGAGTTAATTATCGCACACTCCGCCGTTTGCAATAGTAGGAATATGATTTCCATTAGTCTTTTCGTGCAGCCGGCAGGAGTGGTGCGTAGACTCCTGTCAAAAAACGGGAGGCTGTCGTCTGATATCGCAGGGCAGGGCTAGGCAGCCACCGCGGCAGAGGTGCGTGGCGGCGTGCAGAAACGCGGGCGCGCGGGCCGGCGGCAGCACGGGCGACAGCGAGCCCGCGCCGCACGCGCTGTCCGCCGCGGACGGCGGGCGCTACACGTGCGTGCACGCGCCCGCCGCCACGGGTCAGCCGCCCGCCAGCACGTCCTCGGGCTCCGGCGACCAGCAGTTGTCGGACAGCCAGCACCCCACCACCACCGTCACGAAACCGATGAGCAGCGCTAGTATTATGTATACCTCTGCGTTTCCTACAAAGTACACAACGTCAAATTAGGTCATGATAACACCAGTTTTGAGTCACGGAACAGCTTTGAACGAAACGTAGTAAGTGTGAATCTAACCGAGCTGCTTGCGTATCCCCAGCGGCTGCCGGCTGCGCCAGAGTGAGTTGATGAGGGTGGGGTCGCCGCGCGTGCGCCAGTCGCGGTATCCTCTCCCTCTGGAATATTGACTGAATCTGCGAAACGTGAAAGTTTAATTAATTTTGTTCTACACCACAAACAATTTATGCTACCTACATATAGCTAGTAATGCCTAGATTAAAACATTACTTAGATATAAAATACTAAGTATGTCTACATTAATAAAATAATGTCACACCACTGCACACTGCTTGTAATAAGACAGAAAAGCTGCCGAAGGTGCTTTGATCGCAAAACTGGCGTAAAGCCAAGCCTTCAATGCTGAAGCTTACTGCTCGTACAAATTGTACTTTGATACTGACTGTAGCAAAAAAGCGAAATTGAATTGTTACCATTTTCCGTCCATAGGATATTTACGTTGCGGTTCGTGCATATGCCTAGTGTAAATAAGTGGTTCATGCGAATGCAGTTGTAACTACCGTGATAAATAGGTATTATGAAACTATAGTTACTAAAGCGAATAAAATTTTGTATCATAAATTCAAAAATCAAAGCTGATTATCATGGAAACGGGTATGGATCTGGTAGATGATGCAGTCGATTCTGAATTGCCGGAAAAATGTCTTGTTTGTATATTCGGATGATAGTTTAAAACAATTCAATTTCGCAGCATTTAGGATTCAGTGTTACGTTATTATGGATTATCAGGAATAAATAATAGTTACGTGTTTACAGGAAATATTTGTAGGTTTGGATTCTACTAAATTCTTGTTGTTCTTTACTTTTAGGATTTAATAAAATCGAATACAATAATATTATTAGCTAAAGAAAATACCAACTTATTTTAGTAACCATTAGTCGCTAACATCATCAAATGTAGTGGAGTTTTGATCTATCGTCCCTGCTTCAATTACCCTACGAACTACTTGTGAGTCAAACGTGCAAAATGTCAACCATGTAATGTTATCGTCATGCAGCGGAACTGTTCATCCATCGGACACAAGTGATGGCTTACAAAAATGATCTCTGCCTTTGGCCCCTAATTTATTATAAAGAAAAATTTGTCAAAACACTCTAAATAACAAATGACTTACATTATCTCGTCGCACCGGTATTGTAGCGGATAATAAAATATGAAATAAATATTTATATTTTGATCTCATAGCACATCAAATTAATAAAAACAAAATTATAAATATTCACATATCATTATTCATTGGAATTCAATATAATAATTCGTCAGTAATATATTGTTTGGGCTTTATATAGGTAGTGATGTTACATGATACAAGCGTCTTGCTCGTGTACGCGAGCGTTCACATCATGTCTCGACAACCTCATCGATTATCATCTATCTGTGAGCACATACTTTAGCTCAATGCCACTTACGGCTCCAGCGTCCTTGTTATCTAAATATTTTTATCTTTCCACTTACTTATATTACAAGGTATTTACAATAAAGTTGATGTAAAGACACTCAGTGACAGAGAAAAGGGAGATAGAATCATAAAAGCATTTTTATGAGGTACCTACCAACCTATCGTAAACTACAATGTTCCTATATGACAGATACCCTTTCTCTGAACGCGCGTCGTAGCGTTTAACCTCTTAAGGCTGTTTGATAATATGTGAAAATCTTGGAAAAGTATCTACCTATCCTATTGAACGTTATTCTATTCGACTGAGTTTATAGTCATAATCGTTTCAGAAGACAGCTTTTGTAACCAACATTAAAAGCAATGGTGGATAAATAAATAAACGCGATAAGCAGGCATCGGGAGCGTTGCGTCTCCTGGGTCACACTACCTCCGTTTATTATGTTTTTCTTATTAATAACTAATTTAATTTTGAACCGCCAAAATTTTCTAACAAGGGGCAAACTTTCTTATTCATGGGGCTTCTGTTCTATCTGTCCTATCTAAATTCTAAAGATCTGAATTCGTCGCTGACTGAATGTATTTCTCAAGCGGAGTGGAATTTAAAAGTTGTTCGATAAATGCCTCACGAATTCGCTGCTTTATTTACTGGAGTGAGAAACTAACTCGGGTATTAGATAAGTACTGGAAACGGAGTACCTACTCGCGCGCACCTGCGGTACACATAACCGTCAACCTCACTTTCGTACGTAAAACTTACTTTAATAAAAAAATCTCCAATATCCTATCTATGAACATGTCTTACCTACAGGTATTTACTGCAATGGCCATATATATAACCTTACTTGAGAAGTTGGTTACATAAATAGGGTTTAGTGTAGTGGCATCAGTTGTGCGGTAGATTCGTGTTACGGGGTTATTTTATAGTTTCCCGTGAGAGCCTTTAAACTATCGATTGCAGACCCTGTTACTAGTTTTAAGTTATTGGTGCATCGGTCTCAACTTGAGACTACCTACCTCTACCTAAATTTGTTACATTTATTTACTCAAGGATACGACGAATTTGAACGCGAATATTTACTACGCTACTAGTTCCGAAGTAGTAAGCTTTATGTGTCAGAATCGTCTTCCGTTGCATGAAGACTAGACAAGTTAACTTCGTTAAATATTCATGCATGTTCTTGATGTGTTTAATTTCATTTAGCATCCTAAGTTTTAGTACGTAGTCATTGGGGTGTGAATTCATAAATTAATTAACTCGGTCGGTTAAAATTACAATATTTTTGTAGAGCTGGCATAAATTTAACATTGATCATTAAGATTATCATTTGCATAATACGTAGAAGGATTACTCTGTTTTATTGTAATTGCAATTTTAATTGTGTTATTTGATTGCTATAATTATTTTGCAAGCAATTTGGAATTAACACTCAGGTAGGTTTAACGGTTTCATTAAGATTTGATGCGTAGCGGTTTTAGAGCTTTGTGCTCATCTTTTGTTTTATGAAAAAAGAGGATCGGATTAATATGCTTAATAGCAGATTGCTTACTGGAATACCTATTACAGTGATTGAAGGCTTTCAGGTTTATGGATTTGAATTATTACCTATTCTACGACTGAGTTTCTAACAAATGATAGCTCATGTGCCCAATTTACATCGCAACGGACTGGTCACTCACTCATTAACGATACTGTGCTGATTAATGAATCACAATGATGTGTATCTATGTACCTACGTAGGTAGTTAATTAGTTCTACGCTTAAAGTTTATATCAGCTACAGAGGGGATGAAAACAGATAAGGGAGACCACAGGCGACTGATAGTAATCGGTGCTCAATATTTGGCAACCATATTATCACCATCCGATCTAGTACCTACTTTAACATGGGCTACGAAATATCCCCAAAGTAGAGCGCGACTCTGATTATAATCTGCGAATGAATGTTATATTTCGAAGGGGCATCGGAAAAACCTACAAAAACGTATTTCTCGAAGTGGGTTACATATTCTGGCCAACAAAAAGTGTGTCGTCGTCTGCGGTCTCCCTGAAGCTTTTCCCGTGCATTATGTGAATGTGTTTTATTACCTCCAGCCTAAATGGCCTAATCGATTAGCAGAAAGGGTATTATAATGGGGCAATAAATAGTTGTACTCGTTTTAGTATCCACAACGTCATTAGTTAGCGGAGCCGTTCCACCAATACGGAATGGTGAATTCTGATCTAAAGTACCAGAGGTAAATCCCTGATATCGTATTCACATTTCACGCCTGCTACATTTCAACCGTTCTTCAAGTTATTGAACGTAAAATACCTTATAACGTAACAAGAAAGTCTCTAATTACATTCTTCGACTTAATTCTAGAGCTATTTTTAAGGAACTGTGAAAGTAATAAGTAGGTAAACGTTGCTTGCTTAAAAATATGTGCTCTAAGACTTTTAAAGTAAGTAAATACTAGCGACAAATAGAAGGTTGTAACATGTGTGACGTACGCTTTTCTACGATTACGTTCTAGAAAATCTTATATATGTAACTGTATACTAACTAGTTACCCAAACTGATTTCAATTACACTGAACTTTGTACCGGTCGACCTCCTCTGTGACAAATTAAGGTTGTAATTGCTTTTCCAGGTATAACTATGCCATAAACCTACTTGGGATATGAAAGTTGGATTAAATGACAATAGCTTAACGGCAGAGGCGTCGGACTGGCGATCAAATTCGTGAATTCGTACCCCCTGCTTATAAATTATGGTAAACCCACTCTTAGCTTTAAATTTAGTTTAGTTGTTTAATTTACGTGGAATTTTAGTGTAGCACTTATTGCACTGATTACATACTATACAGAACCAAAGTTTCAACATGTGTCGCCGTTGCACACATACACACAAACGCATCGCTCTATAGCAAGGACTATTTAACCGGAAAGACATCTTCAAGGTGGGCTGCGTTATAAGTTCTATGCGCAAGTTCCATATTCCATAATATCTTTTTCAAAAGCAACCGTATATAGGTATATTCTAATAATAAATCGATACTTTGAAACAAAGTTGTTAATGGCACCGTATGTTTGGAGTCTGGTGCGGTTGTGTGCCGATAAGAACATTCAGTTCACAACCGTCTTGCAAACGTATGTCGGAAGTATCGATATTCGCGCGTATCTTGCATCTTAGGGAAAAATAGATATTCTTTATACACAAGTGTTACGCATGTGTGCATGTTATGGGCGAGAGGAAAGTTCTGTATACTACGTTACCGGTGTAGCTTATTTACAAAAATAAAACAAAAGAGTAGTAATTGATTGGTACGGTACCTTCGTATGCCGCCGACCCCTGCCGGCGGCGCGGTAGAGTGCGGTACCCCTGGCGGGACCTGCGCGCCCCCCTGCACGCCGCCCTGCACACTGCCTTGCGGGGCGCACACACAAAACCCTGTGTATACAATGTAACACTTAAACTGTAGGCAAAGACAAACCGCCACTCTGGAAACTTAGAATTGTACAGTTCATATTGTTCAGAATTGCGTCTGTAATAGAGCAACCAAAAAAATACTTGGTCATTTATTTGGTCCATTTTCGTCCATTATAATAGTATGACGATATTGGTTTTATTACACTGTTACATTTCATGTATATCTACATTCCATAATAAATCTTGACAATAACATAAAAGTCGAATATTGTAACGTGAATTCACATATCCGAAAACTAAACGGAATCGTGGTAATGTATTATGTAATCGTTTTTCATGTTCAG
This sequence comes from Amphipoea lucens, assembly GCA_947508005.1. Taxonomy (NCBI): domain Eukaryota; kingdom Metazoa; phylum Arthropoda; class Insecta; order Lepidoptera; family Noctuidae; genus Amphipoea; species Amphipoea lucens. Next base: position 11,415,450 of record OX382358.1, read on the forward strand.
TTTACCAATGTGTAAAACTAAAAAAGCCTTTAATACCTCTGAACCCCAACACGCATTTATGAAAGGATTTTCACAAAAAGTATATACAGTTTGACAGGCGGGCATCCACATTGAAAGCAAATATTCAGGTAAGTAAACAAGTCGGTTATTCGGTCGTCGGTAGTAGTAGTAGTAGACTATATGATACGTGCATAAACATTTACATTGTTTTGATGAAGCTTGTTCTAAAACCATAAGTGCCAACCTATTTATTTTAAAGTGTTATTACTTTCTATTGATATCGACGTCTATTGGTCTCGACAAATAACAATCAGTAGGTACCTACTATTTGCCACTGAGCAGTGGTGGTCCAGTGAGCAATGGCAGCCCAGTAGTATCTTTCGAGTTGTAGATCGTTGGTTCGAAGGCAGACAGGCGCTTTACTTTGTGTAAATTATTTAATCACCACTGCTCTTAAAACGGTAAAGGTATTGTGTGAAAACCGGAAATGTTCTAGACACAAAAATTCGAAGACGTGTTACATCTCCCAACTCGCACTGGGCCTGCGTGGTGGATTACGGCCTACTCCCTCTCACCGAGAGGGGGCCTATGTCCTAGCAGTGGGAGCATTATAGGCTGATTATGATGAGGTACTATTGAATGATTCTGCTAGCAAAAAGTATGAAATAGTTTCGGTTCTCATCAAGGCAGTGTCTGAACTTTAGTAACTGATAGCAAAAAAACGTATTAGCTAAGAATAATGGCTTTAGTAAAGAGTAGAAACTGAATTTTTAGCCAAAGTTCATGTAGCTGACGGTAAAAAGTAATTTTGAACTAGAATCCTTTGGGCACTTAGCTTTAATAGTCTGTCAGTTGCGGCACAGATAATATAATACTACGCTGCGGGATCAAATTGATATTTATAAAATACGGTAGTTTATGGTGATCAAATTAGGTATATATAAGAATAGTCTTTCTTTAAATGAACAACAGATACTTAATCATGTTTTCTCGGTCCTTGTAATATACCTACAATAGACTTTTTATCTAGTAAGTACCCTTTTGTTTACAAAATCAAAAGCCCTAAAGCAGTTGCCTTTCTTGTGAAGCAACAAAGTTACTGAGTCGAAAACAATCGCCGGTAACATCAATCATGGATTACACCACTTTCTGACAGCGATGCGATATTGTCTCAGTCTTGCCAAATAACACTGTTATGGTACAACTTTAAAATTGATGTTTATGAAGGTTGCCCAAAAGTTTTATGGAGATAACAGTATCTACACAACAGGAAAGTTGAGAACATTGTTTGCGGCTGTCAATCCGGTTTTGGTAAATTATCGAGTGGAACCAATTTGTTTCGCTCAATTATTCATAAGGTTGCCCGGAATATATCACATAGGTATGTGGGTGCGGTATTATCCGTAATTCTCTCTATAAAATAAGCCAATGCTTTTAGTCTTTGTACTACGAGAAGTTGTTTTATTCGATTATGCTTCAGAGTTAAAAGTTTTCCGCAGAAAACAATGTTAAGTACGAAGTCCGAGCATTGTTTTGTGTTGAAGTGGAGACCGGCCGTCTGTACCGCCGAGTATATTATGTAGATCAGTTCCTTCATTGAATTGTTAAGACGACGCAACAACCCTACACGATTGGTATCTGAAGCCAATTACTGCAATTGACGTAATGGGCTGTAAAATTAGAATAATGTATGTAGGTACAGCTTGTTATAGTGGTTTCCGCTCGCCAGCGACCACTAAGCAGACGTCAATTTAATTTTACTGCGTGAATAAACAGAGAGGTGAACGTTTTATGTGCATGCACGTAAAGCCTGATCTGCTCTACGTGTTCCTCCTGAAGTCGCCAGATAGTTTTAATAGTGACTGCGCAGCATTTTACTAACGATAAACAGATATTTACGGTACATCTAAGCACAGCAATGCCCGGTGTTATTTGAAACTAAGCGCTTAAGCACTAGACCTATCCAAGCCATTTTACAGCGGCGGCCGCGGTGGAGCTACGTGGTATCCTATTATTAAATGCGATTTATGTTGATTATCTACTCTCAACATAACTAGCAACTAACACAGTTACATGCGATCTTCTTCCGAGTCCTGTGTGAGATAACTCCGACAGTAAGTCACTGGTGCGAATATTATGTTCCAAGTGCCAGTGACTAAGCAATGATCAATTTATTTAATCGTATCTATAGCTATTGATACTCGTACAATTCCCCAACTGTAATTTTACTTAAAATTTATTCAATGATTACTGAATTACAAAGGAAGCCAACAACATGCTTATTCATTTAGTTTTTTTCCTGGTTGTCGAATAAAACTGGTGAACACCGAGATCCGTGACAAGTTACAAAGATGTGTTACCATAATAATATTCGAGGAGTAAAAATCAGTGAAGAACTTTTATTACATCAACGCTAGTAGGATTCAGTGATATGAAAAATATTTCTCGTAAACATCTATGATGGTAGGGGAGCCCAGAGGGTTTTTGAGCAAGCATATTCAGGGCGAGAAGTTGATAGCTGAGTAGCTCTGGCATGAGGAGAGAACACCGAAAATATATTTAAAAAGTTTCTGATAGGAGACCTCTGGTCAGGAGACCACTTTCAGATTTCAAAAAAGGGCCGAAATTAAAGTGATCTTCAGAGGCGTTGGTTTTGGCATGATCGGGTCTGGCCTAACCCATAATGACTTAAATAGGCAAATCTGACGGAGAAATTGTGGGCTTTCCCCAAATCTGACGACTTTGAAAACTCAGATTTGGGCCATTTCAAAAAGGATATTCAGGGCGAATGAAAGTTATTCTGTGCAATAGTGTTACATGTCCTGATAGTGAATATATAAATATCTGACGGGATGATGGAGCCTTTTGGCAAATATGAGGAAATTTCATCAATTCAGGAAATTACCCAAAAGTGGCCATAATTTTGCATTTATCCCTAAATCAAGGAACCTAGTAGCTTCGATTGCTGTTTGCATTGGAAGGTGACACTTTTGTGAAGATTTCTCCATATTCAGAAGTTTGAAAATACTAAACACTTGAACGTAATGATTAAAAGTTAAGTAGCAAAATTAAAACATCGTCGGAGTACACCATAAACAAAGTTGATTATTTCAATATTTTACTATGACACCAATTAAACCAATTATTTCAAAAACATCCTCGTCTTATGGGCTATCTAACGAACTAGTAACGTTTTAAAAAATATTGAGAGATGCCCGTCAATTGTTTGATAAAACTGGCAAAGGTGGAAAGCCATACTTACTAAAATCAATGAAAACATTAAAGTAACGACTTGTTTACGTCGTAATACTTTTCTATTCGAGGTTTTATTGTAACTACAAACCTCTGCGCTCGATATCCTTACTGATATCGCCTCCAATTCTCAGTGATAGTTCGATATGAGAGTTTTGTTAAATAAGTCCCAACACTTCTGCTTAGGCCGCCAGCTGCTAGTTTACTAGATTAAATGACAGATCATGAGATACAAATTTATTTCTAACCGATTTCTAAAAGAGAGAGGTTATTAGTTCGTCTGTATATACAGCATGAATGTTTCAAGTCATCATGTGGATGACCAAATCCGAAACTATAGGTAATACCGAAAAATTCTTAAAGGAGTCACGGGGTGGATTTTGACGAATACTAAAACTGCATCATTAAATTTTTGAAAAATCAATTGCTCTAGCCAGGAATCGAACTCGTAGATTTTAAAAAAAAACACTGCCTGTTTTATTGCACCCTCCGACGGTGTCGTTAGTAAGGATCAAATTCTGGAAAGAAATGATACACGCCAAAGTAAAGGAAAGTGGACATTTTTAAGATTAACTAAAATCAGATAAACAAATTGATTCATTATGGTTTAACAATGAATTCAAAATATGATTTATTATATTAAAAACATAAGTTAACGGACAAATAACTACTGCTATAGTGCAAACGAACAAATCACTTACATTCTAGATACTTAAAAACTGTTACTATCTTAAAATAATTGCTTTTTGTTAAAAATGCGCCCTTTACTGTACTTTGGCGTGTATCATTTCTTTCAAGAATTTGATCCTTACTAACGACACCGTCGGAGGGTGCAATAAAACAGGCAGTGTTTTTTTTTTTTCAAAATCTACGAGTTCGATTCCTGGCTAGAGCAATTGATTTTTCAAAAATTTAATGATGCAGTTTTAGTATTCGTCAAAATCCACCCCGTGACTCCTTTAAGAATTTTTCGGTATTACCTATAGTTTCGGATTTGGTCATCCACATGATGACTTGTAACATTCATGCTGTATATACAGACGAACTAATAACCTCTCTCTTTTAGAAATCGGTTAGAAATAAATTTGTATCTCATGATCTGTCATTTAATCTAGTTAACTAGCAGCTGGCGGCCTAAGCAGAAGTGTCGGGACTTATTTAACAAAACTCTCATAACGAACTATCACTGAGAATTGGAGGCGATATCAGTAACGATATCGAGCGCAGAGGTTAGTAGTTACAATAAAACCTCAAATAGAAAAGAATTACGACGTAAACAAGTCGTTACTTTAATGTTTTCGTTAATTTTAGTAAGTATAGCTTTCCACCTTTGCCAGCATTAACAAACAATTGACGGGCATCTCTCAATATTTTTTAAAACGTTACTAGTTCGTTAAATAGCCCATAAGACGAGGATGTTTTTGAAATAATTGGTTTAATTGGTGTCATAGTAAAATATTGAAATAATCAACTTTGTTTATGGTGTACTCCGACGATGTTTTAATTTTGCTACTTAACTTTTAATCATTACGTTCAAGTGTTTAGTATTTTCAAACTTCTGAATATGGAGAAATCTTCACAAAAGTGTCACCTTCCAATGCAAACAGCAATCGAAGCTACTAGGTTCCTTGATTTAGGGATAAATGCAAAATTATGGCCACTTTTGGGTGATTTCCTGAATTGATGAAATTTCCTCATATTTGCCAAAAGGCTCCATCATCCCGTCAGATATTTATATATTCACTATCAGGACATGTAACACTATTGCACAGAATAACTTTCATTCGCCCTGAATATCCTTTTTGAAATGGCCCAAATCTGAGTTTTCAAAGTCGTCAGATTTGGGGAAAGCCCACAATTTCTCCGTCAGATTTGCCTATTTAAGTCATTATGGGTTAGGCCAGACCCGATCATGCCAAAACCAACGCCTCTGAAGATCACTTTAATTTCGGCCCTTCTTTGAAATCTGAAAGTGGTCTCCTGACCAGGGGTCTCCTATCAGAAACTTTTTAAATATATTTTCGGTGTTCTCTCTTCATGCCAGACCTACTCAGCTATCAACTTCTCGCCCTGAATATGCTTGCTCAAAAACCCTCTGGGCTCCCCTACCATGACAAATAATGACTGAGCACAAACACCGATAGAACTACTCGTTTGTACATCAACTTCGTATAAATAGTGCACATAAAAGGAAATTTACTTTTATGGAATGATATTATTGACATGTTTTTATTGTATGTATAACATCGCATTAAAATGTTTACGATCTCTGAAAAGCATGCTGCCGTAGAAAAACGTTTAATGATGATGGTGACATTTGAATGTATGAAGTACAATATTCCTTATTTTCATCTTCTATTTATTTAAAAGAAAGTCGGGTTAGTTACTACCATTTATAACTCAAGAACCACTGGACCGATTTTATATTTTTTGGTTTGTTGGATTTGTCTCCGCCCCGAATAGCAGAATAACTATTAAAACATGGAGAAAATTAATCTGAGGTGGTACGATGTTCGCCAGGTCAGCTAGTTTGAAATAAAGAATGAATGCGATGTTTTATGTGACAACAAGATTATTCAGGTGCTTACTATAAAACATTAAACAAGTATTTTTGATAGGAATTATCTCCGTTACTGTCATCCTGAAATTTACGGAAATATTGGGTTCCTTACTAAAGGCGCACGATAAGGTAGTTAGAATGGCCTACGCCGTAACTCCGGCTACGCGTATCGTAGCTTCGGCTACGAGTATCGTAGCAATGACGTGCGCGTAGCGATGACGCGAATCCTAGTTGATACGTCGTAGCAGTGACGTCCGCCGTAGCAACGAGTATTTTGTCGAGCACAATAATGTTTATAATGGTCTTTTTCAGATTTTTTCTATAGTAATAGCAGTTTAAATTAATTGAACAGTCACGGAAATCGGCGACCCATCCAACCGTGTAAATTGATATTGAATTATCAACATGATAAATGAATGGTGCCATATTTTAATATGAATTAAACTCGGTTCGTATTCCTTTGTGCATTTCAGTTTTACTATCCAATGTTAGGCTGCGAGCATGAGCTTGTGAAGCGAGAAAGGGATTACATTAGAGAATGGGCTGCAGATTCTAACTTTGTCAATACGTTAGTAGGTATCTGTATATACCTACGCTGAAGCTGGTACCATTTTGTGACTCCAGTTATAAGTCAATGCACAAGTAAATGTTAAAAAAGAAGTTGCAGCTTATGATTCCAGTTACAGTCTACATACTACTCGTACATGTGCTACACTTTGTGCTGAGTATCAGCTTGATCGTTATAAATAATTGCTTTGAAAGTCAAGCATCATCACCAAGCTCGAAATGAATATTGTTGACAGAAGAGTATTTAGCATATAGGTAACCTCAACTTTTCAGTTTCAATACATGTGGGAAGGCCCAGATAAGCTACGTTTTCATCACTCAGAGGAAATATATCTCACAATTCCGATCCCAGATATCACAATAATTCATCGTATTGTTTCTATCACAATAATACAATGGTCTGCTGAAGCGCAGCCAGAGATGCGAGACCACTATTATACGGTCGTCAGTATTGACTGATTTACGACGAGCACAGCTTGCCTCAGCGCAGCATAATACATAGATTACGTGATGCCAGCATACAGACATCCAATTATAATTATCTGCTCACGGCCCCCGACTAACCACAGGTATGTTGTACCCAGATATTAGTAGATCAACGTGGCAGTCTTGGATCTATAAGTGAATACATTATCCGAGCTAATAGAATACGATAATACAAATTCATTAGGTTTGTTGTTCTCGGCTTAAAGAGGCGACAACAGGATTATACAGGTTTATGGGTACCGGCTTCAATAATGTTTTGTATCTTGGTCATGCTCCATTTGATTATAAACTAATGGAAGATCTTTATCTTCTGTAAAATCATTGCGATCTCTGAGACTCATTTCTAACAGTAGAGCTGCATTAATGCAATTACATCGTATGACTTCGAAAATTGCATTGATCTATATCTTTGTATTCTTCTTTTATTAAAACCATGATGCAATATAAGATAGCCAGCCTCGCGTCGCACACAATAAGCGCGGAAGACATGACAACAGGAACAAGGGAGGTAGAAGGCACGATGACAGTGCTTTTCAAGATGCGCTATTGCACTACATTCGCCCCATTGTTTACGTTCTAAAGCAATTCAATAGACGCAGTTTATCGCGCTGGCACAAATACTCCTCTTATGTTTCTATTTGCTCATAGAGAGGGGGTGAGAACGACTCTTGAATTATTCATTTGAGTTATTCGTTGCTGGAGGTGAGCAGCAAATCATAATCCTCATAATCTGAGCGTTGTGCTCTGCGAAGGTTTAGTGACACAAATTATGGGCGCACAAAACAAAGCTGAGGCCCGGTTCACTAATACGCTACAATGTACGCATTTAAGTAATTTATTATTTTCGAGGCAAAATCACGAATTTATGTGACACGTTCGGAATGGACAACAACAAAAAATAGGTCGATTGAGTCATATGACCTTATGTTGTTCTTTTTCGTTTGCAATGCTCAAACACAGTCTATATCCAAAGAAGTCGAGGCGATTTTGTATTTTACGATAGGTCGTTTCAAAGAGACTTGGGTGACCCCTAATAGGACTGTAGTTTGGTGACATTACATTCTAAGTTTTGAAGTTACGAGTATTAGACTCCAATGTAGCGTAGCCATGGAAGCTATGTAGGTATGGCGAATACGAACGACGCCTTTTGTTCTAGAATGCGGGCCTTATCAAATGACACAAAAAATATAAGTAATACGTGCTAACGTTATGTACATAATATACCGTCTAAGTATCGGTATATTGTCATTGTTCTAATTAATAAGATTTAGGAAAGTTATGTCTGTTTATAAGCAAATTACGTTGCTGATTTGGAAGTGAAAACAGAATTTTCAACTGTTTATTCTCTAGCACAATTTGAAACCTTGTCACAATGATTTGTAACGGGCAAAACATCTATTGTTAAGACACGGCTTCATCATAAATAGAATGGAATAACTCCAAATAACTTAGTAGAACATTGGCTATGAAAACTTGATCACTTTCTAAACCGCATTTAAAAAGTAATCCAATAGGTAACAACAGCCCCAAGAACAATAAACATTCGTTTGTTACACCATTACAGTTGTCCGTTGATTTAAAATTGCGCAAACATGCGTCGTTTTAACTGCGAGACACAATGTATCTAACAATAATAGCCGTACTTGTTCGACGCACTCGGCCACATTACCCTCAATAAACTTTCAGTGTAGACTAAGCAGTTTAAGTATTATTGACGTTTTGCAATAGTGTGCGGTGCTGTTTTCCTTCTACTTGTTTGCGAACTTTACTCTTATATCAGAATATATTATTCAAGTCATTGAACATGAATCATGTAGTTGCTTCAGTGACGCAAAAGAAATAGTGAATGTAGGTATAGGTATGTATGTGTTGGTATAAAGATGAATCTGATATGCAAATAATAGACAATGTATGCATAGAATCCAAGATAAGGAATTAATCGTATGATCCAATCTTATTATACAAATGTTCAGTTTTCTTTAGGAATTAGTCTCGTTGAATTCAGTTTGTAAGCTGTAACAGAGCCAAATGTCATACTATTATAATATTTTGCAACCGCGCCGCACTCTTCAATGCAACGTCGAGAGAATTTTCTCCGAAATTCCGCTATAAGTTGTTTACGTACATCCTTTTTGCGAGGATTAGATCCAAAAAGCGTATAGGGGCACATTACCGGCGAGTGCTGCGATAGCTGCCAGCGTAAGGAGGGCGGAGCGGCTGCGTGCCATGTCAGCAGGGCATGCCGCGCCGCGTCATCGCCGCGACATGCTCCGCGACGCGCCCTCCACAACCTCTCGCGTCCAGCACCTCTCCGCGCAGGACCTACAGCAACAAAACACCGACACTTTATATCGACATCATTTTTGTTCAATATTCTAACATTCTGATTACCAACAGTCAACAGACTACATCCAATAGATTTTCTAAAGTTTAAGTCACGATCACATTAGAGATTGTTTCTAGAAATTACACAATTATATCCAGATGAAACGTTTACAATGGATTCTCTGATACGCCTGTCGAGTTCTCAGAAGATAAAGTTCCCGCCACAACAGGTGGTCTATATTTAATGGTTAATGCTTTGGCTACAATTAATTTGTCAAGGCTGGCCAGTGAGTTCATTTGGAAGGCGAAATGGTGGATCGTCGACTGAGAGCACCGCCACGCGGCCGTTATCTGCGTATCGACGAGCAGGCGGCGAGCGGCCGGCTGGCGGCAGCGGCCCGACAAGGGTCATGCTTGCCAAAACATCCGTCCGAATGATATCCGGGAAATTTCTCTATTGGAGATTTATTTGCTTCGCTAACAGAGCTTTATTTTGTGGTGAGGCGGAAACGTCATGCTTTTTTATATGTAAATATTTACCGCGCGTGCTTTTTTCGTTTCTTTTTTACCGATACGAGATTATTTACGTCCGCCCCGTCTTGTAGATCGGTTAAAAGATAAAACCCTAATAACAAGAACAACGTGTTGCCATCCACTTCAAGATTACGATAACACACCCGGAAAACCAAGAGGAAACATAAACATTGGACCTTTAGACCCGAAGATTGTTACAGTAATTCGTAAAACCAACATACTCGTGTATATTTACTATTATACACATAAGTGCATGCGTTATCTTGGAATAGGTGACCACCTAGAACTTTATGCATGATAAGTTTCTAATACAAATTCAATTTACAAGCCATTACGATATTTATATCGGCAAAGTTTATGACAGTAATATTTTACAAACCTGATGTAGGTAGGTTGTATGTTTATAAATAAGTCCGATAATGTCGTCATCGTCCCTATAAGTAGGTGAAGCTGCGAACTTTTATAAATAACGCGGATGGTGTCGATAACTTTAGCAGAGGGCTATTTAAAGCTGGCGACTCCTGAAGTGTTTGGAATTTCCACTTTACCGACAGTGCTTTATAAGTTTACACCGAGAGTAAAGGACATATTCACAATACCCTTGTTGCGTCATTTTGGTCAATCTATATTTATGTATTTTCTATCTATACATATAAAAATATAAACATCCGAATTGAGAACCTCCTCCTTTTTTGAAGTCGGTTAAATAAAATAGCAACGAAGTCAAAACTGTACATTGAATAATATAAAAAAAAAAGTAATTGCTACGAGGTGTGGGAACGAGTCCGATGCCGAAATCATAGTTTTGATTTGTCTGTTTGCCTGGATGTAGTTGGTGATGTAGGTTCCGGATTGGCGCAAAAAAAGTCTGAGCGGATTTAGATGAAAATTGGCACACACATATAGTTTATAACTTGGATTAACACGTACTTTTAAACCCTGTAGGACGTTGCCGTGGGATATTTTCCAACAAGTACGCGAGCGAAGCCGCGGGCAAAAGCTAGTATTTTATAAAATTTGAGAAAAGATATGAATATATATAAATTACGAAAACTTGTTTATTATTATTTTACAAGCAAAGAACACAGTGTCGGATTAATCAAGGCTTAGCGGATGCGAGACGGGTAACAAAGCCAAAAAAGATCATCTTGTGAATTATGGTTTAAACGTAGCGCAACATTTTAGTGGAAAACGGTATAAAATGCCAAGAGAACGAGAAGATATTCTTAATAACGTTTTTTGTGAAACTTTCCTGTAGAAACGAAAATATGATGCTGCAATAAAATAGGCGACACAGTGATGAATGAGGGGACCACGCTCGCGAAACAACAATAGATGTCACGTACTTACGAACTCATAACCATCGATTCCAATTTATGGCAGACGTATTATTCCTCTGGGGTGAAAAAGAACACGCCTCTGTACGACATTGATAACTAACATTGCTTTGTTGGGACAACTTTGTATACCTATGTAAACAGTACTTAATGCAGTGTCAACACTAGGAAGTTTCAGCAACAACAGTTTTTAGTATTACCCTGCCAAATAAAAACAACAAACAAGAAACACTCTCGACACAAATGTCTACTTTATATGGCACCTATTTATTTTATTAGAATGTACAAATGATGCTATAACAGTTCCGTTTTGCAAAAAGGTCTCACTGTACTCTCGGGATCCTTTTCGCCAATTTATTTGCGTATTAAAAAGCAATTATGTATCGGGAAACAAGACAAGTGATAAGAGAAAGGTCGTAGTTACCTTAGGTATAAGACAAGGCCGGAATCGATATAAAGCGATGGTGGATAAAAATCAGTGAACCTCGAATAAGAAAAGTGCTTTTCTTCCTTTTGGAATCGAGAAAATTATGCGAAAAAGGAATTGAGTTGGATGGATTAGGCAAAATCTACCCATAGTGAAAAATCTTGCTTTCGTTAAGAAGACCGTTGCTCAGCATTAACATTTACTAAAATCTTTATTGACCCACAGAACATAGCTTATAGGTACTATTGTAGTTCCAAAGCAGGTGTAGAGGAACACTTATGGAGGCTTACAACTTAAAAACGTTCAGTAAGCGTTTGTTTACTCTTAAAAATATCCTTGAATAAAACAACTAAACGCTTTTAGATTCTTGACAGGCACAAAATTCTAACATTATTATTACTATGTATTCATTAGTAATTATTATCCGGATGACAGCGATGCGGACGGGTACTTCGACGCCGACGCCTCAGCGTCATTTTGTTTTTGTTTAATTTAGTAGGTACCTAGTGTAAATTGTTAGTTCTGTTCAATATTGTAAAATTTCATGTTCATTGACAATCTAGAGAATGATTCATACACAATCTCCAACATTTAACAGGTACGCCGTTGATTGCAATTTGTTCGATGGCTATTTTCGTGGTATAATCTCGGAATCACTTTGCTTTACGATGCCCATGGGAAACTATCTGATATATGTAGATTATTTGAAACACGCAACGTGTAAGATAACATGTTACCTTTATTCTCAAAAATGTTTATATTATAAATAAATAAAGTAACGTGATGCGACGTAGATCTGACAAGAAATCATTTCGTCAAAGAAAAAGTTTCGAGACTTCCTAAAGCTCAAAACTGAAGTAACATCTTGAATCAAACAAAGAAAGAGCCATTGTTATTTGTCTGAACCAGTACCTATAAAGACATTTGTGAGTAATATAACCAGCTGTATGTAACTCGGAAAGACAGAAACACTCACACTACGGACATCTATTCCATTGCGCCCTTGCATGCATCCATTACTATTCATAGAGTTTGAAATTGTCTGAACTTCTTACTCGCTATAACCTATGAATTGAATAGGAGAGCTTGTTACGTGAACTGAAGATATTATCTGTTTTAATTGAGCTACATTTGCATTGGACGAATCCGGCTGTTAGTCCAGAATAAAGGAGAATTTGAAATGTCTCAATAAACCAATACAGTTTCTATGGAACGCGCATATTTATTTCCACCAAAAGTAGACATAATAATAATGTTTTTGTTATGTGTAGGACGTTATTGGTTGTTAAACTCGATAGCCATTAACTGACGTCAGCAGAAGCTAAGGGGCTTAATATTCGTAAGAGCAGATTGGTGATCGTAAATCATAACGCGTCGGTTTCTGTTATTATTTTTGGGAATTTGTTTTGTAGAATATTTTATCGGACTGAATCCGTACATCCATTCAAATAACAATAAAACAAAGCCCAATGGAATTCTGTTATATAAATGTCATGTAAAATTCAATGACAAAAATTGGACTATTCAATGCTAGTGGCAGTTCTGAATGTTTCTGCGAATGTTTTTAGCAAAGGTTTAATCTCCCACAGGCGGCTTTCGATCATCAACGATATCTGGCTTTCAGATAACAAGCGAAAAAGCAAAGTTCAAAGGTTAAAAGGAATTACCTACACTTTTACTTGAATATTACTTTTAATTCTCTATGGCACACGGCTTGAACTTACAAGTAAGAGTAATTCTTGGCTCAATGAACATTTTTGAAGTTTGAAGTAGATTTTCGTGTTTCACGTCCCAATTTACGATTGTTGGAACAGACAGGCGACGGGTCGCGCATATTTGCGTAGGAAGATATAAATAGGAGGCTCTTATACATGTATAAATTGGCCGAGCACACAAAGGTATTCACACATCGCTTTCAAAATGTTCCTACCCTACTTTTAACTAAATAACTACTGTGTACCAGGTAGTCCCGAACCTTCATCGAAGGGACAAATTGTAACTAAGATCTTCTAATATTTTTAACGCAATCATTGACGACTTATATGCTTGCGTTTGCAATTAGCATGTTTTAGTTAAGTAATAATGGCTTGCTAATAAATCTTGCTGTTGAGCTACTACACAAAACCAGAAGACCAATTCCCGTAATTAAAAATGTTCAAAATCTAGTCGCAATCTCATCTCAGCGACAATCAATGTCAAACACTTGTCAAAATGTCAAAAATATAGTGAAATTAGAGGTATTTTTGAAAGATTGAGACTGAGATCAGACTGTGGACATTTTTAAAATTACGAGAATTACCCTTCTGAGCTCATGTTTCAAAGAACCGAAATTAGGAACACAATCTAAGGGTTGAAAATTAAATTGAAAGCAAATACAACCCTATAATTATCGAATTTCAAACGAAAATCCTGCTCATTACCCGGGAAGATGCTGGACAAAGTAAAAGATTATTATAGAGGTTTCAGAACAAAAAGCGTTTCTCGCTCAATTTGCAGACTAATTAAATATTTTAAAAGCACAGAAGAATGTTTAAAATATGTTAATTTATTAACTCATATGATTAAAAGCATATAAACAATATGTGCTTTTAATCCTTTAGCTTTCAAATACCAACAGTTCGCAGACAGTTTCTTAAAAATCAATTTTACCGGTCACTTGTTAACATTGTGAATTTTTAACACTCATACTTACAATGTTTCACGTTATAAAGTATTTTCAAAACTGGGTAAAGTTCCTTAGCATTTTTATATATCATCAGCACACAACCACCTAGATATTATTATTTTTATTTAAAAATTAATTAGCACTGCACAGTGATTTATTGCAAAGCTTAATATTTAAGTTTGATGTTGAAGCCGGCCGTATGAACTGTGGCGAGGCGAGCGAGCGGGTCGAGGCGAGCGGAGCGCGCAGGCGGCGGGCGTCGGCGCCACCTGTCGCTGTCGGCGCGGCGGTCTGCCGGGCGGGCTCGACAGGCGGCCGCGGCTGCTCACTAGCGACTGAGCGCCCGGGCACGTGGGGCCGCGCCGGGCGCCGGCCGCCGCCCAGGTGCACCTGCACCCTCGCGCACCCCCCGCGCGCCCCGCCCGCGCGGCCCGCCACGCACTCCACGCCAGCCCCGTCTGCATCCACTTGCACCCTGTCTGCACGCGCACCACCTAATACACTTCTAATTATAATACGGATGCGCCGAAACACCGGCTACAGCACTCATGCGAGCGATAAGCAAGCTCTCGACCGGCATGCGTCCACGGAACTACTCATAAAATATGCACGCCACTGAAGATAGAGGAAATTGGAACGGGGAAGTATGTGTCCGCGTATCTATGGAGCTCGCGAGATACACTGCGTGAGATGTAAATGAATGAATTATAACGACTTGTACTTTTCAGCAGGGTCTACGGCGTAGCTTTCTCGTAGCGGCGGCGTAGTCAAATGTTTATCAATTCAAACAGTGGTTCGTAAATGGGAGTTTCCACAACGTGGAGAAGTGATCTACATAGTATGGTACCGGTTACATTGCTGGCTCGATGATAGTGTTGCTATGTGATTTAAAAAAAATGACAGGGCAATGAAAACGGTAATGTCAGTTTTATTGTCAATTTCCATCTTTTGTCTGTACAGTCAACAAAAGAGATAAGTATGCAGGATCGTCGGATATAGTTGAAGTTTAGTAAGAAACCGATGGATGTTGCTGACTGAAATTTAATTTGATAAATGAGCTGTTTGTTTTCTATTAATAAAATTAAGTTTTATTCGAGAACATCCATCGGTTTCTTACTAAACTTCAACTATATCCAACGATCCTGCATACTAATCTCTTTTGTTGACAATAAAGGCCGAATGTATGTATTATGTATCACTGTATCACAATACAATAGGCGCTCCTTATAGTCTTCTATGTCTCTTCAGTAAGTATCTACTTTGTGACCAATCTAATTGCTCGTGATTAGTATTTGTGACAAGCTCATATAAATGAAGCTGTAATACATTTTTGCAAAAAATTGGGGTATGTGTGATTTGGGATAAACTGGTTCCTCAAACTGGATTAAATTAATTTCCGGGCAAGATGCTACGATCAAGGTGAGTTTAAAGCTTTGTTCCCAGTATCAAATAAAATTCGAATTTCCTTCTGCTAAATCTTATCTAGAAAACGTTTTTGTTTTATTTCAATAAGTTGGGAATTTTACGAAGAGCGTTAGAGATTTTAGAGTAAAGAACTAAATTACCTACAAAATAAATGAGACGACTGTTTAGACTATACTATAGTAAAATAGAATACTCTTTATTATGTACACTATATAAATGTATGTATAATGTACTGAGTGTATAGTTCTGACAGGTTACGCAACATCAAGTCTTAAATGACCGCTTTTTCTAAACACAGAATTTATTTCGTGTCTCTGAGAACACGGCGACGACGGTCTTAAAAGCACCGCTCTGGCTGTCATGCGGATATTTATGATTGTATAATGGAATATCAATAAGTTAATGTAGTATAACTTTGCTCAGCTACTGAACATTTACCAAAATAAAGGACATTTTAAAAGGCATAGAAGGAAGATACCTATAAAAAGAAGATAACATTACTATTCAATATTTATTGTTACTAAAACATTAAGAAGGGTTACATTCAGGATAAGACTATCGCTTTGCAGATGACATACCAATTCTACATAGAGAGACTTCTATGAGCCGAGTCCTTCATATACAAAGTAGCTAACCCTAGCTAGGGCGTCACTAGACTATCGAACCTTATAAAAATTTCGCGAATGCCCTAGCTCTGTTACTCTATTGTAGACGGTTTAGTGTAGTAAAGCGTATCAATTAGTCGATGTAAACCTGCTAGAGGCGCTAGTTATTATGTATGTTTATTCTTAATATGTACAAGTAAAGGCTCGCGACAGAGATCCGCTTACTTGAGTGGTTCTCGACTGAAAAAAACTTACAGTACAGAGTTTCGAACGAAAATACCGTCACCCAACATAGGCACTATGCTGGGTGACACTACATTTCGGCTCGCTACATGTTAGCGTCTGGGTGCTCCATGCGGAGTTACACATCACTGTCAATGTGGTGAAGCAGTCGACTGCCTCGGACACCATGGCCGGTCCTGCAGCAAGAGCGCTAGTTGGATGGCGCGCCACGCCAGCATTAATGACATCATTCGTCAGGTCTTGTCACCGCCGGGGTGCCAGCCGTTTTAGAGCCTAATGGCTTGGCACGTGACGATGGGAACAAGCCAGATGGAATAACCATAATGTCTTAGAAGTTGGGTAGGCTTTTGGTGTAGGAAGCAACCTGTGTCGACACCCTCGCGCCATCCCATCTTCCTAGTGCGGTGGGCTGTGCTGGGGTGGCTGCTGCAGGAGCAGAAAACCTCAAACGACGCAAATATAACAACCTTATGGGGAGCTATATGTTTGAGCCGTTTCGGGTAGGGCTTTGGGATACGAGTGCTCATAAATATTTCGGGACATCGCCAAGTGGTTGGTTGACTCTTCACGTGACCAGAGCGCTGGCCTATTTTTAGCACAAAGAATCAGCATTGCCATCCAATGTGGTAATGCTGTCAGCCTTTGGGGAACTTATCCCATTGCGGACGAAATTTTGATGCCCAATGAGCTTTTCCCTTTTTCGTTTATTTTTTATTGTATACCTACTTGTATACAGGGTGAATTTTCCGAGTGGGCGTGGATGGCCAAATCCGAAACTATGAGGAAAGGAGGGAAAAGTACTCAAAGGAGTCACGGGCTCGATTTTGATGAAAACTGAAACTGCATCA
The DNA here is from genome assembly GCA_947508005.1 of Amphipoea lucens. Classification (NCBI taxonomy): domain Eukaryota; kingdom Metazoa; phylum Arthropoda; class Insecta; order Lepidoptera; family Noctuidae; genus Amphipoea; species Amphipoea lucens. The sequence continues at coordinate 11,432,724 of OX382358.1, forward strand.
TTGGATTCTTGAAAAATCAATATTTCTAGCCAGAAATCGAACCCGTTGATTTTGAAAAAAAAATACATACTGTATTATTACACCATTCGATAGTGTCGCTAGTAAGAATCGAATTCTGGAAAGTAATTAAGAGCGTAGTCGGTCTGCGACAAAATTGAGAAATAGGTATTTGTACAAACTATTGCCGTCGCGTTGCGCCCAAGCGACCGCGCTATCAATGTGTGTGTGAGTAGTCTGTGTTTGTGTGCGTGCGTACCACTCCCGCGCCCGGCCGCTTTTCGTTCTGCGGTCTTTCAGTTGCATTTGCTATCGGCATCGGTCGGCGTTTGCAGTGTTTGGCATTTACGAGCTACTTACTCGATCAAAATATTGTGTTAGACGTTTTTTACCGACTTCCCAAAAAGGAGGAGGTACTATGTTCGACTGTTTGTATGTTTTTTTTTGTATGTTTGTTCATCGTATACTCCGCCAATTGTCGACGGATTTACAAAATTCTTTTTTTGTTCAAAAGTAGATAGTTCTGAGGTGGTGCCATTGTCACCAAGTTAGGATCTGATGATGGGATCTTAGAGAAATCGAGGGCAACCCTCAAATTTTATAGGCTCACTTATTGTTTTTCGCATATTTTATGAAGTATCTTGTTTATTTGCGTATGGTTGTCACCATCTCAGGTAGCTGGGCGGATGATGGAAGGTACAACTCCTTAACAGTAAGAAGTTACTCAAACAGGCAAGGACTGTTTTAGTAAATTGTTTTGATGTTTGATAGGGCATTTGCCACATTTGGTCTCATGATCATCAAGTCATGACCTGATGCTGCAGTCAGGATAGTCTGCAGAGTAGGTACCTAACTCCTCGACAACTAACAGTAGATATATCGTGTTTAGGCTCATTGAAAAGGGCTCGATGTGTGGATAAACGTACTGTTAATGAGGAACACCGAAGTACATAGAGACCTGATGCTGAAGCCAGGAGCATCAGGAAAAGTACAAACCTTGAAATTACAGCACCGTAGTCGTGTTTGGGCTCATTTTAAACAGAACTAAATTTAAGTGCATTGCAATGTTGACATAAGTCTGGCCTGATGCTGCAGCCAGGATTATCAGCATCTAGTCTAAAAACATCAGGTCAGGATTTGATGATGGGATCCTGGAGAAATCGAAGGAACTCTTCAAATATTATAGGCACACCTATAGCGATTTGGGTATTTTTTATACGAGTAGTAACTCGTGCATTTGCTCTCGGAAAGCACCATTTGGTGAAGTGGAACTGATGATGAAGACCACAGATGGCCACCGGAACTACTCAATAATATCTAAGTATTTCACGGGTTGCGATTCGATTACCTACTTTAATATGGTTGCTGAGCAATTTATGCTCGTCACAATGTGAATGGTGATATAGAGCTGATGGTGGACCTGGAGAACTCCTCAACAATTAACTTCCCTGCATCGGGAAAAGCAATATTTTGTTTGTAAAAGGCGATGAGCATTAGGCTATTGTAACTTAGATAAATAAAAGCAGACCCACTAAAAAGCGTGAAATAAAACTTTTTAAGAAAAAAAAAAAACCAACTTCCAAAAAAACACTACAAAGTAAAAAATAACTTTAATTTCGGAATTCGGTGGCAAAAAACTAAAATACAGATCCAAAGACACCGACTTCCGAAATTAAAGTTATTTTTCACTTTGTAGTGTTTTTTTAATAATTTTAGAGCAGTGGTGGCCCAGTGGTATCGGCCGCGACTTACGAGTTGTAGGTCGTAGGTTCGAACCCAGACAGGTGCTTTACTTTGTGTAAATTATTTCATCACCACTGCTCTCAAAACGGTGAAGGAAAACATCGTGAGGAAACCGGCATGTCCTAGAACCAAAAATTCAAAGACATGTGACATCTACCAATCCGCACTGGGCCCGCGTGGTGGATTACGGCCCACTCCCTCTCACAGAGAGGAGGCCTGTGTCCCAGCAGTGGGAACATTATAGGCTGATGATGTACCTACCTAGTGTTTTTTTTGGAAGTTGATTTTTTTTTTCTTAAAAAGTTTTTATTGTTTACGGACTTGATTCTATGCTTTACTGAACTGACTTGGCTTGTGTATCGGATTTTGAGTAATTATATTTACGACTAAAGAAAAAACGTAAGTACCCACCTATTATTTTTAAATATTTTACCCACTTCAAATAGATAAACGAAATGCAATACCTATACATATTATATTTATCTAAAATACTATACCTACTGATTGATAAATAACAATTTACAAATGTGGAGCTATAAGTACCTAATCATGGTAATTGTTTTTTCAGTTAAACCTTCTCTGTGATGGGTAAAAGAAAACAAAATAAAGCGCGTTTATTCTTGAGCGCTAAAAGAAAAAATAGTAGATTGTACAACTAAGGCATAAAAGAAGCTATTTTACCCCGAGACGTTTATATCCACGCGAGCCGCAGGCGAGAGTGGATAGTTAAGTCGAGGGGTAAAATGGCTCGTTTATGCCTAAGTTATACACTCTGCTTTTAACTTCGATTGCGAGAAATCGGTCCAGCCGTTCTCGAGTTATAAGTGTTCGAACAAACAAACACGACTTTATTTTATATATATAGATAGCCATTCTTCTTTTGTGTTCTGATTGATTATATTTGCTTTTGGAGAATAAAATTAAAAACTTCAATTCTGTAAAATAAAAACTGAATATTTTTTTGCCTTAGTCAAACAATTTAAAACTATATTATCTGTGGCTGTATGAATGAACTGTCAATGTCGAATTGCTTCTTATTTATAATTCTAGTTTCATATAAAAATACAAAAACACTACTTTTCGCCCCGCGGTTCAAAGCATTTTCCCGTGGGAACGGCATACAGATACCAAACTCTATACAAGTAATATCGATAATGATGGAAATCACTACATTATCGATAAAAAAATCGACAGTGGTCACTTCCCTATTTGTATACGTATTAGTCTGACCCCCCCTCACCCTTGATCTTTCCCCGTAATGTGCGATAGGGACAACTGCAGCTCAGACCGATTTTCACTACAAAATCTTGACAAGATCGATGCTTTGTATTCCCCTGTTTTCTCCGCCAAACCTGCGCCGATTCAATTATGTTTGGTGTCGAAATTTAGAGGAAGAGTAGATCTATGTTTCTATTATTTTATTTTAACGTAAAAACTTTTCATATTTGTCTGGTAGTCATCTGAATATGACAGTAAAAATGGGGCATTTTGTAGGTTTTCGAAAATTCGTATCTGTTTTGGTAATTATTTTTTGGGAAAAAGTAAATGACAGGGGCATACATACAGTAGATCTAGACTTTATAAAAAAAAACGAGTCCTCTAGAGGGATAAACCAGGAAGTAAATAGGGGAATACGTTTGTATGGAAAAATGCTGCTAGGATACCCTCTTAAGTCTCATGGGTTCGCGTCACCGACATGCTAATGTTGACACTATATCTGTAGCTATGATTATGCCGTGTTGCACAGCAGTGAAAAAGCATATATTATTATTAATTATATAACAATTTTAATTTAAAAATGATGAAATTTGTATTTTTGGTAGTTACTAAAATTAATTACAAAATAAAAAAAAACCTTTACACTTCTGTCGGCAGTTCCCGTGACGGCCTATTTTTTATCGGTATTTTATTTGACAGTTTACCGATCGATAAATTGACTAGCCATAAAGGTGGCAGCTAATCGTCAGATCACTGGGGTTACCTCAATGGGAAGACGTGATCGGGAAACGAAAAAGTTGTTAAATCTTCAAGTGCCTTGTCACACTATTTGGATAAATCAACAACGGTTTTAAAATCTTAGCAGACTAATGATTACATAAGTTATTCTCAGAGCAAAATACTGTCTGTATCCATCGATTCGCAATGTCCTAAGTCTATCTTTGTTTTTTACTATCATACAAGGAAGTTTATCGTTATTATTATTATAAGCCTGTATTGTCCCACTGCGGGGCAAAGGCCTCCCTTCCGTCTTTCCATTTTTCCCGGTCTTCTGCGATTGTGGGCCAATCATTTAAGAAGGAGTCCAGCTCATCCCGCCATCTCTTTATCGTTAAGTGACTTTATTCAAACAACTAGATCGGTTATTCCTCAAAATGTGAACATGGTGAAGCTTTTAAAAAAGCTATATGAATATAACATTAATCTAAAGGGGATTCACAGTTCCGGCGAAGAAAAGAGTACTTCTACTTAAGTGCAGGGAGGTGAAAGCGGAACCTATTGATCTAGCTCATGTGTCGGTCTGTTACAGGCTCTAACTTTTGCGGCGTTTAATGTATCAAGTTTAATAGAAGATGGAGTATAATAATGATTATTTAGACTCAAAGCAATTTGGTTTAGCTGAATGTTAGCATTATACACCTATAGTGTTCCCACTGCTGGGACACAGGCCTCCTGTCCTCGAGAGGGCTGTAATCTACCACTGTCACATGTCTTCGAATTTTTGGTTCTAGGACATGCCGGTTTCCTCCTCCGTTTTGAGAGCAACGGTGATGAAACTAATCACTCGGCAAAGTCAAGCATCTGCCGGGGTTCGAACCCACGTCCTACAACTGGTAAGTCGGGGCAGTTGCCACTGGGCCACCACTGCTAAAATCAATGCTAAGTCCGATAGTATTAGCATTAAGCTTATGTTAAAACTTAGCTTAAATGCACGTTTAGTGATTAATAATAGTAGAACTAGATAGACTGATCCTTACATGTGCAGTCGCCTCATTTGTTATACACAATGTGCTTTACTTACTAAGTAATTACTCTCACTAATCAAGCTGTGTGTGTGTGTAGATTTTGAGGTTGCCCATGTAAGGCAGAGAGAAGGTTCCGTGATGACTGAAATCAGAATGTTCGCTCATTCCACAAGGGTCATAGCACTTTACCCGTGATAGTTTTATTTTCGGTGTCAGACTGTGTAGACAATCGCTCTGATTCCGTTCCGAGAGAAAGGTTTATTTTCCGTTTGGATTTATAGGCTGTGAGTCTAGTTCTCGATAGTATATTATTCTTACAATTTGTTTCCTCGGCCGCCTGTCACAAGATTTCCTTAGAACTCGAATAACTAATAACTCTTTGTCAATTTTTTTTCAATTTTCGTGATTATATTCTTAAGAATCGAAGGAAATTGCGAAAACAGTCTGTTATTTTGTCGTAACATAAGATGGGATATAATAGATGTCTGATATTCTAAAGTACATAGAATGAAATGGATATAACATAGCGATTTATTTTCTAAAGTATTCATTGGAATTGAAATAAGTATCTCCAGTACCTGATGCTAACACATATAAATCCTCTTGTAGTTAGAGGTAAATAAGAAGATCTATTTCTACGTGATGTATATTAGATTCACGTGATGAATTTACTCGTGAACCCTATATCTACGTGATATGGTTGTTTCTATGACATTAAAAGCAACCGATGAACAGTAAAAGCAGAATGTTGACACATTCTACTAACAAGATATGAACATTTTGCAATCTGATGTGTCATATCATTTACATTTTTGGTACAAAGAAATGCTTAACGCGTTAAAATTCCATCTTCGCATAACTCACAATGTCTCATTAAGTTGTATGGGCTACGAATAATAAAAGCATTTATGCGAAGGAAGCTTAAACGTGCCCAAGGAAATTATTAAAACAAAGTTCATTCGTGAAGTCTTTTTTTGCGAGCAAAACCGTAACGGGTAGATATAGTATGAGCAGAATTGGTTATTGTATCACAACAATGTGCCGCTGTTACTTTTAATTTTTGCGCACGTTGTTCCGCTGTCTATCGGAGCGGAGTTGTAGACTGAATAAAATTGCTCAAAGACTGCGATGCACGCTCGCCGAAGCGTATGCAAGCGCCCCGAGTGCCCCTTACTTACTGTATTCACTTACTGAAATAAACCAGGAACACATCGCATTCCTTTACGACTATCATATTTTCTGTAACTCCCTAAGCGACGCTTTCAATTTTTTTCAATCACAAATAAAAAAGTCTTAGAAAATTAAATTTTATAAGATTTATTTTATTTGTAATTCATTTCATGCCACGGAATTGGACTTTATAAGGAAAATATACATTAGATTTACGATACTGCGATGTCTGATGCGACATGCTTTTAGAGGAATTGGCAGATTTTTATAGAGTAATTCCAAATAAGTAAATAGATTCAGAGAGATTTCATTTCCATTTGCATTGTGGTGTTGTGAGAACATTTTACTTGTTGTTTTAATGTTTGATGTCACATCCAGGTACCTAGTTATGTGAAATCATCTTTATGAAAGCAGTGGCTGCAAATTATCGGTAGCCAAACGGAAGTGTGATTAATACATCGTATCAAAATTTTTAAACTTAAAAGTAGGGAGCAATTATAATTACAGGAATAGAAATCTCTTAGGGAGTAAAAATATTCAACGTTTTATGACAATGGTAACACAAAACATGTTTCACGGACAAAACGCCGACGGGCGGCGCACGGGAGGAACAAGTTATAAAATAAGCCGCTAGAGGCGTGTAGACGAACCGCTAGCCGGTGCCGATGCCGACAGCGATGTTCGACCCAGGCGAACTGGAGCCACGCCAAGCCTTTCAACCGCTTGCAATATAAATACGTGCTACGCGTGGTTGGACTATTCAATTGCTTCCTAGCTTTGTGTGCGATCATAAGCCTCGATTTATTGTTTATTATCGAACGATACGCAACTGTTTATAGCAACTTGTTTTTCTAAGTTGAAAAAGTGATTGCTAATTTACGTTATTGATGATCGGCAGAAATTGAAAAGCAATGCTCGAACAATGTTTCGTTGTTTTGTAAAATATCCATATTCCATTAGTTTTGCGTTGCTAGTGGGATAATGAGCACTACGGATCTGATAGCGTCTAAATTAACATAAACGCGTTAATTTAGACAGTATCAGTTATGCGAATAAACATTTAACACGTCTAAATCATTTTGGAAAACAATAACGGTATTTGCATAATAACCAATTGCGTTGAATTTTATCACCATGTTTGTCGGAAATTAAAATGAGATAAAGGGACATAGCAAATTAATGCCGTTAATTTAATTTTGAATGCACCGTAAAAATTTAACTATTATACAATATCTGTCTAAGAAACCGTTCTTATTCTAGACTTATACAAACGTGCTAGCCGCATGAACCATATAGCTATCACGTATGTTTATTATTTGACAATGTTGGTTTCTGTAGATTCTTAAGCACTAGATAGATACTCGTACAATATGACGTGGGCCATATACACGCGACACTCCTCTCACTTCTAAGTGGTTGATCCCTACCGAAGGCCCAGTTTTTATTATGGCGCAATAAAAATAAAAACACCGGCCATGTGTGTGTCAGTCCACGCACAATGAAAGGGTTCCGTCGTTGGGATGAATTTATCCCAAGGACAAACTTAACTTTGTAGTTAAAAAAATGTTTTCCCATACATCGATATAAGTACGTCACGGTCAATTCTCCAACTGCAATTTGTAATTTTTTAGGGATCCTAGGGACCATAAACCTACGTATTTGAAATTAATTTCAACTTGATACCTCGCGTACTACGCGTTCCTGAGAAAAAGGGGCTTGACATACAGATGGACAACGAAGTTATCCTTTCTTTTTGAGGTACGGAACCCTAAAAAGAATAAGATAATGGTTTTTAGATGATTTTATTTCAGAGTTTACATATATTTTGTATGCAGTGGTGGTAAACGAAACTTGAGCGTAAGTTTAGAGGCACGTCCACGGGGATTGAACGCCGCGCACCTCCGGTCACAGATATCTGTTATTGACGGCTTCCATAGTTAACATACACGAAGTATACGCGTTATGAAAGGCCCCATTAATATTCAGAATGGATTCGTGGTTAAAAACCGCCCATCTTACTTTTCTTATAATAGCTAAATGTTTTATGGTTCCGGAATGTGTAAGTCCTGATAACATTTTAACGTGTAATTTCTGAGGAAGGGCCCGGTGTACGGTAATTTGAATAGGGGTCATGGACCCTATTTTTCAGCAGCCCTTTTTAATCAGTTTTTGTTTTTCTTCCGTCTATGTCACTACCCGGGGTCTAAATAGGTTGCAATTTAGAACACACGTGTGCCATTATGTTCTCATCTACTTAGTTGATCTTATACATTGGTTTTTATTGAACTTTTCGTAACAATTGTTTACATTGTAAGGCTTTGTTAATCACATCTGCCAGTATCGAGGAAATTGTTGCCAACTTTTCTCCTTTACGTTATCTTAATGTAAAAAAATATTCCTGTTTCCATTAAATTAACTCAGAGCAAATAACAATTTAATGGTGTTATTTGACAGAAACTAGAGCACTTCGCAAAGAAAGTAAACACTGAACTTACTACTTAATAGAAACAGAGGAACTTCATTAATTAATTAAAGAATGAGACAAAACTAATTGCCTGCGAGGCTTTTTGGATATAACGTTAAATCAAAATGTATTTTTCGGGAAATCATAATTAGTGGTTCTAAATGGTGGAAATACCTATTTTTATTAGAGAAACATGAACTTTGCTGATGTGTTTTATTCTATTAAAAATCTTTTAAGCTTGTACTAGACTACGAGTTTGTAGATACAGGTTGGTAAAGAAGCACTTAATTAAAAGTATACAATAATAAAGGAGCTCTGAAAGGCGGGCCGGCGCCGCTCGCGTGTTATATTCAATGCAAATCCGATTAGCGGTAAATAACTCGCGATCTTCAATATTAGTTAATGTTGATTACATAAAATAGCCTGTTAATAACCGAAATAAGATAGAAATTCACAAAATTCCTGTTTTTTCGGATTTATTCGGATGAAAGCAGCGAACCTTTTAATAAAATCACGAGTTACTAGTGCGAAAGCGCTGAAAAATATGTGTAATATTATCAGTTTATCATCGGAACGTGCCATATGTTACTACGGAAACTCCTTCGGGAGGACAGCAACAGGAAACTAGTAGCAATAATAATATATTCAAGTCAAATACTTAATATTTTTGTGTTTATAACATGTCGGATATTTTAGTTTCGTGTCTGCTATACTTTCACTTGAACAGCTCGTGACAAAGTATTCATGGAAATAATATGAAAAGAACAATTTCAGAGGAAGGTGGATCGAGTTGTTTCCTGTTGCTGTTTTGAACAGAGAATTCCAACTGCAAAGTTGTGTGCGATGAATGAGGATATATCTCGAAGTTATTCTTGTTTATGGGAAGTTCTCGTACAGATTCGTTTCCCGAGCATTCGGATCTGTAATAAACCGTTTACTTGAACTTAAACTCACTCTTATTTTGCCCGTCTTTATAGGTTAAAACTTTGAGATAGTATCCATATTTTTTGTCTTTGCTTTTCTCTTTTACGACGAAGATATACGCCACGTCACGCTGATAATACCCGACGAGGTAGTCAATGAAGTAAAGTCACATACGCTATCTGTGCCCGAGTATTTGGGGGAACCTATTATAGGAGGAGAGCTTATCGCAATTCCGGGTTGCTTCTGAAAAACCCTTAGTAACCCTTTTCCAGACCAGGTAATCGAACCCAATACCCACGTCATCCTGAGTCCGAGTTGAAAAGTATTGCGTGTAATTTTCCCTTGAAAACGGAACCCAACAATGCCGTTTGTTTAATAATGTAGGTCAGGAGTCAGGGGGTAATATTTCCCAGGGTGAACTCTCTTCCCCAGGGAATCTCTACTACTTAACTCTGTTGTGACTGTTAGATCAAAAAGCGGATTTAATAAAACTTTTACCCATCTCTTTACATGGTCTAAAAACATACCGTCGAATTGAGAACCTCCTCCTTTTTTGAAGTCGGTTAAAAATACCATCAATTGAAAGAGCAATCGCGGGTCAGGTCCGATTAAAAAACCCTAGGGAGGATGTTAGCATGTAGTGGTCACGTGCTTCCGCACGCCACGAGGGTGTTGGAGGTAATGATTTATTTCCCCTGAGAACAGTCAAGTGAGTAGCATAGAAGAGGAAACCCTGTGCGTTTCACCAGAGATACCCGTTCTCCAAAAGTACTTCGAAGCCACTCTAAGTACTTTTGGAGAACTCAGGAAAAAGGGAGATTTCCATTTGAAAATAGCCGAACCAAAAAAGGTCCGTAATAATAGAATTAACAAGCTATCAATTAGAGTGGTTTATTTATACGGGCGTAAGAACAAATCGTGTTACCTGTAGTGATAAGTGATCACCTCTCACCTCAATTACAGACGCAAGTGAACCTCGCTGACTTGATTCAATGATCTCGATCCAATAACGTGACTGAGCTTGACTATAACTGTGTTACCCTCATGCCTATGAGCTACGGGAATTGAATTAATCTTCATCCATGAAAGCGTGTATGTATATGCATGCACGTGAAACTAATAAAGGTTCACAAAGAAATCAGTATCTTTTACCATGACCTAAAGGTTTACTGTGACAATAACATTTGGATTATAACTATCGACAATTTATCGATACAATTTTGGATACAAACAGCTATCCTGACAACACCTACATCGATTACAGCGAAAAATAGGGTGGCCTATTTTTAAACGTTTTATTTAGGGTTGACATATAATGATATTATTATCCCAATAATAAAGTGTATTACAGTATCCAGGGTACTTCAACATGATTACTCTTATACAAAGTAAGCAATATGATAACCAACCATGCATCCCATATTACCATTTCATTACGCAAAACGTTTTTTGTTATCAGCTACGGAGCGTAGCATTTCTATCGCTACGGCGCTACGAGCGTAGCGCCGTAGCGCTGTGCTACGTGCACTCAATGAAGTAGCAATTACGTACGGTTCCCGAGCTTGTTATCAATAAAAGAGGGATCATTTGTTTCTATTAATGAGCCCGGGCTTGATTTATGTTAGTTGGGCCAACTAGCAGAATGAAATACAGCCGTAAACTATATGTATTGCATTACATCTCCTCGAGATTAATTGCTTGTTTTTCTAGTAAAACGTTTTATTAATACTTATATAAGATTTTGTATCCCACGATGTATTTGGCCGTTTATATTGGCGTTCAAAGGTCTATTCCCGTTGTCCCCATTAACGGTGTCCCCATTATGGGGACAACGGGAAGTCATAAAATATCCTTCCCGTTGTCCCCATTTATGCTTTCAGTTATGGGGACAACGGGAACAGACGGATTGTAGATAGATACATTACCGTCAGAGTTCCGTAACCATAAAAACCGGCTAAGTGCGAGTTGGACTCGCACACAAATGGTTCCGTACCACAAGGCAAAGTACGCTGAAAAAAACGGCTTAAAATCACGTTCATTGTATGGGAGCCCCCTTAAATATTTATCTTATTTTTGAGTCGACCAACCGCTTGGCGATGTCTCGGAATAAACGAAGTTCATCACGTGACCAGAGGGCTGGCCTATTTTTTGGCCAAAGAATCAGTATTGCCATACAACGTGGCAATTACCGTTGGATCCCGTTTTTGAATCCTATTTTAATATTTTTGGCGTTGGATCCCGCAAAACATTATTATGTATTTCCGTTGGATCCCGAATTTAAAAAATGCAAGATAATTACGTTTTATTGTCGTTGAATCCCGAAAAGTATTTCCGTTGGATCCCGAATGCTTAAAAAAATATGAATGCGGGTACTTTCAACAACAAAATTGTTTATAATAAAATGAGGGGTTCACTAATGTTTCACCAAAACTCCATTGACAAATTTTTAGTTTACAACCAACGTTTCGTATACTATTTATTTCACAAACAACTCATTTTCTATATAATCTAGTCGTTTCTGGCACTCGCCGGCCGCTGCCGCGGCACCGCTCGCTTCGCTCGCTCGGCTCGTGCGTAGGGGTCACAGTTTGGACCTAACCTAACCTAACATTGTTTTATTTTTTAATAATTAACCTAATCTAACTAGTTCGGTTCCGGGTAACCCACTAAAAATAATCTCTTTTTAGTGTTTGATAAAGGTAAATCACTTTTCTTCTGAAATGTACACATGTTGTTATAATATGGGATTCAACGGAAATAGCAAACGGGGTCCATCGGTAATACCTAAAAAACGGGATCAAAAAACGGGATCCAACGGTAATAAACGATGCTGCCAGCCTTTTGGGCACGTTTCCCGTTGACAGTGATGCGGACGAATTTTTTGATGCCCTTTGATTATTTTCCCTCCCTTTTTATATACTTTTATTTTTATTATTTATTTTTAAAGTGAATATACAACTAAATATTCTGTAAATATTTCTAGCGTCTACCTGTTGCCGTTATTAATATCAAGCAAATATCGGCAAAAAAATCACGTTTGTTGTATGGGAGCCCCCCTTAAATGTTTATTTTATTCTGTTTTTAGTATTTGTTGTTATAGCGGCAACATAAATACATCATCAGTGAAAATTTCAACTGTCTTGCTATCGCGGTTCATGAGATACAGCCTGGTGACAGACAGACAGACGGACAGTGGAGTCTTAGTAATAGGGTCCCGTTTTTACGTCTTGGGTACGGAACCCTAAAAATACCAAGTTTTAATAGAATAAAGTTATCAGTGTACCAGTGGGCTTTAGTTTTCTAATGTAATCAGGGATACGCTAGTGCTCCCGGCGAAAAACGCCCACCTTCTTCGGTAGGGACTTTTTTTCCTTTATTTTCATAGCGTGGGCGGATTTAGCCAGAAGCATAGAACAAACATTGATCCAAAACGGCTTAAATATACAAAAGCCGTAGTTGTCAGCAAAGGCCCATAGATAAAATACACAAAATAATCTTAGACAATAATAAACTAATAGGTATTAAAAACCTTAAAACTATGACTATAGGTACACGTAACGTTGTCGGCGTCGTGTTTCGCAGCGTGGTGTCGCGTAACCGTCCTCGGAAACGTCGATATACGACACCTTTCGGCCAAAAGACCTCTTTCAAGCAGGTCTGTAGATGTTAGGTTGGAACTCGTACCACGAATGACTTAAAGTTGATGTTGTGGCGCGATTCCAGCAGGTAACTGTAGGTTTATCTCCACCAAATACACCCATATTTACGGCAACAGTTCCAATCACAGAGATTTTTGTCAGTGGAACCCAATTACCCACGCATGACCGAATTACTGTTGCTTTGTTGTCGTTACATTGAAGTTTGTTTTTTTATTGGTAGGTTTAAAATAACGACCCCAATCAAACCTCGCCAAGACAGGGACAATATTACCAATCAATTATAGGCTCAAAATTGTTAAATAAAGTAGATCCCATTAGTGGCTTCATTTGAGAATCTTTACATAAAAAGCGATACCATTGTGCGACATAATTGTGCGGGAGATTAATCGCGCGAAAAATGTGAGTCGCTTGATTTACCTGTGCCATCTGTCAGTATTAGGTCGCGTTCACACCGGCGGCCGCAGCGCCCCCTACCCACAAGTTATGGCCGTCCGGGCGACCGCCCGTCTTGGCAAGCGTTTGGCTCTGCAGAATTTAAATATTTCCACGCTATACTTACCCTAAGTGGTCGGAATATTAGGTTACATTTGTGTTAATTTAATAATATGTGCTTTATACATGATCGTCTTTCTAATGCAATAGGTGATGTGAATTGTAAAACCTAATTTAAGTAAAAGGATTTTTTGCCAATAATGAATTATAAGCTGAATAAATGTCCGTTCTTTAGCGACGACATAAACATTCTGTACTCTTTTTAGGGTTTTTCTGGCATTGGAAGAAAAAGTCCTGTCTACCGATTTATATTCAGGGCAAGTCTATCGTAAGTTTCCAACATGGACTTTTCCTACGCACCCATTTCAGCCGATGCTGCGTTTTCACATAAAATATACATAATACCATGAACTTGTACGGTAATATAAACCTGAAACTGCATATTTACCCATTTGAGATGTAAAATATAGCCTCGGGTTTGTCCGATATTCGGCAACGTAATCAAAATGAATTAATATGTCAGCAAACAAACAGAAACTGGCTCGAACAGCTTATCCCTCGGCTTTATGTATCATAATATTTATTTTAGTATAGTACTCAGTGTGCAAAGCCGGGGATATTTTGTCATCGCCAGTCAATATAATATATTACCTCAGATTCCGGCTCGGGGATGGTAGCGCGTTGAGTATGTTTAAAGTGTACTGGCAGATTTTGGTTCTGTGCTGATCGGAAAGTAAGAGGAAAACCAAGTATTTTACTTTCCAACAGTAAATAATATCTACCTATATGCTGCGTGGAGTTCGGGAAGGATTCATCCCCTCTAGGTATGCACAGACGCCAGCACGTCAAGCTACTACAATCTGTCAAGTTTCTTTAATAGATTTTCAACTTTATCGCTAAAGTATAAGATTCAATGTTGATTCGAAAAATTTGACAGTTTCGGGTAGCTTGGTGTGCTAACGTCTGTACCTATTAGAGCGTTAACGTGCCATTTTAAACCTTTATAAATCTAATCTATCTTTACCTCTCTAGGTAAGAATGTAAATATAGATAATTCAAAATATTTTATTCTTTTAATTATGATGATTCGAAAAAAATCTTTACAATGTTCGTGCTAACGACTATTCTTTAGATGAAATAGTAAGTATATTAACACACAGAGACCGCTTACTAGAATGTACTTACGAGAATCTCAATGCAGTGCAACCTTCTCCAGATTTTAATCTCGTAGATGGCTTACCTTTACTCTGCGGTTAGTTCAGTTCTCTTTTATCCTTCACGTTAGTAGCGCAAGCTGTTGCATCACAAATAACTTGCGGTATTATAATGGAATATTCTAACAAAGTTATTTATTGCTTTTGAAATTGGAAAATATGAAAACAGGCCGCAAACATTTTATGTCAAACGAAAAATATACGTAATGGAATGTTGTCCAACATAACCTTGATAAGTCGTTGAAAACTCAGCCCTCGCCAATGTCTATGACTCTGCTGTGATGGCAAATGACGACGACGATAAATAATACAAAGACTGGATGTTTTTACATATCTGTAATAGTAACAAGACACGTAATCACCTCTTAAGTTAAAACATGATAGTTATTAGGTGTTTCCAAGAACAAAATATGCCAAGTTTTGTGAAAACAGCCTGAGAAATTACCATGAGAGCATTGCCTCGGCAGTATATTGAAAATACCTCTTACGTTCAGTTTAGTGTAATTTACAAGAATACATTCAAAGCCTTATTAAATTGCTGGTATCTAAGACATGCCGCTGCGGGCACTATAAAGTTACGAGGTAAGCCTGTGCACTGACCCGCCCTTGTAACCGACGTTTAAGGGCCGTCATTTACCTGTCACCTTAGCTTCCGAAGCCAGCTAAGTCAATTTGGCCATGTCTCCCCACACAAGCAACACGTGGCCCTCAACACACGTATGGGGGAAAGTGGGCAAACGAACGGCGAAGGGACTGAGTAGTTAACACGGAAACGGGAAACGTACGCGTTGAAATGGGGAGCCGTACACGCGAGGTGAAGCGTGAGTCCGGCGATTTACGTCACAAGATACTTGACAATACGATAAACTTGTCTGTATACAACTCTGGAGTGGCTTCCGGTGAAGAACCACCCTTCTCAGCTTTTTATCTTATATTATATCGGATCATAGTATGGGATGAACCGATTACTTCAAACAGCGGCATAGCCCTGTTTACTAATAAGCACGCAGGCATTACAAATAATTGTTAAAGCGTTAAGGTGACGTGCTGATTTCAGCAATACTATCGGGATCGAGTTTAGAAGTGGACATTAGAAGACTTTCTTTTTTTTTTATGGATGGGAAATCATCAAATGACCCCTCCCGCTCTGGGTGGACCGAAGGGAGTGTCAGACTCTTACTGACTAAAACCCATCCGTGTTCCTTCCTTAGCCCTTTATGTTCCGGGGTAGCGGTAACCTTTTCGGACAATCCCGCACCCCCGGCAGGCTTCGGCCCTGGCAGGCGGGTAGATTTTCGTTATTTATCGTCATTTACAGGTGTTATTAATATTATATTATTTATAATACGGCACCGCACCACAACCGCGGCACGTGTCACATCCCAACATATATTGTGTCAAACGAAATAACAAACGAATACCAATATACTATATTTTCAATGTAAGTGAAAAAACCAATGTAAGTGAAAAAAAAACCAAAAAAAAATTTGTGCGATGAATGATGAAATGATGATAAATAACGAAAATCTACCCAGGCCCCTTCCTTTATGCTGACATCTCTTTGAGGCGCGCGTGGAACACGTACACGCCGTCCGGCACGGGCCTGGTCCTGATCGGACGGTGAGCTACCCATTAATCTCCGTCCGCAGGCCCGTGCCTACGGTGGCCGGGAGTCGTCACGCGGCTCCCGACGCCCGGAGAGTCTCCCGCGGCGGCTGGGGTGTGAGGCTCTCTCCCTCAGCCGTTCCGCCACCTCCTTCGCTAGCATGACTGCTTCGCAGTAGGAGGTGACTGCCTCCCACTCCCTCTCGCCCCGGATCATGGCTTGAACCAGGGCCGGACGCGAGAGGTCGCCGCCGCTGTCGATCGCCTCTACGAGGGCACGGCGGTGCTCCGCCCATGCGGGGCAGACCTCCACCGTATGCTCCACCGTGTCCTCTGGGCGATCCTCGCAGTGGTGACACCCGGGCGTCTCCTCCCGCCTGATCATGTGCAGGAACCTCCCAAAACATCCGTGTCCGGTGAGGACCTGCGTCAGGCGATAGGTGAGGACGCCGTGACGCCTCTCTAGCCACTCCTCAAAGAGGGGTCTTATCGCCACTATCGTGGCGTGCCCTGCGCTGGGTTGCGAAAGTCGCTCCTTCCATGCCACCATGAGATCGCGCCGGAGGTCTGTCCGCTCCGCCGCGATTTGCCGCGGAAGCGGAGTTTCCCCCCGGCTCAGTGCCTCCGCGCGCCACTCATACAGGCGCGCGAGGACTATCGCCTCCAGATCCCATGGCGGCAGTCCGGCAAGGAGGCTTGCCGCCTCGCCCGAGATCGTGCGGTACCCCCGGATCAGCCTTACGGCTACCACCTTTTGGGGCGCGTTCAGATAGTGGGCGGCTCGCCGCCGCAGAGAACGCGCCCACACCGAGGCCCCGTATAGGGCCATCGACCGCACGAGCCCCGCGTAAAGCCTCCGGCAGGAGGTGTTTGGCCCCCCCAGGTTGGGCAGGAGCCGCTTGAAGGCGGCCCCGGTCCTTTCCAGTTTGGGGGCCAAATGTCGGAAGTGTTCGACGAAGTTCCACCGGCTGTAGAGGACGAGACCCAGGTATCTCATCGTTGCCTCGACGCCGATGTGAACCCCTCCCACCGTTAGTTGGGATCCCGATGGTGGACATTAGAAGACTAATATGACAATATAACTTGGATGTTCCGGAGTGTTGACCGCAGCATGTGATCCTGTGGCGAGGGGATGTGCAGTAATAAGTAAGTGATAACCGCAAGGTTGGCTCAGCTAATGTGCTCGCTGAATATGTATCGAAACGTTAATGCTCGACGAAATGCTCAACTGTTCCCCACCACGGCGTCCACGGCGACAACCTGCTTGCATACAGTTTTGCATTAAATTGCTTTTATATGTGCTCGAATGCCTGTGTAGCTAGACAATTTACCTAAAGACTTAACGTAAAATTTTCAGGTTTATCAGTGTTGGCGTCTGAACTAGCATTTCTGTTTGAATTTTTAAGCTATTCGCTATTATTATTATTATATTATAAGGTGGTATTCCAGCCCGATGCCGCTTTACAGATACAAACTATGTTGGTCCTTTACTTTGTCACTATGCTTCTGAAGTACAAAGGCGTGTGACACGTTTTGAGTCCTCTTAGCTTGTGCGTTATAATTTTAGAATACATTCTGCCCCTGATATCGCCTGATGGTAGTATATTTGGAGTAATACTAGTTGAAAGTTATAAGGATAAACCAAGAATATCTAGTTCAGTGTCCTATATTTTCCATGTTTTCGCATTGTCTCCTTTAATCCGTTGAATTGGCATTCTCTTGATTTCTATAAAAATCGACTTTACTATAGAAGGTCACAATTCTTTAATTGAGACCAAGTTATTGTAAAATAGATACCTAATTGTTTACACCTATAATTTGATGGCAAATAACAGCTGTAGAACATTAAGCACGTTATTCTCGTATAACTGGATAAAATAATTAAGTGTCTTCTTCCAACTTCGAAAACAAAGTAAGAAAACGCCCTTGCTCCGCTCCACGGGCTTATTTGTAGCTCGCCAGTCGAAGAACAGCTTAGTTACGAACATATAATGAACTTATTTCTACCTCTAATTGACTAAAGAAACAATTTTATAATGGAAATATACGGAAAGAATTATTATAATTATTTTTCTGTTTTTCTTTAAATAATCAATTTAAATTGCGTAGATTAATGTATTTGATCTTCTATGGAAAATACCGCTTTAATTTAATTTCACAATCTACTACTTTTCTTTTATTTTAACCAATCACAATGTTCGCAAAAACACATGGCAAAGTTATATGACGACAATACTAGCCGGTTTTCCTCTTTTTATGCTGCTGAATCTCATAATATTATGGTTTACATGAATATTATGCGGTGGGGCATGGCGTCGTTACAACAAACATCGACGAATATATTCACATTCACGTTTTCCCGTCGATGCGAACCGACGTCGAATGTCGTAACAATATGAGTCCTGTGGGAAATTTTTCAGTGTTAACAATAATCTCGTTTTTTATTTCAGGCAAGATTCCGTCCGGCACATCGTTGTTGAGGCAATGCATGTTTATATCATAATAATGAGATCGTTTTGGAACCTGCTTGGCTAATTCAGATTACGAAAATTTTTAAAAGAATATTCAGGGCGAATAAAAGTTATTCTGCGCAATAGCTATCAACTTTTCGCCCAGCATATGCTTGCTCAAAAACTCTTTGGGCTCCCCCTAGCATAATCCATATCGTGTTTCCAATTTTTTGTAGTCACAAATAAAAAAAAAGGTTTAAACATTCACGCATGAATATGTTAACAGCCAGTTTGTATTTTCCAAATAAAAACCACTTCTGTAGATTGACTATCCGTGCTTTCTGAATGCTCGCTACTCGTGAACATCCGAATTTTATATCTATAATAAAGTTTACAGAAACTTGAGACCTTTTAGAAATATTCACATATGACTGAGAAAGGGCGAACTTACGACCGAGCCACGCCACGAAATTCCGTTTTTGCCTTTCGGCGTGAATATCTAATTAAACATGTACCTATTCGCCTACTCGTGTACATCGCGTACTTGTAGCTCTACATATATGACGTTCATCCAGAGATTAATGTTAATAAGGTACAGTGTGCACCTCCTGTGTGTTTTGTAACACTGTACTCGTGTAATGTGGCAGCCGGACCTAGTAGTAACACGTTACAGGTCGTGAGACGAGAACAATTAGTGCTAATTGGACTTTGATCACTCGCAGTTTATTAGAGTATGATTCATAATAAACAATGATTCCAACCTTCTTACAATGCGACCCCAATGTACACCTATTTAGGAAAATAAACGAAATAATTACAACAATGGAGTATTGTGCGCCATAGATTAATTTTGAAAACGTTTTGGGGGAATCACAATGTAGGAACAACGATTGGTTTTGAATGCACTGTTGTGTACAGTTTTTGCGCAAAATATCCGGTTGTTAGGTTTTGTCAGCTTTGTTTGATAAAACAAAGTTAAAAGTTAATATCGATCCAAAATGCATTTTCTAACAAATATGACATGGTTACTGCAATTGGGTCTTCCTTGTCAAAAGTATCGTTTTTTGGATGGTTTATGTAGATGTGCTTAGAAACAATCAATGTCTCCATAAAACAATATTTTTCAGTCGGCGAATTGTAGAGCGATCACTATCACGGTCGATTCTCACAAAAACCGGCCAAGTGCGTGTCGTAGTTGGGATGAATTTATCCCAAAAACAAACTGAACATTGTAGTTGTTAAACAAGTTCTCCCATACATCGATATACGTAAAGGTCAATTATCCAACTGCAAATATAAGTTTGAAATCGCAAAAAAATATGTACTTATGTGATAAAACTACTTATGAACGATTTTCGGACTTTTCCTTTACTTGTGCCGTGAGACCTTGCTTCATGCCAAATTTTATGATTCTAGGTCAACGGGAAGTGCCCTATAGGTTTAGATTTATTTGCGAGTGTAAAAAAATGTCGCATAAATGGCTGTACTTTTTTGACTTCGAGAGCTCCAAGGGACCTTACAGCCCATATTTCAAATTAATTTCACGCGGTCCACGCGCTTTACGCGTTCCTGAGAAAAGTTTCTTGGCAGACTGACAACGAAGTGATAATAAGGGTATCGTTTTAATCTTTTGAGGTACGGAACCCTAAAAAGGATACAGTGCTCTGTAATAAGAACTTTCCTTTACATTTTGTAATTCTGTCATAGAGCCGTGAACCGTTATCATAGCGAGCAGTATGGTGCTGACTGTACTGAATGGTCGTCAGCTTAGCGTAAGGATTCCATTTTGGAAGGCCCGTAAATCCGGCCAGTGCCGAATTTATATTCCTGGCTTCATGCACATATTCAATTCTACGATACTCGGTCCGAACCGATCGACATCTGAATAATCACATGTCAGGGTAAATTGGCGCCACGCCGCGCCGGACGCTAAGGGTAATCCTCGGGTTTTGGCATATATAACAACGGGCGCAATTAGTATTCATTACGAAATTATATTTATCATTTTATGAACGTTTCCAGCTTTTCCGCTGACAAAAATCACGCGTTTTACCGAAGTGGCGAAAGATATGGAAATAGGTCGACCTTTATTCGGGGATCATAATTGTTGAAAGATTTCGAGTTAGCCCGGGCTGTGCCCTATGTGCCTTTAAACATGTGTACAAAATTTATCAGGTTGGATGAGATTGCGAGAAAACGCTATTTAACAATGAAAATAATACCTAAGGAGCCATAATCATTTGACAAAACATACCTATTATAATTCTTGCAGTTTTTGTAGTCAGACGAGCATTAGTCAGTCACATTTTCAATTTATTTCTTCAATTTCTTTTCAATTTCTGTTTTGTTTAGCTGTAAGTCTTCCAAAGGAAATAAATAAATAAGTAAAGTTCTTAATTATTTTTATTCTATTATATATTTCAGTCTTAAAAGATACACGCACGATAAAACTAAAAATTAAAAACGACTCCTAAACTCATAGCTGCCTTTTTGCCCCGCTGTTGTCACGCAATTAGCAGCTATGCAAAAGGTCCGGTTTTTCTGTTAAAACAAAGAAATGTGCAAACAAAGTTTCGCAGTTCGTTACCTACATCATTACAGGGTGCAAAACTCTTCATTTGTTGTTCTTTGTCACGCTTCCATTTATTTTGCCGGTGGCCAATTAAATATACAGGAGATGGCGTGAAGTTATTTTTTCATCAGTCAAAGGGTCAGGGTTGCGGCTGCCCAGAGAAGATAAGGCTAGAAATGAGTCATTTACTACTGTTACAATATTAACCAGAATTATAATGAAATATCTTAATAAAGTTAATTTATGCCATGCTGAAATTTTAATAAAGACTTAATTAAATTAGAATGGGGATTCGGCAGGACGTTAGAAACGTTCTCAGTGTACACCGAAATTGCATTGCTTTTTTATGGTCGTTGTTTTGGTACAAGTCAAGACATTCATAAATACCAAATTCATTATTGTAAATCGTGGCATGAAGATGTAAAGAAACTTAAAATAATACACAAATACAAAAAAAACACACAAAATCTATTCAGTTATTCGTTTATTTTGCTTGGGCAGCAATAAAATCGCATTTGCAAAAAGCAAGCAAAACCTAGACACATTTCTCTCCACGTCGCGTCGTGGAAGTGGGCGTGAACTCGTGACGCTCGCAAGATCTTTTAGCTCACTGGCTGCGACGGTGCCAATAACTCACGGAGATAAGCATTTTAAGAAATTTCATAAATTCAGAGGATTTGATTTTTTTTACTTTATCTTTTCCGTTTGCCATCGTTTGTGGGCTTAACGTTTTGTTCTTGTTCTTCTGGATTCTGTTATTAGTAAATTTATGGATTCTCTGTCAGATTTTTCCTTAGAAGGTACTTAAATACTTCTATACCTTTAACCGCTAATATTATATTCTCATGCCTTTGACAAAGTATTTATATAGGTAACTGAAAATACATTAGTAGCACAACAGTTGATAATGTATAAAAATGATGACGGATAAAGCAGTCTACTCTACAACATCATTGCTCGTCTACGTTCGGACATTTTCCGGCCAATTACTGTGGTCCATTTTGCGTAAATTGGACTTGCGCTCATAAGCAAGCGCACTATAAAGTAATTCATTCATTTTCTAATACGTATGACGCAAAGTTATATCATAAATAAAAATGCACGTTCGAAACCAAGAAACCATATGTATTTTCCAATGTAATCAGGGGATACGCGCGTAGCCCGTAGGTATTGCCCACCCACCTTATTTAATCCCTTAATCGCATCTTACGACACCCACGGAACTAGATGGGGTGGTCTGATCTTGGCCGGGACATACGGGGACTGACGACATTATTATATTCCGCACTGAAATGAACAATACAGTTTACTATGTACGAAAATGTTACAGCAATTCGTATTTCTTTGTTGTGGAAACGTCGGTGCTTGATTTAACTCGGTAAGTGTCAATTTCAACGTACTTACTCGTATCTATAGATAAGCCCGTCTCAGGATGCGATAAGTGCTCCAATGAGTGGTTCAATTTATCACAGTGTCACCGCAGTCTGCTTGCTACGTACACAGCACCCACTCAGACATTGTGTAGAGCGGTGCAGTCATGCAGCGACACTGAATATAATTGATCTCGGGTTCTCGGTGCACAGTCTACGACTAAGTCAGGATTATAACAAATTCGGTCTGAAAGTTTTAACAATGTTATTACTCGTATTCATACAGTTTCAAAATACAAACACGATATTGATTTGGTACGCTCAAATACCCACACAGCTTTACCCGGGAATTAATCTATTTGTACTGGACCAATAAGAAACATCTATAAACATTTGAAAACTTAATTAGCGCTCAGTTATTTAGCCATGAATCATTGAGTACATTAATCAATGGATGACGGAAACATAATGAGTCCGCTTCCTTTCACGTCATTATAAGAATTAACTGAAAGAAAACAAGTAACTCTGGCGCCTCGATAATGGGAAGACTGTTAGGCTATTACGGTACAGTTATATATTGAAACAGTACCTACTTACCTTATATACTTATGTATAGGTATGCAGCAGTGTTGATGTAGGAACATTGTTTGGTTTAGAGTTCTTGGAGAATTTTCCATCCTGAAAGGAAAAAAGGGTCCGGCGTTATTTAAATACATATTGACTTTTAATGTTCTTGCAAACGGTACTTATCATCTGAGTCTCCAAAGGATTTTTATTGATTTATGATTAAAGAAAATAATAAATATAAGTACGCGTTTGGCTCAGTACTTCAATATTAGTTTGATAGTGTTTTAAATCTTAGGAATACAACTTTAAAAATATTTAGATATAAAACCATAGGTACGCTAAATCTTTTTATTTATGTAGGTATGGGTTTTAAAGCCCGTACTTTCGAAGCGGCTAGCTACTTGTACTTTTGTATTTTGCATATAATGCGATGTATATTTACATTTTTGCCACTGTAAACAACTAATTCGCCGACCAGACGTCGTAGTGTAAACGAACGAGTGGCCTCCCTAATTGCTCTCTTGAATGTGATGGAGAAGTCTTATTATGTACCCACTTGTACACACATCTGTGTATGTGCGGGGACTTTCACAAATGTACTTAATGTAACGGCTGGGTAACTCGCGGCTCGGGCTCAGGGTAATTATATCAGCTGTGCACAAAGTGTTCATTAGCACCTCTACTTACTAGATTTTACAGTTGAATAGCAAATGATGTTTACGTTACGACGTAATGACGTTTATGCCATTAACAGAATTGTGTGAGAGCGAAACGTCTGCTTTGTGAGTCTAGATTACGTTGTCGTCGTTTGATACTTTCGTAAACTGTTTGATACGATTTATTTAATTATTTCCATATGTTTTTTTTTATCTGACAATCAATCATAGAATATACATTCCTCAAGCGTTTTCCTGTTTCACAATAATAAAACAAAAATGGTACCTACCACGGACCATTTTTCTATTGATTACCAAAACAATAACATATGCACATGTATATGCGTTTGTGCCGGAATGATATGGGATGGTATATAAAACTTTGAAAAAGCACAAACGCCGAGAGTTATCTCAACCATATACTTACACCATATTTACCGTTTCGTAACGGATAATAGGGACAGGTTATGATGACTGGTTTCCGGACTGACGTCATGTCCGAGCCCCTTGCATCCTATATGCTTCTGAATTTAATGCCAAAATTAAGGGGCATTTTGGAAAGTATGAAAAATATTACATATTTCAAGGTATAAGCTTAATTCTTACTTCTTATAAAACCTGTAAGTACGAACAGCTTCAGAGAAAAGGAACCCCCCAAGACTTTAAAGATTATCGCCCGAGCGCGCTCGAGCCCGCCGTCGCTCGTCGCTCGAGCGATGGCGGGCTCGAGCGCGCGCTCGGGCGCGTCACGTGGCTCTGGCCTCAAGCAGCTCCCTCCCCCGCTGCCGCGCGGCGCGGCGCATCCATCTCTGCCCGAGCATCCACCGATCCCACTCAAATAATTATTTGCAAGTTTTTAAATAATAATTATAATATGGTATTTTTTCGGCTTGTTGCCCGAACCGTATCCCAAGAATAACTTAACTTACAAAAAGACACTTTCCGTGCGATTGAGGATACGAACCCGCATCACCAGGCGCCAGCCGATCACATAGACCGCGCCTTATACCACTAGACTATTGAATCAGTTAGCCATCTTAACGAAAATTTGAATAGCTTTACTCCTTTTATCGAACAAGGTTGATAACGGTCTAATCTTCTAGATATTAAGGTTTAAATTTCAACTTCCACCACGTATTATAAATACTAACACCTTACCGTCTTGTTTTACAAAATGCAATTCGTAACTCCTCAATTTACTAAAAGATAAGGTTGAATTTTGCATAGATTTCTTGTTTGGTTGAATAGAATGTGCCTGATTCCGATTGTTGCACTACCTACCGTAATTTTAGTTCAGAAACTTAACTAGCTGTATGAACTGCGAGTTAAGGTTGAATTTAGAATACTTCTTCGCCTTATTTACTAAACTGTGATTGAGGGTATAATTACTTTTCAAATCGTTTCGTTTTCGTGTCGATCCGCTTGTGCGTAATTATCTTCGTCGAAATATTAAGTATCCAATTTATTAAGTGTTTGAACAGTTGATTATATTAACCGATAGTATTGTTCGATTAATAACTTTTTGAAGGCTAGAATTAAATAAACTGACGACTGAGGGAAACTGACCAGTGATACGCGGACTCTAAAATTGTTGTTCTCTGGGAACAGGAACAAAGCATAAAGAACGAGATATGGCCATAACGGTAAGATTTACGTTATACACATATATGTATTTATTGTTGCAATCATGTTGCATTATTACTGACAAGTTGGATTTTTTTATGTATTCCTAATATTATTATTTTCGTTCCAGAGAAAAACAGTTCGTAGATGGATACAAAGGTATCATGCAACTGGTGGTGTGAAATGTGATCGCCAAGGCCTTCGCTCAATAATTGTTTACACTAATGAATCGGGGCGACACCGTAATATTGTGGAAGTTCACTCAGTGACACCCTTCAAAACTACGCGTTCAAGTGTGACTTCAAGAAGTGATAGACAGTGACGGCCATCCTCTCCGTTATTAATAAGCAATTTACTCGGCAGATTTATTGTGTAACTGATCTGATAAAATTACATTGGAACGTATGAGCAAGTGTTAATAATTCCCAATATTTGTGGAATCATTAATTCGTAGTTAATCAAAAATAAACAACCTTTATTATTATCAATCCAGATGCTTTTGTTTACAAGTAGTCTTGTAATGTGTGATGCACCATCTGACCTCACATATTTTTATAATTTCTAATGTTGTGTTAAATAAGGGTTATCAGAAAATGTGATAAAAGAGAAAGATGTATATTGCTATACTTTTATAGTTTAGCATGTTGGTTCTTCCTCTGTAATTCACAGGCACAAATGACAACATTTAATTTTTTAATCTTTTTTTCCGATAAGATCATACAAAGTATAAAAAATTAATGTTTTCACAACTTTAAATGAATAAATATTATTGTAGTTGTTTCTAGAAAAATCTATAAATGAACCGTTATCTAATGTTAAACATTCTAAACCTCACCCAGGGTATCTATTTTGTGTTTAGTTAATATTCTAAGTAAATAACCCCAATTTAACACACATAGAAAACTGTATATTCAACCGTGAAGTGGATTCCATGAAGTCCTAGAAATGTAATTAGAGAAATAAATGAATATTGTTTATGCAACATGCCTAGATTTTCTTACAAACCTCATACCTACTTCAACATTTGATTTCTTAAATAATAATTAACAAAAATCACATAATAACCTATAAAAGAAACAAAAAAAGAACTTCTCGTCCGAGGATTTGAACTCGAGACCATCGAATTGTTAAGCCGCTGTCTTAACCACTAGACCAACACGCCATATACAATACGTTACAAAAAACTTAAATGGGTTTAATGTCATTCCCAAAAGGGGTTCCCTTACTTTGAAGCGGACTGTACTAATTGCTCAACTATCATTCAGTCTACAGAATATTTAAACCTACACCTGCACCCTAATTGCGTAACACACTATCAATCTCAATCTCAACCTTAATCACTGCAGGATATTGCTAATCCAGTGCTTCATATGTTCGAAAAATTTGTCTGCACAACGACGCAAATAACGCAATGAATGTTGTCACGTTAAGTGCGAAACGAGGCCTAAATGACCCCGCATGCAACTTCCTTGTGGTGCGGCAAGGAAAAACGTGAACATCTCTGTCGTGCGAAGGGCATAGCTTTGGTTTGGTGCAGTATAGAAAAGAGATAAATGTATATTTGAGATGCGCTAATGGTCCCGGACTCGGTGGTATACCTACCTTGGTACCGGATGTTTTAGGCCTCGTACCGCACTGAATTAATATAATTTTAATGCAGTGCGGAACGAGGCTAAAACGTCCCATATCCCCCCGGACCTCGTACCGCACCCAACGCGAGCTTCCCGCGATTAGTGTTGTGCATCACGTCGATTGGAGAGCACGTCCTTTTACATCGCCGACACGGCCATCCTGATCCATCCATCCATCCTCTCAGTGCAAAAAATCTTATTGTCTACCCTGTTATAATGAAAAACACTCATAAATATGTACAAGATATAAATTGAGATTTTTATAAAAAAGTATATTGTTACTGATTTTTTAAATGTTAATTCAAGTTTTAATAAGTGTATTTTTAAAGCCCGAGGCAGAATAAATAGGATAGTTTCTTTTCTACTTCTGGTTTTCTTTTTTTTCTATTCTATGAACCGCATTAAGATTTTCACACAAAAATAGATAAACGTCGTTGCGTCGATATTATTTTTCCCATCACTAATCTTAGCGAAAATTTACCCTATTTCAGTGCGTTACGAGGTGTATAAGATCCCATATTTTTTTTTGCCAATAAATTCCAAACTAGCTATCAGATCCAGGGGCGACGGTAGATTAGGGTTCATCAATTCACTGTCTATATCGATAAGGATCAAAATTTTCATTTATCTTTGATTTCGCGCCAGAAAATGGATTTTAGTCTGTTAAAGCAGGTGGGGTCTAATAGACCTCGTGTCGCCCTAACGTCTGGTCACGGTGCGGGCCGATAAGACCTCGTGCCGCAGGAACGGAAAGTTTGCAAAAATTGGTGCCGCAGCTAACGTGTTAACTGTCAAAAAGAAAGCCATTACTACTGATAGCGATAGCATGTTACGCAGGGTAATTCCCTGCTGTTTCATAATATATAGGTACCATAAATTGAAACATTTTGTCCCCAAGTTTAGGATATATTGCAAGTTAGGGATCGACACAAAATCGGGTTTATTAGATTGATATGAAAACTTCGACATAGATAACTTGGCTTGGATACTGGCGAAGGCCGCATAAGTTACACACCTATGTAAATTATTCGAACGGACGAAGTAGCTAGCTTTACTCGTTTTTTAACTTAGACAACTCTATGTACTTAATAGAATGTACGTTTGGTTCAAAGCCGCGAATCACAAGTAGTTAGTCGGCGTTTGAAGTAGTTGTTAGTTTACGAACATCCGGTAACGTCGAATGTAGCGCGAACACGATGTTAATTAGAAGCAGCAACGACAAGACGGATAACATTATACATACTAATACATAGTCGAATCAAAGGATATATCTACTTATTCATACGCAGAAATAAGACTGGTACGGAAAATTACCGCTAAGTAGGTATTTATGTAGCCAGACATTCTGGCTGTTTTCATTTATATTTCAGCTAAGTCATCTGATTGATAGAGATGTCGTGAGAGGCAAAATTAGAGCATTTTTGTAGGCAGGTTTCGTAACATTATATCTTCACGAAATACCTAATTAATTATCTACCGTATAAATTATGCTCCTAAATACTTACTATGTTTTTGGGTTCCGTACCTCAAAAGGAAAAAAGGAACCCTAATAGGATCACGAAAAAAAAATCAAAACCCGGGTACTTCCCGTTGACCTAGAAAGAAGCAAGGTCTCACAGCATAAGTAAAGGAAAAAGTCCACAAATTGTTAACAAGTAGTTTTATCACATAAAAAAGTACCCATTATTATTTTTATTATGACTTTGACATATCTTAGGACTCTGGGACCCCGGACCTTTGAAAGGCATACGAGGGGCCGAAGCCAACTCGCGGAGGCCCGTTAGACGCTTTCAATGAAAGGAGGCACCAACCGACGATTATCCCTATCCCTGTAGGCACTACGGACGAACCCCGGTTGGTGCAGGACTATTGCAGAATATGGAAACAAAATATATTGGGCTATTTGTTTGGGTGGCTGTAGTGGATCGGTAACTTTGAACTATGGAAGCACTATGTCCCCTGGGCCCTGCCTGACCAATGATAGTATAATATTCATATTCACAGATAAAATGGCGGTGACTTGCACACTCAATAATGGTCAAACCGTCGCTAGCACATAGTGACGTAGCGATAAGGGACAACATGTCCTGAGATGCTTGAGGTGTGGAGAGGTATTCCACGGCTATCAGAACAATCCCAAGGAAACGGTTTGATTTGTACTTATAATCTTGTCGTTTCGTTTTGTATAACGTTTGCAAGTCTTCTGGAAGTTTGTTAAGAAAAACGGTACTAAATATTCTGCAACCCTCATCCCGTACACATGATTAAATTTTGAATTGGTATACTGAACCTGAATTTCAGGTTCAGTAAACCCTGAAGTAGTACGAGCATTACTCATATTATTAACATAAGGTAAGTATTCTGTCGGACCTACAAGTAATTGAAACCTGGCCCGATCCCTGCTTGGAGGAAAGCCTTGTATTATACTCATTTTGTATTTTAACCGTGTTGTATCTGTTTGTGTGCTAGTAATAGTTCTAATAGTGGCCCTTGTATTCCATTTTGTGACAACTTGTCAAAAAGTGTGTCACAACGGAGAATATTGAATACTCAGCTAAAAAAAGTGTCTTGAGACATGTTTATTGACTTCATCGGTAAATTCTCGTAATACTTGTGTCGTACTCTTATTTTCCTGAAATCCATTTTGTTTATTGTTGATTATTCCGTGTGTTTGCGAGCAGTTATTTATCTAATTACAAATGTAACGTTCTAAGATCTTATCTAAACAAGACAATATAGTGATAGGACGATAATTATTGACGTCATCACGCGAGCTCTTTGTGTTTATTGGACATATCACCCCTATCTTTAAAAGGTACCAGTGTGCAAACAGCAATTATGTGTAATAATTAGATTAATTAAAGTAAGTAGTTATACTTAACATCTTTACAACTTATGTCGTCGTATCCTGGGCTTTTCCTATTGTTCATTTGCTTGATGATTCGTTTAACCATATCCTCTCGTGCAGGTTTCACTCTTATCGACCTACCAGGAATGATCTCGTACGTAAATTTGTCTAAGTATAAGAGTTGGTTAGGTTCTTGATATTAGAATATATTAGAATCAAATTCAGTCATAAAAGTGTTGGCCATATGGATTTGTTCGAAAAGTTATAAGTAAGTAAAATGTGTTCAATACATTGCATAATTTTGGATTTTTAGTATATTTCAAACTTACATTTGTAGTTGGAGAATTGACCGTGACTTATATCGCTATGGGGAGAACATTTTTTCAAAGCTTGTTCTTGCGGTAAATTAATCCCAACTAGGTACGGATCCCGTCATGTCGTGTCATGGTCTGACACGCACGTAGCTGGTTTTTTTATTATTAAAATCGAAACATCTACCAGTTCATACAGCCAGCCATACGTAATTGAAATACCCACGACCGTTATAATTAATGTAAGTGCACTCAACATAACACTTCATTTTTGGCAGCTAAACTATGAGAAAAATGCTTCGTCGCTCCGCAAATGCACTGCCGAGACAGCTGTTCTATATAGTATTTTAAGTCAATTTCTGCAGGCGAAAAACTTTTCCAATTACATGAACTAAATGTGGTGGATTATAACGACCAACTTTGACCGCAAATGATATTTCGGAGACAAACTATTTCCACAATAAGTATTAACACTGGGCTGCGTGTTTAATTAAAGTTCTTTTCTCCACGTTCCGGTGTTGCTAATAAATTAAAAGGTTACATTCGCTAGCTATCTGGGTAAAGACGAGTAGGTATGTGGATATTTATAGGTAGCCCCACCGTATTTTAAGTCTCTCTTACACATGTTGTCTACATCTCTTTTTTACCTAATTTCCTATAGCAGGTATCCTGGAAGAGATTTCTTTAGAAATAAGCATAACCTTTTTGTGCGTGTGTTTCTGTTCCTTTTATGTGTGTGCATAAATGGTTAAATAAATGAGAACAACCTACAGCTAATATGACTAATATTAACCTATAAAGCAGATAGAATAATCTAGCTAGATATAGGCCATGCATTCCATGTGCTTACGTTCTTGCTAGTTGGGAGTACCTAGGTAGGTAATACGAAGTTTTCACAGAATAATCCTAGCGCACAACTGTAAAGTTTAAATGATATAGTAAAGTAAGTACTAAGTAGCTAAATAAGTAAATGTGACGTGGTTTCTATGATATTATGTTTAAACTCCTATTTAGAGCAGCCGTAACTTGGGCTTAATTAAATACCGAATTCGAGTGAGGGGAACGAATATAGGAGGCTATCGTGCTGCAAGTGCTGCAACGTAACATTCCCATCATAGTTCAGTGTTCGAGCACCATGAGAGATAATTTACATACGAATGCAGCGCAGACATTACACGCCAGCATCATGTTTGAATTTCAGACAGAGGGCTGGCAACGAGCTTATTTCTATATTTCCAACATTTCGCTGTTCTTGGCATTTCCGGACAGGGAAAAACCGAACAAAACAAAATTTATTCACGCTACTCAACTACCAGCGAATACAGTACAGATTCTATAGTGTTTTTTGGGTCGAATAATGTTATTCGTTTTCTCTATGTGGCCTGACAAACAAAACGATTAAGTATATGATTATTGTGGTGAAACTGCTTTGTGGTAACTTTTTGTTTTCACTTGTCGCTGAGTACGACAATGTCAGCAGAAAGGGACAGACGAGAAAACTTATAGGTGCTTACTTACTTACCTAACAAAATCATAATAACATCAATATTAAAAAGTTTTTTGATTGCTCATTAGATCCTGATTTAGAAACTGTTTGGTGAAGAGGCTAAGATTGCTATTGTCAGCTGTTTTGGTGAAATAATATTTTGCAAGAAAGTTTTCTTCTGTAGCAAATCCTGATAAAAGAACTATTTTTTACCGTTTCTTCCTTTATAATTTAGGGCACATTAGGTAGTTTTCTTTTAGGCGCCAGCTATGTTAGAAAACTGATTGGACCCCCAATCCCAATCGTAGGTAGGTCCAATCAATATCGTAGGTCTACCTACGTTGTTAAGAGGAAATGCGGGTGATCGTTTCTCATAGAAACGCTCCCGCCTGTTTTCTTTCTAGTTAATGACGATAAAGCAATGATTTTTTACAGAATAATAAATATTAACTACTTGTATGTCCCTATGTTTTCCTTACATTATTTTTATAAGCACTAGTACCCTCACAAAAAAAGCCGACTTAAACCGCTGTCAACAGAGGCCTAGTGTACAAATTTGACAACTATTAATGAAAAATGAAAAACATGTATCCTTATGAAATATCTTTGAAATTGGTCCAACCAATATTGGAGGAGGAAAAAGGCGAGAGCCAAATCTCGAATTACGACTTTTTACTTAGGATTTTTCAAAAGTCTCTCCGACCGCATTTCCTCTTAATTACTTTCTTAAATGAACTTTCGATAACGTCATGTTCGTACATTCACCCACCAGTTATCACGTAGAGCGGCATGCGTCGCAAAATCAACTCTATTTCGTTTTGATGTCTGTCGATCGAACGTTATGAAATTCTACAGGAAATTGCATTTTGCGCAAGCGTAAAATTAATTTATTAACACTGTCAAGCAAGGAAAAATAGCAAGGTAATTACCATGCTTTAAAAGAGCACGTCTGCAAATAGATACTATAACAGACTCACGAAAACATAACAACAGCAAATTGGTCAGTGAAATGGGTTCGATCATATTTCCAAAGATAGGAAACAATGCAATTATCAGATAAAATCAGGATTTAAGGTAAAATATATTGGACTGAGCGGATTCGGAGTACGTGCAATACTTAGGGATTTGCACTTTATGTGATATCAAAATACTTACTACTACGAGTACTAGCTACTTATTTGTTTTCTACGCAAAAATATTGGCATTATGTTTTACAAATAAGGCAGATCCCTCCAGTGGTTCGACGAGCTTCGTTTGAAGGGATTACTTACAAGGCTGCCTACACAAATAGGCCTCGGTTAAGCCGAGATTAACATTCTAGATTATAGAAATTACCAAAAAGATGTAGCATTTAAAAGTCAAAGTTAAATTTATTTTGCGGACATGCGGATAATATAGTTTCACTTAGGCCGCCTTTGGACATAGAAATAACATCAATTTAAAAATAAAAAAACATGCTCCACATAGGGTACCTGAGGACACGCGTTATGAAGGTTTAACTTTATATATAAAAAGGTACCTTGAACTGTTAATCTTAAAGTAAAAATTGAGCAGAGACTCCATTCAAGCTGGCAGCCCGCCCACTAGGAAGAAAGTTAAAAAGTTTTCAATGTAGGTAGGTATTGTACTACTTAGGGTAGGTACCTACTCATTGACAGTATACCCAGAGTAGCTGTACCTACATCCTTTTCATACTATATATTCCAAACCTGCTAACTCTTAATGGAAACTAAGAAAAAAAAGCCATTAATTACGAGGCTTAAAAACTCTCTAACAGAATTTTGCAGACATTAAAAGACTCTAATTGCCGGCTGGAGATCCTTTGGCCTCATTCCAAAGCGATGCAGCGGTTGCTCTGTGAAAGATGAAATCAATGGAGTTATTAACAAAAAGTATGATCAAAAATAAATAACTCTGAAAAATGTTGCTCATAGCTACAGGCAACATTGAGTAGATTGAAAGTAGGTACTGTCCGTTCACAGTTATTTTACCTCTGACAGCAGCAACCTTATTATAACGAGAATAAAGATCACAATGATATGGACAGACTTGTCAAGTTGTCAGTGGCAGCAACCCAACATCAACCATAATTAAATGAGAATAAAGATCACGTAGGTGACGTTGACAGTGATGCAAAATCAGAGGTAGAATAACCGAAAGAGGCTGTCTGTCATATCATTCGTGTGGCAGAGACGACACCAACGTTCTACAATGTAGTAATTTTTCGAAATCTTTATTACCTGTTTTCACCAAAACCTAAATGAATGCCTAAATAA
The DNA here is from genome assembly GCA_947508005.1 of Amphipoea lucens. Taxonomy (NCBI): domain Eukaryota; kingdom Metazoa; phylum Arthropoda; class Insecta; order Lepidoptera; family Noctuidae; genus Amphipoea; species Amphipoea lucens. The sequence goes on from OX382358.1 coordinate 11,466,745, forward strand.
ATACGCGCTGATGGATTTTTAACTTTTGGCACCTTTTGTTACCGAAAACGGGCATAAGTGCCACATCAACGGTCGCACATTGTAGGTACCTACTGTAGACCACGACACTGGTGGTGAAATAACTAGTCTTAGGTATACTTACTGGATTTTTCACAAGTGACGTAGGTACGTACCTGGCTTCTTATTAAATTGAAACTCCGTACTACGCTGGACCCAAGATCAAAGTGTTACCACCGACGTGCGGTCAACTGTACCTACTAGTACTACATTTTGTCCGGCTTTGTTCACATAGCCAATGGGATTATCTGAAAATATTTATTGTTTAGGTCCCGCCATTCTTTTATCAAGAGGTTTAAGGATTGCAACGTTACGTCCCATCTATATCCACGCTGTAGTGTTTCGTTTTTTGTTTTTATTCGGGTTCTCTCTGTTCTTTTTCATAAGTATTTAGTAATTAGGTAAGATACAGGTACGTAGGTACAGTCAACAAAAGAGATAAGGATGCAGGATCGTCGGATATAGTGGAAGTTTAGTAAGAAACCGATGGATGTTCTCAAATAAAATTTAATTTTATTCATAGAAAACAAACAGCTCATTTATCAAATTAAACAGGCGACAACATCCATCGGTTTCTTACTAAACTTCAACTATATCCGACGATCCTGCATACTTATCTCTTTTGTTGACTAAACATGACATTCTTCACATCTCCAGCATTATTATCAGTTGTAATTAAACAAGAAAACAAATTTAAGTCAGTGGGTAGTTTCAACTAGTAGGTAATAAAAGTAGTTAACTAACCTATACCCCTAACTGAACTGCCAAACACTCATCAATTTGTTCGGGTTCTACCTGAAACTCAATTTTCAATCAAAAAGTTATGTTGTTACTTTTTAGTTGATTTCCTGTCGAAAGAACAGATTGGCCGACAATCAAGCGATTCAGTTACTATGAATGATCTTCTAAATAATTAGATGGACATCCTTGTACCTAAGTACCTACACGAATGGAATGATAGAGGTGTGTGATGAGCTATAGCGGACAAACGCGTTAGACGCACTATTATGTTGACGAGCTGAGAGGCCTAGAATTCCCTGACTAGGGCTGCCGAAACGGAGAGCAAAATTGGGAAAAGAAAGCTTCGTTTTAGCCACGCTACAAATATCGGATTGTAGATTAGCAAATTCTTATTTTGGGTGATTTAGATTTTACGATTTAAGTTAAGACACAACATTTAAGAGAGAAAGGTTTCTATCAGGGAGGTCAAAGTCAAAGCATTTATTTCAAATAGGCACATAAAAGACACTTTTAAACGTCAAAATTTACATTAAAATAGAATTGATTCTAGTCGCCACTTCCAAAAGGTAGTTTTCGTATGGAGAAGAATGGGCAAGAAACTCCACCGTTACTCTTTTAAAAAAATGTTTTACAATATTTGGCATAGGTACATTCATTATATTATGTACGAGTATAATAATATGTGAGGACGATGCACCTAAAATACAATTACTATACCACAATTGGTAAAAGAATTAAAAACGAAACCATAACAAATAAATTAATTATCTGATAGATACCTACATGGTGCTCACATATTTACAAACATGGTAAAAGTAAACGATTTTAACTAAAAAACAAAAGAAATTAACAAGTAATAGGTAAGTCAGGGTGTGAGTAATGAATGTAAATCAATGTAAAAAAATAATAAAATATTACAATTAAATTAGCAACCAGTTTGATTTTGTCTGGACTCTAGATTGTCCTATGGAGCAGGATTAGCATGTTTCCAAGCGTTCTTATCTTGGATATAATCTTCTAGTTTATAGTATGCTTCTTTACAAAGTGTACGTTTAATGTGAGTTTTAAATTTTCTTTCATTTAATTGCAATATATCACAAGGTATTTTATTGTAACATTTGACACAGTACCCCATAAAAGATGTATGTACTTTGGTTACCAGGAATACTACGGTTGCAAGCACAGAAATAAAAAGAATCCTTTTTATATTGGTAGGAAAACTCTTTCTCGGAATTCAGATTCCTATTGATCCACTGTTAGAATCATAAAACAGCTGAAGCTATCGATTTGCTAGATACTCTTAGACTACCATCCAGTGGCGTGCATTGGTTTTCAGAATAGGTAGGCACTAGGCCGGGTCTAGTCTAGGCAAACGCGGTCACTAATCAGAAAAAAAAGTGAGAATTGTGGTTATTTGAGTTGTCATGCCTACTTAAGGTGAATGCGTAGTTGTAGCCCGCGAAATTCAATTTTTCTTACGTTTTTTGCAATTTTCAGGTCAGTGTCAGGTTGTATCTTGATGAAAATTTGATTCGCGACTATAACAGGTACGTATTCACAGAATTATAATCATCAGAATCATTAATACATCTGTTTAAGTTAGATTTCTACCACCAACACTTTTCCATACGAGATTTGTTCTTAACGGTAGAAATCTAACTTAGAAAGATGTATTAATGATTCTAATTATTATAATTCTGTAAATACGTACCTGTTATTGTCGCGAATCATATTTTGATCAAGATACAACCTGACACTGACCTGAAAATTGCAAAAAACGTAAGAAAAATTGAATTTCGCGGGCTACAACTACCCATTCGCCTTAAGGGTGACAAATTGCGAAGGTCAAACGTCATGGTATTTACGCGGGAGACGTACGTATTTTTAATTTTGTCGTATTAACTTGAACGAGTAAAGACCAATGACAATGTGCGAATAGTACGAGAGCCGAGTAGGCCGTCCGGCGACTGCCTACTGCCGCGCGTGTTTATATGAAGATTTTGTTTTTTGTTAGGTATGATAATTTAGTGAGTTTTTTAATTGCCCCACAATTAAAAAACTCACTAAATTATCATACCTACCACACACTAAAATGTAATTGGCAGGCTTATGTTGATATATCGAGGTAGGCACTGCTTATACGCCTATATGCAATGCACGCCAGTGCTACCATCATCCGTTTATCTCGCGAAAATAAATGTTCTTTGTTTCATTGCATGGTACCTAATAATGCAACAAACTTCCCGATCTCTTTAGGTACTTATCCATCACTATTAGTTAATCTTACTTGATCATTAATAACACTATCTACAAACGCCCTTCCCCTATAAGAGTTTATAATTAAATAACAACAGTTCCCTCTGAGACCAACTTTTGGGATGCTTCAGGTACAGTTTGCCAATGGTGTGGTGTGTATCGTGGTGGGTATTAACTTTGAAAACACCTGTTTAATAGCCTATCAGGATTTGATACCATATTTATAAAAGTGATAAGACTACTATAAGTAGGTAAGTACTACAATTGATAGGGGAGTCCGGAAGAGTTGAACCCCCTTAACATGTGCTTGGGCGCTGGGAGTGGGGAGCAAGAGGGTGCACTTGCACCTCCCGGGCTTCAAAATAAAATATAGATGTAAAACATACAGAACCAAACAAATTATGCATAGCATAACATAGCATGCAATGCATGCATGGCATAGCATGCATGGCATCGAATGAATGGAATAGCATGCATCCCATGCTATACATGTTGAACTTTTCCAAGTAGGCGTGGATGGCCAAATCCGGATCCGGAGGACTCTTTTGAGTACTTTTCGCTATTCCTCATAGTTTCTAATTTGGCCATCCAGGCCCACTTGAAAAATTCATCCTGTATAGTTAGTAGTAGTTAATTTGTAGTTTTATTACTTTTTTTTTCTGCGCGATTACTAAACTACATTTGCAGTTGGAGAATTGACCGTGACGTATCAATGTATGGAAGAACATGTTTTTTAACTACAATTTTTTTTTGTTTGTTTTTGGGATAAATTCATCCTAACTACTGAACCCTTCATTGTGCGTGGTCCGACCCGCACTTGGCCGTTTTTAGGGTTCCGTACCAAAATGGTAAAAAAGAACCCTTATGGTGCGAGTCTGTCTGTCCGTCTGTCACAGCTGGATTTCTCAAAAACTACTAATGCTATCAACTTGAAATTTGAAAAAGTTGTAGATGACGTTTGCCCAACTATCTTGCAAATAAGAAAGAAATAAAAATGTTTTTGTTTTTTTGCAACAGGGATTGAAAAGGTTTCTGAAAAATTCGAAGTGGGGCTACTAGGGCATGTGGAGTATCATATGAAAGAACGCAGTTTGCACATTCTCAAACATTTTTTTTAGCGCACCGCATAGTTTTCGACTTTTGATGAAAAAAGTAAAAAAAAAAATTATCGTTCCCCCCTTTATCTCCGAAGTTTGCATAGAGAAAAATCTGAAATTATTCTATGTGATACCTAGAAGTTAATGTAAAGATTCCAGGAAAAATAAAACGATGTCTTTAAATAGCACACTTTTTCAGAAGTCATCAACAAATTTACATTAAGCACTGACCTAAAACTGCAATATTTTAAACCGTAGCGCGCAATGTTAAAATTCTCTGATGGATATAGGCCTCGCCAATGAAAATGTAAAAACATAATATTATTAAGATGGTACGGAACCCTCAATGCGCGAGTCCGACTCGCTCTTGACCGGTTTTTTTCACTTACAACCACCGATATGAAATTAGATAGAAATAGTTTTATTTTTACCCGACTACGGCGAAGAAAAAAGGAGGGTCATGATTTTGACCGGTATGTATGTATGTACCTATGTATGTCCATCTGTTCCCTCATAACTTTAAAAGTACTACTACCACTACTACTTTAGTAGTACTATTTGACGCTATGTGACGTCACACTAAATTCAATATGGCGCCCTAGAGAAGTAATGAGTTTAAAAATAAATATTTTGGGATGGTGCCTTGTGGGGTATCAAATGAAAGGGCTTAATTAGCACATTTCAAAAATACAAATATTATTGAAATAAACCTCAAAATAATTAATTTAAAAAAGTTTAAAAACTAAAACCCGACTACTGAAGAAAGTGCTTTCTTGTTTCATCCTTTCAGTACCTAGTCGGGTTTTAGTTTTTTTTTTTTACTTTTTTTTTTATCTTACCGTAGATAACTTTTAATGTTAGTTTTGTATTTTCTTCAACACAATCATCATAAAATATAGTACCTATACAACATTATTTTTAGTATACCTATGCGAAACCCGAAACACGTGTCTAGTATTTTTATGTAAAGAATCTATGTACAAAATTTCAAAACTGTATCATGAATAATCACCAAGTTATAAGCTTGTTATGTTACCTGTTTGTCCGTATGAAATCATGGGCACCGCGTGCCTAAACGTGCCGCGCGGCGATTGTATTGTAATTAACGGGTGATAACATTTTCCATCACACTTGCAGGCTTTGGACTGTCGTAATGGTCAAGTGTAGGTAGTTATTATAATGTACTTTATTCGTAAATAAATGCAGCCGTAAGCTACGAATAAGTAATTACTTATTCGTAAGCCGTAAGTGATACAATGTAGACAATGCGATTTGTTCAAAGTGGATGAAAAGTGTTAAACATCGCATTACTTAACCACAGCAGGCTGTAGGTATAAATAATAACTTTCTACAATTAACCATCTTGGCGTGTTTAAAAATGTTAATCATCACGGCAAAGCATTGTGTTCCACGATATTCTGATTGCTCCTCGTACCACCGCACTGCCACGGATACGTTATCACTGTTATCGTTGTTTCTGTGTACTGGACGTTTGTGTATGAGAAAGTCATGGTTACACGACACTTTTTACATACGATAGGTAAGTACACGATCAACCGAAACACAACTCGGCGGCCGCGCGCTCGCGATTATGCAGTTAGACCCACGCGACACGTACGCGCCAACCAGTGGTACCCGGGTGACTGAGGTTGCTGCACCCCCGCCCCGGTCGCCCCGCTCGCTGTGCGTCCGCGCCGCGCCATTGTGCGCGTATGGTAGATAACTACCTACTTAGTCGCTCCTCGGGGCACAGTATAATATACTCGGGGTGTCCAACTATTAACCTTTTTTAAATATTTTTGGGCCAAAATATAACATGGGGTAAAAATTATTGGAATCGATTCAGTTACTTATTCTGAACAAACTATATTCAGGTTTCGCATATACTAAAAATAATGTTGTATACCTATTACTCACTGACTAATGCGATCCACAGTGGCGATCGACAAAAATTGCGATATCCGTCGTCTGTTTTTTATCCTACACATTTAGCTACCTACTCGATTTTGTTTGATCACAACTACCGATCGACATTTAATAAATAGAGCAAATCTGTAGGTACAGACGCAGCACATCAACATACCCGAAACTGACAATTTTTCCCAATCAACTTTGAACCTTACAATAAAGTTGAAAATCTATTAAAGAAGTTTGACAGATTGTACTAGCTTGATGTGCTGGCGTCTGTACACATTATAGATACTATGTATTTGTCTGTAGTAGACATTATAGATAGGTATCGAGAATAATTAGATTTTGGCAGAGAAAAAAAACAAGTTTCCTGCCGCAATGCGGTAGACAAGACAACATAACTCTTTTACACAGTCTCCACTCTCCACCAATTTCAATCGTTCCACAGTTCGTCAATCGTTGAAATCGCTATTTTTTAGCCATACCTACCTACCTACCTACCGCGTACCAAATCATGAAATAAAGAGATGGCTTTACAAAAAAGTTCAGTTCTTATCAATTTGTAGCTATTACAGAGTGTTTATCAAAGAGACGTTTTATATAGGTAGGTAGGTAAGACTGGGAGTCTGCTTTTTTAACGTTTAAACGTCTTTATCGTTAATAAATGAACTCACGTTTGTCCGGCATATAGGTATCTACCAAACGCTCATTCATGAATAAAATAAACGACTCCAGGGGCATCGCCCCAGAACCATGTCTTTTCTTTTCACCTATCTACGTAAATCCTCGACCAATGTATTATTTACTAAGATTTACCACTGCGAAGAAAAATTTTACTGATTCTACATAGTTGCGAGCGCTCCTAGTCGTATAAAACATTGCAAAACGTTAGGTAGATATAGGTAAGTAGGTCGGTAAGTTGCCCTTCTGTACTTTCATTATTTTTGTGAAAAAGCGAATAGGTACAGACGCCAGCACATCAAGCTACCCGAAACTGTCAAATCCCAATCAACTTTGAACCTTATGCTTTATGAACGAAAACATTTGGGCCGCCATTTTGAAGTAAGTTCACGCTGACGCTGTCAGTGCTGCAGAATGCAGAAGCAGAATACTCGGAATCGTCTAACGACATTAATTAGATGTATTGTTGGCATAATTATATCCCTTTACAAAAATAAAAATCATCAATTACATCAATTACAAAACTGTTGTTTTTATTTGATCCAAAGGTTGCGGACCCCTGAATGTGTGTTTACAAAATAGCTTCTCGTGACGGGGACTTTAGTTATATTATTATATACCTAGTTCACAATATTCTGTCGGATGACTGTAGCGCCGCATTTGCAAGAAGGACTTTTCCAAAGGACTTTTCTTTACATTTTTTCACTCCCGCTACTACTCCTCCTGACCACAGTGACCACGCCTTACCTCGTCCATGAACTTATTATATTACCTATAAGTCCATGACCTCGTCCCAACAATAGAGAAACTTCATTTTATTTTTACTTTTTTTTTGTCAATTATATTTATGTAATAATTAAGAAAATTAAAAAACCTGACTGCAACCTTATACTAAAACTAACTGAAAAGCTAAAAACAAGCCCATTTTAAATTAAATAAAAGTTGGAAGCAGGCGGGACCCATTTGAGTTTGAAACTATAATAATGGGATGGGTCCCGCCTGCTTCCAACTTTTATTTAATTTAAAATGGGCTTGTTTTTAGCTTTTCAGTTAGTTTTAGTATAAGGTTGCAGTCGGGTTTTTTAATTTTTTTTTTTTTTATTTCCAGCTTTTTAGTTTACAAATGTGAAAGATTTCGCAGACGATTTAGTTCTTGGTACCTACGTGTTTTTTACGATTTGTCACTTTAGTTGTATATATTTTTGTAATCACCTTTTCAAACCCTTTATTTTGATATCCCACTCGATAGGTTTTGAGAAAACAAAATTTATTGAAGGCATAATATGGCACCAAAAATCCGCCATTTTGTTTTTTTTTTATTTTGATATACCCAGTGTCACTCTCACAGCAAATACGAATCTATCGACAACTCTCAAGCTAAAATCCATCGAGCCGTTCAGGCCGTAGAGCGTGCCAAACAATTATACGAACATACATACATACACTCGAAAAACATAACCCTCCTTCTGACGCAGTCGGGTAAAAAAAAGTATAACTGTAGTAGAATCTTCTGATGCGAGGCCAAAATCGGAACTAACGCCGCCGCCGCGTGCCAAACAATTATACGAACATACATACATACACTCGAAAAACATAACCCTCCTTCTGACGCAGTCGGGTAAAAAAAAGTATAACTGTAGTAGAATCTTCTGATGCGAGGCCAAAATCGGAACTAACGCCGCCGCCGCGCCGTCTTGTTTTTTCAATACAAATTCATAAAACTATTTCGGACACATACCTACGTTACCTACGTTACGATCACAGCTTGTTAGTGGCGGATTTACACATTTGCCGCCGACCTCTACAATAATGTCCCATGTCTTTTGTATACTGCTTCGCCTTTTCTTTAAAATAGGTACTTAAAATGTTCTCGTTGATCAGCTACGAAAAACTTGCAAAGAAATTTGGAAAGATCGGCAACTATGATAAAATCTACGGTGGAAGCCTGAATTTGAGCATTCAATTTGTTTATTCTTTCCAAAAAAACATGGTAGGTATATAAATATTAATCTTTTTTCAGTAAGATATTAAAAAAAATGTTAGCCCCAAATTTGCCGCCCCTAAAATCTGCCGCCCTAGGCTCCAGCCTACTCAGCCTATTGGTAAATCCGCCACTGGCTTGTGCTATTTTATCATCACACTGTGGTGGAACATGATTTTCATAATGCATAATTTAATTACATTTATTAGCCAACAACGACAAGGTTTGTGCCGGATTCACACTTAGTACTTGCCGCAATCTACAAACGTGTGGATGCATCATAAGTCAACTCACAACTCAAGTGATAAGCAGACACTTTAATTTGTGCACTAAAGCCGACATTTTATCTGATCGGCAACAAATGCTTCTCTGTAAACCCTTACAAATTTTTAAAGGTTCAGAAAGAAAGAAAATTCTTTCATGCATATAAAAATTAAGCGCTAACTCGAAGAAATGTAAATGCAACATCGTTTAACAAGCGTGTGAATCTGGCATTACAAGACACAACGTAGCATGGACCATCGTGTACATGCTGTGATAAATCTGAGTTGATTGTTTTTGTTGACAAATTTGGCTAAAAAGACGTGGTGTCCGATAATTTTTTTTTTTATGAAAATCATACAATTCATGGATATGGCGTAAATTGGTGTATGTGAAATAGAAATAGAAGGAAAACAGATTGTTCTAGAAATTAAATGATGGCTGCACGAGGAGACAGAGGAGTTTCAAGAGTACTAGATAAGTTAGAGGCATCAGTAAACTCTGGCCATTACTATGAGGCACATCAAATGTATAGAACCCTATATTTCAGGTACCAATCATAAATTTACGCTTCATGATATTCAAGGAAGTATTATCATGGATTATTAATACTTTGTTATGAACTTTCAGATACCTAAGTCAAAAAAAATATGCGGATTTACTAAATCTACTGTATAAAGGCTCAACGTTGTTGCTACAGCGTGATCAGCAAGAGAGCGGCGCAGATTTGGCTATATTACTCATAGACGTGTTGAATAAATCAGTAACTAAGCCATGTCACGAATGGATTGAGAAAATAGCAAAGTTATTCGAATTGATGAGTGCTAGTATACCTGAGAGGGAATCTTACCTCACCAATGCTGTCAAATGGTCTATGGACAATAACAAAAAAGGACACCCTTTTCTTCACCAGGTAAATTCATTACTCACAGTGGTTTCCAGCTGAATTATTATTCCATTGATGAATCTGACCCTATTTGTAAAAAAAAATTGACAATGCTTAGTAAATAAAACTGACTTACAATAAATTTGTCTTTGCTGCCTTGTTCAGGTTTATTTACAAGGGGGAAAAAGAGTGAATTTTTTTGTAGATGTAAACAGTACAGCTATTTGTTTCATATCAAATTCATAATCTTATATGGCTGGTGTTGGTAGGGTTCCCAAATTAACACTACATTACAACATTATTTCACTAACCTACTTGTTTATCAGTAGCTTACTAATATTTAATACTTTCAATGTTCACAATGTAGACACAATTGTCAAATAATCAATACAGGGAATGAGTTAAGATTAATAAAATTTAGTGTTTATTTTAGCTATTATTAACATTTTATTTAAGTTAAAAGTAAGCCAAATAATAACGGTCTAATGAAGTTGCCAGCAGTGCTATATTAAATTTTATCACACTTGTGGATAACACTTATCGTACTTTATTTTAGAGAATTGCTGAAGTTTATTGGAAAGAAAAGAAGTATGCAGCAGCTCACAGACATTTTTTGCACTCATGTGATGGAACAGCATATGCCAGTATGCTTGTGGAACTCCATACTACAAAAGGACTCAAATCTGAAATAGATTTGTTCATTGCCCAGCCAGTGTTGCAGATTCTTTGTCTGCGTAATATACAAATGGCTACAGAAACTTTTAATAAATACACAGGCCTACACCCCACGATAAACAATAATAAAGGGCCTCCATATATATTTCCATTATTAAATTTTCTATGGTTTTTATTACGTGCAATTGAACAGTAAGTAAAACATTATTTTGCAGTAAAATTGCATTTTATGGAGATAGTCTTCATTTGTACATACTAACATATAAAATATTTTTTCAGGAGACACTCACATCAATTTAAAATACTTAGAAGTTGGTATGCAATAAGTATTAAAAGGGATCCTAACTACTCAATGTATTTAGATAACATTGGTCGCATTTGGTTTGGCATAGAAATACCACCTGACAACAAGAATCCTAATTCAGTATTTGGAGGACTCTTGAAATCTATAATAGGTGAAGCTGATAGTTCTGATGAAGATGGAGACTATGTAGGAAGAAATGCTGCTGCCCCAGACCTAGACTAAATCAGCGAAAGTAAATCAGTTAACATGTCATTTGTTTTCTTTGACACATCTGGCGCCAATTAACCTGTAATACCTAAATCTATAATCATGAAGTTAATTGATATTGTTTTACATGTTGAATGTGGTTTACCTCAATACATACCAATACTGCTAATATACTTGTGCAATGTTCATGTTCAATATCAATCTTATCTTCATATTTTATTTTTTTTGTTTATTGGCAATCTGTTTATTAATATATTTTTAAGTTGTTTATAGTAAGCAGTTGTGGAGAGTATATCAAATTTAAGAGTTTCTTAAATTGATTGGGTTTTAGTGATCAAATGATGCAAAAAACATGAAATGCAAGAAAAATATTTTTTTAAGTGGGGCTCACTATTCTACAATACCTAACTCACACTAAGGCATAGTATGCACATGTTTAAACTATTATAGTCAATGTGCCAGACACAATTTATTGCTCATTGTTGACACATTCACTCAATCATTGATCTTTGTGCATCAAACCCTCATTATTATGTGATTTAAGTTTTAAAAATCTAGCTACAAGACAGCAATACAATCAACAATGAACTATAGTGTTAGAAATGGATGATGTAAGAGGTCAATTTATTGAACTTGCTATGTAAATATACTTTGCTTCTGCTTTGTCATTTTAAACCATTTGTTAGGAAGTTATAATATAATAGGTGGAAAGATTACTTTGTAAAAATTGTTTAACTTTTAATTTATTTATAACAAATTTATAGTAAATAAAATCATTATAGATACATTTTTATTATAGTAGGGAGGTAATTCAGTTGACAATTTGTAGATAACTGCTGGATACTTAGATGTACATAAATTATATTTGAATTCCATACCATTGTGAGCTAAACAATTGTAAAACTGAATTATGTAACACAATAATCATAAATACATGGTAATGATTTTAATTGAATTTATTATTGACTAACTATCTACCCTATTGTGTACAGTCAATTATATTAAATGGTGGAAAAATTGCTTTTGTTTCAACTGTGTCTAAAATAGGCGAAAAGCAAAAGCAATATTTACTGATGTACTAATTGCAATTGTAAAAATATCACATTATGTATTGGTGGATACACATACATACATACATAGTATAAAATACGTGTTTATCTTCCAATGAATATTTAAAAGTAACATAACATTTTTAAAGGTATGTGATTCTGTTATCTAGGTACTTAGTCAATGGAAGCTTAATATTATTATAATGTGACACATAAATTATTCAGCTCCTTATTGTTATCATTTACATGTTAAGATATAAATTTATCACTATAACAACTTTGCTATTATCACTTGACCCTGAACATTGCCACAAATGTTATTTATCAAGATCTTCTATTACCAGAGATGTCATTTCTCTAGAAAACTTTTTTATTTTGAGTGTTTCTTTACGAAGTTCCAATTTCAACTTTCTGGCCTTTAAATCTAAAGCTTGTCTAGCAATAAATCGGTTGAATTCATGGACATCAGGATGATTCATATATTCTTCAATAGGCATCCACTTGCATGCTTTAATTTCTATATCTGATTTGGTAATTGTTTCTGACGTAGCTTTTAACAATACAATCACATAAATATCAGAGTTCTCAAACATCATGTTGTGAGTATGTCTAAGTGTCACCATTGATTCAAAACTGGCATCAATGCCTGTTTCTTCTTTAACTTCTCTCACAGCTGCATCTTTGATATCTTCACCTGTAATTACGTAAAAGATAAACTTACTGTTGTGTATTGTTAAGTAGTAATAGTTTAAAGGTCTCAGCTTACCTCTTTCTACATATCCCCCAGGAAGTTTCCAATGCGGGACTTCAATATAGTTCTCAGCTACTACTAATATTTCATTTTTATCATTGAAAACCATTCCACCCACGCCAAGATTTGTATGACAGGCTGGTGGTAAGTTAGATGAACTATTAGGAAGCCATTTATACATCATGACAAAATCTCCCCGTGAATGGTGAAAATTGAAGCCTTCCTGAATGTAAAATAAACATTAATTATATTAATCACATTAAGCTTGTTAAATTAATTAGAATAAGTAATCTTTGGTTTCTTATTATAAACAATTAACAATATTAAACCATACATTAGCTAGAAGTGGCACCCAAGCTGCGTCTTTGATGTTAATTTTGAACCAGATACACCGTTTATTCAGTTCAGACCAATTTTTTAGTGAATCTGGAAATAGAATTGGAGACGAGAACGAGATAATTATTATACTAGGTAGACACTATTAGATAATTTTGGTAGATTTTAAGTTTTGAGACGACATTTTATGAACAACATTTAAAAAAATATAGAACTTACCATTCAACTGGTTTAAAAGCTGACTAATTTCACAAGGTTCTTTTTGAGAATCTACTGTGATTCCATTATATCTGTCTATTTCGCCTTCGAATATTTTAGATTCCATTTTTAATTAGGTACTGTTGAAGATACATTTAATTTTATTGTAGATAAATTGTTATATGCGATCCCGCTTTAAATTTTAAAAGGTTGGTTCTACTACGTTTCTAAGGTAAACTCAGATAACCCAAACCTACTTGCTCTTATCAATGTATGTTATTCGAGATTTTTTTTTTCTTTGGCAACTGAGCCAATGTCGACTATTCTGCCAGCGTCATGTGGTGGTTATTCGTGATGTTGATTTGATAATTTGTTAATAAGAAAATATTTAAAATAAATGTCATCCACTGATTAGATAGATGCATTGACATAGAAAAGTATGGACTGGAAATACCTACAAAAATAGGGTGCATACCTACAACTCATATTGTCTCATAAAATGGCTGCCATTGCTAGGGTTGTGCCAATCAAGGAAAATTGGTGTTACTGTATCGAGTATCGATATATGAATCTGCAGTGGCAAGAAGAGAGAAACAGATTGTCCATAAAAATAAAAAACGAGTTATTTATTTATTAAAACCAGTACCAGGTACTTAACAAAATAAACATTGTAAAAGCCAATTATTATTAATCGACTTCAAAGACGGAGGTTCTGTATTCGACCCGTATGTTTGTATGTCCGCGATTTTCTCAAAAAGTAATGAACCAATTTTTATAACTTTTTCGCTAATGTAATCTACATACTTTCAGGAAGGTTTTAGTATATAATACATTAGGTAATTATTCTTATGTACGAAGTTATATGCATAAATGTATGTACTACATCTCCGGCATTTCTATGATGATTCTTCTAGTCGGTGTATTCAATTCTTCAATGCACTAGTGTTAATTGAATTTGTGTGGGGTAGGTACAACTAAAAAGTGAAAAATAAAAACATTTTTACAAAAAAAACAACCGACTTCAAAAAAAATACTACAAAGTGAAAAATAACTTTAATTTCGGAAGTCGGAGTCAAAAAACGAAAATACGGAACCAACGACACCGACTTCCGAAATTAAAGTTATTTTTCACTTTGTAAGTAGTATTTTTTTTGAAGTTTGTTGTTTTTTTTTTTTTGTAAAAATGTTTTTATTAAAACAGTAACCGTGGAGTTTCTTGCCGGTTCTTCTCCATAGCAAACAACCAATTTTATTGGAACCGTGCACCTAGCTTCTGAGTCTGACGTTTCATAAGTGCCTATGTAGGTTTATGTGAAATAAAATATTTTGATTTTGGTTCTGTGAACCACGGGCCGAACCTAGCAAGGTCGCTCGGACCTAATAAGACGCAGGATTATTTATGTTAACATCGCAGAAAATACCGATATCTTTTCAGCGGAGGAACTAGATTCGGAAACTTGGCAACGGTACAACACTATTCCAATATGACATATTATTGTAAACAAATAAGTGAAGTAACAAAAATAATAAAAAGGTCTGTTATACGGAAAATAACCCAAATATCAATACTTTAGCCATAAATTCATGATCGGGTTACAATTGTATCATCGAATGTGTATTATTTTATGTATTATTGCATGAAAACCGGCTTTAACCTGTGCAAAGACAATAGAGATTGATTTTCATTATTTCTTGCACCACACTTCACAATACAACACACAGGCATGTTGAATTGCTGTTTTCCAACATTTACATGCAGTTTTAAAAGGTAAAAACCTTGTAATTTTCTCGCAAATCTCAATAATACAAAAAATAAACAACCATTTGACAGCAAAACTACCACGAAACTCGTCCACAGATTACTAATCTCGTCGCATAAGATGGCTTTTACGACACTTACCTACAGCTGTCACTACGTCACGACAAAATTTTGCCATAATGAGCAACAACTTAAAATATTTTTGTCTCTTTTTTCAAATACGATTATCATATTGGAAAGAATGAGACAAAACGATATTTCACATTCTGAATCATATTTCACTCATATTTGTATAAGCAAATGTATGTATAGAATAACGCGGCGTCTCCATGTTTTTCCTATCTCAATGGATAGATGACACAGGATGACACTGATAGTGATAATAAGTGACAATTGAAGATTTTTTTATTTATTTTAATGGCTTGGTTGCTGGGACCTTTTAGCAAGTCTTTATTTGGTTTAGTAATTAAGTAGAATTTTGTTAGTTTGGTTAGTATTAAGTAACTTCACTAAAAGAGATGGCTAAAAAAAAAACCCAGAATCGCCAGAAACTTCATATAAGCCATTTTTATAGGCATAATATGTACAACAAAAATATATATTAATATACTGTAAAAACGACGTGGTATACTAGATATACAGGCTGAATTTTTCAAGTGGGCGTGTATGGTCAAATCCGAAACTATGAGGACTAGCGAAAAGTACTCAAAGGAGTCGCGGGCTCGATTTTGATGAAAACTAAAACTGCATTATTGGATTTTTGAAAAATCTATATTTCTAGCCAGGAATCGAACCTGTTGATTTTGAAAAAAAAAACACTGTATTATTACACAATTTGATAGTGTCGCTAGTAAGGATCGAATTCTGGGAAGTAATGACATACGTCAAACTAAAATAAAGAGCTCATTTATAAAAAAGTAAAAAAAAAAATCATTCTGTATAAAGATTATTAAAATAAAACATATTAAAAGACGAAGGGTATATTTTTTACATTATTTTAATATATTATCATAATTATACTAAAGAGATTGTGATAAAATAAAAGTCGAGTAATCAATGTAAGTATGAATAACATAAACACACAAAGTATAATAACTTTTATACTATATGGTTTAGGAGGCTGATTTTTTGAAACCGTACTGGGTTTAGGTACTATAGTGAACCCATTTTTATACATTTCGTTGCTGGCGATTCTGGGTTTTTTGTCTATGAACTTTTAGCCATGTCCTTTCTTCGAAAGTGTTTTTTATATAATACTAGCTGCCCGGTGCGACATCGTTCGCGTGGTGTCCTAATCCTACCCCTACACTAATCCTACCCCTACCCTAATCCTACCTTACTCCTACGCTACCCCTTCCTTACTCCTACTGTACCCCTACCCTACTCCTACCCTACCCCAACCCTACACGATCAATACTAGTAGTTAAAGTTTAAAAAAAAATGGTTTACGTCCTATTCTGAGACGTACTGAATATACACACAAAATTTCATAAGAATTGGTCAAGCCGTTTCGAAAGAGTTTTGTTACAAACACTGTGGAAACGAGAATTTTATCGCTGCGCTGCGTCGAGCCACACCGGCGCGGCGCGTCGTCGGTGTGTATTTTTTGTTTATATGGACATTTTTAATTTCTTAATATCTTTTGAATGGAATTTCCGATTCCAATAATTCAAAAAGTAATCAACGTCTTGAATACAAAATAATTTATTTGGATAAGAATTAATACAAAGGTATTGATAACATGGTCTGATTTTGATCGGCATTTCTATCAAATTTTAAAAAGTAGTTATGGTGACATAACTACAATAGTTGGACATATGGTCTCGTGAAGTTTTTTGTAGATATTGATATGTTCTATAATATTGTAGAACATTTTTTTGTTCTATCGTCAATACTTTCCGCAGCGCATGCGATGAAAGACATCTTATGGCTATTTTTTTACACCTTGGGTTGGTTTTAGTAGGGGGTTTCTAAGGATCTCTAATTTTTTCTAGTAATAAATATAGCCTATATTACTCAGTGATAATGTAGCTTTCTAACGGCAGAAGAATTTTTGCAATCGGTCCAGTAGTTTTTATTTTAATAGGGGCGTGGGCAAGGTCATTTCCAAACTTTTTAACCCTGAGAATGTCAGTGAATTTTTTTATGTTTCAAAAGCGGTCATTTTAAATTTTTTTTTCAATCACTTCGCTTAGTGTTCAAAACTTCAAAGAAAATAATCATAAAAACATACTATCAGGGGGGGGGGTATTTTTTTTTTTTTGCTAAAACGTTTGGAAATGACCTTGCCGACGTCCCTATTCGATTTGGTCCATATTTCCAGAGACATCCTGTATATATAGTATAAATTGCTCGATAACAAGAATTGCCATTCTTCCAGTGCACAGATAATGCAGGCGCCAGTGTTCCTTGATTTTGGTTTTCCCCTAAACATTTACAGTCTTATTAATAAAAATCATCTATTCCAAAGATCATCTTACGTTACACTTGGACTAGTTAATCCCAGTGTAACGGAGTATTAACAAAGCACTAAGACTGATATTAATAAACATGGAGTAACCTTGTAGTAACAATACATTCCTTACACCGATATTAGTGTGAATGCTATGGCAACCCAGTCAATTTAAAAGTAAAAAGAGTGAGCCATTGAATGAACAAAGAATGATACTTAGACGTCTCGTGAAGTTGTCTGTCAAATTGACATAATCATTGACTTTTCGTCTGTGCCGTTTTAATAACAAAAGGTCTTTTAAAAAGTTAATTTTGTGTGTCCGAAGATAATTAAATTAATCCGAAAACCTAAACTTGATACAGTAAAAAAAAAAGCGCAATCGTTCCATAAACTGGGATGAAGAAGAAAAGGTAATTCTCATGTTGATTTTGAAAAGACCACGCATGTTGCGTGTTATTTTATTTATTTGCGGTTCTCTGATTATTTTTAATATTTTCTTGTTATTCCAGCAATTATTCAGGACAGTCTTGAAAGATTACGCGCATATAATAGAAAATAAAAGCCTAGACACAAATACAAATAAAAATAAAACCAAAGCTTGGGAAGAATTCCACAAAAAGTTTAATGAGTTAAATAGTCGACCAAGAGAGCTTAGCCAGCTGAAAATCCAGTGGAAGACAATGAAAATAAATGCAAGAAAAGTATGCAGCACGTTTACAAAAGAAGTAAACAAAACTGGTGGAGGTGCAAGGCCAGCAACTCCAGATAACTCTTTAATAGAAATTAAAGATTTATTAAATCCCGCAGAATTACTGCGAGATTTTAATATTTATGATTCCGATGGAATGGTGATAGGTGATGTAAACACTAATAAAGAAAATCAGCAGCTAGCCAACATGCCCATAGAAGCTATTGAAGATGTTGATATTCAAGTGGATTTTGAGAAATGTACTCCTTCAGCGGTGAGCTTATATTTATTTATTTAAACTTCATGTACAAGAGTGGTACATAGGCGGACTTAATGCCACAAGGCATTCTCTACCAGTCAACCTTTATATCTATTAGTATATTTATGTACCTATAGTTTATACATACCATGGTGTTCATTATCATTTTGTTTAAAATTACAGGTCTTTCAAAATAATAAAAGCACAGCCATTCCTATGGAAAAATGTGTGAACTCATTGCCTATTAAGATCTCTGAAGATGATACAACCACGGAAACGCCAAAAACAAAAAGTATCGGAATAAATCAAGCAAAGAAGGCGCCCAAACGGAAACTTATTATGAACAACATTGTGGGTAATAGTTCAAAACCCAGAAAGGACCAAGAAGAATATGTGAGCCGCATGTTAAGCCATAGTAAACTTTTAAAAGATGACGAACATCTGAGGCGAATGGAAATGGCTGAAGAAGAACACAAAATTAAAATGGAAATAAATAAAGAAAAATTAAATGCAGCAATACTTGAAAAAGAAATAAATCAAGAAAAATTAAAAGCAGCAATACTGGAACGAGAAATGTTGGAAATAAGGAAAGCACGTGAGGCTTCATAGATAATATTTTTTTAAGTTCTATAAATAAAACTTTTGTCAACTTATATGTTTTTTATTTATGTACAGAAATAGAGTTCAAACTAAAAATTCTTTAAAAATTCTCATTGATAAATGCTGCACGGGCAGCATTGCCTGTGCGAGTACTGCTTATTACCCATCTCACTGGAACTTCATCATCACCGTCTTCTTCTTCTTCATAAAAATCTTGTCTGTGCATTGCAATATTATGCAAAACTGCCAATGCAACAATGTACAGCTTTGTATTGTCCAATTTTGTTGTAAATCCCCGCAGTAGACACCGAAACCTTTGCTTCCACACTCCGAAACATCTCTCTACAGTGTTACGGGTTCTTATGTGTGCTCGGTTATACATTTCCTCCTTTTGAGTATTTGGATTTAGGACCGGAGTAAATAAATAAGGACTACAAGCATAACCTGCATCACCTAAAAGTCTTCCTTTAAATTCCAATTGTTCAAATCTTTGCTTCAATCTACATTCGTTAAATATTCTCGAGTCATGTGTACTGCCTCGCCAATGTGCCACTATGTCCATTATTTCTAAGTTTGCATTTGATACTGCCTGAAACAATGTATCAAAAATACATAAGATTGATGACAATTATTGAAATTGTTTCAAAGAAAGGCTAGTATAGCAATAATAGTAGTTATTACTATACTAAATAACTCACTTGCACATTAATGGAACTGTATCCCTTCCTGTTTATGTAATATTGTGCTACATCTCCACCAACCTTTGGTATTCTTACATGAGTGCAATCAATGGCTCCTATTACTTGCCGAAATCCACACAGTGCATAAAATCCAGCAATAACTTCATTTTGATTCACTTCACTTTGAGGCATCTTAATCCAATGTGCTCTATGGGCTACTATTGCTAAGGCTACTTGTTTGCAAATTAGTGATATTGTTGGCTGGCTCATGCCACCAAGATCTCCTGCATCGTCTTGAATCTGTTAACATAAAAATTAACTGATTTATATAAAGAATATAAGAATTTATTATATGACTAGTAAATGACTAGAGATTGGATTACAATGATTAGAAAATAATATACAAAATAAAACATAAAGAATCAGTTTTACCTCTCCACGGGCCCATGTTCTAATTGCAGCCAATACTTTAAGGTGAGGTGGTATAAAGCCACCTCTTGCATCACCAGCTAGATTATTTTTCACCATATCAATTATCATTACAGCAGTATGTTTAGAAAACCTGTACTTTTTTTTAAATTCACCTTCTTGAAGTTCTTCCAGGGGATTTCTACGTATTTTATAATGTTTTACGCTCCTCATTAATGGCATGAGGTTTTCAACCTCAGTAATATCATCTAGCACCCTCAAATCCTCAATAAAATAATCAATATCCATCTTTTCGCTAACCAAACAACACATTCAACAACAAAACATTAACGCGCGCAAAGCAGCAAAAATGATAATGAAGTAAACTCAACTGAGGTTTGTAGGTTATGAATGCCGTCAAATGTCAAATACACATTTGTTCTATGCTTACTCACTCCTTAAACTAGGTAGCGCGAAGGATTAACTTTTACGACGAGAGTAGATTCAGATTAGCTTACTCCTTCCTTGCTCCATGTTTATTAATACTGAATTTGATTACTCTTAACTTGAGCTTAGGAGTAAAGTTATTCTTGCTCTAGTCTGTGTTTATTAATAAGACTGTTATAGTTACTCGAAGCATAATCTATAGTTGCCCTTGTTGAGAAACACTCAATGAAAATATTTATACCACTTAAAATTTTCTACCACGAATATTTATTTACTACCATTTTGTAGCGTTCGTTCCCCGTATACACATACACACCTATAGTCGGTTGGAAAAAACCATACACGGATCTGTGAATGTGAACAGCATTTTCCAGTCCTTCGGTTCAGTCTTATCGAACAAGTCACAGAGTACATTGAATAATATAGAGAACAAGTGCCATTGTCGATACGATAGTGAATCATGTTTGTGAATAGCTATGCTGCTTAGGTTACATCAACTTATATCCCGTCAGGGTTATATATATTATATTCTGTGGGTTACATTCTCAATCTGTGGTTTCAGCATTAAGATTTTCTATGTCTATGGGTCTATCAAAAAGTACTCTGTGGTCTGTCATGTCAGTCTGTGCTGTGGTAAAGAGTAAAGTACAAATTTTAATGGTCTTTGGTCTGTCTCTCCGCCTAGTGAGTTTCAAGTTCAACGTTTCAACAAATAGTTCCTATGCCGTTATGTTGGCAACTATGTATACCACTTCTTTTTGGGCATGATTCTAACACGGACACCTTATAAATCTTAAAAAAACCGCAGAATCGTCTTCCCATATCTACTATCTTGACAGACATGGGCACCAAACACACAACATTATAAAATAGGAACTATTTGTTGAAACCATGTTGAAACGCACTCTAGGAGTATATGGAGTAGTATCAAGACAATAGCGCTCATTTCGATAATTCCCGTTCCGATTTAGATGTCACGATTGTGACAGCTGAGAGCTATCATCAATTAGCGATGGGCCGAGTCGACTTTTTGGTAACTCGAGTAACTCGAGTTGACTCGCTTACCAACTCGAGTTGCAACTCGAGTTGACTCGATTCAGTCTGCCTTATGGCCCGTCGCGTCGCCGCTTCGTCCGTCCGAGTCAGCCCGACTCAACTCGGTGCATCGTTCCGCGGGGTGCTAGTTTGCTACGTTCACGGTTCGCCCGGTTCGGCGGGTTGGGTCCGGCGGGCTGCGACCTGCGTGGGTGGGCGTGGCGCCGAGTCAATGGTAGTCAAATAAAATTGAGCCCGTTCAAAAATCCGACGTTTATTATTAATAAAAGTGTTTACAAACATGAAATCATAAAATGAATGATACGCTACGGTACTGTAGCAAAACAATAAATAACGAACGAAGTTACAATAACAAAAAGGTAAACAAAACAAATAAGCATTTATGTCAAAACTCTCTCAGTTCTGTCTTACTGAATAACCGTCTGATAAGAAATCAACAACGAGAACTATCTCTTTCACTCGCGGCTCGGACGTTCGGACGTTCGGGCTGATTCGGACTCGCTCGGAGTCGCTCGGTTCGGGCCTCGCGACTCGCGGGCTAGGCGGTTAGCCGCCAACCCACCGAGCCGAACCGCTTGCCGCGCGCGCTGTCCGAGTCAACTCGGTTTGCAGATATATTGACTCGGGCTGACTCGCTTACGGTCTGGCCCGAGTTACTCGAGTTAGATAACTCGAGTCGCCCATCGCTATCATCAATTCGGAACGCTCGTGAACGCGATCACAGTGCTTACTCAATGTCAAAACGATATTACAGCAGTATTTCTTTGTATAAACACCACATTTCTTCTTTTTCTTTATTTAGGTGGCGACTGTCAGCCAGAAGCACAATTTCGAAAATGCCACGTTAGTTTGAAGATATATGATGCATCTCAAAACAAAACACACACTGACACACACCCACACACACTCGCATTATTGACAGCGCTCACGGTGATATTATTAGAAGGCATGTCCAACGTTATCGCAAGCTGGCGCATGTCATGACGTCATCTATGACGATTCACGGGACATCGATATCGCGCTCACGCTAATTCGGTACGGGTTTAAGCACGCTCAAATCGATTATATCGATTACATTCCTAACTCGGAACGCACCCTGTGTGTTTTGTGGGCTGTCTGTCTGCTGAGTAGCTTGCTACATACTAACCCCCTTATTCATAAAACTTATCAAACCTATTTTAGTTAAAATGGGGTTTGTCTCTTTCTTACACACAGAAATGACAACGTGACAGATAAAGACAAACGTTCTATAAACCTATTTTAGCTAAAATAGAGTTAAAATAGGATTATGAATAACAGGGATAGAGTATAGTATATAATTGTACCATGGAGTATAGTAACTAGCTACATATTAGTACATATTAGTAATCTGTGCTGCTGAGGACTTTCAGACTTTGAGACTTGTAAATTTCAATTTGTACAGTTTTTCATAAAATAATGCAGTTGTAGTCAATAATTATTATGATTATTAATAAATTATTATTCTTTTGTACACGCCTTAACCAGAAAAGTATATTCCTGGGGTTGGTAGCCTATAATCTATTAATAATATTATTTCTGACAATGTTCAATACTTTGTACAACAAACATAACACAATTTTATTTGGCCCATGCCAAGTGCATAGGCGATTTAAATTGTAGACTTATTTACATCTTAAACCCTCTGTCAGGCTTTGATTAAGATATCGTTGTACAGCATGTACAGCGACATGATAATATTATTATTGATATGTTCCATTGAGCATATGATATGTAGGTACATTGAATTTGTATACAATTTTGATTTCAGAAGATATCCCGTATATGCGTACTCCACTGAGATATCCAGTACAGTATTTAATGGTGTTAAAGACAGATACAATGGCTTCACAATCAACTCCAGAAATGAGAAATTCAATGTGCAAAACTTCACTGAGAACCTTGAAGGTTGGTAACTAATAATTTTGTAAAAACATTTAACTTCACAGGGCAGGTCATAGTCACACCAGGCAATCAAAATAAAAGGACAAAAATAAAATAATTATTAATTTGTCTAAGTACATTTTTCAAAAGTAACAGGAAGTTTAAAAATAATGCTGGAATTGTAAACCTTTGTGGTACATCAGGACATTTTTCATCTAAGTATAGCCATTAATGTTTAGAATTCAGGCATTTGAAATATATGATGTAGAAATAGGCAGACTTATTTAGTATTTGGCTGGTTACTCTGAGTATGTATTTATTTATTTGTATAAACTTTATTGTATCTTTCTTATGTAAAAAATAAAACAATATATATTTCTTTTTCTTGTGTTTCAGAATCATTGTCTACCTGGGCAACACAAGGACATAGATGTATATGGTTCAAGGTTGACATAAATGATGCCTTCTGTGTTCCTATTTTAGCACAGGTACATTGTTTTTTTTTTAAGTATTCCAAATCTAATAATTTTTTAGATTGAAGTTGTTTACCCATTTATTATTGTTTTTAATTAAGGCTTGCTGTTCATAGAAAGGTTTTAATTTCCATCATGCAAGAGATGACTTTGTCATGATGTACAAGTGGCTGCCCGGGGATTCGGAGCCTAACCTCCCTCCTGCTTGCCATACAAACCTTGGGGTCGGGGCCATGGTGTTCAACAATCAGAACCATCTGTTGGCTATATCTGAGAAACACTATGAGTATCCACACTGGAAGCTTCCTGGAGGCTATGTAGAGAAAGGTATCTGAATTATTGTTAACTTATAATAAGATAAAAGTCTTAAGTCCACATCAGTGGACTTATCAAAGTAATGTTTTCTCCTATCCAAGAGAGACATTTGCTTTAACACCTTCAGCGCCATGTGCATCTTTTTGTCACAGTGTCTGGAGCATTGTGTATCCAAAAGTATACACATCTTCTACTTACTAAATGTGCTGCATATCCTTTAGGAACACGTTTTCTATACATTTATTATGCAAAAATGAAAGCCCTGGCCTGACGCATCTTTTCGGTATAAATGGTCTGGGAGTCTGTACAAAAAACAAATTGAAAGAATGGCCACTTCGGGTCTGGTGCTGAGGGTGTTAATGCAAATTATGCAAATGCACTAAAGGAAGTGATGCCGTTGTTGGCAACAAATCTGAAAGTTTACTAAAATAACCGGCACTAACTGCATAAAGAAAATCTGTTTTCAAGCAGGCTACTGCTTGAAAACAGATTTTCTTGTCTGAAAATTATTACTAACCCCACATTCGCACGGACGTAAAAATGTCGCGGCGGGATTTATCGCGCACTGGATTTTTAACTCTCTGTGTTTAACCGAGCATTGTGAATCCAACAGAGTGCCTCTCAGTGCGTCAAAAAAAACCACTGTTGGATTTTCAACTCTCGGCGCTAAGCAGTGCGTTGAAAATCCTGTGCGCGAAAAAGAAATCACCGCGGGAAAAACGCGCCCGTGCCTCGTGCGTACTTGTTTTATGCAGTAATTTTTGAAGTGTAACTTCTTTACGCACGCTTGACTTGGAGAGTAAGCTGGCGAACGTGTGACGTAAGCGTTACGAAAAGTGTGATCGGGCAAGGCGAACGGGAGTTGAGTGGGCGATATAAGCAAGAGAAAGCAGTGCGCGCGCACATTTTCTTTCTCTCTTCCTCTCATAGCGAAGTTTCACTTCAGTCGTGTCAAGTCGTGTGGTCATAAGCACACTCGGTTTTTTTAAATTGTCTTCTTTCGTAATTGCAGGTGAAGATATTATTGATGCTGCTGTGAGAGAGGTGAAAGAAGAGACCGGAGTTGACGCAGTATTTGAATCGCTTGTCACATTTCGGCATACACACAACATGATGTTCGAAAATTCAGACATTTACGTAATTCTTATGATGAAGGCTATGTGTGATAAAATTGTACTGTCAGAAAGAGAAGTAAATAATTGCAAGTGGATGGAAGTAGAAGAGTATGTGAATCATCCGCATGTACATAAATTCAATAGATTTGTAGTAAAAACAGCTTTAGAGTACAAAAAACGAAATTTGAAACTTGACCTACGGAAGAAGACCGTGAAGTGGGCGAACCACGTCAGGGACATGAACTTTTTGGTTGTTGGAGATTATAATTTAATTGATGAATGAAAATAATAAAATATACATAATTCTATAATGTACATAATTGTGGATATGTAAAATAAGACGTAATGATTTAATGAAGTATAATTTGCAATAAAAAACATTGTTAAGTTTTCATTTATCTTTATTTTGATAGATATTAGGGCAATAGGAACAGTCACAAACATATTTTTTTTCTTTATTGCCATCACAGTTAAGTTTCAGAATTACTTTATTATCTTTCATGATTTGCTAGGAAAGTCTTTAGTGTTCGAATTAGGGCAGTACATGGATTTCGGTAGGATGATGCGCGGGATTTCCTTCCACGATATGAGCATGGACTTGTTTTTCGCCTTGGTCTGGATATTGGTCTGTAAAGTAAAGTTGTATTTAGTCATTTATTACATACTAGCGACCCGCCCCTGCTTCGTACGGTTTTTACGACTTGACAAAACATAATTATAGATTTCTTTATTATATTGGACTAGCTGCGCCCTGCGGTTTCACCCGCATAAGTGTCGATCCCGTGGGAATATCGGGATAAAAAGTAGCCTATATGTTAATCCTGGGTGACAGCTATCTCCGTACAAAATTTAATCAAAATTGGTCCAGCCGTTTGAGCGTGAAGAAGTAACAATCATATAAACTCACACACACACACAAACTTTCGCCTTTAAAATATTAGTGTGATTATACGGATAAACCTTCCGAGACAAATTCTCTAAATGTTAGTGAAAACCGTTGAGTAGTTTGGTAGAACAGCGCGGTCACAGAGACACGAAAAGCGACTTTATGCATATTACCTATATAACTAGCTGACCCGGCGAACTTCGTACCGCCCCTTCAGCCGCTCTCCCCGCTTTTTAAATCTCTGATATCTTCTAAGATATTAATTTTAATGATATGCTGTAAAGAGCAATTTTGATCTAGAATGCACAACGTATTTAATTGGATAAGGAATAATACTGTACTGTTTAAAATAGCTTGGTAAATAACCCAATTGTAATATGTAAAAGATAAAAATGGTTACTGTAGGTTATCCCTAGGAGATAAACATATCCCATCGCGGATTTTTTTATCGATCGTTTTATGATATTAATACAATTCCGTAGTACATTAATTTTATCTATCTTGTAAGGTTTAACCAGCGCTTGCAATGTAAGCACAGAGTACTTTTCGATAGACTGAATGTAAGCGCACAAAAATATCTTTGTTACGACATCACATTACAAATCTTCGAATTTCCCGGCTTTTCTCTACTATAAATTATAATATGCATGTATTATACTATACATATAAACCTTCTTCTTGAATCACTATCTATTGCTGAAAACTGCATTAAAATCCGTTGAGTAGTTTAAAAGATCTAAGCTTACAGACAGCGGGAGGGACTTTGTTTTATATTCTATGTAAATATTATGTATACTTAAGTAGATTCTAGATTGTATTGAGAGAAATAACGTTCTTTTTATCCGACTACGGCGAAGCAAAAAGGAGGGTTATGCTTTTGACCGGTATGTAGGTATGTATGCAGGCGCGGTCGCAGCCCAAGATTTTGGGGGTCATCATGGGTGCCGAGGAATATTTTAAGGGAGGTATATCTCCGCGTTGATCTAGTGGTCGCAAGCGTTACTGTTGAGCATGAGGTTCTAGCTGGGTTCGATTCCTAGGTCGGGTAAAGTGTTAAAGGGTTCTTCCATCAGAAATTTCTCAGAAGCAGCCTGGAGTCTGGATTTGTGCCCGGTTGGCAGTAGGCTCGCCCTCTATGACATAACTGGCGAAATATGGGTGTAAGTACTATATGAAGGTACTCCCCTGCCCTTTGGGGATTAAAGCCGTAATGATGTGTTAAGAGTAAACTAAACGCGAGCTCGAACTCACTGGTGGTCATGGCCAAAATCACGCTGTCTAACTTGGCTTCGTGTCTGACGGAGCTAGTATCAGTGATGAGCAGTTAGACGCTAATCTACACGCACAACATCTATAGTCCATTTACTATAGCATTAGACAGAAGTTAAAAAAGGCTCTTTTAGGGGTATACTTTGTAATAAAAGTACAACAAATATTATTACAGCCAAGATTGATGTGGAGTTAAATATAATCAATTTAAATAACAGCAGTCACACTTATTTGTACTTATTTAACCTATCTACCTTCTGAAATTACAAGGCCTTTATTTAATATTATTTAGTTTATACATAAAATACTGTCGTGTCAATGTTTAAAATCTAAAAGAAGCAGGGACGGACAGTACCGGAACGTTTTTCATGTCACTATAACTCTACCAAATCTAAAATGTCACCTATTCCCTTCATAAGTGGTGGCAGCACGTGTTTTTTTATTTTGTCGGTTTATATAAAGTTGTTTTTAATAAACTGATTGTTACTAAAAATTGTTTCATTTCATGTAAGTACCTATCCAAGCATCGTGACGAGTAGATAGATAGAATATGCTTTATTGTATGCCATAAATTGTTACTTACAAAAAAAGCACATAAGTACATTATTAATTATTAAAATTGTTTGAACATAACTTGAAAATAAAAGGTTTCGTACTCCTGCTTCTGCGAGCCTCTTTTTTCTAATGTTATAATAAATGGAGTATAGTTCTCACGCACAGAAACACCGTTCCGAACTGATAGGCGCATAAAAATATTTGAAAAGTGCTTTGGAAAATCGAGTTCTATGAAAAATCCACTACATAAATCAATCACAAATAAAGTTTTTTGAACTCTTCGATAACTGAGCTTTGTCGGTACGGATTTAATTTTTAATATTTTTCAGGTCTTTTATTACTTATTTACACCCAAAGTTACGTTAAAAATAGCAAGAAAACCGAATCTTTGTTGGCTCATAACTTTTTAATGGCTTGTTATTTTACAATTCTGCTTCCGTACGGACACAATTAATAATTAGACAAAACGATACAATGTTTAACTTTGGATGTAAGTACAATGTCAAACAGTGGAGTAGGTAATACTCTCCCGAAATCTGTATGGAAAAAATATCGAATAGTGGCACCTTAAGGTTCATGCACAGTACATCTCCAGCTCCACATTACTTATGCTATTCAGGGACGCAGCTTTTACATAGGGGGGGTGTTACTTGAATGTTGCCAAATTAATAGAACGGAAGACCGTGCAGGGTGGGGAGAGCGAGCGAAGCGAGCTCGAAAATTTTAACAAACCGTCTCTGTTTCATTAGGTTTTGTTTTATATTTTCAAGTAGAAATAGGAGTTACATTGTCGACTTATGCAGTTAAGCTCAAGCAGTTATTAGAATTCAAAATGCAAGAGCGAGCGAAGCGAGTTCGAAAATTTTGCACACTCTCGGATAGGTTCGAATTACTTGCTTTGTCGACTTTTGAAGAAAAGCTCAAGAAACAATGTAAATTGCAAAAACGAGCGTAGCGAGTCTTAAAATTTTAGCACTCCACCTTGAATAGTCTCTGTTTTCTTTTACCCATCATACAAAAAGAGAACTTAGGTACTTTATCGGATTATGACGAAAAGCTTAAACTCGTTTTACAGCAGCTTAGGTTTTGGAATCTGGCCTTTCAACCTTACGTACGAGCGGGGTGCCCAATATCCCGAGTTTGCTTCGCTCGCTTTTGAATCCTAGATTCTATATTTTTATAACAGGATTTTTAAAGGAAAATCTTTTTTAGGCGCGTTAAAAAACCCACTGTCCAGTCGGCAGTCCCCATGTCTGCATGAATGTTTTTGAATATGCCAATCGGGGTTTTCGTGGCTCAAGTACAGATTTAAGTTAGTAAGGCTAGTAGGTAAATCACTCAAACTCGACAGCTTGTTTGATTTTTGTCATGACCCCCACGACCCCCCCCCCCCTCGGACCGCGCATGTATGTATGTATGTTCATCTGTTCCCTCATAACTTCTAAACTACTTGTCATAATTAGACAAATGAGGTATCGTTGCAAGCGTCTTGATCATAGATATATGAAAGAACTGTTTTTTACATTTCTATGATCTTGATCGTCCGCTGGTTATAGGCTATTTGACGTCCCATTAAATTGAATATGGCGCCCTATAACGGACATATTTTTAAACTTCTTTTTTTTAATGTCGCACGACTTGAGACATACAGACATGTCATGCAGAACTCCCAGACACGATCCTACTCGTAACACCTACATATTTCACCTATTGTACACGTTGCAAATATTTGTACATGGTACTGAAATAAACTTTTTGTTTTTTTTTTGTTTTTTTTGTTTAATTGCTCAGCCACTGCGACAACCGGTCTTCTAAGTCCTACCTGAGTTCCATTTTCATATTGAGTCATTGGAGTTTAGTTTCATCTATAAATTCTCAGAATAATAATTATTAAACAATTTTACATTTCAAAACTTGAGACCGTGTTTATGCAAGTGAATCTTACAACTTACCTACTGGATATTTCGTTTAAGAACAAGAATTGCTAGAAGACAGTTAAATGGTAGTCGCTTTATTATGTTCATTTTAGTGAGGAAACCGAGATGTATCTAGATGTCGTGGCCAGATCATAGAATTGATCATTTCATGAAGTGTTTGGCCATTTCATGAAATGGCCAGCTAAGATTGACCATATCGTTTAAAAGTCAACGTATAATGATATATCATTTGACGTTTGGCCATATCATGAATTTAGGGTTCGCATAATACTAAACGACGTCAGGGGCACCCCGAGGTTCGGTTTGGTTAGGTTCCTTTAAAGGAACCTTTCTGTCTGCAGGGCTTAAGCCCTGCAGACAGAAATAGACGCAGCGGGGCTCCGTCGACCTGACGTCGTTAGAAATAAAACGAGCATGCTAAATGTACCTATGCTTTAGAATATTATGCTTAATCATTATTATGATTAGAGAAATTATGCGTAAGCTGTTATCATCATCATCATCATCAGCCTCCCCCAAGCACCTCCGCTTCGACCGGTTTTGTGCTTCTCGCATCCAACGGGTTCCTGCGGCCTTCACAAGGTCGTCGGTCCACCTTGTGGGAGGCCTTCCAACGCTACGTCTTCCGGTACGCGGTCGCCACTCCAGAACCTTTCGGCCCCATCGGCCATCTGTTCTGCGAGCAATGTGCCCTGCCCACTGCCACTTAAGTTTGGTAATTCTTCGGGCTATGTCGGTAACCTTGGTTCTCCTGCGGATCTCTTCATTTCTGATTCGATCCCGCAGGGAAACTCCAAGCATAGCCCTCTCCATTGCCCTTTGGGTGACTTTCAGCCTTCTAATAAGGCCCATTGTGAGCGACCACGTTTCAGTGCCATATGTCATCACTGGCAACACGCACTGGTCAAAGACTTTCGTCTTGAGACACTGCGGTATGTGGGAAGCTGTTATGCGAAAATATAATTAGGAGAAACAAAAGTATGCCAAGTTATATTAGGTCTTAAAATTTTATGCAAATGGATAGGGAACCCACAGAGGAAACCGACATCAACGCCTCTACCGGCGGATATTCTAATTATTTTACGATGTGATCACTAATGTTTGGCCACATCATGAAGTAGTCGTGCGTTTAACTGTTCATATCGTCAAACGTTGAGTAATCATTGATCTGGCCAGGCCACATCATGATGTGGCTCATAGACAGTGATACATTTCATGAAATGAGCAAATATACGATATGGCCACCACGACATAGATATAGCCTGCAACTTTAAAATCGGCAACAGGAAGTGTGCAAGCTTATTTCTCTGTATATTAAGAATTCTCCTTTGCACTCAAACATTTTTCTGAGCTGTTATGAGGTACTTACTATTCGTTCATTTACCTACAATGATCGATTTCAAAAGTTAGAGCGTTTACACATCAAGACTAAAGACTTTTGAAAACTCGTCGCCGCCGCGCCGCGACGCGACGTGACGGTGCCATGTGTGAGGGTCCATATAAATACAAATCCAAGGGTGACTAACAAAGCGGCACCGCGGTGCCGCTGCAGCTACGGCATAATATGTAAACGGTCGGGCGGCGGCCTTACCAATTTGTGTTCATCTTACTTGGATTCATCTATTGTCACAGTCAAGGTGCTAATAAACGGCTTAAATGTTCTCACATTTTCCTCATGTAATCAAGGTGAAACAAAGGATTAGAATTTACAAGACTAATAAGGACCAATTATCGACCTGAGTTAACGTCTCATTACAATTACATAGGCTACATCCTCATAATAGGTGAGGCTCTAGTAACGTGTCAAGAATATCTACAGGGTACATTTTCAAAATGGGTATTCAAGGAGAAAAAAACAGGAAATGGTAGACGTCGTTTTTAGGGTTCCGTACCTCAAAAGGAAAAACGGAACCCTTATAAAATCACTTCTTGTAATTTTTAGAGTTCCGTAGTCAACTAGGAACCCTTATACACACATCAAAAGTGTCTAGGGATCAAGCATTTTTATGCGGATTTCTTGAGATTGAGATGTGGCTTTGTAATAAATTTATGATTTTATAAATTTATATGGATCCTTTTTGGTGCATTTCATAATTTGAATCAGGAACTGTGAATCAAATTCGAGTAAAAGATGAAAATCAGCTGTCAATATTTTCCCTATAAAAACATACAACGCATTGAAGACATTATTAGTGCTACTGTTTCCCTACTACTGATTAAAACCAACGTTATTATGGAGCGGCGACGTCATTTAAGCAGGGAAGAAATGCTCAGAGCCGTGGGAATGATAGAAGTTGGTTCCCGGCAACGTACTGTGGCTTTAGCTCTGAATACAAGTCAGAGTGTTATCAGTCGACTTTGGACACGTTACCGAAGCACTGGTACCGTGGCTGAGCGCCATGGAGGACGGTATCGCTGCACCACACGGAGACAAGACCGATACATTCAAATCTTAACTCGAAGAGCTCCAACAATAACCGCCATGATGTTAGCCGTGAGGCTTCATCACTCTTCAGGGAACTTAATTAGCGACCAAACAGTCAGAAACCGCTTGCATGAAGTGAACCTTCATTCCCGAAGACCGCTACGGATACCACCTATAGCAATGCACAATCGTAGGATTCGATATCAATGGGCTCTTGAACACAGAAATTGGGCAGAAGAACAATGGCGTTTCGTGTGCTTTTCTGATGAGTCTCGTTTTGGTATGAGACCGGATACAAGACGTATACGACACTGGAGAACCCCTGGACGCCAACAGTGATTAAAATCCTGCCAGGAAGTCCATCCTTATAGTGGTGGAACCATCATGGTATGGGCGGGTATTTGGATCGGCGGAAGAACTGAGTTGATTTGGATCAGAGGCAACCTCAACGCTCAAATTTATGCTGAGACGATTGTATCAGACGTCATCGTTCCTCTACAAGTGCAAATCGGTCCCTTATTTCAGTTAATGCATGATAATGCACGACCGCACACCGCAAGAGTTGTAAGACAGACTCTCGCCGCAGCTAACATCAATGTCCTGCCCTGGCCTGCTCAGTCGCCAGACTTGAACCCGATTGAGCATGCATGGGATATGCTACAGAGAAGAGCTCTGCCGAATATGGAGGGTATCCAGTCGCAAGAAGACCTTTTTTTGTTGTTGCAACGAACATGGGCGGCCATTCCACAGCGTGATTTGGATGAACTCATTTTGAGTATGCCAAACCGATGTTCTTGTGTTGTTAGTGTTCGCGGTAGAAACACGGATTATTAATTGTTTAAGTTACCCAATAAAATTTTAAAGAAAACTGTTATTTCAGTCTTTTTTTCGAACTTTTGTGTTAGTGGTTCAAATGTCAAAAATCCCTTTATTAGGAAAATGGCAAATTTCTTTATTAATGCAAAGGTGACTTGGTTTATCGTTACTGTGACAAACGAAAACACTTTATTTGATGAATCCTTAAAGAACATTTTAATTAATATCAATCAGGAGAAAAGTTATTGCAAAAAGATATGTTGATCCCTAGACACTTTTGATGTGTGTAGTTTCGCCATGTCTGTCTGTCCGTCCTCGCTTAATCTCTGTGACCGTTAGCGCTAGAAAGCTGAAATTTGGTACTAATATGTATATCAATCACGCCGACAAAGTGGTAAAATAAAAATTGGAAAAAAATGTTTTATTAGGGTAGCCTATAAGTAAAGTGGGAAGTGATTTTTTTTTTAATTTCAACCCTAACGTGTGATATATTGTTGGAAAGGTCTTTAAAAATGAATAGGGGTTTACTAAAATCATTTTTTGATAATGTCAATAATTTCGGAAATAATCGCTCCAAAAGTAAAAAACAATGTGCCCCCCCTCCTCTAACTTTTGAACCATAAGTTTAGAAAATATGAAAAAAATCTGAAAAGTAGAACTTTATAAGGACTTTCTAGGAAAATCATTTTGAACTTGATGGAAACAACAGTTTTTGTACAAAAAAGACAAAAAGTTGTACAAAATAATTTCTGGACTAAGTTTGCAGTATAATCATATATGCAAGCATTTTTGTGACGGACGGGAAACTACGGAACCCTACACTGAGCGTGGCCCGACACGCTCTTGGCCGGTTTTTTCTGGCTGTTTTTGATTAGGTAGGTACCTACCTACAAAACGAATGATGTCCTTTGGCAAGAAGCAATGTCATGCAGCACATGTAGGTACCTAAAGGAAAAACTCCGAAAATCGTAAGTTTGTAGTTACATAGGCTAATACAATATACCTACAAATTTGTCCTTTCGGAACCCTCGTCGGTGCACGAGTCCTACTCGCACTTGACCGGTTTTTTTTGTTTGGATAAGGCGTATCTATATATGTGTAGTGTATGTACTTAATCAGTTGGAGTTTTGTGTTCCAAATAGTACCGATTCTGTAATCTTACAAATACTACCTACCTACCTACCTATAAGAAGAGTAGAGTACGATCAAAATCTTATTGACGTACCTACTTACCTAGGTACCTAATAACAAGAACCGATAGGTGGTATCGTGGTATCTACTATAGGGATCACTTGCGATCGATGTGAGTAGTTCGGAGTTCTTTGTTTATATCTGTTTATATCGATATCGTGAACATATCCGTAAGAATTTCGTAGAATCATCCTAGCGCTGATTTGTTATCGTTATTTATCCTGACAAAGTGTATTCTATTTAGGTATAGTAGGTATAGGTATGTCTATGTATGTGCTATGTGTTAGTAATTATTCTTTTTCGAGTTATTTATACCTTATATTGCATGGTGTAGGTACCTGTCATGTTTTGTATCTGCTGGTATTAGGTACTTGGTAGAAAATGCCTCAGACATTAAGTCCGCCTTTGTACAATATTTTTTACTTGTGTATAAAGTTTTAATACCTATATAAATAAATACATTTGCACCTATCTAGATACGTCTTTTTGTGAAATAATAACGAGTTGATAAATACAAAAACATTTCTGATTTTCGTTCCAACAGATAAAAAAAGAATAAACATGATAAGGAGAATCAAACTTGAATGATTATTTGATTATAAAGAGATAGGTACGTAACTAATATCCCCATGGTAGGTATTTGTTACACACAGTTTTAACGGCGTACCTAGTTGTAGTACCTACTTACTAATGTCTATTCGCAAAAATCGATTATTTACGTGGGTATGAAGTTAATTGTTCTCGATAAGGGCCGAAACACATAACCGCGTTGCGGCGCAGTGCGTGATGGTGTGTAGTGTATGTGCATAATAAACAACGCGTAGCGGTGGGCGCATAGATATACAGGGTGAAATTGAAAACATGCGACAAATCGAAATGGGAGATTGTACTCATTATTAAACGACTTTTACTATGGGACCAAATCTGAAATCGCGAAAAAAAAATCAGCTGTTCCCTACATTTTGACGAGTTATGCGAACATAAATGTAGGGAACAGCTGATTTTTTTTCACGATTTCCTAATGGTCCCATAGTAAAAGTTGTTCATAATGATGAGTACAATCTCCCATTTCGATTTGTCGCATGTTTTCAATTTCATCCTGTATTTTACATTTCTATGGGTGGGCGGCACTTCCGATTTAGCGATGGCGGTGCGGTGCCGCAACGCGGTTACCTATATGTTTTGGCCCTAATTGCAATGATCTAATGTATCATTCCTACATTGGGGATGTACCGTACCGTGCAAGGCGTTTTTATACTCCTAGCTACAATAAGTAGCTGTAACATGCGGTTGACAATCTTTTAGCGGACTGATTTTCGTTCCAGAACGCGAGTGTTAGCATATCATATACTTATTGTATCTTTGCCAGGCTGAATATGTGACAGATAGGCCAAAACGCTGCTTTTCTGTATCGCTGAAGCTAAACTTGAAAAAATTGACACAATTAACTGATTTTTTCGCAAGGTACAATGTTTTCAGGTTTCACACTTGATTGACGGGAAATATTTTAGAAATAATTTGATGTTTTTTTTTTTTATTTGAAAAGTACAGAATTAATTTCCATTAAATTATCTATACATTGGTATATAAATTAAGTAGATTCTGTGTAATAGCAGGATTGCAGGAGGCAAACATTTTGTTTCTATCGTAAAGTACTAATGCTTCGCATTATGAGTCGTGCAATAAATAGAAAGGATATCACTATCTATAATTTGCTATTCTATACCTATACCTAATACTCTTGAAGACCTATCTACGTGTTACGTACCTACGTATTTAACGACTGGTACTTATTTATGGTTAGCGATGGGTACCTACGTAGCACGTGTGTACCTTCGCAGAAGCACAGAATACGTAAGGCTTAAAATTGATGGGTCATAACTTCATAAGAAAAAACCAGCCAAGTGCGTGTCGGATCACGCATAATGAAGGGCTCCGTAGTTGGAATGAATTTATCCCAAGAACAAACTTAACATTGTAGTTGAAAATCATGTTCTCCCATACATTGCAACTGCAAATTTAAGTTGGTCGACTGTTACTCGTAAACTTGTAAAGTCTACTTAGCTGTGATAGTTTTCCTTTTAATTTCGTTATATATTCTACTGCCGTGAATTTTTTTACATATCCAAAAGCAACCATTTATCTGGCAGGGGGGGAGGGACACACTAACTCAAAATAAAACTTAGCACTTTAAAGCTTAGTAATTCACAAACGGATCCCTTAATCGAAAAATGGTTATCACAAACCCGCAATATTTTTGAAAGACCTATCCAAAGATACGCCACACTATGGGATAGACGAGAGAAAAAAAAACATTCCCACTTTACAGGAGGTACCACAAAAAAAAATTTTTTTCAAGATTGTATTTTACCACTTTGTCGGCGTGATTTATATGTATATCCATGCCAAATTATAGCTTTCTAGTACTAAGAGTCTCTGAGCTAAGCTGTGGACGGACGGACGGACAGACATGGCGAAACTATAAGGGTTCCTTTTTGACTACGGAACCCTAAAAAATAGGGGATGGAGAAGAACGAAAGTTGTATGCCGAGTTGAATCTTGTAGAAGAAAAGTAGGATAATTATGTTCCACCAAATAAATGGTGACAGGGTAGGTTGATACATTCATACATTCATTTCATTCATTCACACCTGCTGACAAGAGTCCCACCGGGACAGGAATCTTATCTTATAAGACTTAAGAGAAAGAATTGAATTAATCACCATGCTTGCTTACAGCATGGTGGCCATTTCGGACTATTAGTTACTACAAGTTGGTTTCTTCACGTTATCCACGTTAGCCTTTGAGAAATTACTACATGTAGGTACATATCTATGACTACCTACTTAACACGAAATAATAATATTATGTAAATAATTGCAGTTGTGGCACGTCCAGCTCATGCTAACACACACAATCACACTCACAGAAGACATTGCGTAAGAAAACAACTTTTTCACAAACACAAACGGAAAATAATGTAAGTACACTAGGCCCCACGTCAGTGATAATAAAACCAGTATAAGCTGGCCTCTCATTCCATTGAAACTTCGTACTACGCTAGGCCAGCTCAAGGTCAAAGTGTTACCAACGACTTGTTGTCAACTGTATCTTACCGTAACCAAAACCAGGCATAGGTAATATGATTCGACCTTGCGTTTAAAATTAAATGTTACATTATTTCGATAAGCATTCTATGTTTCCAATAACTATTTTATAGGTGAAGGCAGCGTCAAGTATCGAACTGCTTCACTTACTAGTGTTACTTTCAACAGAAGCAGTGATACGTGCATTTCAAAATTAGGTGAATCTATTAAGATATGCATCAAGTTATTTTGTTTACACTAGTGTCTAAAACGGGCTAGCTAAGATAACGGCTAGTGTTGCAAAACGGGACACCAAACTCGCTTGTAAATGCAAAGTTCCAAACACAAGGTTCAAAGACACAATAACGTCAAGGAACGTCCGCAATGTGATTTCTAAATTGAACAAGCGACACTCACCTGAGATAAATCAACTTCTTTGTACTTCATGGTGAAATACATAGACAAACTCAAAAATATTAATTTCAACGTAATTGCTACAGACACCACTATCAAAAACGCGTAGCTCATGATTATTTTTCGTCGTATAAAGTTTGAATACAATTGCACACAGTCGTGAGTCGCCTGACGGTGTTCAACCAAAACTGCACGAGAATCACTTACGACATCTGAGCGTTTGTGTTGATTTTTTTATCGAAGTCAACCTCAACGCTGCCGTGCGATGACGGTGACTCACAAGTTAACAGAAGCGTCTGTAGACTGTAGTTTTCAACATTGTCCATTGGTATCCAAAACAGTAAACAGCTATGTCACGTGAATTTGTAAGATAGTCGTTGTCAACTTGTAGTAGCAGGCGTATTGTACCATGGCCCATGGGTAAGATAAACCGAATCGATTCCCGATAAAAATCCTTATCTATGATTAGAAGTTAAACACGTTAAGTCGTGATTAGAAGAAAAACGATTTGAAACGTCCAGGTAATAGTGTTTTCATTATTAAAAAAAAAAACTTTACTACTAATCCGGAAAATCTTGCAGTCGGAAATGGGTTTTCAAGCTACGAATGTAGCACATAGGAAAATTTAAGTTTTTGTAGGGATATACTGCACAATTAAATTTAGTGGTATTTTAGTTTGTTTAAGATACCTACATAGTAAGTACCTAAAATAGAAATAGAAAAACCGTTTTTGTAGATAGCAAATTCAACATCATTTAATAGTTAGGATTGCGTGCCGTGGCCCCTTTATAGGATTCGTCCATTGTCCATATTATTAATGATTATATATACTATTAGTCGACGCCTTCGCAATTGGTAGTACATCAACAGTTAAGCTTTAAACAGCTGTATAACTCAGCTATTGTTATTGCAAAACTCTATCGTCACGCAAGTCCATCTATTTGTGTGATTGTAAAACGTTTATTCTGTTGAGTAATAAAAAACATTTTTAACTCCTTGGCCTGTCCATTTAAAGTTATTAAGGTCAAGGATTACATTTAGAGCACACAAACTACTTCATACGGGTTATACTCGTAAATGACTGCCGGGCACCGAGTACCTGCCAGGCTTGACCTAATATTCTCGTGCACTTCAATGACAGAAGTAGCGACTGACGAATATCCTCTTGGCGGACATTAACATTCCTTCGGGTTGTCGCTCCGTGAAGGTTTGCGGAAACAACTACGATAAACTCGGAAATGGATGGATGAACAAATACGAAGATACTTTTTATTGAAAAAAAAATTGGAAGTACCTAATCTAAGAAACGTTATAGGAAAAGCTATAGGAGCACCATCACCAGATTTGTCTGTTATCAGAACTATGCACAAAATAAAATACTCTCATACCATCTCAAAAATAAGTCGAATACACCTAGTTGTGAATCCGGCGTGTCTGACGCTGGGGGGGTACTATGCAATACTCCCTATCTTCAATTAGGTTTTTTCATGAAATTGAGAAGAAAGTCATGGTATGTATTAAATAAAACTAATATGACTACTTACATGATATTTCCAGTTTTTTTTGTGGAACAGAAATACAAAATATTAATCTCGATAATTTTTTTCCTAATATGTATCTAATCTAATATGCTGATTTCCTAATTGTACCCAATATTCTAATGATTAATAGAATAATTTGAATTGTCAAAATATAATTATACGTACTTTCAATCCCAAATAACAGCCAGAGGATTAATTGTAGATCTATGTTGTAATAGTTAAAACAAATATTTAAATATTCAAAAATGTTGTTATTTTTTAAATGTTATGCTTCCGGTAAGCAAGTCAATCAAGTCAAGCCCCGCACGTTACCGATGGGTGACGAAACAATAGAAAATTAATTGTGTCTCATTAGCGGAGCTTGACAGATTAAAACACTTGTATATAAAAATATGATATTTGGCATTTTCAATCTCAAATAGCAGCCAGGGGGTTAATTGTAGACCTTCGCTGTAATAGTAAAAAAAATCTCAAGATGTTATTTCCCATGGAAGCGACGGCTTCCCATGCACTCTCGCTCCGTACCATGGCCTGGACTAGGGCCGGACGCGAGAGATCGCCGCTGCCGATCGCCGCCGTGAGGACGTGGCGGTGCTCTGCCCAAGCTGGGCAGACCTCCACCATGTCCTCCGGGCGATCCGCACAATGGTGACACCCGGGCGTTTTCTCCCGAAGAAGTAAGGTCTCACAGCACAAATACGTCCAGGAAAATATCCGAAAACCGTTCATTTGTAATTATACTCGTATCACATAATTTCTGGGAGAATATTTTCTCTACTACGAAGTTAAGTTGGTGCTTCAATTCGGAATCGGTATATAGGACGTATCTTGAAGTAAAATTTAGATTTATTTCCTTCAAGTCGGTTTACTCTCCAATATTTTTTTAACAATTTTTTTTAACTGCCTGTTTATGTTTGTCCTTCAATCCGGAAGTGGAAATTCATAGGCTGTATCACTTGAGTCAAGCCGCGGGCAGCCGGGCACGACTTGGAAAGGATTGTGTTTTGTGTTCGTCGTCTTTGATGAGACGGGTGGACAAGGAGGCGCGGGTGAAACTAGATTTTTTAGCTTGCTACGCCCTCTTATGATATAGTTATAACCTAAAGAAGTGTTATAGTGTAGTTATACTCGTACACATACATACGTAAACTCACGCCTTCTTCCCATTGAGGTAGGCAGAAACTACAGAACGTTATCTGCTACGATGCTTACTTAACCCTTTTGCCTCGTTTACCTTCATACATCACATCTGCCTAGCCCTTTCCCAACTATGTTGGGGTCGGCTTCCAGTCTAACCGGATGCAGCTGAATACCAGTATTTTACATGGAGCAACTGCCTATCTGGCTTCCACAACCAAGTTACTGAGTAATACGATATTCCTTGGTAAGACTGTTTACCTTCATACATCTGAGGGGCAATTTCTCGTAATTTTAAGAACGTTCAAAGTCTGATCTCAGTCTCAATCTGTCAAAAATACCTCTAATTCCCCTACATTTTTGACAAGTTTTTGACATTTGTTTGTCGCCGAGATGAGACTACGACTAGATTATGAACGTTTTAAATTACGAGAATTAGCCTTCGGGTCATACACACACGCCGGTTGCGAGTACTCCGCACCTGACCTTTCTAAAGAACATCACCAATAAGGTCACTATAACTTCTGTACAAGCGGTTTCCTCAATCCTTAATTAGCAGAATGGAGAAAGTGTAGTGTTTGCAAGCTGCCATTATTCACAGCTTTTGCAGGTTGCCTAGAGATATTGTGGGGTCTAGAAAAAGTTGGAGTAAAAACCTGCAGTTGTCTTTTGTTTCTAGTCGAGCTGCTGATGTAAACAGAGCTGAACCCGGCTGTACTCAGGAGTCCTGAAAAACTGTTCTAGAGCCTCGTTTGCCGCCACTCGCCCAAAGTATTAAAACAGTGTTATTA
This sequence comes from Amphipoea lucens, assembly GCA_947508005.1. Lineage (NCBI taxonomy): Eukaryota > Metazoa > Arthropoda > Insecta > Lepidoptera > Noctuidae > Amphipoea > Amphipoea lucens. Next base: position 11,508,338 of record OX382358.1, read on the forward strand.
CTAAACACAGGGACAAACAGTGGAAAAAAAAACAAAGTTTGATAAAATATATTCATAATCTTTTTTTGCCAACCTCTGCAATTCCTAATGTACTTATTTATCTAAGAATTCATTCCTACTTCCTATTCATAAGATACAACTATAAAACAAAGATATATTTAAGTGGCTCATCATAAATTAAAATCAGCGTTGTTTCAAAAAAATAATATCTCGCTTAGTGCGCCGAGTTGCACTGATACGTGCCCAATGCCAATGTTATGGAAGAATCCAAACAATACCTACATTTATTTCCAGTTACAATTTGGTTTGAATATAAATCTTTGAATATTAAATTATCAATTGTTATTATTTTAGTGTTGAATTTTTAATATTTTATTACTGAAGGCATGTTGAACAATAGGGGTATGCCATTTTACGATGTCCATCAACCAAATGTCTTGTTCAACGCGTAAATTACATGAATATGCTCTTGAAGATGGAACGCCTACACCGCGCCGCGATGGCACGAGTGCCCCGGTGACGCGACACCGACGCAAGTCTCGAATCTCCAAACAATGTAATCAACGTTCACAACCGAATATTCTAGAAGGTCACTCCGGCCATTTAAAGTGGCAAAAAGTGATTATTAGCTAAGTATGCTACGTTTATTTTGAGATTTGCTTTGTTTATTCCTTTATTGCCGCAGATTTCAAAATCAAGATATCTTGGATAACACAAATTAATCTAACTGGGAACTATACAAAACTGTTATATGGTCAGGAATCAAATCGTAATAAGCAATTGTTATACAAAATAAAGAAGTCAAGCCGGTGCGTAGCAGGAACGCTACGCGTCGAAGGATAGCGCGTAGCAAGAATGCTACGTGTAGAAGGATAGTGCGTAGCAGGATTGCTACGATAGCCGGAATGCTACGCAACGTGTCTATTCCCGAGGGTTTTGTAGTAGAATTAGAACTAAGCAGGTATGCTGGAAGAGATTTCTTATGAAATAAGCATCACCTTTGTACCTATTTTTTTCTGTTCTGTTTTTTCTTGTCTGTTTATATATGTGTGTACATAAATGGTAAAATAAATAAACTAATAGGTAACACATGAAATATCACTAATAAGTGTTTTCCTGTTCTCTACTATACAGGGTGGCGGGGACATCAACACGTAACCTGGAGGCCAATTCTCGTAATTTAAAACGTTCATAATCTAGTCGCAGTCTCATCTGGGCGACAAACAAATGTCAAAAACTTGTCAAACATGTAGGGAAATTAGAGGTATTTTCGAAAGATTGAGACTGAGATACTGTGAACGTTCTTAAAATTACGAGAATTGCCCTCTGATATCATGGATACAGTAGATGATTCTGAAACGAAATATTTCAACGCAGGGAGTTGAAATATTTCATTTTGACCGCGTAGATATTGCATTTTTCCATGAAACAGCAGATTTTTTTTGATAACCGACGATCAATTTCTTAACGTGTGAATCATGTGCTGAATTCATGGTTACAGTTGATGGCCCTGCCATTATCATAAAACTAGCGAATAGAACAATGCTTGCTGTGATGAATTATAACTGTGATTGTAGACTCAGAATCAATCACTCGTTTTGTTAACTCAAGCCCTACGGGGTTGTCTTACAACGTGGTACTCACTATAATATAATACCATTGTTGTAAGCATAAACTAAGGCCAACAATAAATGTTGGCTGTTACTCGAAAGGATGTTTTATCAAACAAGGGTTGAATTATTTTAATAGAGTCTTACAACAATGATACAATAATGAGTAAATATCCGAGTTTCTCAATTCTACTAGGCCTGTTTTGATTGGGTTTCCGTAATCTCTGCGAGTTGTTGTTGGGTGAGCGAAGGGCTGCCACTCAGGCGCACGATCGCTTCGTAAAACACGACCTGGGGTTGCAGACTTATGCGGGGGTCCAGGACAGACCCCAGCGTAGATAGACGAGGATCACCCTGGAATACATAATATTTAAGTAATTAGAGAACATAGATTTATTGAGTTTATTAGTTTGTAGTGGCATTTATTGAAGTGAAAACTTCTTTAGCGGCGTTGAACACTTTTTGTAATGGGTAAAAAATGTTAAACTCGCGTCAGGGCATCGCGTCAGGACACGTGACCGTCAGGAGAGATTTCCCCCCCCCCCCCTTCTCTTTCTACGGCGGCGCCGCCAACCGAAGTGAACCAAGTGAGACACGACAAAGATGGCCGAAGAAAATGACATTTGACGTACAAATGTTTGAAAAGTCAGTTTCGTAAACAATAGTAGGGGAGCGGGGGGCACGTTGTTACAGGGGTAAGAAGTTACACGCGTTTTTTACCGGGATTTTAAACTCTTTGATGGATATAATTGGACTCACTCGTTTTCTTATAACATCGTGCATTAGATAAAAACAATCAGTGACCCGCCAAGCGCTGAGCTGCTAGGTTGTGTACGTGTGTCCCGATTTCAACCAAGTAAGTAAAAAAATCCTTTACGAAATTTTTGATTCCTGATGACTATATTTTTTATTTTGTCAAAATTTTTAACCTTGAACGTTCATAATATATCTACCTTTAATTTACAATATTGTTTTATTCTACTATCGATATCCATTAATAATGACTTCAATTTATATTAAAAAACGTGTCATGGGGCAATTAGTTACAATTGTTTGGGGTAAGTTGTTACATGTAACAACTTATAAGTTGTTCATTGGGTTACGGAAGAAACAGAACATAAATTAGCTTCTTATCTACTCAAAAGTTCAGAAATATATTTTGGTTTACTACCAACAGAAGTACGCAAACTAGCTTATCAATGTGCTCTAAAACTCGACTTAAAAAATATTTCCCCCAGCTGGCATAAAAATAATATGGCTGGGCCGAACTGGTTTAAAAGTTTTATGGATAGAAATCCTCAACTATCTCTACGAACACCAGAAGCTACATCTTTGAGTAGAGCAATATCGTTCAACAAAACCAACGTTAAAGATAACCATAATAGATATTATAATTACTCATAAATGTTAGAAGATTGTATAAAGTGATCTCTATTGTTTATATCGTTTTGAAATACTAATAAAAAAATATGTATCACTGATGATTTTGTTTATTTATCTACCGTAACATCGTGCCCCGATGATGTAACAACTAGCCCCACTTCCGGGGTAAGATGTTACAATCTACTTGTTTAGTTAAATTCTCAATTGTGAAAAAATTACATAAATTTTAATAATTTTTCAGTCATATTTTAATAGCTAAATAGACATACTAACATTACAAGTAATCAAATGTATAATTTATTTGATAGCTTTTGTCATATTAACAACTATCTAAAAATTGTAACAACGTGCCCCCCGCTCCCCTACTTCGAGGAGCCACAGTTGTATTTAATTTATTTTGAACTTCTGTTTAACCAATTTAGTTTATTATTATATACCTACCTACAATACAAAATAGAAGCGACGAAAAATATAACGAAGCACATTATAGCAACAAGAAATACTGTGGGACATTGCTGCTTTTGTGTGAAAACAATGCTTCCGTGTCGACCACGGAAGTTTACACCCTGCAGGGAGATGCTCCAGTAGGGTGTGGCTGTGAAGCTATGTTGCAAAACATGCTCCACGTCCTATCCTGCCTTATTTGTCCTACCCAAAACATGCAGTCAAAGTGACCTCTGCGCTGCCACCGACGACAACGTGGAAGTGGCAATATTTTGAGCCAACAAGATCTAAAGTAAAAGAGAAGAAATTTAGGGAGTAGTTCATTAATAAAAAGCTTGTATACAAATATCAGTTTATTTTTATAATACTTGTACGCACCGGGACTTACAGCTTAGTACGGCTGTTATTCCAAATGCATACAGTGTGGCTAAGTTTGTAACAATTGAGCCTGGTATCTATGGTTACCTCACCCTACTGATTATAAACCTACAGCAACTACTTAACACCCTAGTTATCCTAACACCCTAACCTATCATACAAGCCTACGGGAGACCTACGGGAACAGACAGAATTTGGGTAGGAATAGGGGTTTGTGTACGTCGTGCAATGTGTACACAGGAAATAGTTTTGTCATTGCCGGTCCCACAGACTCATAGAACTGGTGATGGCTAAAGGTGTCTTGGCCATAGTGAGAGGAATTATGGAAGATGAATCAAACTCTACTCCAGCTTGATGACTAATTTATTCATTTACTAATTACTAATTTATGTGGAACGAATGTATGTCGCTCTTGATGCTGACGCTGGCGTATGTAACTCTTGCCTGTTCACGGCTGAACAATACTCTAAACTCTAATTTGGCTTCTAAAACTTGTGCAAGCAGAACAACATTTTTAAAATGTTTGCTTTTCATTTGCCATCTGTGCCATCTCTTCTGTAGGCCGTTTCATTTTCTGCTATTCGTAGTGAAGCACCATCCTTACTAGTCCTATTGACCTGAAATACAAAACTAATGTTATAAATTCTTTCTCTTCATTATCTTATTTATACTGATTTAATTAATCAGTAGCGGCATCAAAATAACAGTCATTATTATTCTTATTGCGGGTTTTTTTTTTTGTTACAATGAGTTTTGTACAGGCAAACGAAGTTCTTCGTAAAATTGTAAATTGGATAGGCACCTAATTCGTAAATCATGCCAGGCTGCCCCTGTTTAGCGTTAGTGCTTGTGTCAGTGTTTTTATTTTCTATTATGGAGACCTCTCCCTGACCAATTCTTCCAAAAAATCTAAGGATTAGAAGCAAAAGCAAGCATAAGTATAAGAAATTGAGAATGTTTACAAAACATAACTTACTTTGAACACATTTTAGCTGTAACAGTAGGTACACACCTTATCCTCCTCCAACCAATATTCAATTCTTTGCCCTTTATTGCAACTAGTCTCCGGTCTTAATTTCATTTATTTTAAATACAAAAAAAATATTCAAATGTTTTTTAGTTTGACACATACAATATCAAACGCGAAATTTATCTTCCCCAAACGACTGACAGACAGACAACCATTGCAAAATTTAGTACAATAGCTCCAAATATCAAAATTACGGAAAGAAACTTTCTTCACCTTCTAGGGTCCCCAATTTTTGACGAATCCTTTCCAACGTTCATTGAGGAGAAGATACAAAATTTTAATGACGTCTCGGAAAGACTTTTCAAAATTAATATTCATTCGGCCTTCACACTCATTCGGTACTGTTGTTTTGGACCAAAATTTACTTATAGCCTTCGCTCCTCTCATCTATGGAAGCATCCACAACTTTTAGAAAAAGTAGACCAAATTATTAGAAACACATTAACTTCCATCCTAAATGTGGCCCTGGACGACCGTGCGTGGCAGCAAGCCACACTACCCATTCGCTTGGGCGGTCTCGGCGTCCGCAAAATTTCAAGTATTAGTTTACCAGCCTTCCTCTCCTCGGTCCACAGTACCGATAAATTAACCAGGAACATTTTATCTTCCTCACTGGTCGATTTTGAAGTGCCGTTTTTGACCGATGCGTTGAATGCTTGGAAAATGGCTTGTCCCAATACGGTTTTGCCTGATAACCCGTCTTCCCAGAGACAGTGGGACGTGCCGCTCTGCAGTATTATACGGAATACCCTTGTAAACACGTCACGTAATACTGTTGAGCGTGCCCGTCTGCTGGCTGTGGGAGAATGGGAGTCAGGTTTGTGGCTTCAGGCGCTCCCGTCATCCACCATAGGCACAATGATGGATGACTCATCGTTTCGGCTCGCTACGTGTCTCCGCTTGGGCGCACCTTGTGTTGCTCCGCATCGATGTCACTGCGGTGAAGCTGTCGACAGTCTCGGACACCATGGCCTGTCCTGCTGCAGAAGCGCAGGTCGCATAGCACGGCACGCCAGCATCAACGATATTATTCGTCGAGCCCTTGTCACCGCCGGCGTACCAGCGGTGCTAGAACCAAACGGCTTGGTACGTGATGATGGGAAGAGACCAGACGGCATGACGTTGTTGCCTTGGAAGGTGGGTAGGCCTCTGGTGTGGGACGCAAAATGTGTCGATACCCTTGCGCCATCTCATGTTCCTAGCACTGCGGGCTGTGCTGGCGCCGCTGCGGCAGCTGCTGAGACCCTCAAACGGCGCAAATACTGTAACCTTGTGGGCAACTACAGCTTTGAGCCGTTTGGGGTCGAAACGCTCGGGTCATGGGGCCCGAGCGCGCGTCTCCTTTTTAAGGAAATTTCTCGCCGGCTGGTCGATACTTCACGTGACCAGAGGGCTGGGTCGTTCTTTGGCCAAAGAATTAGCATTGCCATTCAACGTGGCAATGCTGCCAGTCTTCTGGGCACGTTTCCGGATGACAGCGATGCGGATGAATACTTCGACGCCTAAGTTTTTTATTTTTATATATTTGTATTGTAAGTTAGTTAGTCATTTATTTTAGTATCTAGTGTATATAGTTAGTTTCTAAAAGAATAAATGTAAATGTTACAGACATAAATATAGAAAATTTATATGAATAACTAATAATAATATATTTCCGTATATCAAATTCATTCATTGACATATTCATATTGTTTCCATGACGACCATGACGTTGTCGCGTCAAAACTGTTGAAACTGTAGACAATAAATTAGTTTTTCATACGTAATAATGTCTATGGACACAAATATTCGGTTCGTAGACAGATAGATATTCTCGTATGCCGATTTAATGTGTTGGCCAATTTGTTGGATGACTTCATTATAATGGCAACATTTAGAAGTTGTAGGACATTCTAGTTATAGAACGTTTATGAAGCGTTTATGAATACAAAATTTTATCGAATGTTTTAAAGGCCTATTGAGCATTTTAACTAAGGAATGAAAACCTTCAATAGGCTTTTTTTATGAATAAGACCGAAAGTGTTTAAAATATGGAAATTGAACAAAGTGCATCTATTAATGAAAAAAGTGACGCAGAAATATTGAAAAAAAAATGAGTAATATTAATTAAATTAATAATTGATTTATTTTAACGTTAATATTCAAGTTTTCACTTCTGCCGGCACTCACGGAGTGCAACCCGTATTTTTTAGTTACTGTTTTACCTAAGACCTACACTCGTAATATTAAGTACAAAGTATTATTATGAGTGCAAATAAATCTGTACCAATAAGAAAACCAGCGTGTTTGTTATGTAAAGAAAAAAAAGGAAGAAAATACATTTAAATGCGAGCGCCTGTATGTTTACAACAAGTTTTTCAATCGTTAAAGCGATGCTATGATAATTGGCTTCTGCTATTCAAGAAAATTATAAAAAATAAAATTAAATGTTATTATTCGGTTATTAGTCATAGAGGTTATAAATACATATAAATCAATAAATCTGTCTATCATTTTCCCAACTACGTTGGGGTCGGCTTCCAGTCTAACCAGATGCAGCTGAATACCAGTAGGTATTCTACAAGGAGCTTCTACCTATCTGAACTCCGCTACCCAGTTACTGGGTAAAACGATAAATACATACATATAATACACTACTTGATCTAAAAGAGAGAGCAAGATACAATGCTATTTTATTTGCGCAGGCGTTTCGTATGGGTATCATAGAAAATCATAGATATATTTACATTTCTATGTAGAAAACCAACCAATGTTTCATAGTATGGGTAAGCAAGCTGAATATAAGTCAGTTTGCTGTGATTTTGGCTTCGCGTTCGATACGGAGACTGTGAAATGGCAAACATTAGTAGGTAGTATATTTTCCAAATACGCGTATGTGTACTACTGAATAAATAAATAAATAAAAACACATTATACTCGTATACCAAAACTGTTTCGAATCAAACAAATATCAATTTGTTTTAAGTCGAAGTCTTACTTTATTTTGGGATTTGCTTTGTTCCTATCTAAAATATCGCTTATTTTAAATATAAGATTTCCTGGATATCTAAATTGTATCTCCTCGAATACTGAACAAAATTGTTTCCTGTGGACAAGAATTAAATCTTTCGATTTAATCAGAAACATTATAACGCAAAAGTAATGTTTCACGTAATGCCGTTGCGTTGAAGAAATGCTACGAGTGAAGGAATGCTACGCGTCGAAAGGAAACTACGCTTAGAAGGAATGCTACGCGTAGTAGCAATGCTACGTGCAGAAGGAATGCTACGCGTAGTAGCAATGCTACGTGCAGAAGGAATGCTACGCATAGTAGAAACGCTACGCAGTGCTACGAGTCTATTCCCGAGGGTGTTGCAGTAGCTATACAGGAAACTACGCGTAGAAGGCATTCCTTTTACGCGACGTAGCATTCTACGTGCAGAAAAAATTCTACGCGTAGCAGAAACACTACGCAGTGCTACGAGATTATTCCCGAGGGTGTTGTAGACGCCATGATAATTTACAAAATAAGTCAAGAAAAATACTGTAGGTGTACAGCGTCTCTAGGCTAGGTCTTAAATCATCCATTATACCAGGCTTTTATTAAGTCACAGCAGGTGGTTTTTAGATAGTTTATTGTTACTGTCGTTTAACATTTAATTGACTTTCAACATCCATTGTATCAATTGAATCAATCTTGCTACTTTATATTTGAAGCTGAAGTGGCTATTTTAAACATTAGGTATGTGTGAACAACATATACTTACTTTAACTAAATGCGCACAGTCACAATAGCATTATATAATAATAATAATAAACCTACCTACCTACCTTATTGTTACCTACTCAATTAATGGGTACATAATTTATTAAAATTTTAATACTTTTCGTTAATAACTACAGTGTTGACAGTACTCGCCATGCTTTGGAGTTAGGAGACATGACAGCAAGTACGTACCAGTCATTTTGATTTACAAAACTAATTACATACTAGGTATAAATGATAATAGAGCATCAACTTATCGCATACTATCCTTCGCTTAAGATATGAAAACCTAGACAAGTAATATTCACATTCTATTAAATCCGTTTCATAACTTATGTTTGTTAAGGAACTTTGATTAAAACAAGAAACTCCAAATTTTTTTTTCTTCAGTGTACACTAACTGCGGGGTAATTGCGTAACACACATAAAATGACAATTGATCTAGAATTTTCTCGCGTTTTGACAGTTCAGTCACGTTCATTGCGTTGTTTACTTTGGTGAGCAGACGAATTCAATTATAAATATCCTTCAAAACTCTCGGATTGTGATTGAAACTGTGTTACGCGATTAGGGGTTGAACGCTTTACAATTCCAGGAAGAAAGCAGCCATACCTACATTAAAATCGTACATTTCATTACGTAAATGCTTAGAAAAAACCGATTAGAGATATACACCGTATATAATTTTAACCTAGCCTGCATCTCTGAAGTATGATAATTTCCACTGACTCTAGTTTATATATAAACTGTAAAACGAAGTTATGAACCTGCAATATAAGACGAGGGCCGCGCGTGGGCGGGGTGGAAACTATTGACGCCAACTCGCGATCCAGGGCTAATAATAGACTCTATGACATACATAGGTATGTACGCATGTTTTTGTAAATAAATCTCACAATATCTAATGCGATGGGCAATGGAATTTTTTGATGGAAGGAAGGGATGAATAATAAAATTCTTAATGGTCGTAGGTATATGTTGAGTCTTGAGCATATCCAGTTATGGAAGCTCAAAAAGTTAATACGCAAACAATTTATTTAAAATAGTCTATTAAAAGGCACTTTTGCACGTAAATGAAAATAGAATTGATTGTTCGTACCTCTTCCAAAAGGTAGGGTAGTATGGAGTTAGTTTTTCTCCATACGAAACTTTTACAGTAGGTTTGGCACGTTATCAAAGTTATTTTAAATATTTAGGGAGCTTTATACAGGATGTTACGGAAAGGGTATATCAATACAAACGGGTTGAAGAGTGTATCTGGTCTAGAATCTTTGTATAAAATTTCAGCTCAAAAGCATTAATTTTGAAAATGCTTAATATTTTTTTATTTCGACATCACGGCGCTGCATGTGTGTATGCGTGTACTAGGCGCACAGACATACTACAGATAATTGGATAATGACCCTCGTAGTACGGTGACACGTTTGTTATGATTTCAATTTAATAAACTATCGAAATAAAAAAAATTTAAGCATTTTCAAAGTTACTGCTTTTGAGCTGAAATTTTGTACAGAGATTCTAGACCAGATACACTCTTCAACCTGTTTGTATTGATATACCCTTTCATATTCATTTATTTTGCGTTCCACAAGGTAAAAAGATGTTTACAAAAGGCTTAGAGCTAACATCCGTTGTAGACCCTGTTAGGGCACAGCAAAAATTTTTAATTGGTACATACTTCAACATCAACCTGTAAAATTTATAAAGAAACAAAACTAATGAATATCAAACAACTCTACACATACTTATAATACTTGCGTTCTGATTAGAAAAATTATAGACAAAATCATCCACACTAACTTATCATTTATTAAAAAATCACAAATTACTAAACGCAGTCTTCGTCGACCAAGTCTACTTGTTTTGCCAAGAATACGCACTAACAAAGTCAAAGTCAAAGTCAAAGCATTTATTTCAAATAGGCACATAAATGGCACTTTTGAACGTCAAAAATTATCTTAAAATAGAATTGATTCTAGTCGCCCATTCCAAAAGGTAGTTTTCGTATGGAGAAGAACGGGCAAGAAACTCCACCGTTACTCTTTTAAAATGTTTAGGTACAATATTTTGCATGGGTACATTAATTATATAATAACATGTGAGGACGATGCACCTACAATAAAATTACTATACCACAATAGGTAAAAGAATTAAAAACGAAACCATGACATATAAATTAATTATCTGATAGATACATGGTGCTCACATATTTACAAACATGGTACAAGCAAAACGATTTTAATTAAAAAACAAAATACAAGTAATAAGTCAGGGTGTGAGTAATAAATGTAAAAAAAAAAAAAGAATAAAAAAATTTACAATTAAATTAGCAACCAGTTTGATTTTGTCTAGACTCTAGATTGTCCTATGGAGCAGGACCAGCATGTTTCCAAGCGTTCTTATCTTGGATATAATCTTCTAATTTATAGTATGCTTGTTTACAAAGTGTACGTTTAATGTGAGTTTTAAATTTTCTTTCATTTAATTGCAATATATCACAAGGTATTTTATTGTAACATTTAACACAGTACCCCATAAAAGATGTATGTACTTTGGCTAATCTGAAAAATGGTTGATGTATTTTATCTTTATTTCTTGTATTAAAGTTATGTCTATCGCTTATTTTATTAACTACGCTAGAAAGAACATTACATATGAAAGAGCACAACTATTTAATAATCTACCCACTTACATAAAAAGTGTTAGCTCTCTCAGCACGTAACACCCTGTATATCAAAGCAAGTATGTATTGAGTTTACGGACACGAATCCAATCTACGACATTAAGGGCTTATTCCGAATTATGCCATAATCGCCCACAGGCGCTCACATCAATAATTTGCGTTCCGATTACTAATATCACGATTATGACTGCTGAGAGCTGTCAACAATTCGGAAAACTCATGAACTCGCTCACAGTGCTCGCTCAACGTCAAAACAATATTCACTTGAATACTCATGGTAGGATTACGTAGTTCTTTGTGTACATATACACCACAAAGAACAATGTCAGATTTCTGCTTACACAACTTTTAAAACTAAATTCATACGGACACGAAGTTTTTACCTACAACAATTTAAATATAAAAATTCCAACTTCTAAAAAAATATTTATTTCTTTTCGAGAACTGTTCGAAAAGAAAATCATTTTAATAAGTAATCATTTTACTAACCATGTTCTTAAATTCCAGGTTTTACTTTTTAGGGTTCCGTAGTCAACTAGGAACCCTTATAGTTTCGCCATGTCTGTCTGTCCGTCTGTCCGTCCGTCCGTCCGTCTGTCCGTCCTCGCTTAATCTCTGTGACCGTTAGCACTAGAAAGCTGAAATTTGATACCAATATGTATATCAATCACGCCGACAAAGTGGTAAAATAAAAATTGGAAAAAAATGTTTTATTGGGGTAGCCCCCCTATATGTAAAGTGGGAAGTGATTTTTTTTTTAATTTCAACCCTAACGTGTGATATATTGTTGGAAAGGTATTTAAAAATGAATATGGGTTTACTAAAATCATTTTTTGATAATATCAATAATTTCGGAAATAATCGCTCCAAAAGTAAAAACTAACTTTTGAACCATAAGTTTAGAAAATATGAAAAAAATCTGAAAAGTAGAACTTTATAAGGACTTTCTAGGAAAATTATTTTGAACTTGATAGAAACAACAGTTTTCGTACAAAAAAGACAAAAGTTGTACAAAATCATTTCTGGACTAAGTTTGTAGTATAATCGTATATGCAAGCATTTTTTTTAACTTCGTTTACATATTTTATTATCCTGAACGTATCTTTTTTCAAACAAAAAAAGAATGATTAAAATTGGTTCTCGCAATCCAAAATTACCACCGAAAACTTCTGGCACGTCTATGTACTAATTAGTAACCCAATTCCCCGAGAGATGGCGCTGTAGGTACTTATTACATTGGGTCGGGTATTATCGAATTGTACGTGGGAACACTTATTGTGACGTATTTACTTATTGTGACGGACGGGAAACTACGGAACCCTACACTGAGCGTGGCCCGACATGCTCTTGGCCGGTTTTTTTTTAAATAAAAAAGTGTCAGGTAGTTACCTGTTCAAAGTCAAAGTCAAAGTCAAAGCATTTATTTCAAATAGGCACATAAAAGGCACTTTTGAACGTCAAAAATTATCTTAAAATAGAATTGATTCTAGTCGCCCATTCCAAAAGGTAGTTTTCGTGTGGAGAAGAACGGGCAAGAAACTCCACCGTTACTCTTTTAAAATGTTTAGGTACAATATTTTGCATGGGTACATTAATTATATAATAACATGTGAGGACGATGCACCTACAATAAAATTACTATACCACAATAGGTAAAAGAATTAAAAACGAAACCATGACATATAAATTAATTATCTGATAGATACATGGTGCTCACATATTTACAAACATGGTACAAGCAAAACGATTTTAATTAAAAAACAAAATACAAGTAATAAGTCAGGGTGTGAGTAATAAATGTAAAAAAAAGAATAAAAAAATTTACAATTAAATTAGCAACCAGTTTGATTTTGTCTAGACTCTAGATTGTCCTATGGAGCAGGACCAGCATGTTTCCAAGCGTTCTTATCTTGGATATAATCTTCTAATTTATAGTATGCTTGTTTACAAAGTGTACGTTTAATGTGAGTTTTAAATTTTCTTTCATTTAATTGCAATATATCACAAGGTATTTTATTGTAACATTTAACACAGTACCCCATAAAAGATGTATGTACTTTGGCTAATCTGAAAAATGGTTGATGTATTTTATCTTTATTTCTTGTATTAAAGTTCTGCCACTGTAATCGATTATTCTAAATAATTAAAGCGATTTACTCTTTAATTTTTATTTACCACCTCACAATTGTCTTTTATTATTATTATTTTTTATCTAAATAATACGTTCGTCGTGTTTATTAAAATACATTTATTATTTTTTAAAGAATATAAGAACGAAATTCAAGAAATCGATTTTCCTGATCTGTATTCGATAACTTAATCGCCTTGTACTGGCAACCAGCAGTTCGCCATTAAAATAATAAAAAAAAAGTTTTTGCAGTTCTGTCAAAATCGCGCGCGCCAGTTAAAACATGTTGTTGTTGTCGGTGTTTTTCTAAGTGTACGTTTGTTTCCTTCTCGAATTCATCTGCGTTTGCGTTAAAGACTTATTGTGTTATATTCATACCACACATTTTGTGACAATGTACCATCAACTACGTTGTATTAATTGTGGTATAAATGTGTTCCGGATGGAACGGCATTTAGTTGAATCTGACGATGTCCATTCATTGTTACGGCAATGGACTTCACTTCTGAGGTAAAGTACGATTTTTATTAAATAAAATGTCAACTGCTTTAACTAAGCTAAATGTTAATTTGCAACACAACCGTATTTTGTTGGTTTTAGATTCCAAATGACAGTGTTGTTTGTCATTACTGTTGGTTATTAATTAAACAAACAAGTAATCCAACAAGTAGCAATGCGCCAACTGAATCAATTGTGCATCGAAATCTTTGTATTGGTTGCGGTCATTCATTGCATCGTGTAAAGTCTCACGCCTTAAATAATTCAGAAAGAGAAGATGCTATCAGACGCGTGATAGAGCAACAATAACCTCCAATTTAAAATGTCTGAATAACTTCTTCTGTAGAAGTTCAGTGTAAAAGTGGATATTACAGAAAAGCTTTTGACATTAAACTACACAAAAAAACGTACGAATTTTCACTGTCCATGACAAATTAATATTGAGCCAAAGTTACTATGGACATCTGACATTGTTCTTTCTTTGTCTTCTTTGGTTAGGTGGCGACTATAGCCAGAAGCACAATTTCGAAAATGCCACGTTAGTCTAAGGTGCAGCGCAGACGACACACTTTTTGTGCGATCGAGTCTGTAGTGCACAAAATATCTCTTTGATTCTAAGTAAGCTTTTAGTGTAGTAGCCGAAAATTAGAACGCGACATCATCCTAAGTTTATTTCAACTATTCCAGGCATTGATATAATATATGTTACACTAGATTAGTAATTACCGCGCCAAGGCGTTGCCACTTGACATAAGGCCACAGCCGTATGAGCAGCTAACGGCACTTCAGTGCTCTGTGTGGTGCCAAATTGAACTGAACGGAGTGACACGCGACAAAAATGGGTAAATGCGTTGTGAAAGAGTGCGATTCAAGATCACAAAAACACAAAAAATTAACCGGAATTACTTTCCACACGTAAGTTTATTGTTTCTATGTTTATATCAACGTAAAAACGCAATAAAATGTAGAATTTTTTAAATTAGGGTCAGTGTTACCACTAAAAACTTAGTTTCAGTTTCCCACATTTGTGGGAGATTTTAATTATTTGAAAAGAATAAGTGATTTTAAACATTTTTTTTAATAATAATAACGTTGCAGGGTGCCTAAAGATGCAGCACGCCATGAGAGATGGGTGGAAACAATACGATTGCTTCCCTTTTATTAATAAATGCCATCATTTATAAATACTTAAAAATAAGATTGTATCACGAAAGCAAGTTATTCACACAAACCTACAAAAAAAGAGTCTAAAAGGCAATTGTATACAAAACTAATGTTACATAGCGGAGTATGATTTCATTAATAAAAAAAATTCAAAAGGACAATGTCTTCATTATTTTCATTCATTATAAACTTCTAATACACATCCAATAAGAAATACATAATTCAAATATTTTAAAAATAATTTACCGTAACGTTTTTAAACGTTGTTTATGGCTTAAAAGTTGGGTAAAATTTTGCATGGGTAGGCAACCCCATCCCGCCATTGCATGTTTATATTGCGGTCTTTGTCTAATCTAAGTGACGGTATTATTCTTGCGACTTGTGTAAGTGAGACACATATATGTTTACTTTTAAATGTTTAGTGGTTTCAAAGCTACGTCATCGCGTTCAAATAGTGGTTGCACTTTTTTGACACATTTTATTGAGGTTTGCTTCTCTAGTTATTTAACTCAATGATTCCAGGTATATCCTGTCATTATTTTATCTACAGTTTCCATTTTATTGGTACTTAGAATAAAAAGCGCGTCACGGATAGTCTGTCGTCTGCGCTGCACCTTAAGATATGATGCGACTGAAACAAAACAGCACAACTGTAATTTTTGACAGCGCTTACGGTGATATTAATTTAGGGCATGGTCGGCGTTATCGCAAGATGGCGCATGTCATGACGTCATCTATGACGATTCACGGGACATCATTATCACGCTAATTCTGAACGAGTGGAAGTACGCTCAAATCGATTGTATCGTAATTCAGAATGTAGCCTAAATGTACAGAAAACTACGGCAGCTTTTAACTGAAAGCTAAGAACACCTGCTTCCGTCGAGTACTTGCAAAATTCTACAGTAAGTACTCGTACGTAGATTGGATAGCATTATAGCCGTAGCTTCAGGTGCACACAATTCGGAAAATCAAAAAACACAAATAATTATAAAAGCGATATTTTTTTAGATAAAATCACACTAGGTATAAGAGCGGTTTCGCACTACATCTTATCCGAATCCGAGAAATGCCGGTCCTAAGTGACCATTGTCCTATTTGTATGCGCACTAGATCCGAACAAATAGGACTATGGACTATTTCTCGGATTCGGATCGGACGTAGTGCGAAACCGCCCTTACAAAATATCAAATATTAGAAAAGTACCACAAAAAAACATAACACAAATTACCTGGCTTTTAGAAACCTTCAATGTGTATATTAAAGATCCAATTAAAAATACAACATTTATTAAAATTAAGATGCTGGCTACTATTATGAACGCCATTTGGGAACACACAATCTATGCACTTTTTCTTCACTTACATGTACGTCCTCTGACGTCTGTATTCTACATGCACCGCGTTTATTGTGATTAAAACGCATAAAACACTATATATAGTGGTCACACTTGATTGTTCATCAATCACATCGACATAAAACGGGGACAATTTGGTAAATCTTGTTAGGTAAAAGATGTTTATCGTCCTAAGCTGGTATTTTAACTAATTGTGAATTGTTGTTTTATCGCTATTGGCATATAATATCGTGTTAAGTGTTTTCGTTTATGTGATTTCATAAAGTATGCATACGTTAAAGTGATAAAAGCGTTTATCTACAGATTATCAGATGCGAGATTAAAATATTAATTAAAATTCAGACATCTTGAATTTTACCAAGTCATTCAGGGTAAAAGGACGCAGTGGGCAAAAGTTTGGGCAACTGGGAAAAGTTCGTGCAGTTTTTTGCAAGTTGTAGAGTCACCAAAGGAGATAAGTAACCAGCGTCGTCGGATATGGTTGAAGTTTAATAAGAAACCGATAGGTGTTTTCGAATAAAATTATAAACCAATAGGTGTTTTCGAATAAAATAACAAACAGTTAATTTATCAAATTAAATTTCACGACATCACGGCGCTGCACTGGCGCGCGGCGGCGTGATGTGCGTGTACTAGGCGCACAGACACACTACAGATAATGACCCTCGTAGTGCGGTGACACGTTTGTTATGATTTCAATTTAATAAACTATCGAAATAAAAAAATATTAAGCATTTTCAAAGTTACTGCTTTTGAGCTGAAATTTTGTACAGAGATTCTAGACCAGATACACTCTTCAACCCGTTTGTATTGATATACCCTTTCCGTAACACCCTGTATTCAACGTTTTTCTCAATAATAACATTTTAACCTGAAATCTCACTGGAATTTCAGCTAATGCGAATTTGTGCTGTAATGGCCGGTAAAAGTACGGGGGCAGTAATTGCGCTCGCGTACTTTTACCCAGGTCTGCGAACTTAATGAGAAAATTACAAAGTCAATTATTAGTAGATATTTATAATTATTTTATGTTTTATCAATACAATTACTAATATCAATCCCCTAACGCCTAAAATACGTGACTCTCAATCAATTCATATAAACAAAGACATTAAATTACTCATATAAATGAATACTCCGTTTCTTCATAAAGTTGCTATTTTATTTATTCACGTATTTATTTGTTTCAGAATGCGATAATGCAAATATGTATAGCATAAAACCTGTCAAGTGCGAATCGGACTCGCGCACCGAGGGTTCTGTACAAATTTTTAGGTGTTTTACTACAAATTTACGGTTTTCAGGTTTTTTCCTTTACTTGTGCTACATAACATTGCTTCTTGCCAAATTTCATGATTCTAGGTCAACGGGAAGTACCTTATAGGTTTTGATTCTCTTGCGAGTGTCAAAGTATGCGGCATGAACGGAACATAAACGCCCGTTACTTTTGAATGCGTTGACTTAGAAGTTTGATTTTTTCACTGCTTCAAGTCGTTGCAGCCTTGAGTATTTGATGTTAAATTCAACTTGATGACTAAACGCGTTCCTCAGAAAAAAGGTCTTGACAGACGGACAACGAAGTGATCTTATAAGTAAGGGTCCCGTTTTTCCTTTTGAGGTACGGAACCCTAAAAAAAACTCCAGGTTGATAGTACTTTAAATTGTAGTGCAGAAGTTAATTCTAATAGTTAAAGTATTCGATTTGAATCCAAAAAGATGTAATCGTAGCTCGATAACCTAATAATCGGATCACTTTCCGGGGTGTCCTTTTTTAAAGTAAAAAAAATATATAAAGCCCAAATTGCAGTTCGCAAAAGTATTTTTGAAATTATACGATTTCGTAACCATTGGAAGCTGCTGGGCTGCATATTTTCTGGGTTATCTGCAAATTACCACTTAATGCACTTTAACGGTAGCATATTATAAGTATTAACGTACTTAAAATCATAGGTACATCAAGATAAATAAATAAGTACATTTATAAATAAACACTACACATTGAACGTGCGCTCTATTTGTAAAGTGCAAATTGTATTTTCTGAATGGTTGAAAATAATTTCCCGTCGATCTCTCCGAAAGCGCCAAATTAGCTTGCGATATTCAAATTTTCTTACGTTTTTTTTGCAATTTGCAGGTCATTCTGATGGCTGACCTATGGATCCCAGACTTGGTCTTTGACAAACATATTCAAAGTCTAAACTCAAGGTTTGCCAACGTGCAATGGAGCGCAGTATTCTAGGCGTCAAATTGACAGACCATACTTATTCGCAACACCACACTGCGCTTCAAAACATAGATTACTGACGTCACTCAAAAAGTCGCTAAGCTGAAGTGGGACTGGGCTGGCCACGTGCGCCGTATATGAGCTGTGTGCCAAAATAACCACCACATGGAGCCGTGACACAGCTAGAAGGCGTCGCGGCAGACCCCGTAGAATATGGCAGGACGAGCTGAACAAAACAAACGACCAGTGGTCCACTTTGGCCCTGGATCGAAAGAGCTGGAAATCCAGCAGTGGGATGGTGCAGGCTAACAGTAACAGGTCAGTAAGTAAATATGTTTTACAGAATTAAAATTATTAAAGTCATCAATACAACTGTCTAAGTTCAAATTAACCTATTGCATGACTACTTATTTCATAAATTATTTAAGGTCAATTCCAACTTCGAGAGTTCTATTGATGATTCTAATGATTTTTATTTTGAAAATACATATTCGTTGCGGTCGCGAATCATATTTTGTTCAACATACAATCTGACACTGACCTGCGAATATAAAAGAACTTATGATGATTTGAATATCGCGGGCTAACTTAGCGCATCCGGGACAGCGACGCGTGAACTGTAACCATAAATTCAGCACATGATTTTAAACCCCCACTTAGCGTATAAATTCTTTGCTGGTTATCTCAAAAAGAATCCATAGTAACAGATTGCGCGTCGATATCCCTGCACAACAAAATATGTTTTGCTGTTTCTTTTTACTACTCGTAGATACGCGTGCAGGTTGAAGTTAGATTGTATGGCATTTCTAATTGTTACCTACTATTGTTTTTCAGGTCAACTACAATGAATATAACCGTTGATGTATAGTAAATCTTGTCTAGACAACTGCCTGGTGTAGTAGTCCAAAAAATATGATAGCCAAAAAAACTTAGTTAACAGGGTACTTAAGGGTCTGTACTAGGTACCTCAGATTGCGACAATTTTCTTATCATGAATGAGTGTAGTTTCAACTGCACTGCAGTATTGGACTACTGCTAAGTGTTGTCTGTTGCGAATACACGACTAGCCAGCTCTGGGTCAGCTTTACTCAGAAGTCGATCAATGCCTTGCGTGTCCAGTATAATAATGGTTTCAGGATGCTGCTGGGGCTGCCCCGCTTTTGTAGAGCTTCGGGTATGTTTGTAGAGGTTCGGGTTGATGGCTTCCATGCTATAATGCGCAAGCGAACCGCCTCCCTACTAAGCAGAGTGCAGGGCAGCACTAACAGTATCCTTCGAGTAATTGCTGAGAAGTATGACTCGGCAGTCATGAGGGCTTTCGTTCGGATTCTGGTCAGATAGCGTGGCAATCTATCCTAACCCGAGCGAGAGTTTTCATGACTACACATTTTTTTTTTTTTTTTTGTACCACCTTTTTGTAATATGTCTGTACTAACATAGTTTGTAAGATAATTTTTGTAACTAACAATATTGGACTTTGTCTGAGTAAATAAATAAATTATTATTATTATTATATATTTTCTCGATACAAAGAAATGTCAAAGTTACCTCTAAACCGTAAAATAAATGGAAAATATTCAATGAATATTGTCAATTAGGTCATGAAACTTTGCAAGAAAATGATTATGTTACCGCTAATGTGCGTAAATCAGTTAGAGTAAGATTAACTTGTTAATCTGCAGATTACCTGGCTGAGTCCGTTAAAGTGGAAAAAAATGTTTGTTACCGGCCAAACCCGGTTTTAGGATGAACTATAGTTTCGCTTAGGCCAAACCAGTGCTCCCTACACGGGCTGCATGGTTGCGGTGAGTCGATAGGCGACATAGGATGCAAAAGCGAGCGAAGGGCACCCAGAGGTTAGGTTTGGTTGGGTTACTTTAAACCCTTTACACAGAAATAGGAGCCCCGCGACGAGCGAATGAGAAGGTTTGGCCTAGGCGAAACTATTTACTTCATCCTAAAATCAGGTCTTGCCGGTAACATATTTCACACTTTAACGGATTGTACCCGGTAATTTTCAGATTACCTAGTTAATGCACATATTAACATATTTCGTATTCTAACGGTAACAGTTACATTTAACGTACAAAGATGAGATCGGAAATATCAAGCTTTATAACTAAGTACTCACACTTTGAACCGCCCTGCCGCCCGGCCTTCGACAGGACCCCAATTCAGTACTTGTCAGTAATGCTACAGGCAAAAAACGTAATTGTTAGTTCATCAATGGAATTATTAATACTCTACCTGTACTTGACTCATCATCTGCCTAGCTTTTTCCCAACTATGTTGGCGTCGGCTTCCAGTCTAACCGGATGCAGCTGAATACCAGTATTTTACATGGAGCCACTGCCTATCTGACCTCCACAAACTAGTTATCTACTAGGTAACATACGATACCCCTTGACTGTCCCCTTGGTAAGACTGTTTGACAGATTTACAGGCTTCTGATGACCAGTAACGACTGCCAAAGATATGAATAAATGAGAATGAGAGCCGGGACCAACGGCTTAACGCGCTTTCCAAGGCACGGAGGAGTCTCGTTATGTAATGGATGGTCACCCATCCACGGATTGACCTCGGTAAGCATAGCTTAACCTTCGATCGATGCACGAGTCTGTACTTGACTAGTACATACTTACGACCTGATGGCCGAAGATAACGTAATAAGACGTTGTCAAGCACAGTGGGATATTGTGGAAAACATTAAGTTGATGGTAGTATTATCCAGAGGCCGTGAACATGCGGCGGGTAGGTGACATGATGTAACGAATGGTCCTCAGGTTGGCGACCCCGGCGACTCACTTGTTGCTAAGCTGTCGTCTCGAACAGCTCAACAGGTTGACGAGACTGTCGTCAACATTTAGGGCGGCAGAAAGAGAAATTACGTAGTCGTAAATTATTCGGTATTGTGGAAATGAACAATTCTATCCGTCTGCCACTAGTAAATAAAGCTATACCTAGAAGAAAATATAATGTCGTTATTTCGTATTTAAATACCGTATAATAAGTAAAACAATATAGGTATTGGAATCGTTATCAAGTAATAGTTATCAAGTTAGCGCATTAATTTTCGTTGTTGTTCTGTTAATCGAATGTATATTTGATTGTTTATCACTTTGGTTCGTTTTGATTACATAGTTGAGCATTGAAATCCAAAATATGTTTTGTTTAAATAAGTACTGGTAGAGGGGCGGGGGTGGTACAGGTAGGTAGTCAGGTCAGTAATTTCTAAATCTTAATTATTGAGCAAAATATTTAATTGAAATCAAAACAGCAGATTTTTTTAAAGTTACTTAGTTTTTAAATAAAAAGCTAAGCAGTATACCAAATCATTTTGTATTAATATTGATATTTAAAGTAAAGGTGTCTGAATACCGTAATATACCTACGTATGAGTTTTTCAGCAGTTTCTGGGTACCTCTGCCTCCATCAAGGAGTAAACTTTACTAAAGTCTTCTTATTTATAATGCTTACGATTTAGGAATACTACAAGTACCAGTACTGTTAAAACTGGCATGCCTTCTGCGAAGCAGTAGTGCCCCAGTGGCAACAACTCCGACTTACTGGCCGTGGGTTCGACAACAAGCAAGCACTTTACTTAGTGTAGGTAATTTATTTTCGAAAACATGTGAAATCCACTAATTAATCCGCACTCGGCCCGCCAGGCGGATTATGGCCCACTCCCTATCACAGAGACGAGGCCCAGCAGGCTGTGTCCCCGCAGTGGGAACGTTATATGCTGATTATGCTATGGTCTGCCGCATGCGAGTCGAATCAAGAAGTTATACCTAAGCAATATCAACATTAATATTTAATAATGCAAACGTCGACTGGATTAGCTACGAACGAAAACTAACACGTCGATTTCCGCAATAATCAAAATGATTAACTTTTTTGAAATATGTAATTGAATATGAAAGAAAATGTAGGTAGGTGGGTAGGTACGTAGGAACACACGGAAACAAGTGACAAGAGCATAAGCAACATGAACAAACTCAAAATGTACATAAATGATGCCTAGATATAGGTCAGCTATGACGTAAGCCATCTCTGAATATGGTAGTTATACAATTATTGATGTCGTTTCATGGAAGTTGCAGCGCTATTAAAAATCAATACACTCACTTCATATCAAATATTGTTATGATGGAGAGCAGAGCTAGGGGATAGGTAGGTACCTACAAAAGGCAAATTAATACCATAGCAACAACTAAGTTATAATCTTGCCATGTAGCATAACTACTTCGTAAGAAAACATTTTCAGATTAGTTTTACTTAATTCTTCCGCAATAGCTTGACGTTGATGATTTTAGACACTTGCCTAGGTACTTCTTGTTGTACATCTTGTCTTATCTACATATATTCAGAATGTTATTCACTGAGTCTATTCCGGACGTCGTTTGTACTTGATTTCTCCCTTTTCTAAGGTATTTGATTTCGTATGCTTGATGGATAGTGGGTAGGTACCTACCCTTCTAGGACACAGTTCTACTAAATAAGTCTGCCTATCCTTGATTTAAAAAAAGTTACCCTGGAGCACGCCGAGTGCTGGGAGCTCGGGTGGTGGTGTGGTGGCAAATGGCGGGCGCTGGAGGCTCGCGCGTCAGCCTCCGCGGCTACCCGCAGCACCCGCGCTTCACTCCGCGCCGACCAGCCGCCGAGTGCAGGCGCCCGCGACCCCACCGTCACGCCGACACTCACTCGAATCGAACTCGCTCACCGCGCATTACACGGAAACTATCACTTTCGCTTCAGATGACAATCAAGTTTCAACCATGATAACACTGTGAATTGATTAGTGTGCACCGTCCGGCTCTACCACCACGGCAGCATCGCAAGGTAGGTGAGTTTATTTGATCTATACTTCCATGGTCAGAATCAAAATCGAGTCTACGTGTCAGTTCCGAATGCTAAGTGAAAGGCAAACTCTTTGTTAAATTACGTGGATAGGTTGACAACGAGTTCTATAGAGCATCTCGAAAAGCACTTACTTTCGATCATTGTAACAGGATATTAATTAAAAATCATTAAAGTTGTTAATTGTTACTAAAGTAACGCGCGTGTTAATAATGTTTATTGTATATTAAATCACGCTTCCTCTATGCACTACTAACTATTCGTAATTTTCATTACCTTTGCGAATTATGTTATCTGCTTACTTTAAGGTATCATTTTGATAAGTTGACCTACATTCTTAATAGATACATGCTTATAACATTTTTGTCCTTGATATTTAACATACATGAAGATAGCACATTTCCCTTTAAATATACGGGTACGTATCTCGTTCAGTTGAAACTGAAATGCCACTTATTTACAGTTTACGCAGTGAAATGTATCTAAAAGTAAACTGCGAGTTTAAACCAAGCAAAATAAGTAACGGCATCCAGTTATATCGTATGTAATGTATGTATAAGTATATACAAATAGCTAGCTATTCAGAATATACTTGCATGCATTAGGTATAAATAAAACTGATTGTTAGTATTTTTTATAAGACCACAAATTTATGCACTTTCTGAGTATTTCTCTTTTCGGGTTAAAAAAAAAAATAGAGTTTCTGTACATAAACTGAGGTCCAATAAAGTATATTGCACCGGAAACTACTGAATAAAATAAAACATTCAGTAAGTTGCGCCAATTTACTTTATCTGTACAGTTTTAATACATTGCCATAAGTCAACATACCAACGTAATATTTACATACTTACTGTAACAATGTCTATTATCCAATTTGTTCGTCTGTTGGTAAGATAATGAAACGAAAACAATATTTTAATTATTACGTATTACGTGGATCGTGCATCGTGCAACTCCCTAACAACAATATCAGAGTTAATAGTGTATCGTTATCAAAGTGATTTTTGCATTGCATCGATTCATACATATTTTTACAAGAAAAAGCTATCAAGCATATGCAGTGCACGTACAGTAAAGTACCTACTTATTTATCTGGCCATTAATATTTTTCAAAATATTCCTTAAATGTAAACAAAGTTTTAAGTTAATCTTGTGAATGTTTATCATGAAAATCTCCAACTTATTAGATATCGCTTTCATATCAAAGGGGTTATAAAAATAATCGTGGGACAGATATACATTATTTATTATTTGAGTATTAAGGAAAAACATAAATTACTAAAATACAGAAGTCCTTCAAAATAAGATTAGTAAGTAGACTTAGTAAGTACAATAATTATTTATGTTGTATGGTTTAGGCAAAGTTAGACGATTTGAACAGTGTGTGTGTATTGATTTTCATTGTGCACGTGTGGATCGGAAAACCCCAAGCGAAGACTTGATGATAAGCCGAACGCGATAGTCTTCTCGCCGCTCGTGCTAATACCATCTTTATATCTAGCACGTTATGTGCTTGATTATATGGTGTGCGTCACGTTTTGCCGCTACGTGGATCTGCACTACCTACATAACTAGTGCATACCGTGGCACTCGTACATCCTGCGATAAAAAGTGAGAGCAACACGTAGGTAATAGAAGTGAAGCGTGTCCTTCGAATTATAACGTTAAACCTTAGCGATTATAGTTGCCTCGGATGAACTGATTATCTGGTATAATAATTACCTACCTAATGTAAGATACGAGTACCTACCTAGAGCCAGAATAGTATAAGTTATTGGTACATTTGAATGTGGAGGTTTGTTAGAAGCCACAGGCAGTTGTAGAATTTTACTGAATGTTTAAGTATGACTATGAGAGAGCTAGGCTGAATTATGTAGATTTTAACTAAACCAATTATTGACTTAATAACCTATACGTGTTTTGAACAGTTATGTCGTACAATAACAAAAACATCATAATAATTATATTATATACTAGCTTCTGCCCGCGACTTCGTCCGCGTGAAATTCGTACTTTCCTCTAAAAGTTTTGAAAATGTATGTTGGTATGATCTTTATAATTAATTTAGATAAATAAGTATTCGGGCCAATTTTTAAGTTTATAGAACAAAGGAATCAGATTTTTCAAATAAACTGTATCCCCGCTTTTCGCAGGGGTGGAATTTTGAAAAATCGTTTAAGATGTGTTCATAACTCGACTCAAAGTTTATTTACTACCAATTTTCGAGCTAATCAAGCCACGCAGTAAAATCCTCCCCTTTAAAATTAACTACCTCTTTTCACACAGTTAGGGGTAGATTTTCGAAAAACCCTGATACACGTTATTAATTATTTTTAGTCCTTAGTATAAATACTGAGTTTCAAGTTAATCGGTACAGGGCGTTAAAATTCTTCCATACAAATTTTGACACCCCCCAATACCTCTTTAGGGGGTATTTTAGATAAACGAAAAATTCCAAACTTCATAATTTACTTAGATAAGTATTCGTGTCAAGTTTCAAGGTTATTAACTCAAGAAATAAGATTTTTCACACAAACAAAATCCCCCTTTTCACCCCCTTAAAGGTTGAATTTCCAAAAACCCCTTCTTATTCGATACCTACTTTTCACAAAGAACACACCCTCCAAAATTCATGTCCCTAGGACCAGCGGTTTAGACTGCGTTGATATTTCAGTCAGGTCGTTCATCCCCCTTTGGGGGAGAAATTATCAAAAACGCTGAGACACGTATAAATTAATTTTCAATCGTTAGCCTAAACACAAAATTTGAAGATCCTAACTTTTAAACTGACGGACTTTCATACACAACTTCATCCTCCTATTTAACCCTTTGGGGGTGGAATTATCACAAACGCTGAGATACGTATAAATTAATTTTTAGTCGTCAGCCTAAACACAAAATTTGAAGATCCTAACTTTAAAAATGACGGACTTTCATACAAACTTTCATCCACTATTTAACTCCCTTAGGGGTTGAATTTCAAAAAATCCTTCCTTATTCCTTGTCTACACAACAAAAAAGAAATGAAAATAAAGCTGAAACGCCTGTGCAATACTATCTACCTATACCTACTTCACTTAAAAATAAATACTTATAACTACTTTAATTAATAAAAGTACCTACGCTTAATAATTTTTAATTTGAACGAATATTTAAACACTACCAAAACAACTCATACAACCTATTTTACAAAATAACAACAAAAGAAATTCAAATAAACTATTTAAAGACTAAAAGTCGCGCTGATAAGCACGGTTTCTCAATATCAATTATTGTCTGTCAATAAGGTCGAACGCTCTGAACGCATCAACAGTCAAATATTGAATGAAGCTCGCTCTTTTTTTTTTTTTTTTTAACAATGGCATCTCGCAGTTCAACCTATGAGGTTGTCGTCTGCTTAACCGGGCTTGCCTGTGAATGCCTCAAAATTAAGGCCTCCAGCCAGAGCTTGAAGCTCGCTCTCGGACCTTCCGCCTTTTTATACCCTACCGACCCGACCCGTGTCGAGCGCGGCAACCGTTACACAAAAATAATCCTTATAGCATGATTCAGACGTGCGACGGCGCGATGGCTTATTTCATGTATAAGTTTGGTGTTTCTATACCGATTTCTATGATTCTTTTTTTATTGAATAGGTAATAATGTTAACTTTTTCAAATTAGGGATGAGTGAGAGTATTATAAACGTAAGAGTAAACAAATATAATCAGAATGCTCCGAACTGCTAAGCTATCAGGAGTTACACGTGTTATTGTGAGTCAACCATAAAAGATAGACATATGCTGTTGCGGGATATTTTTTAGACAATTTTATGTAGAATATTTCCGTCATACATGATTTCTATGTAACTTTAACCATTAAGGCTGCACACGCGACGGAAGCTTAAAAAATGGAGTAACTTCTCCCGTTTTCCCAACATTTCCCTTCACTACTCTGCTCCTATTGATTGTAGCGTGATGAAAAGTATACTATAACCTGCCCAGGAGTATGAAGAATAATTGTACCAAGTTTCGTTAAAATCCGTCGAGTAGTTTTTGTTTCTATAAGGAACATACAGACAGACAGACAGACAGACAGACAGACAGACAAAAATTTTACTGATTGCATTTTTGGCATCAGTATCGATCACTAATCACCCCCTGATAGTTATTTTGAAAATATATTTCATGTACAGAATTGACCTCTCTACAGATTTATTATAAGTATAGAAAATTACGAGGAACAGAACTCCCACCTCATTCTTGCCTTTATTGGCCGGCTTGAGTGGAGATTCGCAAGAGCAAACGTGCTCGGAGGAAGGAAGTATTCCAGGTAGGGATCTTGACCGTACTTCCGGGATTGTCCTGACAGTCGTGGAATACCTCTCCACTCCCCATAAGCACCTCAGGACATGTTGCCCCCTTGTCGCTACGTCACTATGTGCTAGCGACCGTTTCCGGGGGCCCATTATTGAGTGTACAAGTCACCCCCTGCCATTTTATCCGTGTATATATAAAACATTGATCAGGCAGGGGTCATAGTTCTTCCATAGTTCTTGGTAACCAGTCCACTTTAGCCACCCAAACCCATAGACCAACTTTTTATTTTTCCATATCCTACAATAGTCCTACACCAACCGGGGGTTATCCTTGGGTGCACTTGCATAGTGCATTCAGGGATAATCGTCGGTTGGTGCCGCATTTCATTCAAGTTTCCTTACGGGCCTCTGCGAGTTGGCTTCGGCCCCTCATACGCCTTCCAAAGGACCGGAGCCCCACGGTCCCGAGATAGGTAAAATCAAAAATATTACTACTATACTATTTCATCATCATCATCTGCCTAGCCTTTTCCCAACTATGTTGGGGTCGGTTTCCAGTCTAACCGGGTGCAACTGAATACCAGTATTTTACATGGAACGACTGCCTATCTGACCTCCACAACCCACTTATTGGGTAATACGATACCGCCTGGTAAGACTGATTGTCAGACTTTCGGCTTCTGACGTTCCGTAACGACTGTCAAAGATTCATGAATGACAGCCGAGGCCAACGGCTTAACGTGCTTTCCGAGGCACGGAGGGGTCTTGGTAAGTAAAGATGGTCACCCATCCACGAACCAACCGCGGCAAGCGTAGCTTAACTTGTTCGATCGAACCGTGCGGCTGTTATTTCTTAGCCACATATAGTATTATATTGATATATCACGGCTATATTATTTCACAAAAGTATGTTGTTGTCTAAGTACATATTTTATTGGCATTATGGTCTCGGCCGTGGCGTTAAGTTGACAGAAGCGTGTAACGCCCTTAGGCTTTACAAGCTTTCTTGTTTGTGTTCTGAACGAGAGCACAGGTGCATTCTGCTACCCTTTCTATTCACATAATCCCTTAATCACTTCTTACGGCACAAACGGGAAGTGAATGGAAATTGATGGGCGATTGCACTGGGCCCGGCACTTTTAGATGAATTATTACGACAACCGTTTAATATAGTTGAAATCCCATGGAAATCCTATCTAATGTAGACGCTTCTGTATTGAACATTTTACCAATGAACAGGGATTCTATACAGAGAAAGACGCGGATTCGTCGACAAATCTTTAATGTTTTGTAATAAAGAATGTAAACGACTTTGTTTTTTGAGCAGTTAAAGTAATTTTATTTAAAATACGATTAGACTGGTCAACCAAAAAATAAATACTAGATCTTATGATATTCAGGCTCGTGAGGCACTGATTTAATTCTTATCAAACTAGAGACCAACTCTATAGTCACAAGTCCACTGCTGTATAGTTATGAGGCTCTTCATCTCTTCCTGCAACCCTGACCATCACTAGCTTGGACGCTGTTTCCGATACGCCATCGTTAGTACTATACCATCCAAGAAACAGCTAGATATTCTTCATCATTCCTAAAGTAAGATACAATAAAGACAAAAATATGTAAATGCTTTTTGCAATGATCTTAAGAAACGCTGAGATGAGATGATTGCTCTCCATCCCACTGATACAATCCAGCAATCACTTCTTACGTAAATAAATGGAGTAATCTATTAAGTAAGTAGTGCTTGAGACCAAACTGCATAAAAAAACAGTCAATATGCACTTTGCAATTTTAAGCTCAACAGGTTATGGACATAAATGTTGTTATTGCGAGCGCTATCGATGTAATTTATGCCGGCACCAGTTGCTTTGCTCACCCCTTAGGGAAAGTAATATAAATAGTTCTGTTGCATTAATACAGTTGAAGACTTCTTTTCACTAGACACTGAACATCGTTGGAACGTGTCACGGAGATCACTGTCTTCAGAAACATGTCATATTAACAACGTAGTAAAATCAGAGATGAATAATTCGTTCTGTTGTTCAAACACATACCAATGAAGGGTTTAAATTAAGTAAGATGCATAAATAAAAACTTTTAAGTACCTATTAGGAATATAAATAGAGGTTGCTTCGTGCGTGCTTCCTTCTTCCAAATTATTATAATTTACAAAAGATAATTAATCTGTGAGTCGACAGTACCCTCCCTCATGTAAATGTTAATAGAAATACAAATTACCAAATCATTTGAGTAAAAAACAAAACGAATAAAAATTACAATTGTATAAAAAGAGGATGTTATCAAATCCAAGATCAAGTGAGCGCATGTATGCAATGTACTTGTGAAAGTACCGCCTACACTATATTTTAGCAATGTGCTTTTAGTATCAGCTATTACGTATTTATATAACTCACTACGTAGCTACAGTCAGCAATGCACCAGTATGTCTTGGCCTTACAATGCGGCTGCTTGCAGAGGAAAAGAGTTATACCTAACGTGCATAATTCAGTAACTATAAAATTGAATTTAATAGTTAGTGGTTCGTTTAACGTACCAGGGGGGCAATTCCCGTAATTTTAATCTGTCAAGCTCCGCTAATGAGACACAATTGATTTTCTATTGTTTCGTCGCCGATCGGCGAACCGCGCCGCTTGACCGGTTAAGATCGTTTATAGTCTTATGTCAGTCTCAATCTATGAAAAGTACCTCTAATTTATCTAAATTGACAAGTTTTTGACACTGGTTGTCACTGAGATGAGATTGCGACTTGATTTTGAACATTTTTTAAGTACGAAAATTGGCCTCCAGGTAGCGAAACAATAATTCACAGCTCTCAAATCTTTTGTGTCGAGATAAAGACTTAATAAATTAGGATCCCAATAATGATGACGCTTTAGTTTATAGAAAGTGTTGTTCTTAATCGAACGAATAAAAACTCTAAACTCGCCAGAGGCTCCGCGAGGAGGACGGAAATGCTAGCGAAAGTGGTACCTTCACTTTCAGCTCACTTGCTTATTTGTATGTAACTAACATTATTTACGAGTACTGGCTTTTACCTCCTCAACAATAATTTATCGATATTAGAAGTCACTTCCTTGTTCCTGAGCTTTATTTCCCAGATCGTACATTCTGTCTGATTTTTCCTGTTCGTATACATAGAAGGTGAAGATTGCTCTGACGTCACGGGCACAATGTTGCTGTCGTAGAACTGTGGGTGTAGCGTAGCAAACGTCTGCTTAACCTTTCGCACATTGTAGGCGTAACAGGTCTATATGGACTAGACTAGCTCTTTTTTAGCTACAACATTGTCCCAGGTACCCACGCGATTCGTGACAGGGCTGACCTAAAATCGTAATGAAGTTTCTACTGTGGTGGATCGTGTTAGAATAAAACTCTGTTGACGTATTTGGCACAATCTATTTCGACACTCGGTGCTCTTAATAAATGAAGCGGTAGATATTTTTTGTTTCTTCCATCGATCAATGTTTCAGTTATATTTTAACGCGAGTACTTGCTAAGTAGAGTGAACGTGAACTTTTGAGAAAAGAGGCGAAGGCTTGAATTTCAGTCAAAATTCTAGTCATAGGTTCCGATTGTCAATATCACAAAGTCTACCTTAGCGTAGATAAGGATGATCCTTACGAGATGATGTTGGTTGGTTCATTTAAAGTTCAGTAAGTGGTGTCGGGTTTAATGTGGATACACATGTTCTGATAGGATCATAATCGCAGGAATAGAGATTTTCGCGCGGAAGCCTATGTCACTTTCCGGTCCATTAACTAAATACCTCTATTTAAAAAAAAATGTCACGAAAGATGGACAAACTAAAAAACACACTCGCATTTTCATGATGATAAAGGAAAACTATTAAGAAAAAAATAACTATAAGGATTGTTATCAAAACGAAACCTATTCGTGAAACAACGTGTTTAGTGCAAAGTTCCCTCGGAGAGCTATCCCTGCCGGATTCGCATTATTCCCTCAACTAGAAATCCAATCTCAGACCGCTGATAAGATCGCGCTAGACGGACGTAGCAAACAATTACTTACGACGCCTAGGCTTATTGAAACTGTAACTCAATTGTTGCTCTCGGCTTCTTAGCACTTTATTACTAATTTCACCTGATTACATAGTTGATGTAATACTCAAAGTACTCAAGTCACCATATCATTATCGAGTTTTTAAGAATCGAGAAAACTGTATACACACCTTTGACTATGCGACTATGCAAGTTTAAGTTATTTCTCAATGTTGAAAAAACTGAGTCAATTGCTGTACCTGTACGAATTCTAGCCATACCTCGATATTTTCTTGATAAACTTATAGGTACGTACGGTATTTTCCCGGTCTTGTTTACGTTTTCCTGGTATAAAGATGAGGTAGGAATTACAAATGATGGTACTTATTAATAAACTGGTACCTACTTAAAACTCTCATATTTATGGTCGTATCATAACGATGTGTTTAATTATAGGTCTGTACATAACTCGATTGACCTTTAAATCTTCTCAACCCTTACAAAAAGGAGTGGGTGTATTCCTGGAAGCAAAGATTTACACTGCTGTTTTATGTAGTCATCAACAGCTTTAATCGAACCTCTACTTTATATTGATCAGTTTTTTCCTGTTGAATTCTGAATTAGGTATTACCAAGTTTAGGTTTTTACAAACACCATAAAAAACAATAGATTTGTATTGCATGCATTTATAACAAATGCATGAACATTTTAAAAATCACGATTTGTCTATAACTTTGGTTTTAATAAATTATGAGTCACGATGAACACAAAACTATTACAATACGTCATCCCATTATTAATTAAAAAAACATAAAACCTTTATAGCTATATCTATATTAATAATAAATCTAAAGAGTTTGTTTGTTTGTTTGAACGCGCTAATCTCTGGGACTAACAGTCGGATCTGATTTTTTTTTTTTTTTGATTTGGTAGCCCATTTCTTGTGGAAGGCTATAAGCACATACATATTTAATATCACGCTATGACCTTTTGGAGCCGAGCAAAAAGAAAAACTCAGAAATAACGGTAAGCAAAAAACGAAGTAGGTAATAGCGCGGGCAGATGATGCGATGCGACGGGCTGGGAACAAGAATAGTAAATAAACCCTTGATAACCGACTTCTATTATATTAAAGAGATTAGAGGAAATCTAGATAGGTACCTACCTAAAAAACCCAAAATATATCTACTTATATAGTAAAGTAAATATACTTACCTACTCGTATTCAACGGAAGTTGTTTTATCTAATCACTTTGGCTCTCTACTTATGGTAGGCATGTAGAAACTAAAATAAAGATAAAGAACTCACTTCCAAAAAAAGGTGGTGTGAATGTGATTTGAATTAATGTTATTGACACAGAAACAACACATTAGGTAATTAGTATGAAGAATTTTATAAGTAGGAGGAAAATGGGTGCACCACTGCCTAACACGTCGGGTATCACAGGCGCGGTGTCTACGATGTGTTATGTGCAGACGCCAGCACATCAAGCTACTATATATAATCTATCAAATTTCTTTAATAGATTTTAAACTTTATCGCTAAAATATAAGGTTCAAAGTTGATTGGGAAAATTTGACAGTTTCGGGTAGCTTGATGTGCTGGCGTCTGTACCTTCATAAACTCAACATAGCAAATAAACTATAGAAAATCAGTGAATTGAAAAATCATTTTTATTTACTGAAACCTTGTAACTAAAAGGCCAGAAAGTAATTGCATGACCACAATAAAATTACTTCAATTGTTTAATGTTTAACCAGCTGATCAGTCGTATTATTAACGAAGTTCAAAACAGCTTACGTACACTCGAATTAAAAACACGATAATACACGTACTTTGTAGTATAGGCATATTCCTTCATACGTTAGACGACATGCACGAA
Organism: Amphipoea lucens; assembly: GCA_947508005.1. Classification (NCBI taxonomy): domain Eukaryota; kingdom Metazoa; phylum Arthropoda; class Insecta; order Lepidoptera; family Noctuidae; genus Amphipoea; species Amphipoea lucens. The sequence goes on from OX382358.1 coordinate 11,542,046, forward strand.
TTATTTAATTTGAATACGTAGCATTATTTCACCTACCTACAATAAATGTAAATGCATAGATGCACGGAACTACAATTTATAACTTTTTATACGGTTTCTTCCTGCATACATTCTCCGTTCCCAAGACCTTTTCTCTCCCTACAGGAACGAGTTTCGAAACATTAAAGTGTAAGCTTACTAATGTTTCTAATCGGTTAGTAACAATTAACAAATCAAAGCATAACGCTATGTAATGGAGTTTGCAAGGAAACCGTTTCGAACTAGTTTTAAAAACATGCATAATTTATGTATGATTTAGGCTATTTTTATTACCTCGTGTACAAAAATATCTTGTGGTTGTAACGAAAACAAAATTTTATTCCTAGGTACAAAAACGTAAATTCTATTTCCAGGAAAACTCCGTTACAAGAGATACGAGCAGACGAGCTCTACCTCTGTAAACGTATTCAATAGATAAGCGTTCGTTACAGTATAAACAACTTGTTGTTTCATTCCATTTTCGCAACTACAGCATCCGGCAATTAACAAGAACGAACAATGCCAAACTCGAAAATTGGAATTTTGACATACATATAATGGAATTCGCCCCTTGGTTGCCTTCTCATATAATTATGCAACTGCTCTAGTACAATAACAATGGAAACGATAAGCGTATGTGGGCTAACAGTAGTGGTAAGTATGGTGAAAGTGTCCGAGCGGGTCCGCGAAGGTCGCCGTGCTGCCGGCCGCGGTGACGCGCTCTCCGGGCAGGCGTGCACGCATCGCCGTCGCTGACATTACCGATCCAAATGTCATGCAAATGTCAACGTTTACTCGTGATTGTAGACTTGCAATGTATCCACTAGTCGTAAATATAATTCAAAACGTGGACGCGGAAGCTGGTACATGTCAAATATTAACTCGAGATAAACCCTTTCAACGGAATCAACGATCGTGTTTGTAGCAATGCACAACGCTGCTGACGAAAATGCAAGCGAGAGTCGGTCATTCTGCATGAAAATGTTTGTATCACAAATAAGTACAGCGTTGCAAAATATTTAAAAACATACATTAAAATAAAATTTCCCTGTTATTAGAACAGGTGCAAGATTTATACGAGTGACGCAAATGGTTGACTATAATACGTTAGTGTATTATGTCTGAATTAATATAACATGATTCTTTTTATCGCTATTATGTATTAAATACACGACTTACAATTAAGTAAATGTATGAATTTGCTATTCTATAGATAGTGTTTTTCAATCACACAGGTGTGCACAGCCGCCACTAGAGCTGCATCGTATCGATATTATTGAAAAACACCTCCAGCCTCACTCATTATATATGTTATCCATTTAGTCATGTAACCTTCATGGTTTTAGTAATTAAATGAAGAAGAATTGTAATTAAGTTGTTTTGTAAATCAGTATTACTGCTATTATATAATGCAATGTTGCAAATGTGTGCATAATTGGTGTGGTTGATTCAGCGTGCACGTGCGAACCGCACGCGATAGTGGAGGCGGGGAGCGCACCGCAGCGCGCACTGCACCGAGCGAGAGAGCTCCGCAACCAAAACATCCGGATGTAGGCACTGCTGCATTTTTCTACCATATTTAATTATTTCTCAATAACATTCTGAGGACTTGACACGCTCATAAACCAATATTGCGACGCAGTGGACGTAAAACATGTGAACAACAGATACTGTATACATTAATTGAGCCAAGACTCAATTAATGAATACAGTATCTGAGTATTTGAGTCGTAAATCTTGTTTAGACAACATATTATTTTAGGACACAATGGGTTTGAAAGAATATAAAGAAATAAGTATTTCCGTTTCGCATAACATTTTTCATATAACTGCAACTTATCGTCAAAGGTCAGAGCTACAATTTTCTAAATCATGTGTCAAACATTGAAACCTAAAGTAGGATTGTAACATAGATTGTAACTTTAGCGTTGATAATAATTAGGTGGTAAATGCTTATTACTGTATTTTAAACTTGTGTTGCTTAGTAATCAATAACAACATTAACTAATCTCTAAAAACATGTCATTAAAACAATAATTTTAATACTAAAAGTAATTACTTAATAATTAATTTCAAAGTTGATATTTTTCATTGAAACACCAATTAACGCTTAGAAACCGGTCTATTTAAAGTGGAACGATACCCATAGTTACTGGCGAGCGAAACTGGCCAGTCAATCTCGAAACCAGGGCTACGGGCGGGGTTCTTTAAATGAATAATTAAACACGTGCTTGCACTGCTCCACTCGCAGCATAAATTAAGTGAGAGTCGCTCTAACTTATTGCTTCAGTATACCTAGCTGCAGTCTAGAATAACATTTCGTCAGAGTGCAGTAGTTTATCGCCCTACCATCTAAACTCTCTAAACAAACATGTAGCAATATGCTAAAACATATACGAATATCTGCGAACAAGTTTAAAAGTAAAACCAAAAACAAATAAAAAAGCGTAGCCCTAGGGGTTACGCCGTAGCCGCGTAGCATCTTTCGTAGCGAAGATGACGTGGCACAGAAAGCTCACTCCTTCGTACAATTATTTATGTTAGCAACAGAGCTATGCATAGTTTAGCAAGTTCTATAAATAATGGTAAACGAGTTGTCTAGCAGATAATATGCAAGTTTTAGTAAGCGCAGATCCAGTTAGCTTTCTAGCTGATCCCTGTCAGCTAGAAAGCACCTTCGTAGTGAGAACTAAGATACAACTGGTATGCTATAATTTTCAATCATAATTATTTTTAAGTTAGTGCTAATAATGAGTGTGACTTATTCAGCTTGCGAAACCGCCAACAATTTGACTTGCCGCCTATTGCTTCGGTTAATTAGTTAGGCATTAAGTAAGTCCATTATGTATGTAAAGTTATCGCTCGAAATCACTAAGAACCGACCGATTGATTAGAAATTTTAATGAAACTTATGTATAACACGAATAATTACAACAAATGTTGAATATGTAGCTCGGTATTACCACAGATAACAATACTCTACGGTATTACATATAGCTGTTACACGAGTGCCACTATTTTTGACTTATTGCTATAGGCTAAATAAATAACGATGGTTAACTTATTTCTCAATGTTGAGTTGTTGCTTGGTATTCATTGATATTATTTAATTTATATCTTTGATTATATGACACTTTTTAACAATAAACAATGTGAATTATGAGCACCGAACAGCGGCACATTATTTCGGTTCAATGGAATGAGCAAAACACTAACAATCCAAGTATACCCTTAATCAAACACTTCTACAGCTTATCGAGAATCATAACACTAAAATGGCTCTTTCCATTAACGCGCCGGGTATGTATAAGTACTATGTATACAGTGTATGTAGTATATAAGCGTGTCATTTGTAGCGCGGCAGGCGCCGCGTGGGCGCCACGCCTGTCGCCGACCACCGGCGGCGCCCAGCCCGCACCCCCACCCAGAAAAAGGATACAGAAGCGCCATTGAGAACAATGATAAACTACACCTTACCTACACATAAATAAAACAGTTGAATAACCGCTATTACGTGTGTAAAGAGTGTCTCCTGTTAGGAATGAGAGAAGTTACTTTTGCTGTTGGTTGAGGAAGCTTTAAAACGTATAAAGGGCCATACATTTAAAGCTTCCTCAACTGTCAACATTGTGACCTCTGGCAAGAGCAACCTTTAGCTGACCAACAAGATCACGACCACCTACCTGACCAGCTTAATCACTACCGTTACTTCGCCATCGTGTCAATCTTGAGTACCTTTCTGCAACTGTCTAAGCAGAGCTCCGCAGAGTTTCCGTATAGTTTCGACTATTCCATACTCCGTAGCAACTGTCAATGCGAAACATTTTTTGGTTTGCGTAATGGTTCTTCTGACCCATTCACAGTGTCCGGCGCCCCAGCTGAACATGTACGACATCTCGCATCACTGTCATTACGTTCCACTAGCTACAGCCCACTGCCCACAGTCACCACCCGACACTGGCTATTAACGGCTATTCAAATTTCACCAGTGGACGTCATCGACTACGTCACAAATTGTTATCAAGTTGAAGGGCGACAAAATTTTCATGCGGATTTGTTGAATAAACTGTTGTGTGGGTTGGTACTTGTAGGTACTTATACCCACAAACGTAAAAGTGATAAGGATACTAAAAAGGCTCAAAATATATGAAATATGCATTTGTAAGTCCACGCATGTATCATGCATCAAATGCAAGAATACATAATTAAGTAGGTAGTTGCATACTGCATGTTCTTTATTGGAGTTATGCCAAAACAAGCTTTTTATTGCACGGACTCTGTAAGAAATAAATTAAACGTAAACAAAAACTACTTTTAGTAAACAGCCACAAAATAATCGCCTATTTTGTGAGGTGGGGTTCTGAGTTCTGACGATGTATCCCTATCACGTAAATAAACGTAAACGTGATAACATTAAAGAGATTCAGCCAATCAACAGGTGTCTGGGACGTTAACGAAGATACTTGAAAATCTAGATTTCCGTCGAGATTGGATTCTTGTTTTTTTTTTATCTGCGTTTGTTGCAAATGCGAAGATACTTTTTCATTTTGTTTACTATGTTTAACTAAAATTGAGCTACAACAAAGTTTCCAGTTAAAGTATTTAAATACTCGTAAATAGAATAAACCGCATGTAGCTGCAGCCACCAATGTATGAAGGTAATACTACATACATTGGTGGTTGCAGCTACGTGCGGCTTAAAATATAAACAACAAGGTGCACCTGTGTAATGAAAAGTTCGTTTTTTTCAGATAATATAAAGATGCCCCAGTGGGCGAGCGCGGAGGGCGGGGGCTCGGAGGCAGAGTCGCCCGACCAGATGATGTTGTACTACGAGGACGAGACGTCTCAGTATTATGACAACAAACCTGATATTGCTGATAAAATTGAACAAGCAGGAGGTAAGATTTTAATGAAAAGTTAATCACTAATAATAAGCGGCATGGCAACAGGCTCCGCCGTAGGCCTACACTATAGCATATAGGATTTCGTCATAAATGCGAAAGTGTGTCTGTCTGTCTGTCTGTAACTTCACGCTTAAACCACTGAACCGGTTTAGATGAAATTTGGTATAGAGATAGTTTGAACGCCGGGAAAGGACATAGGATAGTTTTTATCCCGATATTCCCACAGGAAACTTATGCGGGTGAAACCTCGGGGTGCTGCAAGTAAACTATGTAAGAAGCTTTTATGATAAAAAAATGTGTTTCTGAAAATGGAATATTACGATAGATGTAGGTATCCTTTACAACGGCGTAGCACTGGTGGAGGTGTATAATCCTTCACATTGCGGATGTCGGTGTCTGTAGTCTACCGGAACTCTAACTTCACGTTCTAACGAATTTTAGGAATTGCAGTGCACAAGTGTGACGATAATAAAAGGTTTTTTTTTTTTTAATTTATCTACATGGATATTGAATTCTAATTTATTATTATTATAATACGTACAACCGACGGAAAGCACGGAGCAGATAAGAGCATTTCGAAAATCACCCGTAGCCGTGCGTACAAATCGATTAGTCTGCACTCGCGCTCTTACGCAAATAGTTTATCAAGCGTGCAGCCGCGTCACGTAATGCCCAAGTTTCGTACAGAGCAGCTGACTTGTTGCACAAATGTTTAAGTGTTCCCACTTCGATATCGTGTCGCTGCCAGCTTTGCGGTTGCCAACGGTTCGTGGCGGTGAACGTACTAACGTTCAGTCGCGGAGGTGACGTATGCATTACGCATACAACAGCTTATTTTTAATAAACTCACGCCCACGTTTTTACTTTCTTTATTACGTGGCTTATCTCTATTTAATTAGTATTTGTGACTAGCAAAGTCTGCATACAAGTTTTTTTTTTATCAAACTTTTTGCAATTTCTATCCGTTTATAACATTATAGATAGAATTAATTTAAATGTCGTTTATCAATGCTTTACATAAGCACATAATTATCATACAATCTAAACTGGAAAAATAACGTTTCAGAATTCTACGACAGCGGCAGTGGCAGCGACGAGCAAGTGGCGCGTCGCGTGTGTCGGCCCAGGCGCGCGGCCGCCGGCTCGTCGTCGTCAGCGGCCAGCAGCAGCGGCCCTGCGGGGCCCGCGGGCCCCGGCCGGCGGCGGCGCTGCGGCATCTCCGCGCGGGAGCGCAACCTTCGCAGGCTCGAGAGCAACGAACGCGAACGAATGAGGATGCACTCTCTAAACAGAGCCTTTGAGGTAAGCATCAATCAAAATCAAATCACAACGACCACAATCGGTATCCGTCTACAATAAGCATTTTGGCTTGACTTAGATTCCTTCATGTTCTAGGATCTCCGGCGGGTAATACCACACGTCAAGAAGGACAACCGGAGTTTATCAAAAATAGAAACTCTAACTTTAGCCAAAAATTATGTGAAGGCCTTAACGAATGCAATTTGCAACATGAGGGGAGAAGTTCCTCGATACCAGTACGTATAATCTCCATAACTCCTAGTAGTTTCACTTTCACTTTAAGCAGAATTGAATTGCTTGCAGAACTTGAATAGTATGATCTGAAAAATTAATAAGCATGTTAATCTCATTTTCAGATTTAACAGTGACGATGAAAACGTAGAGCCTGTATTCGTGTTAAATCGAGACCAGGAACAAAACAACAACGTGCCAAGTGATCAGGACCGAGAAGACTCCAGCCCGGGCTCCCGCAGCTGCCTCTGACACAGACGCACTAGTCCTCGCCTCGCTCTCCTCGTGTGTCGCACCGCCAGCTCTCCCACTATACTGACATGAACAAACACAATTACTAAAGGATAACATTCGAGACAAATGCACGCATTGTGCATCGTCTTAGTATGTGTGCATATTATACCAATATTTTATAATCGTTAAGAAAAAATATCAAACGTTATTTTTGCAGTCCAGGCATTTTATATTCCCAACATTCTTACCGCTAAATGTTTTCGTAGCATAATGACACTCGTAACAGACGTAGCAGTCGTAGCCCTGAATCCAACTTAGATAATGTGGATGTTTACTTATATACATATAGCTAGGCCCTAGCGGACGAAAAGGGAACATTGAGCTAAAGAAAGAACAAAAAGTAATAAGAGCGAGTAAAGCGTTTAATCTTATAAGTTACGGCCAGAGAAAATTATTTAGATAAAGTTGTTTCAAAAAGAAGTATTATGATGAAAGTTAACAACAATATACTTCGATACCTGTAATAGCACACCCAAAGACCAATGGTACGAATTAATTGCTAGATGTTAAAATATTGTAATCGTTATTTAAGCATGTTATTAAAATGACATTAAAAAGCAAAAAAAAAAAGACACGATTGGTAGCTGGATTGATAAGTCGGATGCCTAATCTCTTCATGTAAGTCATATGTAAGTATGTGTCTAATTCTACCTAAATGTACCATAAATCATAGACATAAGTCTATGCCATATAATAATATTCGAACGATCTAAATATTTTACTTATTTCGAAAGCAATAGATTTAAACTTAACAAAAAACAAACAAATGTAAAATTACGAAAACCCGTCACTGAAAAAATGTACTGTACCAACCCTACCCCTAAAAATTATTAATTTACAGACCTACCCATACTTAACTAACTTAGATACAGCTTATAAGCCTATACTTATTGACATACCTACTAACGGTACCTATGTCAATTATAAAATAATGAAGAACAACGATCAAGGGAAACTAAAAATCAGATCTCAAAGTTATTCCAATTACCTACAGAGTTAGAATAGTAAAGTGTTTGTGCTAATACTTAATTTTATTTATCGTCTGTTGTAAATTGATTTTTCTCACGGTGCCAAAATGATCGCTTACCTACTTACTTAAGCTAAACATTAAAAAATGCTTTTTCTATTATTATATCTACCTACTAAATATCAATTCTGTCTACAGGTGAATAGTCAATTCAACTTTATAAGATTTTTGATGAATTAAGTATAATAAAAAGATGTCAGTAATTTGTGATGCGTTCAACAATTTTCGTTTTAAACATAGATTTACCTACCTATGTCGTATTTTAAAGGCATCGTCATAAAGTGCGATCTTTTACGTTATTAAAATATTATAATTAACGAAATCTCAACTTATAGTTACCTACCTACCTTTGAGTTTATTTAAGTTTAGTTTATAATTTAAATAGGTACATAATTGTTTAAGTACATACCTACAATAAGAATGTTGGCAAAAACCACTTTGATGGTAACTGATCATTCTTAATTAAGCATTTTTACAGTCATTGTGACTTAGCTTTATCTATGATGTATCAAGTAGGTACCTAGTTATAATATAAAATGTGCAAATGGTTTTTTCTTTTGTATTTTATGCAAACAATTTGTGATTAAATTATATGACAATTATATCTGCGAGAACATTATAGACATGCTTTATTTATTTTAATTTAATTATCCCTCATTATGATTGCTGACACTTTTGCATCACCATTTTTTATTAAAAACATGGTAGGTAGATAGGTACCTACCATGTTTTTAATACGGGAGAAACCTCTCCCCCCCCCCCCTATTCCCCTTTCCCTATGTCCCTTTATGGAGAAATGTGGGTCCTTCCACATTTTGCAGCGCAAAGAGGGAACCAAACAGTCACACTCACAAACCAAGGTTCCCTCCACGCCCTGGCGGTGGAGGCTAGAGCTAACGTGGGCGCGACTTCATCCCAGAGCAAAGATATTTCCTTGTTCTGGGTAAAGGCTCACGCTGGGTTGCAAGGCAATGAACGCGCAGATTACTTACTTGCGAAAGAGGCTGCACTCAAATCTAAAAAGAAGCCGGACTATAACCGCCGCCCAGTTTCATTCGTCAAGCGGCAGATCCGTATGGGCTCGCTCGACAAAAACGGCGAAACAGCCTCCGTCGCGAAAATGTTCCTCCCGGACGCGATAGATGCCTTCAAGACTGTAAGCAAAGTCAAGCAGACCGGAGTAATAACACAAATCCTGATTGGGCACGGTGGGCTTTCCAAGCACCAGGATCGCTTTAAGAGTTTAAGTGTAAAGAAAGCCCATCGTGCATCTGTGAGCCAGATGCGCTGGAAACAGAGTCCCACACATTTTGATTTTTGACGGAATGTCCTGCGTTCGGAACACAACGATTAGGGTAGACGTACCAGTCCCAAACCAGTCGCCTGTAGTTGACCATTTGCGTCAAAAAGTCAACATTTTAAGAATTCGCGCCAATATCTATAGTTTTTTTAAATCTGGATTACCTTATTACATCTTTGAGAATCTACTACTGTGAATTTCAGGTGAATTAATAAAAAAATAAAGCTTTCTTTTTAATTTTTGTCGCTACGTGTCTTGTTCACTCGCCGTTCGGCCGCCATTGCTATAAGGAGCGCTCAATGAAAGGTAAAGTTCAATCCATTTAAAACGTAGTATTTTTTAAGTAAATTGGTAATGTTTTGTGAAATATAGTTAATACTTATATTTACCAGTGTAATGATTGCAGATATAAATTTGAACAATTTTTTTGTTTTTAATAGGTTTCTGAGACCGGTTAACTACTGGAACGCATGTTGCCTATAGTTGACCATATGGTTTACTACTGGTTATTTCTTAAACTTGCGTTTTTTGTCATTATTATTGATCTTTTAACAATTCCCTTTGATTATATTGATGAACAATACAAAATTAACGATTTTAATTAACATATTCCAGTAGTTGACCAGTGGTTTGCGATAGGTAGGTACATTCACAGTGTTCGTAGTCAAAATATCTTCTTAACTGGTTTGGGATTGGTACGTTCACCATGCGGAGATGAAATTGGAGACAAATAAAATATACCTAATCAAAATTATGACAAACGGAATCGCCTACTATCGGTGAGCATCGGTGCGGCTCGGTACTGCTCAAGCGCCTTACGGCAGCTTCGGGCGGCTTCGGGCGCCTGAGAGCTGCTTCGGGCGCCGGGCGGCTACGGGCTGCCTCGGCAGTCGTAAGCATATCTAAGGACGCTGAGGCTGTCTTTGGGTAGCTCGGGTGGCTTTTTCGTGGTGTTTCGTGGCAGACATGTCGCAGAACAGTCATAATTAACGTTCACCGCGCGCGCCTCCATTAGCTTGGCAACACCCAAAAGAAAATAAAAGGCAACAGCGAATTTGCGAACGTCATATCGTAAATCATTAAACAATTTATGAAATTCACCGAAAGTACATCTTTGCTTCCAAAGCTTATTCACCCAAAATCTTCTTTTTTGCCTTAAGGCTCCAAGTTTCTCTTCTTCTTCAGCAAGATGAACAATGTTGACTAAGTCCCAATCCACCATTATAAATACACACGCACAACTGTTTTCACGTAACGTTACGACTGCTCTGTGACGTGTCTGCCACCCGAACTATTCTTAGTTTTGCCGAAACTACCACTCTCGGCGTCCTTAGGTATGCTTACGACTGCCGAGGCAGCCCTCAGGCGCCCGAAGCCACCCGAAGCAGCCATGAGGTGCCCGAAGCTGCCGTAAGGCGCCCGAGCTGTACCGAGCCGCACCGATGCCACAGAATACTTAGCCTACCGATAGTGGGCGCCGCACCTTAGAAAAACCTTTTTAGAATGTCGTACCGCAAAAGCCACAAAAGTTATTAAAAGAAACAAGGAAAAATAAAGCTATGCTTTTAATAGAATAGAATACTCTTTATTATGTACATACACCATATAAATTACAGACATTAAATTAGAAACTTTACAATGGGTGACACAATGGGCGGTCTTAACTCTTATCGCTAAAAGCGATCTTTTAAAGACAACCTTTGGATGGATTAAAAAGGGGAAGGACATACAAATACTGTAGGTAGTCTGTGGTGTACCATTTACACAAAACAATAAATACATATATAAAGTAGGTATATTATACTTATATACATTATAATAGTAAACATGAAACAGGAGCAAAGAAAATATAATGATGATGTTTAAGGCGAATGGGTAGTTGTAGCCCGCGAAATTCAATTTTTCTTACGTTTTTTGCAATTTTCAGGTCAGTGTCAGGTTGTATCTTGATCAAAATATGATTCGCGACAATAACAGGTACGTATTTACAGAATTATAATAATTAGAATCATTAATACATCTTTCTAAGTTAGATTTCTACCGTTAAGAACAAATCTCGTATGGAAAAGTGTTGGTGGTAGAAATCTAACTTAAACAGATGTATTAATGATTCTGATGATTATAATTCTGTGAATACGTACCTGTTATAGTCGCGAATCAAATTTTCATCAAGATACAACCTGACACTGACCTGAAAATTGCAAAAAACGTAAGAAAAATTGAATTTCGCGGGCTACAACTACCCATTCACCTTAAGGAGAGAGGAAATGCTTTTTTATCATAATTTTAAAAGTGGACAAAGATTGAGCACGCCTTACCGACACGGGCAAGTCATTTTTAATTAAATATACAGACAAAGCATAGAACACACTGACTTATTTAATAGAGGTCAGTGATAGAACTACTGACCTCTATTTGTATATCTAATAGAGGTCAGTGGATAGAACGTATAAGTAGATAATTAAAAAAGAAAACATAAATGTACATTTTAGAAAAAATAAATAAAACATAGATTCAAAACTAAGACTCCTAATACCTACTTTATTAAAATTTAGTAAAATCAAAATATAAAACCGACACCGTGGACCGCCGCTGGACATGCAACCAAAAAGCCTGACTGTGTCCGGCTTTTTGGTTGCATGTCCGGCCAAATCAGACGGTGTCCGGCCTGTCCGGCTTTTTAAATTTGACCAACGAGCGCGCGGCGCGCCCCCGCCTACCCCCACTCTTCATCACCACCCCACTCTAGTGTATGGTAAATGACAAAAAAAAAAAACTTTCGTGTTATACTAAAACTTAAAAATTAAGGGCGTCCGGCTTTTTTATCTAAATATCCGACTAAACTGGCTGGTCTGTCCGGCTTTTCGGTTTTAAGCCCTGGCAATCCTACTTGCACATATTTCGACTGGAAAAATCAACTAATTCCGAATTCATCTCAAAAGTTTGTGAAGCAATCAAGCAAATACATTTATATGCAGAATAATTTGTTTGTTTTTATAATGCAGAAACAAATCAAGTTGTTTACAACTTGTTGAAACATTTTTGGGGCAGCTAATGAACTCGACTAATTTCGACAGGTTTAGACTTGTTTTGTGTTTTGTCGTGAGCAGTGACGTAAATAGGCGGACGCTACTTACTCAAAAAAAAATAGAACAAAATGGATTGACTCGACTAAATCACTTAAACTACTCGATAAAAGTTAAATTACTCGCACTTGACTAAATTACATAACTATATATTTTGAGTATTGGCTTCTTGTGTTTTGAGCCAACTAAAACTAGAGTAGGAAAGACAAGACGAGTAAAAAAAAAAGTTCTGAAACATCTAAGGCTGGCCGCATACGTACGGTTTCCTGATTAGGTTACCTGCATAGCTATTCATAACCACTCGATATGCTTCCGTACCGTGTCAATCATCAATCAATGTTATCGTAGGAGTCCTCTAAACACTGTTCATAAGTCCAAAACCCGAAAATTTTGTCAGTTTTTAAATGAAATAGATGACCGCTATTCTTCTGACTGTCGGGGGCAAGGAAAATCAGGTTATCGAAATGTGCTAATGAGGCACATTTCGATACGATAACTTGTCGTATGATTGTGAATAGCTATGCTGATCAGGAATTCAGATTCGCAGTTCGCAGACCCTGAATGCACGCATTTCATACAAAATCGTCTCTAAGCGCATACTTTCTTAAATATTTCCGTCCGGAAAATATAAGAACGTAGGTATGCGCTTAGAGACGACCGGCTGTTGGCCTGACGATGCTTCGCCAAGCCTCCGTTCATCCAAATTATCTATAAAAAAAAGTTTCGTAGTTTCACATCTGCCAGACATCACACGACGCGACGGCTTATTTTTTATTTTTCACTCATTTTTCAGTTGTGGTACCTACCCACTAACCTCTATTATACACTTATATAATAGAGGTCAGTGTACCTACCTCACAAAAATTCATGTGTACGTAAAAGGAAGTTATTATAACATCATCAACATACACGTGGATAAAATACCTCTTATTGAAGCTAACTCAAAAACTACCCAAGCAAAGTTAATAATTTGGGACATAATTTTTTTATAAACAAGCGATTTTTTTTACGCGTAATTAAATGTGCCCCTTTGTGCACCTGTTGATTGCAAAAATACAGGACCCATGTATTTGCCAAAGATGTTAATAGACGTAAACTCTGGGAAGTGAGGTGGTCTTCCAAAAAATATTGGAAACCCAATACTTCGTCGAGACTATGTGCTATTCTTTTTAAACCTGAAGACTTTCATGGTTGAAATTCGTATAGGTGATGCTCCAGTAGAACTAAGTCTGTTTTCTTTACCTACAGGCACTGGTTGTATAAATTATAGTAAGGTACGTGTGATTATATTAACATATTAGATCAATGCTAAAATTAACATCTGTAAAGATTTTTAGTCGGGAATATGATCCTTGAAAGTAGAACTTGAATTGTAAACCTTCTCCTTTTTTAATTAAAAAACAAGATGACGGCGTTAATTCCAATTTTGATCACACGCCAAAAGTATCCTTGTCCAACTAAAATATGTAAAATGGCTTGGCTTTTATCATTTTTTTCAGTCATTATTTTCAGATTTATTGGAGCATATAGCTAACTATTATTGGTAGTGTTGCTAGCTTCGCATTTAGTAATAAAAGCTTGTTATCGATTCCGATAGTAATATTTTTTTCTCGATTTGACTCGATTCCAAATTACTAGCCAAGCGAGACAGCTCCATCTACCACTAATGATGGGCGATTCCGAGATGTTTTAACAATCGAAAGAATCGGAGTCGTTAAAATAAACCATCGAGTCAACCATCGACTCGCCGTTCTACAAAACAATCGAGATGTTTTTCGATTGTCTCGAGTCAATGGAATCGACCGCTAGTTTTCGACTGTTCGAATCAGTCATTCATCACTCTCACTCACCGAGTCTCGCTCGGTCACCGAAGTCAGTCGATTGCATGCATCAACCCGAGGTGCATGTTAGTTAGAGGTGAGAGCGTGCCACATTCGATGACTCAAGTCGACCGAGCCGCGCGTAATTTGTGAATGTTTACCTTTACTTACGACGACGATTACTTTGCACTGTTTTAATTTTAACTACTTACATTTTATTACCGTCGTGGTATTGATTATTTTCGATTGCTCTTGTTGAAAGAATTAGTTTGGATTCGCAATCATAACGCAAGTCAAGAACTCGCGAAACTAAACCATCGATGAACAACTCTCGAATGAACGCGCCATGCGCCAGTCGCAATACAGCTTAAGCAGACCGAGTCGGACTCGAGTTCAAGTCGAAACAATCGAGAACCATCGAGATGTTCAAACAATCGAAACAATCGAATAAAACCTCTCGCCATCGCGCATCGCTATCTACCACCAACTGATTGTCTACGAAAAAAATCCTCATGTGCGTGTGTAGTTAGATTAGATCAATTTTAGAGCAATTTTGTGTAAGAAACTTTATATGCGATTTAAGGTTGAGTATACAAGTAATCAACGATTTGAGCTTGCAGAAAAACACAGTTTGTAACCAATTCCACCCAAATTAAGTTACATACTTCACTTAGATACATTCTGCGTCTATCGCAATATGGCCGTCCTGTAATGATTTGGTGGCCAGTATATTATTGTGATTTCATTGTATGCTAAATACCAAAATGGAGCTTCGAGTCGGTAATAAATACCGACTAGGCCGTAAAATCGGCTCGGGATCTTTTGGAGACATTTATCTTGGTGAGTGTGTTGAAAGATTATAGTAAACAAAGAAAAGTGGTCATTTGGTAGGCCAGCTGCAGTTTTTTTCGTTTCGAAATAGCTAGCATATCTTTTTATATCTGCAGCCTATTGTTAGTAACTGATCACAAGTATTTCTTAATTGCTAGTAGCTCATAAAGTAAATTATTTTTATTGAGTCCTGGTCAAAGATTAATGATTGCAGACATGGTGTAATTGACTATTGAATCCCTAGTACTGCTTCTATGCCGTTTTATGTAGCGAAGGAAATGTACAGGAATGTCTTGAATTTGTTAGTTTAATGAATGACAGTTTAAAGGTTTTACATTTGCATGGAAACTGACTTTGATTTTGCTTAGGTTTTGTTTTGTGATTGTATAATAATTTGTGTTTCTCAGGAACAAATATTGTCACCAAAGAGGAGGTAGCTATCAAATTAGAATGTATAAAGACAAGGCACCCACAACTACACATAGAGAGCAAGTTTTATAAACTAATGCAAGGAGGTGGTAAGTAATATTAGATTTCATTATTAAGCATGGCATAAGTGGAAACCTTCAAACAGTAATATATTAGTTGCAATAAGACCTCAATGGGCTGTTTATTGTAAAAGCATTTACTGCTTCGATCAAATATATACATGTGTACTGTTATGTTATCTTTTACATTATGCTGTTATGGAGGACTGCTATAAACTCAGACCTAACATGTCATATTTGTAACACATACTTACAGTAAATTTTAGAAAGATAAAATAAGTTTTGATAATACTTCCATGTCGTAAAGTAGCTCCTTGAAAAGGAAGTGCAGTTTGTCATTACTCTGTTTATGCATAAAATGAAGAAATGCATACACAGTTTTTCTCACGGCTAGGCAAAAATAAAAAATAAAAAACTAAAGCAAGATGTCTATGTTATAATCAGAATTAAAATAATATCCAACATGTGGCCTCTTAATAATCTAAATTGGAACTGTTAACAGTTGGTATACCTGCAATAAAATGGTGCGGTTCAGAAGGAGACTACAATGTTATGGTAATGGAACTGCTCGGACCCTCTTTGGAAGACCTTTTCAATTTCTGCTCACGTCGCTTCTCCCTCAAGACTGTTCTACTCCTTGCTGATCAACTCATTACGCGCATTGAGGACATACATTACAGGAACTTCATTCATAGGTATGAGATCATTTGATATTTTTTCTTTATTAATTCAAATTTAGCTAGGCTAGTGTCATTTAGGCATTGAAGCTAATAATGAAAAAATTGTCACATGTTTTAATGGACCAGACACATACATTTTATTATAGATCAAATTTTAAGACTTAGCACTTTGGTACTCATGACAATGATCTACTTGACATTGTGCTATGTTTATTTTCGAATTGCAACCTTAGATTGTACAGATCTGATATAGGCCTTGTGTGAAAAGTAGTTTCTCAACAATGATAATTCAAAACAAAAGTATAAAATATTCTGATGCTTTAATGACTTGTACTTGAATTTTCTGAAAAATGAGTAAAGCAAGAGTATTTTTTGTTTGTAATAACTAATATAAATTTTAATAGTGTCAGCGGGTGATGATATTAATTGAAAATCCATGTGATTTGATAACTCAGTTAGTTACAAGTTAGTTACATGCCTGGTTTTTTAATGACTTGGTTAGTAGTTATTTTATTTATATAAATTGTCATGTAAACTGATATTATCTTTGGTAATAAGGATAGCTGATATAGATGCATGTTGCAGGTCAGATGTAAGGGTAAAAGATAATATATAACTACCTGTTTACATAGCTCATTACTCTGCATTTATCATTGACGTTGGATGCTATTGAATGGTTGTATATCTTCTAATCAAACAAAATTATGTGACTGATACTACAAAACTATGTTTTTACTGATATATTAGGTGAAACAAACAATGAATGAAATAGTGCTTGTTTAAACGATTTTAATTTAGCTGACCAGAGGAGTCTTATTGTCTTGCGTAAATGCAATATTTCAAAATAATCCAGCCAGCAGTGGACATTTACATCCGTATCGGGCCGCAGTGGAACTCTTTTCCAAACAAAAAAATCCTGTTGCAGCCTTTAGTTTGTGATGGTTCATACAAAATGTCCAAAAGTAGTGTAGCAGCTCAAATGTGTGCTTGCCTTTACAGGATAATATGCAAGATAAAAAAAATTTTTGAACTCCTAACATAATTTATAAGTTTTTAATAATAATTTCTTAATATTAATGCCATATTTTTCATTTCTTTTTCAGGGATATAAAACCAGATAACTTTCTTATGGGCCTAGGTAAAAAAGGGAATTTAGTGTACATAATAGATTTTGGCTTAGCGAAAAAGTACAAAGATGCCCGCACACTGCAACATATCCCATACAGAGAAAACAAAAACTTAACAGGTAAAATTTTTTTTTGGTTATTTCACAGATAATTAATTTACAATTTTTTTAAAGTTAAGTAAAGACAGGATTTAGTCCCTTTTCAGCAGTAGATGCATGATTTAGAAAAGAAATTATGCATATTTACGCTTGATCTCGCTCAGCATTCAGATGTCTCTCATTGTGGGACAGTCATAGTAACCTTGTGCCAAATTGATAGCTTCATCAACGGGGCGGGTGAAATTTTGCCCGGCACAATAAGTCCAAACATTGCACCCAAATTTAAATTCTGCCCAGTCACCTCAGTAGACGTAGAACGGTCCTTTTTTCGCTTACAAAAATTTATTATGCGATCATAGACACAATTTATCTACAGAACATTTAGAACAGTACGTAGTCATACATATTGTGAATTTCATTGTTACCTAAGGGAATATTAAAACTTTATTTACATAATTTAAAAAGCTAACAGTCTTAAAATAATAATATGTACAAGTATATAAAAAGGTAGGAGAAATAATCAAAGGGCATCAAAAAATTTGTCTGCATGGCTGTCAACAGGAAACATGCCCAAAAGGCTGGCAGCATTGCCATGTAGTATGGCAATGCTGATTCTTTGGCCAAAAAATAGGCCAGCCCTGTGGTCTACCTAAGTAGATATATTTTGTAATAAATATTTTCGCAAATACGATCGTTATTGTTGAATAGCTAGTACAGAGATTTTTAAAATAAAAAAACATTTAAAAATTTAAATTTTAGCCCTGTACATTTTTTTGTATATTTTAGCTATTTTACTTGCATATTTGCATGCATATTTTGGGCCTTTTATGTTGCATATAGTCTGGTCTCTATTAATAAGCAATGTCACTTTTTGTTAAATGTCTTGTCATTTTACTGTCACATCAGGTAGACATGAATTCCTGTTTTATTTCATTCCTTGTATGCGTTATGCTGTATGCATTCCACTCAAACTGATGATGTCATCAAGCATCATGTTATGTTTTGATCATTTATTTATTATTGTAATTTATTAATGCATCACATCTCAGGTGTACAGGCCTTCCATTAGCAACAATAATAGTAGTAATAATAGTGTGTGTGGATGAATTGTACAATCAAACTAGTTATGATATCTATACTCACTAATATTATAAATCTGAAGAGTTTGTTTGGTTGAACGCGCTAATCTCAGGAACTACTGGTTCGAATTGTAAAATTCTGTTTGTGTTGGAGATAGTCCATTTATCGAGGAAGGCTATTATATAGGCTACATAACGTCACAATCAATAGGAACGGAGCATCAATGAAAAATGTTGCAAAAACGGGAAAAATTATTCCTTTTGAGAGCTATCGTTGCGTACGCCGCGTAAACAGTTAAAGTTACGCAAAAATCATGTATGACGGAATTTGTTCCCCTTTAAAAGTTCTAAAAAAAGGCCGCGACTGCATAAATGTCTATCTTTTAAGGTTGATTCACTATAACCTTTTTATGGTAATCAAATTTGTTCTAAAATAATGCACTATTTGCGAAGGTGTTTTTATAAACATAATATTAATCCTTATCAAAATAAATACATTATTCATCACAAGTATTTAATTTTGAACAAAATTGCCTTTGACATCATTTGATTTCAATGAACATCTTAGGAGATATCATAGTTTTAAAACAACTCCGCAATGCGGCCGGTCATGAGTTAGACTATAGTTCCGCTCTTACTGATCATAGCGTGATGTACTTAATTAAATAGCTTCTTAAAAGAATGTACTAAGTAATAATCTTAAGTAATGAATATAATATTTTAATAGGATTTTTCCTCAAATTAACGCGGGTGATTCCGCGGGCTCAGGTAGTCTTTCTTTGAAATGTTGATGTCAGATTTCAAACCAAAAGCAGTTGATGTTGCCTCATGTCATTTTGTTAAAAACTAAAATAAGGCATTTTGTCAATTACAGGCACAGCGAGATACGCATCGATAAATACACATTTAGGCATCGAACAATCACGCCGCGATGATCTGGAGTCTTTGGGTTATGTACTCATGTATTTCAATCGTGGAAGCCTTCCCTGGCAAGGGCTTAAAGCCGCTACCAAACGCCAGAAATACGAGAGAATATCTGAAAAGAAATTGTCAACACCTTTTGACGAGCTTTGCAAAGTAAGTTCTTAAGTTTCTAACACTGTTGATAGAATCACAACTACTTTCCCAACTTGATGTTGGTACACATTTGAGTACATTTTCCTATGACTTCTTTGTTTACTTTAACTGAATATTTACGACAGTGTAGTTTAAGGAAATATGTGCGTTTATTATGATGATCATATGAATAAAGTAGCAATCAAAACTACATTTATGTTACTATGTTGTTTCCAGAACCACCCTATTGAGTTTCAACTTTATCTTAAATACTGCCGACGGCTGCGTTTTGAGGAGAGACCTGACTACAGTCATCTCCGTCAGTTGTTCCGTACACTTTTCCATCGACAAGGATTCACATATGACTACGTGTTTGATTGGAATATGCTCAAATTCGGTGAGATATAATTTTTCCTAAATGTGGCGCAATAGTTTATTTATACTTTCTAATGTTTTAACATTATTTTAAAATGCGTTGCAGGCGGCCAGCGCGGCAATTATCAATCAGGCGGCAATGACCGTACTTTAAGACGTCATGATCAAAATCAGGAACCAGAAAACAGTAAGTAATTTGACTTCACTAATTAGTTGCGGACACCAGCCCGTATTACATATTACCTAATACAGTAATGATTTTACTGAACTCATATTTACAAAAATCCGATCACCTGAAGCCTGAAGCCAGATAGTGTTAGGTCGGGTTATTGTGATTGACTCGTTGAATAACATCTAAGCAGCCTCACTTGCTTCGATAATGATAGATGGTCGGGACAGCATGCCTGCATGAGTCGTGTCGGTTCAGCTATTCACTGCGTGTTCGCAGCGGCGGGCGCGGCCGGCCAGCCCAGCACCACGGTGGCTGCCATCTCGGAGTGGCGGTGAGGGATCTTGCTGTCGTCGCAGTGTTAACACCACCACTATGGAACCACGTTCGTATTGTGACCTGCATGTTCTGTTCGCCCGAACAAACATAACACAGACTCGATATATTCACGTATTAAGACGGTGTGTTTTAACGACGACTTATCACGTCATGGAGCCGCGCGGTAGGAATTGAGGCGCGTGGACGTCGTTGGACGTTATCACGTTTCGATATATAGATTCTGTATTAAAATAAGGAAACAATTTTGTATGCATTCGTGTTAACATTCATATTATTGTAAATTATTTAATAATAGACTAAGTATGATGATGAGTGGGCCGAGACATGAAAAGTAATTTCTGTTTGAATGAGACTCATTTAAGCATAGAGTAAATTGATAGGCCTACCCATGCATCGTTGTACTTTATGCTCAGTTATATTTAGAAGTAAGATACATATTCTATCATATTGGTAAAGATTAAACAGTAAATTGTCAATTGGTCCCAAAAAAAATCGATCAAGGGCCTTGACTCTGTGAATTAGTAGGTAAATAAAACACCATTCTGACAAGCTTCAGTGAGCATCTACTCGGCGAAAGTTATACTTATGGATATAATATGTTCATCTTGGCACAACTAAGTAAAATAGCCATAAGATACATTATAATAATGTTGCCATTTAAATGTACTGATCTGACAGTCTTGCTATAGCATTCCAACTTATTTTATATACTGACGCTTTCGATTGAAGCCATAGGCACGATCCTAGCAGTACTTTGAAAGTCGAAGCAGTTCATTGAATGGTCCGAACTTGTCATTGTTGAATAAAATAAAAAACTGGATTTGTTTCATAGCTACATCAGTTACTGACTTTAAAGGCTGTCATTTAAAACACAAGCATTTTTGATTTATGTTCTTAATTTGGAGGTCTGTCTGTGCGTTCAAATATTAATGTAGAAGTAAATAAATAATATTATCAATAACGTCAATCCAAGACTTCCGTGGGCCGATATTTTTGCGGAACCATGTTTAGACAGATTAATCCTATCAGTAGGCTTTAAATAACCTTATTTTTTTTATTGATTCTGCTATATCTTCATTTGATTTCGTAAATCCTTGTGCAATATTTTATTTTCTTTTAGTTTTTTTTTTCAATACTTGCTGTATTGAATGTAGCATTTTGTCTTCCAAGTTGAGTTAAAATATGACTGTCTCTTTTTGTACCGAAAGAAGTAATTTTATGTACGTGACTTGTAGGGCGTCTGACGTAAGGGCCCGTCAGTGAGAAGAGCGAGATTGCGTAAAATTCAGTCGCTAGAATCGTTTTCTTTTTCCATTTTTCTATCGATAATGAATGTTTACACAATTTCTTCGGTCTCTGATTGTTCCTCTGTTTGCGGAAAGGCGGCCTAAAGTGGTAATGTTATGTCAGTCTTACAATTTATGTCCAGCCACTGCCATAGTTTTATCTAGGTAAGTTTATTCGGAAATCGAGAAAAAATTGTTAGATTATTTTTTGTTTTTTCTATTGTAAAATATTATCATTGACAAATTTAAAAAAAAAATATAAAATTATTTGAAGCTTTGTTTATTTTATACTATCGCGTGCATGTAGACGTACCTACATTCCCGTTAGAGCAATCTTTTTCCTCTAAATTATGTACTTTAATTTAACCGATCTAGAACTTCTAGGAATCTATGATCTCATAAAAATTACCAAATTTTCTCATACAATCATAATGTACCTAGTTCAATTAAATCTGTTACCATTCTCATATTCTGACAAAATGTTTTTGTTCATTTGCTTTAAAATGCAGAGCTGTAAAATGTCCTATTCTCTGTCAATAATATCTAGCTATTGTTAATAAATAATGAATAGTTTGTAAATATACAACTTTAAAAAAGTATTGCGATTTTTTTACGAATTGAAATTATCTTTTCATTAGACCGTAATGTAGACAGCGTCACCTCTTTATATGACTGAGAATTAGGTTCAATTTTATGTAAATACATAATGGTAATATATTCAATTTAATTTCAAGGGTTTGTATCGCAAAGCTTTGAGATTTCAAAATCATCCTGTTGTCATGATATTGTATAGATAGGGGTTTAGTTTAGAATAAATCGTCAAAGCATGATTTTTCCATCAGGCACTTGAGAGTATGACATTATAATCAAATCATCATTTGTTCAGTTGTAATGTATTTTAATGCGCATTATTTTAAGTTTAAATCCAATATTAAATTAATTAGATCTACAGGGTATTTTGTAGCATTTCGAGAATTTCAATAATTTTTCTGTTTGAATTAATTTTGTAGACAGTTCAAAGATTTCATCCACAAGTAAAAGTGATAGTCGTCTTACTTTTCAACGCTGTGCCAATATTGATATCAGTGTATTTTTAGCGTTTACAATATGAGTGTGTTTAAGTTAATTCCTTCTTTTAGGAGAGTTCGTAATATGTTAGTACCCAAATATTTTAATGATATTGTGTTACTAATTCTTATGAATTTATATTACTTATTGTATATTAGATGATGTTTTCGTGTTCAAATACATTGAGGCGACAACGATGTCGTGAATAGGGGTGTCGCGTCAGCAGCGGGCGCGGTGGAGCGGCGCGCGCAGGCCTCGGGGTCCTGATGATGTCCTGTGCTTGTCGTCAGTGTGTGGAGTGCGCAACATGTATCTCAAATGCTTTGGCGAGGTCGTGGAAGGTCGTGGCTTGCTCTAAAGTTAAGTGTACGCTATAAACGACGAAAGACTTTATGGACTTAATTTTGTAAATAATAAATTTAAGATAATTAGGTAAGCAGACACACTGTTTTTTACAATATCCTAGGTAATGGAATACATACATAACTGTTGTAGCGTTAATGTCATTGAAATTATTTTGCTGTTATTGTATTTTTTGTAGACGTGTCTCGTACCATACGATATATAATTAATAATGTCTTTGAGATCGAATTTGCCTATTTAATATTCTTCAGATACTGTTATAGGGGAGGGAACAAATCTAAATTAGTAGTTTTAGAACGAATAAGGGACTTAGAAAAACATCGTGGCTTTTATTGCATATTATGATACAATTAAAATTTAAGTGTCCGTACGTTTTGTTCCCTCCAAAGAAGATGAGTAAGATGCACTAATAACATGAGACTAATTTAATTCTTGTAGTCTAACCATGCTATGTTTAATTTACCTTTTAATATGGTATATTTTCACCACAATACAAAATATGCTAGCCTATCTTAGCATATGCATTATAAATAAATTGTTATGCTTGCATTGTTTTCATGTCCAGTATGTATAAATTCCTTTGGCACAATAAACTGAGTAAAATTAACAATTTGTTTAATTCGCTTTAATATAGAAGTATCTATATAAAAACGAATCGCCGAAATGTATGTACAGTCGCCATCAGATATATTGTAGCAGACAAGGTGACCAAATACTTCTGAACAATTTAAAATGTCAATAAGTTCCATACACTACAAGTTACCATTAATATCTGAACATTCATTACTTCATTAATATCTGAGCAGATGCTTGTCAATAATTTCTTTACAAACAACTAACCAAAAATATCTGAACACTAAGGCGCGTCGCCCACACGAGCTAGAGTCGAGGCGCGGGCGCACGTTTTCTATAGGAATAAATAGGTATGTGAGCGCACTGCCATTTATTCTTATAGAAAACGTGCGCCCGCGCCTCGACTCTAGCTCGTGTGGGTGACGCGCCTTACAACGTCAAGTGTGACATTAACATAAAATATCAGTTGTAGATATCTTAAACAAATGATTTTCTATACAATTTTTATTCCCTTTCCGTCGTATTTATACCTAGAACAGTCATTTGGTGTTTAAAAAGTTTAATTTTCCGGGAGTTTTGAAAATTGGTTATTTTATTGAGTTAGACGTGTTCTCTCCGAATTTTCACTTTGTCGCTCATCTATGCCGCTCGCACCGCCATATTCGAAAAATGGCACCTAATATAGCAGTTTTTTGACAATATCCTTTCCAACTCATTTTAAGATAACACATTAATCTACAAAATTAAACTAGAGAAAATTTCCTTCAATTTATGTCTTCACAATTTTTTGGTAAAATCAATAGTCATTTATGCCTTTGCGGTAGAACTCTGGGGCAATGTAAAAATTCGAAGAGAGCACCTCGACCTCAATAAAATCACCAGTTTAAAAACTTTCCAGGTAAAACAAACAAATGACTGGACTAACCACAGATAGTCAAGTCGATAGTCGTTCTTGGTTCGTCCTTTATATCACGCAGTAACGAATTAGGTAAGCTCAGTGTTTGTCTACGTAGATACACTTGGCGTTGTAAGTGTTCAGATATTTTTGGTTAGTTGTTTGTATAGAAATTATTGACAAGCGTCTGCTCAGATATTAATGAAGTAATGAATGTTCAGATATTAATGGTAACTTGTAGTGTATGGAACTTATTGACATTTTAAATTGAAATGAAATGAAAAATGTTTATTTGTCTCAAAACAGTTACATAGATTATAAATGAGACATCCCCAGTAAGTAATTGATAATACTTGTTCAGAAGTACACACATCAACACGGTCTAGGGACATTTCATACTCAATTAAATAACTCGAAAAGTACTGGCCGCATTGGAATCTTATACACCGATTTGTTTGTAATTTATCTCAGACTAATTCCAAATTTAAATTTTTGAAAATTCTTTTGTTTCGGTGGCAAAAAATGTCTTGATGTATAGGAGAGGGAATTTTCATTTGTGCGAAATTTAGAAAACAATACGAATTACGTTTAGTTACAGTTTTTTTTCATTTTTAAACGAAAGATAAAGTTAAAATTGAGGTATTGTAGCCATGCAACGCCGACATTTGACGAGGGCGGAGATGTTACGAGCTGTGGGAATGCTGGAAGCTGGATCTGTTCAGCGTAATGTTGCTGAGGCCATAGGGACCCATCAAAATGTAATTTCAAGATTGTGGACACGCTATCGTGCCACAGGTGAAGTAGCGGAGAGGCACCGGGGGCCAAGTCGCATCACTACCCCCAGACAAGACCGATTTTTGCAAATTACTGCGCGAGCACAACCAAATGCAACGGCGACTCAATTGGTCCAAAGGCTGCGAGTGGAACACCAAGTGCTTGTGAGTGACCAAACTGTAAGAAGGCGACTGCATGAAAGCAATCTAAGCTCTCGTAGACCACTCCGGGTCCCACCTTTACGGAGAGGCAATCGTGGACGACGATTAGAATGGGTTCGGAACCACGTGGACTGGGGCCGTGAGCAATGGTCCAATGTGCTGTTCACGGATGAATCCAGGTTCGGCTTCCATCCAGATTCACGAAGGACGCGTGTTTGGCGAGTTCCTGGACGATGGAGCCGTCTCCAGAACCCTCAGGA
The DNA here is from genome assembly GCA_947508005.1 of Amphipoea lucens. Taxonomy (NCBI): domain Eukaryota; kingdom Metazoa; phylum Arthropoda; class Insecta; order Lepidoptera; family Noctuidae; genus Amphipoea; species Amphipoea lucens. Next base: position 11,567,650 of record OX382358.1, read on the forward strand.
AGTTCACCCATATCAAGGAGGAACAATTATGGTTTGGGCAGGAATTCGTCTTGGAGGACGGACGGATCTCGTTTGGGTGCGGGGCAATATGACGGCAGAACGATACGTCCAACAGGTGCTGGGGCCCGTAATCTTGCCCCACAGAACACAAATGGGGCAAGATTTCCTGCTCATGCACGACAATGCCCGGGCACACACGGCGAGAACGGTAGCAGCTTGGTTACATACACATAATATTAGGGCCTTAGACTGGCCTGCTCAATCGCCAGATCTAAATCCCATTGAGCATGCGTGGGATATGCTGCATAGAAGAGCTCTGAAGGAAGTTCCTGAAAATCTGGCTACAGAAGATCAACTTTTTGCGCACCTCAGAAGGACATGGGACAATATTCCGCAGCAAGGCATTGACAACCTTGTTCTGAGCATGCCGAATCGTTGCCGATGTGTTATGAACATCATGAGCGCTTTCTCAGACTACTAACTTCAAGCTGTTTATAAACACAAATTAAATGATTTTTCTATTTTTTTTTTCAGTTTTTACTCACAAATTAAAAGTTCATTCATATACGATTTCCGTCTATGCTTCATTTTTTTTCCATAAAATCCTGAAATTTTAATCTAAGTACCTTAACCATTATTAAAAAATGGTAGAATATTAAATAACGTATCTTTTAAATATATACATGTCATATAAATAATTAACACATTGATAGTAATTCGCTTTTTTAAAAATATCCCTAGACCGTGTTGATGTGTGTATTTAGTCACCTTGTCTGCTACAATATATCTGACGGCGACTGTACGCGTATAACTTCCGAATGACTGCACCAAATTGAATAATTCTTTTTTACAGACTTCAAAAAAAGGAGGTTATCAATTCGACACGTATTTACTTATGTAATATTATTGGAACTGAATTATATTCACATATGACAATCTATTAGGGCTTCTAAACAAATATACAAAATTTTATAGATGTATGTATGTATGTATATTTGTCCACGCATTTCTCCGCAACTATTAATCGGATCGTGACCATTTTTTTTATTGGCTTACATTTACTTCAACTTAGGGAACAGTGCAAGTTTCATCAAAATCGATTCAGTAATTTTCAATATAATATGGACTAATACGTGTAAGTGTGACGGCCTGGCTTATTGATACGAGCTACGGGTGTAGTGTCAAAGGGAAAACGTCTCAAAACCTTGGTCTAGTGCAATATTTACAACAAAACTTATTTATTTTACTTATTACAAACAAATATTCCAGTTTTTACTTAAAACTAAAAATTACGAAATAAAAAAGTATTTAACAAAAATTTAATACACTTCAAAAAGAAATTAACTCTAATTAATTATTAGTAATTATTTTAATTATTATGAAATAACTTTAATTTTGGAAGTCGGTGGTAAAAATTAAAACTAAAATACGTATCCCAAGACACCGACTTCCGTAATTAAAGTTATTTCATAATTTTGAGTTAATTTCTATTTGAAGTCGATTTAATTTTTTTAAATTACTTTTTTGTTGTGTTCGGCATTGCCAGGACAAGGTTTGTATGAAAGAAAATTTCAGAAATTCGAAGAAAAAAAAAAATGGAACCCGTGCGAAGCAGGGGCGGGTCGTTAGTTTAGTATATTTAAATCTATCTATGTAGCAAGAAATCCTCCATCAACAGGCAGCTGAACGCCTGTGATCATACTGGCGCTGTCACTCAGGAGAAATATAACTGTATTGACAACTTCTTGTACTTCTCCAAACCTTGAAAGAAAAAGATGAACGATTTATTTCGTGATGATATGGAGAATGATAAATCATGAGGCTATAGCAAGGATAGCTTTGGGTTATAAAATTGTCAAACTACCTATAATGATCTTATTTCATTTTAATATTGAAACATGCACTCACTAGGTATTTAGAATTCAACTAAATCACATTAGAAATCACTACATACCTGCCCATAGGTATCTTTGAAAGCATACCCTGCGACTTGGCAGGGTCCGCCCAGACTTTGCGGCCCAAATCAGTCATTATTGCCGTTGGATTAACCGTGTTAACACGAATGCCACTTGGCCCAAGTTCTAACGCCATAACCCTAGTCAACGAATCAACTGCACTTTTGGACGCGCAATATGCCGTGTGGTCCTTCAGAGCAGCCTGTAAAAAATAATGGTACCTACTTAATCAGTATCTACCTACATATACCCTTGTTCAATATTATGATTGTAAATACATATATACACAAGACAAATGTTGCCACATTCCTGCAGCTGTAATCGCCATCAAGCGGTAATACCTAAATTAGTGTGAGTTGGTTTGCAGGTCAGTAAATTAGCTCCTGTAATGATTATTTGATGATATACGAACTACACATACTAATGATGCTGACTATGATACTGTTACTGAACACATTATAATGTTTGTTTCTTTCAGAGAATTGAACTGGCCATGGCCAGACGTTAGCACCACTTGACGACTGGGCTGGGTCAGTAAAAATTATTGATGTAGGTAGGTGCATAGGTACGAAATTAAACTTACTATTGATGCCTGTGATGAAATATTTACAATAGATCCTTTTATATTCTTTTCAATCATTTTCTTTGCCACAATTTGACTAACGTTAAGTGTAGCCCTTACATTAAGCGCCATTGTTCTGTTGAAAGTGCAAAAGTGAAAATAGATCTAAATTATAATTTGAAAACACAACTAAGTAGGTACATGTTATGAACTCATGACTATTTTGGTTACTTACTTGTCAAAACTCTCTGGTAAACATTCTAAAAAGGACTCGATTATAGCAATTCCAGCATTGTTAACAAGTCCATCGAAGGTCCCCAAAGAATCTACCGTTTCTCTAGTTTTGTCCCAGTCCAGTAGATCTGCACATGCTATTTCTATAGACGGATACTCTTTTTTAAGTTTTTCTAAATTTGCCAGTTGATTGGAAAGAACAACAACATTAGCGCCTTCTCTCCATAACTCAAGGGCTATTCCACGACCAATGCCTGTAAAAACATCAAGTTTACTTCGAGTCTGAGCATATTTAGATATGAAAACAAAGATTAGGTAAATACCTAAATATATTTTAGATAAGTTTTAAAGAAAGTTTTTACCTTGGCAGCCACCGGTGACGAGTATTCGTTTTCCTTTAAAATATTTATCCATTATTGACAAGGTCGCTTGAGGATGAGTAAGATGTACCTAGCTAGTAACTTGTTACTTCTGATCTGAGGTTATTTACAGAAAGCAATCTAAGTAAAATAATATTTTTGAGCTGTCGTATTCGAAAGGCCATATCTCAAATTGTACTGTTAGTACCTACCGTTTATTACTCAGATAAGAAGTTTGTTTATGTTTGTAATGATTAGGTACCTACTATCAGTTTCAGTAGGTCACAAATAAGTCTCGAGCGGGTTTTACTGCTAAACAAATTTCAACTTTATTATTTGTACGTTGCAAGGTCTATATTTATTTGGCAGTGAAACAACGCTGCGCTGCGCTTCGCCAGGTCTGCGCCGGACCTTAAGAATGTGTCTCATGAATGACGAAATTTATGATATCAAAATGTAATATTTTGATATTAAGTATAAATTTCGTCATTCGGCGGAAAAAATGAAATAAGTGACTTTTAACAAATTGCATTTATTCAACAACTAAACTTTCATGTAATGGCTTCGATCGATGAACTATAAAAATACATCGACAAGCAATAAAATTATTCAAGTCAAATTGGCGTAATATTTGTCCAATGTTTATGCTATTCATATTGAAGGCAGTACCCCGACCAAAACCGCGTTTTTCTTCGTAATTCAGAGGCTATTAACTTAATTTTATTTTATGAGAAATAAACTACATCTGAAAGCATATTATTAATGTTCGATATCCTATCATCACATTGCACGTTATTATTTGTTTTTATATGTTACTGATACATTCCAAATCTCCTTTTAAAAAAGTGACTAAAATTATTGATTGCATTCATCTTTTGCTAAAGTTGATGTTCTATTAATTTAAGGATTTCACCAATGGATAGATAATTTAAAAATCTAAATAATCCATGTTTTAATTTATTTAAAAATATCGCTATTCCTTTTTATTAAAATAATTCCAAAAATTGTGCGAGGTCTATGGGTGTGCGCAGAGTGCGGGCGACAGTACGCTGTATCCTTTTCGTACGAGGAAGTCGTGTCACTCTGTCTCTGTCGCAAGGAGGGAACGAATGCTCAAGGTTATTTGGTCGGGGTACCGCCTTAACAATTAATAATGTTCACCAATCTATTTAAGTATTATACAAATTTTTCAGATTACACATTTATTACATTGGTAATAAATGCGTTTGTACATTTTTTTTAACTATAGATAGGTACAGCATTGGTGCAATACAAGTTTTTATGAAAACAAGTCAGCAGTAAGTTTATCTAATGTTCAAACATAATATTTTGTTTCTCCTTGGACTAACCACAATCAGCATATAATATTGACTTAGGCTTATACCTACATACTAAAAGGTTAATGTAATTTTAGAACATTATGATAAAGAATGCAGTCCGCATTCAAATAGATGTGATGAATGAATAAAACCAAGTTATGATTGATTAGCAGAGATTATTTTTGTATGCAAGCAATGTTTAGATAAATAACTGTTCTACATATTATCATCATAAAGCATCTTGGAAAGTATGGTTGTGGTTAATTAACTTGAATTGATAACAATATTATCACAAAGTAAAACATACATGATAAGTATGATCATGGCAATATGTATTATAAAGTACCATCTTTGGTTGATTCACTAATTAACATAGTTCCAATATATTTAAAACTAAAATAAAATACGCAATTGTTAAAAAAATATTCCATATCAAAAACCATAAATATTTATACTTTGCTAAATAAAGTATGTATTTAGCAAGTCTTATTATTATGTGGCAAGGAAACCCCCATCTATTGGCAGCTCCACACCATTGATCATACTAGATCTCTCACTCAAGAGGAAAACTACAGCATTCACCACTTCAGAAACTTCTCCAAACCTGTAATTATTAAAAAAAAAAAACCTTATTCTTGCTTCTGATAACTTCTTTATCTCTATATTATTATATTTGTATGATAAAACTGCTATGACCTGTTTGTTTGATTTTCTGTTTCTGAAGTTCTCTAAATTATAACATACAAAATAATATTATAATAATTCATTCAAAAATGTCATAACTGCTCATTTACATACATTATCAAAAACATGTAAACAATGAAGTTTTCACTGCTGCCTTTTTAATGAACTTTTAATATCAGTAAGACTATAATGCATGCACTTTCGAAAAGAAATGTGTAGGTATTACCTTCCCAATGGTATTTTAGCAAGCATTGCTTTAGCTTTGACTGGATCTGACCATCCAACTTTAGCCATCTCAGTCATGATAACGGTGGGGTTCACACAATTCACTCTAATGCCGTAGGGACCAAGCTCTAGGGCCATAGAACGAGTTAGAGCATCCAAAGCTGCTTTAGATGCACAGTAGATAGCATGATCTTTCAATGCAGCCTGCAATCATAATAATAAAATGAGTTAATAATATCCTACAATAGTCCTACAACAACCAGGAGTTGTCCTTGGGTGCACTTACATAGTGTGAACAGGGATACTCGTTGGTTGGTGCCTCATTTAATTAAAAGTCTAACAGGCCTTTGAGAGTTGGCTTCACACCCTCGTATGCCTTTCTAAGGCCTGAGACCCTAGGGTCCCGAGAAATGTCAAGATATGAATTAATTATAACTATTATATGCATTATGCATAGACAAATCTAACAACACACTAATATTAAAAAAATATTTTTCCTGTTCCCCAGAATAGTGTCCTAAAGTTTAAGGATGATCTTTTCCAGGAAATTAAATATAATTAATTAAAGTATAGGGTACATACCATCACCATAGTTGTTACGTTTATTTTATTGTTATCTAAGTAATTATATAAAAGAAGTAACTGACTGACTGACATATCAACACACAGCCCAAACCGCTGGGTGTAGAGGTTCCAAATTTAGCACGTAGGTTCCTTATGAGGTCTAGGGGTGCACCAAGAAAGGGTTTTTCGAAATTCCCCCCATAAGTGGGTGAATGGGAGAGAGGGAAATTTCACACTAGTTTATTATAATCTTAATAATTATACTCCTGATCGTTTTCCAAAAAGTATCATATTGGCAAGTAGAAACTGTTTCAGTTTACAGCCTTGTTGCTGGAGATGAATAAGATCACAATGTTTGTGAGACATAAGGATTACATATGTAAGCCCAGCTGATTGTTGATGAGAATGAGACAAGAATGATAGGAATTGAATTGATAACAACATTAAATTACCTTTGAAGCCTGAGAAGAGATATTGACTATGGCACCAGGAGTTTTGTTTTCAACCATCTTTCTTGCTACAATTTGACTAATATTAAGAGTTGCCTTTACATTGACATTAAACATTCTGGAAACAAAACATATGGTTTAAATGTTATTCATTTGGGTAGGCATATTTTCTGAATAGTGGCATATAGGTACCTGACGTGTGTATGTGAAAATAAAATCTGAAAGCATACTTATCAAAATCCGAAGGTGAGCAATCGAGGAAAGGCTCGCAAATAGCGACTGCGGCATTATTCACTAATGCGTCAAAGTGGCCAAGAGACTCAACTACTGTCCGTGTTTTTTCCCAATCAGCTACATCAACGTCCACTATGTCTATAGAAGGATATTCGCTCTGAAGCGATTCTAAATGAGATCTTGTTCGAGACAAGGCGACTATGTTTGCTCCAGCACGCCACAATTCTACAGCGATGCCCCGACCGATTCCTGCCATTTTACAATAGTTATTATTGCACGCGTATATTTTTGAACGCGATTATAAGCTGTAGCAATTCACCGTGTACGATAATTCCAATGTTGTAAACTAATAGCTATAACATGACTAAGAAATTAAACAAAAGAGATATTATTGCAAACTAACCTTGGCCAGCGCCGGTAACGAGTATTCGCTTGCCTTTAAATGAGATTTCCATTTTTAAAACTTTTTGAGCCAAAGTGTAATAGCTAGAATTAGTACGCCAGCAATAGTATTGTAATTTAATTTACGTAGATATGTACGCAAAAAGCGAGTCCACACAGTCGTTCGGTCTGAATTGATTTGACAGTGCGACAGAATTTGCCTGAGGCCAACCACTGACGTTATACGTCAGTGAATGGTGCAACTGAGGCCTGAGTGACGGGCCTGACCACAGACTATGACTAATCTGACTTAAGACTTGAAGGCCAATTATTATTCTCGTAATTTAAAACGTTCAAAATCTAGTCGCAGTCTCATCTCGGTGACAAACAAATGTCAAAAACTTGTCAAAATGTAGGGAAACTACAAGAACCGTGAAACCTGTTAACTTTGCCAACGGTCGCCGAGTTTGCCATAGCCAACTTCTGAGGGAAACAGTCTAATTACATCTTATAGTTTTTTGTCGTGTATAGATGCCTTTATGGTAAAACTAGCACTTTGCCCGCGACTTCGTCCGCGTGTACATTTCGTACTTTCCTCTAAAAATTTCGAAAATGCATATCTATGATCTTTATCATTTATTTAGATAAATAGGGCCAATTTTTCAGATTACAGATCAAAGGAATAATATTTTTCAAATAAACTATCCCCGATTTTCACCCCCACAGGGGCGGAATTTTGAAAAATCGGTTAGGATGTGTTCATAACTTGACCCAAACACTATTTATACCAATTTTTGAGTTAATCAAGCCACGCAGTAAAATCCTCCCCTGTAAAATTAACTACCCGTTTTCACTCTGTTAGGGGTAGATTTTCGAAAAAACCTGATACACGTTTTCTTTATTTTTAGTCTTAAGTATAAATACTGAGTATCGATTTAATCCGACCGCGTGTTAAAATTCTTCCATACAAATTTTGGCACCCCCCAATCCCCCTTTAGGGGGTAGTTTAGAAAAACAAAAAATGCCAAACTTCATAATTTACTTAGATAAGTATTCGTGCCAAGTTTCAAGTATATAAACTCAAGGAATAAGATTTTTCATACAAACAAAATCCCCCCTTTTCACCCTCTTAAAGGTTGAATGTCCAAAACCCCCTTCTTAGTGCTCCCCTACATTATAGAAGGAAGCTGTGTGCAAAATTTCACATTCCTAGTCCCAGTATTTTCGGCTGTGCGTTGATATGTCAGTCAGTCAGTTTCTCCTTTTATATATATAGAGATTTATTAGTTAAATGGCAACACCGAATGAGATGTGGCAGCCCAGCTTGTTTTTGAGATGTCATTTTCAGCGGTTATTTTTTTCGAATATTGCTCCGGAACTTTTACAAAAATAAACGGGAAAAGCATTGTCTTCATAAGTACTTTTTTGATATTATGTTAGCATAATGTTTTTTAGCTAAATAAAAGCTGATTAACCGTACTACAAACAAGATACATATAGTTCGCAATTGGTGTTGGTAAATTCAATAGCCCCAATTACAATGTCCGTGATGGTGACTATGCCATGTTTTGTTTTTTTGCTAAATAATATAAAGTTTTTACGGGATATAGGATGAGTGCAACTATATTTATTTTTAACCTCATAAACTCCAAAAATTTCATTTTTATTTTCTTAATTGACAACATTTCATATTTTTAACCTGCATGTATTATTACATTATATAAAAGTAAATTCAAATCTAGGGCACCCATATTTTTTCGTTTTTCGAAATTATGTACTTTTCATTCATAATTTTAACTTTGAAATTCGGTGTATTCTAAAAAGACGTAAGTGCCAGATGACGGTAGAGTGGCGATATTACCTTTGCTTTACTGTGACCCGTCAAAAAAACTGTTAGATGTCACTTGTCTCAGTCGTTGTTTTGGTTCCGTCATTGGCGTATATTTTTCATTGGGATCCATTTTATTGGCGAAATATCAATCAAAAATTGATAATATTAACATTAAGCAGCGTGTCGAGTTGATAGGAAAAAATATTGTTGAATTCAATTCAGTTTTTTAGTTGTTTTCTAGTTACACTTCTTAGGTGACATTGACATGTTTTGTTTGATGTAATGTTTTCAATCAAAGACATTGGAATGCGCAAAGGTAACTACCTCATTCCGCCGTTTATGTGACGTCATCACATGTTTTTTGATTTTTATTTTTTTTCTCAGAAATTTAGAAATAAAAAAATTAAATAAAAATACATTTGAACTCAGGGTATGAAAATAAAGAAATAGTATTTTTGTTTTAAGGTCGTGTCAGGTTTGAAATGTTGTCAATTATGGTAATTTTACCAGAAGTGACAGCTGGCAGCCCAACTTTCGTGTGGGTGTTATCAAGCTTATAATATTTTAATTTACTAAAATAAAATAGATATTTGGTAATAATATAAATCTCCATGAAATTTACTACGTCTAGAAGTAGGTTACTCATTATATTTTCATATAATTATATTTTGTTAAAGCGAATCAAACTTTTTGACACGTGAAAAAGTGGCAAAGTTACCAAGTTTCACTGAAGTATTTTTTGACAGATTGAGACTAAAATCAGACTGTGAACGTTCTTAAAATTACGAGAATTGCCCCTTTGATCTCTTGACGGTTGACATTGACTTTTGACGTGGGCTGCGTTCAGTTATTAACTTATTACCAATGGTTATTATGTTCGCTGACTTTTGCCGACGAGCGGAGAGTGCTGTTTGACTGATCAACAGCCAACGTCTTAACGTACTCTCTGTTATTCAGCGAAAGAAGTACACACGCAGCGATTTTAGTCTCCGGGAACTCACTGGCCTTTTCTAAATCTCTACACACAGACTTGCAGCTGATGACTAAAGTCGCTGTGTGTTTACCTAACGTAGTAATTGAACTCACCCTAGTCACCTTCAACATAGCAGGTATATTGTATCTTAGAAAAATATTATTGAGTGCTTTGATATCAATTTTAACCTGTCCCACTGCCGACGAGGAAGCGGCTAGCTATCGACTATTTTCTCGCTCTAAAAACGTGTAAAAGAGAGTACCTAGGTCCCGTGTTAGTAAAATATAATAATAATTAATTGATCGCAGACTGTTTACACCATCGCTCCGGCAAGAACTCTGTCAAACAAACAACTCGATTTTTGTTGCTAGCTCTACTCGTTTCTCGTCAACGGCGAGACCAGATTAAAAACTGAAAACTTGCTCGTGGAATGGCAACACTAGTGAATGTCCTGTCACTATCATTATTGTGAATTTGTTGTGGTATGTTCGCGACTTGGAGTGGAGAGTGACCCATTAAAAGCGTTCCATATTTTTCTTCTGTTTGACATCTTTGAGAAATAAAGGAATTTACTTAAAATTAGGTATTTTTTAACCGACGAAAAAACAGAGGAGGTTCTCAATTCGACACGTATATACAGGGTGAATTTTTCAAGTGGGCGTGGATGGCCAAATCCGAAACTATGAGGACTAGCGAAAAGTACTCAAAGTAGTCGCGGGCTCGATTTTGATGAAAACTAAAACTGCATCATTGGATTTTTGAAAAATCAATATTTCTAGCCAGGAATCGAATCTGCTGATTTGGAAAAAAAAATACACACTGTATTATTACACCATTCGATAGTGTCGCTAATAAGGATCGAATTCTGGGAAGTAATGACATACAGCAAACTAAAGGAAAGAGCTCATTTTTAACAAAATACTTTTTTTTCTTATGTTACCTACCTCATCATCATCTGCCTAGCCTTTTCCCAACTATGTTGGGGTCGGCTTCCATTCTAACCGGATGCAGCTGAATACCTCGGTATGTAAAGATGGTCACCCACCCACAGATCAACCGCGGCAAGCGTATCTTAACCTGATGGATTGACCTGTGTGGCTGTTATTATTTAGCCGGGCCCGGGTTATGTTACCTACCTACTAAACCTTAACTGATTAATTGTTCAAAATGATGACCATTGTTTTCAATACATAGCTAGATTCGACGTCTCAAGGATTGTACTGCATTCAGCATTACAATATTATTGATTCCATTAGAATATTTTCCAAAGATCGTAAGTAATAGAAATTTGAATTTAGAACCTAATGTCACATGAGTAGACAAACGCTAATGTTGTGAAGGTGACTGCGCTGCGGGTGTGTTAATAAAAATATTGAGCATCATTTCAAACAAGGTACGTAATGTATGTATGAATACTCTAGAATAAGAAGCAATTTATTAAAATTCAACATTTTCCTTAAGTTAGCCGTATGTCATTACTTCCCAGAATTTGATCCTTATTAGGGACACTATCGAATGGTGTAATAATACAGTATGTGTTTTTTTTTCAAAATCAACAGGTTCGATTCCTGGCTAGAAATATTGATTTTTCAAAAATCTAATGATGCAGTTTTAGTTTTCATCAAAATCGAGCCCGCGACTCCTTTGAGTACTTTTCGCTAGTCCTCATAGTTTCGGATTTGGCCATCCACGCCCACTTGGAAAATTCACCCTGTACTTATACAGGCTGAATTTTCCAAGTGGGCGTGGATGGCCAAATTGACTTTTCGCTAGTCCTCATAGTTTCGGATTTGGCCATCCACGCCCACTTGGAAAATTCACCCTGTACTTATACAGGGTGAATTTTCCAAGTGGGCGTGGATGGCCAAATTCTAAACTATGAGGAATAGCGATAATTTTCTGTAAAAAGACTGGACTCTGGACTGCTCTGTAAGAAGTTATGCGTGATCACTAGATCACGCATAACTTTTTACAGAGCAGTCCGATTTTGATAATTCTTTTTTATTAGAAAGGGAAACAATCAATGAACCAATATCACTAAATTACCTTCAATTTAAAGAAATAACCAAATCAAATTAACTATGCAACGTGAAATCTCCAGCGATAAACATTAACATTCCAAACAAAAAATGCGCTCTCCACACGAGCACGACCACTCGCAACGATATTAATTTGCTTGTTTGGCGCCGACTCAAAATTACTTAGGTATACTTACATTAGTTTAAGAATATGTTTATTAAGGTTAAATAAAAAAGGTTTAGGTACTTATTATTTTTTGCTTTTCAGTTTTTTCGATTTTTTTGTTAAAAAGTTTTTGTCAGTTTGTCAATAGCTGCACATACATATATATAACAGTCCTTTCACAGTTACCTATTTTATCTCAGACAGCAGCAAAAACAAACTAGTACCTACTGTAAATAAAATAAAATGAATCTCGAAATAAAAAAATCATCGTTTATTTATTTATGAAAAATAATCATCTGCACTACGCATTCTTAACGCAACAAATCAGCACATTATACATCCATTAGATAGTAAATTACAAATGGAAGCTGTGTTTTGAGTAGCACGCGCTCAGTCTCGAAATCTCGATCACTACTTTCACAATATAAATATTATATTATACTGTGCTACGGTCGAGATTCCAAAAACGAGATTGTCTTCCCACGAGATAGAATCTAAAAAAAAAACTCGAAGTTTCGCAAGATCGAGATTGCATCCATCTTGCCATCTTGTTTTTTTAAATAAATTATCCCAAAACAATTTTTCGCAAATGTTTGCCTACAAGAAGCAGTTTTATCCCGATTTTATTTTGAATTAATACGCGCAGTTAAATAGACTTTATTTAAATTATTGATCAATTGAGATTTCAATAAATTAATAGGAAAATAGACAACAGCTTCCCTACTTCATCATCAGCTAAGCCTTTTCCCAACTGTGTTGCGGTTGGCGTCCAGTCTAACCGGAATAGGTACTGTATCCGTCTGAATACCAGTATTTTATATGGAGCTTCTGCAATCTGAGTATCTAACCTTCTCCTCAGCCCATCTAGGTACCTAATGGGTAAAACGATTTTTTTTGGCTGTCATACTTTCATGCTTCTGATATGGAATATTGATATTCTTGAATATTCTCAGGTTTATAGACCCAGTGATAAGGTTTTGTAACAAAAATATCTTTCTATATTAGGTTTTCCTAAACGTTTAATAAACATACATTCTTAAACTTAGATAAATATCAATATTTTGTATCTCTATAAGTAATTATATTGTTAATTAAATATAAAAATAAGTTAATAACAATAGATAGAATTGTATTCTCTTAAATAATATTCTTAAATGGTATTCAGGTTTATCTTAGAGGTGCCTTCGTAATTTAATATATCAACCATAGAAATGATCAACCATAGTGGTAACTTAATAGATAGGTACCTGCTTAGGTACGTACCTACTAGGTAGGTATAAAAACAAGTTCGTGTAGAGCAGCTACTTAATTGGTTTTTGTTTTACAAGTTTTACCTGAAAAAAACATGATAATCGATATTATATTGTGTTGAGCTTCTCAAGATCTCCTGCTGGAGTGAATCTTGAACAATTTTATTTTTCTATAGGCACATAAAAAACTGACCTACTCAACACAATCTAGATAGGTATTATACACAAATGTTTACTTATTTCTTTCGTAGCCCATCCTCACATTATGTTTAGTCAAGCCTACAATCCATTTAATTACAGAGATTTTTCATATTATATGTATATTTTAAAATATTATTAACGTCAAAATGAATGGTAAAAATATAATTGTTGACGTCAAGTTAAGGCACTGTTAAGACACTTCATGTTCCCCTAAATTTTAATAGAGACTGTACTTAGTTTTTAGATCGTTTTTTATATTTATGACATTCGTCATTTTGCCCTAAGTACCTAGGTACGAATAAAAGCGTTGAGATTAGATGTTGACGAGATTTTCGAATATTATGCACTTCAGCAGTCTAGCCGAGTAGTAGTCATGTGAAGGCTTATCGTCTGTAGGGAGCCTTCCGGTACCGGCCTCGCTCCTCCTCGTCGCGAACTTCCAAGTAATGACTGAACACCACTGCCCACAGGTAGAGGTACAGACCTGGAAATAGAAAATAAAAATCGTTTTACTGAACTTTCACAACAAGAGATAATACCTAATATGAAGTCGCCATCAATTACAATAAGAATTTTATAAATAAATAGAGATAAAAGAGCGACAGAAGATGAAGAAATAAAGCTAAGCGGAAAAGGGGCGATTTAGAGATTCTCTACTTACATAAATACAAGAGCCCGCCGATGAGAATGACTGTGGCGGTGATGACGTGGTCGTCCTTATCGAGATAGTAGGTGATAGAGGTGTGCAGCACGCTGATCAGTAAACCGATGGCCAGCACGATGCCCAGCACCACCCACGGCAGCATTAGCCATGATCGCCGCTACACAACAAAACACATTAAGACTGTATAGGTAAAGACTTAAATTAGGTCACTGGTAGAGTGAATAAAATATCTAGATGAAGCAACAAACGATTCGATCGAAACGGTGAATCCTCAATTATTAGACAACCATGTGTACGTAAACGCCCTGACAATCATAAGACCAGATCAAGGTTACCAATAATCAGCAGAAGGTAGGTAAGTACCTATCACTAACTGCCTCTTGGTTCTGATTATGGGCAGGGTATTATCATAGGAATTGACTGCTAAGCGTTGTTCTTTATTAGTATTACCTAGTACCTAAGATTTGCAGAATCTGTAAGGCAAGAATGCAAGATCACAGCGCCAGGTCATTGATAAGCGGCAAAATTGCTAGCATGAGGAAAAACTTATCGCCCATTGTAACATTAACCGTAATGAATCACGATGTGTTGCCACGTGATGTTGCAACAGCAACCCGAAGTGTTACGTTGTTGCGAGCTGCGACCTATGTTTTGAATAACAAAGCCAATATTAGTGACAGCCTATACATCAACATCCTGGCCTAAGTCCAGCAGTGGACGTCTTTCGTCTGAATGATGATGATACACTAACATAGGTATTACCTATATTACTTATACATAGGTATTATGTCTTTCCGGAATGTGCAGCTGCTTTTATTTAACTACATGATCGTCGGATTTTTCAACAACTTACCGAATACGATGTCTGCCAGTAGCATGCAACATCAAAGTTATGTTAGATATCAATCAATCGCTCACGCGTGATATGCGGTCTAACTCGACGTTAAGGAAGGTATTCACTTACTTTGAGTACTGCTACCATCAGCAGCGTGCATATCAGTATCGTGAAGCATAAATTGATTGTTAATATTATCCTCGGAACTGGAAACGAAAAGAAAAATACAGATTATTATTTAGGTCATTTGGGTCCTATTCACCATTTAAGTATATAGAGATTAAGCCGGTTGCAGACCAAGAGCTAAGCTAATTAGTCCAGCATATATCGCATAGCTGAGGTAATTTTTCATACATAGTTTGCTGTCTGTATTCAAGTATGAAAAACTACATCAACTATGCGAGCCAAGCTAGACTAACTTAGCTTCGCTCTTGTTCTGCAAACCGCATAATCAAGTAATCTTGAAGACGTTATGTTAGATTGATTTCGATTTATTCGTTGTGGGTGATGCGATCACTGAAGTGATACTGCGCATCGTTAATAATAGCATAATAGGTAATTATAGAGCTATTGATAGACTGCGAATAAAGTCTTTTTCTGCTCTGAATAACGGCCTATAATCAGCAGAAATAAGTAATGTTGGTGAAAAGTCTAACTTCGTATACAAATCTTCTTGCTACTTACTGTCTAAATCTGAAAGTTTCCTATCAAAGTCTTCATCAAATATGAATGTGCTGAATGTGATTCGGTGCCTCTTCACGACCCATACTACGATGATGGTGGCGATGGAGAGTATGACCCCGAGGATCGCTGTGATGAGGGTGCCCGTGCGCGTCGACGCACAACAGCAGCATTTCTGTAACCGCTTCATGGTATCTGGTATACGTCACTTCAAATCCCAATTATCCCTGGACTACGTCTCACCGTCTCATGGCTGCAACAAAAGCAAATTAAATAATTAAGCTTTGATAAGAACATGTTTTGCTATACAATCTTAATGCAACTAGGACTAAGTATAAGTACCTATCTTATAGTTAGTTAAATACCTTGAATAGTAGGGGGGTGATAAACTAATCTAAAATATTAGATGCATTCTGGCCTAGCTGCCATCTATTAATTAACAGACGTATGTAATGTTATCTTATGGAATAACATGGAGCATGGCTGTACCTGCATGTTAGATAAATTCCCAAATTAAATTATCTGTTTATCAGCTTGCTTTCATTAAAAAGTTGTTCTACCGTGTATATATAACGTCTGTTTTGTCTGATAACGTACGCGTTGTTATAGTTTATTTACATTACATCCATGTGCAATTTTAAATAACCTACGTGAATGTACGTTGCCCACATAAAAGTCGTAGTTTTATCTTTATCGCACTGATTGTATTTTGTAAATGTAGCTAGCTACGAGTACCTAACTACAAGGCGTGGGCGTCCGTCATTGGCTTGACCCGTTACTTCCGCGTCGCCATTGACTTTAGTGATTTCTTACGGATTTACATGTTTGGTATAATATCACTAATATTAGATAACAGTCTACTCTATCTCATTGATATTCGAGATGCTGCAACACCGCGCATAAATTTAAATGTTTAGACACTTAAGAATGTACGAAACGTTTTTACATGATATCTAAAAATTTAGCTAAAACTGTCTGCATTTCCTCGTGAGTAGGTACCTCCAGGTACGTAGAGGGATAGTGGTGATAGGAATAATAATGGGTGGCGTCTTCTCTGAGACTAAATAAATAATAATAGCGTACTACCTAATATGTTTCAAAATGCATTAACATTTAATATTTATGAAGTGAGAAGACAAACATCGTTGTCGGCGCCACAAACCGAGTAGAAAGCCGTAAAAATATTGCATCAGTGGCACCGCGGCGACTTCCGTTCGCAAGTCGTCCAGAGTGCGACACCGGCACCGCTGTTATCGGTTCCTCGGTGTTCGGGGCTATTTCTGATCGGGTGACACGTGGGAGCTCATTAACACGGGCAGCACCGTGCCCACGATCGACTATTATTCTATTTTTTTTTCATTCAAAGCGCTTGTTAGATGGCAGAGACGACATAAAAACAGACACCTAAACGATAATATCAGGTTTTCCTGCCCAGCTCCAAAGAAGTAGCGTTTCTTTGTTGCCTAAGTTGTTTACGTATCCGAGTCGTGGGTTAGGTATACGTAAGGCAATATGAAAATGTTTATGCCTTCGATTCTCGAATCGAATCTTATGGGAGTAGCGGCTAAGTATTTTTAACAAACTGTATTTTGTTCTCCTCTATCTGAATTAGTGGGTTTTAGATCAGTTTGACATTCATTTACCTATGTAAAGTAGATGACCTTATAAGCGACTTAGCTCTAACCGAGTATACCTACATATAAGTCGGTAGTATAGTTTCAATAACTTCATCGGAGTAATCTAGTCGTTTCGACTGTGGCATAAATCTTAGCATCACATATATCTATCTACACACACCGGCAAAATTAGAGGAACACAAAAAAAATGTGCCTTTTTCTAAAAACTCATGGGTATTTCGACAAGTGGTTCCGTTTTTTGAAAGATAACCCTGGTTTCATATAACATTATGGGTTTTTTTGACATTTTTCAACCTTCCAACAGAAATTGTACCCTCATAAGTGTTTATTTACACTTTAAGCTTCTGAGTGTTTTTGATAAGAAAGATGGTTTATGCAGTCAATGGTGGCCCTAGCTCATTATGTTTGTTTTGTTTGGAGAGTTAATATTGTATTGCATACAGAATGAGTGATTTGCCTGCAATTAATGTCGTCAGGGTTGTAACAATGATTGAAGAAGGTCTCACCTACCGTTCAGTCAGTAGAACGTTAGGTGTATCAGTATCCGTGATCCACCGTAATGTGCAACGGTACAGACAGGCAGGATCTTACGTGCGCAGGTGAGGGCAAGGCAGAAATCGTGCAAACAGTGCCGTAGACGACCGTTTTATAAGGGTGCAAACTTTAAAAAATCGTCGTCAAACGGCTGTTCCGACCCGAAATGTCTTAAAAGTAGCGCGTAACTTACGTGTTAGTGAACGAACAGTGAGAAGAAGGTTAAATGAAGTTGGTTTGAAGTCATACGTGCCAGCAAAAGTGCCAAAATTTGAGGTGGGCCATCGAGTAGCAAGATTTAACGTTCGCTCGTCAGCATCAAAATTGGTCCGATGAGTGGAGTCGAAGTTTGTTCTCCGACGAAAGCCGTTTTTGTGTAAATTTCATCGACGGAAGGGAGAGGATGTGGAGATATCGAGGAGAACGTCACCATCAAGAATTTTTTTCCGAAAAAACGGCTTACAGTGGAGGGTCTGTTATGATGTGGGGTGGTTTAAGTTTGACGGCCCACACCGCTCTGGTCATTATTGATGGCGGTCTTTTGACTGCACACAGGTACACAACTGAGATCCTAGAACCCCATGTTATGCCTTTTGCCCCATTCATAGGCTCAAATTTCGAGTTTATGCACGATAACGCACGGCCCCACACTGCGAGGATGGTGCATGATTACTTAAATGAGACTGGTGTAACCCAGATGGACTGGCCTGCACGATCGCCGGACATGAATCCGATAGAATATGTCTGGGACATGATTGCACGAAGGGTTTGTTTAAGAAATCCTGCCCCTAGGAATTTTGGAGACCAAAAATTGGCGCTGGTTGAAGAATGGGACATTTTGCCTCAGGAAATGATCGAAGGTGTCATCAGTAGCATGTCTAGACGTCATCAAGCCATTATAAGAGCGCGTGGAGGCAACACGCGCTATTAATTCTTTTTTTTTTTTTAATTAGCTCTGTTATTACGTATTCGAAAACATCAAAATTTTTCAGACAAAAGCATTTATTTTTTATTTTTATTAAATAAATCCTAATAAACGCTACAGTTTGTTTTTTTCTTGCATAAAATACACGAAGAGACTCAAATGAAACAAAAACATTAAATAATAAACATTCAATCTCAAAATAGAATGTATTTTTTTTGTGTTCCTCTAATTTTGCCGGTGTGTGTAGTCAGCTACTCTATCGACATGACCACTACTTTTTTATTAAGTACGAGTATTTGCATTTATTTCAATTAGTCTATATCAATAATTTGCAATTGTTTCCCCAAAATCGAGAAAATTCCGTGGAAAACAAATGTTCTGTTCATTGCGATATCAATTTTATTTAGGTAGAGAGGGGACTTCAATTGCGACACAAGACACCAATTCCGACAACATTATTTGGTAGGTATTTACATAGATAAATATTATGGTATTGGTGTCATGAAGTCTGGATAAGTATTAAAAAAAACCCACCACTACAGTAGCTTCCTGCCCGACCGGTTTTGGCTCACTCCAATTTAAATGTCAATAGATAAATGTTTATCTTTTTTATTATATTAAACAGACGTTGAAGATCAAAGCGACTGTACCTAACCAATTTCCGAGGGCTTGCATTAAAAATTTCGCAATAGCGATCCATTTTGATTGACTGCAGTTACGTTGCGGTCCGGAATTAGACGCATTGCCTAACAGGTACCAAATCAATTGTGGATCACGTTTAGTAGCTCGATTACGTATTTATGAACTCTGATGGTTGAAACTGTGGCGACGCGACGGGATGTTGCGTTATTGTGCTCCCTTTTGATTTGGGCAATCAATCAATAATAACGCTCGTCCATTCGCTTGTATTAGTACCTACCTATCAAGTATTTTTGTTTATTGGTCCATCGAATCGAAAGAGTAACTCACCATTTCATAAAAAATAAGCAGACTATTATGATCGTGAACAATTTTAAATTCTTAAAAAATCCAACTAAAACTGAATTCAGAAGTGCCTTATGATATTAAGTAGGTACTAGGAGATCTAACTGACATTAGCCTCCGCATGAGTTGGTAATGGTATCCTTTGCAGACAGGTGTGATGTTTACATAGTAAATGTGTGTCTACGTAACTGTTTTTATAGACCGGATTGAAACGGATTTGCAAATAGTTTTTAATAAGTAGGGTGACGATAACCCTCGCTTCATTATCGCTGGCATTGGCCTGACCCAGTTCGCCAGATCGGCCCCATTAGAACAAATGCCTCGCCTATACTGCTACTCTACGGGACACACCTAGACATTTTACACCCCATTACCATTTGCAATGTTTGGCTTTGAAAGCTTTTACTGCAAATTTAATCTGGGTCCATTACATGTTCAGCGATCAGCCGTATCTAGGTTTAGTCTACAGACCTATCCACGCACTTACCTATGTGATGGTTAATAATTAGTTATTGTCGAAGGGATTCAATCAGAGCCCCGAATTCATAACAAGTATTTCTCTAACATTATAATGTCTACAAACAAAAAGATGTGTTATATGTTACGTATAATATGTTAGACTGGAAGCCGACCCCAACATAGTTGGAAAAAGGCTAGGCAGATGATGAATGTCTACAAACAATGCGACCCAAAACAAACAATTATAAAACAATGGGTATCGTAATATGTAGGTAGCTTAGAAGATGGAATTAAGATGTTCCGTTGATAGGAATGTAAATAGAGAATTGTACGAGTATCTAATAAATCAAAGTGCGCAGTTTTCGTGCCGGGCGGTAGGCGGCGGAGTACCTACCTAACTGCAAAGATACTTGTCTTTGTCAGGGGCATTACGCAATACGGAGTTCGTAACAGATGGTATTGCTTATTGCTCTTGTTCCGTCTATGGCTCAACTTCCCAAACTATTGATGGTAGCCACATAGCTATTCATTCATAACAGAACAATGCAGAGATTAAATGGTTTTCCCGATCTTTATTAAACTGTTTTGCTGCGACAGTTGAGATTAGCTGATGTTGGAGTATAGCAAAAACAAATCGATCCTACTTCAACACTATCGTCTTTCTCTTTCTAACACATAAATACTATTTTAAGTATCCGAACCTGCCCTTACCACTTGAACGAAATCCTTACTTTTGCATAGTGACACTACTACTCTATTAGCCTTGTGTGGGATCACACGTCTCACATAATATTAGTAAACACACCTTCCAATATATAAATAAAAGGATAATAAACATATTATTGAAATCCTTAAAACGGACTTTCCTTTGGTGTTCCTCCATTAACCCTAACAGGTTATGGGCCCAGAGCGCTAAGTCAAAGTGCGAATAAATAATATAAAGTGAAAGTGATTGGACACTAAATAATTAATAAAAAGTTATTTTAGTGCAAGTGTTTAAAAATGGATCTAAGATCTAAAAGGAACATCAAACAATTTGATGGAGAAAAGTATAGTGTGTGGAAATTTCGAATTCGCAATCTATTAAGTGAACATGGAGTTCTGAACGTTATCGACGATGAACCTCCGTCAGAGAGAAGTGCTGAGTGGCTTAAAAGTAATGCATCAGCTAAGAATACGATGATAGAATGTTTGTCAGACTCATTACTTGGCCTGACTACAGAACAAGACACCGCAAAACAAATTTTCGCGAAGCTTGATTCTATCTTTGAAAGAAAAAGCGTGGCGACGCAGCTGTCTCTTAGAGAAAGGTTGCTGAACTTGAAATTGGATAGTGATACTAAATTATTCAAACATTTCCAAATATTTCATGAAATTGTCACCGAACTTATGGCTGCAGGTGCGAAATTAGAGGAATCCGATAAAGTGACCCACCTTTTCATGACTCTACCGAACAGCTATAACAGCATCGTCACAGCAATCGAGACATTGACTGAAGACAATATAACTTTAGCTTTTGTAAAAACGAGATTATTAGATCATGAAATCAAATTAACTAGCGAAGGACATGATCTAAGTGTACTTCAGGCTGAAAGTTCTAGACCACCTTCAAATATTTCAAGAAATCGTCATCAACAAAAGCAAAAGTCAATAAAACCGTTCACGAACAATTTTAAACACAAGAAATGTAATCACTGTGGCAAAAAGGGACATTTTAAAAAGCATTATTTTTCTTACAAAAGAGCTATTGAAAACAAAAGAACCAACAATAAAACGGTTCAGATGGTGACTTCAAAACCACAAAATACTGGATTTGCTTTTATGACGGACAGTGATACAAATGACAGTAATGACGGGCAAAACAATATTACTTTTGTGTTGGATTCTGGAGCCTCAGATCATTTGATAAATCGAGAAGATTTGGCCCTAAACTTCATTGAGCTTGAAAAGCCTATGAATATTTCTGTAGCGAAAAATGGCACGTTTATACAAGCGACAAAGGAAGGTGATCTCCCCGTTACCAGCAAGATGGGCGTACCAGGTATACTACAGGATGTACTTTTCTGTTTTGATATTCCCTACAACCTGCTATCGGTAAAGAAAATGCAGAATGCGGGAATGACTGTCGTTTTTGATAAAAACGGTAGTGTTGTTGTGTACAACGATGGTAAGCCGGTAATAAAGGGTGAGTCTTTGAACAATCTAATCGGCATTAACTTTCTGCTGTCTAAACATGCTTTAAATAGCGAATGCTCATTAAATAGAGTCGTAAATAATAATTATGAATTGTGGCATCAGAGGTTAGGCCATATAGGCAAATCAAAATTTATGGAAATAAAAAGAAAGAAATTATTTTCTGATATTGATAAAATTGATAATATTATGCCAAACGATAAATTGTGTGAGGCTTGTATTTATGGTAAACAATCATGCCTGCCATTTAACAAATCGAAAACAAAAGATTTGAAACGACCTCTATTTAAAGTGCACACAGATGTTTGTGGTCCTATAACTCCTTCGTCTATTGATGGCAAAAATTATTTTGTGATTTTTGTGGATGAATATACTCATTATTGTGCTACCTACTTGTTAGCTCGTAAATCAGATGTTTTTGTTACGTTTCGGGATTATGTAGCAAAAAGTGAAGCACGTTTTTGTTTGAGAATTGTTAACTTATATTGTGATAATGGAGGGGAATTTGTATCCAATGAAATGAAAGAGTTCTGTGCGAATAAAGGTATTAGTTACCACTTAACAGTGCCACATACTCCGGCTTTGAATGGTATTGCCGAACGTATGATAAGAACAATAACAGAACGAAGTCGTACAATGGTACAAGGGTCTAAATTAAATCAATCGTTCTGGGGTGAGGCTGTGTTAACTGCTACTTATTTAATAAATATCAGCCCCACGAAAGCACTGTGGTTAGATAAAACACCTTATGAGTTATGGCATAATACTAAGCCGCAACTAAAGTATTTAAAAGTTTTTGGTTCAACTGTTTATTTTGTTAATAAAAGTAGAAAAACGAAATTTGATAAGAAATCATTAAAGGGAATTTTCGTTGGTTATGAACCAAATGGTTATAAGGTGTGGGATGTGGTAAATGAAAAGTTTGTGAGAGTCAGAGATGTGGTAATGGATGAGATTAATTTCTTATCAAATAGGCCAGTGCAACCTGCGCCCGAACGGATTATGGCTAGAAATAGCAATAACTCTGTTGTTGACAACTCTGTAAGAGATGTGGAAATGAATGAGATTAAATTCTTATCAAATAGGCCAGTGCAACCTGCGCCCGAACGGATTATGGCTAGAAATAGCAATAACTCTGTGGTTGACAACTCTGTAAGAGATGTGGAAATGGATGAGATTAAATTCTTATCAAATAGGCCAGTGCAACCTGCGCCCGAACGGATTATGGCTAGAAATAGCAATAACTCTGTGGTTGACAACTCTGTAAGAGATGTGGAAATGGATGAGATTAAATTCTTATCAAATAGGCCAGTGCAACCTGCGCCCGAACGGATTATGGCTAGAAATAGCAATAACTCTGTTGTTGACAACTCTGACTCTGTACAACCTTTTGAAAAGAGGTGTGAATCTCATAAGGATCAATCAGATTGTATGAGTAAACAAACGGATGAAATACCTGTAAATAAATCTGTTCATGAAACAGGGGAGCACTTGAATCGGTCTTCATATCACAATGAAAATGAGTTAACTTTATCTCAAAACAATGATATATCACATAATTTAAGACGGAGTAATAGGGTCCAAAACATGCCAACTGTGTCTTATAATGAAAAAGATGAAGACAGTATTTATGACAACTACTTGTTGTGTGCAGAATCTTTGATATTTCAAATTCCTCAATCATACACTGAAATTAAAACCAGGGATGATAAGCATCTATGGGAAAATGCTATCAAAGAGGAAATTAATTCACTTATTGAAAATGATACGTGGACTTTAGTACCAAAGCTAGATAATAGAAATATTATCGATTGTAAGTGGGTATTTACAGTTAAAAATGATGAGTTTGGAAAACCCTTGAAGTATAAAGCGAGATTAGTGGCTCGTGGATTTAGTCAAAAATATTTGATTGATTATAACGAGACGTTTGCACCTGTTGCAAGGATTGCAAGTTTTAGACTAATATTAGCTTTAGCGAATCAATTTAATTTGCTGGTTCACCATATGGATGTAAAAACAGCATTTTTGAATGGGAAACTGAATGAGGAAATCTATATGAAAATTCCCGAGGGTATCCCGGCTGGAAGTAATATGGTTTGCAAATTAAATAAATCATTATATGGATTGAAACAGTCTGCACGCTGTTGGTTCCAAATGTTTGAGCAAGCTTTGATAAAAAGGGGTTTTCAATACTCATCAGCGGACCGGTGCATTTACATTTTTAATGCAGGTCATGTTTTAAAGAATATTTATGTTTTACTTTATGTTGACGATCTTGTGATTTCAACCGCAGATATAAATACTATGAATAGTTTTAAAACATACATAATGAACACTTTTAAAATGGTAGACTTAAAAGAGATCAAATGTTTTCTGGGAATCAAAATAACCAAGTCAGAAAACTTTGGACCAGGAATTGTACATAAAAACAGTTCTTGAGAAGTTTAACATGAGTGACTGTAATTCTGTCAATACACCCCTTGAAAGTAAACTAGATTACGAAGCATTAAATTCGTGTGAAATCACAAGTGCCCCTTGTAGAAATGTTATTGGGTGTTTGATGTATATCATGCTGTGCACTCGACCTGACCTAAGTTTTTCTATTAACATCTTGAGTCGATATGCAAGCAAAAACAACCGTTCATTATGGTCACACTTAAAAAGGGTCTTGCGTTATTTAAAGGGCGCTATAAGTCTCAAGTTAACATTTACACGAAATGATTACAAAAATATTCTAAGTGGCTATGTTGATTCTGACTGGGGTAGTGATACAATAGATAGAAATAGTACTACGGGTTATTTGTTTAAATTATTCGATCAATGCACAATATGCTGGCAAACAAAAAGGCAGCATACAGTGGCAACATCATCCACTGAAGCAGAGTACATGGCTCTATATGAAGCAGTAAAAGAAACTCTGTGGTTAAAGTCATTAGTAACAAGTATTGGCATTGCGATACCAGATTCTATTTGTATTTATGAGGATAATAATGGATGTATAAGCATCGCGAACAATCCTACTAGTCACAAAAGATCTAAACACATTGACATTAAGTATAATTTTTCTAGAGAACAGGTTGAGAAAAATGTGATTAAAATGGTTTATGTTTCTACAGATAACCAGCTGGCTGATATCCTGACAAAATCATTACCCGCGGTGCGTTTCACCGAGATGAGAATAAAACTCGGGGTGTCGTTGTAATTATATTCAACGTGGATAAATAAAATGATAAGGATATGTTAATTATAAGAGCTTGGTTATAATATGTAGATGAATAACATAAATAGTATCCAGTAATAATGGATAAAATGATTGATAATGGTTTGATTAGGTTTTTCTGGGTTTCCCTAATCCTGCGCAACAAATGTTGGACCATGATGATTGTATTCCCAGACTGAGAGATAAATTGGAGGTGTGTGATTTTGTAATTGTATAAAGATGTTTGATATCTTATATCGTAATTAAAAGGAAAAGGATTTATTTTTGAGGGGGCGTGTTGGAGTATAGCAAAAACAAATCGATCCTACTTCAACACTATCGTCTTTCTCTTTCTAACACATAAATACTATTTTAAGTATCCGAACCTGCCCTTACCACTTGAACGAAATCCTTACTTTTGCATAGTGACACTACTACTCTATTAGCCTTGTGTGGGATCACACGTCTCACATAATATTAGTAAACACACCTTCCAATATATAAATAAAAGGATAATAAACATATTATTGAAATCCTTAAAACGGACTTTCCTTTGGTGTTCCTCCATTAACCCTAACAGCTGAAACATTTTTGGCTGTGCCATATTTTATAAGAAGTCATGGTATAAAACAGTTTTTAGTGCCGCCTCCCTTCACGAAAGGAAGTTAGTTTGGTTTTCACTCCATGTGGAGCCTCGAGCCTCGTTGGTGCATTGGATTAGTAATCCTTGTACTTATATAGAGTTGTTATGCTCCATGAGTCGCAATTCGCATGATTTCTTTGTTATAAACATTGAACGAGTACAATCTTTGCGTACCTCGTGCTGCTACTATCTTTGTTTATATCAATGTTCAAGTAGGATGTAACTACCGGCTAACGGCCGCCTTCCTGTCATGCTTCAGTTCAATTGTACTAGAGGCAATTTGCTTATTGTGGTTAAAGTTATGCTTATGAGGCTTATGTAGTAATTTTCAAACAGGTGGTATCAAAGAATCTAATCGGACTTTTCGTCATTAGGCACTCGTACTTGTTGACAGGCCTACACTGTACACACCTACCTAAGACTGTAATTTGGAAAACTGTAAAAGTCAATTATATTCAAAAGAGTAAATGTGGAGTTTCTTGCCGGCTCTTCTCCATAGGAAACGACCAATCGCTTCAGACGATTTATAAGTGCCCATGTAGGTTTAAGCGGAATAAATATTTTGACAGCATTCGGGGTTGCTGAGAAATGCTAAACGAAAATGATTGTTGCATGTTTTATAGTATCTTTATAGACTTATCAAATCAACCATTAATTATTAAGCAAATCTTTGTCTAACAACATCTAAAGTATTGCGTAGTTGATTAGTAGGTACTGGCATAATATTTGATGGCTAATGAAAGGCTTGAAAATATTCCCGCACACAGCATGGCTCCGTCGCTGACAGCATCGCTGCATTCCAGAAATCCTTCGCATTCCGAACTTGTTACGGATCGACCATGATGGATGGGCTCATAAAAATTACCCTTATGAGAATTTGTGATGATTCATACAAATCAGAGAATCAGTTTCACCGCAGTGAAGTGTTGGGCCCTAATTCATTTTCATTGAGTCTGTTGAGTTCTATGAATTTATTTGTTACCCAGTTTCACCCTTCTGAGTCAGTTCAGTCAAAACAGATTTGTTATATTAGCATACAGGTATAGTATATTTACTATATCGAAAGTAGAGTTTGGCAAGCGCAGTACGTTCTTGACTATCGGTCATTAAACAAGCGAAGGTCGGTCTTTACAGCAGGGCTTTCTGTGTCATTGTCACCACTACAACGGTACGACCGGACACTTCGAATTTTTGACGATGGAAAAGTTTGGATACGTGGAAACGTGGTTGAAAGAGAATTACGGAAATCAACAGAAGGACGAGAATCTTGGTCTATTCTGGCCAAAGATTTATTATCTTACCGTACGACTAGTGATTCTTATGAAGTTATAATATGTCCACATTAGCTAGATGGGCTAATATGTACCCATATTAGCACAGCAGGTTTTTGTGCAAACAAATTCTACAAAAAAAAAATTGGGTCCTCATAATTTAGGTAGGTACCTAACTACTGTAAGTGTAACCAACCGTCGGATCTGATTCAACAGGACACAATTGCGCAGTTGAAATGGCGGCGGCGGTTATTATTAGTGCTTCTTTCGGTAGAGTTTCAAGTAAAGAATAAACCTCACTCCGATAAAAAGTACCTATTGGTTAAAAAAAGCTATCTACTTCATATTGTGTCAAAATATTAAGTATATTGTACCCTTAACGAAGCCAAGAGTCACTTGTTCTTCCCGTTATTATATATTTTTTTATACTGAACCGTACCTGGGAACCTTCTGGTTACGGAGATATTGAAGGTCAAAGTTTCAACATTCGACGTTTATTTACATCCTGTCACCTAGACAAATTATCAAAAACACACTCACAAATGGACTAAGATTACCCGTGACATAGTTTTACAACAAACAACTTACTTTGCATTTTGACTGTACTGTAACAACTATTAATCAAACCAAACATTAATATTCATACGAGATCCACTTACAGCTGTTCACATGTCCGTATCATCTAATGCTATCACGCTCCCAATTCACTTAATCGATGTTAAGTAACGCAATCAAGAGCCCATTGCAAGCATCTGTATGCAATTGATCCGGGCATTCCACTCGGTGCCCACACTAGCCCCAGATGCGTGCTCCCGATTAAAACGCCTATACGCCGCGTAATCCCACCGATAGTACTTTACTGTTAGACTGATTCTTCAGATAAAGAGTCTCGTCATCTCGTGTGAATCGAACTTGCATTGCATATTGCACCGAGGGATTCGAAGAGGATAGGTACTTCAATGCTGTTGTTTTTGTTTCCGTTGGTAACATTTAAAATCATTGTTACTAGGTAGGTACTTATTTAGTTTTCCTATTACGCTCAATTTAAAGGTCTTAGGTACTTACCTACAACCTACATATTAATGCTGTTTAAATAAATACGGTTTTAGAAGGTCAAACGTGTACTAGTCAGTAGAGCAAAGTCAGTGTCATTAACTAATTAACATGGGGCCTTGCCTCGGTGCTGCTCTGCGCACACACCCAGCCGCGTATAAACACAATCCTACATCATTCATTATTATGTTGGTGCACCATTCAACGAAAAAACGTCTTTGACGGCTTTTTATAACGCCCGACAAGTTAGAAGATATGAATAACGAAATTATGAGTACCGACCCACTTTTTTGTTATCTATGACTTAAATATTAGCCACAATCTTAAAGTTCGTTGTCTTTATTCAGTGCACGACAGTGGAACAATAGAGAACGAACCAAGAATACGGAATATTTACTTGAAAGTTTGGGAAATTGGTTTATGTAAGAATAAGAGTAAAGACAAAAAAACCACAGTGGTCAGTGCCACCCACAAGAAGAAGCGCGGTTTGCCTCGCTTTGGACAGAATACGCGAAGGCCGGCGCACGCGCTGCCACAGAAGGTAGCGTGACGTCACCAGGTTCACATCGAGTGACGCTCAGTCATTCGTACAAGAATGTATATTGTAAACAAAGAGTTCTCTTACTAACAAAGACGTCGGCCTCTTTTGACATGAGTAGGATTTACTTTTTCACAGCAGCCATAAAAATCTATATTTTCTGGTTCAAACATGTGAGTACCTACCTATTTCTCGGGCTTTTGACAATGCCGTGATGATTATTGACGATTAATGTTATGCCTTTAGTGAGCCGATCAAAAGAATTGAGGCATGGAGGGGTTTGCTCGACCTTTCTCGCGATATGTCAACAATAATACCTATCTGGGCAATATGGTCCAAAATTTAATTTCCTTAAGGCTCTTGAAGCTGTCCCAGTACGAAAATGAATAAATGTTAATGTTAAGAAAATATTAATCTTAGTTCAATGTAAACAACCTTAAATACTACAGAGTGACTAATAAGGTCCCGATAGTAGCAACCACAACACAATGTCAGTGTCAAGCTTGGTTAGTAGATTACGATTCGACGAAGCAGTGAATTCGCGCAAAAACTATATATGGCCGTACACCTCAGCGATTACTGGCGGAGACCAAGGTTAACCACTATTGACTACTGATTTAATAAAAACTATAAATATATTAGCGCACTTCTGGTTGTTGTCAAGCTATACTAAGAATGATACAAAGCACCATCTTGGGGTGATATAAAGTATGTTGGCTTTATTTCTCTTTGTGCTACGCAAATGTCAATGTGACTTCTTTTAGGTATCTATAAGACGACCCTCAGTTTTACCCGGTATCCATTACTTGGTCAAGGTTCGATTTTCAGTGATGTCATGTTTAGTAATCATGTTTACCTCGTGTAGTCTAGGTCTATACTGGCGTCAACATTGTCAGAATATTTGAACCACACTTTGAAAACACATACTTAGGTAAAAGACATGACCCTATATCGCATTCCCAATCCCAAGTCACATAGAATCTTAAATCGACATAAATGATGTGGATGACATCACCCAGAACACCAGTGGTGTAGCGATGTGTAATACAATATGCAACAGAAATGACTCATAAACACAATGTTATTATATGAACTGCTGATTCCACAAGCTCCATGGCTGGATGGAAATAATATTCGTGGGGATGAATAATAAAACCTTTATACACTTCTAGTAGGTATCTAGCAAGTTCTTAAGCTAGATCGCAAATCACGCTCGTTAATCGTTAAGTAAAGCATTCATTGATTTTACTGAATCTAATATGATAACCAAACCAGGTTACAGTTCATGTATCTTTAATTTGGAATGTTGATATGCTCCGTTGTTCCAGATAATGATAATTATTCAAAACGATTCGTCAGTCAGGAAACAAAGACCGAAGAATGTTCAAAGTTTCAAAATCTTTTTGTATACTTCTGTAGGTGTTAGTTTCGGCAGGCAATCGATGTTAATATGGGGCGTTAATTGTAAGAATCATAGCGGATAACGAAAGGTAGATACGTGGGCTACCGTCTGGTTCTCATGTAGCTGTTAAGTAGAAAGTAGGGAAAACGAGGATAAATTACCAGGCGAGCTCTCAAGGCATGTTAGACGTTAGTACTACCATATGCAGTGACTCCATATATAGGTGGAGTCGGGAACATAGACGTGTTCTCACGTACATCAAGAATGTCACAACCGCTCATACCGTTTTCCATTTGATACCGGTATTGACACAACTGTTTTCCAAAGAAATTGTATGAAAAGTATCTTAGGTGAACCGTTTTACCGACAAACGGCAGTAAATAAAAGAAAACCTTCAATTTGACCTACATTTTTAGGACAATATCTTTGTATCTATCCTACATACTTACTTACTTATCCTACCTACTCTTACGTCTGGCGTTATTAAGCCCAAAATTTTGTATTATATTTTAATTACTTAATGTCTTATTTTTGACGCCTTAAAACATTAATGTTTATTGAGTTTCTTTTTGTTTACTTTTTGTTTTCTATGAATAGATATAGTTCTGGAATAGTTTTATAAATACTTTAACGATAAACCAAGTCTTTGGATTGACGCAACATTATGCGTAGCTGGGATATCACTGAGGAATTCCGCTTCGTTTATATCTCTACACATGTTTCCGTTGTCATGGTTTTCGGAACAGAAAACTGTAACGTGCTGAACTAACTACGTGGTTTTAAGGTGGTATTTAACTGTCGTTAACGTGAGACTGTTACATTGTATTTAGCTTTGGGTACCTCTAACTGTTCTAACGACGCTACTTTTTTCTGTGTAACGGGACCGTTTGATCTTAGCTCTCTTTTGATATGATCGATTTGAGATTATTGAACACAAAATTTTAATATGTAAATTGATGCGAAATTTATT
Organism: Amphipoea lucens; assembly: GCA_947508005.1. Classification (NCBI taxonomy): domain Eukaryota; kingdom Metazoa; phylum Arthropoda; class Insecta; order Lepidoptera; family Noctuidae; genus Amphipoea; species Amphipoea lucens. The sequence goes on from OX382358.1 coordinate 11,599,043, forward strand.
TAGATAATTAGTTAGATTGAAATGTTGCATGTTGTGCGTGTCACGTAGGAACCTTGTTTACACGGCCTGAAAGGCGCGTTGATAACCGTATGTACGGAAAGCTAAGACAGGTAAGAATGCTTTTGTTAAATATTAGATAAAAACTCAACCAGGTTGGTTAAAGGTTATTCACACTCGGACATAAAAAACTCTATTTCATCATGATTTCATCGTTATAAATTTATGTTTTAAGCTGCCATTCATATCAGTTTTGTGATATTTTAATATTTGTTTTTATATGATTGAAGTCTCTTATTAAGTTTGAAACTGCAACGCATTTCTTAGAATCACGATGATCTAATTCTAATTGTAATGTTAGTTAGTCATTTAATTTAACAGCTAGTGAGTATAATAATTGTACATTTACTTAAAAAACAATGTTACCAATTAAAACTTCAGAAATCGAAATTTAATTTTCGAACAATTTTGCGATTGACATTCATCCTAACTAAGCGCGCAAAAATAGAATTTGATCCTTGGACAAATTGTGTTACATGGGGACTAATAAGTGACTAAATTACTTTGTGGATACGAATGACATCACACTCAAATTCTGTTCTTATATTGGCGAAGTTCTATTGTTTAGTTACTACACATTGACGGATTGAGTCCTACCAATTAGAACATATTCTGAATATGAAGTAGACACGTAACGGTAGCTACATTTTGTAACGTTAACTGCTCACTGTCCATCTATATCGGCACTGCCTTCATCAGAATCATCATCTTCTGCGTTTTCTAAACCTACTTACTTGCGATCTATTGTCGGCTTCATCAGTCGAGAAATCAAATATAAATAATGTTAATTATTTGTTTGGGCGATAGCTTCATTGAAATCGTCTTCCCACACATCATTCTTAATTGTTCGGCATGTCATGTTATGTTGCTGCAAAAGGTTGAACAATGTCCCCAGCTAATGGTAAATAAATATTTCCTATTGTAGAATGTCTATATGGTGTTTTCACAATTTTCGTTGCAAATTACCTAATGATAACTAGAAGAGACATCTTATATACTTTGTTTAACTACATTTTACAAAAACTGAAAAACATCACAAGTCTTTATTCATGTTTCCCGATCCTGAATTCCTGATACGACTTAATAACGACAAGTCATAGTTGCTTTACTGTACCTATTAAGTATTAAAACCAGTTCTAATTTGTGTAATATCTATATTAGTTATTTCGGTGAGCGTTGGTGGTTGGACATACCGAATAATCCTATTATTTATTCGATTTTTCTCGAGGAATGGGTTATAATAATACATTATATTTCAACGTTGGATATTTTCATAATTTAATATTTCATAGATTATGACGTCTAAGTATTCGCGAATCTCTACATAAACATTGGCGGGTGGTGCGTAAAGACAGAATTTTCAAAAATAACTTGCGACTCACACTGTTCAAGGTAAGGACGTAGCGTAACCCAAATGTATTCTAAAACAAAATCAAGGCCTTTACCACACACGGCGCAACTATTAAATAAGATATTTATCGAATCGAAAATAATAAAACAAAGGTTATTTTTAAAGATGATGTCAGTTGAGTTATTTACCTTGTATGTGAGGTTCAAACTAATAAAGTAAATCACTGCTTATCACTGTTTACCACTTGTTAATCACTTTGACAATGTGAATGATCACCGGGAATCTGCCGTGCTCGTAATTAGTGAGTTTGTCCGCGTCAGTACGCGATGTGACTGTTCGCTCGCCAGAGATCGTCTGAAGGAGTCACGCTCGCGACTGTACGCAGTGCCCGCTAGCCGGCTGACGCACGCTGATGATGACAGCGCTAATCATACTGTACCACCCGTTTTCTTGGATTGGATTCATTAGGTTATTGAGCAATATACCTAAATAAGTAGGTACAACAGTAATGTCAGTACTTTACATCTGTGGGAGAAAATATAGTCATTGGAGAAAATGGTTGGGTAGGTAATCCGCTGTAGTAAAAACGAAACGGCAACATTACGACATTGAAAGTTGAAACAAATATTAACTAGATATATGTATGTATGGTCAAAATCACTGAAATATTTCATAAGGTTGGTGTTTGGCTGAAACAAATATTTAGAACAATGCATTCCCAAAACTTATAAAAAAGTGAAATGACAATAAATAAACTTCATTCATCTGACAAGACAAAATGTTGTACAAAATAAAGTTATTAAAGTAAATATAAAATCATTAACAAATCAGTAAGTTTATAGAAAATGTCTTTGACATTTACATAGCCTGGTAACAAAATCTTCAGTTTAATCAAAATGATAAACATACTATCGTATGTGGGCATGAACATGCAGTCCGAAGTTTGTTTATGGTGCCTGCTGGGGCTCGTGCGAACCATCTTCGACGCCACGCTTTTCAAAGTGAACGCCAATCTAAAGCAGGTGCCGTCCCGCCGACGACAGATTTATTAAATAATCCTATCAGAATATAATTAATTCTGCAGAGCCGCCTACTGTTGACACACATGTGTGTTGTAGGAGTATCTCTATGTTGTGACATTATCTTTATACTTTACTAGCTGCGCCCCGCGGTTTCACCCGCATAAGACTCGATCCCGTGGGAATATCGGGATAAAAAGTAGCCTAATGTTAATCCAGACTATCAGCCACCACCATACCAAATTTTATCAAAATTGGTCCAGCAGATTGTGCGTGAAGAAGTAGCAAACATACAAATACATTCACAAGCTTTCACCTTTATAATATAAGTGTGATAGTGTGATTAGTGTGATACCGGTACTTATACATATATGAATGAATGTGAGCATATAGGTAGGTATAAGTACTTTATACCTATCTATATGAATATGAACAGATTTCAGTTTAGCAGGTTATCTTCTCATGTTCAGGCATCATTTTCATAGTATGTAATGAGAGATTATGATTTATTAATTTAACAAACCTATCATAATCTATATCTAATAAAAAAGTAAGTATTTTCTTTCAACTTTGGAGCAATAAATATTCTTGAATACATAGGTTTATACCTATATATTATATAAGCACTTATGTGCCGTGTATATATAGCGCTGGCAAAGACATGATACAAAGGCAAAGGACATCTTTTAGTGACTAAAAAGTATCTCTTCAATGGGTTCATCTGTTACATCTCGGAATTACTGAACCGCTGTTGATATAAACCAAATGGTAGGAAGTCATATACTGTTGTGGTTTAAAATTGAATGTAAAACAAAGTAAAAATGTGTTGTTGCACAAATTGTGCGTGAGAGTTCGGGGGGATAGAGTGACTAGAGTGACTTTAGAGATAGCTCAAACAGACATTAAACTGTTCTGTTTTAAGGAGATAAGTGCCATTTGCTTTCGATGCCGTCAGGAAAGACAGTGAGATGGGAGCATACTTGAAAGTCCTGAAATTGAAGAAAACATCGTACGGATGGCCACATATGATGACATCCTGATGTTAACCGTGTGAAGACGGCGAATTTGAAATTCAAGTACCTAAACAGATCGCAATACAGTTTAAATTTTTTTCCTCAAGTGACTAAACGACATTGCTTAGGCTCTTAGTTAATCACCAGCGTAGGTACCCAATATTTACGTAATCGCTTACCCACAGGATGTCACATTTTCCTGAATCGACAAACAGCTGATGAGTATTGTCGATGTTTCATCCAGTTCCAATATGAACACGTAGGTGCTATGAAAACACTTGACCTAAAGTTTCTTTTCACAGCGCAATATTGATTGTGTATTAAGGAAAATAATTAAATAGTAATATAATACCAGCCTTTTACTGTCACACTGCAGGGCAAACGCCTCTTTTTATACAGAGAAGGCATGAGCATTGATCAGTTATTATCGAACCAATACTAAACACACATTTGGCAAAAGTTTGGTGGGTGTAGGTAATATTATATATAGAGGCGAGTTGCTATCACATCGCCAGTCTATGAATAGCCCTTTCTCTGTCAGTTTTGACGACCTGCGTAAGATTATAAGCAGATGATAGATTTCCGTATTCCCCCCAGAGATCAGGAAGAATAATATTATGATGGAGTAACGTTTACTTATAGGTATGTCTTCAAATCCCACAGATACACAATGGTTTACAAACTCACGAGCGATATCCAAGAGCTATGGAATTATTACGAATGTTTGATATAAAGTATATTTTCAAGTCTCCAACCATGTAGGTTGCTTCGCGATCCTTAAAGTAGGTACCTACCTACATTATTCGAACTTATTTAACGAATATAATTTCAAAATCTCTTCATTTCCCGTTTTTAGGTGTGGCAGATGAACATGCCCGCTGAGCTGTCGAAGCCGGTGCAACGCGCACTGCGGACCATGGTGTCAGGCGTCATGCTAGTGCAATGCTTCACCGTCTACGTGTACCTTGCTGCTTACATAGTCCTTCTCTATCCTGTGTTCCTGGTAGGTCATCATCGTCATGCCCCGACTCCGTTCCAAGGGTGCAACTAGACCGCGGTCAATCGACGATATACATGGTAATATTTTAATAGGTAATATGCATAATGCATTATATAATACCTATGTAATGATTTGGAGATATATTTTGGGGCGACGCGGTTGGCGTCAGGAGATCACAATTTGGTTGCACTCTTACCTATCCCCATTTATTCGGGGTTCACGCAGCACGTCATTTACATTCTTCAATACATTACAATCAGTCGTTAGTCTCAGTATTCACTCTGTTTGTAGCCATTTTTTATCTTTCACACGATCTATCCATTGAAAAGTATTACAAAGACAAGAAAAATATTACGTTAGCCTTTAACGATCCCATTTAATTAATTTTATTACACGCAGCCATTTCATAATAACTGATAAAAAACATTTTCAGAGCGGTGTGCAGGTACTTCGAAACATATTGATAGTATATCTACCACACTAGAATAACAACATTCGCCACGTCCTGGTTTATACATTTATTATTTGAAAAATGTATAGTAAAATCATGATTAGCCTAATTCTAATGTAGATATAAATCTTTGTTTGAGTGCGTTGAACTGTCTGCATTTTAATTTTTAATTCTTCATAAACTAGATATCCAATTCAATGCTATTAAATTCATTCATTCAAATATCAACAATACGAAGAGTTCAGCTACATTACACACCAAGAACGTAATTATTATTGCATTTGGCTCAATACTATAAATGTGTGACTCATGGTCTGCAGGCAGAGGTTTCATGTTTTTACCCATTTACAGTAAGTAAAGTAATGGAAACAAACCTCTCAGGTCTTTCCGAACAGTCATGATATTTAGGTAGGTACTTCGGCATCTTAGTCTTGCAACTTATACTTACCGAAACAACCTTTGACCAAGGTTTTGGTCTACGCGTCCCACTCCATACCTGGTACTGGAAAACAGAACCGTTGAAAGAGCTCAATAAAAATACCTCTTCTCATACAGAAATAACAGCATTACGCCTGTAAACCCCGAAGGATTAGGCAGAGGTGTACCCATAGAAATATCTGTCTTATATCTATGGGTGTACCTATAGTAACACCCACATTTCGCCAGTTATGTTTCAGTCCTTCAGTAGGTAATAATAGGGGGCGAGCCTGCCTATTGCCATCAACCGAACACAAATCCAGACTCCGGGTTGCTACTGAGAAATTCCTGCTGGAAAGTGTTATTAGGTTAATAACACTTTGCCGGACCCGGGTCAAACCCAGGACCAGCAGTGCCGCTTGCGACCAGTAGACCAACGAGGCAGTCCAGAAATCTAAGTAGGTACTGATCATCGCACAAACTCGCGAGCAAGCGTGTTAGCGAATTTAGGCCACGACCACGTCTAGTCTAACCACAAGATATTGCTGTCTAATTTCAACAAAGAGCCTGCTGGCATCCTCCCTTTGTAGAACTCAAGTTGTAACTATAGTTAGAAGTTAGTGGCAAAGGACCTATATATACAGGGTGAAATTGAAAACATGCGACAAATCGAAATGGGAGATTGTACTCATCATAATGGACAACTTTTACCATGGAACCAAATCAGAAATCGCGAAAAAAAAAAATCAGCTGTTCCCTACTTTTTATGTTCGCGTAACTCGATGTAGGGAACAGCTGATTTTTTTTTCGCGATTTCAGATTTGGTTCCATAGTAAAAGTTGTTCATAATGATGAGTGCAATCTCCCATTTCGATTTGTCGCATGTTTTCAATTTAAACCTGTATTTACAGATTCAAAACACAAACATAAATAAATTCAGTTGATAACTTGTTTCGATACCTGAGGGGCCCGTGGCTAAATAATAACAGCCGCACAGGTCGATCGATCAGGTTAAGCTACGCTTGCCGCGGTTGGTCTGTGGATGGGTAATCATCTTTACATACCGAGAACCCTTCGTGTCTCGGAAAGCACGTTAAGCCGCTGGTCCCGACTGTCATTCGTGGATCTTTGACAGTCGTTACGGATAGTTAGAAACCCGAAAGTCTGACAACCAGTCTTACTAAGGGGTATCGTATTACCTAGTAACTGCGTTGTGGAGGCTGACCTCCACCTGGCTCCTCCTGGCCTATCTGAATAGGCAGTCGCTCCATGTAAAATACTGGTATTCAGCTGCATCCGGTTAGACTGGAAGTCGACCCCACATAGTTGGGAAAAGGCTAGGCAGATGATGAACTTGATTCGATACCTAATCCTTTTCGTCAACATTTTTCACGAATAAAAAACATATCATAGGTAATTTAAACGATATTAGGCACAGGGCAAAGACTGCTGTTACCACCTTAGTTGGCATCAATAGCATTAAACAAGTACAAGGACAAGTGGAGAAAAATTGTGATAGAATGGTACCCCAGAAACGGAATTTAGAGCAGGAGAAGGGAAGACAATACAAAAGAAGAGAAGATGAATTAAGGCTCACAGTGGCTCGAAATTGCAGAAGAAGAAACTATGGAAGTTGTTAGAGGAGGCCTTTACACTGGTCTTAGACATTCTGTGAGAGGGGTGGTAGCCCAGTGGTAACGGCCCCGACTTACGTGTTGTAGGTCATGGGTTCGAACCCAGGCAGGCGCTTTACTTTGTGTCAATAATTTCATCACCACTGTTCTTAAAACGGTGAAGGAAAACATCGTGAGGAAACCAGGATGTCCTAGAACCAAATATTTGAAGACACGTGACATCTACCAACCCGTGCTGGGCCTGCGTGGTAGATTACAGCCCACTCCCTATCGAAAAGAGGAGGCCTGTGTCCCAGCAATGGGAATATTATAGGCTGATTATGCTAGGCATTCTGTAACTGATAAAATACTAATACCTAACGCAAATGTTCAGAATTAAAATGCTCACTACAGTTGACACCTGTCTAGTCCAGCATCACCTATAATCCGAAATGCCTATAGTAGTACATATAAAGCACATTTATCACGTCATTTTGCTTGACGGTTATTGTCTGTGCTTGATTGTGTACGTGATCGCTGGCGATCATATATTGCTGTCGCATCGTAGAACGCATATCTACACGTGTCGCAACGGCTTTACAAACAGTATGTAATTTGTCGGATTACAAGGTACCTGCTCCATTTAAAAAAAGTTTCGGACTACAAGTGGTCAGTGGCAGTACTGTGTAGCCCGACGAATTCGGACATCTGACACCACCTTGCAAATTTGGCCGGATTACCGTGGGTCTCTATAGATACTCTATTGTATTGTTATTATATAATAGCCGTAAACTGCATTGTACTGAAATGGAATAAGAAGTTCATAGTTAAATAACATTTGTGTTGAAGGAGGAGCGCCCTGCGTTAGTGCTGCCGTGGCTCCTGCTGGCTGCTGTAAGGAAGCTGCTGTGTGAGCTGATGAGCCTGGCCCTCGGCCTTGGCACGTGCTTGCTGCTTGGCCCCGCCAGGCCGCCCTGCATCAAGTTCGTCGTACTCAAGTTCGCGATAATCATGCCTGCTTTCTACATGTGGATGCTTGTTTTCAGGTGATTTAAATTTTCTTTTGAAATAGGGTTAGTCAGTTATTTTCAGATTTGAAATATCTTTATAATAGACACAAATGCAAAAAAATTATAAAAGAAATCTAAAATTACAATATTTTCTTAACGTTTAGCAAGCTTATAAAAGGATGTTACGGGCTCTTCAATTAATTAGTCAAACTTTATCTGACAGCTACTATCATGCTCTTAAAGTGGCCACGGCATTCAAAACGTTTCCGGCTGTTCTGCCTCCCAATGACAATGACTATGGACTGGAGCTAGCTGTCCGGAGGAGGCGGACCAAGTCCCTGCTAGGGGAAGAGCAGCTCCGCAAAAAACTGGTCGCAAACTTGTAAATATAATTATATCTTACCGTAGTACTTATACTTAACTTACTACTTAATACACTATACCATGCTATCAATCATCATCATCATCATCATCATTTCAGCCGAAAGACGTCCACTGCTGGACATAGGCCTCCCCCAAGCACCTCCACTTCGACCGCTTTTGTGCTTCTCGCATCCAACGAGTTCCTGCGGCCTTCACAAGGTCGTCGGTCCACCTTGTGGGAGGCCTTCCAACGCTACGTCTTCCGGTACGCGGTCGCCACTCCAGAACCTTTCGGCCCCATCGGCCATCTGTTCTGCGAGCAATGTGCCCTGCCCACTGCCACTTAAGTTTGGCAATTCTTCGGGCTATGTCGGTTACCTTGGTTCTCCTGCGGATCTCTTCATTTCTGATTCGATCCCGCAGGGAAACTCCAAGCATAGCCCTCTCCATTGCCCTTTGAGTGACTTTCAGCCTTCTAATAAGGGCCATTGTGAGCTACCACGTTTCAGTGCCATATGTCATCACTGGCAACACGCACTGGTCAAAGACTTTCGTCTTGAGACACTGCGGTATGTGGGACGAGAAGATATTGCGAAGCTTCCCGAACGCTGCCCAGCCGAGTCGGATTCGACGATTGATCTCTTTCTCGAAGTTGGACCTACCTAACTGGACAGTTTGTCCTAGGTAAATATACTCGTCCACGACTTCGAGTGTAGCGTCTCCGATCTTCATGAGAGTGGGTGTTACATGGACATTTGACATGACCTTCGTTTTGTCCATGTTCATTTTCAGACCCACTCTTTCAGAGGCTCTACTGAGGTCATCGAGCATTGTACCTACTGAGGTCCTCCATAGTCTCAGCCATGACTACTATATCGTCGGCAAACCGAAGGTGAGTTATGTACTCGCCATTGATATTAATGCCAGCTCCTTTCCAGTCCAGAAACTTGGAGACATCCTCCAGAGCAGCGGTGAACAGTTTCGGAGAGATAACGTCTCCCTGTCTCACACCTCGCTGCAGAAGGATAGGTTTCGAGGTCTGGTCCTGGAGTCGGACTGACATTGTGGCGTTTTCGTACAGACACTTCAGCACCTCGATGTACCGATAGTCGATCTGGCACCGTTGAAGAGACTGCAGTACAGCCCATGTCTCGATCGAATCAAAGGCTTTCTCGTAGTCCACAAACGCTAAGCAGAGAGGCAGGTTATACTCTTCGGTCTTCTGTATAACCTGTCGCAGCGTATGTATGTGGTCTACGGTGCTAAAGCCTTTACGGAATCCGGCTTGTTCGGGAGGCTGGAAGTCGTCAAACCTGCGCGCGAGACGGTTCGTGATGACTCTCGAAAACAGCTTGTAGACATGGCTCAGAAGTGAGATGGGCCTATAATTCTTAAGAAGGGCATTGTCACCCTTCTTAAAGAAAAGTATCACCACACCTCTGTTCCATGCCTGTGGTGTTTTACCCTCGAGTATGACGGAATCAAACAGCCTCTGAAGGGCCTTAAGAACGGGTTTTCCGCCGGCCTTCAGGAGCTCGGCCGTAATTCCGTCATCACCCGGTGCCTTGTTGTTTTTAAGCTGCTTCAGAGCCATCCTAATGTCGTACAGGCTGACGTCCGGGATGTCTTCGGTATAGTGTCGGGTCAATCAACTCAGCCCAATGCAGTCCACTGCTGGACATCGGCCTCTCCCAGGTTGCGCCACAACACCCTGTCTTCCGCCTTCCGCATCCAGTCCGTCCCAGCCACCTTTTTTAGGTCGTCTGTCTAGCTAGCTGGGGGGAGTCCCACACTATGCTTGCCGATACGCGGTCTCCACTCCAGGACCGTCTACTTCACCGGCCATCGGTCCTTCGATAAACATGGCCAGCCCACTGCCACTTCAGTTTGCTTACTCTGCAAGCTATGTCGGTAACTCCGGTTCTTTTTCGGATAATTCCTGATTTTATCCTTCAAAGAGACTCCAAGCATAGCTCACTCCATTCTGCGCTGAGCAACCTTGAATTTGTGGACCAGCCCGACCGTCAGTATCCACGTTTTGGCACCATATATCATGTCGGGCAGGACGCACTGGCTGAAGACTTTAGTCTTCAAACATTGCGGGAAAGGCGACAAGAAGACTTGACGGAGTTTTCCAAATGCTGCCAAAATGGTCTCCGACACACGACACCCTTTGGACAACAACATCCTTGTGCCACAAAGGCTGAAAAACCGAAACAGTTTTTAAAAGTTGGTCGTCTCACTCACTGGCGAACGATCACAAGAAAGACTGAAGCTGTGGCGAGACAGTGCTTCCTTACCCAAACCGTTCGTTCCACTCGATGAAGACCTCCTACTTGGACATGAGTTACCTTGGGTAACCTGGAAGTCTTTAAACAGACTCCGGACCCAGGTTGGCCGATGCAAGGAAAACCTGTTCAGGTGGAGATTCATAGACGACTCCACTTTGGAGTGTAAATGTGGTGCTGTTCCACAAACGATGGGATACTTAATATCGTGTCATGCGTGTCCTGTCAGCTGCACGTAACAGGAACTTGTGGACGCTGGTGATGGCGCTAAACAAGTAGCCGAATTCTGGGCCGACTCCATTTAGATTGCTATCGACACGCTAAGAAGAGGACCCCCCTGAGCAGTTGGATGGGGCTGGTTTTCTGATCCTGGATCTGGACAGTTATCGTGGTAGCGTCATACAAACATTTCAACACTCCAATGTAGCGCCAGTCAATTCGACATCGATCTCTCTGGCCTCTCTAGGCCAGAACTGCCCATATTTCAATGGCGTCGAAAGCTTTATCGTAATCCACAAATGCCATATACAGCGGCTGATTGTACTCCTCGGTCTTCTGTACAATTTGCCGAACATATATGGGCTACGGTGCTAAAGCCTTTTCGAAAACCGGTTTGTTCTGGCGGCTGGAACTCGTCAAGTCTCCTGGCGAGACGGTTCGTGACGACTCTCGAGAACAGCTTGTATAAGTGAGATGGGTCTATAGCTCTTCAGCAAGGATTTTTCACCTTTTTTGAAGAACAGAACCACCGCACCTCTGCTCCACGCCTCGGGATGACGGTGTTAAAGAGATTCGCTAGCTCTCTCAGGACTGCGCCCCGCCCGCTTTAAGGAGCCCTGTCGTTATTCCGTCATCCCCAGGTACTTTGTTGTTCTTCAGCTGCTCGAAGGCCGTCTTAATCTGATATCCGATATGTCCTCCGTGTAGTGGCGCGTTAATTCGGGTCGATGGTCATCAGTACTATAACCCGCTGGTTTCACCGTCCGCGTTGAGTATAGGTGCCTGTAAAAATCCTCGACTTCCTCGAGTATCTCGGGCTTCGAAGTCACGATTTTGTCATCCGCAGTTCTTAGTTTCGTCAGATGGGACCTCCCTAATTGCTGGGCGAACACTTTCGACCCTCGGTTCTGCTCGATCGCGACCTTAATGTCCTAAATTAATCCAAAATATTGCAGTGGTAGTTCCACAAGGGGCTCGTGGCTAAATAATAACAACCGCACGGATAGGTAAGCTACGCTCGCCGCGGTCTCTTCGTGGATGGGACCATCCATTGCTTATCGAGACCCCTCCGTGCCCTCCGAGCCTCAGAAAGCACGTTAATCCGTTGGTCCTGGATGACATTCGTAGACCTTTAACAGTTTTTACGGGTAGTATGAAACCCAAAGTCTGACAACCAGTCTTATCGTGCTACTCAGTTACTGGGTTGTGGAGGTCAGATCAGCAGTCGCTCCATGTAAAATACTGGTATTCCACATTCTACCTATAGTTAGCGAAAAGTCCTCACCCAATACTTACCTCAACCTCTCCCTACCGCATGGGAAATAAAACCGTTATGTTTTTTTGTTCTTCTATGTTATATCCTATTGCGTTATGTTATCTTTAGTAAATTTATAAAAGCTTAAGTGTCCTTTTTTAATTATATAAATAGCATGAAATCGATATAACTTACTTTACAGTTACGGAGAAACGACTCCAAGTGCTACCGATAAAACATATTTGCGTCCGGTCTTAAAAACGTCATCGAGAATAGTCATTTCTAATGACGAAAGCATCGAAGAAGAAGGCCCGGAGGCAGATGTTATGAAACCGTCAACGACTCCAAGTGCTACCGATAAAACATATTTGCGTCCGGTCTTAAAAACATCTTCGGGAATAGTCATTTCTAATGACGCAAGCATTGAAGAAGAAGGTCCGGAGGCAGATGTTATGAAACCGTCAACGACAGGATGGTCGGATATTGGTGCTTACGCATACGAAGATTGGTTCGGAAGCGAAGTTATGATACCTCGGGATACTGACCGCATTGTTGAACAAATTGTTTTGATGTTGTTACGAATAGGTGCTTATTTGAAAAAGGAAGGGAAAGAATCTATTACAGCTTCTCAGATATTAAAGTCAGCAATACCTGCTTCGTGGCCTCAGCAGCACAATATTGATTGTGCTGCAATGAACGGAGACGAAACTGAGACGCCTCCACATATAGGTAGCAGCAAAGGAAATATAGCTTCGTACCTACGTGAATATCCACAAATATTTATGAAAAAACAAGGCAATGGCCTTTCTCAGACTGAACTTACATTTGCGACTTTAAAAACTGGTCAGAGTCATAATGAAACTGATGAAGGCACCACAAGTAAAAATAAAGTAAAACAGAACTCGTCTAGTAGTAGTACATCTTACGAAGAATTCTCATTAGTTGGGGTTGAAAAAGTATCCAGCAAGAGGAAAATAACAATATCAGAGAGTAACACTACACCGGTGGATAATACTGGTAAAGTAACATTGCCTCCGGAATTGCAGACAGAACGAACGACTAAAGCAAAAGAAAAAAAAATAAAATCAAAACTGAAAAAGCAACGCGCTTCAGAGTCTGAAAAGTATGCCAGTGAGGTTATTAACAAAGTATTGGATGATTTGCTAGAGAGTAATACTTCTGTAGGTGATTACAAGAAAGCATCTGCAGAGAGTAAACATTCAAATGATAATAAAAGTAAGGATTCTGCAGAAACATTGAATAATGATAACATTAAAAAAATTACACATTTTGCAATTCCAAGTGCTGGTAGCAGTAAAACAGTTACAGAAAATAAAACACCGATGGAAAACAACAACGACGAGTTTACTTTTAGCAAAACAGAGACCGTGTATAAATCATCGATAGAAAGTAAACTATTGAATACTAGGAAGAATGCCTCAGATATAACAATTTTAAATGAAATTAACAAGGAAGAATCTGCGCTTAGTCAAATTTTAAATGTTGAAAATAATGAACAGTTTGCGCCTAATGGAAAAGAGAATGGATTTATATCGAATGATAAGAAAATATCAATTAAAGTCTCAGATGAAACAAAATTAATAGAAAATAATAACAGGGAATCTACGCATAGTCTAATTTTCAATGTAGGCAACAATGAAAGGTTCCCTTCTGATAGTAAAATCTCGAAAGCAGGTACTAGCAGTGAAATACCGAAAGTTGACAATAATAAAGGTTTCACATATACTGAGATTTCGAATGGTAATAAAAAAGAACCTACTGGTGTTCAAATTTCAAAAGAAGAGAACAATTCGAATTTAAATTGTACTATTAAAGAAATTAATAGTAATCTTTTAAATTTAAGTAATAATAAAGAGTTTTCACAAACAAATATAGAATTAACTGAAAGTCAAATCTCTAAAGACGACAAAAATAAAGAATTACCACTTCGTATACTATCAACAGATGATAAAATTACAGACTGTGTGTAAAAGTATCAAATAAAGACTCACCACATGATAAATTGCCAAATGAAGTGGACAGTAAAGTACCCACTGTCCACTGCCACTGCAGAGAACACTAAATCAAAAGGAAAAACATGAAGCAAACTTACTCCGGACATTTTATCAAACAAATATATTGGGGAGTATTACTACACAAACAAGACAGCAAGAAAACAACCACGTTAAATTGTATGTATTTTATTAAGTTACGAGTGTATTCATAAATAAAACTATAAATAAAAAGGTACCCATGACTTAGGAGTCTGTCATATCCTGTTTTTCACTTAAGCCTTGAATTTCTGGTTGACACATACTATTGTGTACAACTGCCACTGGATCTAAATACATTACTCGGTAATTAAATTCATTAGGATCAATCAAATTGAATTGATACATTGGTAATCTGTTTGTGATTACCCATGCCATTTGTGGTACTTCATGATCCATTCGTAAATCATTGGGAAAGATCATTGTATTATTGTTTTGAGCGACAACTACTAGATTTCGGTTTGTGTACGGTTTGCGTGTGTCCCAACATCCGATACTGTCTCGCGAAATGAGGTTAAAGAACATAACACCGTTGCGGTCGACGGCTGCGGCGGAGACCTGTCCGTCCGCGCCGCGACTCTCGCCGAGCAGCGTGAACTCGCCCACGGAGTCGCTCACGCGCGTCGGCTCACGGATTACAGACGTACTCACTACGAACTCCAGGGAACTTGACATGGAGTGATAATACAGTGGTCGATCGCCTTGGCAATACTTGCCTAAGGACATGCCGAACAAACCGTCAGACCACTGATAATTCAGTCCATGTAAAGTGTAGTTTGATAACAATGGCTCTGGGTAGAAGCTGTAGTGATTAAATCGCCAAAAAGCGGCGTCATCGTGTCTGAAGACAATTAGTCCGAAACGCCAAGCATCTGCGATGTACACGTGCAGGTCTCTGCACCGCACGTCCCTAGAGTCCACCACAAGGTTAGTGATCAGTGAATTCTGAAGAACAAACTCGCTCGGGATTGGATAACGCCCCAATACTGTATCAGTACTGAGATTTATGGCAAACAACGTTGGTGGGCAAAGTTGACGTGGCGTTTCAAAGGCTTCCACTTGACCGGAGTCGAGCACCCACATAACGCCACAGTGGTCTATGTTCATGCGGAATACTGAAGTGAAGCCAGTGCAGTTATCTGTTAAAAAAAAGAATTACATTACACTCTTTATTTTAGACTAGCTTCAGCCCACGACTTCGTTCGCGTGAAACTTTTTGTTTCCCCCGAGCCAGCCCGTCGTATCGCATCACCCGCCCGCGCTATCACTTAACGTTCTTTTTGACTTTTTTTCTTTTTGCTCGGCTGCTAAGGGTCATAGCGTGATGTTAAATAGCCTATAGTCTTCCTCAAGAATTGGGCTATCAAATGCAAGAAGAATTTTTCAAATCCGACTGGTAGTTCCAGAGATTACCCCCTACATACAAACTTACAAACAAATTTTACCTCTTTATAATATTAGTATAGATAGTAAGAAAGTACCTCCATTACATACCTGCATTATGCCAGTCCCAGTTAGGGAAAGGTTCCAAGGGCGGTGATTCTGTCGGCGCACCGATGGGTACGGACGATAGTGTGGCTGGGGTCCCCGACTTCCACCGAGGCGTGCTGATGAACACGCGGTCTTTCCAGCGCTCCACTCCAAGAGGTATTACGTTTGTTGCGTTGAATTGTCTGAAGAAGAATAAAATTGTAATTATACTCCTTTTCAATGTGCAAATCGTAATACCACACAAATATTACCCATTGTTGATAGCTTCCTGGCGATCTTGGGGCGTGGGATATGCGTAATCGATCTGTTTCCATCTGTATAAAGTGCCTAGCGGTTTCCTGCTAGCAATTTGTATATATCCAAAGCTTGTCGTCACGATACTCGTCAATATTACAGATAACAATATCTGAAAGACAATTAGATAAACTTACAAGTTAAATACCAATAATTCGCTGGAAAACTTGATCCTTTCCACTGTTACATGCACAGCAGCACTATTCATGTGTAATGATTATGCGTTATTACGTTCATAGTGTTACACATTATTATGTGCAACACTACAACACAACTCATACAAGACAAGTGGCTGGTAGTCTAGGTACTATGTTTTGTAGATAGTCTACGCTAGAAACACTTTGTAAGGTAGGTACGTTTAATAATAATAATAACGGTTGACGTGTGTCGGGCATGCCACCGTCCGGGTGTCTATCAGACATAAATTATTATCTCTGGTTGTTCTCGTCTGGCTAACGGCGAGTACTTGCACAGGCTTACTATTTTTCACCACCAGCAACTTGCTTTGAAATATAAACTTGTGGATTCTGAGGTACCGTATTATAAGTATGTGCCCGACCCAGTTCTTGAAAATGACTATATCACGTTGTACTGCGATCGGTCTATCATTACTGACAGGACTATTGTCGCCAATAAGCCTGATATAGTGGTGATAGTTTGATTAGCGCGCACAATGATTGTCGATGTTACCATTCCACATGACGGGCACCTCGTGAAGGCTGAGAAAGAGAAACAAATTAAATATCTTGACTTAGCACACGAGGTTGTTGGCATGTGGAATGTGAGCTCGGCTATCATTGTGCCGATTGTCGTATCGGCCAATGCCCTTATAGCCGAAAGCCTCGATCAACATCTATCAAGGCCATCGTTAGGCGGTTGGATCAAGGGCCTGATTCAGAAGGTAGTACTCCTCGATAGGGCTCGCATTGTGAGAAGGTTCCTGTCTTTGGAGCCCTAACCACCGGTAGCTTGGACCCTGCTCCCGACACCGGCGGACTACTATTTTTTTTACATTTTTAAATGTTTTTTATACTTAGTTATTTTTTATATTTTAAGACATATTTAAAAATGTAATTAAATATGTAAATAGATGAATAAACGAAATAATAATAAATCTTTATTGAAATAGGTAAATTAGAGTTACAAAAACCTATGAAGCCTATGAAGCCTCTGAAACCCAAACTAGGTAAAAACCTGTATGTCAGATTTCAGCGCCTTCTTTCAATTCATTACATTATATTTTTTTTACACCAACTAAGATTATTAATGAACACGATAACGATTTTGAGCATGCAGAAATTACAATAGAGATAATACTTTAGGGTATTGAAAATGTAGTGAGAAAGTAGTGTGTGAATTTGGAGTGTGGATGTGTGAGGGTGTGTTCACTTTACCTAATAAAATATTTTTCCGCTTATTCGTAGTAGAGTAAGAAGCCAGTTCTTAACCTTAGACTTGCATTCATGAAAAGAGAGCGGATAAATGTTTAAAATTTTATTGTATACTTATTGTATGTATAAATATTTTATTGTAATGTTTCATGATCAATGAATGTAACGTTTAATGGAAGTACCAATATTAACAGGAGACATTAACTACGGGGACAATAATTTTCTTGTATAGTATGTGCACAAAGACTAGAAAGCTACAAGATGTATTCATTATATCACCAACATTAAATGATATGTTAAGAAACTAATTTATATGTATGTGTTATGAACGTAACGGATACAAAGGTCAGGCTGGCAATAAATGAAGTTTTTAGGTTGCTGGAATTCGCCAAAGTCTTGATAGGTACATCTAGATTATATATACATATATACAACGTGTTTTTTTTTGATATCCCATAACTCTAGGGGGTCATTGTACTCATCATTATGAACAACTTTTACTATGGGACCAAACCTAAAATCGCGAAAAAAAAATCTGCTGTTACCTACATTTTGGCGAGTTATGCGAACATAAATGTAGGGAATAGCTGATTTTTTTTTCGCGATTTCAGGTTTGGTCCCATAGTAAAAGTTGTTCATAATGATGAGTACAATGACCCCCTAGAGTTATGGCATATAAAAAAAAACACGTTGTATATAATATTTTATGCGAGCATGTAGGTTCCCAATAGACAGACATCCTCATTATTCTAGGGAAGTGTCCCACCTATCATCACAAAGCCCCAAAGAAGCAATGCAATTAGTAATTTTATTTAATGTAACATCCCTGTTTCTGCCTCTATTATACATAATCTGTGTAAATACTTTTGTAGGTAACATAAACACAGTACGTCTACCTATTCAACGATCCTGTTTTAAACAACACAGGGGTCAAACACCTAAAATCCTCATCGACCTATTTGATATTCAGCTATAGGTACTATGAATGTCTGATTTTTCAAACAGGATTATCACTTAGTTAATGAATAATTCCAAACACCACACAATGTGCAATATAATTTTAAATAAACTGCGATACCGTTGCGTGCATTACTTTACTGACATGCTAATAAGGTTCTTATTCTAGTAACTTTTTTTGACGTAATTATGTTTTTATAGTTTTTTTTTTGCCGTGTGTAGGTACCTAAAATGTAACATTCTCTTGGAGGTTAACTTAGTAGGGTTGCTTAATTAAGTGAGACCGTCGAGGACAACGGCATAGTCGGCATAACGAACCAGTTTGTATCAAAATATGCTCGCTATTTATTTTGTCGCGTAAGTTATAAACTCTGAGGATATCAGCTGCTTCATTGTTGACAACTGCGCTTAAATACATAACATTATTTTATCATTATATCCGGTGTAGTTTTTATTCAGCTTTGCATATAAATGTGATGGCTTCAAATTTTTTTACCATTAGTATTTTGGAAAAAAAATTGGATCAAAAGTGGATCATAACCACACGCCTTATTGGAAAATATTCGAAACCTAACTTTCATATATTACATAAATATCCATATCATTACATAAATTCGCTTAAAGCTTGGGAATCGTCTACTTTACATAAAAGATTAAGCAGGTGTAAGAACTCACCTTCTCCATAATTATTAACTTTTTCACTAATTCACTTATGCATATCTGTTTGAAGCACGTCCGTTCGGTCGGCTGCTTAGAACTGTTATGTATAACTCTGAGGACTAAATACGAATTAAAGAAGTTCTTACATAAATTGACGTGAGGAACCAGTTCATAGTCTGTTATTACTTAAAACTATCTTCAAAGAGTAGTCGTGGCTGGCTGGTGTAATACCTTACGCTCCCAACTAGTTCAGATTACAGAGAAGGGAATGTTTTACATTCGTGATAACACTGAATGACTAGTTTGGGTAACTTCGTTGATTATTGTATTTATTGCACCTGTGAGTTGTATTGTGGAAAACATAGTAAGTTATATCTGTCTGTAACATACTTTACGAAATTGCTTCACTAGTCAAGCAATTTCTCGAAACGCATCATGTTTAATTCGATACTAATTAACAGATTTGCCTTTAAGAATTCGACAACACACGAAAAGTTTTATGGATGCCAGCTTTAGAGTTTCTTATTTTCGCACTGGATGCTTGTCCAGCGTAACTGCAGTGACGGATTAAGACTACTTGATGCCCTAAGCAATCCACGCCTGTGGGCCCCTCTATCCGTATGTCAACTAGAATCGGTCTTTAAACCTTTACCGCCTAAAAACATTAGTTTTTTGTAAAATAAGATGATGAGATGTACCGTTTATTTTCGTTGGATCCCACTTTTGAATCCCATTTTTTAGGTAAGTATTAACAATGGATCCCGTTTGCTATTTCCGTTGAATGCCATGTTATAACAACATGTCTACATTTCAGAAGAAAAGTGATTAACCTTTATCAAACACTAGCTTCTGCCCGCGACTTCGTTCGCGTGGAAGTCGTAAGACACCACAATATTGTAAAGAAACAGCCGCATTTTATAAAACATTCCTGTACACTTGTACGTTTGTAGTTTTGGTCTCAGCAGCCAAAATATATAGAGAGTTAGGACTGGTGACGCGGTAGCAAGCGACATATACTTAAACTTATAAACTAAACTGATAAATTTTTGTTTAATAACGTGTTATTTAACAAGCAATTAATTTTTTATTCATTTTATCTCATAAAACAACGTTTGGAATTAAAACGTTTTACATATTGACTTATCATTACGCAATTTCCTAAAAATGAAACTCATTCTTTCATCGACTTGCGCTAATAGAAAAAAAAGAGATTATTTTTAGTGAGCTACCCGGAACCGAACTACATAGTTAGATTAGGTTAATTATTAAAAAAAAAAACAATGTTAGGTTAGGTTAAAACTGTGACCCCTACGCACGAGCCGAGCGAGCGAAGCGAGCGGTGCGGCGGCAGCGGCCGGCGAGTGCCAGAGACGACTAGATTATATAGAAAATGAGTTGTTTGTGAAATAAATAGTATACGAAACGTTGGTTGTAAACTAAAAATTTGTCAACGGAGTTTTGGTGAAACATTAGTGAAACCCTCATTTTATTATAAACAATTTTGTTGTTGAAAGTACCCGCATTCAGATTTTTTTAAGCATTCGGGATCCAACGGAAACACTTTTCGGGATTCAACGACAATAAAACGTAATTATCTTGCATTTTTTAAATTCAGGATCCAACGGAAATACATAATAATAATGTTTTGCGGGATCCAACGAACGCCAAAAATATTAAACTGGGATTCAAAAGCGGGATCCAACGAAAATAAATCGCCAGGCGGGGGCCCGCGGGAAGGGGTATAATAGTTTGTGATTGGCTGATCGCAATTCCGGTACAATCGAATTGCCGAATGCACTAGCGGGCAGCAAGTGGGCAAGCGGGAGCGGGGTTATGACTAGGTCGGACTCTATGTCAACTAAAAACGCGCGAATTTTCAAATTAGTCCTAGAAACTTTTTTTGATGTGGTTTTTGGTGACGTGAGAGTGAGACGTGATGCCCTAAGGACGGATTTTTTTTGTGCTTCTTCTGGTGCCCCCCCCAGACGTGATGCCCTAGGCAATTGCTTAATTTGATTAAGGGTTAATCCGTCACTGAGCGTAAGCGTTAGTCGGTTGTATGCGGGTCGTAGACGTTTCGTAGCAAATTTGTAGACGCGTCGTAGCAGCTTCGTCGACGTGTCGTAGAAGTTTCGTAGCAGCTTCGAATACGTGTCGTTTACGCATCGACGTAGCTTCATAGACACGTCGTAAAACTCTCGTAGCAGCTTTGTAGACTTATCGTAAATTCTTTCTAGAAGTTTCTTACATTCCTATATTCTGTGCTAGTCTAACACAGATATTACGGAAACGCTATCATTCTTCGGTAAGACTACACTGTCATTACACACTGGATTCCGGACTGTATAGCCGTTGCTGGATTCCAACGACAAGGTTTGTTTTGTGGTAAAAAAAAAACGTCGAAACGAAATAATAGAAACTACTACTAAAAGCGGGAGGATGTATAGTAAAGGATGCATTCGATTAACTGAATGTGACTATTTAAGCTATACAGGGTGAAAGGGACATCGACGCATAACCATGAATTCAGCCCATGATTTTAGATCCCCCTAGCGTAGAAATTTTTCTCAAAAAAAATTTCAGCTTATTCGTAGAAAAGTGCAATACCTACGCGGTCAAAATCTATGGATCAGCACTTTTTTTTTAGTAAGTAACAGGCGAATAATTTCAGCTCAGGGGGTTCAGAATCATGTAATAAATCCATGGTACCAGGATGCGCGTCGCTGTCCGTGCCACCCTTTATTGTGTAGTTTTAGTAATAGTGTGGTCAACACATAAAAAATAAGTGTTGATATTATGCTAAATTAAACAAAAAAGTGATACCAAACCAACAAAAAAGTTTAAAATAAAATGGTTAAAATGATTTTCCAATTTAATAATTCTGTAATATTTATTGTTTTAAGCATGGTATTTTGATAGTAGGTTGTACTGTATCTATGTGTAAATTTTGCATGCCCAAGTGATGGCAGAGCAAGGAGAACATTACTAAAACATGTACTTATAACATCTGTACCCCTACCCATGTTGGCAAAAAATAAATGATTTGATTTGATTCATAATGTAAAAAGCTGTAGGTAAGTAAGTAAAGGTAGGTGCTTAGGTACATCTTGTGATTTAGAAAAAATATATATAGGTACAATAGGTGAACATTGTTTATAACAGAGCAACTGGAGGCAAATAATGAAATGAGTAAGGCATCAGCGCCGCGGAATAATGTAAAGTAACTCACTACAAGGATGGTTGCAATCTAAATATGTGCAGGCGTTTAAATTGATGAAGTAGTTCTTGCTAGAAGTGCTTAAATATTTAATACTAGCTAAATAACATTATTTTTGAGGTACATTTTTATGGCAGCAATCCTCTGTGTATGACATCGGCGGCGGGCGGCAGGTCCAAGTCCGGGTCACAGACGGTTCCCCGCACTGCCTCCGCGGTGTCAACGTACAGGATGCGGTAGTTGTAGTCGTCCGGGTCCAGCGGCCCGGCTTGGAACATCGGCAACCGATTAGAAATAACCCATAAGCTTTGCCTCGCTTCTTGATCAATTTTGATATCATTCGGAAACACTAAAGTCTCTGAATCCGAAGCGACTACTCCGTTGGTTTTCTTTTTATAGAGTTTTCTTGAGTCCCAGCATCCAATGCTGTCCCGAGTTACTAAACCATAAAACATTACTCCTCGTCTATCAATAGCAGATGCAGAAGATTGGCCAGTTAACCCTCTACTTTCACCGGCTATATTGAACTCCATAGAACTATTGTTAATGCGGGATGGTTCTCGTAACACCGCTGTTGAAACGTAGAATTCTCTGTAACTAGACATGGGGTGGAAAAACAATATGCGTTCCTCATACGGATCAACAGGCGTTATGGCTAAACCAAAAATGCCGTCTGTCCATTGGAAATTAAGTCCATGAAGAGTGAAGTTTGATGCTAGTGGATCCGGGAAAAAGAAGGGATTCGTGAATCTCCAAAACCTTATATCGCTTTGTCTAAAAACTAGGAGGCCAAATCGCCAAGTGTCCGATATGTATACGTGAAGATCAGAACAATCTGTCGTCCTTGTGTCGATGATGAGGTTTGCAAATAATGAGTCTTCCAACACATATTGTTTTGGTATCGTGTAACGGGCGATTACTTTATCCGTTTGGAGATCAAACACCACTATACTAGGTGGACATAACTGTTTCGGATTATCTTGAGAGTCTATCTGTCCGGAATCTAATACCCAAAGTCGACCGCAGGGGTCGGCTTGCACTCGAAACACTGAAGTTAGTCCTGTACAGTTCTTCATATCACCTGAAACAACAAAAAAACAAAATTAAAAATAAAGATAGTTTTTTTATTTGCCAGTAAATATTGTATGCCCATATATACTAATATACAACATACAACAATACACAGTATATACAGCTTATTACCAATAATAATGCTGATGGGTTTGTTTGTTTGAACGCGCTACTACTAATCTGAAACTACCAACCAGTAGGATTTGATAAACTCTGTTTGTATTGGATAGCCTAATTCTTAGGGTAGGCCATAGGCTATTTAACATCACGCTTCTTAGGTGCCGAGTAAACAGAAAAAAGTAAAAAGAATGCTAAACGAAAACGAAGTAGGGCAGGTGGGCAGGCGATGCGTTGCGACGGGGTGGCTTGGAGGAAGAATTTTTTTAAAGCTATCCATTTATTTTGTTAAATTATGATTGACTCAGCGATTCCCAAAAAGTAACTCACCAAAAGCTCTATGAAAGCTCCAGTCGGGGTATGGCTTGAGTGGTGGCGAGGCGTCTCCTCCTTGTCGGGAGACCGTGGCTAGCGTGGCAGGCACTCCGCGTCGCCACGCCGGCAACGTCACCCACACGCGAGAGCCCCACACCTCCAACCCCAGGGGAAGTACGTTAGCAGGCACGAATTTTCTGAAATGACGAATTACAAGGATCGTACAAAACTTAATCGTTGTTGTTTTTGTACAGGAATAGTAATTGCTAAGCAAATTTAAACCCTTCGACATTTTGCCATGTTATAGCCATTTCATACTATATTTAGAATTTAAGTTGGTAGTCGATTTGCTTAAAAATAAATTTCCCTGACTTTCGTAATTTCTGGGCAATTTTATGTACTTTCCAGCAGGGATTGGAGTCTTTTAGATCATTCTGTTATAAGCCGTAACATCAGTGGCAACTGGATGCTGTACTTCTGCATCCAGTTGATGATCTAGATAATGATGATATGGTTATACAGGGGCTGAGTACCGAGATGACTCCAAAAAGAGAAGAATGGAAGAAAAAGACATGTTGCGCCGACCCCAAATAAATTGGGATAAGGTAGGAGAATGATGATTATGAATAATGAAACGATTTTGATAGTTACCCTGTAGAAAGTGCATGCCGTCGATGCCTGGGCGAGGGGAACTCGAAATCTACGTGCTTCCACTTGTAGAGCGTGCTGAAGGGCAGAGTGTCGGTGTCGGCCGGTATG
The DNA here is from genome assembly GCA_947508005.1 of Amphipoea lucens. NCBI lineage: Eukaryota > Metazoa > Arthropoda > Insecta > Lepidoptera > Noctuidae > Amphipoea > Amphipoea lucens. The sequence goes on from OX382358.1 coordinate 11,623,422, forward strand.
GACTGCGCGCGCATCACGCCCAGCATCGTCAGCCACAGCGTAACGCCCGCTGCACCTGCATGATCTGGAACGTTATCAAGATGCATAATAATAAACAATAATATACATTACATAACAATTTGCAACTGATGGAGCTACTGAAAGTATCTAACCCATCAGGATGGAATTTGGTGTGGACAAATGTGCGGTCATGCATGTAAAGCGAGGGGAGATTGTTGAATCAGTGGGAACGTAACTCTCGAATTCCACGAACCTTAGACATGAAGCAATCGTTAAAGGAGCGCTTCTTTGGCCGCCCGAAAAAAGTACTTAATAGTCTTCTACCAGGGGGAAACAAAGGTGCGCGCCTTCAACGATTGGGTCATGCCGGTTTTGATGTACTCTTGCGGCATACTCAAATGGACTTAGACCGAACTCGACGCCCTGGATAGGAGGGTCCGTACGCTGCTAACTGCAAATCGAATGCATCACCCACAGTCATCGGTATGAGGCTGTATATCCCGCGAAAGTGTGGAGGTCGAGGGTTTTTAAGCGCTAAGACCCTCAAAAATCGCGAGATATGCAGTCTCATGGAATACTTCCTAGAAACCGACGTGGGGATGCATCGAGATATAGTCGCGGTGGACAAGGGCCTCACCCCGCTCTCCATGGCTAAAGAGAACTGACGCAAGCCAGTAGTGCTTGACACTAATGATCGCATGGAGGTATGGCAGAGTAAGGACCTTCACGGACGCTTTTTTCGGGCCCTACATGGACCCGATGTAGATCTACTAGCGTCCGTAGCCTGGCTGCGTTTTGGTGACCTCTTTGGAGAAACCGAAGGTTTTATCTGTGCAATTATGGACGAAGTTATGATGACGAACAGTTAATGGAGATTTATTGTGAAAGACGGCACGGTTGACATCTGTCGGGCATGCCACCGGCCGGGAGAATCAATCAGGCATATTATCTCCGGATGTTCTTGTCTAGCTAACGGAGAGTACTTGCATAGACACAACCTTGTAGCCAAGATAATCCATCAGCAACTTGCTCTGAAATACAGCCTTGTGGAATCGGAGCTGCCATACTATAGGTATGTGCCCGACCCAGTTCTCGATAATGGTAATATCACATTATATTGGGATCGATCCATCATCACTGACAGGGCTATTGTTGCCAATAAGCCTGATATAGTGGTGGTGGATCGATCAGAGCGGCGCGCAATGATTGTTAACATAACCGTCTCGCATGATGAGAACCTCGTGGAAGCCGAGAAAGATAAACAAATCAAGTATCTTGACTTAGCTCACGAGGTTGTCGACATGTGGGATGTGGACTCAGCGATCATTGTGCCGATACTCGTGACAGCTAATGGCATAATAGCCAAGAGCCTCGACCAACACCTGAGGAGGCTCTCGTTGGGCAGCTGGATCAAGGGCTTGATCCAGAAAGTCGTACTTCTGGACACGGCGCGCATTGTTAGGAGGTTCCTCTCTGGAACCCTGACCGCCGGTAGCTTGGACACTATCTGTTCCCGATACCGGTGGGCTACTATTTTTTATATTTTTAAATGTTTTTATATTTTTAATATTTAAAAATATAATTTATTTGTATTTAGTGAAATGAAGGAGATAATAAAGAGAAACAAATTAAATTTCTCAACATAGCACACGAGGTTGTTTAAATATGCGATGTGAGCTCGGCTGTCATTGTGCCGATTGTCGTATAACGGTCATTGGACTGATGGCCGAAAGCCGCGATCAACGTCTCCCATTAGGCGGTAGGATCAAAGGCCTGATTCATAAGGCAGTATTCCTTGATGCGGATCGGATCGTGACGAGGATACTGTCTCTGGAGCCCTAACTACCGCTTGGACCTCGCTCCCGACACCAGCGGACCACTATTTTTTGTATTTTTTAATGTTTTATAAGAATTTTTTTAAAATGAATGGACTGGAATGGAATGGAATGGAAAATGTTGTAGTTATAGCTGGTAGTATGCCTTACGTGAAGAAGTACTGCCTACTGTCCCCTAGCTAGTTCGCTGAGCAAGCCGCATGCCGCGAAGTTCTTGTTAGCTTTTTAACAGGTTTTTAAAATATTGAGTGTTTAATAGTTTTTCACACCACCTGCTCGACAATGTCAAATTATGTCATGCAAACCTAACCTAAAGTAAGTCATTCAAGACCTGAGGTCTAGCAGGGCATTAATATTGTACTGAATGTCATTATGCACCTCTGGTCATTAACGTGATTTAGATTTGGAACATACATTAGAAATCGCATATGAACATTTACGATAGGTAAGTAGGAGGTACATACTAATTCCATGCATTCACCATTAAGATTTGCACTAAAAATAGGTAAATTGTTCGAAAATAGAACTGACCACCACGAGTAGAATATAAAAAAAAAAATAACATAAAAAAAAACGCGCGAATACTGAAAATTGCTTTGCTTTGCAACAAATTACCTAAACTACAAATTCTCACAAAAATGTTGAGTGACGATAGTGATTTGCCTCCGGAGTACATTAAATCCGAAACCATTGGCATTGCCAAAAATCTACTCCCAGAAAAGTCGATTTTTACAAATGGAAAACCATAAAGGGCGTTAGTCTACTTCCAGCTTTTGTCATGTACAAAGAAGCCAAGTAACCTATAGTGCATGCATCTATTCGATGCTCAAGTCAACAATATGCATCAAACATAATAATTATACAAATTAATACATAAACCAAATTACTGGCATTTTTAAAAAGGAAATCAGAAGGACATCGTCCTAAGAAATCAAAAGTTTTCACAGCTCTAAATGTGGAAACATTTCTAAAGAAGGCCCTGACCACAGCTTTCTTGCCACAAAAGTAAGTAGGTACCCACCTATTGAATAACCCCCTTATTCATAAAACTTATCAAACCTATTTTAGTTAAAATGGGGTTTGTCTCTTTCTTACACACAGAAATGACAATGTGACAGATAAAGACAAACGTTCTATAAACCTATTTTAGCTAAAATAGAGATAAAATAGCATTATGAATAAGGGGGTAAATGTTTAGTAACTAAAACAGCTACATACTTACTATAGGTAAGTAGGTACTAGCTACCCGCTCATGAATCGATCGCTTGTGTGCGATCTATTGATGTGATGTTTCGACTCTAAGTTAAATAATTATTATTGTAAACTTTCGTAAGGTATATTATTAAAAATAATAAACTTTCTTAGATTTGACTGACACACACATATGAGTGTGTCGGTCAAATCTAAGAAAGCTTATAACCTGTAAACAATAAAAATGAATATAGGTGTAATACCTATATTAGGTGTAACTTACCTTCCTGCTTAAATACTAACCTACCTGCCTATTTTTGTTACAGGTGACATTGAACTTTGGAGTGAATGGCGCTTGTCGTGGAAATGAACTCGTAAACATTCAGATTGTTTCTGGTAAATTTGCCAGATACAAAATCAAAGAAAGAACGGTCATTCGTAGTCCGTGAAGAATACGTAAGAATTATCGAAAAGTACCAAACTCTACGCCCCTCTAATATAAACACTAACAGATTTAAACAGGTCTATTATCTGTAATTGTAATTTTAATAAATACTTTGATTCTAGTGCTATTGCTTTTTATTGTCTCGTAGATGGTGTGATAAGTAGATTATTCTCCACGGGGATAAAGGTATCTTCATCTTAGGCCGGCCGCAAACGTCCGGTTTCCTGATTCGGAATTCAGATTCGGAGACCCCGAATGCACGCATTTCATACAAAATGTTCTCTTTAGCACACACCTTCTTATAATTTCCGTCAGGGTTTCCGAACGAAACAACAACAAAACAAAACAACAAAATGTTCTCTTCAGCGCACACCTTCTTATATTTTCCGTCAGGGTTTTGCGGCCGGTCAAACTCTGACGGAAAATATAAGAAGGTGTGCGCTGAAGGGAACATTTTGTATGAAATGCGTGCATTCGGGGTCTCCGAATCTGAATTCCGAATCAGGAAACCGGACGTTTGCGGCCGGCCTTAGGCGAGTTTGAATCCTTTACTGCACTCAGGATTCCAGTCTTAACTCCCTGGCTTCGTACTCTCGGGAGCCTTAGAATCCTTCGTTGCGTTCGGGATTCAAAATAGCGCCCGCGACATTAAGACACTACTTTATCCCCTTAGTGCATAATCTACTATTTGTCATTTTAGGACTACCCTAATAAATGAATGAATCAATCATAACCATATCCTAACTGTTCTGCTTGAAATATAATGTTACATAATAGTCCATAACTATTATACCTTCGTGAAAAATACCAATTAAGTACAAAAAACTGTGAAACTGGTATGTGAAGGTACTGGTAAATAAACATGGCTAATTGCTATAAACAATTGGAAACTTATGTTCAACACATATTTGTCTTGTGTTCAATTACAAAGCAGGTTAAAGGTTTTTTATTTATTTAATTTAGGCTAGTAATTTATTTGTTACTTAAGTACCTAAATAAATAAAAAAATACCTTAACAGTAAGCACTGTTGAGGTTTATACTAGCTTACTATTTAACAAAACCCACACAACTAAACCGAAAAGAAAATGTTATATAAGGACATAATATTCAGATAATGTTATTATTGTAATTATTATTGAATCTCAACGCATGAAATGCATGAAATCGATCGAATCGAGATAATTGTGGGCAGGTAACCCACGATTATACATACTTTCATAAGTCGCGAACCCTTGGACACTTTCATGAATTAGTGTGAAGCTGATGACTCAGTAGTTAAAGTAAGTAGTACAGCAGTTCTTCAAATAAAAAAAACTGAGCATATTTTTCCATAGGTATCACAATAAACGTTTCCTCCTTTCTAGGAAGCAAATGAACAAAATCCAAAGATGGATTTAAGTAGGTATCTACTAACTAATTCTATTTCAATTCAAGTACCTATCTACTTTCACTGTCACCGGCGTGTTAGACGTGCCAGGATTACATGCAGAAACATATTGCAGCAGTATTTACTGCTTATTTTGAGTTATTTTTCCTGTTTCCGTATACCGGTAAACTGAGGTTACTTTGATCAATTTTGAACTTTAATTGACTGTAATTTTTGAATGTGTGGTTCTAAAAAAAATATAAAAAATGTAATAATCGGTTTTTATAGTTCTCTCTGTAAAAGAAAAAAAAAAAATCAAAAAAAATCGATTAGTTTTTCAGAAAAAAAAATAAAACAAAGTGATAAAAGTTAAAATGATTCTGGGGTTACTTTGGAACCCCCCGTTTTTATCATAGAATCTGAAAGTAGCCCCAATAAATAATTTTATCTGGTAAAAATCGGTATTGATAAAAAACTTGACTTTTTTTGCATGAAACAACGTATCATCACCAGCGCACCCGCAAAAAAGATTGTGACAGTTTACCAGAGTAGTCATCCGAAAAAAAAATTCTACCAAAATTTGTTCCGTTTTACGCAATTTGCAATTTTATGTCGATAAGAAGTTTCTATCAAATTAACCCCGTGATTCAAAGTAACCCCGGTTTACGGTACTGTATTATGATTGATTTGATTAACTGAATGACCACCATAATTTGGTTAAAATTTTGATGTGTTAGGTGGTAATTTTAAACGGCATACGTCAATGCCTACTACCTGTAAATATAACAACATACAGACCATCAATCATTTGTAAAATCCAAAAACTATGAACACTGCACTTCACGGTTTCAGGAGTTATTCACAACTATAGATGCTGGCGGGAAAAATTCCGAATCATTCCCGTCGAATACTTCGGAAGTATTCCGAAATATTCTGAAACTTTGGGAATATTTCAATTGTCAAAAAAAACCAGGAAAATTGTATTAACCTATTAAAAGTCACTGTACTCGATTGAGTACAGCGTAACAAAGTAAAATAATAAGGTGTATCACTTAAAATTTACAAGATCTGTAATTTACACTTCGGGATAAGGCTGTACTCAATTGAGTACAGTTACCTCTGATGGGTTAAGATTTAAAATATTCGCGTTAAGTAGATAAGTAATGATTAATACCTATCTATGTGACTCGCGAATACAAACTAATCAAAAACATAGGTAACCCTTTTTCAAAGAACAAATCAAATATGCTCGGTGGTTTTTTATTCCACAACCAAGTACCTAACATTTAGAAAAATAGCATTTGCAAAAATAGCACAAAGAAATAAAAATCCTGTTAATCGCAGAATAACATATTTACCTATAAAAATATCAACATAATATATTATACTTAATCAATCATATTTATAATAAAATAAACATTTATATTTTATTTACTTATGTGCCACTGAAAAATAAATTCACCCACCACACAACAAATAAACACGTTTATTCCTGAATAATTCGTTCGAAATATTCCGCGGAAACATTCGATTGCGGGGTATGAATCTTTCTCCGCGGGCGAAAACTTCTCCGGGGAGCATCTCCCCTCTTACCGCACCCCGCACCGCCATCGCCTGCATCACCGCTAACAAAGAGTTTCAAATAAATGTCACTAGATGGCACGACATTTATTGATTAATGGTTGAAGTGTAATTTTCAAGTTTTTATTGACTTTTATAAGGTTTATTCATACATAATCAACTCTTATACACACCAAATTATGTAACAATAAGCTCTTATTTCAAATTTCAAAGATGATTGGAATGCACAATTAATATTTATACCAGTAGATGGCGCTATATTAAATTTCAAAGGTTAACATCTCGATTTTTTAAATTTTGTTTTGTTTAATAATATCACTGATAATAGGAGTACGTAGCAGCAGTACAAAAGTACAGTGTGCTTTTAACGTCATCTATTCGGAATAAAAGTATAATGTAACCCTTCTTGCAAAGTCGCTACTAACAATCTATTGGGAACGAACGCGATTGATGTACAAAAATAGCTAGAATTGCCAGATGAAATCTGCTCTTTACGTCGGGACATTTCTTTGTATGGGATGAGGCATCTGTATGCTAGTATCGATGCAAAATACGATATTTCAGCAAAAAAATAATAAAAATTTCAATAAAATTCATTTTGAATAATTCTGATTTAAAGAAACTTTCCCAGAAGTATTCCGGAATTATTCAGAATTTTTCAGAAGTTTTGCAATTCACAACACAAGTGTCACTACTGATACTTGAGCGGCAAACAAACATTACAAATGAGTTTACAATATCGACGAATATTACAAATAAGTTTACAATAATACCTACAAACTTTTGACCCAATAAGGATAATTATTCACTGTTACAATGGTACTCTGACCAAATATTTGAGTAATAAATCATAAGAGTATACAGTAGTATGAGCTGTCGTTCGTCGCGTATCTTCATTAACCAAACAATCTTCAATTCAAATTAAACTGTGGAGGTTTGACAATTTCTTTGAAGGTTCTTTTGCTCTCACTGCTAAAAGTTCAGAATTGAAGACCGCACCTTAGTCGTGCCTTAGGTGCGGTACCTTCTTAAAAAAATGCAATCACTACGTTCGGTGAACAGATTGGTGATTGTTCCAGGATTCCATTAATAGTCCTCCAGACCGAAATTCGGTTAATGCGTCCAATCTCAGCGAAGGCGTGGGAGATATTATATGGCATTCACTCTTTCCTCATTGTCACAGTCTATGTGACGGCAATCCGACACGACCGGAGAGAGAACAGGCGCAGGACCAGGGCACTGGGGTGTCACACCGCCAACTTCCAAACTCAGGGCTGTTTAAAATTCCTAATGGAAACACTTTGCCAAACCTGAGAATCGAACCCAGGACCCCAAGCTCAGCTGTCGCGCTGCAACCACGAGACCAACGTGGCAGCATTTCATTACACGCCGGCTCGCAATTTACCTTCATTAGTGATCTCAATGAAGTAATAGTAAGGTATCATTTGGTTGACCATGTCAAATCGGTTGTCCACAACTTATGCCTATTCCGATCGCAAGATAATGAAGTGTAATTAGATTAATGCCTGTGTTATTAAAACCTACGTGTAATGCTAATGACTTATTCGATATTTATGTTAATGCTTACTAATGTTACAGACATTTCCGTCCCGTCAAAATATAATGATAGATGTCCATCGGATAGAGCAATCCATGCCTATTGATGCGCTGCGCGTGGGCAACAAGCACCGGCATGGATCCGAAGTCGCTTGTCCACGCATTCTGCACACAATAGGGATCGATTCGTAAAAACATAGTTAATCGATTTCATGCGTGGCCGATTCTGTTTCTTCGAATTTCTATTGTACGATTGTAATTTTGGTATGTCTTTGTTTCCGATAGGTTTCGAAAGATATAGAACCAAGCCTATTATCATTCTGTACAGGGATTTAGAAGTTGAGACTGTAGTCACAAGTAAGGTGTTGTAACATAAATCCGACAAAAATTATTCAAAATGCACCAGCGCCCATTTTTAATTGTTACTTTAATTATAGAATCCTAATTTTACTATAATAAATCGAAAATATTCCACTTCCGACTTAAGTAAACAAATCATAGCCGAATGTTGTCTCTCAACATACAGGTTGCCCTTGCTTGCTAGGCAAGAGGCAGTTTTGATGCGTGTGTACAGTTTAAATTCTTGTCGAATTATGCCATGTTTCCTTTCCTGGATAAACTTGTCATGATTTTTCTAAACTAATAATAAAAAGAGAAAAGATTAGATTTTTTGTGTTTTTTTGTTACGCTTTCACGCTAAAACGGCTGAACGGATTTAGATAGAATTGAGTGCCTGGGTAGACCATCACTTGGATTATGACATAGGATACTTTTTATCCCGATAGATTCCCGATCCCGTGGGAGGGATCGAGACATATAGGTACGGGTGAAACCGCGGTGCGTAGCTAGTACTAAATAAAAGCAATATCGTGACCGTGCAATTGCATTTGATAAATGATAACAAATCAAACGCTGCATCTACTTTGTAGGTAGATATTTGACATGGGTTGCTTACAATTTAACGTTAATATTTTAAAACTATTTAATGGAGGTACATCTATGAATATTTATAATTGTTCATAGATGCAATTCGTTGCATTCAGTTGCATCATAACTTTGATAGCCGACGGCCAGATGAGCACATTGTTGCATCTGCTCGTCCGCGTACATTCTGTAACCTCACTACATTATGTAGGCAATATAATATATTTGTTTGCATTATGTAACTACGAGAAGAAAATAACTATGTCTATTAAATTGTGTAAATACTTAAAACCATCATATTAATATTATTATTTTCCTATTCCTATAAGTATCCATGGCGCTAATTTGACTGTTGTAAAAATTTACAGGAAGTTGCAATTTGCTCAACATTAAGTATTCTATTGTCTCCGGAACACTGAGCAGTCAGATTGTTAATTTTCATTACACAACAACTAATTTACTTGTAAATTTTGTAGATACAAATCATTTTAGTTGTTTTGAGGCTATTCTTCTAAATTTGCGTGCAGTATAGTACATACAATATTATTAGAGGCATATTCCACTCGCTATGGCTTTGTTGACCGATAAGTGTAATGGACTTTACTTTCACCAGCTCGATATTGCTTAAGAAAAACGTTGAGTGGGTTACATACTACTATTAACTGTACATGCAGCAATTTTTAATATTTAAAACAATTATTTTAAAACTTTAGTTAAAGAATGTTGACACCGAATGTTAGTAGGTAAATATTGCACTTGTGTTTGGAAATTTACAACAGAAGTTTTTTTTGTATTACGCTAATCCCATGTGCAAATGTACATAGTAGTGTGTGGGTGTGTGTGTGTGTGTGTAGTGTGTGTATAGTTTTGTGACTCTATAGCACTGTTTGATTCTCTCGGGGTAATCGAAATTTGAATTAGAATGCCTATTGATTTCGAAATGTTCCGCCGCCCTTGACTTTCAAAATCAACCTGATACTGAATATAGATTCAAACAAAGTAAGTAGACAATTTGACAAAGCCACGGTCGGTGGCTATTGGGCGCCGTTGCGTTAGTAATGGTATCAGGTAGTAGATGGTATTCATTACTAAGGACAACATCGAGGTATATTTAATACTAAAATATAGCGCAATTTAAATGATCCCACGAGTTTCGTATGAATTGTGAGTGGGTTAAGACAGTTGGCCCTGACTGACATAAACGTAATTATAAGTTTCTTTCTCCAGTTTTTGAACAGAAACTTTGGAGATATGCGTTCATTTATTTGTTCTTGAATTAATTCAGTAAAGCTGATTTAACGAAATTATTTTTGTAAATACTTTACATCTAGTCTCTGTGACTAAAATAATGAAGAAATCAAATCGAGTTAAAGTAGAATGCAACTTATCAAAATAGAAACAACTATGTTCGTTATAAAGTTATGCACAGTGTCTGATGAGCTGCAGCTCAATATAAATGCTCATAATTAATAACATTAAAAACTAAAAAAAAAACATTAATAATATTGAAATTTATACTACAGTAAATATCAAGTCATAATTATGGACTAATCAAAATCGATTATTCACATAATTATGGACTAATCAAAATCGATTATTCCATAATATGTTTACATTATGGCCATCGTTAACGGTTAAATAACAAGTAATTAGTGTGTAATCTTACCGTTATACTGAACAGTTAAATAACTTAAATTATACAGGTAGGTACACTTCATTGGATTTCTACTAAACTGTAATTTCAGTAAGTACATCAAGATAAAAACACATTTCCGTTTTGTAACTTGTCGTGATTATGCTCTATAACAAATAATTGTATAATTCATAATGCAATATAATCCGTGCCATATCCCGCACTCTTGCGCACGACTGATTCGATTAATTGTCAACTTCTGCTGCGCGCCCCGGTCCCATGTTAAGTATACCTACATAGGTTCTCGAAGCCCGCGAATGCCATCATTATACATAGACTATACATAATAGTCTATAATTCTATATTTACTAAATCAATAAAATAAAATGTGGTTTTCAGAAGAAGACCTAGAATCACAAAGGGCACATGCCCAAGGGCACACATGTGTCTAACAAAGCTATTAAATTATAAAAATATTAGATTCCTAGTATTAGAATTCATACCAGTAGGTAACTTACCATTATTTTTTAATCTATCTGTCTTAACCTTATATTTATTTCTTTCTGTCCGGCTTCCTTGGTTTTGATCGTCATTATAACCATCATCACTTTGTTCAGGAACTACTAAAGGGTCACTCCACTTCGGTCGATCATTTTTCCATCGTTCATTGACGTCGTTGTATTGACTAGTAATATCCGCGAAAAGCATCGGCGCCGGCGGGGCGGACCACTGCACGAACCACTGATGCGACACAGCCATGGTTTACGTAACATGCAAATATCTATTAAAACACTAGGTGTAACTGAAACCTCTCACTTCTAAGGCTTTTTTTACTGATCCGATGAAGTGAGCAGAACGGTCCCGGTACAAATCTCTGCATCGCAAAAAATACGTGAGTACAAGTACGCCACTTGAATTTGTCTGGCGGTGTGGTGTGCGCCCTTTCCATAAGACCACGTTCAGCCCCTCTCGGGTTAGCTTTCGCGATTTGGACATACACACGAGCAGCTTCTGCATTTCATCGTGGGGACCGAGGATACATCACGATTAATTACGAAACGTTCTAAATTTAACGAGCCTTAGAATGCGGCATTACGGAATATTTATCTACCATTACCTACTTTAAGAGCCCTCTTACATTTCGGTACTGAGCGCGCATCTTTTATTTTTTATATGGCATCTCGCAGTTTAACCTATGAGGTTATCGGCTGCTTAACCGGAAATGTAACATTTTTTTTTAATTGATATTTTTTAGGAAATTATTGGAGACTATTTTGGTATACCTAAATACTACGTGAAAATGATGCAGAAGTTCGGAGATATTCAGACTTGTTTCCAGTAAAAAATTTAATTAGGTCCAGTGGTTTTTTCTTTATTTATAAGGTATACTTATAACAAAAATGTATTCTATTATTATAAAAGTATATAATATAATATTTGTGATATGAGTTTATGAGTTTTTTTTTTTGATGGATTATATTCAACAGAATTTGCAAATTAGAGCTCTCAAATCAGCTCTCCATGACTTTTTGCCTAAACATGCATCAGGAGAACGATTATTGCTAAATAAATAATAAAAAATCACTTTATTATTATTGTAGAAGAGAAAACGAACTATCTTTAACAATTAATTGTTATTTATACCAATCAACGAATAGTATTCAATTTCAACGAGGAAATCAAGCATCTACGCGCATTTTTGTAATACTCCTCTTAACTTTGGCGAATCTATTTATATGTGTTCTCTTCGTGACATTTATAAGGGAATTTGTACTTGTTGTAGATGTTTCATAAGTAGGTTAATATTTTGTATTTACACGGTAAATGACTAAATCACGACTTTATTAAGTTAATGAATACTATACTGCTTTATTCTATAACGTAAGCCCTACTAGTATTGTAGCCCACAAATCAGTGACAGTACCCACCCGTCTTCATTTAGGTTTGGAGCTTTAATTTTAAAGTGATTTAAGTTTTAAAATAGAATACTTATCTTCAGAGTATGATTGCAAACAGTCTATGAGTCTGGTAGGATATAAGAGAGTGCTGATGTAAGAACTAATTGCATAAATGTTATTAATTTATTTAGATATCCTAAACAATTAATTAAAATGAAAAGCATAAAACAATAATTATGCGTAGCAATAACTTACCTCATAAATGTTTTATGCTGTTGGTTCCTTACTTTTATCAAAGAGTTCTAGGAAATTAGATCACAACTCCGATTGATTGAAAATGCAACTTACGATAGACTTCAATAACATAGGTACAAATGGTCCAATCAGTGGTTGCCGGGTGGCCACTGGATTGGTTTTACGATTACCTTTAGTTTCCACTTTACAAAACGGTTAGTTTACTACAAAATGTACGTAAAATATATCGTCTTGTTAACAATTGCGGCTGTCGAGTTCGCTTACGGTATCTACCCGTACTTTGATACTCAAGACTTCATATACAATGTTCCAAAAGTTTACAGAATATCTATCACGTTGGACAAATTGTTAGAACATTATGAGAAGAAGCCTTCGAAAGACCCTGAGTGGTACATTGCCCTGGGAATGGCTAGAGGTAACTATCCCTCTACCTTTCTATTATCTCTCGAATTAAGTTCCCTGGAGAAGCTTTAGCACATCCTTGAACATTATTTACTGATCTTATAAGAACATTGCAAGATTTATCAATGCTTAAATTCAAAGAGTCTCACGCACAATTGCAAAAGTCATAAGATTAAAAGATGCATCTATTTAAATCAGCGCAAAAAATTAAAGGCAGTGAAAATCCTAAAATGTAGGTACGTAATTTTTTCTAAACTGTGAAATATTTTGCAGGCCAGTTAGAGTATACGATTAATGAGCTAGATAAGTCGGTACCAGGCAAGCTCAAGGAGAACTTGACGAACATCACCCGACGCATGGATCGCATCAGAAACAACACGGACGTCCCCAGTTTTGTGTACCGGAGTAAAGATTACGAATATGGTTTGTACTTTATCATTATACTAGCACTTTTCCCGCGACTTCGTCTGCATGTATTTCGTACTTTCCTCTAAAAATTTCGAAAATGTATATGTATGATCTTTATCATTTATAGAGATTTTTTATACCAGGCAGGCAGTAAAATCCTCCCCTGTAAAATTAACTATCCCTTTCACCCCGTTAGGGGTAGATTTTGGAAAAATCCTGATACACGTTATTCTTTATTTTTGGTCTTAAGTATAAATACTGAGTTTCGAGTTAATCGGACCGCGCGTTAAAATTCCTCCATATAAATTTTGGCACCCCCCAAGCCCTCTTTTGGGGGTAGTTTAGAAAAACAAAAAATGTCAAACTTCATAATTTACTTAGATAAGTACCTATTCGTGCCAAGTTTCAAGTTTATTAACTCAAGGAATAAGATTTTTCATACAAACAAAATCCCCTCTTATCACCCCCTTAAAGGTTGAATTTCCAAAAACCCCTGATTACTGCTCCCCTACATTATACACTTGGGAGCAAATAAATCGAGCCACTTGCTTTTTTTTGCACGTATAATGGTTATTATTTTTGGTATTATGGAACGTATCAAATCGAAACATATATCGCCTAAGAGCTTATTTAATAATCTTTACAATGAGGGTAAATTATTGAATGATAACCTTATTTAGTGATAAATTATTGGCTCTGAAAGAAAAACGGTAATTTTGATAGAAAATTGTAGGGTTAAAACAGTCCAGAAAATCTATCGAAATCAGGGCAAGGGGGGGTAATACAAGATATTAAGAATAAGTTTATACCATAATTTTGTTTTTAATTGTTTTTTTCTGGACTGACAATTTTCTATCAAAATTATCGTTTTTCTTTCAGAGCCAATAATTTATCATTAAATAAGTTTTTCATTCAATAATTTACCCTCATTGTAAAGGTTATTAAATAAGCTTTCAGGCGATATATGTTTTGAATTGATACCTTCCATAATACCAAAAATAATAACCATTATACGTGAAAAAAGGAAGTGGCTCGATTTATTTGCTCCCAAGTGTAAAAGGAAGCTGTGTGCAAAATTTCACATTCCCAGTCCCAGTATTTTCGGCTGTGCGTTGATATGTCAGTCAGTCAGTTTCTCCTTTTATATATACATAGATGCTTAGAGTTCATCATTCAGTAGAAAGACGTCCACTGCTGCACATAGGCTTCTCCCAGGGATCGTAACAACGACTGGTACTGTCAATCTGTGCTTTCCGCATCCAGTGAATTCCGGTAATCTTCACGTATAGTCTATTCTTATATCTACCTCAGAGTATCTCTGTTGTTTTTTTCCATAGGAATCTTTATCTAGTTTGGAACAGACAACTAGTTTTACCTTTCTGAATATAAATGGATGGGTACGTTAATAGTCAGAAAGGTAAAGCTAGCTCCTAGTCAATTCAAATAAAATTTTTTAAAAATTATTTGAGATCATGAGAGACTATCGGTATGTTATACAACATTCCGTATCGAAGGTTGAATTTAGAATTTAAGCTTTGTGTCTTCATAACAATAACACCCAATCAGGCACAATCATTAGTCTGCGGTCACGACTATTACCTATAACTATAATTCAAACTCGTCTGAGTAAACATATCTAATGATGTCGAAAAATATCTAGTGTTCGATTATTTTTTGTGCCCAATTGCGATTGGCTGGTTTCTTTATACGTTTTTGCGGGTATTTATCTCGGGAAAAATAATGATGGCAATAGACACCCAAACAGTTATTATTTTTTTTTTATTTTAAAAGCAATCACTACTACGTTTTAGGAATATGTTGTTGTTTTTTTTTTTTTTTTTTTTTTAATGTTCAAAAAGTATCTATATCCCAGAGTTTTATAACATACTAAAAACCACAGAAGCCTTTGATGGCTTATATATGGCTAGTGAGTTCAGAAAAAATATACATAATACTTATAGGTATTACAGATAAACAAATTTAGACTGTAAGTTTGTAAGTTTTACATTCGAAGAATATTTTAAGTCTTTACTTATTATATGATATATTAATAGCACAATTAAAGATGGTAGCAAGTGTATCAAACTAAAGTACATAATCATAGTTTTTAATTTGCAGAAAATGCTTTTTTAATAGAAATTTTGCTTTTTTAGGGTTACAGAGGTATTTATTTTGTATGTCCGTAGGAAGTTCATTTTTTAGTTTTGGTAGTATGTAGGTGTATGTTCTCATACCATATGTATTGTTACATCTAGGCAAGGTAAAGGTTTTTATATTAGCTAAAGTTCTTAATTTAGGATGACATTTTCCTCAAGCTACCTAATTGTTAAAGTTTTTTATGAGAAACCGTATGGTGTATGCTTTAATTGTGATAAAAATATCAGTCAAGAACAACCAAAAAAAATATTCACTTGATTTTAATTTGTTGTAGATTCATTTGCGATAGTCCCCTGTGGCTAGCCTGTATCCTTCGGAACAATTGTTACTTAAGTAATTCACTGTTGCCTAATTTGGTATCCAAAGTGAGCGATGCAAAAGCTGGTTTTGCGCCCAGTTAGATACCCATCTATGTAGGTGTTACACATCGTTCTAAAAGTTGCGTAAAGGTTTTTGAGAATTTTAAGGTACCGTAATAGCTAGCTTGAGTTTGAGAGCAGTGATGGCCTAGTGGTAACAGCCGCAACTTAAGAGTTTTAGGTCGTAGGTTCGAACCCAGACAGGGGCTTTACTTTGTGTAAATTATTTCATCACCACTGCTCTCAAAAACGGTAAGAAAAACATCGTGAGGAAACCGGCATGTCCTAGAACCAAAAATTCGAAGACATGTCACATCTACCAACCCGTAGTGGGCCCGCACGTGGTGGATTACGTGTTGGATTAGCCCCGACGTGCACCACGCTTTACGTAATTAATTAATTTGCTTGTTTGGCGCCGACTCAAAATTACTTAAGTATACTTACATTAGTTAAAGAACTTAGTTATTAAGGTTAAATAAAAAAGGTTTATTATTTTTTGCTTTTCAGTTTTTTCGGCGGTTCATTTTTTTTGTTAAAAAGTTTTTATTTTATAATTTTTTGTGGCTATAATTTACTAATTACTACGTGCTTCATTTTTGATCACTTTTAAAATAGCTACCTACCTTACTTTAGCTATGAACTGTTATATAATCCTACTTTAACTATTATTTGTTGTATAATATTAATATTTTAAACAATCAGTGAGTGAATAATCAATCATCCCCTGTTTTCCTACCCTTAGGGTTAGTTTTTTTTTTAATTTATATGAGACCAACTTCGAGATATACCCTTTCCGATAAAATAATTATCAAAATCGGACTACAATGTAAAAAGTTATGCGTGAACATACATAAAAAAAATATATATATACGCATCAACTTGAGAACCTCCTCCGTTTTTTCGTCGGTTAAAAATAGGTTGCCAAGACTTACATAACGCTTTCACTGTTAAAAATTTATCAGATCGAATGTAGGTCCAAGCCCCTAACTCTACAAGGCCTAACTCTACAAACCTTACATCTTGGTCAAAATGTACGGCTTGGCCGTTCCATTAAAATATTGCATGACACAACATTAAAGACCAGTGAATTAATTTATTTTCCGAATAATTTCATTCCTGATTTTATCCTTCAAATAAACGCCGAGCATATCCCGCTTTATAGCACGCTGAGCCACCATTTGTTACGTAAGTTCAACTTGCACTTGGCCGGTACAAAAAAAAAAAAAAATTAGGCATCTGTTCACGCATGCTTACCCAACTTTGAACAATGTTAAGGCTTTTGCCCGTAGCGGGGCCGCTTGCCCGCTATTACATTCGCTCCTACCTGGGAATTGAGCAACTGATCTGATATAAACCGATGCATCTGAATTGAGTTGTAGGTGCTCAGACAAAACCCGATAGCCTTGGCATTTTACCATAGCTAATTAAGGCTTTAGATAATATATTCGTAATACCTAGATAGTTTAATCTAGGTGACGCCCAGGGACCTGGCCTAATGTAGTGTTCGTTATGATTCTTATTTACATTTTATGTGTTTTTTAATGGGACTGCGTAGGTGAAACTGTGATAAAACATGGCATGCAATGCTAAATGGCGACAACTTGATATTGGAGTTTAACTTATGTAGTTTTTTAGTTAGCCTTAGATTATTGGATAAACAAACCTTTTGAATGAGGTTAGTGCTAGCAAAAAGAACATCTACAGATTAAGCCCTTTTTTTTTTTTTATGGATGGGAAATCATCAAATGACCCCTCCCGCTCTGGGTGGAGCGAAGGGAGTGTCAGACTCTTACTGACTAAAACCCATCCGTGTTCCTTCCTTAGCCCTTTATGTTCCGGGGTAGCGGTAACCCTTTCGGACAATCCCGCACCCCCGGCAGGCTTCGGCCCTGGCAGGCCCCTTCCTTTCTGCTGACATCTCTTTGAGGCGCGCGTGGAACACGTACGCGCCGTCCGGCACGGGCCTGGTCCTGATCGGACGGTGAGCTACCCATTACTCTCCGTCCGCAGGCCCGCGCCTACGGTGGCCGGGAGTCGTCACGCGGCTCCCGACGCCCGGAGCGTCTCCCGCGGCGGCTGGGGTGTGAGGCTCTCTCCCTCAGCCGTTCAGCCACCTCCTTCGCTAGCATGACTGCTTCGCAGAAGGAGGTGACCGCCCCCCACTCCCTCTCGCCCCGGACCATGGCTTGAACCAGGGCCGGACGCGAGAGGTCGCCGCCGCTGTCGATCGCCTCTACGAGGGCACGGCGGTGCTCCGCCCATGCGGGGCAGACCTCCACCGTATGCTCCACCGTGTCCTCTGGGCGATCCTCGCAGTGGTGACACCCGGGCGTCTCCTCCCGCCTGATGATGTGCAGGAACCTCCCAAAACATCCGTGTCCGGTGAGGACCTGCGTCAGGCGATAGGTGAGGACGCCGTGACGCCTCTCTAGCCACTCCTCAAAGAGGGGTCTTATCGCCACTATCGTGGCGTGCCCTGCGCTGGGTTGCGAAAGTCGCTCCTTCCATGCCACCATGAGATCGCGCCGGAGGTCTGTCCGCTCCGCCGCGATTTGCCGCGGAAGCGGAGTTTCCCCCCGGCTCAGTGCCTCCGCGCGCCACTCATACAGGCGCGCTAGGACTATCGCCTCCAGATCCCATGGCGGCAGTCCGGCAAGGAGGCTTGCCGCCTCGCCCGAGATCGTGCGGTACCCCCGGATCAGCCTTACGGCTACCACCTTTTGGGGCGCGTTCAGATAGTGGGCGGCTCGTCGCCGCAGAGAACGCGCCCACACCGGGGCCCCGTATAGGGCCATGGACCGCACGACCCCCGCGTAAAGCCTCCGGCAGGAGGTGTTTGGCCCCCCCAGGTTGGGCAGGAGCCGCTTGAAGGCGGCCCCGGTCCTCTCCAGTTTGGGGGCCAAACGTCGGAAGTGTTCGACAGATTGAGCCCTGAGACAGAAGCAGATATTGTAGGATTGGTAACCTCTTTGGCACCCTGTAGATACGGAACCTTAAACATTTTTACTGTATTGGGTAAATTCGTTAGTTTTAAAATTAATTTTAATATAATAAATTTGTTGGTTAAGAACACAGCTGTGATTACGACACCGCTGCTGGCCGCGTCTAACCTAAATGTTACGCACTACACTAACTTGATGCGCTACTTTTTTTCTCTCAGACCAGACCAAATCTGCATAAAGCTTGAGCAATGCATTCATTTACTAATCTATACCTTCTATATACTAATAATAAAGTTGAAGAGTTTGCTTTTTGTTTGTTTGAACGCGCTATATAATCTCTGGAACTACCGGTTGGATTTAAGAAATTCTTTTTGCATTTGATAGCCCAATTCTTGAGTAAGGCTATAAACTTTAGATTTAACATCACCCTAGGACCCTTACTTAGAAGCCGAACAAAAAGAAAAAAGTCAGAAAGAATGCTTACCGAAAACGAAGTAATAGAGCGGGCAGACGATACGATGCAACAGGGTGCGTCGGGGAACAAGAAATTTCACGCGGACGAAGTCGCGGGCAGAAGCTAGTTTAGCATAAAATATTTTCATGATTAAATAAATAAGTATTACATTTAATTTATATAGGTAGGTAGATGAATTTCAATACATATAATATACATACTAATATTGGACTTGACTAATATTGTTTGACTGCCTCGTTGATCTCGTGGTCGCAAGCGCGACTGCTGAGAGTGGGGTCTTGACTTCGATTCCCGGGTCGGGCAAAGTGTTATTGAGTTTTTCCATTAGGAATTTCTTAGTTACAGCCCGGAGTTTGAAAGTTCGCGGTGTCTTACCCCCATGCCTCGAAAAGCATGTTAATAATATTAATAATACTTAATCATTTTATTTTCAGGCAACTATGGCCCATAAATGAATATACAAAATAATCTTATACAATAATAAACTAATATATATTAAAAACCAAAAAATGAATATGCACGTAATGCTGTCGGCGTCATGTTTCGCTGCGTGCATAGTATCGCGTAACCGTCCTCGGAAACGTCGATATACGACACCTTTCGGACAAAAGTACACTTTCAAGCAGATCTGTAGATGTTGGATTGGAACTCGTACCACGAATGACTTAAAGTTGATGTTGTGGCGCGATTCCAACCTTTCGACCCTCAGGGTCCAGTTGGTCTTCACTATCAAATACTGCACGCAGACGCGAAAGATACAGCTGCGTCGTGGGCATAGCAGGGTGCAGCAGCATGTTGGGTCTACTCGGTGCGGTGCCACACAAAAATACAAAAAAAAAAAAATACAAAATGTTTATTTCTGTATTTATTACATTTTTATAAGTACATTAATGTGGGTGTGTTGGGTGTGCGGAGTGTGTGGTGTGTGAGAGGTGTGTGAGGTGTGTAGAGCGAGTGTGGTGTGTGATACACGTGAACTAGCTTCAACTTTCTGACTAACTGACCGACTACTTAATTTTGACAACTCAAAAGTGCCTGTAATGGTTTAATTGAAATAAATGCTTTGAGTTTGAGTTTGATATGTTTGAGGTATGTGAGGAGTGCGAGTTGTGTGGTTGGTGTGGATGTGTGTATGAGGGATGATGTGCGTGGGGTGTGGCGGTACCAGTTTAACTAATTTCCACTTATTGTAACAATAATTCAATATCTGCATAAGTGCGTGATTTTAACCATTCTATTAACATTTTCTTAACTTTATGAAGATTTTCAGTGTAAATGTATATGTCCTTATTTATTTTATTATATAACTGTGCTGATTTATTATTATATTGCGTAGCAGCAAAATTGGTTTTAGATTGTGGGACTTGCGCAATAATATCCTTTCTCCTTTTTAATATTATGTTTTTATCAAATATGTGTCTTATGTTTTTTCAAGATCGCGGCACAGATATATAATTTCCTACAGATAGTAGGCCGCTGATCTCATATAGACATTCAGTGGGGAATCTCCGTTTCTTAAAATACATTATTTTTATCAGACCTCTTTGCGCTCGTTCCACGTCTATAAATTTTGATTTTGCTGCCCCACCCCATACAGGTATACAGTATACTATCACAAACTGTGCAAGGGCTGTGTAGATTTCATTTAAAAGATTTCTCTTGGCGCTTAGCCGTTGGTTCTGCGCCTGATCTCTCTCCGGTTGTGTCGGATTCTCGGATTGCCGTCCCATGGGGCTATGAGAGTGGGGGAAGAGGGAATGCACCTGTGTCTGCGCGCACACTTGTGCACTAAGTATATAATCTCCCGCGCCGAAGGCTAGTCTCCGTTGAGATTGGCCGCCGTGGCCGAAATACAGTCTGGAGGACTTTATTTATTTATTTGACTTGCGTAATCTAGGGTGAATATTTCATTTCGTGCAAATTACGCGGCAGGCGATAAAGAATACATTAAATGTTGAAAAAATCTTTACCTGAATTTTTTTTTTTCTATTAAACTTATAACAGTACTAGGCGCAACGCTTCAAAAAT
The DNA here is from genome assembly GCA_947508005.1 of Amphipoea lucens. Taxonomy (NCBI): domain Eukaryota; kingdom Metazoa; phylum Arthropoda; class Insecta; order Lepidoptera; family Noctuidae; genus Amphipoea; species Amphipoea lucens. Next base: position 11,644,879 of record OX382358.1, read on the forward strand.
CTAGTTTTTTATTATAAGTGCACCAAATTTAAAAAAACAAGTCAAAAATCTAATTACTATCCATGTCCCTTCTTCCAGATTCTAATAAATTGGTGCATTTTAGTAAAAAATCTGTGGGAAGAACGATTTATGTAATACGTTTTCGGTTAATATATTAATTAATCCATATTATATAATATATATTCTTTACGAAAGACCATAATTAAGTGGTTTCATATAATTTTGAAAAATGTCCCTACCCTCATTCATAATTACCATTCGACGATATTCTCAATCCGATATTTTCGTACTTACGCGCCACTACGATGTAGACTAAACATGAAATATTCGGCGTCAGTGTCTGCCACAGAGTACTTTTATATATAGGTATTATATATAGGTATAGAGGCTTTACTCGGCGGGTTCAGGAGGAAAGTGATTGGCAGCGCCATCTGTAACTATAAACATGCAACTTTCCTGCGATGTATATAGCTATAGATCTACTATCATTCCTGCTTTGAGCCTTGTTTGTACTAAGTTTTGTTAATTTATTTATTAATCCCGTAATTTACTCATAGTCAATTTAAAAATACATTTACTAAATTGACTGAGTAAATTACCTACCGGATTAATAAATAAATTAACAAAACTCAACTGTATTCAAATTAGGCTGCAGAAAATAAAACTATTATTATTATTATTATTATTTATTTAATTAAAAGCCAACACGGACCAATTATAAAATAAACTAATACAAATACAAATTCAATACAAAAATAAAATAAAAATACAAAAATAAAAATACAATAACACGACACAACAATTAAAACAGTATTTCCACATTAGCCCGTACATGTACCATGTCACAGTGATACATGTACTGGCAGTCAAATCGCTGGGCGAAAGCGCTCAGGATACTGTTCGGGCTGCCCCGCACCCTGCGCACCAGGGATGTGCACCTCCTGCGCATGGTTGTATAAAAACAATCCACGCGCGCTTCGGCGAACATCCCCGAAGCACTACAGAAGCGAGGCAGCCCCAACAGCACCCTGAATGCATTATTGTATTGGACGCGTAGAGCGCTGTACTGCTTTTGCGTATAATTCACCCACAGACTGCTCGTGTAGAAGGACGTGCAAAATGCCCTGAACAGGGTGATCTTCACTTCTCTTGAACAGCGAGCAAATCTGCGTGCTATCATATTCGCACGAACAGACAGCGCTCTACGCTCCCTCTCTATGTCATTATCGTCTTTCAGATCCGGGGTTAGCAAGTGCCCAAGGTATTTAAATTGTTCTACCCTACTAAGGGGGTAGCCATGCAATCTAACTTTAGGTGTTTGACTTAGGGACCTTCCCCGAGCCTGAAAGACCATCCACTCACTTTTATTTATGTTGTACACCAACCCGTGTTGTCCAGCATATTTTTCACAAATGTCAAGCAGCTGCGACAGTCCACCCACAGACGCACTCAGCAGCACCATGTCGTCCGCGTAACTAATATTATTAAGGCAGACTCCATCAATATGGCAGCCGACATGTGTGCTGCTGAGCTCCTCCACAAGCGCGTTCACATAAAGGTTAAAAAGTTTCGGCGATGTCAGCCCCCCCTGCCTCACGCCGCACTCCAACCTGTATGGCGTCGAATACGCTCCTGACCACCGCACAACGTTGATCTGGTTCCCATACCAATATTTAAAAGTACGGATTAGTACCTCGGGCATCGTTGTTTGGTGTAATTTTTGCCATAGAATATCGTAAGAAACCAGATCAAACGCCCTCGATAAATCAAGAAAACACCCGAAAACGGGCGTATTTTTATCCGTGTAGTACTTGACAGTTTGCTTCAGACACAGTATAGCCGTTTCAGTAGAAAGTCCTGACTTGAAACCAAATTGGTTGTCGTGTATCTGTAGATGTTTATCAAGCTGAGTGTTCAGCAAACCGTCAAGCACTTTTGCGACTATAGTGGCTAAGGAAATCGGTCGATAATTACATTTGTCACCAATATCACCGGTTTTGTTTTTGACAATTGGCACCACCACAGTCCTTATCATCGGCTCAGGTAAGTATGAATGTCCTACACACAAGGAGTAGAACAACGCAAGCACTCTGGGCATATGAAATCCCGCGTACCTTAGGTGTTCAATGCTCAGGTCGTCATGGCCCGGAGACTTGCCCCCTGACATAGATCTGATGGCCCGCCGTACGTCTTTGGCCGTAAACAGGACGCTGACTTCCCGACCACTACAACCATCATCGCTCGTGGACTGTGTCGATGCCAAAGGTGACTTGACGGTAAAATGATCCCTAAATAAGTCTGCTATTCCCGACAGGTCACAGGCACCATTGACACTCACAGGTAGACCCGCTTTACTATTAAGTTTGTTTGTAGATTTCCAGAAACTGCGAAAGTCGCTCCTGGAATGATGCGACGCAAGGATGTCCATTTTAATTTGGTCAGTATGATTCTGACACCAGCGTAAACGTGATTTAAAAATCTTACGAGTCGTCTGCATCTCATTCCACACGCGACCCTCCGCCGGCTTGCCGTACAAAACCCACAACTCAAACTTTTCCCTGGCCGCCCTGTGAGCATCACTTACGTGCCTGTTCCAACCGAGAACCGGCTTCTTGTATCTGGGAACACTTGACGAACGACTATCGGAAGCTGCCCGGCGTAATATTTGAATTATTTTATCGTACATATTGTCAATAACAAGTCTGTGATCCACATTATTACATACATAATCACAACATTCGGTCATTTCAATGGGAAAGTCAATTAATTTTAAATTATTGTTACATAAATTACTGTACATGTCACATTGTTCAGAGTTTCTATCACCCACTATATTATGATAATCAAAATAGTTTATTTCTCACCACAAAACAGTTACATGATTAAAACTATTTTCTAGGATACAATTTTGGTCGTACATTAACCTTATGTTTTATCTTACCATAACATAAAAACACGTGTTTAGTAATATTTTTATTTTGCACTATGTATAATGATGAGTTGACATAGGACGAATACTAGCGTCCTATGTCAACTCATCATATAATATTTAAGTCGCTCCGAAAAATTATCCCACCTTTGAAATTTGGCATGTGATGAAATTAGGTGCAGATTACTTTTTTTACAAGAAGTTAGTAGTTAAAAAAATCTCATACTGAAACACTTTCTGTATATATTATGTACGAATGTATCATTTAGAAAGGAATCTCACAATTTTTCGATTTCAGAGAAACTTCCAAATTTCATTTTTGCGTTATTACTTTTACTGAACAATTGGGTCTGCTAATTATTGTTATTCATTGTATTTTAATATCCTGATTGCATAGCTTTGTTTATTATTAATGCATTCTTGATAAATCTCTTTTATATAAAATCAGACTGATAGTTCAGTAGAAGTTACAGTGTGAAAGTGAAATTAGAATTTCATTGTCTAAAATTGAAAAGTGTTGGATTCATATATATAACTATACTAAGTAGGTACATTCTTATATAATTATACAGAAAGTATTTCAGTCTGAGGATTTTTCTACAAACAGTAACAAACAACTTAAAAAATAACTAACTACTCGTAAAAAAATGGTAATAATATCCCCTAATTTTATCAATGCCAAATTTCATAGGCGGGAGGTTTTTGGTAACATAAGCCCCGTTGATTGGACTATATAGGCTGGTTTTAGAGTCACGCTGACAAGCCAGTATGTATCGCTCAGCGCTGGCGACCGATCGATGTCATTCTCAAATATTCAAAGCCATAGCTCTATACATGTATGTCGGAGAGGCCACCGGATGGCAATTGGTTATCTCGACCATGGAGAGGATCTAGTACAAATCCCCCTCATATCAACCGAATTGACTCCAAGTGGACTCGGTCGATGATACGGAAATTGAAGCAACTGATGGGATGCGAACAGATGGGAATGCGTTTGCTTGAAAGGAACCTTAATTATATTATATTTTTTATTACATATACTAGCGAAGGAAAACAAAATGTTGTGGTCAAAATTGGTATGTTCACTTGAGGTTGATACAAGGGAGATCCGTATCATTACAAAATCTATATTACTACTCGCCAACCTGTGCACGTGCCATAGCTTTAACTTAAGCGCTTAATAAGCAACCATACATATTGGCTTGTGAACGCCGACCGTCGGCACACTGTAAAACCAGCCATAAAATTAGATTTTCTAATACATAACCAGAAAGGAGAATGCTCACGCTTCATTGAAAAAAAAAACCAGCTTCGGCAGAAAGGAATTGTATCTCAAATTAACAATAATTTAGTGTAATAAAATAATAACCGGGTACGATCGTGATCCTTACTGGCAAACATAAAAAAAAAACAATTTTGTTGTCTATTTTAAAAGTAGTATGTTCCCCCATTTCTCAAAGACGCCTGGACTGATGGGGAAAATTCGTTTTGTCTGAAAGGGTATACTTTCCAGGTGGTCTCATTATCAAAAAATATTCCTTTTTTTTGGAGGCATTGGGTCATTTCTCAAAGACGGCTGGACCGATGTTGAATTTTCTTCTTTTTTTCTGACCTGTTTACTATGAAAAGTATACCCCTTCAAATAAAAAAAGAAGGCTTCTTTGAGAAATAGGGGAACATACTACTACTACGAAATACTTTTTACATGGACAACTGAATAACAAAACTGGCAATTTTTATATGTTTGCCAGGAATCACTATCATACCCGGTTATTATTTTATTACACAATATTATTATTAATTTAAAGTACAATTCGTTTCTGCCGAAGCTGGATTTTTTTTGAGCACCCTCCTTCGACATTATTTTAATAATTGCATTGCACTGTTGGTACAATGCATTATTATAATAATGTCAAATTTTCCTCTTAAAACATCTTTTAAAATATTTTTGTGCTTTGCACTGCATTGCATCCTCATTGCTGTCTATATTTTTTTTGCCTGTTAAAATTTTATTTATATTTTTACAATATGTAAACAAAAAAAATCGACTAACTAAATTAATTAAAAAGTCTATTAATTTTTCTTTGTGTTCAGAGCATGTCATAAAATTAAAGTCTAAAAATAAAAGAATTATCGTTTTTATATTTTCCCTTAAAAATTTTTGTTTTAAATTATTAGATATTATTGTATTTATTATATCTTGCATGTTAGAGATTGATTCCAAAAATGCGGGGCTTGGGGTGGAAAGCCAACGACGATTGGCAAATTCTCTTCTTTGTATAAAATCATTTTCAATTTCACTATAGAGATTACCCTTACAAACCTCACAAGACCTAAATATTTTATGTTTCGTCTTTTTTAAAAAATATCCCGATACATGCTGTAGGGGCCCCATTATTTGGAGCTGACTTTTTTCCTCTAAAGGTGTAAGGGTAATCTCATTAACAATGTCTAAAGACATATCACCAGTCGTCGTAGGTTCCTTATTTTCAGTAACGATGAGGGCATGTAGTGCATTGCATTGATCTTCTTCACAATTTGCTCCAGGGGCATGGACACTGGACAGGTTATTGACTAATAACGTTGTTAAGGCTGACTGAAATCTTTCAGGTGTTGGATTTGTGTTACGGCACCCATGGCTTCTTATAGCCCCAAAGAAATTTTCGATTGGGTCTTGGTTTAGGTGCCGCATCCATATAGAAGTAACATTGTAGTCAATGGCTAATATTTTAACTAATGTTTCTATGCCTTCCAGTGTCCATAACCAATTATTAATGGTAGGTACACTAGCAATTTTGTTTTTATCTGTGATAAATTTCATGGACTTTAAAACTTTTTTCGCTTCTCTCCAAAATTCGTGGTGTCTGGAATTGGGTGTTACGGGTCCCAGGAGTGGTTTTGAAAACCTATTTCATTTACAGAGTCAAAAAGATTGTCAAAAAAAAGCAGCACATCTGCAGTCTCCTTGCATTCTTCTGGGAGGATTCCGTTATCTGTAAAACAATAACAATTCAATATTAGAATCTAGATCATTTATGCTTTAAGATTTCTGTGCACATAATGTAGACTTATGTGTATAAAATTGTAGATACATTTAGGTATACCTAGGTTTGATTTGGAATATGTGTTTGCATAGTGGTGTACCATTAAACCTACATTTTAATTTACAGAGTAACTGATCCCAGGTAATTGTAATACACAATTATGAAATATAATCGAAATATTTAAATTCATGTAGATATTTAATCTAACATTGTTGCACTAAGTATAGTTGGCCATTACAAAAAAAACATCTCTTGATCTTACCTGCAAGATATAGATAGATGTTAGAAGAGACAGATCTACTGAACACTTGACTGGCATATTTTACTTTCATCTTCGTCCTCGTCGGATCAACGTGGCTATCAGTCAACTTAGGCACTAATCGGATTCCTTTATATGCGGGATTTTCTTGATGCAGTTGTTTTATGTGATCCCACTTAGCCGTCTTTTCTCTATCTGTTTTATACCTTAAATTCTTCTCTAATAGGTTGTTCCTTATACCTTTTAATAAATGCGGGGGATCATATAGTGGAACAATTTTTTTGTCATTAATTATAATTATTTTTGTGTCTTCTCTGACTTCTTTTCCACTTCTCAGCATATGTACCCTGGTTTCATTTAAAAGAAGATTTAAGGCATGTCTATTATTAGTGCCTTGGTCACACACTGTAGCCACTACGTTGAACCCAGTTTCTTGTAGATTTTGGATAATTGTTTTAATTTGCAAAGCCAGCTCTGGGCCTTTAGTGGCCGCCTGTGCAAATGTATAAGCAACAGGTTTCTTATACTTTCTAATCAGACCCCTGATCATAAAAACCTGTGCATGGTCTGCAAATTCTTGTATTGTCTCGCGTCCATTGTTAACAAAACCTATCACCAAATCTTTTCTCTCATTATAAGTTAAGCTAGGTTTCAGAGACATTTCATCAAACATTAGTATGCAGAGTCTGTCTGCTGGCTTCATTTTATTCGCTCTTTTTCTCAGCTGTTCAAACATGTTATTGTTAATACCAGGCTTTATATTGGCTTGGTTCAAAAATGTAGTGAGTATTTGCTGTGAAGGCAAAACCAACATTCTTCGCAGAAAGCGTTAGCCTTTGGGGCTTTGCTTCAGCATTGCCAAAGCTAATATTTTTTCTTCCGTAGAAAATCTTCTGCCTTTTTCTTTCTTTTTATACTCTCTAAACTGCAACATGGTTAAAACTTTAGCAGCACTTGGCATATTGTTAATAGTAGCTATAAAGTTGCTATTCTTCATAAAGTTTTTGGCTGCTTTTAATTGCAGGGATTGTTTCTGTGCTCTGTTTCGACATTTCGATAACTTAATCCTAATGTTTACCAATTTTTGGTATAAGTATCGCTCATTTTTGGTCATTTTCATATGAGTAACTACTTTTTTAGCAGTGTTTGGACCTGCAAATAAAATTAAGCTTTTAAAAACATGCTACCTTAGCTATTATTATATTAAAGGAATTATTTAAACAGAAGTACTGTCCAGCAGATCAAATGTGATAAACACTGCTGTGCCCCATGGCTTCAACCATACTTAAGAGTTGTAGAGTGAAAGATAAAGGCAGTGGAAATGAACATTGTATCAGGTTCAACAGTAGCTGGAATACGAAAGTTATAATTAAGTTTATAGTTTTAAAACTATATAAGTACTTTTATAATATTTATAAGTTGCATAATGTGTTTTTGCTGCTGAACTGATATAAAGTAAAACAATTGTTATAACATTATTATTTAGCACCAAAAATTTGCAATTAGCAAAATAGTAAGAAAAAATAGGATTATATTATTTAGATACCAACCTTGTGCTGATGCTTCATTTTCTTTTAATGGTTTTTGGGAATCTCGAAGAGATAGTGGTCCTGAAACAAGCATAATAGGAAAATTGTTATAAATGATTTTATGTTGCTGCTTGCTGTCGCATGAAATAAATTTGCATTAAATATACAGAGTGAATTTTTCAAGTGGGCGTGGATGGCCAAATTCTAAACTATGAGGAATAGCGAAATATTGTTTGAAAATTTTTCACTGAAAAATTTATTAAAGTTTTTTTATTTTTTTTATTGCAGTAGCTAGACATACTATTTACTGCCTATCTGTCAGCTTTGTTAGCGTATTATAATACAACAACAAAAAACTGATGGAATTCATTCATTTGTGGTCGTAGCGTACAATAATGTAAAATAAGGTAAAAATTTGTAGTCTTTTTTTAAAAAAAAAGCATATCTTGGGTACTACTTAGGATATATTTTGTTTTGTATTTTTTTCTGAATAGCCATAAGGTCTGCTATAAGCCATTTCAAGGTTATCCATTAATTACCGGACACCCTGTATAACCGCTCTTAAAGTAATTCTATGTGTACATAGCATAATTTTTAGAGCAGTTTGAACATTAAAAACACTTTCCTGTAAACGTCACATTTTGTTATGTCCGTTTGTGCATAGGGACCATCAATATAAAGGATAAATGCCAATTTATAGTAAAACTTATTTAGATAGTTACTTTACATCAAAATTGAAGTGTATGTATTAAATCTCCTTGAAGTGCTGACACATCAGTTATAATGTTATCAAACATTGTGTAACATGACAATATTATGTTACAATGTACATAATTTTGAAGATTTTCTTACAAAACAACTTGAAACTTTCAGACAACAAGTGTTATGAAACATTCTATAAGATTATAGAATGTTTCATTTTCATTACACAACTGCTGTGTGGGAGCACCTTTATGTGAAGTTTAGGTGTACTGACCTTTTGAAGTAGAAGGTAAATTTTCAACTTCCCTGAATGGTTTTCTATCATTGCAGATAAATTTTGATATAGGTCCTGTAAAAATAATATAGGCAATTTTAATAAGATTGATTCAAACACTCTACCAAACTGTAGAAACGAAAGAAACAACCTCTCTGTTGTTTAAATGTTAAATAACACATTGAATTAATTCAAGAACAAACTGAATAATATCTCTAAATCTTAAGGGTAACAAATATTATCTTCCATTCGAAATTCTAATTCAAATTTCCTAAAAGGAACAGGTTAATTCTGATGAAACTTTCTAAATTATAGCAAATGTTTTACTAAATACAATACATGCAATATTTATTTTCAATTTAATGTTAGATGACAATAACATATGGTGTCATAATTATGACACATTAAAAGCTTATAGCTACTATACATATAATAGACAATTATCTAGCTACATAGTTTACCAACCTGGCATAAGTAATGTTGGAACAGCTATGTTAGAAATTTTGTTGTTACGGCAACAATATTTCTCTTCAAAATGAGCATGACATACTCGACGAAGTTTATAAATATTTTGATTGCTCAGACTCAAAATTTCTCCTCCAATAGCATGAACCCATGTTCGGAAACGAGCAATGTCCTTATCAGGGTTTGGAAACCAATGAAGAACTCTGTAAGAGCCTGCAAAAAAGGAGTTTAAGCATTACATTTATAGAAAAAAAAACTTGTGACAGACCTATCATATAGAATTACTTCAATTATTATTTTTAAGACCATCTTCTCCATTATATTTCTATATGACAGTTTAAATGCACAGAGACCATTTGTGTACTTTTCTAAAAATACGTCGCAGGCATATTTCTACGTACATACCCCAAACCCCTTTTTCTTAATAAAAAATAATGACGCCCAGAGAAGTTTCAAGCTCATGTAATGCAAAAATAATAATTACATTGCTAGCTAACCATGCCCTCGGTCAGTGGGTCGTTATGCTCGTCAGGGCCAATAATGCTACAAAACTAATGTAAATCCTTATGTACCTACCACTTAAGTTCACATTGTGGAATGCAATAAATGTAATGAGTATTGAAATAAGCCTGTCTGTACGCACATAACTTTCAAAAGGCCATGTTTTACTTTCAAATTGCACCAGTGCAAAGACTGCGTATGAACTGGTTTGGTATCAGATTTGAAACAGTGTGGTTACGTACCTTCGACTTCCACACACTGAGGAACACAACAACGTTTACTAGACATGGTAATGTCACTTAGAAGCACTACAGTCTCAGAGTCTCTGTCTCGAAAAATACTAGTAGAAACACTAGACGCTAATCGTGAGGAGCAAGGGCTCAACTCAACTAATTCACGGAGAAGCACTAGTTTGATGAAAACACTCGACGTAAACCCAAGGAGCAGTGGCTCAACTTGAAGAATTACGGAGATTCGGAGAAGCACTAGGTTGTAAATTGATGAATTTATCAACAAAAACAACCGGCACGGCACTAACGACAGACGGACCGCCATTGATTGTTGACAGCTTGTTTCGTTACTGCAGGTTAAAAGTACAAAATAACTACTTCGACGCGAATTTTGTTAATTCTTTAGGTCCGATTTTACCGTTTTAAATTGCATTAAAATTATGGCAGTTTTTATAATTTATTTGTTTAAACCTTATCTCAAAATATTTAAAAAAAATTGTAATTTAATTAATTCAATGAAGAAAACATAAAACACTAAAAAGCTTTTTTTTTTTGAATGGTAACATTTAGCATCCACCATACGGATTATAATGATTCAAGAATAAAATGGTCACTTCATCACTACAGCTGTAATGAACGGAAACCTTACTTTCAATTTAGTCGGCTAACAGCAACAAGCGACATCTGTATCTACAAACGGGAATAACATGGTTTTATAATACAACAAAATTAAAAATGCATTAATTGTAGGACTTGTTACTAGATGACGATGCTCTTTCAATTTGGTATCATTATTTTCGCCCAGTTGCATGCTAAAATGTTCTAAGATTGTACACCCTGGTGTCTGCTCTACTACCAAGCTGGACGGACGCATGAGAGAGCGATTATAGCGACGTAATTTTGAATTCTCCTGTGCAAAAAGTGAAGTGGTTCAAAATATTTCTACATACCATTCGCGTTTTGAAAGGTAATTAATATTGTGTTTTTTATATAATTATTGGCTAAGTATATCCAATACAAGTCTTTCTTTGTTGTGTATGCCTTACAAGCCTTTACCTATTCAAAATAACAAATATTTATTAGAAATACTTGTGAATCTAATTACCATTCTACTAATTACCATTAAATACCATTTTCTACAATTCGGATGGTAATTAGAAGAAACGAATGGTAATGATTTTTAATGTTAATATTTTATTATAATATTTTATTTCATTTTTAAAAGGTTTACACGTGTAAAATACTACGTTTTTTTTAAATGTTTTATTGGTCACTAGCTGTTGCCCACGGCTCCGCTTGCGTGTATATCGGTTATCTTCAAGATAACCGATATACACACCCCCAGTTTCTACGTTGCGTTCGGTGCTGTTCGTCATCAGCTTTGTCTTCGACATGTTCATCGTAAGTCCGACTTGAAGACTGGCGTGGCTCAGTTGTTCGAGCATTTGGCCTAGCTCAGCTGCTGAGGAAGAAAAGAGGACAATGTCGTCGGCAAAACGTAGATTGGTCAATCTCCTTTCCCCGACGACAATACGCTTGTGCCGAAATAAATCTGTAAATTATTTAGAATTCAATAATGAAGAACCAATAACATTCAATAAATGGGAAACTAAAAAATCTACGTATATATCTAAAGGCATAACTAAAGAAAAGAGGATTATAGAAAAAAATAATATGATTCTATCTCCGAAAGAAGCTATTGCAGAATTTGAAAAAAGTATTTCTGTATTTCTAAAACATGAAGGTACTAAAAGATGGCAATTTACAGCTATTAATGATCTTAAAACAAATTTAAAGGAAAATGAAGCAATTATTTACATAGACTTTAGTGAGAACTACGCATTTAAGTACTCCTCTGAAGTACAATCATTCCATTTTGGTGGAAGTAGAAATGAATTAACTCTACACACAGCAGTAATATACCATGTCGAGGCAGGAAAATGTACTACTAAATCTTTTTGTACAGTTAGTGAAAATCTTCGCCATGACGCCGCTGCTGTGTGGGCACATATAGTTCCACTACTAGAATATGTTGAAAGTTTGAGTAAAAAGATCACCAAAATACATTTCTTATCTGATTCACCTAGCTCTCAATACAGAAACAAGACCATGTTTTTTATAATTACAAAATTACATTGGTACATTTCTGGTCTGAAACTAATAACTTGGAACTATTCCGAGTCTGGCCATGGCAAGGGGGCAGCTGATGGAGTTGGAGGTACTCTAAAACGTACAGCTGACGCTGCCGTTGCTGCAGGCAAAGATATTGCTAATTTAGATTATTTTATTAGAATCATTACAAATAATACGCAAAACATTAAAATGATAGTAGTTGATGAATATCAAATATACGAAAAAGATTTACTAATCCCTAAAAAAGAACTACTGCCATTGAAGGTATCTTTAAAAGTTCATCAAATTATATGGCGAAAGGATAAAGATGAATTAATATTCAGGGAATCCAGTTGTTTTGTTTGTCTCGATGGTAACTGCTTGCATACTAAATTGGTTGGGAAGCTGCAATACGTAGCACAAAAAATTGATGATAAGGAAAATGACAGCCCCCTCAACGAACAACCAAATGTGATTATTCAATCTAACATTTTATTGAAACCAGCTTGTAAAAGCAATACTGAAGTTACTAGATTGTCTGATATTATACCGGATAATAAACTTCATGTTAATCTCGATGTAGACATAAACACAATGGTAAAAGAATACATTTCTAATTCTACAGCCAATTTTTCCGGATATTTTGAAAACTTAAATCTAAGTAACTGCAGTATGCCAAATATTTGCCAAAACGTGTTACAAGAACCTGAAAATGATCAGTCGCCTCAAACGTCTCCAGTAGGAGCTATCGGAAATTCATTTAAGACTCAAGTTGTAATTGAAAATACTCCTGAAGCTATTTATAAATCTGGAGAGGTACCCAGCCATTCTCATAGGAAGAGAAGAAACATAATCTTAGATAGTTCTGAAGATAGTGTCGAGATGGATTTTAATGACAGTTACGTGTTTAAAAAACAAAAAGAAGCTTCAACCGTTTCAGGAAATCGATTTTTCAAAGACAATGATAGATGTCTGTAGTGTAGTGACAGTGATTTAGATATTTTTTCGAATAATAAAATTAATTTATAGATAACGTACTTATAAATGATTCAAATCAATCCGGATAGCATTGCTTTCAAGTGCTTTGCTATAGTTCAGATTTTCGCTGTTATTTGTTTGATTGTGATCTTTTTTATGGATGTAATTATTTACTTACCTTTGAATTACTCTTTTCCTTGAAGCTTAAGTTGAGCTTAATTTGTCATATTTTAAATAATCAGGTTTTCCTTCTAATACTCATATATATCTGTGGGTTACATGTGGATTTTTGATAAGTTTCTGTTTAATGTTTTGTTGATAGAGAGGTGTTTATAATTATTTGTTACGTTATTTTCATTTAATATTTTAAATTTTTACTCGAATACTATTCGAGTACACATTTTGTTTTGTTTTTTTTTTTTTCTATTACCTACTTTTTATTTAATTATATTGATTCAGGCAAGCCAGCCAAAAAAGGAATATAATAGAAGCTATACCTATAAATATGTTGTACTTATTGATTGTTATTTTTACTGTCGTAGGTGATTTTGTTCTTGCTTAAGTGTTATGTTATTTAATAATTAAATATAGTTCCTATGAAAGACTGAAGACTAAATACTAATTGCTCAATAAAACAATACTGATTTGACAAATATTTGTTTCATTCCTAATTACCATTTAAGTTTACCTCACTACCGTATCTTGAGATCTAATTACCGTATTTGTGAAATCTCATTACCGTTCTTTAAAAAAAAACAAACGTCAAAATCTCCTAAAACTAAAGAGTAATTACTGTCCCTTTGATATGTCCCAGTTGGTATCATTATATACTTTTAAAAAACTATATAAAGAACATGATTAGGTGTATTTTTTTTATTTTTCTCCAAAACTTCATATATGCACGAAATGAAATATTCACCCTCTACTATAATGCGTTACGCTCAGTATGTGCTATGGCAATATATTAAGTAAATAGTTTATTTTTTCTAAAATTACTCGGCTGTAATAGCTTTCTAGTTGAGGTGCTTGTGCACTAGAACTGCAAGCCTTTCGCACTTATATTGCGTCTGGTCTTCGAGTATATTTCATCGTCGTATCTGCTGTATCTCTCTATGTGACTATTTTTCTTTCTAATATTATACGCCAACATAGTAGAAATACTGAACTGGAGAAGTCGTGTCCCAGTGGTAACGGCCGTCGCGTGTTCGAACCCAAGCAGGCACTTAACTTTGTGTGCATTTTTCATCACCACTACTCTCAAAACGGTAAAGGAAAACATCGAACCAAAAATTCAAAGACATGTGATATCCGCAAACCCGCACTGGGCCCGCGTTGTGGATTATGGCCCACTCCCTGTCACAGAGAGGAGGCCTGCGGCCCAGCAGTGGGAACATTATAGGCTTATTATGCTATAGAAGAACTGTTATTGGCTCTCATGTAATTAAAATAGTTACAACAACCGTTTTGCTACATTTTTCATAATTTATGTTCCACTACTTACTGACAAACCAATTAATGTAAAACCCGCACACTAGATATAATCTGAAGTAAGTACTTAGCATTTCTTAACGGAGTAGTGGAAACAAAGCATAACTTGACGGAGAGAAACTAACTCAAATCGTTATAAATCAATGCGAGTGCTATTATGGTTAACGTCGGTAGGAGGACAGCGAAACTCATTGCGTTTCTCTGTTAAATGGATTTTATTGAAGTTATATCAATGAAACATTCAATCATTCCTCTGCTAGCTTTCACTTGATTTATTTATTGGTATACAACAAGACTCATGTTTAACCGCTATAATTATATTAAACAAATGCGTTAACTCAAATTCTGATGGGTACGTATTGTCACAGAATAACTAATAGTACTAACGATATTGTATAGGTACCTATGTCCGATGTCTAAAACAAAATCCTCGCGACTAATAGGTAATTTTCACACTTCTTTACATGCTGAATCTGTGCCGATGCTGCATTGACTTCTAGAGAGAGGCCTACTTATGTGTGTTGTAATTGACTACGTACTGGGTTGATTAGTTGACGCAATCAGTGATAGTTTGTAACTTTTTGAATATTTCACAGTCCGCCAAAAATAGATCAAGAAGACGCATACGTAACATAAAACCGATTAAGCCCGCTACACGAGGCAGCGATATATCGTAGCGATTTGAGTTTGCACAGTTATAATATCGGACGGCCCTATGCTCTCCACACGCCACCGATACCTGTGCTGTGTTGATCGATCGTAAGTTCGCCGCGAAGCTCGCGGTTGCAGCATGTCTTCGGGAACAACGGAAGATGATGAAGATACACTTACATATTTAGGCTTAATAATGTGCTTAAAGAAAAAAGTAACTACATAGTGTGTGGTGTAAAGACTGGCTTCTAAAACAGAGGTCATACTTTCATATAAAATTATTGAATGAGTTAAAAATCGCGACAAAAGATTGGCTTAACTATGTATTACGATACGATGAACGCAGTGACGTACATAAACTTTTAACCATTTCGCCGGGTCATATAATTACGACCAAATACTACAGCTCGGTTAATCTGCTTTTTTATTTAATTACGCTGTATTCTATCAGGTATTTACTTTTCGTTTTTTTTTTTTTAAGTGAAAACTTCTTTAGGCACGTTAGGCATTTGAGATGAGAAAAAAACATTGAATTCGCGCCACTGTTACCGTAACCGACACCGCTTCAGATGTATTTGGCTGTCCTCGGGATGTACTCGGTTTTAATGTATATCCGATATGTCAATGAGTGATGGCAAAGTATTCTGTTTGTGTTTTGTTTTCACTTCTGTCGGCACTCCCGCAGTGCCACTGTTTTTATTTTATTTTTTTTCGGGCGCTGGGGACACGACAACTGAAGGAGTCGGGCGGTTAAAAGGTTAAATCGAGGGAGTCGCATTACGTGCGCTACGCGTAACGTCCGTTTATGGCCCTAGTGTATTCTTGAAGGTGATTTTTTCTCGGATCAGTCGCGTTACAGCCGTTCGGATATCTATGCGTTCTACCTAAAAGTACACTCAACGCTAGACGAGCTAGTTATTAGAAAATAACACACGGACCAAGTATAATTTTTTGAAGCATGGTACTAGGCGAGCAGACTTATCAGGAGATACTTTTTGTCGCCCGATTTTTATAGTTAATCGGACTGTGAACAAACCTATTGTGTCTTGGGATCTGTATTTTTTTTTTTTTTTTATGAACTGAATCCATACTATACATACTATACTATACAGGTTGAAATTGAAAACATGCGACAAATCGAAGTGGGAGATTGTACTCATCATTATGAACAACTTTTACTATGGGACCAAACCTGAAATCGCGAAAAAAAATCAGCTGTTCCCTACATTTTGACGAGTTATGCGAACATAAATGTAGGGAACAGCTGATTTTTTTTGAATGATGAGTACAATCTCCCATTTCGATTTGTCGCATGTTTTCAATTTCACCCTATATCACACTAATATTATAAAGGCGAAAGTTTGTGAGTGTGTGTGTGTGTGTGTGTGTGTGTGTTTATATGTTTGTTACTTCTTCACGCTCAAACGGCTGGACCAATTTTGATGAAATTTGGTATAGAGATAGCTTGAGTTCCGGAAAAGGACATAGGATAGTTTTTATCCCGATATTCCCACGGGATCGACACTTATGCGGGTGAAACCGCGGGGCGCAGCTAGTAATATTATTTTGAAAGTAACTCTGTGTGTCTGTCTGTATGTTACCTTTTCACGCCTAAACCGCTTAACCGATTTCGATGAAATTTGGTATAGAGATAGTTCGAGTCCCGGGAAAGGACATAGGATAGTTTTTATCCCGATATTCCCACGGGATCGAAACTTACGCGGGTGAAACCGCGGGACGCAGCTAGTATCTAATAAATCGACGTCGTCATCCACACGCTACGATAAAACTGTGCAAACGCAATCGACAACGATTTATCATGTAACGATGTATCATACAGACGTACAATAAACTGCGCAAACGGATCGCATCGATAAATCGTTGCTATGTGTAGCCGCCATTATACAGACACAAAGAGAAGTCATTCAATAGGTACTCATAATTTTGCAATCGCAGATTTTTATTCTGAATAAACTGAGTCTTGTTGTAATTCTTTACAGTTTCAAAAGCGATATTCGAAAACCTAGAGGTGCTATCAAGTTTAATGGAGCCAATCACAATCGGCACAATGGGCACACAGAAGCCTTATCGCTTCGCATTCGAACAATACGTGCAAGAGGCGAGAACTAAGATGCCGACAAGAAAGGCAGCAGGTTGGTAATTATATTGAAGTGTAATCTAGAATAACTTTCATAGTAAAATTCTGTTCTAAAGAACTACCCGTACCTACAGTAAATTATTATAAATTAACTGTCCTTTCAAGCTAAACAAATTAGTATTAATGATGAAATTGTCAAATAGAAATTCTAATTGCGTTGCTGCGTAACATATTTTAGTATTCAATGTAAAGCTAGTTTGCAATTCAGACCCTGACACGGTCGACTTCATCGAAGGCCGCCTTTTTTAGTTCCACCAATAACCACAGGGCGTCGCCATATGATGTTAATCAACATTGGTGACAATGAAAATGAGGTGAAAGCTTGCCAACCCAGTTTTAACTTCAAGTTTGTAATTTTCCAGACGCATGCACGATGCAGCTGTTGATATCGGCGATGGAGTCACAGACGACGCAGACGGACGGCACGTGCGAACTGACCCCCGAGTGCTCAGCGCAAATACTGAAGGGCTCAGGCCTAGCGTTCCAGCAGACTAGCAGAATCAGAGCAGCCGCTTTAGCTTACTTGTTCGACTGCTTGGAAGGACTCGATCTTGCTGCACACATTTATAAACTTTGTATTCAAGTTTATAAAGAATCTAAGTCCTTGGAAGCCTGGGACCATCCACCTGGAACTAAAACATTGTTTATGCAACAAAGTGAGATATAGCTGTAAATGATTAAACTTTAATCTTTTGTATGTACCACTACCACCTCCTGCCAACAAATCAGTTAACTTCAGAATTCTTAATGCTAACATACCTAATAAAAAAGTTTTCGTTTCATATTTTCAGTTTTATATTGTGCGACACAAGGCTATGGGGAGTTCATAAAACCCCGTTGGATGAACAGGATCCTGGCATGGCAGGAGCCAAAGGGGTGCTACTCAGATGATCGCCAGCCGTTCTTGAAACTCACTGGATTTGTGGGGCCCGCATCAGCCCCACCAGCTAAAGATAGAGAGGTTTGTGTAGCGTCCTTCAAGTTCTGATATCTTAGAAGCTTTCATTTATTTCAGGAAGATTCCTGCATCAACTCATCTGGTTCATTGTCGTCATTCATTTTATTTACTCAACACGTAAACACGACGACATGCCAAGCTATCCTCGCATTGTGTAGGCTTTTCGTACAAAAAGAAGTAAGTTTATACTGGAAATGTATAGCTTGATATGTCGCCGTGCGTACAGGGATCGAGCATTACCAATTCTTTTGTGGGACCAAATCTTACTAGGTATCTGTTCTGAATCGAACTGTCCAAACACAATTATTATTTTATGCACCATTAATTATATTTGTGTGTCTAATGTAAGAAAAAGAAAGCACACCATAAAATCAGTAACTGACTCTGCTATGCTTCGATTTGTTTTGAATCGAAAATGTCTATTTTTATCCGAAACAAATTACTTTGCCTAGGCCAGGGCTGTCCAAACAGCACGGCCGCACAAACTCAACTCTTGAAATGTTTTTGTCACCGATACAACGCTTTAGAGTTGAAATTTATCCCTGTAAAAAGTTATCTAAATTCCGAAAAATAACATTTTAAACGTAAATTGATGTAACGTCTGGCGAATAAGTTGGGTGACAAAGAAATCCAATAAAACTCAATTGCTTTAGTCTACTCCTTCTTAAAGATTACGGTTGTCAAACACCTCACAAAGGACCTTGTCAAAATCACAGATGCTTCAACTTGAAGCTCTTCGTCACCCACTATACTCATCTGACCTAGCTCCAACTAACTTCCAAATTTTTGGAAACTTGGATGATTAAAAAAGAAACAAAATTCTTAGGCAATGAGTCTTTGAAAAGCACCTTTTATGAGTTAATCAATTCCTGTCCCCAGGATATCTTTAGCACAGTCTAGGCATCAATACACTTCCATTAAAATGGTAAAGATGCATTTCATAAAAAAGTTAAGGTAAGTACTTATTTGTTTTTGCGGCCCTCCAATCTCTTTAGAAATTGATATTGGCCCGGGACCGTATCTGGTTTGGACAGCCCTGACCTAGGCAATTGAATTATTAGCTCCTCGGCAAGTTAAACAAGTGATCACAAGAACTTTATAAATGAGACCTGCGTTACTAAGGAGCCGTGTCCACGAGCGAGAGAATCGCGGCGAGTCTCGCCGTGCCATGAAATTTTCGCGATGATATCGCCGTGTGGAGACACGTTCTAATGCAGTGTATAGAAAGGGAAATATTAAAGCTTCCGAAAAACAATTTAATTTTCAATGTAATACTAACTAAGCTGTGTTAAAATTAATTACAGAAAAATTTACACAAAATTAACCGAAAAAATTTTTGTATTTAACAAACAAACATGAGCTTATTAAAATTACAATTCTACGAAAAATAATGTGAACTTTCAAATAATAAACTAAATTTCCGAATAAAATACCAAACTTCCGAAAAAATACAAAGTTTCTGTAGCGGTATCTACAATGCCACATGCGAACAACGAGTCATACTGACGTCACGCAAATCCTGCATCTCGCAAGCAGAGTTTACCACGCAACTAGCATATATACAACGGCCCGACATGACTCATTGGACAGTTGCCCGCCAGACACAACACCCGTCTGGTCGGAGGATCCTCCCTTTTCTATGGAGGTTGAGTGAACTTTACACCCTGTTCCTCATACATCTATATTTCCGAAAACATAATGTTCTGCTAAAATAAACGTTTTCTTAAGCACTATAGAAACCAGCTTAATTTCTTCTATTGGTTATAGAGTAACCTTTTTGACTCTCATGTTTAATGAAAATAACTTACCGGTCGGCCCACGCTGGCGCTTTGTGCGTACTTCGGGTGACATCGGTTGCACGGTTGCGGTCGGTCGATAGGCGACGAAGGATGCAAGAGCGAGTGAAGGGCACCCCGAGATTAGGTTTGGTTAGGTTACTTTAAACCCTTTACACAGAAATAGGAGCCCCGACAAGCGGGGCTCCGTCGGCGTAGGATGCAAGAGCGAGCGAAGGGCACCCCGAGGGTCTAAATTTATAATAGGTGAGTTACGATTAAAATGACTAAACTGTAGTTTTTGGTAAAACGCAATTTAAGCTGGTGGAACAATATTACGTCAGCAAATGCTGTAAGTATTGATTTTTCGGAATTTTCTGTATTTTATTCGGTCGTTCCTTTATTTGTATTGGCTGCAGCAGGTGCGGAGAACCTCAAACGGCGCAAATACTCCAATCTCTTTGGAACTTATATATTTGAGCCGTTTGGGGTTGAAACACTAGGGCCATGGGGCCCGAGTGCCCACTTAGTATTTCGCCATCGCCAAGCGGTTGGTCGACTCTTCACATGACCAGAGGGCTGGCCTATTTTTTGGCCAAAGAATCAGCATTGCCATACAACTGCCAGCCTTTTGGGCACGTTTCCTGTTAACAGCGATGCGGACGAATTTTTTGATGCCCTTTGATTATTTTCCCTCCCTTTTTATATACTTGTTATTTTACGACTGTTAGCTTTTTAAATTATGTAAATATTTGAATTTATAATAAAACGTATTAAAAAATAAATCGCATATAAGTTGTCGAAAATTAGTATAATAAAGCAGTAAATTTCATATTTTGAGTATGCTAATTTTTTTTTTTACTACCCGTATAGAAATATGTGGCACAACGATAATATCGCCGCGATTCTCTCTCTCGTGGAGACGGCCCCTTAGATATTTCAGCTATATTATTCATAGTTTGACTATAGGTATTTCCGAAACGAATGATCGTAGCAGTCTTTATTCTTAATTGGTTGACAAGAAAGGTATGACCTTTAACCACAGAAATCTAAATAATTAGATTTCCGTGCCGTTAACGTAACAATTGCGATTTTTTTTGCATTAGGTTCCTACTAGAAAATCCTATTGAAAATACCATTCGAGTTTATATGTCTTCGTTGCAGGAAGAGTACAGAGTAAAGAAAGCAGCTACGTCCGAAGGTGGTGCGTGCAATTCGCTGACATCAGCGATGGCTCTCGGCTCCTTGGTAATCTACATCAGAGCTCTACTAGAAACCGACCAAGCTTTCCAATACGATGTGCTCACTTGAAACAGCTATACCTAGTCGTGTACATTTTATACATTGCTTGTATACCATACTCCATGTACGAAAAATGAGTTTATGTTATAATTAAAAATAAAAACTAAAAGTATGCATTTATAACCTGTAATGATTGCGGAGTGACTTATTGGCATCTTATTGGTAATTTCATATATTATTTTGTCGCTTCTTTTATCAAAAACATAACAAATTACAATTTGAAGATTTTTTATAATCATTAGATAATGTTACGTATGTTTATAAGAACTATGACAGCAGCTGCTCCTCAAAGTGTAAAACCACCGCTTGCAATTTTTGGTAAGTGTGTAGTTTGTTAAATATAATGAAACATCAGAGCTTTCGCCAAAATTCACCTCTTCAAAAATTATAGTTAACATTATAACATTCCCACATACAACACTCGCTCTACTCTTCATGAATGAATTGGTATCAACAACTTTTATATTTAATGATAATAACTTTTATGTTTAATGATAATCAATCGGCATAGATGTTGTGTACTAATGCATTGATTCTTACTTGTTGAATTAAGAAACACCTACTTACGCCATATTACTCAAAAAACAGTGTTTGTACAAACTTCATATAAAAATTCTGTTCACGGAAAGGTTTGGAAGGCCGCTACGTGACAGCGCTGTACAGCGCCGCTGCGCAAATGAAAGAATTGGAAAAGGTAGAGAAAAGTCTGAGTGATTTGCAAACAATACTGAGAAAGCCTAAAATCGTGGACTTCGTGAACACCAGTCTGATATCTCGAGCTGATAAAGCTAAGTTACTGACTGCTGTTGGCACCCAAGCAGGTATGTTAAGAATTTTAAATTAGGTTATTATATTTATTAAGTGCAAGAGGCTATCGACAGGAAGACCCTGGTGTAGATATTTAGGTTAATCGCTCGCTCGTTATCGTTCAGGAATGCCAAAATCTGCGATTAATTTTCTTGCTTTGGTGGCTGAAAATGGTCGTCTGAAGCAGTTACGACGAATGATAAACATGTTTCTTGCCGTCATGGTGGCGCACAGGAACGAGGCTCTCTGCGAAGTCATCACCGCGGACCCACTCGACGAACCTACCCGGACTACACTCGTGAATATTTTAAAAAGGTTTGTTCCAAAAGAGAAAAAAATTCGACTCAGAGAAATAGTAGCTGCAGATACCCTTGGTGGGGTGGTTATTGGATTTGAAGACAAACACATTGATATGACTGTCGCAACAAGAATCACCTTGTATCGTGGAAGAATAAAATATTATATTAAATATCGACAGTAAACGCTTGTTGTATTTTAGTTTCTAATAGAAGAAGTTTAGTTAGAAGGCATTACAAATAAAACGATTCATCTAAAATTTAAAACGGTTTTTATTCATAACGTTATAATTATTTAAAATTAAGATGATTACAACACATAATATTGTATGAAATATTGCAGGATAAACGGGACATTATAATTTAAAAAGTGACTTTGGTGTATAAGCAATTTATAATATTTATAGGATTTTTCATAAAATAAAAACACAATAGCGTTTTTATAAAATGTTCTAAGCTAAGACTTCAGTCATTTACTCTTTCATACCGGTCGCATCAGTCATTAAAATAAATTACATGAACTTATTATAAAGATGACCGACTTAACACTTTCGCGGACAGAACGTAATTGTACGTCATCACTTGAGATTTTGATACGGCAGAACGTATGATGACGTTCAGAAACAGAATATTATTTACGGCAGGACGTTGATGTTCGTTGAATTTTAAAGCAAAGGTTCGTTATATTGTACCTTGTGTCACAACATATCAAAAACTCAAAATTCTACTGTCACCCGAACTTTGTTTTTAACCGCTTCAAAAATGTACTGTTGACAATGTGCGGCGACACTACACACATACGCACAACGTGATTATACGTCCCCCGCGCCTCACGCTTCCCTACATTCAGTGCGGCAGTGTCACGGTAGCGAGGTGCGCGCGTTCCGTCAGCGCGGGAGTGGCGAATCATAATATTTGCAGACAAATAAACATCGTAAGTAATTAGATTATGCTATTATCTTATTATTATTAGGTTGTAAACTAATTCAATTATAACTATATTGTATGAAAATTGTATTTCATGAGTTATTTTGTTTGTTTTAGATGGATAAGCGCAAGAGAAATCTAATGAGAATTTTTGAGGATTCCGATGACTCTACCGAGGTGGACCCATTCCAGGATCTGCTGAGGAGTTTGTTGCGCCACTTTTTCTTCCCAGCGAAAGCACTAGACAGTGGTGAAGGGCGGCGTTTTGGGGGACTGTCTTATGTAATTTTGACATTCGAAAAGTGCTGATTCTCAGCCTAATTTGAATAAATGACTTATGATTTTGATTTTTTTTTAATCGTGATGGCTACTTTGGACATGACTAAGATTTTGACCCTCAAGGATATCTCCGTCTCTACCAGGTGTATCCATCTGCTGGTGTTCTCGTATTTGTTACTGCCAGAAATCGTCAAAAACCTCTGCTAAAGTACATTCAAACGATGACGTGATAAGACGTTTTTGTCATATTGTCTTTTAAACATGTAATATCATACAACACAACGTATTTATACGTCAAATATATTTGTATGGCAATTTGTTGTGTCATTCTAGAACACGATTGAAATTGAGACTGTCCGCGAAAGTGTTAAAACAGTTTCATACGGCAAATACAATAACCGAATAAATAAAGAGGGCCAGTGTATGTCTTAAAATAAAATAGTCTATACATATGGCCAGTTATGCCACATGAACCTTCTGAGCAACCGATCGGACATGGCACTAATCTCTACAGATACGAGGCACTGCCATACCTGTGCGGCCGAGGAATATGACCGTCTCCGGCCCTGTCGATAAGGTTGGCATGGTAGCCAGGCTTTCGCCCCTTTGGGGAATCTCTGCACGGAGAGTTAGCTAAAATATTCTTAATCTTCTCAGCATGAATCCTGAAATTGATTCTATCTGACGAAAGAGATCCCGTCATTACTCTTTGGAAACTTGACGTCAACACCCATAACTCTTCTTCTCCTTTGGCATTCATGACTACCTTCACGCCACTGGCGAACTGCAGGGTTTCCTTATCGATGGCTACCGCATGGAAGTTGCGAGGCGAGAACTCGGTGCCAGAGTTCCAGCACCAGATGCTAGGCGGCTCCATTAGCCCGAAATAAAGGACACCATTACGATCCATGGCTTCAGCTGCTGACTGAGTTGTGCGCTCTTCCGGGAATACCTTAAAATAAAATAGATTGCTTTTATAAGTAATTGTTTTTACATGTGACGTAATTACATATTGTCATCATTTTGTCGCTAACTTACGTAAACAGCGTCCGGGTCGATGGTAGGGTCATCAGAGTACGAGTCGTTCCTGATGATTCTGGTGTTCACCACGTTTTCGGTGGCGGAGGCGAGCGAGTGGAAGTAGAGGAAGCGATCGCGGCCGCGCTGGTATGGTGACAGAGCCATTCCCAACACGCCATCCATTAGATCAAAGCTTTCGCCTGAAACAAAAAAAATAGAGAATTTTAAAGGTGATTTAGGTAAATTATATACTAACCCCTTGCTAATAAACGTATTATATCAGATGAATAGTTACACACCGATTTCTCTCTTTCAGTCGTCAGTAATTTGACATTCGAAAGAAGAAGACAAAGCGTTGTGTAACTAAACAGACGCTATACAACGTTTTTTAGTAAGGGGGTAAGTATGAAGTTGTTGGTCACAAAATTATGCAAATAATGAGCCGATAAGCGCGCATTGAACTGACACTAAATGTTTGTTGTTTTTTTTTATGCCATAGAGAGGTGGTCCCCGGTCACAGTATAATTTTCGTCGCGTAATTTGTGCGGTGACAATAAACGGCCATGTTGTTTATTTCGCTAAGGGTTAATTTTTCAATCGACAGATAATTTTTATTCGTGGAATAAAATTGACATCTGACAGATTTTGTGTGGAAGAACTGTCAAAAATTTAAAATTATTCGTCGTATAAAACTATCTGGCGTTGGAAAAAACAGCCCTAATGGTATTATTATTCGGGTCGGGTTGACATGGGCCGAGTTGTCAGTGACTCCGACAATTCCGACATTGTCGCGTACCTACCTGCATAAGGAAAATTCTCCATGGCAATGTGCGCCATTGTCGGATCTTATTTATTATCTTGGCGGTTTACTCAAGTATGAGCATACATGCATCCGCGCCATATCCGCGCACTTCATCTACGTGGGCAACATTGCTTCTTATGTTACAGAGAGAGTCCTCCGTTTACACTGCTATATTCTGTTGGCCTCGATTACGGTGTTTGGCCGAGAAAGCGATAAAAATGTTCAAACAAACTACATAATTATTTCAATATTTATGAGGTAGATTGTTTTTTGGCCGGCTAATAACGGCGTTACGTACCGTCGATGGTGAATGTTCCTTTGGAGGGAAAGGGGTAGAAGAGCCGGTGGGTGGTGCGCCAGGACCTGTCGCGCATCACGTCCACCACCAGCAGGCCGAACCCGGTCACGTCGGCCACGTACACGTACGTGTTGGCGCAGTCGCCGGCGCCGCGCGGTCTTAGGTCCACCACCTACACATACATAAAATTTTCATCTAGAATGTTAAAGTAAAGGAAATGATATTCAACCTCCTTCACAACAGGCAATCCAGCACCCGATCATAAAAACTACGTTATAAGCGCACTAATACAGCAATATAGACAGCAGCAGATTAGGTCGATCAAGGATTAGGTACATTTTTTGGTTTTTTTTAATTTTTGATTTAATTTTATTAATAGCTACCTACTTATAACATACATACATAAATATACTAAAACCTAACCAGAAAACAATGTAAACGTTAATTTGGAAGTTGATCCTCGAGTTATAATATGAGCGCACAACAGACAAACAGGGACACATTGCGTTTCATTTTATAATAGGTACTTACAGGTGTAATGAACAGTGACGTGTCAGTATACAAGGAGCTGTTGACGACGTGGCGGTAGATGAGCGTGTCGGTCGCGAGGTCGAACGCAAGCAGCTGAGGAGGGCACACTTGCTGGTCGCCGATCTTGCCGCTGTCCATCACCCACAGGCGTTGGCATTCGTCTATCTGAAAATGTGATAAAGAAACTTCGTTTTAATGACATTACTTGCGTCACTTGAATCGTATAATGCACAGCTATTCCATACAGTAGCTATAGGTAGGACAATCATATCTGCGGGTTTTTTCAGGTTTAAATTACTACCGGGATCTTTTTTATAAACGGGTGAATCTTCACAGACGTCATGGGAATCGGTGTGTAGGTAATAGCAATAAAAATAAATGTAAATGTGATAGTAAACCATAAAAACGATTTCCTTAAATCGAGATGAGTACCTATAATATCATATGTATGACTTTTAACCGGAATTTAAATATTCGATACATTAGTTCGATTTCGCATTTCTGAAAACTTTTAGTTAAGACAAATATTCGAATAAATAGATAACTTTATCGAATCAACAGTTATCGGGATTATAAATTATCCGACGACAACTGGACAAGAGCTGCAAAAAAGGCGTAAGTTGCAGTTCAATCGATCAAACACAATTTGACGTAGCCTTTTCCAGGTCAGTGTAACGACAGAGTAATCGACACATGGAATGATGGTCGCAGAGATTTTGATCTACGCCCATTAAATCCTGGTCTATTGACCTACGTACATACTACCTACTGATGATGTCATTGATTTATTTGTTGTTTAACTGAGCACAATAGCTATTTAAAGTTAAAAGGAAAACTAGTCACGTCCTGTGTTTTTTGTCTTGAAGATACTAGATGTGACTTAGCTGGAAAATACTTTTGGATGATCCTATAACAATAGTAGATAAAGCATAATAGCTACTATACATAATGACATAGCTTTTCAATATACCTCTACATATTATGTAGAGGTATATTGATACGCTAGATTTTGTTTAATCCTACAATAATTATTATATTAGCGCTGACTAATATTTGCCTATGGTATGTACTATGCACGTCACAATACTGACCCATGTTCAAAAATACCATTGTACTCGTATCTTGTTGCATACGACGAGCTATTATGCTTATTGTGTTGAAATCGTGAGTATTTCCTATGGCAGTAGCCATGGAAATCATGATGAAGTTCCTGCTGTAAGACTCATCGCGTGTTCTTAACAAACATTTTCAATATCCTGAGTCACCTAACTTCTTTCAGACTGCGTCAGATACGGAAATGTCACGCAATAATTCCAGGTCTCAATGTTGCTTAGGACATCTTATTATGTAGGTATCAATGCAATAGTTCATAAACGTGGTTATTATCTTGACATTGGGCCATTGTTGATTATATTGAACAACAAGTACCTATGAGCATACAAGGTTTTCCCTTGGTCTTCATTTAATGTGTTAATTACAAAAACTACATCATCTTTAACATAAGTAAGTAGGTACCTAATTAAAGTGTTTATTAGCGAGCTAAATGATATCTTTTCCTGTTAGATAAGTACGTCGAAACAGCCTTAATTTGTTGCTGGAATATGTAGCACTAATTTTAAAACTAAAAGTAATCTTCGACTTTATTGACCTGAAATGTGTTCATCATCAATCGTATGAGGATTTTACGAACGTGTTAGGGATAGCATCAAGAGTGACCACGTGCTATGGTCATTATAGGCAGGTATACGGAGCATCAGCGACCTGAACTGAGCAGCCAGTAATCTATGATCATGCCGTCAGACCTGCGCCATGGCCTCATCTGTTGGGTTCTAGAAAATAGTTTTATTTATGTAGATGATGACGTAACTTATCAGGTTCGTAATAAAATTCTTACGTACAGCAACTCTGAAGACGGATGTGAGACCGAGACAGTTGGAGCCCTGGTTATCATGCCAGGAGTAGTCAGGGTAGGCGACGATGTTGCCCTGCTCGTCCACAGTACCCAGGGTGATGGGGCGCCCTTCATCGAACCGCGGGAAGGTCACAAAGATCCGTGATGCGTAGGGACCTTCAAAAAATAAAATTACAATTTGTGAATACAAGTCGGAAGTAAAAATAAAGAAGCTTTACATGAGCCATTAACAACTGCCGATCTATTCTGTAAAAACCTAGCCTTGAAAACTTAGATGAGGTGAGCTTGAAATGAGCTCAGTATTGTCAATCCCTAGCATCAGGTGGAATGACAGCTCACTTCAAGTTCACTTCACCTAAGTTTTCACTGTGAGATTGTTACAGAATAGACCGGCAGACGTCATATACGGTCTTAGGAGAAATTGGCACATTCTCCACGCATGCAGATTTATGTATTGACAAGCCGTGTGCCCGATGGGATCTCCCATTTGCAAAAATGACGAACTCCATATAAACTTTCATTCCCTATTTAACTCCTTTAGGGGATATTTTTGAATAATCCTTTGTTAGTGCTCACCTTCGTTATAGAAGAAATTCTTGCACCCAATGGTTTAGGCTGTACGTTTTCTGTCAGTGAATGAATTAATTATTAATTGCCTATTTAATTTAGTGGATGTTGATTGCTTTTGGTTGCTATCACCGAGACTGGCGGAGACGATCCTAGACGTAATCCCTTATGTATTATATAATTAGTGCATGTAACATGTACAAGTTCATATACTTGAGCAAATTTACATATATTTGCTCAAGTATATGAACTTTTACAAGTGATAGTTACAACGCTAGGTGCATACCTAGCGTTATAGCTATCACTTGTACAGCGTCCAAGTGCGTGGTGTGGAAGGTTTATTCTTTGCAGGCAACTAAGTACAAGACACCCGATAGTTTCGCGCGCTAAGTTAGTGAGTGGAACTACCTACAAGACAGATAAGAACGAGTCACATTTAACGAAACAAGATGATCATCTCCAAAAGCCAGTTGTCAAGGTTAACTGCTTATTGTCAATATCCGAAATTTCGCAAATATCGTGTGTCTTTCGTCGTTGTTTTATAATTTATTATTTGTTATGGGTTAAACACGCTATACCACATGTTTTGATGGCTCGTACGATACATCACCTTACAACTGACTTTTGTTTAAAAATAGTAATAACATGTTGGTTTGACTTTATCACTGTACAACATAAAAGTCGTAATGTTCTTAAGATAATAAACTCTACACGAACGTCGCGTCGGACATGTCTACTGACGTTACGTATTTAATTTTGTTACATACTAGGTACACTTAATTAATTAGACACAGCTATTAGATAATAATATAAATCTGTTGTTTAATTTAAAAATTTTGACATTACTTATACGGTAGAGGTCATTATGCGCTTTGTTTTAATTGAGCACTTGTTTAAAGATTCTTTTTTAAATTCCTTATCGGTGTCGATCATAAGAAAAAACTACCGCTTGACAGCCTGTCCCGTAACATAAATCTATACTAGCTGCGCCCCGCGGTTTCACCCGCATAGGTCTCGATCCCGTGGGAATATCGGGATAAAAAGTATCCTGGTATAGAGATAGTTTGAGTCCCGGGAATCCTTTCTCGGGACTCGAACTATCTCTATAAAAAAAAACAAATTTCATCTAAATCGGTTCAGCGGTTTAGGCGTGAAAAGGTAACATACAGACAGACAGAGCTACTTTCGAATTTATAATTTTAGTATGGATACTAGTATAGTAAGTGCTCAATGAAAACAAAGCACATGATGACCTCTACCGTTTAAGTTATGTCAAGATTTGCGTCCTAACTTAAACAACATGCCACATTAAGAACTTTTTTACTGTAAGCAAAAAATACCTGACTGAAAAACTCTGGGTCTTTATCGGTTCATTGATATAAGGTAAACGCGGGTGAAGTCGACAGTGACCCAGAAGTCGTCAGTTTGTCTAACAACTTTAATATCTTTTTCTACTAAACATTTAACTGGCCCATTTTTATGGCAAAATATTTTTGGTAACATATTGCACAATTAAAATAAAACACTGAGTATTAACTGTAATGGTGGCTGAGATATCTCACTTAAAAAGTGTGTCCCAAAATTTTTCCATTTTTTTGCAAGTTTAGCTGCTAAATGTCAAACTCGGCACGTAGTTTTGTGTTTTGATTTACGAATTTTCTGTGGGGTATGTGGTAAGTCTGATTGTTTGATGAATTAGTTAAGATAATTTACTAATGATATAACTTGAAGCTTAAAACACTTTTATCATAAAAGTATTATTTTTTAACGTGACATCTATTGGTACCTAAAAATTTCTACGTGACCCAAATCTCGTCATTTTAAGTACTTTTTTGACGATTACTGGGACATGCTTGCAATGTCGCAGAATAATTTCGAGGTAGCGTCGTGTCTCAGATATATAACGTCGAAGTAAGATATTGTCGAAGTACAGCATGCCGGAGTAGAGTACGTCGAAATTGACTCATGTCGGACTACCATAGTTGTCGAAGAAACGTGTCGTCGAAGTCGCATCGTTTCCTAGTTAAGTCTTGTCGAAGAAACACTTTGTCGGAGTACACTAGTGTCGGACTTAAGGTATTTCGAACTAAAGTATTGTCGAAATGAAGACGTGTCGGAGTTCCGTAGTGTCGAATTAAAATTTTGTCGTATTAAAGTTTGTCGAAGTTCAGTTGGTAAGTCCATAAAAAGAAAACATTAAACACTTAATATACGATGGGCTCCTTTATTCTGATAAAAAACTGATTCTGTGACTCAGACATCTTAATTTTTTAAGCTAAAATATATTAGAATTTACCTACTTAGTCTGCTAACAGCTCACAACGTTTAGTAATTTCTTGCGATTTGGTTTTCTACCTACCTTTTGTTTCTTAGACTTGCCACTCATATGAAAGACAATCACAATATGTTTTAACGTGTTATCATCTTGAACTCTATGTTCAAGGCCTGAAAGTTCATATTAGCATCAAAAATTTACGAATACTGGGTCCTTTTGATGAGTAATAGTACAAATCTGGCGAGTACTGGTACAAATCGCCCTTTTTTCACATTTGCTTAAATAAGTATTTATTATCACTAAAACTTACAAAAATTAACAACGTATTTAGAATAACGGATAATTTTTTCTATTTTGTCATGCAAAAAGTTTCATTCTAAATGAAATACTTCTCACGCAGCAGTTCTTCAAAGTCAGTGAATATCAAAACCCGGCGAGTATTGGTACATTTACCTTACTGCTCTTAAGAAAAAAAGATGTGTGCATTTAAAACCATCAATTATTCTAAAACATTTTAATATTTGGTTTTGCGAGATATTGTTGTTTTCATGAATACACAACACATTAGGTAGATACGTTTTCGCCTTTTCAAGTTTATGGTTTGGTATAAAGTCTGCGAATGGGATACTAAACAGGCCATTGGCCTCAACCTTGATACCTCGGCCTTCACAATTAACGGGTCTAAAGGGAAGTGGCCAAGCGACCATTACCACGGACATAATATTATTGGAATCTCTCAAGCTTGAGTTGAAGCAATAACATCATGTTAAGGTGGAATGGTACCTTAGTACTAGTAAACATGGATTCGCTCTCAAACGAGAAAAAATGTACAACCTGTCTTCGTTTATAATTGATTTGACCAAACGGACAGAATTGTTTATACAAATTCAGCAACATGTTAAATGTTCAAAGTTTGAAGATTCTACTAGGTTGCAAAATGTCGCCTATTTTATTGAAAAGGAGATAATTCGCAAGGCACTGTTTTACTTTGAACTATTGCGAAGTCAACGGATATTTTATGTGAGTGGGTGTCGCTTTTGCCAACTTACGAAATATTGCCGTTGTTTCCAAGACATGTAAAATTAATGCTAACAAGACCATACTGGATTGGTTTCATTAAGTACATGCATTTCAATAGATCAGAGCAGATTGAAGCGTATCGTTGTCACAAGATGGGATCCAATGGCCGTCATTTAGGTATAATTTACTAAAAATCGAGATTTTTACTTATAAATCTATCTTCAATACTAAAAAAACACTAGAGAGAGACAAATAGTCATTAATTTTATATCAACTTCTCATATATTTAACTCACCTTGTCTATGGTGCACGTCGACGTCTATGGGCACGGAATTTCCCGCAACATAGTAACGCTTTTCAATGGCTATTTGTTTAGCTTCTTCGCTGGGGAACACGAACTGCATCTCGGGCCATTGTCTGACTACGCGCAGGTCACTCTTGGCGCCCAGCCCGGGCCAGCAGCACGCCAGGCAGTACGACAGCAGGAAGAACCTCTCGATTCCTTGCGACATCTCCAATTTGAATGTGTCCAGCAAGTGCGGATCTGAAGGACGAAATATATTTCCATGTGATATGTCCATGAGGAAGATATTCTTCTACACCGGTTGCACAAGATTTATAAACAACAATCTAGTGATTTTATAAATAATTCGTCTCGCAAATGCTCCGTGTTTTAAGCGGGCTTTAGTTTTATACTCTGAGAAATTAATTTTAAGGCAATCTGCTATTTTGTTCGTCTTTTTAACTTACAGGTATATTCTTGATACAAAAGTAAGTAACAACAACATTTATAAAATGAATTTGCTTCGTTTGTGATTGGAACTATCAGACCTATCGCAGTATGATCACAGTGTATTTAGGTATATAATGAAACAATAAGTTGATCGTCAATTAGGATGCAAAATACTTTGCGGAATGCGCTCTACCCAAAATATAGTTGCACTTTTGTTTTCTTCGAATGAATAATGCCCAAGTTTACCTTTTCACACATAATTTAATGTTATATCGGTGAGTCAGTAAAACCAAGACGAGTGTGCAGTAAAGATGATGTGGCTTCTATAGACAGCACTTATTGTAATTAATGCATTAAAAAATAAAATACCATATTGACTCAGCAATACTCCGCAGTACTCCTGTTGTTCATAAAATGGAACCATCGCGGCTTGATGCAGACAAAATATCACGAATATTTTCACTGTAGTAGTAATACACACTTTTTGGAGCCCCATCACAACACTAATAGAAAATATTGTTTACATGTACCCGCTATCTAGCAACCTTTAAATAAACGTTAATAAAATAAAATATTAACTTTGAAATCACTGAATAATGCATAGAAATCATCTGAATAATAATTTCACAAAAAACACCGGTGTTGGTCTGTTCGGTTAAAATATTACTGACCAATAAAGGGTTACAGAACAATTAATAAACAGTTCATATTATTTTTTAAATTCCAATTAGTCTACTTATTATATATATGTAGTCTACATTGCCTTGCAGTAAACAATATCGTTGAAAATATGTAATAGTTATTATGAAAGTCACGCGAACGATATGAACTTTACATCGCGGAACGTCCGTCGCTACTCTTTTTTCTTTCAAAACTGACTACAGATGGATCAGCACTGACCACGGGGTGGGCTATAGGTACAGACTACTTCCATACATGATACATTCTAGAAGATATGCAGCTCCGCATATTTTATTATGGATAAGAATAAAATTATGAAGGCGAAGGTCCCACACAACCGGCTTATATCATGTCAATGCAGGTGTTGAACTACGCAGTTAATAATTTGTATTCATTATGACAGTAATTAATTGAAGATCACTTTGATTTTTTCACCGTCCTGCATTATCGTGAACTGCAAAGATGATGATGATGATGATAAAGTATGTTGTTTTTGGTTTAACTTGATGAACTAGTCTTTAGAGTCAAGATTATGTTACGTACTAAAGTTTTAAGTGCGTGTGAAATTAACGATTAATGTAAAAAAAAACACAGAGCTTTAGAGTTCGTTGCCCTCTCAACTAGTCAAAAAGCCTACTACAAAATATTTTATACAATGATATCTCATTCATAAGTATGTGTGTTGTGTTATCTTAAATATTTGATTACTTGTTCACCTATATTTTATGATAAAATATTCGTTATGATTCACGTTAAGGGTTTACTAAAGCACGTCATTATAAAATAAACATAAAATCAGGGTCACTGACGTCTAGCTGAAATAAATGAGGTAGGAACTTTTTGAAATTCCTCTAATATTTACTGAAGTTACGATGTTTAAGTTTTTACACTTGGTTTACTAATGGTTATGAAAATGACTGCACTAATATTCAACTCGTAGTCGTACCCACACTATTTAGAACTGAAAGCGATGGAACTCAAGTTACAACTGAAACACAGACTGGGCTACAATGTAAGGAAAACCATTAGGTATGGTAGAAGTAATTTAGATGCAACAATCTTGAAGGAATTGCGGAAAACCCCTACTGATTGTTTCTAGATTTAGAAAAACGTAGAAACGATGCTGAATTCACACGTTTATTTTTAATATAACCTTATAGATTGTGTCAACCTGACCTGATTATTAACTTCTCAACGACATAGCATTATTGGCCTGTTATTTATAGTCGCTATAATTTAATTAAAATCCTTGATCATCCGACGTGGACAGTTTGATGGCCCTCGTGTCAGCAGACCTAGTCTTTATCTCGTCTAAATGATGGGTGTCAATGACAATTAAGTATAAGTATGTATAGAATTATCCTGAACGTAAAAGTACGGTCTACGTGATAAATGAGTTATGTGTATGATCAATTCTTTTTAATAGGTAACAATTTCGTAATCTTTCTAGCTCCAGTCCCCCAGATACTAATTCGAAACAATATAGCATGATAGTAAATAATATGATAAGCAACATGTCATGTAAGTAAGTCAAAATCAAAATACTATATTATTTCTCATAAATCTACATGGTTTCCTATGGAGTAGTGCCGGCAAGAAACTCCATGGTTTTAAAAATAATTAGCTTTTACAATGTTTTAAAATTACAATGTTATCAGATAAGTAGTATACCTATAGTTTTTTCTGATGAATTTGAAAGAGTGCTACAGACCTACATGATAATAAAATAATAGTTTAATCGATCTGTAGCTTTATGAACTTAACTTATAAATAGTGTGCGTGTAATTACATACTTGTGTAGGACCTGGTTCCGTTCCGAATATGTTCCTTATACAATCCTACATTATTGTCAACCCACTTTTCACAGAATTTTGTATTAAAATGCATAATAAATACGGAAATCTTTTTAAAACGGTTAAGACAGGCCACGAAACACTACACGCAAATTATTAACTGAATCTTGTGGTGTCGTGGTTGCAGCCCAACTCTTGAACACTGTAAACAGTTGCGACACTTAATATCCGTCGCAATTCTTTACAAATAATTGAGATACAATTACTGATCAATTTATTTAGGCCCGTCCCAAACGATGAAGCCCCGCCCCTACGAATATTAACCTAATCGCACGCACTCACGACTTGTCTCCGTATCGCAGGAGCTTGTAATGTATGAACAACAGCCTTATTATATGTTTTTGTTCTATTAAATAATTGCGTGTTTATTAACTAAGCGAATAGTATTAGTTCCACTGACTGACCGTTCTAATTGAAGGGAATAACTAATGTGATCAGAAAACTGAACAACCACTGAATACGGGCCTTCTAGGCGCAATCTACGTGAATGTTCACATTGTGCGCGACTGTGGAATAAAAAATAAATAAGCAGAAAAACAATCGCACCTTCTGACCCTGTGACAGTGAAGTGAAATTAACTCGACATCGATTTACAACACAGTAAACTATTTGTTTTATTTAACCGTAACAGTTTCCTGTACCTATTGTTTCTCCGGATCAATTTTCTTCCAGAAAATGTCTTTATATGCTCCTATAAGAAGTAATATGCTAACAAATAGGTATTTATCTACCACATTATCATCATAGTAATACAAGACTGGTTTCGTAAGGGCCAAGGGCCAGCTTCTAGATCTTCAATGCGTATCTATTAAATTACAATTTATTTAATACGTATTTTCCTCAGAAATTCAATCTTCAATACAGAATTATTATGTAAAGTTGTATATTTGATGATAAATGATAATTGATTTATTTTCTGTAAGTAGTAAAGCTGAATTAATTTCTTGATCTATCATCTTTCATGGGCATTTAACAGTTGTCATACCGGACCGGAGCCATGGGACTGCTGCCCCATGGGCACTGACAAAACACTTTCACTCTTCAATAACTTTTTATAGTACCCTCTGTAATTGTTTCTTTTTACCGCATATTTTTTTTTTATATACAACACGCCGTTAAATTGTAAGCGACACTGGAATTAGTTCTATAATAGACATAATTATACATAAATTTGGTGGTAGGTAAGTATTTGCGTTCAAGTGTAGATTGCACGTATGTTATTAGGCACGTATTATCAAAGCTGGTCGTTCTAAATATATTTCTGGAACATTTAATAATCGTTAACACTTCGCCTGATACCCTTATTATTTTAAGCAATGATTAATGGCTCAGAATATTGGGCCACAAAAGGGATGAATGAAAGGCAATTGCATGCAGCTGAGATGAGAAAGCTAAGAGGAATGTGTGGTATTACACGAATGGATAGAATAAGAAATGAGTACATAAGAAGTTTGAAAGTGGCACCGGTAACTGAAAAGTTGTGTGGAAATCGGTTGTCATGGTATGGTATATGCATGTGTTACGGAGAAATGTAGAAAATTTCGTGAGGAGAGTTTTGAGTATGGATGTCGATGGCTATAAGAGTAGGGGAAGACCAAAGAAACGATGGATGGAATGTGTGAATGATAATATCGCTCATTCGGAGAAACATCGATGTAAATGTATTTTTTTCCAAAAATAAGTTAAATATGCCAAAGCACTTAGAAAGCGTATTTACGTTAGGAAAGCAAAGACTTAATAAAAAAAAGTAGCATCGATGTTTCTCCAAATGAGCGATATGGTTAGAAAGGGGGTGACTACCGAGATGACGACTAATAGAGCAGTATGGAAGAAAAATACATGTTGCGCCGACCCCAAATAAATTGGGATAAGAGCAGGAGAATGATGATGATTAAGCTTGTCTATTTTCTTATTGTAAACCAAGAGACTGTCAAATGACTTTATTGAACATTCAAATTCTTAATTGTACTGCTTGGTTTTCCCAAATAATACTACTCAAATCTCAAATAGCAGTATTTTTTTTTTCCTAAACGGTTAAATGAGTTCATGTTTGTTTAAATCATTGTAGAGAGTTGATTTAGCATTAAAATGCTTTAAAGTACCTACGGGCGTCGTCAACGAGGTAGGCTTAAGAAACGCTGGCGTGACGTTTTGGACTCGTTCCTAACCGATTGAGCCGGGAAGACAAAACACAAAGAAAATTGGAAAACAGTTGGACAACATAGCTTTTGTAAAAAGAGGTGTATAGTATCTTTCAGATCTGGTTAAAACGGGGTAAAGCATACTCATTGCCAAATACTGTAATAGTAGGTAGGTATGCGTCAAAAATACACGCCATTAAGTAACGGAACTGAGAACGGCTATAATCTTTTTTTATCGATTTCACTAAACCTGTTTTTATGTATTTATTGTATCGTTGACCCTTTCACATTATACTAGGAACCTATTTGATAAATAACTTTTTCCACTTTCAATACGGTGAAAAGAAAAAACTTTAAAAAAAACTGTTTTTCCGGTGATTACTCTCTCTGAGACCGTGATTAACCGAAAGATGAAAAAGCTTGGAGTGTACCTGTTCAAGCGTGCTTCCGCGACAATAAAACATTCACAGGTACTTACCTACTGCGGAAAACGAGGCACTAATAATGATTATTTTTTAAGCCAACCATGACCTTATGTAGTGAAAATAATGGTCTCCTTATCAGTACCTAATTAATAATTAGCATATGCACTGTTGATTGTAGAATTCCCTTATTATCGATATCTTGCTAAAATAAATAAACGAGTCGATGACGGGTCCGTGGCTTAGGCCCCCAGTGGTCGAGGCACCTGTGGCCGACGCCCCCGATTCGATTAATTTAATTCAAAGCAATTTTTGATCAAATGTACTGTCAGGCACAACATTTTTTTCACCAATTCTATTTTTAACTGTATTGTAATTATTTCGCACGAGCCCTTGGGAAGGACCTTCGCTCGTCATTGTGAGATGACACACTAAACTTTCTTATCTGTTGCATATTGCAATATTCAATAACTTGACTGTGGTATGAAAGAGACAGATATAATATTTATTCATACTTCCTTATTGTTTTCATTTTGTGGACAAAAAGACGGACTTTTTATTGTTACCAATAATTGGTTTGGCTCAGTTAGTTGACGAGTTGGTTGAAGTTGAAGGATAAAATTTCCATAATGGTACCTAATTTGTTATACTTAAATGTTTATTAACAACATTCACTAACATTTTATATGAAGTACTTATTTTTGATTTTTTGGATGTCTGTACATAATAAATATGCTTTTAATGGAGAAAAAGGTGTTGTGGCGATTTATTCTCTTTGCTATTTGATAGATAAATTTTGTTTAGCTAGGCAAAATATTTTATTATTATGGTGAAACACTTTCTCGTTTACTGTACTAAGTGGAAAAGCACAAAAAAATAAAGATATTAAATTAATCGAATCGGGGGCGTCGGCCACAGGTGCCTCGACCACTGGGGGCCTAAGCCACGGACCCTCGATGACGACTTCAACGGAAATGCAACTATTATCAAAATATATTGGTAATTTATACTTTTTATGACGTAAGATTACGTAAGTAATTACTTCACGGTGATAGGATACTTAACAATAATTTTAAACCTCCCTTTATTATTATTATAATAATATGAGTAAATATTCATTAATCATGGCATATTTCATCAATAAAGTTCTCGTGGTTAAAAAAAGACTGTTTATTATAGAAAAAATACAATCCTCAACTTTGTCACAAAAAAAAATAGTTGAATGCAAAATTTCATGCTTCTAGGCCCGGATACTTAGGTTGTGCATTTATGTTATCAGTGAATGAATGATTGAATTTAAGATTTTTATTAAGTACATTAATAAAAGCCACTAAACATGTTATTGAAATAGTATTTAATACGCAATAGCAGAGGTCAGACGTGTCAACGTGTGCGGAAAAGGAAGATGGAGGCCGTATGGATGGAGCCGTGGGACATTACTGCTACTCGTAAATAGAGATATCCATGTAGAGGCAAGTGGTGGTAGCAGCACTTACGTACCGTTTAATATGAAAAAAAAAAATCTGCAATCAAATAGATATACGAGCAGAGCTAATTGCGCTGCCAGATCATTTTTGACAAGGTTTTGCAATAAATGCTTGACAAGAATTTCATTCAAGTTACGTATCGCTCAATGTACTACGCCAATTTGGGTGAAGACGTTTTTACTTAACAAGATCAACTAAATAATTCCACGCCTACTCATGGTACACAACACACACAGGGTACCTATTTTTATGACGACACTAACAAAGAAACTGTATTCACGACTGCTGAGCATAGTTTAGATCTATATTATCGTTTTCTTGAATTTTCCTTGCCTGGTATTGTACCCGGCTTATGGCAATTCGAAAATAAAATAAATATAATCGAAACGTGGATGTTACATTATACACCTCTGTTATGTTAGTAATTGTAACTGTATATGTACTACGTGAGTACGAATATACGAACAGGTCATTAACCTTTTTGTCAGACAATTAGCATACCATTGGCATAGCTAGGTAGGTATATTACAGACATTTTTGCACTAAATAAATGGAAACTCTGTAAATACTATTGTTACGCGCCACACTTGATGGCGACATTAGCTACTACTAGCGCCATCTAGTATCAAGTAGCAGAACTAATAATTATTCGGGTCCCTTCTAGAAACTTCGATGCTAGAACTTTCCAGAACTATCGATGTCTGGTCGGACGGGACCGATATGTACTCGAACATTCTAGATGTTTCTACGGTAGAAGGTTCTGGAACTATCCGAGGCCTATATAAGGCCGGTGTGCCTGCGAGCCGGGATCAGTGTTGGATAAGCGATACAAGCGAAAAGATCGAAGCGATCTTCAAGTGCGACTCTCAAGTGATCTTGTAGTGCGATTGTGTTTTATTGTTAGTGTGTTAAAGTTGTAATTGCTGTTTTTAATTAAAGTGTCTATTTTTGGTTATCAAATCGGCAGTTTTTATTGTCACGAACCCCAAGCTCGTAACAATTGGTGTCAGAAGCAAGGATTAAAATCATGCCGATTCTACCGAAGGACGACACGGAGGGTATCCGTACCCGGAGTCAACGCCAGCAAGAGACGGACCAGAGGCGATTCGGTGGAGCAACGCCACAGACGTCGGAGGGCCAACTACCAATCTCGGAGGCCGGCCCGTCCACAGCTGCTCCAGCATCATCAGCACCAGATTTTGCTGCTCTGATGATGATGCTGCAGGAGCAGTCTCGCCGTCAGGAGGAACAGGCCCGCCGACAGGAGGAACAGGCCCGCCGACAGGAGGAACAGGCTCGTCGGTTGGAGGAACAGCTCCAGCGGGACAAGGAGGAACAGGCCCGCCGTCAGGAGGAACAGGCCCGCCGTCAGGAGGAACAGGCCCGCCGTCAGGAGGAACAGGCCCACCGTCAGGAGGAACAGGCTCGTCGGTTGGAAGAACAGCTCCAACGGGATAAGGAGGAGCAGGCGCGCCGCCAGGAAGAGCAGATGCTCCTTATGAAGAACCTTCACGCTACCTTCGGGAAAGACATGAAGGAGATGAAGGATAAGGTTGCTCAACACGACAACCGCCTGTTGGAAGCTGAAACCCGAATCGACCAAGTGAATAATCGGGTTGACACCGTGATGGCTGACGTGAAGAAAACCGTAATGGCTGACGTGAAGAAAACGCTGGATTACCTTAAACTTGAGGATGGAATCGCAGCCCCCGTAGCTACAACACCTTCGCTACGGGGATTCAAAGTGCCACCGTTCGACGGAACTTCTTCCTGGTCGGCCTACAAGATTCAGTTTGAGGCTGTCATGAAGGCGAACGGGTGGAATAAAAATCAGGCCATGACTGCCCTCACCCTAGGCCTGCGCGACCAGGCCTTAACTGTGCTGGAAGCTCTTCGAAAATAAGTGACTTACGAGCAGCTCCTTGAGGCATTGGAGGCTCGGTATGGTGACGCTCACCTGGAACACGTGTATCGTGCGCAGCTCAAGGATCGTGTGCAACGCAGTAACGAAACCCTGCAGCAGTGGGCCCTTGAAGTGGAGAAGCTGGTTCGTAAAGCTTACCAGTCCTTGCCTGCGCTTATTGATGGGAACCTGGTGCAGGTATTTATCGACGGCATCCGCGACCTTGAAGTCAGAGCTGCTGTAAGGCTCGGTCACCACGGGACGCTTAAGGACGCCCTGGCCCATGCACTGGAGGTGGAAGCTGTGCGGCAAGACCATCGTTCCCATCGCGTCAGGGAGGTTGCAGCGGCTACAGTTCGCGACCGCAATAAAGGATACAGCCCTAGATGCTATGGCTGTGGGGAAAGGGGCCACCTTCGATCCAGTTGCCCTAAGCGAACTGCAGAAAGAGAAGACCGAGCTCCAGAGGGAATTGCGGCTAACAGCACCGCCCAGCACCAGCAGCAGGGAAACGAGTAATAGCTAGGACTGCGGGGCGGGTGCTGGCTGATGCTCAAAGAGCCCCAAGGATTTCGATCACACAAACCCATGACGGGAACAGCTTAATCATCAAGGGCGAGGTTAACGGAACGCCGTGTGAGCTGACCATAGATACTGGAGCCTCTCGTACGGTCGTCAGTTCCCAACTTATAAGTCGGTTCCTTGGGGACTCCGCATACAACCGAGAACGCATTAATTTGGTAACAGCCACTGGTCAGCGCATACCCGTCCATGGAGAGAAGAAGATGGAGTTGAAGCTAGGCAACAGAATCTACCTGCATAATGTCATCGTGGCTGATATAATGGACGATTGCATCTTGGGCCTTGACTTTATGAGGAAGAATTGTTGCGAGATTGATGTCAAGCAAGGTGTTTTGAAATGTGGACAAGAGGAACTTTTTATGGAAGGGGCGTTACCAGGGAATGTGTACAGCCTTAAAAAGATTGTTCTTCCGCCGAGATCGGAAACGATTGTGCCGGTAAGTCTTCCTCGGAATCCTGGGCAAACTAATCGTTGTGTACTCGTGGAAAGGGTAGACAATGACCTTCCATGGAAAGTGGCACGAACTTTGGTCAGAGCCACCGACATCTCAGGGGTACGTGTGCTGAACCTTTGTGATCAGGAACAGATTATAGAAAAAGGCACACTAGTTGGTACTTGCGAGGAAGTGTTGCGTCGATGCCAATATCTATCGACTGGAACCCTCAGCAAGGATGCACAAACGAAAGTGTCCACACTTTTAGAAGACTGCAGCAGCGCTCTGTCCCAAAATGAAATGGTCAAGGCGAAGAAGATGTTACTCAAGTACGCCGATGTTTTCTCGTCAAACGATGCTGACATTGGGAAGACTGGCTTAGTTCAACACAAAATAAACACAGGAGAAGAATTGCCTATCCGTCAGCGGCCAAGGAGATTACCGGTAGCACGTGAAAAGGAAGTGGAAACCATGATTGAAGGAATGGTGAAGGATGGTGTTATTGAACCTTCATCTAGTCCATGGTGTTCACCTGTAGTGCTGGTAAGAAAGAAGGACTGCAGCATGCGGTTTTGTGTTGACTATCGTCGCCTGAACGACGTTACGAAGAAGGACAGCTATCCTTTGCCAAGAATTGATGACACGCTGGACATGCTTACTGGAGTAAAGTGGTTTAGCACACTGGACCTGAAAAGTGGCTACTGGCAAGTTGAAATTGATCCCAAGGACAAGGAGAAAACTGCATTCTCGACAGGAAAGGGTCTTTGGCAATTTAAAGTTATGCCGTTTGGATTGTGCAACGCTCCGGCAACGTTTGAAAGACTGATGGAACTTGTACTTACCGGGCTAATTTGCGATGCTTGCCTGGTCTACTTGGATGACATCATCATCGTAGGCCGTACGTTTGAAGAACATCTTCAAAACCTGGAACGTGTGCTCATGAAGATCCAGAGTGCCAACCTCAAGTTGAGTCCAAAGAAATGTTCACTATTCAAACGACAAGTTAGCTTTTTGGGGCATGTAGTGTCGGAAGAAGGTATCCGCACAGATCCAGAGAAAATCGCCGCTGTCAAGGATTGGCCAGTTCCAAAAGACAAGACGCAGGTCAGAGCATTTTTGGGTTTGTGCTCTTATTATCGGCGATTTGTTAAGAACTTTGCGGATATAGCCAAACCCCTGCACAAGCTAACCGAGGAGAAGCGACATTTCTGCTGGGATGAAAGTTGCAACATCGCATTCCAAGAGTTAAAGGACCGACTGTGCAAAACACCTATTTTGGGGTACCCTGATGCAGGCAAGGAATTTATAGTTGACTCAGACGCAAGTGACATAGGACTTGGCGGTGTGTTGTCTCAACGAAAGGGTGATCAAGAGGTTGTGATAGCGTACTTCAGCAAGTCGTTGTCAAAGCCGGAGAGGAACTATTGTGTCACGAGACGGGAATTGCTTGCTGTGGTAAAGTCATTGCAGCATTTTAGCAAATATCTTTTGGGGCGGAAATTCCACTTACGCACCGACCATGCTGCACTGAAATGGCTATTGCAGTTCAAAAATCCGGAAGGACAAGTTGCGAGATGGATTGAGCTACTGCAGGAATACGACTTCGTGGTCGAACATCGCAGCGGAAAATCTCATGGCAACGCGGATGCATTGTCAAGAAGACCTTGTCCTGAAGACTGCAAGTATTGTACTAGGCAAGAAAGTAAGGAAGTCGTACCTGTGAGGATGCTCAAGA
Organism: Amphipoea lucens; assembly: GCA_947508005.1. Classification (NCBI taxonomy): domain Eukaryota; kingdom Metazoa; phylum Arthropoda; class Insecta; order Lepidoptera; family Noctuidae; genus Amphipoea; species Amphipoea lucens. Next base: position 11,688,939 of record OX382358.1, read on the forward strand.
CAGACCTCAGCAACGAGTGGAAGGAAAGCCTACAACGTGCACAACAGGAAGATTCAGACCTCAAGCCGATTCTCGAGTGGATGAAGGCCAGTGCACCTAAGCCCACGTGGAGCGACGTCTCAGCGATGAGTTCGATCACAAAAAGCTATTGGGCCCAATGGGACAGCTTGGTGATTCAGGATGGAGTCCTGTGCCGTAAATGGGAAAATGCTCGGGGAGACAGCTGTCATTTGCAAATGGTTGTCCCTAAAGCTCAAGTATCGGATGTTCTACATCTGTACCATAATGGTTGTTCAGGAGGCCATCTGGGAGTTAAACGGACCCTACTGAAGATACGAGAACGGTTTTACTGGGTCCACTGTCGGGACGATGTCGAGGACTGGTGCCGCAAATGTACGAGTTGTGCAGCTGTAAAGGGACCTCAGACTCGTAGTAGAGGTGCATTGAAATTGTACAATGTTGGTGCACCATGGGAGAGGATAGCCCTAGATGTTGTGGGACCGTTTCCGGAAAGTGAAAGTGGTAACAAGTATTTCATGGTTGTAATGGATTACTTCACTAAGTGGCCGGAAGTCTTCGCCATACCAAATCAGGAAGCTTCGACAGTTGCAGATAAATTAGTCCATGAAGTCTTCTGTCGTTTTGGAGTACCTTTAGAGATTCACAGTGATCAAGGAAGGAATTTTGAGTCCCAAATATTCCAGGAAACTTGTCGAGTTATGGGTACTCATAAAACGAGAACAACTTCTTACCACCCACAATCGGATGGAATGGTGGAACGATTTAATCAGACATTGGAGAGATACCTGGCGAAAGTTGTGGAAAATCGGCAACGAGATTGGGACAAGCACATACAACCGTTTTTGTTGTCATATCGAAGTGCTGTTCACGAAAGTACATCGGTGACACCAGCTTTCGCAAACTTTGGAAGAGAATTACGGTTGCCTGCAGACCTGATCACTGGAATACCACCCGATGCCCCACGCAGTATAACCGATTATGCGAATGACTTGCGGAACAAAATGAATGACATCTATGAGCACGTCAGACAATCGGGCCAGCAAATGTCTGAGAAGATGAAAACCCGTTATGACCGCAAAATGAACAATAAAGGGTTCGACCAAGGTTCACTAGTATGGTTGCACAATCCAGTCCGCAGCAAAGGGAAATCTCCTAAGCTTCAAGCTAAATGGGACGGACCGTACCGGATTGTGACAAAGATCAATGACGTAACCTACCGGATACAGAAAGGTGCAAGAGGTACTCCTAAAGTCGTCCATGTGGATCGACTGGCGCGTTATTATGGGGCCAATAATGCTCGGGACGAGCATGTCTTAGGAGGGGGCAGTGTTACGCGCCACACTTGATGGCGACATTAGCTACTACTAGCGCCATCTAGTATCAAGTAGCAGAACTAATAATTATTCGGGTCCCTTCTAGAAACTTCGATGCTAGAACTTTCCAGAACTATCGATGTCTGGTCGGACGGGATCGATATGTACTCGAACATTCTAGATGTTTCTACGGTAGAAGGTTCTGGAACTATCCGAGGCCTATATAAGGCCGGTGTGCCTGCGAGCCGGGATCAGTGTTGGATATGCGATACAAGCGAAAAGATCGAAGCGATCTTCAAGTGCGACTCTCAAGTGATCTTGTAGTGCGATTGTGTTTTATTGTTAGTGTGTTAAAGTTGTAATTGCTGTTTTTAATTAAAGTGTCTATTTTTGGTTATCAAATCGGCAGTTTTTATTGTCACGAACCCCAAGCTCGTAACACTATTAATTCTATACATACATATTTAAGTAAATAAAATTTGATTTGCCCCGATGGAGTGTCAACAAACTGGTTAGTGTTAGGTACTTTTTGACGAATTCTTCGAGGTACTCATTTCAGCAGAGGCCCCAGCATTTTCCAGTATTGAACAATATGATTGTGGGTACCTACGAATAATGTATTTAAAACAACCGCTAGCGCAGTGATCATTCATTAGTTTGTGGTAAGTTTTTACTACTTTGGGCAAGCTATTATTGTTTACAATATTCGGGGTGTAATTTCTCGTCGTATGAAAAACAAAAATTATAGTAGGTACACACAGCGGCAGAGAAAAGGAACCCCCCAAGACTTTAAAGATTATCGCCCAAGCGCGCTTGAGCCCGCCGTCGCTCGTCGCTCGAGCGACGGCGGGTGCGTCACGTGACTCTGGCCTCGAGCAGCTCCCTCCCCCGCCGCCGCGCGCCGCACCCATCTCTGCCCGAGCATCCACCGATCCCACTCAAATATTATTTGAAAGTTGGCCAAAATCCGCGTAAGGGACTCTTTTTTGTGTGAATGTGGTCTGGAGGAGGGTACTTTGGAACACTTGTTTTTCTCCTGTCCTCGTTTAACCACTCCCCTTTACGACATACTACCTTCTGATGTTCCTCGCCCAATTAACATCCCTTTCCTATTATCTTTAGCCTATACCCCTGCAATTAAAATCCTTTATAAATTCATTAGCATTAATAAAATCCAGTTATAGTTGATATTTCTTTACTTATTTTATTTTTATTGAATGTTCTAACATTTATTTTGTGACGTTTTGCATCTACTAACTAAAAATGTTTTGTCCTTTTTTAGCATGGGGATCCATGGATGCCACCGCTACAAACACTGATCAATAGTTGTGTTACAGTTTACGATCAATACTTTCTCATGCTCATACCTTGACATTGGCAAAATCATCGAACGTTATCGATGGAGCCAGAACCTCAAAAATAGAATAGAATAGAATAGAACATAAAATTTCATTCAAAAATAAAGGAGAAATTCGCCTTTGAATAAAGCCAAGTGTATACATACTTTTAGACGTGACTGTACACCAAGAATAACTTAACTTACAAAAAGACACATTATGTGCCATTGTGGATACGAACCCGCATCATCAGGCGCAAGCCGATCACGTAGATCGCACCTTATACCACTAGACTATTGGAACAGTTAGCAATTTTAACGAAAATACGAATAGAATTACTCCTTTATCGAATAAGGTTAATAACGGTCTAATTAATCTTCTAGATATTATGGTTTAAATTTCAACTTCCACGACGAGTTATAAATATTAACACCTTATCGTCTTGTTTTACAAAATGCAATACGTAACTCCTCAATTAACTAAAACATAAGGTTGAAATTAGCGTACATTTCTTGTTTGGTTGAATAGAACGTGCTTGATTTGGATTGTTGCACTACCGTTATTTTACTTTAGAAACTTAATTGCTGTATGAACTGCGAGTTAAGGTTGAATTTAGAATACTTCTTCGCCTTATTTACTAAACTGTGATTGAGGGTATAATAACTTTTCAAATCGTTTTGTTTTCGTATCGATCCGCTTGTGTGTAATTAATTCTCGTCGAAATATTATCCAATTTATTATGTTTTTAAACAGTTGATTCTATTAACCGATAGTATTGTTCGGATAACAACTTTTTTGAAGGCTAGAATTAAATAAACTGACGACTGAGGGAAACTGACCAGTGATACGCGGACTCTAAAATTGTTGTTCTCTGGAAACAGCCCAGGAACAAAGCATAAAGAAAATAGCACGAGATATGGGAATAACGGTAAGATTTACGTTATACACATATATATTTATTGTTGCGATCATGTTGCATTATTACTGACAAGTTGGATTTTTTTATGTATTTCTAATATTATTATTTTCGTTCCAGAGAAAAATAGTTCGTAGATGGATACACAGGTATCATGCGACGGGTGATTTGAAATGTGATCGCCAAGGCCATCGCCCAATTGTTAACACTAATGAATCGGGGCGACACCGTAATATTGTGGAAGTTCACTCAGTGGCACCCTTCAAAACTACGCGTTCAAGTGCTGACTTCAAGAAGTGATAGACAGGGTTCACTAATGTTTCACCAAAACTCCATTGACAAATTTTCAGTTTACAACCAACGTTTCGTATACTATTTATTTCACAAACAACTCATTCCGCAAATGTTTTATTTTATAAACACTCACTTTACAAACATTTATTTGGCAAATGCTTCTCTTTACAAATGTTACGGATGATATTTAATCATTTATACATTTTTCATTTAATATTTAGATTCTTTTGGAAAAATAACGTTTATACAAAATATCATTTTATAATACACTAGCGACTGCATTAAAAACTGCATTATAATCCGTTGCGTAGTTTACAAGATCTAAGCTTACAGACAGCGGGAGTGACTTTGTTTTATACTATGTAAAGATTTTCTAAACCAGTCACAAAGTGATCATGACGGTATTCTCCATTTGGGTCAAATTATTTTCAGGCAAGTATTTTTTTCTATATAATCTAGTCGTTTCTGGCACTCGCCGGCCGCTGCCGCGGCACCGCTCGCTTCGCTCGCTCGGCTCATGCGTAGGGGGTCACAGTTTTAACCTAACCTAACCGAACCATTTTTTTTAAATAATTAACCTAATGCAACTACTTCGGTTCCGAGTAGCCCACTAAAAATAATCTCTTTTTTCCTATTAGCGCAAGTCGATAAAAAAAATTGTTTAATTTTAAGGAAATTGCGTAATGATAAGTCAATATGTAAAACGTTTTTATTCCAAACGTTGTTTTATGAGATAAAATCAATAAAAAATGAATTGCTTGTTAAATAATACGTTATTAAACAAAAGTTTATCTGGTGATTATTTTGTAAAGTGAATTATTTGGCAAACTTGTTGTTGCATAATGATGAAATGACAAATCATGTTTTTGCCAACCGTTGTTTGTCAAGTAAAAATTTGTAAATTAATTTTTGGTAAACTGACAGGGCACCGATAGACAGTGACGGCCACCCTCTCTGTTATTAATAGGCAATTTACTCGGCAGATTGATTGTGTAACTTATCTGATAAAATTGCATTGGAACATATGAGCAAGTGTTAATAATTCCCAATATTTGTGAGATCATCATAAACAGCCTTTATTATTATCAATCCAGTTACTCTTATTTGCAAGTAGTCTTGTAATGTATTAACGATGCACCATCTGACCTCACATATTTTTCTAATGTTGTGTTAAAAGGGTTATCAGAAAATGTGATAAAAGAGAAAGATGTATATTGCTATTACTGTTATAGTTTAGCATATTGGTTCTTCCTCTGTAATTCACAGGCACAAATGACAACATTTCATTTTTTACCCGACTGCGCGACGCAAAGGAGTGGTAATGTGTTTATCAGCCTATGTATGTATGTTTGTATGTTCCTTTGAAGCACTATACAGACCAAACGCTTTGGCCGATTTTTATGATTCACACGTCAATCGATTCCTCTTAGTCCGGCGAGTGTCACTAAAGACATGACGTTAATGAAAATTCAATATGGCTAAGTACTACTGGACGCCATATTGTGAAAATGAAAAAAATGAAAGTCAACAAACTATGTCAAGTGGGGTATCGTTAAATAGGTCTTTCGAAAATATTAGTGGTTTGGGAAGACCGTTTTTTGATTAAATAAACCGTTAGTGACTTATCAAGCTTTAAAGTACCAAATTTCGTAAGAATCAAGTGTCCTCCCGGGTGCGTCTCATATCGTATAAAGTTATTTGGTATATTTTCATTTCAATAACGTTCACAAGATATAATAATCGTGAGATATACCAACTGCTGATATACTTTCTTTACATATAATATTTATATCCTCTAAAACTTACTTCGTATAACGTTATTGGATATAACGTTTATTTAATCGAAAATCATTAGGTCTATCGTTTAAAATATAATTATATTGATACCGTGATTATGGTTAACACCCCGATTCAGAGCAATCCGACTCGGACAGCTTAGGTTAGAAAGCCTTCGTGGCTTCCGAATTATTTCCGTTACCGCCCCGAACCCGCACCCGAACTCAACGAACGGAATAGACGACGTAGGATGCAAGAGCGGGCGAAGGGCACCCCGAGGTTCGGTTTGGTTAGGTTACTTTAAACCCTTTACACAGAAATAGGGGCCCCGCGAAGCGGGGCTCCGTCGACATAGGATGCAAGGGCGAGCGAAGGGCACCCCGAGGTTCGGTTTGGTTAGGTTACTTTAAACCCTTTACACAGAAATAGGGGCCCCGCGAAGCGGGGCTCCGTCGACATAGGATGCAAGGGCGAGCGAAGGGCACCCCGAGGTTCAGGTTTGTTAGGTTACTTTAAACCCTTTACACAAAAATAAGGGCCCCGCGAAGCGGGGCTCCGTCGACATAGGATGAAAAAAAAAGTTTTTATCATATTAGACTAAATAGGTTTTATGTCTATTGAGTGGTATGTCAAACGATTTTATATTAATTGTCTGTTATTCTTATAGAAATTAGTTACATTAAAATTATATCAATCGTTTATTATATTAACTGATCATTATCTATACTAATATTATAGAGGTAAAATTTGTTTGTAAGTTTGTATGTAGGGGGTAATTTCTGGAACTACCAGTCGGATTTGAAAAATTCTTCTTGCATTTGATATCCCAATTCTTGAGGAAGGCTATAGGCTATTTAACGTCACACTATGGCCCTTAGGAGCCGAGCAAAAGCGCTATGGGGAAACGAAGTGATAGAGCAGGAGACGCGGGCAAGTGATGCAATACGACGAGATGGGTCGAGGGAATAAGAAATTTCACGCTAACGAAGTCGCGGGCAGAAGCTAGTGTGCGGAAATTAGTGTGATTTAAATAAAAGGCAACAGACACATGTAACGTGTATGAGTTTTTAATGACAAGTAAAAAAAAGACACATTAATAATGTGCGTACGAGCACATAACAAAAACATAATAGTTTAGGTAGGACGGAACACTTAAAGCTAAGAGAAATTTCGTAGGCGCTCCAACATGCCCCCGGGCGTTGAAAGTCGTGCTTTCAACCAGACTTAGATTCTGAAGACACAGGTAATGGGCATATCCTGTTGAAGGCCCTCCGGATGACTCCAGTAGAGGTCTTGATATCTGCTACCCGAACAATTCCATCAGTACCTGGATGTACGGCGATGACTCTTCCTAGTCTCCACTTCAGAGGTGGAAGATTATCTTCTTTGATGACTACCAAGGTATCCAATTTTAAGCCATTTTTGCATGAACGCCACTTTGTCCGTTGCTGCAACTCTGCAACATACTCTTTAGTCCATCTAGTCCAAAAGTGTTGGCGGAGTTGCTCAATACGTTGGTAACGACTAAGTTGGGTTGCAGTTTGGTCTTCACAATTCTTCTGTGGCAATGAAGTGAGCGGCCGGCCGACGAGAAAATGACCTGGTGTCAATGGAGTGCAATCGGCAGGGTCGGAAGACAGCGGCGTTAGTGGGCGTGAATTTAATATTGCCTCTATTTGGGCTAATGTGGTGTTAAGTTCCTCGAAAGTTAAATTACATTGTCCCAACACTCGCTTTAAGTGGTATTTTGCCGATTTGACGCCCGCTTCCCAGAGACCGCCAAAATGTGGAGTATACGCGGGAATGAAATGGAATTTGATTCCATCATTAGCTATGCTTTCACTCAAAGCATCAGAATTTATTTTCAAAAATTGAGATAGCTCGTTATACGCACCAACAAATGAGGTACCGTTATCGGAGTATATGTCAACTGGCTTACCCCTGCGTGAGATGAACCGATACAAGGCTAATAAATAGTTATGGCTCGTCAAGTCACTCACAAGCTCCAGATGCACAGCCTTCGTGGTAAAACAGATAAAAATTGCTATGTACACCTTGACGAGTCTACACCCACGACCTTGACGACTAGCGCTCATAATAGGGCCCGCATAATCAACACCGGTACATTCAAACGGATACCCACCTGGAAGAAGGCGTTGCCGCGGTAGGTTACCCATCAATGGAGTAACAACCTTACCCTGCATACGTTGGCACAGAACGCATTTATGATAACAGGCTTTAGCTAAATTTCGTCCTCCTATAGGCCAATAGGATTCTCTAATCGATGCCAATAATAGTTGTGGGCCTGCATGCATTAACCTTTTGTGTTCAAAATCAAATAATAATTTAGTAAAAGTATGAGTGGACTGTAAAATTATAGGGTGCCGTTTATTATGTGAAAAATCTGAATTATCGAGACGTCCTCCGACACGCATTAGATTGTTGTCATCTAAATACACATTCAATTTTAACAGGACGCTCTTTTTTGACAAATTGTGTTTATTTAAAAGTAATGTATGTTCGGGAAATGATTCTTGTTGACTCTGATATATTAAAATGTTTAATGCTTTCTTTAATTCGTCATCAGATAAAAATTTAGTGTGTGGCGATTGGTGTCTACATACCTTAATGAATCGCAACACGTATGCCATGGAACGTAAAAGTCTTAAATAATTAGAATAACGATTAAAATCTATAATAAATGCTTTATCGTTAGTGTCAAGAACGACATTTAAAGTGACATCAGTTCGAGTTTCAGGGAGTAAGTCCAATTCAAAACATTTAAATTGCGAGGGCCAACTACTCGAGTCTTGTTGGAGAAAGTCAGGACCAGACCACCACATATCTAAACCCTGCAGATGACTACTATCCACACCACGAGATAGTAGGTCTGCTGGGTTTTCATTGGTTGGGACGTGCCGCCAGGTGCAGTGACCCGCCTGATCTAAAATTTCAGCGACGCGGTTGCGTACAAATGGCTGAAGTTTCGAAGGCAATACCTGTAGCCATCCCAATACGATGGTCGAGTCAGTCCAACAAAAGACGCGCGAGAACTTAAGACGAAGTGAGTTTAACACCTTCTCGTACAGACGAGCTCCCACTACAGCGCCACACAACTCCAACCTTGGAATTGTAGTGGGTTTAATTGGTGCCACTCTACTTTTGGCCATAAGTAACCGAACGATGCACTCACCTGCATCATTAATACTGCGAACATAAACGCACGCACCATACGCGCGCTCAGATGCATCAGTGAATATATGTAGTTCCAACTCCTTGTATGAATGACACACAACAATTCGTGGGATACGAACTTCATTTAAAAAAGGCAGAGTTTTAATAATGGTCTGCCATTGCAATTTAATTTCAGGGGTCAATGGATCATCCCATGATAATTTATCCAACCACATTTTTTGTAGTAACATTTTCATTGTGATTACAAGTGGTGACAACAGTCCCAAAGGATCGAAGATCTTTGCAATCGCAGAAAGTAAATCACGTTTAGTGTTACTATTGCAGGAAATAGTTGAGCCTATGGAAAATACTAGTTCATCTGAACTTGCATACCAACCTAGTCCGAGCAACTTGTCAGGCTCACTAGAACCTATATTTAAGTCAAGCGATGATTGAGCAACTTCAGACAATAATTGAGGTTCGTTTGACTTCCACTTACGCAATGGCATGCCAGCCGATGAAAGTACATTTGTGACTTCCTGACGAATAAATCTAACCTCATCTAAATCATCACCGCCAGATAGTAGGTCATCCGCATAGAAATCGTGCTTTATGACCTCGGCAACCTTCTGATTCTTACAATCGAGTCCTAATTGATGAAGGCACCGAAAAGCTAAAAATGGCGCACTAGCCGTACCATAGGTGACGGTGTTTAATTTATAAATTTTAACGGGGTCAGATGCCTTACCTCGCCATAATATCTGCTGCAGATACCTGTCGGACGGATGGACGACTATTTGTCGATACATCTTCTCGACGTCTGCTGACAAGACATACTTGTGCTGTCTGAAACGGAGATAAAGAATCGACAATAGATCGTCCTGAATGGTAGGGCCAACCATCTGTAAATCGTTAAATGAAACGCCAGTTGAAGAAGGACAACTTGCGTTGAATACCACTCGAAGTTTCGTAGTGGTACTACTTTCACGTAATACGCCGTGGTGCGGAATAAAATAGCCAGAAGGGCTTAAATCGGATTGTTTGCATTCAGTCATATGACCTAGTAACTCATACTCAGACAGGAATTCATGATACATTTTACTAAAATCAGATTTCGTTTTTAATCTACGTTCTAACGACTGTAAGCAATGGGCAGCTTTATTAATTGAATCTCCCAAAATAGAAGGATCTTGTTTGAGAGGGATACGGACACAAAAACGACCATCAGGCAATCTGATCGTATTATTAAGAAAATGCCTTTCACATAACTTCTCTTCTGGCGAATAATGAGAAGACTTCTTATTTACTTCTTCTAACTGCCAGAAGCGAGTCAAATCACTTCGAATTTTATCGAAATTGTCGTCAGATGAAGAATCGATTTTAGCAAAGTTACACCTAATGTTACTAGAAAGCAATGCAACGTAATTACGACTAATAGGTCCGGAGACAATCCAGCCTAACCTGGTTTCACATAAAATTGGCTTACCAGTACCTAATTTGATTCGTTGTGACCCTAGCAAGTCCCAGAAGACATCAGCACCAATCAGAATATCTACATGAGCGGGCTTGCAAAAAGTAGGGTCTGCTAAACATATATGAGACGGAATGTTCAGAGTAGATAGATTTACTTCACGACATGGCACATCACTAGTTATTGATGGTAAAACGAAACAATTAAGTTCAGCACTGAAACTATTGTTTAATGACGTCATGTTAATGCGACACGTTTTACCTACGTGAGAGGTCACGTTATTAATGCCGAATATCGACCTGTCTATCTGCCTAGTCTCTAAATTTAACTGTCGACATAGTCTTTCCGTCACAAAGCATGATGTACTACCGCTGTCAAGAATTGCACGAACAACATGCTCTCGACCATTACGATCAGGTAATTTAATTAATGCGGTTGACAATAACACATCATGACTCATACTACTGTGCGAAGATGTGACGTTGGCCGACAACGCGACATTATTCGTCTCAGTCACAGAAGACGTCGAAGGCAATTGCGGCGACAAGTTATCACACGAGTTATTCGTATTATTATGACTATTTGCAATAGGTTTAAAATCAGCGACATGGATGAGAGTATTATGTCTGCGCTTACACAGCTTGCAACCTGGCCTTTTACAATGATTCGCGAAATGACCCGAACGAAAGCAGTTATAACACACTTTAAAATTTGGTAGCAATTTAATACGTGCTTCGTTACTTAGTGCGAGAAACTGTGCACACTCACTCAAGTTATGGTCACCTTTGCATTTGGGACAAACCTTTGTACCTGACTCTGAATTAGAATTACCACCACTTTGGACGGTAACCATAGACTTCAGCTTAGCCCCTGACTTGTTAACAGATTGAGGTTGGTTATTACGCGATAATTCCAAAGTTTCAATTAACTCAGCGCGCTCACGTATGAATTTAAGGAATGCATCGAAGGTAATCATGCTATCTTTGTCAATACGACCTTTGTACTCCTCCCACTCACGGAACGTTCTGCTATCCAACTTGCGAGTAACAATGTAGATTAAAAGGGTATCCCAATACTTAACAGGCTCACCTAAGGTGTCTAACGCTCGTAAGTGTTTATTTATTTGGTCAATTAAATTCTTTAACGTGACAGAGGATTCTTTTGTAATTGTCTCTATGTTAAAAATAGCCGAAACATGATTGTGAATTAATAATCTCTTATTATCATACCGCTCACATAATACTTTCCATGCCACAGAGTAGTTAGTAGCCGAAAACTCGATCGACTGGATTACTACGGCAGCGGATCCTTCCAGAGATGTTCGAAGGTAGTGGAATTTGTTGATCTCGTCTATAGCATCATTGGAATGAATGAGACTCGTAAAGGTGTCATGAAACTCCAACCAGTTATTGTAAGATCCACTAAACTTTGGCAATTGGATTGTAGGTAACTTAACTGGCTTATAACTACTACCAAAATCACTTTTATTTCTACAGAGAGATTCATTATCTTTATTATAGTTAGTTCCAATTTCCTGAGCCTTAGACAGTGACTTAAAATACAAGGACTCAAAATCAGAACGCTCAGAAAACTGTGCCTTGACATCATCAGCGATACACTCCATACGTAACTGTACCTCATCATATTGTTGGTATAACAACTCCATCTTGCCTATACGCAGCTGTAGCTCCGTTATATTGGAGCTAGTTAACGTTTTATCATCCAGCGCGTCCAGATAATTGACAAAAGCTGTTAATCGGCCTTTGAAGCTACCTCGCTTCTTTATTAACTCCCTTTCCTCGGTCATTCTGGGATTCGAGCGTAAATCTGGAATTTATACAATAATAAAGTTTAAACAATATTATAAGTACCTATGTCTTATGATTATGATTCAACCTACCGATGATACCTATCTAAATAATGCAACTCGTTAGTTATTATTTTTTACGAAACTCAATAAACTAACAATGACTTGTTTTAAGTACAACAACACAATAACTAAAATAATACGGTAATTACATTAACAGTACCTAAACATTAATTAACAATATCTAACACACTAAAATTATATTGCTCCTAACTACCTACCACCTATGTAAAAATACTTAACGTGAATAGAATTTACTTTGGCAAAGACACTTAAATTAAAACAATACAATGTAATAAATCAATATTACTACACTTATATTATATGAGTATGATTTCTAATTTAATTGCTGCCAATACACAATAATGAAAATAAAACTATCACAATACAAATGGTAGGGTAATTAACGAAACAACTAATTACGCAAAATACAATTGGTATAATTAATATAACTAACCTTATAAATCCTTAATTGGCGTTATATACTTACTACCTGATTGAGTGTTGGGTGATGATATTATCAATATATTAGACTTAACACCGCTTTATTTTATGTACTTGATTCACACACCACAGTGCCGGTCAGTAACCTCGTTGAAGTAATTAATTAATATTCGCTAATTTCACCATTAACTTCTTGATCTTCATAAAATAATAGCAGATCCTTGCTATTTATTCAATCCGGCTCGTAATGGACCAATATGTGCGGAAATTAGTGTGATTTAAATAAAAGGCAACAGACACATGTAACGTGTATGAGTTTTTAATGACAAGTAAAAAAAAGACACATTAATAATGTGCGTACGAGCACATAACAAAAACATAATAGTTTAGGTAGGACGGAACACTTAAAGCTAAGAGAAATTTCGTAGGCGCTCCAACAGCTAGTATCAAATAAAATTATAGGTTCAGTTGTTATATCTTGTAAATATTAGAGGTTTTGTAATTATATCATATATTACTTACCCGTCCCCCCCTCTACCAACTAAACGGTTGTAGTTAGAAATTGAAATGTTACGGCAGTAGTACCTATATATTACGAAGTTTAAAGGAAAACTATCACACTTAAGTGGGATTTACAACTCATAACTAAAAAGAATAAAATAAAAAAAAAAAATTTAAAAAATCTAAAGACCCGACTGCGGTAAAAAACTTAAGTTAAAAAAAAAAAACTGAAAAGCTAAAAACAAGCCCATTTTAAATTAAATAAAAGTTGGAAGCAGGCGGGACCCATACCATTTTTATATTTTCAAACTCAAATGGGTCCCGCCTGCTTCCAACTTTTATTTAATTTAAAATGGGCTTGTTTTTAGCTTTTCAGTTTTTTTTTAACTTAAGTTTTTACCGCAGTCGGGTTTTTTGATTTTTTAAATTTATTAATGAAGCTTTTTTTCCGATATGATGACTCAGATTTTAAATAAATAATGTTTTCTCAATTTAAAAAAAATAAATATTGTAGTAACGTTTCTAGAAATATCTATAAACGAACCGTTGTCTAATGTTAAACGTTCTACTCCTCACCCAGCGTATCTATTTTGGGTTTAGTTAATATTCTAAGTAAATAACCCCAATTTAACATGGAAACTGTATACTCAACCAGGAAGTGAATTCCATGAAGTCTTAGAAATGTAATTAGAGAAATAAATGAATATTATTTATGTAATATGCCTAGCTTTTCTTATTAACCTCTAATCTACTTTAACATTTGATTTCTTAAATAATTAATTAACGAAAATCACCTAATCACCTATTAAAAAACTAAAGAAAAGAAAAAAGAAAATGCCGTCGGCGGATTTGAACTCATGACCATCGCATCGATATGCCGCAGTCATTACCATTAGACCAACACGCCATTTAAATTGATTTACAAAAAACTTAAACGGTTTGATGTCGTTATCAAAGGGGGTTCCTTTTCTTCGATGCTTGCTGTACATAATAACTAAAAGTGACATCATAGCACAATAATTACAGCCTAGACATCTGCGGCCGGACACGTGACGGTGTTGTTCACTGTAGGTATGGCTTATCGTGTTTTTTTCTCATGACTGGTATTATAACGTACTTTGATTATCATCACATATCGCTTTGATGAAAATGTGGTATTAAAACTTAAAAAAAAAGCAACCGACTTCCAAAAACGACACTACAAAGTGAAAAATAACTTTAATTTCGAAAATCGGTGTCATTGGGTTCGCATTTTCGTTGTTTGCCAGCGACTTCCGAAATTAAAGTTATTTTTCATTTTGTAGTGTCTTTTTTGGAAGTCGGTTGTTCTTTTTTCGCAAAAAAGTTTTTATTTTTCACTTTTAAGTTGTACTTACCCCACACAAATTCGTATAACACTACTTGTTATGTTAATATCAGTGACAGGAAGTCATTATAACATCATCAATATAAACTAAGTAGCAAAAATACGTACCTATTATTGAAGCTAAGTCAAAAACTAACCAAGCTTACTAAAATTTATATGGGACCACTGCTGAGGCATACCCTATCCATTAAAAAATGATTTTCGAAATCAATTTACAATTGCCGGAGATATCGCGTAACAAACGTACAAAAAAAGTTCTTTTTGAAGTCGGTTAAAAATCATGTTTTTATTACTTAATACCAACTAATTTGCGTAATCCATTAGCGAAACGAAAAGAATAATCTGGTACTTTTTAATACCATCATAATAATATTTTAAATAAATATCCTAATTTCTTTATTATTCTGATGGTTATCAAACTTTTATTTACAAAATATTTACATCAAGGTATCAAAAAACATAATATAAAATCTATTGTACATAATATAAAAGCTATTATATTGTATTTGTACAAAGAAAATTAAAAGTACTTGCACGATGTTTTGGTATGTAGATACCTATAGATGTATATCACCGCACTTCGGGGAACAAATGGCTTCTAAGACACAGGCTTCTTGCCTAGTTTAAATTGTCTCTGCTGTACAACATCCTGTCACTAAATTGTATTGTTTGGTTTTTGTGTACAAATAAACATTTATTATTATTATTTCATTTATTTATCTATTTACACATAAATTATATTTTTAAATATTAGAATATAAAAGAAATATAAAAACATTATTATTATTTATTATTATTGTTCTAAAGTCCTGCATGGTAGTGACAAAGTGCTGTTAATGTAAACGAAAGACAGCACATAAATTAAACATTCTACAGTACATGTGATGAGCAGCAGAGTGAATTTTATAAAGCTTCATCTATATATATAAAAATGAAACCCGTTTTCCGTTGTCACGACATAACATGAAAACGGCTGGACCGATTTCGCTAATTCTTTTTTTGTTGTGATCGGTATTGCCGGGACAAGGTTTGTATGAAAGAAAATTTTGGAAATTCGAAAAAAAAAATTGCACCCGTGCGAAGCTGGGGCGGGCCGCTAGTTTTCTAATAAATATGACAAGTTCGTATCTTTTGTATACCTAATTTCGTTCTTCCTGCTTCGAACGAGACAAAAGATCAACTATTAAAGATCACATGAACACCTTGAAAGAGCAAACGTGAATACGAACGTTATCTTAAAGCTCCTCGTACGGGACAGACTAGTCTACATGTTAACAATTAATGTTAGGAATTTTTTTTAAATATATATATTTTTATTTATTTTAAGACTAACAGGTAGCAGCACCCTGAGGGATGTTCCGCATGAAGATTTCTTATAAGTATCTTAGGCGCTCAGCGCGCTATGGAACTGCGCAATGGGCTATGCCCGAAGTTTGTTTAAAAAAGACGGGTTGCACTCCGGGAGTGCCGGCAGAAGTGAAAACTTGAATATTAACGTTGAAATAAATCAATTATTTTTTATTTTGACCTTTTGAAGAAATTATATTCCTTTATTCTTTGTCAATCAATTATTAATTTAATTAATATAACTCATTTATTTTCACTATTTCTACGTCACTTTTTTCATTAATAGATGCACTTTGTTCAATTTCCATATTTTAAACACTTTATATACACGAATTTTACGAATACACAGCAGTGTGGCTACTACACAGACGGTCGAGCCATCAGCTGTCCATCCATCCATCCATCCACTTCCACTTCCACTTCGACTTCCACTTCGACTTCCACTTCCACTTCAACTTCGACTTCCACTTCGACTTCGACTTCCACTTCGACTTCGACTTCCACTTCGACTTCCACTTAGACTTCCACTTCGACATCCACTTCTACTTCGACTTCCACTTCCACTTCGACTTCGACTTCGACTTCCACTTAGACTTCCACTTCGACATCTACTTCGACTTGCACTTCGATTTCGACTTCCACTTCGACTTCCACTTCGACTTCCACTTCCACTTCCACTTCCACTTCGACTTCCACTTCCACTTCCACTTCCATCCATCCATCCATCCATCCATCCATCCATCCATCCATCCATCCATCCATTGTGTCCGTGTGTCACTTCACTTCGGTTGGCGCCGCCGTAGAAAGAGAGGGGGGGGGGAAATCTCTCCTGACGGTCACGTGTCCTGACGCGTTGTCCTGACGCGAGTTTAACATTTTTTACCCATTACTAAAAGTGTGCAACGCCGCTAAAGAAGTTTACACTTCAAAAATAAAATCAGTAATGAAGTTGTCCAGAAAAAAAACAGAATTACCGACATAGCTTGCAGAGTACGCAATTGTCGAAGGACCGATGTCCGGGTGGACCAGACGAGTCCTGGAGTAGAGACTGCGTATCGGCAAGCGTAGTGTAGGACGCCCACCAACAAGATGAACCGATGAATTTAAAACGGTAGGTGGGGTGGGACAGACTGTCAGGTGGCAGGGTGTTGTGGCGCAGCCTGAGAGAGGCCTTTGTCCAGCAGTGGACTGCAATAGGCTGAAATGAGGTATCTAGTCATTCGGTAATAGCGAGAATAGGGAGAAAGCTTTCATCAGTGAGAGGATTTTTGTAATCGAAAGCTTTCATAGGCATTAATGAGTAGCATATAAGATACTTTTTAAAAGCAAACTTCCTTTGGGAATCCATACATACTGACTAACAACCTCTTTAACCTTTCGTATGCCGGAACGTAGATCCACGCGAGACACAATGGCTTTTTAATTGTGTCTGTAATTACGGCATTCAACCGGTTAATATTACTGTAGAAGTAAAGATTACTCTAGCTTGGTCATCCCCCGTTGTTTGACACCCTAAGTATACGCTATACGTATCCATCTCCCAGCACCCAGATTTCTAGAGATATTTCTTTATAGTAGATACGGTGATTATTTTTTTATTGCTGAATGAGCCTGTTGTTTACCTCGATCACCCTTGATGGAAAGCTATGGATGAGATCTTTGATAGAACGAGCGTGCCTAGAAGACACCTAAGGCACTGGAACTCCCACGCATTGACGAAACACAGCAGGCTGCTTGACCTGTGGTTGCAAACCAGGCGTGCGTTAGCCCTACTATCGCAAGGGAAGAATTGGCCAGTCAAAAAGGTGTTGGGTGTGAATTTCCAGGATGCGCCGAGTGCTTGGTTCAGTTGAGTAACTGGCGGAACAAACTGCGCTACACGAGGAGGCTTTTTCATGCATCCCAAAAATTAATATTTCTTGTCCTTAATAATTTGTCTCATTGTGTTAAATCTACTCGCAATTATCGCAAAGTAGATAGCACACGTACGTTACTGAGTTTTTACCCTACTGTAACAACCAATGAGCGGTATAAATACACGACATTTAAATAAAGGCGTGCATAGGTACGCAATGTCCTAGACGTTATTATTTATTAGTGATTAAATTCAGCTGTATGAAACTATCGATTTATAATAATTTGCCAAAGGAGACTGTTAAAATTTGTATGGGAAGTGGTCTATGATCCAATAACGATACTGTATAGGTATTTCTGTGGGAATACCTCAACTATACCCTTGTGCAAAGGGGCATCAAAATCTAACCCGGCAGTTTTGAGAAATATAATACTTTAAAATTCACTTTTTTTGCTACATTTTTATATTCTAAAAACGTTTTAACGGGTATTTCTGACTTTATACTACTTAATTAATGTAGTTTTCTGCTAAACAAAGACACTTACCACCTCGACAGTGCTGAATTTCAGGTTTTTTTTTTTTGAAAAAATAGCACATAATGGTTGCAGATCAAACAAATCACATCACCTCTGGGTCGAAACATGATTTCATCATTCAATATTTTTTCATTTTATTTTGACGATTTATTTATAGCATAAATTGCTTAGCAACCATATTAACTGCTCAAGGACCGCGGGACACCGATCGGTGACCAAACAATAGAAAATCAATTGTGTCTCATTAGCGGAGTTTGACAGATTAAAGTAATCGAATCGCAACCTGTGAAATACTTATTAATAAGTTGTTCCGGTGGTCATCTGAGGTCTTCATCATTAGTACCACTTCACCAAATGGTGCTTTCCGAAAGCAAATGCACGAGTTACTTTATAGAATACCCAAATTGTTATAGCTGTGCCTATAATGTTTGAAGAGTTCCCTAGATTTTTCCAGGATCCAGGATCCAATCACCAGATCCTGACTTGGTGACTATGGGGACATTTGGGAAGCCGCTTTCAACCAAAAAAATTGTTTTTTAAATAGGTCTAGCCGTCTTCGTGTAATCGGTGAAAGGAAGAGGTTCTCAATTCGTAGGAATTACATTTTTTAAATATGTTTATATATTTAAAAAATGTAATTCCTACGAACTGAGAACCTCTCCCTTTTTTGAAGTCGGTTAAAATCGAAACAAATACTAAAATCTAGGAAAGAAACACATTAATTAAGTATTATAAAGTCAGAAATACCCTTTAAAACGTTTTTAAAATAAAAATGTTATCATGAAATTATGTATTCTAAAATATTATATATTTTAAAACTGCCGGGTCAGATTTTGATGCCACTTTGGACAAGGGTATAGTTGAGGTATTCCCACAGAAATATCGTAACAGTATCGCTATTGGTTCATAGACCACTTTTTAATGTTATCATGAAATTGTTTATTCTAAAATATTATATTTCTCAAAACTGCCAGGTCAGATTTTGATGCCACTTTGCATAAGGGTATAGTTGAGGTATCCCCACAGAAATATCGTAACAGTATCGCTATTGGTTCATAGACCACTTTTTAATGTTATCATGAAATTGTTTATTCTAAAATATTATATTTCTCAAAACTGCCGGGTCAGATTTTGATGCCACTTTACACAAGGGTATAGTTGAGGTATCCCCACAGAAATATTGTACCAGTATCGCTATTGGTTCATAGACCACTTTTTAATGTTATCATGAAATTATTGATTCTAAAATACTTATTATATTTCTCAAAACTGCCGGGTCAGATTTTGATGCCACTTTGCACAAGGGTATAGTTGAGATATCCCCACAATAATATAGTTACAGTATCGCTATTGGTTCACAGTCCACTTTTTAATGTTATCATGAAATTATTTGTTCTAAAATATTATATTTCTCAAAACTGCCGGGTCAGATTTTGATGCCACTTTGCACAAGGGTATAGTTGAGGTATCCCCACAGAAATATCGTAACAGTATAGCTATTGGTTCATAGACCACTTTTTAACAGTCTCCTTTACAACAGCTTTCTTTCAGTTTGTTTCTTGATGGATAGGCATAGAAAAGATGCAGTTCTAATTTGCTAAATAAACAAAATACTCACTTAACCACACAAGTAGGTACCATTGTGCATTTAAACATAAATAAATTACGCTTTAATCAATAACTGGTAAACATTAACAGACGTAATAATATCATGTTAGGTATGTCTGTTTTTCAATATTTTACTAAATGATTAGATTTTAAACAATCTATTATTACAATATTTATCATGACCATAGAAATGTACTTATATCTATGGACGTGACAGACGTGTGTTAGTGACAGTATAGAAAGATAAGTAAAAAAAATGGATGTTAGGTTATAAGGAACCTTCGATATGCGTAGAACAGACTTAAACAAAATTATACTTAGGTAATGATTGATTGCTGGATTGCTTTTTACCCGACTGCGCGACGCAAAGGAGTGGTAATTACCCGACGACGCAAAGGAGTGGTAATTACCCGACTGCGCGACGCAAAGGAGTGGTAATGTGTTTATCAGCCTATGTATGTATGTATGTATGTTCCTTTGAAGCACTATACAGACCAAACGCCTGGGCCGATTTTTATGATTCACACGTCAATCGATTCCTCTTAGTCCGGCGAGTGTCACTAAAGACATGACGTTAATGAAAATTTAATATGGCGACTACTGGACGCCATATTGTGAAAATGAAAAAAATTAAAGTCAACAAACTATGTCAAGTGGGATATCGTTGGATAGGTAATTTAAAAATATTTGTGGTTTGAGGAGACCGTTTTTTGATTAAGTACCTAAACCGTTCGTGACTTATCAAGCTTTAAAGTACCAATTTTCGTTAGAATCAAGTGTCCCCCCGGGTGCGTCTCATATCGTATATAGTTATTTAGTATACAAATTTCATTTCAATAACGTTCACAAGATATAATAAACGTGAGATATACGAACTGTTGATATAATTTCTTTACATATAACATTTATATACTCTAAAACTTACTTCGTATAACGTTATTGGACATAACGTTTATTTAATCGAAAATCATTAGGTCTATCATTTAAAATATATATTGATACCGTCATTGTGGTTAACACCCCGATTCAGAGCAATCCGACTTGGACAGCTTAGGTTAGAAAGATTTCGTGGCTTCGTGGCTTCCGAATTATTTCCGTTACCGTTACCGCACCCGAACTCTACGAACGCAATAGACGACGTAGGATGCAAGAGCGAGCGAAGGGCACCCCGAGGTTCGGTTTGGTTAGGTTACTTTAAACCCTTTACACAGAAATAGGGGCTACGCGAAGCGGGGCTCCGTCGACATAGGATGAAATGAAGTTTGAAGTTTTTATCAAATTAGACTAAATAGGTTTTATGTCTATTGAGTGGTATATCAAACGATTTTATATTAATTGTTATTCTTATAGAAATTAGTTACAAAAAAATTATATCAATTGTTTATTATATTAACTGATCATTATATCAAATAAAATTATAGGTTCAGTTGTTATATCTTGTAAATATTAGAGGTTTTGTAATTATATCATATATTACTTACCGTCCACCCCTCTACCAACTAAACGGTTGTAATTAGAAATTTAAATGTTACGGCAGTAGTACCTATATATTACGAAGTTTAAAGGAAAACTATCACACTTAAGTGGGATTTACAACTCATAACTAAAAAGAATAAAATAAAAAAAAAATAATTTAAAAAATCAAAAATCCCGACTGCGGTAAAAAACTTAAGTTAAAAAAAAACTGAAAAGCTAAAAACAAGCCCATTTTAAATTAAATAAAAGTTGGAAGCAGGCGGGACCCATTTGAGTTTGAAAATATAAAAATGGTATGGGTCCCGCCTGCTTCCAACTTTTATTTAATTTAAAATGGGCTTGTTTTTAGCTTTTCAGTTTTTTTTAACTTAAGTTTTTTACCGCAGTCGGGTTTTTTGATTTTTTAATTTTTTTTTTTTATGGATAGTAGGTACCTATTGATATCTAGTATTTATGTAAAATGGACACATCATCCCTATAAATTATACTAACAGATTAGTAGGTATGGTACGTACCTACCCAATTTCAATGACCTTCAAACGGATCGGTTGATTTTTTCACATACCTAAAAGACAGCACGCCTATAATTGTGCATTGAAAAAGTTCTCTAATAAATCAATACAGGATGAAATTGAAAACATGCGACAAATCGAAATGGGAGATTGTACTCATCATTATGAACAACTTTTACTATGGGACCAAACCTGAAATCGCGAAAAAAAATTCAGCTGTTCCCTACATTTATGTTCGCATAACTTGTCAAAATATAGGGAACAGCTGATTTTTTTTTTCACGATTTCAGGTTTGGTCCCGTAGTAAAAGTTGTTCATAATGATGAGTAAAATCTCCCATTTCGATTTGTCGCATGTTTTCAATTTCAACCTGTATATTATTAAGTATTTACTCCACAAAGCGTACGTCGGTCACACCCATATTTCGCCAGTTGATTATAAATGGATAAGTAATAACGGACAATCCAATTAGAACATACAGATGGCTTTATCCCGTACTGCTAAGCCTTACTTTATAGAAAAACCTATTTCCCAACCCGAGGATCAAACTCAGGACCTACTCAGCAGTCGTACGTGCTTGCCACTAAGTACTAACTGAAACAATGCAATTGATTTATCATTGATTTTAAAAGTTTCTTTGTACTTTTTGTAAGTAAGAAACACGAAACTCTCTTGCACGCCCATTATTTGTTTTCTTATTTGCATATGGCCTGACAAATAGGCTGAACTGTTTTATTTTAACTGTTTTATTTTTTTAGCTTTGAAGCATACCTACAGTCATTATCGATAGTTAACCTTTTCTTCATTGCATTTTTCCTGATAATATTCAATACAACTCATTGTGAATTTATAATTATTGTGATCGCAAGATGATTTAAGGCGAAAGCCCGTCTAAGTAAGTCTAGCCCGCGAAATTCAAATTTATATTTTATAAATTGACGTTTTTTTACAATTTGCAGGTCAGTATCAGGTTGCATGTTGATCTTAATTTATGATTCGTGGCTGTAACAAATATTTATTTATAGAATTATAATCATAAAAATCACGAATAAAACTTTCTAAGTTCATACTTATTACCCTATTGAATGGCTATTTCATGAAATCATGACATTTGAGGCCAATTATAACTGAAGGAGTTATATTGCTGATTCTAATTATCATAATTATGTAAAGCCCCAGACGGATATGGCGGGACGAGCTGGACTCCTTTCATAAAAATTGGTCCTGGTGGAAAGAGAGTAGGGAGGCCTTTGCCCAACATTGGACATTAATGGCTAATAAAAAAAACTCAGGCCTTAGCGCAAGTTCTGGTTTTAATAAGTAGTCAAGGAATTTATTCTCACGTTTTTAGATAAAAAGTGATGACCGTGAGAAAAATTGAAAGTTTAATCTTGATAAATAATTGAGAAATAAATGATATTTTAAATTGTTAAATAATAATTACAAGACGTTTGACAATGTATTAATGAAATAGCTTTACAATTGATAAAGCGACTAAATGAAAAATTCAAAATCATTCAATTTTGAATTTTTCATTTAGTCGCATTATAGGTATAACCGAAAACACATAGAAATCAAGCAAGATATATTGCTAAATTCTTGCAGTTAACAAAGTCATGAAAATGTATATGAAACTGTTAAATAGAAATAAGAAGAATATACATTTATGATTTCATATAACTTATAATAAATAATAAACATCTTCCATCATTATCAATCAGCTATAGTTATTTTCTAAATTACCTAAGTATAGCAAAAACGACAATTAACGCAAGTACAAAAGATTTGAGTCTTTACATACCTTAATTTAAATGCGGACGGTGTTGCTTCTTTAGTCTTATTATGTAAAGACTTGTGGTAAGTACATACTTTTACAAAAATATTTGAAATTATGCGGGTGTCTCCCGCGAGAGACGAACGTGAACTGTTGCGAAAGCCGTCATAATGCTATAAATATAATCCGTAAAACGTATTTGACCGGAAAGTTTCGCCGCGCATCTTCAGTGATCTCCTCTTCGCACTACGGTGTACTACGGTAGAGGAGAGTCCCTTCGCAACGGTTACTATCACTACTCACGCGGCACTTCACAGAAAATTCACTCTGTTACTTGTGTTATAGCTGAGATTTACCTTATTACAAACCATATTTTTTATATTAACAACATCACACATTTTCACATAGCTACATTCATTTGAATTTTTTTCACATTTTATACTAACATATATATATATATATTTTAACTCTTATAAAACTCATGTCTCACTCCTAACACTCTCTCAGTCAAACTAACATTAATAGTTAGGTAATTCGATATTAATTAAAAAGAAAGATAAACTAAAGTGATATTTAATGTGACCACAACCGCTTTTAACATAGTGAAAATAGAATTGAGATAATTATTATTTTTAACATTTCACGGAAGTTTTATGATTATTAAGTATCTAACTATTTCTTCCAAATATATATATCTGCTACAAAAATAAACTACTTATTAGTGTTAACGTTCGATAGAGTGAAGGCTCCAAAACGATCAGGCTGTATTGATAGAGTGTATACGATCTAGATAATGAACAAAAGCCGGATGAAATTCTACGCTACATTATATATTTTTGAACAATAGATTGTGTCAGATAGGTACTTACTTCTTGTCACGTGTACCATGTAACAAATACCTACACAACAACTACACGCATGACTGGATTTTTTCAATAGTTACTATTACTGTCTATTTGTACAATGTGCCTAAGGTAAATTCCAATGGAATCATTATACCTAAATAAATTCTCATATACTCATGATCTGCTCTCTTTTTTACTTACGGTATTCAGGGCCAAACTTGGAAGATTTTTTATCAAAAAGAGTTATTCGTTATGTTATGAGTTTATGCTATCAAAAAAAGAATCAGCCATCTACATCTTTGACTCAACAATGAAATATTTATGTGCACAAAAAATATATATACGTACTTTATAAGGTGTAATTTTAATAGATTTTCATATTTAGTTGTTAGATAAATCAATATTTTTGTGTCGTGCCAATTCTGGTGTCAACAATATATTAGAAGCTATCAGGATTAAATTAAGGTCTCTTACATTTTTAACCGACTTCAAAAAAGGAGGTTCTGTATTCGACCCGTATACATGTATGTTTGTATATCCGCGATTTTCTCAAAAACAAAGAAACCAATTTTGATAATTCGTTCATTAATGTGATCTACATACTTTTAAGAAGGTTTTGTGTATGTATAATACTCGTACATTAGGTAATTATTCTTATGTACGAAGTTATATACATAAATGTACTGCATCTCCGGCATTTCTATGCGAATTTTGATGATTCTTCTAGTCGGTGTCTTCAATTTTTCAATGCACTAGGGTACAACTAAAAAGTGAAAAAAAAACAACCGACTTAAAAAAATACTACAAAGTGATAAATAACTTTAATTTCGGAAGTCGGTGCCAAAAGACGAAAATGCGGAACCAACGACACCGACTTCCGAAATTAAAGTTATTTATCACTTTGTAGTGTTTTTTTCTTAAGTCAGTTGTTCTTTTTTTATGTAACTGGATACTCAACTTCTTATTAAATATTCAATAAAAATTCAAAAACAAAAATTTCCACTAAAATTAGGTAAAGAATCATAGTTGTTGAAATTCACTGAACTATTTTTGTTAAAACTACAGAAAAAGTTTAAAACCACAAGTTGATGGTATGAATAGCATCTATTAATAATCATTTAGCTATTCCAACGAAATAAAAAAATCCTTTGTAACTCGAAGGAGAAGATGTATATTATTTTAATGTAGGTAAGTAATTGGCAAAAAATATATAAAATTCACGGTCTATTTGTAATGAATATTTCTAGATACCAATAATAAACAATAGTCAATTAAGTGCTCGCGTTCTATTTAATTGTTAGGTACTGGCAGAATACGCTTGTTTGTTTAGATATTTATTGTCTACATAAGTAATTACACAATTGGTAAAATCCCACAAACACAAAGCATAGTTGAAAATTGTGTCACTAGCCTATAAAAAAGGCCGGTAGTCTTTTAGAAGCGATAAGTAATGCTAAATATATTTTTTTTATTGCAATGACCCTAGTCCATTACTTATCTTATTAGTCCCCTTAGTCTTTCTCTGGGTGAGTATGGTAATGCTAATGATGACGACGATGACGACGGATTCGGGTTTCCCCAGGAAAATCCCATACCAACACACGAATGCATGACCCTATTCGAAGTCATCGGAGGTGTGGTCATAACTTACGCAATTGTGGCATCACCTCATCACATCCAAGTGAGTAAAACTCGTTTGGGATTATAATTATTTTTAGTAGGTAAACATCGCGAAGGTACGGTCCTTAGTTCGTAGTATTTATTTATTTAGGGACAACAAACAGTAGCGTAATAATAAGTAAACATAGGTTAGAACTTAATAATAGAGATCTTAATAATATTTAATATTCATTTAAATAAAACAATCTGAAATGAAATGTTTACAGTTTAGTAGTAGGTCACGGCCGATACCTATGGAATGAGGGAAAAATAATATATTATGAGCTGCAAGAAAGATCTGAACAAAACATATACCTGCTATTTGTGCCTACTTTATCCACCACGTGGTATCAGCATTGCGCATGCCTTTACGGAGAGCAGTGGTGGCGCAGTGGTGACGGTCCCGACTTACGTGTCGTAGGTCGTGGGTTCAAACTCAGACAGGCGCTTTTCTTTGTGTAAATAATTTTATCATCACTGCTCTCAAAACGAGTCCGCGTATCACTGGTCAGTTTCCATCAGTCGTCAGTTTATTTAATTCGCCAGTTTCGTTGATTAGTCAGTTTCACTGATTCGTCAGTTTTACCGATTAGACAGCCGGTGAAGAAAAACATCGCGAGGAAACCAAAAATTCGAAGACATGTGACATCTACCAATCCGTATTGGACCCGCGTAGTCGGTTACTGCCCACTCCCTCTCGATGAGAGGAGGCCTGTGTCCCAGCAGTGGGGACAATATAGGCTGATTATGCGTGCTTTTAGGTCGTCGTCACACAAAACTAAAACTTAAAAAAAAAAATACTAAAATGTTTTGCCCCGGGTTCATCAATATCGAAGATACACGCAACGTTATAAGATTACATACAGGCGTAAGCCTGTATCTGCGTGCTGTAAAGCAAATAAGAAAACCTGTTTTTGAATCCATTTTCACGTTATATGTTCGTACGGGAAAAACCAAACTTTTTTAGAACACGTTTAATTGTTTTGCATTGTTGATTTTGGGATGTA
Source organism: Amphipoea lucens (assembly GCA_947508005.1). Taxonomy (NCBI): domain Eukaryota; kingdom Metazoa; phylum Arthropoda; class Insecta; order Lepidoptera; family Noctuidae; genus Amphipoea; species Amphipoea lucens. The sequence goes on from OX382358.1 coordinate 11,716,038, forward strand.
CGTGTCCTCTAGCATTGATCATCTTGACGTCAGGTCCACGACACTGTTTTGTGTACAGAACAAACGTAGATATTGTACTATGCTAATGTATTCTACTCTAAGACATATTATGAACGTCACGACTCACGATCTCTATTAATTTTGCTAGTTATTATTGCCTTCGAGCAATGAAGCGTTTATAATTTGTACCACAATAAAACAGATAAGAATATTATTATAACTCATCATTCATTATCGTTTTGCATGAATCATCTAGGTACAGGCCTGAAAATTCCCCCAAAACGCACATTATATTCCATACTCTATTTAGCTAGGTACTAATATATTCTAACGAGTAAGTTGTGCCGGTAACGATACCTAAATGAATAACAATAACATTGAAATATTTCGACGCTGACGGCACATACAGGCGTATCTCACAATTAAACTCATTTTAGACTTTTTATGAGATACGCCTGTATGTGCCGTCAGCGGCGATATGATCAATAATTCCAATTAGTAAACAAAACTAACATAATTAAACTAATAACTTCTTAATAAAAAAATACGATATTTAACAATATGTTGCTAAATTTGAAAATTTTTATCAAAATCGAAATGTTTTGAGGTCCACTGAATCATTTACCATTACTATGGCCAAATGAGATGGAGGCAAACAACAAATGTGAGTACACATATTTTTGCTTATACAGGGTGGCAGGAACATCGACGCGCAATCTGTAACCATGAATTCAGTAGATGATTCTAGCGAAGAAACTTTCCGTCGGTTATAAAAAAAATGCTGTTTCATAGAAACGTGCAATACCAACACGGCTGCAATTTTTTTTTAATAACCGAAGAAAATTTTCAACGCAAAGGGTTTCAGAATCATATACTGAATTGTGCGTCGAAGTCCCTGCCGGCTGCGTGTATTTTAAAATCTTTGCTATAATTGGTTGCTCTTTTTCTTTTTAACTTCGCGGTCTATTAGCATGAAATGATTTTTATAAATACCTCTTTCAGATTGCCTTCAATTATCATATATCGAGTTTTTAGAAAAACTTAACTTTGGTTTGCAAAGCGTTGTCTCTGTCACTCATACGCGTGGCAGTCTTTTTCTAAAGTTCGATGTGTCTTGTTTACGCCCGAGTATTCCTACCTACTTACTTAGGTTTTCGATACGAAATATATCTTTACGTTATAGCGTGTAGGTATTTAGATCGAGTAGGTATTGAAATTTTGCATGGGACAGCTGATGAATTTTTCGCGATAACGATGGTGGTTCATATACATGGAGAAAATTGTTCAGTTTGTCGTTCTGTACCACATACACGCTATAGAACCACAGTTTTAAAAGAAATACTACTAGGTACCTACTGCTAAGGTAACTTTTCTTGTCTAGTAAATTAAGGTCTAGTTTGACTAAACTAGACCAACTTTCTGGACTTTTCTAGGACTGACTTGTCCTTGAAAAGTCCAAGTCTAGAAAATTGAATTAAAAATTGAATATTTTTCAAGCTACCACATGATGCCCTGTATTGGTCAGGTAAAAAAAGAAAGAAAACACGTTTATTTGCGGCAAACATGACGCAGAGAAAGAACACAAACACAAAAAGAACAATTTGGGGAAAAATATGCGTTACATCCACACATAACGGCCATCGCTCAGCATTATGAATAAAATAATGAGAAAGTAGAATACTTAAATCTCAATTTTAAAACTGGCTTAAACACAGTTAATTAATTAACTAAATCCCATAGATCTGTGTTAGTGACAGGATAAATGTCAGTCATCAAACCAGAACTTTACCGCGGCTGATTGTTTCATCAGCAAGCTTGGCACCATCGGTACCTACCTACTTTATTAATTAGGTATATTATTATGTTTCTTTACTGTGCAATGTGCACATAGTAAAATTGTTATAATTATACCATTATTATACAGTGAATAATTTTCTATATATAAAACGATGTTATTAATGTAGGTAGGTAGTATAAATTATGGATTATAGTAAAACGAGATTTTATTGATTGTATTTTTTTATTATTAAAATATAAAAATAGCAGAAACGAAGACTTATCTATAAACTTATTGTGTAACTATAAATAAGCACAATCATACGAATGTGTGAATTTACAAAAGCGTACAAGCGAGCACTTAGAAGTTTTATAATGTGTAGGTATTGCACTGGGTATATTATTTACTATTTTGCTACACGTAACGTTGTGGACAGGTTGTCTAACCACGCCTGTGGTCAGTTTATGACATGTAACAATAGTCATGGTCTATGTTTGTGAACAAAACATACACTGATAAAGGTATTTAAAATGATGTCAGACAAAATATTATAATGCTACAAGGCCATGGCTTTAACAAAAACACAGATGCTTTAGAAATAAGATCAATACACGTAGACAGAAAAGATTGATGACTTCTTTCTATAAATAGTGGATTTACTGAATGTAACGTTCCAGGATAAAGTTTTGTTTTACATTGCTAGAATCGACTTCCTACTTAACTGACTCCCATCGGCACTGTAAACTATTTACATAAAATATACCGTAATGGTAAATCACAATATTATATGGATAGTAAGATAATGTCATGATATACATACGTATATGATCTACTTTACACAATACTTGAACTGATGACATGAAACTACTTCAATTATTTGAATAGTGCATCTAAGGAGACACCCTGTATACGACATGTCGGAACCTTTAAAATATTGTTTCGTTTTCAATTGTCATTATTTGGAGATATTTGATTGTATTCGATAACAAAACTTTATTTACACATACGAGCATTTTATAATTAATTAGATACTAATCATGAATTTTATATGAAGTAGTTTCACCAAACCTGACTTATAAATAATGTTATTAACTGCGAAAATTTATAATTAAATGCCTTTTCGCAGTTTCTTGACTAATTATGAAAATTAGTGTACTAATTACATTTTAAATTGAAATTTCAGGAAAATTAACTGTAGATACCTACGTCACTAAAGCGGCTAGTACTTACCTAATAACTGAAATTTTAATCGAATAATTACGATATTTTGTAACTTTAAGTTTGTTTATGGTCATGTTTATGTCATACATGTAGACTAGACCTTACGATCTCGTGATATAGAGATTTAAATTAATAAAAAATCCTTATAAAATGTAATGTGTTCTACTTAAATAACGATTTGAAAATAGAGAACTCTTCTTAAAATACCTTGTATAATTTACTAAAATGTTAGTACACTCTACAACCACAATGGTTAAACAATAAAATTCTAAGATAACATCGACGTGGAGTTTAAAATGTATATCAAGTAAGTACATAATGCATGGGAAAACACTAAGACTAAAAAAGTAAGGCTCGCGTCACCAATGTTCTACGAACTTTGAAACTTTTCCTTGGCCTAAATCGATAACGTCATATTCATTAAATATTTTATCAGTTAATGCAGTAGGTAATGTCAATAATACTATGTAAGACAAGGTTTTTCCTGTAGTTACAGAAAACTAATCATAAACTAGGGTAACAATTAGGTATGTTGTTTATCTTTAAAATTTTAATGGCAAGATTTTCTTACATTTTTGCCACAAATTTCTAAAGCAGAAAGCGCTGAAATGCAAACTATACGCTGAATGAAAATAGTGAGAAAAGCTTTCGGGACTTATACTAAGGTTGATTGGAAAATTGAAGCAGGTAGAGAGGTAAGTATTATAAATATCTTAGAGATTATAAAGGGCAGTGGTGGTTTTGTTATCTGCATTCAATATATTTATTTGGTGTATCTACTTAGGTAAATAGCCAATATCATTTATTAAACCTATTTTGAAATGTTTTTATTTACAAATTCATACGAATTATCTTGGAATACCATAAAATATGGCACAAGCGAAAGCCTTGTTGATTAAAAATATAAGTTTTTAATTTAATTTAAAAATACGAGTAATATTATATATTGTAGTTTGTAACCCTGAAAAGTCCTACTTGTTTATGTAATTTATTTAAGTTAGGCACTAAATGAAGTGTTTTATCGAAATTAAGTAAGCTTGGCACTTTGGCAGTGCAATAATTTAAAAGTTGACACCTTTCCAAAGTTGTTAGTCAGCGATATAATATGATTACAGGTTTATAATTTCTAGGAAAAAAATTAAGACATTGTTGCCTTGCTTCTCTACGTTTGTTTCACTCATTCATCATTCATTTCAGCCGAAAGACGTCCACTGTTGGACTTAGGCCTCCCCAAGCATCGCCTATTCCCGCGGCCTTCACAAGGTGGCCTCCACCTCGTGGGAGGTCTTCCAACGCTACGTCTTCCGGTAATCTTTCGGTAAGTTTGTTTACTGAAGTAATAAAAGTAAAAACTTCTAAGATATGTTCTAATAAAATTTATTTTGATTTCAAGCATTCCAGCATTATCTTAACACACATGTTTCCATTCATATTATACCCCTTTATTGATTTCACCCGCGGAATATTAATGTTAATAAATTATAATATTATAAATGAAAAGTATTAAACTAGCCTCTTCTTCTCACTGTTGTATTAAACGGACCGAGAGCGAGTATTTGAGATATATTTATTCGATCGATGTTATTTTTATGCCAATCAAAATATCTAAGATATACCCATAGCACAACTCCAAAGCCAGTTATGAAAATGATAAATAAAACAGACATTGTATACAGGCATCATCGACGTGCAAACTGAAACCATGAATTACACATGATTCTAAAAGTATTCAGCACATGAAAATCATTCAGCATATTAGCTGTTGAATACATTTTGACCACATATTATGTATTGCATTTTTCAATAAAACAGCTGATATTTTTTTTTGATAACCGACGAAAAATTCCTAAGCTAGGGGGTAGAGTAGAAATTTTAGCTAATTTTCATTGGTTCAGAATCGTGTGCTGAATACATGGTAGGTAACGGTTTCCACGGCAAGGTCTCTGTCACCCTGTATACTGTCAGCGCTATTGAAAGAAGTTATCCATACTAATACTAATTATAAATGGGAAAGTGTATCTGTCTGTCTATTTGTTACCTCTTTACGCTTAAACCGCTGAACCGATTTAGATGAAATTTGGTATAGAGATAGTTTGAGTCCCGGGAAAGGAAATAAGTTTTTATCCCGATATTCCCACGGGATCGACACTTATGCGGGTGAAACCCCAGGGCGCTGCTAGTAGACAAATAAATGTAGAAAAATGGCTAGCGAGAAACACGTTATTACCAGCTATAACGTGACGAAGATAAACGAGTGTTCGTGCTACGGGCAGTGTACCTATATGTATATATCCGGGTGTAAGTAAAGTAGGTTAACGTTACTACGACCATTAAGTAATACTCATTTCTATTGTACAACTTATTAGAGCAATAGTTATCAATAATACTTATACTAGAAGATCAATCGGAACGGACAACACAAAACTCGTATTCATTTAGAATACGGTTTGCGGTTACTCGGTCAAACGTTTATAATTTTTTCACTGGGTTTAAGGTCAAACAACGTCTTTGTTAAATTTGAATCGTGTTGTGATTTTGTAAACAACTATCAATTCAAAAACCTTCTGCATTTTTTATTTTACAACGATAGGTACTGTCCCCTTTTTTATAAACGTTGCTAAAAGTTAAAGACATTCAGACGTCAGAAATGTATGGTTAAACAGTGGTGGTGGTGTACATAATAAAGAGTATTCTATTCTAATCACTGCTTAACTTTAAGCAATTTTTTGTAAGCAACTGATAACACACAATCTGACCGCATCCAAATGAATGAAACAGCTCTTTTATTTTTGCTTATTTGGATGTATCGTGATCGAATTCTTTGCTAAGTGAGTGTTGCATAAAATGTAATTATACCGAGATGGTTGCTACAAAAACATTTCGGAATATAAAGGAGGTTGTTGTGATGTTGATTTTTTCTTTGCCTGCTTCAGTTGCTCGTCTCAATTAATTAATTTATTTAGTTTGTTACAGATATCTACATTGTTTTGCGATGGCACTTACAAGAATTTTGAATTTCAGGCGCAGTTTCTGGCCAGAGCTTGAGCAGAGAATGATTCAAAAATATAATCATTTCTCATTACCGACTTCACAAAAAGGAGGAGGTACTATGTTCGGCTGTTTGTATGTTTTTTATTATCATCATTATTATTTTTATTTTGTATGTTTGTTCATCGAATACTCCGCCAATTGTCGATGGATTTTCAAAATTCTTTTTTTGTTCAAAAGTAGATAGTTCTGACGTGGTCCCATTGTCACCAAGTTAGGATCTGATGATGGGATCTTAGAGAAATCGAGGGCAACCCTCAAATTTTATAGGCTCACTTATTGTTTTTCGCATATTTTATGAAGTATCTTGTTTATTTGCGTATGGTTGTCACCATCTCAGGTAGCTGGGCTTATGATGGAAGGTACAACTCCTTAACAGCAAGAAGTTACTCAAACAGGCAAGGACTGTTTTAGTAAATTGTTTTGATGTTTGATAGGGCATTTGTCACATTTGGTCTCATGATCATCAAGTCATGACCTGATGCTGCAGTCAGGATAGTCTGCAGAGTACCTAACTCCTCGACAACTAACAGCAGATATATCGTGTTTAGGCTCATTGAAAAGGGCTCGATGTGTGGATAAACGTACTGTTAATGAGGAACACCGAAGTACATAGAGACCTGATGCTGAAGCCAGGAGCATCAGAAAAAAGTACAAACCTTGAAATAACAGCACCGTAGTCGTGTTTGGGCTCATTTTAAACAGCACTAAATTTTAAGTTCAATGCAATGTTGACATAAGTCTGGCCTGATGCTGCAGCCAGGATTATCAGCTTCTAGTCTAAAAATATCAGGTCAGGATTTGATGATGAGATCCTGGAGAAATCGAAGGAACTCTTCAAATATTATAGGCACACCTATAGCGATTTGGGTATTTTTTATAGTAACTCGTGCACTTGCTCTCGGAAAGCACCATTTGGTGAAGTGGAGCTGATGATGAAGACCACAGATGGCCACCGGAACTACTCAATAATATCTAAGTATTTCACGGGTTGCGATTCGATTACTTTAATATGGTTGCTAAGCAATTCATGCTCGTCACAATGTGAATAGTGATATGGAGCTGATGGTGGACCTGGAGAACTCAACAATTAACTTTCCTGCATCGGGAAAAGCAATATTTTGTTTGTAAAAGGCGATGATCACTAGGCTATTGTAACTTAGATAAATTATAAGCAGACCCACTAAAAAGCGTGAAATAAAAACTTTTTAAGAAAAAAAAACCGACTTCCAAAAAAACACTACAAAGTGAAAAATAACTTTAATTTCGGAAGTCGGTGGCAAAAAACTAAAATACAGATCCAAAGACACCGACTTCCGAAATTAAAGTTATCTTTCACTTTGTAGTGTTTTTTTGGAAGTCGGTTTTTTTTTCTTAAAAAGTTTTTTTTTTATTAATGAGTCCTGGTTTTTGCTTTTTTTAAACAATAAGTTCATATTAATAATTAAACTAAGCTCAACATGGTTTTAGACATCTTAAATTCATTCAAGTTTTCGATTTACCACTCAAATGAGAGCAGGTAATTAATACGAGGCTTGGTTCTTTTTCACACTCTGACAACTGAAACAAAAAATATTTGTGCCACCGCTTAACAATAGAGCTACTATATTCTATTATTGTTAACTGACGTATTTTCACATGGAGGCTGTGTTTTGTTTGGCAGTGAATGTCAGCAGTTGTTGGCTGGCATAATGCTTTCATGAAGCTTGCATAATGCTAGCACGATGCTTGCACAAAGCATGTGTTAGTGCAGAGCACTTAGCGTGGCGTTGAACTGCGGCGTGCGCGCGGCGCGGCGGAGCACGTGCGGCTGCAGCGACACGAAGCCACTGTCCACCACGCGCATAATACGGATGTTCGTCTGCAAGAGAAAATTTAGTGAGTCTTTAGACAAAAAAAATATTGAAATGAGTCAATTGACAGGCTATTTTTAAGGGCAAAGCTTTTACCATTAACCTAAATGTAACAATACAGACACAATAGACATATTAGTATAAAGATAAGATGTGAACACAATAGACATATTAGTATAAAAAAGGTTTAGTTTAGATCTGGTCATTTTTATAGCGTAGTACAGACCTCGTGCTTGGAGGCGGAGCGGCGGAAGAACTTGTGGAAGCGCGTGGAGAGCGCCCACACGGCGCCGTTGTCGCGCTCCGCCCAGCGCACCTCCGCGCAGAACTGCAGCTTCTCCGCGTCCTGCGCCAGCACTCTGCGGGATGGACGAACCGAACATACATCATCATACATTTTTCAACAATATGTAGACTTTTCATGTGTGAATCAGCAGCAAATCTCGTAGGTTACGCTTCATTCTGATTTACCAAAATCCTAGAAAAAGAAATAGACAGAAGTTACCTACTGTCTGTTCCTACAGTATCTGATGAAACTCTAAACAAACTCTGTTCAGTCTAAATGAATTCTTACGCAATCATTCACTTTACATCTTTCTTTTGATTATTCTTGTTTCAACTTATATTTTACTTTTTCCAACAATTACTATTTGAATAAATATAATAAAATGTAAGTAGGTTATAAAATTAACCTCAATAGTCAAATGAAAAAAAAAATGAAGTATAAGGTGATTTATTAGTAAAATTTCGGGTTCAAATAATGTAATTAAAGCATACATTTTCTAAGTTGCCACATCCACAGGCAGATGGATCGATTAAATACGTGATTAAAGAGTAGGTTTAAAACATCACAGCCAGCCACCGCATTTTTAAGCTAAAGTTCAAAGGTTCACTCGCTTCCATACTGTTAATAATAAAGGCGTTACGTTATATAACTCTAAGTGCAATGCCAAGGTCAACAGTCGATGATCGTTCTAAGATTTGATTACTAAACGAGTTAACATAAGTGTATTGCTACTTATGAAGATTACGTGATGAGTAATTGACCCATGAATTGACTCACAAATGCGATACAATCATTTAATTACCCATTTCCCGCTGCATCCTCTATTTCAACGAACTTTCATCACAGCCATTCTTGCACCGCGTGCATATTAATCTGAATCCGCAATCAATCGGAATTTCCCACGTTGTTGAGCAAAAACTGACCCGTAATAAAAAGGAAAACTTTAAACATAATTACCCTCCTTCAAACGTTATCAATGACTCATGGAATGAATTAATAAGTACTACTTATCGGGAATCGTGTATTTAATTTTTTTTTTAAGATGGAAATATGAGGAAACAGTAAAAATTATCAGGCGGGAATACCGTGTCGGAAAATGCATAGTTATCTTGTGAGTGTATTATTGCTTACAGACACGTCGAATAGCCGCAGACTTGAAGTGGATATGAGACGCAGTACTAATTAACTAATTTAATCTGAACCATTTATCAGTGCCAGGCAGAGAAAACTTTCAGCAGGTGCGAAGTACGAGTATGTAAGAGGTACGAAGGAGCCAGCAGCGTAGCACCAAAAAAAACCTATTTTTTTTTTCGCTATGGACATAATTTTTCTATTTCTGAGCACTAAAAAGAGGACCGTAGATTATTTGATCTCTGTATGAGCCCTGTTCTTGATCAACTGCACTACGGGTGCGTCATTCGTCCAAATATCAGTTTTGAGTGTTTGAGTTGGCAAGGAATCTCGTTGTTTTATATTTTTAACCGACTTCAAACGTCAATTTGTTTGCACGTGATTCTGTGACAAATAAATGTATTTTTCCTGCTTACTTGTGCGTGTTAGTGATGGGGTTCCAGGCGGCGATGGCGGTCTCGGTCAAGGGGCTGAAGATGATAGTGTCGTCTCGCGGGTCCACCGTCACGCCGAGTCCCTGCGACGACTTGCGCCCCACCAGGTTCACGGGCAGGTCCGTGCCCTCCGCCGGCGGGCCCGACGCCAGCACGGCCGTGGACACGCTGAACACCCTGCAATCATAACGACGTTCATAAGAGACTGCTTCAAATTAGGAGTGAATTATGAATTGAAGTTTTTATTTATCTCTATCTTGAATTAACGAGCTGTTAAAGTGCCACCCACTTTCCTGACTGGATTGTTGATGTGGCCCGAGAACCGTCAATTAGGACACCTTACATGCTTTTAACCTATGTCCTAGTGCTAAAGCTACGAGGCTAGTAGTTTTAGGTAGGTTCTCGTCAATAGCCTGTAGCTGGTTGTGCGGTATCCTGCGCAGGAGAGTGCGAGCCCCACAATGCTATCCATGAGGGTGATCCTCTCTCCTCCGATGTCGTGTTCGCCCAGAGTCATTCACACACACGGTACAGTGCTAGGCCAGTGGCTGGTAGTACAGCAAGCCTTGCGCAAGAGAATTCGCGAGCGCCACGACACCATCCATGAGCGTGAACCTGTCTCTGTCGTACTCGCCCAGAATCATTTAAATACACGGTATAGTATAGTGCTATGTACTTTACCTGTCGGTAGCAAGTGGCTGGTAGTACAGCAGGCCTTGCGCGGGGGAGTGCGCGAGCCCCACAATGCCGTCCATCAGCGTGAACCTCTCGCCGCCGATGTCGTACTCGCCCAGGTCGGGGTCGGGGTACATGGAAGCGTGCGTCACTCGCCACGCGTTGTCGCGCCTACCATCGTAAACGATGATACCTGAAAATACGTGAATAAAACGATTAATCGCAATCTATCAATCGATTTACCGATTCAATGCTCACTAGAAATTAATTACCTATTTCAACGAATTAATTTCGACTAATAATCCGATTATCACTGGTCAATTTAGTGAGAGATTTACCATAATAGGTGATGTTTAAAAAAAAGTTAATTATGTTAATTGGTCCAGCCTTAAACTACTAATTCATCACTTGCATTGTTCTTATGGTGGACGCAACAATGAAGACAAAGTAAGGAGGTACCTAAGTGTGTAAATCTATCGTCTTCCCAAGCAGTCGTTAAATATCTACATATTAATTGTGGGAAAATGTTGCCTACGAGCAACAGGCACCAATACGTACCTACCTACACGATAACCTGTAATTCTCATATAACTTAGGTCTTGTTTTCATGTCTTGAAACCAGAATTTACTGGCTTCAATTTTAGTAGCAAATAGTCAATTAATCCGGTTTTAATCAGTGTTTACATAATCATCTTCCACTTCTACTAATTATTTGAAGTACCTGCATATACACACAATCATTATATTTTCTGTAGTTTTACATTCTTATAATATAAAGTTTCGTTATAATATAAAGAACAGGCACTCCGCACTGTCCCGTGAAATCCATTTCGCTGGTAAAATGTACAAACATAACAAGCAGAAACTGATAGAAAAATGAAAACCACTGCTGTTATCTTATGTTCAATCAAGAAAAGAGATAAGTATGCAAGATCGTCGGCTATAGTTGAAGTTTAGTAATAAACCTATGGATGTTGTCGACTGAAATTTAATTTGATAAATGAGCTATTTGTTTTCTATTAATAAAATTAATTTTTATTCGAGAACATCCATCGGTTTCTTACTAAACTTCAAATATATCCCACGAGACCCTGCATCTTTATCTCTTTTGTTGACTGTACATTTGATCAGTATCTATACATAGATAATTATATTCCTGCGTACTCGGTTACATTATTTTCATAACTGCCACAATGGTCCAATATCAATACTGCACTATCAATAAATTAATAATTACCTATATCCTATAGGTATCTCTAATATCAATAGTAAGATAATTATAGACTAATGATTTCTTTTATAAACACTAATAATAAATGACAGTTCATTAACAGATACTAATTCGTTCAAAGGTGGATTTTGGGGTCATTATATTGCGGGACCATGATCGAGTAGTATTTATCGATATCCATTTATTTGAACCGGTTGTCACGAATTGCGTACCTACTTGGTCCACTCACGAACCTGATAAAAAGTCGTGGTTAAAACCTGCTATTTTAGTGTATTTTGCTGCCACGCTATTATTTGCAGAAAAACCTAAAGTCTATGTTCTGTACTTTTCGTCCGATACGTACATTTTGAAATATCTGAGAGCACCGTAAATGCTCTTCTTTGGTCTCTCTCTGCTGTTTATGATCATTGTTGCTCTGCTTAGCCCGTTGGATAATCATCATCATCATAATTTCAGCCGCCAGACGCCCACAACTGGTTCCCGCTACCTTCACCAGGACACCCGTCCATCTTGTGGGGGCCTACCAAGACTGCGCCTTTGTTGAATACACAGGTTGAATAATAATCGTAACCAAAAGGGCTCAAGCGGCACTACTGCTTCTAAATTGTACGTTTCACACTAAACTGTTATAATGTTATGCAATGACACAGTTTCTTGAAATAACAGTCCGTCAATTTAATTAGTATTTGTTGCGACTTTGCGAGTACGTTAGCAATTGCATCACTTTTTCGGAGAAAGCAGGGTTTTGGTCGACACAACACGCTTGGGTGGTCACTAAATACTGAAACACATGCGTTTAACTTGCAATTATTTTATGTGCCACTTACTACAGACAGCTGCTAATTATTCGATGATTAATATTCACTATGAATACTCAATTGGCTATTTAAAAGTGGCCATAATTTATTTAAACTGATTTCATCCGCTTAGATATCAGCTCATGTGCCGTAACGATTATGATATACCAATAAAATATGAATTGAAGAGTGAGCGCAAAATGTAGGTACATTTAATTAAATGTTGAGAAATTGGTTTGTAAGTCATAATAAACACGATGTTACTGCTAGTTTTTAATTTTGTAAATAAAGTGGTTGACTTGAGCACAAGAAAGAAGCAGACCACCTACAAGATTGTAAAATTATGTTTGAAGTGTTTTTTTTTTGTTTTTGGTTGTGGCGAACAGCGTGAATGAAACTAGAACAACAATAATCACATTGAGTAGATTAATATATACCTAACACGCATTATACAATAGAATCAAAAAACTACAATGGCACATTCATAACGGGACCAAGTTGTACTTTTGTAATTACGTACCTACCTACTTAAACGCGTGTGAACATTTTAAAGGAATTTATAAAGAGCATTTTTTTTATTACCCATATGCGAAGGTTTTGCAGCCACATAATTTGCGAAATCATGAATTCTTTTATTTAAAACTGCTATTAGTCTATTACTTGACAGCTAGGTACTTATAGTGTAGCTAGTTATAACAATTGTTCGGTCGATATATACCTAGGTACATAATATATCAAGTGAACACAGAGAGAACAAAATATTACATGTTCGATGTTGTGGTATAATCTAATACGTACAGAGAATGACACAACTACCACAATTTGACCACATTAAACATTGATTAATTACTCGTAGTAATCAATGTTTAATGTGGTCAAATTGTGGTTGCAAGATCAATAACATATTAGGTATAACCTGCTCTACTCAATTTCACTTGCTCTTACACCTTGCATCGTCTCAATCGCAGAACAACAACGAGTGGTTCTATAGTCTTCGACTTATACAAAGACAGCGCATTTTGCCCTATATTATCTAGTTTCATACTCCTTAGATATATAGAGCGATGAATGCGCTTGCATACATACCTACACCATCATCATCAGCCTATAACGTTCCCACTGCTGGGACACAGGCCTCCTCTCTGTGAGAGGGAGTGGGCCGTAATCTACCACGCGGGCCCAGTGCGGGTTGGTAGATGTCACATGTGTAAGCCTAATTAGTATAATGTACGTCTGATTAATATTATTCTATATAATCCTGGAATTATTATACCTTTAATAGATGTTGTATTGACTGTATTAAGTAGCATCAGGGAGGCAGATGTTAAAGTTTAAACATTTTTAATTTATAGTGAAATATATTTCATTGCTAATCTAAATGATAATAATTAAATGTATTATTAATTATCAACTAATTGTAGATGAATAATTGTTTGTTAATAGCCATTATATTAATTTAAGATAGTGTATTTACAATCGAAGTTAATGTCATAACTGACAGTCGTTGTGACAGACAGACATCGCGCAACCGTTGTAAAATACAAAAAAAGGTGAATTTTGTGATTAAATTGCTGTGGAGTTATCACTGGATTTTATTTCTGTAACACTTCTGAGGCTATCCCGATACATGTCTTTCAATTTTTGGTTCTAGGACATGCCGGTTTCCTCACGATGTTTTCCTTCACCGTTTTGAGAGCAGTGGTGATGAAATAATTTACACAAAGTAAAGCGCCTGTCTGGGTTCGAACCTACGACCTACAACTCGTAAGTCGCGGCCGATACCACTGGGCCACCACTGCTCCGTGCACCGCATACCTACACCATGCACCGTGCTAATGATGAGTCCTGACTACTATCGGTCAGACTATTAAGTATCTTTTTCTGTATAAGTTTATTGAAGGAGTATGATCGGCCTCACTGGCGCATAAATCGAATCATCTCTCATCAGCTTCCCACTACTCAGCTGGAAGTCAAGCCTTCTTTATGCGAGTGAATAAGCCTAAGCCTAGTTCATGGCACCGCACAGGTTCTTCGGCGGGTATGTGAATGATATATTTCACACATACTCTTATATTTCACATAGTTTCTATACTGCGTTCGCAATTTAATTTCCAAATATGTAAACAAATATGTGGTTTTGGAACAACAACTCTAGTTTAACTTTACCTTGAACTAAAGTTCAACTACAAACATTTTTATGAATTTTTCAATGCTACTAGTCATTTCATAAAGTTGATATTCGTTTAACTGGAAATACCATTAATTGGAAACAAGTACTTGAATAGACTTTACCAACCTGGTGCAACCGTGTCACTGATGTATGCGAACAGATGGTCGCAGGATGACGACAGGCGGGAGTTGGAGGAGCGGGTGTCGTCCAAAACCAAGTTGGTGAGCAGAGAGCTCGGCCGCAGCAGCTCGCGCGGGAAGTACACGCTTCTTACCTGAAAAATTATGATTATGGTTATAAGACATAACAAAGATTTCAACGGAAGGTAGGGAAGGTATGACACAAAGTCACAAGTATTTGTTTTACTTTGTTTTAAACTAATTCAGAACCCCTTAATTATACAAGGAAAATGTAAAAACCAGGATTTAAAAAATTATTATCAACCAAACTAAAACCGAAGCTTTCATTATGTAGTAGGTACCTACGTATTTGATTTACGTGTGTGTGTGCACAGTTGCCACATCACACACAGTTCACTTAGCGTCCAAGTGTAGGATAATGAGTATCTCTTTCTTTGTAACCGTACTAATTTCCGGAACTACTACACTTTTTTTTTATTTAAGCATTAGCAGTTTCTTTTTATTAAATATTTATTTAAAGAGAAAGCTTCAGTTCTACGGATAGATACTACATTTTCATAGTCTCTAAGTATAGAATTAAATTTCGTTTACCTACATTCGATGTATTTAGTTCCCAAATAAAGAAACCTGGAGTCTAACGCAGGAATTGCATCGGTTTTCTTTACATTTATCTGGTTTTAATCCAGGTTAGCTCGTCCTATTTAACCGTAGGTACCTTCATGTTGGATCAATTTAATAGAAGCTTTCAACAGTTCTAACTGTACTAACAACACACTTAGATATTTTGACAAGTGTTACTATTAATTAACTAGCCGATATTTATAATTTTGAAGTATTGTATGTGTTTCAATATACCGACCGTATAAATCTATCGGGATAGCCTCAGAAGTGTTACAGAAATAAAATCCAGTGATAACTCCACAGCAATTTAATCACAAAATTCACCTTTTTTGTATTTTACAACGGTTGCGCGATGTCTGTCTGTCACAACGACTGTCAGTTATGACATTAACTTCGATTATAAATACACTATCTTAAATTAATATAATGGCTATTAACAAACAATTATTCATCTACAATTAGTTGATAATTAATAATACATTTAATTATTATCATTTAGATTAGCAATGAAATATATTTCACTATAAATTAAAAATGTTTAAACTTTAACATCTGCCTCCCTGATGCTACTTAATACAGTCAATACAACATCTATTAAAGGTATAATAATTCCAGGATTATATAGAATAATATTAATCAGACGTACATTATACTAATTAGGCTTACAGCTCGGCCTTCCTGTGAAAGCGAGTCCCTTCGCGAAAAAGAATGACGTTACTATTATCGGGATAAACAGTGTATTATTATTATATATATTTTTTTTTAATACGTTTATTACGAAATGATTGAATTGAGACAGGAATCATTGCTGTTATTATTATACCACAGTACAATTCGTAATGAAATAATTATTGTCATGGTCATAGGATCCAAACCAAACAGAACCTGTAGCTTGTAAGTGCTATAGACTGATACTCAAACATTAATTATGTATTATGTTCTGACATAAACATCTACACGGATGTGACATCTAGACACAACAAGCACAAATGCTGATCGAGGCTTATAATTGTATGAAACACTAATCTAATATAATCGAAATAATTTTATTAAATCATAGTACATTAAATTTGATAGTAATTTATTTATATTAAATTAATATAAATAAACACTTTAACGAACAAGAACATAGCTCTTATTTAGTTTTTATTTTATAAATTTATTTTTACTGATTATCTGAACCACTTTCTTCACAACTACTTTCCAGGTTTCTACTAAAATTTAACCAGGGCTGCATTTTGTCGATTGCTACGACGGCTTCGTAACAACGATTATTTTTGCGTGATAGGGGAGTGTCTTCGATGACATATCTATCGTTGGGAAGTACTTTTATTACTCGGTACGGACCCTGATATTTGACAGCCAGTTTTTGTGATTGACCGTCGTTAGGAACCTGTCGCTCTACACGTACTAAGTCTCCTACTGAATAATTCTTCGCTGGTTTCCTACGACGATTAAACCTTTCCCTATCTTTAATCTGAGTCTCACTTATTTTCTTTCCAGCTGTGTCCCTTACTTCTGCTAATTTCTCCGCCGATGTTACGGTCACGGTATCGTCTAAAATCTCAGTCAATATGCTTTCACTCCTACACTTAATGTTGAATCCGAAAAGTAACTCTGATGGAGTCTTTTGCGTCGTCTTATGAGTCGTAGTATTTAAACCTAATTGTATGTCGAGAATTTGTTCATCCCAAGATTTTTCGTCTTTACCGTGACCTGAAGTAGAAAGGGCGTCTAATATGGTCCTGTTGAATCTTTCAACTTGACCATTCGCCCTGGGAGTTGCCACGGCATTCATAATGTGCTTAATGCCGTATATCATTACAAACTCCCTAAAAACCCCGCTAGTGAAGCTGGTGCCCCTGTCGGTGATAAGGCGTGTTGGGACACCAAAATAGCTGATATGGTCTTTGAGTACTTTTATTGTGGTCGCCGATTTCGTGTCTCTAACCGGCTTTAAGATAACATATTTTGTAAAGCCGTCGACCAAAACGAGTAAATAACAATTGCCTTTTTTACTCCTTATAAATGGACCCAAGTGGTCAGCATAAACCGTATGAAACGGTACGCTTGGCCTTTCTATAGGGTGCAGTTCACCTTCACGCTTACCACCAGGTGTTTTGTGGTGTGAGCATTCGAGACAGGATGAAACGTATTTCTTTACGAATTTGCGCATTTTGGCAAACCAGTAATTTTTACGGATCCGCTGTAAGGTTTTATCATAACCACAATGACCGACATCATCGTGATTCATTTTTAAAATCTGCCAGCGAACGCCTTTCGGTACCAGCCATTTTATTTCATCCCCGACTATTCTGTAGACCCTATTGTTTTTTAATTTGTAGTTTTTGTGAATATCCATCACTTGCTCTGGCTCAGAGAATTGTGCAGCCTGCGCACCTATTTTAACAGCCCTATCTTCAACGCCGTATAGCAAGCAGTCCACAGCCTGACGCCCATAGATCTTACATCTATTTAACAAATTAATTTTGGCATAATAGTAATGTTCAAGTGACTCTCCATATTTAACCCTTTTGCCCAGCATTTCAGTCAAGAGTTCAGCATAGTCTTCGCGAACAGGAAACGATTCAATCAACTTCTTTTTCCACTCACTCCACGTATACATCATTGTCAGCAAACTTTGATACCAAGTCTTCGCTACACCTATCAACTTTGGCAGGGCGTAGTGAATTATTTCTCTATCTTCCCAGCCATAAATTTCTGAACAATCTTCTACCTTTGTCAACCAAGTCAAAATAGTTTGCTCCTTTGTCATAGGATCAAACTCGGGGACAATATTAGTATTAAAAGGCAACTTCGACTTATCTGAACTCTTAACTGATTGACAAAAATTTATCTAAAATAATCTCAGTGGAGTCTACAATCCTAGGTTTCTTAGAAGTAGTTGACATTTGTTGTTCACCCTCGTCTCCTTGCTCAAGATGATGGCTCCTCTTCCGGTCGCGTATAGAACCCGACCGTGAATCCTTATCGTCCTCCGGTCTCCTATCTCGTCGACTCGTACTTCTCTCTCTGGTACCCTCACGGCTATAGGATCCAGCGCTCGACGAACGGCTACGCCTTGACCTCAAAGGCGTACGAAGAAATCTCTCCTTAACCCTCTGTGGACGAAGCACCCTTCGTCCTTGACGCTCTCCGTCAATATTGTCATAATTATTATCAACCTCAGTATCACGCACCCGTGATACCCCTGGTTGTTCCGAAAGTGTCCTCCTAGCCTGACCCTTATACATGGGTACTCTTGGCCAAGTTGCGTGGCTACACTCACGCCTCAAGTCTACCGATTCCCGACCCTGACCCTCAAACCTGGATACTCCTGGGTCCGGACTAAAAGTCCTATAATCTCGGGTTTGACTCATCTCTCTCTCCATGTCGAGCACTGAAACTGACAGACGACAGCTTAGTAAACCATTATTTTTAACATCATTAACATAGATTAAGTTTATGCAGCTATATGTGTAGTTGTTTAATATCTTTCGGTAATAGTGACTTAATCACTCCTGATTAAGCTTGATTTTTATCACATAGTACTGCTACTAACACCGTAGCACACCACACATTGTTCATCTCGAAATACGCAATCATTACAGAAACGGAGAAAAAAAAGAACATTTACCATAAACCGCCCATTATGTCACCCATTGTAAAGTTTCTATATTTATGTCTGTAATTTATATGGTGTACATAATAAACAGTATTCTATTCTATTATATTCTATTCATTTACTCTTTTCGATTGCAAGAATCGACCCCAGTACCCTTGCCAATCTTATTTATAGTAATCTTTCTTACCAACTAGCAACCCGTTATAATTATCACTTTAAACAGGAGATAAATAACCTCAATTCGATTTCGTCGTAATTACGTTGTGTTAATATTCGATTTACCTACATACTTTTTTTTAAAAGAAGACAACTGCAGTCATACATTTTTCACGTTATAAAATTCGAATCAAACAATTAAGTTGTTGGTACAATACAAATAAATGTACTCACGTTTTTCTCGTAGGCGTAAGTCCAAAAGAGTAATACTTTTCGTGTATCCCACTTCTGAAGCTATCGGGATAGCCTCAGAAGTGTTACAGAAATAAAATCCAGTGATAACTCCACAGCAATTTAATCACAAAATTCACCTTTTTTGTATTTTACAACGGTTGCGCGATGTCTGTCTGTCACAACGACTGTCAGTTATGACATTAACTTCGATTATAAATACACTATCTTAAATTAATATAATGGCTATTAACAAACAATTATTCATCTACAATTAGTTGATAATTAATAATACATTTAATTATTATCATTTAGATTAGCAATGAAATATATTTCACTATAAATTAAAAATGTTTAAACTTTAACATCTGCCTCCCTGATGCTACTTAATACAGTCAATACAACATCTATTAAAGGTATAATAATTCCAGGATTATATAGAATAATATTAATCAGACGTACATTATACTAATTAGGCTTACAAATCTATCTAATTGATCGTTAACAGGCTAAAGAGAAATGCAATACTTCCCGTCATAATCCAATTAGCCTACAGGCAAATTTCGTGAAGAACAAATACCACGAATTTAATAGCCAGTATGGCCGCTCGCGAGGTTAAATGCCGTTCACTAATTTAGAATTATACAGTGCATGGTTACCTACTGGTCACCCACAAATTGTGCGTATTTAAGTCGGAGCGGACAATTGCAGCACGGACAATCGGACAAGCCACACCCTTTCAAATAATAACACGACCTCGCCTGCCACTACCGACGCTAAGACCAGCTCATATTTTATTTGCATCAAACAGTACATTAATGACTAATGATATCATAAAACATAGGCGTTGTTAACAGACGTGAACTATTAATCAACCAATTCAATCAATCAAAAATACGAATGGAATTTCTGTTCAGGGATTTTATAAACAATAGGCCAATGTCACGGATATAGGTACTTAACTTATCAAAAAATATCATGGAGACAGGCCTCTCATTTCATAATTATTTTTGTTGCAAGAAACATCAGATTACGCAAGCTGAATATTTACGTAGATTTCACTTAAGGTGAATGCGTAGTGGTAGACCGCGAAATTTAAATTTCCTTACGTTTTTTGCAATTTGTAGGTCAGTGTCAGGTTGTATCTTGATCAAAATATGATTCGCGACAATAACAGGTACGTATTTACAGAATTATAATAATTAGAATCATTAATACATCTTTCTAAGTTAGATTTCTACCGTTAAGAACAAATCTCGTATGGAAAAGTGTTGGTGGTAGAAATCTAACTTAAACAGATGTATTAATGATTCTGATGATTATAATTCTGTGAATACGTACCTGTTATAGTCGCGAATCAAATTTTCATCAAGATACAACCTGACACTGACCTGAAAATTGCAAAAAACGTAAGAAAAATTGAATTTCGCGGGCTACAACTACCCATTCGCCTTAAACAGCCTTGAATAACTTTCGTACCTACATAAGTGAATTAATGAGATAATGCTTAATTAATTTCACGTGCATCGATGTTATAATTAGGTGCATAGGCTCTGAACTAGCCAGATGCAGTTATTACCTTGAACTTTTCTTGAACTAATAAATTGCCACTTTCAAATTAATTAAACAATATGGCCTACGCATCCTGTATTAGTCGTGATAGAGCAATATAAAAGACATAAATATCATTGATTGAATCAAAGTTAGCAAGAATAGATGACAAAACTGGGTACGTCAGTTTATTCGCTGACTGTTAAGATCTAATAAAATTAAATAAATAGTGATCTAATATAATGAATGAAATCTATAAAGAAATACTTATGCCTTAATTAAAAATTCTTCAGTTGTTTAATACTACAAACTAAACTAAAACGACTACCGCATTGATATATTTATGTTCGTTCTCAGTTTAAAGGCTTATTTCTTCTTTGTTTTAAAACATATCACAACATCTACCAACCCGCACTGAGTCCCGCGTGGTGGATTACGGCCCACTCCCTCTCAAAAAAGAGAGGAGGCCTGTGTCCCTGCAGTGGGATGGGAACATCATAGGCTAATAATTGTGATATCGAAATTGGTTATCTGCTTTAAGTGACTCATTGTTTAGTAGGTAAAAGTGAAACCGAAGCTATGTCTAAGGTACCACGATCGGCATTAGATAAGTAAGTATGCAGCAAGTTCGTACCCTTTCTAACAGAACTTCGGTTAGATTCCGGTTCCTGTATAATAAACTCTAAGCTGCCTACTGAACACTGGTAGGTATCCAGTTACTAAAGAATTTATTGCTCAGTTATCAGTTTATCACAGCACGACGAATGTTAACTAAACCTCCTTTCACTGCAAACATGTTTTAATATTAATATAGGATCAAAGTTTTATCTTTTTCGTGACTTGCTAAGCTTAGGCATAGTTAAACAGTCCGCATACAAGCAATGAATTGCAAGAAGGTTACCTTATAAGCAGCTTAACCTGATTACACGCTGCATGACTCTTTTATTAAATTATGTCTAACTAGCCTCTGCCCGCGACTTCGTTCGCGTGAAATTTCTTGTTCCCCCGACCATCCCCGTCGCATCGCATCACCTACCCGCGCTATCACTTCGCTTTCGCTTAGCGTTCTTTCTGACTTTTTATTCTTTTCGCTCGGCTCCTAAGAGACATAGCGTGATGTTAAATAGCCTATAGCATTCCTCAAGAATTGGGCTATCAAATGTAAAAAGAATTTTTCAAATCCGACTGGTAGTTCCAGAGATTACTCCCTACATACAAACTTACAAACATACAATCTTACAAACAAATTTTACTTCTTTATAATATTGTAGGCATTAATCTACCTAGAAACTTTTTCATTATAAAGTAAGTCACACAAGAAGCTTAAATCCTATGTCCTTAATATGCAACAACCTAAGTTTGTATAGAAACCAATACCTTTTAATGTTTAATTGTAGGTAATTTAACATTATTACTTACTATACTTTTCAATGAAGGAACTGAAATAGATGTGACCTCACCTTTATACTATGAAATAAATAAGTATGTATTAAAACGTATCAGGTAATTAACGTAGATAAAAACAATTACGTATAATTAAAAACAAAGCTGTTGAAATAGAGCAACTGTTGATGTTGATATGAAAGTCTCTATTACGTAAAACAAAAATGTTAGGTACCTATTGTTCAAAATGTTTAGTGTTATCGTGCTTATATTGCGATTTGATCTTGAAAAGTCGATGATAGAGTCGCCTCACGACAGACGGATGTCGACACAATCGTAACAACTCTAACCACACGTACCTATCACATTTACGCTCTACTCATTTAGATAAAAATGATAAAAAAAAGCGCGAACACAATGTAGCCGTTGTCGTTCAAATAACTTTCACGTATCAAGTCTTTGGGCTGGGATCCCTTCTTTTCGCATAATGTTCTTTTTCCTAATATACTTTGGCATAACTATTTTGGTATAATTTGTTTTTCCATAATAATACTTTGGCATATTTTTGGCATACAGTTTATGTTGGCATAATTATCTTGAAGGCTATTGTTTTGGCATAAATTTAATTCGCATAATACTAAGCGACGTCAGGGGCAACCCGAGGTTCGGTTTGGTTAGGTTCCTTTAAACCCTGCAGACAGAAATAAAACGAGCATGCTAAATTTATGCTTTAGAATGTTATGCTTAATCGTTATGATGATTAGAGAAATTATTCTTAAAAAAAAATTATGCGTAAGCTGTTATGCGTAAATAATATTATGCGAATATAATTATACTTAGGAGAAACAAAAGTATGCCAAGTTATATTAGGTCTTAAAATTTTATGCAAATGGTTAGGGAACCCTTTGGGCTCACAAAAATCGTATTTTATTTTCAGTTAGTGAAATACTCGTAAAACCAATTCGAGAGTTCACATATTTGGATTTCTTGTATTTTTTTTTAATTAATAGTAACTTCCTTATTATGAACAGTTACGTAAAACTAAAAAAAAGGTTATTACTTATTTAGGTAAGTAAATCCTAATCCTATGATGTTTGATATCACTTCAATTACCTAATTAAAGTTACGTTAACCACAAGTGCATCAAATATAATATAGTGTAGTAATTTGGATATAAAAAACCACATACATTAAATTCATTAGCCTTCTTTGAATTGAAATATATACAAGGTAAGTTTAACACGCGTCGATAATTAACTATTGGTAACAAATGTGATAATAACAAATAACAACTTCTAAGAAATAACTGCTATCACTATACACTCATTCAATAAAACCATTCATAAAGCTTTGCACTCATTGTGAAGACATGACTGGCTCATTCGACTGTAATTAATTAACTACTTGTGTGCTTATGTGTGGGGAAGTAAGCCAATACTTAATTCATTTTAAATCGTTTTAAACGAAGTATTATAATCGGAAGGTCGAATTTAATCTTTCTGGAGGGTATTTTTTTGCATAACTATGTAGGTACTTTATGGATTTGTCAAAAGAGAAAGCGGACAAACTCTTCTTTGAAAGAGCACACTATGAACATATAATTCCTAAGGTGCCTACACTCGATAAAGTTGGTGGAGAACCACTTTTCCGCTTCATTATTGTACCTGAATGTTAATACCTAACTATAGCGTACAGGCATGCAGGTTATTAAATCATACCCTAAGAACTTAGGACTTACAAGACATAGACAAAACTTGACTTAATTACCTACACTACAAATAGATAGAATTTAGGTAGTTTAAGTATTACCCGTTCTTATTCAATGTAGGTAGAATTAAAACAGGTATTACTTAAACTACAGGTACATACTTATTTAACTTTAATTGCTACTATTATGTTCGCGTAGGTGCGACATTCATTATGTCAAAATGGACAACCGACAAATAACGTAACGAATAACACCATTTTTGTTGCAATTATAAGTCGTTTATAAATATTCTCAAATTGATGTGAAAGGACTGTTTGGATTGTCACTAGAACACCTGTTATTAGCAGCCAAGCTAGCTCCTAACAAGTGGTGACAAATCAAGATACGCTCCGGCACGACTTTGATTAGTTCCTGTTACACAATGCACGCTTAATTAAGCACTTTAGAATCATTGGCCTACTGAAGTACTGAATAATTAACATTTTAAATCCGTATTCAAATACCTTTACAAGCTTAGCAGCTTTTTTGTCTTTAAGCGTAGGTGTTATTGATATGTACTTATATCCGGATGTTTCGATAAGAGGATCTGCGTCAAGTGCCATTTGTACGTAATTCTAGGTGGAATACTTCGAATTTATGTTAATTTTGTAACTGGCTTTTGATAATGTTTATCGATAGAACTGAATATAATTCCGAGCATAACGTAGTTCTTTTTAGACAACTGATCTAAACAAGTTCCGGCAGACAAGTAACTGATGATAATTTCCGTAGCTACGAAAAGTAACTAAATTCCTTGATTCAAAAGTTTAATAAAGCAAAGATTAATTCAAAATTTAAAGTATTGTCCTTAAACTCTCATCTCCTATTATGGCTGACTGAGCAGGTCTGCCCCATACATTTGTCGGCAATTCTGCATTCTGTATTCCGGACAATAAAGCGAACGTCAATAAATTCGTATCATGCTTTATGGAGACAATTAGAATCAATATAGGTATGCATTACTGCCATCCAGGAACACGGAACTATACTATACATACTTGACACGTATGTTAAATCGCAAGGACCTCACCTATAAAGTTCAATTAATTAAAAACTTAGTAACATTCAATATGCGACAATCCTTACCTTACGTAACCGATTCGATACGAGACCGCAGAAGTCGCGTTCTAATAGGCAGTTTTTGTACCTGTAGATGTGTACCTATTTATTGCAAAAGCTTCGGCTTGAGTCTACAAGAAACGTGAAGAGGTTAAAATGTAGGCATTTACAAATTTTGACAAAATCTTGTAGGAAGTAAGAAGACGTGTGTTGTTTATGCAAATAGAGGTGACTTTGGCGACACAAATGTCCCATGTCTTCTAGGAGGGTTCGTGCGTTGAATTTTCACAAAAACTAGGCAAAATCAAAGCGATGGAGAAGAGCTTGACATATGAAAGTTCCCATTTAAAGATTATTTCAAGACTCACCAGACGATCGGTAGCCATGTCAAATATGAGGATCTTAGGCGGGCAGACTCTCCTGAAGTCATCGATACTGGTCACCACTCCGGCGTCCAAAACCCACAGCCTGTTGCAGCGGTCAGCACGCACGCGGTATACGGAGATCAGACCCGTGCAGTTGATGTCGCCTCGGCCAGCAGTGTGCCATGACCAGTCGGGATACGCCTGAAAACAAAGATTATTTTTAAATAAAGGCATAATACAATCAACCGAATACAAACAAAGCCTTATGTTAAAAAACAACTTTTTTGTCGTTAGGATAATAGTAGATTGTACAACTAAGGCATAAAAGAAGCTATTTTACCCCGAGACGTTTATATCCACGCGAGCCGCAGGCGAGGGTGGATAGTTAAGTCGAGGGGTAAAATGGCTCGTTTATGCCTGAGTTATACACTCTGCTTTTCACTTCGATTGCGAGAAAATGAAACAGGCATAAAGTATACAGTACATAATTAATCAAAAATGTTGCAAAGCATAGCTAATTCCCGCCACCACAGATAATACCGCCACGAAACTTTTTAAAAGTTTTTTTTTTTATTTCAACATTTGTCATTCCGACTTGGGTACTTCATACTGCCAAGTCATAAAAACGTTTCTTTGCGTTTTTAAATAATAAATGACAACTATTTTACCTGATTTTATTAAATTAACGATAGAAAACACGGAAGTGGTATAAATTAAAGAAAATGAAATAAATCACGACTTTAATCTACGAAGTTTTATTGTGCGTGTGGCTGTTGGGCCTGATTACCTTAGTCTCAGAAAAAAAAAATACTTTATGCACTAGAAGACTAGAACATAAAAAACGATTTTATGTCGCCTAAGCACAACATAAAGACGAACTTTTAGAGCATGAGAAGTGAAAAAACATTTAATTACTAATCCGAACGACTCAAAGTCGTTGATAGACACTTTAAACGCTAATTATAGCGTGTAAGTAGCAGCAAAACTCTGAATTGTAAAAAGTATTTTAAAGAAGGTAATTTATTCCTACAGAGTTACTATAGTATTTATAAATTTTGTGTTTGTCAACGATTGGTATTCGTTTACCGCGTCGACCGTTAATTTGATTCCCATAAACGTACTTATTTTCAAATGGGAAACATCACATATTGACATAGCGTGTTTTCGATGGTGGCATACAAATAAGAAAACGAACAATGGATGTATAATGTTGTTGACATCGCAATGTGCATTAACATTCTTAATAAAAATAACTTGTCACAGAAATGGAGTCTATGATAAATAAGCTACTTTAAAAATATATGTTTGCATGTTAATACTTATTAAAGTTTTGGTAGGTTTTGAGTACCTACATGATTGTAAGTATATGTATTATGTAGTTTTCAATAGGGTTCTCCTATTCAAAACTCATTCATTATTCAACTCATAACAGACACACTCTATATTCCAAAACCAACATTAATATCATGCAGATTGCATCCTATATAATAAGTCGACTATAGATTACGTGACTGTTTTTAGTATCGCATTGGAAAGCTGCGTTTGTGCTTAAATTCAGTAGCACCACATCTTTTATGTAGGCCTATAAGTAATTCTATACAAACTTTCTCCTAGATTCTAGGCAACAAACACTCTGTAAATAAGTAGGTATATCGAGGCTTCGTAATGTCTTTTGAATCTAATTGTAACAGACGAAAACGTTTTGTTTCTAGAATCTAAAGGCTAATACGACCAAATTTTGATACCTAATACGTGCACCTTAGTTTAAATGCTGCGAATTGAATTGTTGACAGTTTTTTTTTTCATTTAAAATCTGTCAGACTATAAATTTATTACACTGATTATTTAATACACTAGTAAAGCTAGCCCAAGGAGACTGAAAAGCTGATTAACTTAGCAAAGTACATATGGCTGCATAATCTTTATTTATTAATAGCAACCTGGATGTAGCAAGCGATGTACTTACCTACAATATAAGCTAATAATACAATAAAGTACGTTGGTGCAAACGTGAGTGTCGCACATCTAAGTGTCACAGGCCGCAGCTCACCAAGGCCAGCAGCGCAAACTGTGCGACTGCCCTTCACGCTTTCCTGTGTCTTACGCGTAAGCGTGTAAGTATTTGTAATAACTAAGGCATATACTTCGGTTTAAAGACATTTATTTCTCAAAAAAGAACATTAAGGTTCACTTACAAATTGAGAAATGTATAGAAAATATATAATAAAAGTAGATACAGTCTCTGTGATCACATACTATACAAAGCAACATAATTAAAAGATTTTAAAGGTGACATTCAGGTGTTAGTACTTCGTCCTAACGTATTCTTCTAGCGCTTTTTTATATGCATAACATCTGTCACTGCTAAACACATCATCAGGTATCTCATTATACAGTTTTGCTCCCTCATATAGTATATTTTTCCTACCATACTTAGTTAGTTCTAGGTTTTCTTAATTGTATTTTGTCTCGTCGTCTTGCGTTATATGTGTAAGTTTTCTTTTCAAAGTTAAGTTGCGAATGTGTGTCTTGTGTTATGATTTTATGTATTAGGATGCATGTTTTAAGTATGTAGAGTTGGTTAATTTTAAGTATTTTGGTATCATTATAGATTTTGGTGGTTGGTGTAAGGTAGTTGTAGTTGTAGAGTGTTTTTATTACTTTATTTTGTAGTATTTGTATATCCTTGATTAAAGATTTTGCTGCAGTTCCCCATATCTCAATAAGATATTCTATGTGGGGTCTAACAAGAGAGTTATACATCATTGCGCGCCCTTAGCCTGTGTTATCTAATTCCGACACGGAACATTTATTAAAATCATTCGGTTTGAGCACACGTTTGCCTTATTCGCTTCGGTAGTTCTCAAATGGATACCGCTTACCTTCTAAGTACAACCTGTTTAGTCAATTCTAGTGGTACAGGAAAAAATAAATATAGCACAGTTTTTCTACCCGGATAACGAAATACCTAAACATTTTCTCATTTTACTTATTATTTGAACTCGAAGCACGTCCCCATCAATGTTTTTTATTATGTTTGCCTACTTGAGGACACCATATTATCTATAATGTAGTTTCTATGCGATTTTGATTGATGTATTGCTACGGTGGAGTGGCGTTAGAAATTATTCTCAGATATTGTAGAAGCTTGGAATTCGTTAAGTACCTACCTAATAATAATAATAATAAACATTGACTTGGCTTGGGCCCGTTAATGTAGTAAACTAGCCAAAGAGCTAAGAAACAAAATTTGTTTACCAAAAATAATAATAATAATATTCCACAACTATCACACAACGCCATCTAGTCCCAAGCTAAGCAGAGCTTGTGTTATGGGTACTAGACAACTGATAAACATACTTATATATTTCTAAATACATACATATTATAGATAAATTACACCCAGACACAGAACAAATGATCGTGCTCATCACACAAACATTTGTCCTGGGTGGAAATCGAACCCACGACCTCCGGCATAGCAGTCAGGGTTACTAACCACTAGACCATCAGGCCTGTATAGAACCGAAGTTTGCACCACTATTATACATAATAGCATACTTACCTCATCTATGAAAGCAGTTTAATTATAACTAGGATGTATCGTCGTTGTCAAACCAAAATCTGCTGCAGATTTTGGTTTGACAGCGACGGTATGCTTTATTAATAGGTATATTATAAAGCTTTTACTATCAGCAATTTTCTGCATTATCGTTTCAAAATGAAAGGAACCATTAAGCAACTTGCCTTAAAACTGTTATCCAAACTAATATTATAAATGCGAAAGTAACTCTGTCTGTCTTTTCTTCACGCCTAAACTACTAAACCGATTTGTGTGAAATTTGGTATAGATATAGTTTGAGTCCTGGGAAAGGACATAGGGTAGTTTTTATCCCGATATTCCCACGGGATCGAAACTTACGCGGGTGAAACCGCGGGCGCAGCTAGTTTATAATATAACCAAATCGAGACAAATAAATGGACTAGTTTAACTTGTACAACCAATGCAAGTACTATTATTACAGCAATTAGTATATTTAACAATCCATATTTATGTTTCGAACAAGCAAAGCTAAACAAACATAATACATATAACGTCTTACCATACCAAACAACAAGTACCTAGTAATGTTGTATGATTGTAGAGTAAATACATATCACAACATTACCAACTCCTAATATAAACGATAATACTTAATTATTACAATATAAATCCGACAAGAAAAGAGATAATTAATCCAATCTAGCTTATTAAGATATCCAAGTTTTGCGCAATTCATCTGACATTAAAATGTCAGACAGACAGACAAAATAGAAATAGGTAGGTACCTATTGACCAACATGTACAGATATCTATTGATTTAGATTTATCTGACAGACTTGAACGCCTTCAAACAATTAAAAAACTCACTCAGGAAGTCTGACATATTAAGTATTATGCACCAAAGTCAAACCAGATTTCACAACCTTCTGAAATATAGGTACTTAGGTGCACTTTGAAAATGTTTACAACTCCCAATTTCTTTTCACGGTTAAATAAGAAACAGGAAAAACTGAAAGTCGAAAATGTAGGCTCGAATTTTGCACAAAAATAATCTTGAATTGTCTACTAATCTTGTTTTCTCACCACAAACTCCTAAAGTTACTTGTAAATAGTTTGAGGCACATAAGTAAGTAGGTCAGCCAGTACCTAGGTCCTATTGAACGCATTTACACTAACTCAGCTTTCGAAGGCGACACAAGCTCTGCAAAGTAATTGCGCAATTTTAGGTTGAAATCCAAATACTGAGACTCGTTTCTGTAGAATTTATTTTCAAACATGTGATCGTATTATGTTTTTATGTCGTTGAACAACTAACATACCGGAAAGTCACTCGTAGACTATTCATACTTGTCGCATTAAGTTATGAGTGCTTAACATTCTGTATATAAATTAATGCCAAGTTGTCAGGCACGATGCTGACTTGACTTATAAGCTAAACGTTACTACTAGATAACCCTAATTTGTTCCAGACATTATTATTAACAGGAGTAATTAGCGGGATCCTGCCGTTTTGCCGAAAAGATTTTGCCAAATTTTCATTACCCAAACAAATTTTAGCAACCTTTTTTTATACCAATGTAATATTTGGAATAATTTTAGTACACAAATTTTCATTTGGTCAAATTTTTACTCGGCAGAATATTACTTGGGATAATGTCATTAAGGCATTCGGTCTTTAATCAAATGATTTATTACAGCAAACAATCTTTACACAATGAACATTTAGTAAAATTTTCGCTGTGAAAAAAAAATACAAAAATATTTTTTTTTGGGAATTACGAATTAAAAATGGGGAATTATAAAACGAGCGAATAAAAAAAAACTTAGCGACTGACTCCGTCGACATAGGATGCAAGAGCAAGCGAAGGGCACCCCGAGGTTAGGTTTGGTTAGGTTACTTTAAACCCTTTACACAGAAATAGGGGCCCCGCAAAGCGGGGCTCCGTCGACATAGGATGCAAGAGCGAGCGAAGGGCACCCCGAGGTTAGGTTTGGTTAGGTTACTTTAAACCCTTTATTCAGATATAGGGGCCCCGCGAAGCGGGGCTCCGTCAACATAGGATGCAAGAGCGAGCGAAGGGCACCCTGAGGTTAGGTTTGGTTAGGTTACTTTAAACCCTTTACACAGGAATAGGGGCCCCGCGAAGCGGGGCTCTGTCGACATAGGATGCAAGAGCGAGGGAAGGGCACCCCGAGGTTAGGTTTGAAAAATATGTTATACCAACTGAAATATTTGACTAGATAAAAAATGGTAAAAGTACTAGTTGGTGAACAAGTTATTGTTCAAACGTTCACTTGCCAAACATAGGTTTTCGTAACAATTATTTGTAAAGAGATTTTTTGGTAAGTAATAATTTGGCAAATGAAATTATGCGAAAATTTGTTTGGGAAGTGATAATTTGGCAATTTCTTTTCGGTAAAACAAGGGAGACCCGTAATTAGCACTAATTACAGTTGAAATATAGTTGTTACATACTTCAACACATAAATACACACACACACACGCATTTATACCTACGTTTCTTAGAAATTAGTTAATGACACGGGTTTGTTAAAAAGGATTCGAAAATAGTACCTATAGGTAAATAGTATTATTGTTTTACTGATTAGGTGGCTATATTATTTATTTAAATAGGAAATGGTTTCTGACGATATGCTATTTTATTTTGATTATTTAAGTATAAGAATAAATTTATCGAACCTCCTGTCTTCGAAAGTCGGAGTTACGAATTCATGTTGGCAACAACAAACGCGACTTGTGTATCAAGCATCTTTTGCACAAAAACAAAAGCTTGTATACTTGCATAAACATAACAAAACACTCTTTAAGACACGTAAACAACTAGCCGATTGCACATAAAGCACGACTTGTTTATAAATGTTAAGGTGCTTAGTACAAGTGGGTAAACACAGATTATATCTTAGAAAATTGATGTTGAAATTACTTAACAATAATAATTTTGTATTCGGAAAACCTAAATACATAACAATATTCATTTTAAGAGCGATATTCTACTAATACAGAATAGTATTATCACAAATGTGATGTATTATTTATCACATAAATTACTCCAATCGTCTAAAAAATTACTGAATAATAACTATCTTGTGACAGTGACAACTTGGTAAGTTATAATTGTTAAGTATTTACAGGCCAGTTCGACATCATCTTGACAGAACTTAGATAAACCTAATTAAATAATTTTCAATAGAAGGCGCTAGTCGCAAGTATCGAGAGCATGCATCATGACGTAATGATAATTGATGACACCGGCTCCAATTTCACAAGAAAATGTTACGTACAGTCCCTTGATAAATGTTTTAATTTTAAGTCTCTTGGTAATTGTAAAATCTACTATGTTCACTGGCCTCTCGATTCTCGAGGCAACTGATCGGTAACGGCGTGATATGTCACGAATACCATTGCAGCCGTCGAGGCCGAGGTAAGTATAATTTTGTTACATTATTTTGACCATAAAACTCGCTAGTGTTTATAAAAAAAATTAATCAGTATCAATTGATTGAATGCGTCACAATCACCGAGACACGCGTTCGTAATAATTTTATGGTGCAATAAAAGAAAGTTGTTTTTCAAATTTCTTACCTGAAGAACAGGACTGACGCCTGGCGGTAAACTCCGTGGTATCCAGGCCAATGTGGCGGGTACTCCTGCCCTTAGCCGTGGAATACCCAGGTACAATCTATCCCAGCCTATCTCTAGCCCAGTAGGGACAGTGTTTTCTGGTTGGAACTTTTCTAAGAGGACAGGGTCAGGGGGAAAGTCAAACTGCATCAAGCTCCATTGGTTGACTACTTCAAGCGTAGCACTTGCTGTAGCTATGTAAGCTAACAGCACTAAGATGTGCCTCCTCATTGTGTCGCGGTCTGAAACAACAAAAAAACGTAAAGTTAAAATTGAGGTAGAGCTTTTACACATGGCGCCGCAACGGCAGCGATTTTCGCAGGTTAGGTTACTTTAAACCCTTTTCACAGAAATAGGGGACCCGCGAAGCGGGGCTCCGTCGACTTTCACCTATCCCGGTGTCTGTTGGCCTTGTCCTTTGGGTGAAAAGTTATTGGTCAAAACGTTCTGTTGGTTAAGCATTCACTGACGTAGAGTTATGTTGGCGAAACGTTCATGGGTGAAAAGTTCTTTGGATGAAACGTTCATGGGTTAAAGATAATATTGACCAACGGTTCATGGGCCAAACGACTGTGGGTAAATCGTTTCAGTTTCGGCGGCGGCGGGTGCCGCTGTAGCTACGGCATAATATGAAAACGGCCTAAGTTTTTTGTTATTGAACCTAGAAGCTAGGTCGGTAGTTACTGATTTGAGTAGATACAATTATTATGGAATGATTATTATGTATCGATTTCCGTGCTAAAGCTATTAAAGTAGTCGGCGGCTTAGGACTTCCTATTACATTTGATTTTGGTCAAGTCAATACAAAGTGCCACAAAACAATGATATCGTTACTGCAACGTTACGTAGCGTAGCAACATTGACATTGGATAGAATGCTGCCTTTTTTTACAGAGTGACCGGTAACCTGCGGGGTAATTGCGTAACATACTATCAGTAGCAATGGGTTTCATTTTGGCAGTTCAACAACATTCATTGCGTTATTTACGATGTTGAGCAGACACATTTTTCCAACATATAAATCAATGGATTAGCAATATCCTTCAAAATGATTAAGATTGAGATTGATAGTGTGTTACGCAATTGGGGTGCTGTTACCCGAGATTTTTCTTTATTTCCTAACCTGCGTGCGTATTAAGTAAACCATCACACTGGTTATGCATTGTAATTTTATTAAACTACTTATGCGTTTACGTGCTCTAAGAATGTTGATGTGTGTGCGCTAATGAGTTTTTTTTTTTTTTGATCTGTGTATAGATACCTACAAGAATATGACTTGACATTCAGTTTGACGTGCATGTCAAAAACAAAATGCCTGATACCTGGCGTCGCATGCGACCGACTTTTACTTTTAGTTCAAGGACACTTCCGCAGTAGAGATGATTACGACGTACATAATATAGCAAACTAGATTCACGTCTACAGGTTTCTAAAGCGAGTCCACAGCTTTATGCATAAGTTTATAAATCCTCTCGCTTCCAAGCTACTTTTACTTACAATTTAGTTTTATTATTAAACTGTAACTGTAACATTCTAATTTCTACAACTACTACTTTAAATTACAACCCATGTTCTCTCAATTTACGTAGATAAGTAAGTACCTCGCAATAAACAGATGAAGTACCTAATGTTGAAAAATAGACTGTGACATAGATTAATTAATTTATAAAAGCAGGTAAAGGTATAACAGAAACATTACTAATCCGTGGATGGAAATCATAGGAAGCCATAAATATAAGTAGGAAGCATTTTTTTTAATTATGTTTCGTTGTGTGAGGTGATATTTAAAAAAGTATTTATTTTATTTTTGGGCTGTTTTTTATTCCTTTATTTAAAAGAACCAGATTATTAATAATTAAATACAATGTAGCCTATAAGACTAATCTAACTTAAATTGTTACTTGACAAATCATGTATGAACATAATAAATAAAAGTAGGCTTAAATGGAAATAATTTAAGTTGATAATCTGCTATTATTGGGATTTAATAATTTTCAACGGACTCCGGTACAACATTTCTCACAAACAAAAAAATATAGTTTATCATCGTGAAAATTAATAAAGCCAACATTTAAAAAAAATGTGCCCTAAATTATATGTCTAGCAACGTACAGGCTCATTCCTAGTAAAATAACATTTGGATGCCATTACAAGAAAAAAAAAATATGTCATGCGTTTATATTTTGCATGAAATCAGTATATAGTAACTTTGCTGCTCAAGTAAGCTAGTACAGATTTTTACATTTTAACAAAGTGTAAAAATCTTTGCATATTTATTCTACATTTTATTCTAGAATATTTTTATAGGTAATACGTATTAGTAAAATACCTAAGTACTGACTGATTGATGAAAAATAATATTCAGATGCCATTTTTAGGAAAAGAAGAAAGTAAAGAAAGAAATTATTAATGGCATTGCAAAATATTATTAGCTAAAGTGGCCAGTGCTTCACTATGTTATTTAACCAAAAAGTTTGCAAGCAACATAATCTTTTACTGGCGGACAACGTACAGCCTAAACCTATGGCTCTAGCAGCATTCTAGAAGCATGAAATTATACATAAGACTTCCTTATTATGTATAACGAAAGTGAGCAAAAAGGAAGGATTTTTGTAAATTCATTCCCTAAAAGGAGATGAAAGTTTCTAAGTTAGTCATTTTTGCCGATGGGAAATCCCATTATCCTGTGGCTCGTCAACTTCGTTTACGGTATTTATGAACGGCACATTCGTGCAAAATTATCGGAGATCATGGTTTCTGCATTTTCCTGCATTAACATAACCCCTATTGCATGTTCCCAAACTAAGCATTTACCTATTTGCTTTCTAAGTCACGCACTATTCTTGATTTTAAAATAAATTCACAGAAAATAATAAATAAGGGATGCAATACGGTAGGCTTATGTAATTAATTACAAAGCGTTTGTAACTTTAAGTTACTACTCACTAAAACTAGTTCATCAACTATCACTTGTTCAAAAACTAGAACTCATTGGAGATTACACAACATTATAGGTACTTGTCAAACAGCCTTAGTGAAAAATTTGTCTGTGTTCTAGCCAAATAAAGAGGCAAAGTAACAAACAAAACAAAATGATTATGATGTAGTCATAGACGTATATAAGTATACGTCTATGGATGTAGTAATATTTACGAACAGAATACCTAGGCAGTGTTCTCAAACTAACGCAGAGTGACATGGGCGTCATTCATAGGCGTTAAATAATGCCTTTGAGTCAAATAAATGTGATATGGGGGCGAGACCGCGATATAATGAGACAGTGGACCGGTTCTGAACCTTTACTAATGCCAGCGTTCACAGGCTTAGGTACCTAAGGCGCCTTTTTGAACACTAACTCTCAGTTTCTGACAAGTTAATCTATTTAATCTGTCGTCAATTCCCGTGCCAGGATGATAAGCTTGATTGCTTTTTTATCGCAACAGCTCACGTGAGATTGGACATCAGATTTAAAGACCTTCCAAAATAACGTACCTATAATTGGAGATGGGTTACAGGAATTACATCCAACAAACTATTGTGCTATACCGGACATATCAAATAGATTTATTACACACAAAGCACTGTCTTCATCCCTCGTTGTTGCGTAGTCTATTGTTCTCGTATTATGTAGTTATCAAGTTAAGAATAAAGCATTAAATCAAATTAAGTGCAATTTTCATGTCAGCAAGCCACTCAAAATGTCAACCGGTGAGTGGATTTGAGGAAATAATATAGTGTTGTGTTGACATCTTCTTAGAACAACAACTAGTGTAAATGTTCTTTAGGAGTTTTGTGTAGTTTACCATTTAACGTAGTTGTTTGGTGATATGTAGGTAACTACTTTATCGATTGAGTGGTAGCAACTCTGAACGTTTCTTGTTGATACTTATGAATCTACCTAAATTGTGTTGAGGCATTGCTCAACTTTTATGGCTCATCAAAATTAATTAATTATTCAAAGTCCTTGGAGTGCTCCATGCTGAAATGCCGACACGCGTGACAGACGGATCACTGATCACGGAATGTGTTGTGGAATAACGAGGTAAATGCGTAATGTGTAAAACGACCCAATGTGCGTAAGTATGTAATTACAATGTTACAGTGGTACAAATAGTGAATGCTGCCCATCCTCCACCAACATACGTGGATAATGGATTCCACTAGTCTTACCACATTCACAGGAAACGCTGGGCTAGTCCAATCTGTAGTCATTTGAACGTTGAATAGTAAATAATTGTGCGTAGTGTTATTTAGATCGCAGGCATACTCGTGCCGGATTTGTTCTAATGTGATACCAAGGTTGGAGTGCGTTCACCGCTTAGGGAAGTGGTACAAAAAAGTGTATGTCCAATCAAATAATAAGCAGGTAGAGGTAAAGGTAGAGGAAGGACATTTCTAGCATAGCCGAATATTTAATACGACCACTACATAAGTACATGTAATCAAATTATATCAAACAAAATATCATTATAATAAGTGAATGTATTGTTTCACCTTGTAATGTACAGCAAATCGCGAAATTGTTTGAATTTGTAGGCTTACTAAAACAATTATGTTAAAATATTTCCTTTCAGTCTATTTATAGTTTAGTATAGATAAAGCTGTTATGTATCAGCCTAGTTGAACATTTTCGTTCAAAAGACGCAGCAGCTGGAAGCATTGACCGCAATTTTCGTATGGTCAATGAACGGTACCTACCTATGGTAAGTAGTTTTTTGTGCAGAATCAATTAATTCAGTCTTAGAATCCTGAGTAATCTCAAGATTCTAAGAGTGAATTAGTTCATTCTGCACAAAAACCTACTTAAAGAACGCAATTAATTTGTTCTAGAATTAGTGAATGCATTTTATAAGACTATTGACTGACATACTTATCCGTGATCGATTAGATAGAACTTTTGACAGCTCTGACATTCAATGCAGTTGTATTAGCAATGATTAATGTTTGTGAGTAACGCAAAAAAACTTAAACATTCTGTCTATATGGATATGGTATATATTTAAATATGTATTTTTATGTTTTTATTTGTATCAGTCCAGGGAGCCTAAAAAGGCCACTTTGGCAGAATCATAAAAGGATAACATTATGAATCATAATAAAAGTCGTAAAATGGTCACAAACTGACAATTCATAATATTATTTGACATTAAAGCAATTCATATTTTGTGGACCATTTTACGAATCTCCATACAAAACTGTCAAACAGATGAATTGCGTGATATGAAATTGTACGCAAATAATATTATGAATTGTCAGTTTGTGACCATTTTACGACTTTTATTATGATTCATAATGTTATCCTTTTATGATTCTGCCAAAGTGGCCTTTTTAGGCCCCCTGTACTAACTCAAAAGTCAAAGTCAAAGCATTTATTTCAAATAGGCACATACAAGGCACTTTTGAACGTCAAAAATTATCTTGTAAAATAGAATTGATTCTAGTCGCCCATTCCAAAAGGTAGTTTTCGTATGGAGAAGAATGGGCAAGAAACTCCACCGTTACTCTTTTAAAATGTTTTAGGTGCAATATTTTGCATGGGTACATTAATTATAACATGTGAGGACGATGCACCTAAAATAAAATTACTATACCACAATAGGTAAAAGAATTAAAAACGAAATCATGACATATAAATTAATTATCTGATAGATACATGGTGCTCACATATTTACAAACATGGTACAAGCAAAACGATTTTTACTTAAAAAAAAAATACAAGTAAGTCAGGGTGTGAGTAATGAATGTAAAAACGAATAAAAAAAAATTACAATTAAATTAGCAACCAGTTTGATTTTGTCTAGACTCTAGATTGTCCTATGGAGCAGGACCAGCATGTTTCCAAGCGTTCTTATCTTGGATATAATCTTCTAATTTATAGTAGGTATGCTTGTTTACAAAGTGTACGTTTAATGTGAGTTTTAAATTTTCTTTCATTTAATTGCAATATATCACAAGGTATATTATTGTAAAATTTGACACAGTACCCCATAAAAGATGTATGTACTTTGGCTAATCTGAAAAATGGTTGATGTATTTTATCTTTATTTCTTGTATTAAAGTTATGTCTATCGCTTGTTTTATTAAAAAGATGTAGATTTTTTCTTACATACATAATGTTTTCATAAATGAATTGGCAAGGTCCCGTCATAATATTAATCCTTTTAAATAGTTCCCTGAGAGATTCGCGGCGACGTAGATTATAAATGGCTCTGACAGCTCGCTTTTGCAAAATAAAGATGGATTCAATGTCAGCAGCTCGACCCCATAGTAAAATGCCGTACGACATAATGCTGTGAATGTAGCTAAAATAGACTAAACGCGCGGTTTCTACATCTGTTAACTGTCTTATCTTCCTAACAGTATAAGCAGCCGAGCTTAGCCGCCCCGCAAGAGATGTTATGTGAGGTCCCCATTGTAATTTCTCGTCTAGCGTGATTCCCAGAAAAACCGTTTGATCAACAAATTCTAGTTTTTCTCCATTTAGTATGATGTCACATTCGCTACTTCTAACATTAGGTAATTTAAATCTAATGCATTTGGTTTTCTTTTCATTTAGTACTAAATTATTTACCGTAAACCAGTCTTGGACCTGAAGAATAGAGTTATTCACGTCGTCAAGATTTTGTGCCCGTCTGTCTATCTTAAAGATCAATGATGTGTCATCTGCAAATAACACCATCTTCGGTTGATTTTGAAGTAATTGTGGTAAATCATTAATGTAAACTAAAAAGAGGAATGGACCCAATATCGAACCTTGAGGAACGCCCATTGCCATTTCAGACCCCAATGAGTTTACGCCGTTTACTTGAACTTTAACTCTACAAGATGTACATTAAAATCAACTGTATTATCGAAGGTTTTTACCATTTTTTAACTTATAACAATGCTTTGCCACTTGCTTTTCCATTTAGCAATTGGCAGATTAGTGGACACGGGCTTTTTTTGCCATAATAAAAAAAATAGAATAAGAATAGACCTTAAAAAATGTAACTACTACCTTCGCATTTCAGGTTCATTGCTCAGTAAGTATTACCCAACACGTACATGGAAGTGATCGAGCAGTAGATTACACAGACTCTACAATCACGAAATTGCAAAACAATGACTTAAACATAGTCCTTATGAGTCAAGCCAGCCGAACCTGATAGGTGTTGCACACCATTTACTTATAGATTTAAAATAGTTGATTGAGAGCTGCATTTTTATCAAAAAATAAGATATGATTATGAAATTATTGCAATATGAAATTAGTATAAACAAAAGACACTACAGCTAGATCGACACCCGATAGCCTTGTATCTATTTAGATACCTCAGTAATTGGCGTTATGTAAGTGCCTATGAATAAATAATTGAGGTGCTTTCAAGCTTAGGTACTAGAGCAAATGTAGTCTTTGAATAATGATTTGTCATTGTCGTCAATATCGCTACGATATTTTTTAAGTTTCTGCTTAAGGTCACCTTTAGACTCTTGAGTTCTCGAGTCTGGGTACCTAGGTACATATAAAGTTCGTGCGCGATCTCTAACGCCGTCGCAGTAGAAAATTTTCTAAGAATATTTGGTCCAGGTTTCCTCGTGACCTTAAATTATTTTATATTACTATTAATGTTTCTATATTATTAAACACCTAGTTGCATTGTATAAAGATTTGTTATTGTAATGGACCTATTATCGTTAGTCGCGGTGTCGTTAGGCCCTTTCTACACGGCACGGTTTCTTTACGGCACGGCGTATAAACCGCGCCGTAGAATAAACGTGACTGTCAACAATCTTCCATAGTGATCCAAACAACACTGACGACCGTGCACACGGCCGAGTATTAAGTATATTATCTGTGACACGGCGAATAAACCGTAGTTTTTAGAACGTGTGGGGTACAAAGGGCCTTATGGATCAAGTATTACAAATGAACTCTAGCTCGTTAGCACAGTATAAATGGGCATTTCAAATTGTAAGAATTTATAATGTAAACAGTGTTTACTTGTGACGTTATACTATACACTAGCTTCTGCCCGCAGCTTCGCCTTGTCCCCACGAATTTTATTGTTTTAAGGGGATTACAGGACCTAAACGCAAAAAACGCAAGTTTTAGAAGCACTAAAAGTATATGATCGACACAGTATACAAAATCTGAAAAATATCTGATATTCTTCAGGATATATGCTAGGTAGATAGTGTGTTGAAAACATAATACAACTTTCTTTTTACAATAAAAACCATACTAATATACATACAATCATTCTGATTTTTTGTCAGATTATTCTACAAGCAACATACTAAAGCATGTTTTAATTTTTTAGTCCAAACAATAGATTTTTTTTTTATTCCCTTTCTTTTCTATGCAGTCCGATAATGACCGCGCTTTAGGTCATGTAGTCCTCCTCGAAAATCTAAAATCCTCGAAAACCTACTAAGCGAGCGAAAGTGATGCAATTACTTTTGAAACACAAAAGAAGAGTGATGGCTATAATGTGCGTGCACTCGGAATAAAAAGACGTATGTGCCAAAACGAATTTCCTCCTTTATTAACAACATAAATGAATAAAATTTAAAACTACTTTGAGTAAATGTTGATATGATAATTTTCTATGTTTTAATGTATATTCCATTAAATAACTCTTAAGCGTTACGCCGTCATGTCGAAAAAAGTAAAAAAAAAATAGATATACTTAACTGCAATTTTTTTGCATCAAGAAAAATTCATTGAATCGTGTATTCCTTTTACATGATACTAGACCAAAGAGTCAAAAAACATATACCAAAATTTTAAATCCCTATTTCACATACTTAATAAGTTACACGAAATAGAAAAACCACATCTTTTCATGACACTCGGCAATACGGTACTGTACGTTCCCATTAGTGAATGAATTTTCGAAATCGGATTAGTAGTTCCGAAGATTACACCTACATAAAAACTCACAAATTTTACTTCTTTATAGTTAATAATATTAGTAAGAATAGATAAAGTTTCTGAAGGCCTGATCAGTAGATCGGTTGTAAATTGTCATGTCAACCAGTCATAACAACTATATTATGATCGATTGACCGAAATAACAGCAGTAATTATAATCGATTTAACAACAGATTAAATTATTTGAATAAGTATGAAGGATAAATTCCGTGGCTCGTGCTTCGGCAACATAGTATGTATAATTTTAAAAACTATTTCCGTATAACAAAACTGAATTCCTGAATAAGGCTGTAAACAAAGGATTTGATGGACTATTCATTTAATTCTCAATGTTTTAGCCGGATGTCTAAATGTGATTAGTTATAAGATTATACTCGAAATTGTTTTAATTGAGAATGGTAAAGTAATGTATCGACTTCATAAACTGTTTGATATTATCTAAGTTAAATTGCTATTGTTATATAACGAGCCTGCAGTTTATTTGTAGCAGCATTAACAAAGTGGGGCGGGCATAAGTTTTACTGGGTAGGTTTTCAATCAGGTTTTTTCAGTAGCAACCCGAAGTCTAAATTGCTGCTCAGTCATTGGCAATGAGCTCACTCCCTTACACAGAACTTTTATACATATTACGGGCGAAACCTCTTACCTCTTTGGGAAAAACTAGCGTACCTACCTATTATCATGTTTCATATTTAGGTACAAGTATTTTTAACTCACGAAGCGACGCGCGCTTTACTTGTGGTAACCAAATGTACAAACACATTGTGAGCGTGTGCGTGAAGAGGAGTAGCATAAGAACGTAACATACATACAGTCATGCACTTCCAACTTCGCCGTTGTCTCGGACAGTACGGAGAGCTACACACATTCACAGCGTGTTTCTACAGTTGGTAATCACAAATAAAGCGCGCCTCGCTTCGTGAGATAAAACTTTAAAAAACCCCCGACTCAAACAAAAACCTCTAAAAACTAAAATAATAATATATATTGGCCCTTAGTTGAAGGAAATATTTTGATCCATGCGTCCTTGCGTGGCGGACGGCTAATGGTTTCTCCCTGGATAAATGATACTAGTCCAAATAGATTGGCTTAATTATATTTCATTTTTCTACAACGAATATAATTACGCAAAAAACCAAAACATAGGCACATAATGTAATAGAGCAGTGGTGGCCAAGTGATCACGGCCGCGACTTACGAGTTGTAGGGTCGTAGGTTCGAATCCAGACAGGCGCTTTACTTTGTGTAAATTATTTCATCACCACTGCTCTCAAAACGGTGAAGGAAAACATCGTGAGGAAACTGGCATGTCCTAGACCCAAAAATTCGAAGACATGTGACATCTGCCAACCCGCACTGGGCCCGCGTGGTGGATTAAGGCCCACTCCCTCTCACTGAAAGGAGGCCTGTGTCCCAGCAGTGGGAACGTTATAGGCTGATTACGTAGGCGCATAATAGTGGAAGATATTATGTAGGTACAACTGTTTATCTATTCTACTTGTTTTTTTTTTTAACTTTAGACATTTTTATTTGAACTCGTTAAGACATATCATCTGAGTCCACACTCAATCGGTTTACTAGCAGTTAAAATTAAGAGTTTCATTATGTGGCACCATGTCAGTCATCAGGTAAAATGAACAGGACTCGTTGAGATAATTACATTTAGTGAGCCCACATTCGAGGGGTGTATTAGTAGATATTTAAGAGTTTCATTA
This sequence comes from Amphipoea lucens, assembly GCA_947508005.1. NCBI lineage: Eukaryota > Metazoa > Arthropoda > Insecta > Lepidoptera > Noctuidae > Amphipoea > Amphipoea lucens. The sequence goes on from OX382358.1 coordinate 11,759,354, forward strand.
TCTAGCGTCCAGGTCAGTCATCAGGTCCTCGTCATTAGATAAAGTGAATATGACTCGTTGAAACATATCTATCTAATGAGCCCACACTCGATGAGTTAACTAGTAAATAAAATTTACTTTACTTTTACTTAGTACTTATTAAAAAAAATCCGTTATCTAGTGTCCAGGTCAGTCATGATTACCAGATGACGAGGACCGTCATCTGGTAAAAGGAACAGCTGTATAAGGACAGCTATTCAAAAGTTCCGTTATCTAGCGTCCAGGTCTATCATCTGAACAGCTCGATGGTACGGTCAGCATCAAAAGTTGATTAACACTTCAGTTTTTTTAATCTTAGTTATTGAGCAAAATTTTTGTTCAAAATTGCAGCAGAAGAATTTTTTTTAGAATATATTATGCTCTTGTCTATTATGTGAAAAGCTAAAAATCAGTTTATTGAAAAAAGTTGTTGTCAATTTAATAACATGTAAAAATTATAGTGTTAATCGACTTTTGATGCTGACTGTACCATATTATTTTGTTATCATCGGAATGCAAAGGTATTCAAGTATTCAGTTATCTACCGTCCAGGTCCGTCCTACGGAACATCGCCGTAACATTTTTCACACAACGATTTGATAAGAACCGCCATAGTAGTTATTGCTCTTTATTAAAATGCCTATCTAATGACATATGTTTGGTTGTTATTGGACGTGGGGACCATTTTGTCCGGTCCTCCTTTATTTCTCTTTCCTAATCCATTATCAGCCCCTGGTCACCTATCATCTATAACCTATTCATTGAGACCATTCCAAGGAGCCCAAACACGATACCTCTGCTGTAAGTTAAGGGACTTGGGTATCCTGGAAATTCCAGGCGATGCTGCAGCAGCAGTTCAAGGTTACTGTTTTTCTACTATCATTGAAGTAATAACAAAATACCAAATTTCGACTCAATCAGACCTGTGAGTGTGAAAGATGCTCACATCAGTCATATCAATTCAACAACTAAAAAAGAGCTGATAATCTTCAAACGGCTACACCGATTTTCTTTAATCATAGCTAAGAACACTCTCGTTCAAGTCACCTTTCAAACAAAAAAAATCAAAATCAGTTCAGCCGTTTGGGAGCTACGATGGCACAGACAGACACAAATACACAGACACGTCAAACTTATAACACCCCTCTGTTTTTGTCGGGGGTTAAAACTACTATACAAAGACACAACTTGGGAGTCCACTTGACTTATTAGTATGTAACAGACAGCTAGAAAAGCATTACCTACGTAGGCATAACTTTACATCAATGCGTTGCTCATGATTATACTCGTATTACTGCGGTTGACAGTACAGGTGGATAAAAACGTGATCGAGGCCGTATGTAAGTGAAACCGGACTTGATAGACATTTTATGTAGACGCCGCGCCGCTTGTGCATTTTTGGCAACCAAAAAAGTTTTAAGACGGAAGTTCTTGTAGACGATATACTTGTAGATATAGGTACTTATGTACAAACAAAAATGTTAGTTACACCGTCTAAAACAGGTACCTACTTATTTTTGATGAGTGGGTGACATGGGTGTTAAGTGTGGTGATCAGTATAATGTAGACTTATAAACATTGATAGATTTTAAAAAGTACCTACAACATTAATAGATAAGATTTAATTGGTTGGAATGAAATGTATTTGCAAAGATTAAGAGAAGAAGAAGGTATTTAATTTATATCTAAATAACTTAGGTAACCATTAAAACACACGTAATAAGTTTGTATTCGTGGCATTGACATTCACCTTGTTATTCAAACCACGAATTAATTTTGATGCATTGTGTGCTATGCAATTTATCGTAAAATTCAGTCCATTTATTTATGACTAAGTACTCGCATAATTAAATGTTATTACTACTTTTAGTTAGTAGCACGTGTGTTTTAGATATTCGAGCGGAGATAACAAATCTTTTTGCTCATTTAATTACATTAAAATGAGTGAAACTCAGACGTTAATTGCTGGCCGCCGCTGTTAGTCATAACAGTCATCAGCGCACGTTAGCATTAGCATTGTTTCTATCGTACCGACCACCACTTCGACTGTTTACGACGCACAGTGGGCTGGGATTCCAAGGTTGGGTCTTAAGAACTAAAATGTATTTTTTTAGTATCTAGACATAAATTTAAAAAGTTTTTACTCTTTGACTTTTTTTAATTGGACTCGTACTTTCGGAGATATAGCCATATCAAATTTGTATGAAGAGTCATGAAATTTTAGTTTAGCAATTTATTCCAATTAATTTGAAATGTTGATATGTATCAATGTAGGTTTCCATTATGAGTAATTGCTAATTTGAAATTGAAAATAATGTACACTAAACGGCCTGAAGTACTTCAATACTTACTTAGTACTTTAAATAAAAAAAAATTGTTCGACATTTTCCACCACCATAGGTAATATAGGTAGGTATGACGTAATTTGTTTTGACACTTATTTCCGGGAATCAAGAGATAGGAATGCGCGACCGCAACATCAAGTTATGACACGTGTCGTTACCTGATTGGTGCAACGATAATAGGGCACAAAATGTACTATTGCATTCAAACGTACTTCAGTGTTCTATTACCCACCATAATAGACGCACTACCCTCACATATTTATTACTTATACAAAGAAGTGAAGTGAGTGTGAGTTATTTTGTGTTTGTGAAAATGTATGAAGATTTGGTGACCAACCTCGACCTTTTTATTATTTTAAAAAACAGTGGCAGTATTAAAAATAATGAAAGTTTGTGTAGTGAGATAAGGTCTAAATTTTTAGTCGAATTAAGTGATCAATATGAAAAGACCTTAAAGTTATTTTGTGCAATTTTTTTAAATAATTTAACTAGAAGATGGGAAAACGCTCATCGTAAAGAAACTATATTCAGAACTAAAAATAGCGAATGGTTACAAGAAACCATAATGTGGCCAGACTTTATTAAGTGTTTAATAACCAGTAATGAAGATCAACCAGCACCGAGTACATCAACTCAGTATGTATCACCAGCAAAAGTTTCTGTCGGTGTCTCCACCGAGCAAAGCCCTAGAAAACCGTTTTGTGAATTAGCGCTTAAACAGAAAAAACGACGAGCAGAAAACTTTCATTTATCTTCGGACGAAATAAAATATGCATATTTTGAGCAGTTGAAAGCGGATGGGAATGATGAGATTGCTAAAATACTAGAACATTTACTTAAGAATCCCCAACATGTAAAAAAAGTTAAGAAGTGCATATCTGTTAAAGAAACAAAATCTGTATTTTCTCCGGATGAGGCTTTAGGATTATTTTTATCACTTAAGCTGACCAAGTGGCAATACAATACTTTAAGAAAAAGTGTTAACGAGAATGACGGTAATATATTTCCATCTTATTATTATGCAGATTAACGATAAAGACATGGACAGTAAAGGAAGACATCAAGTGCATCATGGAAAGCAGGAAGAAAAATATACAAGATGCTTTTAAAAATAGAATGGGACTTCTGATAGATGTTGTCAAACAAGGGCACGGATCCACGAATGACGGAAATACTGCTAGAAGATTTTTTGCAAACCCAAACGTGACTGCTGAGATAACTGGTGTTAGTGAAGACTTAATTAGGCGGTTTGCAACCATTTTAGAGGCAATTTCATCAGGTTACCACATTGACACAGTCAAATTTCACGAATATGCTCAAGTGACCATGCGACTGTATTTGGAATTATATGGCTGGTATTATATGCCTTCAAGTGTTCATAAAGTTCTTATGCATGGTGCAGCTATTATTGAAAGTTTTGGTCTAATACCAATTGGACAGCTATCTGAAGAAGCTGCTGAAGCTAGAAATAAAGACTTTCGTAGGTACCGCCAACACCATTCCAGGAAATGCAGTAGAAAAACTACAAATGAAGACATTTTAAATAATTTGTTGACCAGCTCTGATCCACTCATCTCAGCGAAACGCCACAAACTTCGCAGAAAACAAAACTTTGTCAGAAGAAGCACAAAGTTTATTAATAATTGAACAAACGGAAACATTTGATGATGACGAATACGAAAATTTTGCATTCGTTAATATGGATACTCTTGATAGTGATTAAATTAAAAAAGTGCAGTGACCAGTACCTGATTGTGATTTTTACTTATTTTATTAGTCCTTAGTAGATTAGGCCTAACGGGGAGACCACTACATAAAAAAAACCGTGCCTGGTTCTTAACCTCTATGGTGGTGTGGAATAGAGAACAAAATTTGAAATTGCGACCAAATCGCAGAAAATCGCAACCCGAGAATAGGTGCTAAAATAGGACAAAAATACGTACTATACATACGTAAAGTCAATTCTTTGAGAAAATTTGAGAATTTCTAGATTTTCAAGTTTTTTTGTTTTGCTTCATACAAAAATTACTTTGGTTATTAATAACTCCGAAAATACTCAAGTTATCTAAACGACCCTGATATAAATAATTACTTATAATCAATAGATAAATCCAACGCACTATTTAAAATTTCAGAAAAATAAACTTTTTTTTTTTAAACGCTAAGTCCTCTACCGGCCCGTTTCAGCCCACTGTGCGACGGCTGTTTCATGCGTGTTTCGACAGTAATTGTCGTGATTGAGTGTACCACTCCGGCGTTGTCATCGGAAGTGGATACTCGAGTTATTGTTATGTAAGGTTGGTAGAATGGTAATAAGTAATTCAACTCAAAATTATGAAGGTAAGCTAAATATTGGGTTTCCATTACAAAGTGTAGAGAAATCTCTAGAAAACATAAAAAACCTTTCACAACTTTATCTCTGAATGGTGAAAAATGTGAAAATCTGCATAATGCGGGCCAATGCTAGGTTGCAAAAATAAAATCGCTATTCACGGTGAATGGTTACACTAGTAACACGTACCTAGATATTGACATGTGTTCAAATCCCAAGGTTGTCGACATTGATAATGAAAAGCTTTGGCGTACCTATACTTACATTTAGTACCTACTGTTGAACTAAGCAATTCTCTCTCGGGTCTACAATTATGGTCTACACACACAGTACCTATATTTTTTTTCCACCGAATTGAATTTCTTATAAGTATTTCCGTAATTAACTAGGTGCCTAAAATAAGTACCAAATAAAAATTATCAGAGTAAACCGTAGTTTACTCTGATAATTTTTATTTGGTACTTATTTATTTATTTAATACTTCAAGCACATAAATGTACAGAGGCGGACTTAATGCCATAGGCATTTTCTACCAGTCAACCTTTGGGTGATACTTAATAGATTTACTTGTTGAAAAATCGTAAAAATAACTACGCTAAGTAAGTACCCACCTATTTGAAAATGTAAACTAGGTAGGTAGGTACCTACTGTTAACTTTAACCAGTCAAGCGGCGCGCGTCTCATTAGCGGAGCTTGACAGATTAAACAAAAACAAAACTAGTATTGTTGCACATACAGGTTTAAAAGTGTAAACCTTTATTTATGACCTATGTATGTAAAGTCGTATCTACTGCGCGTGTTTTTTTGAAACATTACACAAAAACGTCATAACAAAGAGACGTGGCCATAGCCATACACATTTGTGTACCTACCTATGAAAGAACGATGTTTTTGTTTTCCGAGCAGCATGGAAAACATTCCCCGCGCGGGTGAAAAAGGTTTGTTTCATTCAAACTCAAACTCAAAGCATTTATTTCAATTAAACCATTACAGGCACTTTTGAATTGTCAAAATTAGGTAGTCGGTCAGTTAGTCAGAAAGTTGAAGCTAGTTGCCCATTCCAAAGCGTAGATCTCTATGGAGAAGAACGGGCAAGAAACTCCATGGACACTCTTTTTAAATCAAGATATTACAAAATCCTTGGTACATTATTCTTGTTGCTTCTATATGTGCAGTCTCAACCGACGGCGCCCATTCACGAACATGACGCATGGATCAGCACCATCCAGCTCAACCATTTTGTAGGGAACCGAATGATCCAACACACGTTCCACCATCAGTGAGACATTTAAGTGAGCATGACACATTCTCAACTGCCATGCTCTTTCAAGTCAACATCAAAAAATCGTAATAAACGGATCCATGGTTCTTACATTTACAAAATTGAAAAAATGCTTCTAAATTATACAAAACTATAAATTGCAGTTTATTTAATAGATGAATAAAATTTTTAATACCAAACAGGAAAAGGTGTTTAGTATTGCAGCATTAAACATGATTGAATAAAATAAAAATAAATATTAAGATCGTAATGTCCGAAACACTAAAAAAGAAAAAAGAAAGGGAAGCACCTCTTCCAAATATTGAAATTTTAACTAGTGAACTCAAGTGCCTGTGGAGCAGGACCAGCATTTAGCCAAGCATTTTTATCTGCGATATAATCATCCATTTTCAACCGCCACGCGCACTGCGCACATCATATAAGTAGCATTTTGAAAGCTTAATTCCAACTGACACAGGTTTTGAGGTTATTATTTTCTTGTGAAAAGTTGACACTAATCTAAAAATATTTTAATACGCAGGAGACAGCTTGTGTATGAAAACAAATGTTTATGTGTAAGGTTTTTTGTGTTAGGTACCATGTTTCGAAAAAATACGCGCAGGAGACACGGCTTTACAGATACAAATTTAAGCAAGGAGGATTTAAAGCAATCCTCCACGAACTATTTCCTGTCTACAAAAATATATGAATTAAGTAACACTTATGTATTATTTCATATTTTTTGTTTTACTTACACTCGGAAAATGGTTAGGTATGCGGGAAAATGTAAACAATTCAATTAATTTCCACGATTGCTAAGTATACGGATCACTACATTTTTCTAGTTCCGTTCCGTTTAGAGTCAGTTCAGTGGGTACTTATGCACTTTTGATATTTAGAGAACCATATATAAGCAAATTGCATATTTCCGATCGATATAATAAGCCACAGCAGTTAAGACGGAAAGTGAACAAAAAGTTAATACGCGCAAACCGGTAACAGTAACAGCATACCTACTCAGCTGATGACGCGTTTCGACACATTCGAGCCACAACAAACCACTTTCACTAGGGCTGTGACTTCTACAAGTGTATCGCTCGGAGAGTATGAATAACGAAACAATGATAATTTAGTTATTTATGCGCTTGCTATATTCAGTAGGTACCTATTAAGTACATAACTAGATGGAGCTTATAAAAATTATGATATTACATATAATATCCATACGGTCCGAATGACTAACCTCTTTGTCATATAAGTACCTACCTTAATAGGTAACTGTGTGCAAGTCTCCTTTTTACAAGCTTTTTATAAACGCTTTCGTGCAGTTAACGAGTATTATTATAATGAATACTTAGGTAAATAACAAACTTTACAAAAACGCAAAGTTAAAAGTGAAATTCTCAAACATTATAAACAAACAAAGAAATACTTAAACAAAGAGCGTTGTAAGTCTATATGTTTCAATAACTATTTTCCAAATTGTTGTCTGGTATTGTTATCTACTGTCTCAAAATAAGTAGCTTTTTACGGAAACAAAAAAAAACTCGATAAATCTAGAATATCTACTTATCTTTAAATAATTTGTGGCTGCTAACCCTACAGACGCGACGATTAACTGACCACTGATTGCTATGCGTGAAGTTCAGTATCGTAAAGATCCGCATCACGAAATATTGTTATTATGTTTCCATACGTTTATTACCGATACCAGGATCTTTTGCTCGTTACAAACTTGCATGAATGCTGAAACTTTGTATAGCTACTAACGTAACAGAAATCTTAATGAACAAAATGAGTAGATACATAAGTATCCTAAAATATGAACATGTTACATTCTGCATAGTATCATAAAAATAAACGCACGTTTCATTAACTTGTCAGAATCAAGGAAACTGGTTCTAAATAAAGTCAGGATTTAAATTAAAAACACGACTTATATAATCGCGCAAATAATAAATACCACGTATTACATGAAGCTCTAATGAGACACGTGAATGCATTCAATTTCTGTTCTTCTAAAACGAGGTCTATCCTTGAAGGATAAATTTGAAAGGCTACCTATATCGCTACTTAAGCTGCCTGGGCTGCCTCCAATCTCCTGGTTCCCATGTTTGCTATTAGAATAACTAAATACATTGAGAAATTGGCCGTTCATACAAGACATAAATAGCCCTAATTATTCTGAAACCTCAAAATCGGATTAAACGATCTATTGTTTTAATGTCGAGATATGCAATCGAAAGCCGTGCGCTTTTGCAAAATGGTTTCAAGGATAGGTACGTTGTTCACTTACAACATAATTGCACTAAATATAAATAGACATTATACCAAATAATTAACATGTTTTTTTAATTTAAATATGCTCGTTTTTAGGGTTCCTTACCTCAAAAGGAAAAACGAACCCTTATAAGATCCGTCTGTCTGTCCGTCTATCAAGACCCTTTTTCTCAGGAACGCGTGGAGTTATCGAGTTAAAATTAATCTCAAATACTGAGGGCTGCAATCCCTTGAAGCAATGAAAAAATCAAACTTCTAAGTCAACGCAATCAAAAGATACTGGCGTTTATGTTCCGTTTATGCCGCATAATATTTACGTCACACTCGCAAGGGAATCAAAACCTATAAGGTTCTTCCCGTTGACCTAGAATCATTAAATTTGGCAAGACGCAATGTCATGCATGTAGCACAATTTAAGGAAAAAAATCCGAAAACCGTATAGTAGTTACATACCTTCAAAGTACGGAACCCTCGCTGCGCGAGTCCGACTCGCACTTGACCGGTTTTTTTTCTTTGAGTAAGTTGTTATTCTTAATACAATACCTGCACGTGCTATGTAAAATATGTGTACCTACGTACCTAGTACAATTTCCTGTTCTGCTACAAAAACATGTGCCTTAAAATGTAAATGGAAAGTTATGATTTAACAATCCTTGAAATATTATTATGACATTTATTGTCCCCCTGACATAATTTGCTATTGGAACGACTAGCTTCTGCCCGCGACTTCCTCCGCGATTCTCGTTTTAAAATAAAATATTTCCTATATAGTTCGGCTTTCTATGTGAAATAATTTTTGTATTCGAAATGGTTCCTTTTACAAACATAAAAAAACAATTTTACCCGATATGAGTTTCGAAGTTTAGATTAAACTAAGTATGGAATTCTATTAGCTTCTTTCTATATGCTATTAGATTTTTAGAATATTCAGCACTGTGATATTTTTTTACTGATCTTCTCCAGCGATTAATCCCAGAAGTGCACCAAACAGTGGCAATGTTTAAAACGTGTCATTCACGGTGAATTGACATACATATTTGATTCATAATAGCTTGAACTAAATTAGACCGCGGCTTGTTGTCTCTGAATAAGTTCACAATAACAAACCGTTATCATGTGTAGGTAATCCTAAGCAAACCCGTAATCGCTGAAATATGTTCTCTTGAAAACAAAAATATGAAAATAGGTGCATTTAGGTCAAAATCCATACAGATAAAAAACCGACAGAAAAAAACAGATCAGAGCCCTGATTCACAACCATACGTCAGGCTATCGTATCGAGCTCACCGTCCGATCAGGACCAGGCCCGTGCCGGACGGCGCGTACGTGTTCCACGCGCGCCTCAAAGAGATGTCAGCATAAAGGAAGGGGCCTGCCAGGGCCGAAGCCTGCCGGGGGTGCGGGATTGTCCGAAAGGGTTACCGCTACCCCGGAACATAAAGGGCTAAGGAAGGAACACGGATGGGTTTTAGTCAGTAAGAGTCTGACCATCGCTCCACCCAGAGCGGGAGGGGTCATTTGATGATTTCCCATCCATAAAAAAAAAAAAAAAAAAAAAAAAAAAAAAAAAAAAAAAAAAAAAAAAATTTTTACAACGGAATATTTGTGGCGAAAAGTCGTGGATTAAGGTACTGGATCACTTGTCGTTGTCACATGCACTTTTGCAATCCTTTTAAAGCCAATGGATTGCTACACGATGCATGGCCTCCAGCGTTATTAACACACCTCGTGTGAGGTACGCCTTATAAGTGGCTTCCGAAAGGAGAAAATATCGAATACCTTACCCTTAGGCGAGTCTTCGTGTGAAAATAGACTTGATATGCGGCTATGTGCAAGAACCTTCATGCATTTTTGTTATTGTGTAACTATCATTTTTTTTCCTAGAACAAACGTCTCTCCTTTATTTTACACGCATTGATAAAGTCGTTAGTGTATGAATTACTTACCATAAATAACTTATAATTAAGTATCAGAAAACTGATTTAACCTTGACTAAACTTCGGAACTTCTCCAGTCTTTTCTTGGCTTTATCTCACGAAAAAATACAGACTTTTACCTATCGTCAGGCGGATCTAGCAATTTGATTCGTTTATGTTTTAGTAAAATATAATTTTAAAATTTCACAAATAAAAAAGTCAGTCGTAGAAAAGTTCCGAAAACTCGGAGAGGCTGAATAGACATTGGGGTGCACGGTTATGTAAACAATGGTATGTTGTAATAACAGCCTATAACTTCCTTAGTTTGGGGTTAAGCAAGTCAATTGTTAATGCATGTCTCGTTCAGTCTAATAATCCTAACCTCTTTTTGACATAAAGCTAGGGAAATTCAAAATAGTCAATACTATTAGGTAATATTGCATTTGCCGGCCTAATGAAGGTTTTCACAACTTTACAAGAAAAAAAACGTCTGTTTTTTCAAAAGATTGGGTAAAACATCTACAAACGCGAACACTAACTGCTTTGGTAGTCACTGCAATCACAAATCAAAGAAACCGATTTGCAACAGCAGCAAAACCGACGATCCTATGATTACTTGCAAATTTCGCTTCCCACACAAAACAGTACTTAAGTAATTTGTGTATGGCAATTGGCATACAAATATCAGATATTTAAACAGCGCCCTAATAAAAGTAGGACGCAATAAAACATCTTATATCCCACATAGAATAGCAAAAGTTAACTGTGTGAACCACTGTTTCCTAGTATCATTTGTACTCACGTATGTTAGACTTAGATTAGAGCACACTTTTTTCGACTGCTATGTCGCAAAAGTTCGAAACACATGGCACAGAACCTATTCACACCGATTGTAATACAGAACATGCATATTGTAGGTAAATATTTTGACATAGAGACACGAGTATGTCCCTAAACATTTATGTAGGTAGCGATTGTTTTACCTACCGGATGATAATATGCCTTATTGTACCTAATGTAGGTACTCAAAGTAAGCGTCAATATTTACGATACTTGGATTAACACCATTGTTTCTAGCGATGATATGTGGAGCCAAAATCGGCTCTACTCGCAATTCGACATGTTCAACTGTGTCGTGTACCTACAGGTTTCATTAGACCAAAACCTATTTTTAAGTTAAATTTTGTATGCAGGCAACCACCTATTACAGTTATTCTGTGCTATTACTAGATTAGTTCATACACAAGTACTTAGATTACGGGTACACTACGTTACCGCAATTCATCATCATTCTCCTGCCCTTATACCAATTTATTTGGGGTCGGCGCAACATGTCTTTTTCTTCCATACTTACTTCTCTATTAGACGTCATCTCGGTAGTCACTACGTTACCGCAATTATTTAAGATAATAGCAGAGTAAGGTAACAAAAACAACTTGCTATCCTCTTGCTAAGCAGAATCCAACTTCATAATACTAAAATATTATATCATCATAATCGCCCTATAATATTTCCACCGAGGAGAGGAGGCCTTTGTCCCAGACAAAAGCCTCCTCTCTGCGATAGGGGAGTGAGCCTTACCCACCACGCAGGCCCAGTGCGAGTTGATGGATGTCAAATGTCTTCAATGTTTTGGGTCTAGGACATGCCGATTTCCTCACGATATTTTGCTTCACCCTTCACCGTTTTCAGAGCAGTGGTAAATAATTTACACAAAGTGAAGCGCCTGTCAGGGTTCGAACCTACGCAAGCCGGGGCAGTGACTACTGGGCCACCACTGCCCTAAATATTAAATGATGGAGTTTAAATAACAGTAGGTTAATAACTAATTAGTCATTCATAAATACATAATATCTAGATTTACGTAAATCACCACGAAAAAATACGGTCAGCAATGAATAGTAGATAATTCACTAAGGGGATAAAGTGGTGTCTTATTGTCGCGGGTTCTATTTTGAATCCTGAACGCAACGAAGGAATCTATAAGGGCTCCCGAGCGTAGCGAGGGATCTCTGAGTTAACTCCTGAGCGAAGCGAGGGTGTTAAGACTAGAATCCTGAGTGCAGTGAGGGATTCAAGCTCGTCCAAGACGAAGACACCTTTATCTCCTAGGAGAATACTCTACTTTTCGCACCTACTGCGAGATAATAAAAACCAATTCGATTATCGAAAAAAAAAATTAAATCGACATCAAAAAGAAATTACCTAACTCAAAATTATGAATAACTTTAATTTAGGAAGTCGGTGTCTTGGGATCTGTACCTATTTTATTTAGTTTTAGTTTTTTGCCACCGACTTCCGAAATTAAAGTTAAGTATTTCATAATTTTGACTTAATTTCTTTTTGAAGTCGATTTTGTTTTTTTAAATTACTTTTTTATTTCGTAATTTTTAGTTTTAAGTAAAAACTGGAATATTTGTTGCTGGAGTTTTGTTGTAAATATTGCACTAGAATTTGACCAAGGTTTTGAGATGTTTTCCCTTTGACACTACACCCGTAGCTCGTATCAATATGCCAGGCCGTCACACTTACACGTATTAGACCATATCTTGAAAATGACTGAATCGATTTTGATGAAACTTGCACTGTTTCCTAAGTTGAAGTAAATGTAAGCCAATAAAAAAATGGTCACGATCCGATTAATAATTGCGGAGAAATGCGTAGACAAACATACATACATACGTCTAAAAAATTTTGTATATTTGTTTGGAAGCCCTAATAGATTGTCATATTATGTGAATATCTTGCAGTTCCAATAATGTTACATACATACGTGTCGAATTGATAACCTCCTTTTGTTTGAAGTGGGTAATAATTAATAGTTTATGAAACTGTTGAATGACCGTAAAATACTTAGTTATGTGCAGTGTCATACCTACACTACTTATTTAGGTACCCGACTACGTGACAGGACAGGGTTATGTTTTTTTACGTACTTAACTATGTATCTTTGTACATGGAATTCCTTATACCCTCGAAGCCTCCTAACGGTTGGATGGATTTTAATACACGAGGAGTCTATCGACTCGATTGGGTCGCGCGAAGATTATTGATCAAAATGGCGGAATTTAGACAATAACGAAGAAAGGTCTTGAAAAAAAATTGTCCCATTACTATGTGGGGTATCAAAATAAAGAACTTGAGGAGACGATACCAAAAATATAACACAGTAAAAGGATTCAAAAAATAAAAATAAAATGACAAAATCAAAACCCGGCTGCAACGAAGATTCGAAACTACGAGTAGCTCAGTTCAAGCAGTCTGATGCAGTTGGTGGCATCAAATCTGAGATTGAACTAAAATAACATGCCTACTGCCTGTCGGGTTTTTTTATTTTTTCAATCTTATTTCATGCATTTTCATCAAAAACAATTAATAATATCGTCAATGGAGCGTCAGCTCAATTCCAACATTCTAACGCGCCCGTATACGCGCCACAGCAATCGATCATATTGTTCGGCGACGGCGACTTAAACCCATGAAGCAAGAACCCTTTGGAAGGCGCCAACCCTAGTGGGGCAGAATCCAACAGGATTTTAAAGCAGTGGAATCTGCCCCACTATTTCCACTGCAAAATTTTTGACATTCCACTTTGCCCCACCAGTGGGGCGGCCGGTGGGGCAAAGCGGAATAATCCTGGTCGACCTGTACATTATACAGGGTGTTACAGAAAGGGTATATCAATACAAACGGGTTGAAGAGTGTATCTGGTCTAGAATCTCTGTACAAAATTTCAGCTCAAAAGCATTAACTTTGAAAATGCTTAATATTTTTTTATTTCGACATCACGGCGCTGCACTGGCGCGCGGCGGCGTGATGTGCCTGTACCTACTTGGCGCACAGACACACTACAGATAATGGATGATGACCCTCGTAGTGCGGTGACACGTTTGTTTTGATTTCAATTTAATAAACTATCGAAATAAAAAAATATTAAGCAATTTCAAAGTTACTGCTTTTGAGCTGAAATTTTGTACAGAGATTCTAGACCAGATACACTCTTCAACCCGTTTGTATTGATATACCCTTTCCGTAACACCCTGTAGAAAAACAAAAATTTTTTTTTTGATAATGTTTCCCATTGACATCTATTAAACAATGTATAATAAATGTTTCCATACGTTTTTCTCAGTTGACGTTCCAAATTCAAATCACATTAATGACCCGCTGGTCGCAATGAAATTCAGTACAATATAATGCCCGGCTAGAGCGTAGGGCTTAAATGACTTACTTTAGGTTAGGTTTGAATGGCATATAATTTGACGTTAGCGAGCAGGTGGTATGAAAAGTCTTTTAACTATGTTACGATTAAATTTCACATAAATTGATATAAAATGATTAGATACACTGGTTTTCAGAATTTTATGTATGTAATAGAGTTAATAGCTTGTTTTTCCGTACGCAAAATACGCGCATTGACGTAGAGTTGCGGACACCAGTCCGTATTAGGTACCTATTACCTACCTAGCTTGTTTTTTTAATTTTATATCAATTTTATTACCTACTATGTTTCTTAGATATTTTTTGCAATAATAATGAGTTGAAAAACTGAAACGTTGATCGACTTTCGTTGGGGACTGTACCTAATGAGAGTAAAATTTTAAGTAATAAAGCTGAAGAGTTTGTTTCTTTGTTTAATCGCGCTAATCTCTGAAACTACCAGTAGGATTTGAAAAAATCTTTTTGGATTTGATATTCCACCCAATTCTTGAGGATGACTATAGGCTACTTAACATCGCGCTATGACCCTTAGGAGCTGGGAAAAATGGAAAAGTCAGAATGAACGCTAAGTGAAAACGAAGTATTAGCGCGGGCAGGCGATGCGTTGCGACGGGGTGGGCCGGGGGAACTAGAAACTTCACGCGGGCGAAGCCGCGGGCAGAAGATAGTAAATCTAAATATATAAAATTCAAAGTCCTGACTGACTGATATATCAACGCACAGCCTAAACCGCTGGTCCTAGAGACATAAAATTTGGAGCGTGTGTTCTTTGTGAAGAGTAGGTATCCACTAAGAAAGGGTTATTCGAAGTTCCACCCCTAAGAGGGTGAAATTTCACGCGGACGAAGTCGTCGGCAAAGGCAAAAGATAGCTGGACAGCTACAACAACTTCCTCCGCTAACAACTTCCTCCGCTTGTTAGACGTCCACTCATTGTCTCACTGTTTGTAAACATATAACGGCCAATTTATCACACAATGAACTATTGTTTACCTCAGATTATTAGGTATTGCCTAAACCTAATTACGAAATTTACCTGTTGTATTTCTGAAGGCATCCGCTTAAAATGCAAAGCTTTATAGCGATTGATTTCTATGATCGCATTTTCACTGTGATTTGTACTGTCTTATTCACACGAATGGACAGTTAGGTACTAGCATTTCATTCAGATTTGGGTTTATGTAGAAAACCAACAAACATCTCGTTTAAAATAATAAAAATGTAGAATCGGTACCTACCGATAATTAACTTAATTTAATTATAAAAATAGAAAATATTAAAGAAAGCATACGGTGTATGCTTTCTTTAATCTTTTTACAAATATACTTGTTAAGTAGGTACCTTAGTTTCATAAAATCGATATTTTACCATGGCAAAACAAATCCGAATTATTCAAACTCAAAGCATTTATTTCAATTAAACCATGTACAGGCACTTTTGAATTGTCAAAATTAAATAGTCGGTCAGTCAGTCAGAAAGTTGAAGCTAGTTGCCCATTCCAAAACGTAGATCTCTATGGAGAAGAACGGGCAAGAGACTACTATTAGGGGGGTATATTTACAACACCTCTAAGCTCAGCTTTACACAAAAACATTAGTTAATGATATTAGATGATTCAATGATTACCTATTTAACACATAGGTATTAAAAATTAAAATACCGCTTGTGTTAGTTTTTCACAGGTTCGCCGACATACCTACATAATTAACTAAGTATTTGAACGGTATTTAAACCGCAATAATTGTTTTTGTGTAAAAACGTTAACAATTGCTAAATCCAATTGCCGTTTTTGCTGTAATACACACGCAATTTACTGTAATGACTTTATTATTTTATAACAAATCACTGCACGAATGTTCTATGATAGTATGAAACAACACTGCACTGTGTACCTGTATACTGTATAGCGAAGCGTGGCGGTGCGCCGGTAGCGGGGACGCGTGCGATCGGTCGCAGCACGTGTTCAATCACAAATTCGCGAGCTACGCAGGGAGGCAAAGCGTGTCACGGTGTGCCGCCTACGACCTATACTGGAAGAGAACCTTCGCAGTCGCACCGATTTTACTCGCCCCTCTACACAACATAACACCTTAAAAGTAAAAGTGGTCGATCCCGAAGGCGTGGCAGCCGGCCAGCCAGCCGTGACTCGGCATTGCCCACACCATTATTTTATTATCAAGGTGCGTGATTGCCAATCGTGATATCTGCTATCACGCTTACCAGTCATGCATTTTAATCAGGAAATGTCAAGATCATGTATTTGGCAGCCTAGGCTTCTTGTAACTAAAACTAGGCTTACGCAAGTTTACATTAGTACCCGGCCTTGCTTACTTTTAATTATTTAGGCAATTAGGCTACATGTCTATCGTATAGGCTGTAATAATAACGAAAGCTAACGGAGATAGCAAGAGCCATAAAAAATCCTCCAGCTTCCAAACAGACATATTTTAAGTAAGTAAGTATAAAGTTTTATTTCCTATTAAGTACCTATACCGTTTCAAGTCCGAGTTTTATGTACTTACCTAGAGATGTTGAATGGTAACAATAAGTCATAATCAACATTCTGACAGTATAATTATTAATTAGGTACTAATAGAATCGTATTTAACTTTGGTACCTATATAGTATATCCTTCCTAATTGGAAAATTCGTTATCAGTCTCCACGCTAAACTGAACACTAATATTAGGCAGCAATAGCGCAATTAAACAGGTATCAACCAGGGATGTAACGGAGGTAGTTTTATCGGAACCGAAGTCGGAATCGGAGTTTTTAAATCTGATTTATCGGAGTCGGAATCGGAGTCGGAGGCAGGGTCAGAAGTGGTGGCATGAGAAATAATTTTTATTTAAGGACAAATAAAACATTATTTAGTCAATTTTTTTAAATTATAAAATAAAACACAAACAATGAAAAAAAATTTGCATATTTCCAAATAAACAAGAACACACATTATATTAAATGAACAAAAGCTTTAAAACAAATTAAATCAAATGAATTGACTCCAAAAGTAGTGTATTATACTTTACGAACAAAAGCTTTGAAGCTTTGTCTCCGTCCAATCTATTTCTTAACGAGTCGTAGATTAACTTCAATGAAGTAGTTCCAAATACAACTTGATTTTGGTTTCATTGTCCAACACAAAAACAGATCACTTTTATTGATAATAAGCCGCAAAAATCATAACAAATATCCATAGGTAACCTATGAACGTGTCGTGTGCGTAACAAATTAACAACAAGTGAAAAAATAATTGACGATTGAGTGCACGTAGCGGGGGTCGGCGAGATTCCCCGCGCGACATGTATGAACCTGTTCATAACAGTCGACACTATGTTATGCTTCGACCTCCGATTAAAACCTCCGATTTAAAAGTGTCGGAGCCGAAGTCGGAACCGAAGGTGTAATAATAATCGGAAGTTCCGACTTAACGGAACCGGAGTCGAAGCTCCGTAACATCCCTGGTATCAACAATTATGGAAGATAATGAAACAAGTGATTATTACGGCGCTGGCGCAGCGTTCGTAGGTACCTAGGTACCTACTAGGCAAATTCCGCAACTATGTGGTAGCACTACGAACATGGCTGGTTCCCAGGCAGCGCACAATTGCCGCTTTTTGTCCTCGATCGATATAATGCCACGGTATTGGAGACTGTGAGAGCAACAGGAAACATGAGCCCAGCCCTACTTATGTGTCGGAAGAGTTAGCTCATGTTCCTGCATGAACAATTAGCGCGAAACGGAATTCGGGTCCTATCAATTTACATTTTATCTTAGTTTCGTAACTCTATCTCTCTACTAGTCTACTCTACTTAGGTATTAAGGATGTTGAAAAAACATGTAGGTAAGTATCATGTGTTGGCAATAAGTGATATGAATTAGGTAGGTAACTTAAACAGAACAATGACGAATATGAAATGATTTTTACTTATTATAATGAATAATTATAAAACAATGCAAAAAATATACGTTTCTCTGAAATGAAACTTTCTACGTTAGCAATTCAATTCAATGTGCGAAGTACTCCGCCGAATAATTTATTTGGCTCACATAGTGACATGAATATTTGGCACGGCGCTACATTTTTGATCGTATCGTAACAAAATGGTGCTCAATGTTCTAAAAGTTTTTGTATTGATTTTGTGGAAAATAGTCATGTTGGATGGTCACTTGAAGAATTTAGCCTGGAACGGAGGGCCGTTGCACCTGCAATGTGAATACGGAGCGGATTTGTGGATGAGCAGTGGGTACCTGAAGGAAAACGTGATCGCTGTAAAGACATTACCATATCAGGATGATATTTACGTCATTACGCCAAGGTACGAAGGGTCAATTACTTAACCTCCTTACTGTAGATCAGCGAGAAAGCAAGCATTTCAGGAGCTGACTACTTACTTGACGAATTGACTAGGTACTGCGGAATGTCAAAATACATTGGCTACAGTCTAATAGGTACCTATGCCTTACTATTGTAAAGTTGCAAAAATGCAATCGTATCTATATGTAATATTTGTCTAAAATAAAAAATAAAATGGGCACTACTTGAGACTAAAATAATTAATATGCGTAGGCTGAGACCGATATTTACATAAACCGGTAATTTGCCTAATAGTCACATGAAATATGTTTCAAAGACTCATGTCATTGAAAAATTTGATTTATTACTTAGAAGATAAATAAGCTGCCAAATGTATTGCATGTTATTTTTTATTCGGGTCTAATTCTATGGCACAGGAATTTAATTTGTTTGATGTAATAGTAGTTCTCCTTACATACAGAATGAAGCAAGGTGTTCTGGCGACACTTTGGTTGATCATTCGAGAGAAAAATGGCGTGGAACTTCAGCCCTACCCAGAGCTGCGAGACCACAAACTTAGTGACTGCAACGCCATACAAAATGCTGTAGACTTCTATCTGGATCATCTTGTAAGTATTATAATTGCCTAGCTTCTGTCCGAGGCTTCGCCTGCGTGGATTTCAGAAAGTTACCTAAGTTACTCCTCAATATCAGCTGTCTGTCAGTGAAAGTTCCAAAACAAATTTCATCAAAATCGGTCCAGCTGTTTCGGAGATAAGCCGGACGAAACAGACAGACAAAAATTTATAAAAATGTTCTTTTGTTAAAAGTACCGTAAATACTTTCATACGCATTTAGTAAAAGCGTGTTATTTTGACATTACAAACAGGCACTTCATTACTTCAATTTTATTTATTTGTATCTAGATAGGAAAAGACTGGTAAAAACGGATGTTTCATCCTTTATGAGCTGAATTATATGAAGGTCAATTTTCAGCAGTTCATACTCAGGTATCTATGACGAAGGCTATAATACGTATAAACTGCAGCAAAGTATAAATCAAATATTCAATTTTCGTATCAAGAGATCTAGTTAATGAAGATGGATGTGAAGCCTCGTTTTTGTTTTGCTCGAGAAACCGCGTAGCACGTCCGTCGTCCTGTGCCATGGCTACGGCATAGGACGGAATTCCGCTATTACTGTGCATTATTGAATTAAACTCGGCGGCCTAGCAGCGACATTATAGTCAATTGCAGTAATTATTTAAATCTACATCCGATTGGCATTTAATCAATCCGATTATTATAAAAAAAATATGCGATCGCATACACAATAGGATATTATGTGACGGGAACTTATTGAAAGTATAATACTTACCTGCAATCGCATCTACACATTTAAATCACCATAATTAGACATTTCCGAAGAAAGGAACAACGCATACTATGATCCTTGACATGTTACAGTAAACTTTAACTCCGAACGTGGAAACGTTTTGTATTATTGGTTTCCATAATCAATTCAACTATTGTTATGCAATAGAAATATAGGCATGTGTTTGCTCCAACAATGAGAACGGCTTGAGCGGGCACGGGCTCGACCTCATGAGCACAAATCGCTCCCAACCATATTTTGCAAGTAGATAATTGCTTCATAGAACACTAATTATTCACTCTGTTCAATTTTTTTACGTAAGGCTATTTATTAGGTACATACATGCTACAGATTACGCTTCTGGCTATTTTGCATATTTAATCGGAGCCAATATTATTTTGACATAGTTCCAGCAAGGACGCGTTGCGAGGTTGCACGCGCGTAGCACAGGCCACGTAGCACAAGTCAGATAGTAGGTACATGCCACTTAGCACAGGCCACGTAGCACAAGTCAGATAGTAGGTACAGCCGCGGACAATGTTGGTCGACCACTTTTCACCCATATGCCCTTGGTAATAAGGTTGAAAAGTGGTCCACTGCCAGTATCCGCGATGGTACATGCCACTTAGCACAGGCCACGTAGCACAAGTCAGATAGTAGGTACATGCCACGTAGCACAGGCCACGTAGCACAGGCCACATAGCACAGACCGCGTAGCACAGGCCGCGTAGCTTAGGCCGCATAGCACAGGCCGAGTAGCACCGCCTGTGTAGCATTGCCCACGTAGCACAGGCCGCGTAGCCCAGGCCTCGTAGCACTTGCCAAGCAGCTCTGGCCTCAGATTTGCTGGAAACGTGTTGCCCACGGACATTTTTGATTTTCCAATCGCACTACACGTAACTATGCAGATTTATACAGTATCTACTACAATACTGCTGAAATCGTAATGTATGGAACTAACATTCTGCAGTTGACACTTGGCAATTTTCAATTGCAATTTTTTCGTGAAATAACGAATGCAACGTTGAAATACGACACTTAACATAAACCTATGGGTTCGAAAATACTATTTTCGTAATAACATAAAATTTCATTCAAAAATAAAGGAGAAAATCGCCTTGGAATAAAGCCAAGTGTACCTACGTTTAGCCCAGCAATCAAGGGAAAAAGCAGCTAACTTTGCTTGCGCTAACGCTAAATTACGCTAAATTTGTTGTTCCATATTTCTCAAGCGTGATGAATTGGTGACTACCTACAGTAAGGAGGCAATAGACATTTAGTAGGTACTTAGGTTACCTATACTTCTTTTAAAAGCACAACTAGGTACAATATTATAAAATGCTTTGTTCCACAGGGAAAGCTGTGGATATTGGACACCGGCGTAATCGATACGCTATCAAATCCAAGATGTACATGCCCACCGAAAGTGGTTGTCATCAATTTATTGTTAGGCAAACTGATCAAGCGCATCGATATCTCCTCTCTCTTGGAAGCTAACTCCTTGCTACAAAACATCGTCGTTGAATATGACTTAGGAGGCAAGACTTTCATGTAAGTAGCTCTATACACCCTTTTACCTACTAGGTACTAGGGTGGATCTAATGATTGATTTTGACGTGGAGCGGACAACAGCCCGTATCACCTACCTATTACCTTCTCGGTATAAAACTACTTGGTATGACTGCCCTGTTGGTCTCGTTAAGCCTGTCTAAGCGACATCGACACTGACACGATATTTTGCAATACATACATCTTGTCTAGTCTGTATCAGTCTTTATTATTGCAACAATCAAATAGGACTTAATATAATAATTAATCTTACAACGTTTCGAGGTGTTGTAATTACATCTTATTGCGCTTAAACATAAGCAACAGGTATGTACCCTAAATGAGGTAAAGGCGAATCTATCGGATTACATCTTCACTTTTCGTAATAATATGTAGGCCTACACAAATAAATAAAGTCGTCTCCATTTACCAGTGCTTTAAAATGAAGTAGACGCATCAATCCGACTGTGATATACCTACCTCTGACAAATCGTCCATACATCGGTGGCCTAGTCAATTAAAATATTCTCTGGCAAATGACTATCAAAATCGTTATGGACAGCTAGTTACTTGTGCTATTTTTTTATCTCACGAAGCGACACGCGCTTTACTTCTGGTTACCAAGTGTACAAACATGCTATGTGTGTAACCGTAGAAGCTCTCGGTAACGTCTAAGACAATCGCGAAGTCCGAAGTGTGTGTGTGCGTGTGTGTGTCATATACTGACGCTACTAGTCTTCATGCACACATTCCAGCGTGTTTGTACACTTGAGGAGTGTCTGTTCAAAAGGTCCTATTTCCCTTTCGAATGAAATGAATTTTTATTTTTTTCCCCGAAACTGTTATTTAAATCCCATCCATATTTGATAAAATTCTTATCGAAAAGCGAGTATAACTATCTCAATTTAAAAAAAATCTTATTGTTTGACGTTCCGACCAAAAGGTCTTATTTCTCATACAAACTATATTTTATTAAGCAATTTTGTTGAGAAGGTAATTAAATCTTGCCATACATTATTGCCTGCCGAAAATCGAGTTTGTTCGATTCATAAAATCGATGTTTTGGCTGTATACTTTAGTGAGATAATTCATAAAATATGTATATTAATAATTTTAATTGTATTTTTTATTATTAGTATTTATAACTCCTAAATAAAATAAAATGATTCCATTATCAATTGAAATATATTTTAGTCAAGAAGGTATACATTTTTCCAAAAGTGACCAATGAAAAGGTCTTATTTCTAGAATATTCCGATCATAAAGTCCTATTTCCAAATGAATTTAAAAAAAAACCGGCCAAGAGCGTGTCGGGCCACGCTCAGTGTAGGGTTCCGTAGTTTCCCGTCCGTCACAATAAGTGTTCCCACGTACAATTCGATAATACCCGACCCAATGTAATAAGTACCTACAGCGCCATCTCTCGGGGAATTGGGTTACTAATTAATACATAGACGTGCCAGAAGTTTTCGGTGGTAATTTTGGATTGCGAGAACCGATTTTAATAATTCTTTTTTTGTTTGAAAAAAGATACGTTCAGGATAATAAAATATGTAAACGAAGTAAAAAAAAAATGCTTGCATATACGATTATACTACGACCTTAGTCCAGAAATGATTTTGTACAACTTTTTGTCTTTTTTGTACAAAAACTGTTGTTTCTATCAAGTTCAAAATAATTTTCCTAGAAAGTCCTTATAAAGTTCTACTATTCAGATTTTTTTCATATTTTCTAAACTTATGGTTCAAAAGTTAGAGGGGGGGGGACACATTGTTTTTTACTTTTGGAGCGATTATTTCCGAAATTATTGACATTATCAAAAAATGATTTTAGTAAACCCCTATTCATTTTTAAATACCTTTCCAACAATATATCACACGTTAGGGTTGAAATTTAAAAAAAAATCACTTCCCACTTTACATATAGGGGGGCTACCCTAATAAAACATTTTTTTCCAATTTTTATTTTACCACTTTGTCGGCGTGATTGATATACATATTGGTACCAAATTTCAGCTTTCTAGTGCTAACGGTCACAGAGATTAAGCGAGGACGGACAGACGGACGGACGGACGGACGGACGGACAGACAGACATGGCGAAACTATAAGGGTTCCTAGTTGACTACGGAACCCTAAAAAAGAAGTACAGTAGAAAACTAAAAATAAAATGTACATGTATATCAATTAGCTTAATCTGCGTTAAATACAATAATAAAGATTATTATTATATTCCATTAAACAATGTAAGTAAATAGTTTTTATTGTTTCCTGTAAAATTTGCTTATCATGGAAATAGGACCTTTTGACTGTCCTCTCAGATATGCGTCCGACGCGTCGCGTGGAGCAATCCTTGTGCATGAGATCTCGTCGGGGGCCGGGTGGTCGGTGGTGGCGTGTGGTCCTGCCACTGGGCTGCAGATCGCGCTGGTGAAGCGGATGGCGCACACTGTCCTGATCCTGGTCAGGCTTCACTACCCGGGTATCATTGAGTTAGATACCACTGCTTTACGAAGGAGGGATTCCCTTGCGCCGCTCACAGGTGAGTAGATAATGATTTCTTAACCCACACAAAAATACTCAATACCTACTCTGGTTTTCAGTAGGTACAGTCAACAGCAAAAGTAGATGATGATTGAGTTTATAACTTTTGGAGTCAAAACTGATCACGAATATAATTATGGCAGCTGTAGGTACTGGTAGTAAATGTTTGGTATAATTTACAATCACATACTTTTAAATCACTTCGACGCCACACAGTTCTGACACGAACTCCGTTCATTAGTATTGAATTTCTGATTTTCATCATCTACTTTTGCTGTTGACTGGTACCTATTTCATGTACCTAGTCATAGAACTACATATTTTCTGATTTACCTAGTCTTAAAGACTTTCGTTGCTGACTGTACAATAAATTAGTCAATCACTTTTTATAAGGTAAATTAACGTTCATTAAATAATGTAAGTAATACAATGTGGATAGACAATAAATGCATACCTAACATACAATCGTTTTTAAAACATGCCTTCAGTAATTAAAAAAAGAAGGGACAAAAAATATCGGACAGTCATAGCAACACATAATATGGACTGATAAAAAATACCTAATCATTGCTTATCTATTATTTACGATTCCCATCAGGTGCAATAATTTAAGACTTTTTTGTTGTCAGTATTCGGGGAGAACAGCAAGCCAGTGGTGTTGCTGGGTGCAGACGGCTCCCACGTGTATCTCCGGCACACGGAGTGTTCAGACGTGTTGGTGTGGAACACACGCGACGCGTACAACTCGTCCCGACTCGACAACATACACTCTGCGGGCCCGCGATTGACCACCACCGCTGTAGCTGCAGAGCCCTTGAAACATGTACTGCTAGTCCTTGATTCTAACTATGTAGACACTCTTCAAGGGAGTTCGCCTACATACCATAAGATTACGTTCGTGAACAAAAAGTTTTATTAAATAATTCATTCATTACCTACCTACCTATACTATCAGAACCTGCCTACCTTTTTAGGGTTCCGTACCAAAATGGTAAAAAGGAACCCCTTATATTTTATTCAATTTCGAGCAGCCATTGTTTACATCTTTGGCAGGCGCGGTCGGACTTTACATGGGGATTGGGCAATTTTGTAGTATTTTTGTAGGAATGTTCAGAAATTCTTGTAGCAACACTTCATGTACTAAACCTGTTGCTGTTATTTAGAATTAAGATGATTGCACTCTCGAGTTTTGAATCGGCCGATACGGTTTGATTGCCAAATGATGCAAATATAAAGACTGCAGCACTAATTTCATTGCATGCACATAATTGAAAAATGCACGCCTTCCTTTTAGTTTGTTAGAATTAGGTAAGTGGCAGATAAGGTCGAATATG
Source organism: Amphipoea lucens (assembly GCA_947508005.1). NCBI lineage: Eukaryota > Metazoa > Arthropoda > Insecta > Lepidoptera > Noctuidae > Amphipoea > Amphipoea lucens. The sequence continues at coordinate 11,784,820 of OX382358.1, forward strand.
CAAAGTGCATCTGACCTATATCATAATAATAGCTTTCGGGAATCAATTTGACTGTACAGCATATTACATGTCAGACTAACAATTTAACAAGTTAGTTCAAGGTAGGCACCTTTCGATACCATTGTCTGCTATTTGACGGGCCTCGGTTTAATGCTGTGTCAGAGATCAAACAAGGTGTTGATTTAAATCCTTGTTAGTGTTGGCAACGTGGTCTACTTCTATAAACAAAACACATTATGGAATGGTCCTTGTTGGTCCTTCTACGGTGATTCCCACGCTTTCCGTGATTATACAGCATGAAGGTATGGTCATATTTAAGGGTGTGGTACAGACCATCAAACTGAACAACTTTCTCCAAGGGACCAACATCATAACCATTATTAAAATATCAACTATGCCATAAAAATTTCAATACCTACTCGACCTAAATGTATGGGATAGCCGATTATTTTTTCGCAAGTACGACGTTGGCTCCATACAAAAAGTTGTTCAGTTTGATAGTCTGTACCGCGATTGGCACACTGCTGCGTTTCACTCAGCGGTGTGCGGGAAACGGAGCCAAATTCCACGAGTGTGAGTGCGTTTTTATTGAATTTGTATGTAAAAAAACACGCGCGCGGGTGCGTTATCTGCGCCCCGCTGCGTGATGCGGTGCAGTGTGCGAATCGCCTTAAATATGACCACACCTTTTGATACATGCTGTATACCTAACAATTAATGAGTTGAGAAAGTGAATACATTAGGATGGTCAAACATGACCCATAAACCATTAATTGTTTTCTTGAAGCTTATTCTAAATTTTAACACATGGTTTGTAGGGATAAATAAAACTATTCAACTGTGGACATAACGCTTATATTTTAACATAACATGGTGAAATTAAAATAAACATCTTTAAATTAAAACAACGAACATAATACAAATATTCGGAGGTCGACCCATGCGACATAATATTCAAAAAGCATTTTATAAAATTCAATATCTTTTCATATTACACTGATTTTCTTCTTCTATTAAAAGCATTGTTTTCAAGAAAAATATTAATTTTAAATGATTCCAGGGTCAACATTGATTTACTAATTATATTGATGTTTATTTTATTATTTTATTTTTCTAGTTACTGTGAACACATAAATCATTTACAATTTCACGGGTCGGTACCTCCGAAGACTCATAAATAAATTAATCTGCGATCAAAGTTGAGAGCCAGACATTTATACTTATAATTAATAACATAATCAACTTTCCAATACAACAAAATTAGCATAATCTTTTAAATTAAGCACTTCGGCATGTATTCAGAAACATTTCAGCATTGAACCAATTAACTATCACATTAAAGATTGACCTTAGTTTTGTTAACCTATTTAAAAACCACTGAAAAATCATACTATTAAAACATTATAAAAATCAATTTCAAGTAATAATTTGCTATAAAAAATATCGTATCAAATGAAACAGGACTTTCACTTTTTATACAGGTTTCCTTGTAATCTTTATTATTCTAATCAATGCAAGAAATGTCACTGAACTGTCTCATAATAAGTTTTGTATCCTGATAAAGTAAATGGATCACAGGTACATTGTTTAGGCCACGTTACAGTACAGGCTAACACAGATAACGCACTAGGCGGAAGATAGCTGCTCATTTGCCCGTTGGCACATCAAGCTTCTTCGTAATGCGATATCTGTCTCATTGATTTTGGTAATATAACAAAAAAATGTCTTTTAATAAAAATCAATTTCAATAAAATAAATTAATCAAAAATCATCACGGTAATGCATAAAGAAATTCTAAATTATGTGCATTTACAAAAAGAATCATATTTTTTATATTTACAAAAAGTCATTTTAATCCAAATATCAGTTTAGGTAAATAATAGCAAATCACATTTAAAAACATACATAAATTCCACGTTATATGTACAATATTTGTGAATAGAAAATATTTAATAAATCACAATGATCCCACATACTCCTTGCAAGTGGCATTATTAAAAATCATGCTGGACAAATATCCCAACATAAATCTTGTCGCATACGTTATCAGTTATCCAAGTTTTACCTATACATGTAATATTTCACTTACATTATGTATATCGTAATAGCTGTACAAATATTAATCTTTAGTCATAGTGTACACAGCAAAATGTATTTTATTTATGTTCAATTTTAAAATCACAACATCTCTAGGGCCAAGGCACAAATGTGATTACTTATAACGCCCTCTAGCTACTTTCATATAATTCAAGTTATTAGTTTGTATCTACAGATTGTATGTTACATAATATTGGTACATGATGAATATTAATTTATATCAATAAAGAAATGTAATGAAACAAATAATCTAATTGTAAGAGGGCATGATTGGTCCTATACATTCAAATATTTTTTTTACTATGAATTTAGAATTGACAATAATCTCTGATCTAAATATTAAATAAAATCTGTAAGGCCTCACTTGATAAAGATAATATCCCGACGTAGAGTGCAGTATACAGAACAGTGCCGCTACGGTACTAGCATAACTACCATACTTATGTAGCAAGTAGTGCGTCTATGTTATTTACAGAATAATTGCCAAATGTAATACAAAATAAGACCAATGGCAGTGAAACTAACATAAGTACCTAAGTACTTATAATTTTTTAAAATACACCTAATGAATCACTTTTGCCTCTAAGTATAATTTTTGTAATATCGATAATGATAAAATATATTTAATAAAGTCTATCAGCGTTACTACGACGTTCGCTCACTTCGGGATATGACCTTAACATAGACAATCATCAGATAAGTTTAGTGTAAGTCGTTCGCGAATTGGCTTACATTCAATATGAACCATAAACTTTAAATGAGCATGAATGAACTCAAGAATGCGAGGAAATAAGTTAAGGTGAATGCGCAGTGGTAGCCCGCGAAATTCAAATTTTCTTACGTTTTTTGCAATTTTCAGGTCAGTGTCAGGTTTTACCTTGATCAAAATTTGATTCGCGACTATAACAGGTACGTATTCATAGAATTATAATCATCAGAATCATTAATACATCTTTCTAAGTTAGATTTCTACCATAAACACTATTCCATACGAGATTTGTTCTTAACGGTAGAAATCTAACTTAAAGAGATATATTAATGATTCTAATGACTATAATTCTGTAAATGCATATCTATTATAGTCGCGAATCAAATTTTGATCAAGATACAACCTGACACTGACCTGCAAATTGCAAAAAACGTAAGAAAATTTGAATTTCGCGGTCTACCACTGCGCATTCACCTTAACTACAGGCACTATGTTAAAAGCCTCTGCCATAATATTGCCCTATTAAAAAATTGCGCAAATGTTACTTATGCACAAATGAACTGTCAGCTACACGAAATCTTCAGATCTAAGTTTGAATAGAAAATAAATAAAGAACAGGTGTGTAAAGTATGGTATCCTTCAGACCTCATCTGTTGCTCTCATGTGGATATTCGAGTTTTCCAAACAGCAGACTTCTCTCCTGTAAATATGATGTAGATATAGATATTATATGGAATATGTACATGATCATTTCAGGGGACTACATGACCTAAAGCGCGGTCAATGTCGGACTACATAGAAAAAAAAAGAGTAGTGCGATGACACAACGCTGGTAATTTATTACAAAATATGAAACAATTATCTATTTACAAAAAATCTATTGTTTGGACTAAAAAATTAAAACAATTAGAACGATTTAGTATGTTGCTTGTAAAACAATCTGACAAAAAATCAGTATGTATATTAGTATGCTTTTTATTGTGAAAAGAAAGTTTTTAGAGGTATCTTCATGTTTTTTCCTATCATATAAAATAATTAGTTGTATTTGTTTTCAACACACTATCTATCTAGGATATATCCTGAAGAATATCATATATTTTTCTGATTTTGTTTACTGTAGTCGATCATATACTTTTAGGCATTATAAAACTTGCGTTTTTTGCGTTTAGGTCCTGTAGTCCCCTTAATGCATTCAGTACCCTGATGGCCTTGATAATATAAAAATGTTATCTGACATATTGTGTCATAATCAATATAAAAATCTTTATAAAACACATCTACAACATGGCAATGTGAATCTATGAATTACTAACCTGTCCTATGAGATTCCCCTGTGACATGATTGGTATGCCTAGGAACAATAAACTTTGACTCCTGGAACATTGACAACATTAAATCTTCAGTGGTGGGATGATATTCGACTTCGTTTATACTAGCTACTAATGGAGAACTCTCATAGTTCCTGTTTGTGTCCCGGGTCGTGGGCGTGGCACCGCTGGAGCGACTGGGGTAGTCCACGGAGCGCGGCCTGCGCGTGTCCACGGGAGTCATCTTAGGATTCACGTGGACGTCTTTGTGGATGTACGGCTCGAGAGACACGCTCGTTTCGTTTTCGTGTTCGCTTGTGTCGTCGGTAGCACTATTCCCGTTCACTTCGACTATCAGTGGTCGCTGAAGCGTCGGCGACTGCACAACGGAAGTCGTGTTGTGTATAACGGTCACACACACGGTGTGCTTTACTGGAGACGTCACTTCACTAATGCTATCATCGGGAAGACTGGCAACACTTCGGGACAGTGAGGGGCTGTGTGTTAGAGCTGTGATATCTGATTCTGAATCCGGCTCGTTCGCAGGCGGCTCAATTTTAACTTCTTCAATGACGCTCTCTTCTTTAACCTCAGTTAGTTCGTTTACAGTTTCGGTCGTTCGTTTCACGTATTTTGGCATACGCAACGCCCAATGGCCGTTGTGGTCGTCAGAGGAACATGAATGTGTAACAATTGGTTTTTTGCGCTTATAAAAAAGCATATAAGCGGTATTATTAACTAATTCACTGTATGCATTTTCATCATCGACTGGTGTAACTTTAGAATCATCAAATTTGTACCAATGTCCGTCATATGGATTTTTACAAGCTGCCGTGTAATGCCCAGTCTCCAGATCGTCACCGTGGTGATAACAGATGGCGTAGAGGTCGTACATGTTCTCGTGCGGGGTGGTCGCGGGCGTCTTAGACTGTCGTCGTCGCGGCGAGCGCGAGTGGCCGGGCGACTCTGCCATTTGGACGTTCCTTCTAACAAGATGCGGCGTCATATCAAAATCGTTCAAAGGAAACTCTACCATTGCTGTTAGCTTTGTGCTCGTACGACCTTTTGCTTGCCTGAAAATATTACGTTTTTATAAAATTTCCACTAACAAAATACTAAGGTAAGTAAAATTATACTCACTGTCGAAACCGCTTTAAATGTATTACTAAAATATCCGGAAGAGACCAAAGACCGAGGGTCTTCACCACAGGCATATATCGCTGACACTGAGGACATCTAGAGGAAAACAAAAGCATGTTGATTACTAACTATTAAAACCATGTGTAAAAAGGTAGTAGTATAAAGTATCGCTACGAATTAGTATTGAGCCTTTTTAGAGACTATATATCGAACGATCAATGGTTGAAGAGTAGCCGATTTTACCGCTGTGGCCCTGTGGCGTAGTCACAACAGTAAATTTATATATTTCTATAGCGGCTTATTTAGTTTGACCCTGTGGTCAAACTAAATAAGCTAGCGATACTCAGCAGACGTGACGGGTACTGATATCTAGACACAATAAGATAAAAACAACAAGATTGTTCTTTTTTTTTGGGGTTAGCGACCGCTGGTAGTGTTGTTACTTGAAGTATGAGTTGAGAAAAACAGGTTTTTTTGTTGTATCGTGTTTAACCATCGATAACCATGATGGTTATCGATGGTTAAACCATCACGTCTGTGGAGTTTCGCTAACAAATTGAATTCGGCTCTGTGTAATGGTAGTTACCTCCACGCGTCCTCCTGCGCGAGGCGCTCGGCGCGCGTGTAGTGCGTGAGGCAGGCGTGCAGCGTCAGCGGCGCCGCCGACCCCGCCGCCGACACGTGCACCTCGCACGCCTCGCTCGGGGAGCGGATTATACTGGGAACACAAAATTATATTTTCACTTCTCATGCTCTAAAAGTTCGTCTTTATGTTGTGCTTAGGCGACATAAAATCGCTTTTTATGTTCTAGTGCATAAAGTAATTTTTTTTTCTGAGACAGGTAATCAGGCCCAACAGCCACACGCACAATAAAACTTCGCAGATTAAAGTCGTGATTTATTTCATTTTCTTTAATTTACACGACTTCCGTGTTTTATATCTTTAATTTAATAAAATCAGGTAAAATAGTTGTCATTTATTATTTAAAAACGCAAAGAAACGTTTTTATGACTTGGCAGTATGAAGTACCCAAGTCGAATGACAAATGTTGAAATTAAAAAAAAAAAGCATCGTGGCGGCATTATCTGTGGTGGCGGGAATTAGCTATGCTTTGCAACATTTTTGATTAATTATGTTCTGTACTTTATGCCTGTTTCATTTTCTCGCAATCAAAGTGAAAAGCAGAGTGTATAACTCAGGCATAAACGAGCCATTTTACCCCTCGACTCAACTATCCACCCTCGCCTGCGGCTCGCGTGGATATAAACGTCTCGGGGTAAAATAGCTTCTTTTATGCCTTAGTTGTACAATCTACTATTATCTAAGCACAGGAGAACTAAAATCTATAACATAAGGATAACAACAGAAGTACCTATAAGTAAAACAGAGCCATTACAGGTTGTAAAGGTGGCACAATAAAAAATATACCGAATGGATTTTTGAGATGGAGCAAGAAGGGCAAATATCTTAACCGTTGTAGCTACAGGAAAATGGTCTTAAGAGACTTGATATAGTTTGATCTGCATCCATAGATTTCTTTAAACTGTACAGTCAGCAAGAACATTATCATTTGTTTTTATGCCAATCGATCCTGTTTCTTATAACTCTATTGGGACCACGTGAGAAACGTCAGAAACCTTCTATGCAGGTACAGTCTGTGTACGCGACACACACAGTGCTCTAATATTTTGATTCGGCCGTATTTTGACCGAATCAAAATACGGCCGAATAATGCATTATTTAAATCAGGACATTAATGCGCAGTTTGCTTGCGCGTCGTTCGACTCAATCTGCTAGAAGGTCAAGGCTACGTTATCACGGAGTGTATATCGGGACATAGGATGTGGCGCTACTATATGGTTTTCGCGATAAATTGACTTCCCGTTGAATGCAATGTCAACTTCAAAAATATACTTAACGTGAGAAGTGTAAAAAAATAAATATGTAGGTATAGAAAAAGAATAGTTCGCATAAGAGCAAAACTAGGCGTAATGTATACTCAGAGAAGCTGTAGGCGGTTCTTTTACTACGCCCGTACTTACATAATTACCTAATTATGTTTATTTGTTATTTACAACAAATTCATAACATTATCATGACATCACACAATATTTACCTGTCCCTATGCGCGGCGTCCCAGAGAAGTTCGAGTCGTAGATGAGGATGCTTGTCGTGTGCACACAACGCCTGCTCCACGTCCAGAGAAAACAACGGATGCGGGAGCTGTGGATCAAATTATTGGTGTAGTTGCCTAAAATGGCATAGATAGATTTATTTATTAAAAAGGTTTACCAACAGATTAATTAAAATTGCAAACAATGCAGTACTATTATAACTAATTTCGTTTCGACTCCCGCTTTGAAACACCCCAAGGGAATGACAGGTGTTGATGACGTGAGGTAATAATAACAAAAGTGACTACTTTATGTACTTTAATAATGTCTATTGGTTCAAAGACCACTTGTCCATACCACAAATGTCCTTTGTTCTGTCAACGATAAAATACTTACCTCTGGCTGCAAATACGCGGGGTCCCGAGGCCGGTGTGCCTCAGCGATCCGTGCGCGAAAGATATCTGCCCCCTGCGCATTCTCCAACACTCGCTCGGCCACCACTTGGCACATCTCCTTCAACATCAGCTTCTGTAAGTCCTCGTATGAGATCTCACGAGGTACTTGCATAGCGTAAGGTGATCCTACGAGAATGTTGAAAAAGGATGTCTTTATAAATAAATCTTTATTCAGGGTCCCATTAAAATAGATGGACAAATTTTAACACAGCGCTCAGTACGTCTAACCAAAGATATCCAAGCAAAAAAAACACTGATTAAAGTGATTTTATTTTGACCTAAAATAATAAATTTCCGGCACATTAGTGTATTTTCGTTAGCTGATTATTTTTCTTGTATCTAATGCGTTTTTCTTGTATATATTTTTTACCATCGTCCTTATTTTGGTGGTCTGAATGAATTCTAAGAGTTTGTCCGTCTATTTTAATGGGACCTCATATTTATTATAAATTGTATTTAAAGTTAAGTTATAGTAAAGAATTTACGTATACTTTTCTATAAATCCAACACAGCTCATTTTTTAAACCCCATTGCTCAAATTGTATCTCGCTTATTAGTCCAAGACAGGATGATGAAGGTACTTAGTGACTTAAGGAGGGCCCCTATTTTATTATACACTTCGGGAGTAGAAAGAAACGTATTACTATTGAATAATACTGACCGAATCTCTCTCCTTCCAGTAAATTAACCCACAAAATAAGGAGATAGGGAGTAGTGGGCGTCTGTAATAACGGTGGTGCTTCCATACAATATAGAGCGCCGAAGTCTATGCCGGCCGCCTCCCAGCCCGCTCGGGCGTTGCACCAACCTGATGATATAAAAGAAAAGTCTTTAGTACCCCAGGAAAGAGGTGATTATCGCTCATTATAGGCCATTAAGCGCTGATTTTACTCTCGATATTTTTTCTCTATTCTATCATATGGATCATTGTATTGTTATCAAAATTGTTAACCAAATGCTATCAATCTAATCAATGTGTAAACCATCACAAGATAATTTACCCATTTCATTGATTTCCGCCATAATAATGTGATCCCTATCGATTCCCGTGTCGTTGTGTAGCGTAGTTCGCAGTTCTTCCATGGTCGCGTTAGGCGTCAGTTCTACGCCGATACGCACTTGCCGAGGCTGCTGGTTCACGTACACAACCTGAAATACAATTTATTTTTTCAAAGACTACCTTTTTGCTCCCGACTTCGTCAGCGTGGATTTCGTACTTTATATTATTAGTTTAAAATTAAATTAATCATAAAGATCTTTATTATTTACCCAGATAAGTATTAAGCTATGTTTCAAGTTTCTAAACCAAAGGAATGAGATTTTTCATACCAACTTTATTCTCACTTTTCACCCTATAAGAATTGAATTTTCAAAAATCCTTTCTCAGTGGAAGGCGTGGATGCCAACATCACAAAAGGAACCTATTGTATTAATTTAGAAACTTGTGACGGTTGTTACACGATTATTTTGTACATAGATAGGTACATCATTATTAATCATTCAAAATCATTTCTTAGTTATTTTTTTCATTTAAAAAATTTCATGCGTTACTTTGACCATTTACAAATCCATGAGAATAAAATGCTAGGTAAGAATATTTAGTATAGATTTGGGTTGCATGTGCATATTTTTACGGGCGGGTGGGATTGGCTGCATACTGCACCCAAGATTGGATATAGTTAATATGAAATGAAAACTAATATTCTTACAAAACATTTTAACCTCAATGCTTCCAAATTCTATACCCCAAAACAAATTACTCAAAAATATTACATCATGCGACTTTATCTAATGTGCGACTACAAACTATACAATAGTTGTATATCAAACTAAATGTGCCCGTGACTGCTTTCGCGTGCATGACGGAAAACAAATTGGATTTCATGGGTTTTAATTTTTTTGCGCGGAACCCTATTATTTATTCTAAAATGAAAGTAGCCTAAGTAACTTCTTATAACATCAGCTATCTGCCAGTTAAAGTCCCGTCGCAATCGGTCCAGCCGTTTAGGAGATTAGGCGGAACAGACAGACAAAACTTTTAAAAATTGTTTTTTTGTTATAAATATGTATTTACAGCTTTCATATGGATTTAGTAAAAAGCTGTTATTTTGACATTACAAACAGACATTTAAATTTTATTTATTTGTATAGATAAAATGCGATGTAGTCGTACCTACTCTTCTGAGACGGTATGGCGACTGACCCCATTCACGGGTCATCAACATACTTTAACCACGACTGCAACTGCCGTTGTTGGATAAAGAAGTATTTACAGTATGCTACTCAAGACTTACATTAACAGGTAGCGGTGAAGGCTGGGTAGTGGCCAGTCGTGAAGGTAGCTGCACACTCACACAGTGGAACGGGTCAAATGTACATGATGTGCGCTCACATTTTGCACATGTCAATGCTGACCTGTAATATAAATTGCAAGATGATTTGCGGTACAATAATGTCAAGTGGTTCAACATTAAGGAAATTGCAACTAGAGGATGGTTGAAACAAGCATGTGATGTGAATGGTTGTATCTTATACCAAGCAGCGGATAAAAAAATGAGCATGACATTGTGATAATAACATTTCTGCACCTGTATTGAGCTTGAAATACAGCCTGTACAAATGAACTGTTTCTCCTGGCATGATTGGCTAATGTTTCAGCTGCAACTACTTCATCAGGCTTACCACATGTATTCTGAAATAAGATACATAAATAGCACAACAGTGAAAATAAGTTTCTTTTATATATATTAAGGTCAAGTTGATATGAACTTCTCACCTTAATTGTTTTATATTTTTTCTTAGTAGCTGTATTCAAATCTTCATGCACTTTATCTAGTAGCCAAAATAAAAATTCTTGTGCATCATGTTGACTATTCCCTCTATATTGTGTGCCATGCCTTTCAACTGCACCCTACAAAAAGAATACACAATTAAATTGATTGTTATATTTTTATCATTGGTATTAACAAGATTTTTGTTTTTAGAACAATTTAGAGAAAACAGAATTTAATAATAGCTCAGTTTACATTAAACCTTCAATCATACTATATATGAATAACTTAGTCATATTCCTAGCCAAATCAAAATCAAGATAGTAAGGCAGACAAGGTTGAGATTGAATTTAATTATAATTCAGAGTCAAGCAATGCTATATTGGAACTTTTAGATATTGAATATTTTATTAAAATGCTTTGGTTAAAGTATTCTATTCCAATATCACAAAAATAGCTTCCAATAAGTAGAGCTTTTTATTTAAAAAAAACTACCTTGAAAGCGGTACTCATGTCAGGAGTATAATGGCAAGCCCAGAGAGCTTTTAGAATTGCTGCCAATTGCTCAGTAACTTCACCGCGTGTACCATACTTCTTAGAATTTATTTTATTTCTCTTTTGCAGATCCACCTGAAATATAGAATAATTATCAAAGTCATAGTAAGATTATAATGTTGTAATTATTTATGATACATGATAGTAAAAGTTAAATGAAAAGTAATAAATTTCACTGATGCAAAATGAAGTGAAAAAATGGGATACTGACTTTGTAATGGTCCAAAACAAAATATTCAGAAATAACATCAGTATGTGAGAGACATTGTAGAACAGCATTCATATAGCAAGTGTTGCCATGGTTTTTTATTCCAGTGGCCGCAGGGGTTGAACCGGGTGGCCATGGAGGATCCCCACTGCATGGAACACGCTCACCATTCATTAGTGCTGGTGCAGACTTTACCTACAAGAAAAAGTAATTTTAGTTTTCAGTCACGCCTCAAAGAATCATACCACTATGATTATTTTTCACTATGCTTATTTACAAAACCATGTAAATATTTAGCAGAGTGTAATCATGCTATTAGTAATTAAATGTAAATCATCATTAAACCATAGTAAAAAAAAACTTTCAGTTGCTGTCTGATTCAGCACAAAACAGTGACCATAATAAAGGAGACAGTTTAAGTTCCATAGCAAATGTTTTATCCCTAAAATGTCAAAATAATAGTAATTTTCTAGCTAGACCATTCCCATCAATATCATCTGGTAGTTAACATATTATTTTAGTCAGAGAAGCTTGTAGGCGTTCAACCATACTTTTTGTGAAACTGTTAAGTTATTGAATAGAGTAATTGCTATTTAAAAAACATAAGTTATAATGCATATTTTTTTTTAATAATAGTAGCCATTTTGAGCAATTATTTTCAAAATTGATACATTTCATAAAGATTTTTTTCCAAATACAAATCCAGACTATGCTGCAGTGCTTGGAGTCTGTTTAAATAGATATTGATAAGTATTGTTTTTTTTATTAATTTTATTAGGCTTCTGTTACTCATGGTTGTTTCATTTCAAGGTTTATGCTTGTATGTGAATATACTGTCAACATAAATAGTTATGTATATTTTGATCCAAAAATTAGTATTTGTGATACAACTACCTACAAAAACTTCTCCAGGCAAACCAAACATATCAGCCACCAGTAATATATTAATTTACTACATTTCTTACTCTATTGTGTGAAATAGAAATCATTAGCACTAGAGCTGGGTACATTTTGAACTGTCTCCTTTACCATACAAGGGAATGCAAGAGTGGAAATAGTTTTTAACAATATAGAGAGTAATCATGAATACTTACGCCTGATACGTGAACAGTGCTCATGTGTTGTGCTATCTTGTTTAGGAATCTTTTCCATGATGGCCTTCTAAACAACTTCCTTTCTATAACATTTTCGTCTTTAGGAGTCTCTACAAGTGTGGAGCTAGCACTTGCTGGTTTGCTTTCGTTCTCGTTACTCTTATTCTTGCTGGATCCAGGCTTTGTAGTTCCGAAGGGATTGCGAGGTAGGGTAAATGTACGTTTTAATCGGGATCCTTCCACCTGCTTCTGTGTCATACTGCTATCGGACACTTCATTAATCAACTCACTCTCTGAACAAGATTTTAAAACCGAAGATAAATTATTGGTAGACATATTAAAGAAACAATCGTTGCAATTTTACATTTATAACTTATTTTTAACAAAAAAATCCAATAGAAAACATTGATATGTCACTGACGTAAACGCCATTTTGATTATTTCTTGCCAAGTGCTCCTGATTTGTCTATGATTGATAGTGCTCTCAAATACTAAAATGACTAAAAGTTTACAATTAGTTGCCAGTGCGATTGCTGTATGATCGACTTATATATACTCCATTTATTATAACATAAGAAAAAAGAGGCTCGCAGAAGCAGGAGTACGAAACCTTTAATTTTCAAGTTAAGTTCAAACAATTTTAATAAATAATGTATGTGGTTTTTTTGTAAGTAACAATGTATGGCATACAATAAAGCATATTCTATCTATCTACTCGTCACGATGCTTGGATAGGTACATACATGAAATGAAACAATTTTTAGTAACAATCAGTTTATTAAAAACGACTTTACATAAACCGACAAAATAAAAAAAACACGTGCTGCCGCAACTTGTTAAGGTGGATGTGCCATGGTAGACCGCGAAATTTAAATTTTCTTACGTTTTCTGCAATTTGCAGATCAGTGTCAGGTTGTATCTTGATCAAAATATGATTCGCGACTATAACAGGTACGTATTTACAGGATTATAATAATTAGAATCATTAATACATCTTTCTAAGTTAGATTTCTACCGTTAAGAACAAATCTCGTATGGAAAAGTGTTTATGGTAGAAATCTAACTTAAAGAGATATATTAATGATTCTAATGACTATAATACTGTAAATACATGTCTATTATAGTCGCAAATCATATTTTGATCAAGATACAACCTGACACTGATCTGCAAATTGCAAAAAACGTAAGAAAATTTAAATTTCGCGGTCTACCACTGCGCATTCACCTTAAGGGAATAGGTAACATTCTAGATTTGGTAGAGTTGTAGTGACATGAAAAACGTTCCCGGTACTGTCCGCCCCTGCTTCTTTTAGATTTTAAACATGGACACGACAATATTTTATGAAAAAACTAAATAATATAATTTCAGAAGGTAGATAAGTGTGACTGCTGTTATTTAAATTGATTATATTTAAGGCCGCGTTTCCACTGACGCGGAGCTGGGCGGAGAGGAGCTTAGCGGTGCACAAATTGACCAATGACTATGCTTGAAATCTCCGCTCCGCTTCAATGGAAACAGTACGAGCGGGGTGGAGCAGAGCTGAGTGGATATTCATACATCGAGGCGGTGTAGTGCGGAGGACAACGAGCATTGGGGTGCAGAGCGGAGGACAGCGGGGCGGTGCGTGACTCGCGTGCAGTGTGTCAGTTGTCTTCGTTACGTCACTAGGTGCATACGTATCAAAATGGATGAGAAGTTCATTGAAACTGTTAGACAATTTCCGTGTTTATGGGATACGCGATTGAATACCTACAAATGCAATGTCGAATCCAGAATCTATGTTTTCTCTTCGAATCCAAAAAAGTCGCACCAGTCAATGCTGATTCATCTGATTCGTTATCATCGTCTTCAAGTAGAGAAAGATATAAAAAGATTGCTTTTTTCTTTTTAAGCGACAACATGACGTATGGTCTTTGCGAGAGATTGAGTGTAAGTGCAAAAATGCGCGATTCCAAAAGTATGCTCCACTCCGCTCTGCTCCGCTCACTGACCACTCACCGCTCTTCATCGCTCCTCTCCGCCCAGCTCCGCTTCAGTGGAAACACTGACCACTTTTCACCGCTCTTCTCCGCTCCTCTCCGCCCAGCTCCGCGTCAGTGGAAACGCGGCCTAACTCCACATCAATCTTGACTGTAATAATGTTTGTTGTACTTTTATTACAGTGTGCCCCTAAAAGAGACTTTTTTAACTTCTGTCTAATGCTATAGTAAAGGGACGCGTCTTACGCATTAGCATTTTTGAGTTTTTCCATCAGAAATCTTCCAGCAACCCGTAGTCTAGGATGTCTCCAGTCAGTGGTACTGGCTAGCTTTAAAATTATGATAAATCCCTCCCTCCTACTGACCTCTATTAAACAAGATACCATCTAGGTACAGGGCCTGCTCCCTCCATTTACAAAATAAAAATACACACATCAAAAGTGTCTACGGATCAACATATATTTTTGCAATAACTTTTCTCCTGATTGATACCGTTCGAGCCCCGGCGTCTCCATTTGTCACATACCGGCGCGCACCCGTCAGGCACCACCGTCTCCATTTGTCACCACCCGATTCACGCGGCTTCAACCTCTATTATTACTATAAATTAAGGTCTAATATCCTGTGCAACAGTTTGAGTCTATGGTCCGGTAGATAAACTAATCGACTAAATGATTCAAAACGAAAAATATGGGTTTGCAATATTGGAAAAAAAAAGTTAAAAATAGACTTTACGATTCTTAATGGCAGCTGCAGTGCGTGCTGTTTTGTTATGATGCTATGTTGTTTATTTTAATAGTTTTTGTGTAAAATCGACGTTAAGTGGATGAATATTCGTTTATAACATATTATACGTCCTTGTAGATAATATTGTAGATAATATTTGCACGAAATAACATCACAATCAATCAATAATCTTTTTTTTTGGTCAAACAAAATTTTACGTAAGTACTTCAAGAAAATCTTATGATTTTATAATTATAGTGGTATATTTTTACAAGATATAGGTAGTTATCAGTTAATAAAGGTTTGTGTAGTATCCTAGTAACACTTTTTTAATTAGAAACAACTCAATATGACTAGGATTGGGCGATTACAGTCATTGCGTTGTAATAGGAATTGAACGGCTCGGCGCACTGAAATTTGAGTTTCAATATTATTAAAATGTAAGGTAGGACTTTCAAAAAAACGCTGTTGTTAGATTACTTGTCTATTCATAATGTAACTTGCAAAGTTTCGTGTAAATTCATATAGTAGTTTTATCAGAAATCGACATAACACGGGAACGAACACACTTTCAACCTATTTTCTGATGACGTCATTTGTTTATAAATACAATACTCGTAATACGAGTATTGTTTGCATTTTATATTATGGTCTGTTTATTCAAGAACCCAAAACAGTTTACATTAAGTGGCTTGAGCCCATATAAGCATCAGTAGACCATTTTTTGTGAGCAGGGTAATAAATCACGCGCTGAGCGGGTGACATCTGGAATTTGACAGGAGTTTTTTTGATGTTACGTCATAATGACGTCTGGGTTTGAGCGGTTAATTAAAATTTTCTTTAAGGATTCATCAAATAAAGTGTTTTCGTTTGTCACAGTAACGATAAACCAAGTCACCTTTGCATTAATAAAGAAATTTGCCATTTTCCTAATAAAGGGATTTTTGACATTTGAACCACTAACACAAAAGTTCGAAAAAAAGACTGAAATAACAGTTTTCTTTAAAATTTTATTGGGTAACTTAAACAATATTAATAATCCGTGTTTCTACCGCGAACACTAACAACACAAGAACATCGGTTTGGCATACTCAAAATGAGTTCATCCAAATCACGCTGTGGAATGGCCGCCCATGTTCGTTGCAACAACAAAAAAAGGTCTTCTTGCGACTGGATACCCTCCATATTCGGCAGAGCTCTTCTCTGTAGCATATCCCATGCATGCTCAATCGGGTTCAAGTCTGGCGACTGAGCAGGCCAGGGCAGGACATTGATGTTAGCTGCGGCGAGAGTCTGTCTTACAACTCTTGCGGTGTGCGGTCGTGCATTATCATGCATTAACTGAAATAAGGGACCGATTTGCACTTGTAGAGGAACGATGACGTCTGATACAGTCGTCTCAGCATAAATTTGAGCGTTGAGGTTGCCTCTGATCCAAATCAACTCAGTTCTTCCGCCGATCCAAATACCCGCCCATACCATGATGGTTCCACCACTATAAGGATGGACTTCCTGGCAGGATTTTAATCGCTGTTGGCGTCCAGGGGTTCTCCAGTGTCGTATACGTCTTGTATCCGGTCTCATACCAAAACGAGACTCATCAGAAAAGCACACGAAACGCCATTGTTCTTCTGCCCAATTTCTGTGTTCAAGAGCCCATTGATATCGAATCCTACGATTGTGCATTGCTATAGGTGGTACCCGTAGCGGTCTTCGGGAATGAAGGTTCACTTCATGCAAGCGGTTTCTGACTGTTTGGTCGCTAATTAAGTTCCCTGAAGAGTGATGAAGCCTCACGGCTAACATCATGGCGGTTATTGTTGGAGCTCTTCGAGTTAAGATTTGAATGTATCGGTCTTGTCTCCGTGTGGTGCAGCGATACCGTCCTCCATGGCGCTCAGCCACGGTACCAGTGCTTCGGTAACGTGTCCAAAGTCGACTGATAACACTCTGACTTGTATTCAGAGCTAAAGCCACAGTACGTTGCCGGGAACCAGCTTCTATCATTCCCACGGCTCTGAGCATTTCTTTTCTGCTTAAATGACGTCGCCGCTCCATAATAACGTTGGTTTTAATCAGTAGTAGGGAAACAGTAGCACTAATAATGTCTTCAATGCGTTGTATGTTTTTATAGGGAAAATATTGACAGCTGATTTTCATCTTTTACTCGAATTTGATTCACAGTTCCTGATTCAAATTATGAAATGCACCAAAAAGGATCCATATAAATTTATAAAATCATAAATTTATTACAAAGCCACATCTCAATCTCAAGAAATCCGCATAAAAATGCTTGATCCCTAGACACTTGATGTGTGTATTAATCATTTCTTACATTAAGCTAGGTACACACATCAAGCTATACAGTTTCAGTTTTATCTGACCTCAGTTTTTCGTATGAATGAGAAATCATAGCTTGATGTGTCACCACTTGTCGTGCGTACACACGCAGCGACTTTAGTCGTAGGTGACTTCAAAATATAACATCCTTATACAGATTTTGACAGCCGATTGCTCGCTATGATGTTAAAATCTGGGTGTAGACGTGAGTTATTGAAATCGCAAGAGAGTCGCTAGCGACAAAGGCGCTGTGTGTGTACCCAGCAGTCAAATTCTATAAAGAAAAGAACAAAATATAAAGTACCAGTCAAAATAACTTCTCTCCTTAGTCTGTCTCAAAAAGTACTCTGTGTTAGTCTGCAATACCAATCATTGATTGATAGTCGTCGCAGATTTTTTTTATGGCAATTAATGCTGGTAATGTCAATCCTTTGAGGTTGACACTTGACAGTTGACACTGATAAACTGATAATTCTCCAATTTCTCAAACGCACACTTCACAGTGGATGGGAGGTTCGGCTCCTGTAGAATGGTTTTGTTTCGCTTACAGTTCTTAAATGACCTTCATAAAGATACTGATTTTAAATCGTATTTAATCGTACCCTAACAGCGGCAAGCTTGTGTGTGTGTGAAATAAAATCTGTAAATATATGATGGATTCGTAATGCGCAGGTAAGATAATTAATATTTTCATTCTCGGTGATTGCTGCGACGAAAATAATAAAATCGCCACTATAAATAGTACAGTAAAGACACAAACGATCGATTGAATTAATTTATTATGAATTAAAGTGAAATGATGGTGTTCGTAAATAATAATTACAGAAAGATCTTTGTCAAGTCGAAGGTCCGAATATTTAGCTCTACAAGCAGAATTTATTTTGGTGTCGAAAAATCAATAAATATTTCAAAGAAAACCGATTTCATACGTCTAGAAATTAATTTCTTTTAAATACCTTTAATACTACATTATTGCTACATACAATATGGTTTACTATAATGGGATGAATCTGTAAAACGGTATATTTGTTCCAATTAGAATACCAACTAACTAAGGAATAAACAAAAAGGAAAGGAATATGAATACATTTATTTTTTGTAATCATATTCCTTTGACACTTTTTTAAAAATCCTAATCAGCTCTTTTAATGTCTGCCTGTGTATGGTTTACTTACCCATTTGAGTATCTATGCAAAAAATCCAATCAAGACTTATTTATACAGAAAAAATAACAAATTCATAAAATAGAAATCATAACATAACATAATCAGCCTATAATGTTCCCACTGCTTGGGACACAGGCCTCCTCTCAGTGAGAGGGAGTGGGCTGTAATCTACCAAGCGGGCCCAGTGCAGGTTGGCAAATAGATATCACACAGCATTTTGAATTTTATCACTAAGCAGGATACTAAACACATAAAGAAGTGATAACAATAAATCTTCTAGTGCCTCATTTAGTATCCGGTAAAATGTTAAAGAAAAATTGTTAATGAGTGAAAATTGTATATAATATTATACTTATTTGTTAAAAATGAAACCCAAATAAAGCCATGTTTAAGTTTTAATAATAACTTACAAAAACTAATATTAACTTGTAATAACTAACATAATAACTTGGTGTAGCTAGAGTAACTTCCATAGCAGTTAGTTGTGTTCAATTATAGCTTGGGCCATTGATGGACACTAAAAACAAATAAAAAAAAATGATTTCTACAATTCGGATACTTTTAAGTGTAATGTTAGAAGGCACAGCACAACGAAATGTGGTATAAAATGAGGTAGGCCTTTGCCCAGCAGTAGGACAGTACAGGCTAATGGAAAAAAATGTTAGAGGAAGAGTATGGAAGAAGTTAAAGAATTTTTATGTTTTTATTTTAGCTGACCATCAACTGCCACAATGTCGGCCTTTGATAAATTAAAACTTCTTATTTGGAAGAACTTTCTTCTACAAAGAAGGCACAAATGGCAAACTATTTTCGAGATTGCATCACCTGTGATATTTTCTATGTTTTTAATATTAACAAGATGCCTAGTGGATCCGAAATCAAAACCAGAAATAAATTATCCACCATTTCTCCCAACCTATTTTAATATTAGTGGACGAAATCTGTAAGTAAATTTTGTTTGAATGTGTAGTTTTTTTATATAAATAATTAAAACACAAATAAATAATAATTTACATTGTTATTCAGAGGCAATCTAACTACAGCAAAAACAGGAACTTTGGCATTTTCCCCTGAAAACCCACTCACTAGAAGTGTAACTAAAGATGCCATAGCAATGGTAGCTGGTGACAATTTCAGCATACTTTTTGCCCTCCTGTTTGACTCGAATATTCTACCTCAACCTAAAGGCTATAAGAATGCAAAAGAAATGGAGCTAGCTCTCACTCAACCTAATGCTATGAACCAAATTCTTGTTGGCATTCAGTTTGATGACAGTATGGCAAGTAAGTAATTAATACTGTAATTCACAATAATCTGTGAGTTCTTCTATTCTATAAAGCTATGAAGTAGACAAAATTTGTAATTATAAATATTTTACAGATGCCACAGAATGGCCGAACGACGTAACGTTTACTCTAAGATTCCCGGCTGTGATGAGAACACCAATGGTAGAGCACCCACTGAGAGCCAGTTGGAGAACAAATTTATTGTATCCGCTGTTCCCGCAGCCCGGGCCCCGAGATCCAGGCGACATGTACGGCGGAAAAACACCAGGTTCTGTTTTTGCGAGTTATTTTATTTAAGTCTCATTTATCACCCCTACACAGTCACGGGCAAATGTAGGTACTTAATTATTTATTCATCGATCGGTCGGGACTTTCTTGTATTTGATTAGGTACAAAACTTTGTACATTATAATAATATTCCACAACTATCACACAACGCCATCTAGTCCCAAGCTAAGCAGAGCTTGTGTTATGGGTACTAGACAACTAATAAACATACTTCTATATTTCTAAATACATACATACTCGTATTATAGATAAATTACACCCAGACACAGAACAAATGATCGTGCTCATCACACAAACATTTGTCCTGGGTGGAAATCGAACCCACGACCTCCGGCATAGCAGTCAGGGTTACTAACCACTAGACCATCAGGCCTGTCAACATTGTTATGATTGCAAAGTGATAATTTTTTAGCTCACATTATTTCTACCTTTAATGATGTTGCTTTAAAGTCTCTGAATTAGTTACTTAAGGTAAACATAGCCATTTGAAGGACCACTGACTCAGTCTGGGTATCGTTTTGCCGGACGCGGGTATCGTCCGGCGGGATTCCAAGGAAAAGAAAAGTAACTTGAGCAAATAATGCTGTAGAATCAAATTATGTACTTATTACTTAATTAAATACGAGTAGGTATACCTACTTACATACCGGTTCCGTAGGTAAGTGCTCTTATACACGAACGACACGCGTCAACGGCACAGGCATCTGCAGCCGTCGATACGTCGTCGTATGCCGCTCGTATATTTGAGCACCGTACTAAACACTACTACCTAGACGGATAGCTGCCAGCTAATACGTAACTAACATCGTGACCTTTAACCACTGAGCTGTGAGGTTTTACGTTAGTAACATTTTTTTACGAATGATATATGTACCTACGTGATCAGATTCAAGGCTAATTAAACCTACGACGACAAAAAATAAATATCAGCAACATTGTCTTATGTAAAATCGCGGGATTAATAAATTAATTACAAAAACTATGACTAAAATAGCATCGTTTTAAAACTATAGCTTGTGATGCAAAATACCCAGGAACTTACATTCTACGAGTAGGTACCTACATAAACAAATCTATTAATATCTCTGAAATGAACGTCGTTAACCTAAGACTAAACAGGGTTTTGATTTTTTAGGGTATTCACCAGAAATGTTCTTAGCCGTCCAGCATGCTATATCTCAGGAAATCATAAAGCAGAAAACCGGAAAACCGATTGGCACCAAGGTGTACTTACAACGTCTACCTCAGCTTGCATACAGGGAAGATCAACTGCTAGTCGCGCTAGAAAGATTTATATCAATGATTATCATGCTCTGCTTTGCGTATTCTTTCGTGAATACAGTCAGAGTTGTAACATTTGAGAAAGAGTTACAATTAAAGGTAAACAATACGTATATGTATAAAGTCCGGCCGCGCTAAATTTGCCAAAGATGTAAACAACAATGACCGCTCGAAGTTGAATAAAATCGATATACAAGAACATTTATTTTAAGTATTGTTCGTTTTCGTGTAGTTAGCTTGGAGATTTAGACGAAAACAAACATTACTTAAAATAAATGATCTTGTATATTGATTTTATTCAATTTCGAGCGGCCATTGTTGTTTACATCTTTGGTAAATTTAGCGCGGCCGGACCTTAGGTATATTATTAGATATATGTAGTAAAAGCAAAACGGAAACTTTTAGTCTGCATGATCAAGACTAATGTTAAAAGCATTCTCCAGTTTACTCAGATTATGTTTGCTTCGAGGTGTATGTAAATAGAAATATTGCCAAACGATCTCTATCTGTGTGTTGACAGGAAACAATGACAATAATGGGCCTTCCATCGTGGTTACACTGGCTGGCTTGGTTTATCAAACAGTTTTCGTTCCTTTTGATATCCGTTGCGCTTATTGTGATACTATTTAAGGTAAGTTTATTAAGTCAATTTATTGGTCACGCTCTACCGTTATTCTATAATAACACAGGTCGCCAGTTGTCCTTGCATCCCAAGAGGTAGGGGGACGTAAGCAAATCAATAATATCCGGATACCAAAAATGTAATCCCCAGTACTGTGTATAACTCAGAATTTCCTGATTAAATTAAATCACGAGACCAAATATTCTGTCAATAATAATGAAATACTGGGAACTATTCAAGCTAGATACGTTGAAAAAGCAGAATAGCAGCTAAGTACGAGCTTTATTATCAATTCCGAATGCTCTGTTTTCTTGGAAAGTGTGTAAGGATCCATTTATTGAAAATGTGATGTATAAATTCCTACTCAAATTCCATTCCTGCTAAAATCTGTTGTATTCGAAAGATTTAAGTAATTTGAACAATTAAGCGAATTTCGCAGAAAACTTGCAGGCAAATTGACCACGCCACTGCTGGTTTAAACATAGTTTTGGAGTAGGTAGCAAGGGGAACTGCACCCTTTAGCCGTATGTTATAATTTCAATTAGGTATTTAAATGTTGTACTTACCAGTTTTTGTTTTACAATTGATTGAGTAGGTAATGTTTTCTTACCATTTCGTTTTTCTGAGTTTGATCGAAGTTTCTAATATGCATATCTTACGATTAGCTTAAGGCGGATCACACACACATTATTGAATTTGTATGTAAAAAAATCACGCACGGGAACGCGTTATCTATACGCCCCGTCGCGTGGCGCGTTGTAGTGTGTGATCTGCCTGAGAACAAACGAACTAAAACAAGAGAAGAATGGTCTTGTTTTGGTTCATTTGTTCTTGACATTTTAGTATGGCTAGACTCTAAACCAACGAAAGAGTGCTCTAGTTACACACAATGGTTTGCACAGAAGGTTGAGTGGGGTTAGAATGAGCATTAGCTCGTTTGGTCTAAATCGACCATTAGAATCAACATAATTGCATTTACCTATGAATTACGTTTTTAGATACCATTCAACCAGACAGATGCTGGTGACGGATACTCAGTACTAACATTCACACCATGGAGCGTTCTTTTCTTCTTTATTATCCTGTTCGTCATAGCCTCATTAGCGTTCTCTTTTATGGTCAGCGTCTTCTTTTCTCGAGGTAAGGCAAGCATAAATAAGCTAAAAATACTTATGTGTTTCTAATCCAATTTTGATACGGTCTCTCATTTCGGAAGATTAGTGGTGGCCCAGTGATAACGGCCGCGACTTATGAGTATAGGTTGGAGTTCGAACCCAAGCAGGCGCTTTACTATGTGTAAATTATATCATTACCACTGCTCTCAAAACGGTGAAGGAAAACATCGTGAGGAAACCGGCATGTCCTAGAACCAAAAATTTAAAGACATGTGACATCTACTAACCCGCACTGGACCCGCGTGGTGGATTACGGTCCACTACCACTAACCGAGAGGAGTCCTGTGTCCCAGCAGTGGGAATATTATAGGCTGATTATGCTTATGCTCTCATTTTGAAAGAAAAAAAAACAATAGTTCCACAAAGGTAGGTAATATTGGACCAAAATATGATAGACATCGTATCACTATCGGCAATATTGATTGTATGAGCCCATGTTATGAAATTGTAATGATAATGATGCTTTACAGCTAACACCGCCGCATCCTTTATGGGATTGGCATGGTTCGCGGCATACTCCATATACATGCTAACTCAAGTACTATACGAAGATATAAGTCTGACAACGAAATTACTTCTAAGTCTGATATCTAACACTGCTATGGGATATGCATTTCAAATGATCATCATGTGCGAAGGAACTTCAAAAGGTATTTGCTGGCATTATGTATTTTTTTAGTAAATAATGTAATTCGGTCTTTAAACTTCCCTCTAACTCTCGGATATCAATGCTTTTCGCATTAATTTTAGCTCTGACTTGACTAGATGAAACAATTAGGTACTTAGGTATTCAATTCAAGTACTTACCTAAAGATTTAAGGAGTCACTTTATCATTTAACGACCGGACAGTGAATGAAAAAACCATTCCAACCAGTTTTCTGTATAACTAACCGACAGTTAGGTAAAGTATAGTAAGCTTCTTGCATCGAGACTAGAAATAGATGACCTTAGTTGGAGGTGATTTAAAATGGACAAAAAAAACTACCTTTCACATACTAAAGTTTATTCTACTAGCTTTAACTCCCCCCTAATAATGAACGCAGAGTTACAACGCTTCAGATTTAACATGCATTTTTCAAGGTTTAAGTTTGGCATAACTTATAATAGGTTTACTCCGCACTTATTAATATAAGGGGTTAAGGTTGTAAAAGGAGTCATTGAGTAATGAACGAGCCTTTTAGGAATTAAAAATCTTACAATAACTGCGAACACACTAATTACTAGAAGTGGGTTAAGTATTTCTAGCCCATCCTCTGATTGCTCAGCAAACCCTAAGTACCCAACACATCAGTGGTTTGACCTTCCTACTATCCTATTACTTATATAATTCTATAAAACTTATAGGTACAATTTTTTTATTTGTAATGTATGTTAATAATGATAATGTGTACCTATGTTAATTTGTACACTATCTTAAATCGGTAGACATAGAACTAAATTATTCATATTATCAACTTCGACCGACGACGCCACCTAATACTACCTTAAAGAAGACAATAGATGACTAATGTCATACCTACCTGTGTATAAAATATTAGATATAAGTTTTCTGTGTACTTATGTAGAGTTTTATTTTTTATAAGGCGTCATACGTATATCTACAGGAAAAAAACTTTTTTTATAAAAAAAAACTACCGTCAAAAAAAAAAAAACACTACAGTGATAAATAACTTTAATTTCGGAAGTCGGTGTCGTTGGTTCCGCATTTTCGTTTTTTGACACCGACTTCCGAAATTAAAGTTATTTATCACTTTGTAGTGTTTTTTTTAAGTCGGTTGTTTTATATTTTTTTTTTGTAAAAAAGTTTTTATTTTTCACTTTTTAGTTATACCTACCCCACACAAATTCAATTAACACTAGTGCATTGAAGAAACCAACTAGAAGAATCATCAAAATTCACATAGAAATGCCGGAGATGCAGTACATTTATGCATATAACTTCGTACATAAGAATAATTACCTACCTTATGTATTATATACTAAAACCTTCCTGAAAATATGTAGCTCACATTAGTGAAAGAATTATCAAAATTGGTTCATGCGTACATACATACATACGGGTCGAATATAGAACCTCCTTTTTTGAAGTCGGTTAAAAATGCACCAATTTTTGTCCAGTAAATGCGAATTCCAGTTTGACGCTTTGCGACATTTCATTTTTATTTTTTTATTTAAATTACAACTGCGAGAGCCCCGATGCTTACTTTGATGTATTTAAAAAAATATACTTATATAATTATATTGCATAGGTTTACAATGGAACGAGTTCTTCACTCCGATCTCGTATCATGATCAGCTACAGCCGGGCCACATCGTTATAATGCTGATACTCGACACGATACTATACATGCTGATCGCGATGTACGTAGAGAAGATACGCCCGGGGCTCTACGGAGTACCGTTGCCCTGGTACTTCCCGTTTACTAAGAGATTCTGGAGGCCGAATAAGCGTAAAGTGGCAGGTTAGTGTTATGCCTTTGTCATGTAAGTAAAATTTACTCTCTTCTGAAGGCAATTTTACCAACACCCTTTAACTAATGTGTAGGTGCTATTTTCTCTAAGTTGTGTTGAGATTTACACGCGAGTTTTCGAGTTGGCGCTTTTCAACATGACGTTTATTTCCGGATTGTGTCTTCGATCATTACTTATGTAACCTGCCTATAAAACTTGTAACGAATAAATCAAACGCTTACGATCATCAATGTGATCATGTTATCAAGGTCATTATCATTGCCGTTGTTCAACAACTCAAACAGATTTATTGAGTAGGCGTTGAAAACTTGGAACAA
The DNA here is from genome assembly GCA_947508005.1 of Amphipoea lucens. Lineage (NCBI taxonomy): Eukaryota > Metazoa > Arthropoda > Insecta > Lepidoptera > Noctuidae > Amphipoea > Amphipoea lucens. The sequence goes on from OX382358.1 coordinate 11,810,925, forward strand.
CAACGTGCGATTCTGCATAACACAAAAAAAAAAATAAGTATGTCAATGCGTGCTGCTCTAAATATTTCCTTAAATTAATGTTTTAATGTTCATTGATAACAATATAAACTTTACAAAATAAGCTAAATTAGTAGAAGTTTTTTAGGTAAATAGTTTTAGGGTAACTGTAGACTGCTAATGAGATCAGACACAGAACGCGGTTTTAAGATTAGGTACTCTTCTCAATCTGTACCTACCCATAATGATCATGGCTTTCCAATGCGCACGGGCCGGTTCTTATCGTAGCCAAATGCACATTTAAAATTAAGTTGCCGATATGAATGATTTATTAAACTGCAAAAAGCGAATCGCTCAAGCATTCATAATTATAATAAAATTAAACCTCGAACGGCGATGATTTTCTGTGACTAAGCGAGCACTATTGATTCTGTTATCTATAGCACATTACTATGAAACGTAATATTTTCAGAGATAAATAGGAAGGATATGCGTGATCTGGAGTATAATGATGCACTGTTGAAGGTTGTACATGACCACGAAGAGGAACCAAAGGGCGTGCCCGCCGGCGTCAACATACAGGTAAGTCACGCATGACGTGCCACCAAACAATGTTACGTAAGTTTTGAACATTAACTTCCTCAAATACTAAAAGCATTTTCCTTTATTAAAAAAAAAGAAAAACTAAACATATGATTAAAACAAATGTGCTACATAGGACCTAGATTATTTACTCTAGCTAAATTTGATAATGATAGGTCAGAACGCAATTACTTAGAAAGGAATTGAAATATGGGAATAACAAGTTAAGGTGTTAAAGTAACACAGTGTTTGAGTAACATTTACATGGCAAGTAAAAGGTTCAAATGAAAACCTTAAACACCGCAAGCGGTTTCATTGAAAACGTTACGTAGCTGCCATATTATTGCGTGTTTCTATTCCAAAAACTCGTAAAAGAGCTCGCAGACCAGAAATGCTAATTGAAGTTACAATCTTTTTCTATAATACATATTTTTTTAGTAGGTACGCGACTATTCAGATAGTCTCAGTTTTATTTCAAAATTCATACTTACCGTAATTAAAATGATCAGTCGATCACATATTTCTCTTACCTGGCTACAAAAAATTTTATACGCCTTCTATGCGTCAGCCTTCAGAGTAGTAAACCCATAATAATCGACACTTTAATAGTGATAAGTTCGTGCAGTATAAACATCAATATGGTGTTCGTGAACATCAACGAAGGGACGCCTTAATAGCGGTTGGCCTGTTTATTTAGTACCTTAGAAAAACTAAACGACCGGACCTTACCTTCACCTCGTCAAATACCTTACATGTTTTGCTTAATTTTGCCCACATACGTGGATATAAATCATGCTGCTACATTACTGTATAACGTAACTTATAACTTTATAAGAACACGAAACTTAATATTCAAATAACCAACTAAATAATATACAGGATGGCAGGGACATCGGCGCCCAAACTTAAACATGAATTCAGTACATGATTTTAGATCCCCATAGAAAAGTGAAATACGCGGTCAAAATGTATGGAGCAATCAATTTTTTTTTTGAATAAGCTACGAAAAATTTCAACGCAGAGGATGTAATGATGTGAATGTTTTTTTTTTAATATGTATCACTCCACACTTCTCTTTAGGTAGTTTATCGACTAGATAAAAATGACAGGTATGTTTTCTTTCAGAATCTTACAAAAATATACAAGGGTCGTAAAAAAGCCGTCGACAATTTGAACCTGAGGTTGTATGAGAACGAGATCACCGTGTTACTGGGACACAATGGTGCCGGAAAAACAACCACTATCTCCATGCTTACAGGTTATTTTTATCTATTGTGATTATTATAAACACGTGAATATCAGTAGCTCTAGCCGTTGGCGCCAACTGAATTTTGTGCACATTGAGCAGGTTGGTTAGATTACACATACAAAAAATGGGCGGGGGAAGAACTGCACACTGCGTGTGCACGCAGTCAGCCCACGCCTTGGAGTATTGCTGGTCTAGATATTTTGTTTGGACCTTTTAGGCAATAAACTGTAAGGAAAATAACACAAGACAACAATTGAGGAGCAATCATTCAATTAGTGTTTTGTCCATAAATTAACGAAATACAACTGAGTATGGAGAAATCATAATATGATCGTAATTATGATTTCTCCATACTCAGTTGTATTTCGTTAATTTATGGACAAAACACTAATTGAATGATTGCTCCTCAATTAGCATATATATTTGTGTTAATATTTTTTTATCAATTAAATAGTAAATACTTACAGTATTGTTATTTTCCTAAAAGTTCAATGAGGTTATTTAAGGAAAATACTTTTGTTACTCTCATAGTTTTGCAATAGTTCATACAAGAAAAATATCATAATTTAGTCGATACCTAATTGCTTAATTAAAATGTTACGAATTTAAACTATCGGCCCATGAAAGTTTTAAACTCACTTCTGAGAATGCCAGAATAGTCGATACATCGGCACTATTTTTTTTTCTAGCCTGCGCTGTCCCACGCCTGGGCAAATGCCTCCCTCCACTAATTCCATCTTTTGCGAGCCCGCGCGTCCTCCTTCCAGTTTTGACGGAACCTATCCAGCTCGTCCCGCCATCTCCTACGTGATCTGCCGCGACCCCGCCTCACTGTCTCAGGGCACCAATTCTGCGCTATTTGGGCCCACAGTTTGCATCAGCATGCGGCAGACATGTCCTGCCCAGTCCCATTTAAGTTGAGCAGCCTTTTGAGCCACGTCAACTATCTTTGTTTTGGAGCGCAGTATTGTGTTTCAGACACGATCCGTTAATTTGACGCCTAGTATACTGCGCTCCATTGCTCGTTGGCAGACCTTGAGTTTGGACTTCTGGATGTTAGACAAAGACCAAGTTTGTGCACCATAGGTTAAGATGGGAAGAATACACATGTCCATGAGCCTGCGTTTCAGTGCCATAAGCAACTCACCCTTAAATAGTTCCTTCAAGGACCAGTAGCTTTTCCAGGCGTTTGCCGTTCGTCTTGAGATTTCTTTATCTTGCCTCGCCTGGAAAGAGACTACTTGACCCAAATAGAGGTATTCCTGGACATGCTGCATTATCTCCCCGTCTGATTTAATGCTTCTAGGTGTTTCGTTGCACATAACTTTGGTCTTCGACATATTCATCTTTAGTCCAACTCCAACCTCAAGGCTTGCATTGCTAAGTTCTTGGAGCATCCGTTCAAGTTCAGTGGCTGAGGATGAAAAGAGAACAATGTCGTCGGCGAAACGTAGGTTTGCTAGTCTCGCTTCGCCAAGGACAATGCCTCTTTCCCTCAATTCGGCTGCCAACTTCCTGAAGATTTCTTCGAGGGTACTGGTGACAGTTTAGGAGATAGCGGGTCGCCCTGTTTAACTCCTTTCTTTATTTTAAATTTTGGACCGGTGGTTTGAAGTTTTAATGCGGCTGTACTATTTTTGTAAATATTGCGTAACAGATTTATATAGGTGGGATCAATGTTTTGGTTGCTTAAGGCGTCAAAAATGGATGTGTGTGAAATGCTGTCAAAAGCTTTGGAATAATCGACAAAAGCGAGGTATAACGAGATTTTATATTCCTGGTGTTTTTCTGTGAGTTGATTGTTGGCACTAATTGCCATAAAGAAAAGTAGGTAGAATAGAAGTTTAAACTGAATATCTTGATAATTGGAACAGCTCAATTATTTACGTCGTCATCATTGTAGAAGTTGCTTTTCACTTGACATCTTGACAATGGTAGTAAAAGTTTAACTTCTGACTTACATGAAATCCTTATGTTTTATAGACTTTTTTATTAATGTTCGTATATTCGTCATCTGCTAGCGTGCCTAGAAGACTGACAGCATCGTAGGTGAAAATTGTATATGTACCTAGGTAATATAGAAAAGAAATTCCCGTAATTGTTATTCATTATTGATACCTACATCCATATTAATCCATACTATCACACTAATATTATAAAGGCGAAAGTTTGTGTGTGTGTGTGTGTGTTTATATGTTTGTTACTTCTTCACGCCTAAACCACTGAACCGATTTAGATGAAATTTGGTATAGAGATAGTTTGAGTCCCGGAAAAGGACATAGGATAGATTTTATCCCGATATTCCCACGGGATCGACATTTACGCGGGTAAAACCGCGGGGCGCAGCTAGTAATATTATAAATGCGAAAGTGTATCTGTCTGTCTGTTACCTCTTCACCCTTAAACCGCTGAACCGATTTAGATGAAATTTAGTATATAGTTTGAGTCCCGGGAAAGGACATAGGATACTTTTTATCCCGATATTCCCACGAGATCGAGACTTATGCGGGTAAAACCGCGGGGCGCAGCTAGTAGTATATAATTGTACATATAAGTACCTACCTTTCTATCATGATCGTATAATCGTATTCATAGCAAACATATAATGCTTAGAAAAAAGAATGTCTCTTGATAACGAGCACTGGCAGAACACTATAATTTTGTGCGATTCGGGTCATAGTAATTTTATGATGCTCGACTGTAGTCTCCGTGTGAATACATAGCATAATTACAGAGAAAACCATTGAGAAAATGTTCAAATGAAAGGGTTAATCCTCTAATTGAACGGCTGTAGTAAGACTAGTAAGTCAGCACTAGCGTGTTAAACAACTGCTCAATTACAACCACTTAACTGTAATTTAGCTGTTCCGATTACAACAATCATAGATATGAATGTTTCTCGTGTTTGCCGGTACAAACTAATAATGTGCGTACGTAGGTGGTAATGTGTTATTTAAAATACCCAATGTAGTTTTCTTCTGTTAACTTATTTTTCTTCCATTATATTATCTGTCCAGGCATTGTCCCGCCGACTTCTGGGAAAGCATTTATCAATGGCTACAACATAGTTGACGAAACTAACCTAGCTCGCAAGTCATTGGGCATCTGTCCACAACACAACGTGCTTTTCCCAGACCTCACGGTCGCCGAACATATCATATTTTATTCAAGACTAAAAGGTGTACCGAATAATAAATTAAAGGAAGAAGTAAATCATTTCGTCAAACTGCTGGAATTGGAAGAAAAGGTTAGTTTATTCTTTATAAGTATTTTTTTTTTGTTTTTTTTCCGTAATAGGCGTTGGTAATAGTAATGACGTTGGTGTAAAGTTTTTGCCTCTAAGCTAACCTCTGTACCTACCTACACAATGACTTCGCAGAAAAATGAGGCAATTGTGAATGAGATAAATATTTTATGATTTTTTAATCTATATAATATTGATCTATGTTGATGTATATTCCGACGAGTTAATTATTGAACATTGCAATTGACGTTATCACAAGGCCAACGGCGAATACTAAAACTGGAATCGATTTTCTGAAGCAGCTTGCACCTTGTATGTTGTAATAAGTTTTCATAACGTTGTCAGCATGACGTGACATCAAACAAACTGTCGGGGGGTCAGAAGCGGCGGCTTTCTGTAGGCGCGGCGATGTGCGGCAACTCGCGCGTGGTGCTGCTGGACGAGCCCACGTCCGGCCTCGACCCCGCCGCCCGTCGCGCGCTCTGGGACTTGCTGCAGAAGGAAAAGAAAGGTTTGTCCTGTAACAACACAACACTCTACAGGGTCAAATTAAATTAGTTAGCAATCCTCCGCAGCATAGTGGATATCGATATCAAAACCAGAAAAAAAAAATATATTTGATGACATTTTTGTGGAGTCAGCGACCGCTGGTAGCGTGTAACCTACTTGAAGTATGACTTGAGAATTTTTTTTTTTTTGTTATACCGTTTTAAGATTAGGATACCCATCACGTTTGCGGAGTTTCGCTACCTAGTTTAATTTAACCCTGTATGGTTGATGCAATAGCGATCATTTCTCTTTAAACTGTACCTAAACTAATCAACACCACCTTCGAAGATTTTTACATTGCACATGCTTTCAAGTGGATTTCAATTAATTTCTTACCTACTTTTTTTACGTAATTCAGAGGACGAGAAGGTACAGTCAACGGTTAGAAGTCCATTTACACCGCAATGACCATTATCGCCTGCGCTATACGAGCTGCGGCGCCTATACACACATACGCATATTTATCCGTGTGATTCATGTTCCAACGCTTAGCATCGCAATACGAGTATGTGGTCAATGCTAGACAAGGATGACTATATCAGTAACTTGTTTTTTTTATCGCAGTCTGATTATTTTTTTAATAGTAATGCAAAATTTCAACAGATGAATATAAGTTAACATTAGCTAGATCGGTAATGAGGCTGCACTCGCTAATGTAATCGGGATAGATGCGGGTTCGAATCCTAGTTGTCCCAGTTTTTTTTTATGTTTTATATAATTATTAGCTGACCCGGCGAACTTTGTTCCGCCTTAAAGGCAATAAATAAGCAGTTTTTTTTTTAATTGGAAAAAATACAAAAAAAAATTAAATACCTACATTAATCATTCATAATTATTTATTAATTTTAGTACATAGGTTGCTCTTCATTTAAGTACCTTGTGATACACGACATTTTTTGATTTATAATTAAACTTCACTTCACCTAAAAACTCAAATTTTCAACCATACCGAGTTTTATAAATCACTTCACTTTTTACGAATGGGCAATGGCACTATCATTACATTATAATTGTTAATTATTTATTTAATAGAAATAGTTTTATTATTGATTTCTTACAAATATCAAATTGTCATCCATACGTCATGACATATCTGTCATTATACGTCAATTACATAGCTGTCATTTGCGTTTTGTTATTCCAAGTCTGATTCTTTTTTGTTATACCACGTTTTATAATGACTGTCGTTTCATGTCAAGTCACACGGGAATGCTGTCGAACGGGATAAAAAGTATCCTATGTCCTTCTCCTGGCTCTAAACTACCTCACTGCCAATTTTCAGCTAAATCGTTTCAGCCGTTCTTGAGTTATAAGTGGAGTAACTAACACGACTTTCTTTTATACAATATAATATAGATTATTATTTGTATGTTTTAGTAATTTATTTTATTAAATTACTTTGAATAAATAGATATTACAATAAAGTTAATTTATTATTATAATATGATAAAAAATGAAACAAATTTTGATATGGTAACATTGTAATTATTTTTTATACAAAAGAAATCCTTTACTATGTTCACCAACCAACAACAGCGAATAGTGGAATAATTTATGTAAACTAGTAAAGTAGTTAAAATATGGGGGTAGATTTACAAAGTGAACTTATCACTTTGTTTCAGATCTACCCTCATATTTTAATAACGACGCTAAGATTGAAAATAATTGTAAAACGAAAGAATCTTCGTTTAATTGTGGAATATTTTAAAATATTTGTTCGCAACTCGGTATTCTTCTTTCACATGACTGTAATACTTAAAAAATATTTTTAATGTTTGATGTGAGACTCGAACCCGAACGTTCGCCATGCGAGGCACAGTGCTAACCACTTTGGCCACCGTAACACTCACTTAACTTATTGAAATTTGTAATAACTATCTTAAGCGGGCAACAAGTTGCCAATGTGTAGTGTTGTCAAACGTTCTTATAGAAGAAGGTCATAAGTACAACTAATAGTCTTATGCCATAGTTTTGTGAGATTGCAAGTCGACTTCTGACTGTGATAGTACAAGTGTTTGGAAATTGGACGAGTCATCATGTACAGTAACAACAGGATAGATCGACTTGTTTTGAATGCTCCGAAGGTTCCACTGAACTACTAAACCTGATTCAACAAAGAATACTGTTGCTATGTGCAGGAGTCATTAGCCTAACCGCGAATGTTAAGCTTGAATGACCTCATAATCGATTATAGAGCCTAAACATCCTTCATGAGACCAGTCATTCACGTCTGTCTGTGGAACTACAATCGATGTATTAAAATGTAAATTTTAGGCAATTTATTTTGACGTCGTCTTGGCTGAGTCATTAGAGTGAAACAACCTATTACAATAATTATAAGCCATGACCAAGCGGAAAATATCCGAACGACAATGTGAACTTTTAAAACGCGATTTTGTATAGAAGTGACACCTATGTAGTATAATAGCGGAATACAACATGTAAAATTATGACTACCGTACTTCGATTTTGTAAACGTCCTAACTAAAATCAAGCTCAAATCGTCCCAAAAATTCAGCATAAACATTAAAGGGCTCAGAAAACCCACCAGGGTTTTAAAAAGGAAATAAAACTAGATTTTCCCATATTATTATGCCCTTATTCTGGAAGGATACTTTTAGACACGAACCTTGCATTAAACCAGATTTGAGCAAAAAAAAATCTATGGAGAATCCAGATTCAAAACTGACCGTCGTATTAGAATATAGGACTTTATGGAGTGATACAATCAAGCATCAAATATTGAAATAGGACATTTGTAAATGAACTGAGTACCAAAATAATGCTGAGTAACAAAATATAGAATTTCATTTCAATATTATTATTCCTTTTAGTGAGAATGAAATATTACTATTATATTAAAAAAAATACCCATAAGTAATGTTTTTGAAGGCAAACTATGTTATAGTAGTCTTATTTTAATCTCGATTTGCCCCTTTTATTTATTTAATAATTTAAGCACACAAATGTACAGAAGCGGGCTTAATGCCATAATTTTCTACCAGTCAAACAGTGGTAGGGTGCAATCATGAAAATTGAGGAATAAATATTTTTAAATATAAAGATACGCATAAACCTATTAAAACTAAGAAATTTCTCGCCGGCTGATCGTCACTCCACGTGACCAGAGGGCTGGGTCGTTCTTTGGCCAAAGAATTAGCATTGCCATTCAAAGTGGAAATGCTGCCAGTCTTCTGTGCACGTTTCCGGATGACAGCGATGCGAACGAGTACTTCGACGCCTAAATATCCTTTTGTTTTTGTATTTATTTATATAGTTACTTACCCCCTTATTCATAAAACTTATCAAACCTATTTTAGTTAAAATGGGGTTTGTCTCTTTCTTACACACAGAAATGACAACGTGACAGATAAAGACAAACGTTCTATAAACCTATTTTAGCTAAAATAGAGATAAAATAGGATTATGAATAAGGGGGTAGGTCTTTTCATTTAGTACCTAGTGTAAATAGTTAAGAGATTATAAAAATAAAATGCAATATCTTGTAAAACTATAAATATAATATATATACCTAATTACGTAATTATAAATAATATGTATACATAAAATGCCCTTCCTTTCCCCTTTTCATAGTAATTATAATTTAGTACCTACAATATATATTTATTTTACACTTAAAAACCTTATGTTATGTGAAAACATTACTCACGAATGTTTTTATTTTGTTCAGGTCGAACAATGATACTCACGACGCATTTCATGGATGAAGCAGATATTCTGGGTGACCGTATAGCTATCATGTCCGGGGGTCGCCTGCAGTGTGTCGGAACACCTTACTTCCTTAAGAAACATTACGGGATGGGCTACAAAATGACCATTGTCAAGGGGGAAAACTGTGTTGCCGACGACGTCACCAAATTTTTCAAAAATTACGTACCTGATATCAAAGAAAACACAAATATAGGTAAGAAAAAAAAGTATAACTTAATCAAACCTGTCTTTCTAAAAAAGATGTATTTCCATTCTGCCTAGGTAACACAATTTACAATTACCTAGTTAATTACTTAAGTAATTCATATCCGTAATGTTATAAGTATCAGCTATTGTTTCAACAATTAGAGTCCATTGCCCGTATCATGTATTACCTCTTTTCAAGGTCAATGTGTGTGATTTTAATTTTTGATTTGCTCCTATACAGCAGTATGTATTTTCAGGTTCGGAATTAACATACATCTTGCCAAGTGATAATGTTGGTAAATTCCCTGAAATGCTTAAAGATTTTGAGGCAAAACGGCAGTCACTGTGTGTTTCTAGCTATGGACTTTCTGTCACTAGTTTGGAAGAAGTTTTTATGAAGTACGTATTTACATTGGGTCTCCCTTGTTTCATCGAAAATATATTGACAAATTATCACTTCCCAAACAATTTTCCGCATAATTTCATTTGCCAACTCGCTACTTAGCAAATAAACTCTTCACAAAAAATTGTAACGCAAACCTCAAGCACAGAATACTTAAAGTACTACGTACAGAAACGCCACTCCCTTCCCCGCACTAACATCAGTTACCGCACCTCACCCCGCACTTCGAGGTTACCGTCGCCGACTCTTTAACAAGGGCGCTCGCAAACACAAGAACCGCAGCGCTGTACCTACCTACTGCTGACACGAATACATTATTTTTTTTAAGTTTTATATTTTGTGTTAATCACGATGGTTGTATATTGTGCATTGTTTGGATACTTATCTTCATCGAGGAACGATAAAGACAGGAGTTTCTTTCGGTTCCCGAAACATGAAAGAAGGTAAGGAACAGCAACTCAAATATCCTTTAAACCCATAAAAAATAAAAGCTAGTATATTACAGACAAACAAGTTAAGCCAGTGTTGTGATAATTTATTTTCATAATTTTCTCTATTATTCATTTATTTTCCAAGTTTTCTTCTAGCTTTCTTCTTTTAGAACCATTAAAACTTCCGTAATATTAACATACCAACTATTAAATTATTGCTCTCTCTCTTTATTGTCTTAGTTATGTCTCTTTCTATCACGTTCTATTCGTTCTTCGACTTGAAAAGTAGTACAATAGAAATGTTATTAATTAGATTTCTGTGAGTACCTAGTGTCGCGGCGCGCGGCGCCCCATTGTCACATGAGTAGACAAACGGAACAGAGGCAAAGCTTCTTAAGAGCGTGCAAAATTGTTACCTATTTTGGTAGGGTTGTTACAATAGGTTAAGACAAATCAAACAAAACATTTGTTAAATAGTTTTATTATTCAGTATGATTTACAAATTACTTACTCTAATAATTTTCTTTTTATAATTTTTGTTTTTTAATCATTTATTGTTTCTTTTAATGGTGTGGTAAATGCTTTGAGCTGAAACAAAAATAAAATGGAAATTCGAACCGAACACTATTATACAAAAGACATAGGTAGACCTATATTTTAAAGATTATATACCTATCTATACTTATAATAAATCTGTAGAGAGGTCAATTCTGTACATGAAATATATTTTCAAAATAACTATCAGGGGGTGATTAGTGATCGATACTGATGCCAAAAATGCAATCAGTAAAATTTTTGTCTGTCTGTCTGTCTGTCTGTATGTTCCTTATAGAAACAAAAACTACTCGACGGATTTTAACAAAACTTGGTACAATTATTCTTCATACTCCTGGGCAGGTTATAGTATACTTTTCATCACGCTACAATCAATAGGAGCAGAGTAGTGAAGGGAAATGTTGGGGAAAACGGGAGAAGTTACTCCATTTTTTAAGCTTCCGTCGCGTGTGCAGCCTTAATGGTTAAAGTTACATAGAAAACATGTATGACGGAAATATTCTACATAAAATTGTCTCAAAATATCCCGCAACAGCATATGTCTATCTTTTATGGTTGACTCACAATAACACGTGTAACTCCTGATAGCTTAGCAGTTCGGAGCATTCTGATTATATTTGTTTACTCTTACGTTTATAATACTCTCACTCATCCCTAATTTTAAAAAGTTAACATTATAACCTATTCAATAAAAAAAGAATCATAGAAATCGGTATAGAAACATCAAACTTATACATGAAATAAGCCATCGCGCCGTCACACGTCTGAATCATGCTATAAGGATTATTTTTGTGTAACGGTTGCCGCGCTCGACACGGGTCGCGGCGGCGGTAGGGTATAAAAAGGCGGGAGGTCCGAGAGCGAGCTTCATAATTCCGATCCAGCCTGTCCCTTGCTGCCCTCCCCCAGCGACGCCCTAAGCCGAGGTCCGTACCCCACAGGGGGTGCCCTTAGCGTGTAGTCGCTTAGTTTTAGTAAGTTTTAAGCCCTGGCTGGAGGCCTTAATTTTTGAGGCATCCACAGGCAAGCCCGACTGCGAGATGCCATACACAAAAAAAAAAAGAGCGAGCTTCATTCAATATTTGGCTGTTGATGCGTTCAGAGCGTTCGACCTTATTGACAGACAATAATTGATATTAAGAAACCGTGCTTATCGGCGCGACTTTTAGTCTTTAAATAGTTTATTTGAATTTCTTTTGTTGTTATTTTGTAAAATAAGTATGAGTTGTTTTGGTAGTGTTTAAATATTCGTTCAAATTAAAAATTATTAAGCGTAGGTACTTTTATTAATTAAAGTAGTTATAAGAATTATTAATTTTAAGTGAAGTAGGTATAGGTAGATAGAATTGCACAGGCGTTCAGCTTTATTTTCATTTCTTTTTTGTTGTATAGACAAGGAATAAGGAAGGATTTTTTGAAATTCAACCCTTAAGGGAGTTAAATAGGGGATGAAAGTTTGTATGAAAGTCCGTCAGTTTTAAAGTTAGGATCATCAAATTTTGTGTTTAGGCTGACGACTAAAAATTAATTTATACGTGTCTCAGCGTTTTTGATAATTCTACCCCCAAAGAGTTAAAAGGGGGGATGAAGTTGTGTATGAAAGTCCGTCAGTTTAAAAGTTAGGATCTTTAAATTTTGTATTTAGGCTAACGATTGAAAATTTATTCATACGTGTCTCAGTGTTTTTGATAATTTCTCCCCCAAAAGGGGGATGAACGACCTGACTGAAATATCAACGCACAGTATAAATCGCTGGTCCTTCCTAGGAACATGAATTTTGGAGGGTGTGTTCTTTGTGAAGAGTAGGTATCGAATAAGAAGGGGTTTTTGGAAATTAAACCTTTAAGGGGGTGAAAAGGGGGGATTTTGTTGGTATGAAAAATCTTATTTCTTGAGTTAATAACCTTGAAACTTGGCACGAATACTTATCTAAGTAAATTATGAAGTTTGGAATTTTTCGTTTTTCTAAAATACCCCCTAAAGAGGTATTGGGGGGTGTCAAAATTTGTATGGAAGAATTTTAACGCCCTGTCCGATTAACTTGAAACTCAGTATTTATACTAAGGACTAAAAATAATTACTAACATGTATCAGGGTTTTTCGAAAATCTACCCCTAACTGTGTGAAAAGAGGTAGTTAATTTTAAAGGGGAGGATTTTACCGCGTGGCTTGATTAGCTCGAAAATTGGTATAAATAAACTGAGTCAAGTTATAAAATTCCACCCCTGTGGGGGTGAAAAGCGGGGATACAGGTTATTTGAAAAATCTGATTCCTTTGTTCTATAAACTTAAAAAATGGCCCGAATACTTATTTATCTAAATTAATTATAAAGAACATACCAACATACATTTTCGAAACTTTTAGAGGAAAGTACGAATTTCACGCGGACGAAGTCGCGGGCAGAAGCTAGTTTTTTAATATTTATTTAATTTCAAGACCTACTAGTAGCGAGAAATAAGTTCGATGTAGGTATTAATGATAAGTTTCGATTAAAAATGCTTTTTAAACTCGTATTCAAACTTTCATGATCATGCTATTATGGCCGTTGAGGAGTTCCCTCGTGAGAAGACCTGTCTGCAGCAGCAGTCTATGGTGAAGATCATGTTTAGCAAGCAAAATTAAATTTAAATAAAAAGTTTCACTTTCAAGTCCATGCTACTAACCGTTAGAGTTCCCTCGTAAGAAGACAATGCTGGCTGCAGCAGCAGTTCATGATAAATATCCTCTCGGAATTATAGAAATTCATCTATCATACAAAATTTCGTGATCGTGCTACTAACCGTTGAAGAGTTCACTAGTGAGGAGATAATCCTGGGTGCAGCGTCAGGTTATATCTTATTATTGCATTATCACCGAAGTTACGCAGGTATACAAAATTTCAGCTCAATCAGACATCGGGAAGTGGTTCAAATCTTACTTGCAATATTTAAACTTAACACACATACCTCCTACATACCAACCCATCCACGTACCTACAAATGTATAGTAAAAACTTGTAATAATAATAAAAAGGTAAAAACACACCGTGTACAACCGTCTTCTTATCAAAAAGGTACATACTTGAAAAAGAAGTAATCAAATATTTACTTACCTATTGTACTCCTTGGAATAGTTGAAGTATGATATATCTTTATTTTTTCTAGTATTATTCATACACACAGTACAATAAACCACCATTATTAACAATAATATACCACGTTTTTACATTAAAATATTCAAACTTGCAACTAACAAAACAAACAACGTGGGTCGCACTGACCCTGAGATTGTCAACTAGCTGTGCCAGCGTAAACCGGTTTTTTCGAGTCTTGCCGCGTACGTGACAAGCGGCCAGTGGTCACGCACACATGCCCCGCGTGCTTGTAGTAGTGCAACCGATTCGCGCGGTTCTTTGAAGCTTTGTATCTGTTCCGTTTGTCTAATAATGTGCCATTGTTGCATACGTTCGGGCAGCGCCGCCGCCTACGCACTACTGGCCGAGTACTGCCAGCCAGCCCTACTAGATTTCACGCACACATTTACACGTATACAAACGTCATTTGTTAATGTAGTGGTAGTAGGTAATTATTTTGCGAGCGTTGTATCGAGTGTCCGGGGTGTGCCTCAAGTGAACGTTTAAACAATAACTTGCTAACCAACTAGTACTTTTACTAATTTTAATGTAGTCAAATATTTCAGTTGGTATAACATATTTTACGCAAAATGAAATAACCCAAATATTTCATTATTCATTATTATGTGGCTCTTGCATCCGATGTCAATGTCTCATTTCTGGGTGGTTATAAAAAATACCCACGAATGCTAGCCTTCTAACCTAACCTATCCGAGTCGGATTGCTCTGAATCGGGGTGTTAACCGTAATGACATCATGCACCATGCATGCAAGCAAGTACGCAGCATGCAAGCAAGCAAGCATGCAGCATGCAAGCGAGCATGTAGCATGCAAGCAACATGCAGCATGCAAGCGAGCATGCAACATGCAGCATGCAAGCAACATGCAGCATGCAAGCGAGCATGCAACATGCAGCATGCAAGCGATAATGCAACATGCATCATGCAAGCGAGCATGCAGCATGCAAGCGATAATGCAACATGCAGCATGCAAGCGAGCATGCAGCAGGCATGGTTTCTGTCCCACGCGAGCTTATCCGCCTCGCCCCTCTGTGCCTACGTGGGCTTAAATTACACTCTAGGGGTAGGGCAGACAAGACTACGTGGAGTCGGTTTCGTTTCTGTCACTAACTTTTGTAGCACAACATAATATTGACTTTTTAAGAAAATATTTTCATTCACGAACCACGAAGGCCTTCTAACCTAACCTATCCGAGTCGGAATGCTCTGAATCGGGGTGTTAACCATAATGAGGGTATCAATATATATTTTAAACGATAGACCTAATGATTTTCGATTAAATAAACGTTATAAGTATCGAATAAAGTTATACGAAATAAATTTTAGAGCATATAAATGTTATAATGTAAGTAAAGAAATTATCAACAATTGGTATATCTCACGTTTATTATATCTTGTGAATGGTTCCCTATCCATTTGCATAAAATTTTAAGACCTAATATAACTTAGCATAATTTAATCATTTTTAACGGCTCCGGCGCGCGGCGCTGCGGGCCTCCGGTGGCCCCACGCGCCTACGCGATTTTAAATTACACTCTAGGGGTAGGACAAACAAGACTACGTGGAGTCGGTTTTGCAGCAATTCGGTTCTGTCACTAACTTTTGTTGCACAGCATATTCAATTTTTAACCAACAATATTATTTAACTGTTACAGAAACTATAGCAAATTGGTTTATAGGAAATATAGGAAATATTTATACATAATTAAGGACCACTGTTTCAATCAGTTAACTTCTATCTGAGGAATAACCGCCATATTTATTTCTCATAATAGAAGTTAACTGATTGACATATTTTTTTATACAAAAACTGTCAAAAAATCTAATATATTGTTCAGATAAAAGTTATCTCGCGATTGAAAAATCGTTTAAGTTACATAATGTTATGTATAATAAAATAAATCATTTGCATGAAAATTGTTTTTGTTATTTATATTAATTGTATGCCTAAATATTATTATGCTAATAGTCATTAGGCCTACTAACGTTATGCTAATAGTCATGTTACATAATGTTATGTATAAATCATTTGCATGAAAATTGTTTTTGTTATTTATATTAATTGTATGCCTAAATATTATTATGCTAATAGTCATTAGGCCTACTAACGTTATGCTAATAGTCATTAGGCCTACTAACGTTATGCGAATCAAATTTATGCCAAAACAAATTAGTCTTTAAGATGATTATGCCAACATAAAATGTATGCCTAAAAAAATTATGCCGAAGTATTATTATGCCAAAACAAATTGTGCCAAAATCGTTATGCCGAAGTATATTAGGACAAAGAACATTATGCGAAAAGAAGGGATCCCCTTGTGAATGATTGAAATGAAAATATACCAAATAACTTTATATGATATGAGACGCACCCTATCGACCGACCGCAACCATGCAACCGATGTCCCCCGAAGTTCGCACGAAACGTACTTCAGGTGACATCGGTTCAATGATAATTCCCAAAAAAAATATTTTTGTCTAGGTAGGTATATATTTTTTTTTTTCATAACAAATCATTTGACTAAATGTTTATTGTCTAAAGATTGTTTGCTGTAATAAATCATTTGATTAAAGACCTTAGTGACATTATCCTTGGTAATATTCTGCCGAGTAAAAATTTGACCAAATGAAAATGTGCGTACTAAAATAATTCCAAATATTGCATTGGTATAAAATAAGGTTGCTAAAATTTGTTTGGATAGTGAAATTTTGTCAAAATCTTTTAGGCAAAACGGCAAAATCCCATTTACATTCTTTAACATGGTCGTGTTTAATGACTTCTTTAGCAATAAGAAGTAATTAAAGTGAACTTTTAATAGGGCAGGCGCAGAGGATGTAGAAATCTCGTCGGGGAAAAGGAGCAACAGCTCCGGACCGTATAATGACTGTGCCATAGCACCTCTAGCTAATCCCCACAGCTCAGGTTAGTACACATAAGAACGTAGTCTCGTAGTCTTTTTTTATGCGTACGTCAGGTATTTTACAATATTTACCCTTTTCAGCGTACAATGAACCGATACAAAAAGTGCGCGGATTTAAACTACTTAGGAACCACATAAAAGCCATGTTTTTGAAACTGGCCTACAACTCAATGAGGAATAAATTGACTGCCTTAATACAGTTCGTGACGCCAATAATTAACATAACAATATCTGTGTTTATATCGAGATCTTGGAAGTTTTTATCCCAACTGCCACCATTAACCTTAAGTTTAGAGAGCGGCTTTGCGAAGACACAGACTTTGCTGTCTCAAGACAACCTGACGGACGGAAGTGTTGAAGCTAAGGCTATGATGGCGTATAAGAATTACTTTAAAACCTCGAAGTACCCAGAAATGTCGCTTACTGACTTAGGAACGACAAATCTAGGGAAATTTTATCTGAAACTGGTAAGTGTCAAGTTTATTCATACTAAATATTCTTAACTGACGTCTGACTCCTCAATGAAACCAAGCACTCAATATCTCAGATATTGAGTTGTAGTTGAGTTGAGTGATATTGAGTCATTGGGTGTTGAGTATTAATTGAACCTGTCGAAAATAATGTAAAAGCGGGTTATGTTTTTACGTTATTTCTCTAAGAATAATGTATCTAATCGTCTATAATATGAAACTCTTGTGTTAGAGCAAAGATGACCCCGCCAGTGTGAGACACGAAATTCCTATCGGAGCAACGTTTGGCGCTCACAACATCACTGCTTGGTTCAGCAACTACGGCTACCACGACTCGGCGATATCTCTCGCACATGTCAACAACGCGATCATGGCCGCGCTATCGCCTGGAAGTACCCTGAAGGTCGTCAACCATCCGCTACCCTACTCTATTGAACATTTGGTAAGTTAGTATTGTGGAATTGGACAATAAATGTGCCTGCTAAACATTTTTACTACAAAGTGAAAATGATTGCTCTTGCTACCTTTTTGACTACCTAACCACGAACTATTTATTCCAGTGTATCTTCCCTCTTAGTGATCAGACCAGAAAGACCATCTTAGCCTAAATGTTTGTGCATTCAATACCAGTCGTCCAATTGAATGTATTTGGGTCAGATTTAATAAGATGGTGACATTCTATTGTCTCAATATCGGTTTAATTGTATATTGATGAATGTTAGTGCTCTGTTTATCTTTCATGAACAAACAGTCGTACAGTTTTCTTGGAATTGTAATAATCTGTTACAAATTAATGATTCTATATAATTGGTTTCAGGTCAAGGTGATGGCTTCCGGCAGCAGTATGGGATTTCAGTTTGCATTCAACATTGGATTTTGTATGGCTTTCGTCACTGCCTTCCTCGTACTTTTTGTTATTAAGGTAGCGTCGATATTGATTATTAATTACCAAACTCAAAAGTAATTCAATTATACGAAAACCGTTCTGAAAGGTCATATACTTGATCAATGAAGTCTACTTTGTACTTGTGAACAACACCTGTAGGTATTTTCCTAGACTTATTAAATCCACCATGGGTACATGAAACGAAATTCTTATACTACCCAAAATCGTGTTATCCCGACCCAAATTAAATTGGAGTGTGTTTGTAAAACAAAACACAGACACATTCTTGATTTAAGAAAAGTATTGACCGAAGCCCTAGACCTAGAGTATCTCATAGACAAGATTGCAGATTCTAATTTCCAGAATAGTATACTCATCAGAAAGTCTGTTTGCGGTTTAAGACGAAGATAATGCATACTTTTCGAAAGCTGATCCTACATAATTATTCTCTCATTTACCAGGAGCGCAAAAGCGGCGCAAAGCTACTTCAGCGCGTGTCGGGCGTGCGGCCCGCGGTCATGTGGGTAACGGCGTTCATATGGGACTGGTTGTGGCTGTTTCTGGTCTACGTCTGTATTGTGTTCACTCTCGCGTGCTTTCAAGAAAATACATTAGCTACGTCTAGTGAATTAGGTCAGTTAAATAAAATATATTCAATTCCTATTTCCTATATCAATTACTTTTAATTTAAAAGTACCTACTTTAAATAACTATAATCTATTACAGGCAGAGTACTTCTAGTCTTAGTAGTGTTCTCGGTATCGACAATACCAGTACATTACCTCGCATCGTTCTATTTCGATGCCGCCGCAACGGGCTTCTCGAAAATGTGTTTCATGAATATATTTACGGGTAAGTAGACAAAATATTCGAGAGATACGTAATGGTAAAACATGAACAGCTTATTTGAATTTAGTTTACACAATAACATCATGAAACCGATCTTGAAATTTATCATTCTTGTATTTTGGGAATGGCACAGAATTCACAAGCTGTATTAATTTTAAAGCGAATAATATATTCATTGTTTTTATTTCATCAGGTTGCATGCCATTTTTAATCACCGAATTATTGAGATTACCAGAAGTAGGCAGTCCGTTTTACGCTCATCTGTTCGACTGGATTTTTTCTCCGTTGCCCATTTACTGCATCAGTAGAAGTTTCAGGTAATAAATTTGTTATTTTAGTGTTAATAAGTAATGGTGATCATCTACATATTGGGATAAATACTTGAAATAATCCAAAAACACGCTTTATTCACGCTGTATTAAGAGCTAAAACTGTAGCAGCTGTTTTATCTGCACAAGTAGTAAAAGACGAAAATAAAGTTTTACCGCACAGCTATTGTTTCATTTCCTGGCACTTGGTTGCTTAAGGTATCATTAAAGACTAATTAATAACTTGTATAAATCAATGAATAGATGGATATTATCAAGAAAAATAAGAGAACTGAATTCCTGAAGATATGAGCTTTCCAAAGCAAGTTCTTTGTCCCATTCTAACAAAAAGTCATTAGTTATAAGCAGTAGAACCGTTTCACTCATATACTTGTTCCGTAGGGACATGAGCGTGTCGTCGTTCCAAATGCAAGCGTGCGAGGGTCTGTGCCACCAGCTCAACGTCAACAACTGCACGCGGTACACTATCTGCCATCAGCTCAAGCTCTCCGTCTGTTGTAGTAAGTGAGTCTTGTGGGTGCGTGTTATGTACTGTAGTGCTTCATTATGCTGGCTTACGATAGTTTAACGTTTTCTGCGCGAGTTAACGTCCAAACACCGCAGGGGCGAAATGCGATGTTTGGACCCATCGCCGATGACGAAATAAGGTTTTATCGCGATAACCCGACTCGACACGAATGTTCGCCCAATAACCGTAACCGCCCTTAGCCGCTGCATGCATTTTGATGGTAATCCATAAAGTGATCCCGGGACTAGCTGCGTGTATTGCATTATCAGTAGCGTCCATAAGTTCCTGTAACATCAAAAAGTAGAACGTGATGCTAAACAGTGTTCCAACTTTCGTGGAATTGCATTACATTTTGTATTGATTGATTTTGTCTATTCGCAATGCCGTTGATGTCTGCTTCCAAATTATCAGTTCTAAATAAAAGTGGTGCACACCTACTGACAGCCTGCCATCCAACCTATACGCTACTTGACTATTTTAACTTAATATTATCTCTAATACACTCAGCGGCACGGAATGTGGCCCAAGCGCGCTATATGGTTTATTATCATAAATGAAACGCAAAATAGGGTTTTTTTTGGTTGTAAAATTTAAATGTTTATTCGAATCTTAAATGCGAATGATTAATTTACAAAAAGTGAGTTAACTTTATTAAAAATTTACAAAATTACAAAAAAGACATTAAGCTCTAAGTTTAAAAAAAATGTTTTACAATTAAATTTACAAAATAAAGCTATGGTACTTAAAATTAATAGCGGGTATTTCCACCTCTGGCCCTGATGACCGCCTGCATGCGGTCAGGCATGCTGTGGATTATGTTTTTAATGTCCACATGGGGTATTTCTTCCCAGGCGGCCACCAAAGCGGTTTTTAATTGACTGATAGTCTCTGGAGGGTTGGGACTGGATCGGATGCGTCTTTTAAGCATATCCCAGACATGTTCTATGGGATTCATGTCTGGGCTTCGTGCCGGCCACTCCAATTTGTTAATTCTCACCTCCGACAGGTAATCATCCACGCAACGTGCAGTGTGAGGTCGGGCATTATCTTGCATTAAGATGAAATCTTCGCTACCGATGAATCCCATGAATGGTAGAACGTGTGCTTGAAGGATCTCTTCAATGTAGCGCACTGCCGTTAGACGACCTGCAACTACTGCCAACTCTGTGCGTGCGTCTGAACAGATCCCTCCCCAAACCATAACTGATCCACCATGGAAACTGACGGTTTGCCTGGTAGTTATTGGCAGAAACCTCTCCCCATGCCTTCTCCACACACGTTCGCGGCCATCTGGAGCTCTTAGGGCCATTCTGCATTCGTCAGTCCACAGAACTTTACTCCACTGCTCGTGAGTCCAATTTGCATGTTCGCGAGCGAACCGAAGTCGAGCTACACGATGGTGCCGGAGCAGTTCTGGACCTCGCGCTGGTCTTCGAGCACGCAGATCCCGTTCCTCCATTCTCCTTCTTATTGTCCGCTTACTTACGTTGACCCCTCTTGCCGTTTGTAGCCGCTGCCGTATTTCAACCGCAGTAAGGAACCGATTTCTCAAAATTGCGAGAGCGATAAATCGGTCACTCGCGCTGATGTACACCTAATACCGCCACTTCCAGGTCTCCTCGTGTAAAGGCCGGTCTGGTCGTACCTTGTTAAGGCGTACCTGAGAGTTGTACGCGGTACATTTAAAGTTTCAGCAATCTCTCGCTGCGTTCGCCCCTGACTCCGAAGCAACACAGCTTGAGCAACTTGAGCTGAAGTTAGAGACATTATTTTCCAATTCTGGAAGCATAAATTACTACAGATTAATTAAAAAATAAAACAATAAAGATTAAAATGCACGATCATTTGAATATCGAGTTTTAACTCACCAGTGTCTTGTGCGTTCCAGTAACGAACTAACGTTAAGTGTCACAAAAATGAAACAAATTAACTTTTTTAAGTGCTTACCCTCTTAAATTAACAAAAACAAACGTCCTGACAAACTGCCACTCGAAATTCTCATACGCGATATCAAAATCGCCTGTTATCGGTTTGTTTAAGTTTGGGCCACATTCCGTGCCGCTGAGTGTAGTACTTATTAGTTTATCAACTGATAAAATTGATTCGTTTAAGGCTATACAGAAAATTTATAAAATAACCAATTTGACGGTTGGCTTGAACAATGCTTTGTATGTTGTAACTTTGTCGTAACTTCGTACATAACAAGTTAACAACATTAAAACATACTGTATTTTTTACTTACTCGTTTTTCTCAGTCGACGACAACCCTTACATGCAGTGGAATGAACCCGGTATCGGAAGATATCTGTTCATGATGAGCATGGTTGGGATAATATCGTTCACCGTGTTGCTGATCAAGGAATACGAGCTTTTGAACAAGGTATGTTGAGTCAGGTTACGATTACTATCTTCTACTCATAATAAAATGTATATTCTCAACTTTTGTAATGAATATTCCCTCTATTGACAAATTTCAAATCGGCCTTCGATACGGCTTTAGCTCACCATTGAACATGCTATCTTAACGGCAAGTCTAAGTCTTCAAGTAGTCGTGTTCTTTTCGCGATAGTCAAACCAAGCTCTTGACTATATAATTAACGATTCCTTATCTTTCATTAGGTGTTTTACTCTTCGAAGCACCAGCCAGCGCGGCCTTTAACGGAAGAAGACAGTGATGTGGCCAAGGAACGTTGCGAAGTGCAAGCGCTGACTAGAGCGCAAGTGTCGCAGCAAAGCCTCGTGTGCAGGGACCTCACCAAGTTCTTCGACAAATTCCTCGCTGTCAACAGGCTTACGTTTGGTTAGTATAACAAGACAGGGTGGGGAAAACGAATATCACATCGAGAAGAAAATGCCTTAATATTTAAGATATTTATATAATAACTGGCGAAATGTGGGTGTTCTATAGGTACACCTCTGCCCAAGCAGGGGAAACAAGAGGTGATATAATGTGTGATATTATTTTATTCTAAGCACGCAGCGCAATTTACTTCTCCACAAAATCACGGCAATCGATTAAGTGTTTCTCGAGTTATAATCGCACTAACAAACAAACAAGGACGTTGCCTTTTATAATAATATGCTGGATGCTTTATAATAGGTACGAAAAAAGGTAAACTTTATTCGTACCTATTATAAAACATCCAAGGATTTCAAACAGGCAACTTCTTCCCCTTAACTCTCATAGCTTCATAATCATCATCACATCTGTTTCATTGTTTATCAGCGGTGCACAAAGGCGAATGCTTCGGGCTGCTGGGTGTAAACGGCGCGGGCAAGACGAGCACGTTCCGTATGCTGACGGGCGATGTGCACATCTCGGCCGGCGACGCATTCGTGCACGGGCTCTCCATCAAGACGCACCTACAAGACGTCTACAGGCACATTGGTCAGTCAAACTCTGTATTATTAAATCATGTTGTTATTTTCTGCATCTATCACAACAGCTAACATAATATTAACTATTCAGATACTTGACCGTCGTATTGATAAAGCGTTTTTCTGACGTTTAATTTCATTTTTTATGGAACATATATTTTATGTACTGTTCAATGGTAACAGTCATTCTTAAATCGGACTGATTCACTCGTGAGTAAAGACGATATTGGTTATAAATACTTTTCCCAACTGTGTATGTTGATGTCGGCTTCCAGTCTCACTAGATGCAGCTGAATACCGGTATTTTTAACCGACTTCAAAAAAGGAGGTTCTGTATTCGACCCGTATGTATGTATGCATGTTTGTATGTCAGAGATTTTCTCAAAAACTAATGAACCAATTTTGATAATTCTTTCACTAATGTGATCTACATACTTTCAGGAAGGTTTTAGTATATAATACATTAGGTGTACGAAGTTATATGCGTAAATGTACTGTATTTATCTCTATGCGAATTTTGATGATTCTTCTAGTCGTTGTCTTCAATTCTTCATTGCACTAGTGTTTATTGAATTTGTGTGGGGTAGGTACAACTAAAAAGTGAAAAACAACCGACTTAAAAAAAACACTACGAAGTGATAAATAACTTTAATTTCGGAAGTCGGTGTCAAAACACGAAAATGCGGAACTAACGACACCGACTTCCGAAATTAAAGTTATTTATCCCTTTATAGTGTTTTTTTTAAGTCGGTTGTTTGTAAAAAAGTTTTACATAGAGCGACTCGCCTATCTGACCTCCACAACCCAGTCACTGGGTTAACACGATTCCCCTTGGTATGATTGGTTGTCAGACTTACGGTCTTCTGACTACCCCTAACGACTGTCAAAGATCTACAAATGACAGCCGGTGCTTTCCGAGACACGGCGGGTCTCCATATGTAATAGATGGTCACCGATCTATGAACCGACCTCCTTCCGGCAAGCCTAGCTTAGCTTTCGATCGACCCTTGCGGCTGCTATTAACTGAATCTGTAGTGTACTGTATATCATGTATACTTATTGCACAATAAAAACTGTCAATTAGTCCTGTCTATGATATTATTCTTAAAGTTGTGATAACATGGACTGTAATATTGTCTGAAATAAAAGATTTTATTATTGTTATTACAGAGCCACGAGCCCCTTCACTTAGTCACAAGCCACTTTTAGAGACAGTAACATGTCACAATGACGTGTAAAAGTGTTTGTACAAACGTACTTACATAAATAAAATCATTTATCATTTATTTATGTATAATGTCGTGTTGCAGGCTACTGCCCGCAGTTTGACGCGTTGTTCGAGAACCTGACGGGTCGCGAGACGCTGCGGATCTTCTGTCTTCTTCGTGGCATCCCGGCCAAGGTCGGCGACGCGCGCGCTTTACATCTCGCTACGACTCTCGGCTTCTTGAGACACTACGATAAGAAGGTCAGTCATATTCGTTAACATTTTAGAAAAAAGGAATAGTTTTTCAGACTTAATGTTGTTCCATCAATGTAGCCCGTGAAATTGAAGATTTCTTACGATTTTTGCAAATTCCGGCGCTGTGTTACGTTGTATGTATTACTCCATTATAATCATTTAAAACATCTTATAGCTCTTCCCTGAATATCCCTTAAAATTTAATAAACGTAGATATAGTTTTAGACTATCTTCTATTACCTGACCGAGTTTGGCACAAAGTGTTAATCTGTATCATTTTTTTCCTTTCAGGTATATGAATGCAGTGGTGGAACTAAAAGAAAAATCAGCACAGCTGTTTCACTACTCGGAGATTCGTCGCTGGTGTTTCTTGATGAACCGACTACAGGTAAAATTTACCTTACTCATGTGTAGGCGTTCATCGAACGTATACGAATAGTAGACACTGCGCTAACGCGGCGTATTTATTATTATTAAACCAACCACATCTACGTAATGCGAATGCACTGTAAATAAACCTCCTTCTTTACATGAATAGTAAAAGTTTTCGTAATTATTAAAATCCGTTCCTGCAGATGAAGCTTATACCTAAATCAAAACACAACAGCACACAACAGACAACACACATACACACACACACACACACACACACACACACACACACACACAACAGCCGACAGGATATTTTATTTAACACTAGAAAAAAATTAAGTCACAGTAAAAAAATGTTAAATATCTTTAAAAAATCCTAAGTTGTATGCGTTTTAAAGTCTTTGCTAGACAGAGACAGCACTGCTATCATCTAACGTTATAGTAACTTCGCGCCATTCAGTACAATGATCGTTAATCGTGACAAAGATAGAAGAATAATTTCAAAAGCGTGTGATTTCTCCAGTTTCCACCGATTTTTATTTATTTATTAACTATTCGTCTTTTTTAGTAACGTCTTTTAATATATTATATATATATTTTTCATAGTCTATTGACCATTGCCCGTCACTGCAATATAACACAAGTTAATTTTCTTAGGCATGGACCCAGCATCGAAGCGCTTAGTATGGTCGAGTATCAGCGAGGCGGTGATAGCGGGCCGCAGCGTGGTGCTGACGTCACACAGCATGGAGGAGTGTGAAGCGCTGTGTTCGCGCCTCACCATCATGGTCAACGGTCGCCTGTACTGCCTCGGGCCGCTGCAGCATTTGAAGAACAAGTTCTCGCAAGGTGAGGCTATGCTCGTATGACCTCTGTATTTAAAGGTGTGTCAATATATAAATTCTTTATTGGCATAAACTGGGTTACAGAAAAAATGTGAAACCCTGACTCTGACTTGGGAACCTAGGTTAGAGGACCTGTATTTCAGGAGCCTATGAATTCTTCCAGTGAAGTTACAAATATTGATACAGTGTGGCTGTGGTGCATGGACATTTTCCGGATTATGGTCGATCAACGTCTAATGCCGGTCCAAGGCAGAGGTTACCTGGTAAAATGATCGTCGATTATCTGCAGATTGGTATTAGATTATGTTCTGAGGCCATCTATACTGACTGGTCGACAACATTCGACTGCAATCTAGTTGCCCTTTCAAATTATTTTTAGCTAAATGGCGCATGCATATCGTAACTGATAAGCAAACGCACAATTTCAACCATAAAATGAAAACGATATTGTTAAAATTTCAGGTTACACCTTAATAGTCAAATGCAAATCCGGCCCGGACAGAGATAACGACGTGGTCAAGATACATAATTACGTTGCTGCAAATTTTAATGAATCCAAACTTATGTGAGTAGTTTTTACACCTAAGAAATTTTGCGTAAAAGCCCTGAATGTCCCATCGTATAAAGAACTGAATTAACTTTAGCCGAATTTTGGCTCTTCTGCTAACTCTTCTGCTAACTCTTCTGTAGAATGTAGGCGTAATGCGAATTTTAATTTTGATATTAATCCTTCTTTGCAGTGAATCTTATCTGGGTATCAGTACATACTACATCAAAGACGTCGGGTTACAGTGGTGGCGCATCTTCGACGTAATGGAGGGAGCCCGGAATCAGTTCCCCATCGAAGATTACTCCGTCACACAAACCACGCTTGAACAGGTATTTCTACAATTTACGAGATTGCAAGGCAACGCTGAGGCTGACACATCCTTAAATCGGAATGAACCTTAACTGAAGCATCAGGGTAAACTACGGAGTAATCAGATATTAATCGAATTTCTAAACGCCTAGTTAGCGCCTAGTCGAAATAAACACTTCAATTGTTTATTTAAAGCATAGGTACAACTATGCCGTTTGGTATCATTGTCTAACCCCTTTACTAATAAACGTATTATATTAGATGAATAGTTACACACCGATTTCTCTCTTTCAGTCGTCAGTAAT
Source organism: Amphipoea lucens (assembly GCA_947508005.1). Taxonomy (NCBI): domain Eukaryota; kingdom Metazoa; phylum Arthropoda; class Insecta; order Lepidoptera; family Noctuidae; genus Amphipoea; species Amphipoea lucens. The sequence continues at coordinate 11,838,170 of OX382358.1, forward strand.
TTGACTTACGAAAGAAGAAGACAAAGCGTTTTGTAACTATACAGAAGCTATACCACGTTTATTAGTAAGGGGGTAAATCTAAATCCAAACTAATATTGAATGCGAAAGTAACTCTGTCTGTCTGTCTGTCTTTTCTTCACGCCTAAACTACTGAACCGATTTCGATGAAATTTGGTATAGAGATAGTTTAAGTCCCGGTAAAGGACATAGGATAGTTTTTATCCCGATATTCCCACGGGATCGAAAGTTACGCGGGTGAAACCGCGGGGCGCAGCTAGTAATAAATAAATATAGATAACTAAACTCTGTCCACTAGGTTAACCATTTTTTGACAGATGGAACTAGTGATTGCAACAACGTTTTACAGTACCCGGCGATAAATATTGCACATCGACCTTTGGAAAGAAACAATCGGCTAATTTCGGCTTCGTAGTGCGTTATCTCTGTCGCACACTACCTATGTGACGTTAACTGACGTTTTGTCAGTCGTTGTTCAAGTGCGGTAGAGTGCGGTCGCGTCCAGTTCAAAATATATATCTAGAGTTGTTAACACCCCCAAATTTAAATAATTTAAAGTTGTACTATGGCATCTTTAGGAAAAATAGGGGAACCTATTTATTTTACCCCAACCTAAAGCAATCATTTATAGAAAAATTGGTGTATTTTATACAAAGAATAAAAAGAATTATCAAAAGAAGCAAATCATAATTGTTTTAACAGCTCCTAATAGATACCGGACTGTTTGTATTGCGTGCGACAGAGATAACGCTCTACGAAGCCGAAATTAGCCGATTGTCTCTTTCCAAAGATCGATGTGCAATATTTATCGCCGGGTACTGTAAGTGTTATATATATACACTTATAACACACATTTCGAAAATTTCACTTTAATTTGTAAGTGGTATCTATTATCGATGTTTGCTGTGGAATAAAAAATGGTGCGGTTTCTATGCTTATGTTTATTTTTATTAAATACAAAACAATATACTTAAATTAGCCGCTTTGTTTACTATAATTTCAAGTTTGCAGGTTTTATAGCGGAAATCAGCGTAAAAATAAAGTATGCGCTTTACGGTTTACCGTAACAATTGTGTTGTAGTGTATATGTCGCCGCCAACTGGTTAAATTAGCTGTTCAGTTAGCTGCCTAGCCTTTTAACTAAACGGCGCCGTTCAACTAGCGGCCTAAATGATATTCTGCCAATTCGTCTATGAATTGGCTGGCAATTTTGTATAAACAGCCAAAGCATCAACTCAGCATCAGCTAGCATCAGCTTTGGCTGTTTATACAAAATTGTTTCTAACCTCAAATCATATAAAAAGGGAAAATGAAACGTTAATATGGGCGATTGACAACCAAATCTATACCAGTATGTCCAGTATATTGTCTGTGGTGTAAAATGTCGTGCAAAATCGATGAAACGGAACGTAAAAAAAAACTACGCCATTTGCGTCTTGTGTCAGTGTCATTATGAATGTTTTGTTTTTATAACAACTATGGTTACAATAGGTCGAATCTGTCCCAAAACCGAATCGGGACACCCCGACTCCACGTAGTCTTTTAGCTGCTACTCCTAGAGTGTATATAAAAATGCGGAGGCGCGGAGGGAGAGAAGAAGGGCTAGGCAGGTAGTTAAACTTCATTGATCTAAGTAATTTGCCTAGCTGTTTCAAAGTCAAAGCATTTATTTCAAATAGGCACATAAAAGGCACTTTTGAACGTCAAAAATTATCTTAAAATAGAATTGATTCTAGTCGCCCATTCCAAAAGGTAGTTTTCGTATGGAGAAGAATGGGCAAGAAACTTTTTGACTGAATGGCTGAATATCATTCGGGCAGCTAGTTGAACGGCGCCATTCGGGCAGCTAGTTGAACGGCGCCATTTAGTTAAAAGGCTAGGCAGTTAACTGAACGGCTAATTTAACAAGTTGGCTGCGACATATACACATAAATATGGGGTTTACTGCATATGAAAACAACGTTTTTTATTCATAACATTTATGAAAGTTTTAAAATCGAAATAAAACATAAACATCTTGTTTATGGTGGCAAATCCGTATCCTGGCAAATAATTTATATATTTTATTGTTGTTTTTCTATACTAATTTACCTATAATATAAAATGATTATATTCGATTTATTCATTTGAAGCGAATACATTTAATCCCATCACTTAGTACGATAGAATGTAATTTAATACGCATAAAAATTATATATTGTATAAAATTATATTTTGTCAAATCTGATACTTACACGTACGGTATTGTAATGTCTGTAAGAAGTCATAAATAAGATAATTCAATAAGATAAGGCAGTTTATATATTTATTTTATTATGCATTTTAACCTTTTGAACGCCAATCACTTGTATACAAGTTCGAGATTTTCGTGCCCTCAGCGCCACTACTTGATTAGAAGTAATAATAGTATAAAATAAATTTACGACTTTTACAAGACCTTTTATTTTGTTTTTATGGAAAATTGCCCTGTTATAAGCCATATTTTTAACTTTTTCACACATAATAAGTTCTTGTTTGTTTTATATTCAATAGAAACAAAAACGCCACAAAATATTTTAGTGCCCCCAACGCCAAGTACTTGATATAAAGTAAGCCAGTGATGGGACACGATGAAGACCTCGCTATATTTCATCTCGTCAAAACGATCATAAATACTATTATTGCAAGAAAATGACGTGAATAAATAATATTTTATAAATATTGTAAACTATAAACTACGTTTTATTCGCCTTGATCAAGAATAAATAGGTTTTCTAATCATTGTCGATAGTGAAACACCGTTTGAAAACCCATCCTTACAAAGTGGCTAGTTGTCAGTGCGCACAACGCCACGAACTTGTATAGAAGTAAATCTGTGACGTCATAAGCGGACGGTTTTCAAGGTCATAGTGACTGTGCATTTTAGTGTAGTGCAATGTTTACATTTTGTTTCTTTTTGAGTAGATTCATCATAAGAAAGTTTGTGAATAATCAGAATTTTGAAATAGTTCGTCGTCCTGACATTACGTTAAGTCGTCAACTTCCGTTTCAGGAATGTACTTCCGTTTTCTATTAGTTTCTAAAAACAAGAAAAATCATTGCTAGTATTTTGCGACACCTATACCTACCATTAAAAAAAAGATCTGTAACATCTGCGTAAAACAGTCACTTACACTCCATTTTTTTTTTTTTTTAAACACGTAGATAGAAAACCACGTATCTAGCTTCTATTGATTGTATTTGGTTCTATTTTTTGTAAGTAAACGAAATAAATTATGCATGAATCGGTTGAGGTTATGCACGTGTAACTCGACCACAGTGAATAGAAAAAAGAAAAATACCATAGACATCGACATCTAGACATCCTTAAATCAGAAAGGATTTTGACGTGCCTCGAGCGCCAACGACTTGATATGAAGTAGAAGGATTACATTTGGAGACAAATAGGGATGTGCCTTCTAGAACACACGTCTAATAAATTTACAATTCTTTTCTTTTATTATGGGAAATATATCCAGGTTTTCATATTGATTTTTTTATGAAATAAAACAAAATATGAAAATACGGTATCAGTTTTTATTTAGCTTCGTAAATTGGTGAATAAACGTTAATTTCAACTTATAATATTATTTATCGATAGGACATTAATCCCATCCCTACGTTTTACTATAGATACGTTATACATTTGTAGCGTGGCGCTGGAGGACACATCGCGTATTATGTAGATGGGCGTCGAAAAGGTTAAAGTTAACTTTTACGTAATCTGGAATAGTTACGTTCTAAGGCAGCTCTCAAAAAATGGTAAACCTAGTAGACAGTGTAAATAAATAAATAATGCCAGCTTTACTTAAGTGTACATTTCTACTTAAGAAGTTGTTCACGTTTTGATCTGTCGTCGATCAAATAAATCGATCTAAACGGTACAAAATCCAAAGATAAGATAATTTGGATAATGTGAAACTCAATTTAGTACTTAACAATAAGTAGTTCTATGCATAGTAGAAAACGAAACAACCATTTTGAATGTTCAACATTTTATATGTGAAAATTAACTTATAAATAAATATTTAGGTAAAGTTAGTGTATTACACCTGTATCGTTAAATGTTGTTGTTGATGTGTTTGACTGTGTATTCAATTCATAAAAATATAATGTACGCAATGTAACTGTATTACTAGGATTAATTTTCAGAAGCCTTCAATAACTGTTCAAATCTTTCCAAAAGCGTCACAAATGTTTTTAATTATCCTTTGAAGTTAAAGCACACTGTTGATATTATAATCAATCAGAAAACATTGTAATTATCGTCTCATTCGAAAAGCCCATTATAGATCGCTATGTAGTTTATCTCACCTCGCATTTAGTTACATTATTTTTTTCGTGTATTTTTTATGAAATCCCAGTATTTTGTCGTTGAGTGTTCAAAGAACAATAGAATTTTCTGTTAGATAAATGAATAAATAATTCACGCCATTCCATATTTTATAATAATAGTGCCGATAGATCTGAACTGATCTGAACATTTACAAACATAATCTCAAGATGTATGACATCATCACTGTATTGTTGTTATTTTAAGTTGATATCGAATACGTTCTAAGAACATACCTGAAGGCCAATTCTCGCAATTAAAAACGTTCAAAATCTAGTCGTAATCTCATCCCAGCGACAATCAATGTCGAAAGCTTGTCAAAAATGTAGGGAAATTAGAGGTTTTTTTTTTTGATACTGAGATCAGACTGTGAACGTTATTAAAATTACGAAAATTGCTCTTTGACTTAGGCTTCGTTTACAAACAAAAAACCATGTTTAAGGTGTGCTACACACTTGTTACACTTGTTCGGGTCGGCATTAATCGGCACAACCGGGCGACAAAACCGAATATACGTAGCAATTGCCTCGGGTTAGTTTTAAAATTTATACAAGTACTGCCTAAGAAAAGACCAGACCATGAATAGACCGAAATATTTGAATTCTAATTCAAATATGGCTCATGACTTTTGAGTAGCCAAAACACACAATTAATAAATAAAAAATGCAGTATCTGATATAACGTGCCTATTCAGTATTTATTTTAGTGAGATAATATGGTGCTTGTTCTTTTAGGAAAATAAAGGGGTCGTGTAATTGAGTGTCGCTATTATTTGGTCAACTGTACAACTCTTTTTGTTCTATTATGAACTCGCACCTTTGGTGCAACAAAGTCACAACAGCTCATTTTTTAATTATTTTGTTTGCTATAGTTTTACGTTAAAAATCTTATATTTTACAATTTGGCATACTTCCCTCAATTTTGCAGTTTTGGCTATTTGTGACTGTTGCACCGAAGGTGCGAACTATACATTTTCTGCCCTAAAATAAATGGTCGTTTTTAAAATGCGAATTTCTCAGCACCAGTCCGGGGTTTAGATTTGTGCCCAGTTTTTGTGCAATATGCTCGTCTATCTTTCACAATGTGGCTGTGCTGTACACCTCTGCCTAACCCCTAGTGGAATACAGGCGTGATGTTATGCTATGTCGTTCAAATTATCGAGCAGTAACTTTTTTTTACTTTCTTTACACGACCATAAATTATGTTATGATATTTTTGAGTATTCACTTTATTAATTTATTCTTATACTTAAGGTGAATGCGTAGTTGTAGCCCGCGAAATTCAATTTTTCTTACGTTTTTTGCAGTTTTCAGGTCAGTGTCAGGTTGTATCTTGATGAAAATTTGATTCGCGACTATAACAGGTACGTATTCACAGAATTATAATCATCAGAATCATTAATACATCTGTTTAAGTTAGATTTCTACCACCAACACTTTTCCATACGAGATTTGTTCTTAACGGTAGAAATCTAACTTAGAAAGATGTATTAATGATTCTAATTATTATAATTCTGTAAATACGTACCTGTTATTGTCGCGAATCATATTTTGATCAAGATACAACCTGACACTGACCTGAAAATTGCAAAAAACGTAAGAAAAATTGAATTTCGCGGGCTACAACTACCCATTCGCCTTAATACCACAGGCATTTTGAGCTTAAAAAGATACAAACGTTGATGAATTTCAGAACTAATAAAACTATGTAACGTCTTGTCATTATCTTACATTTACACGTAAATGACTATTAATATTTTATATTTGTTGCAATCTCGTAGAATAAACAGTCGACCTGACAAAAGGGGTAAGACAAAGCATCGCATCGCACACAACACACTTATCGGACGAACAATACGCACTCGCACACTCACATTAGGACGTGTAGCTCGATGAACTTCGCGATAGTCGCGTCGTCCTGTGCTTTGTGATATCCGTCTCCTTGCTTTGTTACGTGACACTTTGTGTTTCCTTTTCTTATGCTGTATTGATCTTTATTATAAATTTTAAGATTGTTGCTGTCTGACGGTTCCTAGAATGGCAACTTACTGTTCACATCGGTCGATGATAACGTATCTATACGTAATCTTGTAAGATACCTATGCTCTCTTGTTTAACCATCTTTCTTTGAATAGGTAGCAATAATTATTGCAATACTGGTATTACTGTTTTTGGCCATGTGGAGAGAGTTAATATTTATTAAAAATACATTGTACAATGTGTGAATTTGTGTGATATGATTTGTGATCTATTGTAATTTTATTGTGTTATTGCCACTAGCAAAATATATATTTAAGAATATGCCCCGTGCTAATGATATAGCTAATGCCATTTTACAATCGGGCCTAGTTTAATTTTTGTTTAATTTAATTAGTACAAGTTCCTTTGAACATAAGTATTTTGAAAAACCTTTTTACAAATAGTCTGCTGAACTCGTACACAGCTTTCAATGACTTTTTGATTATTACGCTTCAACAGTATACATAACTACTTATAATTTATGCAACATTCTGGCTTTAAAGTATTGCTGTACCTCTCGATGTTTTGTATATTATATTCATAAGGACGGTGTTTGTATGTGTAGTGTTTATAGACAATTTTTAATAAAACTAAGCATATTTTATCACAATTTGTTTTTTTTTTTCATCATCATTATCATCATCCTCATGTCCTTATCTCAATTATAATCATTATATTTATAAGTTGAATACCTAATACTATTCACAAGCTAACATGTTGTCATAGTGACAAATTATTGTATTTACTTGACACTAACAAACAAGAAGTTTGTGGGTTTTAAGTTAACTCAGACAATTTATTTCTGTCTGGGGAATGTAGACATCTGATTGCTATGTTGATAGCATATAATATTAAGGCGCTACCTCAAAAATCTAAAATCCTCGAAAGCTTACTAAGCGAGCGAAAGTGATGCAATTACTTTTGAAACGCAAAAGAAGAGTGATGGCTATTGTGTGCGTGTGCTCGGAATAAAACGACGTATGTGCCAATGCCAAAACGAATTTACTCATTTTTAACAAAATATATGAATTAAATTTAAAACTACTTTTAATATTTGATATGATAATTCTCTATGTTTTAAAGCAAATTCCATTAATTCCACTCTTAAGCGTTACGCCGCGTGATGTCGAAAAAAGTAAAAATTAGATATAACTGCAATTTTTTTGTATCGAGAAACATTAATTGAATGTGTACCTATTCCTTTTACACGATACTAGACCAAAGAGTCAAAAAACATACTATTCCACATACTTACTTAACAAGTTACACGAAATAGAAAAAACCACATTTTTTCAACATAATCATCTCTACGAGGTAATAGCTAACATAATGAATTCTAGTATTATAGACAATCAATGTCGGCAACGATACCGTTGACTACAACGACACAGTGTGAAAGCGGTTAGTAGTAATTGTATGGAACTACCAGTCCGACGATACCGGGTCGTTATCGTCCAATATGAAAACGGCCTTTATCTCAAACTTTTAAAGCGCAACCTTATGTCCATGGTAACAAGTTGCCTTTGACAGCGTTTTTGGAAAGAAGTTCCTTTATCTCACGTTTATCGTCTGCACGATTTGCGAATGAGAGCTACACCGAAAACAGATGTAAGTAACAATTTGACTATCACAACACTTTTTTTGAAGTGAAACTTCCGGGGTGATTCGATAATTAGACGTAGAATTGAGAGTGAAATTTCAAGGACGCGTCACGTTTCGTTACACGAGAGAGAAGAAAGATCTCTCAGTCTCTCTCTCATACTAAATCTCACTTAAGTATACTTTTTATTTTCTTTTAGTAACTCTCAAACATTGTTAATTTATTTCATTATGCCTAATACAGTAAAAGAAATTTCGTTCCAACCGGGTGTCCCACGACACCTCTCGACTTTTTTTCGTAAATCCTGTTTTTACTGACATGTTGCTGTCCGTGCCTAATAATTATCAGAAGGATAAACTCATCACAATTTCTGATTATCCTTTATTATAATGTTCAGAGATACCCTTCAAAAAACAATAATTTATTTGTTGAGTTCACAAATTTAATTCACGATATCGTAGCGCAGCTACGGCGTAGCTCCGACTGCGCTACGAGCTACGCGAAGGGCAGGGGCGCGCGCCGATTTCCATGCAGTGGCCGGTGGGAGTCAGGGAGTGTTCAGATAACGTTCTTTCTTTCTGTGAAATATGAATCTGGACTAAGTGCATGCTTATTGCTTATTTTATTATAATCATGTTTGCTTTTTTAACAATTATCAATATCGCCTCTTAGGATAAAATTTGCCATATCAATGTTAATTAGATTAAATTCGTGGTGAGACTGTGAGAGCCTGGTGATCCACGTCATACAGGGTATCCTCGTATGGAACCCAGTCTCTCACAAAGATCATATTTTATTCATTATTTGTATAAAATGTTATTAAGTAACCTAGAGATTCGTCCTTCTGTAATGGTTTAATCAAGCTAGTAATTATCCAACAACAAAATTCTTCTTGTCGATGATGTTTACTTACTTTTACCAATTTTTACTGAAATGTTGATAGATATCGAAAAATAATAAGTTGGTAAACACATTCACAATCACCCAACGCAAATGCGTCAACCATCGATAAACTCGTTACTAACTATATTTCATTATCATTATAATATTAGTTAGGATAAAGAATATAAACCAAGTACTTACCTGTTTATTTTAGGGGTTATTATTAAAGTAAATAAAAAAAGAATGTCCGTAGGTACATTAATGTTATTAAGTAATTAGGTGAATCAGCTCCTTTTTATTTCGTACACGTTACTTGAACAATTTTGTTATCGCTCACTCACAAGCAATTACAAAATTGTTCGAAATTATTATTATTCTTGGTAGATAACATTATTTATGAACAAATCAGTAGGTAATATAGGTAGGTATTTTTGATGAATAAAGATGGTGTATATTTTGTAGATCATTTAATGGAATTCTTAACTGTTTGATCACACATGTAGTCGATACTCGTATTTTAAATAAATAACCCTAAAATTAACTAAATATGTAAGTGTACACATGATACAATTAAATGCTAAATAAAGCTTTTTGGCAGGGACTCAAAACTGTAACCATATTAAATGTGTTCAACACTGTTTTTTAAACTGTTTTAAAAGAAAAACACTTCTAAATGTAACAGATACAATAATGTTACAGAATCAAAGTGTAACCTTTTATACGTGTTAGTAAATGTTAACATGTGTGACAAAAATTAGCATTTGTAGGTATAATTGCACGGTAGGTACCGCAAAAACGCGCGGCGGCCAGACAGACGCGGCGATGGCGAAATAGCCTCTATCCAGTTGGAATTGCGGCTATTTTGGCAACGCCGCGTTTACCGGTTACACTTATTAACACTGTTAACACTTTCATATCTGTTACAGATACATTACGATTATACTTTTGTACCTAAGTGTTTTGGGTTAACACATTAAAAAACACATGTAAAATTGTTACTTACTTGATTCTGTTATCAATTCAATATGTCAACACTTATGATTCTGTAACCTTTATGAAGGTGTTTTTAAGTCCCTGCTTTTTGGTATGAAAGTACAAAATATATTTTTGGTTTTCAATCACATAATTGTTCGTAATAAAATATTACAAAACATGTATTGTCACTAATTTTCATTATTTACATCAACTTAAAGAATAAAACAGGCGCAGGCGAAGCGCTTGAGCATGTGTTACGAATAAATAAATTTATCGTAAATAAATAAATACATGGACGTCATTTTTTTTTTACCGCTCTCGGATAGGTTCTTCTAATAACAATGTTTTTAACTTGCATAATACTATATAGGCTGCCCACCTATATTATTTTATTTGGTACTTACATTGATTTCCGAAGATATTATTTAAAATATTAAATAATATCTTCCATTTAAAAAATGCAAAAAAAATATTTACCTACTATCCAACGGCCTTCATTAAACTTAAGCCTTAAGCTTTTACGAGAAAATGAAAAAATGAATGTAAGTCATGAAATGTCGCTAATATTAAAATTAAATAAGTAGGTACACATCATCCGTATGTACATTACACGCATTATCAGATATTACATAATACAGGTTGCAAGTAGATATGACCTATGCAATATTTTGCCGCCTATCATTATTAATAAATGAGGAGCGTCGGAACGAAAACCGATATATCCAATTTACCATATTTTTAACAAATTAAAAAAAAGCTTGTAAGTTTTTTAATGTTACAAAAGTGGATAATTATAGCATGTCAATTTGCAGTTAAAGTGACATCGATTGATGTGTGAAACTTGACGGAGGGTAGATACTTAATTTAGCGAGATACTTGGCGGACAAGTTTGGATATATCGGTTTTTGACGCGATCATTTGGATATATCGGTTTTTGACGAAACCAAAATGGATATGTCGGTATCTGATATGATCAAAACGGATTTATCGGAATTTGGTAAAACCAAATTATAGTTTTGTATCTTATTTCTTAAATTAAGTATGTATTTACATGCTAATTTTCTAAACTCTCAAATGACGTTAACTCGCAACGTACAATTTTGAGTTATGACAGTATTTGGATCCATGTGCGAATTATATTGATTTATTTTTTACAGTAAGTAAATTGGTAAATAAAATTGCTTTTAGATGAATATTATACTTTTTATTTCAATGCAAAATCTGAATAATTAAAAAACTTAAAATTCTTGTAGAATTTTTCTAAACTCTTAATATCCAGTCGCTCCCAATGCAGTCCTAGTATCAATACTGTTCCATGTTTTTTATAAATTTCCACGTAGTCTTCTTTCTTTGTAATGACAGGTATAGTTTTTATCTGTTTTTCGACTCTGCCGAATACCCTTTCAGCAGGTAAAAACTATGCCCTCTTACTGGGTATGTTATGTTAATTTCCTCTATATATTTAGGAGCCTTGTTCACTAGCCAAAACATTAAAGCCTGGATGATGTGGGAGTTTTTGTTTTGCCCCCCACATCCATCACAAAACAACCTCAATACTTGTTTTCCTTCCAAGTCTAGAGAATCCAAGTAGTGTAAAAGGGCTGAACCCACTTTCGTAGAACCCTTACCACCTTGTATTTCTGTCCATTGATACAATTTGGGGCATTTAGAATTTATTCCCACCATACATAGATATGAGATCTGCCTCAAGTAAAATGCATCCTGTATAGGAGTTTTAGGGAGGGGCTGAAATTGTTGTAGGTCAAAACAACAACAAGAACCTGTTGAATTTAAAAATTTATTTGTCGGGTTTTGATTTGACCACAATATTTTGATATTTTTTTTAAGATGGATGTAACTGTTTTTTAATTGATTTCTTTCCTGAAGGGTGTATAATTAAACATTTTGTAACAGATAAAAATTAAAAAAAAATAATGTCTTAATTATGACATATCGGTTTTTGTTCCGACGCTCCTCAAATGTAGGTATTTAAATTATTGCTTAGCAAATTGACCAGCAACTAAAATTTTCCGTAAATTCTAAGCGCAATTTATTATCGTGTGAAATGCCTAACACACGGCCAACTCGTTGGTGTCAGTCTGCTAAACAATTGATTTCTCTGACTGTACATAGCTGTTCTGACGACGTGACGCGACGGCGCAACTGATACCTACCCATTATGAGCACTGGCCTGTGTTTTACGATAGACACCGTTAAGCTCAGTAAACGTAATAATTTAAAGCGCATTAGTTATTGTGTAACACTCAACACGATATAACAATGCCATTACCTAGATATACCTACAATACTTAAAAAATTGGGGTAAAAAAAATCATCAAGTACCGTAACACTTGTACCGTAACAGCGAGGCGAGGGCGACCGTAACAAGCTGCATCATTTTACGCAAGAAAATTTAGACTAACATGGCGTTATTTACGGATCGAGTCGCACGTTTTCCTTTTCGTGCAAAAAGGTCAAAATTTCTTCTTTTACTTCACAAATTTTTCCACACTAGAAATTAGTCGGAAATATATAATATCTTTCGAATGTCAACTTCTAATAACATCTAAACCAGTCAAGTACAAGAGAGTCTTCCCCCCACCTATTATACCGAGATTAGGAATTTTCTATCTAAACTACTAAATAACTCTTCGCTATAGTGTGGGGCCTTCTGGTCGCTGGTACTTGGTGAACTGTAGGAATATTTGTTCGAGCGTGGTCTGCGATATGCTGTAGTCTTCGATCTCCAGGTCCCGCTTGGCGCGCTCCATGATGCCGAACATGCGGGACCACGCCATGCTGCGGTCCGGAAGGTAATACGTCAGGAGACCCTCATACTCCTCCCTAGAAAATAAATAAGTGAAATTTAGGTACCTACTACCTGAATCATATAGGTACTTATTTGATGTGTAAAAGACTAACTACGCTTAGGAGGCAGTTTCAGAGCCATACTGTATGTGAGCATTGAGCGGTCAAGAGTCAATGTGAATAAATTTTTATTCCTATTTTAATCATAACCCTCTGATAAGATTGCTAGATCCTATTGCAATCAACAAGGCACAAATCCATACTCCGGCGACTATTGAGAAATTCCCAGAACCCTCTTTAATCCATGATTTCTCAATATACCGTACCATTTGATAGTGTTCCTGAGCTTTAAAAACTATAAAGAATTTTTAAGAACCAGGCATATTTAGTCTATCTATAAAGATTATTTTATAAGACTTACATTATCCGCGGAGTCTCGAAATTATTGTTAACGTATCCTTTGACAGAACCAGTCACACTGCACGAGCTTCTTATCGAAGCTGTTTCACTATTTCTTTCATCCAGTTTCAATTTTATAATTAATGTAAAACCTGCAAAAGAATTTTATGCACATTAATGATGGTAATTATAGAAACTTACCTACAGGTATCTTAAGTCTTATGATACCTCTTACACCTTAGCGTTGCGATTAGGTATTATGATGTCACGGGATCCGGAAATCGACGAGTGATGATTGAAAATCGAGAACTAAGACAGAGACTAAAACAGAGAGATATATATTTTATGTTAACGATAGGAGATAAATCAAAAAAGGTTTTTAAGGAAAGTCTCAGTACTGAGGAATAAGACTTGTAAATGTGAAAATACCTTCAGAAAACTTAATCTTGAGGTGTTGTGGCGTGCCCAGGCACTGGAAGCGTCCGTTGACCATGATGGTCAGTCGCGAACATAACGCTTCGCACTCTTCCATGCTGTGTGACGTCAGCACCACTCCGCGTCCTGCACGTTGCACGCCGCGCGTCGCACGCCACACCTGCATAAATGGAGACGTTACATAAGACAGGGTACGCAAAATACGCGCATGGACGTGGAATTGCGGACACCAGCCTATCTTACAACTACATAAGATAGGCTTAAGACTAGCTACAGACGACAGCACATCAAGCTACCCGAAACTGTAAAATTTTCCCAATCAACTTTGAACCTAACACTTTAGCGATAAAGTTGAAAATCTATTAAAGAAATTTGACAGATTGTAGTAGCTTGACGTGCTGGCGTCTGTACATTCCACATTACTTCATTCTCATCGCGATAGCTGTTGCAAGGTGTTGCCTGCAGTTGCAGCCTAGTGCCTAAGCGATCACCGGGTATACTCGCCGCGTCTTCCAGCAGACCTATAATGTGACAACCCTGCTTCTGACTGACGAGGATATATGAGGTAAGAAGTGGAATCTATCCAGATTGTCAGAAAATTAAGCACAACATTTAAGTTTTTTATTATTTCTCTCGCTTTATTGTTACAGAGCGATAATTATTATGTTCAACTTGTACATTGCATTAGCGCATTATTATTCATAGGTGCTGTATGTTGAAGTTATTACAGTAGATCATACTTACATGCCGTTTGGCGGCGGGATCGACGCCAGTTGTAGGCTCATCCACGAACACAAGTCGCGTTCGTCCCATGAAGGCTATCGCCGTGTTCAGCTTGCGTTTCGTGCCACCTGAATACTGGTGTACCTGCGATGGACCAAAGAACACATACTTAAATAATGACAACTATAATGTGACACGACCATGGCATGGAATTATGTGACAAAACCTGTGTTACAGGTCACCAGGATATTGGTTGGACCAATATCCTGGTGACCTGTAACACAGGTTTTTATATAAACCTATCTCAGGCTCCAGTCTCTCACAAAGTTAGCTCCTTGTTCGTGCACTATTGTCATAGACTAGCATTAAGCTCAGAACTTGTGTAGAGTAAAGAAACGTTTTATATTATTATAATATTTTCTTCTCTTTGCTCATATACAGGGTGAATTTTTCAAGTGGGCGTGGATGGCCAAATTCTAAACTATGAGGAATAGCGAAAAATACTCAAAGGAGTCGCGGGCTCGATTTTGATGAAAACTAAAACTGCATCATTGGATTTTTGAAAAATCAATATTACTAGCCAGGAATCGAACCTGTTGATTTTGAAAAAAAAAAAAACATACTGTATTATTACACCATTCGATAGTGTCCCTGATATGGATCAAATTCTGGGAAGCAATGACATACGGCAAACTAAAGGAAAGAGCTCATTTTTAACAAAATATTTTTTTTATTTTTCTTATGTCACCTTCCTCATCATCATCTGCCTACTAGCCTTTTCCCAACTATGTTGGGGTTGGTTTCCAGTCTAACCGGATGCAGCTGAATACCAGGATGCAGCTGAATACCAGTAATTTACATGGAGCGACTGCCTATCTGACCTCCACAACCCAGTTACTGGGTAATACGATACCCCTTGGAAAGACTGGTTGTCAGACTATCGAGCTTCTGACTACCCGTAACGACTTTCAAAGATCCTGGAATGACAACCGGGACCAAAAGCTTAACGTGCTTTTCGAGGCACGGAGGGGTCTCGATATGTAAAGATGGTCACCCATCCACAGACCAACCGCGGCAAGCGTAGCTTAACCTGATGGATTGACCTGTGCGGTTGTTATTATTTAGCCGGGCCCGGGTTATGTTACCTATATGTATAGGTATACCTATTAAACCTTAACTGATTAATTGTTCATAATGATGACCATTGTTTTCAATACATAGCTGGATTCGACGTCTCAAGGATTGTACTGCATTCAGCATTACAATATTATTGATTCCATTAGAATATTTTCCAATGATCGTAATAGAAATTTGAATTTACCTAGAACATAATGTTGTGAAGGTGACTGCACTGCGGGTGTGTTAATAAAAATATTGAGCATCATTTCGAACAAGTTACGTAATGTGGGTATGAATACTTTAAAATAAGAAGCAGTTTATTAAGATTCAACATTTTCCTTAAGTTTGCCGTATGTCATTACTTCCCAGAATTTGATCCTTATTAGGGACACTATCGAATGGTGTAATAATACAGTGTTTTTTTTTTTTTTCAAAATCAACAGGTTCGATTCTTGGCTAGAAATATTGATTTTTCAGAAATCCAATGATGCAGTTTTAGTTTTCATCAAAATCGAGCCCGCGACTCCTTTGAGTACTTTTCGCTGTTCCTCATAGCTTAGAATTTGGCCATCCACGCCCACTTGGAAAATTCACCCTGTATATGGCCCATAAAATTACCTGTTTGTCAAGATGTTTCGTGAAGCCGAGCGCGTGTGCAAGCGTGTCTGCGGTGGGCGCGGCGGTGCGCATACGCAACCCTCTCATCAGCGCGAACATGTGCAGCGTCTCGCGACCCGTCAGCTCACCGAACAACGCATCAAACTGCGGACAATAGCCTGCAACATACCACGGTATAAGTAGTACATAGTGTTTGACGTATTCCGGAACCGTCCGCGACTCTGAGCTACTGACCAATATTCTCGTGTACTTTGTCGAGATTTCTCTGTACGGAGTGCCCGCTGACATAGGCCTCGCCGCTTGAGATGGATTCGTCGCCCATCAGCATCTTGAAGGTGGTAGTTTTGCCGGCGCCATTCACACCCAATAGACCGAAGCATTCACCGTCGCCCACACCTTGAAAAGAAGGTTTAATAAAAGGTTAGCTACATTTTATGCTTAATTGGTATTTCAATCAGTTGCATGCCACGCTGGAGTTGTTTTCACCCCATCTATTATATTATCGTTGCTGCTGTAGAGATTAACGAATTCGCTGGCATCCACAAAACTAATCCGATAGATATCGCTCAGTTGGAAACATACCTTCATAAAACCAGAGAATGAAAGCTGAAACACTCACTCAATGAGACTTGGTCTACGGCGAGATGTTTCCCGTAGTATTTAGCGAGGTCGTTGGCCAGCAGTGCGTGTTCGACGCGGAGCGAGGGCGGCACACGGCTAGCGCGCTCAGCTTCGCGGAGCACGTCTTCATCTAACGTGCTCTCGTCCAATGGAGGCGGAGTCTTTTTGAATGTAAATAACTACAGTAAAAAGATCATACGTTAGTCGCCTAATCTAAAGTAACAATTTAGGTGCAAGGGCAACTGGACCGGTCAGTTTTAGGACATTATGTTTTCATGTAAAGCAATGGAGTAACAAGTAGATGTAATAATAAGTAACTTTAGGTAAACATGTCGTACACCTATTGAAAAGTTTAAGATCCAGAGATGTTGTCTGTATAAAGGGTAGGTAAAGTTGCGTAAATCGTAACCCCTAAGGGTTTTTTCCTTTTGCGTACACTGAATTTGTATTTATTAAGTTATCAACCAGCATTCATAAAAACACTAAAATCTTTCATGAATAAAAAAATAAAATAATGGGTTTATTAGCGTTTTAAAAAAGTTTCTTCGGTACGATTGTGGATGCCTAATTCGTACCACCTTATAGCCTTTTTTTATGGATGGGAAATCATCAAATGACCCCTCCCGCACTGGGTGGAGCAGAAGGGAGTGTCAGACTCTTACTGACTAAAACCCATCCGTGTTCCTTCCTTAGCCCTTTATGTTCCGGGGTAACGGTAACCCTTCCGGACAATCCCGCACCCTTCCGGACAATCCCGCACCCTTTCGGACAATCCCGCACCACCTTATAGCCTATGTCGTACTTAGAATAAGGTGTCAAGTGTAATTTTCTTCGAAATTCCTTAGTTCTATAAAAGTTAGGAAGAAACTAGACTCTAAATTAATTCAATATTGTTTTAATATACGATTTTATGTACGTTTTAGGAATTCTCTGTATTACGAATTAAGCAACTGGGGCTTCAATGTTTGAAATCAAAACCAAAGACATAACTTTAGGAAAAACAACCGACTTAAAAAAAAAACACTAAGTACAAAGTGATAAATAACTTTAATTTCGGAAGTCGGTGTCGTTGATTTCGCATTTTCGTGTTTTGACACCGACTTCCGAAATGAAAGTTATTTATCACTTTGTAGTGTTTTTTTTTTTTGAAGTCGGTTGTTTTTTTTTTGTAAAACAGTTTTTATTTTTCACTTTTTAGTTGTACCTATCCCACACATATTCAATTAACACTAGTGCAATGAAGAATTGAAGACACCGACTAGAAGAATCATCAAAATACGCATAACAATGCCGGAGATGCAGTACATTTATGCATATAACTTCGTACATAAGAATTATTACCTAATGTATCATGTATACTAAAACCTTCCCGAAACTGTGTAAATCACATTAATGAAAGAATTATCAAAATTAGTTCATTAGTTTTTGAGATAATCGCGGATATAGAAACATACATACATACTTACATACATACCGGTCGAATACAGAACCTCCTTTTTTGAAGTTGGTTAAAAATACAATTTGGTTATGCTTAACTGAATGTTGGAATACCACGAAAATAGCCATGAACAAAAATAATAGTTATCTTTCTCGTCAATACTTTTCAGAAATAGCTTACAGACATGCATGAAATTTTAATGATAGTAATAAAATCTTAATTTTTGTTCTCCGAAATCTAGCGGGCTGATCACTTGTTTTAGTTAAATCACAGGACTAAATAAATAGCACATTTCTACATCATTACATGTCTTTTTGTATATTCAGGAGAGCAGATATTGCTGTAGGAGGACTTAGCGCTGGTACGTCTAAGGCCCCGTTCCTACTATGTCGTGACGACAGATTACGTGTCGTTTAAAGCGTCGTGGCTTGTGTATTTAAATGAAGGTGTTCACATATAGGACTACACGATTAACTGTCGCCCACGACTTTTTTTTGCAGTGACGACAGATTGTCAAGTCAATGGGAACGGCTAGCACGACAGTCGTAAAACGACAAAAAAACGTCACGACTTATCGTGACGACCAATCATGTGTCGTTATTGCGACTATCTATCGTAGCCACGTATCACACATACGGTACACGCGTTCATACCACTACTGATGTTCAAAAGAACGTAGAGGCGACTAATGTACAAACGACAAGGCGACTGCCATGAACAGTAAAAATGCCGTCACGATCCAATAGGAACAGATAGATACGACGATAAAACATTTCGAAAATTCAACGATAAAATATTTCGACGACACAGTGATGATAAATTGTCGATATAATGGGAACAGTTAGGGACAGCAGTTGTCCAACGATAAATTAATCGTCAGGACATAGTGGGAACGCGCTCTAACGCAACCTTACCCTACCTGCGTTATAATATCACAATTATTACCTTCTGTAGTAGCCTGTACTCGATGGTCATGAGAATGAACCAGAATAATACGCAGGAGAAGCACATACTGAGCAAATACCGCAGGATACCAGGTTCCTCCCAATCGAAGAACGCATTTTCACGGACTGCAATAAAAACCATGAAAAATAAGTTGACAAAAAGTAGGTGCCGATGGTTTTCTATAGAAGGGCTTTCACGGCTTGGGGACTTCCCCCCCACCCGTCCTCCCAGAGAGAAACATTTGCCCCCTCATTGAGCGAAAACCTAGCCGCCTGCATGGATCATCCATGCGCATTGATTAAATCGATTAACGAGCTTAAGGCCCACTTGCACGTTTAGTCCATAACCAGCCTATAATGTTCCCACTGCTGGGACACAGGCCTCCTCTCAGTGAGAGGGGCACGAAACAGGGCACGTTTAGTCGGCTTAAAATAAATGTAGAGTTTGTAAACTCGCAGTTGCGCCACTAAAAAGTAACACCAGCACCCTAATTGCGTAACACGCTATCAATCTCAATCTGAATCATTTTGAAGGATACTTTAATCCATTGCTTCATATGTTTGAAAAATGTGTCTGCTCGACAACATAAATACCGCAATTAAGGTGAATGGGTAGTTGTAGCCCGCGAAATTCAATTTTTCTTACGTTTTTTGCAATTTGCAGGTCAGTGTCAGGTTGTATCTTGATCAAAATATGATTCGCGACTATAACCGGTATGTATTTACAGAATTATAATAATTAGAATCATTAATACATCTTTCTAAGTTAGATTTCTACCGTTAAGAACAAATCTCGTATGGAAAAGTGTTAGTGGTAGAAATCTAACTTAAAGAGATATATTAATGATTCTAATGACTATAATTCTGTAAATACATGTCTATTATAGTCGCGAATCATATTTGGATCAAGATACAACCTGACACTGATCTGCAAATTGCAAAAAACGTAAGAAAAATTGAATTTCGCGGGCTACAACTACCCATTCACCTTAATGTTGTTGAACTGTCAAAATGAAACTCATTGCTACTGATAGTGTGTTACACAATTACCCCGCGGGTTAGTTAACCTGTTATATGTGTTTTTTGAGTTAGGAGCATTGCAGTCCAATCAACATCGGCATCAATAATTACCGTGACGAAAACTAGACTAGAAGTGCAATGTATGTGCCCTGATATGTTATCCGCCCAAAAAAGAATGAACGAACAATGAACGGAACTTGTACTTGTATCTCTATCTCTTTTACATCACTACATTACGAATATAATACTTTCTTGTCTTTGAATTTTATAACATGGCATTTCATTTTAATCGAACAGCAAGTAGTTAATAAAAAGAGTAAGTAAGTACTTTCTTTTCAAGTCGAAATATTCTATGAAAATCTTTATTTCTTTGTGATTTATAATAATCAGATCGTTCTGCTACCCTTATAGATGTTAGAATTTATGTAATCACTGATTTCTTCGTCATTACCAGAAAACAACAATTCATTAGCTGGATCCACACCAGACGATCTAGTGCGCTCCGATCGCGCGCGGCACCTTCACATCGACCGCGTATTGTTCTTGCCGCGCCCGATCGGAGCGCACTGGATCGTCTGGTGTGGATCCAGCTATTGATCTTTGCGATATTGTATACAAACCACACCATAACCTCAATTTATTTTGACATAACTAACGCTAACCCAGAGTTTAACAACATAATCGATGGGTTAAATATCTAAAAGTGTACCTAACCCTAGGTTTACCTCTAACTCTAGGTGGCGAAAGGTGAATTATTTGATTAACCCTGAATTAGTTGTTAACTCCGAGTTATTGAGGATACCCCATGAACGTGTAAGTAGGCCTAAAACTTATAAAACTACATTCGGAAAATGATGGCACTTACCGCAACAGCTATCGATCTGTTTACACAAGTTCTCCATGGTGCACTCAAGATTGGGATACACCGCTTGCATATACCCGCAGCCTTGCAGGCAAGAGTACTCAAGTAAGCCGATCTGGTTCAAAAACCTGAACAACAAACACGTTCGGGAATGAATAAGTACCTAAGCAAGTATAACTCTTAATAAACATCTATTTTGGAGGGCGGTGGCAACGGCAGCGGAGTGATTTTGATTGTTTGAACAGTTATAATATATGGAACGTCTCGTAGAAAGTCACACGCGGCCTAAATACTCCAAATCCGAAAAGAAAATAAAGCTCCAACGCCAAGTGCGCTTGAGCTTTATGTACCAAAAATGTTAGTGACTAAAAGTTTGGTACCTACATGTCTACTCTGTTATGTGCTCTGATACTTAGTGTGAAGATGGTTACGTAAAAATAATACCTGACTGCAGTGACGAGGCTGTATAGCGGGAAGAACTGCAGTATGTTGTCAAGAATTTTGGCGGCTTCCTGCGTATCCAGCCCAGGATTCGATAGCGCCTCCACCACCTGCGCGCCCATCATACCTGCCATATATAACCGAAGTGATAGAATGGATACAAGTCAAACACAAAGCATTTATCTATACTTTTATAATAAATCTGTAGAAGTGAAAATTCTGTACATTGAAAATATCAAAAAAATAAATGGCAGGGGGTGTTACTAGACCGACACCGAACCCAAAAATGTAATTAAAAAAATGTTTGTCTGTCTGTCTGTCTGTTTGTTCGGGCATCACGCAAAAACTACCGGTTCGATTACGATGAAACTTGGTATAAGTATTCTTTAATATCCTGGGCACCACACTGGGTACTTTTTATCCCGGAAAAGTATATACTTACAATAAAAAACAAACTTAATTTGGCGGTTCGATCCCGATTACTGTACCAACCGCAAATAATAAGTTTGTCGTAGGTTACGTGGAGGGTGTGTTCTTTGTGAAGAGTAGGTATCCACTAAGAAAGTGTTTTTCGAAATTCCAACCCTAAGAGGGTGAATGGAGGGAGGGTGAAATTTCACGCGGACGAAGTCGCGGGCAGAAGCTAGTGTCAAATAAACCATTTAAAGGCAATTTTGAATTGTCAAGGATTCGGTCAGTTATTTAGTTAGAAAGTAGAAGGTGCCCATTCCAAAACGTACATCTCTATGGAGAAGACCGTGCAAGAAACTCCAAGGACACTCTTTTAAATCAACATATTACAAAATCTTGGGTACCTACGTTATTTTTGTGGTTTCAATATGTAAGAACAATCAATCTGCCTAGCCTTTTCTGAACTGTGTTGGTCGGCTTCCAGTCCAGTCAGCGACTGCCTAGTCTTGTGGTCGGTGTTTCAGTAAATGAGGTAAATCATTTATATACATATTATTATACCTACTAAAAATAGGAACGAACCCAATGTCGAGTCCTGCAGTACCTCCATTGACTAATAAACCCATTGAATTCACACCGTTTAATTGACCTTGTTGCAGTCTATCATTTAAATATTTACTAAGCTAAGTGCAAGTTTACCTAGTCCATAACTCTCAAGTTTTAAGAGAAGTGATTCACACCTTGGACAAGTCGCAAAAGATGAACATTGCTTCTGTGCGACTTTCCATGCGTTAAAGACGTGTTTTAATAAGGTGACACCGGCGTCAGTAATACAACGTCCTTTGGTGAAACCATACTATTATCGATCGGATCGGATGTTATTCCGATTAAAATTATTAGGCATCCGGTTTAATCGTTCCTTTCTAAACAACTTGCTGAAAATAAATGACCACTTGGTTTGGGGACAATACAGGTCAAACTACAACCGGTACTTCGCCAATCGAATCATAAAGTTCTTATAATACCTACTGTCAATTTAGGCTAGTTGCTAAGTAATAACATTTATTCAGCCATCCTCACATAATGCTCTCAGCAGTGGCGTAACTATAGAGTGGCATTGGGCCAAAACGCCACGCCAAGCCCCCCCCAGCCCGCGAGGGCCATGAGCACAGTAGGATCCTAACATAAGTTTATAAAAGCAAACTTTTTTTGAAAATGTGCAACAAAGGACACATTGCGAACATTTTGTACCTTTTTCCCATTGTTTGTCTAATTTTTTGGACAGGACCTCATGCTCAGCAGTAGCGCTTGCGACCACTAGACCAACTAAGCAGTCAGGTTTTAAATTTTTTAGGGGAAAATATGAAATCTACGCGGAAGAAGTCGCGGGAGAACTGCTAGTAAAAAAAAACCTATAACTTTGGTTGTGCTTCTTTATATTGAGGGAGGGCCCCATCCCTTGAATTTGCCACGGGCCCTAAACGGTATAGTTACGCCACTGGCTCTCAGGAAATTAATTAGGCATAGATATCATTGGATGGGTTTCCTGTGAAGCAGAATGAAACTATCCACTTTGAGGACCTTATTCTCTCACGTTTAGTAGTTCTGTTACTTACCGAAAACTACGTTTATGAAGTAGAATCCAACGAAGCCAACAGCAGGTCCCTTGAACACTAACGACATGATGTATGTGAACGGCAACATCGCAGCACCGTACAGCATAACGACCAAGTAAACTCGTCCTGAAGCAAAAGACGCCAACTACATAAAGTATCTACCACTTTATTATAAGAGGATATGAGACCACTAACGTATATTACAATCATTAAAGTCAACGAAGGTAGTTGAAACGAAAGTAGAAGTTAATACTTTAGTGTGACGAGCACTAAAATTCTAAATAAGTACCTAGTTCTTCCACAGTGGACAAGCCGATGACGTCGAAGACGACGCACGAGATGACGATGGAAACACAGGTGATGAGGAACCACGCCCAGTTGAAGACCGCGGCGCTGCCCCATAGTACGGCTGGCTGCACGCCCGCTGCGTTCTGTAATAACTTCGCTCCAGACATGCGCTCCTATAATAAGCAGTATAAACCATTAGTACCTGGAGTCCCATTTTTCGTGGGTTAATTGGTAATTCAGCAATAATAATAATACAAACATACTAAATTCACGACTTTAGGTAGAAACTACAGGATCACCCACTTAACGCCACCTGCTACGATTTTTACCTAGGTACTCATTTTTCTTCGTCCACTTCTCACAGTCACGAGCATAAATATATTACTGTGAACATTATCATCATCTGCCTAGCCTTTTCCCAACTACCTTTATGTTGGGGTCGGCTATATTACCTACTATGAATAGGTCGGCAATAATATCTAATTTTATGATTCATTCAATAATAACTGTCGCCAAGATGACGGCAAATAGGTGTGTGTGATCATTTGTAAGCACAAATATGTGACATTGAAGGAACACCAAAACTATCTGACGAGACCAGCGACGCCAAAATTTCTACTGTCATACATTACCGTCACATACAGTTAAACGGGGCTACTTTGAACAGGCGGGGCTACTTTGACAAGGCCGATCGCAACGCTATGACGCGTTCTTCACACCCCGCGCCTCGCGCAATATTACTCGAGGTCACGCACACTTGCTGAGCACACGTGAAAACCGATTTTGGCGCTCTGTTTTGACAGAGCGCCAAAATCGGTTTTCACGTTCAGGGTTAAAAGAAGTAAAAGTAGCCCCGTTTTGCGGTATTATGCTGCCGGTGGGGTGGTTTTTGTGGCACTGATTGCAATATTGACAACTTGAAACATTATACTATCAGGTGTTTATGCTGCCTAAAGTGCCTAAGTAAAGTTAGTTATTTTTAACACACAACGAGGTATCACATTGTTCTGAATTTAACTGAGGAGGCAGATAGGTGACACATATTTTTGAAGCCGATGCAGCATCCTATAATTTGGCATCGCTTGTTTCGTCAGATAGTTTGGATGTTCTTTCAATGTCACATCATATTTGGCCCACCAGAAACTCCTGGCATAAAAAAAAAAAACAAAAAAACAGTGGCACTCCGGGAGTGCCGACAGAAGTGAAAACAAAACACGAACAGAATCCTTTACCATTACTCACTGACATATCGGATAATACATTGAAATCGAGTACATCCCGCTTACGGTAACAGTGACGCGAATTCAATGGTTTTTCCCATCTCAAAAAATCCCCAAAGCGCCTAAAGAAGATCCCACTTCAAAAAAGAAGTAGATTTTCATATGGCAATGTCAAGCCATATGAAAATCACAATTTTTTATGCCATGAGTTTCTGGTAGACCTAGGTATACCTGCCATGTTTTCACAAATGGATTAGATTTTTTTTTTAATATTTTTCTGATAACTATTATGACGTCGACTTCTAGGACATCCTGTAATTTGTTGTCATCTTGACGACAGACATTAATGGATGAATCATGAAGTCACATATTGTTGCCGAGCTGTCCATAGTAATATATATTTATGCACGTGTCTGTACATCTAATGATCATACACACATTAAAAATTATTATAACTCACCCTGATATAGAACATAATAAACACGGCGCTAACGATGCTGACACTACTGCCGATACCAGAAGACAGTTGCATGGACAGCATGGTTATCATCATCTGCATGTCGCTCTGAAATAAATTAGATTACTGTTTGTAATTGTTTTACTTTAAAAACTGAGTGGGAAACTCTAATACTTTCCCACTCTCTGTAATAAAGATATCATC
Source organism: Amphipoea lucens (assembly GCA_947508005.1). Lineage (NCBI taxonomy): Eukaryota > Metazoa > Arthropoda > Insecta > Lepidoptera > Noctuidae > Amphipoea > Amphipoea lucens. Next base: position 11,863,638 of record OX382358.1, read on the forward strand.
ATCATCATCATCATCATCAGCCTATAATGTTCCCACTGCTGGGACACAGGCCTCCTCTCTGTGAGAGGGAATGGGCCGTAATCTACCACGCGGGCCCAGTGCGGATTGGTAGATGTCACATGTCTTTGAATTTTTGGTTCTAGGACATGCCGGTTAGTGTAAATTATTTCATCACCACTGCTCTCAAAACGGTGAAGGAAAACATCGTGAGGAAACCGGCATAAAGATATCAATGAGAAAAAAAAGGGTTGTACCTAAGTCAATCAATCGGCCTAGCTTTTTCCCATGGAGCACAACAACCAGTTGTTGTTGTGCTCCATGCTTTTTCCCAACGATATTGAAGTCGGCCAATGTAACCGGATGCAGCTGATTACCAGTATTTTACATGGAGTGATTGCCTATCTGACCTCCATAACCCATGCAGTTACTGGGTAAGACGGTACCACTTGGTAAGACTGGTTGTAAGACTCTTGAGCTTCTGACTACCCGTAACGACTGTCAAGGATCTACAAATGACAACCGAGACCAACGTGCTGAACTTGTAGTACCGTAATTATTTTGAATTTCCTATTAATATGTTCGCCGACACGATAGGTTAAACTTACCTGATCTGTATAAGTGGCCTCTAATGGATGATTGTACACGTTAAGTACGGCAGTAGAGTTTCTGGTTCTGAGAATAGCTGAGTGGATAGCGGCAAGGGATGTAGCAGCGTCGTGATAACCAAAGTTACTGAACCAGGCCGTTGCAGAGTTGTCGTCAAACGTAGAACCAATCAACATCTGGTGACGTAGCGCTCCAAATGCTACGGTATCGTCTGTCTAAGTAAACAAAAGACTCTATTTAGAATATTCTTAATTGCTTACCTGTTATTAACGTATGTGTAAAAAATCCAAACCTAATTATTGAATGAGAATAATATTTTTTTGTGTTTTTATTGCTCATAATTATTTAAGAGAGATGAAAATAAAACCAAAGAAAACATAGATGGATTGTAGAAGAGAAGATTGAAAAACAAAAGACGGCTGGCAGAGGACAATGGAAGCAAAAAATTTATTGCTCCGACGACCCTAGTTAATATGGGACAAGGGAAGTCAAATTATGATCTTAGAAACGGTTAATACTTATAAGTGTCAACCGCCTAACTTGATCGGGTTGTTGCATGTAGTTATTCCGTACTCTATTTTAACTTTTTAACCGCTTACGCCGGATTAATCCGACAAATATTTTCGTGTCCATTTCGCCAGGGTCATATATTTACGACCAAAATACCATAGCTTGTTTAATCTGCTTTTTTATTTAAGTACACTGTGTTTATTTTCGTTTTTTTTTTCGGGCGCTGGGGCCCGACAACTGATATTATTATGAAATTGGGCGGTTAAAAGGTTAACAGAAGAGTGTCCAAGAAAAATAAGGCTAACTATGATCTGGTGGTATGAAACCCTCAGTGTGCGAGTCCGACTCGCGTTTGGCTGTTTTTTTAATACCTGTTAGCCGAGACGCCATTTAGGATAATGTTAATCACATTCTTTATAACGTCAGGAAAATGTGATGATAAATAAGCAGCTTTCAGATAATTACCTATGAACAACAAACATTTAATGTCATAACTTATTTGTATCTTAATCATAATGTTCTTGTTGTCCCTGTGTGTGAATGTGATCTGTTTGCCGATGAATGGAGTAGAATTATGCGTGTTACATGTCTGATGTTTTGTGAGAAGAAGTGTGCTAGGGTGTCCTCTATTATATGTTAGTAGGTAGTTAAAATATTTTTATATACCTACCATACCTCTTTAAATCTTTATGTTAATTAATGTAATTGGTGTTACCGTTTTAATTAACAATAAACTATACCTAATGTTATCATCATTGAAACTTTTTGTATGGAGATCGTTATTGCAATTGACTTACTCTATTTAGATAATATTTTTCGAAAGGTATACTGCCAATGTCAGTTAGATCCATGTGGGGAACACCAGAAGTGGTAAACATCAACTCGTATGCGTTTGCCGCAAGAGCTCCCAGCGATGCAGTGATAGTGCCGTTAAAGCTTAACACGGTTTCCGTACTTGCAAATCTGAAAGAATAATGTTGCTTAATTTAACCCATATCCTTTTGACAGACTATCTTGCCAAGGGTATCGTGTTACCCAGTAACTGGGTTGTGGAGGTCAGATAGGCAGTGATTTTATGTAAAATACTAGTATTCAGCTGCATTCGGTTGCCCGGGTGGTAACCCCGAAAGCCATACAACAACTGTTCCAACAAGAAACTGTTTTCAAACATTTTAAATGTCACATAGAACTCCAAAAATGAAAAGAACGTTTCGGAGTCATCCGGCAAACGCGCGGTGCTTATACTCCTATACCTCACGACAACGATGATGAGTCCAACAATGATTAAATCCAAGTTTTTTTTAATAAACCGTATTTTTATACGCTATCCCAGTTTCTTTTTATCCAATTTATTAAAAAGGTCCTTCAATATCACTTCGAGGACTCCTAGTGGTAGGTACTCCGGATCAATATAGGGGCTAGCTAGGGGCTTTGATCGGAACTAAACCGTCTCTACAAATATCGCATAAGTACATAAAGAATAAAAACGAGCCAAGTGCGAGTTGGACTCGCACACAAAGGGTCCCGTACCACAAGGCAAAACACGCTGAAAAAAACGCCAAAAAATCACGTCTGTTGTATGGGAACCCCCTTAAATATTTATTTTATTTCCTATTTATAAAGTGAATATACAACTAAATATTCTGTGAATATTTCAAGCGTCTACCTTTTGCCGTTATTAATATCGAGCAAATAAGGGCAAAAAAATCACGTTTGTTGTATGGGAAGAATAAGTAAAATAAATATTTAAGGGGGGCCCTTAAATATTTATTTTACTTATTCTGTTTTTAGTATTTTTTGTTATAGCGGCAACAGACCTACAACATCTGTGAAAATTTCAACTGTGTAGCTATCACGGTTCATGAGATACAGCCTGGTGACCGACAGACAGACAGAAAGACAGACAGTGGAGTCTTAGTAATAGGTTCCCGTTTTTACCCTTTGGGTACGGAACGCTAAAAAAGTATTTGACTTACCCTTCTGTTAGCATCAGGAGTCTCGCGCGTATGGTTGGCGTTAAAGACAAAACGTAATTGAGTACTCCGAGCGTCATGTTGATGAGAATGATAGGCGCGAAGAACTGCAGCATCGTAAGCCACGGCGAGCGGATCAGCACCAGCCACTGCTTCATCCACACCGCCAGCACCTGCTGGCACAACAGGCGGAAGCCCGTCACGCTGCTCTCATCTCTGTCCACTAGAAAAGGACACAATGTTGTATCAGTGGGTTAATTGATAAAATACTAGGGGTGATACTACATTTTTATAGTAGGTAGGTAGATACAGTACAAGCCGTGTCCCCGAGGGGAATTCCCATCGTTACAAATGTCGAACTTCCAGTTCGTCATTTTGATGAAAAAATTACGAATGAAAGGATTTAAATTAGGATTGGAATAAAAAAAAGTTCATTCCCTATTTGATTCCTTTTGGGGACAAATTTTCAAAATCCGTCCTTAGTGCTCACCTTCGCTATAGGTATAAGGAACGCATGTGCAAAATTTTATGTTTTTAAACACAGCAGTTTAGGCTGTGAGTTGTCTATAGTGAATTTAAGATTTTTATGAAGTATGAAGATAGATAAATGATCTCCAAAGGTAAAACGGATCAACAGATATAGGTAATATTAAGTTCTGTAGGTGCTGTCTTTTCAAAATGTCTTATCCAACGCTATAGCCAAGTTTTACTGACTACGACAGCGCGCGGTGCCGAGTGCACAGCTAAGAATATAAACCGGCCAAGTGCGAATCGGACTCGCACACGAAGGGTTCCGTACCACCACCTTAATTAATTTTAATTTAATTATTTATTTTAAAAGTGAATATACAACTAAGTACCTATTCTGTAAATATTTCAAGCGTCTACCTGTTGCCGTTATTAATATCGAGCAAATAACGGCAAAAAATCACGTTTGTTGTATGCAAGAGACGAGAAATCAACAGAACAGCAACTTACAAACATTAATTTCAGTTACTTAAAATACAAAATGAGAAGCTTCATAATATTTGAGCGACCTAATATTTGTTTGAGTGTCAACGTTACGTCCTGCATTTTTTTCAATATTTAGCAAATTATTTATTTATACTGAGCGGCATTTTATTTAACCTTCGCTCGCTCTTGCATCCTATGTCAATGGAGCCCCGCTTCACGGGGCCTCTATTTCTGTGTAAAGGGTTCAAAGTAACCTAACCAAACCTAACCTCCGGGTGCCCTTCGCTCGTTCTTGCATCCTGCGTCGACGGAGCCCCGCTTGGCGGGGCTCCTATTTCTGTGTAAAGAGCTACCCTTATTTCTCTGTATTTCTAGTCGCTCACTTAGTAATTTAGTCACACGGCTAGAAATTTAATATCTGAAATAGATTATTTATAATCCACTTTTTGTAAGCTCGTTCTGGATTTTATTATTAATCAATATTCGTCGTTAGTTTAGTTAATTTTTCGCTTACTCAAATTCATACCGCTCAAGTTATTAAAACAGTATGTCATCATCAGTCGCTAAGTTTTTTATTATTCGATCGTTTTATACTTAATTCCCCAATATAAAACCGCGCGCCTCTGATCAAGGACTAATTCGAGTCATGTTTTGAAAAACAAAAAGGTTGTCTAATTCTTATTTTGTAAATTTTCGTTGAAATTTGTTTACGTAACATTCAGCACAAGTTTATTATGATAACATTTTATATAATTTACATATAACTCACATTCTTCTAAAGACGAATCAAGTTCGTTTTTCATTGTATCATCTATAGTTGAATCTGTCGTAGTTGTCACAGCGTCATCAGAATCTGAAGTAATCGGTAACAGGTCCGACCCGACACTGTAATACAAAACATTACCTATCTATCTATATATATAAAAACTAGCTGCGCCCCGCGGTTTCACCCGCGTAAATGTCGATCCCGTGGGAATATCGGGATAAAAACTATCGGGTTTCATTTTTATATATATATAGATGAAACCCGTTTTCCGTTGTCACGACATAACATGAAAACGGCTGGACCGATTTCGATGAAATTTGGTATAGAGATAGTTTGAGTCCCGGGAAAGGACATAGGATAGTTTTTATCCCGATATTCCCACGGGATCGACATTTACGCGGGTGAAACCGCGGGGCGCAGCTAGTAATTTATATTTTTCGTAACCTAAAATAATATAACAACACGCTAAGCATTTATTATATATGATTTACTTACGACATAAATACATCCTCTAATGTGGTAGCAACTAATCCATAGCTTTTGTATTTAATTTTATCAATTTTCCCCTCCAAATCTGTCAACATGTCTTCAAATGTATGTGAATAGTCATTTGCTAAACTATATGTGATTTCCGTGCCTGCAAAATAAATAATTTATTATCATAATAGTACATTACTGTACTGGCCAGCAAAAGAGGCATTGAGGGACGAACGTGTAAATGTGGGCCGAGGCGAAGCCGAGGCACAAGTCCATCAATCCGGAAACCGGACGTATGCGGCCAGCCTTAAAGTGTTCAATTTTTTTTTTTAATAAACAGCTTTCTATTTGCAAGCCAGTTCGAAATTTAAATAAAACCTTTGATAAGTTACCTCCTTGGTTGCCATGTTTCAGAGTAAAAGATCGTTCCATTTTTAAATAACACGACAGATATGAGTTTACTATGTAATTTAATTGGCCGCAAAATTTGATAGATATGGATTTTCATACAACTTTTGCCGGCCGCTGCTCGCATGTTTTTGGCCAGTACAGCAATTTCGATTTATCTCGAAGAAGGTTGTCAAAATAATGCTCAAATTTCCAAGCATGTTTGAAAAAAGTTTTTTTAACAACTTACTGCGAATTAGGTAACAGCAACTTACCGCGATCTTCCTTTACAATAGTGCCCGGAATGTAGTCATTTATAAGTATAGAGCACTCATTAAAATCAAAGTCATCGTCCTTAACGATCACAAGTGTGTATCCAACGCCGTAATGACGTTTGAGGAAGTACGGAGAGCCCACGCACTGCAGACGACCATTTGCCATTATAGCCACTCTGTCGCCCAGAATATCTGCCTCGTCCATGAAATGAGTCGTCAGAATCATCGAGCGGCCTTAATGAAGTAAACATGTTATTATTAATTTGAATGCATTTTATCAAGAAACTAACCTTTTGAGTATAAAAAGGCCTTAGGATTCACGTCCATATTCACACACAAATCTTGGAGGAAATAATAAATAAATAATTACATGAGTACCTTTTTTCTCTTTCTGCAAGAGCTCCCATAGTGCTCGGCGAGATGAAGGATCCATGCCAGACGTAGGTTCGTCAAGCAATACCACACGCGCTGCTCCGCTAAGAGCAATACCTACACACAAACGTCTCTTTTGACCTCCAGAAAGACCCTTTGAAGGATAGTCACGCTGTAAAACAAAACAAAAACATATGAGTATCTACAAATGCAAACAAACAATTAATAAATCCTAATCTACACTGAAGTCACTAAGCCAACCTTTTCTTGTAGCTCTAATTTTTCAATTAGCTCCTCTATTTCATCATGAAGCTCTTTGCCTTTAAATCCCTTCAGCCTGGCGAAAAATTCCAAATGTTCCTTGACCGTGAGTTCGTTAAATAGCACATTGTGCTGTGGACATAGCCCGATATGGGAACGGGCCGCGGAGCCTTGTGTGGTCATATCAAACCCGGCAACGCTCACAGAACCGTGTGTTAGTTTTAAGTTACCTGAAATATGAAAAATATCCTTCAAGCTGATATATTAATGTCATGTAGCAAAAATTATGTAGATTGTCCGCATAAAAACCCTCGACAATTGTACCTAAATGGATGTGCCAACTTGTACAATAGTTCCCGCATACCTCTGAAATTACTTTTTTTATTGCCGTTAATCTGAAGAATGTTTGAAGAACCTTCAACTCTTATTTAGATAGATTATCATAATGCTATCATTATATATTAAAGCCAGTGGCCCACTTCACAGTATGTAAGTAGTTGCGCAACGGTTTAGTTGGTAACCAGAAGTGCATATTTCAATTGAGCTGAACCCGCTCCGAATCGTCATTGGAACGGCAAAACAATGCATAAAATTCTTAATAGTAGGTCAGAAAATTCTTTCTCAATTCGCAAGTAATAAATTAGGCATTAAATACATTTCCCTTTAAATATTTGTCATAATGTAAATGCGGTGACATAAGAAAATATTACTCATTTCTAACCACTTTTATTGATTAAATATAAATAAATAATATGTACAAACCAGTCATCATAGATATTGTAGTAGATTTTCCTGCACCATTATGCCCAAGTAAGACTGTGATTTGATCATCATATATATTCAAAGATAAATTATTAACTGCTGTGTTATTCCCAAAGATTTTGGTTAAATTCTGTAAATAAATAAGTACGTCTAGTTATTTAGTATTTAAGGTGGAAATTTGAATCGGGCCCTGGAGCGGAAGCAGGTAGGTACCCTAAATATTGATGTCACCAAGGAAACATGACATTTTATACAAAAGTAAATGCATTGTGTTTAAAAAAATGAAAAATTGCTTGCCTGAATCGAGAATCGCAATAACACAAATTCAAAAGATTTTTAGGTACTTTGCATCCAGGGCCCGCTTCAACTTTCCACCCAGAGAATTCAAAAAGTTAATCATTTCACAGATAATATAATAGATACCTATGAGCGGTAATTTTGTGAAGTTAGTAATTCTGTACTTTTACATCGATTTGGTTGAAACACTTACATGCATTTTCACACCAATCGCGCGATCTGTGGGGTCCTTTTCTTTTATAATATCATCAAAATCACTATTTTCATTTTCCAAAATGAATACAGAATCTGAAAAATAAATACACTAAAGAAATCTTCTGAATCAATATATTACAAAATCCTGGGGTACCTACAATATTCCTATTGCTTCTTTATGTGAGAATAATGTAAAAAAACAATAACAGAAACAATACAAAATACATTTAGAGATAAAAAATAAACCCTGGCCGTTAAGAGGTGACCACTCTCAACTAACGGCGCCCGTTTTACGAACATGATTCGTGGATCAGCACCATTCTGCTAAACGATTTTGAAGGTAACCGAATGATCCATCAAATGATACGTGAAATCATGAGCGAGACATTTGAGGGAGATGGCATGCCCTAACACATAATAATAATAGTCCTCCAGACCGAATTTCGGCCATGGCCGCCAATCTCAACAGAGACTGGCCATCTACGCGGGACGTATTATAGTGCACAAGTGTATGCGTAGACACAGGTGCACTCACTCTTCCCTCACTCTCATAGTCCGATGAGACGGCAATCCGACATGACCGGAGAGAGATTCACTAGGCGCAGGACCAACAACTTAACGGGCTTTCCGAGGCACGGGCGGGGTTTCACTCCGCCAACTTTCAAACTCCGGGCTGTTACTGAGAAATTCCCAATGGAAACCCAATAACACTTTGCCCGACCTGGGAATCGATCCCGGGACCCCACGCTCAGCAGTCGTGCACTAAACCAACGGGGCAAAATAACATTAATAAATGGCTCCATACAGATGGCTCAAACTGAAAAACGGCCTTAAGTCAGTCAATCGGTCTATGTAAACAATGATAGCTGTACTTCGCAAGACATGGCCATCTCACCAATACTTCATTCAGTTTACTAACTTTGTAATCATGTCCGGGTGACCTACGCGTTCTATTAGTATACCGGGTGTATTCTTTTCTTTTCCAGATTCTTTTTATTTTTCACCTTTTTACAAAACATTTAAACATTTTTAATCAAACTCATAAATGTATAATTACCTGATTTATAATTAGGGCACCAAAATCGCAACTGAAAGGGGAAGTACCAGGGTTTAGGAGTGCCATAGGGTCCTGGTAGCACTTGTTCAAGGTAGAGGGTGACCAGCATGTACAGGACGCAGTCCACTACCAGCATGGCAACCACGTGTCCGAATACGAAGCGAGTCGTCTCCGTCTCGGGTGACGACATGAAGTCGCCCCACTGCAAGCCTAATTGAAAGAATACGATCAGTGAAGCAATTTAGCACTTAGACAGTCGCTATGTTAGAATTTATTCTCCTACGCTCATGTGTTACATCGAGTCCAATTAGATACTCCCCACGTCGCTATTTGAGACGCTTGTTAATTATTAACGAAAAAAATTAGAGAAATTCTATACGTAATGCAATTCGCAAATTATAATTTTATTTGTTCATTGATCAATTAAAATAATTATGGTCGATCGTTATAATGTTTTCTCTGTGTTATTTTGTTTTGGACAATAATACAAATTAACAAAATTACAAAATTAAGCCCTGCAAGAAAGAGTATTAAATTACCTCCAGTGCTTTCCTTAGCAAGCATAAGTTGGAAACCATAAGACATCGCGGAGTTAAGACTGAAGCATGTGACGACCTGCACCGCAGTAGACATGCTGATGTCCATAGCCAGCAGGAAGGCAGGGATGTAAGTCAAGAACCAGGCCACCGCAGTGAACAACGCAGCTGTACTACCTTTACGAAACATAAAACAAAATTAACATAATAGGTAAGCAGGGATCGTAAAACCTATAACAAATAGGAAGGAAGCATACCTTTTGAAAATATACTGCTTATCATGAAAGCGAAAAATATCGTGCAAGATAAGTACAGTACCATAAAAAATAGCAAAACTGTCCAAGGCGTATTAGTAAATACAGCGTATTCACTGAAGCCAGCGTCGTTAGTAAACCAATTTACCTAAAAATAATAGAAACGTTATTTAGGTAAGTTGAATATACAGAGTGTTACGGAAAGGGTATATCAATACAAACGGGTTGAAGAGTGTATCTGGTCTAGAATCTCTGTAAAAAATTTCAGCTCAAAAGCATTAACTTCGAAAATGCTTAATATTTTTTTATTTCGACATCACGGCGCTGCACTGGCGCGCGGCGGCGGGCGTGATGTGCGTGTACTAGGCGCACAGACACACTACAGATAATGGATAATGACCCTCGTAGTGCGGTGACACGTTTGTTATGATTTCAATTTAATAAACTATCGAAATAAAAAAATATTAAGCATTTTCAAAGTTACTGCTTTTGAGCTGAAATTTTGTACAGAGATTCTAGACCAGATACACTCTTCAACCCGTTTTAATTGATATACCCTTTCCGTAACACCCTGTATTGTACGCACTTAGTACCAAATTGTTAATATAACCAATATAGTTGTCCTGAAATCTTACCTTTAAAAGTACAACAGTTAAAATTGCGGTCACTAATAGAAAAATAAACTGCTTCCAAAACCATGCAGCCCAGTGCAACCAAGTAGAGAGACCCATAATTTTCATTGTTTCCTGAAAATAGATCATTTAACAAATTTATAGTAAAAAAAAAACTTAGAATCCTAATGTAAAATATACTCGTACATACCCAATGAAAAATAAGAAAATCAGGTAGGCCAGTAGTACCTTTAATTGTAATTCCTTTTCTACCGCAACTGCTCTCGCAATGTTGACAGCGGTGTAACTGAAGCTCAACATGATGAACATGGGGAACACGAATTGCAGCAGATCTACTGCTATGTCTTCGACATAGGGCGGGTGAGGGAACCTCTGTATGTTCACCTTGAACGACTTTAAGTCCAGTCCGGTTACTCTTTGAATTAACTCGGTTGAAATAACTTGTTGTAGTGCTAAGAACATTTCGTTAACATAACCTGAACAAAAAAAAAAAACATATGAATAAATTTAAAAAACCATGCATCTACTAATATTAAGGTAGGTATTAAATAATATTTAATTAAGAAGAAATGATTGTAGTAAACATGATAATAGCTAGTGGTTAGCTATAAGTTACCTGGGTCATTGCCACCTTCCCAAGAGTTAGGAAATCTAGGCCCAGAGACCTCAAAGTGAGGGAATATCGAATCAGTTCTCCAAGTGCGACCTCCGCGTTGGTAAAATGAATTAAGGCGTGGCCTCTCAGGGAAGCGTAGCGAATATGATAAGTTATTTGACAATGTCTGCGCTCCTGAAAAAAAAATTTTAACCATTGTTATTGATACCTTTAGAAATGCAGCTATGAAGACAAAGAAGACAAGAAAAAACAGGAAGAAGCTGATTTAATACTGACCATAAAGCTTATCGTCAAACTCGACGGCTGCGATAACCTTACGGGTAGTTTCTTCGTCAATGAAAATCCCTCTTATTAGAGTACTGTTCTTATAAGGAACGACCCTTATACGAGACTTTACATAGTCAATAACGGCTGTCGAATTTAAAAGAATCAAATCTGGTAGTACTTCTTCAATTGGCGAACCTGGATAATTTTCGATAAAAATAGGAAGCAAATCTTTCATATTTTCTATCATTAAATTAGTGACAGCTGTTCTCATGACGACATCCAGTACTTCGCTCTCTGGTGAATATGCAATTGATAATTCACTAAGGTTCATGCCTGCTCTGAAAATAATAAGCCCAACATTATTATAAGATATGTAATGATAATATGGTATTATTATTGTTATCACAAGAATTAGACTTAGTGCCTTATCTCGGCTTATAGGGAAGTAGAGCTATTTTGATTTAACAAATACTCTGGTAGGTTAAGATTTATGTTTAAAATATTGAGTTTTATAATCAAGTAGTTTCAAAAGTAACTACCTATTTAAGTAATAGACCACATTTAAACTAAAATCATGACAGAAATATGTATAAATATTTTTCTCACTTCGATAAGTCGTCGTAGTACTTACTGGATCGTCTTGTATCAAAATGCCTTTGGGTTATTTGAAATACCTATATAATGTATGATGAATGGATAATGACCTAATGGATAATGAGGTCAGATAGGCAGTCGCTCCATGTAAAATGTTGATATTAAGCTGCATCCGGTTAGACTGTAAGCCGACCCCAACATAGTTGGGAAAAGGCTAGGCAGATGATGATGAATGGATAATGACCGATATGAGTAAGTTACTACGTAGGTAACAATAAATATATATTATGTCATAAAAAGTTCTGCTATAAAGAGTGGACCACCCATTTTGTTTGTCAACAATACACTTGTCAAGTTTAAATTCAAAATTGTTAATAGCATATAAGTAGCAGCTTAGGGCCCGATCACACGTACCACAACCACGCGATTTGGCCCTCAAAATCGACCGGGTGGGCGATACCGACCAACTCGAGGGTACATCGCAGCTACAACGCAACTACCAGCGAGACCGCGTTCTAGCGGCCGGCCACATCGCAAACACAACGTTGCGTCGACCATTTGATTTTGTAGCTACCAAAACGCAACTGCAGCAACCTGCAGCGACACTAGTCACATGTAACCACTGCTTGCCCACATTTTGTCGCTGTGATGCACATGTGCACTATAGGGTTTGATTAAAAATATCTATAACGATTTAACACTGTTTGTACAAAATTATAAAAGCCCAGCATTAAAACTGTTGGTACCTACACTGCTTAAGGTTGATCCCCCGTCCCCCAGACACCACGCTGGGAATCATACAGGGTGTTTGGTGCATCGTTTGCCAAATGGAATTGGCCGAAAGGAGAGGTCATTTGCTATCTCTTAAGGCTCAATAACTCATTCCTTGTTACACCAGTTTTTTAGGGTTGCGTAGTCAACAAGGAACCCTTATAGTTTCGCCATGTCCGTCTGTCTGTCTGTCTGCGGTTTAGCTCAAAAACTATTGGTACTAGAAAGTTGTAACTTGGCATGAGTATACACGTTAATGATGCCGAAAAAGTGGTAAAATAAAATTTTGTAAAAAACAATTATTTAGGGTACCTCCCTTACATGTAAATTGGGGATGATCTTTTTTTTTTCGTCCTTCCCATAGTATGGGATATCGTTGGATAGGTCTTTTAAAAATATTAGGGGTTTGTGAAGACCGTTTTTTTGTTTTGTAAACCGTTCGTGACTTATCAAGCTTTAAAGTACCAATTTTCGTTAGAGTCAAGTGTCCCCCCCCTCTACCAACTAAACGGTTGTAGTTAGAAATTCAAATGTCACGGCAGTAGTACCTATATATAACGAAGTTTAAAGGAAAACTTTCACATTTAAGTGAGCTTTACAAGTTTACGAGTAATAGTCGACCAACTTAAATTTGTAGTTTCAATCTATGGGAGAACATGAGTTTCAACTACAATGTTAAGTTTGTTCTTGTGATAAATTCATTCCAACTACGGAACCCTTCATTGTGCGTGGTCCAACACGCACTTGGCCGGTTTTTTATTATGACTTTTAAATTTTTATTAAAAAAAATAGCAGAACTCTGCATTTAAGCTTAAATTAAAACAAAAAAAAGGTATTAGTGTAGCCTTCCATTTTAATTTTCATGCTTACTCTTTTATGGCTCTGTGAAATTCAAAATTACTTGCTAATAACATCTAGTTCCTTTTGATAACTCACTAGTTTTTGGAAAAAGGAAAAATACACTTAAAACTCAACTTTAAATTGCTGTAAAAAAAAAAAACTAAAAGCGATTCTTTTAAAAAGTTCTCTAGTTTGTCCCCTTTCCAACGGTGTGCCTCTTTTGGTTTTTTTTTAAAAGGAATTTAAAGTTGAGTTTTAAGTGTATTTTTCCTTTTTCCTAAAACTTTGTGAGTTATTAAAAAGGAACTAGATGTTATTAGCAAGTAATTTTGAATTTCATAGAACCATACAAGAGTAAACATAAAAATTAAAATGAAATTTGAAGATTATACTAATAACTTTTTTATTTAAGCTTAAATGCAGAGTTCTGGAATTTTTCTAAATAAATATTAAAAACTCATAATAAAAAAAAACCGGTGTAACAAGGAATGAGTTATTTAGCCTTAAGAGATAGCAAATGACCTCTCCTTTCGGCCAATTCCATTTGGCAAACGATGCACCAAACACCCTGTAGGTATATTTCATAATACCTTAGAAGAGCCTCTACGTATTCGGGCTACTATTGAAAATATTTTCAAAAATACACAGAGTCAAATGGAATTAGCTAGCGAAACACCGCAGACGTGATGGGTATCGAGTATTTAGATATCGATACCCGTCATGTCTGTCAAGTTTACACAAAGAAAACTGATTTTTTAAACTGATATTTCAAGCGACTACAAGTGTAGTTGTTTGAAATATCAGTTGGGTTGATGCCTAAGGTTGATGACCCAAAAATAAAACTCATCAAATTAATTTCTTTTTTATTTGATCACGTTTTCGATAAAACAAAAAAGAACAGATTTTTTCAACTCATACTTTAAGTAACAACACCACCAGCGGTTGTTGTCCCCTATACAAATTATCAATTTCTTTTTTTTTTATTTTGTCAGGTTTAGATATCACGTTTGCCACCCATCACGCATGCAGAGTTTTGCTAGCTAATTTAACTTGGCCCTGTATATGTGGTTACGTAAGCTTAAGGTATGATTCCGATCTCGGCAGCACGCAGCAGTGCTGCCGCGGCAGTGCGGTCGCAGCACTACTGGTCCTCATACATTTTCTATGGGTTCATATGAGATTACATTCCGAGCACGGCAGCAATGTGACGCAGCAATGTCGCGCAGCATTGCTGCCGTTGACGCGAGTCGCTCGAGTGAATGCACACTAAACAATCTAAACATGAGTATACATCGTACTGTCCATAATTGTGCATTATGTTAATTCATTATTAAGGAGATTGTCAAATTGTTAAGGACCGCGGTGCCGTCAATGAAAATTAATAAACGAACAGATTTATAAATATCAATCCGACCAACATATTTAATTAAGTACTATCACGTAACAACATGTGAAGAAATGAAGTAGATGGATGGATTGTGTGAACCATGATAAAGCTAGGATAGAACTGAACACTCATATTTTCGAAACTCCCAGGGGATTGGATATATAGGACGAAGTCGCTGGCAAATGGCAAATAGATAATACAGTCAAAGACAATGTATGCAGCACATATAAAAATTGTACAATAGTTGAAACTTCGTCTCGTATAGATTATAGTTTTGGGTCATGCGATAAGAACAAATGCTGATGAGATGATAGACACGAAATAATGTAAAAGTCAAACATTATGATAACTCACAGTACTTCACCAGAAAATTTGAGTGTGTGTGCAGCTAACGGTGGGTAGGTGATTGTGTCCCGTTCAGAAACCCATATCTGCCATCGAAGAATGAGCACCAGGGTCATGGTGAGGACTGGCAATAACAGTTCTGCGATAGTCTGTAACCGATGCCTCCATTGCTGTAGGAAGTTCTTCCACATCAGCAGTCGGAACTTAGTGGCAGCGCCAGCGTGCCTCACTTGTAGCTTCATCTTCATGCAGACGGTCTGTGTCCTGCGCGTTATTTGATAGTTATACTTTGATATATTCGCATTGTTTAAAGAAGGAACATTTTCATTTGATTCATTCTTAAATTGTAATCACACAATTCGATATGCCTAATTTTCTTCGTGATTAGGAATAAATTAAAGATAAAAATAAGAATAGCTCAGTACGTAGAAACTATAGCTTTTAATGTTATTTATATACCTAACAGTTGTTACCTATTTAGATTCACGTGTTTTAGAGTGTTTATAATATGGTGCGGAATATGATAAAGGCTACTCCGTGAATTTTATATAATGCATATAATAGTAACGAAAACGTCAAAACTGCACATAGAATATTTTTGAAAATAAATATTGCTACGAGATGTGGGAACGAGTCTGGTGCCGAAAATATGGTTTTTAGAATTTTTGTCCGTTTGTCTTGGCACACAGATAGACCTGCATTAACACATAAGGAACTTTTAATCCTGGTAGTACGTCACCATGGGAAATTTTCCGACATCCACGTGGGCAAAGCCGCGGGCAAAAGCTAGTTGCCAATAAATACAACTCGATACAGGTCTGTTACCCAAGTTATTGTTCGGTTTAAGGGTAGATGCACCAACTAAGGGGATCAAAGGGGAGGGAATCTGGCCTGTCTACGCCAATATACATAAACATAATTACACTGGTTGTCAATTAAATCGAGCCACTTGCTCTTTGAAGGTCATACGTCATTTTCTATTATCTACTTAAATATTATGTTTGATAGCAAACATGATACGGTTAGAATGGCTAATTACCTACTCATGATAAAAATAAACCTAAATAATATCCTTTGATTACAGCTACAGGCTAAAATTAAGGTATTAATAAATTATCGTTTTATAACTTCTGCGAATGTCAGAATTCAATTAGTAAGTCTTAAACATCAAGTTGTTGGAAAAAACCGTTATGGGTTCCCATTTTATAGCAGACTAGATTTCTTATATAAAATATAAATATGACAGTCTTTTACTGATTTAATGACTAAAATTTTGAGCCATTAAATCAGTAAAAGGCTGTCATATTTATATTATCTTTTTGTTAGGAGTTTCTTAACTTTGGATTCATACCTTTTTATTTCGCAAACACATAGCCTAGCTAAACATAGAGCTTAGCTTACATAAGTAGGTACCAATACGAAAGGTAACGGAATCACATTTCTAATAGGTTCATACCTATTAGAAATGTGATTCCGTTACCTTTCCGTACTTATGTAAGCTAAGCTCTATGTTTAGCTATTCAATTCATATTGAATTGAACGGAATCACATGTCTAATATGAAATTTTGAAAAAAAAGATGCTTGAAACCAGCATGTGGCTCGATTTAAGTAACCACGCAGTGTACCTACTTCTTCACGAAAACAAACTAACGTCACACAAACATTATCGATATGCACTTGTGCTCTAATAAGAAAATGACTAACGATTGCACTCACAACGCACCAAGTAAAAACAATAGTAAAAACACTTTAAGGAGGGACGATAAGTGCAAACTAGTCAGTCCATCACCATCGCTAATGTGAAGTGATATGTATACCAGCAAAACACTTATAACATATTGAGGAAAACGTGATATTTATTTAGGGACTATAGGTACTTCTCATACTAGGTACTGGCTGCAAGACTTGTATTGGTAGACCACAGGTTTTAATCATAAGTGCAGGTATACCTAGTGCTAAATAATAGTGAGCTTCAAAATGACGGGATCAAGTCGCCAATTTAAAATGTATCACATTCAAATGTTTGTACTACATATGTACTAATGGTACCCTAAACAGGACATTTGTACCTCTTAAAGGTAAAGGAAGTATGTCAAGACATCCCTGGTCCCGCCACTTTGACGTAACAGCCGCACAGGTCGACCGATCCGGTTAAGTTAGGTACGCTTGCCGCGGTTGTTCTGTGGATGGGAGACCATCTTTATATACCGAGACCCCCGTGCCTCGGAAAGTACGTTAAGCCGTTGGTCCCGGCTGTTATTCGTCAATCTTTGACAGTCGTTACGGGTACTCAGAAGCTCGAAAGTCTGACAACCAGTCTTACCAAGGGGTATCTTATTACCCAGTAACTGGGTTGTGGAGGTCAGATAGGCAGTCGGTCCATGTAAAATACTGGTATTCAGCTGCATCCGGTTAGACTGGAAGCCGACACCAACATATTTGGGAAAAGGTTAAGCAGATGATGATGATTACATTAACGAGTTTAACGAGTAATTTTATATCTTCTTTACCATTCATTTCAGGATACGTTGATTAAAATGATACATAGAGGAAAATTTTTAATAGGGAAATGATAGACCAGTCTATCAAAGTACTCTGCACAGAGTACATACTTTGCGATAGACGTCGTCAAAGAATGTCAGTGTACAAAAAAAATTATTGAAAAAATTTATGGTAGGTATTATTATAGTAAAAAGTTTCAAACTGAAGCCAAAAGTGAAATACGTAAAATGCACTCAGAATTAATTAATTGAATTTTTCGATGCTGTAGATTAAAAGAGGCACAGCTCTAATGACTGTTATGTACAAAATCAATCATATTCCCAAAAAAAGCAAGTATGTGCTCTTCTATCCAGGGGCGTAGCTACCGCCGTATCTGCCGTATCAATTATACGGGGTCCCCGGTCCACGGGGGGCCCCAAACGTGCGTAATTTTTATTTTTATTTTACAAATGACAAAAGTCAAAAAAAGCAAATCAGCTATAAATGATTTAATAAATCAGTTTGCCGAAAAAAGGCAAGGAAAGTGTATATTTCATTTGAATTGTTTGTAAAAAAATTTGGAAAAAGTGGATAGATAATAATATGATGAATTTATATTTCTTTTAATTTTATGCAAACATTTTTTTTTCTTTTGTGAGAAATCTTTACTCTTCCTAAGGGCCCCCAAACAAATTTTTATACGGGGCCCCGCCAAGCCACGCTACGCCACTGCTTCTATCTTTATGTATTTTTCTCTATTAAGTGTTTTGTGTGTACATTAATAAATATGATAATAATATTTCCAGATTGAATGCAGCTTGCTGATTCCAAACTCTCATAATTTTCTCTAAGAAGTACAGACCTCAATGTTATAGTTACATGAGATAGAGCAGAATCAAGGAAGAATTGGACATTATCTAAGAACAAGCTATGAAAAAAGTAACTTACCAGCTAAAATGAATCTTCACACGAAACGATCATAATTAGGTATAAGTAATCCATAACATAAGGTTAAAACATATCTGTGTTCATATTATTTGTAATCAGCAAACTATGGGCCTGAAAGCCCCGACCTCCCGAATCCACGTCTAAGTAGTTGTGAGGAGTGCTGAGGAGCACGTATCGAACTAAAATGACTCTAACATGCGTCAGATTGTTCGTGGACGCACACAGCAGCGTCTGACTCTAATTAAAATTTGACATGAACATTATTCACTACCAGGCACGGACAGTGCTGCTTCGATTCATAGGTCAAATGATGCCCAAAGGTCACATTATTGTAATTTTATTACAATCTTAATACAGTAGGTACTAGCTTATCAATAGATCTATGAAGCGGCACTATGTTGATTGTTGGTGTAAATCTTTATGACTCACTTAGATGTGTTAAGTATACGTAATCATTAAAGGAGGACTAGGTATGAGGATAATGACCAGCAAGGGGACGTTCGGTACCTAATTAATGTTCGATACCCGAGTCGAACAAACGGCCATCGAGTTTTACTGAGATATACTAAGAGTATAATCACCGAATTCGAACTGTACCCGATAGATAATACCAATCAATGAAAAAGTAGGTACTGTTATTGACTGACTTAAAAATAGTACTTATGCACAAATCTTTGTCAAGGACCGCGAAGGTACCCCAAGCAACGTTGCTGTGTTCTAGTTTGGAAGGGTATGGGTGCCGCTGTAAGTAAAGGTGACTGTGACACATCTGATATTGCTGATACATAATTTGACAACTAGTTAATCCCCACCATCACTATCTTTCCCATATTCCAATTAACTTTAGGGTCGGGATAGCATACTAAAACCACCACAAAAACCCAGGAAAATCTAACTCGTACTTTTTTGACAAATTAATTTACCTATTCATTTAACGGCTGATTTTTCCAACGCCAGATTACTTTATCGGAGGAATAATTTTAAATTTTTGACAGTTCTTCCATACAAAAACTGTCAGACGATTTTATTATCGGTCGATTGAAAAATCAGCCCTTAGTAAATTAGTGACAGCTATTTTAATTTAGGATTACTGTTAAGTACCAGATGATTAAGATAATGTAGGAGAATTAAGCATGATACGGATATAATAAGACACTTTTGAACAGCCTTGTTTAGACCTTAGATTTATACCAAGGTTTTAAAAAAGGTTTCACGTATCTTTCTTTCTACATAATACTTATATAGCCGTGTTTCCTAATAAATCTACACTTAGAACGTTGAGTTACACCCGGATAGTAAATAAAACGTATGGTATATGCAACTTATGTGCCACCAGCCGAGTCCAAGAGTTCGCTTTCCTGTTCATGACATCACTGAACTTGAGAACACTTGGGAACAGAGGCTGTACTTTGAGAAAAGAATCGATTCAGCACTACTGTACAACTTACAGAAGACAGTTTTTGCGTACGTAAACAAAAATGTGCAAGAAAACTTTGTTTCTTTTACCAAGAAGTTTTCCAAGTGTGTACTTATTTAGTTTTGTGTCAATAATTAAACTAGTACCTAGATAATAATGGTTATCTACGAATATATAATTGCGTCATAGAGGCTTTTTAGGGTTCCGTACCTCGAAAGGAAAAAACGGAACCCTTATAGGATCACTTTGTTGTCCGTCCGTCCGACCGTCTGTCTGTCCGTCCGTCTGTCTGTCCGTCCGTCTGTCTGTCCGTCCGTCTGTCTGTCTGTCAAGACCCTTTTTCTCAGGAACGCGTGGAGGTAACAAGCTGGAATTTATATCAAATACTTAGGTCTACTGTCCTTTGGAGCGTTGAAAAAATCAAACTTCTAAGCCAACGCAATCAAATGATACAGCCGTTTATGCCGCAAATTTTCGACACTCGCAAGGGAATCAAAACCTACAGGGTACTTTCCGTGAACTCAGAATCGTGAAATTTGATACGAATCAACGTCTTATAGCACAGATAAAGGAAAAATTGCGAAAACCGTAAATTTTTAGTTACATCATATATGTAAGTAATAAAAATATTTTAATCTGTCAAGCTCCGCTAATGAGTCACAATTGATTTTCTATTGCCGCTTGACCGGTTAAACATGTTTATACGGAACCCTCGGTGCGCGAGTCCGACTCGCACTTGGCCGGTTTTTATTAAGTAATATTAACGTAATGTAAGGATATACGGAGATACTAATTTCCGCACAATATTTTTGATGTGTTATATTTATAATAATTAAATATAACTGCACATTTTAAGACATTCTATACGTCTTATGTAGATACTCGTAATACTAATATTGAACACACTCTTACCTATTTTGTTTGTCAATCAATATAACTTTTATCAATAAATAAGTCGTCACTTTATAATATTACAATTGTTACTACATGTTCACTCGTCAAAATTGTACTGACTTGGAAGTATAATATACCTGATACCTACATAGCAGATAAGGAATCTGCTAAAGATAATGGCCTCCTAATCAATACGCGTGGCATGCGTACTGACGTATTCCATAATTACAAATTATTGTTTGTGCCAAAATTGTTTACTTTATTAGTACCATAAACGATAGGTGATCATTTTTGTTTTAGTGTTCATACCTACACACAAGCGGCACGCGTCAACGGCAGAGGCCGACGAGTGTCGATGGCTGCAGTTGTCTCTGCGAACTTAAGTATGTACATAGTTTTAGTAAGATTACAAAAGTTTTTACCTGATCATTTCACAAATTTTTGACTGATCTCAGTGTTTTAGCTAGTTAGGTACTGGTAGGTATTCCAGATTCCAGACCTTATCAACCAACTTCATAAGGTGGACAGGACAGTAACATGAAGTCATGAATAATTTAAAGTGAATGACGTCATTCCATACATTATGTAGTTGAGTGTAGGTCTACATTACTTATTCTATTTTTTTATTACGATTACGGTAAGAATTACGTACCGAGATAAAGATAAGACCAAATGATCTAATTTGTACAAAAAACAAAGCAAAATACGATACTAACTACGAAGCGAACTACTTTCTGAGGGACTCTTTTTCCGAGTGAACCAATGGTAGCCTGGGTGGCTACCTAAGTATTTAGGAAACCTGGATAAAACATCATGAAAACCGTAAAAATAGACGGTCATGTCTAAAAATGCAGTCGTCTAGAAGAAACTTACACGAAAAACCCAAAAGCGAGCTGTTAAAAAAACAGCATAGGGATGCTCTGTCGAATTAGTCAAGCATTTGGTCCAAGATAGAATAATCTTTCATCTTTGAGGGGTGAAATGTAAAGATCTATAAGTTCTACCTATAGTCCATTTATTATAACATTAGAAAAAAGAGGCTCGCAGAAGCAGGAGTACGAAACCTTTTATTTTCAAGTTAAGTTCAAACAATTTTAATAAATAATGTATGTGCTTGTTTTGTAAGTAACAATGTACGGCATACAATAAAGCATATTCTATCTATCTACTTGTCACGATGCTTGGATAGGTACATGAAATGAAATAATTTTTAGTAACAATCAGTTTATTAAAAATAACTTTATATAAACCGACAAAATTAAAAAAAAACTCGTGCTGCCACAACTTATGAAGGGAACAGGTAACATTTTAGATTTGGTAGAGTTATAGTGACATGAAAAACGTTCCCGGTACTGTCCGCCCCTGCTTCTTTTAGATTTTAAACATTGACACGACAATATTTTATGTAAAAACTAAATAATATTAAATGAAAGCCTTGTAATTTCAGAAGGTAGATAGGTTAAATAAGTACAATTAAATGTAACTGTTGTTATTTAAATTGATTATATTTAACTCCACATCAATCTTGACTGTAATAATGTTTGTTGTACTTTTATTACTAAGTGTGCCCCTAAAAGAGCCTTTTTTAACTTCTGTCTAATGCTATAGTAAATGAACTATACCTATGTATAAATAGAATAATAGACAGGTGACCTGTGGGGATACTGCGCCTTGACTCTGCCATGAATATATCATGACTAACGAGCTTCATTAAAAACTCAACACGTTTCGCGCATCAGATTAGGTATACCTAAACACCGCTGCACTTTTGTAGGCATAGATGATTGTGTACTTCGATATTTTAAAGATTTATTGCTTCTGTGAATATTTACATAATAAGCTAACATATAAACTATAATAATATTATGTACCTACATTTATATGAAAAAATAAATAAAATAATCATAGGGCATCAAAGAATTCGTCCGCATCGCTGTCAACAGGAACAGTGCCCAAAAGGCAAATGGCTAATTCTTTGGCCAAGAAATAGGCTAGCCCTCTGGTCACGTGAAGAGTCGACTAACCGCTTGGCGATATCTCGGAAAACCAAGTGGGCACTCAGACAGCAGACCCCATGGCCAACCCCAAACGGCTCGAACATATAGGTAACTTCCAATCAGGTTTCAAAATTTTCGCCGTTTGAGGTTTTCTGCACCTGCAGCAGCCGCCCCAGCACAGCCCACCGTGCTAGGAAGATGGGATGGCGCAAGGGTGTCGACACATGTTGCATCCCACACCAAAGTTCTGCCTAACTTCCAGGGCATTATGGTCATTCCGTCTGGTCTCTTTCTATCGTCGCGTGCTAGGCCGTTGGGTTCTAACACAACTGGCACCCCGGCGGCGACAAGAGCACGACGGATGATGTCATTAATGCTGGCATGCCGTGCTATACGACCTGCACTCCTACTGCAGTATAGGCCATGGTGTCCAAGGCAGTCGACAGCTTCACTTCACTGACAGCGATGCGGAGCCCCGCAAGGAACGCCCAAACGCAGACAGGTAGCGAGCCGAAAGGTGGTGTCACCCAGCATAGTGCCTATGTATAAATATAACTAAAATATTTTAAATATCCATACTACTATTATATTTGCGAAAGTGTGTTTATCTGTCTGTTACCTCTTCACGCTTACCTAAACCGCTGAACCGATTTAGATTAAATTTGGTACAGAGATAGTCTGAGTTCCGGAAAACTAAGACAGGATAGTTTTTATTCCGATATTCCCACGGGATCGACACTTAGCGGGTGAAACCGCGGGGCGCCGCTAGATAATTATGTAATAATTGAGAAGTGTTTTTTCAAGAGTCGGTTTTTGGGACGAATTTCCTTATCGCACGTTCTACTCTGCACACGTCTTGGCGAATGACAGCTAGATCGAAAGAAGTGTACCATTTAAACCGTCACGACACTTTTTTTTCCATTTAGTTACTCTCTAACGTTGTTAAATTATTTCATAGTCTGTTATTTAATACTTATCTAATATACAGCGGAAGGAACATCGTTCCAACTGGATGTTCTACGACAACGCTCCCCATTAGAAAAAATTATAATACTGTGGGTAATTGTCTTTGGTACCATACTTACCCATCAAAACCTTACACAAGAATACACGAGATACTTGTTTTCTTGCAGCAATTTAATACGTAAATAAAATATGAACATTGGCGTTTTGTTCAAATTTTACGATAAGGTTTAAAAGTAAGTAGGTAGTAGGAAAAGTGGCTTTTCTTTAAAATCATGCAACCCATGTAAGTAGGTACCTAAAAATAAATAATGATGTGGAATTATGCCAGTTTGAATGAAATTCTATTTTTGATGCACCTTTTATTGTAAGAAAAGACTGATTGTATCTTATGATGGTTTCAGGTGACCTCTTGCCTTGACTATCCGATATTCCGATTCCGTTGAAATCTCCACTTGAAAGGAAAATGGAACTAGTCTTTTGTAAAAAAAAGTTTTTTGCAAAAAAAAAACAACCGACGTCAAAAAAAAAACACTACAAAGTGAAAAATAACTTTAATTTCGGAAGTCGGTGTCAAAAACCAAAAATGCGGAACCAACGACACCGACTTGCGAAATTAAAGTTATTTTTCATTTTCACTTTATAGTGTTCTTTTTGAAGTCGGTTGTTTTTTTTTTTGTAAAAAAGTTTTTTCCTATGTAAGTAGATAATCACTAATCACCATCTTAAGAACGCTGATTTCTGAATTTGTAAAGATATTTATAAATAAATTGTATTGAGAACACTTTTCCTACGCGTACGTATTCGTAGTAATATTAAAAATAATACACCACTCTAAACTACATAATGTGATCGAATCATCGAACTATTCATAGTTTGATGATTCGTGGGGATAGGTACTTTCATCTAACAAAATAGTAACAATATTAATAAATCACCAATGACTAACGCACATTTGATAAAACTGCACGATTACTTGAAATTATGTCTAGATAGAAGTGCTTACTTAGATTATAATGGTAGCTAAAGGTGTGAATCATCTTAATACTATTCAGTAGGTGCCTGAGTATTACTTAATTATCATTATATTATCACACTTATTATTTTGATTACATTATCTTGCATTGTATACCTACATACATAAGCACGAACTAAATAAGAACTTTGCACTTATGATTAGGGGCACCAGCACCTCGATATAAAACTAAGACTGAACCGAATATTGTTTATACACTTTACACTAAAAACACTAGCTAGTAGGTATTGTAAAAATTGCACGGTCAAATACTTTTGAAATCGCAAAATATTAACGGCGCGGGAATTCCACTCGGTACAAAGATAATACAATGATAAGCCGCCGTTTGAGAAGTACACTAATAGTTCACGCTTATTCTTGAACACTGCTGTTACGCCGTAGGTACGCGACGGCCACGTCCAACAGCAGTGTTCGATCTAAAGTACAATAATAATGTATGAAAACGCTCTAGCACAGTTCGGAGTTCTGTCGACTTCTGCCTCCCACTTAACATGTAGGAAGGAAATATTAACGACTAGGTATAGTTTTACTTTCAAGAAGTACCTACACACACTCAAGAATTTATTTTTCCTGATTTTGGAGAATGTCAAATGTCGTTTCCGTCACGTATAATATCTTAGATTTCAGAGATGATCGTCGATTACAACAAATAAATTAATCTTTGACACTGATACAGACAAGCTTGCCTAAGTAATGTTATCTCAGAGGATAATCACAGAGTTAAACGTACATGCGCCGGCAGGATAATTTTCGTCTTGAGCTCTACGAAGCAAGCTCATTGTTTTTTTATTTCTGAATGTTTAGTTGTATTTTGTTTAAAGCCAATGAGGGGGGTGCAAGAGGCACCCCCCTCGGGTGCCCCTTGCACCCGGTGCCGATGCGTGGGCAGAGAACCAGTACTTAGTCACACGTTTTGTTTCGTTCCAGTTCTTCGCAACGACTTGAGTTCGCTTGAACTAGGTGCTGAAAAATTGCTTGCTCGTAACCGCGTGTATCCTTTAAATTATAATTAGTAGATAATAATCTCATTATCTATCTATGTACCTTTTTTTTTGTTTTCGGGGGGAAACCTTCTAAAGGCGCCTGGTCTTTGGGGATAAAACCAGGGAGTGTGGGATTAGGGCACATCTAGTCGAATTCACACGAGAGCGGTTTAGGATTCAATTCCAATTTCATCCTGGTATGTAGGTACAATACATAATCAATCGAAAATAATATTCATGAGTTTTTAGTAAAATAACATCACGCCTGTATTTTCCTAAAAAATGAGTATGTCTTATCACACCATGCATTATAATTATATACCTACGTAATACTCAGTTGAGAAGTTATTGTGAACACTAAGGGGAATACACTTCATACAGGCGATATTGTAAAACATTTTAAAAGTGTAAACGGTGGAGTTTCATGTCCATTCTTCTCATACCTTATTACCATTTGGAAGGGGCTATTTTATTGTAATTTTGACGTTCAAAAGTGCCTATTATGTGCCTATTTGAAATAAATGCTTTGACTTTTCTCTGCGACAAGGCCAAACCACCCAGATGTCATCAATTATTGTAAGTACTACATTATGTTATAAGTTTCAATAATGTAACACTTCCATGTAGCACACAGCAGCAACATAACAACACGGTAGTTTGACTTTTATTGTTATCATAGTAATATTATTTTTTATGGTATATATTTCTGTTTTATATACTTAAGGTTAAGTTATAGTATATTTTACAACAATTGTACTGTTTTTTATTACAAATTAAATAAAATGAAATTGTTTATCATATAAAAAAAGTTAGGTGGAGTCGACATTTCGTAAGTGACTACCCCTGAGTAGGAATGGCGAAACAACCTCAGGGTCAAATTTTCTTTTAAAGTTCAGACATTAAATATATCTATAAACAAACCAAAATTTGGCAGCCCTAACAATTTAATATGAAATAGGTATACAAACATTTTTAACTTTTACAGAACAAAGAATTTTGATTTTACTAATGATGCCAAAAACGGGAAGAATTTCACTTGGTCCCCTAATGTGTAATTTCTAAAGTTTTACTGTAGATTGTTATACAAGTGGCTAAAATGGAGTGAAATGAAACAAAACAATATTATTAGTTTTTGTGTTTAACAATTACAAATTTTGTTCAAACCCTCCCCTATTTCTGATACAAGCGCGACATCTTCGTCGGATTTCTACGTAGCCTGGGGTGTTAAAAACTAAAATATTTGAAATTCTTGAAAAAACTACAATAAAAGTGATATAAAAAAGGAGACTGTTAAAATTTGTATGGGAAGTGGTCTATGATCCAATAGCGATACTATAGAGGTATTTTGTGGGAATACCTCAACTATACCCTTGTGCAAAGGGGCATCAAAATCTAACCCGGCAGTTTTGAGAAAAATAATACTTTAAAATTCACATTTCTTGCTACCCTTTGAAACGTTTTTAAAATAAAAATGTTATTATGAAATTATGTATTCTATTAAATATTATATTTCTCAAAACTGCCGGGTCAGATTTTGATACCACTTTGCACAAGGGTATAGTTGAGGTATCCCCACAGAAATATCGTAACAATATCGCTATTGGTTCATAGACCACTTTTTAATGTTATCATGAAATTATTTATTCTAAAATATTATTTGTCAAAACTGCCGGGTCAGATTTTGTTGTCACTTTGCACAAGGGTATAGTTGAGGTATCCCTGCAGAAATATTGTAATAGTATCGATATTAGTTCATAGACTACTTTTTTTTAATGTTATCATGTAATTATGTATTCTAAAATATTATATTTCTCAAAACTGCCGGGTCAGATTTTGTTGCCACTTTGCACAAGGGTATAGTTGAGGTATCCCCGCAGAAATATCGTAACACTATCGCTATTGGTTCATAGACTACTTTTTAATGTTATCATGAAATTATGTATTTTAAAATATTATATTTCTCAAAACTGCCGGGTCAGATTTTGATGCCACTTTGCACAAGGGTATAGTTGAGGTATCCCCACAGAAATATCGTAACAGTATCGCTATTGGTTCATAGACCACTTTTTAATGTTATCATGAAATTATGTATTCTAAAATATTATATTTCTCAAAACTGCCGGTCAAAACTGGTCAGATTTTGATGCCACTTTGCACAAGGGTATAGATGAGGTATCCCCACAGAAATATCGCTATTGGTTAATAGACCACTTTTTAACAGTCTCCTTTGTGAACCTTTAGGTGAAGGTATCTTTTTAAGGCCCACAGCCAAACCTTCTACACGTGCAGCTGTGGGTGAAGTATACGCAGAGGGCCTACAACGTCTTACGCGTTCATTATAATAATTGATTTAGCATGTTGACGGGGCTTCCGCGCTTCTGCAGCGCTTAGCAGATGTTCACGGGAGCCAGTGTTGATGATTTTCATGCTATAATGAGAAAGAGGGCGGCGTCAATAATGGGTAGCTTGCACAGAAGCTCCAACAGCATCCTAAAGACATTGTTTGACAAGGTGAACAGCCCCTTTATTAAGCATTGGGTGCAGAGGCACGTGCCAACGTGTTGAGCCACGTAAGTAGCTATTAGTTGGCGATAGGTTGGTTTGTATGTTTTACTAACGTAGTTTTTAAGTCGTTGTTACTAATAATATATGGATTTTATGTATTTTTATGTGTGATCAGCAATAAACGATATTATTAGGTATTTAGGGTCTTCAAACTAAATATGTAGGTATTTCCTAAATGGGTCTATCGACAAACCCCCTTGTTTGACTAACCCTCCGTCTAACACCCTGTATATTCTTTAATTCGGACTCAGAATCCATATAGTATTAGTAACAATTACTTAAAAACTATGTTAGTAAACTTTCACAAACTAAAAAGGACGTGGGGACACACAATGGCACGTGCCTCCGTAGTCGTACCCAGTCCCTTATAAAGGGAATTAGGACAAAAAAACAATTGCTGTCTGATGTAACACAGCAATTGATTACGATTTGGTCTCGTGTTGATAAGCATCAAATTATTTATTAACCGCCCCTTCAGGTCCAGTACCTACCTACCTACACAGTACACTTGAGAGATGACAAACACATTCATCACATTTAACGTACCTAATAGTGACAACATTTGAAATTATTTGAAGCGACTTTGTGAGTCACGCACTTATCTTAGCCTGACTCAAACACCTTATCATGAAAGACAAGTTTAGATTGCCTGAGTCCTGTTTATCTTAGCATAATCAGTTTATAATGTTGGAGGCCTGTGTCCCACTGCAGGGACACAGGCCTCCTCTCTGTGAGAGCGAATGGGCTAATTATAATTCACCACGCGGGCCCAGTGCGGGTTAGTAGATGTCATGTGTTCGAAGTTTTGGTTCTAGGACATGCCGGTTTCCTCACGATGTTTTCCTTCACCGTTTTTAAAGCTGTGGTGATGAAATAATTTACACAAAGTAAACATTACTGAGTCACAATTTACTATGACTCTGACGAAAAAAGAAACATTGTACTATGACTCTCTGAGTATCGCCTAACTTCTGGGATGATGGTTGGAAGACTTTAAAACTCTTTTTGTAGTTAGTGTACCGGTTAAGGCTAGCCTGTGGGGTAATTGCGTAACACGCGGAATGGCTTTCGTTTTGACAGTTCAATAACATTCATTGCGTTATTTACGTTGTTGAGCAGACATATTTTTCGAACATATAAAGTAATGGATTAGCAATATCCTTCAAAAAAAACTTTTTTACAAAAAAGTCGGTTGTTTTTTTTTTGGAAAAAAGTTTTTATTTTTCACTTTTTAGTTGTACCTACCCCACACAAATTCAATTAACACTAGTGCACTGAAGAATTGAAGACACCGACTGAAAGAATCATCAAAATTCGCATAGAAATGCCGGAGATGCAGTACATTTATGCATATAACTTCGTACACTTCGTACATAAGAATAATTACCTAATGTATTATACATATACAAAACCTTCTTGAAAGTATGTAGATCACATTAATGAAAGAATTATCAAAATCGGTTCGTTAGTTTTTGAGAAAATCGTGGACATACAAACATACATACATACATACGGGTCGAATACAGAACCTCCTTTTTTTTGAAGTCGGTTAATGATTCAGATTGTGATTGATAGTGTGTTGCGCAATTAGGGTGCTGCTCTCTCTCTCTTTCTCTCTACCATGTCATTGGATACTAAAGAATAGGAGAATGGTTAGCATTGTCATTCGTTTGAGTATTTCTGTCACATGTTGGTTCGAGTTTTACGAAAATAGCCGATACCTATCCTAATATCCTGGTACCTAAGTGCTGCACGGCACGCGTCAGCGGCAACCGCAGCCGTCGACACGCGTCGGGGAGTACGGTTGGTCGCCATCATCATCAGCCTATAGCACTCCACTACTGATGCAGTCTCTCCTATTGCACGCCGTTCAACGTTTTTTTTTTACATCTAAAATTACACTATACCATCACCACTATACATACATACTATGAAAATAGAAAAGATAATCACTGCCTGGACTTCTGAATTAGGCCACAAATTATACGTTTAGTCCTTTCTGATTTAGGGTATGCCAAAATATTTTGGATAAGTCCAACATCCCACATATTCAGTTTAAACTCCCTAGCCAAAGATTCCCTCAACTCAACTTGATTTTCGCTTGAACCGCTATCTCTCAACAGGCAAGAGGTTTCATAAGATTGGAGCCCCCGGAATATTATACCGGTGGATTTTCGAAACGGAGCAGTAAGGGTACTTTAATCGATGCAACTACTGGAAAATCGTCTTAGAAGAATGTCCTCAACTTTTTGATTAATTGCTTACTGCATAGGTACACAGACTTTGTAATCAATGGCTACCTAGCTTGTGAGCAAGAAAATGGGCAATATAATTAAAAAGTTTTATTTGAGCCGCCTTGTTTCAGTCGTTTTAATTGAGGAGCCTTGGCTTAAACGTCCTGTAACTTTTGGGCCTACCAAATTGGCTAACTTACGACTAAATAATATATACGTATTCGCGCTTAACTGTCAGAGATGGCTCCTCAATCCACATGGACCCTCTGAAACAACGTCAACACATGTATGATATAATAATAATTATGTTTTATGCACGGCATGTTTGTGACAAGTCTTTTAGAAGACTTGACGAAAACAAGTATCGTAACTTGTTTATGTCTGTGAACGCGGTGTTAGAAATATAGCCAACTTTCTTGTACCGAAATAATAGGTATTTAGCGTTTGTGCATCAACTCTGCCTGGATACGGACGTACTACACGTCCCGTAGCTCCTCGTGTTTCTACGTATCTGCTACGAGAGGCTACGAGCCTGTAATGGATCTCGATCTGCTACGCGTCTACTACGCCTCTGCTACACATTTTCTACGAATTTGTGACGAATCTGCGTTTGCTACGCCTCAGCTACGCATAGTGCTACAAATCTGTTACGAGTTTGCTACTCCGCTGCTACGCCTCTGCTACGCATGTTGCTACGCGCCTGCTACGTACGCGTCTGCTACGTGCCTGCTACGCAACTGCCATGCCGCGTCGACGCTGTACACGCTAAAACGTGTCTAAAGTGAAGATAGCAAAATGAGAGCTCCTGTATCGAGCTTTGGACCTTATGCTTGAGCGTCGCACTTGCAACTGTGAAGGCGAAATCGTGAACGATATGATATTCAACCTATTTCACACACAACGCGTAAATTGGTTACCGCCAAGAAGAAATACAGTTTATAGTCAATTGGTATGATATGAGCTTCTTAAGTTGTAAATAGAGTCGTCGTCTACCGCTTAACTTCTCAATTTATTATGGAAAATTCTGATAAATTTTAAGTAGGTAGTTGAAGAAAAGAAACGGTTATTATTATAATAATGGTTGATAATGTTCTGTAGTTTTTGCGATATTTTTGGTTGTTTTGAGTTTAGTAACTTCGCTGACTTTCATCATCATCATCATCATCATCAGCCTATAATGTTCCCACTGCTGGGACACAGGCCTCCTCTCTGTGAGAGGGAGTGGGCCGTAATCCACCACGCGGGCCCAGTGCGGGTTGGTAGATGTCACATGTCTTTGAATTTTTGGTTCTAGGACATGCCGGTTTCCTCACGATGTTTTCCTTCACCGTTTTGAGAGCAGTGGTGATGAAATAATTTACACAAAGTAAAGCGCCTGTCTGGGTTCGAACCTACGACCTACAACTCGTAAGTCGCGGCCGATACCACTGGGCCACCACTGCTCTCACCACTGGGCCACCACTGCTCTCACCACTGGGCCACCACTGCTCTCCACTCGCTGACTTTACTGTTTTTTTAATAGGTACTATGAATTTGGTACAAACTTACTTTTACTGCCAGTAAAATAAATATTATGTATGCGTAAATATTCATCCCGACTATGAAAACCTTCACGCAAGTGGCCGCCCACATATGTCCAAGTACTGACGTGATATCATTGTACCCAATGAAGACGATTTCGCCGCATAGTTCGATTCCAATCGAATATGATGTGTCTGATATATATTTATATACAGTCAAGTATGAGCGGAATCAGAGTCCACTGCAATAAGTAGCAAGTGTCTTGTTTACCTACATACAGTAGCATCGCACTTCCGCGGCTGGTGCTACCTACTTACGTAAAGTGCGCCTGCGCCGCTTTCCCGTAGGTACCTATTGTCATTAGAAACAATGTATTTGTAGATAACAAGGTCTATGTATGGTGCAAACACCCATCATCAAGCTGTGTTAATATGCGGTCATATCCAGGGTAGCCCGCGATATTCAATTTTTCTTAGGTACCTACGTTTTTTGCAATTTGCAGGTTTTACGAGTACCTATATTGATCAAAATATGATTTGCAACCGTAACATTATACAAAATGAAATTGAAAACTTGCGCCAAATCGGAATAGGAGGTGCAGTAACTGCTACATAATCATTCATCTTCATCATCGGCCTATATTGCAGTCCACTGCTGGACATAGGCCTCTCCTATTGCACGCCATTCAACTCAATTTTCGGCAACTCTCATCCAGCTGCTACCAGCCATCCTGCGAAGATCGTCACTCCACCTAGCCTGAGGGCGTCCTACCATACGTTTACCGATTCTTGATCTCCACTCAAGTAGGTACACGTCTACCCCAACGGTCATCGGTTCTATGGCTAATATGGCCGGTCCTTTGCCACTTCAGATTGCTTATTCTGTTAACTATGTCGACAACTTTGGTTCTCTGCCGGATCAGCTCGTTGCGAATTCGATCCCTCAGTAGAGAGACTCCATGCATAGCCCGTTCCATAGCTCGCTGAGCGACCTTGAATTTATGGACCAGCCGTACCGTAAGGGCCTTATCATACTAGCGGATTGCGAGCGTCCTCAAAGCGGAGCGGGCGCGCAATGAACACGCGTCGCATGCGCAGCGTATTCGTTGCGGATGCGCAACGAGATCGCCGCGAATGTTACTATGTGTGTGTGGACGCCATTGTTACAGAGTGTATTGTACGTCGTTAACTTGCTACTAAACACGCGACGAAAACGTTGTGAATTTGCCACGCGTCCGCGCCCGCCCCGCCCCGCAGCCGCTCGCAAACCGCTAGTGTGATAAGGCCCTAAGTGTCCACATTTCGGCTCCGCAAGTCATAACTGGCAGGACGCACTAATTGAAGACCTTTAGTCTTTAAGCTCTGTGGAATAAGCGAAGAGAAGACTCGACGAAGCTTCACAAACGCTGCTACATAATCATTATAAATTATCATTTCCCAAATATAAATTCTTGAAAAAAATCGTATAATTATCGTCTTACTATCACGACGACGACAATTACAAATGCAATCCAAGTAGACACGAATAATCATCATCCAGAAAAAAAAATATCATAAGAAATAAAAAAATTAAAGTATAAATATTAGCGCGCGCCCGAAAAGCAGGCTATTCATCGCAGAGTTCACAACATGAAAAGCAAGTTGGCAAAGCGTTGAACTAGCGATATGTACCTAATTTTGACCGTTGTCCGTTCCTACAAAAAAAAGAATTAGATGTTCTAATTTGGAGCACCTATTCAATTTCATCCAGTATGTATCTACTATATTCAAATCATCAAGGGGGCAGTGGTGGCCCAGTTGTCAGGCGCGGTCCGAGAGGGGGGGGGGGGCTTGGGGGGCCCCCCATGGACATGTACAAAAACATTAAACATAGGCCATGGGGTGTGCCGACAGAAGTAAAAACTATGAAACGACACTGGGTTTTTTAACGCGCTTAAAAATGGAAGCCTGTTATAAAATATAGAATGTAGGATGCAAGAGCCCAGCCGCCGCGGGAGACGCTCCGGGCGTCAGGAGCCGCGTGACGACTCCCGGCCACCGTAGGCGCGGCGGGCCTGCGGACGGAGGGTAATGGGTAGCTCACCGTCCGATCAGGACCAGGCCCGTGCCGAACGGCGCGTATGTGTTCCACGCGCGCCTCAAAGAGATGTCAGCAAAAAGGAAGGAGCCTGCCAGGGCCGAAGCCTGCCGGGGGTGCGGGATTGGCCGAAAGGGTTACCGCTACCCCGGAACATAAAGGGCTAAGGAAGGAACACGGGTGGGTTTGAGTCAGTAACAGTCTGACACTCCCTTCCGTTCCACCCAGAGCGGGAGGGGTCATTTGATGATTTCCCATCCATAAAAAAAAAAGGATGCAAGAGCGAGCGAAGCAAACTCGGCATATTGGGCACCCCACTCATAGGTTTGAAAGGCTTAAGTTAAGACCAGATTCCAAAACCTACACTGCTGTGAAACGAGTTTAAACTTTTCGTCATAATTCGATAAAGTAGGTAAGTTCTCTTTCTGTATTATGGTCAAAAGAAAACAGAACCTATTTCCAGGTGGGGTGCTAAATTTTCAGGCTCGCTTCGCTCGCTCACACTCTATTGATTCTTAAGCTTTTCTCCTTAATTCGATAAAGCAAGTAAGTCCTTTTGGAATAATCAAAAGTCCTTTTGGAATAATCAAAAGAAAATTGAACCTATCCGAGAGAGTGCAAAATTATCGAGCTCGCTTCGCTCGCTCTTGCATTCTTCGTTCTCGTAGTTGCTTGCGCTTGCCTGCATAAGTCAACAATGTAACTCCTATTTCTGCTTGAAAATATAAAACAAAATTTAACCAAACCGAAACGGGTTGTTAAAATTTTCGAGCTCGTTTCGCTCGCTCTTCCCACTCTACACAATCTAATCCCCAAAGGGTTAGGCAGGGGTGTACCTTCATATAGTACTTACAACCCATTTCGCCAGTTAAAGTCCCATGTCATAGGGGGTGAGCCTCCTGCCACATACCGGGCACAAATCCAGACTCTTGGCTAAACCAATTAACACTTTATTCAACCTAGAATTGAACCCAGGACTTCATGCTCTGCAGTAACGCTTGCGACCACTAGACCGTCAAGGAGATATATCTCCCTTATTAACATTCCTCGACACCCATGATGACCCTCCCCAAAATCTTGGGCTGCGACCGCGACTGCCAGTTGTAATGGACTTAAGAGTTGTAGTTGTGTCGTGGGTTCGATCCCAGGCCTCCTATATATTTGCGGAAGGATCGTACGTTCCCGCGACCCCGGGTAGGTGTGAGATTGAACACGGGATGGTTTTTAGTCAGTAAGAGTATGACAGACCCTTCCGCACGCCCCAGGGCGAAGGACATCCATGAGGATTTTCCACCCCGGAAACAAAAAAAAAACGCCTCCTATGCAAGGTTATTGGAAAAAGAATACACCAACAACCTCTTAAGAGGTCATTGTACTCATCATTACCTATGAACAACTTTTACTATGGGACCAAACCCGAAATCGCGAAAAAAATCAGCTGTTCCCTACATTTACGTTCGTATAACTCGTCAAAATGTAGGAAACAGTTGATTTTTCTTTCGCGATTTGCCTTTTGCCTTCATAACCTCTTAACAGGTTGTTGGTGTTTTTCCAATGACCCTGTATATATGTCGTG
The DNA here is from genome assembly GCA_947508005.1 of Amphipoea lucens. Taxonomy (NCBI): domain Eukaryota; kingdom Metazoa; phylum Arthropoda; class Insecta; order Lepidoptera; family Noctuidae; genus Amphipoea; species Amphipoea lucens. The sequence goes on from OX382358.1 coordinate 11,899,464, forward strand.
GCCAGATCATAGAATTGATCATTTCATGAAGTGTTCGGTCATTTCATGACATGGTTGTGTATCATGAAATGGCCAGCTAAGATTGACCATATCGTTTAAAAGTCAACGTTTAATGATATATCATTCGACGTTTGGCTATATCATGAATTTAGGGTACGCATAATACTAAACGACGTCAGGTGCACCCCGAGGTTCGGTTTGGTTAGGTTCCTTTAAACCCTGCAGGCAGAAATAGGAGCCCCGCGCGGCGGGGCTCCGTTGAACTGACGTCATCTACATCTACACTAATAATATTATAAAGAGGAAAGATTTGTATTTTTGTATGTTACGAATAAACGTAAAAACTGCTGGACCGATTTCAAAAATTCTTTTACCGTTAGAAAGCTACATTATCACTGAGTAACATAGGCTATATTTATTACTAAAAAAAATTAGGGATCCTTAGAAATTCCTACTAAAACCAACCCAAGGTGTAAAAAAAATAGCCATAAAATGTCTTTCATCGCATGCGCTGCGGAAAGTATTGCGAAGAACAAAAAAATGTTCTACAATATTATAGAACATATCAATATCTACAAAAAACTTCGCGATACCATATGTCCAACTATTGTAGTTATGTCACTATAACTACTTTATTGCATTTTAAAAGTTGATAGAATTGCCGATCAAAATCAGACCATGTTATTTATACCTTTGTATTAATTCTTATCCAAATAAATTATTTTGTATTCAAGACTGTGTCAATACCTGTTGATTACTTTTTGAATTATTGAAATCGGACATTCCATTCAAAAGATATTACGAAATTAAAAATGTCAGTAGAAAAAAAAAATACACGCCGACGACACGCCGCGCCGCGCGCCGGTGCGTGTTGCTCCACGCAGCCACAGAATACCACGTAGCGCAGCGATAAAATGCTCGTGTCCACAGTGTTTGTAACAAAACTCCTCTGAAACGGCTTGACCGATTCTTATGAAATTTTGTGTGTATATTCAGTAGGTCCAAGAATAGGACGTAAACTATGTTTTATTTTATTTTAACTACTACTATTGTTCGTTTAGGGTAGGGGTAGGGTAGGAGTAGGGTAGGAGTAAGGTCGGGGTAGGGTAGGAGTAGGAAAGGGGTACGGTAGGAGTAGGGTTGGGGTAGGGTAGGAGTAGGGGTAGGGTAAGAGTAGGGTAGGGGTACGGTAGGAGTAGGGTAGGAGTCGGGAAGGGGTAGTGTACAAGTAAGGTAGGAGAAGGGTAGGGGTAGGATTAGGGTAGGAGTAAGGTAGGACACCACGCGAACGAAGTCGCTAAATTTATGCTTTAGAATATTATGCTTAATCATTATTATGATTAGAGTAATTATGCGTAAGCTGTTATGCGAAAATATAATTAGGCGAAACAAAAGTATGCCAAGTTATAGTAGGTCTTAAAATTTTAAGCAAATGGATAGGGAACCCACAGAGGAAACCGACATCAACGCCTCTACCGGAGGATATTCTAATTATTTTACGATATGATCACCAATGTTTGGCCACATCATGAAGTAGTCGTGCGTTTAACTGTTCATATCGTCAAACGTTGAGTAATCATTGATCTGGCCAGACCACATCATGATGTGGCCAATAGACAGTGAAACATTTCATGAAATGCGACCATTTCATGAAATTCTCGAGCATTTCATGAAGTGAGCAAATCTACGATATGGCCACGACATATATAAATGTACTCTGTGGTCTAGGCACAGGTGCTTTACTGTGTGTAAATAATTTAATCACCACTGCTCTCAAAATGGTGAAGGAAAACATCGTGAGGAAATCGGTATGTCCTAGAACCAAACATTCAAAGACATGTAACATCTACCAACCCGCAATGGGCCCTCGTGCTAGATTATAGCCCATTCCCTCTCGAAGAGAGGAGGCCTGTGTCCCAACAGTGGGAACATGATAGGCTGATTATGATTATGTAATCATCAATACAAGCTACCTTAGCGCATCCCCGTTAAGGATAAGGGTATAGTGTACTGTAAGGAGGTCACAAATAATATCTAGGGAAATCCATACTAATATTATAAATTCGAAAGTAATTCTGTCTGTCTGTCTGTATGTTACCTTTTCACGCCTAAACCACTGAACCGATTTAGATGAAATTTAGTATAGAGTTAGTTTGAGCCCCGGGAAAGGACATATGATAGTTTTTATCCCAATATTCCCACAGGATCGAAATTTATGCGGGTGAAACCGCGGGGCGCAGCTAGTACGAAATAAAGCAAATTATAATGATGTAATCTACAATGTAATACTTATGTCCAAAATTAACTTTTACCACATAATAGGCACACATTATTTACTATAGGTACATTAACAACAAATGATAACTTTGAAACAGCTGGTTACAATATTTATTGCCACCTATAGTGCGCATACGCTCTGTTTGCTTCACACAATCGATGCAAGTCCTGTTTTCTTTTAACAACTTTCCCAGTATTGTTGGCAGCATCAAGGAGTTCCCACGCAAATTGTTTTGGGAAATGGACTGTTCTTTCCTTTTCGTATGTAGCTTCTAACAGCCATTTAATAGCCAGGAACAAAGACCTCTTCTCAGTAATGGGGCCTGGAACCTGCAAAGAAATTTAACCATAGCTGGTGAGTTTGTCCGTTATTTGATATCATAATATAGGAAGACCATACTAGATAGTGAGTGAACCAGTTCTGAGTAAAAGGAGAAACCATGACATAATCACAAGAGAAGTGTTGTGTAATCCTGCCATCACCATTTCATAAAGAACTTAATAAATTTTCATAATTATGACATGTTGCTTTACCCAGCAGTAGGACAATATATTATGTAATTTAACAAAATATTAACTAGCTTCTGCCCGCGACTTCGTCCATGTGAAATGCCTTGTTTTATTATGAAATATATCCTATGACACTCGGCAATACTGTATTCTCCCATTAGTGAAGGAATTTTCGGAATCGGATCAGTAGTTCCGCATATTACCCCCTACAACCTCACAAACTTTATCTCTTTTATAATATTAGTATAGATGACATTAGTAAATGTCTTTGCTTATAGACAATGTTTACCTGATATGTAATACCTCCTCTCTTGATAGGTTGAAGTTGAAGAAGTGGCTTGGAGTTCTCAATAGCTTTGTGCAGGATTTTCTTTGGATCTAGCTCTATTTTAGCCTTCGCCTCGGGTGTTGATGCCAAGTGGTAGCGTTCAATCTGTGACCTCTTGATATTTTCAAATGACTTCTCAACAAGACTGCGAGCCAACTGTTTTTTTCCCATTTCCATGACATGGTTGATAAGTTTGCTGAAATAGAGAGATGATATCTATTATTAAGGATTGCGTAATCAGCCTATAATGTTGCTACTGCTGGGACACAGGCGGCCTTTTAATGAGAGGGAGTAGGCCGTAATACGCCATGCAAGCCCAGTGCAGGTTGACAGATGTCACATGTCTTGGAATTTTTGGTTCTAGGACATGCCGGTTTCCTCACAATGTTTTCATTCACCATTTTAGGACCAGTGGTGATGAAATAATATATATAGTAAGTATTGATTATAGAAATGATTATTTTCCAAAATGTATCTTAAAATGTATAAAAAGTGTTGTAAATACTTACTTTACCAACGGGTCATGGTAAACAGAACTGGTTTCATATACAGCTGGAGGCCTCACAGGTAAGGCAGCTATCTTACTCAATTCTGAACTTTCTATAAGTTTTGCTTGATCTTCTTTCCTAAAGACTGGATTTTGAAAAAAGTCTGGGAAAGTGGTGGGTCTTGAATATTCTCTGGATTGTAGTATCCCTGAAATTCTACAATACAATATATGAGTGAGTTGGCCTGCAGGTTATACTATATGATATTTCATTATGGACTAAGTAGCACAGGTTAAACATTTAAAGTATGATTACCTACTGTACAGACACTTCAATTGATTTGGTACTCCTGCAGCATTATTATTATAACCCCAGGCAAGGCAAAAGCTTAACTTCCCTCTTTCCAATTTTGCCAGTCTAAGGGAAGGTTCACATCTGACGGAAGATGCGTCGGGCGTAACATCGATTGCGTCTATTTATTCGCTCGACGCACTAACGCATCATCGGTTGAGTGTGAACGGTCAAGTGTTTTTCTATACATTTGTCTGTTCTGGCGTTACGCGACCGATAATACGCGACGCATCTTCCGTCAGATATGAACCTTCCCTAAATGCAATTGTGGGCCAACCTTTGAAAATTATCATCTCATCTAAGACGACCCGCTGACCCATCGGAGGATTAGAATCTTTATATATCTACCTACCTAATTAGAACAAAAAATTAATGCAGGCGTTGTACATTGAAATTGGTAAGAAAAACAAAGACTGACTATATCAGTTACTTTAAAAGTTGTGCTGGTAATCACTTGAGCTATAATGAATTACCGAGTTGTCATATGATTGTGATGTTAGTTTGTATAACAAAACTCTTTGAAGGCGAAGCTATGGAACCTCCATAGATAAATGGCACAATACTCCAAATAATAAAAAGAATAGTAGTCCCACTTTTTGATATATATTATACTCCTGTGCATAGAGGAAGAATTTTAAATTTGAAAAAATGTCTTAGATATAATTTTACTTATAATTCTACATTTCTATGCCTCTTAATCCAATTACTTTAATATGTGATAATTAACTTACCTAGGAAGCAAATAAGAAGATGGGTACCACGGCATACATTTATTTAAAATCCGGATATTATTAGCCATGTTTCTTGTTATATTTAGTTTAAAATTACAAATAATCCAGTCGAGCTCGAAATCATTTCATAACCCTACTTTTTGTTTTTACGATGAAGTTTCTATATTTGACTTTTGACTTGACACAGATCATAGACTATACACTTATAAAACACAGATGCCGCGTTCCGAGTTAGGACTGTAATCGATATTATCGATTTGAGCGTGCTTAAACCTAATTCGGTACGGGTTTAAGCACGCTCAAATCGATAATATCGATTACAGTCCTAACTCGGAATGCACCCAGAGAGGGAGAGCACATTTGTCAAATAGGGCTGTCAATAGAGCCAACTTGTATTATACCGCAGGGTCAAATTATACAAAATTACACACGTTGTACAGACAACGGTTTTTTGTAGTACAACTTGCACTAGACTTTATATTACTGTTTTTTGAAGTGGCATAATAAATCTTTTGGCCTTTTCGTATTACTGTGAGATTTTTAAAATGTACAGTGAGTTGCCATCGCCGGTGACTAAATTCACTGCGTGTATACCTAGCATTACACACCCCACTTCTCAGGTTATTGCCATGGGCAAAGGACAGTCGGATGATTATGTACAGACGCCAGCACATCAACCATTGAGATAGGAAAAACATGGAGACGCCGCGTTATTCTATACATACATTTGCTTATACAAATATGAGTGAAATATGATTCAGAATGTGAAATATCGTTTTGTTTCATTCTTTCCAATATGATAATCGTATTTGAAAAAAGAGACAACAATATTTTAAGTTGTTGCTCATTATGGCAAAATTTTGTCGTGACGTAGTGACAGCTGTAGGTAAGTGCCGTAAAAGCCCTTTGTTCTCATATTATTACATTCGCAAAATATTATATTCGCAAAATATTATATTCTCGAATTATTATATTCTCAAAATATTAGAAGTACAATCAAACACAGTGAAAAATAAAAATGTATTTATTTAAATCAAAATCTCTTTATTCCAATACCTAGGCATCATGGAAACACTTTCGAACGTATCTAATACAATTTTAAAATAAAAAATAATTGCTGTATCATACAGTATTGCAAAATTATTTGCATTTATCATTAATAAAATATAATTAATACAAAATTTATTCCCAATAAATATTTTTCACAATGTCACATTATCACTGACCTCTATTACCCTAGAGTAAATATGTTCTGTGATTATTACCACTGGACAGGCTGTTCCAAGCGTTTGACAGCAATTTTTTTGTGTCTATTTGAAGCGCCACTAGCGAGTGTTCAGAGAACTAATTTTGACATATATTACATTTTGGTTGGGTTGTTCCAAACAATGTAAACGAAACATCGAAGCAATGTGTGGGATACATAGCAGCAGCCTAATTGCGGAACGCCAAATCGTCAAAATGATTCTGATCAGTTGGCTTCATTTCTATCACAATTGGCTTCATTTTACGATTTTCGAATTGCGAAACTCTAGTTTCTGCGCAGGGCCTTAACGTTCATAATTGGTTTCATAATAAACTAGAGTTTCGTAATTCGAAAATAGTAAAATGAAGCCAATTGTGATAGAAATGAAGCCAACTGATCAGAATCATTTGACGATTTGGCGTTCCGCAATTAGGCTGCAGGTTTTGTGATTAGATCTATCAAGAACAAAATTACATGTATTGATTGTTTGAGCGCTTGTGAATCAATACCGTCCGATGCCATATCTGATCGACGAAACGGTATCGCACTAATTATTCAAAAAAATAGAGGTGGACTAACTATTCCATCACAAAGCGTCGTTTCTATACGTTTGTTAGTGGAATCACTTTTTCGACAAGCAAGCATGCAAAAAGACCAATGGGAAGCCGCCGGTGGAAAAAATATTTCCGGCAGTTCTCACAGCAAAAGTTATAAAAGGATTGCTACCAAAATCAAATACTTTGTTTCCAGAACTACGCGTTCATTTTTTGGAAACAATGATGTTTGAAACTTTAAATAGTCATTATGATGTATTAATTAAACAAATCATATTTAAGTATATTGATGTTAGAATTTTTGCAACAACGAAAAATTACTCTTTGTCAATTACAGATCAAAGTATACGAAATTTCTTAACCCGTCAAATAATTTGGGCACGTCAGTAATTAAAATCGCTTATGCTGTTAGGAAGATAAGGCAGTTAACAGATGTAGAAACCGCGCGTTTAGTCTATTTTAGCTACTTTCACAGCATTATGTCGTACGGCATTTTACTATGGGGTCGAGCTGCTGACATTGAATCCATCTTTATTTTGCAAAAGAGAGCTGTTAGAGCCATTTTAATCTACGCCGCCGCGAATCTCTCAGGGAACTATTTAAAAGGATTAATATTATGACGGTAACTTGCCAATTCATTTATGAAAATATTATGTATGTAAGAAAAAATCTACATCTTTTTAATAAAATAAGCGATAAAGAAATAAAGATAAAATACATCAACCATTTTTCAGATTGGCCAAAGTACAGCGGGTTATAGCAATTAGCTGACCCCCCTAAAAATTACTCGATTTTGCACCCTCCTCTCATAACATTAAAGGTTATTCAATATGTATGAGTTAATCGGACTAACACTACTCGATGAACAGAAACAATAAATAATTTTGATACGCAAATTTGAGCTTTAAGATGTTGGTGTTAGATCATTTACTATGTATGGGTATTTATTACGCAATTTTCATTTTTAATCAGCAAGACTTAAAGGTTAGGTTAATGTTGTGATAATTTGTGTCATTGCTACTAATACCTTATTTCATCTATCTTACTCAAGTTAATCTGGTGTCGTGGTTCATGCGTAAGGCTGAGACGTGCAAGATGCGAGTTCAAATCTAGTCTCATGTTTAATTTTGTTTTCAATATATAAATTGTTCGTTAAGTATTTCTTGTAGGGCATGCAAAACCGGTTTTCCGGTTTTGCGCAAAACCGGAAATCGGCCAAAATTTAACGATTTTTGAAAACCGGTTTTGAGAGCCAAAACCGGAGCTCAGCTCCGGTTTTGTCAACATTTTTTTCGAAGTAATGTTATTTTGTAGTTCGTCTTCAAAGTTACAAAAATGTTGATTTTTTTGGTTATTGTGGGTGGCTGTGTTTAATATTTGAAGATGCTGATTGTGTTTTCTATGTTTTAGACTTAATAGGTACCAAAGATACCAAAAACTTACTTGTTGTTGATTTGATCTCAGTTAATTAATCTTTATACTATTATAAGTTCATTGTTATCTGTACAATTATTATGGTTTGGATTAAAAAAAAAAGTAAAAAAACTAAAACCCGACTACGACAAAAAAAAACGACGCTGAAAAAGTATGAAACAAGATTTTCATACTTCGAACAGAACATAAAGAAAAGCCGTAGTCACACGTTATTAAAGTGTTTCGGTTGGTACCTATAACGTGTGACTACGGTTTTTCTTTTTGTTCTGTTCAAAGTATAAAAATCTTGTTTCATACTTTTTCAGCGTCGTTTTTTTCTTGTCGTAGTCGGGTTTTAGTTTTTTTACTTTTTTTTATTTAAACAATTTTGGTGTTAAATTTAACACAAGACTTTTGTCCGCTAGAGGGCGTCGCTTTAAATTTGAGCAATATTTTGGAAATGTACAAGTGAAGCCCTTTCAAATGATACCAAACATGGCGTATTTATCTCAATTTTTATTTTTAACACATTACTTTTTGTCCACTAGAGGGCGCCGTATCGAGTTATGTGCAACGTCACGTAGCCTATGTTCAGCGGACAATTAAGACGGTTCTAACGATACCTCATATGTCGAGTTCCGATAAGTAGATTAGGAGCTATGAGGGAACAGATGAACATACTCATACTCACATACATACATAGCCTGTTAAAATCATAACCCTCCTTTGGCTTTGCCGTAGTCGGGTAAAAAGAAATGTATCATACAATTTGTTTTATTTGTAGACTTAGTGGGTATTTAAAAAAAATGGTGTTTCTTTTTAAATTATACTACATTCGATTTTTTTTGCTAAAACCGGACCTAGCTCCGGTTTTCGGTTTTGGTCCCAAAAAAACGATGTTCAAAACCGGTTTTGATGACTTTCCGGTTTTGCATGCCCTAATTTCTTGCATTATTGTAAAGAACAAGCATATCAATTAAGTTGATAAACGATAAACGTTTCACCTTTTTCAATAAGTGGGTAGTTCGACGTCAATATGCGTATTCAACAAAAACTGCTATTGAAATGATTTTAGGAATATGGGGTAGAAGAATAAATTGAACAAGACATTCTATGCACAAATAGCAGTGAATACGCACGAACATTTTTATATTGCCTTACTAAGTTGCGAAAATCCACGCCTTTTTATTAATTATTATTATCGGTTTTGATAGTTTAATCGTCATGTCTCAGTTGAGTGATTATTTAAAATACAAAATATTGTATTTGCATAAGGAGAATGTTGGTATTAAAGCGATTGCTAGGAAACTTAATATAGCGGTAAGTGTATTCTTTTTTATACTTCCTTAATTCGTTAGTTGGCTTAAAAACGTGAGTATAGAATAATGGAAAATTAACTGTTTCATTATGAGATCATTTATAGGTCTAATGTGGTTTATCTAAAGGTATTTTTGCAAACTTATTCGAAAAATTATGATTACCGGGTTATTAAAATTATGCTTATTGTGTTGTTTCAGAGAAATACAGTCAGACTGTGGCTAAGACGTTTTGAAGAGACAGGGAATATTCAAAAGGATCGTCCAGGACCAAAACCTGCAATGTTACTCCTGTGTCAGAACATCATCAAGCAATTGTTAGAAGGCATACTGAACACCCATTTTTGCCTACTCAATGCAGTATAATGTTTCTGTTCAGATGGTCAGAAAACATTTGCATGTTGCTGGACTGAAACAATACAAGCCAGCACGTAAAATTTAACTGACTGCTGCACATCGCCAAGCAAGGGTCCGCTTTGCCCAAGAATATCTCAATTTTAATTGGGAAGATTATGTTGTCATATTTACCGACGAGAAGTCTTTGTCAAAACCTTATTTTATAACTAAACATAACTACATACTTACAAAACAAATTGATATATAGTATACCTAGTAGGTAAAACATCAACGTATAATGCTATTTTATTTAGTTCAACGATATTTAATGTGGTGATGTTATTGTTATGAAATAGAAATACATACCTATATATTTCTAAATATTATAACATGTTGATTCACTACATTAAACTCTGTGAAGTATGTAACAACGTTATTAGTAACTGTTATATCATTTTTACGTTATTCTTATAATAATTTTTTTTATAAAATAAAATCGTTTTTACCATCATTATCGTTTTTTTTATTTTCGTTCAGCTTTTTTTTTTGTTGCTAAAGTTATAATTTATTATTTATAACTTAAAAAAAAAATATTATAAAACAAAATGCGCAGTAGAAAGTATGTTGGTTTCGAACTCGCAACCACGCTCTTGTCAGCTCACTGCAGCTACCACTAGACCACACGAACATGGTGATTGCCGTTGAAATTAGCAATAATATATTACAAGTTAGAACAATATTCAAGATCATACCTACCTTAACACTGCGTGTTAAATATCAAATTCGAATAACTGTTTTATTAATCGTAGACGTTGAACTGTTCTAGTTCGATAAGCTTACTGCTAACAAGCAGAAGGTTCAAATTCGTTTAATTTTTAAGGGGTCAGCTAATTGCTATAACAGACTGTACATACATCTTTTATGGGGTACTGTGTTAAATGTTACAATAAAATACCTTGTGATATATTGCAATTAAATGAAAGAAAATTTAAAACTCACAAGTAAAAATATTATCAAAAGTTATCGATATTTGCTCGCTGATATCGACATCACTAGTTTTAGTACCACAGACACTCGCTACGGCTAACAGCGCCAAAATGGCGATTATCAATTAGGCACAAAAGCACTTTGACAGCCGCCAGTCCAGCAGTGGTAATAATAGAGGTCAGTGCACATTATACATCAAAAACAATTGATAAATAAAAACTGACACTAGTACAAACATAGGTTTTTCATTGTAATCTGACAGGAACTACTAGCAAAGAGTTTATCTATTAAAACTTCAATATAAATGCACATAATATTATATTAATGCATATCTTCAGGATTACCTACTACTGGGTGATATAAAATCATTAGTTAGATTTATTTTACAGAAGGTAGGTAAACCTTAAAAAAGGGGTTGTAGGTTTGATTCCCATCCGAGACAAATAATATGTTATGAATAACCTATGTGATGATGTCAAATATTTATTTTTGTTTCCCTCAAATTAAAAACATTTTTCGCTGTGATTGTTCTTTGTGTAATATTTTGAGAATATAATAATTCGAGAATATAATATTTTGCGAATATAATATTTTGCGAATGTAATAATATGAGAACAAAGGGTAAAAGCCATCTTATGCGACGAGATTAGTAATCTGTGGACGAGTTTCGTGGTAGTTTTGCTGTCAAATGGTTGTTTATTTTTTGTATTATTGAGATTTGCGAGAAAATTACAAGGTTTTTACCTTTTAAAACTGCATGTAAATGTTGGAAAACAGCAATTCAACATGCCTGTGTGTTGTATTGTGAAGTGTGGTGCAAGAAATAATGAAAATCAATCTCTATTGTCTTTGCACAGGTTAAAGCCGGTTTTCATGCAATAATACATAAAATAATACACATTCGATGATACAATTGTAACCCGATCATGAATTTATGGCTAAAGTATTGATATTTGGGTTATTTTCCGTATAACAGACCTTTTTATTATTTTTGTTATTCTTATTTGTTTACAATAATATGTCATATTGGAATAGTGTTGTACCGTTGCCAAGTTTCCGAATCTAGTTCCTCCGCTGAAAAGATATCGGTATTTTCTGCGATGTTAACATAAATAATCCTGCGTCTTATTAGGTCCGAGCGACCTTGCTAGGTTCGGCCCGTGGTTCACAGAACCAAAATCAAAATATTTTATTTCACATAAACCTACATAGGCACTTATGAAACGTCAGACTCAGAAGCTAGGTGCACGGTTCCAATAAAATTGGTTGTTTGCTATGGAGAAGAACCGGCAAGAAACTCCACGGTTACTGTTTTAATAAAAACATTTTTACAAAAAAAAAAAAACAACCAACTTCAAAAAAAATACTACTTACAAAGTGAAAAATAACTTTAATTTCGGAAGTCGGTGTCGTTGGTTCCGTATTTTCGTTTTTTGACTCCGACTTCCGAAATTAAAGTTATTTTTCACTTTGTAGTATTTTTTTTGAAGTCGGTTGTTTTTTTTGTAAAAATGTTTTTATTTTTCACTTTTTAGTTGTACCTACCCCACACAAATTCAATTAACACTAGTGCATTGGAGAATTGAATACACCGACTAGAAGAATCATCATAGAAATGCCGGAGATGTAGTACATACATTTATGCATATAACTTCGTACATAAGAATAATTACCTAATATATTATATACTAAAACCTTTCTGAAAGTATGTAGATTACATTAGCGAAAAAGTTATAAAAATTAGTTCATTACTTTTTGAGAAAATCGCGGACATACAAACATACGGGTCGAATACAGAACCTCCTTTTTTGAAGTCGATTAATAATAATTGGCTTTTACAATGTTTATTTTGTTAAGTACCTGGTACTGGTTTTAATAAATAAATAACTCGTTTTTTATTTTTATGGACGATCTGTTTCTCTCTTCTTGCCACTGCAGATTCATATATCGATACTCGATACAGTAACACCAATTTTCCTTGATTGGCACAACCCTAGCAATGGCAGCCATTTTATGAGACAATATGAGTTGTAGGTATGCACCCTATTTTTGTAGGTATTTCCAGTCCATACTTTTCTATGTCAATGACATCAACCTACTGCAATCTGTCAAATTTCTTGTGTGATACTTCCTGGCCGCGCCACAGTGGAAAAACAGACGCCAGCACATCAACCTACTACAATCTGTCAAATTTCTTGTGTGATACTTCCTGGCCGCGCCACAGTGGAAAATTAAAGTAACACGTTTCTAGATAAATAATTGTACCCATAAAGGGTAGTAGGGAAGTACATAAGTACTTCAGGGTACATGTAGTTAAAAAAATTGTACCTCAAAGAATAATGAAATATAATGAAGTTTAGGTGGCGTGGCTGGGAAGTATACTTCCTGGCCGCGCCACCACGGATTTCGTAAACTATTAGGCGTACCCGGACATAGTGTACAGACGCCAGCACATCAACCTACTACAATCTGTCAAATTTCTTTAATAGATTTTCAACTTTATCACTGAAACATAAGGTTCAAAGTTGATTGGGAAAATGTGACAGTTAGGTGTAGGTTGATGTGCTGGCGTCTGTACACTAAAGAATTGTACCAAAATTGTTCTTTTCCGTACGCTACAAAGAGATTCGAAAGTTTAATTACTTTAGAAATTATAGCCTTGTGTTGGTGGCGCGGCCGGGAAGTATACTTCCCAGCTGCGCCACCAAGTTTTATTAGGCGTACCCTGACATAGTATACATTAAAGAATTGTACGCATTATGTACTACCCAAAAACATAATTATATTACGGTAGGCTGTAATATATTAAGAGAAAACATAAAAGCAAGCTTAAGCGCATAAGCAAACTTGCTGATCTTTGTACCTACTAGATGTGGCCTCCAAATTAGAAGTAGGTACTGGAATTATCTCGGTGGGATGGTTGTATAACTTGCATAGAAGGGCGAGAAATAAACAATCGATGTGCATAACAAGAGGAATTGACCTTCAGGAAGAAGATAAGAACTTGGTAGGTACTTAGGTATTAGGGACGGTCAGCAACGCAAATCGTTAACACTGTTACTTTTACGTGTCAATAATTATGATTTCAAAAACTGAAATGTTGATCTACTTCGTCGTTAATTATACCTACCTACAGTACCTACATATGTATATAAGGTAAGGGTGCGTCCACATCTGGCGAATGTGTAGCTCGCGAGCCGTTTGCGAGCTGCCCGCGAGCGGCGCGCGTGCATTTTTGTTCGTGCGCCGCTCCTGCGCCGCCCGCGCGCAGTTCGCGCGCAACCTAAGCGCCGTACGCGATCAGCGCGCGGGCGGCGCGCTAGCGGCTCGCGTCTTCCTTCCGCCCGCGCCTCATGCCGTGCGAGAATTGAGTGCGCGCAGATCGCGCGCTGCGCGCACGCCTTTATACGAGCCTTGCATGAGTTGCGCTAAAGAGGCGCGCCAAACCATTGCCGTGACTGCACGCGCGCAGTCGCGGACAGCTCGCAAATGGCTCGCGAGCTGCACATTCGCGGCACGTTCGCCAGATGTGGACGCACCCTTATGTAATTTAAAAAAGTTTATGTAAAAAAAAAATTTGGCGCTCGCTATAAGTCTGAACCTGTTTTATTTATATAAGCAGGCCTCCAAAAGTTACTTGACATTTTTCTACTTCAGCTGTGATTCCATGCCACATTATGATTTAATACAAAAATCAGGTACCTAATCCAGAGGGGTTACAAGTAATAAAAAAGTTCTAGTGTAGGTACAGTTCAAACATTTGGACTTAGATTTTTTAAAAATCATAATTTGGTGTCACAGCTGCAGTGTAAAAATGTCAACTAACTTATACAGGGTGAAATTGAATTAATGGGCATCCTTTTAAGGGTGTCATCATCAATCATCATTTTTAAACAACTTTTACTATGGGACCAAATCTGAAATCGAGAAAAAAAAATCAGCTCTTCCCTACATTTTGACGAGTTATGTGAACATAAATGGAAGGAACAGCTGTTTCTTTTTTCGCGATTTTAGGTTTACTCCCATAGTAAAAGTTGTTCATAACGATTATTGATTACAATGACCCTTTAAAAGGATGCCCATGAATTCAATTTCACCCTGAATAGGTATATAAAACAGGTTCAGACTTATAGCGAGCGCCACAATATTTTTTTATCATAAACTTTTTTAAATTACATAATGTTGGTACAATTAACGACGAAGTGGATCAACATTTCAGTTTTTGAAATCATAATTATTGACACGTAAAAGTAACAGTGTTAACGATTTGCGTTGCTGACCGTCCCTAATACCTAAGTACCTACCAAGTTCTTATCTTCTTCCTGAAGGTCAATTCCTCTTGTTATGCACATCGATTGCTTATTTCTCGCCCTTCTATGCAAGTTATACAACCATCCCACCGAGATAATTCCAGTACCTACTTCTAATTTGGAGGCCACATCTAGTAGGTACAAAGATCAGCAAGTCTGCTTATGCGCTTAAGCTTCCTTTGATATTTTCTCTTAATATATTACAGCCTTCCGTAATATTATTATGTTTTTGGGTAGGTAGTACATAATGCGTACTATTCTTTAATGTATACTATGTCAGGGTACGCCTAATAAAACTTGGTGGCGCGGCTGGGAAGTATACTTCCTGGCCGCGCCACCAACACAAGGCTATAATTTCTAAAGTAATTAAACTTTCGAATCTCTTTATAGCGTACGGAAAAGAACAATTTTGGTACAATTTTAGTGTACACTATGTCCGGGTACGCCTAATAAGTAGTTTACGAAATCCGTGGTGGCGCGGCCAGGAAGTATACTTCCCAGCCGCGCCACCTAAACTTCATTATATTTCATTATTCTTTGAGGTACAATTTTTTTCACTACATGTACCCTGAAGTACATATAGGGTACAATTATTTATCTAGAAACGTGTTACTTTAATTTTCCACTCTGGCGCGGCCAGGAAGTATCACACAATTTCTTTAATAGATTTTCAACTTTATCACTAAACCATAAGGTTCAAAGTTGATTGGGGAAATGTGACAGTTTCGGGTAGGATGATGTGCTGGCGTCTGTACCTATCTATAATCTATCTTTAGGCCTAGCGCGTAGCTCAGAGCCCACCAATTTATGTGGATCGGATTCTAAATACCTATTCGACTATTTGGTTAAACATACCATTGCACACTGTTATAACCACATTCATTTGGTGTCCGTTACCCCAGCCATGCCCCAGCCAGATGTTGTCGAAAATGGTCATTTGAATCTTATAGATAATTAGTTTTGCGGCTTCTGTAATTGTTGCACACATTTTTTTTGTTGCGCTTATAGTTTTTTAATTATTTCACAAAAACATATCCTGCTGGGGTAACGTTACCCCAGCCAGACCTTTTTCTTTCTAATGGGAATATTTAAATAAATACTAGCTATACAATTAGTTGTCTATATGAAGTAAATGTTGTGCCTTATTTTGTATTTGTACTTTCTTCGGTTGCGAAGTTATTCGAGATTTTGCTGGGGTAACGTTTTTGGTTTTGCTAGATCTTTGAAACGGTTTAGCGGATTCTTATCATATTTTGTACATGACTTCTTAGGAATTAGTTTAAATTTGTTCTGCAATAAAAAAACCAAAATAATGCATAGCTTAAAGGTTATTTCATTAAATAGAAAAACAATTCAATTGGTCCCAGCACTCTCAATGAGAGGTTTAAAGACTTACTTTAAACGTTATTTTGAAGCTTGTAATTGCCTTCAAATGTATCTGAAGTTTCATTAGTATCCTGTAAGTATTTAACAAGTTATGATGATATTCAGTTCTTCACGAGCACGGTCATGATTCGCGCGGTGTTATTTGGCCACTGATAAGCCTGTTTATGGATATATCAACTGAATGTTATGTCAATAATTAGTTGTTTAGTTCAGTTGTATATCAGTAAAATTTCAGCGTAATACATTGGATAATTAATGAGATAATACGATTAAAGTCATTAGGAAGTGAATGACCGTGGTAACCCGACCAAGTTTAGGTGGTTACGAAAAAGCGAAAACGCAGAACATTATGCTACCTTCTAAAATATGCAGGATAGTGTTACAAATTTAGTACAGACATGTACACAAGTTTTAAAAAAAACTACATGTTTATTTAAGAATTTTTATTAACAGCTAAAATAATCAATTCAATTGAACTTTTAAAGTATATACTTAAAAACAATCACAGATTAAAATTACAGATAGTAATTTTGCTTTTTTGAAATTTTCCATTACTTTTTATTTAAATTATAGATTTCAGTATACACAGTACACAGTAGGGTGCTTCTTAATTGGGCAAAAATTTTTTTTTTATTATTGTTACGAGCTTGGGGTTCGTGACAATAAAAACTGCCGATTTAAAAAAAACCCAAAAATAGACACTTTATTTAAAAACACCAATTACAACTGTAACCACACTAATTACAAAACACAATCGCACTACAGATCACTTGAAAGTCGCACTTGAAGATCGCCTCGATGTTTTCGCTTGTATCGCTTATCCAACACTGTTTCCGGGACGCGGCGACACCGGTCTTATATAGGCCTCGGATAGTTCCAGAACCTTCTATCGTAGAAACATCTAGAATGTTCGAGTACATATCGGTCCCGTCCGACCAGACATCGATAGTTCTGGAAAGTTCTATCATCTAAGTTTCTAGAACGGTCGCGACTATTAGTTCTGCTACTCGATACTAGATGGCGCTAGTGGTAGCTAATGTCGCCGTCAAGTGTGGCGCGTAACACTGCCCCCTCCTAAGACATGCTCGTCCCGAGCATTATTGGCCCCATAATAACGCGCCAGTCGATCCACATGGACGATCTTAGGAGTACCTCTTGCACCTTTCTGTATCCGGTAGGTTACGTCATTGATCTTTGTCACAATCCGGTACGGTCCGTCCCATTTAGCTTGAAGCTTAGGAGATTTCCCTTTGCTGCGGACTGGATTGTGCAACCACACTAGTGAACCTTCGTCGAACCCTTTATTGTTCATTTTGCGGTCATAACGGGTTTTCATCTTCTCAGACATTTGCTGGCACGATTGTCTGACGTGCTCATAGATGTCATTCATTTTGTTCCGCAAGTCATTCGCATAATCGGTTATACTGCGTGGGGCATCAGGTGGTATTCCGGTGATCAGGTCTGCAGGCAGCCGTAATTCCCTTCCAAAGTTTGCGAGAGCTGGTGTCACCGATGTACTTTCGTGAACAGCACTTCGATATGACAACAAAAACGGTTGTATGTGCTTGTCCCAATCTCGTTGCCGATTTTCCACAACTTTTGCCAGGTATCTCTCCAATGTCTGATTAAATCGTTCCACCATTCCATCCGATTGTGGGTGGTAAGAAGTTGTTCTCGTTTTATGAGTACCCATAACTCGACAAGTTTCCTGGAATATTTGGGACTCAAAATTCCTTCCTTGATCACTGTGAATCTCTAAAGGTACTCCAAAACGGCAGAAGACTTCATGAACCAGTTTATCTGCAACTGTTGAAGCTTCTTGGTTTGGAATGGCGAAGACTTCCGGCCACTTAGTGAAATAATCCATCACAACCATGAAATACTTGTTACCAGTTTCACTCTCCGGGAAAGGTCCCGCAACATCAAGGGCTATCCTCTCCCATGGTGCACCAACATTGTACAATTTCAATGCACCTCTACTACGAGTCTGAGGTCCCTTTACAGCTGCACAACTCGTACATTTGCGGCACCAGTCCTCGACATCGACCCGACAGTGGACCCAGTAAAACCGTTCTCGTATCTTCAGTAGGGTCCGTTTAACTCCCAGATGGCCTCCTGAACAACCATTATGGTACAGCTGTAGAACATCCGGTACTTTAGCTGTAGGGACAACCATTTGAAAATGACAGCTGTCTCCTCGAGCATTTTCCCATTTACGGCACAGGACTCCTTCCTGAATCACCAAGCTGTCCCATTGGGCCCAATAGCTTTTTGTGATCGAACTCATCGCCGAGACGTCGCTCCACGTGGGCTTAGGTGCACCGGCCTTTATCCACTCGAGAATCGGCTTGAGGTCTGAATCTTCCTGTTGTGCACGTTGTAGGCTTTCCTTCCACTCGTTGCTGAGGTCTGTCTTGAGCATTCTCACAGGTACGACTTCTTTACTTTCTTGCCTAGTACAATGCTTGCAGTCTTCAGGACAAGGTCTTCTTGACAATGCATCCGCGTTGCCATGAGATTTTCCGCTGCGATGTTCGACCACGAAGTCGTATTCCTGCAGTAGCTCAATCCATCTCGCAACTTGTCCTTCCGGATTTTTGAACTGCAATAGCCATTTCAGTGCAGCATGGTCGGTGCGTAAGTGGAATTTCCGCCCCAGAAGATATTTGCTAAAATGCTGCAATGACTTTACCACAGCAAGCAATTCCCGTCTCGTGACACAATAGTTCCTCTCCGGCTTTGACAACGACTTGCTGAAGTACGCTATCACAACCTCTTGATCACCCTTTCGTTGAGACAACACACCGCCAAGTCCTATGTCACTTGCGTCTGTGTCAACTATAAATTCCTTGCCTGCATCAGGGTACCCCAAAATAGGTGTTTTGCACAGTCGGTCCTTTAACTCCTGGAATGCGATGTTGCAACTTTCATCCCAGCAGAAATGTCGCTTCTCCTCGGTTAGCTTGTGCAGGGGTTTGGCTATATCCGCAAAGTTCTTAACAAATCGCCGATAATAAGAGCACAAACCCAAAAATGCTCTGACCTGCGTCTTATCTTTTGGAACTGGCCAATCCTTGACAGCGGCGATTTTCTCTGGATCCGTGCGGATACCTTCTTCCGACACTACATACCCCAAAAAGCTAACTTGTCGTTTGAATAGTGAACACTTCTTCGGACTTAACTTGAGGTTGGCACTCTGGATCTTCATGAGCACGCGTTCCAGGTTTTGAAGATGTTCTTCAAACGTACGGCCTACGATGATGATGTCATCCAAGTAGACCAGACAGGCATCGCCAATTAACCCGGTTAGTACAAGTTCCATCAGTCTTTCAAACGTTGCCGGAGCGTTGCACAATCCAAACGGCATAACTTTAAATTGCCAAAGACCCTTTCCTGTCGAGAATGCAGTTTTCTCCTTGTCCTTGGGATCAATTTCAACTTGCCAGTAGCCACTTGTCAGGTCCAGCGTGCTAAACCACTTTACTCCAGTAAGCATGTCCAGCGTGTCATCAATTCCTGGCAAAGGATAGCTGTCCTTCTTCGTAACGTCGTTCAGACGACGATAGTCAACACAAAACCGCATGCTGCCGTCCTTCTTCCTTACCAGCACTACAGGTGAACACCATGGACTAGATGAAGGTTCAATAACACCATCCTTCACCATTCCTTCAATCATGGTTTCCACTTCCTTTTCACGTGCTACCGGCAATCTCCTTGGCCGCTGACGGATAGGCAATTCTTCTCCTGTGTTTATTCTGTGTTGAACTAAGCCAGTCTTCCCAATGTCAGCATCGTTTGACGAGAAAACACCGGCGTACTTGAGTAACATCTTCTTCGCCTTGACCATTTCATTTTGGGACAGAGCGCTGCGGCAGTCTTCTAAAAGTGTGGACACTTTCGTTTGTGCATCCTTGCTGAGGGTCCCAGTCGATAGATATTGGCATCGACGCAACCAATCCACTTCCTCGCAAGTACCAACTAGTGTGCCTTTTTCTATAATCTGTTCCTGATCATAAAGGTTCAGCACACGTACCCCTGAGATGTCGGTGGCTCTGACCAAAGTTCGTGCCACTTTCCATGGAAGGTCATTGTCTACCCTTTCCACGAGTACACAACGATTAGTTTGCCCAGGATTCCGAGGAAGACTAACCGGCACAATCTTTTCTGATCTCGGCGGAAGAACAATCTTTTTAAGGCTGTACACATTCCCTGGTAATGCCCCTTCCATAAAAAGTTCCTCTTGTCCACATTTCAAAACCCCTTGCTTGACGTCAATCTCGCAATAATTCTTCCTCATAAAGTCAAGCCCCAAGATGCAATCGTCCATTATATCAGCCACGATGACATTATGCAGGTAGATTCTGTTGCCTAGCTTCAACTCCATCTTCTTCTCTCCATGGACGGGTATGCGCTGACCGGTGGCTGTTACCAAATTAATGCGTTCTCGGTTGTATGCGGAGTCCCCAAGGAACCGACTTATAAGTTGGGAACTGACGACCGTACGAGAGGCTCCAGTATCTATGGTCAGCTTACACGGCGTTCCGTTGACCTCGCCCTTGATGATTAAGCTGTTCCCGTCAAGGGTTTGTGTGATCGAAATCCTTGGGGCTCTTTGAGCATCAGCCAGCACCCGCCCCGCAGTCCTGGCTATTACTCGTTTCCCTGCTGCTGTTGCTGGGCGGTGCTGTTAGCCGCACTACCCTCTGGAGCTCGGTCTTCTCTTTCTGCAGTTCGCTTAGGGCAACTGGATCGAAGGTGGCCCCTTTCCCCACAGCCGTAGCACTTAGGGCTGTATCCTTTATTACGGTCGCGAACTGTAGCCGCTGCAACCTCCCTGACGCGATGGGAACGATGATCCTGCCGCACAGCTTCCACCTCCAGTGCATGGGCCAAGGCGTCTTTAAGCGTCCCGTGGTGACCGAGCCTCACAGCAGCTCTAACTTCAAGGTCGCGGATGCCGTCGATAAATACCTGCACCAGGTTCCCATCAATAAGCGCTGGTACAGACTGGTATGCTTTCCGAACCAGCTTCTCCACTTCAAGGGCCCACTGCTGCAGGTTTTCGTTATTGCGTTGCACGCGATCCTTGAGCTGCGCACGAAACACGTGTTCCAGGTGAGCGTCGCCATACCGAGCCTCCAATGCCTCAAGGAGCTGCTCGTAAGTCACTTCTTTGCTGAGAGCTTCCAGCACAGTTAAGGCCTGATCGCGCAGGCCTAGGGTGAGGGCAGTCATGGCCTGATTCTTATTCCACCCGTTCGCCTTCATAACAGCCTCAAACTGAATTTTGTAGGCCGACCAGGAAGAAGTTCCGTCGAATGGTGGCACTTTAAATCCACGTAGCGAAGGTGTTGTAGCTACGGGGGCTGCGATTCCGTCCTCAAGTTTAAGGTAATCCAGCGTTTTCTTCACATCAGCCATTACGGTTTTCTTCACGTCAGCCATCACGGTTTCCTTCACATCAGCCATCACGTTGTCAACCCGATTATTCACTTGGTCAATTCGGGTGTCAGCTTCCAACAGGCGGTTGTCATGTTGAGCAACCTTATCCTTCACCTCCTTCATGTCTTTCCCGAAAGTAGCGTGAAGGTCCTTCAGAAGGAGCATCTGCTCTTCCTGGCGGCGGGCCTGTTCCTCCTGTCGGCGGGACTGCTCCTGCTGACAGCGGGCCTGTTCCTCCTTATCTCGCTGGAGCTGTTCCTCCAGCCGACGAGCCTGTTCCTCCTGACGGCGGGCCTGTTCCTCCTGACGGCGAGACTGTTCCTCCTGTCGGCGGGCCTGCTCCTCCTGTCGGCGGGCCTGCTCCTGCAGCATCATCATTAGTGCAGCAAAATCTGGTGCTGATGATGCTGGAGCAGCTGTGGACGGGCCGGCCTCCGTGATCGGTAGTTGTCCCTCCGACGTCTGTGGCGCTGCTCCACCGAATCGCCTCTGATCTGTTTCTTGCTGGCGTTGACTCCGGGTACGGATACCCTCCGTGTCGTCCTTCGGCAAAATCGGCATAATCCTTGCTTCTGACACCAATTGTTACGAGCTTGGGGTTCGTGACAATAAAAACTGCCGATTTAAAAAAAACCCAAAAATAGACACTTTATTTAAAAACACCAATTACAACTGTAACCACACTAATTACAAAACACAATCGCACTACAGATCACTTGAAAGTCGCACTTGAAGATCGCCTCGATGTTTTCGCTTGTATCGCTTATCCAACACTGTTTCCGGGACGCGGCGACACCGGTCTTATATAGGCCTCGGATAGTTCCAGAACCTTCTATCGTAGAAACATCTAGAATGTTCGAGTACATATCGGTCCCGTCCGACCAGACATCGATAGTTCTGGAAAGTTCTATCATCTAAGTTTCTAGAACGGTCGCGACTATTAGTTCTGCTACTCGATACTAGATGGCGCTAGTGGTAGCTAATGTCGCCGTCAAGTGTGGCGCGTAACATTATTATGATCCGTGTCACCCTTTTATTCTGTTCTAAGGCGCAAAAAACTAATATGTAATTTTTATTTTATTTTTAAAGTAATATTTAGGGGTCGCTACCAGCGAATGAAAAATAAAAAAAAGTATTTTTGAAAATTCTTTAATTAAGTCCTAAAAAAGACAAGCATACACAAATTATATAACTATTAGAATAAAAAAAACTGTGTCGGCGCCAAACAAGCAACTTAATATCGTTGCGAGTGGTCGTGCGGAGAGCGCATTTTTTGTTTGGAATGTTATATTTATCGCTGGAGATTTCACGTTGCATTATTAATTTGATTTGGTTATTTCTTTAAATTTAAGGTAATTTAGTGATCATTGTTCATTGATTGTTTGGCGCCGACTCAAAATTTCTTAGGTATACTTGCATTAGTTTAATAACTTATTTATTAAGGTAAAATAAAAAAGGTTTTTATTTTTTGCTTTTTAGTTTTTTCGGAGGTTTAATTTTTTTGTTAAAATGTTTTTATTTTATAATTTTTTGAGGCTATAATTTACTAATTACTACATGCCTAATTTTTGATTACTTTTAAAATAGCTACCTACCTTACTTTAGATATTAACTGTTATATAATCCTACTTTAATTATTCTTTTTTGTATAATAAAATACTTAAAAAAACAGGCTTTATATACCTACATAGATAAGCCCTTTATTTTAATTGTAATACACAGCTCAGCATTAAAATCTGTGAATGAACAATAAATCACCCCTATTTTCCCACCCTTAGGGTAGGATTTTTTTTTCCAAATTTACATGGGACCAACTTCGAGGTATGTCCTATCCAATAAAAAAAGAATTATTAAAATCGGACTACGCTGTAAAAAGTTATGCGTGGTCATACATTACAATCAGTGAGTGAACAATCAATCATCCCCTGTTTTCCTACCCTTAGGGTTGAATTTTTTTTTCCAAATTTATATGGGACCAACTTCGGGGTATATCCTTTCCAATAGAAAAAGAATTATCAAAATCGGACTGCTCTGTAAAAAGTTATGCGTGATCATACATAAAAAAAAAAAAAAAAAAATATATACGCGTCGAATTGATAACCTCCTCCGTTTTTTCGTCGGTTAAAAAGACAAGCATACACAAATTATATAACTATTAGAATAAAAAAAAACTGTGACATCCAAACTAATATTATAAAATGCGAAAGTAACTCTGTCTGTCTGTCTGTCTTTTCTTCACGCCTAAACTACTGAACCGATTTCGATGAAATTTGGTATAGAGATAGTTTGAGTCCCGGGAAAGGACATAGGATAGTTTTTATCCCGATATTCCCACGGGATCGAAAGTTACGCGGGTGAAACCGCGGGGCGCAGCTAGTATGCTAATAAAGTAGATTTCTTTGTACCAGGGTACTTTTGCCTGAAATTTTTCACAACCAAAAGAAGAAATTGTTTTTGTTCTTTGTCTGTGGTAATTAGTTTATTAAATTCTTCAATAAATGCTACACCGCGTTCCGCAATGTCGTTCACCACTCTCGTAGAACGTACAATTTCTCTGGAAGCTTTGTAGTCTTCATCTTCTTCCCAAAGACGAGGTTCTTTTTAAAGAAATGCAGACGGAATTTCCAGGATTCTAAATAGTCCTAAGGTGTTGCTGGTCACGAAATCCTCAATATTTTCTTCTTCGATGTGGCTTAGATCCAAGGTGATTCGCTTTGGGCTATAGTCTGAACCTTCCTTATTAAGAGCAATCACCATTTTTTGTTTGCTTTCAAAAGAAACTTCGTCATCAAAAAAAGCAAGCGCAACAAGTTCTTCGGACAGATACCACAAATGCCCCAGGAACTTCGTTAGAGCTTTTTTGGACATAGCTTTGTTTTAATTAAAAAGGTGTGGAATAAAATTAGTTGTCATGAATAGAAATTCACACCAACACCTCGACTTCAGGTGTAATCAAAATAACCCTCCTTTTTGTACTGTATCTTTTTTTTTCTTTAGCTTATATCTCGAAAATGGTGTGTTCTATCGCAAAAATAATGAAAATTTCGACCCCCTTTATAAAACCCACATACCCCTAAAACTCAACATGTAGGTAATCATTTTTCATATTTTCCATACTGAAAGTGAAAAACTCCTTAAAATACACGTCAAGGCTAACCCGCTTGCCTGCGGCTCTAAAAAAAATTCACGAAAAAAAGTGTCGACGAGTCGCGTTTGTCAAATTCGATTTTAGTTGTGTCAAAATTATTTTTTGATTGATTTTTTTTAAATGGGTTAGAAGATTTTTGTATGGAGGGTGGCCCTAAGGTCGGTCGCCATTTTGATTTTTTTTCAGAATCGCGGTGCACAACAAAAGTTATATATTTAGATAGAGGACACTTATACAAAC
Organism: Amphipoea lucens; assembly: GCA_947508005.1. NCBI lineage: Eukaryota > Metazoa > Arthropoda > Insecta > Lepidoptera > Noctuidae > Amphipoea > Amphipoea lucens. The sequence goes on from OX382358.1 coordinate 11,924,527, forward strand.
AAAAAATGTAATTAACATAATATCCTAAAGCGTCAGGTTTCGGAGTTATTCACCGAAATATAAGTCGAAAACAACAAGTATTTTTTTTGTTTTTTTCCCCTACAGGTAACCATATTGAACTATTGAGGTAATAGAAACGTTATAAAACCTTTATGGAGAAGGAACAAATGAAGAATAGATATTTTTTTAATAAATAATTAAACACGGCAATTTATTGATCCTTTTTTTAATCCCAGAGAGTAGGTATCTGACATTTAAGTCTTTTGTGTTTTCGTTTTTTTTAGTACAGAAGTTTGACATTACACTTGTCAGATTAGTCTCTGGGATTAAAAAAACGAACTATAAATTGCCGTGTTTAATTAGTTATTAAAAAAATGTCTATTCTTCATTTGTTTCTTCTCCATAGAGGTTTCATAACGTTTCTATTACCTCAATAGTTCAATATGCTTACCTGGAAGGAAAAAAAAACAAAAAAATCTTAGTTGTTTTCGACTTATATTTCGGTGAATAACTCTGAAACCTGACGCTTTAGGATATTATGTTATGTAACATTTTTTGTTTGTATAAGTGTCCTCTATCTAAATATATAACTTTTGTTGTGCACCGCGATTCTGAAAAAAAATCAAAATGGCGGCTGATTTTAGGGCCAAAACCTTCAAACCCCTTTCTTTTTGTTGTTTTTTTTTTAATTTTTTATGCAGAATAGGTGTAAGATTCTCATAGCAAAAAGTAAGGAATTTAGTGATAGTTTAGTTCGGTGTACAAGAGAATCGGCACCAGTGTCATGCATGCGCGTTTCACTACCACAGCGCAGTAATTTAAAAAATAGAAGCACTCCACATTAACAGTAATTCGCCACACTTATTAAATAGCTCTCACGCACTCGATAAATATTTGCAAAAACAGGAAACGGAACTACGGAAGCGCACGCGCACTCTACAAGATGAATTATGTGATTATGGAGCATGTATAGTGCGTTATGCAAACAATGAATTACCCCTTCACCCCACCCCTCCCGCGTCCCACCGAACACGTGTTATCGGTGAAAATATGTGCAACTGGAAGATAATGATAATGTTTTCATAGTACAGATATTATTATATTATTATGTATATAACAGTGTACGCGTCTGTACCAAAATTGTAAGGTGTATTATACTAAACATTTCAAAAGATAGCATAATGTTCTACGTTTTCGCTTTTTCGTAACCACCAAAACTTGGTCGGGTTACCACGGTCATTCACTTCCTAATGACTTTAATCGTATTATCTCATTAATTATCCAATGTATTACGCTGAAATTTTACTGATATACAACTGAACTAAACAACTAATTATTGACATAACATTCAGTTGATATATCCATAAACAGGCTTATCAGTGGCCAAATAACACCGCGCGAATCATGACCGTGCTCGTGAAGAACTGAATATCATCATAACTTGTTAAATACTTACAGGATACTAATGAAACTTCAGATACATTTGAAGGCAATTACAAGCTTCAAAATAACGTTTAAAGTAAGTCTTTAAACCTCTTATTGAGAGTGCTGGGACCAATTGAAGTGTTTTTCTATTTAATGAAATAACCTTTAAGCTATGCATTATTTTGGGTTTTTTATTGCAGAACAAATTTAAACTAATTCCTAAGAAGTCATGTACAAAATATGATAAGAATCCGCTAAACCGTTTCAAAGATCTAGCAAAACCAAAAACGTTACCCCAGCAAAATCTCGAATAACTTCGCAACCGAAGAAAGTACAAATACAAAATAAGGCACAACATTTACTTCATATAGACAACTAATTGTATAGCTAGTATTTATTTAAATATTCCCATTAGAAAGAAAAAGGTCTGGCTGGGGTAACGTTACCCCAGCAGGATATGTTTTTGTGAAATAATTAAAAAACTATAAGCGCAACAAATTTAAAAATGTGTGCAACAATTACAGAAGCCGCAAAACTAATTATCTATAAGATTCAAATGACCATTTTCGACAACATCTGGCTGGGGTAACGGACACATTCATTTGTTTAGCTTAATTTATTTCCGCTAATAAATACGTTTGTTCGTAACGGTTTCTTTACTTGGTATCACTTCGTCAGTTGGTTAGCTGGCCCACTAAACAGAATAGGTAATAAAATTATAATAATTATTATTAAGTTGGTCTGCCATACCATAAACGTAGCTGGCTGAATTTCCTGTTATGATAAGATAAAATATATTATAATATACATATATATATATGTGTGTATCTGTGTCCCAGCAGTGGGAACATTATAGGCTGATTATGATGATAAGATAAAAGATACAAACCTTTTAGGCATAAAATGGTATTTTCTGTCACATATCATGGTCCACAATTTATTGTTAATACACCTGCTTAGAACCTGAATTAGCATTTAAAAAATAGTAATGAGAAGTAAATCTTGTCTGTAGATTTATTAACGATAACAAATAAATACTATTACACCACTTAAGATTAGTATTTAGAATATTAGCATAAAAAAAGCAAAAACGAAACTACGAAATTTACCAAGGTAAAAGAAAGCAATTCAATATTAATCCTAAATAATAAAATTTAATTAGTTTTAAAAAATAACAAATAATACTATTGCTAACGAAAAGGGAAATTAATGTACAAAATTAATTTATTTGAATAGTATATTAAAAATCAAATAGGTACTCTGAAATTTTACAATTGATAAAACTTACAAATCTTTACAAAGTTATTGTATATCATGTTTGTGCTTTTTAGATGGTTTGGGGAGGGGAGCCTCTGGTTGCTTCTGCTCAGACTCGACTAGTCTACTCTGCCTCTTAATTTTGATCCTTTCTGACACACTAATCTCACTTTTAACATTCTTTGTTTTTGTCAAAACAGATTTTCCATTAACTGCCTGAGTATGATTGTCTGCAGTGTTAGTCTTTAGATGGCTTGCTAATGTAGAATTATTTCTTGAAGCTGAATGTGGAAACCCATCTCCAATTTGTTTCTGACTGTATGGTTTAGTCTTGTCAAAGTCAACATATGATACACTGATTGCGTGTCCTGCCTTTTTTTCTACTTCTTCTTCATCATCATCCCCATCAGGACCCAACTTAGCACATCTGTAATGAAGATAAATACAGGAATAAGTAATTAATAAAATCTTTTTGTAATGAAATAGGAATTATGAGAGATTACATGCTAATTAGAATTTTCAGGTCATTGACCTCACTTCCCTTAGGTTAATGACCTGCAAGTCTGGAAGTTTAAAAACCCTTTGAATAAATAACAAATGGTTTTATAACTGTTCAGTAAAGTAATACTGTTACAAGTGATATCGAATAAAAGATTGTTATCAATTCTGCAGTGTAATTGCATACCTACAAATAAATAAGAAGGTATTTTTAACCAGGACTTGCTTTGGGGTCTTCCTAAATAAACAAGTAAACATGCTTCTTAAAATACCTCTCATCCAGCTCTCCTCTAATATATGGCAGGGCTCCATAAAGGTCTAACACAACTATACTGAATGTGACCTCTTGTCCTTCCTGGATATTTGAGCCAACCCACATATTTCCTGGCTCTTCTGTTGGTCTTGGAATAACAACGTTAAACACCCTGAAATGTACAAATTGCATAATATGTTAGTAAACGCACAACACTATGTATTTGTTTATCTGTGATTGCACAACATTGGATATGAGTGGGAAATACAAGTAGTTACTTCACAACAATTGCAACTAAATTGATTTTATGAAAAGAAGATTATTCTTAAAAATACATTCAAGATTTATGATTTGTTATTAGTAAATATTTTAATGAATGAATATAAATTATGTCACTCTTACCTGTGCACAAGTATGCCTAAATGTGTGGTACTTTTTTTATTAACAATTCCTGTCAATGTAGCTCCCACAAAAGGACGAAAAATAAAATAGTCTGCCTGAACTTGAAAGTGAATATCTGCATTATCATTTCTGATGGTTCCAACATTCTGCAAGATTCTGAGGTTTTTGTAACTTAAAAGAATTCCATTGAACCTGTAAGATTGGATTAATTTCTATATTGGGCGTAAGATTATACACACTGTTTACCATAATTATTATAAGACAAGAACTTAGCAGTGGACTACGATAGTGCGATAGACTGAGTTAATTGACATAGATTTACAAACTGAGTAAACAAAGTGACTTACTCTTTATCAAACTTTCCTATTTTGTAGTCCAATAAGTTTTTAATAGATTCCTTGAGGTTTCCAAGACACCAGGGCTGTAGGGCTAGGCTCTGTGTCACTTTTTTTTCAATAATACACGAATTCTTATCATTAGCTAATTTTTTTAATTCTTCGATATCAAATTTTATAATTGTTGACATTTTATTTACGCATATATAAATTTTACCTCAATTCAACAATATAACACCAAATAACGAAAGTAAATAATTTTTGAAAGTTATTTTTGACATCACCTTTACACTAAATACCAAAGAGTATAATTTATATTTATTACGGGAGCCAAATACCAAAATTTATTTGTTTTTTTCTAGCAAAACAACCATAAATATAACCACAGAGAATAGAATTTTATAGAAATCAAGGAAGTAAATGGGAATGTGACAACGTAAATACTAATTCCATCTTCTTCTTTGGGTCGGGCACTAGGTGTCAACTGAATGCAGGCGAATGTGTAAACAGTAAGTTCGTGTTCGCCATTCGTGTCCTTTGATTCGCGTCCGAAAAACCGCTCCCAACGCGAACGCGTGAATCTCATCTTCATAGCTATTCACAAACACTCGATACGCTTCCGTACCGTATCGAACATCAATCAATGTTAACGTAGGAGTCCTCTAAACGCTGTTTACAAGTCCAAAACCCGAAAATTTTGTCAGTTTAAATCATAGATATAGAATTCCGTAGATTGGTAATGTCAACAATCAAACGAGACCAAAAACCATTGATCTAAGTGTGCGTAAAATGTAAGTGTGTGCGTAATACATATATCTATATTTTATTTTGTTTGTTACAATAAGTACTTAAATATAATCTATTTTTCTAAGATTATGCATTTGTATGAAGCTACCTATCTTAGCTGTCGATATCAACAAAAATTAGGCTACGCATAACTAAAAAGTGAGGTTATAACTCCTTCGTATTTCTCTATTTGTTATTTCTTAAATACGGTGGTTTTAGGCATGCTAATTCATCTAAATCGTAAGTATAATAATGTTCTCATCATATTTTGCTTATAGCCGGCTTATTAGTGCATTGTTAATGCAGAAATAACGATTAAAACACATTGTAAACATACTGGTGAAACGAGTAATCCTGGGGGTTTTTCTTTTTGGAAGATTCACATCCTGGTACTGCACAAGAAACCATCGTATTATGGTTATTTAATCACAGGTTATCACTCTAGTTCGCTTAAATAATTGCCGAAACGCTCACGTAAACAGTCACCGGGGCCGGTATGGGCCGGTAGCAAATACGTGTTTGGCCCTGTTAACAGCGTCACTTTCTCTCTCTTTCTAACACAGCAAAGTTCCGTTAAAGCGGGAGCTCTCATTCACTCTCATGGCCAATCTACGGAATTCTATATCTATGGTTTAAATCAAATAGGCACCCGCTATTCTTCCAACAGCTATTTGCTGTCGGGGCAAGTCAAATCAGATTATCGAAATGTGTAATTTTCGTTACGATAGCCTGTCGTATGGTTGTGAATAGCTATGCTATTCCTGAGAATTTGAGATAAGTATCTAGCTTTATCCAGGCCATAGCTGAGGGTTTGAAAATATGACGAAATGCTTTGAGAAAAAGTAGGTAGTTCCCCTGCTTTTTGTTTTGGTTCGTCTTAACGGTGGCACAACCGTGCCCCTTTATTAATTAGTTTGAGTGTTTTCCGCAGACTTCATTAGTGCTTGTTGTAATTAATCCGAATTAGCTGTTTAAAGCCTCGATAGACAATTTATTTACTTTAAAATGTGAAAATGATGTCCTTCAGTTAAAAATACGTCAAAACTGTGTTTTGAATAAGTAGGTAGGTATAAGCAAATATGATGTTGGGTTGGCTTGATATGGGTTTGAAAGCAATCAATAGAAACGTGGCAAGCGATCGCGATGCTTCTTCACGTTTGTGAGTTTGTAGAGGTGGCTACTTTGCGGGCAGGTGCCAGGCGTGTGGAGCCGTCTTTAGAAAGTAAGGCGCTCCACACACTGCACCGCGCTCCGTCGTCGCGGTGAGCAGATAACGCGCCCCTGCGCGTGATTTTTTCCATACAAATTCAACTCCCGCGCACCCGCGTTCGCGCGCAGGTGTTGAATTTGTATGGAAAAAATCACGCGCGGGGGCGCGTTATCTGCTCACCGCGACGACGGAGCGCGGTGCAGTGTGTGGAGCGCCTAATTAAAACAAAAAAAGCGAGCCGCACCACAGAGTATAGAAGTACAAGGCACTAAGCAGCTGTCAAACGTATGCCATCGTCGAACGAAACGAATCGTATGTTGTCGATTGGTACGATGCTTACATTCGACAATATATTTACATGGCATATTATGAAAACGTGACCAATTTTTCGTAATATAAACCTTCAAATGGAGAATTTGGAAGCTGTAATTTGCACCAAAGAATAGTGAAAACATAATATTAAACACTTTCGTATAAGATAAAAATGTCGAAGAATGGCGAAGTGTCATCAAATCAAGGTAATAGCAGGCAAATTTATACATTGAAATGCACGCATTTTACTGTTTTAAGTGTTAATTTTCGTAAAAATTTATCTATCAACATGTTATAATCTTTTAGGCCCAAGTAGACCGACAATGCCGAAGCCTGAATTGAATTTATTTGGTTTGGAGAAGCGCAAAGGCTTAAACCTGCAGATAGCTGGAGGACCATCAGGTGATGGGGCAGCATTTATGCCGTTTCCTGCAAATCCTCCTCCAGTGCAGAGACCCCGAGTCCCGTCACGTACTATAAGAGATGTGTTGCCTGAAAATGCAAGGTAAATTGTGTTTATTGATTGTCCACTATCTAATAATGTTTTGAAATCTTTTTTGTGTAAATGCATTTATTGTATAACACAACTAGACTGTAAAAAAATCTAAACTCTTATTATGGTTTTATGCTGATGTTGTAAATTTTAATTATTCAGTAAGTATGTACAACAATACTCTCAATATTTCAGAGACAGATGTAGAATATATCCGTCCATGCAATCATCAGGGAAATTGCAATTTTCTGCAACAGAAGTTTATGACTTCACATCTGATGACCTGCAGGATCTTGGTGAAATAGGGAGAGGTGCATTTGGAGCTGTAAACAAAATGGTCCACAGAAAGTAAGGCTATTGTTTTAATTAAATAGGAAACATCATTAGCATAATATTAATGTGCCCTTCTGAAGTGTCATGAAAGCCCTTCTACATTTTGTACTTAAAGATACCTATAAAGATACCAGAGTAGCAACACCTTATCACAGCTGATTATCAATTTAATCAATGCAGACTTTCAAGCATAACATAACTTTGTGTTTTACAATATTATTCATCATTGATTCCATGTTATTCATTCAAAAGCATGTCAAGACATGGATTTGAAATAATATAAAACATAGTAATGTAAATAGTATACTTCCTTTAATTTACTGATTGTAGGAAATTGTGTTGCAAATAAATCAATTAAATGAAATGGCCAATATATTAATTGTGCCCAAGACAGTCATGTAGGACAGAGACCACAACACTGGTAACATTATTATACTTATACTATGGAGATTCTGTACAGTCTTTCTGGTTCACAAATATTGCAGAACAAACCGTGTCATGGCTGTGAAACGTATCCGCTCCACTGTTGATGAAAAAGAACAAAAGCAACTGTTAATGGACCTGGAGGTTGTCATGAAGAGCAATGACTGTGTTTATATTGTGCAGTTCTATGGAGCACTCTTTAAGGAGGTAATTTCTTTATCACACTAATATTATAAAGGTGAAAGATTGTGTTTGTATGTTTGTTACTTCTTCATGCACAAACGGCTGGACTAATTTTGATAAAATTTGGTATGGAGGTAGTTGATACCCTGGATTAACACATAGCTACTTTTTATCCCAATATACCCATGGGATTGAGTCTTATGTGGGTGAAATTGCGGGGTGCAGCTAGTTTATCAGGTTAATGGATATTATTTTATACTAAAAATTTTACCCTAAATAAATCTACAAATTATTGCACCTTCTTTTCTTATATCTGAAAGAAGTATTTATTTAGACAGAAAATTACTGAAGTAAAGATGAACACAATCATAGTAAACTATGATTTTGTGTATTTCTTTTTATTTTGCAAACTTTATCGTTATAATATGTGTGTTTAAATAAAAATGGGATTAATCCAAATGAAGTTGATTTAATTGGTGTTTTTGAAATATTTCAGGGTGACTGCTGGATTTGTATGGAGTTAATGGATACTTCATTAGACAAATATTATAAGTTTATATGTGAACGGATGCAAACTCGAATACCTGAAACCATTTTAGCTAAAATAACTCTTGCAACAGTTAAAGCTTTAAGTTATTTAAAAGAAAAATTAAAAATAATACACAGGTAAGGTTCCACTGTTCAATTACCTATTTTGTTTTACTGATAACATAGTTTTATCAAAATTATATTTATTTTCAGAGATGTGAAGCCATCTAATATTTTATTGGACCGAAGAGGAAATATAAAACTTTGTGATTTTGGTATATCTGGGAAACTAGTGGACTCAATAGCGCGCACACGCGATGCTGGATGCAGACCATACATGGCAGTAAGTTCTCTCAATCAATCAACTCAACCTGCAGTCCACTGCTGGACATAGGCCTCTCCCAGTTTGTGCCACAACACTCTGTCCTCCGCCTTCCGCAACCAATCTGTCCCAGCCACCTTTTTAAGGTGGTCGGTCCATCTAGCTGGGGGAGTCCCAAACTACACTTGCCCGATATGCGGTCTCCACTCTAGGACTCGTCTGCTCCACCAGCCCTCGGTCCTTAGACAAAAATGGCTAGCCCACTGCCCACTCTAACTCTGCAAGCTATGTCGATAACTCCGGTTCTTTTCCGGATAATTTCATTCCTGATTTTATCCTTCAAAGAAACTCCGAACATAGTCCGCTCCATAACGCGCTGAGCGACTTTAGATTTATGGACCAGCCTGACTGTCAGTGTCCATGTTTCGGCACTGTATGTCGTAACGGGCAGGACGCACTGGTTGCAGACCTTAGCCTTCAAATATTGCGGGATTGTCCATCTTCGGGCTATGTCAGTTAACTTGGTTCTCCTGCGGATCTCCTCATTTCTGATTCGAGCACGCAGGGAAACTCCAAGCATAGCCCTTTCCATTGTGAGCGACCACGTTTCCGTGCCATATGTCATCACTGGCAACACGCACTGGTCTAAGACTTTCCTCTTGAGACACTGCGGTATGTGGGACGAGAAGATGTTTCGTAGCTTCCTGAACGCTGCCCAGCCAAGTCGGATTCGACGATCAATCTCTTTCTCGAAGTAGGACCTACCTAACTGGACAGTTTGTCCTAGATAAACATACTCGTCCACGGCTTCGAGTGTAGCTTTTGTTAATATATATATTATAGAAAATTACATGTAATCTGTACAAAAAAAAACTGAATCAAATGTTTACAAAAATATCGAATACTTCGAATATATTCGGATAGTTAAACAATACTATTCGAAATACTCAACATTAAAATCTCGCTCACTGCTTGAGCAGTTGACGCTCTGATTTCTTATGTTCTTAAGAAAAACTATTTCCGTTATGATTTTCAGCTGGTATGAAATTACCTGTTCAAACTGACGCCACCAGCCCGAGGCCCCAACTAATAGGCCGTATCTTGAAGTAGCAAATTGGTTCACTCTTTCTAATGTGTTTTTTTTTGTGCAATGCACGCTAACTAAACCATTTGCCTGCCTTGCATACAGCCGGAGCGCATAGATCCTGGACGAGCTCGTGGCTACGATGTGCGGTCGGACGTGTGGTCGCTCGGCATCACGCTCATGGAGGTTGCCACCGGCGCTTTCCCCTACCCGCGCTGGGGCTCGGTGTTCGAGCAGTTGCAGCAGGTCGTACAGGGTGACCCGCCAAGACTCACTAATACCAACAATGCATTCTCCAATAACTTTGTGAACTTCGTCAATACTTGGTAAGCCATTCAAGTTTTATGTCAACTGCTTAGTATGTAGTACTATATGTAAAACTTTATCATCATATTATCTTTTATTTCCAGCCTCATTAAAGAAGAAAATCAGCGACCTAAATATAACAGGTTATTGGAACACCCATTTATCAAAGGAATTGACCAGAATCGAGCTGAAGTTGCTGAACATGTTTGTGAAATTTTAGAAGCCATGGAGCGCAATGGAGTCAGTCCTTTCACAACAGACCAACCTGCACAAGCTTGGGTCGATTAAATATCTAAAATGATTGTGTGGGATATTTGCTTAATATAAAATTAATAACACCAATACACACTTGCAATATTTTACCATAAATTTTTATAAATCCAAATTCTGCTCAAGGAATATCTCAAATTGTTTGTTAAGAAGATACTTACTAAATTGATGCAACCCCCGACATTGGTTATGGTTTTGTCAGCAGTATTGGTAGGGGAGCCCAGTGGGTTTTTGAGCAAGCAAATGCAGGGCCAAAACTTGATAGCTGCGTAGGTGCGGCGTGATGAGAGAACACCGAAATATATTTGAAAAGTTTCTGATAGGAGCCACGGGGCTCCTATCAGAAACTTTCAAATGTACTCATTCAATATTATCAGTTGTCTAGTACCCATAACACAAGCTCTGCTTAGCTTGGGACTAGATGGCGTTGTGTGATAGTTGTGGAATATTATTATTATTAAAAAAAAAAAAAAAAAAATATTTAGTGTTTGATATTTTCCAACTTCTGAGCCCACAATTTCTTCATCAGATTTGCCTATTTAAGTCATTGTGGGTTACGCCGTACTCTGTCATACCAAAAGCAACGCCTCTGAAGATCACTTTAATTTTGGCCCTTTTTTGAATCTGAAAGTGGACTCCTGACCACGGGGCTCCTATCAGAAACTTTTCAAATATACTTTCGGTGTTCTCTTATCATGCAGCACCTACTTAGCTATCAAGTTTTCGCCCTGCATATGCTTGCTCAAAAACCCTCTGGGCTCCGAAAAAGAAAGTGTTCAAAAATATCTTTACATGACTAGCAATGGTGATTAGGTTTCTAACAAAATCTGTACAAGCTATAAGATTGTTATTTCACCTTAATATAGTATCTTTTTAACCGACTTCTTAACAAGAAGCTTTGAAATTTTAGCAAAATATTAGTCACTTTTCAGGTAAACTTGCGCTGCGAGTTCAACTCAATTGAACTTAATATTCAACCTTCATGCAGGTCCGCCTGCAAGAAGGTGGAATATCAAGTTCAGGAGTCAAGACTGAATATGACTAATATGATAGGCACCAAAACAGTTACTGTGTAGTATATTAGGGCAACTAGGAAAATTGTTAATTGCCAGTGATTTGTCATAAATAAAATGTGATTGTGTTTTTAGAAATGTAACATAACTATGATATATTAACTTTGCAAAATTTATATAATATCTAAATAATAAAAGTACTGCCATGAATGCAGAATCTGTAGAAAATCTTGAGGTGCCTAACAGTGGGGCAGCGACGATGTTTCTGTTATTAAACCAAGAATGGCTTTAGAAACGCCTAAAATTACTTACGGTACACTAGCATCGGCAACAGGAGAATTCTCAAGACAGACAGGTTTTAACATTTATGGTGGTACATGTTTTATTTTAACTAAACATTATATAATATGTACATAGGTACACTCACTTAAATGCAAGGGCACATCACATAAAGACGGCCGATGTTTTTTTAAATGTGTGATATTTTTTGCAATAATGGATTTATAAGCAGGAGCAATTAATTTTGCAAGCAGTAAGTGTAGAGTTATATAAGCCAGACTAGAAGATTAAAAAACAATGCGCGATGTTGGTGGTGACAATAAATTCTCAAAATAATTTACAGTTAATCTAGATTATAACGCAATGCTGATGGTAGGTAGATCTAAAGCTTGCTAAATTCAAGATGGTAATTATTTTAGTACCTACTGATTGTATAACACAAGTTCATTATTATAATTTATATCTACTTATAACCACTAACACTGCTGCTTCTGCATTTAGGAGTTTTTTATTTTATTTCATAAAACGGCATTGAGTTTGTATTGTAAATTCACATGCAAAAGTATGTATACAGCTCATGATAGAAAAACCTGTCAAATAATAATGTTCATATTAATTATAAAACATTATACTCGTTAATAGTTTTGTTTAAGTTTCAATCATAAGTGTTAACTCTTGTAATTCTTTTTGAATTCTTTTACAATTTATGAATTTATGTCTCTTCATAGTGCTATGATTTCAGTAAGTACTTCTTGCGAATTCTATTATGAATTTTAAAACGTGTATACCTCTTTTTGCACGTGATTATACATGAACCTATCTAACATTGTTAATCCTAGCAATGGAAAAGTTAAGGTACTTGGAAAATAAGACGCCCTTCGCAGTAAAGACGAAATCCTTTACTTAAACTCTTATCTTGTTAATGTTGCAGGCGTTAAGACTAGTATGTTCCGAGTGCGAAAATATATTTTTACCTTTCAATATGCGGGAATATTTGTTGTTAAGGGCCTGTACTACCTCAAATAGCCTAGCATGATCTGCCGTTATGTCGAAAGTATTGCAGAATTCATTTTGAAATAAATATATTATTATGGTAAAGTTGAGGATTAATGTTAAGTACTATGTTTGGCAAAAACACGATTCCATAATATTTTTTCGATAGAAAAAAAATACAAAGTTACCTCCAAACCAAACAATAAACAGCTAGTATTAAAAAAAACACTCCACATTAGATCATGAAATTTGCATAACAACTCAACTGAATATAAAGCAGATACTATGTTTTTTTTTTTTTAATTACCATTATTTTAAATTAAATCAATGTTGGAAGCAAGCGGGATCCATAACATTTTTATTATATTATTTTCAAATTCAGATGGGTCCCGCTTGCTTCCAACTTTTATTTAATTTAAAATGGGCTTGTTTTTAGCTTTTCAGCTTTTGCTCGCGAATCATATTTTCTTCAATATGCAACCTGCCACTAACCTGCAAATTGCAAAAAAACGTAATAAAAAAATGTATTTCGCGGGCTACCCTGGCACTTCCCCCTCCTTAGTTTTATAGCATATTCATTGCTTTAGTAATATTTTATTTATGGTCTTTATGATCCATTGGCTGCACCCCGCGGTTTCACCTGCATTAGTTTCGATCCCGTGGGAATATCGGGATAAAAAGTAGCCTATATGTTAATCCAGGGTATCAGCTACCTCCATACAAAATTTTATCAAAATTGGTTTATATTATCAAAATTCTGAACACACACACTCACAAACTTTCGCCTTTATAATATTAGTGTGATAGTGCGATTCATTGTTTTCAGGAAAAAACAACTAATATCTTTGCAGCATAACTATGGAATGTTTATTTTCTCGCATTTTATTAAATTACCAATATGTTTAACTCAAAGGCTACTAATATTAGTCTAATTCTGCAACATTTACAAAAAAAAATTAGGGGCCGTCCCTATATCACGTGTATCTTTTAGTACATACAAAGAATCTTAATTTTTTTTAAATGTTTATAAATTGCAGGTATAAGTATCATATAATTTTATTATAGAAAATTCAATAATAAAGTTTAGAGGTAGACAGAAAGGTTGCAGGTTGTTTTTGACCGACATAAAAATAATGAAAGAAATGCGAAAAGTTTTTTTGTACTAAAATACTAATACATTAACATTATTTTTAAACGCCGCTTTTCGGTTGAGTACCGCGCGTTTGCCGAAAAAATAAATACATGTGATATATTACTAACCCCCCCCCCCACCTTTCGAGCCTCACGTGATTAATGGACAGCCCCTTAAAACGTCACGTCATTTCTTGTTGCGAGGACCGTAACATAATTATACAGTTGACCACACGTCAATGGTAACACTGAGCTGGCCTAGCATAGTATTGACTTTCAATAGAACACAACTACAAGGTCAGCTTATACTGGTCTTGTTACTACTGATGTTGCGGTCAACTGTACATTTCTTCCAGTACACTTCCTTTGGCTGGCTGAGGAAACAGTTTGGGTTAAGAAATGGATCATTAATTATACATATACCTAGGTGATTTTATAAATTTGTATATACCAACTAAATAATTATTATGGATTTTATCATTGTATGTAATTGTTAACCATAGTTAGGTACAGATGCCAGCACATCAAGCTACCCGATACTGTCAAATTTTCCCAATCAACTTTGAACCTAATGCAATAGTTGAAAATCTATTAAAGAAATTTGACAGATTGTAGTAGGTTGATGTACTGGCGTCTGTACATATTGCCTACAGGTTTGATAATATTTGATTGATCATAAGTTGTTGCTTCTCTGCTTAAAATAATTTATGTCAAAATGAAGAGCTTGTGGATTGCTTCATTACTGGAGTTGAAATCATAATTTTAAATATGGCAACTTTGACTGCCAAAAATCAATGGCATGTGTTATTTTATTTTAGAATAATTTATGTTAAGCTATCAAGTCTACACTTAATTAAAAAATACTGCTGAAGTATTTATTCACTATCTTAGATACACATGGATGAGATATGTTGGAAAACATAAAGGAAAAAAAAGTCACTTGCAATTGTTTGAACAGTGTATTAATCTAAATTCACCTATTTATAAGATTTGGTTCTCAATACTACTGTATGTTTAAGAAGTAGATTGGTAACATTATGAATTTGTTGTTTCTTTCACTCTCCCAACCTTACCATATAATTATTTTTAGTAATCTCAATCATTCTAACACTTCGCCCATTCTTTTAGAATTTAAAACATTTCCAAACTTTACAAACAATTTATACTTTGTTCCATCTGCCAGTAATGGTTGTAGATATATAGCATCTGTGGCTTTTGGGGCCATATCAAGTAATGGGAACCAATCGTCCACTTTCACTATTCTATCTTTTCTATTCCCCCAGAAATCTACTGAAGATATCTTGATTTTCTTATCGTCTACTCTTACGTATAAATACCCAATAACGTTCCGGAATGGTAAACTAGCCAGTGATAGAACTGCTGTGCCAGTGATACCTGTAACAAATGGAACACCTTAAAACACATTTTGCTTCCAAATCATGGTTGGATGTAAAGTTGAACAAAATATTATGTTGGACTTTTATGTGCTAGTAGCTGCTGCACGCGACTTCGTCCGCGTGAAATCCTATCCTAACTAATATTATAAATGCAAAAGTTAAAAGTAAGTTTGTTTGTTACCTTTTCACACCTAAACCACTGAACCGATTGTCCTGCAATTTAGCATATACATTGTCACAGACATAGGGTACCTTTCATCCCGATAAAAAGTGCTGTTCCTGATGAAAACAACAATACACGTGGCGCCATCTATTATAATAATAACATTGTTGTTTTCCTCGGGAACAGCACTTTTTTTCGGGATGAAAGGTACCCTATGTCCATTTCTGTACACCTGACAACGTATATGTAAAATTTCAGGATGATCGGTTCAGTGGTTTAGGCATGAAAAGGTAACAAACAAACTTACTTTCGCATTTATAATATTACTAGCTACGCCCCGCGGTTTTACCCGCATAAGTCTCGATCCCGTGGAAATATCGGGACAAAAAAATACCCTATGTCCTTTTCCAGGACTCAAGCTATCTCTATACCAAATTTCATCAAAATTGGTCCAGCCGTTTGAGCGTGAAGAAGTAACAAACATATAAACACACACACACTCACAAACTTTCGCCTTTATAATATTATTAGTGTGATTATTATAGGATGTAGTCAAATTTTTTTTTTGTAATATCAAAGGAAATGCAGGCACCTATGAAATTTAAAAAGGAAGGTATATAAATAACATGCTTGAAAAACACTGGAATAATAGTAGATTGTACAACTAATGCATTAAAGAAGCTATTTTACCCCACTTCTCATGCTCTATAAGTTCGTTTTTATGTTGTGTTTAGGCGACATAAAATCGCTTTTTATATTCTAGTGCATAAAGTATTTTTTTTTTCTAAGACTAAGGTAATCAGGCCCAACAGCCACAAGCACAAACCGGTAAAATACCTGACGTCATTTGACGCAACATCAAAAAAACTCCTGTCAAATTCCAGATGTCACTCGCTGTGCGCGTGATTTATTACCCTGCTCACAAAAAATGGTCTACTGATGCTTATATGGGCTCAAGCCACTTAATGTAAACTGTTTTGGGTTTTTGAATAAACAGACCATAATATAAAATGCAAACAATACTCGTATTACGAGTATTGTATTTATAAACAAATGACGTCATCAGAAAATAGGTTGAAAGTGTGTTCGTTCCCGTGTTATGTCGATTTCTGATAAAACTACTATATGAATTTACACGAAACTTTGCAAGTTACATTATGAATAGACAAGTAATCTAACAACAGCGTTTTTTTGAAAGTCCTACCTTACATTTTAATAATATTGAAACTCAAATTTCAGTGCGCCGAGCCGTTCAATTCCTTTTACAACGCAATGACTGTAATCGCCCAATCCTAGTCATATTGAGTTGTTTCTAATTAAAAAAGTGTTACTAGGATACTACACAAACCTTTATTAACTGATAACTACCTATATCTTGTAAAAATATACCACTATAATTATAAAATCATAAGATTTTCTTGAAGTACTTACGTAAAATTTTGTTTGACCAAAAAAAAAGATTATTGATTGATTGTGATGTTATTTCGTGCAAATATTATCTACAATATTATCTACAAGGACGTATAATATGTTATAAACGAATATTCATCCACTTAACGTCGATTTTACACAAAAACTATTAAAATAAACAACATAGCATCATAACAAAACAGCACGCACTGCAGCTGCCATTAAGAATCGTAAAGTCTATTTTTAACTTTTTTTTTCCAATATTGCCAACCCATATTTTTCGTTTTGAATCATTTAGTCGATTAGTTTATCTACCGGACCATAGACTCAAACTGTTGCACAGGATATTAGACCTTAATTTGCAGTAATAATAGAGGTTGAAGCCGCGTGAATCGGGTGTCACCGATCGGTGACCGTGGGGCCTGACGGGTGCGCGCCGGTCGACACCGATCGGTGACCGCGTAAATCTAGCGGTTAAACTTCGTACATTAAAGTCGTGATTTAATTCATTTTCTTTAATTTATACCACTTCCGTGTTTTCTATTGTTAATTTAATAAAATCAGATAAATTAGCTGTCATTTATTATTTAAAAACGCAAAGAAACGTTTTTATGACTTGGCAGTATAAAGTACCCAAGTCGAATGACACATCGCTTGCCCGCAAGAATACTGTATTAACTCTAAAAACGTACTTTTTCAGGAGAAGCGATTAAAGTTTTTAACTCAAAATATTGTGGTAAGTATATCCATAAGATAAACAGATTATTTTTTATTATTAATATGTATTAGTATGTACCCTATTTTTTTTTATTCAAGGTGAAAGCAATTTTCGACCTAATTTAAAAGGTAGAACATACTTTTTTTAGTCGAACTGTATTATTAAGTCAGTTAGTGCCAAATTTTGACATGATACTGTATTCTTCCAGACAAGCGACATGTTGAAAACATAAAAACTGAAAAAGTTTCATGGTGGGAATTAGCGATGCTTTGCAACATTTTTGATTAATTATGTATAGTGTGTTATGTTCATTTTCTCGCAATCGAAATAAAAACAGTGTATAACTCAGGCATAAACGAGCCATTTTACACCTCTCGACTTAACTATAAAATAAAAATAGAGTATATTAGTTTCTTTTATGCATTAGTTGTACAATCTACTATTAAAAGTTAAATATATTGAATGAAGTTTGAGTAATATTGTTAATAGCTGATTGATAATATACATAGGACCTGTTAATAATTATTTATATCATTCAGTTCAGCCTATCGCACACAATCCACTGGTGATTCTGCAGAATAATCAGCAGCAGCCTATCACTCCAGGAGATATTATAGTGCAAATGTGTACACAAACACAATTGCACTCTGTGTTCCATTACCTACTCTTAGAGCCTGATGAGAAATCAATCAATGATATTAGGAAATTGAGGCTAGGGGGCGAGGTGAGTTACCACACAAACTTCCTAATTCCAGGATTGTACCTCATACTAAGAAATTCTCTTCGGAAAAACCTAATAACACTCAATCTGGCAAGTCAATCAATGGCTCACCTATGTATGCTGCTGTAAAAAATGCACCTTGTGGTAGGACATTAAATATTTCCATCAAAGCACAACCAGGCACGGCTAATGAAGTTCCTGTCAAGTGGTACACCTTAAGTCTATTAAATGTTGCAATATATTTAACGAAAGGAAATGAAAATACAGTTTCATAAATACTGGAACATGGTTCCGTTTTGGATTGTATTATATTTTCCTTAGCAGTTGAGCAACATCTTCCATTGCTGATATTATACTTTTTACTGCCTAATATCAACTTCAACATTTCTATAAATAATGACTGCTTCAATTATGTTTGCTACACTACTAAGCGAAAGAAAATCGTGTTTCATGTTCTCTGACATAAGTTTGACCGCCGTAGTTTGATTTGAAGTTTGACTAACACTTGACAATGACAAGTGACGTGACATTCGTGACAAACATGTGAAACTGACAACCGTAACGTAACCATGGAATTATTATGTACTACGCTACGTACAACATAATAATTCCATGAACGTAACACCACCAACCATGGACTTTTTTTTTTGTCAACTGACTGTGCCGATGTCTACTATTACCTATCATAACACATTTTTTTTTTAAGTCCGCCTTTGTACCTTCTTGTGATAAATAAATTTTGACAATGAGTGGCAGTTGCCCACTGATTAATAATATCCAAAGTACCTTAGCATACTCCGGTTAGCGACTCCCTTCAACTCCGTGATCCAAAAGGATACAACGCCCTAAATGTGGAGTAGAGTTGCGGTGGTTCTGTTTTCAAAAAGGTGACAAAATCTTGCTGAAGAGTTATAGACCCATTTCACTTCTAAGCCACGCCCGGCAAGCTGTTCTGGAGGGTCGTCATGAACCGTCTCGCAAGGAGACTAGACGAGTTCTAGTCACCAGAATAAGCCGGTTGTCGAAAAGGCTTCAGTACTATAATAGACCTCATCCATACTGTTCGGCAAATTGTACAAAAAACCGACGAGTACAATCAGGCGCTAGATATGGCATTTGTGGACTATGAGCTGGCCTCTCCGCAACGATATCCAATTGACTGGCCTTCCATCGAAGTGTTGAGATGTTTGTATGATGATGCCGCGATGACTGTTCAGAGCCCTGGCCCCTGATTCACAACCATACGACAGGCTATCATATTGAAAACCTTACATTTCGATAACCTGATTTGACTTGCCCTCAACAGCAAATAGCTGTTGGAAGAAAAGCGGGTGTCTATTTGATTTAAACTGACAAAATTTTCGGGTTTTGGAATTGTGAACAGCGTTTAGAAGACTCCCACAATAACAATGATTAATGTTCGATAGGATACGGAAGCGTATCGAGTGTTTGTGAATAGCTATGCTGATGTAGAAAAACAACCGACTTTAAAAAAAAAAAAACACACTACAAAGTGAAAAATAATTTTAATTTCGGAAGTCGGTGTTGTTGGCTGTGCGTTTTCGTTTTTGACACCGATTTCCTAAATTAAAATTATTTTTCACTTTGTAGTGTTTTTTTTTTGAAGTCGGTTGTTTTTTTTTTGTAAAAACGTTTTTATTTTTCACTTTTTAGTTGTACTACCCCACACAAATTCAATTAACACTAGTGCATTGAAGAATTGAAGACACCGACTTGAAGAATCATCAAAATTCGCATAGAAATGCTGGAGATGCAGTACATTTATGCATATAACTTCGTACATAAGAATAATTACCTAATGTATCTATTATATACTAGAACCTTCCTGAAAGTATGTAGATCACAATAATGAAAGAATTATCAAAATTGGTTCGTTAGTTTTTGAGAAAATCGCGGACATACAAACATATACATACGCGTCGAATACAGAACCTCCTTATTTTTTAAAGTCGGTTAATAATAAAATCAGCCCCTTCCAACCGCTCAGAGGGGTGAGACACGGGGATATGATACCACCGAAACTCCGAAACTGTATACCAATGTGTTGGATGACATCTTTAAGACGCTGGACTGGACTGGCTGGGGTAACCTGTGAAAGGCGATTACATCTCACACCTTCACTTTGCCGATGACACCGTTGTAATGGAAGAGATGCTGGAACCGTTAGACCTGAAGGCCAATACTCGTAATTTAAAACGTTCAAAATCTAGTCGCAGTCTCATCTCGGCGACAAACAAATGTCAAAAACTTGTCAAAATGTAGGAAAATTAGTAGTAATATTGACAGATTGAAACAGATCAGACTGTGATTGTTCTTAAAATTACGAGAATTGCCCCTCATATGCTGCACAGCCGCGCTAGCCGTAATGGAGCCATTCAGTGGGTTGGCCTCGGGTTGGTCTGGTAACCGGAGTAAGCAATCTGAAATGTCAGTGGGCTGGATGTTTGTTGAAGGACCGATGGTCGGTGGCACCGACGATTCGAGTGGAAACCGCGTATCGGTAAGCGTAGTGTGGGAAGCCCCCTGGCAGGTGTGTGGCTGGGACCGATTGGATGCGAAAGGCAAAGGAAAAGTACCTACAGAAAGTGCAGCCTGGGAGAGGTCTATGCCCAGCTGTGGACTGCGATAGGCTGAGTTGATTGAAAGTACATACAAGAAAACACCTATTACCGCTATTGTAAATAGAAATCCGTACTTAGTTACTTAATACTAATATTATAAATGCGAAAATGTGTGTCTGTTACCTCTTCACGCTTTAACCGCTAAACCGATTTAGATGGGTATAGAGATAGTTTGAGTGCCGGGAAAGGACATAGGATAGTTTTTATCCCGATATTGCCACGGGATCAAAACTTATGCGGGTGAAACCGGGGGGCACTGCTAGTAGAAAATAGGTTATTGTCCAGGTAATACAGTCAGCAAGTTCACAGGTTAACACCAAGTTGAGATGACGAGTGACGCTCGTGTGTATGCACACTAAGATCTAAAGAGTAATCTAATGGCCGTTTCATAAAACATAACTTTAATTTCGGAAGTAGGTAATTTAAACAACGAAAATGCGGAACCAACGACACCGACTTACAAAATTATACGTTATTTATCACTTTGTAGTGTTTTTTTTTTTTTAAGTCGGTTGTTTTTTTATTTATGGCAATTAGTTAGTGCTATGTCAAAGTCAATTAATAAAATAACTCGTATTTTGCCAGCTACCAGGACAGGTATTTAAAGATAAGAACTAAAATATTCACTTAAGGCTATACCTGTAGTAATAAACTTAAGTATTCGTAGACTACGATCGCTAGGTTAAGTACTGCAGTGCCGGAATAATAAACGATAAAATGACCAGTTCATTGAAAGAAATGTGAGTATCCGTATTCAGTGATTAGGAATATTTGACTGTAATTAATTAATTAATTACTAGATTTAGTTCCCTACCAGATTTTACGAGTCACGTTTGTATATATGTTAGATTGGTAAAGAATAGAACTATACATCCAGTGTTTTTTAAAATTAAATTTGGGTGGCGTGCGTACAGCTTTCATGTGCTATAACTCCTATTGGATGTACAGTCAGGGCTACAACTGCAACAAATTTAATGTTGATAAAGATCAAAGTCATAGTAGTTACCTAATTTTTGTCTTAAATATAATTTTAATAAACGTAACACTTAATTGTTTTCACAATACATTCCATAAAAATATAAATTTAAAAACAGATTGAAATTATTTAAAAACTTATTTAGGGAATAAAGTCGTATTTTTAGTAGCCATAAACATTTTCAAATTAGGTGCTCAGTACTTTTCAGCAACTTGTCACATACATTAGTAAGCAAGTTTTTATTCATAAATCTAATCTGAAACTGATTTTGTAACCTACATTTGCTGTTGTACACAGAAAATTTAAAGGCCTACTGAAAAAAAATTGTAAACCAATTATGAAGTTCAGATTCATTCAAAATTGTTTTGTCTGTTTTCCTCTTTTATCATCAATTATTATCCAGTAAAATTTCAAAGTCACATAATGTCATTGACATTTTTTTAAATTTCCTCAGTTTTACTTAAAAAATCATTATATTTAAAAAATATTTTCTTTCATTTCTGTACTATTTTAATACTCCTTTGCATTCATTTCAGATATGAGAAAACTGCTGAATATACTGCATTTTACACTGGCGGCGATGTCCAATGGACAACAGATGGAGTACATCTCTTGTGCCACTGTGAAGATGTAATTAAAGTGGTTGATGTAAACACTTTCTCTACAACATACACTATTGGACAGACTGAAGAAGATGCAGAACCAGATCAAATTTACACTTTTCAAATGTCACATAATAATAAAATGGTGGTTACTGCACACAAAAGTGGATTGATGAAATTGTGGGACCAAGAAACTGGCACACAACAGAAGATTTGGAGATCTGGCCATAAAGGACCTGTTGCCAAGTTAGCATTTGAATACACAGATGAAAATATAGCCTCAGGAGGTTCTGATGGCAACATCAGGTTATGGGATTTGGCACACAATACATGTACAAGTAGTCTAAGAGGTGCAATGGGAGTTTTCTCTGTTATGAAGTATCATCCAGATTCCAACAAACAGTTGATATTTGGAGCAGCTGATGACACAAAAATAAGATCATGGAACTCCAAAACTGGCAAAGAACATTTAATCTATTCAGGACATTTCAGCAAAATCACTTCATTGCAATTTACTTCTGATGGTGAATATATGGTCAGTTCTGGTAGGGACCGTGTGTTAATCTTATGGAGCTTAAATGAGAGTAAGGCCCTACGAGTAGTTCCTGTATATGAAAGTATAGAATCCACAATTTTATTACCATCAACATTTAGAATACCAAATTTTAAGAAGAAACTAGAAACAGAAGGAATATATGTTGCTTGTGCTGGTGAGAAAGGTGTTGTCAAAGTGTGGAATATATTGATGAGTAGGCTCATGTATGAGCAGGACAACAGTCTTGTGTCACCAGCTTCTGAGGAGGGTGGCTTAGCTATAACACATTTGATTTTTAATGAATTAAGGAATGTTTTATCTGTTGTCACAGCAGACCACAACATTATCATACATGATCTTGAAACTTTTGATTGTAAGAAGCAGTTAATTGGTTTTACAGATGAAGTTCTAGATATTATATTTGTGGGAAAAGAAGAAAAGCACTTGGTAGTAGCTACAAATAGCCCAGATTTGAAATACTATGAAATTGAAAGTATGAATTGCCAGATCATTAAGGGACATACTGATATAGTTTTAGCTCTAGCTTGCTTCCCAACAAGACCAGAAATGTTTGTATCTTCAGGCAAAGATAACTCTGTAAGAATTTGGCTACAAAACACTGATCATACAATATCCTGTGTTGGGGTTGGAGCTAGACACACAGCATCTGTTGGGTCAGTGTTTACTTCTCAGACTTCAAATGATTTCTTTGCTTCTGTAAGTCAGGACAGCTGCCTAAAAGTCTGGAGTGTTCCTAAGGAGCTCTCAACCACTGATCAAAGGGTCAAATCTACTTACACTGAATTAGCCCACCAGATGGATATAAACTGTGTATCTGTTTCACCTAATGACAAAATGATTGCAACTGGTTCACAGGATAAAACTGCCAAACTATGGTCAGAGGAGTTGACATTATTAGGCATACTAAAAGGCCATAGAAGAGGTGTGTGGTGTGTGAGATTTTCACCTGTGGATCAAGTTGTATTGACATCTTCAGCAGACAGTACAATAAAGTTGTGGTCTATAGCTGATTTGAGCTGCTTAAAGACCTTTGAAGGCCATGAGAGCTCAGTTCTGAAAATTGAATTTGTTAGCAGAGGTCAACAGATACTATCAAGTGGGGCAGATGGACTTCTCAAACTATGGAATATAAAAACATCTGAGAGCAAGATGTCTTTAGATAATCATGAGGGCAAAGTGTGGTCTTTAGCTGTCAGTAAGAACGAATCTGTCGTAATTACTGGTGGTTCTGATTCGAAGTTAGTAAAACTGAAGGATGTTACAACAGAAAAAAGGGAACAGTTAGCAAAAGAAAGAGAAGAAATGATATTACAAGAACAAGAATTGATGAATTTGTTGCACGATAAGCAACTGATTAAAGCTCTGAAATTAGCGTTGCGCATGCAAAGACCAATGCATGTTTTAAAAATAGTTAATGAGGTTCTGGCTGGTGGCAATGAAAAACTTTACGAAACACTCAAAGAAATCAACCACACTCAAAAAGAGACCCTGTTAAAGTTTGCTGCAGAGTGGAATACAAACAACAAGAACTGTCATGCAGCACAACTCGTATTTAATATATTAGCGCCGGAAATTATTGCTGGAAACTTAAAAGTACCTGCTTTAGCAAGTTTCATAGAGGGTGCATTGCCTTATACAGAAAGACATTTTGAAAGACTAACTAATCTTTTACAGGATCTTAACTTTATTACATACACTGTAAATTGCATGCAACCTCATGCTGTTAACAATGTTTAAATGAGTAATAAAGGTTTCATGCTCCAAATTCTACCATTTGTTTAAAAATGTTAAATTTGCCTTATATGTATCATGTATACCGTTGGCCGTATTTATCTGGTTTAGTCTATAACCTATGACGCATGTAAATATTTCTCCTCAAACAAAACTGGCGAAATGTTAATTTGCTTGTTCTATATGCAAAAGCTCAGATATTAGAGCGCGTCAGCGCCCGCGCAGCCTTTTTCCGCGGAGAGCAAGTTCAACCTGCGTGCACGCAGTAGTAGTGAATCGACCACGCGAAGCGGACCGCTCGCGGATTCGCGCTTCTATTCTCCGCGAGTCGCAAATGTTTAATTGTTAAATCATGGATATAAAAACCTCAATTATTTATACCTTACTTTTAATAATCTGCAATGCACAAGGACAGAAATCGCAAGTGTAAGTTTTTACTTTATTTTTTATCTTTATCGATTTTTTACTTAGAAATGTAAACGCATTACTTAAATATAATTATAAACTAACTTACTTAGTCACCGGGATATGCAGGCACGTCATGAAATGATTCAGTTCAGGGATTTAATAAGTATTTGACTTGCAATGGAGAAATGTTATAATATTTGTATATCTCGTAACAGCCATAAGCTCTGTGAGGCATTATTAAATATCAATTACCAATGTAATAAATAAGACGTCGTAACAAAGTTAGGCTGCATTTTGCTGGTTTAGATACTTGTGGTAACGCTAGCAATCTGATCCACATTGAAATAATTCGATCACGGATCGTCTCAATTTTCGATAACTTCAGGACATCTTGTAAATTACTATGACGCGCATATTTTAAGTGCCCACAACACTTCGATATAATATAGCTTATGACGATTTTGATGTTGAGATAAGTGTTCAGATAATTAATATGGGCTAACGACAGCGAAAGCAACCACGATTAAAAAAATATATATATTTTCAATCATACAGACGAGTCGTATTAATTTTAAATATATGAACAATGGGCCGTAGACCTACATATAAGTATATCTGCAGGACCTACTCGTAAGAGTCGTAAGCCATGCTGATAATACAATGGCTAAATAATAATTTTGTTGTAATGATAAGTAGTAGGTACCTATTTATTGTTTTGTAATGGTGCACTAAGCAAATTGGGTTTTTTTAAACCCCGTCATTTGTATTTGTAATGGTACTTACCTAGACACCTAACGTAGTACTTTAAGTATTCTGTGCACCTAATAAACAACTTAAGCATACTATAGGTACTGCTTATATTTGCTACTATTACCTACCATCAAAGTCATTAAGATATTGCAACTGAACGATTTTGATAGGCAAAATAAGGTTCTATTTAGGATTCTCGAGACGTAAAGACGTCGAAATGTCGTCAACCAGCCTTGGCCGCGGCCCTCAAATGCTTTCGACCTCGATTGAACGATTGAGCACTTACTAGTCAGAATAAGAAAAACTTTATTAGCAGTATCTTAAACAAGAGATAGGTACCTACTTAATTTACGTACATTATGCGTACAAGGAGAATAAAACCGAACGATCATCATAATATCATCATCATCATAATAAGGTCAGCACCATCATCGTTGCGGGACAGACAGGGTAATCAACGGCACCCGACCGCCAACTACGCCCGCCCGAGTAATTTTAAATATTTAATACTGGTCTACCCATAGTTATATTATACTGTGCCATAGTCCTTAAATACGAGAGCAGTGGCGGCCCAGTGGTAATTGTCGCGTCACGAGTTGTAGGTTCGAACCCAGACAGGCGCTTTACTTTGTGTACATTATTTCATCACCACTGTTCTCAAAACGGTGATGAAAAACAACATGGGACAACCGGCATGTCCTAGAATCAAAAATTCGAAGACATGTGACATCTACCAACTCGCACTGGGCCCATGTGGTGGATTACGGCTCATTCTCTCTTACCGAGAGGTGGCTTGTTTCCCAGCACTGGAAACCTTACAGGCTGATTATATGAATATAATTTGACCAATTAGAAATTATTGAGGGTAATATCTATTGGTACAGTCGAGTTCTTTAATATCTGAGCATGTTCATGAATCAAAAATATATAGGCAATGGTAAGTTTCATAAAACTCTAAATAGCTTTGCCTTACAATAATTTGTAAACAATCTGTGACATCATAAATATTTGACTACATTATATCAATAATATTGCTACAGACTCTAATAATTGTGCGCAATCCCTTGTTCATAATTATTATTTAGCGCAAAGTTAGGTTCATTTAAATACCTAGCTATGCAATTTTTCTATGAAAAATATCTTGCCAATTTGACATGTCTCGAATTGTTGTCTTACATTTTTGAACAATCACACCAATTTAAGGGCTCACGTACAGACGCCAGCACATCAACCTACCCGAAACTGTCACATTTTCCTAATCAACTTTGAACCTTTTGCTTTAGTAATAAAGTTGAAAATCTATTAAAGAAATTTTAAAGATTGTAGTAAGCTGATGTGTTGGCGTCTGAACATGAGATTTGGAATGGCTTTAGAAGTAGTTCTGCCTGTTCAAACATGATTGCATCAATGCGTGAACGTTTGCAAGATGTTATTGATGCCAATAGTGGATATATACCAGATTCTAAAACTAGCAGCACCATTGCTTAAACCTTGCCTGGAAGTTCCCTACCTTATTTTAAATGTTAGGTTTTCAGAGGAACAAAATAAGAATTTAAGAATAATAAAATAAAAATTAAATACTAATGTGCTTAAGTAAATATTATTTTTAAAATAGTCTGCGTTGACCCTAAGATTTCCTAAAACTTAATTAATTAATCAAATAATACTGCTCTCTCAACGTTGTCAGATTGATACAGTCCTATTACGAACGGTAACATTGTATTATTACTAGTAGGTACTTCTGCTCCGGCTAGCAAAAATAAATTTAATAGTAAAGGCCATTAAGTTGAATATTCAAAGCTGTAGGTACTTATTGATATTTACGAATCCTAGGTTGCACCAAATACCTATATTGAAATCTAGAGTATTTATATATTTATGTTCCGAAGAGTAGTTAGATATTTTGACTGCACTACCCTAACATAGGTACTTAAGTATAAACAGTTTATAATTATGATAACATTTTATTGATGTCTAAGTTTGTATAGAATTATATGATTATTTTAATGCTTACAATATTTTGAAACATTAATTGTCACTGCCAATATAATTATAATATATTGGCAGTGAAATCGACTGGTACCTATGCTAACTCTGGAATGTGCCCCGCTTTTTATTACGAAAAGAGAGTTCTATCCTAGCCAGTCAATAGGTATGTAGGTACCCACCTATAAGCTCGGTGAGCAAATCCGTCAGTTTTTTACCATAGACAGACAGGTCTAAACTAATATTTATCTTCTGTCCTTTTCTTAATGAAATAGAAAGAAAACGATGCACTGAAATTAAATTTAGTTTAGTTTGTGAACAAGAGAATCGGCGCCAATATCAAATTAGGTATACCTATATAATATATAGGTAGGTATAATTTGACATTACGACGTATATATACGTCGTGCTGCATGCACGCAACGGGAGGCAACAGGACAGGACATGCAAACATAACATAAAGTACCTAGGTCCCTACACCCTACAAAGGGCCTCCTAAGAGCTCAGCAGTTCCGTCTTTAGGTATCTGCCATCATGAATATCTGTTGTGTGACCGTTGTCCGCATAGGAAACCAAAGCTTAATTCATTCAGAGCCATGCCATGGTCTAGCCGGGAAATAACATTATACTAAATTTCTTATTAAGTCTCTTTCGCTCCTCGAAAAACCCGGCGATCATTCAGTGACACAGATGTACCTACCAGGTATAATTAAAATAATGGTGAACCTGAAAATGGGTCATTGTAGGTGATACAACGCTAACCATTACCTAATGCGATTTGAATTTTAATCCTCGACCACTTAAGTAGGTAGGTATAAACTAGTATCAAAACTTTTACAATAGAAAGAAACCTTCACATTAGAAAAACTCGTAAGAAAAATGAATTAGGAATCTCGCAGAAGGTGTAACAGGGAGAATAATATTCTCCTCGGGGATTAAAATCTTCGTCTTAGGTGAGCTTGAATCCCTGCAGATTTGCTCAGATGCTTACTCTGAACCACTCGCTGTGCTCGAGAGTATCTCACTTCACCGTACACCTAAGTGCAACCTGACTATGTTTGACATTTCTTTGGATTTCTACCTTTCATTAAATTCAAATTGCATGCTTTGTGTTTATTGTAATCACCATACCTTAGTGAATAAGCATCGTTTGGAACCTTATTGTCACATTTTCCTTATTCTTATAACCGCACTTGAGATTTTGCGTAGGTATCTATTACCTACCTACCGACTGCAGGTCTATGCAGACTACTTATGCATCTGGTAGACTATTGTAGTCCCTGTGATCGATCAAAGCACCACTTAGCAACCGTTACTAAATTAGCTGTTTGTCATAATTAGTGCACGACCAGACGATGATTTATTTTGTGCGATAACTAGGTAGTCGTCGAACAGCATACCTACTTCAAAATGACAGCAGGTAATATAAGCTGTAGGTAGCTGATAGGTGTATAACTTTAAAATTAATGCTTCAAATATTTAAATTTAAGTACATTGATAGCCTGCTTGTACATACAAATGCTGTTCCCACTTAGGTACTATTAGGTAGGTAGTCATGTGGTGAAAGGTTGAGCTCGAGGGGCTCATAGGTACCTAAGTAAAGGTCTATTCAAACCTAAACGGTATTTGCTGCCGCTGTGGGTACACACCGCGCGGATTTCGCTCAGGTATTTAGTATCAAGTTCCGCGGCTAGAGCGGAATAATTGGTGCCATAGTACCGCATAGGTCTGGTATTGTTTACCTTCTTCTACAAAAACTTCTTTACCTTCCTGAGCGAAACTCGAACTCGGTATTCTACCCACAAGGATAGCGAAATCCACTTTTGTGTGAACAGTAATATTACCGCATATCCACTCGGTTTTCTCTACCGCAGACGGTAGCGAATACCGCTTAGGTTTGAATAGGCCTTAAGCACTGAATAATAGAGTAGAATGATGTTCTTTCCTACGTCTAGGTAGGTACATACCCGCGAATTGATAATTCGGCGAAAGCCGGTATTATCATTCCATACGCATCAGAACTTCTCATTCGCTCCACGAAAAACCCGGTGATCATTCAGTGACACAGATATACCTACAAGGTATAATTAAAATAAAGGTACCTAAACCTGAAAAGGGGTCATATTGTAGGTGATACAATAGGTACAGTCGAGTTCATTAATATATTGGCAGTGACAATGTTTCAAAATATTGTAAGCATTAAAATGATCATATAGTTCTATACAAACTTAGACATCAATAAAATGTTTTCATATAAACTGTTCATAAGTATGTTACGGTAGTGCAGTCAAAAATATCTGACTACTCTTCGGAACATAAATATCTAAATACTCTAGTGTTCAATATATTTGTTGCAACCTAGGATTCATAAATATCTATACAGCTTTGAATATTCAACTAAATGGCCTTTACCATAAAATTTATTTTTGCTTGCCGGAGCAGAAGTTCGAGTAATAATGCAATATTGCCGTTGAAGGATGTCATAACTGACAACTTCAAGTTGATTTTGTTTCAAGATCTTTTTCATAGAAAAATAATTGCATAGATATTTGTGAACCTAACTTTGCGCTAAATAATATGAACAAGGGATTGCGCACAATTTTTAGAGTCTTTATCTGTAGTAATATTATTGATTTAATGTAGTCACATATTTATGATGTCACAGATTGTTTACAATTTATTGTACGGCGAAGCTGTTTAGAGTTTTATGAAACTTACCATTGCCTATATATTTTTGATTCATGAACATGCTCAGATATTAAAGAACTCGACTGTACCTACTCATCATCAAAACATTAAGCTGCTCCGTTACAGTTCGCATAACTGGAAAAAAAAACGAACAGGTCGTTTTTAATGCTGGTAAAAGTTATTCATAATGATAAGATCAATGGTCATTGTACTCATCTTATGTTCGCCCCTTAGTAGGTACCTACATGAGACTAAAAAGATTAGGTGAAATCTGGGTGACCTATCAATTAATACACAACAGAGGTAGACAGTTCTACCTGTTTGGAGATGGTCGGTGTGCTGTTATAGTTCTACTTGACTCTTGATAGAAAACTAACAAACTCTTCAGTTTTATTTCGTATAGATTAGAATTACAATTTCTTCTGCGAGCCTTTTGTTCTGCATAAAAACCGATGGCTTTGGCATAATGAATTGTCATGATTTTCGATTGCTAAGATTGCGAGACTCGACTTATGTAGAAATGCTAACCACCAATTAAAAAATCTAGAATGCACAAGCAACCGAAGCGAGCCCGAAAATTTTAGCACTCTGCCTCAGATAAGTTAGATTACAGAAAAGTTTTAAGAATATACGGTCGTTAGGCTGCAAGAGCTAGCGAAGCGAGATTTGATATTTTTCTAGCAGCATATTAGTAAAATTTTATTGACCGATAGATAATGCTCCAAACCAACGGGGGCGCCACCGCTGTGGTAAAACAAATATGGAAATCGTGTCGCCTTTGCACTTACAGGCGTCGGAAAGGGCGGGACGCCCGACAATCCCGCGCTTCACGAAGTAATACCTATTTCTAAAATAAATGATTTTACCTTAAATTAAATTTTTGACCACAGAGGCGCTCATTCACCTCTGGTTCACCGCGGCATAGATCTGTTGCAAGAGATAGAAAGTTAGCCTTTTATCGCCAAATAAAAGTGGAGCATGTGCTTTATAAACAGTGTTCCTGGCAAAATACAACTGCGCCCCCGAAGCAAGTGTTCACACCGTTTTACTTAATGCGCCACCCGCAGAAAAATTAAGATAATAGTGCTGCGCATCTCATTTATCGCCAAGTTGCGGTGTGCAGGGTGGAGCATTTGTCTGCCACGCTTGAATTTGGCGCCCCTTGAAGTTGGCGCCTGGGGCACGGGCCCTGGCTAGCCCCCCTCTAGATCCGGGGCTGTACCTAGGTACATACTCTACACACTTTAATCACTTCTAGATAAACATAGGCCAAATGAAGGCCCACTCGCAGGTAAGGTAGAAAAGCAAGCATATCATTGGTTTACATAAATGTTTAGATAGCAACACTACCTCTATCCTAGGGGATGGCCTTCGTATAAAGTGGTTTCGCGACATTGTCCGAAGATATCTGCACCACTCGAGCGCAGGAAAAGTGCCTGTTTTCTGTCGTGCCGACTGTCTGTGTTTGTTCCTATTGTATTAATAATGATCCGTGGTCACGAAGGCTACCCTACTCATTAACAGATTCATAATGAATAGGCAATTATTAGATACTAGTCCAACAAACTAACACTTAACCAGTCGACGCGCGACGATCTTTACGTTTTCCTTAATTGCACTGTATTGCTTAAGCCTAAACAGATTTTGAACACTCATTGAAATGTAAGTATATCAATTGTTTGTAAGGTGAAATTCTTTTGCTAGATTTTTATCCTCGGTTTAATTTCCCAGCGTGTTAATCAGATTATCTGAACGTCATGAGGTGCACTAATCTCTTAATTACGTATATCATCTCTACTAACGTTGCCGACATTCCCTAATGACCGCAATGTTTTATAAACCGATGGTTAATTATGAACAAAGAAAAGTGTCTCGTAGATATTGCTGTTGTTTAACAACAAGCAAAAAGATAGTTTACTCGTAGATCACAAAAAAAATAGCTTTGTAAGATAAAAAGACAGAATAGATAGATATATCTACTCTTTATTGTACTTTGTACTACACCATAACAAATTACAAATAAGTAAGAACTTTTGGGAGTAGGGAGATACAGCAACGTAGGAATCTTTTGTGACGACTTTGAAATCTTCACGACATCGCATCGTGACGAAATATGACAGGTTGAAAGGCATATCATAGGGATTTATATATCTCTCTAAACTTATTTCAATGCAATGTCGGTAAACATGGACCAATCCATTACTTTTTTCGTGTAAATTCTGATTTCTTTTGTATCTAAAAGGTAGGTTCAATTCATATAAATTGCAATGGACTTAGGTCCAATCCAGTACCTAGGTACCTATAGATTACGATTGCGACCTTTAAAAATGTATACTGCGACAGCAGGGTCCACCACAGTCCTTTTGCACTTAAGGTGGCTATGATGCGCTACTGCTTCCATGTAGCATGAAATCTATCCCTACCCAATGTTCTCATGTTCCGGCAGATCTCGTCGTCACAATATTATCTTCAACATATTAATATTATTATTATATTACTTTAACTTTCACAGAAATTAAATTATTTTGAAGACCATGTTTAATAAGCACCTGTATTTCCTAGGTAAATATCTATGTGACGACATAGATAACGTTTTGAAGTATCTGCAAGACAGATGACATCAAGATTGTAGGTATCACAGCATAATCAAATATAATCATAGTAAGAACTCAATAAAATTATAATTATACAACTTGACGAAATAACTCGCTTAGCACTGTGGCCATCAACCATCTTCTTCTGCAAATAAATGACAGTTATAGAATGCATTGGTAAATATTTCTTTTTAATGTGAAAATCCTGGGTTAGGCGGAGGGGTCAGCATAAAGGAAGGGGCCTGTTAGGGCCGAAGCCTGCCGGGGGTGCGGGATTGTCCGAAAGGGTTACCTACCGCTACCCCGGAACATAAAGGGCTAAGGAAGGAACACGGGTGGGTTTTAGTCAGTAAGAGTCTGACACTCCTTTCCTCTCCACCCAGAGCGGGAGGGGTCATTTGATGATTTCCCATCCATAAAAAAAAAGGCGGAGGGGTCTTTCAGTCTCTTACTGACTAAATTCTTCGATCATCACGTTTGCCTGTCAGACAAAGGGAACCGTAGTGTCGAAATTGTAATTATCGACAGGTAAACAATGCAGCCCTTAGGACAACATAACAGACCTTACACTCGTTTGTGTTACCGACAGGGTAGGCCGGTACCTACATTTTACTATTAAGTCCCATGTAATATGTTATCTCGTATAAGGGGCGAGGCTATTGCTAATTCAGTCCATTGGCATGCGAGTATCGATAGAAACGGGGTAAGTTTTTTATGATACAGCCCTATTACACACACTATATCGTATTTTGCCGTATGAAATCCAAGAGCGTCATCGCGACAAAGTAACAATACCCAGAACTATTTACATTAACTTAAAGAAGATATTTTGATCATTATTTATTTGCTTGATAAAAAGTTACAATAAGTTACAAGAACGGCTCTATGACACGGTCCGATAATTGACCGTGACCGCGCGTTAGACATTGTCTATAAATTCCGTGTTTAGATAAAATATAACAGGTTACCTACACTTTTGTTATAAGTAGATACTTCCTAAACAAATAATATATCTAAGGCGTTAAGTCCGCCTATGTGCCTTTTTGTGCGAAAAGTCTAAATAAATAAATATCTACTTACAGTTATCTCCATTATTCATCTGTATTTTTGACAATATTCCCGGTTCTTTATTTCTCTGTAGAGCAAATACCTAATGGTTTTGGTTGCCTTGCCAATCGTTTTTTTTCAAAACTGGCCCATTATTTCTTTCTTTTTCGTGGATTTACTTAAACAACAGGTAATTGCCATATACCTACGGTTAAATTGATGTTGGTAAAGGTGCCTATGCTAGATTTGAAGAACGAGAAAGCAACCGTTTCATCATCAAAAATCGAGCAAATCTGTAGGTAACTTAATAGATAATAGATCTATTAAGTAAAATAGGTACAGTCGACCGCACGTCAGACGTCGGTGCAATCACCTTGTTAAGCTAGCCTAGCGTAGTACGGACTTTTATTAGAATAAAGTTTTGTTACCACTGCCACAGTATAATATACAGTAAGTTATCTAAGGCCACCCGCCGAGTTATTAGCCTACTCTTGCGTTGATCCCCAGGGTTGTCACTTTTACTTTTAGTTAATATTTTCGAACAAGCAGCACTTGAAATAAAAAGCATATTATGATTGAATATTTTACCAATTTATAAATTTAGTAAAAATAAAAAGCCTTTATTCACATAACATTTATTATACTAAGTTACAAATTTGATACCGAGAAAATTTTTCTCCTGTTTCTGCACGTCCGGAACGCTTTATTATTATTTGTTAATGTAAAGTAAATTCTCATTCTTATGTAAAGTTTTTGTAAAGCTTTTGGGAAAGCATGGACAGGGCATCTTAAATTCTATATCATTCAGTTGATCGTAAATTGACCGGCCAATTTTAATGTTGATGTGGTCCTTTTCGAACGCTTTGCGAAACACCTGCTCCATCCTTTCTACATTATCGACAAAATCATCAGGTGGGATCATGAGTAAATTTCGATCTTTGCCGTAATTCCTGTAATGGGTGTATCTAGATTCTACACTTAAATTACACGCTCGTTGATTAACGTCAACGTAAAGCAACCCTAAGCGTTAGTCGGTCACATGTAACCTACTGTAATTTTGTTAAGTTAATATTATGATTAAGACACCATATTTGGATTGAACAACACATCAGA
This sequence comes from Amphipoea lucens, assembly GCA_947508005.1. Taxonomy (NCBI): domain Eukaryota; kingdom Metazoa; phylum Arthropoda; class Insecta; order Lepidoptera; family Noctuidae; genus Amphipoea; species Amphipoea lucens. Next base: position 11,959,865 of record OX382358.1, read on the forward strand.
CAATAGAAAAAATAATAATTTCAATAGTAATTAATTTGCAATATTAATTATTGTGAAATATCCCTTATTACAACTATACGCGACAAATACGTTTACCTAAACGATGTTTCGTACTCAATCCTCTGTTTTATAATATAAAAACTTTTTTACAAAAAAAAAACAACCGACTTCAAAAAAAAAACACTACAAAGTGATAAATAACTTTAATTTCGGAAGTCGGTGTCGTTGGTTCCGCATTTTCGTTTTTTGACACCATAACCAGCCTATAATGTTCCCACTGCTGGGACACAGGCCTCCTCTCAGTGAGAGGGAGTGGGCCTTAATCCACCACGCGGGCCCAGTGCGGGTTGGCAGATGTCACATGTCTTTGAATTTTTGGTTCTAGGACATGCCGGTTTCCTCACGATGTTTTCCTTCACCGTTTTTGAGAGCAGTGAGTTTTTGACACCGACTTCCGAAATTAAAGTTATTTATCACTTTGTAGTGTTTTTTTTTTGAAGTCGGTTGTTTTTTTTTTGTAAAAAAGTTTTTATTTTTCAATTTTTAGTTGTACCTACCCCACAAAAAAGTAAACAAAGAGATCGTTAATGTAGACAATGTAGATAAATTTTTAGATTGTTGTTGATTTTTCAAAAACCGCTTGTCCGATTTCGATAAAATTTTCATGGGACCATTTGGGAAGTAGGTACCTATACCCTTTCCAACAAAAAAAGAATTTTTCAAATCGGTTGGCAAGCAACGGAGTTATGCGGGAACAAACATAAAAATAAAAAGACGGGTTGCACTCCGGGAGTGCCGGCAGAAGTGAAAACTTGAATATTAACGTTGAAATAAATCAATTATTAATTGAATTAATATAACTCATTTTTTTTCACTATTTCTGCGTCCCTTTTTTCATTAATAGATGCACTTTGTTCAATTTCCATATTTTAAACACTTTATATACACGAATGTTACGAATACACAGCAGTGTGTCCACGTCCACTTCCACTTCGACTTCGACTTCGACTTCGACTTCGACTTCGACTCCGATTCCGACTCCGACTCCGACTTTGACCTTGACTTTGACTTTGACTTCGACTTCGACTTCGACTTCGACTTCGACTTCGACTTCGACTTTGACTTTGACTTCGACTCCGACTTTGACTTTGACATTGACTTTGACTTCGACTTCGACTTCGACTTCGACTTCGACTTTGACTTTGACTTCGACTCCGACTTTGACTTTGACTTTGACTTCGACTTCGACTTCGACTTCGACTTTGACTTTGACTTCGACTCCGACTTTGACTTTGACTTTGACTTCGACTTTGACTTCGACTTTCGACTTTGACTTCGACTCCGACTTTGACTTCGACTTCGACTTTGACTTTGACTTTGACTTCGACTTCGACTTCGACTTTGACTTCGACTTCGACTTTGACTTTGACTTCGACTCCGACTTTGACTTTGACTTTGACTTTGACTTCGACTTCGACTTCGACTTCGACTTCGACTTTGACTTTGACTTCGACTCCGACTTTGACTTTGACTTCGACTTTGACTTCGACTTTCGACTTTGACTTCGACTCCGACTTTGACTTCGACTTCGACTTTGACTTTGACTTTGACTTCGACTTCGACTTCGACTTTGACTTCGACTTCGACTTCGACTTTGACTTCGACTTCGACTTCGACTTCCACTTCCACTTCCGCTTCCCCTTCCGCTTCCACTTCCACTCCATCCAATCCATCCATCCATCCATTGTCGTGTGTCACTAAACTTGGTTCACTTCGGTTGGCGCCGCCGTAGAAAGAGAGGCGGGGGGGGGGGGGGAAATCTCTCCTGACGGTCACGTGTCCTGACGCGAGTTTAACATTTTTTACCCATTACAAAAAGTGCTCAACGCCGCTAAAGAAGTTTTCACTTCAAAAAATACAAACATTCGAATTGAGAACCTCCTCCTTTTTTAGAAGTCGGTTAAAAACTAGACTTCTTAAAATAAACTTTAGCTCTAAACATAGTATTCAGAAAGTAAATTTGGGAATACATTTATATGGAAAAATGCGACTCGGCTACGCTCTTAATAAAGCAAATAAACTGTGAAATAAACAATACAATACCACATTTTCTAATAATATTTAAGTATAAGTAGGTACTTACATTTCTGGTTGAGTAGGAACTATGAAGAATGATAAGTCCGGGTTTGCGAAATCATTATTGAGGCACCCGAAAACACTACAATATTTTTTTCCCCTTTTTAGGGTTCCGTAGTCAACTAGGAACCCTTATAGTTTCGCCATGTCTGTCTGTCCGTCCGTCCGTCCGTCCGTCCGTCTGTCCGTCCTCGCTTAATCTCTGTGACCGTTAGCACTAGAAAGCTGAAATTTGGTACCAATATGTATATCAATCACGCCGACAAAGTGGTAAAATAAAAATTGGAAAAAAATGTTTTATTAGGGTAGCCCCCCTATATGTAAAGTGAGAAGTGATTTTTTTTTTTAATTTCAACCCTAACGTGTGATATATTGTTGGAAAGGTATTTAAAAATGAATAGGGGTTTACTAAAATCATTTTTTGATAATGTCAATAATTTCGGAAATAATCGCTCCAAAAGTAAAAAACAATGTGTCCCCCCCCCTCTAACTTTTGAACCATAAGTTTAGAAAATATGAAAAAAATCTGAAAAGTAGAACTTTATAAGGACTTTCTGGGAAAATTATTTTGAACTTGATAGAAACAACAGTTTTTGTACAAAAAAGACAAAAGTTGTACAAAATCGTTTCTGGACTAAGTTTGTAGTATAATCGTATATGCAAGCATTTTTTTTTAACTTCGTTTACATATTTTATTATCCTGAACGTATCTTTTTTCAAACAAAAAAAGAATGATTAAAATTGGTTCTCGCAATCCAAAATTACCACCGAAAACTTCTGGCACGTCTATGTACTAATTAGTAACCCAATTCCCCGAGAGATGGCGCTGTAGGTACTTATTACATTGAGTCGGGTATTATCGAATTGTACGTGGGAACCATGGAGCACAACAACCAGGTGAGAACACTTATTGTGACGGACGGGAAACTACGGAACCCTACACTGAGCGTGGCCCGACACGCTCTTGGCCGGTTTTTTTACTCCTCGAGATAAATGGATACGTAGCGTACTTCTTTTTCTCTAGATCAGTATTTTTGACACAATTCCCATCATCTTCAATTAACCTTTTGGCCACTTGTGACAGTGGATTTTTGCCAACCCTGAGCATTTGCTTGATCATATATAATTTGTTCTCAAATGGATACGCGTTAAAAGTATTTAGTGCTCCGTACATTTTAACTTCAGCAGTAACGTGCAGTAAATTGTGGACATTACTTGTTACATATGCCGCTCCGTAGAAATCTTTATAATGTTTAACATAGTGTCTCAAAAGTTCTTCAGACACAGGTAACAAATAATGGTGAGCTTCACTGGTTGAAGTCATGATACTCGTAATTTAAGTGGCCGCCGCCGGCGAGAGTTGACGAACGCAAGCGGTCATGTAGCGTACGCGCGTGCTCACAGTCGCGCTGCACAGCCCGCACTGCCGCCACCTTATTCCCTCATATATTATGCTAGCGTGTGCGTGAAATCGCGTGCCGACACGGCGCGCGGCGCGCACGCACACATTCAAACCGAGAGCGGCACGTTTGTATGAAGATGTTCTACTGTATATTATACTGTGCCACTGCTGTGTGACCCTACTACAAAACCCACACGCGTCAAAAAATTCCACGACGACGACGGCCAGTTACAACTTTACAAGTAAGAGAGGACCTCATTTGAGACTAGTTGAGAAAAAACAGCTTTGAAGATTGTAGATACCTAATTCGACGGAGGCAAAACCAATTTATCCAAAAATATCTTTCGGAAACCCATAAGTTATGACAGCTCCTTCTAACCTCAATATTCTATGATCCAAGTATATACTTACCAGGCACTGTGTAGGTACCTACTTTATAGAGATATATACCTGTTGCCCTCGACTAAGTCGGCGTGATTTTGTATTTCATCATTTTTAATACAAAATCTAGGATGAAAAGTAGCCGATGTCCTTCAGCCTTCTCCAGATTCCAGGTTACTTATCTTTCAAATTTCATAAAAATAAAAAGTAACAGACAGAGTTACTTTTCGCATTTATAATAATTATTTAGAAGCATGGCTAAGCTCTACATCATATGCCAGTTCAACTTCTCCCTATACCTATGTATCCATTCTATCTTTATTTATACATTTTGTAATATAAATGAATAGTTGGTACATTTTGATGTAAGTTTAGGTATCATTGTATTTGAGGCGGTATTGCAATCACAAATGCTCACGCGTATCAAACGACAATTGTCAACACACTTTCAAAGGAAAAATGTATAGGTATTTCATAATATTTTTTAACAAATATAAATGTGACAGGAAATATGATATTCGTCAGATGGGCTCGCGGAATTTTTTCGTGCTTGACTCTTGCCGCCAAATGGGTAGGTAAGTTCAACATATTTGCTCAAAAGTAGCTTCCTTACACTTACTGCACCACTTTTAGATACACAATGCAGTGTATTCAACACACGTGCTTTTTACTTTGTATTTCCGTACTGTTTGATCGGGATTTTCTTCTGATCTTCTGAAAGAATGTATTCAGGAATTCTTCCCAAAGAAGAAGGGTCACGTCCCATAGAAAATTTATCCAGGCCCGACACAAAAGGAACGCATCTCAGTTATTTTGTTATATTAAATATAACAGAAATAAATTAACACTATTCTGAATATCAGTGGCTATCACCCATATATTGCCATTTGATTTTGGTAAGGCAAAATATTTTAAAATATTTTTTTTTAATCAATAGCAATTATATCCATTTAAAATGACGCCAATTTAGATAAAAATACAAAAATAGACAGCTGGAGGCTTAATTTATTGAGGCATCCGCAGGCAAGCCCGGTTAAGCAGATGATAACCTCAAAGTTAAACTGCGAGATGTCATTAAAAAAATATAAAATAAAATTGGCTTCTCTAATCTGTGTTGAGATCTGTGCGTTTTTTAACCGACTTCAAAAAAGGAGGTTCTGTATTTGACCCGTATGTATGTTTGTATGTCTGCGATTTTCTCAAAAACTAATGAATCAATTTTGATAATTCTTTCACTAATGTAATCTACATACTTTCAGGAAGGTTTATTATATAATGCATTAGGTAATTATTCTTATATACGGAGTTATATGCATAAATGTACTGCATCTCCGGCATTTCTATGCTAGTTTGGACGATTCTTCTAGTCAGTGTCTTCAATTCTTCAATGCACTAGTGTTAATTGGATTTGTGTGGGGTAGGTACAACTAAAAAATAAATTTTTTTTACAAAAAAACAACCAACTTGAAAAAAAAAAAAACACTACAAAGTGATACATAACTTTAATTTCGGATGTCTGTGTCTAAAAACGAAAATGCGGAACCAACGACACCGACTTCCGAAATTAAAGTTATATAACACTTTGTAGTGTTTTTTGTTTTGAGGTCGGTTGTTTTTTTCTAAATTGTTGTATCGTCATTGAATTACCTACATACAATTACGAATTTTGTAGGTAAATAGGTATTAAAAGAAAATTGTATATCACCTGAACAAAAACACAAGGCAATATTTTGGTGTTAGCCATTGATTTGGAATATAAAAAATATATATTTTTGCTATATTTAAAATAACAAAAAAACTGAGATATGTCTCTTTCGTGTCGGGTCCGAGTCACAAATGACCGTTCTTCTTTAACGCAATAGCTCCATAAATCAAAATTATTGAAAAAAGCTCTCTTCGTTTCCTTGGGTCTCCAATCTTTGACAATTCCTTTCCCGTTTTTATTCAGGAAAAAATTCAAAATTTCAATGATGTTTCGGAAAGATTGTTCCAAATTAATATGCATTCGGCCATAACTTTAATCCGCTACTGCTGTTTCGGCCCTAAATTAACATATTTTCTTCGCGCTTCACATTTATGGAAGCACACTCATTTTAATGGACGACCGAGCTTGGGCACAAGCTACTCTTCCCATTCGTATGGGGGGCCTCGGCGTCCGCAAAATTTCTAGTATTAGTTTACCGGCTTTCATATCCTCGGTCCACGGCACTGATAAATTAATCAGGAAAATCTTAGCCTCCACACTGATTAATTGTGATGTGCCGTGTTTCACCGAGGCTATGGATGCCTGGAGACTCGCTTGCCCGAATACAGATCCACCCGACAATCCATCTTCCCAGAGACGGTGGGATGAGCCGCTCTGCAGAGTAGTACAGAACAATTTACTTGACTCGTCTGCTACTTCTGCGGAACGTGCGCGCCTGCTGGCTGTGGGTAGATGGGAGTCGGGACTTTGGCTTCATGCACTACCTTCGTCGAACATAGGCATTTTGTTCGATGACACTACTTTTCGCCTCGCTGCTTCCCTGCGACTAGGTACTCCTTGCTGTTCCCCTCATCGCTGTCAATGTGGCGAAGATGTCAACAGCCTCGGACACCACGGCCTGTCTTGCAGCCGAAGTGCGGGTCGCTTAGCGCGCCACGCGAACATTAATGACATCATCCGACGAGCTCTTGTTACCGTCGGCGTTCCAGCTGTATTAGAACCCAATGGGTTAATTGGTACGCGAAGATGGCAAGAGACCGGACGATATGTCTCTATTTCCTTGGAAGGTGGGTAGGCCTTTAGTGTGGGACGCAACTTGTGTCGATACTCTTGCGCAATCCCACCTTCCTGGATCGGCTTGCTGTGCTGGCGCTGCTGCTGTGGCTGCGGAAAACTTCAAGCGGCGAAAATATAATAACCTTATCGGAAATTATATTTTCGAACCGTTTGGGGTTGAAACCCTCGGGCCGTGGGCTCCGAGTGCTCATACAACGTGGCAATGCCGCCAGTCTCTTGGGTACATTACCAGTCGACAGCGATGCGGATAAATTTTTCGACACTATATTTTAGTTTTTGTATAGTTTTAGTTAAGTTAGGTTTCCATTTTGTTATTTTTGTTAATTAAGGTAAATGGTTAAGTAATTGTACATTGTATTATAGTTTATATGTTAGCTTATATTATGTGAATTCAGGAAGGTTTATGTGTGTAATAAATTAATTTTAAACTTACCTAAATATAATTATTAAAAAATCTCGACGTTTTTACCGACTTCACAAAAAGGAGGAGGTACTATGTTCGGCTGTTTGTATGTTTTTTTTTTCGTATGTTTGTTCATCGAATACTCCGCCAATTTTCGACGGATTTTCAAAATTCTTTTTTTGTTCTAAAGTAGATAGTTCTGAGGTGGTCCCACTGTCACCAAGTTAGGATCTGATGATGGAATCTTAGAGAAATCGAGGACAACCCTCAAATTTTATAGGCTTACTTATTGTTTTTCGCTTATTTTATGAAGTATCTTGTGTATTTGCGTATGGTTGTCACCATCTCAGGTAGCTGGGCTGATGATGGAAGGTACAACTCCTTAACAGTAAGAAGTTACTCGAACAGGCAAGGACTGTTTTAGTAAATTGTTTTGATGTTTGATAGGGCATTTGCCACATTTGGTCTCATGATCATCAAGTAATGATCTGATGTTGCAGTCAGGATAGTCTGCAGAGTAGGTACCTAACTCATCGACAACTAACAGCAGATATATCGTGTTTAGGCTCATTGAAAAGGGCTCGATGTGTGGATAAACGTACTGTTAATGAGGAACACCGAAGTACATAAAGACCTGATGCTGAAGCCAGGAGCATCAGACCAACCTTGAAATTACAGCACCGTAGTCGTGTTTGGGCTCATTTTAAACAGGACTAAACTTTGAGTTCAATGCAATGTTGACATAAGTCTGGCCTGATGCTGCAGCCAGGATTATCTGCATCTAGTCTAAAAACATCAGGTCAGGATTTAATGATGGGATCTTGGAGAAATCGAAGGAACTCTTCAAATATTATAGGCACACCTATAGCGATTTGGGTATTTTTTATAGTAACTCGTACATTTGCTCTCGGAAAGCACTATTTGGTGAAGTGGAACTGATGATGAAGACCACAGATGGCCACCGGAACTACTCAATAATATCTAAGTATTTCACGGGTTGCGATTCAATTACTTTAATGTGGTTGCTAAGCAATTTATGCTCGTCACAATGTGAATGGTGATATGGAGCTGATGGTGGACTTGGAGAACTCCTCAACAATTAACTTCCCTGCATCGGGAAAAGCAATATTTTGTTTGTAAATGCGATGATCACTAGGCTATTGTAACTTAGATAAATTATAAGCAAACCCACTAAAAAGCGTGAAATAAAAACTTTTTAAGAAAAAAAAAACCGACTTCTAAAAAAACACTACAAAGTGAAAAATAACTTTAATTTCGGAAGTCGGTGGCAAAAAACTAAAATACAGATCCAAAGGACACCGACTTCCGAAATTAAAGTTATTTTTCACTTTGTAGTGTTTTTTTGGAAGTCGGTTTTGTTGTAAAACTGTGCGAAGCAGGGGCGGGTCGGTCGCTAGTAGGTTATATTATCAAACTTTTTCCGACCGTTAATTAGATTCTAAGTCAGTCTAGGTATCTACCGCAAAACGGGGCTACTTTGACTTCCAGGGTTACTTTGACAGGTGTTAGAACTACTTTAACAGAGCGCCAAAATCGGTTTTCACGTGTGCTCAGCAAGTGTGCGTGACCTCGAGTAATATTGCGCGATGCGCGGGGGTGTGGGGAACGCGTCATAGCGTTGTGATCGGCCTTGTCAAAGTAACCCTGGAAGTCAAAGTAGCCCCGTTTAACTGTACAGCAAGAGATTAGATTCAAAGGATAATTTTATTGGCTGCTGTTGGTAAAGGAAATTCACGGATTCAGTAGCGTTCTTTCAGTGCACTAAAACTATATTTTCAAACATGGGTCGATGGATTGCCCGTGTGGTGGATTACGGCCCACTCCCTCTTACAGAAAGGAATCCTCTCGTATTCCAGCAGTTATGAGTAGGCTGATTTGGTAGGTTACCTATGAAATTATAGATAATAAAAAGTAATATTAAGTACTTACCTGAGTATGCAAGGATCGTAGCAGGTGGCGTTCTGTAGTTTTTGCCTAGCCCCATGGGAGGAAGGCGTGAGTTTATGTATGTATATGTATTAAGTACCTGCGGGGTAATTGTGTAATACATTACTTATCAGTAGCAGCTGGCTTTCATTTTGTCAGTTCAACAACATTCATTGCGTTATTTACGTTGTTGAGGAGACAAATGTTTTCGAACATATGAAGCAATGGATTAGCAATATCCTTCAAAATGATTCAGATTGAGATTGATAGTGTGTTACGCAATAATTTCATTTATTTATCCATTTATTTCAGGCATCAAGGCCCATATATAAACATAAAATATAATATTAATATAACTTAAAAATACTATAAATAGAATAAATACATACAACATTATAATTACACTAAGAAACTAACTAAACACGAAGTGTCTGTGTCGTGTTTCGCTGACTGGTGTCATGTAGCCGGCCACGAAACCGGCGGTACACAACACCCTTCGGCCAGAACTCATCCTTGAGGAACTTCTCGAGATGGTGTGGTGGTGTGATGGCGTGGTGGTGGTGTGTCGGAACACGCACCACGAACGACTTGAACTTCGTGTTGTGACGCGACTCCAACTTCTCGACCCTCAAAGTCCAGTTGGTCTTCACACGCAAGTACTCCACGATCTCCTCAACCTTCGTGGAGTGGTGCAGTCTGGACACGTACAGCTGGCACGTCGGGATTGCTGGACGCAGTAGCATGTTGGATCCTGCCAGCGCGGTACCGCAGTGGTTCCGACAAGGAGGTTTCTTCTTCTTCTTTTCCACTTTGATGAAACGATCCTTGTCGCACGTGTCCTTCTCTGGATCCTGCCTTTTCAAAACCTTGTTGGGTTTCGACCGGCTCCGTGTACCCCTTTTTAGTTTTTCCGCTAGTTTTACCTGCGAGTTTTGCGACTCAGCAGTTAGGCTCGTTTGGGGGTCGACGAACCTACACACGTCGTTGTCTCCACCTGTGTCGAGGTAGGGACGGCCACGGCACGCGTTGCAACGCATGCATTCTCGGCAGTTGTTGACGCATTCGAGCCCGGCGACTCGAAACTGCAGATGGAGGCGTTTTGTGCCCCGCGACGCGTGTTCACATTTGTGGCGTCCGCGTCGCAATAATAATAATGGTGCTGGTCCTGGGTTCGATTCCCAAACAAAAGTTCAAAGCAAAGTGTTAGTTGATTTGTATCAGGAATTTCTCAGTAGCAGCCGTCGTACTGGATTTGTGCCCGGTTGATGGCAATAAGTTTGCCTCCTACTTATTACATGGGACTTAAACATAACTATAGTGAAATGTGGTGTAGGTACTATATTAGGTACTAACCTTTTGGGGATTAGGTACGTTTACGGGCGTGATGTTGTGTGTGTGTATGTGTGTATTTTAACACTGAAGTCTTTCAACCAAATATGTATCTATTATAATAATGAATTTTATACTTTCTGTTTGTATGGATCATTATACGAGTATAATTTTCTCAAATTGAAAAATAAAACAAAATAATTTCGGTTAGTAGGTAGATACATAAACATGCATACTTATTTATTATTATGTTAGCTAGTAGCTTGGTATACCTATTATTCCTTATATGGTCCATTTCTCCACAAATGATCTCATTCTTTACAGAACCTAATGATTAGAACTATTGACATGAGAAAAAAATGTCCAAGTATATTTAACATAACCAGCAACAAGCCATTCTCTTTTTTTGCTGAAAACAATTTTGACTAAACACTTTCACACGTATTTAAGTCAATAATAGTTTTTCTGGGTGATAAAACCAATTACAACCCAACTAATTGTCGTGATAGAGCGAGGAAGCGGTGAGCTGACCTTTTTACAAGTTTTTTATCGCTCAAGGCGCCGCGCCGATTTAATGGATCGCTATAGTGACACTGTGTTTTCCATCAAATACTGTCACATTGTAAATATATATTATATAGGTACCTAACCATAAAACATGTTAAAAACTCACTATTTCATTAAGTGAAAAAACCTCGCGTCATTATAAGTTAATTAAAACAATCTAGAATTCGAGGATTGAGAACACATTTTACAGTAGAATAACCATCGACGCTTAAGACTGCTAAGTCATGATCAGCGGAATCGTTTGATTATGTTTAAACTACTTACCTTTATGTAAGTACCTACTTAGGTTGACTCCTTCTTGAAAATTATTTGAAAATTGATTTTCTTTAGTGTCATTGCGTAAAGTGGAGTCGTGACTGACATTGCGGAACCGGTGGAGGTGTCACTGAATCTTGTAAAAATTCTGAGATCATTTACTGTATAGGACATTTTGGTAAAGTTATTACTTATTTATAACTACTATAGGTATAGTTAAATTGAGTTTTCAAATATTACCTACACCAGTTTTATCTTCGAGATGTTTTATTGTAGTAAGTATCTCTAACCTACTTACAATTAGGTAACTATCTTCAAATATCATTTTGGTATCATGCAGGTACCTACTGGAAGGAACTTTAGTCCATGAATTTTATTAGTGGGATAACTAGAGATATGTACAATGTCAAACAACAACAACGTATTATGCAAAATATGTGTGTGTCCATATATCAGGCTATTACTGGTGATTATGTGCCATTATGTCGCCTAACCTTACTTGCACAACCCTTGTATGCATAAGGACCATAATGACACTGACCTTTTATTATTATAATCATAGTTGTAGTTTTAATAATAGGTGTTAATAGCGGTGGATACGATATTGTGCCTCTAAATATTATGATTTGACGTCTAGTAGAATTACTGATAACTATTCAGTGTACATAGGTAAATGTTCAGTGTAGTAGGTAACCAAATACATCAAGGTAGAAATATTACAGGTCATCACTCAATTTTATTACAAAGAATAATCATGTTTAACTTGTCCTTTTGTTAGGTACTGAGATTACGATTGATATTCTTGTACCTACAGTACCTTCCTACCTACTCCGTCCAGTCTCACTAAACGTATCTAGTTTTGTATCATTATTTTCAAATAAGTAGATAAATAAATAAAGAAAAACTCAGCATGGAATTTGGAAATTTTGACAATGTTTAGAGCCCGTCTTCAGACATTACCTATATAAAAAATAGTGACCTCGTCTGCCATCTATAGGTAGGTCCAATTATTAGGTCCTTACATATGAAATTGGCGTTTTTCGTACTGGCCACTTTAATCACGAATTTCTCCTCTTTGGTAAGGAATTCCAAATTCAAATTTGTACAGCTATTTACTCATGTATTTGTGCTTCGATGACCGTCATTCATTTGTTTTTTTTCTTCTGTTTTTTCTGTTTGCGTCACTCATTTTACAAAATGGAAAATTTAAAATATCGCATTATTTACGAGTACGAGTTCCGCCGTGGCACTAGTGCTGCGGAAACGACTCGAAGGGTGAATGATGTGTATGGCGGTCATGTTGCAAAAGAAAACACAGTTCGTTTTTGGTTCCAACGTTTTCGTTCTGGAAATTTCGACCTGCAGAACAAGCCCCGTGGACGGCCTGAGACCCAAGTTGATAATGGAGAATTGAAGGCTATTGTGGAAGCGGACCCATCGCAAACCACGTCCGAGTTAGCTGCAGGCTTCGATGTTAGTGATAAAACTGTTTTAATTCACTTGAAGCAAATTGGGAAGATTAAAAAGCTTGAAAGGTGGGTACCTCACGAATTGACTGAAGCAAACCGGCAAACGCGCGTCGACTGCTGCGTTACATTACTGAACCGGCACAACAATGAAGGTATTTTAAACCGAATCATTACCTGTGATGAAAAATGGATTCTTTACGATAATCGGAAGCGCTCAGCGCAATGGTTGGATCCTGGCCAGCCAGCCAAATCCTGCCCCAAGCGAAAATTAACCCCAAAAAAGTTACTTGTAAGCGTTTGGTGGACTAGTGCCGGTATTGTTCATTACAGTTTTCTCAAATCTGGCCAGACTATTACAGCTGATGTCTATTGTCAGCAATTACAAACCATGATGGAAAAGCTAGCGGCTAAACAACCAAGGCTGGTCAATCGCTCCACGCCACTGCTGCTTCACGACAACGCCAGACCACACACTGCGCAACAGACGGCTACAAAATTAGAAGAGCTTGAATTGGAATGTCTTAGACATCCTCCGTACTCCCCGGACCTTGCTCCAACAGATTACCATTTTTTTCGCAATTTGGATAACTTTTTGCAAGGGAAAAAATTCAACTCCGATGGGGCAGTCCAAATCGCCTTCAAAGATTTTATTGATTCCCGTCCGACTGGTTTTTTTAGTAAAGGGATCAATGAACTACCTATAAGATGGCAAAAGTGCATTGAAAACAATGGTTCATACTTTGATTAATTAAATATATTATATTAAAAAATATTCGACTTTTTGTTCCTTCCATACAAAACGCCAATTTCATATGTAAGGACCTAATATAATAATCAATCCGGTTGTATTCTAGATTTGCCGAGGAACCAGGAAAAAACAATCAAATTAGCCCAGTGCACTCAACACAAGTTTTGTCGATTGTCCTCTTCGATAAACACTGCTTTTGATTTCACTTTAACCACTTGACTTTGCAAGTACCTAGGTATCTATGTGAACTAAGCAGTTCCTTTGGATAATTCGCGAATTTTATCGGTAACTAAAATTAGATTAGGTGTGGTCAAAAAACAAGCTTCAAAATGTACTTACTCGCTTATCGAATGATTATCGAAGTCATTCTAAGTGGTCGACCCAAATATAGTGAAAACCTCCTGAAACGCGTTGCGCAGTGTTTTAGGGAAGTGATCGGATTCTACGGTAGTTAAAATGGCGGAGTGTAGTGTGGATTGCAGAAAGATTTCTACGGCATGTTGTTGAAAATGAAGAAAATAAATGTCATTTTATTCCTGAAAACTTCGGTCTTTAGATAGGCACCTACAAGTTACCGGCGAACACAGCTTAAGTAGGTATATATACCAGAGGCGGCTTACATTTATTTTCAGAATTCAAGTACCTAGTTACCTAAGTAGGTGAATTTGACTGAATTGAGTCAAACGGTGAGAACAAAAGTGCATAAAGTGGGAGACAGCATTGTAACTCTTTTGGTTAGGAGTTGTTTCTAAACTTTCGGAGATTTTGCCTCCGTAATTGTGATCTTCATAATGCCTACAATAAAAGTCCACGTGCCGAAAGCTCAATCACGAAGGCATGGGCATGTGATGTGAGCTAGCTTGAGAGATCTTGATAGTGTTGTGTGCTAACACCACTTAATTCGTATGTAGCTAAGTTAATCGGAAAGTCGGACGGCTTTCTTTTCTTATCCCTCGTTGCTTCTCGTTGTTCGTGGCCTAGTCGTTGTTTTGATCTATTGGAATTGCTCTCTAGCTACACGAATCCCAACGGAACTTGATGTACAGACGCCAGCACATCAACCTACCCGAAACTGTCACATTTTCCCAATCAACTTTGAACCTTATACTTTATTGATAAAGTTGAAAATCGATTAAAGAAATTTGACAGATTGTAGTAGGTTGATGTGCTGGCGTCTGTACCATTGCTGTGATCCACTACTTAATACACTATTCGTTGAGTATCTCCGGTCGCGCATTCGTTACGATAATATTCATTCAATAGCATTTGTAACAAAAACTCATGATAGAGTATTTAGCATCTATAATTTTTTTGTGTGTTACCTACGTGATAACTGATAATTATGTAAATTTCAAAAGACGCCAATTTTGTATCTTTTGTAGACATGGCCCGTCCTCGCGGTAAAAAATGATGGTTATTTCTCTGTTTTCCTCCTTTGGGTAGACATTGGGTTTTGAACGATGATCTTTTCAACATGAGAAGCTAGGTCGTAACGCTATTAACTTGTTTTTAGTAATGCAATAGTTGCAGATTACGTAAATACCTACCTATATTCGAAAGGAAGTTACCTACTTACTCATTGAATGGGAAGCAACGTAATTGACGCGCTCTTGGTCACAAGTCATATGACTTAAGTAAGTAGATTCAAGGTGGACCGACATCGCCAATTAAACACTTGCCGAAAACCACATATTTCTATTGCTTGATTACCATATTTGATGTGAGTTTGTCGAAAGTTTAAATGATAAATAATATTATGTACCTACTTACCAAGTTTTAAATGCGTTTTTTTGGGAAAAATATATCTAAGTAAAAAAATTAAATATTACAACATTAATTTACACTTGAATAAGTACCGAGGTAAATTCAAAGTGATGCATATGTCGTGGCCATATCGTAGATTTGCTCACTTCATGAAATGCTCGAATTTCATGAAATGTTTCACTGTCTATTGGCCACATCATGATGTGGTTTGGCCAGATCAATGATTACTCAACGTTTGACGATGTGAACAGTTAAACGCACGACTACTTCATGATGTGGCCAAATATTAGTGATCAAATTGATCATAAAGGGTGTCTCAGTAAGAGTGCACTTTTTAAAATTGGAACATTTTTTTTTCATGCAAGTTGCAACTCTGAAATTTGACAGCTGTCACCTCTGTTTATTCCGATTATTAAAAATGGAGCGCTTTTCGAAAGAACAACGCGTTATAATTATGAAAACTCATTACAAAAATGGGGAAAGTTACGCTGAAACCGCTCGCAAACTTCGCCAAATCAGCCGAGAAAGTGCACCTACTGTGTCAACCATTCGACTCGAATTTGGGACTCAGAAAATCCTCATGCAATCCATGAGAAACAAATGCACCCACAAAGAGTAACTGTCTGGTGCGGATTTTGGTCAGGCGGCGTGATTGGATCTTACTTTTTTGAAAATGAGGCTGAAATTACAGTGATTGTGAACGGCATTCGTTACAGGAATATGATAACGGACTTCTTGTGGTCTCAACTGGACGGCATGAATCTGGACAACATGTGGTTTAGCAGGACGGCGCAACCTGCCACACCGCGCATGAAACAATCGACTTATTGCAGCAACGATTTCCAGAACACATTATCTCAAGAAATTCTGATGTCAACTGGCCACCAAGATCGTGCGATTTAACGCCGTGCGATTTTTTTCTTTGGGGTTTTGTGAAATCTCGGGTTTATCCGAATAAACCCGAAACAATTCCTGAGCTCAAATCGGAAATCCAACGCGTCATCGGTGAGATACAGCCACATCTCTGTGCAAAAGTCATAGAAAATTTCATGAAAAGAGTAATAGCCTGTCATCGGAGCCGTGGGGGTCATTTGCCGGATATTTTATTCCATACTTAATCGGAACATGTCTTCTTTACAATACAATAAAAAAAATCACAACTCTGTCATAAAATACTTGTTTTTATTTTAAAATGAAAAAGTGCACTCTTACTGAGACACCCTTTATAATAAAATAATTAATATCCGCCGGTAGAGGCGTTGCTGTCGGTTTCCTCTGTGGGTTCCCTATGCATTTGCATAAAATTTTAAGACTTATTATAACTTGGCATAATTTTGTTTCTCCTAATTATATTTTCGCATAACAGCTTACGCATAATTTCTCTAATCATAGTAATGATTAAGCATAATATTCTAAAGCATTGGAGACTGTTAAAATTTGTATGGGAAGTGGTCTATGATCCAATAGCGATACTGTATAGATATTTATGTGGGAATACCTCAACTATGCCCTTGTGCAAAGGGGCATCAAAATCTAACCCGGCAGTTTTGAGAAAAATAATACATTAAAATTCACTTTATTTGCTACATTTTTATATTTTAAAAACGTTTTAACGGGTATTTCTGACTTTATACTACTTAATTAATGTGGTTTTCTGCTAAACAAAGACACTTACCACCTCGACAGTGCTGAATTTCAGGTTTTTTTTTTTTTGAAAAAATAGCACAGAATGGTTGCAGATCAAACAAATCACATCACCTCTGGGTCGAAACATGATTTAATCAAAATCAATATTCAATATTTAATTCAATATTTTTTCATTTTATTTTGACGATTTATTTATAGCATAAATTGCATAGCAACCATATCGAATCGCAACCCGTGAAATATTTATTAATGAGTTGTTCCGGTGGTCATCTGAGGTCTTCATCATTAGTACCACTTCACCAAATGGTGCTTTCCGAGAGCAAATGCACGAGTTACTTTAAAGAATACCCGAATTGTTATAGCTGTGTCTAAAATGTTTGAAGAGTTCCCTAGATTTCTCCAGGATCCAATACCCAGATCCTGACCTGGTGACAATGGGAACATTTGGGAAGTATACCCTTTCAACCAAAAAAATAGTTTTTTAAATCGGTCTAGCCGTCTTCGTGTAATCGGTGAACATAAAAATATTTAAAAAATGTAATTCCTACGAACTGAGAACCTCTCCTCCTTTTTTTAAAGTCAGTTAAAATCGAAACAAATACTAAAATCTAGGAAAGAAACACATTAATTAAGTATTATAAAGTCAGAAATATCCTTTAAAAGGTTTTTAAAATAAAAATGTTATCATGAAATTATGTATTCAAAAATATTATATTTCTCAAAACTGCCGGGTCAGATTTTGATACCACTTTGCACAAGGGTATAGTTGAGGTATCCCCACAGAAATATCGTAACAGTTTCGCTATTGGTTCATAGACTACTTTTTAATGTTATCATAAAATTATGTATTCTAAAATATTATATTTCTCAAAACTGCCGGGTCAGATTTTGATGCCACTTTGCACAAGGGTATAGTTGAGATATCCCCACAGAAATATCGTAACAGTATCGCTATTGGTTCATAGACCACTTTTTAATGTTATTATGAAATTATTTATTCTAAAATGTTATATTTCTCAAAACTGCCGGGTCAGATTTTGATGCCACTTGGCACAAGGGTATAGTTAAGGTATCCCCACAGAAATATCGTAACAGTATCGCTATTGGTTCATAGACCACTTTTTAATGTTACCATGAAATTATTTATTCTAAAATATTATATTTCTCAAAACTGCCGGGTCAGATTTTGATGCCACTTTGCACAAGGGTATAGTTGAGGTATCCCCACAGAAATATCGTAACAGTATCGCTATTGGTTCATAGACCACTTTTTAATGTTATTATGAAATTATTTATTCTAAAATATTATATTTCTCAAAACTGCCGGGTCAGATTTTGATGCCACTTTGCACAAGGGTATAGTTAAGGTATCCCCACAGAAATATCGTAACAGTATCGCTATTGGTTCATAGACCACTTTTTAATGTTATCATGAAATTATTTATTCTAAAATATTATTTCTCAAAACTGCCGGGTCAGATTTTGATGTCACTTTGCACAAGGGTATAGTTGAGGTATCCCCACAGAAATATCGTAGCAGTATCGCTATTGGTTCATAGACCACTTTTTAACAGTCTCCTTTAGCATGCTCGTTTTATTTCTAACGACGTCAGGTCGATGGAGCCCCGCTGCGCGGGACTCCTACTTCTGTCTGCAGGGTTTAAAGGAACCTAACCAAATCGAACCTCGGGGTGGACGAACCCTAAATTCATGATAATATATGGCCAAACGTCGAATGATATATCATTAAATTTCATGATACACAACAATTTCATGAAATGACCGAACACTTCATCAAATGATCTGGCCACGACACATTTATACTTATGTCACAAATAATTACATCATTACTTACTATTAAAAAGAAAACTTTGACGTGCGCTTTATTTTCGTGATTTTAGATCACGACTCTTAACGTGGCTACTGAATATTAATGACGAGAGGAAGCTGCAGTATCATTTATAATTATTAACATCTGTTATGAGCGTGGCGAAGTGTCATCTATTCTGATGCAGATGGCTGCGCGTGCGCCGGCACTGGCGCCTTACTCGTCCGACCTTACGCTGCGCCGCGCCGCGAACCCTCAATACAGCATTGTTGTAGACTACATACATGAAACGTAAATACTTAAATGAATGTACAAAACTATTTCCAATTCGAATTTCATCTAATCATCTACTAATGTATCCGTAACCTTATGTTTGAGGTAAATGTTCACGATCATATTTATTGACAAACAATTTGGCAATATTGGTTTAGGTTGCAATTTATATTATAATTGTTGCGCTAGCGTATCAAATCAATGATGGTCTATGCTTGTAGGTACCTAGTAGGTATTTCCAGAACTTATAGACCAAAAAAAATAAATTCCGGTTAAATAATAAAACCAGGCATTTATTTCACACTAGCTGCGCCCCGCGGTTTTACCCGCATAAGTCTCGATCCCGTCGGAATATCGGGATAAAAAGTACCCTATGTCCTTTTCTGGGACTCAAGCTATCTCTATACCAAATTTCATCAAAATTGGTCCAGCCGTTTGAGCGTGAAGAAGTAACATACATATAAACACACACACACACACGCTCACAAACTTTCGCCTTTATAATATTATAGTGTGATAGTGTGATTATTATTCCTCTGAATACTTAGTTGGGTCTTAAACTAAACTTTTTTTTTGCTAGGAATTTTTGCCTTTTTTTGGCAAGCCAATAAAGTCGCGTCAAAGGCATGATGTGATGTATATTATTAAACATCATGGAGTAGTGTGATTTCAATGTTTTAGGAAGTACCTATTTCAGTGAACTTACCTACATTTGGTTTTTTTCCAAGCCAAGCTTTCTGAGATGGATCCACCAATGCAAAATACATAAAAACACCAAACAGGTCATTGTTAAAAAGACTCATCTCGTGAGCACACTTCACGAAAATAATTGATGTCTCAATTTTATTGTTCAATAGTACTTCTTGGTCCTACTTTACTACATACGTCTTCGATCAATAATCGAAGACATACGTGCATGCATTTTTGACGTTCACTTGTTTTGAAGAGTCATTTCAGTTTTCAGTGATACCGTGATACCTATTGGTAGTCTATATATTATGTACAAATGTGCTAGATGTCACGTAGCAGAGAACGAAATATGTCTTTTAATTATGTCTTGCTGTAGTTTCCTTTTAAGTAGCTAGTTAATAAAAAGCCCATGGATCGCCCTTTTTTCCTCTAGGGACATCCTCTGGGATACTTTCCGTCTGGGAAAATCGGAGGGTTATATCGGACTACACTACCTTATGATCCGTTGACACGGTCTATCGACATCACTCAACTGAAGCGTTAGTAAATTAGCTGAATTGAGTTTCTGCTAAGCGTTAAAGCTTAGGTAGGTACCCGTAAGGTCATTATTGAGAACAGTTGCAGAAAAGTTCGCAAAGCTGATTCTCGAATGGGAAACGGCTTGACAAGATTATACATATAATAACTTATATCTTGAATATTAGGTAGGTACTGTTTGTTGACAAATCTAATTAAATATGCTATCCCTAGAAAATAATAATTAGCGCATGATCAACCTATTTGCATAGGAACTTATTTAATGAAATCTTAATTGTTCAGCAATCTGTAACATACGTGTAGCCCGTATTGTAATGAACTGCTAATTATGTTACTAAGAGAGTTAATATCTAATGGACTTTTTCGTGACTAATGTTCCGTGACTCTTGACTAATTTATTGTGAATCATTTGCGAATTATATTATCGACAATTACTGACATACAAACAGGAAATAATGAACACGACGTAGGCACCTCTTAGAATAGAAGGTGTTCCACAGAACGGTCCCCCGACCACAGATGCTCCGACTTCCACATGAATTTATCTGTTTTAGTCTCGTTACCTACATAAATTCTTTAAGTCGGGGTTTTTTTAATTATTTTATCCTTTTCCAATTACATTTAACCGTCATGGGATTTTTCAAAAAAATTAATTTTGCTTTTTTTTTCAAACTTTTTAAAGAGCATAGGTTCATTATGCACAAAATCGTTATAGATTAATGCACGAGATGAGTCTAGCGAACCCAATAACTACGGTCAAAAACCACCACCTGTTGCGGTTCCTGTGGACGCAAATAACACAGCTAGGAGGCCTAGTAGTATCACACATAAAGCTGGGCTTAGGTGCACGAGTGATGTTAAGAATGAATATTAAGATAAGCGAATGATTATTCAATGGCAGCATGGGGGTTGTTTGAGGATTTGAGTGGGAAGGTTTAAGAAGAGACAAGTTGGAAGACGGAGAGCTGCCCAAGAAAGTCCTAGTTCAATTTGATGACCGTTCAATCGGCAGAAGTCGACAGGATGAAAATGATTGGGTAAAAATAGCTCCAGCAAGTGTATCTTTTCAAGGGAATAAAGGTTCTGGTAAAATAGAAAAAGTGATGATTCCACTCATATTAAGTTGGGCCGTTACTATCCATAAACTACAGGGCACTACAGTCTATAAGTAGGTATATCTTGGACCTAAAACATTCGCCAAAGGGCAAGCTTATGTCACGCTCAGTAGAGTACGATCTTTAGACGGTGTAGCAATATCTAGATCAAAGAAAACTTTTCAATAACCCACAAAATAGCATAGCATTGGAAGAATTAGGGCGATTGAGAAGCACTTTACGCCGGCCGCAAACTGAGGAAACAGAAGAAAGGCCATAAATTGCCTTCTTCTTTAGATCCACATTCATATTTTGCGCTTAAACCGTGGATGACGTGGGTTTTATATGTTTATTTAATTTTTTTTCTAAAATTTTTAGAATTTCTTTATAGCGCTTTTTCCACCGTAACACCTATTTAAGAATCGTCACAAATCAACCACATCCCCGTTATTGATGATGAAAACCGCATCGAAATCAGACTAGTAGTTTTGGTTTTGCACAAACAAATGTTTACTGCAGCGCCCCCAGGTGTGTTGTCACCGTAACACCTATCTAAGAACATGCACCAATCAAACCAGAACCCATCACTGGAAACCGCATCAAAATCGGACTAGTAGTTTTGCATTGGTTTGCACAAAGAAACAAACACACATCCTCTCACCCCAAACGCATATAGCGTCTCCGTACCGTCGTCGTGGGTAAAAATGATTCAGATTGAGATAGTGTGTTACGCAATTAGGGTGCTGCACCAACCGAGGGTTGTCCTTGGGTGCACTTGCATAGTGCATACAGAAATAATCGTCGGTTGGTGCCTCCTCATCTTTTAAAACTGTCTAAGGGGCCTCTGCGATTTGTCTTTGGCCCCTCGTACGCCTTCCAACGATCCGGGGCCCGAGGGTTCCGAGATGTGTCAAAGACATTTTAATAACCTCCTTTTTTTGAAGTCGGTAAAAATAATAATAAATCGTTTATTAACCAAATAGTGTTCTTACAGATGTAAGAACACTATTTGGTTAATAAACGATTTATTATTATTTTTAATAATAAATCGTCAATCGTCAATTAAAGTTATAAGGAGATCCTTATAACTTTAATTGACATAAGATATAAAATACCTAATTAATTAATAAAAATAACAAAACTTAACTTAACTAAAACTATCACACACTAAAATATACCTTATAACTAGGTACAAATAAACTACTTCTAAAATTATTGTTACAAGGGAAACATAATTTTAATATTTTAACTTGTGGACTCCACACTAGGTCGAGCCTGTCTCGTGCAATTTGAAATATCAGGGTCGTTACTGTATTGTAAAATTTGTTACATATTGTTTTAAAAAAATAATGCAAAGCAAAATAAAAAAATATATAGACTTGAAAAATAAAGTAAAATAAAAATAATATATAACTGTAAAAACAATTGTTTGAAATAGGGTGTGTCGTAAATCTACTTATATATTTATTGAAATTTTGCAAGGATGCGTCCAAGAGTTTAAAAGTAAGAATTTATGAGTATAAAACGGTTGGGACCTCCCCAACCATTTCATACTCAATAGTGTGAGAGTGAAGGAATGAGTGAGTAAGTGAGTGAGATAAAGTGTTTGCGATAAAATAATATGTTATGACATTAGGTACCTACTCTAACAAAGGCTTCGGTTTCTGAGTAGGATTGAGCTAACAGGCATTGTTTAATCATCTTTAGTAATTTCTTACTTAGGTATATCCTTGATCGAAGGGTTTATCCGATTACGACTAACTCAACAATTTTCGGAAGTTGAGGTAGGTACCTACCTATAGCACAGATCAAACAGCTGGCGCAGATAAGCACTTGTTACGTAGGAACATCTCTGCTCGGCATTAGATAGCTAATTTATATGCCTATGCTATACACCATTTTATGGACTTTCCGAGGTCGCCAAACGCGATAACAGCGTCAATTTGTTTTTCAAACAAGTAAAGATACTTATATCGTTATTAATTAACAAACAGTGAGCTCGATGGTATGTCCCATAGTACCTAGTATGTACCTAGGTAGCCCATCGGTAAAAAAGACGAACTTCCATAAAAACACATCGCCTATTTTACACCTGTAGGTAAGGGAAAAAAATCAAAAATCCTTCCTTAGAGCTCAACTTAGCTTTGTTATTTATGAAACTCTTGTGCAAAACTACTTACATGATTCTAAACCCAGCGGCTTAGATTATGCTTATTTTTAGTACTTATATATGAATTTAAGGTTTATCCAACACATTTGATCGAAAAGTGGCTCTTATTGCACCGCTTTTAGGTTTACAATGCAGCGCTTTTTACTTTGCATTCCCGTACTGGTGTGGGAAAGTGTAATGTGTGTTTAATATGAGTATGCTTAGGTTAAGGTATTTATACATAATTATATGGGCCTGCGTCGCCTGAAATAAATGAATAAAGTACGCCACAGATAATAAGATATCTACTAGTCAGATGTGTTTTTTTTATCTCAAAGAACAATGGGAAAATTTGTATGGACCCCGTCCCCAGCAGTGTAGCACTATGGGCCATGTGTGAAAAAATCGATGTTATTCTGAATAACAAATTACTGAAAGAAAGTATGAAATAATGAATGTGGCAAACAATATTTTTTTCTTAATTGTTTTTATATTAGACTGCTCTTTATGGTTATTATTTTATGATTAACTTTACTTAACTTAACTTTTATCAAAAACTTGATTTCTGAATGTCAATGATTGTTTAATTAAAGCATGTATTGTGTGCTCAAAAAATATTTCATAACAAAAATTATTTATTGTGTTTCTATCTTTGTGGATGAATATTTTTTTTCCCTTATTATTCACACATTTACTGTCGTACAATAAAATGATGTATTTTTTACGCTCTTTCATTTGATATATGAGAAAAAGTGCTACAAGGGTGGGGACGCTTTTTCCCAATGTTCTTTTCATTTATTGCCTAAATAAATAAAATATGGGAAATAAACATCAGCAGGTATATGTACCTATATCTCTGGTTGATACTTAGCTAATATTATTCCGGAATTTAAATTGGGTACCTATTGTCATCATCATTGCGGTTTAATTTTAATGATAACCAATCGGGATTTATTATTATATTTGTATATATTATACTTGACTTTCCTCAGATATTATAGCCTACATTATGTTAATACCATTGGCAGTTAACAATTTGCACTAAGGAATTTGGAAGATTGTTGTGCCGGATAATCCCATCATTACCTACCTATCTACTTGTTATTCTATGTATCTATAAATAGTTGAACTAGTAAATCAAAACATTATAGAAGTTCAAGCTGGTTCAAACTTGGTGGTGTGTCACACAGCTGAGGTGGAAAAATGTCAACTAACTTTTGGAAGCCAGTGCATATTCTGACCTCCTATCTAGGTAAAATATATGTATATTATCTTTGCGAGGGCTTCGCGCTTGCCCTCCTAATGTGTCTTTATTTAAATAAACTCAATGTTTCTGCATGAACAGTTCTGTGACTGAATATGTGCTCCCTAAAAGTTTCTACAGCCTAGTTTTGAAAGAAACATAGGTAATTTAGCGTTTCAAGAATTTTTTAAACGATTTCGGGGTTGAAATATGTTGCTATTTGCGAACTAAGTCTGGAGGCAATAGCTATTGCCAACTAGTTACTTAATAATGCTACTCAGACCTAAAAACTTTCTGAGAAACTAGAAGCTCTGGGTATTAGTTAATTGATTCACAACCACGTCGTAATAACAACTGCATGAGCTCTTTAGTCACACTTGTTTGAGCGGAATAAAGTAAATTAATGTAAATACACATTATTAAGAGACTAAGCCAAAACTAATACTCGCTTATAAAAGGCTTCTCTTAGAAAACAGTAACATTAGATGCACACTTGTATATTTTATTTACTTTGACTAATACGCTGCGTTTGATAGTACACAGTAGTCTTTGATAAAGTCTTAATTATCTTTGTTTGTCGCTTTGTTATTATTCATGATAATTCTGTTTCTTTAATGTCTCACAATGTATTACGTACTTATAACGCACAAATACGAATGCATTTCCTTGGAAATGATGCTACTTACGTCGTTGTGGTAACATAAATTGTAGAGCGTCTACGCACGACGCTCCAACAAAATGTTACAAATTATTTAATATTGGTGACATATACTTAATAATTATTGACAATATAAAACATAAGGGCTAACATAAGTTTCATGATACCGTTTAGTGACGTGTAGAGCGAGAAGTAATAGTCATTGTTTCAGTTTGTTGACGCCATCGCCATGACGGATGCTTCAGTAATAATGTAAGCTATGTTAAACATTTTTTTCTTTAAAGTATCTCGGTTTTGGAATTAAAGACTACAGATAAACAATTGTAGGTCCATAATTGCGGTAATTTCCGTAGATGGCTAAACATTTAAATAAACTCTAGTAGCGGGACATAAAACGTAACTAGCAGCAGTAACTGATATGTCGCAGCCATTTAAAATACATAATTCAGCTAATTCTTACTACTTTATGGTTAGCAGGTGAATGATGTCACCTAACATTTAGTATTTATTATCAAGTCCAGAAAAACAATTGCAGAGTTTCTGCTCGCTAATTTCTAAAATAAAATGACGTTCACTTAATTTGCTAAGTTCTCAAGTAAAAGCTCCATTCATTTACTTAAGTCTCTGTAGGTAGGTGCTACTGTTATCTTTTATCAGAACAAAATTTATATTAGTTGCGTAAATTCTTAGCTGGAGTGTGCTCAGATTAACATATAAGTGCCGCTAAACAAATTTGATTAAGCCTAGGTAGTTAGGTAATCCCCTTGTATATTTACTTGCTATAGCTCATTAGCTATAGCAAGTAAATATACAAGGGGATTTAAGAGTAAAAGATCTGACCTACTTTGTATTGTAAATTATTTCGTACCTACCTACCTTAACGTAAATCACTAAGGCGTTGTGATTTCGACCTGCATGATTTCAGTTTACTCCTTTAAGCCAGAATTAAGAATTAGAATCTGAATTCAATCAATTATATTTTTCCTCTGATTTCTTTCTTTTTTTTACTAATTTAAGCATGAATGTAGACAGTGTATGATACGCACCTACCTAATTTGGTACGTAATGAAGTACTTTCAATCTAAGCAAAAGAATGTAAAACATATTTAACACGTAGTGTGCGGCTTAGCCGTAATCTAAGAGTAGGTAAGTAAATCTTGTTGATATCTCTCAGAATTGGTTCATAATGTTATCAGGCACCACAAATATTAGCAGTGTTGTCGTTACCCGCTCCCACTCCGACCTTGCCACACCATGAGCATGAGTCCATATATTAAACTGATACTACAACGTCTTTCAGTAAACAATTAGGTATTGTTATTGAAAAGAGAGTTTGTTCAACGCGCAATCACTGTCACAGCGTGTAGACGTGATCGAGCATAGATAAAATTAATAATGAACTACATAACGCCGGTAAGGTTACGTTAGTACTTTGTTTTAACTGAAATAAAGGCACAGGACAGGTAGGTATTTAAATACGTGAAACGTGTGTCAAACGTGTTGTTGTTTGTGGAAACGTTACATCATATCGGTTTAAAAAGTAATAAGAAATGTTTTAATTTGATTTAATGTTTTTGTCAGTGTAGGTTCCATCGTCTCTTACATAGCACCAATTTTCTTGCTAAAACAGTAGCGTTCAGATTTTTGAAAACTGTAGACTTTATTTAGGAAACCAGGGGTAGCAAGACTTTTTCCGCTCATCAAGAGCAGATTTTGGCGATATTTGTAAAATGAACATCGAGAACAAAAGAGACGTTCAATATCCCAAACAATGCAAGCACTACTTGAACCAGAGTTTTGCTAAAACTTTTGGATGCAAGTTTGGAGCATTGTATGCATGATTGGAGCAGAACTGAAATAGATCAATGCTCAGTAGACAGTGCAGAAAGAGAGAAACGTCAGATATCGGTTTTAAATTATGACGTTCTTTTGTTAACATGACAAACGGTAGACGGACTATGAATTTCGCCGAGATCGGTAGCTGAATATTTTAACAATGACAATCTACTTTGGCCTTCATTACGATAATGCTTCCTTATTGTTCACTTAAACAGGATAATTATGTTGTCCATTTCTTTAACTGTACCACTTATTATGGTGGGATTTTTGGCTTCTGTATTTTAAATTTTCTAATATACAAAGAGCTAGAGCTGCATAATATTACAATAACAAAAAAACATTCTGTAAGGCTCAATAGATACTTGGCCACAATATTCGACCACGTGATAGGCGGTCTATCATTTGTAGATAAGAAATTCCTTCCTTTTATTGTAGTTACTTATATGATCTATCATCTACTTTTGCGTACGACGGCCTCGTTTTAACTATTCATTAAACACCGTTTAATCCTAATTCCTAACGAACGTACAGATTATCACAGCAATTTCAATATTTCTAGTTAGTTAAGTAGGAATTGTTGATTTTCTTGATCTGAAACTTTCGTTTATGTAATTCCATCAGAAAGATTGACAGAATCATCCAATACTGTAATATAATTCGAACCGACCACTGAGCTCACTCGACGTGATGGTGACGAATATCTTTCTATGTTTGTTTTAATTACCTGCCGCTATCCTGTTCTCACGAATCACGTGACACGTAGACAGCGTAGCTAATTATAAACTATTAATTATTGATAAGGTGTCGCACATTAGCAATAATAGTCGCTTTTACCCGCGGCCTTTACAGCACGTATTATCAATAGGCCAGGAATTGGGATAAGGAAAACCATTCTCTAGCTTAAAAATCAATGATACAATTTTTGCGTGTTGCCCTCGAGTAAGGCCACTAATAGCGCGTGATTTAACAGTCTGCACAAGTGGACGTATCGCTACGTGATGAGAAGACGAATGATCTATTGTTGTCAAACTGTCATACTCATAAACTGATTGTTGTTTTTTCAGACCAAATGTAGCTGATTGTCCAGGGCTCGCCGACGGTGACAACTACACGCAGTCTGAGTTCCTCTCGCGCCTGGCCCACCAGTGCCGCTACGACCGGCTGCTGCTGCCTACCTACACGTCCGGAGACGTAGTGTATGTGCATGCTAGCGCCTATGTCTACTTCATACAGCCCGCTGAAGCCCACGATCTGGTGAGAAACATCACCTACAAGTATACATATGTAGCTATAAAACAGCAAAGATATATGAACGTTTTCGTTCCTAGTCGGTCGACTCGGTCGTGTATTAAGAACTAAGTAGAGATTTACTCGTTTACATATCAATAATAGCTACTTACTGAGTAAAAAGGTGGCTGGTGCGTATTTTAAATAACATTGTGTTTACTTTATTTAATAAAACAATTACATGATTTCAGAACTTCAAACTCCACTTCCTCCTACAACTACGATGGACTGATCCACGGTTAGCTTATAGATTATTTTCGCCAGAAAGGTCAAAGATTATTGGTGAGAATGATCTAAGAGAAAGAATATGGGTGCCACATCTATACATGTCAAACGAACAGTCATCAAGCTTGATGGGTACTGACAGCAAAGATGTGCTGATATCGATAGCTCCAAACGGTGAAGTGCTCTTCAGTCGACGTATGCAAGCTGTACTTTACTGCTGGATGAATCTACAAAAATTCCCATTTGATGATCAAACCTGCTCAATGAACTTGGAAAGCTGTACGTAATATTTCATTCGATCTCTAATCTAACTACACGTACGGTCTATTATGTTTATTTGTAAAGCACCTAAAGTTATTTACGTATAGTTAATTTCTTAAGGCTATGAACTTACATGTGGACGTGAATCACAAATCTGCAAAATGTTTTTCCTGCAGCGGATATCTAATAACAATTTTCCTTTTAAATTATTTTTAGGGAAATACAACGCGTCTATCTTACGACTAATGTGGGAAAAGGACAGCCCAGTTCGGTTATCATCGGAGCTGCATCTCACGGAGTACTCACTTCTGGACTTTTGGACGAATGAGTCAGTTGTACGTGGGGATATTGTCAATATGCGCCTCGGCGAAGGTAGATGTAATGTCGTTTTTCCGTCTGTGACGTTACTATAATTTAATTACACTTTACTTCAGCAACAATGAATCATTTTTGTATTTTGTCGCAGCGGGAAATTACAGCGCCCTCAAATTCACGTTCAAACTAGGTCGCGAAGTGGGCTACTATCTAATGGACTATTTTATTCCTTCGATGATGATCGTCGCCATGTCGTGGGTAACATTTTGGCTGCAAGCAGACGCTTCAGCTCCTAGGATAACGTTAGGTACGTCCTGAATTATGCATACTTCTAAAAAAAATACGGATACCATATTTATAATTATCATTTTGATCATTGTTATGGATCTGAACCAGATGTAGGTTACCAAATTGTCTCATTCCAGGTACCAGCACTATGTTATCGTTTATCACACTGGCGTCCTCTCAGGCGAAGACATTACCGAAGGTGTCTTACATTAAAGCGAGTGAGATATGGTTCCTGGGCTGCATCGGTTTTATCTTCTCTGCATTAGTCGAATTCGCTTTCGTCAACACTATTTGGCGTAGAAAGTACGTTCTAACATATAAAAACGTACCGTCAAACGGGGTGAATAGGGATGCAGGGGTGAATCGGGACGAAATGGATGTTAACGTTGAAATAATATAGTTTGTTGTCAATAAGGGCACGTAATCGTTAATTCAATTTACAGTAAACACATTAGGGTCCTTTTTGGCCACAAACTATATTATTTTAATGTTAAAATCCCTTTTAAAATTTTGTCCCGATTCACCCCTGCATCCCTATTCACCCCGTTTGACGGTAACTAGTTATTAGTTGTAATATACCTATGTATTAATAAGAGTACGTTTTTCTTTTAAAGGAAAGCGGTGAGCTTAAAGAAGGTGAACAGCAAATATATACTGAAGAGTACGTTGACACCGCGACTTGCTCGCAAAGAGTTACAGAAGGAGTTGCAGGAGTCGTCGCCGCAGCTGAGCAAGTCGCGCTCGTGCTCGTCGCTCAACCAGGAGACCAGCACCGACCCCGCGGGGCCAGGATACAACAACTATTTGACCGTACACGTACGTTATTGTTCACATTTGAACCACTGCAGAGACTTTACATATGCTTTTCCTAACTTCCATTCAGTCACATGATTAAAATTGCTAAGACCCGATTAGATACGAGTTACCTGTTTCCATATTCACAATGCTGGGCATTACCGTTACACTCAACATTATTAAGGGTACTGATTTCATTGTAGATCCAGTAAAATCCTATTTATTTATTTATCCATTTATATAAAACTACTATAAATACATAAAACATTATAATTACACTAACAAACTAACTAAACACGAAGTGTCTGCGTCGTGTGTGCTATTATATCGTCAACGCTATTATCCTGGAACTAAACGTATGATACAAGACGTTCAGTTCCAGTATAAAAGCGTTGACTAAATCCATCGTACAGACGCCAGCACATCAAGCTACCCGAAACTGTAAAATTTTCCCAATCAACATTGAACCTTATACTGCATGCTGTAGCGATAAAGTTGAAAATCTATTAAAGTGACAGATTATAGTAGCTTGATGTGCTGGCGTCTGAACATTGCAAATAAAAAACTTGATCTATTTCCGTGGGCCATAGAATTATAATACTTGTGACATGCCTGTGACAAACAAGTATACTACAACCTGTCTATAACATAAAATTTGCATTATCGTAATTATACTACAGGGCTGCGACAAGGTAAATTAGAAATTGTTATCAACGGTAGTTTACAAATAATGGATAGGCGCATATTGGTTCAGCACGTGCATCATCATTCAATTCAACAGCACTTACATAAGGATACATAATTCTATTGAATAAATTCAGTCAACCTGTGAGATGACATTCCCATGACTAAAAATCTGAATCAGTATGCGGAAGCAGTAACATTCATTCTAAATTATGGATATTGCACACCTGTGTGGTTAAATTGTAAAGCCAAGCCATCTTTAGACTGGTTTTCCTTTACGTTGTCATAGGTCAATACCTATATGACCATCATCATTAGGTATGTAACAACAAGAGGATGAAACGCACGTTTTTAAATATTAGCCATGCTTGATGTTACAGAGCTTCCCATCGGCGATGAACCTGCCGACGATCACGACGCAGAGCTTCGACGAGCTCATCGGACAGGGAGGCAAGCAGCCGCGCGGCGGCAGCGAGGGCTCTGACGAGCCGCCCAAGCACAACTGGACCACCATGACACCGCAGGAGATCGCCACGTGGATCGACAAACGTTCCCGCATACTGTTCCCGCTTATGTTTATCGTATTCAACATTTTTTACTGGACATTCGTCTATTGCCTATAACCGCTCAAGTGCACCAAGTGCAACAGTGTTTCCATACATCAGATCTTCGACCGACTATAATTTTGTTATTTACATAATTATAAAGTGAGCTAATACGAACTATGTCACAGTCCACAGACTAAGCCTAAGTATAAGTAGGTTACTGATGTTTCATCCACGGTTAGCTTATCGATGGGGAAACCTCCTTCCCAAAAGGCAATAAAACACGTTTTGCGGTAGTAAAGGTAAAACATTTAAAACTTATTTCTAGTAGATAGATAGTTACTTAGGTAACTTTAGTGGCCATAATATTATTTGATGATCAAATTAAGAATAGCTTTCGTCTTTTGCCAATCCGCGGACCTTGCCTATTATTTCATATTCTATTTACGCGAGGCTGTATCTGATAGGTTGTATATTATTAAAACCTTTTGGATAGCACCATATAGTAGCACCCACGGTTGTGATATCTCGAAAGTATTTGAATAAAAAACTGGCAAAAGAATATTTATTTTGAAAATTATTTATTATATATTTCATAAGTAGTACATTTCGCGGCCCTATTTCATTTTGTTCGTATAGGACGCTTTTTGTAACCAAGTTGAGTGAGTGTAACAACAGTATTGCGATAGTTGGTATTTTCGAAACTAAGGGACCAATTTTAGATATCTAATTTTGATCTGCTATACACGCATATCACAAGAAGTTTTCGATTCGCATTTATGTAAAAAATATATCCAATGAGATTAGTCGATTTTAGTCAAACGAAATATTGTAAGAGAATAAGTAATTAATATAAGTTGTAATCTACCTTAGTTAAGACGTGTTCGTCAACACCGGGGTCATGATCAAATTAAATTATACTATTGTTAATCTTATTACGGTACGGATACATAAAACTGTCTGTATTTGAATAAAAATATTAATATGACTGTGAGTAAGTAGGTACCCATTTAAATTAAATTATTTTTAACTTATTATTATTTAAAGGTAGAGTTGTTATTGGATTAGAATTGTTAGAATATATCACAATGTACATAATATGCATATAGGTACTTAGATTATGTTTTGTTTTACTTAATTTTCTAACTAATTAAGTGCCTTCATGAGATTATTTAGTTAGAGTAAGAAAACTTTTCTAATATTAGATAAGTACTGTTTGTAATCTCAATAATATAAACTCGAATCATCATAATTGTGTTTATTGCTTGCTTGCATTATGTATAATGTTTATTTTCCCTTACGAGGTAAATGCAGATGGTTATTCACTTCGTTATTATTCATGCATCGTGTCGTCTGTTGCTATTCTCAGGACATCACCCTCAACAAGATGTTATGCGCACGTGGATGTATTTGTCCTTTATAAATATATAAGTTATAACAAGCTTATAAAACTTACATTCATGCTACGCCTGGCATTTCTATTTTGTCAACCTCTACTGTCCTACTGCTGGGCAAAAGTCTCCCCTGTAACTTTCCACTGTTCTTTGTTCAGAAAAAGGACGTCATCGCCGAGGGAGGCCACGCAAATGCTGGCGTGTTAGATGCGTTTACGAGAGATTGGCCGGAGAAGGTAAAACTCAAAAAACACCAATTTGAGGTTTTTTTAACTTTCCTAGAGCTACCTAGAATCTTAGACCAAGCCAAAAGTCTGCACAAAAAAGTAAAAAAATGCTTCTATAGGTACTTAGGTATTACAGGGTTAAACGAATCCATGATTCTTGAAAAAATATTATTTTCTAAGCATGTCCTTTTAGTTTCTCCACTATTGGCAGGCCAGAGCACCTGTCCTTTAAAGTTCGTGACTCATTATTTATTATTTGCCAAGACCAGACTATTCGCAAAATGTAATTTAGGTATCTCCACAGGGTATATCTAAGCACGGATAAAAATCAAAACAAAGTTTTATGCCAGACAAGTGGCGATTATAGGTATTTATTTGATATTTTATAAAAAAGAAATTCACAATATCTGGCTTGATACGCAAACCCAAACGGAGCAAACTGACACAACATTCCACATCACTACAGTGATCTACGCAACATCAACTTGATTAGTTACCACATAAGATCATTTAGAAATATTCAGTTTTGTTACTGTGGTAACTACCTTCACATAAAGCCAAAATCAAGTGAGGGTCCAAACCCACAACCGACGACATTCTTACAATCAATAAATATTTGTAGAATAAAGAAACGAAGAACTCATTTGCCGTTTGGCATCTTACCATCGACTGTTTGTCTAAGCCCAAAAAGTCAACTTTGGCTTTAGAAAAATGCATACTGAATAGTGCCATAATATATTCTGGCGAGACAGGATCGTTAAGTGCGGGAGCACGCGAAGCTAGAGCCGTGTGAGCGAGGAGCGGAGTCAGGGCTCAGCCTCGTCGTCCGCGCGGTGCGCCGCCGTCACCAGGCTGTCGTCGCTCGCGTAGCGCTTCAGAGCCGACGCACTTCCTTGACTGAAACCAATAAATATTGAAGAGCGCTGCCCACTGAACCCTGACTAAATAGTAGGTACGATTCGCAACCGTACTGCAACCTCCTGCAGTCAGTGCAGGACTGCAGGTGGCTCCTATCAGGATAAGACAACTAAGGTTCCTCGTAGCTGTGTTGAGTAACATTTAAATAATGCTTATACAGACTTCCTCAGATAGCTTGCTCGTATCCTGCAATGCACATACTAAATATGTTACTGCATGCATAGCTCAAAAGTACCCATCCAAGTTCTGCCAAATACTTAACCACTGATGGAGTTCCTATTGTGCTGCTGAAACAGTCACTAATTCAGTGTTGAGCAATAGCTCTTTGAGTTGCAATAGTGAGGAGCATTAGCGTACTGCTGCGCATACAAATGTTCAGAACTCACCTGTATCTGGTCCGGGGGCGCGGCGTGGGCGCGAGGCGAGGCAGGCGGTAGTCGTAGGCGAGCGTGCCGCCCGAGCCCGAGCTGGAGCCGCGCCCCGACCCGCTCGAACTCTCCGACCACATCAGCTCCGACATGCTGTAACGACACAACAATGTGTCATGTTCCGCCAGTGTTACAAGGGTCATAAAGTGACAACTTTCCAAGGCACTCGCCTTAAAGGTGAGGTGACTTTCCCTACTAATCAAAGATTTAAATCATTAGATCTGCTGATCGCGTCAAAAGGTGGTCTCATTTTTATGCGTTGACATCGACGTCGATTTGTATAGTATTGCCTAGCTCATTCATACAAAAAATGGTCTATTATTCCATGCGGGATGTGTAAGCTCACTCTTATCAGTATGAACACTTTTTCCCGCGACGTAAGTACGGTAACAGGAAAGGGACCGCGCGTGTTTCATAAATTTAAGGGGAAAGCGCTAAGATAGCCTGCAAAATTCAAATTTTCTTACTTATTTTGCAATTTGCTGGCCAGTATTAAGTTGTACGGTGATTAAAATATGATCCGCGACCGTAACAAATATATATTTACAGAATTATTTAAATCATTAGAATCAGTAATACAACTTGTTAAGTTAGTGTAATCTTACAATGTCAAGATTTCATGAAATAGTCATTCAGTAGGATTACTTGGTCTTAGAGAGTTGTGTTAATGACTTTAATGATTATAATTCTGTAAATACATATTTGTTGTTTAATCAACATACAACTTAATACTGACCAGCAAATTACAAAAAACGTAAAAAAAATTGAATTTCGCGGGCTACCCTGGCGCTTTCGCCTTAATAAAAGAGATCGTATCTACTGACTGTTAGTAACACCGGATAAAAAAAAAACAATAGTCTTGTAGTATTATTTAAACATTTAGGTACAGGTTTTACTGAAAGATTCGTAGTCGAACTATGTTATGCCTGTACATTTATCTGGCATGTAGCGTACCTGGTGGAGATAGGCGGCAGGCGGTGCGGCGGCGTGTAGATGTCGTTGCTCTCTGTGTAGGTGGACGCGTGGATCTCTTGCTGATACAACTCGTACAGCTGGGCCAGCTCGGGAGGCACGCCTACACCTACGTCTGTGAAGCAATAAGAACACCGACAGACGGTTAACAATTCATCTGCCTATTAGCCTTTTCCCAACTATGTTGGGGTCGGCTTCCAGTCTAACCGGATGCAGCTGAATACCAGTATTTTACATGAAGCAACTACCTATCTGACCTCCACAACCCAGTTACTGAGTAATGCGATACCCCTTGGTAAGACTGGTTGTCAGATTTTTGGGCTTCTGACGACCCGTAACGAATGTCAAAGATCCACGGATGACAGCCGGGACCAAAGGCTTAACGTGCTTTCCGAGGCACGGAGGGGTCTTGTTCTACGAATAATAATAATTACTTATTCGTAGGTCTTGGTATGTAAAGATGGTCACCCATCCACGGACCAACCGAGGCACGTGTAGCTAACCTGATCGATCCACCCGTGCGGCTGTTATTACTTAGCCACAGACGGTTAACAATTACTGAGTACATACCTATGCCCCTTTTGGCACTGGCCTGCGTATATGACAGTAGACTACTTCGCTGTTGCAAAAATAGAGGGCTGCGCGCATGCTTCGCACTCGCGACGTGATGTCATTTCATCATAAAATTGGTATTAATACGGCCTATTTTTGCATGCTATAGCATTAAAATTCTCATAGTTATAATTCTCATATTAGCGATTGAAATCTAATCTAATTTTCTCGGTAAGAAATACCACAAGCAGGTAAACAGCGAAAAGACGTTTTCACGTCAAATATACCTTGAAGTGCGCGCCTCTGTCTAGTAATGATCTCATCGGAGAGTCTTCTCTGTGCGTCTCGTCGCTGTAGTGCGAGGTCTCGTCTCCGCAGTTCGTGCGCCCGAGCAGCGCGCTCTCCTTGCAGGGCCAGTTTGTCAGCTTCTAGTTCATGCACCCGGCACACTAAAGCCAGCACTTCGCGTTCCGGACCACTGCTGATGGTGGCTGGTAACTCCTGCAATTAATTATTGGAGTTTCTTATTGTGTAGTCCGCCCTATACAATTCATGCTTGAACACTTACTCCCTGGTTCGTAAAATACGACGTTCATTTAAAACAGCCCTTCTTTCATGTGTTCCGATAAGTGACATATTAGGAATTGTCCTTCACAAATGAAGCAAAATAGTTAACCAGTGGTACCCAACAAAAGGCCAAAGAAAGAGAGGTAGACCACAGAAAAGGTGGGATGATGACATCAGTCAGGTCGCTGGAACAACATGGGGCAGAATGGCCAGAAAGAGACAGGAATGAAGAAGGTTATAGGAGGCCTTTGCCGGCTGGCAATACGAGACTGACGACTACACTTTATGTTTGTCCGACTAAAATGCTAATAAAATAATAATAATAATTCAAGATTGCGTTTCAATATGTTGGGTTACCTGTTCCAGCTGAGCGCCTCTTAACCGGACCTGCTCAAGCTGCCTCTCGACGCGTTCCCGCTCGGTGCGCGCGGACTCCTGCTCGCGCTCGACGGCCGCAAGCTCGGACCATGCCTGTTCTACAGCCACCTCTGCTTCTGCACGCTCGCTACTGCTTGACGATAGCCCAGTGCCACCCCTGGACACACGTATACTCATGATCTTGCAAGTAAAAGCGTATAAAGTACTCCGATATGTTAAAGAGGCAATTACCACTAAACCGGGCCGTAACGCTACACATTTTCATGAAAAAGAGCAGTGCGTCCAGCCTGTAGTGTGAGTTAGTTCATAGAAAATGTACGAAAGTGATGACGGAGGATTTCGCAATGCGTTGCGTTACAACGCGGCCCGCCCCAATCTGCTTTACCTTTTACGAAAACCGTCAAAATAGTACATTTTATTTACACAATAGGTATATATATAAATACCTGTAACTCTGCTGCGTGCTCAATCTCGAGCCAGGAATATTGATAGGTTTGTAGAGGCGGTTGAACCTCGCTTCCCAGTGCGAGATGGCCGCATGTTGCCGCTCAGCGTCCAGCGCCAGACCCAGTAGGTGGCTGTCCAGTTCCATTAGCCGTCGTCGTAAGCGCATCTGTTGCTTGAATGTGGACACGATAGCTTCGCGTAGGGACTTAAGATGCGCTGCGTTCTCCGCTGCATCCTCTTTGCTGACCTCTTCCTCGACCCTTGCGAACTCTTTTGGTTTACTGTTCAACGTAAAATTATGTACCTATGAGTTCTGATTAAATATCATCTTCTGATGCTATGATGGTAAATAAGAATTTCAAATATGAAACGCGGGATATGATGAGGAGGTAAACTAAATATATTGAGTACCTACTGCATGTACCTTTACTAGTATACCATTCAAATCAAAAACGGTGCTAACAGATAAAAAGATTCAACGCACACAAGTCTGTTAACCGTGTAAGCCTAAGTACCTAAATCATACAGCAAAAACCTACATTGTTCTGTCGTCCTTCATCTTAAGTTTCAGTCGAGCGATTTCCTCGCGCAGCTCGCTGATGACTGTTCGATACTGCGACAGAGGCATCGGAGTTTCGACCAACTCTCGTTCCACCTGGAATAATATTTCGACATCGTGAAATTAGACATAAACTAAATATGAAAAGTATAATGACGACAGTAAATAAATAGAAAAAGATGGATGACATGAAAATATAAATCGGCAGCTTATAATATTCAGTGCCTTGTCTTGTGAGCCTCAATATACAGGGTGGAATTTTGTAATGCCACCTGAAGGGAAAGTACTCTTAATACTGTAGATAGAAAATTTTACTCAAAGAAAACATTCCTTTATTTTTTAATAGAAAGAAAACTGCATTCAAAGATTTTCAAAAATTCGCTTGTCACACCCGGGAATCGAACCGACTAAAATCTGTAAAAATTACAACCTGTACTTTTATTGTATCGATCGTTAGGATTAATTATAAGGATGAAATCTCTCTAAGAAACTTGATAAATTAAATGAAAGGAAAACCATGAAATCTGGACTTATAAATTCAATGAGTTAAGTTAAAGCTCCTTAACTCAAAGATCCATCTGTTAATAACCATTTTAATAACTAGATTGGTACAAACGACACAATCAGATGGCCTGCGAGATCACCAGATCTCACCCCTTTACATTTGTTTTTTGTGGGGATATGTGATAAATCAAATTTACTTTAAATCGAATTTATTAAATCGAAATTAATGCGAATGTAAACGAGTTGAGAGTTGAAGTTCAGAATACGATTTTCACCACAACACGTTATTATAGGTTACTAGAAATGAATTCGTTACAAGAACACATTTGTGTATTCAAGAAAATGGAACCCATTTTGAGCAACTAATTAGTTCACCATTTTTTGTAAATAATTAAAATCATTTAAGATTTCATGGTTTTCCCATCATTTAATTTATCAAGTTTGTTAGAGAGATTTCATCCTTATAATTGATCCTAACGATCGATGCAATAAAAGTACAGGTTGTAATTTTTACAGATTTTAGTCGGTTCGATTCCCGGGTGTGGCAAGCGAATTTTCGAAAATCTTTGAATACAGTTTTCTTTCTTTTCAAAAATAGAGGAATGTTTTCTTTGAGTAAAATTTTCTATCTACAGTATTAAGAGTACTTTCCCTTCAGGTGGCATTACAAAATTCCACCCTGCATAACAGTCGTTCATACCATTTACGTGGCCGTTCCATCCCGATCCCAACTTATTAAATATTTAAAACTTTTTTGCACAGGTAAAAAAAAATCCGTACAAAGGTGGACTTAATAATGCCTAAGGCATTTTATACCAATCAACCTTAGGATGACGCAGAGACAAAACATGGCAGGTGCAATATCTCTTACATAGATAACTCGAAAATAAGTAAGTACTCATAATCAGCGTGTTTCCCCACTGGGACATAGGCTTCCTCTCTGTGAGAGGGAGTAGGTAATAAGAGGGCCCAGTGCGGGTTGGCGCAAAATAACTTATAAAACAAATCAATAAATACTATAAAAATACGTACATATAAGATACACACATGTATAGGTACACACCTTATTTGTGATAGAAGATGCCTTCTGTGCATAGTGTAACGTGGAGCGCGTGGTGTCCCGATATGCCGCGCCTGGCGCCACGTGGGCCACCATGGCAGTGCGGCAGCGCC
The DNA here is from genome assembly GCA_947508005.1 of Amphipoea lucens. Lineage (NCBI taxonomy): Eukaryota > Metazoa > Arthropoda > Insecta > Lepidoptera > Noctuidae > Amphipoea > Amphipoea lucens. The sequence goes on from OX382358.1 coordinate 11,999,525, forward strand.
CTCCGAGCACCTCGCGCAGCAGCCGCGTCAGTTTCGAATCGCGGTAGTTCACATATCTGCTAGGCGGTACGTGTTTGTAGATTAAATTTGACGAAGCAAGAAATCCAAATTTTGCAAATTATTTAGGAGTTCCAGAAACAAGCACATCATGCTGCGGAGCATGAGGTCCTGGGTTCGATCCCCGGTTTGGGCATAGTGTTATTGGGTTTTTCTACCTATGACTTCTCAGAAGCAGCCCCTAGTCGGATTTTTGTGCCCGGTTGATGTCAATAGGCTCACCCCCTATTACATAGGACTTAAACATTACTGGCAAAATTTCGGTGTACCTACTATAGGTACACCTCTGTCTAGCCCGTCAGGGAATACAGGCGTGATGTTATGTTATCTATCGATAGCTATCTTCCTCTGTCTATTATTTAAAAGGTAGACATTATAAAAATCCTTACAAATGCTATAACACTTTTAAAACGCAAATCAAGTTCCTACAAACACTGATATAGCAACTCTATATCACTAGCCATGCAACCACCGAGTGAGAATTGAACTGTTTTAAAAACAATATCGTGCCTCGTATCTAGTAAAACGCAAACAGAAGTAATGAAATCGGATATTAATATTATTTTATGAGATACTTTAAACATGATCGTTATATGTTATTGATTTGATCTATAAATACAGATTAGGTTTTGTTACAGACTGCGCCGTCATTTCTCACTGTAGTAATTAAAAGAGCGCGACTCTTTGCGACCACAAAGTTAAAGGCGCCTTATCAATCAGAAAAATGTACACAAAATAATACTAGCTTACCTAGCTCCTCCAGAGAGAGCCATGATGCAGTTCCCAAGTGCCAGAAGTGATCGATTGATGTGCGCGCCCTCTAGGCGTCGCGAGCGCAACCCGGCACGCTCCGAGCCCGCCAGGTCGATGAGGAAGAGACGACCGCGCTGAGTGCCTTTCTCCATTTGCTGGCTAACCGTCACACTGTAACACAGATGGGGCTCAGAAGTACCTTATGTAGGACTAAACCATTCACAAAATATAATAACAACTTTTTTCTCCAGACATGACCGTCTCCAGTAATCCAATCAAATGGCAACGACATGACAACAACCAAATTCCATAATTTGATTTAGCAGAGCTACTTATTCCATAATAATATTAGTTTAGCCAAAATCAGATATTGTCTGTAATGTGGGGATATAAACCGAAACAGACGATTTTTACGAGTAAATATCATGAAAAATGGAGCTACGATGTACCTATTCTGTCTACAGAAATCTGCTGTTCGAAGTTCGAAATACCTGAGAAGAGCGTGCCCCCTAGAAGAATGTTGGTTAGCATGCGTGGGCTCGGCGGTGCGGGAGCGGTCGCCCCTCGCGAGCAGCTCAGCGACGTGCGCGGCGCTGTTGGCTCTCAGCTCACTCAGGCCCGCCACCACGGGGGCCCCGCTGCCGCCCTCGTCGCGCAGCTCTAAGGGTCCGGCACTTGGGTTCAGAAGGTCGCGGATGACCTCATTGTATATCTCGATGTATGACATTTTTACCTGTTCCAAAGAATAATTAGGGTTAGCTTGACGTTCCCTTTACGATAAATATGACCATATTTGTACGAGACTCGTCCCCCCCGCCCCTTCAATAGATCTTTTGAATGTGTTAGTAGGTTTACAAAGATCTATAAAAAGACTAGCAACCAGTTTTAACTCCAAAATCCATGGGGTTTAGAAATAAAATAATAAATCGTTTTATTTTTTTTTTCAAATTCTACAAACATGTTATATAGTAGATTATTCAGAAATGGGATAAAGTAGTGTCTTGTTGCCGCGGGCGCTATTTTGAATCCTGAACGCAACGAACGATTCTAGGTTTGAGTTAACTCCTGAGCAAACAGGTCAGTTTTCATATGTAGATGTATCCACTACCAATAACATAAAGATGTTGATAGCAGCTAAGTTGTAAACAAAACATCAAAATACTTGAGATTGTGGGTAAACCCGGATAGGGCAGGCTCTCTTTAGAATACGAGCACATGGGGCGTAATCAGTTTAAGTGCGAAATGTACTCTTTCCTGCATAAGCGTATTGTTGAAACATAATGCGACTTAAAACCCACTCTTATTTACAAACTCACCAGATTAATGAAGCTAATAAGCCCCGCGAAGTGGTTAGTAATCATCGCAGCTACTGTATAGTTAATTAAAACTCATCATGTCAATTACCGCTGGTATCAAAATTACCGGTACCTCAATTGATAAAAACCAGGTCAGTTGAACAAGTCAGTACATTCAACTACTTTAGGTACTTCGATAATAAAAGGGTAGGTAACTACATAGGTATGTACAGTCATTCAGTCAACATCAAAGCTACATGATGACTACAAAGGTTTTTACTCTTAAAATGATTGAATACTTGTCATTATGATAATTATGCATTTAATTATTGGGTCTACGGCCGTTACAGACTTACATCAAAGTCGATTAACACAATAAGTGATATTCGATTCGAAAATACTGATCAGCTATGTAAATCGATTTTCGCTGTTGACAGTATAACTCATTCGTGTGTATTGTTTGTTTTATTGAAACAGTAATGTCTCGACGCTGAACTGTTTGCTTCTCACACATGACAAACATCGATGACCATTAGGGGATCGTTAGTATACATTCCGTGTACTTACGCCACCCACCCCTTTTGATTGCAGGCTTCGATGAACACCAAACATCCATTTCGTTCTCTATGAATATCAAATATCTACGAAATGTATACAACTAAGTACACAGTAGGTACACCTAGCAAATAACATTTCCGACCATCATCGACGATAAGATCGATGGAAAAGTGATCGAATGTCTAATTCATAAAATGGATAATTTCAAAATGCGAGGTACTTTTGAATATTTTATTGCCGGTTAAGCAAGTGTATTTTGGGGTAATTTCACCTTTAAACTACTTTTATTTAGAATTTAAGTTCACGGTTCCAATTTGTCGTTAAGTAACGAGAAGAAACTGCATGCACTGTTACAGTTACTCTTCTTAATAACTTTTCATTAAAAAACTACAATGAAGGGTTTCATAATTGGGATCAATTTAACACAAGAACTACCTTAACAATTTGTAGTTGAAAAAATGTTCTCCCAATCGCAAAAATATCTTTTTTTATTTATGTTAAAACTAAAACTTTAATTTCGGAAGTCGGTGTCGTTGGTTCCGCATTTTCGTTTTTTGACACCGACTTCCGAAATTAAAGTTATTTATCACTTTGTAGTGTTTTTTTTGAAGTCGGTTGTTTTTTTTGTAAAAAAGTTTTTATTTTTCACTTTTTAGTTGTACCTACCCCACAAAAAAGTAAACAAAAAAATCGTTAATGTGGACAATGCAGATAAATTTTTAGATTTTTGTTGATTTTTCAAAAACTGCTTGTCCGATTTCGATAAAATTTTCATGGGACCATTTGGGAACTATACCCTTTCCAACAAAAAAAGAATTTTTCAAATCGGTTGGCAAGCGACGGAGTTATGCGCGAACAAACACAAAAAAAAAAAAAAAAAAAAAAACATACAAACATTCGAATTGAGAACCTCCTCCTTTTTTAGAAGTCGGTTAAAAATGAACAATTTTCGGATTTTTCCTTTACTAGTGCTGTGGGGCCTTGTTTTTTTTTCAAAATTTCATGATTTTTGGTCAATGGGAACTCGGGAAGTACTCTATAGCATAATCAATAATATAACGTCTCGACGCTGAACTGTTTGCCTATAATGTTGCCACTACTGGGGCACAGGCCTCCTCTCTGTGAGAGGGAGAGGTCTGTAATCTACCACGCGGACCCAATGCGGGTTGGTAGATGTCACGTCTTCGAATATTTTGGTTTTAGGACATACGGTTTCCTCACGATGTTTTCCTTCACCGTTTTGAGAGCAGTGGTGAACAAAGTAAGTACCTCTTTGAATTTGAACCTACGACTACGACCTACAACTTGTAAATCGCGGCCGGTACCACTAGGCCGGGCCACCTGTTCTTATCTTTACTTTTCACAAAAAATTTCTGACAATTTGAGTTGTATGTATTGTACTCATGTTTGAGCAACGAAATTATGATATCCTTTATCTTATCTTCATAAGCTTGATTAAAATAAAATAAAAAACAACTTGAAACCTCCACGCGTTTCTGAGAAAAAGAGTCTTGACAGACAGACAAAGATGTGATCCTATAAGTATAGTTTAGAAATTCTGTTTTCTCCTTTTGAGGTACGGAACCCTAAAAACGATAAAAACAATGTTTTATGTATGTCGGTTGAGAGCTTATTCGAGAAGAATATTATAGGCTTTAATATTCTTCTCGAATAAGCAATTTTATTATATTTGTGGTGAAATCACACTGCTACTGCCGTCTCCTTCGGGGATCACAGGCTTGATGTTATTTTGTATACCTATACGAATTATGATATGAACGAATAAAAGTTTACAGAGAATATCACTATGTATTTCTGAGTGCGACGTGGAGGAGACTAGTAATGCTACGACGTCCTAAAATTCCTTTCTCTACCGAATAGTACTGACATTCGTAGCGATTTTTAACTGCTATGGAATGCAAATGTGACGCTAAAAAGAAAACCTAAAACGTAGCGGGACTGCAATGACGGCTACAAGGCCTACGGGCACACGCTACGAATGCTACGGAATCCTGCTACGCAAACTAATTAATGCTACTTTCGAAACTTTCTCTATCTGCTACGAAGGGTCGTAGCGGTCTACGAGTGCTACGAGACCCATCTATGCAAGCTTAATTTCGAAACATTGAACACAAAGCCTACGATTTTCTGTTACAAACCTTTTCTTCTTTTCGTAACCCGGGCTTGACTTGACCCTAGTTATTTTTAGAAACCATTTGTTTTATACTGTACCTAACTTTCGAAACTTTCTCTATCTGCTACGAAGGGTCGTAGCGGTCTACGAGTGCTACGAGACCCATCTACGCAAGCTTAATTTCGAAACATTGACCACAAAGCCTACGATTTTCTGTTACAAACCTTTTCTTCTTTTCGTAACCCGGGCTTGACTTGACCCTAGTTATTTTTAGAAACCATTTGTTTTATACTGTACCTATTGAACCTAATCTTGCATGCTACTAGAATGTTCTATGCAGCAACTCACGATAATTTTACAACTGAAGCTGATGCCAGTTGGCAGTATTATTTATTGCTTCAAAAGCTATATGACGAACCGATGTATTTGAACTCGAAATAGGATCATGACTTTATACCCACAATTACTAAAGTTCATACAATCAATAAATGACTAGAACGTGTAGCCCTAAATGGCCCTCATAACGAGGCTGTCAATGATTAAGCTTATTATACCACCTTCGACGAACGAACTATTATCATGCCACGTCATAATATCTGAACAAAAATCTGTGATATTACTTAGTTTCAGAAACAATACATCGCTAATATCAAGTTTTCGATCGATCGGTATTTTTTAAATATTTTCGCTTGGCATAAAGAGTCGTAGTTGTAATTATTATGATTAATAATACGTGTAATTTGTACCCGTTTCAATGAAAATAAATACATAAACCCGTATTTTCCTCAGAGCAGATGTCTTCTTTACCAAATATGTACAAACAGCATATACGTGCCATTTAAGTAATTAAATACTAGAGAACTTTACATAATTATTTATCCTTATAAGCCTGTGGCTTATAAATGACTCAAGAAATCAATATCTACCTCCTGCAATATACATGACTAAACTAATAACTTGTTCAATTCATGAATACTTAGTAATATACCTAGTGGTGATTTGTCTACCTACTACAATATTAATACCTCCTTCTTCGAATAAAACGAATGAATTACATAGTTGCAGATAATTATCTGCATGGCAATAATAAAGAAAGGAATTAACATTCCAAATTAATAGCCACGAAACCACCGTCAGAGCATTAAGGACCCAGTTTCGTAACAAATGGGTTCAAATATAAGTGTACAATGCGGCAAGAAATAAACATTAATGCAGCGAATTGTTATCAGATCATGAAACACACAAGCAAACGTTTCACTGAAGCGCAAAACTGCCTCGATGCTTCATTCCCAGCCTGTACAATGTTTATCGGACGATCGCCAGCTTACATACTTGAAATCGCGAAAAAAAAATCAGCTGTTCCCTACATTTTGGCGAGTTATACGAACATAAATGTAGGGAACAGCTGATTTTTTTTTCGCGATTTCAGGTTTGGTCCCATAGTAAAAGTTGGTCATAATGACGAGTACAATCTCCCATTTCGATTTGTCGCATGTGTTCAATTTCACCCTGTATAGTACAAAATAATGTTCAAATTTCCAAGCATGTTTGAAAAAAACATTTTTCTCAAACTTGAGCATTATTTTGATAACCTTCTTCCAGATAAATCGAAATTGCTGTACTGGCCAAATACATGTGAGCAGCGGCCGGTAAAAGTTGTATGAAAATCCATATCTGTCGTGGTTTAGCGGCCAAATAAATTACATAGTATACTCATATCTGTCGTGTAATTTAAAAATGAAACGATGTTTTAATCCGAAACATGGCAACCAAGGAGGTAACTTATAAAAGGTTTTATTTAAATTTCGAACTGGCTTGCAAATAGAAAGCTGTTTATTGAAAAAAAAAAACAAATGCTTTAACGCGGGAAAAATTATTTTTGTTCGTTGTTCGTCATTGATTTTGAAAAGTAATCGTATTTGACAAAAAAGTTCTGCCTAGATACAACTTAGTTTTAATTTCCGCGCATTATTTGAGAAAAGTACTATAATATATCTATGACTATAATACAAGCCTTGGCCACAACTAGGCTCTTTTGCTGGCCGCTGCAGTAATAAAGTAAAGGGTTTTTTCTGATTTATTATAACTGCGCTGGTTGGAGACCCTTTTTTTTTCTTTTTCCTGTAATATTTACATAAACTTCCATCTACTAGATTGTCTAGATTTATATCAGAATTTTCGTTTTGCAAACTTCGGGGGGAATGGTATTTTTACGGACTGTATCATTAACTCTATTTTTTTTTTCTTTCTGCCCCATAGTGCAGAAAGAAAAATTATCTTCATATATGATACTTCCATTTAGGGTCCCAAAATTAAAATATTTCTACATATCTTTCACTTGCAAATGTAGTTGGGAAAGCATAATTTAAAACTGTTCCTTTCAAGTCGATAGCTTTAGTAATTACGGAATTAAGCAGTTGTGACATACAGTCAGACCAAGGCGCACTATACTGCCGCATCCTGCTGGTTCCATTTTACCATTTTGTTACGAAACTCTAAGAATGATTAATTGAAGAAAGCCTAGGGGCCTTTTATTTAACATAGTCTTCGTAAATTTAGATACTACATTCATGGATTTCTGTAAAGTCGCTTGTAAGCCTGGTATCAATTTGACACTAGAGCCAACCTGTATCTAATAACTGCTCTAACTATAATGTCAATAATAAAGATCAAATATGATCTTCATAACTTAGCTAAGTCAAGTCTCCTTAATCATTTTATATAACACTAGCTGACCGGACAGACGTCGTCCTGTTTCCTAGAACTTGATTGCAGCGCCACCTACCGGGTCCAATTTTTTTTATCAAAATCGGTCCAGCCGTTTAGCAGGAGTTCAGTGACAAACACACGTACAGAAGAATTATATTATATAGCAGTAAAGAGTGAATATCTCTTTGCGCTAGAAGCTGAAATTTTCTTGCAAAATCAATATTTATTAATACTTTAGTGCTATTTATGAATCAAGATTTCCGCTAACCAGCTCACCGAACTAGGCAAAGGTCACAGAGTCTGGTTTGTCCTAGAATGCCGCCCCGCAAATGGCAAGCCTTATTAAAAACCGTCTTAATTGAGGCCAACCCTTAAAAAAACGTTTTAATGTGAAACGCTCGAATGAAAAATATATTGGTCAATAACATTGTTGAATGAGGTTCGCTTACGATCATTAGTTATGTTGATACACCTGTTTGTAACTCGTTACCTATGGTTATTATCACTGTCCGCTGGTCACGCTAACGTACTCTGGTTAATAGAATGCCTCGTCTCACGTTAACCCTGAATATATTTTATCGCTGCTTTCTTCTATTGACGAGTGACGTAGGCCAGCTATTTTCTCGGCCTACGGGCTGCGAGTGAAGTCGACTTGCCACGCCATCTCTACATAAGATGGAGGGCGGTCACAAATAGATTGGTAGTATTAATAAGGTATGGTATCTACTACGTATTCACGGTGGAATACACAAAGCTATTCGCCAATTTTTGTATGGTTGGTTATGTTCTGTAGTCAACTGACGAGATTCTAGAAATCAAACTTTTAGGTTTAACTTCTATGATGTTGCTGACCAGAAGATATTAGGTCCTTACATATGAAATTGGCGTTTTTCGTACTGGCCACTTTAATCACGAATTTCTCCTCTTTGGTAAGGAATTCCAAATTCAAATTTGTACAGCTATTTACTCATGTATTTGTGCTTCGATGACCGTCATTCATTTGTTTTTTTTCTTCTGTTTTTTCTGTTTGCGTCACTCATTTTACAAAATGGAAAATTTAAAATATCGCATTATTTACGAGTACGAGTTCCGCCGTGGCACTAGTGCTGCGGAAACGACTCGAAGGGTGAATGATGTGTATGGCGGTCATGTTGCAAAAGAAAACACAGTTCGTTTTTGGTTCCAACGTTTTCGTTCTGGAAATTTCGACCTGCAGAACAAGCCCCGTGGACGGCCTGAGACCCAAGTTGATAATGGAGAATTGAAGGCTATTGTGGAAGCGGACCCATCGCAAACCACGTCCGAGTTAGCTGCAGGCTTCGATGTTAGTGATAAAACTGTTTTAATTCACTTGAAGCAAATTGGGAAGATTAAAAAGCTTGAAAGGTGGGTACCTCACGAATTGACTGAAGCAAACCGGCAAACGCGCGTCGACTGCTGCGTTACATTACTGAACCGGCACAACAATGAAGGTATTTTAAACCGAATCATTACCTGTGATGAAAAATGGATTCTTTACGATAATCGGAAGCGCTCAGCGCAATGGTTGGATCCTGGCCAGCCAGCCAAATCCTGCCCCAAGTGAAAATTAACCCCAAAAAAGTTACTTGTAAGCGTTTGGTGGACTAGTGCCGGTATTGTTCATTACAGTTTTCTCAAATCTGGCCAGACTATTACAGCTGATGTCTATTGTCAGCAATTACAAACCATGATGGAAAAGCTAGCGGCTAAACAACCAAGGCTGGTCAATCGCTCCACGCCACTGCTGCTTCACGACAACGCCAGACCACACACTGCGCAACAGACGGCTACCAAATTAGAAGAGCTTGAATTGGAATGTCTTAGACATCCTCCGTACTCCCCGGACCTTGCTCCAACAGATTACCATTTTTTTCGCAATTTGGATAACTTTTTGCAAGGGAAAAAATTCAACTCCGATGGGGCAGTCCAAATCGCCTTCAAAGATTTTATTGATTCCCGTCCGACTGGTTTTTTTAGTAAAGGGATCAATGAACTACCTATAAGATGGCAAAAGTGCATTGAAAACAATGGTTCATACTTTGATTAATTAAATATATTATATTAAAAAATATTCGACTTTTTGTTCCTTCCATACAAAACGCCAATTTCATATGTAAGGACCTAATAATTACAGACTTGCAGCAAAGTAACTAAGTATATCATAACAAAACTCATTAATTCACACTTTTTTAATTATATCTAATGACATACTTACATAACTCCCTTGCAGACTGTTATTTATATCTAAGACTAATTTATTTATTCTTCTTTCTATTTAGGTATAACTAAGACCTTGATAAATATACTTACAAAGCCAAAAAAAAATTGAAACATTGACAAATGATTCAAACTTTCTTTGGCCTATATTTTAACAATACCTGTACCAAAATTTTGAAAGAAGTAAATTCTTTTAGAATATTTTCTAGCGAATGTGTTTAATGAAATAATGACACACACCTATGTTAAAACGTGTATAGGTAGTATTAAGCACATGAGTGTATTGAAGAAAGCATCGTCATAGGTTAATGGTTGCCGCCAGTTGCCGCGGTGTCAATCACGCGAGTCGAGGCGCGCGCCGCGCTCCGACAGTGACCTTGCGGCCGGTGGCCTACAGGGCTTCAGCCTGTTTTACACCACTAACGTATATTTGATTGTTATTGTCATTTGGCTGAAACCCCTCCATTCTATCTGCTTATCTGTAGATTAATCGATAAGATAACTGCTGCCATGTTTGTCTCAAGAGGCGACGTGTTGTTTTAGGGATTGCATAAGCGTACTAGCGTTCTGGAACTAATGCAATGTACTATATTCGTAAATGAAATTAGCTACACAGTTTGCTCTCGAAATAGAATCGGACAATTTCCAATTCCAACAGAAGGTAAATTAGTAATTTACTAACTTTCTATCAAGTGTTTAATATATACATATTCTAGTGTGTTTTCTCTTAGTCTCAAGCGCGACTGCTGAGCTTGGGGTCCTGGGTTCGATTCCTGGGTCAGGCAAAGTGTGATTGGGTTTTACAATTAGAAATTTCTCAGTAGCAACCGGGAGTTTGAAAGTTGGTGATGGATTGTGCCTCGGACAGCTAGTAAAGCCGTTGGTCCTGCGCCTAATCTCTCTCTGTCGTGTCGGATTGCCGTCCCATCGGACTATGAGAGTAAAGGTACAGAGAGTGCACCTGTGTTTGCGCACACGCTTGCGCACACACTTGTGGTCTTATGCAATATCATGTCCTGCGTACTTGGCTAATCTCCGTTGAGATTTGCCGCCGTGGCCGAAATTAGGTCGTGAGGATTTTTACTCTTTTGTGATTTTCATTTCATATTATGGAACCTGTATTGTTCGACTGCTGGGTAAAAGTCCCTAAGGCCTTTCACACTTCTCTGTGTAATGCTTCGAACGCTGAACGCTTTGAGTCATCAAGATTTGGCCTACCTTGGCGACTCCTGTCTTACGGCAGTCACTGCGTGACGACTGGCCTACCGGTCCCGCTGAATTCAATATGCCTAATTATATCTAATTATGTAGAACATGGCGATAGGCTCAATCCCAGTACAGGCCACACAGGCAATTCGTGTTTTGGAGCTCATCCTGCTTGATTAGATACATCACTCATTGAGTTTAATACCTCCCCAATACAGGTATGCTCTTATCCCTTAGGTTTACCTTGAATTTGGAATTCTGAGACTATGGCAAAATATATGGAACTGTGTATTTTGTGTTTACGGTTTAGGCATACAGCTTGGTGGCCATTTATTGATGACTTCGACTCTTCCAGGCGTTCTCGAGTAGACACGACGGGAACGGTAGATTTTCTTATCTTTGTTACTTCACCTATTTATTCATTTACTAAACAATATCATCAATCTAATGGATAACACATTTATCTACGACCGATCTTGACCCCGAGGTCAGTCGAAGAACAGATGGAGGTTTTGTTGGAAAATTCCATGTTTCAGACCATCTTTCTGTCACGATGTGAGTAATGTAAAACCAATGATGACAAGCTCTTCACTTACTTAACAATACCTACAGTTACAGAAACAATTCATTTAATAATGTGCCAAGGTACCTACTTTACAGCTTGTTTCCTGCGACCGTAAGCGAAATTGCAAATTGTTACGTAAGTTTTTGAGTCACTCTGAAGTACGTATGCATTTCAGTCATAAGGAAATTATAATTCATTTAACGGGCTTTCCATGTTATTCCTATTATCCGTCTCTTCGCCATGGGAAATTGAACTATGTGACCAAGTGAAAAAATATGTCACCATGTGAAAAAACACCTCATAAGCTTTAAGTAATTATTTCAATAAACAATTTCAATGTATTATACCTACCTACAAGGTAATTTTTTCATTAAGTATTATAGTAAATAGGTATGTACCAACCTAAGTAACAAATAAAAAAGAAAATATTCAACAATGGATTTCATGGCTCCTGCAATTTCAGCTTGGTTCGTAAATATGCATGAAAAACAGTAAAGCACTTCCGTTTGGTCAAGGTCGCTGGCGCCGGCTTTCGGTCAGCTCACTACATTTACATACTAACCTACCCACACTACCCACACTACCCACGGCACCCACACTACCCACGGCACCCACCCGCCACTTCAACAAATCTCGTCATTAAAACGTTTCATAATAAGGTGTTCACTTGTGCACGACCTCTACGAGAAGTAATGAACTTGGACGTTATCTTACTGACAGGTCGTATCCGAGACCAGATAAATGAGATCAACTACGGGCCTATTAGGTATTTCAATGTAAAATTTATTTAAGGTACTTGTCAAGTATATAATGCATACCAATAGAGAAAGAGAAGTTAACAAAGGGGTTTGAAGGTTTTGGCCCTAAAATCAGCCGCCATTTTGATTTTTTTTCAGAATCGCGGTGCACAACAAAAGTTATATATTTAGATAGAGGACACTTATACAAACAAAAAATGTAATTAACATAATATCCTAAAGCGTCAGGTTTCGGAGTTATTCACCGAAATATAAGTCGAAAACTACTAAGATTAGTCTCTGGGATTAAAAAAAGGATCAATAAATTGCCGTGTTTAATTATTTATTAAAAAAATATCTATTCTTCATTTGTTTCTTCTCCATAAAGGTTTTATTACGTTTCTATTACCTCAATAGTTCAATATGCTTACCTGTAGGGGAAAAAAACAAAAAAATCCTTGTTGTTTTCGACTTATATTTCGGTGAATAACTCCGAAACCTGACGCTTTAGGATATTATGTTAGAAAATTGTTATATCAATAGTTGATTAAATTAATGAAATGCGGTATATTTTGGCACTCGCTGTATCCATGATGTCAATGTGCCAGTGAGAAGAGTAGTGAGACGAATAAATACGATAGTTATTTATTACGATTTTTTTATTTAGAGTCAATGTTTACCGTTAGGTAAATACAACTCTTTACATTAGGTAAAGCAAACTAAGTGTGTAACGATGTTGAATCAAGCTAGCTCAATCATAATACATGCAGTTCCATGTTCGATGTCACCGAACAATGTAACGCAAGGTTGAAACATCACGCCATGTAATTCTGTTTATTTTATGTACTTAGGTTCCACTAATTTCATAAATACTGTCTTTAAACTGCCGTCGAAAGTGACGTCAGTTGACTTTAGTTATAATTCTCCGTTTTTATTTATTCGATATTCAGAATGATTCAGCTTCAGTTCAATGTCTATACCTACACAATGAAGCTGAATCATTCTGAATATACAGAATAAAGAGTTAAATTACGGTATGGCTGTCCCCGCGGCACCATCATACTCATTCTAAAACATAGCCAGATTTAAAGAAACAAGTGGGTCTAGTTAAAAGTGTTTCACGACTACGTCACCACGTGTGACACTAGTGGGCAGACCGTGGATAGACAGACGTTACTTTTTAATATTTATATATATAGGGATTATTGGCAGACTTCCAAAAGATAGATACGAACTGACCCACCACAACTTATTCCAAACTTGGTTTAGGGCTTAGATCGGATATCTATAGACTTAAAGATATCGTCAGGCCCCAAATGCAGATCAGTAAAACACATTAGGTAAAGGTACGATCTGTGATGATAATTTTAAGACTTTTTATTGGAGGTCATAAAACCGGTAGATACGTGTCGGACCACGCACAGTGAAGGGCTCCGTAGTCGAGATGAATTTACCGGCCGTAAAAATAAGTATGTATGTAGGTAATTCAAAGTATTTCTCGAAAAAACTATGAAAACGAAGTTATTTCTACCGGTGTAACAGAAAATATCCCATATTTCAAAAACTATTGACTAAAATAGCAAATTCACTTAGGAACATCATAATCTTTTCAATTAGGGGATACAACAATATAATGAATTTTTCGTCTCTCGCTTACTTGTAAGGGGAGGGCCACCCCTAAGTAATTATTTTTGTCGTAATTTCACTACACTGCGCCATTGTTTAGCGGCGACAAATTACACCTTCTTTCCAATATTTTATCGACATAGTGCTATTATTCTCCGAGTAAAATGGCTGTGTCACATCCGGACAGACGTATAGACTGACAGACGGGTATGACGAAATTTTAAGGGATCTTTTTCGCTATTTTGCTACACCCCAAAAACGTTTTACTATTTACCTACGTACTCCTGTTTTCGCACATTGGTACCTAACTTAAATATAATATATTTAAGTATATACACCTAGGTAATACGTAAATATAAATCTCACACAGTTTCATAACGTTTCTTACGTCACTTATGTAATAAATTATGTAACAAACATATAGCAAAGAGTAAATATGTAGTGCCAAAGAACTAACATAAATAACGCGTGACAAATGACATTCCAAGATATTTAGTAGGTAGGTATAGACCAATAATACCAGAGTCACATATCTTCAATCTTCATAATATTTGCACTACCGAAGTCGTGAGTTTACGTATTCAATCAACTTTTTACAAAACATTATGAATACTAATTGATAGGTTTAAAAATCAAACCCCAAATATAAAATTATTCTGCAATGATTGAATTTTTTTTGAGATTATCTTTGATTTCCTCATTTAAAACTATAATACCTGTGTTATGTAAGTAGATACCTATTTAATCGTTCAGCGGAACAATAGAGAAGAGTGATTGTGGAGAAGCCATAACAAAAGTCGATGCATACGAAAGTAACAAAAGAATCGGTAATAGGGATTTGCAAGACGACCCTGGCGACGACGCTTCTATTTCACCTAAAACCCACAATGATGGTGCGGTTTGACCTCGAAAGTAAAAGGGACTAATAAAACGTCTTTTCAACACTATTCACGAAAAGTCTCCGCTCCCCATAGTCAAGTCATTATGCGCTGTTTTGGTAAAATGAGCAAAAAATCAATATAAATGTAATCTTAAGTACCAACCAACGCGACGTCATGGCAAGATAGTAGCTAGTAAATCAATTTAGGTTTCCTGATTGCGTTCCTATAAGTGATAACAAAATTCCATCGTCCTTGAATGTTTTTGAATGTCCTTAATTAATCATGAAACGAGACCTAGATGATATAATTAGCATTAATAACTAAGTAGTTAGGTAGGTACGTATAAGCAACTAATTTTAGATTACAGAGGAGTTTTTAGATTTACAGGGAACTGCAGTAAAACTTACCTCGTATGACTGAGGATCCTCGCTTTCAGCGATGCTGGCGAAGAGGTGACTTAGAGCCCGCGACATGAGGCCTGTCATGGTGTATGTCTTGCCGGCACCGGTGGCTCCGTACGCGAATACAGCCCCTGCAAACCCCTTCAGCGTGTCACCCACGAGGGGGGCACACACTGCATCGTACACGTCTTCCTATACACAGAAAAATATATATACTTATGTAACAAATTATGTCTAGTTCATTAAATTGAATAAGCAATGTTTATGGATGCCTACGTGCGCTATTTACTTGTTCAAAAGAATTAATTCCAAATTAAGACAGTGACTTTATAAACAATGTAAAATGTAAAACAATGTGAAAAAAGGGAGAGAACAAGGCTCAATCGAAACATGGTCCAATTCAGTTCTCTTCGCGGTCATTGAACCTGGAAATAAAGAATCAAGACATCAATGTATGTTAGACATAAAGGTTGTGCAAACACGTCTGGTTATTTCTTTGGGTTATAGATGAAACGGGTGAAGTTGGCACTGGCCACAAAGCTATTTATTATTTTCATGTAAGCTCTGTAATGTGAGATAATGACAGCGAAGTATCTCTCTCACGGTCCCTCACGAAAATAGAACGTTACGTAATAATGTTTGAATCATATTTACCGTGATATCTTGGTGTTAAATCATTTCAAATATGTACCTAGTTACTTTTAAAAGAATATTTTTTTACGATATGTCTCAAGGAATTAACGTAATCTTTCCACTTGATGTAAAACTGCAGGTAGATACATAATATTACTTAAATAATTTATAATACCTTACTGATTTAAAAGTGTTATACTTCTCTTTAAAATGTACCTTATCAATAACTTCTACATGAGCGGACGTTGACCTTTGTGTAGATATAAATTATGCAAATATAATAAAATTGTTATGAGCAATCAAACTTGGGCTGCACTGCAGTCTCTTCAACGGTGCCAGATTGACTATCGGTACATCGAGATGCTGAAGGTTCTGTATGAAAACGCTACTAGCTCTGTCTTCAGGTTTCTGGACTGGAAAGGGGTAGACATCAACATCAATAACGAGTACATCAGTCACCTTCGGTTTGCCGACGACTTAGTAGTCATGGCTGAGACTATGGAAGACCTCAGTATAATGCTTGATGGCCTCATTAGAGCTTTCGAAAGAGTGATTCTAAAAATGAACATGGACAAAAAAAAGGTAATTTCAAATATCCATGTAACACCCATTCTCATGTAGATCGGAGACTCTACACACAATTGTGCACAATTGTGTACAATTGCATTACCTAGAGAAGGCTGAACCAACTATCCAGTTTTTACTATTCATTAGGTCCAACTTCGAGAAAGTCGTGAATCGTCGAACCCGACTCGGCTGGGCAGCGTTCGGGAAGCTACGCAATTTCTTCCACGTACCGCAGAGTCTCAAGACGAAAGTCTTTAACCAGTGCATGTTGCCAGTTATGACCTGTGGCACTGAAACGTGGTCGCTCACAATGGGCCTTATTAGAAGGCTGAAAGTCACCCAAAGGGCAATAGAGAGGACTATGTTTGGAGTTTCCCGAAGAGATCCGCAAGAGAGAACCAAGGTGACCGACACAGATCGAAGAATTTCCAAACATCGCTGCTCGCAGAACAGATGGCCGATGAAGCCGAACGAAAGGTTTTGGAGTGTCGACTGCGTACCGGAAGATGTAGCGTTGGAATGCCTACCACAAGGTGAACGATGGCCATATGAAGTCCGCTGGATGTGAGAAGCACAGAACCGGTTAAAATGGCGATCCTTGGGGGGGTTGTTCCACTGCGCTCCAAAACCCATTGTTCTCATAATTTTGATGTTCAAACATTGATTCCACTGCGCTCCAAGAAATGTTGAGTAGAGTTAGCAAAAAAAAAATTAACATGAGACATTATATTAAATATCATAAAAAAAAGAAAACAATGCATATCAAATATGTTTATTCAGTCACACTAGGGCCATAAAGTGCGAAATGACCTTGAGCATTTTTGACAAACGAGATGAATGCACGGTAAAAATATACTACCGATATTTATATTTGTGTAAGTATAACAAACAGCTTATGGTTTGCCTTTTATGCTGACTCTACATATCTTATTTTGGAGCGCAGTGGAATGCATTCCTGGAGCGCAGTGGAACAACCCCTTGGGGGACGCCATGTCCAGCAGTGTACGTCTTTCGGCTGCAATGATGGTAATGAATGATGACGAGCAAATACATATATCATACCTACTTATTCGGATACTACAATTTTTATAAAAAAAATCCAGTTTATTACCTATAAATAACTATTGATAATATTAAGTAAATAGTAATATAATGTATTTTCAGCATTGGTGTGCTACCTTTGTCAAACATGTGGCCATACCTGTGGGCATACCGTAAATTGTTTGGCTTTGAGCCGCCACTGGCGCAGCATATTCCAAAAATATCCGACTGCTACGTAGGTACGTATAGGAAGCAGTCAACGTGACGAACTTGTGTGCTGCTTCTCTAAACACGTGGTCGTACACATGGTGCTTGTCATTGAGACGGCGCTGACGCAGCACATTGCAAAAATAACCCACTGCTACTGCAGCAGACTATGATAGATACTATGATAGGAAGTAGAGAACGTTACGCACTTGTGTGCTGCCTTCTCCAAACACGCGATCATACACGTAGTGCTTGTCGTTGAGCCGGCGCTGACGCAGCACATCTCGACGGCTGTCCGCCTCCTCTGCCAGCACCAGCATCTGATAACACACGTTATCTTGTCGGTAACAGCCATAGAACTGATAAAAGAGGTAACAGCGACACAATGTGAAATTAATCGGTTACTGCTAAAATATTGTGTTTTGGCACTTTTGGCTGATATCTTATTAAATACATATTTATTTATTTAATAATATGGATCGATCTGCTCTTGGGGCAAATACTATGACATACCTAAATGACTGATTTCTCTGATTTACAGGTGTATTATTTTTAATAGAACATGCCAAGGCTTCTTAGCGTGTACGAAGACATGGCACAAAATATTTTGTTTAATCATTTGTCACCAAATGATTAAGGCACCAAACAGCTTTAACAAGGCCTATCACCCCATGTCCTAACCGAAAGCGTCCGCGGCGCGAGTTCGCGGTCGACGCGGTTGTTTGTATGAATAAGAAGTAGGTACAAACGCGACTTGATTGATCGCGCGAGTACCTACGTCATACCTATTCATATAAAAGAGCGCAACGATCGCGTATTCGTGCGACGATCGCTATCGGTTAGGCCACGGCCTAAGTCTAATGCTGAAACCCATCCAAGAAAATAATAAAATAGGCACTACTTACCTACTTTTGCATTTTAATATAGGTAGGTTATGCAAATGCGTGCAGCATTTCTATAGAAATTGAGTGTTAAAGAAATAGTGAAATTTTAATGGTATGCTGTTAAAAACTGTTTAACTATGCATGACATAAACAACATGGTATAGGTTTAGCATGGCTTATGTTGCAGGACATAAAACTTTTTACGTTTTTGTTTTAACATTTCGAGTTCCTAACCTAGGTAAGTTCTCCCAATGAAACATGCAAGTATTTTCAACAGGAGGAGAGGTGGTTATTATAAAAATATGGCGAATGTAATTCAGAATTGTTATAAATAAACTTGTTGTAGGTAATGCACCATTTTATGAAATTATAAATTGTGAGCACTCGCTCTGGTTCAAACACGCAACATCTCTGGTTATGTCCAACCTACCTATTGGATTTTCCTCAGTGCTATACTTAATAAAACAGAATTTATCGAATTTACGCCAAACAATCTATGACCGCGATGACGTGTACCTATTTAATTTTCCAGATCGAAGATCGTGTCCAATAAATAAAAATCTAAGAAAACCGCGATAATTTTTAACCCATACCTAGTTACTTACGCAGGTATGCTTAGGTATTAGGATGTACCTACATAAGTAGGCAGACATAAAGGTAGATACTTCTTTGCATTAAGTTTACCTATATAAAAACCTATGTACTATACCCACCTTTAATTTAACAATATGAGTTTCTATTTAGAACATTAGGTATTTACTGTCGTCTTTTTATTGCCTATTGTTCTTTTAGGTACATGTTAAGAACAGTACCTATATACTTATTGCAAGTTTATTATATAGGTATCTAAAACTTAGGTAGGTTAAGTAATCTACCTAAGTCTATGAGTGTATTAGGTAAAATATGTACCTAACCTTATCATAGAACCTCTTTATGTAACTACTTTCTTATATCTATGAGTGTGATGGACGTGTGGGTATATTAGGTAATGCAGTAACCTTATCGCTGACCACGTGCACGATCCGGGGACCTTCATCTGCTCGCTGCGGCCGCACGCGCACCGCCACCTGTTGCAAATACACCGTGCTAATAAACTAGGATTATACAAAGATATATTATATACCTATATGTACCTTTAAAATTAAGGGGGATGCGCTAAGGTGCACTCAATATAATCAAGCAAGAGTACCTACCTACTTATTCTATTCTATTCTAAAATTCTGTGAATGATATTACCTCCTACGGTCGCGAATCATATTTTGATCAACATTATACTCAACCTGATACTTATTCTGAGCTGATACCTACTTACCTTTACCTACCAGCAAATTGCAAAATTAATTTCGCGGGTTGCGCTGTCGCTTTCGCCATGTTACTTATTTATGCCCGGACCACACCAACGGGAAACGCCGACAATTATCGCGATGCAATCATTGTCATGCAACAATCGTAGGTGCAGCCCAAAGAGAATTTGTATAGTCATTGGTGCAGCCACAACATCTCGCGATAATTATCGGCGTTTCCCGTTGGTGTGGCCCGGGCATTAGTGGCTAAGAACAGATTCTTAGTCACGCGCGGTTCACATAACTTGTCACAGCCTGTACATCTGCTATAGGAGGCATCACAGCTCTGTGCGTTTTGTCCCAAAATCCATACTTTCATAATTTATAAATTCGAAAGTAACTGTCTGTCTGCCTGTAGGTACCTATGCTACCTTTTCACGCCTAAACCACGGAACCGATTTAGATGAAATTTGGTATAGAGATAGTTTGAGTCCCGGGAAAGGACAGGATAGTTTTTATCCCGATATTTCTACGGGATCGAAACTTATGCGGGTGAAACCGCGAGGCGCAGCTAGTTTAAAATAAGTAATATATCATGTGCCTGTGATTGTGATTAAGTAGGTACGCCGTTTACCTTCAAAGCGGACACTTAGCGACTAAGTACTATTGGAACATCGTGGAAAACTGGGATTTCAAAATAAAATGTTAGTTTGCCTCCTAGAATTGACGTTTGCGAAGTTGTAGCTATAGGTACCCTAAGTATAGGTAGTTACGATTGATTAAGAACTTCATTACCTGAAGGAAAAACAATTAGTTTTGTAAATCAACAAACACAGTTGGTTTTCCAAATGAATGAAATACAATTAGTCTATCATTAAGTATCGAGGAAAATACCTACGATACAATACAGATACCTACAGTCTGTGGATGAACTCAGTCTGTGTATTATCTTATTTAAATAGGTATATACCTACTTAATCTGTTTAGTTATCAACTTATCATACATTGTTGTTGTGCACATAGTATGCGTGATCATGTGCCAGTTGGAATGCATGCAGTCAGTATGTGCTCTTACACACCTAGGGTATGGATTCGATTAGCGTCATACTTTTTATTGGGGGTCCGATGTAGTCATTCCCTTAGATCTAGATTTCCTGCCGCTCTGGGCCCACAAGATGCATTAGGTAGATACGGCTAACACCTAACTGGCTCTTACAGAGAGGAGGCGTGAGTCCCAGCAGTGGGAACATACTTAATAGGCTGCTGAGTGCTGATTATTTTATGGATATCTTATTAAAACCACCCTGCGTTGATATAGAAAGTTACATGAATGGTGCATGTAGGTAATGGTGTAAAAGTAGGTATAATTTCCGACGGCGACGGCAGGCCTCTGATGGCAGCGGCTGTGCCGTTCAACCGCAATGACAGACCACACCGACATGACTGGTTTCTATGTATTTCTATGAAGCAAACGCTTTTGTAGATGTCCACAACGCCGCCTGCTGCTACTGCGAGAGGCAACTGCTGACGGCATAGAAAACAGTAGTGGTAGCAGTCAGTGGCTGTTACTAAAAGAGCGACAAGAAGTTTTTTTGTCTGACAAAGAGTTTCACGAAACTGAATAAGAGAAACGCCGCTGCCATCGTGCATCGTGGAAGTGACGTCGCGTTCAGAATGAAAACCGTAGCGGCATGCGGCACTGTCAATTACGGCTATTATCAACTGCAACGCCGCGCCGGCCGCCGCCCCGTTTCCGTCTGCGATCTGCCTCGCCTATGGAGTACCTATGTACCCTTACTCGATAGGTATTGTTTTCTAAGAGTAACAAACTATAAAAGCTATAAACTACGCACTTCCAATATTTATTAATACGTACCAATCATAGGTAAAGGATAGGTACCTACTAATATTTTAAATTCGAAAGTAACTGTCTGTGAACTTGTGACAATTAAGCCAGTATAAATATCAAATCTGGTAGGTAGGTACATAATTCTACCTGTCAGCATAGGTATTATCTAAAGTAGGGAGGGTCCTTGGTGGGACATACCTTTAGTTCTTCGGCTCCTGCAATTTGCAACACGTTATGGGTAGTTACCGACCTAATATTGTATACATGGGTAGAACTTATTATGCCCTGTGATAGACAGGCTAATTAAATGTAGGTACAATGGGTACTCAACATATCATAATATTTAACTATGATGAATATGCACACAAAAAAATCAAATAGGTACCTACCATACAAAGCAAGCAATGTATGTATAGGTTAGTGCATTACTTAGATAATCAGCCTAGGCTATAACGTTCCCGCTGCTGGGAAACTGGCCTCCTTTAAGTGTATTAGATAGTTAGTGCATAATCGCCACAAAGTAAATAGGTCTCAATAACTAGACTGCCCCTAGATTTTATCTAAGAGTTGGGTACATAAATTTAATATTTGAATAAACGTTTATTACCTACACACAGATAGGTATTCAATTACGTAGGTACCTACATCTTGCGAAACTGTGTAAAAGGCATAGGTAATTAGGTTGTATTAAGGTAGGTACCTACCATTAGTTTCTCCTCGGAGACGGTACTGATGCTGCCGTGTGATCTTTCAGAGGCAGTCAGAGTGCTCTGAGTCATGGCATCACTTCGTTGATTCAAACGCATCCAAGCAAAATGACGTCCCGTACTGCTGTGCTCAACTATGCATTTACACTTGCAAAGTTAGCCCAAAAATGTAGAGCACGTTGTAAATAATAAACACGGATAAATAATATTTTAAAAACTTTCAATAATAAGTATTAATAATTAGCATTAAACTTTATTTTCTAAGGGGATATTCATAGGGTGCGAAGTCAAACGTTCTCCGCCCGCGTCGCCTCACGTGGACTGAACGCTGGTCAAAATACAGCCTTCGCTTTGGGCGGTCGCTGGGGCAACAGCTAATCACCACAAATAAGTTTCATGCGCCGTCATGTACATACCTAGGCAGTTATTAATTATATATCTACTTTCTTATAAATTGGGGACTAAAATATACATACAAATATTACGTTCTACGGGCGACTACAAATGGCTGATAACTGTGCGTAACGGGTAGTTAATTTACCTATTCCAGCAGTTTACAACTGCTCGCCTCTACATTTCATATATTAATAATACTTTTTTCGCAGGTATATAATAAGCAGTGGGTCGCAGCTGCCGAGCTTGAGTGGTTCAATTCCTAGTAGTGATCTACAAGCTTTTCAAATTCAATATTATAAAAACTCCGCTGTATTTCTGAAAGTTTAAGGAATTTATAGAAGCAAAATTTTCGTCATAAAGTACCAGCCAATCTCAACTGTCTCAACTCAGACTAGGCCTTAGGTTTAATTGAAGCGATAACAAATCTTCTGAGGCGAGGCGCTCTATAGCATCCTAACCATTGAACTATTGCATGACAACAAGGCCAGTGACTTAATTTCTTACCATAAGCCTGGTGTCATGCGCGGTCCGAGGGGGGGGGTCGTGGGGGTCATGACCCCCCCCAAAATCATTCAAGCTGTCGAATTCAAGCTGTCGAGAGTCTGAATGATTTACTTGCCTTAATAACTTAAAACTGTACTTGAGCCATGAAAACCCCGATTGGCATATTCAAAACATTAAGAACATCGGCAGACATGGGGACTGCCGACTGAAGTAAAAACTTAAAACGATGAAATGACAGTGGGTTTTTAACGCGCCTAAAAAATATTTTCCTTTAAAAAGGCTGTTAATAAAAATATAGAATCCAGGATTCAAGAGCGAGCGAAGCAAACTCGGGATATTGGGCACCCCGCTTGTACGTAAGGTTGAAAGGCTTAGGTAAGGCCAGATTCCAAAACCTAAACTGCTGTAAAACGAGTTTAAGCTTTTCGTCATAATTCTATAAAGTAAGTTCTCTTTTTGTTGATGGGTAGGTAAAAGAAAACAGAGACTATTCAAGGTGGGGTGCTAAAATTATCAGGCTCGCTACGCTCGGTCTTGCAATTTACATTGGTTCTTGAGCTTTTCGTCAAAAGTCGACAAAGCAAGTAATTCCTAGTCCTTTTGGAATGATCTAAAGAAAATCGAACCTATCCGAGAGGAGTGTGCAAAATTTTCGAGCTCGCTTCGCTCGCTGTTGCATTTTAGATTCTGGTAGCTGCTTGAGCTTGCCTGCATAAGTCGAGAATGTACCTCCTATTTCTACTTGAAAATATAAAATAAAACCTAATCAAACAGAGGCGAATTGTTAAAATTTTCGAGCTCGCTTCGCTCGCTCTCCCCACCCTACACAATCAACTGTTCTAATACATACGACCAATTTGGCAGCATTTAAGTAACACACCTATGTAAAAGATGCGTCCCTGAATAGCATAAGTAATGTGGAGCTGGAGGTGCACATGAACCTTAACATATTATCAAGCCTTTAATCCCTAAAAGGTTGTTGGGCAGGGGTGTACCTTCATAATAGTACTTACACCCACATTTCGCCAGATGTCATAGAAGGCAAGCCTACTGCCGCCAACCGGGCACAAATCCAGACTCCAGGTTGCTTCTGAGAAATTTGTGATGGAATAACCCTTTAACACTTTACCCGACCTAGGAATCGAACCCAGCTACGACCTCATGCTCAGCAGTAACGCTTGCGACCACTAGACCAACGAGGAGATGTACCTCCTTTAAAATATTCGTAAAATATTCCTCGGCACCCATGATGACCCCCCCCAAAATCTTGGGCTGCGACCGCGCCTGCCTGGTGTTTGTTGTATATTATATATAATACCAAACATTGGAGTGTCTATGCGACAGCCGCGAAACGGCCAAGCCGTACCTGCATGTTGACCAAGATGTAAGGTTTGTAGTTAGGTCTTGTAGAGTTAGGGGTTCGGCTCTACATTAGATATACTTTAGCTTTGCTCGCTCTTGCATCTTAGTTTAGCCAACTTAGCAACCAGCGCCAGCGGCCAAATTGCCCGCAGCCTTACTTGCTTCTACTTTGCGTGTGTCGGGTTGGGTTTTTCAATCTGGAATTTCTCAGTAGCAGCCCGGAGTCTGGATTTGTGCCCGGTTGATGGCCTTAGGCTCGCCCCCATTTTATGAGACGTAAACATAACTGACGAAATGTGGGTGTAAGTAGTCTATCAAAAAGTACTCTGTGGTGTAAGTACTATAGGTAGGTCTTCTCCATATGAAACTACCTTTTCGAAGGGGCGACTAGCATCAACTCTATTTTATTATACATTTTGACGTTATAAAGTGCCTTTTACGTCCCTATTTGAAATAAATGCTTTGACTTTGTACACCTCTGCTTAACCCTTCGGGCTTTGCAGGCGTTATGATATGTTATGTGACCAAGACAATACAGGCAGTGGCGGATTTACACATTTGCCGCCAGTAGGCTATTCAAATTTTGCCGCCCCTACCGACCTCTACAATAATGTCCCATGTCTTTTGTATGCTGCTTCGCGTTTTCTTCAAAATACCTACTTAAAATGTTCTCGTTCATCAGCTACGAAAAACTTGCAAAGAGATCGGCAACTGTGATAAAATCTACGGTAGAAACCTGAATTTGAGCATTCACTTTGTTTATTCTTTCCAAAAAAACAGGTAGGTAGGTATATAAATATGGGGTTAAATATAATGAACACCAAAAATGTCTAAAATTACAATAGTTCTATCTGGGTACCCCGATGTTAGGTTTGGTTAGGTTACTTTAAACCCTTTACACAGAAATACGAGCCCCGCGAAGCGTGGCTCCGTCGACTTAGGATGCGAGAGCGAGCAAATGTGAATACAAATACCTTTACCTAGGTATTTTGCAATAAAATTGAGTTTTAATTTTTGTGATCATTTACTATTTTTGGCAGTAAAAAGTGTTTTTTTGATGTTATATTTTACTTTATCATACTAATATTATAAATTCGAAAGTAACTCTGTCTGTCTGTATGTCACCTTGTCACGCCTAAACCGCTGAACCGATTTAGATAAATTTGGTATAGAGATAGTTTGAGTCCCGGGGAAGGACATACGGTACTTTTTATCGCGATTTTCACACGGGATCGAGACTTATGCGGGTGAAACCGTGGGGCGCAGCTAGTAAGCCTATAAATATTAATCTTTTTAATTTCAGTACTTAAGACATTTAAAAAAAATGTTAGCCCCAAATTTGCCGCCCTATGCTACAACCTACTCAGCCTATTGGTAAATCCGCCAATACTATTCAAATGTTATTGCCTACAAAACAGAAAAGTTACCATCTTTTGACGCGGTCAAGAGCATCTAACGATTTAAATCTTTTAGGCAGTGTTATTGTCCGGGCGTCGGGAGCCGCGTGACGACTCCCGGCCGCCGTAGGCGCGGGCCTGCGGACGGAGAGTAATGGGTAGCTCACCGTCCGATCAGGACCAGGCCCGTGCCGGACGGCGCGTACGTGTTCCACGCGCGCCTCAAAGAGATGTCAGCATAAAAGAAGGGGCCTGCCAGGGCCGAAGCCTGCCGGGGGTGCGGGATTGTCCGAAAGGGTTACCGCTACCCCGGAACATAAAGGGCTAAGGAAGGAACACGGATGGGTTTTAGTCAGTAAGAGTCTGACACTCCCTTCGCTCCACCCAGAGCGGGAGGGGTCATTTGATGATTTCCCATCCATAAAAAAAAAAAAAAAAGGCAGTGTTATTGGGTTTTTCCATCTGGAACCTACATTAGTGTTGCCTAACTATCGATAGTCGATGTATCGATAGTTGACCTCGAAAAATAGTCACAATATCGATAGCCCTATCGATACTATTGAAATTTTACAATACTATCGATAGTATCTATCCAAGAAATTGAGCAATACTATTGATAAAGTGCAATACTATCGATAGTATCGATACTATTGGGTATAGATACTATCGATAGTATCGATACTATCACTATTATGGCGTATTTAACTGCAATCACTGTCGATACTATCGATAGTTTTACTACTTACATCGATATTTTACGAAAACACAATTGTATCGTGTTGGATTCAAACCTTTATTAGTGGCTTATGCAGAAAAAGTGAACTGTACATCGAATTTACTAATTAATAATATTATCACATATCTTGCAACTAATTTTGAAGTCATTAATCTTTTCAAAAAATGACCACATTGCCGATTTTTTATTTTTATCTGCCATCACGATTCAAACACTCACGCAAATCACTTTTATTATCTACAAATGGTAGGCAACCTAATCGCGGTCACATAAATTAAGTGAGTAGGTAGGTACTTATTATTAAATCTATAGGTAGTATACAATAACGGGAAGTTACTAGATAATACAACTATTTTCAATATGAACTAATAATGTTGACTAAAATTCCGGTGCAATACTATTGAACTTTGGGTAAATATCGATGTAGTAAAACTATCGATAGTATCGACAGTGATTGCAGTTAAATACGCCATAATAGTGATACTATCGATACTATCGATAGTATCTATACCCAATAGTATCGATACTATCGATAGTATTGCACTTTATCAATAGTATTGCTCAATTTCTTGGATAGATACTATCGATAGTATTGTAAAATTTCAATAGTATCGATAGGGCTATCGATATTGTGACTATTTTTCGAGGTCACGATAGTATCGACAACCTATCGATAGGCAATCGATAGTAAGGCAACACTAACCTACATGCCTAACCTTTCGGGAAATACAGACGTAATTTAGGTTTGTGTCATATAATTACAATAATGTAAAAAAGGTATAAATGTGACCATTTCTAAACAGGCAAGTATATAATCATATTGTACCAAGAGGTACAGTCAACCGCACATCGGTGGAAACGATTATATTATATTTTTATTTAAGGCAATAGTGCCAATATCGACAATTTTGCCAATGGTAGATGTATGAAGAAACGTCTGAGACCAGTGGTAACACTTCGAAAACCGCCCTTACTACTACGACATAAAGGCGCTGTCAATGTCAAATTAAAACCAGTGATATGCGGTTGACTGTACTTTGCTGTAAATTGCTCTACATTAACCTGCTACTTTTGACTTTTTCAAAAACTGTAAAGAACTAAACTAGGTAATTATCATATCTACGGGAAAAAAACTGTTAGAACACCATGAAAGTCTGGACATGGGGTCATGGGTATAGTACATACTGTAGAATGAACAGTTTAAGAACTTTAGGAACACCAAAAGCATCTCTAATGCATTGCTACTCCAATGGGAGATGTATGCCTGTAGTGTAGTTTTATGAGGTAGGTAGCTTGACAGTTTCAATGGCATCAAGCAGAATCTCATTTTTTTTTATTGCTGAATGGACCTGCCTTTGACTTCAATCTAGCCTGATGGAAGGAAAGTGATGGATAAGTAAGGTCTATGATGGAATGAGCGTACCCATAAGATGCCTATTCACTCTTGAAAACAAAAACATTGATAATATACTTAACAGAATTTATTTTTAACCATTTTGAATATTTTATACATAAAACTTAAATTGTACCTGGGGCAAACAATTTAACACCTCTGTCAAATAATTTGAAAAGATATCGACATGGTTTAATATCCATGTTATACATGTGTTCATTGTCAAATTTTAGACCCGGATACTTAATTGTCAGATGTCCTGACACATCTGTACTCCAACCTGAAGGTAGATTCTCAACTTCCAACACTGTGTGAGCTTTATGTGATAGTAGATTTGACATAACATATGATACATCATCCTCAATTGCCTCATTGCAGTGAAAAAGAATGAATGAATTATTGTAACTTGTAACAAATGGAATCAACCCTTGACATAACATATTTACTTCTCTGAGTGTGTAATTCAAATCAAATAAGTGTGAAATGCCATCCAATATAACATTAACCGCATCATGCTTCTGCCTCATTGACAATACTTTTTCTTTCACTGTAGGAAACAGTTGTGGTAAGTTATTGTCAGAAAGCAAACTGTTTATACAATAGTCTCCTATGTTAAAATAGTCTACTAGTCCTGTATCCACATATCTCTGCAAGTTGTAATTCATCTTGAGACCCACATTCTGGTAGTGTTGTAAAGAATTGTGGGTTGACAATATGATAACAGCAGTCTTATTCTTGATGCAATAGTTTAGAACACAACTTGTGATAAATGAACTGTCACATCTATTGATTTCTTTTACAACAGCTACTCTACTAGATAAAGCTTTATCCAGCTGCAGCAATGTTACTATATCTGATGACATTCTGGAACAAAAATTAATGATTGCACAACAACAATTTCCAAAAGTTCACTAATATGAAACAAGTGATGGATTGTTAAAAGAAGTTTATCAAGTGATTATGACTTCAGTTTCACTATAACTCTCTGTAGCGGACGATAAGCGTAACGCAGTCATTACTGGGTGTTTTAGAACACTGGCCGCGTGTGTATGAAAGGCAAGCTCCGCGCGACCTTAGCTAGTAGGTTCTCGTTAGTTTGCTGTTAACATTTCCTTGCTGGATTTTGATCTATACGTGCACAGTACCTAGTTATTTATGTAATAGGTGTTCCAAGTTACATTTTAAAATACAGTGCAGCTGTACAGTAAACGTTTTATTTACTCACGAAGTGAGAAACTCGAAAAGTAAGTACCTACCTTTATATATAAGCATGCAAATATTTTAAATATTCACGGAATTATGGAATACAGAGAAATCTGCCAATTATAATTATAGTACACCAACCAAACAGCTAAAAACCTTGAAAATAATAAATGAATGATGCTTTGAAGGTTAGCAATGTTAGCATTTATGTTAACACTTTCAGTCTATTAAAAGTACAAAAAAATACTCTGTGTTAAAAACCCACGTTATAATAATAACACACTATAGGATACACAATACACAGAACATCATTGCCCTAGGATCGATTGAGGTTATATCTGCATTATCTGCCTGTCTGATGCCTGTCTGAACTATCTGCCGTATTATTATAAGTACTCTTTGGGTTATAGATATTATAGTCTATGGAGGTTATTTCGTTACGTCAATTTACTCTCATGTGTGTAAGCCGGACGCACAGGCGATTATTATCGTGCACTGGATTTCCAACTCTCGGTGTTGAGCCGAGTATTGAGAATCCAACAAAGCACATTTTATGATCCTATCCTAGTGCGGCAAAAAATATACTAAATAATGGATTTTCAACTCTCGGCGTTAAACAGTGCGTTGAAAATCCAGTGCGCGATAAAAAATCGCAACGTTAAAAAATCGCTCGTGGGGCTGCGTCTTTAATATTAATGTACAGACGCCAGCACATTAACCTACTACCACAGTATAACTACATTCTGTCAAATTTCTTTAATAGATTTTCAACTTTATCACTAAAGTTTAAGCTTCAAAGTTGATTGGCAAAATTTGACAGTTTCGGGTAGGTTGATGTGCTGGCGTCTGTACCTTGTGGAAACTCCCCATAGGGTTTTGGTCGGGACGTTCTGGTATAGTCAGCATGAGATGAGGCTTATACCCGAGTTGGAGTATCTTAATCGGGTATATTTATAGCGTTGCGTGATTACGTACTACTAAATATACCCGGCCCCGTACCAGACTGCAAGGAATATATTACCCCCAGACTGCGTGCCAGACGGGAACACCCAAATATTCCGAAATACCGTCAAACGGGATGAATAGGGATGCAGGGGTGAATAGAGATGCAGGGGCGAATCGGGACAAAACTTTAAAAGGGACATTAAAATAATATAGTTTGTGGCCAGAAAGGACCCTAATGTGCTTACTGTACTATAATTAACGATTACGTGCCCTTATTGACAACATTATTATATTATTTCAACGTTAAAATCCATTTTAAAGTTTCGTCCCGATTCACCCCTGCATCCCTATTCACCCCGTTTGTAGGTATTTTATTCCGAATTTCGATGTTCCGATTTTCAAAAGTCCGAATTTCATAATACCTAAGAATTATAATGTCTATTATTAAAAATCACGAAATTTATTTTAACCAAAGTCATAAATGCGATTTGTGTGTTTTCCGATTTTCATATTATTATGTTCGTAGAATCAAATGCTCGATGGGTTCTCGGTCCGAGAAACAACATCCCGATTTTCAATACCTACTCCGAATTATTTCCGAATTATCTTCTCTTCTTTCGCTATATACTTACGTTACCGTTACCGCACCCAAGCTCAACGAAAGGGAATTTCGTTGAGCCCTTTCTTCTCCTAAAATTGTTTGTCCGAAAATCATTATCCATAAGTCCATAACACGAACTTCAGTAACCATAATGTTAAAAAATTCGAAATTTTGTTTTACATAATTATCTTTACTTCTGAAACTGTTCCGTCATAATATCGAGTAGGTACTATAATAATTTAATCTAATTTTGCATGAAATAAAGTCATTATGTCCTAAGTATTGTATTATATAATATGTATTATTCAGAATGTTCATTTATATGTACAGACGCCAGCACATCAACCTACTACAATCTGTCAAATTTCTTTAATAGATTTTCAACTTTATCACCAAATCACAAGGTTCAAAGTTGATTGGGAAAATCTGACAGTTTCGGGTAGGTTGATGTGCTGGCGTCTGTACATCTAAAACATTTGCTAATAAAAAATTAAAAAACCCGACTGCAACCTTATACCACACCCCGGACACTCCATACAACCACAGTATAATAAATATACAGTAGAACATCTTCATACAAACGTGCCGCTTTCGGTTTGAATGTGTGCGTGCGCGCCGCGCGCCATGTCGGCACGCGATTTCACGCACACGCTAGCATAATATATGAGGGAATAAGGTGGCGGCAGTGCGGGCTGTGCAGCGCGACTGTGAGCACGCGCGTACGCTACATGACCGCTTGCGTTCGTCAACTCTCGCCGGCGGCGGCCACTTAAATTACGAGTATCATGACTTCAAAAAGGGGAAAAAAATATTGTAGTGTTTTCGGGTGCCTCAATAATGATTTCGCAAACCCGGACTTATCATTCTTCATAGTTCCTACTCAACCAGAAATGTAAGTACCTACTTATACTTAAATATTATTAGAAAATGTGGTATTGTATTGTTTATTTCACAGTTTATTTGCTTTATTAAGAGCGTAGCCGAGTCGCATTTTTCCATATAAATGTATTCCCAAATTTACTTTCTGAATACTATGTTTAGAGCTAAAGTTTATTTTAAGAAGTCTAGTTTTTAGTGTCCTTCACCACACAATCCTCACTTTTGAAAACTTCTTATAAATCAATTTTGAGAACGCCAAAAAATAGTCAAGAAATAGTCGTCTCCAACCATGATAATTTCGACCTGGTTTACTATATGGAAGTATGTTAAATATCCACGTGAACTTCTACATACATTTTCGAGTCAAGTACAGTCGAGCACAAAATTATTAAGTACTTTTTATGGTCATCTTATTTTTTGGTTGTATTAAAAACGGTATAATTGTTGGTTATGTAGCTATTTTGGGTAGTTATTTTATTTATTTATTTTATTTATTTATTCTTTACTAATAAATAAGGGCAACAAAGGAGCTAAATCAATAATAAATACAAACTGATGAGTTACTTGCTTGATATTATTTTGAGAGCTTGTCACATCACATCACTCAGAACTACTTACTACTGAAGTCTCTTGTGCGAGATCTAAGCCGGAACTGATTAAATACACAAGCAAACTATCAAAGACATATTTTTATCAAAGGGTGCCGACAATTTGGTTTACAATACCAGCAATAAAACATGTTGAGAATAATAAAACAACACAATGAATTTTAGTTTTGGGAAAACCAATAATTACCCTGTGTCGCCCCAGCACCGTGGGAATTCTGCGTGATCATTATTTCAAAATTGCATAAAATTGGGTTTCCCAACCACCGAAAGTAAAATTAATGAAACTAATAGGTCGATCGTCCTGCACACTAGGTATTTTATTTAGTCAATTCACGATCAACTGAATGATATAGAATTTAAGATGCCCTGTCCATGCTTTCCCAAAAGCTTTTTACAAAAACTTTACATAAGAATGAGAATTTACTTTACATTAACAAATAATAATAAAGCGTTCCGGACGTGCAGAAACAGGAGAAAAATTTTCTCGGTACGGTATCAAATTTGTAACTTAGTATTATAAATGTTATGTGAATAAAGGCTTTTTATTTTTACTAAATTTATAAATTGGTAAAATATTCAATCATAATATGCTTTTTATTTCATAAATTTAGATCAAGTGCTGCTTGTTCGAAAATATTAACTAAAAGTAAAAGTGACAACCCTGGGGATCAACGCAAGAGTAGGCTAATAACTCGGCGGGCGGCCTTAGATAACTTACTGTATATTTATTATACTGTGATACAACGCTCGCAAAATAATTACCTACTATACTACCATAGATTTATAATAACGACGTTAAAAAATGACGTTTGTATACGTATAAATGTGTGCGTGAAGTACTTGTGTTTGCGAGCGCTCTTTGTTAAAGAACTGCGACGGTAACCTCGAAGTGCGGGGTGAGGTGCGGTAACTGATGTTAGTGCGGGGAAGGGAGTGGCCTTTCTGTACGTAGTACTTTAAGTATTCTGTGCTTATACTAAAACTAACTGAAAAGCTAAAAACAAGCCTATTTTAAATTAAATAAAAGTTGGAAGCAGGCGGGGCCCATACCATTATTATAGTTTCAAACTCAAATGGGGACCCCATTTGAGTTTTTATTTCGACATCACGGCGCTGCACTAGCGCGCGGTGGCGTGATGTGCGTGTACTAGGTGCACACTCGCACAGACATACTAGCACTACAGATAATGAATAATGACCCTCGTAGTGCGGTGACACGTTTGTTATGATTTCAATTTAAACTATCGAAATAAAAAAATATTAAGCATTTTCAAACGTTACTGCTTTTGAGCTGAAATTTTGTACAGAGATTCTAGACCAGAGCCCTGATTCACAACCATACGATAGGCTATCGTATCGAAAACCTGACATTTCGATAACCTGATTTGACTTCCCCTCAACAGCCAATAGCAGTTGGAAGAATAGCGGGCGTCTATTTGATTTAAACTGACAAAATTTTCGGGTTTTGGACTTGTGAACAGCATTGAGAAGACTCTTACGATAACAATGATTAATGTTCGATACGATACGGAAGCATATCGAGTGTTTGTGAATAAGGGGGCAGATACACTCTTCAACCCGTTTGTATTGATATACCCTTTCCGTAACACCCTGTATTATTGATTGTAATATTTATGACAAACTAATTTAGGGCATATTGTATTTAGGGATTTCAATTTTATGACATGTGATATTATGTAGTTCGGGCAAGTCATCATTCGGACAAATGATGATTATGACAAAAAAAAATGCCACTTAAGATTATGGATAAAAAAGTTAGGTAACACAATAGAGAACCCAACGAACGCAATAGGCGACGTAGGATGCAAGAGCGAACGAAGGTTAGGATACTTCAAACCCTTTAGACAGAAATAGGGGTCCCGCGAAGCGGGGCTCCGACGATATAGGATGCAAGAGCGAGCGAAGGACAATACAAAGGTACCGTGCATCGAATTCAAGTAGTATCGCAGTGAAGATCTATCGGAGTAACGTGCATCACAATTTTTTAGCATCGTGTTAGCATATATCGATATTTTGTGCGTCGAAATTATGTATTCTACTCGTCTATTTGTCTTGCTATTCAGTTATACAAGGCGTTTTTATTTCGGAATTCTAATTAATCGGAATTCGTATTTTTGATGTTTCGAATTACTTATCAATAATTCGGACTTTTTGTTATTCGATCTGAGGTATTTTGAGAATAGTAATTATAAACGTTAGGAATATTGAAATTTCGGAATTATAAAATAGGATGAATGATAAATCGGAGTTGTTATATTAGGAATTTTGAACCATTCGGAATTATGAAAATCGGTATTTTGAAATTCGTATTTGTGACTGTCGGAATAAAGTTTTTCGTATTTATGTAGTGTACCCGTTCCAGATTGTATATTACCACAGACATCCATAGCCTGTGCTGGACCGCTTTGTGCTCGTAAAATGTATTTCAACACAGATATTCTCTGTATTAGTATACACAATGCTTGTCATTTCTAAAGCAAACTACGTAGGTACGAGTTCAGACTTTCAGAGCAAAGGATTTGGCATGGTTGAGAAACGTCAGGCTGTCGGGCATTACGCGTTCCGGTGCTGTACCTAATGTTAACATGCTAAATATACTTATATTCTGTACATTCATCTATCTCGACATAATAAAACGCAATGAGAACTTAGGATACAAGAGCGAGCGAAGTGAGCTCGGGACTTGGGGCATCCCGACTCGGACAGGTTTGGTTCGAAGGGGATGACGGGGCCTCAAATGAGCGTGCGAACGAGTCCCCGTCATCTCCTTCGTGTTAGATTTATTTTTTAAACCTGTAGACAGTACGGAGCCCCGCTTGGCGGGGCTCCGTCGATTACGACTTATTATTATTGCTTGTAAACCAACTTAGCCACCGCCACGTGATATTCCCCACCCTAAACACTCGCACTATGCACCTTTTTTGAAGTCGGTTAAAAATAGCTAGGATGACTTATGGAATGTAAAATGCCTACAAAATCAATGACTGAATCAGCCGCAGCTCGGTTCGGTGTTCCCGTGACACGTCTTATTTCAAGTCAAAGTCCAATCCTTGGAATTAGTTTGATCAGTGATCACAGATTCTGACAAAATGCTACAAGGATCTTTTGTGAAATTTTTACATGTTGTTCCGAATTTGGCTACGTGTCAAAAGAACCTTGTAGTATTATACTTGTTAGTTTTGTCCATGGTACAATTATATACATTGTTATACCATGGTTTTGTCCACAGACTACTGCCGCGTTCCGAGTTAGGACTGTAATCGATATTATCGATTTGATACGGGTTTAAGCACGCTCAAATCGAAAATATCGATTACAGTCCTAACTCGGAATGCACCCTACGAAGGCACTGTCAGTCGTCTGTCAGTTAATAAAATTAGTGTCAAACGTCAGTTAGTTGAGTATGGACGTAATTTTGATATTGGAAGTAGAGAATTTTAAACAAATCGCATTTACAAGTTTAATAAATAAAGCGTCTTGTTTATTTAATTAATTTCTTGCCTGGAATAAATCTGCTAACAGGTAAGGCTAGTTTCATTTCTAAAGGTAACATTAGCATACCTAAACTAGGTATATCGCATTTACTAATCGTCAACAAGCAAAACCAAAACCGACGACAAGCTCAAATACTAAATAAATCAAATATACGATATTGTCTAGAAGGAACAATGCACAAACATGGTGGCTGTATCAAAATTACACCGAAACTACATTCTTAGTATTTACCTTGTATAGTCTGACTTCTGCATGAAAATATTTGTAAACAATTGCCTTGATTTTCAGATCACACAATGAATATACACAATAAGATATTACCAAAAGAAGTCAGAGTATCGAAATGGTATTTCGGAGGAATGGCATCAGCTGGAGCTGCATGTATAACACATCCATTGGATTTGCTGAAAGTTCAGATGCAAACCCAGAAGGGAAAAAACATCTCTATGGTGCAGCTTGTTGGAATAGTGGTAAAAAATCAAGGTAAATGTTATTTGCTTTATGGAACAATTTATTAAAGGTTTAGAGCTGTTAGTAAGCTAAGATAATATTTGGTCAGTGGGTCATCTTATTTTAAAATAAACTTAGCCAGCATATAGACATAATATTATAATGAATACACCTTTTCAAAAGAACTATATAAAACTCTAGAGGATATCAGGGATTAATCTTGATTTCATTGATTTAAGTACCTTCTCGTGAGGGGTGATTCTCGTAATCTTCAATCTGATTTCAGTCTCAACCTGTCAAAAATATCTCTAATTTCCTTGGTTTTGACATTGATTGTCGCTGAGATGAGATTGTGACTAGATTTTGAATGTTTTTAAGTACGGGAATTGACCTTTTGATGAAAAAATGGATTGGTGCTGGCTGTCATTATTGATAGAATGAAGATGGTACTAAAATGTATTATTTTTAGGTATCATGGGTCTATACAATGGTATCTCAGCTTCATTGCTGAGACAGTTAACATACTCAACAGCAAGATTTGGAATATATGAGATGGCTAAACAAGAACTTACTCCTAATGATGTGAGCATTGGCTTTTAATATTAAAGTGTAAACAGAAAAATGACAAATGTTCTGCAAGAGCAGAATACAGAGAAGTTTAAATTTTTCTAGGGCCATAAACATACATTGTTAAGTTAGTATAAAATAAGCAGTACCCACAAGCAGTGATCACACTCTCTCTTTCAATAAAACCATATTTTTTTACAAAAATTATTATTGTTAGTAGTGCTAAATTGCGAATATTCCCAGTCACACCCCGTCGTCCACACTGTTGACGATCGGCAAAAAAAGGTTTCGTTCGTACTCAGTGTGGACGAGCGGGAATTATTTTCGATTATTCCCGATAAGTAACATCACTGTCGCTAACACTGTTGACAATCGGGAAAACCATGTTCCGTTTGTCAACATTGAGGTGGAATGGAACTTTTTTTTTCCCAACTGTACCTAAGCT
This sequence comes from Amphipoea lucens, assembly GCA_947508005.1. Lineage (NCBI taxonomy): Eukaryota > Metazoa > Arthropoda > Insecta > Lepidoptera > Noctuidae > Amphipoea > Amphipoea lucens. Next base: position 12,036,858 of record OX382358.1, read on the forward strand.
TAGTTCAAGAGTCAAGGTTTAGAAAAGTTCAATGTGTGGACGACGGGGTGTGACTGATCGGGAATATTCGCTAAATTGTATAAAGTAAAAATGAAAATAATATGGTGTACTTTATTTTTTTAGGGTCGCCCCATAGCATTTTATATGTCGGCATTTATAGCTGGACTTGGTGGATTTGCTGGAGGATTTGTAGGCAACCCTGCAGATTTAGTCAATGTGCGAATGCAAAATGATGTCAAACTGCCACCTGAGCAAAGAAGGAAGTATGTAATAATTTTGTTTTGTGATAACCTCTGAATATTATTATTAATCTTCTTATTTTAGTCCAGTCAAGTTAGCTTCAAAAATAGGGGTAAGGTTACATTAATTCGCATAAAACTGAAAATTAGTACAAATGTTAGGAACACCATTACAAATAAATTGTCAAAAGTCCCCATTGATCCAAGGTGTGCAAAAAAAAAGACGGGTTGCACTCCGGGAGTGCCGGCAGAAGTGAAAACTTGAATATTAACGTTGAAATAAACCAATTATTAATTTAAAAAGCTAACAATCTTAAAATAATAATATGTACAAGTATATAAAAAGGGAAAATCCACCACCACCACCACCAGCACCACCACCACTACCACCACCACCACCGCCAGCACCATCACCACCACCATCACCACCACCACCACCACCACCACCACCAGCGCCACCACCACCAGCAGCAGCAGCACTAGCACCACCACCACCACCACCACCACCACCAGCACCATCACCACCACCACCACCACCATCACAACCACCACCACCACCATCATCATCACCACCACCATCACCACCACCACCACCGTCACCATCACCATCACCACCACCACCATCACCACCACCACCATCACCACCACCACCATCACCATCACCATCCCCATCCCCATCCCCATCCACATCCCCATCCACATCCCCATCCCCATCCACATCACCATCCATCCATCCATTATCGTGTCTCACTTGGTTCACTTCGGTTGGCGCCGCCGTAGAAAGCGAGGGGGGGGAAATCTCTCCTGACGGTCACGTGTCCTGACGCGATGCCCTGACGCGAGTTTCACATTTTTTACCCATTACAAAAAGTGTTCAACGCCGCTAAAGAAGTTTACACTTCAAAAATTATTCTAGGGCAAATGTTGCAAAAATCGGTTTTTGGCATTTTTCAGCTAAACGGTAAGTTTTATCATAAAAATAGGTAAGACAAAGACAATATTGTTCATCATGCAATTATCTACAAAAATTGTTTTTATATTTTTTTCCTAAGAATCACCATTTCGTGGATATAGCGATGCAAAAAGTTGAAAAAGTTGTGGTTTTTTATATAAACTAAACGCTATTCGCCTTGTGCCTCGCCTCGCGATTCGCGCGCTTACGTTGGGAGCGGTTTTTCGGACGCGAATCAAAGGGCACGAATGGCGAACACGAACTTACATGTTTACACATTCGCCTTCATTCAGACAGCTAACGCCCGACCCAACAGGACATGTAGACAAAATTGAGTGTAGTGAAGTTCGAATTTTAGAATTCCTAGAACTTTATCAAAAGCTTGCTCATTTGGAACCCAAAACATCGCAATCATAAAAATAGACAAAAGATACGAGTAAACGATGCATGGAACCGTATATCAACTACAACTAGTATGGCATTGCCACTTGCCAGTCAGCAACTTAAAATTAAAGAAGAGTTCATTATTTTTACTTTTTTTTACACAGGATATCTAAATAATTGCATAAACTCAATAGATGTAGCGCGCATGCCGCATTGCCGCCATTATTTTCACGACCTCCATGTTCGTGTGCGAATGTCAAAATAATTCACCCCGCGAATGTGTGAACAGTAAGTAGTTCTCGACGGCCGCGGCACTCGTATACGAATGTTCGTCGAGTGACGACTGACGAGGCGAATGGCGAACACGATTGTGTAAATGCATGCGGTGTCAGACACGTGACGTGTACAGTCAACAAAAGAGATAAGTATGCAGGATCGTCGGATATACCTATACTCCATTTACTATAGCATTAGATAGATGTTAAAAAATGCTCTTTTAGGGGCACACTTTGTAATAAAAGTACCTACAACAAACATTATTACAGTCAAGATTGATGTGGAGTTAAATATAATCAATTTAAATAACAGCAGTCACACTTAATTATACTTATTTAACCTATCTACCTTCTGAAATTATAAGACTGTCATTTAATATTATTTAGTTTTTACATAAAATATTGTCGTGTCAATGTTTAAAATCTAAAAGAAGCAGGGGCGGACAGTACCGGGAACTTTTTCATGTCACTATAACTGCTAAATCTAAAATGTTAGGTAGGTACATACCTATTCCCTTCATAAGTTGTGGCAGCACGTGTTTTTTTTTTATTTTGTCGGTTTATATAAAGTTGTTTTTAATAAACTGATTGTTACTAAAAATTGTTTCATTTTATGTACCTATCCAAGCATCGTGACGAGTAGATAGCTAGCTTAAGCTTTATTGTATGCCATACATTGTTACTCACATAAAAAGCACATACATTATTTATTAAAATTGTTTGAACTTAACTTGAAATTAAAAGGTTTCGTACTCCTGCTTCTGCGAGCCTCTTTTTTCTAATGTTATAATAAATGGAGTATAGTTGAAGTTTAGTAAGAAACCGATGGATGTTGTCGACTGCAATTTAATTTGATAAATATGCCGTTTGTTTTCTATTAATAAAATTATATTTTATTCGAGAACATCCATCGGTTTCTTACTAAACTTAAATCATATCCGACGATCCTGCAAACTTATCTCTTTTGTTGACTGTACATTGCCCAATACACTGCTGTTCGGTAAGATCAATAAAATTCATAGTTATTTTATTTTAACGAGTTGTGTACCTACTTTTCCATTGATAGATTTATCGATCTACTCCTTTTTGTTTTTTTTTATAATAACGGTTTTTAAAGGTTCGTGTGAGTAGGTTATATTTTTTCACGGTCGGGTGTCACCCTCGAATAGGCGGCACCCGGGAAGAGCCGCCCCCGCCGCCCCTCCCTAGCTATGCCACTGGGACCATGCCATGATATTTAACACAAATTTTAGCTATTATGCCATGGAAATTTTTGAATTTAATATAATAAATAAACCTGCTAGCTGCTATTACTATTTTTATAAACGAGAAACAAAAATTATCACGGATTTGAACTTCAATTCAATAGCAAGAATTTTTAACAAGTTTTAATTCCGAATGTATTTCAGCTACAAAAATGCTTTTCATGGCTTATGGCGCGTAGCAGCAACTGAAGGTGTAACACGACTTTGGGCGGGAGCCACTATGACTTGCAGCCGTGCAGCCCTCATGACTATAGGACAACTAGCCTTTTATGATCAGATCAAGATACTACTTCTCAGCACTCCGTATTTCGACGAGAATGTTGTAACGCATGTCACATCGAGTTTATTAGCGGTAAGGCTATTATAACCTAAACTTGTGTAAACTTCTCTACTAGTTAATTTGTTTCTCTAGAAAGTTAACATGTTTTATTTAATATTTCCAGGGAGGTGTAGCAACAACCATGACACAACCGGTGGACGTCCTCAAAACACGTGCGATGAACGCTAAGCCAGGCGAATTTAATGGCATATTACATATCATCACCAGTACTGGCAGGGAAGGCCCCCTTGCATTCTTTAAGGGATACATTCCAGCATTTGTTAGGCTTGCGCCTCACACTATTTTAACATTCGTATTTCTAGAACAACTGAGAATGAGATTTGGTGCAATCAAACCACCAGAGAGGTTATAGATCTAGAATATTCTAGAAGATCTTGCTGTAGGACACATGTATTTTTGCATAGTTTTGTAGAATGGTTTTAGACAATGTGTGCTGACTAGAATTTATTAGATGCATTTAGTTTTACTTACAACTTAAGGAATTCGACCATCTTATTTATTTTACAACAGAAGTGAAGTAGTTGCTTCCATAGATTTTATAGTTGAAGACCCAGACGGAAGTTTGATGTTGGTAGAGATAAACCATTCTAAAAATGCACGCCCCTCCACTAAAATTTCTATACTAACATTTGAAAATGTGTATGCAACAGGCAGTGGAGGGGCATTCATTTTTAAAATGGTTTATCTCTACTAGGCTTGACTGGTCCATAAGACGAGGTATAGGACGAGTCACGTCATGAGTTGATGACTGACAACAAAACATTTTTCCCGAGACTATATGGTTAATCCTAAGGGTAACAAATTGTAAAGATCAACTGGTGTTAATCTTTAGTGTTTTAGGTGCATCTGAATAATTTATTTTATTGAAAAGGCCATAATGTAGCTTAAAATCTGTATCAGCCGATTGTGTTACTGACAAGGATAAAATTCTGTAAACAAAACAAAGACTGCATTGTTCTTTTACAATATTATTTTTCATAGACACGATAATAATCCTCCCCATAATCTATATCAAGGCTTGTTTTGTCACCTTTAGGATTGACCGCAAATAGTCTGGAAGTAAGATATAATTTCTCAGTCATGTGAGAGTTTTGATAGTTACCATTTTCATGCTTTTTATTGTTTTCAAGTGTTATTAATATTTGTTGTTGAGATATTTATAAATGGAATTATTTTAGGTTACATACTCGGAGATTATCTACTTTATCTGGTATTAAACTTAGAAGCTGCTAGCCATTGATGCCATTTCATCAACTTTGGTCATAATTGGCTCGACTTGGTGGAACCTACGCCTTGCCAATAGATTGTAATAAAGAGGCTGCCACCCTAATAAAGAATAATAATACCCAAGGCTATTGAAAGATAGTCTTGTCATTAATATTGCTCAATAAACATTGGGAGCACTACCTAAACTATAGTAATATGGTGTCATGCTAAAGGTACATTTCCGAAGGCGACCGCACACGGCAGCGGCACTGTCGCCCAAACGCAATGACAGACCGTAGCGACAATACTGGCTTCTATGCATTACTATGAAAACACAGAAGCAGGCGGTCGACAGAGCGACAAGACGTATTTTTTAGGGTTCCTTACCCAAAGGGTAAAAACGGGACCCTATTACTAAGACTCCACTGCCCGTCTGTCTGTCTGTCTGTCACCAGGCCGTATCTCATGAACCGTGATAGCTAGACAGTTGAAATTTTCACAGATGATGTATTTCTGTTGCCGCTATAACAACAAATACAGAATATAATAAATATTTAAGGGGGGCTCCCATACAACATACATGATTTTTTTGCCATTATTAACTCGATATTATTAACCGCAACAGTTAGACGCTTGAAATATTCACAGAATATTTATTTGCATATTCACTTTAAAAATAAATCATTAAAATAAAATAAATATTTAAGGGGACTCCCATACAACAGACGTGATTTTTTGCCGTTTTTTGCTCGATAGTGTAAAATGTGTTTTGTAGAAGTGGCGAAATAGACGCTGGAAATATTTACAGAATAGGTTAGTTTTTTATAGAATAGTTTAGTTGTATATTCACATTAAAAATAAATAAATAAAATAAATTAAGGGGGCCTCCCATACAACAAACGTGATTTTTTATATAATTATGTAATGTTAAATATTGTACGGTAGTACGGAACCCTTCGTGTGCGAGTCCGACTCGCACTTGGCTGGTTGTTTTTGTTTGACGATGATGATGTCGGTGCCTTCGGAACTGTACCTTAAACCGATCATATTACAAACTAAGCTAAACTCTTTTCCGGTTTGCTATAGTATATAGTAATCTCGTGCAGTACTTATACGTGTGCGTTGACATTGATACGACAGTTTTTTAACAATTCATAATTGAAGATGACAAGTTATGGAATGCCTCGTTTATTAGAATAAAAAATAGCATGATGTGTTATAGTTTTTTACACATAAACATAAGCACTGGTGTTAAGTGATCTTGATAATTTAATTATTGGCACTAGCAATATTAGGTAATATCTATCCCTGTAAGGGACAAGACAAGAGTTTTATTTTTATTTTCTAGATGCGCTATATTCAGGGCGCGCTATGTTAAGAAATTATATTATGTTTATATTGTGCCAAAATAAGAATTTGATGGTTTTTAAAACACTATTCCATTATAATACGACAGTGGTTACAAACTACTCTCATAGAATTTATTTTTGGATGTATTTTTTGATGATTTGAGATACATAGGTACATTCCTCAAAAACATTATATTTAAACTGTATTCAAATACACAATATACTTATCTAATGTTATTTACGTGTTTCATGATATATAGATTTGGCGACCTGTTAATTTTTTTTACGTACGTCTGTTTTAGTGATGTAAACAAACAAGTTATCAGGGTTTGGCATCAGACAGAAATCACCAATGGCTCTATTTTAGACTTTATGACATTCCAGAGCCGAATGTTAAAATTTCGGGAGTTAACTCTAAGGAGTCATGATAACTATTGTTTGTCTTTAATGCCAATCGTATACTAAATGACTTGAACAGTATCTGACTAAGCTAAGCAGTGTTCAACATCATAATTAGAACAGCCCTATTGTCAGCGAGGTAGAGTATCTCTTAATATTGTAAGATATTACGTATCACTGTTGCTCGTGTAACCTCTACACAACTACTAGACACTGTAACCGCATAGCCAGTCTGGTATGTTTTGTCAGAAGACTTACAAGGCAGCTGGTGAGTGTTATATAAGGTGCTATAAAAATATCTGCCACGGCTTCAATGGGAGACAGTATTTTGTATATATATAGATTACAGTAGTGAAGAAATTTTGTACCCCGGAATAGTTAAATCAATTTGAGAAAATAAAATAATTAAATAAACATTTACTCTATTCTGCATAATGTGGTTCACATACTTCGCGCGATGTATCGTTCGTCACATTTTGCGAAATGAAATGACGGTGCGGCAACAGCTAATTTCTATGGGACGGTTTCATGCAACTAAATCAATTCAAATTTTTACGCACATTTTTTGTTTGAAAAAATTTATGACATAAGATCAATAATGTATCTTTACTATTCTAATGTAATCTATATACAGAATACTGTCTCCCATTAAAGCCGTGACAGATATTTGTATAGCACCTTATATAGTAGGATGATAAAGATATAACTTATTTATCCTACATAGAATTCTTCCATTCAAGTGTCCTAAAATAGTAACCGTGTTGGTTACAAATCCTATCTTTAAAACTTTATAATTGTTATTTTTCAATTTTGACATACTGTTATAGCCTTATACAAGCATAGTTTTTGTTTTTACCCTAAATAAACTTCTTAAGGGGCTCATTGTTTCATCATTAGAGACAACTTTTACTATGGGACCAACCATGTAATCGAGAAAAAAAAAATCGGCTGTTCCTTACATTTGTGTTCATACAGCGCAGATAGACACGGCAAGTTGCTCGAGCAGATTCATCGAAGAAGATGAATTGTTCAAAATGATGAGTACAATGAACTAAGAGGTTTAGGGTATACTGCGTGCCACGAAAGATGAGACTTGACACACCACGTGATTTGCATTGCTTGCGCAGTACACGATTTTAGGTCTCTTAGCGGAATGAGGTCTGAGCGCGGGACGGGACCGGACGTCATAGGGGCGGCGAAAAGAGCGCGGGGGGCGGGGTCAAGTCTCATCTTTCGTGGCGCGCATTGTCAACTAAATCTAAGGTGGTACCTATAAGTAAATTATTATATGAATGTTATACAAATCGTAATGCGTGTAAGTTCTTAGTACCCAAGGTATTAATCAATGTTTGACATAAGACTTAACTAATAGTTTCTCCAAAAATGAAAAAAATACTTATTACCTAATCATATAAATTTGTGTGTTCAATGTAGTCGCAATTTGTAATCAATATTTATTTTATTGTAGGTATACAATTATTTGATGTAAGGTCAACAGGGGCTGTTGCAACTACGGGGCTAAAGCAACTAACAGCGATATCTTCTATTCTATTGTTTTTTAAATACTATGCCATCTATTGACCAGGAGAAAAATGTTAGTTTATCTTATGTTATACAGATGGTGTCACAAGAGTCAAAACTGTTTGAATTCAGAGCTTTTTTGTTAGTCGCCGTTTCAATCAGATGTTTCTTTGGCGAGCGTCTCATAAATTTTTAACAAAAAAATACTTTTAGTGCGATTAAAGCATAGTTTTATGCAAAAAGTAAGAAAAGATAAAAGTAAGTACTCTTTAAACTTATTTTTATAACGTTATCTTATATTTCGTAAGATAATGTAATAGTTACTCTAGCCTCAATTTATCGCGTTGCGGGGCTATTGTGTCTATTTTTTTTAGTTACAATAGACCCTTCGAATTTTATCAAAAACATAAAACCTAGTGATGTTAAATATCGATAACTGTAAATCGATATACTTAGAGCAGACTTGAACATGTACGAACTGAATGCATTTTATTACAATTTTTTTTTTTTTTTTTTTTTATTTGAAATGGGCTTGCTCTTGACTCAATTCATTTAAATCTATTTTCATTTCAAGACTTAAGTAAATGGTATGATTAGAAAGAGTAATTAATAATTTACCTCAGGATCCGGTCGACTGTATCCAGTTCGCCGGTAAACTATTTTTACCCATTTATGAGTTTTTTTTTTTTTTTTTAGCTCTGAACTAATTTGATATTTGACTTGTTTTAGATGGTCCGAAACTATCTAAGTATGGAATAAAGGAAGGATATAATATATTCAAAAGAAAAGCTACTCGAGGCGGTAGAAAGATAATTATCATTAAGTATAATATAATTATTTTTTTTAGCACTACTTGTATTTGTTTTATTTTTAATTTATTGAAAATATAAATTAAAAGCGAAGTGTAGTTTTATTTTTCAATTCATCTATATCGATTACCTGCACGTGCCTACACCCTTTACAGTTTATCGATATTTTTACCTCTACACAACACTAATCCTATATAAAATAGTCACATTAGCCCCCAAAAATACAAAACATATTTTTAGTCGGATTTGGGTCTTTACTGGTGCAGCTCAGAGATCATTTTTGCGTACATTTCATGCTGGAGGACCATGTCTCTGATTGTGAGCACATGCTACAAAAATCAATGAGTTATTTGATATAGTTCATGTGTCTAATGCGACTTTTCTGCCCGCATGGGTTGTTTATTAAGATTTTAAGCAAATATTACAGCTTTTTGACATTATTTTAGGTCGAAACTAATCTCCGATATATAAGGTGTAAAAAAATTAACTGCAAGAACTTTAAGAGGTGCTTTAGACCATCGAACTGAACAACTTTCACTATGGGACCAACTCTGAAATCACGAAAAAAAAAATGAGCTGTTTCATACATTTTGGCCGAGTAGGTATTGAACTTTTGTATGAAACAGCTGATTTTTTTTCGTGATTTCGGAGTTGGTCCCATAGTGAAAGTTGTTCAGTTCGATGGTCTAAAGCACCTCTTAAAGTTCTTGCAGTTAATTTTTTTACACCTTATATACATAATCATATAGATTTTCCAATAAAGTGAGGTGGACATTTTAAGCAAAGGTGATTAAACTTTTTTTTTTAGTTGCTATAGCCCCTATTGACCTTAAATAATATATAATATTGTTGTTCGTTGTTGTATGCTATAAAGGGAAACGAAAGACCTTCCATTATTAGTCGAAATAAATACTTAAATGTGTCCAATTAGTCAGATAGGACTTATTGTGTAGATTTCGATAAATTTTAGAATGGTGGTTGTGTATTAAAATTATTGTTACTCAACATTCTTTGTTTTGATTATAGCATGTCCTTTCCTTAATCCCGTTTAAATATTTAAAGTTTCCAGGCTCCGCCCCTAGATTTGTTAGCAATCGGCTGGTAATTATTGAAACCCTCCGGTGCGCGGTGGGTGCTGTTGCAGGGGCTCAACTTTCAGATTGATTATCGGATTTCATCTTGTCACGGCTTAAGCGCTTATTACACTATCCAGTTTTTAGGAAATTGGCAGATGTAATCGCAGTTAGAATAGATTGGATCCGATTTAGTGTAAATTGGAGGTCCAACCGCTCTACTTCCTAAATTGTCTACGATTTAGGACAGTGTAATCACGGCGCTACGATTTAGAATGACTAGTCGGCGTCCGCGCTTTGAGCAAAGTGGACGAATAGACCGCGCGCCAAAATGCTACCAAATAGTACTTTTTAGGGTTCCGTACCCAAAGGGTAAAAACGGGACCCTATTACTGAGACTCCACTGTCCGTCTATCTGTTACCAGGCTATATCTCATGAACCGTGATAGCTAGACAGTTAAAATTTTCACAGATGATGTATTTCTGTTGCTGCTATAACAAAAAATACTAAAAACAATAAAATAAATATTTAAGGGGGGCTCCCATACAACAAACGTGATTTTTTTGCCGTTTTTTGCTCGATATTAATAACGGCAACAGGTAGACGCTTGAAATATTTACAGAATAAGTACTTAGTTGTATATTCACTTTAAAAGTAAATTAAGGGGGGCTCCCATACAACAATAGTAGATTGTACAACTAAGGCTTAAAAGAAGCTATTTTACCCCGAGACGTTTATATATATATAGTTAATAGTTATATATAGTTAAGTCGAGGGGTAAAATGGCTCGTTTATGCCTGAGTTATACACTCTGCTTTTCACTTCGATTGCGAGAAAATGAAACAGGCATAAAGTATACAGTACATAATTAATCAAAAATGTTGCATCCATAGCTAATTCCCGCCACCACAGATAATACCGCCACGAAACTTTTCAAAAGTTTTTTTTTTTAATTTTCAACATTTGTCATTCGACTTGGGTACTTCATACTGCCAAAAAATGAAAACGTTTCTTTGCCTTTTTAAAATAATAAATGACAACTATTTTACCTGATTTTCTTAAATTAACGATAGAAAACACGGAAGTGGTATAAATTAAAGAAAATGAAATAAATCACGACTTTAATCTGCGAAGTTTTATTGTGCGTGTGGCTGTTGGGCCTGATTACTTTAGTCTTCGAAAAAAATTTTACTTTATGCACTAGAACATAAAAAGCGATTTTATGTCGCCTAAGCACAACATAAAGACGGACTTTTAGAGCATGAGAAGTGAAAACGTGATTTTTTTATATATGTAGTGTTAAATATTGTACGGTGGTATGGAACCCTTCGTATGCGAGTCCAACTCGCATTTGGCCGGTTTTTATATCAATGGCGACAGCATTGCCCACAGAAAAATAAATCTTAACTAAACTAATAGAAATGTATGGGGAAATGCCCTATCTTTAAAATAAAAACGACAAAAATTGTTTATTTTTATTTATTATTATTTTTAAACGACAATAATTATTATTTTCTTCTGTTGTTTTGATAAACACGGCGCAATTGATAGAAAATTCGAAAAGTGCAACCCAGTACAATCCTTCTTCACGAATGCGTCCAGAGAGACTTAAACCACTTGAGAGGTGTTAGACCGATTTCGTCTAGGCACACGACTCACCACTGCGAGCCGGGAGACGAAGAAAATACAGCGGTTGTGATTGTCTGATGCAACAATGTCAGGACGAATATTCCAAACATAGTGATGCCCAAGTCAGTTTTGCAACAATAATATCGATATCAACAATAATATCGATAAAATCGACGTCTATTAATTGTACATTTTTTTAATTATACTGATAGGGTGTTAACTGGTTTTTGGAAATCAATTTTCCCTGTGAACTGCATTAACCGGTCAAGCCATTTTTTACCATTATCATCGTAATTTTTAACGTCAATAGTATAGACTTTATTTTGGTGGTCTTGAAGTTGTCGCAACACTACAGACAGAAAGGGACAGACGTATTGACAATACCCTAGTGAGAGAAAGAGACTTCAAAAAGACATCAACGCGGGTAACATTTTTGTGCCATTTTACGTAGGTATACAACCAGTTTAGCTTGAGCCCTGCAATTATTCATATTTTCCTTACCGATGAAAAGTTACGCCATCTTTTTTAGAGCTGGATGTTCTAGACGATTTCCCACATCATTTAATAGAACAGGAACTCATCAGGGTTGAAAAAAAAAACAGTTTTTTTTTTTAATTTTATAAAACAAACAGTTCAAATTGTTTTAAACGAGTGTTTTTTTTTGTTCTTTTTAGTTTAGGTCAAATTAATTCGACCTATAATGTTTCATTTCCAGACTAGATATTTTTAAATTCGCCATAGTAAATTAAATATTTACAAAAAACGATCAATGGATAAAATTTATTTTATATTGCGTATCTCTAACCAATACCTACTGAACGCTTTACATTTATCCTGTACCTATGTTCTAACTAATGTTGATTTTCAAAATAGGCGACACGCATTGAAAGTAAATGACATGGCGCTGAAGCAACAAGCCCAGGCTCTCTACAAAAAACTGGAAAAATCCGCAGTTACACTGACATCTCCCAAAAGAATTTTGATTGATTTGAAATTGAAATTTTGAATATTCTTGTCCCATATAAAACATGGATACCTACACACGCACACACACGTTACATGGAACTTAGATCTTTGATTGATTAAAACAAAAATTATGTTTTATTTAATTATAATGCCAATAAAAGTTTAAAAATATAACATAGCAATAGCATGGACTCAAGGTTTTATGTCAAGCTATTTAGACTCCTAAATATAAATTTATTTTCATTTTATATCCATTCATTCGCCATGAAAAGTAGTTTCAAAGCTTGCTTTTTCTTATTGTTTTATGCAATGCTTAAAATGTGTTTTAATCTGTGTTTTTAAACGTGTGATAAAAGACACGGTTTAAATTCAAACTGTTTTAAACCGTAGTCATCTAGGAACCCTTATAGTTTCGCCATGTCTGTCTGTCCGTCCGTCCGTCCGTCCGTCTGTCGTGTCCGTTACCCCAGCCAGATGTTGTCGAAAATGGTCATTTGAATCTTATAGATAATTAGTTGTGCGGCTTCTGTAATTGTTGCACACATTTTTAAATTTGTTGCGCTTATAGTTTTTTAATTATTTCACAAAAACATATCCTGCTGGGGTAACGTTACCCCAGCCAGATCTTTTTCTTTCTAATGGGAATATTTAAATAAATACTAGCTATACAATTAGTTGTCTATATGAAGTAAATGTTGTGCCTTATTTTGTATTTGTACTTTGTTCGGTTGCGAAGTTATTCGAGATTTTGCTGGGGTAACGTTTTTGGTTTTGCTAGATCTTTGAAACGGTTTAGCGGATTCTTATCATATTTTGTACATGACTTCTTAGGAATTAGTTTAAATTTGTTCTGCAATAAAAAAACCAAAATAATGCATAGCTTAAAGGTTATTTCATTAAATAGAAAAACACTTCAATTGGTCCCAGCACTCTCAATAAGAGGTTTAAAGACTTACTTTAAACGTTATTTTGAAGCTTGTAATTGCCTTCAAATGTATCTGAAGTTTCATTAGTATCCTGTAAGTATTTAACAAGTTATGATGATATTCAGTTCTTCACGAGCACGGTCATGAGGCGCGCGGTGTTATTTAAGCCTGTTTATGGATATATGCACTGAATGTTATGTCAATAATTAGTTGTTTAGTTCAGTTGTATATCAGTAAAATTTCAGCGTAATACATTGGATAATTAATGAGATAATACGATTAAAGTCATTAGGAAGTGAATGACCGTGGTAACCCGACCAAGTTTAGGTGGTTACGAAAAAGCGAAAACGCAGAACATTATGCTACCTTCTAAAATATGTAGGATAGTGTTACAAATTTAGTACAGACATGTACACAAGTTTAAAAAAAAAAACTACATGTTTATTAAAGAATTTTTATTAACAGCTAAAATAATCAATTCAATTGAACTTTTAAAGTATTAATTATACTTAAAAACAATCACAGATTAAAATTACAGATAGTAATTTTGCTTTATTGAAATTTTCCATTACTTTTTATCTAAAATATAGATTTCAGTATACACAGTACACAGTAGGGTGCTTCTTAATTGGGCAAAATTTTTTTTTTTATTATTATGATCCGTGTCACCCTTTTATTCTGTTCTAAGGCGCAAAAAACTAATATGTAATTTTTATTTTATTTTTAAAGTAATATTTAGGGGTCGCTACCAGCGAATGAAAAATAAAAAAAAAGTATTTTTGAAAATTCTTTAATTAAGTCCTAAAAAAGACAAGCATACACAAATAATATAACTATTACAATAAAAAAAAACTGTGACATATGCTAATAAAGTAGATTTCTTTGTACCAGGGTACTTTTGCCTGAAATTTTTCACAACCAAAAGAAGAAATTGTTTTTGTTCTTTGTCTGTGGTAATTAGTTTATTAAATTCTTCAATAAATGCTACACCGCGTTCCGCAATGTCGTTCACCACTCTCGTAGAACGTACAATTTCTCTGGAAGCTTTGTAGTCTTCATCTTCTTCCCAAAGACGAGGTTCTTTTTAAAGAAATGCAGACGGAATTTCCAGGATTCTAAATAGTCCTAAGGTGTTGCTGGTCACGAAATCCTCAATATTTTCTTCTTCGATGTGGCTTAGATCCAAGGTGATTCGCTTTGGGCTATAGTCTGAACCTTCCTTATTAAGAGCAATCACCATTTTTTGTTTGCTTTCAAAAGAAACTTCGTCATCAAAAAAAGCAAGCGCAACAAGTTCTTCGGACAGATACCACAAATGCCCCAGGAACTTCGTTAGAGCTTTTTTGGACATAGCTTTGTTTTAATTAAAAAGGTGTGGAATAAAATTAGTTGTCATGAATAGAAATTCACACCAACACCTCGACTTCAGGTGTAATCAAAATAACCCTCCTTTTTGTCCTGTATCTTTTTTTTTTTCTTTAGCTTATATCTCGAAAATGGTGTGTTCTATCGCAAAAATAATGAAAATTTCGACCCCCTTTATAAAACCCACATACCCCTAAAACTCAACATGTAGGTAATCATTTTTCATATTTTCCATACTGAAAGTGAAAAACTCCTTAAAAAACACGTCAACGCTTGCCTGCGGCTCTAAAAAAAATTCACGAAAAAAAGTGTCGACGAGTCGCGTTTGTCAAATTCGATTTTAGTTATGTCAAAATTATTTTTTGATTGTTTTTTTTTTAATTTTTTATGCAGAATAGCTGTAAGATTCTCATAGCAAAAAGTAAGGAATTTAGTGATAGTTTAGTTCGGTGTACAAGAGAATCGGCACCAGTGTCATGCATGCGCGTTTCACTACCACAGCGCAGTAATTTAAAAAAAGACGAATTCACGTCGTATTATCCCGCCGGCCGCCATTTTTGTTCCATATTAGTATTGCAAAAAAAACTGTTTCAGAATCTTTTATACAGGATTCATAATATCATGGGATTCATAATATAATTGTATGCAATTGTACA
Source organism: Amphipoea lucens (assembly GCA_947508005.1). Taxonomy (NCBI): domain Eukaryota; kingdom Metazoa; phylum Arthropoda; class Insecta; order Lepidoptera; family Noctuidae; genus Amphipoea; species Amphipoea lucens. The sequence continues at coordinate 12,052,213 of OX382358.1, forward strand.
GACGCCAGCACATCAACCTACTACAATCTGCCAAATTTCTTTAATAGATTATCAACTTTATCACTAAAGCATAAGATTCAAAGTTGAATGGGAAAATCTGACAGTTTCGTGTAGGTGTGGTGTGCTGGCGTCTGTACATAATTAGGTATTAAAATACTCATGTGTAAAACCCACATTCGTGTTTTAATACCCTTTATTATAAAACAGTTGCATAAATAACTATTTATCATGTATAAATGATAAATATAACTGTTTTATGTACAATGAGCTGCAAGTTATCATTATCATAATTTTTCAAACTTTGACACGAGGTACAATAGCGACCCCTAAAAACCTATCCGAAAAATAAATAAAAAGTATAGGTTCGTTTTTTAGGCGATAGAAGCGAATGGCGGGCTGACGCAGTAATTTTTCAAAAGTCGAAAAATAAGAAGCACCCTAGTACCTACACAGTTACAGTTTTTATTTAAATTTACACATATTAAAATGTGTAATGATCACAGACAATAAATAATAAACAATGTTTTTTTTTCAGTTAACACTAAACTTACGTATGTCTACTAATACCTACTTATATCAATTAAAATCACAGGTCAATAAAGCTTACCTTGTTCGTGAATTCATCAAGCAACACGCACCATAATTATGATCATCAATAGAAGCACTCCACATTAACAGTAATTCGCCACACTTATTAAATAGCTCTCACGCACTCGATAAATATTTGCAAAAACAGGAAACGGAACTACGGAAGCGCACGCGCACTCTACAAGATGAATTATGCGATTATGGAGCATGTATAGTGCGTTATGCAAACAATGAATTACCCCTTCACCCCACCCCTCCCGCGTCCCACCGAACACGTGTTATCGGTGAAAATATGTGCAACTGGAAGATAATAATAATGTTTTCATAGTACAGATATTATTATATTATTATGTATATAACAGTGTACGCGTCTGTACCAAAATTGTAAGGTGTATTATACTAAACATTTCAAAAGATAGCATAATGTTCTAAGTTTTCGCTTTTTCGTAACCACCTAAACTTGGTCGGGTTACCACGGTCATTCACTTCCTAATGACTTTAATCGTATTATCTCATTTAATTATCCAATGTATTACGCTGAAATTTTACTGATATACAACTGAACTAAACAACTAATTATTGACATAACATTCAGTTCATATATCCATAAACAGGCTTAAATAACACCGCGCGCATCATGACCGTGCTCGTGAAGAACTGAATATCATCATAACTTGTTAAATACTTACAGGATACTAATGAAACTTCAGATACATTTGAAGGCAATTACAAGCTTCAAAATAACGTTTAAAGTAAGTCTTTAAACCTCTTATTGAGAGTGCTGGGACCAATTGAAGTGTTTTTCTATTTAATGAAATAACCTTTAAGCTATGCATTATTTTGGTTTTTTTATTGCAGAACAAATTTAAACTAATTCCTAAGAAGTCATGTACAAAATATGATAAGAATCCGCTAAACCGTTTCAAAGATCTAGCAAAACCAAAAACGTTACCCCAGCAAAATCTCGAATAACTTCGCAACCGAACAAAGTACAAATACAAAATAAGGCACAACATTTACTTCATATAGACAACTAATTGTATAGCTAGTATTTATTTAAATATTCCCATTAGGAGGAAAAAGATCTGGCTGGGGTAACGTTACCCCAGCAGGATATGTTTTTGTGAAATAATTAAAAAACTATAAGCGCAACAAATTTAAAAATGTGTGCAACAATTACAGAAGCCGCACAACTAATTATCTATAAGATTCAAATGACCATTTTCGACAACATCTGGCTGGGGTAACGGACACCCGTCTGTCCGTCCTCGCTTAATCTCTGTGACCGTTAGCACTAGAAAGCTGAAATTTGGTACCAATATGTATATCAATCACGCCGACAAAGTGGTAAAACAAAAATGGAAAAAAATGTTTTATTAGGGTAGCCCCCCTATATGTAAAGTGGGAAGTGATTTTTTTTTAATTTCAACCCTAACGTGTGATATATTGTTGGAAAGGTATTTAAAAATGAATATGGGTTTACTGAAATTATTTTTTGATAATGTCAATAATTTCGGAAATAATCGCTCCAAAAGTAAAAAACAATGTGTCCCCCCCCCCTCTAACTTTTGAACCATAAGTTTAGAAAATATGAAAAAAATCTGAAAAGTAGAACTTTATAAGGACTTTCTAGGAAAATTATTTTGAACTTGATAGAAACAACAGTTTTTGTACACAGTATTTCTGGACTAAGTTTGTAGTATAATCGTATATGCAAGCATTTTTTTTTAACTTCGTTTACATATTTTATTATCCTGAACGTATCTTTTTTCAAACAAAAAAAGGATGATTAAAATAGGTTCTCGCAATCCAAAATTACCACCGAAAACTTCTGGCACGTCTATGTACTAATTAGTAACCCAATTCCCCGAGAGATGGCGCTGTAGGTACTTATTACATTGGGTCGGATATTATCGAATTGTACGTGGAAACACTTATTGTGACGGACGGGAAACTACGGAACCCTACACTGAGCGTGGCCCGACACGCTCTTGGCCGGTTTTTTTAACATGTGTTTTAAAACAACCTGTTTTAATCATGCCAACCCTGGAACTCATAATTGTTTTTATGTACGCAGAAAATGTTTTAAAAAGTTACCTACTTATCAAAATAACCGCGTGTCCGAGCCAGCGCTCGAGTACCGGCCGGACCGCCTCGATAGGTACGAGGTAGGGCGTGAAAGCCTGTCCCGCCATTGCGCCACCAGGATCCTTAGGCACCTTTCCCAACATCGGCGATTAACGAGAAGCGAGCAGAGCTAGCAACTAAAACCGGCCAAGTGCGAGTCGGACTCGCCCATGAAGGGTTCCGTAGCAGCAAGTAACATAATATAAAAGTTCTTGTAGTTCGTTGTAACTTTGTGAAAGTAAATTGCGGTTTTCGATTTATGACGTATTAAAAAAAAACTACTTACTATACTCCATTTGTTTAGGTAATTAAATAAAGGTAAACAAAAAAAACACGTGACTTAGTTAGCCGACTAAACGTAATATCGCTCACTTCGCTTGTCATGCTATGTCACAGTTGTACTCTTCAATTTAGCAACATTATTAACGAATTATAACGTTGCTAAATTGAAGAGTACAACTGTGACGTAGCATGACAACTGAATAGACTGGTATTACGTTTAGTTGGTTAACCACGGCACGTGTTTTTTTTGTTTACCTTTATTTAATTACCTAAACAAATGGAGTATAGATCTCGTTCAAACCAATTTTCGGTGGAAGTTTACATGGTAATGTACATTATATATATTTTTTTAATTTTATCATTCTCTTATTTTAGAAGTTAGCGGGGGGGGGGGGACACACATTTTACCACTTTGGAAGTGTCTCTCACGCAAACTATTCAGTTCAGAAAAAAATGATATTAGAAACCTCAATATCATTTTTGAAGACCTATCCATAGATACCCCACACGTACAGGTTTGATGAAAAAAAAATTTTGGAGTTTCAGTTGTAAGTATGGGGAACCCCAAAATTTATTGTTTCTTTTCTATTTTTGTGTGAAAATCTTACTGCGGTTCACAGAATACATCTACTTACCAAGTTTCAACAGTATAGTTCTTATACAGGGTGTTACGGAAAGGGTATATCAATACAAACGGGTTGAAGAGTGTATCTGGTCTAGAATCTCTGTACAAAATTTCAGCTCAAAAGCATTAACTTTGAAAATGCTTAATATTTTTTTATTTCGACATCACGGCGCTGCACCGGCGCGCGGCGGCGTGATGTGCGTGTACTAGGCGCACAGACACACTACAGATAATGGATAATGACGCTCGTAGTGCGGTGACACGTTTGTTATGATTTCAATTTAATAAACTATTGAAATAAAAAAATATTAAGCATTTTCAAAGTTACTGCTTTTGAGCTGAAATTTTGTACAGAGATGCTAGACCAGATACACTCTTCAACCCGTTTGTATTGATATACCCTTTCCGTAACACCCTGTAGTTTCGGAAAAAAAGTGGCTGTGACATACGGACGGACGGACAGACAGACATGACGAATCCATAAGGGTTCCGTTTTTTGCCATTTGGCTACGGAACCCTAATATATTATGTATCTCTTTTACTTACACGGGACCTACAATCTTTTGTAAGTTTCTTGAGCAAGAAAATCGTTGATAGGTAGCCACTTCGTCGTGGTAAGTGCCGTGCTTCTCGAATCGATGGCTTTTTGTCCGACTAGCTAGTACGTAGCGTCCTGGACAGTTCCGTCGTTTGCGTCATTCACGTACTGGAGGATAGTTGTGCCCGACGACGGGCAGGAGAGAACGCTTAAATAAAAACTCCACGTCTTGAAATATCATATTATTTATCTACTTTTGCGACAAACTCATGGATGACGAGTGCATCAAACATTGGCATTAAATATAAGTGGTGGGTTTTGTCATTTAAAATCATAACTATTCATTATTACACTAACACGTCTAACACCTAATGTCTTGTTTTGCCTTAAAGTGGTTATAAAGCCAAATGAGACTCGGAGTTCAAAGTAGTTATATTATGATAAATCATTCATTCCGGCGCTGTTTCCCGCTTGCTCGTAACATGAGACTCTGGCCGGCTGGCTCTATCAATATCGTTGCAGGGCCTTGCATCCATGGTTCGCCGTCCACTTGCATAGCACAAGATCCTTCCAATTCAATCTGAAATAAGCAAAAAACAATGTTATGGGTAATCAATATTAAATTCAATAGATGATAAGACATACCTAATACATTGTATTTTTGTAACACTATCCAAAGCAATACAATGTTAACATCATTTTGATCCTGCGCAATCGATATCGATTAAATTGCTACGTTTGATACTGTGGTGTTTTCTATTCATATTGTTGCATGTTTTCCAGGTGAAGATACTGTCGATAAACTACTGGATTATCTATTAAATTCTTTCCACAATTACGTGCTAACTCACGCCTTTACTGGCAATATGCATAATTTGCAAGCCTTATTATTGTTTACATTAAGTAAATGTCTTTTTTTACTTTTAAGTATATTAATTACCTTAAGACTAGAAGCCTGTGCAAAACGGTAAGGTTCTGCCAACCCACACTGCAATCTCGCAATGTGGAAAGATGATGAAATTCCAACCACCTGTAATTGAATATTGTATGGTAAATCAACAATAATCTGTGACATCAAAGTTACACACACACACATACACACACACACACACATTCATGCTCGCTCGTGTTTCTGTTTGATGAAACGTTGAATTTGTCTTATCAAGTTATCACAGTCAGTGTTGGACGAAATTTATTTTGATTGCTGAGTAATCACTAATCAGTTAGTCATGACGAATGATTAAATGATTGATTAAGAGCGGGCCCAATGACAGAATAAAATCTGATTTCACCCGCGCGTCTCGCAACACTCGCATTAGTGCGAATAACAACCATGGGTGGCGTGACGACCCACGCAACGAAACTCGGTACTCCATTTCAAGTACAGTGCGTAGTATATGCAGGACATTCAGATAAAAATTGGCCAAGTGCGTGTCGGACCACGCACAATGAAGGGTTCCGTAGTTGAAATGAATTTACCCAAGAACAAACTTAACATTGTAGTTGAAAATCATATTCTCCCATACATGTAAGTTGGTCGACTATTATTCGTAAACTTGTAAAGCCTACTTAGCTGTGATAGTTTTTCTTTTAATTTCGTTATACCGGATGATTTTTTTTACCGGTTCCAAATTTTTACAGGGTGTTCTACCCATGAATATGAACAACTTTCACTATGGGACCAACTTTGAAATCACGAAAAAAAAGTCAGCTGTTTTGGTCAAGTAGGTATTGAACTTTTCTATAAATAGCTGATTTTTTTTCAATCACGTCTAAAGTAGTTGGTAGTGACTGTCAGTCGGAAAATAATACTCCCTGTCCTTGACGAAATCCTTCCTATTCTATGCTATATCCTATGGTGGTCCGGTCGAAGTGGAGGTGCTTGGGGGAGGCCTATGTCTAGCAGTGGACGTCTTTCGGCTGAAATGATGATGATGATGAACAATAATAGTAACCTGTTTAGAAGTGCCTATAACAAACGTTTTATTCTTTCTCTAACATCCTATTACATGCCATAGCCTATTGACATTAATCGGGCACAAATCCAGACTCCGGGCTGCTACTGAGAAATTAATTCTGGAAAAACCCGTAGCCTGACCTGGAAATCGAACCCAGGACCTGCTGTTTAGCAGGTCCGCGCGCGCGACCACTAGACCAACGAGGCAGACATTTTACATTCTCTTTTTATTTTTCTCAAATAAATGTGAGGATCAATTTTGATGTTTCTTTTCAACGTATGAAAACTATGATTTAATGACGAAAAATCTTTAGCCAAAACGTGTGGTTTGTCTAATTGCATAGAATAGTAACAAACAACTATTTTGAAGGCGAGAGTGTTTCTATGAATCCAGGGCGGAGCGAAGGATTCTAGCGTAGAATCCCGACCGCAGCGTGGGGTTCTAAAGTAGAATCCTGAGCGCAGCGAGGGATTCAAAGTACGTCACTCCAGCTTAAAATAGTGTTGCTCCCGAGGTGGAGAGTACTTTTTGTCACCCTCTATGAAAAAATAAGTAAGTGCAACTTATGAATAAGAATAGTACCTACTTACGTTTACTTATTTACATACAATTACTTGAGGAAGACATGCTCATTTTTTATAAAACTAAGTAAAATCCTAATTTGAGTAAAAAATTACGAACGAAGGCAGAATGCGCGTTTTTTTATTTTTTCATTCACTTTTTTTTTTACTTGCGCGTTTTTCTTTATGATAGAGCCTGTTACTTCTTCATACAATGTTCGTGATTGATCTCTTCGTTGATTGTAACTTTTACAGTTTACTAACAATATCCACAATCCAAATTCAAATCACTTTTAGTCCCTAGGGATTAAAGAGCTATTTTAGTCCCTGTTTACGATGAATACACTAGCTCTTTTTGAATAGATGTGGTAAAAATAAATTTTATACCTCAAGTTTCCCGTCGTGAATGCTCTGTTCATCCACGTCTCCTTCATTGCCCATACCTACAATATAAACAGATGGTGTTAATTAATTTGATTACGTTTTTCCACTGACCTCTAATAAACAAGTACGCTGTACTAAATATACTATACGAAATGACAGTTTGTTGTTTTTTGTGCCAATTCAAAGCGAGGTTCTCAGGAATTAAAATTCAAATAAATAAAGTTGTGAATTGATCCTATATTGATATTGATGTCGATAATTTGTCGATAATTTTCTTCAGACAGTGAGTAATTTTAAATTTACGTCTTTCAAATAGAAAATTAATGTTGCCAGAAATTTCTGCAAATTGATTAGCTAAAACAAATTAGCAAAAAATAGTTTCGAATTCAAAAGATAAATATTATACAGGCTGAAAGGGGTTTGAAGGTTTTGGCCCTAAAATCAGCCGCCATTTTGATTTTTTTTCAGAATCGCGGTGCACAACAAAAGTTATATATTTAGAAAGAGGACACTTATACAAACAAAAAATGTAATTAACATAATATCCTAAAGCGTCAGGTTTCAGAGTTATTCACCGAAATATAAGTCGAAAACAATTAAGATTTTTTTGTTTTTTTTTCTTCCAGGTAAGCATATTGAACTATTGAGGTAACAGAAACGTTATGAAACCTTTATGGAGAAGAAACAAATGAAGAATAGACATTATTTTAATAAATAATTAAACACGGCAATTTATAGTTCGTTTTTTTAATCCCAGAGACTAATCTGACAAGTGTAATGTCAAACTTCTGTACTAGAAAAAACGAAAACACAAAAGACTTAAATGTCAGATACTCTCTGGGATTAAAAAAAGGATCAATAAATTGCCGTGTTTAATTATTTATTAAAAAAATATCTATTCTTCATTTGTTCCTTCTCCATAAAGGTTTTATAACGTTTCTATTACCTCAATAGTTCAATATGGTTACCTGTAGGGGAAAAAAACAAAAAAATCCTTGTTGTTTTCGACTTATATTTCGGTGAATAACTCCGAAACCTGACGCTTTAGGATATTATGTTAATTACATTTTTTGTTTGTATAAGTGTCCTCTATCTAAATATATAACTTTTGTTGTGCACCGCGATTCTGAAAAAAAATCAAAATGGCGACCGACCTTAGGGCCACCCTCCATACAAAAATCTTCTAACCCCTTTGTATCACTGTTTTCCTCTTAAGGGGTCATTGTACTCATCATTATGAACAACTTTTACTATGCATAACTCGTCAAAATGTAGGGAACAGCAAATTTTTTTTTCGCGATTTCATGTTTGGTCCCATAGTAAAAGTTGTTCATAATGGTGAGAACAATGACCCCTTAAGAGGAAAACGGTGATTTATCATCCTGTATGTTGTACGGTTCCAACACTTGCAAAGTTGTTGTTGTTGATGTTGTGGTTCAGGTTGAAGCGCGTAGAGAAAAGATAACTTAGTTCCCGTTAGGTTTATTACGTGTAAATAGTGTTTACAAGTAAAACTGTTGGCGATTCCTTTCTCTAATGTTATTCACCGCGTAGCAATAATCGCACTCGCTGATTTGTTGTAAGGTAATTTATATTTATAGTAATAAAATGACGCACGTCTGGTGCAAGCCACCGCGTCAGCAAAACATATACAGTTTAAGACTGTACATATGGAATGTTTACTTGTTTCCGAAGTAAACACCTAACATCGAAATAAAACTTGCCATCTACAATGTACTGTATACTTTAGCATTTTTATTTTAATTAAATACTTAATTTCATATTTCCCACCGACTCAACTAAGCAGTTATAGCTCAACTATAGTAGTTATTAGGCAAAATTTTAAACCTATCCTATTTAAAGCTCACTGATCTGACCATCATGCGCTATAACTTTACTAGGACACTATCCACTAGTTTATAGCTTGCGATCTTATCGCGCCCTAATGCATTTTCAGTTAACCTTTGCAGCAATTATTCTATTAAGTACTTAAAAATGAAGCATAAAAATAACTGGGAGTGATTCGATTTTTCCTCTTAAGTAATAAATTACTCTCAGTGGTTAGGACGATCGATAAAGTTAATAAAAGTATTCTTTTTATCTAATGATATGTCCCATTTCTAATATTAGTTCCATGGACCCTCACGTTGCTATCAGCGCCAAAATGGCGAAAATCAAATGTATTCAGTTTGTGATCGATAGTATGTAGTCCAGCGTACTTGTATAATACAGGTCAGTGCGTTTTTCCAATTGGCAGGTCAGTGTCAGGTTGTATGTTGATGAAAATACGATTCACGACCGTAACAAATACAGTTTTGCAAAGAAAAGTATTTGACGTTCAAAAGTGCCTATCTATATATATAAAAATGAAACCCGTTTTCCGTTGTCACGACATAACATGAAAACGGCTGGACCGATTTCGATGAAATTTGGTATAGAGATAGTTTGAGTCCCGGGAAAGGACATAGGATAGTTTTTATCCCGATATTCCCACGGGATCAACATTTACGCGGGTGAAACCGCGGGGCGCAGCTAGTTTGAAATAAATGATTTGACTTTGACTTCAACTTTGCGGTTTGGGTTCCCGAAGCGCATACTTTTTTTTAGATAGGTAGTCGATAATTCCATTGTCACCAAGTTCATTATTAACTCCACAATTTTGTGTGGCTTTGTAAAGGCTGAATAAAACACGCTCAATCTTATTTGCACAAATTGCAATTTGCATAAGCAAGCATGTAAAATATACAGGGTGAATTTTCCAAGTGGGCGTGGATGGCCAAATTCTAAACTATAAGGAATAGCGAAAAGTACTCAAAGGAGTCGCGGGCTCGAATTTGATGAAAACTAAAACTGCATCATTGGATTTTTGAAAAATCAATATTTCTAGCAAAGAATCGAACCTGTTGATTTTGAAAAAAAAAAAAAACATACTGTATTATTACACCATTCGATAGTGTCCCTAATAAGGATCAAATTCTGGGAAGTAATGACATATTACGGCAAACTTAAGGAAAATTTTGAATCTTAATAAACTGCTTCTTATTTTAAAGTAGGTATTCATACTGCAGCATTAGTAGTTACTGCATGATGATTATTTTCGCCATTCGTCCTTCTTCAATATTATAATCAACCTCTTTTTGTACTGGCCCTATCAAAAACCTTTATTTTTATAATATTTTTTAAATAATTTCTTTTACGTCAGATGAGATTTTTTCCTGGTGACATACTTGACTTGTCTCAATTTTCTCTCATTAGACGTCCGGAATTTTTATTTATTGTGAAAGAAACACCCAAATTTATTGAATAAAACAACAAATCATAATTTATTGGATCGTGCATGTTCATCGTGCTATTAATCATTTGATTCGGGGTATGTATTTTTATCTTTTTGGCCTTTCATAGCCTTTCGTCATGTTTCAATATATTAATCCCATCCGTTCTGTGCTAAAGGTTTCCCCACATCTTCGACGGAAGACTACCTACATTTCACGTTTTGATTGAATCCTATTTGATTGAATCCCATTGTCTGATAGAAGTCCGAATTTTCTGCGAGCCGATTTATTCGGCTCCATCCACCCACCCAGACATCTTATATTTGGACTCCTGACCAGCTGGCTGCTTTTTGACCACGCGAGCCACCGGCCGCGCTCCGCAAGTATTCCAGGACCAAGATCGATTCCCCAATTACCTTTTTTTACCCTGTAGCTATAGACCTTATATTTTTTTTTTTTCTTTAACGCTGTAGCAGGTTGGTATCCTTTTGAGGACTTATTTTCAACCACGTTGGCGTGGATCGGTATTGATTGCAATCGATATTAGACTCGTCGCGTCGTATTGAAAATCTAAATTTTATTTTTTTGATACTAAAACCTAAATGTAAAATGTAATGCAATAGTTTCTTATTATTTAAAACCCATGTGACAAGTTTTCATATTTAGTTTTCTTTTTTGTATTTTTATTTTTTTTCTATTTGTGTTTTCGATTTTTTTAAACAAAAATTAAACGTGTTTGTCGGTGAAGTGTCTTTCCATTACATTTCGCTACAAAATGGCGCCCGAAGTAAAAGTAAGTACTTTTATTGATTCTTATTACTAAATTATCTTTTTTTTGCTGTCGTGTTGATTGCTCTTTCTGAGCAAATTTAATCTTCCATTTCTGTATTCATGTTTACAGGTACCAGAATAGAGGATTTTTTTTTCTCGTTCCGTCAAACTAGATTGTTTTGTTGCCATAGTTACCAGGGAATATACTGTGATTGACAACGTCTGCTAACCCTTCCATTGCTGATTGATTGCATTATTGTAATGTGCTGTGTTGTGATGCAATATAAAATAATAATAACTTTGTAGAACCTTAAAACATATAAAACGCTTTTATTTCTTCCCTATAAATACATATTTTTCCTGGGTTTTATTCCACTCCTTAGTTAGAAGTAGTTAGCATCCTGTAGTGTGTGATTGGTGTGTGAATGTTGTAGACTTCGTGGCTAAGGTAAGCTTTTTTTTGCACGGCTGATTGCTAGATTCTATTTGTTTTTGCTTTGATTCTAGCCCAGCTGTACGTTGTCTTTGGTGCAGTTGGTTTCCTAGTTTCTATTTGTTTTTGCTTTGATTCTAGCCCAGCTGTACGTTGTCTTTGGTGCAGTTGGTTTCCTAGTTTCTATTTGTTTTTGCCAAAGAGATTTAAGATAGGTACAATAGAGAGGCTATGCAAAGAAATGTCATACAAAAACTGTGATCCCATGTCTCACTGACGCCATCTAGGATAATATAGCAGAATTTGAGCGGCATAATACAGCAAACATGAATTAAATTTGTCAAAATATATTCAGCTATCGCTCGGTAGGTGGCCAGTGTGGCCAGTGTTGCCAGATCCGATTTTCAATCCATGGATTAAGGTAAATAAAAAAATATCGAAAACTTGTCTCAGAAATAAAAAAATATTTTATTCGCTACTATTCATTGTCCGTGTCACCATCTATGATAGGGTATCAGTTTCAGTGTGTGTTTTTATGTAAGTAGATAATGTACATGTTAAAAATTACTAAAATTAATCGATTATTTGGTTAAAAATTTCGTTAAAAAGTGGTAACACTTATGCTGTCATTTTACTGCAGCAATAGTAAGGCTACTCAGCAATAGATGGCGTTTATTACAAAATTAGGAAATTTTCTAGATCTATTATGAAAATTATTTGATTCAAATTACTCAGTAAATATAAATAATGCATACGAAAATAAACTGAAGCTAGATCCAGTCGTTCTACCACAACGAGACTTGCAATAACGCAATGCGCAACTCGGCATATTTCTTTTTAAATAAATTTTTTTTAGTGGACACGATTGCGTCGATGCGACTTGACGCGCAGGCGTACGTCACTAAACTGAGAGACTTGAGACCACTAGGTACAAGGTATCGGATCACGATTTTGTTCGCAATGTCCCGTCTATTGTACATATAAAATTTTAATGTCTTTGGTTTTTGCTTTGATTCTAGCCCAGCTGTACGTTGTCATTGGTGCAGTTGGTTTCCTAGTTTCTATCTGTTTTTTTTTTTCTTTGAATTCTTAGCTCAGCCGTTCCTGTGATGTCACGTTGTCGTACCATTCCTATATCAGCCATAGTACACGATACCTAACACTTTCCTATAACGTGGTAGGTATGTGACCCGTATATTTGCTGGTTTTTTCTTTACTATGGCAGTTGAAGGTTAAATTTTTTTTTTGGTTGCCTGACTGCCTAGGTTTGCTTTTGATCATGATTTCAGCCTTGCTATTCGTTTAGTGTTGGTTTGTTAGGGTCTGATGGCTTTTTATTCTCAACTATTTTTTCCTCTTTGCTGTTATTTTGGCGTTCAGTTCCCTATCAGACTATTCACTAAATTTCTAACTCTTTCTAAATACATTCATACTAGCATATTTGCCTATTTAATTTTGGTTTTGTCCTTATTGCATCCTAACATAGCAGATGAAGGTTATTCCTATCTCTATACGTTAAAAACTTTTTAAAACATTAACTTTCTAAAATCGGTCTTTGGGCATGTTTTTCATTTTGCAAAATGCTTTCTAACTCTAAAACCCGTGGACCGATTTACTTAATTCAAACGTGAATATTCGTTTTAAACGTTATCCTCTCATATGACACTAAAATCACGTAAATATTTCTATAAACAAAAAACCTCGTTTTCAAGTTACGTAATTATCCCATCATTTTTATTAATACATTTTCTCAAAATGTCTACTTTGATTATTCCTATCAGATTCTAATACGAAAGAATAATAAAACCATCCTTATTTTGAGTCTGATTCCCTTTTTTTAACCGACTTCGAAGAAGGAGGTTCTGATTTTTTTTTTTAATTTTCGAGTTCCTATATCTATTCTCAGTGACAACGATAGGGAAGCCCTTATGCGTTCCTATCCGTGCGTATGGTCAGACTCTAAGCGTCAATTTAGCTGAAAGTCGGGCTCAAACACGCGTAGAATCATTCTTCCCTTGTCGAGTTTTATGCGAAAGTTGCTGATAATCTTTCTATGGCTTTCCTCCGTAATTCACGAGCTTATAATACGCATCGTTCAGCCGTCACGCTGAATGTTGGTGATACTGTATGGAGAAGGAATTTTTCCAGATCTTCTGGTGATGATTATTTTTCGGGAAAGCTAGCTCCTCGTTTTATTAAATGCCGTGTGACCAGGGTTATTTCTAGGACCACTTATGAACTTCATGATTTTGATTCTGTCCACTCTGGAAGATATCATATCAAAGATATTCTTAAATACACACATCAAAAGTGTCTAGGGATCAAGCATTTTTATGCGGATTTCTTGAGATTGAGATGTGGCTTTGTAATAAATTTATGATTTTATAAATTTATATGGATCCTTTTTGGTGCATTTCATAATTTGAATCAGGAACTGTGAATCAAATTCGAGTAAAAGATGAAAATCAGCTGTCAATATTTTCCCTATAAAAACATACAACGCATTGAAGACATTATTAGTGCTACTGTTTCCCTACTACTGATTAAAACCAACGTTATTATGGAGCGGCGACGTCATTTAAGCAGGGAAGAAATGCTCAGAGCCGTGGGAATGATAGAAGCTGGTTCCCGGCAACGTACTGTGGCTTTAGCTCTGAATACAAGTCAGAGTGTTATCAGTCGACTTTGGACACGTTACCGAAGCACTGGTACCGTGGCTGAGCGCCATGGAGGACGGTATCGCTGCACCACACGGAGACAAGACCGATACATTCAAATCTTAACTCGAAGAGCTCCAACAATAACCGCCATGATGTTAGCCGTGAGGCTTCATCACTCTTCAGGGAACTTAATTAGCGACCAAACAGTCAGAAACCGCTTGCATGAAGTGAACCTTCATTCCCGAAGACCGCTACGGGTACCACCTATAGCAATGCACAATCGTAGGATTCGATATCAATGGGCTCTTGAACACAGAAATTGGGCAGAAGAACAATGGCGTTTCGTGTGCTTTTCTGATGAGTCTCGTTTTGGTATGAGACCGGATACAAGACGTATACGACACTGGAGAACCCCTGGACGCCAACAGCGATTAAAATCCTGCCAGGAAGTCCATCCTTATAGTGGTGGAACCATCATGGTATGGGCGGGTATTTGGATCGGCGGAAGAAGTGCCTCTACAAGTGCAAATCGGTCCCTTATTTCAGTTAATGCATGATAATGCACGACCGCACACCGCAAGAGTTGTAAGACAGACTCTCGCCGCAGCTAACATCAATGTCCTGCCCTGGCCTGCTCAGTCGCCAGACTTGAACCCGATTGAGCATGCATGGGATATGCTACAGAGAAGAGCTCTGCCGAATATGGAGGGTATCCAGTCGCAAGAAGACCTTTTTTTGTTGTTGCAACGAACGTGGGCGGCCATTCCACAGCGTGATTTGGATGAACTCATTTTGAGTATGCCAAACCGATGTTCTTGTGTTGTTAGTGTTCGCGGTAGAAACACGGATTATTAATTGTTTAAGTTACCCATTAAAATTTTAAAGAAAACTGTTATTTCAGTCTTTTTTTCGAACTTTTGTGTTAGTGGTTCAAATGTCAAAAATCCCTTTATTAGGAAAATGGCAAATTTCTTTATTAATGCAAAGGTGACTTGGTTTATCGTTACTGTGACAAACGAAAACACTTTATTTGATGAATCCTTAAGGTGAATGCGCAGTGGTAGCCCGCGAAATTCAAATTTTCTTACGTTTTTTGCAATTTTCAGGTCAGTGTCAGGTTTTATCTTGATCAAAATTTGATTCGCGACTATAACAGGTACGTATTCACAGAATTATAATCATCAGAATCATTAATACATCTTTCTAAGTTAGATTTCTACCATAAACACTTTTCCATACGAGATTTGTTCTTAACGGTAGAAATCTAACTTAAAGAGATATATTAATGATTCTAATGACTATAATTCTGTAAATGCATGTCTATTATAGTCGCGAATCAAATTTTGATCAAGATACAACCTGACACTGACCTGCAAATTGCTAAAAACGTAAGAAAATTTGAATTTCGCGGTCTACCACTGCGCATTCACCTTAAAGAAAATTTTAATGGAGAAAAGTTATTGCAAAAATAACTAATAATAATAATATAATAAATTTGAATCAAATAATTTTCATAATAGATCTAGAAAATTTCCTAATTTTGTAATAAACGCCATCTATTGCTGAGTAGCCTTACTATTGCTGCAGTAAAATGACAGCATAAGTGTTACCACTTTTTAACGAAATTTTTAACCAAATAATCGATTAATTTTAGTAATTTTTAACATGTACATTATCTACTTACATAAAAACACACACTGAAACTGATACCCTATCATAGATGGTGACACGGACAATGAATAGTAGCGAATAAAATATTTTTTTATTTCTGAGACAAGTTTTCGATATTTTTTTATTTACCTTAATCCATGGATTGAAAATCGGATCTGGCAACACTGGCCACACTGGCCACCTACCGAGCGATAGCTGAATATATTTTGACAAATTTAATTCATGTTTGCTGTATTATGCCGCTCAAATTCTGCTATATTATCCTAGATGGCGTCAGTGAGACATGGGATCACAGTTTTTGTATGACATTTCTTTGCATAGCCTCTCTATTGTACCTATCTTAAATCTCTTTGGCAAAAACAAATAGAAACTAGGAAACCAACTGCACCAAAGACAACGTACAGCTGGGCTAGAATCAAAGCAAAAACAAATAGAAACTAGGAAACCAACTGCACCAAAGACAACGTACAGCTGGGCTAGAATCAAAGCAAAAACAAATAGAATCTAGCAATCAGCCGTGCAAAAAAAAGCTTACCTTAGCCACGAAGTCTACAACATTCACACACCAATCACACACTACAGGATGCTAACTACTTCTAACTAAGGAGTGGAATAAAACCCAGGAAAAATATGTATTTATAGGGAAGAAATAAAAGCGTTTTATATGTTTTAAGGTTCTACAAAGTTATTATTATTTTATATTGCATCACAACACAGCACATTACAATAATGCAATCAATCAGCAATGGAAGGGTTAGCAGACGTTGTCAATCACAGTATATTCCCTGGTAACTATGGCAACAAAACAATCTTGTTTGACGGAACGAGAAAAAAAAATCCTCTATTCTGGTACCTGTAAACATGAATACAGAAATGGAAGATTAAATTTGCTCAGAAAGAGCAATCAACACGACAGCAAAAAAAAGATAATTTAGTAATAAGAATCAATAAAAGTACTTACTTTTACTTCGGGCGCCATTTTGTAGCGAAATGTAATGGAAAGACACTTCACCGACAAACACGTTTAATTTTTGTTTAAAAAAATCGAAAACACAAATAGAAAAAAAATAAAAATACAAAAAAGAAAACTAAATATGAAAACTTGTCACATGGGTTTTAAATAATAAGAAACTATTGCATTACATTTTACATTTAGGTTTTAGTATCAAAAAAATAAAATTTAGATTTTCAATACGACGCGACGAGTCTCGATTGCAATCAATACCGATCCACGCCAACGTGGTTGAAAATAAGTCCTCAAAAGGATACCAACCTGCTACAGCGTTAAAGAAAAAAAAAAAATATAAGGTCTATAGCTACAGGGTAAAAAAAGGTAATTGGGGAATCGATCTTGGTCCTGGAATACTTGCGGAGCGCGGCCGGTGGCTCGCGTGGTCAAAAAGCAGCCAGCTGGTCAGGAGTCCAAATATAAGATGTCTGGGTGGGTGGATGGAGCCGAATAAATCGGCTCGCAGAAAATTCGGACTTCTATCAGACAATGGGATTCAATCAAATAGGATTCAATCAAAACGTGAAATGTAGGTAGTCTTCCGTCGAAGATGTGGGGAAACCTTTAGCACAGAACGGATGGGATTAATATATTGAAACATGACGAAAGGCTATGAAAGGCCAAAAAGATAAAAATACATACCCCGAATCAAATGATTAATAGCACGATGAACATGCACGATCCAATAAATTATGATTTGTTGTTTTATTCAATAAATTTGGGTGTTTCTTTCACAATAAATAAAAATTCCGGACGTCTAATGAGAGAAAATTGAGACAAGTCAAGTATGTCACCAGGAAAAAATCTCATCTGACGTAAAAGAAATTATTTAAAAAATATTATAAAAATAAAGGTTTTTGATAGGGCCAGTACAAAAAGAGGTTGATTATAATATTGAAGAAGGACGAATGGCGAAAATAATCATCATGCAGTAACTACTAATGCTGCAGTATGAATACCTACTTTAAAATAAGAAGCAGTTTATTAAGATTCAAAATTTTCCTTAAGTTTGCCGTAATATGTCATTACTTCCCAGAATTTGATCCTTATTAGGGACACTATCGAATGGTGTAATAATACAGTATGTTTTTTTTTTTTTTCAAAATCAACAGGTTCGATTCTTTGCTAGAAATATTGATTTTTCAAAAATCCAATGATGCAGTTTTAGTTTTCATCAAATTCGAGCCCGCGACTCCTTTGAGTACTTTTCGCTATTCCTTATAGTTTAGAATTTGGCCATCCACGCCCACTTGGAAAATTCACCCTGTATATTTTACATGCTTGCTTATGCAAATTGCAATTTGTGCAAATAAGATTGAGCGTGTTTTATTCAGCCTTTACAAAGCCACACAAAATTGTGGAGTTAATAATGAACTTGGTGACAATGGAATTATCGACTACCTATCTAAAAAAAAGTATGCGCTTCGGGAACCCAAACCGCAAAGTTGAAGTCAAAGTCAAATCATTTATTTCAAACTAGCTGCGCCCCGCGGTTTCACCCGCGTAAATGTCGATCCCGTGGGAATATCGGGATAAAAACTATCCTATGTCCTTTCCCGGGACTCAAACTATCTCTATACCAAATTTCATCGAAATCGGTCCAGCCGTTTTCATGTTATGTCGTGACAACGGAAAACGGGTTTCATTTTTATATATATAGATAGGCACTTTTGAACGTCAAATACTTTTCTTTGCAAAACTGTATTTGTTACGGTCGTGAATCGTATTTTCATCAACATACAACCTGACACTGACCTGCCAATTGGAAAAACGCACTGACCTGTATTATACAAGTACGCTGGACTACATACTATCGATCACAAACTGAATACATTTGATTTTCGCCATTTTGGCGCTGATAGCAACGTGAGGGTCCATGGAACTAATATTAGAAATGGGACATATCATTAGATAAAAAGAATACTTTTATTAACTTTATCGATCGTCCTAACCACTGAGAGTAATTTATTACTTAAGAGGAAAAATCGAATCACTCCCAGTTATTTTTATGCTTCATTTTTAAGTACTTAATAGAATAATTGCTGCAAAGGTTAACTGAAAATGCATTAGGGCGCGATAAGATCGCAAGCTATAAACTAGTGGATAGTGTCCTAGTAAAGTTATAGCGCATGATGGTCAGATCAGTGAGCTTTAAATAGGATAGGTTTAAAATTTTGCCTAATAACTACTATACGAAGACCGCCCTCCAAGGGGCTGTCCAGCGGGCCAAGGATACGGCCCGCGAAGAGATGGTGGAGACTCTGAACAGAGATCCATGGGGGCGCCCTTACAAAATGGTGCGGAATAAACTCCGCACCTGGGCCCCCCCGCTGACGCAGAGTCTCCGCCCACAGCTCGTGGAGGAGGTGGTGAGCACTCTGTTCCCTTCACGGGGGGAGCATACTCCCCCGCCCATGGCTCCGCCACTTGCGGTGCCCGAAGCGGACCATGAAGACGACGACGACGACATCCCTGAAGTGACCGGGGTAGATCTGAGAGCGGCGGTAGGCAGGCTGAAGGCCAAAAATACCGCCCCAGGACCCGACGGCTTGCCGGGTAAAGTCTGGGTCCTGGCCTCGAGGGCTCTCGGGCCTCGACTAGAGGCGCTCTTAAGCGCATGCATGGAGAGGGGCCAGTTTCCACTCCGTTGGAAGACGGGGAAGCTGGTCCTCATTCAGAAGCCAGGGCGCCCTGCGGACTCTCCGTCCGCATACCGGCCCATAGTGCTGCTCGACGAGGTCGGCAAGCTCTTTGAGAGAGTGATTGCAGGCCGCCTCGTCGGGCACCTAGTGAGGACGGGGCCGGATCTTGCGGATAGCCAGTTTGGCTTCCGCAAGGGGCGCTCGACAGTGGACGCCATCATGCGCGTGAGAGCCCTCACGACGGGGGACGCGGTGACCCGGGGTGGGGTCGTCGTGGCGGTGTCACTCGACATCGCCAACGCGTTTAACACCCTGCCCTGGAGCTGTATTGGGGAGGCACTCCGGTATCACCGGGTGCCGACCTACCTCCGTCGAGTAGTTGGGGCGTATTTGACGGACAGAGCCGTCATCTACCCTAGTCGCAACGGGGAATGGAACCGGCGAGAGATGTCGTGCGGTGTCCCACAGGGATCGGTTCTGGGGCCGCTCCTGTGGGACATCGGTTACGACTGGGTGCTGCGAGCCGACCTCCCTGATGGCGTCAGCGTGGTTTGCTACGCTGACGACACGCTAGTCCTGGCGCAAGGGAGGTCGCATCAGGCGGCGGCCGACGCGATGACACGCGGAGTTGCGATAGTCGTGGAAAGAATCCGGCGGTTGGGTCTCGAGGTGGCATTGCACAAGTCCGAGGCCATGTCTTTCCATGGGCCTCGGAACGGGCCACCATCGGGATCCCAACTAACGGTGGGAGGGGTTCACATCGGCGTCGAGGCAACGATGAGATACCTGGGTCTCGTCCTCGACAGCCGGTGGAACTTCGTCGAACACTTCCGACGTTTGGCCCCCAAACTGGAAAGGACCGGGGCCGCCTTCAAGCGGCTCCTGCCCAACCTGGGGGGGCCAAACACCTCCTGCCGGAGGCTTTACGCGGGGGTCGTGCGGTCCATGGCCCTATACGGGGCCCCGGTGTGGGCGCGTTCTCTGCGGCGGCGAGCCGCCCACTATCTGAACGCGCCCCAAAAGGTGGTAGCCGTAAGGCTGATCCGGGGGTACCGCACGATCTCGGGCGAGGCGGCAAGCCTCCTTGCCGGACTGCCGCCATGGGATCTGGAGGCGATAGTCCTAGCGCGCCTGTATGAGTGGCGCGCGGAGGCACTGAGCCGGGGGGAAACTCCGCTTCCGCGGCAAATCGCGGCGGAGCGGACAGACCTCCGGCGCGATCTCATGGTGGCATGGAAGGAGCGACTTTCGCAACCCAGCGCAGGGCACGCCACGATAGTGGCGATAAGACCCCTCTTTGAGGAGTGGCTAGAGAGGCGTCACGGCGTCCTCACCTATCGCCTGACGCAGGTCCTCACCGGACACGGATGTTTTGGGAGGTTCCTGCACATCATCAGGCGGGAGGAGACGCCCGGGTGTCACCACTGCGAGGATCGCCCAGAGGACACGGTGGAGCATACGGTGGAGGTCTGCCCCGCATGGGCGGAGCACCGCCGTGCCCTCGTAGAGGCGATCGACAGCGGCGGCGACCTCTCGCGTCCGGCCCTGGTTCAAGCCATGGTCCGGGGCGAGAGGGAGTGGGAGGCGGTCACCTCCTTCTGCGAAGCAGTCATGCTAGCGAAGGAGGTGGCGGAACGGCTGAGGGAGAGAGCCTCACACCCCAGCCGCCGCGGTAGACGCTCCGGGCGTCGGGAGCCGCGTGACGACTCCCGGCCACCGTAGGCGCGCGCCTGCGGACGGAGAGTAATGGGTAGCTCACCGTCCGATCAGGACCAGGCCCGTGCCGGACGGCGCGTACGTGTTCCACGCGCGCCTCAAAGAGATGTCAGCATAAAGGAAGGGGCCTGCCAGGGCCGAAGCCTGCCGGGGGTGCGGGATTGTCCGAAAGGGTTACCGCTACCCCGGAACATAAAGGGCTAAGGAAGGAACACGGATGGGTTTTAGTCAGTAAGAGTCTGACACTCCCTTCGCTCCACCCAGAGCGCACAGTGGAACGAATGTATGGGAGCGGTTGGACGTAGACATGTCCGAAAAAAAAGAGTAAAATTATGCCAAACTAATGATGCCATCTTATTCGATTACTTAATGCCTTCATAACTTGTGGTGATGAATTTCTTCATAACTCCCATATTTCGGGAGTAATTTGAGAAAATGTGAAATTTTACTATGAAAATGAGTGTATCGAGCTCTCTCCCTCCTGATTCCGGGCTTGTTTCAAGTAGCGGTCTCTAATATCATAATGCTTATACTAAGAGCTATATTTAATACTAAGACACATAGTGCGCCAAATGTGCACTTTCTGGGATAAAGAGTGATGTTTATTTTATAACACAATTTTTTTATTTTTTGTTTATTTTGTTGATTAAAACCGTTTTTCTAAAGGTTTACCTTATTACAATAACATTTCTGAGCAGCCAATTAGAGAAGATATAAGCTAATTAGGATATATAATTAGGGACTTAAGGTTTACATATAAAACTGATGCACTAATGATTACTGATAAGAACATTGCTATTATTTAATTACTAAATGGCTCTTAATACACTAATTTAGCATGCATCATTTACTAATTATCACAATAACTAATTACCTTGCAATATTTAACAAAGGATACCTGGGATACCTGGATTTTATATAAATAGGTCACTATTAGTAACTTTAAAATCAGTGTTGATTTACACCTCGTTGTATCCAAGCTAATCTCGCAATGTATTTTCCAAATTTTAATACAAATCTTGATATTCACGTTGCTTTATGCGCACGCGCACATAAAGATTTACGCGACTTTAACTATTTGTTCAGTGTTTTAAAAGATAACAGTTGTGTTCAGTTATGTGAAAGTGCTGAAACAAGTTTAAAAGACTGGTGTCGTCGATTTTGCTACCGCATTTATGCAAAATGGACACAGTCTGGAAGAAGCACAGATAAGTTTCGGAAGAAACATGAGATTTGGCTACAGGCTGCAATTCAATGGCCGGAATTACAGAATGAAAATATGGAACCTTCTACAGAAAATATAAGTGACGTCATCGAGCCCATAATTTCTCCTGCTAAATCTGATGCTTCAACTTGTACACATCCTAGTCCTCGTAAATCTTTTGAGGACCTTAGTAACCGGCAAAAAAGAAGACGCACTGAAGATAGTCTTTCATGCAGCAGTAGCAGCGCTGAAATTATGTTTTCGGCCGAAAGGGCGCTTCAAAAGGCAGGACAAAGCGATACAGCTTATGTTATGAAATACTTGACGGAGAATCCAGAAGAGGCCTCAAAAATCAAAGCCTTCATTGAAGGTAAATCAATTCAGGTACGGGAAATATCCCCTTTGAAGGCATTGGCTCTTTATGTATCGATGAACTTATCGAAATGGCGCTATAACACTCTTCGGGATTTCAACACTCAAGAAGGAGCTCTTCAATACCCGAGTTACTACATGTTGGTTAAAGAAAAAATTAAGTGCTATCCGGCCAAAGAAGATCTCACAGTTACAGAGAGCTCTGCAAAAATCAAATTACAAGCCTTGATGGATTTAACCTCAAGAAGACTTATTAGGTCGTTAGAAACCCCTGTTGATCCCAATCAACAGCTCGTATTGACCAGCAAATGGGGTTTTGACGGATCATCTAGCCAAAGCATTTATCATCAAAGGACGAGTGAAGATGAGCAAATCGATCTTGCTAGTAATTTTATGATTAGTCTTGTACCACTGCGGCTCGTCTCAAAAGGTGTAACAATTTGGGAAAACGAGCGACCATCTTCCACTTCATTTTGCCGGCCAATATTGTTTAAGTTTATAAAGGAAACCAAAGAAAATGTGCAGAGAGAGATGGCTGAAATCGAAGCAGAGATTGAAGCCTTAACTCCATCCACCATCACTGATGGAATTAGTGTCAAACACCAACTGCTGTTGACAATGATTGATGGTAAAATTCATTCCATTATATCCAATACAGCAGCTTCAGTGTGTGACATATGCAAGGCTTGTCCTAAAGAAATGAATAATTTAGAGTTAATCAAAGATAAACACGCAAACGAGGACATGTATAAATATGGCTTAAGCACCCTTCACGCTTGGATTCGCTCAATGGAATGCTTATTACACATTTCCTACAAATTAGACATAAAATCATGGCAAGTAAGGGGTGATATAGCAAAAAGGCAAGTTGATGACAGGAAGAAAAGAGTTCAAGAGGCTGTAAGAAGAGAAACGGGCTTACTTCTCGATGTTGTGAAACAAGGCAGTGGATCCACCAACAATGGCAACTCGGCAAGGAGATTTTTTGAAAACTACACTAAATCTGCTGAACTGACCGGAATAGATGCTATGCTTTTAAGAAAAATCTGTGTGATCTTGCAGTGTATTTCATCAGGAGAGAAGATCAACGTAACTAAATTCCGAGAGTTCTGCTTTGATACTGCTAAGCTTTACGTGGAGTTATACCCATGGTATTATATGCCTTCTTCACTTCATAAAATTTTAATGCATGGGCCAGACATAGTTCAGAACATGTCAATTGTGCCCATTGGTTTTCTATCCGAAGAGGCATCTGAGGCTAGAAATAAAGATTTTAGAAAATATAGAGAGGGGCATTCTCGAAAGCATAGCAGTATCTCATGCAATGAAGATATTATGCACAATCTTTTACTGTCTTCTGATCCACTTGTTACAAGTATCCGTCCAAAAGGAAATAAGTTTGTAAAAAAATCTTCTTTTAAGGAATTTTATGAGCTTACGGATTCTGAGAAAAGTGATATCGAATTTGTTAACATAAATGATTTAGCGGACATCGATTCTGAATTTGAATTAATTGATGATGATGATGATGACGAAGATAATTAAATGATGTTATTGTTTTAAAATGTGTAACTTAGTAAATTAGAGCTTACATCTTAATTATTTATTGTACTTTTAATGAAACTAGGTAATTTATTATCAACTTACTTAAAAGTCATACTCTCATCAGTTCTTGTGAATATTTTTGTTAATATATATTTCTGTATATATATAATATATTTATAGACCTCTTAATAAGTCTGTCTGCGGTTTAAAGTAAATACAAATGGGGAAAAAACGTTTTTTTTTTTTAAATTTTCATTTCCTTTTATCCCAGAAAGTGCACATTTGGCGCACTATGTGTCTTAGTATTAAATATAGCTCTTAGTAATAGCATTACGATATTAGAGACCGCTACTTGAAACAAGCCCGGAATCAGGAGGGAGAGAGCTCGATACACTCATTTTCATAGTAAAATTTCACATTTTCTCAAATTACTCCCGAAATATGGGAGTTATGAAGAAATTCATCACCACAAGTTATGAAGGCATTAAGTAATCGAATAAGATGGCATCATTAGTTTGGCATAATTTTACTCTTTTTTTTCGGACATGTCTACGTCCAACCGCTCCCATACATTCGTTCCACTGTGGAGCGGGAGGGGTCATTTGATGATTTCCCATCCATAAAAAAAAAAAAAAAAAAAAAAGGCGACATAAAATCGCTTTTTATGTTCTAGTGCATAATTTTTTTTTTTTTTCTGAGACTAAGGTAATCAGGCCCAACAGCCACACGCACAATAAAACTTCGCAGATTAAAGTCGTGATTTATTTCATTTTCTTTAATTTATACAACTTCCGTGTCTTCTATCGTTAACTAGCTGCGCCCCGCGGTTTCACCCGCGTAAATGTCGATCCCGTGGGAATATCGGGATAAAAACTATCCTATGTCCTTTCCCGGGACTCAAACTATCTCTATACCAAATTTCATCGAAATCGGTCCAGCCGTTTTCATGTTATGTCGTGACAACGGAAAACGGGTTTCATTTTTATATATATAGATTTAATAAAATCAGGTAAAATAGTTGTCATTTATTATTTAAAAACGCAAAGAAACGTTTTTATAACTGGGCAGTATGAAGTACCCAAGTCAAATGACAAATGTTGAATTTAAAAAAAGAATCTTTTAAAAAGTTTCGTGGCGGTATTATCTGTGGTGGCGGGAATTAGCTATGCTTTGCAACATTTTTGATTAATTATGTACTGTATACTTTATGCCTGTTTCATTTTCTCGCAAACGAAGTGAAAAGCAGAGTGTATAAGGGAAGGTTCACATCTGACAGAAGATGCGTCGCGTATTATCGGTCGCGTAACGCCAGAACAGACAAATGAATAGAAAAACACTTGACCGTTCACACTCAACCGATGATGCGTTAGTGCGTCGAGCGAATAAATAGACGCAATCGATGTTACGCCCGACGCATCTTCCGTCAGATGTGAACCTTCCCTAACTCAGGCTTAAACGAGCCATTTTACCCCTCGACTTAACTATCCACCCTCGCCTGCGGCTCGCGTGGATATAAATGTCTTGGGGTAAAATAGCTTCTTTTATGTCTTAGTTGTATACTACTCAAAACAAAATAAGAGCCACTTGTGAATTTTAACATCCGGTCTGATTAAATTATTTTAAAGCGATCTTAAACGATAAATCTTTTGTCTGGTATATCCTGAAGTATTAACAAACATAATGTGAGGATACCACTTGCATAATTTTTAAAGTGGGCTACTTTGATACTTTTTTTTGTAACCAATTGAATTTACCCTATTCTAAGACGAATACTTAAGTCATTTAAATTGTGGATTCTTTTAAGAACAGTCTTACATTTGCTAAGTTACAACATGGATAAACATTTTGAAAGCGCTATGCTGAGGATCCGAAGACATATGGACCTGCAAAGCGCAACTATAGCCATCACATTGATCCAAGAGGGACATTCGCAGCGTTCTGTAGCTTTACAGCTTGACTTTTCAAGGCGAGCGATCCAGAATGCTTGGAATCGATTTCAAGAGACTGGGAGTGTAACCAGAAGACGGTTATCTGGCAGGAATCGAGCAACCACCTCGCAGGAAGACCGCTACATACGTTTGACTGCGCGAAGAGAGCGCGTTGTCACCGCCCGCGCCTTACAAAATCGCTTACGTCAGGCGATCGGTACCCGCGTGAGTGACCAACTGATTAGAAATCGGTTACATGAAGACCAGCAGTTTTCTAGGAGACGCGTACTGCGGATTCCATTGACTAGTGTACACTGTGCAAACCGATTATCATTCGCAAGGCTGCACCTGGACTGGGACATAAGTGAATGGAGCTCAGTATTGTTCACTGATCAGTGTAAAGTGAAATTTTTTAGTGAAGATCGTCATATTAGAGTATGGAGACGAGAAGGTGAGTGATTTTCGGATGTTTGTATCCATGAAAGTGACAGATTTGGGGGTCCCAATGTCATCGTATGGGGAGGAATCTCTCTATCAGGTCGAACCGAACCCGCAATACTCAGCGGAGGCACGGTAACGGCTGTGCGATAAATTGAGGTGATAGTAAGACCTCATGTGATGCTATTTGCACAAAGAATTGGTGCAAGATTCACATTAATGCACGACAATGCCCGCGCTCATACAGCTAGAGCCACTAGAGAAGCCCTAGACGATGCTGGTATACGTGTCTTGCCGTGGCCTACCAACAGTCCGGACCTTAACCCCATCGAACACATGTGGGATTTGTTAAAAAGAAGTGTCCGGGACACAAATCAACCCTTACATAATGAACGACAGCTCATTAACGTGCTAAAGTCAAGCTGCGAACAAAGGGGTTTGAAGATTTTTGTATGGAGGGTGGCCCTAAGGTCGGCCGCCATTTTGATTTTTTTTCAGAATCGCGGTGCACAACAAATGTTATATATTTAGATAGAGGACACTTATACGAACAAAAATGTAGTATAACATAATATCCTAAAGCGTCAGGTTTCGGAGTTATTCACCAAAATATAAGTCGAAAACAACAAGGATTTTTTTGTTTTTTTTCCCTCCAGGTAAGCATATTGAACTATTGAGGTAATAGAAACGTTATGAAACCTTTATGGAAAAGAAACAAATGAAGAATAGACATTTTTTAAATAAATAATTAAACACGGCAATTTTTAGTTGGTTTTTTAATCCCAGAGACTAATCTGACATTTAAATCTTTTGTGTTTTAGTTTTTTTTAGTACAGAAGTTTGACATTACACTTGTCAGATTAGTCTCTGGGATCAAAAAACGAACTATAAATTGCGGTGTTTAATTATTTATTTAAAAAATGTCTATTCTTCTTTTGTTTCTTCTTCATAGATGTTTCATAACGTTTCTATTACCTCAATAGTTCAATATGCTTACCTGGAGGGAAAAAAAACAAAAAAATCCTTGTTGTTTTCGACTTATATTTTGGTGAATAACTCCGAAACCTGACGCTTTAGGATATTATGTTATACTACATTTTTGTTCGTATAAGTGTCCTCTATCTAAATATATAACTTTTGTTGTGCACCGCGATTCTGAAAAAAAATCAAAATGGCGGCTGATTTTAGGGCCAAAACCTTCAAACCCCTTTCAGAAGAGATAGTGCGACATCTGGTGGAGAGTGTGCCATCCAGGCTTCAAGAACATGTTCGAAAAAGAGGAGGACATACACGATACTAAAGAAGTGCAAAAAAGATAAAAAAGCTGTCGACATTTTTGTTTTAACCTCTTTTTTCATTAAATGTATTTTTTTGCTGAAATTGCATTTTTTACAAAAACACTAATCAGATGTTCTTTTATCTATCAATAAATTTAATTTTAAGGTTTTTGCATCAAAAATTAGCTAGCTAATACAATTTAATTATTTATCTACCCTCAAACCCAATACAATTATTAGAATACACAAAATACATGGTGGCTCTTATTTTGTTTTGAGTAGTATACAATCTACTATTTTAAACTCACAAGTAGGTAGGTAGCTGTTTTTGGAGTTAACGTAGGCTTTTTTCGTATCAGTAAATATAAAAAAAGGTTCAGGACGTTTTTTTCTCGTCGAACCCAGTATTTTTCATTCTAATCGGCACTCTTTTTTGGGTACGATATTTGAGACGACCTTAGATTTTAAGAGCAAATTTTCAGTATTCGTTAAAACAAAAGTCGGTTAAATACTGATGTACATCAGAACCGCGGGTGTACTTTTCAGATCTGCCTAAATTTATTGCAATTATTTGGTACCTTCTGTGTACCTTTACGTACCTCTCTTGAAAATCTGTGTACCTACACCCGTACAGTGATATTTAAAAAATTAGGTACACCCGCCATCCTGATGTCAGAACCGCGGGTGTACTGCTAACTCATATATGTAGCTCAGTTGCGTGTGAGCCGGCAACGCGTGTACACATTGCGCGCGCGTGTACGTCTTTATTGCGACAAGTTTTAGTTGTTATACCTACTCATTTCAGTTATGATTATTTTAAATGGGTGAAGAACAGACTAATGTTGATTTTTGCTACACCAGTAGCAGTGAGATAATGGAGGAGGATATAGGAGATGTAAGCGAGCAACAAGACAGCAGGAATTTAACAGCAGAGAGGAGTGTGTACGAGAAGGAGAAGGGCGAACAACGGATGCCAGAAAAGAGAGGACGCCAAGATGATGAGGAAATTGTGGAGGATGACGAAGGTTTTGTCACGGTAGTAAGAGGACATAAGAGACCTACTAGAAGAGATTCGAAAGACCTTGACTTGTCGCGCGTGTCCAAGGAAGTTAGCGAATCCGAAAAATATGGTGTTTGTGTCACAAGCAATAAAGAAATGTTACCCAAACAATTTGGTATGGCAAAGTGGTTACGAGCGGCAGGCATTGAAAATATCACGAAAATTTTATATAAGGGTCCATACAAAGTTTTGATTTTTTTTGATAATAGAGAAAGTGCATTGAAATTGATGACGTCTACAAAACTACACGAGTTAGAATACAGAGCCCACATTATAAATGAATTACAACATACTTACGGAATTCTTAAACAGGTTGACTTAGATATGGAAGAAAAAGAAATCCTTGAAAATCTCAAGTGTGAATTTGAAATAGAATCAGTCAAGCGACTTAAAAGACTAGATGATAACGGAAAATGGATTAACTCGGAAACAATAAGAATATGTTTTAAGAGCTCAACTTTGCCACCATACGTTTACGGGTATGGGTGTAGGTTTCAAGTTGAGCCGTTCACATTTCCTGTGTCCCAGTGTTCCGTATGTTGGAAATATGGCCACCTTTCCCGTTCATGCCCAAACAAGAACCCAACTTGTCCTAAGTGTGGAGATAAACACGCAAATTGTGAGACAACAACTTATTCGTGTGTCAATTGTAAAGGGCCACATATGGCCTTAAACAAAGAATGCCCAATATTTATGAAGGAGAAGGAGATTAGAAACATAATGACTAAGGATCGCTGTACTTATAGAATCGCTTTAGAGACATATATTAAAAAGGCGGAATGTCATAAGAAGGCAACATATCAAAATGAATTACATAAAATACACAACCAAGTAAATATTACGCAACCGAATTTTCAAACTAACGCCACTCAAGCGACGAGCGAAGACAATGCAAACCGGTTCTCAATCACTACAGAGGCTATTATTCACAATGAGATGTCGACTTCCGATAGTTGTGCGGAAGCGGAGGAACCACCTGGTCAGGACAGTCAAGTTTATAACAATAAAAAAAAGAAGAAACCAAAAAAACATAATTCAGATGGAAACAAGTCTCAAGATCGTTTATATAGTGAAGTGGTAGGTACCCCCAAAGAAAAAGAAACTAAAAATACCCCCAAGGAAAAAGACACTAAAAAGACTACAAGTGTAAACAAATCTATTCCAGATTTTGATGTGAGTTTTTCGAGTACCGTCAAACGCATAAAAGATATCTGTACATCGGGCGGCAGTTTAGATGATAAAATAAATATGTTAGGGAGTTATTTGATACAAGTTTGTGTTCAATTTTTCTTAAAATTTGTTAAGAATGGTGACTTTTGTGGCAAGATTATGTCTATGTTTATAAATGGCTAATGAGAATAATAAGAGGGTAATGATAAATATTATGCAGTGGAATGCACAGAGTTTACGTCCTAAACTAGCTGAATTTGAACTCTTACTTTTCCAAGAAAAGATACATGTTGCAATAATATCGGAAACCTGGCTCAAGACGGAATCATATTTGAGAATTAGTGGGTACAATATTTATAGAAGCGATAGAATGGACGGATATGGAGGTGTGGCTATATTGGTCCATAAAACAATTAAGGTACAAGAATACCCTATTGAGATTAATAATTTAGGAATAGAATTAGTCTGTGTGAAATTATTTAATAAGAATTATATTAGTCATATTATATCAATTTATTGCCCATCATCAGTTCGATGTACACAGTTTGATTGGGAACAAATGTTTTCACTATTTCCGAGCAAATGTATCATAGCTGGCGATTTTAATGCTCATCACTTGAATTGGTCTAATAAGAATGATACTCGGGGTATTCAGTTGTATGACGCAGCATTAGATGCGGGATATATTTCCTTAAATAATAATGATATAACTAGAATTAAATGTGTCAACAATATCGTTCAAAAAACATCTCCGGATATAACGTTTGTCTCGTCTGAATTGTCTTATATGTTAAATTGGAAGGTACTCAATGAAAATCTAGGCAGTGATCATCTCTTTATTAAAATTTCCTTTTGTTGTATAGATTCTGTTAACATGAATTCTAAACGCAATTTTAAATTAGCGAATTGGAAAAAGTACGCAATGTCATTAAATGAATATTTTTCACAGACTTCATATAATTGCTCTAATGAGTCAGTACAATCGTTATATAATACATTTATAAAAATAGTTAACAGGGCGACGGACGAACACATCCCAATGATAAAAACAGTTATTGATCCCAAAAAATGTTTCCGACCTAAGCCCTACTGGAATACCTCCTTAGCCAATTTAGCAGCACAACGTAGGTTAGCCTTGAGTCAGTTTAGGAAAAACCCTACGCCACATAATCTTAACATACTGGAAGGTAAAACACAAGAAGCTAAAGAAGCTATTCGGCTAGCAAGGTTAAATGACTGGCAAAATTATTGTAGCAGCATAGACGAGCAAACGTCTAGTTCGGAGATGTGGAAGCGTATGAGATGGGCCAAAGGGTTTGGGTCACCAAGTACTAATTCACAAGTATCAAATGAACAAAAAGTCGAACTTCTTAATAATCTTACACCAGATTATGTTCCTATAAAGACGCCCGAGTTTCGTTCACATAACTCATTACTGGAACAACATTTTACGATACATGAAATGAACAATTGTTTCAAAAAGAAAGACACAGCACCAGGACACGATGGAATTACATATTCTATGTTATATCATTTGCCTCTGAATGGAAAACTTTACTTGTTAGAAACATACAATCGGATTTTAGATACAGGTGATGTGCCAGTACAATGGCGTGACATATACATAACGCCTATACCAAAATCATCACCAGCTGGTGTCATTAAACTAAGGCCAATTTCATTAATATCCTGTGTGTGTAAAATGTTGCATTCTATGCTTACTAGGCGTCTGGAGTGGTTTATTGAGAAGAATAAATTATTGTCTCAATATACATCTGGCTTTAGAAGAGGACAATCTTGTCAAGATTGTTTAGTCAAGATAGTTAGCCAAATATACTTAGGTTTCTCAATTAATTCCCCAACTGTAACATGTTTCTTAGACATCGATAACGCTTACAATAACGTAGTAATAGATATAATGGCTACAACGTTAGACAACATTGGGATTGGTAAAAGCATATGTAGGTATCTGTGGAACTTTTTAAGCGAAAGACATTTATTCATTAAAGATGAAAGTAACCATAACAACTACTTTGTAAGACATACAGATAAAGGTTTGGCTCAGGGTGATCCGATATCCCCACTCCTCTTTAACATTATCACTATTAGATGTTTTCAAGGACTTAACAACGTCAACATGTGTCAGTACGCGGATGATTTCGTGTTGTTTATTACTTCTAATAATCTTATACAATGTAAATATGATATGCAAACAGCTTTATATAATTTTTGTGATGTTATGAGAGAGGTGGGTTTGGAAGTATCAGCAACTAAATCAAAGGTTTGTATTTTTTCTAGGGGTTTTAAAAAGTTAAATATTGATTTAAAATTGCATAATTGTAGGCTGGATTTGGTAGATAGCTACAAGTATCTGGGCGTTTGGTTGGACAGAGGTTTGCGTTGGTCTAAACACATTAATGTTATTTTAGAAAAGGCCAATAAACATCTTAACCTGCTTAGAGTTTTAGCGGGATCTTCTTGGGGTTTGCACCCAAAGCATTTGCGGCACATTTATATCGCGTTAATCAGAAGTCGTTTGGATTACAGTTGCTATTTATATGACTGCAGCGCTAAATGTCATTTGTACAAGGTTACTAAGGTTCAAAATCAGGCTTTAAGGAT
Organism: Amphipoea lucens; assembly: GCA_947508005.1. Lineage (NCBI taxonomy): Eukaryota > Metazoa > Arthropoda > Insecta > Lepidoptera > Noctuidae > Amphipoea > Amphipoea lucens. The sequence continues at coordinate 12,085,065 of OX382358.1, forward strand.
TATAGGAGGATTTATTAAATCCACGCCGATCCATGTTATGGAAAGTGAACTCTGTGTACCTCCACTGCAGTTAAGGAGAAGGTATTTAGCATATAAATTTTGCCTTAAGTCTAAATCCCAACTAAACAGTACAATAACTAGTTTGTTATCAGATCTGCAAACTTTTCGTAACAATTGTTATTGGAGAAACAAAACGATTCCGTTGCTTGTCTCTGTCTACGATGAAGTTAAAGAAGAACACGTGGCTTCTAGTGATCCTTTAAAAATGTTTACGCTAAGAATGTGGGTTACCAATTTTAATGTGAATGAATTAGTTGTATCAAACTTAGATTGTGTTACAAAATCGAAAAAGGCTTATGAAAATAGTTCATTAAATCAGTCAATTATTGATGAGTTACATTTAAAATATAAAGACTGGTTTCCTATATATACGGATGGTTCGAAGAATGTGAACGGTCAAGGAGCAGCATTTTATGTACCGAATACACCTATGTCTCATCATAATAACTGTTTTAAAATTGATAAAAATGTTTGTATTATGACTATGGAACTTGTTGCAATATCAGAAGCATTGTCTTATGTTCGTAATGCTGGTGTACACAGGAAGGTGGTTATTTTGACAGACAGTAAAAGTTCACTACAACACATAGCTCGATGTGCCTCTGGTTGCAGAGGTGCATCGATAGCTTATGTTATCCTATGTAAGATGGATGAACTTACAGAACAAGGTGTACTTTTGAAATTGCAATGGGTTCCTTCTCATACTGGATTAAGGGGTAATGAAGAGGCTGACACATTAGCTAAATTTGCAGCTACCTCTGGTAAACCAATGAATATTGTACCAGATTATTCAGAGTTTTTGCCTAAATACAAACAAATATGTTTTGAGATTTGGAAGGAGTATTTCAATAAGCGCTCGCTAGAAAAAGGAATATGGTACAAAACCATCCAATGTCAGCCCCTTCATATCCCCTGGTGCGCAAATACTAGTTTAAATAGAAAGCTGATTGTTACAGCTCACAGACTCAGATCTGGACACATACCATGCAATAAATTTAATTTTATGATGAGGAAGACTGACTCGCCAAACTGTGAAGATTGTGGTGTCTGTGAGGATCTATATCATTTATTGCTGGAATGTGTCCGATTTGAATCTGCGAGAACATGTCTAGCAAATGCCTTTGAATTAAACAGACTGGATGTTGGCACATTCAACGTGATTCTTAGTCAACCCAATTCTAAGGTAGCAAAGTGTCTGTTTGAATTAATGGCATTGAAGTAAATTGTTATATTTATAATTTTAGTATAAGCTATTGGCAGTTAGATGTGGTTAGGGTACAATGGGACTGGTATGCACAATGTGTAAAAGTCCTTTAATAAATAAAAAAAAAATATGTAGCTAAGTACACTCTATAAGTAGATTTGGTACCTCTTGTGTACCTGCAGAAACAAGTAATAAATAAACAAAATACTGTCAGGTTGTTGCGAAAAATAAAAAAGAAACAATTTTCTTTCTTTGACGTTCTTACTATTTTATAAAAAATATAGTAACGACGTCAGAGAATAAATAACAATCTTCGGTAATCGGACCCAGAACAACCACGTTAAGCTTGTATTGTGGCCATACCAGGAATCCCGAATCCAGAACCTCCGCATAACATTTAGTCACTACTAGCTGCGCCCCGCGGTTCACAACCTTTCGCCTTTATAATATTAGTGTGAGTGTGATTGTGTGCCCATACCGGGAATCAAAACATGAAATTAATGGACAAAATTATACACAGACTCAGGACAACACTTTGTGTGATCCGCAAATTGTTGTTCTCTGTGGGGATCAAACCCACAACATCGTGTTCAGCAGTCGTATTACGACCACTGAACCACCGAGGCAGTCAAAACTAATTTTTTTTTGGTTGCATTTGTATAACTCTGGTGCAAGGACGCAGTCATTATATTTCCTTGTTGCCTCTGTTTCCTTTATGATTATCCTGATATCAATAATAATAAAATATGAAATTATTTCCATTCAGTTCCAAGACCGAAATAGATACATAAATTGATGCATAATTTTGTTGTTGACATACTTGGTTTATCGTTTCTCACTATTTTCTAACGCTGCCGTGCGATTCTGTAACCGTCTCACCGTGAAAACTTAGGCGAAATGAGCGTGGAGTGAACTATCAGTGTCATCCCACCTGATACTAAGGATTGACCAAGCATACATTTACAATCATAATCGAGATTTTAATAATAATTTTCATGCTAATTCTATCGACCATTTTATATAATTTCAAAGCTAGTAGGTATTTTAGTGGTCAAAACTTTAATATTTTGTGGGGTTTTACAATAAAATAGCAAAACAGAAACATAGCCAGAAACTCAATGTCGTTTTTTTTTTCCTAGACTGACTAGTCAATACAGCCTGAGGCGCGAGCTTTGATGTGGATCGCGTGAAGTGTTCACTTCACCCGATTCACGACAATTGCAAGGGAATAAGAACATTCAGTTATGTACTTCACAACACTGTGTCGTTTGAGCTAAGTCAGTCCGAAAGTATATGTTTAGATGATGTGCCTCGTAGTATAACATTACACGATAAGACATATTCCTTGCTTGGTATTATTGAATTTTTACCTTCGGGTCCTAAAACAGATAATATTAAGTGTATTGGCCATTACAGATCACATTGTTTCAGAGGCAAGCGATGGCAGTGTTATGACGACCTTTGTAATCATGTAACAAAAAGCTCTAAATGAATGATTGCAGAATGTGTCAATTATAACAACGTCATAGAAAGAAAATTGTTTTTTTTTACTTTTCGCAGCAACCTGACAGTATTTTTTTTATTTATTACTTGTTTCTGCAGGTACACAAGAGGTACCAAATCTACTTATAGAGTGTACTTAGCTACATATATGAGTTAGCAGTACACCCGCGGTCCTGACATCAGGATGGCGGGTGTACCTAATTTTTTAAATATCACTGTACGGGTGTAGGTACACAGATTTTCAAGAGAGGTACGTAAAGGTACACAGAAGGTACCAAATAATTGCAATAAATTTAGGCAGATCTGAAAAGTACACCCGCGGTTCTGATATACATAAATACTGACTGTATACGGTAGGCAGAGGACAGGGTGTAGTGGCTCAACCTGAGAGAGCCCTATCTCCAGAAGTGGACTGCGATAGGCTAAGTTGATTATTATAACAGAAAGTGGCTACTGACTCCAGAGGTCGACGCCGGCGCCCCAGGACGGGATGTTGAGCGCCACGAGCGCCTGCAGCGGCGGCAGCGCCAGCACGTCGCACGCGCCGCCCACGCACACGCGCAGGCGCCGCTCCAGCCCGCCGCAGCCGCCGTCGTCCAGCGCGCGCCCCGCGCCCAGGAACGCGTACGCCATCTAACGACACAATCATACACTGTTGCGGTCCACACAATAGACGAGTATAGTCAGCTACGACAGTCAAAAGAATTCGGTTTTTGAAATCATCAATATTTTATTAAAAATTAATTAATCTTGCTCTTCTTCTCAAACTATTACATGTGACGCTGAAAGCAGTTCATAGAATGATTTCGTGTCAATTTAGATTAGGTGTAAATGTAAGTGTTGATCAACTTTCGTTGCTGACCATACCAGACGCAAGTAAAATTCCTTTGAAACCATAACGACTAAATAAATACGCTCACTTCGTCTATATTAGCATAGCCATTAGGTTGCACAATTGAGGAAAAAACAACGGCGTAACTTTATGGAGTTGATATACCAAGTCTGCACTATACCAGCGACATCTTGCATAGGTGGCTACCATCGAAGAAGAATAGTGAGCGTAAGCGTGGTTACGCTCTATCTAATAAGAAGTACTACAATTACAGCCCAACTTACGTAATTCAGCGTGCGACTAGCGTATCTGTAAAGAAACTGCGCACGTGCATGATGGAAGTCCAGCGCCACCTGCGCGTCCACGCCGATGCTCGCATAGTTGTACGCGTGCAGCACGCGCGGCTGCCGGTACCGGATCAGTCTGCTGCGCTTCGGAATAATCGTTACCTTCCATCTGTAAACGAAACGAAAAGTTTATTTTTTTTTAGTCGTTTTTTAAGACATTTTTGGTCACTTTAATCTGAGATAACTAAACCTGTCCAGTGGTTGATGACTGGCTTGTTTGACAGCGTTGATGATGTTGTGCGCGTCCAGAGTAGTATGGCCGCCGGCGCCCCAGCCCAGCACGCGAGACAAATCATTGCCAGTACCCATGGGTAAGATCGCAACTGCAGCCTACAAAAACAGAAGATTACACAATTCATTACTTTTAACCGACTTCCAAAAACGAGGAGGTTATATGTTCGACTTTATGTATTTTTGTCCGTCCGTCCGTCTGTCAAGACCGTTTTTCTCAGGAACGCGTGGAGGTATCAAACTGAAATTTATATATAGCTGTGAAAAAATCAAATTTCTAAGCCAAAGCAATCAAAAGATACAGCCGTTTATGCCGCAAATTTTTTCTTTTAATATTATGTTTCACCGATTTCTCCGTCAATTGAGGATCGATTTTGAAAATGATTTTTTTTGTTTGAAAGGGTATACTCTCGAGGTGGTCCCATTGTCACCAAGTTGGAATCTGATGAGAGGATCCCATGGAAATCAAGGGCAACCCGCAAATTTTATAGGCCCACCTATAGGGAGTTGGGTATTTTTTACAGGTACGTATTTACAGAATTAGAATCATCTTTCTACATTAGATTTGTTCCGTAAGAACAAATCTCTTATGGAAAAGTTCTTAGGGAACAAAGTTAACTTAAAGATATACATATATGAATGATTCTAATGACTATAATGTAATAAATATCTATCATAGTCGCGAATCACATTTTGATCAAGATACAACCTGATACTGACCTGCAAATTGCAAAAAACGTAAGAAAATTTGAATTTCGCGGTCTACCATACCACTGCGCATTCACCTTAAATTGTCCGTGGTCCCTCCCGATTATTGCCGATTCTCACTGAACGAATGAAACCCAATCCCCTAATCTCTATGCCAATAGTACTTTATATTTCCATACTAACTAAACTAAATGACATACGACAACACTACGATCAGTCTAAACATTATATTGTGTTTATTATATTTTTTCTATAGGCTGTATAGCGGTTTTGTCAGTGCTCTTATGTAAATAAACGTGTAGGTAAACTTGCGCGCGCACGCTAGCGCGGCGCGCGGAAAAATAAAACCAGCGCGCCATTTTCCATAATAATAATATTTAACAATACAAGTCTGTATTTTTCCTCGCAAGTGTGTTGAAAAACGTCGTATGAAAAGCGTGTGAATTGATCATTATACTCTCGGCTTCCTTATCGCGCTCGCCCGGGTATAATGATCATTATAGCACACATGTATCATAATGTACTATTACGTATGTTCGGGCATAACTCCGTCATACAATCTTTTTATCACCATCCAAATTTTTACAGGGTGTTCTACCCATGAATATGAACAACTTTCACTATGCGACCAACTCTGAAATCGCGAAAAAAAAAACAGCTGTTTAATACAAAAGTTCAATACCTACTTGACCAAAATGTATGAAACAGCTGATTTTTTTTTACCCTACTTTTTGTATGACCAGGAACGTTGTTTCCCGAAACACATTAACATGTTACTAAAACAATATTTTGCAACTTTATTTCTGGTGTAGGTATGTATAACTACCTACTGGGCTTCACTTTACCATCAGTTGTCCAATAACAAAAAATGATTGGGCCTGTATTCTAGATCGAAGATCACTTATAAATATAAGTAGTTGGTACAGACGCCAGCACATCAAGCTACTACAATCTGTCAAATTTCTTTAATAGATTTTCAACTTTATCGCTAAAGCATAAGGTCAAAGTTGATTGGGAAAGGGGTTTGAAGGTTTTGGCCCTAAAATCAGCCGCCATTTTGATTTTTTTTCAGAATCGCGGTGCACAACAAAAGTTATATATTTAGATAGAGGACACTTATACAAACAAAAAATGTTATATAACATAATATCCTAAAGCGTCAGGTTTCGGAGTTATTCACCGAAATATAAGTCGAAAACAACAAGGATTTTTTTGTTTTTTTTTCCCTTTAGGTAAGCATATTGAACTATTGAGGTAATAGAAACGTTATGAAACCTTTATGGAGAAGAAACAAATGAAGAATAGACATTTTTTAATAAATAATTAAACACGGCAATTTATAGTTCGTTTTTTTAATCCCAGAGACTAATCTGACAAGTGTATCAAACTTCTATACAAAAAAAAAAAACGAAAACACAAAAGACTTAAATGTCAGATTAGTCTCTGGGATTAAAAAACGAACTATAAATACATACATAATACATACATACATAATTAGCCTATAATGTTCCCACTGCTGGGACACAGGCCTCCTCGGCGAGAGGGAGTGGGCCGTAATCCACCATGCGGGCCCAGTGCGGGTTGGCAGATGTCACATGTCTTCGAATTTTTGGTTCTAGGACATGCCGGTTTCCTCGCGATGTTTTCCTTCACCGTTTTGAAAGCAGTGGTGATGAAATAATTTACACAAAGTAAAGCGCCTATCTGGGTTCGAACCTACGATCTACAACTCGTAAGTCGCGGCTGTTACCACTTGGCCACCACTGTTAGCCGTTTATAATTATTTATTTTAAAAATGTCTATTCTTCATTTGTTTCTTTTCCATAAAGGTTTCATAACGTTTCTATTACCTCAATAGTTCAATATGCTTACCTGGAGGGAAAAAAAACAAAAAAATCCTTGTTGTTTTCGAATTATATTTCGGTGAATAACTCCGAAACCTGACGCTTTAGGATATTATGTTATATTATATTTTTTGTTTGTGTAAGTGTCCTCTATCTAAATATATAACTTTTGTTGTGCACCGCGATTCTGAAAAAAAATCAAAATGGCGACCGACCTTAGGGCCACCCTCCATACAAAAATCTTCTAACCCCTTTGGCAGTTTGTTTTTTTTAGTTGAATTTGCGCTGTCGGCCCATACAGCGCAAATAATAAAATGCCCGGTGAAAAAAATTTTTATGTTAAAATACTGGCGAAGAAAACGACGGGACTTTAGCGTTGAGAATATGGTTAAATTTAAGGACTGCTTAAAACATTTGAATTTTTCGGAAATATATGAAACTGAAGATCCAAATATCGCTTTTGACATATTTATTGACAACTTTAAACTATATTATGACCTTTGTTTTCCATATAAGCTGACAACAATAAATGTAATTAAAAAATTAAAATGGATCTCACACGGCATTAAATTATGCAGCAGAAAGAAAAGTAAATCGCTATGGAATTGCAGATTAAAACCAAATTCGACGAATAAAAACATTTTTAAGAATTACACAAAAAGGTTTAAAAAAGTAATGAGACTGACTCAACAAGCTCAAAACAATTACCTACCCAATTAAAACTGCAACAAATAAATCTAAAATGACATGGAACATAATCAATAAATCGAAACCGTTTTTACCCAAAGAGTCCATTAGCCATATAAATCTAGATGACAAAATAGTAAATGACCCTCTAGAAATAGCTAACGCGTTTAACAATTTTTCCGTAGATAAAATTCAACCAAGTCAAGAGTCGGGAAGCAAAGTAACAACTAATATCATAAAACGTAAAGACTCAGTCTTTGTAGCACCCAGTATACCTGTAGACATATTTAACATAATTAAATCTTTAAAAGCGACAAATAGTACAGGTTATGATGGTATTTCTACAAAGGTAGTAAAGTATGTTTCTGAAACCATTTGTACCCACTTAAGTTACCTAATAAATCTGTGCATCAGCTCAGGTGTATATCCGGAGGCCCTAAAAGTTTCAAGAGTGAAACCATTATTTAAAAAAAACAATAAGGAAAACATGGCTAACTATAGACCGATTGAATTAATTCCTATCATGTCCAAAATTTTTGAAAAAACGTCTATAAAGTACTGTATTCATCGATGTGTGCCTTCCAGTTCAATTTAGAATCAATAATAATTCCTAGAAATTTTGTTGCGTCGACTTTATTAAGTACAGTGTCCATGTAAATTGCGTTAAGGTCAAATACAGCCTGGGTCCGTTGCCTAAAATGCATAATAGTTGTCTTATCTAGATTTATTTTTAAGTTAATCCTGTTTAACCATGATATTATTGATGTCAAAGATTCATTTATGTCACTTTCATATATGTATTTATTTTTACATGCTATAGTGATTGTGCTGTCGTCGGCAAAGAGAGTCATGGGGTGATCAATAGAACTAGGCATGTCATTAATATACAGGGTGAATTTTCCAAGTGGGCGTGGATGGCCAAATTCTAAACTATGAGGAATAGCGAAAAGTACTCAAAGGAGTCGCGGGCTCGATTTTGATGAAAACTAAAACTGCATCATTGGATTTTTGAAAAATCAATATTTCTAGCCAGGAATCGAACCTGTTGATTTTGAAAAAAAAACACACGCTGTATTATTGCACCATTCGATAGTGTCCATAATAAGGATCAAATTCTGGGAAGTAATGACATACGGCAAACTTAGGGAAAATGTTGAATTTTAATAAACTGCTTCTTATTTTAAAGTATTCATACCTACATTACGTACCTTGTTCGAAACAGCGCAGTCACCTTCACAACATTGGGTTCTAAATTCAAATTTCTATTACGATCTCTGGAAAATATTCTAATGGAATCAATAATATTGTAATGCTGAATGCAGTACAATCCTTGAGACGTCGAATCCAGCTATGTATTGAAAACAATGGTCATCATTATGAACAATTAATCAGTTAAGGTTTAATAGGTAGGTATAGGTAACATAACCCGGGCCCGGCTAAATAATAACAGCCGCACAGATCAATCCATCAGGTTAAGCTACGCTTGCCGCAGTTGGTCTGTGGATGGGTGACCATCTTTACATACCGAGACCCCTCCGTGCCTCGGAAAGCACGTTAAGCCGTTGGTCCCGGCTTTCATGCCAGGATCTTTGACAGTCGGGTAATCAGAAGCTCGAAAGTCCAGTAACTGGGTTGTGGAGGTCAGATAGGCAGTCGTTCCGTGTAAAATACTAGTATTCAGCTGCATCTGGTTAGGCTGGAAGCCGACCCCCACATAGTTGGGAAAAGGCTAGGCAGATGTCATCATCCATGTTACCTACCTCATCATTGAGGTAGGTAACATAAGAGAAATAAAAAAGTATTTTGTTAAAAATGAGCTCTTTCCTTTAGTTTGCCGTATGTCATTACTTTCCAGAATTTGATCCTTATTAGGGACACTATCGAATGGTGTAATAATACAGCGTGTGTTTTTTTTTTCAAAATCAACAGGTTCGATTCCTGGCTAGAAATATTGATTTTTCAAAAATCTAATGATGCAGTTTTAGTTTTCATCAAAATCGAGCCCGCGACTCCTTTGAGTACTTTTCGCTATTCCTCATAGTTTAGAATTTGGCCATCCACGCCCACTTGAAAAATTCACCCTGTATATTACACGGCGTGCTGCATATTGCAACGTTATTATTTTAAAAAATATTTAAAATCACTTATCACTTAAAAACTCCCATAAATGTGGGAAACTAAAACTAAGTTTTTAATGGTAACACTGAACCTAATTTACAAAATTCTGCATTTTATTTATTTTACGTTGATATAAACACAGAAACAATAAACTTACGTGTGCAAAGTAATTCCGGTTAATTTATTATGTTTTTGTGATCTTGAATCGCACTCTTTCACTACGAATTTACCCATTTTGGCGATATTTTTTGTCGTGTGCCACTTGGTTCACTTCGGTTGGCGCCACACAGAGCACTGAAGTGACGTTAGCTACGCATAAGACTGTGGCCATATGACAAGTGGCAACGCCTTGGCGCGGTAATTACTAATCTAGTGTAACATATATATCAATGCTAAAAATCGTAAAAAATCATAGCGCAAAAATGTTCCCGGCGCAGATCCATTTTTTTAATGAGACACGATAATTTAAATTAGCTCGCTAACAATGTGGAGGGAAATTTTGAAATTGGAACGTACCTATTTTTACTCACAAATAATCATATTTTCAAAATCCAAACGAAAAAACGCGAAAGTAAATGCGAAAGTAACTCTGTCTGTCTGTCTGTTTTTTCTTCACGCCTAAACCGCTGAACCGATTTAGATGAAATTTGGTGTAGAGATAGTTTGAGTCCCGGGGAAGGACATAGGATAGTTTTTATCCCGATATTCCCACGGGATCGACACTTATGCGGGTGAAACCGCGGGGCGCAGCTAGTAGATTATAACTGGCCAGTCTCTATACATAATATACTTATCATCATTATAAGACCTAGACTCTACCTTTACGTTTGGGAAAGAGAACAATGAGTTCATGACCCACGCAACTGTTCCGTCTCCCCCAGCGACGATGATGCGACATCTCGGCGGCAACCACCGCACTACGCTCTCTGGGGAAGTTGAGCTAATATCCACCACCTGTAAATTCATATTTAGACTTGAATTTTGGGCGGGAGTTTCGAATATCTTCAAACGAAATAAAAGAATTCTAAGGTTCTTTGAACATCAATAACAAATAATCAGAAAGAGCGAGGCCACACGATGCTTTAACGGTGCGGTGCGGCACCGCAGTAGAACGCTGTACGATGCGCGTCTCTACTAAATGTACCTTGTGGGGACGCCAGTGACGTCACGGACCTCGCCGACGTAGGATATAATTAGGAGATCACATTTTCGAATGAATACCGTTAAATGTACCTTACCAAGACACCGCTACTCGGGTATATTTAGTAGCACCTGTTTAAAATGAATAATTACTAAATATAACCTATTTCAATAATGGCGAGCTTGGTGCATAGTGAGAGTATTTAAGGTGGGGAATGTCACGTGGCGGGTCTAAGTTGGTTTAAAAGCAATAATAATAAGACGTAGTCGACGGAGCCCCGCTTCGCGGGGCCCCTATTTCTGTCTACAGGGTTTAAAGGAACCTAACACGAAGGAGACGACGGGGGTTCTTTCGCTTTTGGCTTAGTGGCAAGCGGCGCGGCAAGTAGCGCGGTTTCTTTTGTCTAGCGTTGACTCTGCGAGCGGTGCGTCGTGGCATGGTTCATAGATTTTGGTACCTATATTTGTTTTTACCGCTCGCCGCCCCACGCTAAGCTAAGCTGCCGCTGACAGCGGCGAGGTCGTGGCCAGGCCGTAATGTCCGACATTTCACAACCCTTTTTTTTACGGATGGGAAATCATCAAATGACCCCTCCCGCTCTGGGTGGAGCGGAAGGGAGTGTCAGACTCTTACTGACTAAAACCCATCCGTGTTCCTTCCTTAGCCCTTTATGTTCCGGGGTAGCGGTAACCCTTTCGGATAATCCCGCACCCCCGGCAGGCTTCGGCCCTGACAGGCCCCTTCCTTTATGCTGACATCTCTTTGAGGCGCGCGTGGAACACGTACGCGCCGTCCGGCACGGGCCTGGTCCTGATCGGACGGTGAGCTACCCATTACTCTTCGTCCGCAGGCTCGCGCCTACGGTGGCCGGGGCCCGGGAGTCGTCACGCGGCTACCGACGCCCAGAGCGTCTCCCGCGGCGCCTGCTGGGACATGAGGCTCTCTACCTCAGCCATCCCGCCACCTCCTTCGCTAGCATGACTGCTTCGCAGAAGGAGGTGACTGCCTCCCACTCCCTCTCGCTCCGGACCATGGCTTGAACCAGGGCCGGACGCGAGAGGTACATTTCACAACCCTGCCGAATCCCTTGCTCTGCAGTCGTACGTAGTTTGCTTTGAAAATAGCGAGCATAATGTATACGGTGTATGTAATGTGTGTATATATATAGAGAAAGCCTGTGTTGATATACATTTTGCTCTTTAGTGTAACGAGCACAAAAGCATACCAGCACAGACTATGGATGTCTGTGGTCCTATACAGTCTGGCATTACACGGCCGGGTATATTTAGTAGTACGTAATCACGCAACGCTAGGTTCTAATTATACCCGATTAAGATACTCCAACTCGGGTACATTTAGTAGTTAGGAATTTCGAAAGCCTCATGCTAACTATACTCGACCAAAACCCCATGAGGAGTTTCCACAAGGTACATTTAGTAAAGACGCATGCACTCCGGCGCTGCTGCGCATCACCCCTCCCCGCCTCGTCTCGCAGGTCACCAGTGCGGCGTGAATACAGTGCGACGCGACGCCGCACGGCGGCCCAACGCATCGTGTGACATGGCATAGTGATTTGTAAAGACCGGATTATATGCAACATAAAAAGCTTGAAATATGCATGCAAATATGCATGAAAAATGCTTGAAATATGCACGAAAACTGACAGAATATGCAACATTAAATGACAATTATTTTTTTTGTTTTGTAAATATTATTCCTTCAGATTTAAGTTTATTGTTATTTGAAGTTTTTTAGTGCTCGAAATATTTTTCTCGCAAACTCGACAATACAAAAAAGTTTCGTCGTAAGTAAATGTTTCAGGAAAGTCACTTATCCACGAGGACACACTTTTTTTTCGGGAGGCATTGTACAATTTGACACAAAAACTTTAACTGCAGATCGATGAGCATGCGCGTCAACAATGAAAGCAATAACATGCATAATAGGTGGGAGGAAGGAGTAGTGCGGTAGGCGAGCGCGACGATCATTTGTCTCTTTCATTTTATTATCGTACCAAAACAAAAGACGCGCGGCTGCTGAGTGCGCTGCGCTCGAAAAATACTGTAAATTATAGCGATAATATGCATCATCACTAGATTTTAGGAAAAATATGCTATTAGCGCTGAAAATGGCTTAAATATGCAAATGCATATGCAAATATGCAAATGCATATTATCCGGTCTCTAGTGATTTGTATGTATGATGACGGCACCGCTCCGGCGCCGCACCGTACCGTTAACGCATCGTGTGGCCTCACTCTAACATAACTCACTTGAATAGGATTCAGGAGCCCTCTAAACAAAGAAAGTACTTCATCACTCCTGTTGCTTCCAGACTTGGGATTTGCTGAAAGATTGTGCAGAAAATAATTAAAAATAACCTAATGTATTGTACTATACTCCATTCATTGAATAGGAAGATAAGAATAGAAACGATTTATTCATTCTAAAATTATAAAATATTTATTATACCTATTCTATTGTTAAAGTACCACCATTTTCATTAGAATTGCAAATCAACATGCTTGTTATGCATAAGTGTTGACTGAGGTTAACTGCGTATACTAATTAACCATGCTTGGTGAACCTTAATACAAGATATTTATTCATTGGATGAGTGTCATAATTATTATGCTGCCATACTGGGAAGGTGTACCTAAAGCTTAGTATTTTAAAACATGCAAAGGTCATACTGTAATAATTATACTTTGCTTTTTAATTCATGTTGTTTGATGGTAAAGACTAAGAGCCAGTGGCCTCTGCAGCATATAGTGATCCCTGTAATATTTTTAAGGGTGTATAAAGTGTGAAATATAATTGTGCTAAAATAAGTATCTGCCTTAAAATCTCTAAAGATTTAAGTCAAGCACCAAGTAGTTTCTACTAAACTAATCAGATAACAGACTACATGCTTATTTCTTTTCATCCCATTTCTAGCATTTATGCAAATAAAAATGAGAATACATGTTTAAAAATCCATGATACTCCATTGACTTCCAACATCTTTTAGGTAATCTCGAGTTCTTGGCAAGTCTACAAGCAAGCCAGAATAAGTACCGTATGTAGTAGAGGCCACTAGGTCTAACTCTAGTTGTGAAATAACTTGCAAAGAATACTGTAATATAAACTGTTTTCATTCAGAATGGAAACATACCTAAAATTACGAAAGGTTCCCAGTCATTATCACCTGGATGCTTAATGTTAGAAACATGTCCTTTTTCTAACTGTACACATGCAGGTGGAATTATTATATTCCTGTACTTTTGAAAATCACAGTTCTGTAAAATGTTATTCAAAATAGATATTTTTAGTAAAATATTGTCATAAATCATAGATAAAATTGTTAGCCCTGACAAGTCCTTTGCTGGATAGGCCTCTCTTGCAATAGACCAATTATTTTACTAAACTTAGTAAATCACATCAAGCTATGTTAAATAATTTCCCAGGCTCTCACCAAGTTATAGCATTTTTAAATTTAATAGTTTTATTTCTAACAACTAACAAACTATTTGGAAAGCTATTTTAGAATGATATGAACATGAAAAATTAAAAGTTTGGCTGTTTATTTGTATCCAACTCCATTGTATGTTATCATACAAATGTCAATAATTCTACTCTGCATAAAAACATGCATCAATAAAGCCAATCATAAAATTCAATCAATTGATGCTTATTATAATAAATTACTATCTTATTTAAATAATAAAATTACCTCATTATCACTAGCAAGTGTATGAGCCCACAATTTTGTTCTTTGACACCATGAACAGAAGTATCTTCTAAAGCCTTCTTCATGCTGATCCACACTCTCTGTTTGACTTGTCCCCACTAATAAACATTTAATTTGATACTACAGCAATGATATGAAATAACTTCTCTTCTCTATGTCGATAAAACAATGAATTTTCAGAACACATACCATGAACCCAATGATGATAGAATGGCTTATCGGCTGGCCATGTAACAGGTTTGCATCTCAACTTTTTATCAATAGCTCTGTGGCACCTTTTGCAAGCACTCACAGCACAGCATTCACAGAAAAGTCCCACTATCGGCAACATGAGTTTACCACAATTTGTGCACTGTAATAAATTGGAATTAACTTGAAAATTTCAGTAAAGCTGATAAGGCACTCAAAGAAGTCCTGACCTTTTAGGTGATGAAAGCCAGAAAACCAGTATGGTGAAAAATAATAGGCACACCAAGTATGATGCAGTGCGTTGCAGTGCTGTTTGTGTACTTAATTCGGATTTTTCATGACGGTACCCCCAATTTGAAATGAAATGCTATACAAACACCGCCGCGCCGCACCCCACCGCGCTTTGTGCATAGAGTTCTTAAGATTCACTTACATAAATATTGTATGGTACAGATTTGTTACACTGAATGCTTCTCCAAGTATGCCCACGGCTTCTATATCGTGTTCGCATATAATTATTATCGGAAAAAAGAGAATGAAGAAGTCGATAAACCAAATAAACGAGAAACGCACCGCCTACTAAGAAATAGTGATTGCAAATTAAAACGTCATTCAAATTCAAAAAGGCTTCCATTTCGAATTTGAGCTTACTCAGATACTGTTCAATTAATTTAGAACGTTTTAAAACAAAAGTATTAACTTATCAAAGGAGAGAAAATCGATAATTTTATTTCATTGTTTATTTATTGATGAGCACAAATGACAACCAATCAAATTGCAAAGATTGTCATTGTCACTGTCAGTAGTGTCAATATATATATATTTTTTAATCTTTATTCATGACCATGGATATATGTCCTTTTCAGTCGTAATCACTAAACATACTACTCTTATCTAACCTGAGCCCTGATTCACAACCATACGACAGGCTATCGTATCGAAAACCTGACATTTAGATAACCTGATTTGACTTGTCCTCAACAGCAAATAGCTGTTAGAAGAATAGCGGACGTCTATTTGATTAAAACTGACCAAATTTTCGGGTTTTGGACTTGTGAACAACGTTTAGAAGACTCCAACGATAACAATGATTAATGTTCGATACGATACGGAAGCGTATCGAGTGTTTGTGAATAGCTATGTTTTGGAAAGTAATTCCTGAACGTGGCGGGGAACACTAAGGGTGCGTTCCGAGTTAGGAATGTAATCGATATAATCGATTTGAGCGTGCTTAACGGATACTCTGCCTGCCCTGATTCACAACCATACGACAGGCTATGGTATCGAAAACCTGATTTGACTTCCCCTCAACAGCAAATAGCTGTTGGAAGAATAGCGCCCATATAATTGCCCAGTTTTTCATTACCTATCTATAGCTTCTACAGACTACACAATCACCACTACGGCATTCGGGAAATTGTCTCTTGTAATTTGGTTTCATGAAGATTTGGTAAGCTTTTCATGAAGATTTTGCAGACTGTGTCGAATCCATGAGAGCCAATTTTCGCTTTTTAAGCTATTGCATAGCTTTTATCGCGGGCTTTGAGCGCGGCGACCAATTCAAGAAATTCCGTAACGAATATAAAAGCGATGAGAGCATCGCCCCCATCGCTTTCCGTTCCCATTTTACTATACACACTGAGATTGTTATGAACTATTTAACAAATAAATACAAAAATTACAAATTTTTTTACGTAGGAGAAATTAAGCACCCGCGCAATTTGATTTCCCGCCATGAAAAAAATGTATTTAAGTTTACACCACAAAACACGGAGAATGCGCCAGGATAACCTGCGAATTTCAAATTTTCGCAAGCGTAACAATTAGTATGTATTTACGGAATTATAATCATAAATCTATTGAAAATAGTTACACAAAAAACTTTTTAACAAAAAAATGAAATCTCCGAAAAAACTGAAAAGCAAAAATTAATAAACGTTTTTTATTTAACCTTAATGTATACTTATAATAAATCTGTAGAAGTGAAATTCTGTACATTGAAAATATAAAAAAAAAAATAAATGGCAGGGGGTGTTAGTGTTACTAGACCGACACCGAACCGAAAAATGTGATTAAAAAAATTTTTGTCTGTCTGTTTGTTCAGGCAACACGCAAAAACTACCGGTTCGATTACGATGAAACTTGGTATAATTATTCTTTAATATCCTGGGCACCACACTGGGTACTTTTTATCCCGGAAAAGTATCTATCTATCTATATAAATAAAAACAAAAGGCCTGACTGACTGACTCATCAACGCCCAGCCCAAACCCTTGGACCAAGAAAGCTGAAATTTTACACAATGGTTCCCTTTATAATGCAGACAAGGAATGAGGACGGATTTTTTGAAATTCAACCCCTAAGGGAGTTAAATAGGGGATGAAAGTTTGTATGAAAGTCCGTCGGTTTTAAAGTTAGGATCTTCAAATTTTGTGTTTAGACAGACGACTAAAAATTATTTATACATGTATCAGCGTTTTTGATAATTCCACCCCCAAAGGGTTAAAAAGGGGAATGAAGTTGTGTATGAAAGTCCGTCAGTTTAAAAGTTAGGATCTTCAAATTTTGTATTTAGGCTAACGATTGAAAATTAATTTAAGTATACGTGTCTCAGCGTTTTTGATAATTTCTCCCCCAAAGGGGGATGAACGACCTGACTGAAATATCAACGCACAGTCTAAACCGCTGGTCCTAGGGACATGAATTTTGGAGGGTGTGTTCTTTGTGAAGAGTAGGTATCGAATAAGAAGGGGTTTTTGGAAATTCAACCTTTAAGGGGGTGAAAAGGGGGGATTTTGTTTGTATGAAAAAAATCTTATTTCTTGAGTTAATAACCTTGAAACTTGGCACGAATACTTAGTAAATTATGAAGTTTGGAACATTTCGTTTTTCTAAAATACCCCCTAGAGGTATTGGGGGGTGTCAAAACTTTTATAGAAGAATTTTAACACCCTGACCGATTTACTTGAAACTCAGTATTTATACTAAGGACTAAAAATAATTAATAACGTGTATCAGGGTTTTTCGAAAATCTACCCCTAACTGTGTGAAAAGAGGTAGTTAATTTTAAATGGGGAAGATTTTACTGCGTGGCTTGATTAGCTCGAAAATTGGTATAAATAAACTTTGAGTCAAGTTATGAACACATCTTAAACGATTTTTCAAAATTCCACCCTTGTGGGGGTGAAAAGCGGGGATACAGTTTATTTGAAAAATCTGATTCCTTTGTTCTATAATAAACTTAAAAATTGGCCCGAATATTTATTTATCTAAATTAATTATAAAGATCATACCAACATACATTTTCGAAACTTTTAGAGGAAAGTACGAATTTCACGCGGACGAAGTCGCAGGCAGAAGCTAATTTTAATTACTTAGGTACTTATACTTAATACATAAGTAATTTTGAGCCGGGCGGCACCAAACAAGCAAATTAATATCGTTGCGAGTGGTCGTGCGGAGCGGAGAGCGCATTTTTTGTTTGGAATGTTAATGTTTATCACTGGAGACATTGCTATATTAGTAATTGCCACGCCGAGGCGTTGCCACTTGACATAAGGCCACAGCCTTATGCGTAGCTAACGTCACTTCAGTGCTCTGTGTGGCGCCAACCGAAGTGAACCAAGTGACACACGACAAAAAATATCGCCAAAATGGGTAAATTCGTAGTGAAAGAGTGCGATTCAAGATCACAAAAACATAATAAATTAACCGGAATTACTTTCCACACGTAAGTTTATTGTTTCTGTGTTTATATCAACGTAAAATAAATAAAATGCAGAATTTTGTAAATTAGGTTCAGTGTTACCATTAAAAACTTAGTTTTAGTTTCCCACATTTATGGGAGTTTTTAATTTATGGAATGTGATTTTAAATATTTTTTTAAATAATAACAACGTTGCAGGGTGCCTGAAGATGCAGCACGCCGTGAAAAATGGGTGGAAATAATCAGATTGCTGAGAAAAGAGACTAACTGAATAAATAAAAAATATTCAAAAAGAAAATGTCTTAATTATTTTCATTAGTTATAAACTTCTAATACACATCGAATAAGAAATACATAATTCAAATATTTTATAAATAATTTGGCCTAACCTTTTTTTTGAACGTCATATTTTATGGCTTAAAAAGTTGGGTAAAATTTTGCATGGGTAGGCCGCCTCATCCCGCCATTGCATGTTTATATTGCGGTCTTTGTCTAATCTAAGTGACGGTATTATTCTTGCGACTTGTGTAAGTGAGACAAATTAAATGTTTAGTGGTTTCAAAGCTACGTCCCACTAAGGGGTATTTGACCCAAAAAGCTGGCCAAAACTATTTTTTTTTTTTCATTTTTGGTATTATTCTCTTGGATGTATCGATTTGAACAAAATACGTTATTTTGCGGTATTTTAGATACAATATGGGCCATTTCATGAAGTTTTATTTAAAAAAAATGTAATTAAATTAACTAAAAAATAATATTTACAAAAAATATATACAAAAATCAGTCTGATAACAACTCCTAATCTTCTTCCTCTGAAGAATGATATTTTGTATCAGAAGTTTCTTCGTTATCATTTTCGTCATCACTGTGAATGGGTTCTTCAGGCGGAATCATTAGTTCTCTAGCTTCTTGACTGAAATTCTTGGCTGCTTTGCGTGGCCTGGGTCTGGTACCTACGGTACTACTAATGTCCCATACATTAGTAGTACCGTAGGTACCAGAAGTTAGGAGCAATCGATTTAAAATGTCCAAATTGCATTGTTCCCTACAAAATTTCCTGAAGAAGTTCTGTCTATATCATCGGAAATGTTTGTTTCGGGCCTCTGATGCCTCTTCTGACGAAAATCTTATTGGCAATAAGGCATGCTATATTTCAATGGGGCCGTGAGTCAATATTTTGTACACAGAAGGGTCATTGGGAACCAGGTATAAAGTTCTATGTACAGTGCTACCCAACTGATATGGCGCGTCGTACAGTCTTGCTGTTTTATCGCAATAAGTTTGAAACTTATTCAATAAAATTTTTGCCCGCTTGATATGACCCTCAAAACTGTGGCGAACCTTTTGATGTCCTCAGTCATGAGAAATAATGGCTTTCCGACTTAAAACTTTCACGCCAGAAGTTTGTACCTGTTGGCAACAAAATGCAAAGTTTAGTACCATGGCTGGGCTTATTCCATAAATCCCCCCTGAGGGGGATAAGTGGAATCTAAAAAAAAAAGTCCATAATTCCCCCCTGAGAATCCCCCTTAGGGGGGAAAAGTGGAATCGAAAAAAATACTCATTCCACAAATCCCCCCCAAAAATGCCCCTCGAGGGGGAAAAGAGGAATGTAAAAAAACAAAGTCCAGAATTCCCCCCTGATAATCCCCCTTAGGGGGGAAAACTGGACTCAAAAAAAAAACAACGTCCAGAAATCCCCCCTGAGGTCTTAAAGTAGGCGCCGATTTGTTTGCCAGTGCTGGTTGCCATATTTACCGCGGGCCCCGCCAGATATTTTACCTAGATAACCTAGAATGTAGGACCGGGCGTAACAAACTCACTTTCGCATTTATAATATTCAGCGAACTGCGGTTTCACCCGCCCAAGTAACGATCCCGTGGGAATATCGGGATAAAAAGTATCCTATGTCCTTTCCCTCGACTCAAACTATATACCAAATTTCATCTAAATCGGTTCAGCGTTTTAAGCGTGAAGAGGTAACAGACCGACAGACATACTTTCGCATTTATAATATTAAGTATGGATACTATATAATTATTGTAGTATGAATAGCTGACCCCGCAAACAACGTTTTTTTGCAAAAATATTTAATAAGATAGCCTGCGACCTATTCTCAGACCTACGAATTATACACAAAAAATTTCATGAAAATCGGTCAAGCCGTTTCGGAGGAGTTTGTTCATTGAATTTATTATTGGTGATTAGTGTGTAGTATTTACTATTTAGTATTAGAATTATAGTTGAAGTTTGTTTTATGTGCCTGTGTAGTGAAAATACGTTGAAATTTGGTATTTTGGGTAAGTAGATAGTTATTAAGTTGAAATTACTTATTCAGAGTAGATTTTTTAGGATCTTTAGGATGGCATTAATAACAGTAAATTGTTGATTAACGGATTATTTGCTTTGTGAGGAAACATGGTTTTCAAGGTTATGTTTTGAAAATAAGAAACACATAATGAGTTAGGCCGTGCTGTGTTTACTTTTCTCAGATTCTAGTAGTTTATGGAATAAAGGGGGTTTTACAGATATTAATAATCTAATGAATTCATATTATTATTAGCAGTTGTTTAGCATTACATGAATTGGGTACTGTCATTTTTCGCTTATTCGCATGAAGCTTATACCTTAGAAAAGTAGATCGAAATAGGAACCAATTTAATGAAACGGTTTATTGACATTTTTTTTTGTTCCGGCTTACCTCAGTCGTAAATACACCCTTCGCTACTGGTAAACTGTCTAATTACTAGTCAACCGTGTCGTCTATAAGTGATTGTTTTATATTATATTTTCTTTTTATCTTTGTACTTCATTTTTACCTTCTGCAAATTGCCGAAAAACTTGAAAATTGTTTTATATTTAAGTAAGTGATGCTATTAAGGGAAACTTTCAGGGGGATTATTATGCTAAATAATTTAGTATTTCTAGGTAGGTACTTTGTTTAAACTGTTTTAATTATTATTTTGACTAAAATCAACCGATTTCCCTCATCGCTGTTTGTTTTAATTTACTTAAAGAGCCGAGCGTAGAAATAAGGGGGAAAAGTGGAATAATCAAAAATGAAAAGGGGGATTTGTGGATTTGTTTTACATTAGAGTCCAGTTTTCCCCCCTGAGGCAGATTCTCTCAGGGGGGAAAAGTGGAATAACTCAAAATGTTAAGGGGACTTTCTGGACATTTTTTACATTAGAGTCCACATTTCCATTCTCTCAGGGGGGAAAAGTGGAATAAGCCCATGGCTGCAATACAAAGTTTGTTTGGTACAATCCATAATTAATTGAAAAATCAATAAAAAATACTATAAGTAGGCGAATTTCGGCACCTAACTTTGATATTATTAGAAACAATACAAAACGTTCTATCAGATAAAGTAGAAAAAACAACCGGGGAATGTCCGGAAGTATAACGTTTTTACCAGTATTTGTAATAAAAATAAAAAAAAGACGGGTTGCACTCCGGGAGATCAATTATTAATTGAATTAATATAACTAAGTTTTTTCACTATTTCTGCGTCACTTTTTTCATTAATCGATGCACTTTGTTCAATTTCCATATTTTAAACACTTTATACGGTGAAATTGAACACATGCGACAAATCGAAATGGGAGATTGTACTCATTATTTTATTATGAACAACTTTTACTATGGGACCAAACCTGAAATCGCGAAAAAAAAATCAGCTGTTTCCTACATTTATGTTCGCCTAACTCGTCAAAATGTAGGAAAAATATGATTTATTTTCGTGATTTCAGGTTTGGTCCCATAGTAATAGTTGTTCATAATAATGAGTAAGTACAATCTCCCATTTCGATTTGTCGCATGTGTTCAATTTCATCCTGTATACACGAATTTTACGAATACACAGCAGTGTGGCTACTACACAGACGGTCGAGCCATCAGCTGTCCATCCATCCATCCACATCCACGTCCACCATCACCGTCACCGTCCCCGTCACCGTCACCGTCCGTCCGTCCGTCCGTCCGTCCGTCCGTCCGTCCATCCATCCATCCATTATCGTGTCTCACTTGGTTCACTTCGGTTGGCGCCGCCGTAGAAAGAGGAGGGGGGGGGGGGGAATCTCCTGACGGTCACGTGTCCTGACGCGAGTTTAACATTTTTTCCCCATTACAAAAAGTGTGCAACGCCGCTAAAGAAGTTTTCACTTCAAAAATCAGCATTTTTAAGGTAGTTGACAAAACTTAACAGTTTGAGAGTACCTGGCATTAAAAATCGAATTGATTGAAAGAAAAGAATTGTACATACCTGGTTGACTATCATCCTTTGCAGCCATCACTGAATAGAACTTGCTTTCGTATTTTATATCGCTCACGAAAATGATATATTATTACAATAACTCTGTCGTAATGCACGTACATTTAGTAAAGCTCACAACCACCACCACCTGATAAGCCTACCGTAAACAAACTATCTCGGTAGCGTGCGTCAGGTCATTAGCTAACGAGATTCACATGTCGTTCTAAGAAATCTGTATTTTTTTTTTGTATCTATTCTTGGCCAGCTTTTTGGGTCAGATAACCGTGTGTGCGTTTAAATAGTGGATACACTTTTTTGACACATTTTATTGAGGTTTGCTTCTCTATTTAACTCAATGACTGGAGATTTCACGTTGCATTGTTAATTTGATTTGGTTATTTCTTTAATGCCGTGGCCACACTATACGGGAAACGCCGATAATTATCGCGATAAGTTGTGGCTTATTGGCTGACATCGTAGGTCCAGCCAATGAGCATCAACTTATCGCGATAATTATCGGCGTTTCCCGTTTAGTGTGGCCCCGGCATATAGGGGTTTGAAGATTTTTGTATGGAGGGTGGCCCTAAGGTCGGCCGCCATTTTGATTTTTTTTCAGAATCGCAGTGCACAACAAAAGTTATATATTTAGATAGAGGACACTTATACAAACAAAAAATGTTGTATAACATAATATCCTAAAGCGTCAGGTTTCGGAGTTATTCACCGAAATATAAATCGAAAACAACAAGGATTTTTTTTGTTTTTTTGCCCTCCAGGTAAGCATATTGAACTATTGAGGTAAAACGTTATGAAACCTTTATGGAGAAGAAACAAATGAAGAATAGACATTTTTTAAATAAATAATTAAACACGGCAATTTATAGTTCGTTTTTTAGGCTTATTCCCAACGGCTCCAAAATTTTATTCCCAAAGGCTCCAAAAATAAACCCAAATTTATTATTATTAAATAAAATCATTCCCATTGGCTCCAAAAATTTTAAAGTACAAACTGCAAAAAAAATTGTATATTTACAATAAAATTAATTTATGATTCAACAAACAAATTATCTGTTAAGGCGAATGGGTAGTTGTAGCCCGCGAAATTCAATTTTTCTTACGTTTTTTGCAATTTTCAGGTCAGTGTCAGGTTGTATCTTGATCAAAATATGATTCGCGACAATAACAGGTACGTATTTACAGAATTATAATAATTAGAATCATTAATACATCTTTCTAAGTTAGATTTCTACCGTTAAGAACAAATCTCGTATGGAAAAGTGTTGGTGGTAGAAATCTAACTTAAACAGATGTATTAATGATTCTGATGATTATAATTCTGTGAATACGTACCTGTTATAGTCGCGAATCAAATTTTCATCAAGATACAACCTGACACTGACCTGAAAATTGCAAAAAACGTAAGAAAAATTGAATTTCGCGGGCTACAACTACGCATTCACCTTAAGTCAACATTTGAAAGATTCTACTTTTGACATCATAATCTACTACTGACAGATGATATATTTAATAGATTCTGCATTTGACAGATTTTGAAAGTGAGACAAGGAACATTTTCGCATCAAAAATAATATTGTATAGTTATCACTATATACAGGGTGTTACGGAAAGGGTATATCAATACAAACGGGTTGAAGAGTGTATCTGGTCTAGAATCTCTGTACAAAATTTCAGCTCAAAAGCATTAACTTTGAAAATGCTTAATATTTTTTTTATTTCGACAGTTTATTTTCTGGTCTTAGAGAAAAAAAAAATGTAATAAATTATATACACATTTAAATCATTCACAAATAAATAATGCAATTTATTTCATACTTCATATTTTTGTATAATCAAAATAGCCTTATTTAGTTTAGTTTTATTTGAAAAGTACTAGGGTGACAGAAGTTAGTAGGAGGTTGTATAATACGTAATGCGTACCCCATGCATAAGCCGCATGTTCTTCATGAGTTTTATTTTAGCAGCAATCTCTTGCATACTTCTGCTACCCTAGTGCTTTTCAAATAAAATTACAGATAATAAAAAGTAAAATTCAGTGGTCATCTTCGGTCCACATCCGAGAGAAATTCAAACTAATACCTATTTCCGTTCCAACCTTTTTATTTTTCTTTTTAGAATAAAAAAAAATGAAATTCAACAATTTTATGCAATCTTAATTAATAAAATAAAGTTTGAAAAGAGACTACCTGTCTGTTGAGTGTGTTGAGGAGCGACATTATGAGAAGCGACGTTCAGGGAAAAATTCCTTAGCATAATATATTGATTTGTGACTACCTTTGTAATGAAACAATGTATTTACCACGAAATTATAACATTAATTTTAGCAATTTGTGTTTTGTTGACCTTACGCGATTTGTTTTGGAGCCGCTGGGAACAGTTTTAATATTTTATTATTTCAACTAATAAAATTATGGAGCCCTTGGGAATCAATGTATAGAAAGAAAATTTTTGGCGATCAATAGATTTGGAGTTCGTAGGAACAAGCCGTTTTTTAATCCCAGAGACTAATCTGACATTTAAGTTTGTGTTTTCGTTTTTTTTAGTATAGAAGACACTTGTCAGATTAGTCTCTGGGATTAAAAAACGAACTATAAATTGCCGTGTTTAACAAAATTATTTATTTAAAAAATGTCTTATCTTCATTTGTTTCTTCTCCATAAAGGTTTCATAACGTTTCTATTAGGTACCTCAATAGTTCAATACGCTTACCTGGAGGGCAAAAAAAAACAAAAAAAGCCTTGTTGTTTTTGACTTATATTTCGGTGAATAACTCCGAAACCTGACGCTTTAGGATATTATGTTATATAACATTTTTTGTTCGTATAAGTGTCCTCTATCTAAACATATAACTTTTGTTGTGCACCGCGATTCTGAAAAAAAATCAAAATGGCGGCTGATTTTAGGGCCAAAACCTTCAAACAACTTGTAATTTAGTGATATTTGTTCAATGATTGTTCACGGTTCCTCCTTATGGATCTTCTCCATAGGAGGAACCGTGCACTTAGCTTCTGACGTTTCATAAGTGCCCATGTAGGTTTATGTGAAATAAAATATTTTGAATAAAAGATGTAATTACATTTATGTCTCAAACAGAACTCGTTTTATTTTAAGATAGCACATAAAATATTTTTCAACTTGACCGAACTTAAATCAAGGGGTGTCTTTTTATCCTTATTAGCTAATTCCAAGCTAGCTCCAGCTTTCACCAACATACAAGCTACTGCTTCCCTGTCTTCTTCACAAGCAATGTGGCTGAAAAAAATAATTGATTAGACAACCCAAAGGCATTCCAAAATAGGCGAGGGGTATTCCTAACTTTTCAATTACATGGTGGAAAATTCTGAAAATTTAAGTTGGTAGAAGATTAAAACACTTTCAATGAAATTGTTTTGAAGAAGGTACTTAGCGCAATTTGTAGGGATATGGAATATTTTTGGTTAAAACTGCAAAAATAACTTTATATTTCAGTTTCTTTTGGAAATATAAGTAACTTTATTTCAAGGGCGATAAAATTAATATAATATAGTGCCCGCGTAAATATTCATCCCGACTATGAAACCTTTCACTGTGCATAGTGGCATGGTGGTTTCACTTGTTGGTTGTTTTTTTTTCTATGTTTATGTTGGGCAGTCTGGCGCTATTAAACAGACCACATTTTTACTGCATTAATTTTGTTATATTTATGCTTTTTATTTGCGTCATGATTAATGTATTTTCTTTCTAAATTGGCTTCAATAATTTCAACTAACGCCAGAAAAAAAAAATGAAAATTATAATTTTTTTTTTTATATTACAAGTTTCTGCCCGCGACTTTGTCTGGGTGGTAAAAACAATATATCCTAGGCATTGAGTTCTAATCCTATGGCACTCGGCAATAGTGTAGCATAATAACATAACTATTCTCTATGAATGTAGCTTGATACCAGTGAAGTAATTTTTGTAACCTGTTAAACCAATTTGTTCATTAAACTCTTAAATCCTTTCATGCATTTGTTATAAAGTTTGATAAGGTTTAGATCGATTTCTCAAATTCAATCTTGCTATCTCTAACTGCCTAGCAAAACAATTTAAAATAAAAAAAATCATCCGTGTTTCTGACTAATAAGAGGCCAGCTAGTTTTTTCATAGTAGTCACACCAAATACTAACAGAGGTGTTGATCCAGTGGAATCACAAACATCTACTTTAATTTGTGGTGAAGTTAGGAGAAGCTCCACAATATTACTCCTCCCTTGAGCAGCAGCACGATGCAGAGGAGTTGCACTCAATACATCTGTATCATTAACATTTGCGTCAAAGTTCATTAATAATTTTGATACCTACAAAAAAAATTATTAATAACATTAGGTATTGAGATCTTTGTAGATCTCTTCTAAAAATACAAATAAGTAATATTTTAAAAGAAATTACACAATGAAATGAACTTGTTATCTCTAGTTTATAATTACATCATGAATTATTGATTTTTATAGATTCTTAGATTTAAATTACCTCCAAATGGCCCTTTGAGCAAGCATAATGTAAAGATGATTGTCCTCGAATTGTCTTTTTATTGACATCGGCTCCTTTGCTTAACAGCAGTTTCACTACTTCTACTCTCCCAGCTGAAGAGGATAATATTAAAGGAGTTGAATTTGTGTCATCCAGTGGATCAACCGGACTTCCTGAATCTATTAAAAAGTCCACTAAATTTTCATTACCACCCAGTGAAGCCCAATGAATAAGGAGACGCTGATTCTGAAAAGTTATAAAACAAAATTACAGACATGAGCAAGACTTACAAGTTTCACACCACACATGCACAACATTGATTTTATAATAAAATTCAAGTAATAAAATTCTTAAAGAAACTGTGAAAAACAAAGTAATAACTGCGGTTGCTTGAAATTATTCTAAGCAACTACACAATAAAGGGATGGCACTCCCCATGCATGTAACCAAGGGAAAACAAACTTTAACATTAAATGCAGATATTGTGACTTATGATCACACATTTCACGGAAAGTTTTTACATATTTTTTTTAACCGTATAAATGGCGGCCGCCCCTAAGACGACCCACTGACCGGCGGTATTATCTAAAGAATAAAATAAGCGAACAGTAACAAAGGAAAAGCTTACTGAATCAGGTGTATTTACTAAAGCAATATCTTCGTCAACCTTCACTTTAACTTGATTATAGTCTCCTCTGTAGGCAGTCTCATAGATTGAACCTAGAGACATGTTTAAATTAATAATATTTGATTTGATAAAATCAATCAAAATACTTCGAATCAAAATCAATAATGGATTATTAAGAAACGACCACACTACCACAGAACTTTCGGTAGAACTAGAAGAACGGCTAGTTAGTTATAGACCACAGAGTACTTTTTGATGGTTACTTTACTCTTTGACTTTTTGATAGACAGCGTCAAGCGATCGGCCCATTGCGATAGGAAAAACACGGCCAACCAAAATTTATACTCTATGCAAATCGTAGAGGGAGTACCTCTCTGAGGTACCTCTATTCTCTGTCTACGATGCAAATTTTTAGTTACTATACTCTATGGATGCAAATAATCATTGTGACTATGTTGATGCAAAAAATAATCGAAATAATGCACATGTGTTTTTTTTTTTTTTTGGGAATGGCCTCTCGTAGTTCAACCTATGAGGTGATTAGTACGGGCACACCCCGGACACCATACAACGCTCGCAAAATAATTACCTACTACATTAAAAAATGACGTTTGTATACGTATGAATGTGTGCGTGAGGTATTTGTGTTTGCGAGCGCTCTTTGCCTCGAAGTGCGGGGTGAGGTGCGGTAACTGATGTTAGTGCGGGGAAGGGAGTGGCCTTTCTGTACGTAGTACTTATTACGTAAGTATCGACTTTAAGTATTCTGTGGTACGGGACTGAAAATAAATATTTTTTAATTTTGACAGATTTACTTTTCAAAGTCTTGAAAATTATGATGTTCATTTAAAAGTAACTATATTGCACAGGTGGCATCATTTTAAGGGGTCATTGTATTCATCATTATGAACAACTATTACTATTAGAATAAACCTAAAATCGCGAAAAAAAATCAGCTGTTCCTTGCATTTATGTTCACATAACTCGACAAAATGTAGGGAAGAGCTGATTTTTTTTTCGCGATTTCAGGTTTGGTCCCATAGTAAAAGTTGTTTAAAATGATGATTACAATGACCCCATAAAAGGATGCCCATGAATTCAATTTCACCCTGTACATAATGTTAGGCAATTAATTTACAATTACCTCCAAAAAGGAGTTCAAGTTTTCTTTTTGTGGGTTCCTTCACATAAAGGTATATCTGGAAACGAAGTAGACGATAAAACTGCTTGTGAAGGGATCAATTCATTAGATGTAGACGAAAGTTAAAGTTCAACGACATTTCGGACAGACTCTCCAAAATTAATTTACATTCGGCATTCACCCTAATTAGATACTGTTGTTTTGGCCCAAATTTTATGTATTTTCTACGCTCTTCCCCTTTATGGAAGCAGCCACACCTCTTGGACAAAATTGACCAAATTATTCGCAACACACTAACATCAATTATTATTCTAAATGTGGCCTTGGATGACCGAGCGTGGCTGCAAGCCACACTACCCATTCGCTTTGGTGGCCCCAGCGTCCGCAAAATTACCAGTATTAGCTTACCGGCGTTCCTGTCCTCTGTGCACAGCACCGAAAAGTTGACCGGGAAGATTTTAGCCCCCTCCCTGGTTGACTCTGAAGTGCCGTGCTTGGCCGACGCGGAGAACACCTGGAAAATGGCTTGCCCGGATAAAGATCGGCCCGCGAACCTATCTTCCCAGAGGCAGTGGAATGAGCCGCTCTGCAGGTTGGTACGGAATAATCTTATTAATACGTCCACCAATACTGCTGAGCGTGCCAGCCTACTGGCTGTGGGGGAGTGGGAGTCGGGCCTCTGGCTTCAGGCACTATCGTCTCCCAACATATAGGCACCTTGTTGGGTGACATCACCTTCCGGCTCGCTACTTGTTTGCGTCTGGGCGCCCCTTGCGTGACTCCGCATCACTGTCAATACGGTGAAGGTGTCGGCTGCCTCGGACACCATGGCTTATCCTGCAGTAAAAGCGCAGGCCGGATAGCACGGCATGCCAGCATCAATGACATCATCGTCGTGCTCTTGTCACCCACCGCTGGGGTGCCAGCTGTTTTAGAACCCAATGGTTTGGCACGCGACGATGGTAAGAGACCAGACGGGATGACCATAATGCCTTGGAAGGTAGGTAGGCCTTTGGTGTGGGATGCAACGTGTGTCGACACCCTTGCGCCATCCCATCTTCCAAGCACGGTAAGCTGTGCTGTGGTGGCTGTTGCAGGTGCGGAAAACCTCAAACGGCACAAATACTCCAATCTCTTCGGAACTTACATATTTGAGCCGTTTAGGGTTGAAACACTAGGGCCATGGGGCCCGAGTGCCCACTTAGTATTTCGAGACATCGCCAAGCGAGTCGACTCTTCACGTGACCAGAGGGCTGGCCTATTTTTCGGCCAAAGAATCAGCATTGCCATACAACGTTGCAATGCTGCCAGCCTTTTGGGCACGTTTCCTGTTGACAGTGATGCGGACGAATTTTTTGATGCCCTTTGATTATTTTCCCTCCCTTTTTATATAAGTACATGTACAGACGCCAGCACATCAACCTACTACAATCTGTCAAAATTCTTTAATAGATTTTCAACTTTATCACTATAACGTAAGGTTCAAAGTTGATTGGGAAAATGTGACAGTTTCGGGTAGGTTGATGTGCTGTACATATTATTATTTTAAGATTGTTAGCTTTTAAATTATGTAAATATGTAAAGAAGACTGAATAAAATATTTAGATGTAGACTAACTTCTTCAATTCCATTCACTGACTGTTATACCTACTGAAATAGGAATAAATATAAAATTTATATTTTTAATTTTTGGAAGAAAAATCAAGAAACAACAGGTAAATGAACAGACTCCGCTTTGGCCATTCCAAAACACCAGCTCATTTAGCGAGACTGGGTATTGCTAGTGTTCAAGACAACAAATATACAAGTTGCGGTTTAGATATTGGAAATGTGTAACTTATGATTTGGATAGTCAAAAAGCATGTGATCACATGCTTTTTGACTATCCAAATCATAAGTTACACAGACAGATTTTTGCGAGTGAATTAGGTGAATTGTGTAGTGAAAGTGTAGTGCTTGTGTTAAATAATACCTCCCTCCGCTTGACCAAATTATTAAAAAATAAGACTTGTTATCGAGCAATATTTTCGAACAACAACAACATTTTCGAAATAAATTACTAAACCAAATAAAGACTTGGCTAAAAGGTCCCAGCAACCAGGCCATTAAAATAATAAAAAAGTGGCAATGACTATCTAGGGTGCATTCCGAGTTAGGACTGTAATCGATATTATCGATTTGAGCGTGCTTAAACCCGTACCGAATTAGGTTTAAGCACGCTCAAATCGATAATATCGATTACAGTCTTAACTCGGAACGCGGCACTAGTGGTGTGATGGGTGTGATGCCCGTCGCCGTCACGCGTCAAGCCGTCAATTGAAATGAATCAAATCGTCAAATGAATGATTGAATGACGTTTGTCAAGTAATTGTACATTTTGTAATCGAGATCGACACATCTTGATGATCTTGATGAAATTGAAAAATACATTGTTGTCAACAATCTCTTTTATATACGTTATGTAGTGCAAAGTTGTCTTGAATTGATATTTTATTGAATGGATGAGTTGGAGCAATTTTAAGCCAATTGTATAGAGGCTGTATTCAAAATTCGGTGTTGTGTTAACTGGCAAACAATAAAGCCATAAAGTGTTTCAGGTTCTAGAAATAAAATTACAGTTAATACGAGTTTTTAGTTATATTGTCAGCCTGGCAAGGCCCGAGGGTAAGAAAAACAAGCTAATTGGTTGAAAGATGTGATTTTATCTTGTGATGCTACTAATGTTTTGTGCACTCATGTTTATTTACAGTAAATACCCTGGCAATGACGTATTATGATTACTATGATGGCAGTAGAATATTCCTGTTCTTATCGAGCAGAATTGGGCTTCCTCTAGATCTAGTAAGTAACTCCATTCAATAATTTGAAGCCTAAATATTTTGGTAACTTAATTAAATGACCACAAAACACTAAGAAAACCAGTTAACAGATAGACAGTTGCTTGCTGCGTCAGAGATAAATAGGGTTTAGAAGGAAAAGAAGATGCTACTTGTTCAAATATGGGTTTGTTATTATTGTTAAGATGGTTTGCATGATAATCAATATGTATTTTTGTGGAATAGAAAGTTTTTTTGTTAGTGTAAATATAGGCTTACCAGGGGTGATATTTTGGTGATAGATAAGAGCTTTGAAATACAAATTGGTGTAATGTTGTAAAAGCAACATGAATTGAGTATTGAATGAATTGAGCTCAGACCAAACTAAAGCAAACAAGCGAGTAGGACGAAATTCACTGGTGGCTAACTTGTTTGAAGCTATTCAAACTAGCCCGAATGTGGTGTAATTTCCGAATCATTATAACAACTGATGTGTGCCGAGTCCACTCTCCAACTTAAGAGACAATGGTTTTGACATAAATAGAACCTGATGCTTTTTGAATTGAGAGTCGGATTCGTAGCAAAATAGAGTAGAGACTGCTGAGAGTAGTTACTGAAAAAATAATAAATCATTTATTTTAATTGACCAGTGGCACATGATAACAAAATCGAAATGCTCTGACTAAATTGCCATATTTTTCCGTGTGCACCCAGTTATGTTGCCAGCAACCCTGCAACATGTTTCCTGAACGTCTAAAATAATTGTTTTAAATTTTTAAGTCATTACAATAGCCAAAGAGAAGATATTTTATGTTGTTTTAAAAAAATACAAAACAATTAATTCTGCATATTAATTATTTATTGTGTGCTGCCACACGCTACGTAGTTCACCTTACAACTGCTGGGTCGCACACAGGAAGCTTAACGGAAGAAAACTCGTACTCTTTCTATGAACTTACGTCAAGCGAAGGCAATGTTTAGTTGCCGGTGGTGTGCGGTAGTATGCACAAAACAAAGGGGTTTGAAAGTTCGTGGCATACCTACTGTCGCGTCATGCATAAAACCTATATAAATCGATATTTGAAAACAATCAAACAAACCAAAATCAATGCAAACAGGGAACATAATAAGACCAAACCCAGCAGTGTCACGTTTCGAAATATTAATGTTCAAACTTGATCACGTGACATCCATATTTGTTTTTAGGTAAGTTCAAAAAATATGGATGAAAACAATTTTATACATTCAGTGATTATTTCAAACATCTATGCAACAAGATGAATGCAAGTTCAAAAAATATGGATGTCATGTGATAAACTTTATATATCGCTCATTTGGAGAAACATCGACGTAACTGCTACTTTTTTTTACGTCTTTACGCTTTCTAAGTGCTTTGGCATATTTAACTCATTTTTGGGAAAAAATACATTTTCTCAAACATGCTTGTAAATTTGAGCAATATTTTGACAACCTTGTTCGAGTTAAATCGAAATTGCTGTACTGGCCAAATACATGCGAGCAGCGGCCGGCAAAAGTTGTATGAAAATCCATATCTGTCGTGTTGTTCGTCATTGATTTTGAAAAGTAATTGTATTTGAGCGCGTTATTTGAGAAAAGTACGGCCCACATTTACACGTTCGTCCATCAATACCTCTTTTGCTGGACGCTGCAGTAATGTACTATTACGTCGATGTTTGTCCAAATAAGCGACATAATGTGGAGATGACAATACAACAATAAATGAAAACACTAAGAATAATAATGCATAGGAGTATTTAGGAACTATCAAATAAATCCTAACCTTGAAATTAAAAAAACAGATTTTTTCTAACATATTAAATAGCATAAAAGTGTAAAAAAAAAGAACACCATTTAAATATTGCGGCAACAGCGCGGTGTCATTGACCCAACGAACATATGGCCGAAGCCTGCAAAAAATGGTATAGGTCATTGTGCCGGGCGGGCACACAAGTTTCTTTCAGGTTTGTAAAAAAAACATTAGTAGTAATAATTTCTGCTTGCATTATTTTCTTATCTAATTCTGATGACACGCTTTATGACTGTTAGGCCTCATTTACGGAGACGCGGGGCGTCTCGCGTCGCGTGTGGCGTGGCGTCTCGCGGCGCGTCGGACGTTTTTTCTGTTTACGGTGGGGCGGCGCGTGAAGCGGCACGCATCATCGCACGCGTAAACACAAACTTATAGCAATATACGACCATGTTCATAGAGAAGCGAGACGGGAAGCGTGGCGGTGCCCGCCGCGGCGCCCGCGGCGAATCCTCTAGCGTGTAGCGAAGCACGCGGCGGGCATCGCGGCGGCGCACGCTCGCCTCGATCAAATCGACTAGTTTTATGTTGGCGAGAGATGGGAGCGCACGTGTCGCGAATGACGAAAAATTGGAACTAGTTATTTCTGCAATACAGGAGCGACCCCAGTTGTGGATGGCTGGTCATTCAGTTGTATTAATTAGACATCCGTGTATAACTATGAAATACATCATAATCTCTTTCTCTTATTGACTTATAAAGAGTTGCATATTCCCCAAACTTCTCATGTTCCTTTGATGTAAACACTGGGCCACTTCTTATCCAAACTATCCAAACTATCCAAACTAATATTATAAATGCGAAAGTAACTCTGTCTGTCTGTCTGTCTTTTCTTCACGCCTAAACCGCTGAACCGATTTAGATGAAATTTGGTGTAGAGATAGTTTGAGTCCCGGGGAAGGACATAGGATAGTTTTTATCCCGATATTCCCACGGGATCGACACTTATGCGGGTGAAACCGCGGGGCGCAGCTAGTATTAAATAATTCACTTTTTTAACCGACTTCTAAAAAAGGAGGAGGTTCTCAATTCGAATGTTTGTATTTTTTTTTTTTTTAACAATGAATTTTCTTCTAAAAAAAAAGTCGATCATATCATAAGTTCCATTGCGATGGTGACTACGTCTGTGTTGCGCGATTTCTAAATAAGACTGACAGAAGATTCCGCCTCGGACATAGCTTCATCGAGAATTGCCGCTGCGTGCGCCGCCGGGATAAACGCCGCGTGGGACGCGTCGGTGCCATCCGCGGGCTCGGCCGCAAAAAACGCCCTAATTCAAACAAACGCGTCTAAAATCGCTTCTCCGTAAACGCACTCATACAACGCCATATATTTGAATTCAGTGCGGGCCGCGCCGCTCAACGCAACGCGCGACGCCCCGCGTCTCCGTAAATGAGGCCTAAGGCGCTCCACGCACTGCACCACGCTCCGTCGCGGTGAGCAGATAACGCGCCCCCCGCGCGTGATTTTTTACATACAAATTCAACTCCCGCGCGTGAGCGCGGGAGCGCGGGAGTTGAATTTGTATGTAAAAATCTGCTCACCGCGACCACAGTAGACAGATACGAACAGTACGGAAACTACGTACAAACGGTCGCAACGGCACACTCACACAGACGCGCGCATCTACGGTACTCCTAAGCGATGGTCGGGGTACTCTCAGTCACGGGTGCCGTGTTGGAACGAATAATCGTGTATTTAATTTACGCCTTGCGCCACGGATCGTCCATCTTTTTAATAAAAACTGTTTGATCTCGACTTCTTCAAAACCGGAGCTTTCCTTTTTCAAACTCCCTGCTGATCTTGAAAGGTAAGAATGATTTATTGTTATAATCGATATCGAATAATGGCTCGTGCGATCATGCACCGACGTGAATTTATTTGTAAATCAAAGATGGCGGCTGCTAACATTTTTTTCGTCATGGGTGTCGTAGGTAGTTAAAGAGGTTGCCAAAATCGTTAGTGAGGTCAAAATCTAAATCCAAGATGGCGGCTGTGAAATTTTTCTATTTATTTGTCATGGGTGTCGTTTTCGTAGTTTTCGAGGGTGCTAAAGCCTATAGTGAGGTCAAAATCTAAATCCAAGATGGCGGCTGTGAAATTTTTCCATTTATTTGTCATGGGTGTCGTTTTCATAGTTTTCGAGGGTGCTAAAGCCGATAGTGAGGTCAAAATCTAAATCCAAGATGGCGGCTGTGAAATTTTTCCATTTATTTGTCATGGGTGTCGTTTTCATAGTTTTCGAGGGTGCTAAAGCCGATAGTGAGGTCAAAATCTAAATCCAAGATGGCGGCTGTGAAATTTTTCCATTTATTTGTCATGGGTGTCGTTTTCATAGTTTTCGAGGGTGCTAAAGCCGATAGTGAGGTCAAAATCTAAATCCAAGATGGCGGCTGTGAAATTTTTCCATTTATTTGTCATGGGTGTCGTTTTCATAGTTTTCGAGGGTGCTAAAGCCGATAGTGAGGTCAAAATCTAAATCCAAGATGGCGGCTGTGAAATTTTTCCATTTATTTGTCATGGGTGTCGTTTTCATAGTTTTCGAGGGTGCTAAAGCCAATAGTGAGGTCAAAATCTAAATCCAAGATGGCGGCTGTGAAATTTTTCCATTTATTTGTCATGGGTGTCGTTTTCATAGTTTTCGAGGGTGCTAAAGCTTATAGTGAGGTCAAAATCTAAATTCAAGATGGCGGCTGTGAAATTTTTCCATTTATTTGTCATGGGTGTCGTATTCATAGTTTTCGAGGGTGCTAAAGCCGATAGTGAAGTCAAAATGCGCGTCGCTCGACCGATGCCTAGTTTAACCCTGCACCTTACCGTTTCAATTCGAGAATGGGTGTAATAGTAATTAAAGAAAACAATATTTAAAAAAATATATATCTATTATTCGTAATTATAAATTATTTACTGAAAAATACTTTCGCCTGCTACATGTAAATTTTACAGTGTTCTCTTTTATAACAAGAACGAAAAATTTCATCCCATACGCTCGACGCATTTTCAAAAAGTTGGACGGTCCGTGGTCTCTGTTTTATTAGTACAACTTTTATTGCGTTTTATTTGGTCTATAAAAAAATTATTAAAAAAGTCCTCAATGGTCTGCGGATCATCACCACATTGTTTACCATCTATATTAATTTGACTGATTTCGCTTTTTGGCACATTACACATTGTTTTACTAATAACGTTCCAAGTAGCCCTCAATTTGTTTTGAGCTGTATGGATAATTATTCTGAGACTTTTTTGTCAGTTTTATAACACGTTGTAATCTACTCGCAAAATTTTTAAAATTGTTTTTTTTATGACATTTCGATTCTTACGATACTTCCATAATAATTGCTGTTTACGCATGCAGCATTTTTTTATTCCTGTTGTCTTCCACTTAGTTTTTGTTAAATACATTTATGAAGTCGCCACATAATATTATTTTCTTTTTACTGTAGCACTACTTCCCAAGTAGTCGGTTTAAAGTATCGAAAAATGTGATTTAACATAATTACGAAGAATAAAGATATTTTTTAAAAATATTGTTTTCTTTAATTACTATTACACCCATTCTCGAGTAGAAACGGTAAGGTGCAGGGTTAAACTAGGCATCGGTCGAGCGACGCGCATTTTGACTTCACTATCGGCTTTAGCACCCTCGAAAACTATGAAAAAGATATTCACGACGAAAATTTTGAATTTTTTCGCAGCCGCCATCTTGGATTTACGTTTTGACCAGAAGTAGGGAAAGATAATCAGTCAACTTCTAACCGCACACCACGTTAAAAACTTCGTTACAATAAAACACATCAATTTTACAGACATTAAGAGTGACAACCCTAACGCTCCAATGAGTCGTAGGTATTTATTTCAACAAATAGGCCTAGTTTCCATACTGTTCATATTTATACTGTGCCGCGACGGAGCGCGGTGCAGTGTGTGGAGCGCCTTAAGCATAAGCACACCCCGGACACTCCATACAACGCTCGCAAAATAATTACTTATTACTACTACATTAACAAATGACGTTTGTATACGTATGAATGTGTGCGTGAAATCTAGTAGGGCTGGCAGTAGTGCGTAGGCGGCGGCGCTGCCCGAACGTGTGCATTATAATGAAGTGACCTTTTACGAGCGGCGTTCAATTATCTATATCTATACTTATTACTTATATAATATATAATAATATTATAAAGAGGAAAGATTTGTATTTTTGTATGTAACGAATAAACTTAAAAACTACTGGACCGATTTCAAAAATTCTTTTGCCGTTAGATAGCTACATTATCACTAAGTAACATAGGCTATATTTAGTACTAGAAAAAATTAGAGATCCTTAGAAATTTCTACTAAAACCAACCCAAGGTGTAAAAAAATTAGCCATAAAATGTCTTTCATCGCATGCGCTGCGGAAAGTATTGATGATAGAACAAAAAAATGTTCTACAATATTATAGAACATATCAATATCCACAAAAAACTTCGCGAGACCATATGTCCAACTATTGTAGTTATGTCACTATAACTACTGTAGCGCGTAGTCGTTCGCCAAAAGCCCGCACTCCTCAGCCCTCTCAACCGAGTCGACGCTCCGCCCGTATCGGCGCCCGAGTGGGTGCGACACGCGCCGCGGGCGGGCGGCACTAGTTAGTCTTATGGTGCGTACAGACCGGCCAAACGAACGCCAACGAACGGGTTTCGTTGACCTTCGTTGCTGCAATCTGGACGGCTTAGCGAATGCCAACGATCGCTCGTTGGCGTGTGCCGGCGATCCGAAGCGTGGCGGTAACATCAAAGAAATCGAGCTATTTGATCGAACGTTCGTTCGAGCACTAAATGTATTTGGACGTATTAACGAACTCCAACGAGCGTGCGGAAGCCAACGCTGGCGAACGATAAATATCCATCGTTTGGCGTTCGTTGGGCCGGTCTGTACGCACCATTACGCGAGCTAACAGCCGACAAACTCGTACGCGCCCTCTGGCCGCGCGCCGACCCGGTCGTCACATAAGTTCTTTTATTTTTCTTTTCTGTGTTTTGTGTTCCTTTTATTTACTGTTTCTTAACAATATAGTTGACTAGTATTGAGTACCTACCGCCGTTTAATTGCTCCTTACCCTATACTACTTTTTTACATTTTAAAAGTTGATAGAAATGCCGATCAAAATCAGACCATGTTATCCATACCTTTGTATTAATTCTTATCCAAGAACAGTCTTGGATAAGAATTCAAAAAGTAATCAACAGGTATTGATACAGATCAATACCTGTTGATTACTTTTTGAATTATTGAAATCGGACATTCCATTCAAAAGATATTACGAAATTAAAAATGTCAAAATAAACAAAAAATACACGCCGACTACACACCGAATACAGCGCAGCGATAAAATTCTCGTGTCACAGTGTTGGTAACAAAACTCCTCCGAAACGGCTTGACCGATTCTTATGTAATTTTGTGTGTATATTCAGTAGGTCTGAGTATAGGACGTAAACTATTTTTATTTTAAAACTTGATCGTGTAGGGTAGGAGTAGGGTCGGGGTAGGGTAGGAGTAGGGTAGGGGATCGGTAGGAGTATGGTCGGGGTAGGGTAGGAGTGGGGTAGGGGTACGGTAGGAGTACGGAAGGGGTATGGTAGGAGTAAGGTAGGAGAGGGGTACGGTAGGAGTAGGCAAGGGGTAGGGTAGGAGTATGGTAGGAGAGGGGTACAGTAGGAGTAGGGAAGGGGTAGGGTAGGAGAAAGGTAGGGGTAGGATTAGGGCAGGAGTAGGGTAGGGGAAGGAGTAGGACACCACGCGAACGAAGTCGCGCCGGGCAGCTAGTATTATTATAAATTCGAAAGTAACTCTGTCTGTCTGTCTGTCTGTATGTTACCTTTTTTTAGATGAAATTTGGCAGAGAGATAGATTGCATCCCGGGGAAGGACATAGGATAGTTTTTATCCCAGAAATCATCCTGTAAGGGGGTGAAAAGGGGGGTGGAAATTTGTATGGGGAATCAATAACCGCTGAACCGATTTAGATGTTTGGTATGGAGATACTTTGGAGTTGTGGGGAAGGATATAAAATAGTTTTTATCCCCGAAATTATCCCTTAAGGGTGTAAAAAGGGGGGTGGATATGTAAGTATCCACGAAGTGCGGGGTGAGGTGCGGTAACTGATGTTAGTGCGGGGAAGGGAGTGGCTTTTCTGTACGTAGTACTATTAAGTATTCTGTGGCATAAGGTATAATATGCATTAGTTCGCATCAGGAAATTTTAAAAACTTTGGCGAAGGTTATTGAATTAGCGAGCTGGCAACATATTGTGTTTATACACATGCAGATTACTGCAGATATCTTTAACCTGTCGGTGCTGGCCTTTTAATAGATGCATCATGTAGGAAATGTTAAAAATGAAAAATAATGTCCAGTGACTTAAACTATTGGATTAACCTATTTGATTGAATTTTTGTATGCAGACTGGGAACGTCATTTAACTCATTAGGTATACGAAGTTGAATTTATTGTTGTATTGTCATCTCCACTTCGTATATGTCGCCGCCAACTAGCTTAATTAGCTATTCAGTTAACTGCTTAGCCGTTTAACTACACGGCGCCGCGCCGTTCAACTAGCGGCTTGAATGATATTTAGCCAATGCGTCTATTACAACATTTAATGAACTGGCTGGCTGATGCTTAGGACATTTATCCATACTAATCTTATAAATTCGAAAGTAACTCTGTCTGTCTGTATGTTACCTTTTCACGCCTAAACCACTGAACCGATTTAGATGAAATTTGGTATAAAGATAGTTTGAGTCCCGGGAAAGGACATAAGATAGTTTTTATCCCGATATTCCCACGGGATCGAAACTTATGCGGGTGAAACCGCGGGGCGCAGCTAGTATATAGATATATTCGGGATACATTGGGCACGACTAATTCCTCCTAATGCACGATAATGTACGCCCACACGTTGCACATTACGTTGAAGAATACCTTTAAGTAGTTGGTATTCAAACATTGCAGTCTTCGTCTTAGCGTGTCGATAGCAATCTAAATGAAACCAAACCAAACAAACAAACCAAAACAAGCGCCAAATAAGTAGCCGAATTCTGGGCTGAGTACTCGGCCCAGAATTCGGCTCATCAGTTCTTGTAACGTGCAGCTGACAGGATACGCAGGGCACGATATTAAGGGTCCCATACTATCCACCAAGTGCTCAAACGAGAACATTGCAGTGGCCAGCTTGTAGTCCGGACTTTAACCCGATTGAGCATATCTTTTTTTTTTTTTTTCACGGATGGAAAATCATCAAATGACCCCTCCCGCTCTGGGTGGAGGGGAAGGGAGTGTCAGACTCTTACTGACTAAAACCCATGCGTGTTCCTTCCTTAGCCCTTTATGTTCCGGGGTAGCGGTAACCCTTTCGGACAATCCCGCACCCCCGGCAGGCTTCGGCCCTGGCAGGCCCCTTCCTTTTTGCTGACATCTCTTTGAGGCGCGCGTGGAACACGTACGCGCCGTCCGGCACGGGCCTGGTCCTGATCGGACGGTTAGCTACCCATTACTCTCCGTCCGCAGGCCCGCGCCTACGGTGGCTGGGAGTCGTCACGCGGCTCCCGACGCCCGGAACGTCTCCCGCGGCGGCTGGGACGTGTGGCTCTCTCCCTCAACCGTTCCGCCACCTCCTTCGCTAGCATGACTGCTTCGCAGAAGGAGGTGACTGCATCCCACTCCCTCTCGCCCCGGACCATGGCTTGAACCAGGGCCGGACGCAAGAGGTCGCCGCCGCTGCCGATCGCCTCTACGAGGGCACGGCGGTGCTCTGCCCATGCGGGGCAGACCTCCACCGTATGCTCCACCGTGTCCGCTGGGCGATCCTCGCAATGGTGACACGCGGGCGTCTCCTCCCGCCTGATGATATGCAGGAATCTCCCAAAACATCCGCGTCCGGTGAGGACTTGCGTCAGGCGATAGGTGAGGACGCCGTGACGCCTCTCTAGCCACTCCTCAAAGAGGGGTCTTATCGCCACTATCGTTGCGTGCCCTGCGCTGGGTTGTGAAAGTCGCTCCTTCCATGCCACCATGAGATCGCGCCGGAAGTCTGTCCGCTCCGCCGCGACTTGCTGCGGAAGCGGAGTTTCCCCCCGGCGTAGTGCCTCCGCGCGCCACTCATACAGGCGCGCAAGGACTATCGCCTCCAGATCCCATGGCGGCAGTCCGGCAAGGAGGCTTGCCGCCTCGCCCGAGATTGTGCAGTACCCCCGAATCAGCCTTACGGCTACCACCATTTGGGGCGCGTTCAGATAATGTGCGGCTCGCCGCCGCAGAGAACGCGCCCACACCGGGGCCCCGTATAGGGCCATGGACCGCACGACCCCTGCGTAAAGCCTCCGGCAGGAGGTGTTTGGCCCCCTCAGGTTGGGCAAGAGCCGCTTAAAGGCGGCCCCGGTCCTTTCCAGTTTGGGGGCCAAACGTCGGAAGTGTTCGACGAAGTTCCACCGGCTGTCGAAGACGAGACCCAGGTATTTCATCATTGTCTCGACGCCGATGTGAACCCCTCCCACCGTTAGTTGGGATCCCGATGGTGGCCCGTTCCGAGGCCCATGGAAAGACATGGCCTCGGACTTGTGCAATGCCACCTCGAGACCCAACCGCCGGATCCTTTCCACGACTATCGCAATCCCGCGTGTCATCGCGTCGGCCGCCGCCTGATGCGACCTCCCATGCGCCAGGACCAGCGTGTCGTCAGCGTAGCAAACCACGCTGACGCCATCAGGGAGGTCGGCCCGCAGCACCCAGTCATAACCGATGTCCCACAGGAGCGGCCCCAGAACCGATCCCTGTGGGACACCGCACGACATCTCTCGCCGGTTCCACTCCTCGTTGCGACCGGGGTAGATGACGGCTCTGTCCGTCAAATACGCCCCGACTACTCGCCGGAGGTAGGTCGGCACCCGGTCATACCGGTGTGCCTCCCCAATACAGCTCCAGGGCAGGGTGTTAAACGCGTTGGCGATGTCGAGTGACACCGCCACGACGACCCCACCCCGGGTCATCGCGTCCCCCGTCGTGAGGGCTCTCACGCGCATGATGGCGTCCACCGTCGAGCGCCCCTTGCGAAAGCCAAACTGGCTATCCGCAAGATCCGGCCCCGTCCTCACTAGGTGCCCGACGAGGCGGCCTGCAATCACTCTCTCAAAGAGCTTGCCAACCTCGTCGAGCAGCACTATGGGCCGGTATGCGGACGGAGAGTCCGCAGGGCGCCCTGGCTTCTGAATGAGGACCAGCTTCCCCGTCTTCCAACGGAGTGGGAACTGGCCCCTCTCCATACATGCGCTTAAGAACGCCTCCAGTCGAGGCCCGAGAGCCCTCGAGGCCAGGACCCAGGCTTTACTCGGCAAGCCGTCAGGTCCTGGGGCGGTATTTTCGGCCTTCAGCCTACCTACCGCCACTCTCAGATCTACCCCGGTCACTTCAGGGATGTCGTCGTCGTCGTCCGCGTGGTCCGTTTCGGGCACCGCAAGTGGCAAAGCCATGGGCGGGGGAGTATACTCCCCCCGTGAAGGGAACAGAGCGCTCACCACCTCCTCCACCAGCTGGGGGCGGAGACTCTGC
This sequence comes from Amphipoea lucens, assembly GCA_947508005.1. Taxonomy (NCBI): domain Eukaryota; kingdom Metazoa; phylum Arthropoda; class Insecta; order Lepidoptera; family Noctuidae; genus Amphipoea; species Amphipoea lucens. The sequence goes on from OX382358.1 coordinate 12,128,126, forward strand.
GTCAACGGGGAGGCCCAGGTGCGAAGTTTATTCCGCACCATTTTGTAAGGGCGCCCCCATGGATCTCTGTTCAGAGTCTCCACCATCTCCTCATGGGCCATATCCTTGGCCCGCTGGACAGCCTCTTGGAGGGTGGTCTTCGCCGCTCTGTACCCCTCGTACAGCTCCGCCTCCGTGGCTTCCGCATCCGGAGGGCGGATGCGGAGCCTGCGGTGCCTGGTGTACAGGTGTCGCGCGTCGACGCACGCCTTGCGTAGGGACTCAACCTCCGGAGGCCACCAGTACACCTGACGTCGGGCGCATCCTGGTCGGGCACGGCGCGGCTCCTCCCAAGCGGCACACTCTGCCAGCGTATGCCACGCCGTGTCCTACCGGCAGTCGACGCAATGGTGACACCGGGCGTCTGGCTCCCTGTTTATGCGACACAGGTACTTCCCGAAGTAACCATGCCCCGAGAGCACCTGCGTCACCCGAAACGACAGGGAGCCGTGCCTCCTCCCGAGCCAGCGCTCGAGTACCGGCCGGACCACCTCGATAGTGACGAGGCCGGCGGTAGGGCGTGAAAGCCTGTCCCGCTATTCCGCCATCAGGACCTCACGAATCTGTGACCGACGCAGCTCCATATGGCGCTGCATCAGCCACTCGCCTCACGCCCGCGCTTCCTCGCGTCACCGGCACAGCGACGTGAGTACTTTCGCCTCCAGGTCCCAGAGATCAACCGCCTAAGGTGAGATAAGAGTTGTGGGGAAAACAGCTCCCGGCTATCTAATTGTGTAACTCTCAATCACAGTCTGAACCGGTGTTATTGTTTCAATTGAAATAATGTTCTTATGAGAGAGTTTTAAGAACGACAACTAATAAACTATAATGTGTACTGATGTTCTTTACGTTCATGGCAATGAGTCATTTATTTATTTAATAGGATTTCCTTTATGCTACCTAACCTATTAAAACAATCTATACTTATAATAAATCTGTAGAGAGGTCAATTCTGTACATGAAATATATTTTCAAAATAACTATCAGGGGGTGATTAGTGATCGATACTGATGCCAAAAATGCAATCAGTAAAATTTTTGTCTGTCTGTATGTTCCTTATAGAAACAAAAACTACTCGACGGATTTTAACGAAACTTGGTACAATTATTCTTCATACTCCTGGGCAGGTTATAGTATACTTTTCATCACGCTACAATCAATAGGAGCAGAGTAGTGAAGGGAAATGTTGGGAAAACGGGAGAAGTTACTCCATTTTTTAAGCTTCCGTCGCGTGTGCAGCCTTAATGGTTAAAGTTACATAGAAATCATGTATGACGGAAATATTCTACATAAAATTGTCTAAAAAATATCCCGCAACAGCATATGTCTATCTTTTATGGTTGACTCACAATAACACGTGTAACTCCTGATAGCTTAGCAGTTCGGAGCATTCTGATTATATTTGTTTACTCTTACGTTTATAATACTCTCACTCATCCCTAATTTAAAAAAGTTAACATTATTACCGATTCAATAAAAAAGAATCATAGAAATCGGTATAGAAACACCAAACTTATACATGAAATATGCCATCGCGCCGTCGCACGTGAATACTGAATCATGCTATAAGGATTATTTTTGTGTAACGGTTGCCGCGCTCGACACGGGTCGCGGCGGCGGTACTATAAAAAGGCGGGAGGTCCGAGTGGGCGAGAGCGAGCTTCATTCAATATTTGGCTGTTGATGCGTTCAGAGCGTTCGACCTTATTGACAGACAATAATTTTATTGATATTGAGAGACCGTGCTTATCAGCGCGACTTTTAGTCTTTAAATAGTTTATTTGAATTTCTTTTGTTGTTATTTTGTAAAATAGGTATGAGTTGTTTTGGTAGTGTTTAAATATTCGTTCAAATTAAAAATTATTAAGCGTAGGTACTTTTATTAATTAAAGTAGTTATAAGTATTTATTTTTAAGTGAAGTAGGTATAGGTAGATAGTATTGCACAGGCGTTTCAGCTTTATTTTCATTTCTTTTTTGTTGTGAGTTGTATGTACCTATTTCTGGTTATAATTCTATAAGAATATTTTAGTTTAAATAGTCACCTAGATTTTAAGTGTAAGGTAGCTAAAGTTAGGACTACGTATTAGTTGTTTTGGTAGTGTTTAAATATTCGTTCAAATTACAAATTATTAAGCGCAGGTACTTTTATTAATTAAATTAGTTATAGGTATTTATTTTTAAGTAAAGTAGGTATAGGTAGATAGTATTGCACAGGCGTTTCAGCTTTATTTTCATTTCTTTTTTGTTGTGAGTTGTATATATTTCTGGGTATAATTCTATTAGAATATTTTAGTGTAAATAGTCATTAAGATTTTAAGTGTAAGGTAGCTAAAGTTAGGACCTCTAACGTAGGCTATTTTGTTAGGTAACTGACAGCCTTTTCGTTACCGTAGATTATTACACAATGCTACCTAAAAAACCATTATCTTTATCTCGAACTTCGAGTAAAGCTAAGAGAATGAGAATTACGCGATCTCAAGAATCGGCAGAGGAAAGAGCAAATCGGTTAAACTCTATGAGAGTTAGAGCCTCAACTTCTCGAGCCAGTGTCATAAACGATTTTTCAAAATTCCACCCCTGTCGGGGTGAAAAGCGGGGATACAGTTTATTTGAAAAATCTGATTCCTTTGTTCTATAAACTTAAAAATTGGCCCGAATACTTATTTATCTAAATTAATTATAAAGATCATACCAACATACATTTTCGAAACTTTTAGAGGAAAGTACGAATTTCGCGCGGACGAAGTCGCGGGCATAAGCTAGTACACAATAAATTCTCTCCTCATGTCATCATATTCGAAACATCGTTTCTTACAAACAAACAATTATTATGGAAGAGAGTGAAGATATTTATTTTAGTATGGTTTAAATATTTTTATAAGCACATAGGTATTATTTTATGGCTTTTAAATACCACATAAAAACGTGTAATTATTTTTATGTACTTCAGCTGTAAAAACATTTAGGATTTATGATTTTTTGCTATGTTTTGACACTTTCGACTCCACCCACTTTTCATAGAGCTCATACGCCATGCCGCCATACTATTGCAAATGGACCCTCCAGGAGGGTCACCGGCATTACGTTTGCGCTAAAGTGAACCCTCGAGGAGGGTCGTCGGCATTAGGTTTTAAACCGTATTATGAAACACTGTGAAAAGAAGTAAAATAGTGTTTTCAGATCGTCTTGTTGCTATATTTAGTATCTCTGGGGGTATTTACATGTACTAGTGGGGTGGAGACGTGAAATATTAAAAAATAAAAAAATTAAGAAAATTATAATCGCTCGCTTTGATCCCGAGACAGGGGTATCCAACCTCTTCTGAAATTTTCAAGCAATGTAATAATTTTTTATTTTATTAGGTACTGAACAACAAACAGTTACATTATGCAATATTAGTAGTTTTTTTTAATGTAATTAAAACGTAATTATTTTGTAACAGCTTATTAACGTTTACTGTTCTGTTATTTACTTGACGTTCATGATTCACTCAGGAATTATCTACTTTCAGTCGTTACTCATATAATCGTTAATTGAGAAAGTACGTATAAAATAATTACGAAAAAACTCCGATTGAGATAAGAACTGATTTATGTCATAACTACTTTTACCTGTAGCTTCGCTCCCGTGCTTCTTTTGCCTCTCATTACCTCAAGTTATTCCAGCTATAAACTATGTCTACAAACATCAAGTTCATGAAAAAGGTTGGCCACCTTTAATTTTGCTATAATAATATTAACCGGTCAAGCGACGCGCGTCGCCAATCAGCGACGAAACTATTGACAGATTAATTTCATCACGCAAAATGCAAATTTACAAATTGCATGGAAAGCTATACACAAAATACTGGCTCTTTCCAACACTTATTTTTGAAGTGAAAACTTCTTTAGCGGCGTTGCACACTTTTTGTAATGGGTAAAAAATGTTAAACTCGCGTCGGGACACGTGACCGTCAGGAGAGATCCCCCCCCCCCTCTCTTTCTACGGCGGCGCCAACCGAAGTGAACCAAGTGACACACGACAATGGATGGATGGATGGATGGATGGACGTGGACGTGGACGTTGACGTGGACGTTGACGTGGACGCGGACGCGGACGTGGACGTGGACGTGGATGGATGGATGGATGGACAGCTAATGGCTCGACCGTCTGTGTAGTAGCCACACTGCTGTGTATTCGTAAAATTCGTGTATATAAAGTGTTTAAAATATGGAAATTGAACAAAGTGCATCTATTAATGGAAAAAGTGACGCAGAAATAGTGAAGAAAAATGAGTTATATTAATTCAATTAATAATTGATTTATTTCAACGTTAATTTATTTATTTATTTATTTATTTATTTATTTGGAAACTCAACAGCTTATAATTAAATTACATGAGTTATGAATGTTCACCCCACTATCAATGAACCACTCAATGCAGTTGTGTCAAAGTTAAAGCATCTTACAGTCTACAGACATGGCTCAGTGATAGCGAGATGATGACAATTATGACTTAAGCCAATAACAGAGTTTCACGGCATTGAAAAAGCTGGGTTAACTAGAAAGTAGCGAGAGAAAACAAAAGAAAAACTTAAACAAATATAGCTATCAACAATAAGTAAAATGCGATTGTTGACAAATTACTCACAATAAAATTAAAAGTATGAACCTAAGTACTATGAGTATAATAATTAACAAAAGGAAAAGAAAAAAACTAAATAATTTGCTTAACATTGTTTGACATTGTGAATATATGTATTTCCACTCAGCAATTCGAACGTGTTATGTTGAAATATATATAATATATCTTTATTAAAAATATGAGAAAAAGAAAGAGTTATGGCACAATTTGTTCACTAAACAATATCTGCTTGACTTGTTTTCGGTATGATTGCTTGGATAAATGAAATATATCGACACTTTCAAAGCTTTCAGAATAGATACGAGGCAGTCTGGTCAGAACAGCATTTCTCCCGTATTTTGTACGGCAGCCAGGGATACTGAGTAATTTTGTGTGTCTGGTACGTGTTTTTGGGGTACAGAAATCTATACAAGATAATAAATCACTGCTGTCCAAGCGACCTCGCAAGATATCAAAGAGAAAAAGCATATCCAACATCTTGCGCCTATCCACAAGGGGAAGCATATCATAGTGTTTGCAGTCTCGGGCATAGGAATCATGACGTTTCCGGGATTTATAGTTTAGGAATTTCACAAACTTTTTCTGTAAACTTTCGATTCTTTTAGTGTATACCTCGTATTGGGGTGACCAGATTGGGCTACAGTACTCCAGAATACTCCGCACATATGCGAAGTATATAATCTTTAGAGTATGACAATTACTAAAAGGCTTACAAGTACGCATTACAAAACCAAGGCTACGAGAGGCTCTATTGGTGATATTATCAATATGCTGGTCAAAGAGCATTTTGGAATCCAACCTTATACCAAGATCCGTGACCACATCAACCCTTTCGATCGCACTATTATTAAATCCATAAGGATACTTAGTTGGGTATTTAGAACGGCTAAAGGTAATGCATTGACATTTCGAGACATTGACAGTAATATTATTTTGCTGATAATACTCGAATAATGCATCAAGATCACGCTGTATCCGCTCACAATCAAATCTGGATTTTACACACATGTATATTTTCATGTCATCGGCGTACATGAGATGTTTTGCGGATTTGAAACATGACTGAATATCACACAGGTATGCGCAGTAAAAAAGAGGACCCACCAAGGATCCCTGGGGAACACCGGAGGGGATGTTAACGAAGTCAGATTTAAAACCACCCATAACCACAGCTTGCGATCGGTTCGATAAGTATGACTTAACCCATCTCAGTAAATCTCCATGGATCCCAAGCTTTTGCAGCTTTGCCAGCAAGATCACGTGATCCACACGATCGAATGCTTTTTCGAAATCCGTGTAGACCACGTCAACCTGGCCACCGGCTTCCATATTATGCAAGACATAGTCACAAAACGTGGCCAAGTTAGATGCTGTCGACCGTCTCCTAACGAAACCGTGTTGGCTCTGGCCTATACCGTTTGAGATGATTGGATATATGTTATTATAGATTATTTTTTCAAAAACTTTGCTAAGTGTGTTAAGAATAGATATTGGGCGATAGTTTTTTATATCCGTCTTGGGCCCCTTCTTATACACTGGCACTATATGAGCTGCTTTCCATAGGGAGGGACAGACGCACTCGACTAAAGACTTTTGAAATATTAAAGCTATAGGATGCGCTAAACTATCAGCACAATTGTGCAAGAATATAGGAGGTAATCCATCGTTACCGGGTCCTTTTGTTGTATCTAACGCGCGCAAGGCTTTAAGCACGTTGTCTGTGGTGATAGAGAGGTTAGATAGGACATTAACTGAGCCGGTCAGTTCATTAGGAGTACTCATAGCTGCAGCAGAGTGCGTGGACGAGCTGACGAAAACACTGTGAAAGTATTTATTAAAAGCTGTACAAATTTCTCGACCTGACTCAAAAGTTTCCCCATTTAAGGTCATTGTTTTTGGATAATGACTGCTGCCTCTTTTACTTTTAACATAGGTCCAGAAAGTCTTCGGAGAATGAGTTATCGCTTTCTCAGTCTGAGTTATATAGCCACGATAAGAGGATGCCTCAACCTCGTGTTGTCTAGAACGTAACAATGCAAATTCATAGTAGTACCTGGGATTACCATATTTTTTCCATCTTTTGTGTAATTTAATTTTCTCACGTATGATTTTTATGAGCGCACGACTGTACCAAACAGGGTATTTATGACTTTTCGGTTTATTAACTAAGGGAATGAAACGCTCCACGCCAACTCTAACTTCTGTGTAAAACGAGTCAACAGCAACGTCAACCGAATCAACTGACAATTTATCATCCCAATTTATCTTGTTAAAGTGTTTATTCAGTTCCTTATAATCCCCTTTATAATAATTACGACGTGGTATGTGCACTTCCTCAAGGGGTGTTAAGAATAATTCAGTAGCCTTTATGTCAAGTGCAGGATGGTGAGAATCTTCATGGAGCAATGGATCATCGCTTCTACTAACATGGAGGGGTAAAGTTGAGAAACATAGATCTAAAATCCTGTTATTAGCATTTGCGTTAAGATTGTATTGAGATAAACCGAGAACGCTAATTTCATCTGCAAAGGAAGCAGCAGCAGTTCTCATTTGCAGCGAACAATTATTTAATATAGAATAGCCTTCATCATTCCATGCTAAACAGGGTAAATTGAAATCACCAATAAGAACAAAATTATGATTACTATTCACAGCCATTGTGTCCGTTATAGCTTGTCCAATGTTATTCAGACGCAACGGAATACTAGATACATCGGGGGGTATATAGACAAGAATAATATGCATACATGGGGGGGGGTATATAGACAAGAATAATATGCAAATCTTCCCGAGTACCAACGCTTCGAGATGAGAGTGTAACATGCAACATCTCCACACCAGCACACTGAAAATCCTGACATCGTCTAGTGTCAAATTTACGATTGACGCAAATCATAACACCACCACCGGTTTTTTTACCAGTAGAATTAAGATCACGGTCTTGCCGGAATATCTGATATCTGTTATCACATAGTTCAGAGTCAAAAATGTCATCCTGCAACCATGTTTCCGTAAAGATTAAAATGTCATACGTAGAGCATAAAATACTGTTATACAAATCCGATACCTTAGTTCTCATGCCTCGAGCATTTTGGTAGTAAAAACTTAACTGCGTGTTAGCCATCATTAATTATAGGAAATCTAAACCTATTGTTTATATAATGTCGAAAGAACATTAAAAAAAAAAAAAAAAACAAAAAAAAATAACACAAGTGGGTAGCCTGACTGTTAAGAAGGTATTGGTTAGAGGGACAATAGCATAAACGTAATGTGATCGAAGCCTGGGAGGAACCAATAACAACAAACAGTATAATAAAACCATGTAAAAGTACGATATTTGAGCAATAGTAAACAAACAGAATAGGTCGATACAAAACGTAACAATTTTGCCGATTGCACGCGAATTGTGGGTAAGTGGTGAAAACTATATCAAATGTCGAGCATAAACCCACGACCATTGTTCCATAACTCATTAGTGTAAGCATGTAAGATGTATAACTAAGGGAAAGATTGAAAAAATTAAATCGAAAAAAAACAATGTTTATGATTACAAACAACTTCGCGCCACTATTATGTATGTGAATATCTACTAGGCACGCATCTACTGATGAAAATAATTGACACATTATAACGTAGTTATTGTATAAACTATGACACCACATGAATGCAACATTATAAATATCAAAAACCCATGTTGAACAGAATAAGGTGGATTAAGTAAGTTTTTGTAACATATCAAGGTTACGGATGAATATTGTATCAGTAGTTTCAGCCTTTTTTACATAGATGCGCCCTCCACGCACCCACACAAATTTATATTTCATCTCCTTTGCACGTTTTCGAGTTGCAGCATGCAAGTTTTTATTTTCCGGTGACAGGTTCTCGACGACAAACACTGGAAGTTTTTGACTCGTGGCGATTCCCAAGTCATGTGTGTTTAACTTATCTTGAGCATTCTTTTTATTGTATGTCAGGACAGCAGATAGAAATGTATCACGGGTACGGGGCGAATTAAATTTGGTTAGTATGGACCGTGCACGGGTGCTATCTGGATTCAATTTCGCAATTCTTGCACAGTAATGTATGTCACTGTCGTTAATCGACACGCTCACCGTTCGGCCAATTTGTTTTACAATATTTACTACATTTTCCGATTTATGTTCCGGGACACACTGTATTTCAATGTTAGAGGCCCGTGACAGTTGATCCAGTTGAACGAATTTGCCCTTAATCTCGGACAATTCATAGTGTAACAACTCATTCTCCTTCTTCATTTGGTTAATTTCATTTCGGTAAATAATGTTATCGTGCTTTAATTTGTCAAATTCATCACTTAGGAAATTCATAGAATCCTTAAAAGCTGTTACTTGATCATTGATTTCCTTCAGGTTAGCAGATATTGAAACTCTAAACTCGCCTATGGTGTCATGCAGTGCATTACGCATTTCTTCACGTATTATATCTCTTATCTCTGAGCGTAAGGACTCCGTAGATTGATTAGTACATAGTTGCAGGGTCTCTGGCCTAGTATGAGTAATCTTACGACGGGTGACATTGAAGGTCATTTCTGCCATAGATGTAGGCGTAGATGGGCGCAACGGTATATTAGAATTATCACTCTTAGGCTGTTTACTCAGACATTGTGGGCATACCCAGTTAATAGGAGGTTCTTGATCTTGTGCATCTACATGCGAGAAGTCGATACAAAGCATATGGTAGCTTTTATTGCAACGAACACATTTTACAAAGTTATCGTTTGCAATATCCGAGTTACAAACCACGCAGGATGACATGTTGACGATTATTTGGTACAAGTGCACTCGAGCGAAACTCAATCACACAACGCTGGTATGTTAGACCGAGACAGCAATTATGGCAACTATCTCTTATCGTAGCGGTGAGGTGCGCGGGCACCCCGCACACGCTGCAGTCAAACACCAAACACCACTTTTCACCTATGTTTATGGAATTATTCGATAAAATTGTCACTGGCTTCACACAATAATAAGTATTATTGACTAAGGGATTAAGCACTATTATTGCTTAAGCTTCGAAAGGACAAGATGCGACACGTCCACTTCTAGCCACAGTTACGCGCTCCAATATTCAAGTTTTCACTTCTGCCGGCACTCTCGGAGTGCAACCCGTCTTTTTTCCTACTGACCTTATGGCGATGAGCTATTCTGCCAGAATAAATACAGTATGTTAAATAACAGAGGGCGTTCCCTTAAACTCGTTAATCTATATCATTAATAGATTAAAATAAAAATATTAGCATAGAAAAATAAGCATAAAATAATCCGAATTCAAAAAAATAATTAATTGACAATAAATTCGAAACCTCCTGTTTAAAATCAAAATAGTAGCGCGGAATAGTACCTAGCGTACTAGCATTGCCCAAACCGGCAACGTCGCAACAATGCCGAGCGAACCGGCCGCCGGCCGCCGCGCGCCGCGCTGAATGGCGAGCGGCGACTTTAAAGGGCGGCATAATGAATTAGAAAGACACGTCGTCGGGTTGTTATCAGTAAAATGAAACATTTATGTACGTATGTTTAGTTTTAGCAATAACATTTAACAACCCGTCTCAAATGCCCGGCTGACAAAGGAACGCGTCACTTAGGCACCTTGCGGCCTTGGGCTTGGAAGGACCTATTCGCAAACAAAGTAAATAAAAAAAACATAAATTCATGTACCTACCTATCTAAGCCACGTTTCAATAATATTAAAATTAAAATACAGAGTATTAGGCAGTTATTCTGGACGCAGCGGCCGAGTAATGAACGTGGGGTGGTGGCAGCGCTCTTGAGTTCTGCCGGCACGTCGTCGCGTGGCCACAAAATAAACAAATAAGACGGAACAAGTACACGAATTTGTTTTACCTAGCCACTCAGACCGGTGGCACGACAGGCTTACCTACAGTGTTAATTATGAAAAATTAATTTTACCTAAAAAATAATGTACCGCTAATAAATAGTGTGCGGTTAAGTTTGGGGAAACTTTCAATTATTTAACCCACAGTTTAGGCTAGGATTTAAATGATAAATGACGGTATTTATTAGCAAGTGAATGTTTTCTCCAATAAAAGAAATTTAAAAACTTTTACTTTATGCAGTTGGCTTCGTAATACCTAAGTACTTGCGTTTATTCATAGCAATCGTGTAACGTCACTGTAGTAACACGTTCGTTGAACGGGTACCCCGTTCCGTCCCTGAGTATAAAAGCAGTTTTAGGAAAGAGTGGGCCTTCTGAACTTATTAATTTTGTGGCACAGTCGTTTAGTGTTATTTTTTATTTCAATGTTTTCGAAATGTTTTAGGTATAATGTTAAAAACTTACCTAGATTTTGAACTGCTCAATATGCTGACCTCCTCTGTCTACACATTGTTGCATTGTTTAAAATTTTAAAGACGGCCGGCTCTTCTAGTGCTTGAACCGGGCTCCGCCTCAAAATGCCTTAGCACGTACTCTTCCTGCCGCACAGAGATCACGGGTCGGGGGCCACCAGAACGACGCGGCACTACCGGTTCATTGTTACGAATACGCACCAGGGCACTCACAATAACACGAGAATTCCGCGGTTGATGTGCATTGGGGTACCTCTCAACATACATCCTCAGAGCACGTGCACCATCATAATTACACTCAGCATAAATGAGCACCATGTTCACATACACCTGAGCTGAACTGATAACGTGGCATTTTCCACACAAGAATGACGCAAGTTGTTGCAATGCGAAAATAATGCGCGTCCGGTCAGCGCGTGAGATAAATTCCGACTAAAATTAGGTGGACAGGACATTCGGGGGTAGCGGGCGGGTCCAGGTACATCACGCCGCACACGCAGCCCGTCATTCATAAAGAAATTGCGACGTTGCCGTCCTTCAAGTACGCGTGTACAGTATTGTGTACAGTGTGTTTCTTTTACGTATCAATTTTACATTTTTAGTGAATATTTTAATATTAAAAAAAATAAAAACATTTTGTTTTCGAATGGTAATATTTTTTTTAGCATGTCAAAGTCAAAGTCAAAGCATTTATTTCAAATAGGAACATAAAAGGCACTTTTGAACGTCAAAAATTATCTTAAAATAGAATTGATTCTAGTCGCCCATTCCAAAAGGTAGTTTTCGTATGGAGAAGAACGGGCAAGAAACTCCACCGTTACTCTTTTAAAATGTTTAGGTACAATATTTTGCATGGGTACATTAATTATATAATAACATGTGAGGACGATGCACCTACAATAAAATTACTATACCACAATAGGTAAAAGAATTAAAAACGAAACCATGACATATAAATTAATTATCTGATAGATACATGGTGCTCACATATTTACAAACATGGTACAAGCAAAACGATTTTAATTAAAAAACAAAATACAAATAATAAGTCAGGGTGTGAGTAATAAATGTAAAAAAAAAAGATTAAAAAAATTTACAATTAAATTAGCAACCAGTTTGATTTTGTCTAGACTCTAGATTGTCCTATGGAGCAGGACCAGCATGTTTCCAAGCGTTCTTATCTTGGATATAATCTTCTAATTTATAGTATGCTTGTTTACAAAGTGTACGTTTAATGTGAGTTTTAAATTTTCTTTCATTTAATTGCAATATATCACAAGGTATTTTATTGTAACATTTAACACAGTACCCCATAAAAGATGTATGTACTTTGGCTAATCTGAAAAATGGTTGATGTATTTTATCTTTATTTCTTGTATTAAAGTTATGTCTATCGCTTATTTTATTAAAAAGATGTAGATTTTTTCTTACATACATAATATTTTCATAAATGAATTGGCAAGGTACCGTCATAATATTAATCCTTTTAAATAGTTCCCTGAGAGATTCGCGGCGACGTAGATTATAAATGGCTCTGACAGCTCTCTTTTGCAAAATAAAGATGGATTCAATGTCAGCAGCTCGACCCCATAGTAAAATGCCGTACGACATAATGCTGTGAAAGTAGCTAAAATAGACTAAACGCGCGGTTTCTACATCTGTTAACTGTCTTATCTTCCTAACAGCATAAGCGGCCGAGCTAAGCCGCCCCGCAAGAGATGTTATGTGAGGTCCCCATTGTAATTTCTCGTCTAGCGTGATTCCCAGGAAAACCGTTTGATCAACGAATTCTAGTTTTTCTCCATTCAGTATGATGTCACATTCGCTACTTCTAACATTTGGTAATTTAAATCTAATGCATTTGGTTTTCTTTTCATTTAGTACCAAATTATTTACCGTAAACCAATCTTGGACCTGAAGAATAGAGTTATTCACGTCGTCAAGATTTTGTGCCCGTCTGTCTATCTTAAAGATCAATGATGTGTCATCTGCAAATAACACCATCTTCGGTTGATTTTGAAGTAATTGTGGTAAATCATTAATGTAAACTAAAAAGAGGAATGGACCCAATATCGAACCTTGAGGAACGCCCATTGCCATTTCAGACCCCAATGAGTTTACGCCGTTTACTTGAACTTTAAGCTTTCTATCTTTTAGATACGACTTTAGTAAATCAAGAGCTAAATTCCTAATCCCATAGTGCTCAAGTTTCAGCAGAAGTGTCTCATGGTTGACGCAATCGAACGCCTTTGAGAGGTCGCAAAAGATTCCAATGGCATCTTGTGCTTCTTCCCAGGCGTTAAAAATGTTCTTTATTAGGGTGACACCGGCGTCAGTGGTACAACGCCCTTTGGTGAAACCGTACTGTTGTTCATGAAAGATGGAATTTTTATTAAAGTGGCGTAACATTTGATTGAGCATCAACTTTTCAAACACCTTACTGAGAACTGGCAGAATTGACACAGGCCTATAATTGTTGGGTTCTTTACTATCACCGGCTTTGAATAAAGGAACTACTTCACTGTGTTTCATGAGATCCGGAAAGACTCCTTGGTCTATACTGATGTTAAATATGAAAGCTAAATAGGGCGCAATCGTTTCAATGATAGATCTACAAACTTTTACAGACATTCCCCAGAGATCTTCTGTTGATTTAATTTTAAGATCTTTAAAAGCTTTTATAACAGCCTGGGGGTTCGTATGTTGAAAACTAAACTCCGAGGGGCATGCCTTAACATGTATGGATGCTATACTATTGCGGGTTAACGGGAACGCCCTCTGTTAGTTAACATACTGTATTATGATGTAGATGATTGCTCTCAGAAACCATAGATGACAAAAATGAATACCAAACGACTTGTATGTTGCGAAATTATGCTCCTGAAATAAGCCGCTGTTACTAACGAACGGACAGACAGACAAACGAAGTTGCACCATGGGTGTTATTTTTTACCATTTTGATACGGAACCCTAAAAAGATTCTATTAATAAACTCATCCTCGTAATTTATAATCTCAAAATAATTATTTTTATTTTTAGTGAATATTTGTAACCGTAAAATAGTTTACCACCCCTGAAATACGGGAATCCTAGCACCCAATTATTTTTTTTTAAATACAAATGCTGGTATTTGAAAACCAACGAATATACTAATAAATCTTGTGAAAATATACGACTCAATTTTATTTTCATAGTTTATAATGCTGTATTCGCTAAGAAAACCGTAAATTTAAAATGAGCCCTCCGCGAGGGCTGCCGGCATCACATAAGCGATGAGTGAACCCTCCAGGAGGGTTCCCGGCACGTGTTAATGTTTATGTATTATCCAACATACAGCAATAATTTACAGTCGCAAACATTGATGTATGATCATCTCAGATCCCCAATAATAATAATTATGTTATTATCAGGCATATTTTAATTACTGTGGGAAGTGTTGGTTATTACGCAATAGAAAAACCGTATGCAGTTCAAATCAGATTATAATTTCACGAACAAATTAATCATACTAGCGAATCACCCACTGTAGGTATACGACACAACCAGATACGGAACGCGGGACAGTTTCTGAGCACATATGTTGTTCGTACGATGGCCAATGTCTAAGAGAGTCACTCCACCTCGCTGCACGCTCTCTTCGACTCCCCACGAACTCAGGCTAGACTCTGTCGAGCGCCACCAGATGGCGCTGGCGTTTTGAATAGTCAAACGAATGACTCCGTCGAAGCGTTGTCGTCACAGCGCTTCCGTCTCGTTGTCAAGTCAGCTCCCGTACTAATGATTTCTCCGACATAAATAATACGAGTATAAATAAGCATCTACTGACAAAAGTTACGTTTTGTTTTTTACGCAGGTATGAGTAGGGGAGAGGAGAATAGGCCCCCTCCCCTCAGGGGAGGCCCCTTTGCCCTTTACAGTCTCCCCAGGGATGTGCCGTGCCTTACAGGCGTTGCACGGGGAGTTCCGGAATTGGTCTTTTAAGAGGAACCAGGACCACCCCTATGTGCTAATGGTGATCACCGGGGTGGTTTTAGTGAGGTAAAACACCAACACTCCCCGACCTCCCTCCCTGGAGGTCGGGTGCCTTTTGAAGGTTTCCACCCAACAACAAAAAAAAAGGTATGAGTAAAAGGATACCTACTTTATGTTTCAACGTGGAGTTCATTCACATGATTATTATCATTACAAAGACAGATATACATAGACCATCTGTGATTAGTGATTACAAACAAGCACATATTGTGGATCAGCAAATATGATTCATCAAAAGTGATACTTTGCTGTTGCAGATAGTACGGTTGATATTGCCTGCGATTTAATTTCGATTCAGGGCTGATTTTTCCATCGCCATATAACTTTTATTCGAGGAATAAAATTGACGTTTGACAGTTTTTTGTATGAAATAGGTAACTGTCAAAATTTCAAAATAATTCCTTGAATAAAGATATCAGATGATTGAAAGATCAGCCCTTAGAAACAATAATCGACTAAGCCTAAACAATAAGTGTGGACATATCTGGGAACTTAAACATTACGAATGCGTTCAGAAATAAGATTTATTACCACTAGCGCCATCAAAAGTTGTATTTTCAAAGTGAATTATCTATTGTTTTCCTCCCTTTTAAAAATAAATTAATGATATCGTATGATTACATCAACAATGTATAGGTCTACCAGAAACTCATGGCATAAAAAATTGTGATTTTCTTATGGCAATTTATTAATTTATATATACTTTATTGTACACCACAAAAATACCATAACATGAAAAAAAATACATCTAAAACGACAAAACATACAATGGGCGGCCTTATCGGCAATGTCATTGCCTTAAGAAAATCACAATTTTTTTTATGCCATGAGATTCCGTTCATTTTGGTAATAGTCTCATCGCAGTTACTAGGTAATTCGTTTTTCCTAGTCCAAAATGGCCATTGTTAAAAGCGACTTTAATTTGCAATTAGCGTAGTAGTATGTTGTATGTTCATTCATTTTCATTATTTTAATGATAGATCGCCCGGCGCGGCGTCCTGCCAGCAGGACTTTTAAGTACTTCCGTAAGGACGTAACTTTTTTCAGTCACAACTTACCGTAATGGTATATAGCACGAAGTTCACGAAAAAATAGAATATTTTTCTGGTACAAAAAACAGTTGCTTAACACAACTGACCTCCAATCGGCATGCGGGTGCGCATGAGCATACACGTGCGCAACGCGTACGCGCTCGCGCGACTTTTTTCGACGCCCGGGTACCGTAAACGCATGGAGTCGTCAACATTTCGGTATTCCAACTTTTTTTTTTTGTTTAGCCTATACAGAACCTATACTGTCCCACTGCTGGGCAAAGGCCTCCCCCAAGTCCTTCCAGGAACTCCTTTCCCGTGCCACCTCAAACCAGCTCTCTTTGATTCCAACGTAATCAAGTTTTTTTCATGAATTGTTAACTATGCAAGCACATTTTTTAAGTGCTTAGGTAACCTAAATTGACATTTATACTTGTTAAAATAGGTTATTTCCTTGAAATAACTAAACTACCTAATAACTAATAACTTGGTTGACTGGTAGAAAATGCCTATGGCATTAAGTCCGCCTATGTACATTTATGTGCTTAAATAAATAATATTAGATTAAATCAAGTATGAATACATCTATTTCCTTATTATTATGAAAATAAATACAAATGAGTTTTATTTTAATACGCACTGACCAAATGTTTTAAACTTCTGACGAGCGCAAGTTCAAAATCAAGGTTACTGTACTGCTGGAAGGACCAGACAAAATTTCATGCAAACTGCGTATTGCCGGCAGGATTTGTCAGTTTTCCGGCAGGACACAAACCCGCCTTTCCGGAAGAGCTTCCAGCAGGCAGGTTCTGCCTGTGCTTAGGTACTTACTGGTAAAAATAAGGCCTTAAAGCTAAACAGCTCCCTAATTGCGTAACACACTATCAATCTCAATCTGAATCATTTTGAAGAATATTGCTAATCCATTAATTACTTCGTATGTATCTGCTCAGCAACGTAGATAACGCAATAAATGTTTTTAAACTGTCAAAATAAAACCCATTGCTACTGGTAGTGTGTTGCGCAATTACCCTGCAGAAACAACTAGGTACTGATAATGATGACTGTTCAGCCGATAAGGCTTGAAAAGGTAACACAGAGTCACTTTCGCATTTATAATATTAGTTTTAGTATGGTTGCGACACTATCGGCAAGCTGCGGGGCAATTGCGTCACACACTTCAGTAGTAATGCTTTTCATTTTGACAGTTCGATAACATTCATTGCGTTGTTTACCTACGTTGTTTGTTGAATTTTTCTAACATAATTATGAAGCAATGAATGAATTTTCTTCAACATTTTTCAGATTGTGATTGAAAGTGTGTTACGCAATTAGTATGCAGATTAATGCATTTTCCACATGCTTAAATATATTATTATTTGCATTTCAAATAGAAACAAATTAAATTATGTAATTTTATTTTCTTACTGACTTAGTTGGCAAGCATTATTGATTTGTTGTAGGTAGTTAAGTTTTTGCTTATGTACCTAATATAATTACAGTAACCGTACGTTAATGAGGCACATACAGTTTTAAAGGAGACTGTCACACAAGCACTATTTACACAAACAACCCTCTTCAAAGTCAAAATTTCCATAAATCGATGTGCCTTATTTACGGTCGCGACTTGTACACATACATACCTACGCAATTTTCTTTTACGTGCTGCACATTATTCATACGTTTTTTTTTTTTTCAATAGGTAAATTTTTGCATCTCACAAGTAGCTGCACTATGCCTGGCAAGACTGTTTCGAAAACCATTGAAATATGCCTCGCCGGAATTTCGACATTCTGTGTGCCTTGTTATAGGTTTAACAATGGGGTATTTCTGTTTTGGAAGGTAATTATTTATTTTCCCTTTCATTTAACTATGAATATGCATGTTTTGATTTATTGTCTTAACGCTAACGCAACGGACTACCGTTGCGTTAGCGTTAGCGCAAGTACTAACTTTGAAATGATATTAATGTGCAACATTGAACATCATAAAAATAAAACAAACACACTCAGTTAATGTCATACGTTGTTCATCCCTCTCCGTCCCCCCTAATGTCTTAAAGATGATTTCCACCAAACGGCTCGTATCGCATCGAATAGGAAACGATACGAACAGATGCGGCGACAGCCGATTGCGTCCGGCAGGATGTCGACGCATACGATCGGCTCCGACGTCGCTTGTGAACGTATCCGTTTCTGCGCCTAGTCCAATAGTTTCATTCCTACCGTGGTGACACGTTCTAATTTTTGGAAATGGTTGAAATTGACGTAGTATTGTCACATGAGTAGATAAACGGAACAGAGACAAAGCTTTTATACAACCGCGCGAATCGGTAGCACTACTAAAAGCACGCGGGGCATGTATGCTTGACCACTGGCCGCTTGTCGCGTACGCAGCGAATAGGGAATGCAAATCCGTTCTGTTTTAAAATCCGGATTTTTGTTCCAATCCGGATTATCCGGATATTATGGATTTTTCATGAAACTAACTAAACAAATCTACCCATATTAGTTTGTAATATGATTTTTCTTAAATATGTGTAAATGTATTAAAATAAAAGCACATAAAAATCAAAACAAATGATTTTATTATTTTTTTGTTATTTGGAATTATTCAAACTATCATCATTAAATACCATAATTATAGTGTTATTGCTATAATATGTACTTATTCTTAATAATCAGTCTGTGACTCGCGTGCCGAGTAACGTTAGTAAAATAATTAATAGGTACAAATTAAAAGAATATAACATAATTTATATATTGTCAAATGATGAAATAATATAACATAAACAAAAGTAACAAAACAATTTAACTACACTTATATAAATTTTACAACGTAAAAAAACTATGTAATTTTTTGAGACACAAACCGTGACCTCAAAAATAATAACGCATCTCCTACTGCAGCGAGGTGTGACACAGAGAGACGACAGCTCTCTGAAACTGTTCACCGCTGCAGTGGAGGATAGCTTCAAGGTTCTGGACTGGAAAGGGGCTGGCATTAACATCAATAGCGAGTACATAACTCACCTTCGATTTGCCGACGACATCGTAGCCATGGCTGAGACTACGGAGGGCCTTAGTACAATGCTTGATGACCTCAGTAGAGCCCCCGAAAGAGTGGGTCTTAAAATGAACATGGACAAAAGGAAGGTAATGTCAAATGCCCATGCAACACCCACTTTCATGAAGATCGGAGAAGCTACACTCGAAGTCGTGGACGAGTATGTTTACCTAGGACAAACTGTCCAGTTAGGTAGGTCCAACTTCGAGAAAGAGGTCAATCGTCGAATCCGACTCGGCTGGACAGCGTTCGGGGAGCTACGCAATATCTTCTCGTCCCACATACCGCAGTGTCTCAAGACGAAAGTCTTTGACCAGTGCGTGTTGCCAGTGATGACATATGGCATTGAAACGTGGTCGCTCACAATGGGCCTTATGTGTATTTCCCTTTCCGTGTTCAACTGGCGACATCGGTCTCGCGAAATCCACACGCTTTTGTTTTACTACGGAATCCTACGAGTCCGTGTTCAATTCGCGTCAACTGAGCACGCCTTTGTGATAAGTGGCGCTGGGTAAGGTTTAACGCCATAGGATGCAAGGGCAAGCGAAGGGCACCCCGAGGTTCGGTTTGGTTAGGTTACTTTAAGCCCTTTACACAGAAATAGGGGCCCCGCGAAGCGGGGCTCCGTCGACATATGATGACATAGGATGAAAAAAAAAGTGTTTATCATATTAGACTAAATAGGTTTTATGTCTATTGAGTGGTATATCACAGGTTAAAAAACCGTGTTCAATTCAATTGCACACTATTTTGTAAAACTTCTTTTAACGTTGCTTGATCGCAAAAGCGTGCTCAGTTGACGCGAATTGAACACGGGCTCGTAGAATTCCGTAGTAAAACAAAAGCGTGTTGATTTCGCGAGACCGGTGTCGCCAGTTGAACACGGAAAGGGAAACACGCGGGCCTTATTAGTAGGCTGAAAGTCACACAAAGGGCAATTGAGAGGGCTATGCTTGGAGTTTCTCTGCGTGATCGAATCAAATGAGGAGATCCGCAGGAGAACCAAGGTAACCGACATAGCGCGAAGAATTGCCAAACTTAAGTGGCAGTGGGCGGGCCACATTGCTCGCAGAACAGATGGCCGATAGGACCGAAAGGTTCTGTAGTGGCGACCGCGCACCAGAAGACCTAGCGTTGGAAGGCCTCCCACAAGGTGGACCGCCGACCTTTTGAAGGCTGCGGGAACCCGTTGGATGCGAGAAGCACAGAACCGGTCGAAGTGGAGGTACTTGGGGGAGGCCTATGTCCAGCAGTGGACGTCTTTGGGCTAAAATGATGATGAATTCAGTTGCACATAATTCCTGCTGCATGCTCTGATTCGACGCTTGTAGGCGGAATGCACTGAAGATGCATGAAAACGGAATGAACGTGCTAACGGAACGATCAAGTACGCCTCACACACTTGCTCGACCCGCGTCCCGCGTCCCGCTCGCTCTTCCCAGAGCCGATAGACTCGACAATCGCGAGACGCGACGCGCGAACGGCGACCTCGCTCGTTCCAATTTCTTATTATTAAAAAATCCGGATTCGATTTTCAAATCCGGATTTGGAAGTCTAGTAAAAATGTGCGGATATACGGATTTTTCGGATCACGGATAGACCGGATTGCATTCCCTAGCGGCGAGGCTGGAAAAAACCGGTTTACACTGGCACAGCCAGTTGACAATCTCAGGATCAGTGTGACGCACGTTTTTTGTTTTGTTAGCTGCAAGTTTAAATATTTTAATGTAAAAACGTGGTATTAATGCTTCGATCAATAATAGCACTAGATGCGGCCCGAAAAATAAGAGCACAAATACTTTTTCACTTCTCATGCTCTAAAAGTCCGTCTTTATGTTGTGCTTAGGCGACATAAAATCGCTTTTTATGTTCTAGTGCATAAAGTAATTTTTTTTTCTAAGACTAAAGTAATCAGGCCCAACAGCCACACGCACAATAAAACTTCGCAGATTAAAGTCGTGATTTATTTCATATTCTTTCATTTATACCACTTCCGTGTTTTCTATCGTTAATTTGATAAAATCAGGTAAAATAGTTGTCATTTATTATTAACCGACTTTAAAAAAGGAGGTTTTGTATTCGACCCGTATGTATGTATGTATGTATGTATGTATGTATGTATGTATGTTTGTATGTCCGCGATTTTTTCAAAAACTACTGAACCGATTTTGATAATTCTTTCATGAGTGTGATCTACGTACTTTCAGGAAGGTTTTAGTATATAATACATTAGGTAATTATTCTTATGTACGAAGTTATATGCATAAATGTACTGCATCTCCGGCATTTTTATGTGAATTTTGATGATTCTTCGAGTCGTGTCTTCAATGCACTAGTGTTAATTGAATTTGTGTGGGGTAGGTACAACTAAAAAGTGAAAAATAAAAACTTTTTTACAAAAAAAACAACCGACTTCAAAAAAAACACTACAAAGTGAAAAATAACTTTAATTTCGGAAGTCGGTGTCAATAAACGAAAATGCTGAAGCAACGACACCGACTTCCGAAATTAAAGTTATTTTTCACTTTGTAGTGTTTTTTTTGAAGTCGGTTGTTTTTTTTGTAAAAAAGTTTTTTAAAAAGGGAAAGGAACGTTTTCATTTTTTGGCAGTACCTATATGAAGTACCCAAGTCGAATGACAAATGTTGAAAATTAAAAAAAAAAAACTTAAAAAGTTTCGTGGCGGTATTATCTGTGGTGACGGGAATTAGCTATGGATGCAACATTTTTGATTAATTATGTACTGTATACTTTATGCCTGTTTCATTTTCTCGCAATCGAAGTGAAAAGCAGAGTGTATAACTCAGGCATAAACGAGCCATTTTACCCCTCGACTTAACTATCCACCCTCGCCTGCGGCTCGGGTGGATATAAACGTCTCGGAGTAAAATAGTTTCTTTTATGCCATAGTTGTACAATCTACTATTGTGCTCTTATTTCAAATTAGTATGGTCCAATCATAGCCAACGCTAAGACGTCAAAATTCCGCAGTGCGCGTTCATAAATTGTGTAAAAACCACTGTAACCACTAATATTTTGGAACGATTATATTTTTTTCGGTAAGTTTATATCATTAAATATTTTTCATAAAATAATAACACAGTTAAATAGTAAAATATAAATCAATTAGCAAATATGATTGTTTGGCCAATGTTTGCGACAACGCGCCAACTATTCTAACAAACATCGACTGTTCTGGAACAGGGAATGCATGGAGTGGTATTGTTTTTTATATGTTATTTTTGTTTGTAGATTTCCTAGCGACCCATTTCGCTATGCAGAATGGGTATCTATTATCGCAAAAGAAAGAGCAGAAGAAATTAATATACAATCCTTTTAAAAATTCGACATATGTTCGATTCATTTTGATAGATTAGACATAACAGGAAACACGCAAAGGCGTAGGTAGATGTTTGTCAACATTTTAAACGCATATATTGAAAAGGTTGTGTTTTCTGGGGAAAACGAACAGAACCATAAAATAAGCTTGATGAAACTAATTATACAAAAAAATCATTGATGTGTGTGATTACATTATATTTGTAAAAAAAGAAACCGCTCAAATAAAAATTGATTTCAAAAGACAACTTTATAACAAGCTGAATCTGTTTAAAGGTAATTAAACATACATTACGCTTAAAACATACCGATTAAGAGGGCGCCGACCATAGCCGACCGCACAGTGGCGCCCTCATCGTTTTTTAGGGTATTTCTTTTATTTTAGAATGAAAATGCAGACGCCCGATTGTCATCACTGCACTGTGTGGACTGCCACGAGGACAGGGCGCAACATACGCTGGAGGAGTGCTCAGCTTGGGTCCAACAGCGCTGCGCTGTGTCCTCGTCGCGACACTGTTGCGGGTGATCTGTCACTTTCGGCTGTGGTTCAGTCCATGGTCGGAAGCGAAAACGGGTGGGATGCTGTGGCCTCTTTGTGCGAGGAGGTGGCGGAGAGGGAGCGAGAGCATACCTCTCATTCCACTCACATCAGAAGAGCAGCCGGGCGTCGAAGGGCGCTTTACGCGATTGGGGCCGCTTTGTCGCTCGAGCAGTCGGGCTCAAAGAGGTGGCACGCAATATGCGCGCCTTAATGGTAGGACGTGCGGTCGTGGGATCGCCCGCACTTGGGGATGGAGCCCGCTAGGCGTGGCGGGGTGATACCAGTCCGGGGTGCGGCGAATGTACAAGTATCTCCCGGGCCCCCGACTTATGGTCGTAAAAGGAACAGTGGGGATTTAGTCGGTAGGAGTCCGTCATAACCCTCCCGTTCTTCCCAAACGGAGGGTATCCATAAGGAATTCCACATGAAAAAAAAAGAAAAGGTTAGGGGCCAGGCCTCCCCTGGAAAAAAGCCCTAGATACGCCAATTTTTGTCTTTGTTCCGTTTATCTACTCGTGTGGTATTGTTGGCTATTGCACTAGAAGAAGAAGAAAATAATCATAAAACAGAAGAGGACAAGAAAAATTTTGACGACAGCCGAA
Source organism: Amphipoea lucens (assembly GCA_947508005.1). NCBI lineage: Eukaryota > Metazoa > Arthropoda > Insecta > Lepidoptera > Noctuidae > Amphipoea > Amphipoea lucens. Next base: position 12,151,749 of record OX382358.1, read on the forward strand.
AGGATTCGATCGGATACGACGACAGGCGTACGTAGCCGATCGCGCGTCGCAGCATACTTTTGGCTGCGGTCGCGGAAGACGCCCGCGGTCAAGCTGCTGTGCGCGGCTTGTTAATATAGACTTTAAATACTGTGTAGGTACACGATTTAATATCGTTTAAAAATTGTAAAATCCGTTCCGATCCAATACGGTGCGAGCCGTTCAGTGGAAATCATCCTTTACATAATTTATGGATGGCTCAAAAAGGCAAAAGCAAAAGAACCGAAGTGGCATAATCACCCCATCGCCATTTTGATTTTTCTTCAAAGTTTTTGTTACTTTATTTTACCTTGATCTCGTCTCATTGAAAGCGATGGATGAGGTCTATGAAGGAACGAGCGTTTGAGGTGCACAATGAAGCTGGCATGGGTAGAGGACACTAAACAAAAAAAAAAATGTCCAGAGATATGGCGCCCTAAAGGGCGCGGCATACGGCTAGTATAATATTTATTACATATTTTCGTATCGTAAGATAGAGAGCGATATGAGAATTTATCGTAACATAACATCTTAAGTTAACCAAATGGATATTCTTCTAGAGCGTGCAAGAATCATATCAAATTAAGAAGCACATCGAATTAAACATCAGAATCGTCATCAGATGAGCTATCCAATAAATCTAGCAGGCAAGCATGAGCCATAGTTAAATTACTCTGTATATTGGTTCAACATAGGACACGTGCGGTCGCGACGAAAGCTTACAATATGTTATCGTATCTTCGTCGTCTGTGATGGCCTAATATATATTAATTTAAAATCTTAAGATAAAATATTAATGTCCGTAAGGATTGAGGAGCCACATCAGATTTTTAAAATCTGATCTCACCATTATTTAGCAGCAATGTAGCTGATTTTGCAGCACGAATTCTAGATTTAGCAGCAAAATATATCACTAGTTATATGTATTTAATGCAAAAGTGGCTCCTCAATCTAATCGTCTGAATTGAGGAGTCACCTGGAACTCGGTAAGTAATAATAATAATAATAAACCGGCCAGCTTAGGACCCCGAGGCCCACCGGCCTCTGATAGGGTCCCCGCTCCCGGTGGAAGTGTGCAGCGCATGAGATGGACACAAACTGTCAATGAAAATGTCATGCGCGCATACTTTGGGGCTACAGAGGGGGGAAGTAACTTGACTGCGTACCGTGGTCGGATGCTCTCTCTGTTTCAGGTGCTTGAGCCGGCTGTCAACGTGTCGGTGCAACGACTGTCGGATCAGGTGCGGGTCATTCAGCGTAACCATATGCTGGATAACGCCGTACTTGATCGATTATGCCTCGAATCACGGAATAGCCATGTTACGCCTTCTTCGTCATTGGCCGCGGTGCAATTGCGAAATTTACCCAGTGTTTCACCGCGACCCGACCGTGTTGATGCAGAGGACGATGACGAGGCTATATCCGTGAGTTCCCAGTGCAATACAAGATTGAGGAGCGCTTTGGAGGATGCTTTCCGTGAGTACCGCTCTATTCCACCTGAACTTAGACCACGTTTACCACGTTTGCCCATGCATAAGAAAAACAAGGCACTGGTGTGTGCTCTAGACTCGCACTTATCAAATTGTTTTAACGATAGCAAAGACCTCGCCGATACCCATTCAATTTTGTACTGTGCAGCTGTAGCGGCATGTCGTGTAGCTCATGTCAAATTTCCCAACAGTGACAGAGCTCCACGACCAAAACCAGCTGTACCAGCTTGGCAGTGCAGGATTGAGTGTCGTATCGGTGAAGCTAGAGCACTCATCGGCAAGCTAATCTGTTTCAGGGAGGGCAATACTCGCCCTAGAGTGATGCGCTTTGTGAGGCGGGCGTTCTCGGGGACTGATATTAGTTCTCGAGATTATTTGTCCCGCGTCACAGAGCGTATTGACTTCCTGAAGCAGAAGATCTATGCGTGGGCAAACCGTATTCGTCGGTACAGGCGGAGAGTGGAGCGGTACACTCAGAATCGCACATTCCAGAGTGATGAAAGGTGGGTTTATAGGGCTTGGGAGCGACCGGACCAAGGTGTGACTGACACGCGCCTGCCGGATGATGACGCCATGTATTCGTTCTGGGGAAACATCTGGTCCGTGCCTGTCAGTCACACCGAAGGTGATTGGACTGGGAAGATTGAGCGAGAGTGCGATCTAATACCAGAAATGGGGGTACTTATCATCAGCCCCCAAGATGTTGCTCGAGCAGTCCGTCCGTTGCCTAACTGGAAATCTCCAGGGCCGGACGGGCTGCACAACTTTTGGATAAAATGGTTCAAAGGGTCGCACGCCCGCTTGGCATCCCAGTTCCAGTCAGCCTTAGAGTCAGGGTCGCTGCCCCAATTCCTAACGACAGGAATAACCCACCTGCTCCATAAATCAGGTAGTACCGCGGATCCCAAAAATTATAGACCGATCACTTGTCTACCAACGGTCTATAAAGTTCTTACATCCATTAAAATTAACAAACATATAGACACCAACTTCATCATGTCTGTCTCTCAAAATGGATGTAAGAATGGGTCCCGGGGTACTAAGGAGCTGCTCCTCATTGATATGACCATTAACCAACAGGTTCGTCGTTCCCGAAAGGATCTGTCGACATGTTGGATAGATTATAAGAAGGCCTATGACTCGGTGCCACATACATGGCTCATGAGGGTGCTGGAGTTGTATAAAGTAGATACAACTCTGCGCACCTTCTTGATGTCGTGTATGGGGCAATGGAGGACGGTCCTTCGCTATCCAGGATGTCGAAATATCCAGAGGAATAGCGAACCGATAAGGATCGAGCGAGGCATATTCCAGGGCGACAGTTTGAGTCCGCTTTGGTTTTGCTTAGCCTTGAATCCTCTAAGCACACTGCTGGAGGATTCAGGTCTAGGCTATCGGCTGAGGAGAGGTGGTCAGGTTATATCTCACCTCCTTTACATGGATGACCTAAAACTCTTTGCCCCCAACAATTTGCAACTGATGGAGCTACTGAAAATTACTGAAACGTTCAGTAGCGCCATCAAGATGGAATTTGGTGTGGACAAATGTGCGGTCATGCATGTAAAGCGGGGGGGGAGATTGTGGAATCCGTGGGAACCCAACTCTCGGATTCCACAAACCTTAAGGCCCTCTCCGCATCCGAAACCTATAAGTATTTGGGTATGTCGGAAGCGCTGGGCATCAATGTTACTGACATGAAGCAATTGTTGAAGGAACGCTTCTTTGGCCGCCTGAAAAAAGTACTTAATAGTCTTCTTTCAGGCGGAAACAAGGTGCGCGCCTTCAACGGTTGGGTCATGCCGGTTTTGATGTACTCTTTCGGCATACTCAAATGGACTCAGACCGAACTCGACGCCCTGGATAGGAAGGTCCGCACGCTGCTGACTGCAAATCGAATGCATCACCCACGGTCATCGGTAATGAGACTGTACATCCCGCGAAAGTGTCGAGGTTTTTAAAGAGAGAGCTTTTTAAATGCTAAGACTCTCCACAATCGCGAGATATGCAGTCTCAGGGAATATTTCCTTGAAGCCGACGTGGGAATGCATCGGGATGTAGTCGTGGTGGACAAGGGCCTTACCCCGCTCTCCTTGGGTAAAGAGAACTGGCGCAAACCAGTAGTGCTTGACACTAATGATCGCATGGAAGTATAGCAAAGTAAGGAGCTTCACGGACGCTTTTTCCGGGCCCTACATGGACCCGATGTAGATTTACTAGCGTCCGTAGCCTGGTTGCGTTTCGGTGACCTCTTTGGAGAAACCGAAGGTTTTGTCTGTGCAATTATGGACGAAGTTGTGATGACGAACAATTACCGGAGATTTATTGTGAAAGACGGCACGGTTGACATCTGTCGGGCATGCCACCGGCCGGGAGAATCAATCAGGCATATTATCTCCGGGTGTTCTCGTCTAGCTAACGGAGAATACTTGCATAGACACAACCTTGTAGCCAGGATAATCCATCAGCAGCTTGCTTTGAAATACAACCTTGTGGAATCAGAGGTGCCATACTATAGGTATGTGCCCGACCCAGTTCTCGAAAATGGTAATATCACATTGTACTGGGATCGATCCATCATCACTGACAGGACTATTGTTGCCAATAAGCCTGATATAGTGGTGGTGGATCGATCAGAGCGGCGCGCAATGATTGTTGACATAACTGTCCCGCATGATGAGAACCTCGTGAAAGCTGAGAAAGAAAAACAAATTAAGTATCTTGACTTGGTTCGCGAGGTTGTCGACATGTGGGATGTGGACTCAGCGATCATTGTGCCGATAGTCGTTACAGCCAATGGTTTGATAGCCAAGAGCCTCGACCAACACCTAAGGAGGCTCTCGTTGGGCAGCTGGATCAAGGGCTTGATTCAGAAAGCGGTACTTCTGGACACGGCTCGCATTGTCAGGAGGTTCCTCTCTCTGGAGCCCTGACCGCCGGTAACTTGGACCCTGTTCCCGATACCGGTGGGCTACTATTTTTTATATTTTTAAATGTTTTTATATATTTTTTTATATTCTAATATTTAAAAATATAATTTATATGTATTATAATGAAATAAAGGAAATAATAATAATAAATTTATTTCAGAAAAACACATTTAAGGTTCACAAAAACAATGTTCCAAGTAAAGATGAGCATTACAGAAAAAAGTGTATCGTTGGTGCCTGTACTAATGAAAGAAAATCATTGTATCACAGACACCAGCGCCTTCCAAGACAGGTTACATAATAAAATTAAAATTCGAACATGTAGTAGTAATATAGGTGAACTCTTAAAAAATATAATGAGGTAATAAAATAAACAGTAAATTGATAATATGAATGAATAGATGAATATTTTTGAAAATTTTGTATCATTTAGTAGCAATTGTGCATATTACCGTCTAAAAATTTAGCTTCTGTAGCGCTAAAATTAAAGAAAATACAATACTTTTAGTATGGCTCCTCAATCTACACTCAAGAGGTGAATTTATATTGGACCTGAGCGATCAATTAATATATTCGACATAATGATAATTTAGCAGGTGTTGTGTTTGTTTTTGCAGTATAGGAATAAAATAGTAAAACAGAGTAAATTTTGTAGATGAACGCATTTTCTTTGACTCCTCAGTCCTGACGTTCTAATTATATATGTTTGACTGTAGCCACCTGAGATCTCAACGGAATCTAAAGCCAGAGATACTAACATTTAGCAGAAATGTCTGCTATATAATGTATATCTGCACAGTTCAGCAATGTATATATTTTGGATTCTGAAAAAACAATACTTAACTATTTTTTTGTAAATTCAGTGTGAAGGGTGACCATATTATACTCGTATTAATGAAACCAGGATACATAATTTATTTTTATATTTTCATAATAGGTTATATCTATCGTACCTACGATTTGGTTATTTAGCAATAAAGGAGAACGAGTAAGACCGTACCCAGAGACAAAGTTAACTGTAGCATTATGGACCATGTCGGTATTTGTTGACCTCATGGAGTAGTTTAATTAATCCTTAGACAGCATGTCTGAATTCACTTGGAGAAAAAAGATATTTAAGGAAGTTAAATTGGTTTTGAGAAGACGGTACCCAGAGACAAGGTTAATTGTAGCATTATGAACTATGTCGGTATTTGTTGACCTCATGGAGTAGTTTAATTAATCCTAAGACAGCATGTCTGAATTCACTTGGAGAAAAAAGATATTTAAGGAAGATAAATTGTTTTTGAGAAGACCGTACCCAGAGACAAAGTTAATTGTAGCAATATGAACTATGTCGGTATTTGTTGACCTCATGGAGTAGTTTAATTAACCCTAAGACAGCATGTCTGAATTCACTTGGAGAAAAAAGATATTTAAGAATTTAAATTGTTTTTGGGAAGACCGTACCCAGAGACAAAGTTAAATGTAGCATTATGAAATATGTCGGTATTTATTGACCTCATAGAGGAGTTTAATTAATCCTAAGACAGCAAGTCTGAATTCACTTGGAAAAAAAAGATATGGAAGTTAAATTGTTTTATTAAATAGAATAAAATAAAAGAATAGAACGTTATTAATTATTCTCATTAATTATTATTTTAACTCCTTTATTTCATTATACATGTTTATACAAATTATATTTTTAAATATTAGAACATAAAAACATTTAAAAATATAAAAAAGTTGTAGCTCACCGGTATTGGGAACAGGTCCAAGCTATCGGCTATCAGGGCTCCAGAGAGAAGAACCTCCTAATAATGTGGGTCGTGTCGAGAAGTTCCGCTTTCTGAATTAAGTCCTTGATCCAGCTGCCCAACGAGAGCCTCCTCAGGTGCTAGTCGACGTTTTTGGCTATTAAGCCATAGGCTGTCACGACTATCGGCACAATGATCGCTGAGTCCACATTCCACGTTTAACAACCTCGTTGTTAATATGTTTATCTTTCCCGGCACACACGAGGGTCGCAATCATGCAGTGGCGTGCACAGAGGTTTCAGACAGGGTATGCACAAAAAAAAACTACATCAATCAACCGTTTGAAAATGTTTCTATTTAAACATACTTCACCAGCAGGTCTCACAGGTATAATTTTCCATTTTTACAATAATCTTACTAAATAATAATAACTCGACAGTCAATCACTTGCGCCATATCTCATATTATTACTTGGTTCTACGCTTACCTCTATAGGGTACCTAGGTACCTACATGCCTCTTCGCAAATGCTCTGACACGTATGATTTAGCGAGTTTTAATTGGTATGTGCCTAAACTAAACAAGATAAGTTCCTCCTCGTTGAGGCTAGGAAATGGTACATCGCTTTCCTCCATCGCTGTGAAACGTACCCTTTGGCGGTTGATATTATATTATACTGTGATATTACAGTCCACAACATATTAGTCACCAAACCTGTTGGAAACGTTAATTCTGTCTTCTATTATTTCGACAATGTTGTTAGCGTGTGGATTATTCTACAATGGATCACGGAACGTGTTCAATAAGGCTCCAGCGAATTAGAAAATTAACTGAACTTGAAAAATTAATTAAAATTGATTTAGAACTAGTATTGTGTTTTTTTTTTATTTCTTTTTTGTATCTCATTTTATGCTGCATTGTCGGTTGCCAGCAGACATGCTGACTAAAGATTAATTAAACTACTCCATGAGGGCAACGAATACCGACATAGCTCATAATCTCTGCCCCGAATAGCAGAATAGCTATTAAAACATGGGAAAAATTGACAAAAAAAAAAAATTGAAGTCGGTACGAAGTTCGCCGGGTCAGCTAGTATTGAATAAGAACCAATATAAGTATGGTAATTACAATAATGAAAAAAGATAATGAACTTTCCTATTATTTTATTAAAACAATTTAACTTCCTTAAATATTAGGATTAATTAAACTACTCCATGAGGTCAACAAATTCCGACATTGTTCATAATGCTACAATTAACCTTGTCTCTGGGTAGGTACCGTCTTCTCAAAACCAATTTAACTTCCTTAAATATCTTTTTTCTCCAAGTGAATTCAGACATGCTGTCTTAGGATTAATTAAACTACTCCATGAGGTCAACAAATTCCGACATTGTTCATAATGCTACAATTAACCTTGTCTCTGGGTAGGTACCGTCTTCTCAAAACCAATTTAACTTCCTTAAATATCTTTTTTCTCCAAGTGAATTTAGACATGCTGTCTTAGGATTAATTAAACTACTCCATTAGGTCAACAAACACCGACATAGTTCATAATGCTACAATCAACCTTGTCTCTGGGTACCGTCTTCTCAAAACCAATTTAACTTCCTTAAATATCTTTTTTCTCCAAGTGAATTCAGACATGCTGTCTTAGGATTAATTAAACTACTCCATGAGGGCAACGAATACCGATATAGCTCATAATGCTACAGTCATCTTTTTTTTTGGGTACGGGGCCCATACAACTTTACCCATTGTTCTTTCGCTATAAGTTATTGAATGAATGAATTTTGGCTGATCAGTGCTCATACGAATTTTAGAATCGTAACAGAACATCTCATCTTTCGGTGTAAGATAATAACCAAATCTTAGGTTTCATTAATACGAGTATAATATGGTCACCCTTGACACTGAATTTACAAGAAAATAGTTAAGTATTGATTTTTCAGAATCCAAAATATATACATTGCTGAACTATGCAGATATAATTATGTATATAGCAGACATTTCTACTAAATGTTAGTATCTCTGACTTTAGATTCCGTTGAGATCTCAGGTGGCTACAGTCAAACATATATAATTAGAACGTCAGGATTGAGGAGCTAAAGAAAATGCGTTCATCTACAAAATTTACTCTGTTTTACTATTTTATTCCTATACTGCAAAAACAAACACAACACCTGCTAAATGATCATTATGTCGAATATATTAATTGATCGCTCACGTCCAATAGAAATTCACCTCAAAAATATTCATCTATTACTTACCGAGTTCCAGGTGGCTCCTCAATTCAGACGTTTAGATTGAGGAGCCACTTTTGCATTAAATATAACTAGTGATATATTTTGCTGCTAAGTCTAGAATTCGTGCTGCAAAATCAGCTACATTGCTACTAAATAATGGTGAGAACAGATTTAAAAAATCTGATGTGGCTCTTCAATCCTTACTGACATAAATATTATAGTATCTTAGCCGTGTGTAGCGCCCTTAAAGACGCCAATGTGTCACGTTGCCGGTATCTTTACGTCCTAATTAATATCCCCGGTAATTTTTTGTTTGTGTAAGTGCTCCATCTCCATACCCATATATGTACAGACGCCAGCACATCAAGCTACTACAATCTGTCAAATTTCTTTAATAGATTTTCAACTTTATTGCTAAAGCATAAGGTTCAATGTTGATTGGGAAAATATGACAGTTTCGGGTAGCTTGATGTGCTGGCGACTAGCGTTTGTACCTATGTTACATACCAGCACAGAATACTTAAAGTACTACGTAGGTACAGAAAGGCCACTCCCTTCCCCGCACTAACATCAGTTACCGCACTTCACCCCGCACTTCGAGGTTACCGTCGCAGTTCTTTAACAAAGAGCGCTCGCAAACACAAGTACCTCACGCACACATTCATACGTATGCAAACGTCATTTTTTAATGTAGTAGTAGTAGGTAATTATTTTGCGAGCGTTGTATGGAGTGTCCGGGGTGTGATACCAGTTTCATCGTGCGCCGCAACTTTGTAGAAAAATCAAAATGGCGACTATGCCAGCTTACAAAAAAGTTCTCTTTTTACTAGACTGAAGACTGTATCTCCGCTTCTATTGAAACGATATTTTTGACATGACGCGACGGTCTCAATTTCCGCACCTATTCCACATTGTAATTTTTTTCTTTGAGGTTTCTTCTTTGAATACAGTAGATATATAGGTATGTATATATGTAGATATATGTGTGGTATCTACATATCTACAGTCGACACAAGGACTATGGCGGAGCAACAAAAAAAGTGTTTCGTGGGACAGACACACCCCATTTCGTGGATTCTTCAAATGATGCAATTTGATTTATGTTGGTATTCCTAGAACGGAATATTGTCCTACCAGGCTTTAAAAAAGGACAAGACAATACCTACTGTCTGCTTTTTTAAAGCAACATAATATAATTATTACTTGTTGCTGATGATTAAAGTACTTATCTGTCTTTTTTCAGACAGGCGATCCATTTATCGGTGCTACCTATGTTAACTTACACTTTGCTAAAGAGTGTCTCACACCAAATTATGGGAAAGTAAGTAGTCAATCTTTTAAAATATAAATATAGGTACACTATATCTGCGAGTCCCCCTACCAACTAAATCATAGTTTTTAGATATGTGAAAAGTTTTTATGATAGCAGTAGTATGTACTTAATATGTAATTGTATTTACCTACTTGTGCAACTAAAAGTTACATAGAAATGACCCGCAGGGTAATTGCGCACTTGATCGCAATTCCTTTCATTTTATTAAGGGGCTTAGTAGACCTAAGTGTCCTTGAAAAACGCACGCACACATGTACAGAATCGACGCGAACGCCGTCTGACGACGACGCCCATCACAATTATGACATAAAGCATACATGAGATTTAGAAGTAACGGTTTTGTGAGATTACGCCCTAGTATTCTAATAGATGGCGCGGAAACGATGCGCAAATAAGTTCAAGATCTAACAAACAATTAATTATGTAGTTACGTGTGACAACAAAATTATTTTTATTTCTTTTGAATGACTTGAATAAAATAAGGATGTGGGTGATTTTGAAATAAAACTGATTCAATGAAATTTAAAACATTTTTAACCGACTTCAAAAAAGGAGGTGGTGTATTCGACCCGTATGTATGTAGTTATGTATTTTATGTATGTATGTATGCTTGTATATATATTTGTAGATTTTCTAAAAAACTGATGAACCAATTTTGATCATTCTTTCACTAATGTGATCTACATACTTCCAGGAAGGTTTTAGTATATAATACATTAGGTAATTATTCTTATGTAGTATGTCCGAAGTTAACATGCATAAATGTACTGCATCTCCGGCATTTCTACGCGAATTTTGATGATTCTTGTAGTCGGTGTATTCAATTCTTCAATGCACGAATGTTAATTGATTTTTGTGGGGTAGGTACAATTAAAAAGAAAAAAAAACTTAAAAAAAAAACAACCGACTTCAAAAAAAACACTACAACGTGATAAATAACTATAATTTCGGAAGTCGGTGTCAAAAAACGAAAATGCGGAACCAGCGACACCGACTTCCGAAATTAAAGTTATTTATAACTTTGCAGTGTTTTTTTTTTTTAACTATGAATTTTGGAAACATCTAAGAAAGTGCAGTCATTAGCCTTTTGAACGCCAATCACTTGTATACAAGTTAGAGATTTTCGTGCCCTCAGCGCCACTACTTGATTAGAAGTAACAGATTCATCTGAAAATTATCAAAAGCAAGAGTTTAGATTTAAAATTGATTTTGTCTATACTTATCTACACTAATCTACATCTACACTAATATTATAAAGAGGAAAGATTTGTATTTTTGTATGTTACGAAAAACGTAAAAACTACTGGGCCGATTTCAAAAATTCTTTTGCCGATAGAAAGCTACTTTATCACTGAGTAACATAGGTTATATTTATTGCTAGAAAAAATTAGGGACCCTTACCCCTTCCTTACTCATACCCTACTCCTACCGTACCTCTCTCCTACCTTACTCCTACCATACCCCTGCCGTATTCCTACCCTACTCCTACCGTACCCCTACCTTACCCCTACTCCTACCTTACTCAGATACTCCTACTCTACTCCTACCCTATTCCTACCGTACCCCTGCCCTACTCCTACCGACCATACTCCTACCGACCATACTCCTACCGACCATACTCCTACCGATCCCCTACCCTACTCCTACTCTACTCCTACCCTACCCCGACCCTACTCCTACCGTACCCCTACTGTACTCCTCTACTCTACTCCTACCCATACTCCATCATCATCATCATCACCCTTACTCCAACTGTACCCCTACCCTACTCCTACCTTACCCCTACCCTACACGATCAATAGTTTTAAAATAAAAATAGTTTACGTCCTATACTCAGATAGGTCTGAGTATAGGACGTAAACTATTTTCTTATGAAATTTTGTGTGTATATTCAGTAGGCTGAATATACACACAAAATTTCATAAGAATCGGTCAAGCCGTTTCGGAGGAGTTTTGTTACCAACACTTTGACACGAGAATTTTATCGCTGCGCTGCTGCTCGGGTATGTCGGCGTGTATTTTTTGTTTATTTTGACATTTTTAATTTCGTAATATCTTTTGAATGGAATGTCCGATTTCAATAATTCAAAAAGTTATCAACAGGTATTGATACAGTCTTGAATACAAAATAATTTATTTGGATAAGAATGAAAACAAAGGTATGGATAACATGGTCTGATTTTGATCGGCATTTCTATCAACTTTTAAAATGTAAAAAAGTAGTTATAGTGACATAACTACAATAGTTGGACATATGGTCTCGCGAAGTTTTTTGTAGATATTGATATGTTCTATAATATTGTAGAACATTTTTTTGTTCTATCATCAATACTTTCGGCGGCGCATGCGATGAAAGACATTTTATATTTTTTTTGCACCTTGGGTTGGTTTTAGTAGAATTTCTAAGGATCCCTAATTTTTTCTAGCAATACATATAATAATATAACGGCAAAAGAATTTTTGAAATTGGTCCAGTAGTTTTTACGTTTATTCGTAACATACAAAAATACAAATCTTTCCTCTTTATAATATTAGTGTAGATGTAGATTAGTGTAGATAACTATAGACAAAATCAATTTTAAATCTAAACTCTTGCTTTTGATAATTTTCATCGCAATTTTCAGATAAATCTGTTACCTATTTCATTATGCCCATTATCAATAAGTCGCGGTCTGTTAATAAAAACATTAGGTCAGAATTTTTTTTATTTTTATAATAGCTTAGAAAACGAGTAGGTACTTGCGCATTAGATATAACTTCCGTGTTGATATTTTCGACTTTCTATCTCTTGTAGACTTTTTTTTAGTTATTTATAAAAATATTTAATAGATATATTTAAAAATTCAAAATACATTTAAATAAAATTTAAAAAGAAAGTTCGATTTCGTTACGTTGGAAATCGAACCCGGGACTCTCGAACACAAGTCTACACGTTGTCCACATACGTCACTGTGACAGTTGTAAGTGAAGTCGAAAATACTTAACTTATGCGTAATGACTGCACTTTCTTAGATGTTTCCAAAATTCATAGTTTTATTGCAAAAATAAAAAATATTCAGTTAAAAATAAAATGCTCATACTTTTTACTTTCGTTCATATTATGTTCGGCTTTTGTTTTATATGAACGTTTTGTAGTCCTCCTAACGGAATGTTTCACTATATTTCCCATTTATTTACAAATGATACCTAATTGATAACAAATTATTACGCTATTTTAACTTAGTTAGGTAGGTACGACACAAGTGAAACGACCGCTAGCTAGCAACGCACTCGTTTATTCGGGAGTTGGGACTCGCCGTACAATAGATGGCGCGCGCCTTGCACCCATACATAACAAACTTAAAAGTATTTTATATTTACACGAAATAAAAATATTTACGGAAAGAAGATATGCAAATAATAATAAACAATGAATTTACAAATAAAAATTAACAAAAACATAACAATTTTGACGGAAATAGTGCGGCGAAAAGAGCGACACGTCCGTATAGCATCAGGCCTCGGCCGGCAGTGTCGCTACACCGTACACGGGCGTTCACGCACACATGCGCACTTTTTATGTTCGGAACTATGAATATTCGATTTACAAAAAAACTATTGTTTTAAATAAAAAAATAAAACACTATCATTTTAGTATGTTACTTGTAGAATATTCTGACAAAAAATCAGAATGATTGTATGTATATTAGTATGGTTTTTATTGTAAAAAGAAAGTTTTTTAGAGGTATTTTCATGATTTTTTTCTATCGTACTAAATTAGTTGTATTGTGTTTTCAAAACACTATCTATCTAGCATATATCCTGAAGAATATCATATATTTTTCTGATTTTATTTACTGTAGGCGATCATATACTTTTATTGTTTCGAAAACTACCGTTTTTTTGCGTTTAGCTCTAGTAAGCCCCTTAATTTGTTTTTTCAAATAGATGCATTATAACTTTGTAATGTTATTGTGAAATGTAATGAATGAATGCTACATAAATGTACTACTACTATAACTTTACGCTTTCCTTTGCGGGGTAGGCAGAGAGTGTGTGGGGTATGTTTGTACCCTATAATAATTAATAAAAAGATTATGATGTTTCTAAGTGACTGCTATACAGGGTGAAATTAAATTCATGAGCATCCTTTTAAGGGGTCATTGTACTCATCATTATGAACAACTTTTACTATGGGACTAAACCTAAAATCGCGAAAAAATCAGCTGTTCCTTGCATTTATGTTCACATAACTCGTCAAAATGTACGGAAGAGCTGATGTTTTTTCGCGATTTCAGGTTTGGTCCCATAGTTGTTCATAATGATGAGTACAATGACCCCTTAAAAGGATGCCCATGAATTCAATTTCACCCTGTATAATTACTTTTTTGTTAATTGTTTTGTGGATATATTTTTGGTTACAACCGCAGAAATACCTTTGTTTTTATAGTTTATTGGAAAAATACTATAAAATCAAAACTTGTTTTTGCGATCGATAAAAACAATACCTAGTCAATACTGTGCATCATCGATCACTAAAACTATAAAAATCACACATCCAGGACGCTAAAAAAAATCATTCCAAAAAATTCCACACCAATATTACAATAAAAAAAAAAGACGGGTTGCACTCCGGGAGTGCCCGCAGAAGTGAAAACATGAATATTAACGTTGAAATAAATCAATTATGAATTGAATTAATATAACTAATTTTTTTCCACTATTTCTGCGTCACTTTTTTTATAAATCGATGCACTTTGTTCAATTTCCATATTTGAAACACTTTATATTCACGAATTTTACGAATACACAGCAGTGTAGCTACACAGACGGTCGAGCCATCAGCTGTCCATCCATCCATCCACATCCACGTCCACCATCACCGTCACCGTCACCGTCACCGTCACCGTCACCGTCACCGTCACCGTCACCGTCACCGTCGCCGTCACCGTCATCGACACCGTCACCGTCACCGACACCGTTACCGTCACCGTCTCCATCACCATCACCGTCACCGTCACCGTCACCGTCACCCGTCACCGTCACCGTCACCGTCACCGTCATCACCGTCACACCGTCACCGTCACCGTCACCGACACCGTCACCGACACCGTCACCGTCACCGTCACCGACACAGTCACCGTCTCCGTCACCGTCATCACCGTCACACCGTCACCGTCACCGTCACCGTCGCCGACACCGTCACCGACACCGTCACCGTCGCCGTCACCGTCACCGACACCGTCACCGTCACCGACACCGTCACCGACACCGTCACCGTCACCGTCACCGACACCGACACCGTCACCGTCACCGTCACCATCACCGTCACCGTCACCGTACCGACACCGTCACCGTCACCGTCACCGTCACCGACACCGTCACCGTCACCGTCACCGTCACCGTCCGTCCGTCCGTCCGTCCGTCCATCCATCTATCCATCCACCCATCCATTATCGTGTCTCACTTGGTTCACTTCGGTTGGCGCCGCCGTAGAAAGAGGGGTGGGGGGGGGGGGGGGAATCTCTCCTGACGGTCACGTGTCCTGACGCGAGTTTAACATTTTTTCCCCAGTACAAAAAGTGTTCAACGCCGCTAAAGAAGTTTTCACTTCAAAAATATTGGACAATTCCGACTCCACTCATTTCTTGTCCTAGCGGCGAGCCTCGGTCGTAAAATGTATTGATGTATGTCGACTAATGTCGACCAGCGAGCACCGGTCATAATAGCTTTGTGAATACCTACGACTTTAAGCATTGCATTTAAGGTTGAATTTACATTAACGTATTTCAACTAGAATTAGCTAAATAAAATTTCTCGACCGTTTTAAAAGATCTTTTACAAGGCATTGTGCGTCTAGTTTTTTTTTAGTGATCGATGCTGTGCATGCGTAAATATTCATCCCATCTACGCAACCCTTCACTGTCCGTGGTTCAACGCGCATTGGGCCGGTTTCTAGTACCTAGCTACCTACTTTGATTTTCCTGACGAATGTACCTTCTTATTTATTTCCAGCGTAATTTTGGCGGTTTCTATGGTATATCTATCATGTCTCCATTTACATCGACAGATTTATCATACAGCTGACTACACGTTAGATATAACAGGTGAGGGTTTGCTAATGATAAGCATATAATATATTGTCATAATTTACATTGGCATATCGAAATTCAGCATAATGAACACTACGCATAATATTATTAGGCATAAATGATTTGCTTTAATGTTTATTGCCATAAATAATGTTGGCATAATAATAATGAAGCATAATTTTATAAAGCATAATATTATAAACGCATAATGATATTCACAAATAATGTTCTTTGAAATAGACATAATAAGCCCTAATAAATAACTCGCTAACGGTTGTATACACTATTTCGCATTATTGATTATTTCTCCAATGTAATGCCGAAGAATGTAATGTAATAATAAGACGTAGTCGACAGGGCCCCGCTTCACGGGGCCCCTATTTCTGTCTGCAGGGTTTGAAGGAACCTAACACGAAGGAGATGACGGGGGATCGTTCGCTCGCTTTATTCGCTCACTTGAGCCCCGTCATCCCCTTCTGACCTAACCTGTCCGAGTCGAGGTGGTCCAAGTCCCGAGCTCGCTTCGCTCGCTCTTGGACCGACACTTAGAAGAATTTCTCAAATAAATTAAGTAAGTAATTATCAAGCAATGTATTTTGTCAAATGTTATTTATGCTTTGCGTTGTTTTACCAATCAACATGATTCTAAAAAGATTAGGTCGTCAAATGATGTTTTGATGTAATGAAATACTTATTGTCTTTCAATTCGCTGCTGACAGCACATACAGGGCTACAGGCGTATCTCATAAAAAGTCTAAATTGAGTTTAATATACCAAAATGTTCGTCTTCTGAAGAAGAACATTTTGGTATATTAAACATACTTGTCAAATGAGTTATTTACAGAAAGAATAGTTTGCAAAGTGATAACTTGGCAGAAGTTGGGCGTAACATCCTAGCGCTGATTTTTTTTTTTTTTTTTTTTTATTGCTAAATGGGCGCACTCTTGACCCCGATCACGCCTGATGGAAAGCGATAGATGAGGTCTATGATGGAACGAGCGTGCCCAGAAGATGCCTGGATTCGTTTTCTCCTCTACCGATCATTTTTCCCCTGAGAGTTCATTTGGTTTATATGTATGTATCTATGTATATATTCTTCTATTTTATAGTCATTTCTTAGCTAGTAATCCTGTATGTTGCACCTGCCATGTTTTGTCTCTGCATCACCCTAAGGTTGACTGGTAGAAAATGCCTCAGGCATTAAGTCCGCCTTTGTACAGTATTTTTTTTACTTGTGCATAAAGTTTTTAATAATAATAACTTCATAAAGTATAAATTATAAATTTACCTAACGTTATTTTTTTAATTGAAAATTTGTGATTCGTTTTTTGTCAAATGACAGGACACCCTTTTTATATTTATGGCTCATGATTATTATGACAGACGAATAAATATTATGCCTTAAAAATGTATGCAACACCAAATTATGCTAAAACAAATTAGACGAAATGATAGTTATGCTAACCTTTGCATTATTTCAAAGTATTATTATGCCACAGTATTATTATGCTGATAAAAGTTATGTGAAAACGTTATGCCAAACAATATTATGTCTTAAAATTTTATACGAAGACGGTGATTCCCAACAGGTGAGTCATATTACTAAAAAAAAAAAACTTCTTTGTAATTTTATACATTTCTCTGTAATCTAGCTCTCAATCTTACATTCATACTCACAAAATATATTTCTTCTAGGTCCGTTAATGGTCATCACTCAAAGGGTAACATCATTGGCTTACTCACTACAGGACAGTTTAGCTGTAAAGGATATTCCATCTAATGCAGTGACGGAAACCGCAACTAATTCAGAACTAGCAAAAATTGAGAAGATTCCTTCACCGCTTGAATACTTCGCATTTACATTAGCCTTCCAAACATTAATGTGTGGACCAGTAGTATTTTATTCTGACTATATAAAATTTATTGAAGGAGCCCGTGTCGATGAGGTAAGATTTTTTTTTAACTATGAATCATATATATTTTTTTCTTATTTGTTTATAGGGACTTTTACGCACAATGTATGCCACTTCCATCGTATCCTGAAAAATTGTACAGACGTCAGCACATCAACCTACTACAATCTGTCAAATTTCTTTAATAGATTTTCAACTTTATCACTTAAGAATAAGGTTCAAAGTTGATTGGGAAAATTTGACAGTTTCGGGTAGGTTGATGTGCTGGCGTCTGTACTTTCACAGGTCGTGGGCCATGAATTTGAACAAACCCTTCGCATCGTCGCCATTTGGTTGGGATAGAATAGTATGGAACATGCCTACATCAGTTCTGTTCAAATTCAGGGACCTTACTAAATTATTTCTACTGGACTCATATTGGACACATTCCATCAATAAATGTTGCGGTTGGTTCACTAATGTTTCACCAAAACTCCATTGACAAATTTTTAGTTTACAACCAACGTTTCGTATGCTTACTATTTATTCGTTTCTGGCACTCTTCTGGCACCTTTTTTTATGAGATAAAATGAATAAAAAATAAATTGTTAGTCAAATAACACGTTGTTAAACAGAAGTTTATCGGGTAATTATTTTGTAAAGTGAATTATTTGGCAAACTTGTTGTTGTATGATGATGAAATAACAAATCATGTTTTTGCCAACCGTTGCTTGTCAAGTAAAAATTTGTAAATCAATTTTTGGTGAACTAATCATCTATTCTATTCTATATCTTCTATACATATAATAAATCTGCAGACGAGTCGTGTCTGCACATTGAATATATTTCCAAAAAAAATATGCCTATATGTAATGTGGAGCTATGTAAATGTATGTAACGCCCATGGTGACCCCCTAAATCTTGGGCTGCGACCGTGTCCGCCCCTGTGGCACATCGAGTTTTTGGCAAAGTTTGGCTTTGTAGTGCGTTGTCTCTGTCCCCGTATAACAGTCTCTTACTAAAGCTCGATGTGTCATATGATAACACTTTCACATTAATGAACGGGCGTCCGTCATCGCTGTATAGCTTACGTTGATAAGTATTTCGCATTACACGAGTTTAATTTTCATTTCAGTTTGAGAAGAGGAAAGATGCGAAGGAGCCATCACCGCGTCGAGCTGTGTTCTATAAAGTTGGCGGTTCTTTGGCTGCCGCTTTGTTATATTTAACTCTAGCTAAGAAATATCCTTTGACTGTTTTAGAAGGTAATAGAGTTTTTGGGTTTAGACTTTATTAACCGGTTGTGCCGTAATTACAGAAACAATTTAAAAGCTATTGTGTCAAAATGGGTGTCCTGTCATTTGATAAAAAACATATCACAAATTTCCATTTAATCTTTTAAACGCTTGGCTAAATATCAGTTGTCGTGCCCCTAGCGCGCGGCTACAAATCGATGATCGATTAAAAAATAGTCAAAAAGTTTTTATCTCTATTTAATAATGGTTTTAATTGTACCACTGACTAATCCAAAAGAGTTAGATCAAAATATTTTATACAATACGAGTACATTAATTAGTTAATTTCTATTTTGATTTTCACATACGGTCTCTTTAACGTCGTTTGTTCTGGTTGCATATAATATGCAATATATTTACTTTACTTTACTACTAAAAAGAGTTATATTTACTTACTTAGTACATCCAGCGAACCTACGGTCCAGCATGCGGCAGCATCATATACAGTGGCGTGCATTGCATATAGGCATATAAGCAGTGCCTACCTCGATATATCAACATAAGCCTGTCAATTACATTTTAGTGTGTGCCCCACAATTAAAGAAACTCACAAAATTATCATACCTAACAAAAAACAAAATCTTCATACAATCACACGCAGCAGTAGGCAATCACCAGACGCCCTACTCGGCTCCCGTACTATTCGCACATTGTCATTGGTCTTTACTCGTTCAAGTTAATACGACAGAATTAAAAATACGTACGTCTAACGTGTAATACCATAACGTTCGACCTTCGCAATTTATCACCCTTAAGTAGGCATGTCTTTGTCTACACAAATAACCACACTTTTGACCTCACTTTTTTTTCTGATTAGTGACCGCGTTTGCCTAGCTAGATTAAACCCGGCCTAATGCCTACCTATTCTGAAAAACAATGCACGCCACTGATTATATATTATGTTTGTTTCCTTCAAAGGAACTGCTAAAGGAACTATCTAGTCTCAGTAGTTCCTTTAGCTTTTGCAAAGGAACTACCTACTGATCCAAAAGTTCTCAGTAGTTTCTTCAAAGGAACTGCTAAAGGAACTAGTGACCATAAACGAATTGAACGTAGTGATCTATGAACTTCGCGAACAGATTTATTATTTTCGGGTGCGCCAAAGTTGTTAGGATGAAAAATGTTGGGAAGAATCCTAACATTTTTCATCCTAACAATCACAATTCCTAATTACTCTGTCTCTAATGTTCATAATTCCGAATCATTCAACTTCATAATGTCAGTAGCAATAAACATCTATTATACTTTTATTTGTTTTCCTATATTTTCTCAACATAACCATCTTTTACACTATTATTCAAAGTCATATCTTTTTTGTTTAGATCGTCGACATAGGATGCAAAAACGAGCGAAGGGCACCCCGAGGTTCGGTTTGGTTAGGTTACTTTAAACCCTTTACACAGAAATAGGGGCCCCGCGAAGCGGGGCTCCGTCGACATAGGAGGCAAGGGCGACCGAAGGGCACCCTGAGGTTCGGTTTGGTTAGGTTACTGTAAACCCTTTACACAGTAATAGGGGCCGTCGACATAGGATGACATAGGATGAAAAAAAAAGTGTTTATCATATTAGACTAAATACGTTTTATGTCTATTGAGTGGTATATCAAACGATTTTATATTAATTGTCTGTTATTCTTATAAAAATTAGTTACATTAAAATTATATCAATCGTTTATTATATTAACTGATCATTATATCAAATAAAATTATAGGTTCAGTTGTTATATCTTGTAAATATTAGAGGTTTTGTAATTATATCATATATTACTTACCCGTATAAACTCCCAGGCCATGAAAATATTATGGTAGTTATGTTTTATAGGGATAAAAGCGTTATGATAAAAACAGTAGGAGTTTAAAATATTTACATTAATGATATTATTAATTACAATTTTCGAAAACATGAGTGTTATGATCATCGCCGGTAGCACTACAAATAGTATGAATGAAAACTTTAGGATGAAAAATTTTAGGAAGAGTGATCATTCGGATTACAAATCGTTAGGAAGAACAATTTCGGGTAAAGAACTTTAGTTGAGCCAATATGGACCCATTATTTTCAAAGTAAATTTCCACAATTTGGAAGTGTTGTTCTGGGATGAATTGCCAAACCTTACTGAACAAAAATGTCAACACAGTTTGACATTCTGAACTATTAATTTAATAGTTCAGAATGTATTTTTAATAGTATTAAACCATACACAACAACCATCGAAACTTCTTATGCAGCTTTAACATCCATTATAATAATGTTATTTTTAAAACGATCATTTGTCATTCGTTTTATGTCAAACATGAACCGTCACATTTAATTGCTCGTGTGAATTAGTAATAGTTCAAAAGAACGTTCGCATTCTAATCTACCGCTAACTGCATCAGACTGCTTGAAATGTGAGCTTGTCTTGAACTGTTTAGTTGCAGTTATTTTTTTTTTTTTATTTGGGTTTCAATAATGGGCTTAATTAAGTACAATGGTATCAACAGCAAAGTTTAGAACGTCATTACGTCCCGGATGCGTACTCACGTAAAGATTATGCGTGGGTGATAAAATTCGGTTCTTCTGTACCAATGCACATGCACAATGGAATTATGGTGAAAAGCCCTGCAGTGGCACTGACGCAACAGTCTGATACTAATTATTTTTTCTTATCGCAGAATTGACAGATCCTATGTCAGAAGTATCCCGTTCATGGTCAGCGTTGTACTTGCTATGGTACGCATACTTGTCGACTCTAGTAGTAAGATGCAAGTACTATCACGCGTGGCTACTTTCTGAGGCGATCTGCAATAACTGTGGCATGGGATTCAATGGCTACAGTAAAGATGGCACGCCTAAATGGGACAAGATGTCTAACATCGATATATTTGGTTTTGAGGTAATTTAATCTTACTTTTGACGATATCGTTTTCCAAACGTTCGTATCATCATCGCGAAACGTTCATCAAAATTAAAATAAAATGATTACTCGATACCTAGGTATTATTAGTATTTATTTTGCCAATTCGCGCTGTTCTAGTATCTACAAAATTATCAATTGTCCCATTCAAAACTTAAATACTTAGTCGACCCTAATGTATGGGAACGCTGATTTTTTTTTTTTCACGATTATTTTATGGGTCAAATGGTCACATGGAGAAAGTTGTTCAGTTTTTTGGTCTGTACTACACCCTTAATTTTGACCACATCTTTCTGATACATGCTGTATAATAAAGTACAACTAGGTACATGATACATTAAGTATGTAGTTGTTACTACATTTATTAATCTTTCTGGAAAGGGTTCTTGTTTATGTCGTGCGATTATTTAGATCGATGAAACGTCAGATGAGATCTGTAAAATCAATCAATCTATTCAGTAATATGTTAACTCGTAAGTATATTTTACGCTTTTAGTTCGCACAAAACTTTCGCATAGCGGTCTCCAGCTGGAACAAGAATACGAACGCGTGGCTTCGGGACGTAGCTTACGAGCGTGGCGGCGCGGCGTGGCGGATTGCCAGAGTGTACGCTCTCTCTGCTGTCTGGCACGGCTTCCATCCAGGCTACTACTTAACCTTCTTCGCTGGTGGCCTCTTCACTGTTGCAGCTAGAAAGGTAACTAACATCGCAATAAGTTACTGTTAGCCTGCATCATCCCACTGCTTGGTAATGACGCCTCTCCATGACTTTCAACTCTTTCAATCCAGAATAATGTGGACCACTAGTCGTTTTTTTTATTCAGCTCGTCCCGCCATCTTCCACGAGATCTGCCGCGTCGCCTTTTGGGTGTTTCACGGATCCACATGATGGTTATTTTGGCCCACAGCTCATTGGGCATACCGTAGACGTAGCCAACCCAGTCCCACTTCAGCTTAGCTTAGCTTTTTGATCAACAGCAGTAATCTGTGTTTTGGTGCGCAGTGTGGTGTTCGAATATGGTTTGATAATTTGACGCCTAGAATACTGCGCTCCATTGCACTTTAGCAAACCTTGAGTTTGGACTTTTAATGTTGCTAAAGACCAAGTCTGAGATGCACAGTTCAAAATGGGATGAATGCAGATGCCTATCATTTTTCGGTTGAGTGACAAAGGAATTCATAAATCTCATGTACAATCAACAAAAGAGATAAGTATACAGGATCGTCGGATATAGTTGAAGTTTAGTAAGAAACCCATGGATGTTGTCGATTGAAATTTAACTTGATAAAAGAGCCGTTTGTTTTCTATAATTAAAATTAAATTTTATTCGAGAACATTCATCGGTTTCTTACTAAACTTCAAATATATCCAACGATCCTGCATACTTAACTCTTTTGTTGACTGTACCAATATCACCGTTTATTTTAGCACTCCCACATAGATCGACTTCTTATACAGCATAAAGTGTTATTTCGGTATACTTTACTACTTTATTATCATGCGAGCTGACAAAAACACGAATACATATTTTACAATCTTCTTCGTTATTATTAGAAATCCACTATAAAACATGTGTTACAGATAAGGTTCGTGGCTCGTCCCATGTTTTTGGACAGTCTACCCAAGAAGCTTTTCTACGATTCACTAACGTTCATCACCACAAGGATTGCGATGACGTACGCTACAGTGCCATTTGTTCTTCTTCATCTCACGCCTAGTCTCGCTTTCTATGGGTTCGTATATTTTGGATAATTTAAAATAACTAAGTATGTACGTACGGCCACATATCAAGCTATACATTTCCAGTATAAGCTGACTGCTCACTATACGAAAAAACTATACCTACACTTCACTTTTATCCTCGAAACAATAAAAACAAGTATAGAAAAACCGGCCAAGAGCGAGCCCGAGCTCGCACAATTGGCAACATTTTATATTTTCAACACGATTCTGAATTCGTTCTATTCCAAACAGATGTAAACACGCTAACAGGTTATTTAGTAGCGCTTTTTCTGGCCTCTATTACCTTGCCGGGTTGCTAGATACAAACAAGAGGTGGTAATAGGGACCAGAAAAAGAAAGGCAATTTAACTGTTACATATTCTGTATGCTTTATACTTTTTTTTTGGTTGGTAAACAAGCTAGTGAAGTTTAAAAAAAGATTAGTATTCAGTATTTTTAATTTAATAAAGCCATGAAAATGACCCATTTGCAATATATTTGTAAACATTATACTTTATACATGGGCAGAGTCATGGGCACATACCGTTTTGTATAGATAGATTTTTAAATGCAAATAAATGTATAGGTAAACCGCTTAATTGAGTCCTCGTCTGCGGGGTATAGGGCCGCGGCGGTAGGATGAGAACGGGAACCGGGAGAGGTGCGGGCGGCAGGCGCTTTCTTTTCACATTCGTTCGCTACGCGGTTAGCGATCGCACGTGTTGACAGTTGCGGATGCTTTGTGAGAGTTATACATGAGATTACATTATCAAGATGAGTCGAAATATCTTCGGACATAAAATGAATAATCAGTGCAAGCAATGGCTTTTAACGTAGGTACTTATACAAATATTTTAGAAAAAAAAAACTTGAGCCAAATTCTGCAGCATATCAACAAGATAAAATTCTTGAAAAGCTAATTAAAACTAGATTACTCAGACATTTCAACCTAAATGGAGTGATAAGTAGAAGACAATTTGGTTATCAGAAAAACGTTGGGACACAAGACGCAATATCGACTCTAATTAAGGACGTAGTTAGCAGATTGGACGACAAACAGAAAGTAGCTGGGCTTTTCCTAGACTTAAGTTCAGCATTTGACACGGTGGATCATAAATTACTATTAGAAAAACTTGAGCACTACGGTGTCAGGGGTAAAGTACTGGCCCTTCTCACGTCATATTTAAAAAACAGGAAGATGTTCGTGGAGATCAAAGCAGTGGTGTCACAGACAAATTCCTCAGGTAAAAATTGTCTTAGTGAAGAGACATATAGGTCCCAATTGTCTCCTGTACACACTGGCGTACCACAAGGCTCCATAGTGGGTCCGATATTTTTTATCGCGTTTGTTAATGACCTTATACAACACATGAGCGAAAAAGCTGCGGGATCTATCCAGCTTGTAGTGTTCGCCGACGATACTAATGCAGTGGTTTCGGCTGACAATATACACGCTCTTAATTCTATAGTTAATCAAACCTTAGATATCTTCCACAGTTGGTTTGCTGTTAACAGTCTTAAAGTTAATGCCAGCAAAACCAATGTAATGCTTTTTCGTTCCACTTCCAAAAATAAAGAAAGCATTGACTGCGTCATAAATGGAGAAATTGTGAACGTGGTCCCAGTGGTTAAGTTTCTGGGAGTTCATATCGATAGCCAATTACAATGGAAACAAGAGCTGACATACCTGGAGAAAGCAATCAGCTCTGCCTGTTACGTACTAAGAAGTCTTAGAAATGAGGTAACCACAAAACACTTAAAAATGGTCTATTACGCATTAGTTGAGTCTAAACTGAGATATAGTATACTTTTCTGGGGAGGAAGTTATGATTACAATACTCATAAAGCTTTTGTAATTCAGAAGAGAGCAATCAGAACCATAGTTAGAATTCAACAGCAAG
The DNA here is from genome assembly GCA_947508005.1 of Amphipoea lucens. Taxonomy (NCBI): domain Eukaryota; kingdom Metazoa; phylum Arthropoda; class Insecta; order Lepidoptera; family Noctuidae; genus Amphipoea; species Amphipoea lucens. The sequence goes on from OX382358.1 coordinate 12,177,273, forward strand.
AATCATGCAAGCCGCATTTTAATGACTTAAATATATTGACAGTCCCAAGTTTGTATATTTTGGTCCTACTTAGCCACTTATCAAAATATATCTTTGAATATGAGACTGAAGATGAAAGGCAAAAAAGGGAGAGTACAAGAAGGAAAGATCTCCAAATGAAACAAGTGCCTCACCTGAACGTTGTAAAGCATAGCGCCTACCACAAGTCATTAAAAATGTTCAATAAACTGCCGACAGAATTAAAAAGTCTAGTACATACAAGTGAGTTTCAGAATAAGCTTAAACGGTTCTTGTTAAATAAGTGTCTATATTCCATTGATGAATTATAATTTAATACAAGTCGAAAGTAACATAAATAAATTTTATTGAATATTATGGATGGACTATTATAAATTGACTATGACAAATTTTTATATTTTTTTTTATTATTTTCCTGATTTTAATTGTAATGACTTAAATGTAGATTGCATGCATGATGTTCTTATGTATTTGGTTATAGAAATTCAGACACGATGTAAAAATTGTTATTGAATAAATGAATTGAATTGATATACCTTTAAACAAGACCGTAGCAATAGTTACTGGACTTTCGGAAAAGTCTGTATCTAGAATGTACAACAAGGAAAATTATTAAAAGACAATGAAAGATTTAAATCACCGAGAAAACCAAAACAGATTTACAGAAAAACGTGGAAGTAGACGATTTCACAAAAGGCGTGGTAAGAAGAAAAGTCACACAGGTTTACACAATTAAAAAAAAATACCAACTCTAAAAACTTTGAATGCTGTACATAGAGAAAAAATGTATTACACTGCGGCAGGGGAATATTTAAGACTATTATTACATGATCTAGATTTTAAATTTAAGAAATGCGGATCTATAAGGAAACTATCGAACAGCCAAATATAACAGCGTGGAGGTGGAATACCTAAATACATATTTTATATCTTGACGAAACTTTTGCCTACATTTTGAAACATGAGACGCATTAACCCTTCATTGCATGATTTAAATCTTCTTGTAGAAAAAATTTTTAACCTGTGAACCACCCACTGATTTGTGTGCTTTTTTAACCTGTGAACCGTTTGATGGAAATTTCCATCAAGATGCAATGAAGGGTTAAGTGATTGATTTATAATTGTAGTAAATCTTGCATATTATAATAAATAGTACATAAGTTTATTACGTAATATTTTATTTTATTTTGTTACGTACACATACTTAAGTAGTTGTTTCACATAATTTTGTAGTCATCAATTAATTTTTACCCGACTACGGCGAAGCAAAAAGGAGGGTTATGATTTTGACCGGTATGTATGTTCATCTGTTCCCTCATAACTTCAAAACTGCTTGTCATAATAGGACAAATGAGGTATCTTTGGAAGAGTCTTGATCTTCCGCTGGTTATAGGCTATGTGACGTCACAATAAATTGAATATGACGACCTCTAGCGGACATAGTCATGACCTAAAAGATTTTTTTAATCATGCCGTGTTTGGTATCAAATGAAAGGGCTTAATTAGCACATTTCAAAAATATAAATATTACTGAAATAAGCCCTAAAATAATTAAATAAAACATAAGTTTAAAATCTAAAACCCGACTACTGAATAGTATGAAACAAGTACCTTCCCGTGGTCGCATGCCGCTGTACTAACATACAAAGCTGTGGTAGCATGCGGCCATGGGAAGGTACTTGTTTCATCCTTTTCAGTAGTCGGGTTTTAGTTTTTAAACTTATTTTTTTCTAATAAAAAATCACCACCTGTTCACCGTTAACCACTGTGACTTCACATATCTTAGGAACTGTCCAGTGCACATTTCGCCTCTTGAGTATCACGCTACGAGCACCTGCCGTTCGCACCTCTCCTGGTCCCCGTTCTCGTCCTACCCCCGCGCCCCCATACCCCGCTGTCGAGGACTCAAAACGGTTTAGCTTTAATAATATTTCAAATAGTTTTATATTTTAATTTTGTGGATATATTCTTCTTTATTTGGTTTATAAATCGTAATCAAATAATTTACTATCATCATTGATAATGTTGTTTTTTTTTTCCAGAAAATTTTATTACTCCCTCCACTTCATCGCGTTGGGTGCTATGCTTATACCTGAAAAATCTAGACAATCTAAGGTCACACAGGTACCAGAGCCTCCGCAAAAACCTTATAAATCCAGTAAAGAAACTTTAACAGTGATTGAAACAGCAGAAACATTGAATGGTAAACTAAAAATAACATAGGTCAGTTAGGCACACCATCGAAGGGCTGCCTGGCCCTTTTTGCTCATCTAACATGTTCTTTGATCTTCGTCATCACAACATCAACAGAAACAGAGGCTTTATTGCTGTCACCATATTAAAAACTTATATTTAACAGCAGCTGCTATTAAAAATGCAATTTTCTTAACAACTTCATTTGACTTTGAGATAACCGCAACTTACAACATTTACCGTAAAACGGGGTGAATACCAGGATGGACCTTCGATCTTTTGTATCGATTTTCGTAATGTTGCAGAACTTTTTATGCATGTATTTATTGAGTCTTAGGTCAAACTACTGAAATTTTGTTTTATTTATTTTAATTTTATTCTATTCGGGAAACTTACAGCTATTAAAAACAGTGCTCTTAAACAATATGCATTTGAAGGCCATTTACATGTTTCCACTGATAAACACTTAAAACAATAAAGACAACAAAAAAGGTCGGTACAAAATACCTATAACATAAATTAGGAAACAAAACAACACGATTGATTAATACAAACTAAAAATCATTGAGACGCAAACAATTACTTTTCCGTAAAAGCTTTCACCAACAAATGGTTAAGCCGAGAAACACTGGTATTGAAAATGTCCAAATCATGTTTACTAGTTAGTTTATTAAACCTTCTGCTCGCACGAATTAGATACGAATTCTGCCTGTGCGCGGACTTGGAATGAGGGAGTTATGGGACATGCAACAAGCTAGCAAATAAAGCCGCGTTTTCCCACGTGTTTTTTTTGTTAACTTTGACTTTCAGTTTGACGTTTTTTAGCAATGTTCCACTTGCTACACATAAAAAAAAATTGCTACAGTAAGAAACACAAGACCACGAAATTGCTCAAGATACGGATTTTTTTGCTGGAAACACTGATTTGCCACATAAAACGTTTGAAATTATACTTTCTTTACCTATTGTTCCCCGAGTACTATTCACCCCATAGATATATAAAAGAAGGAGATATGCCCGGTAGTTGAAAATACATATCAGAACCCGATGTCGCTAGGTTGTCCCCACGCCCCCACCACCGTGCCGCTACTACACATGTAGTTCAGTAAAAGCAATTGATACAAAGTTGCGCACACAATTGCAATTCATAAATCAGAACGTACTACATAATCAATTATAAACCTCAACTCATCAAACACAGCGTGCAATTACCGTGCAGCGTACAACTTACACAAAAACATGTGTCGGTATCGTTGTGCTGTGCAAAAGCCATTTATTTTACATATACGCTAGTGATTGACTAAATCGGAAAGTTATCGATACTTCCATTTATTATTGTACTAAAAAAAATGTTGGGGCCTGAAAATAAAATAAATAAATAAAAAATTGGCTGTCTGTAAAGTGGGTTTACGGACGATAATTTTACGTGATAACGTCTTAAGAAAACATTCAGTTAGGTATCATACTCATACACATCACAAGTCGAACGCTTAGGCCGATCGTGCCTCTCTATCGCTTGTTCCGCGCTCTCGCTTGCACGCTCGGCTCAGGCGGAACGTGACAATGAGTCATGCTTTTTCATGCGTGCAGCCGGCTTTCATCGATTTATAAGACGTTATCACGTCAAAAACGATATGTCCAGAAAATATTATATTACAAATCAATAAAATGAAGCTAAAAAAATAATTGAAGTAAATAAAAAATAAAAATTTTCAATCTTCTCAAGAGTCTTCCTACCGGATTTAAACATCATCTAGTTACAGGTCTTCTAACCGGGTTGACAAATTGAAAAATTAACTACAATAACAATATATTCGTTGGGCAATCGACATTGTTGTCGACAGCCTACGTTAGTGGATCTTCACAACCACATCACTATCTCGCCGCTAGACAGCGGGTGTAATATGCGACGCTCCGCAAGTATCGTTTTGTAATATTTACATTGCTTGTCCAGTCACTTAGCGACATACTTACAGCTTGGCCATAAAGAGTAGAAAAAAATTGAGGGCGCCACTATCGTTTATATGGTATCATTTATACTATAACATCAATGAACTTGATACTTGGAAGTATTTTAGAGATAAACCAGAATAGGTAAGATCTATAATAATGTTAAATTTCTTTTCACGCCTTCTGTCACCTGCTACAATCCTTTTGCCTCATTTACGTTCATACATCTGGTCATACACGCATGCCGCGGGCGCCGGTTGCGTGTACTACGCACCTGACCTTTCTGAAGAACATCACCAATAAGTTCATTATTATCAACAAGCATAAGAGAGTTAAAACATCTTTATTTATATTATAATTTCAATACATTTTCTAATCATCTAAATATTCTACTCCTGACATGTCCGATCCAAGCTCTTGATCTTCTTCAGAATCTGAGCTGCTGTCACTGCTGTCCTCTCCAACACGAATCACCAATCTATCTATATCTTCATAGAGTGTTCTCCCCCTGTCATAGTAATCTTTTGCTATTTTCTTTATGTGTTCAACACAATTATTCCACGTTTCGGGACCAATGCTATTAAAAGCTTCCTCGGTTGCTTTTCTAATGTCAATTGTACTTATGTTACATGCAGCAACTTTTTGCTTTGCTATGCCCCAGATGAGCTCGATAGGGTTTAAGTCACAGTGGTACGACGGCAGTCTTACCACTTCATGACCATGTTCCCCTAATAACTCATCTATTTCATACACTGGTTCTGGCTTGTGCTTTTTAACAAGCATTATTAATGCTGGCTTTCTTGTAGATGGTTCGAATGGGATGTTATTTTCTAACAGCCACAGTTTTATTTCATCCACTCGGGAAGCTAATGTTGGAGCCTTGTTCTGCACCACACTGTGGTAAGGCGCATTGTCCATGACAATTATTGAGGCTTCATTAAGGTTTGGGATCAATTTTTCTGTTACCCACTTGGTAAAATTTTGAGAATTCATTTCTGAATGATAATCTTCCATTTTGTTGGTGCCACTAAATATTAGTAAAGCATTGGGTACAAACCCATTGGCAGTTCCGGCATGGACAATAATCCACCGTTTTCCTTTCGAAACATCATGCTTTATGCCTTTGATTTTAATGGATTGCCAGCACTTTCTTAATTTATACGAACTGTGGATATAGCTTTCATCCAAGTAAACAATTTGTTTTTGTAGCTCCACAGGCAAATCCCTATTTCGTTTTATAATTTCCAAATATTTTTCTCTCTTAGCCGCTATATTTGGTTTTTCTATTAGCGCTTCTCTATTTGTAGAACATTTTTTGTATGAAAAACCTATTCCATGTAATATTTGCCTCAATTTCTCACGGCCTCCTTCATATTCTAATTCTTCTTTTACCACAGCCAACAACTTTCGCAAAGTTGGTGCTATTTTCTGTACGGTGTAAGAAAATTGAATTTTCTGACGAATCGCACAGAGACTAAAGTCATCTAACTCTATTTTTAACCGACGAAAAAAATCGGAGGAGGTTCTCAATTCGACGCGTATATTTTTTTTTTTTTTTTTTTTTTTATGTATGATCACGCATAACTTTTTACAGAGCAGTCCGATTTTGATAATTCTTTTTTTATTAAAAAGGGTATACCCTGAAGTTGGTCCCATATAAATTTGGAAAAAAAATTCCAACCCTAAGGGTTAGAAAACAGGGGATGATTGATTGTTCACTCACTGATTGTAATGTATGACCACGCTTAACTTTTTACAGAGTAGTCCGATTTTGATAGTTCTTCTTTTGTTGGATAGGACATACTTCGAAGTTGGTCCCATGTAAATTTGGAAAAAAAAACCTAACCTAAGGGTGGGAAAATAGGGGTGACTTATTGTTCATTCACAGATTTTAATGCTGAGCTGTGTATTACAATTAAAATAAAAGGCCTATCTATGTTGGTATATAAAGCCTGTTTTTTTAAGTATTACATTATATTATTTAGTATTATATTACACAAAAAATAATAGTTAAAGTAGGATTATATAACAGTTAATGTCTAAAGTAAGGTAGGTGTTTTAAAAGTAATCAAACATTAAGCATGTAGTAATTAGTAAATTATAGCCTCAAAAAATTATAAAATAAAAACTTTTTAACAAAAAATTAAACCTCCGAAAAAACTGAAAAGCAAAAAATAATAAACTTTTTTTATTTAACCTTAATAAATAAGTTCTTAAACTAATGCAAGTATACCTAAGTAATTTTGAGTCGGCGCCAAACAATCAATGAACAAAGATTACTAAATTACCTTAAATTTAAAGAAATAAGCAACGTGAAATCTATAGCGATAAACATTAACATTTCAAACAAAAAATGCGCTCTCCGCACGACCACTCGCAACGAATTAATTTGCTTGTTTGGCGCCGACTCTAAATTACTTAGGTATACTTGCATTAGTTTAAGAACTTATTTATTAAGGTTAAATAAAAAAAGTTTATTATTTTTTGCTTTTCAGTTTTTTCGGAGGTTTAATTTTTTGTTAAAAAGTTTTTTTGGACGGCCTTTTCTATGCTTGGCTGGTGTTGTAAATTTGCCTTCGTTTTTATTGCCTTCGTTAATTATGCGTCGGACAGTACTTTCTGATTTTCCTGTAATCAAAATAAAACACTAATTTTGAATGACGTGCGTGATGATCAAAATTATGCTGTCGTTCTATACAAAGTCAATTGTCAAAGTACTTTCCCCATGTAAACATAACCTCTAAAGTTACATTAAATTCGTAAAAAAACGTCGATGATGTGGCATTTTTAAAGAGCTAACGGACGATAACTGTATTATTTATAGTGAACTATGTATATTACATAAAATTTGCGTGAATAAATACCTGTCATATCAGCAACTCGTTTGTAGAGATCATCCAATTCTGTTAGAAGTTTTCCGGCATGATATTCCGCCAAACATCTTTTAAAAACATTGTAAATAACTTCTCTGGCGCCGCTTTTTATGGTCTTGCCCATTTTCAATAACGATTTCAGTGAGTAAAACGTTTAATCTACCGAAAATCACAAGACACCTTTTTTTATTTTGGTAGTTTGACTGATGTTTGACCTTTCTCTAGAGTTGCCATGAGGAGAAAAATTTAGTTCATATTTTTTTAATTTCTACTCTTTTTGGCCAAGCTGTAGGTAGTGTTTAAGGAGCAATGTATTTGCTGAATAATAGTTAGCCGCTGCGATATTTGAAAACAAAAATAACGCAGTAAAAGCAAGAAATATTTTACGATTTGTTGTTTTTCATGATTATAAAGACAAATACGAAGTTTTTATTTTGACTTCGGTTTTTAAAGGAAACCACTAAACAACTCGGCATTTTTATATTTTATCACGATCACAGTCGGAAGCGCACTAGTTCGCGGAGACGGCCATTTTCCTAGAACAGGCCCATGTTGCTCATAACGTGTGGAACACAGACACGCCCCCCTTTGCCAATTTAATTCTCCTGTTTTTTAAATTTCTATGATTCACCCCGTTTTAAGCTAACTTTTAAAATTAAACTTGTTAAGTTTAAGACAACCGATTAAGAGGCTTACTAGACCTAAGTGTCCTTGAAAAACGCATGCACACATATGCAGAATCGACGCAAACGCCATCTAACGACGACGCCCATCACAATTATGACATAAAGCATACATGAGATTTAGAAGTAACGGTTTTGTGAGATTACGCCCTAGTATTCTAATAGATGGCGCGGAAACGATGTGCAAATAAGAAACAAATTATGTAGTTATGTGTGACAACATAATAAATTTTATTCGTTTTGAGTGTGACTTGAAAAACTTAAGGATGTGGGTGATTTTGAAATAAAACTGATTCAATGAAATTTAAAACATTTTTAACCGACTTCAAAAAAGGAGGTTGTGTATTCGACCCGTATGTATGTATGTAATGTATGTATGTGTGTATGTTTGTATATATATTTGTAGATTTTCTAAAAAACTGATGAACCAATTTTGATAATTCTTTCACTAATGTGATCTACATACTTCCAGGAAGGTTTTAGTATATAATACATTAGGTAATTATTCTTATGTAGTATGTCCGAAGTTAATATGCATAAATGTACTGCATCTCCGGCATTTCTATGCGAATTTTGATGATTCTTCAATGCACTAGTGTTAATTGAATTTTTGTGGGGTAGGTACAATTAGAAAGAAAAAAAAACAACCGACTTCAAAAAAAGCACTACAGCGTGATAAATAACTATAATTTCGGAAGTCGGTGTCAAAAAACGAAAATGCGGAACCAGCAACACCGACTTCCGAAATAAAAATTATCACTTTGCAGTGTTTTTTTCTAAAACAATGAATTTTGGAAACATCTAAGAAAGTGCAGTCGGTATTTTCGACTTCACGTACAACTGTCACAGTGACGTATGTGGACGACGTGTAGATTTGTATTCGAGAGTCCCCGGGTTCGATTCCCAAGGTTACGAAATCGAATTTTCTATTTAAATGTCATTTTGAATTTTTAAATATATCTATTAAATATTTTTATAAATAACTAAAAAAAGTCTGCAGGAGAAAGAAAGTCGAAAATATCAACACGGAAGTTAGGTATTTCTAATGCGCAAGTACCTACACGTTATCTAAGCTATTACAAAAATAAAAAAAATTCTGACCTAATGTTTTTATTAACCGACCGCGACTTATTGATAATGGGCATAATGAAATAGGTAACAGATTCAGAAAATGATCAAAAGCAAGAAATTGAGATTTAAAATTGATTTTGTTTATAATAAAAAGGAATCATAGTTATATATGAATGTTAGGTACCTAATCTTTGAGGCCGTTTACACATTATGCCGCAGCTGCAGCGGCACCGCCGTCGCTGCATCAGTCACCCTTGGATTTGTATGAACACACGGCGCCGCGGCGGCGCGCCGCAAGGGCTCATACAAATCCAAGAGAAACCAATACAGCGGCATCGCCACAGAATATAATAGCATGGCACCGCGGGCGGCGCACAGTGGTCTGAAAATCGAGCTCCATACTCATAGAAACTTAAAGTTCGAAAATAAAAAAACAAAAATTGTAATGGGTCTAGTATACCTCCCTTTACGTAATATTAACGTATGGATGGTATCAGTCGCTCCACGCGTGAGAAAAAAAAGTTTTTTATTTTTTTTTGTATGGGAGAAAACACTTAATGTACATTTTTTTGAAACTGGATGGAACTGATAGGCTGGAGCTCGCACGAGCTATTGTACGATACACGGCCATCAAGATGACATACAATTCATGCACCGTTCGGCGCCGCTTTGCACGTAGCAAATTTTTGAAATTTTGAATTTTCGATACGTGATTTTTCAAATCTTTGACGAGGTTAAATTAACTTGCCGATCGATTTACTTATACTATCGTTAGTTGTAGCCTGCTTATGACCTTTGTGATGACAACAATTAAAAATTATATTGATTATATACGTTTTTTTTTTATTTCATTCCAAGAACTAACTCATTTAATCACCGTGATTATGGTTGAGTTATAATTATATACTAATGACATGAGCATCAACCAGCTCTAGCAGGGCCAAATGGGCCCTAGTCACAATAAAATTCTATTGTCTGTAATATTAAAGTCTGTAAAACCTAATTAAAGAATAGCGAACGATAATGAGGGTAGTTGTATAAAAACAGGACGTTTGAGCTTACTTTTATCAGTAGCTCTCAGTACTTGTGCGCGCTAACTTATTACGTTATTTTTTTAATTGTGCTGTGATGGAAGGTTGTGATACCAATTTGGACATTGTCATGTTTGTGACAAACAACAATTGTTTTTCACAGCCCAATGTTTTATTTGAAGTTTTTGAGAATACTATTGATTTGTTAGAAAATGAAAAGAGGGTATTGAAACAATTCTGTCAGACTTATGTTTGTTCGTTGAGGAACAAATGGATCTCGTGTAATCTCACGAGACGTACATACATAACAAAGTATGAGACATGGCTGCAAGAGAACATAAAATGGCCTGAGATCATGAAAGGAAAGATGACCCCTTATTTAGTGTCAGTAGAGCAGCAAACCCGTTCCAGTTCTGACTTTGTTTTAAATGAGGGTGCATCAACATCCTACACACCGGAGACGTGCAGTGTTGGAACATCAACATCAGTTGTGAGGCCGAGAAAACCATTTAAAGAGCTAAGCCCGCTACAGAAAAGAAGGAGAGCGGAAGACCTCCTAACGTATAGCACTGAAAGCCTTGCTCATGCAACCGGTTTGAAAGCACATGACAAGAATATAGCAGATATCGTTAAACTAGTCTCGGAGCAAAGAGGCTACAAGGATAAATAAATTGTTAAAGCCCAAGGAAACTGTGCCTATATATTCCGCTGATAAAGCTTTATTTATTTTGACCTCATTGAAGCTTTCGAAGTGGCAGTATATAACATTAAGATCTTGTGCAAAAGAAGAAGGAGTACCACTGTGTCCTTATACTGCCATCCTTGAGGCGAAGAAGGACTAGACGAGAAATTACAATGGGGACCTCACATAACATCTCTTGCGGGGCGGCTTAGCTCGGCCGCTTATGCTGTTAGGAAGACAAGACAGTTAACAGATGTAGAAACCGCGCGTTTAGTCTATTTTAGCTACTTTCACAGCATTATGTCGTACGGCATTTTACTATGGGGTCGAGCTGCTGACATTGAATCCATCTTTATTTTGCAAAAGAGAGCTGTCAGAGCCATTTATAATCTACGTCGCCGCGAATCTCTCAGGGAACTATTTAAAAGGATTAATATTATGACGGTACCTTGCCAATTCATTTATGAAAATATTATGTATGTAAGAAAAAATCTACATCTTTTTAATAAAATAAGCGATAGACATAACTTTAATACAAGAAATAAAGATAAAATACATCAACCATTTTTCAGATTAGCCAAAGTACATACATCTTTTATGGGGTACTGTGTTAAATGTTACAATAAAATACCTTGTGATATATTGCAATTAAATGAAAGAAAATTTAAAACTCACATTAAACGTACACTTTGTAAACAAGCATACTATAAATTAGAAGATTATATCCAAGATAAGAACGCTTGGAAACATGCTGGTCCTGCTCCATAGGACAATCTAGAGTCTAGACAAAATCAAACTGGTTGCTAATTTAATTGTAAATTTTTTTATTCTTTTTTTTTACATATATTACTCACACCCTGACTTATTACTTGTATTTTGTTTTATAATTAAAATCGTTTTGCTTGTACCATGTTTGTAAATATGTGAGCACCATGTATCTATGAGATAATTAATTTATATGTCATGGTTTCGTTTTTAATTCTTTTACCTATTGTGGTATAGTAATTTTATTGTAGGTGCATCGTCCTCACATGTTATTATATAATTAATGTACCCATGCAAAATATTGTACCTAAACATTTTAAAAGAGTAACGGTGGAGTTTCTTGCCCGTTCTTCTCCATACGAAAACTACCTTTTGGAATGGGCGACTAGAATCAATTCTATTTTAAGATAATTTTTGACGTTCAAAAGTGCCTTTTATGTGCCTATTTGAAATAAATGCTTTGACTTTGACTTTGACTGCTGCCCTCCAAAAGTTACCATTGTACATCACGGAAGAAGACCTCTTCTTCCGTGATGTACAATGGTAACTTTTAGCTAAAAGCTTTAAGCTTTTAGGTAAAATTTAGCTTTACTTTTACCTAAAAGTAAAGCTAAATTTTGGATAAAACTGTGCAAAGCTAGGAAAATTCCTACGTGTGGAACCTTCGCTGGATGGCAAAGAGTTAACAATTATATGCAAGTATGGCTTTGATGGTGCTTCAGGGCAAAGTTTGTATAAGCAAACTATGGCAGACGAAGACGATTCCAGTATGTTTATGTGTTCTTTTGTGCCTCTGCGCTTAGTTTGTGGCGAAGAAAAGGTATGGGAGAATCCAAAGCCATCTTCCACAATGTTCTGCTGACCAATTTATTTTAAGTTTTCAAACGAAAACAAGTTGAACATCGTGGAAGAACAGGCTCTGATTGAGGCTCAGATTGAAGCAGTATCTAATTATAACTCAACCATAATCACGGTTGTAGAATCCTGTTGATTCCGTACTTATGTTAAACATATCACTTCACTGGCTCACTACCACACCAAGCGCCATCGTATATAGCCTGCTTCACTTTGTCTGTTTCCCGCCATTCCTCGTAACTGACAGATGACATAACATAACTGACAGCAGCTACCCCGCTTGTGTGAATGAGACAGTGTTTACATATCTATTTAATAGATACACTACAACGGTGATTAAATGAGTTAAGTAGTTCTTGGAATGAAATTAAAAAAAAACGTATAGGTACTTATAATCAACATAATTTTTAATTGTTGTCATCATAAAGGTCATAAGCAGGCTAAAAGTAACGATAGTATAAGTAAATCGATCAGCAAGTTCATTTATTCACGTCAAAGATTTGAAAAATCACATATCGAAAACACAAAATTTCAAAAATTTGCTACGTGCAAAGCGGCGCCCAACGGTCCATGAATTGTATGTCATCTTGATGGCCGTGTATGGTACAATAGCTCGTGTGAGCTCCAGCCTATCAGTTCCATTCAGTTTCAAAAAAATGTACATTAACCCCCTTATTCATAAAACTTATCAAACCTATTTTAGTTAAAATGGGGTTTGTCTCTTTCTTACACACAGAAATGACAACGTGACAGATAAAGACAAACGTTCTATAAACCTATTTTAGCTAAAATAGAGATAAAATAGGATTATGAATAAGGGGGTTAGTGTTTTCTCCCATACAAAAAAATACAAAAAACTTTTTTTTCTCACGCGTGGAGCGACTGATACCATCCATACGTTAATATTACGTAAAGGGAGGTATACTAGACCCATTACAATTTTTGTTTTTTTATTTCCGTACTTTAAGTTTCTATGAGTATGGAGCTCGATTTTCAGACCACTGTGCGGCGGCGAGTTTTGATAGATCTTATCAAAACTCGTCGCCGCGGCGGCGCCGTGTGTTCATACAAATCCAAGGGTGACTGATGCAGCGGCGCCGCGGCGGCGGCGATGCCGCTGCAGCTTCGGCATGATGTGTAAACGGCCTCAAGGATTAGGTACTCGTACCTAACATTCATACATAATTATTATGATTTCTATTTATTATAAACACAATCAATAAAAATTAAACTCTTGCTTGTGATAATTTTCATCGCAATTTTCGGATGAATCTGTGATTTCTTTATGCATATTATCAATAAGTCGCGGTCTGTTAATAAATTTAGGTTTTTTTTATTGTTACAATGGCATAGAAAACGTGTAGGTACTTACGCATTAGAAGTAACTTCCGTGTTGATATTTTCGACTTTCTTTCTCCTGTGAAAGATAATTACATTGTAGACGTTTTTTTAGTTATTTATAAAAATATATTTAAAAATTCAAAATACATTTAAATAAAATTAAATCGATTTCGTATCACTGGGAATCGAACCCGGGGACCCTTGAACACGAACCTGCGCGTCGTCTACATAAGCCAATGTAACGATTGCGTATCTCGTCGAAAAAACTGAGCTTATGCGTAATAAGTGCATTTTCTTAAACTACCAAAATTCATAGCGAAAAAAAATATTCAGTAATAATAAAATGCTCTTACTTTTTAATTTCGTTCATATGTTCGGCGTTTGTTTTATATGAACGTTTTGTAGTCCTCCTAAGGGAATGTTTCACTTTATTTCCCATATTTACAAATGATATAATTGATAGCAAATTATTACGCTATTTTAACTTAAAAGTATTTTATATTTACATGAAATAAAAATATTTACAGAAAGAAGATATGCAAATAGTAATAATAAACAATGAATGTATGTAGGTACAAATAAATAATGCGGCGAAAAGAGCGACGCGTCCGTATAGTATCAGGCCTCGGCCGGCATTATTGCTACACGCACGGGGGTTTACCGTTTACGTACACATGCGCACTTATTATGTTCGGAACTATGAATATTATGCTATTTACAATAAAACTATTGTTTGAACTAAAAAAATAAAACACTATTATTTTAGTATGTTGCTTGTAGAATGATCTGACAAAAAATCAGAATGATTGTATGTATAGGTATTAGTATGGTTTCTATTGTAAAAAGAGTTTTTAGAGGTATCTTCATGATTTTTTTCTATCGTACCAAATTAGTTGTATTATGTTTTCAAAACACTATCTATCTAAAAATTCAAAATACATTTAAATAAAATTTAAAAAGAAAGTACGATTTCGTAACCTTGGGAATCGAACCCGGGGACTCTCGAATACAAATCTACACGTCGTCCACATGCGCCGGTGTGACAGATGTACGCGGAGTCGAAAATACTTACCTTATGCAAAATGACTGCACTTTCTTAGATGTTACCAAAATTCATAGTTTTATTGCAAAAATAAAAATATTCAGTTAAAAATAAAATGCTCATACTTTTTACTTTCGTTCATATTATGTTCGGCTTTTGTTTTATATGAACGTTTTGTAGTCCTCCTAACGGAATGTTTCACTATATTTCCCATTTATTTACAAATTATTACCCTATTTTAACTTTGTTAGGTTACGCGGACCACTGCCGGTAGACACAAGTGAAACGCCCGGGAGTTGGGACTCGCCGTACAATAGATGGCGCGCGCCTTGCACCCATACATAACAAACTTAAAAGTATTTTATATTTACACGAAATAAAAATATTTACGGAAAGAAGATAATGCAAATAATAATAAACAATGAATTTACAAATAAAACTTAACAAAAACATAACAATTTTGACGGAAATAGTGCGGCGAAAAGAGCGACACGTCCGTATAGCATCAGGCCTCGGCCGGCACTGTCGCTACACGGGCGTTCACGCACACATGCGCACTTTTTATGTTCGGAACTATGAATATTCGATTTACAAAAAAACTATTGTTTTAAATAAAAAAATAAAACACTATCATTTTAGTATGTTACTTGTAGAATAATCTGACAAAAAATCAGAATGATTGTATGTATATTAGTATGGTTTTTATTGTAAAAAGAAAGTTTTTTAGAGGTATGTTCATGATTTTTTTCTATCGTACCAAATTAGTTGTATTGTGTTTTCAAAACACTATCTATCTAGCATATATCCTGAAGAATATCATATATTTTTCTGATTTTGTTTACTGTAGGCGATCATATACTTTTATTGTTTCGAAAACTACCGTTTTTTTGCGTTTAGCTCATGTAAGCGCCTTAAGTTATTCGTATCAGTTGCATCGACTTGGGTGGGAAGTAACACAGGTTTTCTCTAACAATTTCTCTCGAATTGGTGTCATTCCTTTTAATTCTAGGGATATACTGTGAAAATGGCAAAGCCGGAGATGCGTTTTTAACTCATAGATATGGCATTTCCGGGAAATTAACTTACTATGTCGCGCCATTTGCGACGTCTCTAGCAGACTCTAGCCTAATCGTACCTAATCTGTTTCCAATTTTCCAATATCGAATAAACCTGTAAAAGGTTAATTTATGCATTTATTTTTTATCAGAAAAAATTAAAGCAATAAATGTTAATTTTGTTTGCTACTTTGGTTGTTTTAAAGACGATGACTAAAATTGGTAAATTATTTTGTCGGCGGCTTACAATTATTATAAGCTTATAAACTGCGCGTCGCGTCGCGTCGCGGTGTGTACTGACCCTAAGGGAGAAGCCACACGGTGCGGTGCGGTCGCGGCGCGGCGTCGGAACGATGTCGCTGCGGCGGCCTGCATATAAATATCAATGATATGCCACACGGTGCGTTCCGGCGCCGCACCGCAGGCACACCGCAACACAGTGCGGTGCGGTCGCGGCGCGGCGCCGGAGCGATGTCGCTGCGGCGTCCTGCATATAAAAATCAATGATATGCCAGACGGTGCGTTCCGGCGCCGCACCGCAGGCACAGGTCCCCGCTCCGCATACTACGGCACCGCAACGGTGCCGTATTGCGGCGCCGCATACCACATGTGAACAGCGATGCGGCAAAATGTTTGCGGTGCGGCGCCGCACCGCACCGTGTGGCTTCTCTCTTAGGCTACGGGCACGAAGTCAACGGGCGCGGCGCGGCGGCGCGGGTAGCGGCGCGTTTCAATGCATAGATTTATATGGAACTAGCCTCGAAGGCAGCGGCGTACGAGCGATGCACACCAGTCTAGCGGTGCCCGCGCGTCTGCATTGACGTAGTGTTGTGCATTTAATTTTTTGTTTTTAACGACTGACGTTTCAAAATGTTTTATCAAAATGATGTTGTCGTCGCTGTTTAGAAATTTCGTTCGCGAACAAAGACACTAATTTCTCATTCATAACACAACACTGCGCTGCTCTAGTGCCGCGCAATCTGCCCGCTGGCTTCGAGACTGGGTCTGCGGTGCCGCACAGTGGGCTGAAATTCGCGTTTCATAGACATTCAACATTATTTTTTTAAGTATCGCTTTTTTTGCTTGGTAACGATTGGGAATACCTACTGCATGCCTTATAAAATGAACTTTTAGGTTTATAATCGGAAACAGCGCACTCAGATTTTTTTTCGAAAAAAATTGTTTGGAGTCGGCATAATAAATGATGATATCTCCATTATCGCACAATTGCGCCTAATGTTCTCTTAGGTTAAAAAATCCAAAATAATTCATATTATGAATTATTTTGGATTTTTTGACCTACTCCATGCCAAGGATAAACGTGCGCTTTTTTTAAAAAAAATCTTTAAAAAACAAACAATTTTTTTTTTTGTTTTAACTAGTATCAAGCTTAACATGTATGTATATAGACTAGACATTTACCTACGCAAATTAATTGTGTGCAATATTAGAAATTGAAATTCATTAAAAACCATAAAAAATTGGCTTAATACCTATATCCTTTATTTGTTACCGGCAATCTGTATAATCCGGTATTGTATACAATACCTAGGCAATGTATAGAATACCTAAAACGCCGCGCCGCTCCCCGCGTAGCCGCCGCTGCCGTCCCGCAATTGCTAACTTCGAGACCGAGGCCTTAGGCAGACTTATTAAAGTTCGGAAACAATAGAATAAAGTAATAATTACATTATATTGCACCAAATTTTTAAAGTTTCATTTTCGTAACAATAAAACGGTAACACTGCTCCATACATTTTGGTCATTGGCATTGGCAAAATTTATTTTTTGATTAACATGAACGAACCAAGTAATATTTCAAAGCTGTGTCAAAGTTAACTTTATTACTCAAAGGAATAATTATGCACAATATGAATAAAATGGTTCACTAATGTTTCACCAAAACTCCATTGACAATTTTTTAGTTTACAACCAACGTTTCGTATACTATTTATTGCACAAACAACTCATTCCGCAAATGTTTTATTTTATAAACACTCGCTTTACAAACACTTATAATTGGCAAATGCTTCTCTTTGCAAATTTTACGGATAATATTTAATCATTTATACATTTTTCATTTAATATTTAGATTCTTTTGGAAAAATAACGTTTATACAAAATATCATTTTATAATACATTAGCGTTTGCATTAAAACTGCATTAAAATCCGTTGCGTAGTTTAAAAGATCTAAGCTTACAGACAGCGGGAGTGACTTTGTTTTATACTACACTTGGGAGCAAATAAATCGAGCCACTTCCTTTTTTCACGTATAATGGTTATTATTTTTGGTATTACGGAACGTATCAATTCGAAACATATATTGCCTAAAAGATTATTTAATAACCTTTACAATGAGGGTAAATTATTGAATGATAACCTTATTTAATGATAAATTATTGGCTCTGAAAGAAAAACGGTAATTTTGATAGAAAATTGTCAGTCCAGAAAAAAACAATTAAAAACAAAATTATGGTATAAACTTATTCTTAATATCTTGTATTACCCCCCCGCGCCCGGATTTCGATTGATTTTCTGGACTGTTTTAACCCTACAATGTTCTATCAAAATTACCGTTTTTCGTTCAGAGCCAGTAATGTATCATTAAATAAGGTTATTATTCAATGATTTACCCTCATTGTAAAGGTTATAAGCTCTTAGGCGATATATATTTCGAATTGATACGTTTCATAATACCAAAAATAATAACCATTATACGTGCAAAAAAAAGCAAGTGGCTCGATTTATTTGCTCCCAAGTGTATGTAAAGATTTTCTAAACCAGTCACAAAGTGATCATGACGGTATTCTCCATTTGGGTCAAATAATTTTCAGGCAAGTATTTTTTTCTATATAATCTAGTTGTTTCTGGCACTCACCGGCCGCTGCCGCGGCACCGCTCGCTTCGCTCGCTCGGCTCGTGCGTAGGGGGTCACAATATTAACCTATCCTAACCGAACCATTTTTTTAAAATAATTAACCTAATGTAAGTAGTTCGTTTCCGGGTACAGCTCAACACAACTTAGTTGTAGCATCGGCAAAATTCGTAAAACCGATCACATCCGAACTGAGTGCGCCTTCAAAATCACCAATCTGTATTACTGCTTTAGGAGAAAATTATCTTTATACAAACTGAATAACTTGTAAAGTCATAAAACAAAACACATTCGTCAAATTGTTGCACAGATTTACATGAACTAGCTTGCAAAATAAATGATCACGTAAATAAAGTCTTTGTTTTTTAGATTCGATTTGAAGGATACAAGGCTAGAACGATGAATAACACAAATCAAACTTTTACAGATGTTTATTGTCAAAACTACACTTCATAATATATTATTTAAATAATTTGTATCATTTTATTATTACATATAATTATGTAGCATGATAAATAAACATATGGAAAAGGTTCTAGTCGTATATATACCAACGAACGGCAACGGCTTTGAACGAATATCTGGTCTAGATATTATTAAAGTTGTTTATTGTTATTCGAATGGTTGTACACCTTCGACATCCATACTTATATCCCCAGTCTCAATAGCTCCATTGTAGTCGTTAAACGATTCGTCGCTGTCTGATGATGAGTCATTTAAATTTATGATAAATTGATCAAAATATTCGTCTGTTCTATGCTCGTGTCGCATATGCTCTTTTTCGCATTTTATCGCGTGATCGACTACTTTTTCCCATTCGGATACGCCAATAGATTCGAATTTCTCCATTAATAGTTCTTTGACTTTCGTTAGATTCATCGAGACATTTTTAGAACTAACGTGGCCTTTCAATTGGGCCCAAATATTCTCGATCGGGTTAAAATCTGGATGATAAGGAGGTAACCGTAAAACAGAATGACAATGTTCTGCCATTATTTGGTCAAACACTTTGTGGCGTTTAATTATTTCATACAATTCTGGTTTCAGCAGATTTGACGGAAAGGGTATGTTTTTAGATGTAAGCCATGATTGCATGATTGCTTTTAGAGAGTTGAAATTCGGTGCATTGTCTATCTTTGTGTTATGGTAAGAAGCGTTATCAACGACCACAACAGTGTTAGGTCGTAGATTCGGAATGAGATGTTGTTTTAACCATTTTTCGTAATTTTCTTTGTTCATCTCGTGGTGATAATCGCCAGTACTTTGAGAAGATTTATAAACTAAGAGAGCGCCGGGTACAAAACCTCTTGAGCTGCCAGCGTGGACAATAATTAATCTTTCACCTTTTGATATCGGTTTTTTTAATCCTTTCTTAGAACTATCCATCCAACTACTTTCCTTTGTATGTGTGGCGTGTATGTAAGTCTCGTCAGTATAAACTATATCCCGACCTTCACTTCTGAACTTTTGTATCTGTCGAAGATACTTAATCCGCTGAAGTCTTACTTCATCTTTCTCGGCCAGTAAAGATCTATTATATTCCATTTTCTTGAATTTGAAACCCAGTTCATGCAATATTCTGCGCAAAGTTTCTCGACTGCCTAAGAAGTTTATGTCTTCCTTTAATTTGTTTAACAATGATTTTATTGTTGGTAACCTTTTTTCAGTGACATGAAAGTCATACATCTTCCTTCTAATGACATCATAATCAAAATTATCTAAATTTGCTCGATTTTCTTTCTTTTTTCTGGACTTTTTAGGCGAAGTAAAAGTTGCACAAGTGGAACCATGAGTTGAACTAGTCGAAGTTGAGGCATTATCATGCTCTTTCAAAACAGCACTTATTGTTCTACGTGACACACCAGTTGCCTTCGCAGTTCGCTCTTGAAGGTTTTGAAAGTGATCTTTCCCAAAAACTATATTTTTAGATTCCGTGGCCTCTCTACTCATAATTTGATAAACATTAAAAATGATTTCACGACTTTGGCTATTATACGGCTTACCACGTTTCAACGAAGTCATACCTAATGAAAAAGAAAAACACTAACGAAAAAAATATATTATTCACTTTCCCATTAAATTGTCATGAAGTGTACGGAATGATTCACTCACGTGCATTCCCAACGCTGTCTCGGGTTGAACTGAGGCGGGAATATATTGCGCGAATAGCGTTGAATGGCGCGATAGTGAGCGATTTCTATTGGTTGTGTCAATCGAAAAAGATCGGTTTTACGGACTTTTACGATGCTACATAATATGTGTTGTACTGTAGCCTACTAAAAATAATCCCTTTTTTTTCTTCTATTAGCGCAAGTCGTTTCTGGCACCCATATTTTGTGTAAAAGTATTTTTTTTCTATAAATCTAGTCGTTTCTGGCACTCGCCGGCCGCTGCCGCGGCACCGCTCGCTTCGCTCGCTCGGCTCGTGCGTAGGGGTCACAGTTTTAACCTAACCTAACAGTTTTTTTTTAAATAATTAACCTAATCTCGTAACTAGTTCGGTTCCGGATAGCCCACTAAAAATAATCTCTTTTTTTCTATTAGCGCAAGTCGATGAAAGAATGAGTTTCATTTTTAGGAAATTGCGTAATGATAAGTCAATATGTAAAACGTTTTTATTCCAAACGTTGTTTTATGAAATAAAATGAATAAAAAATGAATTCCTTGTTAAATAACACGTTATTAAACAAAAGTTTATCTGGTGATTATTTTGTAAAGTGAAATTTGGCAAACTAGTTGTTGTATAATGATGAAATGACAAATCATGTTTTTGCCAATTGTTGTTTGTCAAGTAAAAATTTGTAAATTAATTTTTGGTGAACTGATAGGGCCCCGAATAAAATATTATATTTGGTGATGCTAATAATAAGGCATTTTATTATCTTTTTATTCATACAGTATTATAGTGAGTCTCAGTTCTTAAAACCGCACAGTTTATTTTAGCGTTTAGGCTTAGTAGAAAACTATGGCTGCTTTTGTGTTAAAACTAAAGCGTAGGTATTATTTTTATAGTGTTAACTATTTTTTTCATTGATGAATTTCCTTTTTATTGATGAAAGCTAATGGCAGGAATATTAGTCGAAACCTCGTCTCTTAAAATAAGCCGGGACGAGTTCGGGTATACAAGGTGGAGACGACAATCTTAACTAATATTATAAATGCGAAAGTAAGTTTGTTTGTTTGTTACCTTTTCACGCCTAAACTACTGAACCGACCATCCTGAAATTTTGCCTATACGAGGTTTGTTCAAAAAGTATCGCGAATTTTGAATTTCCGTGGGCTACGTATATTCGATTTACAATTTTTGTATGGCGTTATGTTGGTACTCATGTCCCTCACTTATGCTCTTAAGGCGACTACACGACCTAAAGCGCGGTCACTGTCGGGTCTTGACGCAGAACGTCACTTTCGCAAAATGTCACCGTGAAAAATTTGGTCACTTTAGCATAATGTCACTTTCGCAAAACGTCATTTTCTCACAACGTCATTTTCTCAAAACGACATTTTCTCACAATGTCACTTTCACAAAACGTCATTTTCTCAGAATGTCATTCAAGCCATTTTTTTATCGGGAGAGACCTAATACTAACACTGTAGAATCGGGTAAGTAATTTATTAAAAATACACAAAATCATCAATAAAATTTTTATTACATACATAACTATATGCAAATGTGCTTAAAATGATCTATCATGTAATTGGATATTATAATTATTATGCTAAAAAATTGGTGTGTAATGTAATGAGACGCCTTGTGTAATTTTTCGAGTCTAGAAAGAAAGCCGCTATTGAGATAACCGAATCAAAGAAAGAAGAAAGACCGCCAATCATTGACATTACCTGAATTAATGTGTAAAATATTTTTTTTGCAACTATGTAAAAATAAACAATACTTTAAGGACCTACGGGATCTAATTGTGGGACGCTGCCAGCAAAACCAACATACTCTGCCTACAAAGAGTCCAAATGGTATTCTAAGATCCATAATTAACGCACCTTGGTTTGCTAGGAACGACGACATCCACGACTATCTACAAATGCCAACAGTAAACTATGAAATCGAGCGGTACAAGGAACAGCACGCCTAACCTTGCATCCAAACCCACTAGTTACTGAACTGTTGAACCCGACAGTGGTGGTGAAAAGGCTGAAGAGGAACCAAATTCTATAAGTGGGAGGCGCAGCACTGGCTGCTCCTTACTTAATTACTTACCCGATTCTGTAGTGTTAGTATTAGGTCTCTCCTGAAAAAAAAAATAGCTTGAATGACATTCTGCGAAAATGACGTTTTGCGAATGTGACATTGTGAGAAAATGACGTTTTGAGAAAATGACGTTTTGCGAAAATGACATTATGCGAAAGTGACCAAATTTTTCAGGATGACATTTTGCGAAAGTGACGTTCTGCGTCAAGACCCACTGTCGGACTGCATAGAAAAGAAAGAGAAGCGCGATGACACAACCGTGGTAATTTATTGCAAATATGAAGCAATTATCTATTTACAAAAACTCTCAAACACCAAACAAATAAAAACCGTATACTAAAATTCGGGGAATTAAATTGTCTTTTAGATGGTGAAAGTTTTATGAAAATACACCCGATAGTGTTTGCGTGATTATCGTTTTTATGTCCGCGGTAGACATTACTTTACAAATTAATTACACTATGTTAAAAAAATATAATTGCAAATATTCACATATCAAATTACGAAGCAAATGGTCTAGTATAACATTTATTTTTTTCAAAGAAATCAGTCCGGTCGATTAGACGTGATGTTGCATTTAAAATCATTAGAAGTCGTACCTATATCTGCGCCTTAAGGTCGGCTAATTTGAATGCTTAGTTAATTTTTGACAGCTGTTTTGTTTGGACGTGTTTTGGCTCGTCTTCGATTTTTGCCTATTCCAAAAAACTTATCAAAGAATCGGTATCAAATTTTGTGTGAAAAACAAAATAATGTGCGCGGACGCATTCCTAATGTTGACTGTGGTATATGGTGAAGCTACCTTGGACAAAAGCAACGTTTATCGGTAACATTAACATTTGTAGTAATAATAATAATAAAGGAAATAATAATAATAGGTACGCTTTATGACTTTATGTCTCAAGCATAAGGTATACTTAATAAGTATGCATTAGTTCGCATCGGGAAATAAAATTGTTGATTGAAGTAGCGAGCTGGCAACATGTTGTGTTTATACACATGCAGATGGCTGCAGATGTCTTTAACCTGTCGGTGCTGGCCTGTTGACAGATACAATCATGTAGAAAATGTTAAAATAGAAAAATAATGTCCAGTGACTAAACTATTGAATATTTGTATGCAGACTGAATTGAATTTTTGTTGACTGGATTGAATTTTTGTACGCAGACTGGGAACGTCATTAGGTAGGTATACGAAGTCTAATTTATTGTTGTATTGTCATCTCTACTTTGTATGTAGTACAATCATACTATTGGTGTTATTCTGCTGAAATTCATAATTTATACATTTCATACCTGCACCCTAGTTGTGTAACACGCTATCAATCATAATCTGAATCATTTTGAAGCATATTACTACCTAATTCATTGTTTCATAATGTTTCAAAAATTTGTCTGCACCACAACGTACATAACGAAATTAATGTTGTTTTCCTACTGTTAATGTGTTACGCAATAACCCCTCTGATTACATGCATTTAAAACATACTAAATTCTGATTTGAAAATGAACACTGATGTTGCACCCAGGTCATTCTACAGATTTTTTTATTTTAGAGCATCTCAATAACCTGTAAAAACAACACTTTACGCAAAGACAGTCTATAAGTAGATACTAAAATCGTACAGATCAAAATTTTTGGATCATCATGTTTCCGGTTATTCCGTTTATCCACCATAAGGTGGACAAGCGGAAACGCATGTCCGAGAATCCACCCTAAGCCTATAAATTTTGTTTATCTAACTACGAATTGGTCTTGAATTTGATTGCTATTTGTTCGCTAAGAATATGAACGTTGACAATCTCAATGATTTTGATCTAAACATAATTTACAGATTCTCGTGACGCTAGGCGATTAAACGGTATAAACGATAATTTTATATTTTTCTGGCAGGTACCAAATTATAGCTTAGGAACAAGTAAAACTGTAATTTATAGTTTTAAACGAGAATATTTTTAATCCAAATATTTGAAAGTGGTGCAAGACTTGTTATTAGGTAGATATAAGCTTACAGTCAATGAGAACTAATCAGCAAAGGCATTAACAGTTTGTTATCTTCTGAACACTGAATCATAACATAGCATTAAGGTATGATTCCGATCTCGGCAGCACGCAGCAGTGCTGCCGCGGCAGTGCGGTCGTCGCAGCACTACTGGTCCTCATACATTTTCTATAGGTTTATATGAGACTAGCTTCTGCCCGCGACTTCGTCTGCGTGAAATTTCACCCTTCCTCCATTCACCCTCTTAGGCTTGGAATTTCGAAAAACACTTTCTTAGTGGATACCTACTCTTCACAAAGAACACACCCTCCACGTAACCTACGACAAACTTATTATTTGCGGTTGGTACAGTAATCGGGTCTAGGGATCGAACCGCAAAATTAAGTTTGTAATCACATTTTTGGGTTCGGTGTCGGTCTAGTAACACCCCCCTGCCATTTATTTTTTTGATATTTTCAATGTACAGAATTTTCACTTCTACAGATTTATTATCTATAAGTATAGATTACATTCCGAGCACGGCAGCAATGCTGCGCGACATTCCTAAAGAGAACATATGGGGACCAGCAGTGCTGCGGCAGCACTGCTGCGTGCTGCCGAGATCGGAATCATACCTTAAGAGCCTATACTACCTCAAATGGCTTAGCGTGATCCTCCGTTATGTCGAAAATACTACACCATTAATTTTGAAATAAATATATGGTAAAGTTGAGGATTAGTGCTAAGTCTTATGTTAGACGAAAACACGATTCCATAAAATTTTCTCGATAGAAAAAAATCCAAAGTTACCTCTAACCCGAACAATAAACCGCTGGTGTTCAAAAAATACTTCAAATTTGATCATGAAACTTTGCATACTAACTGAACTTACTTTAAAGCAGGTCTTATGTTATTTACTTTTTTATAATTACCATTGTTTTCACTGTAAAAAGCAAATACCTAAACTATTGGCGCTGCCTGCCGCCCAGCACGGCACTCTGTCTCGCTCTCACTCAGTCCGCGAGCAGTATCGTATGAGCGAGATAAAGAGTGAATTTTAGCTGAGGTAGTATAGGCTCTTAACTGTTCTTCCACAAAGGATAAAGGTATGATTCCGATCTCGGCAGCACGCAGCAGTGCTGCCGCAGCACTGCTGGTCCCCATATATTCTCTATAGGAATGTCGCGCAGCATTGCTGCCGTGCTCGGAATGTAATCTCATATAAACTGTATGGTGTATAGAAAATGTATGGTGACCAGTAGTGAAGCGACAGCACTGCTGCGGCAGCACTACCGCGTGCAGCGTTGTTCGGAATCATACCTTTAGGCAGACGTAGGTACCTACCTATAGAAGGTACTCCCCAGTAATACAGTCCAACAGTGTCAAATATTTGTCTATTGTGTATATTACGCCCTGGCTGTGGCTACTCATCTCTTTTGTCGACTGAACATAATTTAATTATTTTCCGAATATTTACAGACTAAATTCTTGAGAAATACTTATTCTTTATTTTTTTATTATTAGGTACTAAAATAATTTTATTTAAAAAATTAACATATCTTTAAAGTTCTATTAAATTAGTAGGTAGATATATGCATTGCTTGTACAGCAACTGGCAACGTAATAATAAAACGAAAAGATCATTCTGTCTATCAAACTATTGTATTACCCTGCGTCCTAACCGAAACGACTGTCGTGCGAACAAGCAATTGCAAGATCGTGTAACTGACTAAAATGACGCACATACGAAATTTCAATTATCGCGCGAATTTGTCATATTCATATAAACAAGCGCGACGATCGCGTACTCGCGCGACAATCGCTTGCGGTTAGGACGTGTGGCCTCAAGCTGATTTGAATTGATAACTTACATCGCAAAAGGTTAACGCATGATAAATAAAATATTTTGGCAGTTTGTCATTACTACTAAACTTGTTTCGGCCGAAACTTAAGAGGAGCTGAACATTCGGTTACGGTTTAGGCTGAAAATTGTGTTTCGACCGGACGCTGATAATTATTTACAATTATGAACCAACAACTTTTTTAAATTAAAATATTTCGTAGGTAACAATTTATCTTTTATTCTCATTCAATCATTTTTATATTTTTAACTACCTACCTACTTACTAATAAGTGAACAAAGAGACGACAATTCTAGGTAGAGTTGAAATTCATTAAAACAATGTTTCCGTGTGCTTTTGCATAGGTACATATTTAGAGAGAATTGAATATAGTATTATGTTAAAGAGAGGTTACATGTACATTTTGGCAAAATTGCATGTGCAGAATGCCTATTACTCAACTGCAAAGGTTAATGTTTTGTCCAGTTGCATTAAAATGTACTAAATTGAAAATTTTGGTGTTGCATCAAATGTGTGGATGTGATAGGCTATGTATAATACCTCAAACATGGAATTGTATTTATTTTTGTTAAAAATTAATTTTATATTTAACGTATTTTATATGGTTAATAAAAAATATATTTTACGTGACTGTTTTCATTTGTAAACCTTATCATTAGCCGGGCTAATATGCGTGCGTGCCGGAACCACACCCCGGACCATGGAGCACAACAACCAGTGGAGAGAGCATCGGCACGTTTTTCTTCTAAATCAAAGTCACTAAAGAACGGCGGGGGAGAGGTAAGCTTCGCCCGCTGTGATTGGGTGATGAATTGACAACCAAATGACAACTGATTTTTTAGGGATTCCAAAAAGGTAATTAAAAAAATATCGATATTGATAATAATTTGACTTATTAGTAGTTCATGGATTTGTTTGCGATACAGAGATTACGGGTTCGATTTTGTAATAAAACCAGTTTTTATTAAATGTAGATATAATTGCTTTATTTTAAAGAAAAAATACTGGTTTTTAAAATGGATTAGTTTTGAATATGTTTTTCTTATATAATCTTTTGGATTCGTATTATTTTTCGTAATAAATGTCAGTCTAGTATCAATATACTTTTTAGCTACACCTGAAGCTAAGTCAATTAAGTGATTGGTAGATTCAACACTACAACACTACACTTTGTTGGGAAAAAATTGTCTCTATGTGTAGCTTTGATCCAAATTTCTTTCTTCTTGATGTCATCGTTGGGAAATCTGCGAATTTTAATGTATACAAAATACATTTTAGATGATAATTATCCACACCATCAAAAACTACGAAAATTACATCAAAGGCGAAAATTAAAAAAAAAAGCAGCCGCCATTTCGGGTTTTCATTTTGACCTCACTATTGACTTCAGCACTCTCGAAAACTATGAAAACGAAACCCATGGCGAACATTTAAAATAAATTGCAGCTGCCATTTTGTAATTTCGTTTTGACCACCTCACGATTGAGTTCAGCACCCTCGAAAACCATGAAAACGACACAATGACGAAAAATTTGTAAAATTTTGCAGCCGCTATCTTGGTTTCTCATTATGACTTCATTATTGACTTCAGCACATGAACGTGACCATTTCTCCCATTTTACTCCCACCGCGAGCTCCGTAAAATAACTTCTTTCCAAAAATATATCACACTAATATTATAAATGCGAAAGTTTGTGAGTGTGTGTGTTTATATGTTTGTTACTTCTTCACGCTCAAACCGCTGAACCGATTTAGATGAAATTTGGTATAGAGATAGTTTGAGTCCCGGAAAAGGACATAGGCTACTTTTTATCCCGATATTCCCACGGGATCGACATTTACGCGGGTGAAACCGCGGGGCGCAGCTAGTATATGTATATACTAATATTATAAATGCGAAAGTTTGTGAGTGTGTGTGTTTATATGTTTGTTACTTCTTCACGCTCAAACCGCTGAACCGATTTAGATGAAATTTGGTATAGAGATAGTTTGAGTCCCGGAAAAGGACATAGGCTACTTTTTATCCCGATATTCCCACGGGATCGACATTTACGCGGGTGAAACCGCGGGGCGCAGCTAGTATATGTATATTATTTGAAATTATATCGATATAATCGTCACGATGCTGGGGACAGCACTATCGAGAAAAAAAGAGACAACTGCAAGTATGAAATTGAGTGCACCAGAAAGAGACAGCAGCGGGAACATTCTAGAAATTAAAATATTTGAATTTCATTTTCATTTTTAATCAAAATGAATAAATGGAGTAGAAAACCACTTACCTGTGAAATGTTATCCCATCTTTTGTGTAACTTGAAGTAGTAGTACACTTTCCACACCATTTAATTGCACAACTAGGCATTACTTTTAGTTTTACTTGTTTTAGAAGCGGGAGCGCGTGACGTTCGTACTAAGCCTACAATTGCTGCGACTGACCAAAATCGCGCGGCATAGGCTTGATTTAGCGTATGTTTAGCGCCCGCGGTAGCGTTGTACGCGCTCTCCACTGGTTGTTGTGCTCCATGCCCCGGACACTCCATACAACACTCGCAAAATAATTACAGTACCCGACGATAAATATTGCACATCGACCTTTGGAAAGAGACAATCAGCTAATTTCGGCTTCGTAGAGCGTTATCTCTGTCGCACGAAATACAAACAGTCCGGTATCTATTAGGAGCTGTTAAAACAATTATACTTTGCTTCTTTTGATGCCGGGGCCACACTATACGGGAAAATCGCGATAAGTTGTTTCTTATTAGCTGACATCGTAGGTCCAGCCAATGAGCATCAACTTATCGCGCAAATCTTAGTCTTAGTCTGGCCCCAGCATGATGATAATTCTTTTTATTCTTTGTATAAAATACACCGATTTTTCTATAAGTGATGGCTTTAGGTTAGGGTAAAATTAAAATAAAAAAACATGTTCACATTTTGTTTACGTATTTAATTATTTTGGAAAATTACAGCTGTAGTGTACATAATAAACACCATTAAGTATACCTATTGTTAAAATGAGACGTTGTAATAAAAATAATTCTAATTCTCAATTACTTCCATTTCACTATCTGTGCTCTCAAAGAGGTCAATATCACTGTCACTGTCAGCCGTATTTATCACTAGTCTATCAGTGTAATTTTCTAAACCGTGTTGAATGCTTCCATATTCATTCTCACATTTGATTGCATGATCGCAAACCTTTTTCCACTCTTCAGCCCCGATCATGTTTACTTTTCAGTCAATGATGTTTTTACTGTAGTTAAATATTCATACCCACATTTCTAGAGGCTACATAGCCTTTCAGCTGAGACCATATATTTTTTATGTACAGGGTTTAAGCTACCCGGCGGTCAGGGCTCCAAATAGAGGAACCTCCTAACAATGTGGGCCGTGTCCAGAAGTACTGCTTTCTGAATCAAGCCCTTGATCCAGCTGCCCAACGAGAACCTCCTCAGGTGTTGGTCAAGGTTCTTGGCTATTAACCCATTGGCTGTCACGACTATCAGCACAATGATCGCTGAGTCCACATCACACATGTCGACAACCTCGCGAGCCAAGTCAAGATACTTGATTAGTTTATCTTTCTCGGCTTTCAGGAGGTTCTCATCATGCGGGACGGTTATGTCAACAATCATTGCGCGCCGCTCTGATCGATCCACCACCACTATATCAGGCTTATTGGCAACAACAGTCCTGTCAGTGACGATGGATCGATCCCAGTACAATGTGATATTTTCATTTTCGAGATCTGGGTCGGGCACATACCTGTAGTGCGGCACCTCAGATTCCACAAGGCTGTATTTCAGAGCAAGTTGCTGATGGATTATCCTGGCTACAAGGTTATGTCTATGCAAGTACCTACTCTCAGTTAGCTAGAAGAGAACACCCGGAGATAATATGCCTGATTGATTTCCCTGGCCGGTGGCATGCCCGATAGATGTCAACCGAGCCGTTTTTCACAATAAAAGTCCGATAATTGTTCATCATCATAAATTCGTCCATAATTGCACAGACAAAACCTTCGGTTACTCCAAAGACGTCACCGAAACGCAGCCAGGCTACGGACGCTAGTACATCTACATCGGGTCCATTTTGGGCCCGAAAAAACATCCGTGAAGCTCCTTACTCTGCCATACCTCCATGCGATCATTAATGTCAAGCACTACTGGCTTGCGCCAGTTCTCTTTAGCCAAGGAGAGCGGGGTGAGGCCCTTGTCCACCGCGGCCACATCTCGACGCATCCCCACGCTGGTTTCTAGGATATAATTCACTGAGACTGCACACCTCGCGATTGTGGTCGACTTCCACACTTTTGTATTCGATTTGCAGTCAGTACGGACCCTCTTATCCAGGGCATCGGGTTCGGTCTAAGTCCATTTGAATAAGCCGAAAGAGTACATCAAACCGACATGACCCAACCGTTGAAGGCGCGCACCTTGTTTCAGCCTGATAGAAGACTATTATTAAGTACTATTTTCAGGAGACCAAAGAAGCGCTCCTTCAACGATTGCTTCATGTCCGTAACATTGATGCCCAACGCTTCCGACATACCCAAATACTTATAGGTTTCGGATGCGGAGAGAACTCAAAGGTTTGTGGAATCCGAGAGTTGGGTTTCCAGGGATCCACAATCTCTCCTCTCTTTACATGCATGACTGCACATTTGTCCACACCAAATTCCATCCTGATGGCGCTACTGAAAGTTTCAGTTGCTTTCAATAGCTCCATCAGTTGCAAATGTCATCCATGTAGAGGAGGTGAGATATAACCTGACCACACCTCTCCTCAACCGATAGCCTAGACCTGAATCCTCTAGCAGTGTGCAAATTTATTATAATATTATCATTGATAGAATCTCATAAATCGTATATATACATATATACAGGATGTCCCTGGAAGTATGGATCAAATCGAATAGGGGCGTGGACACTTGCCCACGCCCCTATTCGATTTGATCCATACGTAAACGTGTACGTGTGTACGTAAACGTTTGGAAATGAACTTTCATTTCCAAACGTTTTAACAAAAAAACTAAAAAAAGAGAAAAGAAATCGAATCGTTTTAAAAAAAATCATTAAAAGAAACTATCATGGCTATAAATTTTATTTTTTAGATAGCCCTGATAGTATTTTTTTGATTATTTGTCTTTGAGCACTATGCGAAGTGATTGAAAAAAAATATAAATTGGTCATAACTTCTGAACCGTAAAAAAATTCACCGACATTCTCAGGGTTAAAAAGTTTGGAAATGACTGCCCACGCCCCTATTCGATTTGATTCATACTTCCAGGGACACCCTGTATATTGTATAATTTCGGAAACATTGTCCATTTTGGACCAACTGCGAATTGGACCAAACGCGAATTGGACCAACTGCGAATTGGACCAACTGCGAATTGGACCAATCGCGAATTAGACCAACTGCGAATTGGACATCTTTTTGAACATTGGACCAATCGCACCTAAAGGCGCCCAATTTCTGTGTTCGCGAGCCCATTATAAACGGGCCCTACGATTGCGGGGTGTTAGGTAATAGGTAATACGGGCTGGTGTCCGCAACTCCACGTCAATGCGCGTATTTTGCGTACGGGTGGGAAAATCGATTATTCGATCCACTCCAGCTCCTCGAGGAAGGCCAGCAACGCCTTGATGTTACTGACCGTCTCACGTAGGGTACCTGGGTTACCGAAGTACTTTGCCCTGTACGTGGCGACCACTGGGCAGTTTAGAAGCACATGTGCCGCTGTCTCGTCGTCCTCCATGCAGGCCCTGCACAGCGGACTGTCTGTTACTCCTATGACAAAGAGGTGTTTATTAAATGACCCGTGGCCAGTTAAAGCTGCAGTAACTATACGCAGCTTTTGTTTAGTTAGACGGAGAACCTGTTTCGTGAGGCGGCCATCCAATGCGGGAAATGCTTGGCCTGCCTGCAATCTCCTTGATTTGTCCAAAGTTTGTCATGTTGGTCTCTGGTACGTTTCCTTACCAGAGTGCGTATATACCCGAAGGGGAGTGGCGCTATGGGCTCAGGGCCCACTGGTGCCATGCTCGACCTCCTTCTAGCAAGCTCATCGGCTGCATCGTTGCCCCGCGAACCGCTGTGTCCTTTGATCCATTGAATGGTTATTTTATTGAGTATACCCACCTGGTTGAGGCGCTGGTGACACTTGTATATTAACCCAGAGTCAGCTGTATAACTGTTCAGCGCTTGCAGAACAGCCATGCTGTCTGAGAGTATGCGAATTGAGTGGTCCTTTACTTTCCTGGCCATAATGGCTGAAGCGGCCAGAGAGATGCCAATGCATTCGGCCTGGAATACTGTGTTATAGACTCCCAATGGTGTGGCTATACGTATGCTGAAGTCCTCCGAGAAGATTCCAGCACCTGTGCCACTACCTGTTTTGGATCCGTCCGTGAAGATGCGCAGCTCTGCAGGGCACAACCCCTCGCATCGGCGATCCTCGTGAAGTTGGATCTTGTATTTTTTATCGAAGATAAATTGTTTGGGTACCCGGTCGTTTATTGCTTTCGTAATGGGGAACTCCTTGTGTAGTCCCTCAAGCAGCGTGGTGTGTCACTCTTCCCCCAGAGATTTAGTGTAAGTATTAAGACGTACTGCTGCCATCGTCGCTTCCTGCTGTGTGAACAGGTGGAGCGGTGGGATTCCCAGAATGGATTGCGGGGTGTTATAGTTGGAACTGCCAGCGGCCTTCGGGAGCGCAGACCCACTTCAAGTAAACGATTTCGGATGGTTTGGTCGCTTATCAGCAAGCCTGAAGAGCTGTGGAGCCTCGTAGCCAACATCATAGCGATCATGTCGTAATTTTATTGAATTTGTGTGAGTATGTACAACTAAAAGTGAAAAATAAAATCTTTTTTACAAAAAAAACAACAGACTTCAAAAAAAAAACACTACAGTTATTTATCATTTTGTAGCGGTTTTTTTTTAAGTTGATTGTTTTTTTTGTAAAAAAGATTTTATTTTTCACCTTTTAGTTGTACCTACCTCACACAAATTCAATAAAATTAACACTAGTGCGTTGAAGAATTGAAGACACCGACTAGAAGAATTATCAAAATTCTCATAGAAATGCCGGAGATGCAGTATATATATCTTCGTACATAAGAATAATTACATAATGTATTATATACTAAAACCTTCCTGAAAGTATGTAGATCACATTAGTGAAAGAATTATCAAAATTGGTTCATTAGTTTTTGAGAAAATCGCGGAAATACATACATACAGACACACAATATTTCGTCTAGTACAAGCCAGCGGGACAAAATTCATGACGTCATTTCCAGGAATCCGTGATAACAACTTGTAAACAATCCTTCCCGG
Source organism: Amphipoea lucens (assembly GCA_947508005.1). Classification (NCBI taxonomy): domain Eukaryota; kingdom Metazoa; phylum Arthropoda; class Insecta; order Lepidoptera; family Noctuidae; genus Amphipoea; species Amphipoea lucens. The sequence continues at coordinate 12,211,099 of OX382358.1, forward strand.
GTAAGGAATTCGAAAAAAAAATTTGTTTGTCACCTTGTTAAGGCGAATGGGTAGTTGTAGCCCGCGAAATTCAATTTTTCTTACGTTTTTTGCAATTTTCAGGTCAGTGTCAGGTTGTATCTTGATGAAAATTTGATTCGCGACTATAACAGGTACGTATTCACAGAATTATAATCATCAGAATCATTAATACATCTGTTTAAGTTAGATTTCTACCACCAACACTTTTCCATACGAGATTTGTTCTTAACGGTAGAAATCTAACTTAGGAAGATGTATTAATGATTCTAATTATTATAATTCTGTAAATACGTACCTGTTATTGTCGCGAATCATATTTTGATCAAGATACAACCTGACACTGACCTGAAAATTGCAAAAAACGTAAGAAAAATTGAATTTCGCGGGCTACAACTACGCATTCACCTTAAGTAATTTTGTGGAGAGGTCAATGTTAATTAAAAAGGAAGTGCAATTTTCATTCGCAAATTAGTTGAATTTTTAACACACTTTTGACAACATCTCCTAAAATTGATAGCAAAGTGAAACGATGTTTTTTGTGATGGATTCTACTGTTGAAGGTATGTACTTACTTTTTTGACCTGTTTTAAAAAAAAATACATGTATATTTTTGCTGTACCTAATTTGAGTTTATAAGTACCTATGTTAAAATAATCCCACATATTTTTCCTTAATTTTAAACTTTAAAAGGTTGCAATTTTTGTATCCACATGTATCCAGCTTGATTTTTCTGTATGTTATAAATACAACATTCAGGCATAGCTACATACATATTGTGGCGCCTGAAAATGCCCGCAAGTAAAATTATTTACTTTGTTTCAGAACGAGTCAACTCGCGTCAGGGCATCGCGTCAGGACACGTGACCGTCAGGAGAGATTCCCCCCCCCCCCCCCCCCCCATCTCTTTCTACGGCGGCGCCAACCGAAGTGAACCAAGTGAGACACGACAAAGATGGCCGAAGAAAATGACATTTGACGTACAAATGTTTGAAAAGTCAGTTTCGTAAACAATAGTACTTCGAGGAGCCGCAGTTGTATTTAATTTATTTTGAACTTCTGTTTAACCAATTTAGTTTATTATTATATACTTACCTACCTACAATACATTATAAAGTTTAAAAAGCAAGAAATAAAAATTAAATTATAAATTTAAAAAACCCCCGACTCAAACAAAAACCTCTAAAAAGTAAAATAATAGGTAATATATATTAGCCCTTTAAGTTTAATATAAGTTGCAGGAAATATTTTGATCCAAGCGTCCTCACGTCGGGGGACGGCTAATGAAAATTGGAAGTTAACAGCAGTTATGTTTTTACAATAGCTACATTCATTATTGCTGGGTTTAAGCCTCATCTGTTTGGCGTTTTCATTAGCCGTCCCCCGACATGAGGACGCTTGGATCAAAATATTTCCTGCAACTTATATTAAACTTAAAGGGCTAATATATATTATTATTTTACTTTTTAGAGGTTTTTGTTTGAGTCGGGGGTTTTTTAAATTTTTAATTTAATTTTTATTTCTTGCTTTTTAAACTTTATAATATTATATTACTAGTAAACATACTATACGATCCACATGTGATTAGCCGAAATCTGCGCAGCTGTAGGTACGTATTTTTTTACCACAGTGAAGCGAAGCTAGTTAGGTACTCGTGGTCGTTGGCGTTCATTCCATACTAACGTATTCCTCTGTGAATTCGCCATTTCTGGTGGCGGCCATCTTAGATTTGAAATTTGTAATATGTATAGTATTCTACTAGTCAAGCCCTTTCATTTGATACCCATATTGAGGGAATTATGAAAAAAAAAATATAATTCGCCATTTTGTGGTGGCGGCCATCTTGGTTTTGAAATTTATCACAGTGTTTGGTATTCTACTTGTCAAGCCCTTTCATTTGATACCCATATTGAGGGAGTTGTGAAAAAATATGTAATCCGCCATTTTCTGGCGGCGGCCATCTTGGACCGATTTTCTTCAAACATAGCTAAGAACACTCGCGACTAATTCACCTTTCAAACAAAAAAAACAAAATCAAAATCGGTTCATCCGTTCGGGAGCTACGATGCCACAGACACACACACACACACACACACACACACACACACACACACACACACACACACACACAGACACGTCAAACTTATAACACCCCGTCGTTTTTGCGTCGGGGGTTAAAAATAGAAGCGACGAAAAATATAACGAAGCACATTATAGCAACAAGAAATACTGTGGGACATTGCTGCTTTTGTGTGAAAACAATGCTTCCGTGTCGACCACGGAAGTTTACACCCTGCAGGGAGATGCTCCAGTAGGGTGTGGCTGTGAAGCTATGTTGCAAAACATGCTCCACTTCCTATCCTGCCTTATTTGTCCTACCCAAAACATGCAGTCAAAGTGACCTCTGCGCTGCCACCGACGACAACGTGGAAGTGGCAATATTTTGAGCCAACAAGATCTAAAGTAAAAGAGAAGAAATTTAGGGAGTAGTTCATTAATAAAAAGCTTGTATACAAAATATCAGTTTATTTTTATAATACTTGTACGCACCGGGACTTACAGCTTAGTACGGCTGTTATTCCAAATGCATACAGTGTGGCTAAGTTTGTAACAATTGAGCCTGGTATCTATGGTTACCTCACCCTACTGATTATAAACCTACAGCAACTACTTAACACCCTAGTTATCCTAACACCCTAACCTATCATACAAGCCTACGGGAGACCTACGGGAACGGACAGAATTTGAGTAGGAATAGGGGTTTGTGTACGTCGTGCAATGTGTACACAGGAAATAGTTTTGTCATTGCCGGTCCCACAGACTCATAGAACTGGTGATGGCTAAAGGTGTCTTGGCCATAGTGAGAGGAATTATGGAAGATGAATCAAACTCTACTCCAGCTTGATGACTAATTTATTCATTTACTAATTACTAATTTATGTGGAACGAATGTATGTCGCTCTTGATGCTGACGCTGGCGTATGTAACTCTTGCCTGTTCACGGCTGAACAAAACTCTAAACTCTAATTTGGCTTCTAAAATTTGTGCAAGCAGAACAACATTTTTAAAATGTTTGCTTTTCATTTGCCATCTGTGCCATCTCTTCTGTAGGCCGTTTCATTTTCTGCTATTCGTAGTGAAGCACCATCCTTACTAGTCCTATTGACCTGAAATACAAAACTAATGTTATAAATTCTTTCTCTTCATTATCTTATTTATACTGATTTAATAAATCAGTAGCGGCATCAAAATAACAGTCATTATTATTCTTATGGCGGGTTTTTTTTTTGTTACAATGAGTTGTACAGGCAAACGAAGTTCTTCGTAAAATTGTAAATTGGATAGGCGGGTCCCCTATGTTGTTTCGAACGCCGCTGTTGCGACACACGCTGTTGCGAATTATTTTTCCACTGCCTCACAGGTTCGAAAGCTCATGGACTCGAATGAAGTAGTTGCGAAAGACGCTGTTTCGAAAAACATTTTCACTGCCTCATACGCTCGAATGCTTGTGATTTCGATTTACTTAGTCATAAAGTGTACAGAAAAATATAGCAGTAATTAAATAAAATTAACAAATTCAGTGTCAACATCAACATTTAATATTATTATTAACGTACTGTTTTCAGTGGCGGATTAACCCTTAATCAAATTAAGCAATTGCCTAGGGCATCACGTCTGGGGGGGGCACCAGAAGAAGCACAAAAGAAATCCGTCCTTACGGCATCACGACTCACTCTCACGTCACCAAAAACCACATCAAAAAAAGTTTCTAGGACTAATATGAAAATTCGCGCGTTTTAAGTTGACATAGAGTCCGACCTAGTCATAACCCCGCTCCCGCTTGCCCACTTGCTGCCCGCTAGTGCATTCGGCAATTCGAATGTACCGGAATTGCGATCAGCCAATCACAAACCACCCCTTTCCGCGGGCCCCCCGCCTGGCGATTTATTTTCGTTGGATCCCGCTTTTGAATCCCAGTTTAATATTTTTGGCGTCGGATCCCGCAAAACATTATTATGTATTTCCGTTGGATCCTGAATTTAAAAAATGCAAGATAATTACGTTTTATTGTCGTTGAATCCCGAAAAGTATTTCCGTTGGATCCCGAACGCTTAAAAAAATCTGAATGCGGGTACTTTCAACAACAAAATTGTTTATAATAAAATGAGGGGTTCACTAATGTTTCACCAAAACTCCGTTGACAAATTTTTAGTTTACAACCAACGTTTCGTATACTATTTATTTCACAAACAACTCATTTTCTATATAATCTAGTCGTCACAGTTTTAACCTAACCTAACATTGGTTTTTTTTTTAATAATTAACCTAATCTAACTAGTTCGGTTCCGGGTAGCCCACTAAAAATAATCTCTCTTTTTCTATTAAAATTAGCGCAAGTCGATGAAAGAATGAGTTTCATTTTTAGGAAATTGCGTAATGATAAGTCAATATGTAAAACGTTTTAATTCCAAACGTTGTTTTATGAGATAAAATGAATAAACAATGAATTGCTTGTTAAATAACACGTTATTAAACAAAAATTTATCAGTTTAGAATATGTCGCTTGCTACCGCGTCACCAGTCCTAACTCTCTATATATTTTGGCTGCTGAGACCAAAACTACAAACGTACAAGTGTACAGGAATGTTTTATAAAATGCGGCTGTTACTTTACTATATTGTGGTGTCTTACGACTTCCACGCGAACGAAGTCGCGGGCAGAAGCTAGTGTTTGATAAAGGTTAATCACTTTTCTTCTGAAATGTACGCATGCACATGTTGTTATAACATGGGATTCAACTGAAATAGCAAACGGGATCCATTGTTAATACCTACTTACCTAAAAAATGGGATTCAAAAGTGGGATCCAACGAAAATAAACGGTACATCTCATCATCTTATTTTACAAAAAACTAATGTTTTTAGGCGGTAAAGGTTTAAAGACCGATTCTAGTTGACATACGGATAGGGGGGCCCACAGGCGTAGATTGCTTAGGGCATCAAGTAGTCTTAATCCGTCACTGACTGTTTTACGTTTGTTGTTTACATCGTACATCAAAAATTATTTACCGCAAAACGGGGCTACTTTGACTTCCAGGGTTACTTTGACAGGCGTTGGAACTACTTTAACAGAGCGCCAAAATCGGTTTTCACGTGTGCTCAGCAAGTGTGCGTGGCCTCGAGTAATATTGCGCGAGGCGCGGGGTGTGGGGAACGCATCATAGCGTTGTGATCGGCCTTGTCAAAGTAACCCTGGAAGTCAATGTAGCCCCGTTTTACTGTACCTATTCGTGAGTCTCGCGTCATATATTTATAGGTTTTATAATTGCGCAGTTTTGCTTCCCATTCCTGCCTAGATAATAATAATGCATAGAATAAACGCAACACAGTTTCATCGATTTCAATAAAAAGCCAAACGCAATAATTTCAAAACGTGTGGTGGTTACTTTGTTAATAATAATATTAAATGTTGATGTTGACACCGAATTTGTTGATTTTATTTAATTACTGTATTTTTCTGTACACTTTATGACTAAATAAATCGAAATCACAAGCATTCGAGCGTATGAGGCAGTGAAAATGTTTTTCGAAACAGCGTCTTTCGCGACTACTTCATTCGAGTCCATGAGCTTTCGAACCTGTGAGGCAGTGGAAAAATAATTCGCAACAGCGTGTGTCGCAACAGCGGCGTTCGAAACAACATAGGGGACCCGGATAGGCACCTAATTCGTAAATCATGCCAGGCTGCCCCTTTTTAGCGTTAGTGCTTGTGTCAGTGTTTTTATTTTCTATTATGGAGACCTCTCCCTGACCAATTCTTCCAAAAAATCTAAGGATTAGAAGCAAAAGCAAGCATAAGTATAAGAAATTGAGAATGTTTACAAAACATAACTTACTTTGAACACATTTTAGCTGTAACAGTAGGTACACACCTTATCCTCCTCCAACCAATATTCAATTCTTTGCCCTTTATTGCAACTAGTCTCCGGTCTTAATTTCATTTATTTTAAATACAAAAAAAATATTCAAAAGTTTTTTAGTTTGACACATACAATATCAAATTCATTCATTGACATATTCATATTGTTTCCATGACGACCATGACGTGGTGACGGGAGTGCTTGAAGCCAGAGCCCCTACTCCCACTCACTCACAGCCAGCAGGCGGGCACGCTCAGCAGAATTGGTGGACGTATTGATAAGATTATTCCGTACCAACCTGCAGAGCGGCTCATCCCACTGTCTCTGGGAAGATGGGTTTACGGGCCGATCTGTATCCGGGCAAGCCGCTTTCCAGGCGTTCACCGCGTCGGTCAAGCACGGCACTTCACAGTCAACCAGGCAGGGAGCTAAAATTTTCCTGGTCAACTTTACATTTACAAACTCCAACTAATTGAATTTGATACCAACATGAATGTTTTATTTTGATTCTGATTTATTTACAATGTCAGTGGCCTGAAGGCCACTAATAACTTCTTCTTGTGCTGACTTGCGGTGTTATAGTATAGCGTTATCGTTTCCATAAGTTTTTTTTAAATTGGTGGATCAAGGTCGATGTCAAAAATATGAAAAACACCACTTACAAATCCACTTAAATAAAAAATGTATATTATGAGACATGGATGTTTGGAGACTTGACTATTTTGCAACTTGAACGTTTTGAGATGTAGATATTTTGCAACTTGGAGGTTTCGAGACTTGGGTCTTATGAGATTTAAACTTTTTGCTACCATATGTTATTTTGCAACTTGAACGTTATGAGACTGAACCCCTAGAGTAACATATACCGATATTCCCACGGGATCGACATTTGCAAGGGTGAAACCGCGAGGCGCAGCTAGTATTATATATACAACATTATTTTTAGTATATGCGAAACCTGAATATAGTTTGTTCAGAATAAGTAACTGAATCGATTCCAATAATTTTTACCCCATGTTATATTTTGGCCCAAAAATATTTAAAAAAGGTTAATAGTTGGACACCCCGAGTATATTATACTGTGCCCCGAGGAGCGACTAAGTAGGTAGTTATCTACCATACGCGCACAATGGCGCGGCGCCGGCGCACAGCGAGCGGGGCGGGGGTGCAGCAACCTCAGTCACCCGGGTACCACTGGTTGGCGCGCACGTGTCGCGTGGGTCCAACTGCATAATCGCGAGCGCGCGGCCGCCGCGGGCCACAGTTGTGTTTCGGTTGATCGTGTACTTACCTATCGTATGTAAAAAGTGTCGTGTAACTGGACTGGACGTGGACTTTCTCATACACAAACGTCCAGTACACAGAAACAACGATAACAGTGATAACGTATGATCCCTGGCAGTGCGGCGGTACGAGGAGCAATCAGAGTATCGTGGAACACAATGCTTTGCCGTGATGATTAACATTTTTAAACACGCCAAGATGGTTAATTGTAGAAAGTTATTATTTGTACCTACAGCCTGCTGTGGTTAAGTAATGCGATGTTTAACACTTTTCATCCACTTTGAACAAATCGCATTGACTACATTGTATCACTTACGGCTTACGAATAGATAAGTAATTACTTATTCGTAGCTTACGGCTGCATTTATTTACGAATAAAGTACATTATAATAACTACCTACACTTGACCATTACGACAGTCCAAAGCCTGCAAGTGTGATGGAAAATGTTATCACCAGTTAATTACAATACAATCGCCGCGCCGCCGCGTGCCGTTAGGTATAACGGCACGCGGTGGGGGAGACCATGTTTTTGGACGGACAAACAGGTAACATAACAAGCTTATAACTTGGTGATTATTCATGATACAGTTTTGAAATTTTGTACATAGATTCTTTACATAAAAATACTAGACACGTGTTTCGGGTTTCGCATATACTAAAAATAATGTTGTACCTACATAGTGCCTTACAGGCATAATAAGTAGGTAGACGCAGCTAATTAGAGCAACCAGAGATAACAGTAAACAAAAATGTAAAATCAGGAGACTACTTCCATCTTGCATCCACACCGTTTGACGTATACGCATACAAAACACAGAAATCTCCTCTATTTCTCTGTAAAACAGCGTAAGACACCTTAAAAACTGGGTGTTACAGAAAGGGCATATCAATACAAACGGGTTGAAGAGTGTATCTGGTCTAAGAATCTCTGTACAAAATTTCAGCTCAAAAGCAGTAACTTTGAAAATGCTTATTTTTTTTTTTTATTTCGATAGTTTATTAAATTGAAATCATAACAAACGTGTCACCGCACTACGAGGGTCATTATCCATTATCTGTAGTGTGTCTGTGCGCCTAGTACACGCACATCACGCCGCCGCGCGCGTCGAAATAAAAAAATATTAAGCATTTTCAAAGTTAATGCTTTTGAGCTGAAATTTTGTACAGAGATTCTAGATCAGATACACTCTTTAACCCGTTTGTATTGATATACCCTTTCTGTAACACCCTGTATACATAAACAATTAAAATAAGTAAAAAAATAATTTTGTCTCGCTAGCTTGTACTAGACGAAACACAGTGAGAGTCAGGGTCAGTTGCGTTGCGCCTCGCGGCGTGCGAGAGCGGCGCTGCGCTGCACGACGCAGCGCGACGCCGGACTGTGGGCTGGATTTTGAGTTTCATAGAACTTCGTTTGCTTCGTTACAAAAATGAAACAAAAACGAATACCGTTACAAAAATGAACAATGTCACAAAAAAATAACAAAAAGGAAATATTAGGGCTATATGTGTAATTAAAATGAATTAACGAAGCATTGTCCGTCATTATTACAATATAAACATAATAATAACATTCTGTATGAAATCGGCTTTACTTCATTATTGTTACATCATTTTTGTTACGCAACAAAAAAACGTAACAAATCGTTATAAAAATGAAATCAACCATGAGTTGAATTATTACAACCTTAAACTTTGGAGGTTAGAAAGAATATTAGTGAATTTATAATCCAGATTCTTTTTAGTACATGGTTAAAATTATTCCTTTTTACGCAAAATTAATAGGATAACCTTACCGTTGTTTTTATAGCTGAACAACCAAAATGAAAGATTTATTGTTGAAAAAACACTGCACAGGAACAAACACACTTTTCTTGATGGTGGCACCCGCTGTCAAAATGGTGAATAGACTTTCTGTTGTCATCTGATTGGACGATTTTAAATGGAGAGTGTTGCCAGTTGAAAACCCCGAATATCTACTTATATTGGTGTTACAAAAAGGAATAACAAAAATGAACGAAATGGAAGACACTAATTGAAACTTATTTATTATTATTTTGCATTAGGTTAATTATTAATCTTTTATATAATTTACATCACAATTAGAGTCATAAAGATATTGTGCAATTAAAACATGTAAATATATGAGTAGTTTCTTCTTTATGTTATTTTTTGTAACGCACTTCTGCTTAAGGACACTAGGTTGCTATATGAAAATATTATGAGACTGAAGAAGTAAATATCTTTTTTTTTCTTAATTACCTTTTATTATGATCTGAAATGTTAAAAACCATCTGGAAAAAATGTTGCTCTAAGATAATAATACCAGTTTGATCACTTCATTGCATGTTTTTTGGATAATATTCACTTGGACGTTTTAATACAACAAAATGTACAGAAATTTTGAAAATCACCCAGTTATCAACAATTAGGTAATTAGGTACCCATTGTTTATTAATGATATCTTAAGTAGGGTAGTTAGCAACCATTAGTTAATTATCTTTTTTGAGGGTTGAGTATAATTTCAGATTGCTAGATATAGGTTTAATACATTATTTTATTACTAATTTCGAATATACAGGGTGATTGGAAGATGGGTGCAAAGCTTTAAGGCGAAGATAGTACAGACAATTTAGAACCATTTAAGCCATGGTTGTCTTAGACGAAGTCTTACCAAATATTTTTAACCAAATTTTTAAGTTTTTTTTCGGAAATTCTCAAAATTTAATGTAAACTGCATAATTATGGCCAAATTGAATGATAAATGAATTCATTTTTTATTTATTTAAATCAAGTAATGTGTAAGCAATCAAGCAAAACATGTTTTAGGCTTCTGTGTCATTAGACATTTTTTTTACAGACATTTAAAGATCAGAAAAAATAAAAAAATTGTACAATACGTCTTTTAAACCTTATTCAAAAAAAAAACGGAGGGTGCTTTTTTTGTTCAAACCTTTTTGAAGACATGCTTGATAATCGCTCTTTCTTTTGAGGTATCATTTATGCGGATATCTTACAAATTATTGAAATTAGGGCCTACAAACCAATTTGAGGGAGAATTTTTTTTATTTTAGGCAGACTAATTAAAACAACATTTGAATTAAAATTATTTATTTTTCATGTTCAAAATGACGGCCGTGATTCCTAATACAAGCACGGCCCCGTCTTCTAACTTCTGTAGTCGTTATTTTCAACATCATCTCCTGCTTCATTGTCTCAAACGCTGAATTTATTCTTTGTATCAATTCTTCTCTAGTGTTAATTTCTTTGTTGTTATACACCAGTTCCTTGGCCCGGCCCCACACGAAAAAGTCCAACGGGGTCAGATCTGGGGAGCGAGCGGGCCAAGGGATGGGTCCATCCCTGCCGATCCAGCTATCAGGAAAGCAATTGTTGAGGTGTTCCCTTACATTTAAAGTCCAATGCGCTGGACAGCCGTCTTGCTGAAAGATGACTGTTCGGTCTCTTTCGAAGATCGGGACACCTGATTCCTCTATCAGCAGTGGTAAATCAATTTGCAGAAATTGCAAATAATTTTCGCCATTCAATGGATCAGGCAAAAAGTGGGGCCCAATCAATGTTCTGCCAATTATTCCAGCCCATACATTCACAGAGAATTTCATCTGAAATGACACCTGCTTCTTAAAATGTGGATTGTTGTCTACGTCGGCCCATTCATGGATGTTGTGAAAGTTTGTAATACCTTCCCTTGAAAATTTACTTTCATCCGTCCACAAGATTGATTTCAGAAACCACGCATCTTCGATGTCTCTGTTGAGGAGGAAACGGCAGAACTGAATTCTTCTTTGAGGATCTTGCTCTACTAGACCTTGCACACTCCTGCCATGGAACGGATACTTATCATTTTGGTGCATTGTATGCCACACCTTCCATTGAGAAATGTTTAAATTTCGAGCTACTGCTCTAGTACTGGTAGTAGGATCCGCTTGAAATGCTGCTAAAATGTCTTCGTCGACGGCAGTTTCGTGTCTGCCCGGGTTGACTCCAGGTTCCACGCGGTGAAACCCATCTTGGGCAAGACGACGAAACGTGTTGTAAAACACTCGGACATTCGGTATCCTGCGATTCGGATAGCGCTCTTGATACATCCGTCGCGCCAAAGATCCATTGCCGTCTGCTCTACCGTACATAAATACGATATCCGCATATTCTTGATTGGAAAAAGTAGCCATAGTCACTTAACAATTAAGAAAAACGGCGTAGGAGCGCACTAAACGTCAACTCAACACAATTAAGTCAAAAATCAACACGTGCAGGAGCGCGAGGCTACGACTGGACACGGTGAAACAAAAAAGTTCAAAACTAACGCAAACAACACGTGCAGGAACGCAAAGGGCTACAACTGAACACGGTAAATTGTGAATCAACACGACAACGTCCACTCACAAGGGCAGTAGTTTGACTAATAAGTAAAAGATGTAACGGCTTCATCACAGACCGACTGACCCTGACTAAAGAAAAACGACTTTGTTGCCTCAGTAACTAAGACCATTTTGCTGTAAAAACCAACTCTTTATCGCTTTTTGCTATTCATTGGGCGTTCTACCTGGAAATGCCGTCGCACCGCGCTCGGTGGCCATTGTTTAGAGAATCCCCTCAATGGGTTCCCCTCAATTGGTTCCTGCATGTGCCAAAAATTCTTAGAATTGAACAATGTTATCATTTCGAGCACATAAAGTATTCTTTTAAGCAAAAATTTTGTGTTTTGTTAGACTGCCTAAAATTTAAAATTTCTCCCTCGATTTGGTTTATTAGGTCCTAATTTCAATAATTTGTAAGATATCCGCATAAATGATACCTCAAAAGAAAGAGCGATTATCAAGCATGTCTTCAAAAAGGTTTGAACAAAAAAAGCACCCTCCGTTTTTTTTTTAAATAAGGTTTAAAAGACGTATTGTACAAATTTTTTATTTTTTCTGAGGTTTAAATATCTGTAAAAAAAATGTCTAATGACACAGAAGCCTAAAACATGTTTTGCTTGGTTGCTTACACATTACTTTAATTAAATAAATATAAAATTAATTCATTTATCATTCAATTTGGCCATAATTATGCAGTTTTCATTAAATTTTGAGAATTTCCGAAAAAAAACTTAAAAATTTGGTTAAAAAAATTTGGTAAGACTTCGTCTAAGACAACCATGGCTTAAATGGTCCTAAATTGTCTATACTATCTTCACCTTAAAGCTTTGCACCCATCTTCCAATCACCCTGTATAACAAAAAATGATTAAATCTTAATTTAGACATAATATAACAATTAAAACATTTAAAAGAAATGACGTAAAGGGGTTTGAAGATTTTTGTATGGAGGGTGGCCCTAAGGTCAGCCGCCATTTTGATTTTTTTTCAGAATCGCGGTGCACAACAAAAGTTATTTATTTAGATAGACGACACTTATACAGACAAAAACTGTATATAACATAATATCCTAAAGCGTCAGGTTTCGGAGTTATTCACCGAAATGTAAGTCGAAAACAACAAGGATTTTTTTGTTTTTTTCCCTCCAGGTAAGCATAATATTGAACTATTGAGGTGATAGAAACGTTATGAAACCTTTATGGAGAAGAAACAAATTAAGAATAGACATTTTTTAAATAAATAATTAAAGACGGCAATTTATAGTTCGTTTTTTAATCCCAGAGACTTTTGTGTTTTCGTTTTTTTAGTATAGAAGTTTGACATTACACTTGCCAGATTAGTCTCTGGGATTAAAAACGAACTGTAAATTGCCGTGTTTAATTATTTATTTAAAAAATGTCTATTCTTCATTTGTTTCTTCTCCATAAAGGTTTCATAACGTTTCTATTACCTCATTAGTTCAATATGCTTACCAGGAGGGAAAAAAAACAAAAAAATCCTTGTTGTTTTCGACTTATATTTCGGTGAATAACTCCGAAACCTGACGCTTTAGGATATTATGTTATATACATTTTTTGTTTGTATAAGTGTCCTCTATCTAAATATATAACTTTTGTTGTGCACCGCGATTCTGAAAAAAAATCAAAATGGCGGCTGATTTTAGGGCCAAAACCTTCAAACCCCTTAAAAAAAGTAAGTATTAAAAGCAAATCTTAAAACTAACCTATATTGTACATATACTATAACCCCTTTCTTTCTAAGTATATCTAAACATAACAAAAACAAATTAAAAAAACTTAAAAATACAAAAATATAAAGGTTTGTAATCTACGGTTAATCATCTACATCACTACTTTCCGAGCCCGAGTCTAACTCTGAATCAGACTCCAAGTGAGAGACATCCAAAAATTCAACATCTTCTTCAGGCTCGTGAAGCAACAAAAGATCCAGTGTAGCACTAAAAAGCGACTGCTTCTTTTTACTTACCATCTTTGGTCTTGTTGCTGAAATAAGAGGATCAGATGAAAGAAGAAACATGTTGAATATGTCTTCATTGGAAGATTTTCTACTAATTTTTCGAGAATGATGTTCTCGAAACCTTCGAAAATCTTTGTTCCGGGCCTCAGATGCTTCTTCTGACAAACTTCCTATGGGAAGAATTGCGTTACTTATAATTATATCCGCCCCATGTATCAGCAACTTGTGTACACTGGAAGGCATGTAGAACCACTCATAAAGTTCTACATACTTCTTGGCTGTTTGAAGAGCATATTCCTTAAATTTTTCTGCGTTAATTGTTTCACCACTTGTGATGGCTTGCAGAATTACGGCAAATCTATGGATTAACTCTTCGTCCAGTCCAGTGATAGCAGCTGTTTTGGCGGGATCCTCGAAAAATCGTCTAGCAGTGTTGCCGTCATTAGTTGTCCCAGATCCTTGTTTAACAATATCTACCAGAAGGTTTTAAAACGATCCTGAATTCTCTTTTTCCTCGATTCGAATACAGTTTTCTCTTCATTACTTCGCACTGCCCATTTTTTGAAATCCAATCTATACGCTATATGTAAAAGACATTCCATGCCTTTAATCCGCGCATGTAAGGATGATAAGCCAAACTTGTAAAGGTTTGATGAGACTTCTCTTGTCAATAGCTCGTCAATCTTGTTCATATCTGAAGGTTTGGCCGAACAGAGGTAACACGTAGCACTGGATTTTACTTCCGAAAGATATGTGCATACTTTCCCATCAATCATGGTCATCATGAGATCATGAGTAACCGAGTTGGTACCACATTTCGACGGTTGAAGATTTTTTATTTCTTCATCCATCAATAGGTACACGAATTAACTAAATAGTACATAAATTAACTAATACACGCATAAAACCTGGTATCTACATATGTCCGATCATGTCAGATCTCAGATCATTACCAATTCGACGTCATTTTAATTTTGACAATTTTCGAGTCTAAATTCTTTGTGCGGACATTCTTGTTTTTGTTGGTAGCGGTCTTGATAAATATATTTTATTAAGTTTTTCAATTATTATGACCAGCATTACCCACCTACTCCTGGAATCCAATCAGAAAATACAACATAAAAAATTAAAATATTCTCCGAATTTTAAAAAAAAAACCGCACCTATGCCCGATATTTATGAAGTATGCCAAAAAATCCCAAATAAATAGAGGTATTATCATGTGTCAGGATGTTACGGCCAAACGTGCGGTTCCGGAGATATTTGATATTTTTACCCTAGCTCCATACATTTTTTTTAACTTTTGTGTTTTAAAAATAGATACACTGACTCTTATGATCCCATACTTCATAATTAAGTATAATAATGGTAAAGGAAACCATTTCCAGTCAAAAAAACCCGACTTTCAAAAAAAGCAAACGAAGTTCTATGAAACTCAAAATCCAGCCCACAGTGCGGCGTCGCGCTGCACCTCGCGGCGTCGTGAGGCTCAGCACCGCTCTCGCACGCCGCGCGTACCGGCGAAGTACCGCTGCGTCGCTCTACGCCGCGAGGCGCAGCGCGACGCCGCGAGGCGCAGCGCAACGTATTCTGAACTCTCACAATGCAATGTGTAGAAAATAAAGTATATTTTTGAGTCACTCTTTTAAAGTGTGCGCGCAGCGTCGCGTCGCGTCGCGTCCCGGTGTGAACTGACCCTGAGACGGGTCGAATACAGAACCTCCTTTTTTGAAGTCGGTTAAAAATTTACTTGATCCCTAGACACTATTGATGTGTGTATTATGGACATCTCTAGGAACGTAAAAATTACGAATGGGTTCAAAAAATAATACGCTTTCACTAAATATGACAATCATGTAATTAAAGCATAAATCGTACAGATAATACGTGTGACTCCGGTTATACGAAAAGCGATGTTATTATTCATTTGTCTGTCTGTGATGTCATGTTTATACCTTTTCAATTGCCGGTTTTGTAGTAGCACAGTAAATATTTACTGTGGTAGTAGTCTGGTTTTAATTACAATAATAATTATGTGTTATTTGTACAATTATTACTTATAGAAAGTACTAGATAGGTATCCAACACGATTTATTTTTCCCGATAATTTTTTAAATCCTCTATAAGCCGCCATGTTATATTTTATGTGATGTCATATAGCCTACCTAATATGCTATAACCAGCGGATGCTGCCCCGCTGGTCTCGCGGTCACAAGCGCGACTGCTGAGCGTGGGTTCGATTCCCGGGTCAGGCAAAGTGGGTTTTTCCAGTAGGAATCTATAATAATATTATTAATCTGAAGAGTTTATTTGTTGTTTGTTTGTTTGGTTGAACGCGCTAATCTCAGGAAATACTGGTTCGAATTGAGAAATTCGTATTGTGTTGGATAGACCATTTATCGGGGAAGGCTATATAACATCACGCTACAACCAATAGGAGCGGCGCATCAATGAAAAATATTGCGAAAACGGGAAAAATGAATATCTTAGGTCCTTAGGAGATACTTTTATAAAATAACTCTGCAAGGCAGCCAGTCATGAGGGGGTGGAATATATTTTAGTAGGCTTTTTCCTCAAATTAACGCGGGTGAAACCGCGGGGCACAATTAGTGTCACTGATAAAAGCCCGGAGTTTGGAAGTTGGTGGTGTGAAGCCCTCGTGCCTCGGATAGCACGTAAAGCCATTGGTCCTGCACCTGATCTCTACCCGGCCGTGTCGGATTGCCGTGTCATTGGACATTGTAAAGGAACAGAGAGTGCACCTGAGTTTACACACACAATAATGCATTATAATGTCACCGTCAGAATGAACGGTCACTAGGCGTATTTAACGTTGAAATTATGTCCAATAAATGCTTCCCTATTGCTTCTATTTGCTTCTTATTCTCAAACACTTGCTTCCATGGTATTCTAGAAGAAAAAAAACATTTTAAGGGTGACCGTTCATTCTGATGTCAGGACGGCCGGTCACCGAGTCATAGCGACCCTGATAAATAGAAGTATTGAAATTCACGGTGGCCATTATTTACTTCCCGTTTGCTTCTCTCAATGTTTTACAACGACTATACTGTAACTATCACGCCAACAAAGATATCAACAAAAGTGTTGTTTATCAATATTTTTAATGCCTGACAAAAAAAAAGCAAAACTCTTATTTAACATTGCAGTTATGCTTGTGTAGGCGATAAATCTATCGTATTGTATTGGTGGCTTACAGCTAAGTATTATGTTATTAAAAAGAAGTCCCTATCGTATATACATATAGTGACAAAAATTCAGAAAAATTTAATAAACACCATTCAAAAACACCATTATTTTATTTCAATTCTTAACTTCCTAGGGAGTATTCTTATAGGCGCTAGCAACTGTACCTACCTTATTCATTTATTAATAAACGAGGGTAGATTCATTTTTGCTTCAATCATTTGTTATTACTTTGTCGTTATTACTCTATGTTATCATTGGTAGTTAGTTACTGTTTTTAACTGGCGTGTTCTGATAGTTTAGTATTATAAATACAAACTAATATAGTTTTTTGTTTCATAATGAAAAAGGGAAGAAAATTTGTTGTGCCCTTGGAGGAACAAAAGAAAGCGTTTTTACTGTACAAAAATGTTTTCTGTGATCCTAATTATCTTCCACCAGCAAGTGACCCCGTGTTTAAAGAAATTAAATGTGTGTTATCCAGCCCTATTACCGAAAAAGGACTTTTACTTTCTCTGAAGAAGAATTTCAATTACTTTTTCGATGCAACGGAAAATCTAGTAAGTAGGAGCATCAGTAGCGGTACAGCACAAAATAAAGAATGCTCACCAAGTAAGTCAATTAAGTTTGATTTTATGATTGATTTGTATCAATGGAACAAAATTCAACCATTAAAAAAACAATTAATAGTTACTCAAAACGCAAGGGCTGTTATTAAACAGAAGTATCGTTTACCGAAGCATATGTGGGCTCCTCTATTGCGAGAGCAAATATGGAAATCATTCAAAAGCCCGTGTTTATGGATTTTCAACCGTTATTCTGTTAAACATACGGATAAAATTACTTGCAAAGGTTTATGCAAACAATGCAAATCATCGATAACTGTGGTGATTTCCTGGCCTGTTGATAAAATAGCTCGATGTGTGTGTTCTGTAACTATTGACGCATCTTTTACTCATATTCCTAAGAATAAAATAAAATTATCACCAGCCCAGCGCATTGAAATGTCCGCTGAACTAAAACATGAATCTGCAATCACATATCGTAACAAATTAGCAAATGAAATAATGGAACCTGATGACTCTGAACCACCCCATATGCCAACAGTTGGCTGCTTAAGGCAAATTAAACACGAGGAGAAACAGAGTTTACATTACGATACAAATCCATTGCTATCTTTGTGGATAATGACTCGTGTCACGCCATACAAAGATGTTATTAAGCATATCTCTCTGTACCCTTTTTACATATATTACTGGACAAACATCCAGGAAGGCTGTTGCAAAAAAATTAAAAAATGTGACAGATTAGTTTGATACAAATCAATCATAAAATCAAAC
Source organism: Amphipoea lucens (assembly GCA_947508005.1). Classification (NCBI taxonomy): domain Eukaryota; kingdom Metazoa; phylum Arthropoda; class Insecta; order Lepidoptera; family Noctuidae; genus Amphipoea; species Amphipoea lucens. The sequence continues at coordinate 12,229,225 of OX382358.1, forward strand.
TTAATTGACTTACTTGGTGAGCATTCTTTATTTTGTGCTGTACCGCTACTGATGCTCCTACTTACTAGATTTTCCATTGCTTCGAAAAAGTAATTGAAATTCTTCTTCAGAGAAAGTAAAAGTCCTTTTTCGGTAATAGGGCTGGATAACACACATTTAATTTCTTTAAACACGGGGTCACTTGCTGGTGGAAGATTATTAGGATCACAGAAAACATTTTTGTACAGTAAAAACGCTTTCTTTTTGTCGGCGACGAGACCCTATCTAGGCACATGGGCGCAAGTAGTGGCAAGACCGCTATGTAAAAAGTAAGGCAGAAATTTTAATTAATAGTGTAAAATTTCAATGATTTATGTTTTGTTCTTTCTATGTGTCTAATTAGATAGTTATGTGATTAATTATGTTAAGATTACTATTAGAATTCATATTTTGAACTAATAAGACTGATTTTGTAAGGTTTTCTTGTAAGTTTTAACATATTTCGTTATAATTACGTAACTTGAAAATTGACTTTTTTGTTTATGGATAGAATTTAATTATTTTGGTTTTAAATGAAAGGATTGTGTGTAAAAATGATAATAACGTTTAAATTTCGCAAATCGAGCCACGGGTTCAAAAGTTATAAAGGATTTTCTGTAGTGAAAAATTGTCAAGTCACAATTTTTGCAGTTTTTGTTTGCTATATTTTTATTAATTATTGTTAACTAGTTAAGTAAGTGTTAATTAGCATAAGGACCTTGTAGACAATAATGTATAATAAAAACATGTAAGGAAATAGCATAAAAACTAAATAAAAAGGGGCTCAAACAGATTTCGGCTTGATGAAATTGGCGATCAAAAAGGGTCAAAAAATCGCGGTCGCCAATAAGGTTACGTAGGCCGGTATAAAAATGGGGCCATTTTTCGGCACAAGCCAGTCGCAGCTCAGCCGTCGAAGAGGCAACATCAAGAAACAACAAGCCGAAATCTGCAAGCCAACACTCAAGAAAATTCTGCGTTTTATTTCGCCGCCTCTTCGCCGCCCATCTCTCCGAGGTCCTCTTAGTGGGTTGTGCCCACCACTACGTACGCATTCAGGGGTGCGTGGGACGTGTGTCGCCAGCACATTTAGTTAGGGAACATACGTCAAAAACGTGGGAGACTGTCCCAGGCACGGCCGTCAGGTACTGGACGTACCCCGGTCGTCCGCAACAATTGGTCCTTCGAGCGTCGGATCCCTGCAAGAAGAAGCCAGAAGAGCCCAGAAGATTAAGAAGACTGCAAGATGCCAGTAACCAGGTCACAGAAGGATGCCCCCTCACGCCCCCCGTCCCGTCCTACCAATGTGGACGCGACAGTAGAAGCGTCAGGGTCAGAAGGGGTCACGTCTGCGTCAGCGTCAGCCTCAGCATCAGCGTCATCAGAAACTACAGCTTCATCGGGCACGAACACTTCTTCGGGTACAACGACAACGGAGGGGACCACGGCAACGGAGACCACGGTTGAGACTGTGACCACGGCGTCTTCCAAGAAGAATGAAGATGCCAACCAGAAGGAGACGACTAAGAAGACTCCAGAAGATGTCCCGGAAAAGGGTGTTCGCGGTTCGGCCGCAACCCTGAAACCGAAGGGGGTCAGTCGTCGTGCCAGGTCTACGAAAACCACGAGCTCCTCAGCCAGAAGACGCGAGCTGGAAGCCAGAGAAGAATTAGCACGCCTGGAACTGAAGCAAGCACAGGCTGCGGCGAAGCTAGCCCGTGTCAGACTGGAGATGACACAATGTGAGGATGAGGACTCCGTGGATGATGAAGACCAGGAAGAACGAACAGCACAGGTGCAGAACTGGATCGAGTCATCAGTATTAGGCGATGGCAACAAGAAACAACCAGAGCAGCGAGGTCAGCACACCGCAGAAGAGCCACAGAAGGTGAAGCCTGAAGAGAACTCTTCAACGGGAGGAGCTACGATCGAGATTCAAGCGTTGGCGACTGCATTGAAGGAAGCCTTTTCCACAAGAGGACCAGCAGCACAGCCGAGCTACATCCACGAGCTACCCCACTTCGACGGCAACAGCAGCGAGTGGTTGGCCTTCAAGGTTGTTTATGAAGATACAGCACCGATGTTCAACGAAGTCCAGAATATGGCGCGATTGAGAAGAGCGCTGAAGGGCAACGCAAGAGAAGCTATCAAGAGCCTGTTGTACTCCGAAGCCTCTCCGTCAGAAGTAATGCAAGCCCTCAGAAGAAGATATGGAAGACCTGATGCGCTGGTGTTAGCAGAATTGGATAAGGTTAAGGCGTTACCGAAGATCTCAGAAACTCCAAGAGACATCTGCATCTTCGCGAGCCAGATCAACAACAGCGTAGCAGCAATAAAGGGACTGAAGAAACCACAGTACCTGCATTCACCTGAAATGGTGAAACAAATTGTAGAGAAGATGCCGACGGTTCTCAAGTTCCGATGGTACGACTTCACTGCAGCATCAGAAGAAGGCGATTTCTCCAACCTCACGTTAGTATCCAGATTCCTGAACACTGAAGCAGACAAATGCGGAGCCTTCGCGACTTCAGAAGAGAAGAGCGGGTTCAAGAAGACCAATCGACAAGCAACACATTCAACGAAAGAAAGGAACTTCAAAGAAAAGGATGCAAGGCAGCAAGAGAAGACTTGCCCTATGTGTGAGGGTGAACATTTTCTCGTCGAATGTCAGAAGTTCCAGAAGATGTCGGTGCAAGATCGGTGGGCAACAGTAAAGAAGAGTCACGTCTGCTTCAAATGTCTTCAAGGGAAACACAGGAAGGAGAGCTGTAGAAAACCACCGTGCAAAGAATGCAAGAGGTGGCATCATCATCTGCTGCACGTCGAGTCAGAAGAAAGGACCTCGGAGGAACAGAAAAAGGGGACGCCACAAGAGGCGGCGAGCGCCACGGCATCAGTGAACGCGATCAACAACGCAAGGGCATACCTGAAGATAGTTCCGGTAGAAGTCTTCGGGTCAAAAGGATCAAAGAAGATATTGGCCCTCATGGATGAAGGGTCAACGGTGTCACTTCTGGACGAGAAGGTGGCACAAGAAGTCGGCGCTCAAGGAAACAAGGAGGAACTGGTCATTGAGACAGTAGGAGGCAAGCTGATAAGGAAAAAGGATTCTCAGATGCTGGACCTTACGGTGAAAGGGGTTCATCAGGGAAACAAGAAGACCCTGAAGAGAGTCCGCACGATCGACGAGTTGAAGCTTGCACCACAGTTCCTAGACAAGAAAAGGATTCAAGAATATCGACACTTGAAGAAGATCGCCGACTCTCTGTATTATGAAGGGGAGTCACCACAATTGCTCATCGGTCAAGACAATTGGGAGCTAATTGTGACTCAAGAAGTAAGAAGAGGGAAACCAGGAGAACCAGTTGCTTCAAGGACGGGACTTGGATGGGTGCTCCACGGGTCAGACATCGGAAATGCAAGACCAGTACACTTCCTGAACACATGTCTTCATGTCAGCACGCCAGAAGAAGAGATGCATCAAGCCATAAAGGATCACTTCGCGATCGAAGCACTTGGTGTGCAACCAAGAAGACCTACTACGGATTCGGAAGGAAGAGCACTCACCATCCTAGAAAAAACCTGCAGAAGACTTGAAGACGGTCGATTCGAAGCTGGACTTCTATGGAAGAACGAAGAAGAACAGATGCCAGAGAGCTACACGTCTGCCAGGAACCGACTGATCAACATGGAAAGGAAGATAGACAAGGATCCTAACTTGAAGGCAGAATACGGCAAGCAGATTCAGCATCTAATCGACAACAAATATGCAGAAGAAGCACCTGAGGAACAAGAAGATATGAAGAAATTATGGTACCTCCCTCATTTCTCCGTGGTTCATCCCTTAAAGAAGAAAATAAGGATCGTCTTCGACGCTGCAGCCAAGTCAAAAGGAAGAAGCCTCAACGACGCTCTACTGCCCGGACCAGATCTACTGCAATCACTCTTCGGTGTACTACTGAGATTTCGACAAGGACCTTTTGCAGTGGCGGCCGACATCAAAGAAATGTTTCTACAAGTTCGCATCAGACCAGAAGATAGAGACAGCCTGAGGTTCCTGTGGCGCGGGGATCATCGCGACGTGGCGCCAAAGAAGTATAGGATGACATCAGTTATCTTCGGCGCAACATCATCTCCAAGCACAGCCATCTACGTGAAGAACCGAAACGCAGCGGACTACAAGGAACAGTATCCAGAAGCTACAAGGGCAGTAGAACTTAACCACTACATGGACGACTACTTGCACAGCTTCCACTCAGAAGAAGACTTTAGAAGGATAACAAAGCAGGTGGACTTCATACACAAGAAGGCGGGCTTCGAACTCAGGGGGTGGGCATCAAACCAACCTCAACTGCTGCAAGACGTGAAGACTGAAACAACCGAAAAGACAGAAGTGGACCTTGGTGAGAAAGAAGAGAAGACACTAGGACTACGCTGGTTCACAGAAAGGGACTACATCGGCTTCAGGGCAAACCTTCGGAACACTCCAGAAGAAATAGCAAAGGGTTTCATGGTGCCTACGAAGAGAGAAGTCACCAGCGCCGTGATGTCAACTTTCGATCCACTGGGATTAGCATCACCGGTCCTCATCCAAGGAAAGAAGCTGCTTCAGAACGTATGGCGGAGCGGCGTCGGCTGGGATGAAGAAATAGAAGAAAAGGAATACGAAGCATGGAAAATATATCTGGAGAAGATGAAACTGCTACAAGACCTTCAGATCCCGAGATGTCTGGCGCCACATCGCACCGAGGGGGAGCTGCACACGTTTACAGATGCGAGCGAAACGGCGTATGCAGCTACAGTCTACTGGAGAACAGAAGGTGCAAACGGAACATACCACGTCAGCTTGGTGGCAGCAAAAGTACGAGTCACCCCGTTGAAGCCGGTATCGATCCCTAGACTGGAACTACAGGCGGCCCTCCTTGGAAGCAGACTAGCCCATTCAGTAGAAGAAGAAATGGATCTGAAGATTCTGAAGAAAACATTTTGGACGGACTCCAGCATCGTGCTCTCCTGGATCAAGACGGACCCGAGAACATTCAAAACGTTCGTGGCTCATCGCTTGGCCGAAATAGAGGATCTCACCAAACCTCAAGATTGGAGATGGGTGCCTACGGCGCAGAACCCTGCAGATGACTCAACGCGTGACGTGCCAGATAACTTCGATTATAACCACCGATGGTACACCGGCCCAGAATTCTTAAGAAAAGAAGAAACCTACTGGCCAGAAGCGAGAACATTCAAAAAGGAAACCACCGGCGAAGAAAAGACAGCAGACGTCGCGGCAACGGCAAGCACCAGTCATCCGTCACCAGATCCTGAGAGGTTTTCGTCTTGGAAGAGACTTTGGCGAGCAACAGCAAGAGTACTGCAGTTCATACAACTCTGCAGAACAAGGGAAAAGGTCAACGTCAGCAAAGAAGATCCTACATGGAGAAAGACGAAAGGAACGAAGACAAAGACAGTCGAGAAGCGACATCAGTCTTCAAGAAAAATAGGAAAGAACTACATACCACTAAGTGCAGAACTTCTAGAGCGAGCTGAAACTCTGCTACTAAAAGGAAGTCAAGACAGAAGCTTCAGAGAAGACATCAAGCGTCTAGAACAAGGAAAGCAACTAGAAGGCAGCAGCAAGTTGAAGAAGCTCGACGTGGTAATTGAAGAAGGACTCCTGCGCTTGAAAGGAAGAATCGACGCGATACAGGGCGTAACCAGAGAATACAAGCGTCCCATCGTGCTCGACAGCAAGGAAAGGATAACACGACTCATCATTGAAGAATTCCACTGCCGCTTCAACCACGGAAACCACGCGACAGTAATGAACGAAGTGAGGCAACGCTTCTGGGTACTGGGACTGAGGTCAGCGATCAAGGCAGTCCAGCATCAATGTCAATGGTGCAAAACGAAGAAGGCAAGACCCCAAGAACTGCCGACGGGCAACTTACCCAAAGAGAGACTGATGCACAGTAACCCTCCCTTTACGTGCACCGGCGTAGATTACTTCGGCCCAATGACGATCACCGTAGCAAGACGTCAAGAGAAGAGATGGGGTGCTCTATTCACATGCTTAACTACAAGAGCTGTGCACATTGAGCTCACTCCTTCCCTCTCCACCGACAGCATGATCATGGCACTGCGAAGATTCGCCGCAAGAAGAGGAATGCCGAAGATCATCTACTCCGACAACGGGACCAACTTCGTCGGCGCCAACAAAGAACTAAAAGAGGCGCTAGAAAACATGAAGAAAGAAGACCTCACCTCAGAAGCAGAGAAGATCGGCGTGCAGTGGACATTCATCCCTCCCGGTGCGCCTAACATGGGCGGCGCATGGGAGCGTCTGGTGCGATCAATAAAAACCGCACTGGACGCCACACTCAACGAAAGGCATCCACGAGAGGAGGTACTCCACACCCTCCTATTAGAGGCTGAGCACATAGTCAACTCTCGGCCTCTCACCCACCTCTCCGAGAACCCTGAGGAGGAAGCACTCACCCCAAATCACTTCCTCCTCGGGCGATCCTGCGGCGCAGCAAGAATCGGCAGCTTCGATGACAACGAGCTTGTGGGCCGGCACACCTGGAAGACTACGCAGCGACTTGCCGACCACTTTTGGCAACGCTGGCTGCGAGAATACCTGCCCACTCTACTACCAAGAAAGACAACGGGAAGGAGCAACACCACAGACCTGCGTGTCGGGGACGTCGTCCTGATCGTCGACCACAGCCTACCAAGATGCACCTGGCCACGCGGCAGAATTCAGCGGGTGTATCCGGGACCAGATGGGCGGACCAGAATCGTCGACGTCGAGACACGAGGAGGAGTGCTGCGAAGACCCAGTTCGAGAGTGGTGCTGTTAGTGCCGGGAGTTTCGCCGAGCCAGGAGGACGGTGCTGCGCACGAGGGGGAGAATGTCGGCGACGAGACCCTATCTAGGCACATGGGCGCAAGTAGTGGCAAGACCGCTATGTAAAAAGTAAGGCAGAAATTTTAATTAATAGTGTAAAATTTCAATGATTTATGTTTTGTTCTTTCTATGTGTCTAATTAGATAGTTATGTGATTAATTATGTTAAGATTACTATTAGAATTCATATTTTGAACTAATAAGACTGATTTTGTAAGGTTTTCTTGTAAGTTTTAACATATTTCGTTATAATTACGTAACTTGAAAATTGACTTTTTTGTTTATGGATAGAATTTAATTATTTTGGTTTTAAATGAAAGGATTGTGTGTAAAAATGATAATAACGTTTAAATTTCGCAAATCGAGCCACGGGTTCAAAAGTTATAAAGGATTTTCTGTAGTGAAAAATTGTCAAGTCACAATTTTTGCAGTTTTTGTTTGCTATATTTTTATTAATTATTGTTAACTAGTTAAGTAAGTGTTAATTAGCATAAGGACCTTGTAGACAATAATGTATAATAAAAACATGTAAGGAAATAGCATAAAAACTAAATAAAAAGGGGCTCAAACAGATTTCGGCTTGATGAAATTGGCGATCAAAAAGGGTCAAAAAATCGCGGTCGCCAATAAGGTTACGTAGGCCGGTATAAAAATGGGGCCATTTTTCGGCACAAGCCAGTCGCAGCTCAGCCGTCGAAGAGGCAACATCAAGAAACAACAAGCCGAAATCTGCAAGCCAACACTCAAGAAAATTCTGCGTTTTATTTCGCCGCCTCTTCGCCGCCCATCTCTCCGAGGTCCTCTTAGTGGGTTGTGCCCACCACTACGTACGCATTCAGGGGTGCGTGGGACGTGTGTCGCCAGCACATTTAGTTAGGGAACATACGTCAAAAACGTGGGAGACTGTCCCAGGCACGGCCGTCAGGTACTGGACGTACCCCGGTCGTCCGCAACACTTTTGTTCCTCCAAGGGCACAACAAATTTTCTTCCCTTTTTCATTATGAAACAAAAAACTATATTAGTTTGTATTTATAATACTAAACTATCAGAACACGCCAGTTAAAAACAGTAACTAACTACCAATGATAACATAGAGTAATAACGACAAAGTAATAACAAATGATTGAAGCAAAAATGAATCTACCCTCGTTTATTAATAAATGAATAAGGTAGGTACAGTTGCTAGCGCCTATAAGAATACTCCCTAGGAAGTTAAGAATTGAAATAAAATAATGGTGTTTTTGAATGGTGTTTATTAAATTTTTCTGAATTTTTGTCACTATATGTATATACGATAGGGACTTCTTTTTAATAACATAATACTTAGCTGTAAGCCACCAATACAATACGATAGATTTATCGCCTACACAAGCATAACTGCAATGTTAAATAAGAGTTTTGCTTTTTTTTTGTCAGGCATTAAAAATATTGATAAACAACACTTTTGTTGATATCTTTGTTGGCGTGATAGTTACAGTATAGTCGTTGTAAAACATTGAGAGAAGCAAACGGGAAGTAATTAATCGCCACCGTGAATTTCAATACTTCTATTTATCAGGGTCGCTATGACTCGGTGACCGGCCGTCCTGACATCAGAATGAACGGTCACCCTTAAAATGTTTTTTTTCTTCTAGAATACCATGGAAGCAAGTGTTTGAGAATAAGAAGCAAATAGAAGCAATAGGGAAGCATTTATTGGACATAAATTCAACGTTAAATACGCCTAGTGACCGTTCATTCTGACGGTGACATTATAATATCTCCTGCATACATGGCTAATCTCCGTTGAGATTAGCCACCATGACCAAAATTGGTCAGGAGGATAATTATTATTATTAACCCGCAGAACAACATGACACTTCCAACGATTCCCTGTTTGTCAAAATATGACTAGTAGTTTAAGAGTTATAAGGGAATGGATGAACATACATAGCCTGTTATAATCCATACTTAGTTCTAGAATAGGGAAATGAAACAATACATGTTAATATCATCAAAGTACATTTAAATATGGTTTATAGTATGTTATTTGTTTTTTTAATTATTACTTATTTATAAATGTTATTCAAATACAGAAAGACAAGTAAGGATACATAATTACCTCATTCTACATTTAAATGTTTTCACACATTATTTCTTATTCTTTTTAATAATCATAAACGCTTGTCTTATGCAACAGAGTGCGCCAGGTACATCATTAGTTTCTTTAAGTCTTTTCTGAATCTCCTTGAATAAATTAAGTTTTGGTGTGACACTAGACACTGAAATGAAGAAATAATTTAGTTTACACTAAAATTTAATTTATTGAAAAAGGGTTAGTTAAAATTGCTTGACATGAGTCTCATACATACAGTAGTATGAGGATCACACATACAGGTGATTCATTGAGATGGGTCAGATTTAACAATCTAGGTTTTATGCTAAGTAATAATATTATTACAATTTATAGCAATGTAAATCACACTCACATTGGTAGCATCCTGTCTTAGTGTCTCTCAATAGGCGGACAGAATAATTTTCGGATTCCTTTTTAGCTACTGTAAAAAACTGCACAAAGATGGTTTGTGATCCCTCACTTTTTGATTCAATTGTGTAGTACATTTTCAAAAACTTCTTGTAATATTTCTTTGCCATTAGAAAAGCCTCATGTCTTTCTTTGATTTCTTGAGACAAAAGTTTTTGGTCTGTAAAAAATTGGTGTAAAGAATATAAACTTTATATTTCTATTTTATGTGCATCTATCTCAGCTGCATCTCTTTATATCTGGAAAGTGACTCCAACATGTTAGGGATAGGCTTGGCAGATGATGATTTAGTATTTTTAAGTGGGTAACTACCCACTTACACAAATCAACCATGGATGTTCTGTATTTCATCATTATAAAATACTAGCTGACAAGGCGAACTTCATACCACCTTAGTTTTTTTATTTTATTTTTCCCATGTTTTAATAATTAGGAACCCTCACGGGCGTCCCCAAAATACCCTACCAAAGTTTCATCACAATCTGACCAATGGTTTCAGAATTCATAGAGGACAAACTTACAAACATTGATTTTTATTTTATATAAAAAAATATAGAGCAACCATGCTGTAACCTATTTAAAAAATCCATTCTCGATCTCAGTATTTATCAGCCTATTACCATGGTTAGTTAAACCCTCATAAACAAAGAATTAGTCAGTGAAATTGGTACATTACATACTAAAACAGATGCAGTTGAAATAGATACATCAAAATAATTACAGCATTTTACATCCTTAAAACAGAATAAGTAGATATTTTTAATGATAACAACAGCAATCATTTAAACCAAAGAATTAGGATAGCACAAAGGTAAGTACCTTTTTTGTATTTCTCATAGTAAACCTTTTGTTGTGAGAGCTCTTCAAGTTTCTTGTCAATATCATGCCGTAACTGGTTATTACGTTCTATTAAAGTTTTCAGCGCATCGTCATGATTTTGAGCTACATTGTTGTTGCAATTATATTTCTTAACTCTAAAACCGTTCTCTATAATATTGAGAGCATGTTCATGTAAAGATACCATTTTCGCTTGAAAATCTATGTAACTGTTTTCTTCTATTAGATTTAAATTAATTTGGATGTCCCAAATTTCTTCAATTATTATACTCATTTTTCAACAGTAATCAACACAACCACACTAATCTTTTTGAATTCAAAACTTAACTTAACCGACTGACAATTTGAGTTTTGTTTGACATTGACAAGTTGAAGCGTATTATGCAGGGGCCACACCAACGCGAAACGCCGATAATTATCGCGATGACAGGCGTTACGGTCTGGCCACGACCTTGCCGCTGTCAGCGGCAGCTCAGCGAGGGGCGGCGAGCGGTAAAAACAAATACAACATTGTATGAACCATGCCACGACGCACTGCTCGCACCGTCAACGCCTGCCGTATTATTATAGTACTCTGTGGTCAACGCTAGACAAAATAAACCGCGCCGCTTGCCGCTAAGCCAAAAGTTGTCGCCGGGCGGTCACGGCCTTGCTTGCCACTATTAGCGGCAGCTTAGCGCGGGGTGGCGAGCGGTGAAAACAAATATACCAAAATGTATGAACCATGCCACGAGCCCACGACGCACTACTCGCAGCGCCAACGCTAGACAAACGAAACCGCGCCGCTTGCCACTAAGCCAAAAGTCGTGGCCGGGCGGTAAGTCTGCTTCGCGGTCATACAACACCACGATGCACATAGTATGGCGGACTGTAAATATGTGGTTTTTATGTGGTTTTGACGATTTGCGCGGTGCCCTCTGATCATAAATTATTGATCGAAGGCGGTGCCACAACTATTCAAACAACGCGCTGCGATTGGATAATTTTGATTTTTTTTTTCCATAAACATTCGATGCTTGCAGAAAATCTGTATCCAATGTAGTATAAAACTTCACATGGGCATTTTTCGACTTACGCTTTGTGTTAGCTATACTCCATTCATTATAACATTAGAAAAAAGAGGCTCGCAGAAGCAGGAGTACGAAACCTTTTATTTTCAAATTAAGTTCAAACAATTTTAATAAATAATGTACCTACGTGCTTTTTTTGTAAGTAACAATGTATGGCATACAATAAAGCATATTCTATCTATCTAATCGTCACGATGCTTGGATAGGTACAGTCACGAGCCCAATATGTCAACACTTGGCAACTTTCAATTGCGATTTTTTCGTGAAATAACGAATGCAACGTTGGAATACGACACTTTACATAAACCTATGGGTTCGAAAATACTATGTTCGTAATAACATAAAATTTCATTCAAAAATAAAGGAGAAAATTGCCTTTGAATAAAGCCAAGTGTATACATACCTTATAGACGTGACTGTACATGAAATGAAACAATTTTTAGTAACAATCAGTTTATTAAAAACAACTTTATATAAACCGACAAAATAAAAAACACTTGCTGCCACAACTTATGAAGGGAATAGGTAACATTTTAGATTTGGTAGAGTTATAGTGACATGAAAAACGTTCCCGGTACTGTCCGCCCCTTCTTTTAGACTTTAAACATTGACACGACAATATTTTATGTCATCATCATCATCATCATTTCAGCCGAAAGACGTCCACTGCTGGACATAGGCCTCCCCCAAGCACCTCCACTTCGACCGGTTTTGTGCTTCTCGCATCCAACGAGTTCCTGCGGCCTTCACAAGGTCGTCGGTCCACCTTGTGGGAGGCCTTCCAACGCTACGCCTTCCGGTACGCGGTCGCCACTCCAGAACCTTTCGGCCCCATCGGACATCTGTTCTGCGAGCAATGTGCCCTGCCCACTGCCACTTAAGTTTGGCAATTCTTCGGGCTATGTCGGTTACCTTGGTTCTCCTGTGGATCTCTTCATTTCTGATTCGATCCCGCAGGGAAACTCCAAGCATAGCCCTCTCCATTGCCCTTTGAGTGACTTTCAGCCTTCTAATAAGGCCCATTGTGAGCGACCACGTTTCAGTGCCATATGTCATCACTGGCAACACGCACTGGTCAAAGACTTTCGTCTTGAGACACTGCGGTATGTGGGACGAGAAGATATTGCGTAGCTTCCCGAACGCTGCCCAGCCGAGTCGGATTCGACGATTGACCTCTTTCTCGAAGTTGGACCTACCTAACTGGACAGTTTGTCCTAGGTAAATATACTCGTCCACGACTTCGAGTGTAGCGTCTCCGATCTTCATGAGAGTGGGTGTTACATGGGCATTTGACATGACCTTCGTTTTGTCCATGTTCATTTTCAGACCCACTCTTTCAGAGGCTCTACTGAGGTCATCGAGCATTGTACTGAGGTCCTCCATAGTTTCAGCCATGACTACTATGTCGCCGGCAAACCGAAGGTGAGTTATGTACTCGCCATTGATGTTAATGCGAGCTCCTTTCCAGTCCAGAACCTTGAAGACATCCTCCAGAGCAGCGGTGAACAGTTTCGGAAAGATAACGTCTCCCTGTCTCACACCTCGCTGCAGAAGGATAGGTTTCGAGGTCTGGTCCTGGAGTCGAACTGACATAGTGGCGTTTTCGTACAGACACTTCAGCACCTCGATGTACCGATAGTCGATCTGGCACCGTTGAAGAGACTGCAGTACAGCCCATGTCTCGATCGAATCAAAGGCTTTCTAGTAGTCCACAAACGCTAAGCAGAGAGGCAGGTTATACTCTTCGGTCTTCTGTATAACCTGTCGCAGCGTATGTATGTGGTCTACGGTGCTAAAGCCTTTACGGAATCCGGCTTGTTCGGGGGGCTGGAAGTCGTCGAACCTGCGCGCGAGACGGTTCGTGATGACTCTCGAAAACAGCTTGTAGACATGGCTCAGAAGTGAGATGGGCCTATAATTCTTAAGAAAGGCATTGTCACCCTTCTTAAAAGAAATGTATAAAAATGTATAAATATTTTATGTAAAAACTAAATAATATTAAATGAAAGCCTTGTAATTTCAGAAGGTAGATAGGTTAAATTTAAATTGATTATATTTAACTCCACATCAATCTTGACTGTAATAATGTTTGTTGTAATTTTATTACAAAGTGTGCCCCTAAAAGAGCCTTTTTAAACTTCTGTCTAATGCTATAGTAAATGGAGTACAGTCTAATCTACAATCTTTACTATCACTTACAAAATTTTATTAATTTGGGAACTCATGAACGCTAGTGATGGCGCCAAACACGTAGCTGAATTCTGGCCCGAGTTCTTTTATATTGCCATCGACACGATACGAAGATGATAATTAGATAATATCACACCGCAAGTTGTCTGTTTTCAATACCTACAGGCAGAATATGGTAGGTACAGGTAATGAAAACAGACTTAATTCTCTTAATACACCTGTGAATTTCTACCATACATCAGTTTTAAAAACGATAGCACATAGTCTGGACGAAATATCGGGTTTCCAATTTATTTTCGGATACCGTAATCACACAGTTTTCGTCTTTTAACACCTTTGGCAAATTCATGGGTGCCCGTATTTTTGCAGTCAACAGCTGCGCAACGGGGTATGTTAATTTCATCACCATCATCTGCCTAGCCTTTTCCCAACTATGTTGGGGTCGGCTTCCAGTCTAACCGGATGCAGCTGAATACCAGTATTTTTACATGGAGCGACTCCTATCTGACCTCCACAACCCAGTTACTGGGTAATACGATACCCCTTGGTAAGACTGGTTGGTTGGTTGGTTTCTTGTTGGTTGGTAAAGAACATTGGGAAAAAAGCTTCCCCACCCTTGTAGCACTTTTTCTCATACCTAAGTATATCAAATGAAAGAGCGTAAAAAATACATAATTTTATTGTATGGCAGTAAATGTGTGAATAATAAGGGAATAAAGTTATTCATCCATAAAGATAGAAGCACAATAAGTTATTTTTATTATTAAGATTTTTTTTTTTTGAGCACAATACATGCTTAAATACTAAAGCCACAGAATAAATAATAGTAGGTACTAACGCTAAAGCGAAGGAAACATTGGGTATAAATGTGGAGCACACAGAATAAGGCCGGCCGAAAACGTCCGGTTTCCTGATTGGGAATTCAGATTCGGAGACCCCGAATGCACGCATTTCATACAAAATGTTCTCTTCAGCGCGGACGTTCTTATATTTTCCGTTCGGAAACCCTGACAGAAAATATAAGAACGTGTGCGCTAAGGCGAGAACTGTGAGCGTGTTCTGTGGCCGGCGGGCGGCGGGCGAACGCGTTGCCGCCTGGCCACAGAATAACTAATAGTACTAACGTACAGAAGATGCACTCCTTTGATCTTAAAGAAAGCCGCTTTTATAATAGCGTACAAAATCACTTCCCCGCCAACGCGCAAGTTAAATTGCACTTAATCGCCACGCTTGAGAGTTGTTATTACTTTGTGTTCTTTCTCGTCCGCATCATACTACGCACGCCGCTTGGCCGAGTAGTTACTAGGGCTGTCCGGAAAGAAAAATAAAATACGGTACATACCTTTTTATATTTTTATTGTATTTAAGAGTAGTCTGTCTACAGAAGGGGAAGGTACTTTCTTGTCTGTCCTTTTTAGTAGTCGGGTTTTAGTTTTTAAACTTATTTTTTATTTAATTATATTGGGGCTTATTTCATTAATATTTGTATTTTTGAAATGTGCTAATTATGCCCTTTCATCTGATACCCCACACAGAATGATTAAAAAAAAATTTTAGGTCTTGACTTTATGTCCGCTAGAGGGCGCCATATTCAATGTGATGTCACATAGCCTGTAACCAGCGGACGATTAAGACTCTTCCAACGATACCTCATTTGTCTAATTATGATAAGTAGTTTATAAGTTATGAGGGAACAGATGAACATATGTACATACATACTGGTCAAAATCAGAACCCTCCTTTTTGCTTCGCCGTAGTCGGGTAAATAGTAATAATAAAGAACCTAATACAAAAATAATTAAGAAAAAAATATTGTTTGCCACATTCATACATTCTTTCAGTAATTTGTTATTCAGAATAACATCTATTTTTTTACACATGTCCCATAGTGCTACACTGCTGGGGACGGGGTCCATACAAAGGGGTTTGAAGGTTTTGGCCCTAAAATCAGCCGCCATTTTGATTTTTTTTCAGAATCGCGGTGCACAACAAAAGTTATATATTTAGATAGAGGACACTTATACAAACAAAAAATCTTTCATAACATAATATCCTAAAGCGTCAGGTTTCGGAGTTATTCACCGAAATATAAGTCGAAAACAACAAGGATGTTTTTGTTTTTTTTCCCTCCAGGTAAGCATATTGAACTATTGAGGTAATAGAAACGTTATGAAACCTTTATGGAGAAGAAACAAATGAAGAATAGACATTTTTTAAATAAATAATTAAGCACGGCAATTTATAGTTCGTTTTTTAATCCCAGAGACTAATCTGACAAGTGTAATGTCAAACTTCTATACTAAAAAAAAACGAAAACACAAAAGACTTAAATGTCAGATTAGTCTCTGGGATTAAAAAACGAACTATAAATAGCCGTTTTTTATTATTTATTTAAAAAATGTCTATTCTTCATTTGTTTGTTCTCCATAAAGGTTTCATAACGAAATTTTTACCTAATTCTATTACCTCAATAGTTCAATATGCTTACCTGGAGGGAAAAAAAACAAAAAATCCTTGTTGTTTTCGAATTATATTTTGGTGAATAACTCCGAAACCTGACGCTTTAGGATATTATGTTATATAACATTTTTTGTGTGTAGAAGCGTCCTCTATCTAAATATATAACTTTTGTTGTGCACCGCGATTCTGAAAAAAAATCAAAATGGCGACCGACCTTAGGGCCACCCTCCATACAAAAATCTTCTAACCCCTTTCCCATTGTTCTTTGTTATGGTTATTTGTTTGACTTGTCTCGAGTTTGAAGTCAGTTACTTACCCTGTCTAAATCAGCCTTTACACCTTGAATATTTTCAGTTGACACCCCCGCCACCCGTGGCAGCACTCGAGTCAATGCTTGGTCAGTGAGTCAGTCACTGGACTCACTGTCACTGGCGCCGCGTTGTAGAGTGACGTCGCGTGGTAATTTCGAACGAAACTCCAGTTTCTTTTCTGTCTTCTAACCATTTTCGTATCCAAACTCGTTTCTTTTTAGATATCTCTTTTTCTAACATTTCTGTCAACTCATTCAACAGCAGAATGGAAATATTTGCTAGCAAATAATTAAATCTTAGTTTAATCTGCTGATTTCGCGAATTCATTGTTCCCCACTGACTAAAGTAACGTGTGTGCATTGTGAAGAAATTGCCACGCTACTGACTGCATGTTGTATTAACACTAACAGTGTAGTTGGTTCTCGGCGCCAGCACTGACGCCTGTACTGACTCGTTTACTTACCCTGTCTAAATATGCCTTAAGGGACGAGTCTACCACGTGACGTTGCATAACTCATCTTGTAATCATACATATGTATTTATCTAGTTTTTGTATAATTTGTGAATTACATAAAAGTAAACATTAACAAAACAACGGCGACTTGTAGACGCGCCCGCGATGACCAATTTAACATAACGGCTGTGTCAAAAATCCCAATTTCAGCAAACAAGCTTCTCTAATAACGGGAATAAAGACTTGGCTAAAAGGTCCCAGCACCCAAGCCATTAAAATAAGTTAAAAAAAAAAATGTTGAAATCACTAGTTTGTGCTTTGTTGGTGCTTTGTGGGTTGAATTGTTGAAAAGAAAACATAGACTAATATTATGGTTGAAAACTTGAAATGTCAAATTGTCAATGAAGATCGTGAATGGAAATAGAAAATGAGTATTTGTTTTAAACGAGAAATTTCATAATATTGAAACTATACTATAGCTGTTGTAATAAAAGTTCAATGAATACGCTCTTATACGAATCCCTTTGGTGACGAATTATTTATTTCGTGTCTGTTTGCAGTTAGGCTATAAAGGATATGATTTTCTGGTAAGTAAATCAATGGGCAGATTTTATCAGTACGTCATGTATTTATTTTAGTTTTCTTTCAATAATTTGTTTATCTCAGGTTTTCGGCGAAAAATCTTAAGAGGTCACATCAGCGGACTGTTTTTTATCATTATGTTTTATTGCATTTATGATGAAAAACTTGTAAAGTCTGTTTCTGTGCTTACTAAAAGTTTTATGACTTTCAAGATATTCGAGCAGAATTTGTCCAATGGGCCATTGTCTAAGCTGTTTCAAAAACCAAGCTAATGCAGATATTACCACTTCTCCTCACAGAAAGAAAGATGGTGAGTAACATAGTTGTTAACATTGATAATAATGTAGTGTGCATTTTTTGTACCCAAACGATTTAATAATATTTGGTTTTACTATTTCAGAGATGACAGAAATAGCAGTTACAGTGTCTGTATATCCACAGCAAGAACCACTTCTTCATGACAATCAAAATAGTATTAACAACTTTAGAAACACAAGCACTTCACAAGTTTCAAGCACACAGTCTGGAGAGCAGAGCCCAGTAGAGTTACTCAATACTCAGAAAACAAGTTTAGTTTCAGAGAGAATGCCTAAACCATTTTATCAAAAGTTGCCCACCATACCCCGAACTATGTCATCTATAGGTGCTAATGACTCACGCATATCTGAATCTAAAATTAATCAGCTTTTTGACCAATACAAAGACTCGTTAGAAGATGCTATATTGGCTGAAGGGATAGAAAACCTATGTAATGATCTACAGTTAAACCCTGATGACTTTAAAGTTTTGGTTTTGGCATGGAAATTGAATGCTAGTCAAATGTGTAGGTTTACAAAATCTGAATTTATACAGGGCTTGAAGAATATGAAAACGGAATCAATTAAGGGTATACAACACAAATTAAATGAGATAACAAGTGAGTTCAAGAGAGATACTGAAAACTTTAAGGATTTGTATAGATTTACCTTTAAATTTGGATTAGATGTAACTACTGGCCAGAGAATACTGCCTACAGATATTGCTATCCTATTATGGCGTCTAGTCTTCACTAACAATGAGCCTCCTATTTTAGACAGATGGTTGTTGTATTTAGAAAAGAATCCACACATAAGAGGCATTCCAAAAGATACTTGGTATATGTTTTTAAATTTCTGTGAATTCATTGGGGATGATCTCAGCAGTTATGATGACACAGAGGCTTGGCCTAGTCTCTTTGATGATTTTGTGGAGTATGAAAATGATCAAATGAATCAAAATGTCAAGAAGAATGATATCAAAACACAGGATTAAAGTCCATTGCCAAATTTAGCTTCTGTAGGTACTTAATTAAGATATTGAGACTGATAATCTGATAATGAATGTTCAATGATGTTAGTCTTGTATCTCTGGTGAAGTTAAGTGTTAATAAGGTAAATGAATGTATTATTAGTACTACGTACTGAACAAAATTGCGTAGGTACATATTGTGAGATTTAAAAATGTACATAAAGTACTTTTATATGTTTATCTTTAGGTTTATTTTTTAAAATTATTTAACATTCCAGTGATGGAATTAGACAAAAATTGTGTAAATATTGTTCTTAGTTGCATCAAAGGTACCTTTTATTTCTTTAATGCTGTATATTTTTATTTTACTTTTACCTTTCTTCATTGCTACTTTGAGTCTAAATCTTGCACAAACAAAATATTGCCTGAAAAATAATAGTATAATCTTATTATAGTAAAGAAGTTTTATTTAATTGTTTAATTGGCTAACAAATATGACATGAAAGTGCAAGGGGAATTATGCAAGGTAGTTTTGTATTACTAAGCAAATGCTGCAGAAGAGTCCAAAGTTATGTTTAGTTCATACTAGATTTTTTATTACAAATATACAATTTCACTTACTTACCATTTTTCGGTAAAAATATTAGCCAGTCAGCGGGTATGCATATACAGGTTAAATATAGTTCAAAATTGCAGCAGAAGAAATTTTTTTAGAATATACAGGGTAAATTTTTCAAGTGGGCGTGGATGGCCAAATCCAAAACTATGAGGACTAGCGAAAAGTAAAAGGAGTCGCGGGCTCGATTTTGATGAAAACTAAAACTGCATCATTGGATTTTCGGAAAATCAATATTTCTAGCCAGGAATCGAACCTGTTGATTTTGAAAAAAAAAAAATACACTGTATTATTACACCATTCGATAGCGTCGCTAATAAGGATCGAATTCTGGGAAGTAATGACATACGGCAAACTAAAGGAAAGAGCTCGTTTTTAACAAAATACTTTTTTTATTTTTCTTATGTTACCTACCTCATCATCATCTGCCTAGCCTTTTCCCACCTATGTTGGGGTCGGCTTCCAGTCTAACCGGACGCAGCTTAATACCTACTAGTATTTTACATGGAGCGAATGCCTATCAGACCTCCACAACCCAGTAACTGGGTAATATGATACCCCTTGCCCTTGCTAAGACTAGTTGTCAGACCTTCGAGCTTCTGACCACCCGTAACGACTGTCAAAGATCCAGGAATGACAGCCGGGACCAACGGCTTAACGTGCTTTACGAGGCATGGAGGGGTCTCGGATGTAAAGATGGTCACCCATCCACAGACCAACCGCGGCAAGCGTAGCTTAACCTGATGGATTGACCTGTGCGGCTGTTATTATTTAGCCGGGCCCGGGTTATGTTACCTACCTACTAAATCTTAACTGATTAATTGTTCAAAATGATGACCATTGTTTTCAATACATAGCTGGATTCGACGTCTCAAGGATTGTATTGCATTCAGCAATTAGAAATTTGAATTTAGAACATAATGTTGTGAAGGTGACTGCGCTGCGGGTGTGTTAGTAAAAATATTGAGCATCATTTCGAACAAGGTACGTAATATAGGTATGAATACTTTAAAATAAGAAGTTTATTAAAATTCAACATTTTCCTTAAGTTTGCCGTATGTCATTGCTTCCCAGAATTTGATCTTTAATAGGGATTATTCCCAACAGTCCCCTCTAGCCCTGTCCCCCAGGGTGACAGCTGGGAATTGTCTTCCCAGTTGTCACGAGGGTGACAATTTGTGCCGACTGTTCCCTTTGAAAACTGACTAGAGGGGACAAATGGGATGTCTGTGTCTCAGTTGTCACCGGGGGGGGGGGGGGGTGAAATTTGCTACGTTTCCTTCCTTCCCAGAAAAAAAATTTAATTACCATAGATTTCAGCTTTTTTATTTCTTTAGTTATTTCGATAGTTTATTCAAACGTGTCACCGCACTACGAGGGTCATTATCCATTATCTGTAGTGTGTCTGTGCACCTAGTACACGCACATCACGACGCAGCGCGCCAGTGCAGCGCCGTGATGTCGAAATAAAAAAAATATTAAGCATTTTCAAAGTTAATGCTTTTGAGCTGAAATTTTGTACAGAGATTCTAGACCAGATAGATACACTCTTCAACCCGTTTGTATTGATATACCCTTTCCGTAACAACCTGCATATAACTTTTTTGCCATCTTTATTTCCATACTTAATAGTTAATATTTTTCTAATGTTGTAAGCGTGTTGACATTGTGTTAATTTTTTTATTTGATTCTATGTAGCATAAGAAATAAAAAAGCTGAAATCTATGGTAATTACATTTTTTTTTTCTGGGAAGGAAGGAATCGTAGCAAATGTCACCCCCCCCCCCCCCCAGTGACAACTGAGATACAGACTTCCCATTTGTCCCCTCTAGTCAGTTTTCGAAGGGAACAGTCGGCACAAATTGTCACCCCCGTGACAACAGGGAAGACAATTCCCAGCTGTCACCCCGGAGGACAGGGCTAGAGGGGACTATTGGGGATAATCCCTTATTAGGGGCACTATCGAATGGTGTAATAATAGTGTTTTTTTTTTTCAAAATCAACAGGTTCGATTCCTAGCTAGAAATATTGATTTTTCAAAAATCCAATGATGCAGTTTTAGTTTTCGTCAAAATCGAGCCCGCGACTCCTTTGAGTACTTTTCGCTATTCCTCATAGTTTTGGATTTGGCCATCCACGCCCACGTGGAAAATTCACCTTGTATAAAGTATCACCCACACACGGCCACCGCTATGATAAAAAATCTATGTAGGTTTAATTTCAAATCTTTGAACTGTACACTGTATCGTTTAATTTATTAACTGACTAGCTTCTGCCCGCGGCCCACCACGTCGCATCCCATCGCTAGCCCGTGCTACTACTTCGTTTTCGCTCAGAGTTCTTTCTGTATTTTTTTCCCTTTCGCTCGTCGCGTGATGTTAAATAGCATATCGATGGTCAAAGGTTGACAACACGTAACTGCAATGTATCAAATTTTACAGGAGAGGGAAAAAACTGTTTAATTTCTAAAATAAATAAATAAAAAAAAAAACAAAAAAGTAGTTGGTAGGTAATCAACTTATTTATTGATATAGCTTAAAACAATAAACTGTCCACATAGTTTTTCATTAAATAATCAATAAACAAACAGTTACGAGGTAACAATATTAAAAAAATCTCACTACTAACGTGTTACAAGCAGTCAACATTTACTTTACGAGTTGTCAATTTTTAAAAAAGATTTATCTATTAGATTGAAACAAATTACATGTGCGGCAAATTATCGTAAAAAGCATGATAATCAGAAAGTATTACAGTTTTAAGAGCTTGCAAATCATTATATTTGCATGAAGTAAGTTTAGGCGAATCCTTAAAAAGTTGCTCGTAGGTTGATGTTGGAAAATTAATATTTCTTGGTCTACTTGGCAACAAAGAATAGTTTGTATCGCAGATGTTAATTTTATAATAAATTTTGCCATCTGGTTCGTACAGTAAAACTTTAAGATCTGTGACAACAGGATCTCCTTTTTTCTTGC
This sequence comes from Amphipoea lucens, assembly GCA_947508005.1. Classification (NCBI taxonomy): domain Eukaryota; kingdom Metazoa; phylum Arthropoda; class Insecta; order Lepidoptera; family Noctuidae; genus Amphipoea; species Amphipoea lucens. Next base: position 12,251,432 of record OX382358.1, read on the forward strand.
CAGGCCTAATACTTTCGTAACGCATGACTTTTGGATCATCAAATTTTTTGAAAAAATCATATTTTAACATTTTGACGTCGTATGGATCTTTGCGTGATTTCTTAGTTATATCGGCATATTGTGATGGAACATAAATAGCGTCATATTTTTTAATGCCACGTTCGATGGCAGCATGAACGCTATCCACTTCCATCTGCGTATGCCCAGGTTCTAAATATTTATGGTAAATGACCACATTATTCACAGCAGCAAAGTTGGATAAAGCATTTGCTAATACTGCATTCCTGTTCTGATAGGTGCAACCGTCACTCCAAATAATGATAGGCTTTGTTACAAATTCGCCATCGGAGTTGCAAATCATATCATGTAGGTAATCTAATATGCAACTAACAAAGACTGATGCCTGAGTATCACAGTCGACTTCTGAAAACCAGTAACATCTTACTTTTTTGGATGGATATTCATAAACCGTAAAATTATGCTTGATCAACTTTCTTCGGTAATAGGCACTGCTGGCTCTTATATATGGACATACCTTCACAGCTTGAACACTTTCGTACACAAACTCACTCCTCTTATTACGAGAAACGTTTACAGAAACTAGTCTTTGTTCCTTCAAGCCCGTTACAACATCATTAAAAACTCTTCTTCACTGTTTTTCTCCATGATAACACTAAAACATAAGACGTCGAGATAAGTACCTAATTATCCCATTGCCTGCTTAAACGATCCATGTTGAAACACAAGGGCTATCTAAAACAGAAATATTTTTTTAAATCGGACCAGTAGATCCTGAGATTGGCGCGTTCAACCAAACAAACAAACACTCTTCAGCTTAATAATATTAATATAGATAACTCAATACATCTCATTAATTAGTTTTACATACCTACCTATAAAGGTAGATATCGATGATAAGATGGCTTAAAATTTCAATAGTGAGCTTTTATTGAGCGTTCTACGTAAAATAAAAATAAAAACTTACCAATATACCTTCAAGGACACTTTTCGAAAATAAATAGACTAGTATTTAAAGTTGTAATTAAATGTAAAACTATTTTTAAACAATTCAAACCCGCACCGTAATGTTACTCTGTCAGTGAATTTTGCGAACTGCATTTTGCGTTGACACCGCGTAACTCGCGCAATAGTGAGTTCAAGTTGATACTTGTTCGTTGTGAGTTGTCAACTCTGGCACAAATTGTTCGAGTGACATTTTTTGAGAATTACGAGTTATCAATAGAAAGATTCGGCGCTTAATTTCAAAATTTTTGACGTACATAACTCATTTTGTGAAAAAATGTGGGTTACGAGTTGTCAACCTATGACCATCGATATAACCTTCCTCAAGAAATGGGCTATCAAATGCAAAAATATTTTCAAATCCGACTGGTAGTTCCGGCGATTACCCCTACATAAAAAAAAAACAAACAAATTTTACCTCTTTATAATATTGGTATAGAAGGGTAGTTCTTTGGCCAAAGAATTAGCATTGCTGAATAGCAATTATTTAATTAATAGCCGTTGAATAACGGGGCAATGCTGCCAGTCTTCTGGGCACGTTTCCGGATGACAGAGATGCGGACGAATACTTCGACGCCTAAGTGTCCTCTTTTTATTATTATTTATTTGTATTGTAAGTTAGTTAGTCTTTTAATTTAGTAAGTATCTAGTATACCTACAGGGTGAATTTTCCAAGTGGGCGTGGGTGGCCAAATCCGAAACTGAGGAATATCGAAAAGTACTCAAAGGAGTCACGTGCTCTATTTTGATGAAAACTAAAACTGCATCATTGGATTTTTCAAAAATCAATATTTCTAGCCAGGATTCGAACCAGTTGATTATGAAAAAAAAAACACACTGTATTATTACACCATTCGATAGTGTCGCTAATAAGGATCGAATTCGGGAAGTAATGACATACGGCAAACTTAAGGAAAATGATGGATTTTAATAAACTGCTTCTTTTTCATACCTACATTACCTGTACCTTGTTCGAAATGATGCTCAATATTTTTACTAACACACACTCGTAGCGCAGTCACCTTCACAAGATTATGTTCTAAATTCAAATGTTTGATTGCAGTACAATCCTTGAGACGTCAAACCCAGCTATGTATTTGAACTAACATAAGAAAAAAAAGTATTTTGTTAAAAATGAGCTCTTTCTTTTCTTTCCTGATGGTCTAGTGGTTAGTGACCCTGACTGCTATGCCGGAGGTCGTGGGTTCCATTCCCACCCAGGACAAATGTTTGTGTGATGAGCACAATCATTTCTTCTGTGTCTGGGTGTAATTTATCTATAATATGTATGTAACACATTTATGTATGATATGTATGTATTTATCTATAATATGTATGTGTGTCACAGAGAGGAGGCCTGTGTCCCAGCAGTGGGAACGTTATAGGCTGATTATGTATGTGTGTGTGTGTATGTATGTATTTAGAAATATATAAGTATGTTTATCAGTTGTCTAGTACCCATAACACAAGTTCTGCTTAGCTTAGGACTAGATGGCGTTGTGTGATAGTTGTGGAATATTATTATTATTATTAGTTTGCCGTATGTCATTACTTCGCACAATTTGATCCTTATTAGCAACACTATCGAATGGTGTAATAATACACTGTGTCTTTTTTTTTAAATCAACGGGTTCGATTCCTGGCTACAAATATTGATTTTTCAAAAATCTAATGATGCAGTTTTAGTTTTCATGAAATTCGAGCCCGTGACTCCTTTGAATACTTTTCGCTATTCCTCATAGTTTCGGATTTGGTCATCCGCGCCCACTTGAAAAATTCAACCTGTATATAGTTAGTTAAGTATAGAAGTAGGTACAGATCTATGACAGGGATTACCTGATTATTTCACTTTAAACAAAAATCAAATCTGCACCTCTAACGAACCGATGATTACAAAATAATGTTTTTTTCTTGCGACATAACTTCGTAGATTAGTACCGTGCAAACATCATCTGATGCTTTTTTTTTTAAGAAATTCGAGTTTCCGCTTTTTGTAAATAAAATATCTCTAATCCCTTAAACCCTTCATATTATAACGATCTTGGGATTCATTTTGCACTAGCACACTATTGGTCGAAAATAAAGAAATATTTTTTTTTGAATAACGTTTTATAACATAATTTAATTATTTGTATATGTCGCAGGGAAATGAGGCTATCAGGGATTTCACGAAATCTCTAGGGATATCACGAAATCCCGGTAGATGTCGAATATTCTTGTTTATTATGTCTTTTTACTAAAAGTATCTAGTGATTTGACAAAATACTAATATAAAGTCAGAGATATGTCATTTCACTAAACTAAATGTAGTGAAATAAAGAATACTGTTGATGAATAAAATAATAGAACAAAATTACAAATTAACTGCTGCGTTTATATTCTTCAACTAATTTTATTACATATTCGATCCTTTCTGTAGTCCACAACGGTTTATCTCTCTCTCTTTTTCCTTCCGAATTTTTTTAAATCTCCCGATCAGTCTTCTTTACAAACAAACTCTTTTTTCTGCTCTGAACGTGTTTCTCTACTCCCGTGAGGGTACTAGAGCGAGCGAGAGAAATGCATGGCTCGATTTTTATTCGGCAGTATCCGCTTTTCTGACATTTTACTAGATTTAGCTTAGTAAAACGACATATCACTGACGATAAATTGGTATTTTGTCATATCACTGGATACTTTTAGTAAGAAGACGTAATAAACAAGAATATTCGACATCTACTGGGATTTCGTGATATCCGTAGGTATTTCGTGAAATCCCTGATATCCTCATTTCCCTGCGACATATAGATATTTACATAATATAAGCAAACATATAAACTATAATAATATGTACAATTATATGAAAAAATAAACAAACTAATCATAGGGCATCAAAGAATTCGTCCGCATTGCTGTCAACAGGAACAGTGCCCAAAAGGCTGGCAGCATTGCCATACTTTGACCAAGAAATAAGCCAGCCCTCTGGTCACGTGAAGTCGACTAACCGCTTGGCGATATCTCGAAAAACCAAGTGGGCACTCGGACCCCATGGCCCTAGTGTTTCAACCCCAAACGACTCGAACATATAACTCCCAATCAGGTTGCAATATTTTCGCCGTTTGAGGTTTTCTGCATCTGCAGCAACCGTCCTAGCACAGCCCACCGTGCTAGGAAGATGGGATGGTGCAAGGGTGTCGAAACATGTTGCATCCCACACCAAAGGCCTGCCTAACCTCCAGGGCATTATGGTCATTCCGTCTGGTCTCTTTCCATCGTCGCGTGGCAGTTCGTTGGGTTCTAAAACAGCTGGCACCCCGGCGGTGACAAGAGCACGACGGATGATGTCATAAATGCTGGCGTGCCGTGCTATCCGGCCTGCGCTCCTACTGCAGGATAGACCATGGTGTCCAAGGCTTTCGACAGCTTCACCGCACTGACAGCAATGCTGAGTATTGCGGAACCCCGCAAGGAGCGCCCAAACGCAGACAGATAGCGAGCCAACATAGGCACTATGCGTGGTGTCACCCAGCATAGTGCCTATGTTGGGTGACGGGAGTGCTTGAAGGCAGAGCCCCGACTCCCACCCACCCACAGCCAGCAAGCGGGCACGCTTAGCAGAATTGGTGGACGTATTGATAAGATTATTACATTCGGTACAGATTATTTGGTAAATCGCAAAAAACGTTTTGCAATTAGGACTTCGGTTGTTTATTTGGACATAAATGTTACAAGATGTTAGTTGCAGTTATTTTTATTTTTTTATGATACAATATGAACCACATATTTCACAGATGGCGTTGAATTAAAGATGACTTTTGAATTCGGTCACTTTAATACTAAGCAAGCGACTTGATTTTTTTTTTAAAAGCTTTTAACTTGCAATGTATATAAGTATGTTTGTTCGGGTGGACTCTTGCAACTCGATTTTGAAATGGAACATAGTTTTGGTTTACATCCATTGTTCTCCATAGTCCAGTTGGTATTTGGACGATGTAAACATGTAATTTTCCCCATAGACCAATTGGTCAAATTTCAATTGGTCCATGGAGCACCGACGATTTTGAAGCAGATAATATCTTCAACCGATTGAGCTGAAATTTTGTAGGCGCGTTTAGTTTGGATGACATTGCATGGTTAGCCATGTGACGTCATTCTAAATCCAACATGCAGGCTAGTTATTTTTAATATAGGTACTCCTACAATGTGGGTATCAAATTGGAAGGGCTTGCTGAGAATAACTCGAAAAATAAATTGACGTCACTCTAAATCCAATATGGCGGACTAGTTATTTTTAATACACTCCTCCAATATAGGTATCAAATAAAAGGACTTGCTGAGAATAACTCGAAAAATAAAGTGACGTCATTCTAAATCCAACATGGCGGAACACCCAATATGGAGGACTAGTTAAGCGACGTCACTCTAAATCTAATATGGCGGACGTCTAAAGATTGCGGAGTTGGCGGACTAAGTTTTTATGCTTTTCTACAATATCGGTACCAAATGAAAGGTCTTGCTGAGAATACGAATTCCGACTTTTATTTAATTTAAAATGGACTTGTTTTTAGCTTTTCAGTTAGTTTTAGTATAAGATTGCAGACGGGTTTTATATTTTTTTTTCCAGCTTTTTAGTTTACAAATGTGAACGATTTCGCAGAAGATTTGTGTTGTGATTCCTGACCCGACCACGACATGGAACGGAGATTTTACTATGGCACAAATTGGTAATTTTAATTGTGTTTTATTGTGCCACTTATCCCAGGAATTTGTGCCTTGTACTTTTTGAGTAATAAGAGTACGATTGTGGTCGGGCTGGGCATCACGGTTCCTGACCCGACCACAACCAGATCTAATAAAATATTAGGTCCTTACATATGAAATTGGCGTTTTTCGTACTGGCCACTTTAATCACGAATTTCTCCTCTTTGGTAAGGAATTCCAAATTCAAATTTGTACAGCTATTTACTCATGTATTTGTGCTTCGATGACCGTCATTCATTTGTTTTTTTTCTTCTGTTTTTTCTGTTTGCGTCACTCATTTTACAAAATGGAAAATTTAAAATATCGCATTATTTACGAGTACGAGTTCCGCCGTGGCACTAGTGCTGCGGAAACGACTCGAAGGGTGAATGATGTGTATGGCGGTCATGTTGCAAAAGAAAACACAGTTCGTTTTTGGTTCCAACGCTTTCGTTCTGGAAATTTCGACCTGCAGAACAAGCCCCGTGGACGGCCTGAGACCCAAGTTGATAATGGAGAATTGAAGGCTATTGTGGAAGCGGACCCATCGCAAACCACGTCCGAGTTAGCTGCAGGCTTCGATGTTAGTGATAAAACTGTTTTAATTCACTTGAAGCAAATTGGGAAGATTAAAAAGCTTGAAAGGTGGGTACCTCACGAATTGACTGAAGCAAACCGGCAAACGCGCGTCGACTGCTGCGTTACATTACTGAACCGGCACAACAATGAAGGTATTTTAAACCGAATCATTACCTGTGATGAAAAATGGATTCTTTACGATAATCGGAAGCGCTCAGCGCAATGGTTGGATCCTGGCCAGCCAGCCAAATCCTGCCCCAAGCGAAAATTAACCCCAAAAAAGTTACTTGTAAGCGTTTGGTGGCCTAGTGCCGGTATTGTTCATTACAGTTTTCTCAAATCTGGCCAGACTATTACAGCTGATGTCTATTGTCAGCAATTACAAACCATGATGGAAAAGCTAGCGGCTAAACAACCAAGGCTGGTCAATCGCTCCACGCCACTGCTGCTTCACGACAACGCCAGACCACACACTGCGCAACAGACGGCTACCAAATTAGAAGAGCTTGAATTGGAATGTCTTAGACATCCTCCGTACTCCCCGGACCTTGCTCCAACAGATTACCATTTTTTTCGCAATTTGGATAACTTTTTGCAAGGGAAAAAATTCAACTCCGATGGGGCAGTCCAAATCGCCTTCAAAGATTTTATTGATTCCCGTCCGACTGGCTTTTTTAGTAAAGGGATCAATGAACTACCTATAAGATGGCAAAAGTGCATTGAAAACAATGGTTCATACTTTGATTAATTAAATATATTATATTAAAAAATATTCGACTTTTTGTTCCTTCCATACAAAACGCCAATTTCATATGTAAGGACCTAATATCAATAGTGGGAAGTTACTGATTATGCCAAAAATATGTGTCAAATTGTGCCTATGGCACACGAAATTCTTTTACTATTTATATCACAGAATATATCTTGATTCGGATAAAATTGAACAATCAAGAAATAAAGTGAGTCAATCACATGTTATGCAATTTTACTATGAGTTTGCAAGCAGTTTTATTTTGTGAAATTATGCTATACAGGATGAATTTTCCAAGTGGGCGTGGATGGCCAAATTCTAAACTATGAGGAATAGCGAAAAGTACTTAAAGGAGTCGCGGGCTCGATTTTGATGAAAACTAAAACTGCATCATTGGATTTTTGAAAAATCAATATTTCTAGCCGGGAATCGAACCTGTTGATTTTGAAAAAAAAACACACGCTGTATTATTACACCATTTGATAATTTCCCTAATAAGGATCAAATTCTGGGAAGTAATGACATACGGCAAACTTAGGGAAAATGTTGAATTTTAATAAACTGCTTTTTATTTTAGAGTATTCATACCTACATTCCGTACCTTGTTCGAAATGATGCTCAATATTTTTATTAACACACCCGCAGCGCATTTACCTTCACAACATTATGTTCTAAATCCAAATTTCTATTAAGATCTTTGGAAAATATTCTAGTGGAATTAATAATATTGTAATGCTCAATGCAGTACAATCCTTGAGACGTCGAATCCAGCTATGTATTGAAAACAATGGTCATCATTATGAACAATTAATCAGTTAAGGTTTAATAGGTAGGTAACATAACCCGCTGGCTAAATAATAACAGCCGCAAAGGTCAGTCCATCAGGTTAAGCTACGCTTGCCGCGGTTGGTCTGTGGATGGGTGACCATCTTTACATACCGAGACCCCTCGGTGCCTCGAAAAGCACGTTAAGCCGTTGGTCCCGGCTGTCATTCCTGGATCTTTGACAGTCGTTACGGGTAGTCAGAAGCTCGAAAGTCTGACAACCAGCCTTACCAAGGGGTATCGTATTACCCAGTAACTGGGTTGTGGAGGTCAGATAGGTAGTCGCTCCATGTAAATTACTGGTATTCAGCTGCATCCGGTAAGACTGGAAAACGAACCCAACATAGTTGGGAAAAGGCTAGGCAGATGATGATGAGGTAGGTAACATAAGAAAAATAAAAAAAAGTATTTTGTTAAAAATGAGCTCTTTCCTTTAGTTTGCCGTATGTCATTACTTCCCAGAATTTGATTCTTATTAGGGAAATTATCAAATGGTGTAATAATACAGCGTGTGTTTTTTTTTCAAAATCAACAGGTTCGATTCCCGGCTAGAAATATTGATTTTTCAAAAATCCAATGATGCAGTTTTAGTTTTCATCAAAATCGAGCCCGCGACTCCTTTGAGTACTTTTCGCTATTCCTCATAGTTTAGAATTTGGCCATCCACGCCCACTTGAAAAATTCACCCTGTATATAAAGCACTATTATTTTATTTTACAGGATGTGTTCACGACTTCGTACGCGTATATATGTATTTATAAAAAAAAATTACAACCACTATGTTTTGTAGCATTATATTAGTTTGTTAAGCTTGTATAAAAAACCGGTCAAATGCGAGTCGGGTTCATATCCTGAGGGTTCCGTAACCCACATCATAATGATAAGTTGAAATTTAAACATAAATTAACTCGTTTAAACTGTAGGTACCAGTACAAGCTGAACCCTTGCCGCAAACTTTTACTATTAATACAGGGGGTCAAGAAGTTAATAGTTAAGAATTAACCTTTTAAAATATAAAAACATAGTTTTCAGACTTTTTCCTTTACTTGTGATGTAAGATCTTGCATCTTGCCAAATTTCATGTTTCTAGGTCAACGGGAAGTACCCTATAGGTTTGGATTCCCGAGCGATTTCCATAGAAATTTACCAAATAAGCGACATAAATGGTCATTATCTTTTAATTGCGTTGACTTGGAAATTTGATTTTTTGAACAAAAAAAATAATTTTTAAGACACAAAGAATTTTTTACCAGTAAGAATAATTTGTTTTTTTTTTGTTTAATTTGTAAGAATAATTTCAATTAAACCATGTACAGGCACTTGTGAATTGTCAAAATTAAATAGTCAGTCAGTTAGTCAGAAAGTTGAAGCTAGTTCAAAATAGGTAGAATCTAAATTATACATAGAGTGTGACTACTTGACTTAATGCGTTGTATGTGCCATAGGCACAATTTGACACATATTTTTGGCATAATCAGTAACTTCCCACTATTGATATTTTATTAGATCTGGTTGTGGTCGGGTCAGGAACCGTGATCCCCAGCCCGACCACAATCGTACTCTTATTACTCAAAAAGTACAAGGCACAAATTCCGGGGATAAGTGGCACAATAAAACACAATTAAAATAACCAATTTGTGCCATAGTAAAATCTCCGTTCCATGTTGTGGTCGGGTCAGGAATCACAACACGAAGATTTAGGTCTGGTACGTGTTTTATACGATTTGTCACTTTGAATTACTTTTAACCATATAAGTTGTATATATTTTTGTAATCACCTTTTGAAACTCTTTATTTTGATACACCTTTCAATAGGTATAGAGAAAAAAAAAATTTTTTTGAAGGCATAATATGGCGCCAAAAATCCGCCAAATTGTTTTTTTTATTTTGATATACCCAGTGTCACTCTCACAGTAAATACGAATCTAACGACACCTCTCGAGCTAAAATCCATCGAGCCGTTCAGGCCGCAGAGCGTGCCAAACAATTATACATACATACTCTCGAAAAACATAACCCTCCTTCCTTCTGGCGCAGTCGGTTAAAAAAAAAAAAAGAGTGAACTGGTCTCATGGGTAGAAAGTAAGTGCAGTAGTAGTATTAATAAAATTTTATTTTAAACAAAATAATATAGTCGCAGCCTGCCAGTGCTCGGTCGGTGTCGAGGCGCGCGCGAGGCTCACGCGGCCCCCCGCAGCAACTCAAGGCACTACGACGCGGACCGGCGGGCAGCCCGCGGCCTTTCCGCGCCCTACTTCCCTCTACAAAAGCATGTCGACGAGAACAAAGCATGAGGTGAACCGGCTCGGGGGACTACGTGTGCCTCACATCTTGTCCTGATATACACAAAATATGACATTATACAAACGCCCTTAAATGTAAATCTGATTATATTAAAAAAGCTGACAATTTATAAATTCATAATATACATTATCATAACGATTCGGAGTTAGGGCCGACGTTTTAAGAAATAATATTCGTAAAGCGAACCCCTTTACACATCTTTCCATAAGTACTCTCATTATGTTTCTACATATTAATACTTTTATGTACGAGTAAAATTGTGGGAGGTTCTAAATATTGATCAAGTCTGTATTGTATAAAATATCATTATATAAGAGACTGTCTGATATAATGTTGTCTATTTAGTTTGCAAGAAATCAGCCGCATTTATGTCCGAGACATCCCCACGGTAGTTTTCTTTTCAATAAAGCATTGCAGTATCACTCTGACAAAAATATATATCTTTGTTTCGCAATAAATTATAATCATTATCATAATTAGATACAAATATTGCAGATTGTAATAAGTTACATTAAAACAGATACGAGCCAACTAATATTATACACCTACGAATAAGTAATAACAAGTCAGGAAGCTAATTTAGAACAAACACACAAAAAGTGGCCCTACTTCAAACCAAAACGACGTATGATTCAAAATACGAATCACTTCCGAGGTTACAAGCAGACATGCTTGGTGATTGGTTTACATTCAGAACGAAAGCCGGGATTGGTTCGCGTGCGTGCTGCAATGTCTGCTATGACAGCTGAGTCATAGCGACGTGGACGATGTTATGCAATAAGTGCACCGGACCGAGTCAATAATAAAATAAAAATTATTATTGTACAATGTTTTTTTTTACAATATAATCTCATTTTAGTCAAAATGAATGGAACATACTCTGCTGGTTGTCACAGGCATCCAGTCATACTGTTATATTTCTAGCTTAACTGCAGCTATCCATTTATTTTGCTGAATTGGATCTGCAGGGAAACTAAAAGAAAACAAAATAAGCAAAATAGATTACTGTTATAAAAATATCTAAATTTTATGGATTTCTTTTTCAATATTTCATATATCAAGAAGAAAAAAAAACCCTTCTAAATTAGGTAAAAAATTGACTGAAATTTTGTGTAGTATTGACCATCTCGGTTTGATAACGTATTTGAACGTCTTTGAATATAATTATAATTTTGCTACTACTTACTAGTGAAAAGTGATCCCTGGACATTTTAATCTTGTATAGCTCTTGCACCACTTCACAACCCATGCTGACAGGATGTTTCACAGCTGTAATTCACAATGATAAAAACGAAAACGTACGCGAAGATTATTTTGACATGTGCTCGCTTGCAAGAAAAATGTCCGACTGAAGACGCGCTGGACTCAACTTTTAAGCCCCGCCTACTTGGACCCAACTTTTGTTTGGTCATTTTTTTAGCGCAGATACATTTCCTGACTTATTACTTATTCGTAGTTATACACAAATAAAATGTTCTGATGAAACGAGAAAGGTATAGTACATACATAGGTATAGTACCATAGCAAACTATTTTTTAAATAAAACCGTATTATAATATCCATTAAATCCATAATATGTGAAAATAATAATATCAATAGCGTAAATGTGTTAGAGTGATCACCATATCGAAAATAAACTTAGCATAATCGAGAATGCTGTACGATTCATCAATTGAGTAGGTAAGGTAAAGGACAAATAATGTTAACTACCCTTTAGTAACACTGGATGATCATTAAAACAATTTACATGAGAGCCTTTTCCATCGAAACCACATTGGTCTTTATGATAATAGAAGTGTTACAGTAAAATAATTGCAGCTTTTCCATAGACAAAATTATATAGCATTTCATAATGACTTACAAACGTTGTTCAAGCGTGTCAATACTAAAATTCTACGCGATGCTCGACGGGAATGGACGAATGATAGTAGGTTTTACAGTCAAAACCGAGGCAGGACATTATATAAATTCTTAAAATTGCACAGAATACATAGTTGCAATAAAAGTACTACATTCTTAAAATATGGCCTTGGAAGAAACGGAAGCTAGTGTAACAACTAAAAAAAAGTTAATGCAACTTGTACATTGGTAGCAACAAAAATGTTGTACACAATAAGTTACGAGCTTAAACATTAAAGCAAAATTCACTTGAATGATAAGAAATATTAAAAACACGTAAGAGCATCGTGAGGAATTCAGTATAAATGTGTCGCTTTATGGCTGTGACTGTAAGTATTCATAAATAAAGCCTAGCTGTTCTATGATATTGAGAAAATGGGAAATGATTATTTTAGTGATCATGATGAAGCAATACACTCGAGCTCTCACAGGATACAGATCCCAAAATTCAGGATTACATATTTCATGCATTCTCTGTTGATACAGGTTTTGGAAAGGCCTATCCTAGCTAAATTACAAATTGTAGTGCCAAATTACTCGATCACCTTCAGGACTTTACCGATCGCAATTGTTTTATCTGAAACGAAAATAAAGAAAGTCATTATTAAGGTTAGTTTGATTAACAACTGCAAAAAACAACGGTAAAAAAACCGGCCAAGTGCGAGTCGGACTCGCACACGAAGGGTTCCGTACGGTTTACGATTTATGACGTATTAAAAAAAAACTACAGTGTAAACTGCATGTAACGTCACTCGATTTAACGACAAACTCCCTAAAGCGTCGACATTACTCGGCTTTGGTTGGTGTAGCTTGTTTCCCATACAATGATACACTCTATGTAGCGTTACACCCACGCTCAATAACGACAGGAATTTAAAATAAAAATTACTTTTTAAGTTGCCATAATTAGTAAAAACTGCGCAGCTGTGTACATACGTTCTTTTGTCACTTTATTTATTTATAATAATAAGCACACCAACAGCACAGTCACTTACAATTCAAGAGAAATATCAACTAAAATTAGCATTTCAGTAACCATGCAAATAACAGGTATGCATGACATCTAACTAATAAATATTAGAGACAAAGGAGAACAATAAATAGTGTGTCTAGTAGAACTGCTAGAACACTACAAAAACAAACCAATTTAAGCTATATAGACGTGCACTCTTCACACTGTCTAAATAGGGAACGTCTGTATGAAGCAAAACTCATGGAGAAAATATCAATAGGAAAATCTGTCAAGTTGGACCTTTCATTATATTGCCTTGCCATACGTGTTAGAGGGCTATTAAATGTGGTGTTTAAGGTGGATGTAGGCAATTCAAAAATACGATGATGACGCTTACTACGTTGACTAGGCCTGAAGTTAAAATAGTTTACCAATTGTGCATCGATGGAGCCGTTTATAATTTTATGGAGTATTAGTAAGTCAGAATGGCTACGTCTTTCTTTTAAGCTAATCATTTTAAAGTGCCTCAACCTGTCATTGTAATCAGGTATAGCTTTACGAATCCCATTCTTCACACACAAATACCTAACAAAACGGGCCTGAACAGATTCAACACTATTAGAATAAGTTGAATAATAGGGAGACCAAATAGTGGGACAATAATCCAAGGAGCTCCTTACTAGTGCGTTGTAAAGTAAAATAATGCTACTATAATTACGAAAAGGTTTCGACGTACGGATTATAAAGCCAAGCATTCTTTTAGCCTTAGTCACTATACCATCTATATGATCGCGGAAAGATAGTGTCGTATCGAAAAGTACCCCTAGGTCACGGATAACCGACACTCTGCTCAACACCGATCCATCAATATGATAATCAAATTTAATGTGATTCACTTTATTCGTAAATGTAATTGTCTGGCATTTTTTAACATTGAGCGTCATTCTGTTCTTCAAACACCATTCCTGAAGGACATCAAGATCCCTTTGAAGGTTCATACAATCACTTAGGACCAATATTCTACAGTATATCTTTAAATCGTCAGCGTAGGCTAAACAATTGCAATTTATTAAATCTAAAAGATCATTCAAAAATACCAAAAAAAGCAAAGGGCCCAACTTAGAGCCCTGTGGAACACCAGAACCAGGAGAAAAAGGCACAGATTCATAACCCACCAAGGCAACTATTTGAGAACGATTAATTAAATAACTCTCGAACCACCGCAACAGAGAGCCATGAATACCAGCGTAATTTAATTTCATAGAAAGAATTGAGTGATCAACGCGATCAAATGCTTTTGAAAAATCTGTGTAAACAGCGTCAACCTGACCCCTAGCTTCAAAGGTGTTACTAATGAAAGTAGTGTAAATAAGTAAGTTAGACATAGTCGAACGGTTGGACACAAAACCATGTTGCTTGGGACTAATAATATGACGGAGGTGGGAATAAACTACATTATATATGAGACCCTCAAACATCTTTGCAAATTGTGATATAATAGAGATTGGTCTATAGTTTGTTACGTCATTCATATTACCAGACTTATGTATGGGGATAATGTGTGAGATTTTCCATAAATCGGGAAATGTACCTTCCTTAAGGGATTTATTGTATACTAGCTGCGCCCCGCGGTTTTACCCGCATAAGTTTCGATCCCGTGGGAATATCGGGATAAAAACTATCCTATGTCCTTTTCCGGGACTCAAAGTATCTCTATACCAAATTTCATCTAAATCGGTTTAGTGGTTTAGGCGTGAAGAGGTAACAAACATATAAACACACACACACACACACACTCACAAACTTTCGCCTTTATAATATTAGTGTGAAGTGTGATTATCTGCAGTGGTATAATAAGAGCATCAATGCAAAGACGAATAAAAATAGGAGGAAGCCCATCCGGACCAGCTCCTTTATTAAGATCTAACCTTTTGATGCTATCACTAACGTCATTTTCAGTAATGCCAATGGAAGACATACTATAATTAGACGAGGTATAATTTGGAGACAAGTTACTAGGCTGTTGAGTAACACCGTACACAGATGCAAAATAGTCGGCAAATAGATCAGCCACACCACTACCACCCTTACCAACACGATCACCCCACGAAACCTGGTCAGGGACACCCCTGAAGGATTTCTTAGACTTAGCATAACGCCAAAAAGCTTTTACATTTGTTTTTAATTCACTCTCAATTCTTTCTATAAAATCCCTAAAACAATTATCCATAGCTCTCCCAGCCCGCATTCGTAGGGCAACAAAAGTATCATAGTCTCGAGGGTTTTTGTAACGTTTGAACCAAATCCTGTATTTATGCTTTTCTTTAAGAACTTTAATCAACGAAGCTGAGAACCAAACTGGATAACAATTATTCTTAGGTTTACCCTTCGGAGTGTATTTATCTATATTCTCCCATAGTATATCATAAAATTTCAGAACATAATCATTACAACTCAAATGACAATAATCCTCCTATCCCAATCCTCCAATTATCCTAGCCCGTAATAAACTCGACTGTCGGCATTATACTCGTACATACCGAACTTTCTAAGAAATCCGTTCTTTTGTTTACAAATTGGGATTGCTTGCACGTGTTGACTGTTCTTAGTAGGAGTCATGGATTATCTCTCCGTTATCATAGTCTTAGTTGCTCACAAACTTGATGTACTTTACCATGTAAACTTCCACCGAAAATTGGTTTCAACCAGATCTCGTAAGTAGTTTTTTTTTTAATACGTCATCAATCGTAAACCGCAATTTATCTTTCATTCAATCAACTCAAATATAAAAATAAACATTTAATTTCTACTTGCTGCTACAGAACTCTTCATGGGCGAGTCCGACTCGCATTTGGCCGCTTTTTCTATAATTTAACTAGTGACCTGCTCTTGCTTCGCAAGAATGCAATCTAATAATGTCGACGACTAATTATTAGATCGCACCCTTACATAAAAAAAAAATCGAGTTTACTATGCTTAATCTATGTTAATTATTAATAAAAATAAATAAATAATTGATATTTATCTTGGAATATATTATACACATAAATCTTCCGGATCAATTTTGTTGTTAAGAACTAAGCAGTCATACAGACAGACGAAAAGCGACATTACTTTGTATTTTCATTTAAAGAAAAAGATTTTAATCTGTCAAGCTCCGCTAATGAGACACAATTGATTTTCTATTGTTTCGTCGCCGATTGGCGACGCGCGCCGCTTGACCGGTTAATCATTAATGCATTATGCAAATAGGTAAGTTGGTAACCTACATAATATCGTCGGCTAAATATTCTAATCTGCTAACTCCATTTTTGGCTCAACTGACTATTTAAATGAAAGAGAAATGTCACCTATTTCTGCCGTAACTCACCTGGAAGGGTAGGTATATGTGCCTACGATATTGCATAACATTGCTTAACTGTATCTTTAGAATAAAAATAGAATTTTCTCTGTCATTTGATACTAAAGAGTCAGAGCCAAAAACGAAGTTAGAAGCTTAGAATACTTAGCCGACGATATATATCACAAGGCAGTGGTTGGCACCACCATCATCGCTTAGATTTATAGAATCAATTTATTGGATTTATACAATCGTATCCCTAGACAAAAACAAAATTACTGAACAATATTTTGTAAATAAATGATGCACTACTCACTCTCGTCTCTTAATGTGAATCTGCCCATTTGAGCAAATTTTTTGAATGGTTCTAAACATATAATTCCCGCGCATTCTATCCTCATGATAGCCACTTGATCTTGTTTCACAAAGCGCGGCCGCGTCTTTGACTTGTCTCCAGTCTTTTTGTCCACCAAACAGATAAGTGCCTGCAAATAGAAAATGATGATGTTTTGTACTGTATATAAAAACGAAGGTATATGTTGATTAACTTGTCAGCTGCAGTACTGCAACTGATGGTCAGACCGATTTCTATTAACGTCACTTAGCACATGCTTTAGACATTTTTTACTAACTTGCTTCCGTTTCTATGTAGTTTGACATTTGTGCGACACCGACAGGAATAACGCTTAGTCGAAGTACGTGCCTTACAGTTTTTAGTATGTAGCAAAGCGAGCTGGTAGAGTACACCACTCACCATGGCCGTCATCCCATGGACGCTTCTCCAAAATCCGCAGGCTACACTATTAATATTTGATCTACAGTATAATCTAAGTGCAATTTTGCCAAGCTAAACAATTCAATACGGATTATTCTGCTTTGCCCCCACTAATCTGTCCTGATAGTGGGACAAAGCGGAATGTTCACCATTTTTAAACAACTTCAAAAAAGAAGGTTCTGTATTCGACCTGTATGTATGTTTGTATGTCCGCGATTTCCTCAAATACTAATAAAGCAATTTTGATAATTCTCTCATCAATGTGATCCACATACTTTCAGGAAGGTTTTAGTATACAGGATGGAATTTTCGAAGCATACCTGGAGGGAAAGTATTCTAAATACTGAAGACAGCAAATACTCAAAGGAAACATTCCTTTATTATAAAAAGAAACAAAACTGCAAAGATTTTTGAAAATACGCGTGCTACACCCGGGAATCGAACCGACTAAAATCCGAAAAAATATCACCTGTACTTTTATTACACCAATCGATAGGGTCAATCATAAGGATCAAATCTCAATTTCGGAAGTCGGTGTCAAAAAACGAAAATGCGGATCCGACGACACCAACTTCCGAAGTTAAAGTTATTTATCACTTTGTAGTGTTTTTTTGAAGTAGGTTGTTTATTTTTGTAAAAAATGTTTTGTCATCCATTTTTTGTCCCACTAATTGATTTTTTTGGTGGGGCAAATTACACTCTCATGAACTCTGAATTCACATTACCCCACTGGGGCTGCCACTATTGGAATTAATGAAAACAGTTTTACCGAACCAGACCGTAATTCCGTCAGCGGCGCCTTGCTGTTTGTAAGCTACTTCAGTAATCTAATCTTGTACAAATAGTTTCTATTTAAGTCAAACTGTTTTTAATTTCTCCATATTTTAAGGGCATTTATTAAGGGCTGATTTTTCAATCAACAGATAAATATTACTTGTGGAAAAATACATCTGACAGTGTTTGTATGGAAGAACTGTCAAAAATTCAAAATTATTCCTCCAATTAAGTTACCTGGCGTTGAAAAAATCTGTCCTTAATCCAACAGTGGCAGCACTTGTGGGAAAAAGTGAACTTCGAGTTTATGCAAGTATAATTTGCCCCACCAAAATAAAGTAGCAGGACTCAGTAGACAACAAAATTGAGAATATTCCAGGTAGTCCAGATAGGTGGGGCAAAGTGGAATAGTCTTTTCAAAACATAAATGATGTAATTATATATAAATAATTTACCTTCACTGTGATTTCTTCTGCTGCGCAATGTATATGCATCACTGCTGAGTATCCCGCACAAATGATTGATTTGTGTTCGAGGATCACGACTTGAGCGTCGAACACCTGTAAATTGACAGATTTATCTTTGTAAGTACAGTGCTAAATTAATCTGTCAAGCTCCGCTAATGAGACACAATTGATTTTCTATTGTTTCGTCGCCGATCGGCGACGCGCGCCGCTTGACCGGTTAATATAACAATTTTCGATAGTATTAAGCCGGATTAAACATTTAAAAGGATATTACAGGTCTATGGACAAGCATTTGGCAAAAAAAGCTGATTAATACAATATAATATGTATAAATAGCCAGTGCATGTTGTAGTGTCAAAAGGTGCTACACAACTACATAAAACTGTGCTGTTTCATACAGAAGTTTGTGTTTTAATAGCTGCAATCTGCATTTCAGGAAATATTTTGAACTAGCTGTGCCCTGCGGCTTCACCCGCGATAAAAGTCTTACAGTCCTTTTTTATTGATTCCCTTTACAAATTTCCACCCCCCTTTAACACCCTTAAGGTATAATTTCGGGGATATCCATATCCTTTCCCGGGACTCAAACTATCTCTATACCAAATTTCATCTAAATCGGTTCAGCGGTTTAAGCGTGAAGAGGTAACAGACAGGCACACTTTTGCATTTATAATAAATTAGTATGGATTTTAAATGTGCAAACCACCTTTTGTGTTGACGCAAAACAGAATTTTGTGAATTAGTTTATGTACAATCTTTTATTTCTATGAGGGATACAAAATAACTGCTGTATTAACCACAAAAATACAGTACTTTAACATGCAAATTGTGGAATCTATCAATCTAACTGCTGTTTCAATTAAAGCATACCCTTCCAGTGGTGATAGGTTCAGCAGTGTCACAGAGAACAAAGCCAGGAGACACATCTTCTTCCTCAATTCCTTTGAGCTTGACTTTCACATTTTCACCAGGACCAATGGACGTAACTTCGATGTCATCAGACCATAACTGGTCTACAGTAACTTGTACCTGCATTTAGAACATACATGTTGCTGTAAGTATAAATGTTAAAATAACAAAAACCTATTATTATTACTTTACTATATAAATAAATTCATTCTGTAAATTGCTGTAGTTTGACTGATTTGTAGTGTACACATATTTATTTTTTGGAAAAATATCAAGATATAATTATTGTATGAACAATAGAAAGAAACAAAATTGGAAAAACACAAAGCAAAATGTAATTTTTAAGGATGTTTCTTACCCTATTAGGCATAAGGAATAGGGCAGCGCCCTTACGAGTAACTCCTGCTTCCACCTTCCCCATGAGAACAGTGCCCATGTCTTTGTATTTGTCGACGACCGGCATGATGAAGGGTCCGTCCATCTTGCGGTTCAGAGAAGGAAGTTCGTCGATCAGTTGTATGAAAGACGGTCCACGATACCACGGACAGATTTCTTCAGTTACCTAAATGAAAATACATCTGATATTAGTTTATTACTGAAAAAAACCAGACCATTCGAAATCATTAACAGTCACTTGAAGAGTATATAGATTTAAGTTATAATGAGCTTACTCTTTGAAGTAACCCTTGTCCTGTTTGACCAGAAACAGGAAGGAATGATAAATCCTTTGCTGGGTTGAAGCCCAACTTTTTGAGGTAAGGCATGATCTTGTCTCGACATTCATTGTATCTGGAATTTGAAACATAGGAAACTTTAGAAAGGTTTTATGACTATAAAAATATATGATTACTAACAACATATTGTTTTATAAAACACTAGCTGCGCCCCGCGGTTTTACCCGCATAAGTCTCGATCCCGTGGGAATATCGGGATAAAATGTACCCTATGTCCTTTCCCGGGACTCAAGCTATCTCTATACCAAATTTCATCTAAATCGGTTCAATGGTTTAGGCGTGAAGAGGTAACAAACATATAAACACACACACTCACAAACTTTCGCATTTATAATATTAGTGTGATAACTTATTTTGAAAGAAGTTAAGGGCTGCAGGGTTAGAAGAGGTCATTGTGTACCACAACTTTAGACCGCTACATCAGCAGTCTACACAATTACAACACTACAGAGCCCAATCTTTTAACATGTTTTAAGTATCATCTAGTAGGGTATGGGTTTATAAGTTGTTACTGATGTATTATTTATATGATACATATTGCAGTCTGAAAAATGGACTCAATTTAGTTAAAATGAATAAACAGGACTGCTCTTGACATTGATTTTACTGGTGGAAAGCGAAATTTTATGTAATTGTTAAAGAGCAATTAGCTTAGAATAATCTTAAAGTACCTTTTTTCGTCCCAGTTAACTGTTGGGTCGTCCATCTTGTTAACAAGTGCAACTAGATGTTTGACCCCTGCAGTTTTAGCCAACATCGCATGCTCTCGAGTTTGGCCGCCTCTATCAAAGCCAGTTTCAAATTCTCCCTTACGCGCAGATATTACCTGAGTGAATATATTTTAAGAATTTAGATTACTAAAAAGGTTTGCCAAGGTTTCTTCCAAGTCCAACGAAACTATTAGGCCAGGTTGAACATAAGAATTGTGCAGAATTAATATAATTAAGAAAAAAACATTTTAAACATACCAGGACGGCGAGATCAGCCTGAGCTGCGCCTCCGATCATGTTCGGCACGAAACTCTTATGGCCAGGAGCGTCAAGGATTGTAAAATGCTTCTTGTCAGTCTCAAAGTATGCTCTACCCACTTCAACAGTCTTACCCTTGTCACGTTCTGAATTCGAAAACAAATACATTTTTCATTATTTTTTTATAAATTATGGATTATTTACGAGTTGATATTATGTATTTATAAGTATGTTGCATACCTTCTTGATTAGTATCGAGTGCCCACGATAAGTACCAGGACTCCCTAGATTTCTCTCGTGCCTCTCTTTCATACTTTTCCAGTGTTCGTTTGTCCACCATTCCCGTTAGGGACATAATTTGACCACCAATTGTAGACTTTCCAGCATCTGTTAGTGAAATATAATTACTACTTGCATGAACCTTATTATGATTATGAAGGTTTTTATGCAGTGGAAAACATTACTTCACTTACCTACATGTCCAATGAATACAACATTTACATGTTCTTTTTTGCTACAAGTGTCCTCCACCCGTGGCGGCTTCTTCTTGGGGATTTTCTTTGTTGCTTCGCCATCCTCCTGAACGACAATAAAATTCAAAATGTAAGGTTGAATTAATAAAATTTATTAAATCAAGTCGCGATAACTCGTACACATATTTAATGTTTACCTTTATCGTCATTATATTAAAATCACCGACGGCAAGAGGACGTCAGACGCTGAAATACGTTAATCTACTTATCACGGTTTCAAAAAATACACTGGAAACTTTATTGTGATGCAAAAACACTAAATCAGGTTATGAATATACAATGTATCAGGTTATGAATATACAATGTTTACCTATTATCTTTGTCTTTAAAACAGTCACAAGCTAGCAATAACAAACAAGCTAACAATACTAAATGGAGAGGTAGGTACATGACTACTTTGACTAGGTAGCAAATTAACTTAAATATTGATGATTCATCTGAAATGACAAATAATACTAACTACGTAAAACATTTCCAACAGTATGGAGGCTTTCAATAAAGCAACATTAGGATTGTAATTTTAAACTGTAAGCATTGAACAT
Organism: Amphipoea lucens; assembly: GCA_947508005.1. Lineage (NCBI taxonomy): Eukaryota > Metazoa > Arthropoda > Insecta > Lepidoptera > Noctuidae > Amphipoea > Amphipoea lucens. The sequence goes on from OX382358.1 coordinate 12,273,526, forward strand.
GTTGAAATAATTCAATGATTATGTGAGTAAACTGACCACTAAAGGACTGACCCAAGTCAGTCCTTCAAATCTCGGCACAAACAAAAGAGCTTTTTTTAGTAATTCAGGTAACTGCTATCGACTCACCTGTTGCTCAGTTTCTTCATCCTCAGGTTCGTTGTTATCTTCAGGGGTAAGTAGGGCATCATCTGCTTCAGCTTCCCAGCTATCAGCAGTGGGAGAGACATCAGTTGGTACGGGTAGTGCGGCCGTGGGGCCTGAGGGTGGAGAGGCGCCGTCCGGCGTGCCAACAGTAGACGTGCCATCGACGGGCGTGCCGGCGGCGGGCGTGCCGGCGGAGGGCGTACCGGCGGCGGAAGTGCCAGTCGCCGGCGAAGCTACGGCGGGGCTGCCAGCGGCAGGCGGCACGGGAGGCGGCTCCTCCACCCGGGGCGAGGCCGACGCAGCTCCACCGTCTCCACTTTCTCCGCCGCCATCACCGCAACCTATTGTCATAGTAAACTCATAAATAGTTTCATTGATTGTTTAGAGTATTTGATAATATTCTGTGGACTGGATTGTTATTTTGTGTTGTTTTAGTACTAATTTAAGGATTTATTACTGTTGGACATTAAGTACTGATGCTTTTTTACACAGGCGATCTGTACCTATAATATGAAAAAGATTGCTAACTAAAGTGCTCTATAGTGTCTGAATGATGTTGATCATTGACATTGAATCCAAATGACATTTAAGTATTTTAGAGACTTGCTTATCAAGGCCGGCCACATACGTCCGGGTTCTTGATTCAGTTTCCGAATCAGGAATTCAGATTTGGATTTGGATTTGGTGTACATAATAAAGAGTATTCTATTCTATTCTATTCTAAAATCTTCTCTTTAGCACACACATTCTTATACTTTCCATTCGGAAACCCTGACGGAAAATATAAGATTGAGTGCACTAAAGAGACGATTTTGTATGAAATGAGTGCATTCAGGGTCTCCGAATCTGAATTCCGAATCAGGAAACCGGACGTTTGCGGCCAGCCTTGAGCTTGTCAGTAAGAAGAAGTAGAATTAAATATTATTTTGTCTTGTGTTACTAGTTAATTAATGTCCAATGTATTATGCTGTTGGCATGAACTTTTTTAAATAAATAATTAAATCAAATTTTAATGATCTATGACTTACACAGAATTTCATTTAAATATGGAGCTGTATAGTCAATTATAGCTCAATTAAAGTATGCAGTTGTTATTAAAAAAAAAAATCTCGAGTTTATGTTAGCTTTGATTCAAATTTTAAAGACATTTTCTGAGTATTTTTTTAATATTTTTAATTTTACACAATACATATTTTACTTCATACAAAAAAACATGTATAGTCTGAAAGGATGTCTACATCTCACTTCATTTTCTGATTTTGTTATATAAAACATAGATATTCACAAAATTCAACAAAATTTTAAAAATATTCTGTAAAAATTGTGTACCTACCTTACAAAACTATGAAAAGGTTACATTAAGACATGAAACCTCAAATAGGTTATAACTATGAAACCAGGATGCAACATATTGAACATATTTGTCTGGAAAATCCATAATGAAAAAAACAATTTATGCACTTTCTACAAAATAATACTAAATGACTTGGTTTTATCCTTTAAGAACAAAGATATTTAAGACTATGGGAAAGTGATCCATGCCAAAGCAAGTAAAATAAATGTTCAAATAAATGACAAGAGAAATAATCTGATCTACTTATTATTTGAAGTCATAGGAAATTATACACACCTTTAACCATTATCCTCCTTATTATTGCAGAATCTATTCTTTGATATCGATATTTAACCAAGAGAAAGTTATGAAATAACGATTATACGGTATATAGATATAAAGTCGCGCGCCGCGTGTCGAGAAATAACCCGTTAGAACTGGATTCAGAAAAAAAATAAAGTCATCGAACGTATGTTCCGCTTTAGTAACCGTTTGATTTTCAGTTTGTGCACTGGTATAGTGAAGGTGATTGCTTTGTAATAATAACAATAAATTGTGACAAATTCGAACACCAAAAGCTTCAATGCAGATAGTTATGACAAGACAGACTTACCATTCAAGACGGGACTCCCCACAGATTTTGTAGATCCACTTTCAGATTTTTGTGGAGTAGTGGGGGATTCGGAATCGTCGGAAGCCTGTGAAGGCTTACAAAAAGAAGGCACGAACTCCGTGGCATTAACGTTCAACGTGGAAAATTTTGCAGACACATCGTCCGAATCTTTTGCACCTTGTTCACTTATGACATCAGCTTGACTTTCCCAAGAGTCCGGAGCACCGTTATTGGACATATTAAAAACAGACAATGTAAATTTCCTAAATAAGTCTTTCTTTTAAAGTTATTTCTATGATTATTCGCGTTTTTTTTCTCGATAGATCCGCGTGTGTCTTTATCTGAAACCGGAAGTTCATGGCAATTTGCCAAATATGTAGAGAAACAATCACTTGTTACTTTATATTAAATGAAGCTCAATAACTTAGAAACTACAAATTTAAAATCCATTATTTAAAAGATTTTTTTCTAGTGTAATTTATTAAAAGTAGCATTTAATTTTAAATACTATAATTAACTAATATATTTTATGATTATTTCCGGTTAAATGCTGCCATGATAGAGAAGTTGTTACGTCTTGCCATTCGAATTAAATTGGTGTCTTAATTTTCTTGGAAATGCAAAAAATGTACAGCAATATATATGCATAACCTAGTGGGTATTTTTACAGGAAAAAAAATATACTAACGCCACTTTGGGCGTAAGTTCTGCCATCGCTTCTTTGGTCATTTAGTTTGTAGTATTTTGGATACAACGCTACAAAGGCACGTGGCCAAAATCGGAACTCATGCCACGATCTTATTTTGTGTCAATTTCACAAATTCTTAACAGCAACGTCAACAACGCTCTCCTTCACAGATTACTAATATGTAGCACTCCTTACCACCTGGCCACGACTTTTGGCTTAGCGGCAAGCGGCGCGGTTTCTTTTGTCTAGCGTTGACGCTGCGAGCGGTGCGTGCGTCGTGGCATGCTTCATAAATTTTGGTATATTTGTTTTTGCTGCTCGCCGCCCAGTGCTAAGCTGCCGGCTGCCGCTGATAGCGGCGAGTTCGTGGCTAGGCCGGTAGTGTTACATTACATGCTCTGCGGCTCCCCTGTCAATGTCATTCAGAGATGCCAAAAGGTTCTATTTTTTTTTGTTAGGTGATTTGAACCAGTAGAAAAAAAAATATTAATAAAAATATAAAATTATTTTCTCCACTGATGAAAATGATAGAATAAAAAGAATTTAAATTAATGGACTAGTTTCTAGTGATAGAAATATAAAAGACTAGCTGCTGCCCGCAGCTTCGTCCGCGTGAAGTCCTATCCCAACTAAAAGTAATTTGTTTGTTACCTTTTCACACCGTAACCACTGAACCGATCATCCTGAAAACAATAACGTTATTGTTGTTTTCCTCGGGAACAGCACTATTCACGTTGTCAGTGGTCACTCAAGCGTACTTACTAATTCCATGCTCAAGCGGCACCGTTAGTATCCTGTAATGTCAGGGCCACACCAACGGGAAACGCCGATAATTATCGTGATAAGTTGTGGCAACACCTACGATTTACCGCCCGGCCACGGCCTTGCCGCTATCAGCAGCAGCTTAGCGCTGGGTGGTGAGCAGTAAAAACAAATATACCAAAATGTATGAACCATGCCACGACGCACCGCTCGCAGCGTTAACGCTAAACATAAGACAAAAGAAACCGCGCCGCTTGCCGCTAAGCCAAAAGTAGTGGCGGGGCGGTTACGGCCTGGCCACGAACTCGCCGCTATCAGATCAGCAGCAGTTTAGCCCGGGGCGGCGAGCGGTAAAAATAAATATACCAAAATGTATGAACCATGCCATGACGCACCGCCGTCAACGCTAGACAAAAGAAACCGCGCCGCTTGCCGTTAAGCCATAATTAGTGGCCGAGTGGTTAGTGTTACATGTTCTGTGGCTTCCCTGTCAATGTCATTCAGAGATGCCAAAAGGTTCTATTTTTTTTTTTGTTATTTTCCGTACCTTACTGCCCGACAACGACTTTTGGCTTAAGCACTTATTATTCTAACTAGGAAATCGGCAGGTATAATCGCAGTTAGAACAGATTGGATCCGATTTAGTGTAAATTGGAGGTCCAATCGCTCTACTTCCTAAATTGTATACGATCTAGGATAGTGTTATCACGGCGCTACGATTTAGGACGACTAGTCGGCGTCCGTGGTCCGCGCTTTGAGCAATGTGGACGTGTAGACCGCGCGCACGAATGCTTATTGCTACCAGAGTATTTTTTAGGGTTCCGTACCCACAGGGTAAAAACGGGACCCTATTACTAAGACTCCACTGTCTGTCTGTCTGACTGTCTGTCACCAGGCTGTATCTCATGAACCGTGATAGCTAGACAGTTGAAATTTTCGTAGATGTATTTCTGTTGCTACTATAACGACAAATACTAAAAAGTAATTAAAAATCCCGACTGCAATCTTATACTAAAACTAACCAAAAAGCTAAAAACAAGCCCATTTCAAATTAAATAAAAGTTGAAAGCAGGCGGGACCCATTTGAGTTTGAAACTATAATAATGGTATGGGCCCCGCCTGCTTCCAACTTTTATTTAATTTAAAATTGGGATTGTTTTTAGCTTTTCAGTTAGTTTTAGTATAAGGTTGCAGTTGGGTTTTTGATTTTTTTTAATTAGGTACTTTTTTTATTTCCAGCTTTTTTAGTTTACAAATGTGAAAGATTTCGCAGACGATTTAGTTCTTGGTGCTTGTTTTTTTACGATTTGTCACTTTGAATTACTTTTAACCATATAAGGTGTATATATTTTTGTAATCACCTTTTAAAACCCTTTATTTGGATACCCCACACGATAGGTTTTGAGAAAAAAAATTTTTTTTGAAGGCATAATACGGCGCCAAAAATCCGTCATTTTGTTTTTTTTTTATTTTGATATACCCAGTGCCACTCTCACAGTAAATACGAATCTAACGAAACCTCTCAAGCTAAAATCCAACAAGCCGTACAGGCGGCAGAGAGTGCCAAACAATTATACATACATACATACTCTCGAAAAACATAACCCTCCTTCTGGCGCAGTCGGGTAATCAATATGGGGGGCTCCCAAATCGAGCAAATAACGGCAAAAAACGTGATTTTTTGCCGTTATTTGCTCGATATTAACCTAACCTAACCATTCTATTTTTTCTATTACCGAAAGTCGATGAAAGTATGAGTTTCATTTTTAGGAAATCGCGTAATAATAAGTCGATATGTAAAATGTTTTTATCCCAAACTTTGTTTTATGAGATATAATGAATAAAAAAAAATGAATTGTTTGTCAAATTACCAGATAAACTTTTGTTTAATAACGTGTTAGTTATTAAACAAAAGTTTATCTGGTAATCTATACTATCTATACCTAATATTATAAAGAGGTAAAATTTGTTTGTAAGTTTGTGTGTAGGGGGTAATCTCTGGAACCACCAGTCGGATTTGAAAAATTCTTCTTGCATTTGATAGCCCAATTCTTGAGGAAGGCTATAGGCTATTTAACGTCACGCTATGACCCTTAAGAGCCGAGCAAAAGCGCTATAGGAAAACGAAGTGATAGAGCAGGAGACGCGGGCAAGTGATACAATACGACGAGATGGGTCGAGGGAATGGGTCATTCTACAGAGACAGTAAAATTGTCTTCGCTTGAAATATGTTCTAGCTCCTCAGCTTTTATTTCTTTCTAATCATTATATTATAAACTTTGTGACATAATCTAACAGTTTACATAGGAATCCTATTGATTATTTAATATTTTTTTCCTTTTTTTTGTGGTACAGTACGTGATTGCTCACGTCCTGTCGAATGTTCGCAAAGCAAGTTACAGCATTAAGGTGTCTCTAAAAATTATTTAAAGATATTCCATGCATATATCACATGAAGAAACAAGTAAAGCAAGGAATAAAAAAGCCGTCACATAATTGTTAATAATTATTAAATGATATTATTAACTTTATTCAACATTCTATAATGTTCGTAAAAAATAATCACTCGTGTAGAAATAAATTGCAAAAATGGTAATAAATTTATTTTTTAAAGTGTTACATTATTTTCTATCTCTGGCAACCCTTTACCATGTATTGACAGTGTCAGTATCAGACTTCATTCGGCCAGTGACTACGGTGTCGAGAAAAATAAAAGTATAGCGGCTTTCTACAGCATTGTCAAAGTTGATACATCACCTCTGTACTCAACTTAATAAATCAAGTAAGTGATTTATGAATGTGATTTCCTTGTAGCCTTATTAATTAGTTAGTCAATTACCGAAGTCAAGTGAATTCAAATCTCATAAACTTAAATTTTCTTTAGGTTATGTATTTTTATGATAAAACTCACTTCTGTAGAACTCACTTCTGTCGATATAGTTTTCTACAGAAGTGATGTTTTTCCATAGAAGTGACGGTTTGCGCTTATGCTTATTAGATGTGATCTTATAAGAGAAATTTACACTGACAGTATAACCTAACAAACGTAAAATGCTGTTTTTTATTGTGGATTGATAATTTCATGCACTGTGTCGCTATTTGGTGGACTACCGACAGGAGTGACTGGTTTTCCACAAAAGTGATTGCATGGCTATTTCAATTTTTACTTACAGGTATGGCGGGTAAAAAGCGGTCTGGGAAAGAAAAAAAAGAACGATTGAGGGAGCAAAAGAGGGCATGGATACGAAGGAAGAGAGAAAAAATGACAGGTTGAACTAGAAGAACGACGTCAAAAAGATAGAGAGAGATACAAAAGAAAGAAAGAAGCTGGAAAAATTAAATCAATTAAAGAATATACACCAAGAATGCAAAAAGCTGCAAGAAAGCAAAATGCTTATTTACATTACTTGCAAAGAACAAGAAACTGATAATATACCAATTTTGAGGACATCAACCCATTCACGATCGGATTCGCCACAATCAGAGTATGACGTATACAAGAACCCAATAACAACAACCTCAAGTACATCTATAGATTTCTATCGAAAATGCTATGGATTTGATAGTTCATCTGATGAAGAGATTTTTGAAATCAGGAAGCGGACACCCCTCATAGAAAACGTTAATAATACTAAATTTTATGTTCAGATGGTAATCAACAAAGTCTGATAAAAAATACGTCTTCAGACGAAGAAAATATTTTCTAAAGTAAAGGCTTATTTAGACAGGGTAAGTAACTGACTCCAAACTCGAGACAAGTCAGTGCTGACCCGATATTTACCTAGTGTAAATTGAATTTGGAGTCAGTAGTAGTTACTGACTCCACCGACCCCGAATTCAATTTACACTAGTTGAATATCGGTTCAGTACTGACTTCTCTCGAGTTTGGAGTCAGTTACTTACCCTGTCTAAATCAGCCTGAACATTAGAAAATATCCATTTGCCTTTAATGTTCTACAGGAATGTCGTCACTTCTGTAGAAAATTATTGTTTATTTTTTAGAGTGTGTGTTTATTTAACTTGATTATTTATACTAGCCGTATTAAAAAAATATTACCACAAGCAGTGAAGACTGATGATTTATTTTATTTCACTATTAAAGTTTTTAGTTTTATTAAAGATTCTGTCACTTATGTTGAAAATAGAATCACTTCTGTCGAAGTGATAACACTAAAATGTGCAATTATTTCACATAATGTTAAAGATTGATCTCTGATTTTATTTTTTAGAAGATAATTACATAATAACTCTTTATAATAACGCAATAAAAATCTGATTTAGTGAAATTAAAAAAGTATTTTATTTTTTTAACACTCGGTAGAATTACCCGAATAAGAAATTTCACGCGAACGAAGTCGCGGGCAGAAGCTAGTTTTTTTGTAAAGTGAATTATTTGGCAAACTTGTTGTTGTATAATGATGAAATGCCAAATCAGGTTTTTGCCAATCGTTGCTTGTCAAGTAAAAATTTGTAAATAACTTTTTGGTGAACTGACAGGGCACCGTACAGAAACGGACATAGGGCACCTTTCATCATGAAAAAGTGCTGTTCCCGAGGAAAACAACAATACACGTGGCGCTATCTATTATCATAATAACGTTATTGTTATTTACAGAAGAACATTTAATATGTTTCTCCATTTATTATAACATTAGAATAAAGAGGGTCGCAGAAGCAGGAGTACGATACCTTTTATTTTCAAGTTAACTTCAAACAATTTTAATAAATAATGTATGTGCTTTTTTGTAATTAACAATGTATGGCATACAATAAAGCATATTCTATCTATCTACTCGTCACGATGCTTGGATAGGTACATGAAATGAAACAATTTTTAGTAAGAATCACTATTAAAAACGACTTTATATAAACCGACAAAATGAAAAAACACTGGCTGCCACAACTTATGAAGGGATTAGGTAACATTTTAGATTTGGTAGAGTTATAGTGACATGAAAAACGTTCCCGGTACTGTCCGCCCCTGCTTCTTTTCGATTTTAAACAGTGTCACGACAATATTTTATGTAAAAACTAAATAATATTAAATGAAAGCCTTGTAATTTTCAGAAGATAGATAAGTACAATTAAGTGTGACTGTTGTTATTTAAATTGATTATATTTAACTCCAAATCAATCTTGACTGTAATAATGTTTGTTGTACATACTTTTATTACAAAGTGTGCTCCTAAAAGACCCTTTTATAACTTCTGTCTAATGCTATAGTAAATGGAGTATAGTTAGCTCGGAGATTTAGACGAAACCAAACATTACTTAAAATAAATGTTCTTATATATCGATTTTATTCAATTTCGAGCAGCCATTGTTGTTTACATCTTTGGCAAAAGCGCGGCCGGACAGTACGTAGACAATTTAGGAAGTAGAGCGGTCGGAACCTCTAATTTACACTAAGGCCGGCCGCAAACGTCCGGTTTCCTGATTCGGAATTCAGTTCAGCGCACACGTTCTTATATTTTCCGTTCGGAAACCCTGACGGAAAATATAAGAACGTGTGCGATGGAGAGAACATTTTGTATGAAATGCGTCCATTCGGGGTCTCCAAATCTGAATTCCGAAACTGAATTCCGAATCAGGAAACCGGACGTATGCGCCCAGTTTATGGCCGGCCTAAATCGGATCCAATCTGTTCTAACTGCGATTACATCTGCTGATTTCCTAATTAGATCTCCTAAAAATTGGATAGTGCACAGACGTATAAACAGTTAAAAATATCTGTGGGATAGGAACAGCTTATGGAATTAGTACGTACTGTAAATAGTACAACATCTCGCTTGCATGCTACATATTAGTAATCTGTGCTCGCTTGACAATAAATTTAAAATGGCGTCTAATGGCCATTCGGATTCGTTATTTGTCGGTAATTCGGTATGGAACAATTGATCGCTTTGTCCCCCTGTTTATGAAACAAACATATTTTATTAATATGGGACAAATAATTAAGTTTAGAAGTTTTAGTTAAAGAAAGACTTGTTTTTTATTTTGGTGCAAGTTCTGTTCGTGCACACAGTATACAGTTGATAAGTGAACTCTTAGCAAGCTAGCAAGTGAAATCTTTCTTTGGTAACGTGATTTCATGATTTGTCATGTTGCTAATTGTTATTGAAAAACTGAAATGTCTGTACATTACAAATTTAAAAGTGCGTTGGATTACGACACAGTTACTTTTGATGGATTACATATATCAGTAGGGGATTTGAAATCTGCCATATCCCAGCAGAAGCGAATTGGAAAGACGTCAGATTTTGATCTTCAAATAACTAATGCTCAAACAAAAGAAGGTTAGTAGGTACTCGATAAACCGCTAAGGACTTGTTAAAATATGTTTTCTTTTTCAAATAACAGTAGTCATGTAAGAAGAACCTCTGACCTAATCGTGGGCAGAGGTTCTAAAGAGTGTAGACTAATCGTCGCGACAAAAAATCGACCGTGCGTCCACTGTACGCACGATCGATTTTTTTGGCCGCGACTATTTGTTATCGGTATCGCGCAAAGCCGCGTTATAAAATCGCCTGTGCATACGAGGGCTAATGCCGAGATCTATAAACGTTACTTAGCACGTATCCATCGCACATCTGTCAAACTACAAGTGAAATATAGAGACAAGACACATGTCGAAGTAAAAGAACAAGCTAAGTAATGGTTAATGATCTCGGTGTTCATTCGGTAATACGCAAGCAGCTTGTAGTATTCAGAATCAGAACTAATTGCCGGTAAGCTGCCACTGCATGCATAACTGGAATCGTCTATTGATTGATAAAAGTAATAAGTTTCAACCACGGTAAGAGGGTACCATAGTCTTTGACTAATTAGATGTACTACAATATTTTGGAACTGTAATTTTGTATGCACAATGACATGTACCAAGCACACCATGTTTTGTAAATCAGTGTGGCTAAGAATAGACTGACGAGAGAACTGGTGACTGATCAGTCACCTGTAGGATATAAATTAGAGTCTGTAAGTGTTTATACTTTGCTCTACACATATTTTTTTGAGTTATACTATGCTTTTACCTTTTTCAGTTTATGTGGATGACAACACTCTAATACCAAAGAATACATCGCTTCTTGTTGCTAGAGTGCCACTCTCTCAACAACCTAAAAAACAGTGGGAAGGATCTAACAGTAATCAGTCATTACACAAAGATGTTGCTCCTAACAAAGGATTGGCTGATCTGTCTCGCATGGAAGGTAGCGAACAGGATAAAATAAATGCTATGATTTCACAATCCACTTTTGACTACGATCCTAGCAAGTAAGAACAAACAGGATTTTTTCTGCAACATAAATTTTTACATGAAATAATATGTTGTGTTCCCCCGACAAAATAAAATATTTGCTCCTCCTTTGGCCGCATTCACACCAAAGCAAATAGTAGGCCGGTACTAAATGTATGAAAAGACTACCTGCTGACACACTGTTCTTTGTTTTTCAAACGAGGCGGCTAACAATTTACTTGGTGTGAATGGCCTTAGGCCAAAAGCTGGGTATGCCTATATTAATAGACGACTCACTTTTCACAACAACTTCAATTAAGTAGCATGTTTAAGTTTTTGATGAGTGTGAACAATCTGTTCTGGTTAAATTCTTACACAATCCCCACTGAAGGGAATTAGTAACTCCTGTGGATATTCTGTATTAAGAATGTTTCAACTCATCTGACCACTTTTTCCAGCAATTATTGCTTAAAATAATGTTAATAATAATATGTACTAGAACCAACACACTCACATAATAGAATAATATTGTTGATGAAAATTGAGGTTATAAAAGTAACCTCAATTGTCAAATGAACCAAATCTATAAGGTTTCTATTAGGATTTAGGGTTTATCCTCAAATCCTAATAGCAACCTTTATTTTTGTATTTAATTAAATCAAATCACTCAATTTGTAAGTGGTACTACAATTAATTGCTATCAACAAACTTTTCCGACCCATTTATTTGTTGAAATTTTCATCAAATTGATTTGGAACAGAGTATTCATTCAATAATGCTTGCTGTAGAGATGGGTGCCTTAGGTGTCTTTTTTAAAGGCCACTATCACTTCCACAATTAACATATGAATTTAATTATCATAGATCAATCTTGAAATCTAATTTTTATTTTTTTATTGTAGTTATCAGAAAATTAGAGGGCAAAATCAGAGAGGTCTTGTTCCTACTAATTATACCTGTTATAAGTGTCAAAAACGTGGACATTGGATTAAAGATTGCCCAGCAGCTATTGCGGTATGTATTATATAAAACAAAGAATAAAAGTACTACTTTGTAATAAAAGTTATAATGGGGCTTAGAACAGGGTTATCAGATGGTTAGCATTCTGAAAGGTAGGCAAAGCCTGACGTGTAGGGAAAAATCTAAACTTGGGCAGTTCCTTTTCAAAGCAGTCTTAACAGCTTGATAGTCATACACATGCGCTACACATAGAGGCTAGGGACAAGCTCCCTTACCTTATTTATCACATATAATGTGAACAAAGCCTTAGCTCCTTTACTGTACACTATCCGGGGTGAAAGCAGGTACGCGCTACACAATGAGGGAACAACAACTAAGCCGTTAGCCTACAGGCGTTATAGCAATATATCCAAAATTCAGACTTAAATGAAAACAACATCCATGTAAAGTAAAACAAAATTAGTTATAGTTCTTTCCCTGCACATGTCTGACAGTTGGAAGTCGTACAATAAAATAAAGCTATTGTTAGCGCCTTTCAAATGACATATACACAACTTGATACAACACCACAGAATAGATAATAGACCACTGGCGGCGGAGCCCAAACAAAAGCGTGCATTCTCCTTTGTAAAAAGTTATTTCCTTTATTTATCTGGAAAATTAGGCTAACTCAGTGTTTATTTTTAGGGCGACCCAATAGAGATAAGGCGGAGCACAGGTATCCCTCGAAGTTTTATGGTCCCTGTCGAAGGTCCTAAAGCTCCTGGCGCCATGATGACTCCAAGTGGATCCTTTGCTGTCCCAGCTGTTGATCGGTAAGTGCTAAATTTATTGCACACTGTTCAAGGAAGCAAGAATTAGAAGTTGCGTTTATTTCTAAAATGTGCGAGTCCTACCGTATACCTATCTCATAAACATCTTGAGATTGATAAATGAGGCCACCTATGTAATTCATGTCTACATGAACCTTTGGTTTCTCCCTAAAATACGGTCACATATGGCTCCCATATAATTTTCTTTGCAATTTTTTGCACTAAAGTGCGAAGAAATTAATTAAAAAATAAAAATGTGTGCGGTTATTGAACCCCCGTCAGGAACGAAGTTCCTTACGCGATACTCGTACGCAGACACACACACACGCACTCGTATATAATAGAAAGAGACGTAACGCTTTTTCCTTATGTGACGATTTTTCATTTGTTGTTATTTTAAATATAATGCCTATGCACTCAGAGTCAGAGCATTAATGTGATAAATAAAATGCGATTATTTTCCGTATCCATTTATGTAAAAAAATATCGTAGCAGTTTTAAAAAAAATTATATAGGCAGTTAAACATTCCAGTACTGTTTACATGTGAAACGAATAATTCTGTGGGTAGGAAACCCACAGAATATTGTCATTTTTTTAAATGTTTTACATCCAGGTACTGGACACGTAACCATTACTAATCACGTCTACTAAACACTTTAAAACCTGAGGTTTTGTGAGAATAAGCGGGATTTATTTCGATCACGACTGAAGTTGCCTGATACAGGTCGATAGCGTGTACGTGAAGGTCTCGTCTATCTCGTTCTAATGTGCGCTTAGACTATGCGTTTCTCTTGCATTGCCGAGCAAACGCTAGTAGTATTTACACTAAACTTATGTATCAGGCCGATTTTAAAATGACACTGATACTTTTGAATTTGTGAAAAGTATTCACGGTAGTAGTATACAGGGGCAAATTAAATTAGCTAGCGAAACTCCGAAGACATGATGAAAGGAAATCGTTGTATAAACATGATAAAACAAAAAAACTATTTATTTAGATGATGTCATTTATGAAGTTAATAGGAAAACTATCACAGCTAAATAGGCTCTACAAGTTAACGAGTAATAGCCGACCATCGGATAAGGAAGTTTCGTAAAAAATCCATAGAAAATAGCTTGGATGGCGTTTACACAATAACTTAGTCATGTTTTGTAAAATGTAAATGAATAAAAATTTTTAGGGGTTATAATAATAAATAAGAGGACCTCTGAGAAAATATGTTATGATGAAAACTACATGCTCTACTACTACTATAACTTGACGCTTTGATTGCAGAGAGAATCGAGCTGCACCTATGCGTGGGGGTATTGTTGGATCCCACAAATAAAAAGATTATGAAGTGAATTTGCTAATAGAGTGAATAGTTTATAGATATTTTTGGTTACAACGGCAAAAATAGTTTGTATTTTATAGGTATGGCATTTTTCGAAAACCTATGAATAATAAACTTTTTTCTAATAAAATTAATACTGTGTACCTACGCGTAAATAATCATCCCAAATACGGAACCTTTCACTGTGCGTGGTCCGACACGCACTTGGCCGGTTTTTTTATTTATCTTGATCTTCACTAGAATGTTCCTTTTTTAAGTGAAGCATATTTGGCTTCCGAGAGCGCTGGTGGTGCGGACACACCGACGAACGCGCCGGCTGCGCCCGAACCAAACATACCCGACGAACTGATCTGCAGCCTGTGTCGGGACTTACTCACTGACGCTGTCATGATACCATGTTGTGGCAACTCTTTCTGTGATGAATGTGAGTAGTACCTATCGTTCAAGCATGTATATCTATATTTCCTTTGTAAAAATTTAGACAGGTTTTTTTCTGAGTTACTTAAAAAAGAGCTAGGTAGATGAAACGTGATCCCGGTGTTTCTTTTTGTTTCGAAGACGATTTTTAGGTACTAGTTTACCATGATAACAATATATATTTTTTGTCCCTTTTAATTTCAGGTATACGAGGAGCACTGTTGGAATCAGAAGACCATGAATGTCCGGATTGTCGTGAAAAAGAAATAGCTCCAACAACATTAATTCCTAATAGGTATTTATTTGTAAACAAATCATACACAGTTTTGCTTCCTAGGAAGAGATAAAAGCATATCCCTTTCTCTATCTCATATAAACTGTATTATTTTTCATTAGCAAAAGATGTTGAGGATCATGATAGATACGGGAATGTCGAAGTATAAATAAAGAATATCCTCTATTGCCATGTTAAAACACAAATTATGTATCTCTAAACCATTAATATAAAAACAAAACTTGAGATATACACAATCTTCAGATAACTTTTAAGGCTTACAAAATCTATGGCGAGTTAAAAAAGAATTCCCTCTGCTGTATATGGTATTTATCGATCAAGAAATGCATTTATAATGTACGAGTAAAACACCCACGTGTCCATTTCAAATACTTTTTTTTTTACAACCGCGATCGTGCAATGTGTTTTTTTTATCAGTGAATAGGCTTTGTCACGAGATTTTTTTCTGTGCTAGTGTCAAGTCGCACTTTTGAGTTTTTAGGGAGAAAAAATAAAAACGAAAATCTGAAAAAAAAATATTACTCGGTATCCGGAGGTGATTTTCCAAAAATAAAAAATGGAAAATATGCGCCCAAAGATGCTCTATCAGATTATATTTATATAAAATAAATATCTTGGACAGTTACGTTTCAGAATTTATTTTAATTTTTTAAATGAAAATATACCTAAACTTCATGATTAAAAAAAAGTACATAAGTATTTGAAATGGACATGTGGGTGTTTTTTGGTCAAATTGAACTCTGTGCAAAGG
Organism: Amphipoea lucens; assembly: GCA_947508005.1. NCBI lineage: Eukaryota > Metazoa > Arthropoda > Insecta > Lepidoptera > Noctuidae > Amphipoea > Amphipoea lucens. The sequence goes on from OX382358.1 coordinate 12,288,869, forward strand.
CACTCATTTTGGTCATTGCCTTAATACAATACTTTTTTGAACCTTTATCTGTCGCTTGATCAGACGAATTACATATTGAAATACTAATTAGTTTTAAATCGATTAATTTATATTTTGAAAATTATACCATTTCTAAGATTTATCAAAATTATCCAGCAGACTGGGCAAAGTATGGGAAGTGCGAGACGGTTTTGATATTTGTGTATCGTAGATATGTGTGTTTGGGATACCTCATCTATACTCTTGTGCAATGGGGCATCAAAATGTGTATTTGGGAAAAATATACTTTTAGAATTAACATGGTTTTCCAGTTGCTACAACGGTTAATGTACCTAGCCTTACAACCCCGTATCAAAAACCTGTCCTGTACCTACAGGTATATATAATTAGTACGACTTAGATCAAAGTATCCATCAGTTATTTTGCATCATCGGGTATCTATCCGAAAGGACATCATTCATTTCGTATCTAAAAATTAAAGTGACGGCCAGAAAAAAACCCTCGGCTGCTATTTGAGATTGAAAAATTAAAAGTAAAAAACTTTTTAAAAACAAGCTTTTAGTTAAGGGGCTTACTAGAGCTAAACGCAAAAAAACGGTAGTTTTCGAAACAATAAAAGTATATGATCGCCTACAGTAAATAAAATCAGAAAAATATATGATATTCTTCAGGATTTATGCTAGATAGATAGTGTTTAGTGTGTGTGATAGTGTGTGAGAGCAGTGGTGGCCCAGTGGTATCAGCCGCGACTTACAAGTTGTAGGTCGTAGGTTCGAACCCCGACAGGCGCTTTACTTTGTGTAAATTATTTCATCACCACTGCTCTCAAAACGGTGAAGGAAAACATCGTAAGGAAACCGGCATGTCCTAGAACCAAAAATTCGAAGACATGTGACATCCACCAACCCGCACTGGGCCCGCGTGGTGGATTACGGCCCACTCCCTCTCACAGAGAGGAGGCCTGTGTCCCAGCAGTGGGAACGTTATAGGCTGATTATGTTAGATAGTGTTTTGAAAACACAATACAACTAATTTGGTACGATCGTAAAAAATCATGAAGATACCTCTAAAAAACTTTCTTTTTACAATAAAAACCATACTAATATACATACAATCATTCTGATTTTTTGTCAGAATATTCTACAAGTAACATACTAAAATGATAGTGTTTTATTTTTTTATTTAAAACAATAGTTTTTTTGTAAATCGAATATTCATAGTTCCGAACATAAAAAGTGCGCATGTGTGCGTGAACGCCCGTGTAGCGACAGTGCCGGCCGAGGCCTGATGCTATACGGACGTGTCGCTCTTTTCGCCGCACTATTTCCGTCAAAATTGTTATGTTTTTGTTATGTTTTATTCGTAAATTCATTGTTTATTATTATTTGCATTATCTTCTTTCCGTAAATATTTTTATTTCGTGTAAATATAAAATACTTTCAAGTTTGTTATGTATGGGTGCAAGGCGCGCGCCATCTATTGTACGGCGAGTCCCAACTCCCGAATAAACGAATGCGTTGCTAGCTAGCGGTCGTTTCACTTGTGTCGTACCTACGTAACAAAGTTAAAATAGCGTAATAATTTGTTATCAATTAGGTATCATTTGTAAATAAATGGGAAATATAGTGAAACATTCCGTTAGGAGGACCACAAAACGTTCATATAAAACAAAAGCCGAACATAATATGAACGAAAGTAAAAAGTATGAGCATTTTATTTTTAACTGAATATTTTTATTTTTGCAATAAAACTATGAATTTTGGAAACATCTAAGAAAGTGCAGTCATTACCTACGCATAAGTTAAGTATTTTCGACTTCACTTACAACTGTCACAGTGACGTATGTGGACGACGTGTAGATTTGTGTTCGAGAGTCCCGGGTTCGATTCCCAACGTAACGAAATCGAACTTTCTTTTTAAATTTTATTTAAATGTATTTTGAATTTTTAAATATATCTATTAAATATTTTTATAAATAACTAAAAAAAAGTCTACAAGAGAAAGAAAGTCGAAAATATCAACACGGAAGTTATTTCTAATGCGCAAGTACCTACTCGTTTTCTAAGCTATTACAAAAATAAAAAAAATTCTGACCTAATGTTTTTATTAACAGACCGCGACTTATTGATAATGGGCATAATGAAATAGGTAACAGATTCATCTGAAAATTGCGATGAAAATTATCAAAAGCAAGAGTTTAGATTTAAAATTGATTTTGTCTATACTTATCTACACTAATCTACATCTACACTAATATTATAAAGAGGAAATATTTGTATTTTTGTATGTTACGAATAAACGTAAAAACTACTGGACCGATTTCAAAAATTCTTTTGCCGTTATATTATTATATGTATTGCTAGAAAAAATTAGGGATCCTTAGAAATTCTACTAAAACCAACCCAAGGTGCAAAAAAAAAAAAATAAAATGTCTCATCGCATGCGCCGCCGAAAGTATTGATGATAGAACAAAAAAATGTTCTACAATATTATAGAACATATCAATATCTACAAAAAACTTCGCGAGACCATATGTCCAACTATTGTAGTTATGTCACTATAACTACTTTTTTACATTTTAAAAGTTGATAGAAATGCCGATCAAAATCAGACCATTAGTCCATCCAACAAAGAGATTGTAGAGTGCGTGAGCAAGGCCCTAAGCAATTACTTCAGAAAATTGTTCAGGGTACTTAGAGAGTTAACATACTAAAAGTCCTGACATCTAAGGGGTGAGGCGGAGTGGGGGGAGGGGGTTAAAGTTCCCATTTCTCAGTTTTTCGCTAATATCTTTTAAACGGTGCGTCATGGAGATAAGAAGTCTTCTACGCAATGAAAGCTTATAAAATTATGTACAACTTTTATCTTATACACTTTTTCACATTCCTACCTATTTTCGAACTACACATTCCGGAAAAGTGAAAATTGAAAAAAAACTACTTAAATTGAACACTACCTTTTGATACTACTTCCTTCACGTTATTTGGGGATAAAAAGTATCTTATATCTTAATTCAACTCAAACTATATCAATTTACTCAATTTTATCCAAATCTGTACAGCCGTTGGGATATCAAAACTTTTATCTACACTTGTCTTATACACTTTTTCCAAATTTTCACCAGTGTTCGAATATCGTGCTCCGAAGAAAGTGAAAATGGAGTTCATTTAGTGTGATGTGACAAGCATTACCGAATGTTAAATATGAGCTAGTATATAAATTAGGTATTTTATTGATAACATAAGCTGGGAGTACCTCCAAGCGGTGAAGGCGGTAACAGTTTGAGATCTCGTTTTCTACCAGTGGTAATGGAGCAGAAGCGGGTCGTCACTTTTCATTCCATATTTCCTGTCCTTTGGTTCGTTGCCAAACACCAGGATATGTCCCTGCCAGAATGGAAAGGGTACATGACGACCATAACAACAGGGGATTACAGTGAAAAAACTAGCGTGATTACCCTTCCAATCATCAATGCGCCACCTTCGAACTATGACACCATCTATACGGCTTTACACTATGCCTGCGAGTTGACCCAAGTAACTGACAAGGATGACCAAAGCAACCACCTAAAAGTAATAATAACCTTTGACCAGCCACTGTACTGGAAAGCGCGGGAAATAGTCGCTGCTGCACCTCTTGACTCTAAGATATCGAACTGTGTAGTGCGCCTCGGAGGGTTTCATTTGCTGATGTCCTTTTTGGGCGGCATAGGTTACTTCATGGCTGGAAGTGGCGTGTCTGTTGACGTTGACGATGATGAAGACGACGTAGAGCCTCTTCAGCAAGTACCATCTACTGAGGATGAGGGAGCCTTGGAAAAAGAACCATTGTCAGGACCCTCACAGCCTACACGAATTAAAAGATAAAAGATAATATGTATCAAAGATACAAGTTTTGATTACACTAGTTTACAAAAAAAAACTTTTTGTCGAACGCAAAGATTACATTAATTGTTTTTGATACATTACTACCCTACATAAATAAATTTAGTATTCATAAATTTCTATCACGTCAAACTTTTTAGTTAAACATTAAAACATTTTACGACTACCCGCGCATAAGTTGGATTGTGTAAAAAGTGAAATAATTTGTTAAAAAGTGTCTTAATAATAATTTTGTGTTCTAAAATGTCATCGAGGGTTTGTAAAACTAATCCAGACCATTTTTGTTACATTTGTGGCAAGATTGTGTTGTCAAAAGACAGAAGAAACATCACGGACTCAGTGAAAAGAGCTTATTTTCATTATTTTGGTTTTTCGATTGGAAACCTGGACAAACCATGGGTCCCTCATGTAGTTTGTGTGAGCTGTCAAAGCATTTTAACCAACTGGGAAGCAGGCAAAAATAAATATTTGCAGTTTGGAGTACCAATGATGTGGAGAATGCCAACAAATCACCATACAGATTGCTATTTTTGTTTAACAAAATCATTTGGTTTCAACCGCAAAAACAAAAGTAAGGTTCGATATCCTGAAGTTTCTTCTGTGACAATGCCTATTTTACACACTGATGGCATTCCATTCCCATCACCACCAGGCTCATCTTCTGGTGTAACTGAAGAAAGCAGGCTAATAAGTCAGAGTGACTTGCAGATTGAAAACACCAAAGAGGAGATCAGTTCTGATGAAGACGAGACTGACAACAAGGAACCACAACTTATAACACAGTCAAGGTTGAATGACCTTGTACGAGACCTACAACTGTCAAAGAGCAAAGCAGAGTTATTAGGTTCACGATTACAGCAATGGAATTTGTTAGCATCTGAGACTAGAGTCAGTATTTATCGCAGCAGAAGTGAACGTTTCTCAAAATATTTTCAGCGGCATGATGAATTTGTGTACTGTTCGGACATTAATGGCTTATTCGTGTGTATGGAACAGGTCTATGATTCCAACGAATGGCGTTTATTTATTGATTCATCCAAAGCAAGTTTGAAAGCTGTGCTTCTACATAACGGAAATCTCAAACCGTCTATTCCTATTGGCCACGCTGTAAATACAAAGGAATCTTACGAAACGATGTCAACGTTAATCAAACTTATAAAGTATCATGAGCATAACTGGAAAGTATGTGGCGATTTAAAAGTGGTAGGCTTACTCTTAGGTATGCAAAGCGGTTACACTAAGCATTGTTGCTTTTTGTGTCTTTGGGACTCGAGAGCAAAGGATCAACATTATGTTGTGAAGGAATGGCCTAAAAGATACGAATATTTGCCAGGTACCAAGAATATAAAATACAATCCGTTAATTAATCCGAATAATGTTATTTTGCCACCCCTCCACATCAAACTAGGTTTGATAAAAAATTTCATTAAAGCCCTTGACAAGAATGGTCCTGCTTTTACATACTTAAAAGCTATTTTTCCTGCTCTTTCTGAAGCAAAATTGAAGGAAGGCATCTTCATAGGCCCTCAAATACGAAAATTGTTAAAGGACGATACATTTTCGTCACATTTGACTCAAATTGAAAATGCTGCCTGGATATCTTTTAAAACAGTGGTTCAGAAATTCCTCGGAAATAAGAAAAGTGTTAACTACGAAAGTATTGTTGCTGAATTATTACAGAATTACCAAAAAATGGGAGTAAACATGTCTTTAAAAATACATTTTCTTCACTCGCACCTAGATTTCTTCCCTGAAAACCTAGGGCAATTTAGTGATGAACATGGTGAACGTTTTCACCAGGATCTGAAAATGTTTGAAGAAAGATACCAAGGATACTGGGACCAAAACATGTTGGCAGACTATTGCTGGTCAATTATAAGGGAAACTGAGCAGTCTGATTACAAAAAAAAGGCGAAAATAAGTCACTTTTAATTTTTTTGTCGACAATTCTCTATAGAAGTGAAGTATTTTTGTAAATTTCAATTTTATTAAATATTTTTGAAACTAGACGTGCTACATTTTTTTAAGTCACAGATTCGTAACCAGCATAAAAAATTCTATTTAGGCACATGTATCTCATCTCTGCGTTTTTTTTCTTGTAAACTAGTGTTACTCAACTGCTGAACCGATTTGGATGAAATTCGTTATGATTAAAGATTTGGATTTTTAGGCTACTTTTATCCTGAAATAACGCAAACAAAGTAGCAGGCAACAGGTAGAGATTCATAAAAGTAGTTTTTTCGAAAATTTTCACTATTTTAGAATGTATATGTAAAAATGGGTAGTAATCCGAAAGAGTGTATAAGACTACAGTTGTAGGAAATTTTATAAGCTTTCATTGCCCAGAAAACTTCTTTTCTCTAAAACATACCGTTTTAAAGATATTAGCGAAAAACTGAAAAATGGGAACTTTAACCCCCTCCCCCCACTCCGCCTCACCCCCTAGATGTCAGGACTTTTAGTATGTTAACTCTCTAAGCACCCTGAACAATTTTCTGAAGTAATTGCTTAGGGCCTTGCTCACGCACTCTACAACCCCTTATGGGTGATTTATTGGATGGACTACATGTTATCCATACCTTTGTTTTCATTATTATCCAAATAAATTATTTTGTATTCAAGACTGTATCAATACCTGTTGATAACTTTTTGAATTATTGAAATCGGACATTCCATTCAAAAGATATTACGAAATTAAAAATGTCAAAATAAACAAAAAATACACGCCGACATACCCGAGCAGCAGCGCAGCGATAAAATTCTCGTGTCAAAGTGTTGGTAACAAAACTCCTCCGAAACGGCTTGACCGATTCTTATGAAATTTTGTGTGTATATTCAGCCTACTGAATATACACACAAAATTTCATAAGAAAATAGTTTACGTCCTATACTCAGACCTATCTGAGTATAGGACGTAAACTATTTTTATTTTAAAACTATTGATCGTGTAGGGTAGGGGTAAGGTAGGAGTAGGGTAGGGGTACAGTTGGAGTAAGGGTGATGATGATGATGATGGAGTATGGGTAGGAGTAGAGTAGAGGAGTAGGGTAGGGGTACGGTAGGAGTAGGGTCGGGGTAGGGTAGGAGTAGGGTAGGGGATCGGTAGGAGTATGGTCGGTAGGAGTAGGGCAGGGGTACGGTAGGAATAGGGTAGGAGTAGAGTAGGAGTATCTGAGTAAGGTAGGAGTAGGGGTAAGGTAGGGGTACGGTAGGAGTAGGGTAGGAATACGGCAGGGGTATGGTAGGAGTAAGGTAGGAGAGGGGTACGGTAGGAGTAGGGTATGAGTAAGGAAGGGGTAAGGGTCCCTAATTTTTTCTAGCAATAAATATAACCTATGTTACTCAGTGATAAAGTAGCTTTCTAACGACAAAAGAATTTTTGAAATCGGTCCAGTAGTTTTTACGTTTATTCGTAACATACAAAAATACAAATCTTTCCTCTTTATAATATTAGTGTAGATGTAGATTAGTGTAGATAAGTATAGACAAAATCAATTTTAAATCTAAACTCTTGCTTTTGATAATTTTCATCGCAATTTTCAGATGAATCTGTTACCTATTTCATTATGCCCATTATCAATAAGTCGCGGTCTGTTAATAAAAACATTAGGTCAGAATTTTTTTATTTTTATAATAGCTTAGAAAACGTGTAGGTAGGTACTTGCGCATTAGAAATAACTTCCGTGTTGATATTGTCGACTTTCTTGCTTCTGTATACTTTTTTTTTGTTATTTATAAAAATATTTAATAAATATATTTAAAAATTCAAAATACATTTAAATAAAATTTAAAAAGAAAACTCGATTTCGTAACCTTCGGAATCGAACCCGGGGACACTCGAATACAAATCTACACGTCGTCCACACACGTCAGTGTGACAGTTGTGCATCAAGTTGAAAATACATAACTTATGCGTAATGACTGCACTTTCTTAGATGTTTCCAAAATTCATAGTTTCAAAAAAAAAAAACACTGCAAAGTTATAAATAACTGAAGTCGGTGTCGCTGGTTCCGCATTTTTGTTTTTTGACACCAACTTCCGAAATTATAGTTATTTATCACGTTGTAGTGTTTTTTTTGAAGTCGGTTGTTTTTTTTAAAGTTTTTTTTTCTTTTTAATTGTACCTACATACTACATAAGAATAATTACCTAATGTATTATATACTAAAACCTTCCTGGAAGTATGATCACATTAGTGAAAGAATGATCAAAATTGGTTCATCAGTTTTTGAGAAAATGTTCAAATATATATACAAACATACATACATACATAAAATACATAACTACATACATACGGGTCGAATACACCACCTCCTTTTTTGAAGTCGGTTAAAAATGTTTTAAATTTCATTGAATCAATTTTATTTCAAAATCACCCACATCCTTATTTTATTCAAGTCATTCAAAAGAAATAAAAATAATATTGTTGTCACACGTAACTACATAATTAATTATTGTTTGTTAGATCTTGAACTTATTTGCGCATCGTTTCCGCGCCATCTATTAGAATACTAGGGCGTAATCTCACAAAACCGTTACTTCTAAATCTCATGTATGCTTTATGTCATAATTGTGATGGGCGTCGTCGTCAGACGGCGTTTGCGTCGATTCTGTACATGTGTGCTTGCGTTTTTCAAGGACACTTAGGTCTACTAAGCCCCTTAAATCCACTAAAAAGACTAAAATACACTTTTCTTTAAAACTTTTTACTATCAACTTATAACGTCATTAAGTACACAATTTACATGATATAAAAGCTTGTCGCGACATTTAAGTACCTACTCGTATTTACTTAGTTTGAAAATTTAAAAAATTAAAATCAATCAGATCAAGTTATTTAATTTGCTTGTTTATCTACACAGGTAAATCTCGCGACAAGCTTTTATCACAGAATACTTAAAGTACTACGTACAGAAAGGCCACTCCCTTCCCCGCACTAACATCAGTTACCGCACCTCACCCCGCACTTCGGCGTATTCGTCGAAGTTCTTTAACAATGGCGCTCGCAAACACAAGAACCGCAGCGCTGTACCTACCTACTGCTGACACGAACACATTATTTTTTTAAGTTTTATATTTTGTGTTAATCACGATGGTTGTATATTGTGCATTATTTGGATGCTTATCTTCATCGAGGAACGATAAAGACAGGAGTTTCTTTCGGTTCCCGAAACATGAAAGAATGTAAGGAACAGCAACTCAAATATCCTTTAACCCCATAAAAAATAAAAGCTAGTATATTACAGACAAACAAGTTAAGCCAGTGTTGTGATAATTTATTTTCATAATTTTCTCTATTATTCATTTATTTTCCAAGTTTTCTTCGTTTTAGAACAATTAAAACTTCCGTAATATTAACATACCAACTATGAAATTATTGATCTCTCTCTTTATTGTCTTAGTTATGTCTCTTTCTTTCACGTTCTATTCGTTCTTCGACTTGAAAAGTAGTACAATAGAAATGTAATTAATTAGATTTCTGTGAGTAGTGTCGCGGCGCGCGGCGCCCCATTGTTGCATACGTTCGGGCAGCGCCGCCGCCTACGCACTACTGCCAGCCAGCCCTACTAGATTTCACGCACACATTTACACGTATACAAACGTCATTTGGTAATGTAGTGGTAGTAGGTAATTATTTTGCGAGCGTTGTATGGAGTGTCCGGGGTGTGCTTTTATATCATATACATTGTGTACTTAATGACGTTATAAGTTGGTCTTACATACTGAGTTTCGAGTTAACCGGACCGCGCGTTAAAATTTTTCCACACAGACTTTTCCACATAAACTTTTCAAAACGGTAGTTTTGAGAAACTAATAATGATAAACTTTATTACTTGCAAGTATTACAAACAAAATCCCCCCTTTTCACCCCATTTAACACAAAAAAAAAAACTACCACTAAAAAACTACTACAAAAAAACAACTAAAAATACTAAACTAACTAAACTATTATAAATACTTTTTCTATCTTTCTTTCTTTCTTTAAGGTTGAATTTCCGAAAATCCTTACTTAGTAGATAGGTACCTACTTTTCACAAAGAACACGCGCTCCAAATTTCATGTCTCTAGGACCAGCGCGAGCGGTTTTGGCTGTGCGTTGATTTATCCGTCAGTCAGGACTTTGACTTTTATATAATACAAATTAAAACTTGGTATTTTTTAAATGTTATGCTTGAACCACTTTCATAAAAACTTTTTAGCAAAAAAAAGAAACCGCCGAAAAAACTGAAAAGCAAAAAATAAAAATCTTTTTATATTTAGCCTTAATAAAGTAATGTATGTATACCTAAGTAATTTTAAACAAGCAAATTAATTAATTACGTAAAGCGATCGGTGACCGAGTAAATCTAACGGTTAATGTCAGCGAGACAGTAACCCGAAGGGCACCCACGTGAGGGCACTCGTCGTTGCGAGTGGTCGTGCGGAGAGCGCATTTTTTGGAATGTTAAATGTTTATCGCTGGAGATTTCACATTGCATTGTTGATTTGATTTGGTAATCTCTTTAAATTTAACGTAATTTAGTGATCTTTGTTCATTGATTATTTGGCGCCGACTCAAAATTACTTAGGTTAAATAAAAAAGGTGTATTATTTTTTGCTTTTCAGTTTTTTCGGAGGTTTAATTTTTTTGTTAAAAAGTTTTTTGTGTAGGTAACTATTTCCAAGAGATTTAATGATTATAATTCCGTGGATTTTCTTTTCCAAATTTATATAGGACCAACTTCGGGTATACCCTTCCAATAAAAAAAGAATGATCAAAATCGGAATATTCTGTAAAAGTTACGCGTGGTCATACATTACAACCAGTGAGAGAACAATTAATCATCCCCTGTTTTCCTACCCTTAGGGTTGGAATTTTTTTTCCAAATTTATATGGGACCAACTTCGGGGTAGGTATACCCTTTCCAATTAAAAAAAATCGGAGTACACTGTAAAAAGTTATGCGTGATCATGCATAAAAAAAAAATGTACGCGTCGACTTGAGAACCGCCTCCGTTTTTTCGTCGATTAAAAATATGATTTTTGGTATTTTCAATCTCAAATAGCAGCTGGAGGGTTAATTGTTGACTTTCGCTGTAATAGTAAAAAATGCTACTTCCCATAAGAAAATTGTACTTTTTTTTCTGGCTGGCACTTTAATTTTTGGGTACTTATAAAATGTCCGACACTTGAATGATGTCCTTTGACATATTAATTAATATTACCTATTTGCGGTAGCAAAATAATGAATATTGATTAAATTAATGATTAATAAGATTTATTACCTTAGTTTCATTTGTTGGCTTTATTGTATTAATGTAAATTTTTTTTAGGTTTTTAAGGAATTCTGTTTCGTCTTTCCGTAATCAAACGGGCTATAGTCGACGAATGCCTCATCGTCCTGCCGCGGCCCCCATTCAACAACACCCGCCTATCATAGGTAATTGTATTTTATTTATCTATGTTATTTTAAAGTGATGCATTTATTATTTACTAGCAATCCGCCTCTGCTTCGCAAGGTTTTTAAGACTTGACAAAACATCGAGATTTCTTTATTTATTATATGTAAGTTTAAACTCGATGTACTATACACATAAACCTTCCAAAATCAATTCTCTAAATGATAGTGAAAACCGCATCAACATCCGTTGCGAAGTTTAAACTAACAACGCGGTTACACAGACATACACGAAAGGCGACTTTAATTTAAAATAAATATAAATTACTAAGCATTTTTATTGTGCTTAAAGATACTTCATTGTTTTTAGAACCTCCTCCAATTGCACAAGTCCTACCAGCGCCGAGCGGTCCAGTGCAGCCTGGCTCAAGTAGTGGTGGTTAGTATTCTTTATTTATTTATGGTTAAATTTTTTTATGCACTAATTTAGACCTGACAGAGCAGTGGAGTCAATAATTAAAAAATAACTAATATCTTTAAAGTGTGAGAAATGACTCCTAGTGCATGTTCATGTTTATTTTAAATAATAACGTGTTTTTTTATCTTGAACTAGCAACCATCTGCCTCCGCTACGCACGAGTGTTTAGACGAGACGGCCGCCGATGTGACGTTGACGTGGTCTTTTGGCACCATATTTAATATTATTAATGCTCAATAAATACATTACGAATTACAGAATATCAACCGAATAGTCACAGTCACCCTCGAGTAATTATTAATCACAATCACAGTTCAATCACTTATTTAATCCCTAGTCATTAAATCTTCCGATTTTCAAAATGTTCGAACCCGAACGCACAAATTACACCGTCTTTTCAAGGTAATTTGTAACTAGATAGAGGTCGCCATTAGCGGCCATGATAAGTTTTAATTTATTAAAAGATATGATTATTCTGTTTCTAAAATAATCAACGGTATCAACGTCTGTTGAATAAAATTAATTTTTGACATGACCCCACAAGAAGAAATGCAACGGCGTGAGGTCCGGTGACCTGGCTGGTCAACGCGTTGGTTCATAACGGCCAATCTACTGCTGTCCGAACATTTGAGACAAACGCTCTCTGGCAGACACCACTGAATGAGCTGGTGCTCCGTCAAATTGGTACCACATCCGGCTGTGTATCTACGTCTAACGAAAGCTCGTCCGTGTACTCTGAAACGGGTTTATTGAGGAGTTCTAAAAACTTTACACCATTCAAATTGCCATCAATAAAAACCGGAACAATTATGGTACATATTCCTATGTAAGGGGTGTAAGGGGGAACACATAACAACCGGACTCCTCAAACGTCAACCTCACCTGCGCGCGGTACACCCTGCCACTGACAGACGAGGCGCTGGCGACCGACCGATGGCGGTATAACCATCCCACAAGCTAACCTAAATCCTCCAGAACGATGACGGGCAGCAGCGTCATCGTTGCGAAAGGCTTGGCTCTGCGGTCACCAACCCGCATGCCCAGCGTGGTGACTACGGGCATTAAACCTCCCACATGAAAAAAGTGCCAAAACAACGGCCCCCAGTTCCCGGTGGTCCCGCTGTTCCTGGTCAAGGTAGCGGTCACGGTAACGGCGGGACGGGGGGTGCGAAGAATCCCCGGGTTACGGCAGGCTACCAACGACGACTATATATGGCTACGTATAATGGACGTTCGATGAGACTGGACCATCACCTTGCCGAACTTGAGGTAGAGTTAGGTCGCATTAACTGGCATATACTGGGGTTATCTGAAGTCCGAAGACAGGGGGAGGACACGATAACTCTGGAGTTAGGCCACCTATTCTACTTCCGCGAAGGTGATCACCTCTCCCAAGGCGGGGTTGACTTTCTAGTCAACAAGGAACTCACTAGCAGCGTTGTGGAAATCAGTAGTGTGTCAACACGGGTAGCGTACCTTGTACTGAAACTCACTGACAGGTACTACCTGAAAGTGATACAGGTATATGCGCCGACTTCGACTTGCTCTGACGAAACAGCCAAGGCCATGTACGAGGATATTGCCAAGGCAATGCACAGTACGACAAAGGCCCACTACAACGTTGTTATGGGGGACTTCAATGCCAAAGTGGGATTACAAGGACGCGGTGAATCTAAGGTCGGACCGTTCGGTTTGGGACGCAGGAATCACAGGGTGCAAATGTTGGTCAACTTTTTGGAGTCGTTTTTCGAAAAGAAACCCCAAAAGGAAGTGGACCTGGCAAAGCCCCGATAACGTGACAAGGAACGAGATAGACTTCATCATGACGGATCGGAAGCATATATTTAGAGATGTCTCCGTGATTAGTAGGTTTAATACCGGAAGCGATCACAGGCTTGTCCGAGGCACTTTGAATATCAATTTCAGAGCTGAGGGACTCCGCATGATGAGGCCTACACTCCGACTTACGCAGCTCCAAGCCGCTCTAGGATCCGAAAAGTTCCAACTGGAACTTCAAAATCGATTCGCCCTGTTGGAAACCACAGGCAATATTGACGAGAAAGCTGACGAGGTGGTCAAAGCACTACGCGACGTGTCCCGCAGGTTTTTCCCGTCGCAGCGAAAAAGTAAGGTGTCTAAACTTTCCTCGGAAACTCTCGGACTTATGAGGGAAAGACGAGAGTTGCCATCTATGCAGCCGTCTTCGTCAGATAAGAGGGCCTTAAACCTAAAAATTAGGAAGCTGACGCGACGAGACCTTCGGTGCTCCAGCACCCGTGACATTAAGGACGCGATTGAGCAGAACCGAGGGTCGAAAGTGTTCGCTCAGCAATTAGGGAGGTCCCATCTGACCAAACTAAGAACTGCGGATGGCAGAATCGTGACTTCGAAGTCCGAGATACTCGAGGAAGTCGAGGATTTTTATGGGCACCTATACTCAACACGGACGATGAAACCAGCGGGGCATAGTGCAGATGACCATCGAGCCGAATTAACGCGCCACTACACGGAGGACATCCCGGATATCGACCAATGAGAGATTAGGGCGGCTCTCGAGCAGTTAAAGAACAACAAGGCACCTGGGGATGACGGAATAACGACAGAGCTCCTTAAAGCGGGCGGGGCTCCAGTCCTGAAGGAGCTAGAGAGTCTCTTTAATTCCGTTATCCAAGAGGGTACAACGCCCGAGGCGTGGAGCAGAGGTGCGGTGGTTCTGTTCTTCAAAAAAGGTGACATATCCTTACTGAAGAACTATAGACCCATCTCACTTCTGAGCCACGTATACAAGCTGTTCTCGAGGGTCGTCACGAACCGTCTCGCCAGGAGACTTGACGAGTTCCAGCCGCCAGAACAAGCCGGTTTTCGGAAAGGCTTCAGTACCGTAGACCACATCCATACTGTTCGACAAATTGTACAGAAGACCGAGGAGTACAATCAGCCGCTGTGTATGGCATTTGTGGACTACGAGAAAGCCTTCGACTCCATCGAAATATGGGCAGTTCTGGCCTCTCTGCAACGATGTCGAATTGACTGGCGCTACATCGAAGTGCTGAGATGTTTGTATGACGCTGCAACGATGACTGTCCAGATCCAGAATCAGAAAACCAGCCCCATCCAACTGCTCAGGGGGGTGAGACAGGGGGAAGTAATATCCCCTAAATTGTTTACCAACGCGTTGGAAGACGTTTTCAAGACGCTGGACTGGACTGGACAGGGTATCAACATTAACGGCGAGTACATCTCCCATCTTCGATTTGCCGATGACATCGTCATAATGGCAGAGATGTTGGAACAGCTAGACCAAATGCTGCACAGCCTAAATGGAGCCTCCCGGCGTGTTGGCCTCGGCATGAATTTGGACAAGACGAAAGTCATGTACAATTCGCACGTCTTGCAGAGTCCAATCCACATCGAAGGGTCGCTTCTCGAAGTTGTGAAGGAGTATGTCTACCTAGGGCAAGTCATTCAGCTCGGTAGACACAACTTTGAGAAGGAAGCTGACAGAAGGATCCAGTTGGGTTGGGCAGCATTTGGAAAACTCCGTCAAGTCTTCTCGTCGCCTATCCCGCAGTGTTTGAAGACTAAGGTCTTCAACCAGTGCGTCCTGCCCGTCATGACATACGGTGCTGAAACGTGGACACTGACGGTCGGGCTGGTCCACAAATTCAAGGTCGCTCAGCGCGCTATGGAGCGAGCTATGCTCGGAGTCTCTTTGAAGGATAAAATCAGGAATGAAATTATCCGGAAAAGAACCGGAGTTACCGACATAGCTTGCAGAGTAAGCAAACTGAAGTGGCAGTGGGCTGGCCATGTCTGTCGAAGGACTGATGGCCGGTGGAGCAGTGGAGTCCTGGAGTGGAGACCGCGTACTGGCAAGCGCAGTGTAGGACGGCCCCCCGCTAGATGGACGGACGACCTAAAGAAGGTGGCTGGGGTCGACTGGATGCGGAAGGCGGAGGACAGGGTGCTGTGGCGCAGTCTGGGAAAGGCCTATGTCCAGCAGTGGACTGCGATAGGCTGAGTTGATTGATTGATTGATTCCTATGTATGCCTGTCCACACATTGACAGCAAATCTGTACTGAGCCCTGATTCACAACCATACGACAGGCTATCGTATCGAAAACCTGACATTTCGATAACCTGATTTGACTTGCCCTCAACAGCAAATAGCTGTTGGAAGAATAGCGGGCGTCTATTTGATTTAAACTGACAAAATTTTCGGGTTTTGGACTTGTGAACAGCGTTTAGAAGACTCCTACGATAACAACGATTAATGTTCGATACGATACGGAAGCGTATCGAGTGTTTGTGAATAGCTATGCTGGTGCGAAGTCTCCCGTCCTAGATGCGGGTTCACGCGGCTCCAGTACCGAAGATTCTGTCGGTTCCATATACCGTTCCTTGTGAATGTAATTTCGTCAGTCCACATCACATTGTACAGGATGTCGGGGTTCTCTAAATTATTTGTTTCTATCCAGCGACTGAAGATTTCTAGAGCTGGCTTGTTTTTATTAACAACGCCTGTACTTTCTTGTACTTATAGGGCTTCCGTTTGTCGCGTTTTAAAACTTTATGTATTGTTCCATGATTTACACCAAAATTTCTGGCTGCTCTACGCAGACTAGATGTTGGGTTGTGTTCAAAATAATTTAAAATTCGTTCGTCTCGGGTTACTGTTACTACTGGTGTAGCACTATCCAAATGCGGGATTAAGGGTACATTTTCCCGTATCCTCTGGACAGCTTGAACAATAGTGCGGCCATCAGTAGGACACACACGGGTGTTCCCATACCTCTCTCGGTATGTTTTTATTGTTAAAGAGGCATTTCCGTGACATTCCCCATAAATTAAAATCATATGGGTGTACTCCGAAGCTATGTAACTAAAATGAGGCACTGTTATTAAAAAAAAAAAAGATTAGATTACACACAATGTATACTTACTAAGCATCGAATTTCAATTCACTGAACAATTTAACTAGGTACCAATTACTACGTTACGTGTCCTGTCACTATAAAAATAAAGCGTCCAATTTCGCACAATACATTTTACGATAGGTAATCACTATTTCATAAACACACGAGCGGCGGGTGCTCAAAGAAACGAAACTGGAATACGTGCGCTTGCGATGCAAAGCAATGACGCGTCTGACGTCATAGGATCGCGGCGACACACTGACCCACAGCTGCACCAAGTTATTGAAGTAGCGAGCTGAACATGTTGTGATTATACAGATTACTGCAGATGTCTTTAACCTGTCGGTGTTGGCCTATTAACAGATACATTATGTAGAAAATGTTAAAAATTAAAAACAATGTCCAGTGACTAGTCCGCGCGGAACTAGTTGGTCGCTGAGGTGGGGACAGGGGTGAGGCGGCGGTTCGCAACGCACATACTGAGTAATGCGCCCCCGCCCGTCCGTCCCGCCGCTCACATAGATACCTAAGGCGCGGCCAACTAGTTCCGCGCGGACTATAAACTATTGGATATATTTCATTGCATTTTTGTATGCAGACTGGGAACGTCATTAGGTATACGAAGTTTAATTTATTGTTGTAAGTATTGTCATCTCCACTTTGTATAATTACGTGGTTTCCATATACTGTATATAGCTGTGATATGATGCTGATCAATTCGGAATATATGTTAAGACTAGTAGAGCCCCGCGGTTTCACCCGCATAAGTGTCGATCCCGTGGGAATATTTTATTTTATTAGGGAAAATAAACGGTTACACATTATAATGTATGGTATAGAACTTAAGACTAAAATGGGAGTATAAATGTATAACCAACAACATTTTCCACAAATATTAAAAAGTTAAACAGAGAGAGTATGGTAAAATACTTAAAAAAAATAAACTAAACTGAAACATACACTATACAGGTAAAAATAATAAAAGGAGAAAGAAGATATAATTGAATATTTAAAATTGAAATTTTGATTTTAGGCTTGTTATGTACTTAATTCTGCTATCATCATCATCATCATCAGCCTATAATGTTCCCACTGCTGGGACACAGGCCTCCTCTCTGTGAGAGGGAGCGGGCCGTAATTTACCACGCGGGCCCAGTGCGGGTTGGTAGATGTCACATGTCTTCGAATTTTTGGTTCTAGGACATGCCGGTTTCCTCACGATGTTTTCCTTCACCGTTTTGAGAGCAGTGGTGATGAAATAATTTACACAAAGTAAAGCGCCTGTCTGGGTTCGAACCTACGACCTACAACTCGTAAGTCGCGGCCGATACCACTGGGCCACCACTGCTCTAATTCTGCTATGATTTTAAATACAATACTTCTAAATTTTCCAGCAGAAACGGCAAAGAACTCGATATCCCGGAAAATCTTATTGAACTGAGTAGTAAGACGCCGTAGAGGTGCTCGCGATCCTGCGTTTGATCGACAAGAGGTTACGGCAAATAGCGGTCGTGCGCGCATACCTCGACATATACAATAAGTTATGTAGTACCACAGAATGCTTAAAGTACTACGTACAGAAAGGAAACTCCCTTCCCCGCACTAACATCAGTTACCGCACCTCACCCCGCGCTTCGGCGTATTCGTCGCAGTTCTTTAACAAGAGCGCTCGCAAACACAAGTACCTCACGCACACATTCATACGTATACAAACGTCATTTTTTAATGTAGTAGTAGTAGGTAATTATTTTGCGAGCGTTGTATGGAGTGTCCGGGGTGTGGTAGTACCCAGAACTACGGTTCTGGGTACTACATAACTTATTGTATTGCTTATATCTATACAATTATCCACTGCTCTCAAAACGGTGAAGGAAAACATCGTGAGGAAACCGGCATGTCCTAGAACCAAAAATTCAAAGACATGTGACATCTACCAACCCGCACTGGGCCCGCGTGGTAGATTACGGCCCACTCCCTCTCACAGAGAGGATGCCTGTGTCCCAGCAGTGGGAACATTATAGGCTGATGATGATGATACAATTATATGAATTGTTACATAAATCAAACGGAAACGTCGAATCCAACATTATACGTCTAGATTTAAGGTTTTGAACTTTAAATTTATTCAGTAAGTCACTGTAAGATGCATACGTATGAAAACAACGGAAATGCATGGCCTTTAAAAATTTGCGTTGTACTTTTTCTATCATATTAGAACATTTTTCATAGAAGGGATTCCACACCGGGACCGCGTACTCCAACTGAGACCTGACCAAGGTTTTATATAGGTTTAAATAAGTACCAGGGCGTTTAAATTCCTGAGCCGATCCACAAAACCGTACATACGAAAAGCATTGTTCACATTTTTAGCAACATGAGCATCAAGATGGAGTTTATCATCTAACAAAATACCTAGATCACGAACCACTGTTTCTCTGGCTAGATCTATATTGTTCAATGAATATCTATATTTTATTATAGGGCTTTTAAATTCCTGAGCCGATCTCATCACAAAACCGTACATACGAAAAGCATTGTTCACATTTTAGCAACATGAGCATCAAGATGGAGTTTATCATCTAACAAAATACCAAGATCACGAACCACTGTTTCTCTTGCTAGATCTATATTGTTCAATGAATATCTATATTTAATTACGTTTTTATTTTTGGTAAAACTAATGCAATGGCATTTGGATATGCTCAATTTAAGTTTGTTTTTTACACAATATGCAGAGAATCTATTTAAATCTTCCTGCAAAAGTAAACAGTCACGTAAATTAACAATCGACCTAAACATTTTTAGATCGTCTGCATATAGTAATACTTTAGAATTTTGAAAACACGTACCTTTATCATTAATAAACAAAAGAGGACCCAGTATAGAGCCCTGAGGAACACCGGAAGTAACATTTAAGGTCGCAGAATTAAAGCAGTTTATAACAACTTTCTGAGATCTGTTAAGAACGTAAGAAGAGAACCATCTCAATAGGTTTCTACGTATTCCATTAAAGGCAATTTTACGCAACAGCAATTGATGGTTCACTTTGTCAAAAGCTTTTTGGAAGTCCGTGTATATACACACATCAAAAGTGTCTAGGGATCAACATATATTTTTGCAATAACTTTTCTCCTGATTGATATTAATTAAAATTTTCTTTAAGGATTCATCAAATAAAGTGTTTTCGTTTGTCACAGTAACGATAAACCAAGTCACCTTTGCATTAATAAAGAAATTTGCCATTTTCCTAATAAAGGGATTTTTGACATTTGAACCACTAACACAAAAGTTCGAAAAAAAGACTGAAATAACAGTTTTCTTTAAAATTTTATTGGGTAACTTAAACAATTAATAATCCGTGTTTCTACCGCGAACACTAACAACACAAGAACATCGGTTTGGCCTACTCAAAACGAGTTCATCCAAATCACGCTGTGGAATGGCCGCCCATGTTCGTTGCAACAACAAAAAAAGGTCTTCTTGCGACTGGATACCCTCCATATTCGGCAGAGCTCTTCTCTGTAGCATATCCCATGCATGCTCAATCGGGTTCAAGTCTGGCGACTGAGCAGGCCAGGGCAGGACATTGATGTTAGCTGCGGCGAGAGTCTGTCTTACAACTCTTGCGGTGTGCGGTCGTGCATTATCATGCATTAACTGAAATAAGGGACCGATTTGCACTTGTAGAGGAACGATGACGTCTGATACAATCGTCTCAGCATAAATTTGAGCGTTGAGGTTGCCTCTGATCCAAATCAACTCAGTTCTTCCGCCGATCCAAATACCCGCCCATACCATGATGGTTCCACCACTATAAGGATGGACTTCCTGGCAGGATTTTAATCGCTGTTGGCGTCCAGGGGTTCTCCAGTGTCGTATACGTCTTGTATCCGGTCTCATACCAAAACGAGACTCATCAGAAAAGCACACGAAACGCCATTGTTCTTCTGCCCAATTTCTGTGTTCAAGAGCCCATTGATATCGAATCCTACGATTGTGCATTGCTATAGGTGGTACCCGTAGCGGTCTTCGGGAATGAAGGTTCACTTCATGCAAGCGGTTTCTGACTGTTTGGTCGCTAATTAAGTTCCCTGAAGAGTGATGAAGCCTCACGGCTAACATCATGGCGGTTATTGTTGGAGCTCTTCGAGTTAAGATTTGAATGTATCGGTCTTGTCTCCGTGTGGTGCAGCGATACCGTCCTCCATGGCGCTCAGCCACGGTACCAGTGCTTCGGTAACGTGTCCAAAGTCGACTGATAACACTCTGACTTGTATTCAGAGCTAAAGCCACAGTACGTTGCCGGGAACCAGCTTCTATCATTCCCACGGCTCTGAGCATTTCTTCCCTGCTTAAATGACGTCGCCGCTCCATAATAACGTTGGTTTTAATCAGTAGTAGGGAAACAGTAGCACTAATAATGTCTTCAATGCGTTGTATGTTTTTATAGGGAAAATATTGACAGCTGATTTTCATCTTTTACTCGAATTTGATTCACAGTTCCTGATTCAAATTATGAAATGCACCAAAAAGGATCCATATAAATTTATAAAATCATAAATTTATTACAAAGCCACATCTCAATCTCAAGAAATCCGCATAAAAATGCTTGATCCCTAGACACTTTTGATGTGTGTAGTATCAACTTGAATACGAGAGTCCATACTGTTAAATAAATAGTCAACAAAAGTTATCAGGTTAGTGGTAGTTGATCTTTTTTTGACGAATCCATGTTGTTGTGGATTTATGTTATTATGCAGTAGAGGGTAAAGGGGTTTGAAGATTTTTGTATGGAGGGTGGCCCTAAGGTCGGCCGCCATTTTGATTTTTTTTCAGAATCGCGGTGCACAACAAAAGTTATATATTTAGATAGAGGACACTTATACAAACAAAAATGTAATATAACATAATGTCCTAAAGCGTCAGGTTTCGGAGTTATTCACCAAAATATAAGTCGAAAACAACAAGGATATTTTGTTTTTTTTCCCCTCCAGGTAAGCATATTGAACTATTGAGGTAATAGAAACATTATGAAACCTTTATGGAGAAGAAACAAATGAAGAATAGGCATTTTTTAAATAAATAATTAAACACGACAATTTATAGTTCGTTTTTTAATCCCAGAGACTAATCTGACATTTAAGCAGTGCCGGATTAAGACTACTTGATGCCCTAAGCAATCCACGCCTGTGAAGACACGTAAGAAAATCATTCCGGCTCTCGACAGCTTGAATGATTTTGGGGGTCATGATCCCCATGACCCTCCCTGGGACCGCGCCTAGTTTATGGTGCCCCCCGAGACGTGATGCCCTAAGCAATTGCTTAATTTGCTTAGGGGTTAATCCGGCACTGCATTTAAGTCTTTTGGGTTTTCGTTTTTTTTGGTATAGAAGTTTGACATTACACTTGTCAGATTAGTATCTGGGATTAAAAAACGAACTATAAATTGCGGTGTTTAATTATTTATTTAAAAAATGTCTATTCTTCTTTTGTTTCTTCTCCATAAAGGTTTTATAACGTTTCTATTACCTCAATAGTTCAATATGTTTACCTAGAGGAAAAAAAAACAAAAAATTCCTTGTTGTTTTCGACTTACATTTTGGTGAATAACTCTGAAACCTGACGCTTTAGGATATTATGTTATGTAACATTTTTTGTTTGTATAAGTGTCCTCTATCTAAATATGTAACTTTTGTGGTGCACCGCGATTCTGAAAAAAAATCAAAATGGCGGCTGATTTTAGGGCCAAAACCTTCTAACCCCTTTATCATGAACAAGTCTCTCAAAAAGCTTTGAAAAAACGGATAATATCGATATAGGACGATAATTCTCGATATCCTGTTTAGGTCCCGACTTGTAAACAGGAGTTATGTTTGCGAGTTTCCATGCTTGGGGAAAGGCTCCTTGTGAAATAGATAAATTAAAAATAATTTGTAATGGCACACACAGATTAACGGCAGTCTGTTTAATGAACACAACTGGTAGACCATCTGGTCCCGGGCCTCTAGATGGATCTAATATTTCATCGGTAGTAAACTGAATGTTACTAAGCAGAGAGCAGGTTTCAGAATAATCTCCGCACTGCGATGAAATACCATCAGTTGAAACGGATGGCTCGTATACTGAATTAAAAAAGCTTGAGAACAGATTACAGATGTCTTCAGGGTTATTGGCTGAAGGGTTATTGTAATGCATGGTAGAAGGGAAGCTAGTAGAAGATTTACGGGAAGAAATGAACGCCCAAAAATGCTTAACATTGGTCCGGATACCATCTTCCACGGAGGTAATGTACTTTCTGTAACAGTTTTTGCACTCAACTTGGAATCTGGAGCGGTAAATGGAAAACTGCTCGTAGTCTGAAATGTTTTGATACATCTTCCATTTTGCCCAAGCCTTGGCTTTATTTTTGTAAATATGAATAAGCGATTTTGAAAACCAAACCGGAAATTTTAAAGATCTACAGCTAGTCAATGGAACGTGTCTTTTAATATCGGGATTAAAAATATCCTATGTGTCTGATGTATAAGCTACATTTCTGTAAAGTTTCATCAAAATCCGTTCCGTAGTTTTTGCGTGGAAGAATAACAAACATCCATCCATCCTTACAAACTTTCGCGTTTATAATATTACATAGCGCAGCTGTTGCAGTATGTGCCCCCCTTTTTGGTAGCTAGCACTGGTTGTCATGTGCACAGCTTTGGTAGTGAATTTACCAAGAGAACCCTGGATGTTAAAGCGAGCTAAACGAACTCGAACAACGTCAAATTTATTTTAGAATAATTTTCTTTAGAGCATTAATTCAGAACTAGGAGCTACCTACTTTGTTGAGTTATTAAAAAAAAATCAGAATTAAGAGAACCTAGGCTGCAAGAACAAGCGAAGTGAGCATTTTAGCACCCCGCCAAGGATAGCTTAGATTTTCTTAATTCTTTCGACTACTCTCACATTATGTATGTTGTTAACCGTTCATACTATGAATAGGGTGGGGAGGCATGCATTTTCGGATGACGGTGCTCTTCTTGGCTTAGTATGTTATTCTAAAACACTCGCTTACTGAGGCACTAGGTTTTGACCTTAGGTTGGCTTGGCAAACCTCCAGGCCTGGACATTCCCAAACACTGCGGGGCCTGGTGCCCCGAACGATTTTGCACTGACACTCGATCATAAATTACCTATAGGTTAGCAATATTTTTATTTGTATCGGATGTAATTAAAAAACTCGTGCTTATTGGTCGTATCGTTAGTGCGGAGATGATGGTATCTGTCTTAGTGTTGCGTTGGCTTCTGTATTAAAGAAAGTCGGGTCGGGGCGAGCGGGGTGTCCGGCGCTCCTTGTGGCGCGGCGGGCGACGAGTCTGATGGCTCGGCCGACGACAACATCACGCTGACACTGCCGGCGGCACACCGCGCACATCGCGCACAACGCGCACCTGGGCCGCCACCCACCATCTCCGACCGCCACCGACACCCGCGCTACGGTACATAAAGCCGAGCTCGCATGTCTGCCAGATATCTGCATGCTTTTATCGGGCCCTACCACCGTCACATTTGTTTGACTGAATCCGCTAAATCACGCTTGCAGGTACTTCTTTATTAACCGATTAAAAAAAAAGGAAGTTATGCATTCGGCAACAAAACTAAGCTATTTTTATTCATGTATGTTACAGAATACCAGAATACGGCCGGAATACAGATTTAGGTCTGGGCCGAATTTATTTGAAAAAGTATTTTAAATGTAGTTTTTATTTAAACCTTGGCACCTCACCTCAAATACGCGTAATTTAGCGGGGCCTTAATAAAAATTTGTTAGCTAGTTCATCACCGACGATATAAACTGAATGCTAATAGGAGTCCCTGGTAACACCCATGTTGGATCGTTTTACAGATAGTGCCATCCACGAAGACGCGCCCCACTCTTTTTCCTAATGCTTACAGCACAAGTGTGCAACATTCCGCTAGTGTTTTAGTTTTGTCGATACACACTAATTATTATTAGTGGGCAATTAGTGTGAATGAATTAACTAGCGATAACCACTAATGATTAGGAAGAGGAGTGGGGCACGTCTTAGTGGATGGCACTATTTGTAGTTTGTTGCTTCGTCGAATCTTATATTTTTACTAACACCGCTAGTAACACTGAACTCCTGCTTATTTCATTCGGTTATTAATATGTTAGTAAGTGTTGAATTAAATGCTTGCGTGACTCTGCTACATAAACCTTATTTAAATAAGTTGTTACATTACTAGGTGCAAATGCTGTAAGGGCTATCAATTTACAACTTATTATATAATACACTCAGCGGCACGGAATCTTGGCCAAGCGCTTATCTCGCGATAGCAAAAGTTTTAAGTGTTTCTGATGAATGTTTGTTGTGCAGGTATGTCAAAAAATGTTTACTTTTAGTTCAAGAGGGTAATCCATTATGTTTAAGTGCACCACGACGAAACTTTTAATTTACAGTTGAATCGGGTCATTTGAGCGACTAAGTTCACGTTTTAAA
Source organism: Amphipoea lucens (assembly GCA_947508005.1). Lineage (NCBI taxonomy): Eukaryota > Metazoa > Arthropoda > Insecta > Lepidoptera > Noctuidae > Amphipoea > Amphipoea lucens. Next base: position 12,314,028 of record OX382358.1, read on the forward strand.
TTTGTGTGTTGTGAAAAGTTTACTGTTCGGTTTTTGAATTATTGTGATTTTATGCTTTTAATTCAATAACTAAAGGTGCTTTAAAAGCAATAAAAATGCCTCTAACACCAGCACAGGTTTCACAAGCCGTAGCGTTAATTAACCAAGGGCTGACACAGCGTGAAGTTGCTATTGCTCTTAACATACCACGGTCATCAATGCAGTATGCCCTTAAAAGATACCAGGAGACAGGCCAGTACACCCGCAGGCCAGGCAGTGGAGGCGTAAGGTGCACATCGGCCCGAGACGACCGCTTTATTGTCCTGGAGATTTTGAGAAACCGCTACCTGACCGCTGTTGAGATACGCCAGCGGCTTCAAATTGTGAGAGGCGTTAATGTTAGTGAGCGTACGGTGAGAAGACGAATGGAGGAAGTAAATTTAAAAGCTTGTAGACCAGCACGAGGTCCAGAACTTCTCAGACAGCACCGAGTAGCTCGACTTCACTTCGCACGAGAACACGTTAACTGGACCCACGAGCAATGGGCTAGAGTACTGTTCACAGACGAGTGTCGAATAGCTTTACGTTCTCCAGATGGTCGAGAACGAGTGTGGCGAAGAAGAGGAGAGCGGTTTTTACCCGTTACTACCACTCAAACAGTGAGTTTCCATGGAGGCTCAATAATGGTATGGGGAGGTATAAGTTCCGACGCACGTACAGAGTTGGTTATCGTCGATAATCGGCTAACAGCTGTTCGATACATCGAGGAAGTTCTTCAGGAACACGTAATGCCATATTCGGGGTTCATTGGACACGACCAATTCCTCCTAATGCACGATAATGCACGCCCACACGTTGCACATTGCGTTGAAGAATATCTGGAAGAGGTTGGCATACAAAAATTGCAATGGCCAGCTCGTAGCCCAGACTTAAACCCAATTGAGCATATCTGGGACATGCTCAAAAGAAAGATAAAGTCCAGCTCCAACCCGCCGGAAACTCTAAACCAGCTCCGAACTGCAGCGCTGGCCGCTTGGCGCAGTATACTGCAAGTTGATGTCCGAAACATCATCCAAAGTATGCCAGATCGAATGCAGGCAGTTGTCAGGGCTAGAGGAGGAAACACCCGATATTAAAACGTATAGACAGTAACGAAAAAGACCTTATTTTTTATTTTGTAGTGTTTTTAAATTTATAGTGAAAAATTCCTAATTTCAGTGAAAGTGCGTGATTTTAAAAACTGATTTATTGGTGAGGTAATCTTTTAATTTCTAAGTTCTTAAAGCATAAGAGACACGTATTAAAGCCACTTACCCTTAATTTATTGTCATAAATGCAAATGCAAATTTTTTAATGCAAATAATCAGCAAAATCACGAGTGGCCAAGTTTCCGTGCCGGTGAGTGTATTTAGCTATACGTTGGGCAATCGGAAAATTTTGCTAAACATACAAAAAAAATCTATGGGTAAAGTTTTTTTACCAGTGGCATCTATACAAAGTTTTATGCCAAACCAATCAACAAACAATTTTCCGGTGCTGAAAACTGTATCCTTGAGTTGATTTTTAATTTTAGGGAATAAAAAGAAAAGTCACACGTTGCCAAATAAATGCTGAAAGGACCAAATCATAACACGAAAAAGTTCATGTCCATTTTTCAATGAGACACGACATTTTAAATTAGTTTGTAAAAAAAAATCCAATGTTCGTATTTTTACTTGTAAATAAATGTATTTTCAAAATTATAAATACAAGTGTCGCATACATAAAAAAAATTCGCAAAACTTTCTTAGTGCCCTGTAAATATTTCACATCGCATTTAATCTTTGGTTAGATATTGGGTAGAGCTAGTTATAAGAGTTAGTCGCACCTAATATTGTTACACTATTTATAATATAATATGACATTTTATGGCAAAAGGAGCATGTAATTTATTTAATATTTTGTTTTGTTTGTTTCAGGACCACCACCAGGCTTAAAGCCTCCTGGAATAGAAACTCCACCAACAATTCCTATGAATGTAAGTTTTCAATTGTCTACTCTAGAGTAACGAAAGTTTTCGTTATAAATGGTGAGGTTATAAATTACCTTATTATTTTTAGATGCCGAGAATTGATGAGCAAAGAGCCAGTACGCCAACTATTGATGAAAGAAGAGATCCCATGTCTTCCCAGGTATTTTATTGATGAGCCACGAATTTTATCTTAAACTAGCTGCTGCCCGCGACTTCGTTCGCGTGAAATCCTATCCTAACCAAAAGTTTTTTTTTCTAAAATAAAAATAGCCTAAGTTGCTCCTTATTACATCAGCTATCTGCCAGTGAAAGTCCCGTCAAAATCGGTCCAGCCGTTTCAGAGATTAGCCGGAACAAACAGACAGACAGACAGAAATGGTAAAAAATGTTATTTTGGTATACTCGTATGTACCGTGTATACATCCATATGCATTTAGTAAAAAGCGGTTATTTTAATATTACAAACAGATACTCCAATTTTATTTATTTGTATAGAAGACTATCTGACCCGACAGACGTCTTGTCTAATTTTCGATAATTCATACAATTTTCCGGGAAACTTCCATTTTTTGTTTCCATAAAAACCTAATTCTGACTAGTACCAACATTTTAAAACAAAAAATAGCCAAATCTGTCCAGGCGTTCTCAAGTGATGCGCTTATCAAACAACAGCATTTCATTTTTATTCATATAGATTGAAACATTGTGAATACAAATTGATTAAAATCGAAATATTCTCAATATCACAACGAGTTTCCGCATTCCGTATCAAGATTTTTTATTAATCAAAAATCTCATGTTTACTGTTATGAATGACTTATGAGCAGTGATCGGAATAGGCTGAGTATATTTACCTAGTTTAAAGAACATATTAATATTATTCCTTTTGAGAGCTTCCGTTGTGTGCGCTGCGTAAACGGTTAAAGTTACGCAAAAATCATGTATGACGGAATTGTTCCCGCTTAAAAGTTCTAAAAAAAATTCCGCGATGGCATGTCTATCTTTTAAGTTTGAATCGCTATAACCTCTTTTATGGTAATCAAATATGTTCTAAAATAATGCATTATTTGCGAAGGTGTTTTTATAAACGTGATATTAATCCTTATCCATATAATTACGTTATTCATCACAAGTATTTAATTTTGAAAAAAAAGAATGCCCTTGACATCATTTGATTTCAATGAATATCTTAGGACATTATTATCATAGTTTTAACATAAATCCGCACGTCCGCCGGTAGCTCTGTGAGGTTTACTATAGTGTGGAACTATAGTAAACCTCGCAGAGCTTACTGATCATAGCGTGATATACCTAAAATAGCTTCCTAGAGTAATGTACTAAGTATACTCTTAAAGTAATGGAATATATTTTAGTAGGATTTTTCCTCAAATTAACGTGGGTGAAACCCCGGGGCACTGCTATATAATCTCACTAATATTATAAAGGCGAAAGTTTGTGAGTGTGTGAGTGAGGGTGTGTGTGTGTGTGTGTGTTTGTTTGTATGTTTGTTTGTTACTTCTTCACCCAAAAACTACTGAACGGATTTGGATGGGTACACAGATGGTTTATACTAGGATTAACACATAGGGTACTTTTTATCTAAAAGGATATACTTTCAGATTGGTCCCATAGAAATTCAATCAAAATTGGTTTAGTATTTTGGTTTTTAAACTAAAATTGCTGGTAAAAATTCAAGTAAACGAAATTGTTTTTTTTAATGTATACTGTATACTAGCTTCTGCCCGCGACTTCGTTCGCGTGAAATTCGTACTTTCCTCTAAAAGTTTCGAAAATGTATGTTGGTATTATCTTTATAATTAATTTAGATAAATAAGTATTCGGGCCAATTTTTAAGTTTATAGAACAAAGGAATCAGATTTTTCAAATAAACTGTATCCCCGCTTTTCACCCCCACAGGGGTGGAATTTTGAAAAATCGAGATGTGTTCATAACTTGACTCAAAGTTTATTTATACCAATTTTCGAGCCAATCAAGCCACGCAGTAAAATCCTCCCCTTTAAAATTAACTACCTCTTTTCACACAGGAGTAGATTTTCGAAAAACCCTGATACACGTTATTAATTATTTTTAGTCCTTTGTATAAATACTGAGTTTCAAGTTAATCGGACAGGGCGTTAAAATCCTTCCATACAAATTTTGACACCCCCCAATACCTCTTTAGAAAAACGAAAACTTCATAATTTACTTAGATAAGTATTCGTGCCAAGTTTCAAGGTTATTAACTCAAGAAATAAGATTTTTCATACAAACAAAATCCCCCCTTTTCATCCCCTTAAAGGTTGAATTTCCAAAAACCCCTTCTTATTCGATACCTACTCTTCACAAAGAACACACCCTCTAAAATGCATGTCCCTAGGACCAGCGGTTTAGACTGTGCGTTGATATTTCAGTCAGGTCGTTCCTCCCCCTTTGGGGGAGAAATTATCAAAACCGCTGAAACACGTATACATTAATTTTCAATCTTTAGCCTAAATACAAAATTTGAAGATCCTAACTTTTAAACTGACGGACTTTCATATAAACTTTCATCCCCTATTTAACTCCCTTAGGGGTTGAATTTCAAAAAATCCTTCCTTATTCCTTGTCTACATTATAAAGGGAACCATTGTGTAAAATTTCAGCTTTCTAGGTCCAAGGGTTTGGGCTGGGCGTTGATGAGTCAGTCAGTCAGTCAGGCCTTTTGTTTTTATTTATATAGATATATACTTTTCCGGGATAAAAAGTACCCAGTGTGGTGCCCAGGATATTAAAGAATAATTATACCAAGTTTATCGTAATCGAACCGGTAGTTTTTGCGTGGTGCCTGAACAAACAGACAGACAGACAAAATTTTTTTTAATATCATTTTTGGGTTCGGTGTCGGTCTAGTAACACCCCCTGCCATTTATTTTTTTGATATTTTCAATGTTCAGAATTTTCACTTCTACAGATTTATTATAAGTATAGATTAGACGATATCTCCGGCAATTGTAAATGGATTTAAAAAAATAATTCTTTAATGGATAGGGTATGCCTTAGGGGTGGTCCCATATACATTTTTATTATTTTTGCTAGGGTAGTTTTTGAGTTAGCTTCGATAATACGTATTAATGCCTCTTTATTGATGATGTTATAATAACTTCCTGTCACTGATATTTACATAGCAAGTAGTGTTATACGAATTTGTGTCGGGTAAGTACAACTTAAAAGTGGAAAATAAAACTTTTTTACGACAAAAAAGTCGGTGTCATTGGGTTCACATTTTTTTTGTTTGCCATCGACTTCCGAAATCAAAGTTATTTTTCACTTTGCATTGTCTTTTTTGGAAGTCGGTTGTTTATTTTTTTTGTAAAAAAGTTTTATTATTAGGGATATGCCGAAATTCGTTTTACATTCGGTTTAACACTCGATACAAGAAAATATTAATTTTAATATGTTCTAGTTTTTTAGTTTTAGTAGTTTGCCGTATGTCATTACTTCCCAGAATTCGATCCTTATTAGCGAAACTATCGAATGGTGTAATAATACAGTGTTTTTTTTTTTTTTCAAAATCAACAAGTTCGATTCCTGGCTAAAAATATTGATTTTTCAAAAATCCAAAGATGCAGTTTTAGTTTTTATCAAAATCGAGCCCGCGACTCCATTGAGTACTTTTCGCTAGTCTTTATAGTTTTGGATTTGGCCATCCACGCCCACTTGGAAAATTCACCCTGTATTCTGACCTTCCAATATTCCTGAGGCGATGAAAATATTCTTGCCAAAAAGCTTATGCAAGACTTGTGATTCTTAGCCCATCAGCCATATGGACATTTACCCTTATGCAGCTAAACATAATTCAGATAACTATCTAGTTCTGCTGTAATTGGACTTCTGATTAACCGAATTCAGCCGAACTTTTTAATTTTCACCGAATGTTCGGCCGAATTTCGTATTCGGTTAAAACCACGTTCGGCTCATCCCTAATTATTATTAAGTGTTTTGTGTATAAATAAATGTTGGGTAGTAGTCCATCCAATAAATCACCCATAAGGGGTTGTAGAGTGCGTGAGCAAGGCCCTAAGCAATTACTTCAGAAAATTGTTCAGGGTGCTTAGAGAGTTAACATACTAAAAGTCCTGACATCTAGGGGGTGAGGCGGAGTGGGGGGAAGGGGTTAAAGTTCCCATTTTTCAGTTTTTCGCTAATATCTTTAAAACGGTATGTTTTAGAGAAAAGGAGTTTTCTGGGCAATGAAAGCTTATAAAATTTCCTACAACTGTAGTCTTATACACTCTTTCGGATTACTACCCATTTTTACATATACATTCTAAAATAGTGAAAATTTTTCGAAAAAACTACTTTTATGAATCTCTACCTGTTGCCTGCTACTTTGTTTGCGTTATTTCGGGATAAAAGTAGCCTAAAAATCCAAATCTTTAATCATAACGAATTTCATCCAAATCGGTTCAGCAGTTGAGTAATCAAAACTTGTATCTTTGATACATATTATCTTTTATCTTTTAATTCGTTTAGGCTGTGAGGGTCCTGACAATGGTTCTTTTTCCAAGGCTCCCTCATCCTCAGTAGATGGTACTTGCTGAAGAGGCTCTACGTCGTCTTCATCATCGTCAACGTCAACAGACACGCCACTTCCAGCCATGAAGTAACCTATGCCGCCCAAAAAGGACATCAGCAAATGAAACCCTCCGAGGCGCACTACACAGTTCGATATCTTAGAGTCAAGAGGTGCAGCAGCGACTATTTCCCGCGCTTTCCAGTACAGTGACTGGTCAAAGGTTATTATTACTTTTGGGTGGTTGCTTTGGACATCCTTGTCAGTTACTTGGGTCAACTCGCAGGCATAGTGTAAAGCCGTATAGATGGTGTCATAGTTCGAAGGTGGCGCATTGATGATTGGAAGGGTAATCACGCTAGTTTTTTCACTGTAATCCCCTGTTGTTATGGTCGTCATGTACCCTTTCCATTCTGGCAGGGACATATCCTGGTGTTTGGCAACGAACCAAAGGACAGGAAATATGGAATGAAAAGTGACGACCCGCTTCTGCTCCATTACCACTGGTAGAAAACGAGAGCTCAAACTGTTACCGCCTTCACCGCTTGGAGGTACTCCCAGCTTATGTTATCAATAAAATACCTAATTTATATACTATTAGCTCATATTTAACATTCGGTAATGCTTGTCACATCACATTAAATGAACTCCATTTTCACTTTCTTCGGAGCACGATACTCGAACACTGGTGAAAATTTGGAAAAAGTGTATAAGACAAGTGTAGATAAAAGTTTTGATATCCCAACGGCTGTACAGATTTGGATAAAATTTAGTAAATTGATATAGTAGGAGTTGATTTAAGATATAAGATACTTTTTATCCCCAAATAACGTGAAGGAAGTAGTATCAAAAGGTAGTGTTCAATTCAAGTAGTTTTTTTTCAATTTTCACTTTTCCGGAATGTGTAGTTCGAAAATAGGTAGGAATGTGAAAAAGTGTATAAGATAAAAGTTGTACATAATTTTATAAGCTTTCATTGCGTAGAAGACTTCTTATCTCCATGACGCACCGTTTAAAAGATATTAGCGAAAAACTGAGAAATGGGAACTTTAACCCCCTCCCCCCACTCCGCCTCACCCCCTAGATGTCAGGACTTTTAGTATGTTAACTCTCTAAGCACCCTGAACAATTTTCTGAAGTAATTGCTTAGGGCCTTGCTCACGCACTCTACAATCTCTTTGTTGGATGGACTATAGAGAATCTCAGCTTAATTTTTTACAAAAAAAAAAAAATTAGTAAAATCATTGATAAAATTAAAAACCATAAGGTATTTTTTTACTGTCAACTTTCCTATTATTATTATTTGGTGTTTTTTAAGTGAGTGTGAAAATTCGGTCAAATTTTATATGCACATGTATTGTATTTGCAGGTAGTGTTCAATCGTGGGCCCCCACCATTCATCGGCCACGGCCCACCACCGTCACGGCGTTATAAGTAAGATATGTTTTGTACATAGGCGCAATCCGCAATTGCGCATTCCTCCACTGCTTGTTGTTTTTAAGTACACATTGTACTTGTACTGTTTGTATATAAAATTGAGAGGAATGCCGCGGAATTTTATATTACTTATTAGGTATTTTATAGTACTTATTAGGTATAAGATACAATATTAAACAACTATATCGTGTATTTTACCAGTTCACCATTCGGCAGAACCTTGGGATCCGGGCGACCGTACAACGAGCGTTATCCTCCGGAACCTTACCAACCTCCTCCGCCTGGAATAAAAGACTCGCCCACTAACGGGTATAGTATTAAAATAATGTATTACGTTTGCTCTCGCGGTTTTAACATCGAATTGGAGACTACAGTCGTGATTTGTTATTTCTACATAGGTTTTTCATTTTAATATAATGTGTATCCTGGTATTCTACTTTGTCTCAATCCATGAAGTGCTCCAACGCCGTAAAATATGTTCGTCTAGTTAAAGTTATTTTTGAAATTTACTTAGCTTTGATATTGCCCTTTGAATTTTGATTCACTAGTTAATTAAAGACGGTCGTCTCCCTCGATGGATAAAACCTGCTCGTAGACCACCTCGGGCTATATTGTTCGGCTAAGGACCGTTGCATTATTATGTTGTCGTAGGCACGGCGAGGATCCTCTCGAGGCTTTCAACCGAATGATTCGTGAGAAAGAGATGCGGGCAAAGCGGCGAGAGGAGGAGCGCAGACGAGCGCAGTCCGGCTCGCGCAGCACGCGCTCCCGCACGCCGCGCTCGCCTCGCTCGCAGCGCTCACCGCGTTCCCCGCGCTCCCCGCGGTCGCCACGCCCACCCCGTGCGTCTCGCTCGCCACGTCTACAACGCTCGTCTCGCTCGCCCCGACTGCCACGTTCGCCCCGCTCGCCCCGCCTGCCACGGTCACCTCGCTCGCCACGTTCACCGCGCTCGCCGCGCCTCCGACCCCGTAGTCGAGGTTCCAGCCGTCTCCGGTACTCTAGGTTCGTTGATAGTCCTCATTTTTGCACGTTCTACTTGAACATATACGTTGGTTTATGTTTGTTCATCGTCTTGCTTCATATTTGTATGCATGTGCTTGCTTATTTTGTATGCATTTGTTGTGCAGTCTTTGTAGTCGCCTGTCATTCTTGCCCGAGCCTTTTTGAACATTCAAATATTCATATTAAAATTTTCAAGGCAAAACGTAATAATAAAACACTGTGTCGAAATTATAAGTTGACGACTGATGAAATGTGTTATTTAGGAAGTCTGGCTGTAAATGATTTAAATTTGTCATCAATTGTTTTATTTTCGCGTTTTATAATGTGTATTGAGTATCCATATCTATTGAGTTTGCCAACTGCGCTCCACGTTGTCGTGGGCCGAAAAGATATCACCCGTTTTGGTAATTTTTCTTTAATATTTATTTATGTTTAGTAGATTTTTGAAGGAACAAATTTAAGGGTTAAGGTAGCCCGATATTCAAATGATAATGGAATATTAAAAAAAAAAGTGATATCAATGTCAATGGGTGTATGATAATAAAAAAACGACGCGCCTGTAAAAAACATGTACTCACAGAATTATAATCATTAGGACCATCAATACAACTCTCCAAGAATTGACCTCAAATGTCCCGATTTCATGAAATAATGGGTTTTTCATCAATCAACCAGTTTTAACTTGGAGAGTTGTATTGTTGATTTTATTGATTACACTTAGGTAAATACATGAGCAGTGGTGGCCAAGTGGTAACGGCCGTGACTTACGAGTTGTAGGTCGTAGGTTCGAATCCAGACAGGCGCGAGGCGCTTTACTTTGTGTAAATTATTTCATCACCACTGTTCTCAAAACAGTGAAGGAAAACATCGTGAGGAAACCGGCATGCCCTAGAACCAAAAATTCGAAGACATGTGACATATGCCAACCCGCACAGGGCCCGCGTGGTGGATTACGACCCATTCCCTCTCACAGAGAGGAGGCCTGTGTCCCAGCAGTGGAAACATTATAGGCTGATTATGTAAATACATATTTTTTACGGGCGCATCTAAGTATTATATTTCCATACAACCTGATACTAGAGCATCAAATCGCAAAAACTAAAGAAAATTTTAATTTCGCGGGCTTTTGCCTAAGAGTATTATATTTATTCTGGTGACAAAGCCGAATCCAATTTAGTTGATATTATGAACGTGATTTATTTTCTGTGTTCTAACGCAACGGGCTTGTGACTGTCAGCCAAGTAGCCTACAGAAATGATCTCCTTAATAAATGATCATGAGAAAAAAAAATGCCATACTTCACCTTGTGACGTAGTTATTCAGGCGGCTGCTTATTTTCATTAAATAATATGTTTGCCAGATTACCAATCAGTAAGTAATAAGTAATAAATACTGTAGTATCTTCGACCTCAGATGAATTATGGCTTGGTCACCATACTAAACAATTTTTCTATTTACACCACATTTTGAACAAAGTATTTTCATTTCCTGGGCGAAGATATTTTAGCCCAAAATACCATATAATATGTCCTTATTCACTTACTTTTTATGTTGTGCGCAACATTATTAGTAGATCTAAACTGAATGCTCATGTATTCGCGGACTTTAGATCTGCAATATTATGTGAATAATGTTGTTAATTTTTATTATTTCTCTTATCTCTTACAACATTAGAACAAAGAATCAGAATTTTGACTTGCGTAGTACCTACATTTATTTTGTTTAATCTCAACATATTGTCATTATTATATTACAGATCTCGTTCCTTATCACGCGGGCGGCTACGGCGGTCGCCTTGGTCGCCACGACGTCGGCGAACTCGCGAGAGGACATTGTCACTGACTAGGTCAGTACTTAACTCTAATTAGATACTACTGGATGAGTCACGGATTGACACATGGATTCATAGGACAAACCCGAAACAAATTCCTGACTAACAGTTTACGTTAATAAACGTGAATGTCTCCACGAAAAATAAAGTATATATGAAAACTTAGGAGACTGTTTGTTATTGAATAAATATTTACCAGGTTTTGCGGTATTTCCGTGGCTCGTTTTTATGAAATGTACCTCAAAGTAGATCTGTTTAGATAAATGTTTGTTGCGTACCAGATCGCCGTCCCCACGCCGCCGACACCGCTCGCCGCTGCGCTACCGCTCGCCGCTGCGCTCGCCGGCGCCGCGCTCGCCGCTGCGTTCGCCGGTGCGCTCGCCGCTGCGCTCACCGGTGCGCTCGCCGCTGCGCTCTCCGCCGCGCGAGCCTATGCGTTCACCTCTTCGTCCACTTATGCGCTCACCGCCGCCGCCGCGCAATATATCTCCACATCGGTAAGTCTGTGTCTATCTGATCGATCCATTTACTTAAAATAAAGTTGAGTAGATGAACTTAGTGTACGAATGAGGTTTGAATCTCTTTTAATAACCTCAAAAGAAGATAATGTGGATGTCCAAGCTATGTTGAGTGACGTTCCATCGAAAGGATCCGAGTTTGTGTGATGAATGTCATTGCAATAGAGATTTAGATCATTTAAGATTTTCGTTTTTGTTTACAGATATGCTGGTGTTTACGATGAACTGTTGTCCCCGCCCCGACGTACTGTTGAGCCGCCCTACGGAGCCAGGTACGATTGTAACAGTCTAAATAGTGTCTTCATGCGCCCTTTAACGACACCTAAGAGAATAATGCGTTTGTTCGTTGACGTTATGAAATTGCTGAGCGGATTGAACCTGTGTTCGCGTTTCAGTGTGCAAATCTGGTCAGAACCGCATATCGCGTTACGTATTTTAAATTATGTTAACATAAGCTGCTGAAATGTTATTACTTGTTTAATGTATGGCATTTTCATTAAGCAAATAAAATAGGTTTATTTACTGAGAATTTGTTGGTGAGATGTAAATAGGTTTTTCAGCATTATGGTAAGTATTATTATGCAAAAGATAATGACAAAAGTTGTTAACATGGACGAGTATCTTTGACGTCAATTTAACTCCGAAGCTGTGATAAAGTAATTTAAGGTTCTTGTTAATGTGATAAATGTGAATTTTATTGTAAAACACGATTTCAAGCATTACATTATGCATACATTTCTGGATATACGTTAGATTTTTAAAGTATTAACACTCGATACAAGCCTGGTCTTTATCTAACGATAAAGTAAGGAAAGTCAATTCAATGCTGCTTGAAATCGTCTGTTTATTATGCAATGTGTATCTGACACTGACTGCAGCTATGAAATAATGTAAAAATAAAATGTTTCAGGTATATTTGGTACAGTCAACCGTACGTCAATGGTAACAGTTTAACTTTGACAGCGCCTTTATTATGTATCAGTTGGGGCAGTTTTCGTAGTTCAAGTGTTACTGACGTGCGGGTAATTGTTGATCTCATATTTTTAGACTTAGTAACGGTTCGAGGTTACTTTTAGGACGGAGTGAGATCTGAGGGGCAATTCTCGTAATTTTAAGAACGTTCACAGCCTGATCTTAGTCTCAATCTGTCAAAAATACCTCTAATTTACCCTACATTTTGACATTTGTTTGTCGCCGAGATGAGACTGCGACTTGATTTTGAAAGTTTTAGATTACGAGAATTGCCCTTCTGAATATGGCGCCCCTTGGAAATTTAAGTACACGAGTTTGCTATTTTTTTAATTTTTAGAAAATCATGCAAGTTTTTAAATTTATTTTTTTGTTGGTCATACATGGGCGACGGCAAGACTATTCTCAGGTAGGTGCATCTCATCTTCATCTTTTTTAGGATTCCGTACCAAAAGGGTAAAAACGGGATTCTATTACTAAGACTCCACTGTCCGTCTGTCTGTCTGTCACCAGGCTGTATCTCATAAATCGTGATAGCCAGACAGTTGAAATTTGAAATTTTCACAGATGACGTATTTCTGTTGCCGCTATAACAACAAATACTAAAAACAATAAAATAAATACTTAGGGGGCGCCCCGTACAACAGACGTGAGTTTTTTTTCTGTTTTTTTGCTTGATATTAATAACGGCATCAGGTAGACGCTACAATATTTACAGAATAGGTACTTAGTTGTATATTCACTTTAAAAATAAATAATTAAATTAAAATTAATTAAGGGGGGCTCCCATACAAAAAACGTGATTTTTTTATATAATACAATATTTAACACTACATGTGTTAAATATTGTATGGTGGTACGGAACCCTTCGTGTGCGAGTCCGACTCGCACTTGGCCGGTTTTTTTTCACTCCACCAGCTCGCTAACGTCAAATTATGTCATGCAAACCTACCTAAAGCAAGTCATTTAAGCCCTAGGCTTTAGCCGGGCATTAGTAAAAAGTTCTCACGTCATAGGTTTCAGTCGCCGTTGACGATCAAAATGATCGGTTGCTGTGGCGCGTATACCTCCGCGATAGAATGTTGGATTTGGGCTGACGCTCCATTGACGATATTGCAAAAAGTAGAGTATTCTCCTCGGGGATAAAGGTGTCTTCGTCTTGGGCGAGCTTGAATCCTTCAATGCACTCAGGATTCAAAATAGCGCCCACGACATTAAGTCACTGCTTTATCCCCTTAGTGAACAATCTACTATACAACGAATCTAGGATGTAAAAGTGAGCGAAGCTAGCTCGAAAATTTTTGCACCTCTGATACGGATTTTTTTTGCATTATCATCATCATAATTCCAGCCGAAAGTCGTCCACTGCTGGACATTGTAGGTCTCCCACAAGCGTCGCCACTTCGGCCGGTCGTGGGCTTCTCGCATCCAGCGGATTCCTGCGGCCTTCACAAGATCATCGGTCCACCTTGTGGGAAGCATTCCAACGAGGAACCTTTCAGCCCCATCCGCCATCCGTTCTTCGAGCAATGTGCCCGCCTTACCACTGCCATTTAAGTTTGCTAATTCTTCGGGCTATGTCGGTTACCTTGGATCATACAGAACTAGGAGTTGCTTTACCGACTTATATGAAAGGTCTAAGAATTAAAAGAAACTAGTCCTCAAGAGCGAGCAAAGCGAGCTGGGAAATTTAAGCACCCCGCCTCGGATATATTACATTTTCTTTTAACTTATGCAAAAGCGAGCAAAGTGAGCTCATCAATTTTGGCACCTCCCCGCCTCGGATAGGTTAGATTTTCATTTGACCCTTTACACAGAAAACTTTAGGAATAAAAAATAAATCAGGCTGCAAGTGCGAGCGAAGCGAGCACGGAAATTTGAGCACCCTGCCTCGGATAGGTTAGATTTTCTTTTGACCCTTTACACAGAAAACTTTAGGAATAAAAAATAAGTCAGGCTGCAAGTGCGAGCGAAGCGAGCACGGAAATTTGAGCACCCTGCCTCGGATAGGTTAGATTTTCATTTGACCCTTTACACAGAAAACTTTAGGAATAAAAAATAAGTCAGGCTGCAAGTGCGAGCGAAGCGAGCACGGAAATTTGAGCACCCTGCCTCGGATAGGTTAGATTTTCTTTTGACCCTTCTTTCAGAAATAAGAGTTACTTGATCGACTTATAAGAAAAGTCTAAGAATTAAGAGTAGCGAAGCTGCAAGAGCGAGCGATGAGTTCTCGAACATATTAGCACCCCGCCTCAGATAAGTTTAGATGCCAGCAACATGTGACATATTTCAATCTAAAAACCTACGTGCTCGAACTTTTTGCAACCTTGTGTATGGGTAATTGCCTATTAGGGACAAGAAGCGCCTAATTCATCCTAAACTCTGACAAATTTTGTCAATCGATCTTGAGCCAATCTACAGGGGACGTCAAACCAGAGGCAGAAGAAGGTGCCTCTGTGTTCAAAAATTAAAGGAAAGCGTGTTTTGCGGGGCGCCTTAGCGGCACAGTTTTACTAGACAGTCCGTCAATGCTTTGCTGACAGATAAGTGTTATAGATGATCTATCTCACGAAGTCCGCTCAGCCTTGGTTGTAGTAGTGACGTGTCCCGATATGCGTATTTGTGTGCGTGAACCTAGGTAGCGTTAGCAATAAAAACCTAACGTGGATTTAATTATTTATTTTCATTTGAAGAACGAAAATAATTGTTTAAAATATATAATTAAAAATAGCAAAACAAAGAAAGGCAAAGAAAAGCAATAAAAAAACAAAATAAATTAAACACAGAGTCGCTGTTGCTGTATAATACTAGGTACTCTAAAATAGCCTCTAGTAGCAGTAGTTCGGATGTTAGCCCGGTTGACCGAACTACTGAAACTTTCAGTTGCGATAGTTCGGTTCTAACAAAAGTAATAAAAAGAACAAAAAATTTAAATGTGTGTTGATGTATGTCATCTTATCTCACTATGAAGTTTTCGCTTATTTTCTATGTTGTCGGTACTCGGTGAATAAATCTGACGTGAAAACAATAAGCACTAGTGACCCGGACCGCGTCGCGGTCACGACTGTGTGCTCCTGAGCTTGCACACTAAACAATGTGCATGCACGACTACAAACATAGTCAAACGGACTTCGTTAAATAGAATACCTATAGACGAGCTGTTGCTGTTTTAATAACCAGCCAATGAATACAATCAGCAAAGCTGACAAATGCAGGCGTCGTAAAGGGCGGGATGCCCCCGTTACACGAAATAAAATTTCAAGAACAAAGGTTTTTTTCTTAAATTTTTTAACACACAGAGGCGCTCATCTGCCTGCGGTTCGGCACCCTCTCTGTTTGGGCCCTGGAGCTGTTGCTCCGTTCGCCTTGTGGAAGTACCGAACTTTATGTAAATAAAACTCTTATGTAGTTGCTACACTATAGTTGGACGTAGATAACCAAAAAGGATCCACCCCACAAAATGTTACATTTGAGTTATTGAAGATTGAAGTTTAACCTGTGTTTGCTCATTAATAGACTTGCTTGCGTTTATTGTTTCTTAAGAAAATATATGTGTGTCAATGTATATTTTATTCATACAAATAAATTTTATTGAGTTTAGTTTTATTTCTTGAGATATTCAGCTAAATGTGTGTTAGGATCCTTTTTGATAAAAGCTATTTTCAATTATGTTAAGCTCATTTTCATTTCGCAAAAACGATTCAAAGTAGCTAATTGCCACTTAAATCGTTAAAAATTGTTCATTTCATTAATAAAACAACTAGCTTTCTAAAATTTGGTTTATTTTTTATATAAAACATCAATCCAATTTACTCTTCTTCCTGTACGAAGTCCGGTTCACCGCCAAATCCGTCCATATCGTCATGAAGACTCGGATTGCCCCTTCATGCTTTCTGAATCTTTTTAGTGATTTATCTTTTGCATATATTTGAAGTAAATATTATAATCTAAAAGGATCCACATGCTTTGGATTTATTTTAACATTTTAGTTTTGAGTCAGTTTCTTAGACTGACCGTTTTACTATATGATCCAAGGAGAATGGATCGTTTTTACGAAACTAAAATAGGGGTTCGCCATACATGTGGCTTGGTAAACAGTGTCATTTTAATGTCAAAATATTCGTATTTTACTTGGATTGTTTTTGCTAATCGAAAATATAGACCTTGACGAGCAGTTTGGCATACTTAACTCATTTTCGGTCATGTTGTGGGTTGGATCCTTTTTGCTTATCTACGTCCAGTTGTTATTGCAAGTTGGGGCGAATTTTATTTGCACGAATTGTCAATTTAATGTGTAATTTATATTTGCGTCTCTTAAAATTTTTAGTCTGCGACAAAGATCATTTCTTTTTTATTTATTTGGATTTTGTGTACTACCAACGAACTTAGTTATTGTATTAAAAATATCACAATACTTGTCTTCTAAGTATTCTATAATAATTTGTTAGTAACAAATAGCAAGTTATTATTCATAATCTATTCTGATACTTAATACAGCGGTAATTACTTTTTTTGCAGACTGGAACTAAAGTTTCTGTGAATCGATGATCGCTTAATCGTGCAATAATAAGGCTCGTCGCCCACGACGCTACTCTGAACTAGAAGGTCAATTCCCGTAATTAAATACTTAAAATCTAGTCGCAATCTCATCTCAGCGACAATCAATTTAATTTTTTTGTAATAAATGATTTTGACAGATTGAGACTGAGAATGCAAACGTTCTTAAAAATACAGGAAATCATCAATAAGTAACCAGAATGTCACAGCATTAGTATTTCAATATCGGTCCGTAGACGACGAAACCAATAAGAAAAAGTAATTAAAAAAAAATCGACCTCAAAAGAAATTAACTCAAAATTATGAATTAACTTTAATTTCGCATTAACTTTAACTTTAAGTCGGTGTCTTGGGATCTGTATTTTAGTTTTAGTTTTTTGCGTTGATTTATAATTTTTAAATTCCTTTTTTATTTCGTAATTTTTAGTTTTCAGTAAAAACTGGAATACTTATTTGTTTGTAATAAGTAGGTAATACTTTTGTTGTAAATATTGCACTAGAATTTGACCAAGGTTTTGAGATGTTTTCCTTTTGACACTACATCAGTAGCTCGTATCAATAAGTAAGCCAGGCCGTCACACTTACACGTACGTATTAGTCCATATTTTGAAAATTACTGAATCGATTTTGATGAAACTTGCATTGTTCCCTAAGTTGAAGTAAATGTAAGCCAATAAAAAAAAAAATAGTCACGATCCGATTAATAGTTGCGGACAAATGCGTGGACAAACATACATCTATAAAATTTTGTATATTTGTTGGAAGCCCTAATAGATTGTCATATGTGAATATAATGCAGTTTCAATAATATTACATATATACGTGTCGAATTGATAACCTCTTTTTTTTTTTTGAAGCCGGTAAAAACTAGTTAAAACACGTTAGAAACTAATTACTCGCGTTCCAACGTCGCCATTAGTTTTGATTAAATTTTGGATATTGCTGAGGTTGACATACAATGTGTCCTCTGAACAAATGGTAACTTCGTGTACAACTCAGCGCAGTATAACCAATTAATTTACAACTAACTAGCTGTGCACGCGACTTCGTTCGCGTGCATGACGGAAAACGTTTTAATTTTTTTGCGCGGATAATTAATTATTTTTCTAAAATAAAAATAGCCTAAGTTACTCCATATCATGTCAGTTATCTGCCAGTGAAAGTTCTGTCAAAATCGGTCCAGCCGTTTCAGAGATTAGCCGGAACAAACAGACAGACAAACATTGTAAAAAACATTATTTTGGTATAGGTATGTACCGTGTATACTGTATATATCAATAGGTATGCATTTAGTAAAAAGCGGTTATTTTAATATTACAAACAGACACCCAAATTTTATTTATTTGTATAGATATTTACTAACGGTTCTCTCAGTTTTTAGTAACGTCTTTGACGACGGGCCTACGACATTACGTCGCCTAGATCATCAGTCATGAAAAGATTATTAATATTGTAGTCGTTGCGTTGGAATAAATATTGTTATAATTCATTTATTTTGTTTGTTATTATCAGAGGTCAGAGTAGGCAGATTGATTTTATATACTTGCGTCAAGATATTATAATATGGACAATCCATTTTATCCATAATGTGCGGGAAGTACCGGAAAAAGTTCCGGGATTGGAATTATGGAATAAAATAAAATAAAAAACATACAGATAGGCTAACAAAATCGTTTATTATATGAACACCCAATGAGTCATACAGGATACTTGCTTCTGATTGGTCGTTGCGTGCGGTCAATGCGTTGTGAACATAGATGAACATGAGATAAAGAAACAAAAGGCCCTGTCTAAGTTTTGTCTCATACTATCAAGCGTCATTTCTAATTCAACAATAAGGGACAAAATACGGTGCAACTATTCCAAGGTATGTTTGTATAAAATAAAATACTGATTTCTTTCACCATTAGCTAACACTGGCAGCGTAGATTGATATTATTAATACGTTTTTCACCTTGAACACAAATTCGTGCTAATTTCAAAATTCCGGCACAAATATCACAATAAATATGAAGTTCCGGTATTTTGGAGGCATATCCATATTATCCTCTACGTTTGACGTCAACGACCTTAAATCAATCTACCTACTCCGACCTCTGGTTATTATAATAATAATTGTCGAATATAATGATAAATATTAGACATTAGTCGTTTTTTTTTATTCTTGAATTTTTTATTCTTGAAAATTTAAACTATATTAATAATATTCTACTATCGGCATCCTCCTTATTTTTGCATGAGAATTTTGAATTGCAGGTGCAACTCAAAATTCTGTTTTCAAAGTAAACTTTTACAAGATGGTTAGAAAGTTTATGTAAGTTTGTGGAAGTTTTTTTTTTTTCATACATCGAAGTATGTTTAAATACACTCGTGTTCTTCACGTTATTCATAAACTTTGGCAAACGCTTCTATAGCTTTTACAAATCAAATCTAACAAAGGAAGTAGTACTTAAAAAGGTTTCGTTACAAAGATAATATCATTTAATAAAATTAAATTGAGCTATGCAATAAGAAACGGTCTTAGCTTAGTTTTGACAAGTTTCAGACCGTCAAATCTTATGAATGAAAATACGATTGACGTTGCCAATTCGGATAAAGAGGCATGTATATCGGGTGATTTACGTCTAGGTATTTAGTTTGTATGAAAATTAACAAAAAAATAAAATTTCACTAATGTGTCCATGATGAAAAATGCTTATTTCAATGGTCGAAGTTTATGTATATCGTCCAGAACATGGTGTATATCTTTGTTTTACATTAGTGCACAGTGGTGGTTGTTAAACAAAGTAGAACTCCATAAAGCTCCTTTGATCTTTTCATTTGCAATTTTTTCACATTTAGTGTTGGCAAATATTTGTCGCTCTAGCAGCGCTTTACCACCTTATTCATATGCTTAAAACGAAAATACTCTTTAGGCTATTGCCCTCTTACTTCAGTGACAATCCAAACTAATATTATAAATGCGAAAGTAACTCTGTCTGTCTGTCTGTCTTTTCTTCACGCCTAAACTACTGAACCGATTTGTGTGAAATTTGGTACAGAGATAGCTTGAGTCCCGGGAAAGGACATAGGATACTTTTTATCCCGATATTCCCACGGGATCGACATTTACGCGGGTGAAACCGCGGGGCGCAGCTAGTAAGACATAAATAGGAATCACTGAGGCTTTATTAAGTCAATTTCTTATGAATAAGGTGGGCTAACTGGAGGCTACTTTGTGTGCCAACTTGTGACTATCAATGCAGTAGTACCAATGTTAATCGTGTGTGAATTTTCAACTGTTGTGGTAGAAGCACTATCTATTACTTTTGGAACTTACTTTCTGACTAGTATGTGTATCAGTAGTCGGAAACAAAGTTAAATAAAATACTCTTAACTATATTTCTTATTTTCAAAACAAACACAATCACAACATTCTCTTTTATTCCAACATTCTCCTCATGTAGAGAGATTGTTTTCTATTTTATTTATATAATTAGTTTAGTTCCTACAACAACAGGTAACAACAAAGTATTAAGCGAAAGAATTTGCTAAAAGTTAGGGTAAATAATTCATTAAAGGCCAGTGTTGCCAATATTCACGTGTGCAAATTACAAGAAATATGGGAAATTTAGTTTTTTATTAAATTTAATTTATTTAGGTTATTCAATAGTAGGTATTTTATTTTGAACCGACTTCCAAAAAAGAAGGAGGTTATCAATTTGACATGTATGTATGTAATATTATTGGAACTGCAATATATGTATTAACATAATGATAATCTATTAGGGCTTCCAATCAAATATACAAAATTTTATAGGTATATGTATGTTTGTCCACGCATTTTTTTTTGAGATTTGCTGGGTTTCAGTTTTGAGTTTCCGAAATCAGGTCGAAACACGTCAAATCGAACTTATGGGAGATGTATTGATGATTATTATGGTTATAATTATGTAAATACGTATTTGTAATTGTCGCGAATCATATTTTGATCAACATACAACCTGACACTGACCTGCAAATTGCAAAAAACGTAAGAAAATTTGAATTTCGCGGGCTACCATAACGCATTCACCTTAACCTTTTCAAATGGCACGGTATAATTCTGCCTACATTTCCAAGAAACATGTCTACCGACCTGTATTTGTCTTAAAATAAAATAATAATAAATGGGTAAATTTGGCTAACATGGCAACCCTAAATTGATCATCATCATCATCATCATCATTTCAGCCGAAAGACGTCCACTGCTGGACATAGGCCTCCCCCAAGCACCTCCACTTCGACCGGTTTTGTGCTTCTCGCATCCAACGAGTTCCTGCGGCCTTCACAAGGTCGTCGGTCCACCTTGTGGGAGGCCTTCCAACCCTACGCCTTCCGGTACGCGGTCGCCACTCCAGAACCTTTCGGCCCCATCGGCCATCTGTTCTGCGAGCAATGTGCCCTGCCCACTGCCACTTAAGTTTGGCAATTCTTCGGGCTATGTCGGTTACCTTGGTTCTCCTGCGGATCTCTTCATTTCTGATTCGATCCCGCAGGGAAACTCCAAGCATAGCCCTCTCCATTGCCCTTTGGGTGACTTTCAGCCTTCTAATAAGGCCCATTGTGAGCGACCACGTTTCAGTGCCATATGTCATCACTGGCAACACGCACTGGTCAAAGACTTTCGTCTTGAGACACTGCGGTATGTGGGACGAGAAGATATTGCGTAGCTTCCCGAACGCTGCCCAGCCGAGTCGGATTCGACGATTGACCTCTTTCTCGAAGTTGGACCTACCTAACTGGACAGTTTGTCCTAGGTAAATATACTCGTCCACGACTTCGAGTGTAGCGTCTCCGATCTTCATGAGAGTGGGTGTTACATGGCCATTTGACATGACCTTCGTTTTGTCCATGTTCATTTTCAGACCCACTCTTTCAGAGGCTCTACTGAGGTCATCGAGCATTGTACTGAGGTCCTCCATAGTCTCAGCCATGACTACTATATCGTCGGCAAACCGAAGGTGAGTTATGTACTCGCCATTGATGTTAATGCCAGCTCCTTTCCAGTCCAGAACCTTAAAGACATCCTCCAGAGCAGCGGTGAACAGTTTCGGAGAGATAACGTCTCCCTGTCTCACACCTCGCTGCAGAAGGATAGGTTTCGAGGTCTGGTCCTGGAGTCGAACTGACATAGTGGCGTTTTCGTACCATACAACACGTACCTGGCAACATACAACACGCGTACACTCCGGACCGACGAGAAGATCTCCGAACTCGAGGAAGAATTGAGCAGGTTGCGATGGGGCATAGTGGGATTATCTGAAGTCCGAAGAGAGGGGGAGGACTCGATAATCCTTAAATCTGGCAACTTGCTCTATTTCCGGGAGGGCGACCAGCAGTCCCAAGGTGGTGTCGGGTTTATCGTCCACAAGTCCCTTGTGAGCAACGTGGTGAAGATCGAGAGTGTGTCGACCAGGGTGGCGTACCTTATACTCAGAATATCCGCAAGGTATTCGCTGAAGGTCGTACAGGTTTACGCCCCGACCTCGTCACACCCCGACGATGAGGTGGAGACCATGTATGAGGATATTTCCAGAGCCATGCATGGCTCTAAAACTCACTTCACCGTTGTCATGGGGGACTTTAACGCGAAACTGGGTAAACGAAGCGATGATGAGCTGCGAATGGGGCAATTTGGAGTTGGACGACGGAACCACCGGGGCCACCTACTGGCTAGTTTTATGGAGAAGGAAGGCCTCTTTATGATGAATTCCTTCTTCAGAAAACGTGAGCACAGGAAGTGGACCTGGCAGAGCCCGGATGGTGCAACTAAAAATGAGATTGACTTCATTATGTCGACGAAGAAGCAAATATTCAATGATGTCTCTGTGATCAACGCGGTGAAAACCGGAAGTGATCACCGCATGGTAAGAGGCACATTGAACTTAAATATAAAGCTGGAAAGGTCTCGACTAATGAGGTCTACGCTCCGCCCAGCGCCGATCCAAGTTCAAAACCCCGAGAGCTTTCAGCTCGAACTTCAGAATCGTTTCGAGTGCCTGGGGAGCTCCGTGGACGAATATAACGATGGGTTCGTGGAAGCTGTCCATACGGTCGGGTCTAAGATCTTCAAGACCCGTCGTACGAATACGAAAAAGAAGCTCTCTGATCCTACTTTGCGGCTCATGAAGGAGAGGCGCGAGATGATCCTGCAGTCTTCAGATGATGTTCTAAAGTACCGGCGGCTCAACAGACAGATCTCTAAGTCCTTGAAAAGCGACCTTCGCCGCTTCAATACAGATCGTATTGAGGAAGCGATAGAGCAAAATAGAGGCTCCAAGGTTTTTGCTAGAGATCTGTCTATTGGGCAGAGCCAGCTTATGAAACTGAAGACTGATGATGGCAGGATCGTATCCGCCAAACCTGAGCTGTTGAGAGAGATCGAGAGGTTCTATGGACAGTTATACACGTCAACAAGCAACCCCGTTACGAATCTGGCAAACGACCCAAGAGCTAGATTGACCCGACACTATACCGAAGACATCCCGGACGTCAGCCTGTACGAGATTAGGATGGCTCTGAAGCAGCTTAAAAACAACAAGGCACCGGGTGATGACGGAATTACGGCCGAGCTCCTGAAGGCCGGCGGAAAACCCGTTCTTAAGGCCCTTCAGAGGCTGTTTGATTCCGTCATACTCGAGGGTAAAACACCACAGGCATGGAACAGAGGTGTGGTGATACTTTTCTTTAAGAAGGGTGACAATGCCCTTCTTAAGAATTATAGGCCCATCTCACTTCTGAGCCATGTCTACAAGCTGTTTTCGAGAGTCATCACGAACCGTCTCGCGCGCAGGTTTGACGACTTCCAGCCTCCCGAACAAGCCGGATTCCGTAAAGGCTTTAGCACCGTAGACCACATACATACGCTGCGACAGGTTATACAGAAGACCGAAGAGTATAACCTGCCTCTCTGCTTAGCGTTTGTGGACTACGAGAAAGCCTTTGATTCGATCGAGACATGGGCTGTACTGCAGTCTCTTCAACGGTGCCAGATCGACTATCGGTACATCGAGGTGCTGAAGTGTCTGTACGAAAACGCCACTAAATTGATACATACAATAAATAGGCGCCGCTATTACGGGACTCAGCGTTGTCATTCCGTCCGACTTGACTTTTTTTATACGTCTATGTATCAGACCAAAAAACCTATAGAGCCACAAAACACTACGTGTTCTATTCAATTTTTTCAATTTTTCCAGTAGACCGTTACGCTATCATTCCCTGCCGTTTTTTTCATATCATTCCTCACACAATCCACCCATTTTTTTTGGCCTTCCTCTCCCTTTTCTTCATCAACGTTTATATTATTAATTACTCTTTTACGGCCGAACCCAATAACCTATTTTTAGTGAAAGACAGATCGCTAAAGATGACAACCAGTATAATCATATCTGTTCTTGAAGTAAAAAGTCTTAATTACCTATGTAGGACATTATAAAAGATTTTTCTATGCAATTGTTAACGCTGGAGAGAAGGAATGAAACGTAATTGACAGTTTGACATAAGAAACACAAGATGACAAGACCTGGTTGAGGTTACTTTTAAATGAGGTTATATTTCGGTGAGTAAATAACTCACTGCTGTTTTATTTGAACGAAATCCATAGTAAGTTCATAACAACTTAATTTGCTCATAATTATTATTATGGTCAATGCGGCATTTATAAGTCTTTTTGATTTGAAGATTTTCATCTCAAAATCATTTTTCCAATCGGATACTCTGTTACGTTTTCAAAAACACTTTACGTACTTTCAATTGAATCTGACTTGTCTTATGATTATTTATAAATTGTTTTTTTTTTAAGTAATTAATATTGCTGAGATAGATACTTTATTATCCCTGCAATTCGACGAATAGACCTATTTGTCATCTGTAGTAACTATACTGCCAAACGAATAACTGTCTACATGTTATCGGGACGCATATTTTGGGTTTTTTCATACAAATAGCTACCCGTAGTAAGTAATATACCCACTCTCCCGTCGATAGATAGCGTGGGCCGGTAAGATTCCTTAACACTTTGACAGCGGATCACGTACTACGCACGTGACGTTTATTCGACGCTTATACAATGCTTGGCTGTCAGTGTTAATCTCTTATAGATTATTGGGACGTTAAAACCAGAGATAGATAGGTTTTTCTACCTCCAGTATGCTAAAACTAGTGATAGGCTATTGGGTTGCTATTGTGGTACATACTTTTCATCTCAGTTAAATTTTTCTGTCAATGGGCGCTTTGCTAATACGACATTTTTGCTAGTGTCGTTTTACTGTTAGGAACAGTTGCGTTTAGGTCCTTTTGATACGGAGTACTCATTTCTTGCTTTATCCATTTTAATTAGATTAGTATTAAAATATAAGGGTATTCAAATCGAATCCCATTATTTTGCCTGGCAACTTTCAGTATCCCGCTTAAATACAATTATAAGTTGAAACTGTTGCATACCTAGTTAATAGTGAGATACTTTTAAAAACCTCACTACGGCATAGTGTGTGGCGTCAATATTAAACCTTATATGTTAGAATTTCCTCCTATCATGGTTGGTGGCTGTCCTAATGCAGCCTAATGTTTGTTGTTTTTTTTGTTGGTATATTTAATTAAGTAATGATAGACTGAATAACTGTGATAAACTTGAATAAAAATGTATTGATATACTATTGCTTTTTATTTCTTATTATAAGAATTTTATTGATGGTAGGTAGAATATTTTTAGTCTTACTTATTGTGTATTGATGATTAAGTTGTGATACGTAAATTGTATTTAATTGTTTTATTTTGGTTGTTAATTTATTCATGTTTAATCTAGTATTGTATTTGTTTTCTAGTTTTGTTTATATTACATGATTACGAAGCGATAAAACTAGTTATTGTTGGGCTATACCAGAGTGATAACCAGTATATAATATTGATTTAATTTTGTTTATATAAATCCAAGTGTATTTACTAAAAGAATTCCTCTTGTAAATTAAACCTATGATTGAATTGTGTTGGTTGGCATCGTATGTACCTAATGCCATAATTGCTTAATTTAAAAACTATTACTGTACTATTAGATGGTTAAAGGAGCTGGGTTTATGTGTGTATTTAGAACTACAATATGTGGACAACGTGTAACGGTAAAGGTATCACTATTAATATCCCTACATATCAAGTGCATAGATTCTTAAGATGAAAACAAACTATGTGGCAACATTTATTTATTCCTAACTAGCTAATGCGGTGCAATGCCTTTTTCTTTCATATTTTATTCTTGCAAAAATTGCCACCTCATTCCATTTGGTCTGACAAGTCTCAACAGATGCGGTGCGAAATAGTTATTTTACACAGTGAAGTGGACTTCGAGGGCGCTGCATTAATTTTGCCAATTTTTGGTCGCGGCGTGTATAAGATAATGATGGTGTGATTCTTGGAGTAACATTGAGATTTGCAACCTTTTGAAATTAAGTTCGTCCTTCTACGATTAACGAGCAGGCGTCCTACGTAGCGCATGTTCGAATTTTTTCTAAGATATCCTACACATTAATAAAAAGTCGTAAAAATAAAATTTTACAGCTTGATAGTTAAAAAAAAATCTTTTAACTTACATCCCTGGGGAACTTTTAAAACAGTTTTCGCATTATTCTTTACACATTATACTAACCTTTTAAAATTAATCACCTAAATCAACTAGAGAAGCTACTTGGCATCTATTCTTATTAATAAATCCTAAAGAATAAGTTTACTTTGTTCACAAATTCACGTTTAGGGTTTGGGCTACATTTACTTCCTCTGCATGAATGTACATAAAAGGAGAAACTGACTAACTGACTGAAATCAAGGGTTCCTTTTATTATGTAGGTAAAAAGATAGGGTTTTTGGAAATTCGACCTGAAGTGAAAATGGGGAAATGTGAGATTTCGTTCGTTTAAAAATGTTACTCTTAAAACATTAAACTTGATACGAATGTATTCGTACTCAATAAATAATAAAGCTTGTCATTATTAGTGTTTCAAAACTACCCCTCAAAGGGATGGGGTGTTAAAGTTTGTATAAAAGAATCTTAACGCGCGGTCTTTATTAACTCGGTGGGTACCTTTTTTGTATTAATCATTTTAACAGAAAATTAAGGGGTTGTGGGTTTTCGAAAATCGACCCCTAACGGGGCAAAAGTGGTAATACCAAGTTGATGTATTATACATAATTTAAAAACAATTACTGTGGGCCGACCGCTTAACTGAGACGTTGCCTGAGGTAGCTGCGCGGCGCGGGAGGGGTGATACTTATCACAAGTTGACGAATCACTGAGCTCTCGCATCATGTCACCACACCCTTCCCGCTCAGGCAACGACTCAGTTAAGGCGGTACCCCGACCAAATAACCTTGCATAGCAATAATAGCATTCGTTCCCTGCTTGCGACAGAGACAGAGAGCGATATGGATTCCTTGTACGAAAGGATGCAACGTACTGCTGCCCGCGTAGGGTGCGGGTGCACGCCCCTTTATCATAGAACTCGCACCATTTTTGGAATTATTTTAATAAAAAAGAATATCGATCTTTTTAAATAAATTGGTGAAATGATGATAAATCCTAAAAATAATAGAACGTCAACTTTAGCAAAAGATGAATCCAATCAATAATTTTAGTCACTTAAAGGAGATTTTAAATGTATTAGTAACATATCAAAACAAATAATAACGTGCAATGTGATGATAGGATATCGAACATTAATAATGTGCTTTCAGATGTAGTTTATTTCTCATAATTATTTAGTTAATAGCCTCTGAATAACGAAGAAAAACGCGGTTTTGGTCGGGGTACCGCCTTAAGCGGTCGGCTTACATGTCAAATAGTCGATTTCCTGTTGAAAAGGAACGTAGATTATATGAAAATCCTTTTTCCTTTAATCCATAAACTTGAGAAGTATCTGAATAAATTGTGATCATTATATTTTGGAAAACTAATTTTTAAAGGGTAAGAGGGGGTGTTGTATTTTGTAGAGGAAAATACGAAATCCACGTGGACGAATTCACGAGCGAACTGCTGGTTTATGATATTTTTCGAATTCAGAGAATTAGGATCTAAGTTCTCAGATACAAATGTACTTTCTGTATTTATGCGTAGGTATACCGTTTCCGTTACACAATGTATAAGTTGAGGTTTTGTTGTTTTGGCTTCTTAATCGATACTTTAGTAAAGAAAATGTAAGCTTTTAGTTTTATTATAGCATCTGTAAAGCCCAACAAGGCGTGTTGTTATGGTTATGTATGTTTGTAGATAAACTTGGCAGCAATGAGACATAGTTTTTTTTTGCTGCCTGTCTTGTTTACATACGTAGATACGTATGTAATCAAGACAGACCAGATACAAATTTAAATAGGTGAATACTTATTTATATTTGTATCTGGTTAAAATAATAATACGTTATTGTTTGCAAACTTTAAATTATGTTTAATCTAGTCGGTGTAAAGTCCTAAACAAGTATTAGGGAGGGCGCTCACGAGCAACTTAGTCGCCCAGCAACTTCTGTCTCTGTCTCCTCAGCGCGATTTGGACGATGCGCACACGGGAGCGACAGCAACGCAACTTTTTCGTAAAATTTAGTGAAAATAAAAAATCTGTCGACGCACTGTGGGCTGAAATTCGGCTTTCATAGACATTTTCATTTGATTTCTTAAGTGGTGTTTTTTTTGGTTGGATGTGCTTTAGTAGACTAAGTATATACTTAAGAATATAAGAAATATTAAATATAAGCGCAAACAGCTAACATAGAATAAAAAGTAAAAAAAAATGTATGGAGTCGACATTAAAATCGGTGATAACTCAGCCATTTCACAATTGCCCATAATTTCCTCGTAGGTGATTTTTCTATGATTTATTTAGGATTTTTTGGCATACTACTTAACCCTGGGAAAGCTGCGCGATTTTTTTAAAAAAAGAAACAGTTTTTTTGTTTTTTTTTTGTACTATATTTCGAGCCTATGTCAACGCTAAACATAATGCGAAGTAAATAAACTATTACCAGATTACTAATTTACTTACAAATCAGAGAATGAACTCAGGATAGAAAAAAAAGGAAAATTTTCATACAAATTATAATATGTTTTACAATTAAAAGATTATAAACAAAAAAAAAAAGACACATTACAATATAATTTGTAAAAGGAAATCACCCAGAGGCTGTTGAAAAATTTCAAGACCTCACCGAAAAACCATCCGACAAAGAGATGACGATGTTAACATCCCAGAAGGCACTTGGCTTACTAATATCACTTCACCTATCAAAGTGGCAGTATATCACATTGAGAGAGTCAGCTATCCGAGAAGGTCAAAAGAATATGTACCCTTCCTGTTAAAGAATTCAGAAAGAAAAACACGAGTGTTGTCCACCTGAACCAAAAAAATATATAACAGTTACAGACTCTTCTGTTAGAATAACACTGCAAGCTCTTGTAGATTTAACAGCGATAAGGATTTTGAGAACTTTGCCGGAAAATATACAAAACAAACAATAGCAGTTGATCTCCAAGTGGGGTTTTGATGGTGCATCAAGTCAGAGCACATACAAGCAGAAGATGGATTCCGGCTATGATGACTCTACTATATTCATGACGTCATTGGCACCATAAAAGATGATCTGTGAAGGGGGGACGGTGTGGGAGAATCCAAAGCCTTGCTCGGCAGCATTTTGTCGTCCAGTGCAATTCACATTTGTTAAAGAATGTGAAGCAGTGGTAAAAAAGAAGAAAGGAAAATAAAAAACAAAATATCAAATCTTACACCGTCTGTGTGCGATAGCAATACAGTTGACCACAAGTTTATGTTAACAATGGTTGATGGTAAGATATGTATGTACCTTTCAGAAGCAAAATCTTCAGTAACATGCTATCTTTGTTTAACAAAACCTTCTCAGATGAACGACTTGACAGAAGTTAAAGACAAGCCAATACCAGATGATATGAAGGAACTTGGACTTTCGTCACTACAAACGCGCATTAATATGATGCAGCAGCAGTACCTCTTGCATATCTCATACAGAGTGGTCTTCAAGAAAACCTCTGCTAGAGGTGCGGACCAAGATGTGATGAAGCAAAGGCAGGAGGCGATTCAAAAACGGTTTCAGGAGGAACTTAATCTGCTTATTGATGTGGTGAAACATGATCATGATCTATGGAACCACCAACGACGGCAACACAGCCAGAAGGTTTTTTGAATTCCCGGAGAAAACTGCTAACATAACGGGGCTGGATGAAGAATTGATCCGCAGATTCGCCGTAATTTTACAGGCCAGGCAGGCAGGCAGGCAGGTGAACACATTAATCTGGAAAAGTTCAATCAGTGTACATCGCAAACTGCTGAGAGGTTCGTAGCATTATATGGTTGGTACAATATGCCAGTTACTGTACACAAGATACTTATTCATGGAGCAGAGATTATTGCTCATAACGCAATTGTACCAATTGGGAGCCTATCTGAAGAGGCATCGGAGGCTCGCAATAAAGATTTCAGAAGATATAGAGAACACCATTCCCGTAAAAAGAGCAGAGTGTGTTCGAACGAGGACATTTTCAATTTACTTCTTCTTTCTTCAGATCCACTTATTTCAGCAACAAGGCCCACTATGAATGCAAAGAAGAGGAAATCATGCATTGACGAAGTATGGGGTCTGCTGAATCTTCAAGAATTGGACCATGAAATCGAGTTCTGCAATGTGCCTCATTTGGATCCTGAATCCGACTCTGAATCAGACTGTAGTGATAATGACTCGGAATAAGTATAGTAATTTAAGTCCTTTATTATTTGATTTCCTTTTACATATTATATTGTAATCTTGCCTTTTTTTGTTTATAATCTTTTAATTGTAAAATATATTATAATTTGTATGAAAATTTTCCTTTTTTTCTATCCTGAGTTCATTCTCTAATTTGTAAGTAAATTAGGAATCTGGTAATAGTTTATTTACTTCGCATTATGTTTAGCTTTGACATAGGCTCGAAATATAGTACAAAAAAAAAAACAAAAAATTTGTTTCTTTTTTTAAAAAAATCGCGCAGCTTTCCCAGGGTTAAGTAGTATGCCAAAAAATCCTAAATAAATCATAGAAAAATCACCTACGAGGAAATTATGGGCAATTGTGAAATGGCTGAGTTATCACCGATTTTAATGTCAACTCCATACATTTTTTTTAAATTTTTTATTCTATGTTAGCTGTTTGCGCTGATATTTAATATTTCTTATATTTTTAAGTAAATACTTAGTCTACTAAAGCATATCCAACTAAAAAAAATCACCACTTAAGAAATCAAATGAAAATGTCTATGAAAGCCGAATTTCAGCCCACAGTGCGACGGGGGCGGTTGAGCGTCAACGTCAACTGACTGACCGGCAACTTTTTTGTTGCTCGTGGGCGCACTCCCTTATTGACAACGCAGACGAAAGACTTTTTTTAGTCGCCCACTTTTTGTCGGTAACGCAGTTAGTAGCGCAGTATAATTCGAACGCCTTAATTTGATTATTATTTGAAAACAAAAAAACTGTAATACTGTAAGCGTATTACGATTTCTGACTGTTTTAAATAATGCTTTGTCCAATATGTGTTAGCAAAGCAACGATGAATGTAACCGTTTTATGACGTTACTAAACTTAATTTTATGATGTTTCATAATTATAATGGAACAGTGTACGCGAAACGAGGGTTAATAGATAGCGGCGCAGCGTCACCTGCACTACGTAACAGACATTTACTGGTTTTCTAATCTCTTATTTGATTGTCTACAATCTTTATTGCATTATATCGTATCAATGTGTAGCCATAAAACATACATTGGGTACTTAATTGCAGCTACACATTGTAGAATATTATGAAACACAGATTGTAAGCAATCAAATTTTATGAATTCTTGTTGATGTATACGTCATTTTGAGGCTGACTGTACGCTTTATTCGAACATGCGCACTGATGCAATAATGTTTAGATTTAATCAAATCCTAAACAAAATACAGGGTGTCACTGGAAGTATGGATCAAATCGAATAGGGACGTGGGCAAGGTCATTTCCAAACGCTTTAGCAAAAAAAAAAAAAAATCCTAAAAAAAAAAACAAAAAAAAAAAAAATAAAAAAAAGAAGAAAGGTCAAATTCGTGAAAACTATCAGGGCTATCATTTTTTTTTTTAGATAGCGCTGATAGTATTTTTTTATGATTAATTTCTTTGAACACTAAGCGAAGTGATTGAAAAAAAAAAAAAAAATCTGTCATAACTTTTGAACCGTAAAAAAATTCACTGACTTTCTCGGGGTTAAAAAGTTTGGAAATGACCTTGCCCACGCCCCTATTCGATTTGATCCATACTTCCAGGGACACCCTGTATATGTTAAAATACATTTAATTGACGTGTAATATTAGTTTACTGTTAAGTACTGCTACTAGCGCTTCTGGTTATTCTGCTTATCCACCCTAAAAGAGCCGTTCAGTTTAAAATCGGGAGAAAAATAATGTACGAATTCCGATTATCCACCCCGTCTCGTGTCTGGGATGGATAGATGAACTGAGTATCCATCCTAGGGTGGATATACGGAAAACCCAGCGCTTCTAGTGGTAAAACTTGGTAGTATACTTTCCCATCAATTTAGTTAAGGCATAAAATAAATATATAAAGATTGTTATTCGATTAATTTGTTTAAAGTATTAACTATTGTTAATCTCGCGTAAGCGAGCGAATGTAACAGTATGTTTTTGTAAGTATATAATTATTATAAAATGGATTATTACTTATCTTACAATCATCAGTATACGTGTTTGTTTAGATCAGTTACGTTAAAATGTATGTAAAAAGTTAAACTGTTTACACACTGTACGATAATGAATGGGTAACTGGATATAGACTCTCTGTGCTGTAATGTTTGCCATTAACCTGATGACGAATGCCCGGTTCTTAGTCTTAAAACCTACGTCTGCCAAAATAGTTCTTAAAATTATTTCCGGAGGTGGGGAAGGTGACAATTTTCTCTTTGCTGGAAAACAAATTATAGCATAATAATTATTCGTACTTACTTTTATTTCTTCATGCTTTATTTTCTGTGCGTACATAAATCATTAAAAATAATAGAAATAAAAAGTTCAAAGATA
The DNA here is from genome assembly GCA_947508005.1 of Amphipoea lucens. NCBI lineage: Eukaryota > Metazoa > Arthropoda > Insecta > Lepidoptera > Noctuidae > Amphipoea > Amphipoea lucens. The sequence goes on from OX382358.1 coordinate 12,347,013, forward strand.
AAATTAGCTAGTAGGTAATACATTAAGAATTGGGCATATGTCACGTAAAATAGATTATATTGTTTAAACGATTGTATTGATGTTTTACATGTAGCTCAGTTTTTCTTTATAAGTAGTAGTAGCAAGTGCCAGATAAGCTTTGTATCATATTTTTTTGTTTAGGTTTTTCAAAGAATTGTAAATTATATTATGTGGCGAAAAGTATTATTTTAATTTAAATAGTTCAGAACTATTAAATTGTTACTTTGCTATTTTAAAAGGCAGCTTCATCTGAAATACTTTTCTGGTGAAGAAGATGACTTCTTGTCTCTCCAAGATGCTGAACGATTTCGTCCGCAGGCCAGGGATGGCTGCTACACCAGACTGCGGGTAAACTTAATTTGAATATGAAAAGGAATGTTGTGTGTTATGTATTTATACAGGAATTTTACATCATAATATTTCAGCCGAGGCTCCTGCAAAATTGTAACAAATGTTACGTCAAAATTTTTCCATTGTCTTATTCAATATTTATTAATATGGTATTTCCCGGTTATTCCGTTTATCTACCCCAAAAAAATCCACCCTAATGGCCTGCGCAGACGAGGGACTTTTGTCCGCGGAGAAATTGTCCGCAAAGATAGAATGTATGGAAATCCCAGCAGTCTACTTGTCCTTCGTGTGCGTTATTGCATAGACTTACATACGTTCTATCGTTGCGGACAATTTGTCCGCGTACAAATTGTCCCTTGTCTGCGCAGGCCTTATTGTGGATACGCATGTCCGAAAATTCACTAGGCTTAGTTGCAGAAACGGAATGTATAGGCTTAGGGTGGATTTTCGGACATGCGTTTCCGCTTAACCACCATAGGGTGAATTATTTGGGGTGGATAAACTGAATAACCGGTATGTTCGAGGTTCGTGCTGGCTGTGTAACTGATCGCTAGTGTGCAGATTTAGTTGCCGATTTCGAAAATGTTATCGATTTAGGCCAGATGCGCTCTCTTAAATCGTAATATTTTCATAGCGCTATTTAACACGAGACTTCAATGATATTTCATAAACACATTTTATTTTTCTGCTCACCCAGGACTAAACTAAAATTTATCTTCTGTACTTTCTTAATGAAATAGAAAGAAAAAGATGCACTGAACTTAAATTTAGTTTAGTTTGTGAACAACAGAATCGGCACCAATGTCAAACTTAGTTTGCCTTTACTTCACCTTAAAAGTTAATTGTTTTAAATCAATTATTGGTAAAATCTATTTTAAGTAAGCATTAGACTAGATAAGAGTAAACCGGTGTGATTTAAGTTGCACCGAGGCTGGGTCAAACCATGAAACCTAAAGCTGTGCTCAGACAGTCTTTACTCATTACGTTACGAAGACAATGACGTGCGGATAGCGTTGTCGGTAAAAAGAAAATGACAGATTTTTCAATTTGTATAGGTAGTGGTTTTGTTAGGCTGAATTAAAGCCATCGGGCTAGATAAGCTTACAGCACTATACACTGCAACAAAACAGTGTTTAGTCAACCATAGACAGAGCTGTTTTCAAAGTTTTGTTTAGGTCTACATACAGGCAAAGCAACGTAATTTTGTTGACTATGAGACCCGTAATAACGGGTTACTCGAATTTGGCCCCATCCCAATAATACAGTGTATGACTGTAAACGATGTTTTTATTTAAATTACATTTGGATAGATAGGTCAAGGTCATCGCATGAACCGCACCCGCCCTACTGAATGTAAAGGGAATATTAGGCTTAGTTATTAAAAAATAGGTAGGTACAGGGCATACTGCGAGTTTATTATAAAAAGAAATATAGGTACCTATAATATTATTACGATAATACTTAATTTTAATTTGATAATAATTAACAAGTTTAACTATCTGTTATATTGACGACTATTTTTATTTTCAAGATCAATTTAGCAGTTTACCAAACTAAGAAAATGCAATAATTTTACTCCACCTAATTTTCAGTACTTACGAGTTTTTGTTTATATGCAGGACCTTCTGCAATCTTATCTGTGCTTCAAAAAGTTTAATTCAGGTACAATTTTGTTTTGATCATTATTTAAATGTACATACCGCTGTTACACTTATTGCAGGTTCGATTCGCGTGGCAATTTTCAATCTTAGTTATACAAACTATTCTTATGGTAAAATTCACTATTAAATATTTAAATACGTGTCTACTATTATGTTTTGGAATGGTTTTTTAGTATAAAACACTACTCAACTATTACCTAAGCGCAACAGCCACGAGAGATTTTGACGTTGAGCGGCTTTCTTAGGGCAATCTTCATAGCAAAATAAACAGTCTAAAGAAGTTGAAGGGAAATTAACATCTCTAGCTCTATCATGCACACTTTGTACACTTTAGGCCAAAAGGCCTAAACTGTAAAAAACGACAAATACGTGTGTGAACAAAAGTTCACACACGTATTTTTCGCCGTAATAATCTACGGTTTATTGGCATGGTGCATACGGCACCGTTATCAATAAGTTTCCATAGTGATTCATACAACACTGATCTGTCTGCACAGGGTCAACAAACCGTATATTTTGAAAACGAAAAAAGAGGTGGTGAAAGAGGTCTTATGATGAGAAAATGAATTTCGCTTTAAAGTAGGATTTCAAATTATTTAACACTAGCGGCCCGCCCCAACTTCGCACAATGCAATTTTTTTTTTTCGAATTTCCGTAATTTTCTTTCATACAAACCTTGTCCTGGCAATACCGAATACAACAAAAAAAAAAAAAAAAAAAGAATTATCCAATTTGATGCAGTCGTTCGGAAGTTATGCGCGTACATCATACATTTCGGCCATTCATTTTTATTTAAATAGATTTAAATTGCCTTCGGCTTAAAAGTGAGAACAAATATATTTTGTCACCTACTGCTTAAATTCGAAAGGTGCAGTGCAGATAGATATTCGCCAAGCCAATTTTTTTTTAATAAAGCCCTGCCTGTGGTTGTTTTAAGATAGCTGAAGAGAATTTACCCACCTTTCCTAAAGCAATTATAAAAAAAAAAACTCTTAAAGGTCCTATAACAATGATCTTTATATTTTAAAATAATAAAAAATATGTTTATTCGTATTTGTCCACAAACGTGGGTTTTGATCGCAACGCGTGACGCATTGCAGACCTAAAACAAATAACGGGCACAAAAACAAATAAGTTTCGACTCTCAAAATGCCCTAATTCTTTTGCTCCCGAATTATGTATTTTATCACGTAAATAAGAAAGTCAAATGTCTTTTTTTCAGATATGGACCTAGAAGCAGTGCACCACCTCCTGGGTACGCACCGATGGGTGTGAAACAGATGCCGCCAGTGGGTAATATTCCCGTACAATCTGAACAACCGGGATATCGAAGTCGCTATGACGGTCCTCCATTTGAAGAAATTCCTCCTGGTGTCGAGCCACCAGTTCCCGGGTTTGAGCCATCGCCTTTTGAAAAACCACCATTTGGTCCGTCTGGTCCAATTGAGCGCGATCGTTTACCCCCGCCTAATTATAGGGATCCCTATAGACCGCCGCCGTATGGTGAAGGGCCTAATAGTTATAGGGACTTGTCGATACCGCCTCCTGTCCAAAACGAGATTCCTGTTCATGTAGGAGAGCAACCGCCGCGCTATAGAGATAATTATAGACCAGGTCATTATCGTGACCAAGGACCCATGCCGTTCAGAGACGGGCAACCATATCGAGAACCTGGACCACCTGGATCGTATCGTGATCCTAACTTCAGAGGAGGATTAGCTCCATTCCGTGATAACTCTTACAGAAACGTCCCATACAGGGATGGTGGGTTCCGAGAAAATCCACTTCATAATAGTTTTCGTGATCCAGGTGTTCCCTTCAGACCTCCTAGTGCAGATCCCCGAGAGGCAGTACCACCTGGTTATCATGATCCGAATTACCGTGATAACTTCAGAGATGAAAGTGCTGCACCTCGAGATCATTCTCGGCCTGGATACAGACCCAATATTCGTAACAGGGGTGGACCCAGACGCAATGCAAATGTTGAACATGATAGACACAGAGAAAGAGAGGGTCGTGACCGGGAGAGATTTAATGAAAACCGAGAGCCGATAGATAAAGCGGAAAGAACTCGAGATTCGGACAGAAGAACGGGATACGACAAAAATCGAGATACGCGTGAAAGTCGTGAAGATCGCCCAAGAGAGTATGAAAGACCCCGTGATTATGAAAAGGAACGTGAACATGAAAAGACCTCTCCGGAAAAAAAAGTTCGTACCTCACCAAAACGTAGTAGAGAAGCAAGAGAGAAGAAACGTAGTGAATCCAAAGGTCGATCTCGTGACCGAGACTGTAGAAGGGAAAAGAAAGAGGAAAGAGCTCGAGAGAAATCGTCAGCTGATAGAAGCAGAGATCACAAAGAAAAAGAAAAGAAAATGAAGGAGCGAAAGAAGAAGAAAAGAGAAAAGGAAAAAGACACTGAAAAGAAGAAGAAACGTGAGAAAAAAGATAAGAAAGATAAGGATCATATTAAAAAAGAAGATGAAGAACTTGACAAAGAAGAAGTTAAAACTGATGAAAAAGAAACAGATAAAACAGAAACTGAAACACCAATCGTCGTTAAATTAGAAACACACACCGAAGTAGTTTCTATTGAAAAAGAAAACTCCCCTAAAGTAGAATCCCCAGAGAAACCTACTGATGATTTATATGGTGATGAAGCATTGGGAGCTGTTGATAAAGAAATCATAGAAAATTATGTTAAAACTGAAGACAAAGACCAATCAACGGAAACTAAAATTACAGACAGTATAAACAATTCTAAAGATGAACCATTTGACGGTATCGAGCTTCAAGCGAATGCTGAAGAATTAGATCTAAAAGCTGAGATAGAAGTAAGCAACCCAACTAATAAAGAAATGTTGGCAACATTACCTGAATTATCTAAGTGGGAAGTAGACGAGGATCACGCGGAGAAAGCCAAAGAACCAGGAGAGATTACCTCTCCTGAAGAAGAAGAAGATGGAAGTAAAGTTACATCGGATGTTATTAAACGAGCTGAAAACGCCATATTTGCCAAAGCAATCAATTCTCTGAGGCCTATAGAAATTAAGAAAATAAGCAGTGATCGTCTTAAACTTTACGGTGATGAAGTGCCAAAGCCTTCTATGAATAATATACAAATTACGGTTCCAGTCATTGATTCCGAACCGAGGTCAATCGAAATGAACGAAAGAAAAAGGAGATATTCCAAGACACCACCGCCGCGATTATCCGTTAAAGATCGACTCGGTGGAAAAGTAGAAGATACACGTAGGGGTAGAGAGGCGAGAGTTGTTCAAAGTACAGTAGAACGTGTTAAATCTAGATCAAAAACTCCTAAGCGCGAACAACCTTACAGACGCGTTACCGTGGAAAGAGAAAGAGGTCGAAAACAGGATACCATTAGAGCAGAACCTTCTAAGAATGATAGGCGGGTAATGTCCGAAGCTGTAAAGACTGGCGAGAAGCATCGAGCGCGAAGTCCCACTGAAAAGAAAAACTCCGAGAAACATATTAAAGACGACAAAAAATCTAACACTTATGAAGTCGCTACACGAGATCGTGGTCAGGAGAAAAATGTGCCAAGTGAGGTTAAAAGTACACATACAGATCGTGAAAGGAAAAAATCAACCTTGGACGAAGCTCATTTTGAGCCAGATTATGACGAAACTGTAGAATCTGATCATGAAAATAAAGAAGAAAACGTTAAAAAACGTGAACGTTCAGCTTCACCCACCGGGTTTAACGAAACTAAAAAAGCTAAACTAGATAACGAAACTATAAAACTGGATCTGACCAATGTCAAAAAGAAGCCTGACTCCGAGAGTGAATCCACTAGTGACTCAGAATATTCCTCATCATCATCGTCATCTGATGCTCGCAAACGTAAGAAAAAGAAGAAACGCAGCAAGAAGAAGAAAAAACGAGCTGCAAGTGAAAGCGATAGCGAGTCTGAGTCTAGCTCTGACGACCATAAAAAAAAGAAAAAGAAACGTAAGCATAAGAAGAAATCTAGTAAAAAGAAGAAGAAATCCAAACACAAGTAAACCATTTTTCCTGTCGTATGTGTAATACAGTTTTTTTTTTGTTCATTATTAATTACAAATATATAATGTAATATGGTGTTCTGATCAGTTTGAAGGTTATTTGAGCTCTTTAGTAGAGTCAGCTATTTGAAAAAAAAAAAAAAAGACTTGTGTTATTGAATTCTTAAAAATAAAATTCATAATTCTTAATTTTTGTTTTTATAATATGGCTTAATTTAGATGGAGATGACAGCCGCCGGCGCGCTGCGCCTCTCATCTCGCCTACGTAAATACGTTATACGTTAGGAAATTTCACTAGGCAAAATTTGCTAGGTGCCACGTGGCTTTCGAGTCTCAATACTATGTGCTTTAGTAATGAAGGTAACATTTAAATGTCACTTTGCTGTTCCCTGCATGGCTGCCGGCCGCTGCCTTCTTATGAATTGAGCCTATTCACTTAAAGTCAATAGGCATATAGGGAATCATATAGTTCACGCGACTGCTTCACTACTGGCTACTAGAGGTGAACCGTACTAGATAGTTAGTGGACTTGGTCCACCTAGTAAGAGTATCGAGAAATACCTGTTCTCGCATACGGTGGGACGTATTGTATCGTATGGTCCTTTCTGTCGTACCTATGTATATCGCGTCGGTTCTCCATGGACCAATTGGAATTTGACCAATTGGACTATGGGGAAAATGACATGTTTCCATCGTCCAAATACCATCGCGTATGATCCTACCCACCGCGTATCGATTGCGAGGCATAAATTCTCTTATGCATCAAATTATTTTGTGTTAATAACAAAAAAAAAATGAATGAAATCGGGCGCGAAAAAAATCAGCTGTTCCCTACGTTTTGACGAGTTAGACGAACATAAATGTAGAGAACAACTGATATTTTTTTCGCGACCGATTTCGTTCATTTTTTGTACATCGTCAGGTACATACGTGGTATAATTTATTGCGTAAATGTGGTTTCCATACTGTATATGGGTAGGGTACACTTAGGCGCTTTGCAGATGGAGGTACTTTAGTTGAGGCAACTATCAATTTTTTGAAATTTTTCTTTAAAAGTTGCCAGTTACTACAACCAAATAGCCCGAGATACATCCTGTTGCCAGTTGCTGCAATAGTTGCTCCATCTGCAAAGCACCTTACACTGTGTCCACTAGGTTATTAGTTTTTTGACAGCTGTCTTAGAACGTAACTATTGCAGATTACGTAAAAGTTAACTTCAAAATGCGTAATAAAATAAATATATGAAGTGCCTTATCTTATTGAATTACCATATTTATGACTTTTTACAGTGTGATACTTCCTGGCCGCGCCACCACGGTTTTTGTAAACTATTAGGCGTACCCGGACATAGTGTACACTAAAGAATTGTACCAAAATAATTGTTCTTTTCCGTATGCTATAAAAAGATTCGAAAATTTAATTACTTTAGAAATTATAGCCTTGTGTTGGTGGCGCGTCCAGGAAGTATGCTTCCCAGCCGCGCCACCAAGTTTTATTAGGCGTACCCGGATATAGTGTACGCTAAAGGATTGTACCAAAATTGTTCTTTTCCGTACGCTACAAAGAAATTTGAAAATTTAATTACTTTAGTAATTATATCCCTGTGTTGATGGCGCGGCCAGGAAGTATACTTCCCAGCCGCGCCACCAAGTTTTATAAGGCGTACCTGGATATAGTATACGCTAAAGAATTGTACCAAAATTCTTCTTTTCCGTACGCTATAGATTCCAAAATTTTATTACTTTAGAAATTATAACCTGGTGGCGCGGCTAGGAAGTATACTTCCCAGCCGCGCCACCAAGGTTTATTAGGCGTACCCTGACATAGTATACACTAAAGAATTGTACGCATTATGTACAGTCTGTGATCAGAATTGTCTGACCCACCCACTAAGTAATACTAATAGCGAATTTGAACCTTATCGTGAACATATGGAATACTCCGTGCAAGCGTGTCGATAAATCATGTTGTCAAGCGATTTTAATCACTATAATGTTGTGGTTAAGGTTGAAAGGCTAATGAATATCAAGAATACTAAAAATAACCAAGGCGAGGGTGGATTATTAATAAAAAAAACGTCGCGCATCAGTAACATTAAAGTTGTCTACGGTTAATAGCTAATTCTGTGATCCAATTTAATAGCTGCTTGTGATTTTGCGATAATGAGCTTTATGAAAATATACGATATGGTTCAAATTCTTAATATTACGTCTACCATGACACAACTAAGGTCAAATTTTAAGACTTTTTATCAGAGTTGAGTTGGTCTCGTGGCCATTAAGGCAGTTTGGCATTCGTCGTTTTCTGCGTTCGAAACCGGGAATAACCTAAATACAGCATTTTGAACAATGTTTTGTTTTTAATTATTAGGTATCTTTTTTTTTTACTAATTTTTTTAACGAACTAAGCCGGGATATGTCTTTTTAAATGGGTATGTTTTTTTTTGTATAGAAATGAAACAAAACCATTGCAAGTGAAAATGTTTATTATTTCATTAAAATATACTTAAAAATAAATTGTCAAAAGTCCCCATCGATCAGACGTGTGCAAAAAAAAAATTCAAGGTCAAATGTTGCAAAAAGGTTTTTTGCATTTTTCAGATTAACGGTAAGTTGTATCACAAAAGTAGGTGCGACAAAATTGTTCATCATAAAATTATCTACAAGAATTGTTTACACTCTTTTTTCCTATGAATCATCATTTCGGAGATATAGCGATGCAAAAAGTTGAAAAAGTTGTGTTCTTCTTATTATGCACGTTTCCGCGCCACCCGTGAGGTAGTGTACTTGGCGCATTTTTTTAACGTGGTTGCCCCGGTAGGCCTATTCCACGATCTATTTTGGTCCTGTTGAGTTAAATATTGTATCAAATAAAAAATAGTACTATTGGAAATGATGAAAGCGGTGTAAGTTATGAGTAATTTGGGAAAATTATGGGGTCGGACCCGTGCTTCACCCAGTTCGTCTGATTGATAATCATCTAATGGAACTTCAAGCATACTGTCTTCTTCTTCCTGCTGGGTACAAGTAAATTGTTCAAAGAATGGTTTATATTCAAAGAAAGTTTATATTCTTAGAATTGTATAATATGTATGTATACGCCACGAAAACTAATATTTTTACTTGTATTACGGCTCTGTAACGAATATAAAGGTAATTGACATACATAATATGTACTATGAAGAACACAACTTTTTAAATTTTTTGCATCGCTGTATCTCGGAAATGGTGATTCTTAGGAAAAAAAGTGTAAAAACAATTTTTGTAGATAATTGCATGATGAACAATTTTGTCTCACTTACTTTTATGATAAAACTTACCGTTTAGCTGAAAAATGCGAAAAACCGACTTTTGCAACATTTGACCTTGAATCTTTTTTTTGCACACGTCGGATCGGATTATAAGCGCATAAGCAGACTTGCTGATCTTTGTACCTACTAGATGTGGTCTCCAAATTAGAAATAGGTACTGGAATTATCTCGGTGGGATGGTTGTATAGCTTGCATAGAAGGGCGAGAAATAAGCAACACAATACGCATAACAAGAGAAATTGACCTTCAGGAAGAAGATAAGAACTTGGTAGGAACTTAGGTATTAGGGACGGTCAGCAACGCAAATCGTTAACACTGTTACTTTTACGTGTCAATAATTATGATTTCAAAAACTGAAATGTTCTACTTTGTCGTTAATTATATTTCATTTTTCTTTGAGGTAAGTACCCTAAAGTAGGATAAAATAAAATAACCTTTAATTCGGATAAGCAGCATCCATATGGGTTAGTAAAAAAAAAAACAAAAAGATAACTTATACCTATGTTAGTATGTTGGTAATCTATTTAGAAACAAGGCTGTTGTTCGAAATACATCTTTGAACAACATCACCTAATAGCGGAGACTCGCACCTCCACGCTATGATCTTCAGGATGGAGTTGGAGCTCCCCCGCACTCTGCAGAGCAAAGAGGCAGATTTCCGTCTGACAATGGCGTGGAAGCCATCGCCGTGTGCTTGTGCAAACATACCTGTTGCACTGCAGAAACGGGGCAGCCCCATCAACATCCTGAACCCGTTATTATATTGGACCCGTAGGGCGCTGATAGCCCGCTGAGTATAGTTGAGGCATATAGAATCAAAGATAGCTAAGTGCCTCCATGTCAAATTTTCAGAAACCGAAAAAAACATTTTTCTAATTTAAGAGTCAGGGGTTTTCATACTCTCTGAGTTTATTCTCCATCTTAGTTAATTTTTTTAATATATGGCGCTTAGCTGCCTTTGATTCTGTATGCCTCAGTTGGTCCACAGACTGCACGTGTAAAACACTTGGCAATAAGCTTTAAAAAGCGTTATCTTGACTGCCCTGCTACAGCGTGCAAACCTACGAACCAACATGTTACATCGGACTGTCAGCGCCCTACGTTCCCTCTCTCAATGTCCACTTGGTCATTAAGGCCGTCGGATACATAATGCCCCAAGTACTTGAATTGGTACACTCGCAATATTTCTATCCCATTAAGTTTAATCGGGGGCACATACTCAGGACATTTAGCACCGCCAGCCTTAAAGACCAAGAACTCGCACTTCTTAACATTATAAATCAGGCCATGCTCACGAGCATAGCCCTCGCAACATATAAGCAGCTCTCTAAGCGCTCTAACCGTAGGGTTCAGCAGCACCATATCTTCAGCGTAGCTAATGTTGTTGACACTGACGTCATCGATGCGACATCCGATTTTCTTGCTGCTGAGCTCAACGATTAGATCGTCTATATAGAGGACAGTTTTGGTGACGTTATCCCTCCTTGTCTCACCCCGCACTCCAGCCCATACGACACAGACAGCCCATCGGCCCATCTCACACTGTTCGTCTGGTTGTAATACCACCAGGATAAAGGGTATAATTTATCTAGAAACGTGTTACTTTAATTTTCCACTGTGGCGTGGCCAGTAAGTATCACATCTTTTTTACAAGTATTATAATACCGTACGTGTAACGGTTAATTGTTTTGCGTATATAGTTACATGCTATCGTACACAGTGATGACTGTGTCCACTAGGTTATTAGTTTTTTTGACAGCTGCCTTAGAACGAAACTATTCATTGGCGTATCTAGATTTGGCTTCTTTCTAAGGGGGGGGCTGGCCCCAAACTATTTTTATCACCACTATTTAGTCTCCACCGCCTCCTTTGCATGCATCAACTCCTCGCAAAAAGAGGCCACAGCATCCCACGCGTTTTCGCTTCCGACCATGGACTGAACCACCGCCGAAAATGGCAGATCACCCGCACCAAGTGTCGCGACGAGGGCACAGCGCTGTTGGGCCCAAGGTGTACTCCTCCAACGTAGGTAGGTATGTTGTGGCGTATCTTTGTGGCAGTCCACAAAGTGATGACAAGTAGGCGTCCGCTCCCGACCTATGCGACGCAGGTATTTCAAGAAACATCCGTGTCCAGTAAGCACCTGCGTCAGCCGGAAACTCAGGGCGCCATGCTGCCTCTCCAGCCATTCTTCCATAACAGGCCTTACCGCCACTATTGTGGCGAGCCCTCACCTGGGTTGCGCAAGTCGCTCCCTCCATTAAGCCACTAGGATCTGACGGAGCTCAGTCCTTTATGGATCGAACCGAGAAACTTCGAAAATCCTTGCGTCCTTATATCGCTGGTGGAAGTTGGGATTTCCGCCAGCGATATAGGGACGCACGAATTTTCGCGTCTAGATCCCAGGGCGTTGATCCGACCAGGAGAGTTGCTGCCTCGTAGGAGATCGTACGGTATCCTCTTATCACCCTAACAGCCATCGCTCTTTGTGGCCTTCGCAATATTGCAATTTTGCGGGCCGTCCCGCCCACACGGGCGCCCCACAGGGCAATGGACCGCACAATCTCCACGTTCAGTCTCCGGCAGGAGGCTTTGGGCCCCGCCAAATTGGGTAGCAGTCGCGCAAGAGCAGCTGCAACGCTCATCAACCTGGGAATCAGTCGCTGAATGTGCGGCCCGAAGTCCCACCAGCTGTCGAGGACAAGTTCTAGGTACTTTATCGTCGACTCGAAATCGATGCGGACGCCTTCTACCACTATGTGTAAATCGCGTGGTGGCTTGTTCCGAGGCCCATGGAAACAGAGGGCCTCAAATTTGTGCTAAGCCACCTCGAGGCCTAGACGATCCTTCCAACGACCTGCGCAACCCCTGCCGTGGCCTGTATGGCCCATTGTCGATGCGTTTGCCCCCGGGCCGTCCAATCATAATAATTTTCTAGCTTATTAGTATATTCAATTATTTTTGTGATTTCAAAAGTAACTATAGTCCATTTACGGCATTTACTATAGCATTAGACAGAAGTTAAAAAAGGCTATTTTAGGGGCACACTTTTTAATAAAAGTACAACAAACATTATTACAGTCAAGATTGATGTGGAGTTAAATATAATCAATTTAAATAACAACAGTCACTCTTAATTGTACTTCTTTAACCTATCTACCTTCTGAAATTACAAGGCTTTCATTTAATATTATTTAGTTTTTACATAAAATATTGTCGTGTCAATGTTTAAAATCTAAAAGAGAAGCAGGGGCGGGCAGTACCGGGAACGTTTTTCATGTCACTATAACTCTACCAAATCTAAAATGTTACCTATTCCCTTCATAAGTTGTGGCAGCACGTGTTTTTTTTAATTTTGTCGGTTTATATAAAGTTGTTTTTAATAAACTGATAGTTACTATAATTTGTTTCATTTCATGTACCTATCCAAGCATCGTGACGAGTAGGTAGATAGAATATGCTTTATTGTATGCCATACATTGTTAGTTACAAAAAAAGCATATAGGTAGGTACATTATTATTTATTAAAATTGTTTGAACTTAACTTGAAAATAAAAGGTTTCGTACTCCTGCTTCTGCGAGCCTCTTTTTTCTAATGTTATAATAAATGGAGTATAAATGAAATGGATTATGTAGGTAATAATAAGTTTGTGTAGGTCTTGGTGGTAGATTATTTATTTGATTGCTTTTGTGTGAAGTTATATTATGTACCTAAGTATCCAGCTTAAAATTTCGAATAGGTAGGTTCCCAAACATCCTAGGGTGGGCCTGAGACCATTCTAGGGTGGGCACGGCCCACCCCTATGTACGCCAATGGTAAATAACCACCGTAACCACCAAGATTTTGGGGGGTCGGACCCGTGCTTCACCTAGTTTCTCCAGCTGGGTGAAGCACGGGGACTATGGATCCGTGATTGGGTTCCGTGCTTCAACTGATGATCAAGTACAGTCAAGTAATTAAGAAAAACACATAATTTAATAATATACTACTCTGTCAAAAAAGTACCGGGAAAAGATCAATAATACACAAAGTGTTAGTTATTCATTTACTTGTGCTAGCGACCATTTTCGGGAGCCCATTATTGAGTGTGCAAGTCATCCCCTGCCATTTTATCCGTGTGTATTATATGTATAACATTGATCAGGCAGGGGACATAGTTCTTCCATAGTTCAAATTAACCAATCTATTATAATCACCCAAACCCATAGCCCAATATGTTTTATTTCCGTGTTCTGCAATAGTCATGCACCAACTGGGGGTTGTCTTTGGTTGCACTTGCATAGTGCATACAGGTCGGTACAATCGTCGGTTGGTGCCTCCTCATCATTTAGAATTTTCTAAGGGGCCTCTGCGAGTTAGCTTTGGCCCCTCGTACGCCTTCCAAAGGTCCAGGATCCGAGGGTCCCAAGAGGTGTCAAAGACAGTTTTTGAAGTTGAAGTTAACATGTTAAGTTCAGTCGGTCACTAGCACATAGTGACGTAGCGACAAGGAGGAAACATGTCCTGAGGTGCCTACTTATGAGGAGTGGAGAGGTATTCCACGGCTATCAGGACAATCCCGGAAGTACGGTTAAGATCCTTACCAGCATCTTACTGGAATACTTCCTTCCTCCGAGCACGTTTGCTCTTCGAATCTCCACTCAAGCCGGTAAATAAAGGCAAGAATGAGGTGGGAGCTCTGTTCCTCGTCATTGTTCACTCCAGCCGGCCAATAAAGACAAGCCAGAGGTGAGGAACAAGACTTCGCCCGGGAGATAGGGTCCGTGGGGTCGCTACTGCCCAACAGCTCGCTACATGCTGCCCTGCGGGTTTCTGTATCTCTCTTGGTCTGGCTCCTCACCCTAGTTTTTAAAAGTTTTATTTGAGTTTTAATCACGATGGAGGCGAACGGAGTGAACGGTGTTAACGCACACATACAAAACAAGTACTATGTTTCATTTAATCAGGAAAAGTACTGCTTTCTAATTATTGATTAGATAAATGCGTTTGTTAGGATAGGGGCAATTGTGTCAATGATACCTCCAAGAACCTCAACGGAAATACTCCGAAATACCCCATCCATAAGTCTTCAGTGTTTCTATGTTAGTATCTACTTTTCAGCGTATTTTTAATTGCGACTATAGAATTAGGTATGAATTCAAAAGATGGAATGTGCTTACTGTAGGTAGTTTTTGAGAAGAGATTCAGCTAATATAGGGGAGAGTAAAGAAATTATCTAGTGTCTCAGCAACTTTTAACTTGTCTGAAATGCATTATGATGTTTTGGAGACAATTCATTTCATTCTGACCTCGCTGTTTGGTGTTTCCAGTTTCTTTGTTAATTACCAACACATACACGCCACACAACTTTTATTTTATTATTAGAAACTAGCTTTTGCCCGCGGCTTCGCCCTCGTGGATGTAGCAAAATATCCCACAGGAACTTACTACCGGGACTAAAAGCACAGAATACTTAATAGTACTACGTACAGAAGGGACACTCCCTTCCCCGCGCTCATATCAGATACTGCACCTCACCCCGCACTTCGAGGTATTCTTCGCCGACTCTTTAGCAAGGGCGCTCGCAAACCGCAGCGCTGTACTGCTGAGACGAACACACAATTTTGCGATTTAAAAGTTTTATTTGAGTTTTAATCACGCGATGGTTGGATATTGTGATGCTTTTCCGAATTCGTATTTACATACACTGTAAGATTTCGCATTTTTAATACCATGCGATTTAATAACCGATTATTTACAGATAAGTCATTTAAACTAAACTATTTTAATGTTTTTATTTAATTACGAACCCGACTATTAAATAAACAATTTTATTGACCTACAAGGTCACTTCATAATAATGCACACGTTCGAGCAACGCCGCGCCGCCGCCTTTGTCGTTCGGTTCCCCGACACAAATTGCTTTCCGCGCCATTTTTTTACGCTACGCACGACAGCCAACCCTACTAGATTTCACGCACACATTTGCACGTATACAAACGTCCTTTGTTTATGTAGTAGTAATAGGTAGGTAATTATTTTGCGAGCGTTGTATGGAGTGTCCGAGGTGTGCTAAAAGTAACCTTAGTATGTGTACCTAACCTTGAATATCTTAGAACCTGAGTATCGAACCCAGGAACTCGCTCAGCAGTTGCACTTGCGACCACTAGAACTAGCGTTGAAAAAAGCAGGAAAAATTCCCGTTTCTTTCCAATTCCGTTGTTTTTTCAATGTTTCATTCGAAAGTGCCAAGAAAATTTGTCAGTATATATTTCATGTTTTTTTTCAATAAAACCGAAAAATATGAAAGAAACGGGAATTTTTCATGTTTTTTTTATTCAAATCCGTTCTTACTATATTTAACTTAAGATATTCTATGCTTTATCTCTTTCTATAATAATACGTACTTACTAATAAAATGGAGGGTAGAATGAAAAAAATATCAATAAAACTTGTTTTTTTTTTCAACTTTTCAAAACATCAAGCGAAACATTCGAAAGAATCCTGTTTCTTTCCAAAGGATACCTTCCGTTAATTTTTCTATGTAACATGCGAAAAAAACCACAATTTGATTTTTTTCGCGAAAAAAACAAATTGTTATTTTTGGCATTTTCAACGCTAACTAGAACTACGAAGCAGTTATTAGGAACCCAACCAAGTGAAATGATGAGGCAGATACATAAATTAATTAGTATATCTTTATTTTACGTAGGTATAATACAAGTTTGAATAAGTATAAGATGCTATAAAAATATCTGCCACGGCTTCAATAGGAGACAGTATTCTGTATATAGATTACAATAGTAAAGATACGTTATTGAACTTATGTCATAAATTTTTCATACAAAAAAATATGCATATTTTGAAATGACTTACCTAGTTGCACGAAACCGTCCCATAGTAACTAGCTGTTACCGCACCGTCATTTCATTTCGCAAAATGTGACGAAGCGACACATCGCGCGTAGTTTGTGAACCATGTTATGCAGAATAAAGTAAATGTTTATTTAATTACTTTATTTTCACAAATTGATTTACAAATTGATTTTTCCGAGGTACAAAATTTCTTCACTAGATACTGTATAGGTACAAAGTACTGTCTCCCATTGAAGCCGTGGCTGATATTTTTATAGCACCTTTTATTTTAATAATGCAATAAATAGTATCGAGATAAAAATATTCAAGTCGTTTAAATTCATTTGCGCCCTCGTCGGTATCCCCCAGTCAAACTTAAACCTATATGGTGCCACCAATTTTTGCGTTTGAGTTCTCGTTCATACTTGGCATTACGGCGGAACTCACGCCACTCTTCGCACTTCTGGGGGATACTAGGCCCATATGTTGGTTTTGGCCTGAATGAAGCTCTAACAGTCTGTAAATAAACATTGACAATAAGTATTTTAATGTTAGTACTTATGTCACACGATTGCTCCAGCAGGGATTCAACATGGTCCTTTTACACAATACCTACGTAAATATGATATAAAATAAGCTAAAAATCTAAATTTAAACGGTTCAAAAGATATTCCTGCTTTTAAGATCATCGCTTATGTTTGTTACTATAGTAGATACTGACCTCAACGAAAGTACTAGATTTATATTTCCAGAGTGTAGCTAACATGAACATGGGAATCAATGCTATTCCGAAATATTGAAGAATCCCACCAGCAACTGAAATAAAAAAAGAACTAATTAGTTTGCGCAAATTGTGTAGGTACCTAACGATAATATACAAGAAAGAGGAGGTATACAATACGCACTGTAAGCACCATTCGGATATTCATACGTTCCGCCGAATAATAATTGTTCTGTTGTAATCAGAGAATAGAAGAATACGACCATCATCATGAGTGGAGTAATAATACCCCAACACATGCGCCAGTAAATCGAAGTTTTCAAACCCAGCATAAATTCAATGTCCAGGCACATGTTTTCCAAACCTGGAATATAAAGGCAGTTATTGAAAAAGTCAAACACGCACACTGAGCGAATATACGTCGCTCACTATGCATGATACGTGTAAGTAGTGGCTTTTATTATATACTACAAAAAAGAAGAAGAACAACATGTTCAGGACATTGACAAAAAATAAGTTAAGAAAAAAGAATTCATTTTCGAAGTCATAGAAGTTTAGCAGCATTCATTCAATTTTACCGTAAATCCAAAATACTCCTATAGTCTCAATGATTGCAGCAAACAATCTCATGAACGTTCCACCATAGTAATCTACTATTTCCAGAATGTACTGCCCGCCCTGTAACATTCAAAAAGTAATGGAAAGCATAAAAGCGATGTTAAAGACAAAGTTGGATGACGTTCACTTCACAAGATGAAAAGTTTTACTGGTTTAATCGTTCGCTCTTCCTAGCCTTATCATTTCTTATACAGGGTGGTCCAAATAGTGACGTCAATAAATTTTTTTTAGATTCCTCACACCGGAGGGTATCCAAAAATACCCCATGTATGTTCCGCGATTTTTTGTAGTTTTCGAGTTACAATTTTTTTTAGAGATTTTTTAATGTATTCTGCCAGCGAGGTTTCAAAAATTCGTATCTTTTTATGTAGTAGGTATTTTGCATTATTTTTTTTTTGTGACATGATTGCCTTGAATGTTGTTTTAATAAAAAAATTAATTCAGCTTCCTGAAATTACTTAAAGTTACCCAAAAAAGGCTTTACATTTAGAACTTTAGTTTTCAGTAGGATTCACTCACACATTCAACTTCAATTTAAAAATACAAAAAGGACTTTTCGTAGCTTCAGACTAAATTTAAAAAATTTGCAGGGTCCTATACTATCTAAATCATCCAAAAAAAATAGTACTTTATTGGACTTTTTTTTTAGTAATCGGCCTTCGAACGTGGATGGGCCAAAAATCATTGAAACACGTTTAAAGCATAAAAATTTCTTTTTTGTACTTTTTATCACTCTGATGGCAAATTGAACTTAGAAATGTAATTTGAAATTAATTTTAATTGAAATTTTTGAAAAATAACTGTAGCTCATGATTTTTGGTCTCACCACTGATTAAAAATGTGAGCATTTGTCAAAATTGCTGCTTGTGAAATCACACGATTTTGGATAAGAAATAAAAGGCACAAATTACTGAAAAATCATTATTATTATTATTATCTCCTTTATTTCATTATGTACAAATAAATTATTACAGATTTATTATTATTTATTTCAATAAATTTTCGAAATAACTTCCTCCAACCTGAATACATAAACGACAACGTCTTAAAAAGTTATCTTTTAATTGTCTGAAGCTACTCGAATATTCTTGTTTTATTTTTCTTTCCGCTTCTGTAAGTTTTTGTCTAAATTCTGTTTCATTGTTGCTTTCCGTCGCGTACACCAGCTCCTTGTAAAATCCCCAAATAAAAAAATCGATTGGAGGAAGGTATTTTGAAAATTTATTGTAATAAATAATAATAAATCTGTAATCATAATAATAATAATAATGATTTTTCATTAATTTGTGCCTTTTATTTCTTATCCAAAATCGTGTAATTTCACAAGCAGCAATTTTCACAAATGCTCACATTTTTAATCAGTGAGCTACAGAAATTTCAATTAAAATTAATTTCAAATTACATTTCTAAGTTCAATTTGCCATCAGAATGATAAAAAGTACAAAAAAGAAATTTTTATGCTTTAAACGTGTTTCAATGATTTTTGGCCCATCCACCTTCGAAGGCCGATTACTAAAAAAAAAGTCCAATAAAGTACTATTTTTTTTGGATGATTTAGATAGTATAGGACCCTGCAAATTTTTTAAATTTAGTCCGAAGCTACGAAAAGTCCTTTTTGTATTTTTAAATTGAAGTTGAATGTTTGAGTGAATCCTACTGAAAACTTACGTTCTAAATGTAAAGCCTTTTTTGGGTAACTTTAAGTAACTTCAGGAAACTGAATTATTTTTTTTATTACAACAACATTCAAGGCAATCATGTCACAAAAAAAAATAATGCAAAATACCTACTACATAAAAAGATACGAATTTTTGAAACCTCGCTGGCAGAATACATTAAAAAATCTCTAAAAAAAATTGTAACTCGAAAACTACAAGAAATCGCGGAACATACATGGGGTATTTTTGGATACCCCCCGGTGTGAGGAATCTAAAAAAAATTTATTGACGTCACTATTTGGACCACCCTGTATAAACACAAATAACTTCTCTCTGTCTGTACATTTTTTCGATTATAACTTGACACTATGATTTTTTTTAAACTTACCGGGGTTACGTACACTAGCCCAATTAAAAAGCATGCCGTAGATGACATCGCGGACATGTAAATAGTGGGCACCTTCGGAAAAGCGTCGAGAAATATTGTGTTAACTGTTGAAAATAAGGCTACTCCTGAGCCCACACCAAGTACCGCCATCATCAAGAAGAACAATGCAGAAAAGAGCTGAAAGAAAACAGCAATTGTAAAAATGACCCAAGTCGACAAAAATCTCGTAAATAACTCAAATTTATGTTAGCTATATTTAATAGTTACTTCTATTAACCGAATAGATACCGAAGTTTAGTCTTAAGTGTTCGATTTTGGCGATTTACATTTCGGCAATGAATCTTTTATGAAAAACGAACTCTCAGAAACCTAAGCGCTAGGCACCATCCATTATCGGGGTCTATTATTGTGCCACTGCATCACTGCAGGGCAAAGGCCTCTTCTCATAGGTACGGAGAATGCTTGTGCATTGATCACCACTCTTGCTCGAGGCGGGTTGGCGAATTCAGACTTAAATTAACTATATAAGTTCAGGTTTGCTCTCGATGTTTTTCCTTCACCGATGACAGTAATGTCAACGATAAACTCAGAAAGTACGTATATGAATTGAAAAAGTCACATTGGTACTTGTCCGGCTTTAAACCGACAACCTCGTGCGTGGAGGTGAGTCCTTAATCACTCTACGAATCATCATCATCATTTCAGCCGAAAGACGTCCACTGCTGGACATAGGCCTCGAGACCAAGCACCTCCACTTCGACCGGTTCTGTGCTTCTCGTATCCAACGGGTTTCTGCGGCCTTCACAAGGTCGTCGGTCCAACTTGTGGGAGGCCTTCCAACGCTACGTCTTCCGGTACGCGGTCGCCGCTCCAGAACCGTAACGTATAATTGCTACATATTGGTATTTAAAAAAATTGTGTGTACAAAATAATAGTATGTACAGAGGCCAGCACATCAAGCTACCCCAATCTGTCAAATTTTCCCAATTGAATATGAACCTTATAACATTGTGATAAAGTTGAAAATCTATCAAAGAAATTTGACAGATTGGGGTAGCTTGATGTGCTGGCGTCTGTACCTTCTTAAAAAGATTTATCTAATTACTTACTTGTGGTACAAACGGTGACTGTGCTATAGCGTCTGGGTAAGAGATGAATGCAAGACTAGAACCACCAGAATTACTACCGATAACATCATTTATATTATCGTAGCCAAGTTGATATGCGAGGTTCCCCAGAATCCCGAATATAGTGATGCCCGAGATTAAACTTGTGAACGTGTCCAACGTGGTGACAATTAACGAGTCTCTGAAAACAAGAGAAAAGTTGCTATGAACAGACCAATACCAATACACACTTCTGATATACTAGCTTCTGCCCGCGACTTCGTCCGTGTGAAATTTCTTATTCCCCCGACCCACCCCGTCGCATGGTTTTGCCGCCTGCTCGTGGTAATGTACCTACTTCGTTTTCACTCAGCGTTTTTTATGTCATTGCTCGGCACCTGAGGATCCAAGCGTGATTTTAAGTAGCCTATAGCTTTCCTCAAAAATTGGGATGTCAAATACAAGAAGAATTTTCAAATCCGACTGATAGTTTCAGAGATTAGCGCGTTCAAACAAACAAATTCTTCAGCTTTATTATTAGTAAGTACACACATCAAAAGTGTCTAGGGATCAACATATATTTTTGCAATAACTTTTCTCCTGATTGATATTAATTAAAATTTTCTTTAAGGATTCATCAAATAAAGTGTTTTCGTTTGTCACAGTAACGATAAACCAAGTCACCTTTGCATTAATAAAGAAATTTGCCATTTTCCTAATAAAGGGATTTTTGACATTTGAACCACTAACACAAAAGTTCGAAAAAAAGACTGAAATAACAGTTTTCTTTAAAATTTTATTGGGTAACTTAAACAATTAATAATCCGTGTTTCTACCGCGAACACTAACAACACAAGAACATCGGTTTGGCATACTCAAAATGAGTTCATCCAAATCACGCTGTGGAATGGCCGCCCATGTTCGTTGCAACAACAAAAAACCGGCCAAGAGCGTGTCGGGCCACGCTCAG
The DNA here is from genome assembly GCA_947508005.1 of Amphipoea lucens. Classification (NCBI taxonomy): domain Eukaryota; kingdom Metazoa; phylum Arthropoda; class Insecta; order Lepidoptera; family Noctuidae; genus Amphipoea; species Amphipoea lucens. The sequence continues at coordinate 12,368,679 of OX382358.1, forward strand.
TGTAGGGTTCCGTAGTTTCCCGTCCGTCACAATAAGTGTTCCCACGTACAATTCGATAATACCCGACCCAATGTAATAAGTACCTACAGCGCCATCTCTCGGGGAATTGGGTTACTAATTAGTACATAGACGTGCCAGAAGTTTTCGGTGGTAATTTTGGATTGCGAGAACCAATTTTAATCATTCTTTTTTTGTTTGAAAAACATACGTTCAGGATAATAAAATATGTAAACGAAGTTAAAAAAAAATGCTTGCATATACGATTATACTACAAACTTAGTCCAGAAATGATTTTGTACAACTTTTGTCTTTTTTGTACAAAAACTGTTGTTTCTATCAAGTTCAAAATAATTTTCCTAGAAAGTCCTTATAAAGTTCTACCTTTCAGATTTTTTTCATATTTTCTAAACTTATGGTTCAAAAGTTAGAGGGGGGGGGACACATTGTTTTTTACTTTTGGAGCGATTATTTCCGAAATTATTGACATTATCAAAAAATGATTTTAGTAAACCCATATTCATTTTTAAATACCTTTCCAACAATATATCACACGTTAGGGTTGAAATTAAAAAAAAAAATCACTTCCCACTTTACATATAGGGGGGCTACCCTAATAAAACATTTTTTTCCAATTTTTATTTTACCACTTTGTCGGCGTGATTAATATACATATTGGTACCAAATTTCAGCTTTCTAGTGCTAACGGTCGCAGAGATTAAGCGAGGACGGACAGACGGACGGACGGACGGACGGACGGACAGACAGACATGGCGAAACTATAAGGGTTCCTAGTTGACTACGGAACCCTAAAAAAGGTCTTCTTGCGACTGGATACCCTCCATATTCGGCAGAGCTCTTCTCTGTAGCATATCCCATGCATGCTCAATCGGGTTCAAGTCTGGCGACTGAGCAGGCCAGGGCAGGACTTTGATGTTAGCTGCGGCGAGAGTCTGTCTTACAACTCTTGCGGTGTGCGGTCGTGCATTATCATGCATTAACTGAAATAAGGGACCGATTTGCACTTGTAGAGGAACGATGACGTCTGATACAATCGTCTCAGCATAAATTTGAGCGTTGAGGTTGCCTCTGATCCAAATCAACTCAGTTCTTCCGCCGATCCAAATACCCGCCCATACCATGATGGTTCCACCACTATAAGGATGGACTTCCTGGCAGGATTTTAATCGCTGTTGGCGTCCAGGGGTTCTCCAGTGTCGTATACGTCTTGTATCCGGTCTCATACCAAAACGAGACTCATCAGAAAAGCACACGAAACGCCATTGTTCTTCTGCCCAATTTCTGTGTTCAAGAGCCCATTGATATCGAATCCTACGATTGTGCATTGCTATAGGTGGTACCCGTAGCGGTCTTCGGGAATGAAGGTTCACTTCATGCAAGCGGTTTCTGACTGTTTGGTCGCTAATTAAGTTCCCTGAAGAGTGATGAAGCCTCACGGCTAACATCATGGCGGTTATTGTTGGAGCTCTTCGAGTTAAGATTTGAATGTATCGGTCTTGTCTCCGTGTGGTGCAGCGATACCGTCCTCCATGGCGCTCAGCCACGGTACCAGTGCTTCGGTAACGTGTCCAAAGTCGACTGATAACACTCTGACTTGTATTCAGAGCTAAAGCCACAGTACGGTGCCGGGAACCAGCTTCTATCATTCCCACGGCTCTGAGCATTTCTTCCCTGCTTAAATGACGTCGCCGCTCCATAATAACGTTGGTTTTAATCAGTAGTAGGGAAACAGTAGCACTAATAATGTCTTCAATGCGTTGTATGTTTTTATAGGGAAAATATTGACAGCTGATTTTCATCTTTTACTCGAATTTGATTCACAGTATTCAAATTATGAAATGCACCAAAAAGGATCCATATAAATTTATAAAATCATAAATTTATTACAAAGCCACATCTCAATCTCAAGAAATCCGCATAAAAATGCTTGATCCCTAGACACTTTTGATGTGTGTATATAGATAGATGATACGTTTAACTAAATGCTTGGGGCGTAACCGCGTAACCCTAGTTCTTAGTAATGTATGTGTATTGTAATGGTACAATTAATTATTTGCGAAGTTACGAAGTTTATTGATGTTTGTTTGTTGGTTAGGTTTCGGAACTGCAAATTAATTTGTACTTAGTTTTGTTTGCTGCATTTCTAAATAATGTCAAGCTCAATCAACATCCACTTTTTTAAGTTGAATGCATTGTACTTAAAAGCTTAGAATTTTTTTTTTCCTTTTTAGGGTTCCGTAGTCAACTAGGAACCCTTATAGTTTCGCCATGTCTGTCTGTCCGTCCGTCCGTCCGTCCGTCCGTCTGTCCGTCCTCGCTTAATCTCTGTGACCGTTAGCACTAGAAAGCTGAAATTTGGTACCAATATGTATATCAATCACGCCGACAAAGTGGTAAAATAAAAATTGGAAAAAAATGTTTTATTAGGGTAGCCCCCCTATATGTAAAGTGGGAAGTGATTTTTTTTTAAATTTCAACCCTAACGTGTGATATATTGTTGGAAAGGTATTTGAAAATGAATATGGGTTTACTAAAATCATTTTTTGATAATGTCAATAATTTCGGAAATAATCGCTCCAAAAGTAAAAAACAATGTGTCCCCCCCCCTCTAACTTTTGAACCATAAGTTTAGAAATTATGGAAAAAATCTGAAAAGTAGAACTTTATAAGGACTTTCTAGGAAAATTATTTTGAACTTGATAGAAACAACAGTTTTTGTACAAAAAAGACAAAAGTTGTACAAAATCATTTCTGGACTGTTTGTAGTATAATCGTGTATGCAAGCATTTTTTTTGTAACTTCGTTTACATATTTTATTATCCTGAACGTATCTTTTTTCAAACAAAAAAAGAATGATTAAAATTGGTTCTCGCAATCCAAAATTACCACCGAAAACTTCTGGCACGTCTATGTACTAATTAGTAACCCAATTCCCCGAAAGATGGCGCTGTAGGTACTTATTACATTGGGTCGGGTATTATCGAATTGTACGTGGGAACACTTATTGTGACGGACGGGAAACTACGGAACCCTACACTGAGCGTGGCCCGACACGCTCTTGGCCGGTTTTTTATGTTAATGTTAGTTATTTTATTCTTCTATGTTTCAATTTTTTACAGAATTTATTGTGTTTTTTATGTTCTACTGTCAAAATGTTTTCTTCTATTATGTATTAGGTATTTAATTTGTTAGCTTAGTTGTTCATTTTATTGTGCATGCTGTGGTCTCCTGTAATTGAAAGAGTACACCTACCAAATACTTTGTCGTCAATTAACCACATAATGTTTTGTGTATATCTTTTGTTGGAGATCCTAAAATAAATAAATAAAAATAAAATAAAATTCCACGAAGTAATATACAGGTAAATGGTTCGTATGTACTTTAGATTCAAATGGTGTGTTCAGAAAAGAGGGAAGCATAGCAAAGGAGGGAAGTATAGGTTGTTCTTTTTAAATTGTTAATGATGTTTTAGGCGACAGAGTCACGCTATTATTTATTTCTTTAATTAAAACCAATTACAAAATTAAAGACTACACATAAACACACAAAAAAAAAAACACATAAAAGAGAAAATATAAAAACATCGAGTTCAGGTAAAAATTAGCTACACTTTCATAAATCCCTCTCTCAGTACTTCTGACATTTTTGACGGACAACTGTATCTATCGGTTAGCTACGAGCTGCCCTAAATGGTTTTAAATAATGATGATTTAATATTTCTTACCTGTAAACGTTTTGAGAAAACTTGTTGAAAGACGAGAACATGATAAGAGCTCCTGAGCAAGCGGAGAGAGAGAAGAACACCTGTGTCACTGCCGCATACCACACCTGAAAATATACACACTCATAATCTACGTTCCCGAAACTTAAAGTTCCTTCCTTAGTTTAAGGCCACGTCCTAACCAAAGGCGATCGTCGCACGAATACGTGGTCGTCGCGTTCATGTCACTTTTTGTTCGGAAAACCGAAGGAGCCCTATGTCGGCGGGACCACGCGTTCCGGTTCACCGAAATATGAGTGTTATGTGAAAATATATGTCACATATGAACGCGGGTCGTAATGTTTGATGTGTGCTTTCCTATAATTTAGATACTTCAGAGATGTATTATTGTCACTAAGATTGTGGGTTAATGCTGTGTTTGGTGATAGGGCCTTTGTATAAATACATTAATTAATTAATATACTCACTCTAATTTCCAAGATTTTTTTCCATTGCGGTGTAATAAAGAACAATATTCCCATGCCAGCCCCGGGTAAAGTGACAGCCCTGGAAGAAAACGTAACGAATACATAAATGTAGATGCATAACAACTTCACGCACTAAGTGGCTGCTACTCGTATAAGACTGCCTGTCCGCTTTGCTTCAATAATACTGCGACTGCTACGATAGTTGCTACACGTACGTGTACTACGACTGCTGCTACACGTGTACTACGGCTGATGCTACACGTGTACTACGGCTGGTGCTACGCGTGTACTACGGCTGCTGCTACGCGTGTACTACGGCTGCTGCTACGCGAATACTACGCGCGACAGCTGCTACGCGTATACTACGCCTGCAAGCTGCTACTAGCTACTAGCGCTACAAGCTGCTACTAGAATACTACGACAGCTGACTACTTCGGAATCTACACATGATACTACAAACTGCTACCAAAATAGTACGAAGCTCGCTACGCGAAGCCTACAAAAGCTGCATAAAACGCAAAAAACCCATAGCCCTCTCCAGGAGAAACTACGCAATATGTGAATCAACTACTGTCAATACCCCAGTTGCGCAAAGATTTTTCCTTGATTTTTCCCATTCCGAGGCGACGAATTATTCAATAAAATAAATAAAATCAGTAAAATTTTATGCAAAAACAAAATAATCAAATGGTTACTAAATCGAAGCTACGCAGAAACGGAAAAGTGCTTTAGATAGTAAACTAACAAGGTTTTTTTATTATAGTCTTGGGGCTTGTTCCACAGTGTCTGAGTGGCTTTTACCAACGGGAAGCTACTCGGAGATGGTGAGACAAGAGCTTGGTAGCTTTCTACGTATAATATAATATTAGGTCCTTACATATGAAATTGGCGTTTTTCGTACTGGCCACTTTAATCACGAATTTCTCCTCTTTGGTAAGGAATTCCAAATTCAAATTTGTACAGCTATTTACTCATGTATTTGTGCTTCGATGACCGTCATTCATTTGTTTTTTTTCTTCTGTTTTTTCTGTTTGCGTCACTCATTTTACAAAATGGAAAATTTAAAATATCGCATTATTTACGAGTACGAGTTCCGCCGTGGCACTAGTGCTGCGGAAACGACTCGAAGGGTGAATGATGTGTATGGCGGTCATGTTGCAAAAGAAAACACAGTTCGTTTTTGGTTCCAACGTTTTCGTTCTGGAAATTTCGACCTGCAGAACAAGCCCCGTGGACGGCCTGAGACCCAAGTTGATAATGGAGAATTGAAGGCTATTGTGGAAGCGGACCCATCGCAAACCACGTCCGAGTTAGCTGCAGGCTTCGATGTTAGTGATAAAACTGTTTTAATTCACTTGAAGCAAATTGGGAAGATTAAAAAGCTTGAAAGGTGGGTACCTCACGAATTGACTGAAGCAAACCGGCAAACGCGCGTCGACTGCTGCGTTACATTACTGAACCGGCACAACAATGAAGGTATTTTAAACCGAATCATTACCTGTGATGAAAAATGGATTCTTTACGATAATCGGAAGCGCTCAGCGCAATGGTTGGATCCTGGCCAGCCAGCCAAATCCTGCCCCAAGCGAAAATTAACCCCAAAAAAGTTACTTGTAAGCGTTTGGTGGACTAGTGCCGGTATTGTTCATTACAGTTTTCTCAAATCTGGCCAGACTATTACAGCTGATGTCTATTGTCAGCAATTACAAACCATGATGGAAAAGCTAGCGGCTAAACAACCAAGGCTGGTCAATCGCTCCACGCCACTGCTGCTTCACGACAACGCCAGACCACACACTGCGCAACAGACGGCTACCAAATTAGAAGAGCTTGAATTGGAATGTCTTAGACATCCTCCGTACTCCCCGGACCTTGCTCCAACAGATTACCATTTTTTTCGCAATTTGGATAACTTTTTGCAAGGGAAAAAATTCAACTCCGATGGGGCAGTCCAAATCGCCTTCAAAGATTTTATTGATTCCCGTCCGACTGGTTTTTTTAGTAAAGGGATCAATGAACTACCTATAAGATGGCAAAAGTGCATTGAAAACAATGGTTCATACTTTGATTAATTAAATATATTATATTAAAAAATATTCGACTTTTTGTTCCTTCCATACAAAACGCCAATTTCATATGTAAGGACCTAATATTTATATTTAACTAGCTGCGCCCAGCGGTTTCACCCGCATAAGTGTCGATCCCGTGGGAATGTCGGGATAAAAACTATCCTATGTCCTTCCCCGGCATGCAATCTATCCCTCTATCAAATTTTATCGAAATGCATTCAGTGGTTTAGGCGTGAAAAGGTAACATACAGACAGACAGACTGAGTTACTTTTGAATTTATAATATTAGTATGGATTTTCTATGCACATGTACATAATTAATTATATTATATACATATTTATGAAATATGGTATGTACAACAAATGTAATCATACCTACACACACACCCCCACACACCCCCCCTCACACACACATACACTCACACATACATTCAATCACTTTTAATTGTACCACGTTGGCAATCTTTACTATGTGATATAATAGGGCCTTGGAGTTCTAAAATACAGGCCTAGGTTTAGTTCACAAATTACAAAAATTGTCGATATACCTGTCAACTTATGTACAAGAATGTAATTTGTGGATATAAATAAACATAATGTTATTATTATTATTTAATAACGAGAGTCTTCGACTGAACTGTAGGTACTTCAGTAAAAGAGTTTCACTCTGGGCGATGTGGCAAATGGACTGCGATTTCTGATTGACTGATAGCGTATAGCAGTAGCTGCTACGGCTTCAGTAGCTACGATTATACGTAGCCGCTACGCTAATACTATAATGGAGAGGAAACTAGGACTTATTATTTATTTTGTATTTACCTGATTAGCAATATGAACATAACGACATATGGGAACAACGCGAGGAAATACGCTGCTTTCCCGGAACTTTTGACACCTCGAGCGACAATCAAGAAGATAATTAACCAGGATATGAACAAACTGAGTGTAAGGTCCCACAACGGCAAACCTGCAAAGAAACCACAATGAGCTTAATTAGATTTACCCCCTTATTCATAAAACTTATCAAACCTATTTTAGTTAAAATGGGGTTTGTCTCTTTCTTACACACAGAAATGACAACGTGACAGATAAAGACAAACGTTCTATAAACCTATTTTAGCTAAAATAGAGATAAAATAGGATTATGAATAAGGGGGTTAGTGTGTAAATTTTGAATACTCAAAGGCCGTGTCCTAATATAACCGATAGTCGTGCGAATAAACGTTCGTCACAATCATTTGTTCAACGAACCCCGAATGCCTCGTCACGCCGAGGGTTTGGGTTTCACCAAACGCGAAACGACCATCGCTTATATTACGGCAGCGCCTAATACTACTCTGAAACTAATAATAGTCATCCAGACCGTAATTCGGCCATGGCGGAGACCTATCTCAACGGAGACTAGCCCTCGGCGCGGGAGATATCATAGTGCAGAAGTGTGTGCGCAGACACAGGTGCACTCTCATAGTCCGATGGGACGCGCCACGTAATCCGACACGACCGGAGAGAGATCAGGCGCAGGGCCAACGGCTTAACGTGATTTCCGAGGCTCGGGGGTATCACACTGCCAACTTCCAAACTCCGGGCTGTTACTAAGAAATTCCTAATGGAAAACCTCCATAACTCTTTTCCCGACCTGTGAATCGAACCCAGGACCCCTCGTTTAGCAGTCGCGCTTGCGACTGACACTTACGGGGCAGTATAAACCGTATATAAGCACAAAAATGCTTATTCTTACTAGTTTCAGTTTTATTTAGAGTCCATGCCTACATGACCATTTTATTTTATACAGCTCTTTTAGTTTGCTTACCAATTCCATCATGAATCCCATCTGACCGCCGCAGTATGGTTCGCCTGTTAACAATTAATTTTTTTTTAATAAAGAAGAAGGGTCACGTCCCATAGAAAATTTACCCTGGCCCGACACAAGAGGAACGCATCTCAGTTATTTTGTTATATTAAATATAACAGAAATAAATTAACACTATTCTGAATATCACCCATACATATATTGCCCTTTGATTTTGGTAAGGCAAAATATTTTAAAATTATTTTTTTTAATGAATAGCAATTATATCCATTTAAAATGACGCCAATTTAGATAAAAATACAAAAATAGACAGCTCACATCCACAGGCAAGCCCGGTTAAGCAGACGATAACCACAAAGTTGAACTGGGAAAAATATAAAATAAAATTGGCTTTCTGTGTAGAGATCTGTGCGTTTTTTAACTGACTTCAAAAAAGGAGGTTCTGTGTTCGACCCGCATGTATGTATGTCACGAGCTACACGCTCTTCAAGCGAGACGTACTTACAGCGACTCTCAGTCTATCAAAAAGTACTCTGTGACAGCGACGGTGGAGGGGAAAACTTTTTATCCCTACTGGTAGCGATAAACGGAAAAAAAATACAACTATCCCAACCAGTGCGGGTCAGTAGGGATATATGGAGCACAAGGTTGCATCTATCCCTACCGGTAGCGATAACTGGAAAAAATCTCCAAGTATCCCTACCAGTGGAGATACATCAGTAGGGATATATGGAACAGGAGGAGAAATCGATATTTTTCATTGTATTTAGAATTCCAAATTCAAATTAATTTTATAATATAGTATGACATTTTGTTTTCAAAATCAGTTTTTCATTTGTTTTCTTTTCCCGTCGTTATTTTTTATTATTGCTGTATCTGTAACCATGGCTGAGGCCCGTGGCCGACCGGAGACGAAAGTCGATAACGATAAATTGAAAACCATAGTGGAAGCAGATTCATCTCAAACCACGTTGGAACTTGCAGCAGCCTTCAACGTGAGTGATAAATCGATACTGATGTATTTACTTCAAATTGGAAAGATAAAAAAGCTCGGAAAGTGGGTACCGTATGAACTCACTGAACAAAAACAACAAACTCGCGTCGAAGCACCGCACGCAGTTACGACTGAAAACTCTTCGTCACCCACCGTACTCACCAGACCTTGCTCCAACTAATTTCCATTTTTATTCGGAATTTGGATAACTTTTTACAGAGAAAAAATTTCTAATCCAACGAGGCGGTAAAAACGCCTCTATAGAGTTCATCGATTCCAGTCCCCAGGACTTTTATAGCAGAGCCATGATCAACGAACTTCCACTAAAATGGCAAAATTGCATCTTCACTAATGGCTAATACTTCGATTAATTAAATATAAAATTTTCATAAAAAACAATCGATTGCCAGCTTACTAATTGAGCCGACGCGACGTGATCACGTGACGTATCAAATTAATACCTGCCTTAGTAGGTAGGTATTAATTTACGTAATATGTGTAAGTAAATTGATATGTGAACTCACGTGAAATATAATTCTGCACTGCTCATTGGTTCTCCAGTCAATTCAGTCAAATTAGCGGTCTGTCCAGATGGAACACAGTTCTCCCATTCTGGTCGGCAGAGCGCCCAAGGCAGTGTGCTTTGAAAACTCATGACTAAATAATACAAGCATAGTCCCACGATTGACATATAGTAAGAGACCACATAGAGAGCACTAAGAGCTTGAGCGTAGCCCGTTCCTGAAAAATAAAATATAGTCAGATGAAGTCATTAAATATTTCGGTACTTATTTCAAATCCAAGCTGTAGAATAGAAGTTTAGAACTGATGAATCTACCTTTCATTGCTGGTGACAAAGCCCACACTTTAACACAATTACTACTACTGAACTGCCCAAGTGAGGTTTCTAGGTAGTACATAGGTTTTCCTATTAGTATAAGTACGATGATGTAGGGTATCAGGAATGCTCCGCCTCCGTTTTGGTAGGCAATGAAGGGGAACCGCCAAACGTTGCCCAGACCCACCGACGTGGCGATACATGACATCAGAAACTGGTACTGATTGTCCCACTGAGGTCTTTCATTATCCGGCGTGGGTTCATCCTGGAATAAAAATTTACGTTGTTAAAGTAACATTGAAATAATCCCAATCTATTGAGACAAGCCACCATGTTGTTCATTAAGATTGCAGGTTTTTAAAAAAGGGTTAGTTGAATACTGTTCATATAATCCGTGCGGTTTTTTTTGCCTTTTGCTCCGGATCAGATCGATCGATGATGGCACGACTAGGAAGGTTAAAATTCTACGTAGGAGAGAGTAGGAGAGTCCTAAAACTCATTGGTACGTCCTTGTCTGGTAAGAATCCATTACCAATAAGGCCATGGACACGAAGTCAGCGATTGCGGGGCGGCGCCGGCGACGGCGGCGGCGCGGGGAGCGGCGCGGCAACGCAGACCGGACAAGGTCTTGAAGCCAGCGGGCAGATCGCGCGGCGCAAGAGCGGCGTAGTGTTGTGTTATGAGAAATTAGTGTCTTTGTTCACGAACGAAATGTCTACAGGCCCACAATTTTTTCAACAGATTTACCTATTTAAGTCTTTATGGGTTAGGCCGCACACGATCATACCAGAATTAACGCCTCTGAAGATCACTTTATTTTTGGTCCATTTTCGAGATCTGAAAATGGTCTCCTATCTGAAACTTTTCAAATATATATTCTCCCAACATGCAGCACCTACTCAGCTATCAACTTTTCGCCCTGCATATGCTTCCTCAAAAACCCTCTGGGCTCCCCTCCCCTATCAGTTATACTTTGTCTCAAACATGCTTGGAAATTTGAGCATTATTTTGACAATCTTCTTCGAGATTAATAGAAATTGCTGTACTGGCCAAATACATGCGAGCAGCGGCCGGCAAAAGTTGTATGAAAATCCATATCTGTCGTGTTATTTAAAAATGGAACGATCTTTTCCATTTTTCAAGACATGAAGACATGATCTTCGAGACATGGCAACCAAGAAGGTATCTTATCAAAGGTTTTATTTAAATTTCGAACTGGCTTGCAAATAGAAAGCTGTTTATTGAAAAAAAAAAAAAACAAATTAACACTTTAAGGCCGGCCGCATACGTCCGGTTTCCTGATTCGACCAGACATATGTGGCCAGCTTAACGCGGGAAAAAAGAATGTTGTTCATTGTTCGTCATTGATTTTGAAAAGTAATTGTAATTGACAAAAAAGTTCTGCCTAGGTACTTACTACTTGGTTTTAATTTCCGCGCATTATTTGAGAAAAGTACTATACAAGCCTTGGCCACAAATAGGCATTGATGGACTTACGTATGTGTGCCTCGGCTTCACATTTACACATTCGTCCTTCAATGCCTCTTTTGATGTCCACTGCAGCAATGTACTATATCTATACTTAAGTGGTGCAAAAGGAAAAGAGTAATTTAGGTTTTTATGACACATTATCATAAACAGCTTGTGGTTGTGTTGTAAATAACAGTGGCTTACGTATAATAATAAATGATTTATGTTTCCAAATTGCCTGATTCATAAATGAATTTTAAATATTGGGTACAGAGTAGATACCACATGTCAATGATTACAAGAAAAAAAGTTTTATTATCTAATCTCTTACAATGTCCTAGATAAAAAATTGGCATTGATATATTCCGCCTTGGATAATAAACAATTAATGATTCGGAAACTGTCCTGCTTCAAGGAAAAAAAGTACCGCAACCAGCGGAGTAATTGCGTAACACACCTAATAGTCATTTTTGACAATTGAACAACATTCATTGCGTTATTTACGTTGTTGAGCAGACAATTTTTTTGAACATATGCAGCAATGGGTAGGTTTATCTTTCAAAATGATTCAGATTGTGATTGAAAGTGTGTTGCGCAATTAGGGTACACTTTGACAATGCTTGAACCTACGTGACTCGTCCGAACCGACGGGTTCAAAATCTGAAAACTACCCGTATCAACCAACGAGGGATATTGCAGAATCATTATACAGAATACCTGTTAATATGTATGTATAAAAGCCCTCTGCTAACAGGACTGTTATGTTAATACAGCAATAATTAAGATCGATTAAGAAAATATAGTTTGTAGCTAACAACTGCTAGAGAAACGACCAGATTAGATTACGAAGACTGACGATAACAACGACGAAACAGGAAAATACCCTTTCTTTCATCAAATTAATGCTTTGGGTTTTTGCCAGCTGATCGCAATAGTTCTAAATAGCAGCCGACCTAGCAGTATTCAGTTTCTCCAAGTAAGTACTTCGTAACTTGCTTCACCAACTTGTTAAGGTATGTACTACTTAGCTAATGTGATAATAAATAACGATTATTATAAACACAGCAAATGTTGTTTACAAGCTATTTAACTAGTATGTTTAGATATGTGGTACCTATGTATAATTGTAACTGCCCCGTTGGTCTCGTGGTCGCAAGCGCGACTGCTGAGCGTGGGGTCCTGGGTTCGATTCCCAGGCCGGGCAGTGTTATTGAGTTTTTCCGTCAGGGATTTCTTAGTAACAACCCGGAGTTTGGCAGTTGGCGGTGTGATACCCCCGTGCCTCGGAAAGCACGTGTTCCTGCGCCTGATCTCTCTCCGGTCGTGTCGGATTGCGGTCCCATCGGACTATGAGAGTGAGGGAAGAGGGAGTGCACCTGTGTCTGCGCGCACACTTGTGCACTATAATACGAGGGGAGGTCAAAAAGTTCGCGGAACGACAGGGAAGGGGGGTGAAATTAAACATGAAATATTTTTCCTTTTATATATTCTCCAAAAACCTGAATACACTTTTCAGACATTTCAAAAAGTTTATTTATACCTTCGAAAAAAATAATTTGTCAAGGCCTGTAAAATGAGCAAAAATTGACGACTTCACTTCTTCGTCATTCATAAATTTCTTTTCACGGAGCCTTTTTTCATATTTAAGAACAAATAATAATCAGAAAGGGACAAATCTGAACAATAAAGAGGGTAGTTTAAAGTTCCGAAGCCGCGCTTGTGTAAGGCAGCCATCGCAACATGACTCTTGAGAACGGGTGCATTATCGTGCAAAAAGAGCACACCTCAAAGAGCATTTATCACCTTCTCTTTTCTTGAATTGACAACATTTCAAACCTGACACGACCTTAAAACAAAAATACTATTTCTTTATTTTCGTATCCTGAGTTCAAATATATTTTTATTTTATTTTTTTATTTCCAAATTTCTGAGAAAAAATATAAAAATCAAAAAACATGTGATGACGTCACATAAACGGCGAAATGAGGTAGTTAGTTACCTTTACGCATTCCAATGTCTTTGATTGAAAACATTACATCAAACAAGACATGTCAATGTCACCTAAGAAGTATATTATACTGTGGTAATATCGCCGTTTTACCGTAAGGCTGACGTCATCTGGCACTTACGTCTTTTTAGAATACACCGAATTTCAAAGTTAAAATTATGAATGAAAAGTACATAATTTCGAAAAACGAAAAAATATGGGTGCCCTAGATTTGAATTTACTTTTATATAACGTAAGAATACATGCAGGTTAAAAATATGAAATGTTGTCAATTGCTTCTATTAATTTTTCTAATAGCGTAGCGTATTATAACCTCGTGATATTGACACATTTATCTTTATAATCGATCAATAAAATCCCCTCTGAATCCCAAAAAACTGTAGCCATAATCTTTCCGGCCGATTGTGACACCTTAAACTTCTTAGGCGGTGCTGTGCCTTTTTGTGCCAATGCATTGACCTGCTTTGACTCAGGCTCATAGTGATGAACCCAAGTTTTATTTCCAGTCACAATTCGGTTCATAAACTCATCCCTGTTTTCACTTCACAGCTCCAAAAACTCGTGCGAACACTTACGCGCTGCTGTTTTTGAAGCAGTGTGAGCATTCTCGGCACCCATCTTGCACTGACCTTATTCCGGGGCCACACTATACGGGAAAATCGCGATAAGTTGTTTCTTATTGGCTGACATCGTAGGTCCAGCCAATGAGCATCAACTTATCGCGCAAATCTTCGCGTTATCGCGATAGTCTGGCCCCAGCATTAGACATGCCAAGATGGTCGTGGAGAATATTAAAAATGGTCGTAGATAATACCCAGTTATCTCTACAATCTGTTTCTGTTTTAAGTGTGCATCTTCGAGAACAAGTTTTTCAACAATGTTTGAGGACGTTGCCTCAGTTAGCCAGTCCTAGCCCTGATCGTCTTTAACTGAATCGCTACCTTGCTTGAAGAGACTATGCTACATGTAAATCATTGTTTTTCCAGGGCAAGAGTCCCCGTAAACAGATGGCATTTGTTCCATAATGTTCTGAGGCGTTTTCCCTTGCTTATTGAGGAAGTTTATCAAGGCACGACACTCAATTTTCTCTATAGTTTATATTTTCTTCCCGATTGACTTGTTTAACCAGCAATATCTCAAAGGTTAATAAATTGATTGGGATGAAACTTGGTATTTATAATTGTATTGAAACACCAAATAGTGACAAGTAAAAATAACATTCCCCGCCCCTCTCTAACCCATCCATTCCGCGAACTTTTTGACCCACCCTCGTAGGTATCTCCCGCGGCAAAGGCTAGTCTCCGTTGAGATTTTGTCTTCTGTTAATTACTGCTGAATACTAGAGCTATCGTGTAAAATTATGGTTGTTTATGTAAATTAAGAGCTTTTGAAGAAAAAGTTAGTTCTTCTCTATTTTAACCCAAAATTTTAACATAATCGTGCAAATACAAGAGCTATTTTTGTAAGAAAATGTACTACTAAAATGGTTAAAATATGTTATAGTAATATATAATATGTTATAGTAAACTGTCTGGTATATCGAATCCTTCACGGTGGACCACTATTTACACCACACCCTGTATACGATTACAGGTAAGTAAGTACCACCTAACGTATCAAATAATTCTTCCACATCACCTTTAATGGGAGAAGTGGTCAAAATTTCCTTTTTTTTCCACTTCCAAGGCTGCTGAACATAAAACAGTGAAATGTCATAGGCTTATAGGGACTACATAGGTACACTTGGTTCTGCAGATGCACATCAAAACTTTATTGTTCATCTTGGCGGTTTGTAGTTAGAAACTTAGTTCTAATAAGTGTGTTCTATTCTAATCTTGTTTAGTTAGCAATGATGCTATTTTAAATGAAATTACTCTAATTTGTTTACATCCAATTTGTTTATTATGTATAAAATACTGGCGAAATGAGAGTTTCCCGAAAAATACCTACAGGCTACAGGCGTGATGTTACCTATATAAATATAGAGTTTAGGATAAGTTCACACGATCAGCTTTTCGAGTTTACGTAGGTAAATGATGATAAGTTTCATCTAAAAGTTGTAGAGGGAAATACCTACATAAGTATTAATGTGTTAACAAAACATCCGTTCTAAATACCATTGTAAGTAGGTAGGTTTGGGTATTCTTTATCAATGTTGTGAAATATGGGAGGTCTGATTCTACATAAAGACTACCGCAGATAGGTGCAACGCGATGGCGCCGGAGCTGGTGGAATAATTTCTATGAAAATGTCATAGATATTGCTCGACCGGAGTGGCGTCGCGCCTGTCTTCGGTAGCCTTAATGCAATTTTTGTGGTAATTACCAATTAGACAACAATCTCTTGTCCACTATTATGAAATTAACTATCTTGTATTCTATCTTGGACCTAGACCTCAAAATAAAAAATACCTATGACAGAAATTAAAGAAAATAAAAATAACACATTAGCTGGCAGATCTTTTAAAAATAAAAAGGTATGTTATCGTAAGCCTAAGCCAGCCGGATGCTGTTAAATTCAATTCTACAGCGTGTCGAGGGATAGAGTCACATTACAACAAGTTTAACCTGTACCTACTGTACCTATTAGATTAAACTACTTACTATAGGTTTTTCAGACAAGTCCAATTTCTTCGGGCTGAACCCTGATGCTCGTTTCTTTGGGAAGGATCCGTCTTCATTTTCAGGTGAAGCATTAAATGCTGGATTCTCACGACTTCCATTTTCAATCACGTTTACGTCATTTGATTCCTATGTAAAAATAGAACAAAGTTAATTAAATTCATTTAAAATTACTAAGAAGTAGTTTTATTTGGATTTTACAGTCTTTGTTTAAAATGATCTTTATTTACCATTTCACAGTATTTGTGATTTACTTAAAAATATACGTTCACCACAACATACGTGGTCAAAGTGACCGTTTCTATAATCCTTATTCATATTAAAATATGCAGACGATAGAGATTAATTTACTTTGATACGGTTATCTTAGTATCCATCGATAGATTATGTATCTAAATCTTTTAATGGTATTATTAATGATATTTTATGCCGTCCAAATGTTCCTAAATGTTTCTAGGGATCATCATTTATATTATGTGAAGAATCGCAAGTTTTCCAAAAAGGTAAGTAGGTATACCTATGTTTCCAGCTCCTCTAATTTATAAATTATTTTTTCTGCGATGTGATGCTTATTTAAAGTGTCAATTTAAATGCTTCACAGTGCCTTAGTAAATATGTACCAATTCACCATAATCGCCGTGTTAAACACAAGTACCTAAGTATTCACATTGTCATTGATCATATCAGGTAATCAACCGATTTTGAAGTAATATAATTAATTATGAATAAGTAATCATTAGGTAGTCATTAATGCGGGCATAATGGATTATGTTTCTGTTGTTATCTAGAGCCTACCTATTTGAAGCCGATGCGATCAAAATGACTACTTATTCACCGACACGTGCTTATGCTTATCTTCGTGCTAATTCTTTACTTTTTGCGAGAACTGACCTGTTGTGGCATCCCATCCTAACATTTAACTCGTCAATCAGCACCCTGTTGCGTAACACACTATCAATCACAATCTGAATCGTTTTGAAGGTTTTTGGAAGGTCTAATTCCTAATTCGTTCGAAAGATTTGTCTACTGAAAATAAATAACGCAATGAATATTTATGAATTACTGTCAAAATGAAAGCCATTGCTACTGTTAGTGTGTTAGGCAATTTCCCTGCTGGAGGATCGAGGGTCTACCGGGATCGGGGATCTACTAATGAGTAGGTATCAATAAATTGTAGCGCACTTGACATATCGAGTAATTGTCCGATTCCTGAGATCACAGCTGCTACTGAATGGCAGGTGAGTCTTTACTCAGGTTTGTTTTAAAAATCCCTTGCTCTCGTTGAGGTAAGGTTGATCAATATAACATTGATTATATACTAGCGGCGGGACATTTCCTTGTCAATTTTTTCAACTCTATCCACCCACCGGTCCGCAGTCAAAAAAAATGTTTAAGTATTTATGTTCGAGACGTACCAGGTGACGTCACGCGGGGAACGAGACGCGTAAGTGGCTATACTAAATGATGTACCATGCTGCCAATAGAAGCCGCTTGAGATGCCTACTCATCTTGATTGATAGACAGATGTTGATCTCAGTAACTGTATTACATAAGTAGCTGAACTACAAGGCAGAAAGTAATTTCCATAAAATTTCTGTCAAAATATTATGTGTATTAGTATTTACTTACTAATCTGCTTGCTATTTTTAGTAGGTATCTACCTTCTTAGGTCAAGCAGTTGTTGCATAGGTACTTGGCTTAATAATAAAACAGATCCTTGAAGTAAGTACCTAGTTAAAAGAAAATTTGAGGTATTGTGTAGTGGTTTGTTAAAATATTAAAAATGCATAGTGATATAACTTTTTTATAAAAATATATTTTACAATAGTATAAAAGGTTTCGGTACAACATTTACATAATTAACTTATACTTTGAAATTAACTTATAATAAATAGAATACCCTGACATAAGTATACTTAATACAATTACAATTAATAATACTAATAATCTAATATTTTATTAATATTATTAGTATAATTTACCACTATCTAAATAACATCATTTTGGCAATGCCAATTTAAATTTTGACAGTCCACAACAAATTGTTCCTTAGGCACCAGCATTAAGGTACGTAATAGTTATTTTTACCCTATATCTATAGTAAATTCTAGAGTTAAAGCTAATGACTAGTGGTTTATAGTCGTCTCCGGTACCCGCCGGTGAGGATTTTCCCTATGTGCTGGAACCACGACGTGTTGAGCCTCTCGCGTTCCTCCTTGGCCTGTGCCGTAAACTGCTCCCAGTCGGCGCGGTCAGTCGGCACACGGGGTCCCCATGACGACTTCGGACCGAACGAACGCTTCAGCGTCTAGGAAAGGCGTAAGTATCAACTTCAGTCACAACAACTTTATCATAAGCGCGTTTTTAAAAGGTTGCTTGTGCTTTTATTAAGAAATACATTGAAACAGTGAAAGTAAAAGACGCGACTTTTATACAAGAAATCATAAAAGATCCCATTTTAGGTGTGAAACGACTAAAACTGAAAAATACTTTCAAATTACTGAGAACTATCATTAAAACTCATTCCAATCAAATGTTCATAGGTAATCTTACCTCCACGAAGTTTCCGGATCTATTTTTGTACATCGTTAGCGCAATCGAAATCGGTACAAACAGAATACCAATCATTAGCAGCATGTATCCCGATACTGAAAACAAATAATATTGTGATAAGTCTTTCATTATGCACACCTACATGTTCATCTTAACATGCCAGAAAGCTTTAAGAAATTATTGTGTTGTATGAGTCCACAACTTAACCGAGTGAATGAAAATCGATTAAATTAGGTATTTCAATGCTAAGTTAATCAATAATTCAATGACAAGTTACAAATTCTTATATTTTAAAGTTGTATTTCCTTTCATCAATGTCTCGTATGGTAAAACCCTTAATAATTATCCACTAACCATATCCTGCTGTTGGGTAGTGATAGTCTTCGCCAAACGTCAGAGCTTCGAAAGATATGAAAGCGTAAACGAACACGGTAGTCATCATAGCAGGCATGATAATGCTCCAGCAAATTCTCCAATAGAAGCCAGTCTTGATGCCCAACATGAATTCAATGTCCACGCATAATTTCTCCAAACCTGTAGATTAAGAAAAAAATATTTAAGAATAGTTCACAAGGTTGTTGGCAAAACTAAGTATTAGCAATGTCCAGTTGGTTATACAGATGCCAGCACATCAACCTACTACAATCTGTCAAATTTCTTTAATAGATTTTCAACTTTATCACTAAAGCATAAGGTTCAAAGTTGATTGGAAAAATGTGACAGTTTCGGGTAGGTTGATGTGCTGGCGTCTGTACATTAATATCCTAACTTATAATCCGCAGCAAATCTTCAGCAATTCAAAGGGCTCACCGTAAATCCAAATCACTCCTATAATTTCGGCGATAGCACAGAAGAGAATCAAGAAAGTTCCACCGAAATAATCGACCAACTCCAGGACATATTGACCACCCTGTAAAATAAATGTATTGAATTAGTTAAATAGAAAGTATAGCCCAAAATTAAATGATTTGATTTAATTATTGAAGTCTTATTTAGTCTTATGTGAAGCTTGAATCTCTTAATTGACAGGGTCACAAATCACAATTTTCAAAAATTGCTTAATCAAAGAAATAATAGATTATTCACTAAGGGGATAAAACAGTATCTTATATCATAGGTCCGCTCAGGATTTAAGACTAGAATCCCTCGCTGCACTCAGGATTCAAGCTCGCCCAAGACGAATTCAGACACCTTTTTCCTCAAGGAGAATACTCTACTTTTCGCACCTATTGCGAGGTAATAAAAACCAATTCGATTATCGAATTGGTAGTTTATGAAACTGTTTATGAAATAACCGGGAAATACCTACTTATGTGCAGTGTCATACACTATTTACCCGATAGCGTGACAAGACAGGGCTATGTTTTTATGCTTACTTAACTATGTATCTTTGTATAAATTATGTATCTATTAATAAATTTTACCATTCTTATGTGGGGTATCAAAATAAAGGGCTTGAATAGACGATTTCAAAAATATAACACACTAAAAGAATCAAAATAAAATGAAAAATCAAAACCCGACTGCAACTAAGATTCAAAACTAGCTCACTTTTCAAGCAGTCTGACGCAGTTGGTGGCATCAAATCTGAGATTGAACTAAAATAACATATATTATATATATCTACTGGTGGCTGGCTTTTTTTAACCGACTTCATTATCGACTTCAAAAAAGGAGGTTCTGTATTCGACCCGTATGTATGTATGTATGTTTGTATGTCCGCGAGTTTCTCAAAAACTAATTTTGAACCAAATTTGATAATTCTTTCACTAATGTGATCTGCATTCTTTCTGGAAGGTTTTAGTAAATAATACATTAGGTAACAGGTTTAGCACAAGATTAGGTAAAAGGTAAAATATTAAGCATTTTCAAAGTTACTGCTTTTGAGCTGAAATTTTGTACAGAGATTCTAGACCAGATACACTCTTCAACCCGTTTGTATTGATATACCCTTTCCGTAACACTCTGTATTACCTCGCAGTAGATGCGAAGCTTGAATCCCTCACTGCACTCAGGATTCTAGCCTTAACTCCCTCGCTTCGCTCAGAAGTTAACTCAGAGCCCTAGAATCCTTCGTTGCATTCAGGATTTAAAATAGCACCCACGACAATAAGACACTACTTTATCGCCTTAGTGAATAATCTACTATTAGAAAACAACTTACAGGTGTAACGTAAATAAGTCCGATGGCGAATCCGGCGGTGCAGCAGAAAGCGGACATAAAGATGGTACGGACGCGCGGGAAGGCATCCATCATGACCGTGTTGATGGTCGACAGCAGCGCCACCGCCGAACCGATGCCGAGCACAGTCATCATCGAGAAGAATAGCACTGAGAACAACTGAAAACAATTGCGTTGATAAACTTCTAACATAATAAACTTGTAGCGAGAATCTATTTCAATTAGGTACATAAAGTTTCCATTACTTTTACAAACGCAATAGATCCTAAATTTACCTGTGGCAAGAATGTTTTAGAAATAGCATCAGGGTAAGAAATGAAGGCGAGTCCAGTACCACCAGAACCTATGGCGTCTTCCACATCTTTGTTTAGCTCATACGCCAAGTTCCCGAGGATTCCGAAGATCGTGATACCCGACAGTAAACTTGTGAACGTGTCCAACGTCGTCACAATCATCGCATCCCTGGAACAGAAATTAATTTGGTTAATATTTGTTAATTTATCTGAGGAATAATCAAACTCAAAGCATTTATTTCGTAGCAGGTACCTATGGAGAAGAACGGGCAAGAAACTCCACGGAAACTGTTTTAAATTAAAGTACCTACCTATGCTTACATCATTCATGTTGAAATTACTTATGTATGTGAGAACGATGCAGAACGTTAAAAGCGCCAGAATAAAAAAAATAAAATAAACAGTAGCAGCTAAGAGATGAGCAGTCTCCTACTGACGGATGACGCTGGATTAGGAGCTAAATGATCCAACATAATATGCGCCACCATCAGCGAGACATTAGAGTGAGAATGACATACCTACTCAACTCACACCTATACCTACCTCAACTCATACCTATAGATACCTACCTCATCCGCCAGGGCACATTTAAGGGAAGGTTCACATCTGACGGAAGATGCGTCGCGTATTATCGGTCGCGTAACGCCAGAACAGACAAATGTATAGAAAAACACTTGACCGTTCACACTCAACCGATGATGCGTTAGAGCGTCGAGCGAATAAATAGACGCAATCGATGTTACGCCTGACGCATCTTCCGTCAGATGTGAACCTTCCCTTAGTAAGTCAATGAAAGATTCTTACAAATACTGTCAGACATCAATTTTATTCAACGAATAATAATAAAATACCTGTAAACGTTTTGTCTGAATCCGTTGTAAGAAGAGAACATAATAATAGCACCGGTGCACACGGAGAGAGAGAAGAACACTTGTGTTACGGCGGCGTACCACACCTGGAACCAAACATACACCGTACATACATCGTATATGTATATACGATATTATTGTAATGTTTTCAATCAGCACCCTAATTGCGCACACACTATCAATCATAATATGAATAATTTTGACGGATACTGCTAAACCTTTGCTTCATATGTTCAAAAAAATGTATCTGCTCAACAACGTAAATAACGCAATGAATGTTGTTGAACCGTCAAAATGAAAGATTACTGTTAGTGTGATACGCAATCACCCCGCTGGTAAATATTGCTTACACTAGGGATGTCATATCTCCTACATTACGCCGGATAAAACAATATGTAGGTACTTACATCAAGTTGTATAAGTTTGTCCCACTGTGGCGTCAAAAAGAAAAGAATACCATCGCCGGCTCCGGGAAGTATCACGGTTCTGAAATTGTTAATATTCAATTGGTCAAATTAAGTATAAAATGATTATTCATCAGACCAATTCATGAACAAATCTATGATCACAATCATATGTAAATCACCTGCATAAGGTGGTTAACATTTGATCTTCTTATTAAAATTATAAAAACATTATCTGAAAATAAAATGTAACACCTAAGGTAAAATAAATACATCGTAAAATAGTAGGTACCTCACAAAAAGTACACTCAAGGTTGCAGTCTAAGCCGAAATAAATAATTTGATTAAATACCGCAAAACGGGGCTACTTTGACTTCCAGGGTTACTTTGACAGGCGTTGGAACTACTTTAACAGAGCGCCAAAATCGGTTTTCACGTGTAAAGCAAGTGTGCGTGACCTCGAGTAATATTGCGCCAGGCGCAGGGTGTGGGGAACGCGTCATAGCGTTGTGATCGGCCTTGTCAAAGTAACCCTGGAAGTCAAAGTAGCCCCGTTTTACTGTATAATATTTATTCATCATATTTTATAGTAGCATTTTATTTATTTGGGTACATAGTTTATTTTACCACATTTTTAGGAATAAAAAGGCATGAAAGCTCCTTGTTAAGATTAAACAAACAAGTGCATGTCTCTTACTAGTAATGCCTAGTTTTCTGTGGCGCACTTTCCCGCACTAGTGCGCGAATGGAAAGTACAAAAAATTGTGAACATGAAACCGATGCAATTAGAGCCACTTTTACAACCAAGTCTTTTGGAAGAATATTTTTATAATGTACGAGAATGATTGAAAAAAAAAATTAACTTACGTTATGAGCAAAATGATCATCACAACGTAGGGGAAGAGAGCCAAGAAGTATGCGGCTTTGCCGGAACTTTTGACACCCTGGGCGACAATGATGAAGATTACCAACCACGCAGCAAAGAGACACAACACCAAGTACCAGATAGGTAGACCTGTAATACGTAACGTATCGTCAATTATGTAGGTATAACAGTATAAGTTGTAAGAGGAAATCAAATGACCCAAAATAAATGTTAAAGGCACCCGTAATCCATAAGAGATCGTTGCATCGGATCAACGCTTGGCTAAGATCGGGAGACAACTAATCAAAATTCTGTTCAATATACTAGCAATTGACAATTCGATTTGACAAAACTTAGCCTAGGTACTCCCTCTCACTGAGAGGAGGCCTGTGTCCCAGCAGTGGGAACGTTATAGGCTGATTATGTAGCCTAAGTACTAGTTTTTATTACAGTGTGTTGAATGCGTTAATTTGAGTGCGCCATTTGGGACGACTTGACGAAAATCAAAATAATTTTCGTCAAGTCGACCTAAATGGGCCGTAGGCATGTAGGACTAGTTGACGAATCACTCGTTAATTTTATTAATCGACTGGCGAATGGAACCTGTGTACTCATAGAAAGCGATCATACGAGCCCGTCAGTCGAAGCGAGCGTGATAGTCAAGGGTTTGCTGCCGAATCAGATATCGTCAAAAATATTGATTTACTAGCTTCTGCCCGCGACTTCGTCTGCGTGAAATTTCACCCTCCTCCCATTCACCCTCTTAGGGGTGGAATTTCGAAAAACACTTTCTTAGTGAAAACCTTCACAAAGAACACACCCTCCAAATTTCATGTTTTTGGGACCAGCGGTTTAGGCTGTGCGTTGATATATCAGTCAGTCAGGACTTTAAATTTTATATACATATATAGATCAACTTACCAAGTCCTCCTTCAAGACCCTCTTTCTGCTGGAGCACTGTCTGACTGGAAAATAGAAAAGTACTTTATTGATAAAGCTGTGTTTTCTTATTTAAGCCCTCCCTCTCTCCCCAGAGATGGAAGAGGGAAGGGTTGTTGAGGGCGGTTTTCTTTGTTACAGCCACTTGGGAGGTTTCATTCAACCCTTTCAATGATACGGTTTCCTCTCCAAAGTCCACTTGACTATCCTAAATTTGATAAAAATTAAATATCGTATCTGATCTTGGAAGCAAATGATTTGATTATCAGATATATAGATAGGTAACTACTTGATACCTTTGTCAGTCCTTATCCCATCTAGAACGTTTTTTCCCAATTAAGGTCAAAGCACAGTATAAGCACTGCACTGGATCAGCATCACCTTACCTCATCGGCTCGTCGTCAACCAGGCGTCAACCCGACGTACTTGCACGTAACCGGATCGTCTCAGTACACCGAGGCGTCTTCGCGGCGAACCCACGCTTCAGGCTGGCCGTTGCCTTGCTTAAGGTCATGGCACATTATACCAGCACCACAACTGCACAGCTGCAGCACAGCGTCGCCTCGAATTTAGGCTACGGCTAGCCGCCAGCGCGCTAACTACGCGTCGTCCGCGAGGTGCAAGCTCGGGTCCGAGCGCTGGCCGCGAGGTGCAAGCTTGCTGTCACCGCGAACACAATTGTTATATGGAATTTGTGTGTTTGACATTGTTTCGCTGGCGACTCGGAGACGGCGTGCCAGTGAGCACGCGGTTCGCTCGCTTGCAGCGCGCGAGCTGCGAGTTGAGTTGTATGGTAGTGGCAAGCGCGCTGACTGCCTGCCGTTGGCTTTTACTGACATTATGAAATATATTATACGACACACGATTTAATGCTCTAAATTGAATGACAAGTTAATTGGTGGGTTAGGTTAGTTATAGTGTGCCATGACCTTTTCACTGGATGCGATATCGTTACGATGGTTGCAGTACGAAGTTTCATAGAAAGTACTTATCCTGAACAGCTCGAGTTGGGGCAGTGCTGATCCCGTGCAGTGTTTATACAATGTGTGTTGGTTGACCTTTAACCATCAAATATTGAGTTTTACAGAAAGAAAAGAACGCCGAAAGGCTCGAATTTAGGCGATGCCGATTCGGTGCCGGGCTGTTATTTGTGCTATCTGAAGGTGGCGAGATCATTATATTAAAATTGTTATCGATTCTGCTCTCGATTCTGACCTACTAATTCCAGATTTAGATTTATTTAGCTGAATAATTGTAGTAAGTAGGTAAATATTGAGAATAGTTTATAATAATTACGTGAAATATAACTCCGCGCTACTGCTGGGTCTTCCTATCGGATTTGTTGCCGGTTGGTTCGGATCCGAAGGGACGCAGTTTTTCCACTCCTCCAGGCAGACCCCCCACGGCAGCGTGGACTGGAAGCTCATAGCCAGGTAGTAAATACAAAGCGCAACGATTGACACGTAGTAGGACAGAATGTACCCACACCCCAGAGCGGTGGCGTAGCCGGCGCCTGAAACATGAGATTTAAAAAAATGTACGTTGATCAGATTAAACACATGCTTTAACACCCAATCTTTGAACATCCAAAACCTAGAGAAAGATATTTATATGCCAATCAGATACGTCCTACCTATTTTATTTGATAGATTACTCATAAAATGGCTCAGGCAATTGAGGCGAGTTGTTTGTAGGTTACTTGAGGTTACACTACTGTTCTTTAAAACCAAACTAGTGTAACAACAAAATTAATAAGCTCACCTTTCATAGCTGGAGACAACGCCCAGACAGACACTGAGTTCCTGGAACTAAATTGTCCCAAGGCACATTCGAGGTAGTACATAGGTTTTCCAATGAGTAAAAGTACTATGATGTAAGGGATGAGGAATGCGCCGCCTCCGTTCTCGTAGGCGACGAAGGGGAACCGCCACACGTTGCCCAGACCCACCGACGTGGCGATGCATGACATCAGGAACTCTATTTGATTGTCCCATACTGCACGCTGGGGCTCGCTTTTTTCTGGGTCTGCCTGGAAATAAGTACTTATATTTTTTATTATGATTACTGCAAAAATGGATGACGTTTAACTTAAAATAATAAAGAAGGAAATATTATTTGAGTAACCTCCTAGTCGGTAATCTTGGGAGCAGTAGGTACCTAGGTACATAATTTGATCCATATTGAATTATTTTCAGACTTTTAATCTATTTTATACCTAATAATTTAATGCCCATCCGTAAGTTTGTAAGTATAGATATAGTTTTTGTCTGTATATAAGTTAGTCAACAAGATTATAAAAAAAAAATATTTCTAAGTAATCTATTTTGTTATCTTGTTTTGAACTTAAACACATTTGCTATGACAGTACCTACATTGTACATACAATACAATGTTTATTATGATCACGTGTTTGTTCAGTTGGAAAACAAGGCAAGGCGCTTCACCCCATTGTTGGTCATCCTAAAGAATGCTAAAAAGACTATAAGTAGGTACTATCTAATCTGCAAAATGTAAATAACAGGAAGGTTGCAATAAACCAATCCTACTCGGCTATTTGATTGCAAAGTTTTTACACAGTACATATTACCCAAAACTCCTCGGCAGTTGATGAATTTATTAGATATTTTATGGATAAAAGTTTTCTATGGGACCAACTCTTAAACCGCAAAGAAAAAATCATCGGTTTAATTGGGTAGGTTGCATTTTTGTATGAAACAGCAGATTACTTTTCGACATTACTTGGTCCCACAGTTTTAAATTACATCCATAAACTAAATGCGATACTAACTTTATTCTCACTTATTCCGTTAACTCCATTTAAAGGAGCCTTCTTCTTCGAAGCGTCCTCCGATATGTCGAAGGCATTATTGTCTTCACCACTCTGAAAACACATTATCGGTTAATCAAACATTCCGAAGGAGATAATATCTCTGTTCACGACGATCGAATTTGATGCTCATTAAAGTTGTTTCGGCTAGGTATTTTACTGTAGTGAGTGACTGAAATATGGATTACATTAAAAGATCTACTGTATTAGTAAGTAGTACCTACAGAAGATAGCGCCGGTGTGTATTTGTTCTTAAATATATTTTGTGACAAGAAATGAGAGGATTTGCGGGCACCAACCTGCTTACCGCAGTGACTGTATGGGGTTTTTTTTTATCGGAGCTCAATCCAAGTCCAATGGAAAAATGAGATGCAATGCGTTAAATATATTAGGTCCTTACATATAAAATTGCCGTTTTTCGTACTGGCCACTTTAATCACGAATTTCTCCTCTTTGGTAAGGAATTCCAAATTCAAATTTGTACAGCTATTTACTCATGTATTTGTGCTTCGATGACCGTCATTCATTTGTTTTTTTTCTTCTGTTTTTTCTGTTTGCGTCACTCATTTTACAAAATGGAAAATTTAAAATATCGCATTATTTACGAGTACGAGTTCCGCCGTGGCACTAGTGCTGCGGAAACGACTCGAAGGGTGAATGATGTGTATGGCGGTCATGTTGCAAAAGAAAACACAGTTCGTTTTTGGTTCCAACGTTTTCGTTCTGGAAATTTCGACCTGCAGAACAAGCCCCGTGGACGGCCTGAGACCCAAGTTGATAATGGAGAATTGAAGGCTATTGTGGAAGCGGACCCATCGCAAACCACGTCCGAGTTAGCTGCAGGCTTCGATGTTAGTGATAAAACTGTTTTAATTCACTTGAAGCAAATTGGGAAGATTAAAAAGCTTGAAAGGTGGGTACCTCACGAATTGACTGAAGCAAACCGGCAAACGCCCGTCGACTGCTGCGTTACATTACTGAACCGGCACAACAATGAAGGTATTTTAAACCGAATCATTACCTGTGATGAAAAATGGATTCTTTACGATAATCGGAAGCGCTCAGCGCAATGGTTGGATCCTGGCCAGCCAGCCAAATCCTGCCCCAAGCGAAAATTAACCCCAAAAAAGTTACTTGTAAGCGTTTGGTGGACTAGTGCCGGTATTGTTCATTACAGTTTTCTCAAATCTGGCCAGACTATTACAGCTGATGTCTATTGTCAGCAATTACAAACCATGATGGAAAAGCTAGCGGCTAAACAACCAAGGCTGGTCAATCGCTCCACGCCACTGCTGCTTCACGACAACGCCAGACCACACACTGCGCAACAGACGGCTACCAAATTAGAAGAGCTTGAATTGGAATGTCTTAGACATCCTCCGTACTCCCCGGACCTTGCTCCAACAGATTACCATTTTTTTCGCAATTTGGATAACTTTTTGCAAGGGAAAAAATTCAACTCCGATGGGGCAGTCCAAATCGCCTTCAAAGATTTTATTGATTCCCGTCCGACTGGTTTTTTTAGTAAAGGGATCAATGAACTACCTATAAGATGGCAAAAGTGCATTGAAAACAATGGTTCATACTTTGATTAATTAAATATATTATATTAAAAAATATTCGACTTTTTGTTCCTTCCATACAAAACGCCAATTTCATATGTAAGGACCTAATATAACCGTCAGCAACAAAAGCAGTTCAGAAAAAAATATTAAGTAGGTAACTGCGGTGGACAACGCGGGTCGCAAAGAACAACAGGTCAATTTGCAAACGGGCAATGATGTACTTTCGATGGACCTCTATTCCGCCACTAGAAAAATGGAGAAGGAACCGCTAGAGATTAACAGCGGTGAACGGGTGAAGTAAAGGTACCTACTGGCTTGACGACCTGGGTGTGCCATGCAAACGTCAGAAATTGCTCAAAACATACCAAACTGGAAAAGAAGAACTAGATACCTTACAACTGCCTAATACATTCTATCGTTTCTGCGAATAGAGCGAAACAATCCCAGGGAAACAATAACCTTGGAATTAAAATATAAGATTTTACGTTTAATTATATTAATAACAGTATGGATGGAGGTACGTGGTAAATAGCCTTCAGAACATCTTTTGTTCCATCGGACCTGCCTGTACAAAACAAAGGAAAGACGGTTATTCTTTTACTATCCTGCCTGTACCTTATAACATCACGGCGGCCAGTGTGAAATTAGGACTTATTTTTAATGACTTTAGGTGATATCATAATATCTGAAATAAAGTTTTTACTATTATTATAATAAAATTCACGGATGATGCAAGTGTAATGTAGATTCGTTTCCTTTAATAAGTATTTTATTAGTGATCGATGGTACTTGGGGTCATTTATTTATTTTCATAATCTTTCACGTTTTTGTATTCTCACGTGTGAGGAAGTACTTATTGATAGAGAGTGTTTTATCATGGCATTAGCAACAAGCACATTAAATTACGTACCTAATTAGTGACGTAGGGTTGCTTTGCAAAATTGATTCTCTCTAATCGTTTCGAACGAAGAAATCTTTCAGAATCTACTTAGGTACCTATTAGAAAGAATGATTTTAACCCAGATAACGAACGTTTAAATACCAAGTAGATATCTACGTAATTAACGACGACCTTATTGATTTCAATACAATGCAGCATTTCAAGAACAAATTTTAATAGGTATAACATGAATAATTTTCATGTTTTTATATCTAGCTGTCTTCCTAATAGTATGATAACGACGACCTCGCTTTTTATATATGAGTAGGTAGCCGTAGTTAGCCTGCGTTCTATATTGTACCTACACAGCAATCACACTTCACACTAATATTATAAAGGCGAATGGTTGTGAGTTTTATATGTTTGTTGCTTCTTCACGCACAAACGGCTGAATGGATTTGGATGAAATTTGGCACACAGATAGTTTATAACCAGGATTAACACATAAGCTACTTTTTATCACGATATTCCCACGGGATCGACACTTACGCGGGTGAAACCGCGGGGCAAAGCTAGTTAGAATACCTATAAATTGTTCTCGCATTTAATTCCTCGAAACCATAAATTAACCTCTTTTTTCATTTGCAAACGTAGTTTGTTGGCAGAGCAAACCTTAGGTCCATATTATAGAATGATACAGAAACTTTACTTTAAACTTGATCGCAAATAAATACTATAAATAAGTACTTAGATGAGGACTAGTAGTTTTGATGGCATAAAACGAAGAAGAGACGAGTGGCCATAAGGGACACCTACAGCGAGACACCGAAATTGATGGAGGTCTCATCAGTAGGTAAAACAGAATATACAGTGTGTTAGGTTAAACGAGGGACATACTTTAAGGGAGTAGTAGTAGTAGTACTCATGAAAATGAACAAATTTTAATATGGGGCGACTCAAAAATAAGAACAAAAAAAACAGCTGTTCTTACATTCTACTCGTATCAAGTTATGTGAACATAAATGTATAGAGCGGCTGGTTTTATTTTCTCGATGTCAGTGTTGGTCTCTTAGTAAAAGTTGTTCATTTTCATGGGTACTACACTCCCTTAAAGTATGTCCCTCGTTAAACCTAACACTGTATAAGAGACCCCAGTAGACCCCACGGTAGACCCACAATAACTCACCTCTAAAGTAAAGACATTTAAGTAGATATTACTTATGACATATCTAAATCGATCTCAAAAAATGAGGATGAGAACCTGAAACAGCAGAAAGATTACTCTCCATGGTCTCTTGAATTTTTTTTGTAATGATAAATGATTTTTCAACACACTTGCTCGTAAAATGGCTCTTAATGAACCGCTTCAAGGTCCATAATGCAGTGTATTACAAACGCGTGCTTTTTCTTTACGTTACGGTACTAGTGCTATAATGCCACAGATAACTATTTAATTTACTAGTCGGAGGTCGGAGATGTGCGTATTGTTTTTTTAATCTCTTCAAAGAGACTTCATGCCAAAAGGAATCCGCGAGCCATATTTCACTTTTTTTTTAAATAGTCTGAATTGTCCTTGGTCACAAAATAAAGTAAAATTTATTTACCTTAAGATGAATGCGCAGTTGTAGCTCGCGAAATTAAATTTTTGTATCTTGATCAAAATATGATTCCCGACTATAACAGGTACGTATTTACAGAATTATAATCATTAATACATCTTTCTAAGTTAGATTTGTTCCATAAGAACAAATCTCTTATGGAAAAGTTCTTAGGGAACAAAATATATATATTAATGATTCTAATGACTATAATTCTGTAAATACATATCTATTATAGTCGCGAATCACATTTTGATCAAGATACAACCTGATACTGACCTGCGAATTGCAAAAATCGTAAGAAAATTTAAATTCCGCGGTCTACCACTGGTCCGTCCCTCCCGGAACCAAACTGAAAAGACCACTGGCGTTCTATTATTGCGGATTCTCACTGAATTAATGTATATTTCTCTATGTCAATAGTACTTTCTAATTCAATACTAACTAAACTACAATTTGACATACGACAACACTACGATCAGTCTAAACATTAATTTGTGTTTATTATATTTTTTCTATAGGCTGTTTATCGCTTTTGTCCGTGACTTTAAGTAAATAAACGCGCGCCGCGCTAGCAATGACATTACTTACTCTATGGGTAAACCTGCGCGCGCACGCTAGCGCGGCGCGCGGAAAAACAAACCCAGCGCGCCATTTTCCATACAAGTTAATATTTAACAATACACGTCTGTTTTTTTCCTCGCAAGTGTGTTGAAAAACGTCGTATGAAACGCGTGTGCATTGATCATTATACTCTCGGCTTCCTTATCGTGCTCGCCTACGGCTCGCGCGAATGATACCGCCTCGAGTTTAATGATCAACATAGCACACATGTATCATAATGTACTATTAAAGTTGTTTGTGATTCTCTCACCATCTAATTAGTAAATAAAAGTCACGTGTCCTAGTGGTCATAAAGACCTTATCTCATTATCATTAATCATAAACATATTGCCGAAGATTTCATATCTTTGCTAACGATAGTACATTATCTAATCCTTCCACAGTATTTATAAGATTAAGATATCAAGGAATATGGTAATAAAAATTAATGACTCTTTTATAGATTACTTAGAAAATCAAAATTACAATAATTGGAAATAATGGGTTCTATGCACCTATACTCCATTTACTATAGCATTAGACAGAAGTTAAAAAAGGCTCTTTTAGGGGCACACTTTGTAATAAAAGTACAACAAACATTATTGCAGTCAAGATTGATGTGGATTTAAATATAATCAATTTAAATAACAGCAGTCACACTTAATTGTACTTATTTAACCTATATACCTTTTGAAATTACAAGGCTTTCATTTAATATTATTTAGTTTTTACATAAAATATTGTCGTGTCAATCTTTAAAATCTAAAAGAAGCAGGGGCGGACAGTACCGGGAACGTTTTTAATGTCAATAACTCTACCAAATCTAAAATGTTCCCTATTCCCTTCATAAGTTGTGGCAGCACGTGTTTTTTTTATTTTGTCGGTTTATATAAAGTTGTTTTTAATAAATTGATTGTTACTAAAAATTGTTTCATTTTATGTACCTATCCAAGCATCGTGACAAGTAGATAGACAGCATATGTTTTATTGTATGCCATACATTGTTAATTACAAAAAAGCACATACATTATTTATTAAAATTGTTTGAACTTAACTTGAAATTAAAAGGTGTTGTACTCCTGCTTCTGCGAGCCTCTTTTTTCTAATGTTATAATAAATGGAGCCTGGTTATAATTATCCAATTTATTTAGTTTCTGTAAGTAGTACATTATTGTAGCTATACTATTGGATTGGTAATTTGTGTGAAAAGTTATAATAAGTTTTTAAGTGCAAAATGTTTTTAACATATGACTTGCTCAAAACGTGGCACTTATTGCACCGCTTGTAGGTTTTAATGTAGGTAAGTAGTATTTTAATTTAACACGCGTGCTTTTTAATTTGCATTCGCGTAATAGTGCAGGAAACTGCGCCACAGACAAGATAGGTACCTATTTACTAGTCAAAAATTTGCATTTTTTTAATTCTTAACAAAGAGCCTTCACACTTTTTATTCTTTAAAAATTAATAATATATAGTGTGTTAATAAATAAAATATTATAAATAAACAATAAATTTATTGTTATTTCTTCAGAATAATTATTTCGTCAACAAATTATAACGAGCCATTTTTCACAAAAAATTCTTACAAATTATTATGACCTACTCGTATATTAAATTATTCCTCTCAAGTGTTTTGAAAAACGTCATCTGATACTATTTCAAATATTAGTAAGTAGGACAATTATTGATTTTATTCAAATAAATTGACCGTAAACTTACATGGGTTCGAAAGGGTAAAATCAAACGAAAAAATACTCAAGTAATAATTCATTTTTGTAATGTGCCAATTCACACGTTTTACATTCTTTACCTATGATTTTGCTATCATATTAATTATGTAGATGGATATCAAAATTACCGATACGTCATGATAATGAAAGGCTGATCATTTAGTGGTAATGAGGAGTGATATAGGTAATTAAATTTTGTCAAGGATCTTATAAGTATATGAAGAAACCGTTTAATATGGGTATCGGTCAGTTTTATCTAAAAGAAAACTTAAACGGATATGTCGATTTGTCCCAAGGACAGTACATAAAACGTA
The DNA here is from genome assembly GCA_947508005.1 of Amphipoea lucens. Lineage (NCBI taxonomy): Eukaryota > Metazoa > Arthropoda > Insecta > Lepidoptera > Noctuidae > Amphipoea > Amphipoea lucens. The sequence continues at coordinate 12,402,317 of OX382358.1, forward strand.
TCTACTTATGTTTCACGTCATCAGCCTAGCTTCTATCAAATTGGAACGTTGCGATTGGACTTTTAAAAAGTCCCGCGTAAGTACATACTTATTATTCACGCTTATTTTCGAAGGCAGATTAGTCACCATACTCAATAATTAAACGTTTTTTTCCTTGTGAGATTATTTTTCATGTCAATTGATAATAAAGACGATACATTATTATTAATAAGTATTCTAGATCAATTTAGGTAGGTACACAAAAACATTGCGCAGGCATGAATATTGTTACGAATGCAAGATAGACTATCTCATGTTGTTCGATCATTTTAATAATAATTTTTCCTATCGAGCTTTGAAGCATATGTTAAATATTTAGGTAGCTATCTATTTGTTTGATAGGGATTTATCGATGTTGTTATGTTATGTTGGAACTGGGAAAGCGAAAGTGTCGACCGATAAGACGCATGCGTAATGCCACCGTATAAACGCATGCGTCGAAAAATATTCTAAACTGTAGCACAGAATACTTAATTGTAGTAACTACAGTGACTAAAGTCTATATGAGGTAAACAAACTGAACTTGAATAATAAAAGAAACAAAGTAGCAAAGAAATAAATTTTCTACGTTACGGTTTATGTCAACAAACGAAGAATACCTAAGCTATTTACTTTACTGATTAAATAAGTATACAAAGTTTCTTATCCATCTAGTTTCCTTTCTGGTCAAAGCAACATAAATTATTGACGCGCAAAAATGAAGTAAACCTACTTACTCCTAACTTTTCAAGTGAACCTACGCTAAGATTTAAGTGCAACTCTTCATTTTTATCGGCTCTCAAGCGAAAATAACCAGACAATGCACTTTTTCAGATTTATGTTTACGAAAACCTGAATAAATAATAATTATTTTTGATAATAATTGCTTTACTATAAAAATACTGATTTTAACTGCAGCTAAGTATAGGTACCTATACGGCCGCGAAGTGTAAATAGTTGCACTAGACCATGGTAATGACAAGCAAGTCATTACCAAGGCTGCGCCGACCCTCATAAATGGCGCATGTGTAATGAATTCATGTCTTATCGACTCACTTTCGTGCTCGTACAACGCGTTCAACTTTTAGTTATGATGATGGGTACAGTTCGATTCAAACTTTATGGCGGCTCGGAACTGAGGCGAGTCGCAGCGCAGTAACTAACAAATTCAGTGAGTAGCGCACTTCAGAAATGCTATAAAGTTTATATTGGGCTGCACCACTGCCTAAGTGTCCTATACCTCCTACTTCTTTTAAGTATGCACTATGGTTAGATATTTCAAGTTGAGTACGTAGTATTGAAGTCGTGTTAGATAGGCGCATGGCGATTTTCACAACAATGCGAGAGATTTAAGAATCTGTTTACTAATAATAAGTATATGTGGTGATTAGTTAAATGTATTTATTACTAACATTGTTTATCATTTATCTAATCTTTCAGTTAGTCGAGATACCTACACTGAATGGTACAAGTGACCACTGAAAATTACGCGTGAATTAACAAAAGGGATTCAGTATCTATTTAAATACGTATTGTTAACAATGTATATTCCCTTTTCATTGTCATGTTGTTGTTTATGTTTGCGAACAAAGGCTTTATGCAAAAAAACAAGGCAATTAAACCGATTTAAGATGCTTTGAAAATTATCCAATTTAATGTTTCACGCACGGGAAAAATATTATAGGTACCTACTACCTAAGTAACGAACGGAATTATCGCATTATTAATTTATTATCTCTAAGTTTCTATAGCTGTTATGATAGATAATGGCCAAAATTAACGTTTTTTGAACATAAATTCAAAAACAGATCAATAAAACAAAATGTTCTCACTCATTGGTATCCGAAAAGTCGCCTATGTAATAAAATAAAAAAAATACCTGGCGGTTCCATCATTTGGGGTCAGCTGAATTCCAAGGGCTGTCGGACAACAAATAAGTAATTAAAAATTCTTCTCACCATTTTCACAGATCACTTTGTGATTTTTTCATGAAATAATCAGGTGATCATTAACAGAAGAGGTTTGTGCAGGCAGACAGCTAGGCAACGCACACCTGCCGCTCGCGAATGACACGCAGTGACGGCTCTTCGCCACTTTTTATACAAATACGTATCAAGCACCGGCTGGCCTCGATGACAGATCTTCTGTTATCTATAATTCAATAAAAAATAGCCAACACTTCTTCAAATATCTTAACGACGGTAAACGGACTGCACCACTTAAACCGACGCAGCCTTGCATACTGATCGAAGTTTGAGAGTAACCGTCCGCTTTGATGTTAGACTACCTTGAAATAATTCGACCATACATAATAATCTACATCATTTAAAGGCTACCTTTCTGCGTCAGTTAACCTATGAATAATTTATGCAATCATGAGCCCATTCTTAAGGTCGCAAAAATCTAATTGGTTATTAAATATGTTCCAGCCTAATTGCGGAACGCCAAATCGTCAAATGATTCTGATCAGTTGGCTTCATTTCTATCCCAATTGGCTTCATTTTACGATTTTCGAATTGCGAAACTCTAGTTTCTGCGCAGGGCCTTAACGTTCATAATTGGTTTCATAATAAACTAGAGTTTCGCAATTCGAAAATCGTAAAATGAAGCCAATTGTGATAGAAATGAAGCCAACTGATCAGAATCATTTGACGATTTGGCGTTCCGCAATTAGGCTGCAGATCCATCATTATAATTTTGTTGATTATTAATTCAGTTTTATAAATTAAACATCAATCAATGGTACTTAACTTTCATCAGCTCATACAATTTATTGGCGAACACAATGTATTCTTCGATAACTTAATAACGAGATCAATTTATTTTAACTTTAAATTCATGCATCTATACTGACATTGACCTACTAAAGGATGCAATCATCGAAATCGGTAACAAACTAAAATATTCGTAACATGTTGGTCGTTTATTTTAGGGCCTTTTTGGGATGTATCCTTTTCCAACTGTTAACGAAATTGAGGAAGAACGATGAGGAATACTTATCTGCAAAATATTTTTCTACATAAAATAAGTAAGTAAGACATTCGTTTGAGATAACATGCAATATTCGCTGAAATGGTAATAATATCGTTCAATGTTTATTTCAGGTATTTGTGAGTCCTGCAGGCTGTACCAATGACTTTGCCTATAAGGCTAAGTAAAATAAGTCAATGTATGTCTATTAACACTACAACGTGTTCGTCTCAAATCCCATAGTTTCCGTTTTGGCTATCTTTTATCTTTTTATATTTTCATTTGATCAGTAACTTAATAGTCACTTAAGTAATTTTGATTGACTCGAAGTGGCTGTTTGTAGGTAATGAAACCATGCACGGTCTAACGTAATATTTTCTTTTGAATCTTTAAACACTTTCCAAGCCAGGATCGACTGGCTATCCTGAGTACCTACCAAATCTCATACTTATGTATGAACGATTCGAAAATAACGACTTAATAGTTCTGAATTTAAAAGAGTAAGTAGGTACTTAAACGTGATCGTTTCAAATTCTTATCTGCAGAGTTGCCATTGAAGTTGACAGCAAATCGTGGAGAAGAACAATATAGCTAGACGTGGAGTGGGACAATGCATAGAATCGTATGTATGTATGAATGATGTAATGTATAAATTGAATGGGACTAGGTGCGGAAGTCGTGCAAATATGTATTCAGCTTTTCACTCTAGGGTGAAGTAGAGGTAGTTTATATCTAATGTCCTTGTAACCTGCTTGTGTTTTCATACACTTACTGAAAACGTGAACGCTGTAGGTAGGTACAAAGTTCTAAAACTTACTGAAAATCTTCTACTTCATTTATTTTTGGTAAAATCTTGAATTCACTGTCAGACAACGCTACCACTGCCTAAACTGCTAAGTCTTGAAGCATTTAGTTTTGCATATGAGTTCCTTATAACGAAAGTGAGCAACTAAGGAAGGATTCTTGAAAATTTATCCTTAAATGGGATTAAATAGGGTATGAAAGTTTGTATGGAAATTCAGCATTTTTGTCGTTGGGGATCCTATCGGGCACACGGCTCGTTAATATAAAACATCGGACTGCTCGAATCTGGGAAAACGTTAGGTACCCACTGCATGACTGACTGGCTTCTGACCTGCCCGTAATTAGGATCTAAATATAGTAGATAAACACGTATGCAATGTGAACTCTACATTTGCACTGTGCGAAGGTTCTTCCGCTAACATTTCCTTGCGCAGCAGGTAAATGGTATAAAATACAACAGTTGCACCGGTTGCGACTCCCGCGCTCCTATTGAAGATCAAATGTTGATTTACATAACTGTGGTTTGCATGGTAACATCTAAGTATTGAAATAATCGATGTCACCTCGGTGGCGCGATGTACCTATGTATCTATGTATATAGTTACGATTTCATTTGATAAATATATTTTTCCTTAGCAATTAATAAACATATTGTTGTTCGTTAATGTTAGGCATAGATTATGTCGTCGTGCGTACCTAATCAATCTACTCAGCCTATCACAGTTCACTGCTGGACATTGGCCTCTCCCAGACTGTGCCACAGCACCCTGTCCTCCGCCTTCCGCATCCAGTCTACCCCAGCCACCTTCTGTAGATCGTCCGTCCATCTAGCTGGGGGGCGTCCCACACTACGCTTGCCTATACGCGGTCTCCACTCCAGGACTCGTCTGTTCCACCGGCCATCGGTCCTTCGACAGACAAGGCCAGCCTACTGCCACTTCAGTTTGCTTACTCTGCAAGCTATGTCGGTAACTCCGGTTCTTTTCCGGATAATTTAATTCCTGATTTTATCCTTCAAAGAGATTCCGAGCGTAGCTCGCTCCATAGCGCACTGAGCGACCTTGAATTTGTGGACCAGTCCGACCGTTAGTGTCCACGTTTCAGCACCGTATGTCATGACGGGCAGAATACACTGGTTAAAGGCCTTAGTCTTCAAACACTGCGGGATAGGCGACTAGAAGAGTTTACGGAGTTTTCCAAATGCTGCCTAACTGCCTAACCCAACTGGATCCTTTTGTCGGCCTCTTTCTCAAAGTTGTATCTAACGAGCTGGATGACTTGCCCTAGGTAGACATAATCATTCACAACTTCGAGATGCAACCCTTGGATGTGGATTGGACTCGGCAAGACGTGCGAATTGTACATGACTTTTGTCTTGTCTAAATTCATGCCGAGGTCAACCCGCTGGAAGGCTCCATTGGTTCACTAATGTTTCGCCAAAACTCCATTGATAATTTTTTAGTTTACAACCAACGTTTCGTATACTATTTATTTCACAAACAACTCATTCCGCAAATGTTGTATTTTATAAACACTCGCTTTACAAACATTTATTTGGTAAATGCTTCTCTTTACAAATGTTACGGATGATATTTAATCATTTATACATTTTTCATTTAATATTTAGATTCTTTTGGAAAAATAACGTTTATACAAAATAACATTTTATAATACACTAGCGACTGCATTAAAAACTGCATTAAAATCCGTTGCGTAGTTTAAAAGATCTAACCTTACCTACCGACAGCGGGAGTAACTTTGTTTTATATACTATGTAAAGATTTTCTAAACCAGTCGCAAAGTGATCATGACGGTATTCTCCATTTGGGTCAAATAATTTTCAGGCAAGTATTTTTTTCTATATAATCTAGTCGCTTCTGGCACTTGCCGGCTGCTACCGCGGCACCGCTCGCTTCGCTCGCTCGGCTCGTGCGTAGGGGGTCACAGTTTTAACCTAACCTAACCGAACCATTTTTTTTTAAATAATTAACCTAATGTTACTAGTTCGGTTCCGGGTAGCCTACTAAAAATAATCTCTTTTTTATCTTCTATTAGCGCAAGTCGTTTCTGGCACCCATATTTTGTGTAATAGTAATTTTTTTTAAAATAAAACTAGTCGTTTCTGGCACTCGCCGGCCGCTGCCGCGGCACCGCTCGCTTCGCTCGCTCGGCTCGTGCGCAGGGGTCACAGTTATAACCTAACCTAACCTAACATTTTTTTTTCAAATAATTAACCTAATCTAACTAGTTCAGTTCCGGGTAGTCCACTATAAATAATCTCTTTTTTTTCTATTAGCGCAAGTCGATGAAAGAATGAATTTCATTTTTAGGAAACTGCGTAATGATAAGTTAATATGCATAACGTTTTTATTCCAAACGTTGTTTTATTAAATAAAATGTATAAAAAATGAATTGCTTGTTAAATAACGCGTTATTAAACAAAAGTTTATCTGGTGATTATTTTGTACAGTGAATTATTTGGCAAACTTGTTGTTGTATAATGATGAAATGACAAATCATATTTTTGCCAATCGTTGTTTGTCAAGTAAAAATTTGTAAATTAATTTTTGGTGAACTGACAGGGCACCGGCTCCATTTAAGCTGTGCAGCATTTGGTCTAGCTGTTCCAGCGTCTCCGCCAGTATGACGATGTCATCGGCAAATCGAAGATGTGAGATGTACTCGCCGTTCATGTTGATACCCTGTCCAATCCAATCCAGCGTCTTGAAGACGTCTACCAACGCGTTGGTACACAATTTAGGGGATATTACTTCCCCCTGTCTCACCCCCCTGAGCAGTTGGGTGGGGCTGGTTTTCTGATCCTGGATCTGGACAGTCATTGTTGCAGCGTCATACAAACATCTCAACACTTCGATATAGCGCCAGTCAATTCGACATCGTTGCAGAGAGGCCAGAACTGCCCATATTTCGATGGAGTCGAAGGCATTCTCGTAGTTCACAAATGCCATACACAGCAGCTGATTATACTCCTCGGTCTTCTGTACAACCTACCTAATACGTATGCTTATTTTAAACTTAAAAACAATAAAGCAGCAGGCGGGGACAACATCCAGAGTAAACTTATAAAGTATGCTGGGGTTCGTTTCGAGAGGGTGTTCCACAAGCTAATTATATATATCTGGAACGGGATTTCCATGCCGGACAAATGGAATACGGCTGTCGTATTTACATAAGAAGGGAGTCTTGGAGTGCCAAAACTACCGAGTCGTCTATATTGAACACTGCGTATAAGGTGTTTGCGAAAATTCTCTTCTAGAGGTTTAAAATATAATGTCGAACCCTCAATAAGAGAGTATCAATATGGCTTTTGACCAAATCCACGGATGTCGACCAAATCGGTCTACTATAGACCAAATTTTCTCTCTGACGTAAAGTCTTGAAAATACCCTGGAATAAACTGTGAGCACACACCTACTGTTTATTGATTTCAGAACTATGTATGACAACATATCCGTAATTACTTCTAAGAGGCAATGGCCGACATTGGCATATTCCGCCAAAATTGATTAATCACTCTCAAAGCGTAGTTAGAATACTAACTGATCTTTTAGAACCTTTTAGAACTCATGAAGGCCTCAGACGCGCGGCGAGATGCGCTCTACTGTTTACTTTGATTGTGACTGTGCTGTTGACGACTGTCAATATTGCTCTTCACAAGTATTGGGGTATGCGGACGACCCGGTTGTGATCGGTAGGAGTCTGCCTATAGTGGAATGTGCTTTCCGGCTGCGGTGGCTGGTCTTCGGGTCACACGACCAAGACCAAATATTTAAGAGTGTCCAAAGACTAGCACTAGCTTTATATACCATTTTTAGGGTTCCGTAGTCAACTAGGAACCCTTATAGTTTCGCCATGTCTGTCTGTCCGTCCGTCCGTCTGTCCGTCCTCGCTTAATCTCTGTGACCGTTAGCACTAGAAAGCTGAAATTTGGTACCAATATGTATATCAATCACGCCGACAAAGTGGTAAAATAAAAATTGGAAAAAAATGTTTTATTAGGGTAGCCCCCCTATATGTAAAGTGGGAAGTGATTTTTTTTTTAATTTTAACCCTAACGTGTGATATATTGTTGGAAAGGTATTTAAAAATGAATAGGGGTTTACTGAAATCATTTTTTGATAATGTCAATAATTTCGGAAATAATCGCTCCAAAAGTAAAAAACAATGTGTCCCCCCCCCTCTAACTTTTGAACCATAAGTTTAGAAAATATGAAAAAAATCTGAAAAGTAGAACTTTATAGGGACTTTCTAGGAAAATTATTTTGAACTTGATAGATACAACAGTTTTTGTACAAAAAAGACAAAAAGTTGTACAAAATCATTTCTGGACTAAGTTCGTAGTATAATCGTATATGCAAGCATTTTTTTTTAACTTTGTTTACATATTTTATTATCCTGAACGTATCTTTTTTCAAACAAAAAAAGGAATTATTAAAATCGGTTCTCGCAATCCAAAATTACCACCGAAAACTTCTGGCACGTCTATGTATTAATTAGTAACCCAATTCCCCGAGAGATGGCGCTGTAGGTACTTATTACATTGGGTCGGGTATTATCGAATTGTACGTGGGAACACTTATTGTGACGGACGGGAAACTACGGAACCCTACACTGAGCGTGGCCCGACACGCTCTTGGCCGGTTTTTTTTTATATTACCATTGACGATAACAGCTTTGCTTGTGTCACCGTTATGATATTAAACAAAATTAATAAGCAGAAGAATAATGGCGGCCAGTCAATCTTATTTCAGCCTGCTCTGGTAAAGATACTCTGAAGAAGCATTCGACACAAAACCTGACTAAGACCAATAACTGACATACGGCTCGGAATGCTGGGTACTAAGTAAAAGAGAAGAGAAATCTCTATTAGTTTTTGAACGGAAAAATCCCCAGGTGCACATTCGGTGCAGTGCTGGAAAACGAGCAATGGCAAACGCGGTACAACTATGAGCTCTACGAAATACCTATATGTAAAAAGAAAAGAATAAAGAGATATAATAAAGTCACTAAGCAATACACGTACACGCGACACTTATTTCAGGCTTCAGCTAACCAAATAATACTGTATTGTCGAGTTCGTAATTGTACCTAAGTAAACTCTACGATATTATCATATTCGGTATACATATTATATACCCCGCCTAACCCTTCGAGGTAAAGCTAGGCACACGACCGTTTATAGTTAATTAACGAAATTTACATTTCGAACAATTACTGATTAATATTGAAGTTAACTTTAAAAGTGTTAACAGATACATTAACTTCCGTTAACTTTCCATAAGTTCATTAATCGTTAATTAAATACCTACTATTTGCCATAATGAAACCGCGCCGAAAAACACATTCTGACAATCTCTAAATAATGATTATTACAAACTTTAATGATACACCCATCCATATCCATACTAATATTATAAATTCGAAAGTAACTCTGTCTGTCTGTCTGTATGTTACCTTTTCACGCCTAAACCACTGAACGGATTTCGATAAAATTTGGCAGAGAGATAGATTGCATCCCGGGGAAGGATATAGGATAGTTTTTATCCCGATATTCCCACGGGATCGACACTTATGCGGGTGAAACCGCGGGGCGCAGCTAGTCTTTAATAAATTTTCTTGTCCTGCCTTAACTTCCATAGCCCATAGGTACCAACATTTTTTTGCAAGTAAATCTCTAGATATAAAATGCGATTTCTATCACGAGTTTTTATTAACGATTAACGTTAATTTCCGTCAAAGAGATTTAAGATGTCTTTGATTTCCGTTAAATCTTCCGAAATGTAACGCTGAAGTTAACTTTTTTAGTAACGGATTAGCGATTAACGAAGTTAACTATTTGATTAACGGTGCCCAGCTATGATTACAGTCGTGATGCCTGGGTACATTGGTATATTTATAACTCAACTAGCGGCCCGTACGAATAAATCCCAGCTTCGCACGGGAGCAATTTTTTTCTCGAATTTCGGAAATTGACTTCATACAAACCTTGTCCTGGTAATACCGAACACAGCAAAAAGAATTATCCAATTTGGTGCAGTCATTCGGAAGCTATGCGCGTACAGACATTTCGGCGACTTTGTTTTATATACTACTATGTAAGGATGCTTCGTGGCAAAATACGAGTACATAATAGATATGTTACGTGCCGTCTTTTGTTGATCGTTTCTATACAAGCTAAACATAATGACAGGTGCGCATGCACAAACCATTACCTATGTTTCCTACTTAAATTAGTGACATTAGCATCAATTGTGTTTTCCCTATAAAACGTTAGTGTTATGTTTGTACGTGTACGGTCACGGTTATAAGTGGAGTAGCAATTTCACAAAGCAATAGATTGATACTTTGGTTTTACTTACGACCTTCTTTTAATTAGTAATTTCTCTACTATAGACACACACACTCACATTCATTTGCAACTGATTGTATTTCATAAATTTAACCACTACGGTATATTATATGGCATGATAGCTTAGCCGTTATCATATTTGGGTAAGCGCGTCCTGCGTAGCGAGCCGTGGCCGCGTGGGTTCGAGTCTCACGCGCGGTGATAGTTTTTTTAATGTTTTAATAATTACTTCGAATAATCACGCTTTCGACTATATAGTTCCTTGTCATGTTCGTCTTGTGCGTTTAATTCGTAAAACTTTATGATTATACCCACAGAAATCTAAATAAATAAATTATAAGGCAGACACAGTTAAGTTACGAGTCATTCACCGTGATTAAATAGAACGTTGTTGGTTGGTTGTTTATTGTGGTTTATTTTAGCGATGTATGTTCTATCTATTACCCGTGTTGTAGTTCCTTGATACCTGCAGCGTATTTTTATTATTGTGTGTCATGAGAAAATAAAGGTTTAGACAAAATTAACAAGAGTGGTGGATCACTTTTGTCTATAGTTCGAGTTGGTGGGTACATACAGTGGACCGCCTGCCTAATTGCGGAACGCCAAATCGTCAAATGATTCTGATCAGTTAGCTTCATTTCTATCACAATTGGCTTCATTTTACGATTTTCGAATTGCGAAACTCTAGTTTCTGCGCAGGGCCTTAACGTTCATAATTGGTTTCATAATAAACTAGAGTTTCGCAATTCGAAAATCGTAAAATGAAGCCAATTGTGATAGAAATGAAGCCAACTGATCAGAATCATTTGACGATTTGGCGTTCCGCAATTAGGCTGCTGGTCCATGGGCGCCGCCTTGGACCCAGTCAGGCGTGCAAGACGTTCATCTGCCACCGCCCTGACATCGACATTCTGCACTGAAAACGAGTGTTCCACCCAAGCCTATTTGAAATTCGGAATCTACAGGTGGCGTTCTATATTTAGTTTAATATTAAATGCGAGCGTTATAGTCATAAAATTGTTTTATTTAAAACAAATAATTACAGCAATAAAAATAACATAAACACTATAAAAAACTATCCTATATCCTTCCCCGGGATGCAATCTATCTCTCTGCCAAATTTTATCGAAATCCGTTCAGTGGTTTAGGCGTGAAAAGGTAACATACAGACAGACAGACAGAGTTACTTTCGAATTTATAATATTAGTATGGATATGGATGGGTGTATCATTAAAGTTTGTAATAATCATTATTTAGAGATTGTCAGAATGTGTTTTTCGGCGCGGTTTCATTATGGCAAATAGTAGGTATTTAATTAACGATTAATGAACTTATGGAAAGTTAACGGAAGTTAATGTATCTGTTAACACTTTTAAAGTTAACTTCAATATTAATCAGTAATTGTTCGAAATGTAAATTTCGTTAATTAACTATAAACGGTCGTGTGCCTAGCTTTACCTCGAAGGGTTAGGCGGGGTATATAATATGTATACCGAATATGATAATATCGTAGAGTTTACTTAGGTACAATTACGAACTCGACAATACAGTATTATTTGGTTAGCTGAAGCCTGAAATAAGTGTCGCGTGTACGTGTATTGCTTAGTGACTTTATTATATCTCTTTATTCTTTTCTTTTTACATATAGGTATTTCGTAGAGCTCATAGTTGTACCGCGTTTGCCATTGCTCGTTTTCCAGCACTGCACCGAATGTGCACCTGGGGATTTTTCCGTTCAAAAACTAATAGAGATTTCTCTTCTCTTTTACTTAGTACCCAGCATTCCGAGCCGTATGTCAGTTATTGGTCTTAGTCAGGTTTTGTGTCGAATGCTTCTTCAGAGTATCTTTACCAGAGCAGGCTGAAATAAGATTGACTGGCCGCCATTATTCTTCTGCTTATTAATTTTGTTTAATATCATAACGGTGACACAAGCAAAGCTGTTATCGTCAATGGTAATATAAAAAAAAACCGGCCAAGAGCGTGTCGGGCCACGCTCAGTGTAGGGTTCCGTAGTTTCCCGTCCGTCACAATAAGTGTTCCCACGTACAATTCGATAATACCCGACCCAATGTAATAAGTACCTACAGCGCCATCTCTCGGGGAATTGGGTTACTAATTAATACATAGACGTGCCAGAAGTTTTCGGTGGTAATTTTGGATTGCGAGAACCGATTTTAATAATTCCTTTTTTTGTTTGAAAAAAGATACGTTCAGGATAATAAAATATGTAAACAAAGTTAAAAAAAAATGCTTGCATATACGATTATACTACGAACTTAGTCCAGAAATGATTTTGTACAACTTTTTGTCTTTTTTGTACAAAAACTGTTGTATCTATCAAGTTCAAAATAATTTTCCTAGAAAGTCCCTATAAAGTTCTACTTTTCAGATTTTTTTCATATTTTCTAAACTTATGGTTCAAAAGTTAGAGGGGGGGGGACACATTGTTTTTTACTTTTGGAGCGATTATTTCCGAAATTATTGACATTATCAAAAAATGATTTCAGTAAACCCCTATTCATTTTTAAATACCTTTCCAACAATATATCACACGTTAGGGTTAAAATTAAAAAAAAAATCACTTCCCACTTTACATATAGGGGGGCTACCCTAATAAAACATTTTTTTCCAATTTTTATTTTACCACTTTGTCGGCGTGATTGATATACATATTGGTACCAAATTTCAGCTTTCTAGTGCTAACGGTCACAGAGATTAAGCGAGGACGGACAGACGGACGGACGGACAGACAGACATGGCGAAACTATAAGGGTTCCTAGTTGACTACGGAACCCTAAAAATGGTATATAAAGCTAGTGCTAGTCTTTGGACACTCTTAAATATTTGGTCTTGGTCGTGTGACCCGAAGACCAGCCACCGCAGCCGGAAAGCACATTCCACTATAGGCAGACTCCTACCGATCACAACCGGGTCGTCCGCATACCCCAATACTTGTGAAGAGCAATATTGACAGTCGTCAACAGCACAGTCACAATCAAAGTAAACAGTAGAGCGCATCTCGCCGCGCGTCTGAGGCCTTCATGAGTTCTAAAAGGTTCTAAAAGATCAGTTAGTATTCTAACTACGCTTTGAGAGTGATTAATCAATTTTGGCGGAATATGCCAATGTCGGCCATTGCCTCTTAGAAGTAATTACGGATATGTTGTCATACATAGTTCTGAAATCAATAAACAGTAGGTGTGTGCTCACAGTTTATTCCAGGGTATTTTCAAGACTTTACGTCAGAGAGAAAATTTGGTCTATAGTAGACCGATTTGGTCGACATCCGTGGATTTGGTCAAAAGCCATATTGATACTCTCTTATTGAGGGTTCGACATTATATTTTAAACCTCTAGAAGAGAATTTTCGCAAACACCTTATACGCAGTGTTCAATATAGACGACTCGGTAGTTTTGGCACTCCAAGACTCCCTTCTTATGTAAATACGACAGCCGTATTCCATTTGTCCGGCATGGAAATCCCGTTCCAGATATATATAATTAGCTTGTGGAACACCCTCTCGAAACGAACCCCAGCATACTTTATAAGTTTACTCTGGATGTTGTCCCCGCCTGCTGCTTTATTGTTTTTAAGTTTAAAATAAGCATACGTATTAGGTAGGTTGTACAGAAGACCGAGGAGTATAATCAGCTGCTGTGTATGGCATTTGTGAACTACGAGAATGCCTTCGACTCCATCGAAATATGGGCAGTTCTGGCCTCTCTGCAACGATGTCGAATTGACTGGCGCTATATCGAAGTGTTGAGATGTTTGTATGACGCTGCAACAATGACTGTCCAGATCCAGGATCAGAAAACCAGCCCCACCCAACTGCTCAGGGGGGTGAGACAGGGGGAAGTAATATCCCCTAAATTGTGTACCAACGCGTTGGTAGACGTCTTCAAGACGCTGGATTGGATTGGACAGGGTATCAACATGAACGGCGAGTACATCTCACATCTTCGATTTGCCGATGACATCGTCATACTGGCGGAGACGCTGGAACAGCTAGACCAAATGCTGCACAGCTTAAATGGAGCCTTCCAGCGGGTTGACCTCGGCATGAATTTAGACAAGACAAAAGTCATGTACAATTCGCACGTCTTGCCGAGTCCAATCCACATCCAAGGGTTGCATCTCGAAGTTGTGAATGATTATGTCTACCTAGGGCAAGTCATCAATTTCACAAAGCAATAGATTGATACTTTGGTTTTACTTACGACCTTCTTTTAATTAGTAATTTCTCTACTATAGACACACACACTCACATTCATTTGCAACTGATTGTATTTCATAAATTTAACCACTACGGTATATTATATGGCATGATAGCTTAGCCGTTATCATATTTGGGTAAGCGCGTCCTGCGTAGCGAGCCGTGGCCGCGTGGGTTCGAGTCTCACGCGCGGTGATAGTTTTTTTAATGTTTTAATAATTACTTCGAATAATCACGCTTTCGACTATAAAAATTAGTATTCTTTTTGCTGTGTTCGGTATTACCAGGACAAGGTTTGTATGAAGTCAATTTCCGAAATTCGAGAAAAAAATTGCTCCCGTGCGAAGCTGGGATTTATTCGTACGGGCCGCTAGTTGAGTTATAAATATACCAATGTACCCAGGCATCACGACTGTAATCATAGCTGGGCACCGTTAATCAAATAGTTAACTTCGTTAATCGCTAATCCGTTACTAAAAAAGTTAACTTCAGCGTTAAAACAAATAATTACAGCAATAAAAATAACATAAACACAAATAGCATAATCAGCCTTATAATGTTCCCACTTTTAGGACACCAGCCTCCTCTATTCGAGAGGGAGTGGGCTATAATCTACCAAGCTTCCCAGTGGGAGTCGTAGATATCACATGTTTTCGATTTTTTTTATTCTAGGACATGCCGGTTTCCGCACGATGTTATCCTTCACCGTTTTTAGAGTAGTGGTGATATACACGAGTGAATTTCAACAACTATGATTTTTTACCTAATTTTGGTGGAAATTTTTGTTTTTGAATTTTTAATGAATATAAAAAGTTGATATGCAAGAAATACGTATACAGTTACATAAAATGTAAGAGACATTAATTTAATCCTAATAGCTTCTAATATATTGTTGACACAAGAATTGGTAAGACACCAAAATTGATATCTAACACCAAAATTAGAAAATCTATTAAAACTACCTCAAATTATTAATTCAATAACAATAAAAACTTTTATATGAGTAGTGAATAAATATTTAATTAAGTAATAAAAAATAACATACTTAAATACGTAATTCAGAGAAAAACGAAAAAAGAACCGTAATAATATGACTCGATCTCTACTTCCAGACCGAGTTATTACGATTCTTTTTTCGTCAAAAGGAAGAAAGTATTATTTGTTGATTTTTTTTTAATGCATTTCATTAGATATAATATATCTAATGAAATGCATTAAAAAAAATGATATAATATATCTAATGAAATGCATTAAAAAAAATGCAATCAACAAATAATACTTTCTTCCTTTTGACGAAAAAAGAATCGTAATAACTCGGTCTGGAAGTAGAGATCGAGTCATATTATCACGGTTCTTTTTTCGTTTTTCTCTGAATTACGTAATTAAGTCATTTTTGTGATTGGTAAATACCACCAAAACCACCAAAATTAGAATCTTGTTTAATATGTTTATAAATAAAAAAACTACTAAGAATATAATAATTATATTTGTATTGTTTTGAAAGCTTATCAAAGCTTTTTATTATAAAAATATATTACAACACTGACTTAGTTATAAAACGTTTTTAAACATCAACACCAAAATTGCAGGACTTTTGTCCGAGTACTAAAAAAAGACTTACTTTCGTTTTTACCGCGAAAACAAAACAGGCTGGCTCACGTCTGTTAGTGCTGCGCGTGAGTGCCTGGCTCTACGAAGTGAACGATGGTAGTTTCGTCCTTCTGGGTTAATTCTCACCAAAATTTAAAATTTCGCGCGGACAGCCTTATTTAATTTTCTCTAGGATAAAGTATTGCACTAAATATAAGAATAAAGCTGTCATCAGATAGAAAAACTAATACTGAATTTAAATACAATTAGTAATATCTAGTAAATTAGTGCAGTTTCGCTTAAGCGGTGATAATTCTCAGAAAAACAGATTGTAGACGCGCCACCAAAATTAGAATTATACGAAATATATATATTTTTTTATAACTTCTAAAATGTTTCCTACTAAAATATTTCTGGCCTGATCAAGATATATACGTCTAATTTCTTAAAAAAAAATTAAGCGTTTTTACGTTTTATCTTAGATACGATTTTCAGCTGCGCCGCTTAAAAATTACACTTGAGAAATTCAGTCACACACAAAAACAAAAAACGTAAAGTATTAAGTTACTGTCGGCATGACTTAAGGATCTCGAATTTCGAAAAGGAAAGGATGGCACGGCAATGGGTAAAGGCTAGATAAAAAATATACCCTGAACCTCTCAACGAAAGAACTAGTTTAAAAAATCTGGGAATCGAAATCAAACTTTCTGCTTAGCAAGCCGTACCGTACCACATGTCATGTCTATGATTTTAATTATCAGAATACTATCTACACGAGCCATTGGCTATATCGCAATTTTAAACACGTGCAAATTTAATGTTATCACCTTAATATTAGTAATATAAAAATACTAGCTTCTGCCCGCGACTTCGTCCGCGTGAAATTCGTACTTTCCTCTAAAAATTTCGAAAATGTATGTATGATCTTTATCATTTATTTAGGTAAATAAGTATTCGGGCCAATTTTTAAGTTTATAGATCAAAGGAATAAGATTTTTCAAATAAACTGTAGCTTTTCACCCCCACAGGGGTAGAATTTTGGAAAATCGTTCGGGATGTGTTAAGGCCCATACCCATTTTCGAGTTAATGGAAGGAAGCTGTAAAATCCACTCCTTAGGCGCGTCGCCCACACGAGCTAGAGTCGAGGCGGCGACGAGGCGCGGCCGCACGTTTTCTATAGGAATAAATATAGGTACCTATGTATGTATAGGCGACATACCTATACTTATTCCTATACAAAACGTGCGCCGTGGAAAACGTGCGCGGGCGACGCGCCTTAAGCTTTATTACTTACCCTTTTCCACCTTGGTAGGAGTCGATTTTTGAAAAACCCTAAAATACATACTTACATTTTTTGTTTTAGTAGTAAGTACCGAATTTCGAGTTAATCCGACAGCGGGTTACATATTTTTCTAACCTATCAACTTTGTCACCCCCTAAATTCTCTGTAAGAGGTTTTTTTAAACTAAAAGTGACAATCTTTATACTTACTGAGCCAAATATTGCCGAGTTTCAAGTTTATTAACCAAATAAATAAGATTTTTCAAATAAACTGTATCCCAGCTTTTCACCCCCACAGGAGTGGAATTTCGTAAAATCGTTAGGGATGGGTTTATTACTTGACTCAAAGATTATTTATACCAATTTTCGAGTTAATCAAACCACGCAGTAAAATCCTCCTCTGTCTAATTAACTACCCCTTTTCACCCCGTTAGGGGTAGATTTTCTGAAAACCCTGATACACGTTATTCTTTATTTCTGGACTTAAGTGTAAATACCGAGTTTCGAGTTAATTGGACCGCGCGTTAAAATTCTTCCATACAAATTTCGACACCCCCCAACCCCCCTTTATCATAATTTACTTACTCGTAGATAAGTATTCGTGCCAAGTTTCAAGGTTATTAACTCAAGCAATAAGATTTTTCATACAAACAAAATCCCCCCTTTTCACCCCCTTAAAGGTTGAATTTCCAAAAAACCCTTTTTATTGGATACCTACTCTGCACAAAGAACACACCCTCCAAAACTCGTGTCCCTAGGATTAGCGGTTTAGGTGTACGTTGATATCTCATTCAGGTCGTTGAATTTTATATACATATACAGGGTGTTACAGAAAGGGTATATCAATACAAACGGGTTGAAGAGTGTATCTGGTCTAGAATCTCTGTACAAAATTTCAGCTCAAAAACAGTAACTTTGAAAATGCTTAATATTTTTTTATTTCGATAGTTTATTAAATTGAAATCATAACAAACATGTCACCGCACTACGAGGGACATTATCCATTATCTGTAGTGTGTCTGTGCGCCTAGTACACGCACATCACGCCGCCGCGCGCCAGTGCAGCGCCGTGATGTCGAAATAAAAAAATATTAAGCATTTTCAAAGTTAATGGTTTTGAGCTGAAATTTTGTACAGAGATTTTAGACCAGATACACTCTTCAACCCGTTTGTATTGATATACCCTTTCTGTAACACCCTGTATGTATGTATAGATAGATGGAAAATCTAAAAGTGTAGGACCCATAATGCTGATTTGATTATTTATAAAACCATAGATATTATATTAGTTAGTTAGGGTTCCGTACCTCAAAAGGAAAAACGGAACCCTTATCAGGTCACTTCGTTGTCAGTCTGTCTGTCCGTCGGTCAAGACCTTTTTCTCAGGAACGCGTGGAGTTATCAAGTTGAAATTAATATCAAATACTCAGGGCTGCAATCCCTTGAAGCAGTGAAAAGTCAAACTTCTAAGTCAGCGCAATCAAAGGATACAGGGGGCTTATGTTTCGGAATAAAAAAATATACTTCCCGTTGACCTAGAATCATGAAATTTGGCAAGAAGCAATGTCATGTAACACAAGTAGGTAAAGGAAAAAATCCGAAAGCCGTAAATTTGTAATAATAATAATAAGTCTTTATTTGCCAGAATTTAGGTGTACAAAGTAGTATGATCTTATTATAAATGTGGCCCATTTACATTCTACCATTACATGTGGTGTGCAAATATTTAATTACCGAATACATTAAATTATTAAAATGTCATACTATTCCTTCAATTATCACTATAAACGTTACAAAATGTCTGATTAAATAAATTAATTGCATTTGTAGTTACATTACAAAAAAAAAAAAAAATTCGTTGATCCCTATTTAGGTACATTAAGGAACCCTCGGTACGCGAGTCCATTATTAATTATAATTAAACTACTTTCAATAAAAGAGCCATTTTCAATAGGGTTCCTCCCATGGGTGAAACGAATTTATTAAAAAAAATTTACTCAATTAATTGATTTTTTAGCAAGCTGCAGTGTTTGTTTCACAATTGATTGACGGGATTTTTTTTTTAATATTTTGATGTCTTTTTCGTTTCTACTGCATTAAATCAATTTTTGAAAAGTACAGAATTAATCTAACAATAGAAACAGTTACAGAAAGGAGGCAAACATTTTTTTCGATCGTAAAGCATTCTCTAGTGCTGAAACTGCTAAAATCACTACCTCTGCATCTCAGACTATCACCAGTAAGCTTTAAATAAAATAAAATCAAATCAAATGTTTTATTTGCTAGAAAGGTTAAAGCTTACAAACGCGTTGAACGTGTGAGCGTGAGCGTGAGCCACAAAACGTCGTTTTTTCGTTAGACGTGTCAAAATGTTTAAATCTCAAATCTCAAATCGTTTATTGCAATCCATAATGTACAATGGTGGTAAATAAAAAAATAATGGAAACAATTATGGACCCTGTCGGGCACAGCAATTTTTTATATAGGTAAGAGAGAGGAAGAGCGCTTTATTAAATTTCCTTATTATATATATTATATTTAATATTTAATATTGCTCATTTCTTTACTCACTTAAGATTTGTTCATTATATTCTAATGTAGTATAATTAATTAGTGTTATGTTATCATTTATTTTTGTTATTTTACTTATTAATATATATCTGTTATTCATAATTATTTATTATTAAGTTTAACTATAAAAAATATTTTACATTCTATTATCTTAGATGTATTTATATTTCCATTTATTTACTTATTCTATTAATATTTTATATGCAGGTCTATCTATTAATTTGTTATTTCATTGTATTTAATATTCCTTATTTCTTTACTCGCTTAATAATTGTTCGTTGTAATTATTGTAATATAATTATTAGGTATTGTAGTATAATTTACTTTTATTTTACTTATTAAAATATGTCTGTTATTCTTAGTTATTATTGAATTTATCCATTAGATATTCTTGTATTGTGTAATAGCTTTTTTTAATTAAGAATTGCTTTAGTTTATTTAAAAATATACTGGTTTTATTTTGTTGTTTTATGTCTTCTGGTAATTTATTATATATTTTTATTGACATTGAATATGGACTAGATGAATGTAGTTTAAGGCGGGAGGGGGGCAAGTTTAGTCTATTTTTATGGCGCAACGAATAATTTGTTTGTATGTCTCCCCGTGTGCTGTAAGAATCTGGATATTTACGGACTAGTTTACATAATTCTAAGATATAAATACCAACTAAGGTGAGGATCTTGTGTTTCTGAAAGTAAGGCTTGCAACTATCTGTCGGTTCTATATTAGTAATTATTCGTACTAGTTTTTTTTGAAGGGTAAATAGGGAGGGAGCGTCTGTGCTATTTCCCCATAAGATGATGCCATAGTTAAACCAAGCGTGGGCATACGCGTAGTATGTGACTAGTGCGGTTTGTAGGTTTGTAGTCTTCTTTATTTCGCGGAGAGCATATGAAAACCTTGAAATTTTTGATGTTACTGTCTGTATATGTGTTTTCCAGTTAATATGAGTATCTATTGTTAAACCTAGGAGAGTAAAGTTGTTAACTGTTTCTAATTTATGTTGATTAAATGTAAAATCTATATTTATTTGCTTTTTCTGCCAGGGGTTAAACGCTATTAATTTGGTTTTGGTAAAATTTATTTCGAGATTATGGTCGCTCATCCAGTTTACAGTTTTTTCGAGAATAGTAGTAAGTTTTTCATTTAAATTAGCATTTGTTTGGCATGAAGTCAGGATCGAAATGTCATCCGCAAAAAGTACACATGGCCCGTCTATGGTTTTGGGGAGGTCATTTATGTAGATGAGGAAAAGGAGGCAACCAATAACACTTCCCTGGGGAATTGAAGCATGTATTGATTTAACATCAGATCTAATGAGCTGTACTTGTTTTGTTTTTTGATTGAAATATTCAATCTCAACTAATTGCTCTCTATCTTTTAAATATGATGCGAACCAGTCATGGGCTTTTCCGCGTATTCCTATACCGTATAGCTTATTTAATAATATTTTAAATTGCACTTTGTCGTAGGCTTTGGTCATATCGAGTAATATCCCTATTGCATATTGTTTATTATTTATAATATTTAATGCTTCTTGGATGTATTTATAAACAGCTAGCGTTGTAGATCTGTTTTTGCGAAATCCATTTTGGCAGTCATCGAAAATCTTATATTTTTCACAAAAGGAATATACCTTCCGCTGAAACAAATAGCAACTTTACCGTAATGTAAATAAAGTTGATTTTGATTTTTACTGCTCGTCGCTGACTTGATGCGCAGAGCAAAAACCCTATTGGTGTTCGTTTCGTGGCCCTCGGGTATGGACCTACCTTACCCGAGGGCCGGGAAACGAACGCCAATAGGTATTCGACTCTACTGACGTGTTAAGTAAGCTCAAAAAAAATCTATGTTAGGTCCGTGTTATAGGTAAATATATGGCACAAATAAGAGACAAACATTAATTTGTATTAGGGCTGACTTTTCCAACTCCAGATAATTTTATCCGAGGAATAATTTTGAATTATTGACAGTTCTTCCAAACAGAATCTGTCAGACGTCAATTTATTCCACGAATAAGAATTATTCGTCGACTGAAAAATCAGCCCTAAGTAGAACGGTTTTTGTTTATACAATTTTATTTATTTGTAACTCGGATATTATTTATTTAGATTAACTATATACACTAGTTACTAAAATAAATGACTAACTAACTTACTACACAAATAAATAAAAAAACAAGGGACACTTAGGCGTCGAAGTACTCGTCCGCATCGCTGTCATCCCGAAACGTGCCCAGAAGACTGGCAGCATTGCCATGTTGAATGGCAATGCTGATTTGGCCAAAGATCGACCCAGCCCTCTCTCTGGTCACGTGAAGTATCAAAAGGAGACGCGCGCTCGGGCCCCCAGGAATTATATTTTTTTATAATTTATTTTCTAGGAATAAATTGTTATATGACAAAACTTCGTTTAATTAACCCATCCCAGTACTGAGAGGTCGTTAAGAGCTTACAGTTACGGCTTATTGAATATCCTCATTAAATCCTCTAACAATAGAAACCAATAAAAATGTATGGTAAGGCGAGTCTTCGTAATGCGAGTAAGAAAGTAGGTACGTACAGTAAGCCGCAAGTCAATGGTAAGGGTGACAAAACCAGTATAAGCCGACTTATTCTACTGTAAATGCCTAACTACTACGCTAGGCCAGCTCAAAATCAAAGTGTAACCGCCGCGCGCCGCGACCGTCGTCTGTACATACTTACTAATTGATGTAGGTAAGTACGATTTAAACAATCATCGTGTGACTATAAACTACTTAGGTAGGTACCTAATCTATATCTTTCATTTATCTTTCTTATAACAAATAGGTATTTCAGCTATCAAAGTAGTCTTTGTTTCGTGTGACTGTATGGCGTATGCTAATGGCTAAACGTGTATTAAGGCGAAAGCGTCAGGGAAGCCCGCGAAATTCTAATTTTCTTACGTTTTGGCAATTTGCAGGTCAGTATCAGTTGATCTAATTATGATTCGCGGCCGTGACCAATATTTATTTTTAGAATTATAGTCGTAAAAAACCATCAATACCTACGTCTCTCTAAGTTAATATTACCCTGCTGAATGGCTATTTCATGAATTCATTACAATTCTAAATTAAGGAGTTGTATTGCTGATTCTAATGATTATAATTCTGTAAAGCCATATTTGTTACGGTCGCGAATCATATTTTAATCAACATACAACCTGACACCGACCTGTAAATTGCAAAAAACGTAAGAAAATTTGAATGTCGCGGTCTACCTTAGTGCATCCCCCTCAGCGATTAACAAACGTGACTTGCAATCAGATTAAGATATTCGAAACATTAGTGCACTTCGGTCTGAGTAGTGCGTCTATTCTAATTTCAAATAGATGGAATGTCTGCTCTCTCTGCTCCACAGAACTTAATACCTGGAAAAATATGATTACAGTTAGCAATGTTCATGACAACTACAAAAAAAACTATCTATTTATTTAACGCAATATTGGCAATATAAGGAAATGTTTCATGATTACCCCAAACGATTAAGTACAAGTCAGTTGAAATTATCTTTAAATATTTACATAACTGCAGCTATTTAATTGTTGTAGGTAAGTATCAGTTATTGAAACTTGCAAACGTGTAATTAATTACAAGTACTAATAAAGGCACCTGTTCAGCCCCGGATTTACGCCGGATTTAGGCCCACAAGACCCCGGCCTAAGGCCCCAACAAGCCTAGGGGCCCGAAAACTACTCCAACCAGGTATCTTGCCTGTTTGACGGAAGGCGGACAGAGCTGGATAGTAAGTGCTAAAATTTTAGAGCTCGTTTCGCTCGCTCTTGCATCCCAACTTCTCCTTGATAGATCAACGTTCAATCACCAGCTATGCAACAAATCAATAATGTAGGTTTTTACACAAAAGTACTATAAATAAGTTGTTTGAAGAAAGTAAGTTGTTTCAAGTAGGGAACTTGAGTGTTAAGGAATACGGGGAAAAGAAGGTTTGTTTAGAAACGTCGATTTATGACGACCGTTGAAGAAAATATGGTGACTTAGCATAATCTGCATAATTTCTGATGTTTATTTATAGTTAGTAATTGATAAAATGTCGAATGCTTTGGGGCCCTGGGTCTCTAAGTCCGGGCCTGCACCTGTTTAAGCTAATCTTGGAACATATCAAGTAATCGTAGGCGTCAAGTAGATACTGATTACAAACTTATCAATATCGCTGGTATCTATTAAAATATCATTTAAAATCTGCATTCCTTTCCCTGATAGAATGGAAAAATCTAATCAATTACCTATGCGTAATGAGTGCGAAGTTCCTTTGACGTAAGCAAGAGTGGATCATCCAGCATGATGTGCTATTGCCAGATGGCACTATATTGCAAGTTAGTATAGTCACAGATAATATAATACTCGTATAGTGCTCCAGACTTCGATCAATAATAGCACTATTATTGATCGAAGGCTCCAGACCGTATTTCGGCCATGGCGGCCAATCTTAACGCCTTCGGCGCGCGTGTTACTATAGTGCACAAGAGTTTGCGCAGACACAGGTGTATAGAAGTACCTATGAGGAACAGGGTGTAAAGTCACATGCATAATTTTTAACATGAATGATGTAACCATATTATTTTGATTTAAAAGAGTGTCCATAGAGTTTCTTGCTCGTTCTTCTCCATAGGTACCATCGCGGTCTTTTCCACCTGATCACTTAAAAATTTTTCGCTTAAATCCTGTGGCGGCGCCAAGCCACGGCCTCTTAAAGTTTTCGCCTATTAGGAAAGCGATAACGCAATTAGTTGCAACGTGCACTGCGCAGCTTAGTGACACATCACGTGTACTCCTTTTGTGAATTTTACGAACGAACTATTTGACTTTGGCGCGGGGCTAGAGAGCGCTTCTATTTTTTGAGTGCAAACAAAAATGAATTTTCTGGTGGTCAGGCGGGAGAGTTCGCGATAGTAGGTACCTACGCTTTGGAATGGGCAACTAGCTTCATCTTTCTGAATGATCGACCGACCCCTTAACAATTCAAAAGTGCCTGTAATTAGTCTAATTGAAATAATTGAGTAAAAGTTCACTCATCTTCCATAGAAAAGGGAGGATCCTCCGACCAGATGGGTGTTGTGTCTGGCGGGCAACTGCCCGATGAACGTCTAGTACCTACTATATAAGTATTATGTTTCGATGATTCATGTCGGGCCGTCGTATACAGGGTTACTTGTAATTCGACGTATTCCTTCCAGGACGTGATAGTGTGACACATTTGCAACAATTAAGCACCCATAAAACCTAGGCGAAAATTTAATTTAGCTTCTAAAAAGCCGCTGAATCGCCGATCGCCGATGCAAAAAGTAGCGTGTGTGCTTTGGCTCTAAATGCAGCGACCAAGCATTCCACACCGCACACTTAAAAACGCCAAACGCGGCGATTCAGTCGCTGTTCGGAAGCTCGATACAGCGGCTGAACGCTACACTCCGCACACATTCGGATGCCGGTCGCAGCGATTTGGCATTTGCTCCAGCATCGGAGCAGTCGCTAAAACGCGCGCTTCCGATACCGCTTCCGAACGCAGAGAGTCGCCAAAACGCGATGCAGCATCGATACAGCCGCAAAATCGCCGATCGCTGATGCAAAAAGTAGCGTGTGCTTTGGCTCTAAATATTTTCTAACCATTTTTTTTTTTGTTATTTTCACATTCAAACTTTTGCTGCTGATTGTACCTTTCTCATTTTGATAGAAAACGTGGGACGACTTGCAGAACGAAAATAAAGGAGACTGTTAAAAAGTGGTCTATGAACCAATAGCGATACTGCTACGATATTTCTGTGGGGATACCTCAACTATACCCTTGTGCAAAGTGGCATCAAAATCTGACCCGGCAGTTTTGAGAAATATAATATTTCAGAATAAATCTGTGCCTCCTGTGATAAGTGATATAACTCGAGTTGTACCCTTTTTGTGATTTTCACATGAGCATTATAAAAAAAAAAAATACGTCTTCTTTGGTCTAACTCACGTTCTTCTATCTGCTATAGTTTCGGAGATAATTTTGTGCAAAGTGATACAACTATAGGGATTTTGGCTGTTTCAGGCTGATTTTATAGTCACGCGTTTCAGCAGCGCCGCCGTCGGAGCGCGCGCGCTCGGATATGTATTGGGGTAGTAGTAGCGTTTCAAATTCGCGCGCTTGAGCAGCGCCGTTCGGTGAACGCGAACGCGCGCTGTTCAACAACGCGCTGCCCAACGGCGCGTCTAGCGGCGTGACTTAAAACCAGCCTTAGGGATTTTGTTTTTGCTGTCCTGTAAAATGACGTTTTTTGACTTGTATCACTTATCACAGGAGGCACAGAAATAATTTCATGATAACATTAAAAAGTGGTCTATGAACCAATAGCGATACTGTTACGATATTTCTGTGGGGATACCTTAACTATACCCTTGTGCAAAGTGGCATCAAAATCTGACCCGGCAGTTTTGAGAAATATAATATTTTAGAATAAATAATTTCATGATAACATAAAAAGTGGTCTATGAACCAATAGCGATACTGTTACGATTTTTCTGTGGGGATACCTCAACTATACCCTTGTGCAAAGTGGCATCAAAATCTGACCCGGCAGTTTTGAGAAATATAATATTTCAGAATAAATAATTTCATGATAACATTAAAAAGTGGTCTATGAACCAATAGCGATACTGTTACGATTTTATTGTGGGGATACCTCAACTATACCCTTGTGCAAAGTGGCATCAAAATTTGACCCGGCAGTTTTGAGAAATATAATATTTTAGAATATATTATTTTATGATAACATTAAAAAGTAGTCTATGAACCAATAACGATACTGTTACGATATTTCTGTGGAGATACTCAACTATACCCTTGTGCAAAGTGGCATCAAAATCTGACCCGGCAGTTTTGAGAAATATAATATTTTAGATTACATAATTTTATGATAACATTAAAAAGTAGTCTATGAACCAATAGCAAAACTGTTACGATATTTCTGTGGGGATACCTCAACTGTACCCTTGTGCAAAGTGGTATCAAAATCTGACCCAGCAGTTTTGAGAAATATAATATTTTAGAATAAATAATTTCATGATAACATTTTTATTTTAAAAACCTTTTAAAGGGTATTTCTGACTTTATAATACTTAATTAATGTGTTTCTTTCCTAGATTTTAGTCTTTGTTTCGATTTTAACCGACTTCAAAAAAGGAGGAGGTTCTCAGTTCGTAGGAATTACATTTTTTAAATATTTTTATGTTCACCGATTACACGAAGACGGCTAGACCGATTTAAAAAACTATTTTTTTGGGTGAAAGGGTATACTTTCCAAATGTTCAAATTGTCACCAGGTCAGGATCTAGTGATTGGATCCTGGAGAAATCTAGGGAACTCTTCAAACATTATAGGCACAGCTATAACAATTTGGGTATTCTTTAAAGTAACTCGTGCATTTGCTCTCGGAAAGCACCATTTGGTGAAGTGGTACTACCTAATGATGAAGACCTCAGATGACCACCGGAACAACTCATTAATAAGTATTTCACGGGTTGCGATTCGATATGGTTGCTAAGCAATTTATGCTATAAATAAATCGTCAAAATGACATGAAAAAATATTGAATGATTAAATCATGTTTCGACCCAGAGGTGATGTGATTTGTTTGATCTGCACCCATTCTGTGCTATTTTTTCAAAAAAAAAAAAAAAACCTGAAATTCAGCACTGTCGAGGTGGTAAGTGTCTTTGTTTAGCAGAAAACCACATTAATTAAGTAGTATAAAGTCAGAAATACCCGTTAAAACGTTTTTAAAATATAAAAATGTAGCAAATAAAGTGAATTTTAAAGTATTATTTTTCTCAAAACTGCCGGGTTAGATTTTGATGCCCCTTTGCACAAGGGCATAGTTGAGGTATTCCCACAGAAATACCTCTACAGGATCGCTATTGGATCATAGACCACTTACCATACAAATAACAGTCTCCTTTATTTTGATTTTCGTCAAGTCGTCCCAAATGGGCCGTAGGCATGTAGGAGGGTAGTTCTTCAGGGACAAAATTTTCTATGTCTATGGGTAGGTATATTTCTGTAACCAACTAATAAAACGGCATGTATTTTTGAAGTGAAAACTTCTTTAGCGGCGTTGCACACTTTTTGTATGGGGAAAAAATGTTAAACTCGCGTCAGGACACGTGACCGTCAGGAGAGATTTCCCCCCCCCCCCGCCCCCCTCTTTCTACGGCGGCGACGCCAACCGAAGTGAACCAAGTGAGACACGATAATGGATGGATGGATGGATGGATGGACGGACGGACGGACGGACGGACGGACGGACGGACGGACGGACGGACGGACGGACGGACGGTGACGGTGACGGTGACGGTGACGGTGTCGGTGACGGTGTCGGTGACGGTGACGGCGATGGTGACGGTGACGGTGACGGTGACGGTGACGGTGACGGTGACGGTGTCGGTGACGGTTACGGTGACGGTGACGGTGTCGGTGACGGTGAAGGTGACGGTGACGGTGACGGTGACGGTGACGGTGTTGGTGACGGTGACGGTGACGGTGACGGTGACGGTGACGGTGTCGGTGACGGTGTCGGTGGCGGTGACGGTGACGGGGACGGTGTCGGTGACGGTGACGGTGACGGTGACGGTGTCGGTGACGGTGACGGTGTCGGTGACGGTGACAGTGACGGTGTCGGTGACGGTGACGGTGTCGGTGACGGTGACGGTGACGGTGACGGTGACGGTTACGGTGACGGTGTCGGTGACGGTGTCGGTGACGGTGACGGTGACGGTGACGGTGACGGTGTCGGTGACGGTGTCGGTGACGGTGACGGTGATGGTGACGGTGACGGTGACGGTGACGGTGACGGTGACGGTGACGGTGACGGTGTCGGTGACGGTTACGGTGACGGTGACGGTGTCGGTGACGGTGAAGGTGAAATTAGTTATATTAATTTAATTCATAATTGATTTATTTCAACGTTAATATTCAAGTTTTCACTTCTGCCGGCACTCCCGGAGTGCAACCCGTCTTTTTTTTTGTACAGTTTAGCTTTATCCCTTACTAGGACAAATGATATTTTTCAAATAATTGCTGTCTAGGTACAAAATAAAAATATTTGAAGTTTGTTCTTCTGATTCATATATAACGCGTCCGTTTGCCATTTTCCGGAACAAACTGGTCGATGTCGCATTTTCCCTTTGCTACATCAATATAAATTATAATTATACCGAAAGGAAATGAGTTGTCCTCTTACAAAAAGATATCTAGAAAACTACTTTATAAAAACGAGTCCCTCATACAAACATATGTTATTTGGTATACCTATTTTCATATGAACATGTGTTACAGAGCTGAAAGTGAAATTAATTTTGGCCATATGGATCAGTCGAAGAATCAAAGGGGTTTGAAGATTTTTGTATGGAGGGTGGCCCTAAGGTCGGCCGCCATTTTGATTTTTTTTCAGAATCGCGGTGCACAACAAAAGTTATATATTTAGATAGAGGACACTTATACGAACAAAAATGTAATATAACATAATATCCTAAAGCGTCAGGTTTCGGAGTTATTCACCAAAATATAAGTCGAAAACAACAAGGATTTTTTTTGTTTTTCGTTCCTCCAGGTAAGCATATTGAACTATTGAGGTAATAGAAACGTTATGAAACCTTTATGGAGAAGAAACAAATGAAGAATAGACATTTTTTTAAATAAATAATTAAACACGGCAATTTATAGTTCGTTTTTTAATCCCAGAGACTGATCCTCAGATTTAAATCTTTTGTGTTTTCGTTTTTTTTAGTATAGAAGTTTGACGTTACACTTGTTTGATTAGTCTCTGGAATTAAAAAACAAACAATAAATTGCGGGGTTTTATTATTTATTTAAAAATGTCTATTCTTCTTTTGTTTCTTCTCCACAAAGGTTTCATAACGTTTCTATTACCTCAATAGTTCAATATGCTTACCTAGAGGGAAAAAAAAACAAAAAAAATCCTTGTCGTTTTCGACTTATATTTTGGTGAATAACTCCGAAACCTGACGCTTTAGGATATTATGTTACATAACATTTTTTGTTTGTATAAGTGTCCTCTATCTAAATATACAACTTTTGTTGTGCACCGCGATTCTGAAAAAAAATCAAAATGGCGACTGATTTTAGGGCCAAAACCTTCAAACCCCTTTCGAAAAACTACCCAGGACGAGTTGACGAACCACTCGTACTTCGAGGTACTTTCTTGTTTCATCCTTTTCAGTAGTCGGGTTTTAGTTTTTAAACTTATTTTTTTTTACATATACAGGATATCCCTGGAAGTATGGATCATTTTTTAGATAGCCCTGATAGTATCTTTTTATTTATGATTATTTTCTTTGAGCACTATGCGAAGTGATTGAAAATAAAATAAAAATTGGTCATAACTTTAGAACCGTAAAAAAATTCACCGACATTTTCAGGATTAAAAAGTTTGGAAATGACCTTGCCCACGCCCCTATTCGATTTGATCCATACTTCCAGGGACACCCTGTATAACCTACAAGATACTTGTATGAGGAAAAGTATAACACCTGAAGAAAAACTTGCAGTAACATTACGTTATCTTGCTACTGGAAGAAATATTGAAGATTTCCTTTATTTCATTATTTACATATAAATTATATTTTTAAATATTAGGATATCAAAAATATATAAAAACATTTAAATATATAAAAAGATTTTTTGAAGATTTTATTATTACTATTAGACGAGGGGCGCGTGTCATCATCGTCCATTTTCAAAGAGCGCACAGCGTGTACTGACGCGATCTTGCGCTTACACGTTCAATCTTGATCGGAGCGGATCGCAATCTGAATTTCAAAATATCTAGATATTTTGTGATCAGATGCATCAATCCGTCAATCTAATTCGTACATTACCAATCTGGATCGCGATCATTGATTTTGATCGCGGATCGCGATCGAGATTGACTGTGTAAGGGCCGCCATACAACGCTCGCAAAATAATTACCTACTACTACTACATTAACAAATGACGTTTACTACGTACGAATGTGTGCGTGAAATCTAGTAGGGCTGGCAGTCGTGCGTAGCATAGATCAACATACACTGCCCGAACGTATGCATTACAAACAATGGGGCGCCGCGCGCCGCTACAAAGTGCGCACTACTCACAGAAATCGAATTAATTACATTTCTATTGTACTACTTTTCAAGTCGAAGAATGAATAGAACGTGAAAGATAGAGACATATCTAAGACAATAAAGAGAGAGAGCAATAATTTAATAGTTGGTATGTTAATATTACGGAAGTTTTAATTGTTCTAAAACGAAGAAAACTTGGAAAATAAATGAATAATAGAGAAAATTATGAAAATAAAATTAACACTGGCTTAACTTGTTTGTCTGTAATATACTAGCTTTTATTTTTATGGGTTTAAGGGAAGGTTCACATCTGACGGAAGATGCGTCGCGTATGATCGGTCGCGTAACGCCAGAACAGACAAATGTGTAGAAAAACACTTGACCGTTCACACTCAACCGATGATGCGTTAGTGCGTCGAGCGAATAAATAGACGCATCTTCCGTCAGATGTGAACCTTCCCTAAAGGATATTTGAGTTGCTGTTCCTTACCTTCTTTCATGTTTCGGGAACCGAAAGAAACTCCTGTCTTTATCGTTCCTCGATGAAGATAAGCATCCAAATGATGCACAATATACAACCATCGTGATTAACACAAAATATAAAACTTAAAAAGAATCATGTGTTCGTGTCAGCAGTATAGATAGGTACAGCGCTGCGGTTCTTGTGTTTGCGAGCGCCATTGTTAAAGAACTGGCGACGAATATGCCGAAGTGCGGGGTGAAGTGCGGTAACTGATGTTAGTGCGGGGAAGGGAGTGTCCTTTCTGTACGTAGTACTATTAGTATTCTGTGATATTATACCTAGGTACTGCACAAACGTGTGCGAAAACCAGGTGCGCTCTCTCTTCCCTCACTTTCATAGTCCGAAAGAACGGCAATCCGACACGACCGGAGAGATTAGGCGCGTCCTGCGCCTAATCGGGGTATCACACCGCCATCTTCCCAACGGAAATCCTAATAACACTTTGCCCGACTTGGGAATCAAACCCAGGACAGCTCAGCAGTCGCGCTTGCGCCCACGAGACCAACGGGGCAGTCAAAAATGATGAAGGAGGATTTTTGTAATGAGTTGAGTGTTGAGTTGCGATGTGGCTCGCTCCAATCTGCACTAGCCTTAATAGCACCGTTTAACAAAACCACCGTTATTTTGTGATAAATAAAAATCAGCTACTTTGATAAAAGTGACCACGAAGGCATAGCAATTAGTAGTCCGAACTTTGCAAACTAAACATTATTATAATTTTGTTAATCAAAAGGAGAACATTCTTATGACTTCATGAAACGTGGTCTAATGACCGTGAGGTATTACCACACCCCGGACACTCCATACAACGCTCGCAAAATAATTACCTACTACCACTACATTGACAAATGACGTTTGTATACGTGTAAATGTGTGCGTGAAATCTAGTAGGGCTGGCTGGCGCAGTATTGCGTAGGCGGCGGCGCTGCCCGAACGTATGCAATAATGGGGCGCCGCGCGCCGCGACATTAGGTACTCACAGAAATCTAATTAATAACATTTCTATTGTACTACTTTTCAAGTCGAAGAACGAATAGAACGTGAAAGAAAGATACATAACTAAGACAATAAAGAGAGAGAGCAATAATTTAATAGTTGGTACGTTAATATTACGGAAGTTTTAATTGTTCTAAAACGAAGAAAACTTGGAAAATAAATGAATAATAGAGAAAATTATGAAAATAAATTATCACAACACTGGCTTAACTTGTTTGTCTGTAATATACTAGCTTTTATTTTTTATGGGTTTAAAGGATATTTGAGTTGCTGTTCCTTACCTTCTTTCATGTTTCGGGAACCGAAAGAAACTCCTGTCTTTATCGTTCCTCGATGAAGATAAGCATCCAAATAATGCACAATATACAACCATCGTGATTAACACAAAATATAAAACTTTAAAAAAATAATGTGTTCGTGTCAGCAGTAGGTAGGTACAGCGCTGCGGTCACAGTAGACAGATACGAACAGTACGGAAACTACGTACAAACGGTCGCAACGGCACACTCACACAGACGCGCGCATCTACGGTACTCCTAAGCGATGGTCGGGGTACTCTCAGTCACGGGTGCCGTGTTGGAACGAATAACCGTGTATTTAATTTATTCCTTGCGCCACCGATCGTCCATCTTTTTAATAAAAACTGTTTGAACTCGACTTCTTCAAAACCAGAGCTTTCCTTTTTTAAACTCCCAGCTGATCTTGAAAGGTAAGAATGATTTATTGTTATAATCGATATCGAATAATGGCTCGTGCGATCATGCACCGACGTGAATTTATTTGTAAATCAAAGATGGCGGCTGCTAAAATTTTTTTCGTCATGGGTGTCGTAGGTAGTTAAAGAGGTTGCCAAAATCGTTAGTGAGGTCAAAATCTAAATCCAAGATGGCGGCTGTGTTTTCTATTTATTTGTCATGGGTGTCGTTTTCATACTTTTCGAGGGTGCTAAAGCCGATAGTGAGGTCAAAATCTAAATCCAAGATGGCGGCTGTGAAATTTTTCCATTTATTTGTCATGGGTGTCGTTTTCATAGTTTTCGAGGGTGCTAAAGCCTATAGTGAGGTCAAAATTTAAATCCAAGATGGCGGCTGTGAAATTTTTCCATTTATTTGTCATGGGTGTCGTTTTCATAGTTTTCGAGGGTGCTAAAGCTGATAGTGAGGTCAAAATCTAAATCCAAGATGGCGGCTGTGAAATTTTTCCATTTATTTGTCATGGGTGTCGTTTTCATAGTTTTCGAGGGTGCTAAAGCCGATAGTGAGGTCAAAATCTAAATCCAAGATGGCGGCTGTGAAATTTTTCCATTTATTTGTCATGGGTGTCGTTTTCGTAGTTTTCGAGGGTGCTAAAGCCGATAGTGAGGTCAAAATCTAAATCCAAGATGGCGGCTGTGAAATTTTTCCATTTATTTGTCATGGGTGTCATTTTCATAGTTTTCGTGGGTGCTAAAACCGATAGTGAGGTTAAAATCTAAATCTAAGATGGCGGCTGTGAAATTTTTCTATTTATTTGTCATGGGTGTCGTTTTCATAGTTTTCGAGGGTGCTAAAGGCAATAGTGAAGTCAAAATGCGCGTCGCTCGACCGATGCCTAGTTTAACCCTGCACCTTACCGTTTCAATTCGAGAATGGGTGTAATAGTAATTAAAGAAAACAATATTTAAAAAAATATATCTGTATTATTCGTAATTATAAATTATTTACTGAAAAATACTTTCGCCTGCTACATGTAAATTTTACAGTGTATTCTTTTGTTCTCTTTTAAAACAAGAACGAAAAACTTCATTCAATACGCTCGACGCATTTTCAAAAAGTTGGACGGTCCGTGGTCTCTGTTTTATTAGAACAACTTTTATTGCGTTTTATTTGGTCTATAAAAACATTATTAAAAAAGTCCGCAATAGTCTGCGGATCATCACCACAATGTTTACCATCTATATTAATTTGATTGATTTCGCTTTTTGGCACATTACACATTGTTTTACTAATAACGTTCCAAGTAGCCCTACATTTGTTTTGAGCTGTATGGATAAAGTAATTATTCTGAGACTTTTTTGTCAGTTTTATAACACGTTGTAATCTACTCGCAAAATTTTTAAAATTGGTTTTTTTTATGATATTTCGATTCTTACGATACTTCCATAATAATTGCTGTTTACGCATGCAGCATTTTTTTATTCCTGTTGTCTTCCACTTTGTTTTTGTTTAATACATTTATAAAGTCGCCACATAATATTATTTTCTTTTTACTGTAGCACTACTCCAAGTAGTCGGTTTAAAGTATCGAAAAATGTGATTTAACATAATTACGAAGAATAAAGATATTTTTTAAAAATATTGTTTTCTTTAATTACTATTACACCCATTCTCGAGTAGAAACGGTAAGGTGCAGGGTTAAACTAGGCATCGGTCGAGCGACGCGCATTTTGACTTCACTATCGGCTTTAGCACCCTCGAAAACTATGAAAAAGATATTCACGACGAAAATTTTGAATTTTTTCGCAGCCGCCATCTTGGATTTACGTTTTGACCAGAAGGAGGCAAAGATAATAAGTCAACTTCTAACCGCACACCACGTTAAAAACTTCGTTACAATAAAACACATCAATTTTACAGACATTAAGAGTGACAACCCTAACGCTCCAATGAGTCGTAGGTATTTATTTCAACAAATAGGCCTAGTTTCCATACTGTTCATATTTATACTGTGCTGCGGTTCTTGTGTATGCGAGCGCCATTGTTAAAGAGCAGGCGACGAACACATCGAAGTGCGGGGTGAGGTGCGGTAACTGATGTTAGTGCGGGGAAGGGAGTGGCCTTTCTGTACGCAGTACTTTAAGTATTCTGTGGTATTACCTAAGTCTGCTGAAAACAAAACCACCTTTCAAAGAAAACTCATTTATTTAAATATAAGTTAATGTACATAAGATGGCATATAAAGAAAAACGTAATTATTCAAAATATTCATTACTAACTGATGCGCACTCAAGTGTATTGTAATAAAATAAGGTAGCTAGCTTCGAAAATTCCACAGTTTTATGCAAACGTTAATAGACTTTTCTATTGCTTAGGTACTTGCTTGCTTTTATTGGCTATTTTGGGTGCCCTAAGGGCCCGTTCACTTGCACCTTAAGAATGCAACTGCAGATGCCACAATCAGCGTGACCACAGAACAGATAATTTATCTGTTCTGTGAACGTGACCATCTACTGGGCTCAAATAATGTTGTTGTTAACCGGTCAAGCGTCGCGGTTCGCCGATCGGCGACGAAACAATAGAAACAATTGTGTCTCATTAGCGGCGCTTGACAGATTAAACGCAAAGTACCGTCGACACAAAAAGAAGAAGACATTACTACCTATGTGTACAAGCAATGACATACTGACATATAAAAGGGTAGCGAAAAATTACAACGAGTCATTAATATTAGGCTTGCTCTCTTTTGGAACCATTTAAATAACAATGTTTTCTAAAATCATCACAGAAATGTGTTATTTCCTCCGATATTAATTAGCTACTGACATTCTAATCATAAAATATACGTTACGGCTAATACCACAAAGATAATGGATTTAACCACAGAGTAGAACAACTATAGGAAGTATTGCAAGTACATGACTGAGTAAATGTCTTGGGGTCGCGACTGAAGAAGTCTGTCCAACGTGCTGCAGCATGATATGAGCGGCGCGCCCGTCCGTGTCCAGGCTATGAAGCAGTAAAGTATCCATCGCTGCATAAGCTTCGTGGACTACACGCTGCAACAAAAATAGGACAAAAATATTAAACTCTTTTCCCGAGTTCTGTGCAATGCGCAACCTACCATTGGCTCTCTCATCTTGTTTTGAAGCTCATAAATTCATAATAACATTTAAAGTGAATAAACACGACACTTCTCGTGCTTAGATATAACCTATTTATTAATCGATGCTTTTAGGGATGTGTTTTGTGTTATGATTATTTCTGATGTAAGTTTTTGGGGAAGTAAAAACGCAGAAATAAGTGAAACTTTACCTCAGTCATAAGTTTGTAGTTGTAAGTGTCCGAGGGGCGAAACAACATAATAGTGTATGTATTGTCGATGCCCAAGTGGCCATCCACCCAGTCTTCTATACCACCAGCAAATAATGCTAAAATGGAAATATAAATCAGGTTAATAGAAATCGCTTTTAAAACGTAAAGCAATACCTAAGATCTTCCAAAAAATCTAAAGAAGGCTTGACTATTTAATCGACTTCAAAAAAAGGAGGAGGTTCTCAATTTTATCGTTTTTTTTAAATATTTTATTATCTCATAACTCCGTTACTTATAAACCGATTTGCAAAATTCTTTTTTTTTAAAGGCTATACTTTTAGATTGGTACCATAGAAATTTTATCAAAATCGGTTCAGTAGTTTGGTTTTTAAACCAAAATTACTGGTAAAAATTCAAGTAAACGAAATTGCGTCGTTTGCTTTCCTATAACTTTTCAGTGGTGGCTTAGTGGAATTGTCAAGTTACGGCACTTATTGCAACAATGCATCCCGCATTGTGGCAATAAATGCCGTACCTTTACATAATTAACCAACTTCAAAAAGGAGGAGGTTCTCAATTCCATTGCATGTTTCTTTTTTGTATGTATGTTACGCGATATTTCCGGCAATTGTGGATCGATTCCAAAATTTCTCTTTTAAATTAATAGATCGGGTTATGCTTCAGGGGTGGTCCCATATAAATTTTATAAACTTTGCTTGGGGAGTTTTTTAGTTAGCTTCAATAATACGCATTTTTTCCACTTAGTATAATATTGATGATGTTATAATAACTTTCTGTCACTGATATTTGTTGGAGCAATGGACTTTTCGTTTGGAGCAATTTAATTCTTGCATTTTATCCTTCGCTTAATTTATAAAGCTCCGTCTTAAGGGTAGATGTTTTTAAATAAGTAATTTCCATCACTAATATAAAATTGCTGATTTAAAAACTCTTGTACTATACAAAACTGCTTGCTGTGTGTGCAAGCAGCGCAGTCAACCGACTTTTGTCCAATACATATTTTTAATATAATATTTCGTGTAGTTTTTTTAAGCTATTGCATAGTTTTTATCGCGGGCTTTGAGCGCGGCGACCGAATCAAGAAATTCCGTAACGAAAATAAACCTAACACCCCTCACTCCGACCGGCACAGCGGTGCGGCGTTGAAAGCCGTACATCGTCTAACGTCGTTTCAGTTCGGCAGACTTCGGCACGGTGTTTGTGTGCGTGCGACTAAACGTATGCAGTCTACACGCATACGTCTAGTCGCACGCACACAAACACCGTGCCGAACTGAAATAATATCAAACTAACTTGAATTAATATCAAAGAAAAAACAAGAATTAATATCAAAGAAAAAACAAGAATTAATATCAAAGAAAAAAAATATTGTATAAATATTATAATTGCTTAAGTTGATAAAAAATGCTATGCAATATTTTTATTAAATTAGTTTCTGTAGCAGCAAAATAAAGTGTTTCAATTAAAACGGACCCACGGAGCGCCATAATCCTAACAAATTGATGAGCATTTATGTTTTAAATTATGTTTTAAATTATATTCCATAATTTGTTATTTTAAATTATTATGTTAATTGCCTAAGTATGTTTTTTGATTTTGTATAATATATGTTATTTAATGTATTTGTGTTTTATTGAATTCGTGTTCGTGTAAAATTATGGAAATTTTTTGTCTGGCTAAATAAATGAATTGAATTTACATAGCAAGTAGTGTTATAAGAATTTGTGTGGGGTAGATACAACTAAAAACTGATAAATAAAACTTTTTTTGTTAATTTTTTTCATTATTATTATGAGCCTGTTATGTTCCACTGCAGGGCAAAGGCCTCCCTTCCGTCTTTACATTTTTCCCTGTCTCTTGCTACATCTGGCCAATCCTTTAGATAGGCGTCCAATTCGTCACGCCATTGGTATCCA
Organism: Amphipoea lucens; assembly: GCA_947508005.1. Lineage (NCBI taxonomy): Eukaryota > Metazoa > Arthropoda > Insecta > Lepidoptera > Noctuidae > Amphipoea > Amphipoea lucens. The sequence continues at coordinate 12,440,739 of OX382358.1, forward strand.
ACGAAATTAACGTCTCTTTCTGGGCCTACCGCGTCGCCGATTCCTGTTATTCGGAATCCAGTCAGTGGCTACTTTTGCCCAATTCTGTTGCGACATGCGGCACTATGTGGCCTGCCCAATTCCACTTTAGTTTGGCAGCTGTGTTGCCCACGTTTGCGATTTGTGTTTTGGAACGAAGTATACTGTTCCGAATGCGGTCTATGACTTTGACTCCAAGAATACTTCGTTCCTTTGCTCGCTGGCAGACCCCGAGTGCGGACTTTTGACGTTTCGTTAAGGCGGTACCCCGACCAAAAACGCGTTTGTCTTCGTTATTCAGAGGCTATTAGCTCAATAATTATGAGAAATAAACTACATCTGAAAGCACATTATTAATGTTCGATACCCTATCATCACATTTCCCGTTATTATTTCTCACTAACTAAAATTATTGATTGCATGCATCTTTTTTGCTAAAGTTGACGTTCTATTAGTTTGAAAATTTCACCAATGGATAGATAATTTAAAAATCTAAATAATCCATGTTTTAATTTATTTAAAAAGATCGCTATTCTTTTTTTATTAAAATAATTCCAAAAATTTTGCGAGTTTTATGATAAAGGGGCGTGCGCAGGATACGCTGCATCGCTTTCGTACGAGGAAGTCGTGTCGCTCTCTGTCTCTGTCGCGAACGCTCAAGGTTATTTGATCGGGGTACCGCCTTAACGACCACGTTTGCGCTCCGTAGGTGAGGGTGGGAAGGATGCACATGTCCATGAGTTTCCTTTTTAGGGAAAGTGGAAGTGATCCTTTCATTAGGTGTTTCATCGACCAATAGCTCATCCAGGCGTTTTCGGTGCGTCGAGCAACCTCTTTATCTTGCCTCGCCTGGAATTTGGCCGACACACCTCCAATGTCCACTTTGCATTTCGTTTGCTGTTTGTCGTTAATTTCGTTTTCGTCATATTCATTTCGAGTTCGACCTCGAGGCTGGCGTGGCTCAGTTGTAGACTCAACTCAGCAGCCGAAGATGAGAAAATTAGTTAATCTTCTGTCTCCAACGACAATGCCCTTGTCCCGCCAGTGTACATCTAAATTGTGGACATCTAAATTTTGGAAGACTTGTTAAAAAAACAACGGAATTCCAAAAAAAAAAAGTTTTGTTTTTATAGGAAACTGAATAATAATCACGATCAGTCACTGAGATATATACCGGATATGAACATAGCCGCTGTAAAATTTCCAACTTAAGAAACAGACAGTTCATTAACTTGGCAATCTGGTTTACTTACCAAGTGAGATGACTGCAAAGAATTGTTAAAAATGCAGAATGAATGTGAATGTTTAGCAGCCAGATGTGATTAATAAGACTAGATTGCGAACTAATGAGTACAGGAGAGGAAGAACTATACAGTTTTACAGTGAATGTTAGATAAAGAACCTCACGTAAGAACTCGGAGGTCTGTCCCGCCACGTACGGCCGGTTGCTGATGCTGAAGGCCGCCGCGGCCGCCCTTGACGCTCGTTGTCTCTGCAAAGTTACAAAACCAGTAAAAAAACTTACTATAAAGAGTACTGTACTGTAGGTTTTAAAGTGACGAATTTCACTGAATGTCTACCTGTAATTTTAAGGTCTTACCTCGGCCAGCTGCTACGCATTGACCAAATGTGGACCGTGGACGTAGGTATCCCAAAGACAAACAAAAAGTCTCATGTTCCTGTAATTTACTATAAGAAGCTACAAAACAGAATAAAGCAATGCCATGAGGCTGTATAAATTGTAGGGGAGAGGGGGGCATAATGGGGACGCGAGGCACGACGGGGCCATCCACACTTACCAAAAACTATACGCTCTAGATGTGTTTTGTTTTCGCTAATAGGTAGCCATTTTGTATCTCTCTTTGGTCTGACAGTGACCGGCGACTAGACTGCGCGCGTTTGATTTTTAAAACAAAAAACGATTTTCAACGTAATTTTATGGAATTTTGAGTGACTACGAATACGCATACAAAAAGGTAAGTGTTTATGTCACTACTATCATGTATTTATTTTGTTTTTGCAGATAAGTTACTTATTGATATGTCTTGAACAAAAATACTCTAACCCTCACTTATTTTATTTGGTTTGTTCTTTTAAATAATGTGAGAATTGGGGCATAACGGGGACATGGATACGGGGTACGATGGGGTACCCCGTTACGTATATAACTTATGAGAACAAAGAAGTGTTCTAATCCAAATGACCCCGAATATTATTATGTGGAATATTATTATTAGTTTTAATTAATAAATACATTGCGTTGATTATTTTATTGTGTATTTTCCTTAACGTCCCCATTATGCCCCCCTCTCCCGTATAGTGCTAGAAACTGATTCAGAGCTCGCATCGACATACCGAACTAATACATAACTATACCTACATCCATAAAAAATGGAAGTGTCTGTTTGTAATATCAAAATAACAGCTTTATTAAATGCGTAAGTATGAAAGTATATATCAAAAATCAATTTTTATGCGGATGTTATAACGACTAACTTAGGCTACTTTTCTTTACAATGTGTCCGGTTATGGACTAGCGATATTCTAGGTACTTATATAGCAACTATTCTAGTACACAAATTCACTACACACTAGGGTCCAATCCTCTTCCCCGCTATTTGGCAGCTATTTTGCTTTTTTTGTTGAAATATTCTCTACGTGTGTACAAAAAAAGTCATATCTCTCAAAGTTTTGGTCCTACTGAGATAAAAGTAGGCTTATTCCGAGGGCGACAATATTGTCTATCGTTTACATTACTATCCAATGCGATCACATTTTCGTAACTTAAAAAAAATCTCCAAAAAAATAACAAAAAATTATGTCAATCAACAAATTATTGTAAATTACTGCAAAAACAACCCACCCACGGATATCGAGGGATATGGCATGGAGGCGTGGCGTACGTCGCCTCTATAAAAGGCCATAACCATGGTACAATTATATAATACCATGGCCATAACTTGTAATCTGGGCGTATGTTAGATGCGCGAGTTGCGCGACGGCAGTAAGTGCCGTAGTCATATGTTTGTATCGAAACGTGTGGTGTCATTTCGTATTTTTACAAAATGCCGAATTGTTCCGTCCTTATTTGCAAAAATAGATCAGTCACAACAAACCTTAAGACAAGCGGCGTGTCCTACCACCGGTAAGTAAAAAATCACTGCACTAATTATATTATTTAAGATTTTTACAAATATTTCGTTGTGAAATATTATTGTGATGACATGAGAAAATTGCCTAGCAACGTCATTTGACATGGATCGTGTCAAATGATGCATTAGTGATGCGTAGCGCTGAGATATTGCTATCGATAAATTGTAATTTTACAAGAATTAATAATTATTTTTTTCAGTTTCCCGAAAGATCCAGAAATTAAAAATAAATGGATAGATGCAACAGGCAGGAAAAATAATTGGTTTCCCTCAAACCAATCTGTAATTTGTTCTGTACACTTTAAAAAGGATTGTTTTAAGTCGCCCGCGAAAAGACACTTCCTTTTTAATTGGGCTGTACCTACACTCAAATTAAGATACGAAACCGTAAGTTAACTACTGTTAGTACAGCCACGTGCAAAAGTATTATGCATGTTTACTTCATAATAAAAACAAAAGATAGGAATCCCAAGGTATTTTATGGTACAACACGTATTTTCTAGTTTTAAATTTGTATCTATCATTATTGTTCATTACTTACAGCCTTCATCACAACAAGAATCCATATCTGACAGAACCACCACTCCTATACCATGTACCTCTACAGACAATAACGTTTTAAAACTGCCAGATACACCACGAAATAAAAAATTTGAACAATTGTTAAAAAAAAAGGATACTGTTATTAAATCACAAAAAATGCACATCAAACGTCTGCAAACGATAATAAGGCGATACAAAAAAAAAAGTAAAAGATATGAAGGAAATTTTAGATGCATTGAAGGAGAAAAGGTTTATCAACGAAGATCAAGCTTTACACATAGAAAATATGAACGTTAGTTCTGGAGACCTGATTATTAGGTACAATACCAGCCTAGCTGCGGGACATGTCGGAAAAGTTAAGTACACTGCTGGCTTGAAATCATTTGCTATGACATTGCACTTTTATTCCCCTAAAGCATACGAGTTTGTTAGAAAGAAGTTTGCAACATGCTTACCACATGTTCGAACTATTAAAAAATGGTATCAATCCGTCGATGCAAAACCGGGATTTACGTCAGAATCATTGAAGGCTTTACAAATAAAAGCAAAGTCGTCTGAACAGAAGATTGTTTGCAATTTAGTACTCGACGAAATGGCTATAAGACAACGAGTTGAATGGGATGGTCAACAAATGCACGGCTATGTAGATATTGGTAACACAGAAGAAGGTGATTACTTAATGGAAGCTAAGGAAGTCTTAGTTTTTTTAGTGACCGCAATTAACGGTGCCTTCAAAGTACCTGTTGGTTATTTTTTTGTCAACGGGGTATCTGGTGAACAAAGAGCCAATCTCGTGATACAATGCTTGGAACTGATCGCCAAGACAGGAATCGAAATTGTTTCCTTGACTGTTAAAATTGCTTGTTCGTCTTATAGGCTAGATTGTAATTAATTATTAAGAACCTGTTTATTTTAATAAACGTTTTTTTATTAAATGGTCAATAGGTTATTTGAATTGTTGTTTTATGATCGATAGTTAAATAGTTTTAATTTTACGTAAGAGAGAAACTAAAGAAACTACTTATTTACTTAAATGTCATTTGCAAACAAATATATTATATTATTACGTGATTTGGTTTTATTGGTTTTTTATTAATATACCACGTTGAAAGCAGGAAAAATAAATAATACAAAATACACCCAAAAACACATCCTCTTTTTTGTAGTTGATATCTATCGATATTTTTATCGATCAAATATTTATATTAACCCATCTTCCCTAGTTGATGCTAGAGTTGCATGTGTGCATTCCGTGACTGTGTCTATACTTTCTAGTGCCCGCCCCTTTTGAGCATGTGTGCAATAAGATAGCACAAAAGTGTTACGCTTATTTCCTTGTGTGTGTGCCAAAAAAGCCGCCCAATTTGATCATGTGTGCCGTATCTATTTCTTTTGTTTTTGTGGGAGTTTCCGGAGTGGGGAAAATGTGGCGACACTTGAACTTGAACAAATATGCAATGAAGGCATATCTCTCGGATATCTATGAACCCACCCCTATGACCCTTTTTATTTTTTTCCTAGATCGACAGATTTTGAGCTAAGTTACAAGACAACATTAAATTAATATTTTTGTGGATTTGACCCTTGTGTGTAGTGGATTTGACCCTAGTGTGTAGTGAATTTGTGTACATACTAGAATGTTGCTATATAGAAACCCCAGAACACCCTAGTTTTACCTAGAATATCTCTAGTCCATGACCGGACACTTTGTATATATGTCGCAGCCAACTAGTTAAATCAGCCGTTTAGTTAACCGCCTGGCCTTTGAAAGTAGTACTCGCCTCGCTTCGCTCTCGGTTGATCACAGTTCTAACCTAACCTAACCCATTTGGTCGGGGTGCCCTGGCTTAGTTAGAGCCAAAGCACACACGCTACTTTTTGCATCGGCGATCGGCGATTCAGCTGCTTTTTAGAAGCTAAATGCAGAGACCAAGCATTCCACACCGCACACTTAAAAACGCCAAACGCGGCGATTCAGTCGCTTTTCGGAAGCTCGATACAGCGGCTGGACGCTACACTCCGCACACATTCGGATGCCCGTCGCAGCGATTTGGCATTTGCGCCAGCATCGGAGCAGTCGCTAAAACGCGCGATTCCGATACCGCGTTCGAACGCAGAGAGTCGCCAAAACGCGATGCAGCATCGATACAGCCGCAAAATCGCCGATCGCCGATGCAAAAAGTAGCATGTGTGCTTTGGCCCTTACTGGGATCAATTCGGGTTTCGCGTGATTGGTTACAGTTCCAACCTAAACTTAAATATTGAATATCATTCAGGCCGTCAGTTGAATGGCCGCCGTTTTAACTAAACGGCAAATTAAACCAGTAGTTGGCTGCGACATATACAGGGTGAATTTTCCAAGTGGGCGTGGATGGCCAAATTCTAAACTATGAGGAATAGCGAAAAGTATTCAAAGGAGTCGCGGGCTCGATTTTGATGAAAACTAAAACTGCATCATTGGATTTTTGAAAAACCAATATTTCTAGCCAGGAATCGAACCTGTTGATTTTGAAAAAAAAAACACACTGTATTATTACACCATTCGATAGTCTCCCTAATAAGGATCAAATTCTGGGAAGTAATGACATAAGGCAAACTTAGGGAAAAAGTTGAATTTTAATAAACTACTTCGTATTTTAAAGTACCTATTCATACCTACATTACGTAGGTACCTTGTTCGAAATGATGCTCAATATTTTTATTAACACACCCGCAGCGCTGCAGTCACCTTCACAACATTATGTTCTAGATTCAAATTTCTATTATGATCTTTAGAAAATATTTTAGTGGAATCAATAATATTGTAATGCTCAATGCAGTACAATCCTTGAGACGTCGAATCCAGCTATGTATTGAAAACAATGGTCATCATTATGAACAATTAATCAGTTAAGGTTTAATAGGTAGGTATCATAACCCGCTGGCTAAATAATAACAGCCGCACAGGTCAATCCATCAGGTTAAGCTACGCTTGCCGCGGTTAGCCTGTGGATGGGTGACCATCTTTACATACCGAGACCCCTCGGTGCCTCGGAAAGCACGTTAAGCCGTTGGTCCCGGCTGTCATTCCTGGATCTTTGACAGTCGTTACGGGTAGTCAGAAGCTCGAAAGTCTGACAACCAGTCTTACTAAGGGGTAAGACTGGTTGTCAGACTTTCGAGTATCGTATTACCCAATACTGGGTTGTGGAGATCAGATAGGTAGTCGTTCAATACACTGTTATTCAGCTGCATCCGGTTAGACTGGAAGCCGACCCCAACATAGTTGGGAAAAGGCTAGGCAGATGATGATGAGGTAGGTAACATAAGAAAAATAAAAAAATGTTTTGTTAAAAATGAGCTCTTTCCTTTAGTTTGCCGTATGTCATTACTTCCCAGAATTTGATCCTGATTAGGGACACTATCGAATGGTGTAATAATACAGTCTGTGTTTTTTTTTTTCAAAATTAACAGGTTCGATTCCTGGCTAGAAATATTGATTTTTCAAAAATTCAATGATGCAGTTTTCGTTATCATCAAAATCGAGCCCGCGACTCCTTTGAGTACTTTTCGCTATTCCTCATAGTTTCGGATTTGGCCATCGACGCCCACTTGGAAAATTCACCCTGTCTATAAAAAAAACATTCAGAATGCAAAAATGGGAAGCAGCTCAATCCCAAGCTTTTTTATCCTCAATATAATCTTTAACGGTATAAAAGGCTTTCTGGCACAACTTGCGATTAATGAATGATTTAAATTTATTAAGGCTTAGATCTTGAACGTGGCTTGGTAGTTTATTATAAAGGCGTACCTATACATTGGCATCTGAACGAACCACCTATTTTCTTGAGCCTTGTTGTAGGTACAACAAATTTGTTTGTTTCTAGTACTTATATTATGGATATCACTGTATTTTTTAAACAATTTTATATTTTTATGGGTATAGAAGTATGAGGAACAGGGTGTAAAGTTCACTCATACTCTCAGTGGTGGATTTACCAATAGGCTGAGTAGGCTGGAGCCTAGGACGGTAGATTTTAGGGGCGGCGAATTTGGGGCTAACATTATTTTTTAAATGTCTTACTGAAATTAAAATAATTAATATTTATATACCTATACCTACCATGTTTTTTTGGAAAGAATAAACAAAGCGAATGCTCAAATTCAGGCTTCTACCGTAGATTTTATCACAGTTGCCGATCTTTACAAATCTCTTTGCAAGTTTTTCGTAGCTGATGAACGAGAACATTTTAAGCAATTTGAAGAAAAGGCGAAGCAGTATACAGAAGACATGGGACATTACTGTAGAGGGCGGCAAAATTTGAATAGCCTACTGGCGGCAAATATGTAAATCCGCCACTGCATACTCTATAGAAAAGGGAGGATCCTCCGACTAGACGGGTGTTGTGTCTGGCGGGCAACTGCCCAATTGATTCATGTCGGGCCGTTGTATCTATGCTAGTTGCGCGGTAAACTCTGCTTGCGAGATGCAGGATTTGCGTGATGTCAGTATGACGCGCCGCTACATCACTCCCCCCCGGAGACCGGAGGTCGATAGTGGGCTGAGTCTTATATCTTGCGATGCTTGCCAGGCCAGCTGAGGTTCCAGTGAGTCGGAACCAGTTGCCGCATAGTTCACGGTGAGTCGGGGTGGCGCTGCATTATGCTCCAGTGCGTCGGATGTGGTACAGCGCCGGGTTGAGGCTGACTGCTGGCGTCGACCAGGAGAGGGTTATTAAGGGCTCTGTTTGTAGACCGGCCGAAAGTGCAGTGTGCTGTGCCGTGGTTGCTGATGAGGTTGAGGGTGATGACCAGGTATGCGCGGTCGCTGCATGCTGGTGGTCAAGATACCCGTTAAAGCCGTGAGTGCTGGCCGGCTGGGTGACTGCCGCTCTAAAGCTTGCGGGAGTGATGATGATGACGTCACGCTGAAGTAGGTGCACGAAGGCTGCGCTGACGTTCATGTTCGGGGTCACCAGTATAGAGGTATGAGGAACAGGGTGTAAAGTTCACTCATACTCTATAGAAAAGTCCTCCGACCAGACGGGTGTTGTGTCTGGCGGGCAACTGCCCGATTATTCATGTCGGGCTGTTGTATCTATGCTAATTGCGCGGTAAACTCTGCTTGCGAGATGCAGGATTTGCGTGACGTCAGTATGACGCGTTGTTCGCATGTGGCGTTGTCGATACCGCTACAAACCCACTGTCGAATTAACTCGGAATTCGGTACTAATACTTAAAAAGTATGTCTATTACAGTTTTTCAAAAATCGACTCCTACCGGGGTGGAAAAACGTAATAAAGGTAAAGGGGTCGATTTTACTGCTTGCTTCCATTAACACGAAAATGGGTATAAATAATATTTACCAAACGCTTTTTAAAATTAAAAACAAGCCCTGTCGTCGTAAAAAGGGAAAACAGTTTATTTAAAAAAACTTAGTTTAACTTAAAAATTGCCCTGAATACTTATTTCTCTAAATACTTACATTATAAAGATCGTAAACTTTACATTAATGTTCGAAAACTACTTTTCAAGAGGTGGAGGGCGTTGATTATTTTTTTGAGGAAAGTAGAAAACCCACGTTGACGAAGTCGCGGGCAAAGTGCTAGTCCAATATAAAACTCGAAAATAATTATACATTCGAAAGTAACTCTGTCTGTATGTTATCTTTTTACGCCTAAGCCACAAATTTATTTCGATAAAATTTGGCAAGGAGATAGATGGCAACCTGGGGAAGAACATAGGCCTGTTTTTGTCCCGCGTTCCTTAGCTAGCGTAGCGTAGCTTCCGACATCTACGCGAACGAAGTCGCGGGCACAAGCTAGTAAATTATAAATAGGAAATGTTTATTAAGCAATCAATCAGCGGCAGTTTGGATTTAGACCTAAAATGTCAACAGACGATGCCGTACACCATCTGACTGACTATCTAGCACAAGAACTTGATAATGGTAACCACACAGTAGGAATCTTCCTGGACCTCGCCAAAGCTTTTGACACAGTTTCTATCCCTATTCTGTTGCACAAGCTTGAAACCATAGGTAACCCAGCTGAAACTATTTAAGAGCTATCTAGAAGATCGTTCCCAATGTGTAAGGATTGGAGATGTTCTCAGCGAGGATAAAAAAAACACGTCCTTCGGAGTTCCCCAAGGAAGTATTTTAGGGCCTACACTATTTTTGATATACATAAACGATCTTTGTAATCTAAGTCTAGATCATGGCCAAATTGTTTCTTATGCTGACGACACTGCCCTTCTATTTTCGGCTGACTCAGAAAAAAATGTCTACAAAGTTGCGCAACGCGGATTCAATATTGTTAATAAATGGCTTCAACTTAATTCACTAACACTAAATGCAGACAAGACAAATTATATTAAGTTTTCGATGCGCAAGCAAACATCAACTGGCACTATCTCGACATTATATGCTCATTTGTGCACAATTCCCACAAATAACCAATGTGTTTGTCCTAAAATTAAAATGGCAAATACAACAAAATACCTTGGTGTTATAATAGATGAAACACTTTCGTTTAAACAACATATAGAAGTTTTAAATAGTAGAATTCGCAAGTTGATATATGTTTTTAAAAAGTTACGCTGTATTGCTGACCCAAAAATAGTGAGACAAGTTTACTTTGCTCTATGTCAATCGATTTTAACGTACTGTATTACCACATGGGGTGGAGCGGGTAAAACAATGTTACTAACCATCGAGAGAGCTCAGAGGGCGATTCTCAAAGTGTCTACTTTCCGCCCTTTCCTTTTTCCTACTAACCTCCTGTACAAATCTTGTGAAGTATTAACAGTTCGACAGCTATTTATTATGGGCATTGTATTAAAACAACACAAAGCTCTACCCTACAGCGCTGGATATACTAATAAAAGACGTAAAGATATAGTTTGTCCACAAATTTCAACAAAACATGCTTTTATATCCAAATTTTACCTGTACCTCGGACCTCTCCTATATATAATAGACTAAACTCGAAAGCAAATATTTATTCTGTGAATTATACAATTTGTAAGAAATTACTCAAGGATGCTCTCCAAAGTATGTCTTATGAAGAATCAGAAAATTTACTAACTGTGTTAAAGTAAATATAGGTATACAAACTTCACTTAAGTTAAATAATTATCAAATTTAGAAACTAAGTTATTATATAATTATTTGTCTATGGTTAACTTTTGATTATTTACTAATTTTAAAAGACTATTTTAGCTCTTCTCGCCTGAAACACAGGATTACCTAGTTCAGGCACGTACCTAAGTCTTAGCAATATAATTTTTATTTAAGCAAAACTGTACAAACTTTCAGGCCTAATAATTTTTGAATAAATATATTATTATTATATTATTAATGAGAATTGCTTATTCTGATGAAAAGATGAAAAAAAAATACTTACATAGATACGATCGAAAGCACGCCTCTTCCTAGTGTGCGAATATGGATACATAACACCCTGTGGTGAAGAAAACGGTTATTTAGAACCATAAACAGTTACTAAGTATTAATTGATGGTTCATGATAAATCAACTAAAACGTGTCCACTACTGGACATAGGCCTCTCCCAAGCATCATCACAATCGACAACGGATCCCCGCAACCTTCACTAATGGCGTTTTTAATTAAACTTGGTCGTTCTCCCGAATTCGATTACTTATGGAATTCGAGCAAACGACCAAGTGTAGATATACTTGGTCGTTTGCAAATGAACGGGTTTGAGTACGAATTCGAATGTGGTCTTCAGAAAATCTACTTCAGCTTCATTGTTTCGGCGGCTACCTCCCAAATTCGGATATCTGAATGGCAGATGACATGGCTATGCGCGGTACTCGACTTCATTCAAACTACTCGTAGTCGTTAGCCCGTATTCAAGTACGATGACCTGTGTAATCAATGCATCGGGTGACAGAATTACGAGTGTAGAGACTTTTGAGCACCCGAATACGACCCACCAAGTGTAAATTTTGCGCTTTATGTCGTCGGTCCAACATGACTATGAAAATCTATTACAAAAAGGCTAACCAGAATCTCTCCCTCTTTAAAAGCTATAAAGGAATCGAGTGGCGTGCGCTGTCTGTGCATGTACTGGGTGAGAGCGCGAGTCTCCAACTCGCTGAGCTGACGCACGCCCGAGTACAGGCTGCCGCACGGGTGTTCGGCGCGAAGCTCTTCCGCTGCAATCAATGCCTTGTCATACTTCACAACTTGCGTGAAAACTTAACCTATGAAGTCGTCACTCAAGAATGAGACACAATTACATATTTGTCTACTGTTGCGAGAACCCGTGGGGGTGCTAATGCGCATCAATTAGTTAAAAAAAAGTAATTTTAAATAAAAAATTAAATCGATTTCAAAAAGAAATTCACTTAAAATTATGAAATAACTTAATTCCGGAAGTCGGTGTTAAGACACCGACTTCCGGAATTAAGTTATTTTTAAAAAACTAAAATACAGACCCTAAGGGATCTGTATTTTAGTTTTTTTATTATCGACTTTGAAAGTTATTTCATAATTTTGAGTGAATTCCTTTTGAAGTCGATTTAAAACTGGAATATTTGTAATATGTAGTTTAGTTTTGGTGTAAATATTGCAATAGAATTTGACCAAGGTTTTGAGATGTTTTCCCTTTGACACTACACCCCGTAGCTCGTAATGCTCGTATCGTAAAATTACTGAATCGATTTTGATGAAACTTGCACTGTTCCCAAAGTTGAAGTAAATATAAGCCAATAAAAGAAATGGTCACGATCCGATTAATAGTTGCGGAGAAATGCTTGGACAATCATACATACATCTATAAAATTTTGAATAAGTATGTGTTTAGAAGCCCGAGTAGATTATCATACGTGGGACACTCGGAAAGTTTTGCGAAAATAAAAATAAATGTTCTAAGTATAGGTAAATATTTTTTTATTAAACCTTTTCAAAGTACTCTCCACTAGCCTCTATAGAAAGTTTCGTGCGTCTGAACCAGTTTTCGAAACACTTTTTCCCATCCGCCGCAGACACCTCGTTTACAGCCTGCTCGAACGCTAACAGCGCATCTTCCGGCGACGAAAATTATACTTATCGCTTTGAGCTGATTCTTTATTTATGGGAATAAAAGAAGTCACACGGTGTTAGTTCAGGGCTGTAAGGAGGGTGACCCAGGAGTTTGACCGCCGTGCTGTCCAGGATGTCCCTCGTTTTGAGCGCGGTGTGCGAAGGCGCGTTGTCGTGGTGAAGCAGTTATAGCCCGCGGAGCCCTGTGTTTGGTCGCTTGTTGCTCACAACAGAGAAAACTTTGATGCTTCTTTGCTTCCGTAAAGAAATTGACACCAAGTCGAATTGAAAAAGCTCGCGATCAAAATCTTCCCCCCGCTTCTAGATCGTTTCACTTTGGTAGGCGTTGATTTGTATTGAAATACCCAAACCGTCGACTGGCGCTTCGTTTCTGGATCGTATTGGCACATCCAAGATTCATCACCTGTAATGCTGTCGTAAACACGCCGAGACGAGCCCGCTTCGAATTTGTTTATCATTTCACGCACCATTCCACCCGGGCCTGCTTCTGAGTATCGGTGAGGTTGTGCGGCACCCAGCGTGAAACTATCCTCCTCACGCGACGATGCACGTGTAGAATTTCGTGAAGGCTTCCCGATCCAACCTACAGCATGTGCTGAATCTCTTGATACGTAACTCTTCTATTGTCTTGGATTAAATTTTTCACTGCTAGCACGTTTTCTTCCGTAACAGCCGTCAAAAGGCGACCACATTTTTCTTCAAAGTTAGTCGACCGCGCTTGAATTCGTTATACTGGACGATACACGGTTGCCTTAGAAAGGCCTTCATCCATGAATGCCATTTGAAGTCTATCGTACAATTCGTTCGGTTTCAGGCGACACTTGAAATCGTAAAAAATCATAGCGCGAAAATGTTCCCAGCGCTGATCCATTTTTTAATGAGACACGATAATTTAAATTAGCTCGCAAACAATGTGGAGGGAAATTTTGAAATTAGAACGTACCTATCTATTTTTACTTACAAATAATCTTATTTTAAAAATAGATTATAACTGGCCAGTCTCTCATAGATAAAAACTTTTTTTTTTTCCGTTGCTACTCGAAAAAAAAAAACAACCGACTTCAAAAAAAAAAAACACTACAAAGTGAAAAATAACTTTAATTTCGGAAGTCAGTGTCGTTGGTTCAGCATTTTCGTTTTTTGACACCGACTTCCGAAATTAAAGTTATTTTTCACTTTGTAGTGTTTTTTTTTTTTTTGAAGTCGGTTGTTTTTTTTGTAAAAAAGTTTTTATTTTTCACTTTTTAGTTGTACCTACCCCACACAAATTCTATTAATACTAGTGCATTGAAGAATTGAAGACACGACTCGAAGAATCATCAAAATTCACATAGAAATGCCGGAGATGCAGTACATTTATGCATATAACATCGTACATAAGAGTAATTACCTAATGTATTATATACTAAAACCTTCCTGAAAGTATGCAGATCACACTAATGAAAGAATTATCAAAATCGGTTCAGGAGTTTTTTGAGATAATCGCGGACATACAAACATACATACATACATACGGGTCGAATACAGAACCTCCTTTTTTAAAGTCGGTTAAAAAGGGCATTTTATTAATCGATAATCTATACATATAATAAAATCGTAGGAAAGTCAAAACTGTACATTGAATATTTTTTTTAAAGAATACTTGGGGCGTGATCTACAATCGATATCGAAACCAAAAATATAGTTTTTAGAATTTTTGTCGGTTTGTCTGTTTGTCTGTATGTATGTCCGGGCTAATCTCAAAAATACTGCATGGATTTACTTCAAATTTTGCATGAATATTACTAAGAGGTCGGGTCAACATATAGGCTACATATTATCACGCTATCACCTACGGGGGAGGAGCTGTGAATCTTTATTTTTCTTACACATTCTGTGACAGCGTGTAATCTAACGACGCATATTTAAATGTTGTTTTTCAGTAAGCCATGCTATTATCTAGCTTTACACTATAAAAACTACGCCATTTAAGTAACTTGGGCAGAGAAACATAGTTTAATGAATATTAGTAGTACCTATAAAGAAAATTTTGAAGCAGCTCCATCTATGAGATTTCATAAAAATCAAATCAAGTTACATGTTGACACTTTTTGGAAATTAATAATTTAAATTTGATCATGTTGGCGAGGTTAGTAGTTAGTTATTCTTAAAATTCATAGATGGTAATGTGCATTTTCTTCATAAAAGTTGTATCGTATAGTTCGTTTTGATAAATTCAAGTTCCAACAAAACCCTCAAAATCTTGAGCAGAGTTGAGGAAGACAATTAAAAAAAAATGCGGTGTTAAGTATTACAAAAAAGTTATGTTCCTACTGGAGACGAAGTCGAAGTAACTGATGAACGCGTGCTGAACACCTGTCTCAGTTCACTTCAAGATGTGGTCATTTCTATCGGCGGCAATCCACTGATCGAATATGGGTTACTAGCTCCCCAATAATCACCGCATCAAGACCGTGGAAATCGGGAGTATAACGCTGAGACAAATTACGATCCGGGCGAAATGACCACCATACGAAATGACCATGTCGCTTTGTTCTCTTCAGAGCAAAACCAAATTTATGACACCGTCCTTGAAAGCGTTGGGCGTAACCAGGGTAAAATGTTTTTCTTGGATGCTCCTGGTGGAACAGGAAAAACATTTGTAACAACTGGCATACCTACTTGCAGAGGTCAGGAGGCAAGGCAATATTGCTATTGCTGTAGCGTCGTCGGGAATCGCTGCCACACTGCCTTCGGGTGGCAAGACAGCACATGCCATGTTTAAAATTCCCATCGATTTAGAGAGCGCTGAAACGCCTGTTTGTGGTGTGTCACGTAACAGTGCTAAGGGACACGTGGTCAGGGATTGCTCTCTGATCGTATAGGATGAGTGTACGATGGCCAATAGGAAGGCAGTTGAGGCCGTGGACAGAACCCTGCAAGACATCCGCAGGAACGAACATTTGATGGGTGGTGTCACAGTTCTGTTCAGTGGCGATTTCTGGCAAACGCTTCCCGTGGTGACGCGGGGATCGAGGGCTGACGAGGTGAATGCTTCGTTGAAACGATCTTCGTTGTGGTCACGAGTTCGTACGCTGCGCTTGACCATAATATGAGAGCTCGGCTCGGCGGCAATGCACGTGCTCAAGAATTCTCCGATGTCCTTCTAAGCCTTGGCGAAGGCACTCTACCAGAAGAGAGAGGTGGACAGGTGGTGCTTACAGACTCTCTCGGTAGAGTGGTATCTAGCTTAGAAGAACTCATTCGGTGTGTGTACGGGGACATCAGTCGTATACCGCACCAGCAGAATTCTTGGGTGTGTGAGCGGGCCATTTTGACGCCCAAAAATGATTTAACGAATGCATTCTCTCGGAAATTGAGGGGAATGAAGTGGTCTACACCTCGATAAACACTGTTGTCGAGCAAGATGACGCCACACATTATCCTGTGGAATTTCTGAACTCCCTGTCAGCAAGTGGACTTCCAGCGCATACCATCAAGCTGAAGGTCGGTGTCCCGATTATGCTTCTTCGGAACCTATCTCCTCCGAAGTTGTGTAACGGGACCCGCCTTAAAGTCATCTCGCTCCACAGACACACCATTGAGGCGGAAATTCTTACGGGTTGTGGCGTCGGCGAGGCAGTATTTATACCACGCATTCCCCTCATAACTTCCCGTTACAGTTCAAGCGCGTACAGTTCCCCGTGAATGTATGCTTCGCGATAACCATCAATAAGTCGCAGGGGCAGACACTGAGAGCAGCGAGTGTCGAGCTCAGGACGAGTTGCTTATCACACGGGCAACTGTACGTGGCTTGCTCCCGCGTCACCAGTCCTGACTCACTTTACATTTTGGCTCCTGGCAGCATAACTACAAACGTAGTTTATAGGGAAGTGTTGTAAGGTATGATACCTTTGTACGTATTTTTACTCTTTTGTGTCCTGGAAGGTATTCCTGCATTATTTTCTCTATTTCCTTCAGTCACATCTTATGACTGAACTCAGCAGGATTCCCATATAACTCTCTTCACTTGCTTCGCTTGCAAAAAAAAAACTTATATTTTAATGCTATTTTAAAAGTTGTTTACTTATAATGCTATAGCGACACTGGCATCTTAGGTATTTTTGATGCTGTAGAGCCTTCACGCAGACGACGTCGCGGGCAGCAGCTAGTAGTGAATAAAACTCTCTTTTATTTAGTCACTCAGTAAATAAAAACATTTTGATTTCGGGACAAGCCTCATGCTTGTTCCAAATTCAAAATGTTTTTAACCAACTTCAAAAAAGGAGGTTCTGTATTCGACCCGTATGTATGTTTGTATGTCCGCGATTTTCTCAAAAATTAATTAACCTATTTTGATAATTCTTTCATTAATGTGATCTACATTCTTTCAGGAAGGTTTTAGTATATAATACATTAGGTAAATATTCTTATGTACGAAGTTATATGCATAAATGTACTACATCTCCGGCATTTTTAAGCAAACTTTTCATGAATCTTCTAGTCGGTGTCTTCAATTCTTCAATGCACTAGTATTAATTTAATTTGTGTGGGGTAGGTACAACTAAAAAGTTAGAAATAAAAACTTTTTTACAAAAAAAAAAACAACCGACTTCAAAAAAAACTACAAAGTGAAAAATAACTTTAATTTCAGGAGTCGGTGTCAAAAAACGAAAATCCAACGACACTGATTTCCGAAATTAAAGTTATTTTTCACTTTGTAGTGTTTTTTGAAGTCGGTTGTTTTTTTTGTAAAAAAAGTTTTTTATACGAATTATGTACAAAAATAAATAAAACGTGCTGAAAGTACGTACCGGCCGGCTATATGGAGCTATTCCATAGAGCTATAAAATTAAATAAATAAAAAAATATCCCGCCAATTTAGGTTCTTTTCTATCTGTTATCGTGGTTGTTTTAAGTAATTGGAAAATCTAATAACGTACATTATAGTAAAATGAGTTCTTCCAGTGACGAAAATGAGACACTGACTCCGGAATCATTTCGAAATAAAGCAGCAATTATACTTAGTACATAATTTGTTGCCGCCAAAATCTCGGGAGTTGTACCTGAAAACCTCAGAATACAAAGTTCTGTATTCTGAGCTGAAAACATACAATTTGTTCTGCGACTGGAAAAGTACGAATGGCACCAATTCCTTCTCAGAGTCCATATTTCTTAACTATTTCAACGAATTAACCAAGACTAAGAAGCCGTCAACACTTTGGAGCATATATTCTATGCTAAAAGCCACAGTGAGAATTAAACACAACATTGATATTTCAAACTTTCAAACTAAGTACTCAAAGTTTGTGACATGCTTAAAGCGACTATCCGAGGGTAATAAGCCAAAGAAATCTAGAGTGCTGACCTCCCAAAACATTGAACGTTTTCTAAATGATGCGCCTGACCACAGTTTTCTGGCCGTAAAAGTAAGTAGGTACATATTTAGCTACTATAAAAGTTACCCCAATAAAAAAAAGTTCAGTGGATTTAGGTTCGGTGAACGTGGAGGCCACAAAATTAGCCCCAGATGCCCGATCTGTTTGGGTCTGCACTATTTAAATATGCAAAGTCAAAGTCGAAGCATTTATTTCAAATAGGCACATAAAAGGCACATTCGAACGTCAAAAATTACCTTAAATTAAAATAGGATTGATTCTAGTTGCCCCTTCCAAAAGGTAGTTTTCGTATGGAGAAGAATGGGCAAGAAACTCCACCGTTACTCTTTTAAAATGTTTTACAATATTTTGCATGGGTACATTGCATGCAAGAACACGTACAGCATAATGCTCAGGCTAGCCGTCATTTTGTAACCAATAAGATTTCCTCAGCTGTTTGAGCATCTCTTCCAATAAATTAGGAAGATGTCCAATAAATTAGGAAGACCCGATTGGCTTACGGCACACCTCGTACCGTAAGCCAATCGGGTATTTAGAAGATTTACGTAGGCGTGTCAGGGCAGCCGCATCAAAAATAACTGAACGACGCTATACGAGACTGCTTAGAAGAGCATTTATCCGTAGATGTAGATGGCAAACAATTTGAACATTTATTATGAATAGATTAATCTCAAATAAAGTATTATTAATGTTTAATGTTGTTTTTTATTAAACCCCAATGGTCAGTTGCAATTGGATGTAAAAATTGTTCCAATATTTTAAATTTTGTTATTTAGTCAAATTTACTCCTTTACTATATTAATAGCAATAACTCACAATTTACATTAGATACAATAATAAATTATACCATTATAAAATGTACTTGAAACCGAAATTATTTTAAAATTATTGGTCACTCATGTTTTCATAAATTTTTTTCATACCCAAGACATTTAAACTTTGTCAAAAAATTATTATTTGAAAATTTTTCACTGAAAAGGGGTTAGAAGATTTTTGTATGGAGGGTGGCCCTAAGGTCGGTCGCCATTTTGATTTTTTTTCAGAATCGCGGTGCACAACAAAAGTTATATATTTAGATAGAGGACACTTATACAAACAAAAAATGTTATGTAACATAATATCCTAAAGCGTCAGGTTTCGGAGTTATTCACCGAAATATAAGTCGAAAACAACAAGAATTTTTTGGTTTTTTTTCCCTCCGGGTAAGCATATTGAACTATTGAGGTAATACGTTACGAAACCTTTATGGAGAAGAAACAAATGAAGAATAGACATTTTTTAAATAAATAATTATAAACGGCTAACAGTGGTGGCCAAGTGGTAACAGCCGCGACTTACGAGTTGTAGATCGTAGGTTCGAACCCAGATAGGCGCTTTACTTTGTGTAAATTATTTCATCACCACTGCTCTCAAAACGGTGAAGGAAAACATCGCGAGGAAACCGGCATGTCCTAGAACCAAAAATTCGAAGACATGTGACATCTGCCAACCCGCACTGGGCCCCCATGGTGGATTACGGCCCACTCCCTCTCACCGAGGAGGCCTGTGTCCCAGCAGTCGGAACATTATAGGCTAATTATGTATGTATGTATTATGTATGTATTTATAGTTCGTTTTTTAATCCCAGAGACTAATCTGACATTTAAGTCTTTTGTGTTTTCGTTTTTTTTTAGTATACCTAGTCTCTGGGATTAAAAAAACGAACTATAAATTGCCGTGTTTAATTATTTATTTAAAAAATGTCTATTCTTCATTTGTTTCTTCTCCATAAAGGTTTCATAACGTTTCTATTACCTCAATAGTTCAATATGCTTACCTGGAGGGAAAAAAAACCAAAAAATTCTTGTTGTTTTCGACTTATATTTCGGTGAATAACTCCGAAACCTGACGCTTTAGGATATTATGTTACATAACATTTTTTGTTTGTATAAGTGTCCTCTATCTAAATATATAACTTTTGTTGTGCACCGCGATTCTGAAAAAAAATCAAAATGGCGGCTGATTTTAGGGCCAAAACCTTCAAACCCCTTAATTAAAGTTTTTTTTTTTTAATTTCTGTAGCTACAAATACTATTTACTGCCTTTCTGTCGAAATAGTTAGCGTATAATAAATAATACAACAACAAAAAACCGATGGAATTGATTCATTTGTGGTCGTAGCGTACAATAATGTAAAATAAGGTAAAAAGGGGTTTGAAGGTTTTGGCCCTAAAATCAGCCGCCATTTTGATTTTTTTTCAGAATCGCGGTGCACAACAAAAGTTATATATTTAGATAGAGGACACTTATACAAACAAAAAATGTAATTAACATAATATCCTAAAGCGTCAGGTTTCGGAGTTATTCACCGAAATATAAGTCGAAAACTACTAAGATTTTTTTGTTTTTTTTCCTTCCAGGTAAGCATATTGAACTATTGAGGTAATAGAAACGTTATGAAACCTTTATGGAGAAGAAACAAATGAAGAATAGACATTTTTTAAATAAATAATTAACCGTATAGTTCGGTAGCGCCCCCTTTAGGACCCGAACACAAGAACCTCCGCCGGCTCGGTAATGACCCCTTTAGGACCCAAGAATTACGACATACGACACCCTACATTGATTATGTAAATATTTATTAAGCTACCCATCAAATCTTATGAATGTGCGTTAATTAAGAGAGTTGGATAAAAAACTCATATGTTAACGCCATTAAATATTTCATATTTAGCGCGCAAGCTTATTACTTTACCTTTATAAAATTCAAGTCTGTAAATGCGATAATCGCCATTTTGTTGACAGTGGTGGTCGAGGCTAAAAAACATAAAAATTGGGGATTTCGAACATCCAAACTCCACCACAGGGGCAGTGAATAATACATATTTAATTATTTGACGAATTCATCCATTGTTCAAGTTAAAATAAATAGTGGTAATGAAGTTTTTTGTTATCTAATGTCGAAGTTTCGCGCCAATAAGTGCGTGTTTACATTTTTACTTTTCACAAATATCACTCACACACAAGTAGATAAGATTTAAAATGTGACAAATGTTATTGTAAATGTTATTAACAACACGAAAATGCCCAAATCTTAATGTAATATTGAAACACAGGTCGAATAACACGTATTATTCATTACCACTACTCAATTTGTGTTCAAAATCGCCGTCCATGATTGTTTTTTTTATCGTAATGATGTGCGAAAGCGATTATGTAAAACGATTTTTTTTTAAATTTCGATTGACTCGGGTAATTAATATGTCGAATATCGTAAATCGATACTCAGAAATTGAAATAAAATTATTTTAAGCATTAAATACAATAAGCATTGTTTATAATAATGATTTATGATTTATTCATTTATTTACAAATGTAATTTTTACTTGAGTAATAGTAATTGTTTGTTTTTGTGGTAGTTTCCCAACGAAATTTAAAAAAAACTTTCCATGTTTATGTCGGACTACGCACAGTGAAAGGTTCCGTTAGGGTTGAATATTCACGCATGCACAATGTACATCATCATTAATTTGATCGACTGCAAAAATAAGTTTGTTTTTCATAAACCCATCATTCATAAGGTACCTACTCAAAAATTAAAGTGCCAGCCAGAAAAGAAAAGTCCTACTGTTTTCTTATGGGAAATAACATCTTGAGCATTTCTTACTATTGAGATTGAAAATGCCAAAAATCTTATTTTTAACCGACTTCTTATAACAAGTGTTTTAAGCATAACATTTAAAAACTTTAAATTGAATATAACGTCCCGAACATATTTTGACTGTGACCAAATGTAAGTACCGTATGTACGCAGTATAGAATGAGAGATTTGCCATAATTATTTGAAGACCAGACGTCTGATAGGATCTCTTGGAATCTAGAATAAGCACAGAACTATATTTTGTAGTTCTTTTTTTATTTTAGGCTGTGGTTTCAGATATATTGTTTCTATTTAATAGAATAATAAATAACTTTTTTTAGTTATTAAAAAATATGTTTGTGACCCTCACGACAAACCCTTTCATTTAATATATCACGCGGTACTTACAGTAAGCAAAGCTTTTTCATTTCTCATACTCGGAAAGTAGTATTTGTTTGATCCGAATAGCGGGTGGAAGACGTTGCTTAACCTTAAGGCGGGAAAGACTCATAGTAATTGCTTTCCTCTCTAGGTCGGGAATGAATTAAAAAATAGAACTAAATTGGTTAAGTAGTCAGCTACGGGGTACATATTTGAATGTCGAACATTAAAATACCTACGTGTAAAATGTCAACGTTCAAAACATCGAAAATTTAAATATCGGTTATATCATAATATCGAAAATTGTTATACCTAAGCACAAAATGTCTAACATTGAAATGCCGAGTTATAAAAATATCGAATGATTAAAAACATCGATAATCATTATACCTAAGTTCAAAATGTCAACATTCAATACACTTTAGTTCATTATATTTACGTTAAAAATACCTACTAGTTAAAATATCGAACTTGCAGGCAGGCATGGTTGCAGGATGCAAGAGAGAGTGAAGGGCAACCCGGTGTTAGGTTAGGTTAGGTTACTTTAAACCCTTTACACAGAAATAGGGGCCCCGCGTAGCGGGGCTCCGTCGACATAAGATGCAAGAGCGGGCGCGGCCTACAAATGTGTTTTTTTTTAAGTTATTTATTATGTGAAAATAATATTACTTAAGCATGCAGAGTGCAAGCGAGCATGCATCATGCAGCAGGCATGGTTTCTGTCACGGCTCCGGCGCTGCGGGGCTCCGGCGGTCCCACGCGAGCTTATCGTCGTCGATGGTTTTAACGCTCACCACCGCAGCTTCGGCTTGCTGGCCGGCTTCGCCGGCCAGCCTCAGCCGCGGCGGCGGGCTTTAAAGCCACCTCCGCCTCAGCTCGCGGGCCGCCTCGCCCCTCTGCGCCTACGCGGGCTTAAATTACACTCTAGGGGTAGGGCAGACAAGACCACGTGGAGTCGGTTTTGCAGCGATTTGTTTCTGTCACTAATTTTTGTAGCACAACATATAAATAAATATCGATATTTAGGACATTCGATACTTTGTACTTCGATATTTACATCATTAGATAATCTGTACTTCGATATTTAAGCCTTTCGATGTTATGTTTGTCGATGATTAGATTTTAGATATATTGGACGTAGATTATCTAACCATTCGACAATATAAACTTACGTTATTTTAATTTTCGGTTTTATTGTCGTTCGATATTTAAATTTTCGATGTTTTGAACATTGACATTTTAACCGTAGATATTTAAATTTTCGAAATTCAAATATGTACCCCAGCTACGAAATTTTTACATAATTAAGAGAAATGTTGCGGTCTTGTGAGTGTATAAACAGCCAGTGTGAAAAAAATACCTATCAAGCGGGACGGCCTGCGGCAGTGACGCAGTGTGTTCCATATTTAAAATAGCACACAAATTGTTCTAATATTTCAATTAATTTTAAATAGGTACCTATTATTCATGTTATTATTATCAATAAATATATTAGAAAGACCACTATTTTTTACTTTCCTGAAATGAAAAGTAGAGTGTTTAACACGGGTGAAAGTCATCAATTCCTACTCGGACTATAGTCTAAATACCTCGTATGGGAATAGATTACTTTCGACCCTTGTATAATGATCTACTATTTACCCGACTGCGCCAGAAGGAGGGTTATGTTTTTCGAGAGTATGTAAGTATGTATAATTGTTTGGCACGCTTGATTTTAGCTTGAGAGGTGTCGTTAGATTCGTATTTACTGTGAGAGTGACACTGGGCATATCAAAATAAAAAAAAATACAAAATGGCGGATTTTTGGCGCCATATTATGCCTTCAATAATTTTTTTTTTCTCAATACCTATCGAGTGGGGTATCAAATTAAAGGGTTTTAAAAGGTGATTACTAAAATATATACAACTTATATGGTTAAAAGTAATTCAAAGTGACAAATCGTAAAAAACACGTATCAAGAACTAAATCGTCTGCGAAACACATCATTCACATTTGTAAACTAAAAAGCTGGAAATAAAAAAAAAGTAATTAGAAAAATTAAAAAACCCGACTGCATCCTTGTACTAAAACTAACTGAAAAGCTAAAAACAAGCCCATTTTAAATTAAATAAAATTTGGGAGCAGGCGGGACCCATTTGAGTTTGAAACTATAATAATGGTATTTTTTTTTATCTAATGTGACCCCAAAAAGTGACCCCATATTCATAATTAATTTATTCATGTTACACGTCCGTATTTGAGTCACAGAAATTTATATGTGTACCAAATTTCAACTTAATCGGTCCAGTAGATTCGAAACAAATCGATAGTAACAAACCTACAGACAGACACATAAGGGTTCCGTTTTTTCATTCGGACGTAGGGAACCATAAAAAGTTACACCCCTATCCACACTGTACGTGTTTGTACTTATTAAAATGATTATATTTCAAAAAACTATTAA
Organism: Amphipoea lucens; assembly: GCA_947508005.1. NCBI lineage: Eukaryota > Metazoa > Arthropoda > Insecta > Lepidoptera > Noctuidae > Amphipoea > Amphipoea lucens. Next base: position 12,465,323 of record OX382358.1, read on the forward strand.
TTCATGATAAAATATACCAAAGAGTTTTTATTCAGTCCCTACAATTTTTTTATTTTTTTTTAAATACCGATTATCGATTAGGCTTTATGACATTTTTGAATCGGAATAAGAAAATTGAGTGGATGGTCAGCACTAAGAGGTGTCACGTCGCAACACAATTTTTAGTAATTTTTATCAAGATTTGATCATGTTTTTTATGTAGTTTATGTATGAAAAATGGTAAAAGTAAGAATGCAGAGAGAATGACAGTATCTTTATTTTTCCCTTTTGCATATTTTCATCAAGAGATTAGATGGTTTATGTACATATTTTCAGTGATTTTGAGGTGTCTACCTTTTGGATAGGTGTAGTAATATCTATTTTATACAACTTTTACAGTAGAATGACGCGGTTTTACCGACCTCAGCATATAGTTAAAGATATTTGCCACAAACTTATTTTACAAAATATGCGCGGTAACACAGTTTTCTTAATAAATTCGAATGCTGAAAGTTAAAGTAAATTTCTGATTATCATGACGTAATTCGCAACACCCCGTCGAGTCAGCTGGTGTGTCATATGTCAAAATTTTGTCGAGCAGAGAGGTTAAACACGGCAATTTATAGTTCGTTTTATTAATCCCAGAGACTAATCTGACAAGAAGTGTAATGTTAAACTTCTATACTAAAAAAACGAAAACATAAAAGACTAAAATGTCAGATTAGTTTCTGGTATTAAAAAAAGGATCAATAAATTGCCGTGTTTAATTATTTATGAAAAAAATATCTATTCTTCATTTGTTTCTTCTCCATAAAGGTTTTATAACGTTTCTATTACCTCAATAGTTCAATATGGTTACCTGTAGGGGAAAAAAACAAAGAAATCCTTGTTGTTTTCGACTTATATTTCGGTGAATAACTCCGAAACCTGACGCTTTAAGATATTACGTTACATACTATTTTTTGTTTGTATAAGTGTCCTCTATCTAAATATATAACTTTTGATGTGCACCGTGATTCTGAAAAAAAATCAAAATGGCGGCCGACCTTAGGGCCACCCTCCATACAAAAATCTTCAAACCCCTTTGTAGTCTTTTTAAAAAAAAAAAAATATCTTAGGTACTACTTAGGATATATTTTGTTTTATATTTTTTTCTGAACGGCCATAAGGTCTGCTATAAGCCATTTCAAGGTTATCCATTAATTACCGGACACCCTGTATATAAATAGCTACTTTTCCGGGATAAAAAGTACCCAGTGTGGTGCCCAGGATATTAAAGAATAACTATACCAAGTTTCATCGTAATCGAACCGGTATTTTTTGCGTGATGCCTGAACAAACAGACAGACAGACAGACAAAAATTTATTTAATCACATTTATGGGTTCGGTGTCGGTCTAGTAACACCCCCTGCCATTTATTTTTTTGATATTTTCAATGTACAGAATTTTCACTGCTACAGATTTATTATAAGTATAGATATAGATATCTATGAACGACATTCAAAAACACTCGAAAAATTTATTACTGATCGTTTTAACTGATACGAAAACAAAAATTGATAGAACGTTCGTGATATGGCAAGAGTACGTAAAAAACGTCGAAAAATATCAAGCTTTACGGCCCCCTAATACAAAAACCGACAGGTTTTTCATACAATACCATGGCGGAAAATGTACACGGCAAACTATTGGAATCAATAAAATAGGTGCAACCGTTCACGGGCGAGCGTAACCATTTGTCACCGCACCTTTCAGAGGCGAGCGTAACCATTTGTCACCACCCGATTCACGCGGCTTCAACCTCTATTATAACTGTTAAATACGGTCTAATATCCTGTGCAACAGTTTGAGTCTATGGTCCGGTAGATAAACTAATCGACTAAATGATTCAAAACGAAAAATATGGGTTGGCAATATTTGAAAAAAAAAGTTAAAAATAGACTTTACGATTCTTAATGGCAGCTGCAGTGCGTGCTGTTTTGTTATGATGCTATGTTGTTTATTTTAATAGTTTTTGTGTAAAATCGACGTTAAGTGGATGAATATTCGTTTATAACATATTATACGTCCTTGTAGATAATATTGTAGATAATATTTGCACGAAATAACATCACAATCAATCAATAATCCTTTTTTTTTGGTCAAACAAAATTTTACGTAAGTACTTCAAGAAAATCTTATGATTTTACAATTATAGTGGTATATTTTTACAAGATATAGGTAGTTATCAGTCAATAAAGGTTTATGTAGTATCCTAGTAATACTTTTTTAATTAGAAACAACTCAATATGACTAGGATTGGGCGTTTGCAGTCATTGCGTTGTAATAGGAATTGAACGGCTCGGCGCACTGAAATTTGAGTTTCAATATTATTAAAATGTAAGGTAGGACTTTCAAAAAAACGCTGTTGTTAGATTACTTGTCTATTCATAATGTAACTTGCAAAGTTTCGTGTAAATTCATATAGTAGTTTTATCAGAAATCGACATAACACGGGAACGAACACACTTTCAACCTATTCTCTGATGACGTCATTTGTTTATAAATACAATTCTCATATTACGAGTATCGTTTGCATTTTATATTATGGTCTGTTTATTCAAAAACCCAAAACAGTTTACATTAAGTGGCTTGAGCCCATATAAGCATCAGTAGACCATTTTTTGTGAGCAGGGTAATAAATCACGCGCACAGCGAGTGACTGATCTGGCATTTGACAGGTCTTTTTTTGATATTACGTCACATGACGTCTCGCCCATCCACATTCTTGAATCTATGAAATCCCGAACAGTACACAGGACATTGCTTCCGTAGAAGCTCTGCCACCCTTTTAGCAAATTCTGGTGCTGATCTTACAGAACTGAAACGCCCCGGAGGGTGGAGGTCCAGCACAGTAGCAGAAAGCTATATCGAGGATTCAATTGAAAACAAAGCCAAAAGATGCAGACGAATAATTGACAGTATAAATCTAAAACCGTCTACTGTTGACCCTTGGGCGCCACTATCTCCGGCGTGCCCTTCAACATCGAAAGGACAACCTTTGGAACGACTACATTACAGCTTTTTCGGCAACAGCAACCACAAAACACCTATGGCGACTTTGCCAAACACCCAAGTCTTATCTAATACGACCGTTTCAAAACCAAACAAGAACATTACACTGAATTTCAAAAACTGTTCGAATTTCACTATTCATTTTTAATGTTTATAAATTAATCCTTTGTTCTTATTACCGATTATAAAATAAAATGTGATAAATACTATACTACTATTTATTTTCTCGCAGTCAATGGTAAAAAGTAGAGTACACAACTCGTAAAAAAAAAAAACATCTCGGTCCTTGTATCCCTCGCTCCGCTCAGGATTCTATTCTAAAATCCTTCGCTGCTCTCGGGATCCAACTTAGTCCCTCGAATTAAATTCCCTTTTTTTTCACTTGTTGTATAATCTACGATTTCGCAATACTTTCTGAGTGGCCTGGTATGTGAATATATTGCAGTTACAATAATATTACATACATACGTGTCGAATTGATAACCTCATTTTTTTTTTTTTAAGTCGGTAATAACAATTTTCACAAGTATCTGCCGTAGTGTCGCCAGGAGAACTTTTTAGTGCTTATCGTTCATTGCTAACCGATGTATTCAAACTATTGAAATCGGACAACTCCAGCTTGAACAAGCGAGAAGGACGCAGCCTAGTGTCTGAATTAGTGCCCGGTTTATTGTAATAAACTCGCTACTATACGCCGTAGGACTTAACTGGTAGGTAAATTGTAGGTGGAGGTAGGTACTATAATCGATCATACAACTCTGAATTCAAACATAACATCACGCTTCAGATATATTTATACCAGCATAGCTATTCACAAACATTTGATACGCTTCCGTGCCGAATTGAATATCAATCAATCAATGTTATCGAAGGGGAACCTTCTAACATTGATAACTTCACAGATAAAACCAAACAAGACGACCACGCACGACCCCTATTTTTCCGACAGCTATTTGCTACTAGGTCGGGTCGGTACTAGACAAATCAAGAAACTGAAAAATAATTTTTCTTTTGATTCGGAAGTGTAGGTTGTGAAAGCTATGCTAGTATAAATATACTTGAATGAAGCGTGCTGGGGCGTGCTGTTGTGTAGGTACGAAAATATAGCACATTATCCTCACCAGGTATCCACTGATATTCAAAATTTCTATCAAGATTAACTCCAAAACACGGCTGAATCACACATCGCAAGCCGTGGGTCTCGCATGTTCTACATGACTCACGCTCTGTACAGATGTCCCATACTTGACGCAAGTTCTTAGTCCATTCTCGCCTCTATAAATAATGCAGATGTAATAAATACTTGAAAGGAATCTTCATAACTATTTAAAACTTGAAATAATAGAAAGACATACGTTTGGAAACGTCATAGAATACTCGTATCCATCCGGGTTGAATACCGGAATGATCCAGAAACGAAATTTAGTAAGCAGATCAGAATGAGCTTCGTGTCGTTCTATCAGTTGATATAAAACATACATGGCGGCAGTCACCGCATGGTGGTCACGCCCTTGTATACCTGTAAATAATTCATAACAGGGCCGGTGACAGATAAAAAAAAAGAAAGTTAACATAGCTTAATATTTCTGTCAAGACAAAATCACATAATATTGAGATCGATAAACTTTACCTGCAACAATCATTATAGTTCGTTTAGCAGAAACAATTTGGCCACTACTCGGGTCATCTACTATCATCATATAAATAGGATTTTCCATAGTAGTGAGATTTCCATTAGTTATGTCTACCCATTTGGCCACAGGGCTGACTTCTGCCCATTGCTTCAATTTACTCGTTATCTAAAAAACGATTTACTAATTGAATAAAACATTCTTTTTTTATTTGTGTTTGTCGTCAGTAGCAGCATGGAGTCTGGATTCGTGCCCGGTTAATGGCAATAGGCTCGCCTATATTATGGCTCTCACAGACAGGCACGACACGACTCTGGTGAAACAGTGTCTATGAAAATTTTATGAAAATTGTTCTACTGGAGTCGCGTCGCGCCTGTCTGCAGCAGATCTGGTAAAATGTGGATTGATAATACACCCCTGCTTAACCCTTCGGAGAATAAATGAGTGATGTTAGGTAATGTTAAAAGAATTTATTAACCTCTGCTAACGTTCGTGGCGATTTAAAACTTAATTGCCTCAGTTTAAGTAAATTGCAAAATGGCCGACGTTTACCACTGAGCGCGTCTTTCAATCCCTTTATCGTTACTATTTCTTCAGCAGGAATACCAGTTACTCCGGCAGATGAAATTTCGGCCGTAGAGTTATCCGAACCATCTCTCAACTCTTCTGAGTAAATATGTAAGTCTTTAGAAATTGTGGAAGTTTTAGGGTCAATGTACCCCATTTCGAATTCTTTTCTATCTGAAGAAAGTTTTTCTAAAGAATCTTCGAGGTTGCCTTTTTTATCGAAATAGTTATCACTGCTGTCTTGATCATCTATTTTTGAATTAACATCGCTAACATCTTCATCGTTATAAAACATCAAATTATATGACGATTCAAATTCCTTTTCGACAAACTTTTTTAATTCTTCCTCTCGTCTTCTACCATCTACAAACATGTTTTGTTCAGTCGGCGGATAAATTTCAGCTTCAACATCGTTTATTATGTTTATTTTAGCCTGTGTTGTTGTCCTTTCCGGAATTGTATAAGTTGTGTATGCTTTTTCCAATGAATTAAATTTTCGGAATTCGTCAACTAGATTTGTGGTTCTAGTCGGAAGTATTATCTCTGGATACGGGTGTGTTCGAGTAGGAATAATATGCGATGATTCAGATCCCTGATCCTGTAAGAAATCTCCTTGAATATAGGATTCATCACTATGTCGAATGTCATTGATCCAATAATTGAAAAGACACTTACATAAGTATTCGTGGATGGTGGCGTTACTGGAGCAACACCTGTTCGAGGATTGAATGCGACAGGGGCTATTGGTGCATACTGGTGACCCATCAACATCGGTGTCCGCGCTAGGAACTGAGGACTAGCAGGTGGACTATCATCACGTTGGGAATTCCGGACAAGGTTGATGCCTAATTTAATTACAATGATATAATGGATCAATGTTTTCGGAATAAATAAATAAATTAAAATAACGCAAAGTGTTACGACATCTCTTCATAATCAAGAAATTTTGTTTGAAAAAGAATAAAAACCAATGTTTATCATACAGCGGTAGGTACATGTAAAATACAAAGATAGGTTAGGATAGTTATACGCAACGATAATAGGATAAGAACCATCATTAGGCATTTTTACAACATTTTACAGACCTTTTGGTTGCAATGGCGGCGAAATTGCTGGAAATGTCACTTCCGGCGGTGGGATTGCGGCAAGGAAAAGTTCTCCTTCTCTCCCATTTATAGATATTGTAGGAGGTACTGCAAATCGCGTGTAATCTTTCAGTACGTCTGTGGTAGCTAGCGAAGGTGTCGGAGGAAGGACCTTTGCACCACCTATTATAATCTTCTCACCTCCTGGTGTCCGGGGCTGAATGTTTACAGCAACGATTTTCTGCGTATGAGGCGTTGTCAATTCGTCATCTAAAATCTTCACTAGGAATTCGTTTGTAGTTAGGTCTTGGGTAGCGCGCCATCGTGTGTATTCTGCGTATGACCTTTTCCGGCGGAAAACTAACACGAAAAACATAAATTTTTACTAGAGTATAGTATAACATTGTGAAATGCTATGAATAAATCGAATGTAATACTCTTAATAATGTGGGATAAGCGGTACTTACAACGAATGGGACAAACAGAGTAATCATATTCGGTAATATTAAGGTCGTGGTTGCAGAAAACTAATTGTATAAAACCTAATGTTATTAAAAATATATAAGTTTTCATGATAACAAAATCTTCATATTTTGACATGACATGATGCCTTTCTTGACGTTTAATTCAGAAGTAATTTATCATAAAACCTAGAACCTAAGTGGCCAGATCCTTGTCATCGTTTATGTTTTTTTTTATTTCAAGAAGCTTATTCTATTTATCATTAAAATAAGATAACGTTCTACAAGCTCGTAGTGATCTCGTTGGGTGGAAATATCCTATTACCGACGTTGAACGCGAGACTGGTCTATTTTAGTTACTTTCATAGCATCATGTCTTACGGTATTTTGTTGTGGGGACGGGCTGCAGATGTTGATTCTGTCTTCATCCTGCAAAAGAGGGCTGTCAGAGCCATATACAAGCTCAGCAGATGCGATTCTCTAAGGGAACTGTTTAAAAAAATTAACATCATGACGGTTCCTTGTCAATATATATATGAAAACATTATGTACGTTCGAAAAAATCTACATCTTTTTAGTAAGATAAGTGACAGGCATAATTTTAACACAAGAAATAGGAACAAATTAGATCAACCGCGTTTCAGATTGTAAAAACTTCTTTTATGGGTTACTGTGTAAAATGTTATAATAAAATACCATTCGATATTCTTCAACTAAATGAGAAGAAATTTAAAACATGCATTAAACGCACACTATGTAGACAAGCATATTATAAGTTGGATGATTATATCGCAGATAAAAATGCTTGGCTAAATGCTGGTCCTGCTCCACAGGCCCTTGAGCTCTCTAGTTAAAATTTCAATATTTGGAGAAGGTGCTTCCCTTTTTCTTTTTTAGTGTTTCTGACATTACGATCTTAATATTTATTTTTATTTTATTCAATCATGTTTTAATTGTTTAATGCTGCAATACTAAACACCTTTTCCTGTTTGGTATTAAAATTTTTATTCATCTCTTAAATAAATTGCAATCTATAGTTTTGTATCATTTAGAAGCATTTTTTCAATTTTGTAAATGTAAGAACCATGGATCCGTTTATTATGATTTTTTGATGTTGACTTGAAAGAGCATGGCAGTTGAGAATGTGTCATGCTCACTTAAATGTCTCGCTGATGGTGGCGCGTGTGTTGGATCATTCGGTTCCCTACAAAATGGTTGAGCTGGATGGTGCTGATCCATGCGTCATGTTCGTGAACGGACGCCGTCGGTTGAGACTGGTCATCTCTTAACTGCCAAGGCTTATTTTTAATCTTATTTCTTGTATTGTTTCTTCATTTGTGTGTTTTTTTTTTTTTACATTGTTCTCACATATAGAAGCAACAAGAATAATGTACTCAGGATTTTGTAATATCTTGATTTAAAAGAGTGTCCATGGAGTTTCTTGCCCGTTCTTCTCCATAGAGATCTACGCTTTGGAATGGGCGACTAGCTTCAACTTTCTGACTAACTGACCGACTACTTAATTTTGACAATTCAAAAGTACCTGTAATGGTTTAATTGAAATAAATGCTTTGAGTTTGAGAGTTTGAGTTTGAGTTGTAGGGGGGAGAAAGCTGTGATACCAAATGGGTCAATCAAGCTTAGTTTATCGACGGCGCGAAGGCGAGTCGCTGAATCATTCAGATATTTTTCCAAATAAACGAATAGAAAGTAGAAGGAAAACAAACAGTAGTATTTTAAAAATAAAAACAAAAAACTTGTGCGGTCGGGGGACCCCGTTAGGAACGAAGTTCGTCATACACACGAGCGACACGCGTCGACGATAGAGGCAACTGCACAGAGTAGGTACTTTTTGATAGACTGAAGCAACTGGTACTCTGCGGGCAACTGCAACCGTCGGGCGGGTGAGCACACGTGGCACTTACGTGCACGCACACATACACGTATTTCATAGAAAGAGACAAAGAGAGAGAAAGTGTGATTTAACACGCGTTTTTAATACAGAGCCATCTAGTAGATATATTATGTTTTTAGATCTCATACGGTTTTCGCCATCTTGGATTTTCATTTTGGCCTTAGCACCCTCGAAAACCATGCAAATCGACACTTATGTTCAAAAATTTAAAGATTTTGCGCAGGTGCCATCCATCCATTATTTATTTAACCTTAAATAAGATAAAACCTTTAGAATAAATGAGTTTAATCAGCAAAATACAAAGAAAAGATTACAGTCGTATTGACAGAAATGACAATATCAAATTAACAGTTTTATTTTTAAACCATAGAAACACCAATGAGTTTCTATATCACCACATTTTTCCAGGCTTAGGTAAAAGAGAACGATTCAGTTTAGAACGTAGTCTCCATCGCGGTCTGGGGGCCTTCGATTTCTAGTAGACCTTCGTTGAACAATAGCTGGATTATCAGTAGCCGTGTAATTGATTTCGGCTGTTGAGTGATCTGTCAACGATTGCTGTTTCTCTTCTTCATTCATACTTCGAGAATCGTAGTAGTCTTCATTAGACTCGACTGATTCTCGGGTCTCATTAATTACTTCAGGCGTTTCCTGGATTACCTCACTATCTTGTCCTAATGGTGCTAAATGTCGATTAGAGATAGTTGATTCTCGACCATCTGCAAGACGCACATAGGAATAATCCGGATTTACATGAAGTAACGTCACCTCCTCAACGACTGGTTGATATTTATTATTACGGTTAAATTTTCGCATTAGTACATATTCTGATTCTGTCAGCCAAGTAGGTATAGAGACTCCATTCGATGATCGTCTAGTATGCGTAAACATCCGTTCATGTGGCGTACAATGAGTAGCTGTACACAGCAAAGACCGTATCGAATGTAAACCTTGAGGAAGAACTTGTTCCCAATTTTCTATTGCTAGATTGCGTGAACGTAGAGCCAATTGTATTGATTTCCATAGAGTCCCATTAAAACGTTCTACTTGGTCGTTTCTTCTTAAATTGTACGGAGTGGTTCTACTAGAAGCAATGCCACGCGAATTCAAGAAATTCTTTACTTCTGCCGATGCGAATGAAGTTCCTCGATCCAAATGAAGGCAAAATGGCATGCCAAATAACATAAATATCTCATTCAAATGTTTTATAACAGTTGTTGAACTCATTCAGCGCACGGGAACGCAAACGTGAAACGTGAATATTCATCGACTACAGTCAATATTTATTTCTTATATTAGATGGTACAGGACCTTAAAAATAATATCCGACTGGAATTAGTTATATTCCTAATTTCTTCAGTAGAATATGGCAAATTTTAGACTTTACCCAGTGATTCTTGCGCATTATTCCTGGGTGACACAAAGCTTCATGCAATGAAATTAGTTTCTCAGTTCGTACCGGTACCGAAGCAAAAACTCGGGAAAGTGCGTCAGCCACATCATTCTGCTTTCCGGGACGGTACACTATGCCGTACTTGAAAGGTGCTAAGTCCAAGCGCCATCGCTGTATTTTCTCATTCTTTATTTTTCTCATCAGTTTATTATCAAACATGAATGATACAGATCGTTGGTTAGTAATGAGACGAAATTATTTGTCAATGAGAAAATGACGCCATTTCCTTAGCGATTCCATTATAGCTTTTAAAGCTTCTTTCTCTATAGCTTAAGTTCGCTATTATTTAGCATTCTGGAAAAAAAAATGCAACCGGTCGATTACATTGTGACAAAGTTGCTGCGATGGAATGGTTGGATGCATCTGTTTCCACAGTGAATGGTGCGTTGTGGTCGATAGCGTGAATTTTGCAATATAAGATTTTAGTCTTTCAAAACTTTGAACTAGTTAATTCATTTTTCAGTGGAAATATTTGTGTATGAGCGAGAGCATGAACTCTTTCTGAGAAATTAGAAATACATTTGCTATAATGTGCAAACATTCCTATTTTTCTTCTCAGTGATGGCACATCGCTAGGTGGTAGCAAACTCAATAGTGGCCTTAAGCGTTCCTCATCTGGTTTAATAACGTGGTTCTCTTAGATTTTTTGGAAAACTTACTCTTTTCTTTTTTGATCTGCTGCTAAAAATCTCTTAAGGTTTTCATCATGTTCCTCCTGATTTATTCCACATACCGTGATGTCATCTAAATACGCATACGTTCCTTTAAACTCTTCTTCGGGAATAACCCAGTCTATAATTCTTTAGAAACTTGACACCCCGTTAGTGACACCAAATTGCATACGCCGAAATTGGTAAATATTTCCAAGTGCTTCAAAAGCAGTAAAGAGACGCCTCCTTTGGCAGAATCGGAACTTGATGATATGCGCTTTAGAAAGTTTATCAAAATATCGTGTGTTTAGCGCTATAGACTTAGAAGTCTATAGCGCTAAACACGATATTTTGATGTGACATCATCGAAATGTATCTATTTATTGTTCGAGAATAATCGATAACAAGTCGTTTCTTATGATTAGTATTCTGTGAAATGAGGATTTGAGCTCTCCAGGGTGACATACTTTCTTAAATAATTCCTTCAGCCAAAAGTTTTCTTATTTCATCTCCAATAAAGTTTTTATCATCCTCACTGTATCTTCCAGATTTTATGGCGACTGGCATGCATTCGGGAGAAACATTCTAAAACAAAGGCACAGCAGGTACAGATGCCGCAGCAATACCGCAGATCTTATTTGGATCTTTTGATCCTACAAAAGAGAACTCAAGTGAAGAATGCTTCTCTAGTATGTCATGACCAATAATAAGATCAGCGCACAGGTTTTTTACAATAAGTAAATCTTCATAATTATTATGATCTCCAATTTCAGCCGGGACGCAGGTTTTTCCCTCTACTTGAGAGTCAATGTAGTTGAAGCTATTGAAATCGTTTGGTTACTAGGTCTCTTCTTTAATCAACACAATTTAAACAAGGCTTCATTCATAAAGCTGATAGAACTGCCCGTATCAATTAATACTTGGGCACGAATTCCCTGGATGTAGGCTGTTACAGTTGCTTTTTTAAGAGAATCTGGTGATGCTGCTACAATACATGCAGAACTGTTATTATTTGTATCTTGCTTATCTAGAACCACAACAGTATTAAGTTTCTTGCTTCGACATAGTATACATACATTAGCATAGTGTCCCTTCTTATCACAATTCTGGCAGTTGAGCCAATCCTTTCTAGGATGCACATGCCCTCCACAGAAGAAACACTTTCGCTTAGTAAACGCTGCTGCTATTAATTCCCTGTCTCCTTTTGAACTTTGAACAGCTCTTAAATTTGAAGTATTATAGTTCTGTGAGCTCAATTCGGCCATTTCCGACGACAATGCCAGATTGTAGGCTTGGTCGAGCGTTAATGATAGATTTTCAAGTAATCGTTGTCTTATTTTGTTCGACTTGATGCCAGAAATAAATGCATCTCTTATACTATCATGTTTATAAATTTTAGCATCCACTTTTTCAAATTTGCAGTCTTTCGCCATTAACTTTAGCACCTAAATATATGCATCGATATTTTCTTCACTCTGTTGCTTTCTTGTTGCCAGCATGTGTCTAGCGTAAATTTTATTTTTTTGTTTGATAAAAAATTTATTGAGTGTGTTAATAGTCGTATCATAAGTGGTGCACTCACTGATAAACGAGTAAATTCGAGCGGATACATGATTTATGAGTAAGTCTAGGATAACTTTACTATCTTTCGTATCGTTTTCGCAATGTGACAAAAAACTTTCGAATGTCCTCTTCCAGTGCTCCCAATCCTTCGAGGCGGAGCTGTCAGACGGATCAATGTCTAGTTTTTCGGGACGTAAGAATCTCTGCATTTTAGAACATTTTGCTGATTAAATTTTTAAATAAGATAAAACCTTTAGAATAAATGGTTTTAATCTGCAAAATACAAAGAAAAGATTACAGTTGTATTGACAGAAATGACAATATCAAATTAACAGTTTTATTTTTAAACCATAGAAACTCCAACGAGTTTCTATATCACCACACACTTGTACTATTTATTCTGTGACCACACTATTGGCTTTAGCAACCTCGAAAACCTTGAAAACTATCTCTCCCTCTGTCTCTTTCTATTATAGAGAGAGAAAGTCACATGGGGGCGTAGATAGAGAATGAATGGGGGCATAACTTATCGCTTTTTCGTTACGTGATGATTTCTACCAGTTTACTCCTACCGCAAGCCGCGTTAAAAAACTAAATGAGGTTATTAATCTCGAATAGATAGACTTTTTCTATATTGTCTATAAGTATGAGAATAACGTCTCGCGTCATTTACATTTACTGCTTTCTGATTCTGTCTATGCTGTCGTATTGTCTTTACATGCTGTCAGTTTTTTTTTATGAACCTACATCGTAATCTCATTTCTCATTTTATACTAGTTTTACTCGAACTTACAGCCACTAATCGAGAGTACAAGTTCATTTACTTGTCTAAAAAAAATGCTTTTACAGATTAAAATATATTTGATAGCTATCTCATACTTCCTTGGTGCTCTCTTTATGGTCTGGTTTCCGCCGAGAAATTTTGAACTGTGAGTAACTGAGTGTCTTACGAATCGGTTACGAGTAATTTGTCTGCTTGGTTGGTCTCATAACATCAGATCCTTGGTGTGCATGCTACATCTTGTACAAGATTTAGCATGCGCACCAAGCCAAAATAGGGGTGGCTTTAATGTTACACTGGGACAATGACGATTTACGTATAATTACGATATTCAATAACTCGACATAGGCCGCAGCGAATACAATGCACTCACGTACCTTGGACTGCTCCGGCGACCGTTGAGTTTCCACCTTCGATTGTCCATAAGCTAGCTTCAGGGTTTCACGGTTAGAGGGTTGATCACACGCGAAATAGGGGATGATTCGATTTCCCTTAGGATTTCGACCGATTTAGACGATGCGCGCGCGTCTTGCTTTCACTCACACACACGACACCTGCCTTCGCTCCCAAGAAACGAGTACATGTGCGCAATGACAGCTAGTTAGGCCAAAATCGACAAAGCTTACCCACCTATGCTTGTTCGTGTGCCTCGCGGCCAAAGCAGTTCACCTCGAGGAGGTCTCGACTCTTTCAACAGACGGTTTCATCGCAGCTCTACGACGTATTTATGTGTTAGGTGTGTCTGTAAAATCTAAGGTAGAATTAGTATATTTCTATGTCGTGTTAGAAACAAATTGTTGCGCGTAGAAGCAGCATTTTGAATAGTCATATATGGAAACAATAAATAATTAACCATACAAACTATATAATATCGATATTATGCCTCTAACGCGCCTCGTCAAAACACGATATGGATATGAATATTTTCTGCCTTATAAAACACAACTTATCTCGAGTAGGTACATCACTGTTGCAAATAAACCCAATTTTCACTGCAGTGCCAAGTTTCTGATACCCTGTTATAAGTTTTATATAGGTAAATCTAGTTATAATTGACGAGACAATCCCAAAAATATTTTTGTCTTTTTTCTATGCCTTTTAGCTCCTAAGATACAGTTCCCGCACCAGCGGTAAATTCGTCTTTTTCGCCCCAGCACTGAATGCAAGGTACGTACCAGTTCTCAAGTATCTGGCAACGCAGTGAACGTGTTAACATCACGCTACGACTACAACCCTTAGAAGTCAAGCAAAAATAAATAAAGTCAGAAAGAATGCTCAGCAAAAACGAAGTAAAAGTGCGGCCGAGCAATGCGTAGCGACGGGCAGAAGCTAGTACTTACGCTATAATCTATCTCACGATTTAGTTCAAACTCTATCCTTTCGTACCTATGCTAAATAAAATAAATGTTCGACATGTCCAAGTACATGTATAAAAAAAACTAGCGGCCCGCCTCAGCTTCGCACGGGTGCAATTTTTTTTTCCAATATTTGAAATTTTCTTTCAGACAAACCTTGTCCTGGCAATACCGAACACAACAAAAAATAATTATCCAATTTAGTGCAGTCGTTCGGAAGTTATGCGCGTACCTACATACATTTCGGCGATTCATTTTTATTTATATATAAGGCTTCATGGTAAAGGTTAAAGGATTAGCGGGGCGGGGGGCGGCAGACTGCAGGCTTCGCCCCGCCTCGAAATAATTCTAGATCCGGGGCTGTCTCTCAGTAGTAGCAAGGAGGCAGGAAGTTGTCGATGTGACACCCCCTACATTAGGTTACGGTATGTTATTTCAGTAATCCAAGAATTTATAATATTCTGAACCTATACAGGGTGTTACGGAAAGGGTATATCAATACAAACGGGTGAATCTCTGTAAAAAATTTCAGCTCAAAAGCAGTAACTTTGAAAATGCTTAATATTTTTTTATTTCGATAGTTTATTAAATTGAAATCATAACAAACATGTCACCGCACTACGAGGGTCATTATCCATTATCTGTAGTGTGTCTGTGCGCCTAGTACACGCACATCACGCCGCCGCGCTCAAGTACAGCGCCGTGATGTCGAAATAAAAAATATTAAGCATTTTCAAAGTTAATGCTTTTGAGCTGGCACAGAGATTCTAGACCAGATACACTCTTCAACCCGTTTGTATTGATATACCCTTTCCGTAACATCCTGTATGTATGAATAGACACTTTCAAGGCTTTCGAGGACGTAGGCCTAATTAGGGAGCGTCGAATAGATGTTAGTGTATTCTGTCTCAGTTTAACTAGAAACGTTATGAACCATTCAGATCTGGAGCTAAAATAAGGACGACAAGAAGTATAATAGGTGACAACATACAATTTAAGCACTACGCCGATCAGAAGACGGTGAAGTCTGCGGCCGACCGGTTCCGTCGCCAAGACCCGGAGGTCGTGAATGTGGTCCACTTGACTCCGCTGACTTCTGAAAACCGCAGTATATTGGCGTTGGAGCTGCGCAGTGATAAACAAACCAGAAAACCTGGCATTTTAATCATTGGAGGTAGTAACTACAAGTCTATTTCTTACATTACCTACCTAGGTATGTTTTAGTAGGTAAGGGAGTTTCTTCGTATCACACCTACTAAACGTGCTTACCAAACTGAGATACGACTTTTGACAGATAAATATCATGTCAGACCGGCCAAAGCTGGGCCGACATGACCTTTCGAAATCATTTAGTATATTGTAAGAATCAACCTTCCTTATCATTCAAACGAATCTGTATAATTAATAACTAACGCATTATTTTCTTTCTAAACAGCACTAAACCCTATGGCTTGGGGGGCACCAAATGTCATATTGGAGTTATCTGAGAAGCTACTTTATGATGCGGCTTATCAAACGCCATTCTTCAACGATTATGACTGGTAAGTACCTTTTATTTTATTTTTTATTTTTTTGTTTTCGGGGAAACCTTCAAAAGGCACCCAACCTCCGGGGATCCCGAGGTCGGGGAGTTTGGGATATTTACCTCACTAAGACCACCCCGGTGATCACCATCAGCACATAGGGGTGGTCCCTGTTCCTCTTAAAAGACCAATTCCGGGACCCCCCGGTGCAACGCCTGTAAGGCACATCCCTGGGGAGACTGTAAAGGGGCCTCCCCTGAGCCTCGCTATGCACTAAGTACCTACTAACCCACGTCCGTCGGAAGTACCAATCAAGTACTTACTACTTAATTACGTACCTACTTAATAGAGCTCTTGATGAAGGAGCTTGTCTGGGGAAGTACCTCCACCAAATCTATTTCTGCTGCTTATCAGAACTGTGTGTTCCGGTGTGAAGAGTATGTGTGTCACTTGTGTGTGTACGCTACAATTACAGGCACATAATGAAACATAATTGACGAAATGTTGGTATGCTATAATACATAAGCCTAACGATTCGGGGAACATAGACCTGTAGGCCAATTCTCGTAGTTAATTAAAAAAGGTTCAAAATCTGGTCGCAATCTCATCTCAGCGACAGTCACAGTTGTCAAAAACTTGTCAAAAACGTAGGAAAATTAGCGGTATTTTTTCACAGATTGAGACTGAGATTAGACTGTGAATGTTCTTAAAATTACGAGAATAGTAGAATTCTGATGTTATGTTATGAAATTAAATGAAAAGAAAATTTTTCAACTTTGTCGCTAAGATGGCTAACATCTGCGGTGGCCCTGGTATATTAGATGATCATAAGAGGCGGTGACCACATAACATCAGTCGCAGGTTGGTTTGCCATACTTACAATGACATTTAAAAAACGCTGTTTAAAATTGTCTAGTTACAAACAGTTCATTAGGTACAAGCCGCGGTCTACTCGACTACTCGTAAAAAAGCTCGTATTAGTTAAGGGCGCTACATACTATAATATTTTATCTTAAGATACAATATCGCTCTCCATACAATTAAATAGAATATGAAAAGATAAAATATTATAGTATCTTAGCCGTGTGTAGCGCCCTTAAGTGTAGGTACTTGTACCTACAATTTTTTTATTAATATATACGTACCTCATTTTCTGCGCAAGGTATCTGATACCGCTAGCTAATCCGGATGGCATAGAATACACCCACAATATTCGCTCGCGTCCATCATCAGACTATCAAGAATGGTCGCATAACGAAACTCTGAGACTCCACACTCGCCCAGCTGAGTGGCACAAAAATGTAGACAAGGAAGCCAAAGAAAAGAACCCTGCCTGCTTCGGGACAAATATCAATCGCAATTTCGCTTATCATTGGCAAGGTAAGTTGATAATTTTTATCAATGCGTATGTAAATATTATGATAGATTTAGTGGAAAAATCCCCCAATCGATAAAGGGGGGAAAAATCAATGGAAATCCGCCGTGCTTTTTTTTTTACTAAAGGGGCTTACAGGACCTAAACGCAAAAACGCAAGTTTTAGAAACAATAAAAGTATATGATCGGCTACAGTAAACAAAATCAAAAAAATATAAGATTTTCTTCAGGAGATATGCTAGGTAGATAGTGTATTGAAAACATAATACAACTTATTTGGTACGATAGAAAAATATCATAAATATACCTCTAAAAACTTTATTTTTACAATAAAAACCATACTAATATACATACAATCATTATGATTTTTTGTCAGATTATTCTACAAGCAACATACTAAAACTCTGGTGTTTTAATTTTTTAGTCCAAATAATAGATTTTTCGTAAATCGATAATTGCATCATATTTTGCAATAAATTACCAGCGTTGTGTCATCGCGCTTCTCTTTCTTTTCTATGCAGTCCGACAGTGACCGCGCTTTAGATCATGTAATCCTCTTAAGTACCTAAGTTAGAAGTAACAAATACATAGGTACAGCCCGATTCAAACTTTATGGGCTACTCGCTGCGCAGTAGGTTCCTCACCCCATGACCCCGCTGACAGGTGAATTTGTTATTGCGCAGTGACTTGCCTCGTGTTTCCGAGGCGACATAAAGTTTGAATCGGCCTGAATAGCGTTTAAAGGCTACAGCCTAGAGATGTTACGGCAGTCGTTTTACCGGAACCGAAACCGGAATCGGAGGTTTTAAATTTGATTGATCGGAATCGGAACCAGAATCGGAACCTGAACCGTGTAGAAAATAAACAAACATTAGGTACTCTGGCGACAAATTAAAACTTGTTTGTAGGCGCTCTAGTCACGTGTATCGCTGCGTTTCGAACTTCGGTGTAACTCCGATTCAAAATTATCGGAACCGAAATCGGAATCGGAGGTGTAAAATTAATCGGAAGTTCCAACTTTTCGGAATCGGAACCGAAGCTCCGTAACATCCCTGCTACAGCCATATAGACCCACAACGTTTACTAAATTACGTACGTACAACAAAATTAAACATAGGTAATAATAACAAGGCAGGCAAGGCACATTGTAATCTAGGTACCTAAATGTAAATGACAGGTTTGTTTAAAAAGTGCAAAAAATATTTGAGAAATAAACTTCCATCACTGCAACAGATTTTACGCAATCGTGAAAAAAAAACAGATATGATAATGAGTTCCTTATTAATCCTTATCAGATAGTGGCCAGATTACTTGACCGCCATTAGGTATAAGCTCCACACGCGTGCTGCAATAGATAAGCGGCTACTATTTACCTAGGTACATGTACCTACACCTGTTCCAGATGACGTCCATAAAACTCCACCGCGATGTTGTCAATACTATCCAGGTGAGAAGCCCTTCTCCACCGCAGAAGCGAAAGCGATTCGGAAATATGTGGATAAACTAAGCGATGTTATTAACTTGGCCATACATTTACATGCGAGTTTCTCACCTAAAAGGGTTGGTTACTCTTTATTCACAAATATGAACACACGTGTTCATAGCTACATGGAACATAATTATTAGTTTAACTCCCGGTTTCTGGAACGAAAATGAGTTAAAAAGCTAAAACCCAACAACGACAAAGACATCGTAACAAAACGGTTTTCGTACAACCGGAGTCACACGTAATCGGCACGATCTATGCTATTTTATTTATACTTAATAATTACGTCATTACGTGTAACTCTGGTTATCCGAAAACCGATTATTATTTTTGTTACGATGTTTTTTTTTTGTAATTATGGACGCGCCAAACTAAAACGCAAAGCACGAGAAGCGAATTTTTGTGTTGATTTTCGTTCCAGAAACCGGACGTTAGCCTGAAAGGTCGGATGAAACAGACCTACGGAGGTAGGTATTCGTACTACTTTATCGCTACCATCTTCTTGTCTGGCTTACTGGCTACTATATTTTTACCTCGGCATGAACTAAGTTTTCTCATAAATATTCGTAGTTCGATATACGTGAGAAGTATTAGATCAAAAACATAAAACCTACCTCTATTTATACATTTTGTTCTAGGAGTACATCCTATATCCATGGCGTTACTCGCTGCGGACACCTAGCAACTACCGCAATCTACAAGATATCGGTGAATACGCGGCCAGACAAGCTCGCTTGCCAGATGGTCGACTGTACGAGGTACAAATGCTGTCTTTTTTACTTGGAAATCTCTTGGCACCCTTCATACATAAAAAGACTAGGTGACCCAACCCAAGTCACCTAAAGCGTAAGCCGTCTATATAAGGTGTAAAAAAATTAACCTTAAAAACTTTAAGAGGTGCTTTAGACCATCGAACTGAACATCTTTCACTATGGGACCAACTCTGAAATCACGAAAAAAAAAAAACCGAGTGTGCTTATGACTACACGACTGAAGTGAAACTTCAAACGTATTTGGCTATGAGAGGAAGAGAGAAAGAAAATGTGCGCGCGCACTGCTTTCTCTTGCTTATATCCCCCACTCAACTCCCGTTCGCCTCGCCCGTAGCCCTTAGACATGGGTCGTACTTGCAAAATCGAGTACCAGGGCTTCCAAGTACGTCTACCTTAAGAAACCAGGGCCTAAAACCAGGGCTAGAGATACTTTCAAGTATTTTCTATCTGCATCGAAAACTGATCCATAACTTCATACAAATAAGAAGTACAATCGCGTAACAAACAAAAGCCCTGTTGGAAGTAAAAAGTACTTGCATAGGAAATTGATCCGTGAATTCCTATAAATAAGGAGCACAATCGCGTTTACAAATAAATACTTTTACAAACCATTAAAGTAAAAATACTTGCATACGAGTCTTACCACACCTCGGACACTCCATACAACGCTCGCAAAATAATTACCTATTACTACTACATAAACAAATGAAGTTTGTATACGTGCAAATGTGTGCGTGAAATCTAGTAGCGTAAAAAAAAATGGCGCGGAAAGCAATTTGTGTCGGGGAACCGAACGACGTCGGCGGCGGCGCTGCCCGAACGTGTGCATTATTATGAAGTGACCATGTAGTTCAATTGTTTATTTAGATAGTCGGGTTCGTAATGAAATAAAAACACTAAAATAGTTTAGTTTAAATGACTTATCTGTAAATAATGGGTTATTAAATCGCATGTTATTAAAAATGCCCTTGCTAGAGTCGGCGACGAATACCTCGAAGTGCGGGGTGAGGTGCGGTATCTGATATGAGGGCGAGGAAGGGAGTGTCCTTTCTGTACGTAGTACTATTAAGTATTCTGTGCTCTTACTGATAAGGAGTATGATCGCATTTGCGAAAACAAACGCGGTTGTTGAACTATTTGAGTACCTACGTACTCGAGCGTCGAGGCACGACGGAGCGAGATACTTTCAAGTATTTTCTATCTGCATAGAAAACTGATCCATAACTTCATACAGATAAGAAATACAATCGCGTATTCAAAAGCCCCGTTGGAAGTAAAACTACTTGCATAGGAAATTGATCAATGACTTCGAATAAATAAGGAGCAAAATCGCGTTTACAAATAAATACTTGCAAACCATTAAAGTAAAAAAAAACTTTTTAAGAAAAAAAACCCGACTTCCAAAAAAAACTTTACAAAGTGAAAAATAACTTTAATTTCGGAAGTCGGTGTCTTTGGATCTTTATTTTAGTTTTTTGCCACCGACTTCCGAAATTAAAGATATTTTTCACTTTGTAGTGTTTTTTTAAGTCGGTTTTTTTTTTTTTCTTAAAAAGTTTTTATTTCACGCTTTTTAGTTGGTCTGCTTATAATTTATCTAAGTTACAATAGCCTAGTGATCATCGCCTTTTACAAACAAAATATTGCTTTTCCCGATACAGGGAAGTTAATTGTTGAGGAGTTCTCCAGATCCACCATCAGCTCCGTATCACCATTCACATTATGACGAGCATAAATTGCTTAGCAACCATATTAAAGTAATCGAATCGCAACCCGTGAAATACTTAGATATTATTGAGTAGTTCCGGTGGCCATCTGTGGTCTTCATCATCAGTTCCACATCACCAAATAGTGCTTTCCGAGAGCAAATGCACGAGTTACTATAAAAAATACCCAAATCGCTATAGGTGTGCCTATAATATTTGAAGAGTTCCTTCGATTTCTCCAGGATCCCATCATCAAATCCTGCCCTGATGTTTTTAGACTAGATGCTGATAATCCTGGCTGCAGCATCAGGCCAGACTTGTCAACATTGCATTGAACTTAAAATTTAGTCCTGTTTAAAATGAGCCCAAACACGACTACGGTGCTGTAATTTCAAGGTTGGTACTTTTTCTAATGCTCCTGGCTTCAGCATCAGGTCTTTATGTACTTCGGTGTTCCTCATTAACAGTACGTTTATCCACACATCGAGCCCTTTTCAATGAGCCTTAACACGATATATCTGCTGTTAGTTGTCGAGGAGTTAGGTACTCTGCAGACTATCCTGACTGCAGCATCAGGTCATGACTTGATGATCATGAGACCAAATGTGGCAAATGCCCTATCAAACATCAAAACAATTGACTAAAACAGTCCTTGCCTGTTCGAGTAACTTCTTACTGTTAAGGAGTTGTAACTTCCATCATCAGCCCAGCTACCTGAGATGGTGACAACCATACGCAAATACACAAGATACTTCGTAAAATATGCGAAAAACAATAAGTGAGCCTATAAAATTTAAAGGTTGCCCTCGATTACTCTAAGATCAGATACTAACTTGGTGACAGTGGGACCACCTCAAAACTATCTACTTTGGAACAAAAAAGAATTTTGAAAATCCGTCGACAATTGGCGGAGTATTCGATGAACAAACATACAAAAAAAAAAAACATACAAACAGCCGAACATAGTACCTCCTCCTTTTTGTGAAGTCGGTAAAAAATACTTGCATACGAAATTGTTCCAAAAGGAGCATGATCGCATTTGCGAAAACTAACGCGGTTGAGTACCTACGTATTTGAGCGAGTAGCCGTATAAGATACTTAATAGTCTTGCAAGTATTTTGAGTCGGTACCCGGTGTGCGTACTTGGAAGCAAATACCTGCAGCCTAATTGCGGAACGCCAAATCGTCAAATGATTCTGATCAGTTGGCTTCATTTCTATCACAATTGGCTTCATTTTACGATTTTCGAATTGCGAAACTCTAGTTTATTATGAAACCAATTATGAACGTTAAAGAATGAACGAAATGTCAAGAAAAAGTGGGCAAACGTCAATTTTTGGAATTGTGAAATTAAAATGACAAGGGACAATTGGCTTAAAACGTCAAATCGAAACCAACTGCAGTTGGTTTGAAACCGAAGGCGACCTTCTCGTCGGAATCATTTTCCGTTCTACATATTTTAGGATATAAACGCGTGATCTCCATAATTATTTCGAAAAAATGTAAGTGGTAGTCTTCCTGATAAATTGTGAATGTGTAAAACCTCAATGCATCAATATCAGTGGTATTTTAAAAATCGAGGCGGTGATGTGAATTTATTAAAATATTTGTAAAAGTTTTATTCTGTTACAAGTGCTTACAATCTAAATTAAAGATACATATTATGATATTTCAGAAACGATGTATATTGGTGGCATTTTAACGAAAGACAAATTCGTACCTCGTAGGTATCATAACAAACGTTAACTTATGCCAGAAGCTTAGCAACAGAGTCTGGCTTTTACTTCATTGGAAAGGCAATAAGTAAAGAGGAAGAACAAAAAGCACACTTTGAAGCAATATACGTAAATCAATGGGTTATGTACCTAAGGACTACGACGAACACACACGCCATCATATACATAGACCTACTCATATCCACATCATTGTCTGTTCAAGGTAATGTCAGTACCTATTTTCTTGTTACGTGTTGAACATTGAATGTGCCCATCATAGATATAACCACCTAAATATTGTATCTTATATGTTGTGTGCTATGCACAGCAACAATCTATCTGTATAGGTATTGATAGCAAAGTAAATTGGAAGTCACTTAAAGAGCAAGTTTTCAAAGAGCTCTCATGCTCTTTACAGATTAAGGAATTTTTGCATTGAAGTGTTTAAGGGGAGAGGCCTTTTACTTTGTGGATGGTTGTAATATTATAGTGAGGATTTACATAAATTCTTTTTTTTTATCTTTCAGTTGTCAGGCTCAACCACATTATTCAAGAAAAAATTACTTTCTCTGACAGCAAGCATTAGAAAGCAATATATAAATTATCCATGATGACTTTTACGAGAAGACTTCAGATGCCAAATTCCACCAATCCCATACAACATATTTGTTCCAATTTATTCTTACCGCATGTCCAAATATTTCATGTTAAATGTGAATAAATACTATTGTCAGTTAAGGTTGTAATAATATTTAAATAAAACCAGTTTTTTTTGTTTACTATATTTTATGTCTTTCTATTTACCTATACCCAATGAATGACAGTTAATTTAGCTAAACACCACTATTTTCTAATTAGTATCACTATAATAATCACCTGTCTTTATTAAAAAAAAAGGTTTAGTGTTCTATTCTTACATTTTTCATAACAAGTTATTTTTATTTGTACCTTTACAGTTCACAATTAAAACACTAGATAGATAATATGTTTATATCTTTGTCATGCAAGACTGAAGATTCAAGTTTTCTAAAATACAACGATTAGCTTTTATTAACAATCTTGAGTTTGTACTTGAGAAGCTTAAAAACTGAAGTAGTTGCTGAGTAGCAGTAGCAGTGGCGACCAGTAATGGGCGTCAATCATGCTGCCTTCATGTCTTCATAGGTGAAACACCCCGAGAATTCTCCTGCAGTGTTAAAATGAATCATATTATTCTCTACTCAAATAAAGTAGGTAGGTACTTAAACTATGTTATGTAGAAAACTAGGCATATTTTATTTATTTATTTATATATATAACATGAAATAAACACATCAAACACTACAAAATATACAATGGGCGGCCTTATCGCTTTCTGCGATCTCTTCCAGGCAACCTTGGAATGGACAGTGATTTCGCTGAACATAAAATGGGGCTGTCATTGTTGCAAATATTATATATACAATACACTAAAATAGATACACAGATAAATACATATCCAAAATTATAGATACTTAAATAAATACATACTAATTAATTATAAGCACCGAAAATAAAAGAAGACAGTAGATGATTGCAGTTAGGACAAAATCACAACGACAAGCAGTGTTCCTTTACAAGTCTTTTGAACATGTGTAACGACTGCGCGCATTTTATTTCAACATCATCATCAGCCCATGGCTGAACAAAAGCCATAGGCCTTGTCATGCTGTGCAGTGTTTAATTTCTTCTTTGTTTAGGGCCAGTATTTCAATCTCCAAACATTTTTATTTAACATAACACTTTTGAATGGTAAACATTAGTTAGGTATACATAAAATATAACATAGTAATTATGATATATTTATCATCAATAATTATTACCTATGTGAGTTGCTGCTTGATTCTTAACTGTGTCAAAAAGCTTACCTTTAATTATTAATATGGCAGATAGGTTTTCCATTCTTTGTAAGAAAATCCATTATATGTCAACTAGATTGATGTTAGTAGGGCAGTGTTTCATTCTTGTATTTTCAGCTCTTAGCACCATCTGCAAAAATATTATGATTAATGTTTTGTACTTAGTTGTTATTTGATTAATGGTTATTATAATTTGTTTCAATAACTACTTATGTACAAACATATTGATTAATAATTTCAGTTGTTAGAATGGAGGTTAACAGACATACTATGATAATTATTTTAACCACAACAAATAGCTAACCAAGCTCCGCCCCTAAGACGACCCACTGACCAAGCTAAGCTAAATAAGTTGCTTATATATTATATACAAAAAAGGAATGATTGTCAGTATGTGTATGATACAAACAACGTTTGACATTCAAAAGTGCCTTTTGACTTTGACAACATTTTCCTAAATATATTGGGTTACTTACCTACTTGTGATGAAGATATTGGCTTTTCGCTATTGAGCAAAACAGCCTAATAATAATTCTTAGTGCAGCCAGTGATTGCTCCCATAGAGTGAGAAAGTAAGGACACTTTGTCCCAGTTGAAGTGCTCTTTTATTTACAAAATCATCCTCACCCTCAGTCAGTCCCATTTGTTGGAAGTCATAACTGAAAATTAAAAACATATTGAAATCTTATGGTTTAAGCTTTATTTTTAATTCTCAAAGATCGGTCAGTGGGTCGTCTTAGATCGTGTATTAAGTTGTTATAACTATTATGTGTAG
Source organism: Amphipoea lucens (assembly GCA_947508005.1). NCBI lineage: Eukaryota > Metazoa > Arthropoda > Insecta > Lepidoptera > Noctuidae > Amphipoea > Amphipoea lucens. The sequence goes on from OX382358.1 coordinate 12,491,048, forward strand.
GTACGTGGAGAAGTTATCATTTACTATTGAGTATTCAAAAGCTAATATAGGTCGATGTTTGATGATCATCGGTATCAAAGTACACGAGCCACAATAATCTAATGAGATACGAACAACTTTTTCGTAAATATATTGGGTTACTTCTGTGGTTACTTACTTGTAGGATTATATTGACTTAGGTACTTTTCGCTATCGAGCAAAACAGCCTAAGTTTTGGTGCAGCCAGCGAAAACCTCCGATTGTCCTCTTTCAGAGAACTTGACAAACGTATTACTTCTACAATAAACCGCGAGAAAAATTTTCCGAAACTATTTAACATAGGCCCATGTTTCTGTATGAGAATAATACCTAAATATAATTTTGTATGTTAAAAAACAACTATTAATTTAAACAACATTCAAAATAAAACCAAACAAAGAATATTATGGTTTAAAAGTTTCCTATTTTCATAATAACTTTTACTCATTGTCAGTGTTGCCAACTTTTCTCCCGAGTCCACTAGAAGTCGCAATTTTTTTTTATTATTTTTATTCTTATTACCGATGTTCGATCGTCCATTTTAAGATTTGAGAATGAACACATAAGTTATTCACGGTATTTTTTTAGCATCATCCTACTACAATAATATCATAAAATAGTTTACTCAAGATGTTAGTGAAGATGTTATGTTTGTTAGATGTTGGTTTTTTTATCCCGGAAGTATGTTGCCGTGTGATTTTTTTCGAAATTACTTTGTTTTTCGATCTCCATGCAAATCAGCGTTCAAATCCATAGTGGTTTCCGCATTTGAAAGAAATAAATCGTAGGTAAAACGTCAGTAGTTTTATGATTTATTTCTCACTTTCACAGGGTTTCAATAAAAAAGGCTGAAATGATAATGATGAAATAAAACATAAAACATGCCATTATCGTGTTATTATAACATTTTCTGCGCTTAAGTAGTTTATTGTATTGTTTTCTACAAATTGAATTAGTTTAGCACTCTAACCCACCAGTCACTAAAAGCAAAATATTGTCCGCCAGCACCCCACCCCGTGTCCAAACCCCCAGGTTTAGTGGAAATCCCACTAAGTTGACAACACTGCGTTTTTACGATTTTATCGTTGGCCACAGATAACTAAAACGTGAAAAATAAAACGTTTCCTTGCGTATTTCAATTATGGTAGTTTTTGGTAGAAAGTGTATTATAAATTGGTTTTTCATTTTTCGGCTATCATTGTACATTTTTATTTATAAGCAGTAGTAGACCATCAGTTGTAATCAAAACAAAATTTAATTATAGCAAAAATATTCAGAAGCAATAAGTTCATCTATGATGAAACGAAACGCGTTCACGAAACAAATTCTGCCCAAAAAAGAGTACGTCACTAACCAATTCTGCTTAGTTTGAATCAGATAAAGTCTCACAATTCCGAATATTGAAGCCGATTACAACTGGAGTTGGCTTCAGTTCGGAGTTGCATTCAGAATCAAAATAAGTTTCGCAATTAGGCTGCCGGGTTTTTACACCAGGTATTTCCAGCTATTTTTTACGTACCTTCCCTACTCGCGATCACACGTTTTCGTAACGCATTCGCCAGTTTACTCCCCAAGTCAAGCGCGCCTAAAGAAGTTTCACTTCAAAAATGAGCTGTTTCATACATTTTGGCCGAGTAGGTATTGAACTTTTGTATGAAACAGCTGATTTTTTTTTCGTGATTTCGGAGTTGGTCCCATAGTGAAAGTTGTTCAGTTCGATGGTATAAAGCACCTCTTAAAGTTTTTAAGGTTAATTTTTTTACACTTTGTATACCGGCTAGCTGCCTCGTTGCGGTCTAGTGGTCCCAAATGCGACTGCTGAGAATGAAGTCCTAGGTTTGATTCCCGGGTTGGACAAAGTATTAGGTATTGCGTTTTTCCATCTGGAATATCTCAGTAACTAGCCGGAGTCTGTTTGTGTCATTGAAAGACTCGTCCGTCACCTATTACATGGAACTTCATAACTGGCGAAATGAGAGTACTTATACATTACATAGGTACACTTCTGCACTGCAGAAGTGTCGACGGACGCTTAATATTATAAATGCGAAGGTGTCTGCTGTTACCTCTTCAAGCTTAAACCGCTGAACCGATTTAAATGAAATTTGGTATAGAGATACTTAGTTTGAGTCCCGGGAAAGGACATAGGATAAGAAACCGCGGGGCGCAGCTAGTAGTGTATAATTTACAGGTCCATCAAAGCAGTAACGACGAGCGCGTTGCGGGCACACTGAGTGACTACGTAACCGGTGTGGTGGGCATCGACCTCGTGTTCCTCCTCAAGCCGTACCACGAAATGTTCCCTAACTTCACGGACACTAGCAAACTCCGTGCGTATTTTATTTATCCTCTTGAAAGAAAGCAAGCTCGTGGCTAAGTAACAACAACCGCACAGGTCGATCGATCAGGTTAAGCTACGCTTACCGCGGTCGATCCGTAGAAGGGAGACCATCTTTACATATCGAGGCCGTTTGTCCCGGCAGTCATTCTTGGACCTTTGACAGTCGTTACGGGATGTCAGAAGCCCGAAAGTCTAACAACTAATCTTACCAAAGGGTATCGTGTTACCCAGTAACTGGGTTGTGGGAGCAGTCGCTCCATGTAAAATACTGGTATTCAGCTGCATCCGGTTAGACAGGAAGTCGACCCCAACATAGTTGGGAAAAGGCTAGGCAGATTGATAGTATAAATAATTTAGATTCATTTTGTTAATGAACTTCGAAGGCTGTGAACCCCACTGACGTATAGTGAACCCCCGGATTCTAAGTTTGTTGAAGCTATTCTGTTGTCAATCTCATGTCATGTATTTGATTGGCTATTGTTCTGTTGGTCAGCCAATCAGAGCAGGTACACTGCTACAAGGATCTGCTGGCGCTCGAATGATATTTACAGGGGGATGTTGTTGGTAAACATTTGAGGACTTTTACGAAATTGTATTAAAAAAGACAAGACGGCGGCGTTAGTTCCAATTTTGGTCACGCGCCACGGTATCCTTGTAGCACTATAACATTAGTTTGACAGTCGGTTATTTATTTTTTTGGAAACCGCGTATCATGACCTAAGGGCCAAAGCACACACCCTACTTTTAGCATCGGCGATCGGCGATTTTGCAGCTGTATCGATGCTGCATCGCGTTTTGGCGACTCTCTGCGTTCGGACGCTGTATCGGAATCGCGCGTTTCAGCGACTGCTCCCATGCTGGCGCAGATGCCAAATCGCTGCGACCGGCATCCAAATGTGTACGGAGGGTAGCGAGCCGCTGTGTCGAGCTTCCGAAAAGCGACTGAATTGCCGCGTTTGGCGTTTTAAGTGTGCGGTGTGGAATGCTTGGTCGCTGCGTGGAATGCTTGGTCGCTGCATTTAGCTTCTAAAAAGCAGCTAAATCGCCGATGCTAAAAGTAGCGTGTGTGCTTTGGCCCTAAGTAAATGAAATCTTTTACCTACGAATAAGTAATAAGTCAGTCCGTTCAGTTATTTTACCTCAGACAGCAGCAACCCAACAACAACCGTAGGGTAGCGAGAATAAAAATCACTGTGATTTTAACAGACTCGTCAGTGGCAGCCACCTAAAAGCAACCTTATTGTAACAAAAACAAATTCACAGTGACACAAAATCAGAGGTAAAAAAAACTGTGAATGGGCAGTAGTTTCAAGTTTAATTATGTTTGTTTTTCAATTGCCAGGTCTGTACGTAACGAAGTCTGTGACAACGATACTGAGCGTGGTGCGCGGCTGGCGAAGCAGTACAAAACAAAACACGCTTTCTTTCTTCGGAAGAGATGTAGAGTTCTGAGTAAAAGATGTTGACTCAATAAATTATTTTGAATAAGCAGACTTTTTAACTTTTTATAATATCTGGTCAGGCGTTTCCAGGATATATAAAAAAAAAAACAAATAAGATATCTTTTTTTTCAACGTTTAATAGTACTTTGGGCTTCAAAAATAAATAACAGAGTTACATATTTCTATATGAGCAATGTACACTATTTACAAAGTTAAATCTAATATCAACTCCTTTTTCGTAGTGATGTAACAGTAGCATTTTTCAACACTGAGTCGATGTCCCAGTTCTTCGATAATATACTAAGGGTATTCGATAGTGATGTTTGTTTGACACTATTTGCATTGAGATCAGTTATATGGAATAAACTTAAGTCCAACGCAAGTGTGTGTAAGTGTTGCAGTCTTTTAAATAAGGCTTCTTTGAGCTCTCTGTCTTCAATCTGTCGCCAGTATTTAAGGTTTCTGCCGATGACCGATGTCACGTGTTCTTTTATGTCTTTTAAACATGTCGTTTTTTCGGTGTGACCCTGTGAGAGAAAAATATTATTATTAAAGACGATTAAAAACAATTATTCTGCATTACTTCGGATGCTCTAAGCCATTGCAATTCATTTGCCTAGCCTTTTCCCAAATATGCTGGGGTCGGTTTCCAGTCTTAACCGGATGCAGCTGAATACCGGTATTTTACATGTAGCGACTGCCTATCTGACCTCCACATCCCAGTAACTGGGTGATACGATACCCATTTGTAAGACTGGTTGCCAGACTTTCGGGCTGCTGACGACCCGTAACGACTGTCAAAGATTCACGAATGACAACCGGGACCAACGGCTTAACGTGCTTTCCGAGGCACGGGGGGGTCTTGGTATATTAAGATGGTCACCCATCTACGGACCAACCACGGCAAGCGTAGCTTAACCTGATCGATGTACCCGTGCAGCTATTATTACTTAGCCTAAGTCCCTCCAGAACTCCATCACAATTAAGAAGTGAAAACTTATAGACGCACTTTGCGTTCTTTCCAGGGCCGGATTAACCATTAGGCAGAGTAGGCAACTGCCTTGGGGCCCCGCATCGGCTAAGGGCCTCGCACCCTCACAAAAGTAATTGAAAATGTTTCATACAGTGAAAATCTAATCAATGACAATAGGTATTATTCCTTTTTTTCGACGCCTTCTGTCAGTTTATGAAATATTTCATACTTACAGAACAGAACCATCAAGTATCGAGTAGTATAACTAATAACTTGGATCATTTTCGATAATGGCGATTGAAAATGATGTACCTATTAGAAAAGGTCAACTCTATTTTGTATCCAAAAAAGTTAGAAAAGTTAATGTTTAAACTTAGTGTACTTGACAAAACTATTTTCTTTCGTTTATTCTTTTTTATCGCATTTAACAAAAATAAAATTAAAACACCCGCGTCTTATTCTTCTTTCCTGCTCCATCATGAGACCGTGAGACGGTCTTATCTCATATACATTCCTAATAAGACCTGGATCATCACTTATCTGTAACTTATTCATTAAGACCATTTCGATGAGCCCAAATAACCTTTTACTGTAAGTTCCTGAGGAGTTAAGCATCAGTCCGGTGATGCTGCCGATTCTACTACTCACATTCCTTCATCAACTTCAAAAAACCGGCCAAGTGCGAGTCGGACTCGCCCATGAAGGGTTCCGTAGCAGCAAGTAACATAATATAAAAGTTCTTGTAGTTCGTTGTAACTTTGTGAAAGGTAAATTGCGGTTTTCGATTTATGACGTATTAAAAAAAAACTACTTACTAGATCTCGTTCAAACCAATTTTCGGTGGAAGTTTACATGGTAATGTACATTATATATATTTTTTTATTTTTATCATTCTCTTATTTTAGAAGTTAGAGGGGGGGGGACACACATTTTACCACTTTGGAAGTGTCTCTCGCGCAAACTATTCAGTTCAGAAAAAAATGATATTAGAAACCTCAATATCATTTTTGAAGACCTATCCATAGATACCCCACACGTACAGGTTTGATGAAAAAAAATTTTTGGAGTTTCAGTTGTAAGTATGGGGAACCCCAAAATTTATTGTTTTTTTTCTATTTTTGTGTGAAAATCTTACTGCGGTTCACAGAATACATCTACTTACCAAGTTTCAACAGTATAGTTCTTATAGTTTCGGAAAAAAGTGGCTGTGACATACGGACGGACGGACAGACAGACAGACAGACATGACGAATCCATAAGGGTTCCGTTTTTTGCCATTTGGCTACGGAACCCTAAAAAGCTGGTGATCTTCAAACGGCTGAAAAGGGGCACCGAGAATTGCATTGCCTAAGGGCCCCGATATGGTTAATCCGGCCCTGGTTCTTTCTAAACAGTGAGTGAAACTGAACGGCTCCAGCAGGTCGATGATGCTGAATCACGTTACATACTCGGCTCCGACCGTAAGTTTTCACTTCTAGCGCGTGGTCACACACCCTCTTTGTAAATTATAACTTTTACGCCTTATTGTTTCTTGGGAAATATGATATTTGCTACAAAGCGTGTCACGCCCAATACGACTGATACTGTTAGTATACAAGGCGTGTACCTGCACAGCTACGCACAGCGCCAGGCGCACGCGCATGTGTTGCGGCGCGGTCAGCGAGCGCAGCGCCAGTGCCACCGCACCTGCTGACGTCACGCGCTCCTCGCCCGGGTACGACTGGCTGTCAGCCTCACCTCGCCTGTTAAAAATAAAATAATTAATTTATATTCTTTACGAAAGTGTTGCCACAGTCAGTTGTGGGTAGTGATAGTAAATTCTCGAGAATATTCTCCTAGCGAAAACTTTGCTGTTAAGTTCTCGGAAATATTCTTTTGAAAGAGAATTTATAAATTGTATCGATCTATTTTTACAGTAATAGTTCTGAGTGCATCTAAACGTTTTACAAAGTTACCGTCAAAATAATATACTCCACAACCAGTAAATTCTTCTGAGCGATAACTTTCTCGAGAATAATTCAAAAGAAAATTCTCGTAAGTTCTCTTAAAATTCTCAAAATTTCGTATGTATCAAATGGTAGTTTTAGTCGCAAGTTTGTGAGAATTTGAGGTTCCTCGAATTTTTACCTCAGATATGAGTCGAGGATTTTCGTAACCTGTCCAGCGTTTCTATTAGCGGGCGCGCTGATTTAAATTACACCGGGGGACCGACCGGGGGACCCCTGTCAAGAACGAAGTTCCGTAGAGACAGAGAGAGTCGTATGGACCATGGGCATAACACTTTTTCCTTAAGTGGCGAGATCTACCGCCGCGCCGCCGTGCCGCGTTAAGAAACGTCGTTCCAAAAACAATCCATCCTTATCGAACCCATAATAAGCATATTGCATGCTGCTTTAATCAATGTCAAAGTAGCTTTCGGTACCTTGAGTTTGGTTCACTCTAGAATCAATGATGATTATTTCAATTTATAGCAAGTCTTTACTGTCAATGTTGTGACATTTAAAACTTAATAAAAGCATGTGATAGGCGGAGTCGACGTGGAGTGTAAGAAATGACTTAAAATATGGGTGTATGTCTCGTGTTGTGACTGCTACGAACGGTTTCACGACGAGACTAGTCACCTGTGTGCTGGGAACACCAGCAGCGTGGGGTAGTGATGCACGGTATAGTGCCAGGGCAGGTCGTGCCGCAGCGCGTCCAGCCGCGCCACGCGCATGCGCAGGCCGCAAGCCCACAGCAGGCGTCGCGCCGCGCACAGCGCGCGGGTCGTCACAGCGCTGCAAGCACCCCCGCATACCGCTACTAGCGTCATCTGTGGCAATATACTAACTCGTGAACATCATCCATACTAAAAATTATAAATGCGAAAGTAACTCTGTCTGTCTGTTACCGTTTCAAGCCTTAACCACGGAACGGATTGTTATGAAAACGATAAAACCTGGGTCATATAAACTTTTCTTTCTTTCTTTCTATGAACTCAAACTCAAAACATTTAAATTAAACCATTTTAAGTTGTCATGAATTCGGTCAGTCAGAAAGATGACGCTAGTTGCCCATTGCAAAAGCGTAGTAGGTTCCTATAAAGAAGAACGGGCAAGATCCATGGACACATCAAAATATTGCAATCAAAATTTCAGACAGGTAACCCGAAATCTGGAGAACGTTTAAGAATAGGCTACGTCGTTTCATCCTAATATTTTGCATTAAAAAATTATAAAATACACACGCAGACGCGGGCAAGACCTATTAGTTTCATACTTTTATCGACAGACAAATATTAATAACTAGCTGACCCGGCAAACTTCGTATCGCCTCAGAATAAAAAAAACCGACCCATACAAAATGTATGAGAAAATCTTTTCTTTCTTCTTTGTGCATGTTCCCCATGTTTTAACAGTTATTCTGCTATTCGGGGCGGAGACAAATCCAACAAACCAAAGATCATAAAAATTGATCCCGTGGTTCTTGACTTATAAATGGTGTAACTAACCCGACTTTCTTTTATATAAATTAGAGCCAGTCAAAAAGGGTGATTTGCCTGTTTTCCCGGAAACCGGATCGTCTACAGGTTTGCGAGTCTCAAGTCGTTGCATGCTTCAACCTAGCTGCAGAGTATTCCTGTACGAGTCCCGCGCGACGTTGGCTGCTGAACTTCGTGACCTTCGCCTGTGTCCAGGAAACTACAATCGAATATCTTTTTTTCCTTTTAAGACTGAAGCTCACTGACCTTTTTATCTCAGGACAACTAAGCTAATGTTTTTTATAATAAATCATTTTTTAAATTTGTGCTTATTAGTAAAAAGTGAAAAACCCGATTGCAATCAGGTTCAATTCATGAAATTAGTTATAAAATTTTATCCTAAAAAATATCCTGAATTTGATGCTCTCCTATTTCCTCGTTTTTTCCTAATATTTTTACAGTATTTAGTAGTAATTATTGCGTAATTGTCATATAACTAACCACCGTGTTATATATTTACACTTTTTTATACAATCATGTTATATTTGAAATTTGATTTACCAAAAATTATACGATTGATCATCAATGTACTGATTCTTTATATTTTCGCTACAATGGTGTAGCGAATGTAGATTTATGTGAATTAAAATATTTTGAATTGAATCATTTTCTTATCATCGAGCCCGCTGAGGATACCCGAGAAGCTGTTTAATGTCCGAGTCAACGTCAATGCTTGTATTTTGCACTTTATGACACTGATAATAAGGTGTATTATTCAATGTAATCAGAAAATCATTTAGTGAGCCCGCTCTCGGTCTACGCCGAGCCTTGGTAGATGCTTAGGTGTAGCGCCAACGGATATTACTAGCCCAGTACGTTCAGTACTGTATCAGGGTACAGGCATCCTTAATGCAAACAGTGGCCAAACTAATGACGCAATCCATACTAACCATACTTACTATAATATATTATTATAAATGCGAAAGTAACTCTTCTCTATCTGTGACACACAGATATACTGTGACCTGGGTTAGGATGTAGGATACTTTTCTACCGGTAGTAAATTCAAGTGGCATAATCTCCGACCTCCACGCGGGCGAAGCCGTGGGCAAAAACTAGTATGTCATAAAATTATTCTATGTATTTATACTTACGGTGCCCGGTGTCTTCACCATTCTTCTAAAACTCCTCGAAGTAAGATCTTCAATATACACAGACTTGTTGTTGATGCCCATCTGATCGGAAGCGCCATCGGAGCCGAAATAGTGCGTATGCGCCGTCTCGTACACGTGCGACCGTAGCGAACGCTTTAGATCTTTGTTTGTAAAGTTCGCTATAAACTCCCTTACTGACTTCGCGTTGTAGTCCCCTGATAAAAGGTACTGGCTTTCGTGCTGCGGAAATGTTAAAAATTATTTTTAAAAAACTTGAGCTAACTAATTTTCCGCAAAAAAATCAAAAATACTTTATCGGTAACAACAATAGGAACATGACAGTGGTAGATATAAGATTGTATTGTAAAAAATATATTTTCTCTAGTGTCATAAGTCCACGTTTGCACAGACGTAAAAATATCGCGGCGGGATTTTATCGCGCACTGGATTTTCAACCCAACAGAGCGCGTCCCAGCGCGTCAAAAAAACACACTGATGGATTTTCAACTCCCGGCGCTAAGCAGTGCCACACCGCGGACACTCCATAAAACGCTCCCAAAATAATAAATTACTACTACATAATCAAATGACGTTTGTACACGTGCAAATGTGTGCGTGAACTCTAGTAGGGTTGGCTGTGGTGCGTAGCGTAAAAAATGACGCGGGAAGCGATTTGCGTCCGTCGGGCGAATCAAACAACGGCGGCGCTGCCCGAGCCCAACCGTGTGCATTATTATGAAGTGACCTTGTAGTTCAATTGTTTATTTATATAGTCGGGTTCGTAATGAAATAAAAACATTGAAATATTTTCGTTTAAATGACTTATCTCTAAATAATCGGTTATTAAATCGCATGGTATTAAAAATACGAAATCTTACAAACAATTTATGTAAATACAAATTCGGAAAAGTATCACAATATCCAACCATCGTGATTAAAACTCAAATAAAACTTTTAAATCACAAAATGGTGTGTTCGTGTCAGCAGTACAGCCAGCGCTGCGGTTCTTAGGCCCGAATTCCTCTGTCGCTGATGTCGGTCGCTGATGTCGGTCGCGCGTACGAATATACGTTGTGTTCTATGAAGCACCACACTGCGACGCTGACATCAGCGGCGCGCGAGTTCGCTACGCGACTGACGGTACGCGACCGACGTCAGCGACAGAGGAATCCGGGCCTTACTAATACGAGCGCCCTTGCTAAAGAGCCGGCGACGAATACCTCGAAGTGCGGGGTGAGGTCTGCTATCTGATAATTATAAGCGCGGGGAAGGGAGTGTCCCTTCTGTACGTAGTACTATTAAGTATTCTGTGGCAGTGCATTGAAAATCCAGAGCACGAAAAAACGCGCCCGTGTGAATCTTGACTTATGCAGGGAGAAAACAGATACATTTTCATGGAATGAAAGTTGATCGCATTTCCCCTTAATTATTTTGACAAAAAAATAATACGTGTGTACCTTACTATCCAATATAACGACAGCCGTCATGTCCTTCTTATTAGTAATATCAATTCCGAGTGATTCAGCGAAGTGATGGTTCCTTTTGCTATCGACTGCAATCATATGTAAACTAAAGTTGCTTTCACACGACAACCCCTCAATATGCGTTACATTTGTACGTCGCTCGTCGATATTCGGCTGACCCGAAGGATAGATCGGAGATCCCCACTCCTGCGCAAACCGATAAACCTTACAAAAGTGTTTGACACTGTCTTGTAAAAGATTCTCTGGTGATAACGGGTCGTCCTCAAATGGCAGCATTGTGGTTTCTATTCTGAAATGAAACAATATATCATGAGGACTACATAATGTTATGTAGTTTTAATTTTATTGTTAAATAATTTAACAGGTATATATCATTTTCTTTCTTTTTGGTACTAAAATTTTGTTTATCTCTCAAATATATTGCAAGCTATAGTTACGTACCATTTAGAAGCATTTTTTAATTTATAAATGTGAGTACATATGTTTACTATGTTATTATGATGTATGTTGACTTGAAAGAGCACGGCAGTTGAGAGGATGTGATGGTGGTGCGTGTGTTAGATCATTTGATTCCCTACGAAATTTTTGAGCTGGATGGTGTTAAATGTGTTAATCCACGCGTCAAAATCGTGAACGTGTGCCGTCAAATGCTAAGATTCTATTCATATTATAAACAGTAAGTAATATGTTTTGAAACAACGAAACGTGGATGGGGCCGAAAGGTTCTGGAGTGGCGACCGTGTACCAGAAGACGTAGCGTTGGAAGGCCCCCCACAAGGTGGACCGATGACCTGGTAAAGGCTGCAGGAATTCGCTGGGTGCAAGAAGCAAAGAACCGGTCAAAGTGGCGGTGCTTGGGGGAGGCCTATGTCCAGCAGTGGACGTCTTTCGGCTGAAATGGTAATAATGAAGAAACCACGAAATATTACTCAAGTTCTACTTACTCTTCTATCTCGGGAGTTACGTCATGCTCATGACTGAAGCTCTCCTCAAATGACTGGCATTGTTCGTAGTGTTCATAAAAACTCCTTTCGGCCGGCAGAACCTTCGCACCGCATTCTTGCAACCAATCCAACGACGCAAGCAACTGAGAACTCTCCTCTAAGCTTTCAACAGCCTTCGAAATAGCAAAACCTCTTTTCAAAAGAAAATTGAAAACTCCATTCTTATTATTTTTCTGCGTAGTATTATACCATGGGTATTTATTGTTTTGTGACTCTACTCCTTTTCTGTAAACACGACTATGTTTTCTAATAGGTTTCTTGAATTTGAACTCGTTGCAGAATTTTGTGTAGTTCTTTTGCTGATAAAGGAGCCTCTGCACTTGTTGCAATTTTACTAATTCTGATGTCCATTGGCTGCTGTCCTTGTTCTTACAGTTGTAGTATTCCATTGCTACTTCACGTAACTGGAAGAAATAGTATGAGCTGGTCAATAGATGCTGGAAGGATACGGTACGATCAACGGCACCTCAGTACGAACATTGAATACGAAAACTACCCTTACCGCAACGAAATAAAGGCGCATTCAATGTCAAAATGTTACCATGGACTTGTGGTTGACTGTGCTGCATATTTAAATGACTTACTTAAATAAACTTCGAAGTTCAAAATACCGGTGTACTGTATTCAATGTTCATTATCGCAAAGTACGGAACTTCGAAAGTTTGCTATAACGAATTATTTCATTGAGAATGTTCATTATCGCGATGTACGGAACTTCGGAAGCTTGCCGTGACGAATTACTCAACGTCGAATGTTTATCATCGAGATACTGAGAAAGTATTTCGCTTTTATGTATATCCGATATGCAAGGATAACTAAATTAAAAGGAGAATGGGTAAGTCCAACTCAGATACAAAGTTAATAATAGCATTATGAACGATGTCTGCATTTTATGCCCTCTAGGGAGTAGTTTAATTATTCCTAGGAAAGCATGAAACTTCTTTACGCACGCTTGACTTGGGGAGTAAGCTGGCGAACGCGTGACGTAAGCGTTACGAAAAGTGTGATCTAGGGAAGGTACGAATTTACGCGACCATGTTTTTACACCAGGTATTTGCTTCCAAGTACACACACCAGGTACCGATCAAAATACTTGGAAGTTGAAATGTTTGCTATAACGAATTACTTCATTGAGAATGTTCATCTTCGCGTTGTACGGAACTTCGGAAGCTTGCCATGACGAATTACTCAACGTCAAATGTTCATCATCGAGATACTGAGAGAGTATTTCGCTTTTATGTATATCCGATATGTAAGGATCATATCATCATAATCATATCATAATCAGCCTATAATGTTCCCACTGCTGGGACACAGGCCTCCTCTCAGTGAGAGGGAGTGGGCTGTAATCCACCACGCGGGCCCAGTGCGGGTTGGCAGATGTCGCATGTCTTCGAATTTTTGGTTCTAGGACATTCCTCACATGCAATTTTTTTTCTCCAAGTGAATTCAGACATGCTTTTCTAGGATTAATTAAACTACTCCCTGGAGGGCGTAAAATACAGACATCGTTCATAATGCTATTATTAACTTTGTATCTGAGTATGGACTTACCCACTTTCCTTTTAATTTAGTTATCCTTACATATCGGATATACATAAAAGCGAAATACTCTCTCAGTATCTCGATGATGAACATTCGACGTTGAGTAATTCGTCACGGCAAGCTTCCGAAGTTCCGTACATCGCGATGATGAACATTCTCAATGAAGTAATTCGTTATAGCAAACTTTCGAAGTTCCGTACATCGTGATGATGAACATTCTCAGTGAAGTAATTCGTTATAGCAAACTTTCGAAGTTCCGTACATCGTGATGATGAACATTCTCAGTGAAGTAATTCGTTATAGCAAACTTTCGAAGTTCCGAACTTCGCGATGATGAACATTTTGAATACCGTTCATCAGTATTTTGAACTTCGAAGTTCAGTATAACAGTCTCTTGTTTGACATTGTTCTGTACAATGTCATGCGCCACGTCGTTTGTGCACAAGTGCGTCGCGAATTGCCTCTGCGGAGCCATTGTTGTTGTTCTTTGTTTATTTGTTTTTATAAGTGGACTAAGAATAACAGGTTTTTATTCTTTATTATTTAATTTTTTATTTTTAGTCGTATCACTTAATGAGTCGCGTGAAGGTTAAAAAAATACTCAGACTAGCTACATAATATTATTATGGCATTCCCATTTCATCCATGGCATATTACAAAAACTAGATTCGCTTATCTAAAAACTCACCAAAGCGTACGATGGCAGTTGTTCATATAAAGGATTGAGTGGCGTGAAGAGTATTAATATAGGATTCCCGTCGACATATCTTTCGAAGTTGAATGCTTTTCGCCACAGTGGCATTATCCTCGCCACTGGCGAGGAGAAGTTGTCCAACACCCAATGTATTAGCGAGGAATGGTTCCAAGCTTGAAGGTCACCATCTCTCGAAATGTATTCCTGTTAAAATTTGAATAATAATAATGTTATCCAAGGCTTTGGAAATTTAAACACATTTATTTCCTGCAGCATATTATGATTATGCTTACAAGGAAAATAGGACGTAAAAATAATGCTACCTACTTTTAATTGAACAATAATTAAGGTAAATGACAAAGCTGCCCATGTCGCTACGTACCTACTGGTCGGAAAAAAAAATGTAAATTGAGAAGAAGAATAACAAGACTTGAACGAGACTATAAAATTAAGCAATTAGTTAAAAATCTATACCAGTTCATACTAATAAATAATTAATAAAGCTGAAGAGTTAGATGACGGATAGACGATGTCCTAAGTTAGGAAATACAATACTTTTTATTCCGGTAATACGTTCCCGTGGGATATTTTCCGATCTCCAAGCTAGTTGCTCATAAATCTACATTCGGCTTATGCTGTGCTCTTAGGCCGTTTACAACTTTACACGTTATGCCGCAGAGTAGCGTCACCGCCGCCGCCGCAGGCCGCAGCATCAGTTACTTACCCTTAGATTTGTATGAACCCCTACATACGGGACCGCGGTGGCGGCGGCGAGTTTTGATAAGACCTATCAAAACCCCGCGGCGCCATGTGCAAGGGTTCATACAGATCCAAGGGTGACTGATGCCCTTGGATTTGTATGAACACACTTGGATTTGTTTGCTGCAGCACGGCATAATGTGTAAACGGCCTTATGCTCGAAATTCATAATGTATCTCAAAAGAGAAAATTTGTGACAACAACGAACTAATAGCAGTTTCGCATAAAACTATTTGTTGAAAGCTGTCAAAAGAGAAAAGTTTAGTACAAGCCCTTTATATTAACAAAAGTTAAAGAATTATTACGTATCAACCTTGGTATCATTCCACAACATGAGGCGAGCGTTCGGCACGCTTTCGACGCCAAGCTCCGCAGCGAGCTCCTCTGACGTCACGGCCGCGAAACATATCTCTCCAAGAATATCCGCCTCTCTCGACTTCAACGCGACTGTGTACCAAGTGTTGTAATACTTTGAAGTGTCTGTGAGCGGTGTGTACCCAACTGCTACGGCCTGCAAATAATATGACGTCATCAGTGAGAAAAACAAGACAGTAAAACAATTAGTATTCGTGTGAGGCGACATTGTTATTGCTCGTTTTATAAATTGCCTATTTTCAATTTAGTAGGCTATCTTATCTTTTAGAGGCTAAGTTCTTTTATCTTTTTGGGCCCAAGTTCATTTCCGAGTGCTTTTGGGCTAAATGCAGCAATAAAACAGTTTTAAAAAATGCTGAAAATAAGTTATGTACCCACATCGCAACGCGAGAGTAAATTGACGAGATCCTCCGATGATGAGACTCTTCTTAAAGGCTTCATCATTATTTCTAAAAAGTTGACCATGCTGTGAGCATCTCGAGGACCTGGAAAGCACAAAATATGTGATATTATAACGCAACCTAACCTATTTATATTATTTGGATTTTATTTGAAAAGCTGACTACAAATGAAAAGACTGTTATCTAAAGGTCTGTCAAGTCCGTAGCCGACTGCAGACGACAGCATCAGCACGCGACACTACTGGTTTCTATGTAGTATTTCTACGAAATACGTGGCGGAGGACGTGTCGCTAGCTACGGAAGGTATTTCATAGAAATACGATACCAAACCAATACCAATTTAACATACCAAAGTCAGGCTGGATTCTGTTTGTTTAGGTTTCCCATGATTTATTCCTATAAAAATTAAATAACAGAAGCCTAAGCTCCAGATAACCTTTACTAATGATCTATTGTTGCATTGAAGTAGGTACGAAACTGAAACGATTTACCCACAGTCGTTTACTAGGGTCCATATTGGCTCAACTAAAGTTCTTTTCCCGAAATTGTTCTTCCTAACGATTTGTAATCCGAATGATCACTCTCCCTAAAATTTTTCATCCTAAAGTTTTCATTCATACTATTTGTAGTGCTACCGGCGATGTTCATAACACTCATGTTTCCGAAAATTGTAATCAATAATATCATTAATGTAAATATTTTAAACTCCTACTGTTTTTTATCATAACGCTTTTATCCCTAAACATAACTACCATAATATTTTTGGGAGTTTATACGGGTAAGTAATATATGATACTTATAATTACAAAACCTCTAATATTTACAAGATATAACAACTGAACCTATAATTTTATTTGATATAATGAGCAGTTAATATAATAAACGATTGATATAATTTTAATGTAACTAATTTCTATAAGAATAACAGACAATTAATATAAAATCAGAGCAGTGGTGGCCCAGTGAGCAGTGGTGGCCCAGTGGTATTGGCCGCGACATACGAGTTGTAGGTCGTAGGTTCGAACCCAGACAGGCGCTTTACTTTGTGTAAATTATTTCATCACCACTGCTCTCACAACGGTGAAGGAAAACATCGTGAGGAAACCGGCATGTACTAGAACCAAAAATTTAAAGACATGTGACATCTACCAACCCGCACTGGGCCCGCGTGGTGGATTACGGCCCACTCCCTCTCACAGAGAGGAGGCCTGTGTCCTAGCAGTGGGAACATTATAGGCTGATGATGAATATAAAATCGTTTGATATACCACTCAATAGACATAAAACCTATTTAGTCTAATATGATAAACACTTTTTTTTTCATCCTATGTCATCTTATGTCGACGGAGCCCCGCTTCGCGGGGCCCCTATTTCTGTGTAAAGGGTTTAAAGTAACCTAACCAAACCGGACCTCGGGGTGCCCTTCGCTCGTTATTGCATCCTATGTCGACGATCTAAACAAAAAAGATATGACTTTGAATAATAGTGTAAAAGATGGTTATGTTGAGAAAATATAGGAAAACAAATAAAAGTATAATAGATGTTTATTGCTACTGACATTATGAAGTTGAATGATTCGGAATTATGAACATTAGAGACAGAGTAGTTAGGAATTGTGATTGTTATGATGAAAAATGTTAGGAAGAACATTTTCGGATTTCCAATTATCGGAGTTGAAAATTTAGGTGAACTTTGGCGCACCCCGTTTACTATCGTATGTAATATTATCTTTAACCCATGAACGTTTCGCTGTCGCTCTTGCATCCTAAGTTCTATTTGACATGGGTCAATTGTTCTTTGGGTGAAAAGTTATTGGTCAAAGCTTTGGTTAAGCATTCACTGTCGTAGAGTTATGTTGGCGAAACGTTCATGGGTGAAAAGTTCTTTGGATGAAACGTTCATGGGTTAAAGATTATATTGACCAACGGTTCATGGGCCAAACGACTGTGGGTAAATTCAGTTTCAGTAGGTACCTATGTCAAGTAAGTGGCTATTGTGTTTACAACTGACAGGTTAATGTTGGTAACATTGATAATAATATGACTGAATATGACACTTGACTGATAGTAATCTTGATAATGTCACTAAAGTAAAGAATGTGCGCTTTAATAACTATTACTTATTGACAATATTATTCTATGTTAGCAGTCTGCATCTGTAATTTAAGCTTAACGCCAGCTATCACTGAAAACCAGTGCTGGGGCTCTGTCTCCCATAGGGTCTTAGTATTATGAGTGATGGGCCTTTTGTATGGATGTGAGGCATATTTTCCCCCAACTTGTTGAAGTGAAAACTTCTTTAGGCACATTTGGCCTTTTTTGAGATGGGAAAAAACCACTGAACTCGCGACACTGTTTTCGTTACCGTAACCGACACCAAATAAATATTTTGAAATATTTCCTGACAATTCAAAAAATAACACGAATTTGTTCAAGTTTTCACTTCTGTCGGCACTCCCGGAGTGCCACTTTTGTGCTTTGTTTGTGTTCTTTTTCTGCGTCATGTTTACCGCAAACAAACATACTTTCTTTTTTTTTAACATTATTATTTTTGCTTGATAATAATCATTATCATTTGATTTAATCCCAACAGTAAATTTTTAGATTATATCAAATGAAATATATTATACATACTTTATAATTAAATACCTACCATAGTACAGTATTCCTGTTGATATGGTTGTATAGGCCATTAAAATAGGCCACGATGATATTTTGTTATTGTGTAATCTACATTCACTTCCTGGATTCCAGCAATTTATTGCAGAAAACAGAACCTGAAACAACAGACCAAAATATATTGCAGAGGTTGTAACATGTACAACTATCTGTACACACCAGCAGGATAGATGGCCAAAAGTTAATAGGAATACAATCTATGTATTTGCTTTTTAAATCATTCTCTATCACTAGCAGATAAGTGTTACTTAAAAAGGATACCATAAATACTTTACACTTAGATAATGTTTACACAGGGCAATGTATAATAAATATCTGTTCCATGCAAAAAATGATCATGAATTTTTTGTTAGTATTAATAGGTGAGATAATAAAGATTAATTATACTCACGCGATCTTTAAGAATATAAGCAGCTTTCTCAAACTCTCCCCTTACATACTGAGATTCTGCATCCCAAGGTGCATAGTACATTACAAATGACACGTCCACACGATTGACACTAGCCAGCACATTGTTGAGTTGTCCTCGATACCAATCCTGAACTACTGAGTCTGATCTGAAGAATCTTGTGGCTTGTGGGTGTTTGGAAATCTTTGTTGGTCTGAAGCAACAGTTTTAAAATAATAATACTTTTCATTCTACTTGACAACATCATCATCAATCAATCTTTAAACAATTATTAGGATAACTCCTTTATTTACCATATGTATTATATTATTATATACCATACTTTAAAATTGGTGTGAACAGTTAACCTACACCATCATGTTATTAATTACGTATTTAAAAAATAATAAACTCTATATAAAAAAAAAGTTAAGTAAAGCTATACTAAAGTGTAGGTAATTACTATTACAAAATTAAACTAGTTGGTTACTTATTATGATCTGTATTAAATCGAGCTACAGAAAACCGCAAATGTTTGCAAGTTGGTAAATAAATAAACATGATACTTACGAGTTATGTAGGGCCCCGTACGTGGTCAGGGCCAGGGCCAAGCAGAATAACATCTCTTTGATTAACATGTTGAGTGTTAACTCCCTGTTGCTTTGTTGTGTTGCGACTGGAGTATTTTCAACCGAGTTTTGGGCATCGCTAGCAGCACCTGACTTTGTTGTTAATGACGTGACCTGCGAAATATCTTCAGCATCCGCCGTTGGAAACATTACACGTCATTCAAAAACAATAATGATATTGAAATTCGATCATCGATAACACAGCATTGCCAGAGGGACGTGTAGAATATGTTGGCACTAACAATACTAAGCGAGTTTAATGGAAAATTCATAATAAATTTTCACTTAGTAGGTGTAAAACCGTTTTTATTTATTTCTTATCAATAAATTTTATTCGGGAGGCTTGTCATGTCATGTCAGCTTGTCAGCTGAGTGAACTGTCAGAAAAGTCAAAAACTAGAATAGATAATAGACTTTTTACCATTGCCACTCAAAAAAGGGCATTTTATTCATCGTCGATAACTCTCTTTTAGTCACTGAGGGAACAAGCACGAATATACGAAATATGTACAAAAATAAATAAAACGTGCTGATAGTTCGTACTGGCTGGCTATATGGAGCTATTGCATAGAAAGAGCTATAAAATTAAAAAAAATATCCCGCCAATTTAGGTTCTTTTTTCTATCTGTTATCGTGGTTGTTTTGTCATTGGAAAATCTAATAACATAAATTATAATAAAATGAGTTCTTCCAGTGACGAAAATGAGACATTGACTCCGAAATCATTTCGAAATAAAGCAGCAATTATAGTAGATAATTTTTGGGGGCCAATATTTCCAGAGTTGTACCTGAAAACCATTGATCTCAATGCTGAAAACATACAATTTGTTCTGCGACTAGAAAACCACGAATGGCGCCAATTCCTTCTCAGAGTCCGTATTTCTTAACTATTTCAATGAATTAACCAAGACTATGAAGCCGTCGACACTTATATTCTATGCTAAAAGCCACAGTGAGAATCAAACACAACATTGATATTTCAAACTACTCAAAGTTAGTGATATCCGAGGGTAATAAGCCAAAGAAATCTAAAGTGCTAACCTCCCAAAACATACTATTCATTTTTAATGTTTATAAATAATCCATTGTTCTCTTATTACCGATTATAAAATAAAATGTGATAAATACTATACTACTATTTATTTTCAACTCGTGAAAAAAGTAATTCATCTCGGTCCTTGTATCCCTCGCTCCGCTCAGGATTCTAATCTAGAATACCTCGCTACGCTCGGGATTCTATTCTAGAATCCTTCGCTGCTCTCGGGATCCAACAATTCCCTTTTTTTTCACTTGTTGTATAATCTACTAATAATGCTGGCAATTTTCCGTTCGGACCCTGACGGAAAATATAAGAACGCTAAAGAGAAGATTTTGTATGAAATGCTTGCATTCATGGTCTCCAAATCTGAATTCCAAATCAGCATAGCTATTCACAAATGCTCGATAAGCTTCCATATCGTATTGAACATTCATTGTTATCGTAGGAGTCTTCTAAACGCTGTTCACAAGTCCAAAACCCGAAAATTTTCGTCGGTGCTCCATGGACCAATTGGAATTTGACCAATTGGACTATGGGGAAAATGACATGTTTCCATCGTCCAAATATCAACTGGACTATGGAGCACAATAGACGTAAACCAAAACTATGCTCCATTGTAACATTGTAACCCTGAGTTCACACCAGTTTTCTATACTTTCGGTTCAAAGAAGCTTTTGTTATATTATATTTTTTGGTTTACATCAAACTGAATTCAAAAATATTAGAAATAAATAAATACAATATAATGTTAGCTAATTATAGAGCGGTGGCAAGCTCCAGCGAAAGAGCCAAAATGGTCTCCGACACACGACACCCTTTACACGACAACACCCTTGTGCCACAAAGGCTGAAAAGCCGAAACAGTTTCTTAAAGTGTGTCGTCCCACTCACTGGCGAACCACCACAAGAAAGACTGAAGCTGTGGCGAGACAGTGCTTCCTTACCCAAACCGTTCGTTCCACTCGCTGAGGACCTCCCACCTGGACATGAGTTACCTTGGGTAACCTGGAAGTCTTTAAACAGACTCCGGACCCAGGTTGGCCGAAGCAAGGAAAACCTGTTCGGGTGGAGATTTATAGACGACTCCGCCTTGGAGTGTAAATGTGGTGCTGTTCCACAAACGATGGGACACTTAATATCGTGCCCTGCGTGTCCTGTCAGCTGCACATTACAGGAATTGATGGAAGCTAGTGATGGCGCCAAACAAGTGGCCGAATTCTGGGCCGAGTACATTTAGATTGCTATCGACACGCTAAGAAGAAGATAATAAAATCTTCAATGAAAATATAGGAAGGTATGTAAAGTTTTTGAAATGGCACGGCCACTTCACAGACAACTTATAAATAATAATAATAATTCTAATATTAAACCCATCGCCGTATCTCTACGTTGACGTCGTGGTGGGGCTAGCGCGCTCCGAACTCTAGGCCTGTGCCGGAAGAGTTTACTTTGGCGGAGCAGGTCTAGGGTGAGGAGCCAGACCAAAAGAGATATAGAAAGCCGCAGGGCAGCATGTGGCGAGCTGTTGGGTAGTAGCAACCCCACGGACCCTATCTCCCGGGAGAAGTCTTGTTTCTCACCCCTGGCTTGCCTTTATTGGCCGGCTTGAGTGGAGATTCTCAAGAGCAAACGTGCTCGGAGGAAGGAAGTATTCCAGTAAGATGCTGGTAGGGATCTTAACCGTACTTCCGGGATTATCCTGATAGCCGTGGAATACCTCTCCACTCCTCATAAGCACTTCAGGACATGTTTACGTCAGTATGTGCTAGCGACCGTTTCCGGGGGCTCATTATTGAGCGTGCAAGTCACCCCCTACTATTTTATCCGTGTATATATAAAACATTGATTAGGCAGGGGTCATAGTTCTTCCATAGTTCTTGGTAACCAGTCCACTTTACCCACCCAAACCCCCATAGCCCAACTTTTTATTTTTCCATATCCTGCAATAGTCCTACACCAACCGGGGGTTGTCCTTGGGTGCACCTGCATAGTGCACATTTCATAAAATTTCCCAAGGGGCCTCTGCGGGTTGGCTTCGGCTCCTCGTGCGCCTTCCAAAGGACCGGGACCCCATGTTCCCGAGATACGTAAAATTCTAATATTTAAAAATATAATATATATGTATATAGTGAAATAAAGGATAATAATTCAATAAATGATTATTAAGCGGTTACAAAAATTGTTTATGATATATTTTTTTAAATAGTATGGACAAGGCTTTACTATACTATTAAACTGGACAGTGGAACATTTCTAAATTCTCCATAGTCCAGTTGATATTTGGACGATGGAAACATGTCATTTTCCCCATAGTCCAATTGGTCAAATTCCAATTGGTCCATGGAGCACCGACGAAAATTTTGTCAGTTTAAATCAAATAGACGCCCGCTATTCTTCCAACAGCTATTTGCTGTCGATCAAAAAGTACTCTGTGGATGCTCTGTGGATGCTCTGTGGTACTCTGTGTTTGCTGTTGAGGGCAAGTCAACTCAGGTTATCGAAATGTCAGGTTTTCGATACGATAGCCTAAATCCTGAATCAGAAACCGGACGTATGCAGCCAGCCTTTTAAAAAGTAAAAATAGTGTGGTGCATGCACGTGTCGGAATATGTAAAGTTATAAAAAATACAATCTTCCTAGATTAAATGGAATTAGTATGTACTTTCCTAAATTGCATGGAATTAGCATGTACTATATTTTTGCTAGACTTTCGAGAATGTTTTTAAACTAAATAATCAATGAATTCCGAACGAAAGCGGAGATCTGCCCCCTTATTCACAAACACTCGATATGCTTCCGTATCGTATCGAACATTGTTATCGTAGGAGTCTTCTCAACGCTGTTCACAAGTCCAAAACCCGAAAATTTTGTCAGTTTAAATCAAATAGACGCCCGCTATTCTTCCAACAGCTATTTGCTGTTGAAGGGAAATCAAATCAGGTTATCAAAATGTCAGGTTTTCGATACGATAGCCTGTCGTATGTTTGTGAATCAGGGCTCTGTGAGTCGGTCTAAATAAATAGAATAACTTATTTTCCTTTTCACCTAAAATGTAAGGGTAACAGAATTAAACAGTATATTTAAAATATTTTCTTAATTTTATGTACACAATTCTTGATGTATTAGTGGTTATAAATAATTAATAAATATAGTAAACTCAGTGTACGCTATCTTTAAGAGATTATCTAATTGTAGTCGGATAAATTGTTATAAAAATACATTCAATATCTTATAACGTTTTGAAACAGTTCTGTCAAAATAGATTTACATAAGACCGTCAATATTAAAAGTTATTTGGTCAAATGGGATCATTGTTAAAATGGCGGGAATGTTAGATGTACTTGAGTGATATTGGGAAACTTTATAAGGTATGGGCCCGCCAACTCTCGCTCTCTTGGATTCCAACTGTGGGGAAAGATGGACTACTGTCCGTTCATGTAAGTGAATTGATATTATTGCTGTTAACTGTGTTGCTCTATACCTAAATGTTGCTTTAGCTTTGAGAAATGGTCCAAGAGATTAATGTGATAGGTAACAATATTATAATTGTAGCAAATGTACAATGTGTTGATACAATACTTTATAAAACAAGCTGCCATGAAGTTTGCTTGTCCTTCCTTCTTAATGATGACCTAGTTTGGGAACGGACACCTAGTTTTCTGTATAACGTATTCAACTGACAAGCTTAATTGAAATAAATGCCTAGTCTTGTCTTTCTGTGCTTTTCTTCATAAAACCCTTTCCTTACACACTATATTCATAGGTACTTCATACAGTAAATAACTAACCAGTAGTAGTAACCTCCATACACAGTAAATAACACCAACCAACCACACTCAGAGCTTACTAATTAAACCGATATTACACATAATCATATAGTTTTCATTCACCTTTTTACCGCCGACATGCACTCTTTTTACTTTCGTTGGGAACCTTAGTCGATTAATCAGTGGTTAATTTGATCTAGATCGGACGCAGGTCGGACCGGGAGTACAACAGAAGAAACGCGGGCAACCCGTTTCATAAGCCCGCCGTGCTCCCAACCAAACTTGTGTGTTTGCTATTTATCATGTGTGATGTGGGGTCACACACGCACAAAAAGGTGGTCTGGCAATATTGAGATAGTGGTGCCCTCTAAAAATTCACATCACAAAGGTCTGAAAAATCCTAGTATTCAATTTAGGTAAAAAGTGACATTTAACTTTTTTATCTTAATTGTCATTGTCTTTTCGCAGCCATTTTAATTTCATTGGATTTTTACTGTTTTGGACTTTTTGACGACGAAGTTGTGTCAGTTTTTGTGTTTTAACGGCTGATGTTTAGCAAAACGTGAAAATTATTGATCACAACGACTTCGATACGAATAAGTAACAATAATAGTATCTTCGCAGTAGTTTGTAGAACCCCTGTAACATTATTTTGTTATGATTCGTTAAACATCCTTGGAATCTCTTTAATTGAAAGTAGCAAATTGTTGCAAACATGGAATCTCCAAGACAGTCAGATTCTGATACTGTCGAGTATTGGAAGAAACAAGCCAAGTATTATGAACAAAAGTAAGTACATTCAATGGGCCTTGATAGAAATATGAAAACATCATAATGTATGACAATATCATTTTCATGATTCATTATTACTTGATTGTTTTTTTAGGGTTATCGATATACAACAAGAATTAGATGAATACACTGAAAACTCAGCACAACTTGAAAAAGAATTAGAAGCTTCATTAGTACAAGTTGAAAAACAAAACAGAGATCTGGAACATCAGAATCAACGGCTGAAAAATGAAATTGAAATGTTAAGGGTAATTATAATCAAATAGTTTGATATCATGTCAAGTGCCCATGTAACACCCACTCTCATGAAGATCGGAGACGCTACACTCGAAGTTGTGGATGAGTATATTTACCTAGGACAAACTGTCCAGTTAGGTAGGTCCAACTTCGAGAAAGAGGTCAATCGTCGAATCCGACTCGGCTGGGCAGCGTTCGGGAAACTATGCAAAATCTTCTTGTCCCACATACCGCAGTGTCTCAAGACGAAAGTCTTTGACCAGTGCGTGTTGCCAGTGTTGACATATGGCACCGAAACATGGTTGCTCACAATGGGTCTTATTAGAAGGCTGAAAGTCACCCAAAGGGCAATAGAGAGGGCTATGATTGGAGTTTCTCTGCGGGATCGAATCAGAAATGAAGAGATCCGCAGGAGAACCAAGGTAATCGACAAAGCCCTAAGAACTGCCAAACTTAAACTAAGTGGCAGTGGGCAGGGCACATTGCTTGAGGACAGATGGCCGATGGGGCCGAAAAGTTCTGGAGTGGCAACCGCATACTGGAAAATATAGCGTCGGAAGGCCTCCCACAAGTTGGACCGACGACCTTGTGAAGGCCGCAGGAACTCGTTGGATGCGAGAAGCACAAAACCGGTTGAAGTGGAGGTGCTTGGGGGAGGCCTATGTCCAGCAGTGGACGTCTTTGGGCTGAAATGATGAGTTTGATATCTTTTGGTTTAGTATTCTTTAATGATCTACAATATTTCCCATTTCCAGAACAAATTGGAAAGAAGTCAGCATGAAACAAATGCTTTAGAAAATGAACTGCAAGCATTAAAAATAGATAAAGATAAAAAAGGAGAGTACATCAGAGAGCTAGAGCAAAAAAACGATGACTTAGAGAGAGGTCAAAGGTAAGAGGTTACATAAGGTTTTTAAATATTAATAATCTTACTGTTGTAAGACAACAGAAATGGATGGCAGATAAAACTTGTTTGTAGTTTTGTATTTTTCGGGTACAGTAGGTTGTTTTTAGGTCATTGATACAATACAATAAAGCTATCATTTTATCTACTCTTCCTTGCCTTGTCGGATATAATGTCGTAGAAATTAAATGCAGGTCATTGTACTTATACTACTTATTTCTTCTTTTTAACAATCTTTTGTCATGCTCAAAGCAATTTCTTCTAGATAACCAACAGCAAATCAAAAACTTAGTTTATTTATTTCTTTTTATGTGTTTTGGTCCCCCAGTGGTCTCGTAACAATAGATTATTAAGGCTATTCAATACATGATCTCCCAGCCACTTTATCGCTAGATGGCGGCACATTCGCACTTCGAACATTTTCAATTTTTACGCCTAACTCAGAAAGCTTTGCGAAACAACTTTATTATATGCGTCAACTAACGCATTAACATAATCTTTTTAGATATTCACTTTGCTTGTTAACTCGTCACATACAAAGATTTGTACCCCTAAACATTTAGCCGTTTCACTTTATATCTTTACTATGTCTTTACACACACATGTACAGTTACACACTACGTGTATAGTTTTACTTGCGATATAACTAGATGGCGTTGTATTCATAAACTTGGTTTGTGAACTTGTTTTCCAGAGGTGGCGTTAATTAAAATAAAATATTTTTACGAAAATATTTTTATGACTGTCCTTCATTCTCTAAAGAAAAGCGTACTTTTTATAGTAAAAACCGAAGAAAAGAATACTTGATTGCTACAAGGGTTGTCAGTTGCTTATTCAATTATTCTAAGGGTGCTTTTGTAGTGTGTTAGGGTAGGTTTAGGTTTAAAAATAATAAAATAATAATAAATCCCCTGACCGATTTCGGTCACGGTGGCCAATTTCAAAGAAGATTAGCCAGGTTTGCAGGAGATATTATAGTGCACAAGTGTGTGCGCAAATACAGGAGAGAGAACAGGCGCAGGACCAACGGCTTTACGTGCTTTCCGAGGCACGGGGGTATTACGCCACCAATTTCCAAACTCCGGGCAAAAAAAAAAAAAGAAAAAGAGTAAAGAAACTCCTAACGGGAAAAACCCAATTTTAATAACACTGTCCGACCTGAGAATCGAACCCAGGACCCCGAGAACGGCAGATGCACTTGTGACCACGAAACCAACGGGACAATTAAGATTCTTTGTATAATTAAACGCTACTATAAAACAAAATATATAAAATGTTTATTTGAGTCGTGCGCGAGAGATGCAGCGGCGCGACGGAATTCCGCGAATTTCGGTCACTCGTAGGTATAATAATAATGTATCATTCAACCGCAGCCCAGCGTGCCCGCCGTCCCAGGCAGTAAGGCAGTGTACAGACGCGTGAAATTATTAGGCCGTGTACACACGGTTGTGGGTATTTAATTATTAGTGTAATTTTATTACTGTTGTGTGTATGTGTATGTATATGTATATAAGTGTTATGTGTAATATGTATTATGTGTTTACTATTTACGTGTGTTTGTATGTTTAGCCTAAAAACCAACAAATTCACATACACCAGCGTCCACTCAAACCAACAATTCCAATTTCAAATGAGAAAATGAAAAAAAATCAGCTGTTCCCTACATTTTGACGAGTTACCTATACGAACATAAATGTAGGGAACAGCTGATTTTTTTCGCGATTTCAGGTTTGGTCCCATAGTAAAAAAAATTGTTCATAATGATGAGTACAATGACCATGTTAGTGTTGTTCCAATAACCCTGTATATACTTATACTATATTATATCCATACTAATATTATAAATTCGAAAGTAACTCTGCCTGTCTGTCTGTATGTTACCTATTCACGCCTAAACCACTGAACCGATTTAGAAGAAATTTGGTAGGTATGGGGAAGGACATAGGATAGTTTTTATCCCGATATTCCCACGGGATCGAAACTTATGCGGGTGAAACCGCTGGGCGCAGCTAGTTGCAAATAAAGTTTATTGAACTCTTCTCTCTCTTCGATAATTGAGCTTTGTTGGTACCGACTTTGTTTTGAAGATTCTATACATCTTTTATTAGGTACTTATTTACACCCTAAGTTACATTAAAATTAGCAAGGAAAAACCGGCCAAGTCCATGTCGGACCACAATGAAGAGTTCCGTAGTCGAAATGAATTTATCCCAAGAACAAGCTTAACATTGTAGTTGAAAATCATGTCCTCCCATACATTGCAACTAAAAGTTGGTCGACTATTACTCGTAAAGTCTACTCAGCTGTGATTTTGATTTCGTGACATATAAGTACTACTGCCGTGAATTTTAGTATTTCTTCTAGTATTTCACAAACAATTTAGGGGATATGACATCCCCCTGTATCACCCCCCTGAGCAGTTGGATGGGGCTGGTTTTCTGATCCTGGATCTGGAAAGTCATCGTTGCAGCATCATACAAACATCTCAACACTTCGATGTAGCACCAGTCAATTCGACATCATTGCAGAGAGGCCAGAACTGCCCATACTTCGATGGAATCGAAGGCTTTCTCGTAGTCCACAAATGCCATACACAGTGGCTGACTGTACTCCTCGGTCTTATGTACAATTTGTCAAACAGTAGGTATGTACCTATATGGTCTACGCTCGTAACTGCGTACAAAACCATCACATCGTCCGGCGTCCGTTCGTCACTGTGGAGCATTCGAGACTGTTTGTTTACCGAGTGTAAACCGAACTCGCGGCGCGTAGGTATGACTCGCATAATAATATTACCGCGGTAGTAGATTGATGTACTTGCGTCTGTACGTATTGAATTTCATTCATTTTCACCTATTTTTTTTCGCGGAACTTATAACATCAGCTATCTGCCAGTGGAAGTCTCGTCAAAATCAGTCTAGCCGTTTCGGAGATTAGCCGGAATAAACAGACAGAGACAAAAATTAACAACAAATGTTTTTTGTTCAAAGTAGGTACCGTAAATATAAATGACTGTATTCAGATTACTTTATTTGATCAACCGCACAAAACAGAAAGGTAATTTGGTACTTGCACTTTTCATACCTACGCTCGGCGGTCGCGCTGGGGTTGTCAACTTTGGCAAAAAACACACAAAACAAAAAACACAAAAAACTAGTGTAGTAGTGGTACTCGTATCTAGTTATTTGATTCATTGTTGAGAATGAAACAGCAAGAAAGGAAATGATCGTATTTTTTAGCTTATAGGTACTACAATAAATATCTAATATAAATTGTAAAAATATTACAACGCCACAAAGTCATGTTCGCTTTTACGGCTCGGCGCCGGGGCACAGTATAAATATGAACAGTATGGAAACTAGGCCTATTTGTTGAAATAAATACCTACGACTCATTGGAGCGTTAGGGTTGTCACTCTTAATGTCTGTAAAATTGATGTGTTTTATTGTAACGAAGTTTTTAACGTGGTGTGCGGTTAGAAGTTGACTTATTATCTTTCGAATAATAGAGATATATTTTTTTAAATATTGTTTTCTTTAATTACTATTACACCCATTCTCGAATTGAAACGGTAAGGTGCAGGGTTAAACTAGGCATCGGTCGAGCGACGCGCATTTTGACTTCACTATCGCCTTTAGCACCCTCGAAAACTATGAAAACGACACCCATGACAAATAAATAGAAAAATTTCACAGCCGCCATCTTAGATTTAGATTTTAACCTCACTATCGGTTTTAGCACCCACGAAAACTATGAAAATGACACCCATGACAAATAAATGGAAAAATTTCACAGCCGCCATCTTGGATTTAGATTTTGACCTCACTATCGGCTTTAGCACCCTCGAAAACTATGAAAACGACACCCATGACAAATAAATGGAAAAATTTCACAGCCGCCATCTTGGATTTAGATTTTGACCTCACTATCGGCTTTAGCACCCTCGAAAACTATGAAAACGACACCCATGACAAATAAATGGAAAAATTTCACAGCCGCCATCTTGGATTTAGATTTTGACCTCACTATCGGCTTTAGCACCCTCGAAAACTATGAAAACGACACCCATGACAAATAAATGGAAAAATTTCACAGCCGCCATCTTGGATTTAGATTTTGACCTCACTATCGGCTTTAGCACCCTCGAAAAGTATGAAAACGACACCCATGACAAATAAATAGAAAACACAGCCGCCATCTTGGATTTAGATTTTGACCTCACTAACGATTTTGGCAACCTCTTTAACTACCTACGACACCCATGACGAAAAAAATTTTAGCAGCCGCCATCTTTGATTTACAAATAAATTCACGTCGGTGCATGATCGCACGAGCCATTATTCGATATCGATTATAACAATAAATCATTCTTACCTTTCAAGATCAGCTGGGAGTTTAAAAAAGGAAAGCTCCGGTTTTGAAGAAGTCGAGTTCAAACAGTTTTTATTAAAAAGATGGACGATCGGTGGCGCAAAATACACGATTATTCGTTCCAACACGGCACCCGTGACTGAGAGTACCCCGACCATCGCTTAGGAGTACCGTAGATGCGCGCGTCTGTGTGAGTGTGCCGTTGCGACCGTTTGTACGTAGTTTCCGTACTGTTCATATCTGTCTACTGTGGCCGGGGGCCGGGGCGCTTACCTACCTATCTAACTATTCGAAATACAAGCAAATGCCTACTTACCTCTCTGAAACAACTGGTAGCTTAAAAAACGATAATTCATCGTAATGTTGAATTTAAACAACCATCCACTCAACAGTTACTTATAATTACTTTTTTTTTTGTTACTCCATTTTTGCACTTCACAGCTACGCGTGTCTCGCGCGGATGGCAGTCTGTAGGTACTCTCTATATTTTGTGCCTGTAGGTACTGCGCGGTACAAGTAGGTACTAGGTATTACATTTATATACGGTACGTACCTACATTTTATACAAGTCCGTTGCCTAATTTCAACTTCTTCAATACGTCTATTGAAGAAGTTGAGATTAGGTAACGGAACGCGGAATTAAGAATTTATTTAGGTAGGTACTGCTACTCTACTCCATAGGTAGAATAAAATTATTTACTTTTACTTTATCGTACTTTATGGAGGTACTAGATTTTTCCCGCAGCTTCGCCCGCGTGGATGTCGGAGATTATCCCACGGAATCGTACTACCGGAATAAAAAGTATCCTATGTCGTAATCCTAACCCAGCACTCTAATTACCTACGTAACACAATCATTATCAATCTCAATCTGAATCATTTTGAAGAATATTGCTAATCCATTGCTTTTCATTACCTATGTTCGAAACATATGTATATCATTTCTATGGTTCGAAAAATGTTTTTGCTCAAAAACGTAAATGATGCAATGAATGTTGTTGAACTGTCAAAATGAAAGCCATTGCTACTGATAGTGTGTTACGCAATTACCCCGCAGGTCATGGTCTACCCATGTGCCAAATTTCATCTAAGTAAATCCGTTCAGCTCAGCCGTTTTAGCGTGAAAGTGGAACAAACAAAGTCAATTGCGCATTTACAATATTAGTTAGGAACAAACATAATATGAAAAAGCTAAAGTATTTGTGTATATTATAAATAATTTCCATATAGTCAAAAATAACGCTAGTTCGGTAGGTACCTAGATTGATAAAAATTCAAACACACATCTCCCCGGCGCGGGGCCAAGCGCTTCGTCCGTACTATAGGTATGTAGTTATATGTACCTGCATGCCATTTACAAAACTAGTGCATTTATGCGCGCGGCCAAGTAGCGAGGCGCGTGCGAGGTGCGATGCGACATCATGAATGAATGGCTAACCTACCCTATATTATATTGTAGTCTTTGGGCTAACCCACCCAAGCGCTCCAATAGTGCCGGCCGGGCCTGCCGCCCAAAGTCCATGCTGCCGCCTGCGAGTGAGCGGCGGAAGTTACCGAACCCGAACCGAACGCCAACCGAGCGTTCAGGCGCTATCTCTCTCTTTTTGCTTTGCCTCTTTTTCAAACAATGCGCTGGATTGAACAACAAAAAACAAGCTTAGCTTCGCTAGGGAAAGGTAATAGTGTTCTGTGAACAAGCTTTTGACTATGCCCGCGTTGACGATAGGATAGACGGTCTGGGAACAGTGGGAACTGGGAAGGGCTCTCTCAATAGGTACTTACCAGCCTAATGCAGAAAGATTTTTAATTCAGAAAATTTCTCGAAGACAGTTCAAGTGTAAGTTAGTACTTACATTTATGTAGGTACTTAGGTACATAAACTTAGTATGTAGGTACATACATTCAATACAGTAATATCGAACCCAGGGTAGATCGCAAATACTATCAATAAGTAGGTAAAGCATTTTTTTTTTCTCACTTCATGATTCAATTGATAAATTGATTTAATATATAACTGCGCGGGCAGAGCCACCGCGCCAGCCTTGTAAGAAATATTGCATACCTACCAACGATTCGCAACTTGTCAAAAAAACACGCATAATTCAACGATTTATTATAAAATTGGCCAACCTGTTTGACATTGACAAACAACGCCATCTAACGAGCAAGATCAATTGTTGTTGATAACCTTAGCAAAAATTTGTGTTCTGCTTCTCGATAGTTCTTTGAAATATCCTGCAGAGGGCGTGTTCCGGCCGCGCACACATAGAAAAATTTATCGATTTTGTCAGGCCTAGATATCCTGGAAATAGTGTTTTTTTTATTGGTTTTTGTCGATATGCGTCAATAATAAGTCATAACAACTTAATATACGTGCTTTTATTCTGCAAAAATCGTTTATTTTTCGAGATTTGTACCCCGAAAGAATGTATGAAAAAGTGTCAGTATCCAATCACCTTAATTGTGTTGCCTTAATCAACTCTTGGTTGGTCCATAAATTTTGATCAATTCAAATTTTTCCAATTTTTCCATTAAGTGATGTCACTTCTAGAAAGGATAGTAAAGAGTTGACAAATCTGTTTACAGAGTCATATCAGAATCTGTGTCATGCATTGAATCAATGCTAAATCAAGCTTATGAAAGAAATGCTGTATTAGAGAGTGAAGTGGATGAAGTCGAGAATTTGAGGATCAGGTTGCAGAGAGCAACAGATGAAGCCAGAGGTATGATTATGATAAAATTATGTTTTAAGGCTGTTACCCTTTTCTATTTATTAATTAGCTTTATTTATGCTTCACATAAAGGTCCAGCAATGAGCTTACAATTTATGTTTTATTCTTGTTACCCGTTTCTATTAATTAATTTACTCTATGCTTCACTTACAAGGTCCAGGTGTTACCAGTTTTTTGTTGTTGGGCAGTAAAACTGTTTCATTTCTACATTGTTACATTTTGAAAATAATAAAACTATGACAGATATAGTAGAATCTCTTGAGATATTATTTCATAGCACACAAAAATCCCTAAAATAAAACAATAATTTCAGATCTGAAGCATGAACTGAGAGTAATGGAAAAGGTTCCAAAACCGAAGACAGGAGATGACAGTACAATTGAAGGATCATTAGTCAATGGACATATTCCAAATCCGTCTCGAACTCAAGTTGAAATAGAAACCCAAACTTCTCTCATGTCACCACAAAAACGTAAGTGGAAATACATTTTCATTCTTAAAACATAAACCACCATATTTTGTTCCAGCAGGCTGTGCTAATTGTGTATGTCCAAGTAATTAACCAGTGATTTGGGCCAAACTGCGCACATTCTAATGCTAATTTGAGGGATACTAAAGGTTCTTGTAGAAGAAGAAAACTAAATATTCTATACACTGGTTTCAGGTGAAATAAACGGCAACGCTATGACACCGTCGTCTCGAGTAACCGCCATTAATATAGTCGGCGATTTACTGCGTAAAGTGGGGGTGAGTCAACTAGATATATTTACATTATTCAAAGCTGTATTAGTCTTAATAGTAGCACTAGTCACTTTAGAATGCACCAGATAGTAGGGGAAAAGCTAAAGGAAATTATCATATTTATTTAATTTATGTATATGTAATAATGTATTATTTATGCTTATGTATTTATTTATGTTGTATTTATTAAGCTGTAGAAAGCACAAATGCCTCAATTTTATAATACATATTTATTTTTATGTATACAGTTAAATCTTCGATAGATGTAAGTATGGAATTACAATAAAGTAAACTTAAGGGATCCATATATTATTATTATTTATTTCTTCGTAGATAGCAAATACATTATCATTATCACAGGTTTCCAGCAACAGGGTCTTTTTTTTTGCCATTCTAATACTTAAATATAAACCCTAGGATTTTTGAAAAGGACCGGATCATTGGACACGAGAGATTTTCGTAATAATACCAGTGATACAGAGGTTTTTGCAAAAAAAAAACAGCCTAGCGACCAACGACGATGAGTGGTTTTGCATTGACGTAAGCGCTGATCGGTTAACAGCTACGTTTGAACCATGTTCAGGTGACCAACCAGATTAAATAAAGATGTTATAATTTGGCACTATAATTAACTGAATGCTGCTAAAACCTAGTTTGTCAAAAATCCTGATATTAGCTCGTATTATCACGATAATAATTGTTCTTAGTTTCCAAAGATCCAGTTTTTTGAAGTCTGGATTATTGGAAATAAATATTCGATTTTTCCAATTTATTGCCCTGTGAGATGTTGCATTATACGGAATATTAATATAATATTCCACAACTATCACACAACGCCATCTAGTCCCAAGCTAAGCAGAGCTTGTGTTATGGGTACTAGACAACTGATAAACATACTTATATATTTCTAAATATATACATATTATAGATAAATTACACCCAGACACAGAACAAATGATCGTGCTCATCACACAAACATTTGTCCTGGGTGGGAATCGAAACCACGACCTCAGGCATAGCAGTCAGGGTCACTAACCACTAGACCATCAGGCCTGTCGGAATGGGCTCAATCTGAAATAAAAAATTGCGTAAGAGACAGGGACAATTCGTTTTACTTATCTCTGTACTGCTTTATGCATTGTCTGGCGATTTGCGCCAGTCTATGGTGTTCAGTGTATAGTACTACATCAAACCTCTTTACTTTCTCAGCTCTATCATGTCCCCCTTTATTTATAAACATTGCTTAATGTTCAAAGATAGAGGCATTTAAACATCAAAAATGTATGGTTAAACAGTCGCTAATCTTTACTTAACTTTAAGCAACGTTTATAGATAAACCCCAAGGGAGTGTTATATAATCAAAAATACTTTATTTACATGGTGTTTTACATCATTTTGGTGTAGTTATTTTATATAGATAAATCAATAACATTACAGCCAAAGAAAACATTAGGTACTTACTTAAAGTAGCAGTACATTTATAACAAAGATTAACTGTAGTTTTTGTTTATTTTGTATTTGCATGGTTGTGTTGTGTAGTATGCATGATATTTATTGCTTGCAGCTTGAAAGGTTTCTTTGCCGTGAATGTGGTAAGGTTAAGTGCTCCTGTGAGACGTCGCCAGCTGCTCCCCAAATAACAACGCCGAGCGACTCCAGTGCCACAAAGAATGGATTGAATGATAATGATTTAGATAACAGTGATTCTGTAGAGTACAGAAACCAAAGAGTATACGTACGGTCGAATTCGGCATCTGAACATGATTCCTCAGCAAGGAAACCACCCATTTTAACACAACGGGCATCAGAACAACCGTTTGTGCGATCTGCACAAGCAGGAAATGGAAAATTGAGAAGATCATTTGCCGTGCGCTCCCGAGAGGGCTTAGAAAACCTTCTTAGTTTTGCTTCTGTCAGAAGAGGGCATGATCAAACGAAAAAAGTCCAAAACTAATGAGAATTCTAGTGTTTTTAACCGACGAAAAAAAACGGAGGAGGTTCTCAATTCGACGCGTATATTTTTTTTTTTTTTTTTTTTTTTTTTTTATGTATGATCACGCATAACTTTTTACAGAGCAGTCCGATTTTGATAATTCTTTTTTTATTAGAAAGGGTATACCCTGAAGTTGGTCCCATATAAATTTGGAAAAAAAATTCCAACCCTAAGGGTTAGAAAACAGGGGATGATTGATTGTTCACTCACTGATTGTAATGTATGACCACGCTTAACTTTTTACAGAGTAGTCCGATTTTGATAGTTCTTCTTTTGTTGGATAGGACATACTTCGAAGTTGGTCCCATGTAAATTTGGAAAAAAAAAAACCTACCCTAAGGGTGGGAAAATAGGGGTGACTTATTGTTCATTCACAGATTTTAATGCTGAGCTGTGTATTACAATTAAAATAAAAGGCCTATCTATGTTGGTATATAAAGCCTGTTTTTTTTAAGTATTACATTATATTATTTAGTATTATATTACACAAAAAATAATAGTTAAAGTAGGATTATATAACAGTTAATGTCTAAAGTAAGGTAGGTATTTTAAAAGTAATCAAACATTAAGCATATAGTAATTAGTAAATTATAGCCTCAAAAAATTATAAAATAAAAACTTTTTAACAAAAAATTAAACCTCCGAAAAAACTGAAAAGCAAAAAATAATAAACTTTTTTTATTTAACCTTAATAAATAAGTTCTTAAACTAATGCAAGTATACCTAAGTAATTTTGAGTCGGCGCCAAACAATCAATGAACAAAGATTACTAAATTACCTTAAATTTAAATAAATAAGCAACGTGAAATCTATAGCGATAAACATTAACATTTCAAACAAAAAATGCGCTCTCCGCACGACCACTCGCAACGAATTAATTTGCTTGTTTGGCGCCGACTCTAAATTACTTAGGTATACTTGCATTAGTTTAAGAACTTATTTATTAAGGTTAAATAAAAAAAGTTTATTATTTTTTGCTTTTCAGTTTTTTCGGAGGTTTAATTTTTTGTTAAAAAGTTTTTTTATAAATAGAAAATTGTTCAATGCATATAGTAGCTTTACTAGAGATTATTGTTTTTTTTTTCTTGTTTTTACTGTGAATATGTACATGTATTGACTCACAACTATACAATGTTATAATTTTATTATTTAGTTGAAATTAATTAGTTATAATGTAGATTATTTTCTTATGTTTCTCTTAAAATAAGGATCTATAGAACCAAACTAAACGGACTGCTGCAACACTATTAATATGATTATCTGTATTATATCGCACTTAATTTTATTTAAATATATTTTTAGCTTGTCATCCACTTCATTGTACATACTGTTCAGTTTGCTTTAAATAATAGGTGTTGGTTATCACCGCACATATCTTCCTGTCACCTACTAATATTAACATCATCATTTACTGTGTACTTTTCTTCATTGTAGGCTTTGGAATCAAAGTTAGCGTCGTGTCGCGGTACAGTTAGACCTAAAGAACATTCACCAAATTCAGCTTCGGATGTCAATAAGGACTACAGGTGTGTACTCAAGAACTAGATACGTCCCTCATATCATCACATCTGTGTCGTGACGTGCCGCCGCAGCGTTTAGCTTTTATCAGTGTGATAGTATATCAAGCGAATCTTTAAACATCGCTTCAGTTAATCTTGCTGATCATAAAGAATTCAACTCGAGTACTGTGATCAAAATCACATTTTTCCTAATTTTACTGTACATTATCTGTGATGATAATGAAATAGTTAAGTATTGGTATGTCTATCTATGTGAACGGTTTTGGCCTACCCACCGGAGTACTAGCACTGTGTGAATTCAATGCCGCACATCATGTAGTTACTAGCTTCACGAAACATGTGTTGTTTCTATAAAACGATAATAAAAAAATTATATAAAGCGTCCATCTTTGAAAAAAAAAATCTTATAAAGAGAGGTTTAGCTACCGCAATTAGCGGTAATTTAGATCTATGTTCCAATTAACTCCAGACATAAATAATAATTGTTATATTCAGTTATTATTATCCTTATCACTTGAGTGCACATATTCTCAGTGTAAATGTTAGGAGTATTGGACTCCCCCTTAAATTACAACAATAAATAAATAGGATACTTTAGTCTATTGGTGGACAAAAATATTTTCGAATGATGTTTATGTAAATAGTAGGTAAAGAG
The DNA here is from genome assembly GCA_947508005.1 of Amphipoea lucens. Classification (NCBI taxonomy): domain Eukaryota; kingdom Metazoa; phylum Arthropoda; class Insecta; order Lepidoptera; family Noctuidae; genus Amphipoea; species Amphipoea lucens. The sequence goes on from OX382358.1 coordinate 12,529,144, forward strand.
GTATGTATGAAATTGTTAAAATTAAAGATTTAAATTTATCAGCAGAAATTGCAATGACATGTATAATGTATTTTGTACTTGCATAATAGTAACATATTTATGTAGATACAATCTGATCTGTGTATTCGACAATACATTGAGAATATTATTATAGCAATAAATGTTTAAGTTAGATTTCTCCGTTAATGTGCTGTATCATCATGAAATAATATATTTATATTGAAGGGTTTTTTTACAATTTGCGACAAGAATAATTTTATAACACCACTATAATATTATAATCAGGTGCTCAATACACTATTAGTTAAATACTTAGAACTGAAACAGATTGAATAATAATAAGAAGAATTTGTATGATTTCTATTAGATTTTGGAAACTTTCTAGGTGTTGCAGAAATTAATTTGTGACTAACCGTTAGTTACTATTGGGCAATAATTGCATGAGTGTATCACTACATTGTTCTTAGCATGTACTAATAATATTGCGTTATGTGTTTGTCATTCCCACACTATGTATTATAAATGTATCCTGTTTTGAAGCATTCGTCAATTGTCATTACCAAGTTGATAGAAAATAATTCTACTCTACCAGAATCGTTTTCATAAGGTAACAAGCTTGGTACAAAATAATTGTATTATTTAACATTATGACGAGTGAGTCGTGTCTTGCCTTATAAACTCTTAGTAGTGAGTGGCAGTAATTTAATTTTGATTATAATTAAGTTGCATTACATTCTATAATTATTAACTTAACATGAGAGAAATTGAAATGAAAACAATTGACTGTAGGTAGAATTTGTATTTAAATATTTCTGCTATTAAAAACACTGCGTTTTATACACTTAAGTAGCCCCAAACAAAAATAGTAATTTTAGAAACTCACTGTGTAACATACCTCTAAACAATTTGTGTGACATCTAATAAATAATAATGTATTGAAAATTGTTCTAGTAATATCTACATTTTTGTTGGGTCAAAACAATAGTTTGTTATTTGCTTAATATTACTCAAATGTATTTGCCCAGTTTGCTGCAAATAGTTTTAAGTATCTAGCATTTATACGTTCACGCGTGTGGTGACCAAACAACTTTTTATTTTTTACGCAATATGAAATATCGAACGATAATAAAGTAAGTCAAAACAGACTGGTTTCTTTTCTTGAACTATCCTTATAATTATATAATTTACAACATAATATCCCTATTACTGAAATAATACAGTCTCTAAACAATTTGCTTCCCAACAAGCACATTTGACAGCAGATTGGCCCATTCCACTTTATTGGGCACTTCAACTGGAGGCTTAAATATATTTACCAATTCAGGAATAGATTTATTGAGTAATTTTATCCTGAGTATCAAAGGTGCGTTTTCTTCTTGATTTATCACCTCCATAAGAATATTACCTGCAAATTGAAGATTTTAAAAACAGTGGTATTTGATTTGTTTGCATAATAATCAATTATCAATATTGGTAGGGGAGCCCAGAGGGTTTTTGAGCAAGCATATTCAGGGCGAGAAGTTGATAGCTGAGTAGGTCTGGCAAGAGGAGAGAACACCGAAAATATATTTAAAAAGTTTCTGATAGGAGACCCCTGGTCAGGAGACCACTTTCAGATTTCAAAAAAGGGCCGAAATTAAAGTGATCTTCAGAGGCGTTGGTTTTGGCATGATCGGGTCTGGCCTAACCCATAATGACTTAAATAGGCAAATCTGACTGAGAAGTTGTGGGCTTTCCTCAAATCTGACGACTTTGAAAACTCAGATTTGGGCCATTTCTAAAAGGATATTCAGGGCGAATGAAAGTTATTATATGCAATAGTGTTACGTGTCCTGACGTGGACTTATTTAACAAAACTCTCATAACGAACTATCGCTGAGAATTGGAGGCGATATCAGTAACGATATCGAGCGCAGAGGTTTGTAGTTACAATAAAACCTCGGATAAAAAAGTATTACGACGTAAACAAGTCGTTACTTTAATATTTTCGTTAATTTTAGTAAGTATCGCTTCCCACCTTTGCCAGCTTTAACAAACAATTGACGGGCATCTCTCAATATTTTTTAGAACGTTGCTAGTTCGTTAGATAGCCCATAAGATGAGGATGTTTTTGAAATATTTGGTTTTCTTGGTGTCATAGTAAAATATTGAAATAATCAACTTTGTTTATGGTGTACTCCGTCGATGTTTTAATTTTGATACTTAACGTTTAATCATTACGTTCAAGTGTTTAGTATTTTCAAACTTCTGAATATGGAGAAATTTTCACAAAACGTGTCACCTTCCAATGCAAACAGCAATCGAAGCTACTTGGTTTCTTGATTTAGGGATAAATGCAAAATTATGGCCACTTTTGGGTAATTTTCTGAATTGATGAAATTTCCTCATATTTGCCAAAAGGCTCCATCATCCCGTCAGATATTTATATATTCACTATCAGGACATGTAACACTATTGCACAGAATAACTTTCATTCGCCCTGAATATCCTTTTAGAAATGGCCCAAATCTGAGTTTTCAAAGTCGTCAGATTTGGGGAAAGCCCTCAATTCCTCCGTTAGATTTGCCTATTTAAGTCATTATGGGTTAGGCCAGACCCGATCATGCCAAAACCAACGCCTCTGAAGATCACTTTAATTTCGGCCCTTTTTTGAAATCTGAAAGTGGTCTCCTGACCAGGGGTCTCCTATCAGAAACTTTTTAAATATATTTTCGGTGTTCTCTCCTCTTGCCAGACCTACTCAGCTATCAACTTCTCGCCCTGAATATGCTTGCTCAAAAACCCTCTGGGCTCCCCTACCATATTGTATTATAATCAGACATAAATAATTACCTGTAACTTTAGGAGAATGAGTAAGCCATAGGGTCACTACATACAAAGGTAGTGTTTGTACCATGTAGATCAATTTGGCTATTAAATACTGGATCGCCAGAGATAATACTCTGAACTGCAAAATAATTATATAAAAATTTTATCAGGTCAGTTAAGTAAGTAAGTAATACAAAATAATCTTTTACGAGTTTTCAAACGCTATTCTCTTATTAGCATATTGCTTATCGGTGTTCTCCGTAAGGCGTATTGTGGGTCAAGGCATTCATAATGCATATGAATGTGAAGACACGACAGTCCAAATGATGCGTTTAAAATAAAGTCTAATAAAATATACATAGCCCAATAAATGGCTCAAAACTGAATTAAAATTCAGCCCATGTCAATAATATGTATTGAATGGCATGTTCCCTTACCACTGTAAATACGATGTAGTAAAGAGTTGTTGTAGGTAACAATAACAGCAATATGGTGAATGCTACAGTGCCTACAAAAAGCTCTTGGTTCGTATATTCGCAGGAGTCAATGCCGCCTCGCAGTGGATTATATTTTCTTCCAACAAACAGTCTCAGTAGTGCAATTAGTCCAGATATTTGTATATTGAATAACCTGGAAAAAGATGTTGCAGTATAAAAGTTTAAGTTAGTAATCTGAAGAGTTATCTCAAAGGCAGATATCAATGAAGCGACATACGTCTTCGAAAGGATAACTACAACAATATTGAAACTCAACTTTAGTTACTTTTCATAAGGTAAAACAAAATTAAATCTTACTGGAAAGGGTGTCTCAGCCTATACTATAAACCTTTTAAAGCTTGTAACATGATGTGATAAGCATAATCATACATACATAAACTTCCCATGGGGGTAGGCAGAAACTACACAACGCCACCTTTTCTTTTTTCTTTTTTTTTTCTCGCAGTGTAAATCCTCATGGACTTCCTCTATCGTGGGGGTGACAGAGGGGCATGCCGGACTCTTACCGGCTAAAACCACCGCGGCGTTACACCTCTACCTATGGCCGGGGGTGCGGGATTCGCAACAGCATTCACCTACAATCCTTACATACCTTTTACCTCGTTTACTTCATACATCTGCTACTACAGACATGCTGGTTGCGCATACTACACACCTGACCTTACATTATGTATCATTTAATTGTAAAAAAAAATATCGCGCCATCCTTCTATGAGAGTAGGTAGAAAATGTTACAAGCTGGGATATTTCCTTTCTTCTTAGTAAAAATATTTATTACCTGGCTGCATACACATAGATGCAATAAGAATGGAAAGTGGCTATGCATATCAGATCAGATACTATAGCAGTTTGAAATGTAAATCCCAAATATCCTATGTAGTGGTAAATGTGAAGTATAGTATCCAGTTTCTCTCCTGATACATCTGAAATATAAACAAAATGCTGTAGTTTTATGGTTCAAAATTATAATGTCGAATTTTACAATAATAATATGGCAAATTTTACCCAAAAACAGCCACCATAATTGAACATGATAAGAGAAGTATTTTCCTAACATTTTATTGAATGCATTGTTGAGCTTTAATCCAACTGGAGCACCCATTAGCCATTTCAGTAGAGAGTAAAGCGAATTAATTAATTTCTGCAATAGAAAAAAAAAGTTAATTTGTTTGCTGAATGAATGATGAATATGTCAAAGACCAAGTTGATGACGAACAGCGCGCATCGCAGGATCACTATGGCGGGTGGGGAGGTTGAATACGTTGATGAGTATCTTTATCTTGGTCAAATAGTCTCTTTCCAGGCAAGACAAAACAAAGAAGTTGCAAGACACACCGAAAATGCCTGGAGGAGCTAATGGGCCATGAAAGACCTAATGAAGGGTGATCTTCCTTTGTCCCTTAAGAGAAAACTCATTGATGTGTGCATACTTCCCATCCTCACATATGGTGGTCAAACATGGTCTTTGACAAATCAGCAGAGGTCCACGCTCGAGGTTTGCCAGAGGGCTATGGAACGGAGTATTTTGGGTATTAAATTAACAGACCGGGTTAGGAATACAACCATCCGTTCCATCACAAAGACAACTGATGTCACTTGGAAAGCTGCCACGCTAAAATGGAACTGGGCTGGACACATCTGCCGCATGTCAGATGAACAGTGGGCCAAACTTACGACCCAATGGGTCCCTCTTAATGGCAAACGACATCGTGACAGGCCCAGACGGAGATGGCGGGTTGAGCTGGACTCCTTCAACAAGAACTGGTCCTTAGCAGCTTTGAACAGAGAGAGGTGGAAAGAGAGTAGGGAGGCCTTTGCCCTGCAATGGGACGTCACAGGCTAATAATAATAATAGTCTGCTGGGGAAGGTTAAGGAATAGATGATCTATGCATGATAAAGCTTTTAAATTTAGTTTTTTTAGACATCTACTAAATTTTGTTTCTCGTATGTTTAAAAAACACAGTTACAATCCTTAATTTCAACTTAGTATATTAAGTATATCAATTTTAAGAGGCCTGAATTCATCCTGATCCTATGACTTACACAAAATGCTCTAACTGCTATGAATCAATCAAAAACAATTCATTTTTAATGACCAGATTTTCGCATGTGTTCTTCTTACATTATATTTTTCAACTCATAAAAAAACTCTTTACAGCATAAAAAACAGATGGTCTGTAACTACAAATTTTTTTACCTCCAAAACTCCCATTAGTGCTATGATGATATCCGTTTTGTCCTCCGAAAGCAACTTTAGAGCAATGTATCCTAATAGGATGTCCATCATCACCGCCAAAATTAAATTGCCTTGTTTTACTGTTACCTACAGAAACGTAGTTAAGAATTTTAAAAAAATATTTAGAATGGTCATGATTAGTATGGGAGATCTACTCCCTAAACACGAAACCTGTAGTTTTGACTGCAGCTATGGGAGTTTCCTAGGCCGTATCACCTACGGACTAGGAAACTAGATTAATTTAAAACCCGGGGTTGGGCAAAAACTCATCAGGAGTAGGGACAAGTATCGAACTGTTGTCATTTTTTTTTTCGGGCACCAAACTAATCTGTCTGTAGGTGATACGAAAAGACATGCCCGCAACTTCGGCCGAAACTGCAGACTTCGTGCTTAGGGAGTAGACCTGATTTGATAAATAAATTTATTAGCGTTTGTTACTAGATAAAAATTAAAGGTTGAGTTTGAGTGCATTTATCTTACTTTTTTGTCCTTTTTGATAGTTGATATTAGCCAATTAATTAATTTCCAATAATTATAAATGTGTTGCAGGAACATAGAAGAAGCCAGCCATTGCTGGTTTCTAATGTTTTCTTTTTCATCTTTTTCAGTTGATTTTCCATGTTCATCTTGAATCAGATGCACCAGTTTTGTAAAATAATTATTCTTGGTGTCAGTAATTGCTTGAGAGTCTTTAATGCTGTTATAATCATAGAGTATGAGAATACAACTACTGGTAGTGCTAACTTGATTTCCATTTAATAGCAACTTGTTGATTTTTAGTTTAAAGTTTTGTTCTATGTCCAGAAAATTCAAAAATCTTTTGGATGCTTTCTTTGGGAAATATTCCCCACAGTATCCGTATATTTCATTTTCTTGTTGTTTTTCGGACCATAGTTTATTATTTGATGTGTATTTGGTGATATAAATCGTGCTAGTATTATCTTCCAAGAGAGTAACATAACCCTTGAAAAATACTTCTTTTGAATTCTGTGGAAAAATAGGCAGCAATATTCTTACTGTTGTGGGCATTTTTGCAACATTATCGTTACATTACTCTGCTAAATATAATGATGTTTGTAAGTACTGAACAAAATAATTAATGATAAAACTCAAAACAAACCACTGATGATAACAACTGTCAAAACTGACAGTGTTTTTTTTTAATAATTTTTATTCATGACCATAGATACAAGTCTTTCAGTCGAATACATAAATGGGAACTGACAGTGAATGGTATGGTCATTGATTTGGTTTGACAATAATTGTCAAATAAGGCTGGGCGCAAACGTCCGGTTTCCTGATTCGGAATTCAGATTCGGAAACCTGAATGCAAGCATTTCATACAAAATGTTCTCTCCAGCGCACACGTACTTAAATTTTCCGTCCGGGTTTCAGAACGGAAAATTTAAGCACGTGTGCGCTAGTGGGAACATTTTGTATGAAATGCTTGCATTCAGGTTTCCGAATCTGAATTCCGAATCAGGAAACCGGACGTTTGCGCCCAGCCTTAAACGCACTATAATTATTATAGTGCGTTTCAACAAATAGTTCCTATGCCGTTATGTTGGCAACAATGTACTCATACCACTTCTTATTCTTCACCACTCCTGTTTTGGGCATGATTCTAACACGGACAGTTTATAAATCTTAAAAAAACCGCAGAATCGTCTTCTCATATCTACTATCTTGACAGACATGGGCACAAAACACATATATTCCTAGCGGAGGACAGGGGAGCCAACATTATAACATAGGAACTATTTGTTGAAACAAGGTTGAAACTCACTCTAATGACAACTCAAACTTTTGAATACCCATGGATTTTGTTGTTTTTTTTTTTTTATTGCTAAATGGATGCGCAGTGGTAGCCCGCGAAATTCAAATTTTCTTACGTTTTTTGCAATTTTCAGGTCAGTGTCAGGTTTTATCTTGATCAAAATTTGATTCGCGACTATAACAGGTACGTATTTACAGAATTATAATCATCAGAATCACTAATACATCTTTCTAAGTTAGATTTCTACCGTTAAGAACAAATCTCGTATGGAAAAGTGTTTATGGTAGAAGAGATATATTAATGATTCTAATGACTATAATTCTGTAAATACATGTCTATTATAGTCGCAAATCATATTTTGATCAAGATAAAATCTGACACTGACCTGCAAATTGCAAAAAACGTAAGAAAATTTAAATTTCGCGCGGTCTACCACTGCGCATTCGTGAATGCGCAGTGGTAGACCGCGCGAAATTAAGGTGAACCTTAATCTATGGCTCTTGCTTGACCGAATGCGATGGAAAGCGATGGATGAGGTCTATTATTAGAATCAGTTTATACAAAATTAACTTAGGGGGAGGGGGGTGCTATTTTGTATTGAGTAGTTATATTAGGATATTGTATTACTACTCTCCTCACTCTATAATGTGAGATAAAAATCATTAGCGCGGGAGGGGTACATATACAATAGTAAGTATGTATACAACGAATGGTAATTCATAAGGGTATGTCCAGATATGTTCTTTTGTCCATACCGTACCTCCGTTTCGTATTGGTTGCTACGCAATGCCACACCTCGGACACTCCATACAAGCAACGCTCTCAAAATAATTACCTATTACTACTACATAAACTTAATGACGCTTGTATAAAAAATATATGCTTTTTTTTATATACGTGCAAATGTGTGCGTGAAATCTAGTAGGGTTGGCTGTCGTGCGTAACGTAAAAAAAAAAAAATGGCGCAGAAAGCAATTTGTGTCGGCGAACCGAACGATGACGGCGCTGCCCGAAAGTGTGCATTATTATGAAGTGACCTTGTAGTTCAATTGTTTATTTATATAGTCGGGTTCGTAATAAAATAAAAACACTAAAATAGTTTAGTTTAAACTAGTAACTTTCGTCGATAGCACGAGAACTATTTTGATGTCGTATCAACTGACATAACTATCCGTCAAAACCAGTGTCATGTTCAACTGTTCGGACGGGCAAAAACACATCGGGAGTAGGGACAACAGTCAAATCGCGTTGTCATTCATTATTCACTCGGGCCCCGAACGAATCATCCGTCCGTAGGTTATAGGGAGTAGAGTCTGGCAAACGAAAGTAGACACTCGAATTATTTGCAGACTTTTTATATGGCAATGTTAGACAAAATGTCAAATTCAATTTTTCAAAACAATTGTACAGAGGCCAGCACATCAAGCTACCCCAATCTGTCAAATTTTCCCAATTGAATATGAACCTTATAACTTTGTAGTAAAGTTGAAAATCTATGAAAGAAATCTGACAGATTGGGGTAGCTTGATGTGCTGGCGTCTGTACATACATGCTCTGTGAAGATGGCGTGTTGTTGTGATCTTGTTGAGCATTTTTCTAGCTCAAAAGTCTCTAAGTCAAGCAGTAGTGTACAAATAATACCGTTTTTCATCAAAACAAATTATTATTAGGTCCTTACATATGAAATTGGCGTTTTGTATGGAAGGAACAAAAAGTCGAATATTTTTTAATATAATATATTTAATTAATCAAAGTATGAACCATTGTTTTCAATGCACTTTTGCCATCTTATAGGTAGTTCATTGATCCCTTTACTAAAAAAACCAGTCGGACGGGAATCAATAAAATCTTTGAAGGCGATTTGGACTGCCCCATCGGAGTTGAATTTTTTCCCTTGCAAAAAGTTATCCAAATTGCGAAAAAAATGGTAATCTGTTGGAGCAAGGTCCGGGGAGTACGGAGGATGTCTAAGACATTCCAATTCAAGCTCTTCTAATTTGGTAGCCGTCTGTTGCGCAGTGTGTGGTCTGGCGTTGTCGTGAAGCAGCAGTGGCGTGGAGCGATTGACCAGCCTTGGTTGTTTAGCCGCTAGCTTTTCCATCATGGTTTGTAATTGCTGACAATAGACATCAGCTGTAATAGTCTGGCCAGATTTGAGAAAACTGTAATGAACAATACCGGCACTAGTCCACCAAACGCTTACAAGTAACTTTTTTGGGGTTAATTTTCGCTTGGGGCAGGATTTGGCTGGCTGGCCAGGATCCAACCATTGCGCTGAGCGCTTCCGATTATCGTAAAGAATCCATTTTTCATCACAGGTAATGATTCGGTTTAAAATACCTTCATTGTTGTGCCGGTTCAGTAATGTAACGCAGCAGTCGACGCGCGTTTGCCGGTTTGCTTCAGTCAATTCGTGAGGTACCCACCTTTCAAGCTTTTTAATCTTCCCAATTTGCTTCAAGTGAATTAAAACAGTTTTATCACTAACATCGAAGCCTGCAGCTAACTCGGACGTGGTTTGCGATGGGTCCGCTTCCACAATAGCCTTCAATTCTCCATTATCAACTTGGGTCTCAGGCCGTCCACGGGGCTTGTTCTGCAGGTCGAAATTTCCAGAACGAAAACGTTGGAACCAAAAACGAACTGTGTTTTCTTTTGCAACATGACCGCCATACACATCATTCACCCTTCGAGTCGTTTCCGCAGCACTAGTGCCACGGCGGAACTCGTACTCGTAAATAATGCGATATTTTAAATTTTCCATTTTGTAAAATGAGTGACGCAAACAGAAAAAACAGAAGAAAAAAAACAAATGAATGACGGTCATCGAAGCACAAATACATGAGTAAATAGCTGTACAAATTTGAATTTGGAATTCCTTACCAAAGAGGAGAAATTCGTGATTAAAGTGGCCAGTACGAAAAACGCCAATTTCATATGTAAGGACCTAATATAAAGTATCAAATTAGGTTATTCCAGGTATGTCATACTAATTTTAGGGTTGCTATACTGATATTTTTTAAAGGAGACTGTTAAAATTTGTATGGGAAGTGGTCTATGATCCAATAGCGATCCTGTAGAGGTATTTCTGTGGGAATACCTCAACTATGCCCTTGTGCAAAGGGGCATCAAAATCTAACCCGGCAGTTTTGAGAAAAATAATACTTTAAAATTCACTTTATTTGCTACATTTTTATATTTTAAAAACGTTTTAACGGGTATTTCTGACTTTATACTACTTAATTAATGTGGTTTTCTGCTAAACAAAGACACTTACCACCTCAACAGTGCTGAATATTAGGTTTTTTTTTTTTTTGAAAAAATAGCACAGAATGGTTGCAGATCAAACAAATCACATCACCTCTGGGTCGAAACATGATTTAATCATTCAATATTTTTTCATTTCATTTTGACGATTTATTTATAGCATAAATTGCTTAGCAACCATATCGAATCGCAACCCGTGAAATACTTATTAATGAGTTGTTCCGGTGGTCATCTGAGGTCTTTATCATTAGGTAGTACCACTTCACCAAATGGTGCTTTCCGAGAGCAAATGCACGAGTTACTTTAAAGAATACCCAAATTGTTATAGCTGTGCCTATAATGTTTGAAGAGTTCCCTAGATTTCTCCAGGATCCAATCACCAGATCCTGACCTGGTGACAATTTGAACATTTGGGAAGTATACCCCTTCACCCAAAAAAAATAGTTTTTTAAATCGGTCTAGCCGTCTTCGTGTAATCGGTGAACATAAAAATATTTAAAAAACGTCATTCCTACAAACTGAGAACCTCCTCCTTTTTTGAAGTCGGTTAAAATCGAAACAAAGACTAAAATCTAGGAAAAAAACACATTAATTAAGTATTATATAGTCAGAAATACCCTTTAAAAGGTTTTTAAAATAAAAATGTTATCATGAAATTATTTATTCTAAAATATTATATTTCTCAAAACTGCCGGGTCAGATTTTGATACCACTTTGCATAAGGGTACAGTTGAGGTATCCCCACAGAAATATCGTAACAGTTTTGCTATTGGTTCATAGACTACTTTTTAATGTTATCATAAAATTATGTAATCTAAAATATTATATTTCTCAAAACTGCCGGGTCAGATTTTGATACCACTTTGCATAAGGGTACAGTTGAGGTATCCCCACAGAAATATCGTAACAGTTTTGCTATTGGTTCATAGACTACTTTTTAATGTTATCATAAAATTATGTAATCTAAAATATTATATTTCTCAAAACTGCCGGGTCAGATTTTGATGCCACTTTGCACAAGGGTATAGTTGAGGTATCCACATAGAAAAATTGTAACAGTATCGCTATTAGTTCATAGACCACTTTTTAATGATATCATGAAATTATTTATTCTAAAATATTATATTTCTCAAAACTGCCGGGTAAGATTTTGATGCCACTTTGCACAAGGGTATAGTTGAGGTATCCCCACAGAAAAATCGTAACAGTATCGCTATTGGTTCATAGACCACTTTTTATGTTATCATGAAATTATTTATTCTAAAATATTATATTTCTCAAAACTGCAGGGTCAGATTTTGATGCCACTTTGCACAAGGGTATAGTTGAGGTATCCCCACAGAAAAATCGTAACAGTGTCGCTATTGGTTCATAGACCACTTTTTATGTTATCATGATATTATTTATTCTAAAATATTATATTTCTCAAAACTGCAGGGTCAGATTTTGATGCCACTTTGCACAAGGGTATAGTTGAGGTATCCCCACAGAAATATCGTAGCAGTATCGCTATTGGTTCATAGACCACTTTTTAACAATCTCCTTTGCCGCGCTTTTTCAGTCTCTACTTTCGTTTGCCAGACTCTAGGAAACGCCCATAACGAAGGCCGAAACGACGGACATCGTGCTTAGGGAGTAGACCCCCTGATACGAAACGGAGGTACGGTACGTACAAAAGAACATATTGGACACAGCCATACCATAGGAAACCATAGAGTATAGTAATACGTTGGAACGCGAACGAAACTATTCTCAATGCATCTCTGAAAAGCAATGCCAAATGACATTGTTCTGGAACTGATAACATTACTAGTAAGTTCAAAAAAATAATTGTCGCCATTTTAGTTTCGTAATTTGATTGATTTGTTGGCTTGTAGTGGCGACTGGGAGTTTTTGAGAATAATTGAAATATGAACCAGTTTTGAACACTTATGATTACAGAATATTCTTGCCACCTAATTAAGATTTTCTTATTTATTTAGGAATAGAAACTTGTTAATCGGATAAGGCTAAATTTCCGATTCAATATGTCAGCACACGAGCAAATGAGGGCGATGTTGGACCAACTGATGGGCACCGCTCGCAATGGTAATTTGTTTTGGTCTATTCAACATTTCTTGGTCCTCGAGCTTTCGTTTTCTTGCTTTTCATTTCTTAAATCGAGTTCGATTTTGTGGTAATGATTTATTTGTAAATTTTGTGCTGCTTTTGATGTGTCTTTTACAAATTGTTTCAGGTGAAACAGACAGACATGGGGTTAAATTTTATGACGATGCAGTGTGCAAATCGTTTTTATTACAATGTTGTCCACATGAAATCCTATCATCCACGGTAAGATATTCTGTTTTAATAACAACTTTGGTGATGAATTCTGAGTTTTCATTAAAGTTTTTGTGTAATGAATTAATTGTTTTGTCTTCTTGCTTAATAAATTAGCAAGAAGCTTAAGCTAAATGTTCATAATTCTCTCTGTGAAGTGTTAATGAAATCTCAGTAATTTGATTTTATATTTGGAGTTGCAGTGCTTTTTTGGTCCACATACATTAAGATATTAAACATGATTACAACCAATTAATAAAAGAATTTAAATACTTGGGTCTGATCTTAATATATGTGTTTGATTTTCACTCTCATATCTCTTGCCGTATGATCTTATGAATTTAGTTTCGCTGGAGAATTCTTTCATCGGAGTGGCATTAACTGTGGTGAAATATGCTTTTCAGAAAATGCCCAACACTAGTCTTTATTGCTCATCACAATACTTAACAGATGAGGGATAGATTGTATGAGTTAGGCTGTTCTGTAAGTACCAAGATGTACGTATAAAAACATTTATAGTTAGCTGATTGTATTATTACTGCTATGCAGTATTTAATTTAATAAGGCTCATGAAATAATTAAATTTTCCAACGGTTACTAATGCTGCTTCGGTGAGTACATGAGAAAATTTTAGGAACATGAAAAAACATAAGTCCGGGTGAGAGCAATTTGGTGTCATACATTCTAACTACATTGGGTACGTACTGTGCTGTTTAAATGGCTAGCATATCCAACAAACTTATGCATGAGCAAGAAAAATTTTCAAACTACAATGAAATTACTGAATGTTTTAGTTAAATTGTACTAAATTTTTGCAAATGAATTGTACCTTTATTGGCATATCATAGATATTGTATTATTAGCAATTTAAAAATCACAATTATTTATTATTTACCTGAATAGGTAAATAATAGCAAAGGAATATAATGTTTGGTTTTGATACTAGTTAAAATATTGTTACTATAATCAGATTTTTAACATTTTTACTTGATGACAAAAACACTGCACAAAATTTTCGATATTAAACTCAGCATAACATATGTAGCTGATATTAATCTGCAAATATTGAAAATGACAAAAAAACGAATGCACAATGAAAAACATTATACAAATTCCTATAAGTTGTATTTTAATAATTTTTGTAAAGATTGTCTGTGATCTTTAATTTTGTTCTGTTCTCTCTAAATATATCTTCGGTCTAGTTAGGATATACGGGAGGGTGTTTCCTCTAACATTTGTAAGTATTTATGATAAATTACATTATCCTGTGCGTGAACCTGGGCTGTGTGAGCTGTGGTGATGTAGTATGTATTTCTTTAAATATTTTTATGACAGATTTTTGTGTATTGAGAATATATTTTTTATAAATATCATTTTGTGTCTGTTAGGGAATGATTATAAAATTGTATTATTAAGTAAAACAGAGAAAAATAAATAAAGATGATCTCATATGTCTCACCTAAACTTTTTGTACAATGGGCACTTAGTATTTATGTGGTTTTATTTTTTTTACAGCGAATGGATTTAGGTGAGTGTCCAAAAATACATGATTTGGCTCTCCGTGCGGATTATGAATTAGCTTCAAAAACCAAAGACTATTTCTATGACATTGATGTAAGTATGACTCATTAATAACATTAAAGTTTTTAACATTTAGGGATGAACCACACTGGTTGTGCAACTTTGTGGTGGTTTCCTTGATAAATAGATACTTCTTATCAACTTCATAAAATATTAACACCAATAGTGTGTTAATGTTTTAGTTGAGTGCAACCAATGGCACAAAATAAGTATCAATAACTAATTGAATTTGTTAAAATTTTCAACTGAGGTATGTAAGTGCCTGGATAAAAAATATGTGTCATTAAAATAAATAATTGTAATTTGATTTAAAATGCCTAGGCAACAGAACATTTAGAGGCATTTATAGCCGACTGCGATCGTCGCACAACAGCGGCTAAACAGCGCCTTGCTGAAACTCAGGAAGAACTGTCTGCTGAAGTCACAGAGAAAGCTAATGCTGTGCATGAGTTGGCCGAACAGATAGGTCAAAAACTAGCTCGAGCTGAAGCACTGGGAGAAGAAGGCATGGTAGAAGAAAGTGTTAAACTTATGGGAGAGGTTAGTTGTGTAAAATACTGGTCATTAGTATAAGCATATTATTACTCCATGGACTTTCTTTACTATTTACAAGTCATATTCCAGATTGATGAACTACGCAAAAAGAAGGCTGTAGCTGAACAAGAATACCGGAATTCCATGCCTGCTTCTTCTTATCAACAACAGAAACTACGCGTTTGTGAAGTGTGCTCTGCATACCTGGGTATACATGACAATGATAGACGGTTAGCTGATCACTTTGGAGGAAAACTTCATCTTGGATTTATTACCATTCGTGAGAAACTATCCGAATTGAAGGTGAAATGTACTACTATTTCCTTTTCATCGTTCCATTGTGTCTTAATGGGGTTGGCTCTTTTTTTTCAAGCACCTTATGTGATGTGAACTAATTTATGTCTTGTGATCTTTAGAAAACCGTAGACAAACGCCGTGAAGAGCGCGGAGCTTCTGAGCGTGAGCGTACAGGCGGTCGTCGTCACTACGTCGGTGGACGCGAGTTAGACCGGCGTGCTCGACGCCACCGCGAGTCTGCGAGGGACCGCGACCGCAACAAGGAGTCTGATCGCGACCGCGATCGTAAGGACAGGGATCGGCGGGATGGCGAACGTGAACGCGAGCGGAGGTGAACTTTAATGCTTTTATGTGCAAATTTTAAATTGACGGACTTGTAGCTTCAGAAAGAAGAATAATTATGTGCAATATTTTTTTTATTGTGTTCACTTGTCTTGTTGATAATGCGCCTGACTATTAGTATATGACACATGTTGTGTATTTTAAAAAGGGTGTTTCCGATGTTTGGGGTGGGTTTTGGGTGCTTCCAGTATACAGGATGAATTTTCCAAGTGGGCGTGGATGGCCAAATTCTAAACTATGAGGAATAGCGAATAGTACTCAAAGGAGTCGCGGGCTCGATTTTGATGACAACTAAAACTGCATCATTGGATTTTTGAAAAATCAATATTTCTAGCCAGGAATCGAACCTGTTGATTTTGAAAAAAAAACACATCCTGTATTATTACACCATTCGATAGTGTCGCTAATAAGGATCAAATTCTGGGAAGTAATGACAAACTAAAGGAAAGAGCTCATTTCCAACAAAATCCTTTTTTTTATTTTTCTTATGTTACCTACCTCATCATCATCTGCCTAGCCTTTTCCCAACTATGTTGAGGTCGGCTTCTAGTATAACTGGATACAGCTGAATACCAGTATTTTACATGGAGCGACTGCCTATCTGACCTCCACAACCCAGTTACTGAGTAATACAATACCCCTTCCCCTTGGTAAGACTGGTTGTCAGACCTTCGAGCTTCTGACTGCCCGTAACAACTGTCAAAGATCCAGGAATGACAGCCGGGACCAACGGCTTAACGTGCTTTCCGAGGCATGGAGACCCCTCCATGCCTCGGAAAGCGTTTTAAAGATGGTCACCCATTCATAGACCAACCGCGATTTAACCTGATGGATAGACCTGTGCGGCTGTTATTATTTAGCCGGGCCCGGGTTATGTTTCCTACCTACTAAACCTTAACTGATTAATTGTTCAAAATGATGACCATTGTTTTCAATACATAGCTGGATTCGACTTCTCACGGATGGTACTGCATTCAGCATTACAATATTATTGATTCCATTAGAATATTTTCCGAAGATCGTAATAGAAATTTGAATTTAGAACATAATGTTGTGAGTGTGACTGCGCTGCGGCGCAGTCACCCTCACAACATTATGTGTACAGTACAGGTGTTTTAATAAAAATATTGAGCATCATTTCGAACAAGGAGCGTAATGTAGGTACGAACTTACTTTAAAATAAGAAGTTTATTAAAATTCAACATTTTCCTTAAGTTTGCCGTATGTAATTACTTCCCAGAATTCGATCCTTATTAGCGACACTATCGAATGGTGTAATAATACAACAGGTTCGATTCCTGGCTAGAAATATTGATTTTTCAAAAATCCAATGATGCAGTTTTAGTTTTCATCAAAATCGAGCCCGCGACTCCTTTGAGTGCTTTTCGCTAGTCCTCATAGTTTCGGATTTGGCCATCCACGCCCACTTGAAAAATTCATCCTGTATATTGTGGTTTTACAATTTTCCTTTTCTTTTTACAGACGTAGCCGGTCACGCAGCAGAAGCAAGCGCGAGGGTTCCCGCGAGCGCTCCCGCGGCCGTGACCGCGATCGTGAACGTGAGCGTGAATCTCGCCGCAGCCGCTCTCATCGTTCTTCCTCGAAAGAACGCAGACGGGACTAGCCTTTGGCGTATAATGCATAACCTTTATTCATAATTTATGATCCTGTTTCTCTCTCAAAACTTACCGTGTGATTGATTAAATCCTACACTTTTTATTACCCTTACAATCGAATTTTCTCATGCATAAATTGATTTAGTAAAAGTATTAAGGAATGAGCTCGTATTTTTTTATTAGCTTTATTAACTCTAACTCAATTAAATGAGTTTAATGACTATTTACTTAATCGCAATATGGGTTTACGCAATACCAGTTTTTCAATTAGTTATAAACATGCACTATTCCTTGTTTTAGAATTTTATATGCCTAATGCGTTTTCATCACCAATAGTTGTGTGTAAATTTAGTTTATGTTGTGGTTTTATTTAATGTAAAAAAAAGTTAGTTCTTCTCACCATGATGTATATTTCTAATTTCTAGTGAGGTTATAAAATAATTGTATTTTAACCGAAAAACTTTTTAGTTTAGTAAAAATGATTATAACTAGCACTGCCGTCATAGAAGCAATTTATTTTAACGCCTAAAGTTTATTTTGATTCTATTTAACACGATGTTTTTGACTGACGCTGTAAAGAAAATAAAGTTCCAGTCTGTATGTATAATATATTCTGTATTTCTTGGACGATCATGCAATACTTTTTTAAAATATTCGATCTTAAAATTATAGAAATACAAACTACAATGCATGTAGTAGGTACGGAACTGATTTCTACGCTGAATCGTTCAGGCGTTAGCATAGGTGATATAAAAAGTTATAATTTAGTTTTAGATTATAATAATTGTAAGACTTGTTAGGTTTTTATGTAAAATTATTTGAAATATGATAAGTATATTTCGTGTCGGTATAGGTACCTAGTTCGTTTGCGCTAGTTCTATGATGGGATGAGTTTATTTTATATACTTAAAGCAGAAGAGATAAAAAGGTCAATATTTCAGGAGCAAGTAAAAAAATATTGCAACGTGAAAGCATGGTGTAACATTAGTTTAGTGCTTTTCGTTTGTTAAAATTAAAATCATTATAATAGACTTACGTGTTTCTTTTATCAACGCCGATGACTCACCGAGTACAGTACCCGGCGATAAATATTGCACATCGATCTTAGAAAAGAGATAATCGGCTAATTTCGGCTTCGTAGAGCGTTATCTCTGTCGCACGAAATACAAACAGTCCGGTATCTATTAGGAGCTGTTAAAACAATTATGATTTGCTTCTTTTGATAATTCTTTTTATTCTTTGTATAAAATACACCAATTTTTCTATAAATGATTGCTTTAGGTTGGGGTAAAATAAAAAGGTTCCCCTATTTTTCCTAAAGATGCCATAGTACAACTTTAAATTATTTAAATTTGGGGGTGTTAACAACTCTAGATATATATTTTGAACTGGACGCGACCGCACTCTATCGCACTTGAACAACGACTGACAAAACGTCAGTTAACGTCACATAGGTAGTGTGCGACAGAGATAACGCACTACGAAGCCGAAATTAGCCGATTGTTTCTTTCCAAAGGTCGATGTGCAATATTTATCGCCGGGTACTGTAGGTATATTCTACAAACTCTTTGTCGCGCGTGGCTAAAATCGGAACTAATTTATTATTTATTCCGTTTGCCCACCCTAGGGTGGATAGATACGCGGGAACGCATGTCAGAAAATCCACCCTAGGGTTTCCGCGTATACACCCTAGGCCTAGTTGGATAAATGGAATTATAAGTTTCCGCGCATCCACCTTAATAAACAATAACCGCCATCTGGGTTTTTTTTTAATCATTTCACTAAACAATTTCGCAAACGTTTACCAAAAGCGCCTCTATGTCAACGTCATTCTAGCGCCAAAGATTATTGAAGCCCTGTGTTAAATTTTGTCAATAAGGATGAAAATTAGATCTAAAAGATGATGCTAATAAATGTATGGAATCTGGTGCCCGTTCCAATAGAAATAAATGCCCTAGAAAGGCCCCAGGCCCTTGTCTGATCAGAATAATGCAGGGTGGATTTTTGAGACGAGGCAGTAGGGGAAGCTACGTTAACCGTTGTAGCTACAGAAAAACGACTTTAGGAGGCTGTCCTTAACTTCTTGATTTATTTTATTAACAGCATTCACAGATTTTGGAAAAATTGTACAGTCAGCTAGAAAAATGACGTAAGTCATTTTTTGTCAAAGTTATCGATTTGTAACTTCTCCACTCTCAAAACAACTCTCCATATCTACATTTCGATGATCAATCATCTTCATCGGGATAGTATAGGTGGCAGAGCTCATTTTGATGTGAGTTCGCTACGTTAAGCGTGCGCACGCAGCGGGTGCACGGAGCGGGCGTCACTGCGCGCGGTGTACAAACCCATCGCACGCGTCTGCGCTTGAGAGCGCTGCTCATTATTATCTTTCAATAAAACACGCGAGGCGGGCACCCGCCGCGAGCGCACGCTTAACCTTTTGAACGCCAATCACTTGTATACAAGTTCGAGATTGTCGTGCCCTCAGCGCCACTACTTGATTAGAAGTAATAATAGTATAAAATAAATTTACGATTTTTACAAGACCTTTTATTTTGTTTTTATGGAAAATTGCCCTGTTATAAGCCATATTTTTAACTTTTTCACACATAATAAGTTCTTGTTTGTTTTATATTCAATAGAGACAAAAACGCCACAAAATATTTTAGTGCCTCCAACGCCAAGTACTTGATATAAAGTAAGCCAGTGATGGGACACGATGAAGACCTAGCTATATTTCATCTCGTCAAAACGATCATAAATATTATTATTGCAAGAAAATGACGTGAATAAATAATATTTTATAAATATTGTAAACTATAAACTACGTTTTATTCGCCTTAATCAAGAATAAATAGGTTTTCTAATCATTGTCGATAGTGAAACACCGTTTGAAAAACCCATCCTTACAAAGTGGCTAGTTGTCAGTGCGCACAACGCCACGAACTTGTATAGAAGTAAATCTGTGACGTCATAAGCGGACGGTTTTCAAGGTCATAGTGACTGTGCATTTTAGTGTAGTGCAATGTTTACATTTTGTTTCTTTTTGAGTAGATTCATCGTAAGAAAAAGTTTGTGAATAATCAGAATTTTGAAATAGTTCGTGGTCCTGACATTACGTTAAGTCGTCAACTTCCGTTTCAGGAATGTACTTCCGTTTTCTATTAGTTTCTAAAAACAAGAAAAATCATTGCTAGTATTTTGCGACACCTATACCTACTATTAAAAAAAGATCTGTAACATCTGCGTAAAACAGTCACTTACACTCCATTTTAATTTTTTTTTAAACACGTAGATAGAAAACCACGTATCTAGCTTCTATTGATTGTATTTGGTTCTATTTTTTGTAAGTAAACGAAATAAATTATGCATGAATCGGTTGAGGTTATGCACGTGTAACTCGACCACAGTGAATAGAAAAAAGAAAAATACCATAGACATCGACATCTAGACATCCTTATATCAGAAAGGATTTTGACGTGCCTCGAGCGCCAACGACTTGATATGAAGTAGAAGGATTACATTTGGAGACAAATAGGGATGTGCCTTCTAGAACACACGTCTAATAAAGATACAATTCTTTTCTTTTATTATGGGAAATATATCCAGATTTTCATATTGATTTTTTTATGAAATAAAACAAAATATGAAAATACGGTATCAGTTTTTATTTAGCTTCGTAAATTGGTGAATAAACGTTAATTTCAACTTATAATATTATTTATCGATAGGACATTAATCCCATCCCTACGTTTTACTATAGATACGTTATACATTTGTAGCGTGGCGCTGGAGGACACATCGCGTATTATGTAGGTGGGCGTCGAAAAGGTTAACGTAGCGAACGCCCTAACTGATTGCGCCGTGTACGCATTGGCCGCGTCCGAACCAAAAGCGATCGTCGCGCTCTTTTATATAATTATAAATGAATATGACATAATCGCGTATTTGTTTAATTTGGGTGAACAGGAACAGAAGTCAGCAATAAGTTATTTTATTATTCATCATAATCCACTTCTTTCCAGTTACTAGGGTATTAAATTAAAAAATAAACAACGATATAATAAGTATAGTTCATTTATTTCTTGTCTCACTTTTTGTGAAGCATTTCATGTTCACATAAGTAGGTATTACTTATTTAATACTAGCTGTGCCCCGCGGTTTCACCCGCATAAGTTTCGATCCCGTGGGAATATCGTGATAAAACTATCTCTATACCAAATTTCATCTAAATCGGTTCAGCGGTTTAAGCGTGAAAAGGTAACAGACAGACACACTTTCGCATTTATAATATTAGTATGGATTAATTCTAACGACGATGCCTACTCGGTATTAAAAAAAATACCCGTCATAGCAATTTAAGAAAGCACCTACGTTTTATCCTTTAAAATTTCTAAAATCTTGTAGACTACGACTGAAGTAAGAAACAATCATGTTGTTGGAAACTGTCGACAGATTTTTAGTAAGTTCAGAAAATATTCAAGATATTTCAGACCATTATAACTTATTATCTAACTTCTTAACAGAATACTTTATTCGAATCGAAATTGTGAATTACTATCACATAGGATCATACATTGATCTAAAAGTAGGATATAAAAATAAACCCTACTAATACAGCTACTATCTACAAAATTAATGGATCTAGTACAAGAATCCCTACAAAAAATGTCTTTTTGAGAAAATTCAAAGACCTCATTCTTATTAGGAACATAAGAGTAGGTTAAGGTATAAAAAAATGGCATTTTAATTTAAACTAATATATAAAATATAGCACTTACAAAACATGATTTTATAAAAAAGAATTTGTGTGGAAATAATAAGGTACTTACCGATGCATTTTAAGTTTTAAATATGCATGGGAACATTCTTAACAGATTTTCATAGTACCTATAAGTATTGTTATGTAGCCTCCTATCACGTGTAATAATATAATAATTACAATCAAAATAGTGGCGATATTGCGCTATAAAATTGTGTGAATATCGTAACAAATAATTATTTTTTGGTCTTCTCTACAATAATAAACAAATTATGCCTGCGTCTGATATTTTATATCTGTACGTATATGAATGGCCCATATTAGGCAATAGACGTTATGGGTTTACTTTTATTACATAAGTATTTATAGAAAACCGACAATGAACATTACTGCAATTTATACCATAACACTAATAAAAAAAAACATTTTATGGCCTTTTAAAAATTTCAAGGACTACACATTATCATGATAAGAAGTTAATTGATTTTTATGCTAATAGCGTTTTTAAAGGATTATCAGCTATATTGAGAGATGGTTAGTCATTGGTTACAGTCCATATTTACAATGCTTCAAATTTTTCCTGCAATGAAACTAAAGAAGAAAAAAAAAAGATTACTCAGTATATGGATATAACTCAACAATAGGTAACACTTATTTATTAGCGTAAGTCAGTACGGGATATGAAACAAAACAGTTTCAAACAATTATTATCAAAGAAAACCAAAAATTCATTAAAACATAAAATTAAACTATGAGTTAAAATGAGATCATAACATAGTAGCGTCGTATTTTAATACAGATAAAATGATGTGATTGTGTTTGTGTTTGCGAGAAGGGAAAGTACTTACCTATTCTTTTAGGTTTGTCCATAAATGACGTGCCACCTGTGCACCCTAATTGCGCACTTTCAATTATAATCGGAATAATTTTAAGGGATATTGCTAATCCATTGCATAATAATTATGTTCGAAAGATTTGTCTGCTAAACCGCGTAAATAACGCAATGAATGTTGTTGAACTGTCAAAATTAAAGCCTTGCTAGTTGCTACCGCTAGTGTTTTACGCAATTACCCCGAAGTACGATGTACTGTATAAATTAAGTATGGTTTGCGAAGGCGTGTACAATGCATTTGGAAGCACTGAGACACGACAAATTCATAAAAATCACTTCAACCTATTCCTGCTGCCTAATTGCGTAGCACAGTTTCTCTAACGAAAATGACCGCGAAACGAATGTGACAAATTGTCAAGCTAACGCAAACTACTGCGATTGGCTGTTGACAAAACTGGTCCTTAGGATAGCTTACTCCACAAACTACGAAATGCACTAATGCTGGGGCCAGACTATCGCGATAACGCGAAGATTTGCGCGATAAGTTGATGCTCATTGGCTGGACCTACGACGTCAGCCAATAAGAAACAACTTATCGCGATTTTCCCGTATAGTGTGGCCCCGGCATAAGGGTCAGTTCACACCGCGACGCAACGCGGCGCGCAGTATTCAAGATAGCAATACAATTATAGACCTTATCTACTACACAAAAAGGTACACAATTCAGTGAGGTGGTACAGAGGCCAGCACATCAAGCTACCCCAATCTGTCAAATTTTTCCAATTGAATATGAACCTTATTACTTTGTAGTAAAGTTGAAAATCTATTAAAGAAATCTGACAGATTGGGGTAGCTTTATGTGCTGGCGTCTGTACCTACTATGTCAAGCTACGCCGCGCGGCGCACCTCACTTAGCGTGCTTAAAACATCATTCTCTCTCTTGTCATCTTCAAATGCTAGGCGGAAACAGAACGATGTTGTCGTTGTGGTGCAAGCAAGCCTTGCTATCACAATCCCGTTAATTTTGACAATTCAACTATATTCATTGCGTTATTTCCGCTGTTGAGCAGACGATTTTTTGAAAAAAATAAACCAATGGATTGAATAGACATAGAGTGTGAGACCAAATTGGGCTGCTGGCTTGCAGATGCTACTTGCTAGTGAAGTAATTTTGTATATAAAATGGCAATTTGCGCCTAGTAGAACCTTTGATCCGATCCAGCCTGCCTCTTGCTGTCCTAATCCTAGCGACGCCCTAAGCCAAAGTCCGTACCCCACAGGGGCTGCCCTTAGTGTGTAGTCGCTTAGTTTATAATCTTTATGCCTTGGGTGAAGTCCTTAACCTTAATTTATTAAGGCATCCACAGGGTAGCCCAGTTAAGCAGCCGACAACCCACTAGGTTGACCTGCAAGATGCCATTCACAAAAAAATAATCTAGTAGAACTCAATAAGGCCCCAGGGTGTATTCATGAGACGTATGCCTGTCTAAACATAAATTCAGAAACATAATTAAGTAGTTTTGTCTCGCACATTTGGCACATAGTACGGAATCTAAATCTCCGTTTTCGAAATGGTCAAATATATATTTTCACATGTTGTTTACTCGAGATTATTATCACCATATTACTCAAGTATAAAAAAATGTATAGTTATTGCACAATGAAATCAAAATAATAATTTTCTAAATAGATAATATGATAGTAAGACTATGTATGTAATTAAAATATTTCATTTACTTACAAAATATATCCCTGTTTATAAATTTAACACGTTACATTATTAACTACGCTTTTGAAATCTAACTACCGAGATTGATAAACGTAGAATAAGATTTTTAATTATGCTAAGTGCAGAAATATTTTTTATTGCAATTCATACAGATGGAAAAACTGTTTGTTATGAATCCTGATTTTAAACTCAGATTTTTTGTGATATTAATATTATGCGCATGTAAGATATAAAAATGATGTTTAATAATTTACTCTTAAGTATCTAAATAATTTGTGATAGTTGCGCGCAGAAACTGATGGCATCATATAACTAAATGGCCTCTAAGACTAGTAGACTGTAAATGGACTACAAAGTAGGGCGATACAAGTCTCCACGCTTTTATTTGATTTTAATTTTGTGTAGTTTTAGTTTGAAGCCTAGCATCTCTGACAGCACCCCCGATAACGCCGATAGTATGACCACTTTAGTGATGGTGTACAGGTAATGATTGGCGCATAATGCTGATATTTTGAACGGTGCGTCCAATTCCTGAAACAAATGAGTCTTGTTAAAAGTAGCTAGGATAACGAAAATAGGTACAACCGTTGAATTTGACTGGTTGTCCTACTTATATGTATACTAGCCAATAGTATGCCTGGCCGATTGTTGGGTAAAGGCTTCTTGGCAAGCAGTTGAATTTTTACCCGATTACGGCGAAGCAAAAAGGAGGGTTATGATTTTGACCGGTATGTACGTCTGTATGCATGTATGTTAATCTGTTCCCTCATAACTTCTAAACTACTTGTCATAATTAGACAAATGAGGTATCGTTGGAAGCGTCTCGATCGTCCGCTGGCTATGTGACGTCACATTAAATTGAATATGGCGCCCTGTAGCGGACATGAAGTCACTGAGCATTTGATAAAATGAAAGGGCTTAATTAGCACATTCCAAAAATATAATTATTACTGAAATAAGCCCCAAAATATTAAAAAAAAAAAGTTTAAAAACTAAAACCCGACTACTGAAAAGGATGAAACAAGGAAGTACCTTCCCGTGGTCGCATGCTACCATAGCTTATAATATTTTAGTAAGTACAGCGGCATGCAGCATGCGACCACGGGAAAGGTACTTTCTTGTTTCATCCTTTTCAGTAGCCAGGATTCAGTTTTTCTTAAACTTATTTTTTATTTAATATTATTTATGGTCTCATAATCGCTTAAGTACCTAGAGGATCAGCCATTTTGAATCTATGGAGTCAAAACTCAAAAGTGAGCGTGCTTATATTAAAATTTTAAAAGTTTTGTCTAAACATACCTTAAGTAAATCACCAGCCAGTTTAAGTACATTATTAGCGACCGTCAGTTGTTCTTTACTCTCTGGCCTCTGCTCTATGGCGAGGTGTAAGTTGATCTGTTCGGTCAGTATGGCGGACAGGCAGCCGCGGTACTTCTTGTTCACGTTGCTGCCTAAAGTGCCGAGTCGCAGTAGATATATACCGATGCAGAAGCTCCACAGTAAAACTTCCAGTAGCCAGCCGCTTTCTAACGTCACCGAGTCCTGAGTATTATTAAACTGTTATTAATTTTATTAATTTTCTGAACTTGTACACATAAATATATATAAATAAATAATTTATATGAAACATGGTATCACTATCACATGAAATGAGGCTGTAAAGGTTGCGATTATTTCTGGTCAAGCAAAATTATGGTGCATTCTGATTCAACAAACCAACAACGTAAATGACATTACATTCAATTAATTAAATCAGTAAAAAAAAAGACAGCATGTACTTAATAATACTTAGGTATAAGTACACGTACGAAACAATACACAAACAATAGTTTTTTTTTTGTTATTAGAACGAAGTTACTTAACGCGGCTTGCGGTTGAAGTTGACTGGTAGAAAAAGCGTAATGCCCCCTCCATGCGACTCTCTCTATCTGTCTCTTTCTATTATATACGAGTGTGTGCGGCGAGCGCCGCGCCACGATCTTTGTTCCTGACGGGGGTCCCCGGACTGCACACTTTTTTTTTAGTTTCTTTTGTTCATATAATTAATTTTGCCAGACTACAGTTACGTTTACCATCGGTTTGTAAATATCTAAGTTGCTACCTGTGAAAAATGTAGTAGTATATTTGTTATTTCCATTTTTATATAACTACTAGCTGCGCCCCGCAGTTTCACCCGCATATGTTTCGATCCCGTGGGGATATTGGGATAAAAAGTAGCCTATATGTTGATCCAGGGCGTCAGCTACCTCCATACAAAATTTTATCAAAATTGGTCCAGCCGTTTGAGCGTGAAGTAAACACATACACACTCACAAACTTTCGCCTTTATAATATTAGAGCGATTGTTTATTTTCCCTTACAAAATAAACTAGTATAGCGTCAGTGATGTGATAATAAAAAGTCCGGAGGTGTCGTGGGACACCAGTTTTCGCTGTATATTATGTATTAAAACAGAGCCATCTAGTATAGTTTTTAGCTTGTTAAAACTTTTTCGGGCATAACGCTTTTTCGTTACGTCACGTTTTCTGCCATTTTACTCCTACCGCAAAGCTGCGTTATTTCTATAACGCAGCTTTGCGGTAGGAGCTTCATTCCAATAATAGGACCCAGCCTATTATTGTGCCACCGCAGGGCAAGGGCCTTTACATATATAGAGAAGGCACGAGCATTAATCACCACGCTTCCTCAATTGGCGATTTCAGACCTATATTAACTATATAAGTCCAGGTTTTCTTACGATGTTTTCCCTTCACCGATGTCAAGATAATATTTATAGCACACACTTAATATTTCATAGCACTTACTCTCAATAGGTGTGTACTAACGCAGCCTAGTAATACCACTATTAGCATGAATGCGGCTGACACGATGACCTCCACTGACCGCTGAGGACCCCGACGCTAAAATTATTACAACAGCATCCATTTATTACAAAGTCAAAGCATTTATTTCAAATAGGCACATAAAAGGCACTTTTGAACTTAAAAAATTACAATAAAAAATAGAATTGGTTCTAGTTCTAGAATATTTTGCCTACATTAATTATATAATAATATGTAAAAATGATGCACCTAAAATAAAATTACTAAACCACAATAATGTTTTAAAAGAACTAAAAATGAAACTATGACATATAAATTATTTTGTAATAGATACATGGTGCTCACATATTTACAAACATTGTAAGTAATAAAATTACAGAATGCAAATCAATGGTGCCGATTCTCTTGTATGTACACCGAACTAAACTATCACTAAAATTCCTAACTTTTTGCTATGAGAATCTTACAGCTATTCTGCATAAAAAATTCTCTAAATTAAAAAAAAAAAATTAACGACTAAAATCGAGTTTGACAATCGCGACTCGTCGACACGTAGTACTT
The DNA here is from genome assembly GCA_947508005.1 of Amphipoea lucens. Classification (NCBI taxonomy): domain Eukaryota; kingdom Metazoa; phylum Arthropoda; class Insecta; order Lepidoptera; family Noctuidae; genus Amphipoea; species Amphipoea lucens. The sequence continues at coordinate 12,557,128 of OX382358.1, forward strand.
GTTTGCCCTACCCCGTGAATGCAGAATGCCCTCCTAGGTATAGTACTAGAATAATAACACAACAAAAATTTATTTTAGCAATTATAAACTGCACCTAACCTATAATCAATGACTTTATTGTTTTTAGATTTAAACAGAAACCGCAAGTTCTACAGGCATTAGGACAAATGTTTAGTTATCAGTAATACATAAGCAATAAGATTTTACATATCGCATGGTTATAAATTAATTTTATTGAGTGGGGCAAAGTTCTATAGAGTTTCTGGCATTGTCCTGTACTTTATTTATAGTATGCTTGTTTACAAAGTGTACTTTTAATGTGAGTTTTTAAATTTTCTTCCATATAATTGCAATATTTCACAGGGTATTTTATTTTAACATTTAACACAATACCCCATAAAAGATGTATGTACAGTGGCGTTCATAAGTCGATTACCAATCTCACAAAGCAATAGATTGACGCTTTGGTTTGACTTACGACCTTATTCTATAAGTTGTTTCTATACTATAGACACGCACACACACTCACTTTATCTGGAACTGATACTAGTTAATAATTTCAACTGTCTTACTATATGTTATCCTAGCGTAATGGTTAACGCGCTCTGACTTGTGCAATTTTATCTCGAGCGGAGGGTTCGAATCTCACATTTGGTTTTTATTAGATACTATAAATAATAATTAGGTAATAACTATAATATAATTTGTGTTACTTTTTAATAATTACTATTTATTTATTTTGTTATTTTTTCTAGTAGTAGTTCGATAATTACATAGATGTGATAAATTTTTATAATTACTAGTAGTAGGTAGTTTGATAAATAATCATTATTTTTTTGTCTCGTTCGTCTTGTTCACACAAATAATGAAGTTAGTAGGTAACCACAGAAAACCAACTAATTTATTTCGATTTCTGTGAGGTAGGCAGATTAATGCTCTTCGTTACGAGCGACTAATCACCTAGAACGTTGTTGGTTCGTGGATATTGTTGGTTAGTGACAAGGTGTTTCTATTAGCGGTGTTTAAGTAGTTATTATATTCAAAATGCAGTCTAATATAAATATTGAAGCGAGGGCAGATATAATTGCGCTGCATAAAATTGGATATAACAAAACCCAAATAGCGAATGAAACCGGACTAAGTGTGAGTGTATCATTTAAATATTTCCTAGTTTACTAAACATAAATCTACTTTAATCTAAAGTATTGTTAATCGTTTTACTCAGAAGGTGCTTGATTAAATAAAGTTTTAAATTCGTTATGAGGTTTATATAAATGAAAAGAAAAATATAAATCGTTTTTAAGATAATTTATTTAGATTATTTATCAATTCACAGGGCGAGCACTGTGCGTGAGTGGTTTACCAGACACCCGGAGATAGCAGTCGTTCCATGGCTAGCGCGATCTCCTGACCTCAACCCCATAGAAAATCTATGGGGTTTGATGGTGCAAAGGTGGGAAGCCCGGAATGAGAGATGTCTTGAGCAGTTGAAGTCGCATTGTATGGAGATATGGGAAAATATAAGGGGAACAGAAATATGTTCTAATCTAGTAGGCTCCATGCGTCAACGTCTACTAGACTGTATCGAGAATAACGGCGGTTATACAAAATATTAGGTAACCGTAATAACAACAGATTCGTTGTTGCACGAATTTTTGTTCAACATGGTGTTCGTCTCTTTTCTTTTAGATAGACCGAAAATGTTTACATTACTTCAGTAGGTAATATTATTATACTCATCCTCTATATTATACCTTAATTTGAGGTTTAGTTTCAATCTTCTTTTCGTAAAGAAAATGAATACTTAAGCTATAACCTCAATAACTTATTTATATTTAATAAAGCCAAATAAAATGTGAAATACTTAATGAACTGCCCATAGTTAACCTTAAAATCACTTATTTTGTAAGTAGGTAGTAGAATTTAATTTAATATTCTTATTTATAGCTTACTTCGATCATGAACGAAGCTTAACGTTTATGGTGAAATAAATCTATTTAAAATTTAAAACATTTCATATGTCAAAATAATACAAATTGCTTATAAGTTTCTTATGATTGATTTCACATCTAGTTACAATAAATAAATGTAGCGGTTTGTTAACTTTATGAAATAAGTCGAACAAATATTTTTTTAAATTTTTGTTATGACTTAACACGCATTTTTTTTTCTAAACCCTTTATTACAATAACAACATTAGTAAAAAAGGCAGCAATTTTGTGAATATTATCAATATTGCAAACAAAAATAAATATTGCCAAAAAACCGCACTGCGCTTCGTGAGATTCGAACCTAAGCCAGTTGCATCAAAGTCCAACGCTCAACGATTACTGCTACGAGCTCATATTATTATGGTTTAAATTTTAGCACCGCTATGCGTTTGACCGTGTCTAACAAAAGGGACGGAAATATTTTTTTTTTCGTTTCTTGTGGTGCGAGGAGTACACGACGATATGACAGTGTGTAAAGTAAGTAGGTGGTGTGTGTTACCGTGTTGTTTACACATACAGATATACGCTGTACCGCGTCGCGCGTGTCACAGCAATACGACTCGTAAGGTGTGAATGCACTTTTGAACCCTTACTGTACTTTGGCTAATCTGAAAAATGGTTGATGTAATTTTATTTTATTGAAAATATGTAGATTTTTTTTACATACATAATATTTTCATAAATGTATTGGCAAGGTACCGTCATACTTAATATTAATCCTTTTAAAAAGTTCCCTGAGAGATTCGCGGCGACGTAGATTATAAATGACTCTGACAGCTCTCTTTTGCAAAATAAAGATGGATTCAATATCAGCAGCCCGACCCCATAGTAAAATGCCATACGACAGAATTCGATGAAAGTAGTTAAAACAGACTAAACGCGCGGTTTTTACATCTGTTAACTGTCTTATCTCTCTAACAGCATAAGCGGCCGAGCTAAGCTGCCCCGCAAGAGATGTTATATGAGGTCCGCATTGTAATTTCTCGTCCAGCGTGTTTCCTAGGAAAATCGTTTGATCATTACAAACATTATTACTGAGTTTAGTTTTCATTTACATCTAATATATAAAAATTTCGTGTCACAGTGCTTGTTATCGAACTCCTCCGAAACGGCTTGACCGATTTTTATGAATTTTTTTGTGTATATTTTGGTAGGTCTGAGAATAGGTCGAAGACTATTTTTTTTTTTGCAAAACGACTTGTGCGGGGTCAACTAGTTAATTTATATTTTTGCGTCATTCAATTCTTTGGACGAACTGGGGGCCTACCACCACAGGATAAGCATTTCAAGACAGCCCCGGTTATAGAATGTTTTCGAGGCGGGGCAAAAAATGCCTTCTGCCGCCCCCCGCCCCGCCAATCCTTCAGGTACTTAACCTTTTAAATAGTCTTATTTGTATATACTTACCATGAGCATGTCGGACATTTTTTCAAATTAGTACAGGACAGGATAGGCTTGCAATAAATCGTGAGGTTATAGAAAATTTTACTCTTTGTTCTGAAAAAACCGATGGCCTTGTCATTCTTAATGTGTTGTACAGACGCCAGCACATCAAGCTACTAAAATCTGTCAAATTTCTTTAGAAGATTTTCAACTTTATCGCTAAAGCATAAGGTTCAAAGTTGATTGGGAAAATTTGACAGTTTCGGGTAGCTTGATGTGCTGGCGTCTGTACATTCCGATTTTCGATTGCTAAGATCGCGAGACTTATCTTATGCAGAATAGCTTAACACCAATTAAGACAATCTAGAATGCACGTGCGAGCGAAGCAAGCGCATAAATTTTAGCACTCTGCCTCAGATAAGTTAGATTTTTTATGTACTTAATCGACTTATAGGTAGTTTCAAGAATTATTAAGAGTCAAAGCTGCAAGAGCGCGCGAAGCGAGCTTGAAAATTTTTCCCTAGTCAAATTTTATAGATGTATAATGCACCAATCCAACAGGAGCGCCAGAGCATTGGAAAAAAATTAAAGGAAATTGTGCCGCCTTTGCATTTATGGGCGTCCTCGGAAAGGGCGCCCTCGCTACATAATCAGCCTTTAATGTTCCCACTGCTGGGACACAGGCCTCCTGTCTGTGAGATCGAGTGAGCCATAATCCACAACGCGGGCGCAATCCGCTTATGCCGTCTGAGTACCTATTCCTACGCTAATCACGTAGTGATTACCTCAGTGCGCCACCCGCAGAAAAAGATAATACTTAGCGTTTCATTCATCGCTTAGTTGCGGTGCGTTAGGTGGTGCAATTGTCTGCCACGCTTGATTTTGCCGCCCCCTGATGTTGGCGCCCGGGCACGGGCCCCGGCTAGCCTCCCCCCCCTCCCTAGATCCGGGGCTACCTCAAGACTCCCAGTAGCTTTTAGTCTTACTTCAATGTGGGAAAGAGATGGAGCTATAAAGGACGTGTAGGTCCATCTCTTTCACATACTGAAGTGAAAGGAATCGCGTGCTAGACTACACCAAGAATAGATAGCACTTCGAACCCCTTTAGGGTTACAAAACATTATGCCAGCGTGCATAGTACAGGTTCTCAAGTTTATGAGTTCCATGCATAAAAACTTGCATCCTTAAGCGATGATTAATTTGGGCTGTAGCAATTAAACCTCTAGTCATTGTTTTCGAAAACTTACTCGTAAATAAGACCTCGTAGACAACCATGTCTTGATATTCCTCACAGTGTTGAGTCTAAAGTGGGGTAGCTCGGACTTGCGGGCCCGCCGCGCTGACGTCAGATGTGAGAACAGCTTGGCGTATAAGAAGCGTTGTTTGAACGCGCGTTCTGCTACCGCCAATAGGAAGAATACGAGAGCGCCCAGAGCGAATCGTAGCAGACAGGATAGCAGGTTTGTTGATATCAACCTGGTGGAAAAATGTACAAGTTTATAGAATTTGACTATAAATATGTTTTTTTAAGCATTATTTTATTTATCTTTTATATGGTTTATTTTCTTTTTGTGAATGTGAGAACTATGTAGGCTTTGTAGACTCATAGATGTTTCGATGTGTTGGCCATTTTTTTAATGTAAAGTGTCTAAATGTGAAGTTAAACACTCTACATTGAATCTAACCATTTTTTAACTTACCAAATATTATCACCAAAAGCACCAATAAAGATAGAGATCAGGGATCCTTTGTAGCTTGCCATAAGTGTCGGAAAGTAAGTAAGAACGGAGAGCGCCTGAAGTTCTTCCTCCGTTCTAGTGTCTTGTTCTGCAGCAACCTAATTACGACAAAAAAGTTTCTCATAAAGCTAAGTGTGCATAATTAAAGGAGCCTGTTATATTATGCCCTTATATTCGCACAAGAATATTTTTTAAATAATAAAAGTGCCACTTCTGGTACTTCTACTAAAACAATAAAAATATCATTCAATCATATTTTTTGTTTTTTCTTGAAATATCAGTTTAAAAATCAGTTGTTTTTGTGTAAACTTCACAGACGTGATTGGTATCGACGATGGTAAAAAGAGAACATAATTTATTGTTTCATCCTGTTTAGATATCGATACCCATAACGTCTGCGAAGTTTCGCTTGCTAATTAAAGAAGAACGGTCATTTGCGACTCAAACCCGACACGAAAGAGACATATCTCAGTTTTATTGTTATTTTAAATATAGCTAAAATATATATTTTTTATATTCCAAATCAATGGCTAACACCAAAATATTGCCTTGTGTTTTTGTTCAGGCGATATACAATTTTCTTTTAATACCTACCTATTTACCTACAAAATTCGTAATTGTATGTAATTCAATGACGATACAACAATTTAGAAAAAAACAACCGACTTCAAAAAAAAAAACACCACAAAGTGATAAATAACTTTAATTTCGGAAGTTGGTGTCATTGGTTCCGCATTTTCGTTTTTAGACACCGACTTCCGAAATTAAAGTTATGTATCACTTCGTAGTGTTTTTTTTTTCAAGTTGGTTGTTTTTTTGTAAAAAAGATTTTATTTTTTACTTTTTAGTTGTACCTACTTTTTAGTTTGTTAATTGGATTTGTGTGGGACAAATCCAATTAACACTAGTGCATTGAAAAATTGAAGACACTGACTAGAAGAATCGTCCAAATTCGCAAAGAAATGCCGGAGATGCAGTACATTTATGCATATAACTCCGTACATAAGAATAATTACCAAATGCATTATATACTAAAACCTTCCTGAAAGTATGTAGATTACATTAGTGAAAGAATTATCAAAATTGATTCATTAGTTTTTGAGAAAATCGCGGACATACAAACATACATACACTCACAGGCACAATTAACCGCCCACCTTGTATTTCTTTCAATTTGCAGAAATCTTCAAATTTAGACCACATTTGATGAAAGGTACGTTGAAAGCGGCCTTTAAGGCATTAAAAAAAAACATAAAAGTTTAAAAAAAGGCATTTAGTAAAGGATTCATACCAAAAATCGATTTTGTGAAAATCATTGATGAAAATTTAACAATTTTAATATTAAAAAAAGTCGCCCAATAAAAAATAAAAAAAGCAATTAATAATGGGTGTTGCCGCCTCGGGCTCTAATGACTTCTTGGAGCCGGTTTGGCAATCCATCCATTACATCTTGGATATCCGACTGGGGGATATTGTGCCACTCCTCTACTACAGCCGTCTTGAGCTCTCCTAGGGTCGTAGGGGCTGGTACTCTTGCTCGGACACGTCTTTTGAGGTTGTCCCAAATGTGCTTAATTGGATTAAGATCGGGACTGTCTGCTGGCCATGGTAAAACTTGAATCCCGACCTTATTAAGGTACTCAGTGACGGATTTTGCGGTATGGCAACGTGCATTGTCATGCATTAAACAAAAGTTGTCACCAATGAATGGTGCGAAAGGCATGACATGGTCTTGAACAACTTCCTCCACGTATCTTTGAGCGTTCACACTGCCTCTATCGAACACAACAAGATCGGTACGAGCCTCGTAAGAGATACCTCCCCAAACCATTACGGACCCTCCCTGGTAACCCACTGTTACGGTTATAGCGCATGGATCAAATGTTTCGTTTGGGCGCCTGTAGACACGCTGACGTCCATCTGGACCTCTTAAGCCTATTCTGCTCTCATCTGAGAAAAGTACGTCCTTCCATTCCTAAACAGTCCAGTCAGCATATTCTCGCGCACAAGCAAGTCTAGCTCTACGGTGTTGTGGGAGCAGTTGTGGGGCGCGAGCTGGATGAAAAGTCCTCAGATTTCTTTCTGCCAGTCTTCTTCTAAACGTACGTTCACTTACACTGACATTTCTCACCTCAAAAAGACGCGTACGAGCTTCAGTAGCGGTGCAAAAGCGATTTCTCAACACGTTGTTGACAACGAAACCGTCATCTCGGGTTGAGGTGCATCGATGTCGGCCTTGACCTGGCCTGCGGGCGTATGAGCTTGTCTCCCGAAATCGTCTGATGGCATCCCGTACCGTGTTTCGAGGTACAACGAGTGTACGAGCGATGCGACGTGGGCTATACCCAGCGTCAGCTAAAACCACTGCCCTACCTACACCAGTTGCATCGAGTAGCATTTTTTAGAGTCCCAAACAATAAGTGAACACTACAAACTCAAATTAAACAATACTCACACATTATGGCAGAAAAGAACAGGAAATTTTAACACGATAACGCAACGGCAACAATGTCAAACAACGACTAAATTCGAAAAATCCTTCGGTGATACAAATTTACTAATCGAAATAAGGGTATAAGTGTTTAGTTAACTGCTACAGTACCCACTTGATAAAAAATAAAACAGTGGATAAGCCATAGTTAACAAAAACAAACAGGGTGACGAATGATAGAGGTGGGCGGTTAATTGTGCCTGTGAGTGTACATTCAAACGGGTCGAATACAGAACCTCCTTTTTTGAAGTCGGTTAAAAAACGCACAGATCTCAACACAGAAAGCCAATTTTATTTTATATTTTTTTAATGACATCTCGCAGTTTAACTTTGAAGTTATCGTCTGCTTAACCGGGCTTGCCTGTGGATGCCTCAATAAATTAAAGCTTCCAGCTGTCTATTTTTGTATTTTTATCTAAATTGGCGTCATTTTAAATGGATATAATTACTATTCATTAAAAAAAAATGTTTTAAAATATTTTGCCTTACCAAAATCAAATGGCAATATATGGGTGATAGCCACTGATATTCAGAATAGTGTTAATTTACTTTTGTTATATTTAATTAACAAAATAACTGAGATGCGTTCCTTTTGTGTCGGGCCTGGGTAAATTTTGTATGGGACGTGACCCTTCTTCTTTGACATTATAGTAGTGTTACCTGAGCAAATCGTATGAGAGGTTTGATGGTAGCGACGGCGGCGGCCATGGCAAGGCCAGCCCATAGACAACCGTCGGCCGCCATGGCTCGCTCGGCACGCGCCACCACGTACCAGCTGATGTCCACAGCCGACAGCTCTGCGCGAAGAGTCGAGCCACGCTCCCACATCGTACATTTTACTATGGAACATGAAGCAAAAAGTTGGCACAATGTAGTCGGAGATATTGTGCGAGCGAGATGTCGCTGTTTCTAATACTTTTCTTTAAGTACAAGCCCTGTGCCCGATAGGACGTCTCATCGGCAAAACTGACGAAGTACCTTACATACTTTCATCCCCTATTTAACCCATTTAGAGGATTTATTTTTTAAAATACTTCCTTATTGCTCACTCTCGTAATTTAAAGAAGCAAAATTTCATGTTTCTAGACCAAATGGTTTAGGATGTGCGTTGTCTGTCAATGAAGGAATTAATGAATTTAAGATTTTTTTTAGTAAGACTTCTGGATTAATACGACAGCTACAAGAACCGTTGAAGTTCTAGAAAAACGGTTTATAAATTCTTTGGCTAGCGGGGTAATTGCGTAACACACTATCAGTAGCAATGGCTTTCATTTTGACAGTTCTAAATGAAAATGTTCAGTTGTAGAAAAACATTCTACAAATTCTTTGATGTATATCAGAACGTTCGGCCAGTCGAGATAGGGAGCTGGCTGCTACTCCAGTTTTTAGTGACGATTATGTGACGCATTAAGATGCCAGTCAAAGAATTTGTGACGGAACAGTTCGAAAGTTAGAAGCATTTATTTATGGCCGAACGACCTGATATCAGGTCGTTCGGCCAACCTGAATCTCCATAACTGAGGACCTTAGAGAAACTGTTACTGAATAAAGATTTAGTGACGATTTGGTGACAAACAACCAATGCTTTACTTTTACTCGTAATGCCACCGGTTAAAAGTAAAATGAATTTTGCTTCCTGGAACATCAGGACGTTCGGCCAACGTAATCTCCATAACTGAGGACCTGAGAGAAACCGTTAATGAATAAAGATTTAGTGACGAGACTGAAACGAATTTTTATTGCTTTATTTTTTTTTGTGACGGCCCCTTTAAATAGTAAATTGAAAATTTAACATATATAACCTCAAAACATTGGGATTATCGATTCCTCCACAACGAAGAAGCCCAGAGAAACCGTTAATGAATAAAGATTTAGTGACGGCACTGAAACGAACTTTTAGTGTTTTATTTTTTTTTGTGACGGCCCCTTTATATAGTAAATTGAAAATTTAACATATATAACCTCAAAACATTGGGATTATCGATTCCTCCACAACGAAGAAGCCCAGAGAAACCGTTAATCAATAAAGATTTAGTGACGGCACTGAAACGAACTTTTAGTGTTTTATTTTTTTTTGTGACGGCCCCTTTATATAGTAAATTGAAAATTTAACATATATAACCTCAAACCATTGGGATTATCGATTCCTCCACAACGAAGAAGCCCAGAGAAACCGTTAATCAATAAAGATTTAGTGACGGCACTGAAACGAACTTTTAGTGTTTTTTTTTTTTTTGTGACGGCCCCTTTATATAGTAAATTGAAAATTTAACATAATATTATATAACCTCAAAACATTGGGATTATCGATTCCTCCAAAACGAATAAGCCTAGAAGACTCGTAAAACGCCTGATGTGTTATAGGTTTTCAGTGCAATGGTGTCAGTATTTTTGTTGATTCACTATTCCGCAATATGGCGGATGGCGACTGAAATAGGGTGACCATGTATTCCAACGAAACAAGTATTTATCAAGTACTTAATTACCTACCCTACCTAAATAATGAAGCAACACACGTCGTAATATTAAATTATATAAGTACAAGCAACGTTGAGCTGATGCCTGCATACCAGTGTCCACTTGCGAGGTTTTTGTTATATTACTTGAGTCTATTTTGGCTAAAAGCAAACGAAAGTGGAAAGGTGACTGACATTGGAGATTGGGAAATTTGACTAAGTACAAGAATACTTAAATAAATAGGTACACAAATTAAAAAATGCTTTATTTGTAATCAATCATCCAAAAATAGCGGTAGGTTGTTAGGTACATAATAATTTGTACTTTTTAGAATTACCTACAGTTAAATTGGTTCACCACGAGAGAAATTTGACAGCTTCTTGTGTTTACTGCTAGGTGATTGACTTGAAACTTGTCAAATCGGATTTCTTTCGGTGGTGGCCCGACAATCATTTTACGGTCATTTAGAGAATCGCGCCTGCGGAGATTATAATATATATGGCTCTTTTCTGCAGAATAAAAATAGAATCGGTGTAGTTATCTTACTGTGATTTATCTATAGAACTGTTATTTAATTGTAAAATGATTGTCGGGCCACCACCGAAAGAAATCCGATTTGACAAGTTTCAAGTCAATCACCTAGCAGTAAACACAAGAAGCTGTCAAATTTCTCTCGTGGTGAACCAATTTAACTGTAATTCTAAAAAGTACAAATTATTATGTAGGTACCTAACAACCTACCGCTATTTTTGGATGATTGATTACAAATAAAGCATTTTTTAATTTGTGTACCTATTTATTTAAGTATTCTTGTACTTAGTCAAATTTCCCAATCTCCAATGTCAGTCACCTTTCCACTTTCGTTTGCTTTTAGCCAAAATAGACTCAAGTAATATTACAAAAACCTCGCAAGTGGACACTGGTATGCAGGCATCAGCTCAACGTTGCTTGTACTTATATAATTTAATATTACGACGTGTGTTGCTTCATTATTTAGGTAGGGTAGGTAATTAAGTACTTGATAAATACTTGTTTCGTTGGAATACATGGTCACCCTATTTCAGTCGCCATCCGCCATATTGCGGAATAGTGAATCAACAAAAATACTGACACCATTGCACTGAAAACCTATAACACATCAGGCATTTTACGAGTCTTCTAGGCTTATTCGTTTTGGAGGAATCGATAATCCCAATGTTTTGAGGTTATATAATATTATGTTAAATTTTCAATTTACTATATAAAGGGGCCGTCACAAAAAAAAATAAAACACTAAAAGTTCGTTTCAGTGCCGTCACTAAATCTTTATTGATTAACGGTTTCTCTGGGCTTCTTCGTTGTGGAGGAATCGATAATCCCAATGTTTTGAGGTTATATAATATTATGTTAAATTTTCAATTTACTATATAAAGGGGCCGTCACAAAAAAAATAAAACACTAAAAGTTCGTTTCAGTGCAGTCACTAAATCTTTATTGATTAACGGTTTCTCTGGGCTTCTTCGTTGTGGAGGAATCGATAATCCCAATGTTTTGAGGTTATATATGTTAAATTTTCAATTTACTATATAAAGGGGCCGTCACAAAAAATAAAAAAAACACTAAAAGTTCGTTTCAGTGCCGTCACTAAATCTTTATTCATTAACGGTTTCTCTGGGCTTCTTCGTTGTGGAGGAATCGATAATCCCAATGTTTTGAGGTTATATATGTTAAATTTTCAATTTACTATTTAAAGGGGCCGTCACAAAAAAAAAAATAAAGCAATAAAAATTCGTTTCAGTCTCGTCACTAAATCTTTATTCATTAACGGTTTCTCTCAGGTCCTCAGTTATGGAGATTACGTTGGCCGAACGTCCTGATGTTCCAGGAAGCAAAATTCATTTTACTTTTAACCGGTGGCATTACGAGTAAAAGTAAAGCATTGGTTGTTTGTCACCAAATCGTCACTAAATCTTTATTCAGTAACAGTTTCTCTAAGGTCCTCAGTTATGGAGATTCAGGTTGGCCGAACGACCTGATATCAGGTCGTTCGGCCATAAATAAATGCTTCTAACTTTCGAACTGTTCCGTCACAAATTCTTTGACTGGCATCTTAATGCGTCACATAATCGTCACTAAAAACTGGAGTAGCAGCCAGCTCCCTATCTCGACTGGCCGAACGTTCTGATATACATATTCTTTGGGCTGTTTTTGTGAGAAGTATAATGAACATTACTGTTACCTGTATCACTAGTCGGGTTGAGAATAGCAAAGGGGTCCCATGAACTGTCAGCAGTGTACGGAAAGCCCACATCGGAATGTTCTCCTTCCGATTGAGAGCAATAACTGCTTTCTTCACCTGTCGATACGTGCAATATTTGTTAAAATAACACTTCGCTTTAGAATTACATAATAACAGCATGCTTAATAGAATCTTTGGATGTTTGATTTTTTGTATTGATATACAATCGGAAGCCCTTTTGAGCACAATTATCGATTCCCGACATCCGAGTTTTTTTTTAGACCAACAAGCGCAGACTGTCGATAAAAAAATCCAGCAAATTAGTAAATAAAATGCGTACAAACATGAGTGAAAATAGTTGATAGTTACATAGATAATCGATGCTTACTGTTAGTAGTTTGCCCAACCCAATCAGACATGGTATGGTGGGATGGGAGGGCGATGGATGGAGCGGACGCCGAGCATTCCCCGTCCGATGACGATGACTGGTAATTGTCTAATTTCTATGAAAATTCATTGAGTATTTTAATTATAATGAATAAAAATGTATTCTTTGTAGGAGATTCGTAGGAGACTTAAGAGACCTATAATTTTTAAGAGATAAAAATGTTGAGTTCCTACGTATCAAGATTTAAACAACTCAAGAGTCATATAGGTGCAAAGCATCAACATCCTTTTTTTAATGATAGCAACTTTGAATGCAATCTGCCAATGACAAATCAGCTTCATTGTTTCCTTTAATAAGTTTGTAACAAAAACAGCAATATCTCATATAAAATAACCGTTGAAATTATATGTTTGCAGCAAAAACAGCAATATCCAATAGTAACTGCCCAGGTTTGGAACCAAAAATATTGTTTATCGTCATTTTGGTAGAACTGGATGTTGCTATTTGGCATTTATACGACTCGGTTATTAGAAAGAAAAAAAAAAACATTAAACGCACAAAGTTTTTTTTTGTAAAAGAATTATACCCACAGAAAAGCCTTTCTCATAATTTGTTTATGATGATATACTTTGAAACAAACAAGGTATTAGAAGCGATTTTAGCGAACAAGTGTTATTGACATGCTACAGTCCCAAAAGGCCAACAGATACCTTTATTCGCGTGCTGTAAATGCCTTCCATCTATCACCTAATGTTAAAACATAGAACAAGTTAATTTAGTGTTCACCTTATACAAAAAAGTGCTTCTTTTTGTTACAATTTTCAATTGTAAACATGCTTAGAAAGAAATAAGAAATGTCTCAATTTTTACCTTTTCTTTTTTCTTGTTGACAGTAGGAAAGTCTTCGTCACTAGATTCTTGTATGCGTGTGCCTTCTTGAACCCATGAACTTCTAAATCTGACTCCAATTCTTTTCCCAGTACTTGGACTGCTAGTCGGTGCAACACCATCAGAATCAGCATCTAAAGATTTTTCATCTTCGTCTTTCTTCATTATGTTAGATTTAACAAATACTTTAGTAGGTGTATTATTTTTTGGCTCTTCGTTTTTGGTACTAGCTTTAGTTTCAGCTAATTTAATATTTGGAGTATTTTTCTCTGCAGTAGTTTCATTATTTTGTTCCTTAGAGCTCGTCGCTTCTTTTTGTGTTAGGTTTTCAGTCTCATTTTTAATTCTTTCTCCTTCACTTCCGTTGGAATTGTATCCATTTAGGCTTTCGAAGCCATCGTCTCCGTCAGCGAATGCTCTGGAAATGTGTATTTGCTGATTCTGTCTCACATTGAACGATTCTAGTTGTTTCTTTGTTAGCACGTTGGGTTTGTATCTGAAGGAGGTGCTCGGAGTAGCGTCATCAGGCGGTGGGGTGAACGTCACTATGGGTGCCGTTAGATCAGGCTTTTTCCAAACCATGTAGTCTTCGTCATCAGAGTCTTTCGCTTTAACTTTTATGACAGTTTTGTTTTTAACAGGCTCCAGGTTTTTTATTAGATGCTCTTTTGTCAAATCCTTCTTACGCTTTCTGAAATTCAAAAGGTATTTTGTGCAGATCTATTCAAACATAATTTCGAGTTTGAGTTGTGAGTGTTGTTTTAAATTTTATTATTTTTATTTGAACACATATAAAAACTCGATCAATAATAAAATGAACTTAGTTCGGTTCGATTTCCGGCAAAAATATTTTCCATTAATATATTCGGGTTTTTCTAATCTAAATAAAGGCATTAACCTCAGTCCATTCTCAGAGATTTCAGTGCGCGATTGTCTTCGTCGGAACTTGAAGGGTTTAGAAGTGGGTGTCTTGCTCTGACTGGAGGTGGCGCCACTTTCGGCCGAGCCGCCACCGCTGCCACCATCGCAATCTGATCTTCCACGCCTGTTTTACAGGGTATTAAGTTTACTACCCTACCATTTCGCGTTATTAAAAATAATTCTAAAGTGATATTTGTGGTCACTTAAATTGCACAGAAATAAGTGGTTTTTGATAATAGTAGTACAATGAAAATGACTACATCGATACTAAACTACCTGATTAACCTAAAACTATGTGTAAATAATGAATTACCTACCTGAAATATCTAGGTAACTTGCGGCGGAATGTGGTGCGGGGTCGCACTCGAGCCAGTTCCATTTCAGTCGTGCTTACTATCTGTGAGTGTACCACACTAAGTACCAGCATCAAACCTAGAGGCACTAACCAACAATTTGGCTGAAAATTCGAGTAAAAAAAACATTAAAAAATTGTGTCCCACGTCGGGCGCCAAAGCTGAACTGTGGAGTGTAGATGTAAATACTATTGAGGAGAACTGAACCTAAAAACTAGAACTTATCTTAGTTCTAAGATAAGTTGATTAAAGCTATCTGAGAGGCATTCAACTACCAAGGATAAAACAAAAGCGTGAACCATGAGCGGAAAAAGTTTTCGATAATACTGTAATAATATTTTAATAAAAAAACATGATGTGTGTAATAAGAAACTTACTAAAGTATGTCGAGTTTCATTTCTTATCTTAACTTACTTTACCCATGACGCATTTCTAAAGGAATGTATAAATAATAATGTATTCTAAAAGAAGTGTAGCCAGTATTGTACACCTTATTAGTAATTCTAGTTAACTTTAGCTACTGGCCATTGTATTTTCTATCCACATTAACATGCCGATAGCCATAGAAGATTGTATAACTAAACATCGGCAAAATACAATTAAAATTAAACTTAAATTGCAAGCGATAGTGTTCAAAATGGAATGGCAACTTACATCACTTTCCACCAAGTCAGGCGTCATGAAATATATGGTCATATTGAGGACCTGCATGAGCCATAGACTGAGGAGGAGCTTGGCGCATGCTGGCGAGGTCTGCTGGGTCCACCACTGGTATAGAGCGGGTAGGAACAATAGTCGGACTAGAGCGTACCATATGACACGACGCATACTAAGTGTGGGCTTCGCTTTTGGGAATGACGATCCTGTTAATAAAAATACTTAATTTATTACTATCTCAGTTCTAATTGAAACAAAGTTATGGTAAAACCGGATTGAATTGTTGGTCAAAGAATGGCTTGATCTTGATCGAAAGTGCTTATAGACACGTGCAAAAACAATGGGATGCAACAATTGCCTGATGCATGTCACATGTCATTTAAGTAATACAAGGCTACTAATATAACAAAGTTTGTAGTGCCTGGGCTGCACAAACAGGTACCTATTTCACTGAATGATGATCCATTTCACAAGTAGCCTAAAATTTTGATTCATGCCAATTCATTGGATTTAATGGTGTTCCCATAGCGGGTGGATAAGTTGTGTTAAAAGTAGGCTTTAGAATGTGTTTTCAGCTAAAAATTTTCATACAAATGAAGGCGTACCTCGGACTAAGTCAACATCGATGAAGTAAGAGCAGGCATGCGAGGAGAAGTCTACAAAGCGGCGGAGGTAAGAGCAGAGTATCTGTAGCTATTCCACCATCATCACCTATCGCTCGTTGTCGTAAGAACTTATATACTATTAAACAAAATGAAAGTGTACCTCAAACTAAGTCAACATCAATGAGGTAGGAGCGAGGATGCGAGGAGAAGTCTACGACGCGGCGGCGGTAAATGCCGCGCATATGTAGCTGTTTCACCATCGTTTCCCATTCCTTATTGTCTTAAGAACTTATATACCTAATATAAAACAAATGAAGGCGTACCTCGAACTAGGTCAACATCGATGAGGTAGGAGCGGGGATGAGAGGAGAAGTCTACGATGCGGCGGCGGTAAGTGCCGCGCATCAATAGCTGTTCCACCATCGTCTCCCATTCCTCTTTGTCGTAAGAACTTATTTTCTTCTGATACCTGTTGCAAGAATTTTAGGAATAACTTCTTTGATTATGGTATTAATTTAAATATTTGTATTAACTGACTTCTGCCCGCGACTTCGTCCATGCGAAATTTCTTGTTTAAACTTATACTCCTATGACAATTGGCTATACCGTAGCTTCCCATTAGTGAACGGATTCTCGGAATCGGATCCGTAGTTCCGAAGATTACCCCCTACTAACTCACAAATTTTGCCTCTTTATAATATTATTATTATTATCTGGTTAGACACACTAGCAGCTAATTACCTGATGCGTGTGTATCGTATAGCTTGCTTTTTATATTATAAGTAGGTATAAATGAAGATGATGAACTAATGTATGAATATAATAAATGTGGTGGACGTTTTGCTAAATTCAGAGGGGCAATTCTCGTAATTTTAAAAACGTTAACAGTCTGATCTGTCTCAATCTGTCAAAAATGAGGTTTCTTTAAACCCTGTAGACAGAAATAGGGGCACGCTAAGCGGGGCTCCGTCGTGTGCGTTACCCCAGTCAGAAAAAGTCGAAAATCGTCATCTAAGTGCAATAGATAATTAGATATATAGCGAAGCGGGGCTCCGTCGACTACGGCTTATTATTATTGCTTGTAAACCAACTTAGACCCGCCACGTGATATTCCCCACGCTAAATACTCACACTATGCACCAATCTAGCCATTATTGAAATAGGGTATATTTAGTTATGATTCATTTTAAACAGGGCTACTAAATATCTATACCCGAGTAGCGGTGTCTTGGTACATTTAGCGGTAGTCACTCGAAAATGTGATCTCTTAATTATACCCGACGTCGGCCAGATCCGTCCAGTTTGAGAAGTTTTTGACATTTGTTAGTCGCCGAGATGAGACTGTGACTAGATTTTGAATGATTTAGATTACGAGAATTGGCCTTCTGATTTTTATAATGAAACATTCACTCTGCAGATAGAATTAAATTATTAGTTGAATAGCAGTTACATCCATTTCTAAAACAAAATTGTTTTTTTTTTATCGAATTCTATTTAAATACATTATGTAAATGAAATGCACCTTTCAAAATTAAAGTTTATTGATCTATTAATCACATCATAATAACTAACTGCAAAAAAACCTCATACTGATTAACAACCTATCCTCAAAATGCATCAAATTATAAAAAACTTCAGTTCAACTGCCCTGTTGCCTTACCCAAACCATTCCAAATACCAAAAATCTAGGAACAGAAAATTGTGTTTAGCAACTTTTTGCTCATGTATTGCGTCATAAAGTTATTGCGATTGTGATAAAATCATACAATCATGTGTACAGTATAGGCATAAAAAAATAAGGAAAATAGTATATTTTTGCCTGTTATTATATAAAATGTTGAATCATTGTTAATAGCTTGATAATTTTAAGCCACATAGATAGTTGCAATTATCAAGCAATTTTCCTTGTTACAGTTGTGTATGTACACTTTTATCTAGTTATGAATTTGCCCTAGATGTATACGAAGAGAATCAAAAAAATCATGAACACATTTTAATGGAAGGAATTGAATTAGAAAGTTATTGCAAGTTATTGCCTTTTATTCTTCTCCTAACTTGTCAAAACTAGCATTTTTGAGAACAACTTAGAAAAGGTTTTTAGCGTAGCTGACTGCCTGTGGTATGCTGGCTAAGGTATTATCCCTGTTTTATTAAACCCACAGAACTTTTATACATATCCTGTTTGCATTACTGTATAGGTAAATTAATTTAACATTGTGCGATTGTTAAATATTTTTTTCTTTTTTTACATTTTGTGCGCAGTTTTAGATAAGAGAATCTATACTAAACTTTGTAAAACAAATGAATAGAACTTACCATGCTGCTAATTGCTTCATGATGAGCAGAAAGATTGGAAGATGCCTCTAATAACTTCACTTTGTTTGTACTTGAAAGCTGAAAATATAATTTCATTTAAAAAATAATATTCTTCTCTATTATTCCTACATGTTTGTAAAATATTCAATTGTGGTAGATTGTGCCAGAATGTTATACAGGCATTTGCAATTAAATTACAAGTTTATTTAATAGCACTCAAAAAGTTTTTCTAAAATACTTAATAAACAGATTATTTATTTGTTGGAAAATCTCTGGTTGGTAATAAATATACATACCTATACTGGAAATTATAAGTGAATCTGATAAGAAAATAGTAATTTCTTTCAGAATTTAATACAACACAATAAATCATTTGTTTAGAATCTTAATACATTTATCCTAACATTTACAAGTTTTATTAATTGGCTATTAATGGGATTGCTCCATAATTTACACTGAAATTCACTCAGATTGCTGTGATGTTAAGTGGATAACTGTACTCACCATTTGTCTTAAAGATTGCAGATTGTTAATGGTATATTTCAGTGAAATCAAAACTTAAGTTATTTAAAGACATCTGAAAACGAAACATTATTTCCATAACTGATAAGCGCTTCAATACTTCGAACAAAGAATGTTTGATCAGCTGTATGTCAACAAGTTACTGTTATGAAATATCATTTTGGGATCACTTCATAACTACAATACCTAGTTCAAAGATTAATAAATAGCGGCGGTTAAAGGTCACCTCCAAAATACGGATCAGCATCACAACTGTACGCTTGCAATATTGTAATAATTATGCTTTATTTAGAACTTTACCGTTATGCAGTACTTTGCGCTACATTTTTCTTAATTTATCTATCGACAGCCGGTAAGTAATAGAGGCAACTAAGATTCAGTTTGCAGGAATACACTTTGACCCTTAATTCACTAAACTTACAAAACATAAAACCAATAGATATCTAATTTAATTATTACGATTGACTAAATTTGTACGAAACAACGATTGATTGAACGACGAGAAATCTATCTGATTTTGACACTGACAGTTTTGACTTTTGAAATAAGTCACAGATTACTAATATGTAGCAAGCTAAAATAAGTTGCCAACCTACAGTTCTTTCAGAGTTACATTATCATAATGCACTGTGGTTATATCTTTCTTTACCTTGTTGTACAGTGCTACAAGGATCTTTTGACGTTCGAATGACATTGACATAAACAATTTCACAAATGTTTTCCAACAGTGTCCCCCACTGTTTGTAAACATTTGTGAAATTGTTTGTGAAATGGATTGAAAATACAATGTGTCGTTTTTGGCCGCGCGCCAAAAGATCCTTGTACAGCTATGTTATCCATGGACATGGTTGGTTGCTGTTGCTTTGCTTGGATTGTCGTCAGAGGTAAAATAAGCTCTCGACCCCACGTGCGATTTTTTAACGAGGCAATTTTTATTGCGCACTGTGATTTTTGACACGGTGGAGGGGCCTCTGTTGGATTTTCAATGTTCGGCCTAACATCAAGAGTTGAAAATCCAGTGCGCTAAACCAATTCGTCACGTAAAAAAATCGCCCATACTTACGAGGGCTACCTGTGAAAGGTGTAAAGAACTGTTTAGTGTTACAAGGATCTTTTAGCACCTATAGGTACTCCATTTATTATAACATTAGAAAAAAGAGGCTCGCAGAAGTAGGAGTACGATACCTTTTATTTTCAAGTTAAGTTCAAACAATTTTAATAAATAATGTACTTATGTGCTTTTTTTGTACGTAACAATGTATGGCATACAATAAAGCATAATATTCTATCTATCTACTCGTCACGATGCTTGGATAGGTACATGAAATGAAACAATTTTTAGTAACAATCAGTTTATTAAAAACAACTTTATATAAAAGCTGGTATGGAGGCCAGATCAATCAGGTGCGCTGGGCAGGGGCTTTTTCGTAGTTGTTAAGAAATATTGTTACTAACATTTTTTGAGTCCTTGTTACTTGATTCAATATAAAATAAATAAATAAACCGACAAAATAAAAAAAACATGTGCTGCCATAACTTATGAAGGGATATGTAATATTTTAGATTTGGTAGAGTTATAGTGAATGAAAAACGTTCCCGGTACTGTCCGCCCCTGCTTCTTTTAGATTTTAAACATTGACACGACAATATTCTATGTAAAAACTAAATAATATTAAATGAAAGCCTTGTAATTTCAGAAGGTAGATAGGTTAAATAAGTACAATGAAGTGTGACTTCTGTTATTTAAATTGATTATATTTAATCTTGACTGTAATAATGTTCGTTGTATGTACTTTTATTACAAAGTGGGCCCCTAAAAGAGCCTTTTTTAACTTCTGTCTAATGCTATAGTAAATGGAGCATAGATGGGACCAAACCTGAAATCTCGAAAAAAAAATCAGCATCTCCCTACATTTTGACGAGTTATCTATACTTACTTATAATAAATCTGTAGAGAGGTCAATTCTGTACATGAAATATATTTTCAAAATAACTATCAGGGGGTGATTAGTGATCGATACTGATGCCAAAAATGCAATCAGTAAAATTTTTGTCTGTCTGTCTGTCTGTATGTTCCTTATAGAAACAAAAACTACTCGACGGATTTTAACGAAACTTGGTACAATTATTCTTCATACTCCTGGGCAGGTTATAGTATACTTTTCATCACGCTACAATCAATAGGAGCAGAGTAGTGAAGGGAAATGTTGGGAAAACGGGAGAAGTTACTCCATTTTTTAAGCTTCCGTCGCGTGTGCAGCCTTAATGGTTAAAGTTACATAGAAATCATGTATGACGGAAATATTCTACATAAAATTGTCTAAAAAATATCCTTCAACAGCATATGTCTATCTTTTATGGTTGACTCACAATAACACGTGTAACTCCTGATAGCTTAGCAGTTCGGAGCATTCTGATTATATTTGTTTACTCTTACGTTTATAATACTCTCACTCATCCCTAATTTAAAAAAGTTAACATTATTACCTATTCAATAAAAAAAGAATCATAGAAATCGGTATAGAAACACCAAACTTATACATGAAATAAGCCATCGCGCCGTCGCACGTCTGAATCATGCTATAAGGATTATTTTTGTGTAACGGTTGTCAGAGCGTTCGACCTTATTGACAGACAATAATTGATATTGAGAAACCGTGCTTATCAGCGCGACTTTTAGTCTTTAAATAGTTTATTTGAATTTCTTTTGTTGTTATTTTGTAAAATAGGTATGAGTTGTTTTGGTAGTGTTTAAATATTCGTTCAAATTAAAAATTATTAAACGTAGGTACTTTTATTAATTAAAGTAGTTATAAGTATTTATTTTTAAGTGAAGTAGGTATAGGTAGATAGTATTGCACAGACGTTTCAGCTTTATTTTCATTTCTTTTTTGTTGTGTAGACAAGGAATAAGGAAGGATTGTTTGAAATTC
Source organism: Amphipoea lucens (assembly GCA_947508005.1). NCBI lineage: Eukaryota > Metazoa > Arthropoda > Insecta > Lepidoptera > Noctuidae > Amphipoea > Amphipoea lucens. Next base: position 12,578,990 of record OX382358.1, read on the forward strand.
AACCCCTAAGGGAGTTAAATAGGGGATGAAAGTTTGTATGAAAGTCCGTCAGTTTTAAAGTTAGGATCATCAATCTCAGCGTTTTTGATAATTCTACCCCCAAAGGGTTAAAAGGGGGGATGAAGTTGTGTATGAAAGTCCGTCAGTTTAAAAGTTAGGATCTTTAAATTTTGTATTTAGGCTAACGATTGAAAATTAATTTATACGTGCCTCAGCGTTTTTGATAATTTCTCCCCCAAAAGGGGGATGAACGACCTGACTGAAATATCAACGCACAGTCTAAATCGCTGGTCCTTCCTAGGGACATGAATTTTGGAGGGTGTGTTCTTTGTGAAGAGTAGGTATCGAATAAGAAGGGGTTTTTGGAAATTAAACCTTTAAGGGGGTGAAAAGGGGGGGATTTTGTTGGTATGAAAAATCTTATTTCTTGAGTTAATAACCTTGAAACTTGGCACGAATACTTATCTAAGTAAATTATGAAGTTTGGAATTTTTCGTTTTTCTAAAATACCTCCTAAAGAGGTATTGGGGGGTGTCAAAATTTGTATGGAAGAATTTTAACGCCCTGTCCGATTAACTTGAAACTCAGTATTTATACTAAGGACTAAAAATAATTAATAACATGTATTCGGGGTTTTCGAAAATCTACCCCTAACTGTGTGAAAGGGAGGATTTTACCGCGTGGCTTGATTAGCTCAAAAATTGGTATAAATAAACTGAGTCAAGTTATAAAATTCCACCCCTGTGGGGGTGAAAAGCGGGGATACAGTTTATTTGAAAAATCTGATTCCTTTGTTCTATAAACTTAAAAATTGGCCCGAATACTTATTTATTAAAATTAATTATAAAGATCATACCAACATACATTTTCGAAACTTTTAGAGGAAAGTACGAATTTCACGCGGACGAAGTCGCGGGCAGAAGCTAGTGCGAACATAAATGTAGGGAACAGCTGATATTTATTTCGCGATTTCAGGTTTGGTCCCATAGTAAAAGTTGTTCATAATGATGAGTACAATCTCCCATTTCGATTTGTCGCATGTTTTCAATTTCAACCTGTAGACGCCAGCCCATCAAGCTACTACAATCTGTCAAATTTCTTTAATAGATTTTCAACTTTATCGCTAAAGCATTAGGTTCATAGTTGATTGGAAACCTTAGATAGGTATATACATTTCTATGTTGGAAACATTTTACAGTTTCGGGTAGCTTGATATGCTGGCGTCTGTACATAAAGCTGAAGAGTTTGTGTGCTAGAACGTGCAAATCTCTGGAACTACGAGTCTGATTTGAAAAAATATTTTTGCATTTAATAGCCTAATTATTGGGGAAGGCTATAGGCTAGCTTTAACATCACGCTAGTCGCTAGGACTGTTAGAAAAAAAGTAAGAAAAAGAGAAGAATAAAAGTAAGAAAAAGCGTGTAAACGAAATAATCGTGCTCGGGCAGGCAATGCCATGCGACAGGGTGGGTCGGGTAACAAGAAATTTTACGCGGACGAAGTCGCGGGCAGATGCTGGAGATAATATAAAACTAGGTAAGTAATCATTAAAATCATCAGTAGTAGCTCTTGATTTTTTTTTGAGGTAATATGATATTAAAAAAAAAAAATAATTTGAAATGGGTTTGCTCTTGACTCTAATCTAGGTCAGAGTTGACAGAGACAAAATCGAAATAATATTATATTATTATCTAGTCGTATTTGTGTCGGTATAGGTAGATATATTTTAATGTGGTTTAAGAAAAACATTGTACCTACTGCTTTTCTTTGATTTTTAGCTTTGCAAATAATGCAGTACCTACTTTCTTATCTTCTCAAGAAAATTGTTTTACTAGACTATTTCACCTGCGATTCGACATGCATAGTAACAATTATTTTAACGCTGAGTTACCTTTGGATGTTATGTAGATAGGTTTATAAAAATAAATCATAAACAAGAATATATTCATCTTTATTCATTTAACAATCATAAAAAATACTCTAGACTATTTTAACAAATAGGTATTTTCGTTGTCTCTAATACAATATTTAGGCACTTATTCTTACATAATTATTTTGTTATTTTATTATTTACACAGGCAGATATTTCGGTAATTTCCGCCCTTATTTAACTGAGGGCAATCGACAGATAATTTTTATTCGTGGGATAAAATTGACGTCTGACAATTTTTGTGGAAGAACTGTCAAAAATTCAAAATGATTAATCCTACGATAAAATTATCTGGCGTTGGAAAAATCAGTCCTAAGTAGATGAAAGCATTTAAGCATTTCAGGTAGGATGATACTACAACTTACACTTTACCCTTCCTATTTCCTTGTTTACTGCCATGTTGTTCTCTTCAACCCTCATTTACTCAACCCTAACTTGCCTATACCAAATGGATCATGTTCATTGGTTACCGGTACACACGTTACTTCTAGTTACCACTGAAGGTCTACCAGCTCAGCTAGGTCGAGATCATAGAAATGCATATATCTATGGTCGAGGTAAAGAAAAGATCCCTCATCCACGGCATAAAATACTGTTTCGTGAATACAGCAACTTTACGTAGATATATATAGGTATGTATATATTTACTAGTTTATACAGGTGGTGAAAAATAATTGTTCTATTGACAATTAATAAAATTAACAATTTTATGATTCCTTACAAAAAATATAAGAAGGTACCTAGTGTTTTCAAAGAAATATCATAGATTTGCGAAGAATCGTGAATATTTTGAATTTATTTATTAGACTAGACTTATTTTATATTCTACTTTGGTTTTAAACTGTCTTAAAATAGTGTTATTTCTGAATAATCTACTTAAAGCATACTACGATTGCTTAGTTTTTTTTTTAAATAATTCTGTACAATTCAATACGTGTTCTATAGATTTTGTTTTATAAAGTATTTAATTAAATTATTTCAATTCTTTGCTGCATCAGCGATAATTTTAATTCTAACTGAAACAACGAAGCAGAGCAGGTAGGTAGGCACTTATTTACAAGGTTGAAAGCACCACTAAAAACTTACGGAATATTAAATATTAGTAATCTTGTATTTTGTACTTGTCAGACTTGGAATGGTGAACCAAATGCTTATAAAGTTAATATTACACGATTAAAGTTCAGTGGTTAGTTCGTCTTGGGGCCGCCTAGACATTTCGAAGAATTCGTCTTCTAGCCAGACGCTTTCCCTCCTAACAATCGGTCTTCTCTCCCAAGGGTCGGAGAGGACGATGGTCTCTCTTTCTCTCTCTACTTGCGAGTAGCTAGGCGGTCTGCCAACGTCACTCCACTCGCACTCCATCTCCTTGTCTATGATATTGCTGTCATATGACGTGGGGGAATACGAAGGAGGTTTGAACGTCGAGAAGGATTGCTGGGTTGTCTCCGAGTCGGAGCCCTGGCTCGGTGGGGCGGGGAGGAAATTAACTAGCTGGCCTTCTTGTTGTGCACCTACATTTGTGCGGCTGTAGCGTTTCAGAATTCTGTAACAAACATTTCGTGTTTTAAGTAGGGTAAGACATTACAGGCAGGGCAACAAAAGTTAATAGATACTTACATACCTATTGGTCACATAGAGACGTTAAAATTGAATAATTATAATTTTTTCAAACATGCTTGGAAAGAGCATTATTTTGACAACCTTCTTCGAGATAAATCGAAATTGCTGGACTGACCAAATACATGCGAGCAGCGGCCGGCAAAAGTTGTATAAAAATCCATATCTGTCGTGTTTTGCGGCCAAATAAGTTACATAGTAAACTCATATCTGTCGTGTAATTTAAAAACGGAAAGATCTTTTATTCCGAGACATGGCAACCAAGGAGGTAACATAAGTTACCTCCTCTCGAAATTTAAATAAAACCTTTGAACTAGCTTGCCAATATAAAGCTGTTTATTGAAAAAAAAAAACCAATGAAAACTTTAACGCGGGAAAAAATAATGTTGTTCGTTGTTCATCATTGATTTTGAAAAGTAATTGTAATTGACAAAAAAGTTCTGCCTAGGTACTACTTAGTTTTAATTTCCGCGCATTATTTGAGAAAAGTACTATACATGCCTTGGCCACAACAGCACAACTAGGCACTGATGGACTTACCTATTTACACGTTCGTCCATCAATGCCTCTTTTGCTGGCCGCTGCAGTAATGAACTATTAATGTGGCATTGTTGTCAACTGAGAATGGTTGAGAAGTACCTAGATAGGTTGTTTACCTAGAAGAGACTGAAAGTTACCTATTTCAAAACAGTCATCTTCTTCTTATTTAATACATATTGTAATGATCTATATTGCAAAATTTACAACAACTGATGCAAAGACCAAAAAATATTCACAAAAAAACCAACCTTTCAGCCCAACTAGCGAGTCGCGGCCACTCATCCGGCACAACGGGCACCTGCTGCTTGTTCAACAATATCAGCAACTTGGCCAGATCACTCAGGATGCAACTGTAACAGAAGCTAATATTAGACCCCACTATCTCAAGTATCTAACGTAAATAAACAACGCACTGCAGTGTTGAAGCACTGTTTGGAATGTGTTTTTGTAGGTTAGGTTGGTAGCTCAGTCAACAAACTCGCTTGCTATGTTATTAGAGCAGTGTTGCAACCTCTTTATATCGGTCTGTTGATTCCTTTGCTTTGATACAGTAGCATTGCAGTGATTGCATTCTAAGAAAGAAGTAGTACCTGCTTGTAGTAAGTATAAAAACGAATGTTAACATGTACCTAGACCTCCTTTAGTTTATGTTATGCTTATCTACAACCTATTAAATTAGAGGTAAAAGCCGGTAGCCCGGTACGGTCTGCTATGTATTCTCAAGATAGTTTTTCTGTTTCCATATGAACACGTTTTTGTGAACATGCAATGACGATGCTTGTTTAAGACTTAGTATCATAATTAAACTGAAAATAACTGCAAGCTTTTTTATAATATTGAGTAAAGTTAGTGCCTCAGTAATCCCTCTAAGTCCAGGATCTACAATGTAAAGCCACTGGCCATGTCCCAAGACTGCAATAAGCCTTTCTGTAGCCGGCAACCTCATAAACGTCCTATATAAAACTGAACATACCTGTATGCCATTGCAGCATCATTGTTGCCAAGCTGATAAAGCTCGCGCACTTGGTTCCGCGTGTGGTTCAGGATCGCCAGCAAGGTGAAAGCGTGGGGCTGTAATGATAACAACAGTCTTATCAATGCTCACTTAAGTGGAGAGTTGACCAGTGTAACCTGGCAGTTCATGGAAGCGTTGCTTGTATAGAATAACAGAACATTTTAATCTATTTCTATATTTCACAGTATGCCAAGATATGTTGGCCATTTGTAATCCTCAACTAGAGCAAATTATGAAATGTTAGAAGAAAAGTATCTAGGCTCTTAAGACATATCGTGCGATCATAATGTGGGCGTTGATAAATCTCCTGATTTCTTAACGTTGTAGCTAACTAGGTTCATTCATTTTTTATCGCTTAGTTCTGTCTTCTATTCTGTGATTATGATTATGTAATTTATTGATTCGGAAGCCCACATCCACCTTTCAATGTTTCGTAACCTGTAATGGTAATGTGTGAGTTTCTACAGATGTTTTTAAGGGCTGATTTATCCATCGCCAGATAACTTTTATTCGAGGAATAAACTTGACGTTTGACAGTTTTTGTATCAAACAACTGTCAAAATTTAAAAATTATTCTTTGAATAAAGTTATCAGATTATTCAAAAATCAGCCCTAACCCTAAGTCTAGTAGCATATTGTTTTAGCTTCAATATTGAACTGTTGTTACGTACTTAGTAGAAACATGAGTGAATAACAATTGAGCATCATAAGAAACAACTGTCGAGGCTTTACTACAACGTTAGTAACGCAATTATATCTGAGTTATATTTGTGTAAACTCCTTTTTAATTGGCGCTGATGAGTTTAACATAACGACTGTGATTTATATTCAAATGCGAAGTCGTGTTTCAAAGTTGTTCTCACTTTTATAAGCTCGTTTTGGTACTTAGTTTTTGAATAAGATCGATGTTATTTTAGATTTTCCATGTCTAATGCCATCATTCGGTAATTGTAGGTCATAGCGTAGTACTTACCTATTAGAGCTGTGCTCCTAATTATTGAGTGTTTTAGAGCTTAAAAAATAAAGATGCGTAACAGACTACTTTTGTGATTTTATTGCTGACATGTCTAAAGCCTTGTACGGACTAAGCTTTCCAATGTACGCGTAGTCGGTTACACGTATATAGGAACGAAAGTCCGTATCTGCAGTACACTGCAGGGTGCTGTTTAGAATTAGAATACTAGGCACTTGAATATATTAGTAACTTACTCGCAAGCAGTCCAATTGTTTGTGGAACTCCCGCAGTCGCGTGTCGTCGTCGTGGTGAGTGCGCTGCGGCAGCGGCTGCGGCTGCGCACGCGCCTTGTTGCGACACCGCGCGTATGCTGCCACCGCTGCTACCAGCGCGATACATGCTGCCACCCCGCAAGCACCGCCCACTATCACCTGGCAATCACAAAGATATTTAAAATAATATGGTCATAATTATGGCCATCTTAGTTTCGTCGTCTGACTTATGTACTTATCATTTTTTATTGCATGGAATCCTACGTAGAAAAATTCTTGAACTTAGGCTTTGTTCTTGGAGGCTTATGTTCAACGAAAGAGATTTATGAAAAACTGGTATTGGAGCATGTCACCTCATAGGACTTGATGCTTTCAAAAATTTGAAAGGTTCAAGTCCTCTGTTGCTAGATTATATCCTGCATGCCTACATAATAATGCAACTAATAATAACCTCATGAATAAAACAGTTGTACAATAACCGGGCACCTGATAAAATTTATTGCTTCATTAACTTTCGATTCGACCAAAACTCGTGAGCACGACATCGACATAAAACAGGTAAGTCAACGGCGACTGTCTGCTTGATCCCTCACACTAGCAATTTGCCAATAGCAGAATAGGGACCTGTTCAGATTGTAAGTAATGGGGGCGAGGTCATCATTATGGGTGTATGAAGGGGGCAACCGAACAGAACAAAACGTACACAGGCCAAAGGCAGACTGCGCTTAAATGGTATAATGACGCCAGTGGTGTCATCAGCCAGTATGAAAAGAAAACCTTCGAAATCATTCATGACAATGATCTTATTTTGAAAGTTTACCATTTTGGAAGATGAGAAAAGGCTACGCAGATGATGATTTTCCAAGACCGCTATGTTCCAGCCCATGGCCTAGCTAGATATAGATATATTTGTTTTTACTGTCCAAGAATAACTACCTAATCAAAATAGGTAAATCTAATCTAATCAATCTAAATATGTTATGGGAGCACAGATGATCTCCTTACGATGATCAGAGTAAAGTGGTACAGCTGTTGGAAGCAGTGATTACATCCACTTTGCAAGTTAAGGGATATCTGGTTGTAATTGAATATATAATATCTATAAAATTCGTTATTGTTTCTTTCCGCGAAACAACGATGTGAATTTGAAATGAATTGGAAACTCCTGAATTTCTGTTTTGAAACTTGAGAGCAGTGGTAGCCCATTGGAAACGGCCGCGACTTACGAGTTGTAGGTCGTACGTTTGAATCCCGACAGGCGCTTTACTGGTGTAAATTATTTCACCACCACTGCTCTCAAACCGGTGAAGGAAGACTTCGTGAGGAACCAGCATGTCCTAGAACCAAAAATCCGAAGCCGTGTGACATGTAGGTACCAACCCGCACTGGGCTCGCGTGGTGGATTACGGCCCACTCCCTCTGACAGAGAGAAGGCCTGTGTCCCAGCAGTGGAAACATTACAGGCTGATTATGCAGTTCTGCTTTTGATATGTTATCGATACCGGAAATTTGAAATAACGTAAGGGACATTTTGTCGAAAATGAGTTATATATATCATTGGATTCGAAATTTCTTGCTCTATCGATTGGTGTAATTAAAATCTCAATATCTCAAAAAAAATGTCCCTTACATTACATATTTTTCACAGGTCTAGACCATTTTTTTAATAAAAACTGGCTTTATAGGACGTTTCAAATTAATATTTTTATAAAAACTAATGTAAGTCTCTTTACTCACAGTATTTGGTATTTACATTTAAAAAAAATCGAGAACATTTTACAACAGGTCTTATACATTAGTGTTCCCTGAGTAGGTGCAAATACCATGTCCCTTACGTTAAATTGTGGCTCGAATTATCTTAATCATATTGACCCATACGTTAATTTGTCAGCATCGAAAATAATAACCTGTCCTTTACATCTAAAACTTATCTAAACGAATATTATTATCGTCTTTGTCACACGCAATACGGTGCAACATGTCTGAGCTAGATAGCAATACGGATTTTGTGTTTGATTTTACCTGCGCGATCGTGACCCTTACTTAGTATTTCGTAACACTGTTTGTGACATTACACATCTTCATTTAAGTAATACATCATCGTTTTCATTGATCTAACTACAAATACCTAGTGAAAGTTTTATCTGGATTCTAAACATGAGTGATGAAAAGTTATCTTCCCTTCTCTAGCCCGCAGGCAAAAATTTATGAAAATTATAGGAATCACATAAACAGGTAATTATTTGTTACTACTTTTGGTAAATTATTGTTTAGTCATAAATGGAGTTCAGTAATTTAAAAAATTGGTCTATTTAGATGGAATAAAACCTTAAATCCTTGCTGAAGAACTATAGACCCATCTCACTTCTGAGCCACGTATACAAGCTGTTCTTAAAGGTCGTCACAAACCGTCTCGCCAGGATACTTAACGAGTTCCAGCCGCCAGAACAAGCCGGTTTTCGAAAAGGCTTCAGCACCGTAAACCACATCCATACTGTTCTGCAAATTGAACAGAAGACCGAGGAGTACAATCAGACGCTGTGTATGGCATTTGTGGACTACGAGAAAGCCTTCGACTCCATCGAAATATGGGCAGTTCTGGCCTCTCTGCAACGATGTCGAATTGACTGGCGCTACATCAAAGTGTTGAACTGTTTGTATGACACTGCCACGATGACTGTCCAGATCCAGGATCAGAAAACCAGCCCCATCCAACTGCTCAGAGTGGTGAGACAGGGGGATATTATATCCCCTAAATTGTTTACAAATGCGTTGGAGGACGTCTTCAAGACGTTGGATTGAACTGGACTATCAACGTGAACGGCGAGTACATTTCAGATCTTCGATTTGCCGATGACATCGTCATAATGGCAGAGACGCTGGAACAGCTAAACCAAGTGCTGCACAGCCTAAATGTAGCTCCTCGGCGGGTTGGCCTCGGTATGAATTTGGACAAGACGAAAGTCATGTACAATTCGCACGTCTTTCCGAGTCCAATCTACATCGAAGGGTCGCTTCTCGAAGTTGTGAAGGATTATGTCTACCTAGGGCAAATAATCCAGCTTGGTAGACACAACTTTGAGAAAGAAGCCGACAGAAGAAGCCGTCAAGTCTTCTCGTCACTTATCCCGCAGTGTTTGAAGACTAAGATCTTCAACCAGTGAGTTCTGCCCGTCATGATATATGGTGCCGAAACGTGGACACTGACGGTCGGGCTGGTCCACAAATTCAAGGTCGCTCAGCGCGCTATAGACCGAGCTATGCTCGGGGTCTCTTTGAAAGATAAAATCAGGATTGAAATTTTCCGGAAAAGAACCGGAGTTACCGACATAGCTTGCAGAGTAAACAGTTGCCACCCCACCAGCCCCACACATACAGTGGGCTGGCCATGTTTATCGAAGGCCGGTGAAGCAGACGAGTCCTGAGTGGAGACCACGTATCGGCAAGCGTAGTGTGGGACGCCCCCCAGCTAGATGGACGGACGATCTAAAAAAGGTGGCTGGAACGGACTGGATGCCGAAGGCGGAGGACAGTGTGTTGTGAGGCAGCCTGGGAGAGGTCTATGTTCAGCAGTGGACTGTAATAGGCTGAGTTGATTGATTGAGATAGAATAATTCGAATCCTAATAAAAACATATCTTCCATTAGGTAAAATATTGGTAAGTATGATATATAATTGTGTGTAGTAAGTAGTTCATGTAAAAATTACAACTTATTAAGCAGTTAACGCAGGATGAATAGACAGCATGCATGTTATCATTCAAAGGGAGATTAAAAAACTGATGGTTTGGGGACCTTTCTAGTGGCCATAATTTATGGAATCAGCCAGAAAAAGTCCTCTTGCTTATCGAGCAATTATGTTGTACTTAGCATAATTTATGTTATTTGTTGTTTGTTGTGTGTGTTTGTTAGTTATTTGCGTTTATAAAAGAGGATTAGTGAGTACAAATAAAAGTTTTAATCTATTTTATTCGTTTATTTTTTATCCTTTTATGTCAGCAAGTAGGTTTAAACTATATTGATAGGCGCAGTAGGTCATAAATGTATTAAATTCTATTTTTTTAATTTATTAACAGCGTAAGCAATAAAGAGTACACCATTAAGAGACCTTTACTTTGAAAAACACTAAAAGTTTATTTCCTTTAATGTCCCTTACATCAAAAAAAACTATTTGTTTATTTCCTATAATGTCCCTTACATCAATGCTGTTCATTTACATCTCAAATTTTGTTAACGTATGTCACCCCTATTCATTATTATTTAACGTAAGGGACATGCTATCTTTAAAACTATAGGTTTTAATCAATTTTTGCTATTTTAGCTTAAAAGAATGAAGAAATCTAAGAAACTTTGTCCTAGACACTTTTTACATAAAACATATAGTTACAAAGTTATAGTCAGTTTTTGTAAAAAAATATCTTATTTTTGCTCTCCTGTAAACCTTAGTTTTGTCCCTTACGTTATTTCATATTTCCGGTATCGTTATGTCTACGTATCTCGGGCTCTTTGCACTTTAAGTACCTATACAACAAGTTGTTCTTTAGATGAATGTATACAAAATACTCCCTTTGATTTTCAGTAAATGAAACTGCTAAACTTGTGTTCTCATGGAGCACAAAGCTAAAAGTTGCTAAACCGCGATGCAATGTTAGCACCCGATGCTACAAGTAGCGCATGCTCCGAGCCCTATTATTTACTTGAGGTTATTTTCAATTGAAGCCACTGAGAAGTAACGTAATCGCACCTGCTACAATAGAGTCGTTTATTTATTTAGTAGGTATAACATCGTGCGCGTATACGTATGTACTTAGATATGTATGTATGAATGTATGTCTGTGTTTAAAGGGCATAGAAACGAGGGTAGACAAGTTCATTGTTATACCAAAGCTGAAATTGTAATAAACTTTTAAACTTCATTATCAAAATAAATATGCATATATTTTTTGATATAGATAGAAGATAAATCAACATTTTCATGATCCTATTTTGGCCCATAGGTAGTTACTATAAAAATCACGATGGGTATCTCATAAAACTGAGATCGAAAGTTCATGGAACGAATATCTTTTAAATAAATAGGTAGCATTAAACTATTTTAGTCTGTTGAACAGCTACCATAAAACTTCTGAGTGCAAAATCATCATTTGGAATTACTATTAAGTTGATTTAGATTGCATATGTAGCTACCTACCACGGACTACAACTGTGCCGCGCATCAAAGCTGTTGCATCATGGTGTTTTAATTTTAAAGACGTTGAACTTTGGTGTTCTGGCATTTGATAAATTGGGCTAATATTATTTCAATATATTAATGATAGCCTATTTAAGTACTACCTACTCTATGACTTATGTGAGTGTTTCCAAAGCGACATGACATCTATGTATAGGAATGCAACAAGGCAATATCTTAGGGTCTAGATTGTTTCCTCTTTCGTACAGTAGTCAGTAGGTAGGACTTTTTGGAAGTTCAAAGACCTGAATTATGTCTAGAGTACGATATACTGGACTATCTAGAGACAAGTTGTCACCTGCAGATACCAATAGTTGTACCTACGCATTCATTCAAGAAGTCGTATATTAGTCTAAAAAGTTTGACATACCTCGTTATAAGTCTGCGCCGGGTAGCACACCCTGCCCATGAGGTGGTCATCATGGGCCCAGGCTTCGCGACTGCCGGCAGGACAGTCGTGTGCGCAGGTACCTCCCGGCCACACCAGCAGCCGAGCGCACTTGACGCACCCGTCTGCGGCGCAGCGCACGCATTCCGTACCACAGCCTGGAAACAAAAACTAGATGGTAAAAGTTTATCAAGTCTTAGGCCTACCTGCACCACAAATAATTAAATGCATTTAGCGCTTAACGAATTTAAAACATTAATCTGTATCTGTCAATTGTTTGAAGATGACAGACACAGAATGATGTCTTAAATATGTTTAGAGTTGAACGCATTTAGTGAGTTGTAGTGCAAGCGGGCCTTGGACAAGTCCATAGTTTGCAAATGATGGTATTTGGTCAATGGGGGCACTGCACCCTGCAGAATACTCTATCGGTAACTAGTCAGTTGTGTGGTCGGTGTTAGAGTGCTGCCTTTTGACTTTGGAAACAACAAAGGCGAAAAAAAATTTGTGCAATCGAATCAGTGAAGATTAAAACACTACACCTTGCACGTTGTGTGATAAATTTTTTGCTCGTCGTATACAATGTGTGCCATTTTGTTGGACAAAAATTTAATCAAGGTTTTCGTTGAGGCTACCTTTAGCATGCCAAAGGCCAAAGCAAGTGGGTGAAGTAATATTTTATAGTTAATCTAAATTCCTCAAGTAAAGTAACAATTTTCGCTAATATTACCAGTAGGTACCTAAGTACTGTAAAAAGTGCATGGAAATCAGCTCCGGGGCCTGTATTTTTTTCTTTTCTCAACAATAGAATGTGGATTGAATATGAAGTGGAATCACTGTCTGAGTAAATTTATTGCTTACTTTTACTTTGGGAGTCAATTGAGCACGTTGGAATTTCCAACATTCCAAAGTTTACTTTTGAAAGATTGGATTTATGTTTTACATCGATTTAAATGTATCCTTAATTCTGAAACTAAAAAGTTTATTTTACACGAAACTGGATATTCAGTTTGGTTTCTTTGGAGGGAATTGGGCCGAAAAGTAAGTTAAGCAAAAAACTTAGTTTCAAGAGGTAGGTCAAAGTTTATTGGAAAGCTGGACTACAAGATGACGAAGTTTTTCACGGCAGCTGTAACGTAAGACCGTATTATCAATAGTTTATAAAGGTTTGCAAGAAACAAACTACATCCTGCTTGAGGCAAGGCGAACGTAACTAGATATATACACTATATTATATACAAGGTGTACGCTGGTGGAGTTAATTCCTATTTTTTTGCATCAATAAAACACTAACCGCGAGCGTGACGGGCCTTACCTTAATACATGAACGAATTCTCACACCCTATGTAAGGATTCGTTGGATTGGCAGAAATAAACACCTTTCTGTACTTTTATATCAGCATTTATTTTGTCACACTTTTCACCGTTACAATCGTCTTTTTGTTTCTCCCGCTTCCCCTATATGTTCGTACGTTTTGTTCGGAGACTAAAAAGTAGATTAAAAAAAAATCAGTTCAGAAATTACACAGAATCAACTAAAAGTACTAATTACCTTTATAAAAGTTAATCCGCCGCCGCGCCGTCTCGAAATGAAATGTGAGGAACGTTTACCTGATTTAATCTTTGATATTTCGCTACGACACCACATTGAAGTCAGATCCATTACCCAGTTTTCAATAGTTAAGCAACCAACACAACCTTCTTTATTTTCTTGCTTACTGAGCTAGTGCATCGAGTTCTTATAAGACCTTCATTTTTTGTACTCGAACGAGGTCTAATACGTAACTCGAAGGTACCATTGGAATATTTTGAATGTCTATGCTAATAAATGGTACCATGTTTGGGCGTAATGTATTCATGGCGATGCACGACGCTCATTCGATTGCTCGTTTCAAACGCGGACTAGTGAATGTAAAATTTCACCTCTCCTATACCGCATCGCCATACAAAGTCATTATAATGTTTATAATTTATTTCGTTAAGAAGGTCAAACCGCAGCGCTGACCAAAAAACGCCAAAAATCACCAGCAGATGCGGAACTTATGTAAGAAAACATTATTTCTTGGTTACGTTTGAAAAGTAGGACTCATAAGCGCATTAATTTGCATATTAAAACGGGTTTACGAGCGGTAACATTAAAAAGTTTACCTACCGCTTGCTTTGAAACAAATGAAACAAAGCTCGTCTGCGTCTAAATGTCAAGCTTAAAGCTCGCTCTTGGCATAAAGTTTAGAGCCTTACAGCTTACTGGTACCTACATTATACGAAAGCAACTTACGGTACGCGTTTCAGAAGTAATGACTTTGGAAATCGATTTATATTCAACTTCAGTGATTTGGATCGTATTTCGATACTTTCCAAAGGGAAAGCGCGCGCAATATGCGATTAGTGCGCTGTTCAATTAACGGGACCGACCGGACGAGTAGACACATTACTGTGTTTTGTTTACTAACGTTCAGCATTACGTGCATAATACGGCTCCTGTGCACTGCGCTGCATGATAGGCAATTTTGGCGATCGGCACTTTAGTGTTTGCTGCCAATTATCGTTTGTACTAGCACTTAGGAAGTTTGATCTATTTGTCAATTAACGGTAGGTCTTGATTCTAGACCACCAATGTATAAGTGCATACCAATGTTGATAGGTTTCTTTGAGATGGCTTTGTTTATGTTGCCTAGAAAAGGTTTACTGTATACTTTAAGCTTTGCAGCAAGTAGGTATCTATACTTCGCTATAGTGAGTGGGAGTTTGTAGGAAGGCTAAGAGGCGCTGGCGAAGTTATGTGAAAGCTGAATTTAAAATTTTAAAAACCTTATAATATAAACTCCATCAAAGAAAATACCGGGTTTTCTAGTTATGTACAAAAACACATATTATGTGTAAATACGACGTCGAAAGGCCGAACATTGACATAGCTTCAAAAACGAATAGTTATTTAATTTGAAACAATATTGACGAGGCCATTTATAACGATCCGTCAAATTACCAGTCATTGCTTATTTATTTTGGAGTATGATTGATTATTGTAGAGGAACTGCAGCATATTTGGGATACTGCAGGTAACTTGGAATACTTCGGTATCTAAATAACTAATAACGCCATCTATGTTTTTTCAACGTAAAGATTACGTCGTAAGACACACTACGACATCTAGCATTAAAAACAGGACGCAATTTTGACATTCCGGCTACCAGCTTCGACGGAACAAGACGACATATTTCAAAACTTTTTTGGTAAGTATGCAAACAGTGATAATTATTTACTCTCATACTTAAAATATTTAGTGTAATCATTCAAACTATTATGTGATCTTTTTAGTTAGTGATTTTACTTTGATTTTGTGAATATTTCTAGAATTGAAAATGCTAGTTGCTGTTTTAGGTTAGGGTGGTATGTTTTTAATTTGGGATACTACACATAATAAGATTATTTTTGATATTTTGTTTTAAAATATTGATTAGTTAGAGAAGTCAAGACTATAAGACTGTTACAAAGATCAGAAATTTATTACTTTTTAAGATAAAGTGTTAACAGTGTGTTAATGAAAAATGTGAGTATAATTTGGAATACTATATTCCAAATTACCTGCCCTCTAAGTCAATTCACATAATTTTTAATTTGTTGTTCTTTTTGTTTTTTGATAAGGTTCCTGACTTTTGTTCCATATGATAGTTATTAATATTAAAGTTTAATAGTTTTTCAAGTAATAAACGTATTTTTTATTGAGCTATCCCTTTTTTCTTTAAATTTATTCTCAAAAAACAAACTGGTATTCCAAATATGCTGCAGTTCCTCTATTCATGTAGGTGATCAATTTCATTGGCTTTACATAGTAAATGTCAAGTGTTCTTTACATAATAAGACCCTATATGATCCGTATCGTCGAATTCATAATCCTATCACATCATGCAGTACTTTCCCTTTAACTACTGACAATTAACTATGATTACCATGGATCGATTTCTAGGTTCGTCATAAGCAAAGTCATAAGGTAGGTTGGTATTGGTAATCACATCGCTTTTCTTTACGGAAATGTTTTCACGATGACGGGAACTTGGGTGCAGCTTGTTCAAGTACAATTGGTGTGAAAGATATGAGAATAATTGACACCAGTGCAACAGTTGCAGCGTAAATGCGGTAGAAAATAGAAATCTTGTTTTCTTGTAGTGTTTTAGTTCTCATCGAGTGTTTGCATCACAATGTTTGGAAAGTTAAGATCTATTAATGTCTTCCAGTTTCTATATATAAATTGAACTGATGTCATTTTTGCTTCGTTTTGCTGTAATTGACTTGTTCGTGTGAGAAACATTGGAAGTGTGACATTTCTATATAAAAGCTAAAAAAGTACGTAAAAGACTTTGTAATCATGTTGTGTAAGAATTTCTTTGATACCTACCACTGTAGCTTATAATTTCTAATACCTAGTTGACGGAAGGTGACTAAATTCCAGTAAAAAATGAGTATAGCTGAAAAGTAGCTAATTATAGAATCATTTTAGTAGTAGGTATACATCGCGTGTTTGGTGATCGTGTCACGATTATTTGAGTAAAAGGCGTTAACCATTCATGTTTAATACGATACTTAAAACTGTAATTAGGTTCAGGAGAAAGCAACGTATTTTTAATTCTTAGTTTACCGGAGAAACTAGGTTTAATTACCTGTGTTTGATTGTCCACTGACGCACTTAGGACCGATTTCCAATCAATTTAATTAACTACTAGCTTCTGCGCGCGACTTTGTCCGCGTGAAATCTATAATAATGTCATAATATGACATTCAGTAATACTGTAGCTACAGTATTACCAAATGTCATAATGATATTCAAAGCTTCCCATTAGGGAAAGAGTTTTCGGAATCGAATCAGTAGTTCCTAAGATTACCCCTACATTCTATTTTTCATCATAATATTAGTAGGTACAGATTTTTCCTACAAGTAACAAGAGATATAATATTTGGCAGAAATTAAGATAAATAAATAATGTTAACTATGATTTGATAGCTAAATACACGGACGAATATAAAAGTAGTAGGTAAATCGGTAGTTAGCATTTTAGGTTCATTAATTTTGACGAGATTAATGATAACGAGGGTTAGTCCTTAGTTCATATTTCATTTCGGTGTTATACATGTCTTTGGGATGAATGTCTAGTAAATTTGAAATTGGATACTGATGGGGGCCTAATTACCTAATCTACGAAAATGTATGATCCGTTGGTTGCTATTTTATTTCTAAATAGATCGAATAGACAAATTGTTAAATACAATCTAGCGCCACCTGTACGTAAACTGATTTGATGATTAAAGTGTTGTGTGTTGTGTCGTGTGTGTGTGTATTATAACTACGAAAAACGCATTAGGGATTATATAACAAAAAGTGATCTTACATATTTTCAGTTATCATTATCATTTCAGCGCTTACTCTTATCCATGGGAGTTGTCCAAAATAACAGTTGTGTTATTCAGAGGTTAGCGACAATCCTAATTATAGTCGAACTGACGTGGCAATTACAATGTTTTTTGTATTTGCACATATTTTGGACCAACCACCCTTCTGAAAGCTTGGCAACTGGTGACTAGTGGACTACTTCTCGTCTTCTACTACCCACGTATCGTTTTTTTGTTAGCCTAGATTGTGTTTTGTGTCCCACTGCTGGGCAAAGGCTACCCCTTTTTCCTTTAAAACCTCTCTTTTTTGGGCTACATCTGGCCATGTTGGCCCCGCAAACATAAGCAGATCGTCACACCACCTTCGCCGTGGGCTACCGAGGCCCTCAGGCGTCCAGTGAATAACGATCTCTGCCCATCCCTTGTACACTATAACTCTTAAAAGTTAGTAGTAATCCGGGACTCACTCACGTGTGTCGTTGATGGCGAGTGGCGCGTCGGCGGGCCGCAGCTGCGCGCACGCAGACGCCGTCAGCAGCACCGCCAGCGCCACCAGCGCCGCGCACGTCATCGCACACCGCTACTCATCGTGACTGCAGAAGAAAACAAATTGATGAATGACAGAGAACCCAAAGGTCAAGAAGAAGATACCATGGGTCATCTTGTCTTCGAGTGTAATACATTTTTAATTGGTAGGTTAGTGTTGGTTAGTAAATTTAGTGATTTAATAACGTTTCCAATGACACCTCGTTTGTCAAAGAACGATGAGTAGTTTAGGAGTTATGAAGGAACAGATGAACATACATAAGAGTACATAGCCGTTGCCGTTCCCGGGTAACAATTATGTTTGATAGTTCCTCCCGCCCACCGCCACTTGAGTATTTATTAAACGACTATTATAAATCATTAAAAACATAGTGAAAACAATCTAAATGAAATAACAGTGCATTCTGTGACTATGTACCAAAAACTAACTATTAATCTAAAAGAAAATGCCTCAGTAGCCAGGTCATTAAATTGCCATAAAAAAAGAAGATGGACTTGAAGGTTGGCGTGGCAATCAGTTGCATGCAGGCAGTGCAGGGCCGGTCGTTATGCTGATCATGCTGATGCTTGTGGGAGGCCTATGTCCACCTGAGGATGTCGTTCTGCTTAGATGATGGTGATGAATAGAATGATATGATGATAGATATCTACAGAGGAAACAATATATTGAAGCTGTGTAGGTACCGTCAGCAGCAAAAGTCGATTAACACTGTCATTTTTACATGTTATTAAATTGACAACAATTTTATCAATAAGCTGCTTTTTAGCTTCTTACATAATAGCAAAGAGTTTATATTCTAATTTTTTTTCTTCTGCTACAATTTTGAGCAAATTTTTTGCTCAATAACTAAAATTGAAAAAACTGAAGTGTTAATCGACTTTTGCTGCTGACCGTACCTTAATGAGACCCTTGCACGATTTTGTGTACATTGTTCATACATCAAAACTTATACTTATGTGAATTTAATATTACAGCTAGAGAACTTTTTACATCTCTAAAAGCCTAGATGGGAAGTAACGAAAGTACAGCAGCAGTTCTTGATACTTGTTACCACTAGATACTAACGAGTCGATCGCAGTAATGTGTGAAATTCATAGCTAATTACGTGCCATAAGTAGTAAGGCGTTGCTACATCGACGCCTACGTGCAACTTTATTAACATTTTCTCAAGTCAGCGCTCACGACTTTTACGGAATGACAAGCGGGTCTGTCTTGTTGTTGTGTGTTGTGGGCTGCCATGGTTACTTAGTTACTAATTAGTAGGCTGTATCTGGTACTTCCCGTAAGTGCTCACAAGGTAATGGGAAATGTGACATAGCCAAAAAACGACTGGAGACAGTGGTTACAGGGGAAGAGAAAACTCTTCGATACGAGGAAATCATCTACACACATAATAAAATAGTAACGAAGACTTTTTGTCCATTTATCGTTTTTCTGGATGTTTGTTCCGGATTGGCGCAAAAACTGCTGAACAGATTTTTAAGAAAACAAATGGAAACCCGAAAATTAATTTAGATAGGTGTTTATTTATAATAGCCACCTGACGACGATACTTTAGAAAAGTTCAGGTTAAAGTTGTTTGGAAGTAATAGTTATTTATAACCGTACATTTCATGGTAATGATAAAGTACCAAGACCAGCATATAAACTTCACTATAACTGTTTTCATGACATCACTTTTGTGAGAAACAAGTAATGCCACACGAATTTAAATATTCTGCCTTTATGAGAAATACAAAACCACAGATTTAGTTTCTTTGTTGTGACATCACTCGTAAAGTTAAAAAGAAACATAAAATAAAACAGTTAAGTCGTAATCGTAACTTTAAAATATTTAATGGCGATAAAAGAAATAAAGTTCGTAACTCACCGAATAGATTCCGTACACGTAAAACTATTAATTTTCACCACATAACATAAGATGGAAAGAAGTAAAATACATTTACTTAACGAAGATAACATAAAATCACGCCTGTAATCCCTGAAGGGTTCTAAGTTCTGAGGTATATGTACACCCACATTTTGCTATGTAATAGGGGGCGAGAATATTGCCATCAGCCGGGCACAAATCCAGACTCCGGGCAACTACTGAAAAATTCCAGATAGAAAAACCCAATAACACTTTACCTAACCTGGGAATCGAACCCAAGACCTCATGCTTAGCAGTAGCGCTTGCGACCAGTAGACCAACGAGGAAGTCAGCACTTAACTAACGTAACTTTAACATCTTAATGGCAATAAAAGTAATGTTCTTAAGAGGAAATGCGGTCGGAGAGACTTTTGAAAAATCATAAATAAAAATTCGTAATTCGAGGTTTGGCTGTCGCCTATTTCCTCCACCATTATTGGACCAATTTAAAAGATATTTCACAAACTGAATACGAAGGATATATATTGTATCCCTATGTTTTTCTTTTTAACCGACGAAAAAAAACGGAGGAGGTTCTCAATTCGACGCGTATTTTTTTTTTTTTTTTTTTATGTATGATCACGCATAACTTTTTACAGAGCAGTCCGATTTTGATAATTCATTTTTTATTAGAAAGGGTATACCCTGAAGTTGGTCCCATATAAATTTGGAAAAAAAATTCCAACCCTAAGGGTTAGAAAACAGGGAATGATTGATTGTTCACTCACTGATTGTAATGTATGACCACGCTTAACTTTTTACAGAGTAGTCCGATTTTGATAGTTCTTCTTTTGTTGGATAGGACATACTTCGAAGTTGGTCCCATGTAAATTTGGAAAAAAAAAACCTACCCTAAGGGTGGGAAAATAGGGGTGACTTATTGTTCATTCACAGATTTTAATGCTGAGCTGTGTATTACAATTAAAATAAAAGGCCTATCTATGTTGGTTTATAAAGCCTGTTTTTTTTAAGTATTACATTATATTATTTAGTATTATATTACACAAAAAATAATAGTTAAAGTAGGATTATATAACAGTTAATGTCTAAAGTAAGGTAGGTATTTTAAAGGTAATCAAACATTAAGCATGTAGTAATTAGTAAATTATAGCCTCAAAAAATTATAAAATAAAAACTTTTTGACAAAAAATTAAACCTCCGAAAAAACTGAAAAGCAAAAAATAATAAACTTTTTTTATTTAACCTTAATAAATAAGTTCTTAAACTAATGCAAGTATACCTAAGTAGTTTTGAGTCGGCGCCAAACAATCAATGAACAAAGATTACTAAATTACCTTAAATTTAAAGAAATAAGCAACGTGAAATCTATAGCGATAAACATTAACATTTCAAACAAAAAATGCGCTCTCCGCACGACCACTCGCAACGAATTAATTTGCTTGTTTGGCGCCGACTCTAAATTACTTAGGTATACTTGCATTAGTTTAAGAACTTATTTATTAAGGTTAAATAAAAAAAGTTTATTATTTTTTGCTTTTCAGTTTTTTCGGAGGTTTAATTTTTTGTTAAAAAGTTTTTTTCATTAATAGTGGTCAAATTTGTACACTAGGCCTCTGTTTACAGCGGTTTAAATCGGCATTTTTTGAGGGTTCTAGTGCTTATAAAACTAATGTATCATCAAAAAGGAAAACATAAGGACATAAAAGTAGTTAATATTTGTTATTCTGTAAAAAAAATCATTGCTTTATGGTCATAAACCAGAAAGAAAACAGGCGAGATCGTTTCTATGGAGAAACGACCACCCGCGTTTCCTCTTAATGCGTGGCTTATGTTTAATTCGAGTAACGCACAGCATAGATTCCGTACACGCAAAACCATTAACTTTCACTATGATGTATTAAATATGTAATGTTCGCAATGACTACATCTATAGCAGTTCCATGAGAGTGATCATTACGCCTAACCGGTTTTAAATAGCTCTCATATTTTCACGACACGTTCTTAAATTGCAGAAGCTTCTTTGTCAGTAATCTCTTTTTTACAGGGTACATATATGGCAAATGACATTGGTTGTTTCCTGTTATCATTATTGATGATAAAGGCTACTTATATCAATCAAATATGTATATTATTTGATATGAAACCTGTAACAATGTCAGTTATTAATTCCGATCAATACTTCATTGTCCTGTTTATAAACATGAAAACGTAGTGTTGTTTGTACGCTGAATGACACACAGCCACACTTAACTTGTCAAACAAGGTAACGCTACTGAAAACTGAAAATATTATAGAGAGGTAAAGTTTGTATGTTTGTAATCTCTGAAAGTACTGATCCGATTTCGAAAATTATTTCACTGGCAGAAAACTACACTATTGCCGAGTGCCATAAGGGAGGTTTTATAGTATATTTAACTACAACGCTGGCGAAATCGTGGACAGAAGCTAGTATCAAATAAACCAGTGGTGCCATGTGGAAATATTACCATGTTTTAACTTTACTAAGATATTTTATTTATTTATTTTATTTATTGTGTTTGGGTAGCTTACAGCAAAAAAAATACAGAAATAAAAATGAGGTAATTCACGATAAGCCATTTACAAGCCTCCACAGATAGATAGCAATAATAGGTACTTACTAGTTGCTTTGCAAATATGTAGGTATCTACCCATAGAAACACAGATAATTCTTCACCGACAATAAAAAAAAAAAACAGTAAATTATTATACGGTATTTAACGCTATACCTACAAATAGAACAATTATCATGTCGAAAATATACTGCTTTATTATTTTTTATCAATATAATTTATGTCCATCACGGCTTTAATGAGGGCGTTCACTTTTTGCAACTGCACATCGGACGATAAAAGCTCGCTTTTATTCCTTGTACGAATCTTTTTTTAAACGTCCATAATAATTTATAATGAAATCCTTATAACGATGCGTTGGTCGCTGACTGGTGAGTCATGGAGTAATATTACTGCCGGCCAATGTCCTGTTTAGCAAAAAAATCAGTGCCTTAATTGTATTGTTTGATTTTGTGGGATGTGGGTCAGACGGTCTCGTCCGTCCGTCTGTCCTCTCGGTGTAACAGTACGACGAGTTTGCAAATCAGTTGACATTGGCATTCGATAACCGCCACAGATCAAGACTCCTCCCACACGCCACGTGTTTTCAATATTTATGTGCTGTATGCTTATTTACTTGTTTGTTTGTCTACAAAATTAGTACCTAGGTACTTAGGTTATTTCCTTTGTAGCCTAAATTTTTGGCCTTGGCTCAGTACTTAATTTCACGTATTTTCCGTCTCTATGTACAGACGCCAGCACGTCAAGCTACTACAATATGTCAAACTTCTTTAATAGATTTTTAACTTTATTACTAAGTTACTAAGGTTTAAAGTTGATTGGGAATATTTGACAGTTTCGGGTAGCTTGATGTGCTGGCGTCTGTACTTACGTCTATCAAAGTCAAAGTCGAATCATTTATAGCCATTAAAATATACTTTCGGACCGTCAAAATTTACAAGAAAAAATTGAATTTATTCTAGGTGCCCCTTCTAAAAGGTAGTTTCGTATGGAGAAGAATGGGCAAGAAACTCCAGTTATTTTTTTTTTTCAATGTTTTACAATATTTTGTAATACATTAAATGAGAAAACGATGTCTGAATCTTACGGGTGTCTGTATCTATCAGCGAAACTTGAACAAAATCTGGTTAGCATTTTTAAAGATTAGAGCTCTCAAACAGACAGACGCGGATTGAGATGCAAGATTATGTCTGTGGCGAGTCAACTCGATGAAGAATTTCTATCGATATATATATTCCGTTCGTCATAAATCAACAGCTTTCTAATTTGATTGCTCAGATCAATATGTCTGAATGTTTGATAAGGCTTGGGTAATAAATAGCTGCGGTTTAGATGTAGGTAGGTACTACTCAAAGTGAAGCCAAATTGACTATAGAGCGAAAGACAGCTAAGAGCTGAGAGGGAATACTAGATGTTTATGCCTGTGTGTAAGTGTAATTATTAGGTACAAAAGAGAAGCATTATGTCCAGCACGTTTAAATAAGACATATCACATCAAACAAATAACTTGGATTTCATTTTCTGGGAAGCTTTTATTTTTCGGCGAAAATAGCAATTCGCCTCGTCCAAGTGTAAAACATATTGATATTTTCAGGGTTTCATTAGTTCAGGTAAGGTGATGGAAGGTTAAAGAATTGATAAAACACAATGAAAGAAATAGGTAGGTAAGTCACGATTGCGTGATTGCGTGCCACTGCCAGCCTTTCGTATAGTTTTCTTGCTTGCGTGTAGAACTAACTACTCATACATTATAGGTATACAGGGTGGAAGGGACATTGACGCGCAACCTATTACAATGGACCAGTACATGATTCTGAACCCCCATGTGTTGAAATTTTTCAGTTTATTAAAAAAAAATTGCTCTTCCATTCATTTTGACCACGTTAGGGTATTGCACTTTTCTATGAAACAGCGGAGTTGTTATTTTGATAACAGATGAAAATTTTCTACGCTAGGGAGTCTAGAATCATGTGCTGAAATCATGGTTACACATACTGTTGTGCTTCGTCGATGTACTTGTCACCCTGTGTGTGCGTGTAAGTAAATGAACTGACGTCGAGTAAGCGAACTTCCATCGCGGCATCGAAATAAAGAAGGACCACACGTGTAGGTTATTGGCATCATAAATCCCAAAATAAGTCTAGATATTCTTTTATTCGTGTGACCATATGGTTCAGTTGTATTATCTGATCCAAAAATATTAAGTTCATCGCAGTTGGTGCCGATTAGGATCGCGTTGGCCAGGTTTTTTTTAAGTATCTTTGTAGGCAATTACTTTAGGAAAACGTGAGAGTAACACCCAGTTTCGACAAGGTCGATTAAGTTTGCTATTAATCTAATGTCAAATCTTACGTTAGCTGTATGATTGGTTGTCGGAAACAACAGTCAATTGTTTGACATGATATTTGGCAACCGATTAACTTTAGCAGGTTTTCTGAAATGGAGCCCCCATGTCAAAGGAGTGGTAGAGTACAGAAAACTTAGGAAGAGGGTGCAAAGTGCTAAGTTTTTGGGAAATAAATACTTTATTATTATTACATAGAGGGCTTAGCAACTTACTTCGGGCAAACTTACTTCGGGGTTTAGCAACAAACGAAGGAGTCACAGAAAACCTTAATTTTTAAGTACACACGTACACATTGTATAGGTATGCTTTTAGTACAATGCGAAGTCACCTTATACTTAAAATGTATAGCTTGAAAAACTCGGAAAGGTATTCTTTCCTTTAGTACAGTAGTCTTATAACAACCTCATAATCTGGAAACAACCCCGCTTCGTCCTGAACTTTATAAAACCAACAAACAAATATCAAAGTAAATATCAATTTTATCTGCTTCATTTGCGTGTTACCAATGTATTTACGTACACTCGGTCGTATCTAATAATCACCTCTGACTAAGCTAAGGTTATGAAACACTAGGTGCTACTAATGGCTATGAGCACGACTTGGCTTATAAATACAGCATACTAGGCGTTAGTAGGTACTGTAGGTACTAGGCACGGCCAGCTGTTACCTCCGTGCTAGCTTATTAGTACTTTATGTATGCTGGAATAGGTCCTATTTGTTGCTGATATGAAAACAAACTACGAGTTATGTTGTTGTTACTGTCTCATCATCATCTGCTTAGCCATTTCCTAACTATGTTGGGGTCGGCTTCCAGTCTAACCAGATGCGGCTGAATACCAGTATTTTACATTGAGCGACTGCCTACCTGACCTCTACAACCCAGTTACTGAATACTGGGTAATACTAATACGATACGTTGTTACTGTCTATTATCTAATAAAGAGTATACATAGATATATAGTTTCTGGACTACAAAATAACTTTTTAAAAAGCTATATTTTCTATGTCAAACAGTTTTAGCTCGAATACTTTCATCAAAAGCTTTTAGCTACTTTTCGTATCCATTTGATTATATCAGGTATATTCAATTTATGTTTATATCTGAGGTTGTTTGTAGAAATAATTCGCACAAACGAAACAAACTAATCATAATCGATTCAATAACTTCAATACAGCTAAACTACCGGTAGCATAGTTTATAACTTTACACTAATAGTATCTATGCTTGTTATTATTTATTATACACAGGTATAATTATTTATAGGTAGTATACCTATCTATAAATTATTCTAGTGCATATAATGTAGTTAACTATTAGTAGGTACTACATTTGGAGTAGCAGACATTAACCTACATTGGTGGAAGTACTTTATGAGCACATTCCTCATAAATCTTGCCTGCGAGCTTTAGATTAGCTAAACGTTAAAAGTTCATACGTTCTTACGTAATTAATTGCTCAGATTAACTAATTACTCATTAATTAGCATTTTATTATGATATGCTTTATGAAACTTGTTTGCTGAATGGAGAATATAATTTTGCTTTGTCGCTATTAGGATATCAAGTGTCCGGAGTTCTTAATGAAATTATGTGCTTGAAAGTTTCTGCGTGAAAAGCTCTCTCCCTAATCGAATGCGAGAATGTTTGTATCGTTTAAAATTAGTTATAGCCTCTTTGTTAGCCTCCACATATTTTAACATGAACACGTAAATGCTAAAAGTAAATAAGCACGTTGAATGGAATCGAGGCTACTGCATACACGGTGCGTGCGCCGACGACTGTGCTGGAGTAGTGAGTACCTCGCCGCGGTGAAAGTTGCCGGTGACGCACTTTTGTATTCACGCAACTCACGAGTCTCAAGTAATTTACGCCACCACTCTAATGAGACCTCCCCCGCCTCTCTTATTAATTCATCAGATATGTTTACAAAGGGACATCTCTATTGAAATGTGGTGGTTCACGTTAGAATTGTCGTTTTGTATAAATCGGCGGTCATGGCCCTTGATGCCTAGTCGCCGGATCTGTTAGGACATGCGGGCTTCTCAACTGTACCAAGCATCCGGGACGGTCGCTCTGTAAACTTGTTACTTGCTGTTGCTTATTACTCATGACATGGACAAAAAAAATATCGAAAACTGTTTTCCGGTTGATTTAGAAAATGATTTAGCTCATAATCATCATCATTGTCTTGCCCTTATACCAAATTATTTGAGGTCGGCGCAATTATGTCTTTAGCTCATAATGTTTGAACTCAAATAAAAGAATGTAGAGAAAGAAGAGGAAGCTTGAATAACCACTACTGAGGAAAAGAAGAGGCAAGAAGAAAAAAGGAAGACCGAGCAGAAAACTGCAAAAAAATTAGGTAGTGTTGAATGGAAGTTGAGTGATTTAAACTATAGAACTCTGATACGAAACGGAGGTACGGTACGGACAAAAGAACATATCTGGACACAGCTTTATGTAGCTGTTGCTGCAAGTAAGCCTTCGAGTCACTACAATAACAGGTGAATCAGTTATTTTACAAAGGTTGTGACATTTTACAAACATTCAACAAACCTTATCGGTAACGATTCATTTTCTTCATGGATTCTTAAGCCATGTGCAGTTTAATTATAAACAGATAATAAGATCACAAGATAGAATTTAATAACTCTATGGAAAAACGGTTGAAGATTAAGAGTAAGTAGATTTATTATAATTTTAGCTATATTATAAATTATAACTGTTGATTATATTATAATCTAATGGTAGCCGGTACTTCGGTAGACGTTTTAATATAACAGTAGTAACTTTGAAGGAAGTCATACCGTCTTAGAAAGAAGAATTGTTAGGATGATTAATTAAATAAACCCGGCTTTGTAAATTACGAATTAAAAATATGGAATAGAACAAAGAATATCCTTTGCCAAAAATTATAATATACCGGAGGATTTGTTATTCAGTTTGTTCTGGGATAATTTCCATTTTTTCCATTTCTTCCTGAACAATTTGAAAATATGTTTCTTCCGTTGCATGTTCTAATTCTTCGTCTTCAGTTTCCTCATCAAGTGCTTCATTAGCAGCAGCAGCTTCTTCCTCAACTCGTGCTTTTAGCCGGATTTCTTTTAAACGACTGTCCAAGATATGTTCTCGTCTGGTCTCGCGTTCGTAAATTTGGCTCATCAATAACTTATCTCGGTTTGCCGGTATCGCCATATTTTCTGATAAATGCATAAGATACAACGCTCCTTTGCAGTCCCCAACTGCAACTGATTCACCCTCTGGATGAGGAGTAATTTTTGTAAGTCCATACTTAGATACTTGTAGGGTTACAACAGGTTCTTTATATTTACGCAGTAAGTCCCAGTAATAAAACATTCCGCCTGCACATACCGACATATAGGAGGAGAATCTCAACGGAGCCCAAGCGGCATCGGATACAGGATACTTATATGGTCTCGTGACGATGATGGGTTCCGTACGAACTTCCTCGCTCCACACTTTAACTGTATAGTCTCCGCACGTAAGAAACATTCTAAAAGTACAAGGACTTCTTTGTACTGCTTGTACTGATCCATCATGTGCATTCCAGTATGATACTAAAATATCAGAATGGCTTCTTCCCATACGGTTTGCGTTAATGACTAAACCAGTCTCTGTTCCACAGAGAAACTTTGTGGGGAAGCCGTTATCAAATTCTAATGTACTTACACCTTCTGCATTGCTTAGATTTGGTTTTTCTGATGGTGAAAGCCTGATTGACATTGGCAATTGATCTAAGGGATATGAGAGCTTGCGTAAATCCCACCACAGACACTGTCCATCAGAAGATCCAGTAAAGAATTCAGAGTTTGTGCGAGAATGAGTGTAAAGTATTGATGTTATTCCTTCTCGATGTGAATAGTAGACAGAACTAGATGACACAGCTTTTTTGCCTACACGGACATCGAATACATTAACAATACCTTTTTCAAGACCGCATATCAACAATTCAGGGGTTGAAGGAGAACACGCTAGTTGCCAACAAGGGTATTCGGGTCGTAGTTTGTACACTGGTTTTGTTTGCCTGTGTACATCCCATAAATAACAATCGTTTATTTTGTTTAATTCCGGCTCTGGCATGCATGTTTTGTAGCAGTAAGCAACTGCCAGCTTAGAATGATTTTCGTTTGTCCATTTGACACATGATATTGGTCTCTGACTTTCGTCGCGAAACACGTTAGCGACTCGGATTCCATACTTTTCTACAGGTTCCTGTTCAGCCATGCCAGCATAATATGTTTGATACATTTCAATGGCATTGTTTTGGTTTGCATAGTGAAACAGCGATGTTGACAAATTTTGTACAGATTGTATATAATTGTCTTCGTGCATAATTCTGCGGCGATGTCTTTGTACGTGATCTTCGTTGTTAGGGTTAACCTCTCGCGGCCAGCCACCTTCAGTATGATTTACATTTTGATCGCGGGTTTTTAAATATGCCGTGTTGGTTTCATGTTCAGAAGCTGAGTATGTTGCTTGTACCTCACGATGCACGGGATTCCGAAGTATGTATTGCTTTTGGTCATCTTTGTTAGGGTTGATAGAGTCCAGCATACGAGCTGGTACCACCTGAAAGAGAGGCTGCCTGCCGAAGTTTCGTCGAACCTTTGTGTACTCATACGTCCACTTTACGTACGAAGACATTATCAATTTTTTTATTGCGTAGGTTGTAAGTTGCTTCAATTAAGACTACTTTTGCAACTGTCAAATGTATGGGAATATTGAATCGGCAAGGCCATGGCGCAAAATGAATATATATTGATGACGGAATTTAAACAATATCAAGTATGACTACAGCGTCATGATCGTCTGGAAACATATGTGTCCTTGTTTAGTCGAGAAGTTGTTTTCTGCGACATTACTTCGTAATTCATTATGTGTCTTGATATCAAAGTGCCTAAGCATGTTTTTATTTTTTACTTATTGTTAGATGTAAATACATAGTGGTTGGCGCTTTACTTTGTGTAAATTATTTCATCACCACTGTTCTCAAAACGGTGAAGGAAAACATCGTGAGAAAACCGGCATGTCCTAGAACCAAAAATTCGAAGACATGTGACATCTGCCAACCCGCACTGGGCCCGCGTGGTGGGTTACGGCCCACTCCCTCTCACCAAAGAGGCCTGTGTCCCAGCAGTGGGAACATTATAGGCTGATTATGTACATAGTGGTTGAATTCTTTGCGGTTCAAAGATTAACTAAGCAAAATTTAATTACATATTCAAGGGATTTCTTTTCAAGTCACGTTTAGGTGTTTTTGGCTAGAAATTAATTCCGCTGGCTTGGTTTGTCGTGTTGTTTCCTGCACCTCCGGCTGTGGCTCGTACCAGGAAGTGTCGTAACCACATTGTTGGAGGTAAGGTGTTGTTATGCGGTTCACATTAATATGCATCGAGTCCATATGGCAATAGCTGCTATGTGCGAGAGGTGAGACGACTCTCGATGTTACGTGGTTACGCCTTTATGCTGATTCAGTCTACTTATTCCAGTTTCAATATCGCTTGTTGTTTTATTAAACAATTATGAAACTAGAGAGGCGTGGCTTGATATGTGCAATTTTTAATTACTTGGAAATTTAATAGGCATCAAGTACTGGATTGTAGTTAGTTTCAAGAGTAGTAAATGTTAGAAGGTTTTTGTTTGCGACATAATTAATTAGGTAGTATAATTAATTATTCAGTTCGTACTTTTGTTAGGCACCCTTGGGGTTATATTATTTTATTATAAAATTATTTAAACATTAATTTTGTTTAAATGGTATTCCCTGTTATAGGTATGTATTTGTCATGAAGCGTGAAGCGTGAACCTAATTTGTTTATTAAGCTTCGGATAAATTAATGCAGTCCATACTTTATTACAAAGAAAAATTAATTGCGCATATAATATCTCACTAACAAAACAATGTCAACGAACCCATAAAAATACATAATAATAAAAAACATAATTCCTTACCATAAAAATGTAAACGTCTTCCATACTAGTATTGAACAATCACATATTATGCCACTTCACGTCATTATAATTTTGCTAATTCTGTATTGGTAACACAGATGGTATCGATACACTGTCACGAATTGGCACAAGTCACAACACTCTTTTGCGTCACGATTAGAAATTCGAATTCGGTGCTTATAAAGTGCGCGCGCGCCGTACGCTCGTACGAATGGACGTCTCAGCGGTGACTGGCGCGCGTGACGGCGACTGGAAGTACGCAGAAAGAACTCAGGTTGTCGAGTACTACGACTGGTTTGGTTCGACCGTATCCCGGCAATTGATGTGTTGACTGATGACTATACTGCTAGGTAGAATAGTGTTGACAGTAACATCGACAGGTCGCGCCGAGCGCATGTGACCTCGCCCTTTTTCAACTTTCAATATTATGGTGAGCTAAGTTGACTCACAGATAACTTGAAATGTCAAGGACTCGTTTATTTTGATATTTGAAGAAACAAAGGCAGACCCTAATAAATAGAAAGCATATTCTTGGTTTAATATTAAGACTGTTTTTTGTTTGTTTGAACATTTGCCACTGTTCACTTAACGAAAACTGTTATGCGGATAGAAACTAAGTAAGGATAAGGAGGTAAAATGCTGAGTTTAAGTGTAGGGAAAAGTGTAGTACTATGTGGGGCAAAGTAATGACCGAGTCACGATATTGCAGCCCGTGGAAAGCGGCGAGTACAATCGCGCACGTGGCTCACAGCGCTCCTGTTACTAGTATGTACTAAGCTTTACATTGTTGGTTATCATATTATATTATATATAATTATATTTTACAAAAGAGAACGTTTGCGGGTTGGTTGTCTTTGTAAAGGTTTCTTTTACCCGACTACGGCGAAGCAAAAAGGAGGGTTATGATCTTGACCGGTATGTATGAATGTATGTTCATCTGTTCCCTCATAACTTCTAAACTGCTTGTCATAATAGGACAAATGAGGTATCGTTGGAAGCGTCTTGATCGTCCGCTGATTATAGGCTAAGTGACGTCACAATAAATTGAATATGGCGCCCTCTAGCGGATATAAAGTCATGACCTAAAATATTTTTTTTTTAATCATGCCGTGTTGGGTATCATATGAAAGGGCTTAATTAGCATATTTCAAAAAATATAAATATTACTGAAATAAGCCCCAAAATAATTAAATAAAAAATAAGTTTAAAAACTAAAACCCGACTACTGAAAAGGATGAAACAAGTACCTTCCCGTGGTCGCATGCCGCTGTACGGTATACAAAGTTAGGGTAGCATGCGACCACAGGAAGGTACTTGTTTCATCCTTTTCAGTAGTCGGGTTTTAGTTTTTTATGTGTGTTTTATGAGTTTGTCCATGACTTGACTTCACGAGGTGTTCATACTTCAGATATCCAAAATCATTGTTCGTTAAGTAATTTAAAGAACTTAGATGGCTGCATCAGAATACTTGAATGTGCTTATTTCGTATTCAAGATTAGAAATCTCCATAAAAGTATGTAATTATGACAAACAAACGCTAGATTGAGATATTTTATATACTTACGAGTCGCATTCTGAAACCGGTAGAGAACTAACGTCTCTTTAACATACCACAAGTAAACATAAACATACCTATACACAATTATACTTACCTATTAGCTCAACATTAGTTTTATCGTAAAAGGGAAACTATAAGGAAATCAACGAGAACGACTAACTTTTAAGTATCCAAGTAACGCATTTATGTAATAATAAAGCAATAGGAAGCATCGACGATATAACTAAACATAAATAATCAGTAAACGGTCGCGCCAAACATCTTACTCGCTTCAGTGGCACGCCCAGCCAAGCGCTGCTTCAGCCCCGTGGCCTGGAGCAGCGCTTGGCAGCCCTGCTCGAAGCTGCAGCCCTGCACCAGCACGCAGAACGCGCGCATTTTGCGTTGTCTCAGCCACTCCTCACCTGCTAGCCGCCGGTAGAACCGCTCCACCTTTGTCGGCTGGTCCTGTGGAATAACCACTTGCCCAGCTCCGCTTCAGTGGGAACGCACCTCTTTAAGCTCGGAGCAGCGGTAACCTCGCAAACAAGGAATCTATCCAAAAATATATTACGAGTAAGAGGGTGTCAGTGTGAAAAGTTCCTTCTTTTCCAGGGTACAAACTACTCTTTTATGGGTATTGCTATAACGTATGAGATCGGGACTTTTCTTCTATTGAGGCAAAGTAAACGCGTCAATAAAACGAATAATCAGCCTGTAAAGTTGCCACTGCTGGGACACAGGCCTACTCTCAGTGAAAGGCAGCCGTAATCCACCACGCGGGCCCAGTGCGGGTTGGCAGATGTCACATGTCTTCTAATTTTTGCTTCTAGAGCATGCCGTTTTCCTTACGCGAACGTGAACGCGTCAATGATAACTCAGAATTTAAACTCGGAGTTCATTGTTAGAAATCTAATTATTAGCGAGATGAATCAGAACTCACTATTTTTCGACGATGATTTTTACTACGCTGTATCCCATCCAATCTCAGTAATAAAACCTTATGAATAAAATTATAACAACGTCATTAATTTTATAATTTTCATAATAAATAACATACGAATGACATTAATCCTCACGCTTATGTCGAAATGGCCCATTGCTTATAAAAGGTTTGAACAAAAATGTTTTGGTCAAGAGTTAATTGGTATAATTGGTCATTAGTGTCTGAGAGCGACCGTTCCTTGAGTTGATTAGTAATTGACCCGGTGGGGGACCTTGTGCTCCTAGCTTCACGGTGCCGTCTGTTATGAATATTAGGTTATCGCTGAGTACAACGCAGTCACAGGGTTAAATGTAGGAAGGGAAATTATTCAGAGCAAAATTATACTACATTGCTCTGTGAAAATATTAACGTGGAAACGTTACCTATAACAGATACTTGTTTGACATGCTCTCTTATTACATGTTAACGAGGTGTATTGTTGTTGTTAATCTTTTTTTTTAAATCTCGCAACGCAAACACTAAAGGTCGTTTTCAGTCATAATGTAAGTAGGTATAATTATTAATCAAAATGCTATAAGCTGCACCCGGTTAGACTGAAAGCCGACCCCACCATACTTAGTTGAAAAAATTAAATTTAAAACATCAAAAAACCCGACTGCGGTAAAAAACTTAAGTTAAAAAAAACTGAAAAGCTAAAAACAAGCCCATTTTAAATTAAATAAAAGTTGGAAGCAGGCGGGACCCATTTGAGTTTGAAAATAGAAAAATGGTATGGGTCCCGCCTGCTTAAAACTTTTATTTAATTTAAAATGGGCTTGTTTTTAGCTTTTCAGTTTTTTTTAACTTAAGTTTTTTACCGCAGTCGGGTTTTTTGATGTTTTAAATTTAATTTTTTTATTTTATTCTTTTTAGTTATGAGTTGTAAATCCCACTTAAGTGTGATAGTTTCCCTTTAAACTTAAACACTACTTACTTACTTATATAGGTACTACTGCCGCGTTTAATTGGTAGAGGGGGGGGGGGGACACTTGATTCTAACGAAAATTGGTACTTTAAAGCTTGATAAGTCACGAACGGTTTACTTAATCAAAAAACGGTCTGCACAAACCACTAATATTTTTGAAAGACCTATCCAACGATACCCCACTTGACATAGTTTCTTGACTTTCATTTTTTTCATTTTCACAATATGGCGTCTAGTAGTCGCTATATTGAATTTTCATTAACGTCATGTCTTTAGTGACACTCGCCGGACTAAGAGGAATCGATTGACGTGTGAATCATAAAAATCGGCCCAGGCGTTTGGTCTGTATAGTGCTTCAAAGGAACATACAAACATACATACATACATACATACATATATAGGCTGATAAACACATTACCACTCCTTTGCGTCGCGCAGTCGGGTAAAAAAGGCTAAGCAGACGATGAGTGCTATCAAGTTACGCGAATACCTACATTTGACGTAATAATTGACATCATTGCACACCTTACTCCATATTCCTATTTACATAAGTATTTGGTCTTGAGAATGCTCGTCTGAACTACGATATTGTCAATTGTAATAAAGAACCTTAAACCGTTTGAACCGCAATCGTTGCGCATTCAATTATAGTCATAATCACGTCATCCCATGCATAATTAAAAGAGACCGTGGCTACGATTGGTCACGTACAATCACTTGAAATATTACCTTTAGTTTGCTCAATACGGTGGACATCAATTACTGACAACTTTTTCCAGAAGCATTGTGTAACGCAATGATGGATGGAAGATAAACGGGTTCGTTTGTGGTTAAACGAAGCTTGTACACTTGCCCAGAAAATAGACAATAGGAGCTTGATATATCGACACATCGCGGCAGTCTTCATTTCGCACAAATGAATGAATTCTTTGTACATACAATGGACAATGGAGCGTGCCGAAGAACCGATGGAGATGATCATAAAGCGTTTGTATATTGGTGAATAGCCTGTAGAGGCATTTACTGAGAACAAAGTCACGGTCAGTGTGTTTGTGTGCGCGATTTCTGTTTATCAAACATTTCAGTAGAAAGCGTGCCTTACTCGGCAAAAGTAAGCAATAATTTAATGTTATTTAGTGTCTTGAGTGCCTAATGAATGGATTAATTGTTACGTAAGCTGGTTCTTACAGTCTACTCACCATTCTTTATAAGGGATGTGTCCCCATGCATGTGTGCGTACATGTTAAGGAAAACATAGTCCCAGATTTTAGAGTATAAGGACGCTAAATCCGGGTAGAGTCATTACTGAACGGACGGGCAGTCAGTCGACTGATTGACCTTGTAGTCGTGCCATCCCCTCGTAATTGGGCCTTTGTAGCTGGGATACTCGGATCAATCCAATAACATGACCGCCTCACAGAGGTGCTCATTTTATGTTCCTTTGCTCTGCGTATCTCGGGTTCTGGACACGTTGTTATGTGTTTGATATCGTGATGATAGCTGTTGGCTTTGGCACGAGTTTCGTGACAAAGTTCGGATCTAGTTTGCTTCTAATATCACGTTGCCAAAGTGAGAAGGGGACTTGGAAAAATGTGGGGAAAATTCAATGGATACAGCGAACCTGTAGCTACACAAAAGAGAATGTAATTGGACAACAGCACTATTTTGTTTGTAGTCATTTTCATAAAAGAGTTTTTGGACCAGTTGCTTACTTACTATAAAGATAACGTTGCAAAATTCAGCAGATTTTGTAAAAAGATAAGATGTTACAAAAACATTAGAGATTCCGCAATTACTCATATAGGTACAGTCAACAAATGGGATATGTATGCAGGATCGTCGGTTATAGTTGAAGTTTAGTAAGAAACCAACGGATGTTCTCGAATAAAATTTAATTTTATTAATAGAAAACAAACAGCTCATTTATCAAATTAAATTTCAGTCAACAACGTCCATCGGTTACTTACTAAACTTCAACTATATCCAACGATCCTACATACTTATCTCTTTTGTTGACTGTACATCTCATTAAAACAAAATTACTTACGTGTAACGTATTTAGGTAGGTACCTACCTATGTAGTTTGTTAAGCGTTTCTCGCTTACGAAACCACGAGAACGTCGGTAATATCTTCAGATTTGATACCACAACATCCCTGTGATTTATGCGAACTCGGGTATCCATTAATCATGTGTTGTCAATTGGAAAGCGACCCATTTTCGCGCGAAGGATATTTGTTTGGTTTTCTCCCACGATTTACTGAACGACGATGACTGAACACTTTTTATCTGCATTTTTATTATGATGAGAGTTCACGGAGAGTGTTGACATTTATAAAAATCTATTTACGTCAAATGATTTCCATGTGAGTTTGCATAACGGATATTAAGTGGGATATTTTTGTTTCATTACAGTTCATCAAACAAATCTGTAGCTGAAATTGAAATGGGAATTGAAAAACATTAACGGATTGGGAAATGAAAATGCAGAATATCCACAGTTTGCCTATAAATACGGATAATATCGGATGCTAATGGCGCATATGCAGCTTTAAATAGCTTAAACTCAGCAATAGTTGAAACATATGTGCTAATAATTGCGTACTTACTTTATCCAGCTCTGTATTTTATAACATAGTTAAAGCGCAGTTTATGTAGCAAATTCTGTTTATTAATTAAAAGACACAGGGTAACAATATCCTATTAATCCTTTAGCTAAATCTACCAGAGTACTACTTAAAACCTCATGCAAAACTTATTTCAGCATGTAGGTACCATTAATAATAATAATACAGCTACCCGTAGTAACAGCGGCAACATGTGTTGTTACGTGTACTATATCACATCTACGTCTACGTCGTTTCATTATAAAACACATTTACTTCGTCATACATAACACACGACACACGTGGCAAAATGACGAAAAAAAATAACCAATGAACAGATTTTGTTGCTTGAGATTTTTTTTACTAGCGGGTGACCCAAATATCGTAGCCGTGGTGTCTGTTTCTTTGCTGCATAGCTATTCACAAACACTCAATACGCTTCCGTATCGTATCGAACATTAATCATTGTTATCGTAGGAGTCTTCTAAACGCTGTTCACAAGTCCAAAACCCGAAGATTTTGTCAAGACGCCAGCTATTCTTCCAACAGCTATTTGCTGTTGAGGGCAAGTCAAATCAGGTTATCGAAATGTCAGGTTTTCGATACGATAGCCTGTGGTATGGTTGTGAATCAGGGCTCTGGTCTCATCTTATAGTTGGTAACTAGCTGTTACCCGCGACCTCGTCCGCGTGGTTTTTAACAAAAAAAGTTATTGTTCGGTTCGCAGAGTTTACGATTTAATTTTTTCTAAAGTAGCCTAAGTTACTCCGTTACTCCTTGTTACATCAGCTGTCTGCCAGTGAAAGTCCCGTCCAAATCGGTCCAGCCGTTTCAGAGATTAGCCGGAACAAACAGACAGACAGACATACAAAAATTATAAAAAATGTTATTTTGGTATATATGTGCCGTGTATACATCCATATGCATTTAGTAAAAAGCGGTTATTTTAATATTACAAACAAACAATTTTATTTATTTGTTTGATCTTAGTATGAACTAAACATAGTTTCCAAATCCGGACGTGATTTATGTTTGCAGAGGAGTTGTCTACACAGGAAATCTAAACGCAAGCTACGAACCGTCTATTTATTACTGTTCTGTTCCCTGTCGCGTAAAGCGTAAACAATTTACTACGTGTTTGCGTCGCAAGCGCAAGGCAAAACGCTAGGGGTCATTGTCAAGTGTAGTTACGTTTGTTCAAGATCGAAACTGCACTATCGGAAGTGTCGGGGATCGGTCGGCTTACTATCAGATTTACCGCCGCGATCGGGAGCCGAGCGCTTCCTCCGAACAAGAGTGCCAGCGACCCGTGAATTTTATTGTTTCCCCTCGTACGATTCTGTACAAAGTTTTGTGTTCACACGTACTGCACGGGACGATTCGGTAAGCCGATATTTGTTTCGTGACTTTAGAACACAGCGTATACACTTCAATTTTATTGAATTTAATATACCTACGTGTTTCTTTGTTATTTTAGGTAGATTGGAAGAGAAACGTCTTGAGAATCTGATTCGTCGTAGGCGATGGTTTGATTCAGCAGAATTACCTACACGTAATTAGATTAGTTCTGTAACCATTCATTTTGTAATTTGCAGCAATGCATACCTAGGTATAACGCGTTATAAAGGATTTTTTCCAAAGAGCTTGATTGTAAAGCATTAAAGATCAAGAAGCAGGGTTATTTATTCTAAGATCTTAAAAGCAAATCATCAACAAAATGTTGATGAGGTACCAAACATGCCATAGCAATTCGGACGTTTTTGTCAGCCAAATCATATCATAATAACTACATAATCTGCCTATGCATATTTGCTATGCTAACTATTAAGTAATTTAATATCTTGAATGCATCATTATCTTCAATACAGACAGTAGAGACACGTAATTCGTACATACCTGGTTATTATTACCTACACGAGTAACAAAAGAGTCGTTGATAGCCGTTCATTGCGCGGCGCTCGCGACTCCGCCGCAGGGCAAATGGCTGTAATAACAATGGAGAAAGCACCATTTATTTTGCATTGCTAGGAACTAAGTGTTGCAATGGAGGATAATATTCGAATATTAGATTTCGTATTGAGCATTTTCTCATACTAACATTGTATGAATGCACTTACATGCAGAAAATTACGCTCATCTGCCTGACGAGTTAAGTCGAGTTTAAGTAATATGTAGTTGCAAGTGTTGCAACTATGTTTAATGTAAGTATGGTGGTTGAAAATGATGATAATCACTATGCAATGACAGCTTGCAAGGCATCTTCTATCCTTCTGTTAACTTGTAATAATATTGCACATAATCATTATACTATTATCATAATACCACGTATTGTGTATGTGCAATGTCAATGACACTGTTGTCATTACATTTTGTATGACTGTAGGTAAGTATTTATTTAAGTTATTATGGCTTAATGATTTCCAACCCAACTGAAATATCGTTTGATACATCATGATTACTTTTAATGTAGTAAATTGGACGGTTTCCAGGGGAAAATGGAAGCGGATAAGCAGAAGACGAAGGATTTGTAGGAATTTTGCAACCAGACTTAGAAAATAATGGAAATGCCAAAAGCTGGATTTAATATGAACTGTTGCGTCTACTAATTCTCGGTTCCTATAAACAAAAACGAATTGTTTTGCTTACCAATGCATGGTAGTACCTATTTTTATTGCCAAACTGGGCATACAAATGGAATCATAAGCTAATTTTACCTGTGGTAGCTACTTCCGTATGGGAGGGTCTACTATACAAAGCTATGCCCCTTTATTCATAAACGTTGTTTAAAGTTAAGTGGGTAGTGATAAGCGAGTGTTTAACTATACATTTTTGACATTTAAACGACATTTAACTTTAATAATCGTTTATAAATAAATGCTTCATTATTGGTAAAGATACAATTTTAACCAATAATGGTCCGTAAATTATAGGAATCAGCCATAAGACATCGCAAGAGGGGAAAATTCATTGTTACATCAAAGGACCTTCTAAGGACGTATGAGGGTGTCAAAGCGCAAATAATCGCAAAATATGCCTATCACGAACAGTTTCACCTTCGCATCTATAGGGAGACCCCTCTTTGACTTATTCCTTCTAATGGACTTCAGATTTAGAAAAGGGAATAATAGCAAATCTACGGGGATGTACTACAAACGTGATTTATTACGCTTATATGAATAATACATTGCCTACGGGGATGGTATATCCATCATAGCTCACATAATGTTGTTTGTGCACACGAACGAGATCGTTACTCGATAATACAAATTAGTTTCAATGATTCGACTGTCATTGCCATGTGATGTAATATTAATCATGCTAATGGTGAAACAGGTTTTGTATCAATGAACTGGGTTTCTATAAAACACCAATCGTTACTGATTAAAACTACGACGAATTTGATGCATTAATCAGGAGTTCGACACCTAAATCCAAATTAAAAGAGGTTCTTAGGGTTATTGGAAAAGGGTTATTAGAAAAACACCAACAACCTCTTAAGAGGTCATTGTACTCATCATTATGAACAACTTTTACTATCAACTATTCCTTACATTTCGACGAGTTATACGAACATAAATGTAGGGAACAGCTGATTTTTTTTTCGCGATCAGATTTGGTTTCTACTTATCACCTTTAAATGCACTAGGTACCTATTTAA
This sequence comes from Amphipoea lucens, assembly GCA_947508005.1. NCBI lineage: Eukaryota > Metazoa > Arthropoda > Insecta > Lepidoptera > Noctuidae > Amphipoea > Amphipoea lucens. Next base: position 12,619,359 of record OX382358.1, read on the forward strand.
ATTAGGGTGCAAAGACTGAGCTGTCTCAGTGCGAAAGGAAAAAATGTGAGCCAATTATAGAATATTAGGTAAGTAATAATTAATCAGTCTGTATTGTTTTAATGCAGGGAGGAGGCCTCCTTTTCCTTTTTGCCATTGGTATATATGGCTTTTTGCACTCAACTCGATCCTGAGCCAATATGGACGAATCCCTCATATAGGTAGGCGTCAAGTTCGTCCCGCCATCTACGCCTGGGTCTTCTGCGTTGCCGTTGGAGGTAAGTAAACAGATAATGTTTATTCAAAACAAGTTCTAGTATTAATTAACTACTTAATTAGAAATGCAAGAAATTCTAGCATTGCTCTGTACGTTAAGTATCTAACTTAAAGTTCTTTATACTTTTTTTATTATTATCCAGACCATGCAAAATCTTTAGCAAAAGGTAGGTAGAAAGTTAATTAAAAGTAATTAAGATTTGCACATGTGTGCGGCGTCGAATGAAAAACGTTTACAAAGTAAGCCCGCTGTTAATGAAAAATGTTTGCCCTTTAGTCTGCGAGGATTGTGTGAATTCGTTCCTGCATATTGTGAGAGAGAAAATGAATGATTAAAACTCAGTACTCGCCTTTGTCTGTCCAAGTATTCTGTTTGCAGCTCAACAATACATATATTGTTTGTAGGACCACTAGTGCATGCGTAGCACTGTTTCTATCTCAATAAAATAATAAAAAATTATATATCGATAATAATCGAATAGAACATTCGAATAGAATATAATAATCGAATAGAATATTCTGTTCACCATATCGCAGAGTAAATATGGATAGTAATTTATATTCGATATTTATCAACAATTTAACATATCAGTTGTTTAATTAATTGATGTTATAAAGGAACACGATTCATTGCAATAACATGAACATGTATGTTATGGGTTGGTAGATATTATTTTATCAATACAAATACGATACTCTAGCGGAAAATAATGTTCCAGTTGAAAAACGTTTTATTGAACAACTAGTGACCAACCTCGGCTTCATACACAAAACATCGAGATTTCTTTATTATACTATTTTGTACACTTCCTTCCAAAATAAATTTTCTAAACGATGGTAAAAACCGCATCAAAATCCGTTGCGGAGTTTAGAAGAACAACGCGATCACACAGACAGACACGAATATATCTACTTTAATTTACAATAAATTATTATGTGTAGATGACATCTTACCTTCTATTTCGTGAAAAATAGTGATTCGATTCTTATAGAGAAGAAAAGCTCCCACCTAATCAAATTTGTATCGATTAAAAGTATCGAGTTATCTAGTATCTGTTCGATTCAGCACTAGGTGCAGGTTCCCATCTCGATATTAGCTAACGTTAGTGTTTCAATTATCATGCTACGAGTATGCAAGTATCTACTTATGTGCTTAAAGCGTATCACCTGAATGCATATCGGATTATATGCCGGAGGCATTAGGCAGGTATTTAGTTTCAATTGCGATTTATCGAATTATTGCTGTAGTATTATAGTTATACACATTTTTGTTTTTTATGTAGAGGAAAAACATATAGGAATATTTTAATTGAATTACATAAGGATTGTCATACTTGATTAGAAAGCATTTAACATAGATAAATGTGATTTGATATTTAAATGATATTTTATTGCATAGTCTGTTGTACTGTGAGTTCAATTAAATGAACAATATTTTCCCACAGAGTACCCGTTACGTTTTAATTCGATTTTTGTTTTGTTTTATTTCCTCTTAATACCTTGCGATCGAGCATCCTCGCCAGTAACAAAAAAGCATTCCCTCAACCAGTTCTTCCGAAACCCGTTAATAGCATTGTGTTCGTTCTTCTTCTAGTCTGTGTTTAAAAATAGAACGTGGAACGGTCCACAAAGCACACGTGTGTTCCAGCCATTAGTCCCCGGTATCGCTGGTCGGGAATGTATTGCGCCGAGTTGCGCCCTAAATCTACCGGCAAACGATTTAATTGCTCTTCGTATGGGACTGTTCCTTATGAAATGCTTTGCTTTGCAGTTATATGAACGGTACACTTTGGGATGGAATTTGTAGAATATTTGTATATGTTTGAAGTAGCTACTCGTATGTGTCGAATTAAATGATAGTTTTTTTTAAAGGTTTAGTGTGAGCCATGTCAAATCTGGTATGGCAAACCGAAATGCTGTTGGAGTCTTACCTACTTTCTTTAGATCCATCAAGCTTTTTGGACCTACTTTACATTGAACTATGTCAGAGGCATTTTGAGCAGCAAGGAACAAAATGGGCTACTTTTATGAACAGTCGCGGTATAATTCCATAATTAATCAAATTCTCCATGCTGTATCTCAGGCACGAAGTTTGTATTAAAACTGCACGAAGTAAAGGCGATTACTGTAGGCAGGGTACAGTTCTGGCCATCGTTGTCCACTGTCCACCGTCCAGGCTGCTATATTTGGGAATTGGACCGCGCCGCCACCAAGTTTATCAATGTGTATTGGAGCGTGGGATTGTTTTCGAACGTTGCCACTGCCGTGGAATGCAAACTTGTGCCTTGTGCCCTACTTGATGGCCAATTACCTGACGGTTACCATCACGGACGACTTTTTTTTTTTAATTATGCATTACGTTTATTTTTAATAATTTTGTTGTTTTTTTGTAGATTTACACTTTGTATATACCTAGAGTATGGTGATGATTCCAGCATTCCAGTTCATTTTGGCAAAAAAACATGGAACCAGAAGAAAAGGTATATTTCAACTTAGATAGGTAGGTACGTATTATAATTAATTAATTAAAAGATATTTACTCTTATAATATGTGTAAGTTGATACCTACCAGCAACTTGGAAACGAGTACTAAGATTTTTTAAACATAACAGGCAATATAGATTTTCTCAAATTACGATTCTGCACAGGAATTGCTTGTTCAGCTTTGTGAGCCATGATCACATTACAATTAACTATGTATAGGTATTGAAATTATGTTTCATAAGCAGGATGAAACTTAATTGGAACATTATATCCGCTGTTAGGAAGGTACACTTTAATTAATAGCATTATAATATAGGCGTAGCAAACAAAGAGCAATTAATGATCACTTTTATTATAAGCGTACAAAGTGTGTATAATAATTGTATGTGCTATGATTTTGGGAGCAGTGGTGGCCCAGTGGTAACGGTCACGTACTGAGTTGTAGGTTCGAACCCAGTGAGGCGCTTTACTTTGTGTTAATTATTTCATCACCACTGCTCTCAAAACGGTGAAGGAAAACATCGTGAGGAAACCGGCATGTCCTGGAACTAAAAATTCGAAGACATGTCACATCTACCAACTCGCACTCGCACTGGGCCCGCGTGGTCGATTTCGGCCCACTCTCTCTCACTGAGAGGAGGCCCGTGTCCCAGCAGCGGAAACATTAGCTGATTATGCTGTTCTATGATTTTGAAACTTCGGTAATACTAAAGATTACGTACTAAATTCGTTTATTAAGAGGACTACATGACCTAAAGCGCGGTCTTTGTCGGACTGCATAGAAAAGAAAGAGAAGCGCGATGACACAATGCTGGTAATTTATTGCAAAATATGAAGCAATTATCTATCTACGAAAAATCTATTATTTGGGCTAAAAATTAAAACACTAGAGTTTTAGTATATTGCTTGTATAATAATCTGACACAAAATCATAATGATTGTATGTATATTAGTATGGTTTTTATTGTAAAAAGAAAGTTTTTAGAGGTATCTTCATGATTTTTTTCTATCATACCAAATAAGTTGTATTATGTTTTCAACACACTAGCTACCATATCATGTATTTTTTTGATTTGTTTACTGTAGTCGATCATATACTTTTATTGTTTCTAAAACTTGCGGTTTTAAAGCGGTAAGCCCCTTAACTTGAAGTTTCGTCTCCTGTTTTGACATAATAATTGTTATTATTCTCACGGTAATGGTATAACTTCTAAATCTATTTGGTACGGTAACTGATATTGTTGAATTATGTTTAACGATTTCTGGTTGTGAACAGTTTAGCTGGTTAATGGTGCGGTACGAGGCTTTATGGTGGCGACACCTGCAAAGATTTACTATGCCAATACCGGCTGACTTTTTTTACCGTTTCGACAAAAACAAACAGCTCTTTTTTTCACTAAATAAAATAAAAAAACCTCTTTTTTTACGGATACGACGAACTCATTGACACTTTCCACGTGTAGAGTCTACAATAAGCCTATACGTTACATTTTTATATTAATTGTCGTTTTTTTTTTGTTTTAGTATGAAAGTTTACTTCAAAAAAGTAATAGTATTTTCACTTCTCATGCTATAAAAGTTCGTCTTTATGTTGTGCTTAGGCGACATAAAATCGCTTTTTATGTTCTAGTGCATAAAGTAATTTTTTTTCTGAGACTAAGGTAATCAGGCCCAACAGCCACACGCACAATAAAACTTCGCAGATTAAAGTAGTGATTTATTTCATTTTCTTTAATTTATACCACTTCCGTGTTTTCTATCGTTAATTTAATAAAATCAGGTAAAACAGTTGTCATTTATTATTTAAAAACGCAAAGATACGTTTCTATGACTTGGCAGTATGAAGTACCCAAGTCGAATGCCAAATGTTGATATAAAAAAAAAACTTTTAAAAAGTTTCGTGGCGGTTTATCTGTGGTGGCGGGAACAAAACATGGTGTAACTGAACGGGAACAAACGGAAAAATCTACCAAAGTCCAACCCCTACGTGTTGTGGCAAAAATTCCAAAATATTGGCTGGCGAAAACCAGATGATAGAATTACGGAAGCAGTAACAGTGTTATGTTACGCTACGAGACTTGGCCACCTCGTCTGAGGTGACTACACCTGAGGCAGAGACGAATTCGACTGCGGAATACTAATGCATCCTCGTGGTTCCTTTGGTTTTTACGCACTTAATTAGAATTGCAATAGATCGAACAGTATCAAGATGCCGTGCGCATAGTAATTAGGAAATTATACGTGCACGGAAGATTGTGGTGGGTGGTGAAGGTGAAGGAAATTTTGTGGTTTTGGGGAGAAATAGGTTGTTGGGCTTTTCAAGTGAGTCATAATTTATTTATTTTCACTTCAAGACACAAAAATCAGTGTAGCTCTGTCTCTTGTACTAGGAGTTCCTGTATCACAAGAGCCAGTCCATATATGCTTTTTATCTATTTCTTATGGTGAAGGCGCACATACTTCGTAAGGGAGACTACGAGTTGGTTCACGTTTATTTCTTATCTGTATAAGAACAGGCTATTGTGTAAAGTGTGATTTTTTCAGGTTGATATAATTATTATCATCAAAGGAATTTGAGAAAATACTGATTTTATTATAGTAGTAGTAAATTTATAGTATGTCAGTGCAAAATATAATTACCTTAAATGAAACATCATACTTGAGCGTACCTAAAATATGTCCGCATCCCTGGCGGGATAAACACACAATTGTTCAAATTAAACACAATAGATGGACAGTTAATAATTGATATTACGTTAATAAACAGGTATATTTGTGCAATCCATTATCCAAAAAGTGCGCCACGTCGACGCTTGTTTGTTTTATCGTAGTATTTACCTTCACGTTCAGTTAGTCCGGCGCTGAAAATAAAAGGATGCAGAATTTGTCGAGTCGTGGTCATAAATATCCGAAAGCGACAGCCGGGTCCGCCATTTTCCTGTTGACAAAATCACACCCACAATACATTCAAACTTGTCTAAAGTTTCCATTGTTTATTGCTCTTCCGCAGATTGTAAGTGGAGATCTATCTGCACCCTTTTAATTAAATTAGATACATTTTCTATTTGTGCTAATGGACGTGACTGTGCCTTTTCAGGTTAAAGTAATGGGAAGTAAGAAGAAACTTGTGCCAATTGTGAAGAGATATTATCGCTGATAGGTATACGTTGAACGATTCCAGTCTACGACGTCGTGGTTTCTCGTCTCGAGAATTGATAGCGTCCATTGAAGTGTCGGGACATCGAAAGCGTCTTGAAAAGAAAATAATCTTGATGAAACGTCTCGCTATAAAAAGAGAACGTCTCCGTTGTCGACGCCTCACGCTTTCGTTGAAATAAACCGGGACACGCCACGACAAAGCTGAAAACTTTATTTTCATACTAAGCCTCGGAACCGTTATTGTCTTTGTTAATAACCTCACTTGAGTATCCCCGTCGGAACATTCTCGCTAATGACTTTTCTTTTGATAGAATCAAAATATTTCCAAGAAAAATATTTTCGCATTTCTGTGTTTCAAACGTGTTTTGGTAAATGTAACCAAACATGAGTGATTGCATTGGCTTATGTGAAATAGGATACCGTTCAATTTTGTTATTTGTCCCTCAAATATGCATTAATGGAGTTTTGATATATTGCCAACGTAAATAACAATTATTTTAATAAAATATTTGCATATTATAATGGCTTCGCTTTGGAGTTTTTCAAATTTAATATAGTTACAGAAATATTTCATAGTGGTTTAAGGAAAAACGACGATAAAATTTAATAAAACCTTTGTTGGGGTTGTGAATGTAGATGGTACTTAGTAATAATGATATTTGCTTGAATATTTCAACGTAAAACAGTAATGAATTATGAACATCATGCTTCATTACTGCATTCTAATTGCAAAATGAAAATGGTTTCGTGCACCAATGCATTTCCTCATTAAAGTAGAGTTGAAACAAATGAAGTTATTGTGGCAGAACTTCGTGGAAATGCAAAGGTTGGCCAGGTATATATGCGACACAAAGTAGGAAGTCTTACAAACTGCTCTCGTTAGTTCATACATACATACATAGATGTATCTATTTGTTCCCAAAATTCCAACTCACGATAAAGTTTAGACGAAAGTTCTGCGATATTCATCTTTAACTCGACGGGCAAGTTTGGGTGGAACTTCATAGATCATGGGATACGTTTAGTGACTTTCATATTGTTATTCTTGAATTACGACGTTATGCGCGGTTGTGTCAACATGTCGAAGTTCTAATGAAGAAGTTTTTCTAGGCATTTTTTTTGTTCTTGTTTGTTTATTTATTTATTTATTTATTTAATACTTCAAGCACATAAATGTACAGAGGCGGACTTAATGCCATAGGCATTTTCTACCAGTCAACCTTTGGGTGATGCAGAGACAAACAGCGGTAGGTGCAATCATGAAAATGAAGGAATAAATATTTTAAATATAAAGATACGCATAAACCTATTAAAACTATGAATATAATATATAACTAATTATATATAAATATAAGCACAAATAAATATACATAAATACATGAATATACTTACTAACTAAAAAAAAAAAAAATAAGACAAGCAATGAGAAAATATTACCGTTGTGACGATACTGCCAGCTTCTTGCGAATGTGCTCGCGAACCTTAACTTTGAAGGATAATCGGTTGGTTGCCATCCTGATCTCCTGGGGGAGCGCATTCCACAGAGAGATAGACTGAACGAAGAAGGAAGAGTGAATGAAGTCTGTGCGGTGAGTGGGACATTGAAGAAGACGATTGTGTGATGAACGAAGATTTCTATTGTGGTTGGCGCAAATGTACTGAAAATGGGGGGCTAGATAACCAGGGGAAGACGGAGAATCAAGAAATGAGAACAAGGTGGTCAGCGCCCTTAGTTCTCTACGTTGGCGTTTTTTTTTGTTTATCTTTATTCTTTGTAGATATAAGTATACCTATACAGGGTGTTACGGAAAGGGTATATCAATACAAACAGGTTGAAGAGTGTATCTGGTCTAGAATCTCTGTACAAAATTTCAGCTCAAAAGCAGTAACTTTGAAAATGCTTAATATTTTTTTTATTTCGATAGTTTATTAAATTGAAATCATAACAAACGTGTCACCGCACTACGAGGGTCATTATCCATTATCTGTAGTGTGTCTGTGCGCCTAGTAAACGTACATCACGCCGCCGCGCGCCAATGCAGCGCCGTGATGTCGAAATGCAAAAATATTAGGCATTTTCAAAGTTAATGCTTTTGAGCTGAAATTTACCCATATAAGCAATATGTACCTACATATTGCTTTATTAGCATAACTTTACTACCTACTAAACTGAACCATTACCCACTATTCCAGAGCAAAAATTAACAAAATTCTCAAATCTTTATCAAGGAAAACGACGCAAATTTCCACGAGTGCAGAATAACAAGATATTTCATAACATCCCACCCTACATTCAAATAACAAGTCATAATCATAAACCCAGACAGACAGGAAAAAGTAATTGCTTGGCTTACAATTATACAATAAAAGTCTAGAGGGCGCTTAGGAAGGGACATGATGACTACGGGTCAAGTGGCTTGATTGTCAGGATTAAGTCCTGGGTGCGACTTGAGAGATATTGCTACACTCGTAGGTACTTATGATTGTGAGCGTCGCAAATCTTGTCACTCAAGATGATTGCTTAGAGCTCCGTTGCAGCTAAGAAAAGTAGGAGGATTTAAGTATGGGCAAGATTTAGGCCTTGTGTGGTGTGAAGGGAAACGTCGTAGGGAATCCTAGATCCTAGGATTCCTAGGCTTTATGCTAAGCCATAACAGCAGCAGCCACAGTGGAACAGGTACAAGCTGATATTATTTAAAGGTTTATATTTAATGTACATATCGCTCCTTTGGAGAAATATCGACGTAACTGCTACTTTTGTTTTTAAGTCTTTGCTTCCCTAACGTAAATACGCTTTCTAAGTGATTTGGCATATTTAATTCATTTTTGGGAAAAAATACATTTACGACAAGTTGTACAACTAAGGGCTGATTTTTCCAATGCCAGATAATTTTATCAGAGGAATGATTTTGAACTTTTGACAGTTCTTCCATACAAAACCTGTCCGACGTTAATTTTATTCCACGAATAAAATTTATCAGTCGATTTAAAAATCAGTACTTAGTTGCAATACTAAGTTGCCTTACTTCTCCTCGTCTATGAGGAGTATCTACCCGGGGCACCTAATAGATCATGCTGAGAGCAAGATTTTTGTGTATGTATTTATTATAGACTGCCTACTACTAAACATCATGCCTGTTTTCCCTGAAGGGTTTGGCAGAGGTGTGCCTATAGTACACCCACATTTTGCCAGGTATGTTTAAGTCCCATGTAATAAGGGGCGAGCATATTGCCGTCAACCGGATAGAAATCCAGACTCCGGGCTGCTACTGAGAAATTCTTGGTGTAAAAACCCAATAGCACTTTTCCCAACCTGAGTATCGAACCCAGGTCCTCATGCTCAGCAGTAGCGCTTGCGACCACTAGACCAACGAGGCAGACCTAGTATTATGTACGTATCAAAAGGTGGAGAATTATGATGCAACATGAGGTTGATCTAGATTTCTAGAAGCTTTGATGTCATAGCGTAGATACCATCGAGGAAATTTGCATCTATATATCATAAGGGCTATTTTTGCTTACAGATGTGGTCATCGTGTACAGGGGATTTTGTTTTCAAATTGGGAAAGCGCAAATTTCTTCGATGGTACATAGATTTTGGGTCGGACGCTTTGGTAACGTTTAAAAATTTACCGACATCGAAGTTTGTCTCCCAGGCCGGTTAGTTGCTGTTCGAAACTGTCGTAGGCATTGTCTATAAATTTTTACTGACATAGCCGAACTGTGTCACTCACCAGGGGTCTAAGTTTACTGATTTAAAAATGTTGCAATGGTCTCATCATTGTGAGTTTTTGACAGATTTTGTGTGGCTTTGCCAAAAACTCACAATGGAGAGACCCTTGAAATATTTGTAAATAAGTATACTTGGACTCCAGGTCTATCACTTAAAGTCTAGGAGCACATGACCCGAAGCGTTCACTTCTGGATTATTAAAAGATTTATACGCCAACCCGGCTATTCCTGCTTATTGTGAAAATGCATGTGAAATGTGAATGAATTTAAAAAGTAAGGCTAATATATTCACGAAGATACCATTACATTATAACCTCTTTGTTAACCGTACAAATCTTCAAGAAACTTCGAAACTTTAAACGGGTTCACTTTAACATTTGTAGGGGAAATGTTAAATTGAACCCGTTTAAAGTTTATACAATCCCATAAGTGAATATACCATCACCGTCAGCAATACAATACTGGAATACAAAATAGATAGGAATTTAGCGGCTAACAGTATTACGTATTTAGGTACCTAGGTTATGTGTGGTGTGGTATGCATCCTTTGCGGTTGACCTATTCGGCACTGGGCCAAACACGTACACAATTCACTTAGCCACGGTCCCACCTACACCGTGATTTGAATACACTTTAAACTTTAAAATATGTCTACGTGTTCTGTAACAGAATTGCACTCACCACTTTGTGAAAAAATACGTCTGCTTCGATGTAAGTTATGAGTGCGTGGCTTACATATCAATTAGAGTTACTCTTCGTTCAAGATGATTTGAAAAAGAAAATGTTAATGTTGTTTTTTTAATTATTTTATTTGATTTATTAATGAAATAGGTTTCATGTGAATATGAAGTTTTATTTGGATAAAAGCTATTCTAGCTAACTAAACAGACAGCCGTGCCACCTCTTCTTCCCAGCTAAAGCAATAGAAAGTGGTGAAGGGCGGGCGTTTTGAGGGATTGCCTTATGTAATTTTGACGTTCGAAAAGTGCAGTCTCAGCCTAGTTTGAATAAATGACTTCTGATTGATTGATTTATAGCAAAAATGTAGAGGGTGGCAGGGACATTGACGCGCAAACTGAAACATATGATTCTGAATTGACGAAAAATTTCAACTTAGGGAAGGTTGAAAAAAAAGAAATTGCTGTTCCATACATTTTGACCGCGTAGGTATTGCACTTTTCTATGAAACAGCTGATTTACTTTTTGATTACCGACGAATTTTTTTTACGGTGGTCTTGATTCATGTGCTGAATTCATGGGTCCAGTTTACGCGTCGATGGTCTTTGCCACCCTGTAGGTAAGTATATACAGGAAGATTACTCTACTAATCATGAATATGAACAACTTTCATTATGGGACCAACTCTTAAATCACGAAAAAAAATCAGCTGTTTCATACATTTTGGTCAAGTAGGTACTAGGTAGATAGGTGGTAACTTTTGTATTAAACAGCTGATTTTTTTTCGTGATTTCAGAGTGAGTCCCATAGTGAAAGTTGTGCATATTCGTGGGTAGAACACCCAGTAAAAATTTTGATGGTGATAAAAAAATCTTCCTGTGTATTGAGTCTGAAATATAAACGCCGATGACTATTATTTAACCACATTAAATATTTATCCAGACTAAACAATATTGTTCTATCGTTAAACTAAAAGAATTCATGGCTGTGATAGGCTCCACGTTAAAGAAAAAGATCATCCTTTCATGATTTATCGGGTACGATTAAAACATTCAACAGAGTTTTTCCCATAATAAAATCCAAGTAAACTTTTCCCGGTCCTTTTTTGCGAGCCCGAAATCGCAGATTAGTAAAGTTATCCTTCACGGGGTACGCATACAGGGATCCGAACTCATGATATGAAACTTAGTTCGATACAATTTATAAGGTGTTATAAATATGTAAGTAAAATTGTTGCGTGTTAGTTTTCAACCCCTGCAGCAATGCCGTGAAAGTAAAAGTAAGGGGACTTTTAGTTTTTCTTCCTTTTAAATACTTTTTACTTTTGTACTCGCTAGGAAAAGTTTGAGGGGTGATGACAGTCGTTATATCATAACATGGCAATCCGGCTGAGCAATTGGGGTTGCCATAAACGGTCCCTGAATCCAACCCTATAATTAACGGTTATAGGGTAAAGTGCCGTGCTCGTTATACCTATTTATTTAAAGCCTTATGCTAAAGTTTTTGTCTGCTTAGGTACGGTGACCGTATCTAAGTAGTGATGATGATGATGATGTGTAAATAGATGTCAATGCGAACAGACCGTAGTACGGTCGATTGCGTTTTTTTTTTGCAAAACAATACAGCTTTTCCATTTCTTAAAATTAACCCTAAAGTGTATTGAAAAAGTAAATAAAATAACCCTTTCACTTCAAAATATTAGGTGTAAGATTAATCGTATTTATTTGCACAGTATGTCAGTATATTTTGAAGTCGCATTAGTCTAACGCGCGAAGGGTGGCAGTAAGCGACCCGAGTCGTTATAATGAGATGCAACTAGAATTAAGTATAAAAATAAACATGTAGCTTGCATGTAGGATAACCTATTAAAACTTAGTAGGTTCCTACAGTTTTGCAGTTTAACTTGGTAAGTAGTTAGTAGATAGTAGTAGTAGAGGTAAGTAAAGTGTATGGCAGTGACTGCAGTGAAGTAGCGACTTAGCGTAGCGAAAGTAATAAGCTCATTTTGTAAGTGTTACTAAGATTCATTTTAATTAAATTAAGATATTTAAATAGGTACTGTGAAGAGCTGACAAGCTCTTCTATGAAATCAAAGAACGTTACGGTTTCTTTACGTTTATTTTGAGTTAACGTCTTTACATTTCCCCGATTAAAAATATCGATCCGGTCTATCACTTATTTTCTAAACAAAAAACCTAATACTAAATATTTGACACATCGTTCTCAACTTGCTTGACTGTTCGACTGCGACCAGGGAGGGCTCATTTATTGCCAGCCTGCACTACATAAGATCGACTTTAGCGGACAACCTTTACAGTACCTACCTACTACTACCTATACATAATTCCTCCCAGCGTTTAAGTAAGAAAATTAAATAAGCAGTATAAACATAACATTTGTCATGTTGAAAATCCATGTATACATACGTTTTATGAATTCCAAATGACAGTACACCTAAAATTATTCTGATTCAGCATAAACAATGAGATTTGAAGGGTTGAAATCATTTAATAAGGCAAATATTTTACTTAAGTCAGGCGATGCTGCGTCGGACGGAGCATGGAGTTATGCTAACGAACTGCTATTATGTTTCACCCTCGTGTCACTGTGTGAAGGTTTTGCACTCTCGACCGAGTTACCGCGGGGGTTGTTACAGAAAATCATGTGTTGCTTTGGGGAAAAGCTGGCAGTTGAAACACGCGCGGCGACGGGAACAGACGCGTCGGGCTCGCGGGCGGGTCAACTACGAACAATATTCCGATATCACCGCGCCAATGTTACCAGCTTATCTAGGTCGATGAACAATAACGGGGTGTAAATTAAAAATACAAAAACATACAACGTGTCGTCATCTCAAAGTAATTGTTCATAGAAACACAGTGATCGGCTAAAGTTTATGGACGTTTCCCGTTTGTTAATGGATAGTAATGTTTTTCTGATATTTGGAATGACTAAAATAAGTAAGTATAAGTATTAATTAGTAGTTGCGACGCCATAAGGAGGTAAAAACTTTTTATGATTGACGAAAATGGAAAACTTTCCTGATGAGATTTGTTGTTGGCGAATTTGTTAATTAAAGTTTGACTGTCTTGTTCCGTTTGTTTCTTTAACAAGGTTGGTTAGTATTATCAGGTTGTTTATAAATACAACCTTACCAATAGCAATGAGGCAATTTTATATGAAAAACCTTAACGAAAACACAACATTTAGTTTTAACTTTAATCAGTTAATCTAATTAGGATAATAATTAGATTAACTGATTAATTAGCATTGCATTTATAAGTGTTATGGAAATATAATTAAGTATAATAAAAATTATTCAAAGTATAAAAATACGATAAATAACCAGCAGCTACATTATTATCATGTCATTACCTTGGTATTAGGTGCCTACTGTAATCGTTAAGCCGACATCAAACACGTTACTGCGTCACGTGGCCTCAGCTTCTGCCAACACGTTTTATTACCCTGTTTGGAGCTTTTTCCTTATTGGAAATATTGGAGGGAAACCTCGGAAAACAATAAAATGAAAATATTTTATTTTTACACTGTATATTTTGATTGTTTTATGGTAAACTCACCTTCTTCGCATGGGGATAGGCTGAAACTACAGAATGCCACCTGCTACGACCCTTACATACTCCTTTTGCCTCGTTTACGTTAAAATATCTGGTCATACACGCAGGCCGGTTGCGAGTAGGTACTACGCACCTGACCTTTCTGAAGAACATCACCAATAAGGTCACTATATGTCCACATAGGGTGTCTCCTCCCGGCGGCGGCAGCGTTTCCTCTCATATCTGCCTTGTAAATACCTTTTTTAATTTTAAAATTAAACACAGATAAACCTACAACTATTGCTAATTGCGAAATTGACACGTAAAGGTAGATATTATTAGGTATTAAACATCATGCAAGTGTATTTTTTGACGTGTAAAAATGTTTTTTTTTTAAATAAATTTTCAGACATAAATATAATCATTTATCAAGACATGACATCGACAATGCAAGGTCTATATTGTTGACTGATTAGCTGCGCCTCGCGTTTTCACCCGCATAAGTCTCGAGAATATTGGGATGAAAAGTATTATATGTCCTTATCCAGGTCATGGTCTACCCATGTGCCAAATTTCATCCAAAGCCGTAGAGCCGTTTTAGCGTGAAAGCGTAACAAACAAACATGCAAAAAATCATTTTTTTTCTTTTTAGCTAATTTAGTATAGAGCCTATAATGAACCGAAAAACCGATATAATGACCGTGAAAATGCTTAGGTACGCACGACGACATATCAAACTACACATTTCCAGTATAAACTGACTTCTTATTGTACGAAAATCCTATACAATGCGAGGTCAACTAAAACTGGAAATGTGTAGCTTGATATGTTGTCATGAGTACGTTTTGGTTAGTTACTTGGTGTTATTGGTCAAACTGCAGACAAAAAGGCCCTTAAACACTAAAAACGGAAGACTTACTTACTTCTAGACAAAATCAAACTGGTTGCTAATTTAATTATAAAAATTTTATTCTTTTTTACATTCATTACTCACACCCTGACTTATTACTTGCAATTTTTTTTTTTTTTTACTTTGTGTCGTTTACTTGTACCATGTTTGTAAATATGTGAGCACCATGTATCTTTCAGATAATTAATTTATATTTATATATACTTTATTGTACACCACAAAAATACATAACATGAAATAAACACATTAAACACTACAAAATATACAATGGGCGGCCTTATCGCTTTCTGCGATCTCTTCCAGGCAACCTTGGAATGGACCATAGATATATGAAAGAAGGAGATATGCGCGGTAGTTGAAAATGTATCAGAACCCGATGTCGCTAGGTTTGCCCCACCGCCGCGCCACTACTACAGATGTAGTTTAGTAAAAGCAATAGATACAAAGTCGTGCACACTCTTGCAATTCATAAATCAGAACGTACTACACAATCAATTATAAACCTTAACTCATCAAACACAGCGTGCATTTTACCATGCACTGTACAACTCACTCACACAAAAACATCTATCGCTATCGTTGTGCTGTGCAAAAGCAATTTATTTTACACATACGCTAGTGATTGACTAAATCGGAAAGTTATCGACTCTTTAATTCATTATTGTACTAAGAAAAATAAAGGGTCATGAAAATAAAATAAATAAAAAACTATATGTCCAGAACATATTATTATATTATAAATCAATAAAAAGAGGCTAAAAAAATTATTGAAGTTAATAAAAAAAAATTAACATTATTTTTCATTTTCTCAAGGGCCTTCCAACCATTTAAACGCCATCTTTTCAGGTCTTCTATAAACCGGGTTAAAATGGTTGACAAATTGAAAAATTAACTATAATAGCAATATATTCGTTGAGCAATCGACGTTGTTGTCGATAGCCTACGTTAGTGGACATTCATAACCACATCACTATCTCGCCGCAAGACACAGCGGCTGTACTATGCGACGCTCGGCGATAATGAAGTATCGTTTTGTAATTTTTACATTGCTTGCTGTTCACTTAACGACATACTGAGTGGCTAGTGGTTAAGATTTAAGAAGCAATGTATTTGCTGCAAAAATAGTACAGCCGCTGCGATATTTGAAAACAAAAATAACGTAGTAAAAGCAAGAAATATTTTACGCTTTGTTGTTTTTCATGATTTTAAAGACAAATACAGTAAAATACTTTTACTTATATATGGTAAGTGATTCCACGAGATACGAGGATTTTATTTTGACTTCGTTTTTTACAGGAAACCACTGAACAACTCGGCATTTTTATATTTTATCACGATCACAGTCAAAAGCGCACTAGTTCGCGGAGACGGCCATTCGCCTAGTACAAGCGCATGTTGCTCATGACGCGTGGACACAGACACGCCCCCTTGCCACTTCTCCTGTTTTTTACATTTCTATGGAATGGACAGTGATTTCCCTGGACATAAAATGGGGCTGTCGTTGGTGCAAATATTATGCATACAATACAATAAAATAGATACACAGATAAATACATATCCAAAATTATAGATACTTAAATATATACATACTAAATAATTATAAGCACCGAAAAAAAAATAAGACAGTAGATGATAGCAGTTAGGACAAAATCACAACGACAAGTAGTGTTCCTTTACAAGTCTTTTGAACACGTGTAACGACTGCCATGTCATGTTATATGTTTAATTCTTTTACCTATTGTGGTATAGTCATTTTATTTTAGGTGCTTCGTCCTCACATGTTATTATATAATTAATGTACCCATGCAAAATATTGTAAAACATTTTAAAAGAGTAACGGTGGAGTTTCTTGCCCATTCTTCTCCATACGAAAACTAACTTTTGGAAGGGGCGACTAGAATCAATTCTATTTTAAGGTAATTTTTGACGTTCAAAAGTGCCTTTTATGTGCCTATTTGAAATGAATGTTTTGACTTTAACTTATAAAACAAAACAGTAACTTATCCCCAGATATGGCTACTGTGCACACTAACAAACACTGTCCAGAGATTCTAAAGCAATTAAACTGATTTAGCGCTTGGATTGCTTCGCCCGCCACAGTTGACAAGGAATTTTAACTTGAAAAGTGAATCAGATGGAATGGCGAGCCAAATTGCCGCAAGTATCTAGCCGGATGCCTCAATTAACAAAATCCCTTGTATTTTGTAGATTTACCGTTTAATTATACAGGGTGTCCCTGGAAGTATGGATCAAATCGATTAGGGACGTGGGCAAGGTAATTTCCAAACGGTTTAGCAAAAAAAAAAAAATACTAAAAAAAAAGAGAAGAAAGATCGAATTCCTGAAAACTATCAGGGCTATTCATTTTTTTTTTAGATAGCCCTGATAGTATTTTTTTATGATTAATTTCTTTGAACTCTAAGCGAAGTGATTGAAAAAAAAATTAAAATCGGTCATAACTTTTGAACCGTAAAAAAATTCACTGATATTCTCAGGGTTAAAAAGTTTGGAAATGACCTTGGCCACGCCCCTATTCGATTTGATCCATACTTACAGGGACACCCTGTATAGCATGTTTTAGGAATAAGAAGAAGATTAGAAGTCTGGGAAACGGGTAGTTTGTGTTTTGTCTTCTTTTTGAAACTTGAGCTTGATTTCGTGTTTTTTAAATGGCTTAGGTACGACGTAGTCTTTTATATATCGTCCTACCTACCGTGAAACGTTGTTTCTCTTAATTACATAAATAGGTAGATATAAATGACAGGGTTTATATACAGGGTGGCAGGAACTTCGACACGCAAACTGTAATCATGAATTCCGCACATGATTCTAGACTTAGCGCAGAAATTTTTCATCGGTACCCAAAAAAAAATCTGCTGTTTCATATAAAAGTGCAATAGGTACCTACGGTCAAAATGTATGGAACAGCAAATTTTTTTAAAGTTACGAATAATTTCGACGCAGTTCAACGGGGTTCAGAATCATGTGCTGAATCCATGGTAACAGGTTTCCCGGCGATATCCCTGCCATCTTGTACTTATACAAAATTAGATATCCATTTGTTACAATATTGATACATTCAATATTGTAACAAAACAACATCAGGGCTATTTAAGTTTCCCAAACTACTTTGCCCATACGTTGATTGAGTATATCGGAAGGTGAAACATACGAGTCCTGTATTAAACCTCACGGACAACTTTGACAACGGACGGACTCGGTCGCAATTAGAGAGGACTCGCCCTCCCAACATTTACATTTTAATTTAAATTTCAAACTGACGAGATTCAAGATAAATTGGGCTGCGTATTTAGCGCAATAATTCGAGCCCAGCGCCGACTCGCGGTCTCCAAATTAAGGAGCAGGATAATTGTTTGCGTTATAATTAATAATTGACATTAATATTGTGAACTCGCAACGGGTTCGGGTAAGCGTTGGATTATAAACTCGGCCTGCGCTGCCGTTAAACTTATTTAGGTGCGTAATTGAATTGTATTGTATACGACATCGAAAGCGGCATGTTGCCAAAATGTTTTACTATCATTTCTTATGAATTTCTGCCGGAAAATAAGTGCTGACACATGACTGGACCTTCCTCAAACGAATGCTGCTAGATCATAATTACCACTCAGCATTCAAAGTGACTGTATTTTGTAGCCACACAGTCTGGTAAACAAATGAAAACGTACTTTAAAAGTCAGTCGAAAATATCCCCTCGTTGTTTGAATGAAAGAGCTATTTGGTCAGAAGTATGCGATAAAGTGTAGTATTCATAAATAATTTTAGTAAATATGTTGCGATTGGTGGATTTATCATTTATTGCATGTGGCCCACATTGTGGCTGCATCGGATATCAAAGGTGACCGCGATGATCGACATTCAATTATAAACTGCGGGACTCTTGTCGAATAAATTTTACCATACGCTATAGAATGATTAATTAACTGTCATCATTTTATGGCATGGGGATGTAAATCATGTAAAACTGAGCAAAATGATTTTAACATAATAAATAGCATTAGGCAAAAGTACATGTCTCGCCTTAAAAACAAAACCTGATGAAAAATAATAGCCATAATTCACCGATAAAAAAGTATCACAAAATCACGAACAAACTCCGATTGCGCTTCGGCATCGACATTGATATACGAATGAAACATTCGATTCGTTAGTGGAAAAAGGAAAATAATGCAAAATGCGGAGGATTGGAGAGAATGGTTCTCATAGGCGGATAACAAAAGGAATGCATTGGGGATATCGTTTGATGGTCGTAGCGAGTCGTAGCGGCTCGTAGCGCGTAGCACGGCTCCGAACACGCTCCGACTATTGTGTTTTGATTGCTTGCCAGCGGCCTTTTATTGATTAGGTCGTAGAACCTGAACATAAGGAATATATTTTTAAACAAGATCTTCTAATTACCACCCATTTTGTATGTTAAATATATACAGAATTAACGTAGCGTATTTTGGCGTAGGTAGAGCTTCTACGGAGGCACAGATTTCATGAATTTAATTTCACTTACCTCTTGTGAAAATATTTAAATGTTAATTGCGGGAGTACCCTTTCATCTCGTTTATCCAAACTTTGTAAGGGGATTTATTTACAATGTCCTTAATGATGCTCAGTGTTGGGATACAAGCTTTGTAATGACCGTTTAATTCATAATTTCTATTATCTATTTCATACTGATTGCAGGTCATATTTCGTGATGGAACTTAATAATAAAAGCGTATATTTCTTGAGGATAAAGGCGACGGAAGCGGGCTCAATAAATTGCTATGTGTCGCCTTTTGAACGCATAATAAAATATAGCTTCCATTATCAGAAGTTATTGTAATTTTTTCATCCGTTCGCTTTATCTTATTTGCATTTTAACACGTAGACGTTGAATTAACATTCGTAGCATATTATTGGTACAGCAAGTTTTGTTACGAAACGTTCATTGAAGGAAAATACAAACGTAATGTATTTGTTTTAATCTTATGTTTGGGGATGTAGACAAGCGTAAATCATAATATTAGCTTGTGTTATTCACATACATATTAAATATTTATCTGGGAAATCCCAATAACATTCAAAACATTTTGTTATATCATTTATTACAATGAAATACGGGATTCGGATACATCGGAAGCCGGCAAATGACAAAATAAGTCTACAGTTTCGACCCAGCTTGGACAATTTTTGCGTGGACCAAAAAATCGGATATTAATATACAATTATCGGTCGGAACATAAAACGATTGAGCGCGGCGCGTGCCCGCATAGATTCCGGTTCGTTTTGATCCCTTCTTGAATATTAAGTTTGCCCATTACGCCACTCGGTAATTCGAAAGCGTTTAGAGCGCTCCCCACAACGAATTTATTACTTAATATCACTTTGACCCGACGCCTGGCACTGATTATGAATCTATTGAAAGTAGCAAATATATGTACAAGCTATATTGGAATTTTAAAATGAAAGTTTGATTAAATTTATGTTTAAGCAATATTTTATATTAGACTACCTTAGGCTCCGTCTGTGGAATATTTTAAGTAATTAGGTAGCAGGACCCTCTGCGATTATCACAATTCTAGTCTAGTCTTCACCTATCAGCTTTGCTAATAGTAATGATGCAAATTTTCGGTCACTCAACTTTTGCGTGGTGGCTCTGAGATGTTTATTGTAGGTATGTCTAGACACGGAGACACACTACATACACAATATTTAAGACGGGTAATTTAATTTATATCCTTTTGATACAGCAAACAGCTCCATATCCCGCTGTGTTTACTTGTCTACGTAAATATTGCAATACGAGATGGATATGGATTGATACGAGATATGCATACAAGTATATTGCGAGAAAATATAGAATTCAAACGTTACTGAATCTTTAGTGAGATATCCAATACCTTTACGGGCACATAACGTATACATAACTATTATGTACAAATGTAACCAATTTTCTTTTTTTTTCCCAAAAAAGTTTTCTCTCACTTTTTCGCTCTCATTGGTAGAATTTGATGAAGTCTTTACGAGGATTACGGAACGGAAGTGGAATAGTTTCTTTATTGTTTCCTCACATTGTTGGAATCCGAACATCTGTGGGCTTTCAAATATTTTATCTCTGAATTTCAGCGCGAATGAAAGAAAGTATGAATAGTTAATTATTCACTCGTGGTTCAACCACACGAGTGACATTTAGAAACACCTGTCTGTTCCCCGAGGCTGAATACTACCGTTATTATTTAATGAAGTTTCAAATGGAAAGGATATTCTTGGAATCATTTGGAAAGCAATCTCGAAATGTGCGGTAGAGCTAGCTTTTATTTTTTTGAAAAATATAGCTTTAATATGAAGAATAATTGAATATCTTTTTACATAGGAACATTCAAATGAGAAAATATACATTCAAATGAAACATTATTATTTGATGACTGACTGATATTATTATGAAAACATATTGGCTAGTATTTTTGAAGTGAAAACTTCTTTAGCGGCGTTGCACACTTTTTGTAATGGGGAAAAAATGTTAAACTCGCGTCAGGACATCGCGTCAGGACACGTGACCGTCAGGAGAGATTCCCCCCCCCCCCCTCTTTCTACGGCGGCGCCAACCGAAGTGAACCAAGTGAGACACGATAATGGATGGATGGATGGATAGATGGATGGACGGACGGACGGACGGACGGACGGACGGTGATGGTGACGGTGACGGTGACGGTGACGGTGACGGTGACGGTGTCGGTGACGGTGACGGTCACGGTGACGATGACGGTGACGTTGACGGTGACGGTGACGGTGACGGTGACGATGACGGTGACGGTGACGGTGTCGGTGACGGTGACGGTGACGGTGACGGTGATGGTGACGGTGTCTGTGACGGTGACGGTGACGGTGACGGTGACGGTGACGGTAACGGGGACGGGGACGGGGACGGGGACGGTGACGGTGACGTGGACGGGGACGGTGACGGTGACGGTAACGGTGACGGTGATGGTGGACGTGGATGTGGATGGATGGATGGACAGCTGATGGCTCGACCGTCTGTGTAGTAGCCACACTACTGTGTATTCGTAAAATTCGTGTATATAAAGTGTTTAAAATATGGAAATTGAACAAAGTGCATCGATTAATGAAAAAAGTGACGCAGAAATAGTGAAAAAAAATTAGTTATATTAATTCAATTCATAATTGATTTATTTCATTTTTTATATTTTTCACTTCTGCCGGCACTCCCGGAGTGCAACCCGTCTTTTTTTTTACTGTAGGATTAAAGCCTCTTGTACTACAGTGTGTAGTACATTTATTTATTTAATCTTCTCGCACACAAAAAGTTTACAAAGGCGGACTTAATGCCTTAGGCATTCTCTACCAGTCAACCAAGGGTGATGTTAATAATTTATCTAGTCTACGTAATAAAAAGCAAAAGCAAAGACTACAAGAAGCAGGTAATTACGTTCGTCTAATTATTTCAAAAGATTTCATAAAAGAATTCCCAGAAAACGCCACCTAACAAGCGTACTTAATGATCAAGGGATACCCTTCCGAGCTGGCGAAAACTCAAAAGACAAACGAATAAGGCCGAACAAAGAAATCGCTTTTACTCCGTTTTCCTTAAATATTTCCGTACATCGTGTAGGCATTACCTATGTATGGGTATGTAAACCCGTATAAATTCCTTTAACGGCGTATGAATCAAGTGTTTTTACTTTCGGCGGAAAGGCACATGCGTGTTGGCTTGAGAAATATTTGATTGTGAACTTTCCCTACCTGTACCTTTATACATTTGAGATTTATTTAATGGAGAAGGCATTCGTTCTATAACATTTGAACGTTACCAATCAATAAAAGCGTGAGCGATATGGGTTGAATGTTTGAACCTTGTCCGTTGTAATTGATAAATGTTTAATTAACTTTTGGGGTGGTTGGCAACCTGCCTCGTGCTAATCAACGGCGTTGACGTGTACTGTCAAGTTCATTATATTTATGGGATTTTCGACGAACATTTTCAAAGTTTGTTAACGATATGTCCCATGAGCTTATGAACTTGACAATGTGGAAATAATATTTAGGTTTTATGTTTATGTTTTATTTCTGTTATCGTGACGAGATTACTAATACTCGTAGTTATGCGAAGCAGTGAAAAATGATTTGTATGCCAAATTGCTTTCAGCAGTATCAAGCTGCATTGGTTACGGCCTTTTGCGTCACATTACCCGCACACATAGGGCGATGGGTTAGTGCCCGTACCCTGCGTTTAGTTTACAAGAGAAAGTTTCACGATAAAAGTCTATCGCTGTCGGTAAAGTTTGCGCTTGCAGCAGGCTGGTCGCGCCGCCACAAGTAATCCACAAACGACGCCCAGGGGATAACAACTCCAAAAATAAATTATGTCAGACTTAATTGCAATTATGCTCAGCGACCGCAATGATCATCTGATGAAATCACAGCCTATAAGATACCCTACGAAACTTTTAATAAGTTCTGTTGTAATATCGTCGTGACAGCTTTCTTAGAATTGTTTTTTCTGCTCTGTGACTCCTGAAACAGAATCGCGAACTCGAATTCCAGCCTAGTAGGTGTTTGTAGAACTACATAATGCATAAAAACCATTCAGCGAGATTTATTTGCTTCGAAGAGGAAACATTGAAGTGTTTTCCAATAGAATTTAATTAAACTAACAACCATTTACAAAATAACATGACGCGGTAAAAGTTTTGATAGTAACTCCGACTATTGATTTTTCAAAGGCTATCGCGGGCAGGAGCTTCGCGCCTGGATTTGATAAACTGAGGATTTATTAATGAAACAGAAAGCACGTTAATCTCTGTCCAGAGCACGGATCTGCTAAATGGGCCTTGAAATTTTAGCTCCGCGTTTTTTACGTGGATAGAGAACTGGCAAAATAAAGATAATGGCTTTTGTTTTAGTTATTATACAGATTTATGTGGGCTTATACTTTAATTTCTTTAAAAGGTATTGGTGTCTTTGTTTTATGAAAATTTAATATTGTTTTCGCTGTTATTGATCGGTTTTTCTTCTTTGAAGATTATACTTTGTTTGTTCTTTATACGTAGCAATTTCGAATATTAAAATTTTGCCGATGTTATAAAACTGTGTGTAATATATAAGCAAAACTTCTTACTTTCAATAGAGTAAAAATAAAACGCTGTATACCTATAAACTTTGCAATATCGATAATGTCACGACTCGCGATACAAACAATATTATACAAACTGCAAACAGTTTTAAATCAAATTGAGTTTAATGGCGAGATAAATGCACGTACATTTTCAGTACCTACTTTAGTTTTATATTTCACTTCTTTCATCGGCATAAAATAGTAAAGAAATACGTAAAATACAAATTTTCGTTAATTAAAGTGAATATTGTTCGTTTGTCAGGCACTGTCGGGCACTTGTAGGCCTGCTTCACGTCACCCGTCTGACATTTCAATTATCGGCAGATGTTTCAGTTGTCTGTCATGTACTACGTCAAGCGACGGTGACACTATCATCATAATAATCTATATTCTTTAGCAGGGATTATGATAGAAAATGTGTGGAAGAAAAATTGTGAGGTCCAAACATTACAGCGAAGTCTGTAAAATTGACGTAGGTAAGTTCCATACAAATAATGTTCTAATTCATAATCTTAACCACTGTCACACTAACGTTTCGCATGTTCTGTTATCTATATCTATCGTCTATCTAAGACGTCGAAAGTAAATATTCTGATTTAGGACTAGATATTTGCTCGTCCGCGTGGATTTCCTATTTTTTCCTATCCCTTAAATTTAGGGAACATACGGAATTTCCAAAAATCCTTCTTTAGTGCTCATCTTCTTTGTACATTTGAAGAACTCTTGTATCAAATCTCTTTTACTGAAGCTGTGCGTTGTCTATCAGTGATTGAATGAATTTTGGTACTAGATGTCTTAAAAGAACGAAATATAATAATTCAGAACTAAACTACGATACCATATACCCACTCTCATTTATCCAGAATGATAATTTGAAAATAGCTTTCATATCGATATTGTATAGTAACGTGACTATTGTTATCGAAACAATCTGCATACGAATATCGATAAACGTGAAACAGCTTTCTGTGGTTTGTTCATCTAGAATATTAAAAATCAACATACCTATGTTGCTATTACATAACAATCTCCGGCCTATATCTCAGAGTGGATAAGTATTATTATAATGACGACAAATACATTCGTTTTGATGTTAACATAAAAATATTGTAACCCTCAAAATCAAAAACGTAGAAAACAAGTTTGAGATATTTGCCGCCCTACATTTGATACATGCTACTAATTTAATTAGGAAAACTATGTAGAACTATTCTCATATACAATATAAGCTACTTTTACCTGTACATAGACGAATGGGGTCAGTATGGCTTGTTTAATTCAATTTTCCGTAGTTAACGTTACCGAGAACACACACCGGTATCCGTGGTACGTAAACTGAGATAATACCTGCTTACCTATTCTGCGTCAGGACTAATTAATAATGGAACGTTGTACAGTGTAAAAGCCTGTTTAATTAAATTTGTCTGCGTCGTATGTTTGAAAGGAGAACGATTAACATCTTGAAAGCGTGCGGTGACGAGCACGGTTCACATCAGCATAATCTGAGCCCGCTTCGACGCCAATATCCGAGAGAGGATAGTATGCAGTTTATGGATGGTTAATCGAGTGTGAAGCAATATATTTGAAAACCGATAAAATAAAAGTGCTTAGAAGAACATAGTCATTAAATACTCGTAAGAGCGAAGTTATACGATGTCGAAGTTATGGTTAGAAGAAGCTTTATTTTTGTACTCAATTTGGAATTACAGTAGCACTTTGAGCAGCATGCTTTATTTTACGGATAGTAGATGAAATTGATATAAACTCAATAAAGTATACTCCAAATAAGTCTTTAACGCAACTAAGTTTGTATCATAAGCATAACTAGTCACCAAAAATGGATAGTTCAACGTAAACTAGAACACAAAACGAGCTAGCTATAAATAGCATAATGGTAACGGTTTTGAATTTGAAGACAACACCGGTTTTACCAGATCCGTCGGCATTGGGCCGGGTACACATCAGTCACACTAAGCCTCACTTGTACGATGCTATCACTACAATCCCTTACTATGTGCTGACAGCCCATATGTTCACGTAATTTGTCTTACGCAAGCAACTGTCTCCCTTTTGTAGTTACACCATTCTTAATGGCTTTTGATAATGGTTTAATTAAAATGTCCAGAATTATTGGTTGTGTCGAGGTCTTTAATTAGATTTTAATGTTTTTGTTCTGGTGGGGATCGATCACGTCAAACGCAGAATCATGACTTGGCATTATAACTTTTTGAAAGAAAGCTTATTGTTTAGCTGTCGAAGTTTACAGTTTTATAAAATACTAACTATTGCCCGCGACTTCGTCTGCGATCCAGGATAAAAAGTAGCATAGGTATGTCCTTCTCCAGGTCATGTGCCCAGCCGTTATAGCGTGAAAGCGTAACAAAGAAACACACTTACTTTCGTATTAGCATTATAAGTTAGGATAGTTAGAATTAGGAAGTTAGGATTGGGACTAGCGACCCGCTCCTGTTTCGCACGTTTTTACGACTTCACAAAACATCGACGTTTCCTTATTATACCTATCGCCCCAGCTTCGCACAGGTGCATTTTTTTTAAATTTTCTCCCATACAAACCTTGTCCTAGCAATACCGAACACAGCAAAAAAAGAATTATCCAATTTGATGCAGTTATTCGAAAGTTATGCGCGTACAGACATTCGAAGACTTTGTTCTATACTATGTAGGGATACACACATAGACCTTCAAATTTTCTGAATTATGGTGAAAACTGCACCAAAATCCGTTGCGTACTTTTGGAGAACAACACGCTCACATAGACAATATGCATAGATAAGAGTCGTTATTTAGACTACATATATGTAGACACTATATGTGATGATGATGATGATGCGATCTGACCGATTTCAGCCAGGGCGATTGCTTCAACTCTGCAGTAGTTGTAGTTCGTGAGCTCGCATGTGGCTTATGTAATCCAATCTTTTTTGAGAAAATCATCGCGCATTGCGGGCACGTGGGCACCCCATCTATGTAATTATAGTTAATTGCCGCAGGTGGTCGGGCTTTCAGTTGGTCACGCTTGGCGTCAAGCTTAAGGCGCCGCCGTAATTCAAAATCATGAACTTTGGCTTTAACCAAAGTCCTCCACTGAAGTCTTTGAGCTACTTGCTGCTCCCACCGAGACGGCTTCAAGTCACACCTGCTAAAGTGACGCTTTAGCACATCCTTATACCTGAGGAGCTGTCCACCACGCTTGCGCTTGCCCTCCACAAGTTCACAATAAAATATGCGGTTCGCCACTCGCTGCGCTGTCATCCGTGACACATGTCCGCACCACCGAAGTTGACGCCGCATGAGATAAGACTCAATGCCACCAACATTAGCCCTGCGTAGCTCTTCGGTGTTCCGCATGCGATCAGACCATCGGATCTTAAGAATTCTCCTAAGACATCGAAGACACTATATGTAGACACCTATTTCAAAAAAATATACACGAGTCGATGCTTACAGTATCTATTTTATCATAAGAAAGTCTGTTTCCCGTCTGTAGAAAAGCTCGTACCTAAGCTCATAAAACAGTACATAATGCAGACAGACAGAAGGTTCCCTTCACTCACGAGACATTATCGCATCATAAATTCTTTCACGAGGCAGACGGAAAGAAAACGAGCCACTTTGACATGTTACCGTCCATTCCACCAGTTTTATGCTATAAAACAATTCTCAAAAGAAAATATAAATACGAAGTTGACTTGAGTGGCAACTGAACCGTGAAACGAGTGGCACACGATTCCTTGAGATTTCGAAGTTTGACGAAATATTAAATTGACGTCGCCTTTCCTATTCAGTCCTGTAAGTAAACATTTGTACGTAACAGGGTCTCCACTTCATTTGCACGAACGGTAAGTCTCTGGAAGTGTCTCGGGCGCAGTTTATTTTTCTCAGTGAATGCGCCATCGCCAGGAGGCAGTGTTTTGTTTTCTGGAGCGTCCTCCGCTCGATTAGTCGTTTCCTTTTTATTCACAGACACGTGCGGAAACCAGATGCTATCGATGTACTTCGACTGTTTATTTACAGTTCCTATTGCTTTTGTCTTTGTTTGAATTTGTGTTTGCACTCGAAATAAAACCTTTAGTTGAATTGAATATTGAAAGTGCTTTCAATACAAGGAAAACACTTCGCTATTTTAACGAAATTAATTTAAACCCGTTTCACTTTACATTTAGCAAATTTACATTTTAATTAAAGTTGAATTACAATTTATAAAAATATGAGAAATTAGGGCACACAAAACATTTGAAAATTAAAACCGATGAATGTGGAGCAGTAGGAATGAAAAAGTGAGCCACTTTACTAGTTTGAACTAGTTCCTAGAAAGATTAAGCTCATTAAGTGAGTGTGGAGACGCGGGTCGTGTACAGGAGCGTACGAAAGGGCTAACCACGTCAAACAGTTGTGTCCACAACTTTTATTAGACAAGTTTCACGGCGCACTTACGTGATAAATATACTCTAACCCCCTTATTCATAAAACTTATAAAACCTATTTTAGTTAAAATGGGGTTTGTCTCTTTCTTACACACAGAAATGATAACGTGACAGATAAAGACAAACGTTCTATAAACCTATTTTAGCTAAAATAGAGATAAAATAGGATTATGAATAAGGGGGTAAATATTTTTAATGGACAAGTATTTGTTTGTAAACTAATCATCAGTCTGATGTGGTGTGGTGTGTTTGTGGTGATGTCGACATTGTTTTGCTGTTTAACTTTGAAATGGGTACTTAGGACTTATTATAAACCCGTTCATAAGCAACACAAGAAAGGCTTTCATTATAGCTTGTGTTTAAACATATTTCTTATAAAAAATACATATACACTCACCGGCACGGAAACTTGGCCACTCATGATTTTGCTGATTATTTGCATAAAAAAATTTGCATTTGCATTTGTGACAATAAATTAAAGGTAAGTGGCTTTAATACGTGTCTCTTATGCTTTAAGAACTTAGAAATTAAAAGATTACCTCACCAATAAATCAGTTTTTAAAATCACGCACTTTCACTGAAATTAGGAATTTTTCACTATAAATTTAAAAACACTACAAAATAAAAAATGAGGTCTTTTTCGTTATTGTCTATACGTTTTAATATCGGGTGTTCCCTCCTCTAGCCCTGATAACTGCGTGCAATCGATCTGGCATACTTTGGATGATGTTTCGGACATCAACTTGCAGTATACTGCGCCAAGCGGCCAGCGCTGCAGTTCGGAGCTGGTTTAGAGTTTCCGGCGGGTTGGAGCTGGACTTTATCTTTCTTTTGAGCATGTCCCAGATATGCTCAATTGGGTTTAAGTCTGGGCTACGAGCTGGCCATTGCAATTTTTGTATGCCAACCTCTTCCAGATATTCTTCAACGCAATGTGCAACGTGTGGGCGTGCATTATCGTGCATTAGGAGGAATTGGTCGTGTCCAATGAACCCCGAATATGGCATTACGTGTTCCTGAAGAACTTCCTCGATGTATCGAACAGCTGATAGCCGACTATCGACGATAACCAACTCTGTACGTGCGTCGGAACTTATACCTCCCCATACCATTATTGAGCCTCCATGGAAACTCACTGTTTGAGTGATAGTAATGGGTAAAAACCGCTCTCCTCTTCTTCGCCACACTAGTTTTCGACCATCTGGAGAACGTAAAGCTATTCGACACTCGTCTGTGAACAGTACTCTGGCCCATTGCTCGTGGGTTCAGTTAACGTGTTCTCGTGCGAAGTGAAGTCGAGCTACTCGGCGCTGTCTGAGAAGTTCTGGACCTCGTGCTGGTCTACAAGCTTTTAAATTGACTTCCTCCATTCGTCTTCTCACCGTACGCTCACTAACATTAACGCCTCTCACAATTTGAAGCCGCTGGCGTATCTCAACAGCGGTCAGGTAGCGGTTTCTCAAAATCTCCAGGACAATAAAGCGGTCGTCTCGGGCCGATGTGCACCTTACGCCTCCACTTCCTGGCCTGCGGGTGTACTGGCCTGTCTCCTGGTATCTTTTAAGGGCATACTGCATTGATGACCGTGGTACGTTAAGAGCAATAGCAACTTCACGCTGTGTCAGCCCTTGGTTAATTAACGCAACGGCTTGTAAAACCTGAGCTGGTGTTAGAGGCATTTTTATTGCTTTTAAAGCACCTTTACTTATTGAATTAAAAGCATAAAATCACAATAATTCAAAAACCGAACAGTAAACTTTTCACAACACACAAATTTAAAACGTGAACTTAGTCGCTCAAATGACCCGATTCAACTGTAAATTAAAAGTTTCGTCGTAGTGCACTTAAACATAATGGATTACCCTCTTGAATTAAAAGTCAACATTTTTTGACATACCTGCACAACAAATATTCATCAGAAACACTTAAAAACTTTTGCTATCGCGAGATAAGCGCTTGGCCAAGATTCCGTGCCGCTGAGTGTATATACATATACAACACACAAATCCATAACATACCAAAGTACCTACCTACCCACACCAAACTTAATTGACTAAATTGCTTTATCATTCCATCGGTCGTTCGGAACGTTTTGTCAATAATCGTTTACGTCATTAGTGACTGTGTTTTATATTCAAAACGTTCCCTCCGTCAAAGAAAATGGCCTGCGAAATACTGGCCATCGTCCCGATCGATGTGTACTCACAATGGAATCTTTTTAATATAAAAATCGGAGTAGGTATTTTAAAAATGTTTTCATATCGAAGCATTCACTGAAAGAGATATTAAATGTTTTCAGCGCGCATTCACATGTTATAGACATTATCGACACATATTTATTTTTCGTAGCACTTTCGTAGACCCTGCTACGAAATTACCTAGGTAAGTACTGGATCCATGCTCTGTATTGTTTTCCTGTCATAAAACTACGTAGGTGTTAGTATAGATTCTGTTTAAGAATACTGATAAAATATACTATATAATAGATACGTAATTTTAAACGGTCGAGTTGAGGTCAGGCGGCTGCGCTACGCCTGAAACCGCAAAATCAGCATAATCGTAGATTTTGGAATTGGCGAACTCAAGAGAAAATATTACGTAAAAGAATTTGTGATAACTGGCTTTATGAGGTTCTCTAACACTAACATAATTACAGATCTTCAGTGTTACTTACCTCATAATCAGAGAGTTATTCACAAAGTATACGCATTGTCTGCTCAATAGAGAACAATTAGGATTCCCTTGCCACCCTCCCTGTTTCCACACCCCACACGTCGGGCGGAAAAGGGACTTTTTCTTTTTATTGTCCGTTAATTGCTCTGATTGGTGCGACGGAACGAAATAAAGCCGCGTTCGTGGGGATTTGTAGGCTCGCCCGCGTTCAAACGTAGCAGCCTCTAATTTAGACTTGATTGTAAAACGGCTCCGAGCACTTTTGCTGTTTGTATTTTCTTTTTTATTTAGTTTTTATTTTTATTGAAATTACAGTATTCTTAAACGTGGTCGAAGAAGCAGATGAAAGAGGAATCGAAAAGTTATTTCTTTGTAATCGAATTCAGAATTGGGTGTTGACACCGCTCCGAATAAAATGTTAAATAGGGGAACGCTGAAAGGCTAAATAAAAGCTATCCATATGTATTGCATTCGGTTTGATTGTAATTTATCAACTTGATCATTCATCAAGTGACCGCAGGAGCACTAAACTAATTAACAGTATTGCTCCAGAATGAATCTTCTCACTTCACTCAGAATTAATCGTTTAGGGAGCGGCCCTCATCGCATTGCGGAGGAGACAAGAACAACTACAAGAACTCTAATCTATTGTAGTTGAAACTGAGGAACAAAGCGCCGCGATAGAGCGACAGTGCGAGCGAGTTATTCCGATCTAAGGTTGTTAGTTCATTGCAAGTGGCTAATGGCTGAGGTGAGTGCCTACAACTACCTACACGTAGGTACTCGTAATTCAGTTTCCTGCTGACGTAATATTTATGAATGTGAGCGGGTCTACGGCGATGAATTTATTACTAGGGTCGATACCGAGTATATTATCTAAGAGTTATTACTCTTGAGAGAGCTGTAAACATAGTACAGATGTCTTTGGAAAGGAAAGCAATCGTTGGGTATTAAAAGATTTATATCCGATGTGAATTTTATCGAAAAAGCCGGGGATTAGAAGCTGACGTGTGTTGGTGGGCTTATAATAAATACTTACCGAATAAAAATGAGATTAGACTCCAGTATGTATCCGAGCTATGTATCCTTCCGATACAAAATAAAATCGTTATGTAAATAAACGCTTTATTGTGATCCATACTTCATCAGCCGAAAGCCGAAAGACGTCCTCTGCTGGACATAGGCCTCCCCCAAGCACCTCCACTTCGACCGGTTTTCGACTTCCTGTTAACGAGTTCCTGCGGCCTACATACCATACCTAATCCTATTTAATATTATAAATGCGAAAGTGAGTTTGTTTGATTATTTGTTACGGCTTTTCTGCTGAAACGGCTAAACGTATTTGGATTCAATTTGGCACATGGGTAGACCATGACCTGGGTTAGGACATAATTATAATACTTTTTATCTCGTTACTACGTTTTCGTGGGGTGATTTCGATCGAAAGTATTGTAAATGCGAAAATAACTCTGTTTGTTACCTTTTCACGCCTAAACCACAGAAACAAACGTTATGAAATTTGGCAGATAAGGTCCGACCGCGCTAAATTTGCCAGAGATGTAAACAACAATGGCCGCTCGAAATTGAATAAAATCGATATACAAGAACATTTATTTTAAGTAATGTTTGTTTTCGTCTAGATAGCTTGGAGATTTAGACGAAAATAAACATTAGTTAAAATAAATGTTCTAAATAATACTTAACCCATAATCGATATAAATCCGGCATTGGCGCGTACTTAGTAACTGATACTGTCTGTAAGCTTAATTCTAGAAACGTAGCAGTATTTAAAGGTAAAGTTATAAAATGACGACATCGCAAACTGACTGGCTGTCACCTGGGAGACGATAGCAAGAATAACGACACTCCCTGCCTTGTGTTTGTGCAGAGTACAAGTACAGGTGGCTTTAATGATCAGTGTGTTTGCGCTAGGGAATGTGCTTCTAGAATATTCATTTTTCTATGATAATTTCCCCAGAATTTTTAGCCTTTGTTTGAGTAATTGCTATAAAATACGGTTCTTCATTAAGGCGAGATTACCTTGTCTAGTCAAGCTATTTAATCAAAATTGGTAGGTACCTTCAAAAGCTTAAAGTCTAAACTTTCTAAAGACTCGACTAGACTAGAGACTCGAAGAGTCTAGACTTTTTAAAGTCTAAAAATACTTACAATAACTGCTGAGGGGTAATTGCGTAACACACTAACAGTAGGAATGGCTTTCATTTTGACATTTCAACAACATTCATTGCGTTATTTACGCTTGTTGAGCAGACAAATTTTTCGAAAACGTGAAGCAATGGATAAGCAATATCCTTCAAAATGATTCATAGAGTGTTACGCAATTAGGGTCCTGGTTCCTTGATTCTTATGGTGGGTATAGGAACGCCACTTATTGAATGCATTCGTATGATTTGCTTAAATCAGGGATGCTTATAAATAATACATTTAGGTAGGTACATAATACATTACGTATAAGCATGTAGGTACCTTGGAGCATTCTTGTAAATACACAATATGTAAGTTTTCTCATTCGACTGAGTAATCGAACGATTGAGAAGAAATATTATCGACGGAGACCCATAAGTCGCAACCCTTTGAACGTAAAAGTTTTTTATTCCATTACTAAAACGCTGTAACTCTATCGTCGACTGGATTTATTGAAAAGAAAGCGACAATGTCGTGCAGAATTCTTGAACATTCATGGATAGGTATATGAGGTTTTTATGAATAAGGCGTGTAGGATTGAAAGAAACTGACATAAGTAGCGAAATACAGGTATACTGTAGGTACACCTCTGGGCACCCGTTAGGCAAAAACGGGCGTGATATTGAAAAAAAAAGCTTGTTGCTACGTAGGCGCATACTGAAAGAAGATACGCTGAAGATGAATAAGCATAAATTTGTAAAAAAATAAACTTAATTAAGCTCCTGGTAACATTTGGCAACCTAATTAAAAACACTAAGAAAACGTTGACATCTCAGGGTAAATCCTCTCGGTTTCATGGCTAACCATTGGAGATTCAAATCTAAATTTGAGCCTCCAATTTCCTGTAACATTTAAATTATTTCCAAAGTACGAAAAGAAGTTTTTTTTTTTTACTTGGGAAATAATTAAATATTCTTAGTTTTATAATTGACTTGCTGCGCCCCGCGTTTTCACCCGCATAAGTTTCGATCCGTCGTACCAAAGAAGAATGGGCGGTTTCGTCCCAAGTGTTGTAACATGTTTCTACCTATATCATATGGAAGATCTCAGTGAGTGTTATTTTTTTTTGTATGGGCATAACTCTGTATCTCGTGCAGGGAAAGTGTTATAGTAGTTTCATTTATTTAATAAAATATTAAATACAACTTAATTAATTAGTCTTTTAATGACAAAAGGTCTAAAGCTATTTATAACTACCTACTCCTACTCTGACCCAACACCCCCCAGCACCCCCTCTACTACCCTGCGCCGCGCACTGCCATTGTTTTTTTTATTGTAAGCGCAGGAGCAGCGAAAAATATTTTAAGAGACAGGCTATAAATGTTGGAAAGAGATGGTTGTCGGTTGTTGCATGGTTGTTCCAACTTTTTGTAATAAGTATATATATTTATGAGTTTTATTTTATTAAGGTTTTTATCTTTTTTTATATTTATAGTTTTTTACTCTTTTTACATGTCAAAATAAAAGTCAGTTGTGTCAGCGATTCGTAATTTCATTGATTTATGGTGCTTCTAGATGCCATTATTTATCTAGTGCTATATATGCACTTATGCTTTCAGTTTTTTATAGCTGTGCTGTACTACCGTATTTTGAATTGTTGCTCCTCTGTTTATTTACTGACGACTTACGCATTCCTAAAGGACCTCTGGTGTTTCTACGTTTGCAACTATCGACATCGGCTTACTTTGTGGACTTGATATTGTTTTTTGATTGGTTTGTTACGATTACGAACTATGGAACATTTGTGTGTCACCTGTGCTCGGTCTTTGACTCGACAGCGAGTGCGACATGTAGTTTCAGGAACTATATTAGAAGCAAGACCGCATTTTGCTGAATATATTTCAGAGCATATGAGAAATGAACAGGTCTGTTATGTGCTTGTTTGCTTCTGAACTATGTTTGTGCTTTTTTCACGTCGCCGTCGCAACGAAACAATGAATCAATCGGTTTCTTAAGGTAACTGGGGAGACATTATACTTCCATACTTATACATATTATAAATGACGACACGGTAGGCGCAGTAGCTGAGCGATCGACTACTGCGCTGCGTGTCGCGGGTTCGATTCCTTCACGGAACAAATAGGTATTTGTATTGCCTACAGGTAGTTATTCCGGGTCAGCGATGCGGATGAATTTTTCGACTCTATATTTTAGTGTTAAGTTAGGTTTTAATTTTTTTGTTTTCGATAGAATATATAGACTACTTAATTAATCTATTATTATATCACAAGTACCAATATGTGTACAATGTGCATTTGTTTGAGGAATACTCCTACATAAGGGAATTATTCAGTGATAA
Source organism: Amphipoea lucens (assembly GCA_947508005.1). Lineage (NCBI taxonomy): Eukaryota > Metazoa > Arthropoda > Insecta > Lepidoptera > Noctuidae > Amphipoea > Amphipoea lucens. The sequence continues at coordinate 12,654,883 of OX382358.1, forward strand.
TTGTATCATTTTTTTTTGTTTATGTATTTTCAAATGTGCGTTTATTAATAACTGACTAAAAGTAACTGTTACTGCCTGTGATTAATATAAAATTATTATAAATGTAATAATTATGTGGATATGTAACACAAAATGTAAAAAAGTATTGATTGATATAATTTTTTTTTTCTCTTTATTTGTTTTGGGGTTTTTGTCTAAACAGATATGTCAACCCCATCGTACCTTTTACATTGTAATATTAACAAAATTTTAAAACTTTAACACGTAAACTATACTACAGTTCAAAAATCTATGAAACAGTTTGTGATAAAAGATAGAAGTTACCGGTGAAGGACTGTTATTAAATGACATAACTTTTTAGCAATTGATTGATATTATGATTAAAGCATTATTTAGTAGGTACGCAAAATACGCGCATTGACGTGGAGTTGCGGACACCAGCCTGTATTACATTACCTAAAGCATTATTTAATACAAAAACCTTTTTTTCACTTGAAGCCCGATTACTTTTGACCTGCACGCAATTGTAATAACAACTTGGATTATTATTCATAAAAAAGCCTAAATGAACATGTTTATACTAGTCGCAACTTGTTACAAGGGTTGGGACGCACCTCATATAATAACGCCCATTCTCCTTTCATCTAAATCCATTTAGTAGTTTGTGCGTGAAGAAGTAACAAACACACTCACAAACTTTCGCCTTTATAATATTAAGTGTGATTTAATGTTGTTTTTTTTTACTAGCTTTTATAAAATACCGGAGCCACCCTGTAGACTATATTACTCGCGCTGTACCGACAGCGGAGTTGGATTTACGGTCGGGATGCAATGAGCCGACCATTCAGAGTGGCGTGGCCAGCCTTCATTTTGCATGATATTAAACTGGAAAAATAAAAAAGTTGATATAAAGGGAAACTTGGTCGGGGAATTATCATGAAAAGCGGAGGTGCTGCAACGATGCCTAGGTAACTTCGAGAGACGCTTTTTAGTTTGTTTTCCCGGTGTAATATTTGGTACATGATATATATTTTTGATGGAACCATTTAGTCACTTTTAGTGTCCTCTTGAAATAAGAGGTACTTTCACGGAATACTTTTCTCGGGGAGTGTTTTTGTGACGTTGACGTCTTAGGTCTGATTCTTTTTTACACGCTTATAGATTTAAATGTTTTGGTCGCGTTTAAACAAAATTAAGAGACACCAAGTTTGGCTATTAGTTCTATTCTATTTTTCTCTTTGGCAATGGTGCCGATGTCGACAATTCTGCCATTGTCAGATGTGATATAAGAAAACGTGCGGAGAGAAAAAAAAATCTTTAATAAATTCTTGAATTTAATGTGAAACTTGTTGACGAGTTTTAGTAGGTACACTGAAACAGTCATAAAAAATATTATTAAATATGTACATAAATGATCACATATCCATGGGCGTCGTAGCTAGGGGGGGGGGGGGCAAGGGTGGACAATGCCCACTCTAGAAACTTCTTTGTAGACCCTAGGAAAATCGACAATTTACGACGTTTAAAAGTTTTGACCAAGATGTAAGGTTTGCCTGTGGTTAGAGAGCGGTGAATGCGTATGCGAATCCCGCACTTCCGGCCATAGGTAGAGGTGAAACACTGCGAGGGTTTTAGCCGGTAAGAGTCTGGCATGCCCTTTAGTCACCCCCACGATGGAGGAAGTAAATGAGGATTTACACCGCATACCCAAAAAAAAGGGACGGCTGCCCCCCTAGACAAAATCCGTAGCTACGCCAATGTACACATCACACAAAAATCATCATACTTTGATGTCACCGTGAAAACTTAGGAGAAGTGAACTTAAAGTGAGCTGTCAATAGTGGAATGACAGATCACTTCACCTAAGTTATCACGGTGACCCTTTTACAGAATAGCACCGCTGATGCTAGAGATTGACACTAATGACAGCTCACTTTAAGCTCACTTCACCCAAATTTTCACGGTGAGATTTTTACAGAATAGCACTACAGGTACTTCGTTAGGTCGCTACTAATGGTCCTTTTTCTGATTTAAAATCCGAATTTGTCCCTGTTTCAGCCAGACAGTGGCATTTCATTAGACAATATTACGTACGGACACAAGTAAGTAGAACTATCCGTTCATGTTGTAGAATTAATCAGTGGCCGGCGTCGAGTCTGCTCTATCTTTCTCCTCGTCCCCGCTTGCATTGTACCGATATTACATTTTATTTACATTCTTTATTATCACGCCTGGTTATTAAAAGAGCAGTGGTGGCCCAGTGGTGCCCAGCCCCAGAGTTGTAGGTCGTGAGTTCCAACTCGGGCTCTTTACTTCGTGTTCGTGTTATGAGGAACAGGGTTTGCGCGGTAAACTCTGCTTGCGAGATGCAGGATTTTGCGTGACTTCAGTATGGCGCGTTGTTCGCATGTGACGTTGCAGATGCCGCTACAGTGTATTTAATTTCATCACCACCTGCTCTCAAAACGGTATGTCATAAAACCAAAAATATTAGAAGACATATGACATCCACCAACCCGCACCGGGCCCGCGAGGTCTGAATCCCACCAGTAGGAACGTTATAGGTTGATTATACTGTTTAACAAAGGTACGCGAGTAGACACTAAAAAACGTAGTGTTTTTATAGTTTGTTTTTTCTGTTGATAACCCTACACATTAATTCTAGGTACGACAGACCGCAGCTCAGCGCTAGCTTCTTATTCCAACTCCGTCCTACGCTAGTCCAGTACCTACAAAATTAAAATGCTACCACTGATTTACGGCCTACTGTATAACATCCGTGCATTTTTTTTAAGTTAATCGAAAACAGTTTATTGTAGTCGTCTTTCAATTTTCTCTTTTACGTTGGAGTAAATAAACTCCAGAATTCCAGAAAGGTTTAATCCGTAGACTAGAGAAATTACAGGAATTTCAGTTAAGTTACTCAAGCTATTTGTTGTTACCTGAAGTAACTAACTAACCACAAATAATTTAGCAAGGAATATAATACTCCTCCTCCGATGTTCCTTCCGCTACCATCGTCGATCCTTACGAATCGAACTGTTTGCATTTCTAGTTTATCTTCTGCGAACACTAGGCTGACTTTACATAAATGGCTTTCGGTACGTGGGTTAATTCGACAACGAAAATGTATCGAGAGCGAACAATCACTTGGTCGGACGTATCGATATATCAATAATGAACTAGCAGTTGCCCGCGACTTCGGCCTCGTCTGGTTAGAACTGCACGTTTGTATTTTCGAAGTTTGATTTCTATTCAATTAAAAGTCTGAAGTTAGTGATGTATTAATTAAAAGTTTTTATTTATACATCAGTAACTTCTTTAATTCGAAGATATGTGACATCTAACAACCCGCACTGGGCATGGGCGTGGTGGATTACTCCCACTCCCTCTCACAGAGAGGAGGCCTGTGTCCCAACAGTGGTAAAATTATAGGCTAATTATGCTTATGCTAACTTCGAGTTTGCCTCTTAAGGAATTAACTGTCATGCATTTCGGTGCCAGTCTATTGCCATTTTTGTTCGATGCGACTTGATGATTGTTTAGAAATTTGATTTTCATTTTCAAACCATATCGACCACCAAAGCCTGGATTAATATCTCATTACTTTCTTATATCAAGGTGTTCTTAATGAGCGACTATCAAAGTAACGAAGCTTCTAAAGTAAAACATAGACCGGGCGGCAACACTAATGAACTATGAAGTTCGTTCATAATGTACACAAGAAAAACACAACATGAAAGATGATGATACTTACTTTACTATGAGCTTGTAGAAAGGGCTTTAAATCACACTAATATTATAAAGTCGAAAGTTTGTGAACGTGTGTGTGTGGTTATGTTTATGTTACTTCTTCACGCTCAAACGGCTGGACCAATTTAGATAAAATTTTGTATGGAGGTAGCTGATACTCTGAATTAGCATAATATAGGCTACTTTTTATCCCGATATTCTCACGGGATCGACACATATGCGGGTGAAACCGTGGGGCGCAGCTAGTCTTACCTATATTGTACATAACAGTTCAGGTACTTTTCTGTTTACAAATCAGTTAATAGAAAAAAGTACTTATATCAAAATGTTTAAATAAAAAGAGTTTTTTTATTCTGTAAGACGCACATTACAAAGTACATATTTAAGCATACAATACACACTACAGTCCGTTCACAGTTATTCTACCTCTGACAGTAGCAACCCAACAGCAACCATATTCTAAAGAGAATAAAGATCACTGTGGTATTGACAGACTTGTTAGTAGCAGCAACCCAAAAGTCACCTTGTTGTAACGAGAATAAAGATATAACTGTGATTTTGACAGTGATGCAAAATCAGAGGTAAAAAAAAATAACTGTGAATGGGCTGTATACAAAGCAGCCAAAAGCTAACACAAGACGCACAGAGTGTCTTTAAACAAACAAAAATAATAAAAACAAAAGGAGAAATTTTATTGAAAAGTTAAAAGATTCACAATATTGCAGAAGAAGATATTAAAGACTTACCTACTGAATGCTATATAAATCTAAACTAACAAAATTGTCTGGACAGGAAAAAAATATCAAGGAAATAAAATCCTCGTAATAAGTAGGTTATAGAGTCCATAATTCGGCAGCCCTGTTCACTCTACTCTAATTTGAAGATAGTAATCGCGTTTGAGATACGAGTCGAGTGGCGCTGCGTGATTTACTAGTGTTGTCGCCTTAGTTAACGAGGGAAACTTTTTGCGCGCAGACTACACGAGAATAAATTAGCTAAATTGTACTGTCAACTGATCCGCCTGTTAGTACGCGCCTTTTTAATGGTCTATATAACTTAGTAATGTTAGAAGTTGATCAAATTAATTACAGAGACTGGATGATAGACTATTATTTTTATAAATTGAAACGCGTTTTTGTTTTAATAAAAGTTTGGTACAGAGCTATAATACAAACAGAAAATTGAAGTGGACTTTCGATTAAGTAAGTACCAAGTTTTTTTTACCTTTTCCCTGAAAACTTAAGGTTCCAGTAAATGATTACGTCACCGGCAAGTTGTACTTTAAATATTTTTAACGCAATTGGAGTTATTTCACTTGAAGCTGTATTCATACTGTAAGGAAAGAAACCGGCCAAGTGCAAGTTGGACTCACACACGAAGGGTTCCGTACGACAAGACAAAAAACGCCGAGAAAACACGTTTCTTGTATGGAGACCCCCTTTAATTTTTAATTTTATTATTTTTATATTTGTTGTTATAGCGGCAATAGAAGTACACACTCTGTGAAAATATCAACTGTCTACAAACAGACGGACGGACAGCGGAGGCTTAGTAATAGGATTCCGTTGGCACCCTTTAGGTACGGAACCCTAAAAACGAACCAGAAACTGAAAACATCCCATGGCTCCACACTCCGCTAAATAAAAATATCTGTTTAGGTACTATCAAGCCTTCATAATTCACAACTCAAAACAAAGATAAGTACTCAAAGCAATGCAAACATGCTTCCCAGCAATATAAAAACTTTACAAATCCGTATTGGCAATACCGTCTAACTTGGCGCACGGTTCACAGAATCAGACACGTTTAATCGCTCAACTATCAAAAGCTTGTTCAGGTCACTAACTCGTCGTTCTGAATTGAAGACGTTCGAACTGAAATCGAGGGTAAAAGCGGCACTGGGGAGCTCAAGATGGCGAACTGGTTGACCTAATAGTGAATGGATGAACGAACGAAGGAGCCATGCGACTTTCAGACCGATGTTATATCCATTCGTGAATGTCGAATTGAGTTTGGATGCAGCTAGTTAATTAGCTTTATTTTCATTAATGACAGCTTTTAAACTAATCTTGCAATTTGTTTTACGTAGTGATAGTTATAATTATAATTATTCAGTTAGTTAGTGTTAGTTTATTTAGATAGTACGGTACCTAATGCTAACAAGGTACTAACATAGATACTTTGAAGCTAAGTTGCTTAGAAACTTACTGAACAATGTTTGGCAGAGCTTAGCGTTATCAGCCTATAATGTTTCCACTAATCGGAAGTAGGCTGTATTTCACCACGCAGGCCCAGTGCGGGTTGGTAGGCGTCACATGTCTTCGAATTTTTGGTTCTAGGACATGCCGGTTTTCTCACAATGTTTTCCTTCACCGTTTTGAGACCAGTGGTTATCAATAATTTACGCAAAGTAAAGCGCCTGGCTGTGCTCAAACCTTCGACCTACAACTTCTAAGTCACGGCCCTTATCTACCACTGGGCTACCACTGTTCTTGGCAGAGACCTATAGAACCTTAACCTATAGAATGAAATGTTCTAGAAACTTACACATACTGTTAAGAATCAAATTATAAAACAGTTAGTTGTTCAGTCAAAGTTAAAAAATAACCCGGCATATACCAACGCCAAAACACAGACAATAAACAAGTTCAGTCTAAAGCAAACTTACACCAACTACTTTTCATAATATCGTGGCACACTAGCTATAAATTTTGGTATAACTTCTTATGCTTGAAACAGACCATATATTTCACGAAAGAATACGGCCAAAGCAAACTTGTGTGAGTATAATCATTAATTCAAGTCTCCAACTGTGCTAAAGTTGGCACAAGTGAAGCTTGCCAATACAATTTGTAAGTCGTGTCAGGTGCTAAAAACTCCGGAGCACCGGGGCGAAACGAACTAGACAGTAAATCTGGATAAATTCAATCTGAGCAAGTTCTCCTGCAGTAAGCTCGGACTAACTTTTATGCTTGGATTTGTATCTACTTCGTAATTAATACTAAAGTACTGTAATCATGACTGTAACTCACTTACTCAATATTTGCTCCTACAACTTGCTAATTGAGTTCCGAGATAGAGCATGGAATATGAACACGATAAATAAATAAGGAAAAAATGAAACTGTTTTGGTGAAAAATATTTATTTACCGATATCTGAAATAAAACTTAAATTAGTTCAACTAAATCGAAATGATTTTTGTAATTGAAATAATCTTTTATTTACTTACGCTACAAAATAATAATAACGTTTCAGGAATAAGTGGATCTTACGTAATTGCGGTAATTTGGTATTTTATGGATTAATAATGTATATTTACATATTTCTATTCTAGAGTGAAGGTCAGTTTCATCAGTAGTAAAGTTTAACTAACGCCTACTTTCATAGTACGACACAACAGTATTGAACGCCTTGAGAATAACTGCGAGCAATTTGGTAACATTAATAAAGCTACAGGCGTTTTTCATGTAGGTAAGTCCATTAATTTGGGACGTTTTAAGGAAAAGTTTCAAGTTAATTTTACACAAAGGACCCATTTTTTTGTTGCGACTTTTATATTTTTTTGAAATTCATGATACTTATTTTCTTAACTTTATTATTTTACAGGTCAACTTATTAATACCCGAGGGTATTATGACAAGCCAGTATACAATTTATGAGAATATTAAATGTGTGATAGAATACAAATAAGTGGGTATAAGTGGTTACTTAAACCACAGAACAGATCTTTTATCTGTTCTGTGACTTAAACACATAAAGGGTTGATGATTAAGTGACGTTCAAACGTCAAAAATGTGTGGTTAAACAGTCGCTAATAGTAATCACTAATTAACTTTAAGCAGCTTTATGAATAAAGGGGCTAATAACTTACTTACTTAATTAATTTGTCTTACCTAGTTAATTTGTCAAGCGAGCAAAGTAAGAGAAAGGACTCTATTACCAACTGCGCACTAATTGACCACTAGTAGATGCCAGCGGTTTCGCGTGCTTCTTCAGGGGCAATACCTAATTTATGTAAACGGATAAGTAGGTTAAAGTAACGTATTTGGTAAAGTTAGAAATCTATCATGTTCATTTGTGTGATTTGATAACATATACGGGCTGACTTTTTTAGCCTGGACAAAAACAGGGTATAAAAGGTGAACGGAGTAGAAGCCTGTGGCACAGAGATTACTTTTTTTTTTCTTAAACCTAAAATTTAATTACCCTATTAATAAATACTATTATTTATTTCTCACCACAAGGAAGTGCTTAATCTAAAAATGTGCCCTGACTGACTTGATTTGACCTGATTTGTGACTGGTGGCCGAAAAAGGCATAAAAAGGCAAGGCAGGAAGTAAACTTTTCATCACCATCATCATTTCAGCCCGGAATCACCCACTGCTGGGTATAGGCCTCCCCTTTTGTCTGCCATACTTCCCGGTTCTGTGCGTCCAGGTGTTTCCCGCGACTTTGCCGATGTCGTCAACAGAGCGCCGGAGCGCGCTTTCAAACCTTTCATAGCAAAAAAAAAACACAAATAATATAAAAATTTAATTTAATTAATTTAATTAATAAAATTTATATGAAGGGTTACTCTACACGCGGAAATCATCAATGAATTCGTAGCGACATTCATTCCTTTGATTGAAGCCATCAGACGGCCTTCAATCAAAGGAATGAATGTAAAAAAAAATGCGTAAAAAGAAGAGATTTTTGTGCCATAAGCTTTTATTCTAAAAAGCTAGCTGGTATGTTCACATTATATTACATTTATGAGGAAGGAGTTACATAATATATTAGCCTATAAATTAATTAAGTGTATATTAGCTCTGATTTCCGAAATAGGGAAGTGTTTCTATTACTTCTGACGTCTAGCAGCACCTCTTCACTTTCATCTCGCCTTGTACATCATAATTCTTTGCTCCGGCATTTCCTCAACACGTAGGAAGTATTACAACACTCTTTCCTGTTTCTTTTCACGTTGACCTTGGGTCGAGAACAGTTCCTGTACTAAATTGGGCTACTACCGGGTCGGTTCAAATGACTGGCAATTTGTTTAAAAAAAAGGTAACCGTATCCTGTTTCACAGCTTCGTAGGGATTCTGGGTAGTTTACCGGAATTCATACGTAGATGAACATCTCCACGACTAAATAGAGGATTTGTCATTATCACCGTAATTGGCGGTCTGATTGGTGGTATATTATTAACATAGACACACTCATCATAATCTAATCAGCCTATAATTTTCCCACTGCTAGGACACAGGTCTCCTCTCTGTGAGAGGGAGTGGGCCATGATCCACAACGCGGGCCCAGTGCGGGTTGCTGGATGTCACATGTCTTCAAATTTTTTGGTTCTAGAACATGCCACTTTCCTCACGATGTTTTCCTTCACCGTTTTGAGAGCAGTGGTGATTAAATTAAATAAAGCAATGTGCCTGCCTGGGTTCGAACTCACGACCTGCATCTCGTGGGTCGGGGCCACCACTGCTCAACAGTGTTATTGATGTTATATCTTGGGACCCGCTGAGGAACAGCGGGTCGAGGCCTGTCGGGGGAGCGGTGAATGCTTATGCGAATCCCGCACCCCCGGCCATAGGTAGAGGTGGAACACCGCGAGGGTTTTAGCCGGTAAGAGTCCGGCATGCCCCTCTGTCACCCCCACGATAGAGGAAGTCCATGAGGATTTCCACAGCGAGAAAAAAAAAAAGGTTATCTTCCACGACATCTAAGGATCTCCTTGATATGACAGGAATCCTTGATAATGTACTTGATAGAAACTCACAGGCCGGGGCAATTAAAAATTATCACTTCAGTAGGTCCTACATTTATGTTGTCTAATTGAGTACGTAAGATACATCCGTTTATGCCTGTATCTCTATGTATGTCGAGTAAACATGGAGGATTTCGATTGAAAAGGGTAATGTAAACAATTTGAAGCTTACCCGGGTCTTGTCAATGTCCACTTTTTGTTTTCGTAAATGCCACAAGATATTTTGTTAGGTCCATAAACATTATTCTCGTCATATCTCTTTTACGTCAGTGGTATTTGTTAACTTTGTTGTATAAATAACTTAACTTTATCGTATTCTTCGCATATGGCAATTAATATTCCAGCTAAATTATCAATTATAACCTTTGTTGTTGTTTTGTAATAATTTAATCATTTATGATTAATGAATAATTCGTAATCTGGTTAAATTTTATATGGTTGTATACCTGACATAAAAATGATTTGATTTGATAAATAATCTTTTCCATTTATAACCACGCAGTTGTTTTTTTAAATAAATATTTTTAGCTGTAGGTATATTGCTCATTTACCTACCGTCAATTCTCAGTTACCTAAGCTACCTTTTAAGGGCGGCACGGTTAAGTATAAGCATATAGGCATAAGTGAAGGGCCTAGCCTAAGCCTACTGTACTGTGTACTGTACTACGGTAAAATTATTTAGAATATGACGGGTTTCATTATTTTCCCATATAGATTTACTTACTCCATTAGCATTGGTACTTACAACATAACTACAAAGCATATACTTGATCGATATCAACGCGGGTGGTTGAAATACGAATCTCGGAACGGAACGCTTTCATTTTTTTTCCAGCGTCACAAGGAACGATGTCTAAAGCTTTATTCGTCACTCATTTCTTTGAAAGTCTGATAGCTACCACAAAGGCACAGATAAAATCGGCAGCCAGTTATCGGTTCAGAGGCGTGCGATCTTTTGTACCCTCGAAAAGGATTTGTAAAGCCATCGAACCGTATTGCACCTATAGATGGTCCTTTTAGGTAATTCGATCGGCTTATTGCTTATTTTAGAAGATTATTTCGCTTGTCTCTGGTTTTCTTTGGAATATACGTATAGTTACAAGCAGATGGCTTTAAGCTGGATTAGAAAATTAATTAAAATAGGAAAATCAATTAAAGTTTGATTCTTGGCAACGAAAAACAATTTACGAAAAAAAAAGACCTGGCAATGATGCATGAATGATGAATAGGAAAAGTCTAGGCAGATGATGATATCTGCCTGGCCTTTTCCCACCTATGTTGGGGTCGGCTTCCAGTCTAACCGGATGCAGCTGAATACCAATATTTTACATGGAGCGACTGCCTATCTGACCTCCACTAATATGGGTAATACGATACCCCTTGGTAAGACTGGTTGTCAGACTTTCGGGCTTCTGACTACCCGTAACGACTGCCAAAGATCCACGAATGTCAGCCGGGATCAACGGCTTAACGTGCTTTCCGAGGCACGGAGGAGTCTCGGTATGTAAAGATAGTCATCCATCCACAGACCAACCGCGGCAAGCGTAGCTTAAACTGATCGATCCACCTGTGCGGCTGTTATTATTTAGCCACGAGATCCTAGCTACCATATTGCAGTAAATTATATTTTTGGTTATTCGATTTTCCACATCTGTAAAATCATTTCACTGCTGAATATGGGTGGCCCCATAGAAAGCTACAACGAACGATTTCAAAAGGATGGTGCCCAAAATCACAGGCGAAAGGAGATCGCATTATAGCGTGTGCGTTGTCTGTTGGATGTTACTGCCCATAATCTATCTGGCAACACAATTATATGAGACGGCTTGACCCATGGGATAAGAGGGGCGAAACATTCGTAGTCGGAAGCGATGCGAAACGAGGTTACAATATTAAAATAATTGTATTAATGAAAACACTGGCTGAGGGATTGGTGCACATGGAAGAAAACTATTGATGAAAACAAGAAGCAATAGATACAGAGGCAGGCCTTTGCCAAGCAGGCCATGAAGATAAAAAAAGCTTTAAAATAAATGTAACGTTTGTCTTTCATGGTCTCACATTTAACTTATTACATATCTAACTTATCTACTATTTGTTCATACGATAAACACAAGAAAAGTGCTTTTACTATTTTCTGAGCGGATTCCCAGTTGTTTTTGCTGCGAAAGAAAGGTAGAGAATTAGGAGCAAAGCGATGTGGGGCGGCGCGCGGCGGTTGTAAATCCCGAAGGGTCTACTTTAGTGAGCGTCTTTAGCCATACCGGCTCGATCTTACTCGCAGATGAATTTAGGGACCTCGGTTTTGCTCTCGCAGGTCTCAGGGAAAATCCTGCTTAAAGCATCTTTGTTATTATTTTTAAAAGGATTTTGTTTAACCCGGCTAAAGAATATACAATAGAAGCAGCCGTAATTGGCTCACTACAACTCGTAGGTCGCTTGTCGTACAAAAATATTTTGTGAAGCTAACCTAGTGCTGCTGTTGCAAATATTTTAAAATGAATAACATTTTTGCATTGCAGATTTTGAAATTGAATTTATTATGTTTCATTGATTTTTATATCTCCAATGGACTCGTTAGTAGTTATTTATTCAGCGCACATTCACTTGTGTCCAATAGTCGGAGTGGGGGTCTTCGTTTTATTTATCCACCTTTTTCAACCTACGGCCATCTTAGCTGATGGAGCAGTAACTCTCTTATACTGTTTGTGCGACTTCACCGCTGCCAAAATATCGACACAAGCCCTGAGAAGTATCCAGATTTTGTCATGGTTTATTATTCCATTGCTAAAGTTAAAGTTATCATTTGTTTCTCCCTCAATTGTTTCGTCGCTTTGGTGTTTGAACAAATCCGGAGCGGACTAACATCGAAGTTTGGTAATAATAAACTAATTTCTTGTCACGTTGTCTTTGTATACTGAGAGAACTTGAAGAAAATTGTTTGTGTACGTAATTACCCTTGCGCATTGTAGTCTGATCTGCGAAATGGAAACGGAAACCGGTTTACGTAATGAAACGACTGCTCCTACGACTTCTCCTGAATTTTGGAAGACTACCGGAGTTTGCTTACGTCACAACTTTAACGAACTTTGGGTATTATTGTGTTTTGTAGCAAACCCCGTGATATAATTAGAATGTTATTGCCATTGTTTCGTTGTGAATTATGGTCTGTCATGCGATCCAAGTCAAAGACGCCATGACTGTTTGAACTTAGACGTTTTTGGTTTTTGCGGTTATTGTAGAGATGAACAAGGCATACCGTGATATCATTGCCTACATTAGTAACTGCTACATTACCTAAATATTACTGCCTCGTCGGTCTAGTGGTCGCTCAAGCAGAACTGCTGAGTATGAGGTCCTGGGTTCGATTTCCAGGTTGGCCAAAGTTTTATTGGGTTTTTCCATCAGGAAATTCTCAGTAGCAGCCCGGAGTCCAGATTTATGCCCTTTTGATGGCAATGGGCCCGTCCCCTATTACATGAGACTGAAACATGACTGGCGAAATGTGGGTCTGCATAACCCTTCGGGAATTACAGGCGTAATGTTACGTATGTAAATGAATAACAACAAAATGGCGTACACATCTTTTCAATATTATTATATTTGTACAACGCGAGCCATCCACTAAAATCTCATTTCGCTTAAAGCTATCCTAGCTGTCCTATATACCCACGTACCAGGCTTACTGCTGCAGCTGTAATGAAATTTTAAATTCCTCGGATACACAGGTAAACATGGAAAATATAAATGGAATGTAAAACTAATATGGAATAAGTGCCGGAGATAACAAGTTTCTCATTTCTTCTCCGATACAACTGGTATAAGTATAAGTTGAGGACAAGTTACTGTATGCTGTAACTTGTCCTCAACTTTTAGTACATATTCCCTGAAGGTTTAGATCGCATTGTAGGTATATTATTTATTTATTAGCTTCAGAATAATGGTTTTTAAGGGCTGTTTTTTCCAACGCCAGATAATTTTATCGGAGGAATAATTTTGAATTTTTGACAGTTTTTCCATACAAAAGCTGGCAGACGTCAAATTTATTCCACGAATAAAAAATATCTATCTATTAAAAAATTAGCCCTTAAACAAATAGGATGTACTTATACGATTACAAACCGCCTTATGTGGCTAGTCTCCGACTAGCTACTTAAATTCTGAAGATTCTGATAAAAACTGTCACTTTGCATAATATTATTGGATGAATGCCGCTTAGCAACATTGATGCATTACCAGAAAGAAAGGAAATGCCTAAATTAGACAACATGTAGTCTAGTGACATGGATACATGATATTTATTATGTAGTCCACTAAGCTGCTGCCGCAGCCGTACTAAGTCAAAGCCTGGGCAGTTTCGTAAGATCTAGCTATTTTGAATACACATAATATATCAAATCACACTAATATTATAAAGGCGAAAGTTTGTGATTGTGTGTATGTGTGTGTGTTTATATGTTTGTTATTTCTTCACGCTCACACTGCTGGACCAATTTTGATAAAATTATAAATGTAGCCTATATAGGCTACTTTTTATCCCGATATTCCCACGGGGTCGATATTTACGCGGGTGAAACCGCGAGGCGCAGCTGGTATTTTATAAATCTATGCATACAAAGGTCACTGCAAAAATCTCTTTTTATGTTTAACTAGTTAAGGCGGGCCAATGAGACACAATTGATTTTCTATTGTAATGTGCCACTAGTGGTACGCGCCGGGCCGGAGCGATTAATTTACTACACCTTTAATTTTTCTTTAGTTCTCAAGTTTCGGGTTACTTATCATTAAAAAATTATTAATCATGTAAGATGTTGGATCTTAAGTCAAGATTACGGTCGATGGTTTTCTACTAACAAAACAACAAAGACCACTATCGGCTCAAAAGCTTAGTTGAAGAGCATTCGTAGGACAAACAGGAAAATTGTTGGAAAAATAGAATTGCTCTCTTTTCATGATCGGTCCGATCCGTTTCGAGAGAACTGTCTATTCGATCAAAGTGTACCATCGAGAACCGAAGAAAACCGTCTAATAGACGACGGAGTAATCGTTTGTTCAATCCTAAAGGTACACCAGCATAGCTATTCACAAACATTCGATACGCTTCCGTATCGTATCGAACATTAATCATTGTTATCGTAGGAGTCTTCTAAACGCTGTTCACAAGTCCAAAACCCGAAAATGTTGTCAGTTTAAATCAAATAGACGCCCGCTATTCTTCTAACAGCTATTTGCTGTTGAGGGCAAGTCAAATCAGGTTATCGAAATGTCAGGTTTTCGATACGATAGCCTGTCGTATGGTTGTGAATCAGGGCTCCGGTGTGATTCCGGTTTCGGCACCGGCCCCGACAACTCAATGCGGTAGCTGAGCGGCTTCTGTTGCCAACTGTTTGTCTTTATAAATGTTGCATGATATTGTTTGAATTTGTATCGGGCCCGCGGTCGACGACCCTGATATCCGTTTAATATGATAATCCGCATGCAAACAAGCGGCGGATTGCCCGGCTAAATTATTTATGCACCCCGGCCTGCGGGTGATGGCTTCACTTGTTGGCGACGACTCGGATTTTATTGAACCCCCGAGCTTCGGACAGGTGAGACCGTCCGTGACAAACTTTTTTCACAAGTAATCCTGCACATAAATAATTTACGAGTTCGCTGAACAAACGTTGGTGCCTGTGTGCGGTGCGTATCGTGCGTACTGCGGCACACGGCCGCTGCGAATGTCCCATACGGTTGAATTAATGATGAGCGAAAAAATGTGATTGTATAATTTTTTTACTGCGTGGATTTTCATGTTGACGTGAAAGCTACTGTAAAAAATATAGTTTATTATGGTCCATAACATATCATTTTGAAAGCCAGTACCAACGTAGTGGTAACAAGTAAGTATCTAGGGTAATCTAGCTTTAGATCGTCGAGGCAGCAAATTGCTAAAGTCTGATAAAACATTCGAAAATAAAGACAGTCTTTTCATCCTACATCATCCTCCCACACAGTAAGAACAAGAACTTCATTACGGATAAATCAGAACACAGACTAGGTGAAACCATTTAGCCATTGAATTCAATCGTCGCTTTGTAATACGTTGCCGTCAGGGACGCGTAGGCAGATGCTAGCCTCGGCTTAGACAGATGGTAATCAATTTCGTAGTAATTGAATCTGGTCAGGCGTGCACGCATCATCCGAGATCTAGACGAGGCAGCGATAGTCTTAATGAAATAATGCTGGCTGTAATTCGATCGTACCTATGCACAGCCACTAATTCATTGTAATGTGGATCATATCCGTAATGAACTTATCGGCTCGTGAGTATCATACGTTAATTTGGATAAGTGTTGAGCGGTACTGCAATGATAATTGTTACATGAAAGTGATGTACTTTCAAGTGTTACATGAAATGTTGAGTAGATATCATATCTGCATGGATGTTTTTATTGTTGATATTATAGTCACAGTTTTTAACTTTTTGTTCAGTACAACTCTTGTAAGTTGATTCTGCGCAGGATAATGGCACTGAAGATTTTGAATAAGTATTAGTTGCAAGTGCTAAAGAGTTTTTGTTTTACACGGCCTAATTGCTAATCCTACATATAGGTACTTGCAGCAAGCAAACAAGCAAACAGATATACTAACGCACCTGAAAAGTTCTAAAGGGTATCGTTGTACTCGTTAAAATCTTAGCTGAATCGCAGTCACGGTTAGTATTTTAATCTACGCTCATTGTGATTGACAGTTTGTCATCATGGCCGCAAAGTAATAATACTACCAATAGAATGAAGATTACAAATAAGTTGGTACTACAAAACAGCAAAAGCAATAAATCACGTACAGCATTTCGCTTGGTGAAGGGCAGAAAGCAATAAGTCGTAATCAACTGCTCACCTAATCTCTCTGCGGTCAACTTCGATAGCACTGTCGTCATTACATCAGTTCCTACTGTCACATTACAGTAAACTTTAGAAGGTCGGCTCCATGCAACGACCGCAAACAAGTGCACGCACACAGCCGCATATACGGCGATCTCAATCTATCTCAAATCTCAAGTTAGGAACTTGAGAATTGAGGTAGATTGAGATTGCCGTTTTAGAGAAGTACCTACCTATCGACTAGTCAGGAAAGCCGACTATTTGGGCACATGTGTAGTATGCGACTAGTTGGCAAATTTATTCGTATTTCAATGCTTTAAAATAGGGTTATTGAAATCCCTTAACCTTTATTGTAACTAGTTTTTTTTTTACTTTAGAATCAGCTTTATTATTTGCAATATAATCTAGGTAAGTATAGGAACTCCTTTAAACAAGAAAAGTATAGTTTTAAATGTAAACGAGAGCTTCGGAAACTCTGAATAAAGCACATGAATAACCTATTTGTTTATTTTAAAATCATAGTTCCGGTTTGGAACATCCAAACTCCAGAAGCAATGAGCGGCTTACAACTGCGTTGCAAAAATACCGATTAGGCGACGAGTCGGTTAGTCTGTCAAAGTTATAGTCGGCCCATATTCTAAACTGAAAGCAATGTCAGTTGCAAGCGCAAACTTGCAAGTGCACTTGCTGTACGTGAAGCATGTCTATGTGTGCGTGCGGTTGTGCTCGTTGTATAGAGCTGACCTTCTGTAATTACTGTGCTACTGTTGTGTTGTTCTGTTGCGGTCGATAGCGCTGTGCCACTGAATCTGAACTGATTTGCGTTCAATTGAGATAATTTTGGTAAAGTCTGGCGTGGTTTAGGTTCTATTTGTATGTGTATTGTGAATTTGATATTGATTTGATAATTATGTAGAATGACAACTGAATATAAACTAACAGTAGGCTATTAAAATTAAAGGAGTTGTAGAATAATACTAATTTTAAACTTGATTTGAATCTTGATTGATTTTACATTAAACTGAAACTTAGTTAATGTCGCAGAGTAAATCTGTAACTTACAACTTGTTGTAAGTTACAGATTTACTAATTATTCAAAATGCAAACCCATCTAGCATTGTGAACTTGCTACTTTTGGTATCGCGCCTACCGTAATTCCCAAATGTCTTACTTTACTCTGCTACGCGGAATCTACATTGCCACATGCAAACTACGTGTCACACTGACGTCACGCAAAATCCTGCATCGCGCAAGCAAAGTTTACCGCGCAACCAGCACAGTGCGCGCCCGCGTAACAGCAATGTCCCAACATCAATCGTCGGACTGTAGCCCAACAGACACAATACCCGTCTGGTCGAAGAATCCTCCCTTTTCTATAGAGGATGCGTGAACTTTCCACCCTGTTCCTCCTACTCTATACCTCCCGTGACCCTGAGTATGAACGTCAGCGCAGCCTTCGTGCACCTACCTCAGTATGACGACATCATCATCACTTCTTCAAGCTTTCGAGCGGCAAGTCACACAGTCGGCACCCATGGTTTCATCGGGTATCCTAACCACATGCGTGCATTGGACAAGCATTCCTGGTCACCCACGCTCAGCTTCATCAACAACCTTGGCACAGGATATTGTACTTTCGGCCGGTCAACAAGAAGAGCTGTAAATACCTCTCCTGGTCGACGCTAGCCGTCAGCTTCAATCCGGCGCTGTGCCACATCCGACTCACTGGAGCATAACGCAGCGCCACCCTGATTTACTGGGGAATGATTGTACATATGTAGTTCCGACTCACCGTGAACTATGCCGCACCTGGTTCCGACTCACTGGAACCCCAACTGGCCCTAGCAAGCAACAAGATACGTGTATCTTGTTGCTTGCTAGGGCCAGTTGGGGCTGAGTCGTGACTCAGTCAACTTTGGACCTCCTATCGATGCTATATGTAAAATTGAACGACTTTTTATTCAGGTGTGGCTAATAAAATCGTACTGATATTCATATTTACGTAGTTGCATGGAAAGTATTTATAAACTTTTCGGTCAGTCTGAAAGTTTGACAAAATTTATTGGTGAGATATTTATGTAAACTTTTTTATCAAGAGACTCCACCGAACACTTTTGACCATGGAGCACAACAACCAGTGGGGAGCGCGTACAACGCTACCGCGGGCACTAAACATACGCTAAATCAAGCCTATGCCGCGCGATTTTGGTCAGTCGCAGCAATAGGGTAGTTTTCTGAGTAAAAAAATAATAATTCTAATTAGTCCGTCAGTTAGATTATCGAAAAATAATGGACCCTTATTTTTTCTTTTGTCAATCAAACAAAAAATGACAAAAATAAAGCGCGTCAAAATTTGGGAGCGGGGGGTCGTGACGTCACGCCGTGCGACACTTTTTAGCACAAAATCGAACCCGTAATCTCTGTATCGCAAATAAATCCATAAACTACTAATAAGTCAAATTATTATCGATATCGATATTTTTTTAATTACCTTTTTGGAATCCCTAAAAAATCAGTTGTCATTTGGTTGTCAATTCATCACCCAATCACAGCGGGCGAAGCTTACCTCTCCCCCCGCCGTTGTTTAGTGACTTTGATTTAGAAGAAAAACGTGCCGATGCTCTCTCCACTGGTTGTTGTGCTCCATGCTTTTGACGCAAGATTTCTCTTGGTTAGTGTCAAAATAACACTCTCGTATACACAGTTACACAAATTAAATCAGTCAGAATTGGAATTAAATGACTTTCCAAACGTGGAACATATTGAAAAGCTAAAGACTATGCAGGGTCAAATTAAATTAGCTAGTGAAACTCTGCAGGTATAATGGGTCAAGTCTGCAAAGTTTCTCAGAGAGTTTTCTCAACTCATACTTTACCACAACCACAATACCACATACACAAGAAGTTGGCAGATTCGTCTCAAAATTAAGTTGTTGTAGGGTTTCTTATCTATGTCTCATAACTATTTTTTTATATTTATATATATATATTGTTGTACCTATGTATGTACCTATATATGTATTTATTCTTATCCTTAGTTATAAATATTTTCTTTTTTTTTTCTGTTATTGCACCTACTGTGTATTGTCTCTGCATCACCCTAAGGTAGACTGGTAGAAAATGCCCAAGGCATTAAGTCCGCCTTTGTACAGTTTTTTACTTGTGCATAAAGTTTTAATAAATAAATAAATAAATAAATACCAGCGGTCGTTGACCCCCAAATAGAACATAATTTTTTTATCATGTCGATGCCCAGCACGTCTGCACGGTTTTGCTAACTAATTTAATTTGACCTTGTCTAGCGCAAACCACTCTCGAGGTATTCCTTCACTGTTTTGAGAGCAGTGGTGATGAAATGATTTACCCAAAGTAAAGCGCCTGACTGGGTTAGACCCCACGACCACCACGGCTCTGATCTAGGTAGATCAGCAGTGGTGGTCTGGATAGGTAGGTAGGTACCTATCCAGCTATAAATATAGCACATCGAGTTTTAGAAAAGGTTGCCTTTGTAAATCTTTTATTTTTCACCCTGGCCTAACTACCTGCACGACATTATTTTTAAAATCTTAATTTGTCATAATATTTACGCCCGGATACTGTAGTTCCATTTAAGAGGAACTGCGGTCGGAGAGACTTTTGAAAAATCCTAGGTAAAAAGTCGTAATTCGAGGTTTGGCTCTCGCCTATTTCCTCCTCCAATATTGGACTAATTTAAAAGATATTTCATAAACGGAATAAGAAGGATATATACTGTGTCCCTATGTTTTTCTTTTTTCATTAATAGTTGTCAAATTTGTACATTAGGCCTGGCTCTGTTGACCGCTGTCAACAGAGGCCTAATGTACAAATTTGACAACAAAAAATGCCGATTCAAACCGCTGTTTGAATCGGCATTTTTTGAGGGTTCTAGTGCTTCTAGAAATAATGTATCATCAAAAAGGAAAACAGGGATATACAAGTAGTTAACATTTACTATTTTGTAAAAAATCATTGCTTTACGGTCATTAACCAGAAAGAAAACTGGCGAGAGCGTTTCTATGGAGAAACGCCCACCCGCATTTCCTCTTAATAGTCCAATATTAATTAGTAATAAACAATTTCCGTGCTCGATCTCGAATTAATATTATTATTATTCATAAACAGAGTCCGTAATAGACCGGTTGACCGATTGACCGAATCTTAGCTAAAGAAAGTCCAACTCATTTGTTTTTATAATCGCCGCAGAATAACGACATGGTTGCCTAGATACCGATGGACTGTTAATTGATTCAGGTATTAGTAATTCGATAAATTGATATTATACCTACCGATGTTATCGGCATGTCAGAAGTACTGTGAGAGGGATTAATGGAAGTGTTGTTAACTCTTTACCTGAACTTGATGATTTTAAATTTTCTCTTTAATGTGCATGTAGGTATACACTGTACATCACAACACCACAGGTGACTGTTCCTAAGTTATCCTAGGCTATAACATTTTAGTTTCTCCTAATTAGGTTTGGTTATACAAACTGTTTCTTTTATTTTTGTAATTGGTTTTAAGCCGTCTTAATTAAAGAAACAAAGAAATAAATATAAAATCAAAATTTAAAATTATGATCTAATCTAATCTAACTAGCCTGTATTGTCCCACCTGCAGGGCAAAGGTCTCCCTCTCCCTTTTCTATACAATCCCGTCTTAAAAAATATGATGATTATATCAATTTTAGGCTCACTAACTAAATAATTACAGACAGTGATAAAGACTGAAAATACGATAAGCGCGAAGTAGTCATCATCATTCTCCTGTCCTTATGCTATCTTTTGTTAGCTAGTACCTGCAACCACTTGACTGTTGTCATACACAGGGTGGCAGGGACATCACCGCAAGGAAGGGGCCTGTCAGGGCCGAAGCTTGCCGGGGGTGCGGGATTGTCCGAAAGACTTACCGCTATCCCGGAACATAAAGGGCTAAGGAAGGAACACGGGTGGGTTTTAGTCAGTAAGATTCTGACACTTCCTTCCGCTCCACCCAGAGCGGGAAGGGTCATTTGATGATTTCCCATCCAAAATAAAAAATAAAAAAGGGATATCGCCGCGCAACCGGTTACCATGGATTCAGTACACGATTCTGAATCCCACAGCGTTGATATTTTTCGTCGCTTATTAAAAAAAAACCTACCACCCAGTATGTGATGACTTTTCTGCCGTATGAGCGGAAAAAACATGTCTATCACAGCCAAAGTTATTTGTTTGATGTACCAAAAGTGTGGGCACAACGTTAAACTTTAGCTTAAGAAAGTAATTAAATAAAGCAATTAATGAAAACTTTAAACCTACCTTTATACGTCTTAAAGTTTAACTTATTCTGCTAATGGCAGACTCCTTTGGAAATTCATTACCATCTGATACCTAATCGATTTCTCTTGAGAGTATTCTTAGTGGCTCAAAGGGTAAAATAAATAAAACACTTGCTTTTAAAAAGACGCAAATGAACGCTTTTATTTTATACTACAGGATAGCACTTTATGTGAATCTGTTTCAGAAACCTGTCAACACCAATTACGTGACGTGTCTAAAAGTAGGCAATTGAATTTAGCCCATATTTCGAAGCCGAAAGCGAGTTTTCGTAATAGTTTAGCCGTACGAGCGCGGACTCTACCGACGTATGCTAATAAGGAGCCAACCAAATGAAACAAGAACAAGATTGTCAGGTTTATAAAAATAACAGGCGAATCCACTTTCATTTTTATACCAAGTTCCGGCGCCACGCCATTGTTGTTGGACCACTACAATGGGAACGCATTCTATTTTATTTCTCAAATGCGATTTTGGAGAAAGCATTACATAAGAGTCAAGCCGCAACTTCCCCGCTTGTCTTTATAACACGTCTGTTCTCGAACTTCTCATAAACTTTTATGTGTTCTTTACATAATACTTATTATAATAATACATTGTTAAGCTCAATGTATTTTCACAGATCCCTCGTTATTATTCATCAACTAACTAACAAAAAGCCAAAGTAAATAAAAAAATTATTTGGTAGCTAATTCCAAAAGTTTCGCTTTCCGTTGTTTATAAGTTATTTTATTTAAAGTTGGGTATGATTTTGTTGTTGATTACTGTCGGAATTAATGATCTGTTTTGTTTGAGTGTTTTATTTCTATTACTTTGCATTAATAAATTGCCAGTTTTCATGTATTGTAACGTTGATCCGAAATGAAAATATATAAAAAAAAAAAGCAAAACAGGTAAATTTTTCAGGAGCATTAGAGTGGTCACTTGAAACATTTTCATTTCGATTTGTAAAACTAGTTGGAAAATATGTAAGTATTTAGGGTAAAATCTCATCAAATAACATAATAAAACGCCTGATTTCCTCGAAAGGTAAGACAGAAGTGTGCCTACATAAATTCATCACTAAGCTTTATTTACAGTCATAAAGCGTTATAATTATAACACTGTAAAGTGTTAAATCCATTCAGATATTATAAATCTGCAAATCCCGTCAGGCATTTTGAATGTAAAGCATCATTTATCATAGGAATATAACACAATAAAGTTCAAAATGCCATTATACAGCTACCTCCGAGAGAAATCGTAAATTGATGTGAAAAACTTGATGAAATTACATGATCGTCATGATATAACTCTTTTATTGTATCTAACATTTTATCACATTTTGTTTTACGAGTAAGTAGAGCTGCCTTCAATAGATATCGATACAAAAATGCATTCGAATCGAGATTATCGAGATCGTACTCGCTCGATATCGATTTTAAGGTCGTAACAGTGCTTTAGTTCTATCAGGGTACTGGTGCATCGGGCAGCACAATAACCAGCGAGATCCTTTTGTTGACGCTCTCAATTGCGGCTTAGAGGATTGATATCAGAACGTCAACCATTCTCGTAGGTAAGCTACGGTTATCTTAAGGAGTTTTCAAACGAGAGACTTTTTGTAGAGTTATCTTCTGCCGACTTTGTTGGAGGATTTGGAGGATGAGGTATACCAGGCTTCTTGTCTATGTTACACCTATACAAGTCAAGGTGCGTCAGTTTTAACTTTGTGCTTGATAAGACGGCGGTATTTTGCTGATTTTATTCATAAAACAATTTTTGGTAGCATTTCATAATATCTGACAAAAATCGGCCACCAATTAATAGTTGGTAGGCGCGCTGATTAATCCGAAATCAACGCGAGAATTAATAGATTAAAGCGGCAGAAGAGAAAATTTACAAAGTGAGAGTTTGTGAAAAATTTACGAGGATTAAGTTACCGGTTTGTGGGCGCTTCTGCAGTCGCCCGCTTATGAGGATGGATTACGATGTGAACGTCCGCGGCTCCTGATAAATTACTTCATAATGCGCTTGCGTACATCCCATCGACGAACGTAAAATGAAAATTAATTTATCGGAAACCGTTATTGCAAAATTATTTCTTCATTAACATTAAATTTAAGTAATATTTAGCAGCACATTCACATTTATTTACAACTAATCGCTACCCGCGACTTCGTTCACGTGACATTAATACCTTTTGACTTTATTTCTTTTTATAAAATAAGTATGTTACTCCTTATAACATCAGCTATCTGCCAGTGAAAGCCCCGTCAAAATCGGTCCAGGAGTTTCGGAGATTAGCCGGATCAAACAGACACATAGACAGACAGACAGACAAAATTTAAAAAAAAATCTTTTAATATAAGTACCAAATATTCTTTAATATGTATTATCTAAAAACCTGTTATTTTGAAATTACAAACATATACTACAATTTTATTTATTTATAAAAAAGATGAAATGCGCAATATAACTATAGTTACCAAAGTTACGTCATCACCCGCCATTATAATTATGATTGTTAGATCTAAGATCTTTATCGACTCTGACGGATATTCATAGCGACGACGACTCGAAGTGTTTGTGGATTAGTGTCTCCTCCAATTATAAGAGAGAGAAACTTCAAAGCCATGCGGCTATGGGGCAAGACGCCGTGGGCAATCAAGTTTGCTTTCCGTCAAATGACCTTCAGAGAAAGCGTAACATTTGACCGATCTATACTTTAAAACGATTATTTAGATGAAACCAGTTATAACAGATTTCTATTCGGTAATAAGATTCCGATCAGTATAAAATTGCGCGTAATTTATCACCTTTTTGTCTCCAAGTAAATTAAATGGACTCGTTGGTCTAGTGGTCGCAAGCGCTACTGCTGACCTTGAGGTCCTGGGTTCGACTCCCAGTTCAGCCAACGTGTTATTGGGTTTTTATATCTGATTTTTTTTAGTATAGCAGCCCGTAGTTTGGATTTGTGCCCGGTTGATGGCAATAGGCTCGCCTCTTATTACATGGGAATTAGACATAACTGGCGAAATGTAGGTGTACCTTCGCCCAACCCTTCCGGGAAACAAGGCATGATGTTATGTCATGTTATGTAAATTAAATGACATCTACCACAATCTATGAAATGCTCTACATGCATATAAGAGAACATCTCAGCTTCTTGCTTTAGACTAGAGAGTGTAAACTTATTAGTATAGAGGTATGAGGAACAGGGTGTAAAGTTCACTCATCCTCCATAGAAAACCAGACGGGCGTTTTGTCTGGCGGGTAACTGCTCGCTGATGCTGCTGATGATTCATGTCGGGCCGTTGCATATTATGCTAGTTGCGCGATAAACTCTGCTTGCGAGATGCAGGATTTTGCGTGACGTCAGGACGCGTAGTTCGCATGTGGCGTTGTAGATACCGCTACATTAGTAAACACATATATTAGGTACAGTCAACAAAAGAAATAAGTATGCAGGATCGTCGGATATAGTCGAAGTTTAGTAAGAAACCGATGGATGTTCTCCAATAAAATTTAATTTAATTTTAATAGAAAACAAGCAGCTCATTTATCAAATTGAATTAAAGTCGACAACATCCATCGGTTTCTTACTAAACTTCAATTATATCCGACGATCATGCATACTTAACTCTTTTGTTGACTGTACATAATTGAGATATAATAAAACTTTCCTGATCACTTTTAGAGTTGCGGATGTCCTGCGGTAGACACTTCGCGCAAGCAAAGAATCTCATATTATTATGTAATACTGTATCTTCTAAAGCTAACAAGACAATAATTTCCTTTAATAAGCCAGCTGCAGACACTTTCAATAGTCATCCACTGATGGAGAACGCCTATCTGAATATTGGATAGGATCGGATGTTGATGTGAACAAAAGAACTGATATGACAAAGCGAGAATACGTCTTTCATTTACTTAGTTCTTATGTATAATGATTATACATATAGTCTGTTCCAAAAGTATATGATGAAAGTGTAAACATGACCTGTTCAGGTTAAATTCTTATGCAATCACTCACTAAAAAGAATTAGTTCCTAACACTTTCATCTGTATTTAGTAGGTTTCAACTTTATGTCTCACCACTTGTTCCAACAAAAATATTATTGTTTGAATAAAATTCAAGTTATAAGATTAACCTTAATTGTCAAATGAAAAAAACATCTTTAAGGCGATTTCAAATCCGAATTTCGGGTTGAAGTATTCGAATAATAAAATCAAAGCACTCGAATTGTACGTGGCATTGCAAATTGGAATCCACAGGATCGTTTTCTGATCCGTTTGTTTACATTTCCATCAAATTCTTTTGGAACAGACTACAATGACAAAAAAATAGTAATTATACAGCAGTTTTTTCTTTGCTGGAACATTACGGAAAGAAGTACGTACTGAACAGGTACTTAATCCAATATGCTACGACCTCATTTTGGCTGAAAGTCACGTAACGATATAAGTAATTTCTTTTATAATGATTATATGTACAGCAATGTAGGACAAACATCTTAATCCTCGCCTAATTAGTTTCATAATATAATCAGATAAATGCAAGACTAAACGGAAGACGTTTGTAAAGTGTCAACGATAAACGAAAGTCATGATTATTAGTGTACAATAATAGTATGTGATGTAACGGTATCCGTGTATTTTGTTTACAGCTACATTTTTGCTACGGATATGCTTGGGAAAACTTTTCATTTACTTACATGTCGATAAAAGTTGAAATTTATACATGGAAAAGACCAATTTTTCCCTTAATATACCTATAGAGTATAAAAACTAACAGTTATTTTTATATATAGGTAGACATTTACAGTCTGTCTCCGTCTTTTGTTTCAAGTCTGCCCTAAAATCGTAGCCCTTTCGCAACAAGAAAGCTTCTCTTAAACTACTCAGCAGTTTCAGCCATCATTGGGACAGATAGACGGACATATTGGGGGCTTTATATGTGTATGATCAAAGCGGTCGTAGTGGGAGGCGCCGGCGCCGCCGCGGCCTTGGAGAAAGTGTATGAGTGCGGTTTCACCTCGGATCTCGGGTCTCAGCTACCGGGCCCAGCTGATCTCCCTCCTATATTCACGTAACGGACGATATCTCCTTCGAAGTTCAATGATTTGTTGTGTTTTGATGACGTTGAAGTACATTATGATGAGGCTTCGATGACATATTACATGAAAAGGAAAAGAAAATAATAAAATATACGTTTCCAATATACAGGGTTACCGGTAACTTGACCACTTCCTTGCAGGAGGTGATAGGGGAGCTAAAATGTGACAAATTTAACCCCCCATATGTATGGCCGGAAACTGATACTTTTAGAGTTATTTAAAACAAAAATTATGCAACGCCTCGTACAAATAATTACAAAAACTTCTTCTTCTTGAAATTGTTTGATATTCTTAGAAATTTTACTTATGTATCAGCTTTGTTAGAATGTTAACTATACTTAAATAAAAATAAACCCAATCAACATGATTTGTTTTTTTTTTTAATTATAAGTTTAGTGTGAAAATTTGGAGTAATTTAAAATGTTAAATAACTCTAAAAGTAACAGTTTCCGGCCATACATATGGGGGGTTAAATTTGTCACATTTTAGCTCCCCTATCACCTCCTGCAAGGAAGTGGTCGAGTTTCCAGTAACCCTGTATACATAGATAGGTACGATATATTTGTAAGTGTGTACAATTGGTAGGTAATTATTTTTACTTCCATAGAGACCAAAGCTGTTTCCCCAAAAGCTTTCCGCGTGGATACTGGACAGTAGCAGTACCTACCAATTTTCTGTCTCATTGTAAAATGGGAAGCCATTAATTTATTACATAAAGAGGTTCACTATAATTAGTATTGTTGTCGACCGTAGTATTGTGACGACCAAGTTTCTATTAGGATGGTACATTTTCAGAATTATTAAGTTACTCGACTTTTTCCAGCTGGAATATTAAAATTTCATAAAGTTTCTCCGCTGTCTAGGGCTTACTCTTACATAAGAGCTTTGCTGCATATTATTAAGCTTGGTCCTGGTAAATCTCTATTCTTCTGGAGAGTTAGTACGAAGGGATTAAAGAAACCGACGTAGGCAGTGAATTATTTATGCAAATGTCCGATTCTCCGCAACAGCCGAATGTTTTCTTATGGAAAATTGAGTGCGTGTATTCAGTGAATGACAGCTTTGTTGGAAGTTCTGAAAAGGAATTTATTGTTGTAAAACGAAGAAATTAGTTGAAAAGAATTTTGTAGCGAATTCTATCTTGAAGGACAATATAACAAGGACTATATAACAATAAAAATGTAGGCAGGGTAAAAGTTTTTGGAAGAAATGTAAAAGTACAATGATAAGGGGCCGGCTATATCAACATGAGTGGTGTAAGTGGAGCGAACAGAAAGTTACGTAAGGGAAGGGGCAGCGGAGCGGACACAACTCCAAACATAATTTTCACAGATTCAAAGATAATGTACACATGTTATACATACGATCATACATACGTAATGTGTAAGAGGAATTAGCGAACAT
This sequence comes from Amphipoea lucens, assembly GCA_947508005.1. NCBI lineage: Eukaryota > Metazoa > Arthropoda > Insecta > Lepidoptera > Noctuidae > Amphipoea > Amphipoea lucens. The sequence goes on from OX382358.1 coordinate 12,683,094, forward strand.
ACATCATTATGAACGTGTTGTATTGTATTATGTATGAGCAGCTAAGTAGGAAGTTTTAATAACTTCCTCAATTTGGATTAGTATATTCTCAAGTGTAATTTTAATTGAAGCTAATTTTTCAGAGTTTCAATCAAAGCCAACAAATCACTAAAGAATTCATGCCTATTCATGCATGTTATAGCATTTTCATGTAGCAATTTGTTTGTATTACTGTTGTCATATCAGTTCTAACATTGACGCGCAACCTGTTCCATGGATTCAGTACCTACATGATTCCAGGCCTCCTGGAGTAGAGAGTAATTTCTCGCCGGTTATAAAAAAAAAATGCTATAGAAAAGTGAAATAGTGGTCAAAATATATGGAACATTTTGACCACTATTCCACTTTTCTATGAAACAGTTACTTTCCCTGCCACCCTATATAGTTTAAAACTCATAGTAGAACATATTATAACTCTGGCTGTGAAACAATTCATGAATATAGAGACAATCTATTTGGAATATTAAGAAATTAATGAATCAATGATAAACAAATTATGCCCAGCAATGTCATGCTCCTGCGCTGGTTGTCTTTATACAGATACATAATGATTCATGTTCAGGTAGTTGAAAGAGAGAAAGATGTATGTATTCACGTGTTTCCAACAAACGAAGCGGCAGCCCTATTGCGCGTCAAATGCAAGCGTTTACCATCCAAAACTACGGCTGAGTTATTGCGGTCAAGTAAAATGACAACATTGCTTTGTGTTCCGTAATTTCTGGCACATGTAACTAAGTAGTTGTTGTTCGTTGTTTTTTAGACTTTATTCTTGATCTATCATCATTACGTATGGTCTGAACATTCTGTTGGGAATGAAAGCTTATCAGCCTCTTCTGTGGTAATATATTATCCGATGTAGGTATGTTCTTTGTACTGGTTTAGATTGACCTTCCTAGCAGTAACTTTGAATATTTTTCACTTACTTTTAGGATTTTTGCATTTAGCTTAGCATAGATTAAGACTTCATGTTCTTCGTACCTTTCAGGAATTTTAAGGGATTTCCTAACTTTGTTGTTATTAACGTAATCAGCATGGAATAATAACAATGTTTTGTTAACAGGTGTCGGCGGCGGCGGGTGGCGGGTGACGGCGCTGGCGCGGCAGCGGAGCGCGGTCACGAGATGAGCGTGGTCGGCGCGCCGCCGCCGCCTTCCGCCGCCGAGGCGCTGTCCGCGCTGCTGTGGCAGCCCTACGAGTGTCGCTCGCCGCCCCTCGCGCGCTCGCGCACCGACAGCGCGCTGCACCGCGCGGGGGGCGCCGACCAGTCGCCAAACGGCGGTCGACATGCGCGCGCGTCAACCCGCGCCTATACCGATATGCGGCTGCCCGTGCCCGCGCCCGGCCTGCGCAAGTCGGACTCGGTCTCGGTGCGCGTCCCGGGCGAGCCGAGCCGACAGAACGTGTCCAGTGTGAACGTGAACGTGAACATAGTGGAGGTGCAGGATGCACCCGTGAATGTGAACAGTGCGGTGCAGACGGAGAGGGAGCGGAGTGTGGCGAGTGCCGAGTGTCAGACGGAGGAGCCAGCGCGGCGGCGGCGCCTGCGACGTGCACGGGCGCCACGGGTGCCGGAGCTGGAGAATGTACCCCCGCCTCCGTACAGCACGTTGCCGCCGCCGCCGCTACCGCACCCGGTGCCGGTGCACCCGCCGGCGCCTATACTGGCCCCGCACCCGGCCGTGCATCCACCCGTGCATCCGCCTGCACATCGCTTCCCCTTCCAGCCAATTCCTCTCAGGTAAATACAATATAGAAACAATAATGGTAAAAGATGTTTCGGCTTCTGTATTTGCACATTTGACCTACTTGAGGACCACCTAAGTGAATATTCAGAGCTAGACACAGCTTTTCTTTCACACGATCTCTCTTGCGTGACACAGAAAATAAAACAAATAACCACAAAGAATATGACTGGCTTGGATATCGTTCAGAACAGATAAATGAGAGAATACCAACATTACCAACAAACTAGTGGAACACACAAATAACTTACGGCTGTCAACAAGGTTATCCTTAGGCATAAGACATCAGTAAACGCCTATTAAAGTTGAAATATCTGGTCAAATTATCTGTTCGACTATAAAATATATATGGTACCTGAATATAGTCCTGCTCTCTTTTGACCTATAATACATATATCCAAATCACAAATGATATTAAGCCCATCCCTACGCTTCATGTTAACCCGTGGCTTCGTGCGTTGAAGTCTTTTGTTAAGTTTCAATTTATTTACGTAACTGATTCATTTTTAGAAATTATTAGTGATTATACAAACTCATATATGATGTGAATGAACATACAATAACAGTACATGCCTATTACATAGACTAAACTGAAATTAAAGTCATTGTTTTAAACCGCTGTTACGTAAAGATCTTAGTAATTGCGTTCACGTCGTAAAGATACTAGCTCGGTAAACATTGCATCGCATACAAAAATTAATGCAGTTTCCATTTCTTGTAACCTAGAGTTTGTAGGATTAAGTCGTAAACAGAAAGTTTTAACGAAAAGTAGAGCGAATCAGCGTCGACGATGGCCTTGCAAATGAAAGCCGAGAATTATTTTCTATTCAACATGTTACAAACGGTATAAATAATGAAGGACATGAAGGTTTTAGTAGGTAATTCATTTAATCTAATCTGATTTATGAGAACAATATACATACGTCCCAATTCATCAAGAGGCTGAGAAGTATAAAATTTATACAAAAACAAACATCATCATCACCATCTTCCTAGTCTTTTCCCAACCATGTTGGGGTCGGCTTCCAGTCTAACCGGATGCAGCTGAATACCAGTATTTTACATGGAGCGACTGCCTATCTGACCTCCACAACCCAGCTACTGGGTAATACTATAACCCTTGGTAAGACTGGTTGTCAGATTTTCGGGCTTCTGACTACCCGTAACGACTGTCAAATATCCATGAATGACAGCCGGGAACAACGGCTTAACGTGCTTTCCGAGGCACGCAGGGGTCTCGGTATGTAAAGATGGTCACCCATCCACAGACCAACCGCGGCAAGCGTAGCTTAACCTGATCGATCGAACTGTGCGGCTGTTTTTTATTTTGCCACGGACCCCACAGAAAACTAACGTACTTTAGAATAATATTAGTACATTGGTCTAAACAATGACAATTTTGAAGAATGAGATAATCCCACACCGAACATAGATATGGTGATGAATATTCAGAGTTCTACTCAATTAGATTAATAACAGAACTGCTAGAAGAAATAACATTATTTGATCTCCTGACCTCTCAATTTTAAGTTATATCAAGCCCTATTATTGACCACCTACTCCTTCCTCTGCAATGATTTATACACATAGGTATATCAACTTGGATTCAACAAATATGATGATGTTACATGAAACTAAATTGGATCAACATGTAGTACTTCCTCACAAATTGGATATACTATTTTACATGTACTTACGATAAACGAATTAATAGAAAAGGTTTCGGACAGATCAAACGTTCTAGGGTGAATTTGTCAGTATAAACTTTTTTAGTAAGTACCTATTAATTCAAATAAAATGAATGTATTTACCTGCATCAGAAAGGTCATTAGGTAAAAGATTTTTAAAACACATTGAAACAACCCGGAAGTAAGATCACTTTCAAATATACAATTAATTATGGGTTTAAGAAGCATGAAGCTTAAATATGTCGGAAAATTTACACCCATTGTTTAGCAACTTCTTAATAGAATCCAGAAAAGCAGACGATTCGGCCTTCAATGCACGTTGTTGATGTGCTCATCAATTAAAATATGACCTAGAAACGAAATCTTTCTGTCGTGTTGGTAAAATTTTGCTGAAGAAATACTCATTTAATACTTACAGCTGAATGATCATTCACATCTTAACAATGGAAACGGGATTAGAATATTCATTTACAGAATATATTCATAATTAAAAGCAATTGATAGCATAATTTCAACAGAATTCAGCACGATTCTTGGGATATATCAATCATATAGTACCTTGGAAATTCACTAAAGGAAAAGTCCTAAGAAATTACTAATGAGGTGATAAAATAAATGTATCATCTCTTACAAGAAACAGAGTCTGTTTTTATGTATAAGCAGTAAGTTTTTACTACACAATGCTTCCTACACGGGAGTCAAGAGCTCCTGAATGATCAAATGGACATCCCTTTATAAAGTGCCTGTTTGCTGCACCTTCTTCTTTACTCTCTACCAATATCTCCACTGCCATCATTTCGTTTCGATCTACCAAATATGACGAAACAAATATTTTATTATGTATAAATGTGCACATTGTATATGTATTCGTTACACATCAGGCGTGCGCAGTTGTTTTTTGTAATTGAAATTGTTTCGGTCATGCAACGCCAAACGTTCAACTGCTCAGTAATGGACGCTAACTAGGGTGGCCTCGTTATGTAAGCGGATTGTTTACACATATCAGACAAGGTCGAGCTACAGTTTTAAGGATTCAGTGTTGGCACAATAATTGATTGTCTGGAATGTTTTCTTTCAATACAAATCTACTGGCATTTTAACTTTAACAGTATGTTGGTAAAAGGTTCGATTTCACTATATATGACGTGACAATCTATGAAATCAGAAGTGTTACCGAAACAAACCCGGTGTTAGGTTTGCTTGATCTATAATCGAAGAAAACAGAGTTGCTTCTCGACGAGAAATCTTAGAAGCATTAGAGATTGGTTTAATGAGTTACTGCTGTTCGAGAGATATTGAAATATTTATTAAAACGTGACTTAACACGTGGGCTCAAGGCTTTAGATAAAGCAGCTGTCGTGATATTTGGAAACTGCATATTTTAAACGGCTCTTATTGAAATGAATGACGCAGTCAAAATATTAAAAAAAAGGGATAAAAAAGCAGCTTAGCTAAAGCGTACAAGGACATCACATCCAAAACCAAATGGTCAGTTTAAACAAAGAAATCCTCGAAGATTAACACAAACGAAGATAAAGATAACAAACAACTAAAATAATCTTAAGATATTTAAGGAAATTGAGCAAAGGAAGCATAACATTCATTAGCATTAGGAAGTTCAACTAAAAAAGTAGTTAGACCTGCTTATTGAGTTAGAAACACTAGTACTAGTACTCATTGTGGCAACAGAAACAGGTTTGAGGCACATGGTGGAAAGTGGCGGCATCGAGGCTGTAGCTAACACAAGTCAGATCGTGTTCAATACAACCTAGCTAGGTTTTAGTGCACCGTGCACTCGCCTTGATCGTATAATATTTATCTAGTTTAGTCATTTTGAACTGTCGAACCCTTTTCAAGTACAATTACATTGATTTTAATTGAATTGATTAAGTCATAATACGTGCAATACATTTGGCAAATGTTTTGAAATCAAACAGTTGGATGAACCAATAAACGATAATTTAATTAAAGAAGGACTACGAAACGACAATATGTACATAATTTTGTTACTTCTTCGCCTTGAAGAAGTTGGTACTAAATACAATATTCTAGTTAATAGTGTGATATTTAGTCACATACATTTTTAAAGCTATATAATTTATTTTTTCATCATGGTTCTTGTAATAAAAGACAAGATATAGATTTAGAAGTAGTCATACCTCTGACAATGTCCTCACATCATTACCTACTTTCATAATAAGTAAACATTCGAATACAGTCCTTACATCAGAAAATAATTTCGCTAAAGATTTTTTGTCGGTAGCCACAAACATCAATAAAACAGCGCTTAATAGAAACATCTATTACGTAAATGGCAACAAGTAACATTAATAAAAGCACTAAAATGCTCGTTACAATCGATTAGAGAACGTTCACCGATAAACTAATACATCGATATTGATTGCTTCCAATCGAGATGTTGATTGCATACATTGCGCCCCAGTTGCGAGATAGCGATGTGAGTGGTACGAATAACCGCTTAATTGTATCAATGTATTGGGAACTTGAATATTTATTCGACAACGATAAGGAGCTTAATGCCTTTAAAAAAATGTTCGTACGGGTTCACGTTCTTGAGAGCTGTTTTAGAATCACCTTTTGCCCGTCTGCCAATATATTTGGGGTCGATGCAGCATGTCTTCTTTGATATTATGTCTGTCAGCTGTCATCTTAGAGCGTATTCGCCCCCTTTCTGTTAATATCATCTTTCACAAAATCCATTTATCGTTTTTAAACTACTTAGCTGATATTAAAGTATCTTAAATAACATCGATTTACGTATTTCTATTTGAAATTGATTTATACAATGTTATTGGAATTTCAAATGAGTAAATAACAGTAAAGGTCGGACTCAGGACTCAGACGGTTATATTTATATCTTATTTAGATTTCTGGACTGTTACTGAAGTCTGTTTAGACTATAGATTCTCATGGGAATTTTGAATTGAAGTTTCATATTTGTAAACAATTGGATATAAATCGAGTGCCGTCGTTTAAAGGAAATCCTATTTCGAGAGAACTATTTTATGTCGGCGATATTAATGTGGGTTGTCAACAATCGAATATAAATGAGTTGTAATGTCTCAGTTCGTGGTGTGTGTGTGTGTCCCACATCGCAACAAGGTCCGTGTAGGTCGCCTGCGCGCACGCCGATGTGGGCCGATGCATCTCAGCACTACACTACTGCGATATATTTATATCTCTACTTACGGTATTTATCATTGTTCTCTGTCAATCGGTTAATTATTCGACCGGTTCTTTAAATATAAATGCAACGACTTCTGTTAACGACTCGTCTAACTGTACTTGTTAATTAGCTGTATCGTTTACGCTAGTTTTTGTTTGACATGTGGACAAGTTGCAATATTGATTAAATCCCTTATAACATTGTGTGTGTATCTACGGCATGTTTCCAATTATTTTTTGTTCCAATTACACACAGATAGATTAACCATCAATCAGAATGACATCCACTGTTTTATGCAGTTTTTTATTGAATACGTTATAGGAAACGGTTCCAAGTCGTAGTCACCGTTGTCAAGTCAGTTAACATCTGGTGATAATGAGCTATTGTAATAACAGGAAAAAGAAGAAACTGACAACAAAGTGCTTCACATTAACACGACCAACAACAGACGACCATTTCTATACCGTCTGAATGTTTTGGATTTTCTTCTAAATTATGTCAAGCTAGCAAACAAAAATAAACAAGGCAGTAAATAAAGCAATTAAATAAAGCACTGTGTTTATTTAAGCTTGTATGAATTTATATTGTCTCTTAGTTTAGGAGGGATGTGCTATTTACTCAGCTACCACATAAACGAAAGTCTAATATGTCTTTATCAGGTCTTTATACATTACATTGCCAGGTTGTGGATTTTAGGTGTTAGCGTTCTTAATGGAAGCGTTTTATTTTGAAACGTGGGACATATAAATGCTTATTTTCACATTTTATCGCCTCCAGTATTTCTTGTGTTGCAAGCAAAATTTACTTGTGTTCGAGTAGTAAACAGTTCTGTCCTCCAAGCGTGGTTTGTCGGTCAATATCGTTGGCCATTGCGAAACCACCGCGCGTACGCAGTTGCGCGAATTGTGCTTCTTCGCCACATCCGTGAATAATGCGTATTTTATATTTTATTAACACATTTAAATTACCCAACACCATACAACTACGGTAGTTAAGATTATGACGGACGAGTTATATAATTTTCCATAAATCTGCTGTTCTATATTCAGCCATAGAAAGTTCCATGGTAACTTTGCCAAAACTGATTAATTATTTTGAATAAAGAATTCCTTCGCACTATTTCTAGCGACTCGACACTCCACGTGGCTCCTATTCCAAGATTCCACACTTCCTTGAATGTTGAGCTTACAAATAAATACTTGCACCTCGAGCGATGTTGGCGCTCTGCCAACATCCTAATGGCTCGGGCCTCGCGCCAAAGCCGCCAGAAAATCATCGGTATTGGAAACTAAACTTGCGACTCGAAGTGGATTTACTTAATGTTCATGTCGTTCGTCTAACAATAACGTTTACAAGGTTAGCGCTCTTTTTGTTGTGAGAGTGTAAAGGCTTTCTGTTCGTTTTTCAATTCGTAATTCAATTTCTTTGATTGTATCACAATAGCCAGTGTGTTTGCGCGGGTGTGTTTGTGGCTCGAGTGAGCTCAAGATTGTTCGCTCGGCTCGTGACTGAGGCGAGCCGAACGGCCAATTACGAGTCGACTTCGGACGCTGCTCGGCCCAGAGGCAATCCAATTTCCGAGTGCATTGTCCGTCTGTCTACAGAAATCTTATGCCATCTTTAATGTTTATTTGTAAGCCTCTGTAATATTGAAATAAGGACATCATTTCCTTCTAGTTCTCAGGGCAGTTAAAATGGAAAATAACTACTAGGTATCTATAGAAGTTCCGCTATTGCATAATTTGCATACACCTATAAAATTCAAGCATCCTCCCTCATCAGTTGGTTAGCCAGCTAAGGTCCGAGATATCTCTCAGAACAATAAAATTGTAATAATAGTTTACTTAACAAACGGACCTTGACTAAAACGGTAATTAAAGTGAATATAATTGCTCAGTTAACTTCATATTGAGGATGCGATATGTTTTCCTACAAGATTATTAAAATTTATGAAGGACTTATTTTATAATATGCTATTTTACACGGTGTAGTAGTCACTGTGGCTAGTTTGTGGAGCAATCTTGCGAAATCATTATACGTGTGTATTGTATTGAACGAGGCATAGATCATAACGCAATTCAGGTCTAGTTTCATTTATGAAATAGATTATAAAAGTGATAGTAAATGTGTTTAGAATACGCTTGTTTATACTGATGAAACAATGGTTACTAATATTTCAGATAGTAGCGTTATTAATATGAATGAATTGTATGTATGTATGAATGTAAATTTATTGTATTAATTACAATTGTAAGTTTAGACGATGTTTTAGAACTCAATTGAAGCAAATAGTATGAAGGTAAGTAGTTAGCGACATAGCCATTTAACTAAAGACAGCACTAATAGAAGTAGGTGACAGTGTATGTTAGCATTAATTTAAAATTAACCAGGATGCATTGCAAATACATAACTCTGGTCTATTAAGGCAGTGTCTAGGTGTACGTTTCTATCCTTTGATACAATAGAAGATTTTAAAACTAAACATTACCTACATTGTAATCTTGGAAAAAACCAATGGACAGTTATGAATGATGATAAAATATCTATGAATGATGATAAAACAATTCAGATCCTAGATAATTTAGCCATCATGATCCAACCCTTACTACATTCGATCAATTGATCGAAGCTTACTACAGTTAAATTGCAAACATCGACCGGTCCTTGGCTCAAATAGAACTACCTAACAATCGTTATATCTGTTAGATAGATCATGAGCCTACAAATCAGAGCTGCAACATTCGAAGAGTTTCTGCCGGTGCCAGTACTGGCGCAAGTCGACACGGCTCGGTGAAAGTGCTCGGTGTCGAATGTCTTACTATCCAAGGCGAGTAAGTTAACGCTTTGTCAACTGTAATTGAATTTACAGATGGAATTCGACGTCAAGCGAAGTGAATGTTCTCTGTACCTACCCTGATACCTACAGCTGAATTTATGTTTACTTCATTAAAATGTTCAGTGAACTTGGTGCGCGCATTCTTGTGTTCAAGTGCTTGATAAACAGGTTGTTTTCGTTCTATTGTCTCCTATAAGGGTTAAATTAGGTTTATATCAGAAGGATGGTCATCGGCTTATATGCCTAGTGGCTTTGATAAAAAAAAAATGCTATGTGGTGGTTACTTACGACAATTTTACATAATGTTAAATATTTTTGTCTACGTAACATCGCACATTTTCAATTCATTATCTAACTCATGATTTGGAAAGTTACATGAATATGGTTAGAGATGGTTTACGATTTGTTTCATAGTAAAATAATTGCTTCAGAAACTCATTTGTGGCAGTGCACGAACTCTTGCAATATGTACATTGCGAGCAGAGTAGAGTCTGAATACTGGAACAGTTTAACGTGATGCCACGAGCAACGTAGTTACTAAGATTTTAATGAAGCATACGACTATATATTGGCTGTTCTTTAATACATATATGGATGGGCCCTTAATATGCCTTTTGGTTTATGATGAGTGGCGATGAAACATTTTAGCCGATGTCAAAAAAAGAAGGCGGTTATGCAATCGACGAGTTATTCCTGTATTTTTTTTATATTTATTTTGCGTGTATGTACGGACGCCAGCACACAATGCTACCCAAAACTGTCCAATTTTTCCCAATCAACCTTGAACCTTATGCTGTAGCGATGAAGTTGTAAATCTATTGAAGAAATTTGACAGATTGTAGTAGCTTGATGTGCTGGCGTCTGTATACGGATTTCTCCGTCATTACTGAGCTTTACGTGATTCTTTTTTCATTTGGTAGAGGAAACTTACAAGATGGTCACACTTAATATAAATGTTACTAACTTTGCTTGGGTAGTTTATGAGTAAGCTTCAATAATGACAACCACTATGTCTATGATAATGATGTTATAATAACTTCCTCTCACCGTTACAATACATAGCAAATAGTGGTATAAGAATTGTGTAAGGTAGGTACCACAACTAAAAAACAACTAAAATTAAGACACTGTTTTTTTATTACTTTGAAAATAAAATCGATTATACTGTCTAAAGTATGTTTAGAACTTAAATTTATGTGTCTCTGTGTGTGAACAATTTTATTTTAATAATAGGTAGACATAAAGTATAAACATTAATCAATGAGCGACCTTACTAACATTGCCACCCGCATTTATATCCGTTTGCATAATAGCAATGCAAGTTGAGGTTGTTTAATATGTAGATAAAAACATGCATAATACTGTCTATCAAGCAACTAAAAAGCCGACCTTGTTTGCTTATAACGTGATAAAGCATCGTAACATCCTTTATAGCATCAATTCCAGAAAGCTTTTATTACTAATTTGGTAGACACGTCCCATGCGTATCAAGTGTTTATTAGTTTTGCACATTACGGCCATGTTGCTTTAGATCTAAATAGTTTGGAGCACGCACAGGTCTATCAACTCCTGACTAATAGTAGGTACTGTGTCGTTGTACCGATGCACGCGATCCTAACATTTACATGAAAATTGTCATAACACGGAACGTCCAATGCTAATGTTTTGTAATTTAATGATTCGTCGTAATAAACACTTCTTTGTTTTACTATGTGTAAGTACATATTTATGCTTTTTGTTACATTTTTTAGTTTGGTTTTTGTAGGTTTTGTTTGGTCTTGATATTACGTGTTCTGTAAATTTTACTGTAAATAACCGATTATATTGAAGTATTTTACATCAATTTCTTTGTTCCAAAACCATTAAATAACTGACTCAGATTCACATTAAAAAAATAGAGTTGCTCTACTTTTGTGTAACATAATGATGAACAAAGCAATCGTATTGGTTGCGCAAGCGCTGCCCGTTGACTGAATAGAGATAGGTATAGCACGTAACGTAAAGTTTTTGGTGTTATTCAGTCGCACTTAAATAGCGTTGCACAATATCACATTTGAACACTTTCGTCGTTATCTAAGTGTGGTGACGGACAACCATGGGATCGTGACATACATTCTTAACTAACAAATGTTTTAGTGAAACGATTAGTAATATTTACTCATTTTGTAACAAACCAGTACCTACATACAAAGGTGTAACGAACGCTATTTAAAATAGCTGAAACTGTAACGAGTTACAAAAACTGTTTCGACAGTCAATAAATATTGGAGAATATCGGACAACTGGACTATAAGTCAGCTGATTGATATTAAATATTGTTCTATTCGACATCTATTGTTAGAACTGAATATTTCTAAATAAGTTCGAGGACGAGACCACCGGAGTAGTTGCATAACACACTATCACCAGCAAGGGCTTTTATTTTGACAGTTCAATAACATTCATTGCGTTATTTATTTACGTTGTTGAGCAGACAAATTTTTCGAACATATGAAGCAATAGATTAGCAATATCCTTCAAAATGATTCAGATTAATAGTGTGGTACGCAAGGTGCCGGCTAGTTATTCAAATGAAATGGCTATTTTTGTATCACAATTCACAGACCTCATTAGTGATCAATCGGTCAGTGGATTAGGCACTCGGTAGTATTCTGTCTGTCTACAGGTTACGTTGCATGCAGTCTTGTCTGTCATCATTACTCTTTTATCTCTGTTGAAGTAATTGTAGGCTAAAGTCAGAGGCCCCAGTAATGCACTCGTGACGTAAACGAAACGTAGGTAAATTTGACATAACATAACGCCTATTTTCCCCAAAGAGTTAGGCACAGGTGTACCTTTAGTAGGTACACCCACCTCAGTTATATTAAAATCCCATGTAATAGGGTCGAGCCTATTGCCATCAACCGAGCACATATTTATTTATTAAAATTTTATGCACAAGTAAAAAAAAATACTGTACAAAGGCGGACTTAATGCCTGAGGCATTTACACACATATCCAGGCTCCTGGCTGCTACTGACAAATTCCTGAAGGAAAAACCCAATAACCTTTACCCGTCCTGAGTATCGAACCCAAGGCCTCATGCTCAGCAGTAGCGCTTGCGACCACTAGACGAACGAGGCAGTCAGACTCAGTAGTAATAGAGGTAACTTTATTTTCATTTTTGAAATCGTTTTCATTTACGTTACGTACTCCGCGCGTTTGTGTTAGGCCCACAGAACATCAGCCCACGACTAATGAAAATGTAATGTAAAAGTGACAAACATTCTTGTGGCGTATGCGCAATGTCTTTCACTGTCATTTGCTGCAGCCATTATCTAAATTATCATTCGTTCGCAATGACGATCAGACGCCATCGCAGATTCTATGTACCACGTTATAATGATTGTGACCTCTGACTTTTAGGTCTTTAATGAGGTTAGAAGCCTTCTTTCTCTTAATTGATTGATCGCTGTTTTTATTTTCGTGTACTAACACCTTTGTGATGGATGAGTCGGATTTGATTTTATAAGAATATTTTTATACTTCTCCCTATTATCATAGAGTAGGTTCGGATAAAGTCAGATGTTGCTAAGTGAAGTGAAATGGAGGAGGGTAATTTTATAGCACGTGTAGAGATCTCGTTTTTTTTTAAGTAGTAGGTAGGTACCCACTTGATTTTTAGTAATCTTTAAGCAACTCGTAGTATTTTAGAGTTGAGCCTGAGGTTATGAAACTTTTCATGCCTAGTAAGCAAGGTAATATTGTACCGTGCCTTAAATGTTTTGTAGCCATAGTGATTCACTAGAAAGTATGTTTGTTTTAAATTGTTGATAGGTAGTTGTCTTTCCTAATTTGGTAGTGGGTAATAAACGAAGGCTTGAGTCACTCAGTAAATGTTGCCACATCTAGCGATAGTGATTTATTTTTAACGAAAGAGTTTTGTTTATGTATGCCATGTTGTAAAAGTAAAAAAATCATTGCTTTCCTACGATATAGAATGTGCATGTGCATGTTCAATAAAGGAAATATTGAGAGTTTAGAGGATGGAGCCTTTAGGTACGTATTTACGGAGTATTTACGAATGACTCCTTTTTATACATTAAGGGAGAAGGACCAGGATAACCCGCAAAATACAAATTTTATTAAGTTTTCTGGAATGTGCAGGTCAGGTATGTTGATCAAAATATGATTGACTATTTCATGATATATCAATCAATAGGGTCATATGAACTTAGAGGGTTGTATTGATAATTTTAATTCTGTAATACATGCTTGTTACGATCGCAAATCGTATTTTGTTCAACATATAACGTGACACTGAACTGCCAATTGTAAAAAACGGAAGAACATTTTAATTTCGCGGGCTACCCTGGAGCTTCTCTCAGTAACGATTATCGTCAATCGCAAGTTAAAAAAATAAATAAACATCCGAATTGAGACCATCCTCCTTTTTTGAAGTCGGTTAATAATTAAGATTGCTATATTGCACGTAACATAAGTACTTACCTACCATTTTGCCCGTAGCAACACCCCTGTGCTCGTACCCAACTATTTTCCAATCATAAAACAAGATAACTAAGTACTATGATGTCAGTTTAAATTATATTTTGTAATATAACTTTCTAGGTTCAATTTTAGTTTGAAATACCACTTCTTTGATTAGTTCAGTCAAACAGTGCGACAATGACACGGATCCTGTCTGGCTGACATTTGGTAACGACCTCGGTGCGACTGACCCACACGCTTGCACTTTACATTCTAACTCTAATCTTCATAACTCTTATGCACCACATAATAAAGCCCAAAATCATATGACACGCGACTAGTGGTAGACCGCACCTTGTACCAAAGACCACTTATCGTGTGCAATTTGTTTCTATGACGAAATCTGCAGGTACTTACCTGGTTTTCTTGATAGTAATGAACGGTAATGTAATGATGTATGTTATTACTATGTTATAAGCTGGTTTTCAAACAATTTGGTGGTTAATTTTCTTTTTGATAGAACAATAATAGTGGATAATTTGAAATTACAAAGCGTAAAAATATTGTTCTCTTTAATTCCAAACATCTGCGACTGCGGTGTTCGGTACCCATATAATTATTTATTTACTAGCTGCGTCCCGCGGTTTCACCCACATAAGTTTAGATCCCGTTGGAATATTGGGATAAAAAGTAGCCTATGTGTTCATCCAAGGTGTTAGCTATCTCCATACCAAATTTTATCAAAATTGGTCCAGCCGTTTGAACGTGAAGAAGTAACAAACATGTAAACACACACACAAACTTTCGCTTGTTATAATATTAGTTGTACATAATAATATTTGATGACGTAAATATAGAGCTACGCCTAGTCGCCTACAACCGTGGAATGAATACGCTCCGCATTTTAATCAATTTATTAGGTATACGCTTGTGAATAGTAAAAATTGTTTATTCTGAACAGGCATCTTCTGGGCACGCTCGTTCCATCATAGACCTCATCCATCGCTTTCTATCAGGCGTGATCGAGATCAAGAGCACGCCCATTTAGCAATAAAAAAAAAAATCTCTTTCACCATTCAGTTATCCAAACGAACATTCATATTTGTTAACTTAAAAAAAAATATAAACGAAATAAACACAGACTGAAAAACAGTTCAAAGCTTGAATAAAATGAAAAGAATATCTATGTAAACTCCGCTATGAAGCAACGCAAATAAATCGTAAACGGAAAAATAGCGGAGAGCCGAGAGCTTCATAAAGCAAGACGTATCAAAAGACATTATTCAGTATCGAATCACATCGATTCGAGAATCGAAACGTTTTAAAAACGGAATAAAACATGGCAGACTGTCCGGACTTGTAGTGTTGTGACTTTGTTACCGTTATGATGTTGAAGGTATATTTAAGAGTAGACTTTTTGATGAGAAAACTTCTTTAGGCGCACTTTGCAATCTTTCTGAACAGTTTACGAAACTGGGAGTTTACTCTCCAAGTCTGTCAACGAAGACACGGACCCGTTCGAAAGTAGTCGATTAGCCAAACTAACGTCAAATTCGGGAGTACAATTGCTGCACTGTCACGCTCGAGTCGGTAGCTGAATCGGATATACTCGGCTCCAGTGTCTTAGTGACGCTGAATCGCATATATTCAACGCTAAATCGCGTATATTTGGCTCCGGTTGTAAGTTTTCATTTCGTGTCGTGTGCTCATACTTGCACACACTCTCTTTTTACATTTACACTTCAGAAGGCTTTGTAGATTTAGGTATCTTGAAGTCCTATTTTACATATCCCAGGAGCCCGATAAAGTCGTATACTAACATCTGCCTAAAAACTTAACGCTTTTAAATATTAACAAACAATTCATAATGTAACAGTCTTCTGAGTTTTCAAAGTTGTTTCTCCTTGTTTATACAAACTTCTTCAACTAAACTGTGATTCCCTAGTCAAATCATGAAATCGCATTTTATTTGCTTGCGTAACTTTTGCATTCTCTTAGGAGAATAAGAATTCGAAAATCATATAGTTGTATATGAAATTCATTACACGATTCTTCAAATCAATTATCTTTGTCCTACCCACGTATTCTATTGTTCTGTGGAACGTGGAGTCTGTCATTCCGTCGTGGGAATGTGTGTCTATGATTACAGGGCATTGACAGCCCGCCGGGACTCGACCCGACCCCGGACTATCCCACCGTTGTTTTGAACCCTCCCAAATATGAAATGAGCTTCGTTGTGACAGTCATCGTTGCAATGCATTCGCAATTACTGCCTATTGTTGGCTTAATGGCAGTTTTAATTAAGCTAGTTGCGGAGTTACTGTTGTATATGAACAAGACTATTGGATAGCTGTTTTGTCTATTGGTTTACGATTAATGGTAATCAGTCAATTTATGAGAAACTTTCTCCATTGGCATAATCTGACTTCTCATTGTATGAAAAACCTTTACAATGCGAGGTCAGCCAAAACTGGCAATGTATAGCTTGATATGTCGTTGTGTGCACCACAATAGTCTGCCAGGTGTCCTGAAGAGTCCTATCAACAGTAGCTTCTAAATGTATAGGTAGGTAACGCTTGGTTAGTCACAGACTGTAGTGCTGTAGGCTAAACATGATATATACAAAGTTTCCTGTTAATTAAAATAATAATGTTATTGTTCATTTCCAGTAAACACAATGTTTTCCTTGTAATTGATAAATTCATGTGATTATTGTGTTGAACAGGAAAATTATTTTTCAATAAGTCCACTTTATCAGTTTTTTGTTACCTAATACCGAGTATTAATTAAATTTGCGTTCGTATTTGTGCAGCGGCTTACCATTATTAATTCCAATGTTAATATTAAACCTAAAAGGTAATAGATAACGTTTAATAAGTACCTACTATTTAAAATCCAATGTGGCTTTACAATATTTTCCATAAAATTTGTACCTAATGGTTTTGTATCCTGCTGTGTAACGAAAATAATGTTTCCCTATAGATACAATAATGTGTCGTGCTTCGATAAATTTATGGCCATATTAATTGTAGGGGTCCCACAGAATTATATACGATGTCCTGGTTTTGGATTGTTTTCATTGTTTCCTATTTTAACAATAAGGGTAATGATGAAGGGTTGGTTTTCGATTACAATGTAATAAACCAAATAAAACGCTGCTTATAAAAGTTAACGCTTTTCTAATAACACCAAACATATCCAAAACCTATCAACGTCTTAATTATTTTTGTTCCATAGATTCTATGTAGTCTTCTTCACAGTACACTAATGTAATTGATAGACAATTATTTACCAAATCACTTGGCTACCAAGTTGGTGATATAACAAACGAACATTGGTCCCACGTAACTCTTTAAACACATTCAACCGTCATGACCTAAAGAACAAAATTTAAATTTATTGCTATCCAATGCGAACTACTTACAAATCCACGACGCTATTGTCGCATCCTGGTTGGTATTTATCGATGCCGGCCGCGAGCCCACCCGAACGATTCGAATTCATTAACTTGAATCCTCGAGTGTACCGAAGTTTGGAATTCAATTAAGAGGTCATTTTTTAATTTAACCTCTTTCTTTTTTTTTCGTGCCATTGCTGGTGTTTTTGAACGGTTAATAAGGAAAAAGTTTCTTTTTGTTGTGATAGCAACTTCCTAAATAAAACATTGTGTTTTAATAGAACTAATAAGTCCATCCAGAGGAAGTTATTTTTCCTACACAGTTCTATAAGCAGATTGTAGAGGTCAATTGAATCAACGGTCGCTGTACCAACCCTAAGCACACTAACAAAACTTTCCTCTTTGTTATATTAGTCCTGTATTAATAACTTTGCCACAGGAAAAAAATAGATACTCTAGGAAATATACCACTTTCAGGAAAAAATATTATTTACAGCGGTAACATACCATACTACCGTCCAATTTCGTCCAAAGGATTATCCACATAAATTCCCCAACATTTATCCGGAGTTTGGAGGAGAAAATTTTCAAATCTGTTTTACATGTAGCAGTTTGGTTATTGCTGGTGACACGAGTTCGGTCTTAATAAATAATGTCGTGTGCCCGCCCAGCGGTCGGGGTCGGGACGAACAACTATATTTTAGCTACATTGTATGCTCTTGGCTGTATTCGTATCGTTCGTGAACGTCTATTTGAATAAAATAAAATTTGGAACGTTTCTGATGAAGTTATGTCTCGTGATACAGGAGAAATAGAATTGGTAACGAGAAACAAAATAGTTGAAAGCTTATGTCTTATTTATTTAAACTTATCGCACCCAAAAAGGTACAATGGCGAAACATTAAGTATCTACCCGTCTACCAAGGGTGGTTAAGAACTTAGATGGCAGTTGCTTTGGTTGAGAGGAAAAATGATATAAAAACTGTTACAAATATATCTATCGATAACTTTTTACCAAATAAATAATAATCCGACATAAATAAGAAACAAAGTGAATGTTCTATATAAAACTCGGAACAGTAATCAATTAAAATGAAGATGAACTAGTTCCCAACATTGTTTTTTTTTAAATTAAATACGCAGCTGGGAGTACATAGCATAGACCTTGATGGTAAACGTAAAAAACTGGACATCAATGATTTTAAAACGACTCAGTAAACGCAGGACGCAGGTGTGAAAACTAGTTTAGTCGTCATATTTGGTTTGTATCCCAAACATCCACTATATCATCCGAGTCTGTATCAATGGGCTCTAATGGCGCGGACACAGCCCTTTGTATCCCCCGCTCCGGTACCCCCTCTTACAATTTAGACTCAATGTTGGAATTAAGACCGGCGGCGCGCCCTAAATTCACACCTCCGCAGAATTATCTCTATTCTTTCACTTCACTGTTTTTTCTTGTAATTAGGTCTTTCAGTTTTCTTTTATAATTTTCTGATTTATTCTCTTTTTAGGTGAGTTGAGTGAAAAAGTTTTATCTTGAACGAAATCTTTGAAAGTATGTAGGTATATGCGCACGATGATTCTTTTTATGTTCTTATCTAAGTGCATGATTATCTATTAATTCAAGGTTTGCATTGAATAATTATTATAATATCAAGGTGCTAATATTATGTTAATTGAAGTATGTATTATCTGTTACCTACTGATATTAATTATAGAAAGGAAGATGTGACTTACAAAATAAATGTTAATGGGTTAGCTGCCAATCAAAGTGAGTGATATTAATGATCAACTTGTAATAATGAATTTGTTAACACTTTGTTGTATGGTTGTGCAAAATATCAACTTGAAAATAGCGTTCTCAGAAACACGAAACAGCGACAAAACATTGAAATAAATTACCAAGCTCCAAATATTACCAATAGAACTCGAAGGGCTTTGTTAACGCTTGAAAAGGAAGAAAGAACTCTAATGCATCAAAAGACGACAACTTTGAGTCGCGTTCCATTTCTTCGAATAAGGTCCACTGCTATTATTCCATGTCGGATGTGTTCAAATCTTGTTACGACCTGAATCCGAGGGTTATCCGGAGCAGGAAATAAGTTATAGTTTATTTACCCATCAAACGTATTCCTAATCCTTATACGAAACAAGATTTGTTTTGTTAGGAAAGGTATTATGAGAATAAGATTCGTGTATTATGAAATATGCCTTTATTTGTACAAAGGTTAAACGTAGGAGATACAAAAGAGAAATGATTGAATATGAAATTTAATTTGAGGTCACGCGCTAGCGCTACTAAAATAAAAAATGGAAAGCTTCTCGAAACGTGTACAAACTTTTCTAATTGAATACATAAAATCAAGTCAGAAAATGTCAGTGTTGTAACACAAAACGGCCTCGCTGATAACGAAATAACTTTCGAACGTGATATTACAATGAAACGACTCGCATAAATAAATATATAGGGCAATAGGTAGATTCAGTGCTAAAATAAATTATACAAATATGACCAAAAATCAAAAAACTGGATCATAATCAAAACGGAATTAGGTTTAAAAGTGGATACCGTAGAATTCGGTAAACATCGCTGTCACGTGGTGCGCGCGTCGACCGACCGGTAGAAAGTAGCTTACCTCCTGTGCCAGTCTTCATTCAACCACATTGAACAGGTTACAACTCGTTAAACGCACACAAACGCAGATCTTGCAGCTTCTAAAGTGAACTACACAAGCGCTTTCACTCACACAGCGGCGCTTTGTATATGTATTCAGTTGCGGGAGCGCAGGTCAACTTGGCATATCTTTTTTTCGGAACTGGTTTCTGGAGCGTTAAAAGGATGACTCAGGTGTATCAGGTAAGGATATACTTACATTGAATTGGTTGTCCACATAACATCGTTGTATAACATAATTCAACAACGTCCCAATTTTGAACGGCTAGTGTGCCGAAAATTATAAACTGGAATAACATTTGACGCAGTGTCTAGGGAGTTGTGGGCTACAATGAACAAAATGGAACAAATTTTGGATTTTATGCAAATGATAAAGTTAATTTGTTACTCTTTTCTACGTCTATAGGGACCAATCGGGTTGATATTTGAAAATAAATCAAGGCAAGCAAGCAAGCATGTCAGATTGTTTATAGAAATCGGTATATAACTTTTGCGTATTTTAGATAATGCTGTTGATTTAGATATGCTGTCACTTGTCTCTTTTCTAATTTATCTACGAATTAATAATATCCTATCTACACAGTGACATTGTGAGCTAGCAGTGATTTATTGTGTGAGCGCACGTGTGGTTGGGAGAAACATTCATGTGACAAGGGATGCCTTTACCTGCTATCCTCTATAGGAATGGCCCCCGCCCGGGAATGTATTGATAACCTTTATTCAACAGCTCTCTATTCATGTTACGTTGGATCTTCCTATGCTTGGTTAGTTGGTTTAGAAAATGTGGCGCAAATTACGCCATTTGTAAAATCGTTCAAGCGGAGTTAGATGAATAATATGGTAGTAATAGAAAAGTGAAAAGGTATCCAACAAATACAAACGATTGTTTTTATGTAACTTTAGATTACTGATTTAATAATAGCTTAGGTATATTCAATAATTATGTTAGTAGACAAACGAAACAAAGTCGCTAACTTAGTATTATAATAACATTTGAATCGACTAAATAAATTTGATTTTGCCTTATAAATTTACATTCGATTGAACTTTGATTGGAGATAAAACACCCTCGAATTCGGCTAAACTGCTTAAATCTCTGATTACGCTAAAGTTTACGGTAATGTCAATAGCAGCAAAACACTTGGGGAAACAGATTTGTATCAGTTTTGGCGATTTGCGTTGTGTCATCCCCATCCGGCGGGTGTTTATCTTACAATAGCTCTCTACCTGCTGTGGCAGATTTATTGTAACAATACGTAAGCACTCTGCGACTCATAATGGACGCTTTCAGGCCCCCTAGTTTATTGTGAGGCTCGCTTCTCACTTGACAAGCTTCATAGATCTTTCAAGGTTGTCTTGGACAAAGTAAAATTCACTATTACGGGTATCTCCTACGCTCATTTGTTGTAAAATTTCAATTGTCCGCTATTGTCATTGCTTACCGAATCCGAGACGTAATCCTTGACCCTGATTTTTAGCTTTAACAAGAAACCTGTTCCTCCAGGACGCCTTTCTTTCTGGTTGCAACATGTCGATACGTGAATGTTCCGTCTCACTCGCACACTTACTAAACTTGGTCCTGAAACGAGACGAAATACCGTGAGCCTACGCACGCGAGTATCGTGGGAAACCAATGGAAACAAGGTGTCTGTCCTTCCTTTCATTTTATAGCTTATATGATTGGCCTTTGTTTCCAACCTGATGGGTATTTGTATTTTCGAATGATTATAAGGCAAAAATCTAAATACAATTTTATTTTCTTCTATTCCTTTTAAGCTTTTTATATCGTGATATAACGTAAATCACGTTATGTAAATCGTTTTTCTCAGCGATTTCGTAACAGTTCAGCACTGCCGGCGAATAACTAGGAACAAGTCTGTGGAACGATCACGCCTCGGTAGCCATGGATACCATTCAACACCAAATAATGAATACCTATGGCCTTTGTTAGGTTATTCATCTTTGATGTTTAAGAAAAAATTTTGTTCAGCTTTAGTGTCATCTCGGGAACTCCTCGAACCTCGGGAACGGGACTTTTGTCAAGTTTAGTCATAGGAAAGAATGATTACAAATCAGAGTCATTTCATGTATTTTGACAATAATTTTAATTGTTTTCTGAATTCTTCGAAATGCAAAGGAAAAATCATTAAAACATTAAAAGATAATAATAATCAATGACTGTATTCGTCAGTAAATCAAGCTATTCTTCACTAACAAAAACTGTCTTAGCAAAAAATAAAACTACTACAGCAGTCTATATAATCTAATCTCGTAGTAAATAGTTGCCACCTGCCACGATCACGTAAACAATTGAATCAGAGCGTGCATACATTGAGAAGTAGTGGTTACTATAAGATGCTAAGCGAATGCGCGGGCGCAGACTGCACCGAGTCTTCTAAACCGGTACCGGTGTATGGTGAGGTCGATGCTCGCCCGCCAGATGTCGCTCTGTTCGTTTGGACCACACCGGCGCTCAGGCACGTTGGGTAGTGGACCATACAACTAAAGGTTCGACTCACAACACTGTGCTAATAGATGCTTCCTTTATAAGTTGAAAGTTATGAAATATTTAGTTTTCTTGAAAGATAAAGGTCACGTTTGTAATTTTTTAAAAGGCTGCTGGACCTATTTTTGTTGCCTTAAAAAAAAACCGGTCAAGTGCGAGTCGGACTCGCGCACCGAGGGTTCCGTGCAAAGTAGGTATGTAAATAGTTTATTACGGGATTTTTTTTTAAATGTAATTAAATTTTTCCTTTACTTGTGCTACATGACCTTGCTTCTTGCCAAATTTCATGATTCTAGGTCAACGGGAAGTACCCTATAAAATTGAAAGTATCGAAATATAGGTTTTTGCGGCATAAACGGCCGTATCTTTTTTTACGTTAACTTAGAAGTTTGATTTTTTCATAGCTTCAAGGGACTGTAGACCTGAGTATATGGTTCTAATTTTAACTCGATACCTCCACGAGCTCACTTTGTTGTCCGTCTGTCTGTCTGTCTGTCAAGACCCTTTATCTCAATAAAGGGTCTTGACAGACAGACAGACAGACGGACAACAAAGTGATCCTATAAGGGTTCCGTTTTTTTCCATTTTAGGTACGGTACCCTAGAAATTACCGACTCAATCAGCAACATATTTGATTATGCGTTACCGAAGTTTTTTTGTTGACTAAGAGCTGATTTTTCCAACTCCAGATAACTTTATCCGAGGAATAGTTTTGAATTTTTGACATTTCTCCCATACAAAAACTGTTAGACATTAACTTTATTCGGCAGTTAAAAGTTATCTGTCGATTGAAAAATCAGTCCTAAGATACTTTAATAAACAAAGCTGTCTTATTCCATTGATGACAATTGAAGAAATGCTTTATAACTTTAAAAAGTTCTGTTTATTTTCTAACATGTTTAAAGCTTGCCTCATCGATCCGTCAACTAACGGATAGTAAAGTTGGCGACCACCAAACTGTCCTGTACCCGCATCCGCACTGTCAATGAACCCCTTGTGTTCTACAAGCTTTTATTTCTCTTACTGCAGTAACCCAGTTTGCTTTATTAAGACATTAATTTCGTCTTGCGAAACACTTTAAACGCTGTCGTATTTCATAAATCTCTTCAGCTAGCGTGATGGCAAACCTGTGTTTGTATTCCAAATAGATCCTATTCTATCTATTGTTATGCGGCTTTTCAAAGTTTTCTATCGCGTTTAGAAACAGCGCAAATAGCGGCAAAGTGTATCGCGACACGACGCCCGACGGAGCTTCGATTTGCTTGAAACCCGTGGGAAAGTTGGATATAATGTCACGTCAAGAAGCGGCGCAACGAAAAGCGAGAGCCTTCAATCACGTTGCGTGCACATAAAAATCGATTAACAAGGGAAATTTTCATAATTTGTCTGCTCGTTATGAGTTCGTAAAACTCTACTGCAGTTTTTTTTTATCAGACTGGCCCCTAAAAAAGGAGAAGGTCGGCTGGAAGGTGAACGTGATTTGAATAATTCTGGAAAGCTCAGCTTAATTAATTATTTTTCTTGTTTCTGCAAATGGCACATTTTGTGATTTACAACAGATGCGGTTAATTATACACAAACAAAATGAAGAATAAAAGAAAGCTGCAGTATTTTTTCTCAGTTTGCAATTTCATTAAGTACTTATTTTTGTAAATCCATAGACATGTATTAATCCGGCTTGGTGCAGATGCACTCGTAAAACATCATGGTTAGCGTGTAAACAGTAAACAATTTTAAAATGTTTGCGGAATACAAGCGGCGATTGGTGTGCTATTTCAACAGTGGCATGTATTCCAGATATTTTTCAATACTATGCGCTCACTGTACGTATACATTTTGATTATAAAATATCGACCATATTCATTTTATTACAACGTTTGGTTTATTTGTTTCAGGTATGTGATCGTGCAAATTAAATACCTATTTAATAGGAGAGAAGAGTACAAAATACAAATAATTGGTTAGTATGGCATTTTGATCATTAATCCATAGGTAATATTGGTTGGTTGGAAAAACGTTTATTTAACTTAGTTATTAAAGTGTTTATCGGTAAGCTGTTAACAATGGTTGTTGTCGTTAGCATGGATTTTCTCTGCGAGCGCGGCGGAGGCGAAGGCCGGTTAAAGGTCGTAATGTGGCGCACTGACTTAGTTTACTGCACAAAGGCCTTCGACTTTGCTTTCGCGAGCTTTTAAAAATCGGGCGGTCAGACGTTTATTCACTCTCGAATAAATTTACTAGAGGCAATTTTATGTTGAAATTGAAAATACTATTATGAAGAACTTATGAACGTTTAAACGTAACGGACGCTACCTATTAGTACCTATTATTTATGGAATACTTTGATTGAAGAATTTCTTTATTGGTATAGCAAATAAATTGTGTAGAATGTTTGAAATGCTTCTAATATTATGAATTTTCAACAACAGAAAATGCAAACATAATATTTTTATTTTAGTCTTTGAGAAGTATACGAGGTAGCAGAAATAACAAAAATCTATTCACTAAAATGTTAGTGACAGTTGAAAACCTGCATAGTTGCAGAAAAAAAGTAAAATATACCGAAGAACTTTTTTCGTAAAACAACAGACTTGAGTTGAAAAGTTGAAAAATTCGACCGTTGTTCTTCGGAACAGTATTCCTCTTGCCGGATTTTATTTCGCTAGTTACTTTTTTGCTACCGAAAATACGTAGCATGCAATTTCGACTATCCTATTGTAATAAAAAAACCTAGATATTTTAGACGAAGCTCATACTTTTCAACGAGTGAATTTTGACGAGGACTTTAAATGAACTACGCTGACTTAGTAACAAATCCTTCAGAAAGGTCAAGTGCGTAGCAGTCACACCCGGAAAGGAAAACACATGTATGAAAAGATGAACATAATAATATGTCAATACAACTGGCGTGTGGTCGTCGCAGAGCGTAGCAAATTTGCTACGCCGTAGCTTCGGTCAACCCCGGTGCTACGCAAGACCATGCTACGTAACTGTTCTATAATATTTAATTTTATAAATTAATTTATTCCATGATACGCAATAAGTCCTTTATTTAAAACGTTTTTTGAGAGGATTTAAAATTGTAAACGTTAATCCTCTCAGTCAGAATTAATATAATTTCAATACGCTATCATCCAAAATAATTGATAAACAAATGCAAACAAATATTAATTATTGAGAGTATTAAAGTTTTGCTATAGATTTCTATAACATTCAATAATCTGGAGTCCGAACTTTACCCATTTATTAAGTTAGTTATTTATTAAGGTCAAGTTGGAGATAATAACAGTTATAGTTATGAATTCGGCGGAACTAACGGAAACAAATATAGCTATAAAATATAATATCACGCTGGAATCGCAAATAGAGTCAGCACATATACATGATATTAGATATAGTCGATAGGGACCCGTATCAAAGCTTCGATATAGCAAATAAACTTGTAAACGGATACGGCTGTAAATTGCCTCTTCAATAGACCACTACACAAACAATCTTGGCATTGGAATTGGTGATCACAGTGATATTACTATGTTGGTATATTATGGTCCTTTTCCCCGAATCTTCGAATGGTATCCTCTATTCGAGGAAGGCCGAGGGTTGTGTCAGTCTCTTTGCGACTAAACTCAAAATAAGGTAGTGATTCTCAGTTTTAAAGGTTACTAGTACCTACTTAATTTTTTTTTGGGTTAAGCCTTCGTCAGGTGATCAGTACCTCTAAATACTTTCAATATCCGCTTAGCAGAAACAAAGTTAAACAATCATGCTAAAACAGGACATGAGTTGAAAAAAAAGCAAATATTAAACAAAAAACCCGCAGAAAATCCTCAACAAAAGTTATGAAAAATACAGTATACCTCATGCGCTTACATACAAGGAAACGAATAAACAAACTCTTTTTTACGACATCTCTGCAATATTACTATTCTTGCATGTTAAACAGTCGTTTATTCGCTACAATTTGCTTAAACTCTTGCGCCATACAATTAGAGGAGTTTTGTACGTAGATCGTTCGCTTAAGCAACGTTGGTTGCGACTGTACTTTGCCATTTGACCTCTGGCTGTCTCAAAAAGCACGAACCCATCAGTCGCTAAATGATGAACGAGAGTAATTGAAGACGTTAAGAGGAAGATCTTATCTCGTATGTAGAACACGACCAAATAAGTGATCATAAAAGTAAGATATTTATCTTAATAGAACAATATAAAGCTGTTGAAGATGTAGTACGGTATCTAATTTATACTAAACAAAACAAAGGGAATATCAAGCGCATTCTTACGTAAGACGGAGCGGTTGGCAATGGCAGTGATCACAAGAAGAAAGCATAAAGCGGTTGCGATGAGACGCGGCTGACAAGAGAAGTCACGTACAACTCGGTATATCTCGGTATATATCCTACTTTCCAGCAGATTAATAATAAATTGCAAAATATACTCGTATCTCGCATGTCTCCTTCAAATGTGTTCCGTCAGCAACTGCGTTGTGCTGACTGTTAACGTGACGTCACAGCGCAAATCGCTCGGAAATGCAAGCTCTTGTGAACGCCTGCAATATTACTATCGACATACTTTTGTGTTATTATCACTGAAACAGTGGGAACATCTGTGATTTTATCGTCTCTTTCTTATAGTGCCTGAAAAGTATTATTTGTCTATTCTAAGTGTATTTGGTAATTGTTCTCCTCGAAAAACGTACTCTACAGCAGATTTTCGTGGAAGCTACTGTTATTAAAGATTGCAAAACGGAACGCAACAGAATTTTGTAAATTTTCAAGCCCTTAACCTTTTTTTCACTCTATTATCAACGATCAGTTTCTAAGGAGGCACAAAAAGCTCGCAACATATGCGTCATTAAAGTAATCCGGACCCACGTTAAGGATTTGAAATGGGTGCCCTGCGGGAGGCGGGCCCAATTACTAGCCCGTGTACCTGCGCTCTTACAATGCGCCTTCAAATATAATAGTATTTTATGACGATAAACATGTTTATTGACTAGAAAAGATGATATAGGAATGCGTGCTAGGTCGTAAAAGGGGCAATTATCTATAAGGTACCTAATAAATATTAAGGCCTCATAACAACGTGGGGTGGAAAGGCAGCTGTGTACCCCACATCTACCTTCATCCTCAAGGATTTATCGCCAAACAAGGGAATGAACAATTAGCATAGCTCAGCTTTGTCTACCACTGTAGTCTAAACATCTACGTAAGGACTAATCTCGAACCCACGTTATTAGAGGCACACTCCCCAGTTGTCTTGACTGTAGAGTACTATAATTTGAGCGTCCCAGCTTTGTGTAAAATGCTAAATATTCTTATTTATCCAAGAAGCGTCTTATAAATAACATCGACAAAGACGTTGAATATTTGACGCTCCAAACGTAAGCGTTGAAGGCTGGAGCACGGAACGTTTGCGAGGCGTCAGTAAATCCCGAGGGATCCAATTTACCCCGTCGACTTGTAAACGCTACGCCTACCGCGCTAAGCCTGCACGCCACACGTTTTATACCCCTGAAATTTCACTCAACTTTGTGTTCGATAAAGAAAAAGTTACAAGAAAAAGATTTAACACGAAACAGTAAGCATTTCTCCTCATCACAGCATTATGTAGATCGGATTTCAAGTTTTATTTTGATTTATGTGCAATACATTATTTTCTCTTACATATTGTGGTATTTGCTCTGTAGCCGTTTGTAAATGTGTATCATTCTTTGAATAGTTGAACTCATGTAAACATGGATACATGGTTCCAGTATCGCCAGGCGCCAGCTGTTTAAATAACATCGGAAGCGACCTTCATTGTAGCTGCTGCATCAAATTACCCGCTATGTTGATGATTGAAATCTGAGCGAACATATTGTTGAGTAACGAGTAACCGACAGTTTTTTTGTTTGATCGTTCTACAAGATATTTATTATTGTGGTTTTATGAAGGCGGTATTGCCTATAAACATTACGGTTGGGTTTTTTCGCCGGTATCTGGCGAAGTTTGGAGCCTGGTGAATTAATCTGTCTCCTTGATCTATAAACGTACACGCGTACCCGCGTACGCTACAAAGGAAAAACCGTGATTGCTTTATTTGATCTGGGTCGACACGGATTGCTTGTAACATAGTTGGTTGCTTTATTAAACAAATTATGCATAATATCAGCGTTGTTTTTAAACTGAGTTTTAAGTTAGTTAAACTAATTTGGGAATGTAAACTTTATCGGTACAGCGTTTATTGTTTAGATACGTACTTAGTGACAAAGGTAACTATTAGAGATGAGTGTATAGGACAGCAGCTTTCGAGGAGTATGCCAACTGAATAGTTAATGTTGTTGGATGCAGTTAGCAAACTGTAACTACATGGCCACCACACAATCATTCGTTTTGCTAAGCTGTCATGCAGTTTGCGTGCATTGTGTCGCTGATTTCTAACCGATTCGCCCTTAAGTAGGTACCAGCCGTTATAACTGTATGGGTAGTAGATATTCTACTAAAATATTGTCAACTTGTATTTATTTATTGAATCTTCAACAGAGGCTACATAGTTACATGCAATTATACATGGAACAGGGAAAATACAAGTGTGCGCTTCCAATTATAGGAGACCACATCATTTACTTACTTATAATCTAGATACAGTAAGTTTGACAAAGTACAAACATTAAAATAAATAAAAAATCATAGGTACAAGGGAAACAAAGTAAATAAGGTAAAACCATTAATAATAATACAAATGAATAATGAGAAATAAAGAATAACCATGAAAGACAGCAGACAAAAATAACGAAATATTACGACTTAAATGCCTTTGTTGATCTTTGATCATTTGGAAGTAATATCCAATTGATTACGCTTCGATACTTTGTTATACTTACTGCCTACAAAGCCTGCGGCAAAGTGTTCGAGGTTTGTTATGGATCTCGGCACATAGAAAAGGTTATAGTTACGTTTCCGCGGCAGTATTCAACAGTTTACGGTGCCGTAACGTAAGAAGTCCATTACATTGATAATACATTAATTCTATTGATGTAATGATCATTGTTTCATCAAATGCATTATAAAAAGCGAGCTACACAAGAAAGTCTATTCTATAATATTGATACGAAACGTTTCATTGGTCGTAAAACAAGTGTGCAAGGAACCTTATGTTGACATGACCGTTTTACGGCATTTTAATTATTTAGACGACCTAAAAAGAAGTAGAAATAAAGATGTCTACATAAACGCCAGTCATAAATAAAAATTACGATGTATCCAATGTTTTAGTAGTTTATATTTTATTTCGTACGTTAAAGTTTTTCTCGGTTTGCGTGTGGAGCTAAGTAAAAGTTTCATAATATTACAGCAGCTTAGAGCTCCCTTTTGTTGCGATATTTAATTTTTCAATATTTCTCAAAGCAAGGATATGCCTAAGTAGATTTATTTTTAAATTGCTACCAGTGAAGCTCAGATGTTTGGACCAATTTTGATTAATGAGGCATCATTCTTATTGAAAAACTTTTAACGAGGCAAAAAGAATCCAAATTAGAACAGTTCAATCAATTTTTCTTCCTTTTTTATCGTCGTTTATGTCGTTATGTAGGTATAAAATTTTATTATCTTTCAAGTTTTCGTAAGTGAATCATTTAAGTAGATATCTACAGAGATAAAGAAAAGTTCGACTTAATACTTTTTAAACCCCGACGCAAACCAAGTTTTCCATGCTGTAATAAATACGTTTAACGTGTGTGTGTGTGTCTGTCTGTGCCATTGTAACTCCCAAACGGTTCACCCGATTTTTTTTCATCTATTCTGTTGTATCTGAGGGCACGGTAGTGCCCCCGCCTAGACGAGCCAAGCGCAGCGCAAGGGCACTACCTACCTTTTCTCGAGGCGCTTCGTCGTTTTTTTGAACCCTCATAACTTGGGTTTGGACTATATGAGGTAAACCAAATTCTCGGGATATGATGTCAGTAGTAAACTTATTAAAGATATAAAGTTTCAATTGCATAGCTTTTATACTTTAGATTTGATTAATATCTAAAAAAAAAATTTGTAAACAGGGCAAGCTAAATAAAATTGTTTAAAAACACTCATTTCGTCACTGACTCATTGATGATCATCAACATTCTTACGGTACTTCCTGAAGTCCTAGAAAGCTGAAATTTGGTATGTAAGCTAGTATTAGTACACAAACAACAAAAACATTCTACAACTTGGAATTTTTACCCCCCAACCCCGTAAACTAGGGGATGGAAGTTTGTATGAGACTTCCGCAAATTTTGATGATAGAGGTCTGAAAATTGATAATGGGACTCCTTTTTATAAATAATAAAATACGTATTTCAGGATTTTTAGTAAATCACCAAAAAAAAAAAAGAAAAAAAAAATCATGAGCAACTTACAAAAGGAAGTGAAATCCCACCAAAAACATTTTCATGTAAAATGTTGCGAAGTCGAGACCATGAATGGCTCGCATTGTCAAAAAGTTATCAGATCTCATGTAGAGCCAAGCTTCTAACTCTACACGCCTTAACTCTACAAGTCCTAACTTCACACACTACACCTTAGTCAAAATGTTATTCGTCATGATTGTTTAACTAATTTGTTTATAATACGCAGAACTAAAATACAAGCTCGTCTGTTTATCATTAGTTTAGAAAATTAAACATGCCTGTCTAGATATTGTGCGAACGAACTAGTTTGGAACTAGGTTACGTGCGTTAAATGTGTAAAGGTAAATTAGTGATGCTGAAGTGTTTACTTTGACCAAACAAAAAGAAAACGCTGAATTAAAGAAAAAAGTTATAACATTTATTTAAATAGGTACCAAATGACATCACTTCCTTGACAGGAAGTAGTTGATCGGGTTGGCTGTTAGTTTCTTTGATTTTTTAATTGCGATAAAAGCTAGCTAGCTTAGCTAGCTATTCAGTTAATTCCAAATGGAAAACTCGCAACCAATATTAGAATTAAAATTGTTATAGGTAAGTTATTTAAACTTTATAGTTATATTGAGCTTGCAAGTGTCCATAAATCATTGGTTTATGTCTTTATTCATAGGTGCTGGACATTATGCTAAGTAAGCTTAAGGCACTGCCCCAACGTAATACACCGTAAAACGCTCAGTTTTATGCCGCACAGTTAGGCGTATTAGTAGGATAGAAGAAGGGATTGAGATTAAGTTTATTGTCAAATGTTCAAAGAAAAGACCTATTCATAAATATTTCATAAAAATAAAATAGTATCAAGATAAAACAATCATCAGAGCTCAAAAATATTTTTCATTGTATAACTCTCAAAATTTTGAACGTAAACTATCTTATGTCATATAATGATAATAAAGGGAATACAATCAACTAAAGAAATACCTAAAAGATATTCCACAGAGCCGTGCATTTTATTTTGGTGTTCATTCGATTCAACTAACATTAAACTTCAAACGCATCGCTGTTTTGAACCTTATTTGTAGCCGCGATGCGCTATGGTCAATAACTTAAAAAATTGCTTCTTACCGCGCCTTAAGCGTAAGTTAAGCTGCAAAGTAGTTTTATTACAGCTTTATGATGCCATACAGTCAAAGCGCGTATTCAAACCAAACTAATTACCAGATCAACCTCAATAGAAACATCAAAGTTTATGCACCACGAAGCGAACAAAACTGTCTCGTTTTGATGCCTAACCGTCTAACGGTCTCCACATCGAAAGTGAGGTCAACCGGAATCGACAGATTTGCACGCTGCACTGTGGATATGAACTGAGTTGAAACTTTGACCTATTTCGCCGGTGAGCTAACAGAACCGCAACTGCACTAATCGAACGATCCCGCGACTCAGGTTCATACCTTATAACTACCTACCTTATACCTAAGCCCGTATAAAAATAAATAGCGGAGTCACGGAGTGAAAGGCAAACCACTACCCACGAAGTGAGCGACTCAGATCACGAATAGCTGAAAGAATTTGAACTTTACTCTGTTCCTGATACGGTTCATTTCGATTGAGCCTCTTTTTTGTGTGCTGGAAAATGGCATTGCTGTGTTCACAATACTCTATACTCGGTCGGTTACTCTTTTGTTTAGCAGTTGGATCCTGCTTCGTATTATTTATAGAAGTGCTCTAGTACTTGAATCCTAACCTAACATATTACGAAATACGTTCACTAATGTAGAATTAACTTATTATAGTGACTTTCGTTCATATGGTTTCTCAACAACAAGGATTATGTAGTTAACAAAGGTACTTTACGTGTCACGAAATTTAAGTGGCGAAACCAGTGAAAACTATGTTGGGTTGTTAGTTCTTTGATGTAATACATCTAAACTTTAAATTATTCAGCGCCTGTTAAGGTGAATATAGTGCTCACATTAATCCTTACTTATGTATGAAACATATGCGTAGTAACAGGACGGTATCATGTCAGTGTCGGTTGAGTATTTTAGATAACATAAGTCCAATTCTCGTAATTTAAAACGTTCAAAATCTAGTCGCAGTCTCATCTCAGCGACCAACAAATGTCAAAAACTTGTCAAAATGTAGGGAAATTAAAGGAATTTTCGACAGACTGAGACTGAGATCAGACTGTGAATGTTCTTAAAATTACGAGAATTGCCCCTGAGTTTGTTTAAAATTCCGCGTCTGAACTTTATGAGTAGGTGACATGTGGAATTTTGCGCTTGTTATTGTATATGCAAATAAAGAAAGAATAATTGCGTAACACACTAACAGAAGCAATGTCTTTCATTTTGACAGTTCAACAACATTCATTGCGTTATTTACGTTGTTGAGCAGATTTTATTTTCGAACCAATGAAGCAATGGATTAGCAATATCCTTCAAAATGATTTAGATTGTGATTGATCGTGTTTTACGCAATTAGGGTGCAGGTTTGTAGAAACCGGGGTTAAATAGATTCAAGAATAAATAATCGCTGTAGGAAATATACTTCACAAAATGGAATAGCTAGGTCAGTGGGCTTTAGATACATATTTTATCGGAATTTACAAGAAGTGACAATTACTTTTCGCTAGATTAAACTGGTTACCTAATGATCTGTATATCATGAATATTTTGTGCATTCTTCGCGTATAGTTTCCTTTTCTATTAATGACAAATATTGCCAGTCATAGTAACCTTTCACAGGAAATTATTATTTCGATTGTTATTGGTTTATTCTTTACAATAATTGTTTTTTTCAAAAAGGGTTTAGTTTCAAAACATTTCAGTGCAGATTAACTTGGCTACAGCCTGCAGTTTTAATAATTATAATAGTTGCAAAATGATAGGTAATTCAAAATATCGCCTATTATAATATTCAATTAATTACACGTACTTAGGTATTTAAAGTTGACCATGTTAATTAGATTATGTCATGAATAACGTATTGATCGTACAATTACTAACACATACGTTAACAAAGGTAGGTACCTAATAAAAGGAATGCCTAATTAGATCTTAGAACTTTACTATAGTTGTATAGGTAGCTACGTACGGCTAACTTAGTGATAGGTATGACAAAACAATACGCCATTAATATCGCTAAATATCCATCTATACTTATCCATAATAACATTAAAAACGCGAAAACTCTTTCTGTCTGCCTGTTTGTCCTTTACCTGTTCACGCCTAAACGATTGAACGGATTTCAATAAAATTTGGCGCACGGATAGACCATGACCTGGGTAGGACTTAGGATACTTTTTATCCTGCTAGAAGGTGAGTTCCCGCGGGATAATTTCCGACCTCCAGGCTAAGCTGCGGGCAGAAGCTCGATCATTGGGACGGTAGATTACTTAACTGAAACATAATTCAATTATGTTATTGAGAAGGTACACGCGACGATATATCAAGCTATAAATTTCCAGTTTTAGTTGATCTCGCATTGTATATATAGGCTTTTCGTAAGAATATGAAGTCAGCTTATTCTGGCTTCATATGTCGGCGGTCGTAAGTAAAAAACACACTTTATTATTTTTGTTGTTTGTACACAAAAAGCGTGTAATTGAACTTTATTATCGGCCGAATTATAAGACGAATAAAACGTGAGTTCACCGAATAACTGTCTCCAAACAAAATTTGTGTCGTGATGGAATGAGTTCCGATGTGAACGAGGCTTTTTGTTTTAAGAGAGTTCGCGGAAATGAAAATCCATTTGGTACTTTTTTGTAGTACCTATACACGAAAACTTTCATGCAAAAAATGTATATTGTAAAAGATGCAAATAAAATGTTTTATGTATTTTTAACATTGTTCTATATCCGGCGTTGAAATTCAAAGTTTGTGCAATACTGTCCGGGAAATGTTAACATTTCACACCGAGCGGCTTTTCCCGCAGCCTGTACGCTCTAGTTACTTTCACACTGACCGCCCCAAATTCTTGGTCGGAGCGTTTGAAATGATTTGTTAGCTTCTGCCCGCTCCACACAATACGCCATTCTTTTATAACTCGCTCCGTAAGTCACAAAAGTATTTCTCAACGAGCATTGCAGTGGGGGAAGTTTTAGCTGAAAATACGAGCCAAGTTTTCTCCTTTACCTTGGATGGCAAAAAATCCGTGCCTGTCCCAGCGGCCGTGCCCAGACACGATAAAATTTACATGTTTCGCTTTCAGCCTTTATTTTATTTTAAAGGGTGAAATAAGACGGCATTACGCAAAGAGAATATTCAATTAGAGACTGCTTTAAGATTTATACAATAGGAAAGCGAAGCGCCGTTCGAACTTATTTTCTGCTTTTCGGTGTTTTGTTTTTTTTCTAGATCTTATTTATGGGTCAATATTAAAGGCGTTGACTTGTTTAAGGAAATTACGCATTTTATTAGATAAGGTTTTAATATTTTTACTTTTGCTGGGTTGGTACGTTTCTAAGTGGAAATGCTAGAATGATTTAATTTATTAAAAGGTTGGTCGTTATGGGAGGTAAAATTTATGATTAAGTATAAGTGGTTTGTTCGTTTTTGATGTCCACTCTGGTGTAGCTATTAAATGTTTTACCGGCTGTTAGACAACGCGGGTGGCTCGGGAGGCAGTTAATATTTTACCAACTTGAAATGATCTGGAATTGATTTCTGTATTATTACCCAAATTTTATGTTTTTAAATTAAATTCTGTAATTTTGTTGAAGGCAAGCGCTGTGATTACAGCTGTAAAATAAAGTAGGTAGCCCAAATACTAATTACCTAAATATCTCGTAGAACTCGCTTGTAATATAAACATTGAGTGCAGAAAACGCAGAATATAATACCTATATACCCACGAGAGCGCTGTGACTTAGTCAGGTTGACACTACCTTTTTAATATTCAGAAGACTGATAAGAAAACGTAATGGTATATCTACCACGCTCATCAATCGCAAACACTGCCAGGTAAGTAATTGAATTTCCATCAATTTATAAGTACCCCCGACCTGAATATAAAATGATGTATGACAAGGGATGGTATACTACGTTTATTTCTATGGTAATGTAATTTATTAGAACCAGATGTGTCTGTCAGTCTCAGCAACTGTTCAAATAAGTGAGTTTTATCGAGATCCTTTGATGTCTTCTGAAAGCAATTTTCTCGTGTTTATGTTCTAAATAAAGATGCGTTTTTGTACTTAGGACAGATAAGATGATTATGAAGCGGCGGTATTTCTGTGACATGTGTGAGCAATCAAAAATACATAATGTTTAATAGTAGAGTGTTCCAATTTACAATAAATCATGGGCGATAATGGGCTTTATTTAAACCGACGCGACGACGATAAAGTAGAAATTATTATGATGGATATTTTGGTTGTTAAAAATCACTTAGTGAAGACTTTTTAGTGCCTAGCTCTTATCTAAGCTCAGGGGTTATTTCGTCAGGCGAGCTTAAATATAATATGAAAATTAAATGAAAAAGGAATGAATACCCGAGTTTATGTTGCTTTTCATATCCGAAGTGAATATAAACACAGAACACACCTTCACTTCCGCGGCTTAAGGGACATCTATCATAATGACATCTAGAGAACTACACAGCATTCATGTAAATCGTCGGTTTGATCCTACAGAATAAATATTACGGAGCTCGTATAAACAAGGCGAGGAGCGTGGCGTACCGCGGCGTGCAAACAAATTATTGTCGTCATTGCTTCCCAAACTTCCAA
Source organism: Amphipoea lucens (assembly GCA_947508005.1). Taxonomy (NCBI): domain Eukaryota; kingdom Metazoa; phylum Arthropoda; class Insecta; order Lepidoptera; family Noctuidae; genus Amphipoea; species Amphipoea lucens. The sequence goes on from OX382358.1 coordinate 12,719,726, forward strand.
TCGCGTGTTTGTCTAAGCTCCAAGTTTGTTTTTCAATTATTAAAATTAGACTGACAGCTATGAAGGCTTCCTATGATTCATGAATTCGTAGACGAATCAACATCTCACAATTGAACCGTCATTTTTCTTTTGAACTAAAACTGTCGACTTTGAAACTGAAACTGCTTTCTTGGTCTAGTGGTCGCAAGCGCTACTGCTGAGCATGAGGATCTGGGTTCGATTCCTGTGTCGGGAAAAGTGTTATTGGGTTTTTCGATCTGGAATTTCTCAGTAGTAGCCCGGAATCTGGATTTATGCTCGATTGATGGAAACAGGTTCCCTATTTATTACATGGGACTTAAACATAAATGGCGAAATGTGGCACCTCTGCTTAACCCTTTGGGGAATATAAGCGTGATGTCATGAATGTTTACAACTCGTGAGATTTTTATCATCATAACAAAACAATTTGTCAATTCAGCACGAGCAGTAAAGTTGTCATTCAAAATTTTATATTGTCGCCGCTAACAAAATGATCGAAAGAATTTATTAATACCGACTTTTCTGACATAATTCGGTCGCTTACGGGTGGTATTCATTAACTCATAATGAAAAATTACATTCTTCCCGCCTAATGAAATATGCAGCCGATCGTCATTTATTAATCAAGATGGCTGGGATTTTTGTAACCTAATATCTTCTTCGTTATATTTTCTTTATAGAATATTTATTTTCGGGCCGTGCTTTGCAGCTAAATAACGGATGTGGTTATGAAATTGCCAGGCTGAAAAATAATACAGTATAATTACGTCATCTATTCCACGATTCGTCAGTTTTGATTGAATGAACGTCGAACACAGTCTTCCAGGTGTTTGCTAGATTAGAATGAAAGAGAATCACTTATTTTTACAAATATGGTTCGGATACATTTTACCTTACGGCATGCAAAATGTTCAAATAATATAATTTAATGACTACTTATAATAATATTATTTTTAACTCTTCTCCAACTACTGCTAATGATGCACAAGCTTAAAACTTACTAAAAGCTGAAATTTCATTATAACATATTGTTTTCACAATATCCTGTAAATTCACGAGGACATTGCATTGGTACGATTAACCAAAAAATGAAATCAAATTCAATATCCTAAAAAAACTTGAGTTGCTATTCACACTTATAAATGCATTACAAACGCACACCAAATTGACTCAACACAGAAATCTTAATAGCTAAAACTTGTGTATTAACCTGTCAACCGTCGGTATTAAAACGTAACTCAAGCAATATTGAGAACCGTTGGCCCCGAGACATGAGGTGACGTCTAGCACATGTGGTTTTAATGGGGTGCACTCTAATGCAGAGATGCCCTATTTCGCCTTTATACGACACCATTGAGCTAAGTGTCTTGGGAATCTCGAATGGATTCACGTCTTACGGGTAATATTAACAGGTTCACTGTCCACAAAGTAGACACAATAGTTAAACAATCAACATGAATCATGTGTGATTCATGGAACAGGGAATGGGTTAAGGAATTTCAATGGAGTGGTCGAAACTTAAATTGTTCTAATTAATTACACGGTTATTTACGAGGGAGGTGCTACGTAAATGTCCTTTATTTTACTTTTTTGTAAGGTAAAACAAATACTAGTATATTAAAAATAAACAGAAATAACTTATACTATCCATTAGAAAAAAGAAAAGGAAAGTAAGACAATACATTTATTTAGGCACAGGCTAAAAGCCACACAATACAGCAGATACATAGTACTTAAATCAGATAAAAACAAAGATCAAATAAAAAGTGAATTATTCCACAGATAACAACTAAGTATTTAAAAGTGATGGCAAACGTAACTTTGGTCAGGGCAAAATTAATTATGTATATGAACAAAATAAACTATCTCTGCGTTATAGAGTCGAAAAACAACATAGCAACGAATATCAGCTCCTAAAATTCAAGAAAAATATTCTCAGGTGTAGGTAATGGTCGTGAACAATGATTCACGTTGTATAATCAAACCACCTGACGTCTATTGTTGAAAAACGTCAGCGACATCGATTAGTGCACGAACGTAACTATAAAGCGGAAAAATAAAGAGCACCCGAAACTAATCTAGTCCCACGACCTGGCAGAGTGGTGGCTTCGCTACGTATTTTAATCAGACATTCCTAAATGGATTTTTTCATTAAGTGCTTGCTTCGCGTGGAATTGTACCTTTTAACTTTTTTATGCTGAACCGAGATTCATCGAAACAACTGTGGCACTGTACCTGTTTAAGAATGCGCGGAATGTTTCCTTCTATGTGCATTACGTAACTAGCATTCAAATGGACTAAATGAAGATGCACGTGCTAAACTTATTGTTGTTTGTAATTACAAGAAATTTCTTTATTATTCACTGGAGCTATACACCACTTTACTAAGTAGTAGTATAGGAATATAGAGAAAGTAGGTAAAATTACGTACCTACAATACTTGCGCAAAGACTCTTTTTTGTTTATTGTTTAGTCTATTGTCCTATGCACTTCTGAGCACAGGGCTCCACCAAGTTCCCGAACTCTTTTCCCGCACCACCTCAAGCCAGCCCCTGCGGTACGCGTTCAGGTCATGCAGGGTTATAGAAAAAAAAAACTGATTAGGAGGACGCGAGGTCGCGAAAGATGGAAGAAGTGCAGGACAGCCTTTGCCCATTATAGGACAGAGCAGGCTAGAAAATAAACTGATCAAGTGATCAGTAACTTGGTATGGAAAGACGTTTATCTAAATCAGCATCAGATGATTAATAAAAACTATTCTATGCTATATCCATCCACTACTACTGTTCCATCTAATTATTGTAAAGAGCATATTCATCCCAAAAACATTATACTTACCAACTACTAAAATCACGCTATAATAATAATTATATTCTATATTGAGAAGTCTCGGAATACGGTATAACTAAGCAAGTCCGTCGTAACTCTTATCTGTCATCACGCTTCATTGCCTTTATTGCAACGCAACGTTAAACGTTTATAATGGGCAGTTGACGATAGCGCCAATGTCGCCAATGGCCGCTCAAATACAACCCATTGTCTACAGTTACGCTGCTCTTGATAATAATTTGCTTTTCGTAATTACAGTTACTTTAATTTGTACTGTAATTTTGCTGAAGGAAAATAAGGGAGGTAAAGTAGGACTGGCTAGATCGGTTTTTGTGTTTGAGAGTTAGATATTGAAAGGTAGGGTAGGTAAAGAAATAATGCTGATGGCCGTAGCAACAGAAATCATTCAAAACTAAAATCAAAAGTGATTTATTCAAATTGGGCTGAGAATCAGCACTTTTTGAACGTTAAAATTACATAAGACAGTCCTGCAAAACACTCGCCCTTCACCTCTTCCTAGTGCTTTAGCTGGGAAGAAGAAGTGGCGCATCAAACTCCCCGCAGCAGAACAGCTGTCTGTTCAGTAAGACGAACTTGATTCTATACAATAGTAAGTAATTAACATTACGAAACACAAAACATTGAATTAAATTATTTGCCATATCACAGCTAGCACACATTGGAGGTAATATAATAATACCAGCCTATTAATCTGTCAAGCTCCGCTAATGAGACACAATTGATTTTCTATTGTTTCGTCGCAATCGGCGAACCGCGCCGCTTAACCGGTTAAAAACGCACGACGCCATCGTGGCATGCCATAGACGACGATGGCGGGACGAGCTTGACTCCTACCGTAGGGACTCGCAAAAGACAAAATTATGTAGAAAGGGGAGAGTGAGGCCTTTGCCCTGAAACGGGACAATACAGGCTTAGATTAGATTAGCCTATTACTGTCCTACTGCAGGGCAAAAGAAGGAACAAGCATTGATCACACGCTTACTCAGGAAAGGTTGGCGATACTATAAATAACTATTTAATAGTTTGGGTAGACCATAAACTGAACTCAACATCAACTATATGAAAAGGCTGATTGATGGCGATGAAACAGCGTTTAACGATTGAGATGATAACTGAATGAACTTTGCTTTTAATAAGTCTGTTTTCTTTTTGTCTGGTTATGTCATGTTTAACTGTTTACGTAATTTATTTGCGGAGAGATTTACTATTAAAATAACAACAACAGCAGCTGTAAATTAATTTCTGATCGTTTATTCAACGGCTTAAATGGTTCCTTTGTAAATTGCGTGTGGCACCCTTTCACCGTGTTTTGGTGTTTTACCCTTTGGGTTCGGGAAAGTATAAAGTTCTTTAGTAAACAAAGGAAGAACCATAGTATTAGTAGATTAATTTATATCTACATGGTGGACTGTTTACTAGCTATTAGCTGTGTCCGCGTGGATGTCGGAAAACAATAATGTGCCTCTTTACTAAACCTTTTTCTAAAATGAAAGTAGCCTAATTTACTCCTTATAACATCAGCTATCTGCCAGTGAAAGTCCCGTCAAAATCGGTCCAGCCGTTTCGGAAATTAGCCGGAACAAACCAACACACCAAACAGACACGCAGGCAAAAATTTTAAAATGTGTTTTTGTTATGTTATAAGTACATTATTTTCGTCGCTTTAATTTATTTATCTGTATAAATGTATAGATTTAGTCAGCAGTTTCTGTCTACCGACTTTAAAATACCAACTAAACAGAACACAACTAAGACTGAGATAGAATTAGATTAGATTAGCGTAGAAGTGTAAACGGGATTTAATTTGTTGGCGCTCACGTTAAAGGAAGTCTCTTCCTAAACAGGGTTGGCGCTGTTAACTAATTTTAATTCTGGAACGAGTCGACTAACGACCGGATATTTTTAGTCGACGCCGTTCGGACGCGTCTAAAAAAAATAAACTAAGCTCTCTGCTCTCTTCATTATTTATGAACACCCAACTTTATCGGCCCACTAAATTATCCCCGCTCTTAAATTAATTCCTATTTTTCTATTCCTGTTCCGTTCACATTTGATTTGTTCATCGTTAAAATGTTACGGGTAAGTACTTATATTGCGTTGTTCCTTATTGTTTGGGGAAGACATTTTTGTTCTAATAATATTTTTTTTCTTTATTTTGTTTGGAAGCGTTTCCTGCCACTTAGTCGGCTGGAATAATGTTTTTAAGTTTCAATTATTTAAGTTTTTTATTTATTTCTTTGGATATCCAATAAAAGATGTACACAATTCATGACATAAAATAAAGGGTAACGTCAGGTATTAACTAAGTGGACTCCTTCACTTATAAGTTATAGGAGACCACAGAATACATACTAAAATTAACAACTAAGTTAAAAAAGTTAAAATATTAAATAATAGGTAACATTTGAAAAAGTTACTAAATTACTAAACAACATAAAAAGAAACATAAATTAAATCTATTAAAAAGTTAGTTTTCACAAGATCTTACTGCTTTTACTGTAAGATTGAAGGTGACACACGTAACTTCATTAAAAGTAGTACCTACCTTCTCTACTCAATCAATTGGCTAAGTGATCCTGATACTTATTGTTACTCAATTTGCTTGATCGTGTGTGTTTCCATTAGCAAACGATCCCAAGTATTTATTCAAAGGATTACTTTACCAGATGTTGTCAACCTGTACTGTATGTATATAGTTGAAAAATAACGAAGCGTTGGTGTGCAGGATGACAGCGATAATTTACAAAAAAAAATTCCTTTCCATTTTTGTGTGACCCTTTAATCAATAGTACAACATAACAATACGAAAGAAAAATTAAATTAATTATAATTGCATAATTTTACCATCTCACGAATTTGCAAGCTTCTGCCCGCGGCTGCGCCCGCATGGATGTCGGAAATTATCACACAGGAACGTGCTACCGGGACAAAAAGTAGCCTATGTCCCTTCTCAGATGCCTCCTATATCCTTGCCAAATTTTATTGAAATCCGTTCAGTGGTTTAGGCGTGAAAAGGTAACATACATATAGAATTACTTTCTAATTCATAATATCAATATAGATGGATGTTGGATGAAACAGAAACGAATGATGACGTTTGCAAATAAAGAGAGAGAGAGAAAGGAGAAATAATAGCAATTGACCCAACGGTCAGTTTAGCAGTGGTGGTCCAGTGGTAATGGTCCCGACCCGCGAGTTGTAGGTTGTGGATTCGAATCCAGGCAGGCGCTTTAATTTGTGTAAATAAATTCATCACAAACTTTGTATGAATGAAAGCATCGTGAAGAAACCGGCATGTCCTAAAACCAAAAATTCGAACGAAGACATGTGACACGTACCAACCCGCACTGGGCCCGCGTTGTAGATTATAGCCAACTCTCTCTCGAAGAGAGGAGGCCTGTGTCCCAGCAGTGGGAACATTATAGGCTGATTATGTGACCCAACGGTATCGAGCAGGTACCGGGACCGAAGAACCGAACGAACATTAATAATTTAAACTAATCATTAATGGTTATGGCGATGGGACAGTATCGCGTTATTATTTATTCAGTATCGAGATACTTAGGGACCAGCTCCCAGTTCGAATTACGAATTATGTTAGGGACATGTCGTTTTATAACCTATAATGTTTAGGTAAGGTTGGCCTTATAATAATAATAATCCTTCCATGCCATTTTCGGCTACGGCGACCGTTTCATCATCAACCTACTGGCGTCTATCATGGGCTCTCATGTGGCTAGAAAAACCACCTTTGTTTTAGGTAAGGCTGGCCTTATGATATGGTGTAAAACACCATAAGATCCCTAATTCTTTATACCTGTCGTAAGAAATAGGTTGACCTACGAGTATAAATACAGGGTCAAATTAAATTGGCTAGCGAAACTCTGCAGACGTGATGGGTATACATCGATATCTAAACACGATAAAATAAAAAATATTTGATGTTTTTTTTAACAACCGCTGTTAGTGTTGTTAAGGTGAATGGGTAGTTGTAGCCCGCGAAATTCAATTTTTCTTACGTTTTTTGCAATTTTCAGGTCAGTATCAGGTTGTATCTTGATCAAAATATGATTCGCGACTATAACCGGTATGTATTTACAGAATTATAATAAATAGAATCATTAATACATCTTTCTAAGTTAGATTTCTACCGTTAAGAACAAATCTCGTATGGAAAAGTGTTAGTGGTAGAAATCTAACTTAAAGAGATATATTAATGATTCTAATGACTATAACTCTGTAAATACATGTCTATTATAGTCGCGAATCATATTTGGATCAAGATACAACCTGACACTGATCTGCAAATTACAAAAAACGTAAGAAAAATTGAATTTCGCGGGCTACAACTACCCATTCACCTTAAGTACCTACTCGAAGTACGAGTTGAGAAAATATGTATTATCGTGTTTGGATATCGATACCAATCACTCTGTGAAATTTACACGAAAAAAAATGATTTTCTAAACTGATATTTCAATTTAAGTGAATTCACTAACTGCGGTCGATCCCGTCGACAATCCCACAATACAAAATCATTACATTAATTTCTTTTTTTGTCCCATCACGTCTGCGTTTCGCTAGCCAATTTAATTTGACTCTATATATTGATATGGTATGTGTCTTAATCTACTGCAGTCCAAAGACAGCGTATTTTATTTCTAGGTGGCGTTAATTTCGAAAAAATAAACAATATTCTCAAACAGATTTATGGATAAACACTAGGACATCTCAATGGGATTTCTAACGGCATTGACTTGTCACATGCACGTTATTAAATAATGGTTTCAGGCTTAGATGCCACAGTAACTGACCTAAGAACAATCTTCTTCTTAGCGTGACGATGGAAATCTATTATAGTCAGAAGTTCAGAACCTAGCGTCAATCAACTCCTGTAGCGTGCAGACAAAGTTTGGTTTCGTTTCGTTTTGTAATATTAGTGTTTATCAGCGGAAACTTGTAAAATGTGCCTTCAATTTCATATTGTTTAAGAACATTGTATAAGTTAGCTGTAAGTTTCCTGAATTGAATAAAATAAAATTACAAACAAAACTCGCATAGGTACCTACAAACAAAACAAATAAACAGCACTTGCATAGCATTGTATATTCCGGTAAAAGAGGAAGTATTCCCTGTACTCCCTACTCGCTGCGTGTAAAACGTCACTTGACTGTTCAATTAAGCTAACTTCAAGACCAGTTTAAAACGATCGCATTGTTTGAAGCATACTGCCATTTTTCACATAGGTTTGCACCAGCCAGCTAGGTTTTGTGTAGTTCTGGGAATAAAGAGTTTTTATGAGTTTTTAAACAGTTTTGAAACCGTCTGAACGGATTTGGATGAACTTGGTAGGCAATGGGTTGAACATGTCCTGGATTAGGACATAGGAATAGAATAGAATAGAATACTCTTTATTATGTACACCATATAAGTTACAGACGTAAATATAGAAACTACTACTACTACACTACTACACACTCACTACTACGCTACTCGATACTTTTTATCCCAATATTCTCACGGGATCGAGACTTATTGTAACCGCGGGTCGCAGCTAGTTTTTAGATAAATTGGGCGCGTTAATCTCAACGTTTTTTTTTGTTAATTTTGTTGTGTTTGTTTAATTTAAGGTTTTTAATCAATTCAGGAACTAACCAGACTTAAAAATATTGAATTTATTTATTTGGAATTTGTGTACAAAGTTAGGCTAGGTTTTTGTAAGTGTTAAATTCCGGCGCTGATATAGTTTTATTTGAATCTATTCAAGCAAAAACACGTCGTAAGTATACATATACAGTTTCTATAGCAAGTTATATTTTGTAAGGAAGTGAAGTTATAACAAATTGTCTGATTTCTGTATCAGAGTAGCCGAGCCAAGTGAAGCATGAACTAACTTTTCATTCTGTTAAATGGCTTTCGTGGCGGTTGTAACTAAACTATTAAGTTATTAGGAAAACCGATATATAACCGCGGTGTGTCTACCAAACAACCTACCAACTAGTTATCTGAAAGCTAATATACGATAGGCATTTATCAGCCATGTAAACTGGTGAAATATTTACGATACAACGTAATTAATAGATGTATAAACAACGATGACAGAATTATTTATATTATACATGTAATATTATTAATATTGGGTCGGACAACGTTTGGTCTTTGCTATAAATATCTTCCCGATAATTTTCAGTAGATGTTGCAATATTCCGTTCATGAAGAGATAGAAAAGATCTTAATATTGGTTATATCATAACTGTATTGTTTTTAAAGAATTTCGTTTCAGCATTAAGGGGTGGCTAAGGAGGGGCTTGTGGCTAAGTAATAACACGGGTCGATCGATTAGGTTAAGCTGCCGCATGCCGCAGTTGATCCCTAGAAAAGTGACCATCTTTACATATCAAAACCCCTCCGTGCCTCAGAACCGGCTGTTATTCGTGGATCTTTGATAGTCCTTACGGGATGTCAGAAGCCCGATAGTCTGGCAACCCGACTTACCAAGGGGTATCGTATTACTCAGTAACTGGGTTGTGGAGGTCAGATAGGCAATCGCTTCATGTAAGATACTGGTATTCAGCTGCATCCGGTTAGACTCGAAGCCGACCCCAACATATGTACTTGGGAAAATGCTAAGCAGATGATGATTTATGTGATATTTTTTTTGTGGAACTGAATAAGTTCATACTAAAGCCTGAAGAAGTATTCACGATACAATCCGTCCTACGGTAAACCCACGGTTGAATGAACACGTATAATATATTCAGTTTGGCTCTTAGATTGTGATCGTAGAATGTTGCTGTTATGTGCACATGAGGATACTGCTGCAGGTACTTACTTCCTTGAGTTACTGAAATCCTTATCCTTAAGTATTTTAGTATGACTTATTACGAGATCCACGGCAAAAGGTGCTTCAGAACTTCGTGCTGTTACCGACTTGACACAGATGTCAAGTCGGTAACAGCACGAAGTTCTATTGTAGATTATGTTCTACTAGCTGCGCCCCGCGTTTTTACCCGCGTAAATGTCGATCCCGTGGGAATATCGGGATAAAAACTATCCTATGTCCTTTTCCGGGACTCAAACTATCTCTATACCAAATTTCATCTAAATCGGTTCAGTGGTTTAGGCGTGAAGAAGTAACAAACATATAAACACACACACTCACAAACTTTCACCTTTATAATATTAGTGTGATGCCGGGGCCACACTATACGGGAAAATCGCGATAAGTTGTTTCTTATTGGCTGACATCGTAGGTCCAGCCAATGAGCATCAACTTATCGCGCAAATGTTCGCGTTATCGCGATAGTCTGGGCCCAGCATCAGTGTGATAGTAGATTTCTGCGCTGAATATTCCAGAATTTATTTTATTAAGTTAAAAAAGTGGAAAATGTCGTGAAAAAGTTTTAAGTATGAATGTGAATGACTAGAAGAGTAAAAGATCAAAGAAACGGTGGATGTGTGTGTAAGATGATATGACTAGAAAGGGGTTGACTACTAAGATGACGACTAATAGAGAAGTATGGAGGAAGAAGACATGCTGTGCCGACACCAAATAAATTGGTATTTAATTATAAGGGCAAGAGAATAATGAGTGTTCTAAGGCCTGTATTACAGAACCTCACTCAAGACTCAAACATTACTTAAAACTAGTTTAGAACCATTTAATTTGTTGAAACTAGTTTACAGTACCTAATGCTTGAGTCTTGAGTGAGGTTCTGTAATACGGGACTAGATATCTAAGTACCTACAGCCGGTTGAAAAAAAAACCCATGAAGTAAAGCTCACAAGTCACAATATGAAATTTCCCCTGACATCTGTTGCTCCATTGAGTATTTGAGTACCAAACAGTCGTCGGGCAACAAAAGTGGAGTTTTTCATTTACATACAAGTTAGGGCATGAATAGAGGACGTTGTGATTGTTGTGAAGGCTTTTTATGGACGCGGTAATGTAGTTTACTATTTAGTTCGGATTACAGCTGCGTAGAAGGTGACGTGGTTTTAATGTTCGTCGTGTAGTAATTATAGTAAATCAGTTTGTTTGGTATTTACTTTATTTTTATTTATTTATATATGGCCAGCGGGGTAATTGCGTAACACACTATCAGTAGTAATGGCTTTCATTTTGACAGTTCAACAACATTAATTGTGTAATTTACATTGATGAGCAGACAAATTTTTCGAACATTATGAAGCAATCCTAACTTCCTAACTTATATTATTAATATTATAAATGCTAAAGTAAGTTTGTTTGTTACCTTTTAACGCCTAAACCACTGAACCGATCATGAAATGCATATATGTACGTTGTCAGGTGTACAGAAACGGAGATAGGGTACCTTTTATTCCGAAAAAAAGTGCAGTTCCCGAGGAAAACAACAATAACGTTATTATGATAACAGATGGCACCACGTTGTCTTTCGAATCATGATTGAATTATATGAGAAACTCGAAACTTACACGGGTGAAACCGCGGGGCGCGGCTAGTAATAAAATAAAATGTATTAAAAAATATAAGGACTAATGTTAAATACAGTTTTTCGATTAATCATCTTAATATCGTCCAAAATGATACATATTGAGATTGATAGTGTGTTACTCTATTAGGGTGCAGATCCTCGTGTTTACGATAGGTACTAAAGCGAATATGTAAAACCACTGTTAGCAAAATGAATGTAATTCTAGAATAGGTAAGTTATCGTAAAGTAGACCCAGCAGAAGACAGCGTTGTGCGTTGGTCATAATCATGATCAAAAATCAAAGAGATTTAAGATAGGTATTAATTTTAATGTCTCTCCCCCTTACTAATAAACGTTGTATAGCGTCTGCATAGTTACATAGCGCTTTGTCTTCATTTGTTGAAAGTCAAAAAACTGACGACTGAAAGAGAGAAATCGGTGCGTAACTATTCATCTGATATAATACCTACGTTTATTAGTAAGGGGTCTGTCGATAAACAATGTACGGCCAGAAACATTAACTATTTATCAAATTGACACATCTACCTACTACATCAACTTGCTGTGTAATAGTGATTTGATACAACTATCATTGAATGACAGTTGTGATTTGTATATATAGACAATTTAAGCTCGTAGTTAATTTGATAAATAATTGATTTCCCCTTACTTTACAATTAATGCATCAATACAGCACAAAAAGGCTCAATAGGTGGGTAGATGACAACCCAATCGTGCATAAAACTATCCTTGAATTAAGAGTCAATAAGCGCATCTTAGTAAATAACACTGGAGGTCTTAAGTCTTATTGTACTCGGTTTTTACTGGTCCGAAAAAATATATTTACTCAAGGTAGCCGGAAGTATTTAATTAAAAGAAAAATTAAGGCCTTGTCATTGCTGTAAATATTAAAGCTAAACACCGCCATTGTCATCTCCGTTGTTAAATAAAACTAGATAAGTTTCAATATAGCACGGATCGATTGAAGGTTAAGTAAAGCCGGATTCATATTAGTTTGTTGTGTCGTGCCTTCTGACGCAGTGTTAGCCAATCAAAACTCGTGATTTGACGTAGTCCTGAACAGATTCGTTTGATTGGTGTATCCAGAGTCACGACACAACACGACACAGTAATGTGTACCTATGTGGCTTAAGCTACGCTTGCCGTAGTCGGTTCGTGAATGTATGACCTGACCATCCATCACGTCACACTAATATTATAAAGGCGAAAGTTTATGAGTGTGTGTGTGTGTGTGTTGGGGTGTGTTTATATGTTTGTTACTTCTTCACTCTCAAACGGCTGGACGAATTTTTATAAAATTTTGTATGGATGTAGCTGACACCCTGGATTAACATATAGGCTACTTTTTATCCCGATATACCCATGGGATCGACATTTACGCGGGTGAAACCGCGGGGCGTAGCTAGTTACATAATATATCGAGACGCCTCCGTGCCTCGGAAAGCACCTTAAGCCGCTGTCATTCGACCCCAACATAGTTAGGAAAAGGCAGATAGAAGTTTAATATGACCAAAAAAATCTACGGAAAAAATAGATAGGTTGGTAAAGACCCGAATATACGTTCGCGAATTTTACGCAAATTACAAACAAAACCCTCTACTGGATGCTCCTTACACTCCTGATGAAACAACTTTACTTTAACGTTGCATAAAGTTAGTTTTGGCATGAATTGCAACGTGGCTTATCCAGTTGGGGATCATAAGCATGCATGTAAAGTATGTGGCGTTTCCTGAATAGAATCTGGCTTAAACAGCTGACTTTATCGTAAAGAAAATCGCTATCCATATTTTGCATAGGCAGAGAGCCAAGTAGCCAACACTCTCTCTTTACACCTGCTTTGTACCTGACTCGAAATTTTGCTTTGCAGTTCCATACTGGAGGGCGAGGTAGTTTCTAATATATTTAACAGCCCATTTGTATATTTAGAATATTTCATAGGAGATAATGTGATCTCTAATTTTAGTGAGCAATGGTTGCTATGCAATTTCAGTTCAATTTAATGCCTCTGGTCACTAGACCAGAGGCATTAATTAGAGCGCTCGCAACCACTAGGTTGCGAACGCTATTGCTGGTGTGCATGGGTCCTGGGTTCGATTCCCAGGTCGGGAAAATAGTTCATGGGTTTTTCTATCTGGAATTTCTCATTAGCAGTCCGGAGTCTAGAGTTGTGCACGACAAAAAGCTCCATATTAAATGAGATTTAAAAATAACTGGCGAAATATAGGAGTACATAGATACACCTCTGCCCAACGCTTCGGAGAAACGAGGCGTGATGTTATGATGGTATGGTGTTATTTTTTATTTAATAATGTTTGTACAAAACTACAGACACTGAAAAGCTTAGCTATAGCGCTGGCCAAAAAGGCTCATTAGAAGAGATTATGTCGCTTCACTTAATAGCCATATCTACGAGTATCTGTGCAGCATGGCCAATATTGGCCCAACTTCCATAACACCAACACAAAAGTTTAATCATATCCCCGTAGTAGCCAACATTGGCCAAACTTTAACAGCACTAATAAAAAAGCCAACCAGCCAGCTTTCAGTACCAACAAAAAAGTAATTAAGTTATGAACATTATCACGCCTCTTTAACAACCCAATCGTCTTAAAAAGTAGCGAACAGGCGCGAATTGTAAGTCAATTTATTAAACGGGCCAGTGAGGCTTGCATACATATTGCGAGTTAGCACTTCGTTAACAGGATACAAAGTAATTAACTGTGAAGTCGTGTTCCTTACATAAGTCCCGGGAAACTCCGGGAACTCTCCCGGAAAATTTATTACTCTTATTCTTTTACGAGCAAAGTAAAAAAATCTATTTAATTATGGAGAAACGATTTTCTTAGCACGTTAACGCTGTAGTGTTAAAGTATCGCGGGTTAATGTATTTTAATGTTAATTATCGCTCTTGACTAAAAATGAAAATCGGTCATTACCAAACTTTAAATAGTAGAAAACTTCAATCATTCTGTCTGTGAGTTTAACAGACGTCATTAACTCAATTCGCATTGATTCAAGCCAAGTTTGGATCCTTTATTCGCAGTAGTTCCATTATACATAGCTAGTTCCACATGGAACTATTGCAACCTAAGAAAATGAATGTTTTGTACCATTACTTCCATATCACTTTCACTATCATTTACTCCCCCGTAACAAGTTCCAAATTCGAAATCGATAGACCACAAACAAACATAAGGGACATAACCATAGAGGTTGAACGTTTGTCTCTTTATGGTAACAGTAATGAGCGCTCAAGATTCGTGATCGCGAGCTGCCCGTACTCGGTATATGTGTCAGGGCGATGTGGAGGCTATCCACTGTCCAAGTACTTTAGTACTATTAATATGTATTTGTTTAAATTATTCTTGACTAGGCAAGACTTCTTGGGAGTGTATGTATTAAGACGAGAAAAGAAAATTTTCATTTGCTGTTGTATTCACAATGCTCATTCAAAAGTAATGTTCCAAAATTATAAGGCTTGGATTGGTTTAACATTTTCATCTTTGGGTCAAAATGGAACCTCTTAGTGGCTACTAGTACCTAGGTATGTTATGGCATTATCATTATTAACTTATCTTAGTAGTTCGTATATTCTCTTAGTAGTTCGAATCAAGCAGAACTTGCTTCAAAGATATCGCTTCAAGCTTCTAAGGTATAAAAATAGATGTTGGTTTATATAAGACCGACAAACTCCAATACCATTTGACCGATCACCATAAAAGTCAGCACATATATATATGTATTTTTGCATGGAGACAGTTCTTAGGGTTTTTTGTTTCGACATCCACGCGGGCAAACCTTGCTTGAGTGTAGACTATAATACATCAACGACTTTGAGTCCACGGGCCCACTTTTATCGCACATTAATTCCTATCTATAAGTAGGTAGGTATATTGAACTAAGTGCAACATACACTAGTAAACACACAGTACTAACAGCGGTACAGTGATTCATCTCCAACACCCAGTTTCCCACGCACGGTGCACCGAGCAAAACCGTGTTCAGAACTAGTTTACAGTGTAATTGCGTTGACGGGTATCATACTTTACTGCGTCCCTTTTACCCAACTGAGTGCGAAAAGGAGGGTAATGTTTTTGTAAATCGTGTATTTGTAATGTATCTGCGAAGATATAATTTTACGCATGTCTTTTACCTGTGTTTAACGTTTTTACGTTTCATGATGCGCTTTGTGATTTTTGTAATAGTATGTTGAAAATGAAAGGAAGAGAAGACACATTGAATATATCCTGCGTAGTTGACTAATCTCCGTAAAGATTGGCTGCCGTGACCGAAATTCGATCGAACATTATTATTTTTAAAAATGACAGTATTTATTTGATCAGAAAATGATAACTTACCTACATAAAATAAATGAAATCTATGACGTCAATTCAGCTTTCAAACCACATAAAGGCTCCCGCAGACAGGCGCGACGCTACTCTAGTGGAACAACTTCTATGAAAACTTCGTGGAAATTGTTCTATCGGAGTCGCGTCGGGCGCCTATCTACGGGAGCCTTTACGCGCAGCAGCGGTAACAAAGTCAAGGCAAAATACGATAGCTTGAACTCAAGGAAGGAACTTATTCCTCATGCAACGACCGGTCGAACGGGTCTTCAGAACCGCTCATTGTTTCCAATAATTGTTCGCTCTCACACGATAATTTAACATATACGTACAACTAAATTATACGTTAGAATGCAACGCATTAAATACTATTTTATTATTCATTGAACATCACCAACATTTTGTAATATACTGTTCATAATAATTACTTCATTTTGAAAGCAGAAAGCCGAAAATCAATTACATCATTGTTCTCTAGAATCAAACAAAATTGTTCGGTGTTTATTATTTCAACAGGTGGCGTTTAGCGTAACATTTCTAACACGGTATTGTTTTGAAAGTTTTAGAGAAAAATATTTAAAAACTATTGACATTTTTGGAGAAAACTATTGGAAAATGGTGATGAGATGCAGTATCGTGCGATATAATAAGATCATACAAAAAAAAAAACATATATTCCTCAATTTTCATGGTTGCACTTACTACTGTTTGTCTCTGCATCACCCAAAGGTTGACTAGTAGAAAATGCCTATAGAATTAAGTCCACCTCTGTAAGTACATTTACAGTACCCGGCGATAAATATTGCACATCAACCTTTGGAAAGAAAAAATCGGCTAATTTCGGCTTCGTAGTGCGTTATCTCTGTCGCACACTACCTATATGACGTTAACTGACGTTTTGTCAGTCGTTGTTCAAGTGCGATAGAGTGCGGTCGCGTCCAGTTCAAAATATATATCTAGAGTTGTTAACACCCCTAAATTTAAATAATTTAAAGTTGTACTATGGCATCTTTAGGAAAAATAGGGGAACCTTTTTATTTTACCCCAACCTAAAGCAATCATTTATAGAAAAAATGGTGTATTTTGTACAAAGAATAAAAAGAATTATCAAAAGAAGCAAATCATAATTATTTTAACAGCTCGTAATAGATACCGGACTGTTTGTATTTCGTGCGACAGAGATAACGCTCTACGAAGCCGAAATTAGCCGATTGTCTCTTTCCAAAGATCGATGTGCAATATTTATCGCCGGGTACTGTATGTGCTTGACGTATTAAATAATGCAATATACCGCGATGCGAAATAAACCAGGTAAAGCATTCAGTTAGGGTCACAAAAGTTCACAGAATATAGCTCTACCTCCCTGATCAGATAATTTAAAAGTAATATTTATTTATAAAATCTAGAATGCCCTAGAATTTAAAACACAGACTTTTGCATTGATAATGCTTTGACTACGTCAATAAAAACACATTTAAATCCCATTATTCAGGCCGAGGTCATAGAATAAACATTCAGCATCCATTTTGTACGATTTAAATACTTGAAAATACATTTATTTGTTTGTTCAGGCTATTGTCCAAAACTTTCCTTTCCGGTGAGAAGTCTAAATACACAAGTTTTGAATAAGAATGATTAAACAGGATACTATATGTGTGTGTTGGCTAAGCGCCAATCTCAGTCACTGTCGAGGATGTATGGAAGAGGATATTTTCTAAATAAATCATCTTAATGTTCTGGAGAATAAATCCTATTTTATTTTCACTTTCGTTTTGATTGTTGTTGGCGGTTACGGACATAATTATTGTATTTGTTGGTTTATATATTAACTTATAAAGTACCTAACTAGTGAACCGGCCCTACATCTCATTTTTTAGGACTTGACGAAACAGAGATTTTTTTGTTATATCTAAGTTAAATATTGTTGTATTATACACATTCATCTTCTGAAATAAATTATCTAAGTGATAGTGAAAATTGCATCAAAATCTGTTGCGCAGTTTTGAAGAGTGACGCGGTCACATATTAGGTCCTTACATATGAAATTGGCGTTTTGTATGGAAGGAACAAAAAGTCGAATATTTTTTAATATAATATATTTAATTAATCAAAGTATGAACCATTGTTTTCAATGCACTTTTGCCATCTTATAGGTAGTTCATTGATGCCTTTACTAAAAAAACCAGTCGGACGGGAATCAATAAAATCTTTGAAGGCGATTTGGACTGCCCCATCGGAGTTGAATTTTTTCCCTTGCAAAAAGTTATCCAAATTGCGAAAAAAATGGTAATCTGTTGGAGCAAGGTCCGGGGAGTACGGAGGATGTCTAAGACATTCCAATTCAAGCTCTTCTAATTTGGTAGCCGTCTGTTGCGCAGTGTGTGGTCTGGCGTTGTCGTGAAGCAGCAGTGGCGTGGAGCGATTGACCAGCCTTGGTTGTTTAGCCGCTAGCTTTTCCATCATGGTTTGTAATTGCTGACAATAGACATCAGCTGTAATAGTCTGGCCAGATTTGAGAAAACTGTAATGAACAATACCGGCACTAGTCCACCAAACGCTTACAAGTAACTTTTTTGGGGTTAATTTTCGCTTGGGGCAGGATTTGGCTGGCTGGCCAGGATCCAACCATTGCGCTGAGCGCTTCCGATTATCGTAAAGAATCCATTTTTCATCACAGGTAATGATTCGGTTTAAAATACCTTCATTGTTGTGCCGGTTCAGTAATGTAACGCAGCAGTCGACGCGCGTTTGCCGGTTTGCTTCAGTCAATTCGTGAGGTACCCACCTTTCAAGCTTTTTAATCTTCCCAATTTGCTTCAAGTGAATTAAAACAGTTTTATCACTAACATCGAAGCCTGCAGCTAACTCGGACGTGGTTTGCGATGGGTCCGCTTCCACAATAGCCTTCAATTCTCCATTATCAACTTGGGTCTCAGGCCGTCCACGGGGCTTGTTCTGCAGGTCGAAATTTCCAGAACGAAAACGTTGGAACCAAAAACGAACTGTGTTTTCTTTTGCAACATGACCGCCATACACATCATTCACCCTTCGAGTCGTTTCCGCAGCACTAGTGCCACGGCGGAACTCGTACTCGTAAATAATGCGATATTTTAAATTTTCCATTTTGTAAAATGAGTGACGCAAACAGAAAAAACAGAAGAAAAAAAACAAATGAATGACGGTCATCGAAGCACAAATACATGAGTAAATAGCTGTACAAATTTGAATTTGGAATTCCTTACCAAAGAGGAGAAATTCGTGATTAAAGTGGCCAGTACGAAAAACGCCAATTTCATATGTGAGGACCTAATATTATAGAACTTTGTTATCATATTAAGTATTCCATTTTCCGTGTAACTAAGTGGTACATAATTATTTCATTAATTAAGTTTTTAAGGAATCTTCTAATAACACAAATCTTAATTGAAAATTGAAGTCTTTAAATAAGAATTTTTAATGTTTCTCAAAGAAATTAATTCTTGGTATTCCAAAGATCCTCCGTCCTTGCAAAGCTTTTTACCCAGAAGCGTTTATTTCTTCCAAGAAAGGTAAAATGAATCTGCTCAATAGAAAATCAAAGCTATAATTTATTTTACGGTACACGGGTACAAATTATTCTGCATAAAAATACCTATATTACTACTACGTTTAAATAGTTATTTTTATTTAATTTGTAAGTGGGTAGCTGTGTCAGGCACGAAGGTAATCATAATTTGAGTATCGAGGAAAAGGATGGGTAGTAAGGATTAGTGAAAGTAAATTATTAACTCTTTTTTTTTAAAATATGTTTTCTACCTTTATATCTGTAATTTGTATGGTGTACATAATAAAGAGTATATATTATATTCCGTTTCATTGTATTCTATTAGTTTCACTAACTTCATTCAATAGAGATCAAAGTTTCAGAACCTGAAATCTAGATTCTAGACAATAAGCAGTTTCTTTAGAATATAATGAATAAAAAATTTTATTCTAAAGAAACTGCGAAATAATAATATGGATTTCGGATTCTGTATAATCTAGACTCTAGATTATCAGAATCCGAAATCCAGTTAGGTACCTACTTAATATAAATTATTCTGGTAAAGAAAAACTATTTTCTTTTGTAAATTATGTCTTAACACTGGGAGGTCAACATGACATATTTAAATATGGGTTTTGTTAACTTTTTTTATCACTTCCTGCCTTGTATCATGAGATATTGTGTGGTTAGATATCCATATGTCCGCAATCTTATGGATAAGATAGATAGCTATTTGACACTTCCTAAATAAACAATTTGTGTAAATAGTGAATTGGCCCTTACAAAATAGAGATATTTTACTGTTTACTTATTGTTTATTTAAATAATTATATTGTTTATTCTTATGGTATTCAGACTTGCATAAAAACATTCAAATTCAAGTCGCAATCTCATCTCAGCGCATTCAATGTCAAAAACTCGTCAAAGGTCGTAATTCCAGTTAATTCGTGGTATTTTTGACGTATAGATACAGAAATCAGAATGCGAACGTTTTTAAAAATATCCCTTTTTTAAATGTTCTCATTCTGATCTCATTAGGTATTTGATATGGTTTTTAACCGTTGATTTCACAATACTACCATATCTTCTGGTAAAACGGAGTATTCTAAAAGTAAAACAACTTTAAATAAAAACAAACAACGCCCTCAAAGATTACAAAACATAGCAACACAACGCACATTTAATTGGAGAGGATAATTATTTAGGCTATTCGTCCAAAACAAAAGAAAATGGAACAAAAATGTGCGAATAGTTAATGCAAACGGAAGGAGTCGGAGCATCACGGAACATGAGACAATGGCCACGGAACACAACAGTGCAAAATGGATTCACCGCGAATGCGAAACGCGACCCAGTTTCACTAATACCAATTCTGTGTTGTACTTTTAGAGAGCTGATTTATAGAATCGAATGCGCGTAAATGTGTGAAGAAGATTCTATGGTGCTTTACATTGTAATACATTGTTACCTTAAACTTTAAAGCGCTTTCAAGCGTATTTCAAACTGGGATTGAATTTGCTGTTGTTGCTGTTTATGTTTATTGCAAATAGACACATAGCAAAAGAGTGGAACGTAGTACTTTAAGTATTCTATGGTGGAACTCTCTACCTGCGTCTGTTTTTCCGAGCGCATACAACCCGAATCTCTTTAATGTGAGAGTGAACAGGCTTCTTCTGGGTAAGCTCGCTCCATCATCGACTTTGTCTCTGTCACGTTTGACCTAGGCTAGAGTCAACAGCAAGCCCATTTCAAATAAATAAAAAAACATAATTCACAAAATCAATTTATTGTTAAAGCTTTGGATTGTTATCAAATGAATCGGCGAGAAAATAATTAATTTTATAGTGTAAACCTACAAATAACTGGGTCGATAAAAGGAAAAAAATGTTAAATTACTAAAATCGGAGCTTTCAGTTTCTCTTACAGAATAAAAAAATCGTAAAAGCATCCTGTAAAAAATAACATTGAGCAAATTAAAAATAAACGTAAATCTATGTCAGCTTTGCCCAAAAAAAAAAACACAAACCGTATATTTCCAAGAAAAAGAGATATCAAAAAGATACATGTATTTAGGGCCAGCATTGACGGATGGTTAAAAACCGTACCAAGTCCAGTTGTTCCATATTACACACACACAGTTCGCAGAGGTTAAATACAAGAAGTATCGTTACCGCGATTTTGTGTAAACCCGTTTATGTAGGTAATTGCTGGGTACCGTTCGGCGCTCGCACTTGACCTGGAAACATCTTGCTCGTCGACTAGATCAAAATTATGATGTATATGTGTCTTGTTTGGTTATACCAGCTCTTTTGTTGTTGTTGTTGTAATAAAAAAATTAAGCTGTGAGCATGGTTTAATATTATTGTTCTATCGCAGGGATGGTGGAGCTTAATAGGTCGAGGTGCCATTTTTTTTACAAATTTTTGATGTGACATTGGGTCTAACACGAATGGTGCTAATATAGAATCATGAATTCGTGGGCTCATGGCGAAGTTAAACGGTCGATCAATCAAAGTTTCAGCAACGCTCACGATAAACTTCGACCTCAAAATGTTAACGGAAAGAAATATTTCGATATTGAAAGTCACTTGATCTAACAGCATCTGGCAATTCAAATTATATCAATTAGGAACCTTAATGTGCTTACGATAATTTTTAACGTTGTGTGTGAGTTTATTGTTCCACATAGGTAGGTATAGCACGTGCAGGCATAGATCACCATCCTAATAATAGATAATAGTATCACATGAGTGTTTTAATACCTAATTATGTACAGTTGCATACAAGACTTTATCTACACCCATGATATGAATCCTCTTTAAAAGGTTCTGAAACAGTTTTTTGCATTACTAATATAGAACAAAAAAAATGGTGGCCGGCGGCATACGACGTGAATTCGAATAACCTATAAGTTCCTTTTTTAAATTACTGCGCTGTGGTAGTGAAACGCGCGTGCATGACAAGGTTCTTTTTTTGAAAACGAGTTGCATAATGAAATTTAGTACAACATAATAACACTCGTTTGGATGATAGTATGGTTACTATGACACTGGTTGTTTTAATGTTGGCAATAAGCTAACTGTTTCAGAAACTCCCTGCTCTAGCATACTGTTAAAGATGAAAGGAAACACTTTACACGCAAGTAAAGTAGCCAGCTATAAACATTGTATGATGGATTGAATAAAGCTGATGCATTAAAGCAATCCGTTTGATGTGTTATATCAAATATTATGTTTCATCGTGATTCATATCTGTCATTCTTGTTGGGAGTATTCCATATATAGCAGTTATTTATATTGTATGTCTTAATAGAATGCACAGGTGTGTTTTGTAAAACAATGCATTTTTCTTGGATTAATTTATGATAACACACATACAGGGTGAAATTAAATTCATGGGCATCCTTTTAAGGGGTCATTGTACTCATCATTATGAACAACTTTTACTATGGGTCTAAACCTAAACTTGCGAAAAAAAAAATCAGCTGTTCCTTGCATTTATGTTCACACTAGCTTCTGCCCGCGACTTCGTCCGCGTGAAATTCGTACTTTCCTCTAAAAATTTCGAAAATGTATGTAGGTATGATCTTTATCAATTATTTAGATAAATAAGTATTCGGGCCAATTTTTAAGTTTATAGATCAAAGGAATCAGATTTTTCAAATAAACTGTATTCCCGCTTTTCACCCCCACAGGGGTGGAATTTTGAAAAATCGTTCGGATTGTGTTCACAACTTGACTCAAAGACCCATACCCATTTTCGAGTTAATGGAAGCAAGCAGTAATATCCACCCCTTAAACTTTATTACTTACCCTTTTCTACCTTAGTAGGAGTAAATTTTTGAAAAACCCTAAAACACATACTTGGTTTATTTTTTGTTTTAGTAGTACCGAGTTTCGAGTTAATACGACAGCGGGTTACATATTTTTCTAACCTATCAACTTTGTCACCCCCTAAAAGGGGTTTTTTTTAAACTAAAAGTGACAATCTTTATTATTTACTCATTTAAATATTGCCAAGTTACATGTTTATTAACCAAATGAATAAGATTTTTCATATAAACTGTATACCCGCTTTTCACCCCCACAGGGGTGGAATTTTGAAAAATTGTTTGGGAAGTGTTCATTACTTGGCTCAAAGATCATTTATACGAATTGTTGAGTTAATCGAGCCACGCATTAAAATCTTCCCCTGTATAATTAACTACCCCTTTTCACCCCGTTAGGGGTAGATTTTCGGAAAACCCTGATACAGGTTATTCTTTATTTTTGGTCTTAACTATAAATACCGAGTTTTGAGGTAATTCGACAGCGGGTTACATATTTTAGCGTAGCGTGATTGCGTGATATCCGTGATGGGTAACAATTAGCGATGTTGACTCTTAAATGGCAAGGCTTTATACGTGTCATTGTTTGACGACCAACTTGGTCATTCAATAGAAGAATAAAATGGGGAATTTCCAATGAGCTTATAGGTACCTACTAATGATTTTAACATTTTGAACGCCAGAGTATAAACGTATCGCCGTAGGTACCCCTGACGCCAGGCCACTTTAACAAAACAACACACACACTTAAAACAACAAATTTCTCGATATTGGTGGTTTATTTATATTAGTTTCATGCAATACAATATAGACGGAAGCTTAAACTTTTAAATTATATAAATAAAAACACACAAAAGTAATGATTAAATTGTTTATTTCATAATATGGTGCGACCCGTGCGACGTGTATTTTGTCATATATTTGTGACGTTGGCGTTCAGGGTAAGATTTCGTTTGTCACATTATATGTGACAGTGGCGTTCAAAAGGTTAAATATGTTTTTAGGATTCTTCAGTTGTTTAATACAATTTTATACAGGACGACAACCTCTTACCATAGATTTAGTACGTTGAAATTTTTCATCTAAATGAAACGGCTGATTTTTATTTTGATAACCGATGAAAAAATTCTAGAGTTCTAGAATAATATGCTCAATTTATGGTTTCAGTTTGCGCGTCGATGTCGGACGCCACCGTCTAAATATTGTATTAAACAACTGAGGTATCATGCAAACAACTAAGCATCTTTAAAATAATTTAACAATTAAATAGAATTATCTACTGCGCTGGCGATTTATTTGCCAAAAATGTAAACAAATATGAATTAATGGAAAAATTACTTTAATTCCTGCACAATAAGGTTCAGTTTAAGCTACAACTTTAAACATTTTCAATAGTGTTAGTCACTCTGAAATCAACTTAATTATCATTGAAATAAAGTTGATATTTGTTTAACTTGAAATAGGGTGGGGGTCTGCAGCACTGCGCACTTTTACTTTTCTGATATTTCTAATTATGAAACATAACTTTAAGGTAATACTACCTATATCAGAACTACCACTAGTAACCTCGATTCATCATATTCAATTTACCTATGAAAATCTAACAGCTAAACTAAATTATCTATTTAATAAATCAAACGGATCAATCAGGAGGACAATTATACAAATGCTCGGTTAGTATTGGTCGCACGTAGAGCTGGGGACGTGTGTTGAATGAGCTGTCTGTCACAGCCAGGCCGACAATCATATGACGATGGTAGTGGTACAGGGTTATTGGAAAAACAGTTACTCGTTTCTAGAATCATCTGCCTAGCCTTTTCCCAACTATGTTGGGGTCGGCTTCCAGTCTAACCGGATGCAGCTGAATACCAGAATTTTACATGGAGCGACTGCCTACCTGACCTCCACAACCCAGTTACTGGGTAATACGATTGCCCTTGGTAAGACTGGTTGTCAGACTTTCGGGCTTCTGACTTCCCGTAACGACTGTCAAATATCCGCGAATGATTTATAATTAAGACCATTATTTTTTTTGTATATACCTAATACGGAGAGTTCCTTTGGCATAGAGTAGATAGCTATTTTAACCCTACGGTAGTCGCGTGGTCTACATATGTAATCCATTGATACAAAATTGCAATGTTCTAAAAACCTAATAGTGCCAGTTATTTCATCCTTCGTGTATTCGAAGTTGCATAATTGCCGCATGCGCTCAGTGCAGCGCGAGCATTGGGTGCGCGTGGTTGTGCAACGGGAGCTCCGCAAATTTCGCGGTCTACGTATGATATACCCATGTAGACCATGCGACCATACACGTCACTTTTAGATACGCGACTACCGTAGGGTTAATGTACCAAACTCTATCTACCTCTAGTTTTATTTGATCGTAACGCTCGAATTGATCAGACGATCGATCGACGAGCAGTCAATAAATAACATTAGTCAATAAAAACTCCCACAAAACCAACTTGTGCTTTTAATGAGACTGTGCGTCGAACAACAAAATAATAGCAAATGCCACCTTCAAACAAAACCCTTTCCGCTACGTTAGGCTTTCGAGGTGATTCTTTTTTCCATAATCTTAGCTATCTTCCGCTTTGAATGGTCATGCTCTCATTACCATGCTCAACCAGGCCTTCATCTATGATTAGGCAAATTTTTCGTCACGTATTGAATCATAGTTCCGAAGTTAGATACGTATGCTAATAATGGCATTATGTCATAAACTCATACCGCAATGTGCGTGTCCTATTCATAACATGATCTATGGGCAGAAAGACAGACAGACAGATAAACAAAGTATCACATGAAAGCAGTCGCAGCGGAACTCAAGAACGTTTGAAAGGTAAAACCAGCATGATGCCTAACAAAAGACAATGGAGTGGAATTAAATCCTCTATAAATGTTACATCAATTTATATTATACGAGTACTAGCTGCGCATCGCAGTTTCACCCGCATAAGTTTCGATCCCGTGAGAATATCGGGATAAAAAGTAGCCTACTTGTTAATCCAGGGTGTCAGCTACCTCCATACAAAATTTTATCAAAATTGGTCCTGCCGTTTGAGCGTGAAGAAGTAACAAACATACAAACACACACACATACTCACAAACTTTCGCCTTTATAATATTAGTGTGATCATGTGATGTGATACAAAACACATGGCTCGTTTTTGCGAAACAAGACAGCCATGCCTAATCTACACGAAACTTCGCATTTTTTCGACAGTTACTAATTGCTTTGTTACTTGAGACCGCGGAACAAAGAATGCAACGAATTCGAGAAAAAACCTGAGTCAGTTAAACGTTTGTAGGCTTTAACGAGAGGTTATGTAATTATCGTTTCGATAGTCGTCGGTTTAGTTTAGAAATATGTTTGTTTTCTTTTAATTTATCGACTCATCTGCCTAGCCTTTTCCCAACTATTTTGGGGTTGGCTTCCAGTCTAACTGAATGCAGCTGAATAGCAGTATTTTTGAAGTGAAAACTTCTTTAGCGGCGTTGAACACTTTTTGTAATGGGTAAAAAATGTTAAACTCGCGTCAGGGCATCGCGTCAGGACACGTGACCGTCAGGAGAGATTCCCCCCCCCCATCTCTTTCTACGGCGGCGCCAACCGAAGTGAACCAAGTGAGACACGATAATGGATGGATGGATGGATGGATGGTGATGGCGATGGTGATGACGATGGCGATGGTGATGGTGATGGTGATGGTGATGGCGATGGTGTTGGTGATGGCGATGGAGATGGCGATGGCGATGTCGATGGTGATGTGATGTGATGGTGGACGCGGACGCGGACGTGGATGGACAGCTGATGGCTCGACCGTCTGTGTAGTAGCCACACTGCTGTGTATTCGTACAATTCGTGTGTATAGTGTTTCAAAAAATGGAAATTGAACAAAGTGCATCGATTAATGAAAAAAGTGACGCAGAAATAGTGAAAAAAACTTAGTTATATTAATTCAATTAATAATTGAGTTATTTCAACGTTAATATTCAAGTTTTCACTTCTGCCGGCACTCCCGGAGTGCAACCCGTCTTTTTTTATGGAGCGACTGCCTATTTGACTTCCACAACCAAGCTTTAACCAAGGCTTCTGATGACCCGTAACGACTGTCAAAGATCCATATCCGGGAATGACAAACGGGACCAATGGCTGAACGTGCTATCCGAGGCATGGGCAGGGCCGTGCCTCTTAATATGTAAAGATGGTCACCCATCCATGGACCAACCGCGGCATGCGTACCTTAACCTGATCGATGGACCCTTGCGGCTGTTATTACTTAGTCACAAGCCTCTCTTATTGATCGACAATGCGCATGGTAAACGAGAAGTCATATGCCCGTCATGTGCGCGAGTAGCGTTGTTTATTTTTCGGTTGGATGCTTTGGAATCGGACAAGTATTATTAACATTATTATGTAGATACACTGCCCTAACCTAGACTAAAGATATCAATATTGATACAACCGAGTACATTTAATTTAAGAACAATTGGAAATGGCACGTATCCGTGGACCGACGGCGGGTCATAGGAAGTTCGACAAGTATAATGCAGATAAAATATTGAAATTGAAAAGAAGCAAGCAAATGCTTAAAATAGAAAATCATTTTTTTTCACGACTTAACGAGCCATTATTACATAGACATTCCTTATTTAAAATCTTGTTTCCAATCAATTTTAATTCCACATAAACAAATATCAACTTTAAGTGTAAATTAAGTTGATTTCAGAATGACTAGAACTATTGAAAAAGTCGTAAAAATGTTTGAAGATACAGTTATTTTTCAAAAACACATATTTGTTTGCACTTTTGGAAACAAAATTGCGAAAGTAGTCTAGGTAGATAGATTGAAGAAATGAACACAAACAATGAGTGTTCTCAAGTAAGTACAGCACGAGCTCTCGCGACAAGATATTATTCAAACATAACAAATGAAACTGGAACATTCTCTCCAAGTGATAGTGGTCTAATTAAATATTATACTTGGAACGAAGCGAAGCTCCTTTGTTGAAATTATAAGTTCAATAAAGGCTGTGATTGCGTTGCAGCTGTCTTCAAACTGTAGGTATAAGCGTAGGTGGACTAATTTAAACTGCGCGCAGGATATTGCACCTTATTTGCTGGAGCTACGAAAGGATTAAGTTATTTGTTCTTATGACGTGTTAAAAGCTTCATTCACTTTGGCAATGTCGCAGATTGTTGACCTAAGATGCGCATAGGTATTAGTACCAAAATGTTGTTCAAACAAGAGGTCTGAAGATTTCTTGGGCTAAGTGATAAGTTCTCTATTGTGACTTCCTAATTCACAACATTGTGAATAATTGTCTTGTGGTCTATTCTATTATATATTTTAATATATAAAAAGTATTTATATAGAGTATATTATATTAATATAGATTATTAAAAACAGGTAAAATTTGTGAATTTGTATGTAGGAGAACTTATTGTATGTACTATCAAACTACTGATCTGATTCTGAAAATTATTTCACTTATAGAAAGCTACAGAGTTGTTACAGCTACAGTGTTGTTAGTTGTTGTTGTGTTGTTGTTGTTAATATACTTAATAATTTAATATATTTAATGTTAAAACGAAGAAGAATGCGGATGAAGACACAGACAGGAGCTAGTAAAATATAAATAATATTGAGTAAGCTATTATAACGCCTATTTGAACCCTAATACATTTGACCCTCATAAAAAAAAAGTATGATAGATAACCAACCCATCCTTTTAACTCCGCCGCCATAAAATAAAAACAAAACTTGATCTACTTGCCAGTGTTGCCAGTGAGTGATCACTAATAACTAAGTACGGTAATATTGCGTAACTCACACCTACCAAGTTACGCCCCGCTGACTTTATACGTAATTATTATTCGTACCATAGGCTGTTATGACTCATAAACTCATAAGTCATACCTAATCATAACTTAGAAGCAAACTAGACTGCTTTTGGGAGTTAGTTTTCGTAATATCAATGGCCTCATTAAATTTAAATTGATTGTGCGATCTTCAGTCGACCTTACCAAGCTTATATTCATTCCAATTTCTCAACCAATTATGTTGGGATTGATATTATCAGTCGGTTAATCGGATATTAAAGTTTAAGATGCTTTGTGTAGTTCTGTTACGACCAATAAACTCGGACATTCGAATAAAGTTAAGTACTTCAATATCAAAGTTTTTTTCGAATCCAAGTCGGCCGGAGCAGAGCCAATCTCTACAGATGGAGGTTTATGGACGAATCAGATCTCTTGTGTGTATGCAGCATCTCCCCACAAACAATGGCCCAACTTCCATCCTGCGCCGCATGCCCTGTCACCTGTGCACTTCATGATCTTATAACTGCGTCAGTGAGCGGAGTTCGTGCAGCTGAATTTTGGACCAAATAGGTTCGGAGTTTTGACTTTTTGCCATCGATACGCTACGAAAAACAAAAGTTTATTGTCGAGTAAAACTTTCACTTATCAAAATCGATTGAGAAAACTTAAGTCCAGCACCGTTCAACATGGAACCTTTTAGGTATATTAAATTGTTGTTGTATTGTCATTACAGGTGTTTGTTACTCGTCTAGTTTCCGGTTTCAGGTGACTTTTGAGCTTGTTGTTGTTTACCGTCATTTTAGTCTTTGAAACTTAGCTCGTTCTTGTGCATAATCGGGGTTCAGTTTGCCGACAGCCTTATCGGATTTCACAGAATTTTTCCAACCCTTTGTGAATCGCCTGAAGCCGCTCTTAGCGCTGTTCATGATAAATAATTAGAGCTAAACATAGTGTGAGCTAGTTTTAACATCATATTCAGGATTCGATTCTCAAGTTGGAAAAGTGATCTTGAATTTTATTTGTTTCTAAATCCAAATTAATATCCTACTAATATTATAAAGGAAATATTATAAACGAGAAAGTTTGTCAGGATGGATGAATGGATGTTTGTTACTCTTTCACGAACAAACTACAGAACGGATTTGGATGAAATTTGGCACACAGATAGTACATAACCAGGATTAACACATAGGCTACTTTTTATCTCGATATTAGCACGAAATCAAAACTTATGCGGGTGAAACTGCGAGGCGCTGCAAGTATTATTATAAATGCAGAAGTAACTATCTGTTTGTCTCCTAAACCATCGAACCACTCGTTATGCAATTTGATGGATAGTAGCAGACCTGGAGAAGGACATGGGCTACTTTTCTTCCTGGATATTTGCATAAAAAAAATACGAAGTAATAATTAAGCGCAGGTATATTCGCGGGAAACGGCTAGTAATATGCAAGAGTCGAGTTCGGCTTTCGATTATAATACCAGCCTCTTATTGTCCTACTGTAGGGCAAAGGCCTCTTCTCATACATATATTAGGCATGAGCATTGATTACCACGCTTGCTCAAGACGGGTTGCCATTTTCAGACTTGTGTATATCAGACTTCACACTAATATTATAAAAGCGAAAGTTTGTGTGTGTGTGCGTGTGTTTATATGTTTGTTACTTCTTCACACTCAAACGGCTGGACCAATATTGATAAAATTTTGTATTGAGGTAGCTGACACCCTGGATTAACATATAGGCTACTTTTTATCCCGATATTCCTACGGGATCGAAACTTACGCGGGTGAAACCGCGGGGCGCGGCTAGTTAACTATAAGTCCAGATTTCCTCACGTATTTTTCCTTCAACGAAGTCAGTTATGTCCTTGATAAACTCACGTTTGTTACTTGCCCGGATTTGAATACACGACCTCTTGCATGAGAGGCGAGGCCTAAACCACTGGGCCATCACGACATTTTTCGACTAGCTTGATGACAAACCGGGAAAATTCTGAAATATTTTTACGCCATGAAAAATAATCAAGTACCATTCGCACTCGCAATACCAGTTGCGTTTATGACTATTGAAAAACCTATTCCACTTTTTATGGGCAACATTAAAAATATATTAACAACGTTTTTATTTGTTTCAGGTAACACATACGTTTTATCGCCTAATCATGGAAACACGTAACGAAACTGCTATAAAACGTAGGACCTACACGAGGTAATGCTATTTGCTGTTATTTGATTAACACACACACCTTGTACCTACATAGACCGTTATATGTTAGTGCTTTAGACATTTATCTTTATCTACGTACCTATGGTACTTTCAGTAGTAGTTTATAGAATATCAACACAGTGTGCCCAGTGTGTACAGTCACCAAAGGAGATAAATAACCAGGGTCGTCGGATATAGTTGAAGTTTAATAAGAAACCGATGGATGTTTTCGAATAAAATTTAATTTAATTGATAGAAAATAAACAGTTGATTTATCAAATTTTTCATTCGAAAACATCAATCGGTTTCTTACTAAACTTCAACTATGTCCGACGACCCTGGGTACTTTCCTTTGGTGACCGTACCCAAAGTGTGTTCAGTGTGCCTCTCGGCAAAGGAGAGCAGTGGTGGCCCAGTGGTAACGGCCACGACTCACGAGTTGTAGGTCGTGGATTCAAGCCATTTTGTCACTATTGCACTCAAAACGGTGAAAGAAAACATCGTGAGGAAACCGGCATGTTTTAGAACCAAAAATTCATAGCAAAATTCGAAGGATCCCAGCAGTGGGAACATTATAGGATGATTATGCTTATGCTTGGCGAAGGCCTCCTCTAACAACTTCCACTGAGTTCTATCTTCGCAACCCTTCTCGAATTTGGACCCGCTGTGAGCTTTAATTCGGGTTCCCATTTTTTATATTGCGTTACCCTGTTCCTTTTGATATCTCTTATACTCCCTGTACCTACATGTGTAAGTGATGTAGCTATAAGGTTCTATACCGTATGTACTTAAATTTTATTATTGTACTTAGTCCTGGGCCCGCTTGCACCACAAATCACTGAATTTATTTAGCGCTAAACATTATTTAAAACATCACACTGTGTTTTTCATCTTCAAAAGATTTAATGAAAGGGCGATGTTTAAATATGTTAAGCTGTAACCGTATTTAGCGATTTCTGATGTCACATGTAAAAATGAAGGTACGATAGGTATTATATTATAATACATACCTACAGAATTGTCTGTTGTATAAACAAAAAGCCATAGAGTAAAATTGGATAAAGAAACTCGGATCATTTCGATATCGAATAATAATAATTCTCTAAGACAGGGTATTACTTCCTTTCTTTGCTATTGGCTTGTATCCATAAGGGCCATAATATGCAAGTTATTGTATGGACGTAAACTATTATAACGTAGTGTACATGTCCGCTGTCTAGTTTCTTTGCGGTTGGCATAACACGGCATACCAACCTAACGGCATTGCTCGGGATTGCTCATTAGGCTGTGCCAAGGGACCACGGGAAGGCTTTATAATTACCATCAGGTATGAGGTAATGTTACAACCAATAAACCAATTGTTTTATTTGGTTTCTGTTTATTTATTTAGGGACAATAAACAGTAGCGTAATAATAAGTAAACATAGGTTAGAACTTAATAATAGAGGTAACAAATACACTACGCACAACGTTATCCACAGTTTCTTCTGTAGAGTAATTTTTTTTAATAATTGACTATTTCAAGATAGGCTAAGCTCTTATTTTAAAAATTAGAAGCCTGAAAATGCTTTTATTAACCTATTAGGAGACTTTACAGAGGTTTTTTTTTTAATGAATACTCTTTCATTCTCAATTTTTATAACACTAAGGAGGTATTACGCTACGTCTTATCTAGATGCATGACACGCAATCGATTAAATACTTTGATCGAGTATCGATTATTATCCTTGCCCCGAATTTCATATCACATTACAATGCACTGTACACCTCCATCTGAATAAGGAAGTGTGAGGACACTTGACTCCGATTGTTATAGGTTAAGGTCGAATCGAATGGTTGTATCGTTATGATTGTTATTCTAATCGATATAAACATCAAGCGTTGTTGTAATGATCGCACCGATTTAGGAACAGATAATGGCATGATATTAGCGATGAATGATAGAGACGTGAAATGAATTTAGAATTTTATCGATAGATGATAATGATATTCGTTCAGAGTTATTAGTTATGACAATTATATTCATAATTTGGTATTATATACCTAGCAGACAAATACTTGCCTAAGCCATCAAGGTTATGTAGTAAGCGAGCTCTTGAAATGCCTAGAAGTACCTTTCAAGGTTTGATTAAGAAATTGGTGGAAAACCTACTCTTTAAATACCGGAAGAACCATAGTTAAGTTTACAATGATTTCAAAAACTCATACTAATAATGAAACGATTAGCAATGGTAAAATAATTAATGAATCTAACTAATTAACAAGAGTGTTTAGATAATGCTATTACTGATAAAAAAATAAGATTAAAAACTAAAACCCGACTACTGAAAAGGACGAAACAAGAAAGTACCTTTACGTGGTCGCATGCTACCATCATAGCTTATAATATGCTACTACTATGGTACTTTCTTGTTTCATCCTTTTCAGTAGTCGGGTTTTAGTTTTTAATCTTATTTTTTATTTAATTATTTTGGGGCTTATTTCAGTAATATATATTATATATATATTGAAATGTGCTAACCATTTCATTTGATACACAACAAGGCATGATTTAGAAAAAAAATTTTTTAGGTCATGACTTTATGTGCGCTAGAGGGCGCTATATTCAATTTAATGTGACGTCACATAGTCTATAACCAGCGGACGGTCAAGACGCTTCCAACCATACCTCATTTGTCTAATTATGACAAGTAGTATACAAGTTATGAGGGAACAGATGAACATACATACATACACACCGGTCAAAATCATAATCCACATTTATGCTTCGCCGTAGTCGGGTAATTAGTTCTCATCCCCGTCTAACTAATGAATTAATTACGATAATGGTACGGACATACCAAAATAATGGTTTCACGCAATACATATTATTTGCACGGAGTAAATCAAAAACAAAACACGTGATACCACATTTACATATTAAGTAATTTAAATGCTGGCCAAATAATATTAGTGGAGGGGTCAGGTGACCGGCTGGATTTCATTCAGTTATGAGGGTTGAATTTACATAGGCTAGAGATAAGTCATGGAGGTATAAATTAAGATATTTTTTATCGTGGCTACATGTATAATTTATGGAAATAAAAATATTGGTTTAGGTTTTTTAGGGTTCCGTACAGCAAAAGGAAA
The DNA here is from genome assembly GCA_947508005.1 of Amphipoea lucens. Lineage (NCBI taxonomy): Eukaryota > Metazoa > Arthropoda > Insecta > Lepidoptera > Noctuidae > Amphipoea > Amphipoea lucens. The sequence continues at coordinate 12,753,935 of OX382358.1, forward strand.
AAACGAAACCCTTATGAGATCACTTCATAGTCCGTCTGTCAAGACCCTGTTCTCGGGAACGCGTGAAGTTACAAAGTTGAAATTAATATCAAATACTCAGGGCTGCAATTCCTTGAAGCAGTGAAAATATCAAACTTCTATGTTAAGGCAATATGTTCCGTTTATGCCGCATATTTTGACACTCGCAAGGGATTTATAACCTATAGGGTACTTCCCGTTGACCTAGAATCATGAAATTTGGCAAGAAGCCATGTCATGTAGCACTAGTAAAGGAAAAAATCCGAAAACCGTAGATTTGTAGTTACATACCTACTTTGTACGGAACGGAACCCTCGGTGCGCGAGTCCGACTTACACTTGATCGGTATTTTACATCTCCGATTGAGTGTTTTACATTTAGGCCCTTTGTAGGTACACGGCACGGTTGCTGTACGGTACCATAGAAAAACGGTACGACGTATAGACGGCGCCGTAGAAAAAACGTGTCTGTCATCAAGCTTCCATAGTGATCCATATAACACTGAGGAACCGTGCCTACACACGGCGAATAAACCGTACCGTACTGTTTCACGGCAAGAAAAACATGTGCATACAAAGGGCCTTAATCTGAAATTGTGAAAATTGTTGGCGATTGTTAGTGCTTGGCCAGACTGGCAGCGCGGGTCGGGGAGCGGCGCGGATGCGGGAACGCGCGCGATCTGCCTGTCCGCAGTCGAGCGCGGTTTCGGTCTAAGTGTTGTCGTGTCAAAATATAATAAGTATGGAATAGTATGGATGAAAAAGACTTGTTTTTACTAGAAAAAAGCTCGAACTATTTAGAGAACCCCGCACCCAAATTGCGTAACACACTATCAATCGGAATCAGAATCATTTTGAAGCAAATTGCTAATCCATTGCTTCATAAGTTCGAAAAATTTGTCTGGTCAACCCGTAAATAACGCAATGAATGTTGGTGAACTGTCAAAATGAAACTGATTCCGATTGATAATGTGTTACGCAATTGCCCTGCCGGTCCCCGCGCGGTCCACGGTCCACCCGTGCGCTCACTGCGGCCACTTGTCTGAACGAGCTATAGCGTGAGATGCCCGCGCGCTCACCGCGCCAAGCAGTCCGCGCTGCTCACCGCGCCCGCGTGCCCACGATGGACTCAATGTAGTTCTTATGTTTGAATACGCCGCGCCGCCGCTGCGCCCACCTCGCGCCCGCGTTTGCAGTCTGGCCAAGTAATTAGTATCGTCTTATGTCACGTTTGTTTCAATAAATTGAATGGTGAATTAAAGTAGCTTGTACTTGTGGCAGCAATCTACCAAGTCAAAGTTACTATGTAATAATAAATGTAGGTAGGTATGTACTTATATTCTCAAACTATAATCTAATTATGTTCAGTTTGTAGCTTTCCCGAATAATAGTAGGTGGTTAGGTAAGTAGGTACTTTAGGTTAATAAATATTCTCTAAACTGTAATCTAGGCTTGTTCAGTTAGTAGTTTTCCATATTCCATAAAAGTAGGTACTTATGGAAGTAATAGATATGTGTTACTTATATACTCAAAGTAAAGAGGGGCTTGTGGCGAAGTAATAACAACCGCTCGGGTCAATCGATCAGGTTAAGCTACGCTTGCCGCAGTTGGTCCGTGTATGGGTGACCATCTTCACATACCAAGACCCCTCAGTGCCTCGGAAAGCACGTTAAGCCGTTAGTCCCGGCTGTCATTCGCGGATCTTTGACAGTCGTTACGGGTCGTCAGTAGCCCAAAAGTCTGACAACCGTCTTATCAAGGGGTATCGTATTACCCAGTAACTGGGTTGTGGAGATCAGATAAGCAGTCGCTTCATCTAAAATACTGGTATTCAGCTGCATCCGGTTGGACCGGAAGCTGACCCCAACATAGTTGGGAAAAGGCTAGGCAGATGATATACTCAAACTACATATAATATTACTGTGCTATAGTTTGGTTAGGTACTTATATCCAGTTTGTAGCTTTCCAGAGTAATAGTAGGTACCTAGGTAAGCACTTATGTGTTACTTTTATTTTCAAACTATACTTAGGTGATCTAGTTTAGTTTCCACTTTTCCACAATAAAAAATGTACTTAGGGTCTAGAAAATCATCGCCTAATTTCTAATTTCCAGTAAAACAAGCTGAGACATAACCAAAACAACCATATCCTAAACAGAAATAAATCTTAATTAAAGTTTCATTTAGCGATTACTGCCACTTACTGCTACGTTACCACAGAGTAACAAACACACCAGTATAGTTACTCGCTATAAACAATTAATCCAATTAGAACGCGACGACGTAATCTTCAATCCACTTACCTACGATATTTGTTTAGGTAACAGGCTCTGAACAGAAGAGATACGTCAAAGCCATTTCAATCGTGACTGTTAGGTACATCAAACACATACCTAGGTACATCTTTTCATCTGAAAACGGTTCACTCACTTCAGGAAGTACTTCCATGTATCGTCAACGTGATTTGTTCTGTCCGTTCATTACGTAAAACGAAAAGTAACAAAATAAGACCATGTTATGTCTGTACTGATATACACAATCATGCTCACACTCACACTATGATGATTCACAACTAGCTTCTACCCGCGACTTCGTCCGCGTAAAATTTATTGTCCCCCCGACCGCATCGCATCGCCTGCCCGCGCTATTAGTTCGTTTTCGCTCAGCTCCTAAGATTCCTAGCGTAATGTTTAATAGCCTATAGCCCTCCTCAAAAATTGGGCTATCAAATGCAAAAATAATTTTTCAAATCCGACTGGTAGTTTTAGAGATTAGTGCATTCAAACAAAAAAAAACAAACTCTTCAGCTTTATTATTAGTATATAGATTATTTTACTTTTCACGATTTAATTTATTAATTTTTATTTCATCTTAATAGTTCGCTACCCTTATTTAAGTAAGTATTCTGTCCATTATCAAACATCCTGGAATAAAATTTAAGATAACGCAACTCAGGCCCCCAAGATACAGGCGTTGCCTAGTTTGGGGACCACTGTTCAAATAACTAGGTATGTTAAATATTCTAGTTACAGTAAGCCTAAATTATAATTATTTTTTAAATTTATTTTGTAACAATTTAAAAAAAAAATATTCTGCGTTTATACAGTGTTGTATAAACGCATTGTGGAATTTTTGGACTTACAAAACAGGTGCGGACCTTAAAAATTACCTTATACGGACCTTAAAAGATACTTGCTCTGCATCACCACTTTCTATCTCCTTTTTAGCTTATCTAAACACCGCGGAAAACAACAAACGAATTTAAAAGTTGTAGTTTATAAAAATATTTTAGAAAGCGACAGAACGTGTTTTACGTGCAAAACATTCCCAAATTACCGATTCGTTTACGTCTTTCTTCATTTGTTTTGAAACTTGGTTCGTACGCTTGTGCTACCGCCTGGCTATAAATGCTATAATTAACATTTATTTAAACAATTGTAAATGGAAATGTAAGATTTAAATATTCATGCTTTTTGTGCATTTTGATGACATAAAATACGGGAAGGTGTGTGCGACTTTATGAACCTGGCCCTTATTTAAATTTATGTGATTTTGTAATAGGTTTCGAGGAATATTAACGTGTAATTGAAACACTGTGACATCGGAAATAAAATAACAAAATGAATGATGTGTTGGCGGGAAAATAAAGAAAATATATTTCCATTTTCATGTCGATACCAGGGATGGGAGACGAAAATTACTTCCTGCTATCGATGTTATTGAAATATGACGAAGCGGAATTAAAACAAATTTAGAGCAAAATGGAAGTGCACCACACCTATTCAGAATAATAATTAAGACACTCCGATGCTAACCACCTACGTACTCAATTAAACGATCACATTCGTGTAACAACAGACAGCGCCGTGTGTGTTAAACCGTCATTACCGTTAATTACAACACGCGTTTCATTGCGTACACTTAAGGACACTTAAGCAAATGTCGTGTTGTCAGTGAACACCGCGGATTTGTCAATGGGACATTATCCGTCCAAAGAGCGGCGCAACGACCCAGCGCGGAATCACGCTCGTGACCGCACTGATTGCGAACCCGCGTCATTTGCACCGACCGAACCTAATAGGTGGCTCATTAAAGCACTCATGTCTATGTCATGATAGCACCGAACCACAGTGGAACGAATGTATGGGAGCGGTTGGACGTAGACATGTCCGAAAAAAAAGAGTAAAATTATGCCAAACTAATGATGCCATCTTATTCGATTACTTAATGCCTTCATAACTTGTGGTGATGAATTTCTTCATAACTCCCATATTTCGGGAGTAATTTGAGAAAATGTGAAATTTTACTATGAAAATGAGTGTATCGAGCTCTCTCCCTCCTGATTCCGGGCTTGTTTCAAGTAGCGGTCTCTAATATCGTAATGCTATTACTAAGAGCTATATTTAATACTAAGACACATAGTGCGCCAAATGTGCACTTTCTGCGATAAAAGGAAATGAAAATTTAAAAAAAAAAAACGTTTTTTCCCCATTTGTATTTACTTTAAACCGCAGACAGACTTATTAAGAGGTCTATAAATATATTATATATATACAGAAATATATATTAACAAAAATATTCACAAGAACTGATGAGAGTATGACTTTTAAGTAAGTTGATAATAAATTACCTAGTTTCATTAAAAGTACAATAAATAATTAAGATGTAAGCTCTAATTTACTAAGTTACACATTTTAAAACAATAACATCATTTAATTATCTTCGTCATCATCATCATCATCAATTAATTCAAATTCAGAATCGATGTCCGCTAAATCATTTATGTTAACAAATTCGATATCACTTTTCTCAGAATCCGTAAGCTCATAAAATTCCTTAAAAGAAGATTTTTTTACAAACTTATTTCTTTTTGGACGGATACTTGTAACAAGTGGATCAGAAGACAGTAAAAGATTGTGCATAATATCTTCATTGCATGAGATACTGCTATGCTTTCGAGAATGCCCCTCTCTATATTTTCTAAAATCTTTATTTCTAGCCTCAGATGCCTCTTCGGATAGAAAACCAATGGGCACAATTGACATGTTCTGAACTATGTCTGGCCCATGCATTAAAATTTTATGAAGTGAAGAAGGCATATAATACCATGGGTATAACTCCACGTAAAGCTTAGCAGTATCAAAGCAGAACTCTCGGAATTTAGTTACGTTGATCTTCTCTCCTGATGAAATACACTGCAAGATCACACAGATTTTTCTTAAAAGCATAGCATCTATTCCGGTCAGTTCAGCAGATTTAGTGTAGTTTTCAAAAAATCTCCTTGCCGAGTTGCCATTGTTGGTGGATCCACTGCCTTGTTTCACAACATCGAGAAGTAAGCCCGTTTCTCTTCTTACAGCCTCTTGAACTCTTTTCTTCCTGTCATCAACTTGCCTTTTTGCTATATCACCCCTTACTTGCCATGATTTTATGTCTAATTTGTAGGAAATGTGTAATAAGCATTCCATTGAGCGAATCCAAGCGTGAAGGGTGCTTAAGCCATATTTATACATGTCCTCGTTTGCGTGTTTATCTTTGATTAACTCTAAATTATTCATTTCTTTAGGACAAGCCTTGCATATGTCACACACTGAAGCTGCTGTATTGGATATAATGGAATGAATTTTACCATCAATCATTGTCAACAGCAGTTGGTGTTTGACACTAATTCCATCAGTGATGGTGGATGGAGTTAAGGCTTCAATCTCTGCTTCGATTTCAGCCATCTCTCTCTGCACATTTTCTTTGGTTTCCTTTATAAACTTAAACAATATTGGCCGGCAAAATGAAGTGGAAGATGGTCGCTCGTTTTCCCAAATTGTTACACCTTTTGAGACGAGCCGCAGTGGTACAAGACTAATCATAAAATTACTAGCAAGATCGATTTGCTCATCTTCACTCGTCCTTTGATGATAAATGCTTTGGCTAGATGATCCGTCAAAACCCCATTTGCTGGTCAATACGAGCTGTTGATTGGGATCAACAGGGGTTTCTAACGACCTAATAAGTCTTCTTGAGGTTAAATCCATCAAGGCTTGTAATTTGATTTTTGCAGAGCTCTCTGTAACTGTGAGATCTTCTTTGGCCGGATAGCACTTAATTTTTTCTTTAACCAACATGTAGTAACTCGGGTATTGAAGAGCTCCTTCTTGAGTGTTGAAATCCCGAAGAGTGTTATAGCGCCATTTCGATAAGTTCATCGATACATAAAGAGCCAATGCCTTCAAAGGGGATATTTCCCGTACCTGAATTGATTTACCTTCAATGAAGGCTTTGATTTTTGAGGCCTCTTCTGGATTCTCCGTCAAGTATTTCATAACATAAGCTGTATCGCTTTGTCCTGCCTTTTGAAGCGCCCTTTCGGCCGAAAACATAATTTCAGCGCTGCTACTGCTGCATGAAAGACTATCTTCAGTGCGTCTTCTTTTTTGCCGGTTACTAAGGTCCTCAAAAGATTTACGAGGACTAGGATGTGTACAAGTTGAAGCATCAGATTTAGCAGGAGAAATTATGGGCTCGATGACGTCACTTATATTTTCTGTAGAAGGTTCCATATTTTCATTCTGTAATTCCGGCCATTGAATTGCAGCCTGTAGCCAAATCTCATGTTTCTTCCGAAACTTATCTGTGCTTCTTCCAGACTGTGTCCATTTTGCATAAATGCGGTAGCAAAATCGACGACACCAGTCTTTTAAACTTGTTTCAGCACTTTCACATAACTGAACACAACTGTTATCTTTTAAAACACTGAACAAATAGTTAAAGTCGCGTAAATCTTTATGTGCGCGTGCGCATAAAGCAACGTGAATATCAAGATTTGTATTAAAATTTGGAAAATACATTGCGAGATTAGCTTGGATACAACGAGGTGTAAATCAACACTGATTTTAAAGTTACTAATAGTGACCTATTTATATAAAATCCAGGTATCCCAGGTATCCTTTGTTAAATATTGCAAGGTAATTAGTTATTGTGATAATTAGTAAATGATGCATGCTAAATTAGTGTATTAAGAGCCATTTAGTAATTAAATAATAGCAATGTTCTTATCAGTAATCATTAGTGCATCAGTTTTATATGTAAACCTTAAGTCCCTAATTATATATCCTAATTAGCTTATATCTTCTCTAATTGGCTGCTCAGAAATGTTATTGTAATAAGGTAAACCTTTAGAAAAACGGTTTTAATCAACAAAATAAACAAAAAATAAAAAAATTGTGTTATAAAATAAACATCACTCTTTATCCCAGAAAGTGCACATTTGGCGCACTATGTGTCTTAGTATTAAATATAGCTCTTAGTATAAGCATTATGATATTAGAGACCGCTACTTGAAACAAGCCCGGAATCAGGAGGGAGAGAGCTCGATACACTCATTTTCATAGTAAAATTTCACATTTTCTCAAATTACTCCCGAAATATGGGAGTTATGAAGAAATTCATCACCACAAGTTATGAAGGCATTAAGTAATCGAATAAGATGGCATCATTAGTTTGGCATAATTTTACTCTTTTTTTTCGGACATGTCTACGTCCAACCGCTCCCATACATTCGTTCCACTGTGCGAACGTCCAAATGTCAATTTGACACACACAGCACTCCAATTACTCTGATGCCGAAGCCGGTGTCAATCGATCTGCTCATCAGCTACGTTACAAATGCCCTTTACAAATAGCCGTATATTTCAATCAGCTCTATATCCTGTTTATTAGGCACAAAGCAAGTCTAGGTCTCCATATAGCTATGTAGCAACTACGAGTGGAGCGCGTGCGCAGTTCAGTCACGAGCATTTCGCAACTATCACGTTCGAATAGTTCTCGCAATAACGCGTGGCGAACCTCCTTCGGAAATGGACAGCCTTTGTTCCAGCGGTTGGGAAACATATGAGTGATGAGGCTCCCCTATCTACGCGTCTTCATGCAATTCCACAGCGTTTACAAAATGAAAGAAACATAGCCTCTCACAGTCACTTCTTAGATTCGTAATTTATTTACAAAAGTGTAGCGAATTTTTTAGCGATACCGATAAAGAACGGTTTATTGCAGTGTGTTAAAGGAATTCCCTTTCACCCGAATTTTATAGAGTCGTTTTATTTCTCCGTACAGGGTGCATTTACGACGTCATGCGCGAACATAAATTTTATGAGATTTTGGACTCCGTTTTAATGGAGTTGGGTTGGCAACTGACCATTTTGCGTATGGCTAATAAAATGTTGATTTTGGATATTTATCAGTAGATTTTGGATCGTGTAAATGGGCAGTTTGTCGGCAAGGTTAATTGGCGTCTGTGCGTGAATTCGCTGGTCGGTGTGGGTCAAAGTTAATGCGTGAATACGCATCCGAGTACATACCTATATGTATGTATATGTGCTGATTAACGGCTATTATTGATGCTATCGTAATGGTTTCAAGAACAATGGGACGTAATAACTGAACAATGTTAAGACAAGGTACGTTATTATCTCACATTAATTATTTGTAAGCAATGCCTGTTACATTTGAAAGTCTTTCCTACTCTTCACTAATGTAATAATTCATCAATAGTACCTATTACACTTCTTCAAGTCATAGTTGTAATTTAACTTTAGTTGCTAAATTAACTAAAAGAGATTTTCAACATTTATTTGCAAGGTCGTCTGTAATTCTTGTTTAAGTAAGTGCATGATGGCTAACTTACCTCGAATGTTATGGTTGTGAGCACTTACTTATACATGTTAATTTTGACCGTATTAAACGGCCTTAAAATCTTGTATGAAATTCAAATAAAAATCAAATATTGCTTGAGTAATTACAGCGTAATAAAGCACGCAAGTTCTATGTAATTGTGTACGTAGTACCCATAGATAAACTGCTATTACGTCAGCGTTACAAGATTTTCGTTTAAATTTTTTGAACGATACTTCGTAAAGAAATAAAGCAATATTTCGGAAACAATAAGCTCTTAACTAGAATTACGGAATTAGACGTTCTCATAGCATTACCCAAACTAGACGTTGAAATACCAAATTCGGGAATACGAGTGACGAAAATTCCTATTGCGTGCTGAATGTATGTTAATAGCTTATATAGATAAGTATCAGAGGGAAATAGTACAAAAACGTCTCAACACGTATCGTGACATCAAGGTCGGGGCGTTCACACGGCAGCAGCGCCTGCGCAGCTCAAAGGTGGAGTTTTAAAACAAGCACCAGTCGGAACAACCATACAGTATGGGAAATTAAACTATGTAGCTAGGTTAACGATTCACACGCTCGTCTAGACCTTTGACTGAGGTTTGATTGTGCTTTATCGTCGTTTCTTTTTTTGTGTTGGGTTTGGATTTGGTTTGACACTGCTGTAAAACATTTTCGCTTTCGTATTTTCAATAAAAAAAAATCTAAAATACGAAAAAACATGTATATAAATTACGTTTTCGTCATAGACTAAAGTAGGTACTTAATTTGAACTATGCGAACCAAAATAAAAACTCACTTTCTTTCACTAATAAAACTGAGTAGGTGTAAAGTTAAATTAATTTTAAAACACGCAAATAAGTTGATCGCTTCAAATTGCCTTTCCACTGGAACAAAGAACCATCAAATTTTTTATTAGCTTTTGAATTACGTAGGCGGGCATTGTAGATGAATACATTGGAATCGTAACTCATTTTTTTCTCAAAAGAATCATTGCTCTGTAACGCAATAAAGGTACGGTACTTAGGTTCACCTCGCTTATTGCTTTTTTGTCGCGACAAAAACAGAAGTTTGACAAAATCCGCGTTACAAAAAGTCGTGAGAAAAAATATCAAGATCACTGCCAATGGCGAGCGAGGAATCTGTGACCACGACTAAGGTCAGCGGTTACGGGTGATACCCTGTATTGTGTTAACAAAAACTGTAATAATACGTGACATTGCATTTAATAGCTTCGTTAGAGATGCAAGCGTTTGTTGTTGTAATGCAATTACCGATTTATTACCGTTGGATCCCGTTTTTGAATCCCATTTTAATATTTTTGGCGTTGGATCCCGCAAAACATTATTATGTATTTCCGTTGGATCCCGAATTTAAAAAATGCAAGATAATTACGTTTTATTGTCGTTGAATCCCGAAAAGTATTTCCGTCGGATCCCGAATGCTTAAAAAAATATGAATGCGGGTACTTTCAACAACAAAATTGTTTATAATAAAATGAGGGGTTCACTAATGTTTCACCAAAACTCCATTGACAAATTTTTAGTTTACAACCAACGTTTCGTATACTATTTATTTCACAAACAACTCATTTTCTATATAATCTAGTCGTTTCTGGCACTCGCCGGCCGCTGCCGCGGCACCGCTCGCTTCGCTCGCTCGGCTCGTGCGTAGGGGTCACAGTTTTAACCTAACCTAACCTAACATTGTTTTTTTTTAATAATTAACCTAATCTAACTAGTTCGGTTCCGGGTAACCCACTAAAAATAATCTCTTTTTAGTGTTTGATAAAGGTAAATCACTTTTCTTCTGAAATGTACACATGTTGTTATAATATGGGATTCAACGGAAATAGCAAACGGGATCCATCGGTAATACCTAAAAAACGGGATCAAAAAACGGGATCCAACGGTAATAAACGCAATTACCTACGTTACGTCGCTGAAGCTATTCGCTCCAGATTAGTAATGTGACGATATGCACTAATGTAGTCTAATGAAACTTCTGTAGTATATTGCAATAATTGTGTATAATATTAGATACAACAGTAGATACAACAGTAATAATCACACGGATGTTAGCGAACGATCGATCAATACCTACTGATGTAATTTCGTTATAAAAGAGATCGTGTAGGTACGAACTTCTCATAAAAGGCAAACATGACTGATATCTTTGGAGTGATATTTCAGAATATCACGTTTAAAAAGATATCCGTATTTCTTTGCCAAGGTGAACAAAATTAATGAAATTCATCTCCAACCATCTGTCAACTGGAAATGAATATAGTAAATTCCTTTAGTTTCAGGTTTAGGAAGGCACCAGTGCCCTCCCGTTAATAATAACATCGTAATCCAGCTTCCCAAGCGTGTTGATTATGACATTATCTCCAAAGCCATTCATTGTACCGATCAAGGGCCTATTTTCAGCCACCATGTATCAATATCTAGACAGGCTTACCATGTACCCAATATATCAAAACATAGTTTCTCCTTCAGAATATATTGTAGGTACCTACCCGGCTGAAATAAGACCTTTTTGCTGAATTACAAATTTACCAAGTCTTGTAACAAATACTCGCCATTCATCAATATAATAGCGAATTTGAGACTTCGTTCATTCTAGTGACGTAAGGGATGCCATAAATCGAAGCTATTGAACAGTGTTAGTTATGTGGACAATAGCATATCGGTGTCAAGATCGTTAGCCCGGGACAGACCGCTTTTGTCTTCTTTTGAGGGCCGAATATCAGACACATGACTACAAAGAGGCGAGTAAAATATTACTTTACCGAGGACAATGTGACCTTTAATCAACAGGAAGTTATGTATATCTTATATAATTGGTCTAAAAAATAGATTAGCTTATGTATTACAAAAAAGTTGTACATGTCACAATGGAGTTATGAATGACTCAGATAGGTATAAAAGGCTCAAAATATGCCTTCATTGTGGAGCTAAAATTTTTTGCTTGGGTATTTAGAGAGAAATTGATGTGGTATTCTGTGAATACCTTATTTTGGGGAAATGTGTCTGCAAACCCGGTGACCTAGTTGTACAGTTGATTACAGAAATGAAAGTGATTTTATCTTTTACTCATAGAATCTATGTAGAAATGAGCTGAACTTCAAAATAGCTACCTGCATACTTTATAAATTATGGTCCTGAGTAAACAGAGAGGACAGCACTAATTAGAGCAATCTTTATAAAAATAAAACTCTTGTAACAGCTTCCATAGTCATTCGTTTCACAAATTAAATTATTTATCAAGCTACGGTTTCACGTGAAACTTTTTAACGTTGCTTTTATTAAAATTTTCAGTAGTTGGAAAAGTTGTAACAACATTTTATGTTCGTGCGGCATCAAGTATTTATTCACGGCTTAATTTCGAATCGAAACTTGGAGACAGCAAATTGATTGATGAAATGACTGTATTCAATCAATCAATCAATTTCATCTTCATAAATACAATGCTAAATGAATGTCCTTATAATGTAAAATGTCACGACTGTTGTTGGCTTCCAATTCTTCCTGACTTGAATAACACCGAAGGCCGGTATCATTTCGATATTACATAAAGACTGGTCTAAAAAGATGGATGTTCCTTCATAAAGTAAACCACTGGACAGGTTTTGACAAATGAGGTGTTCATCGATTGCCCTAAGTGACGCGCGTGTGTTAGTGGTAGGAGGTTCTAGGAAGGGTATAGACATAGACATCGAACTTTTCCTACCGGTTTCTATGACTTTATAATTCGTGCTAAGTATACCTAATGCTGTTTTAATTAAGTACTTGCAATTTTGTAAACTAGCCCTAAGGGCTAGTTTAGTTTACAGTTTTTAGTTTTAATTCACTTGCTATAGCTAATACTTGACATATTTTCATCATAAGTGAAGTTTAGATAGAGTTGAAGCATAATTTTTGAGTTTAATTTAGGAGGTACGAGTTGTTGTAGTATTACACACCATAATAACCTCCGTTAGGAATTGTCATAGAAAATACTAATGTATATTATATATTTTTTTAAGTCATAAGTATTCATACAGGCATACACCCACTTCCCATTAAAGTTTAAACCTATAATTATTATATAAATGTTTCGAAATATAATGTGGGGAAGTTGGGTTGACATCCGTGTGGCCAGGTGGCGGGAAATGGCGACCCCGTTACCACAAAGCAGATGGTACAGAAGTGCTGAAGGCAAAGTCCTTGTAATAATAAGTAGTAAGTGTACAGCACACTCATTAATGATACGCCTACCTACGCCAAACTAAACAAAAAACGTACAGGATGGCAGGAATATCGCACGCAAACTGAAACCATGAATTCTGTACATGATTCTAGACGCGTAGTATTATTTCGTCGGTTATTAAAATAAAAATTTGCTGTTTCATAAAAAACTACAATCTATACTCGGTCGCGGTCAAGTTGTATGGAACAGCAAATTTTTTTGAAGAAAAAGTTTAACCCATTTGGTTCAGCAGCCTAATTGCGGAACGCCAAATCGTCAAATGATTCTGATCAGTTGGCTTCATTTCTATCACAATTGGCTTCATTTTACGATTTTCGAATTGCGAAACTCTAGTTTCTGCGCAGGGCCTTAACGTTCATAATTGGTTTCATAATAAACTAGAGTTTTTTGACAAAAGAAAAAATACGGGTCCATTATTTTTCGATAATCTAACTGACGGACAAATTAGAATTTTTTAGGAAACTAGCCTATTATGAACAACTTTTACTATGGGACCAAACCTGAAATCGCGAAAAAAAAATCAGCTGTTCCCTACATTTATTTTCGCATAACTCGTCAAAATTTAGGGAACAACTGTTTTTTTTTGCGATTTCAGGTTTGGTGATTGGTCCCATAGTAAAAGTTGTTGTTGTTGTTGACATGTGTTGTTGTTGTTCATAATGATGAGTACAATCTCCCATTTCGATTTGTCGCATGTTTTCAATTATACTTTGTCTATCAAAGTGCGTTTTAGGGGGCTGTCTTTTATAACTTATAACCTTCAATAAGAGCTGATTCTCAGCCAAATTTCATTTTGGAGTGGTCAGTAATGTTTTTTCATAACGTGTAAATATCATTATGATATTGTGCATCATTCGCAATATCATAATGATATTTTGTGTCACATCACAATGACGAAATAACATATTACTGTTGCCTACGAATTATGTATTGTTTTCGATTTGTTTCTTTGTGTCTTGAGCTTAGCGTAATCGAGTCTTTTGCCGCGTTGGCCTTCTGAATTTTCTGAACATTATCTACCGACGTTAGTACGTAGACCACTAGGTACCCTGTTATAGTTCCGTACCGACCCCGGGGCAAATCACCTATTTCGCTGGATCAACGCACACGGTTCTAGCGTGTCTGCGGTCGCTTGTCGATATTGGCTTAGCTTTCATATCATGTACCTACCTACCCATTTATTTGCTATTTGTTAGTAAACTAGCTGTGGCCGGCGACTTCATTCGGGTGTTTTTGTGTTTTAGAAAGAAAGGAAATAAAGAAAAATTGGTATACTTGTCACAGAAACTCGTGAATATAAAACAGATAGCTCAAATAAAAAACACAGCATTCATCATTTTTTTATTCAAACATCCAGGTTGAAAAGTTGTCTCGTTCTCCAGGTCCCAGGATACCTACCTATCTGTCAAATTACATAACGATCGGTTCAGTGATTTTGGCGTGAAAAGGACACGCTACACTTACTTTCGCATTTATAATATTATTACGAATGGAAGGATAGATGAGAAAATATATTGCTTAACAAAATGGCTTTTACAAAAACTACTGTAGTACTACTAGGTAGCGCTATTAGGCGAAAACAGCTTAACAATGTTTCCCATACCTACATACAAAAGGTACCTACCTAATGCATTAAAGTAGATGTATCTGGAATAAAATAAAAATGTTCGTAATTAATCAAAAATGATACTGATCCGAATTCTTCCCTATTACAGTTTCCAAACTCCATCTCTATCTTGATGAAGCACATTTCCTCATATAAGAAGTCTAAACCTGACCAAGCTTAGCCATGAAAACCTAGTGAGTTTACTCGTAGGTGCCTCATAAAAAGAAAGAAATACCTACATCAGCATCTTATTAAATATCATTATTAGTGTAGGCAGCATTACCGTCATCGGATATGGATTTATGTGCGGATATAATGTTTTTATTACCGTTACTTTCAGACCAATCTTTGCTCGTAAATATAACATTATTTTATTTTTGTTTTTATTACTTTTATACGAAAAGAGCATTGTTATTGACCATGGGCATTCGAATTACAACTCGGACGTTGAATGGATATATTTTTCGCAGAAAACACGATTGGATTTTACGTAAACAATAGTTTTCCGATACTGAAAAAAGGTTGTCAAAGCTTTCCATGTTGAAAGCTTTGTAGGTACTAGGTACTAAATAAAAGTACTAGCAACTGAAAACGATGAATTCATCTGTATTGTGGATTGGCGATTTGCTTGTGCTGCGTTGTTTATAGAATACAAATGAAATGGAACGAATTTGTGGAATGAAAAACTTTATTCTATACTCCGGCTGTGCAATTTCAAAACCTAGCAACTGAGAAAAGCAAAAGTCGGTGCAAAAACGACGATTTTTTTTGACAGTTGCTAGCTTTTGAAATTGCACAGCCGACTCTATTTTAAGGCCACTATACCTGCAGCCTAATTGCGGAACGCCAAATCGTCAAATGATTCTGATCAGTTGGCTTCATTTCTATCACAATTGGCTTCATTTTACGATTTTCGAATTGCGAAACTCTAGTTTCTGCGCAGGGCCTTAACGTTCATAATTGGTTTCATAATAAACTAGAGTTTCGCAATTCGAAAATCGTAAAATGAAGCCAATTGTGATAGAAATGAAGCCAACTGATCAGAATCATTTGACGATTTGGCGTTCCGCAATTAGGCTGCTGAAGGTCCCGTGATTAAAAACGTTCAAAATCTAGTCACAATCTCATCTCAGCGACAATCAATGTCAAAAATTTGTCAAAAATGTATGAAAAGCAGTCGTGATTTTGACAGATTGAGACATATTAGAAATTACGAACGGGAATTGCCCCTCTGATGTCTATGTCATCTTTGTTGATAACACTTTTATCTCTGCTAGTCAATTTTTTTCAGAGAAAATTATAAGCGACATACCTATACGAGCATTAAATGCTAATTATACACCACTGCGCCCCGCGGTTTCACTCGCACAAGTGTCGATTCCTTGAGAATATCGGGATAGAAAGTAGCCTATATGTTAATCCAGGGTGTCAGCTACCTCCATACAAAATTTTATCAAAATTGGTCCAGCCGTTTGAGCGTGAAGAAGTAACTAACATATAAACACACACACTCACAAACTTTCGCCTTTATAATATTAGTGTGACTAGCTGCGCCCCGCGGTTTCACCCGCATAAGTCTCGATGCCGTGGGAATATCGGTATAAAAAGTATTCTATGTCCTTTCCCGGGACTCAAACTATCTGTATACCAAATTTCATCAAAATCGGTTCAGCGGTTTAAGCGTGAAAAGGTAACATACAGACAGATAGACAGAGTTACTTTTGAATTAATAATATTATACAGGACTAGCTGCCCGGCGCGACTTCGTTCGCGTGGTGTCCTACTCCTACCCTTCTCCTACCTTACTCGTACGCTACCCCTTCCCGACTCCTACCGTACTCCTACCGTACCCGTACCCTACTCTTACCCTACCCCTACCCTACACGATCAATAGTAGTAGTTAAAATAAAATAAAAAACAGTTTACGTCCTATTCTTAGACCTATTGAATATACACACAAAATTTCATAAGAATCGGTCAAGCCGTTTCAGAGAAGTTTTGTTACAAACCCTGTGGACACGAGAATTTTATCGCTGGTGTGGCTACGTGGAGCCACACGCACCGGCGGCGGCGGCGCGGCGCGTCGTCGGCGTGTATTTTTTTTTCTACTGACATTTTTAATTTCGTAATATCTTTTGAATGGAATGTCAGATTTCAATAATTCAAGTAATCAACAGGTATTGATACAGTCTTGAATACAAAAGAATTTATCTGGATAAGAACAAAGGTATGGATAACATGGTCTGATTTTGATCGGCATTTCTATCAACTTTTAAAATGTAAAAAAGTAGTTATAGTGACATAACTACAAAAGTTGGACATATGGTCTGGCGAAGTTTTTTGTAGATATTGATATGTTCTATAATATTGTAGAACATTTTTTTGTTCTATCATCAATACTTTCCGCAGCGCATGCGATGAAAGACATTTTATGGCTATTTTTTTTGCACCTTGGGTTGGTTTTAGTAGAATTTCTAAGGATCCCTAATTTTTTCTAGTAATAAATATAGCCTATGTTACTCAGTGATAATGTAGCTTTCTAACGGCAAAAGAATTTTTGAAATCGGTCCAGTAGTTTTTACGTTTATTCGTAACATACAAAAATACAAATCTTTCCTCTTTATAATATTAGTGTAGATGTAGATGAAATTGAACACATGCGACAAATCGAAATGGGAGATTGTACTCATTATTATGAACAACTTTTACTATGGGACCAAACCTGAAATCGCGAAAAAAAAATCAGCTGTTCCCTACATTTATGTTCGCATAACTCATCAAAATGTAGGGAACAACAGTATATTAAGTCACCATATTATTAGATATACCTACTATATTACCAATTTATTGATCAATACATACAAACGTCATTAATTAATTTACAATAAATTCATAAACACGTCTAAATTAGTCAAATAACCGTACCGTACTGTACTGTACTCTGTGTGTAATTTAAAACAATAAATTGGACAGTTATATTTATTGAAAAAATTCAATCATGTTTAATAATAAAATTAGTAGATAATCTGTCTTCAGAATGCACGTTTATTTCAATCCAGGGACAAGGACAACGTCAGTCACTGCCAATCAATTTCCCTACCTTACCTCAACAGAAAGATTTCCTCATCAATCTCTTGTTACTGGTAATACTTTAATGTTCTAAATCTAAGCTGGTTTACTAATGGACCTTCAGACGCGTCCCGCCTCGTTACAAACGGTAATGGCCGCTCTTTTATATGAGTTTTGTTTTGTGGCCCAAAACAATGCTGTTCAACCACGTAATGTGCTGCTTAATGACCAAGTGTTTATATTCATTAATAATTTTATTGTGGCCTTTACGTTGTGAAGTATTATAAAAAAAAAAAAACATTTGAGTGGTTGACTTGCTTTTTGTTTTTAGTAAAATAATTTTCTATGAGATGACGAATTTTATAGGTAAGTATTGTCATTAGCTCGCATTAGTTACTTATTTAGATCGATTGTGGGAACTGATCAGTTAAAAGAAATGAAATGTAAGAAATGTACCAAAGTATCACCCTCGAAAGCTTGTGCCTAATTCACAATGTATTTTCTAATAGTAGAAAATACATTGTGATTTAGGGACAAGCCAGTTTTTGGCCAACATATAGATGTTGGCCAAAAAGTAGCGAATTTAATATTGTTACATAAATAAATAATGATAAACCGACACAGAAGCTAGCAAACATAAAACCCAGCCCAGCGTCCCCTACTCCCGTCCTTGGACAAAAACAACACAAGATTTTTCAATTTGGCAAAGAAGGTAGCCTCTAGAGGATTGTGTGGGTTTTAGCTTGGGGTATAACGGCATGGCTAGGTATAATCCTCGGCATCGGCAGGATTACAGACTCAGAACCCGTCTAGTGCCGTACAGAGCGTCAATACCTAGCGGGATGATTAATAGCATACCGATAATCCCTCGGGTTGCTGATATCGTTTTGCTCAACGCTCCGAATCGTCGCTCGTTTTCCTCATCGCGGTACTAGAGTGCCCACAAACTCCACAAACATAGACTGTGACCTCCTCACTCAATTGTGGCCACCGCTGCCCGTCGCATTAATTGTTTTATGTTTTAATTCAATAGCTCATTTGTATTCATATCTCGTTTCACTTTCTTTTTTGGAATAACAAATTAAACCACTTGTAAACGTTTTATGATCCTATCTGCCTGAACATGGATAAACGTTTCGTATCTTTTTTTAAGATAACGTTCTTGATGATGAAGCTATATAATCTTTTAATTAGGGTCTTGGTAAGGTAAAAGCGATTGCTTTGTCACCCTTTTGTTCTAAATTCGTCGATCAGCACTATAGAGTGTGATCTCGGCACTGCCGCACCAATTAGTCTCTGGTCAGCGGCTCTTTGAATCATTCACTGAGTTCATTCTCGCTGACATAACTATCCATCTCTATTTTAAACTGGAATTAACAGAATGGGTGAAAATTCTTCTTACCTGTCTTAAACAAAGTTTTGGCCCGCTATTTTCTTGGCGTTCATAATGAAATGATGGTATTATTCATTACTGAGAAACGAGACGGCGGATTTAATAAGGCCCAAACAAATTCTTAGTCGTAATTAAATTGATGAAGTGCGTGACGGTAGTATCAAATTCATAATTTGGAAGGGAAATTTTTCATCACCCCGAAGCGTTATGCCAAATTGAATCGAGAGCCGCGAATATTCGGATGTCCCGACGACACCCGACTGCCGACGATGTTGATTCTCCCATTTCTCCCGACGCACTTTAAACACCTTCCATTTTGGGACATTGTCACAATTCGCTTCACGAAAATTGGGGATGTCTAAACGTAGTATGAATTCCAATGAACTTTGTTATTTCTATCACTGAGATTTTATGATGCAGCTGCTTGATAATTTGGATTAATCCAATTTAAGCGATTGCTCAGTTTCGCTAAGCTGTTGATCGGATTGCTGGCTATTTTCCATTTTAATCTACGGATCTTGGTTTTATTTACTTGGAACTTAAGCATATCTAACTGTTGAAATATAGGCACTATAGAGGTACACCTCTGCGTGATATTATGTTATGCTATGTTATTTATCCTCCTCGTCGAGGTGACTGCATTCAGGCTAGAATTAGATCAAAACTTCACCTACCAAAATACTCCTCCAGTTTTATATGAAAACTATACCGCCCGCTGCTTCATTTATTTAATGCATGAACTACCAAATAACTGCCGCACGTGTTCGCGACGTATAAAACTCCTGTAAACAGTATTACCTTGCCAAGTTTTCGTATGCTCTATAAAATATATGTTGTGCACGTTTAGAACTTGGTGTCATAAACGTCGGTGTGCACCCAGCATCTCAATCAAACGTGTCTGAGTGGCCGGAATTTGGGAACTGTTTCCACTCAGCCGGTAATAGATCGAGGACGAGGGTCTGTCAATTTCTCGACACTTATACGGACTACGGACTGCGACCGTTCATCGAAACGTATTACTTACTTTTAACTGCCTATAAACCGTTTCATCTTTTTCTCCTCTTTTTGCTATTCATCTGTTTACTTTACGCGTCGGATATCGATTAAAGAGATTACCTATAAAAATGCTTCTGGCGTCATTCTTTGTTTTCCGTCAAGGGTGCAAAATCATACGATTATAATTATTATTAAATGTACAGCTTTGAAGAACTTGTGACATCCCCAGCATGCCCTCCACTTAGAAAGTTCTATCTCATTACTAACTTTTCACAACGTAAACAGACAATAAATATTCTGTAACCGAGATTTCATGAACATAATAAATCTTTTGGACACATCTGGTTCTGTTCATTCAACAGCTGGGCTATGCGTGTAAATTCGTACAAAAACCAGCCACGGGGACCGAGCGTAGGTACTACATCCCTAAAGGATCCCAATAGAACGCCACCCTCGGGTTCGATTTGAAAGGCATCGAAGGTATACCTTTTTTTCGTTGTCATGTACGCCCACAAAGACAGCTAATATAAAAGATTCTACCTGAACCACTCGAACGTATACGATACCTTAATAAAATGGTAGCAAAATGATATGGGTAGACAATGTTCTCAATGTTATGAATTATTAACATTGTTTATGTATGTTACACAGTTTCTTTTACATTTTATTGTTTTAAATATTACATACTTAACTTTAACCCCAACAGGTATGGTTTCTAAATATATTATTATACAGTTCATAACTTTTTGAGTAAGTATTACCCAGTAACTGGGTTGTGGAGGTCAGATAGGCAATCGCTCCATGTAAAATACTGGTATTCAGCTTCATCCGGTTAGACTGGAAGCCGACCCCAACATAGTTGAGAAAAGGCTAAGCAGATGATGATGAACTTTTTGAGTATTTAATTATGAATGAATGGCTTCTTCTCTATTTTAGCGAGATAGTGGATATTATTATTAGGATCTTAGTGCTGTTATACGAATCACAAAACCAACATTTGTCTTCAAACTTCAGTAAATAGATACTTACGTTTTGTTTACATGGTCCCAACTATAATGTAAACCGATACAGTACCGCAAGAAAAAGGCGAGATAAACTCGTAAAGTCAACGAGATGTTTGTAAAATGTATCCCCAGTGATACTGGCAAGGTGAATTGAGCAGAAAACAAATATTCCTATCAATAGCGAATATCTCCCGTAAGAAATTCAAATGCGTTTCACCCTTCCTATGGAAATTGACGCGAATGAATAATAGAACCAGTCCCACACAACACTTTATTCGATACATATTCAAGCTACCAACTACGTGTTTGAGGTTAAATTTTCAATTTGCATAAACATTTTATCATTAGAGTTAATGGCATCGGTTGATGCTAATTTGGATATCGTCCAATCATCGCTGTCAGTGAATGTAACTGCATTATCAAGCCAATCGATTGCCGGGGATCAAGCTGCATTAATGCGATATGAGTTAATAAACCATACTCGTAGAACGTATATTGCAGTAAACAACTGCCATTATCATGAGGGGGTAGGTAGGTATAACCGATGCTTTGCTACACGATCAAGAAAAAAAGATAAACGTCCGTTTCTATGTAATATTGTCGGTGTCGTGTTGTGTAAGCGTGGATTGAAACCTAAATGAAGATTCACTCGAGTAAACCTCTGATATCAGCATTAAGGTGTTGGGGTCCGATCACACGCACCACATCCACACCACAACGACAACACGGGGACGGGCGCTAATTTGTATGAAAATTAATGAGTTTATTCACACGGACCACATTTGGCCGTCAAAATGAAACGTGTGGGCGATACCGACCACATCAAGGCCACGTTGCAGTCACAGTGCAACCACATCGCAACTAGCGACAACGCAACTGCAAGAAGTTGCAGCGACACTATAATTCACACGTAATCACTGCTCGCCCACATTTTGCTCTTGCGATGTTATGCGGTTGTGGTATGTGTGGATGGGCCCTTAGAGAAGTAGAAGTGGATTGTCGTGAGCCAACAGTAGACGTTCTTTGACGGTGAAGCAACAGTCTAACCATACATTTGGCCAAAAGAGATTTTGCCACACGGTACGCCAACTGAAGAGGTAAACAATCGTGTATGTAAACATCCTGTGACTAATTGTACGCGAACCCCAAGTCGAGACGAAACAGATGTGCTTACTACATCCATCTAGTCTGTTTACAAGATATTTTACTCAACTTAGTTACCGACATGCGTTCGGGAAACGAGACTGACGTGACGGTATTGTAGCTTTCGTGGAATACAACTAGATTAACGTTTGTTTCTATCTTGGGAATGAAGTGGAAAATGTATTGTGATATTTTATAAGACGGACAATACTACATCATCAAATACCTATAATAACCTATAGGTAGGTACCTAGATCGAATCAGAAATGAAGAGATCCGCAGGAGAACCAAGGTAACCGACATAGCCCGAAGAATTGCCAAACTTAAGTGGCAGTGGGCACATTGCTCGCAGAACAGTCGGTCGAATAACGAAAGGGCGTATCCAACAAAATTTTAGATTTTGAGATATTAGCACCATTGACATTTATAGGTCAAGTTTCAGTATGTCACGAAAAGGCGTAACCAAAACTGCAATGGAATTGCACTTATAAACCGTTGCGAAGAGCCCTATCTACTTTTCTTTCTAATTCAAAAAATCACGAAGGGACATATCGCTAGTTACGCCTGTTCATACATATTATGTTTTTTCACGAAAAGGCGTAACAAAATTTGGCGCGAGTGAAATCAAGACCTGTCGAAACTCGTTTCTGTCATTCGTCGCCGTGTATATGTTACGGGCAATTTGATAAGTCCGGGCACTATTAATAATGGCCGGTCTGTATTCATAATGCCCGACTGAATTGGGCAATGTGATTAAAACAGCATGATTAATCACTTTTCCCGGCCATTATGAATAATGCCCACCCTATCTTGGGCAAAGTAATAAAATAGGTGAACTGTAGTGTTTTTGTTTATTAAATGAAATTAAACTTACAAAATTTTCATGAAAAGTTAACAAAAAATAAACTATTGAACATAGTTAAAAAAACAGTTAAAAAAGTAATAACATCAGTAATTACCTTCTTTTATTTTGATAAAAATATTACTTAAGAACAATAGTTTAAAATTAGTAAACTGAGAAAAATCAACAGAAATATCTGATCTAATAATTAAGGACTGTGCAAGACAGTTATTAAGTTAGAATTATTTATTCTTGCAAGATGAGCTTTTGTGACATTTGGAATTGCAAAGAATGTTTGATTTCTTGGCTACAAGTAGCGAATTATTCATACTGCCCGGTCCAAGTGATAAATTCAAGCTATCTCAAACACTGACTTATTACATGGACCACGGGCCGTCGGGCATTATTAATAATGGCCGGTCAAAGTGATAAATTAATCACTTTGCCCATCGCTTTTGGGCATTATTAATAATGGCCGGTCCTTATTAATAATGCCCGGTTAATCACGTTGCCCGTAACATATATACTAAAATGCAGTGTTTGTTTACGGGAGCTTAAAATAATTAATTTATCGTGTTAAAAGTGAATTTGTGCGCAGTTAAAAAGTTAATAGCCAGTGTTTTTTGTACAAGTCACAAGGTAAAGTAAGTTGTTTGATATATTATGCTGCATTTACATAATGCAGTAATGCTTTTATATCTAATAAATAACTGTGGATCTATAGAAGAAATCAGTTTGCGTTATTTTTGTTCCTTTCATGGCCAAAGCGAAGGCGATTCTGTCCATAGCGCGGTAGCATTTGCAATGGAACAAGCAGGACAAGTCTTTGTTCCCTGCTAATTGGAACCCATCATTCGATTGGCACGCAAAAAGCCATATGAGGTTAAATTCCTTGAATATGATGATTTTAAACATTTCAAAGAACTTGCATCAAAATTAAAGTTGCTAATGCTAAAAAAGGATGACCAGAGTGGTGAGCCACTTAAGTGGACAGATGTAATGGAATTCCGAGTAGTGCGAAACAATCCAACTATATTGTTTTTTAAAACAAGTCACATGGAAACACAATACAGATCTATATCACTTAGGCGAGGAAACACACAATGGCTGACGACAAACGTCGAACAATTAAACCAATCTTTGAATAAAATTTCAAAAGACAAATATGAAGACCTCATGAAAATGTGCAGTGGAGATACACCAATAATAAGAAATAGAGAACATGTTATTTATTATGAAAATCTTCCTCACCATTAAAATAAAAAGAAAATGAACAGCAATATTAATTAAAACAGAATATTATTTAAGTTCTTGTACCTATTAATATTATTTGGTGATTCTTTTCAGTTATCTTTAAATAAAGTTATTTTTTATGCATACCGATGTTTTTAATTTCACTTAAACGAATACCTACCTGGGCGTAAGTAAAATTACTGATATTAGGGGTACATCACGAAAAGGCGTAAGTGAAACTTTTTTCAAAAAAATATAAATATCCTTATAATTAACTACAGTACACTGAAACTATGGTTAAATATATAATCAGTCTTAGCTACATATTTACATAAATATCATACCAAGCACATTAAATCATTAGACATAAAGTTATGACAGTACATGACGTGACGATTTCATAAAAATTACTCTGCTGTAAAATTTACCAAAACACAGATACGCCTTTTCGTGATTCGACCGACTATTATTATCGAAGTGGAGGTGCTTGGGGGAGGCCTATGTCCAGCAGTGGACGTCTTTCGGCTGAAATGATGATGATGATAATGAGGTACCTAGATAGGACGCTGAACAATAAGACCTACCTAGCTTTTTCTATAGACTCCTATTTCACGATGCGATTTTGTTAGGTAGGTTTTTGTTGTTTCCGAATAAACGTCATGCCTTTAATTTACCAAATTACAAAACATGACAACCAGTTTAATTCAAAATAAAACAACTGAAACATGAAATACCTATCATGTAACTTGTATTAAAATACAAGTTGATACTTACTTTAACATAACAATAAACATTGTGAAAAGAGTTCTAAATTGCGATTTTAGACATGTGTCACCCCAGCACACATCCACTCAGGGTTTTGGGTGGATTTGGCCAAATAGGCACACGGCCGGCACGTGATTTAGCCAGGCTTTGTATTTTTATTTAGGTACGACCCGACATAAAAGCTAAAAAAGGTTACAATATTCGCACTGTGAAAATATATATTTTTTGTTATTAATTTTTCACCCTCCGGCACTTTTTGTTTTTTTTTAGCGTGTTGCAACACATGCTGTTACTACGTACTTAGGTAATTGAAAATAACGGTTTTCTGCGAACAATTAGCAGCGACAGATGACAGATACCAAAAACTTCTGAAGAATAATCAACGTCATGAATTTGTTTATCGTCGAAGTTTTCATATAAGACAGACTAACAAGCTTTCAAAAGTTCGATGACATGCCAAAGAATAAGGAAGTAAAATATAAGAGAAGGTATCAAGATGAAGGGCATGTCACACACCTATTATCGTGTACATCACAAAATGTTCGCACTGTACCCGTCATTGCGTACCTAAGCTATCATTTTTCACGGCCTAATCCGTACAGGGCTCGTCAAATCCCGAGCGCTTATCGGGGCCCCAATTTATTTCCGAGGGATTGCCACGTAAACCTTGTCATAGACGTCATATTTTCTTTGAATTACACGGTGATTGTCAGCAACCACAATAAAAATGTGGTTGTTATGAGTAAATATTTACCGAGAAAGCAAAACAAAGAGAAGTATTAATCACGGTGACGGGCCATGGCTTTACGCTTGCTGTCGGAATTTAGCGGCTATTTTAGTAGGTATTGATGTTTGTCCTCCATTCACAGATTGGAAAACTGAGTGGTTGGGAAACGAGAATTTCTAAATAGTGCAAGTTCAGAGCTCTGGGATATCTTGTTTCCTAAAGGGCTGCGAAAAATAGACTGTAGCTACATCGTGTCGTCCATTTACCTATTTAGTAAGTAACTGCACTGTATACCTAGTTGTAAATACATAGTACCTAATGGTGTTGGTTCCATCACAAGGTTTGAGGAAATAAAGTTTTAAGCACTAATAATTATTCGTTTTCTCCTCTACCTTTCGTTATTTCTCCTGACAATGTTTACTTTCGTTATATGTATGTATTTATGTACATTTATTATTTTTCAAGTTTTGTCTCTGCTCCCTAAGGGTGTTTGGTACAAAATGCCTTAGTTATAAGTCCGCCTTCGAACAATGTTTTTTTTTTCATATGCAGAAATTTTAATAAATAAATAAAATAAATAATTAGCGTTAGAACTTATAATTTTATGGGTTCCTGAGCCAAATGCTAGGCTGCTCTTGACGTTGAAACTTGGAATGTATAAGCATTTCCACTAGGAAATGTTTCCCAAGCGTCGTAAAAAGTCTTCTTCCTCTACGTCTTCGCTTTCAGCTAAATAAACCCTTTCAATTCACTTTCTGACATTTATGAACAATAAGAACGTTAGTGCCACATTCTAACAAATATTATTACTGTTCGATAAACGAGAATAAAGCGAATAGGGCACAATAAAACTAGTGGCCTATTATAAAATAATAAATAAACTCTCTGGAGCGAAACGTGTAGCAGTGAAATCATAAATAACAGTTCATTGTTCTCCAGATATTTGTTTTACATGAACTATCGATTTGTATTATAAAGTGTACAGTTTCATCGAAAAAGCTGCTAATTATCGTACTGTAAAATTGACATGACGCACAAATGTTTGTGTACCTAAACTACGTTAAAATTTTATAGTAAAATACTGAGGTAAAATTTTTCGTACAGTAGTTTGTAGCTCGCAAAAGTGTACGAAAACTAGATGTCAACAGAGGGGCAATAATTCTTCTAATTTTAAGAACGTCCACGGTGATCCCAGTCTCAATCTGTCAAAAATATCTCTAATTTCCCTACATTTTGACATTGGTTGTCGCTGAGATGAGATTGCGACTCGATTTTGAACATTTTCAACTACGGGCCTTCAGATTTATCTCAAATTGAATTAAGGTTTTTCGAAACTAGAAGAAGATAACAGTACTAGACGAGATCTTATCCAACAGTAGGTAAATCGAATTGTACTTCATACAAAACAACAGCAGCAAATCGAGAATGCAGATCTACACATCCTTAAGCAACATAGGAAATAGCTGGATCAATTAAGGTGCTTTTACATCCAGTAGCGACAACGCAAATGACTCGTTGCTAATAGTGCGAACACGCGTGTGAACGGAGCGCCCAAGTCGTGATCTTGCGCTTCCTCTTCCTCGTATGTATACACCCACTATTACAACTAGAACAAAAAGTTTCCTTCGGAGATTATGTACTTTACTGAAGGCCGTGTGAACTAGTGTTTTATGTTCGTTAAAGCCTCGAACTTTGTTGTCGACCTAAGGCTGACGCGTAGGTATCGACGTTGGTATTGTGTCGAAAATTTTAATACTTTCTCCGAACAGCCATATTTATTACGTTTTCGTAGTGTTAAACTGCAGAATGTTATCTACTTCTCTGTCAAACTAGTCGAAACCACTAATTAGTATCATAATTTGTGTAATCAACAAGGGAATGGGTTAATATTACATAACAGTTATATATGTGTCATAGTCAAAGGTCGATATGCAGTCTCTTCCCGGAATGACTGGTTTATCCTAGGTTTGACCAAAGCCTTCGGGCAAATGCCGAAATAAATTACAATTTCAGCCTTTGACTATATTATTTTTAGTCAAACCTAGAAGTTCCTAACTTTTCAGTCAAACGTCGAAAGTAAAATAATCCGTTTCGGGTTTTGCCTAGTTGATCCTAGAAGCGACTGGCAGACTCGGTCAAACGTCGACTGTACTTGTAACATTTTATGTGGGCTGATAGCACACTTGGTGCAGACCATAAATGTTTCAAAGTCAAGTAACATGCATGCGTTGTGCACAGACAGAAAATAAATAAAGAAATGGCAATTGACGGTCTTGAAGCTCAAGCTAATGTTATGAAACAATTCTCTGAACGAAAATTTCCGCCAATAGCGATTGGAAAATCTGTAACTATAGCTATTTCTAGCTACGACAGAAGGAGACGCTCGAAACGTTTTAGGTATCATACAAGATAAAACAGTTGATGGTTTATACACGGTAGGGAGAAGAAGTACGGAACGATAAACAGACTTTTTTTTCTCGAGGAATCAAATAAAATAATGCAAAGAGAATTTTCTTAATTTCAAAGATGTGCCCGACGTGAAGTTGTCTCTAAGAGAAATAAGTGCAAAAGATTCTAGATTTGGGGGCCAAGGCTTTATAAAATGTCATTGCAACAAAAAATTATCTTCAATATTATGTAAATGTAAGAGATCTAACGTATTGTGCAATTCTAAATGTCATAATGCATCACCATGTATGAATAAAGACTAATTAATTTATTTTAAATAGGACAACAATAAAACAATAAACATTACAATTAAGAAAAATCGTTTTATTACACCTAATCTAACAAGCTAAGACATTCTAATACCTAATTAAAGTTTGACTGGTCAAACCCCGATTTCATTAAAGGGGCATTTCACGTGAAGCGGACAGGAAAAAAAATGTGAGGTATTGGATTTTGTTCATAATTGGGTCAATTGTACTTCCATGGGACCTGAAAAATCGTACGTCTTTTTTTTTTTTTTTTGTTTCCTGGTTGCCAATTTATGCGACTTCAAAGAATTATCAAAATTTGAGGAACTGATTTTTCGATAGCTCTTAATGAAGTTAACCAGATGGATTGAGTAATAAGTAAACAGTGTTTATTTGAGATTATAAATTGTTTTTCTTGGAAATTGATTAAAATTTGTTTTTTTTATTTTCTTATAAGTAGTAAACCGGAAGTTAACATTAAAAATCTGTTTTTTTTCAACTTCGCATTTTTTTATATTTTTTATTTTTACCTGAAAACATACCTTGTAGTATAGAAATATCATGTGAAAAATTTCAGAATGGTATCTCGATTCGTTTAGAAGATAGATGAACTAAAGTACGAAGGTGCCGTATGACGCGAAGTACTGGGCGGTTCTTTAGTGTGGAAGTCTTACTCGCCAACGGAAGAAAACGATTCATGTCATTATAAAATCGAATCGTATCCTGTTGTGACCTATAGTGCCATCTCTTATCTACCAAAAATATCACTGACACTTCACCCGCAATCGACATTAAATGTTAGAAAGAGATAGATAGCGACGCCTTTTTTTTTTTTTTTTTTTTATGGATGGGAAATCATCAAATGACCCCTCCCGCTCTGGGTGGAGCGAAGGGAGTGTCAGACTCTTACTGACTAAAACCCATCCGTGTTCCTTCCTTAGCCCTTTATGTTCCGGGGTAGCGGTAACCCTTTCGGACAATCCCGCACCCCCGGCAGGCTTCGGCCCTGGCAGGCCCCTTCCTTTCTGCTGACATCTCTTTGAGGCGCGCGTGGAACACGTACGCGCCGTCCGGCACGGGCCTGGTCCTGATCGGACGGTGAGCTACCCATTACTCTCCGTCCGCAGGCCCGCGCCTACGGTGGCCGGGAGTCGTCACGCGGCTCCCGACGCCCGGAGCGTCTCCCGCGGCGGCTGGGGTGTGAGGCTCTCTCCCTCAGCCGTTCAGCCACCTCCTTCGCTAGCATGACAGCTTCGCAGAAGGAGGTGACCGCCCCCCACTCCCTCTCGCCCCGGACCATGGCTTGAACCAGGGCCGGACGCGAGAGGTCGCCGCCGCTGTCGATCGCCTCTACGAGGGCACGGCGGTGCTCCGCCCATGCGGGGCAGACCTCCACCGTATGCTCCACCGTGTCCTCTGGGCGATCCTCGCAGTGGTGACACCCGGGCGTCTCCTCCCGCCTGATGATGTGCAGGAACCTCCCAAAACATCCGTGTCCGGTGAGGACCTGCGTCAGGCGATAGGTGAGGACGCCGTGACGCCTCTCTAGCCACTCCTCAAAGAGGGGTCTTATCGCCACTATCGTGGCGTGTCCTGCGCTGGGTTGCGAAAGTCGCTCCTTCCATGCCACCATGAGATCGCGCCGGAGGTCTGTCCGCTCCGCCGCGATTTGCCGCGGAAGCGGAGTTTCCCCCCGGCTCAGTGCCTCCGCGCGCCACTCATACAGGCGCGCTAGGACTATCGCCTCCAGATCCCATGGCGGCAGTCCGGCAAGGAGGCTTGCCGCCTCGCCCGAGATCGTGCGGTACCCCCGGATCAGCCTTACGGCTACCACCTTTTGGGGCGCGTTCAGATAGTGGGCGGCTCGTCGCCGCAGAGAACGCGCCCACACCGGGGCCCCGTATAGGGCCATGGACCGCACGACCCCCGCGTAAAGCCTCCGGCAGGAGGTGTTTGGCCCCCCCAGGTTGGGCAGGAGCCGCTTGAAGGCGGCCCCGGTCCTCTCCAGTTTGGGGGCCAAACGTCGGAAGTGTTCGAGATAGCGACGCCTGCAAGCATCACTCGATTTGACCGTTATTTATTTAGTCGTCACTTTGGCCGCTACGCGTTTGCAGTGTTGTGTTAAAATAAATTGTGTAATAATCTTATGTATTATGAATTACTACGGTAATCGGTGTTATAACCCTTTTAACTTACGATCTCATTCGACGTCTACCAATGTTAGAAAAATTTCAACAAATTTAGCTGAGAAGTGGGGAGTTTCTTCTTTTGTTTACGTGTGTACGTACTGCAGGTTACGCCTGTCGAAAGAAATACCTCCAGAAACCAATATCGATCTTGTGTAGTAGCAGAGCAGCCAAACATCGAATGAATATTCGCAAAACACTCAGAATGAATTGTTTGTTCCCGATGACGATAAACATAAAACTATTTCGACACAAACGGACACCGCAGCAGCAGATCAAGAAATTCTGCGCCAGTTAGCAAGCAGCAGCAAGCCATGGTCCGGGGCGAGAGGGAGTGGGAGGCAGTCACCTCCTTCTGCGAAGCAGTCATGCTAGCGAAGGAGGTGGCGGGATGGCTGAGGGAGAGAGCCTCACGTCCCAGCCGCCACGGGAGCCGCGTGACGACTCCCGGCCACCGTAGGCGCGGGCCTGCGGACGGAGAGTAATGGGTAGCTCACCGTCCGATCAGGACCAGGCCCGTGCCGGACGGCGCGTACGTGTTCTACGCGCGCCTCAAAGAGATGTCAGCAAAAAGGAAGGGGCCGGCCAGGGCCGAAGACTGCCGGGGGTGCGGGATTGTCCGAAAGGGTTACCGCTAAGGAACACGGATGGGTTTTAGTCAGTAAGAGTCCGCCACTCCCTTCCGCTCCACCCAGAGCGGGAGGACTCATTTGATGGATTCCCATCCATAAAAAAAAAATACGTGTGGCATTCGGGGACTGCCGCGGTAAGCTATTGCATAACATTTTTTTATCAACTTATGCGAGCTTCGTACAGCCTACATGCATACGTCTAGTCGCACGCACACAAACACCGTGCCGAAGTCTGCCGAACTGAAACGACGTTAGACGATGCACGGCTTTCAACGCCGCACCGCTGCGCTGTGCCGGTCGGAGTGGGGGGTGTAAGATTTATTTTCGTTACGGAATTTCTTGATTCGGTCGACGCGCTCAAAGCCCGCGATAAAAGCCCGCGATAAAAGCTAAGCAATAGCTTAAAAGGCGTCGCTATCTATCTCTTTCTAACATTTAACGTCGATTGCGGGTGAAGTGTCAGTGATATTTTTGGTAGATAAGAGATGGCGCTATAGGTCACAACAGGATACGATTCGATTTTATAATGACATGAATCGTTTTCTTGCGTTGGCGAGTAAGACTTCCATACTATAGAACCGCCCAGTACTTCGCGTCATACGGCACCTTCGTACTTTTAGTTCATCTATCTTCTAAACGAATCGAGATACCATTCTGAAATTTTTCACATGATATTTCTATACTACAAGGTATGTTTTCAGGTAAAAATAAAAAATATAAAAAAATGCGAAGTTGAAAAAAAACAGATTTTTAATGTTAACTTCCGGTTTACTACTTATAAGAAAATAAAAAAAACAAATTTTAATCAATTTCCAAGAAAAACAATTTATAATCTCAAATAAACACTGTTTACTTATTACTCAATCCATCTGGTTAACTTCATTAAGAGCTATCGAAAAATCAGTTCCTCAAATTTTGATAATTCTTTGAAGTCGCATAAATTGGTAACTAGGCAACAAAAAAAAAAAAAAAAAGACGTACGATTTTTCAGGTCCCATGGAAGTACAATTGACCCAATTATGAACAAAATCCAAAACCTGACATTTTTTTTCTTGTCCGCTTCACGTGAAATGCCCCTAAATTGAGTTTCGACGTTTGCTTAACCAAATTAGTTTCTCCTAGGTTTGACGAAAATTCATTGTCAGAGGCCGAAAAACTTCATTTGTTTGGGCTTTGACTAAGACTTCAATCCAAACCTGAGGATTGACTAGTCAAACCTAGGAGCGCCGGAGCTTCGAGGTTTGACTATAACATGTGTACTACATTATTGGATCCAATAAACAAGGGTATCTAATTATTCAGAGCTAATTCCCAACCCCCAATTATTTCCAAATGATTACCTATTCAATAATCTCGCTTAATAAGCGGTAATAATATTACACGTATATTTGCAATTCGATGGTACACCGGTGTTCAATCGCTCGTCACTCATTTTAACAACCTACACACTTAATATCCCCTCGGGTTAGAAAACGCGATCGTTTGATATAAAATATGGAACGTTTCATCGTGTTAAAATATTAAGCACTTTTCTCATTAATATCGGCTTCAATGAAACGAAAAGTTTCCCGCGAAGCTTCACTTCAGTTTTATAACATTTTAGAAATATATGAATTTTGAACGTCAGCCGCTTTTAAATTAAATAAATAACCATTTATTGGATCCGTAACACTGTGCAAATGTGGATAGCGTAGTGTTAATTTTTCACAGTTGTTTTTTATTCTGTAGGTACTCGCATTTCGTTGGCTATGATTCGAAATGTGTTTATGCTGTAAACAATAATAAATGATGCTTTTTAGTAGGTATTTGCTGTCATCTGTAGCACATTTTTGCAAGCGTGACGAATTTTGTATAAAGAAACCTTCTGCCATACAAAAGTCAACCACACACACAGCTACTATGTGTACTTAAACTAGATCAGAGCCCATCTCCCGAGAATTCGAGATAGTGGAGTAGAGTACCCTATCTGTTCCGCCGGTGCTAGGTTTTCACAAAGGGGCCATTCTCGGTAATTCCATTGAATATCATCGGCGATGCGATGCACGGAGCCATGGACCCTGTACACGTGTAATCGGTAAATCGATGCCTACTTTGTTGTTGGTATTTGCTGTGTGTGAGTAAAGCAAGTGAAACGCAATAGCTACGTGAATAGGTGTGTACTAGGGATGTGTTTGTGTGAGTATATAGGCTTGATCACGAAGGCTTGATGGATTTTTTGTTCGGTGTTGAAAGAGCGATATCTTTAACGATAGAAGCTTTTGTGAAACTTAGTTTTTGTGTATTTAGTGAGTGATTTTGGAGTTGAGAGAACACCATTTTATGGTAGTGATGATAATTTAAATAATCCAAGATTTAATAAGTAGGTATTGTCACTCTTCCCAAAGGCATCGTATTAAGTTTCGTTTCTCAAAAAAACTCGTGTTATGCTGAGCAATTGGAGGACTGAATGTAGAAAATCAGCAAACTAGACAATAAACTATTTGAAAACCACCACATGACCCAATAAAACAGTTACCTACTACTATGCAAACGAGAAACAAACAGTTCCTAGCCTACAACCATTTATTTGCCTCAAAGCTTACCAGATAGCAGAGTGTTGCAATATCGACGTCGAATCAAATGTCAAATAGCTGGCAGCAGGGTGCGATATGTTTGAGCTAGGCACGCTTGGTGGAGCACCCGGCACACCGCGCCCAGTCACCCACAGGATGTGGGCCGGGAATGACAGACGTCACGATAGCCGGCCGAGCGTAGTGCGGGTTGCAGTATGTGGCTGTAGGATTACCAGAAGTGATAGGCAAGGATAAGGTGTTAGATAAGGTCGATGTATCGAATGAATGGGTTGTTTTTGTCAAAGTATAAGTTGCCTCTGAATCGTTCAGAGAACTTACTAAAGGTTATGAACGTAGTTGCAAAAAAGTCCAGAAGATCATCGTGAGCTTTTAGTTAGGTATGTAACAGTTCCTTCCAACTAGGTAAATCTCAAATTAAAAACATCTAGGTACAGTTGCCAACTCACAATATACTCACAATATCTTTCAGATTCAAGCTTGTTCCCATACCTAGAAACAGATTTCACCTAACATTTCTAAGAAACAAACAACCAACGTACCGTTTCCAGCACAATCTATGCCAGCGATGATTAGGTTTCATACGTTCCAAGTTTGATGGAGCGTGGCTCATCCAGTCTGGCTTGCCGAGGGGCCACGGTTGTTTGTTCACAAAATTGCCATTTTTATGGCACGCAAGGCGATCATATTGTGGCATTACTTGCTTGACGTCGCGCGTCGTGTCACGTCATACCGCAAATATGTGATATTTGCTTTGCGGAGACATGATGCGATTTTATTTGGATAGTTAATATGCTTTTAATGACGAAATTATTTTTTGGGATCAATAGTTAATAGTACTACTACAACCAAAAACCTACTTAGGTACGTTAGTAGGTTTTGGTAGTAGTAGTAGGTACTACATTGTAGGTGTACCTCTCCTCCCTGGATCATGTCTCTTACACTCTTGTCCCCGGTTTTGACAAAGGTTAAAGTTAGGTACGTATTCTTCAATATTATTGCTACCAATTCAAAGAGCAGCTAAGCTATACAATAGTATACTTATGTGAAACTTATGTGATATGTATGCTTCTTTTAAATAAATGCTACGGATATTTTGAAAGACTAACAAGTTAATTGCGCATGTTGCTTCTATTGCAAGCACAGTTCGACATGATCATCGCAGTTTCTCCGCAATTCGTCTTACTTAATCGGCGCATGGCAAAAGTTTTTCTGTAGTAGCCGTAGGAACCAACTTAAAAAAAAAATCAACGCTGTTTTTCGAACGCCCACTTACTCGTTCAATCAAGAAATCTCTTCGAATCTATCCCGGTTCGTCACGCATCACTGCCGAATCTTTGTTCATCGTAATTGCCCTCCGTGACGACTCATAGCCGTGTTATATGGAGAGGCTATTAAACTGTCAATGCCAGAGGGTCATAATCCAGAGTGCGCACCGCAATATGGGCAACATAAATCAGCTAATTAACCCTCCTAGCCCTTATTAACGACATAAATTTCGCGCTCCGAAGCACACCACTCGAGACGAGATGCGGGTTTATATGCGCATAACACACTCAGCGCCATGTCTGCCGGTGGAATTATGTCAGTAAGTGTTCGAGGCCTAATGTGGCTTAAGTACAAGACAATGTTAATCTGCGTTGTCCTTACAGTTACTGCGTAACTTGATGTAATCTTGAAAACGTGAGACAATAATGTGCGCAAGTACCTAGTTGACTTAATGAGTCTTTCGTCCTTTGATAATAAAACGGCGCGTAGAATTATTAAATTGCACTAACGCATAATATCTGACTACTTACACACTAATGTAATAAGAAGTCAGGTCATTTATGATGAAAGTGGACATTAAAAAACAGCACACACAGAAACAAGTCACAATGAGTTGTGATTGCGACATTTCAAAACTGTAACAACATTTTCCGACGCACATAAAGGTTGTAAAAGTGATAAAACTCCGTGCATAATTACAGTACCTACTACAGCGAGTATTCCCGTATCGCGTGGCGAGGGCTATTACAACGGACATAAACTAGTGAGTCATCTCTTCCTCGCTTATCGAGCCGATCTCCGGCACACATGGCGTCATTCGATGCACTTTATTGTATTGCCATGTTACAACCTATCTCATCTGGCACGCGAACTTTTTCATTTCATCCCACTATTGCGATGCTATCGGGCGGATAAACGACTCCGATATGAAAATGAGCTTGAAATATACCATAATTTATTATAATACATCCGTGAGCTTCAATAAAAACTCGGACGCTATGAAAGTTCTTATCCAGCGAAGTAGAAATGGAAAACTTGTTTTTCATCGAACTCTGCGGTGAGGTCGACGATGACTAGTCGAATTAAAAAAACAGAAGAGAACCGCGCGAGTGACGGAATGAATGTTATTGTACCAATAGTAATTTATCAAAATGTCCGTGGTCCGTTCCGTACCGCCCGACAACTATCGCACCGCTTGCTTTATACGAAATTTAACCAATGAGAGCGTTCCAGTCTTATTACTTTTACACTTGAGAGACGGATCTATTAGGATCACTGCACTGGAAAAGATAAAATGTTTTGCCTTTGACAGCTCGGCTTTCCATTCTTAAGTAAGTAAAATCACGCCGACTGAATACTGATGTTGGCTTTTCGTGGGCTTCTGTTGGCCCCGATTGTTTTTGTTATAGAAATTAATGCTTATTTGTCTACGGATCAATAGGAGTTACGAATGCTTAATGTATGAATGGGTTCAAAGGTTCGTTTGTGAAGCGTGACAGAGATAAAAGTGAACTTTTATCTGTATGTGCGTCGCTATTAGCTATTAACATTATAAGAACCCTCTTCCTTTAGGGGTCAGACAATGTGGGGTCGACAAACTCGTGTGCATTCAGCTGTGATCGCTCTCAATGGCGGTCGTTAATATGAACGAACATACAAAAGATGGATTTAGAGTTGATGCGAAGTCATTATGTAAAGATGGACATGCTTTTGAAAGTATTACCATAAGCAAATTAAGTAGCCGCTTAAATAGCATAGCACGAATGTAGGGGAAGAGCTTCGAATTAATTTATGATGTCCAGTTTCTGGGTGTGCCTTTATAAAAGTAAAAAGTGCGCAGTGGTGTTAAAAATGTCAGAAAACATAAAAAGTCCATTAGCGTATAAAGGGCAGTGTAACCGTGTTCAAGCTAGGCCTAATTGGTGGAGAGCCCGCATTTGGCGTAGGTACAGGAGTGCAATTTACTTACCTAACTGCCCTACTCAGCAGCTCAGCTCCACGTCAGCCTCAAAGGAAAATAATATACACATTTAGACAGATTTTTAGAACAAAATAAACAAACATCGAGCTACTTGTTGTATCGCACCAATACCACG
The DNA here is from genome assembly GCA_947508005.1 of Amphipoea lucens. NCBI lineage: Eukaryota > Metazoa > Arthropoda > Insecta > Lepidoptera > Noctuidae > Amphipoea > Amphipoea lucens. The sequence goes on from OX382358.1 coordinate 12,791,100, forward strand.
CCAAAGTTTTAATTAGATAATGCAAAGCCGTAACCTACTTATACATATAAAAAAAAAACAATCGCCTGAGAATACTTTTCCAAACAAAATGCATACTTTTAACCTCTTGGTCGAAAGTTAGAATAAAAAGTCCAATCTAATTTCAGTAATGGGGACCTAGATAGTGAGTCGTCACTGGTTTAATGGTGGTTTAGAGTCAGTAAGCCTCATATCATGTGAGAACACGGCTGTTACCGCCATGCATAATGCAAGGCGACGCGAGCCAGTTACCGCGTTCATGACGACCCGCACTATTTAGTGATGTTACCAGCTAATGACAAACTAAACTGGGGTCTTTATTTAGATTTAGACAACCTTTTGGCATAGCCTAATGGCATTCAGCCTATAGTTTTCCCACTGCTGGGACACAGGCCTCCTCTCTGTGAGAGGGAGTGGGAAATAATCCACCACGCGGGCCCAGTGCGGGTTGATGGATGTCACATGTCTTCGAATTTTTGGTTATAGGACATGCCGGTTTTCCTCACGATGTTTTGCTTCACCGTTTTGAGAGCAGTGCAGCAGTAGTGCTGAAATTAAATACACAAAGTAAAGTGCCTGTCTGGGTTCGAACTCACGACCTACAACACGTAAGTCAGGGCCGATACCACCGGGCCACGTCTGGCGTGATAACATGAAATGAGGATGTTTCTATCGAGATCTTCAAGAAACTGTTGAAGTCATTGACATTGCTGGCAAAGAACCAAGCTGAAGCGGTAGACGGTTGGAAGTGCCAATTTTAGGTATGATGTCTGGCGGAACAAAGAAGTCTCTCGGAACAAGACAACTCTTAGACAAGATCGCGAATTAGTAAATGTAGTTTTTTATGTATTTTTGTCAGATGGACATAGGTAAATGGTCTGGAAAAAGTATAAGTTAGAGCAGTAGGGACTAACAACAATATCTTATCATGGACAGGACTCTTACATAACCAGTGGGTTATGTTAGAAGTTCTCTTCACCAAACAACAATTAAATATAACGATTTCACCAAATACGTTATATTTATCCTTTCGTATGCCAGAACGTAGATCCACGCGAGACACAATGGCTTTTTAATTGTGTCTGTAATTACGGCATTCAACCGGTTAATCATCACAGAGACTTCTAGATCGATAATAGATATTTGAAGCGCTGAAGTAGTTTGTCAAACTATAGTTTTCATTCAACCTAAAGCCAGGCTTTCCGCTTCCTCGAAACGCCACTACTTAGTAGAAGCGGTACACTGTTTAGTACATTTTCGAAAACACTTGCACAGCACTAGCAGTTCGGTATAGCTAGCTACGTTTCTGTTGCCGGTTGCGTTAACTAGAAGATAAAGGCTGTACAAACGTTAAATGAGCAATAATAGGGTTATTTAGAAGCCGCGGCGGAGCAGGCCTCGTAGTCCTCGAACAAGCCGCAAGTCCGCAACAGTATCGCTGTATAAGTAACTTCCCTTCAGATTGTTTGCGTTTAATATTGCTTGCCTCTTTGTTTTACTTAAGAAGTTGACAAGATTGCTTTCTTGTTTAGCCCTTTTTACATGAATTTGATGTATGATAAGATATACTTAATTTAAATCGACTCGCTGTGGATTTTACTAAATGAACTGTTTTTGACAGTTTTCAGTGCCTAGGTAGGGGCTGAAACTGTCAAAAACAGTTGACCTATTGCAGTTAAGTTGCAAGTAATTCTTTGCTTGCTTACTATACTTGCATCATAATATATAGACTACAAAAGTGCTTTTGTTAATACGAATTTTCCGTCAGCATTAAAAATTCGTCGGCATTATCGCTATTAAAAAGCTCGAAAAGGGGAATCAAGCACTTTCATGATTTTAATTATGAGAGTAACAATCAACGGTGCCTTCATTAAAAATAAGTATTACAGGTGACAGAGGACCAGGTATATTTTTTGCTTATGTTTCTTTTTAAGGGTGGCTAAAATTAGGTTATTTTTCTAGCAGCCAAACTTGTTCATAGATAAGCTTGTTTTTTTTTAACCAATTCTTTAAAAAACAAATGCTTTCGGGATGAGAAGGACGTCGAACCTATCGACAGATATGGTGGTCTGTATTTATACCTAAGTCTGCCATGAGCCTCTCTTTACTGTATTTGTGAAACAAAACGAAACCCCAAAAAAGTCGAAATTTCAAATTAGACTAAGTTATTAGGTACCTTCGGCCACATAAAATCCCATCGCACAGTCAAGATTTCATCACTAGTTCAGTCTCTTAAAATTCAAGATGGCCATGCCATAAAACGGGAAATGTATTTTCTTAACGAATGTTTTCCACTTTATTCGAACGTTACTTTAACAGCATAGTTAAATTTAAAATTTTAGAAAGATTAAATGTCACCTCACCTCGCTGCCATTACGAAAAACCAAGTTTCCCCGTAATTAATTTTTATGGCAACCGCTACGCATGTAAAAACACTTTTTCCATAAGAAATTATGCCTCAGCTGCCCTGATTTTGTAACTTTTTAGCTGAAATAAACGGAAAGCTCGTAAAAAAGGGGTCTGAATATGCACGGTGCTATTTAATGTGACTTTTTGCAGTACATAAAATATAAATGAGCGGTTTTGTTATAAAAAGTTTATACGCCCCGACGTGGATGGGGCTTCACGTTATGAAGCTATCATTACAATGGTATTCCCCTCGCTTTCAGCTCAAATGGAACTCTTAAAGCCTCTACTTGAATACCTATCGTGCTGGTAATTTGCAAAGGATTGGAGTGACTATTAATTGAGTGCCTACTCTATCTCATACCGTCAGTTTACCATATTATCCGGTTAATAACCCGTAAAGCTTTGCTGTAAGCATCATGAAAGGATTACGTATCTTACCGACTAGCTTCTGCCCGCGACTTCGTCCGCGTGAAATTTCTTGATTCCCGACTCACCCTGTCGCATCGCATCACCTGCCCGCGCTATTACTACTTTTTGCTCGGCGCCTAAGGGTCTTAGCGTGATATTAAATAGCTTATAGCTGTCCTCAAGAATTGGGCTATCAAAAAAATGTTTAAATCCGACTGGTAGTTCCAGAGATTAGCGTGTTCAAACAAACAAACAAACACTCTTCAGCTTTATTATTAGTATAGATAGATGTAAGGATTTTTTTTTAGTACGGTCAGCATCAAAAGTTGATTAACACTTCAGTTTTTTTAATCTTAGTTATTGAGCAAAATATTTGTTCAAAATTGCAGCAGAAGATTTTTTTTTAGAATTTATACTCTTGTCTATTATGTGAAAAGCTAAAAATCAGTTTATTGAAAAAAGTTGTTGTCAATTTAATAACATGTAAAAATGATAGTGTTAATCGACTTTTGATGCTGACTGTACCTACGAAATATTGCTGTTCGAACGCTTACTGTAAAATACGAATGGAAGCTATGCCAGAGATGGTAGCAATAGTACATAAACAAAGTGACGCAACTATGATATTCGATCACTGATCGAACATCTCCAATTTGGTACAGTCGAGTTCTTTAATATCTGAGCATGTTCATGAATCAAAAATATATAGGCAATGGTAAGTTTCATAAAACTCTAAACAGCTTCGCCGTACAATAAATTGTAAACAATCTGTGACATCATAAATATGTGACTACATTAAATCAATAATATTACTACAGACAAAGACTCTAAAAGTTGTGAGCAATCCCTTGTTCATATTATTTAGCGCAAAGTTAGGTTCACAAATATCTATGCAATTATTTTTCTATGAAAAAGATCTTGAAACAAAATCAACTTGAAGTTGTCAGTTATGACATCCTTCAACGGCAATATTGCATTATTACTCGAACTTCTGCTCCGGCAAGCAAAAATAAATTTTATGATAAAGGCCATTTAGTTGTATATTCAAAGCTGTATAGATATTTATGAATCCTAGGTTGCAACAAATATATTGAACACTAGAGTGTTTAGATATTTATGTTCCAAAGAGTAGTCAGATATTTTTGACTGCACTACCGTAACATACTTATGAACAGTTTATATGAAAACATTTTATTGATGTCTAAGTTTGTATAGAACTATATGATCATTTTAACGCGTACAATATTTTGAAACATTGTCACTGCCAATATATTAATGAACTCGACTGTACCAAATCCGTATTTGCTGCTGAACCGGATCTATACCTGAGAACAACAAGGATCTCACTTTCAAATTCTGTGCTGACGATACCAATGAGGCTAGATATTAAATTACTTTCTTTTTTATTTCCAGATCAGGCAGAGGCGCGGCCTACGCCTGTTCCGAGGGTGAAGGGAACGCACCCAAGTCCTGTTGTGGCAGGCCCCCGCTCCGACTCTGTGTGCTGTTCCTCGGCGTGGTAGGGGCCTGTCTGGTGGCCGCTGGTGCTGTACTTGGGGCCCTCAGGCCCCACCCTCGAGCCCCGCTCACATTACTCCTACTCATGATAGGTAAGATCTATTACGAAGGAAATAAGACAGAGGCCTTTGATAAGGTGCCGAAACATTACATTACCTTGTTTTAAAAGAGCAGGTATGTACCTTGTTAGACAGATTTATCTTAGTACGATAAATGTCTCTTCAATAATCTTCATCCTATAGGTCCAAGGTGAGTAGGTATCCTATCGGGACAAGTATAACCTAAATAAACTTAATAAATCTCAATTAAGCGCCAAAATATCTGAAGGTTAGCCTTAACAAAAAAATATAATTCGGTCATAAATTCAATAAATTAGTTCACTTCATATTACGTTTTTGCAGATTATAAAAAAATAACATTGCACCGTTGCGTTGTATTCGCTGATTTGGACGAAACCCTTTATAATCAAAGTCTTTGATCGTTTAACAGTTCGGAACTCATTTCATGCTAAAGCGTTTTTTCTTCATAGCTGATTTAAATTATCCGGTCCGATGAGCGAACCGACGAAACGAAAGCAGGCGAGATTCATCCGTGCCTGCAGACGTGCATATAATTTAATGTCCACGTTCTAATATTCATAAATATGACCGAAACGGTTTCACACGGTCGACATAACTGGAAACAATCTGCGGTGGCTCATTTGTTATTCGCTATGCATATGACAATAACAAGTCCGGCCGAAATCTCATTACATCATTCACATCGCCGCTGGAGTTTTCAATTAAACTTCTAATGAGTTTTAGCGTAGAATTAATTAGATTTTCATTAGCGTTAGGGACAGATGATATTGTTACAGGCAACCGATCTATTGTTGTGCCGACGGGCCAATTTGTACGCGTCACTCACCAGCGACGTGCCATCGGCGAAGCTTCACGCATCTGTACCTACTGTTTTAGCATAAGGCGCTTATCGACCACCGCTGACTAAATTAATAGTGATACATCCGTTTGGAATTGGAACTCGTGGAAATTATTAAAAAGGGCTGCTTATGATTCCAAATTCTGAAGTTAAATTAAGCGGGTATAGCAATTTCTTTTTTTTTTCTTTTGGCTTCGCAAGGTTTGTGCATTTGATTAAGACTCTTTGCCAATAATGTCACGTTTAGTTTTCAAAAAGGACGCGTTCGCCATGTTCCCCGCTTCCCGCGCTTTTTTCCGGATAGCTTTTGTTTTCAATATTTCTAATACATTACACGCTCTCTTTTTAAAGCACCATAAAAGTGCGCTTTGTTTCGTTGTCTAGGTATTCATTTAATAATCGATTTCTGAAAATTCTATTTTCAATTTAATTATGGCTCCTTCGTTAAGTCTGCTTTATTGTTCGTTAAATTTAATGAAACCCCACGTACAAAGTCAGTGGCGCACCGGAACATATTGTTCGTGAACGCGAGCACGAAAGTAATTAACAACAGTTGCTAGAGCGTCAGTTGCTGTTATTATCTGTGGCTAATTTCTGACAGCTATAATATCTTGGTAAGGTGACATCTGACATTATGAAGGTATCACGTATTTTTGTAAACAAACGATTTGAGACTTGGAACAGTATGATCTTCAAACTCCATTAAAGTTCTGCGATACCTACCTACCTACGGTTGGTATAGTCGACTTCGTAAATTGTGTTAACACTTTTGACATCAATTCCCAGTAAATTGAAACTTCGCCAAGGGTGAAACTATTTAACTGTCACATAGGCAAATCGAAATTGTCGTTTTATGACCTAAACGTGAGGCCCTTTTTAATTAAACACACGTTTTTCTTGCCATAAAAATTACGCTTTATCGCTTTATTCGCGAATATTCCCCCCCACATGGATTGCCACCAGGTGGCAATCAGGAATAAAATTCCCAGTTGCCACCGGGTGGCGATTGGGAAGTTATGTACCGTAAAGAAACCGTGCAGTGTACTAAGGGCCTTACAAGCGTTTACAAGGTCGACTATACTTACGTATATTATGGTCTTGAATTTTGTGCCATCAGCTGCCTCAGTTGTCAATCTCAACGACCAGTATCGGGCATTGTATACGGGAGCTCCTGTATACAATAGTCAAGGTAAGGTTGACCCTTGACGAGTAATTTGCATAAGAATGCAGCTTCGGAAATTAGTGTTGCTAAAAACACCTCAACGATTACAATATTTTTTCATAAAATTCTCACATAAACTTAGCAAATACTGAGTACCTATCATAAAAATGAAATAAAACCTTATCAGATTATGTCAAGGAACAATCTTCAAACAATCACAAATTAGGAAGTGGTTGAGGCAATTCCTGTCTACATTTCGGTACTATCAATACTTATTACAAACAATGTTATGTTTGTAATATTAATACATAGTACCGAAATGTAATCAGCCTATAATGTTCCCACTGCTGGGAGTGCTGAGACACAGGCGTCCTCTCTGTGTGAGTAGAGGGTTATTTTAAACATTACCTAGTTATTATATTTTTAATAAAGCCAAAGCCTCATTAGTCTAGTGGTCACAAGCGCTTCTGCTGAGTATGAGGTCTTGAGTTCGATTCCCAGGTCGGGCAAAGTGTTATTCGGTTATCAGAAGTTCTTCACAAGCAGCCCGGAGTCTGAGTTTGTGCAGGTTGATGGCAATAGGCCCTATTACGTGGGATTTTAAAATTTTAAAATAATTGGAGTGGGTGTATCTACTAAGGGTACCTACACCTGTGCCTAACCCTTTGGGGAATTACTGGCGTGATTTTATGTTATGTTTTTCACCAGTAACCGTTTCAAATAAAATGTATTTGGTCCACGCGACACAGTTTTAAGTCTATCTATGCAAATTATTTAACGTCCATAATGCTAAGTCTAATAATATACAGCGAACTTATGTAACACTACGCTCTGCGACTTTTTAAACCCAGATAATGTTTGACCCAAATGAAAGTATTGCACGTTTGCAATTCATTACATGACGTACGGTTATGTGGTTTTTCAAAGGTCAAACTGCACTCGAACCAAGATTAGGTACTGTAGCGGTATCTACAACGCCACATGCGAACTACACGTCATACTGACGCGTGACTCACGCAAAATCCTGCATCTCGCAAGCAGATTTTACCGCGCAACTAGCATATACAACGACCCGACACGAATCATCGGGCAGATGCCCGCCAGACACAACACCCGTCTGGTCGGAAGATCCTCCCATTTCTATGGAGGATGAGTGAACGTAACACCCTGTTCCTCATATCCTCTATATTAGAATGATCGTAAAAATAAGAGATAGAGAGAGATAGAACTCTTATAAAGTTTTCTGAATAGTCTTGGCATTATTTCCTAGGCAAAGATAAACGAAACAATTTCGTACGGATCCAAATGGTAAATCCTCCTGCAGTATGTACAGTCACCAAAAGAGATAAGTAACCAGGGTCGTCGGGTAATGTTGAAGTTTAGTAAGAAACCGATGGATGTTTTCGAATGTTTAATTTGATAAATAAATAGTTTGTTTTCTATTAATTAAATTAATTTTATTGGAAAACATTCATCGGTTTCTCACTAAACTTCAACTATATCCGACGACCCTAGTTACTTATCACTTAAGGTGACCGTACCTACCTAGCGTGCTCATGTGCGCATTGAGACGACGAGGCTGGTACCACTACACCAGTAGATATTTATGATGTTCTTTGTTCCCAGGTATAGGAGTAGTGTTAGTAACGGCGGCGGGGCTGGCATGGCGGCTAGGAGCGCGTGACGCCCCTTGCGCCTTGCTAGGACTGCGCCGTGCCTCGTGCCGGCGTCTCGTGCCTCGGCTGCCCCCGAGCTACGCGCGACCGCACCACCCCTACGCGGCCATGCTCTACCCTGAGTTCCACTACAGGCCGCCACCCCCCACCTATCAAGCCTCAATGCAAGAATATAGACTCAGGTTGGTGTCAAAATACCTCCGACTCTTAGCCTTCGTACCCAGGAGTAATTTTTTAACGCGGTCATTTTTTTCGCGCACTGGATTATCATTTTACTGTTTAGCGTCGAGGGTTGAAAATCCAAAAGAGTATTCTTTTGACGCACTAGGATGCACTTTGTTGGTTTCTCAATGCTCGGCTCAACATCGAGCGTTGAACATCTAGTGCGCGACTATAAATCTTCGGGTTGTAAAATTGCCTGTGCTATCCTGGGCTTTCTGTTTATGCCAAAAACCTGGTCTCCTAAAACACAAACTGTAAGGTATGTATCAATATTCTCCTTTTAATTTCGTAGTAACGAGGTCTGGTGTCCTAGGAGGCAAAATAGAAGAAACTTTGAAGGCAGTCCCAGCTCCGCTTTAAGACCTGTCAGCTGTCAGGCCTCAATGCAAGAATATAGATTTAGGTTTGTAGAAATTTTCTTCCTTGTTAGCCACCAAGAGCTGGTGTCCTAACTGGCTAAATATATGAAGGTCTCAATGCTTGGGTATGGGCTCAGGTTAGTAGCAAGATCCCTCGCTTCCTCTAATGCTGGCTTTTATTTAACCATTTGAATATCTGAACATTTGAACTTACGCTGAACAAAAAACACATGACACAACATAGAGAGCTATGAAAGAAAACAGAGGTCCTTCCCCACCTGTAAGGAAATTTAGAAAATTCAAAGGAAACCCCACATATGCCCCACACATGCCATATACTTATATGGCATGTATTTTCGTGGGGTTTGGCTTGTCAAATCTTGGAACACGTACAAGTCCATGTGGTCCAAGATTTGACAAGCAGAACGATGTTAAAGCATGGACAGGTAATGCCCTTCTATAGGACATACTTAACTACCCATCCTGCAGTGGATGGGGAGTAGAATCTTTCTGAGTTATGTGAAGACATTTAAAAACTAATTAGTCGTGGCTAATGAAACAATAAAGATTTTCTCTAATCAGTAATTACAACTTATGACTTAATTTTCTTTGAAACAGATTGTTCTTACACGTGTTTAAAATTCACAAGTACTTGGCTTGACCTTTCAGTAAAGTTGTTAAATACAATTTCATAAATTTAAATATAATAAGGCAGTGAAGGTTGCCATCACAACAAAAACCTCCAATAATGAAAAGCTACAAGGAAAATGACAAACACTTATACACCACGTACCGCAGCCTCGGTGGGAAAATCAAAATTTGATTTAAGTATAACAATAGAAAAAGTAATTGTGTCTCATTAGTCACAGTTGAGCTCTTATAGAGAATTTTAGCAATTCTAATTGAATTTTACTTCTAAAAATAAGCGCCCTAATTGCGTAATATACTTGCAATCAGAATCTAAGCTTGACCGTTAAGGAACCGCATAGGTAACCATAGATCATGTAATAAGTTGCAGATATGCAATACTTTCATTCGGGTCAAACATTATCTGGGTTTAAAAATGGCTGTTAGTGTTACCTTGAACTTGAAGGATATTGAAGCAATCTTCACATGTTCAAAAAACTGGTCTGCTCAACAGCGTAAATAACGCAATAAATGTTGTAGAACTGGCAAAATCAAAGCCATTGCTACTGTAGTTTTGTCAATTACCCCGCTGCCCTACGACACATTTTGATATCATTACTAATTACTAGGATAGACTATGCATAAAATGTGTTTTCTTTAACAAAACTCACAAAACAAAACAAGGCTTAATTTAAGTCTTGTTTAATTCTAACTAGCTGACCCAACAAACGTTGTCCAAATTTCAATTTTAATTCAAACAAAAATCCCATAGAAAAAAAAAGCACTTCACATTTTCCGGAATTTCCAATTCTCCAGGCAAATTAAAAAAAAAATCTTTCCTTAAAAATCTTATTCAGATATTTTGAACATTTTATTGACTGAAACACAAAATAGCGAGCGAACAGCATTTCTTTTTTATTATATAGATAGAAGATACAGGTTTTGAGATCTTTCTTCACTTTCTAAAAAGTGCTCACGTGCTCTTCTCGTGTTAGTACTTGAACAGTAGAGAGGACACATACCGCAATATAAGGATCAGATGCAGTACCTTTGTATAAGGCCAGATTCACACTAGGCTGACGTATCGTGAAATATAATTTTGTATAGCGGCGTGCATACTACCCTAATGGCACATGACGTGCAACACGTCAGAATAGTGTACACGCCTCTGTACAAAATATCCGGCGTCGATGGGCTTCTAATGCATCACTACACGAGGTCAGCCTAGTTTGAATCCGATATTACTAGAAAGTAAATAGACGCAAGTCTATAACAAATTGTGCAATTTTCATCCATTTTTCAAACTGACCACTTATTTTTAATTCCAGGTTACTTCTGTTAGACAGAAGTGCGCCCGCCGTGTCGCCTCCGCCGACCTACAGATCAAATTCCGCCAGTCTAGTCAGGTAGGAGCAAAGTCAATACAACCGCCCCATCTGAAGCCTATCGCCAGATTGTTTCGTCTTCAAGTGCCTTTCCTTATTGGAACGAAAATATATCGATCTGTTATCAAATACGAACGTCCGCTGTGGACGGTAAAACACATTGTTTTACGTTTGTTTTAAAGTGGTGGAGGAAATAGAAACGAATGGATTGAAACTGAGAACAGTGTTTATGTGTGAGAGTCAATTTACTTTTGCGAAACTAGAGTTGGAATCTAAAAAGTTACTGCATGTGTAGGAATTGAATACTATTGAGTGGAACTAAAACTATACGAAATATACTAGCTCTACTAATAGTTAGTTGAGCAAATCAAATAGGAAAAACATCTACCTTCTACGACTATTCACAATGTTCACCTATTGTTTCCATGTCCCCAGCAGAGGATCAACGGGCGCAGCGTGGTGCGGCTCCGAGTACAGCGGGCCGCCATCCTACCGCGCCCCCCGCGCAGACCCCCCCATCGTCGTCACGGACAACCTGCCCACCATCACGCCAATAGACCTCAAATACGGCGACAACACCATCGAAGCTTTACCCAAACCCGAACAGGAGAAAGACCCAGACGAACATCTCGTCACCATAGTACACACAGACTCACAACCCGTCATCGTCACCGTGTCGGGCTCCCCTGCACTCAACGATACACACACACAACCACCTTCAGAGATCGACATACTAGCACACTTATAACGCATCAAACATTAGCACAATACACGAACTTTACGTTCTAGAAGGAATAAACTAGACAAACCCGATCAGTATGCGGCTACACGGACATTCCTGATTGGGAGTTTGTATGCAAGCGCTCCGAAGGCTTGTGATTGTAGCCACGATCGACGTGATTGAAACGATGTACTAGTGAACAGAAAAGTAAGCGAAAAGTGATTTAATATAGAAGTGAAACTGTTAATTATTATAACATTAATAAATTAGCAAATGAACTTAAGCGATTATTTTCGAGGGCATGATAATTTTGTTTTGAATGGCAGTAAAGTGACTTGCATTTGAAATTACATTCACGTCTAGCTAAACTAGATAATGAAAAGTAGACGATTTCATCTTTATAAAACATATACTTACTCGAGATAATTTATATTGTACTGCATAGAAAGACAAAGCTTTAAGTGTTCATTCAAAACAAAATTGTCTTATTATGTTTGTGTATAACTCTGTTTTTAAATGTAATGGTTTGAAGTACCTTATTTTATTATAATAAGTATTGTGTAAATATTTAAAAGCACTGACGTATTTTTCGTTTGAATAGTGTTGTTATATTTAACAAAATATGTGCCGTGTATATACAATTGATACAAATTATATTAGGATTAAATATGAATACATAAGTAGTTGATGCAACGATCGATTTATTATTGAAACCAAATCCTTCACCGAGATGTACAACTAAGGAACTTGTTATTCATGTAGTGCCAATGGTTGTTTATTATTATAATTTTTTTTTGTAAATAAATATAACCACTTATTATCTTTTTCTATACAATTTCGCTTGAATACTAACATATTTAAAACTGAGAGGCAGATGATTGTTACTTTTCCGCTTCCGTCTATTAGCATCTTCTTTTAATTCTAGGTTCACGATCAGGGTCTGACGTCATAAGAACCTACTTAGTGTCGTCCCCTATATCGCTTTCTATCCACTATAACTGTTCGAGAACAATAAACCAGTCCTATTGTTACATCTCTGCATTGAAAACTATACAAATAATGTAGGTGAATTATATTATATACATAAATTAATTTCTGTTGTAATTAAACTACTATTTTATCACTTCTCTACATCTTCATTCGCTTAGTTTAATATTCGTATTATTTCGTGACCGCAATATTATAAATTATTTGGTACTAGCAAGTTTTAGGAGACCCTGTAAAATATGTATAACAAAGAAAAAATACACAATGGTAAAGTTTACAACACGAGACAAGTTGAAAAAGTAAAATTCGGAAAGAAAAACGTGACGAAAAATTCGGAAAAACTTTAATTAAAAAAAAAAAATCGTCAATAAAATGCGTACGAGTTTCTGGAATAAACTTCAATCCACACAAAGTTGATGATGTAAATAATTACGAGCGAATGAACAAAATATACGTGTCATACATATAATATGAGAAAATAAGACACATTTTCATCTTATAAGTTAATTCCATCAAGTAAGTACCCAGAAATGTTTTTGAACTAAACCATAAATTAGCAGTGATGACATAGTACTGTGTAAAATACTATTAGGTTAAGATATTGTAACGATATTAAACTTATTGTAAATAACGTTATTTGTATTATAAGAAATAAAGATCTTTAGTGAAACCAAACTGTGTTGTTCTTTTTAAAACCTACCTAAAAGTGGACAAACATGGCCGATCTACACGGAGCAGGGTATGGTCCAGTATATAACAGATGGCAGTTAAATGGAAAAGTCTTTTTTAAACTGTAGCAAAAAAAAGCAGGTTAATGTCATAGGTACACTAATGTCCATACACGAGGACTCGGTGTAAGTTGATCTTCACGATCAACTTACATCGAGTCCTAGTTGACAGTTTCCTGCTGGCTTCTTATTTCTTATCATGATGTATAACTAAATATAGTGCGGGGATGTCATTTTCTCTCCCGTAAAATCTCCCGGATACGTTGTCTCCGAAATACGGAGAGATGTATTATGTTGAACTACATAGTTATTACCAACAAAATACCTCAGGACAGACTGTCATCAGCACATGGAGGACTCAGAGTTAGAGCTTCCAGGTTTCTGAACTCCTCAAGTATTGGGAGAGGTTTATGTCCAACTGTGAACGTCTATAGGGCCACCAAACCAACTCAAAGAACCTATCGAAATAGTTCAAGACGTGTGGTCATGAATTATTTCGATAGGTTCCTTGAGTGAGAGTGCGGTGCTTCAGATCAGACTATGGCTCACTTGCTGGAGTGTCCTAAGTGGCCGTTACCTGCACCTCGGATGACCTAAAGAATACCACTGATACAGATGCCCCAATCAACGTGGCCACCTACTGGACTCAAACTATATAAAAACAAAGAAGAAGAGTAGAAAGGAAGAAGTTCGTGATAATATTATCTTCCTATTTCACTATGGAAAGTTACCGAGCAGTTCATTCACTGTTCAGATCACAAACGGTTGTTAGTTCGTCTTAAATAATGCACGTTATGGTAATATCTATTTATTTGGCGACAGTGTGCGAATATATATGGTAATTTTCTAGATCTCACATTTGCCTAATCGGATTTTATGGATTTCACGAAAACAGTTTGGTGTTTGTGGAATAGAGCACACTTTCACTTGGTGTTACTATTCAGATTATAGAACCAAGCTACCACAATATTGAGATGTGGAAGAATTTATGCAGAAATATATATAATTATTGTTTGCAGTCACACTGTCTGTATTAATTACGGGATTTTAAAATAAAATTTTCATATTAGCTAATCTTCTATAAACGTAGGTTTTATGTACTGCCAAATGATAAATGACGTAGAAATATATATTTTCATGTCATTTGGCCAGGATTGCAGCAAGAATTAAAAGTTTATTATATTTTGGCCAGAATTTCACATAGTCCTAACATTTTTTTTTTTTTGAAAAAGCGTTGTCCCACACTAGGAATTTCTCCTAACAAATATTTGTTCCGTGCGGGAATCGAACCCGCGACACGCAGCGCAGCAGTCACTCGCTTAACCACTGCGCCAACCGTGCCGTCAAAACAATAACCTATACCCTGTAACTATCTTTATTATTAGTATATCCTCTTTGAAATACCAAAGCTTGAATTCCCAGAATATAGTAGGAAATGGCACAATTTCATCACTAATGAAACTATCGAAAAATTTATACTTTTGTCTCGTTCCGAATGTAAATCGAAGCGCAGCCAGGATTCCTGAACAATAGTACTCTGTAATTATATTGTAAAGCAATTTTGTCGCGACACCCCACGACGAAGCTGCGAAAATGAAAATCGGACCGGTATTAATACCGCTCGGTGTAATGCCTGACAGCGAAGTGAATGTAATAAAGCAAAAAATTATGAACGAATTAAATTTATTAATATAATCTGGTACGCGATGTATGGAATTTAATATTGCTCGTAGTCGAATAATGCGACGGAACGTTTAATTTTCGTTAGCGCTCAAAATGAGATGCAGTAAAGCTTTTGCGAGTTTAATTATTTTTACGTAAAAGGAAAGGGTAATGAGAGTGTATTTCACGTTGTTTTAAGTAAAGTAGAGATAAAATTGTACATTTAATTTACACTGGCAAATACATTATTTTAATTGGTAACTTCAGTACATATTTGTATTTCCTGATGAAGATTGGGATGTACTCGAAAATCGTTATTTATCAAATAATTTCTCTTAATTAAATCTATACTAATATCTTAAGCTAAAGATCTTGTTTATTTGTTTGAACGCGCTAAACTCTGGATATACCAGTCGAATAAAATAAAAACATTTGTAATTGACAGCTTCATTCTTGAAAAAAGTTATAGGGGATTTAACATCACGCTATGATCCCAGGGGTCGAGCAAAATGTTATAAAGAACGCTAAGCGAAAACGAAGTTAAGTATAGCGCGAGCGGGCGATGCGACGCGACGTGATATATAAAATTAAACAAAATTATCATATTATATGAACTAACTGTAACTAGACTATTTAGTCTGTGTAATGTTATAGGCACTGATTATTCTAATTTTGTTCCCACATCATGTTTCCAATATGTAGTTAATATAAATAATACCTAAAGCTGCCATCACGCATATTGGATTAGACAGAGTTAATCCAGTTAGCGTTTGTTTATTGTTCAGATTATATTGGCAGTTTATATGAACGAATACATTACTGTATGTGGTAATATAGGGGGTATTGTGTTTTCCAGTAACTGGGTTGTGTAGGCAAGATAGGCAGTCGCTCCATGTAAAATGCTGGTCTACAGCTGCATCCAGTTACAATGGAAGCCGACCCAAAGATGGTTGGGAAAAGGCTAGGTAGATGATGATGTGGTGATATATCAATTATTTTATGCCCCTTTCATTAGGCACGTATATAAAGAAATGGTAATTAGAGACATTTGCAGATGGCAAGATATTGTTATTCAGGTAAACAGGGAGGCAGTTACATGGACGCACAACCTGTAACAAAATGAACAAAAACAACAAAATGAATGAACAGAGATTTTTTTAATTACCGACGTAAAATTTCAACGCAGTGGGGTTCAGAATCATATTGTGCTAAATCCATGGTGTTGTCGTATTCAATCTAAATCTCGAGGTAGGTTTATGCGAAATTTCGTTCTAAAATGGCCAGAAAATATAGCTATACCTACTTATCTATATGCTGCTGTTTTCAAGAGTACAGCAGGGTTTTAACATATAAAAAGTTACAGTGAAAGTAGATATAAATGTGGAGCGATTATTTAAGGAAACCCTCTGTCACACCGCAAAACGTTATGTATCGAGACATGCGGGCAAAAGATCCGATTACCAGATACTATGTGATCGATTGGCGTTCTTTGCTGCGACGCAAAGCAATAAATTCAGATTTGGTTAGTTGCTCGCTGGTTAGTGGGACTGAAATACTGAACTAGCGGAAATTGGTGCCTAATATTGATTTACACAAAGTTTTTCAATGACTAACTAATTTCTATGGAGCTTCGATGTAAATGAGTGTAGATAGCACCTACTAGAAAACTTACGTTACGTTTTTTTAATAAAGGAACTGAAGAAAAGTTTCGCCCTTGCCTTTTTAGATAAAGCCAGTTTGGTAATGTAATAATGAAGACATCTGACCTGAATTCTAAGAATGATTTGAAGTGATCTTACTTCGTTTGATAAAACTTAGGTACCTAAGTACCTACTAGGTGATCCAAGAAGCACTAAGCTAGATATAGATTGAAGAAAATAGATAAAAGTTTTATTACTTACTAGCTCACCCGGCGAACTTCGTACCGCTTCAGAATTAAATAATGTGACAGTTCAATAGACACGTGGCGCCATCTATTATCATAATAACGTTGTTGTTGTTTTCCTCGGGAACAGCACTTTTTTTCGGGATGAAAGGTACCCTATGTCCGTTTCTGTACACCTGACAACGTATATGCAAAATTATATAAATAAATTAAATTTATTATAGGTACGTTGTACTCATAACATAGGTAAATTAAATTCAGGATGATCGGTTCAGTGGTTTAGACGTGAAAAGGTCACAAACAAACAAACTTACTTTCGCATTTATAATATTATATAGTTAGGATGAAGTTATAACATCACGCCTAAATTCCTCGCAAGGTAAGGTAGAGGTGTACCAGAGTACACAATTTGCCGATTATGTTTAAGTTAAACCAGACTCCTGAAAATAACACTTTCCTGGCCTAGGAATTTTAGTACTCTTACAAAATCACTTAGAGTGAACAATTTCCAAGCATATTGAGGATCTAAATCCTACCTAATAACAAAATATGCTCAGAGCGCTATTCCGGAACATTTGCAGTAAAATTTCAAATATTACTTGCGAATGCAACTTGCTCCCCGGAGCGTACCTGAGCAGCATCCATGTGGAACTTTATGCATATCCAATACAATCCCTAGTCACATCTAGCGCAACAAACTTTAATGGTTTTTGAATAGTTCACTTTCCACTTATATTGGAAAACCTTGTTTGTGTGACTTATGAGTTAGTTTTCTATCTACCTGATAGTGTGACCCCGTTGCAATATCCTAGCCGACTACATTCACTACAAAATATGCCATACGGCATTTATGGCCATTCAATTTGAAATTTTATACGAATTTTCGGAAATTTTCAGATACAAACGTGTATTTTTTCGAATCCTTTGAAGTGTCGATGGCCTGTAGGCCAAAAACTCAAACTTCGAACAACAACTTTGTAAAGTACACTTTCACACACGTCAAATCACACTATCACGTCCTAGAAGGAGTATTTACGTTGAATTACAAGTCCCCCTGTGTAATGGTCAACATCAGTTTGAGACCTAAAAAATTGCGAGGATTTGAGGATATGTCAAAAATCTTAAATGTTAATTTTTATGGTCATTCTACATCCAGGAGACAACTTTACCTTAGCTCGTGTAGGTAACGACTAAATACGAGAAGAGCTCATGTACTGGTAAGTAGGTGTAAATTGGGGTTTCTGGATCAGAGGAGATCCAGAAACACCCAATTTACCCTACCATTCATTGTATTCAAAAATAGGAACTATTTGCTCTAATATTCAATCATTCATCAATCAGTCATTTATTTATTCTAATATATCAATTATCAGAGGAGATCCAGAAACACCCAATTTACACCATCATTCATTTTATTCAAAAGAATGATCTAGTGACTCCTATGTTTATCTATTCATTCAATATGTGCATTCTAATTTTTCATTGTTAAATTAGTACGTTCATTCAACAATTTTATTTATTGACACGCGCATGAAATTCGAGCAACAGCCGGTATACAGATTATATAAATATGAAATTGTTTTCTGCAATCAGAATCAGCTGGACGTTTTTTTGGTAGTCGACTTTATGCCTATTCACCCATTAGTTTTAGACAGTTATTAATATAATATATTCCTTTCACAGCATTCAAATAAAAACATTGAGGAAAATGTATAGCATGTTGCATCCAAGGATCGTCGTAAATCTCCCAATCTTCTATAACACCTCCACATGAGAAACACGCTGCCTTATCATTTACACTATTTCCATAATAAAAAAATCCGGCTTCAGCCATTTCCATCACCAACCTTCTCCTTGAATTAGCCGTTGCCCAATAATGTCTAAACGAAATTTCACGCATTTTATACGCATTATACATGTCATAACGAGGGCTACATTTATTTTGAGACATGTTCTGTTCACTCGCTATATACTTCTTCATACAGATAATTATAAAGGTGAAATGATATCGTACTGCGGTAGCCAGCAATTTATAATGATTAACATTTTTGGGATTGGTAGGGATAGAGGATTTGAAAATTAAACAAGCAAATATTTATTTCAAAAATTTATTATCTATACACCATTTATTTAAACATATTACATTTTTTAAAGCACATATTTTATCATGATAAATACAACTATACACATCATGAGAATGTTCATATTTATTGTACAAGCTTAATAAATTAGGACAACCTTCATCTTCTAAATTATTTATATTATTATTATTATTATTCAAAATATTTTTTAACCACAACACTTTTTCTAAACCTTTAGTGTAAACACTTTTATCTCTTAAAATATCTACAATCAAATTCTGATGATTTGAGTAGGGCACAAATCCGTCTCTCCAGTATATCCTTCTATTACGTTCAATCCAACTGACTTGTCGTTTTTCTGGTTTCGTCAAATCGTAAAATGGAAATGGTGGCTTAATTAAAAACACCTGAATTTTTTTATTCAATAATACAGCAAATTCTTTAACGATAAATTCATTTGTTTCTGTTTTGAAACCTTGAACGTCTACAATGGCTGTCATGATAATCTGCGCACTATGTTACTTAAAGGTTTATATTCCACAAGTCGATCGTTAATAATTAAACAATATCCAGTTGTGTTATCTGGTATTGGTGCTGAACATTCAATCTCCAACCGTACATCTACGGGGCCCGTTTTCAAACTATCGTTTTGTCTTGAACAGTCTATAATAAAAAGAGGGGCCTTCTCCTTGAAATCAGTCAAATTAAGCAAGGGGTCCGCAGGACAATTGTAATACGACTGACGAAATTTCACGTACATTTCATATAATATATTGTTGGATACTACTACCCGGCCCAGCAGCGCGGAGGACGCGGTCACTGAAAGGAGGCTACCGTAGGCGGCGAGTTAGGCTCTCTGGTTCTTGTTTGGTGGTCTATGCTTTTTGACAGCGTTGCGTGTAGAAACACTATCTGTCAGCCGTTCGGTGTAATCTGGTATCTCGTTATTTCTTTAATATTTGTTTAGTGATGATTGTGTTCCTCTGATTGTAATTTTACTATGGTTGATAACTCTTTTCATAATTCATGTGATTAGCTATTAGATTATTAAATAATTCTGTTATTTAATTGTGATTTCACTTCTGTCCTAACATCAGAAGTGGGATAACAATCCAACCCCAATTTAGGCCCCTTGACGAGTTTGAATTTCATAACAGAGGAACTTTGTCGTTACCTACGTGTGTTTTTCTGTTTGTTTGTTGCTTTGTGCATATAGAACTTGTTTTGACGGGTGAACATGCCAAACACGCATAGTTCACGTAGCAGATCGCACCGACGGCATTGTAGACGCGATCGGTCGCGAGATATCTCATGAAAACCTCGGAATAGGTCACGTAGTCGTCGCGAACGGACTACTTCTAGAGTACGATCAAACGGCACGCTGCCGTTTGCGTCATACATTGGCCAGACACCGCGGTCTACCCCTGCAGAATCGCGAACGCTAGACACAATCTTTTCCCGTCTGGAAGTGATCGAGAACAAATTCACGTCTACTCCCGTTCCGCAACCAAACCCTACGGCGCCATCCGTTGCTCATCTACTCCATAAATCCGGGACGTTCCCATTATTTTGTATCAAACTTTGACCCGTCTATCCGTGAGTGGACTCTTGGTGTAGATCGCGCACAAATAGCCAATCGCTAGGGCGAAAGGCTGTCACGCGTAGTCCGATGTTTGAAAGGCGACGCGAGAATTTGGTTAAACGAATGGGTAACCTCTGATTGATCGTGGAGTAGCTTTAAACGCGAATTCAAACCACTTTGCTCCGAAAATAAGAATACGCGACGATAATTTTTGAAATGATGAATACGACGTCTAACAGATTCACGTCGTATGCTGAGTACGCGAGACGTACCCGGCTCCGCTTGCGCATTGTTAAAGGCCTTAGTGAAGAATTAATGACGCAAATAGTGGTCCGCGGCATAGACGATACAGAAGTGCGAGCTACGTCTTACGCAACCCTTACGGATGAGTTTGCTAATGTTGTACTAGAGGCTGATTTCGATTAGTAGCAGCCGCGTTTATGGGTACTTAAAAATGCCATATCGTTTGACAAAATCGCCTATTGTGTGTCAACGCATCATCAACTAAACGCTGCGCATGTTCGTTGACGCGGGACAAGTTCTGGTTTACATAGACGACGTACTGTTGATGAGCGCTACAGTGGAGGAAGGTGTCGACCTGTTGCGACACTGTGGTACCTACTTACGACTTTGACCAAGGCAGGGTTGTCGATAAACGTAAGCAAGTGTGCCTTTCTCACCACCGAGGTTGAATATCTTGGCCGAGTAATAAGTCAAGGTCAGGTTAGGCCGAGCCTTCATAATTTCCAGGTCGAGAGGTACGCCCGCACCGTTCTGAACCTTCTTCGCACCGAGACCATTCACAAAGGGGCTGCCTGGTTCGAGACTACAGCTGACCCTCAACGTGACCAAGCAGAAGACGACTCAGGCGTCGCCGTTAAATCTGCTGGTGGGCACCGACGCGGTGATCCCCGTTATCAGGTCACTGGTCCATGATGTCGCCTTGGAAGGTGTACAGCCAAATCGTGAAGCACAAAGAGAGTTACGCCGAGCCCGCGCAACTGCTCTAATAAAACAAAACCAGTCACGACAGGGCGGTTATGTAAATCGAAACCGACGCACACCAAAAGTTTTTAATGTGAATGATTTGGTTTTCGTCATTAAGTTTTTGCAGGCAACTGGAAAGCTGCACGGGATGCGAGGGCCTTACAGGGTCACACGCGCGCTGCCGAGTGGGCGGCATGAGCTGCGCCTGTTGACCGGCTCCTGTGTCATGACGATGCAAGCTGCTGCTCAGTACATGGTGCTCTGGAAAGGAGAGTGGTGTCCTGAGACTTGCGCTGCATTCTTCGAGCGTGAGCGTGCTTGCGTACCTTGAGAGGTCTGCATTGCCATAGAGGGTTGTGCAGATCTTGGGGTGAGACAGTAGACGGACTGCGAGACGTCTACGTCAGGTAAACTGCGAGGTACCTGACCGGTCTCACAGAGATTCGTTCATTCTTCATTCATTCATTCTTTACCATGAGAGGTCTGTATTGCCATAGAGGGTTGTGCAGATCTTGGGGTGAGACAGTAGACGGACTGCGAGACGTCTACGTCAGGTAAACTGCGAGGTACCTGACCGGTCTCACAGAGATTCGTTCATTCTTCATTCATTCATTCTTTACCATGAGAGGTCTGTATTGCCATAGAGGGTTGTGCAGATCTTGGGGTGAGACAGTAGACGGACTGCGAGACGTCTACGTCAGGTAAACTGCGAGGTACCTGACCGGTCTCACAGAGATTCGTTCATTCTTCATTCATTCATTCTTTACCATGAGAGGTCTGTATTGCCATAGAGGGTTGTGCAGATCTTGGGGTGAGACAGTAGACGGACTGCGAGACGTCTACGTCAGGTAAACTGCGAGGTACCTGACCGGTCTCACAGAGATTGGTTCATTATTCATTCTTCATTCATTCATTCTTCCCGTTTAACGTGTGTTTTGATGTGTAGAGGACGGACTGCGAGACGTTCCTTTCGGTGATTTGGTAATCACCCTACACATTGGGTCGTATAGAGGACGGACTGCGAGACGTTCCTTTCGGTGATTTGGTAATCACCCTATACGATGGGTCGTGTAGAGAACGGACTGCGAGACGTTTCTTTCGGTGATTTGGTAATCACCCTACACGATAGCTCGTGTAGAGGACGGACTGCGAGACGTTCCTTTCGGTGATTTGGTAATCACCCTACACGATGGGTCATGTAGAGGACGGACTGTGAGACGATCCTTTTGGCGATAAACGCCCTACATGACAGTGAATGAACATGGATCCATGTGGGTTGCATGATATATGAATGTCGATGACATGAGTTATGATGTTCTGTGTGATGAATGGAACTCTATGGAGTACTAAGATAACGTCTTGGTATCCCATAGACTATTTACCTAGTCAATTTATGTATTTGATGAATGAAAGAAAAAGGCCACGTAAGACGAATTGAGAGCAAGCGAAAGAATAGGCAGATGTGTTTGTTCTCCGAGAGACGTTAGTCTTTCTTGTTGGTTTCACAGTAGACAACCTGACTGAAGACACCACTTCCGCTCATCATGGTGCAGAGCCAGTCGCTGGGCCTTTCCGTCCAGCTGACGAAGCCCATGGAGCACCCATGCAAACCTTGCCGAACCTTTCTGATGCTGTCGAGGACGACGCATGATCAGGATGGCCGTGTTGGATACTACTACCCGGCCCAGCAGCGCGGAGGACGCGGTCACTGAAAGGAGGCTACCGTAGGCGGCGAGTTAGGCTCTCTGGTTCTTGTTTGGTGGTCTATGCTTTTTGACAGCGTTGCGTGTAGAAACACTATCTGTCAGCCGTTCGGTGTAATCTGGTATCTCGTTATTTCTTTAATATTTGTTTAGTGATGATTGTGTTCCTCTGATTGTAATTTTACTATGGTTGATAACTCTTTTCATAATTCATGTGATTAGCTATTAGATTATTAAATAATTCTGTTATTTAATTGTGATTTCACTTCTGTCCTAACAATATTGTATTTGTTCTCAGAAAAATTTAAGCTTAGAGGCTCGTAAGGGTAATACTGTGAATTCAAAAATAGTGTTACGTTAGTAACCCCACAGTGATCAAACAGAGAAATGTCTTTGGTTTTATTATTTTTTCTGTTGGTTTGCAAGCAAAAAATTACATATCGAGGTTTCTCTAATTGCGATGCAGTCTTAACTGACCAAGAATGTTTTGTAGTTTTAGGGAACACAGGATACTCATATAAATCCCAATTTCGAAACGCTATTTGAATAGGTTTATCTCTTTCCAAGTGTTTTAGTAGTGTCAGTCGTTCACGGTCTGACACTTTTATGTGTGGTACACGCCATTGCAATCTTTGTATGTCTATTTGAATATGCGCAATATCATCAGTTGCTACGATACTGTTTAAGTTAGAGTTACTTCTATTCAAAATAAGTTCATGTTTACAATTTATCACAATTTTATTGTAATCCTCCGCAAATCCTAAAATCTTATTAAGAGGTACAATAGCACTAAAATGACCATCACTTTTGAATCCATCTAGGTTCCAACCCCACAAAGCAGCAACTTTATTTTCCCCATCATTCATTGAAACGTATGACTTTATTGTCGACGTTATTCCAGAATTTTTAATGCGATCTATTTCAATGCCATTTATTTCGTATCTGATATCTTGAAACAAAAACATAACAGGGTTGTTACTGAACGTAATATTTTTCTTAATCGGTTTTCCATCTTTGTCGAAGAACTTTGCTTGACCCTCGACGTAAATTGAACTGGCTGATGGTAACACGTATATGTCTTGTTGGTGTATGGGAATTCTGATTTCATCGTTTTCTCTAAAGCTGTTAGTGTAGGGATTGTATGTGTGGACTTCATAGCTTTCAATCGAACTATCGAAGTGAGGTAATTCAGTTATTTGTAGTATATTCATACTTTAAAACCTAGAGCTTTAAGAAAAGCTTTATTTGCTTCACTCAATTTCTTCACTTTTTTCTTACGTCTATGCACCTTAATGGTCGTAGATGGAATAAGACGTTTGATTTTCACAGGAGTGTTTTTATAATATACTATCATTTTGTTTTTCTTAAATGAAGGCGTAATTGAATATGTTCTTCACCAAAGTTAATACAGTTACCAAGTTGATCAACAATCTTAACAGATATAGATGAAATTATATTTTTGTTCACTGGGAAGTAAATAACGTTCTGGGGTATTTCTGTGTAGCCGTGACTTGAAGCAGTATCAGATATGAATTCATGAATAAAATGAGTCGGTAATCCGTTGTAATATGAACCGTGCACAAGATCACATTCGATTCTGATTACAGCTGTTAAACTGCTGTTATTAACGGGCACATTCGGTCTTGTTTTTAATACTGAAAAGTATAGTAAACCGCACTCGTATTGATCAGATAAATGAAGAGGTGGTTGAAAATACGAGACCAGTTCTGATTTATTTCCAGAGATGGTAACCGTAGTGGACATGCTTGCATACTGAACTCTTTTAAATGATCCTGTTTATTTTATTTGTTGATTATACCAAAAATTCTTTAAGAAATTTAAACATAGATGTCCACAGTTGAAGGGGTGATCACGTTGTATATTTTCATAATTATATTGAATGTTAGAACCTACGTATTTTATAAATTCCTTTGGAGGCTTAAGATTTCCATAACTGTCGAAATACTCAACATAATCATTATATTTTGCATAGGCTACCCAATGAGAACCAGGATTTTTAGAACTATCTAAATTAATAACTCCACATTCTTTTTTATATGGATATTTAGGGAGCTCATCTCTCATAAAGACACCTCTAAAATAAGGAATTCTATTTCTATACTTTAAAATGTCAAAGTTAGTTAAGGCCCGTTTGGGTAGCCGATATCTTAGTTTTTTTCTTTTGATACGAAAATTCCAAGGCCGCCCTTATGTGGTTTAAGGTGTAGTCCTTTCCCAATACATAGAGCTTCCATTTTTTCGTTGTGTCTCCTCGATTCCTCATACAGCTTTTTAGCCATTTTGAATTCATTTATGGTTTTGGCAATACCAGCTGCACCGCCTGCTAAAGCTCCCGCCGCTGATAATCCCGCAAAAATAGGAATCAAAGGTAGTACTCCCCCAGTTTTTGGAATAGGAATAACACGAGGGAGCTTAATCGATGAATCATCAGCTAATTCTCTGGTAGCGGCAATAGCTAATTCTATAGCCATTTTCTTGCTCTTAGGTTTTAATTTTTTTATGTGTCTTTTTGCTTTTTTAATAACAGTTTTTAATTTACTTTTTAATCCTTTTCCAGATGTAACTTTTGGAGAACGCTTTTTCCTCAAACCAGAACCAGTTTTAATTTTTGCCGTCATAGCCTTACTTACTAAGCGTGCCGCGAGTTTTTCGCCTATACTGGCATTGGAAGCAACCGCTCGCTGGTTCGCCATTTTTAACAAAATTAAATCAGCCTTATGTCGATCTTTCAAGTTTGATGACTTTTGATATGCAATATCGTGATCTTTGCAATATTCGTCCAACTTATTTACACCGTTATCTCCTTGTGCAAGTCTTTTTATTAATTTAGTACCAGGACCACAGTAATTATATCCTGGTAAGTGTAATTCAAATGGTAAATTATTAATAAGCCAATTGAGAAGACTACTCTCTCCAAAACACATTATAAGACTGATGATTCCGGTTTGAATACTTTAATAAATACTTATGCGATTCAAGTTTGTTGTTAATATCATTTATAATATTACATTCGATTTATCAATCCAACTGCTTTCAGCTGAAGACAAACCCAACCATTTTACTAAAACTCTGTTACCTTTTATTCTAAGAACTTTCTCAACTAGATATACATTGGGATGTTTTGTTTTTTGAAGTTCTTGTGTATAAAATGCGCCTAAAATAGGGTGACCTCTGATAGTATCTTCAATTAAGTAAGTTACGGGAGTTGTTTTTTGTATTTTACGAATTTTAAATATTTCTGTTGACCAGTTGGGAGTGTAACCTTTTTCAAATGTTCCTTTGTATTTACTGATACGTACATAATCACCTACTTTGTACTTGCTTTTTAAATTATATTTTTTTAGCAACTTTAAATACCTTTCTAATATCATTTTTTTATTAATATTGTCCACATTAGCAGGGATCTCATTAATAGTGCGATGGTGAGTGTGATTGTATTTGTAAATAACATCATTTAGAGTATTATTTATCCAATTGTAATTGCCTTTTAAACTAAATTCCTTATAAACTTTAGATTTCAATGTCCTGATAAATCGTTCAACTATTGAAGCCTTTTTTGTTGAGAAGGTTGAATAATGGTTAATATTATATGAATTCATAAGCTTCTGAAATTTGTTATTATAAAATTCTGCTCCATTATCCGTTTGCAGATTTTTAGGAACACGCCCTTTATCCAACAAAGTTTTGAAAGAGTTACACACATCTTCTTTGGTTTTACTTCTCATAGAAAAGGCCCAAGCATATTTCGAAAATGTATCAATAACGGCAAGAATATATCTGTAATTTTTATTTTCTTTTGAAATTGATTGCATATCAATTAAGTCTGCTTGCCACAAGTCATCTATATCTTTCATGATAACATGTCTTCGTGGATAGTTCACCCTCGCGTTTTTATGAATTTCGTTTACCACGTCAGCTTTGCTCATGTTCACAATTCAGTATACTTGTCTTGAACTCAGCTATTATACTGAATAAAAAGCATCTTATTATGACTATTTATTATTTAATTATATCAGCTTCTTTTAATTCTTCGATTATTGATAAAATTTCATTATCATGGTTTGTATTACCAGCATCTCGGGAAGCAATTAATAGTTTCAATCTGTCAACCAGTTCGTTTGGATCATCCCAATATACCAAGTCAGTATTATTTTTGTATTTCTTTAGCGTTGGTAAGCTTCCTCCAAATTTAGTGATAGTATTATTGTTTAACGATTCAGAAAACAATGGTCTAATTATTTCACGATATTTTATACCTTTATCGCCTCTAATTTGTCCATTAGGATTGAAATCTCTCTTATGTGCATTTGTATAATGCAACATATCTTTATAGACAAGTTTATCTTTGCTCGATATTAGTGTCAAATCAGGTTTTCTTCGAAGTAAAAGTTCTTTTAAACCAGGGGTTAAATTGTAGCTTTTGTCACCAACTTTAATTAAAATGACATTATCATCATTCACGCTATCTGTTTTAGAAAATGAAACTATTGAATTACCCATTAGTATTTTTTTGTTTGCACTCCTTATTCCAAATGGTATATTTACCCCATCATAAATATCATAGATATCACAGCCCTCTAATGACATTTCTAAATCTTTCAGTAATTCTGTCTGGGGAGACTTTTTAACGAACTGCACAGAATTCAGTTCTGGATCGCAGCATTCTTCAAACTTTGTAGATGAGCTAGTATTAATGTCATCCAATTCCATGTTCTCAAAATTAGAGTGTGTATTTTCTAAATTTTGTATTTTTTCTATTGTTTTGTTCGAATCAACTAGGGTTTTAAGGGGATCTGTGACAGGTTTTAACATTTTGTCAAGTGACAAGTTCATTGAGTGTTCCTGGTTTTTCATTTGTTTTATTTTATTCTTTATTGAGTCTACAGACTTCATTAATTCTATTTTAATATTTTTCTCCATGTTGTACTTATTATAACAACTGTATTAAGCTAAAGAACAAATCATACTGAAATTGATTTTGCATGTTAATTACTTATATGCACATATAAACAGTCAGTCAAATTTAAAAAACATATCAAAATTCTGTCTGTACCTTCCGTTATTTAATGACGATTCTTTATTAATAAGTAGAAAATTATAAGGTTTACTCCAAACAGTTTGACAAAGATTTCTGAACTCTTTCCATTGTAAATCAGAACTAACATGCTCTTCATAAATATGCTTTAAATTTACATCATCTTGTTTGAATATAATAATAAAATTAACATTGTCACGTAACAATTGCTTTGGAATTTTAGAATAGGTTTGAGACAAATAGAAACAATCTATTTGTTTATGTCTACCCATACAGAAATAATTGCGGATATTTATTTGATTTTCACAAGCAACATCATCGAAAATAAATACAGAATTTGTTAAAGCTTCACTCGGAGAAATGACATCTTTATCATCATTGAACTCGTAGAAATTAACCTGTGGTACTCTTTTCAATACTTCAGTCAAGAAACGGTATTTAGGTTGAAAAGAAGTTTTCGAGTAAAGATACAGATTTCTAAATTTGAGCCCATTTTCATGCAGCAGTAAACTAATCATAACATTCGTTTTACCACAGTTCGACGGACCACATATTATACAGCGAATGGTATTCGGCAATAAAGTGCTATGTCTGATGTGGTGAGCAGAGTCACTTAATCTTATGTTATTAACATTTAGGGATATGGGTTGCTTGATCAACTTCATCTTGCCGATTAAATCAAATACTGTTTAGCATTCACATATATACATAATATGCAAAATATTAGGGTGAATTCAAAAATAAATTTAATTCAAGTATGCCACCTGTACAAGAATGATGTTATTCTTATCAAAGATTAATATATTTTTTTATATATTTTTCAAGGTAACATAAATAAAAACAGGTTTAAAGGTTAAAAGTATTTTATTTAAGTATGATAAAACATGTTATATGCCAAATATATACTTATATCTACGTTTAAACTATAACAATATTTATGTAATCCAATTACAATATAGTATTAGTATGACCCCAGGGTAGAGTATTTATTTGATTCGTTTGAACTTGCACTTTATCATCAATTCTTTTCAATATCACTTTATTAACTTGTTGTGAATACAAAACATGTCTAATTGATTTGATCATATTCATTTTACGCTTTAGTTCAATATTCTTAAATAACACTTTCTTATAATTAGATGGGCTCAAATTTTTTGTGATTGGTTTTGATACTCCTTTAGCTTTTTTAATTTGTGTTTTTAGTGATTCAATACAGTACAGTTTCGCTCTCAATCCCACAAACTTAGTGATCACATCACCTCCTAATTCATCTTTAAACAAACCAGGTACCTTAGCGTTCATCTGGGGAATATTATAAGGATTATTGACATCAAAATTACTAGTATCGAACACTCGTATATTATTGCACATGTCTTTATAAAAATCTTGTGTTTGTATTAAGTACATTAAACTATCAGTATCGGTGTAGCATAGTTTTACATTACTACCATATTTATTCTTAATAAAATTATAATGGAAATTGTACAGATGTTGTTTTGAGAATTCGAGCACTGTAAATCCCACATATATCGGTCTATCTAAAATAAGCTTTTCATGATTCAATTGAACAGCAATAAAATTTTCATTGATAATAGAAATACTCTTCAAATTGGGTTTTGTAATCAATTTCTCTGCTCCTACTGACTTATTTGTTTTATTCCATTCATCATTCCATTTAGTTACTAATTTAACATTTACCTGTTTGCGTTTGTTTTCGATTGTTTTACCGAATATGGAATTATTCAAAAGCTTAAAAAAATCTTTTTCAAATGATGTTGAAGCTGCTTGTCGTAATTTAGTATTTAAGTCTATATATTTCTTTAAAAAGCTTTCTTGTCTAAACTGAAGTATTCTATGAATTTTTTTTAATACAAGACCGTTTTTAAGACATTCCTTCAGGTGAACATAGTGTATTATGTAATTATATTTATCATACAAATTAGCGATTAATTTAGGTGTCTTGCCTCCAATAGGTATAAATTTTTCTGGAGCGAAGGGCAAATCACTATGCAAATCATGTAAATGGTCCGGGTACATCATATCAACTTCTAAAATATAACCATGACTAGCATCATCGGAAACATCAAACACATTAAAGTTGACAATATCCTCATGTGCCATAAATTTAAAATCTGATATGGGTAACTTCTTTGTCATAGCATAACCGTAAAGATTGTTACAGTCAAGATATATCAAATATGTTGACGGTTTGGAATCATCAAAATTAGGTAAGTAAATATTATTAGCTTCGGCATAGCGGTGAGTGCACTGTGCTAGCCCTCCACGTATACCTTTTTCAATCATTTCATAAATTTCTAAATCATTAATTAGTTCTAATTGGACACCTGTGTAGAAAAGCATAGCGTCCCAACTAAGACTAGGTGAAGTGACATAGTATGCGGGATCAAGACTATAATTCTTTAAGCATATTTTTCTAAAATTTTCGAATATATCGCACAGTAAAAGTACGTCACTTTTTAAATATAAATCTGTGTATTCACCAATAGTACCAATATTAAAACATTTCCAAACAGTTTGAGCATGTTTATACTCATCATCAGAAATATTTTTCATTTTTAAGCTATTATAAAAACAATCTTTTGACGGCAGCTCGGTTTCATTATATTTCTGCCATGAATTGACATATTCATATGGATATATACCTTTTATTCTTATTAAATTGAATTGGTCCTTGTCAGAATAATTGGACGACAAATGTGTAAAGTCTTCGTATGATAAACTTTTACTCAATGTATCAATGCTTGAACTAAGAAACTGAAAAGAATCTATAAATTTAATTTGTACAGGCATTCTCTTATTATCTGTTTTAATTATTTTTGTTATAGATAAATACTTCTCTTTTGTTTTAGGAATGATTTTTATTTCACCATCGTATTTTGATAATTCTGTAATAAATAAGTGCGCATCATAACCAGATAAGTTATGAAACACAACAGGAATGAATGAACATACTTTAAAAGATAAATTACAATATGAATGAGCTGCGCCTCTATATTCCGCAGTAACATGATCATGGTCACACACTTTATCGTCGAATAATAAATGTTTACAAATATGACATATAGTTGAATTACGGTAATCATCGGTTTGTTCTTTAGTCATTGGTTTCATGGGCATTTTTGAAATTAATATCTTATGAATGAACTGTGCGTCCTTAATTATTTTTTTTACAAATACTTCCACACAATCTGGTCCTCTGTACGTTACAAACTTATTCAAACTTTTATCATGAGAACAACATATATAATAAGCAAAACACGATGGTTGGTGGCATCGGTTTCTTATTGTATTTTTATCAGTGTTCGGTTCAATAAAATCAGATAATAAACATTCAAAATCTGCATATATGACAAAGTTAATTTTTTGTTGTCTCTCATAATGAATAAATTTTAAGAAACTATTTTTTTCTGGCATTAAAGTTATAATTTTAGAACAATTATGTAAAGCGTATTTTATTTTACTAGTATAAAACTGTAGGCACATATCGCACAAATACATTTGGCCTTTATGATGTGAGACTTGTCGTCTAACTAGACGCAAAAGATCTTTTATCAAGCAGTAGTGAGCCTTGTTGTTTTGTTCGAAATATAGCAGGTTAATGTGTTTAATTTTCTTACATCTGGAGACATATAAAGGACCAGTAACATTATAATGCTTGTCTAATCCATATATATTGACACTTATTTCACGATTACTTTTTTCAAATAACTCAATATCTCTACATGAGGGTGGAAATGACATCCCCTGTATATTCAATATTGACGTTAAATTTGGGTACGACTTTGGTCTGCAAACGTTATTTTTAGCTGGATATAATGCTGCAGCTATGCTCCACAAAAAACAATAATTATCATTATTCTGTATGTTCAGACAACTTTTGGTATTCTTAATTTTAGCAGGCAGCTCCATGTAAGAGCCGCCTCGCATGGGTGAGTACTTATTTATATTCATTTCTAAGTAACTTACAGTCATAAATGTCCATCCAGATTTACAGTGCTCAAACTCAGATAATTTCATGTTAAAAATCTCTTTTACATGCGAGTATAATTCATCATAATTCATATTTTGATATACGGTCTGATATTTAGTGTTAAATGACTTCAGTTGCTGTTCACCTGATACAGGTAACATGAAGTGAGCAAACAACTCGAAGTTCACTTTGATAGAGACATGCTTTAATAACGATAATACAATGATTTTAACAATATCATCTCGCTTCCCATCTAAGAACGCCTCTATAATAAGGTACTCGTCTTCTTTAGATGGGCATAAGCGATAAGTCATAATTCGGTTTTTGAATGCCGTGGCAACAATATCAACATTTTCAAACTCTGATTTTATAAGACAATTTGATTTATGAATATTAGTTCTCATATGATATCGGAATTCATGTTCAGGGATCTCAATTTTACATTTATCACAAGTAATATAAGTACTTGAAGTTGAATTAGTAGGTGAGTCGACTGAAAAAGAAAAAAAACAAATACTGTTAAATATTTATTTTGTAAGATTAAATAAGGGAGTACAATTTTAAATATTACAAAAGCTATGTCCCCCACGATATATGTCTTATGCCTATTTGAGGATAGTCCCAGGAGCCATATATTTTTGTACATTATCTTTTATTCGATTATACAATTATGATATAATGATTAAACAATTTTATGTAACATAGTAAATAATAATAATAATAATATGAGTAGATATGTAAGTGAATATGTAAATTATTTTTACTGGTAAGAACTTATGAATGTAGGCGGATAGTCTTTAAATTCTTTTCGGACACTTTTTATGTACGAATTTAACTGTTTCCAGGACTCTGACTCGGTTTCGCATTTATTTTTTACAGTCATGATTGAGTGCCGCCATCTATTCACCGGTGGCACTCGCTCGATCTCATTACAGTTATACATTTTTAATTCCACGTAATAGCTGCCTGATTTGTGTTCAGCCATTTGTCTCGAAAAGCCGTTAGCAAGCCTACGGGTGACGTATGAGTAGATGGGTTGACATTTTTTACCAGTTGCCTCCAACTCTTCATCGCCAGAATCGTCGCCGAACAAATCGCTGGCTGTTGATCTGGAGTACGGCTTCTGTTTTTTGCTGGTCGATGCCTGGGACTCGGTGGACGCAGGTGACTTGCGCTTCTTTTTCTCAACTTTAGTTTTCACCACGGTCTCCGGCGCTGAGTCATCGTCTGAAGGGAAAAGCTGATCAGCCATTTGCTTGGACCTGAAAAATAAGGACAACTGTATAAATAACTAGTAATTTAACAATAATTTATCAATAGACGAATACTTGAATTGCAGCTTTGTTACGCACCAATAACAATAATTATAATTATCAAATCAAGAATCATTGAATAGTAAAATAATTTAAATAATTGAATAGCTGAATGATTGAATGTAAGTACTAATATGATGAATAATTGCAAAATAGAATCAATGAATAGGGGAATGATTGAAAAGTTAGATGAAGATATTGAATAAATTCACAAGTGTTTACACAACATAGAAATAAAAGCATCAATTAAATTCACTTACATTTTAAATAGTGTAGCGAAGATCTGGTAAACTTGTATGTAGGTACTGATAAACTCGTATACGTTTGAGGATGATGCCACTAGCTCTCAAAGAAGTGTTATGTGGCTGAACTTCAGTGATGGGTCTATTAAATAGTGAAAATCTACGTCATATTATCCCAAATTTGGGAAGAGGCACGTGTTATGAAAATGCTGTGTCAGTAATCTGCATCCAAATACAGAAGGTTTATGTTATGATTAATATTGTAATATTATACTGCTGATCTAATTCATTTACTTTACCCGACTGCGTCAAGCAAAAAGACGGTGATGTGTTTATCAACTTTTATTTATAAAGAGGAAGAATTTCTAAAATGGATTCAAGATCTGCTATGTTCTGTACCTAATGTAGTTTAAAGCAAAGCTGAAGGTTTGTTTTTTGCATTATTATATGTTTAACCGTAAGTAATTTTAATACGTTTTAAAGGCGCAAATTGCATCATAAATAGTAATTAAATAAATCTTGGTTTAAAAATATAGATATTATCTATGGACCTTAATTTATATATACCTTTCTATAGTTGACTGAAGAATTGAAATAAGCTTGATACAATAATAGCAGGCGAAACCAAACGTAACATTAGTATGTCGATATTGCTGCATTGTTTTGATCATCTCCTTTTTAATAAGTGCTTACACTGCAAAAATAATTATGATTGACATACTAGCTATGTACGATGATTTTGCCTGCCGATTTTTCTCAATTTAGAACATGTATGAAAAAAATACAATGAACAAACTCACTGTAGTATTTATTTTATTCATATTATTTTTAGTAAGCAATAAGTTGTTGGACACGTGTCGAGATGTTAGGGTTTCAATTTCACCGTACTTACCATTTTTGTATAGAACATAATATCTAACAAAAAAAAAACGTACGATTTTGAACTCTATAGATTAAAATTAAGTATATATAAATAGAAAAATATTTTTAAAATCTATTCGAATTCTTCATCTCACTGTTGCAACTGTTTTTATTGTGTAATATTGCTAAGTTTTAATATTATAATATTCCTCAGTATTTTATCCAACAATTTAAAAATATTGCAAACATTAACATCAGGCAGCAAAATCGTTATTTAATATAGGTATGTGTATATTATTATTAATTATTCTTTGATGCCCTATGATTATTTTGTTTATTTTTTCATATAATTATACATATTATTATAGTTTATATGTTAGCTTATATTATGTAAATATCTATACCTACAAATAAATAAAGGTATGTGTCTGCTACATAAGTCAGTATTTCTTTGTACATAACACTATGTTTCAACCATACTTGCTGTTTTGAGATAGAATAATGGTAAATGAAATATTAATTTAAAGTTTTTTTTTTCTAGGTGTTTAACAAAGTCTGGACATAGAATTAAGCATGTCACACTCACCATCCTACAGTCCTGTTATAGATAACATTGACCAACAATGTAACGTAAGTATCTAAGTGACCATCGATTTTAACAATTGAATTTGATATTTGATGGTGTTTAATAACACAAATCATTCATATTTTTTATTTCAGAATTTGGTAGGGGACTTCGATCCAGTTCTTAATCCATTTCACTTTGCTCAAGACCGAGAGAGCTGGGACACCGAAGTGGCAACAAAAGCATGTGAAGAGAGTAGACAGCTAAAAATAGAAAAGAAAAAATTGAAGAAGAAAAAAAAAAAATCTTTTAAAAGAACGTCCTTTATCATGCGTAAGGAGCCCGGACATGTTCGTCGAATAATAAAAATCATTGTACATGATGTGGATGGAAATCATAATATGGAAGAAATAGATAGTGATCCTGATAGTGCAAGCGTGAATATACAATATTTAGTGCGAAGTGATTTTGATGAAATCATGAGTGAAACTGAGTATTTAGTTACTAAAATAGTTAAAAAGTTAAGTTCAACTCCATGTAATTGATATTAAAAATATAATCGTTGAAAATATTATTTTGCTTTTTATTTCTATCATAAAAAAGTAAATAACCACTGCACTGCATATAAGGCAGCGCGATTGACATAACGAGCGCATTCCGCTTTTGTTAGCCTGTGGTGTCGAATAGACTATACCAACTGTTGCTCGAATTTCATGTGTGTGTCTTGGAATAAATGTTTAATGGATGAAAAATTAGAATACAAATAATTATGAATGCTGAATTAGATGAATGTTGAGTTGATTTGGATGATTGAAATATTATAATACTAGAATGAGTGAATGGTGTAAATTGGCTGTTTCTGGATCTTATCTTAATAACTAAATGATTGAAATATTGAAATACTAGAATGATTGAATGGATGATTGAAGTATTAGAATAAATAAATGACTGATTGATGAATGATTGAATATTAGAGCAAATAGTACCTATTTTTGAATACAATGAATGATAGGGTAAATTGGGTGTTTCTGGATCTCCTCTGATCCAGAAACCCCAATTTACACCTACTCTGGTAGTATAATTACCTACATTATTCTTACGCAATACTTACATAAAATAACTAGTATACTATACCTATATACACAAACCTATTAATATAGTATAATTATACACCCAATTAAGCACATTTAATAATTTATACTTAGTTTGCTACTTAGCCCTCTTCCTCTCTCCTATTTTGCTGTGCCCGATACGGTCCATATTGATCTTTTACTTTATAATACCATCTGTGTAATACATATGGAATGCAATAAAGAATTGAGTATTAAGGCAACCCTTATGAATGGCTAATCTTTTCACCATTCGCTCTTCTCGTATCTACGTTGGTTGGTAAGGGGTTGACTACGCAGGGTGCACCGAAAGCGCCGATAACAGAATTGGGCAATAGAAGTCACGGTGAGTATTACCATAACTTTATGGAAATGCGAAAGTGTATATTAGCGCTATTATCAAAGGTTTAGATATCCGTGTGTTGGATAAATTTTAGAACCTACTGAAATAGATTACGTAGGAAATTATAATAGAATAAAATAGAATACCTACTCTTTTTCATTTCTCATACTCAGAAAGTAGTGTTTGTTTGATCCAAATAGCGGGTGGAAGACGCTGCTTCCCACCACAGGGCGGGAAAGACTCATAGTAATTACTTCCCTCTTTAGGGTGGGAATGAATTTCAAAAATAGAACTGTAGTCAGCTACGAAATTTTTTACATATATTAAGAAAAATGCTGTAGTCTTGTGAGTGTATAAACAGCCAGTGTGAATTAAAAAAAAAAAACATTAAGCGGGACAGCCCGCGGCGATGACGCGATGTGTTCCATATTTAAAATAAAAAAACCGGCCAAGAGCGTGTCGGGCCACGCTCAGTGTAGGGTTCCGTAGTTTCCCGTCCGTCACAATAAGTGTTCCCACGTACAATTCGATAATACCCGACCCAATGTAATAAGTACCTACAGCGCCATCTCTCGGGGAATTGGGTTACTAATTAATACGTAGACGTGCCAGAAGTTTTCGGTGGTAATTTTGGATTGCGAGAACCGATTTTAATAATTCTTTTTTTGTTTGAAAAAAGATACGTTCAGGATAATAAAATATGTAAACGAAGTTAAAAAAAAAATGCTTGCATATACGATTATACTACGAACTTAGTCCAGAAATGATTTTGTACAACTTTTTGTCTTTTTTGTACAAAAACTGTTGTTTCTATCAAGTTCAAAATAATTTTCCTAGAAAGTCCTTATAAAGTTCTACTTTTCAGATTTTTTTCATATTTTCTAAACTTATGGTTCAAAAGTTAGAGGGGGGGGGGACACATTGTTTTTTACTTTTGGAGCGATTATTTCCGAAATTATTGACATTATCAAAAAATGATTTTAGTAAACCCCTATTCATTTTTAAAGACCTTTCCAACAATATATCACACGTTAGGGTTGAAATTAAAAAAAAAATCACTTCCCACTTTACATATAGGGGGGCTACCCTAATAAAACATTTTTTTCCAATTTTTATTTTACCACTTTGTCGGCGTGATTGATATACATATTGGTACCAAATTTCAGCTTTCTAGTGCTAACGGTCACAGAGATTAAGCGAGGACGGACAGACGGACGGACGGACAGACAGACATGGCGAAACTATAAGGGTTCCTAGTTGACTACGGAACCCTAATAAAAAAAGACAATAGTATTATTTGGCGGGATACTAACCCTGTAAGCTGTACCGAAATTCAAAAATGTTGCATGTCATTGTTATCAATAAATATTTTACTTTACTAGAAAAACTACTACTTTTTACTTTCCTTATATTCGGAATGAAAAGTAGAGTGTTTAACACGGGTGAAAGTCATCAATTCCTTTCGACCCTTGCATAACAATCTACTATATTATGTACACCATATAAATAAACCACCATATAATAGATATCAATAGCCTGTATAAAAATGTGATACTACATTACACGAGAGCGCCAATTCTCGTGCTTAATTTTTATGTCGTAGACTACATAATTTTCCTATTCCTTATTAATAAATTGACTTTTAATAGCTTGGTAAATAGCTCCATGAAACAATGTTAATAACTTACTTATTTTTTCTTGAAAAGCACAAGAATTTCTTCTGCATTATCATGTTGCTTCTTTCCTAGAAAAGGTACCTAATAGAGATTTTTTTCACCCTTGGTGAAAGAATAATGTAATCAACCTGAACCTCTCTATTTAAGTGTTTTAAAAGAAGTAAGTAATTTCAAGTCCGGTACAAGAGTGTATTTTCTTCATAAATATAAAATATGAAAAACTTATTTCTTAAAAGCAAAATGTAGAGACGAAAGTTTTAATATACGTAGTAAGCTGAATCGTCAGATAAACTTTCTTATTGTGAATACATAGGTGGCGTAGTGGTAACGGCCGCGACTTACGCGTTGTAGGTCGTGGGACATCGTGAGGAGACCGGCATGTCCTAGAACTGAAAATTCGAAGATAATGTGTCATTTACCAACCCGACCTAGGCCCGCGTGGTGGATTACGGCCCACTCCCTCTCTCAGAGAGGAGGCCTATGTCACAGCAGTGGAAAAATTATGAGCTAATTATTGTGAAGAGTTTCTAGAAAAAGTTCATAACACATTAGTAGACCAAGTACATAACACATTCTCATACATCAATATAGCCGACAGAATTACAAGCAAGGTTTTATTCTCCCAGACTTTACATAGGTGCCTAAAGCCTACTCATATTTGAAAAGCAGCGATTAAGCGTCGAGCGAATAAATCGCTATTCAATAGAATCGATAAGAGATGCCGATGCCGAGAAATGATTTATTGACTTGTCGGCTCCTCGCCGGGCGGCCTCACTAATGGTGGCTGAATAAGCGCTCGCCACTGCCTCAGTTGTTTCTTTTTTTCGTAGACGATGATAAATAAAAGAAAATTATGCAATCACGATTGGAGCGAAAGCAGGAAATTGGGTGTATTGTCGGGAAATGCGATAAGTACTTCATTGTTCAGGCGTTTTAGAACGATTGACGTTGATGTGACTTTACGACCTCTAATAAAATTATAAGTCTTGAAACCACATATTCTACATTACCTATTTTAAACATACACAGTTAGGTACTAAAAATACTTGAAATCGATGTTCTATTTATGTTCGAAAATTAAGTCTCTACTTCGCAAACTAATAATAGAAAAGTAAGAAACGTTATTTACTTTACTAGGCCGACTATTGCGATATAGTACCTGTTTAAAAAAATCTAAATCTTTCTACAAATCTAATTACCATCAAAGCTAAAACTTTTGAGAAGAAGCTAAAAACTTTAAGTCGTCCTAAATTAAATCGTCTCAAATAGAAAATATAAAACGAAATATGTCAAAGGTGGGTATCCATTTCTATTATAAGAAACTAGAACTCCATATCAAAGGCGAGTTCAGGAAGTTTTCCCATTTGCATAAGTGACTTAACCTTCATTCATTTTATATTCAAACCTGGCAGATTTGCCTGGGAATGTGCAACCCACTCAGAAATATTATGTCTGCCCCAACTCTATGCAAACTCAGCAATTTTCTCATCACTAGATTCGAGGGCTAAAGTAATTGTGAGGCCATTTTAGTGATTTGACAGTGAAAATTATTTGTTAAGGAAAGATTATTTGTTAGCTTAGTGATTTGTACTACCAATGTAGAAACGTACTCATAATTATAATTTCATAATCGTTTACTTGCTAAGAAAGTAGGTTCATAAAATAGAGGTGTTTACAAAATTGTGATCCCTATATATTCTACCTTAAATTAGACATACAATCATTAAAAATATTTTGTATTAAAAAATTAAACATGTCAGCATATAACATAATTTAGTTGAGTACATTTGACCTCCTAAAAGGTAAAACAGTTCTCTAACTGCAAAACAATTAAAAGCTTTTACTCAAATGAAGAGACAGGATTATCACTGCGCTTCATCAAAAATAAAGAATAAATAGGTATCCCTCATCATAAATCAATAGTAAAAACAGGCTCTTCTAAAAAAAACTAAGCCTTAAGGCGGAGACTAACTTGCAACGTTTGTTTGTAGGTAATTTGTCGAGTTTTTGTAAGGCGTTACAGTCGTCAGTGCAGAGAGCCGAGCCGCTCGATGCGAGCATTGCGAGCGCATGTTCACAAGCAAATCAGTGCAGGTCAACCAATATCGTTTTGTTTTTTTTTTCTTCTAAATAAAAATGGAGCACGTTTGAGTCAAGTGCTCGAAGCGAGCGTTCGCCGCGTTTAGAGTATCGCCGTTATGTAACCAAGCTCGCCTCGAATGATACATTACAAACAAACTTCTATGACATGTATACCTACAAAAGGGAGGTAAGCGAATGTGTCGTTCGATCATCGCGAAGCACGAAGGAAGGTGTTATAAATCCGACTCTTTATCTCCGGACATACGCATGGGTAAACAGCCATCCAATAGGAAACATTTGAAGACCGATAGCATCGATTTCGTAAAGACGTGTCTGAACTCTT
Source organism: Amphipoea lucens (assembly GCA_947508005.1). Taxonomy (NCBI): domain Eukaryota; kingdom Metazoa; phylum Arthropoda; class Insecta; order Lepidoptera; family Noctuidae; genus Amphipoea; species Amphipoea lucens. The sequence goes on from OX382358.1 coordinate 12,831,719, forward strand.
TTGGGTTAAATTAAACCTTAATAAAATTGAAGTAAGTATCTGTTTGTTACTTCAAAATAACAGCTTTTTACTAAATGCATATGAAAGTATATAAGGTACTTAAAAAACTATTTAAAAAAAAATTGCCTGTCTGTCTGTTTGTTTGTTTTGGCTAATCTCCGAAACGGCTGGACAGATTTTGATGGGTATGGGGATACTTTGAACCCTTGGGGAAGGACATAGCCTATATTTTATCAACATATCACGCGGGCGAATCCGCGGAAGCTAGGTAAATTATATATTATGAAATAGCTCATAGGTATCATGGTAAATTAGACAGTCAGCTAGGATGGCAGTGCCTATGACTGCCAAGGGAGTGCCAGACTGCCAAGGGAGTGCCAGTCGTACCTAAACAGTATCGTCACTCGTGGAGGCTCTTTAAGTGCATGAAAAGTATTAGAAAGGCAACATTATCCTGTATAGGATATAGAAGCATTGCTTCTAAGTAATTTTTCGAGTTTCTTGCCTGTTCTTCTCCATATGAACCTACTACGCTTTTGAATTAGGCAACTAACTAACTTCACCTTAATTTCACCTTTTTTTTTTCTTTAACTTCATCTTTCTGACTAACCGATCCCTTGAAAATTCTAAAATGCTTATAAGTAATTGGTTTAATTGAAATAAATGCTTGTTTGAGTTTGACTTTGAATGTTTCATTCAAAAATTTAGAACTTTTAAAGCCGGTGCCGATGCTCAATCCACTCAGCATGACTTTACAGAATACATCATAGGTTGTCTATAAAACAAAATTGATTATTACATGCAAATTATACAGGGTGAAATTAAATTCATGGGCATCCTTTTAAGGGGTCATTGTACCTACTCATCATTATGAACAACTTTTACTATGGGACTAAACCTAAACTTGCCAAAATAAAACAGCTGTTCCTTGCATTTATGTTCAAATAACTCGTCAATATGTAGGGAAGAGCTGATTTTTTTTTCGCGATTTCAAGTTTGATCCCATAGTAAAATTTGTTCATAATGATGATTACAGTGACCCCTTAAAAGGATGCCCATGAATTTAATTTCACCCTGTAGAGGGATTCCCATAGAAATATGAAGAACAAAATACTTCAATCTAACACGGGAGCACAGAGCACACACGATATCAGAGTCCGTTCATAGAATTACACGCTAGAGCTCGACGGGGCGATACTCTACAAGGTGCGTGAAATATAAATCAGCCAACTGTGATTTACGTGAAACCTCCCGGAAAGTTTTAATTCTGTTTTGCCCGGCTCTCGGCCATTTAATTTATCTATTATTTATTGCGCGGCAGGAAACTTAGACACTTTGTTTATTAGCTATTCAATTATATTGCATGATACTTTTATCCTTCAAGGTTTGTTTGTGAACTGAGCCGCTGGTATTTGTTCGGAAAGCTCGAAGATTTGAACTTCTTTGGATATTTTGTAGCGAACTGTTACTAGGTAAGTACGACTTAGGATTAGTAATCTACTGATTGGGTCGCTGTCTATTTTCATTTCAACGACGTAATTATTAGGTACAGGTTTCGACCAAGCACAATTAACCTGATAGATTCAAATACAGAATTTGAATGCTTCCAGAAAATCTTTTATCTTTTTTTTTCTTTTTGTATCATGTACCTGGAACTTTTCCTTTGGTGATAAAACTGGCCATTAACCCCAGTCAATATACAGGGTTATTGGAAAAACATGAGCAACTTTTACTATGGGACCAAACCTAAATCGCGAAAAAAGAAGTTAGCTGTTCCCTACATTCATGTCCGTATAACTCGTCAAAATGTAGGGAACAGCTGATTTTTTTTTTCGAGCCACTGCTTTCCTGTTTGACTCTACTAGTACTAGTAGTCTTTGCAGATGTTTTCAGGGTTTCTATGTATACTTTCTATGGATACCACATTTGTTGAGGGCTCTCCAGATCAAATCGTGTGATATACTGTCAAACGCCTTGACGTAGTCTATAAAGGCAAGGTACAAAAGTCGATTGGACTCCTTGCATTTTCATCCATCTCTTGTTCCATTACATGTATATGGTATATTGTGGAGAAACCAGAAGACGAAAGAAGACTGATTGGGCCAAAGTACCTATGTCTTTTGGGTCTCCTTTTTATAAAGTAATCTTTTATCTGGAACTTTTCCATTTGTTTTTACTCGGCCCAAGTTTATAGTCATGTTAAAGAGGTGGCTTAGGGGGCGAGCTAGTTCAGGTGCTCCAATTTTTACGGCTTCATTCGGTATACAGTCAGGTCCAGGACTTTTGTCAATCTTAAATCTTTTAATGTTGATTACTTCAGGTGTCTCTTCCGGGTCTTCTTTTTCTTCTTGGTCTTTTGGTTCGTCGTACGTGTCGTCGTCTACGTTGTAATCTTTATTAGTTCTATCATATAGTTCTCTGTAGAATTCTGGGGCACAGTTGATGATGTCTGGCCTAGTATTTGCTCTTCTAATTTTTGTATTCAGATTCTGAATACAATTTTTATGTGTGTTTAGATCTTTATATGTTCTCTTTAATTCTCTAGCGGTTGAGATTGTCTTGTATTATATTATACCTGCAATTGTTATTGCTCATTTTAATAGCCTTATTTGTTTGTTTGAATAGTTTAGTTAGTTATTTTTTTCATATTCTTTGTTTCATTTTTATTAGTTCTGATCTTCTGACAATGCGATCTCTCGCGGATGCGCTAAAAATTTGTTTGTTCTCTTTCTTTTGTATCTATGCTCTTTTTGATAATTGATTCCAGTTTGTTGTAAAATGTTTGATCGTTTTCATTTAGATGTTCTTGTATGTTGTTGATCAGATTGACTGTATATATTTAATTTTCTTCCTCTGTTTTAAGAATGTTGGGGGTGGTTTACAATTAGTGGCTCTTGTTTTCTGTATTCCTTGTAAGTGAATAGTAGCTCTGACCATCCAACACAACAACCGAGTAAGTTTGTTGTGTTGGATGGTCATTTTTGGAACGAAGTTCTTTAACGGAGCTTGCGGTAGTAGTAAACTGGGAGAAATCGTGACGTAACGAAAAAGCGTTATCCAAGCGTTCCATGCGAGTCTTTATTACATATAATAGAAAGAGTCAGAGAGAGAGAGAGAGTTTTCAAATAGTGAGGTTAAAATAAAAATTATATGACGGCTGCACCACTTTTTAAATTTTTTCTAAGAAAAATGCGTGTCTTTTAATGGTTGTCGAGGTTGCTGAAGCCGATAGTGAGGTCGTTCGAAGCCGATAGTGAGGTCGTTCCTGCCGGGGGTCCCCTGACCACATGCATTTTTTTTTTCTGCAGATTTTGCAGGTGAAGATGCTGAGTTATCGTAAGTGGTAATCTGTTCAGGTGAAAATTACGTCTCTCACTTTCTCTTTTCTCTGTTTGCATCAGTCTGATCTTTAAAAACTAGTTTGTCGAATTTGATGTTCTTCTAACTTTGGTTGCAACTGTTTTATTATTTCTAACACTTCTTTAGTATAGTCCACTTTCATAAATGCCTCCTCAGGTAACTTCTTTTTTTCTTCAATATCTCGGTTTTCTCCAGTTAGTTGTGGATGAAATCTGGATATAAAACCCGGCCCGGTTTTATTGCGTTTGTTACCAATTCGATAAGCTTTGTATATTTCTTGCTCGTGGATATTATTTTCGAATATAGAATAAGGTTTTCTTTTATTCCTTTTATCAAATTCAGTTGTACAGCCTCAGTTTTCAGCTGCTTATTTTCTACAGTAAGGTACTTAAGTCTGTCATCTTCTGCATCACATTGGTTGCAACGGATTCTGTTATAGTTTTGTTTGTGTCTCCATTTGATCTTGATTTTTTCTAACAGCATTTTCATTTGACTATCATTTGATTTTCCTTGTTTATTTGTATAAATATTTCTCACTATTTATTTTCTAAGGGAAGAACTATCAACTTTGAGCAGATGTACTTTGGGTTGCAGGTATAATACGATAAAAGCCTCACAGGTCTCAGGAATGTGATTACTTCTGTGCTCACAGTTAATCCGGCAGATATTTCCTACCCATCACCGACCTTAGTTATAGAAAACACTGCAGATTTAGAAAGTAGACGAATCGTATAAATGGCGGCACATTCTTGCCGCTGAAGATGTTGACACTGCAATCTACATCTCACTGGTCAGTCGCCCCATTAAACTGTCCATGTGAAAAGTCTATATTTCACACACACTACTCATTTAAAACTTAACCCACATAAAACTGTTCGTCTAAAATCCCGCAACAAGTAATACCAAATATAAACCTAACACGACCACGTAATTAAACACAGATAATTAATTTGTAGCTGGGTTCAGCGTTCACCTATTGATGAAGAACTCTCGGACACTCGCACAGGCCACGTTCAAATTACTTTGTTTTGTATGCTACGAGTACTCTGTTACATTTCTATTTACCGCACTGAACTTTGTAGTGAATATTCCGTACGGAATTTATTTTCAAAACTACCCCCATTCTACCGAATCTACCTGCGTGGTAATAAAAGAAGATACTCGTACCGTCACATTCCATGTTACTTTATGTTTGGCACAAAATGAAAATTTTGCAATGCAAATGGGAAATGCAGTTTCAATGAAGTTTTACGTCTGTATACGTGCTTCAGTCAGTAACAGCTTTCGCTACTTAGTTACCTATGTAAAATAAAATATTACAAAATATAACACACTAGGTGCCGACAAACTGTACTGCAGTTTGATAGGAGATTTGTGTATTACCAATTTGTACTACAGTATTTTATCTCAATAAGCGACGCGCGGTTTAATTACACCTAAAATTACACCTAGTATTCGAATCGTAAATGAAATAAACCCTCACATAACATATTGATGTGCTGAAAATTGTTGCACATTATCTACCCTGCAGGTTGACGGAAATAGTCACAATTCCGGCTTGGATCAAAATATTTCGGTTACAGCTATAAAATTTGCTCCGAAGCTCGGTATTTGATCCGTAACGGCACACACGGTACACAATCCACTACGACATGATTTTCAAAAAATGTAGCCTCTAGCTATGACTTTTGTTAGGTCAAACGGATTCCGCCTGGACCTAGAATATATTCTAGTAATTTTAGGCGTATCCAGTCGTTGTTCTACTGTAGTAGTCTGTTCGGCAGGCTTAATTTAGAAAATGTGCATGCTAGAATGTGCCTTTTTTTCTTCTTATAATATCCTACTAATATTATTTAAAACACGAAAGTTTGTGAGGATGGATAGATGGATGTTTATTACTATTCCACGAAAAAAACTTCGCAACGGATTTTGATGAAGCATTACAGAAGGCTATAGCTTATACATCAGAATAACACATAGGATACTTTTTATCCCGATATTCCAGCGGGATCGACACTTATGCAAGTGAATCCGCGGGGCACTGCTAGTCACCAATAAATAGTCTTGTCAAGCTTGGTGCTTTTGAAAAAAATCCGTATTCATAATAATTAGCGGTCTTTGAGGCACTCATTTAGCGGTTGATGTGTAGGTACACTACTTAGCTGTAAAGTTTTTGCTTCTATAGCAAAGTTTTGAAACTACCACCAACGATAGACTAAAGTAGACCTTACCTACAGACATGCAAACAACTCTTCCATACTATCAAAACATTGCAACTGATACGAAGATTTTCAGATCAGTAGTAACTTTCCACGGTACGTCCACATTCGCCATCCGACCGACTTGTTCAGGCCGACTGGGAGGTGTATGTTAAATTAGCATAGCACTCGATGGCCCACCGCGGCCAGACCTGTAATGAGAATTTACTGCTTTACGGATGCCCCCGACGCATTTAGATATTCGGGCACGTACTCGTAATATGTTGGACAGTCAGACAATAAGTTAGGCCACGCTAGAGAGAGAGCAACCTATGGGAATATGTGGGTTCACTTGGTAAACCCTTTTTGTGTTAATGACGTGTTTCTTATTGGCTGTTGTGATGTCTGTTTGGGGTCCTTAGATGGATATGATAGAATCTTGTGTCTAGCTAGACATTATTTTGTTTTTGGAAAGGTATCAGCTATGCTCATTTATTTTTGAAGTCAAGCATTTGCGCTGGTCCTGCTCCATAGGACAATCTAGTCTAGACAAAATCAAACTGGTTGCTAATTTAATTTTATAATTTTGATGACATTTACTTTAGTCTGTGGTTACCTACTTTTAACTCACTAAATTATTACTTGTTAAAATTGTAGGAAAATCATGTAATTTTACAATATTTGTAAATATGTGAGCACCATGTACCTAGTTATTTTATTCTAGGTGCATCGTCTTCACATTATAATTATATAAGTACCTAGTAGGTACCTATACAAAGTATTGTAAAATATTTTTAAACGAGTAACGGTGCAGTTTCTTGATCATTCTTCTACATACGAAACTACATTATAAAAGGAGCGACTAGAATCAATTAAATTTTTTGTATATTCTGTCGTTCAAAAGTGCCTTATATTTACCTATTTGGAATAAATTATTTGACTTAGAATTTGTACCATAGGCCACATTTTTCTCTAACCATAAGCGTGAAAAGGAAGTAAACAAGAAACAGTCTGAAGCAGTGGCAACTTTTTATCTAAATCTGTTCCTACAACAAGTAGCGTGATAAGCAAATCGCATTGTTAGGCCGGCGCAGTTTGTTGCACGATAACTACGACCGTAACCAGACCCTCTCCTGTAGTCTCCTTCCTTTTATTGTATGGAGCTGTGCCCCCACGTGAAAGTCATAGCTTTGCAGTACAAAAAGAGCCTCGTGGATTTTTTAGGTTCAAGCCTGTCTCTGTGCCTACAGTGCCCTCCAAAAGTTAGATGACATTTTACCATTTCAGCTGAAAAGCCACATTGTGATTTAAAATTTTAGTTTCAAATGTTTGAACTAAAACGCTGCTCTAATTATTATTAATGATGTTCCAACAAAAACTAAATCAGAAATAACAAACAGTAATTACCTACTTATAAAAAAAAAACAACCTAATTGATAACCTTTTTTTGAAGTCGGTTAAAAATAAATACAAAAAATTATTTGATTCTCTTTAAAAATGCATCATCCGGTTTAAATTTTATTCAATAAGTAATTAGCATCGACGGTATGCATGACCCGCGCAACCGCCCTCATCGTTTTTGTACATTTTAGTTGTTATTTAGATTTACTAGCTACTTGCCTCACAATCCATACTTCCATACTTATCTAATACCTAAATGCGAAAGTGTGTCTGTCTGTTACGTGAACCGATTTAGACGAAACTTGGTATAGGGATAGATTGAGTCCCGGGAAAGGACATAGGATACTTTTTATCCCGATATTCCCACGGGATCGAGACTTATACGGGTAAAACCGCGGGGCGCAGCTAGTATTTCATAAACTAGGTACCTATCTATGTGTTACGTTGTGTATAATGATTATTACGTTAGTATTAAGATTGCCTAAAAGTGTGTCACATCCGGACAGACCTATTGAGGTTTTTGTGATGTTTCTACTGTTTATATTTTGTTTTAATCCCATAATTAATAAATAATAAAAAATATTTAAAAAAAAAACTGTACACTAAGTAAAACGTTTTTATTTACCTATGACTTATCAGGTAATCACCTTGAAATACCAGATTTTTTTTTAAGTTTAAATCATAATGTGGCATCACATCTAAGGTGGAAACATGTCAACTAACTTTTGAAGGGCACTTTAGGTTGACTGCATAATTGAAAAACTTTTGTATTTTTATTAACTACATAAGCTTTTCTGCAGTAATAATAAAAGTAATTTAAAGTACATCATATGTTCGCTTTTATAATATAATTTTTTCCATACAAAAATATCTACCTATCTGATCTGTGAATGATTATTTCAGCACTAAAAAGTAATAAAATTTGACTCAATCCCAACTGCCGGTCCGCCAATTAGTCACTGAATGAATATTTCGAATATCGAAAGTAATAACTGTGAAAGAATATTGCTATTTGGAGGGGTTTTACAGACACGGACTGTAATAAAGTATACACAGTCACCATCTAAAGTATTGTATCTTTCTGTACTTCCAAGTTTTTTTAGTCACACACGTCACAGTCCGGCCGTCAAGACATGTCAGTGTGACAATTCTAGTTATAATAAAGATCAAATTCGCAAAACACGTATTCGCTTGTATGAAACTGACTGGTGTCAGGAACACACCCCGGAGACTCCATACAACGCTCACAAAATAATTACCTACTACTACTACATTAAAAAATGACGTTTGTATACGTATGAATGTGTGCGTGAGGTACTTGTGTTTGCGAGCGCTCTTGTTAAAGAACTGCGACGAATACGCTGAAGTGCGGGGTGAGGTGCGGTAACTGATGTTAGTGCGGGGAAGGGAATGGCCTTTCTGTACGTAGTACTTTAAGTATTCTGTGGTCAGGAACGCATTCTCTTGATGGCGACTGTAGTAGGATTGCACTTGATTTGTAGATTTTCGAGGCTAAAGTATAAACACAACTGAATTTAATAATGCAAAAGGAAAGTATATTGAAGACCGTCGCAGCTCGTAACCTCACTTCACTTCAGTTTTACAACGCGCCTTTATAGGGGTTAAAGGAGGTCCTAGTAGGTACTAAACCCGGTAACTAAGGTTGAAAGAGTGATACTCGCCTTAAAACTGGTGAGACATCATTTACATAGGGTTCCGCTGATAGGGAACCGAGAGCCGATATTATCTACGTTTTAGATTTTGCGTCTACGTTTACCTCCATCAACCTTCGTCCAACCCTACGTGCTCCCCTATGCTTATCGGCTGGCAATTTGACTGCACCCTTGTGTTACAAAAATTGAGGAGCCGATATCTTACAACCGCGTTAGGATTTACACTTTGTAATGGAGTACCTACTCCCGTAAATTCGATCCCAAAAGCGTTCCATTTGGGGAAGGCGTGATGGATAGGTATTAGGGGTTGTTTAGATTCTCGGGTTTGAGGCATTGGCCAGTATGTGTAAGTGGCTTGAATAAACAAATGTTTAGGGGAGATGGGTGAATAACAAATAGCCTGGTAATTGTTTTGTTACGTCTTGTGGGGAGAGCACCATTAAAATAATGTGCGCGTGTCTTCGATCCGCTTCCAGATGGGGATTAAGTTAATAGGTGTACTTACTGATACGCATGAAAAACATTTGTTTTTTTTTTTAATCTCATTAAATAAGAAAGGCACTCTACTTATTATTTGTTGGGCTCCGATACCTGAGTGCCGTAATTTCTACAATTTCTAGATTCATGAGAATAGTTTCACCTGTTTCATATTTTTGTTTCTTACAAGCACTTTGGGATGCGATCCCCTTTCAAGAGCCCGGGGACCTCCTAGAAATACAAACTAAAGACACGCTGGTTACACACTAAAAATGAAATAGGTATGTAGGTACCTATACAGAATCCTAGTCGGTCACTATCAGGAACATATTATCTACCAAATCATTATATGGATCTATCTACCTATGAACACTATCAAGAAAACCTTCTACATGTACCAAAATATTTTCGCCTCAATTTACCGCACAGTTTTTTACAGTGTTTTATCATGAAAATATTGTCTACTAAAGAACTTTATGTATGCGCATATTAAGTAAATGATGTTAATATATCCGAGTCACACGAAATCTTAGGGAAGACGACGGAGCTGCAAAATTTATGTGCTTAGTAATAAGCGCTTTTAATATTATTAGTCCGGACTCCGGAAGCGAAATAGCGCGGTTAAATACTTATTTTGTAAAATTAACTTGTAGGTCACTTTCCCTACGTTTCAGGGATAATATGTAAGTCACTTAAATTACTTAAGTACCTATCTTCAATAAGTCGAGGCTGAACTGAATGCTAGGCCCACTAATACCACCCATAAAGGTTCTAAGGAGTGCTACACACTTTTCCGGGGTAGGTACGAACATTCGTTTCGGCAGTACCTACCTAGGTACTGCTCTTACCGAAGTAAGTATTTGTTGAACAATAAAACCGACCCGAAGCAATTACTACACATAGATACTTAATCGGCTCGTGCCTATCGGCAAACTCCGTTCGGCATCTATTTCTCTACGTCACGTTCGGGTTGGCTCGGCACAATTCTAAGCCAAGCGGCTTTTTCCCGAACAAAGGTATTCTAGATAGGTACATAATATTATTTGATTTTGCCGTCCCGGCCGAATAATTGTGTAGCGCGCCTAAGCAATGCTTTAAACTGAACTGACTGAAATGCTAATACAAACCTATGTTTGTACCTACTCATTAGCATTTAGGGACTTCCCTCGACCTTTGACCCCTACACAAACAAAAACAAATGATAAAACTACAAAAAACAGCAGTAGATTAGGTGAAGTCATACGAGGTCACGGGTAAATATGCGCATATATCTATGAGTATCGTAGGTACGACGTTATATTATCCTCCCGGGGGATAATGATGCGTGAACTATGGAGTTTTTTGGTATTTTTCAGTTCCAAGACATAAGAACAACTCAGGAACGGAAGGCGTGTGCCAAACGTGAATGGTCTATGAACTTAGATAAAGAAAAATAGCGCGCTAGGTTTTTGCAAAGCAACACCCTTTTTTTGGGTGGGAAATCATCAAATGACTCCTCCCTCTCTGGGTGGAGCGAATCAACACCCTAATTGCACAACACACTTTCAATCACAATTTGAATAATTAATTAATCAATTGCTTCATAAGTTCGAAGAATTTATAGAGGTATGAGGAACAGGGTGTAAAGCTCACTCATACTCTATAGAAAAGGGAGGATCCTCCGACCAGACCAGTGTTGTGGCTGGCGGGCAACTGCCCGATGATTCATGTCGGGCTGTTGTATCTATGCTAGTTGCGCGGTAAACTCTGCTTGCGCGATGCAGGATTTTTCGTGACGTCAGTATGACGCGCTGTTTGCATACGGTGTCGTTGTAGATAGTCTGCTCAACAACGTAAATAACGCAATGAATGTTGTTGAACTTTCAAAACGACAGCCATTGCTATCGATAGTGTGTACGGCGCAGGTTCCAATTAGATTATTAGATCAACCTGAAGAATTCGGTGTTTACGCCTGTAACGGATTGACGTTAGAAACAAAGATAAACTCCGAACTCGTAATTGTAAAGCAGCTTCGTTGTTGCAAAGGCAAAGGCTTGGAATTGAAAACGATAAACGACATCACGGCTACAACGTTTTTCATACAAGACATCATGCGTGATGGTGATGAGCTAGGTAACATACCTACAAGGTGGCAGGGACATCGATGCACAACCTGTTACCATGGATTCAGTAGGTAACTAGGTACTTGATTTTGAACCAGCGGGGCAATATTGTGTAACACATTTTCAATCGGAATCGGTTTGATTTTGACAGTTCAATAACATTCATTGCGTTATTTACGTGTAGAGCAGACAAATTTTTCGACCTTATGAAGCAATGGATTAGCAATTTGCTTCAAAATAATTTAGATTCCGATTGATAGTGTGTTACGCAATTAGGGGGCTGGGGGAGTTCATTGAAATTTTTGTCAGTTACCTATTAAAAAAAAAGAAATTGCTTCTCCTGTTCCATAGGACATTTTTACCACATAGGCTTTTCTTTTCTTTGCTGTCTTTTTTTTATTTCTATTTTCTGTACTTATTATATGTATTTGTATATACTTTAAGTAATTTCTTAAGCCGTGTAAATCAAATAAATAAATAAACAGCAGATTTTCTTTTTTTTTTTTGATGACCTTTGTACCTACTCACTTACGAAAAATTTCTACGCTAGAATCACGACTGTGCTGAATTCACGGTTACCTAGTTTGCGCGTAAAGAACACTTCTCACGAAGTTTTATGGGTAAAATCTTAAAATAAATGTTTTCATAGCATGGACCGTGAAAACTAGCGATAACTACAGAATTTATGTGAAAACTTTCTAGATCGGAATGGAGCAATCAGTCAGACCGCTTCCGATTCTCTAATCTTGTTACTAGAACCCATCCAACTAAAACGATAAAAGTTGGCTACAGTATATTCGTAGGTACACAAGTACCTACCTACCTACCTTTGCCTAGTATTTGTCAATAAAATGCCTAACGTTTTTTAAAATGCTTGCCATTGTCTCGTCCGTATTTTGCAGACCCGATATTTTTAATTGGATAGGTAGGTACAGTCAACAAAGGGCACGCCACGATAGTGGCGATAATTTGAGGATATATACCTATATCGCCTGACGCAGGTCCTCACCGGACACGGATGTTTTGGGAGGTTCCTGCACATCATCAGGCGGGAGGAGACGCCCGGGTGTAACCATTGCGAGGATCGCCCAGAGGACACGGTGGAGCATACGGTGGTCTGCCCCGCATGGGCGGAGCACCGCCGTGCCCTCGTAGAGGCGATCAGCAGCGGCGGCGACCTCTCGCGTCCTGCCCTGGTTCAAGCCATGGTCCGGGGCGAGAGGGAGTGGGAGGCAGTCACCTCCTTCTGCGAAGCAGTCATGCTAGCGAAGGAGGTGGCGGAACGGCTGAGGGAGAGAGCCTCACGTCCCAGCCGCCGCGGGAGACGCTCCGGGCGCCGGGAGCCGCGTGAACTCCCGGGCACCGTAGGCGCGGGCCCGCGGACGGAGAGTAATGGGTAGCTCACCGTCCGTTCAGGACCAGGCCCGTGCCGGACGGCGCGTACGTGTTCCACGCGCGCCTCAAAGAGATGTCAGCAAAAAGGAAGGGGCCTGCCAGGGCCGAAGCCTGCCGGGGGTGCGGGATTGTCCGAAAGGGTTACCGCTACTCCGGAACATAAAGGGCTAAGGAAGAAACACGGGTGGGTTTTAGTCAGTAAGAGTCTGACACTCCCTTCCGCTCCACCCAGAGCGGGAGGGGTCATTTGATGATTTGCCATCCATAAAAAAAAAGGTAGTCAACAAAAGAGATGGGTAAGTATGCAGGATCGTCGGATACAATCGTAGTAAGAAACCGATGGAGGTTCTCGAATAAAATCTAATTTTAATAATTTAATATAACACAAACAGCTCATTCATCAAATTAAACTTCAGTCGATAGCATCAATCGGTTTCTTACTAAACTTCAAATATATCCGACGATCCTGCATACTTATCTCTTTTGTTGACTGTACCTTTTTTTTTTTGTACAACCTCTCTAGTCTCTACCTCTATTTAAGACTCACGCAGGGCTTGGAAACGGTACCAGAAGTACAGGTTCCAGGCGGGTACCGGTAGATACCAAATTCAGGTACCACAAATCTCGTACTTATTTTTGTAATGCCTATTAACTACTTATACTTTTTACTTACTAGGTATATTATATCTGTTTTCTCACTCTGATTTACGAAAATATTTGTTTGGCCCAAGTCTCGATCGAATCGAAGGCTTTGTCGTAGTCCACAAACGAAGATCGAAGAAAATGACCTGCCTCTGCTTACAGAGGCAGATCATATTCTTCGATCTTCTGTATAACCTGCCTAAAGCCTTAACGGAATCCGGCTTGTTCAGTTGTTCGGGAGTCTTGAAGTCATCAAACCTGCGCGCGAGACGTTTCATGAGACTACTGAAAACAGCTTGTAGACATACCTCAGAAGTTTGACTCCGCATCAAAGTTGCGCCAACAAATACGCAACAAATGTTAGGGCGACAGTACGATATGTCGACCATCAGTGGAGCGACAGCACATCAGCTCGATGTACGTTAGGGGGCGTCCATTAATTACGTGATGCTTTTTTCCGCAAGAAATAGTGTAAAATTGCGAGAAAACTAGGTTGAATTGAGCAAAACGTGATGCTCTATTAAAATATGACTAAATTCTACACAATATATTTATCGCGGTCATACATTTCTATGATCGCGGTTATGCGAACGCCACAGTCACGCAAAAAAGTAACGCCAAAAAGAGCTGCTAAAAAAATCAACGCAATTAAGTTTAGATTAACGTATTTACACTGAAAATACCTCAACTAAGGAAAAAAAGGAAAATACGCATTTTGAACAATCTCACGTGAGATTATGTGCGCGTCGTTTGTGTGCGCGAGCGAAAATTGCGTCGCGCTATCGTTCGTCGATCAAAAGTTTCGTTCGTCCCATCGTTTGTCGTGAAAACAATCAGTCGCACTAACGTAGATCGAGCTGATGTGCTGTCGCTCCACTGATGGTCGACATATCGTACTGTCGCCCTAACATTTGTCGCGTATTTTGTTTGTCGCTACTTTGATGCGGAGTTAAAAACTTGCTTACTAAAATTACGACATTTTACGTCAGGCGCTGATTAATTTGACAGGACTAAACTATGACGGACGGATGGACAACGGAGGCTTAATAATAGGGTCCTAAAAAAATTACCTACAAAGGTGAAAAAAGTAATTATGGTGAATGCGCAGTGGTAGACCGCGAAATTCAATTTTTCTTACGTTTTTTTTTTTGCAATTTGCAGGTCAGTGTCAGGTTATGTTAGGTATCTTGATCAAAATATGATTCGCGACTATAATAGATACGTATTTACAGAATTATAGTCATTACAATCATTATTATAGTCGAATAAGACCTGGCTCACAAGAAAACGAAATATTAGAATCATTTTCAATTTTTATTACATAGATACACATTTGCTTTATAAAAATTATCTAGTGAGACTATCTAACAATTATTAGTCCTAAGCAAATTCATTTACATTGCTTTATGAAATTCTCAGGGCTCAGAATATAGTATCTAAATATATACCTAGATAAAAGTTCTATTATTGGGGAATTTGCTAAATAGTCACAATTAGGAAATAAGAAGTTTCCTGCCAGAAAATTTCATAAAGCAACTCGTTTTCCGGTGGAATTAAAAATAACTATGTTGACCCTTCATTATTATATATTTCAATATAAGTTATATATTTAAATTTACATATACATTACTCAGATTTACGACATTCCGTTGCGAAATCGTTACAATATTGCTGTTCAAATAATTATATGGAATTCTAACATTGACGGAATTAAGTAATTATGGCATATACATAACATTATGATCGCGATGTCTTCATAAATGTCTACATTTGGATGGCATGCAAAGGAAATATGAACTCTATGAAGTTATTGTTAATGCATGTCAAGTCCATGACAGGACTTCGTCAATAAAACACCACTCTTATTGCATCTGATACAGCGCTACTACCTTTATTTAGAATGTAGACATTTATAAACCATAATAATATCATTAAAATTAATGCTGCTCACATCGTGTAAAATATAACATTTAATTTACCTAGATATATAAAAACAACAAGACTACAATGAACATTCACCACATGTAACACACTTGATTTTCAGTTTGCAACTTTTTTAAACTTTTGACCCAGAATTTGATGACAAGCCACTTTGATGAACAAAGCCGTCCGAATTGTCAAATGAAGAAACAATAAGATTTTACAAAATAAGAAGTATGTCACAGCTAGGGAAGCTTCACAAAATCAGAGATGTAGAAATATATTATGCATTATACATGAACAAACAATTCCGTATGCAAAATTTGTGTATAAGATAAAAGATCACAATATTCAATAGGAGTGTTATTCGGAAAGCCACCTAGCCTGAGATTATGAGCATGCGAAACTGCAAAACGGCAAGTCATCAGCTCAATAGTCTACCTGAAATAAAAAAGATAAACATTTTTAAGTATACAGTAAAGATTTAATTGATACTTGTAGGAGAATTATATCATTTTTCTTTCCTGATCCTATTATATCGCTGTCATAGTATCAGGAAAGAAGAATTAAGTTTTAAGCTATGAAGCAGGGTTCGCTGATATCATGATTAAATATATCACATTCACAATATATAAGGTGCTATAAAAATATCTGCCACAGCTTCAATGGGAGAGAGTATTTTGTATATGTATATATTACAGTAGTGTAGAAATTTTGTACCCCGGAATAGTTAAATCAATTTGAGAAAATAAAGTAATTAAATAAACATTTACTCTATTCTGCATAACGTGGTTCACAAACTACGCGCGATGTGTCGCTTCGTCACATTTTGCGAAATGAAATGACGGTGCAGCAACAGCTAATTACTATGGGACGGTTTCATGCAACTAAATCAATTCAAAATTTATATGCACATTTTTTTGGATGAAAAAATTTATGACATAAGATCAATAATGTATCTTTACTAGTGTAATCAATATACAAAATACTGTCTCCTGCTATATTTTTGCTAAAAAATAATAATAATCATATTTATTGTCAAAACTAGAAATTTTGCCGATTCAAAGTTTAGCCCAGCAACACTAGACAAAAAACTACAATTTCGATTACCATTCAAAGTTGCAATCTAATCATAACTTCATAAGTTTCGGGGATTCACCAAATAACATGCAAGTACGGTTTAGCTTTTTATTGGGATTATTCCCAATAGTCCCCTCTAGCCCTGTCCTCCGGGGTGACAGCTGGAAATTCAACCATACCAACAATATCATGGCAAATTAAATCGTTCACCTAGGGCAGTAGGCAGCTACAACCATATCTATATATAGCGTTGTGGATGAAATCTCTTTTTATGTGTGGGTATGGCACACATTGAGAGCACGTACACAACTTGTTTTTTACAGTAAATCAAATTGATCTCAGCATTATTGCTTTAAGCACAAAGTCTACAATAACCCCTTACTAATAAACGTTGTATAGCGTCTGTATAGTTACGCGACACTTTGTCTGCTTCTTTCGAAAGTCAAATTACTGACGACTGAAAGAGAGATATCGGTGTGTAATTCATCTGATATAATATGTTTATTAGTAAGGGGGTAAGCAACAAATTTTTCACTGCGGTAGCCGTGTTTGACGTAAAAATATACGGCTGTCGCCGTACTGTCATTCCATGAACTTTGAAAATACGGTTACAGCCGTTACCGCGTCGGAAGGTGGTTAGTAAAATTGAATGATAGGTGTTACCTTTTTTTAGGTGTTTCATCCTTGGCTTTCTTTTCAGCTTCTCTACGCTTTGCGGCCTCCTCTCGCTGCTGGCGGATAATCGCGAGCCTGGCAAGGTCAGCCCGCGCTTGATCGGTTTTACCTTCCGCGTGCAACTTCTGGTACGCCGCCGCCGCGCGTTGTTTCTCTATCTCTTCCCGTTCACGCCTGTAACATATCGTCATTTATTTTTAGCACAACTGAACTGATGTAATGGAGCAAACTATGGCAAGCGTAGCGTGGGAAGTTCCTCGGCTACATGGACCAACAACCTTTAACAAGTGTCTGGGATAGTCTGGTTGCGAAAGGCGGAGAAACGGTGTTGTGGTGCAAATTGGGACAGGCGCAATTATATCCAATATGTCCACAGTAGTGGACAGTAATAGGCTGAGGTGATTGATTGATTTAAATAATTAGAGTAAGAATTATGTAACAACCAGAAGTAATCAGAAGACGGATAATTAAATAAACAAATCATCACACTAATATTATAAAGGCGAAAGTTTGTGAGTGTGTTCAGCTCAAACGGCTGGACCCATTTTGATAAAATTTTGTAGGAGGTAGCAGACATCCTGGATTACCATATATGCTACTTTTTATCCTGATATTCCCACGGGATCGGCACTTATCGGCACACGGCGCAGCTAGTCTATTTATATAAAAGGTTGGGTTAGTTACACCATTTATAACTTTAGAACCCCAGGACCAATTTTTATGATCTTTGATTTGTTGGATGTCTCCGCCCCGAATAGCAGAATAACTATTAAAACGTGGGAAAAATTCACAAAGAAAAAAGAAAAAGATTTTTTCATACATTTTGTATGGATCAGCTTTTTTGATCCTGAGGTATTACGAAGTTTGCCAGGTCAGCTAGTATTTTACTAAAAATATTACCTTGATAATTGAGGTTTCTCTCCTTCACCTAAATTGTCCAAGTTGGTCAATTTCTTGTTTTTCTTTACTACACGGTTGGGATTTTCTACTTCAATAAGGCCAGATACTCCCTTGGCTTTGGATGGTCTCTGAAAAAATATTATAAGGTTTAATTAAGAAAGTGTGTTACATTACCTGCTCGCACAGCTTACTGTGCAGGCTTACTGTGTCATAAAATTTGAATGCATGCCTAGTGCCTACTAAGCAGTGTTTTACATGTTAGCAAATAAATAAAAAAAATAAAAGCCCACTTTTCGTAATTCATATTAGAAAGCCCAAAAATGGTGCTTAATTAATTTTACATGTTTTTACTGTAAAATCTATTATCACATACACTTTAAAGACGGAAAAGACATGAAAAATATGAAATTCAAGTCAAAACTAAGAACATACAAAATATAATTACATCATCATCAGAGTCGCTATCAGAATCACTGCCGGAGCCAGATTTTTCTTCTTCAGATTCCTCTTCACTAGAGCTTTCCTTACCATGCTCTTTTCTCCACCTGAAAAAGTTAAACACAATTTATAAACAAAAAAATCATTAAGTATGTTTTAGGAAATATTGAAATTTAATACTACATTCTGCGTTTAAACAACTGATAGTTGATTTTAAGATATTTTCTTGACTTCACTCAACATTAGTCAAAGAAAAGTTGTTAATAAAAATCTCCTTGACTTAGGATCTCTTTAAAACCATTGTGGGATTCATCCATGTCTGCAAGGGAGCAGTAAATGCATCCATGCACAAATTGTTACCAACTTCCCTAATACAACTTCAAAAGTGGGTAACTATCATAGCAATATTTAATTATTAATTTTAATATGATAACAAGCTTCCACTCAAGTGTTTAGTTTACTACACAATTAAAGATTTCCTACAACTACATAGTTATGTTAATTATCTGAGTACCTACTAAACGCTTAGGCGTCGAATCTGAGACGCGTTAATTGCATCATAGACAATATCACAAATACTTAATGAATCACTAACTTCTGCTTCTGTTCTTCTTGTTTCCGCTGCTCTTCCAGCTCTTCAGGACTGGTGAACTTGCGGTTACGGCCCTTATGGTTCGTGAACTTACCTGTAACGTTACACAAACAAAATATTCTTAACAAAGGTTAGGCCAACTAAACAATCAATAGTATTGAAAAAGACTAAATAGTTGTAGACTTCCTACGAGGATTCATGTAGTAATAACTTATTTGAACAATTCTTATTGTGTTTCTAGCTGGGCAGCAACTAATCATTGAGATTTTTTTGATGAAAGCACATTCCCATAACATTGGACGACATTGAGAAAAAACAACACGTATGCGATAGACTTACCGCGTGGCATGATTGAATTTATTTATTAGCGACTTTTTTATGTTACTGTAGAATAAGTATTTGATTGTAGTCTTAATCTTTGACGGAAATTAGTAAGCAAAATACTAAAAATTGGATAAATTTAGCGTTGACGTCTCGTCGGAACCGGAATTCGAAATCGAACACAGATTACTAATATGTAGCAAGAATTTGAAACCACAGTATATGTATTCTGTGATAGAAACGTACTGACTAACGTAGCCTAGATAATTTATGGAAGGTTGCCAGATGTAAGAATACATAAGTCGATTATGAATATTGTGAATTTTGTGTTGACTGTAAGGAGGACCTTTGACTATCCAGTCAAACTGATTGATAAAACTAGTCAGCCTAACCAAAAGAATTGTGGACTTAATTTTATTGATGCCAGATTTATCGTGTGAGATCCATTTTTGCTAGATGTGCCGCTAGTATCTTTTGACTAATGTCATTAGCTGTCTTTTAGATATTTGTTTACAAAAAATAACATCTAACAAAAATCACCACATTGTGTAGTAATTAGTCGTAGATAAGCATTTAAGTGGCCTTCAGTATAGCTATTCACAACCATTCAACTCAAATCAAATATTAAAAAGTCAAATCGGAAAATGACACATTTTCAGATACTTATTTGCCTCGCCCCTACAGCAAGAAGCTATCGAAAGAATGGCAGTCGTCTATTTTTCGGGATTTGGGTTTGTGAACTGTCTGTTTAGAGGACTCTTTCTAACGGTTGTGATTAGCTTTTAACTGTAGTACTTACAGTCCACATTGAATACATTGTTCGTTTACATAACAAAAAACACAAGAAGTAATCATTTAAATCACGAAAAACATTGAGACTATTGAGATAAAACTGAAAGTGTGATGTTATATTGTATGACTCAAGTCACCAAGTGAACAGAAGCGCCACCTGCATAGCTATTCACAAACACTCGATACGCTTCCGTATCGTATTCGTATAGAACATTAATCATTGTTATCGTAGGAGTCTTCTAAACGCTGTTCACAAGTCCAAAACCCGAAAATTTTGTCAGTTTAAATAAAAATATATACGCCCGCTATTCTTCCAACAGCTATTTGCTGTTGAGGGCAAGTCAAATCAGGTTATCGAAATGTCAGGTTTTCGATACGATAGCCTGTCGTATGGTTGTGAATCAGGGCTCTGTTCAAATATTTGCGTTTGAAATAATGAAGACAAATAAAACCACCAAAAATGTTATAATTATTTGACATACATATTTAAGATTTTTGTTTGGTTTCGTTGTCGACTATTGACAGTAAGATCGACTAAAATTGAATAATAACATTAATTATTGGCAACATTCTTTTAGAACTGGAACACATTAAATTTACTAGGTACAGACGCCAGCATATCAACCTACCCAAAACTGTCAAATTTTCCCTATCAACTTTGAACCTTATGCTTTAGTGATAAAGCTGAAAATATATTAAAGAAATTTGACTGATTGTAGTAGGTTGATGTGCTGGCGTCTGTACATAACAGAAGTATAATTATAAAGGTATCAAAATAAAACTATCAAAAGATGAGACTCTTCTGGTTTGTTCAGTGTTCTCCATTATAGTCGATCATCTATAATTCCCATATTTTGATGATGATCACAGACAAACGTACGTAGCACGTACCTACACACAAACAACCACACGTACAGTCACGAGCATAAAATAATATATTACCTAAGTACTATGAACAGCTCTGCAATAATATCTGATTTCATGATTCATCCTAACTTTGATCACAACGAGGCATCACATTCTTCTGAATTTAACTGAGTAGGCAGATAGGTGACATCTGTACAGGGTGGGCATAGAATCGTGGATCAAACGAAACAGGGCGATAGTTGGGGTTATTTGCAGTAAAAAATATCTTTGTGGCATAGTCCTAACTTGATCTCTTTAAAAGTTATGACAATTTGAGTGTTTGCAGTAGGTTAGGTGAGGTGGTTCTAAAGTTACAAATAATTTTTCGTGAGACTTAAAAGATATTGAAAAAATGCCAATACCTACTGATAAATCATGGTACCCACTGTCATAAAAGCACTGTTGTAGTGACGATACTTTTTTATTATTATTATGATTATTTTTTTACTGCAAATGACGCCCCAACTATCGCCCTGTTTCGTTTGATCCACGATTTTTGTCAACCCTGTATTTTTTAAGTCGATGCATCATTTTATATTTTGGCGTCTCTAGTTTCGTCTCTCGTCAGATAGTTTTGGTGTCCTTTTGATATCACATACTTATGCTGCCACGTCTTCCACAAATGATCATATTCACAATTATTTGTTCAGATATTAATGTATGAATCATGAAGTTAGATATTATTGCCAAGCTGTCTATAGTAATAATATATTGTATGCTCGTGACTGTACAGCTGATCACAAATGTCGGTAGAGATCGTTTCAAATTACAAATTCAATAAAAACGCGTTACCGCGCGGGTCATATGGCTCCGTATCCCGCATCCCGTCGCGTGGCGCGTGGCAGTGTTTAATCCGCCTTAGTAAAAGATCGAATAAGCAGATCTTCGTCTATTTTACTAAACTGTGTGCTCAATGTCATTCAATTCTGTAACTTTAACTAAACTACTTAGGTCTACTATTATAATCGTCCAGCATCATGTCCATCAGCAGCAGTGAGCACTGGTGGCTCAGTGGTAACGGCAGCGACTTACGAGTTGTAGGTTCGAAACCAGTTAGGTTAGGTTAGTCAGTCAGTCAGGTTATTTTCATCACCCCTGTTCTAAAGAAACGGTAAAGGTTAAAACGTCGTGAGGAAACCGATAGGTATGTCCTAGAACCATAAATTCAAAGACATTTGATATCTACCAACCCAGCCCGCGTGGTCAATTATTGTCTACTTCCCTCTCACTGAGAGAAGACCGGTGTACCGATAATCCCGAGACTAAAATAATAATAAATAAATAAAATTTAATCTCTCAAAAACAATTTTTCAAGTGAAAAAATAGAAAATTCCAGAAATAAGTGTATCGTTGGTGTCTGTAAGTGGCGGATTTACCAATAGGCTGAGTAGTACCAGTAGGCCTAGGGCGGCAGATTTTAGGGGCGGCAAATTTGGGGCTAACATTTTTTTAAAATGTCTTACTGGAATTAAAAAGATTAATATTTATATACCTACCATGTTTTTTTGGAGAATAAACAAAGTGAATGCTCAAATTCAGGCTTCTACCGTAGATTTTATCATAGTTGCCGATCTTTGCAAATCTCTTTGCAAGTTTTTCGTAGCTGATGAACGAGAACATTTTAAGTATTTTAAAGACAAGGCGAAGCAGTATACAAAAGACATGGGACATTATTGTAGAGGTCGGTAGGGGCGGCAAAATCTGAATAGCCTCTGGCGTTAAATGTGTAAATCCGGCACTGGTGTCTGTACAACATACTAATGAAAAAATGATTGTGTCACTAACACCAGCACCCTAATTGCGTATTAACACAATATCAATCTGAATTATTTTGAAGGATATTGCTAATCCATTGCTTCATAATGTTCAAAAAAATTGTCTGCTCAACAACGTAAATAACGCAATGGATGTTGTTGAACTGTCAAAATAAAAGCCATTGCTACTGATAGTGTGTTACGCAATTACCCTGCCAACAGCTTATGGATGTCCGTCATATTAAACAGAAAGTTACCATTTTATTGTGTAGGTAGGTATCAAATAAATTAGACTCCTGTTATAGGTCATTATAGAATTGAATTCAAGTCTTCACACTTGGTAGCTGCGCTTGCAACTAATCGACCAATGGAGATATTCGTCCGGTCAAATGACGTCCTTGTGTCAATAACAAATTATTGTTACAATCAATATCATGTTGTTATTATTAATTAATTTATTACTACTCTAAAAATGTGTTTACAGAATAAGCACGTAGATACCTATAAAATCACAATGGCTAGGTTCACCATGAATTAAAATCTTAAACTTGAACTTAAGTAGCTACCTACCTACTTTTAAAAGATTGACCGGCGATGTGGGACGTGTTATAAAATCAAACTATTTATTTAAAAAAAGTCCTATTTACTTACCTTAAAGCATAGTTAGGCCATTTAGGTACTTACCCTTAGCCCTAAACTATAATTATGGTGTTTTTAGGTTTGTACTACTTACATGAATCATAAATTCTTAGGAAAAAGTTGCTGCAAGATATTCATAATCAAAAATGTTAACCTATTATTATTCCAAAAACTACACCCTAATTGCGTGACACACAATTAACCACAATTTGAAAAATTTTGAAGGATATTGCTAATCCCATGCATCATAATTAATGTGTAAATAACGCAATGAATCTTGTTGAACTGTCAAAATGACAGCCTTTCCTAGGTGTTAGCAATTAGGCGCGGGATTTATTTCAAACTTTCAAGTGTCGGCTGTCGGGTAAAGTTAATTTTGTGTTGAAGTGTAACAGACAGACCTACAGACAGATACTTAAATATATACAAGTTAGGTATCTACTTCTAAGTAAAATAGGTGTCCACTGAATAATCCGAAGTAATCCGCATGTATGGTAAACCTAGGTTTACTGTGGCCGCGCCCTGTAAACGTTTTGCGAGGTCATCGGCACGCGTTTAAGTGTTCGCGCGACAAAACGTTATCAAATTGATTGATATGCTCCGTTTACCATCACCCGTTAAAACTGCAACCACTACGTATAAAGCATCTTAAATGGGTCAAGCGTTACTTGGAGACAAGCTTCTTCTTTTATCAGCTGTTTAATTTTTGGTGTAAAGTATTGGGTCATAGGTGACATGACATGATGGGAATACTTATGTAGGATCTACATGAATGCATTTTCAGATTACTTGAGCATCTTATAAGTATGACAACCGAAGAAAACAAGCTATCTATATCGTAGTACAGCCGAGTCGCCCGGTCGTTGGTGGTAATCTTTAGGTGGCCTAGCGTACCTAGTTACAGTCCGGTCGTCGAGAGAATGCGTTCCTGACACCTGTCAGTAAGACAATTCAAAAGTGCCTGTACATGGTTTAATTGAAATAAATGCTTTGAGTTTAGGAAGTTTCAATAGAATTAGAGGCCAGATTATACTGGTTTTGTTTGTTACTACTGACGTGCTGCAGTGTACCTCAAAGAGTATTAATATGGGAGATGTACCTTATGGATTTTTTGTTGTAGGTACCTATTTGTACACACGGCTACATCAAGGTATATATTACCAGTGTAAAGCTGACTTCTGATTGCACGAAAAATCTAAGTATACAATGCGAGGTCAATTAAAACTGGAAATTATAGCTTGATATGTAGCCGTACGTACTAAGTAGATCGATAGGCAGGTTATGTGTAAAATTATTTTGATTTGCAGGTAAACACTAGGTATCAACAATTAATTTGTTATGAACAGAGACATATTTAAACTACCCACATACCCAAGAACCTACTTGGCATAGATTATTTTATTTCCTTACCGTTTCCTTATGCTACTGTATAAAATCTAGGCCGTTTATGTAAAAAGGAAACCTACTGGCAATTATCGTAGTTTCTGTAAAACAGGTAAACGATAACTCTTAACAGTCAGTTCCTCCCCTCCCCAAGTCGTACTCCTCATTACTGAAGGTCGTGATCCTCCCTTGAAAACATCTTTTCCCTGACGATGTTTCGCCATCTCTGTCTATCCTTGGCCAAGTGGAGCGCATCATGAAATTTCGTGTCAAGAGAAGAGCTTATCTGGTCGGAACATCGCAAAGGGCTGCGACCTCTTGGTCGTTTACCATCTACCTTGCCGGTAACCATCAGTTGTTCTCCTTACCTTAACAGTCAGTTAAGGTAACAAAATAACTGAACGCGAGGGGTGTCCACAGTGGATACCAACTTACTCCTAGATACACCTGGGGCCTACTTCCTCAGCACGAAATCCGGCCAAAGTTACGGGCATTATCTACTCCGTATCACTTACGAACGTAAGATTAGTTCGGGGCCCGAACAAAGAATGAATGACAACAAGATTTGTGTCCCTACTCCCAATGAGTGCTTACTCGTCCGTAAAATTTAATTTGACACTAGTTTTGACGGATCAATTACGATCTCGGTCGGCCGGGCCCGTATCTTCGTTGAAGGACTTTGAAAGTCCACCCAGACACCCAGGCAGACTGTTGACTGCCAGTGGTCACAGCTGTAGTAGATTCAATGGTTGCTGGAACAGACATTGTTACCGGTAACTGTGGCGTGAAACTCCGACGGTCTAATGAAGCGAAGACTTGAAGAAATCATTAGGACGTAAGTCCTTTACTAGTCTGTAAGTGGAAGTAGTCTTACTGCTTCCGAGGATCGACTTGGGAAATGCATCGACAAATATTGGACCTCTCCGACGGAACGAGACGTAGGACAGCATATAATGTTCCCACTACTGGGACACAGGCCTCGTCTCTGTGAGAGGGAGTGGACCGTAATCCAGGGTGGGTTGGTAGACATCACATGTTTTCGTCCTTCAGAGAGCAGCGCTTTAGCTCTCTATCAGTGGTGATGAAATAATTTAAACTAAGTATAGTGCCTGTGTGGGCTCGAACCTACAACCAATAACTCGTAAGTTCTGAGCTGTTTCCACTGCGCCACCACTGATCTCTGGTGAGAGTCGTAGGACAATATCGCTCATTTCGTGGTAAGAAGATTTACTCAAATTAAAAAGGATGCACGAAGGCTGATTGCTGAGGGTGTGACAGACGTTATAAATAATAAGGTTCAGTGGTGGATTACGATCGGCTGATTCGATTATTTTACCTACCGTAGCCAAGTTGATAAGGTGGCCGGATGACCTTGTGAGGGTTGCAGGAATCTACTGGATGCGAGGAGCACAGAACCGGTCGATGTGGCAGGCCTATGTTCAGCAGTGGACGTCTTTCGGCTGAAATGATAATAATGATATTGAAACTGTTGTAGTTGTACTCCAATCCAAATAGATCTGAAGGTCAATTCCCGTAATTAAAAACGTTCAAAATCTAGTCGCAATCTTATCTCAGCGACAATCAATGTCAAAACTTATCAAAAATGTAGGGAAATTAGAGGATTTTTGACAGATTGAGACTGATATCACTTTGTCCGTTTTGGTCCTTCCATGTGAAGTCAAGGTCCAAAAACAAAAGAATGCCTACCACAATGGTAATTATCCTATAATATCCTGTTATAGAAACTAAACACGAATCATTCACCTCGATATTGAGAGGTTATTGTCGAGTCAAGGTTGATCAGCATTTACTATGTAAGACACATGACCGACACACAAACCTAATGTTTTTGACGAATTGTCTGCAGTGAGTCATCGTGGACATACTTTTCATGTAAACAATACTTACCTTTGGACCACTGACCCGAAAAAGCAAGAAAAAATTAAGATTCTTGGCTCATTTCTATTCCGCAAATATCTATTGCCTACTTGAAGACAATACTACGGATCTATAAAGTAGATCTCCTCATAAATTTCGACGTTTTCATTTTTGTGGACGTGTCCTAGGGGGCATCCATTAATTCATCATCATCATCATCAGCCTATAATGTTCCCACTGCTGGGACACAGGCCTCCTCTCTGTGAGAGGGAGTGGGCCGTAATCCACCACGCGGGCCCAGTGCGGGTTGGTAGATGTCACATGTTTTTGAATTTTTGGTTCTAGGACATGCCGGTTTCCTCACGATGTTTTCCTTCACCGTTTTTGAGAGCAGTGGTGATGAAATAATTTACACAAAGTAAAGCGCCTGTCTGGGTTCGAACCTACGACCTACAACTCGTAAGTCGCGACCGATACCGCTGGGCCACCTTCCATTAATTACGTGAGGCTTTTATGGGGGGGAGGGGGTCAAGCCGATTCTCACCCAATCTCACGTGGGGGAGAGGGGAGGTCCTGGCAAGTCTCACGTAATTTTTTATCTGCAAGAAACAGTGTAAAATTGCGAGAAAACTGGGTAGAATTAATCTTAACTAGTCTTAAATAAAAATAATTAAACAAATTGTTTTGTTTTTTTAATAAATCCAACGCAATGAAGCATAATAACGTATTTACACTGAAAACACGCATTTTGAACTATCTCACGTGAGATTAGAGGGAGGGGGAGGGAGTCGAGCAAAATCTCACGGTATCTCACTAAGGCGGGAGGGGGGGTCAAAAAATCGCCAAAATCATCTCACGTAATTAATGGACGCCCCCCTATTGAATTTTAGCCTTATAACCTTAGCTAGGTCCGCGAAATTCAAATTTTCTTACGTTTTTTGCAATTTGCATGTAAGTGTCATGTTGATTAAAATATGATTCGCGAGCGTAACAAAATAATATGACATTACAAAATTATAATCATTAAAATTATCAATACAACCCTATAAGTTCATATAATTCTATTGATTGATATTTCATGAAATAGTCATTCAATTGGATTATATATATGAACTTTCACTCAACATTCAACATAACCCTTACTTGCAAATTATTGCAAAACACATAAGAAAACTTTGAATTTCGCGGAATACTACTACGCGGAATACTAATACGCACTGCCCTTTATGGCGAAGGTGTTTAAAAATAAATTTAGTAATTTATTCTTAAATCTCATTTAAAAACTCATCAGAATAAAACTCTTTCATCGTACAAGAAAAGCTAAATCTATTTTTTCGACCAGTCTAGTCTGCGGTTTACGACAAAGACTCTTCCATCAAGACGGTGCTTCAATCATTATTTTTAAATAATTACTCGCTTCAAAATGGCGTGTTTTCGCTGTAAGTCATTAACTACATCATCATGGAACGTTACATTTTATAGTCACTCGGTCCTTATTCGGGAGAAGATTTTGCATTCCTCGCGACAATCATTTTTGGTCTTCCAAAGTTTTATATTTATAAGAAAGATCTTAAACTTTTAAATTAAACAAAGTATGAAGACCCTTCATACTTTGTTTATTTTAAAAGTTTATAAATCATCTGCGACGACGACGATCATTTAACCTAGGTGTCTAGAAAAAAATAGAGTGGTCCACCGCTGGACATAGGCCTCTTCCAGGCTGCGCCAGAACACCCTGTCCTCCATCTTTTGCACCCAGACTGTCCCAGCCACCTTTTTAAGGTCGTCGGTCCATCTTGCTGGGTCCCACACTAGGCTTGCCGATATGTGGTCTCCACTCCAGGACTTGTTTGCTCCATCGGCTATCGGTCCTTCGGCAAATATGGCCAGCCTACTGCCACTATAGCTTGCTACTCTGCAAGCTGTGTCGGTAGGTATCTACAAAAAAAAAATTGTTACTTATCTCATTTTAATCACTTGCGTACTCCTTTTCAAGAGTTAGTCATAAGTTAACCGATGAAAAAGACACCAATAATTAGATGTTAGCACTCACTTAATATTTAACTAAAGCCATTGAGTGTAAAGTAAGCAAACACGCTCTTAGAGTTGTGTTATTGCGTATAAAAAAAATACAAAAGGTCCCTTGTGGTCAGACATTAGTGTCGGCAAAGTACACACATCAAAAGTGTCTAGGGATCAACATATATTTTTGCAATAACTTTTCTCCTGATTGATATTAATTAAAATTTTCTTTAAGGATTCATCAAATAAAGTGTTTTCGTTTGTCACAGTAACGATAAACTAAGTCACCTTTGCATTAATAAAGAAATTTGCCATTTTCCTAATAAAGGGATTTTTGACATTTGAACCACTAACACAAAAGTTCGAAAAAAAGACTGAAATAACAGTTTTCTTTAAAATTTTATTGGGTAACTTAAACAATTAATAATCCGTGTTTCTACCGCGAACACTAACAACACAAGAACATCGGTTTGGCATACTCAAAATGAGTTCATCCAAATCACGCTGTGGAATGGCAGCCCATGTTCGTTGCAACAACAAAAAAAGGTCTTCTTGCGACTGGATACCCTCCATATTCGGCAGAGCTCTTCTCTGTAGCATATCCCATGCATGCTCAATCGGGTTCAAGTCTGGCGACTGAGCAGGCCAGGGCAGGACATTGATGTTAGCTGCGGCGAGAGTCTGTCTTACAACTCTTGCGGTGTGCGGTCGTGCATTATCATGCATTAACTGAAATAAGGGACCGATTTGCACTTGTAGAGGAACGATGACGTCTGATACAATCGTCTCAGCATAAATTTGAGCGTTGAGGTTGCCTCTGATCCAAATCAACTCAGTTCTTCCGCCGATCCAAATACCCGCCCATACCATGATGGTTCCACCACTATAAGGATGGACTTCCTGGCAGGATTTTAATCGCTGTTGGCGTCCAGGGGTTCTCCAGTGTCGTATACGTCTTGTATCCGGTCTCATACCAAAACGAGACTCATCAGAAAAGCACACGAAACGCCATTGTTCTTCTGCCCAATTTCTGTGTTCAAGAGCCCATTGATATCGAATCCTACGATTGTGCATTGCTATAGGTGGTACCCGTAGCGGTCTTCGGGAATGAAGGTTCACTTCATGCAAGCGGTTTCTGACTGTTTGGTCGCTAATTAAGTTCCCTGAAGAGTGATGAAGCCTCACGGCTAACATCATGGCGGTTATTGTTGGAGCTCTTCGAGTTAAGATTTGAATGTCTCGGTCTTGTCTCCGTGTGGTGCAGCGATACCGTCCTCCATGGCGCTCAGCCACGGTACCAGTGCTTCGGTAACGTGTCCAAAGTCGACTGATAACACTCTGACTTGTATTCAGAGCTAAAGCCACAGTACGTTGCCGGGAACCAGCTTCTATCATTCCCACGGCTCTGAGCATTTCTTCCCTGCTTAAATGACGTCGCCGCTCCATAATAACGTTGGTTTTAATCAGTAGTAGGGAAACAGTAGCACTAATAATGTCTTCAATGCGTTGTATGTTTTTATAGGGAAAATATTGACAGCTGATTTTCATCTTTTACTCGAATTTGATTCACAGTTCCTGATTCAAATTATGAAATGCACCAAAAAGGATCCATATAAATTTATAAAATCATAAATTTATTACAAAGCCACATCTCAATCTCAAGAAATCCGCATAAAAATGCTTGATCCCTAGACACTTTTGATGTGTGTATGTGCGTCAGTCGCAATTTCAAAATATTTCTGCATGGTGCAAATAACGTGGACTTGGTATGTTTACGGACATCATCAAGAGGCATGCTATCTTAGTAGGTTTTTTTTTTAATAAATGGGCTATCCTGATCCAAGGTTAACATTCTTTTTGTCTATAACTGTGAAATTAACTTTCAGTACCTATCCACCAACATTAATTTAATACTTAAAACGTTTTTGAAAGAACATTCTTTGGTTTGCAAGGAGCATGTGTCGTCACGGGGTAATCAATAACGAAAACGATGCCTTCGGTTTTTCAACTTTCGGGCTCCTATCGGAGTAAGTTCTTTAAACGATAGTCAATAACAATTGGGACCTAAAAGGTTGAGATGAATGATGTTTACATAGATGGGAAACCCATTCATCATGTAACATGAATAAACACAAAGATTTATTATTATAGGTGTCCCTATATCCAGTTAAGCTCAGGTAATAATGCTTTGGGGACATTTAGGTGGCAGAAATGTCGTGAAATATTGATCACATTTTTAAAATATTCAATATTTTATTATCAAAAAAATATTTGCTTGACAAATCGATTTATGACCCTTAAAAGGTAACTGCAAACCACGATATCATGTTCAGATAACATTTAATAACAATGATATGAAAAATTGCTGGCAATTATGAAAATATAATAACGCGTTTTGTATACAACGCGTTTTGTATATTGCTTTTTTGCATGTGCTTGCGGCTCGCGACAATACAGATTACGTCGACGTGATCACATAACGGTTTGCGGTATAAAACGTTCATATTTTTAGTAAGTGTCGCGGGAGTTCCTCGCTACAATCTGTTTCTGATGACTTAAGTGATTTTTAATCTTAAAACGTGACAGTTCGTGCCTCCGAGGTTACGTCTCTGGCTTAAGGGAGTCAAATTGGCTATAAATAGTATTCCGATGTTTTATTTGAATTAACCTACGAGGTCTAATTTGACAAATACTGTTCGCAGCGCAATGGGAATTATTAGCACTGTCGCTTGTTATTCAATTTAGTCGTTAGTCTAAATTCGGGGCTTATTTTTGTTTTACTTTTAAATGTTTTTTTACGCTGATTTTGTGACCCATGAATTACAAAGCAATAAAAC
Organism: Amphipoea lucens; assembly: GCA_947508005.1. Taxonomy (NCBI): domain Eukaryota; kingdom Metazoa; phylum Arthropoda; class Insecta; order Lepidoptera; family Noctuidae; genus Amphipoea; species Amphipoea lucens. Next base: position 12,863,104 of record OX382358.1, read on the forward strand.
AGTCAACACTAAATTCTCCGTGATTTATGAGCTGGTATGTGTGAACATTTAACACGATGCATATAAATAAACATGCTTTTGTAACGCATTTATTAATTTATGGTATCGGTTTGAAACACCGTATGTTTATAATGACCATTTATTATAGTAAAATTCCAAAAAAATCACAGCTTACTAAGACGACTTCTTCAGTCTTTTTTAGCCACGGAAATTGCAAAGAGCTAATGTTCAGTTCAGTTAGTTATGTCAGGGGTACAAGCAATATTGGCTACCTGACTGCTAATCAAAACAAACTGTGATCACTTACTTATCTGTCTGCTGTTCTATCCGTCAGCCTGTTTCTGGATCCTTTTCGGGAATATCGTTTATATGGAATTTACATATTTATTTATTAAGCATCTAAAAAAATAGCATATTTAAATGGACATAAGAATATCTTATTATTGATTTGAAGATCATTATTAGACCAGGCATAGACCTCCTCCGAGCTTCGCAACAACGACAGGTCCTGCGTTGCCCTACAGCCAGCGATCAAATAATACATAGCATATGTAATCTTCCTATAATGTTCCTACTACTGGGACACAAGCCTCCTCTCCGTGACAGTAAGAGAGGCCATGGGCCATAATCCATCAAACGGGTTAAGTGCGGGTTGGTACTGTCATATGTCTTCGAATTTTTGGTTCTAGGACATGTCGGGTTCCTCACGATGTTTTCCTTCACCGTTTTGAGAGCAGAAGTGATGAAAAAATTTACACAAAGTAAAGCGCCTCACAAGGTTCGAACCTACAACCTATAACTCGTAAGTCGCGGTCGTTACAACTGGGCCACCACTGCTATAATATTACATAGTAGGTATCATGAGCTGAGTAGTACAGGCTATAGGTTTATACTAATTTTTCTATAATCATATTCATAGGCATGTCAGTTTATGATATGTTTGATTTAACCATCTCGTGACTACATATTGTTTAAAGGATGATTACAAATTACTGTTGCATGACTGGTAATCGTGTTTTATTATGCCGTTGGGTCAATTTTAAGTGACGTCATGTAGGACGTCAAAGACTGAGCTAGATACTGAAGTGGATTTCTGAAAAAACATGTTTTATATGCCTTTACCAACCTACCTAGGTACTTAGATCCAACTTAAACGTTGTGTTCCTTCATCATCATTATCATCATCATCAGCCTATAATGTTCCCACTGCTGGGACACAGGCCTCCTCTCTGTGAGAGGGAGTGGGCCGTAATCTACCACGCGGGCCCAGTGCGGGTTGGTAGATGTCACATGTCTTTGAATTTTTGGTTCTAGGACATGCCGGTTTCCTCACGATGTTTTCCTTCACCGTTTTGAGAGCAGTGGTGATGAAATAATTTACACAAAGTAAAGCGCCTGTCTGGGTTCGAACCTACGACCTACAACTCGTAAGTCGCGGCCGATACCACTGGGCCACCACTGCTCTCCAGTTTGTGTTCCTTGTGGCCTGCTAAACCTAGAAACAGAAAAATAAATAGCTATGCTTTATATAAACGTATAGGTACCGATCCTCCATTTGCGTGCGGTATCGGTATCACGTCAAGCAAAACGATGGGTATCGTGAGGTTATTTGTATTTACCTACACCTTTGCATTAGGTACTTAGCAACTATGAATAATATGAATTTCACCTAATAGGTAGGTATAGGTATGATCTACTCACGATTTCTTGTATTGTTTTGCACTACCGCAACGTCACTGAGTCAAACGGTTGTTTGGATACTAAATCGTAAGAAACATTTACATGACACAAAAACAAAAAAAAAATCGGTTACCGCTGCAAACAAATTCCGCTGGATGCATGCAGCGCAGGACCGGTCGTTGTAGTAGGTAATCTTCGGATATTGATCAACAACATTTTAACTGAAAGACGTCTACTGTTGGATATTATATAGGCCACCCCCAAGCGTAGCCACATTGACCAGTGCTGTTCTTCTCGCACCCAGCGGATTCCCGCGACCTTCACCAGGTCATCACAATAACCGGAGATATTTACCTACGTTGATGATGAATTAATGAGCTCAGCCTCACATACATTAATAATTATGTTACGATGAATAAAAGCTTTATAAATTATATCTTCCTCTATTACTCTCTCTCTCTCTCTCTCTACGAGCTGACTTTGAAAACATGCGACAAAATTGAAGGGGGTGTTTTACCCATCAATATGAACAACTTTTACTATGGGACCAACTTAGAATTCTCAAAAAATAAATTCGACCTTCTTATACAAAATGGTCCAATCGGGTATGTAGGTACCTTATACGGGAAGGTCGATTTTTTTCTGCGAATTCTAAGTTGGTCCCATAGTAAAAGTTGTTAATATTGATGGGTAGAACACTCCCTTAAATTATGTCGCATGTTGTCAAAGCCAGCCTGTATACACTTTAAAAAATATTATATAAAGAATAAATTCTCCTAAAAATCTTTCACTTAATAATTGGCGCCGCGCATTTCTTTATTGCTTGCATAATTTTAGCTTAGCTTCGTAATCCCCGCTGAGTTGACAATGTACAATCGTTTATCAGTTAAATTCTGAGTTTATACCACATTTAAATGGTAATAAGCTGGTAAGGTCAGTGATCATCCCGTTTTTATTACATTTATAACTGTAATACTTGTACCTAAGCCCTTTAGGGTCAGAGTTACATAATGTTGTTCGCTGATGACGTTGTTACTCGCAAAATACGCGCGTGCACATGGAGCTGCGGCCCGTAATCCATACTAATATGTATTATAAATTCGAAAGTAACTCTGTCTGTGTTACCTTTTCACGCCTAAACCACTGAACCGATTTAGATGAAATTTGATATAGAGATAGTTTGAGTCCCGGGGAAGGACATAGGATAGTTTTTATCCCGATATTCTTACGGGATCGAAACTTATGCGGGTGAAACCGCGACGCACAGCTAGTACAATATATACAATACTTGAACTACCGATTCCATCAGGTAAATCAATGTTTGGTTCTGAATTATTGGACTCGTGATTTTGAGGGATCATTTCAAAGCATACAATAGTCATAACATTAGTAGTATTATATATGACACTAGCTTCTGCTCGCGACTTCGTCTGCGTGAAATTTCACCCTCCAACCATTCAACCTCTTAGGGGTGGAATTTCGAAAAACCCTTTCTTAGTGGATACCTATTTAATTCTTCACAAAGAACACACTCTCGAAATTTCATGTCTCTAGCACCAGCGGTGTAGGCTGTGCGTTGATATGTCAGTCAGTCAGTACTTTGAATGTTATACAGGGTGTCCCTGGAAGTATGGATCAAATCGAATATGGACGTGGGCAAGGTCATTTCCAAACGCGTTAGTAAAAAAAAAAATACTAAAAAAAAAACTAAAAAAAAATACCTACTAAAAAAAAGAGAAGAAAGATCTAATTCATGAAAACTATCAGGGCTATTAATTTATTTTTTTTAGACAGCCCTGATAGTATTTTTTATGATTATTTTCGTTGAGCATTAAGCGAAGTGATTGAACAAAAAAAAATTAAAATCGGTCATAACTTTTGAACCGTAAAAAAATTCACTGACATTCTCAGGGTTAAAAAGTTTGGAAATGACCTTGCCCACGCCCCTATTCGATTTGATCCATACTTCCAGGGACACCCTGTATATTGCAGTAACAGGGATATCAGTAACATGAATCGATATAATTAAAAGATGATAGTTTAACAGGCGCGTTAATTGGTTAGAATTTTCCCAACGTATTCCAGGTTCAATTTCAGCACAACATTGATGACCTGAAGTTGTACCGACCGGGGCTGGGTGTTTATGTTTACTTACGAGTTTTTCTCATAATAGGTATCCTTATTATGAGAAAACCTCGTGCTAAAAATAGTAACCGCTCAGGGAGATGATGGTGCGGGGGACTGCCTAGGGTGCATCAAACGTATAATTATAGCAATTACTTAGTATCGCCACATCAAGAAATCACTGGAAATTGGTGCAGTTTGATTTAACAAATTCTTTTTTTTTTTAAAGAAGACGGAAATACAAAATTTAAATTTAAATGAGAGAATTGTTTTAGTTTTCTGTATTTTGTAATCCCTTCTACTCTTACACACCTTGTCTAAATCTCTTTTTATGGACTCTCCTATCGCAGGTGTGCTGGAAGACCTTTATGCTCACTAGTTCCTTCGCGTAGTACCTTTGAAGGAACTACTGAGAATTTTTGGATCAGTAGTTCCTTTGCAAAAGCTGAAGGAACTACTGAGACTAGATATTTCCTTTAGCAGTTTCTTTGAAGGAACTGAGACATTTTAGAAATAAGTATCACCTTTGTACGTATTTTTCTGTTCCTTTCTTATTTTCTGTTTATACGAGTATGTGTGTACAAATACATAAATATACCTATAAATATCCAGGGAGTATTCGTTTAGACAGCAGTTTATAACTAACTGGGGACTTAGTTACCTACTATTATACAACAAACAAACTTGCAACTTTTTCCTCTAGGTGCAATTAGTTATAATCATCTAATTATTTTATACGTACCTGTCTATTAATTATGTACACTGTATTGTGATACAAAATACCCACATTGTTATTCAATCAACTATAAAAAACCCTTGAAGTTCAATGAATAGGATTTACATCTAGTAATTTCTAAGAAATGAAATTATTGGTCATCAAAAATAACACACAACACGTTTAAGTTCTAACTTAGCCTTCCATGGTATATATTATAATATCATAACACCTTTTCTACCAAGAAACTCTATAGATCAAAACGCCCTTACCACCAAAAAAAAAACCACTCAACAAGTTATTCAAACTCATTATAATCCCATACTAGCGATGACTGTGCACACTCACCGAATCGGTAATCACTATTTAATCGCGATCGCTTTAGATGTACTCACTTACACAGGTAGTAATCGTAAAAAACAAAACACTAGCGGAGCCCCCACAACGGATGATCATGACGCGTTTAATAGTATCGATAAGAGTGCCAAGTGTATCATGTGTGCTGCCCATACGCACGTATAAGAGGCTGAGGAGCCGCGCCGCGCATCCACACACAGCCTTATACAGCCTTGCTGAGACCTTGCTTGCCACGCAAGGACGATTGCAGCCCCTACGAACACTAGCCATTTTCACTACAACTCCTAACCGAGAAGCTCACTTCGAGAACGACCTTTTTTAAAATTTAACGCTAGTTCCGATTATTCTATAATAGAATAAGACTGAACGTTACAGTGTCTGTGATATTACTGAATAGTGCTGAAGGATTTTTTGGGTGAGTACCAGTGAAAATATTTTATCTAAATACGTTTGTATTGTACAGATGAAAGCTGGTTTTAACTTTATGGAGGACGTGAAAAGCCATAAATTAAATAAAATGTGTTTAAATAAACGTGTAACTTAAAAAAATAAACAGTAATAAGTACGCACTTACCGAATAAGCAACATATAATAATCTTATTAAAATATTAAAAAAAAACAATAATAAGTACCCACTTACCGAATAAGGAACATATACTCTCATTAAAATATTTAATAAAAAAAATATATAAAATACACGAAGTGCGATCGCTCGTTGAAGTCTAAATAAGGGGCAATCGTTATCAGCTAACGGAAACATTTTATACTCCCGAATAACGACACAATAATTTTATTTTAATTGACGTATCTTTACCATCGATTCTTATCGCGATTGAAGGCGGTAAAAGGACATGCAGGATATTTGAAAATTTTTCGAAAGAGTAGGCTGTGTTCCATTATGCATGCATGTACCGGTCGTGACGAAGGGTTTTGTAGCAAAGGCGATTTATCGCACAATGTTACTGGTCGAAAACACTTTGGGCAAAGACTACAGAGGTTTCACAACGGTACTTCTTGTTTGAAATTAGAATTTCTGGATTTAACGTCACCTAAGGATATTCATAATAAATTATAGGTATATTTTTATTTATTTATTTAGTTGCAACCTATATCTTATTACAAATGTATCTAAATAACTTTCTCATTCAGTAATTTTTTTGTTGTTGGTCATTTTCGAAGCGTTTCTTATATTATTCACTATTGTGTTTAAATTTTATTCTATCTTCCAAAGTTGACTAAGGTCAAATACATGCTTTACACTTTCTTGGTTAAAAACAGTCTTACTTTGCGACTACAACCTCAAAAAAAACTAAGGACTATGTGAGGATCGCAGCAGGTTCTGTAGTTTTTGCTTACCCATAATGGGAAGAAGACGTTAGTTTAAGAACTCAAAACTAACGTTTGTAAAACAGTGACAATAAAATACATAGGATCCTAACTGATGAATACACCCAAAAAAATATCTTATCGGTACAACGCTTCGGCGATTCCAAGACAAAGTGTGATACTTAACATAAATAAGCCTTTGTCTAATAAATTGCTAAAATTTAATCGAAGAGAAAAATCTAGTAGTTGGTGTAAGGCTAGGGTTACCAACCATCCAAACTTTTCGGACGTCAGGGGTTTTTTTAATAGTAGGTATTAAAAATAAGTACAAAAGATTGACAAGTAAAAAGTCCGGATTATATTGCAAGCGTCCAGCATTTGTCTGGACTTTTCAAATTTCGAAATGGGAACCCTATGTAAGGCTAACATTGTTAGCGGTGTAGCGCAGAGCTTGTAAGAAGATTCGCCGATATGCTGCGCCCGCGCACGGCTCATGCTAATTCGATCGATACTTCGATAGGGACCGCTGGTGTGTACTAGCTAGATAACTAAACTGCTTGTAATGGATGCCTTAACTACTATTTGTTTATTGGAATTTGTTATTCTTTATTCGCCTCCTACTGGTCTTAAACATATGGCGAAATGATCACTAAATATCTCTGTCCAAGTCATTCGAGATGTTATGCAACTTATTAAATAGCGGTTGTCATCGGGTAATTGCGTAACACACTATCAGTAGCAATCGTTTTCATTTTGACAGTTCAGCAACATTCATTGCGTTATTTAGGTTTTTGAGCAGACACATTTTAGAACATATAAAGCAATGGATTAGCAATATCCTTCAAAATAATTCAGATTGCAGTTGATATGGTGTTACGCAATTAAGGTGCTGCTCTATTTAATTTCTGAGACAGATGCTTAGGTACCTACTTTACTTAACATCAATACACCTGACGTCCATGAAGGGGTAGGCAAATGTCGGTGTAGGTACACCTAATAGTACACTGACATTTCGCCAGTTATGTTTCAGTCGGTAAGTCCCATAAAGTATTTTTTCTTTTGTAAAATTTTGCTTAGGTACTCGATATAGTCACAAATAATTTTGTGTACTTACCTATTAAAACCTGCTATTTGTATGAAACACTAGGTAAGGAAAATAGTCACATAAAGACTAGGTAAATAGGTTGCAACAGGATTCTCATTGAGAATCCCCTTGGGAAGAAACTTGATTGCAGATAAAAAGAGTCATAAAAAGTTATATAATTACTTATATACGATTCCTAATCACTACAGATGAGATAAACAATGAATGCTGACAATGGCGTAAAATTATTTCCATTGGTTTTTCTATCATTATTTACTTAAATGCGCTACTACCTGTTTTTAATTTGTCTTTATTCAATGAACCGTATTTCAGTTGAAAAAAAATGCTGCAATAGCAGTTTTTGTCAGACTGTCTGTGTATTCATTGAATGACCTGTTCATATTCTGGTAAATTATTTTCGTACACTGTTTAGACATCATGGATAACCTTTCAGACTTCCGGGGAACTAAGTCCAGGTAATTAATACACAAATTAAAATTAAATATTTTATTTAATCATTCTTCTTATTTTTGGTCACTTTAGCCCATAACGTCCCACTGCTGGGCAACGTCTCCCCTTACCCCATTTTACTTATTAAGGGCCATCAGAGGCCAGTTCTATTAATATTTCATCATCTCCTTCTGGGCCGGGCGCCATCTTTTTGAGCATCTTCTAATTGCGTTTTTTCAATCGTAGGCCTCATCCAGTGCTTTCCATCAACCGAGGTTTACATCAAGAGCGAATCCATTCCATCATTTTCATCACAGTAAAAGGTGATTAAGATCATACAAACTTACCCAGGCTGGCTAGTTTTGTATGATCACCTTTTTTGTCTATTTTTGTTCCTATTTTGTGAGTGATCAGAGATAAGCTTCCTTACTCCCCTTGGGTATATAATTTTATAATTATGGTACGGTAACTGATTTCTTCTTGTTAGAACAATGCAATGTTCAGACATGCAAAAAATGCCCACAAAAACCCGTAGCAGTCATAAAAATAGTGTAACATCCTGTAATATCTGCAGTAATAGATTAACACAATGGTAAAGTACGCGATCGAAAACGTCGACACAGTATAATAAATATACAGTAAGTTATCTAAGGCCGCCCGCCGAGTTATTAGCCTACTCTTGCGTTGATCCCCAGGGTTGTCACTTTTACTTTTAGTTAATATTTTCGAACAAGCAGCACTTCATCTAAATTTATGAAATAAAAAGCATATTATGATTGAATATTTTACCAATTTATAAATTTAGTAAAAATAAAAAGCCTTTATTCACATAACATTTATAATACTAAGTTACAAATTTGATACCGAGAAAATTTTTCTCCTGTTTCTGCACGTCCGGAACGCTTTATTATTATTTGTTAATGTAAAGTAAATTCTCATTCTTATGTAAAGTTTTTGTAAAAAGCTTTTGGGAAAGCATGGACAGGGCATCTTAAATTCTATATCATTCAGTTGATCGTGAATTGACTAAATAAAATACCTAGTGTGCAGGACGATCGACCTATTAGTTTCATTAATTTTACTTTCGGTGGTTGGGAAACCCAATTTTATGCAATTTTGAAATAATGATCACGCAGAATTCCCACGGTGCTGGGGCGACACAGGGTAATTATTGGTTTTCCCAAAACTAAAATTCATTGTGTTGTTTTATTATTCTCAACATGTTTTATTGCTGGTATTGTAAACCAAATTGTCGGCACCCTTTGATAAAAATATGTCTTTGATAGTTTGCTTGTGTATTTAATCAGTTCCGGCTTAGATCTCGCACAAGAGACTTCAGTAGTAAGTAGTTCTGAGTGATGTGATGTGACAAGCTCTCAAAATAATATCAAGCAAGTAACTCATCAGTTTGTATTTATTATTGATTTAGCTCCTTTGTTGCCCTTATTTATTAGTAAAGAATAAATAAATAAAATAAATAAATAAAATAACTACCCAAAATAGCTACATAACCAACAATTATACCGTTTTTAATACAACCAAAAAATAAGATGACCATAAAAAGTACTTAATAATTTTGTGCTCGACTGTACTTGACTCGAAAATGTATGTAGAAGTTCACGTGGATATTTAACATACTTCCATATAGTAAACCAGGTCGAAATTATCATGGTTGGAGACGACTATTTCTTGACTATTTTTTGGCGTTCTCAAAATTGATTTATAAGAAGTTTTCAAAAGTGAGGATTGTGTGGTGAAGGACACTAAAAACTAGACTTCTTAAAATAAACTTTAGCTCTAAACATAGTATTCAGAAAGTAAATTTGGGAATACATTTATATGGAAAAATGCGACTCGGCTACGCTCTTAATAAAGCAAATAAACTGTGAAATAAACAATACAATACCACATTTTCTAATAATATTTAAGTATAAGTAGGTACTTACATTTCTGGTTGAGTAGGAACTATGAAGAATGATAAGTCCGGGTTTGCGAAATCATTATTGAGGCACCCGAAAACACTACAATATTTTTTTCCCCTTTTTGAAGTCATGATACTCGTAATTTAAGTGGCCGCCGCCGGCGAGAGTTGACGAACGCAAGCGGTCATGTAGCGTACGCGCGTGCTCACAGTCGCGCTGCACAGCCCGCACTGCCGCCACCTTATTCCCTCATATATTATGCTAGCGTGTGCGTGAAATCGCGTGCCGACGCGGCGCGCGGCGCGCACGCACACATTCAAACCGAGAGCGGCACGTTTGTATGAAGATGTTCTACTGTATATTTATTATACTGTGACGTCGATTAGTTTAGCAAAAAAAATAACAAAATACTCAAACCAGTTAACTGTTATACTTGTACCCAAAGAGGCGCAAAGATATAGTGGAGTAGCTTTTTAAATTATGTAAATATACAAAAAATAATTAATAATAAAACATCCCAGGTTTCACAAATTAAAACAACAATTCGTAATTTTAGTGGAGTAGCCCATTCAAGTAATAAAAAACCAAACTATCTGTTACCATTACCACAGACGTTACAGCTTCAATCTTATTTTCGAACCAAAGAATATTAGGATTTTGGCAAAACGGCATTGAATTTTATAAGTACGTAAAGCTGTTGCACAGCGCACTATCGTGATAACAAAAATACTTATTATCCTACTAGCTTTACCAAAATAATAATTATTAGTTTTAAAATCGTGTCCTCTCTATCGTTTGTCGAATTACACCTCTTCTATGAAGCCCGCTCTGTAATCGTGTGACTATTACGAAGGCACGTGATAAGCGCCATCGATTCGCCTCATTTGTATCCTCGTCATAGCACCAGGATCATCATGTATGCCACCATGATGATAGATGTGCAAGTAACAATTGACGATCAGCACTTAGATATGAAGATGCGTTTACACCAACAAACGAATATACTTAATTCATTATTGCACTAAGAGTCAATATAGTGAAAATGTTGTATGTTGGTGTGACAAGAATGGATAAGAGAAGGAGTGAGCATTATAAAAGAAAGTTAGAAAGTAGTGCCGGTGACAAAAAAACCGCAATGAGGAGTATTGCAATGAGAGATTGTCCTTGGTGGACAAGTGATTCGACGGAATGAGGAACCCGTTTTTTTTTATTTAGTACTATCTGTGGACCGCAACTTCTGCGATCCAAGATGAAAAGTAAAGCCTATGTCCATCTCCAGGTTATGTTCTATCCATATGCCGAATTTTATCCAAATCCGTTCTGTCGTTTTTGCGTGAAAGCGTAACAAACATACAAAAATAATATAATCTTTTCTCTTTGTAATATTAGTTTAAATGAATGACGATACCTGGGATATAGGGCTAACAAAAGAAGGGCTCACAAAGATGACTGCTAATAGAGATAATTAAGAAGATAAAGTACCGTAGTATCGACCCCAAATAAATTGGTCTAAAGGCAGAAGGACGATGGTGGTCTGCTTGAAACCATAGATGTGACGTAAACATTACAAAATTGATTATGCAACACATTTTTGTATTCTTTTGGGCCACCTTATCTTCAATTCCCCTCATTTTAAGAACATCCATAGTCTGATCTCAGTTTCAATCTGTCAATAACACCTCTAGTTTCGCAAAATTTTTGACAAGTTTTTAACATTGATTGTCGCTGAGATGAATTTGCGACTAGAATTTGAACATTTTTAATTACGGGAATTGACCTTTAGATCTGTTTGACGGATACCTATAAAAATGACGGTGAAATAACATGCGGTCGTGCAAAATTGCAATCATTGGTGGAAGATTCCTATTGCGATTCCGATGGGCTGTGAAAAATGGTTTTGTCGGATACAGAGAAATAAGTTCATGTGTTCACGTATGTTAAGCTATCTCTAGATCTTAGCACCGATCCTAATTTCCCATAGATATGGCAGACATTTTAGCTGTCATTGAGGTCCAATGTTTATTGTTCAACAATTTTTAATGTCGCAGCAGAGAGATCCCTGTTCCTGATTTAATTAAAGCATATTTACAGCAGCTGTTTTTCTTACATTCTGCGATCAACATAGAAAATACTCGCTAGATTGTAGGGAACAGATAAACAGCTTCCCACTTAATAATTTTACTTACGTGCATTTATTTAACTTTTTATAACAACCGGATGACAGTACAATAAAAACGACTCGGTTCTTGCAGCTTGGAATCTAGGCTCAACCAGTAATAGCTTAGGAAAAGTTACGTTATTAGAGATGAAAATTATTTTTTTAAAGTCATCTTGAACTGATAAGGCGAATGACCAAACTTATACCTACATCTATCCACCCCTGCTACGCACGGTTTTTACAACTTGAAACAAACATTGAGATTTCTTTATTATAATTATATATCTACACTTAATATTAATGTGTGCACACAAACCTCCTGGAACAAATTATACCCGGAAATAATTATTAATTATTATCTAAATGATGGCGAAAACCGCATCAAAATCACACACATAAAAAGCGACTTTAATTTTATAATACATATGTATAGATATATCTTATCCTGGAATAAATTTTCAATTATTGATAGTTTCGTCATACAAAAATTGTCAAACGTCAATTCCACGGATAAAATACATCTGACTATGGTTTTATATAGTACCTGCTAGTTCCATGCTTTGTATACATTAGCCCATAGTCAAGTCTGTTTATTTATCATGGTAGGATTCGCAACTTATATGTATGTTTAAATACCACCACCTACTCTTATCAAAAGAACGTCCTTTCGATAGTTAGGTTATTACAATGAAAGTTATTTGAAGATTTAATATAAAACTACTAAAATTTTAGGTACCTTCAGTTACTCGACTACAATCTTCATTTATCAGGTCGTACATATTTCAAAACACATATTTATTCTGTAAGGGATGAATCACACCTCTGTCATTTGTTAGTCGGTATCAGTTAATGTAATATAAAACCTACATAGTTGCGTAGGATTCATAAATAAATGTATGTATACATTATTAAGTACTCGTATCAGAAAACAAAGAAACTTGTTACAAGAACAGCTTATAGAATACCTCGTCCAAGAAACCCTTTGCAAACAGGACTTATCTTTTACAGGCCATATTTGTCGATCTTTTTCTTTTATTTTTATCCGGGATATTCTTGAGCATTTTATATTTACTTGTCTCTTAAAAAGAGACCTTGTAGAATTTTACTAGGAAAGTTCTAAAGATAACCGAAATACCTATATTTGAAAGGTCCAAATGTAAAGTTCTATACCAATGTAATGGTTTAGCGGATTTTGATTAATTCGAGAAATAAAGTACTAATACTGACTTAAGGCAGTGAATTATCGAAGTATACCTAATAATAAAATAGTAACGAAGATTTTTTGACCTTTTGCCTGCTTGCCTGGATGTATGTTCCAGATTGGCGGTAAGTCAAATAATTTATTTCAAATAGGCACATAAAAGGAACTGTAAAACGTCAAACCCATTAAAGGGATGGCACACAGATAGTTTATAACCTGGATTAACACATAAGGCACTTTTAATACCGGTAGTACAGACAGGTTCAGAGAAAAGGAACCCCCCAAGACTTTAAAGATTATCGCCCGAGCGCGCTCGAGCCCGCCGTCGCTCGTCGCTCGAGCGATGGCGGGCTCGAGCGCGCGCGCTTGGGCGCGTCACGTGGCTCTGGCCTCAAGCAGCTCCCTCCCCCGCTGCCGCGCGGCGCGGCGCATCCATCTCTGCCCGATCCCACTCAAATATTATTTGCAAGTTTTTAAATAATTATAATATGGTATTTTTTCGGCTTGTTGCCCGAACCGTATCCCAAGAATAACTTAACTTACAAAAAGACACTTTCCGTGCGATTGTGGATACGAACCTGCATCACCAGGCGCCAGCCGATCACATAGACCGCGCCTTATACCACTAGACTATTGAATCAGTTAGCCATCTTAACGAAAATTTTAATAGCTTTACTCCTTTTATCGAACAAGGTTGATAACGGTCTAATCTTCTAGATATTAAGGTTTAAATTTCAACTTCCACCACGTATTATAAATACTAACACCTTACCGTCTTGTTTTACAAAATGCAATTCGTAACTCCTCAATTTACTAAAAGATAAGGTTGAAATTTGCATAGATTTCTTGTTTGGTTGAATAGAATGTGCCTGATTCCGATTGTTGCACTACCTACCGTAATTTTACTTCAGAAACTTAACTAGCTGTATGAACTGCGAGTTAAGGTTGAATTTAGAATACTTCTTCGCCTTATTTACTAAACTGTGATTGAGGGTATAATTACTTTTCAAATCGTTTCGTTTTCGTGTCGATCCGCTTGTGCGTAATTATCTTCGTCGAAATATTCTCCAATTTATTAAGTTTTTGAACAGTTGATTATATTAACCGATAGTATTGTTCGATTAATAACTTTTTGAAGGCTAGAATTAAATAAACTGACGACTGAGGGAAACTGACCAGTGATACGCGGACTCTAAAATTGTTGTTCTCTGGGAACAGGAACAAAGCATAAAGAACGAGATATGGCCATAACGGTAAGATTTACGTTATACACATATATGTATTTATTGTTGCAATCATGTTGCATTATTACTGAGAAGTTGGATTTTTTTATGTATTCCTAATATTATTATTTTCGTTCCAGAGAAAAACAGTTCGTAGATGGATACAAAGGTATCATGCAACTGGTGATGTGAAATGTGATCGCCAAGGCCCTCGCTCAATAATTGTTTACACTAATGAATCGGGGCGACACCGTAATATTGTGGAAGTTCACTCAGTGACACCCTTCAAAACTACGCGTTCAAGTGTGACTTCAAGAAGTGATAGACAGTGACGGCCATCCTCTCCGTTATTAATAAGCAATTTACTCGGCAGATTTATTGTGTAACTGATCTGATAAAATTACATTGGAACGTATGAGCAAGTGTTAATAATTCCCAATATTTGTGGAATCATTAATTAATTCGTAGTTAATCAAAAATAAACAACCTTTATTATTATCAATCCAGATGCTTTTGTTTACAAGTAGTCTTGTAATGTGTGATGCACCATCTGACCTCACATATTTTTATAATTTCTAATGTTGTGTTAAATAAGGGTTATCAGAAAATGTGATAAAAGAGAAAGATGTATATTGCTATACTTTTATAGTTTAGCATGTTGGTTCTTCCTCCGTAATTCACAGGCATAAATGACAACATTTAATTTTTTAATCTTTTTTTCCGATAAGATCATACAAAGTATAAAAAATTAATGTTTTCACAACTTTAAATGAATAAATATTATTGTAGTTGTTTCTAGAAAAATCTATAAATGAACCGTTATCTAATGTTAAACATTCTAAACCTCACCCAGGGTATCTATTTTGTGTTTAGTTAATATTCTAACCCCCTTATTCATAAAACTTATCAAACGTATTTTAGTTAAAATGGGGTTTGTCTCTTTCTTACACACAGAAATGACAACGTGACAGATAAAGACAAACGTTCTATAGACCTATTTTAGCTAAAATAGAGATAAAATAGGATTATGAATAAGGGGGTAAGTAAATAACCCCAATTTAACACACATAGAAAACTGTATATTCAACCGTGAAGTGGATTCCATGAAGTCCTAGAAATGTAATTAGAGAAATAAATGAATATTGTCTATGCAACATACCTAGATTTTCTTACAAACCTCATACCTACTTCAACATTTGATTTCTTAAATAATAATTAACAAAAATCACATAATAACCTATAAAAGAAACAAAAAAAAACAAAAAAAGAACTTCTCGTCCGAGGATTTGAACTCGAGACCATCGAATTGTTAAGCCGCTGTCTTAACCACTAGACCAACACGCCATATACAATACGTTACAAAAAACTTAAATGGGTTTAATGTCATTACCAAAAGGGGTTCCCTTTCTTTGAAGCGGGCTGTACGTTCCCTTGGGATATTTTCCGACAATAACGCGGGCGAAGCCGCGAGCAAAATCTAGTTTTAAAAATAAAAACATCAGCAAGGAAAAGCAAGTTATCCCGATTGTCCGTCGATCGGTCATCATCGAAGTTTTCACGTGTCTCCAATGTAGCTAACTAGTAAAAAATCAATCGTAAATAATCAACAACCTAATACGCAACAAAATTAATTAACAGTAATACAACAAATCACCTGTTATTAAAGTATCAAGTTATAATCAATATGCGATCTAAGACTTGAATTATGCTTCGAATCAAAATATCAAGTATCAAAGATGATTAATCGTAGGTATCTTTAATCGGCCTACCGATGACTTGCTTTTATCTTCAGCCATTTTATTTTATAACAGGTGCAATTCCGCGCGATGTAGAATTGCATAAACAAGTACTGCAGTTTATTTATTTTTTGTCGATGGTAAGTACCTACAATGTTTTCGTTGGAGCGTACAATAAAACCTGCAAGACGTAATCGGACCTCGTCAATAGTGCGAACCAGTTCGATCCTGAGTTAGTGAACCACATTGAACTTGCACCGGCTGTTTATTTATTACATTAAGTACCAACATTCGTTTCATGACTCGTAAATATTTTAAGAAAACAAAATAATATTTTTTTTAATATTTTCAGTAAATATTTTTGACAACTCTTTTTCATACACACAGACTCACGCTTATATAAATAAAATACTCTTTATTATTTACACAATATGGATTAAGGAAATAAATGAACAATTCACATAAGGATACAATGGGCTTCTTTCCATGGGTGTAGGCAGAAACTACCAAACGCCTCCTACGACCTCCTTACTTACTCCTTACTTACTTTGCTTCGTGCTTTCATTTTCAACAAAAATCGTTTTGATTCAATAAAAAGTAAATGTCGAACTATTTTTACTCAACGCCGATTACTATTTTTAAGTCAAAGCAGTTAGATAAATAATGGTAAAAAAACATTCTACAGTGCATGATAAATGTACCGTAAAATGTTGACATTTGTCCAATTAACACATCATTCAGTTATAGAGCATTCACAAAGTACTGGGTAATATTATAAGTTTCTCGACCCATAAGTCTGCTGTAACTGTTCTTAAAACCAACAAATACTCAGAAGTGCGAATTTCCGTCAGAAACTAGTTTATTGGTTTTGGACAAATTGAATAAATATGACGTTTTTGTAAAATATTTATGTGAGTTATTCCAGTATGATCCCCTGAACCCCCCCCTCCACCCCCCCCTCCTCGATCCCCTGCTAGTTCGTCTTTTGTTTTAACTTAGATTTATAAAATGCTTCTGCACGCGACTTAGTCCGCGTGTTTCTTGTTCTGAACCACCCTGTCGCATCGCATCGCCTGCCGCGTTTATTACTTCGTTTTCGCTTAGCGTTCTTTATGACTGTTTTTCTTCCTCAAAAATTGGGCTATCAAATCATTCCAACAAGAAAAAAAAAACAATTTTTCAGCTTTATTATTAGTAAATATATAGATTGTTGGCCATTAGCAAGTATTTTAGAATTGGCAAATTATGAAAGCACTCGTCTGCGCTCATTTATTAATAATTTGCACTAAGCATGCTCCCTGAATGTTTACCTCTTATTAGGTATCCGCTGACGGGGACGGAAAATATCGTGAGGAAACTGGCATGTCCTAGAACCAAAAATTCGAAGACATGTGAGATCTGCCAACCCGCACTGGGCCCGTGTGGTGGATTACGGCCCACTCCCTCTCACCGAGAGGGAACATTAGGTATAGACTGATTATGATGATCCGCTGTAAAAGATCATAAGAAGCCCCTAAAATAATTAGTCCAAGATGAAAAAGTCCACCCACTTAGTAAATCGTTTATTATCCGATATCCACTCCACAACTCGATTCTAATATTAAACAATACTTACATACGTTTAGCCTGTATCAGATCTGTGAAATCATCACATGAATAGATTGTATGTCTCGATCTGAATCCAATCCATTTTTTGCTCCCTATGCAAAGTATTTCTTTGACGAGATGATCTAAATAAGTGAAGTTGTTATGTCGGGCCATTGTGTAGACGTCAATGGACGAGAGATGGTAGTGTTCGTAAGAAATTGTGCCTTGTCCTGATGGTATTTGATGGTTCAATCCCATAAAGGCTCCGCAGACAGACGCGACGTTATTCCAGTAGAACAATTTCCATTAAGTTATCTTAGAAATTGTCCGCCATAGTCGCATCGTCGTACCTGTCTGCGGGAGCTTTAAAATTGCCTCGAGGACTGGAAAAGTCTAAAGCGCAACAGGGTCGCCCTTTTTGGTACCTAATAAAAATATACCGCGGCTGCTTATATTGTTGTCAGTTTATCAGGCATGGTGATTAAAGCATTTGTCTCTTAGATTTTGTTTGTCGCAGTTGTAGGGAGACGATGAGAGTGAACGATTCTTATACAACGTGAAAAAAATATCAACTGTCCCATAAAAATTTCAATACCTACTCGACCCAAATATACAGGACGGCTGATTATTTTTTCGCCATTACGATGTTTGTCCCATGGAGAAAGTTATTTAGTTTAAAGATTTTATCGCCGTACAACGCGGCGATGCTGCCAGCCTCTTGGGCACTGTTCCTGTTGACAGCGATGCGGACAAATTTTTTGATGCCCTATGATTCTTATGCTTATTTTTCATATACATGTACATATTATTATTTTAAATGTTAGCTTATATTATGTAAATATTATCTTTCTGTCTGTACCGTACCCTTAAATATGACACACCCACACCTTTCTGATACCTGCTGTATAAATAGGTTAATTTAAAAGTTAACATTGTAAAGGTACGCCATCAGTTACTCAAAAAGTCGGCCAACGAATATTTACGGATTCAAAGTGTTAGCACCGGTAACAACCGCAAACAAAGATTACAATGTATTCGGCACATTTGGCGGGCCGGCCAAGTGGGTTCCCTCTCAAGTTCAATGCCAAGAATCCGTTTGATCTTCCTCAATAACACTATATTATGCTACTGTTCTAAACGTGAAGTTTGTTTTCCTTTTAGCATCAATGAATGAGACCGTCATACCTAATCTGCGTTCGCAATTTAGTTCCCAAACGTAAACAAATATGAGTTTTTGGAAAATTAACTTTGATACCTACACCTAAAGTTCAGTTTGCGCTAAAAGTTTAATTTTTTTAATAACTTTTTCAATAGAAATAGTTATTCTAAAATCAACTTAATTTACACTAGGTACATAAATTTGATATTTGTTTAAGTAGAAATAAGATCAATTGGAAACAAGGATTTGAATAGACCTTACATTCTTGTCGGTTCAAGAATTTCGACAAATTGTGATACGGATTGATAGATTCTGTCCTGCCTGGTGACAATGGATCGTTAGGGAAATGTATCGTCTGGTCGTACGATGCTCATCGTCTTCATTTAATTTAAAAGAGCATTCATGATAATGTCCGGCGCACCCTGGGCAATTTAAACCCGTATCCAATCTTGCTAACAACGCAATCTTTTTACCAACTTATGTACAGCTTATGTATATGGCTTAGTCACATTCAAAGATCATACCAAAACGATTTTTTTATTTTTAAGATAAACAAAATCTATTACATCTTTGAACATTCAATTAATCAGAATGTTGGAATTGTAGATAAAACAATCAAGCATTTATCTCGTGATAAATGCTAGATTGTTTTAAAAAAGTCCAACATTCAAATTTTCAAAGGACAATGCGTAACAGTAAAATAATGAACGGGATCTACAGACCACAGGTGACAGGGTACTGAACTACTGACTAACGATGCGAGATAAAGGTGCGCTGGCGCTGATCGTGAAAGTACAGTCTGCATCTAAAATTAATGAATATTTAGGGAATTGAATATTCTAATTAAATAAGTATACAATAATTCTAATTATATAAATAATTCCTTTCATAGATCAGCTAGTTTTCATTTAAGGAATTCCAAGAGTAAACTAAAGTTGCTAAACTCAGTGGCTAGCAATTGGAAAATCCTACATAATGTTCATCATTGGACTGGAAAGTCTACATAACTTATATAAAGTATTTAAAGGTTTTATTCCTAATGAAATCTTAAAAGAACAACGCTTATTTTGTTGTTGACTGTACATGTTTCAATGAGTGCGTCATCAATAGATAGGTATCAGTCATCAGCATTGTGGTTCTTATTAACAACAATGGTTAGAGATGATTTGGCGAAATATTGACATGTCTTCGAATTTTTGGTTCATGCCGGTTTCCTCTTGATGTTTTCCTTCACCGTTTTGAGAGCGGTGGTGATGAAATAACTTACACAAAGTAAAGCGCCTGTCTGGGTTCGAACCTTCGACTCGTAAGTATACCTAGATGAAGTATAATACGATTTTATTTTGCTTATTCTCGACAAGATGCACGGAAATCGTCTATCATTCAAATCTATACGTCTCGAGGTAAATAAAACACGAATCATATTAAAATATTGTGAAGTTACAAAACTAGAGTACTTATGCGTTTTGATTTATAATAAGATCATTAGCAATTCAATTAAAAATTAATGACGGCATTTGGTCAGTTAATTCAACATCTGGTTACTACTACATAGCGGACTGTTGTTAGGTAATACAATTTTATTCAGAACTGTAAAAAAAGTAGTTGTTTCCTTACAAATGATATAATATATTATTGAAGGTTATGTGGAGCGGTCGATAGCTCTACAGTTATAGAACTTTAATTACATAATGTCACGCTTTAAATAACAGTATATATTTAAGTATATCTAAGTCCCTTCTTTTATTGTGGTAAAGTACAAACTGTGGGAACACACAGTCAGGAAACCGGCATGTCCTAGAACCAAACATTCAAAGACATGTGACATCTAGCAACCCGCACTGGGCCCATGTGGTGGATTACGACCCACTCCCTCTCAAAAAGAGAGGAGGCCTGTGTCCCAGCAGTGGGAACATTATAGGCTGATTATACTAAAGTATTGAGCGGTAGCGCGAAGTAAGTTGGCGAAACATAAAATCAGTCAACAAACGTCGAAGCCTCGTGAGTTCGAATCCAACCAGCGGGGTAATTGCGTAACACCAGTAGCAGTGGCTTTGATTTTGACAGTTCAACAACATTCATTGCGTTATACACGTTGTTGAGCAGACAAATTTTTCGAACTTATGAAGCAATGGACTAGCAATAGCCTTCAAAACGATTCAGTTTGAGATTGATAGTGTGTTACGCAATTTGGGTGCTGGTGTGGTGCACTATTAATATGCAGCCACTCAAGCATTGGGCCTGGTTAATGTAATACCGTTTGAAAATATAATAGTTATAAGGTGTTCTGTGCCAAGCTATCTATTTTATCCCCATCATATCAGTGTCTTTACTTTGATGTTCGTGTTTTGACTACAGATTCTGAAATGCCTCCAAGAGAATCTCCCAGAAGTCAGATATTTTTTTAAGTAGGTTTCTTAAAATAGCAGATTGTTTTCATGATTCCTTCCTTATCAACCTCCATCTAACGACTCTTATTATCCATACGCATCCCAAAGGGTCAATCACGAGGAAAAGCTTATTGTTTTCGGTATCCCATGTAAAAAAGGTGCTTATTTCTAAATTTTGTAAACAACACACGAATTACCAGCTTAAAATTGGCCAAGATTTACATAATTTTTGTTTCAAAGTTAATCTGGGTTCAAAATTGTCCTTGATTTATGCTTAAATATCTTCATCAGATATTTTCTTTGTTATGCTGTGACACGGCCATTGAACTGCTTTGTAATCCCCAGATGTAATTACACTAGATTGCTATCAGACTTCGTACTAAATGAGGATGTTTTGTTTCTTATGAGGAGCGAAACAACTACAGTTTTTTGTCCAACCAAATTAAGCCTCATATTAACAATAACGCTTTGTTTTATAATTGTTACCAACGGATGTAACGCATATGGTATTAGTTTTATTACGTCTTGAACTGTTACAGTTAAGGTGCTTACAGACAATTCTGGGTAAGCCATGTAGGTATGATGTATACGTATGAGATAGTTCCAACTAAGTTCATTATGTTCATACCTTAACAATCCGTTGTGTTGTGACGCAAGGCCGCAAGCTTTTGTTTTTATTTGAATTAAAAAAGATTGTTGAGTATGTAAGGTTTTAAATACAGGTAGATACCTTATCCTCCAAGTACTATAGGTGCATACCAGTAGTCATCATCTGCCTAGCCCTTTCTTAACTACGTTGGGTTGGGGATTGGCTTCCAGTCTAACCGGATGCAGCTGAATACCATTATTTTACATGGAGCGACTGCCTATCTGACCTTCACAACCCAGTTTATTCTATAAACGTTTTTTGGAACAAAGAGAGTTGAAATTAGTTAAAAAATCACGAACCGTTCAGGTGTATACCAAATACCACCAGCTAGTAATACTGGTAAATGCATTCAGCTTTATATCTACCTAGATTGGGATTAAGACGATCAAGCAAAAATAATTGAAGTGAATATAAAAAAAAACAATTAAGTTTTTCTAATGTAAAAATTATCACGTGCCTACCTAATCATTAGTGTCATGCCAAATTAGATAAAATCAACGCCAATTTTTTAAATTTTCTTTGATTTTTGCACCACGAGATGAAAGTCATTGAACTAGAATACACTACTTGTTATGTTGTATGTAGAACTTTCCTAAAAGAAGTGTAAATATGTAATCATGGGAGATCGAAGTGTTCCGAAACTGTGTAATTGACTGCTGTAATTAATTTTGATCACCATAAATCCATGTTGTTTTAATAGAAACTAAAAAAAGTTAATAGCTGTGTACGGATTACAATCAATTTCTAGAGTTTCATACATGATTGAAAGAAGGATTGTAGGATTTACTTTTATTTCTAAGTATCAAAGTAACAAAATATTATGTTTTAATTTGTGCCATGATGGCATGTTATTAGATCTAATGGACCGAAATATTCCTCAGGTCAATTGCCTTTGGTAAGAAATTTTTATGAACACCGTTTATATGAAAATTATACTATACAATAAATAAGGCAATTTCTACATCTTACCTACTCATTCATGACGATGAGACATAAGTAATGACGGAGTGAACGGTGCTTGATTAATTTTTATTCTGTTTGTGGAGTATTTTACGACATTTTTTCCAATAAGTCTTTGTAGAATATTCCGTTTATTGTAAACTATGACATTATCTTTGACATAGTTTGAAATTAAGGTGATTAGCGAAAACAATCGCCTGACAAGTTAGTAAGCAGTAGTTGGTTAGTAAGTTTCTGTTTATTATTAAACTATAATTTTACTAGTTTAATTTTAACGTTTCCTGTTCATTAGACACTCCAAAATATTGTGATTGAATCCGAAGAATCAAGAACTAAGTTGCTTTTCAGCACACTGAATCTGAGCTGAGTATTTATTTTGTCTTCCTTAAATAAGACCGTTAGTAAATGGATGTATGATCAGGAAATCTTGAAAGTTTCAGCGTTTAGTTTATTCCTCAAGATCCTTAGTTAGCTCACTGATGTTAACGAAACAATTATTGAATCTTACTTTAAATTAATTAACTTAACTGTACATAAATAAGCATTTGTGTATCGTCACGAGATAGTTGTGTGTGTAAGTACGTCATCCTTGATAGGTGAACGACATTACTGAAAAAACTAAAGAAAATCAAGTTCTTGGTGCAATTAGCGGTAATAAACTTTATCGTTTATTATTAAAAATTGGGTATCAACGAACTCATAATATTTATGTTTTTCTAACATAAACGTGGGTTAACAATAAAATGATTATAAAAAAATTAGTGTGACTTTATGGTTGAGTTTACTTTTTTTTAAAGGTGTAGAACGGGAGTTTTTGTAAATTATATGCAATTAATCTTTGTTAGAAGAGTTAGTCATTGCATCATAATACATATTTTGGCTCGTTAATAAAGCGGTACAATTTAATTAAAAATGAAGATGCATGAATTAATGTAATTACGAGTAGGTATTACTAGAAACAAGATATCTTGGTTATTTTCGCTGTCTGGTATATTTTAAATATAAATAATGGTTACCTACTTAGGTATGAATATTCTTCCAAATGAGGTTTCTACAATATTTTGAAAATTGCTTCTGACCGTTGCTAAGTGTAATATTGTGATTGCAGATCTAATTCAATAGGTAAGTACCAACATTGTTTTGATACAAATGAAGTCAACTTGACCTTACACCTTGTTCTATTTACCTCCCAGCTTGCCATTGAACGTTTACAGTCCATATAATTAAGACAAAACAATAAGAAAGTGAATAGATTCCAGTAGATACCGTTGTGCAACGATAAAACTTCAGAATCGCCGGATGGCCGATACCATCAACGAGCCGTAGTCCGTAACGCGTGTTGCCAAACTAAATGATTTTGTACTGGATTGATTTATTGTGCTTTAACTCCTGTATTGTTTAGGAGAATGGTGTGATTATGGCTAGAATTTATAGGTATTGTCTGAAGGCTGTATAAGGCCGTCTGATGTCGGTTTATTGCAGGACTAGTTGAGAGGGCTTGGCTCTTACTCTCCACCTAGCTTGTCCGCTCAGACAAAAAAAGTACCTAATATAAAAAATTAAATCGACTTCAAAAGGAAATTCACTCAAAATTATGAAATAACTTAAATTCCGGAAGTCGGTGGTAAAAAAAAAAACTAAAATACAGATCATTTTAGTTTTTTTTTTTACCACCGACTTCCGGAATTTAAGTTATTTCATAATTTTGAGTGAATTTCCTTTTGAAGTCGATTTAATTTTTTAAAATTACCTACATTTTATTACTTACATTTTATTTTGAAAGGACATGTCTGGTGGAGCAATGGGCCAATGTCTAGGCAGTCAAAGAAAATGTTCAGTAATGATTGTTATATTATTATAATCGTCGTATTTTATAGTTTATTAATTAATAAGTTTCAGGAGTCAGGATCTTGCGTAAGCTGGTCAAAATAAGGATTATACGCTAGGGATTTTTCTTAGCTTTTTTTAGTATAATGACATCTGTGAGCGAATACAGGTACTAATTGGTGGTATGTCTTTGTGAGGTAAATGAAACATTTTGTTGGTCTGAGATCATATTCTACAGTTTTTTGGATATTTCTATTTGTGTAACAAAAATGTTAAGCACCTATTGTTTGTCACATAAATGCACATAATATTATATTGGCTTCATCTTTAATTCCGTATTTTGGTTTCTATCTTCAATACCCATAATATTATTTATATGTAGCTACTTGTTGATACTGAATTGGGATTATAATAAATAAAACTATGTATGTATTTATTGCAAAACAAATTACTTTATTGTAGATACATTCTTAAATAAAATGATAAAAAAATTAAACGTCTTCTAGAGACACCAAAACATTGTCCAAAAATGTAGCTGGTGCTAGCACGTTATTTTGACGCCTTGCCCAGCCAAGAACATACTAGCGTCATGACGTGGCAGACCATTGTATGACCTAGTAATCTCTCATTGTCAGCAGCTTTGGTATTTAATAAATTATAACAATCGTGACACTTGCGTATCCATCTAATGGGAGCTGGAACAATAAGACATGTCATTGTATTTTTCAAATTATAACACACCTGCTCAATGTACTGCCTTTCTTGAATGGTTTACGCGACTGCCGTAGGATAGAGGCCTACCTGATTTGATAACCATCGAGCAAGTCTCACTTGCAGGGGTAACGCCAGCCTTGACACGATATGTCTGCGAATCCGCAGCACAGCGATGCACCTCATCATATTATCCAAATCGAGAGGAAAAGCAGAATCCTATAAGTATAGCAATAGTCATCGTGTCTAGATGATGTCACTTCGTGTAGAATAGCAATGGTCGTTTAAAGAAATTATCCATAACAGAAAATAATCGCATAGTAAGCAAGGAACGCATACACGCAACTTGGAATTGACAACCAAAAAATAAATGTCAATGCCATGTCAAAAAAGTAATAAATACTTACCTTCATGTTAGGAAGTGGGTATCCGAAGAAAAACACGTTTGATGTGTACACAAAAATATTTTAGTAATATTGTCGTATTTTATACGCAAATACGTTAATATATTCCTTTCATCTAAAATAAGCGGCTTATAATTATTGCTCACACTATTTAAAGATAATTACGGGATAAAATGGAACGTCAAAAAACATTTTTAGTACTTCCCGTTTAAAATGGCAAAACGGAAGCTACGATTGAGTACTGTTTTTTTGAGAATTATGTTACGCAAGTAATACTGAATTAATTAATCCATAGTAATTTAAATTTGAATTTTTAAATCTTACTGAAAAACCTTAAATCATGAACATTTATCTATACCAGAATTACCAGAGGGCAGAAACTGGACATGTCCTTTTAGTTTTAAATAAAAACTGGAATATTTGTTTGTAATATCTAGTTAATAGTTTTGGTGTAAATATTGCACTAGAATTTGACCAAGATTTTCAGATATTTTCCCTTTGACACTACACCCGTAGCTCGTATCAATAAGCCAGGCCGTCACACTTACACGTATTAGTCCATATCTTGAAAATTACTGAATCGATTTTGATGAAACTTGCACTATTCCCTAAGTTGAAGTAAATGTAAGCCAATAAAAAAATGGCCACGATCCGATTAATAGTTGCGGAGAAATGCATGGACCAACATAGATACATCTATAAAATTTTGTATATTTGTTTGAAAGCCCTAATAGATTGTCATTTGTGAATATATTGCAGTTCCAAAAATATTACATACATACATGTCGAATTGATAACTCTCCTTTTTTTGAAGTCGGTAAAAATATAGGCTCATTATACAAACAAGCTGTTCAAGACTCAATAGCGAATACCTATAAAGGCATCACGGGAATTTCATAGTTTTCATTTTTTTGAAGTGTAAACTTCTTTAGCGGCGTTGCACACTTTTAGTAGTGGGTAAAAAATGTTAAACTCGCGTCAGGACATCGCGTCAGGACACGTGACCGTCAGGAGAGATTTCCCCCCCCCCCCCCCCCCTCTTTCTACGGCGGCGCCAACCGAAGTGAAGTGACACACAGACACAATGGATGGATGGATGGATGGAAGTGGAAGTGGAAGTGGAAGTGGAAGTCGAAGTGGAAGTCGGAAGTGGAAGTCGAAGTGGAAGTGGAAGTCGAAGTGGAAGTGGAAGTCGAAGTGGAAGTCGAAGTGGAAGTCGAAGTGGAAGTCGAAGTGGAAGTCGAAGTGGAAGTCGAAGTCGAAGTCGAAATGGAAGTCGAAGTGGAAGTAGAAGTGGATGTCGAAGTGGAAGTCGAAGTGGAAGTGGAAGTGGATGGATGGATGGACAGCTGATGGCTCGACCGTCTGTGTAGTAGCCACATTGCTGTGTATTCGTAAAATTCGTTTATATAAAGTGTTTAAAATATGGAAATTGAACAAAGTGCATCTATTAATGAAAAAAGTGACGCAGAAATAGTGAAAAAAAATGAGTTATATTAATTAAATTAATAATTGATTTATTTCAACGTTTATATTCAAGTTTTCACTTCTGCCGGCACTCCCGGAGTGCAACCCGTCTTTTTTTTTTAATCTGTGAGATTATACGCATGTCAATCGAGACCGTCTGTGGTCATAGGCTGCAGGCCGAAGTAAAGCCCACTGTCTATGATAACGATTGATTTAGATGAAATAAAATGAGATGAGATGAAATGTGGACGTACAGACGCCAGCACATCAAGCTACCCGAAACTATAAAATTTTCCCAATTAACTTTGAACCTTAAGCTTTAGCGATAAAGTTGAAAATCTAGACAGATCGTAGTAGCTTGATGTGCTGGCGTTTGTACTTTAGGTACACCTCTGCCTAACTCTTCGGGGATTACAGGCGTGATACTATGTCTCTGTGTGTGTAACTCGAGATGACCTGAATAAATACTCTAAAGCCAAAGAACATCCATCAAACCATATCAGTGGTGGCCTAGTGGCAACGGCCCCAACTTACGAGTTCTAGGTCGTGGGTTCGAACCTGGGAAGGTATTTTACTTTGTGTAAATAATTTCATCTCCACTGCTCTCAAAACGGTGAAGGAAAACCTCGTGAAGAAACCGGCATGTCCTAGAACCAAACTATCTATATACTCGTATACCTTATACCTACCTACTCGTATTTATGTATAAAAATATTCATCTTGGCTCTTAAAAAATAATATCCGGAATGGTACAGATGTATAAGTATGACACTAGTTACGTATCCAAGATAATTGCCGACAGGATTCCGTCGGTAATGACGCTGTGAAGTCATCATAATGATCGTTCATGCCGACCCGCATGAAAATCGTGATTGCGAGGGAAAATTTACTTGTCTATCAGATATGGTATCCTAGTACCCATTCGAGTCAAGGTCCTGTGAAGTTTTTGCAAACACAAACGCTATTTTAAAGGAATTTCCTTTGAAAAATAACAACATGAATAAGAGTTAACAATAGAGTAGTTGTCAAGTTAAAAAAAAACATGTTCGGTCGGAGAACCCCTTCACTGCTTTATGGTCATTAACCAGAAAGAAAACAGGCGAGAGCGTTTCTATGGAGAAACGACCACCCGCATTTCCTCTTAACGCGGCTTTTGGTGGCACACACACTCGTATATAATAGAAAGAGACAGAGAGAGGGACAGTCGCATGGAGGGCATAATGTTTTTCCTTGCGCGACAATTTCTACCAGTCAACTCCTACCATAAGCCGCGTTAAGAGGAAATGCGGGTGGTCGTTTCTCCATCGAAACGCTCTCGCCTGTTTTCTTTCTGGTTAATGACCATAAAGCAATGATTTTTGACAGAATAGTAAATATTAACTACTTGTATGCCCCTACGTTTTCCTTTTTGATGATACATTATTTTTATAAGCACCAGAACCCTCAAAATATGCTGATTTAAACCGCTGTCAACAGAGGCTTAGTGTACAAAGACAACTATTAATGAAAAAAGAAAAACATAGGGGCACATCATATCGACGGTTCCCCGGCTATTTGATATAAGCGACATTTTTTGCGAAATTGAGTTATATACATAATTGGAATGAGAAAAATGTCGCATAGATCAAATAGCCGGGGAACCGTCGATATAATATACTTCTTATTCAGTTTATGAAATATCTTTTAAATTGGTCCATTATTGGGGGAGGAAATAGGCGAGAGCTAAACCTCGAATTACGACTTTTTACTTAGGATTTTTCAAAAGTCTCTCCGACCGCATTTCCTATTAAGGAACTTCGTTCCAAAAGGTATCTTGAAAAGCAAGAGCACGTTCGTTTTGAGAGCATAAATTGAAATACCTTTGCATTATATTCATCTGAATGTTAATGAAAACATACAATAGGTGCAAAATGAATAGGTTACATAACCAAAGAACAAAAATTATACTTTTCATCAACTGTCGGTCACTTTCAAGCTTCATGTTAAATTATAAACACATGTGTGAAGAATATTCGTTTCATGCATGCCTGCATTTGGAACAGAAACATTACCGTTTAGTGCGATGTTATTAATAAACGTGGAAAAAAAAACACCTTTGTGATATCACATCATAAAAACATTACAGGAAGTTTTTCATGCATAATATTCTCGTTACAGCCTCGTCTTCCTCACGTACAAAATAATTGTTTACAACGATCCAGTTAAGATGAAAAAAAAAGAGCGGCTAAGTGTGAGTTAGACCTTCGTACTTCGTTGGATTCCGTACCATTAAATAGAGCAGGAAAAACGTTTTATTTTATTTTCAAATTAACTTTGTAGGTTGTTAGGTGGTTAGTAGAGACCACTGGTTACTTACAGTGGTGTCTCTCATTGCAGTTGATAATAAACATATTCTGTAAGTGTCAATTGACTACCGATAAGTTTAGCGTTTCCCATTTGGTGGGTCGCGACCCGGGACAGGGCCACGAAAATAAAATACAGGTTCGCAGCACTAAAAGATAGATTCGAGATAAAACCACTATTAGATTTTTGTATATCTTGTCGTCATGAATTCACAAAATCAAGTAATAACTTTTTTAATCCCTTTTGTCACAACCTATAAATATAAAGCTGGGTTTTCAACACTAATAGAATCCGACTTGAAGTTGAACCAGACCTTAGGATAAAAACGTTCATCATTTGAGGCGAACTTGGATTCTTTGGCATAAATAGCAGCTCCATGCTTCGCAATAAATAGCCGATACCGAAATACAGTTGGAAAAGTTTTTAATTGTAACACATATGTCGTAATATATACGTACTTCTAATAACAATAAATGTGTATTATTTTACTTAATGTAACCAGCTTGGGTTAAAACTATTGAGTGGGTCACGAAGGGGCAGTATGAAAATTACCGGAACAAGGCAGAACAATGTTTGGGAAACACTGTACCTATTAGTTTATGGATAAAAAGATACAAAAAAAATTGGATTGGATTGGATTAAAATTGTTACTAACCCTATGGACTCCGGTCTGAAATAAAAATATTCTATTCTATTCTATTCTATACAACGCTACCATTGCAGTTGATACTAAACATATTTTGTAAGTTTCAATTGACTACCTATTAGTTAATATGATACAACACTACGGGCTGATTTTTCAATCGAAAGATAATTTTTATTCGTAAAAAAAATTTACCTTTGACAGATTTTGTATGGAAGAACTGTCAAAAATTCAAAATTATTCCTCAGATAAAATTATTTGGCGTTGGAAAAATCAGCCCTAAGTATATCAGACAGAGGGCGTAGATAAGGTTAGCAATAGAGTCCTGTGAGCACTTTTCGGGTACGGAACCCTAAAAAACAAGATCGTAATGTTATCTTCATTTTAATGTGCTGCGTATATCATTCTGTTGGTCAGTAGTGTGATATATTTAATTATAATTGATGTACATAATTAATTCTTCTATGAACTCATTTTCTTGAATATGTAGCAGTTAGTCATGTGTTGTGGTCGCAGAAAACTTTTAATTGAACAAAATTGGTTATTCGCTGTATAATTGTAGTTGGGGATTACGTTACTGCAATGGCTTGCACGTGTATAATTGTATAAATATTTAATTTGATATTATATGTATCTTTATGAGTTTCAGATTATCAAGACGTGAACGAATGTGTTGGTACTTTTTGGATGAGATATGGGGTTTTTGTTTCAATCCATAAAGTATTATTTGTTACCATGAACTTTTGAATATGATACAAATTAATAGATAGTAAAATAATCTATGCTATACTTACAAAGAAATAAAAATTGTTGTGTCTGTTTATAATATCAAAATAACAGCATTTAACTAAATGCATATTATGATAGTTTATACGCTACTTATAACAAAAAAAACGTTTTATTTTTGTCTGTCTGTTTGTTCCGGCTTATCTCGGAAACGGCTAGACCGATTTTGATGGGACTATCACTTTCACTGGCAGATAGCTGATGTAATGAAGTAACTTATACGCTGTTTGTCCCGTTTGCATATTGCCGTGGGATAATTTCCGCAATCTACGCGGGCGAAGCCGCGGGCAGAAGGATGTTTAAATATAAATCACAACATGGTCTCCAGTCGCAGCCCCTACTTAGGTACGTGAACTTTCAGGCCTGAATTACGAAGCCTACAAAGGGCAGTCTTTTGATACTAAAAATACAAATCTGACATCACATGTCGCCGCGGAAGAAGTAGTTCAGCGATAAAAACTGAGGAAGGAAAAATCTCAATAGTTACGTTGTTGATCTGATCAATTAATTGCGTAAGTGCATGCATAATCACCATTGACAGCCATCAAGTTGTGTCGCAAATGCAACGATCTAATTGTTTGCTCAATGAGGTACATCCGGTGGAACTGAACCGGTCTTGGAGTCGATTACATTGTTTAGACGAATGGAAAATCTCTTCTACTTCCACTTTAAGTCTGCCGTCCACTGCTTCGTAGGAGGTGCAAAGATTTCCCACGTTAACTGCGCGGTTCATGTGCTTGAAAGCCACGCAGTCGTGCGTAGCGTAGCCCTGGGTTCGCAGTGGATGAGCCCATCATAATCAGCCTATAATGTTCCCACTGCTGGGACACAGGCCTCCTCTCTGTGAGAGGGAGTGGGCCGTAATCCACCACGCGGGCTCAGTGCGGGTTGGCAGATGTCACATGTCTTCGAGTTTTTGGTTCTAGGACATGACGGTTTCCTCACGATAAATGTTTTCCTTCACCGTTTTGAGAGCAGTGGTGATGAAATAATTTACGCAAAGTAAAGCGCCTGTCAGGGTTCGAACCTACGACCTACAACTCGTAAGTCGCGGCCGTTACCACTTGGCCACCACTGCTCTCCGGATGAGCCCATATATATTATCTATTTCATACAAAGTAAAACTGTCTACACATGTGTAGTTTAGCTGTGGACTGTGGAGCAGCGTCTTTTTGCTGGGGCAGCAGTTGTTCCGTGCTCGTATACTAGAAGCATGATTTTGATGGTCTTACTCTGTGCTGGTACGGCTAGTGCCACGAAACTCACCACCGCGCTTGGCATTCACTGCACTGGTGGTGAATGCGCAATATGGCAAAAATCCGTTCCGTTCGTAAGTAGGTTCGTAAGTCTTAAGTAGGTTTATCTAAGGGACAGCAGCTATGGCTTTTACCCTCGGTTTAGTAGATAAATCTTTTGGATCTAAACATCATGTAATTCATTGATTAACCCTACTTCACCAGTTCTTGACTTGAGCTTTTGATTCCGTACTCCCGAACGAACATAAAGGCCCACCGAAGCTCCCATCCATGCACCCTCTCTTAAATTAACCTCATGATAATTTTCTGTCACATACTTATCTGAGCCAGTTACATCGTTAAGTGGCGAAACCAGCCGTAATTGCCGCTTCGGCAGTAGTGAGTAAACACGATACGAGCCGTAGTCGACGTAACCTTGGCAGTGGACTAGAAACAAGGTGCTGTTGCGGGTCAAGTTGCATCAGCCAGAATTTATTCATAACGCTAGCGAAATTACGCCTTAAGTACCTACTTGTACCTAGTTGTAGGAATGTTTGTTTATTTGGAGGACTTAATCGGTTGCAAAATAAATCCTGATCCTGAATGAGATAATGAGAATAAATATTTTCTTTGCTCCTGTTTCATGATTATTATTCTATATGAAATATGTATATAGATTAGTATAATATACTTTATGTATGCATTTATTGTATTATGTAAATGGTACACCACAAACTACCTACATTATTGTCTCTCCTTCCCCTTTTTAATCCATCCAAAGGTTGTCTTTAAAAGATCACTCTTAGCGATAATACCACCCATTGTGTCACCTTATGTAAAAATATCTGTAAGTGTAATTTATATGGTGTACACAATAAAGAGTATTCTAATCTAATGAGGGATACTTAGTTCCAGGTCCCCAAAATATAGAATTATTCCACTTTGCCCCACCGGCCGTCCCACTGGTGGGGCAAAGTGGAATGCCTAAAATTTTGCAGTGGTATCTACCCTACTAAATCGAAGTATTGGCAGTAAAAATCGAAGTAGCGAAGTATGGACATCTGTATTGCAGATGTCCATAGGCGGCTTTGTCCATTTAAAATCAGTGTCGGCTTGTTTAACATCCAAGTTTTTCTAACTGAACAGACAACTGCGCTGCTGGGGAGTTTTTTGCACCACTTCTTCTTCCCAGCGAAAGTACTAGGAAGTGGTGAAGTTTTAGGAGACTGTCGTGTTCGAAAAGTGTCGGCCTAAATTCTTCGTCTGATTTGAATGACTTTTTGATTTTGAATGATTTAAAGATTTCAGCCTACCCATTGACTTATTACCGCTGTCCACAGCAAAAATTTTGAGTCCTCGGTCCTTCGCCCATTTAGTCGCCTTTTGTTTATGTGTTCCCTTCGTAATTTTACAGTTATTCTCGTATGTATGTAGACAGTATAACTCGTTGTATATATTTTAGCTTGATACTCGTCTTGTTGGGAAAGTAAGTCGGCCGACTTGGCATCAGAGCGTGCACCTGCAACGGCAAGTTCAAGGTCGTTGCATCGTAATCTTTACGCATTCATTAGTAACTAGTACAAACATATTATTATATGCCATACATATTTTCAGAGTCCGTGTATCACTGGTCAGTTTCCCTCAGTCGTCAGTTTATTTATTTCGTCAGTTTCGTTGATTAGTCAGTTTCACTCGATTAGACAGTTTCGTTAACTCGACATTTTCCAGTGTTTGCCAGTTTTCGTCGATTCGTCAGTTTTATTCAATTCGTCAGCCAAAGTACAGTCAGTAGACTAGCAGTGTGGGTTGCATTCTTGGGCCCTAATTCACTATGACCACTTAACGATTTCTTACTTCAAAATTACGTCAATTCCTTAGCTAATCACGCCAATTCCGCGTTAATTTCGCCCAGTTTCATTAATTGTATCATAGAGAATCGGCCCCCTGTCAGTAACTATTTAGTAATCTGTGCCCCTGTATGCATTAATTAGGTAACTCTTCGCATACGACGGAGGATGACGGTACGGAGGGCAACCATGGCCTTACCTTGCTTTTGACACCTTTAGTTGGTTAGGCCGTGATGCCGTGGTTAGGTTAGGTAAAATGTCAGTATTAAGTTCACAGTTATTTTACCTCTGACCTTTATTCTCTGCAGCATAAGGTATATGTCAGAGTTAAAATAACTGTGGATAGACTTGTAATTACGGTATGACAGCCTGTATTTTGACTTTTTTTTTTGCATTCCCGACTTTTTCCTAAGTCTATAGAGTTTAATCTTATCACAACCTCTTGGAATAAACTTGGCGGGTTATTATTTATGTAATGTGAAACCAATCCCATGTACAGTGCTTCAAGGATCGTTTAATCAGGAGGTCAATTCCCATATCCAATTAAAACGTTCAAAATCTAGTCGCAATCTCAGCTCTCTCGTCAGCGACAAACAATGTCAAAAACTTGTCAAAAATGTAGGGAAATTAGAGGTATTTTTGACAGATCGAGACTGAGATCAGACTGTGAACATTCTTAAAATTACGAGAATGGCCCCTCTGATCAAGGAATGTGCTTGAATGACATTGTCCATTTTTGGTAAACATTTTCTGAAATAGTATTGTGAGATTGATAAAAAAAGATAGCGGCATTAGTTCCAATTTATGCTACGCGCAAGAAGATCCTTCTGACGCGTGGCAAACACACTACACTCAATCAATCGACACTGATCTTCAGTATTATTTCTATATTCGTATCGTAAACATTGTTCTTAATCTGAAGTGATTTGCATTAATTTTTCCTCTAGAAGTCTGGATGGTTGTGCCTAAAGCAAAATAGCAGTGTGTTGTGAAAAGTTCAATGTGGGAAGTTGTGGATACGGCATGCGACTAATAAGTTAAGCTACATTGTAATTAATTAAGTGATTAAGTACGTGATTAGGCACGCCATTGAACTGTTAGGTACCAGATAATGATGATGACTTGTGAATCCTATCCGAATAATAAAGGAAATCGATGAGGCACGCTCCCTTTTTGCCTCTAACCACAAGATGCTGATAGGATGGTCTTCAACCGCAAAGCTGGCGTTAATCTTGTATCCCACGAAGTACCTACGCTCCTTTGTTTATCTGGAATATAAAGCCTAGTCTGCACTGCTGCATTTTATGTTCTGCAAATACCAGTAAAAAAAACGTTTCATTTGCTCATATACTTAGAGCATTTCAGAACCATTATTCGATTAATTTTAGTGAGAGTATTCATGATTATTAGGTATCATTATGATTAGGTACCTTATACTTATTATTATCTGTTACTAGTGGACCCCACAGACAATTTACTGCCCAAAATATTTTTTTCGGGCAACTTTAATAATTTTCCTTTCTCTAAAAATATTATTCGTACTATTGCAAACATCTTAAAATAAATTAGAAATCGGTTCATTCGACCTCACGTGATGCGTTCACCAACGATACTAGCTTCTGTCTGCTGCTTCACCCGTCTGGATGTCGGAAATTATCCCACGGGAACGTGCTACTCGGACAAAAAGTAACCTATGTTTTTCCCTAGGATGCTATCTAACTACTTACCAAATTTTATTAAAATCCGTTCAGTGGTTTAGGCGTTTACCTCCGAATATTTAGGATGCCTTCTCTTGTATTTGTTGACTCACTTTCCTAGCCGACAGTCCTGAAAAGACTTCGAACCATACTTACACACGGGTGGCGCCACTAGAACAGCTACATAGTATCTTGATAGGATGCGTGTGTTGACTCGTAAGTAATAAAAACTTTAAAAGTAAAAAGACAGTATTCGCTCTTTGTTTCAACATCGAGAGAAAAACAGCAAGCTAAATCAAAGCATGAACATTTCATAATCCCGATAACAAAACAGGTGCAGGTTAGCCTTAACTACACTTAAAGCTCGATAAACGTACACAGTTTACACTGGCTAGCCAATTTATTTCTAGACATTAATATCGGGACTCAATCGAGTTGCAGCCACAAGAATGCAGCCCCACCACAACTGCTGGAAAGGGAATCTTCAAGAAACCAGTTTTATATTATTGCGCCCTTCAATACGTTGTAATAAAGTATTGGCACCGGTTATTTTAAGTCTCCTATGCAATCTACTCAAGCATTTGAAAGGAAAAGTTTATTAGCATTTGCATTTTATAGATATTATGCTTATGTGTAATGCGTTTAATTAGGTCAGTGTGTGAGTCGCACTGTTGATTAGATCCCTGATTGTATGAAAATCTATATTCGATGGATACTTTTAGATTCTGAAGCTACGCCAAGGGATATAATCGTATTACCCAATAACTGGGTTGTAAAGTTAGATAGGCAGTCGCTTCATGTAAAATACTGGTAGCATCCGGTTAGACTGGAAGCCGACCCCAACATTATGTAGTTGGGAAAAGGCTAGCCAGATGATGATGACTTTTAGATTGTGCCTGGTTAGGTACGTACAAGCAAAGCTAGAGACTAGATACTAATTTGACAAAAAGCTATTTCAATTATTTTACCCTATGATTATTTTATCCTAATTTTTGCAATGTGACATGAACTGTAACATCGATGAGGCGAATTTGTTTCAACTTTTGTAACATTACACGTTATGTTTCACCAATGTATACATAATCCACATAACTAGATAAACCACATAGATTACACGTACTTACTTATAACAATAAAAAACTTTTTTACAAAAAAAAAACAACCGACTTCAAAAAAAAACACTACAAAGTGAAAAATAACTTTAATTTCGGAAGTCGGTGTCGTTGGTTCCGTATTTTCGTTTTTTGACACCGACTTCCGAAATTAAAGTTATTTTTCACTTTGTAGTCTTTTTTTTTGAAGTCGGTTGTTTTTTTTTGTAAAAAAAGTTTTTATTTTTCACTTTTTAGTTGTACCTATCCCACATAAATTCAATTAACACTAGTGCATTGAAGACACGACTCGAAGAATCATCAAAATTCCGGAGATGCAATACATTTATGCATATAACTTCGTACATAAGAATAATTACCCAATGTTTTATATACTAAAACCTTCCTGAAAGTATGTAGATCACACTAATGAAAGAATTATCAAAATCGGTTCAGTAGTTTTTGAGATAATCGCGGACATACAAACATACATACATACATACATGCATACATACATACATACATACATACATACATACATACATACGGGTCGAATACAGAACCTCCTTTTTTAAAGTCGGTTAATAATTAAGTATACATATTAGGTATGTAGTTATGTAGACACATTTTTTTTGTCGCCACCGCTGATTATTCAGCTCGTTTGCTTTGCATAACTCGCGTCATACAGCCGCGTAATGACAGTACCCAAGTCCATGGAAAAAGAAACTCGCCCTCGCCGTATCATCGTTTTGCCTTATTTTCAACTCAGGAGTTGTAATTATTAGTGCCAACGAACTACAGTCCAACGATCAATTTGTTCTTATGAAGGCTA
The DNA here is from genome assembly GCA_947508005.1 of Amphipoea lucens. NCBI lineage: Eukaryota > Metazoa > Arthropoda > Insecta > Lepidoptera > Noctuidae > Amphipoea > Amphipoea lucens. The sequence continues at coordinate 12,900,708 of OX382358.1, forward strand.
CTTGGTTATTCACTTATGACCTTTAGAAAAATGCCTGAGGAATCGTTGGGAATTCTTTGCGAATGAGTACTAGCGAGCGTGCTACTTTAACGCTTTTTTTGTTAAGTCTCCTCATAAAAAATGCTCGGTAAATAAATATTACAGAGATTAGCTACTATTAAGTTCTTTAATTATATGGTAGCTTTCATAAATGTTGCTTGAGAATTAAAGTTATAGGTGGTATCACTTCTTCTATGACTGATGTTTTAAAATAGGTACCGTAACTTAGAATTAGAATAAATATTCTAATAATACGGTATTTTTTGGTAATCATCTGTTACCAATCGGTAACAGATACCAGTAGCAATTACAAAAATTATTTAGAATTGTTTATACCTGCCTAAGCTAATTTAAATAAAATAAAATAACTATAACCAGAAGCAAACCGGCCCTCGGATAGCCAATAAATGAGGCAAACTAGACGATTTCTACTGTTGTCTATGTCAGATTAACATAATCAGCCTATAATTTTCCCACTGCTGGGACACAGGCCTCCTCTCGGTGAGAGGAAATGGGCCGTAATCTACCACGTCGGATTACTGAAGCCAAAATTAAAACGGGGTTCACGTAAATGCTCATTAGGAAACCAGCATCCGACAGCATCTGCCTGTGGACCTTTATGGCGCAGCCGTGAGGCAATACTTTGTGTTTCACGAACAGTTCCGAAATAAACGTTATTTTTCTTTACTTTGTAAATAAGTCAGCGGGATCGAAGTCACGACTTTTGTCAAGTCCAATCTATTGCTGTTTATAAATGGCGTGTAATCTCTATCTCTAAAAGCCATGTCCAATAAAATTGTATAGGTAACTAAATAAGGGTAGATCATTATAGCAACATTGAGAAGGTAAATATATGTTACCTGCCTGTGGTTATCGCCCACGATCGTAGTAGTAATGTAGTAACGTTCCACATAGTAGTAACATCGTAGATACCCAGGTACTGTATATATGCACTGGAGTTTACCATGTTGTGAGTGATTACAAATAAATAAAATTAAAGACTGAAGTGTTTGTTTTTAATGTAAAAATAACGTCTTTTTAATAATAAATTAATGAAAGTAAATACGGTACTTATAACAAAAAACCATTCCTACATTTTTTTTTCTGTCTTTTCTCTGTTTGTCCCGGCTAATCTCTGAAACAACTGGACCGATTTTGACGGGAATTTCACAGGTGTTATAAAGGAGTAACTAAGGCTTACTTATATTTTAGAAAAAAAAAAAAAAACAGGATTCCGCGCCCATGAAACCCATGAAATCCAATTTGTTTTTAATAATGCACGCGAATGAAGTCGCGGGCACAGTTTATTATTAAATAAAATCAAGAGTGCCAATAGATCCATCTTTACGTTATTCAGTTTTGTGTAATTACAATATACACTTGTACACTATCACACTAATATTATAAAGGCGAAAGTTTGTGAGTGTGTGTGTGTGTGTGTGTTTATATGTTTGTTACCTCTTCACGCCTAAACCACTGAACCGATTTAGATGAAATTTGGTATAAAGATAGTTTGGAGTCCCGGAAAAGGACATAGGATAGTTTTTATCCCGATATTCCTACGGGACCGACATTTACGCGGGTGAAACCGCGGGGCGCAGCTAGTTGTAATATAATTCTCGTATCCGTTGTCAGTAGGTACCTACAGCAGTACCAACGATGAATTTATTGATGTTTTGTCTGTACGCATTTTCATGTGTTGCATGACTGCAGCAAATTTTAAAACAACGATGCACCATCAAGTGTATGGCCTTATATCTGATCTCACAATATCACGCCATTGACTGGTTGTTATGCAATGTCAAACATAGTAGCCAGTAGTTATATATATTTCATTGTACAATTAATTTACTTACGCTTTTCTATAACCATCTTAAAGCAACTATGCATTTTACAACCCATATCCACCACCCACTAAGGAACACAATTATTTTCCTCGTCATCTTCAATTTAGACTGTTATTTCAGTCAGTTCTTCTAAAACAATGAACGTCTTATCTAATAAGTACCGACTGCATTTTAGTGGCATTCTCTATACCTATTCAGTACCTGTAGCGTAGATCAAAATTCTTGTGACTATTTACATGGACCTTGAAACGTCCTATACGCTATAGCAAAAAGATGGATGGGATTATGTGCATTGGAAACAAAAATATCGTTAACTCAGGCAGAGCTCTCGTTGTGTTTTTATACCTATTTAAAGGCTCGCTTTGCAATTTCAAATGACATAAAAGATGAATGCGTGCAATTGAACTGCATAACTGTGTAGGTGCCAATTAAAAACTAGCACGTACCTGAAGTATTTTACGATTATGCCGAGTCTAAGTTATGATTCATAAATATCGATAGCATAATTTCATATTTTTTTAATTAGCACATTTTTATCGCATTAGTCAGCCTCTTCGGTAATAGTTGACACACGCGCAGCTGTATATCGTGGGAATATGTCTATGATCGTGGGATTACCGAGGCATTACCGTGTAAGGTTTGGGTGAATTGTAATCAATCGTTGGATAGTTATGCAAACATGTGAGAAATTAAATACCCCGAAGTTTGACTCTTGGAGTTAAATGTTTTATTCAGCAAGATGATCTATTTAATAAGATTTAAATAATTAAGTAGGTACCTACTATGAACAGAATTGAAATCCTAAATTTTGATACATCATCAATACTGAAATTCTCTCTTAGAGTACCTAATTACAAATAATGTTCTACTCTGCCAACGTAGGTAATACCCATGCTACAAAAACAATTCCTGCAAGCACAATATCACGTATTTTATGAACTTGCTATCGATTCCGTAGGTTACTGTATATTATTATTACTGTATATTCTTCCTTCACATAAGATTGAAAACAAAACACTGCAAAATATTAGATATATATGGGTATGGTACCGTGGTGTGGTTTTGCGTAAAGGCAGTAAATTCGGTAAGTATCGTGGTTTACGTAAAAAGCATTTGTGTTCAAAAGCCGACATTAGAAGGAATGGGATAATGTTCTCTCGAAACCAAATAACTGGTTAATCGACACTTTAATTTACCTTTTTGATAATATCTTAGAATATTGTAACGTCAACAGTATATTTAAGGTAGTAAATTGTGCACCAATAAATAAATAAGAACGTAAGAATTATTAAACAATATTAAGTGGCTAACGAATTAAATGTATGTATTGTTTAATTAAGCGAAATTCCTTTTTTAATACGTGTCAAATCTTTCTACTACGTTAAATGATTCATTGCGTTTGATGACACATGGAATTAAAAATTAAGGAAATGAGAGTGTGACCAAACAGCGCACCACCTTTAATGAATTTACAATAAGAATATTTATAATTGTTCATACAATAACATTGTTTTTGTTCCAGGTAGCAACAGCAAAAATGTTCTGCAAGTTATAGCCAGCACCAGCATCAAACAAAATGGACATTACATTACGAAGATTTTGTAAATTATATACAATCGTCCTTCTTGTTTTCATTGTTGAGGCAACGGGCAATAGTAGCAATGGTAGGTATTTTAAAGGTTAATCTACAGTAGCTATTACCGATATGTCTTACACGACATTTGAAAAAAAACTAACATTATTTATTATTATAGGCAGCATGCGAAATAAAGAAAATTAATCTTTTTGTTACTTAATAATAAAAAATAAAATTGCAGATACGTCACACGAACGCCGACAGTCTCGAGTCACCGGTAGAATAGTTAAACTTTACTCGGGCACAAGACCTGAACCCATCTTGTGTGCCGGCGAAGGTTTCCAAGCGGATCCTCATGACTGCGCAGTATTCTACCGCTGCATGAAGTCAGGAAGTGGCAAATATACAGTGTTCAGGGTAAGGTGATGGTTTTTGAAACTGAGGCTCTGTCTTAATAGTCGCAACCAAGTAGTTATGTTTAAGTATACCAACAAAATTTTATTACAGTTTCAATGTGGACCTGGCACTATTTATGATCCAGAAACCGAAGTCTGTAATCACCCTCGAAGTACAAAGCGCTCAGAATGTGGAGGTCTATCGCCGGCACCAGCCGCAGCAGTTGATCGACTAAATAATAATGAAATTGAGGGAACACAGAATGAGATACCATCTCCAATAATAAATAAACCTATTCGTATAGAAAGTACAACCGGCACTAAAGCTACGTTCACAACTGTTTATCCTTGGACAGCGTCTAGCTCAACAATTCTAGCTCACTCTTCAACAAAGCGTCAAACACCAGAAGTTTCCACGGTATTCACTAGTTCATTCCCATGGGGATCAACGACGGGTCACACTAACGTGGAATATACAGTCAATCCGTTGATTTTACCACAAAATTCAGTAATTCAGAATCAACAATTTACGATGGTATCCAAAACCACTTCTCCAGCAACTACGTCCGCCATACCTCAATCAAATTCACGAGATAATTTTTGTACTTCTGACGGATTCATGGGTGACAGCGAGAATTGTCGAAAGTTTTATAGGTGCGTGGGTAATCAAAGGGGAACTTACACTAGGTTCGAGTTTTCATGTAGCGAATCAACGGTATGGGATGATGACACACAAAGCTGTAATCATGCTTGGGCAGTAAAAAGAAGTAGATGCGGTAGAAGTAACCAGGACAGCCAATTTACGAACGCGAACGCAGAAACGAACGCAGAAATTCCTCAAAAAGACAGCTCTACAGATAAAACTATCCAACAACAGCTGCAAGTAAGTTTTGGCTCAAAAGTGACTCAGACTCAAACACAAATAAGTAACGGATCAGTAATACAAAATCAAACACAAATAAACTATGGTGATCGGTTAAATCAAAATAAAGGCACAAAAGCTAAACAAAACCAGACTCAAATAAGTCATGGATCGGCGGTAAGCCAGACACAGACTCAAATTGATTACAGTGATAAAGGCGTACAGACACAATTACAGATCGATCATTCCCAGCAGGCAAGTCAAACGCAGGTACAGGTTCATGAGTCGACAACAGTGAAACCCTCAACGTCTACAGCTTCTTCTACGAGTCATGTCGGTACACAGGAAGGTAACAGATGTGAAAGGTCAGGTTTTATGGGTGATACAAGTGACTGCAAGAAGTTCTATCGATGTATTGATAACGGGAGAGGCGGGTACACTAAATTTGAATTTTCATGTGGTGAAGGAACCGTTTGGGATCAAAGCATTGAAGCCTGTAACCATGCTTGGGCTGTCAAAGATTGTGGAGGAAAAGGTTCTGCAGAAACAACAAGTACTACGCAAGCAGCTATAAGTACTTCTCACTCTACACAAAATTATTACACTACAGTATCAACTGATAATCATCATACGACCTCGGAACTTATTGATACGGAAGATACCGAAGATAGTGGTTACGGTCATCAAAATCAAAACCCCACATCTTCTTCAACAACTTCTAGCTCAACAACTTGGAGTTCAACCACTTGGAGTTCAACAACTTTGGGTTCAACTACAGCAAAATCGCCCTCCAATGGGGATTGCCAATCAAGTGGGTTTATTGGTGATGCAAATGACTGCAAAATATTTTATAGGTGTGTCGAAAACGGTAGAGGTAGCTTTACAAAATACGAGTTTAAGTGCGGTGAAGGTACTGTTTGGGATCCCGATCTAGAAGCATGTAATCACGCCTGGGCCGTAAAAAGATGTGGTGGTACTGCATCTTCAGATATTAATAAAGTAGAGACAACGACAGGACAACAAAATACTCTTTCCACTGCCCATACACAAAGTCCTATAGTTACTTCGTCACCTACTGAATCGGCTGCAACACAAAATGATGACTATGATACCGGTTATGGATCTGCAAACAATGATTTCACTACGACGACTACGACTAAACAACCACCGAGCCAAGAACCTAGTATGGGTACTCTTTGCACATCTAGTGGCTTTATGGGAGATGAAAATGACTGTAAAAGGTTTTACAGATGCGTGGATAACGGCAATGGAGGATATACTCGTTATGAATTTACTTGCGGTGAAGGAACAGTATGGGATTCCAAGATCGAAGCTTGTAACCATGCATGGGCTGTGGGAAAATGTGGTGGATCATCAGTTGACCATCAGGAATCTACGACTCAAGTTAAGCCCACAACTACTCATGAAGTCGTCGACAGTAGTACAACAGAGGTTTCTCAAAGTACGGGTTCATCTACACTTCAGCCAAGCACCACATCCAGTACTTCAATTATAACAGAATCTGTATCTATGACTAGTAACGACTGCACGAAGACTGGTTTTATGGGTGATCAAAAGGACTGTAAAAAATTCTATAGATGCGTAGATAATGGAAAAGGATCCTTCACAAAATACGAATTTTCTTGTGGTGAAGGCACCGTATGGGATAAAAAAATCGAAGCTTGTAATCATGCATGGGCAGTAGAGAACTGTGGTGGTACTGCCGATTCTTCTACCAGTCAGCATGAAACTACTACGCAATATCATCCTATCATAAGTGATGAAATTGATAATGGCTATCCTTCCAACATCGATACTGGTTCCGAGATAACTACACAAAGCACAACAACTCATTCTGTAACTGAAGGTTCGAAACAACCAAGTGAAGGCAATAATTGTGTAAACAGTGGTTTTATTGGAGACAAAAATGATTGCAAAAAATTCTATCGATGCGTTGATGATGGAAGTGGTAAATATATTCGTTATGAATTTAGCTGTGGTGAAGGTACAGTATGGGACCAAAGCATTGAAGCATGTAATCATGCTTGGGCGGTCAAAGATTGTGGTAAAACTGGAAACAACACAGCGCACCCATCCAGCGAAAGTTCGACACAAGGTACGTTAACTACGGAAACCGAGGAACAAGGATATCCTCAAAGTACTGAAAAAACAAGCACTTCGATAGTCAGCAGCTATCCAGATAGTGAAACAGGTGAAGCGTGTTCGAAAGAAGGTTTCATGGGCGATAAAGGGAATTGTAAAAAGTTTTACAGATGTGTTGACAATGGTCGTGGTGGATTCACTAAGTATGAATTCACTTGTGGTGAAGGTACTTATTGGAGTCAGGAAATACTGTCATGTGATCATGCCGTATCTGACAAAACTTGTGGTGAAAAGGTAAGTGGTTCTAGTACACAAATCTCTCAACCGGAACATGATGACATATATACGGAAGCAACAAGTATGTCTAGCTCGTCAACGGAAGGAAACATCAATGAACATCAAACCCAACAACCACCGGCTTCCTCTGGAACATGCACATCAGAAGGATTTTATGGCGATCAGAATGATTGTAAAAGGTTTTATAGATGTGTAGATAATGGAATGGGAGGTTACACTAAATATGATTTCACTTGTGGTGATGGAACTGTTTGGGATCAAGAAATACAAGCATGTAATCATGAATCGAGTAGCAAAAAATGTTCATCTAGTTCCCCACCAATTGCTCAAACGACAGAAAACCAGCCAGAGCCTGGAAATGATATTTCTATGACCACAGCTACACAGATACAACATTCAACAGAGAAAACGGATACTTCATCTACCTCTAGTAGTTATCAATGTGCATCTGAAGGATTTTTTGCAGATCCCAATGATTGCAAGAAATTCATTAGATGCGTGAGTAACGATAAGGGAGGACATATAAGATACGAATTTACTTGTGGTGAAGGAACAATTTGGGTTCAAGATATACAAGCATGTGATCACGATAATGGCGATGCCATTTGCAGTTCTCAAACAACGAATAAACCTTTAACAACAGAAGGACATCAGCAAACAACCGAAAAGAACGAAGTCGGTACTTCTACATCAAAACCACAGACAATTGATAAACAAGAAGATGAGTATGATAACGGTAATTCTGACAAGCCTTCCCAATCAGGAAGTGGCGTCTGCTCATCAGAAGGATTTTACGGAAATGAGAACGATTGTAGACAATTCTATAGATGTGTGGATAATGGTCAAGGAGGATATACGAAATATGATTTTACATGTGGTGATGGCACAGCATGGGACGCCGAAATACAAAATTGTAATCATATAGATCAAGTCAAAACTTGTAATGGAGCTAGTGAAACACAACCTGTAATGCACGACGAAGATAATAGTCCATCCACAGAATCTTCTAGTACATCATCTTCTAGTACGACGTCTTCTAGTATAACGTCTTCTGGTACAACATCATCAAGTTCAACGTCATCCAGTACACCAGCTTCTGAATCTAATCAAGACACGACTTCAGGCAATAAAGATACATGTGACAGTGAAGGTTACTTTGGAAATTCGCAAGACTGCAAGAAGTTTTATAGATGCGTAGACAATGGTAAAGGAGGCTACACGAAGTATGACTATACTTGTGGAGAAGGTACAATATGGGATCAGGATGTTACTACTTGTAATCATCCACAAGATGTTGTTAATCCTTCTTGTACTCAAAATCAAAGTTCATCATCAAGTGGAGAGTCTTCATCAACCAGTGAGTCCTCGATATCCAGTGATTCCTCATCATCAGCGTCATCGTCATCTCAAACTACAACAGAAAGTTCACAAGATTCATCAAATTGCTCTCAAGAAGATGGCTCAAAAAAACCCGCAAATAAAAACATTACTTGTGATAAAGCAGGTTATTTTGCAAATCCTAACGACTGTAAGAAATTTTATAGATGCGTAGACTGGGATGGCGATGGTAAACGATTCTCTGTATATCACTTTGATTGTGGTGAAGGTACGATATGGGATCCAGCTGTTGAGACTTGTAATCATGAAGAGTCAGTATATCCACCACGAGATTGTAATGGTTCCCAATCGCAAAGTGAAAACCAACCAGCAACTGAAGGGACAACTACAACACAGCAAGAAACAACAAGTTCCCAAGACAGTACTTCAACCCAAACTACATCCACGACGCAATTGAGTACTGAACAAACAACACAGTTAACCACTTCTGAACCAACGACTAGTCAACAGTCGACCAGTACCGAGAAAACAACGACACAGCAATCCACAACTTCTGAACAAACAACTACACAAAAATCAACTACGTCAGAACAGACGACACAACAGTCTACCACCTCAGAAACAACCACTCAACAATCTACCACTTCAGAACAAACCACTCAACAGTTAACTACTTCTGAACAAACAACACAACAACCTTCTTCTTCTGAGCAAACAACGACTCAACAGTCTACAACTCCTGAGCAAACCACCACACAACAGTCTACAAGTTCGGAACAAACAACTACACAACAGTCTTCAACTTCAGAGCAAACCACCACACAGCAATCAACTATATCTGAACAGACAACTACACAACAATCGACAACATCAGAACAAACAACGACGGAACAATCGACGACATCTGAACAAACCACGACACAAAAATCAACCACATCTGAACAAACAACTCAAGAGCCTACCACCTCTGAACAAACGACTCAAGCATCTATAACTACCGAGCAATCAACAACTTCAGAGCAAACTACAACAGAACAATCTACAACTAGTGAATCTACGACAGAACAATCAACTTCGACTACTGAATCTTCCAACACCGAGCAAAGCACGACCCAACAATCAACTACCACTGAACAATCTGAACAAAGCACAACCGAAGAATCAACAAGTAGTGAAGGAACAACCACTGAACAATCCACTACACAGCAGTCGACAACAGAACAAACAACCGAAAGCTCAACAACAGAAAGCAGCACTGATGAAAGTACATCAGAAAAGAAATGTCCAGAGACTGATGAAAACCAATCATTGTTTGTATGCCCAACATCATTCAAAAGACATCCCAAATACTGCAACTTATTCTATCAATGTGATGAAGACGACGACACACATGACGTAAAAATTGCAGTATTCACTTGCCCCAATAACACTATTTACGATGAAAGTCAAACCCGTTGCGCGGAAGAAAGCAAAGCCGACAAAAAGTGTGATGGGAAAATAGCTCAAAAAAGGAGATTTAAAAGATTGGACAGAAATTACAAAGAACCAGTAAGTAATTTTATTTTGCTTATTAGGCAAGTAATATTTAATTATTCTTATGGCAAATGCTAATTTATTTATTTCCTCTTTCAGCTTGTGGTTACCAAAGAAAGTCACGCATGTCCAAGCGCCGGATACTTTTCGTTTGAAAAAGACAGTGAATGTTCACCAGCTTTCCTTAAATGTAAAACCGACAAAACAAATAAGTTAAAAGGTCTTGTATATCAGTGTCCATCGGGTTACGTTTATTGGTCAATTAGTAAACGTTGTGAGCCAATGAATAGAGTTAGAGACTGCAAACGTTCACAAAACAACTGGACTGGAAGATGGGAGATACCAATTGAAAGAAGAAATGTAGCACCATCGTAGAAAACGCAATGTTGTAAGGGGTTTGAAGGTTTTGGCCCTAAAATCAGCCGCCATTTTGATTTTTTTTCAGAATCGCGGTGCACAACAAAAGTTATATATTTAGATAGAGGACACTTATACAAACAAAAAATGTTATGTAACATAATATCCTAAAGCGTCAGGTTTCGGAGTTATTCACCAAAATATAAGTCTAAAACAACTAGGATTTTTTTGTTTCTTTTTCCTCCAGGTAAGCATATTGAACAATTGAGGTAATAGAAACGTTATGAAACCTTTATGGAGAAGAAACAAATGAAGAATAGACATTTTTTAAATAAATAATTAAACACGGCAATAATTTATAGTTCGTTTTTTAATCCCAGAGACTAATCTGACAAGTGTAATGTCAAACTTCTATACTAAAAAACGAAAACACAAAAGACTTAAATGTCAGATTAGTCTCTCTCTGGGATTAAAAAACGAACTATATCTATTCTTCATTTGTTTCTTCTCCATAAAGGTTTCATAACGTTTCTATTACCTCAATAGTTCAATATGCTTACCTGGAGGAAAAAAAAAAAACAAAAAAATCCTTGTTGTTTTCGACTTATATTTCGGTGAATAACTCCGAAACCTGACGCTTTAGGATATTACGTTACATTAATTTTTTTGTTTGTATAAGTGTCCTCTATCTAAATATATAACTTTTGTTGTGCACCGCGATACTGAAAAAAAAAATCAAAATGGCGGCCGACCTTAGAGCCACCCTCCATACAAAACTCTTCAAACCCCTTAAGTTCTATGTAAGTAAGCCCTAGCATTTCTTTGTGATAAAACATACTGTGCATTTATGCAATATGTAGTAAAGCAAGTATAAGTAAGTATTTGAACATTTTAATGAGCAAGGCATTAACACTATTTGGTGAGTAATTTCCACACGTAACGAGAATGTACAAATAGTTTTTTAACAACTCTAATATAGAGCTGCAATTTGCAAAAAAGAAGTGTCATCAACTCGTGAACATTTGTGCCTACACCTTTTTTTTTTTTTGAGGGTGGGAAATCATCGAATGACTCCTCCCGCTCTGGGTGGAGCGGAAGGGATTGTCAGACTCTTACTGACTAAAACCCACCCGCGTTCCTTCCTAGGCCTTTTATGTTCCGGGGTAGCGGTTACCCTTTCGGACAATCCCGCTGACCCGGCATGCTTCGGCCCTAACGGGCCTCTTCCATGGTGCTGACATCTCTTTGAGGCACGTGTGGAACACATACGCGCCGTCCGGCACAAGCCTGGTCCTGATCGGACGGCTACCCATTATTCTCGTCCGCAGGCCCGCGCCTACGGTGGCCGGGAGTCGTCACGCGGCTCCCGACGCCCGGAGCGTCTCCCGCGGCGGCTGGGACTTGAGACTCTGTCCCTCAACCATCTCGCCACCGCTTTCGCTAGCATGACTGCTTCGCAGAAGGAGGTAATTGCCTCCCACTCTCTCTCGCTCCGGACCATGGCTTAAACCAGGGCCGGACACGAGAGGTCGCCGCCGCTGCCGATCGCCTCTACGAGGACAGGGCGGTATGCTCCACCGTACCGTGTCCTCTGGGCGATTCTCGCAATGGTGACACCCGGGTGTTTCCTCCCGCCTGATGATGTGCAGGAATCTCCCGAAACATCCGTATCCGGTGCTTACCCCTTTAGACTTGTTAATGTGTGTGGTAATCATGTTTTTTTTTTAAGTCATACCGAAGTTGTATCTATTTCCCGACAAAATAAATCTATCATTACTTTTTATATATTATTATGATTTATGAAATATCTAGTCTATTAAATACTTTCTCTACAAATAATACTTGCTGCCATAATATTAAGAAGAATGAAAACTTGTGAGCCAAATATTGTAAATTATATTAAAAAAAAGCAATATTTGAATCACGACTTTATTAGTAATTAAGTGATGTAATTAAACGAGCAAGGAAATAAATTATTTGCAAATAATGTTGTTTTTTTTCACTACCATCTCTAGAATACAATATCGAAAGATAAACACTTAGAACCATTATTATCATCCTACTGCCCTTATTGCAATATTTATTTAATGCTAGCGCAGCACGTCTTAAAAAAAAACAATACATAAAATAAAATTAAATAATTTAATACACATTCCTAAAATAAGTAACAATAATTAAAGTTATAGTAAAATCAAATCAATACCCATACACGAAGACAAAAGTCCTTTACAAAAAATTGTCAGTTCAGCAATTATAAAATCAGTTACACTTTCTTCCTCACTATGATGGACTGCATTGCTAAATATAGTACCTAAGAAAGCATGGCACGCTGTATCAGTTGCTATAATTTTCCCTCTTAAATCAATGGTGAGTCGATTTTTCTCCAAATTGTCATCTGTATCTTTACTGGGGTTCACTGTATTAGACTTGGCATATTCTGATTTATTATAAATGCCTGCCGCTGAAATAATGACTGGTCTGTAGGTATCAGAATTTTTTTTATCAATGGTGTGCAGAGCGTGAGTTGATAAGGAATTTTTAACATCCCCAGATTGGGGTACTTCTATCACACGCCTGCGTGTTCTGTTAGCTGTCACGGCCTCTGTAGCGTTTTGTTTAACATTAAGTTTAGTATGAAATATGAATTCTAAAAATAAAGGTAGCAGACTCAACTTAGCGGTATTCTGCCTGTCATCTAAAGCGATGGCCGATTCAGTACTATTATTCACCCCAAAATGGTGTCTTGTTTCTGTGGTGTTACCTTCACTTGAGGAATTTATATGAGGGCGAATTTGTGTTAGATTATACGTCTCAGTATTCTTTTCAAATTCTTTTTTTAATGCGGTGCCTGTAGCAGTAGTCAAGTGGCGTTGATTTCTTGTCACAATAGATCTTATATTTTCTGCCTCAGTAAGAGTTTGCTGGGAAAAAACATCAATATCTTCGTCATCATTTTCCAAAGCATTAATTATGTCCCGAATATTATTTAATTTCCTTTCTTTCTTTGTAGTCGTGTTGGGTTTGTTCATAATTTTAAACTCACTGCCAGTTGTATTAATGTCTACATACTTGGTAAGTAGTTTGTGTAATTTCTCTTTATAAACAGTATGCTGTGTTCTGGGGATCAAAATAATAGGATCAAAAGCTATTCCACCTTTATCCCAAATTGACACAGAACGTGCTAAAAACTCAATAAGATGATGAGGTAATGTCTTCCAATACTTTTTTAAAGGAGAGTTTTCCATGTAGGCCGATAGAGTTACATATTTAATAGCAATATTAGATTTTGTTGGTTCTATTTTGGGGTCTTTTTTCCAAAGCGAATTCATAGCTATTTCATTATTTTCTTCAGCACTCAACCAACCTAAGTTTGTGTCGTTAGCCACTATGATTAAATTGTATTTTATGTTATCATATTTATTAGATATTTCTTTAATGTAAGGCATGTATTTATTAAAGTCTATATCTTCATATTGTTTGACAAAGACATGCATAAACACGTCAGGTAAAGTTTTGGGTGATGATTTGTCGTTTGTATTAGTCAATATTAGACTTGCAGGCTTTGGGTCGGCAGTCGGTAACATAGCAAGTGCAAACAGGCTGTTATAAACTATGAACGCCGTAAAACTAATCATTCCGAGTCCTATCCACAAGTACGCAAGAAAAGATGACCAGTGATCTGAAAAGACAAAAAGAAATGTATGGGCGATTGGTTGCTGATCAGATAACAACGTCAAAAATTTACTAAACTTTCTTGTACCTTATCAAGGGCAAGCTCGAGTATTGGGGACGACCGCGACGGTCTAAATAAAACACCATAAATTATTGAACAGCGTACCTGGCCAACGCGTTATAATTGAAACTGCTCCCTTCAAGTTGGGTCTGGCTCGGCCCCTATAGCTCGAAAGTCGCAGCCTCCGATGATATCGAGGGCTCAAGTGTTCGTCTTCTGAAATCTGCTCACATAGCAATGGATGCTGCTCCTTGTAGTACTCACTCATCACTTGCCATTGGTTCTACTATTAACAAAACAAAATAGAAATCGTACTGTTCTAATACGAAATCAACGAACTATTCACAGCTAATTGAAAATTACTAGATGTTTAATAATTTGATAAATTCGCAAATGACGTTTGTTGTGAATTGATTACTCGAAAATTTTAAGGGCATATGAAGTTTTTGGTTTTACGAAAGAGGCTGAATTAAATTTATAAATAGAATAGATAATAATTTTGATTTGAGTATTGTGTTTGATATTTTTCGGTAATGTTAGGGCGATCAAATGCTAATCTATATATAAACACATAATATAACATCACGTCTATAGTCCTAAAACGGTTATGCAGAGGTGTATCTAGAAACGAGTTATAAATCGTTTCTTTCATCATATCACTCTAATATACTTGTACCAACTAGTACGGGGAGGTATTGTGACTGTTACTTGCGGCTTTATATATTATAATTATTTTGTTTGATTTTAAACATCTCGGGAACATGGGGTCCCGGTCCTTTGGAAGGCGTACGAGGGGCCGAAGCCAACTCGCAGAGGCCTCTTAGGAAATTTTAATGAAATGTGGCACCAACCGACGATTATCCCTGTATGCACTATGCAAGTGCACCCAAGGATAACCCCCGGTTCGTGTAGGACTATTGCAGGATATGGAAAAATAAAAAGTTGGACTATGGGTTTGGGTGGCTACAGTGGGCTGGTTACCAAGAACTATGGAATAACTGTGACCCTTGCCTGATCAATGTTTTATACATACACGGATAAAATGGCAGGGGGTGATTTGCACACTCAATAATGGGCCCCCGGAAACGGTCGCTAGCATCGGATTCGGTGACGTAGCGACAAGGGGGCAACATGTCCTGAGGTGCTTATGAGGAGTGGAGATGTATATATTATTATTTTATATATGTTCTTTTATTTCATTATTTACATATAAATTATATTTTTAAATATTAGGATATAAATACATTTAAAAATATAAAAAATAGTAGCCCACCGGTATCGGGAACAGGGTCCAAGCTACCGGCGGTCAGGGCTCCAGAGAGAGGAATCTCCTAACAATGCGGGCCATGCCCAGAAGTACTGCTTTCTGAATCAAGCCCTTGATCCAGCTGCCCAACAAGAGTCTCCTTAGGTGTTGGTCGAGGCTCTTGGCTATTAACCCATTGGCAGTCACGACTATCGGCACAATGATCGCTGAGTTTATTATTATTATAATGGCAACAGTGTACTTAAGATAAAAATTGTGCATAAATAAATAAATATAAAAATAAATAAAATAAATAGTTTGCTGGCAAAATTATGATGAAAACTGATGTATAAGGTAGGTCGTTCATAATAGACACAACACGTCCATTTCAAGTACTGGCAAGTACAAGACCATTGAGGAAAGAACTACATATATAATCAACTTGTTAAATTGGTAAGTACCTACAAACTAGCACATGGAGATACACGTTATCTTTTACAACATCCACGAGAATAGAGAAGATAATATCACAGTAGAAAATATTTATCCTGTGATAATATGGTCCATTTTTTTATGAAAACTGTAGCACCATTCTGCAGGTACCTTTTGATTACTTTTCGTTTGAGTTGCATGATTATCAAAGTTTGTTATCACAAAATAAATGTAAACACCTACCGTCATTTGTGTTTCCTGAGTAAAATCACTTGTTTGTAATAGTTTCAGTAGTCAAATATGATGTTGTTTTAATCACTGATGCGCGTGTTCCTTCCTGGCACTCGATGAGTTACATTTAACTGAATATGCACGTAAGTTCCTATATTATATGTGACGGTGGCACGTTTATATTTTCCGCCATAATTTTGTTGATTCAACATCGGATTCGTCTCACGTACATTCGCCTTGCAGTTATGATTGTTACTGAATTTTGCCGACTTTGCACTTGTGAAGGTGAATTATGACATTGTTATGAAAATCTTCTGTTATTGTTCGTTAAAAACAGATGATCTGTTTCGGCGTAGGTACGTTTGTTACAGAGCTACATAGAAATACAGGCCTGTCAAACTATAAGTTAAAAAAATTAATGATCATGCAATCTTTTCTCGTATCGTGTATTTTTGCGACCTTCATCATCATCATTGTGATCGATCATCGATCTACTCTGTGACGGGTTTACACAACACACGCTGCGCCTTTCGGTACCTACAAGGGAGCAATTCCAGAACTTTTTGGCCATCGGCAATCCGTTTTAGATAGGTACGAGAAGCACAGGATCGGTATCGTCGATGTAACAATGGTTAGGGGAGGCCTATGTCCAGGCGAGGACGTGTTTTGGCTGAAATAAAGATGATGATGAATCGATCTTACCTCGACCAAGCAGTATTTACTCAATCACATGAAAGTGATCACAAAATTAAAACAAAATTGATTGACGTTTATTTCAAAATTGGAATTTCTACAAAATTTGTTGCTAATGTCGTTCTCCCGGTTTCAAATTTTCACATACGTTAATAAATCGGAGTTTTAAATTAATAAACCTAAACTAATAGGAGGCTAACGTAAGTATTTTGGTTCCATTTATATCTAGTATAAAACAGTCTTAAACTCCAGTATTGTCACTAGTCTATAAAAAAAACAGCTCGTTACCTTTACATCGGGCATACTTTACGATTTTCAAGATCAAATCGATTTTAATCTTTGGATCAAATTATAGAAATTAATCTAGGTCAACTGATGACGTTTCACAGTTCAAAACCATTTATTTAACCTATCAATAAAAGTAATACATCACTTACAGGACAACATGGTGGAGCGTGCTCCACAGATAAAACGTGATGAACAGTATCCACTGCTGAAGGTGGATGGAGGCGGTGGGGATGGCGGGGTCCATCAACAGCCATCACCAACACTCGTCACCCCCGGCTGGGGGGTCACTTGCTCCCCTAAGCAATCCTGGATTGCCCGCTGGCCTGGTAAGCAATTCTAAGATTTCTCTGTAATTATCCATCTGCTATTTGGCATTAGAAAATCGATATTTTGAAGTTATGTCTTCTTCTTCTTAGCGTATCGATGGCGAAAAGTTCAAACATCTTTGGCCCAAAATTCAGCATCGTGAACTCCGCTCACTGACACAGTCATAATGTCTTTACGCTCATTAATGTCCTTACGCTCATTAATGGGGGTATGCTGCAACGCAGAAATCCTCCATCACTTTCGTGTTTTGTATGAACCATCGCAGACTACAGGCGGGCCACACCGGGCTTTTTGTATTGAAATGCGTTGCGCTGCGGCCCGGTGCAGCTCTCATATGCACTAGCCTTCATGATGTTCATTTCAAATATATGTTATTTTTGGATACACATCTCGCACCATAAGGCAGTTACGACTGGTTTTCATACGTGAAACTCATTTGGGTTTGTCGCGGTGACTTACTAAAGTGCGGCCAATAATGACCGGTAACTACTATGACTGATAATGTTTGGCAGAAGGATTTGTGATCGCAGTTTGTAAGTATATAAGCTGGAAATGCTTTCTCTCAAGGTCACTCTAGTCACATTATACGACGCCTGCGCGGAAAGTTTATAAAATATGACTGGCTGCTAATAATGATGAGTTTACATAGTAGAACTACTGCTAATCTGGACTCTCAAATTCACATTCACAATGACTACATCCTACCTACGGGCTTCCACTGGCTGTATAAGGGCTCGTGACGTTATGGTTATGATGTGATTGTGGTTGCGGTGTGATGGTGGTACGTGTGATCGAACCCAAAGACAGTATACCACTACTCTTACCAAAGGCTCGATGTTCAAAAATAGTGGTAACGTGGTTAATATTACTTACATTTATTCTTTTTTCAGAATACATTTCTGCATGCTGGACGACTTTGATCCTGTTGGGAATATCCTTCCTCGTGTTTTATACATTGGGCTTAGAGGCATATCGAAGAAAGCCTATTTTGATCATAAAATGCAACTCTTCTAAACCCGCAAGCGATGTCTACTACCATCACATCGTTCAACGAGGCAGCTTTGCTCCTTTCATGCTGTACGCTGATTATCTCTCGGACATGGCCGTACAGTATCCCTCACTCCATTTCCACGTATTCTTTCTTGTGGATGACTCGCTCCAAACTGCATTCCGAGGCCCGAGGCATGCTAGATTTATCAATAAACTGATTCCATACTCTGCCGGCAATGTATATCCTTTCTCTCAAATTGATGATAACGGTAAACGAGATATTGCAGACTTTGAAACCAGATATCAAAACGTAAACGTTACAATTATGTCCTTAAGTAAGTACATGGCGATGACACCGCTGAAGTACAAGTGGAGAACTATACCACTTGCATACATAACGTTTTATGCGAGAGTATTCTCAGTCTGGCAAAACGGAGGAGTGGCCATGGACTTGAATAATTTCAACAACAATTATAATAATCGCAAATGCGTTGATCGTAGGATTTCCGCTATATTAAAACAACATAATGATGGCATTCAAGTTGAAGAATACACGAATGCTCTGAACAAAATTGACCGTGAGGAAGAAAATGAAATTTTCACAATATTCTATGGTTTAATGCATCAAATTTTGAACGAGACAAGAACATTACTAACAAAAAGCATTCCTTTTCCTCCAATTGCTACCAAGAAGGTTGTGTCTCAAAACGAACCTTTGATTCGGACAAACAGAAATAAACGGGAGATTGCTGCGCCGATAAACGATAGCAATAATAAATCTGAAACTATTTCTAATGTTTATGTAGAAGCTATAAATTCGACAAACGATACAGATTTGAAGAAAAACGAATACCAAACTTTGCCCAACTCCGACGTTAATCTAGAGAGATTAAAACTCCCTATAAATGATGATTTTAAAGTTTTGGAAATTAACAACAGCAGTGTAGCTAACGGCATAAATAAAACGGAGGGATTAAATAAATCTAAAGTTCAAACTGAAATTTTGAATAAATCCGATACCCCTCAAGTAGTTTTGTTTTACGATTTTTCAGTGTTTTCTGATGGTGTCGCGCCTTTCATGTTGCCTGAACAGTTAATTCGCACTGATTTTAGACAATATGCAAAAACCGAGCTTAGAAAACCTGGAAAATACGGAAATAGTGAGCCACAATTTCTCTCTATTGATTCTAAAGGAATTTTTGTGTCAGCTTCTTCGAGACTGCATCCATTTTTAGGACATTTGATCTCTGCCGGTTGTCAACGTATGCAGCCTAAATACGCCATTCAAGATACACTTTTGACACAATGCTCCGTAATATTTAAGGAAGACACCTACTGCAACAATATTTATTTACTTTAGTTTTAATTTCTTGTTTTTCGTTAATGTTTATTAGTATTCTTCTATTTCTTGTTTTTTTCAAATGTTTCACTCGGCAAGCATGGGAAAATGTACTCATTTAAACAATTTTAGTATTAAAATGTTCTTATTTTAACAAGGTATTGTTTTATTTGGCACTAGCTGCGCCCCGCGGTTTCACCCGCATAAGTTTCGATCCCGTGAGAATATCGGGATAAAAAGTATCCTATGTCCTTTTCCGGGACTCAAACTATCTCGTATACCAAATTTCATCTAAATCGGTTCAGTGGTTTAGGCGTGAAGAGGTAACAAACATATAAACACACACACACACACACACATACACACACTCACAAACTTTCGCATTTATAATATTAGTGTGATAATTATAGGTCATGAACTGTTAAAGACACTTCTTAAATCTGTTCAGTTTTTTAGCTAAAATACTAAAACATACACAGACACATTTATAGATCTATGAACACTCATTAAACTAATGAGTTTAATGAGTGTACCTACTGACCTCTCAGTATAGCATCATCATTTCAGCCGAAAGACGTCCACTGCTCGACATAGGCCTCCCCCAAGCACCTCCTCTTCGACCGGTTTTGTGCTTCTCGCATCCAACGAGTTCCTGCGGCCTTCACAAGGTCGTCGGTCCACCTTGCGGGAGGACTTACCTCAGTATAGCATTTAGCTTAAAATGTTTGCCACCGCACACTGCATGTCAAAAAGGCCTCTCTCTTCTCAAACAAAAATACTCGAACGTTGATCACCACGCTTGCTCAGGATGGGTTGGCGATTTCAGACTTATACTAAACTAGCTGCGCCCCGCGGTTTCACCCGCATATGTGTCGATCCCGTGGGAATATCGGGATAAAAACTATCCCATGTCCTTCCCCGGGACTCAAACTATCTCTATACCAAATTTCATCTAAATCGGTTTAGTAGTTTAGGTGTGAAGAAAAGACAGACAGACAGAGTTACTTTCGCATTTATAATATTAGTTTGGACTAGCTTTTGCCCACGGCTTCGCCCGCGTGGATGTTGGAAAATATTCCACGGGAAAGTACTGCCCATGTCCGTCCCTAAAAACGCCAAAAGGCTTTTATACTATTTTTACCGACTTCACAAAAAGGAGGAGGTACTATGTTCGGATGATTGTATGTTTTTTTTTGTATGTTTGTTCATCGAATACTCCGCCAATTGTCGACGGATTTTCAAAATTATTTTTTTGTTCGAAAGAAGATAATTCTGAGGTGGTCCCACTGTCACCAAGTTAGGATCTGATGATGGAATCTTAGAGAAATCGAGGGCAACCCTCAAATTTTATAGGCTCACTTATTGTTTTTTTTCGCATATTTTATGAAGTATCTTGTGTATTTGCGTATGGTTGTCACCATCTCAGGTAGCTGGGCTGAAGATGGAAGGTACAACTCCTTAACAGTAAGAAGTTACTCGAACAGGCAAGGACTGTTTTAGTACATTGTTTTGATGTTTGATAGGGCATTTTATAGTAACTCGTGCATTTGCTCTCGGAAAACACCATTTGGTGAAGTGGAACTGATGATGAAGACTACAGATGGCCACCGGAACTACCTACTCAATAATATCTAAGTATTTCACGGATTGCGATTCGATTACTTTAATATGGTTACTAAGCAATTTATGCTCGTTCCATGTGAATGGTGATATGGAGCTGATGGTGGACCAGGGGAACTCCTCAACAATTAGCTTCCCTGCATCGGGAAAATCAATATTTAGTAAAAGGCGATGAGCAAGTTGACACTAGGCTATTGTAACTTAGATAAATTATAAGCAGACCCACTAAAAAGCGTGAAATAAAAACTTTTTAACAAAAAAAACCGACTTCCAAAAAAACACTACAAAGTGAAAAATAACTTTAATTTCGGAAGTCGGTGGCAAAAAACTAAAATACTGATCCAAAGACACCGACTTCCGAAATTAAAGTTATTTTTCACTTTGTAGTGTTTTTTTGGAAGTCGGTTTTCTTTTTGTTAAAAAGTTTTTTTATGGGTTAGCTTTGAAAATTACGGCCTACGGGTTTCCTATACAAATTTTTCATCCTCTTTTCTAGGATGAGATTTTTTAAAAACGCTGACAACTGTAATTATTAATTACCAACCAAAAGGCTAACTACAAATTTTAATGGTTTGAAGTTCAAAACTAACGGGTTTCCCATTTACACAATACACATCTAGATCCGTTCAGCAACATTGTCGTTCGTAGTACGCGTTCCCGTCGGATATTTTTCGACATCCACGCGGGCGAAGCCACGGGCAAAAGGTTTAACATTTCAAGAAGTCCAAGGTCTGTATTGAACATTTAGTTTTTGTTTCATCGCAATCACTTCATTTTATGTAAAGTTAGAAACGGTACACGTGTAGTTATATTATTGTTACTTGAATCTGGGGGCACTCCCGTGCCCCCGCCAAGACGAGCCAAGCGAAGCGCAAGGGCATCTACCTATCTTTTCTCGAAGCACTTCTTTTTATTCTGACAATCGGCAAAGCCTATCTCGATCATAGCCTATAACCAGCGGACGATCAAGACGCTTCCAACGATACCTTATTTGTCTAATTATGACAATGTGTTTAGAAGTTATGAAGGAACAGATGAACATAGATACATACATACTTACATACATACATACCGGTCAAAATCATAACCCTCCTTTTTGCTTCGCCGTAGTCGGGTAAACACACAACTTTTTCAACTTTTTGTTGCATCGCTATAAGTATCTCCGTAATGGTGATCCTAAGGGTGCGTCCACATCTGGCGAATGCGCCGCGAATGCGCAGCTCGCGAGCCGTTTGCGAGCTGCCCGCGAGCTGCGCGCGTGCAGTCACGGCAATGGTTTGGTGCGCCTCTTTAGCGCAACTCATGCAAGGCTCGTATAAAGGCGTGCGCGCGGCACGCGATCTGCGCGCACTCAATTCTCGCATGGATTGAAGCGCGGGCGGAAGGAAGATGCGAGCCCCTAGCGCGCCGCCCGCGTGCTGGTCGCGTACGGCGCTAAGGTCGCGCGCGAACTGCGCGCGAGCGGTGTAGGAGCGGCGCACGAACAAAAATGCAAGCGCGCAGCTCGCGGGCAGCTCGCAACCGGCTCGCGAGCTGCGCATTCGCGGCGCATTCGCCAGATGTGGACGCACCCTTAGGAAAAAAGTGTAAAAACAATTTTTGTAGATGAACATGACAATTTTGTCTCACCTATTTTTATGATAAAACTTACCGTTTAGCTGAAAAATGCGAAAAACCGATTTTTGCAACATTTGACCTTGAATTTTTTTTTTTTTGCTCACGTCGGAACGATGGGGACTTTTGACAATTGTTTGTAATGGTGTCCTAACATTTATACCAATTTTCACCTTAATGCGAATTAATGTAACCTTATTTTTGAAGCTAACTTTAACCGGACCGGACTGGACTATAAGGTCCCGACCAAAGACATTAAAATTATGTCCCGACCAAACTGAGCCAATCCGAACCTTTTTCGTAGTAGGAGAACAATATTTGATTTGGCCGTGTGTCGGATCGTTCCGATCACACACACACACATGTTCGCTGAAATAAAGATGATGATGAATCGATCTCACTTCGACCAAGCAGTATTTACTCAATCTCATGAAAGTAATCACAAAATAAAAACAAAATTGACGTTTATTTCAAAATTGGAATGACTAGCTACAAAATTTGTTGCAAATGTCGTTCTTCCGGTTATGAAATTTTCACATACTTACGATGATAAATCGAAGTTTTTAATGAATAAACCTAGACTAATATATATTCTATAGCAGAGGCTAACGTAAGTATTTTGATTCCATTTATATCAGGTATAAAATAGACATACACAAACATTGTCACTAGTCTATAAAAAAACAGTTCTTACCTTTACTTGGAGCATACGGTAAAACGGGGCTACTTTGAACAGGCGGAGCTACTATGACCAGGCCGATCACAACGCTATGACGCGTTCCCCACACCCCGCGCCTCGCGCAATATTATTCGAGGTCACGCACACTTGCTGAGCACATGTGAAAACCGATTTTGGCGCTCTGTCAAAGTAGCTCCAAAATCTGTCAAAGTAACCCTGGAAGTCAAAGTAGCCCCGTTTTGCGTTACTTTACGATCTTCCAAGATAAAATCGATTTTAATCTCTGGATCAAATGATAGGAATTAATCTAGATCAACTGATGACGTTTCACAGTTCAAAACCACTTATTTAAACTATCAATAAAAGTAATACTTCACTTACAGGATAATAATTATGGTGGAGCGTGCTCCACAGATAAAACGTGATGAACAGTATCCACTACTGAAGGTGGATGGAGGCGGTGGGGATGGCGGGGTCCATCAACAGTCATCACCAACACTCATCACCCCCGGCTGGGGGGTCACTTGCTCCCCTAAGCAATCCTGGATTGCCCGATGGCCTGGTAAGCAATTCTAAGATTTCTCTGTAATTATCCATCTGCTATTTGGTATTAGAAAATCGATATTTTGAAGTTATGTCAACTTCTTCTTAGCGTATCGATGGCAAATAGTTCAAACATTTTTGGCCCAAAATTTAGCGCTCACTGACACAGTCATAATGTCATAATGCTTATGCTCATTAATGGGGGTAACACTGTAACGCAGAAATCCTCCTACATCACTTTCGTATTTTGTATGAACCATCGCAGACTAAAGGCGGGCCGCACCGGGCTTTTTGTATTGGAATGCGATGCGCTGCGTCCCGCTGCAGCTCTAATATGCACTAGCCTTCATGATGAAGGTCAAATATCAGTTAGTTTTGGATGCACATCTCGCACTATAAAGGCAGTTAAGGCTGGTTTTCATCCGTGATACACATTTGGGTTTGTCGACTAAAGTGCGGCCAATAATGACACTATGACTGATAATGTTTGGAAGAAGGATTTGTGATCGCAGTTTGTAAGTATATAAGCTGGAAACGCTTTTTCTCTCAAGGTCACCCTAGTCACATTATACGACGCCTGCGCAGAAAGTTTATAAAAATGACTGACTGCTGGTAATGATGACTTTACATAGTAGAACTGCTGCTATTCTGGACTCTCAAATTCACATTCACAATGACTACATCCTACCTACCGGCTTACACTGGCTGTATAAGGGCTCGTGCCGTACGCAAAATACGCGCATTGACGTGGAGTTGCGGACACCAGCGCGTATTACCTATTACCTATTAAGGGCTCGTGTGTTCGCACCACAACCACATCACATCGCAGAGATAAAATTTGGGCAAGCAGTGTTTACGTGTGATAGTGTCGCTGCAATTTCTGTTGGTTGCGTTGTCGCTAGTAGTTGTTTGCGAAGTGGCCGGCCGATAGTGCGCGGTGTCGCTGGTAGTTGCATTGTGGCTGCGACGTGGCCTTGATGTGGTGGATATCGCCTACACGGTTGATATTACTGCTAAATTGGGCACGTGTGAATTAACTATTCATTTGCATATAAACAAGAAAGTACCTTCCCGTGGTCGCATGCTACCATAGGTTATAAGTATGTTAGTACAGCGGCATGCGACCACCGGGAAGGTACTGTCTTGTTTCACCCCTTTCAGTAGTCGGGTTTTAGTTTTTAACTTATTTTTTATTTAAATTATCTTGGGGTTCTAATTTCGTAATAAATATTTGCAGAGCCGCTTTTTTCATTTTGTTTAGGTTTTATTGTTTTATTTGTACCTAGGTACCAAACTTAGACATAAATATGTTTGGCTAAAGTTTGAGGCGTGATTTTATAGAAATTATTCCTAATTATCGGGTGCATGCAAGCAAAGCCGTGAGCAACAGCTGACAATATATATACCTACTTTTAAAATGTGCTACTTAAGCTCTTTCATTTGATACCAAATACGGCATAATTAAAAAAAAAATTTTTTTGGTCATGGCTTTATGTCCGCTAGAGGGCGCCATATTTAATTTAATGTGACTTCACATAGCCTATAGGTAACCAGCGGACGATCAAGACGCTTCCAACGATACCATATTTGTCAATTAATTATGACTAGCAGTTTAGTAGTTATGAGGGAACAGATGAACATACTTACATAAATACCGGTCAAAATCATAACCCTCCTTTTTGCTTCGCCGTAGTCGGGTAATTAGCAGCTATCCACGTGTTGTCGTTCTGATGTGGTTATGCTTATGGTGTGATTGTGGTTGCGGTGTGATGGTGGTACGTGTGATCGAACACAAAGACAGTATACCACTACTCTAACCAAAGGCACGATGTCTAAAGACAGTGATAACGTGGTAATTATTATATTTACATTTATTCTTTTTTCAGAATACATTTCTGCATGCTGGATGACTTTGATCCTGTTGGGAATATCCTTCCTCGTGTTTTATACATTGGGCTTAGAGGCATATCAAAGAAAGCCTATTTTGATCATAAAATGCAACTGTTTTAAACCCGCAAGCGATGTCTACTACCATCACATCGTTCAACGAGGCAGCTTTGCTCCTTTCATGCTGTACGCTGATTATCTCTCGGACATGGCCGTACAGTATCCCTCACTCCATTTCCACGTATTCTTTCTTGTGGATGACTCGATCCAAACTGCATTCCGAGGCCCGAGGCATGCTAGATTTATCAATAAACTGATTCCATACTCTGCCGGCAATGTATATCCTTTCTCTCAAATTGATGATAACGGTAAACGAGATATTGCAGACTTTGAAACCAGATATCAAAACGTAAACGTTACAATTATGTCCTTAAGTAAGTACATGGCGATGACACCGCTGAAGTACAAGTGGAGAACTATACCACTTGCATACATAACGTTTTATGCGAGAGTATTCTCAGTCTGGCAAAACGGAGGAGTGGCCATGGACTTGAATAATTTCAACAACAATTATAATAATCGCAAATGCGTTGATCGCAGGATTTCCGCTATATTAAAACAACATAATGATGGCATTCAAGTTGAAGAATACACGAATGCTCTGAACAAAATTGACCGTGAGGAAGAAAATGAAATTTTCACAATATTCTATGGTTTAATGCATCAAATTTTGAACGGGACAAGAACATTCTTAACAAAAAGCTTTCCTTTTCCTCAAATTACTACCGAGAAGGTTGTGTCTCAAAACGAACCTTTGATTCGGACAAACAGAAACAAACGGGAGATTGCTGCGCCGATAAACGATAGCAATAATAAATCTGAAACTATTTCTAATGTTTATGTAGAAGCTATAAATTCAACAAACGATACAGATTTGAAGAAAAACGAATATCAAACTTTGCCCAACTCCGACGTTAATCTAGAGAAATTAAAACTGATAAATGATAATTTTAAAGCATTGGAAATTAACAGCAGCAGTTTAGCTAACGGCATAAATAAAACGGAGGGATTAAATAAATCTAAAGTTCAAACTGAAATGAATAAATCCGATACTTCTCAAGTGGAGTTTTACGATTTTTGGATTGAAATTTGTGGAAAACCTGGAACATACGGAAACAGTGGGGATCAACTTGTCTCTATCGATTCTGAAGGAAGGTTTGTGTCAGCTTCTTCGAAAATGCATCCATTTTTAGGACATTTGATCTCTGATCATTGCTGTCATCGTATGCAGCCTAAATTAGCCATACAAGATACATATTTATTACAATGCGCAGTAACATTTAAGGAAGACACATACTGCAACAATATTTATGTACTTTAGTTTAATTTTTATTTATTATTTTTTTTAATTTAATTACTTGTTTTTCGTTAATGTTAATTAGTATTCGTCTATTTCTTGTTTTTTCAATTATTTCACTAAGCAAGTATGAAAAAATGTACTCATTTAGACAATGCTAATATTAAAATGTTCTTACTTTAACAAGGTATTGTTTTAATTGTACATAATAATAGGTCACTAGCTTCTTCCCGCGACTTCGTCCGCGTGAAATTTCATTCTCCTCCATTCAGTCCCCTTTTTTTTTTTTGATGCGATATCAAAGTGTTCCTTCCTTAGCCCTTTATGTTCCGGAGTAGCGGTAATCCTTTCATCCCGCACCCCCGGCAGGCTACGGCCCTGACAGGCCCCTTCCTTTATGGTGACATCTCTTTGAGGCGCCCGTGGAATACGTACGCGCCGTCCGGCACAGGCCTTGTCCTGACCGGACGGTGAGCTACCCATTACTCTCCGTCCGCAGGCCCGCGCCTACGGTGGCCGAGAGCGTCTCCCGCGGCGGCTGGGACGTGAGGCTCTCTCCCTCAGCCATCCCGCCACCTCCTTTGCTAGCATGACTGCTTTCCAGGAGGTGACTGCCTCCCACTCCCTCTCGCTCCGCACCATGGCTTGAACCAGGGCCGTACGCGAGAGGTCGTCGCCGCTGCCGATCGCCCTAGCGGGGCATACCTCCACCGTATGCTCCACCGTGTCCTCTGGGCGATTCTCACAATGGTGACACCCGGGCGTCTCCTCCCACCTGATGATGTACAGAAACCTCCCGAAACATCCGTGTCCGGTGAGGATCTGCGTCAGGCGATAGCTGAGAACGTCGTCTCTCTAGCCACTCCTCAAAGAGGGATCTTATCGGCACAATCGTGGCGTGCCCTGCGCTGGGTTGCGAAAGTCGCTCTTTCCATGCCACCATGAGAACGCGCTGGAGGTCCGTCCACTCCGCCGCAATTTGCCGCGGAAGCGGAGTTTTCCCCCGGCGTAGAGCCTCCGCGCGCCACTCATACAGGCACGCGAGGACTATCGCGTCCAGATCCCATGGCGGCAGTCCGGCAAGGAGGCTTGCCGCCTTGCCCGAGATCGTGCGGTACCCCCGGATCAGCCTTACGGCTACCACCTTTTGGGGCGCGTTCTGATAGTGGGCGGCTCGCCACCACAGTGAACGCGCCCACACCGGGGCCCCGTATAGGGCCATGGACCGCACGATCCCCGCGTAAAGCCTTCGGCAGGAGGCGTTTGGCCCCCTCAGGTTGGGCAAGAGCCGCTTGAAGGCGGCCCCGGTCCGTTCCAATTTGGGGGCCAAACGTTGGAAGTGTTCGACAAAGTTCCACCGGCTGTCAAGGACGAGACCCAGGTATTTCATCGTTGTCTCGACGCCAATGTGAACCTCTCCTACCGTAAGTTGGGATCTCGATGGTGGCCCGTTCCGGGGCCCATGGAAAGACATGGCCTCGGACTTGTGCAATGCCACCTCGAGACCCAACCGCTGGATCCTTTCCACGACTATCGCAACCCCGCGTGTCATCGCGTCGGCCGCCGCCTGATGCGACCTCCCCTGCACCAGGACCAGCATGTCGTCAGCATAGCAAACCACGCTGACGCCATCAGGGAGGTCGGCCCGCAGCACCTAGTCGTAACCGATGTCCCACAGGAGCGGCCCCAGAACCGATCCCTGTGGGACACCGCACGACATCTCTCACCGGTTTCACTCCCCGTCGCGACCGGGGGAGATGACGAACCAGGTTCAGGACCTGTTTCTCCACCGAGACGGGCTGGCTTGGAAGTTTTGCCTGCGCGCTGCCGGTGACCTTCAGGCCAGCCAGGTCTGCTCGGAGCTTCTCATTCTCCTCTTGGAGAAGCTCCATGGCGGCCGTCAGGCGGGCAACTCTGCCCGCAATTCGGCCACTTCGCTGGCCGAAGGACCGGCGTAGTTATAGTTGAAGCATAATTAGGCTGCGTTTCCACCAGAGATGAACGAGGATGCGTAGCGAGGAATGTGTGTAAAACTAACCAACAACAACGTTAACTTAAAAATAATGAAATTATAACATTGGCGCAACACACCAGCCGAAATTATGCGACCGAAATTCGGCAGGTCCGTCGGTAGCCGTAGCACCGTAGCACCAACGTAGAACCCACGTAGCACTACCGTAGCTTGACGATTATTTTCAGGAAAGATAATAATAATTATTATTGGTTGGATGAAATAATCTTTGAACTCTTTTGATACTTAACTTGACAGTTAATGTGCACAGACAAGGAGAGAAATTGTGAGAGAAATACTGTGATTGTGACATAAACAATGTTGTAAAAATTTATAGTTCATTAATTATGTTAATAACACAAATAAATCCACTGCTAGACTACAGATATTTACGATGAAGCTTCCGTTCAACTTGGTTTTGGCTCCTATATTAAAACCTTACCTAGGACAAACACGCATGTTCTGCCATCACCCAACATTTAGCATGAGCATTTACTACACATACATTTATGGAGCGCTTGGATTTGTATGTTTTTATTTTGTACCTTAGATTGAACAAGCCGAGTGCCCGATGGAATTTCCCATCGGCAAAGATTGAAAAACTACATAGAAAATTTCATCCCCTACTTAACCCCTTTTGGGAAAGAATTTCCAAAAATTCTTCGTTATAACTTACTAATGCTTAGTTTCGTTAGACAAGGAACTCTTGTGCAAAATTTCATGTTTCTAGACCCAGCAGTATAGGCTGTGCGTTGTCTGTCAGAGAATTATAATGAACTTATAATTTTATTAGGTAGATTTACAAGATTATTATGAAACAGATTTCATCATACACAAAATTAATAAGTATTGATTAGAGTTGATTTTACTTCAATTTATACCCGTTGCAGATGATAAGTGCTCTTCATTTGAGGAGACATCTGGGAGAATTACCTCCCCCCGAACACGAACCCCATGTGCGATCAGACACAGATGTCCGAGATAATATAAACTTCATGCTGGTTCACGATTTGAAGATCATCGCTACTTCAATGGGATTGGTGCAATATGCTTGTCTGATGGTCGGATGCATGACGGTACATATTTAAATGATTTATTAGATGGTGCAAGAAAATATTACCTACCTGAAACAGCTAGTCCCTTTTAGCTGATTCAGCTAGGTAATATTTTCTCCAATCTTGTACATCACCTGCTTACGCAATTATAATTACAATTGTTTCTCACTGGGGAAGTAAGAAACAATATTCGACCGATGCAAGAGGAAATTTAAAAAAGCCAGACCGGACAACTTTTATAAGTTACCTCAATATACCATAAAATTTTTCTAATCCATTATTAAGGAATACCAAAGAAACGATGGATGGACTGTGTGAATGATGATATGATTAGAAACGGGGTGACTACCGAGATGACGACTAATAGAGAAATATGGAAGAAAAATACATGTTGCGCTGACCCCAAATAAATTGGGATAAAGGCAGGAGAATGATGACGATGATGATATTGTATGTAGGTGTGTTCAGTCGAGGGCATACATATCGTATATACAATCGAGGACATACATGTGTACAGTAGGCCGCACATTAGTGGTAACAAAACCAGCATACGCTTGCCTATTTATTAACCGACTTCAAAAAAGGAGGTTCTGTATTCGACCTGTATGTATGTTTGTATCTCCGCGATTTTCTCAAAAACTAATGAACTGATTTTGATAATTCTTTCATTAAAGTGATCTACATACTTTCAGGAAGGTTTTAGTATATAATACATTAGGTAATTATTCTTATGTACGAAGTTATATGGAATTTCTCCGGAATTTCTATGCGAATTTTAATGATTTTTCTAGTCGGTGTCTTCAATTCTTCAGTGCACTAGTGTTAATTGAATTTGTAAGTGTAAGGTATAACTAAAAAGTGAAAAAAAAAAACTTTTTTACAAAAAAAAAAAAAACAACCGACTTAAAAAAAACACTACAAAGTGATAAATAACTTTATTTTCGGAAGTCGGTGACAAAAAACAAAAATGCGGAACTAACGACACCGACTTCCGAAATTAAAGTTATTTATCACTTTGTAGTGTTTTTTTTTGAAGTCGGTTGTTTTTTTTTTTGTAAAAAAGTTTTTTCTATTGAAACTTCGTACTACGATAGTTCAGCTCAAGGGCAAAGTGTTACTACGTGCGGTGACTGTACGAATATACGATTTACAGTTATTTTAATCATTACAGGAAAATCCATCTCTATTTATTCCACATCTCGCTGGACAGTTACTTATGGTCACAGTGAAGATTCTCAATGCTCTCCTGCTGTTGGTCCCTATCAACACGAAGGCTATCGGCAAGCTGAGCCACAAAATACCTGCCATCATCCTGATGACGTTTAATTGGCTGCAAGAATTCTGTGTATTTCGACAATATCTATGTATATGCGACTTATGATTGGTTCTTTTACGTACTTATAATTATACATTGTTTTTGCAGCATTTAATTAAATCGTGTATTTGACGATCAATGTAAATAATATTTTTTACACCTGACAAATTTCATTGGATGTGATTCGGTGTATGTTATCCGTTTCGATTGAATCTTTGTTGGTACGAAATAAAAAAAGAACACTCAATCAAATGCACGTTGTTATTTTAATAATAAGTAGATGTCTGATACCACACGGACTTCACTCTTCAAGACGATATCGGAAATGAATGACTTACTTAGGTACCATTGTATAGGCACAATAATTATAGGGTCGTTGACGCCAGCACATCAACCTACTACAATCTATCAAAGGAGAACGAGTAAGACCGTACCCAGAGACAAAGTTAATTGTAGCATTATGGACTATGTCGGTATTTGTTGACCTCATGGAGTAGTTTAATTAATCCGAAGACAGCATGTCTGAATTCACTTGGAGAAAAAAGATATTTAATGAAGTTAAATTGGTTTGAGAAGACGGTACCCAGAGACAAGGTTAATTGTAGCATTATGAACTATGTCGGTATTTGTTGACCTCATGGAGTAGTTTAATTAATCCTAAGACAGCATGTCTGAATTCACTTGGAGAAAAAAGATATTTAAGGAAGTTAAATTGGTTTGAGAAGACGGTACCCAGAGACAAGGTTAATTGTAGCATTATGAACTATGTCGGTATTTGTTGACCTCATGGAGTAGTTTAATTAATCCTAAGACAGCATGTCTGAATTCACTTGGAGAAAAAAGATATTTAAGGAAGTTAAATTGGTTTTGAGAAGACCGTACCCAGAGACAAGGTTAATTGTAGCATTATGAACTATGTCGGTATTTGTTGACCTCATGGAGTAGTTTCATTAATCCTAAGACAGCATGTCTGAATTCACTTAGAGAAAAAAGATATTTAAGGAAGTTAAATTGTTTTATTAAATAGAATAAAATAAAAGAATAGAACATTATTTATTCTCATTAATTATTATTTTAACTCCTTTATTTCGTTATACATGTTTATACAAATTATATTTTTAAATATTAGAATATAAAAACATTTAAAAATATAAAAAAGTTGTAGCCCACCGGTATCGGGAACAGGTCCAAGCTATCGGCAATCAGGGCTCCAGAGAGAAGAACCTCCTAATAATGTGGGTCGTGTCGAGAAGTTCCGCTTTCTGAATCAAGTCCTTGATCCAGCTGCCCAACGAGAGCCTCCTCAGGTGCTAGTCGACGTTTTTGGCTATTAAGCCATAGGCTGTCACGACTATCGGCACAATGATCGCTGAGTCCACATTCCACGTTTAACAACCTCGTTGTTAATATGTTTATCTTTCCCGGCACACACGAGGGTCGCAATCATGCAGTGGCGTGCACAGAGATTTCAGACAGGGTACCTATGCACAAAAAAAAACTACATCAATCAACCGTTTGAAAATGTTTCTATTTAAACATACTTCACCAGCAGGTCCCACAGGTATAATTTTCCATTTTTAAAATAATCTTACTAAATAATAATTACTCGACAGTCAATCACTTGCACCATATCTCATATTAGGACTTGGTTCTACGCATACCTCTATAGGGTACCTACATGCCTCTTCGCAAATGCTCTGACACGTATGATTTTGCGAGTTTTAATTGGTATGTGCCTAAACTAAACAAGATAAGTTCCTCCTCGTTGAGGCTAGGAAATGGTACATCGCTTTCTTCCATCGCTGTGAAACGTACCCTTTGGCGGTTGATATTACAGTCCACAACATATTAGTCACCAAACCTGTTGGAAACGTTAATTCTGTCTTTTATTATTTCGACAGTGTTGTTAGCGTGTGGATTATTCTACAATGTATCACGGAACGTGTTCAATAAGGCTCCAGCGATTTAGATAATTAACAGAATTTGATTAAAAATTAATTAAAATTGATTTAGAACTTGTATTGTGTTTTGTTTTTATTTCTTTTTTGTATCTCATTTTATTCTGCATTGTCGGTTGCCAGCAGACATGCTGACTAAAGATTAATTAAACTACTCCATGAGGGCAACGAATACCGACATAGCTCATAATTTCTGCCGCGAATAGCAGAATAGCTATTAAAACATGGAAAAAAATTAACAAAAAAAAAAATTAAAGGGGGTACAAAGTTCGCCGGGTCAGCTAGTATTGAATAAGAACCAATATAAGTATGGTAATTACAATAATGAATAAAGATAATGAACTTTCCTATAATTTTGTTAAAACAATTTAACTTCCAACCGGTCAAGCACCGCGCGTCTCCAATTGGAGACGACGCGCTAATAAAACCGGTCAAGCTGTGCTTGACCGGTTAAATATCTTTTTTCTCCAAGTGAATTCAGACATGCTGTCTTAGGATTAATTAAACTACTCTATGAGGTCAACAAATTCCGACATAGTTCATAATGCTACAATTAACCTTGTCTCTGGGTAGGTACCGTCTTCTCAAAACCAATTTAACTTCCTTAAATATCTTTTTTCTCCAAGTGAATTCAGACATGTTGTCTTAGGATTAATTAAACTACTCCATGAGGTCGACAAATACCGACATAGTTCATAATGCTACAATTAACCTTGTCTTTGGGTACCGTCTTCTCAAAACCAATCTAACTTCCTTAAATATCTTTTTTCTCCAAGTGAATTCAGACATGCTGTCTTAGGATTAATTAAACTACTCCATGAGGGCAATGAATACCGATATAGCTCATAATGCTACAGTCATCTTTTTTTTGGGTACGGGGCCCATACAACTTTACCCATTGTTCTTTCTTTAATAGATTTTCAACTTTATCACTAAAGCATAAGGTTTAAAGTTGATTGGGAAAATTTGACAGTTTCGGGTAGGTTGATGTGCTGGCGTCTGTACCTAGTAAATGTACATGAAGTTTTTGATACAGACAGGAAGTGGACAGTACCAAAGGTAGCACATCTTCGTCTGCTTCCTCCAGCTAAGAACACTGTAATGTAATGACTTCAGTGGGTTTGTCAACCAT
Organism: Amphipoea lucens; assembly: GCA_947508005.1. Classification (NCBI taxonomy): domain Eukaryota; kingdom Metazoa; phylum Arthropoda; class Insecta; order Lepidoptera; family Noctuidae; genus Amphipoea; species Amphipoea lucens. Next base: position 12,935,505 of record OX382358.1, read on the forward strand.
AATGATTTTGATAGCTACCCTTATCGCTAGCATTGTAGCACTCTATCATTCATTATTCTTCTCTACCGGTCATTACCTCACATCGTAATTTTGTATGGAGACAAGTCTCCTGTATGCTAATCTTGAATCACATAATTTTGCATCATAGAGGTTATTCTGATAATGTGGCCCTTTTTTCAAAGACTAGAAATATGTAGAACGCTCTTGCGTAAGGGAGCGAGAGCGAGCCTTCGACCGCGGAAGCATTACTTACAGGCAGGAGACCTTTTAAACAATTCTCTAGGAATAAATCGGTAAGGGCCCTACTTGTGTTTTAGGTTTGATCAGTCTATCAAAAAGTACTTTGTGGGTTTGATAAAATACTTATTTCTATTAAAAATAAATTATTTTGACATTGACGACCAGACTGACAATGGCATTGCAATGAACATTCCATACGCCATCCGGCTGTCATTTACCAATTCTTACATCTAAATGCGCTGCATTATGTATTAATAACGTTTAATACACTCCATTTGGCGTGAAAATTCGTGTGGTTACTCATGAAATGTACCTTCATTAGAATAGTTTTTCCGTAACAACTACCAGGATGATTTACAGTGATTGTAATTAAACAGCATGGAAACGGAGAGTAATGCTTTCTTGAACCTGCTTCGGCTCAAGCATGAGAATCACGCGAATGTTGTAAGTTTATCTGCTTTAGAAAACTTCTTGCCTATCTGTTTGTTTATTCGTAGAATAAATGGGATTTTTGAACTAAATTACTGTTACGTATTTGACGGAACATTGATGGTCCACAAAAATTATAACAGCAAACGGCACTGCCTCTCACCGAGAGAAGGCCTGTGTCCCAGCAGTGGGAACATTATAGGCTGATTATACACGGCAGCCATTATCATAAAATACATAACATCACGCCTGTATTTCTCAAAGGGTTGGGCAGAGTAACTCCTATATTTAGCCTGTAATGTTAGAGTATCACGTAATAGGGGCGAGCCTATTGCCACCAACTGTGTACAAATTCAAAACTTAAAGTGACAGTTGGCAGGGCACATTGCTCGCAAAACAGATGGCCGCCGCGATGGGTCCGAAAGGTTCTGGAGTGGCGACCGCGTATCGGAAGACGTAACGTTGTGAAGGCCTCCCACAAGGTGGACCGACGAGCTTGTGAAGGCCGCAGGAACTCGTTGGATGCGAGAAGCACAAAACCGGTCGAAGTGGAGGGGCTTGGGGGAGGCCTATGTCCAGCAGTGTACGACTTTCGGCTGAAATGATGTGTACAAATCCAGAGTAAGAATAATCATGACTGGGTATCATAAAAATGTCTGTGAAAACCGCAACAACATTATTGATGACAATTACTTTCTAGGGCAAATATAATTGATGGATAAACACTGTTTAGTAAACAGTTTCTCTTGCTTTTCCGATTCACTTTAGACATTGGTAGAATGGACGACATCGGCTTTGCTTGCCATAATAAAAAATAGAATAAAATGTATCTTACTCAATTCTCTATCCAAGAATGTTTTGCAGCTAACCCACATCAGCGGCGAGAATTCGGATGGTCTTAAAATAAAGTTGCGGGCATTGCTGGTTGCGCTTCTTGGCGTGTCCATGTCGGCATGCGCCTTCGCATCCCAGCCGGTCGAACTGGAGTTGGACGACGATGAGGTCGCACAGAAACTAAACAACGTTAGCTTCGCTAGGAGGTACCACATAGCTTTACATATCATAGCCTAGCCCTTTTTCAACTATATTGGGGTCGGCTTCCAGTCTCACCGGATGCAGCTACGTACCAATATTTTACATGAAGCGAATGCCTATCTGACCTCCACAACCTAATTACTGGGTAATACGATACCCCTTGGTAAGACTGATTGTCAGACTGATTGTCGCTTCTGACGACCCGTAACGACTGTCAAAGATCCAAGAATGACAGCCAAGGCCTTACGTGCTTTCCGAGGCACGGGGAGTCTCGGTATGTAAAGATGGTCACCCATCTACGGAACAACCACGGCAAGCGTTATTCTGATCAATCGACCCGTGCGGCTGTTATTACTTACCCAGAAGCCCTCATATGAATTTGTTAATTCGATCTACTCTAGTAACCAACTAGCCAATATAGAAATGCAATAGGCAAAAGTCTTTACCAATGTGGGTTTATATAGGAAGTCTTCTCGAGAATAATATGTCAATAATATTCGACTCAAGGTTAGGAGCAGTTGTGGCCTAGTGGTAACGGCCGCGACTTACGAGTTGTAAGTCGTAGGTTCGAACCCCGACAGGCGCTTTACTTTGTGTATAAAATTATTTCATCACCACTGCTCTCAAAATGGTGAAAGAACACATCGTGAGGAAACTGGCATGTCCTAGAACCAAAAATTTGAAGACTTGTGACATCACCAACCCACACTGGGCGCACGTGGTGGATTACGGCCCACTCCCTTTCACCGAGAGGAGGCCTTTTCCCAGCAGTATATAAAAGTCTCTTCAAAGTGAGAGTGAACAGGCTTCTATTGGGTAAGCTCACGCACTCCATCGTCGACTTTGTCTCTGTCACCTCTGACCTAGACTAGAGTCAAGAGCAAACCCATTTCCAATAAAAAAAAAGTACTTAATTAAAAAAAAAATTAATCGACTTCAAAAAGAAATTAACTCAAAATTATGAAATAAGTAACTTTAATTTCGGAAGTCGGTGTCGTTGGTTCCGCATTTTCGTTTTTTGACACAAACTTCCGAAATTAAAGTTATTTTACAGTTTTTCACTTTGTAGTGTTTTTTTTTTTAAGTCGGTTGTTTTTTTTTTTTTGTAAATAAGTTTTATTTTTCACTTTTTAGTTGTACCTACCCCACAAAAATTCAATTAACACAACTTGCTATGTAAATATCACTTAAAATATCATCAATATAAACTAATTAGAAAAAAAAAAAACGTAATATTGAAGCTAACTCAAAAACTACCCAAGCAAATTTATATGGGACCACCCCTGAGCCATACTTTATCCATTAAAAACAATACATTGATATACAATTGCAGCCAAGCGGTGCCAGGCTAAGGTGCATTGAAGAATTGAAGACACCGACTAACTAGAAGAATCATCAAAATTCGCATAGAAATGTCATGTGAAATAAGAATAATTACCTAATGTGTTATATACTAAAACCTTCCTGAAAGTATGTAGATCACGTTAATTAAAGAAACGTCAAAATTGGTTCAGTCGTTTTTGAGAAAATCGCGGACATACAAACATACATACATGCATACATACATACAGGTCGAATACAGAACCTCCTGTTTTTGAAGTCTGTCAATGAACCACCGGATATCGCCTGTAAATATAAGTGAGTTGCTTGTCGCATTGCTGCACGCTTGCTCAGGTATTTGTAGATAGTTTTCGCTCCATCTTCAAGCCTTTCAATAGGCTATTTGTGAGTTTTTGAAAAAACAATTCTTCTTCTTCTTTTCGTCTCGATGGTAATCTTTCTCGTTGTTTCTTTTATATTGTTTGAGCCCAGTAGGTGGCCACGTTGATTGCGGCATCAGTGGCATTCTTAAGGTCATCTGAGGTGCAGGTGGTATTCCGGCTACTGCAGCAAGTGGGGCATCGTCTGATCAGAAGCACCGCACTCGCACCGTTGGATGGGTCATTAATCCCCGTTTTGACAAATTATGTCTGCAGCGGCCTACTTGAGTACGCAATCGATTGAGAGCTTTCCGTATAGACGGGACGTACTGGGTGGATCCTCCGACCAGAAGGGTGTCGTGTCTGGTGGGCAACTGCCCGACGATTGATGTCGGGGCGTTGTATATTATTATGCTAGTTGCGCGGTAAACTCTGCTTACGCGATGCAGGGTTTTACGTGACATCAGTGTGAGCACTGATGTCACGTAAAGCCCTGCATCGCATCTACATTGCAACATGCGAACTACGCTGATGCAATGTAGATGCCGCCACAGGCCACTGCAGACAAATTAATGATGTTCCATATTCCTACTCATGTTACAGAATTACAAAACCAACAATTCGACTTGTGATGGGTTATGGGAAGCTCAGTGCATTTGTCACCGCAACAACTTCATTGCTTTTATTGGTCGCTGTTATGTCTAAGGTATATTATTTTAATTTTATATTTTTAGGTTTCTAAAAGCTTTATTACACTACGCATATTCAGGGACCCGTTCTCTAAATATAACCATTCCTCCCAAGGGTCCCTATAAAAAAAACACATCACCTAGGTAAATATCGGACCCTAATTATATCGTGTAGTGTAAATAGGGGTTTAACTGGCCCCTATTACTTTCTCCACAAATACCTAATGTACTCGTATAGCCACGGAAACCAATGTTTTTAGTTACTTGAAAATACTGAGTTTAGGGAGTGATCATACTTAATCGACGTGGAATCGGCTTAAACTGGCCACGTATCACAACACTTGTCGAATTAAGTTCGACGCAGTGTTGAGACGCGTCGTTCAAACTGAAACAAGACATACTTAGGTATGATTTGTTTTTGTTTTTATTGCGTGGAATTAGGCCCGGCGCCCATTGGCGGCACGGCCGCGGCCTGGCAAGCTATTTTTAGGCGACGAATAAAAATATAACTTAATAGTATGGAAATAAAGTTGAAATTTTAATGTTAACGGTCGTAAGTACAAAAAAGATACCGCGATATGTTTAGGCATGCCGTGTCGGCGGCTTTCGGAACGCTTCGACATCCCTCAGTACGCTTTCGCAGTCTTCGGGATAGACCGCGGCTAGACAGCGCGCCCGCCCGAACCTCGCGGCCCCGCGCGTAACTTCATTAGCTTAGCTTCTTTTTCAGCAAGAACTGCTATGAGCACTAGGTCCCAATCTACCTTTATATACTCACTTACAACAAGCTTGCGTTAAGACCTTTCTGAAGAAGACATAGGTACGACTATTGTGAAAAAAGCTAGGCGCAAGCACGATGTCTAAGGACGCCACGGAATGCCTAAGGACGCTTTGGTACGCTTAAGAACGTCGCGGCATACTTAAGGATGCCGCGGAATAGTTACCGCCAGTGTGCGCTTACATGTAGGGATGCTGCCGTGCCATGCCGCCAATGTGCGCCGGGCCTTAAAGTTCTTTTCTAACCTGGTGGTTACTCCTGTAGACAAAATAAACAATCGTAGGTATTTTTTTTTTTCGTTTATCCTTTTTTCGTTTTTTCGTTTTTTAATACCCATCACATCTGTGAAGTTGCAGCCGTTTAACCGTGTATTTCTGTCGAAGCGATCGTGGTGGCGTCGAGGAGCTCGTTGGTTGGCAGCTCCAGCGCTGTTGGTGGCCGCTTTAGAGACGGCGTCGGATGCCAGCGATGCCATGCTTGCTGCACTGCTCCGCGGCTCGGCTGAACCGGGCCGGGTCATTGCGCAGACCGCCGCCGCTGTTCTGCTTATCACCATTGAGATTCTAGTCTGGTAGGTTATAGGACCATATGGGCCAGCCGGGTAAATCATCACGTAGCTATGTAGGTACTAATCAACCATATTATTTGCTACAGGTACTTCATAGCGAAATTTTTCGAGTATAATCCACCCCAGACGGCTGAGGAACGAGTAAAAGAAAACCGGATACGACCAATACCAGAATAAAATAATAATGTTTCATCATACAGACAAATATCTTTTTGTATTTATAAATCGCTTATCTAAAACAATTTTTACAAGACTTTTCTTTAAAATCTACGAAACTTGTAGATAGAGAGCTTTTAATGTAGGTACCTAAAAGTAGGTACAAAATAAAACTTATTAATAATATTATTATATTTAACTAGCTGCGCCTCGCGGTTTCACCCGCAGAAGTGTCGATCCCGTGGGAATATCGGGATAAAAAGTAGCCTATATGTTAATCCAGGGTGTCAGCTACCTCCATACAAAATTTTATCAAAATTGGTCCAGCCGTTTGAGCGTGAAGAAGTAATAAACACACAAACACACCCCCACACACTCACAAACTTTCGCATTTATAATATTAGTGTGATTTTAATTCTATGTTTACGTAAGTTATATTTGAGTTTTTGAAAAGGTTTTAACTTGTTTTATTTAGAAACCAAATGGTGACGCGAGGAGAGTGTGAGTGAGAAATTATACGAGAAAGTTGTTCAGACCAGCCGAGGTACAATACGGCCCGTATTGTACCCCGGGTGCGATGCAACGATCTACGCACCGCTATCTCTGTTCCAAGCATACAACGGATTCTCTTGTGCCTACTACGTGTGTGTCAACGTTGTTGCAGCAACATGTTTGGGAGCGCGCCCACGAGCAACTTTTGTCTCCGCAACTAATTTGTTTCTCACATCAAGTTAACGTGTTTGGTTGAAAGTGCGCGCATGTAGCGACGCGACAGCTGGCAGACTTTTTTGTCCGCGGGTTTGGAGACAGGCCAGGGACGCAATTATCGCCCGTCTGTTGGTTGCAGTGCAGGTATGCGCATGGCGACAAAAAAGTTGCCGGTCAACCAAAAATTTTACGAAGAAGTAGCGTTGGCTGTCGCTCCCGTGTGCGTATCGTTCAAATCTCGGTGAAAAGGCAGCGACAGACACAATTGCTCGTGGGCGCCCCGCCTTACTGTGTTGCTGGAACATGTTGCGTTGCAGTATGTGTATGAAACATGTTAGTAACAACATAGTGTAGTAGTAACGGAAGAAACGTTGTTTAGGAGATAAGAGAAACAATTGTATTCTGTTAAAACAATGTATATTATTGTGAAAACACATTATTGCATAGGACTTACAACTATTACTTATTTACTACATTTCATGATACATAAATACGTATTAAAACAATCATTATATTAGAAGCACAAGTTGGCCAGGTCATTCATGTTTAAAAAAAAAATAATATCTTGAATCGCCGCCACTGGTGCGCCAAGTTTGTATCATAAGTAATATACCTTCTTAACATTAAAACTAAGAACTTTGTTTTGAAAAAAAAAAGTTTGATTCCAGGAAAATTTTGAATCATTCATGTAAGAAGGCATATTAATAATAAAAAATAATCACTAAATACGTAACCAATAACAAAAAAAAACTATGTTTTAAAATACTGATGCTTGGCTAAAAAAAAAAAAATTACTACCCACACCTAATAATCAGGTTGAACAAAATATTATGCTAAAAAAAATAAGCTTAAATGGTTAAACCACTACTATGAAGCACTCTTGAATAAATCAATCTAAGATGCGGCTAATATCAATATCACATTTTATTGCGATCACAGTGCTTTTCACGAAAGAAACCATGCAGATCCTGCACTATAGCGGTAGTCGTAAGGCTGACACTCCACCGAGGCGGAGTGGAGAAAAATTGACCAATAGGCTCTTTCCCGTTCAACGCTTATGAACGTTGAGCGGAGAAGAGACATTTTGTGGAGTGATGTTTGACAACCTCAATCGTTTTATTAAAGCCCATTCTCAAAGTCGCTCTTTTTATTACGTGTACTTTTTAAAATGTAAATAGTTTGTACATACGAGTGTTATATAGTTTATTTGCCGAACTGTTGCTATAGGTACAGGTATTGATACACAAAGTCGCTCTTTTTACGTGTTAAAAATGAAATTAAGATATTAGTTTGTTTACATTATATGCCTAGTTTATTTGCCAAACTAAAGGGAGGGTACCTAAAAAGTTTCAGTAGTTCGGTGCTTTGTTAGAACCGAACTATCGCATCTGAAAGTTTCAGTATTTCGGTCAACCGGACTAACAACCGAACTACTGCTACCACTAGAGGAGTTATTTGACCTCTGATATTGCATCACTGTCAAAATCAAAGTGATCTTTGTCCACGTGACTATAAGGTTGATTTTGGCTTACTGCCACTAACAAGTCGGTCAATATCAGTGATCTTTATTCTCGTTACAATAAGGTTACTGCTGTCAGAGGTGAAATAACCGAACGGACTGTAGTTATCTCTAACGTGTTACCGTCCTTTGACGGTAATTCTACATCTGACAGCAGCAAACCAATAGCAACCGTATAGTCACGAAAATAAAGATCACTGTTATTTCCAGACTAAACAATGGTACTTAGCAAGTTAGCAACCTTATTGCAATGGCAATAAAGATGACAGTGCTTTTGAGAGTGATGCACAATCAGAGGTAAAAAGCTGTGAGAACTCCACATATTGCCACTTGACTTCTTTTTTAAAAAGGAATTTACATTATAAACATTATATGTTTCGTATAAAAAAAAACTTACTACTAAATTAAGGCACTTCAATGAATAATGTCAATTTTCTAAGTATCTTCTTAAAAACCTACTTGATTTATATCTCACGCCATTTAATAGAATAGAATAGGATACTTTTTATTATCTCTATTTATTATCTTTATTTTATTTGTCTCTGCATCACCCTAAGATAGACTGGTAGAAAATGCCCAAGGCATTAAGTCCGCCTTTGTACAGTTTTTACTTGTGCATAAAGTTTTAATAAATAAATAAATATAATGCACACCATATAAATTACATCTAATATAAATGTAGACATTGTCACCCTATGTAAAATTTATTATTGTTAAGAGTGATAAGAGCGCCATCGTTATTGTCTAGTTGAACTCTTCCCAACTATGTTGGAGATCGAATTCCAGTTGCAACTAAGAATGTTAATTTAATTGGCTCTTGTGATACCAGAAATCCTAGTACAAGAGCCAGGACTACACAGATGTTAAATTAAACAAATAAAATACCTACATATAACGCATAAAACGTAGGTACCTACCAAATTATTAGGTATCTTACTTATTTGGACAAAATCTTATACCCTTGCATTTTACACAAGTGTATTGTCGTCTAACCCGTTGACGATCACACCACTTAATAATTTCCGCTTTCAATGAAATAACCATACACTCGTCTACAGTTGGTGTTACCGTAATATAATCGTCAAATCTATCCAGTAAGTAAATAGAAACCCTCATCAATATATCTTCATCTGGATTTATAGCATTTAAACGGCGAACCTCGTCTCTGCTTAAAGTTTCTATGATTTTAAAGCATAGTACCATAAACATATCGCATTTTTCTTGAGAATAGTTTATAAGCCACTTTTCAAAGTTATCTACCGTGGTTTGTTTCACCAGGATTGTATGTAGCCCAACAACAAGCTCTTGTCCAACTCGCAGTGTTTTGAAACCGCTAAGATAATCGCGCATGTATTCATCCCCCTCATCCCAAGTTCTGTTATGAGCATATCTTTCTCTCTTCACATTTTTAAAGTAATCCATTACTTTTTCCTTCAGTTTCAATAATGTTTCTTTGTTAATTCTGCCATCGCGTATGTAAGATTTAAGGGTAGCCATGAACAAACTGTCGTTTTCATCGTCGACTATTTGCGACTTTAAATACTGAAATACAAAAAATACCAAGCGCCTCTTCCAGTCAGGCACAAACTCATTCAAGAAGTCTAATTCTGAAGGTATAAATGAAATTATAAGCTCAGTACAGATCAATAAAAACGCATCATGTAACACTTGACTTAGGGTCGATAGTAACTCTAGAATGAAATCTTGATCAGCCGCGCTCAGATGCATAATAAATGCCGAAATTTTTATAATCTCTTCAGGGCGAATATTACATAATACTAAGTCTTTCCCTGGTACTTTTGCGGAGCCGGCGACCTGGTCGGATGAATATATTCTTGTAGGAGCATTTTTAGTGGTCACGTTGGCAGGTCCATATCTTGCAAGTAGTTCATTGCGGCCCGCCGGTCCCATCCGATACATTTTATTAATATTAGCTGAGTGTTGATTGTTTATTAAGACTTTGCCATCTGAAGCCAATGATATCCTTACTTTATTTTTGTTGAATGATTTATTCATATATTTTAATTTTCCGAAAAAATCATCTTTATTTTCAATCGTTTTAAGAGCTCTTATGACATCAGTGTTGCCATCTATGGTGCCCTTTACTCTTCGGGTTTCAGCTGTGATTTTATCGAATATTCTCCTGAAAGTTAAGATGAAAATACTATTAAGTAATATTATATTTATCGGTAATTAAGTTGAAGACTTTACAATGTAGGACGGTTGGTACAGTCGAATAAGCTATTTGGTAAATAGTCGAAAATATTATTAATTTTATTTTGCTTTTTTAATCTCAGCACATTTACACTATTGTTTAAAAGTAATTGCAAATTAGCCGACTGCAAATTTGCCGACTGTGTACCAAATAGCTTGTTCGACTGTACATACAATAAATGCATGCAGGATGCCTGGCCTACTAAAGTTTCTTTACAACAAAACCATGATAACAGCCGGTTTATTCTGTAAAAATCTCACCGTAAAACTTGGGCGAAGTGAAACATCGTGAGGAAACCGGCATGTCCTAGAACCAAAAATTCGAAGACATGTGACATCCACCAACCCGCACTGGGCCCGCGTGGTGGATTACGGCCCACTCCCTCTCACAGAGAGGAGGCCTGTGTCCCAGTAGTGGGAACGTTATAGGCTGATTATGTTGTATGTTGAAGTGAATTTGAAGTGAGCGGTCAGTCGTCTCAATTTCTAGCATCAGGTGGAATGACAGCTCACTTCTCCTAAGTTTTCACAGTAAGATTTTTACAGAATAGACCGGCAGAAACTATGTTTCTTACCTTTTATTGTTACTGGACAATGAGTCTCTGATTTCATTTATTTTGTTAGCTTGCGCATCCTTAACGATTTCCTGCGCGGTCTGGTTAGACATCACACCAATCCCAAGGAACAGGGCAGATGTGGTGAACTGGAACACTTCAACGGTTGTTGGTGTCTCTCCGTACTTAACGAACTGAAAATTTAATCAAACGACAGCTACTTAAGAAGAAATACAACTGTTGAAATCTACGTGAGTGGTACAGTGAAATAAAGAGATAAGTATGCAGGTAGCTAACTGTCAGTTATGTACCTCCTTTAGAACAATGTTCTGAATGTAATGTGTTGTCATTTTCTGTACGTGTATATGTGTATTGTGAGTAGTGAAGATTTTTTACACTATTATTCATGACTATAGATGCAAAACGGATTTTTAACGTTTTAAACCATTTGGTTTTAAGCCGTCTTTATTTTGACTTTTTGTTTGCTCAAATTTAAATTATATTTAAATTTGAACAAAAAAAAAGTAATAAACACTAACCTAGAGTTTAGCAAATTAACGCTCCCATATCGGTGGGTTAAATATTTAAAATTTTAACCCTAGGTTTGCCTCTAACTCTTGGCGGCAAAAGAAGTTGTGTGTGAAAAGAGTTAGGTAGGTATAGGTACAGGCAACAATAAGTATTCTTATTGTTGCCTGTACTTATACCTAACTCTTTTGGTGACTGTACTACGAGTACGAACCTTGTAAATCATGTCACCCAACCCGTTGGCAACTCCTATGAATCCTGTTGCAAGATTCGTAAACTTCAAAAAGTCCAACGCGCTCATCAGGATCTGTGAAAGTAATTTGTTAATTGCATTGCGTCTGCATTAGGAATACCTATTATTTGTTAATTTATAAACAACTAGCTTCAGCCCGCGACTTCGTCTGCGTAGAAGTGAAGTTTATTATAATCATATACTGTGGCACTCGGCAATAGTGTAGCTTTCTTTTATTTAATAGAACTTTTGTATACGGATCAGAACTTCTTATAAACAAACAACTTTTTTACCTCATTATAATTTAGTTTAGATTTAATAACCACTTTATAATTACAATATGTAACATAATTAACGCAAGACCTCATACACCCCAATTAGAGTATTGAGTTAAAAGCATAATTCAATGACCAAAACTTTTTATTTTTAGGTCAATCAACACGTTTTTTATTATTAAATCGGTATTATAAAATCGTTTTGACCCTAGCATTACTTTATGCATTTAAAATTGACTCTTATTGCCTTGAAATAAGATTTAGTTTGCTTTGGGTCAATATGGCAAAACACAATTTTTGAAAAAAATAAGTACCTATTTTAAAAGTTACTGAAATCAATTCTGTAGTCAAATATGAACAAATTACTTTCAGGACTTGCGTTTATTCTCTTACACGTTGTAGATGTTCGGGGTGTGTGGGAATGTCGGTTTTCATGTGTCGTAATGAAAATTACAAAAAGTCCGTACTTTCAAGAATTTCATGTAAGTACCTATATCCTTACCTTGACATTTCTGCCGGACGTAGCGGCCCACGTCAATAATTTTCCTGCTGTAGTGAAGGATAAACCGACGGTGGATATCATTATATTTATCCAGCTAGAGCGGGCTTCCATATTCTCCAAGCCGATACTCTGAAACAAAAATATAAAAGTTCTGATACTCATCAATCGAGTCAGGCCCCGTTCACAGCCTCGAGCTATGCGACTTGCGTCAAGCGACATGCACGCTCGTCACTTGTTTCCGTTCGTCGCACCGCAAGTCGCGTCACGGTGACTTATGACAAGCTCTTGCATATCAGCCTATAATGTTCCCACTGCTGGGACACAGGCCTCTTCTCATAGCGAGTTAGTGGGCTGTAATCTATCACGCGGGCCCAGTGCGGGTTGGTAGATGTCACAGGTGTTCGAATTTTTGGTTCTAGGACATGCCGGTTTCCTCACGATGTTTTCCTTCACCGTTTTGGTGATGAAATTATTTAAAGAAAGTAAAGAGCCTGCCTGTTCGAACCCACGACCACGACCACGACACGACGAGGTACAGAACCTAATAAAGAAATACTCATACCTGTTCATGTTGAGCTCTATCAACTAAAGTCCCGATGGATCTTCCAATGCTGTATATTCCCGAGACAGACGCTACACCTACAGCTGTCGTGATCATCACTGGCGCCACGACAGGGGTTGCGAACGCCGCTCCCACGACAGCTACCAAGGCGCCCACATTCGCCACTGTAAAAGCCCAATTTCTGAGATGTCATTAATTAATGAAATATACCAAGACTTCTAGTACTAGAAAGCTGTAATTTGGCATGGGTATACATTTTTTTCTCGTCTTTCCAATGATTTGGCGACTCGTTGGAAAGGTCGTTCAAAAATATAGCGGATGTGTGTAAACTATTTTTCGATTCAGGGATCCGTTTGCGCAATATTAAGTTTTGTAGGGCTAATTTTCAGGAGCCCGCTGGTGTAGTACTAAATTCTGTTGAATTTCAAATGTGTCCTAAATTTCAATTGTTAATGGGCCCAGAATAAAAATGAGCATTGATGACATAGTAGAAATGTGAAAACTTTCGCCTGCGTAACTCTTTCATCGACTGAATAAACGTTAGGTAGTTGTAACTTCTTATAATGTAACTGTTTGCTGTTCCTTACCTAAGAAAAAAACGTTCCAAAGGACTCATACCTGTGCTTACGTTGTCAACGACATTAATCACCTGCGCAGCAGGACCCAGCTCCGGCGAAGCTTTTATGGTCAAATTCACTTTCGGCATTTCTCCGTCCTGTAGACAAACAATAATTAGAAAATAATAATATTATTTACTCTGAGGCCACGACCTACACGCTCAAGCGACAGGCATCTTGAGACAGTGACTGCGGTCAAAACAAATGAAAGAAGTTGTTTAGCGCATGCCACGAGTCACCGAAAAGCTAGTTGCGGAGTGAGGAACGGACAGGGGTTGTGCGCACGGGTCGCTGGACGCAAGTTGCTTCGCCGTGTAATTAGCCTTAGGCTGTCATTTACGTAGATACCACTTTAAGGGGCTACATCGAAAATCTAAAATCCTCGAAAGCTACTAAGCGAGCGAAAGTGATGCAATTACTTTTGAAACGCAAATTAAAAGTGATGGCATTACTCCTTTTTTTAACGAAATAAACGAATTTTTAAAACTATTTTGAGTAAACTTTGATATGATAAGATAATTCCCTATGTTTTAAAGTAAACTCCATTGAATAACTTTTAAGCGTTACGCCGCGTGATGTCAAAAAAAGTAAAAAAATAGATATAACTTTGCAATTTTTTTGTATCGAGGAAAATTCATTGAATCGTGTATTCCTTTTACACGATACTAGACCAATGAGTCAAAAAACATATACCAAAATTTTAAATCCCTATTCCACATACTTAACAAGTTACACGAAATAGAAAAACTTAATTTTTTTTCAACATATCACCTTAACTAAATAGTACCAGGAGACTAAGCCATGCGTGTAGTATAGTGTTTTAAAAGTTAAGGCTGATTTAGACAGGGTAAATATCGGGTCAGTACTGCCTTGTCTCGAGTTTGGAGTCAGTTACTTACCCTGTCTAATTCAGCCTTTACAGAAAAATTTGAAACTTACGGTAGGTAGATAATTGATCATGCGTTTCTCAAGGCATGTATTACACTTTTTATACAAAAGAAGTAAAGACTTATAATATCTTTGGATGAACTGAAAAACTTTGAGCCTTCGATAATATTAGGTCGATGATTCTATTCATTGGCAAAATAACCTTTAGAACCGCCAGATCTCTTTCTATTCCTGAATTTAGCAGGCCCGTGTTGGTATTAGCAGATTTTTTGTCACTTGGGTTCCCTGATTATTGGGATTCCCGAAGTCAAGCCCGACCTATCGTCCTAGAACTGACTTGCTTACCGTAACAATCCTTCCTGTATATTCTCCATTTTGAGGAACCACCATCACACATTTCGGTAGTTTGTTTTCAGTCAGATAGTCGCTCCAGGTTTCATATACTCTCGCATCATGGTCAATGAATACTTTGCATCCCTTCACTGCAATTTTAACGGAAGAACATTTTAACGTATATGTCGCAGCCAACTAGCTTAATTAGCCTTTCAGTTAACAGCCTAGCCTTTTCATTGAACGGCGCCGGTTAACTAGCGGCCTGAATGATACTCAATACATACTAACTACTTACATTATTATAGTATCTAGTTGTATATGATAAGTATATAATGATTATAAGTAGCCGATACGTCTAATACAACATTTAGAGAACTGGCTGGGTGATGCTTAGGCAATGGGATGACGAGGTGATGAAAAAAAAATTTGGAATGGGCGGTTAGGTTAATAGTTTGACAGCAACTACGCGCGAGCCGAATTGGTCGCAGTAACTATTAATCATCATCAAAAGCCATTGTGTAATCCACTTGAGAAGAACTAAGTCGTCACACAAAACAGACACGAAAAGCGACTTTGTTTTATACTATTTATATATCATATCAGGTAGAGCCTTTCTGTGATGGATGGTCCTAATTATTGCTCATATACACGCAGTGACGGATTAACCCTTAATCAAATTAAGCAATTGCCTAGGGCATCACGTCTGGGGGGGCACCAGAAGAAGAACAAAAAAACTCCGTCCTTAGGGCATCACGTCTCACTTCCACGTCACCAAAAACCACACCAAAAAAAGTTTCTAGGACTAATTTGAGAATTCGCGCGTTTTAAGTTGACATAGAGTCCGACCTAGTCATAACCCCGCTCCCGCTTGCCCACTTGCTGCCCGCTAGTGCATTCGGCAATTTGAATGTACCGGAATTGCGATCAGCCAATCACAAACCACCCCTTCCCGCGGGCCCCCCGCCTGGCGATTTATTTTCGTTGGATCCCGCTTTTGAATCCTAGTTTAATATTTTTGGCGTTGGATCCCGCAAAACATTATTATGTATTTCCGTTGGATCCCGAATTTAAAAAATGCAAGATTATTACGTTTTATTGTCGTTGAATCCCGAAAAGTATTTCCGTTGGATCCCGAATGCTTAAAAAAATCTGAATGCGGGTACTTTCAACAACAAAATTGTTTATAATAAAATGAGGGGTTCACTAATGTTTCACCAAAACTCCGTTGACAAATTTTTAGTTTACAACCAACGTTTCATATACTATTTATTTCACAAACAACTCATCACACTAATATTATAAAGGCGAAAGTTTGTGAGTGTGTGTGTTTATATGTTTGTTACTTCTTCACGCTCAAACCACTGAACCGATTTAGATGAAATTTGGTATAAAGATAGTTTGAGTCCCGGAAAAGGACATGGGATAGTTTTTATCCCGATATTCCCACGGGATCGACATTTACGCGGGTGAAACCGCGGGGCGCAGCTAGTTTTCTATATAATCTAGTCGTTTCTGTTTTTTTTTTAATAATTAACCTAATCTAACTAGTTCGGTTCCGGGTAACCCACTAAAAATAATCTCTTTTTTTCTATTAGCGCAAGTCGATGAAAGAATGAGTTTCATTTTTAGGAACTTGCGTAATGATAAGTCAATATGTAAAACGTTTTTATTCCAAACGTTGTTTTATGGGATAAAATGAATAAAAAATGAATTGCTTGTTAAATAACACGTTATTAAACAAAAATTTATCAGTTTAGTTTATAAGTTTAAGTATATGTCGCTTGCTACCGCGTCACCAGTCCTAACTCTCTATTATATTTTGGCTGCTGAGACCAAAACTACAAACGTACAAGTGTACAGGGATGTTTTATAAAATGCGGCTGTTACTTTACAATATTGTGGTGTCTTACGACTTCCACGCGAACGAAGTCGCGGGCAGAAGCTAGTGTTTGATAAAGGTAAATCACTTTTCTTCTGAAATGTACACATGTTGTTATAACATGGGATTCAACGGAAATAGCAAACGGGATCCATCGTTAATACCTAAAAAATGGGATTCACAAGTGGGATCCAACGAAAATAAACGGTACATCTCATCATCTTATTTTACAAAAAACTAATGTTTTTAGGCGGTAAAGGTTTAAAGACCGATTCTAGTTGACATACGGATAGGGGGGCCCACAGGCGTGGATTGCTTAGGGCATCAAGTAGTCTTAATCCGTCACTGTATACACGAGCGGCATGTTGCCAACGGTAGCGGCAACTGCAGCCGTCGACGCGTCTACGGCTGCCACCGGCGAGTGTCGATGACTGCAGTTGCCACCACGAGCGGCACGTTGCCACCGGCAGAGGCAACTGCATCGTGCCGCTCGTGTTATACAACATGTCCCGGAATTAACGCACACCACCAAACACCACAAATAGAATATCCTATGTTATAATCATAATACATACATGGAATTTTTTGTATCAATAATATTGATCGAAGGTATTATATGTATAAAACATTGTTTATTTATCTATTAAATTGGTTAGACTAATTGTGGTCACATTACAGATCTAATACGCACGCACGCAGTCGCACAAGAAAATAAGTCTAGCTTAGGTATTAGTTTGTCCATTTTGGTTTATTTTGACTGTACTCCGGAAGTGTGACTTACGTAGTTTTCATTATTCTTGGGATAAAAAATTACCTTATTAAACTGTAATTTACATAGTTTTCATTATTTTTGGGATAAAACTATACCTACTTATTAAAAATTACAGAAATCGATTGAGTAAACGATTCTAAACAAACTATTTACTGTCATAATGTGCTTTAATTCAGTTACACATTGTATATGAGCACTTATATCTACCTATCTGGAAAGAACCTTGAGTCTCTGGTTTTAATTTTCGTGTCTGCGCTGGATGACTGTTTGTGTTTAATAATTTATAATTATATTCATATTATATTATATTTTATTATATATTTATATTTATTTTATTTATATTTTTTTTTTATTATATTTTTTTATTTAATTATATTTTATATTATATAATTATATTTTTATTTATTTTTTGTGAAGACATGTTCGTAGGTAAACTCACCTTTGGGATTCATTGAAATACATTTCCTTATACTGAACACATGAAATACTAAAATATGGACAGATGCCCCTTTTTTCTTGTGAAGATTGTACCAATAATCTTTTGGAGTTATTTCGAAAAACCCTATCTCTCGGCTTGGAATGACACATACGACTCGAAGGACGGAAATTATTAAATTTTCACCGTTGTGTGAATATTTCGCTGAAAAAAAAACAGACAAGGTTAGTTCACGAGAAACTTCAAACTTGCATGAAAATTGCATTTTTACAATAGAATTAATGCATCTATTGACTCTTTGGTTTAGTGGTCGCAGGCGCTACTGCTGAGCATGAGGTCTTGGGTACGATTCCCAGGTCGGCCAGAGAGCTATAGCGTTTTTCCATCACGCATTTCACATTCCGTTTCTCAATAGCAACTCGGAGTGTAGTTGTGCCCGGTTAATGGCAATAGGCTCGCCCCCTAATACATGGGATTTAAACATAACTGGCGAAATGTGGGTGTACTTAGGTCATCTCTGCCTAAATCTGCGAGGAAAGCAGGCGTGATGTTATGAGCATTATGTAATTGGTGCATCAATATTTTAAAGTTCAAATACTCTGCTCCGCGTGCTTGCCTAAAACGCGGTCAATATCGGACTGCATAGAAAAGAAAGAGAAGCGCGTTGACACAACGCAATGGACTAAAAAATTAAAACACTACCTAGTGTTTTAGTATGTTCCTTGTAGAATAATCTGACAAAAAATCAGGATGATTGATGTACTTATATTAGTAAGTATGGTTTTTATTGTAAAAAGAAAGTTTTTAGAGGTATCTTCATGATTTTTGTCTATCGTATCAAATTAGTTGTATTATGTTTTCAACACACTATCTACCTAGCATATATCCTGAATATCATAAATTTTTTGATTTTGTTTACTATAATCGATCATATACTTTTAGTGCTTCTAAAACTTGCGTTTTTTGGGTTTAGGTCCTGTAATCCCCTTAATTTTAAACTAGCCGTATCGCAGTTATTAATGAAATAGGTACCTACCTTGTTCCAGAATCTTGTCAAACACTTTCATACACGTGTCTTCGTCGCGAGCTTCGTACCCCTGTAGCTTCAGTCCATTATCGTTGCCTTTCACGCAGTCCATCAAATTCCCCTCGTTGCTAGGCGCCCCACAAAGGGCCACGGCTACCTTTTGTAGTAAAAATCTTCTGTCTTTTTTCTCGTACCTGCAGAGTATAGGTAAAAAAATTCAATTCTATGTCATTATCCGTTAGACAAGAGTCAACGCAGACTAGCAAAAAGCTGGAGCTGTTTTAATTTTTTTTTATGTTAAAATAATAAACCGAGTCACAACTACAATAGAGTTCAAAATACACACACACACACACAAACAGCACAGGTACAAAATGATTTAATTCAATAAAAACTACAGGAATAAAAAAAACAAAAATGTTTCATTTACAAATACTTAAGTAGGTAATATTATTCACCATGTAGGTAATGATAGATAGGCAGATCGACACTATTTCACAATTTTTGCAACCATCTGGCCGAATCGAACACTGTTTAAGATACAGGCCTCCTATTAAGAAACAGGGTTTGTATTTTTGTTTGTATAGATTTTTGGCTCAAACGGCTGGACCAATTTTGATAAAAATTTGTATGGGGGTAGCTGACACCCTCAATTAACATATAGGCTACTTTTTATCCCGATATTTCCCCGGGATCGAGTCTAATGCGGGTGAAACCGCGGGGCGCAGCTAGTAATTGTATAAAATCAATAGATTTAGCGCGCATGCTGCCATTATTTTCACGTCCTCAAAGTTCGTGTGCGAATGTCAAAATAATTCACCCCGCGAATGTGTGAACAGTAGTTCGCGATGGCACTCGTAGGTATACGAATGTTTCGTCGAATACTTCGTCGAGTAACGAGGCGAATGACGAACACGATTGTGTAAATGCGGTAATGCGTCCTAATACAAAATGTTCAAAGAACTCATATCGGTCCTAGTTTATTGCGTCATTATTAATTATTATCGCAGCAGTGTGTAACGTCTTTGCCATCCTAATACAAAATGTACTGAAAACAGAAATCGCAATAACGCATCCGATATTATCGGCCGATAATAACGAGATTATGGGGGGAAATCCCTAATGTTATTAAAATAAAGTTCACATTTGCATGTTATTTTTTATTTGTGTTTGTACTGTGTCTGTCGCTCACTGGGGCAGCCAGATTATGGAGGTACAGTATTTACAGATTATAAAATTATGTAAAGTGGTACCTACCTACTCAGTAGTTTGTAAGTAGGCTTATACCTAGGTACCTGTCTGCAATTTGTTATCTGTAAAGTGATATGATAACGTTTCTAGATAAGTACCTAATTCTTTTCACGACGAACTGAAGTAGTGGAATTATCTACTTATAATTCACGAAACAGATAGCTGTTTTGCCAAGTACCGGATATCCGGCCATCTACCTGGCAAAGCCTAATCTGAAGCACAGAATAACTAATAGTTCTGAAGCGAGTCCGTCGATTTAAAAGAAAAATAGTGATGTAGGTACCTAGGTAATTGGTATTAATAAGGGTAAGTGTGGATAAGCTTACAATTCCCAGTCAGCATCGCCAATTGTTTCATAATACTCCTGTTGTATATCGACCGCGGTCATGTCATGACGTTTGTTTGGGTCTTCCATCTTGATGACGACTGAAAAACAATCAATAGTCAAATAATATAGAATAAAAGAAAAAACGTTTATTAGGCACAGTACCTACCTACCAAGGCCGCAAGGAGGACATTTGAACAAAATTAAAAGTAACATAAAATTCAGGGTATACAGGGTCCAATTAAAATAGGTAGATGGACAAATTTTAACACAGCGCTCAGTACGTCTATCCAAATATATCCAAGCAAAAAAAAAACACTGATTAAAGTGATTTTATTTTGACCTAAAATAATAAATTGTCAGCACGCAAGTGTATTTTCGTTAGCTGATTATTTTGCTTGTAAGAAAGTACCTATCTAATGCGGTACGGTAGGTACCTATTATTTTTACCATCGTCCTTATTTTGATGGTCTGAATAACTTTTAAAAGTTTGTCCATCTATTTTAATGGGACCTTATATATGTAGGAATGCTATCTGACCGCTGACTCTGGTCAAATGAACCTTTATGGACATAGGTAATTTAGTCATTGAATCGAATCATACGTAAAATAACACTTTTATTTTCCTTTTCCTAACTATAAAACATTACCTACCTATAATTGAAAAGGCAATTCTAAACAAGCAACTACCGATTAATTACTTGCTAAATTAAATAATTCCTAATAAATACAGTTAGAATACATAAGATTATACACAAACACATTTTCTTATTAGTTTGAATTCCAAAACATTCAGCAGCTATAATTAGCTCTAACGTAGGAAGTAGAATAATATACACAAACAAGTTAAAATTAAAACTGACATGGCCCAGGCGCCGCCGCCACCGCCACCGAGCGCATCCGATTGATTTAAGAGCCACAGAAAATTTGCATAAGATAACTATCGGCAGGCAAATCTGCTCCCTCAAGACAGATCTGAGATTCTGAGCTTGTTAACTTTATAAATAAAGTAGTAGAAGAAACTAAATAAAAAACGAAGGAAAACAGTAATTGAACGAATAAAATTAAGTAAGTACCTCATTCACCAGTTCACAACGTGTTATCCCTCAATGGGCTATAGGTATTCGCACACGATTCGCAACAAGCAATCACAATGCGTAGATAAATACTGCGGTTTTAACAGTGTGTTACACAGCTTCCAACAATTAAATATAATTATTTAATATTATTAATAGATAATCATAGAGTAAATACCTTGTAATAAATTTAAAGAAAAACAATCCAGTAACACAACCTGTCATCCAGACGCACCACTGCAGAATGCAATGCAATTTCCCAAGCTTCGTCGCCTCGTCGGTCTTGAAGGATAACTCCAACGACACACACCTTTAGGGTCAGTTCACACCACGACGCGACGCGGCGCGAAGTTTTCAAGATAGCAATACAATTATAGACCTTATCTACTACACAAAAAGGTACACATCAGTGAGGAGGGCCGCGCGGCGTAGCTCGACGTAGTAGGCACGCAGAATTGTGTACCTTTTTGTGTAGAAGGTAAGGTCTATAATTGTATTGCTATCTTGAAAACTGCGCGCCGCGTCGCGTCGCGGTGTGAACTTACCCTTAGGCACGATTGGTCCAATTCGCACACCGCACACTAGTCTATGCAAAAATAAAATCACCGACCATAGACAAATTTCATGATAACAGGGTTGCCAGGTTCCACAGAAAACTGCTCTAGACCATTTTGATTGTTGATTTATATCATAAAAGAGTGAGAATATGTCTATGGTCTATACACAGTGAGGGATTCGGGGATTCCCATTTTATGCTCTGTCCAAACTGAAGCGAGTGAGCGAGCCGGACGCGATTGTGGGCGTCGATTGTTTTATTAGTAGCAAGTCATCGGCGGCGGTAGGCTCGGCTATTCGTGCCAGCTTGAACACGTCTACAGGTACATCATACAAGTTAATTGATACAATCGGCGCGGGCGAATTTCCCTTGTAACCCGCTTGCCGTTTAGGTTAAAGAATGGTATAGCCTCTTGTCATAACTGATATTCATGTTTTACTTCTTGTTTTTTATACCGGTCGAATTTTTTTTTACTTAATCTTTTTATTTTTAACCCCCGACGTAAAAACGACGGGGTGTTATAAGTTTGACGTGTCTGTGTGTGTGTATGTGTGTCTGTCTGTCTGTAACATCGTAGCTCCCAAACGGATGAACCGATTTTGATTTTGTTTTTTTTTTGTTTGAAAGGTGAATTAGTCGCGACTGTTCTTAGCTATGTTTGAAGAAAATCGGTCCAAGATGGCCGCCGCCACAAAATGGCGGATTACTTACATATTTTTTCACAACTCCCTCAATATGGGTATCAAATGAAAGGGCTTGACAAGTAGAATACCAAACACTATGATAAATTTCAAAACCAAGATGGCCGCCACCACAAAATGGCGAATTATATTTTTTTTTCACAATTCCCTCAATATGGGTATCAAATGAAAGGGCTTGATTAGTAGAATACTATACACTATTACAAATTTCAAATCCAAGATGGCCGCCACCAGAAATGGCAAATTCACAGAGGAATGCGTTAGTATGGAATGAACGCCAACGACCACGAGTACCTACCTAGCTTCGCTTCACTGTGGTAAAAAAATACGTACAGCTGCGCAGATTTCGGCGAGTCACGTGTCGATCGTATAGCATGTTTACTAGTAATATAATATAACTAGCTGCGCCCCGCGGTTTCACTCGCATAAGTGTCGATCCCGTGGGAATATCGGGATAAAAACTATCCTATGTCCTTCCCCGGGACACAAACTATCTCTATATCAAATTTCATCTAAATCGGTTCAGTAGTTTAGGCGTGAAGAAAAGACAGACAGACAGACAGAGTTACTTTCGCATTTATAATATTAGTTTGGATAAAGTTTAAAAAGCAAGAAATAAAAGTTAAATTAAAAATTTTAAAAACCCCCGACTCAAACAAAAACCTCTAAAAACTAAAATAATAATATATATTAGCCCTTTAAGTTTAATATAAGTTGCAGGAAATATTTTGATCCAAGCGTCCTCATGTCGGGGGACGGCATGTTGGGGACGGGGGGGCAACCGGCATGTCCTAGAACCAAAAATTCAAAGACATGTGACATCTACCAACCCGCACTGGGCCCGCGTGGTAGATTACGGCCCACTCCCTCTCACAGAGAGGAGGCCTGTGTCCCAGCAGTGGGAACATTATAGGCTGTTGATGATGATGATGATGACTAACAACATTAAAAGGTCAATAAGTATTTTAGAGGATCAGTCAAAATATTTACAATTTAGAACTGGGGAAGTACCTACACGAGAACTGAGGTTTTTGTGTCCTTTTCCTTTTTGTGTAGGTACCTATAATAAAGAATTATCTATCAGGGTGGAAGCGCTAAGGTAGCCCACGAAACATATTTAGATCAACATACATCCCGATACCTGCAAATGGAACAAACGTTAGAAAATTTGAAAATTTCATGGGCTTCCCTGACGTTTTCGACTGATTAACAGTAATCACTTTTTAGTAGGTAGTTATGTAAAAGAAAATAAAATATTATCTATGTTCAATGATGAAGTCATGCCAATGATAGCGAGAACACTCGAACCGAGGTCAAAATAATTGAACCGATGAGACATAAGACAGTTTATTGGTTTATATAACAATATTTAATATTTACACATAGTTTAATATGCAGCTTACTCTAATAACAGGTTAAAATCTACTCTTTGCGTGTAAATACATATTATATTAAACATTTCCAATCATGAGATTTTTAACAATCTAAAAGGCACTATATTTTGTGCAATATTAGTTATTACAATAATCTAAGACTAAGCAATCACTGGTGTGTTATCACAGTGCATAATTTATCACATGTTAATACAAATATCTTTTCTAATATAAATCGGAACTGAAAATTTTTAAAAAGTCTTTTACAAAAGAAGCTTTATTCTCTTAGCTTTTACTAAATATTTGGACAATTTTGATATGTATTATTATTTCTTAAATTACTTCTAGGGATAATGTGGAGGAGTCAGGAAAATGTCGTTAGAAAAGTTTTGAGTATGAATGTGGATAGCTATAATAGTAAGGGAAGACCTACGAAACGATGGATGGACTGTTTAAAAGATGATATGGCTAGAAAAGGGGGTGACAACCGAGATGACGACAGATACGTCTGGAAGTATGGAACAAAAAGACATGTTGCGCCAAACCCCAAATAAATTGGGATAATGGCAAGAGAATGATGACTTTCTTCAGTTTCGGAATCTTAATCGAATCGTTATTGAAATGGTTTTGAAACTGGGATTACTTGCTATTTATTACAACAGTCACCATAGTTTATTAAAGGACTAGGTAATGTTATTTGTATTTCAATGTTCATTTTTCGAAATATATTATATTTAGTCTAATGCAATAATTTTCCTCATGATAATGCCCTTTGGTGAGTGTTTACAATAATAATTATGAGTCAGATAGAAGCTATCGAAGTATACCATAATAGCATGTATACCATAATAGAAAGTATACTTAGATCACAGCGGTATACCAAGTATTTTGTGTACATAATAACTATTTACCTAATTAGTCATTACTTCTAACGTCAGCGAAGCTAATGCTAGGAATATTTATAAAAAATATTTTCTTGATAAATATACACCACAAAAATATGAACATTTTAAGCATACCTAATGCCTCTACAAGTTTCACAAACCATTGACTTCTTGTTTGGGAACTCTAACCTCCTACGATCCATTTCGCCGTCGACCCAGCCGAGCAAACGATCCTTCAAATACAAGATCGTTTCCTGACGGACCACGCCTTCTTGAAAGAATTCTTTTAAAACTATCGTAATGCCATTGTCATTCTCTCTACTTGCGTCGCCGAGCGGTCTTTTGTGTTTCATGTAATTGAACACGAACTTGACTATTTGGACGATCAGATCTTCTTCAGGGCTCAGCAGCCTAAGTCTAGCGATGTCTTCAGGTACGAGGTTAGACAACACGTTGAAAGATATTGTCATTAAATTGGCATAAACATCTTGACTTAAATTTTCTAGCATGAGAGCCACATTTTCGGCGCCGGATGCGCTGACTCGAACGAGAAGGGAACCGATTCTTAGTATTTCTCCCGGATGAATGCCGACCAACGTATTATTTTCTTCCTCGCCTTCGATATAACCGGCGACGGCATTCGCGGAGGGTGTTATCCGAGTTGACACGTTGTTGCTATTAACTGAAGCAGGGCCAAGATTACTGAACAGCTGTGCCCTGCCTTCCTTTCCGAGGTTAGAAAGCTCTCCAGGGTTGAACTTATGTTGAGCGTTTAAGTTGACTCGTCCATCGGAAGTCATGGATATTCTGAGCTTGTGTTGGTTGATGTCTTTGTTAATGCGGAGTACGTCGGCGAAGTATTGGTCTTTGTCAAAGATGTTCTGTATGCCTCTGATGACTTCAGTGTTGCCCTGCACTGCGCCTTGTATCCTCCTTGATTCAGCGCTGATCTTATCGAACATTTTCCTAGAAAAAAAAAAAACTATTTAAAGGACTTTCTGGTGCATCATAGTAACTATTACTTCTTAGACTGACCGTTGTAAAAATCACTACAGCGCTACATGCATCTTTTAGTTGATGTTGGTAAACATTTATGATAAGTTTTGTGAAATTGTAAAGAGATAAGATGGCGTCGTAAGTTTGGATTTTGGCCAGGCTTTTGAAGATCCTGGTACAGACGCCAGCACAACAAGCTACCTGAAACTGTCAAATTTTCCCAATCAACTCTGAACCTTATGTTTTAAGCAATAAGTTGAAAATCTATTGAATAAATTTGACAGATTGTAGTAACTTGAAGTGCTGGCGTCTGTACACTTAAATTATAGTTTTATTATAATAATATTGATTTAGAAATACATTTGTTACTGACCGGTGTCTATTACTCCTCAGTGTGGAACGATACTCGTTGATAGTTTTAGCCTGAGCGTCCTCGATAATACTCTGCGCGGTCCGGTTGGACACCACAGCATGACAGAAGAACAGAGTCGCCGACGCGAATTGGAACAGTTCTAGCTTCGTCGGCTTTTCTCCGTGCTTGCGATACTAAAGAGAAAGGGATATTGTTAAAAGGAGGATCCGACAAAATACAAGATAAGTTAAAATTTCGAGGAACACTTCGCCTTGTTTTTATCCATTGTGTAGTTTTTTTTAAATACCTATATTTTTACTAACAAGTTGTTTTAGTTTAGGCTAGGCAGATGATGATAATGATGATTTACTACCAAGTATTTTTTTAAATACTTAACAATATTTGTATGCATATTTTTAATATTAGTAAACATCCCTTTTATATCCATCTTGAAATATACGTAACAACAAAAGCTGTCTCGGTTAGGAGCAACACTGAAATCCACTGAAACCCTCTAAAATATTCCATATATAAAACCAATGATCCAATGCTTAAATGTTATCCCTTCACTCAATTTTAAGTCTCATTCTGTTGTCACTTACTACATGACCTAAAGCGCGGTCACTGTCGGACTGCATAGAAAAGAAGAGAAGAGAAGCGCGATGACACAACGCTGGTACTTAATTTATTGCAAAATATGAAGCAATTATCTATTTACAAAAAATCTATTGTTTGGACTAAAAATTTAAAACACTAGTGCTTTAGTATGTTGCTTGTAGATTGATCTGACAAAAAAATCAGAATGATTGTATGTATGTTAGTATGGTTTTTATTGTGAAAAGAAAGTTTTTAGAGGTATCTTCATGGTTTGTTTTCTATCATATCAAATTAGTTGTATTATCTTTTTAAAACATTATCTACCTAGCATCTACCCTCAAGAATATCATATATGTTTTTCAGATTTTGTTTATTGTAGTCGATTATATACTTTTAGGCATTACAAAACTTGCGTTTTTTGCGTTTAGGTCCTGTAGTCCTCTTAAAGGTCTACTTATATGTGACAGAAATACTTTTGAGAACACCGACCGGCGCACATCTAGCACATACAAGCACGGTTTTCTCAGGCAAAAAATTATCAACTTTATCTTTCTTGAAATAATGTTGATAATAAATAGCTCGATGCCGCTTCTGGGCAGTCAGCCACGCTGATTTTATCAAAA
This sequence comes from Amphipoea lucens, assembly GCA_947508005.1. Taxonomy (NCBI): domain Eukaryota; kingdom Metazoa; phylum Arthropoda; class Insecta; order Lepidoptera; family Noctuidae; genus Amphipoea; species Amphipoea lucens. The sequence continues at coordinate 12,962,880 of OX382358.1, forward strand.
ACTAAGGGGGTATGGTTTACCACAATGAAGTTTCACTACGATATGGCGATACGCACCTTCAGTATAATGTGAAACAAGCTATGAACGACGCCCGCTCCTCCTGTGACCATGTTTGCGTGACGTAACACCTCCACCGACACTGTCAGCGCCTGTCCTGTCTATAATAATAAGCTTGTTTATTAATTAATTCAGTGGACTGATCAATATGGCAAGGGAGTGAGTAAATTCTACTCGGTTAAAACACTTCAGCAGAAAGATGCTTCTATTTGGCAAGAAGTATGACAGTTGTAAATGAAGTGTAGACGTTCCTCAACCATATACGCCGCGTCACTGCGATCATAGTTTCTATGTATGTAATTATATTATCGACGCGACCTCATCGCAATGTTTACGCGGCGTCAACGCGGGTTCACCTAGCCCCAGATGCAAAGACGACCTCTAGAGGTTTCTTCAAGTAAAAGGGCAGTAGCTTTTTGCGGGACTTTGTTGGCCCATGCTTGACGCCGCGATGTTATCAGTAGTGACGTCACTGATTCGATACAAGGCTAGGATACTGGTGATTATGGTCTGTTCCAAAAGTATATGATTAAAATGTAAACAAATAGATCAGAAATCATACCAGTGGATGCCAATTTGTAGTGCCACTTAAATATTGAGTGCTTTGATTTGAATACTTTAACCCGAAACTATAATTTTAAATCACTTTAAAGATGTTTTTAATTTGACCATTGAGGTTACTTTACTTATAACCTCAATTTACATCGATGTTTTTTCAATTACAATTTAATAACGTCAAACCGTGAAAAAAAAAGTGGCGAGATAATAATGTTGAAACCTTCTAAATACAGATGAATCTGTAATTTTAGTGAGTGATTGCGTAAGAATTTAACCTGGACAGGGTTTGTTTACAGGTTCACCAAATACTTTTGAAACAGTATTTACTTTGGTCATGTTGGTGCCGGCGGCGGCAGAACGCGACAGCAGCGAGCTGGCGGCGCCGGCGGCCAGGCCCACGCTCGACGCCGCTATGTTCAGCCAGCTGCCGCGGGCTTCGGCATCCGTCGGGCTAATGGACTGGAAAAATGTAGGTATTAGAGTAGAGTAAAACTACGAACATAATCATCAAGTATAGGTATATAAATTCAGCAGGTAGTGTATTACGCTCAAAAGAGACTTAGTTATTGTTTGCTTACTTGTTCATGAACGCGTCTATCGTGCAAATGGAGCGAGGATCGTACGAAGCCGTACACGCCGGTAGCCACGGTAGCGGCGGCGGCGCCGGCCAGTACTACCGGCGCCACGGGCGTGAACGCCGCTACACCGATCACGCCGATGGCGCCTATAGACGCTATTGTAGTCGCTGAGTCCACTGAACTAAGTACTCGCGCCTTTATACCCAACGTTGGTGATGGCGCTACCGTTAGTTTTACAGCGAAAGATTCTTCGCCCTGTAATAATTGATATAAAATTATTAAACGTATAAATTGATAAATGTCTGTAATGGATTTATGGTCAGAAATAGAGCTATTATAATTTTAAGTCTGAAATCTAAGTATACATGTATGTAATAAAGCTTTCTGTGTGGCTAGAGGCCTGAAGGCCAATTCTCGTAATTTAAAACTAACCCTTTGACCGCCATGTAAAATTTCATCTATCTTGCCCCCAACGCCGCGATCGTATTACAAATCATTTATCGTATGATTGGCTAGTGATGTGTAACACGTAAAATATACAGTAGTAAATATAGTTTAAAAATCAAGTACTTGTTAAGCATTTTACTATCAACCATTTGGACGTCTTAAGTCGTGGTCGGCGATTGTGCCCAATTTTTGGTGACGCTTTAAGACGTCATTGGCGGTCAAAGGGAAACCTAGTCACAGTCTCATCTCGGCGACAAACAAATGTCAAAAACTTGTCAAAATGTCGGGAAATTAGAGGTATTTTTGACAGATTGAGACTGAGACAGACTGTGAACGTTCTTAAAATTACGAGAATTGCCCCTTTGTTGCAATGGGACAATATATTTAGACGTTTTTTATTTCCTTCAATTGATTGATACAACATATTTTTGCCGGGTTAGTTCCACATTCCATACTAACAGGTGCAAAAAAGATTAGGTTCAATTCTAAACTATGAGCAAATTCATACAAACAAAAATATAGTTGACCACTTTTCTCTAATTCCAGTTAGGCATCGCCCATTACAAAAATTATTACTTACCTCAAGAAGAGTTCCAGTGTATTCACCGTTTTCAGGCGCAATGATAACACATTTTGGCAGAGTATTGTTTACCAAATATGAATCCCAGTTTTGATAAACGCGTGCGTTTTCATCAATGTAAACGCGGCAGGATTTCACTAAAAACAATAAAAATTAAATAATTGCAAACGAAACCTTGGTTTAAAATAATTATCATCATTTATTATAAATTTGTTCATTTGCCAAAAATCGAGTTAAATAGCTTGCAATAGGAGAGGCCTATGTCCAGCAGTGGACTGCTATAGGCTGCTGATGAAGATGATATTTTTTTCTATCACCTTAAACTAGTTCATGAAAGCACAACAAAAAGCACGCAAAATCCGCAGGTCTGTACGCAAAATACGCGCATTGACGTGGAGTTGCGGACACCAGCCCTTATTACACGTTTTATTCACTTTTGCACGCAAAAAAAAAATGTACTTGGCTAATACTTACTGCCAACTGTAGTAGGTATACACCTCCTAACTCTGAATACAGCAGTACACCATATGTCACTGTCCGTCTTCTCATGAAGGTCTAACCAGTAGTCTGATGGCTGCATCTGATAGAATTTCACTGGTTTCGGTTTAGCGCACACAATGAGAAGTACCGACATTACTATGTCATCATCATTGTGTGAAAATTTACCTAGAAAAAAATGTGTACTTAATGTTAATAATAACAGTTGAAAATGCAGTACGCCCGCCCCCACCCCCTCTCCTCCCTGTATTGTCAGCATGGCCAACTGAATGTAAGAAATAAAAAAAATAAAGTTATCTGTTTTGAATACTATCAATACGAATCAAAAGGGGAATTTAACAAGGAAATACTAATAAATTTATGAACATGTCATGTATCAGAGTAACAAAATTAAAAGGTAAGTACAAGATATATTAAAATGCAATATAAGTACTTACTTTGTTCACACAATTTTTCATAAACTCTCATGACTTGTTCCTTCTGCCTGGTTGTGTAACCTTCAAGGTGTGCATTCTGATCACCAACAACATCTGATAATTCCCCTTCACAGCTTGGACCACCAAAGAGTGCAAATGCTACATTTTGAAGCAAATAGTTTCTATTGCTTTTTTCATACCTGAATAAAAAAAATATAACCAATCAATACATAACATATTATTTATTTTCCTATAATATTACATAAGCCAATTTAGAAAAAAAAATTAGTCTTTTGTTTAAATTATCATATGAAGAGGTTGTCGGAAAAATGTCATTTATATTGATATCAGTTGATGAAATATGGGATGGTAAAGCATTCTAAAAATAGCTACTATAATGTTAAGTACCTACCTACATTTCCTGTAGTGTCTGATAAACGAATTCAAGTATTGAGCTACTGAAAGAGTTTTAAGCACAATGTTTTAATAACAACTAGCTGACCTAGAGAACTTCGTAGCGCCTCAGAATCAATAAGAAAAAATATATGAGAAAATGAATTATCTTCATTATCATTTTTTAAGTGAAATTTTCCCATGCTTTAATAGTTATTCTGCTCCTCAGGGCGGAGACAAATCCAACAAATCAAAGATCATAATAATCGGTACAGCCGTTCTTGAGTTATAAATGGTGTAACTAACCCGACTTTATTTTATATAAATAGATTTTATGATTTTTATTTGAATGACAGCAAAAATATATGTCAATCAAACAATCTGTCTAGCCTTTTGACCTTTTCCGAACTATTATGGGATTGGCTTCCAGTTGATTTGGATGCAGCAAAAAATAATGACAAAATTAAAGTGAATGTTCGTCCTTTGATAGAAACTCTTTCATCTATCTGATGTATTTACATGCAGTCAGTCATTGGCAAACTAGCTCTGTGACATCATTATTTTCTCATGTTGGTTCTATTATAAGAATATACTAGTGGACTCAGGGATCAAGTTGTGATAGCCAATGGCTTAATAGCCAAGAGCCTAAACCAACTCCTGAGGAGACTCTTATTGGGCAGCTGAATCAAGAGCTTGATTCAGAAAGTGGTACTTCTGGACATGGCTCCCATTGTCAGGAGGTTTCTTTCTCTGGAGCTCTGACCGCCAGTAGCTTGGACTCTGTTCCTGATACCGGTGGGCTACTATTTTTACATTTTTATATTCTAATATTTAACAATATAATTTGTATGGATATTATAATTACATTGAAATAAAGAATGTACCTACAATAATTATTTGTAAATTAATTAAGTCCTCCAGACTGTATTTCGGCCACGGCGGCCAATCTCAATGGAGACTAGCCTTCGGCACGGGAGATATTATAGTGCACAAGTGTGCGCGCAGACACAGGTGCACTCCCTCTTCTGCCACTCTTAGTCCGATGGGACGGCAATCCGGCAGGACCGGAAAAAGATCATGCCCAGGACCAATGGCTTAACATGCTTTCCTAGCACACCGCCCACTTCCAAACTCCAGGCTGTCACTAAGCAATTCTTAATGACGCTGCCCGACCGGGGAATCGAACCCAGGACCCCACGCTCAGCAGTCGCGCATGCGACCACAAGACCAACAGGGCAGTTAGTTTGTATACAGTGATTACATATTTGATGTTTTATTTTTACTGATTTGTTAGTAAAATGTAAAATTCATTGATTGCCATCTTGACACAAATTTACTAGTTTCTGCAATTATGGCATTCAACCAATTAACGTAAAATAATTTTACACTATTTCATTATAAATTACACTTCAGCAATTCAAACCATACTTACTTCACCCAGTCGCAGTCCCCTAAGTTTTCGTAATACTCCTGCTGTATTTGCACTGGAGATACCTTCACAGATACCTCAACAGCTGTCTCAACATTCAGGTCATCCTCATTTTGTAATGTAACTGATTCAGGAAGTGTTTCAATATTTTCCACTTGTTGTATTAAACTGGAGTGTTCTGTAGCCATTTTAGTCTGAAATACATAGGTAAACATTGCATCATAATTTAAAATTAAATGGATCTTTGATCCTGGGGGCAAGTAATCATGTAAATTAGTGATAAGAAAAAAATAAGATATGAATAACAAATTGTAACAATGTGCTTCTGTCCCTGTCCACACATTTACCTTCCTCATGGAAATATTTATGGGAACGGTGACTCATTCGTCATCATCAAACACTACTAAAGATCATGTTTGTATTTCTAAAAACATATTAATTTATTGTCTTTATTTATTATAACCTAAGTATGCGAGCTCGATCTTAACTTTAACCTCTAATTAGTTGACTTTGTACTTGATTACGTTATTTTTATTAATTAATTAATAGATGCGAAGCACTTTATTTCACTGCACATAGGTAGGTAATTATTTCATGTTACGATTTGTTAATTTTTAAGTACGACATCAAGATTTATAGATAAAACGGTTCACTTGCACCCGTTTGCTTAGTTTATCACCAAGAAAGATCATTCACAAGTTCATTTTACGATAAATTCCGAGTATACAAAGAATAGCTGATCCAACAAGTACTTACTTATTCTATGTTCGTCGTAAAATTGTAATTTTTTGTCCTATTGACTTTTTGTTTGTTTTGACATTTCACTGGTAATAATTTTCCACCGTGACGTCTAGAGTATTATATTATCTGTGGTGACGTGTTATGTCAAAGACTAGAAAGCCACAGACCCGGTATCATACATAGAGTACTCTTTGGCCACAGAGAATGTAACTACCAGTAATAAAAAAGTCCATGTAACACTTGAAAGCATCCACACCACTGACCTCTATTATCCACACTTATTATATTACAGAGAATAGATTCACAAACCGAGTAGAACACATTAGTTCTATTTAGTCTGTGGATCATAGACATGAAAAAGTTTTTCCTATCTCAACGCTGTGGATCGGAATAGCATAGAGTACTTTTTATTATGTACACCATATAAGTAAGTTTTTTTTTTCTAAATTAGATTTGTACAGACGCCAGCACATCAAGCTACCCCAATCTGTCAAATTTCTTTGATAGATTTTCAACTTTACTACAAAGCAATAAGGTTCATATTCAAATGGGAAAATTTGACAGATAGGAGTAGCTTGATGTGCTGGCCTCTGTACCATAAGAACAAATCTCTTGTGATAAAGTGCTTATGGTACAAATCTAACTTAGAAAGATGTATGAATGATTCTAAAGATTATAATTCTGTAAATAAGTACCTGTTATAGTCGCGAATCTAATTTTCGATTCAGGAATCCGTAGGTGAAATATTAAGTTTTAAATTGCTAATTTTTTTTAGAGACAAGTGTCCCCCCCCCCCTGCCTGCTAAGTAGTTGCTTTTGGATATGTGAAAAAAATCACGGCAGTAGTATATACTTATAACGAAATTAAAAGAAAACTATCACAGCTAAGTAGGCTTTGCAAGTTTACGAGTAATAGTCGACCAACTTAAATTTGCAGTTGCAATGTACGGGAGAACATGATTTTCAACTACAATGTTAAGGTGAATGCGTAGTTGTAGCCCGCGAAATTCAATTTTTCTTACGTTTTTTGCAATTTTCAGGTCAGTGTCAGGTTGTATCTTGATCAAAATATGATTCGCGACAATAACAGGTACGTATTTACAGAATTATAATAATTAGAATCATTAATACATCTTCCTAAGTTAGATTTCTACCGTTAAGAACAAATCTCGTATGGAAAAGTGTTGGTGGTAGAAATCTAACTTAGGAAGATGTATTAATGATTCTGATGATTATAATTCTGTGAATACGTACCTGTTATAGTCGCGAATCAAATTTTCATCAAGATACAACCTGACACTGACCTGAAAATTGCAAAAAACGTAAGAAAAATTGAATTTCGCGGGCTACAACTACCCATTCGCCTTAAGTCTGTTCTTTGGATAAATTCATTCCAACTACGAAACCCTTCATTGTGCGTGGTCCGACACGCACTTAGCCGGTTTTTATTTTATCAAGTAAGTACCTGCTACTTGTTGACAGGCCTACGCTGTCCTCCCATACCTACTTACTGTAATTTGAAAACATTTGTAAAAGCAAATTATTTTTAAAAGAGTACCAGTGGAGTTTCGTGCCGGGTCTTCTCCATAGGAAACGACCAAATGGAACCGTGCACCTAGCTTCTGACGTTTCATAAGTGCCCATGTCGGTTTATGTGAAATGAAATATTTTGATTTTGAAAGGTCCTAAAAAAAACACGATACCATTACGACTGCGAAGTTTATACAAAGAAAACTGATTTTTTACTGATATTTTTAATGACTACCTACACTACCTGCGGTAGATGACCCCAAAAAAAAAACTCATCAAATTAATTTCTTTTTTATTTGATTATTTTCAGATATCGATACTCATCACGCCTGCGGAGTTTCGCTACGTATTCAATTTGATCCTGTAGACTGCTATTAAGCATAATAAAAAAAAACCATGGAAGAAATTATTAGGGTAGGATTTAAAGGTAGACCGGTACAACAAATAAATATTAACTATTCCCACTGGTCTTATTCATTGGATTAGAGGCGAAGATTGAAACGGATGTTCTTGACGTGATAACGTCTTAGGGCCGGCGCTCACTGACGACATGGCATGGCATGGCACGATTGGCACAGCAGGTGCTGCGGCATCCCGCGGCGTTCCGTGGCATGCCGTGGCATCCTGTTGATAGCCCGCACCGACCGAACTGCGGCCCAGTAACCGAAATGACCGCTGCACAAGTTTTAACCTTATTTCAACTAGCTTAGCAATCACAATTTCTCGACACAAAGTGACCCATACGTTTCTCGGGATGCAATGGCGCGCCGCGGCAACCTTTGGAATGAAACGGCATGACACGTCATGCTCTTGAGACTTACGTAACATGAATTCTAAACTCATTGAAATAAGATTCAAAATAATTTGATTAGTAATAAAATCCTTTGCCATGACACGCCGTGCCGTGCCGTCAGTGAGCCGGGGCCCTTATAAATCGATGAACGCCGGCTGCACGTACGAAAAAGCATGACTCATTGTCACGTTCCGCCTAAGCGAGAGCGGGAGCGTGGAACAAGCGATAGAGAGGCACGGTCGGCCTAAGCGTTTGGCTTGTGACGCATTGTTTTCTTATGACGTTATCACGTAAAATTATCGTCCGTAAACCGACTTTACAGACAATCAATTTTTTACTCACATCCTTTCCAACGAAAAGTCCCTTTTTGAATGCTTAGACCCTCTAGTAATTACATACCCGTTGCCCCGTTGGGCTTGTGGTCGCAAGCGCGACTGCTGAGCGTGGGGTCCTGGGTTCGATTCTCGGGTCGGGCAAAGTGTTATTGAGTTTTTCCATTAGGAATTCCTTAGTAACAAGTTAGTATCAAGTTGGCGGTGTGATTCTCCCGTGCCTCGGAAAGCACGTTAAGCCGTTAGTCCTGCGCCTGATCTCTCTCCGGTCGTGTCGGATTGCTGTCCCATCGGACTATGTATAATGTACTCTGTGGGACTATGAGAGTGAGGGAAGAGGGAGTGCACCTATGTCTGCGCGCACACTTGTGCACCATAATATCACCATAAGGCCAAAATACGGTCTGGAAGACTTGATTATTTATTTACATAGTATACTCGTAACGAACGACATAAGGTCAGAAAGAACGCTAAGCGAAAACCAAGTAACTGGGCGATGCGATACGACACGCTGGGTGGGGGGAACAAGAAATTTCACGCGAATGAAATCGCGGGCTAGGCTATTTAATTTATAAGTAGTTATATACATACCCGTAACGAACGATATAAGTTTAGCCATATGTAATGTAGCAAGCTATAAATACACAGCTAGATCTTAGTACAAAATTTCATAATTATTTAAAAACGTTAATATTATTGGTAACTAGCTGCGCCCCGCGGTTTCACCGGCATAAGTTTCGAGTTTCTAATATAGGTAATTCAATTATGATTCGAAAGACACGTGGCGCCGTCTATTATTATAATAACGTTATTGTTGTTTTCCTCGGGAACAGCGCTTTTATTCGGGATGAAAGGTTTCTGTACACCTGACAACGTAAGTATATGCAAAATTTCAGGATGATCGGTTCAGTGGTTTAGGCGTGAAAAGGCAACAAATAAACAAACGTCTTACTTTCGCATTTATAATATTATTAGGTATAGTTAGGAAGTTAGGATTTGACTGTGGACTGTGGTTCAATGAGAAACAGCAATATTTATTTTACAATTTATTTTGATTGATGTCCTAAGGCCGCCTAGTGCATTATTTAATTCTCATCAACGTCTGAAGGCCAACACCGTACCTACATTATAAAGTAAAAATAATTGCGCGTGCAGCTATGTACGCACGCCGACACATTAAGCTATACATTTCCAGTATAAACTGACTTCTTATTGTACGAAAAGCCTACACAATGCGAGGTCAGCCAAAACTGGAAATGTATAGCTTGATGTGTCGTCGTGTGACACGTGAGAGCAAAATTTCTTAAAAAATAAAGAATAGGTAAGAGAGATTTAGTGTGTGTGAGAGAGAGAGCGAGAGATATATATGTATCTTTCTTCTCTCTCATGTAACGAATTTGTGCCAAAACGTGACGCGTTCTTTTCACTCTGAATTTTCGTACAAATTATTATCGAATCGCCGCCTGAAGTTTCACTTCAAAATATAAATTGACGGCAGTTGAGCATTGAGTGATCCTGAGTTCGATTCCAAGGTCGGGTAGGTCCCAAGTTACAAGTTTTTGTGTATTTTTTTGTATGTATGTAATTTAGCGCAGCCGGACTCTAGATAAGCTGCGCGCTAGTGACAACATGTACCTATATCTCCCTCAAGTCGTTTTCAAAACTAGTGTCTAAAGCATTATCGGCACAAACCTATTATTGAAACTAACCGGACCCATGCGGGCTGATAAATGACGAACGTAGTTTATTCATTGCCGAGACTTAAATTTGACAAACTAAGTACAATAGTAGTGCCAGCTGCAGTGGCGATTGCGTAGCGGGTAGCGTAGTATTGGGGCGGCAGGGGCGGCCCGCGGCCCGCCCCGGGCGGCACCTTTAGGTGGCGGCAAGTTTTCACAGTAAATAATAATAATATCTTGTAAATATATGAACCATTTCATATTTTTGTCGCACCTACACCTGAAAATTGAAATTGATCGAAAATTATTTAAGATTAACAATTAGTATCTAGGTACCTACTTTAACGCTACCAATCTGGCTATCTTGTCTATTGAGCAAGTGGCGTGTGATGCTATAGACATTGACAATTGTGCAATAAAGAACAAGACAAGACTTTGCTCTTATAAAAGTAGACGAATAAAGTTTTAGTTAAAGACAGAAGTTTTGTTTTTAATTCTAACAAGTACTTAGGTACCTATATTAATTTTCAATAAAAACATAAATATCAACAGTATCGTCGTAGTTCTAATTGGAAGTCGATTTGCGTTTTATATTGAATTCGCTAATAACTTAATCTTAATGACCGTCAAGGTATAATCATACGTGTTCTATGCCTGTTATATCAATGTAATTGTGCACATGTGTAAGAATTTTTGTAATAAATGTGATTATTACACATAAATGAGTTTTTTATTTGTAACGTGTACAATACACAGTATGATGCCTGTTCTTGCCGAAAAGTTCTTTAAAATGACTGTATATTAAATGGTCTTAAAAATTTAAATACTTACCTAAATAAAAGGGCGGCAAAATTTTCTTCCGCCCCGGGCGACTGACACCCACGCTACGCCACTGCCTTACCAAAATTTTTTTAACCTTCATTGGAGCCCCGAGGAAGAGACTTGGAATCTGGTAGTGTAGAAATCTCACTCCAGGTGGTCATAATTAGTTGGGGGATACCATCTCAAGATCCCCCCTGTGCGACTCCTGTAAGGACATATTCCCGAGGAACTATTATCAAGGAAGCCTAGCTACCTTTCATAATAGTTCCTACCTACTTTCGTGTGTTTTTTCCTGTACGAATAATACGAGTATGTACAGACGCCAGCACATCAACCTACTAAAATCTGTCCAATTTCTTCAATAGATTTTCCACTTTATCACTAAAGTGTAAGGTTCAAAGTTGATTAGGAAAATTTTACAGTTTCGGGTAGGTTGATGTGCTGGTGTCTGTACGTTTAACTACAACCTATTAAACCTGTACAATCGTAAAACAACGTCAACTTCATTAATTTTTTAAAAGTCAATAAACTTTTAATAATTACCTACTTATGTTTCCGCGCTTCAGTAGGTAAGTAGATAGGTAGGACCTACCTAAGTTGATATTTACCACACTTTCTCCCCACCAATAGAATAAAACTATAGGCTGATCGCTTAACTGAGACGTTGCGTTGCCTGAGGTGGCTGCGCGGTGCGGGAAGGGTGATAGTTGACGAATCACTGAGCTCTCGCAACACGTCACCACACCCCTCCCCCACCGCGCTGCTACCTCCGGCAACGTCTCATATCAGTAAAGCGGTCGGCCTATAGATTAAACATTATCAATGTTTCCATTGACACGTTATCTAAAACCTGTCATTACCTTTACAAGTACAACAATAGATAATGTTTTTTTAATATATAAATTATCTCTATCATAGAAAGATCGTCCTCGGTCAATTTTAACTGATTTCAACACCATTGTTCGACCACTGCAAGTTTACATTTTGTTAACATTGTACGTCGGGTATGTTATAACAGAGGCGCGCAATATTTCATGTCATCCACGCACATGATACCTTGTAGTATGGTTGCTTAGCTCATGTAGATACGCCAGTCAATACGTTCGACTAAGGCGTTAGTGATAAACGTATCCAGTATTGTGACTTAAACGGTGTTTTGTGATAAGCAGTGCCACACAGTTAGTATTATTGAAAAGTAAACTACCTACCTGTAGTTAACGTTTTAAAGGCCAATTCATGTTTTAATGAATCATTAAAATAGATGAGCGTATCGGATTAAATCCATTTACGAGGGAAAACTGTGTTTTAGTGATAGTTGGATATAAGTTCTGTAATGAAAACCAATAAGTATTTTTCAGTTACATTAACCCAATTTAACATTACGAATAGACGTTCCGTGTCAGTAATTCAGAAATAATTAATTTAAGTGAAAATGCGGTAATGCAGTAGGTATTACTGAATAAAAATGTCAAGGACTAAGATTATCACCATGATCCCGGTAATAATACGAAGAAAGCTAACTTCAACGAAAGCTTTACTTTTCGTAATTGTATGTATAATATGCATGATTTCCCTTGGATATTATTTGCACGATATTGTACCTCTCTCGGCCCAGAATGAAGCGAAGCATCGAAAAGACTTGATGAACAGATGGCATGTTGCATCCGTGAAAGGTTTTTTATCACTTCGAGAGGTGAGTATTTACGAGTGATATTTGCTCTAAATACCTGTAAACTTTTTTATAAATGTATCCATACTATACTATCCATACTTCCATACTAATATTATAAATTCGAAAGTAACTCCGTCTGTCTGTCTGTCTGTATGTTACCTTTTCACGCCTAAACCACTAAACCGATTTAAATTAAATTTGGTACAGAGATAGTTTGAGTCCCGGAGAAGGACATAGGATAATTTTTATCCCGATATTCCCACGGAATCGACACTTATGCGGGTGAAACCGCGGGGCGCAGCTAGTCTATCTATAAAACCTAATCTAATTATACCATTATTGGATGAGCTGGATTCCTTCAACAAGAAGGTCCTTAGCAGCTTTAAACTGAGAGGAGTGGAAAGACGGTAAGAGGCCTTTGCCCTGCATTGGACATCACAGGCTGAAAACAATATTGGGTGCACTTGCATAGTGCGGACAGGGATAATCGTCCGTTGGTGCCTCATTTCATAAAAATGATTCGGCCCCTCGTACGCCTCTTCCAAAAGACCGGGGACCCCATGGCCCCGAGATATAGAACTTGCAGGGGCACCTTAGATAATTTAAATGGAATCAGGCACCAACCGACGACTATGCCTGTAGGTATGCACTATGCAAGTGCATCCAAGGACAACCCCCGGTTGGGGCAGGAACATTGCAGAACATGGATTCAAAACTTATTGGGCTATGTAGGTTTTGGGTGGCTTTAGTGAATTGGTTACCTTGAACTATAGAAGAACTAGGTTCCCCTGCCTGGCCAATGTTATAATTATAATTTCCACGAACATAATGACAGGGGGTGACTTGCACACTCAATAATCATGGGTCGATATCGATGGATATTATTATTATCACTATGAAGATGCAAAATAGTATCATTCACGGTCATTAAAGTAGTTTACCGATAAGGAAAAGGTTTAACGTTAGGTAATGGACATAATAGCCAGTATTATAATACATATAACACAAGTATGATGATGTATTCTTTGATGTGGTGATCTCATGTCTGCACGTCTAACGCAAGAAGTAGGTAATGTAATGATAACGTCCCGTCACGACTCACGATTGGTAGGTAGTAAATATTAAGTTTGTAATAATCAAATCAACCTTCATTATGAAGTAATGAAACTAAGTAGGTAACATTTAAGTATATCAACATACGTTATAGGGCTCCGACGGCATTTAGAATTTGTCTTTAATCGTAACTGCGTTCCTGGATACAAATCTCACATGAATACACACCCAGAGCCGGGACAAAATTATTTGTACAGTCAGCATCAAAAGTCGGTTAACACTATCATTTTTACATGTTATTAAAATATTGACAACAACTTTTTTCAATAAACTGATTTTTTAGCTTTTCACATAATAGACAAGAGTATATATTCTAAAAAAATTTCGTCTGCTGCAATTTTGAACAAATATTTTGCTCAATAACTAAGATTAAAAAAACTGAAGTGTTAATCAACTTTTGATGCTGACCGTACCTCGATCTTTCAAATATGTTTGTTCCGTGAGGCAATCAAACCCGCGAGCTCGCAGTCTAGAAGCCCAAGTTAGTTGCGCCAGCTGTGCTGTTCTGTGTCAACTGCATATTTCATATTCATCATCCTCGTTACTCTATGGCAGTCGGTACTCTGCTTATCTCTAGCGGTCTCTCCAATCGCTCGCCATTGAACTCGGTACTAGGCCACTCTCATCCAGCTGGTACCAACCACTCGCGATGATCGTCGCTCCACCTATCCTAACCGGTTTTACGGTCTCTACACAAGAACATGGTTTCTTCCACGGTCATCGGTTCTAAGCCTTATAAAGGCGGCCCACGCCATATAATCTGAGGGGTGGCATAGGGTTTGGGGGTGTTTTTCTTTGGCGGACACTACAGGCCTGTTATAATTAGTGCAAGTTTACGGCGGGTATCATTTAAGCTATCACCAATTTAATTAGTTTTGTGTTTCTTAAATAATAGGGTTTGTCCTCCAAATAGTAGATCTGTCACCAAAATGTAGTCACCAAACAATGCAAGTGACCTAACCAAACCGAACCTCGGGGTGCCCTTCGCTCGCTCTTGCATCCTATGTCGACGGAGCCCCGCTTCGCGGGGCCCCTATTTCTGTGTAAAGGGTTTAAAGTAACCTAACCAAACCGAACCTCGGGGTGCCCTTCGCTCGTTCTTGCATCCTATGTCGACGGAGCCCCGCTATCTGAGAACGAAAATATTTCGTGGCGATAGATCTATGTATTTATTAGGTGATACAAATATTTCGTGGCGATAGATCTATTTATTACGTGATACAACTTGATGACAAATATAAAGAAGAATGGGCGGTTTCGTCCCAAGTGTTGTAACATGTTTCTACCTATATCATATGGAAGATCTCAGTGAGTGTTATTTTTTTTTGTATGGGCATAACTCTGTATCTCGTGCAGGGAAAGTGTTATAGTAGTTTCATTTATTTAATAAAATATTAAATACAACTTAATTAATTAGTCTTTTAATGACAAAAGGACTAACGCTATTTATAACTACCTACTCCTACTCTGACCCAACACCCCCCAGCACCCCCTCTACCACCCTGCGCCGCGCACTGCTATTGTTTTTTTATCGTAAGCGCAGGAGCAGCGAAAAATATTTTAAGAGACAGGCTATATGTTTGAAAGAGATGGTTGTCGGTTGTTGCATGGTTGTTGCAACTTTTTGTAATAAGTATATAGGGTGAAATTGAACACACGCGACAAATCGAAATGGGAGATTGTACTCGTCATTATGAACAACGTTTACTATGGGACTAAACCTAAAATCGAGAAAAAAAATCAGCTGTTCCCTACATTTATGTTCGCACAACTCGCCAAAATGTAGGGAACAGCTGATTTATTTTTTTCGCGATTTCAGGTTTGGTCCCATAGTAAAAGTTGTTCATAATGATGAGTATAATCTCCCATTTCGATTTGTCGCATGTGTTCAATTTCACCCTGTATATATTTATGAGTTTTATTTTATTAAGGTTTTTATCTATTTTATATTTATAGTTTTTTACTCTTTTTTACATGTCAAAATAAAAGTCAGTTGTGTCAGCGATTCGTAATTTCATTGATTTATGGTGCTTCTAGATGCCATTATTTATCTAGTGGTATATATGCACTTATGCTTTCAGTTTTTTATAGCTGTGCTGTACTACCGTATTTTAAATTGTTGCTCCTCTGTTTGTTTACTGACGACTTATGCATTTCTAAAGGACCTCTGGTGTTTCTACGTTTGCAACTATCGACTTCGACTTACTTTGTGGACTTGATATTGTTTTTTGATTGGTTTGTTACGATTACGAACTATGGAACATTTGTGTGTCACCTGTGCTCGGTCTTTGACTCGACAGCGAGTGCGACATGTAGTTTCAAGAACTATATTAGAAGCAAGACCGCGTTTTGCTGAATATATTTCAGAGCATATGAGAATAGAATAGGTCTGTTATGTGCTTGTTTGCTTCTGAACTATGTTTGTGCTTTTTTCACGTCGCCGTCGCAACGAAACAATGAATCAATCGGTTTCTTAGAGGTAACTGGGGAGACATTATACTTATATTATAAATGACGACACGGTAGGCGCAGTGGCTGAGCGATCGACTACTGCGCTGCGTGTCGCGGGTTCGATTCCTGCACGGAACAAATATTTGTATTGCCTACAGGTAGATGTTCCGGGTCAGCGATACGGATGAATTTTTCGACGCTATATTATAGTTGGTGTTAAGTTAGGTTTTATTTTTTTCGATAGAATATAGAGACTACTTAATTAATCTATTATTATATCACAAGTACCAATATGTGTACAATGTGCATTTGTTTGAGGCATACTCCTACATAAGGGAATTATTCAGTAATAATTGTATAATTTTTTTTTGTTTATGTATTTTCAAATGTGCGTTTATTAATAACTGGCTAAAAGTAACTGTTACTACCTGTGATTAATGTACAATTATTATAAATGTAATAATTATGTGGATATGTAACACAAAATGTAATAAAGTATTGATTGATATTATGATTAAAGCATTATTTAGTACGCAAAATACGCGCATTGACGTGGACTTGCGGACACTAGCCTGTATTACCTATTATACCTAAAGCATTATTTAATACATAAACCTTTTTTTCACTTGAAGCCCAATTACTTTTGACCTGCACGCAATTGTAATAACAACTTGGATTATTATTCATAAAAAAAGCCTTAATGAACATGTTTATACTAGTCGCAACTTGTTACAAGGGTTGGGACGCACCTCATATAATAACGCCCATTCTCCTTTTGGTGATAGAAAATATAGTTCCCGTTTACGGCGCGGACAGTCCACGCGATTCCCGGCCAGCACCGTAGGCGCGGGCTTGCGGACGGCGAGCAATGGGCAGCTCGCCGTCCGGTAAGGACTAGGCCCGGGTCGACGGCGCGTTGTGTTCCACGCGCGCCTTAAAGAGATACATATCAGCACTAACTGACGCGGTCCGCTAGGGCCGATGCCTGGCAGGGTTCGCGGGCTATTCGGAAGAGATACCGTAGCCCCTGGCACAGGCAACTAAAGGAGCACGGGTGGGTTTTAGTCAGTAAAAGTCTGACTCGCCCTCCCGCTCCACCCAGAGCGGGAGAAGTTGTTCGATAATTTCCCACCCAGAAAAAAAAAAGCCTCGTGTCCGCCGGGTTTCGCGCAATATAACAAAGAGCTGTACAAGCAAAAATATACCTAAGTAAGCATTTCTGTAACTGTCTGTTTTCTTGTAACTAATTTGTATCAGACAGTTGGGCTTACAAGCATAGGAGATATTCGTCGATAACTTGAAGTGCTCCTTAAAAAAAAAACAATAAAACCATTTTATTACTGCATCGGTGCGGGCCAATGAATTTGCCAAACATGTAAATGTGGCCTTGGACGACCGAGCGTGGCTTCAAGCCACACTACCCATCCGTTTTGGTGGCCTCGGCGTCCGCAAAATTACCAGTATTAGCTTACTGTCTTCTGTCCACAGCACTGAAAAGTTGACCGGGAAAATTTTAGCTCCCTGCCTGGTTGACTGTGAAGTGCCGTGCTTGACCGACGCGGTGAACGCCTGGAAAGCGGCTTGCCCGGATACAGATCGGCCCGTAAACCCATCTTCCCAGAGACAGTGGGATGAGCCGCTCTGCAGGTTGGTACGGAATAATCTTATCAATACGTCCACCAATTCTGCTGAGCGTGCCCGCCTGCTGGCTGTGGGTGAGTTGGAGTCGGGGCTGTGGCTTCAAGCACTCCCGTCACCCAACATAGGCACTATGCTGGGTGACACTACCTTTCGGCTCGCTACCTGCCTGCGTTTGGGCGCTCCTTGTGGGGCTCCGCATCGCTGTCAGTGCGGTGAAGCTGTCGACTGCCTTGGACACCATGGCCTATCCTGCAGTAGGAGCGCAGGCCAGATAGCACGGCACGCCAGCATTAATGACATCATCCGTCGTGCTCTTGTCACCGCCGGGGTGCCAGCTGTTTTAGAACCCAACGGCCTGGCACGCGACGATGGAAAGAGACCAGACGGAATGACCATAATGCCCTGGAAGTTAGGCAGACCTTTGGTGTGGGATGCAACATGTGTCGACACCCTTGCGCCATCCCATCTTCCTAGCACGGTGGGCTGTGCTGGGGCGGCTGCTGCAGGTGCAGAAAACCTCAAACGGCGAAAATATTGCAACCTGATTGGGACTTATATGTTCGAGCCGTTTGGGGTTGAAACACTAGGGCCATGGGGTCCGAGTGCCCACTTGGTATTTCGGGATATCGCCAAGCGGTTAGTCGACTCTTCACGTGACCAGAGGGCTGGCCTATATCTTGGTCAAAGAATTAGCATTGCCATACAACGTGGCAATGCTGCCAGCCTTCTGGGCACTGTTCCTGTTGACAGCGATGCGGATGAATTCTTTGATGCCCTATAATGATTGTTTATTTTTTCATATAATTGTACATATTATTATAGTTTATATTTTAGCTTATATTATGTAAATATTTAATTTTTGGAGAAATAAATTCCTTTAATATAACATGTCGATAACAATAGAAGTCAGAGAGACAAATGGCCTCAGTGTACAGACCCTTTGTTTTTTATCTACTGAACCCTAAAAAATAAAGTGAACTGGTACTGCAACTTCATGACAAATACAGGTTCAACACTCTAGAATCAATTTAAAATATTTGTCCAGACTACGTAAAGCGTTATCTAACATTGTACTTTTTGTTGTGCTAATTTGCATATGGTTTTTGTACTTACTGATAATGTGTGAAATTATCTGGCTCAAGTGTTCTTTCTATAAACAATGCTTCGTACATACAGCCTGTATTGGGACCAGTTGGTAAATGGCGTATTAGAATCAAATTATTTAATAGTACTTAGATATCTAATGGAAGATACGAGTAGGTAGGTAACTAGGTATACAATATTATGAAAACACGTACTGAAGAAGTTAGATTTCGTAAGAAGCTCGACCGTGGAAGTAGCGTCAAACGGGGCGAATAGGGATGCAGGGGTGAATCGGGACGTAACTTTAAAAGGGATTTTAACACTGAAATAATATAGTTTGTTGCCAAAAAGGACTCTAATTGTATTTACTGTATTATAATTAACGATAAATGCCCTTGTCGGCAACAAACTATATTATTTCAACGCTAAAATCCATTTTAAAGTTTCGTCCCAATTCACCCGTGCATCCCTATTCACCCCGTTTGTAGGTACCTATTACTTCGGTTTCTTATCCCGGTTTGGAAGAAATGGACCCCGCACATAAGAAATATAATATTGTCACAGCTTCGTCTCCGTATGGCAACACATTTATGATTCTTCTGATATCGCAGATGTCAGAGGAATACGAAATACCTACCTACGCCTTATTCGTATCTAGGCTCCCGCAGACAGCGGCGACGCGACTGTAGTACTAGAACAATTTCTATGAAAACTTCTTGAAAATTTTTCTACCAGAATCGCGTCGCAACGTCGCGTCGCGCCTGTCTGCGGGAGCCTTATATTGTATTAGTTCATAAGATAATTAAACTAGTTATTGAATACTTTTCATGTATCGCCCCATACAATTACCAAAGAGAATTGTGTGAATCTATGGGCGGATGTTGTTTGTTTAGAAAGACGCTCTTCTCACGACTCGTCTGCGAGTAATGTTCTTATATTAGTTGTTAGCAGTTCCCTAATTCTAGCTCCAATCCTTAGAATAGTAGGAAGCTTATTCCACACTATAATGCATAGTCCAGTCTGGACTAGGTACGTAATAATATATAGGTACGCACGGCGACATATACATATACATATAAAACTGGAAATGTATAGCTAGATATCGTCGACCGTAGGTTCAATTGAGGTAAGGGACAAAATACGATTTTTCAAGAGAGGCCGAAAAAGTTTTTTTTCGGACGTTATTATGGGGCTGATTCGAAATTTGGATCCAAAAATCATTAGGGTAAGGGACATTTTCTTAAGCTAGATTTTTTTCATATTCACAATTCGATAGAGCGAAAAATTCTGAACAAAACTGTATACTCAACTCGTTTTGGGTATTTTGTCCCTTACCTCAATTGAACCTACGGTCGACGATATGAAGCCGTGTGTTATGATGTGTCATTCCAAGCCGTGTCATGATTATCGGTAGCGCACTGAGTAGTTCAAAATTTTGATGATAATAATATTCATACGTAACTACAAATGCCAGCAAGTGCTCGGTTCAAATCCATACTAATCCTATACTAATATGATGAATTCGAAAATAACTCTGTCTGTCTGTATGTTACCTTTTCACGCCTAAACCGCTAAACCGATTTAGATGATATTTGGTATAGAGATAGCTTGAGTTCCGGGAAAGGACATAGGATACTTTTAACCCGATATTTCCACGGGATCGAGACATATGCGGGTGAAACCGCGGGCCCAGCTAGTCTTAAATAAAATTACAGAAAAAATTAACTAAAAGTCAGACGTAGTCTCTATCTTTCCAATCTATTTCCAGCTATGTTGAATGCACTTGAATATCAGCAGTTCAAAGCCAAATTTTCCACAAACACGGTACATACAAAGGATGTTTATTAATTTTTAAAATTGATCTACTTGTTTGAGTTGAGCTGCACAAATACTGACAAAAGCGTGCACTGACTGGACAGGTCCACTCAATCTGTGTGGTTCTTTCCTCGAAATCCCTATTTCAGGCACCAATCTACATGGTCATAAAATGATCTGTCACCTCTGAGTTTTTTTCGGCCTTTCTTCTCAGAATAGTCAGATAGAAAACGCCAACCTCATCTACACTTGGGAGCAAATAAATCGAGCCACTGGCTTTTTTTTTCACGTATAATAACCATTATACGTGAAAAAAGGAAGTGGATCGATTTATTTGCTTCCAAGTGTAGTTTATAAAATACGATTGACGTGTAAAAGTGTTTGTACAAACCTACTTACAGAAATTAAATCATTTATCACCATTAAAATGTAGAGTCAGACCGAAAATGGGTTTTTGAAATAGCCGATAACCGAAAACGAAATTAGGTCGGATTTTATTTAGGTACCTACTTAAATGTAATCAGAAGGCCAATTTTCGTACTTAAAAACGTTCATATTCAAGTCGCAATCTCATCTCAGCGACAATCAGTGTCAAAAACTTGTCAAAATCGTATGTAAATTGATTATATTTTTGACAGATTAAGACTGACATTAGAATGCGAACGTTCTTAAAATACAGGGATTGCTCCTCTGGTAGGATCGTGTAGCTGTTAGCTCTTTGATCAAGACGTTGATCGTTAATCTACGGTTATTAGAAATTGCTGATAAGATTGATGAAGTAGGTTCTTTGGCTCGGCGTATCATATATACTCATATCTAGACTCGTGAGTTTCCATCACTGGACGCGATTATAAATGAATACGTCTTACTTATCTCGGAGGGGCTTGTTGCTATATACCTAATAGCAGCCGCATGGGTCGAACGAAGGCTAAGCTACGCTTACCGCGGTCGGCCCGTCGATGGGTGACCATCCATTACATATCGAGACCCCTCCGTGCCACGGAAAGCATTTTTACTGTTGGTCTCAGCTGTCATTCAAAGACCTTTGACAGCCGTGACAGGTAGTTAGACAGAAGTCGAAAAAGTCTAACAACCAGTCTTAACAAGAGGTATCGTATTTCCCAGTAACTGGGTTGAAGAGGTCAGATAGGTAGGCAGTCGCTCCATGTAAAATATTGGTGTTCAGCTGCAACAGGTTAGACTAGAAGCTGACCCAAAAATAGTTGGGATAAGGCTCGGCAAATTGATATCTTACTTACCCACCTATATGTATACCTACCCATATTTTTTATACAGTAACCATGACAACACATGATTCTAAATCCCCTAGCGTAGATAAAAAAATAGGTTAAAAAAAAATCGGCTGTTTCATAGAAAAGTCCTATAATATATACTCGCACCTACGCGATCAAATTGAATCGAACATTTTTTTTTATAACCACCGAAAAATATATTTTCAGGGGGTTCAGAATCATCATATACTGAATCCATGCATCTAGTACGATGCACGTATGACCTACGAAATTAAGTAAGTCAGCATACCGATTAAGAATTAAACAGGCAATTAAAAATATATTTCCATTTTTCAGGTACCGCCCGTCTCGAAATTAGGTGGAATATTATTTGAATGGGAGAACATTCCTGAACCTAATCCCAATGCAAACAGAACATTTGTGGTCCTCGTGTGGAAATACTGGGATTGGCTCAAGAGACGACACGTTTTTAATTTTGGAGAGCCAGGGTATGAGTATGTATAATTCATATTGATTAACATGATTTTGTGTCCTTAGAACTTTTATAACCTGGCAAGCACACATACTGCATTTAATATCGTCGATTAACGATTAAGCCGGTTTCCGAAGGGTATTCCGTTTATCCACCCCAAAAAAATCCACCCTAAGGTGGATACGCGGAAACGCATGTCCGAGAATCCACCCTAGGCCTAGTTAGATAAACGGAATTTAAAGGCTTAGGGTGGATTTTCAGACATGCATTTTCGTGTTTCCACCTTAGGGTGGACCATAGATATCCGTGGGGTGGACTTATTAGGGTGGATAAACGGAATAACCGTTTCTGAAGCTTGAGACAGCTAGAGCTATACGAGAAATTTTAAAAGATTCCTCTCTCCTACCCTTTTTGCTGTGCCCTACAGGGTCCATAATGATCTTAATTACATATTAGTTACCACCTAAGTCACACTATGGTAAAGCAATAAAGTATTGAGTATTGAGATCAACAAATAGAAAGCACACAATTTTGGATACCACGCTCAAAGCGAGTCACCTAACCGCGATGCAGCATCGTAGCATTTGCTGTAATGGATGACTTTGCAAAGAATAAGAACCAAGAGAGTTACCGAAGCACTATGCCAATCACTAAAAAACACCGGGGATTAGGATTACAAGCGTGATGTTATGTTGTTGTGAAGTCACCAATAGCTGATTCCAAAAGTAGCATGCGCAATAAGGCCTTATAGAATAGGTAGTAGGTAGAAGTGAAGGACAGACTCCTTCATTTCATCGACAAAGATGAAATAAAAACATTTTTGACTTGACAAACTGCAACTACAGCGTATACGTATTACGTACTTAGACAGCAGTTACTTTCCACACTAAACGCATTTTAAGATTTTTGAGTTGGAATAAATTGTGTGTAAGACTGCCTATCCTTTCGGCAGCGGCGGCGACCTCTTGCGTCCGGCCCTGGTTCAAGCCATGGTCCGGAGCGAGAGGGAGTGGGAGGCAGTCACCTCCTTCTGTAAAGCAACCACGCTAGCGAAGGAGGTGGCGGGATGGCTGAGGGAGAGAGCCTTACGTCCCAGCCGCCGCGGGAGACGCTCCGGGCGTCGGGAGCCGCGTGGCGACTCCCGGCCACCGTAGGCGCGGGCCTGCGGACGGAGAGTAATATTAATTAATTTATTTATTTATCCATTTATTTCAGGCATCAAGGCCCATAGAAAACACATAAAATACAATATTAATATAACTTAAAAATACTATAAATAAATACATCATTATAATTACACTAAGAAACTAACTAAACACGAATTGACGGCGTCGTGTTTCGCTGACTGGTGTCATGTAGCCGGCCACGAAACCGGCAGTACATAACACCCTTCGGCCAGAACTCTTCCTTGAGGAACTTCTCGAGATGGTGTGTCGGAACACGCACCATGAACGACTTGAAGTTCGTGTTGTGACGCGACTCCAACTTCTCGACCCTCAAAGTCCAGTTGGTCTTCACACGCAAGTACTCCACGATCTCCTCAATGGGTAGCTCACCGTCCGATCAGGACCAGGCCCGTGCCGGACGGCGCGTATGTGTTCCAAGCGCGCCTCAAAGAGATGTCAGCAAAAAGGAAGGGGCCTGTTAGGGCCGAAGCCTGCCGGGGTTGCGGGATTGTCCAAAAGGGTTACCGCTACCCTGGAACATCTTTATGTTCAGCCCTTTGGCTAAGGAAGGAACACGAGTGGGTTTTAGTCAGTAAGTAAGAGTCTGACACTCCCTTCCGCTCCACCCAGAGCGGTAGGGGTCATATGATGAATTACCCATCCACAAAAAAAAGACTGCCTATACTTTTAAGACTCACTACTAAGACTACTTAAGACTTACGGACTTGACCTGTCTTTTTTGTGCTTTTGCTCGAATGATGAGTCATATTGCTGCCACCAACTCTTCCGCCCGCTCAACCCTCACACCCCGGCGGGACCTTGCCTAATAGGTACCAAAGGTAGTCTTATAACTTCGCTGGCGAGGTCATATTTGTCCGTCCGCCTTTATTTTTCGTTATATTGAATCAGCTGATTTTATACCCAACCTTGTCAGACAGGTGGTTTGTTAAGTATTTACTTTAAGTACAAGCGTTTAAAGACGTTGTCTGATGTAGGTAACTTGAGCATATTATTGTAAAGATTATACACAAGGTAGGTTATATGGTTGTAAGGTTATACATGCGCGGGAAAAATATATTTGCTGTATAGGTTGTCTACAAAATATACCATTATAGTCGGAGCTGGGGCCACATTATAAAGTACTAGCAGCGCCCCGTGGTTTCACCAGCATACTGCATATGTGTCGATCCCGTAGGAACATCGGGATAAAAAGTTTTCTGTCCGTTAGGCTGCCCGCCCACGTCCGATAATCGGTGACCGATTTTTGTAGGAGAAAAATAAAACGTGCTGATGGCAATAGTGTAACGCACACGTCCTACAAAAAAGTCGGTCTAAATAACATAGGGCGAAATAATCTGAACGATTGTAGGACCTACAAAAAGTTTGCCGTGTGCGAGCGCACTTATTCTGATGTGAAAGATAATCTCAAAATCCGTTTAGTAGTTTTTGCGTGAAAGAGTAACAAACATCTATCCATCCTCGCCAACTTTCGCTTTTATAATATTAATAGGATAGTAAGATTATTTATAGTAGGATAGGATAGTAGGATTAACCCCTTTACCAGCAGAAGGAAACCGCCCATTGTATATTTTGTAGTGTTTGATGTGTTTATTTCATGTTATTTATTTTTGTGGTGTACAATAAAGTATATATAAATAAATAATAAGGATCCAAGTGTAGTAGCAAAATAAAATTTGGGGTATGGTTTACCAAAATTAAGCTTTAATTAATATGCCTATTAGATGGTGGCACGTATATTGCCGTCATCGGTAAAAGGGTTAAAGTCATCATTATTCCACTGCCAATAAGAGATGGTGCTATCGGCCTTCTATAGCTTCGTCTCTCTCTCACACTGTAAAAATTACGTCATAATACGGCCCGAGGTGCCTGAACTGTACATATAGGTTTAATTCAATATGAAAATATTTTCATTGTATGATGTAGGTTTACCTTAAACCTTTATACCTATTCACTTCTTTGTTTCGGAAGTATGTAGACTTCAAACTTCAACTTTTCGAAATATCTCTATCAATAAACAGTTCGTTGCTGTTTACTCCAAAAGCAAGATGCTTTTGTAGGCACGGTCAACCACAAACCAGTGGTAACACTTGCATTACAAAAACCACCCTTACTGCTACGACATAAAGGGGCTTGGGTAGTTGTAGCCCGCGAAATTCAATTTTTCTTACGTTTTTTGCAATTTTCAGGTCAGTGTCAGGTTGTATCTTGATGAAAATTTGATTCGCGACTATAACAGGTACGTATTCACAGAATTATAATCATCAGAATCATTAATACATCTGTTTAAGTTAGATTTCTACCACCAACACTTTTCCATACGAGATTTGTTCTTAACGGTAGAAATCTAACTTAGAAAGATGTATTAATGATTCTAATTATTATAATTCTGTAAATACGTACCTGTTATTGTCGCGAATCATATTTTGATCAAGATACAACCTGACACTGACCTACAAATTGCAAAAAACGTAAGGAAATTTAAATTTCGCGGTCTACCACTACGCATTCACCTTAATGTCGAATGTTTACCAGAATGTTTTTTGTGTGGTCGACCCATAGATATCCGTGGGTCGACCTTACCTACAAACATCGTAGAACGAATCCTCGTTTTGAAACGCCACTCACGTATGATTCTGTCGTATCGTATACGCTTTATGCGTGTAATGTGTATCATTCATGCGGCCATGCATAACTAGATTATGCAAAACGTAAGTACAGTCACGAGCAGAAATATCTTACACTCACACAAGCAAGATTCAAAAGCAATTTTCTCCTAAAGCATTGATATATAAGGTCTATCTATTCATACACGAAATATCTGAAGGGGTCATTGTACTCATCATTATGAACCACTTTTACTATACCTAGGACCAAATGTGAAATCGCAAAAAAGTATTTCCTGCTGTTCCATACATTTTGACGAGTTATGCGAACATAAATGTAGGGAACAGCTGATTTTCTTTTCGCGATTTCAGATTTGGTCCTGTAGTAAAAGTTGAAAATAGTTTTCGAATCCATACTAATAAGATTTAGATCTTTTCTCAACGTTGCAATTTTAATTTAAAGGTAAGGTAGTTATGCTCGTGACTGTACCTACAGTGACCTACAGCTATAACATAATGTAACAAAAGGATTTTTTTTTTGTGCGTTACAAATGAAAGCGTTTTTTTGTTTTTGTTTTAACAAGTACATTCGTATACTTCCTCTGATTATGGTTGTTACTGGTATTGATAATACAAGCCCATGTTGTGACAGGTCAGAGGCATTTCCAAAACTGATAAATACTAGGGCGCAGATATTGTACAATCAGCCGCAAAAAGATGTACCTATACGTTGACGCGAAATCATTTGTTTACAATTTCTGTTACATGATGCTGTCATCATCATACATACATACATAATCAGCCTATAACGTTCCCACTGCTGGGACACAGGCCTCCTCTCTGTGAGAGGGAGTTTCATCATCATAATTTCAGCTAAAAGACGTCCACTACTGGACATAGGCCTCGCCCAAGCACCGCCACTTCGACCGGTTCTGTGCTACCAGCATCCAACGGATTCCTGCGCCCTTCTCAAAGATTGGAGACAAATGAATTGAGGGGCCCGTGATAACAGCCGCACAGGTCGATCGATCAGTTTAAGCTATGCTTGTCGCGGTTGGTCTGTGGATGAGTGACTATCTTTACATACCGAGACCCCTCCATGCCTCGGAAAGCACGTTAAGCCGTTGGTCCCGGCTGTCATTCGTGGATCTTTGATAGTCGTTACGGGTAGTCAGTAGCCCGAAGGTTAGACAACCAGTCTTACCAAGGGGTATCGTGTATTACCCAGTAACTGGGTTGTGGAGATCAGATAGGCAGTCGCTCCATGTAAAATACTGGTATTCAGCTGCATCCGGTTAGCCTGGAAGCCAACCCCAACATAGTTGGGAAGAGGTTAGGCAGATGATGACAATCTTGGAATATGTGAGGATGGTATCAGGTGACGTTCTGTAGTTACTACCTACCGCCATGGGAAGAAGATGTAAGTTTATGTATGAATGTACATTATTTTTGTCGATGTTTAAGAGCCTATACTACCTCAAATGGCTTAGCATGATCCTCCGTTATGTCGAAAATACTGCACCATTAATTTTGAAATAAATATATGGTAAAGTTGAGGATTAATGCTAAGTCCTATGTTAGATGAAAACACGATTCCATAAAATTTTCTCGATAGAAATAAAATCCAAAGTTACCTCTAACCTGAACAATAAACCGCTGGTATTCAAAAAAGACTTCAAATTAGATCATGAAATTTTGCATACTAACTGAACTTACTTTAAAGCAGGTCTTATGTTTTAATTTTTTTTATTATTACCATTATTTTCACTGCAAAAAGCAAATACCTAAACTATTGGCGCTGCCTGCCGCCCAGCACCGCACTCTGTCTCGCTCTCACTCAGTCCGCGAGCAGTATCGTATGAGCGAGATAAAGAGTGAATTTTAGCTGAGGTAGTATAGGCTCTTAAGTACAGACATATTTTTGAGGCTGACTGCTGTACTGCTGTACTTCTTGTCTCCGGTGTTGCCCTTCAGCCAATCGATGAGCTGCTGAACATATTCTGCTGCTGAAGAGTTGGTTGCGCCGCCTATTCTCCCCAGCGAAAACACTAGGAAGTGGTGAATGGGCGTTTTGGGGGACTGTCTTTTGTAATTTTGACGTTCGAAAAGTGCTGGTTCTCAGCCTAGTTAGAATAAATGACTTTTGATTTGATTTGATTTGATAGGCGTCCCTTATAAACACAAGGGTATACCAAGAATGGGATTGAGAATAGCCATGCCTGGCACATTATGGCACTTTGTAGTAATTCGCAGACAGACGGACAATTTGGCCATTATTCTATGTTTGGGCCTCGTGAAAATGTGTGGCTGCTATTTACTCCTAAACTGTTTAAATTATATGAAATACTTCCATTCATCATCCAAGGTTAGTTATATAACTGAATGGAACACTGTTATATGAATATCTAAGTATTGTGTGAACAGATGTGAAACAGATAAACGTAAACCTACTTAAAAATAATTTATCATTCATTTGCGGATGACAACTATGTGGAAGAGTACTTTGATGCTTGCTTGAATGCCTCCTTGTTCTTAACCGACTTCAAAAAAAGGAGGAGGTTCTCAATTCGTTTGTATTTTTTATATTTGTTACCTCTTCAACTCGATTTGAAAATTTATTTTAATACCCAATACTCAATTCTTTATAGCATTCCATTATGTATTACATAGATGGTATTATAAAGTAAAAGATCAATATGGACCCTGTCGGGCACAGCAACATTAGGAGAGAGGATGAGGGCTAAGTAGCAAATCAATATTATTTAAAATTATAAATTATTAGATGTGCTTAATTGGGTGTATAATTATACTATATTAATAGGTTTGTAATATATAAGTATAGTATATTAGTTATTTTATGTAAATTTTGCGTAAGAATAATTTAGGTAATTATTATGAAATTCTTAAAAATATTTTCATTATTATTAAATTATGTTATTATTTATGTACCTTTTCATATTTTCATATCTATATTTGATTTCCTATATTCCATATTACTATATTATTTATTTGAAAAGGTATACAAAATTGGGTCCCATATAAAGGTCAAGGTCTGATGAGTAGTTTTAGAGCTAGCTTCAATAATACGTATTTTTTCTACCTGTTGATGATGTTATAATATTAATTTCCTGTCACTCTTATTTACTTAGCAAATGACATACGAATTTGTGTGGGGTAGGTTCCACAGCTAAAAAGTGAAAAATAAAAAGTTTATTACAAAAAAAAACAACTGAATTAAAAAAAAAAAAACTACAAAGTGAAAAATAACTTTAATTTAGGATGTCGGTGGCATAAAACGAAAATACAAAACAAAAGACACCGACTACTTATCGAAATTAAAGTTATTTTTCACTATGTAGTGTTTTTTTGGAAGTCTGTTGTTTTATTTAATTATCGTAGCCGTGTGTCTACTGTCAGTAAATGAATTTAAGAAAATATGATAATCTACATCATGGCTAATCACGGATTTTTATTCTATTTACAGAGACAACGAAAATGAGTTACTAGAAGATTGCAGTGTGAAAAACTGTATTTTTTCAGGCGATGACAATCTGATAGATACAGCAGATGCTGTCCTAGTACATTTGCAGAGAGGACTTGTACCTCAAGTCAAAAATAGAAACCGGACACAAAGATGGATATTTTTAAACGACGAGTCTCCTCAGAATGCATTTTCTTTGGCGCAACATAAACCTAGCTTGGACAGTCTTTATAATATATTCAATTGGTCTATGACTTATCGGTAGGTTTATTTTTTAAGTTCTTATTTGTTAAAGACTACACCAACAACAAAGTAACAACTAAATTGTTACTTAGTCGTCATATCATAGCACCCTGCTTGTTAAACATTGTTTATAATCAGGGATACGTATGCGACAAATGCGAAATTTACGAAATAGCGATACATGTTTTGCTAGTCCGAAATGTTGTGTTTTCTATACCTTGCCACGAAATTTTGAAGAAATACAATTTTTAAACCCATATTTTACCATTCTTCAATGAGATACCACAGGATGAACTCTTAGCTATGGATATGCTCATTTCTATGGGCAGCTACTAAATTTAGTTCAACAATAAACTCCCGTCGACATCCTACAGATTTTAGTAGTAACAAAATGAAGCTACTCTAGATTTGCAAATGCATCTATACAAAGCCTCCATGCATAGAGGCTTTGTATAGATGCATAGCCCAGTCAACAGTGTAGATGCTGAAAGATATTTTAGTATCTACAATATTGTCATAAATGACCCAAGGCAAAGACTTAAGCAGGAAAACATAGAAACCACAATGTTAGCTTTTAACAACTTTTTTTCAATAGATAAATTTTGGAATGATTATGCAAATAATTTATCCGTGATTTTAAATTTCATACATTTTTTTTGCGAATAAAGGTGTAATTTTGGGTTTTGAGTTTATATTTATGCGATATTGGATTTTTTATGTGCGAAATATTCGTAACCCTATTTATAAAAAAGGTATTTGCAAGAATTACAAGGCAGATGTGAGTGGAAACGCCGTGAGGGTATGCCCTAGAAGGACATAATTATAGTGAATTATTTGTGATGTTCTTTAGAAACTCCTGGTGCGTAGTAATGGCAACCAGCGTGCGTGTATGACCGGATGTTTGAACATAAACGAAACAAAAGGAGTATGTAAGGATCGAAGCAGGTGGCGTTCTGTAGTTTCTGCCTACTACCAAGGGAAGAATGTGTGAGTTTATGAGTATATAGATGAATAGAATGAGTATATAGATGGTTGCACATAATTGTAAGTTGTAACTAAAGACGGCAATCGGTCAACGTTCTATCATTTATTTGGAATGTCTTGTGAAATCCTTAGCCGATCGCACAAAGCCGAACATATATGTAGGTAGTGCGTGCCTGTGCGCATCTTAGGGCGTCCATTAATTACATTTCTTAGCAACTTTTTAACCCCTTACCCTGGTGATACGCAGTGAGACTTTAAAGTAACCCACACCCAAAATCCCGTGTATTTTTTTGGGTATAAAGTATCTTGAAAAATGTATAATATTTTATGTTTAAATTCAGGTATAATCTTATTGAATTCTGGAAAATTAAGCACCGCGAAAAAAATGTCCAGACAGACATTAACGTTGCAGGTTGTTCTGATGGGCACAAAAATAAGAAAGGAAAGGTGTAATCAAGAGAAAAACATTTATATTTCATTTTTTTCAGCTTAGGAACTGCGCGTTCAACGAAAAAATAAATACACGTGATATCTAACTACTCTCCCCCGCCCCTTGTGACATTTCGTGATTTTTTCCGAACCCCCTCCACCCTTTCGAGCCTCACATGAGTAATGGACGACGGATGATATTTTTCCCACTAAAACATTATCATTTATTTTTCAGGACCGATGCGGATGTGCCTGTCCCATACGGTCGAGTGGTCCCACTAGATAAGCCTGTATTAGCAGAGTATAAGTCCTTGCAAGATCTTGTTGAAATTATTCCAAACTGGAAAAGAAAAAATCGCCGCGGCGGAATAGCCGCAGTACTAATGTCAAATTGTGGTGCCAAAGCCAGAAACGAGTTTTTGGAAAAGTTAAGTAAACATGTTACAATTGATGTTTATGGAAGGTGTTCGAAGCAAGAAATATATAAAACGAGGTAAGATGATATCGGGAACCGTAAAGTAATACGATGCTTGCTTACTTAATTCGATTTTATTCTGTGGGAAATAAGTTATTTACCGAAATTATTTATTTATATTACCATTTATGTAACCACATACAGGGTCCCATTAAAATAGATGGACACATTTTAACACAGCGCTCAGTACGTCTAACCAAAGATATCGAAGCAAAATAAAACACTGATTAAAGTGATTTTGTTTTGACCTAAAATTATAAATTGCCAGCACATTAGTGTATTTTCGCTAGCTGATTATTTTTCTTGTAAGTATCTAATACGTTTTTCTTATATATTTTTTTACCATCGTCCTAATTTTGGTAGTCTGAATGATTTCTAAACGTTTGTCCATCTATTTTAACGGGACCTTATATATAAATAGACAAGAAAAAGGAACAGAAATATAGGTACGAAGGTGATGCAAGGTGGTGGGTTGTGTAACATATGGCATAATAACAGATACTATAATATTACTTGAAATAACGTTCACATAATATAATTTTCATATGCTATAAAAACGTGTAACCTAATTTCATGTGATCGAATTTTATATTTCATATAACCTTTTTTTGCTCTAATACTTTCATTACATATAATTTTCAATTTGTACAAGGCTCTTTTTATAAAATGTTCAGTTGGGTACACCCTTTCTTCTCCTGAAATTGTTTGTCCAAAAATCAATATCCATAACACGTTTGCTATAACTTCATTTCGTAACCATACCTAATGTTTAAAAATCCGAAATTTTGTTTTACATAATTATTTTACTTACTTTACTTCTAAAACTGTTCTCTCATTGAATCTCCTAATTTTGCATGAAATAAAGTCATATGTCCATATACACATTATATAATACAATACTTATGTTTTATATAATGTGTATTATTCCGAATGTTTATTTAAGTATAATAAAATTGTTAGTCTTAAAACATTTGATAAAAAAAAAATAGGTTTTAGCGACAGAAACGAATCGCTGTAAATCCGACTTCACACAGTCTTGTCTGCCCTACCCCTAGAGTGTAATTTAGAATCGCGTAGGCGCGTAGGGGCGAGGCAGCCCGCGGGTTTGCGCCGGCCAGCCTAAGCCGCGGCGGTGAGCGGAAGCCGTCTGCGACGATTAGCACGC
This sequence comes from Amphipoea lucens, assembly GCA_947508005.1. Classification (NCBI taxonomy): domain Eukaryota; kingdom Metazoa; phylum Arthropoda; class Insecta; order Lepidoptera; family Noctuidae; genus Amphipoea; species Amphipoea lucens. Next base: position 12,995,800 of record OX382358.1, read on the forward strand.
GTGGACCCGCCGGAGACCCGCAGCGCCGGAGCCGTGACAGAAACCATGCCTGCTGCATGTTGCATGCTGCATGCTTGCTGTATGCTTGCTTGCATGCTGCATGCTTACTGCATGCTTGCTTGCATGCTGCATATTTGCTGCATGCTACAACAGCAGCTAACAGCAGCTTTGTAATACAAATTTGTTTTAAAAACATTGGCGCCGATTCCCGTTCACAAACTTAACTAAATTTAAGTTCAGTGCATCTTATTCTTTCTATTTCATTAAGAAAAGGACAGAACATAAATATTGGTTTAGTCGAGTGATTCATCAACTCGTATCGCATTTGGGACGATTTGACGAAATTTCTACACCCAAGGTGTTGGTGGTGGCGATAAATTAGTGGTATACAAAAAGGTTTTAAGCACCGATTATATGTATATTTCAATACCAAATAAATGCCAGTAGTACAAATAAATAAAATTGAAGTGTTTTTGTAATGTCAAAATTACAGATTTTTACTAAAATGCTTAATACGGCACTTAAACAAAAAAAAAAAAAAAAGTAATTCTGTCTGTTTGTTCCGGATAATCTCCGAAATGGTTGGACCGATTTTGAAGGGACTTTTACTGGTTGATAGCTAGTGTTATAAGGAGTAAATTACGCTTACTTTGTTTTAGAAAAACAAAAGTAGCCTTAGTTACTCCATGCCATGAAATCCATTTTGTTTTCCGAACGCACGCGAACGACGTCGGGGGCACAGCTGGTTTAAGGGTAGTTCTTCAGGGACAAAATTTTCGATGTCTGTGGGTATATTTCTGTAACCAACTAACAAAACGGCATGTAATTTTTTTTTTGTACAGTTTAGCTTTATGCCTTACTAGGACAAATGATATTTTTTAAATAATTGCTGTCTAGGTACAAAATAAAAATATTTGAAGTTTGTTCTTCTGATTCATATAACGCGTCCGTTTGCCATTTTCCGGAACAAAATGGTCGATGTCGCATTTTCCCTTTGATACATCAATATAAATTATAATTATATCGAAAGGAAATGAGTTGTCCTCTTACAAAAAAAATGTGTATTGGTTATAACTACGTTAGTTTGTTTATAAATAAGTAAATAAGGAGTGTCCGGCGTATAATACTGATTAATGTGGCGTAAGCTTCACTTGACCGTACTTGGTCGGGTAATAATAATGATAGTCTGGCTTCCCGCGAAGGGGGAAGCCAGTCGTGCAACGGACGAGCTAGAAGGTGGACCTGCGGCTAGTTGGCTTAGATCTCGGTGTTACGAAGGAAAATATCTGATTCACCTGTGTTTGGTTCAGGTGGCATTATGATTACAATGCCTACTTTATAAAATTTATTTTATTGTTTTAAAACTTCAATCTGTGTTTCGTGTGATGCTTTTAGGTTATGGAATCGTGTAGAAAAATGACAATAATGAAGACTGTATGTATGATGAGTTATGCATGATTGTAGGCAAAATTCTGATTTAACTGTGCCTGATTCGTATGGTCAAAACACCCTTATGACTAATGAAATAAATTATATTTCCCCTCTCCAGCACGAAAGTAGTGCTTTTGTTGCATTATAATGTCCCATGTTTGACCGTGTACAAGTCAGTAGTTCTAGTCTTATTTATTATTATTTATTTAGCTATGACCTTTTGAATAATTAAAAACTGACAGGAGTATAAAACTGTTCCAAATATGACACTTTTGATATGTCTTAGTCTTAGTTAAGAATGAATAATTATTGTTTAGAATTATCAATCAAAACTAACGGTGTATTTATTACTTTTTATTTCTGTTTCTGATTAATCTGGGCACAAAATATCCGAACGCCGATATCTTGAAAACTACTTTATAAAAACGAGTCCCTCATACAAACATATGGTATTTGGTATGTCTATTTTCATATGAACATGTGTTACAGAGCTGAAAGTGAAATAAAATTTTGGCCATATGGATCAGTCGAAGAATCAAATTTCGAAGAACTACCCTTAAAATGATATGAAAATTTTTGTCAGTTAATCTTGAGAGTCTGACATAAAAAAGCTACAATTTTTTTTAATAACTGTCTGGAACTGCAACCTACAAAATATCTTCAAACCAAAATTATATTTTATTTCAGATGCCCTGGACATTTTAAATCAGATTGCGACCCAATTGCAGGGTATTTATTTTATTTAGTATTAGAAAATACAAGTTGTTTCCAATACTTGACCGAGAAGGTGTTTTACCATGCTTATGCAAAAGGAGCTATACCAGTCATTTTCGGTCCTATACTCGAAGACGTCCAGAGCCTTCTGCCACCAAATTCCTATTTATACGCTGACGCGGAAACAAATATAGAATCACTCGCAAAGGATATGAACACTTTAGCGACTAGTGGTGACCTAATTATTAGTATGCATATGTGGAGGAATCATTATAAAATAGTCAATGAGCACGGATACTTTGGAACAAAATCTTATCATTTGTGTCGTGTGTGTGAAGCATTGAATTATAATGACAACAGAGAGAAGATTTACGACAAAAAGCTTCTTGATTTTTTCCTGGATCCATCAAGAGCCTGTTACTAATGCGTATAATTTAATGAAAGTGTGTAGATATATTTTAAATAATTTATGTTTGTTGATTATTTAAATTAACTTTGTAAATAAACAAAGAAAATTTAAAACCCAAGACGGACGGATATTTCTTTGACCCAACATTCATCTGAGTCCGCAAATCATTTTGGAGAGTTTTGAAAGTTCCCTCCCGGGATCTTCCAGGAGAAATATAAATCTACTGTTCATTGAGTAATAAATTTCATCACATTGTTATTCAGGGAAAGACTGGTCCCTTTGAATTATGATACAAGTTTGTTTTTATTACTTGTATTGTTGAAGGTGCTAAAAAGATTTCCTTTAAAAGTTCTAAAGATTTAAACTGACTTTTCAGACTATCTTGCAGTTTTGAAAATGGTAAGTATTAAGACAAAATTTCACCGAGACCATCATCTGCCTAGCCCTTTCCCAACTTCCAGTCCAACCAGATACACCCGAATAACAGTACTGTACATGTAGCGGCTGCTTTTCTGACCGTCACAATCCAGTTACTGGGTAATACTATATCCCTTGGTAAGGCTGCGTTTCCACCAGAAATGAGCGAGGGTGCGTAGCGAGGAATGTGCATAAAACTAACACAAAATAACACCATATAGGTTAGCTCAAGCTATGAAAATGAAGCGATGTTATTTGTTAGTTTCACACACATCCCTCGCTACGCATTCTCGCTAATTTCTCGTGGAAACGCGGCCTAAGACTGGTTGTTCGACTCTCGGGTTTTTGACGACTCGTAACGACTGTCAAAGATCCACGAATGACAGACGGGACCAACGGCTGAACGTGTTTTCCGAGGCACGGATATGTAGATGGTAACCCATCCTCGGAACAACCGCGGCAAGCGTAGCTGATGATCGACCCGTGCGGCATAATTATGGCGGTGCAACCACTGACGTACTTCTGGTACATCACCTGGGGTTTGGTCGGTCACGCAACCAATTGAACGACAGATAAGGTTTTGTGTTTATCTTAGAGCTGTTTATAATAATTATTGTTAGCATTGCGACTTGGTTACGATGTCATAGCGCCGTCGTCAGTTGGTATACAAACGCTGAATAAAAACAAAGTTAGGTAATAAGGCTAATCCTCTATCCTTTTATTAATTAAGCAACAACGCTGTGCCAACAAATATCACAGTCGAGCAACAGTAACAAAGTAGTTTGGCTAATCCTTTAAGGAAACGACATCCATGTTAAGCCTTTGAGAAAACTTCTCCAACCATTAAGGCTCCCACAGACTGGCACGACGCGACACTAGCAGAACAATTTCTATAAAACTTCATGGAAATTGGTCTACCAGAATCGCGTCGCACCGTCGCGTCGTGCCTGTCTGCGAGAGCCTTGACGCAGCTATGGAACGACGTTAATTGTTTTAAGAAATACATGGATGCTCATAAAAGGCTTAGAGCTCGGATTAAGCAAAGATTTTATGCAGGGCTCAGTTTGTTGGGACTATCTTAGCTAATTTAATTTACGGACATTTTTTCTTGGATTTAAAAAAAAAGTCTTTCCTTAAATTTTGTGTCAGCGTGCAAAACTGTTTGTTATCATCATTCTCCCGCCCTTATCTCAATTTATTTGGAGTCGGCGCAACATGTCTTTTTCATCCATACTTAGAGAAGTAAGAGATGACGACTAATATAGATTAGTCGTGATCTTGATAGTCATCAAAACTGTTTGTATAGTATCATTATGTACTTCCCAAGCTGCTTGTGTTTAGTGTTCATACACAGTATATAAAATAGATAGTAGTTTTTTCTGTATTCTGAGGCTGGTATAATTATAGTATAGGTAGTTCAGTGGAAAAATAAAAGCAAAAAAAAAAACAGCTTTTATTTAAATAAGAATTGAGTTTGAACATGCATTTAACTAAGTAGGTACAATAATAAAACTCTAGGATATCCCGGGATTTAACTGGACCATGATCAAACCGAGGCGAATCCCGCGCTGAATGCAGGACAAACCAAATTCATTCGCGCCGATTGTGTCAACTAACTTGCGTGAGTAATCGCGTGACTTCCGAATCATTAAAACAATAGACGCGCGCAGTCGCGTCACACGTCTCGCGCGGGATTCGCCTCATTTTGAGCAGTCCTTTATTCTTGAAAATAAAGCAATCCGCCGAATAACGTGGAAAACATTTTCACAATTTAATTATCCTTTTAGCCTCTGGGTTACTTTAATAATGGTGGACTTGGCCGTCGTATCACATTACAGTTAAAACATAAAAAGGGACTGTCTGGAAAAAGGCTAGGCCAGCGCACGCCGTTAAATGATATTACCGGGATTTACATTCAGATTTAATTTCTATAGCCGGCTCTCGCAATATGCTAATATAATGTTGTTTAAATATATCATCTTTACTGGAAATATATGCAAATGTTTGTTGCGATGGCTCGTGTAAATGGGTTGAGCACAATTTTCAGTTTGCTGTATGCTCACTTAACCGTGGTGCATCCGTTTTCCCCGTGTTATATACAGTTACCTAGGTTCCAGTAGGGCTAGGAAAAAGAAAGAAAGAAAGAAAATACGTTTATTTGCGGTAAACAAGGCGCATAAAAAGAATACAAAAAAAAACATAACATTTTGGGGAAATACATGCGTCACATCTACGCAAAATGGCGATCGCTCAGCATAAAACCTGGATATGTAAAACCTTTTTCGAACTTTAATTTTATTTTACTTTTAATTTTGCTATCTGTTTTATCTTTGTAGCAAAACTGATTTCAGTTTACTGCAACCGGTCGTTGCAACTTTACATTCTAGTTCCTTCCAGACGTTGAGCCCTGTTTAAACTGCGTGCACTATTAGTTCCACTTCTTTAGTTCTATTAGTTAATAACAATCGTTGTTTTCTGTTTTTATAGTTTTAAGGTGTATTCTTTTTCTATAATGTCAATAAACGTATTTTTCTTCTTTAAATTCGGTTCGGTTTGATTCGTTCTTTATGGTCAGACAGAGTAAAGAGAGGAACAGGGACATTTATTTACATCTGCCTACATCAAGCCTACATACGCGTGTGTGGATTATGCCAAACACGAGTTTAGTCAATCAATTAAAATACTGATCCACGTTTTGATAAGACCTTGTTGAAAATAAAATTAAAATCCCATTTCCAGTAAATGATTAAAAATCAACATGGATACGGGTCTTTGGTCAACTGGACCCACTCGAACTGGAACCGTGGGTCCAGTCTTGGATCTCTATTATTTATCCTATATGTCACACTGACGGTTTTTATGCCGTCATTCGGAAAAAAGTCGTGTCTCTTATGAGGAGGGTGCGGAGGAGTCACAACAGCATTCTGAAAACTATAGCTGAAGATGTGCGTGCACCTGTGTTGAGGCATTTCGTTCGTCTGATGATCTTGTAGGGAGGTATCTCCCTGTTGGTTATCTTGTCGGGGCGGGGTGTCTCAGCACAGGTGCCTTGTGTGTGTTTTTTTTTGTGTGAATTGTGTTGTGATGTTTATTGATGGATGTGTGTTGTTCTTTGTTATTGTATTTTAAGTACTAATAATAGTTTCTAAGTTATTGTATACTAACCGGTAGATCTAGTTGTCCCGAATAAATCATTTTGAATTTGAATTTGAAAAGCTTTTTTTGTATGGCCCCGAAAATATACAACAAAATATAAATATAAAGCCATGACAACAAAACAAATTAAAAATAAGATCCGAAATCTACTAACAGAAAAATGTTATGTAAACGCATGTTTCACAAATAAATTATCTTTATCTTTAGATTTTGAGGTACTCGTAGATTCTGTACCAGATTCGTGCCATTGTCTTTTTGTTTCGACTGTATCCACGGGTAGCTTAAAACAAAAGATATTTGCCTAATTTTGACAGTGGGTCCAGTTGACCAATAAAAATATAGAAAATTTTTCCTTTGGTCAACTGGACCCGCGGGTCCAGTTCGAGTGGGTCCAGTTGACCAAAGACTCTGGATACATATCTGATTTATTGTTTGTTGTAAATGATAAAATCGAAACATTCAATTTGAATAATATCAATCAGTTTACAATCCGCCGAATATAATAGTCGGGGTCAGATTCCAGTCTAACCGGATGCAGCGGAATACCAGTATTTTACATGGAGCGACTGACTATCGGATCTTTCTATCGATTTTAATAATATAACACTAACAAAATTACGGGAACTAATCACGGTATAAGTACTAACTAATTTTCTATAGGTACCACTACTTCAAAGACATTAACGTTTCTGCAACGCTACCATACCCACTTCAAAATATGGCTGCCAACTTTGTTCGATTCGTTAATTTCGCGAATTTCGCCTAACCCTAGTTCGCAGACACGCTTAATACGAAGAAACTTTACATGATCAAGATATCCAAAGTTGGAAATAAATCTTTCTTAAGGCGGTACGGGCAAATAACCTTGAGCATTCGTTCCCTCCTTGCCGCACCCATAGAACTAGCATAATTTTTTGAATTATTTTAATAAAAAAGAATAGCGATCTTTTTTCTTTTTGGGGTCGGACCCCTGCTTCACCTAGTTTCTCCACCTGGGGACTACGGTCCCGTGATCGGGTCCGAGATGCAACTTATGATCAGTACAGTCAACTAATTCAGAAAAATACATCATTTAATAATATACTACAAATCTTTAAATAAATTAAAACGTGGATTATTTAGATTTTAAAATTATCTATCCATTAGTGAAATCTTCACATTTATAGTATGTCAACTTTAGCAAAAGATGAATGCAATCAATAATTTTAGTCACTTTTTTAAAAGGAGATTATAAATGTATTAGTAAAATATAAAAACCAATAATAACGTGCAATGTGATGATAGGGTATCAAGCATTAATAATGTGCTTTCAGATGTAGTTTATTTCTCATAAGTATTGAGTTAATAGCCTCTTAATAAAGAAAGAGAAGAAAAACGCGGTTTGGGGTACCGCCTTAATTTAAATGTGAGAAGCGGTTCGTTTTTTTTTGTATCCTCGCGGTTAATTGAAAAGCAGATTCATTGAAAATCGTTATCCATCACATAACGCCGGCTGTCGCTAAAAAAAAACTAACGCTCTGTCTCGCATATGATAAGCGGTGGCCGTTTTGCGTTAATGTGGCGTATATTTTCCCCCAACTTGTTCTTATTTGTGTTATTTCTTTGTGTCATGTTTACCGCAAATAAACGCATTTTCTTTGTTTTTTTCTTTTCCTTAGTCTATTTCATCAAGATTTCTAAAGTTAATAAATATAAATAATTTCTTAATTTCAATGTAAGTATTACGTATTACGTAAGTGGCGATTTATTTTATTCTATGAAGACACCTCATTAGGTACCGGTGTTTTCATAAAGGGCAAAACATGGCCTGCGATCGGTCAGCACGCCATTCACCTCAAAAAGAATTGGGATACTCATTTTAGATTAGCTTTTGTCCACCCAATGCTCGACGAAGGACGTCGTGGATCCTGTGACAGCCCCCATACGATACGGGATGAACCTGTCGCCATAAACCCCAATAACAATGCCTGGTAATCAAACCTAGACCCTCATGATACATGACCAAGCTTGTGATTACTTATTTTAAGATCAGAGAGAAGGCTATGCTTATAGACTCAAATGTAAGATAAAACACTTAAGATTAGTTCATGACCCACTGTGGATTCTTTCTATAATTCTTTGTCCTGACTATAACGTTTGGAGGTCATAAAAACCCTAATAAAGATAGCAATGACATGATTTTACTGCTTACAGCCGGATAGGATGGTCATGAAATGTATTTTCATTCAAATGGTCCTCGTCATTGCACCATAAACGCTTGGATTGACCTCGGGGCCGATCTTGTTACCACCACTTAAGGCGTAATGGATTTTCTTTCAAACCAACTTGCATTTTAAGGCCTATTTATTTGAATCTCAGCTCCTCAACACGAACGTAAGCGATCAATTTCTGCCTAAATGGGCATTAAAGCACCATCCGAGCAAACTTTCCAAGTTACGAGCCATACGTATTCGTTGAAGCGATTTACAAAATTGCTCTTAAATCCAAGTTTCAAGTTCTTGCGGGATACCTGGCCTAACTTCACTTGTTATGCCCAAGAATAATGCTCAATATTTGGAGAAGTTCACAACTTTTGAACGATCGCGAAAAAGTTGTTTGTTGTTCGAATGGCTAACGGTTCATTTTTCAGTCTAGAAGTTTGGGCGCTCTTTTATTCGCTTTATTATAAGAGGGCAGTAAAAAAAACTTATCGTACGAAAGCTAATACAATACTTTTTATGCCCATATAATAGTGTTGTCAAATAGTAAACACAAGATCGAGATCGGTTCTCTGGTATAAATTCAATACTTTATTGCCATTTCTCGAACAGCGGCAATTTGTGGCTGGTTGTTTTTCTTTACACAGTACACACTCACTATAAAAAGAGGCTGTAACTTGGTTATAGTTTCCGGAACCGAGGCACCACACCAGTGAAAGTTGATATACTAGTGTCATTGGGATTTATATTCTGAAGGAAGATATGTAAGGTTCAATTTATGTTGGACGCATGCAAGAATGAATTACGGGACCTACACTAATATCGCGGAGGGTAAATGATTAGGTGCGTACTTGTAGCGTGCGTGTTGTACTCTCAAAAGTCTTCTCTTATCTTGAGGCCTTATTCTTCTAACAATAAAGAAGATTAGGTTTTCGTATAACTTTCCCTTCGTGAGACATTACCAAACAAAGAATTATAGGGTTTCTTCTGATGAAAGTAAGATTAAAGCGTGTCTGGACGTGATCCTTGGAATTAGAATGACCTTCGTTCATCTAGTAGCATTCTTTGATGTGTGATACTGTTCATTATAATAGGTTGGGGAAAAAACTTTTGTCGTATTTTTTATACAATTTCAAAATGTCTCGAACTTCTTCGTTAATTTCACTCATTTTGGCAGAAAGAAAAACAATTGAAAAGTGGCGGAAAATCGTTTTTACTTTTTATTTTTTTAAATGTCATCTATTTAATGGTATCAAAACAAGCCAGGTACAGCCAAAGAGATTTTACTACAATGTCATATCTATAAAATGCGAAAAAACTTTTTCCCCGACCTAATATAACTTTTTAAAAGAAATCCTATGTGGATTTAAATAGAAGCTTTTGCGAGTTTGAACTTAAATACATTTTTAACATATTACAGAAATGTTTTATTTCAAAAAGAAATGTTTTATTTCAAAACCATATTATTGCGTGCACTTTAGTGCACCTAAAAAAGAGCCCTGTTCACTTAATAAATCAGTGACGGTGACAACAGATGGCGCCACCAGACATCTACAGTTTATTCCTGTTTCTCGATAGGCGATCAACCTTCCACCATGATAATATATAGCTGACCCGACCCCCTTGCCGTTTTTAGATTTTTAATCCCGTGATTTATTTTACGAGCGGAGAACGATTTTTGAATACAATAAATTTTATTCTCGACGATAAATTTCTTGTCCAGTGATCGAGCTACGGTAGTGTTTGGTGTTGCCTTGTTCTTGAAATGTTTATTATGTTTGAGAAAAAGTTGAACGATAAAAGGAGAGTGTTTTCAAAATATGTACGTAGACAAAGCAGTGGTACGAGGTAATGTTGATTGATATGGATATGGAACTTCCAAAACAAACATATAACAATATTGGTATCTACTTTTACATAAGTCATCTTTTCCAAGCGTAACCTGAAATCACACCTCGGACAGAGACTGTTGAAAAAATATGTGGACAAAACAGTGGTACGACGTAGGTTGATTTGGAATTTCCAAATGTGCCTTAGGCCGGCCGCATACGTCCGGTTTCCTGAGTCGGAATTCAGATTGAGACCCTGAATGCACGCATTGCATTCAAAATCTTCACTATAATAGTATTTCACACGTTCTTGTATTTTCCGTTCGGAAACCCTGACGGAAAATATAAGAACATGTGCGCCGAAGAGAAGATTTTGTATAAAATGCGTGCATTCAGGGTCTCTGAATCTGAATTCCTGATTCGGAAACCGAATCAGGAAACCGGACGTACCTATGCGGCCGGCCTTAAACTTTTCCCACAAGACATCTGCTGACGCGCGTCTGGCTTACCGTAGTTTCCGACTAGCCCCACGGGAAGAAGGCGTGAGTTAATGTACCTATGTGTGTGTACAGTCGCCAGCACATCAAGCTACTAAAATTTGTCAAATTTCTTTAATAGATTTTCAACTTTATCGCTAAAGCATAAGGTTATAAGTTGATTGGGAAAATTTGACAATTTTGGGTAGCTTGATGTGCTCGCATCTGGACCTTTTCCAAGCGTAACCCGAATTCGTACCTTAGACAATTTCTCTACTATCAAATAACTTAGCCGAATTGACAATATGAAACTAGTCGCGCAATGACATTAGTGTTACTGATTTTCACATGTAAATAATAATTTCATCATACATGCATTCGTTTTACGGGCTTATTATTCGATTCGGACGAATTTACTCGTCTGAAAAGTGCGAATCGTCACTTTTAAATTTAATAGCGTTTAGGCGGTAGTTTTTAATAGGTGTTTTCTATAGGCGACTCGCGCGAAGTTAATTTATTTGTAGGCGAGACGACAACAACGTGTACTTTTTAGGGTTCCGTAGCCAAATGGCAAAAAACGGAACCCTTATGGATTCGTCATGTCTGTCTGTCCGTCCGTCCGTATGTCACAGCCACTTTTTTCCGAAACTATAAGAACTATACTGTTGAAACTTGGTAAGTAGATGTATTCTGTGAACCGCAGTAAGATTTTCACACAAAAATAGAAAAAAAACAATAAATTTTGGGGTTCCCCATACTTACAACTGAAACTCCGAAAATTTTTTTTTTCAACAAACCTGTACGTGTGGGGTATCTATGGATAGGTCTTCAAAAATGATATGGAGGTTTCTAATATCATTTTTTTCTGAACTGAATAGTTTGCGCGAGAGACACTTCCAAAGTGGTAAAATGTGTGTCCCCCCCCCCTCTAACTTCTAAAATAAGAGAATGATAAAATTAAAAAAATATGTATAATGTACATTACCATGTAAACTTCCACCGAAAATTGGTTTGAACGAGATCTAGTAAGTAGTTTTTTTTTAATACGTCATAAATCGAAAACCGCAATTTACCTTTCACAAAGTTACAACGAACTACAAGAACTTTTATATTATGTTACTTGCTGCTACGGAACCCTTCATGGGCGAGTCCGACTCGCACTTGGCCGGTTTTTATTTCTGAACTTCACAAATAAATTAACTTCGTGCGAGTCGCCTAATAGAAAAAAAAAAGACGGGTTGCACTCCGGGAGTGCCGGCAGAGTTGAAAACTTGAATATTAACGTTGAAATAAATCAATTATTAATTGAATTAATATAACTCATTTTTTTTCACTATTTCTGCGTCACTTTTTTCATTAATAGATGCACTTTGTTCAATTTCCATATTTTAAACCCAAACCCACACTCACACCCACACCCACTCCCACTCCCACACCCACTCCCACACCCACACCCACACCCACACCCACGCCCACACCCACACCCACCCCACACCCACACCCACACCCACACCCACACCCACACCCACACCCTCACCCGCACCCGCACCTACACCCACATCCACATCCACACCCGCACCCACACCCACACCCACACCCACACCCACATCCACATCCACACCCACACCCACACCCACACCCACACCCACACCCACACCCACACCCACACCCACACCCACATCCACATCCACATCCACACCCACACCCACACCCACACCCACATCCACATCCACATCCACATCCACATCCACATCCACATCCACATCCATCCATCCATCCATCCATTGTCGTGTGTCACTTGTCACTTGGATCACTTCGGTTGGCGCCGCCGTAGAAAGAGAGGGGGATACTTAGTAGTTAGGAGTAGTAAGTTCTCCCCTCTACACAGCTGTGTAGTCTCTCCTGACGGTCACGTGTCCTGACGCGATGTCCTGACGCGAGTTTAACATTTTTTACCCATTACAAAAAAGTGTGCAACGCCGCTAAAGAAGTTTTCACTTCAATAATGTTTCGAACGATTAAATTCGTGCGAATTGTCTAATAAGCCGTTTTATGATTTCATGAAACTAATTTTGTTGAACCAGTTTCGTAATGTAAATTCGGCTTTATAAGTTTACATAAAGAAAACTTTAACACTCTGTTCGTAATCTCCTTTACGACTACTTATATCTACTTAAATACCCGCAATAGGCAAAGGTCTGGAACAACCAAAGGAATGGTAAACAAAGCTTTTTGTGGAGCAAGTAATCAGCTTAGCGTGAAAGAAGGTGAAGTTGTTAATAAGAACGTAGGTCAGCCTGTGGTGGGTACATCTGAAGAGTCCCACCTGAGCAAAGAAGCTTCTTGTGGCGACCACAGAAAATGTTTACGACAGTGCTTTGTTTAGGGCTGTAATCCACCTTCGCCGCGAAAATAATGATGGGAAACTGCTTAACGAATTCCGCTAAGAAACATTTCTACATTATCTAGTGATTCGAGAAGCGGAACCTCATGAGATTCAGTTAAATTGTAGCAATTAGAGCCAATTGTCGTCGCTTTCGACTTAGTAAATAGATTTTCCAACCTCTTTATTAAAAAAAAAATAAGTTTAGTTTAATAAACTTGTCGTCTGCCACAGATACGTCCGGAACAAACGCGGTACTGCAGCGTGGAGGTGTACGAGCCGTTCGACACGGTGCGGTGTGGCGCCGCACCATAAAATATCTCGTTGTTCTGATGATCACACGGGCAGTGCGGCGGGCGTCGCAACGTTTACCTATACGACGGCGTCGCGTTGGCTTGCCCATCTCTACGACAGCTTGTACAAAATTAAGTGCAGTGCGGCGCCGCATCGTACCGTGTGGAATGGCTCTCATGGCGGAACTACTGCGGTTTCGTTGCTATGGTTTCGCGGCGGAGATGTGATACCCGTCTTATGAACTACAGATTGATAAATTTTGCGTATTTATTTTCACAAGCTTTTAGTATTATGGTTTATGGAGTGGGAAGTTAAAATTATTTGTGGGTGCCGCATATTGTTTGATTAGGGGCTGACGTTTCCAACGCCTGATAATTTTTTCAAAGGAATAATTTTGAATTTTTGACAGTTATTTCATATAAAAACTGTCAGACGTCAATTTTATTCCACGAATAAAAATTATCTGTCGATTGAAAAATCAGCTCTAAGTGATAATATTTTTGTAAGGTATAACGCAAAGTATTTTTTAAATTCCTTCTAAGTATCTAGGTACTAAGTAAAACCCAAATTAGCTATACGAATAGAAACAACGAAGAAGAAAGAAAAAAAGATTTATTGTCAAAATATATTTGTCACGAACATACGTGCACAAAGATAAACTACTACTAATATATTTTTTTACTAAACAGCTTTGGAATTAAGTAGGTAATACGGGCTGGTGTCCGCAACTCCACGTCAATGCGCGTATTTTGCGTACGGGTTGGAATTAAGTATTGCTCGGTCAGATGGGTGGAACTTTGCTCATTCATGCTTTATGTACTTTACCTATATATTATAATCTTAGATAGAACTCGGAAAACTAGAACCGCAAGTATCGAAAAATACATAATTCAAGCGTCCGTAGTTCCAATGAAGCGATAGATATCTCTTCCATCGAATTCGGTCCAGTTATTTTGCTCCTAGGGTAGCGTCATACATATGCATATAGTCACACATATAGACTTTCAAATAGGAACGCTACTGCTTGCCTATGGAACATTTAAATGGTCTAAACCTATTGATTAAATTACTGCTACTAGCGAAGGCTTCAATGGGGAAATCATTTGCCTTAATGAAATAAGTTTTAGCACAAGTATGTTTTTTTTTAATACATTTAATTTTTGTCACATCTGACGGTTTAGTAGGTAATTATGCTTATTACGACTGTGTGGGACACTTTCCTTTTGACAACCCACCCATACATTTTACAGTCAGTGACATTCATTGTTGAGCAAATTGACACCCTACATCAATTTTCCGTGTTATATGAGCTCAACTGTCACTAATGAGACATACTTTTTCTATTGTTACCGAACTTAATAAGCTTGTCTAATAGATGAGGGGTTATAACCATTTCATACAAAGACTGACAGTTATGTTTTGAATACGAAATACATGTAAAGTTTAAGTCGGTAGGTAGTCAATTTGCTCAACAAAATAATTTCCCTGACTTAACATCTCAGCCTCTGGATTACTGGGATACCGTTGCATCTCAAAGTCTCTCTCACTGAGAGGAAGCCTGCGTCCCAGCATACAGGAAAAGCTGATTTAAGTTAGCATCTCGGAACCTCTTTGTTATTATGAACAGGGTGGCAATTTTCGTAATTTTAAGAACGTTCACAGTCTGAAGGCCAATTCTCGTAGTTTAAAACGTTCAAAATCTAGTCGCAGTCTCATCTCGGCGACAAACAAATGTCAAAAACTTGTCAAAATGTAGGGAAATTAAAAATATTTTTTGACAGATTGAGACTGAGATACTGTAAACGTTCTTAAAATTACGAGAATTGCCCCACTGATCTCAGCCTCAATCTGTCAAAAATACCTCCACTTTCCCTACATTTTGACATTTGTTTGTCGCCGAGATGAGACTGCGACTAGATTTTGAACGTTTTAAATTACGAGAATTGGCCTTCAGGAATCATTACGTGAAAGCCAATGACATCCAATCATGACTTTGTTATGAAAACTTAACAACTTACAATAATACCCACACCGCAGTCAATTATGCAAATAGTTTTAAAGCCATTTTACGGTAACGGCCCAGCATGTTGTTTAGGTTCCATGGTAATTTGCTACTATAATCTGTGAGTGCTAAATCCTGTCGTATGTGCAGTACGCGGCTAGATAGCGTTGTTCCTACGTATCTGCAATGCAAATGTTCGCCATCAGAATTCTGTGCATACGACTATGCCCTCTGACGGACTAACAACATTTGTGAATAAAATAAAAAGCGACATTAATAAACGCTATGTACGTGCTTTACGTTTTGGAGTTTTTTTAGTAGGTAATGTACCCTAATTGCGTAACATACTTTTAATGAGAATCTGAATAATTTTGAAGGATATTGCTAATCCACTGCATTTCGTATCTCCGAAAGTACATATGACCATAGTTTTATTAATAGCTTTCCGCTTAAAAAGCCCTATCCAACGGTATATCGCATATTACTATTGAAGGGTGGGCCCAGACCCCATACATTTGTTTCCGACTTTAAGACGTCGTATCTCCGAAAGTACGAACATTTGACCATAGTTTTATTAGTAGCTAATATTCCGCTTAAAAAGCCCTATCCAACAGTATATCGTATATTACCTACTATTGAAGGGTGGGCCCAGACCCCATACATTTGTTTCAGAATTTAAGACGTCGTATCTCCGAAAGTACTAACATTTGACCATAGTTGTTGTAACGGACGTCGAGCCCTCCAAATAGAATTGGTCATTGATTGTGTAATATTGTTTAATATGATGTAAGAATATGGGAACTTTTTAACATTATAGAAAAACCCTTGATTGCGTAATAATTGTTAATTATGTTGTAAAAGTCTGACACCTTTCTGGAAAGACCATTGATTGGGTATATAAGAGGGTGCTATGCCCAGTCAGGAGTGAGTTCGTCTTAGTTCGTCAACAGAGATAGTTCGTCTGTACTTCGCCAATAGTTTGTTAACAGTTATAGTTTATCTTAGATCGTCAGCAGTAATTAATAAGTTCACCTGAATAAGTTATTAACGAGAAGATTAAACAAGGATATTAAGAACAAGTGTATTATTTGAATAAGTAAAACGAACATACAGTCCACATCATTATAGTCTGATCCATCGAACCGGATCCATTACAGTCTGGTCCTTCGAACCTGATTCAGAGGAACGAAGAATCTGCGGCTTGGAAGAACGAAACTAAATAAGTCCGAACCGAGTACAACCTACCTGCAAATCTCCGCCGATCATTCTACAAAGTTGCTGTGCGCCGTCAACCGAACGCGATGGTCGTCACCCGTAGTCAAAGCGACTTAGTAGAATTGGAAGAACAGAGGCGGGTCCTAGAACGAAGGGATTACGAATTGCTAGTGTCAGTGCGTCACCGGGAAGCGGAACGAATTGAACGAGAACGACTGAGACGACTACCACTTGACCCGCCGACGGCGTCACCTCAAGTTGAAAGTATGGTCGAGCATACTACCGCCGCGGACCTCGCTACCGCTGGACCATCGTCGGAACAGCGGCGAATAAGATCACCGCCGCGATCAGTGAGGTCGACCACGAGTGTAAATACGCGGCTACGAATGGCCGAACTTGAGGCAGCCGAGAAACTGGCAGCCATTCGACGAAAGGTGCTGACCGAACTGGCTGAACTTGAAACAGACCTAGTAAAGAAAAGGTTGGCTGCTGAGGTCTCCGTGATCCAGGATGACCAGGAGAGCATTGATGAAGATCTGCTTCAAGAAGAACGCCAGCACCAGAGAGTGGACCAGTGGCTACGCACCAAACCCCTCAGTACACGGGGGGAGGGAGGCGGAAACGCAGAAATAAAAGAAGATCCGAAGCAGCAACGATTTGACGTACCACGGGAAAGATCGCCGACGCCAACGAGAGCCAGAAACAGCATTGACCAATTAGCTGCGACCCTGGAGAAGATGGCTAGGCCACGACTTCGGCACACAGACTTACCGACTTTCTCTGGTGCCGTCAGCGAGTGGTTACCATTCAAGGCATCCTATTATGACACGACTAACATGTACAACGTGTCACCGGCAGAGAACCTCCAGCGACTTAGAAGTTGCCTCAAAGGCGAAGCACGAGATGTAGTAGCAGCTCTTCTGCATGCGGCCACAGAACCGGACGCTATCATGAAAACGTTAGAGCAGTGCTTTGGCAGACCGGAAGTGATAATTGACAAAGCGCTGGAAGACTTGAAGAAGATGCCGAAACCTAGTGCCTCAGCCAGTGACCTAAATAGTTTCGCGATCAAGATCCAGAATACAGTATGCGTGTTGAAAACAGTCGACCGAAGAGGTTACCTCTATAATCCTTTGCTAACCCGGGAAGTGCTGGAAAAGTTGAGTCCCCATCTCCGATCCCGATGGTGCGACTACGCCTGTGACAACGAAGGGACAGCAGAGCCTGAAATCGTAATGTTGTCTCGCTTCTTAATGCGTGAAGCAGACAGGGCGTTACGATATACATACGCCCCACCAACGATCACCGCGACAGCAACTCAGAAAAAGGAAACCAGGCCTGCAGTAACCCTGAAAAGGAAGCCCAACACAGTGTACGCCACGGTTGAAGGGACCGAGGAAGATCAGTGCCCCAGTTGCAAGCAAAGCCACGTATTAACTCAGTGCCCGAAATATAAGGCAATGACCGTGGACCAGCGCTGGGAACTAGTAAAGGAGCATAAAATATGTTTCAAGTGCGCCCAGAAGAAACACAGACGCATCACGTGTAGGGCGAAGCCGTGCGGTGTGAACCAGTGCCGCCGGCCTCATCACGCCACGCTACATCAAGATAGGAGAGAGTCGCCTGAAGAAAAGTCTGCGACTGAGAATAAGTCTGAAGAAAATACAAAGGGGGAGGCAGTCATGTCAGTGGCTACCCGAACAGCCGCTGGCCCGAAGACTGTCCTACTCAAAATGTGTCCCGTAATCATCGCAGGTCCACGGGGGGAGGTGAAGACATACGCGCTCTTCGACGAAGGAGCCACCATCACCCTCATTGACGAAGACCTGGCTGCGAGCATCGGGGCAGAAGGGATGTCGCAACCACTGCACGTCCATGGAGTCAATATGTCTTCGCGAGAACAAGACAGCAAGATTGTCACGGTACAAGTGAGAGGGACCAGCGAAGAAAGCGCTCCGCATAAGCTTCAGGCGAGAACCATGAAGGACCTGAGGCTTCACCAGCAGTCAATTCCCGACACTCTGCTGGAGTATGAGCACCTGTGCGACCTCCCAAGAGAAGAGGTGTGTTACGAACAGACACGCCCCGGACTCCTAGTGGGGACAGACCACTGGGAATGCATCGTGTCAAGAGAACTCCGAGTCGGCGGCCCCAACCAACCAGCTGCATCCCGAACGCAACTCGGCTGGGTAGTGCACGGGACCGCACCACGAAGCGTCATCATAAATGAAGACAACGTGTTGCATCTATATGAATACGAGAAGCGGCAACACGACCACCAGCGGCTTCACGACTTAGTGGAAACCCACTTCAAGATCGAAGCACTGGGCATTGCGCGAGAACCACGCGTAAGTGACGCTGACCAACGAGCGATAGCTATCGTCGAAAGAACCACAAAGAAGATCGACGGTGGCTACGAAGTCGGACTGCCATGGCGACACGACAACATCTCTATGCCGCCAAGCTACGGCGCAGCACTCCGCCGATTACGAAAGATCGAGCAGAAAATGGACGCGTCACCTGACTTCGCCAAGCAGTATAGCGCGCAGATAAAAAACCTGCTGGAAAAGGGGTACGCAGTGCCGTGCGACGGTACAGAACAGTCAAGCACCGTCTGCTGGTACCTGCCCCACTTCGCTGTGCAAAACCCAAACAAGCCCGGCAAACAGAGGTTGGTGTTCGACGCAGCGGCAAGAAGTCACGGCGTGTGCCTGAACGACAATCTACTGGAAGGCCCGGATCTACTACTGTCGCTACCAGGAATCATATTCCGCTTCCGGGAAAAAGCCATAGCCGTCACTGCGGACATCCAAGAAATGTTCTTGCGCATCAAAATCAGAACCGAGGATCAACCGGCGCAACAGTTTCTGTGGAGAGGCAACGAACGAACAGAGCCCCCGCGCCGCTACAAGATGACGAGCATGATTTTCGGCGCAGCCAGCTCGCCATATATGGCTCATTATGTCCGTAACCACAACGCGGACATATACAAACAGGAATACCCACGAGCGCTAGAGGCCATAAAAAACAGCCACTATATGGATGACCTGGTGACAAGTTACGACGACCAAGAAGAAGCCCTGAAGGCAATAGAGGAAATAAGGCAGGTGCACGCAGTCGCCGGGTTTACTCTGCGAGAATGGAGCTCCAACAATGAAACAGTGCTACGTGACGTACCCCGGGAGCTGCATGCCACCACGCCTACACAATTGGGAGGAAGGAAGCCCGCGAATAAGATACTCGGGCTGTACTGGAGCGCCGAACGAGACGAACTTGGGTTCAATACATCAATGAACCGAGTTCCCGCTCCGGTACGAGAACGGAAGCGCCCACCGACAAAGAGGGAAGCACTCAGCGCAGTAATGTCTATTTATGACCCTCTAGGACTGCTGAGCCACTTCACGATACGGGCAAAGATTATACTGCAAAGTTTGTGGCGCCTCCAAATAACATGGGACGAGCCGATACCAGAAGAAGAAAACAAACTTTTCGCAACCTGGCTCGCCCAGCTTGCTGACATCGCCCAGCTCCGCCTACCTAGAAGCTACACGTCGAGGAAGTACAAGGACATAGAACTACATGTCCTATGTGATGCGAGTGAACAAGCCTACGCAGCCGTGGCCTACTGGAGAATAGTGAACTGCGACGAAACCGTGAGCATCGTATTGGTCGCCGCCAAAGCTAAGGTGGCACCACGACAGGCGCAAACTATTCCCAGGCTGGAACTACAAGCAGCGGTCATAGGGGCCAGACTCGCGGACACCCTCCGAAAGGAACACCGCATCGAAATCAGTAGAACGATATACTGGACGGACGCTTCCACGGTCGTGCATTGGATAAAGCACGACATGCGACGATACACGCCGTTCGTCGCGCACCGACTGGGGGAAATCGCCGAGCTCACCTCCAAAGACGAATGGCGCTGGCTACCAACTGAACATAATGTAGCCGACGACACCGAACCGACGTCGCCGAACCGACGTCACCGAACTGACGTCACCGAACTGACGTCACCGAACCGACGTCACCGAACCGACGTCACCCAAATCGACATCACCGAACCGATGTCACTGAACCGACGTCACCGAACCGACGTCACCGAACCGACGTCACCGAACCGACGTCACCATCCGACGTGCCGACCGACGCGCCGACCGACGTGACGACCCGACGTACCGAACGATCGTCGAGCCGAAGAACCGTCAACGGAGGATTGTCGTGCCGAAGAATCGTCACCAAACCGAAGTCATCGTGGAGCGCACGCACCCTGCAACTGGCGGCAGCATACGTGTAGTCGAGGTGCGGACCAGAACCGGAATCTTCCGACGCCCAGTGAGCAAGCTCGTCGTCCTGCTGAAGAAAGAGGAGGCTTCGCGAGCTGCGCCGGGGGGAGAAATGTAACGGACGTCGAGCCCTCCAAATAGAATTGGTCATTGATTGTGTAATATTGTTTAATATGATGTAAGAATATGGGAACTTTTTAACATTATAGAAAAACCCTTGATTGCGTAATAATTGTTAATTATGTTGTAAAAGTCTGACACCTTTCTGGAAAGACCATTGATTGGGTATATAAGAGGGTGCTATGCCCAGTCAGGAGTGAGTTCGTCTTAGTTCGTCAACAGAGATAGTTCGTCTGTACTTCGCCAATAGTTTGTTAACAGTTATAGTTTATCTTAGATCGTCAGCAGTAATTAATAAGTTCACCTGAATAAGTTATTAACGAGAAGATTAAACAAGGATATTAAGAACAAGTGTATTATTTGAATAAGTAAAACGAACATACAGTCCACATCATTATAGTCTGATCCATCGAACCGGATCCATTACAGTTGTATTAGTAGCTAATGTTCCGCTTAAAAAGCCCTATCCAACGGTAAGTCGCATGTTACTATTAAATGGTGGGTCCAGACCTCATTTTGTTTCCCACTCTCCTTTGTCTGCTCAAAAACGTAAATAAAGTAATGAATGTTATTGAACCGTCAAAATGAAAGTCGTTGCTACTGATAGTGTGTTACACAATTACCCCGAGGGTTTTTTCCTGCTGCGATGATCATAGATGGTTTTAAATCAGCAAGATGATTTCTGGTTGCTACGCAGCAGTGCAGTTCGAATCTGCTCACTTAGTTCGTAATCTGTACGATTTATGCCTTAAAGACGTGTGATTCCGGTTATACGAAAACTTATGTTATTTTGTGACGATGCGATGTCTTGTTTATACCTTTTTAGTTAACGTTTTTGTCGAAGTTTTAGTTTTTTAGTTTTAATTTATGTAGAACTAAGTTAAGCTTCGACCCTCGGCGTCGCCCGTGTGGATTTCGGAAATAATCCCTCGGGAACTTGCTGCCGGGACAAAAAGTAGCCTATATGTCCTTTTCAAGGATGCAATCTTTTTCCTTGCCAAATAAGGTTCCGTGGTTTAGGCATGAAAAGGTAACATACACAGACAGAGTTACTTTCTAATTTGTAAAAGGAGTATGGATTCTCTTTGCCCAGCAATGGGACAGTATAAAAAAGTTTCGTGAAACAACTTTACGCTTACCTAATAAATAGGTAGGTACCAGTGGCGTGGCTTGCATAGGCATATAAGCAGTGCCTACCTCGATATATCATCATAAGCCTGTCAATTACATTTTAGTGTGTGTGCCCCACAATTAAGAAACTCACTAAACATACCTAACAAAAAACAAAATCTTCATACAAACACGCGCGGCAGTAGGCAGTCGCCAGACGGCCTACTCTGCTCTTGCACTATTCGCACATTGTCATTGGTCTTTACTCGTCTTTACTCGTTCAAGTTAATACGACAAAATTAAAAATACGTACGTCTCACGCGTAATACCATGACGTTCGACCTTCGCAATTTATCACCCTTAAGTAGGCATGCCTACTCCTCATTTTTTTTTATTAGTGACCGCATTTGTCTAGATTAGACCCGGTCTAGTGCCTACCTATTCTGAAAACCAATGCACGCCACTGGTAGGTACATTCTTTAGAAAGCAACGTTAAAAATAGAACAAAAAACGTTTCCCCATTTTCTATTTGGATCGGCTGAACAATAAACTTTAAAGCTATTTCCTTGAAAATCTGTTTCAGGTTAACTTTTATATAATTAAAACTCCGGATTGGCGAGCTCTACCGCTGCAAGAGCGAATAATTCATAAGGAGGTTAATTAAGTTCGTTCTTCCTCGGCGGTTCGTACGTACTCGGGTACGTTATAAAATTGAATTACCTCCATTAATCTAATAGCACACATTGGCTTTCGATCTAATAGGGTTGCGAGAATATCGCTAAATGCGATAATACACGAACAGGTGTTTTAATTTTTGTTTTAAAGCAGAGTACGGGAATGACCATTATTTATCAGATCGTGAAAGTACCTAGATAATAATCTCGTGCATTGAAGTTTGGCAGAAAACCGTTCGTTATGTTAATGTACCCGATGATTTTAGTAGGACATACGATCTGATAGGTGCTCTGTGGTGTTCAACATTCGGAGCATTGACTGATAAACAAAGTATTGGTGTCATTGCTGAAACTAGGGTTTCCTAGAAGTGCGATGACCGCCACATGCGGCCGTAATTGGCTAAACGCACGAACAGTGCGAAGGCAAAAAAAAATACATAGTTTTTTGATATCTTAATGTCAAATAATTGTGAATATTACAGATTTTCATGACACGCGGCCGTTATACAAACCGTAGTTTGAATGATGATTGAACCGACAAAAAAGAAACTTAACCCAAAAGTTTTTTCATCCCTTTTTCTAAAACCGATAGAACTTGCGCGTCCCCTGAAGTATGTTCTTTTCATGAAAATCAACAATAAATATAAAAATAGAAACGTGGAAAAATAATATTGTTTCTAGAACAGCGTTTTCTTCAATGAAAACTGAATGGAGACAGTTTAATTAAAAATTTCTTGTCACGTTAGCCTAGTCGATGTTCCCTTAGAGGCACCTTAATAAGATTCCTCTCGTTTTAAACTGCATTTTGCCGTTTGTACAGAAATTGCGAATTTAATTTCAGAATAAAATTGTGAAGGACATCTTAGAACTTCTAACAACCATTTTTATTAATAAAAGGCTTTTATTGTTTCTGTTGTTGGAGTCAAGCTTATTTTTTATGGTTGTATGGATTTACATAACTTGTTTTAAATACTGTTAATATTAATATTTTATATTATAGATTACCTTATCGTCCGTGTGGTGCCGGACTTAAAGAATAGCACCACCCCCCCTTCTTCCCATGGGTGTCGTAAAAGGCGACTAAGGGACGTACCGGAGAATGGGCAGCAGCGTTCTCTATGCATTTAATATCATACTGCGATCGCCAACCCGCATGCCAAGCGTGGCGATTATGGCAAATCCCCCCCCAAATGACAAGCACGAAAAATACTTGGCCCCTAGTGCCCGGCGGCCCGCCTACCCTTGGCTACGGTAGCGGCCAAGGCCACGGTGAGGCAAGGGGTGCTAAGAATCCCCGGAAGAGATCCGGCTACCAAAATAACCGAAAACTGGACCTGGCAACATACAACACGCGTACACTCCGGACCGACGAGAAGATCTCCGAACTCGAGGAAGAATTGAGCAGGTTGCGATGGGGCATAGTGGGATTATCTGAAGTCCGAAGAGAGGGGGAGGACTCGATAATCCTTAAATCTGGCAACTTGCTCTATTTCCGGGAGGGCGACCAGCAGTCCCAAGGTGGTGTCGGGTTTATCGTCCACAAGTCCCTTGTGAGCAACGTGGTGAAGATCGAGAGTGTGTCGACCAGGGTGGCGTACCTTATACTCAGAATATCCGCAAGGTATTCGCTGAAGGTCGTACAGGTTTACGCCCCGACCTCGTCACACCCCGACGATGAGGTGGAGACCATGTATGAGGATATTTCCAGAGCCATGCATGGCTCTAAAACTCACTTCACCGTTGTCATGGGGGACTTTAACGCGAAACTGGGTAAACGAAGCGATGATGAGCTGCGAATGGGGCAATTTGGAGTTGGACGACGGAACCACCGGGGCCACCTACTGGCTAGTTTTATGGAGAAGGAAGGCCTCTTTATGATGAATTCCTTCTTCAGAAAACGTGAGCACAGGAAGTGGACCTGGCAGAGCCCGGATGGTGCAACTAAAAATGAGATTGACTTCATTATGTCGACGAAGAAGCAAATATTCAATGATGTCTCTGTGATCAACGCGGTGAAAACCGGAAGTGATCACCGCATGGTAAGAGGCACATTGAACTTAAATATAAAGCTGGAAAGGTCTCGACTAATGAGGTCTACGCTCCGCCCAGCGCCGATCCAAGTTCAAAACCCCGAGAGCTTTCAGCTCGAACTTCAGAATCGTTTCGAGTGCCTGGGGAGCTCCGTGGACGAATATAACGATGGGTTCGTGGAAGCTGTCCATACGGTCGGGTCTAAGATCTTCAAGACCCGTCGTACGAATACGAAAAAGAAGCTCTCTGATCCTACTTTGCGGCTCATGAAGGAGAGGCGCGAGATGATCCTGCAGTCTTCAGATGATGTTCTAAAGTACCGGCGGCTCAACAGACAGATCTCTAAGTCCTTGAAAAGCGACCTTCGCCGCTTCAATACAGATCGTATTGAGGAAGCGATAGAGCAAAATAGAGGCTCCAAGGTTTTTGCTAGAGATCTGTCTATTGGGCAGAGCCAGCTTATGAAACTGAAGACTGATGATGGCAGGATCGTATCCGCCAAACCTGAGCTGTCGAGAGAGATCGAGAGGTTCTATGGACAGTTATACACGTCAACAAGCAACCCCGTTACGAATCTGGCAAACGACCCAAGAGCTAGATTGACCCGACACTATACCGAAGACATCCCGGACGTCAGCCTGTACGAGATTAGGATGGCTCTGAAGCAGCTTAAAAACAACAAGGCACCGGGTGATGACGGAATTACGGCCGAGCTCCTGAAGGCCGGCGGAAAACCCGTTCTTAAGGCCCTTCAGAGGCTGTTTGATTCCGTCATACTCGAGGGTAAAACACCACAGGCATGGAACAGAGGTGTGGTGATACTTTTCTTTAAGAAGGGTGACAATGCCCTTCTTAAGAATTATAGGCCCATCTCACTTCTGAGCCATGTCTACAAGCTGTTTTCGAGAGTCATCACGAACCGTCTCGCGCGCAGGTTTGACGACTTCCAGCCTCCCGAACAAGCCGGATTCCGTAAAGGCTTTAGCACCGTAGACCACATACATACGCTGCGACAGGTTATACAGAAGACCGAAGAGTATAACCTGCCTCTCTGCTTAGCGTTTGTGGACTACGAGAAAGCCTTTGATTCGATCGAGACATGGGCTGTACTGCAGTCTCTTCAACGGTGCCAGATCGACTATCGGTACATCGAGGTGCTGAAGTGTCTGTACGAAAACGCCACTATGTCAGTTCGACTCCAGGACCAGACCTCGAAACCTATCCTTCTGCAGCGAGGTGTGAGACAGGGAGACGTTATCTCTCCGAAACTGTTCACCGCTGCTCTGGAGGATGTCTTTAAGGTTCTGGACTGGAAAGGAGCTGGCATTAACATCAATGGCGAGTACATAACTCACCTTCGGTTTGCCGACGATATAGTAGTCATGGCTGAGACTATGGAGGACCTCAGTACAATGCTCGATGACCTCAGTAGAGCCTCTGAAAGAGTGGGTCTGAAAATGAACATGGACAAAACGAAGGTCATGTCAAATGCCCATGTAACACCCACTCTCATGAAGATCGGAGACGCTACACTCGAAGTCGTGGACGAGTATATTTACCTAGGACAAACTGTCCAGTTAGGTAGGTCCAACTTCGAGAAAGAGGTCAATCGTCGAATCCGACTCGGCTGGGCAGCGTTCGGGAAGCTACGCAATATCTTCTCGTCCCACATACCGCAGTGTCTCAAGACGAAAGTCTTTGACCAGTGCGTGTTGCCAGTGATGACATATGGCACTGAAACGTGGTCGCTCACAATGGGCCTTATTAGAAGGCTGAAAGTCACCCAAAGGGCAATGGAGAGGGCTATGCTTGGAGTTTCCCTGCGGGATCGAATCAGAAATGAAGAGATCCGCAGGAGAACCAAGGTAACCGACATAGCCCGAAGAATTGCCAAACTTAAGTGGCAGTGGGCAGGGCACATTGCTCGCAGAACAGATGGCCGATGGGGCCGAAAGGTTCTGGAGTGGCGACCGCGTACCGGAAGGCGTAGCGTTGGAAGGCCTCCCACAAGGTGGACCGACGACCTTGTGAAGGCCGCAGGAACTCGTTGGATGCGAGAAGCACAAAACCGGTCGAAGTGGAGGTGCTTGGGGGAGGCCTATGTCCAGCAGTGGACGTCTTTCGGCTGAAATGATGATGATGATGATGATGATGATTACCTTATCAAGATCATATTGGTCACGATGGAAAGATGTAGACATAATTTATGTTTTGCTAGTTAAGCATCCCATAGGAATGGGGGCATTGTACAGACGCCAGCACATCAAGCTACCAGAAACTGTTAAATTTTCCCAATCAACATTGAGCCTTACGCTTTAGCGATAAAGTTGAAAATCTATTAAAAAAATTCGACAGATTGTAGTAGCTTGATGAGCTGGCGTCTCTATACTTACACACAAGTACATAATGTATACGTAAACTCACGCTTTCTTTCCATTGGGGTAGACAGAAACTACAGGACACCGCCTGCTACGATTCTTACATATTCCTTGTACCATACTCGTTGTAGGTACAGACGTCAGCACTTCAAGCTACCCGAGACTGTCAAATTTTCCCAATCAACTTTGAACCTTATGCTTTAGCGATAAAGTTGAAAATCTATTAAAAAATTTTGACAGATTGTAGTAGCTTGATATGCTGGCGTCTGTACCTACTTATTATTTTTAAAATACTTACTTGGAGTCCCAATGTAGAGAATTTGCAAATTTCCCTACCAATCTATTGCCTATAGTGATGCTTCCTCAGATACCGCACTAACATTAAGTTTTAGACTGTATAATGAAATAAGTATACTTTGACGCACCACGAATATTTAGCCTCGTTAGAAATTTTCATTTTAATTAAATTTTCACATTGAGGGATACCGGATTATCTCGAATGTTTTAGACCGACGCCTCGAATAATAAGAAGGGCTCTCTTATATATATTTTCTGAAGAAACGCCCGAAACAGCTTAGAAACTAAGTGCTATGTCTCCATTGGTCTAGCATTCATAAGCAAGGCAACTGGTTGAGGGTTTGGGTTCGATTATCAGGTGAAATAGAGTTTTATTTGGTTTTCCTAGTTAGTTTTTAGGGTTCCTTACTCAAGGGGTGCCAACGGGACCCTAATACCTACTAAGGCTCCGTTGTCTATCTATTTGTCACACTACTATATCTTTTGTACCGTAGTAGGTAGACCCTTGAAATTTACGACTATGATCGCTATTACAACAAATATAAAAATAGAAGTCGATCAGAATTTTTGCTCAGGCTCGAATAATTATGTAGTATAAACTACTGTACGGTGGAACCTTTCGTGTGCGACTCAGACTCGCACCTGGCTGCTATTTATTTCTTTTCGACAGGTTGAACTGAACAGCGTCGCCGGCGTCGCGTCGCGTCGGTGCAAATAAAAATAAATAACTATCGGATTGAGCGAGCGTTGATTTAATGCTCATTCTTTCACTGTTGGCAATATGAGATTATGTATAGGTATGTACATAATATTATTTTTTTTACCTACATTTGTATAAAACAAGTAAAATATACCTGCTTATTTAAGTTATGGTAGAGCTGAGTAACACACAGGCTTATCTGCTTAAAAAAAGGCTTCAACAAGTTGTTAAGGTTTAGGTACTTGTTAAAATAATAAGCCATTTTTCATTTTCATAATAGCTATGTATTAGCTACAAAGCTTTAGGTAAGTGTGAGCATTTGTGCGGTTACTGATTGACTTTAATCCCCAATTAAGACGTGATCCATGCCATTATTATTACGTGGATCCCCCCCACCCGCCGTTGGTCCTGCGCCTGAATTCTCTCCGGTCGTGTCGGTTTGCCGTTCCATCAGACTATGAGAGTGAGGGAAGAGGGAATGCACCTGTGTCTACGTGCACACTTGTGCACTATAATATCTCCCGCGCCGAAGGCTAGTCTCCGTTGAAATTGGCTGCCGTGGCCGAATTACGGTCTGGAGGACTTTATTACCTGATAAATAATGTTTGTAGAACGTTCTTCGAAGTGTTATATTAATATATAATAGGAGTGTACAGATGATTTGTCTTGTCATGTCAAACATTATTTATACATTTTTAGAGCAGTGGTGGCCCAGTGGTTACGGCCGCGACGAGTTGTAGGTCGCGGGTTCGAACCCAAGCAGGCACTTTACATTGTGTAAATTATTTCATCACTACTATTTTCAAAACGGTGAAGAAAAAACATCGTGAGGAAGCCGGCATGTCCTACAGCCAAAAATAGCGAAGACATGTGACATCCAATAACCCGCACTGGGGCCGCGTGGTGGATTATGGCCCACTCCCTCCCAAAGAAAGAGGAGGCCTGTGTCCTAACAGTGGGATTATTATAGGCTGATTAAGCTTGGACGAAAAAGCTGAAAATGTACGTTAAGGAGCTACAAACAGTTTTAGTGAACGCAGTTAACTTTGTCACTGACAAAGAAATACGAAAGCCTTTGTAATCATTGTGTAATTCAATTTACAAACGTAATAAAAAGCCTTTAATATGATCAGAATGTTTATAAAAACACAATAAATTCTATTAAGTAAATTGATCAAATTCACCCCACTGCCGATCTTCAACATCCAGTAATAAATTACAGCCAATTTTCTTGAGAGCTTCGTTATACAAATTGTCAATAGCACTCGTTAATCCGGCAAAGTACCCACAAACAAAGGGGTTATCATCGAAATTTATGAGCTATAAAATTGGCACAGACCACCTTTATAGGCGAAAATATGAAAATATTGAAGTTCGCACGGAATAAATTATTCTAAATTGCTCCCGTTTGGATTGTGGTGAACCCTTTAGGATCGGGAATTGAGAAGATTAGGGGCGTCACACTGGGGACTGCGGTCATCTATCAGACGAGATAGCGGCCGGCGACAATGAGACCCGTTTAAAGTAATTGGCCGGGATGGAACTACTTACATTCAGAATTTGATATTTCGACAAAGAGTTAGCGGTAAAAAACCGTGAATTTACATTCCGGTATTTGTAATTCATTGGTAAGAATAGCATTTTGATGCTGTATTTCTATTAATGGTTGACCGTGATTGGTTGAAGCAACTGTTTTCACAAAACCTGGTACCAATTGCAAAGCTTAGCACCGCGTAGCAGTCCGTCGCACTCCGTCGCACTTCGTAGCACTCCGTAACACCACATAGCAATCCGTAGCACTCTGTCGCACGCCGTAGCCCGTAGTACTACGTACTAGTTCATAGCACTACATACTAGTCCGTAACACTACTTACTAGTCCGTAGCACTTCGTAGCACTCCGTAACACCACATAGCAATCCGTAGCACTCTGTCGCACTCCGTAGCCCGTAGCACTACATACTAGTCCGTAGCACTACGTACTAGTCCGTAGCACTTTGTAGCACTCCGTACTGTAGCGTGGCAGACCCTACACGTGCCTATCGCCAAAGTGTTTTTGTATTAGGTATGACTGTTATAAGTACTCACAGACATTATGATTTTAAATTGTAGTAATAATAAATAACAATGCCAGCCTATTATTGTCCCACTGCAAGGCAAAGGCCTCTTCTCACACAGAGAAGGCATGAGCATTGATCACCACGCGCTGGCGCAACGTGGATTGGCAATTTCAGTCTTATACTAATTGTAAGTCCTAGGTTTCCTCGCGATTTTTTCCTTCACCGATGTCAGTGATAATCCAAGATTAACTTAGAAAGTACATTCAAAAGTCACATTGGCACTTGCCCGGATTCCATTGGTACTTGCCCTCTGGGTCATAATGACGTATTGTTAGAAGTTATAAATTGTTGGTAAAAACCATTAATTTTAAAACATAAGAGGAATTCGTTCAACTAAATAAATATTATTTGTTTTATTTTTACTAAGTGAATTGTTTTTCATTTTATGAAAGATATATTATATTATTTTTTCTTTTACTCTTACACGCGCTGTCTACATCTCTTTATTTAATTTCCTACCATAGGTTTGTAAAAAAAAAAAATCTTTAGAAATAAGCACCACCTTTGTACCTATTTTTCTTGTCTGTTTACACATAAATACTGTGTGTACATAAATCGTTAAATATACTAAATTCACAGTTGTTTGTGAAAGGAATGGTTGATATAGCGTAGTCTTGACGCTCATTTTCAGCCTATCTCCTGCAGCAACACAAATCAAGCCGACAAGATCTTTTTAAACGCAATAATACTAAAGTAATGTATGGTAATTTACTCGCAAGAAAAGCGAGGACGCTTTATCGCGCTTCCCTTTGCTTTGGAAATGGCGTGTGATTTACGATAGGCTGGTAATGATCTTGTTAACAAGTAGCTATAAAGTTATATTGTTCTAATATCATCCGTTTTGAATTTTCTTCCGTTTAATTCCGAGGTAGCAAGCTTTTGTTTTTCAGTTTGGTGTTGTAGGGACTTTTGGTTGAATATTCTTTGCATCATTAGGTAGGTACCTTTACTTCGTTTATTAGAAAAATAACGGTTATAACTAACCCTTTCCTTATTTCCATATAACTCAGTTATTTCACGATAAATACTAACAAACTAGTCTGTATTGACCCACTGCAGGGCAGAGGCCTCCCTCTCCCTTTTCCACACAATTCTGTCTTTTGCCAGTCCTTTCGGTAGGAGTTAAGGTCGTCCTGCCATTTTCGTCTCGGCCTGCCGCAATGGCGTCATGCTTTTAGTGGGACCCAATCGGTAGAAATACAAATCAATGTAAACTATTAACCATTTACATTCTAAAATGCACCTCATTTCGACAATATTACACAATACGGGTAATTGTCGTTATTTGGCCGTTACTTGCTAATATCGTTACTTTACATGGAGTATACAGTCAAACCTGGATAAGTGACAACTGGATAAGTGAGAAAACTCTATAAGTGAGAGTAATAGCCAGGACCCGTCATTTTAAGCTCCCAAAACCTTTATTAGCGAGAAAAAGAAACCTCTGTAAGAGAGAGTCGTTTTTCCCTCATAGACCTCCGTAAGTGAGACTGCTGCTTATCTATACCTCTATAAGCGACAGTCGAGCTTTATTTACAAATTTAACATCTACTATTTTATGGAACTTTCGTGGAACTTCCTACCATTGTTTTTGTATTAATAATGTTATAATATTACATATTTACTACATTCGTACTTGCTGTGACTTGTTATTGCTGCGTACCCCTATAAGAGAGAAACGCTACCCATATACCTGCATTAGCGAGAAACTCGGGTTAGTGAGAAACCTCTATAAGCGAGAATGAGATTGTGCTCCCTTGAACTCTCGCTTATCCAGGTTTGACTGTAAATACTTTGGGATAGCCTTTAAACACATCTATCTATTTACATCTAAATAAAAAAAAGAAATGCTGTTAATTAGTTGGTAAGCATCATTTGAGAAGGGCAGACTGATACTATAGAATTTTATTTACTAGCAATTTTTTGTTTAAAAAAATCTTAATATTCCGTACTAGGTTTTTATGACAAGAAACATTCGAAAACATTCCCGGAAAATGTTTAAATTCAGGAAAAAAGAAGATAGAAATAAAAACCGGCCAAGTGCGAGTCGGACTCGCCCATGAAGGGTTCCGTAGCAGCAAGTAACATAATATAAAAGTTCTTGTAGTTCGTTGTAACTTTGTGAAAGGTAAATTGCGGTTTTCGATTTATGACGTATTAAAAAAAAACTACTTACTAGATCTCGTTCAAACCAATTTTCGGTGGAAGTTTATATGGTAATGTACATTATATATATTTTTTTAATTTTATCATTCTCTTATTTTAGAAGTTAGAGGGGGGGGGGACACACATTTTACCACTTTGGAAGTGTCTCTCGCGCAAACTATTCAGTTCAGAAAAAAATGATATTAGAAACCTCAATATCATTTTTGAAGACCTATCCATAGATACCCCACATGTGCAGGTTTGATGAAAAAAAATTTTTGTAGTTTCAGTTGTAAGTATGGGGAACCCCAAAATGTATTGTTTTTTTTCTATTTTTGTGTGAAAATCTTACTGCGGTTCACAGAATACATCTACTTACCAAGTTTCAACAGTATAGTTCTTATAGTTTCGTAAAAAAGTGGCTGTGACATACGGACGGACGGACAGACAGACAGACAGACAGACATGACGAATCCATAAGGGTTCCGTTTTTTGCCATTTGGCTACGGAACCCTAAAAAGGAGGTTCAGCCTCCTTTTTTCTATGGGATTTTTGTATGAAATATGGTTTGGACAGGACAACGTCTGTCGAGTCAACTAGATAGTTATAAATTGTAAATGGTCCATTACTATTTTATGAGTCTATAACCATGTCATGTGTCGAGCTGTAAGGAGACTATCCATATATCGATTGGTAAGGAGATTTCAACATTCACTAGCCTTTTGATATATGCCAAAAATATATCTTTATACGAGTAGTAGTAGGTAGTACGGTCTATCTATTTTTAAGGAGGCAGACAAAGGACACAATGCCTATTCAGCTATGTAAATTAAAGTGTTGAACACTTGCCCTAACACACACTATCTCAACCTCCCCAGTATAATTAAAGATTTATGCCTAAGTGCCTTAGCAACAAATTTCCTGTGTGCAAACTAACTTCTTAATTAAGTGCTTCACTAAGGAACGTGAATAGACGCCACTCTCTAAAGATCTCGTTACAGATTAACGACTGATTTGTTTTAATTAACATTCAGCCTTTATTCAACTCAATACGTTTTTCATAAAGCCTTTGTCAGAATCAAACGCTCGGGTAAAAATCAGATTAAAATATAATGAAATCCCTCCCTCAATGACGACTCGATTTTCATTCTGCTGAATGCTCTCTTGCAGATTAAAGTCGACCGACTGAAATTTGAAATGAATGAAAGATTATTACTTCTTCAATGATTTAGATAATTGACTAAGATCGTCCAGTTCCGCAGACTGAGCTGGCCATTAAAAAGAGCCGAGTTAAAACTTTTCCCTTTGCAGTTCTCCGCAGTTTATTTAAACAAACTACTTGTTTAATTGAATATTTAAACGAGATTCCTCACGGTAAGTATAAAAAGCACTTGGGCTGGGCAAGGAAAAGGAAAACTTGTATTTTTATTCATAAAGTTCAACGTTGAGATGTTGCGGGACTAAGAATATTAGCGTCTATTAATTATGTTTTTTTTTTCCCTATGTAATTACCCACACCAAAGCCGGCAAGTTGCTCGGCTTACAGCCGCCGCCAAGCCCAAAAAGGGTTCAGTAATTTTATTTCGTTTTTTAAATAAAAATGTTTCACATTAGGGGAACCTGGGGCAATTTGTTTCACTATTAAGTACTACTAATGGTGTTCCTGTTTTCTATACACAAAGTAAGGACTATGTCCAATTTCCCCTACATAGGCCAACTAATAGGTATTCCAATGCGAGTGCTGACTATAATC
Source organism: Amphipoea lucens (assembly GCA_947508005.1). Taxonomy (NCBI): domain Eukaryota; kingdom Metazoa; phylum Arthropoda; class Insecta; order Lepidoptera; family Noctuidae; genus Amphipoea; species Amphipoea lucens. The sequence goes on from OX382358.1 coordinate 13,029,933, forward strand.
TGAATTGTATGTGTTCCTGGTAACGCAGTGATTGGCATTTCAATTTGGAGAGTGGTTGTTATCAGGTTGTCTAGGGAAAGCGTCAATTTACTCAGTCTGATCGGACACTGGATACATTCGTTTATCGCTTTTAGTATTTTTTTCCTACTGCCGTCGTAAAAGCTCTAGTTACGAAACGATCTTTTTATTTGTACTAACCAATCAGGTATGAACATGAATATGTGTAGGTAACAATCAAACATAAACAAAATGCGTAATTGAATCAATCATTCAATTACGCGTCTTCAGTCTTTAGTCAAAGAAAAAAAAAAAACAAAAAATATACGCGTCGAATTGATAATCTCCTCCGTTTTTTCGTCGGTTAAAAATTACTATTACTTTTATAGAGTGCGTGTTGCTTGTTAATAATATACAGGGTGTTACGGAAAGGGTATATCAATACAAACGGGTTGAAGAGTGTATCTGGTCTAGAATCTCTGTACAAAATTTCAGCTCAAAAGCAGTAACTTTGAAATTGCTTAATATTTTTTTATTTCGATAGTTTATTAAATTGAAATCAAAACAAACGTGTCACCGCACTACGAGGGTCATTATCCATTATCTGTAGTGTGTCTGTGCGCCTAGTACAGGCACATCACGCCGCCGCGCGCCAGTGCAGCGCCGTGATGTCGAAATAAAAAAATATTAAGCATTTTTAAAGTTAATGCTTTTGAGCTGAAATTTTGTACAGAGATTCTAGACCAGATACACTCTTCAACCCGTTTCTATTGATATACCCTTTCTGTAACACCCTGTATACATATTATGTGTTTTAATATATATTATACGTATCTAAGTAGAAACCTAGACATGTATCAGACAGTCTACAGACCACTGTTATGCATGATGCATAGTTATGCCTGTACCTACATATGTAAAGATATACAAAATCGTTCCAGATACATGCATGTCATTATGTCGTAAAACCTAGGTATTTGACCATCGGGTGATAAGAATCACCTGACTGTGTGTCATCTACTAACCCGCTCTGGGCCCGCGTGGTGGATTATGGCCCACTCCCTCTCACAGAGTGGAGGTCTGTGTCCCATCAGTGGGAATTTTATAAGCTGATAATACTAATGCTACAGTAAGAATAAGAATATTAAGATATTGATGTATACAAGCTTCAAGTCACTAAGGATCCACAGTAAAGTTAAGAAAAACCATAAAAGTGTCATTGAAGATATCTCTGTTAATTTGACTATTAATAAATTACGTTCAGACATATAATTGCAATGTTTTTGTCGAAAAACCCCAACAGAGTGGCTATAAAGGCTATATCTCTGTAACGGATTACCAAAAACTCTTGTTCTAGGATCAGATACTAGTGAAGGATGACTGTTGTGACGTAATTTGCTCACTATTTTGGAGGAGTTAGCTTTCAGTTTCATCAGATACTCGAAGGATTCCCGGCTTGGACTTACATTAAAACCAGCACTCTTATTGAGTAACACTATCAATCATAATCAAAATCATTTTGAAGGATATTGCTAATCCATTCCTATATATGTTCGAGCAATTTGTCTGCTCAACAACGTAAAAAACGCAATGAATGTTGTTTAACTGTCAAAATGAAAGCCAGTGCTCTACGCAATTACCCCGCTGGCCAGGGACCAATCTGTGAACTAAAAAAAAAACTATCACGTTATTCGAATAAAAGGTTCGAGAGTTATAAGTGCGATTACTAGCAAAAAAATGCTGTGCTGTTTATGTGGGGATGAATAATCGTAGTCATGGAAATCACGACTCTCGGTCGTGATTTCCAAGACTTAATTGAAAAAAAAAAGTATTATTTTAATAAGTACCACATTATAATATCCACTGTGGCAACACTGTCAAAGTTCAAAGTACTAATATTGTAACAAACTTTTAAATACATTTTCACTATGGCAACTGAATGCATTATTCTATTTTGACAATAACGTTTATGATATTATCGTTATTTATGGGTGTGGCAAAAGTAATTTTAAATAGTAAAATGTAAAAGTCTGTCGCTGGATTGTGAAAGAGTATAATTGATCGATTAAAAAGTACTAGCAAGAAAAATTAAGAAAAAACTTTTTTACAAACAAAAAAAAACAACCGACTTCAAAAAAAACCACTACAAAGTGATAAATAACTTTAATTTCGGAAGTCGGTGTCGTTGGTTTCCGCATTTTCGTTTTTTGACACCGACTTCCGAAATTAAAGTTATTTATCACTTTGTAGTGGTTTTTTTTGAAGTCGGTTGTTTTTTTTTGTTTGTAAAAAAGTTTTTATTTTGCACTTTTTAGTTGTACCTACCCCACAAAAAAGTTAACAAAAAGATCGTTAATGTAGACAATGTAGATAAATTTTTAGATTTTTGTTGATTTTTCAAAAACCGCTTGTCCGATTTCGATAAAATTTTCATGGGACCATTTGGGAAGTATACCCTTTCCAACAAAAGAAGAATTTTTCAAATCGATTGGCTAGCGGCGGAGTTATGCGCGAACAAACACAAAAAAAAAAAAAAAAAAAAATACAAACATTCGAATTGAGAACCTCCTCCTTTTTTAGAAGTCGGTTAAAAACACTGTTGTGTTTTCTTAATACGAGTGACTATTGCTATTGCCAGCAAACCACGTCCTTTCCATATCTGATACTCACGTGTTGCTAAGATTTTAAAAACCCTGACGAGTAAAAACACGAGTTTTGAAATGCTCATGGCTACTGATATGTACGTAGGTATGCCAATTGCAATGGCGAAGTCTTCTTTTCTATAAAAATCCATCGCTTTTTGGACGTGACACCCCAAAAGTAAAACCATGATCGATCCGCGCAGAAGCCACCAACGAGACCTCGTAAATTATAGATTGTATCCAAAGATATTGCCTGACACCTATACAAACAATTATAAGCACGAGCGTACCGCAGACTTATTACAAACATTTATTTTCCCGAAAAACGGAGGCACGTAAATTACTCCAGTATCTTTGGAAGCAAAAACATAATTAATGTTTTGTTTGTAATCAGAGAGCTAAGAGGTAGATATTGCCAGATGGTTGCCTGTTATTACACTCTACTACGCGTTTTATCTTGCGCTGCGTCTAAATGAAACCATCTTTCTTACACACGTTCCGTTATCTTATTAGGGACGGGTAATATGTAATATTTTTTGTACGAAGTACCTGTTGTTATACAGAAAAATTATAGGTATAGTTACTTAGTTCTTTTTTATTTTCTGCTGAAACCATTGTGTTGGTATTTTAACGGCGGCCGCCGTCGACGCGTCGGCGGCTGTCGTTGACAACGTGCCACACGTGTATTTCGACACTACTCAAATATCTAGGAGAGGCACGTTGTCGACGGCAGCCGTAGACGTGTTGACGGCTGCAGTTGTCACGTGCCGCTCGTGCGTTTGAATCCTAAAAAAAAAAATCACCGCGGGAAAAACACGCCCTAGTCAACCTCGTTTTTTTCCTCAATTTTTTTCGTGCATTGGATTTTCGACGCACTGCTTAGCGCCGAGAGTTGAAAATCCAGCAGTGTTTTTTTCAATGCACTGGAATGCGCTCTTTTGGATTCTCAACACTCAGCTAAAGGTTGTCTTTAAAAGATCGCTCTTAGCGATAAGACCGCCCATTGTGTCACCCATTGTAAAGTTTCTATATTTATGTCTGTAATTTATATGGTGTACATAATAAAGAGTATTCTATTCTAAACACCGAGATATGAAAAACTAGTGCGCGATAAAATCCCGCCGCGATATTTTTACGTCAGTGCGAACGTGGGCTAAGCGGGAAAAGGGCAGAGGCTCTGTTCTCAGAAAAAAGCAGTCTTCTCGGAGAAATCAGTAAAGCTCAAGTACAGACGCCAGCACAACAAGCTACTACAATCTGCCAAAGGAGAACGAGTAAGACCGTACCCAGAGACAAAGTTAATTGTAGCATTATGGACTATATCGGTATTTGTTGACCTCATGGAGTAGTTTAATTAATCCTAAGACAGCATGTCTGAATTCACTTGGAGAAAAAAGATATTTAAGGAAGTTAAATTGGTTTTGAGAAGACGGTACCCAGAGACAAGGTTAATTGTAGCATTATGAACTATGTCGGTATTTGTTGACCTCATGGAGTAGTTTAATTAATCCTAAGACAGCATGTCTGAATTCACTTGGAGAAAAAATATATTTAAGGAAGTTAAATTGGTTTTGAGAAGACCGTACCCAGAGACAAGGTTAATTGTAGCATTATGAACTATGTCGGTATTTGTTGACCTTATGGAGTAGTTTAATTAACCCTAAGACAGAATGTTTTAATTCACTTGGAGAAAAAAGATATTTAAGGGAGTTAAATTGTTTTATTAAATAGAATAAAATAAAAGAATAGAACATTATTTATTCTCATTGATTATTATTTTAACTCCTTTATTTAATTATACATGTTTATACAAATTATATTTTTAAATATTAGAACATAAAAACATTTAAAAATATAAAAAAGTTGTAGCCCACCGGTATCGGGAACAGGTCCAAGCTATCGGCAATCAGGGCTCCAGAGAGAAGAACCTCCTAATAATGTGGGTCGTGTCGAGAAGTTCCGCTTTCTGAATCAAGTCCTTGATCCAGCTGCCCAACGAGAGCCTGAGGAGGCTCTCGTTGGTGCTAGTCGACGTTTTTGGCTATTAAGCCATAGGCTGTCACGACTATCGGCACAATGATCGCTGAGTCCACATTCCACGTTTAACAACCTCGTTGTTAATATGTTTATCTTTCCCGGCACACACGAGGGTCGCAATCATGCAGTGGCGTGCACAGAGATTTTAGACAGGGCATGCACAAAAAAAAAACTACATCAATCAACCGTTTGAAAATGATTGTATTTAATCTGTCAAGCTCCGCTAATGAGACACAATTGATTTTCTATTGTTTCGTCGCGCGCCGCTTGACCGGTTAAACATACTTCACCAGCAGGTCTCACAGGTATAATTTTCCATTTTTACAATAATCTTACTAAATAATAATTACTCGACAGTCAATCACTTGCGCCATATCTCATATTAGGACTTGGTTCTACGCATACCTCTATAGGGTACCTACATGCCTCTTCGCAAATGCTCTGACACGTATGATTTTGCGAGTTTTAATTGGTATGTGCCTAAACTAAACAAGATAAGTTCCTCCTCGTTGAGGCTAGGAAATGGTATATCGCTTTCTTCCATCGCTGTGAAACGTACCCTTTGGCGGTTGATATTACAGTCCACAACATATTAGTCACCAAACCTGTTGGAAACGTTAATTCTGTCTTCTATTATTTCGACAATATTGTAAGCATGTGGATTATTCTACAATGGATCACGGAACATGTTCAATAAGGCTCCAGCGATTTAGAAAATTAACAGAACTTGATTGAAAATTAATTAAAACTGATTTAGAACTTGTATTATGTTTTGTTTTTATTTCTTTTTTGCATCTCATTTTATGCTGCATTGTCGGTTGCCAGCAGACATGCTGACTAAGGATTAATTAAACTACTGAATGCAACTACTGATGCAACGAATACCGACATAGCTCATAATCTCTGCCCCGAATAGCAGAATAGCTATTAAAACATTAAAAAAAATAACAAAAAAAAAATTAAAGGCGGTACGAAGTTCGCCGGGTCAGCTAGTATTGAATAAGAACCAATATAAGTATGGTAATTACAATAATGAATAAAGATAATGAACTTTCCTATTATTTTATTAAAACAATATAACATCCTTAAATATCTTTTTTCTCCAAGTGAATTCAGAAATGCTGTCTTAGGATTAATTAAACTACTCCATGAGGTCAACAAATTCCGACATAGTTCATAATGCTACAATTAACCTTGTCTCTGGGTAGGTACCGTCTTCTCAAAACCAATTTAATTTTCTTAAATATCTTTTTTCTCCAATTGAATTCAGACATGCTGTCTTAGAATTAATTAAACTACTCCATGAGGTCAACAAATACCGACATAGTTCATAATGCTACAATTTAACCTTGTCTCTGGGTACCGTCTTCTCAAAACCAATTTAACTTCCTTAAATATCTTTTTTCTCCAAGTGAATTCAGACATGCTGTCTTAGGATTAATTAAACTACTCCATGAGGGCAACGAATACCGATATAGCTCATAATGCTACAGTCATCTTTTTTTTTGGGTACGGGGCCCATACAACTTTACCCATTGTTCTTTCTTTAATAGATTTTAAACTTTATCACTAAGGGTCAGTTCACACCGCGACGCGACGCGACGCGCAGTTTTCAAGATAGCAATACAATTATAGACTTTACCTACTACACAAATAGGTACACAATTCTGTGTGTCTACTACGTTGAGCTACGCCACTCGGCGCCGCGCGGCCCTCCTCCCTGATGTGTAACTTTTTGTGTAGTAGATAAGGACTATAATTGTATTGCTATCTTGAAAACTGCGCGTCGCGTCGCGTCGCGGTGTGAACTGACCCTAAAGCATTGGGTTCAAAGTTGATTGGGAAAATTTGACAGTTTCGGGTAGCTAGATGTGCTGGCGTCTGTAGATAGATACGTTAAGCATTGACAGATAGAATAATAGTAATAGTAAGCACGTATACTGCTGAAGCTATAAACATGTTTTTTATCTAAGACCCTGCATAAATGTTCCCATGTAGAAATATTAAATACTTTTTACAAGCTTTTATTTCACTTGCCTTGACAGTTAGTAAGGGCCGGTTGTTTCAAACGGTTGGTTAACGTAACATACGTACGTCAAATAATAACGATTACGTACTCGTTATTATTTGACGTACGGTAAGGCCGTAATTTGTAATTGTAATTTGAAAGAACGCTTTTTTTTAGCGCCATTTTTTCCGTATACCTACGCGTGCGTCAAGTGGACGTGAAACAACCCGCTCTAAGTATGTATTCGTGAAATCTTTGCAAGTTGGATTAAAACCATTTCCTCTCATCCTACAAAGTTGAAATTTTATAGATTGATTCTGTTTCGAAGACGATGCATTTTTAATACATCTGAGTGATTTTGACAAAGAGTTGAAGATTATGCGAACGAAGAAACGTGCGACAGCCAGTTTAATCCAAGCTGGCAGCAGCCACCCTTTCCTCAAGACATCTGAAGGTCTCCTAGGGTGTCATTAATCAAGCACAGATTATGTTTCCTGGCGAGACGCCGTTTTAAATTTATTTATTCCCTGTACTTAATTGCGGTCTTCAGTTACCGGCTCTTTGAGCAAAAACCTTTCTGTTTTGATAATTAATGGATTCAACGCTCGTTAGGAGTACTGAGCGCCGTTTCTGAACAGCTGTTTCACTTTTTAGTGCCGAAAATGCTATTTTTATTGACGGTTTTTCGGATAGTGTGCTGCGATAGCGTTTTGTGCATTCTGCGTTTGTATTTGTTTTGTTTTTCTGTCGTCGATCTTTATATCATGTGTATGAATTAATGTTTCAGAACAAGTTACTAATAGTATCCCATAATAATGAGTTACAATATTATATACTTACTTTATAATTAAACATTGTCCAAGAATATCTGTTTTATGAACATTCGAAATCAAAGTATTTACTTCTTAAATTGATAAGGTCCTGAACTAAATGCAGTAATTTAGTTCAGGATTTAATTAAACTTGTGTTCAGTTAAGCAATAGGTAAGCCTAAAATAGATAAAACAGCTGATAACAATATCAATAGTATTATTCATGTCGTGTTTATCAAAGTAGTTGTAACACTAAAGCTAATCTAATCTGATAACAGTAATGTGCCGTTGTAATTAATATAAATACAGGGTGAAATTGAACACATGCGACAAATCGAAATGGGAGATTGTACTCATTATTATGAACAACTTTTACTATGGGATCAAACCTGAAATCGCAAAAACAAAATCAGTTGTTCCCTACATTGTGATGAGTTATGCGAACATAAATGTAGGGAACAGCTGATTTTTTTTTTCGCGACTTCAGGCTTGGTCCCATAATAAAAGTTGATCATAATAATGAGTACAATCTCCCATTTCGATTTGTCGCATGTGTTCAATTTCACCCTGTAGATACACACCACGCTGATTCACGAGGCATCCGTCTATGTACAGTCGCCAAAAATTTTGGTCAGCAGGCTAAAAACAAACATAATAATTTGCTCTACGCACCTAATATTCAAAAGAGTGATTGCAAAGAAACACGCACAATATAAATCAAGCAGTAGGTAGTAATAAGTACCTTTGCCCGCATACCTATCCCTTTTGTTGAACTTCACACTGAAAAACTGCTCATGTAGGTACAGACCTCCACTGGTAGTTTTTCATTGTGAAGTTTCAGGAATTTATGTAGGTATGAGCTAACGTTCATTTGCCACAATTTAGGTAAAAAAAAACAATAAAAAAATCCTGAAATCACTTGAGTTGATTTGAGCATTTAAATCTAGACCAATGAAGTGAAACTCCTGTAATAGTAAATTACTGCAGCGGCCAGCAAAAGAGGACTTACATATCTGTGCCGCGGCATCGCCTCGGCCCACATTTACACGTTCGTCCATCAATGCCTAGTTGCAGCCAAGGCTTGTATAGTAATTTTCTCAAATAATGCGCGGAAATTAAAACTATGTAGTATCTAGGCAGAACTTTTTTGTCAAATACAATTACTTTTCAAAATCAATCACAAACAACGAACAACAATAATTTTTGCCACGTTAGTGTTCATTTGTTTTTTTTTTTCAATAAACAGCTTTCTATTTGCAAGCCAGTTCGAAATTAAAATAAAACCTTTGATAAGTTACCTCCTTGGTTGCCATGTTTCGGAGTTTATTTATTTATTTTATTTATTTATTTATTAATAACCAACTTATATTGACAGTTTGCACCACACATACAAGTTATTGGTCAATGTTAGTAATTAGACATGTCATACAATCATAAAATTAGGTTAAATCACATAATAAAAAGATGAAATGAAATAAAGTGAAACAAAATTGGACAAAACTAGATAAAAATTAGATTAAATTAGACAAAATTAGATAGAAATTAGCATAAATTAGAATAGAATTATTAATAACATATAACTATTTAATATAAATTTAATTAATATAAATAAATTAATATAAAATTTATTTATTTATTTACTCCAAGGAGATTGTACTGGGAGTGGCAATGGACTCCAGGTATCGAGTGGCAGTGTTCAGGAAACTCAGTTCAGTACTCGCGAAGACATCTGAGGACTCGTCATATAACAGAATGTTGTTGATATGGGTGAGAGCTAGGTATAATGGACTGGTCTTAAGGGTTATGGTATCGGTTTGAGGTATTTTGAATAGAGGGCGTCGGCGAGGGCGAAGTGTGTGTCTAATGGCTAGTGGGATGTTAAAGGAGATGTACTGCAGTAAGGAGGAATTGAAATGGGTACCACGAATTAGGCGGATGAAATATTTTACCAGACTAAGATTTCTCCTTAATTCTAAACTTTGGTACCCGACCATACCTAGCACAAATGGTGTTGGGTACATGTACGGGTAATAACCATAAAGTTTTAAGTATAAGTATCGGGCAAAAGACTTCTGAATCTTTTCAATTACCAGGGTATACACTTTTTCATGAGGGTTCCAGATTGCGCTGTTAGTCTCTAGCAAACTGCGAATGAAGGAGTTGTACAGTATGGTTATGGCCTGACGATTATTGAAAGTTTTGGCCTGACGCAAGACAAAACCCAAGTTTTGGCGGGATTTTTTGCAGGTCTGTATTATGTGCTGGTTAAATGTAAAGGTTAAAGTTAAAGGTCATTCCATTTTTAAATTACACGACTGATAGTTATGAGTTTACTATGTAATCTATTTTGCCGCTAAACCACGACAGATATGGATTTTCATACAACTTTTGCCGGCCGCTGCTCGCATGTATTTGGCCAATACAGCAATTTTGATTTGTCTCGAAGAAGGTTCTCAAAATAATGCTCAAACCAAGCATGTTTGAGAAAATAATGTATTTATTTGCCAACTGGGTATGTCTGCGCATATTCGAAACCAAGCCCACCTTAATGAGGGCATTATTGTTTTATCTGATTTTACATAGACAAAACACTTTCACTGTAGCAGCGCTGGGATTCTGTCTCGCATAGAGTCGTAGCATTATGCTGAGCGATGACCGTTTTGCGTGTATATAACGCATATATTCCTCTAACTTGTTCTTTTTTGTTTGTGTTCTTTCTCTGCATGATGTTTACCGCAAATAAACGTATTTTCTTTCTTTTCTTGTCTGTACTTACTGTTCAAAGATTTATGTTTTTCTGGCCTATTTAGTATTTCAATAGACGCGGTAAAAAAAAATTAAAATGACTTGGCAACATTTTAGCAAGTAAGTAAACAGAAACAATCACCAGTTCCAAGGATCCATTAGCGTCCAAAACAACTTAGTCGTATAAACCACAACTCATTTATTGATGACTAGCTTTGGCCCGCGGCTTCGCTCACGTGGTTGTCGAGAAATATCCCACGGGAACGTAGATACTACCGGGATTAAAAAATCCCTTTGAGAAAAAGAAGGTTATAAACTATGTGTGCCAAATTTCAACCAAATCCGTTTTTTTTTGAAGGACGGTTGTTTATTTTTGTAATAAGTTTTTTATTTTTTATTATTTTGTCGTGGTACCTACCTAAACAAATTCGTATACCATTTATATGCGATTCAAACAACTGGAAGGCGATAGGAAGTTTTATAACATCATTAAAATACATCAAATGGATTAAATACGTATTGATGAAGCTGACACGAAATTTATATAGGATCACCTCTCTGCTTTTAAACAAAAAAAAAAAAAATATATAAAATCGGTCCATAATAATTGATGAAAATTTCGATGAGCATACAAAAAATATAAATATACACATGAACAAAGAATCTCTTCCTTTTTTGAAGTCGGTTAATAACTTCTGTTTATTAAAAATCTATCCTTCAAACTCCTCAAATGCAAAAGAGATATCAGATAAAATCTGTCTAGTTCACACTGTTTCAATAAAACTGTCACATCCAATATGGCACGGAGTGACAACCCGAATGACGACACGACATTATTGAAGAGAAAATATTGGATCCTAGGATTTTATATTGTAAATCTAGATTTTATATTGTATTTCTAAGATTGGAGCATAGTTTTATGCTTTCGTCTTGCATTTTGTACGCCTGATGGTCTTAAGTCTGTTTAGAAGTTATTGTTTTTTGCAATTCGTTGCTTAATAAAGAAAGAAAATACATTTATTTAGCACAAACTAAAAGACACACAATACACCAGATACCTACATACATCAGATAAAAACAAAAAATAAAGATAAAATAAAATATCGATCAGCTTAGTATTTGAATAATAATGCGTGGGCTACGCTGCGACCGAATGTAACGTAGTTTAGATAGATAAATATAGATAAATCATTAATTTATTTATTGCACACAAAAAATAGATAGATAGATACATAAATACAGTATTTATTTAGTGCACACAAAAGAAATAACAAAAACACAGAAGCACAATTAAATTGTGTATTACTTATTTAATTTTAATGTCTATTCAGTTTTAATATTTTTATTATAATGATGATTTTATTGAATGTTAATGTATTTTATTTTAATGTTCTAATGAATTTCATATGAATGATTGGATGAATTTTTAAATATATTTGTGATTTGTATATTGGGAATTGGTGCCTTAGTAAATAAATAAACAATAAATAACATGTACCTAAATAAAGAAAAAGACAAGGTGCCAATTTACAAAAATTATATTTTAAAGAAATAAAGTGACACTCTGACTATGACACATTTTAAATCAAATTAGGAATATACAAACTGTGGTGTGCGTCTCAAGGTTGCACCAAATGGGAGTTCATCTCAGCATATGTCAGGCAAATATACCTGGTGCTGATATTCTGCTGACTCCCTGCAATGACATGCGGATGTTAAGCAGACAAGATACGTACGCAAATTATTGGTGATGAAGAATGTGTGGAGTCAAATAATGTAAGTATACCGGCAATTTTAATTATGTACCTATTTCTACAGTAAATTTTAGCATTGGTAAACGTTATTGTTCGACGATGTATTGATTTTGTATTTGATGACTTGGTTGTTTAAAAAGAATGAATTTAAAAAAAAAATCTAGTCAAATCGTAATAGTACATTATGATACATGTGTGCTATGTTGATCATTAAACTCGAGGCGGTATTATTCGCGCGAGCCGTAGGCGAGCGCGATAAGGTAGCCGAGAGTTTAATTATCAATGCACACGCGTATCATACGACGTTTTTCAACACACTTGTGAGGAAAAAAACAGACTTGTATTGTTAAATATTAACTTGTATGGATAATGGCGGGCTTGGTTTGTCATTCCGTGCGCGCGCAGGTTTACCCATAGAGTAAGTAATGGCGCGAGTTTATTTATTTAAAGGCACATACAAAACGTATGTCAAATTGTAGTTTAGTTAGTATGGAATTAGAAAGTACTATTGGCATACAGAAATATACATTAACTCAGTGAGAATTTTGTATTGCTTACTAACACAATGGATTACTGTTGTCCGAAAAATAAAGAATTATTATTATTATTATTAATAATAGAACGCCAGTGGTCTTTTCCGTTTGGTTACGGGAGGGACGACGGAAAATTATAAGGTGCATCCAGACAGAGCGAGTCATGCGCCGCAAGTGCTTTTTTTTGTATGTTAGATGCCTCAGCCTGAGGCAACCATACATATAAAAAAATCATTTGCGGCACATGCCTCGCTATGTGTGGATGCACCCTTAGGTGAATGCGCAGTGGTAGACCGCGAATTTTTTTTTTTTAAGTTTTTTACAATTCGCAGGTCAGTATCAGGTTGTATCTTGATCAAAATGTATATTTATATAATAGATAGGTATGTATTTAAAGAATTATAGTCATTAGAATCATTAATATAGGTATATATTTAAGTTAGATTTGTTCCCTAAGAACTTTTCCATAAGAGATTTGTTCTTATGGAACAAATCTAACTTAGAAAGATGTATTTAATGATTCTAATGATTATAATTCTGTAAATACGTATCTGTTATAGTCGCGAATCATATTTTGATCAAGATACAACCTGACACTGACCTGAAAATTGCAAAAAACGTTAGAAAAATTTAATTTCGTGGGCTACAACTGCGCATTCATCTTAAGGTAAATAAATTTTAGTTTATCTTGGGACCAAGGACAATTCAGACTATTTAAAAAAAAAAAGTAAAATATGGCTCGCGGATTCTTTTTGGCATGAAGTCTCTTTGAAGAGATTAAAAAAAAAAAACGCACTTCTCCGACCTCCGACTAGTAAATTAAATAGTTATCTGTGGAAATAAAGCACAAGTACCGTAACGTAAAGAAAAAGCACGCGTTTGTAATACACTGCATTATGGATCTAAAAGCTGTGCATTAAGAGCCATTTTACGAGCAAGTGTGTTGAAAAATTATTTTACATTCTAATATTTAAATATAATTATAATTTATGTGTATATATTTAATGGTATTAATATTAGGTACTTAATAAAAACTTGTGTATTATAATTTTATTATAACAATTATATACATTATTTAAAGTATAGCTTTATTCTTTTTTTATCTTTGTTAGCTCCATTTTATTTACTTTTTGCATATCCCTGCATGTGTGAGTCCCAAATAAAAAAGTTTTCTTTCTTTTTTGTTAATTTACAACTAACTACCTCAATCAAAATTTTAGTATTTTAGAGTTACTAGTTGATCATACCCATTAGACCGGAGACTTATTATACTACTATCTACAATTAAAGTGCCTTTAAAGCCGAAATAATGGTTAATCCCCTTTGTAGAACAGCAGCTACTCTCGCACGGGATATGCCTAGTACGAGTTAACTAACATAAATGCATGTATGTATACGGTTAATTAGGATATATTTATTAAACAAGAGTAGACGCTCCGCTTTGAGAAGATGCCTTGTTATGTTTTCTTACATAATTTTGTATTATCTCTTGGATAATACGTAATATTTATTTTTGCCGTAGAACTTATTGGAGGTATTGATTAAGGAACTGATTATTTCGATTATGTATTGTTTGGGAATTGTATATAAATGGAGGGGATTCCGTAGAAGGACATATTGGTGACATTATTGGTGAAAAACTCGGGTTCTTAGTACTCGCAACTGGCGTGCGTGTATTACCAGAACATTCACAGTCTGACCTCAGACTCAATCTGTTAACAATACCTCTAAATTCCTTACATTTTTGACAAGTTTTGGTCATTGATTATCGCTGAGATGAGACGGCGACTAGATTTTGAACGTTCTTAGCTCCTCAAGCGTCAAGTGTACACTAAATGTACATAAGAGAAAGTGCTTGACAGTTGAAACGTCAACGGTACACCAAGTGTACACAACTTTGTCATTGTTCTATTGTTATTGTGAAAACATTGACTTTACTGCGTCCATTCAACTATTCCGACGCGTCGAGTGTGTCGACAGGTATACGCGTGCAAACGTCCGAGATGATAATTACGGGAAATAGCCTTCAGATGTATGAACGTAAACGAAGTTAAAAGAATCGTAGCAGATAGCGGAACTGTAGTTTTTGCATACTCCTATGGGAAAAAAGTGTGAGATTATGTATTAGATAATAATATGAAACGTTTGACTCTATAGCTTGCTAAGCATAGGACCACCGGTACGTAGCACTGGATATTCCTTACGTGCCGAGAATTGCTAAATGTGGTTGTAGTCGATAACGGCACCCCTTTGACGTCTTGGCCGTCACTCTGTAGATTACTCGACGGTACAACAGTTAATTATACACAGTGTGAACTGACCCTTATCCGAAATTGTCAAGTGAAAATTTGTACGATGACGACCAACTCTGCCGAGTGATTCCATTATGAATGATACATTGGCGACGAGTCTTTATTTCAATCCTTGAATTGGATCTCAGAAATTACCGTAGTTTGGAGGGATAAGCACCGCCATATGTCACACGGGTTGGATCCAGTCAGGGTAAAAAAGCAGGGTGGCAACCTTCGAAAACTATCTCTTTGCTCCCAGCTGTGGCCGCCCCAGTTTACAACTTTACTAATTCATGATCCAATAAATAGCCGATGCGTCGCAACATGTCGGGGCACGCTTAATGCTATTGGGTCCCGAATATTTCTTGCCCGTTTTTCTTGGATTACTGTTTTACTTGATCGAAAAGAAAAATGGTTGTTCTTATAAATGTATTTTACGTGTAGAAAATATGATATCGTTTTAGCTTCTACGTTGAAATCTTGAAATGTAGTTGTTCAGCTGTTTGTCGCAAATTGTTAGTTAATACCGATTGTGGGAAATGATTTAGAAAATCTATCTGGGCCTATGAAAAACGAAAAGGAATTGTATTAATTACTAGCTTCTGCCCGCGACTTCGTCCGCGTAAAATTTCTGCCCCCCCCCCCCACCTCGTCGCATCGCATCGCCTGCCCGCGCAATTACTTCGTTATCGCTTAGCGGTCTTCCTAATTTTTTTCTTTTTACTCGGCTCCTAAGGGTCTTACCGTGATATTAAACAGCCTATAGCCTTCTTATACTTATATATCTATGTTTGATTAATTTACAAACTAATGAATACAATTATGTATTTTGTAGTTGTTTATTATAATTAAAATTTTTGTAGTACCTAGCTAAAAACGGCTAAGTTTATCCTGAGGTGATTTATTGTTCATTTTTTTCCTTCAAACAAGACGATAGACATATCTAGGACCGCAGGTTTAACTTACTTTTCAATCTACAGAGTATTTAATGTCTAAAGAACAGTTTTCCACTTACAAAAGCGCCCGAAGCACTTTTCTGCTTTAAAAATTCATAACACTTGCTTACTTTACCGGACTGCCAAAAGATACCCTCGCTGTATAATATTTAAAAGGACCCTATTTAAAATATACCACACCATGATGGCTGGGTTTCCCTCCTGTTCGTGTATCACTATAACGAAGATAAACTGCTTGTCTACGTGACTTTACTCCAATGTATATCGTATGAACGTGGGGATGTATTTTGTTGAAATATTAAATAGGTCGGGTCCCTTATTAATCTCAGAAAGAAATTGCTTGAATTTTGGGTTAGCGAGATCTAAACTTTGTCGTTCATCGGTATCTACCTATATTTTATGGGGTGTACAATTATTAAATCTTGTGTGTAGGAAGCTCTCAATATGAACAAATACTTACAAAGATTTTTAACCGACTTCAAAAAAAGGAGGAGGTTATCAATTCGACTGTATTTTTTTTTTTTTTTTTTTTTTTTTTTTTTATGTTTGTTACCTCATAACTTGCGACTGGGTGAACCGATTTTCATTATTCTTTTTTTATTTGAAAGCTGGTGCTTCCCGTGTGGTCCCATTGTCACCATTTCAATATCTGATGATGGGATCTTAGAGAAATCGAGGGCAACCCTCAAATTTTATAGGCTCACTTATTGTTTTTCGCATATTTTATGAAGTATCTTGTGTATTTGCGTATGGTTGTCACCATCTCAGGTAGCTGGGCTGATGATGGAAGGTACAACTCCTTAACAGTAAGAAGTTACTCGAACAGGCAAGGACTGTTTTAGTAAATTGTTTTGATGTTTGATAGGGCATTTGCCACATTTGGTCTCATGATCATCAAGTCATGACCTGATGCTGCAGTCAGGATAGTCTGCAGAGTACCTAACTCCTCGACAACTAACAGCAGATATATCGTGTTTAGGCTCATTGAAAAGGGCTCGATGTGTGGATAAACGTACTGTTAATGAGGAACACCGAAATACATAAAGACCTGATGCTGAAGCCAGGAGCGTCAGAAAAAGTACCAACCTTGACATTACAGCACCGTAGTTGTGTTTGGGCTCATTTTAAACAGGAAAATTTTAAGTTCAATGCAATGTTGACATAAGTCTGACCTGATGCTGCAGCCAGGATTATCAGCATCTCGTCTAAAAACATCAGGTCAGGATTTGATGATGAGATCCTGGAGAAATCGAAGGAACTCTTCAAATATTATAGGCACACCTATAGCGATTTGGGTATTTTTTATAGTAACTCGTACATTTGCTCTCGGAAAGCACTATTTGGTGAAGTGGAACTGATGATGAAGACCACAGATGGCCACCGGAACCACTCAATAATATCTAAGTATTTCACGGGTTGCGATTCGATTACTTTAATATGGTTGCTAAGCAATTTATGCTCATCACAATGTGAATGGTGATATGGAGCTGATGGTGGACCTGGAGAACTCCTCAACAATTAACTTCACTGCATCGGGAAAAGCAATATTTTGTTTGTAAAAGGCGATGATCACTAGGCTATTGTAACTTAGATAAATTATAAGCAGACCTACTAAAAAGCGTGAAATAAAAACTTTTTAAGAAAAAAAAAACCGACTTCCAAAAAAACACTACAAAGTGAAAAATAACTTTAATTTCGGAAGTCGGTGGCAAAAAACTAAAATACAGATCCAAAGACACCGACTTCCGAAATTAAAGTTATTTTTCACTTTGTAGTGTTTTTTTGGAAGTCGGTTTTTTTTTTTTTACTTAATATAAAACCGTTGAAACTTACATACAAACAAAATAGTAGCTTGTCTTACAGAATCAAACTTACGCTAGTTATCAATGTTGATTCAATCAACTTGTAAGATTAGGACGATTTACAACTAGGTACCTAATCAACTCATCAATCAACCGGATGATTCAACAATAATTGTAATTACTGAAAATAGAAAATCCGTGAACTGAAATTGTAATATATGTGAACTTTAAATTGAAACACTAAATAATCCAATGGCCAATGTTGGCGACCACCTCGTCGCGACGGTATTATTCACAACGCTTCATTATTTTGTCATGCGAGGCATGTCGGTACGCCTGGACCCGAGAGAATTCCCCGAACGCCTTATTTGGCCGATACCTTGGGGCTGCGGAGTACACACGACAACTGATCATCCTGTACTTACCAGTATAAGCTGATCTCGCTTTGTGGTGTGTTGGCCGGCACGTAACGGCCACAGTGACGGCGGTAACGAAAATGATGGCAGCGCGGTTTGACTTTACGGTGTCAAAAAACTCTCTCTAGGAAAACACACCAACTTACTTTCATAAATAACGTTTCAGTGACGTCATTCGCCGGTAAATTGCAGACGCTATGTGGCGGCCGTAGCCTGACTTTACTGTAAACCGTAGCTTTACAGTAAGGTCAGGGAAATCAATTCTTTACCAATTAATAACTATCATTCTTTGACTGTTGTATAAAATGGATATTACTATAAGTAAGTGTTTGATAACCGATTCAAAAATCAAAAGTAATTTATTCAAATTAGGCTGGGAATCAGACTTTCCGAACGTCAGAATTACATAAGACAGTCCCCCAAAACGCCCGCCCTTCACCAGTTTCTACTAGATTAATTTCTCTGGCTGTAGAATGACAGGTCAGGTTATTCTAAAAATGTAGGGATACCCTGAAATGACGTCATGCGTACTACGTAAGACCGTGACCGCTTCGTGGGTAGAATTTTGCAGGTAATAAATCACTATGACGTAGCACACGATACTAAGGTTATTTATTGACGAATTCGTATTCGTTCGTTTATATTTCGATGTAAGCTGGAGGTCAAGTTTTATCTTATGTTTACATAACATACATATGTACATAATCAGCCTATAATGTTCCCACTGCTGGGACGCAGGCCTCCTCTAAGTGACAGGTATCTTGTGTTTATGCATGAGAATTATGGAAACGGTGGTTGTATGTCATTCTCTAGCCAAGGGAAGACTGTGGTTAGAAATTACTGCTATAAAAACCGCAAGTATTTAGCAACAATTTATTCGATGGGACTACCTGAAAGCTTATTGATGTAAAATATACAAACACGAAGAGAAAAATCTGTGCCCGAATTTTGATCAATCTTTGACTCAAAGTGTTCACAATTGCCTTTTCATACCCACCTGTTATATCACCAACTTGGACTGAACTTCTTCATAACACAAGGCTATAAAATAGCCCATTACCCACTAAAAAAATACAAAAGTGAGACTGCAAAGTCCCGTAACAATGTCGCAAAATTTTATACACTCTGTATACTGTCGTTGCGTGTACAGTATGCTTGTTTCTTTTGTAAATTTGCACCAATTTGTGCTATCTGTACACCACAATGAACACTCACGTTATTATGGTTATTGTTATACTCGTTATGTGTTCCGTATCGTGAGCGTTACGTGTCGTGTAAATTATTATTGCTGTCGCTTTTGATGTGAGGGAAACATTGGAGGATATAAGTGTTCGTTTGTGGATGGATGAAAGGAAACTGTCTACGGAATTGGTGATGGTAACTCAAAGTCAAAGTGTTTGTTTCAATAAGACTCTATTGCTAATAATGTATTTCGAAGATCTAAGTTAAAAGAAAAAAACATAATATCAAAAACACCAATTAGTGTGCACGAGCACGAGCCACACTTGTCGACGATAGAGTATTTGAGCTCTGAGACTAGAGACTACTACAGCTATTACTGAGTGTACTCACAAACGCAAGCGGCATGTACTACTGAGTGTACTCACGAACGCGAGCGGCATGTACTACTGAGTGTAGTCACGAACGCGAGCGGCATGTACTACTGAGTGTACTCACGAACGCGAGCGGCATGCACTACTGAGTGTACTCGCGAACGCGAGCGGCATGCACTACTGAGTGTACTCGCGAACGCGAGCGGCATGTACTACTGAGTGTACTCACGAACGCGAGCGGCATGTACTACTGAGTGTACTCACGAACGCGAGCGGCATGTACTACTGAGTGTACTCGCGAACGCGAGCGGCATGTACTACTGAGTGTACTCACGAACGCGAGCGGCATGAACTACTGAGTGTACTCACGAACGCGAGCGGCATATACTACTGAGTGTACTCGCGAACGCGAGCGGCATGCACTACTGAGTGTACTCGCGAACGCGAGCGGCATGTACTACTCAGTGTACTCACGAACGCGAGCGGCATGTACTACTGAGTGTACTCACGAACGCGAGCGGCATGTACTACTGAGTGTACTCACGAACGCGAGCGGCATGTACTACTGAGTGTACTCGCGAACGCGAGCGGCATGTACTACTGAGTGTACTCACGAACGCGAGCGGCATGAACTACTGAGTGTACTCACGAACGCGAGCGGCATATACTACTGAGTGTACTCACGAACGCGAGCGGCATGTACTACTGAGTGTACCTACTCACGAACGCAAGTGGCATGTTGTCGACGGCAGCCGCCTACGGGTCGACGGTTGCAGTTGCCTCCGTCGTCGACGCGTTTCGCTCGTGTTTATGCACACTAATTGGTGTCTTTGATATGATGTTTTCTTTTTTTCTTCAATAGTTGCTGTAATCTGAGTACAGTTCTACGGCACCCGTTTATAGAAGGTAGTTAATATTTACCTGTTAATAATCCACGTATACCTAACAAAATTCTAGATCAATATGTCTATATACCTAGACACCTCGTTTCATCTAACTAGACAGACAACACTTGCGCTATAATACATCCAAACTTTTAGTAATACATCTCCAAAAGGCTACTTACGAAACTGAAGGTTAGTGGAGAGTTCTTCACTCCTCAGTGAAATTACTTGAGACTTTCTTGACGCATTAAGAAGACGAGCCTTCTCGAAACTATCTTGGTGGCACCATCTGTCTCACTATCGCGAACCACAAACGATCCAAGTTTGTTTCGACGTCGGGCTCTCACTTGCTATTTTCTAGTAATAGTTGTTGAACTTCATATTTTATAGCCCTTTCGACACCAGTTCTTGTAGGCACGATATTTAGGACCGTTAGGTATTTTTACTCTACTTATGTGAGTGTGTGGGAATGCGAATAGAATCTTTTGCGGGTAGGTCCGCAAAAGATTATATTTATTTCACAAAGTTACTTAATTGAAAACTTTATTATGTTAGTTAACATTTTTAAATTGATTAATTTAGAACTCATATGTGTGTTGATTAAGAAGTTTTTAGTGCCTCAAGCTTTTCAAATGTATATCACTTAAATTTATTTTCGTTTCTTTTTAGTTAGTTTTTACAAAAGACTAGCTGACCCGGCGAACTCCGTACCGCCTCAGAATTAAATAATGTGACAAACAATAGACACGTGGCGCTATCTATTATCATAATAACGTTATTGTTGTTTTCCTCGGGAATAGCACTTATTTCGGGATGAAAGGTACTCTATGTCCGTTTCTATACACCTGACAACGTATATGCAAAATTTCTGGATGATCGGTTCAGTGGTTTAGGCGTGAAAGGTAACAAACAAACTTACTTTCGCATTCATAATATTATAGTTAGGATTATTATTATTATATTATCATAGTTAGGATAATTTTTAATTTAATTAATTTTTACTTTTCATTTTTATAAAATATAAAAGCGAAACCATCACATTATTCTGCATTACTCAATATATTTTCTGCATTCCACAATATGAACTTAGGTGGTAGGTTTTACATAGACATGATTATTGTGGATCCTGTCGGGCACAGCAAAGATTATTCAAAACAAATTATTTAAAAACAGTAGGTATTTTATATCATCCAGGGCATTTCGAAATTCGCTAACAAAACAACATATATTTTCAGAAATTATACTTCGCACTTATTAACAACCTACTTAAAACATTAATTTAAAACACAATTTTCAGAGGTTATTCCTAGAAGCAGAATAGGCTTGGGCCTAAAAATACATCTTGTTAATTTGAATTCGGTAGAAAACATAAAATGAAATGTCGCCATTAAAATAATGAAAATTACGTAAATAAATGTTCACGAAATTTTGTGAGAGGACATTTATAAGGGGAGGCAGTTTTTTCGCGTCAATAGACCGGCTAATTGATAGGCCTTCCTGGTTCTAAAGTTAAGTAGATATTACATGGCAGCTTCTCTTAACGATCGAATTATGGTAAATTATGCACGCGTATCATACTTTAGTAGGTAAGTAGGTTGGGAACTCTTGTTGTGTACACAAAACATATAGTTTTTTTTTTTAAAGTGCAGCTACAATGGATTCTCAAACTGAAAGACTTGCTGTAAAATGTTTCAAGTTTTTGAGAGTTTTATGAAAATAATTAACGATTAACTTTTGTACACGTTTTTAAAGAGACTCCCTTGTGGAAAGCCGAAAAAGTATGTAAAAATAAACGGACTAAAGCTGTACTTTTAGGTAGTTTGATTATTTTACATACTTTCCGACTGCAAGATGCAACCCATTGCAGAAGTTATGTAAGTAGTGGTCATTAATATTTAAAGGCCCAACTTTATCAAGAATCTACATAACTTTATACTGTTCAAACAGAACTTACTTTTTCAAAATTTTTGTAAATAACCACTGGCTAGAAGGTTCTAAATAATTGAAGTTCTTGGGTGAAAGTGTAACAGAATGCAAGTACTTGGCATTTCCAATAAACTTGAATTACCCTAAAAGGGCTTGACTTATTCTTGACTTGATTTCGATAGGTACTATTTAATAAGATTATTAGATTAGCAGCGCTCTTCCAAAGGACGCTTAGTTACGAGGTCCGTTGTCTTAGTAACAAGGAGGCCACTTCTGAATTCTAGGGATAGGGTTGATTCGATTCAAATTATTTATCGATACAATTGGTACAGTAAACGTTATGTTATCAAATTAATCAGAGCTGATTCGTAAAATAAATGTAGCGGTATAATATCATTTTAATACATTGTATTTGCCCCAGTAGTAACGGCCCCAAGTTAGAAGTTCGGATCCAGGCAGACACTTTGCTTTGTGTAAATATTTTCATCACAACTGCTCTCAATACGGTAAAGGAAAACATCGTGAGGAAACCGGCATGTCTTAGAACCAAAAATTCGAAGAGATGTCATACAAACCCGCACTGGGCCCGCGTGGTAGATTCGCGTACTCCCTCTCGAAGAGAGGAGGCCTGTGTCCCAGTAGCGGGAACATTGTTTGCTGATTATTTATTAAGGCGAATTAATTTCGATATTATCCGAATATTCAATTATAAGAATCGAATAAAATATCAAAGAATTTTAAAAGTGAGGACATTATTTCCTCTTACCAACCCTAGAAGCGCCTCGAATAATTGCAAAAGCAGATAATCGATAAATTACCGCTTGACTTAAGAATAAAGCATAATAAATGAATCAATTTACAGAAAGTTTCCTCAGACTCGGTTGACAAAGGGTTCGGTGTTCGCTGCCTTGAATAGCTTATTTGGCGCTAATCACCTAACTTTTAATTAATGACATCGTTTAAGTGTATAAAAGTAAAACGAACTACAGTCATCATTCTAGAAGAAACGCCCGCAATTAGTTTTGGGAGCACGTCAGCGTTTCGAGACTGATGATATTCATATTTTGTTAGAGGGTCTCGATTTAGTGAAATATTTTTAAGCTGATGTTGCGTGATTTGGTGCACGTGAAAGTATTAGGCCGCTATCCCACTGGCGTTTTACGAGCGTCGGCGTCTCTCGAACGTCTGCGCAGCGTCAACGTTGCGCAGACGCGACGTTGACGTCGCGTCGTCGCGTGACAAACATTAACGTCCGCTGAACGCGACGTCAACGTCGCGTCTGCGCAACGTTAACGTCGCGTTTGTTGGCAACAGGTACAATCACGCCGTGTCTAAGTATTGTATGTCACTTTGAATCACTTGTAAAAGTTCGTCAAATGTAGTCTTTGGCATTCGCAAATATTTATAAAATTCCGATTCATTATTTTTAATATTATTAGAGTACAGTGCGAAATATTCACTTTCTTGTGATCGATTGGACCATAAAGGGTTTTCCCAGAATTGACGATGAGATTTTCTTTTTCTTTTACGTAATTTTCGTCGAAGTAGTAAAGCCAACAGTAGTGCTTCCTCGTCGGAATCCATTGTTTCTGATTATACGCCTCAAATAGTAGGTATCATGTGCGCGACGTTAACGTCGCGTTCAACGGACGTTAATGCTTGTCACGCGCAGACGCGACGTCTACGTCGCGTCTGCGCGGCGTCGACGCTCGTCAACGCTCGTAAAACGCCAGTGGGATAGCGGCCTTAAATTCTGCCCTCTCATGACATAAAGAGGTCTTAAAGTTACGAGACGTCTAAACGTCAAAATGTGTGGTACAGTCGCTATTTTAACTTTAAGCAATGTTTATAAATAAAGGGTTTAATATGGTAACTGCTATGTGCGAATTTAAATTGATTGAGAAGATTTGCACAAGTTCGTAACAGAGCAAAAGTAAATAAAGATTCAAATTATCATTGAATGATTGTTAAAACCATTTTTATGTCTTTTGAAACTTTTTTGTGGACACTGTAGGTAAATATATCAAAACCTCCAAAGGCTTTAGATATACATATAAAAGTAAGTCCATACTTGGTATTATATATATAACATACTCGTAACATGTTATAAACATGGTCAGTTGTAGCAATGTTAAATAACATGGACATGTTATACAATGTGGAAACAACAATACGACAACAAATGAAAACACTGGCAATATTATAATAATATTTTTAAGTTATATTAATATTGTATTGTATGTGTTTTATATGGGCCTGGATGTCTGAAATAAATGGATAAATAATTACTAATGCAAATGAGTATTTTGGAATTATGAAATAAATCCTGGCATAGAAATTAATTAAGTGTTTTTTTCAAACAAATTAAATAGAAGTGATGGGCCGACTATGTGTTTCGCCAATCTTTGACTAACTATAGTCACTAAACTGTATATTTGATTGAATTTTCGTATGCTGACTGAGACCGGCCGGCAGATATACGCAGTTAAATTTATAGTCGTACTAGCTGCGCCCCGCGCTTTCACCCGCATTAGTCTCGATCCCGTGAGAATATCGGGATAAAAAGAATAATATGTCCTTTCCTGGGAATCAAACTATCTCTATATCAAATTTCATCTAAATCGGTTCAGCGGTTTAAACGTGACAAGGTAACATACAGACAGAGTTACTTTCGAAATTTATAATATTAAATATGGATTGTCGTCTCCACTTTGTACCTATAACAAAGGTTTTATAACATTACACTTAATCTGGACTCACCTTAAGCCAGGCAAATCCTGCATGGCACCCGGACATTAAAAAAAATTCTTTATTTAACTTTGTAACACATGAAACGTTTATTTTCTCTTGACTGTACTTAGCTGTCAGAAAGAGTAATCTAGCATAAAGTGGATAAGCCAGAGATTAAAATAGAAGAAGAACTAGCGGGGTTCGAGGAGGGGGGGGAGGGGTCTCAGGGGATCAAACAATAAATCTAAATCAATACCTGAGGGGCAATTCTCTTAATTTTAAGAACATACACTTTGACAAGTTTTTGACATTTGTTTGTCGCTGAGATGAGACTGCGACTAGATTTTGAACGTTTTAAATTACGAGAATTGGCCTTCTGATGTTACGTCGACCTTTATACCCAATGACAGCTACTTTTCACACAACCCGCGCTGATCCATAATGAATTCAAATTACAGTAATATGACACCATTAAAGACTAACGAATGTAATCACAAGATATAACGACTGTTATAATCTATTCTATCCATTCTAATTAATATATTAATATTATAAATTCGAAAGTAACTCTGTCTGTATGTTACCTTTTCACGCCTAAGCTGCGCTCCGTGGTTTCACCCTCATAAGTCTCGATCCCGTAGGAATATCGGGATAAAAAGTATTCTATTTCCTTTCCCGAGACTGGAACTATCTTTGTACCAAATTTCATCGAAATCGGTTCAGCGGTTTAGGCGTGAAAAGGTAACATACAGACAGACAATCAGACAGACAGTTACTTTCGAATTTATAATATTAGTATGGATTAGTATATATTAGTATTAGTATGGATGGATAGATGTTATGGTTTCATACGACTTCCAAGCGAAGTCGCAGGCAGAACTTAGTCGTATATTAAAGTTACATCACATGTGGTTTTAACTTGTGCATTAGCAATAGTTTTGAGGACTCGGCTTAAGGCAATGATGGATGATTCTGTGTGTTTAGGCTCAGTTTGTGTTTGTATAGGTATAGGAATACACATATTTAGAGATAGGTACCTTTGTACCAACCAACTTTTGCACGCGACTTCCTCCACGTGGAATTTGGATTTCAAACCTTTCTCAAAGTTTTAAGCTAAGTATCTTATCCTATAAACCGACTTTGATGAAATGTGGTAAAGGTTATATTTCATTAAAGTCGATTCGGAGTCGAAGGTTTAGTCGTGAAAAGCATTTTTAAGCCATGACGTGGTATTCAAATTTTCTCTTTTTTAATTGTTTTGATTTGTTTTAGTGTTTAATTTTCTATTTCTTGTACCTATGATGTACTAGTACGCTAATTGATAGAGCCGTGCTTTCCTATAATTTAAATACATGCGAGATCAATATTAGGTCAACGACTCTGGGTTAATGCTGTGTATGTGTTTAGTTGGTACCTAAGCCTTGTTAAATAAATAAAACGTAAAGACCGATGGTGATACTTTCACGTTTTCTAATAAGTAGTAGTATGAATCACATGCAAAAATGTATGAGATACTTATGGCTATTTTCAGAAATCACTTTCAAACGCCAAGGGGCTTGTGTCTAACTAATAACAGTCACACGGATCGATCGATTAGGTTAAGCTACGTTAGCCGCGGTTGGTCCGTGAATGGGTGACCATCTTTACGTACCAAGACCCCTCCGTGCCTCGGATAGCAAGTTAAGCCGTTGGAACCAGCTGTCACTCGTGGATCTTTGAAAGTCTGACAACTAGTCTTGCCAAGGTATCGTATTGCCCAATAACTGCTATGTGGAGGTCAGATAGGCCGTCGCTCCATGTAAAATACTGGTATTTAGCTGTATCCGGTTGGACTGGAAGCCAACCCCAACATAGTTGGGAAAAGCCTAGGCACAGGTAATGATGACTTTCAAACACCAAACGAGCGAAGAAAGATTTTCCGTAGTGGGCGATAATTATGAAGCAGATTTTTCATTTTTTTTTTAAGTGAAACTTCTTTACGCACGCTTGACTTGGGGAGTAAGCTGGCGAACGCGTGACGTAAGCGTTACGAAAAGTGTGATCGGGCGAGGCGAACGGGAGTTGAGTGGGGGATATAAGCAAGAGAAAGTAGTGCGCGCGCACATTTTCTTTCTCTCTTCCTCTCGTAGCCAAATACGTTTGAATTTTCACTTCAGTCGTGTGGTCATAAGCACACTCGGTTTTTTCTGTAACAATAACGTGCCACTGCAGACCACTTTTCAGTGCTAATCAGCAATAATTAGCCCAATAATGATGGAAAGCTACACTATACAACCGACCAACATTTTTGCTGACGCGTCGAGTCGCTTTACTGTCGTGTGGTGCCATATTTTAACCGACTTCAAAAAGGGTTCTTAATTCAACTGTAAATATAATTATATACATTTTAAATATAATTATGTTCAGGCATTACTTTTTTGTTTATGAACTGATTTTAATAATTCGTTTTTGTTTGAAAGGGTAGAGAAACTCCTGAGGGGTCAAGTTCAGATAAGTTGTTTTTAAATTAGCTTCTTAAATAATACGATTTTTTCCACTAAGTGTATGTTGATGATATTATAATAACTTTATATTATTTACATAAAAAGTAATGGTATTCGAATTCGTTTAGGGTATCTAGTAAAGCTAACACAACTAATAAGTGAAAAATAAAAACGTTTTTACAAAAATAACAAGCGAAAGACGTCCAAAAAAAATACTACAAAGTGAAACATAACTTTAATTTCGGAAATTAGTGGTAAAAAATGAAACCGACTATTTATTTTCTCTCTCGGCACGTGTAATTTCATGTAAATCATATGAGGAGAGTAAGTAGTGAAATATTTTAAGTTGATCATTATTTTGTAGAAAGTGTTGCTTTTTTATTAAACCTACTATATGTATAAGAAGTCGAGCAAACTTATTAGACTACGCGGTCGAACCACGGGCAATAAACGTAATTTTTTGTCGTTATTTTTGGCCCACTCCTTATTTCGTTTATGTAGGTACTGTTATATGGGCTCAGTAGTTAATTTGGCCTAAGTATCTTATATCCTGGATCCGACATTTATCATGTGGACCTAGTACCTCATTAAACCAATCGTAGGTACTTCGAGTGTTCAAGATACGGTATTGTCAAAACTGTATCTTAAAACATTGACAGAGCAACTACAAATTCAATAAACACGATGACAAAAATCGAAAACAATAAGTGGCCCCTCGATTGCAAAGGGTAATTGAATTTCGTTCGAAGTGTTCTGATGTTTCTCGTTAGCCCCTGTCGCGTCGAATCATTTCAACGGAACCACAAACCGAATGTCAATCTATATTCAAACTTCGTTTTCACACCAAAAATACAAAGCGGATTTCTGTTAGACTCGTTCGAACGAACCCTTTTTTAAAAAGCGACACGAGTATGCAATTACCAATAGGTATTGAGAGAGCCGTAGTTATAGAACTATATTTGAACAGGACGATATACGAACCGCGTTTTATTAGTAACAAAGTTACTTGCGTTAATAGAGGGACGTAGAAAAGCTTTTAGCATTCTCATCAGTTGACTAATTTTGTTATTTTCAATTTGTTTATTTCCTTTAGTTAACCTAGCTGGGGTAGGTTTCACCCACATAAGTTTCGATCCCGTGGGAATATCGGTACTAAAAGTAGCCTATATATTATTCCAGGGTGTCAGCTACCTCCATACAAAATTTTATTAAAATTGGTCCGGCCGTTTGGGCGTGAAGAAGTAACACACACACACACACCCCCTACACACCCTCTCCTAAACTTTCGCCTTTATAAATATTAGTGTGATGTGATTACAACCAAGAAACAAAGTTTACATTATCATACCCATATCTACATTCAAAGTATTTATGGTTCGTTTTTTAATCCCAGAGACTAATCTGACAGGTGTAATGTCAAACTTTACTAAAAAAACGAAAACACAAAAGACTTAAATGTCAGATTATTCTCTGGGATTAAAAAACGAACTATTCACAGTTTTATTTCAACCACAATCACTTACATATAGGTAAATTCTTCCGCGGCTTCCTTTTTGGCGAAACAGCAACAAAATTCGTAAACAAACGCTCACGGAACGGAACTACGAGGCTTACGTATTCTCAAAGGGCTGAGCATCTGGTTTGTAGCAAATTTAATACAACACGTTAGTTAAGCCGCGGTCTACTCTCTGGGGGAAAGCGGGGAACGCTACCCGGTGGCATAGTGTGACTAATTCACGCTTCTTCTGCCTGTAATCGGATTAGAGAGTAAACACCTTTCTCACCATAGTTACGAGGGGGTCCCCTATGTTGTTTCGAACGCCGCTGTTGCGACACACGCTGTTGCGAATTATTTTTCCACTGCCTCACAGGTTCGAAAGCTCATGGACTCGAATGAAGTAGTCGCGAAAGACGCTGTTTCGAAAAACATTTTCACTGCCTCATACGCTCGAATGCTTGTGATTTCGATTTATTTAGTCATAAAGTGTACAGAAAAATACAGTAATTAAATAAAATCAACAAATTCGGTGTCAACATCAACATTTAATATTATTATTAACAAAGTAACCACCACACGTTTTGAAATTATTGCGTTTGGCTTTTTATTGAAATCGATGAAACTGTGTTGCGTTTATTCTATGCATTATTATTATCTAGGCAGGAATGGGAAGCAAAACTGCGCAATTATAAAACCTATAAATATATGACGCGAGACTCACGAATAGGTACAGTAAAACGGGGTTACATTGACTTCCAGGGTTACTTTGACAAGGCCGATCACAACGCTATGATGCGTTCCCCACACCCCGCGCCTCGCGCAATATTACTCGAGGCCACGCACACTTGCTGAGCACACGTGAAAACCGATTTTGGCGCTCTGTTAAAGTAGTTCCAACGCCTGTCAAAGTAACCCTGGAAGTCAAAGTAGCCCCGTTTTGCGGTAAATAATTTTTGATGTACGATGTAAACAACAAACGTAAAACAGTCAGTGACGGATTAAGACTACTTGATGCCCTAAGCAATCTACGCCTGTGGGCCCCCCTATCCGTATGTCAACTAGAATCGGTCTTTAAACCTTTACCGCCTAAAAACATTAGTTTTTTGTAAAATAAGATGATGAGATGTACCGTTTATTTTCGTTGGATCCCACTTTTGAATCCCATTTTTTAGGTAAGTAGGTATTAACAATGGATCCCGTTTGCTATTTCAGTTGAATCCCATGTTATAACAACATGTGCATGCGTACATTTCAGAAGAAAAGTGATTAACCTTTATCAAACACTAGCTTCTGCCCGCGACTTCGTTCGCGTGGAAGTCGTAAGACACCACAATATAGTAAAGTAACAGCCGCATTTTATAAAACATTCCTGTACACTTGTACGTTTGTAGTTTTGGTCTCAGCAGCCAAAATATATAGAGAGTTAGGACTGGTGACGCGGTAGCAAGCGACATATTCTAAACTGATAAATTTTTGTTTAATAACGTGTTATTTAACAAGCAATTCATTGTTTATTCATTTTATCTCATAAAACAACGTTTGGAATTAAAACGTTTTACATATTGACTTATCATTACGCAATTTCCTAAAAATGAAACTCATTCTTTCATCGACTTGCGCTAATTTTAATAGAAAAAGAGAGATTATTTTTAGTGGGCTACCCGGAACCGAACTAGTTAGATTAGGTTAATTATTAAAAAAAAAACCAATGTTAGGTTAGGTTAAAACTGTGACCCTTACGCACGAGCCGAGCGAGCGAAGCGAGCGGTGCCGCGGCAGCGGCCGGCGAGTGCCAGAAACGACTAGATTATATAGAAAATGAGTTGTTTGTGAAATAAATAGTATACGAAACGTTGCGTTGGTTGTAAACTAAAAATTTGTCAACGGAGTTTTGGTGAAACATTAGTGAACCCCTCATTTTATTATAAACAATTTTGTTGTTGAAAGTACCCGCATTCAGATTTTTTAAGCATTCGGGATCCAACGGAAATACTTTTCGGGATTCAACGACAATAAAACGTAATTATCTTGCATTTTTTAAATTCAGGATCCAACGGAAATACATAATAATGTTTTGCGGGATCCGACGCCAAAAATATTAAACTGGGATTCAAAAGCGGGATCCAACGAAAATAAATCGCCAGGCGGGGGGCCCGCGGAAAGGGGTGGTTTGTGATTGGCTGATCGCAATTCCGGTACATTCGAATTGCCGAATGCACTAGCGGGCAGCAAGTGGGCAAGCGGGAGCGGGGTTATGACTAGGTCGGACTCTATGTCAACTTAAAACGCGCGAATTTTCATATTAGTCCTAGAAACTTTTTTTGATGTGGTTTTTGGTGACGTGAGAGTGAGTCGTGATGCCGTAAGGACGGATTTCTTTTGTGCTTCTTCTGGTGCCCCCCCCAGACGTGATGCCCTAGGCAATTGCTTAATTTGATTAAGGGTTAATCCGCCACTGAAAACAGTACGTTAATAATAATATTAAATGTTGATGTTGACACTGAATTTGTTAATTTTATTTAATTACTGCTATATTTTTCTGTACACTTTATGACTAAGTAAATCGAAATCACAAGCATTCGAGCGTATGAGGCAGTGAAAATGTTTTTCGAAACAGCGTCTTTCGCAACTACTTCATTCGAGTCCATGAGCTTTCGAACCTGTGAGGCAGTGGAAAAATAATTCGCAACAGCGTGTGTCGCAACAGCGGCGTTCGAAACAACATAGGGGACCCGTTACGAGGATGTGTGTGAATTTGTCCTATTGGTGTCGCTTCACTTATGGAGTTGTGTACGCTTTGTATTCTTAATAAAAACTTGCAAATAAATTCTAGACTTCTCTTTCACGCACTTTGTGCCAATAGAATTATGTTTACGAAACTAAAAGTTTTGTGTTCAGGACACTGAGTGATGCTGAATGTTTGTAGATTCTTAAAATTTTGCGGACTCTTTGTTGTTTGCAATAAAATTGTATAGTTAAAATGTAGTCAGGGATGCAAAGAATGGCCTCCAGTGTTTAAACTATGATTTGATTGACGATGCAAAATGTTACTAAAATGAACTTTATTGCAATCCTCGTTACACATTGATACAGTCAACAAAAGTGATAAGTATGCAGGAAACCGATGGATGTTGTCGACTGAAATTTAATTTGATAAATTTTATTCTAACGGCTGGACCAATTTTGATAAAATTTGGTATAAAGGTATCCGACGCCCTGGATTAACACATAGGATACTTTTTATCCCGATATTCCCACGGGATCGACACTTATCCGGGTGAAACCGCGGGGCGCTGTTTGTGCTTACACTTATTTTGCTTTGTTTACGTTTATACATCTGAAGGCCAATTCTCGAAATTTGAAACCTTCCAAATCTAGTTGCAATCTCATCTCGGCGACAAACAAATGTCAAAAACTTGTCAAATAGTAGGGAAATTAGAGGTATTTTTGACAGATTGAGACTGAGATCAGACTGTGAACGTTCTTAAAATTACGAGAATTGCCCCTCAGGTCATGTCACACGCACACCGGTTGCGAGTACTACGCACCTGACCTTTCTGAAGAACATCACCAATAAGATCACTAATGTATGTCCTTCTAGGGCGTCTCCTTCTGGTGTTTCCATTTCCACTCAGATCTGCCTTGTAAATACTCTTTGTTAGTCGCCTTTCATTCATCACCATCTAAGCATATCTACTCTTCAGCGGGACTGTCCGAAAGGGTTACCGCTACCCCGAAACACAAAGGGCTAAGGAAGGAACACGGGTGGGCTTTAGTCATTAAGATTCTGACACTCCCTTCCGTTCCACCCAGAGCGGGTGGAGTCATGTGATGATTTCCCACCCTCAAAAAAAAAAAAAAACATATCTAGGTACTCGGAAATACATAATAATGTTTTGCGGGATCCAACGCCAAAAATATTGAAATGGGATTCAAAAACGGGATCCAACGGAAATAAATCCTCTTTTCAATTGTTATCATTATGTTCTTTTAAACCATATCGTTGCCTTATCACTTATCGCATCATTTCTCGTTACACTTAGTCCATATTGCATTATCACAGAGTCCTTTGTCTTTTACACTAAGTCAGGTCGTCAATCTATCTAACCGAAGGGCGTCCTACACTTCATTTACCGTTTCGTGCACATGTTGTCCTTTATTTACTTTGGCCGAAGTAAAGGTACCCAATTAAAGTGGCAATACAAACTTTTATCGTCAAAATATCGTGTTTAATAGCTACATACTTTATTTATTACTTAATTAAGTTACAAAGTGCTGTTGTAAAACTGTAGTTTATAAATAATAAAAACTGCAGTTCCGAACGATTGTTTAGCAGTTCCAGTTTTTCTTCTTTGAATGTATATTTCTTGCAATACAAGTTATGGGTAGACTGCAGACTTATGAAACTGTAGAAAAGTAGTTTGCAATTTCTCCCGGCGAAACACTCCATTCTACTGCTTTGTGACTATTTTCATTAAACTTTTCCTACGACATTACAATGCATGGACGCATACAAGATGTTTAAAAAAAAATACTGTCTTCATTGTTGTTCTTGTTTTTGATGTAGAATAAAATATATTTATTGTTCAAGAACACAAGTTGGAAACATCGGAATACAAAAATGGTTACAGTTAGGTATTATGGGTGTACTATAGGTACAGTCAACAGCAAAAGTAGATGATGAAAATCAGAAATATTGAATTAGCAAAAGTAGATGATGAAAATCAGAAATTCAATATTTCTGATTTGCATCATCTACTTTTGCTGTTGACTGTACACCTCTGCTCATCCCTTCGCGGATTAGATGCCTAATGTTATGTTAGTTAGGTATCGATAAGAGGAAAAACTTACCCCTACTTAGTTAATATCTCGTATTTGTATTTAGTAGTAGGTAAGTACTTAGTTCAGCATTCAATGGAAGTTTGTTGCTTAATAAAATTAACATGAATAGGAGCCCTTGTTCAACAAAACATTCTGGAGGAGTAAACATAATTCCGAAATGTTTTAAACTTAGCAATTTGTTAAATTTCAAAAGTGTTAAGTGCAAGGTAAGTTGAAGAGTTGTTTCGTGGAAGCAGCGTTGTTGGAAATTACCTACAGCGTTCGGATATGGAAGGTACGAGTAGGTGCCTATCATCATGTACATATATTTCCATCAATTTCAAATTACAAGCACTTTCATTACACACGTAGGAACGTACCTATATTTTTACATTAAAATGACGAAGTTGTACGTAAAGGTAAGAAAGTTCGAAGTCGGCAATTTCACGAAACCGTGTACCCAATTTACGGAACACAAATAGAAAAATAAACTAAATATAAGCAATAGAGAAGTACAAATTAATTCAACACGAAAATTGTTGTCATTTTCGTAACAGAAGGCACATTTATTTTCAGTGATTTTCTAGGAAAACGACTGTAATCGGCGTTTATTTATAAGTATCTCTATTTGGTACATTATAACTTTGTTTATGGTTATTGCAGTATTGGAGAGCAGTGGTGGCCAAGTGGTAACGGCCGCGACTTACGAGGTGTATGTCGTAGGTTCGAACCCAGACAGGCGCTTTACTTTGTGTAAATTATATCATCACCGCTGCACTCAAAACGGTGAAGGTAAACATCGTGAGGAAACCGGCATGTCCTAGAATCAAAAATTCGAAGACATGTGACATCTGCCAATCCGCACTGGGCCCACGTGGTGAATTAGGGCCCACTCCCTCTCACCGAGAGGAGGCCTGTGTCCTAGTAGTGGGAACATTATAGGCCGATTATGTTATGTTTATATTATGGTTATTAGAACGAAGTTTTTATCGCACGTGATACTTTGCACACTTAGCAAATGAGCTAGACCGAAAAAAAGTGTAACATTTTGACGTCACGAGACTTTTTTTTAAATAATAGTAACACTTTTCCATACGAGATTTGTTCTTAACGGTAGAAATCTAACTTAGAAAGATGTATTAATGATTCAAATTATTATAATTCTGTAAATACGTACCTGTTATAGTCGCGAATCATATTTTGATCAAGATACAACCTGACACTGACCTGAAAATTGCAAAAAACGTAAGAAAAATTGAATTTCGCGGGCTACAACTGCGCATTCACCTTATAGTTTCTACTGGATTTACTATATTTTATATTTAGAAATAAACTATAATATACTTGTACTCTAAAATAATATCGTTGTAAAATGAATTGCTTCACATCAAGTATTCTAACCTGTATGTGTATGTAGTAAACCTATTTTTCTTTCTTTTCTTTATATTTTTACTTTGTGTCACGTTACAGGAAACTCTTTGTGTCTGTCCCTTTTATTTAAAGTTGTAACAAAACATCGTCTTGGAAATGGTGTTATGATGGATTACGGACATCTGTACCAGCAAACGAGGTTCGTAGAGATAAGGTGGAACCATCATTCATGTTTTTTTGGCCTTCTTCGCTCAGCTCTATTATATTTTCCGGATATCCGAATGGATGCGGATACTTTACGAAGATTTGTTTTCTTTTGCTGCCAGATGTTTTATGCTGATTAGATTTTGTCCTGTTTCTTTATCAAGTTTAAAAAAAAAATAACTTGATTAAAAACAAAAATGTGGTGTGGTGGTGTTGGGTTAAGGCAAAAACACAAACACCATTTTCTTTGTGTGACGCGTGGCACACGAAAATACGTAGATTAGATAAACTACAGGATTGTGATTCTTTTATTCAACGACTTTACAGGTGTAAGCCGGTTATCCGGGATTAAAGAAGCCTACTTTATGTCATCAAGGCTACTTTGAAAATCTGTATTAACACCAAGATCCAATAAACTAAACCTAAATTTTAATTCATTAAAACTTTTACTACACAAATATAAATGAACGGACTCGTTGGTCTAGTGATTGCAACCACGCTGAGCACGAGGTCCTGGGTTCGATTCCCAGGCCGGGAAAAGTGTTATTGGGTTTCTCGATCAGGAATTTAGGTATCAATAGCTTCCCGGAGTCTTGGTTTGTGCCCGGTTGATTGATGGCAATAGGCTCGCCCTCTATTACAACTGGTGGTGGTGGTGGTGGTGGTGGTGGTGGTGGTGGTGTGGGTATTCTATAGGTAGGTACACCTCTGCCTAACCCTTCGGGGATTATAGGCGTGACGTTATATTCATGTATCTAGGAACGAACTAAGAAGGGGCTTGTGGCTACGTAATAACAGCCGCACAGGTCGATTGATCAGGTTAAGCTACTCTTGCCGCGGTTTGTCCGTGGATGGGTGACCACCTTTACATACCAAACCCCTCTGTGCCTCGGAAAGCACGTTAAGCTGTTGGTCCTGGCTGTCATTCGTGGATCTTTGACAGCCGTTATGGGTCGTCAGAAGCTCGAAAGTCTGAGAACCAGTCTTACCAAGGGGTTTCGTATTACCCAGTAAGTGGGTTATGGAAGTTAGTCGCTCCATGTAAAATACAAAAAAAAAACTAATACTCATGTAAATACTCAGCTGCATCCGGTTAGACTGGAAGCCGACCCCAACATAGTTTGGAAAAGGCTAGGGAGGTGATGACTTAGGACCGAACTAAAAAAAAACCTGAGTGTTTCATTGCTTTAATGTGTAACAAATCGGTACCTACCTAAATTTACGAACATTACCCGTCCAAAGCAATCAGAGTCGCAAGTAATTTGGGTCCGCAAACACATTACTAACATTAGTCACTAAACAATCAGTCGAGTAGAAGCCACTATCGGTAATTGATACCTCAGTCTCGCCTAGAACATGGCGGGACTGTTCTAGATTGACAGCTTTTATAGTTTGTAGTAATCAAGGAGTCATGAACTGACGAAATGTGGGTGCTTTGTTTATGTTGTTTCCTCCGTCAAATCTTGTGATCGATTCTATCAAATCGGAATGGGTCAAAAATTTGGACCTTGCAGTACCTTTTAGCTGATCTGATGGACTGATAATTGAGAAGGATGGTGACCTGTTAGTGAAAGGTTTATTTTAATTTAGTAAATGTTTTTTATAGGTATTATTTTACGCTACTTAGTAAAAAAACCGAGTGTGCTTATGACCACACGACTGAAGTGAAACTTCAAACATATTTGGCTATGAGAGGAAGAGAGAAAGAAAATGTGCGCGCGCACTGCTTTCTCTTGCTTATATCCCCCACTCAACTCCCGTTCGCCTCACCCGATCACACTTTTCGTAACGCTTACGTCACGCGTTCGCCAGCTGACTCCCCAAGTCAAGCGTGCGTAAACAAGTTTCACTTCAAAAAATAACAATAACATTAGAATTACCCATAGCCGACTTGGAAATCTCTAAATTGACTTCGAACCCAAATCGGCCGGAGCGAAGACAATCTCCACAGATGATATGGGACAGCTTAGATCTTCGAATGCGGCATCTCCCCACGGACAATGGCCCACCTTCCTAACACCTGTGTACTTGATAATCTTATGACTGCATCGGTGAGTGGAGTTCGGGCAGCTGAATTTTGGGCCAAACATGTTTGAACTTTTTACCATCGATAGATACTATAAGAACAAGAATAACAAACGATTTATAAAGTATCAAATAAAAATAGCTGTCGAAACTACTCATACATAACGGATATCGATATCTAAACACGGCAAAATAAAAAGATGTGATTTTTTTTTTTGGGTCAATGCCCGCTGCTATTGTTTTTACTTGAAGTATGAGTTGAAAAAAAAAATAATATAACATCCGAATTGAGAACCTCCTCCGTTTTTGAAGTCGGTTAATAAAATCTGTTTTATCGTGTTGAGAGATATTGATACCCATCACACGTCTGCGGAGTTTCGCTCGCTAATTTAATTTGACCCTGTATAGAAGGTACAGTCACGTCTATAAGTATGTATACACTTGGATTTATTCAAAGGCAATTTTCTCCTTTATTTTTGAATGAAATTTTATGTTATTACGAACATAGTATTTTCGAACCCATAGGTTTATGTAGTGTCGTATTTCAACGTTGCATTCGTTATTTCACGAAAAAATCGCAATTGAAAATTGCCAAGTGTTGACATATTGGTGCTCGTGACTGTACCTCTATTCTAAACATGCTGCAAAAGTGAATGCACCTTGCTTCTCGAATGTATAAAGTAAAATTAATGATAGTATTTATTACTTTCATTGCCAGTGCCGAGGTAAAGTATGCACTTAAATTATTACAGCAATTAATTAGGATATTCTACGCTAGTTTCAATATTGGTCTCGATTAACCGTAACCGCAACGTCCAGGTATCCATAACCGTAAAATGTGATAGGTTTTGTGTAACCGGTTAATTATCGGTTCTTCGATCCCTGCATGGCTAAATGGGTTTATGTAATGAACTTATATTGGGTAGGTAAAATGTTATCATTCACCCGCCGAGGCTAACGACAAAATTCTATTTAGCCAGGCTCCAGCCACCTTTTGGGCTACGGACACGAAGTCAGCGGGCGCGGCGCGGTTTCGACGGCGCGGCGGCGGCGCGTTTCAATGCATAGATTTATAAGGAACTGGCTTCGAAGAAAACGGCGTAGCGCGGCGCAAGGAGCGGCGTACGAGCAGTGCGCACTAGTCTAGCGGTGCCCGCGCGTCTGCATTGACGTAGTGTTGTGCATTTTATTTTTTGCTTTTTTAACGACCAACATTTCAAACTGTTGTCTCAAAAAGATGTTGTCGTCGCTGTTTAGACATTTCGTTCGCGAACAGACACTAATTTCTCATAACACAACACTAAGCCGCTCTAGCGCCGCGCGATCTGCCCGCTGGCTTCGGGACCGGGTCTGCGTTGCCGCCGCCTCCCGCCCCGCAATCGCTGACTTCGTGTCCGTGGCCTTAGAGGGTGCGAAATATTTAAGGTTATTACCGCATAGACACCTTACGGCCTTACCCTGTCGAAACGATATACACATAACATTGAATCGCGATTGATTATTTTGAGCATGAGCTGAGTATGAGGTCCTGGGTTCCGGGGTCCCGGGTCAGGCAAAGTGTTATTGGGCTCTTTCCATCTGGAACTTCTCTGCGTAGCAGCCCGGAGTCTGAATTTGTGCCCGGTTGATGGCAATAAGCTCGTTCCTACTAAATAGGACTTACCCTTAACTAATGGAAAGTGAGGTACACATCTGCCCTACCCTTCGGGGATTACATGCGTGATGTTATGGGAAACACTATAGACATGAATACCACTCTAATGCCAAAGACAGGATAAGTTTTGCTGTTCATTTGAAATTGCAGTATAAATATCTGGAAACAAAACAGTTTCAACAAGATCTAAATTTAATCATTTATATTTAATTATATCTCAACTTTAATTTGTTTTAATTTGAAATCATAATAAATGGCGTTAAGATGTTTCTCAAAATAATACGGTGCGATATTAGATTCGTCGGCGTGAGCAAACATCTTGTTTATTAGTTTTTAATGACTGGCATTTGCGAACCGATCGTTAACACTTCTTATTGTTAATTTATTTAAACTTTATGCACAAGTTAAAAAAATACTGTACAAAGACGGACTTAATGCATTATCTATTTGTATTACGAAGTTCCAGTGTAGGGACAACTAAATGTCTTTTTAATAGTCGATGGTCTTTTATTACTGAATAACTGTTCTGGGTCCTGAAGGCCGGTCAAAGTAAAAAAAAAAACACTTTGAATATTTTCATAGACATCAGAGGCACCGCTGTTTTGTGCGAAGATACCTAACAGAATTGATTACTATTTCCACTGTAGTAGTCTTTCACTGTGGAGCGAAAGCGCTGATCTGATTTAGAACACAATGGGTTCAAAATATTACTGACAGTAACGACCTTGTCAAAACAAAGCCTACCCCCAAAAGTGTCTTTGTTTTATAAAATATACAACACCGTTCATTGTAAGTTAATTAGTGCCGAAACAGACTTTTATCCTGAGGGTGACGTAAGATTAGCATAAGTAAATTCGATACTTTCGGCCCAAAATCCTTTTGGGACTCATTCTAATTCAGATCGCGTCGGAATATTTACAGAATCGTGTTACATTTTTATCCTTTTAGAATTGCAGACGCCCATTTGAATAATTGGCAAATAGAAACCCTTTTTATACCGTTCGAACCCATGGAAAGTGTAAAACACTCATTCGAATTGATTCTAGAACTCAGTTTCAATAAGTTGGAAGCGAGTTTCCGAACAGGCGTTTCTTAACGCCCGATTTACCGATGCCTTTATAGCAAGCCTAATGAATTGTACTTGTTTTAAAGTTTCTTGTATCACGGTCTGATATCGGATTCAGATTGGAACGAGGGCGGCTCTAATGACGGCGCAGCAAGGAGCCGTTCAGACTTTTTCATTTCGACTTTGGTTTTAATTAAAACCAGCACGTTCATTGGAACTGAGAAGAGGAACGGTAAAGTTGGACTGTACTATTACTGCTTTTATGGCTTAGCGAGCAAGTACTTGCGGTCACGGTTTATAGGGAACTTACTTTTGAATGGTTCGACTATAATACCCAAGTACCTCGTGGTTTTATTGCTACCAATCGCTTTGTGAGTACCTACTGCTTATTATTTTTATTGATGCTGAGGGTAATGGTAACGAGGTGAAGTTGTATAGTTGTATACAGGGTGGTATTGACGCGCAACCTACATTTCTCAATGGTTATTAAAAAAAAATGCTGTTCCATACAATATCTACGACGTAGATATTGCACTTTTATATGAAACAGCTGTTTCTTTTTTGTTGATAACCGACGAAAAAATTAACGGTGGTTTCAGAATCATGTACGGAATCCAGGGTAAAAGTTGCGCGTAGATATTCCTGCCAGCCTGTATCCCTATACAGAAAGTGACGTAATTATGATTTATTGTGATGTAATTAGTGAGCTCAACTTTTCCTTTGTCCGAAGTGTATCTCTCCACTACTCTTCTTACGTCTTACGAGATATAAAAAATAAGACTTCACGTATTTTCTTTTACTCTCGGATCAGAGAGATTAATCATATATTCTGTGTATTGCTCAGAAAAAGGCGATTGGGAGCGTTACCTGTCACAGAGGACATAAACTACAGTCCCTACCGGAATATATCGAGCACCGCGCTTTCGACTGACATTCTAATAAATATCTTTAACTTATGTGGGCGTTCCATACTTTATTTTTATCGTAGTAACTAAGATGATTTGTGAAGCGTTATTCAATATTTCTCACTTATTATTAATGGTTTTACTTATACAACACTTATTATTAGGGTTTATCTAACAACCCGAACTGGGCCCGCGTGGTAGATTACGGCCCACCCCCTCTCGCAGAGAGGAGGCCTGTGTCCCACTAGTGGGAGCATTATAGGCTGAGTATGATGATTAATGGTTTGATGGTAAAAATAACTAAGTGTTTTGATGATTCCGTGCTATTCAGACCATTTCAGGTACTCATCTACATTGTCTTCACATGATTTGACCAAGATTATGTCTGGACTTTAAAAGAGGCTTGGGTTCTTGGTTTTTTTTTCGCTATTTCCTCTCAGGGGTAGTAAGACAGGAAATGTCAAGTCCATCTTGATTAGTTTTTTTTTAAATAAAATGACGTGTAAAAGTGATTCCGATATCCTGTTTACAGAATAAATAATTTCATTTATTAATTGCTTAATCATCCAGACTGAGAAGAGATAGAGTAGAGTAGAGGAAAATAAGACAAGGAGGATCTTTGATTTTCACACAGCAGTTACTAGATATACCTTATTACAGATAATATGCACCCTAATTGCGTAACACACTATCAACCGGAATCTGAATCATTTTGAAGCAAATTGCTAATCCATTGCTTCATAAGCTCGAAAAATTTGTGTGCTCAACACGTAATTAACGCAATGAATGTTGTTGAACTGTCAAAATTAAACCGATTCCGATTGATGTGTTACGCAATTGCCCAGCTGTTTTAAGTTTCTTTTACTTTTGATTCTTGATGAACCAAGGACCGCATGAATATTATGGTCAATGCTTTTGTCATTATGCAATCATTTTTGTTTCTCTTGAGACGTTATAGGAAATGCAAAAAAGGTACCATCTGTTTGCATATAAGTAACGACATTTTTTTGTCGAGTATTAAAAACAAAAAAAATAGATGTTTCATACATTTTGACCGTGTAGGTTTTATATGATACAGTAGTTTTTATTTTTTGATAACCGACGTAAAGTTTCTACGCTTGGGGGTCTAGAATCATATCGTCACTGGAAAGGAATAAATCCTAAAGCACCATTTATGGCCAAAATGAATTATATAATATATCGTTGGATTAGATTTTTTTTCTGCGTCGATCTGTCTAGGTTTCAAGAAAATCTGAGCCAATTTTAATTGGCTCTCTGTGGATTGTGGCTATCGTTGAATCTAACGATACATTATAATACTCATTTTGGCCCAAATGGAGCTTTAGCATTTTCTCCTTTCCAGTGACGATATGCAGAATTCATGGTTACAGTTTGCGCTTCGATATCCCTGCTACACTTTATAATGTGCTTAATACAGTTCCGAAAAAGTTCAATTTTACATAACAGTTGATCAGAATTTTTAAACGCCTCATAATAAACCTGGAATTTATTATGAACTTGATGAGGGTATTACAAACGGACACTTTTATTGCCACGTCGGACCCTTTTAGAGGTGAACATGATGCTAATAAAGAATTATTTCCAACAAACTTGAGTAATTGAGACCTGAAAATGGAATGTTGCTTGTTTTGGGCTGCAAAGTGGTAAACCTACAATAGATATAATGTCTTGTGAACGTGTAAAGGCCTATTCAAACCTAAGCGGTATTCGCTACCGTCTGCGGTAGAGAAAACCGAGTGGGTATGCGGTAATATTACTGTTCACATCATAGCGGATTTCGCTAACCTTGTAGGTAGAATATCGAGTTTAAGTTTCGCTCAGGAACAACCG
This sequence comes from Amphipoea lucens, assembly GCA_947508005.1. Classification (NCBI taxonomy): domain Eukaryota; kingdom Metazoa; phylum Arthropoda; class Insecta; order Lepidoptera; family Noctuidae; genus Amphipoea; species Amphipoea lucens. The sequence continues at coordinate 13,072,896 of OX382358.1, forward strand.
AAACAATACCTATGCGGTACTATGGCACCAACTATTCCGCTCTAGCCGCGAAACTTGATACCTACTAAATACCTGAGTGAAACCCGCGCGGTATGCACTTCTACCCACAGCGGCAGCGAATACCGCTCAGGTCGCTCTAGCCGCGGAACTTGATACCTACTAAATACCTGAGCGAAACCCGCGCGGTACGTTCCCCTACCCACAGCGGCAGCAAATATCGCTTAGGTTTTTTTTTTTTTTTAATAGCGCCTACTTCTCTGCGCAAGGCGAAGTCTTCGAGCTTTATACCTCGGACATAGTCTGAGACCTTATTTGCTATTATATATATTACTTTCATCAAATTTTTTATTTATTATTTTATTTTATTTCCTTTAAGAAAACTTACAGCTAATACATTCGAGTGAACAGAGGTAATATGTAGAAGAAAGCCAATTACAAGTTTCCACTTATATAAACTTATGTGTTAAATAGACAAAACGGTACAAACAGCGTGATAATTAAACATAAAGACAACTGAAGAGAATAAACAAAAATAAAATACATAACATTACAAATTTACACTTCAAAGAAAAAGTTGTTTAACATTTTTTTTAATTTCTGGACACTATTTGTGAATAAATCAAGCTCAACATCCCGGCATACCATATTGAACGTTCGACATGCTCTTAAAATATATGTATTTTGCCTATAGATGGTTTTCACAATAGGTACATGAAGGAGATGAGGTCTCCAAAGATAGTGGTGGTTTTCAAAGATATACTTATATATATTACATTTCTTAATTTAACATTTTTATTAATTACTTACATAATTATGTACACACAAACTAAAACATATATATACTATATACAAATAATAATAAAAAAAAGACAGGAGTTCATTGGGCATAAAAAAATTCGTCCGCATCGCTGTCAATGGGATAAGTGCCCAAAAGGCTGGCAGCATTGCCACGTTGGATGGCAATGCTTATTCTTTGGGTTAAAAATAGGCCAGCCCTCTGGTCACGCGAAGAATCAACCAAACGATTGGCGATATCGCGAAATATGCGATGAGCACTCGGACCCCAAGGCCCTAGAGTTTCAACCCTAAACGGCTCAAACATATAGCTCACAATAAGGTTGTTATATTTGCGCCGTTTGAGGTTTCTGCTCCTGTAGCAGCCGCCCCAGCACCGCCCGCCGTACTAGGAAGATGGGACATTTTTATGGGTCTTTTACATACCTATTTAAATCCTTTATAATATCGTCATTTTTAACAAACATTTCCGTTTCTCTTTATCCTTATATCTATCTAATTAATACATCGTGCACTCTAGTTTAAATAGACCTTTATGGTGTAGGTATTTTAAGTAGTTCAACACTACCTACAATACATCAACTCACGCCTTCCTCCCATGAGGCTAGGCAGAAACTACAGAACGCCTACTAAGATCCTTACGTACAGTCACGTCTATAAGTATGTATACACTTGGCTTTATTCAAAGGCGATTTTCTCCTTTATTTTTGAATGAAATTTTATGTTATTACGAACATAGTATTTTCAAACCCATAGGTTTATGTAAAGTGTCGTATTTCAACGTTGCATTCGTTATTTCACGAAAATATCGCAATTGAAAGTTGCCAAGTGTTGACATATTATTGCTCGTGATTGTACTCCTTTTGCTTCGTTTACGTTTATACATCAGCACCCTAATTGCGTAATACACTTATCATTCACAATCTGAATCATTTTGAAGGATATTGCTAATCCATTGCTTCATATGTTCGAAAAATTTGTCTGCTCAACAACGTAAATAACGCAATGAATTTGTTTGAACTGTCAAAATGAAAACAATTTCTACTGTTCAGTTAATATGTTACGCAATTTCTCCACTGGTCATACTCCATAGTTCTACACTAATTAATATTTAAAGGTTAATCTTCATTCAAAAATGCTACTGTAATATTTAAAGCAGCGATATAAATCACTGTTTTAAAGGCTCTCTTCATTTCGCGATGAGTTTAGGGAGAGTGACCACGAGCAACTTTTGTTTCCGCAACTAATTTGTCTCTCACATTAAGTCTACGGGTTTGTATGGAAGTGCGGGCATATAGCGACGCGACAGCTCGGCGACTTTTTGTCAACGGGTTTGGACTCAACTGTCACCCATCTATTGGTTGCAATGCAAGTGCGTGCACGGCGACAAAAAAGTTGCCGACTAGCCAGTTGCCGCTCAATCGAAAATTTAACAAAAAAAGTAGCGTTGCTATCGCTCCCGTGTGTGCATCGTCCAAATCTCGGCGAGGAGACAGCAATAGACAAAAAGTTGCTGGGCGCCCTCTCGAACATAACTCGCTCTTGATCGATGTAATTCCATTTCAAAAATGACTGCTTTATTTTCACCCAAATGCATTTGTGTATAAAGCAGATAATTATATAACATTAAACTATTCAGTCAGCAAAACGGTCACCATTTGCTCTAAAACAGTACCAATAAAAGCAATTCTTTCAAACCATTTAACTCTTTGTATACAAACGCTGTGTTGATTATCTTTTGTTTCATGACAAAGGAACGTAAAGTATAACAAATTCAATCAATGTGTATCGGGTTTGGCGACATACATATGTGCCCTTTAAGCCCTTGTCGCATAAACTAGCCATTTGTGTCAAGGTCGAAAAAGAATCACCATTAACTTAATTGGCGAACGGTCTGCCTTATCAGTTTTCCGCACGGCCGGCTGATTAACGATTTACGAAAATAGCTTTTCGTAAGACGATCGGACAATATTTTCTGGGAGAAATATCCGTTTTCAATGACTCTGATAATGGTTATCTCAGATCAATGAGCCTTATTGATATTTTTCGGGGAAGATTTATAAATTCTCGCTTATTAACTTAACAGGATAAAGCGTAATATTTCACTCTTCAAGGCCAGGCAAAATCAGCGTTGATCGTTGACAGGATAATGCGTAGCGCACCGCTACACATCTCTACGAGAGACGTAACGCGATAAGCGTAGACATTTACGTAGCAAGCTGATGTAGTTTGCCACATCTCAGACCGACAACCACGTAGTAAAAAATACTTCACTTTTTAAACAGATTTTTAGTTCACAAAAACGAATGCTGTCTGCTATGTTTAGAAATAATTATAGCAAAGTTGCTAGTCATTTCCTTTATTACCGCAATGAAAGAGATAAACCGCAATACGAAAAAAAAATACGAGAAGCCGAGGATTACATGTTTTTGCATTTTTATTCCATTCCCGAATCAGCATGCAAACATTTTTCAATGCCGGGATTTGCTTTATTTATTACGAGGCTGGTTACATAGAGCTGTGCCATAGGAATGCGCAATTATACACATAATGTGATTGAATTTAATTACATTGCATACAATTGTTCATATTAATATTAACGGAACATGAAACAAAATAAGTGCCAATTATTTAATTTAATCATAAATAGCTTTTATTGTGCGTGCAATTATAATGTAACTCAATGGTGAGAGTAAAGACTTCTTAATTCCGCAGCAGTTATTTTTAACAAAAGCCAAACGTAGGTACTTAAAATCTACCTCCAAAAATAACAACCTTCTTCAACAAAATGACTACAAAAGGGACCTCAAATGTCAATCTGTTGAAAGCTTATGAAACTGGAGCATTTTCTCTTGAAGAATATTTCCGTACACGTCTTCAATCAAGAGAGAGGACCCGGCACATAAGCCGACGACCCGCGAGCCGCGAGGAAGGGCTACCACACAAAGGCGCGATTCATACCGTCCGGTGTACACACGACACGATATTGCGATAGTTTGTTATTTATTTATTTTATATGAAAAACGGTTAATGAAATTGGATAAGGACAAACTCACAGCTTGAGCTATAAGTTATTTAAATACATACCTCTCCAACTTATATTCATTTACAAGAGAGAAAACACGGCACATAAGCCGCCGACCCATAGGCGCGATAAAACTATAAGTGTAGTACCTAAATCATTTAATTTAAATAATTACATACTGTCATTGTTATATTTAATCACAAGAGAGAGGACACGGCACCAAAAAAGAAGAAGCTGAAAGAGCTGTGAATCATAGTCGCGATATATCGTCCGGTATACACGGACGCAATATTGCAATAGTTGGGCGCGCGGTGCTACGATACTGTTATTTATTTCATGAGAGAGACAAGAGAGAGGAAACGGTACATAACCCGATGACATGCGAGAAAGAGCTGTGACACATAGGCGCGATTTTTATCACGCAACGCAATATTGGGATATGGTTCGACTGTTTAATTATTTTGCCAAATAAAGCTGATTACCTCGGATATACAGGGTGTTACGGAAAGGGTATATCAATACAAACGGGTTGAAGAGTGTATCTGGTCTAGAACCTCTGTACAAAATTTCAGCTCAAAAGCATTAATTTTGAAAATGCTTAATATTTTTTTATTTCGACATCACGGCGCTGCACTGGCGCGCGGCGGCGTGATGTGCGTGAACTAGGCGCACATACACACTACAGATAATGGATAATGACCCTCGTAGTGCGGTAACACGTCTGTTATGATTTCAATTTAATAAACTATCGAAATAAAAAAATATTAAGCATTTTCAAAGTTACTGCTTTTGAGCTGAAATTTTGTACAGAGATTCTAGACCAGACACACTCTTCAACCCGTTTGTATTGATATACCCTTTCTGTAACACCCTGTAGATACATGGTAATTAACTTAGTTAATTTAATTTACTACTTACACCACAAGAAGATACTTTCAATCACAAGAGAGGCACGGCACATAAGCCCGAGAAAAAGGGCTGTGACAAATAGGCGCAAAAGTAGGACGTCCGCGCGTCCAACAGTGGTATAATAATAATAATAATACAATTCAATTCTAGTATCATTGACTCATCACTTCATAATAATAACAATACAAACATTGTCAGAGTAAAAAACATATAATAAAATATTCATAAAAAGTTACGATACTACGGTACTTTTTTAATACGGCCAATTACATCGTTACAAGTCAAAGTCCAAGTCAAATCATTTATTTCAAAATTTACAAAAAAAATAGATTTTATTTCTACATGCCCCCTTGCCCCTTAAATAAGGCACTTTTGTACGGAGAAAAATGGGCAAGAAACTCCATTGGTACTTTTTAAAAATAATTATTTTGTATACATTAATTATTATAATTATTCATCAACATCGGTAAACCCCAAATTTCAGTACTTTATGACTGCATTCGGTAAAGGTACTACCTAAATACAAAATCGTCCTAAAACTAACTTAAATAATTAGCACCCTAACTTGCAACGTCTGTAAAAGGGCGCTAAATGTAAACTGCTTACTGTGATAATTTAAGACCTCTTTTGTACATTTTATTGTTACTACCTATTTAAAAGTCCGAGTTGACCCTCGGTAGAACAAAGACCTCCCCTTTCTGTCTTTCCACTTCTCTCCATATAGAATTACAGGGCTACCAAAAACTAGTAGGGACCTACTTAGATACTTGATTTGCAAAAAGTTTGAAGTGTATAAAAGCTTATTTTTGGGATAGTTAAAATCTGTCAATGGCGATCGCAGTTAATTTCCTTGTAATTCCGGAAAAAAACAATAATTGCGGATTTAAAAGCACCACCAGTTACCCCACACAAGACCGTGACAGCTAAATTATGCTCACGCTAACCAAAACCAAACGTGGTACACAATCTTGGCCAAGAAGTATGCCAGGAAGCTACTTTCTCCCATTAGCCAACCACATTTTACTGGCACACAGCTTCATTGCAAAGTATGAGGCCATTTTCGCTCCTCTATTGTACTGTATAGCAATGAAAAGCTAACAACAATATGAAAGTAGTAAAAATAAATCGCGTCGCACCTATGTGTGTAGGCCTAATGGAACCACAAAAATAACGCAAAGGAGGTCTTAGATATAATTTGAGGAGGATTGTTCTAATGGACATTTTTGTAAACGAAAACCTTCCCAATGATTTTGTTCAGCACAATCTGAGTACGAACCTAATAAAGGCCAGACGATAAAATAAAAGAACAGATTAACTACGTCAGAACAAAGGTCCTAATGAATGTTTATTCAATGCTTTTAATACTAACTCGACTCGTGAAATGAGCAGTTTCGAACGTCCCATTTTAAGGAATGAACCAAGATTTTTTTGTTTAACTTTATTTCATTCGAAATTAAATAGTAAATCATTTAATGATCTCGTTCATTAAGAATGTCTTTCAATAAGAACAAAAGATATTTTGAAACTGTTTTTTTGTATGATTACTTCAACGTTTGAACAGTCAAACCAGACAAAAGCTTGGAATTTAAAACAGCAATTCAATTATGTGAAATAAACTGCAGTCCAGTGTTGTGGCTATAGCGAGCAGCCAGGGGGAGTTAATTAAGTCTCTGAATAGAAATTGATTAACAAGAAAAACTAACAAAAACATCCAATACAATTTAAATTCAAAGGGCAACGTGTCTGATTGAAAAGCCCACCTTACAGACATGCAATACAAGTTTAAGTACGGTGCCGAAGGAGCGTTGGGGTGATGGGAACCGACCCTCATCTTCACTATAAAAACCAGCCAAATTCTGTAAACATCATGTTAGATTATATCCATTACTGGCTTCTCATTGTTATGAAAAGCCTGTCTTTGGTAGTTAGCGGTCAATGTAACAGATACGAGGATGAATCACGAGGGGTTGGTGGAAAGCCTATGGTAAATGAAGTTCGCGAACGCCGAACAGGCGCGTAGTCAGTTGGGTTCGAGCCTTGAGCGAAGGAGCACGCTTCTCGTTTGCGTCAAAAACGTTCGTTACGGAGAAGAACAAAGTTTTGTGACTGAAAATTAAAGTTCGGTTTATTTTGAGTTCGCAATCAAACTGGGAAGAGTTTGTTTACAATCCGCATTTGGAAGTGCGTGTAAATAAAGGTTTGTAGGTTCATTTTGAATTTGCATACGTTTCGTTAGGAGAGGTTTTTGTTTTGTTTGGAATTAAAGTTGTGTGCAGAATTAATGGAAGTCCTAAAAATACAGTTGAAATAAATACAGTAAAGAAGTTTCTTGTGTATACTTCAAGTGGAAATAAGTTGAAATTATACAAACACATAAATGATTTACTGAAATGGAATGGTATAGCCAAGTCCCTGTTCTACTATAGACAGGGGAAAACACAGGGGTGCCAATATCCAGTTATTTGATAGCTAGATTTGCAGATGAATAGACCTATTTATATTTCTGGTCCTTATATTTTGATCTATGCATGGTAAATTGATGATGCGAACAATTTCTTATTTTGGTAACATCTGGACAATCATGGGCAGCTGTAGGTATCTTCTTTCGGATTAATTTCCCAATCAAAGTGTTTGCTAAGCAAGGTAGTAACGACTATTTCTGCAGGGACTATCGTGTATTTTATCGTTTAATGATGTAGCTAATAAATATTTGCTGCAGTAGACTTAAGGAGTACATAATGCTGATTGGCTATTTCTCCCCCTAACTGAAAGGAGACCTGTGTCCCAGCAGTGGGAACATTATAGGCTGATTATGATGAGGTATCTCGGGACAATCTTGTCATAACTAATATTATGTGTGTGAAAGTCTGTGAAGATGATATCTTGATACTCAATGATATTATATTATTATTATTATTTTTTTGTATTCTATTCTATTTTGATATTTGGCTAATCGTATTTTTATGATAGGCACAGAGATCATGACTGTATTGTTTTAACACAAGCCAGGAGTAAGCAAATAAATAAATATAATTATTTTATCTGGGATAATACCTATATAGCGTATACATAGTTTCCCCTAGTATGAGATTTATAATTTTTCTTTATTATACAGCTCTACCATAATTGGTTTCAAAATCGCCAGCCATAAAATAAAACTAACCAAATTATTGCTGGGTGAAAAAGTGTGATTTATTACTTTTGCGTTCAAGCCATCAATCAAGGTAATAAAAAAATCATAACATCAAGCCTTTATTCCATGAGAAGGTAAGCGGAGGTGTAGGTACAGTCGGCTTCAAAGAAAAGGAACCCCTTTTGGTAATGACATAAACCCATTTAAGTTTTTTGTAATGTGTTGTATATGGCGTGCTGGTCTAGTGGTTAAGACTGCGGCTTAGCAATGCGATGGTCTCGAGTTCAAATCCTCGGACGAGAAGTTCTTTTTCTTTTTTTTTTGTTTCTTTCATAGGTTATTAGGTGATTTTTGGTAATTATTGTTTAAGAAATCAAATGTTGAAGTAGGTATGAGGTTTGTAAGAAAATCTAGGCATGTTGCATAAACAATATTCATTTATTTCTCTAATTACATTTCTAGGACTTCATGGAATCCACTTCATGTTTGAATATACAGTTTTCTATGTGTGTTAAATTGGGGTTATTTACTTAGAATATTAACTAAACACAAAATATGTAGATACCCTGGGTGAGGTTTAGAACGTTTAACATTAGATAACGGTTCATTTATAGATTTTTCTAGAAACAACTACAATAATATTTATTCATTTAAAGTTGTGAAAACATTATTTTTTTATACTTTGTATGATCTTATCGGAAAAAAAAGATTAAAAAATTAAATGTTGTCATTTGTGCCTGTGAATTACAGAGGAAGAACCAACATGCTAAACTATAAAAGTATAGCAATATACATCTTTCTCTTTTATCACATTTTCTGATAACCCTTATTTAACACAACATTAGAAATTATAAAAATATGTGAGGTCAGATGGTGCATCACACATTACAAGACTACTTGTAAACAAAAGTATCTGGATTGATAATAATAAAGGTTGTTTATTTTTGATTAACTACGAATTAATGATCCCACAAATATTGGGAATTATTAACACTTGCTCATACGTTCCAATGTAATTTTATCAGATCAGTTACACAATAAATCTGCCGAGTAAATTGCCTATTAATAACGGAGAGGATGGCCGTCACTGTCTATCACTTCTTGAAGTCACACTTGAACGCGTAGTTTTGAAGGGTGTCACTGAGTGAACTTCCACAATATTACGGTGTCGCCCCGATTCATTAGTGTAAACAATTATTGAGCGACGGCCTTGGCGATCACATTTCACATCACCAGTCGCATGATACCTTTGTATCCATCTACGAACTGTTTTTCTCTGGAACGAAAATAATAATATTAGGAATACATAAAAAAATCCAACTTGTCAGTAATAATGCAACATGATTGCAACAATAAATACATATATGTGTATAACGTAAATCTTACCGTTATGCCCATATCTCGTTCTTTATGCTTTGTTCCTGTTCCCAGAGAACAACAATAAAGAGTCCGCGTATCACTGGTCAGTTTCCCTCAGTCGTCAGTTTATTTAATTCCAGCCTTCAAAAAGTTATTAATCGAACAATACTATCGGTTAATATAATCAACTGTTCAAAAACTTAATAAATCGGATAATATTTCGACGAAGATAATTACGCACAAGCGGATCGACACGAAAACGAAACGATTTGAAAAGTAATTATACCCTCAATCACAGTTTAGTAAATAAGGCGAAGAAGTATTCTAAATTAAAATTACGGTAGGTAGGGCAACAATCGGAATCAAGCACATTCTATTCAACCAAACAAGAAATCTATGCAAATTTCAACCTTATCTTTTAGTAAATTGAGGAGTTACGAATTGCATTTTGTAAAACAAGACGGTAAGGTGTTAGTATTTATAATACGTGGTGGAAGTTGAAATTTAAACCTTAATATCTAGAAGATTAGACCGTTATCAACCTTGTTCGATAAAAGGAGTAAAGCTATTCAAATTTTCGTTAAGATGGCTAACTGATTCAATAGTCTAGTGGTATAAGGCGCGGTCTACGTGATCGGCTGGCGCCTGGTGATGCGGGTTCGTATCCTCAATCGCACGTAAAGTGTCTTTTTGTAAGTTAAGTTATTCTTGGGATACGGTTCGGGCAAAAAGCCGAAAAAATACCATATTATAATTATTTAAAAACTTGCAAATAATATTTGAGTGGGATCGGTGGATGCTCGGGCAGAGATGGATGCGGCGCGCGGCAGCGGGGGAGGGAGCTGTTCGAGGCCAGAGCCACGTGACGCGCCCGCCGTCGCTCGAGCGACGAGCGACGGCGGGCTCGAGCGCGCTCGGGCGATAATCTTTAAAGTCTTGAGGGGTTCCTTTTCTCTGAAGCTGATCGTACACAGGCACACAAAAATAATGAGTTGTATGACTCATGTAATGAATATGGCTCATTTGTGAATGCGAGCCTAAAAGCCAAATTACCTACTTGCTGCTACTGAGATAATAGCGAAATCCAATAACACTGCTGGATTTGAGGATTCTAGCACTCCACGTTCAGAAGTCGTATTTGCGGTTTCTGGACGAACGAGGTAGATCATTCCAGATACAAAAATACTTACCTGATTTAAAAATGTAAATCTTATACAGCATTTTGTAAACATGTATCTATAGAACATACCTTTACACTCGTTAACCGGAATACTAAAATATTTATCAATAAATCGTTTTGATAATGTTCGCTGATAAGGGTATAATTTAACTTTCTCGTTCGCCCTGATTGTTGTTAAAAACAATGTTGGAATGTTTTCCCCTAAGTAGATAGTTTATATTTGGAGTTTGTTTAAGTGTTTTTGCTTTAGTAGATAAGTAGTTCATGTTTTAAATTTTAAGTAGCGGTGGAGCAGGTTATACTCATAAGTTTTGGTAATTTGTTGTTCGGTTTTTGGGTTCATACTAGCTACTTATTAAATCTATTTGACTGGGTGTTTTATATTACCTACTTTTTAGTGCTTTGTGGTTTTAGAGCTGGTCTGCACTTCTGCATATGATTGGTCATTTTCAAGGCAGCGCAATAAGAGTGGGTATGAGGTGAATATTGATAAACGTCATACAGTTTCATTATTCTTGGCAGCCTTGTGCCAACCACTGCTGAGTAAAGGTCATTCCCATGTGTACCATTCTGCCCTGGTCTGTGAGAGTCACAACCAGGTCTTACCCGCCATCTTCAGATTGTCATCTACCCATCTGGCTGTTTGTCTGCCAACACTTCTTTAGTTTACCAACGAGATATTCAGATATTTGAGATATATATACACATGTCCCGGAATTACCGCACACTACCAAACACCCCAATTAGAATATTGTTATAATCATAATACATACGCTGAATTGTTGTAATGATTGTGGGAGAAAATTGAGGTCACATTACGAATCTGCGCACGCACATAGTAGCACACGTATTATAAGGGTTTAACGTAGTAAGTACTTCGTTTATTTTGGTTTGTTTTGAATGTACAGCGGAAATGCGGCTGTAATTTACGCAGTTTTAATTATATTCTGAATAAAAAAAATACCTTTATAGATATAAAAAAAATACAGAAATCGATTTAGTAAACGATTCTGAACAAATTAATTTCATAATGTGCATTATTTCAGATACACATTATAGTTCATTAGACAAGTCCTTTTTTATAAAACAAATCAAGCCTTGAGATCTTCCCAATCCACTGATTTTTTGTCCGGCCTGCGGACCAACTACTGGGCTTGCTTTGTAATAGTAGTAGACTTCCTAGATTGTGAATAACTTTACGGCTAATTGATAGGTGCAATGCGTAAGGAATGTCCTCGGTGGATTTGACTGATGCCTTGCAGTGGCAGTAAACAGAACTTGCAGTGTGGAATTTGATGGGCCATACCACAATGCCGTCATTCAAATAGGTTTTGTTTCCCTAAAACTCAACGCTTTGCTAGCAAAAAAATCAATGAAGCGGACATCTAAATAAATTGCATCGAAAATAAAAGCTATTCTATTATTCTACATCGGATTTTCAACAAAGAGATTTAAATACGCGTTCCATTTTTTATTTCTGATTTTTAAAAGCTGCTCTGTACTAGGACATCCACTAGCGAGACGCAAAAAAAAGGTATTTATAAAAGAAAGAAATAAAATGGTTTATTCTGCACGAATGGTACGTCCATTCGTGCAGAATAAACCATTTTATTTCTTTCTTTTATAAACATACATTACTACTAAGTATATCCCCTTGTCTTTTAGGCAAGATTATTAAATTCGATAGAAAAAGTAATTGAATCTCATTAGTGACAGTTCAGCTCATATACAATAATTCTAACAAAAATAGCAATCACAGAAATCACAAAAAATAGCAATAAAATAAATAAAAAGCTCAAGTGCTCAACCACTGATCAATCAAGCCGCCAATTTCTATTTGAACTTCACACTTCCTGCCTCTTTCTCTAAATCACAAACAAGTCTAGACATTTGAGTTTCGTCTAGACGCCTCTTTGCTAGCAGTTTACACACGTGTCCGCCGTAATCCAGAACTAATGACCGTTTACATTTTAGCACGAACTTTTTACTTGACGTGCGGACTAATGCGACTTTTTATACGAGTTAAAAAGAAGTGGCAACGTTTTTAAAAAGTCTGTGTAACTTATCGTACACTTTTTAATACTGATACAGTCTACCACATCAGCAACATTTGAACTGCGAAAATCGCTCTTATTACTACGCCATTTAGCCGCTGTCAATGTAATTTTCTTACAATGGGCGTGCGTTTGACTGTATCAATTTGTGTAAATTCAACCCACACTTGTAGCTTGTTCGGAACGTAAATAGAAACACGTAAGCACGTATTCTATACCCGAAGCTCATGCTCGAGTCATGATTCTCGTTTTAAAACTAGATTTGAAACGAGATTAGATCGAAAGGTGCGTCCAGACATAAGGCATGTGCTTCGAATGGTAAGCGACGCATTTAACGGCTGCCTCAGGCTGAGGCATTAAACATATTAAAAAATATATAAACTTTCGGCGCAAGCCTCGCTCCGATGCACCTTTATTATATATAGTATTCTAGAATACGGACAAAAATAATATACCTAGTAGGTAGGTACGTTCTTCTTTGACACGACTCTCTCAAATAAATGCATTGAATCGCAATGAAGATACAATTCAATGAATAAAATAGAATTGTCATAATTTTGCTTCAATTTCATAAAACTATCTATACTAGCGACCCGCCTGCTTATGGCTGTGGTCTGTGGCTGTTCATTTTGACAGTTGAACTACATTCATTGCGTTATTAGCGTTGTAAAGCAGACAAATTTTTCGAACATTTATGATGCAATGGATTAGCAAAATGAATCAGATTGTGATTAAAAATGTGTCACGCAAGTAGCGTGCTGGAGTATTGGTGTGGCGACATGACAAAACGGAGATCTCTGTGCTATCTAAATTAAATATTAATATGTATTAAACACAAACCTTTCGGAATAAATTATCTAAAAACGATCATCATCAAACTAATTGTGTAGTTTTTCTTGTAGGTACTCTGTAATGGTGGAAATAAGCAGTTTGTGTTTTAAGTCAATATTGTAGCACGACAGATTAACGTAAAATCACAAAATAAGATACCTATAAGTAAAGAAAGTAGACACAAAAATATCACAATTTAATCCCGGAATATTTCTAAAGGCGACAGACACAGCGTAAAAATGTAAATATGCAAATAATTACGGCAGCAGGTGTAGATAATAACACCGTATATTAGATGAAACGTATTTTAATAAGAGCTGAGAGAAAAAAAGCCTTGAACAAATTAAAAAGTCACCACATCGTTCAACTTTCCCCCGGGCGCAGAATTCCATAAATTTCATTTATGCCAGCAATGTCGTCGAGAAACCTGCAAAATAAGTTATATTTTTTCTTGAAAATTTCGACAATGCTAGGATTTGAAAAGCTCCTTCGCACAATTTGGGTTCTAGAGTTCTGTTTATTTTCTTTCTTTCGACTTTCAAAAGCTTATCAATGTGTCCGGTAATGGACTAGCGATATTCTAGGTACCTACTTATATAACAACTACTAATGTTAATTTAATGTTGTATTGTAGCTTAACTCAAAATCTATCGATCTAAGAAAAATATAAAAACGGCCATAGGGGTGGTTTTTCCAGTAATTTACAATAATTTGTTGATTGGCATAATTTTTTGATATTTTATTTGGAGTCTTTTTTGGAGTTTAGTTTTTTGTTTAAGTTACGGAAATGTGAACACATTGTTGGATCGCAATATAAATGATAGAAAATATTGTTGCCTCCTGAATAAGCTTACTTTTATCTCAGTAGGATCAAAACTTTGAGAGATATGACTTTTTTGTACACACGTAGAGAATATTTCAACAAAATAAAAAAGCAAAATGGCTGCCAAATAGCGGTGAAGTGGATTGTACCCTAGTGTGTGTGTAGTGAATTTTTGTACTAGAATATTTGCTATATAAGTACCTAGAGTATCGCTAGTCCATGACCGGACACATTGTATATTTAAATACTCGTATAAAGCGATTAAAATATAACCGCATTATATTTTAATCAGGTAGATGTCACACGTCTTCGAATTTTTGGTTCTAATACATGCCGGTTTCCTCACGATGTTTTGAAAGAAAGAAAGAAAGAAAAAGTATTTATTGTGACTCGTACAGGAAGATCACAAACTAAACTAAACACAGTAAAAAATAAAAACCAAGTTATATAAAACAAAAAAGTAACAAAAAGAAAAATGAGACAGAAACTCCTATACGAGGCCAAAAGGCTCCTATCTCAGCATGATGCTGCGACATTTAAAAAATAAATGTCGCAACGCTGGTATTCTGATAGGGCCCGCCGCTGTGATGTCACGGGCAGTTACAGAAATAAAATAAAATAAATAAATATTAAAATAGATTTAACATGTAAAATATTAGCAAATATAATAAAAAATAATTTTTAATCCGCGCCAGGCGTAACCTCATTACCTGTCTATGCCTTGAGTGACACGGGCACTTTGGTGTGTCTGTGGTGGTCTGTGGCATTGCTGTGACAAGTAAAAGGTCGCAGGCGCCGATCTTCCGACGTAAATAAATAAATAACATTTATAAAAATACATTACGGCTGTCTAGTGGAACAGCATTACATTAAATATACAATGAAAGTGGAGTTTTCCTTCACCGTTTTGAGAGAAATGGTGATGAAACAAGTTACACAAAGTAAAGCGCTTTCCTCGTATTAAACCCACGACCTACAACTCGTACGTCAAGAACGTTACCACTGGGCCACCACTGCTCGCGCCAACGTGCTGTAACCACCTGGAGTCATCATATCATCATAATCAGCCTATAATTTTCCCACTGCTGGAACACAGGCCTCCTCTCTGTAAGAGGGAGTGGGCCGTAATCCACCACGCGGGTCCAGTGCGGGTTGGTAGATGTCACATGTCTTCGAATTTTTGGTTCTAGGACATGCCGGTTTCCTCACGATGTTTTCTTCACCGTTTTGAGAGCAGTGGTGATGAAATAATTTACACAAAGTAAAGCACCTGTCTGGGTTCGAACCTACGACCTAACAACTCGTAAGTCGCGGCCGATACCACTGCTCTACCTGTATCACCACCTGGAGTAACTACCAGTAATTATAAATGTAACGCTGCTTTACACTCCCTGGTTTGCTCATTGATAAACTCTAAAATGGGATGATACTACTTACATACGACTATACTTGCTAAGTATCTTCTCTAAATTCACTTCTATCTTTAATCACTTTTCTCGAACAAGCCCGTTATTTCCCCCTGTTCCATATATCCCTACTGATATATCTCCACTGGTAGGGATCTGTCTGTCTATCAGTTAACACGCGTTTTCACGCTTTAATGGCTGAACGGATTTCGAAATCTAATTTTGGACACATATAGAACATTACCTGGTACCATAAGACTATGAGACCACAGTATACTTTTTATCACGGTAGTTCGTCAATAATTTAAACATTTGTATGTAATTCACACCTCTGACTAGCCCTTTGGGAAATACTAGCGTTATATTATTTATTTTTTGTTGAAAATAAGTACATTTTGATAGGAATTTTGGTTCAGTACAATTTATCAATTCTTCGTACGTTCCTGTTACTTATTATGTGCCTTCATTTCGCTCAGAACAAAACCGTGAAAATAATATTAAGAAAGGAGTCTAGTTTGATAAGGGTTGACGTGAAACGACTTGATCAAAACTAAGGATCGAGTCCAGCAGTGGATTCTGTTAAAAAAGGGAAGGTTCAATGTCCTCGACATAAATGATTGGTGAAAAACGTCACAGTCTAGATGGCATACATTTTGCGAGTAATCACTTTAGTAATATAAAGTCAGAGGAATTACTTGCAAAGCAAATTGACTACCAACTCAAATTTTCATAATATTCAAATCACAACTTTCATTCTTTGACAACTGTCAAAGAATGAAAGTTGTGAAAGGATTTGTTGTTAGGTTAATTGACGCACTACGTCACTTTGTCGTGTTATAGTAATTTCATACAACTGCTAGCTTACCTACTAGTATTGCTATATATACTTATATATATTTTTTTTTTCATATGTTAAGAAAATTCTAATAGATCATTTATGTATTTAAACATTTATGTCTTTCTTTGGAGCATAATTATTTCTTAACCCCTTTTATATAAACACCGAACTCAACGGGTTATATGAGCTATCACGTCGCACGCACATGGATGAGAAAGGTTCAGGACATAAAATGAAGCCCTTCCTCTTGACCTAATCCCTGAGACCCTGTTTACGACACACATACAAATTAAGAGACAACCTCGCTTCTGTGCCATAAACAACTTAAACCCTTTACGGATATGATTTTATATCTCCTATATAGAGAATCAATTAAATATTCTCCATAAAGATATTAATCTTTCATGATCCTCTAAAAACTTAATGATCTTCTCGCAGTTACTTGGCTATTTGGGACCCCAAAATGGGAATTATTTCTGTTTCATAAAAAGAGGCGCAATCATTATATTAGAGTGTTCAATAATATTATTAGGAGCGCAAAATGGGACTCAGTAGAGGTTCGAATAAATACATGGCTATCTTTATCAACGTGAGGTGTTATGCGTACGCTTGCTTGTTATACTATCGAATTTTTCAATGGGATTGACAACGCATCATATCATTGGTTTATTCTACCAGTCTTCATAAATTGACGAGTATACATATAAGAACATACCCCCGGTTTCTGAATAAAAATTTGAAGTTGGAAATTTGTCAAACTCTAGCATTACTTAAGGTAAAATCCACGAAATTTGAAACTTCTTTACAAAAACGTAAGGAATGTTGAATTTTGCGGGCTACTTTGAAGGAATCACTTTAAGTAATGCTTTAGAAGAGTTTGTCAAGTGATCAACTTCAAAGTCTCAATACAGAAACCGGGTGTATTTTATCAATGTGTAGGCTTAGAAAACTCTCCATTTCATGAGGATTGCTAGAACAAACTTATTTTTTGACGGGTAACTAGTGAATACTATTGAAAAATTCGATAGTATTACGACATCAAGTAAGCGTAAACACGTTGATATAGATTATTTTGTTGGGGATATAAATAAATGTGCAGTTTTCCTATTGACAGCGGATGCATTTTTGATGGCCTTTGTTATTTCCCCTTCTTTTTATTTATTTGTACTTATTATTATTATTTTAAAACTATTAGTTTTTAAATTATGTAAATTAAATAACCGTCTACATCGAAAAAAGAAAAAAAAATTCTACAAAATGTATCGCTGGCTACACGATAACAGCGATGACTGCTTTGTTGAAAATTGTTCCCACACAAAGGCATAACTCAGCCTAACTCTTTGGGGATACGGGGCAACATTTGTAACCAACTATTCTTTTTGCATACATTTCGTTACGGAGCTGACAAAAACTCTGCGCATACTTTCCTAATTTTTCCACGCTGAAATCTCGGCATGCTTTTGCGCAAAAGCATCTGAAAGTTTACAAATATCCAGCAGGAAGTTGAGCGTAGTTTTTAACATATTTGTGCTTAAATATTTTTAAACCGGCAAATGTACAGGCTCATTTTAAATTTGTTTTTTCGTTGTACATGAATTTTTCACTTATTTCAGCTAAGAAGAAAAATTTCTGATAAACTCAAATGATATACTCGGGCTTTTACGACTTGAAAAAATCATCGAGATAATATCTTTGTTATGTTTAAGTTCAAACTTCCCGGAATAAATTCTTAAAACTATGGTGAAAACCGCTTTAAAATCCATTGCAC
Source organism: Amphipoea lucens (assembly GCA_947508005.1). Classification (NCBI taxonomy): domain Eukaryota; kingdom Metazoa; phylum Arthropoda; class Insecta; order Lepidoptera; family Noctuidae; genus Amphipoea; species Amphipoea lucens. The sequence goes on from OX382358.1 coordinate 13,091,017, forward strand.
CTATAGTTTAGAAGAACTAAGTGGTTACACAGAAGGACGCGAAAAGCGTAGATCTCGGACATTGCAAACGTGAGCATATTTTTCCACCCAATCGAGCTAATTAAGTTCATATTGTTTCAGGTCTGAAGGCATCCTTAGAAGGCTGATGTATAGGCATATAATGGACTATTCTACCTTTCTCTTTATCTTCATAGTATGCATTGGTAAGTAAATTTTCAGTACCTGACCGTACTTAGAAGCTACTTTAATGCAGGTATACATATTGATAATAATATTGCTGTACTTTTATGAACTTTTTATTACAAAAGGAATCTCTGTCCTTTACTCTCCCGATGATTATTAAGCGATCAGTAGAATAAGGTTGTATTTCTATAAGGTTGTATTTTTAAATACTTTTTCAACAACAAGTTTCCCAGAATCAGGATCTCGAGTACCTACTTAATAAATAAATCCCAGATCGATTATTTACTACAACACCGAAATACAAAGAAACGGGAAAATCAGAAAATACATCAGTGCTGCCGGGCAAAACATCAATCGAAATTTCTATCAATATATACAATAAAAACGAGATCATTCCCATCCAACCTTTGAGGGGTTTCTATTCATACCGAAATTACTATCAGAGTAGAAATATATCTTTAATTTATTTCCCTCAGATCAAGGTGATGGGCATTGGAAAGAAAGGGACAAAGAAAAGCTTCGACATGATATTGAACTGTACAAAACGATGGCAGGTAAGATTTTTTACGAAATAATATGATGTCTGTAAGGTTGAATTTTGTTTAACACAACAAAACACACTGCGGCACAGTTCACACTGTGTCCTGACGATTACGATACACGATTACGACTACGTTATCATTGGATGACTGTTCCAAGTGAATCATGTCGTAACGATAGAAAAAGTTGATAAATATGAAATCGCTTTGTAAAATTATCGTGGACAACAGTCTTGTTGTGGGTATATAGCAACGTCGATGATATTATGATGATGTAGCCATGATGATGAGATTTTTTTTAAATAGCACTATTTGTATACAAAAGTAACGTTTCTTTGAATGATGATTATAACTCGGGCGCGATAACATGGCACCTGGATCAAAAACAGTTGGAACATTGAATCAACGAAAATTGTTTGTCTGGTTACGTTCAAAATATCGTAAAGTACATTAAGAGAAACTCAATAGCGTAAAATAAATTTTTAAATTCACAAAACTAAAATAAAATTAAAAACAAAAAAGGTACACTCAGTTCCTTGATTTTCGCCAGGTGCCATGTTATTTCGCACGAGTTATATCTGTCGTCGTGACACAGTGAGACAGTGTGTTAATGACGATACCTGTCTACCTCTCGATAAGCATTCCTCCAATTAACTTTTAGTAGCGATATCAGAGTTTTGTCTGTGTTGGAATCGGTGTCGGTATAGTAGACTTAAATTCCTATATATAAGTGTTGATAACGCAAAGCACAAAGTGACTAAATTACGTAAATTCAACACATGAATTTATAACATAACTTCGAGCAGCACTGCTGTACTGTTTTATTTTAACGAATGCAAATTGCAATTACTGCACATAACTATTGTAGTTTAAAAAAGCAAGTCTAGGTTGAAGCCATATTTGCATATAAATTGTTTATCTTGCACCATATTTTCTTTGTGACACGACATGATTCACTTTTAAATATTTCTTTATTATCCTTTAGAGAGTCAGTTGTTAGATAGACAATGTTTTCTGTTATTTAAAAACAGACATTTTAAAATAAACTGGCATCGTCATCTTTCACTTCAATTCGTTAAAAGTCCGTTTTATTCACGGCATGAGCATCAAGAAAACAAAACTGTTTACAAACGATGTCATGACAATTTGTTTCTTTTAAAACTTCTCCCCTTTCCCTAACAATCGCTTGCAAAAAGTGTGTCTGACATTATTTCAATTTCCTTTGCAGAAAAAATTGAGCGCGAGATAGAAAGCTTTTACGATGAATATCCAGAGGAGCGATACAAGGGGAATAATGTTGATAGAATACACTACAAACATGTAACAAATATACTGGATCGTAAAAAAGAAACGGGGAATGAAGAACACATCGATAGCAATTTTTTATACGCCAACACTAGTGATATGACTAATGAAATGCCTTCGAAACATTCAATCAATGAACACAGTACTATTAAATATGAAGCCTTAAACAATGATAAGCCTAATAAACCTAGTTCAATAAATTCACCTTGGCCTAAATTTGAAGACATCCTATTAGCAATGGGCAGAAAATACGACTGGAAGAACGACAGATGGATAAAAATAAAAGGAAAATTAAAGATAGCTGACACAAAAGAAGATATAAATGGACGAGGGGATAATAATAGTATTGAATATCATGAGAAACACAAATTCAGTTATAGAATCGTAAAACTAAATAAAAGTAAGAGTAGAAGAAACGTGGTGGTTGCGGTATCGGCTGTGAGATAGTGCGTAATGAAACAGTAAATTAAGCCAATGAACTGTAAAGGGACTTATTTTTTGTAGATAAAATCGGGACCAACAAGGGTGGCGCCGGCATTCGAACTTTTTATGAAGACAACTAGGCTAGAAAGTTGCGTCGATGTGTAAGCCCCAGTGACTGTAGCTGAATGAACATTTAATTGTGCTAATAAATATAAAGGCGCTTCATTGTTTATGCCTAAGCCCGAAAATTGTATAGTCATTGCCTATAGAACACTTAACAAGTGCGCATGTAATTAACTCTCCAATTGTTGTCTGTTATCGCATAAGTAGTTCAATAGTTTCTGTTTTCGCCATATAAAAAGCTAGATGTGTAACTTTGAACTGGTAAAGTTAACTTTACGGGTCTCGGAAATCTCAATATATTATGAACAAACGTTAAAAATAAACTTCTCTCGTAAAACTTTTGTTTTATTCTCTACCTTTACAAACTATTTAGGGAAGTGTTTTCGAAGTTTTTTTCAACTGCTCCCTCCTGACCTATCTTTAAACATTTCACCGTTCAATAAGTTGGATAAATAATATAAATCAATGTTCTCATATATTGTTTGAAACTATTCGAATCCTCAGATGTATACAATCTTCGACGCGTAATATTAGGAAGTTCAAAATGGATTAAAAACTACTTACTTATAATACTAAGATTAAACTGTAACAATTATTCAGATCTCTTCGACAAATCGTAGTCACTTTATTTTTTATAAAGAACATAATTCTAGAATACTGCGGTATTCTAGAATGTGTGAGTGTGGGAATTTGAGGCGAAGCTCTGTCATTTTTCATCCCCAAGAGCCGGTTGGCAACACTATAAACAAGTTCCCAGATAATTTGTCGGGAGCATGTTGTGTTTTCCCACGTCGACATATGCATACGAAATATGACTGCCATTTGGAAGTGAAGTAAAAACTTCACGAAAATAAAGTGCCTCATTCTTTTCCTATTTCAAAAACGGAAACTGCTAAAATGAGGCACGTGCTACTGTTCGATTTATAATTTTACTTAGTAACAATGATCACTTACGTAATGTAAATATAACCTCAATGAGGTCAAATATAATATTGTTTAATCCTCGTTTACATAATAAATCTTAAATTCAAATTTTATACTAAGGTGGTCGGGACGGAACATTACGTCGCCACCGCGCCGTGCCATTTTGCAAAGTGTGCTTACAGATGATAAATTATCATTATGCCTAACTGACATCATGATCGATTGAGTCGTTAAGCTAAGGTTGACGATGATTTGTTGGAATTTTAACAAAGAAAATAGATTTAATTTGCTAAAGTTCTGTGATGAACCTGCGAGAAGACAAGAGTGCGTTTACTTTAATAAATATAATTAGAAAAATATGCAGGAAAAGAAAGAAACGGATTAAAATTAATTAAAGTTCTCACGACTGTCACAGTGCAATTTTAAATGAGAATAAATTCTCATACTTTTTGTCATTTTTCGTCCTTAAGTTAGAGTGGACAAACAATTTTAATTAATTCAATAACAAAGAAATGTCGTTTCTTTGTTTTGCTTTTCTGGCAAAATCTTATTTGCGATTTTTCATCTTCATTTTTTGGGTGACCTAAAATATTTGCTTATCTTGTAAGTCGTTTCACAATGTTTCTATACAATCTCCAGAATAGAACTTTAGGGCTCAAAGGATTTTATGTGCTGAAGATACAAAATATTTGGAACACCGCAGTACAATACATTTTCATGGGGCTGAGTGGGACGCTAGTTATGTAATGAATTATCTTGCTGCCGTCTGGCGCAGAAAAATATTGAAGTATGTTTGAGTAGATAACTAGATGAATCATTTATTCAGTGCCAAACAGAATGCACTGTTAAATGATACGCCGAACTAAAGATAACTAAAAGACAAATACGACACTAAAATACCTGAATAAAAAAAACATGTACATTCACAAATTACCGACACTGTGCCAACCTACAAACATACACACATATTAAAAATAAAAAGTAAGTAAGTGACAAAATGAGTGATTTCGGGTGCAAAAAGTTTAATAAAAAAGTCCGCCTTTGTACCTTTTGTGCGAAAAGTTTAAATAAATAAAAGTAAGTAGTGTGTTATTAGGTAGGTATGTTATCTCGGAACAAAATGATGTGAAGCAGAATGCCGTAAGTTGAAAGTATCCACTGATATTAATTTTGAATTTAAGGTGCAGCGCAGACGACACTCTTTTTGCGCGATCGAGACTGTGGCGCACAAAATGTCTGTTTGATACTAAGTAAGCTTTTATATGTAGTAGCCGAAAATTAGAAAGCGACATCATCCTATGTTTATTTAAACTATTCCAGGTATATCCTGTTATTATTTTATCTACAGTTTCCATTTTATTGGTACTTACAATAAAAAGTGCGTCACGGATAGTCTGTCGTCTGCGCCGCACCTAAGAATGAAGTTTGCTATTTTACATCGTCAGCGTGTGGGAGACATACTATAGCTCTTTAAAGTGACAAAAGGATTACAAGGGAGCAAGAACCTTTTGTGGGTCCAAATAAGTACCTAGGTCATCATCATCATAAGCCTACAGCAGTTCACTGCTGGACATAGGCCTCTCCAATTGCACGCCATTTACCTCGATTCTCGACAACTCTCCATCTAGCTGCTACCAGCCACCCTGCGAAGATCGTCGCTCCACCTAGCCTGAGGGCGTCCTACCTTACGTAGTACCTAGGTAAGTACTAACTAATTACATGAAAACTGTAACCTGTGTGTAAAGATCTACGTTGGAAATTATTCATTTAACCTTTGAATAATTTATTTATACATACAGTCTTTATAAAGGTTTAGGTATGTTTGTTTTGTACCATTAAACGAGAAATGGTAATAACAGCGGCCATTAGGAGACCTATGTTTAACATTTCGGTTGGTCTTAGTAACAAGACATAAACAGTTGGGCTGATTAAGATACAACTTTCAAATAAAATTTTATTGATATCACGTTTTCCTGTGATTACCAAAGTATATAAGTATGTCACATCCGGTCATTCCTTTGACTATTCGGAACGCGAGCGCTATCTGGTGGCGCTGACAGAGTCTAGCCTGAGTTCGTGGGGGGTCGACGACAGCGCGACAGAACGATGTGGTGCTCTCTTAGACATTGGACATCGTACGGACAGCATGTGCTCAGAAACTGTACCGTGTTCCGTATCTGGTTGTGTCGTGTACCTACAGTGTATGATTCGCTGATGTGATTAATTTGTCCGAGAAATTAAAATTTGATTTGAACTGTAAGCGGTTTTTCTATTGCGCAATAACCAACACTACCCACAATACGCCCACAGTAGTTAAAATATGGCTGATAATAACGAGACACACATACCTTCTCCGTCAAGTATATAACTTCATCATAGACACAAATTACTGAAAGGGATACAAACGACATATTTATCCATTAGCTGTCGTGATTAGTGCGTGGGTCATTATCATTATCATAATAGTCGGGTGAAAGAAATACTCATTATATTCACTTTCCTGTGTTAATATTATCTTTGTTATTATGAATAACATTGGAGTGTGTGGTGTGGTTATTATTATTTGGTCCTGTTTTCCTGTTGACCTTTCTAATGCTAAATATAGGGTACTTTTAGTCAGGGTCTGGTTACTTCCATCGATTAATTAATAACACTATGTTTTTTCGTCAGTGGTTTGGTGAAAATGGAAATTGCATTTCACGGCCCTATTCTTTTCATAGAATAAACGCGCAAAGAGAGTAGGAAGCCCTTTGCCCAGCAGTGGGAAGCTAATGCCTATTAAAAAAAAACTTTTTTTCATACTGGCGATTTACCACCTTACGAGTTACCTATAAATATGAAATGATCGCTAATTTCAACCAGCTTGGCGAATACTGGCTTCGTACGAGACGATTGACCCTATTTAGCTCTTCCATTTCCACTTTAGACTTACAAATTAATACCTACCTAAGTTTCTCTTTTGCTGCAAAACATTTTATATCCTTTTTATAAATATCTACACCAACACAATTTTGTGCTTAAACCATCACTATCACCGTTTCCTTCGCGTTCAATTTCACCCGTCTTACTCTGAAAGCCTTTGCAATGATTTGTAATTATTCTTGCTGGACAAACATCCCGGGTAAAGAAAGCTCTCGGAAAGGTCGAAGGGCCCTTAGCTTGACGGTCGTAAGACTGATCTCTCCGCAAACTCTGCCACCTTCAATAAACAACGCTATTTGCTTTACCTCGTCTACTGGGACCCAAACAAATACCAAAATTCTCATCACAGAGGCGGTAAACTGTAAGAAAAAAAACATGTTTCAATGGCTTCTTTTGAACGGTTTATGAAATACTAATTGGGTAAAAGGGTGAATTTTAAAAGGGGCTGTCCTTTTTTCGCTATTAAACTTGTACGAATTCTGATCGCGTTATGGAAGGCGACTCGGGAAATGGCTTTTTCTGATACCTTGTCCCGACAAATGTGGCTCTATTGTGTCCCTATTGTAGGTTTTTTATCGACTTGATGCTGGGTAGCTTACGTAAAAGGTCTTAGGTATCAGGTCCAATAAATTCTTTAATCAAAAAAAGAAAAGAAAATCGCAATATTTACGACTTACTACGATCGCAGAATAATCAAGTTCATAAACCTTAGTAACATCCATACATCAATTTCTTATAGTTATTTATTTTTTACGGCCTCACTCAAGAACTAGCAATTTGTCAAGAGCATGTGTTGCGGGTATACAGAACAAAAATCACAGACTAGGTCTACACAAAAAAAAAAAAACAAAAGAAGAACGTGATCTCGTTGAAATACGTGACTGGAATGGTTGGTGTAAAGCAAAAATATGAGTTTTATGATTTTTATACGAGTACGAACCCTTTTTTTCCTATTTCCGCATGGGCCTGCACACAGCCTGGTAAAGTGATTTTAATTTTGTAGCGAAACTCGCAGCTTGTCAATCTCGCTACACTGCGGTAGTGCTACCAGTTTAGTTCTATTTTCCAACCAATTTACGTCACACGACGTTATTTGAGAAGGACTGTTTGCTGTGCAAAGAAGTTGTGGGGAAATGTTGTTTTCTTGCTAAACCTAACAGTTTAATTCAGTGCTAGTGGCTTGGATCTAGGGAAACAAATAGGGCTAAGACCTAGACTGAGTTTAGATAACAAAAGTAGTATTTAGAGAATTTCCATATTTTTAAACTAAATAATAACGTATTTCTATAAGAAACATTAAACTATTTGGTATGCCGTAGGTGTATTCTTATCTTCAGAAAGTATTTTTGCTATTTTTAGCTTGAGAGAATGTTAAGCGAAAAGGATTATTCAGAGCATAGTCATCTTGCTCGGGTAATACATCAATTACCGGTCGCCACTACTACGCTACAACGTCCACGTCGTCAGCAGGAGATAACAAGCAGTATGGAGTGACATATAATATTTGTAAAAAGGAACTGCGTAATTACATCTTCCGTCTGCATGGATCCATATATGTAGATCAGACGCTTCACTCGAGTGAATGGTTCATTGAGTAAAGGTTCATTTTTGTGTCAATACAAATTTTGTTGGTGTCACACGACACCAACAAAATTATACAGGCCTGAATGGATGATCCGCTCCTTACATTTTATTTTTCGATTATTCTATGCGAGTGAAAGATGCCGAACGCCGAAATCTAACTCAAACTCAAATCATTTATTTCATTTAAACCATTTACAGCTTGGCAAAAAAGTCGTGAAAATAATGGTGGCGCCACTATCGTGCATGTTGTAACCCTATATAGTACGACGAAAACGGTTTTGATACTTAGATTTTTTTTACATTTAATGTGAATATTGGCGGGTTTTATGAAAAAAATAAAAGCTCTGAAACGCTTGTTAAGTCACTGCCTATAACGATAACATTTGCGGTTATTTATTTTAATGAATTAAAAAGTTATTAGGTATTTAAAAATGCCTTGATGTCAACTAATCCCACATTATGTGAGACAATTTTATGTTTTAAAAGACCCCAGATCAATTCAATAGTAAATGGTAGTCTAAACAAAAACTAAAAAAATAATTAGAATAAAAATTTTAATCAGAATCAAAAATGTTTTCCTTTAAGTATTCCACTCCCGAAAAGTCTTCACCCATGTCTTGGTGTGAGCTTTCACCAAAAAACTCTGCTGGCTGTCTTCAGATGTGTCACTACTGCTGCTTTCATCTTTTAGGTTTATGATAACTTTTTCAACGTCACTATACAGAGTTTGCCCCCTTCGAAAATAACCTTTCTCTATTTTCTTGACATGTTGACGTGAATTTTTGCAGTCGGTAACTGAAATGCTCTGAAGCGCTTGTTCAGCCACTGCCTAGAACAATAAAGTAAAAATAACTGAACATTTGCAATTACTTAATATTAGAATTAAAAATGAAATAATTATCAAACCAAAAGTATCAAAATTATACGAACGCGCTGCATTCCGAATGTGTTTTGCAAACATAACCTCAACTTTGTGGATGTACATTTTAGTAATTGTATGAAAGGTTTATGATAGATATTGCACCTTGAAATACACACATTGCATCTGATTACATGTATAAAATATAATTTTACCTCTCATTTCACTGGTTCTTTTAAACACATCGTTGAGATCGGATAAAATTTGTCCGGCCTCGAGTTCCGCCAAACATTTCACGTACACTTTATAAATTATCGCTCTCGCGGAGCTGCGAATAACAGATCTGTTCATTATGAACACAATGGGTCACCAGTATCACCACAATAACGCAAATAAATAAAAATAAACACGAGAAACAGTCACCGATTACAAGAAATGACAGATTATGTACCTTACTCGACGAGGCAGAGCGAGTGTTGCCAATGATTAAATATTTTAGTTCCGTTTCAGGACTTTCTTGCCAAACTGTAGGTACAGGCATTTTTGAAATGTCAAAGAGTCGGTCAGTCAGTCAGAAAGTTGAAGCTAGTTGCCCATTCCAAAACGCAGATCTCTATGCAAAAGAACGGGCATAAAACTCCAAGGACACTCTTTTAAATCAAGATAATACAAAATACTGGGTAAGCACAATGTAAAAAAATAAAATGAAGAAACAATTCAAAATATAAGTTTAAAAATAAGCCCTAGCAGTTAAGAGATGGCTAGTCTCAACCAACGGCGCCCGTTTACGAACATGACGCATGGATCAGCACCATGCAGCTCAGCCATTTTGTAGGGAACCGAATGATCTACACACGCGCCACCACCATCAACACACGCGCTCGGATCCGTCCAATAATGCATTTATTGTTCATTTTTCATTAATTTTGTGTTCAGACGTTTCACTTCGAGAGAAAGATGTTGAATGAAAGGTAAAAATGCACGAAAAGTCAAAAAAAAAAAAAACAAAGAAAGTCGAAAGAAAGTCTTCAGAAAGTAAAGCGTCTGATATGGGTGTTTGAGGTTGGCGCGTTTACATAAGAATCTGAATTATCAAGGTATTGATTAATAACTTATTCTCAATATTTATCTATACGGAACTGATACTGAAGAGCTTGTTTCTTTGAATGCGCTAAACTCTGAAACAACTGATTAGAAAAAATATTTTTCATTTGATAGCCCAATTCTCGAGGAAGGCTGTAGGCTGTTCAACATCACGCTATGGCCCTTAGGAGCCAAGCAAAAAGAAAAAGTCAGAAAGAACGCTAAGCGCCGGGGTGGGTTAGGGGAACAAGAAATTTAACGCAGACGAAGTCGCGGGCAGAAGCTAGTTAATAATTTTTTAAAGTTTATTTTTACCCAACAGTTTCAAAATGCTTCACTATGGGCTGATTTTTCCATCGCCATATAACTTTTATTCGAGGAATAAAATAGTTTTTGTATGAAATAACTGTCAAAATTTCAAAATTATTCTTTGAATAAAGTTATCAGATGATTGAAAAATCAGCCCTAAATAGACAAAACGGTGTGCGCAAGTCATAACATAAAGTACATACCTATAAGCGTGATTTTTATAGATCATACTTACGTAGGAGCCGCTTGTAAAAAGCTCCGCTTCTCAGTACCTCAACAAATCCCAAATAGTCAATAACAGTCTTCAGGTGTAACATTTTATTCAGCGAAAATCCAAGAGTTTTGTATGTAAATTATTACTTATTCTTATATATAAAAACAATTGCCGTTCGTTAGTCTCGCAAAAACTCTAAAACTGCTCGACCGATCGTGAAGAAAATTTTAAGTTTTTGTGTGCACGCCGAAGAAAGTTCCTAACATAAAAAAAAATTAAAAGGCATTGCAACGCATTAGCTAGTCTACTATAATAATAGGTATAAGTAAATACACGTTTTAAAGAACATCAAAACAAAAATCACGATACCTCTGGGGAACAGCGCCACTTGTACAAGAAACTGTATGGGGTATATCCGTGTTGTTTTTGTTTTGTTTTATTTTACTTAGGGAACTTAGCACGTAATATTATTTTTAGATTTTATTATAAGTACTACTAGTTTTCAAGCTTTTCATAGTTTTCAATTGTAAGTACTTAATTTAATTTTAAGACCACGATATCGCATTAGATATACACCTGAAATGATAGTGGTAAGGGAAATTTTGATAAAAAAATAAAAAAACAACAAGAAAAATAAAATTTAAGAAACAAAAATGCAAGTAAACTTTACAAGACGATCGTAAACAAAAACTTTTACACAAAAACAAACGGTTTCTAGAGAAACAATTCTGATAGTATCGGTAACTTGTGTCTTGTTGTATCGAGCCACAGATCACGGATACGCTTTGGTGGCTACTGCTGGAGGTGGCACTGTCGACACTTTCCATACAATCAATCCAATAATCTATACTAATAATAAAGCTCAAGGGTTTATTTATTTCTTTGTTTGAACGCACCAATCTCTAGAAGAACCAGTCGAATTTGAAAAAAAAATCTTTTTGCATTTTATAGCCATTGGCCTCGAGAATTGTCTCGAGGAAGATAGGAGAGGTAGGTAAGGAGCCGATCACAAATAACGGAAGACAGGAATAACGCTAAGCGAAAACAAAGTTATAGCGCGGACGAGCGATGCTATGCGACGGGGTGGGTCGGGGGAAAAAAGGAATTTCACGCGAACGAAGTCGCGGGCAAAAGCTAGTGACTTATAAAAAGAGACGGCTTTAAATAACGGTCCATGACAGAAGTTGTGTGCTCGTAGCCTACAACGTCCTGCGCAGTATAATTATGGATTTAGGATGTTGATGAGGCGTCCGCGCTTCTGCAGCGTTTTGCAAACGTTCGCGGAAGCCCGTGATGACGATCTTAATGGCGATATGAGGAAGGGAACAGCGAAAATAATAGGTAGGTTGTACGGAAGTTTCAACAGCATCCTAAAAACTTTAATAGACAACGTGGACAGTCCTTTGATGAGGCAGGTACGGAGACACGTGCGTGTGTTGGGCCTCGTAATTTTTTGTTGTTATAGTTGTTAAAGTTTACTTACATAGTTTTTAAGTCATTCTTACTAATACTTTATGGATTGTGAGTAGGTATACTTGTAGTCCGAAATAAAGGATTACAATTTTTTAAAGCATTTTCGGCGTTACCAATTTTTATTATATTCGGGAAACTTGCAGCTAATATAAACTGTTCTTAAACCATACAATTGAAGGCCAATCACAAGTTACCACTAATAAAAAAAACACCTTAACACAAAAAAGACAACAAACACATAAATTAGGAAACAAATAGTATACGAAGTTACTTTTCCGTAAAGAACCAACAAATGCTTAAGCCGAGAAGCACTGGTATTGTAAATGTCCAAATCAAGTTCACTTGTCAGTTTATTAAAACTTTTGCTCACACGTATTAGAAACGAATTAGTAGTACAGTCACGTCTATGAGTATGTATACACTTGGCTTTATTCAAAGGCGATTTTCTCCTTTATTTTTGAATGAAATTTTATGTTATTACATAGTATTTTCGAACCCATAGGTTTATGTAAAGTTTCAACGTTGCATTCGTTATTTCACGAAAATATCGCAATTGAAAGTTGCCAAGTGTTGACGCTGAGTGAGTGAGTGTGCTCGTGACTGTACTGCCGCCTCTAGACAACGCTGGAGTAGCGATTCCGTGTTCTGTGTACGTAGCCATTTAGTTGTCGTCCTATATATCGCACTCGCACGAAGCTGTTTGTGTACATTCGTTTCACTTTATGTTTACACGATTTCAATCTCGGCATACCCGCAGATTGGATTCTGTGGTTAGATAAGAACGTTTTCAGTGAACATGTCAAATATATTTTTGTTTGCGATGAATTTGTGTAACTGGGTATTTTGTTGGGATACGTAAATGTGGAATGGGGTACTGGATTTCTGTTAAAAAGGATATTAGCTGGCATGTTTTCTGGACATTTTTACCATCCTTTAACAAATTGGTGGAGACGTAATGGCTTAATGCATTTGCCGATACTGAAAAGTCTGTGATTTATTGGTACCTACTATGGAAAACAGATGTTTTAAACTTAGCCTGAACCCTTAGCGCCAGATATAGACTATATTATATAGTTATATTTATGTTCCTACTTGTGGACATTAATTTTATGTGTAATTCGCGAGAACAAGTTGCTAGTAGACGCTACTTTATCCGATAAACAGCAATTTCTATCTCATGTCCCTCAAAACATTATGTTCCTTGACAATGTCATACATTAGAAGGCTAATGTATTTTGCCAATATGCTATAAGTATCGTTTACATGCAGGCCCGTGAGCGATGGCAAAACATTTACCTACCTGCCGAGCAATAACATATTTGTGAGCCCTGAGCCCCGAATATTAGGAAAAGCTTTTACCTGGAATGGAACGAGAAAACACTTTCAGTATTGACACACATTGTAATGAATGTGGTCCATAATACTGAAGCAATAACGTCGGTTATTCTCTGCTATTTATCATTCAGTAAAAATATAATTATTTCTTCTCCCGGTCTGTTGCGTCCTGATATTAATTAATTAATGTTGATTATACAGAGAACAAAGTAAAGTTGGGTTTTTAGGTTTGGTTTAATTTTTAATTGGAAACAATAATTTTAACCGTTTAAGATTTACCTACGGACTGTTTTTCAAGCTTTTTTTTTATTGTATCTCAGAACATCCCTGAACTGCTATTGGAACTGGTACTTGGAATTCTGCCTAATTGGCAATAACCTCGCCCTATATTGCCTTCAGGTAAACCTGAGACTGAACACCGCCACCAGTCAATATCATCTACAATAATACCTATAATATTATTTATTGTTCTCTCACAATCAAAAAAATAAGTACAAAGACGAAGTAACAATACAGGGTTATTGGAAAAACACCAACAACCTCTTAAGAGGTCATTGTACTCATCATTATGAACAACTTTTACTATGGGACCAAACATGAAATCGCAAAAAAAAAATCTGCTGTTCCCTACATATATGTATGTTCGTTTAACTCGTCAAATTGTAGGAACAGCAAATTATTTTTCGCGATTTTATGTGATTTTTTATTTGTTTTTATCTGATGTATGTATCTGATTTAGTGTGTGTCTTTTAGTCTGTGCTAAATTAATGTATTTACTTTCTTTCTTTAAAGCTTTGGTTTCCTACGATGGCGTTGAGGGTCACACAATAACGGCTATTCAAATAAAGAGCGTTTTTGGACACCTTTGGCGGTTCTCACACTGCACCGGATACCGCTCAAGTGTGCGGTGCATCGTGAGGAAACCGGCATATCCTAGAACCAAAAATTCGAAGACATGTGACATCTACCAATCCGCACTGGGCCCGCGTGGTAGATTACGGCCCATTCCCTCTTACTGAGAGGAGGCCTGCGTCCCAGCAGTGGGAACATTATAGGCTGATTATGTTATGTGTGTGTGTTCGGTGCTGTAGTTTTTAACTTTGACAATAGAATCTCGATTTGTAGGTATACAAAAACTGCAGGGTATATAACACACTGACACCGCATCTCCGTGCGATCTACAGGCAAATTTAAAAACCGCAGCACCGCACACCGGAGCGGTGTCCGGTACAGCGTGATACCCACCTTAATATTAAAAACTTTTTAAAATTGCAGATCTTCATAACGGCCATTATAATATGATAGAACAACTTTCTTAGCAAACCAAAACATTACAAAACAAAAACTTTTTAACAAAAAAATTAAACCTCCGAAAAAACTGAAAAGCAAAAAATAAAAACCTTTTTTATTTTATCTTAATAAATAAGTTCTTACACTAATGCAAGTATACCTAACTAATTTTGAGTCGGCGCCAAACAAGCAACTTAATATCGTTGCGAGTGGTCGTGCGGAGAGCGCATTTTTTGTTTGGAATGTTAATATTTAGCGCTGGAGATTTCACGTTGCATTATTAATTTGATTTGGCTATTTCTATAAATTTAAGGCAATTTAGTGATCTTTGTTCATTGATTGTTTGGCGCCGACTCAAATTTTTTTAGGTATACTTGCATTAGTTTAAGAACTTATTTATTAAGGTAAAATAAAAAAGGTTTTTATTTTTTGCTTTTCAGTTTTTTCGGAGGTTTAATTTTTTTGTTAAAAAGTTTTTATTTTATAATTTTTTGAGGCTATAATTTACTTATTACTGCATGCTTAATTTTTGATTACTTTTTAAATAGCTACCTACCTTACTTTAGATATTAACTGTTATATAATCCTACTTTAACTATTATTTTTTGTATAGTAAAATACTTAAAAAAACAGGCTTTATATACCAACATAAGATAGGCCTTTAATTTTAATTGTAATACACAGGTCAGCATTAATATCTGTGAATGAACAACAAATCACCCCTATTTTCCCACCCTTAGGGTAGGATTTTTTTTTCCAAATTTACATGGGACCAACTTCGAGGTATGTTCTATCCATTAAAAAAAGAATTATCAAAATCGGACTAATCTGTAAAAAGTTATGCGTGGTCATACATTACAATCAGTGAGTGAACTATCAATCATCTCCTGTTTTCCTACCCTTAGGGTTGGATTTTTTTTTCCAAATTTATATGGGACCACCTTCGGGGTATATCCTTTCTAATCGAAAAAGAAATATCAAAATCGGACTGCTCTGTAAAAAGTTATGCGTGATCATACATAAAAAAAAAATATATATATACGCGTCGAATTGATAACCTCCTCCGTTTTTTCGTCGGCTAAAAAACGAAACGGCATGAAGAGATTACCCGCATTCCACTACTGATACAATTCCGTTTTAACAACACTACAACAAAGAACAAAACTGTTAGGAAACAACTGTCTTGAAAATTAATTAATTGAGAAAACTGCAAGGAATGTACCATTAAGGAATCGCTCTTTTGGACAATGATAAATGCGACAAGAACAATTCTGACAGTTGTTTTTTAAGAGATGACTGATCATTTAACGGATGATGTTAATACAGGGTGGGAAGTAAGTAGTATTTTAGGTCTTGAACGGCTGAAATGAAAAGTGGGTACACCCTAATACAAAAGCGAATATTTTTGGAATGCTTACTACGATGAACGTATGAGACTTAAAACAATCCCTTTACTTTGTGTAGATTATTTCATCACTGCTGCTCTCAAAAATGTGAAGGAAAATATCGTGAGGAAACCGGCAAGTCCTAGAACCAAAAATTCGAAGACATGTGACATCTACCAGCCCGCTCTGGGCTCGCGTGGTGGTTTACGGCCCACTCCCTCTCACCGAGAGGTGGCCTGTGTCCCAGCAGTGAGAGCTAATAATAATTATGCTGTGGGTTTTAGTTTTATCAAAATAATTTTGTTTTCCATAGTTTTTCATACTATCCAAACTGTTTTAAAATTATCCAACTAATACTTTGCAGTCTTTGTCATATTATCACAATTTAAATTTAGATTTTTTTTTAAAGTTTTTTTCTCGACACACAGCGTAGGTAATACAGGTTATATTAGCATAAATGGCTTTGACGGGACTAAAAAGTACCTTTGAAGGTTTACTTCAACTTTAATTTATCCAAACGAGGCTGAAAAAGATACTTCGTATTCAAGACCTATAGGTAGAGAATTACCTGTAATAATATTAAGATTCCACTTTGATCTGAGTAAATAAATCTTGAACTGTAAGGACCAATTTCTAAATCTATTTTGTTTACTGCGAATTTTTTTCCACGAAAAATTGAAATAGGTCTGTTTTTATTAGATTTCTGTTTTTAAACTTCCAAGTCAACAAGAAATACTTAGAACTTATATTTTTTTTTTGTAAATTCTGCATTAATTTTCTAGCATTGATCCCTTTAAATACGATTGGGCGTACATATTATATGCGCCATAAGGTCTTTTAATGAAACTACGCTCGTGTTCGTTATAAATCATCGTTTATTTCACTAAACAAATAAATAAGAAAATACAAAATAAATAAATCCATACTAATATTATAAATGCGAAAGTGTGTCTGTCTGTTACCTCTTCACGCTTAAACTACTGAACCGATTTAGATGAAATTTGGTAGGTATACAGATAGTTTGAGGCCCGGGAAAGGACATAGGATAGTTTTTATCCCTATATTCCCACGGGATCGATATTTATGCGGGTGAAACCGCGGAGCGCTGCTAGTACTAAAAAATAAAACTAAATTAATAAATAAATAAACTCATAGTTGCATGCTAAGTTTAGTTTATTTATTAATTTAGTTTAGCCACACCCACCAACGAGTTCGAGCAGTCGATTAGTGCAACCTTAAGATCAAAAAACAATATTACACCACATTACGACCCTTGTAAATATCGGGCTACATGTCACCGGAGAAACTCATACTCCGGGAATTTGATACTTAAATGGATAGCTCATAGATTATCAACAATGCATACTAGGGTTACAGTGCCAAAGAAGCTAGTGGAACAAAGAACATAACCTCGTCAGCTATCAGCCAGCCAAAAATTGCGTAACCCACTACCAATCTCAATCTGAATCATTTTGAAGGATATTAAGAATCCATTGCTTCATATGTTCGAAAACTCTTTGCTCAACAACGTAAATAACGCAATGAATGTTGTTGAACTGTCAAATTGAAGCCCATTGCTACTGATAGTGTGTTACGCAATCAGGGTTCTGGTCGGCACACGGTAATGAAATATTTTCATTACCCCGCGCTTGTTCGGCAAACAAGTTGACGAGTTTTTTACAGACGCCATTACAATACGAAACAGTGAACATTAATTGTACAGTTAAACATACACCTAATTGCAACAAATTGTAATTAAGAAGTAACATCAACATCATCATTCTCCTGCCCTTATCCCAATTTATTTGGGGTCGGCGCAACATATTTTGTTCCAACATTGTAAACAAAAAGTGAAAATAGGCTGCATAAGAATAACTCGCGTTAGGTGGACAAAATCACCCACTTAATATTAATAATAACTAGTCTTTGCCGGCGACTTCGGACCTTGCCCTACCACATCGCTGCGCATCGCCCGCCTGCGCTCTACTTCCTTTTCACTATGCGTTTCCTTCTTATTAAGCTATTGCATAGCTTTTACCGCGGGCTTTGAGCGCGGCGACCGAATCAAGAAATTCCGTAACGAAAACAAACCTAACACCCTCCACTCCGAACGGCACAGCGGTGCGGTGTTGGAAGCCGTGCATCGTCTAACGTCGTTTCAGTTCGGCAGACTTCGGCACGGTGTTTGTGTGCGTGCGACTAGTATTTTTCTATTTGCTCGACTCCTAAGGGTCCTAGCGTGATCTGTGATCTAAAAAGCCTATAGCTTTCCTCAAGACTTGGTCCATCAAATACAAAAATATATTTTTTTTAATCCGACTGGTAGTTCCAGAGATTGGCGCATTCAAAAAATCAAACTCTTCAGTTTTTTTATTAGTATAGATAAGTATAATAAATAGGCTACGCTGAAGCTTATAGTAACACAGAGAAAATATTTGTTACAAACAAACCAAACCAATTTATTTTATTATTAAAAGTAAAATAAAAATACAAAGGCTCCAACTTCAACCTCTCACAATTGTTTCTGGCGAAAAGATTGTAAAGATAATAAAATCCTTGTTTAGCAAACTCAAGAAAAATTGAGTTAACATGAAATACATTGTTGGCGTCCCGTTGTCTGCCAAATAAATTCCATCAAGGAATAGTTTGTTACGCAAAGTTGTGTCACTTTAACCCAAAACTGTATGACATGAGGACTTGGTCCACAATGTATGTAAACCTTGTTGGCAAATTGAATTACTGATATCAAGTGAACTTCAAGCCTTTACGGTTTAGCTCAGGCTCAACTTTGGTTCACGATGTCAAGGTAACTAGATAATTTCTGGAAACTACCAAACCGTCTCAAACTTTCATTTTGTGTACTTTTTTTTGTTCAAGTCTAATTTACCACAGGGCGAATCCTCAAAACTTTTCAGTTTTATTTGTTGTCTTATTTGCAAAAGTTTTATCTTATGGTTTAACCATAATCTTACCAACCCCAATATACTAACATTTGGAACGAAAAAGGAAGATGTATATTTTTCTGGCGTCTCTTTAACACAACCTCACACAACCGCACTTATATTCTGATAGAATCATTTGATGGTTAATATGTATATGGAAATTATTCAATACTCGTAGATATCTCTGCTTCAACTCCTTGTTTCCCACGTCAAGAACACAAAGGCAGGTGAGTGGACAGCAAGTCCTCAACACAACTCAATTTAGAAACCAAGAATGCGGTCACCATAATCGGAATTATATTGATTTGAACGGTACCGGCGCATCTCGATCCCATTGGAATACCGCTCAGCCATAAATGTGGTCACCAAAATTAATCAAATAAAATGGGGATGGCGATCCATAACATGAATACAGACATAACATCACGCCTGCAATCTGCGAAGGGTTAGCCAGAGATGTACCTATAGTACACCCACATTTCGCCAGTTATGTGTAAGTCCCATTTGATAGGGGGCGACCCAATTGCCATCAACCGGGGTACAGTCGAGTTCTTTAATATCTGAGCATGTTCATGAATCAAAAATATATAGGCAATGGTAAGTTTCATAAAACTCTAAACAGCTTCGCCGTACAATAAATTGTAAACAATCTGTGACATCATAAATATGTGACTACATTAAATCAATAATATTACTACAGATAAAGACTCTAAAAATTGTGCGCAATCCCTTGTTCATATTATTTAGCGCAAAGTTAGGTTCACAAATATCTATGCAATTATTTTTCTATGAAAAAGATCTTGAAACAAAATCAACTTGAAGTTGTCAGTTATGACATCCTTCAACGGCAATATTGCATTATTACTCGAACTTCTGCTCCGGCAAGCAAAAATAAATTTTATGGTAAAGGCCATTTAGTTGAATATTCAAAGCTGTATAGATATTTATGAATCCTAGGTTGCAACAAATATATTGAACACTAGAGTATTTAGATATTTATATTCCGAAGAGTAGTCAGATATTTTTGACTGCACTACCGTAACATACTTATGAACAGTTTATATGAAAACATTTTATTGATGTCTAAGTTTGTATAGAACTATATGATCATTTTAATGCTTACAATATTTTGAAACATTGTCACTGCCAATATATTAATGAACTCGACTGTACTAATCCAAACTCCGGGCTACTACTGAGAATTTTTGAAAATTGGAAAAATCCAATAACAATTTACCCAGCCTGGGAATCGAGACCTCATGCAGTAGCGCTTGCAACCACTAGACCAATGAAGCAATCATATATGTATGTATTAACTAGCTGAGCCCGCGACTTCGTTCGCGTGGAAGTCGGAAAACAATAATGAGTCTCTTGACTTATTCTTTTTTTCTAAAAAAAAAGCAGCCTATGCTACTTCTTATAACATCAGCTATCTGCCATTGAAAGTCCCGTCAAAATTACTCCTGCCTTTTCGGAGATTAGCCGGAACAAACAGACAGACAAAAATAAAAATGTTTTTTTTTTAAGTACCGTAATTATACTTTCATATGCATTTAGTAAAAAGCTGTTATTTTGAAATTACAAACAGACACAAATAATTTTATTTATTTGTATGTATAGATACAAATTCCCTTAGTAAGATGCCTTCACACTTCTAGGCGATGTGTTCGGGTCAGCAGTCTAATATCAATATAATTACTCAACGACTGTTATATCGTGAGGAAGGCTTCAGTAGAGTGAGTGTAGGCTGCTGCGGCACTCGGTACCCCCATTTGGCTCCTTTGATCGTGTGCCCGCGCTAATTTATGCAATTACTGCTTACTCAGCAACTTGGCTTGATATCAAGAAATTGACGATGGTGGGGCGCCTGACTTTCTGATAATTTTATTCAAGTCTCGCTTCACACCGCAAACAAGCAAATGCTTTCATTAGAATTTGTAGGCGAGCATATTATTATTACTCTATTAGATTTTGTCGGCTTTGTTTGCTTAGGATTAGGTATTACACATGCTGTTGGCGTTGTTATCTTAGGTACTGGACAGTTTTTCGTACAACATTTTCTGTTTTCTGAGCTTCCTGAAGTGGTTGTGATAAAGTGGTATGCTTTTAGATAAAACAGCAAAGCTTACTCCGGCACTTCAGTTTTGTACAGTAAGCTGTTTGTTAAAGCATGTTTTGATAAATTGTAGCTCTCTCAACCTGTATACAATGTTTGTATAATAATAAGTTAATAGTATATTTTTGTTATGAGTAATCTCCACTTCCTCAGATAGAGATTCACAGATGACTCTGCCCTTTTTTTTATGGATGGGAAATCATCAAATGTCCCCTCCCGCTCTGGGTGGAGCGGAAGGGAGTATCAGACTCTTACTGACTAAAACCCATCCGTGTTCCTTCCTTAGCCCTTTATGTTCCGGGGTAGCGGTAACCCTTTCGGACAATCCCGCACCCCCGGCAGGCTTCGGCCCTGGCAGGCCCCTTCCATTTTGCTGACATCTCTATGAGGCGCGCGTGGAACACGTACGCGCCGTCCGGTACGGGCCCTCCAACCTGACTCCGCCCTGGAGTGTAAATGTGGTGCTGTCCTACAAGCAATAGGGAACATAATATCGTGTCCTGTTGTCTACACGCTACAGCAGTTGATGGACGCTGCTGAAGGTGCCAAGCTCGTAGCCAAATTCTGTTTTGCCTATATAGATTGCCATCGACACGCCAAAAAGAAGTTATGAGTTAAGCCTGGGAATAAGTAGATATTGGTGCCGATTCTGTTGTTCACAAACTAAACTAATTTATGTTCAGTGCATCTTTTTCTTTCCACTTCATTAAGAAAAGGACAGAAGATAAATTTTAGTTTAGTCCTGTCAAATTAATCAGCGCCTGACGTAAATTGACGTAATTTTAGTAGGCAAGTTTTTAATCACGTCTAAACTTGTATGGAGTAGTGTCAGGCGCTGATTAATTTGATAGGACTAAACTAAAATGCAGTGGAGACCGCGTATCGGCGAGCGTAACTTGGGACGCACCCCAGATAGATGGACGGAACCTTAAGAAGGTGGCTGGGACTGGATGTGGAAGGCGGAGGACAGGGTGTTGTGGCGCAGCCTGTGAGAGACCTATGTCCAGTAGTGGACTGTGATAGGCTGAGTTGATTGATTGATTTCATACAAAAATATAAAAAAAGTAATGTTATTAATATTCAAGCAAAGTTTTCATCAAACTGTCAGTTAAAACCAGTGTCTACTATTTTATTACAAAGACTCACTCCATTTGTATTGAGACACCTTCTTAGGTTCCTCAGGCGTTGCGTATGCAAATCTCTGATCCGATCACTCGGGTAACATCCCACATTTCTTTGCCCGGATGTATTTCCCAATCTCACAGTATTATCTCTTATCTTTACACCCCAGTTCTCGCGAAATAGATAGCAATCCGAAAGGCAACGATTGCTATCGCCCGACATAGTCTAGCTTCCATAGTTCTACTAGCATAGCTAATTTCAGCATACTGTTTCCGAACACATTATTACGCAAACAAGGTATAAATCCTTCGGGTACGTAACTTAGTATAAACAGATACATATTATACTCATACTTGCAGCGCAGCGCTGTATGTTGCCAAACTTTAGGAAGGACGCTTATCGTCTATCCAACTAAAGCGCTCGAAGCGCAGGTAGGATCCGTTCGAGATTAAAACATTCCAGGTCACTATTACCCTATTGAACTTCAATCTTTTTAAAGATATAGTTTAAACAAGTACTTAGTTTTACAGCTCTTTAAGAGGGTGCATTCTGAAAGTTGACAACGTCGCAAATAGCTATCAAATATCTGTTTCGATGAATTTATAGAAATATTGCTCTGTAGAGAACTTTAAGGCTGGTTATGAATTGCAATATTTGGTATTTTATTATAGATTCAGGTAAAAAAAAAAAAATTGGGAATTTTTCCAAATGCTTTTTACACTTAAAACGGTTACAGCACCTAATTCAGTGTACTACAGGGCGATATTTCATATGGAAATTTATTTTGTAATATTGTTAATCAAAATAGAGAAAAAAATTACAGCTATTTGCGACGTTGCCGTCTTTCAGAATGCACCCTCTTAAGACTTCACTTTACGTCCGGCCGATGGGTCCCTTTCACGCCGCCGGACCGGACAAATGCTCACTATTTAACCTCGGCCCTTTTAGACTACGCTGTCTTTACTTAGTTACACTTAAAAGGGTTGTAAGGTATATTATTAGAAACCTTACATCTGGGGCTGAAAGCAACAAGCACCTACTTATTTTGTAAGTTTAATTACATGATCCCTTTATTCTTTTGTCTGTTGGGTAAATAGAGGTTTTCATTTTGGATTTTTTTTTGTTGCCTAATGGTAAAAATAGTGTATTTTAACATAAAAGTATAAAAGAAATATATATATTCAGGTTTGTTTTGATTGTTAGGGACAGTCCTTAGGCGTTTAGTTATAATGTAAGTGTTCTTTGAATAAAATAATATTGCGGGATATTTGCTTCAACTTAAGGCTAAAGTCAGAGTAGCCCGCGAAATTAAAATTTTCCTACGTTTTTTTGCAATTTGATACCGACTTGAATCAGGTTACATGTTGATCTAAATATGATATTAAATATTGCTGATTCTAATTATTATAAATTAGGATGCATGATGAAGCCTCCGCGTGTAGCGCAGTTTGTTCCGCCAGTTACTCAACTGAACCGGGCGTTCGGCGCATCCTGGACAGTCAAACTCAACACTTTATTTGATTGGCCAATTCTTCCCTTGCGGTTGTAGAGCTAACGCCCGCCTGGTTTGCGACCACCCTCCACTTGTAGAGAGTTCCAGTGCCTTAGGCATCTTCTGGGCACGCTCGTTCCAGCATAGATCTCGTCCATCGCTTTCCATCAGGCGTGATCGAGGTCAAGAGCGGGCCCATTCAGCAATAAAAAAACCGAGTGTGCTTATGACCACGCGACTGAAGTGAAACTTCAAACGTATTTGGCTATGAGAGGAGGAGAGAAAGAAAATGTGCGCGCGCACTGCTTTTTCTTGCTTATATCCCCCACTCAACTCCCGTTCGCCTCGCCCGATCACACTTTTCGTAACGCTTACGTCATGCGTTCGCCAACTTACTCCCCAAGTCAAGCGTGCGTAAAGAAGTTTCGCTTCGAAAATATTTAAAAAAATCTGTAAATCCATATTTGTTACGGTCGCGAATCATATTTTAATCAACATACAACCTGACACTGACCTGCAAATTGCAAAACTTAACGTAAGTAAATTTGAATTTCGCGGATTACCTTAGCGCATCCCGTTTAAGTCACCTGACTCCTTACTTGCCTCTTCTTTCATCCCCTTTACGAGTAAACCACCCAAAAAAAAAAAAAACATTAAATATTATAATGATGATTCAAAAAATGTTCTCTAAATGGTATTCTTATCAATTTTCAGTATTCCATGGGAGTCCCCTCGCGTTAAGCACTTAATAAATCTGCAAAGCAATATCAGTTTGAATTTACTGGTGCTGATAAATTGATATCGAAATTGCTCGTAACTCAATAGATAACGGCGCGGGAAAACGGTAAAATTAATAGCGCGGTTTAATTGGCTTTTTTTATTTTTCAGCTTTAGACGTATTGTGAATCTGAGCCTTTTTAGCGGTCACCTGTGTTATTATGTTAGATCATCTTTCTGAGTATTGGTTTGTAGAATATGACAATTAAAATACTGTAATTTTTGGTGGATGTTGATTATTTGGTGGTCAATTACCTATGTGATTTGCGCCTTATGTAATTTTATGATGACATCCAAAAAAATCTGAAGTAGTGCTTCTGCATTCGCTGTATACGAAGGCTGAACAATAATTTCACGTTTAAATACTTAATGGCCGCAACTTACGTGTTGTAGGTCGTAGGTTCGAACCCAGACAGGTGCTTTACTTTGAGTAAATTATTCCATCACCACTACTCTCAAAACAGTGAAGGAAAACACTGTGGGGAAACCTTCATGTCTTAGAACCAAAAATTCGAAGACATGTGACCACCAACCCGCAGTGGGCCCGAGTGCTCACTCCCTCTCACCGAGAGGAGGCCTGTGTCCCAGCAGTAGAAACATTATAGGCTGATTACGTATACATAATAAACAAAAGCTCTAAAAACATCAAATATCTAAGATATAGTTTTCTATCTTATTTCAGTATATAATAAGTCACTGCTAAATGATTGTAACTACAAACAAAACTTCCAAACGAAATCCAACACACTCGATATCTGGGAAATCTTCTACAAAACCTAATATGACGTAATATACAAAACACAAACACAAAGTTGATTCCAAACTCGAAGACGATTGTTTATCACACCTATACCTACCACAGCAAACAATACCCAGGTGCGTTCTGTCATGAAAAGTTACCAAGCGAAAATTTATACGTAACAAAATACCTCGAAATGGGTAATATGTTATCGCTGCGGTAGGCTAAAGCCACATTAATGTGAGTGAGCGTGTACCAAGATGGTAGAAGTGCTGTGGGTAAATGTACCGCGAGTGAGGAACTATGGTCTTTCCTGGATCTTACATTGTCTGAAGCCTAATATTCGGTAACACAAAGTGATGGAACAAATAGTACAGCTTTTTCTTTTTTTCGAACCGGACGGAACGAAATTATACCGTTCAATACCTTTTTTTATAATAATATAAGACGTAGATCGTGTTGATGGAATCGTGAACTGTTCTATTTATATCACAAAATCCACTTGTGAATAAGAGGAATTCGTTGATGATTTTCACGGAAAAATCGCGAAACAACGGATCATATCAGCTTTAATATAAAGGTTACCAGTGATTTATTATTGTTTTATGTTTATTATAGGTTCCGGTGTCACCAGAAACCTTTAGACCTTTGACCTTCCAGTTTCATTTAACGTAGGTAGGTATAGATCAAAGTTGAGGTACCTTATAAGGTTCGTTAACTAAGCCTATAACATTCTATACAGATAATGTTGTCGGTTACATAATCATTGTAGTTTATGTGACAACTTAATTGTTAGTTTGTGTTGGGAACCAGTAAGAGGGAGGAATGAAGGCAGTTTTGGACACAAGCCAAAGCTCGAACGAATCTTGTCTCAAAAGTTTGCATGGCATTAAGTACACGAATATAACTTCAAATAGCGATTCTATTCATTGTGTTCCAAGATTCCCGAGTAAGAAACATTCTTTTTAAACTTAACAAAAGGTTTTTCATTTATTAGCTTGCAGAAATAGAGAGGTCATAATAAACTTCACTTTAAAATAAGGTCACAGTGTGATGTACAGTCTGTTATAGCAATTAGCTGACCCCTTAAAAATTAAACGAATTTGAACCTTCTGCTTGTTAGCAGTAAGCTTATCGAACTAGAACAGTTCAACGTCTACGATTAATAAAACAGTTATTCGAATTTGATATTTAACACGCAGTGTTAAGGTAGGTATGATCTTGAATATTGTTCTAACTTGTAATATATTATTGCTAATTTCAACGACAATCACCATGTTCGTGTGGTCTAGTGGTAGCTGCAGTGAGCTGACAAGAGCGTGGTTGCGAGTTCGAAACCAACATATTTTCTGCAGCGCATTTTGTTTTATAATATTTTTTTTCAAGTTATAAATTATAACTTTAGCAACAAAAAAAAAAGCTGAACGAAAATAAAAAAACGATAATGATGGTAAAAACGATTTTATTTTATAAAAAAAAATATTATAAGAATAACGTAAATGATATAATAGTTACTAATAACGTTGTTACATACTTCACAGAGTTTAATGTAGTGAATCAACATGTTATAATATTTAGAAATATATAGGTATGTATTTCTATTTCATAACAATAACATCACCACATTAAATATCGTTGAACTAAATAAAATAGCATTATACGTTGATGTTTTACCTACTAGGTATACTATATATCAATTTGTTTTGTAAGTAGTTATATTTAGTTATAAATAAGGTTTTGACAAAGACTTCTCGTCGGTAAATATGACAACATAATCTTCCCAATTAAAATTGAGATATTCTTGGGCAAAGCGGACCCTTGCTTGGCGATGTGCAGCAGTCAGTTAAATTTTACGTGCTGGCTTGTATTGTTTCAGTCCAGCAACATGCAAATGTTTTCTGACCGTCTGAACAGAAACATTATACTGCATTGAGTAGGCAAAAATGGGTGTTCAGTATGCCTTCTAACAATTGCTTGATGATGTTCTGACACAGGAGTAACATTACAGGTTTTGGTTCAGGACGATCCTTTTGAATATTCCCTGTCTCTTCAAAACGTCTTAGCCACAGTCTGACTGTATTTCTCTGAAACAACACAATAAGCATAATTTTAATAACGCGGTAATCATAATTTTTCGAATAAGTTTGCAAAAATACCTTTAGATAAACCACATTAGACCTATAAATGATCTCATAATGAAACAGTTAATTTTCTATTATTCTACATTCACGTTTTTAAGTCAACTAACGAATTAAGGAAGCATAAAAAAGAATACACTTACCGCTATATTAAGTTTCCTAGCAATCGCTTTAATACCAACATTCTCCTTATGCAAATACATTATTTTGTATTTTAAATAATCACTCAACTGAGACATGACGATTAAACTATCAAAACCGATAATAATAATTAATAAAAAGGTGTGGATTTTCGCAACTTAGTAAGGCAATATAAAAATGTTCGTGCGTATTCACTGCTATTTGTGCATAGAATGTCTTGTTCAATTTATTCTTCTACCCCATATTCCTAAAATCATTTCAATAGCAGTTTTTGTTGAATACGCATTTTGACGTCAAACTACCCACTTATTGAAAAAGGTGAAACGTTTATCGTTTATCAACTTAATTGATATGCTTGTTCTTTACAATAATGCAAGAAATACTTAACGAACAATTTATGTATTGAAAACAAAATTAAACATGAGACTAGATTTGAACTCGCATCTTGCACGTCTCAGCCTTACGCATGAACTACAACACCAGATTAACTTGAGTAAGTTAGATGAAATAAGGTATTAGTAGCAATGACACAAATTATCACAACATTAACCTAACCTTTAAGTCTTGCTGATTAAAAATGAAAATTGCGTAACAAATACCCATACATAGTAAATGACCTAACACCAACATCTTAAAGCTCAAATTTGCGTATCAAAATTATTTATTGTTTCTGTTCATCGAGTAGTGTTAGTCCGATTAACTCATACATATTGAATAACCTTTAATGTTATCAGAGGAGGGTGCAAAATCGAGTAATTTTTAGGGGGGTCAGTTAATTGCTATAACCCGCTGTACCTAGATGTTTTCCGCAGTTGGAAAATACACTTTTCATCCCACCTTCTCGGAAAGAGTATTTTTAATCTTCAATATCTGAGTGGAAAAGCCGTTTTTATTCTCTAGAGGATAAAGTAAATTGAATTTAAAACATCGTGTGCACTAAGTTTGTGAATTAAAAAAAACATTAAACCTATTTACTGCTACCTCTATGGTGCCGAATATATCATACAACTTTTTTTTAATTTGTTAAAAGCTCAGACTCGGAACCTTCTTGGTGTTCTTTTTTCAATTTGCTTTGTACGCGGTTCTTTACGCGGCATTTTTTCACGTCATTGTTAAACCTTATATTAAAAACAAGAAACTTGAAAACAAGTGAAAAAACTAAAATGAGTGATTCTAGCGACGAGGAAGTTTGCTTGACGCCAACAGAATTGACTGAAACTGTTAATAATGCGCAAATGAGCTTTCTCCCTCAACAATCACGCGAGAAGTATTTAAAACAGTACGATATGTTCAAAATAACTGTAGCAACGTTACTTTAAAATTTTCTTAATTATACCTTAGTATTATTTTGTTATAATTTAAAGATTATTCTGTAATACTTACCTGTCATAATGTAGTAATTAATACCTAAACTGAAATAAAAGTGTACCTATCTTGTGATTGTAAACGTTTTTTTTTTTTGCATTTAGTCATTTCCTCGCTGAGGTGGAATGAAAAGTTACGTGTTGCACTCGAGTGCAAAGATTTTTCACCTCGTGCTCTTTTGATTCCCTCGCTAACGCTCAGGATTCTAATTTTGAATCACTCGCTGCGCTCGTGATTCAATTTTAGAATCCTTCGCTTGCTCGGTCATCAAAATTGAACACGCGGTTAAAAAGCAACTTTGCACTCTTGTATAACAAATAACTATTATCATCATAACACAATGCTCGTAAAAATTGATGATTTAAAACTGTAATAAGTATCGTTTGTTGACTTAAAATTATATTTTATGAAACCAACACAATTTTGTTATAATAATGAAGTAACTTAGTAATAAAAATTCGCTGCGCTGTAATATCAAATTCTTTTCAAATTTTCGAAGTGCAAAAATTCGCCGTCATTAAATTTGGTCTACTTTATATTCAAATACGATTTTATCAAACTTCAGAAGTTGAGATAAGGCTTCGCTGAGATACAGAATTCAATAAAACGAGCACAGACTTTTGATGTATTGAGTAGGAATAAAAATAAATGTAAGACTTTGAAAGGCAAGTTTCTTATTTATGTAGGATAACATAAATAAGTGTGTGGCTTGCGTGAGGGTCGGTTTCGACCCAAGCGCTCATTATGCTGCCTTTATCACGGAATGACGGTCAAAAGGGCGCGTCCTAATCAGCAATCTTCATCTTGTACCTCACCATGCTTTCTCTTGAGAATTCAGAACTTAATTCTTTCTGCTTAACAAGGAAACTTGGCAAACGTTCGACTTTACCTGTAAACTTAAATGAAAGTATTGCAATTTATTTTTTTAAACCACTTACAACTTTACCTGGATATTATACTCTCTATGTTTATCGTTTCAAATGAATCGTTTACGTAATTTCAAGTCTCTAATTGCTTGGAAAAGGTTTTACGTTTCATTTTAAACTCAAATGTTACTTTACTTAACGTTATTCCGGTATTTAAATATGAAATAAATTGAATTAATTATTCTGTTACGATCGCAAAGCGTATTTTTCTTTGGAATTCAACTCGGAACACAAAATAATATCTATTATGCGTTTGCTTTCGCGGAACTGGGGCAGTAGAAGGTAATTATAGAATAATGTTACCTTTTTATATAAATAAATTTGAATTCACAGCTTAGGCTTCAGCTCGATGTGATGAATTGATTTTCCATCAAATGTTTTGGCAAAAAAGAATTTTGGGACATCTAAAGCGTTTACTAACGCAGTTCGAGAAATGAATTACCAAACTTTAGGGCCTGTGTACACACACGTTTATCGTGCCGTAAAAAACTACGGTTTATTCACCGTATGTAGGCACTGGCGTCAGTGTTGTATGTATCACTATAGAAGCTTGTTGACGGACACGTTTTTTTTACGGCGCGGTTTATATGCCGTAGCGTAGTGATACCGTGCCGTGTACAGAAGGCCTTAGGTAGAGTTGTGTATCTCATTATCTGCCCGTTCATTCTATTCTATTTTTAATAAATGGCAAGCAAAGCCGATGTCGACTATTCGCTACAAGGATCTTTTGGCGCTCGAATGACATTGACAGGGGGGCGCTGTTGTTAAACATTTGTGCAATTGTTTTGTAAAATAGAAAAAAAGTACATACTAATTTCGTGGAAATGTCTTGAAGATGTCGGCGTTAGTTCTGATTTTAGCCACGCGCCAAAAGAACCTTGTAACGCTGTACCTATTAACCGGCACAGTCCGTTCAGTTGTTTTACTTATGAATTTGCATCACTGTCAAAATCACAGTCATCCTTATAGTCGTGTTAATAAGGTTGCTATTGGGTGGCTGTCATTGCCAAGTCTGTCAAATTCATAATGGTCTTTATTTTCGTTGCAATAAGGTCGCTATTCGGTTGCCGCTGTCAAAAGTAAATAACTGTGCACGGACTTGTATGTACAGACGCCAGCACATCAAGCTACTGCAATCTGTCAAATTTCTTTAATAGATTTTCAACTTTGATGCTAAAGCATAATGTTCAAAATTGATTGGGAAAATTTGACAGTTTCGGGTAGCTTGATGTGCTGGCGTCTGTACCTATTTTATGCTGTTTGACATAAAAAATCGGTAAGTCTAAAGTAATTTTTAGGACGAGTATATTTACAAGAAGCTTTACGATTACTCTGAAAACAATTATAGTTACAGTCCTGAGCAGTAAATAACACAAGATTTTCTTATTATAGTGACGTGGAAACATAAATTGGAGAGTTTCGCTCGAAGCAAGCTTCATTATAATTTACTCTGTCGTCGAAAATGTGTTGGTTAAATACATTAATATGGACGCCCAAGCTCTTCTTGTGAAACTTAGTTGCATTCAGCTTGTGTCTCAACCTATATTCGAGTATGCGGTTATAGTAAGGCTAATCACACTACCTATATATATATATTATATAAATATTAATATTATAAAGGCGAAAGTTTGTGAGTGTGTGTTTGTGTTTATATGTTTGTTATTTCTTCACGGTCAAACGGATAGACCAATTTTGATAAAATTTTGTATGGAGGTAGCTGACACCCTGTATTAACATATTGGCTACTTTTTATTCCTATATTCCCACGGGATCGACTTTTACGCGGGTGAAACCGCGGGGCGAAGCTAGTATTAAATAAAATACTTAGTAATTTTAATTAAGATTTACATGCCTTCTGAGTTTTTGTTTTGATTGCTGTTACTTTTGTTTTACTATTTAACACTAGGAATGTTTTCTTAACTTAAACTATTGTAGTTTAAATAGCATGGTTCGTAAAGATTATATTATATGTGTATTCCATGGAAAATGTTGTTGGTTACACATTTGGCCGTATCTTTTTTGTATTTCTTCCTACAAAATGTAATGTGTCACTGTTTGTTTTCCCTAATAAATAAAATAAAAATATGAACATCAACAGTATAATTTATATCAGTAGGGTCAGTCAGTATTATTTGGTCGACATCAATAAACATTGTAGGGAAGTGGTATAAAAGCACTAACAGCAAAAAAGCACTAAAAGTTGGAAGCAGGCGGGACCCATCCCATTTTTATACTTTCAAACTCAAATGGGTCCCGCCTGCTTCCAACATTTATTTAATTTAAAATGGGCTTGTTTTTAGCTTTCAGTTTTTTTAACTTAAGTTTTTTACCGCAGTCGGGTTTTTTAGTTTTTTTAAATTACTTTATTTTATTATGTTTTTCGCCATACTGACCGCCGATTGAGCCAAAGAAAATTAAATCTTATTTCAAGGCAATAAGGCTCAATTTTAAATGCATAAAGTAATGTTGGGATCAACACGATTTTCTTTATAACAATATATAGTTCGCTTTAAAAAAAAAAAAGTTTCGATCATTGTATTGTTTTAAACTTAATACTCAAATTGGGCTGAATGAGGTTATGTTACATATTGTATAATCATAGTTTATCAAAGCCAAGGAAGAGTCAAAAATGCCATAAGACTTACTTTGATCTCAATATCACCAGACCATTTGTCCGTTCTATTTTCACTCGAACGAGTTTCTCATGGAAAATAGATCCACGTCTCTTGCTTGATTCCCCAAATTCCATTTGAATCAGTGAATGTTAAGTCGGTTTGAAGTAATGCGGCGCGCGGTGGTCATTCATCAAATAGTGGATGGTAGTGTTTTGTTTATAGCGTTGTATGGACTTTGCAAATGTAGGTTATTTGTGTTTATTTTTCAGTAGTGTTCTATGGTAATTAACTAGTTGTTCTGTCCTAACAAATTTTATAGATCAGTAGTGCTATTCTGTAAAACATTTCACCTTGAAAACTTAGGTGAAGTTAGCATGAAGTGAGTTGTCAATAGTGTCAAACCCTAGCATCGGATGGAATGACAAATCATAGAAGCTAAGTTTTCAAGGTGAGAATTTTACAGAATACGTCGGCTGTTTTTTTTTATTATCTTTCTTTTGTTTATTCTAGGCTATTTTGACCGTACAGGCAAAGTAACTCTCATTGATTAATTTAACAAACAAATGAACAACAATGTTAATTTCAGTGAAACGAAATAGAGATTCTGCTTTGGAGTTCTTTTTGTGTATGACTGGCCTATTTTTAGCCAAAAATCAGCATTGCCACACAACGTGGCAATGGGCACTTTTCCTATTGACAGTGATGTGGACGAATTTTTTGATGCCCTATGATTTTCCCGTGTCTTCTTTATATAAGTACACCCACGCTTCTTCCTAATCGCTTACAGTACAAGTTTGCAACATTCCGCTAGTGTTTTAGTTTTCTCGATACACAGCACAGTCTACTTAGAGATACACAGTAATTACTTATTAGTGGGTAATTATTGTGTATCAAAAAACTAAAACACTAGCGGAATTAACTAGCGATTACCACAAGCAATTAGTAAGATGTGGATAGCACTGTCTATACATCTTATTATTTTAAGTCTATTAGCGAAGAAGGAATGAATTAGACAGTTATGTATTTTTTTATATATTTTGTGGACATAGCAACAGTATACAAACTTTTTTAAACAAGGGTACCTCTACCTACTTAGTCAATACTTTCTAAAAGCACTTTCAGGCCTAGATTTAAAAACACTTTTATTGGGAAAATACGTGCGTACTTCTACAAAAAACTGTTTAGTATTTATTGGGGATACCTAATCCTTTAAAATAAATAACAGCGACAAAGTATCGGAGTTACCTGACATCCTAGCTTAGAGTGGCTTTGAGTTAACACAATTTGCAAGATACTTTAATTTTTTCCCCAAAAAAGAGTGACATAAATGTAACCACCAAGATTTCATCTCAAAAAAATGCTTTCACTTATAAAAATATGTACATTATCTAGGCATGAAAAAACACTAAATAGGGATAAAAAAATAAAACGGATACCAAAAACAGTAAAAGGATAAAACAGTAAAAGGAGCTGTACTATATTATTTGGATTAAATACGCACTTTTTTAATAGAATCAAGTAAAAACACCTAAACAAGACAATACGTATTTTCTAGTTTTTTAAATTTAGTATTTCGTCGCCAAATATTATTTAGGTAGTCCTTTGTGTCAAGTCGAGTACATGCCTATTTTATAATGTTGTATATTGTAGGGCGTTGTGGCGCAGTATGGGAGAGACCTATGTCCAGCGGTGGACTGCGATAGGCTAAGTTGATTGTTTGTATATTTCAGCTGAATTGACTGTGTTGTGGTTGTCAGAGATATGTCGTGATAGCCAACAGCTAGAAAAAAAGATGTAGCCACTGGCCACCCATTTATTTTAACGGCCCTGTTATAGTTCTAGTGATGTAATCGTAATATAATTGTCTAACTCAGAACAGTGCTAGTTAACAACGCTGGGGTTTAAGAGTAATTCACACCGCATTTTATTATATTTCTAATTTGTATTGTATTATTTGAAATTGACGGGTAAAAGTATTTGTACAAACCTACTTACAGAAATAAAATCATTTACAATTTAACATTGTCTGTTTCCATTCAATGTTAAAGCAAAAAGTTGGTACCTACGTAAAATATGAACATAAAATAGTACTATAACATATTTCAACTTGCGTCAGTAATAAAAACTCAACATACACATATCTACATCGGCTCTAAGTGCAACGGAACTTACACAGAGCGACTTCTCATGTTTCGCAATTTCATAGCTGTGTGACGTACTCGTATGTACCGACAACTTTTCAGGAGAGCGACGATCGCTCGGTGTTTTGACTTTTCTACATGATCAAAGAACGTCCTAGATAGTTAAGTACTAAAAGTATGTCATTACGTAACGTTTTGAATATAACAAGTTGATTCAAAGTGGTGCGGTCGTTCATTCATCGTCAGCAAAACTGGGACGCATTACTAATGCTGCATGCATAACTTTGTTAAACAATAAAATAATCAAAGAAAACAAAAAATCGTAGCAAATAATTTTTTATCTTTTCGTAAACTTTGTGCTACGAAAGCGTAGCTATTCTGCTACGCCGTAGCAACTGCGTAGCTCATATCATATTTTTCTTAGAATCTTTTCTTTATCATGTAGAGTGTAGACCTTCGTTGATATTTCAAAGGAAACACGTTCTCCTATCAATTCAAAGCCTAAAGCTCTATACTATAGACCGCGATCGAATCCCATAAGTACTACTCATAAAGAAAGATCTTCCATATATTTTTAGGTCTTTTCAATATTATTCTTTATGTCCAATAAGTTATAAAAGGTAAACGATGGACATTGTATGCGGCTCATGGAGTATTAAGTGGCCCAAGACATATGCTGTAAAATTTTGTGACGCGTTGCCAATATTATAAAGATGGGCTTTTGATTTTCTGAAAGTTATGGTCTTGAAAATATAAAATTCAAGTTAGTGGGACCAGCGGACGAGAGGCTATCTTTTTGATGTTCTTATAAAAGCAGGAGTGAAAGAATTTTTTTTTAAATAAACTTTTTGTTAATACAATTAAAGAAAATGTTTTAACAATTGTGACGATTAACATCATACAAAAATATTGTTCAAAATGTACACTCAAACATCTCTTCTAGAGAACAAGATAAATTAATAACTTAACAAAGTCAAAGTTTATCGCATTTAACAGCTGCACAAGACGTCACAGGTCCTTGTTTTATCCTTTCTAGCTTTCCCACAATTATAAAATAAAAGTTTAGATACATGATAATTATAGATGTCGCAGCCAACTGGTTAAAGCCGTTTAGTTAACCGCCTGGCCTTTGGAAGTAGTGCTCGCCTCGCTTCGCTCTCTTGGTTCGGTTTTTTTGCGGTTGATCACAGTTCTAACCTAACCCAAATGGGTTAGGTTAGGGATCAAATGGGACGAAATGGTCGTGCCCTGGCTTAGTTACTGCGACCAATTCGGCTCGCGCTTTACAGTTACAGTTCCAACCTAAACTATAATTTAATATCATTCAGGCCGTTAGTTGAACGGTCGCCGCCGTTTAGTTAAAAGGCTAGGCGGTTAACTAAACGGCAAATTAAACCAGTTGGCTGCGACATAGATATATCAGTCACATGCAAATTCAAAGAGATATTTCATAAAAATATACGTATCAAAATGTTAGCGAAAAACAAGTCCAGCTTCACAAACATTAAAATCTTCTCGTAAACGAAGTTCCAGATTCAGAGATGCAAGTTTAAAGTTCTTAGCGAAAGACTTTTAATACTTCCCGTAGTTTTCGTCTTCAAAGACAAGAAAATGGCCGCCATAGATATTTTACGACTGGGATGAATAACAATAAAACTTTACATTTGTCTGTGAACGGTTCGTTTTCAGACAAACGTTACAGATTGATGTTTGTACATTTACCAGTGTTGCTGGGCACTTTCTTATCTGTGTCTCTTTTGTGTTAAACAGAGGAATTCTAGTAGAAAACATCTATCTGAGCTGATCTATTCTTCTGAGCGAAAGATTCTTTTACGTGTATTTCTAGTTTTATTATTTTGAAAATAATTTTAAACAACCTAAAGCCTGTTGTACACACACGTTTTTCTTGCAACTACGGTTTATTCACCGTGTGTAGGAATGGTAGTCAGTGTTATATGTATCACTATGGAAGGTTGTTGATAGACACAAAATACGGCGTGGTATATACGTCGTACCGTAAATAAACTGTGCCGTGTACAAAGGGCCTAACATTTGCAGTAACCCAATATTTGAATACTATTTAATTAAATCAGCTTCCAAATGAAATTATTGATTGAATGATAAAGCAAATCGCTTTGGAAAGTCATTCATAAGGCGAAAACATAAATACTAGATGACTACTTATGTTCTAGCTAGGCCAATACTTTGATAACATACAATAATGAGAGATTTATTGATCAGACATTTAATGAAGTTTTTAGAAACCGGGGGTTAATAGATCATCCTTGCGTTTAAATAATACCAAGTTATAGCTGGCTGAAAGTGCACTTCAATTTTAAGTATTCAAAATTAATACTCCTATTTTATTCTGAAACGGATTCCAGGAGCCATTCGCATTTAACATCATTTTTATCCCTCATAAATTCTGTCATAAAGATAATAACAGATACTAAATTTTAATTCCACGAATATCATAATTCGGGATCGTCGTCGCCAACCCCAAATTTGATATACTTGAGGGAATCGAGGTCACCTAGATTTATTCGGGAATTCGGAATTGCGACGAAAAACTGTTAGTGTAGTTATGACGTGAGAGTGTATGTATCTTAGAAGAGACAAAGGGGAATCTGAGAAGCATGAAGACGAAATTAGAGGCGGAGGAGAGACCCATATGTAACGCGGTGAACGTGTTCCGAGAAAGAGGGTATGTTAAACAAACAAAGCTAAAGTTTCGCACTTTGGAATCTAGTAACAAATAATTGTCTATTTGATACTGTTGTTCATTTTAGTAATTTACTCGACCCCTCTGCCTCAGGTGAGCAACAATGTAACGCGATGCTATAATATTAAACAGCAGCTGTTTAGATAAATTACGTTGTCCAAAAAATAAAAAACAAATATTATGTACCTGTTTTTATACAGCTCCTTTGAGCGTTATTGTGTGTCGCATTTATTCATTTATGATAAGTAACGAGATACATCCAGTTCATAACACGTACTTTTGTTCAGCCGTATAGAAACAGAGGCTCAACTTGAACGGCCCACGATAGAGTGATCAGGATACCTCATAAAATGAAGTCATAGAGTGTCATTGATCGGCCCTATTATCCGTCCCAGTATCCCGTAACGGAGGGCCACTAGAGCCTTCACCTGCCAATTCAGGTTATATTGCGTAGACAATGATTGATTGACTTCATTTAGCATCGAGTTAATTAAAAAAAGGTTCCAAAGGTATTTTCTTTTTATGAATTTTTCTGTTGTTTATACGTTGGTTGCGGATAACCTATATACAGCTTTGTGGTTGTACTGGTCATCCTGGAAATGCAGTGCTCTAAATAATAGGGCCTGGATACAGCACTAACCTCAGGCTCATACGTTAATGCCCTGTGGTTTTGGACAGAATTGACATAGTCACTTATGCTGTTCATAACCACCATACGTATCATCTCTAATGGCATGAACAGTTAGAATTAGTGCCAAATCACTGTGTTAGCCAGAATTTGGCGTAAAATAATGGTGTGCTGAAAGTTTATAAAACCGCAGCGTGGCTTTAATGTTCTAAGTTAATACTTAAATACGAAACTTAGTAATCATCAATTATTTTAATGTAAACTTATTAAAGCTTGCGCCGAAAGACTTAATGACATAAATTACGTGTAAATTAATAGAATGAGAAAACGATAAAAAAGTTCGATTTGTGGTTACGGAGCAAATATTTGTTTACCTTATACATACTTAGATAGTTTTTCAGGGTGTGGAAACTCGCGCATTCTGGAAACACACCCAAAAAACAGGAGTTATCCGATATCTTGAGCGCGGGGCTGTATTTATTTCCTAAAAGCCTCATTAAATGAACCCAACCAACAAATAAACAATCCAACTTTCCCACACATATATTCATCGTTGATTTACTATACTTCAAAACAATCGCAATGCTATTCTAACGTTTCTAACTGACTTGTTTTTCCAGCAATTACTTACAGCGCTTGGAACTCTTCGAGAACTCCACACAAGCGTACAATGAAGCTCTTCGATGGAATGTGAGTTAAAAACAAACAACTTGAGTTTGTATTTGTAACCAGTAAACATGCAATTACACGCACCAATCCATTGATAATGTTTGTTTAGATAACTCCAAGTTCAAACTCAAACATGGGACTCGCGATTCTATCGTCTTTATTTTATTTCTGCGTGACTAGGTGGCGGTTGTGTCGATTAAGCTTCTTGTACACACCTCAAGCTATAAATTTCCAGTTTTAACTGGCCTTGCATTGTACAGGTTTTTCGTACAATCAGAAGTCAGCTTATACTGGTTATGAATAGCTTGATGTGTATGTAGCCGTGCGTACTTTTTCTAGAAAAGTTTTTGCGTCACAGAATTTAGAAACGTTTTTGGTGTAGAAAAAAACCAAGAAAATAAATGAAATTGTTTATTCTATACATAAGATATCGGAATCACGTTTATACGTCATATAAAAAACGGATAAGCTAGATGGAGTCGACATATCCTTCCTGACACAGACACAACATGTATGTATCGTTCCTGTATCGTACAGTCAGCATCAAAAGTCGATTAACACTGTCATTTTTACATGTTATCAAATTGACAACAATTTTTCTCAATAAACTGCTTTTTAGCTTGTCACATAATAGCAATGAGTTTATATTCTAAAAAAATTCTTCTGCTGCAATTTTGAACAAATATTTTGCCCAATAACTAAGATTAAAGAACTGAAGTGTTAATCGACTTTTGATGCTGACTGTACGTGTGTCTAAGGTTCCAAATAAGCTAACAAACAACAAACAAATATATGTTTCGAACTACAAGCGCGTTTCTCTCGATCCCACCTTCTCGTTTGAAACAAATCAGAGGTGTAACTTTGTTGAACATACTACAGTTTCTAAGAATTCGAATAGTTGGCTTACTTGAACGTACAAACACAATTCGCCATTAAAAAAAAAAAAATAACAAATATTTATAATGCCAAAACAGTTTATCCGTAAAAACTCATCACTCTGATAGGATTACAATAATAAAGCTGATAATCAATAAACACTTGGAAGTGTGCATTCGATTTATAATAAATGATCTTATCAAAAATACAGTTACTGCAATAAAAGGGGTCCTTTGTGATGTAAACAAAGACAGTTAAATGACGTCAAATAGTGTGAAGCAATCAGGCTCGTTGATTGTTAAACATTCGACGTGCTGCGTCTATTGTGCCGACGACAGGTGCTGCCACCTATGCGGTTCCCATGCATCACTAATGTTGGAGAGCCATGCTTTGGATAGCCTGAAACAATAAAATAACTAATTAAATTATTTGGATTTTTGGCAAGTTAACATAACAGCAGTAGCGTTCATCCCGCGCGGGCTGGTAACGTCTCATTTCTAATGGTTTTTCGTGATTGTTTTATTAAATTTAAACCAAAGTAATTATTTTTTCAGCCAAGTACTAGATCGTTTTTATTTATAAGTTTGCATGCTATTTTTTTACTATTTTTTACTCATAAAAACTTACATGTTATCAATTATTTTCTATTGGCAGTACTTATTTATTACGATTAAATATTTTTTTTAAGATTAATCTAGTACTTGGCTGGAAATTTAATAAAATATTCACGAAAAACAACTAGTAATGCGACGTTGCCAGCCCGCGTGGGATGAACGCTCATAGGCAGTTTTTTTATGGTTCAATAAGTAAAATGATGATTATTTTTTAAAGGTT
This sequence comes from Amphipoea lucens, assembly GCA_947508005.1. Lineage (NCBI taxonomy): Eukaryota > Metazoa > Arthropoda > Insecta > Lepidoptera > Noctuidae > Amphipoea > Amphipoea lucens. The sequence goes on from OX382358.1 coordinate 13,131,211, forward strand.
ATGTGAAGTGAAGATACTCGTAGTACACATTTATAAAACATTTGATCTTTTATACCATTATTGTTAACGGTAACGGAAGGTTGTTCATGTTTTTCCTTAGAATCGTAAAACATTTATTTTGTGATATTTCTGATTTTTGTAAATGTGTGAAGCTGCTATTGGTGTAGCGTTTGATAAAATAATGTATGCTGTCGCAAAGCGTATAATTTTTGAGTCAATTATATAATTATAGGTAGTATACCTATGTAAAGGTTTCTGTTTTTTATTATTATTTCTTATGATTTCAATATGTTTCCAAACGAATACAGTGTATCCCTATAATTATTCAATTTAACCAAATATAAATTGACTTACCTGGACCGATAACTCCACGACCGCGCCATCAATTTTGAGATACACTGGTTTGATTGTTCTATGTGGAAACCCACATAAATTCAAGTACATAAAAGTGGAAGACAAAAGCCACCTAATATCTGTCCGTTTATTCATTCATCCGCATATAACACGTACATATTTAAACATGTTTTTGACTATAAAAATGTACACACTCCAGCCGGCAGTGACTAAAAACATGAACATAATATATTTTATTTACAGCCTTCTGACGTTCGCTCGTTGCTCGGGCGAAGTTTGGTTCGGGCGAAATCAACACATTACAGCGGCGCTTTGGCAGACGCGGCGCAGGCAGCCGGTATACTACACATTAACTATGTACCTGTATTAACAGTTAGTGCAAACAATGGCCAATAAAGGTTTATATGAAGTTCGCACTTAGAAGTTTAAGATTTTTCTCGATGTAGGTCATGAAATTTTCATATAGCTTGAAAGTTTTAAGAGTGCGGGAAAAAGCTAAGGCAATTTAACTTTTATTGCTCCTTTGTTTTGTAGCGGTATCTACAACAAAGCATGCGAAATACGCGTCATACTGACGTCACGCAAAATCCTGCATCTCGCAAGCAGAGTTTACCGCGCAACTAGCATAATATACAACGACCCGGATGAATCATAGAGCAACATCTTTTTCTATGGAGGATGGGATGAGTGAACTTTACACCCTGTTCGATCACTGATCGGGAGGCATATCTCTATACTGGTAACTCCGACGTGATCGTCAACGCAGCCTTCGTGCACCTACTCCAGCGTGACGTCATCATCATCACTCCCGCAAGCTTTACAGCGGCGAGTCACCAAGCCAGCCATCACCCACGGCTTCAACGGGTATCCTGACCACCAGCATCCAGTGATCGCGCATACATGGTCAACCAGAAACCTCGGCACAGCACATTGCACTTTCGGCAGGTCCACAAGCAGAGCCCTTAAAACCTAATTTACCTGCATTGCTTTTGTTTTACAAGTACCTACTTCGATTCTTTATTTCCGTATATACCTAATAAATTGTGGACATTTGAAAGCATATTTCACTGTATATTTATCGGATTTACAACGTCTTTACGTCGGTCGTATGTCGCTCTCTTCATGCTCGAAATTTCGAAATATAATATTTACTGCATCTTACATGCAGCATATTCAGAGTTTCGTTAAAAGACTTTGACATTAGAGGACCTAAAATTTAATTAGGAGGAATCTCTCTTTAATTAAAATGCCTGGATGCAATGGATGAATTAATGTAAGCCAAACCAACAAACTATACTCACAGAGAGAAGGCCTGAGTTCCAGCAGTGAGAATTTATGTTTTGTGGAAGCTACATCTCCAAATTATAATATCCAATTTTCTTCGCAGTCTCTTAGTACTATACCAGTCGACATCTATGAGGAGAAATTTTTCGACGCTATGTTTAAGTTTGTTAATCATTTTAGTTAGGTTAGGATATTATATTTTTAATTTGTTCGTTTATTTTGTACATATTAGAAGTTTATCCAGTCAGTGTATATATTTTTGAAGTGAAAACTTCTTTAGCGGCGTTGCACACTTTTTGTAATGGGTAAAATATGTTACACTCGCGTCAGGACATCGCGTCAGGACACGTGACCGTCAGGAGAGATTCCCCCCCCTCCCCTCTTTCTACGGCGGCGCCAACCGAAGTGAACCAAGCGACACACGACAATGGATGGATGGATCGATGGATGGATCGATGGATGGATCGATGGATGGATCGATGGATGGATGGAGCGATGGATGGATGGATGGATCGATGGATGGATGGATGGATCGATGGATGGATCGATGGATGGATTGATGGATGGATCGATGGATCGATGGATGGATCGATGGATCGACGGATCGATGGTTCGATGGATGGATCGATGGATGGATCGATGGATGGATCGATGGATGGGTCGATGGATGGATCGATGGATGGATCGATGGATGGGTCGATGGATGGATCGATGGATGGATCGATGGATGGATCGATGGATCGATGGATGGATCGATGGATGGGTCGATGGATGGATCGATGGATGGATCGATGGATGGGTCGATGGATGGATCGATGGATGGATCGATGGATGGATTGATGGATCGATGGATGGATCGATGGATGGATCGATGGATGGATCGATGGATCGATGGATGGACCGATGGATGGATCGATGGATGGATCGATGGATCGATGGATGGATCGATGGATGGATCGATGGATGGATGGATGGATGGATGGATGGATGGATGAATGGACGTGGACGTGGACGTGGACGTGGACGTGGACGTGGACGTGGACGTGGACGTGGATGGATGGATGGATGGATGGATGGATGGACAGCTGATGGCTCGACCGTCTGTGTAGTAGCCACACTGCTGTGTATTCGTAAAATTCGTGTATATAAAATGTTTAAAATATGGAAATTGAAAAAGTGCATTAATGAAAAAAGTGACGCAGAAATAGTGAAAAAAATGAGTTAAATTAATTCAATTAATAATTGATTTATTTCAACGTTAATATTCAAGTTTTCACTTCTGCCGGCACTCCCGGAGTGCAACCCGTCTTTTTTTTTAACCTCCTAAATAAATATAAATTTTCTTCACAGCATTGGAACCTAAAAATTCAAGGGCCTTACAAATTCGTGCTCAGACGGAATACGAAAAATGCGCGTTCGAACGTTCCTTGGTCCTGGCGCATCGGGGACAGCGTATGAGGCGGTTCCCACCGGATTTTGCTGAATGCGCAAGATGTGCTGAAGAAACGGTAATTATACCTTTTACATACTTATTCAAATTATTTGACGAAGTTGTCTAAAACATGATAAAATTAGAATGTCATTGTTTTAGTTGAATAGACGCGTGATCGGAAGGCATTTTTTTGTAGAATGGTATAGCATCAGCTGTCCAAACTACACTCAAATCGTGAACTATAGCTTATACGTATTATTGACTTATAAATGTAATCATTGTCTATTTATTTTGCCCTTCTCGTAGAAGCTATGATAACAAGTGCGTCCAGCAATCTTAAATTTAAATCAGCAGACCGTTTAGTAAAAACAATCCGAATGCCAATATTAAATCGTCTGATAAAATAATCTAGAGACGCCCCCCCTCTCCCCCTTTAGAGTCGTCCCCGCTTTCAATTTGTTTTATTTAGTAAAACGTCGGAGAGACTCGCTTAGGGCCGTCTAAAAAAATAACCAACTTTTCACGCTATTCAGCTATCTTCTAATGGAATGTTTTCACACCAAAACGTAGGAAAGGAATTTTTCTCTAAAAAACAAATAGCCAGGCCTTTTGAGCAGGTTAAAACTTTTTTGGGACGGTGTTATGACTATTCAGAAGTGTTGGTAATGATCTACCTCAATTCAGAGAAGTAGGTACGAAGATGAATAAAAGAAAACTCTATTTTGTTTTATTTGAATAAGGTTTTTCTGAGTCTAGAGTTGTGCCTTGGCAATAGACTCGCCCCCAATTACATGGGTCTTGATACGTAAGTAGCAAGATGTGGGTGTACTTACATCGTACGCTTTTTTATTTGATTTTTATTTTTTGTTTTTTTATCTGATATATCTGGTGTATTGTGTGTCTTTTAGTCTGTGCTAAATAAATGTATTTTCTTTCTTCTTTATTTTTTTTACTGATCCTTCTCTGCCTGTTATTTTAGAGGAATACCTATAGTCATGGTGTTATAATTATGTGAGTTATAATGTGTATGAAGACGAAAAAAAATCCCTCATTCGCGATATTTTATTTTATGCCTTTGACAGTCTACCGCTCGAAAAACAATTACGCCTCTCCTAAACTACGTAGGTACCAAACGTCTTTCACTCGGTCCATCTGTTACCCTAACTAACTTAAAGCGCCCCCTGTATCATTTAGTTCATGACACGACACAATTTAAGATCAAGTTACAACGCTCACTAATTTACTGCAAATGTTATTAGGTGCGAGAATGTGCCGGGAAGACGGCGAGCAAAGTGTTGCAAGCAGCTGTGTCGTTGCTAAACAACGTGGAGATTAAGAGGGAGTCCATAAACGAAGATGCTCCTAAAGTCCTGGTGCATCGTGGACGTATGCAACCGCAAAAGGAACAACAGGTTCAGAACTTTAGTCATATTTTATAACAGCTGGCTGCTATGAATGTAATGACCAAAGTACGACAAACTAATTTGTTGTTTTTGATGCTGGATATTTATTATAATAAACGTTATTTGTTGTGTAGTTGCGTGAAAAGTCTGGCGTTTAAAAAAAAAATTTAAAAGTTGAAGGTACTACTCGTACAGCGAATTACAGCATCAGCCGTCATAATTTGAGTCTGACGAGAATATACAACTCAGCAGTAGTAAGAATATGTTTGATACAGTATTATAGACCACGCTCGCAACTACCGAAAATACGCCATTTTTTCAAAATAAATTATTATGTTGGTAATAAATATTCCAAAAGATTTATTTTACTACTTCCGTATAAAGAACGTCTATATCTCGTTTACTAAAGTGCAGATACGTCTTTGTTTACAACGAGAAATAAAAAATATGTTGGCAATAACCGTAATTCTAGGTCCAAGAAATATCCCGCGCGGAAAAACAGAGAGCCGAACAAATCTCCCGTTTAATGGCTTCGAAATATTTGGAGCGAATGGCACATGACAAATATTTCTTAACTGCTTTATGTAAGGACGAACGATTGGTCTCTGCCAATAAACAAGGATCGCAAAAACTGCAGGAATTGGCCAATAAAGCTCTCGCCGATTTGGAGAAACGACAAGTACGCTCACACTTTTTTAACTTTATAAAATTAACCTCTGACCCGTTGACCCATAAAATATAATACATACCACGCCGCCATTCTTTATAAACGGCCAGCTAAATTGAAATTTATAGCACTTGTTCAGATTGAAATCTAACCCTATAGTTGATTCGAGGTACACAAAATTCGTTGCATAGCTTTAAGCTATGAATAATTGAATAACAACGGCAATTTTTGGAACAAAATGGACACGACAGCTGGGTATTATATTCCAGTATTTTACACAACATTTTTTGAGCCGTCTGTGTTTTCGCCTAGTCCATTCTTTCAGACAGATATTATCATTTAAATTGCGTAAGCCTGTCACGTCGTCTGAAAGGCTAGAACACATTATGATTCCGCTTTTTTTAATGTGAGCTTTGTAAGTCTTGATCGTTTATTTAATATGTATTAGGCTGTCCTACGTGAGCGCAGACCGCTGTACGCTGCCCGTGCGTTAGAGGCAGCCGCTCGAGCTCGCCTGTCACGCGCACGGAAAGAGCAATTGACGCACACGCAACTTCAACACGCAACCGACGCACGTCGCCTCATACAGACAACTCAATCCATTTACGAAGAACGAGACACCGCCAAGTGTTTAGAACAAGCCGAGTTCGGAATGGAACAAATAACAAGAAAACCCGCCAACTTATTACCGGGAAAAGATAAATTTCTGCAAAAGCTTCACGATATAGTTGGGAACGCTTTCCTGGACCAGGTAGGTTCATTTCTGTATTTTATTATAAATTGTGTAGCCATGGGCATTACGAAGCTGGGAAGTTTAATAGAGCTTGTTTGCCAAGTCACGTAGACCGTGAAAAATCTCTCTTATTTTATGTTCAGAAACGTGTTCGAGAAAGTATGAGCGAGTCGGATCGGGAGCGAAGAGCGTTTATTCTTCTGGGTATGTCGGTTTCGCGGGAACCGAGTCGCGACTCCGTGCTGCGAGTGCGCCCGCCCGCACCGCCTCGAGACGCTAAGTAATTTTAGCATTCCACTTATACCTGTAGTTGTCTTAATAGCTGCAGGTTAGGAATTTGTTGTTGAAGAAAGCTATTGAGTTTTTCTTTAAGACCAATCCAGATAAAGGAATAGGCACGTATGCCCGTTTTCACTTAGGTACACTACGCGACCACTCAATATAATGCTTAATAAAAGGGCACTGTTGGATTTTCAACTACGAGCGGTGAAAATCCATCATTGAGCTTTCATTAATCATTACACTTAGGAGTCACGTAGTGTTAGTGAAAAAAGGCATTAGCATGTCCAATGTCCAGCGAAGTTCATTTAAAGTTATAAGTAGTTACGTTATTTACGTAAACTATCTCGACCTTAAAATCTAGTACCTACTTGAATAAATTAAAGCACACTAGGTCTTTCGTTACATAATATGTTACGATAGACCTAGCCTAGTGTGCTTTATGGAAACTAGACTGACTGACTAGGGATTACGTAACTTTGCCTTGACCTATCTTTCTTTAATTAATTCGACCTTTTATCTGCGACGCAGCTTAGCCAGCAGTATTCCCACCCTAACGTTTTATGTAATTTAATGTCTGTGGTGGCTTATCTTTTCCTTTATATGCCTTTAGATAACCTGTCATCAAAATAATATGTGGCTTTCCGAATGTGGATAAACTTTATCTATGTATTTTTATTTTTTTAATCTACACGGTGGTGAGGGATGCGCTGGACAGAAGCCGGTAGAGGCGGATCATCCGCTCCAGATGCAATTCCGAAGCTGACCACGATCCTCAGACATGAGGGACCGACTACAGAGAGAGATTTTTATTATACTCACGTATTTTTATCAAGATCATAATTCTCACGAAAGAAAATAATAGGGATGGTCGCGTAACAAAATTTAGTTGCTTTTGAAACTCGTTTGATTAACCTATTAGTAGAGTACCTACTTCCATCACTACGATTTTTCGTTAAGCCGTCAACCAGAGATTTAAATTGGTCACAACACTATTTTTGTTGTTGCTGTCTATGAAACTGTCCATTAAGTCTCATGAATAAATTCAATGTTTTTAAATAGAATTCTCCAATAATAAAGGTCGTTAGGAAATAGCTTAGTGTGGCAATGAACTTTAGGAATGAACCGTACGGAGTAGGTAGTTCAGTTACATCATATATTTTAGTATCAACTGTAGAAAATTAATTGATTTGCGGAGCGGTTGATCCTGCCTAAAGACGGCCTGAGTCGGGTCCTAAATTGTGTTGTTACTCCGTGGAATCTAATACTAGTTTGTCCCCAGGGTTCGAATCCGCACCCTGGAGCGTTCGCTGTCTATGAGTACACGAGCTTCAGAACGATGTTACTTGTTGCACGAACTGGCTCGTCTCAATGTTGACACTAAGCAACCTTTAAAAGCCAGAGTCTATGCTTCCAAATGTCAAACCGGTAAGTTTAGACACTTTCAGTAGAACGGAATTTATCACTTTGTTAGCACTAAAATACTCGTGCCCCAAGAATTTATAGGCCAGTGAACGGATCGTTGATTCGAGGAAATAAATTAGCCTCCTGCGATCGAACGAATGTCTTTTCATTTTTAAATTGTTTGACTTCCTTCGGAAATATTGACTCAAAGGCCCCTGTCCGTACCTGCAGTCGTTTTCTTTTTATTCACTTTAGATAATTCACTTTGTATAGATTCCAAAGTCGTGTTAGCATAGACGAGAGTTCGAAAGTACGGGATGTTTGGTAACATACGTGAAACCCATTCGTATACAGTAAGTAGATTGAAACGCAGCTCAAGCCCGAAATCGCAGGTCTACACCGAGAGCATTAAAGTAATGAATAACTTCGCAACGTTATACACACAAGAATACGAGATTTATTTATTTTTAATACGTCGAGAATTTTACATGAGAATTTTATTAATAACTGATATGGTGCTGTAAACAGAGTGTGTTGTGGTGCATTCTGTTTAATTAATAATGGTGAACATCTGGAAAGGGCAAAACAGTAAACAATTAACTATTCGATTCAATGATTCGATATATTCTGACTTCGTAGACAGTAACATCCTGGACAGCATTGCTTATTCTAACTACGAGGGACCTGTCACAACTTTGTCCCCTTGATTCGATACTGGCTGCAGTGGGTAGGACAAATTAGAGGACGCTTCGTGCCTTTGAATTGATTCGTAAGCTTTGCTTTTGAAATACACCCCTTTAGATAGTATTAGGTTTGGATACAAGAATGTAATTTCGAAGGAGATGAATGCTTCGATACATCTGTTACCATACATGACTTATTCGTACTAGTAGGAAATGTCTTGTGTGAACATATTCAAACACTTAAGCAATACCTACCTACCGCCCATTGTGTCACCCATTGTAAAGTTTTCTATATTTATGTCTGTAATTTATATGGTGTACATAATAAAGAGTATTCTATTCTATTCTATTCTACCTAACACTGTAATTTTTTTAAGCGTATATAATCCGAAGTTGGTGGATTATTAGGAAATTATTTGAAGGGCCGACTTTTCAATCTTCAGATAACTTTTAACTGAAGTATAAAAATATAGATTTGCCTGGTTCTGTATAGAAAATATGTCAAATCGCTTTATTTCTTCTTGAGATAAAAGTTACCCTACCATTGGAATAATTAGTAATCCATATTATTTCAAAAAATATTATCATTTTATTTTATTTTTATTTAGAAAGAGAGCGGCGTCAATTATGAGTAGGTTACGCGGAAGCCCCAACAGCATCTTGAAGACATTGTTTGACAAGGTGGACAGCCCCTTTATTAGGCAATGGGTGCAGAGGCATGTGCCGACATGTGTTGAGCCACGTACTTATTAGGTGTTGTTATGTTAGTTTACAAGTTTTACTAACATACTTTTTTATGTTCTTTTTTGTGTTTACTAATTCTATATGGATTGTGTGTATTTTTATATGTGATCCGCAATAAACGATATTATTATTATAATACGGTTTTAAAGACCGAAATGCGAAATTTATCTTCCCCAAACGACTGACAGACAGACAACCATTGCAAAATTTAGTACAATAGCTCCAAATATCAAAATTACGGAAAGAAACTCTCTTCACCTTCTAGGGTCCCCAATTTTTGACGAATCCTTTCCAACGTTCATTGAGGAGAAGATACAAAATTTTAATGACGTCTCGGAAAGACTTTTCAAAATTAATATTCATTCGGCCTTCACACTCATTCGGTACTGTTGTTTTGGACCAAAATTTACTTATAGCCTTCGCTCCTCTCATCTATGGAAGCATCCACAACTTTTAGAAAAAGTAGACCAAATTATTAGAAACACATTAACTTCCAGCCTAAATGTGGCCCTGGACGACCGTGCGTGGCAGCAAGCCACACTACCCATTCGCTTGGGCGGTCTCGGCGTCCGCAAAATTTCAAGTATTAGTTTACCAGCCTTCCTCTCCTCGGTCCACAGTAGCGATAAATTAACCAGGAACATTTTATCTTCCTCACTGGTCGATTTTGAAGTGCCGTTTTTGACCAATGCGTTGAATGCTTGGAAAATGGCTTGTCCCAATACGGTTTTGCCTGATAACCCGTCTTCCCAGAGACAGTGGGACGTGCTGCTCTGCAGTATTATACGGAATACCCTTGTAAACACGTCACGTAATACTGTTGAGCGTGCCCGTCTGATGGCTGTGGGAGAATGGGAGTCAGGTTTGTGGCTTCAGGCGCTCCCGTCATCCACCATAGGCACAATGATGGATGACTCATCGTTTCGGCTCGCTACGTGTCTCCGCTTGGGCGCACCTTGTGTTGCTCCGCATCGATGTCACTGCGGTGAAGCTGTCGACAGTCTCGGACACCATGGCCTGTCCTGCTGCAGAAGCGCAGGTCGCATAGCACGGCACGCCAGCATCAACGATATTATTCGTCGAGCCCTTGTCACCGCCGGCGTACCAGCGGTGCTAGAACCAAACGGCTTGGTACGTGATGATGGGAAGAGACCAGACGGCATGACGTTGTTGCCTTGGAAGGTGGGTAGGCCTCTGGTGTGGGACGCAACATGTGTCGATACCCTTGCGCCATCTCATGTTCCTAGCACTGCGGGCTGTGCTGGCGCCGCTGCTGCAGCTGCTGAGACCCTCAAACGGCGCAAATACTGTAACCTTGTGGGCAACTACAGCTTTGAGCCGTTTGGGGTCGAAACGCTCGGGTCATGGGGCCCGAGCGCGCGTCTCCTTTTTAAGGAAATTTCTCGCCGGCTGGTCGATACTTCACGTGACCAGAGGGCTGGGTCGTTCTTTGGCCAAAGAATTAGCATTGCCATTCAACGTGGCAATGCTGCCAGTCTTCTGGGCACGTTTCCGGATGACAGCGATGCGGATGAATACTTCGACGCCTAAGTTTTTTATTTTTATATATTTGTATTGTAAGTTAGTTAGTCATTTATTTTAGTATCTAGTGTATATAGTTAGTTTCTAAAAGAATAAAATACACTTCTTAAAAAAAAAAAAAAATAAAGACGGGTTGCACTCCGGGAGTGCCGGCAGAAGTGAAAACTTGAATATTAACGTTGAAATAAATCAATTATTAATTGAATTAATATAACTCATTTTTTTTCACTATTTCTGCGTCCCTTTTTTCATTATTAGATGCACTTTGTTCAATTTCCATATTTTAAACACTTTATATACACGAATGTTACGAATACACAGCAGTGTGTCCACGTCCACTTCCACTTCCACTTCGACTTCGACTTCGACTTCGACTTCGACTTCCACTTCCACTTCCGCTTCCACTTCCGCTTCCACTTCCACTCCATCCAATCCATCCATCCATCCATCCATCCATCCATTGTCGTGTGTCACTAAACTTGGTTCACTTCGGTTGGCGCCGCCGTAGAAAGAGAGGCGGGGGGGGGGGGGGGGGGAAATCTCTCCTGACGGTCACGTGTCCTGACGCGAGTTTAACATTTTTTACCCATTACAAAAAGTGCTCAACGCCGCTAAAGAAGTTCACTTAAAAAAAAAAAAAAAGTCACCACACCAACAACAGCCCCATTTTATGTCCAGGGAAATCACTGTCCATTCCAAGGTTGCCTGGAAGAGATCGCAGAAAGCGATAAGGCCGCCCATTGTATATTTTGTAGTGTTTAATGTGTTTATTTCATGTTATGTATTTTTGTGGTGTACAATAAAGTATATATAAGTAAATAAATAAATAAAGTCTTAAAGATCTCTATATAAAAAGCGTAAAACTTTTTTTATACGTCACATCCACATTTTAACACAGTCATTCTAAACCCAACAGAGGCTCGCTCATCCAATCAGCGTCCATGGCTTCTAAACGCCCTATTTCTACTGGCTCGCTGCCATCTCCTGCAGAACAACCGGCCTGAATCTCGTGCAGTTCTACTGGAAGCAGCGGGGCTTGCTCGCTCCTACGGATACCATGAAGTTGCCGACTTCTATGACACAGTAAGCGCCTTAAAACTTTAAGTACTTTATAGAACATTGTTTAGTACTTAATTTCATAGCGGAGAGAATATTGTTGGATGTTTAAAAGCAGTTAGACGGCTATTTTGTTATGGTTTTTGGCCAAACTATATTGCTTTGTGGTTTCGAAATGTGGCTTTTTGTTTTTGAAATGTCTAACTCGGTTCGTTGTGAAAAGACAAAGCCTATTATTATAATGGTCTAGAATTTTTGACGTTAATATCTTTCTTCATCCATTTAGACTCAAAAAAAGAACTTCGATACACATCGGTCTGACAGCAAAAAGGACAAAAAAAACGTTGGTGCTCAAAATCCTAAAATCCTCTCGTAATTCGCTTTTGATAAGCTAAGTGCTACATGGCGGCCCTAAGCCGGCAAGTCCGAAAGTATCAGAAAATAAAAGAAAACGCTTAACATTTTTAAAACTTCAACCTATTTTCAGTGCAGTGAATTTTATGCCCTCATTTTTGTTTACGAAATACCTCGGAGGAAAATATAAAAGTGCATTTTGGGGACTTATATTATTTTTTTTTGGAATCTATTTAAATCATGAACTACTTTGCTTTTGTGAGACGTCCGTTTATGGCAAAAAAACAGGCTGTAATGATCATTTCTTTATCAGTGCGTGAACGTATCATTGGAAGGCGAAGTGCTCGCTACCGATGCTCCTCTCGAGAAACGCGAGAAGGACCTGGTCAGTTTGATGCAAGACGATGACTTACGATCTGCTGCCAGACATTTGTTCAAACGAATGTCTCTCATACCTGCGTCCAGGTAAATATAAATTCTCTAGTAGTAGCACTCTATGATCATGTTATTGGAACAGACTATCCAATCGTTTTCTTCAAGTGCAAAATCACTAACAAATAAAGAAAAGAAAAATAGTTTTATTTGTCATAGAAACACGTACATACATAAACTCACACCTGATCTTCAAATAGTAGTAGACAGAACCTACAAAACGCCACCTGCTATCTACGATCTTACATAGGTACTCCTTTTGCCTCGTTTATGTTCATACGTCACTCTAGTCACGCACGCCAGTCGAGTACTCGCACCTGACCTTTCTGAAGAACATCACCAATAAGGTCCTAGGTAAATACTTTTTGTTAGCCGCCTTTCATTCATCCTCTCAACATGACCAAACTACATAAGGTCTAAACTACCTAAATCTCCAGGCTAACTAGACGAAAACAAACATTACTTAAAATAAATGTTCTTGTATATCGATTTTATTCTATTTCGAGCAGCCATTGTTGTTTACATATTTATGTATATTTTAAATTTTTGTCACTACATCGTATTTTAAACCGCACCGTTGCCTTATGACATCATCCTCAGCCTATTATTCATAGTCACACCACCTAATAATATGCTTCGCAATGAACGAATTTCCACGGCATTTATTCTACTTTCATGCTTAATTTGCCACACCCAACATTCACTTCTACATCTTGCACACTGTTGGAACCTATGTTTACAAATAAAGACTATTAATTGATTGATTAGCGTAGACACTAGTGGCTGTTCACACCACGGTCAACAGCCAGTAGAGCCTTTTTCGAGATCAACTGTTTGGTCATAATAGCATGTGCAGCACCATTCCACTTTATTTCCCGCATTCAATCTCTTTTCCACATCTTCATCAATATTTACATCCCTTGTAAACAGACTCCCCAAATATACGAACTCACTTGCTACACACTCTTATCATTTATTTTCACATCACACACCGATATATCTTATTCTCTTTCGAACAACATGACCTTCATCTTATTCACATTTATATTCATTCTTTCATCTTATATGCTTCATCCATCACAGTCTCGTCTTGCAACTATTCTGCTGACGATGCAAGTAGAACTTGATCATCTGCGTAGAGAAGGCTTTTGACAGGTACTCATTCATCGTCATTCCACTCAACACTCACCCTCTTTCAAATCTGTCACACAAATGTCCTCGTACAAGTTGAACGACCGCGGTGACGCTACACAACCCTGTCTAACATAGAAACGCGTGCATGTAAAAAAATACTTAAATCGAATAAAAAACTTTTTAAGAAAAAAAAAAACCGACTTCCAAAAAAACACTACAAAGTGAAAAATAACTTTATTTCGGAAGTCGGTGTCTTTGGATCTGTATTTTAGTTTTTTGCCACCGACTTCCGAAATAAAGTTATTTTTCACTTTGTAGTGTTTTTTTGGAAGTCGGTTTTTTTTTTCTTAAAAAGTTTTTATTTCACGCTTTTTAGTGGGTCTGCTTATAATTTATCTAAGTTACAATAGCCTAGTGATTATCGCCTTTTACAAACGAAATATTGCTTTTCCCGATGCAGGGAAGTTAATTGTTGAGGAGTTCTCCAGGTCCACCATTAGCTCCATATCACCATTCACATTGTGTCACATATTAAAGTAATCGAATCGCAACCCGTGAAATACTTAGATATTATTGAGTACTTCCGATGGCCATCTGTGGTCTTCATCATCAGTTCCACATCACCAAATAGTGCTTTCCGAGAGCAAATGCACGAGTTACTATAAAAAATACCCAAATCGCTATAGGTGTGCCTATAATATTTGAAGAGTTCCTTCGATTTCTCCAGTATCCCATCATCAAATCTTGACCTGATGCTTTTAGACTAGATGCTGATAATCCTGGCTGCAGCATCAGGCCAGACTTATGTCAACATTACATTGAACTTAAAATTTAGTCCTGTTTTAAATGAGCCCAAACACGACTACGGTGCTGTAATTTCAAGGTTGGTACTTTTTCTGATGCTCCTGGCTTCAGCATCAGGTCTTTATGTACTTCGGTGTTCCTCATTAACAGTACGTTTATCCACACATCGAGCCCTTTTCAATGAGCCTAAACACGATATATCTGCTGTTAGTTGTCGAGGAGTTAGGTACTCTGCAGACTATCCTGACTGCAGCATCAGATCATGACTTGATGATCATGAGACCAAATGTGGCAAATGCCCTATCAAACATCAAAACTATTTACTAAAACAGTCCTTTCCTGTGCGAGTAACTTCTTACTGTTAAGGAGTTGTACCTTCCATCATCAGCCCAGCTACCTGAGATGGTGACAACCATACGCAAATACACAAGATACTTCATAAAACATGCGAAAAACAATAAGTGAGCCTATAAAATTTGAGGGTTGCCCTCGATTTCTCTAAGATCCCATCATCAGATATTGAAATGGTGACAATGGGACCACACGGGAAGCACCAGCTTTCAAATAAAAAAAGAATCATGAAAATCGGTTCACCCAGTCGCAAGTTATGAGGTAACAAACATAAAAAAAAAAAAGAAAAAAATACAGTCGAATTGATAACCTCCTCCTTTTTTTGAAGTCGGTTAAAAAATCAAAACAGATCTAAAATTCCGAGCACAGTACAGATATACATAGTTTTAGATAAATTACTGAGATGTCCTAGAGTCAAAAACAAATTTTGGACCACTGATAAATAGGCCAGTATGTAGATGAGTATCTACAATATAAAAGTAACTTAATGCTTATAAAATATAAATGAAATCCTCCTCTCCCAGAAAGCTATTTATCAAGCTGGTGTAAGCCTTTGATTACAACGTAACTAAAATCATTCATCATTAGTTGAAATCATAAGACATACGAATCAGATCTCCAAATCTACGCCACTAAATCACCGATCCAGCCGTTACCACTAATTGACAATTATCAGCTTACATACACACGTGAACTATTCTCAGAAACCATGAAACGGCCTCATATGTCGCTCATGACAGGCTCACACACAGAACAGATAGGCACAGAAGGTCAGCTTCATTTAACGAACCAAAACGTACGCACAACCCGTTTGCGCTGTTTGGCGGTCCGTGAAATGAGCGTCCCGTCCCCCCAACCGCCTACAAAAGCGCTGGGTCACCCTCTCAGTACCATAAGCAACGTCATCGCAAGCGCGTGAAAATATTACTTATTCAGTTTTCTCGATATTTGTTAGTTTTGCTGACGGTCAACGGCAAACTTAACGCGATCGGGTTGTACTTGCAATTTGCTCGTTGACCTTCACAACACGCTTCACGTACAGTGAGTGTAAGTGCACTCGCAACTGGCACTCAATTGAGATGCCTAGTTTAAAAAGGTTCGAAAGACCAAAATGTATATAGAACAGCGTTGTCTTTTTCTTCTTGGTTACCTATACCTGTACCTATTCATACAACTTAAAAAAATATGAGGTAAGCACTATATAAGATTACTAACGAAATAACGTATTACGGATTCCTGGCACAGGCAGAAGCTCTTTCATAAAACAAAAAATGCATTTTTTTCCTCTAAAATCGAGTCTACAGTTCCTTTGACCACATTGCTCCCCCTTCCACAGTTTCGGATTTAATGTCCCATTCCAAAAAATCACCCAGTGTAAACTGATTTAATTCACCTTAGAATTTTTTTTTAAGCTTACTGCCAAAAAACATTAAAGTTTCGTTTGTGACCGCCGAGATAACTACAGCAATTTTGGTAATTGACTTTTCTGTAGGTACCTATGCATACTCATTTATGCGCGTGCACCAGTTTTCACTCGAGGTATAGAGTCAACCTTCTGCGTCTATCTAATTTGTGCTCTCAACCAATTAATCTTATCGCGTGTTGATTACAGGCGCTTCTCGATAATGCCGGGTGCTCGAGTCGAAAGCAGTGCAAGAAGCTCTGCCCGGAGTAGAAGAATATCTATCATGCCAAAGGCTGCACTGCCAGCTTTGATGACTAGGAGGTCGCAACATCCTTTGGGCTACCAGGATTTTGATTTTTGATTTATGTTTCTAGTAAATCATTTATTACTTTATTCAGCCAAGGTACCGATTAAATAAGGCCTCTTGAAATCAAAGGGTAACTACGCAAAATATTACAGTTTTCTACTTTATACTTACATATTTTTTTGACGATTACATTTGTTAACTCCGTGAGTAAACAAAACTTTTCTTGTATGGTTTTGCCCATCATTTTTAACCATCAGTTTTTTAGTCAACATTCTGTATTTTATGATATGTTTCTCAATCATACCCTTAAATAAAACGTAGTTTAAAAAACACACTTATCCAATCTATTGGATTTGTCAAAACAAATAATATGAGTCCAAACACGAGGGGTTTACTAATAGCCACTGAAAGGTTCCACTATTCACCTCCTAGCTCTATCATCAGAACAGCTCCAAGATACCAAATTATAGTTTTGTCATTCGAACTGGGTATATAGGTATACATACAAAGTTTTATTTTGGTACGACAGTTAAAATTTACTTCCAAGATTGTATAACGTTCTAACGTTGTTTGTTAGAGGTGAAGCTAATTAAATCGTGCTAAAATAATACTCAGGTCTTACCAGAAATCTCTCCACAATATTTCAACTAAAGTATGTTAAAATTGGCATAATAAAATTCTTGAAATTATGCGAGTATGAAGAGAGTGGGATCCATTAAACATTTGAAAAGAAAAGGGCACGAGGATTTCCACTTGCAAACTTTTACATCCATTACAATATTAATGAACCTGTCGTGCATAATAAAGCCTTAATTTTGTATTTAAAAATTTTTGATACACTTTTTTACCATGCTAGCAATGAAATCTAAATTGATGATGACATTATTTGTAATCAACATGGATCTTTGTATAAATTTTAATTTTGTGATATTTGCATTGAATATTAAATTTGATTAAACTCAGGGCTTTCATTATTTTCATATTGTTGAATGTCAGAAAACTGATTCCCTTTACCCAAACTAACGAGTTATATTTTCATCTTTCAACAAACATCGGATACAAAGTGAATGTTGAACACAAACTTGGTAGGTATGTAAATATTAATAGGTTTAACAACTAAGTACCAATCTGGCAACTTGCGTTCTACTTAAGTAGAGAGCGTCTGTTCTGAACTAAGAGGGTAGAACAATGGGGATGTGCAAGCTTATGAAACATTTACGTAGGTACTGGAAAAATCACACAAATAAAAGTAGTTGGGGGATTCCCCGAGTAAAGAAAATAAACAGAACTATTACCACACCCCGGACACTTCATACAACGCTCGCAAAATAATTACCTACTACTACTACATTAAAAAATGACGTTTGTATACGTATGAATGTGTGCGTGAGGTACTTGTGTTTGCGAGCGCTCTTGTTAAAGAACTGCGACGAATACGCCGAAGTGCGGGGTGAGGTGCGGTAACTGATGTTAGTGCGGGGAAGGGAGTGTCCTTTCTGTACGTAGTACTTTAATATTCTGTGCTATTACACAGTAACGCCAGTATACCTATACCTAACAGCAATACACCGTGCACTGCTGCTAGCTACGCTTCCCAAGGCCGGTCCGTGTATGAGTGACCCATTCCATGTCAAGACCTCTTCGTGTCTTGGAAAGCACGTTAAACTCCGGCTGTCACTTGTAGATCTTTGACAGTTGTCATGACTAGTATGAAACCTGAAAGTCTGACAACCAGTCTTAAGGGGTATCGTTTTACCCAGTAAGTAGGTTGTGGAGGTCAGACAGACAGTCACTCTGTGTAAAATACTGGTATTCAGCTGCATTCGGTTAGACTCGAAGCCGACCTCAAGATAGTTGGGAAAAGGCTAGGCAGATGATGATACACAGTACGGTGTACTAAGTTGTACGACTCTATCTTGACCGAAATCGTGAATGGTACAGTCACCGAATCAATGCTTACGTACACGCATATTGTTTAATGTTATTTGTTATTACTTGAGAGAACCAAACTAATGGGGAAAAAACGTAATCTTCACATTGCAATTTATTTTCAAAGATAAATAGTTTAGTTTTAAGGTTGATTAACGTTTCTGTTGCTGAACATACAAGCTGTGATTGTCAAAGATAGTACCTGGATATATTCCTGACTCACCCCCTGGATACATCCCTAATACACCCTGGATATATCTCGAAAATATCTAAAAACACATACTTAGCACATATCTTAAATAGGTACATAGAGAAAATATATCTTAAATAAAAAATAAGGTTAATTTGAACTAGGTACGGATTTATTTTACTCTAACACTTTTGGACACGTTAGTACGAGGAGTGGTCAAGTGTGAACTTCACAAATATGTACTTATAAATCTAATATTTTGGGGACTTTGGGAATGAATGTATGAAAAATCATTTTGGGGGAACTTGGAACTTGGCGAGATAGCGCATCACCTATTAAAATAAATACCAACTTAAACTGTCCGTATAATCATATCACAATTGTCATTCTTTGGCACCTGCCCCACCGCCGGCGATTAACAAGAAGCGAGTAGAGTTAGCAACTAAAAACTAGTTAGCGAGCAACGAGCAGTGAATGCGCGACGACGACAAGCGTTATGACTCGCTGGTATGCGTATATACCAATCGTTAGTCACTCAGCCAGTGTTCTGCCCGTCAAGCGAGCGTCACTGAGCGAGTACCTACTCTCTTTGATAGCTCTTGTCGCTGCGAAAAAAGAGTACCTACTCGCCGGCGCGGCGCGCGGCGGTGTGAACAGTCAGCGATCAACTAATAATATATTTGTCGGATCAGGAGTAGGTTTTTGTGTCTCGTTATCATCAGGCATATTTTATTAACTACTGTGGGCGTACTGTGGGTAGTGTTGGTTATTGCACAATAGAAAAACCGTTTGCAGTTCATATCAAATTATAATATCACGAACAAATTAATCACACTAGCAAATCACACACTGTAGGTACACGACACAACTAGATACACAGTAAAATAATTATGTACAGTAACAAAGTAATTGTGAACAAATCGTAGGATCGATTACTGTTCGTATAGTGACAGAGCCACCCAAGTAAACCGACAGGTTTGTCGGGAGTTAGTGCTCTGTCAGGCAGGAGTCAAGTCCGAACACCGACTGACTCTCACTGACTGTCACTGACTGTCCTAGCACCAACGAGTGCGCTCAGTTATAAAAGTTTGTCCCCACCACGCACTCGCCCCACAACAACTCTGTCCAATGGCGTACAGAAATACGTCATCGTGTTTACTTGATACAAAATACTAAAATGTGCTAAATCTAATAAGACTTACATTAAAGTAATCGAATAATACAACAAGAATAATTGTCTTAAATAAACAATAGTGATTTCACAAAGTAAATCATTTTAAAATCAAAGTAACATGTCATCAATTGTTTTGAACAAAACCATCGGTTACAATGATCAAAATAAGTTGCTAAAAGCAATCAGCGTGTACACTGAGTACTCAATAAGTTAAGTTCCGATTTATTAGACAATAATTGATAGTAAAATTTCTTAAATGAATAATAAGAAAACAAATCATAACAAATTCTGTTGACTACCCTCAAATTTAATTACAACCGTCTCCTACATAATTTATGTATCGACGATATATTTTAGTTTCTGTGTAGTTTTAGTTAAGTTAGGATTTAATTTTGTTATTTTTATTCAATTGTGTACCAGTTTAATAAAAGGATTTATCTTCTTTATGTATCTCTTTTGGTTACACGGGACCTCAATCTTTTGTACGTTTCTTAAGTGAGAAAATCGCTGATAGTTAGTCGCTTTCTCGTCGGCAGTCGGACAGGTGAGACATTCGTATGAAAATTAACAACATGACAAACTGACGCAGAGTGTTTATTGTCCAGATAGCCAATTCTCGTAATTAAAAACGTTCAAAATCTAGTCGCAGTCTCATCTCGGTGACAAACAAATGTCGAAAACTTGTCAAAATGTAGGGAAATCAGAGGTATTTTTGACAGATCGAGACTGAGATCAGACTGTGAACGTTCTTAAAATTACGAGAATTGCCCCTCTGAACAAAAGCATGTTTATAATTTTCACTCACTGTGCCGCAACTTTGACAATTCAGCGGCTTCAGCGAAGCGATCTTGATTGTAAGCGACAATACATTTTTATCACATCCCACAACCACTCGGGATACATAATTAGGTACGTAAGTATGTAAAGCCTTCCCGTCTTATCTCCCTTATTTCTATGATCCGAGGCTTGAATCATCCCAACCCGCGGCTTGACAACGAACACGCAATTAACTTCCGGGTACAGTCGCAATTATGTCGCGAGCCTTCACTTCGCATGAAGAACTTACATATACAACCCTATGGCCCTTACGGACATTGTAATAAAGATCAAAATCCAACAATACTCAACATAATTAGCTGTTGCGAGGTTTGGAACATTGTGAAGGATTTTAATGTTCAACCGTAGGTATGTCTTATCTGATGACGTAATGCGTAATTCGTGTTTAGAGGATTTATGTTTTACAATAATGTGACGTTTCACTAACAGGCGGAGAAGATGACATTTCATTATGGGATTGTGTGAAGGATTATGTTCGGGGACTTTTGTAATATTAATCGTACCCGAGTTTTTATTACAGAAAATGAAAAATGTATTCGTATTCTCGGATGATCCTCTGACCATGGCTTTTCATTTTTATGTGTAGGTATAGTCAGAAAATTAATTGTTTAGCAAATTCACTACCTACTTACCTAAATTGTCCGGAAATTCAAATTAGAATAGAATAGTTCTTTATTTGCACAGAATGTAGGTACAAGTTGCAGATGTTAAGTTTATAAATATGATCCTATACTAACTACCTTAACTAAGGCATGCAAACAGTTTAGCTACTTATAATAATAAAGACTTATTAATATTTTTGTTATTTACACATTCAATCAAATTAATTTATGATTACCGTGTCAAGATGAAATTCAGTACATTATTTGAAATAGGCAATACAATATACTCGTAATTTATAACGTCGAGTTAACTAAAATGGGATTATAAATTCGTCAAGTTCGAGGTCAATACAGTTAAATTAAAAATATAAATGATTTAGTACAAGTCAGGAATACAAAGATGTCATTTTATCAATTTAAATTCATATGGGTCAGAAATTCGCCAATTGAGTAATAACATTTATTAATTAATAGATCTGTCAATTTCTTTTTGAAAGTGAAAGTGTCTCATTTTTCATTAAATTGGGTATTTTGTTAAATATGATCGGACCCATACATATAATACTTTTCTTTAATAGGGCAGTATCGGAACCACTAACAATTAGCAAATTATAACTGACATTCTTTGATACTTGTATGATATGGTTATAACATGGCAAATTGGTGTAGTGTGTGAAATTGCGAAACAATTAACTTCCCTGACTTTACATAAGTAGGTAGGTACCTCAGACATTCTGAGTTAATCTTTTGTACCAGTTGGCTTACTGCGGGACAAAATATGGTAACGAAATGGGTAAGTATTAAAAATGTTTTCCTCAGTTAAATGTAAATGTGCAACACAACGCTAACAACAAACGTGAATGTTGGTAAGTCGGTATCCCAAGCGCACGTCTTTAATCCTTCTGTCAGCTTATACACTAAGCGCAGGGATGCCGGGGATGCCTTCATCAGACACGGCGTTTCAGTAAAACCTGGCTTTGGCGCTAACGTACCTAATTTATATACCTTTGTCTTATATGGAAGTAGGTATAAGTAATTGCTCCTTTATATATGAGGAAATAATCCTATGTTTATGAGCTTTGGAATGCAATATTTTGTGAATGAGGAAAACATCTTAATTGGAGAAGCAAAAGGTTTTGTATTTATCTATACTAATATTATAAAGAGGAAAAATTTGTTTGTAAGTTTGTATGTAGGGGGTAATCTCTGAAACTACCAGTCAGATTTGAAAAATTCTTCTTGCATTTGATAGCCCAATTCTAGAGGAAGGCTATAGGCTATTCAACGTCACGCTATGACCCTTAGGAGCCGAGCAAAAGCGCTATGGGGAAACGAAGTGATAGAGCAGAAGACGCGGGCAAGTGATGCAATACGACGAGATGGGTCGAGGGAATAACAAATTTCACGCGAACGAAGTCGCGGGCAGCAGCTAGTCTATAAATAAACTAATAACAATGCTGCAGAGTTTGTTTGTTTGTTTGAACGCGTTAATCTCTGGAACTATCAAACGGATTTGAAAAAATGTTTTTGCATTTGAAAGCCCAATTCTTGAATAGCGCTATAGGCTACTTAACATCTCGATAAGATGCTATGGAGCCAAACAAATAAAAAAAAGTCAGGTTAGAATAAAGAACGCTGAGCGAAAGCGAAGTAAGATTTCGGGCAGGCGCGTAGGCGATGTGATGCGACGGGGTGGGTCCGTGGAACAAGGAATGTCACGCAGACGAAGTCGCGGGTAGAAACTAGTGGAAACGTAAAACAACAACCAGAGCCCTGATTCACAACCATACGACAGGCTATCGTATCGACAACCTGACATACCGATAACCTGATTTAATTTCCCCTCAACAGTAAATAGCTGTTGGAAGAATAGCGAGCGTCTATTTGATTTAAACTGACAAAATTTTCGGGTTTTGGACTTGTGAACAACGTTGAGAAGACTCCTACGATAACAATGATTAATGTTCGATACGATACGGAAGCATATCGAGTGTTTGTGAATAAGGGGGCAGATTTCACTTTTGTTCCGACCAAGCATATTTTATGCAGAATGTGGGTATTTAGCTATCAAAATTGAAATGTTCTAAAAAAATCTGTTCCTACCTGTCTTTTGTACATTTTCCATTGTTTATATTTTTTTAGAATGAAGGTATGATGCATATTTCTAGTCGACATTAATATCATTTAAAAAGTATTTTGAGATGATCCATTTATTTTTCCACTCATCTCAAGTTACGATAAACGACTTTCCTTAACCAATCAAATTGAGCATAGCGATTAAGGCAAAACAAAAAGCGTTTCCTCGTTCATAAAGTTAAAACATTCATTAATATTTAAATGAAGTAATAACAAAAAGTGGATTTTATTCGCAACTTAATGTTCTCGACGCTAATTGGCTATCTGCGTGACGTATGATCCCGAACCTGAGTCACTCAATAATGAATACACCCCACCGGAGATATTTATTGGAAAATTAACAAACTCCATTAACTTTTCGTAATAACGTGTCAGCTATCATTCAATTCACTGACACGAGTCCAATTAAATATTTATTGAGTCATTTAATTACTATTTTAATCTACATCCATATACCTATTACATCGGTTTCGATTAGTGCTAAATGGACATTTAATTCAACAACGATACAACTCGTACTAACCTAAATTGAATGTCTTAAATAAACATAACATTTCATCACGCCGGTAATCCTCGAAGGGTAAAGCAGAGGGTCACCTATGGTAGGTACAGTCAACAAAAGAGATAAGTATGCAGGATCGTCGGATATAGTTGAAGTTTAGTAAGAAAGCGATGGACGTTCTCGAATAAAATTTAATTTTATTAGGTAATAGAAAATAAACAGCTCATTTATCAAATTAAATTTCAGTCGACAACATCCATCGGATCCTGCATACTAACCTCTTTTGTTGACTGTACATTCACATTTCGTTAGTTACGTTTAAGTCCCATGTAATAGGGGGCGAGCCTTTAGGCATCAATTGGGCACAAATCCAGAATCCGGACTGCTATTAAGAAATTCCAGATGAAAAAACCCAGCCTTAAATAAAGTAGTAAAACAACAATGTATTTCATCAAATTCTATTAAAATGATTTGCGTGCACAATATTTCATATTATTCAGAGTATTCATACTGGGTATATTATTCGCAACGTTTCAACTAACATCAAGATACTTTGGCGCGCAGACAGCGAAAAATTATGACAATGAGTTTTCATCAGAGCGTCTTTTGTTATTCTGATTGTATGTTTATGTAAATGAACGCTTCGTAGACAAGATGCGGCATCGGCAGCCATATTGCAGGGGTAGACAAACGCGTACATGACGATAAAAAAATGACCCTCTTCATAATTACTTGTTTCAGGATGGGTTCATTAATTATTGCCCGCGTCGCACTGCCAACCGTGGCATGACAAATTTGTAACGTTACACCGTATGATTTATGTACAATTTGAAATTTCCTTTATTGTTGTCATATAACATTGGGCCCATCCGGGGACGAATTAATCTCTCCTCTGTTTATTTGGAATAAAGAGATGTGTATTTGTGAAACGAACATTAATCATTGTTCAAATTAATGCGGCGGATGACAAACATGACAAATTCTTCCCTTATTAGTTCTCTAGGGAAGTGGACGCGTCTTCATTAGAAAGCGCCGGACTAAGGGGATTACGAGATTACATTAACTTGTCGCTGCCGTCCAACCGACTACTTATACATATAAATCCCTTAGTTGCTTCTTACGACACCCTTAGAACGGGGCCAGCTATTCTTAGTTAGGGTTACCCCTGCGTTCAATAATATATATACTTGTGTATATGTCGCAGACGGATTGTAGGATTCGCTGTTTTACAAAATCGCTAGTTGTTTTAAAAAACAGCTCCGTTATGTAAAACAACTGAACATCGTTCAGCTGGATTGTCACTGCGCTACGTTGTACAAACCTGCTACCGACGTTTAGACGTAATGCAGAATGGCTTATCTTTAGTTACAATAAGCACTCGGTGTGGCTTCTAATGCCGAATTGGACGCAGTAACTAAGCTACCTGATCAATTGGTTTAGGTTAGATTAGAACTGTGACTGTGACGTTTAAGCAATTCTGCGTGTTAACGTTCAGTAATTATGTAAAATCGCTAAACGTCATTCAGCTGTTTTACCTAACGGAGCTGTTTTGTAAAACGGCTAGTGGTTATATAAAACAGCAGATTCGTCGATCCGTCTGCGAAATTATGTATAGAGTGGCAGGGACATGGACTCGTAACCTGTTACCATGGATTCAGTAGGTAGATACATGATTCTGAAAATTCGCTGTTCAATACATTTTATTTTATTTGGGAAATAAAACAAATACTTATTACATTGAATATAACACTTATCAGTAAGGTACATATATAAAACAAAACCAATTTTATAAACCACAACATTTTCCACATATTAACAAAGAAGTATACTATGATGAGGACTTATCGGTAAGCTACTTAGTTACTGTTCACATTCTACGAAACATGTTAAATCGTTACTAACTAATAAACAAGTATTAACTACTAGATAAGTATATCCAAGTTGTTCAGTACATTGATAAATTTTGACTACGTAAATATCACTTTTCTTTGAAATAGCTGATTTTTTCTAGAATCATGTGCTGATTTTATGGTTATTATCATCATCATCATCATCATCATTTCAGCCGAAAGACGTCCACTGCTGGACATAGGCCTCCCCCAAGCACCTCCACTTCGACCGGTTTTGTGCTTCTCGCATCCAACGAGTTCCTGCGGCCTTCACAAGGTCGTCGGTCCACCTTGTGGACCTTGTGGACCTTGTGGTTATTATATAACCATATTATATCAAATCTGCGTTCGCGATTTATTTGCCAAAAATGTAAATAATATAAATTAATGCAAAAATAACTTTAATTCCTACACAATAAACTTCAGTTTACGCTATAACTTCAAACATTTTTATAACATTTTCAATAGTGCTAGTCACTCTGAAATCAACTAAATTGTCATTGAAAAAAAGTTTATATTTGTTTAACTTGAAATAGGGTGGAGGTGTGCAGCTCTGCGCACTTTTACTATACCTTGTTTGTAAAGCACCTACAATGTTCAGCTTAATAATAATGATCCTTGTGGTAGATAAATACAAAAAAAAAAATATTGAGCTAACAAAAGAACCTTTCACATAGAAATCTTTGTAAAAAGAGCACTTACCTACCCGTAGCTATTCTGTTAAAAAACGGGTCATAAGTACATATAATACTCACTCGTTTAGAGCAACTCGAAATATTCATGATAAAACCTTTACACAAACAAGAAAATAAAACGTAACGTTTTTTTTTAGAATAAGGTGAATTAACTTTGAATATTTTACAAAAAGTTGATGTTCGGAAGGTACCGCGTGCGGTTGAAATCCTGAACTTTAATTTCCTGTCGACAAACTCTGATGCGAGATTTACCGTTTATCCGCCCTTGATTCGGAACGCGGTATTATACGGAAAATACATGTACAGTTTACCGCTTACGTGTCGTCACGTGGTGAACCGAAATTCCAAATGTAATTGTGTCTTTGTAATAAACAGAAACATTAAATGCGTTAAACTTGCTGCTAACGTGTAACGAAATCGAAGTTAAGTTTCTCTTTTACATACATATTTGTGTTATAAAAGAAAACTGTTAACGAAAACTGAGCATAAAAACCGAGCACCATTTTTGCCATTTAGCACCAGAACCCTAAAAACAACCTTATTATTCCCATTTTTGCACCCTCAAAACCCCGTTTCATGTGAAAAAGGATTGCTCTAGATAGCATAAGTGCGTAAAAGGGTACGATAGAAGAAAATAGTTTCTGTTGTTTAATTTTTTTCTAACCCTTTAATGGATAGGAATAATGTAGAAGTTCCCCCAAGTGCCTTATATTATGCTTGTAGAAAGGCCTAAGATTTCAGCCCTTAACTGGGATGGTAATAAAAGCTTTTGGACAAATAATACTGACAAAGCAAAAAACGTAATTCTAAAAACGTGCAATCCGCATTTTTATTTTGTATTTTATTGGTAGTATTTTGTAATGTAGTATTGATTGAGTAAGCTTTGCTAGATTTTACCCATCTCAATCAGAATAATAACTGAGATGGTAACTGATTGAATGTAGTGATATCGGTTTCTTGTTTACTTAAATGACACTGGATTTTTCACAATTTTGTTCTGAAATTGGTTAGCTAATACATAGTCCTTCATTTCCCTTATTAACGTAAATCATCTTCACCTAAGTATAGTGTTTACTTTCAAATTACCAGTTGTCTAAATAAAAACCTTATAATTTTCCTAGTACCTACTTAATTGACCTTACGTCATCAAAACCAATGTTTTTAAAACAACATGCCGTAACTCGAAAACTAGGTAGCAGTGGCGAAGGTACCACATAACTCGATTCCCACCGACTTCCCTTCGAAAATTCAGAACATAACCACACTATAGTCAATTCATAATTAAACATTTTTTTTGGCATTTTTTTTTTGCTCCGGCTTACCTCTGTCATAAATTCACCCTTCGCCACTGCTAGGTAGGTATATCGTTTACATTTAAGTTGGCAGTTGTCTAAATAAGTACTTATCCCATAAAATTGCATTAGTAATTGACCCTACGTCATCAAAACCCATTTATTAAAAATCATTTTTATCAGCACCCAAGTCAGTGTGTTTTAAAATATGTTCCCGGCCACGAGTACCATAAATACCCATGGCTAGCCGCCACATTCGCTGACGCCACAAAGTGTTTTTTGCGGGTGTCAAGGCGCCCACTCCTAGGGGTCGAGAGGCTGACTGCGCACTCTTAATTGCCCAAACGACCACGCGTGGTAATAATTTCCTGCCAAAAAATACTGCGTAGGTGATTAAACTTACTAAGGTTACGGTATCCTAAAAATATATAAAATGTTATATTTTTTAGGATACTTTTAGGAAATTTTTAGGTAGGGTACCCTAACCTTTTTTCGAGACTCAAAGGCTACGGAACTCTATTATTATGGCATGTGTTTCGGCCTCTTTCCGTCTGTCAAAAGCTTAGGATTTTTGTCTTAGTACAAAATTATTGGACTTGAAATATATACCTAAAACTGATTTTTCGGTCGACTTTAAGGCTCATACTGTTCAATGATGCTCAGGCATGCTAAACCTGTACAGAAATTAGAAAAGTGTCAAGTGTGAGTCAGCTGTCAAATTTTGTGCTCTTATTTGAATGAGGTTCGAAATTAACTGTCACTTATGTACATTTTTATACATTTTTCGTACATTTTTATCCTAATAGTCATTAGCATATACAAAACGAAAATACGTGAAAATTAGAGGTAACTTCGTGATGTTTTGTATCAAGAATATTTTAAAATTTTGTGTTTCTGTTCCAGAAAAGGTTTGGAAATATTATGTAGTTACTCATATTATTTTTGCATTTCATGAAAAATCTAGTTGAAAATAGGCTATTTTGCTTGATTCAGCAAGATACAGTTTTTTAATATATTTTTAAGTGTTTATTATTTGAGGGTTTTGGGCGCTGATAGCCGTAATACAGACTTTCGCCTAGTTCGGTTACAGATGTCTAATTCATTTGTAACAGGAAATTATAGCCTATAAGATAATATGTGTATCATTGTAAACAATTATTGAATAAACTTATATTATTATATTGTTCAACACTATATCCGCAAGTTCTCCTAAATCATATCTACTATTTAAACTAATGGTAAATGACAATTAATTACACGACAAGACAAAGCAAATGGCACACTAGTTCACACTAGCATAAAACGAAGCCCTCACCGTACGTGAGAACGCGTTTCCAACAAGAGTACTAGTTGTAAAGTAATTCAGTTAATAGTAGTTCATTAATTGACTCGCAACACAATTGTTACTTTCTACGTGTTCCGTTTGTAAGACCTGGAGGATAGAGGATAATAATATAGAATTCTATAGTTGTAAGATAAGTTCCTAATTAATTTACATTTTTATCGTCTCTAGTTCTAGTTTTGGTTCTCTAGTTCAATAATAAAAACAAATAAAAACATTTTTTTTTTATATTTCCACATTTCTTTAATTTAAATTTGTTATTTTTAATATTTGTACATTTCGCAATGAAAAGTTGTTCTAGAATACTTTAAAATGATTATATATTTTGATAGAATGAAGCGATTGCGATGAAACAAAACTAATCATTACTCCGGTTTATTCCCGGTCGTCCCCACCCCGTCGTCGTCCCCACTGGGCACGAGTGGGAAAAATCCGTGAAATCTCATTGAAATCCCCATTATTGCATTTTGACTCTCGGTATATAGCGGAACGAGTGGGAAATAAAAAGTTCCAATCGTCACCACTGGAAGGAACGAAACTTTTTTTCCCACTCGTGCCCAGTGGGGACGACGGGGTGGGGACGATCGGGAATAAACCATTACTCCGAGTTCTACACTATAATTATTTGAGTATAAAATTGACCATATTGGTTTGGTGCTCTTTACGTGAAATCTGTTCAAGCACTTAATCTCTCACATCCAAACAGACAAACCGACAAACACACAAAAATTCCAAAAAATTATGAAATGGCATCTGTTGGTTATCCTTTAACACCCCAATTTTTTTTTGGAAATATTTTCAATGTATAGAACCGCCTCGTCTACAGATTTATTATAAATGTATATGTATAGATATAGATATCGGATTTCGGAGTATAGATTTGTATAGATGTAAAAGTAAAAGTGTTAATTGACTTTTCTACCTGACTGTTTGAAAGGAGATACCTTTTGAAACAAAAGAGGTACCAAGTACCACCGAATGAAAACTGAAGAGGCTACCTACATACTGCCTGTATGTACAGTCAACAAAAGAGATAAGTCATATAAAGGATATAGTTGAAGTTTAGTAAGAAACCGATGGATGCTGTCGACTGAAATTTAATTTGATAAAAAAGCTGTTTATTTTCTATTAATAAAATTAAATTTTATCTATTAATAAAATTAAATTTTATTCCAGAACATCCATTAGTTTCTTATTAAACTTCAACTACATATATCCGATGATCCTGCATACTTAAGAGATAAGTATGTTGATTGTATCTACATATGAGCACAGAGCGAAGAGGATCCGGTCGGGATTCTGTTTCGTTGTAGAACGATCCTGCTTATGCTTGCAATATTCAATTACATCATGCAAAACTGTGTACCGAGAGCTCCACCATTTCAGTAAAATAAAATAAATGATAAAGAATGTTCTTATGAAATATTTTGTAGTTTCATAAAAATGATAAGACATGCAATAAAAAGTTATGTAAAGCCTTATTCTTTTTCAAAGCATTTCATAATATCCGGTGTGATACCTACCTAATGTAAGAATAAACGATGATTAAACTTAATTGACGTTCTACCATTTCAAACACCATACATTAATGTATGGTTAAACATTCGCTAATCACTATTTAACTTTAAGCTGCGTTTATGAATAAAGGGCTAGGACCTTTCATAAGAAAGTATATCATAAAAGTTGCAAAAGTCTGAAACAACCAACATGTTATCTTGTCATTCGCATGAACATTCATGAATTGAATATCGATACTTATAGCAATCTACGAGAATAAAAGAAACGAGATCAAGCTTAGGCGGATCACACACTTCAACGCGCCATAAAACCACAAATTCCCCGCGCGGAATCGCGTTTTTATTGAATTTGGATAAAGAAAATCACGCGCGGGGGCGCGTTATTTGCACGTAGCCGCTTGGCGCGTCGTAGTGTGTGATCCACCTTAGGTTACGTCCGGCGTATTCATCTTTCTAAATGAGTTTTCCTAATACCTGTCCTAATTAAAACGTCTACTCGCATCCCTAATCCCGTAGGTTCGCCGTTAGTAGGACATTTAAAACCTTTCCGTGATTAAAGTGGCAATACGTAATTGCTTTGCTCTCGGCCTTTGCCCGGAAATGGAACCTTATGTTCTGGCACTTTTATTAACACTAGGTATAGAAAATAGTGGTAGTCATTACCGAAATTATAGTCGTCTTACATTTAATTAGTAATTGATTTACCACTCTAAGCGTGCATACACGAGCGGCAGGCGTCAACGGCAGGGGTATCTGCAGTCTACGGCTGCCGTTGACAACATGCCGCTCGTGTATTTGAGCACCGTACTCAAATACAGGAGTGTCGAGCGGCACATTGTCGACGGCAGCCGCCGACGCGCCGACGTCTGCCGCCGACACGCGTTGCGTTGACTCTTTCGGTGACGCGTGTCGATCGTGTGTACGAGCACTAAGGTAGAATATATCACTTGCACATCATAAAACGCCAAGGTATATTTTTTAATACCAATGTGACAGTTCGATATTGTCGACCTTCGTAATGTTTCAATTAACTGGAAGTTTTTCTCAAAAGTGGTAATTACGAGGTCAATAATAATTGTAGGTGTGTAGGTACAGGATTTATGACGTCCTGAATCTCATGACAAAAAAGTAAGTCTATGAGCTCGTACCGTGTAGACGAACATATGTGTGTCTCCTTCACAACGTTATATCAACTTTGACTTTACATTCAGTCTGCTGTTCATAAGTTTAATGTAGTAACTGGCTAGCTTTCATCCATTAAAAACAAACCGAACAGGAATGTCCAGCGCTCTGAACTGCAAACATTTTAAAAATCTATTCGAACATAATCCTTTTCGGTACAGTCGTGCACAGCAGCTTTGCGTTCCCATTCGAAATATTTTTCCGCATACGGTGTCGTATTTCGATATATGTATCTTTATGGAATGCACTCGGATAGCAGATATAAATTTATATTGGAATGCCCATTGTGGTGTTGTGAACCTCGAAGATTTGTGCGAATCGCGCCAATGGACTACAATGGAAGGTTTTGAAATCCTCAATGCGATATTATTGGCACGTAAATCTAATAGATAAAATACTGGATACCTTTGTAAGTCCGATGACAATATATTAGAACGGGAGAGAAATATAAAGCGTCAGTCCCGACTGGGTCAAATGGCATTGTGAGGCTAACTTAAATATTTGAAGTGTCATATGTTAGACACCGGCTTTATACAGTCTTAACTCTGTCTGCACACAACCTTACTAAACTAAATTAATGGATTTATGGTAAAATCCGTCTTTTACAATAACCTCACCGCAATTTGGCATCATTTCATTTGAAACTGTTTGTTATTTAGACATCTCATTTATCTTGCTCTGAGTTACTCTGTGACAAAGAGAAGTATTCATATAATTGCTAAGTATTTTATGAGCATTGAATCGTTTCGTCTTTCAATGACGAAATATAACGCCCCTTTGTTTGGAAGTTTAAATCTTTCCTTTAGCTGTTTATGTTTTGCGGTAAATTATATCACTTAATGTTTAATTATATCGTTGTAATGCCTCTCGAATCTAGCCTTTTTTGTTGTATTCGAATAAATTTTTTAGACAAGCCTTGATATCCATGGCATAATCAGCATTTAATGGCCCCACTGCTGGGACACAGACCTCCTCTCAATGAGAGGGAGTGAGCCGTAATCCATCACGCGGGCCCAGTGTGGGTTGGTAGATACATGTGGTATCTGTCTTCGAATTTTTTGGTTTATGACATGTCGGTTTTCCCAAGATGTTTTCCTTCTCCGTTTTGGGTCAGTTCACACCGCCACGCGACGCGGCGCGGAGTTTTCAAGATAGCAATACAGTTATAGACCTTATCTACTACACAAAAAGGTACACATCAGTGAGGAGGGCCGCGCGGCGTAGCTCGACGTAGTAGGCACACAGAATTGTGTACCTTTTTGTGTAGAACGTAAGGTCTATAATTGTATTGCTATCTTGAAAACTGCGCGCCGCGTCGCGTCGCGGTGTGAACTGACCCTTTGAGAGCAGTGGTGATGAAATTAAATACACAAAGTAAAGTGACTGCCTGGGTTCGAACTCCAGACCTACAACTCGTAAGTCGGGGCAGATACTGCTAGGCCACCACTACTACACAGTAATTATGCCGCGTTTAAATTCAAACTACGATACCTTTGACTCACAAATGTTTGGAAGACTAACATTATTTAAAACATCATTCTGCCCTGTCAATTTCAAACAATTGACATAAACAAAATTATGTTTTAAATTCGTTTAGCGCTAAACGTATTCAGTTATTTGTCGTGCAAGTGCGCCTTATTAGCGCACCGTTGAACCCTTAAAGGTAGGGCATACGTATCAACTCGGAAAGGGATCGTCACCGTACCGATTTTCGGCTCGGCGTTAAATGTGTGCTACAACCTTTAGGAGGGTGCGATAGGTAGCCCGCGAAATTAAAATTTTCTTAAGTTTTTTGCAATTTGCAGGTCAGTATCAGGTTGTATGTTGATTAAAATATGATTCACGATCGTTACAAATATGACTTTATAGAATTATAATTATTAAATTCATTAATACACCCGTCTATTAATTTTATATTGATTGATATTTCATGAAATAGTCTTTCAATAGGATCATATGAACTTGAAGAGTTGTATTGATGATTTTAATGATCATAATTCTGTAAATACATACTTTTACGCTCGCGAATCATATTTTGTTCAACATACAACTTTTCTTAAGTGTTTTGCAATTTGCAAGGCAGTGTCATTACACCGCCCTGCAAATTGCAAAACACTTAAGAAAATTTGAATTTCGCAAAAGCGTGTATTGAAAAACACATTTTTCTTCAAAATGTCTTGAACCTTACGTGATTAAGAATGAAAGTGGTGTGTTTGTCATTCAAGGCGCAGTTTTGTATGTATAGATGACAGAAGACAAAAATCTATGTTTGTAACAAACTACTTGCTGAAAAAACAAACAATAACATCGAGTGATTTCTTATGGAAAGGTTATTGACCATCAGCAAAAGCCTAGTTCTAAGAAACAATAAATATAAGATATAAAGGCCATCGTTTATTCTATCTAACGAGAACATTGGTAAACATGAAAGCCAGCATTTATGCTCAGATAAACAGGCTAAGTGAATTCAGTAGTTTCTAGTCTTTCTAGAAATGTCCTCTGAACCGTGTGACGGTAAAACTTTTGTCGTTTACGTCCGAGCGATTCTTTTGTAATCGAGTCACGAACCGGATCGTACCGGGTCAAACCAGGGACGGTTTGTTATGACGTGGACAATGCTAATAGGAACAAATACGTCTTTTCATTTGTTTAAGTAAAAGGGGACACGGTGAAAAAAACTCACATTTCTTTTTTTGAACAGCTACTTATCTAAATGGTAGGTACTTAGTTTTTGTACGGATTTTCAATGGTTTGAAAAAAATACGTTACCACCATATCCAAAGTAAGGTACAGTCCGCTTCAAAGTAAGGGAACCCCTTTTGGGAATGACATTAAACCCATTTAAGTTTTTTGTAGCGTATTGTATATGGCGTGTTGGTCTAGTGGTTAAGACAGCGGCTTAACAATTCGATGGTCTCGAGTTCAAATCCTCGGACGAGAAGTTCTTTTTTTGTTTTTTTTTGTTTCTTTTATAGGTTATTATGTGATTTTTGTTAATTATTATTTAAGAAATCAAATTTTGAAGTAGGTATGAGGTTTGTAAGAAAATCTAGGCATGTTGCATAAACAATATTCATTTATTTCTCTAATTACATTTCTAGGACTTCATGGAATCCACTTCACGGTTGAATATACAGTTTTCTATGTGTGTTAAATTGGGGTTATTTACTTAGAATATTAACTAAACACAAAATAGATACCCTGGGTGAGGTTTAGAATGTTTAACATTAGATAACGGTTCATTTATAGATTTTTCTAGAAACAACTACAATAATATTTATTCATTTAAAGTTGTGAAAACATTAATTTTTTATACTTTGTATGATCTTATCGGAAAAAAAGATTAAAAAATTAAATGTTGTCATTTGTGCCTGTGAATTACAGAGGAAGAACCAACATGCTAAACTATAAAAGTATAGCAATATACATCTTTCTCTTTTATCACATTTTCTGATAACCCTTATTTAACACAACATTAGAAATTATAAAAATATGTGAGGTCAGATGGTGCATCACACATTACAAGACTACTTGTAAACAAAAGCATCTGGATTGATAATAATAAAGGTTGTTTATTTTTGATTAACTACGAATTAATGATTCCACAAATATTGGGAATTATTAACACTTGCTCATACGTTCCAATGTAATTTTATCAGATCAGTTACACAATAAATCTGCCGAGTAAATTGCTTATTAATAACGGAGAGGATGGCCGTCACTGTCTATCACTTCTTGAAGTCACACTTGAACGCGTAGTTTTGAAGGGTGTCACTGAGTGAACTTCCACAATATTACGGTGTCGCCCCGATTCATTAGTGTAAACAATTATTGAGCGAGGGCCTTGGCGATCACATTTCACATCACCAGTTGCATGATACCTTTGTATCCATCTACGAACTGTTTTTCTCTGGAACGAAAATAATAATATTAGGAATACATAAAAAAATCCAACTTGTCAGTAATAATGCAACATGATTGCAACAATAAATACATATATGTGTATAACGTAAATCTTACCGTTATGGCCATATCTCGTTCTTTATGCTTTGTTCCTGTTCCCAGAGAACAACAATTTTAGAGTCCGCGTATCACTGGTCAGTTTCCCTCAGTCGTCAGTTTATTTAATTCTAGCCTTCAAAAAGTTATTAATCGAACAATACTATCGGTTAATATAATCAACTGTTCAAACACTTAATAAATTGGATAATATTTCGACGAAGATAATTACGCACAAGCGGATCGACACGAAAACGAAACGATTTGAAAAGTAATTATACCCTCAATCACAGTTTAGTAAATAAGGCGAAGAAGTATTCTAAATTCAACCTTAACTCGCAGTTCATACAGCTAGTTAAGTTTCTGAAGTAAAATTACGGTAGGTAGTGCAACAATCGGAATCAGGCACATTCTATTCAACCAAACAAGAAATCTATGCAAAATTCAACCTTATCTTTTAGTAAATTGAGGAGTTACGAATTGCATTTTGTAAAACAAGACGGTAAGGTGTTAGTATTTATAATACGTGGTGGAAGTTGAAATTTAAACCTTAATATCTAGAAGATTAGACCGTTATCAACCTTGTTCGATAAAAGGAGTAAAGCTATTCAAATTTTCGTTAAGATGGCTAACTGATTCAATAGTCTAGTGGTATAAGGCGCGGTCTATGTGATCGGCTGGCGCCTGGTGATGCGGGTTCGTATCCTCAATCGCACGGAAAGTGTCTTTTTGTAAGTTAAGTTATTCTTGGGATACGGTTCGGGCAACAAGCCGAAAAAATACCATATTATAATTATTTAAAAACTTGCAAATAATATTTGAGTGGGATCGGTGGATGCTCGGGCAGAGATGGATGCGCCGCGCCGCGCGGCAGCGGGGGAGGGAGCTGCTTGAGGCCAGAGCCACGTGACGCGCCCGAGCGCGCGCGCTCGAGCCCGCCATCGCTCGAGCGACGAGCGACGGCGGGCTCGAGCGCGCTCGGGCGATAATCTTTAAAGTCTTGGGGGGTTCCTTTTCTCTGAAGCTGTGTGTACGTAAAAAAACACCTATTTGGGTATTAGAAAACCCTCTAAGATTTTCGAGGAATCAAACTTATACTTATTCATTTATATATTAAAAAGTAGGTGTTGTGACTGTTTTTATAGACTTTATGTTTTTTATATCATTTCTATATACATGACGTTTGAGTTCCACTTTTTGGAAAATAAATCAGTTGTATCAGTTGACTTGGTCATTTTAATCAGCAAATAAAATATAGGTGCAGTCCAATACATTTTCTATTATAGTAGGTACCGACATACGTACCTAATACCTGTTAGAATTTCCTACATTTAACAGATTAATTGACGTACACGGACCAACAAAAGCCGTTGCTCAGCAGTATTACCTTACAAAGCTAATACAGGCTATTCAATAT
Organism: Amphipoea lucens; assembly: GCA_947508005.1. NCBI lineage: Eukaryota > Metazoa > Arthropoda > Insecta > Lepidoptera > Noctuidae > Amphipoea > Amphipoea lucens. Next base: position 13,168,282 of record OX382358.1, read on the forward strand.
ACCATATTAGCTTTAACTTGGTGCCTACCTACACCGATGCAAGATACTTCAGTCCTAATACTCGTATATCTAAGACAAAGTTCGGGATGTGTGAACTTTGACATGATGATGATGCGATCCGACCGAATTCGGCCAGGGCGATTGCTTCAGCTCCGTTGTAGTTGCCGTTCGTGTGCTCGCATGTGGCTTGTGTATCCAATCTTTTTTGCAAAGATCCGCGCACAATGCGGGCATGTGAGCACACCATCGATATAATTATAACTGATCGCCGCAGGTGGTCGGGCTTTCAGTTGGTCACGCTTTGCATCAAGCTCAACGTGCCGCTGGAATTCAAAATTTCGGACTTTGTTTTTTATCAAAGACCTCCACTCCATCCTTTGGGCGGCTTGCTGCTCCCACCGAGACGGCTCTAAGCCACATTTTCTAAAGTGACGTTTTAGCACATCTTTATATCTGAGGAATTGAACATACGACATACGATTCCGACGTACCTACTAATAAGTCGAGCTTATCCAAGGTTTCGACAGTTCTAGTGTTTACTTAGGTTCGTTAGGCTTGATGAGGTGCTTAATGATTTTAGGAAATGCTTAAAATAATAGAAGATAATTGGTTTTTTTTTTTTAATTATTTTGTGTTTATATGTATTTTGTACTAGCTTTTGCCATGGGAACTACGCATCAGACTGACGTTAAATTATTTTGTGTTTATATGTATTTTGTACTAGCTTTTGCCCTGCGAACTACGCATCAGACTGACGTCATGCAAAATCCTGCATCGCGCAAGCAGAGTTTACCGCGCGACTAGCATAATACCACATGTAAGCTGTTCCTAAATTACCCTAAGCTGAATAAAATTAATCGTTGTTCCTAATTATGTTAATATTAGTATTTAGGTCGGTTCCCCTTATATACAACGTCCTGATATCAATCGTCGGGCAGTTACCCACCAGACACGACACCCGTCTGGTCGGGGGTTTTTCCTTTTCGATGGAGGATGAGTGAACTTTACACCTTGTTCCTCATGCCTCTATAGTGTAGGTAGATGGGCAGACCTAGGTGGACCGACGACCTGGGCCCGCGGAGATCCGCTGGATGCGGAAGGACCAAGACCGGTCCTTGTGGCGATGCTTTGGAAAAGCCAATGTGTAACAGTGGACGTTTTTCGGCTGAATGATTATGATTGTGTGTATTTTCAAAAGAAATAATATTCTTGTTTGTAAATAATGTAGTTTTAATCCATGTTGTGATATGTGTATGTTATAATATTAACCTTTCTGTATAATAACTTCCTGCGCTCTAACAGGGTCATGTACTCATTAGTTAAGTCTAGTTTTTACATTGTACATTGTGCAATAAATGAATAAATAAATAGTCTAAATAAATAATTATACATCGCGGAATAAATGTTTTGAGCACATTCCGAATTCAATAACAATAAAGAATTTCCGATTCACATTTACTTATTGAACGGTAAATTAATTTCTGTTTACAATTCACTTGAACACTGAAAAACGTTTATTCCCTTATTTTATAACAGAGAGTATTGCTTGGTGTAAAACAGTGTTATGGATTCTTTGAAGTCCATTCATCATTTTATAGCCCTGTTATATTTAAACTGAAACAATAGTCCTGAAAATAATGAATAAAGATAATTCCTTTCACTTTACAAACAATGTCTGTTTTATGTATCCATCTTTGATACAATTTCGGTAACATTGTATTGTTTTGTGTCTGTCAGTACTGTAAAGGTTGTCCGCTAAAGTCAACCTTATGTAGTGCAGGCTGGCAATAATTTAGCTCCCGTTCCATTCGAAATTTCGAACAGTCAAGCAAGTTTAGAACGAGGTGTCAAATATTTGATTAGACTTTTTTGTTTAGAATAAAACAGTGTTCAGTGTTAGTTTAGTCGGGAAAATGTAAAGACGTGCTGTCAAAATGTTGTATGATTTCTTAGAAGAGTTCATCAGACCCTCACAGTACCTACCTACCTACAACAACAGAGAGCGTATTCTAATCCAAATTGTTTTTTTGTTACTATAAGAATCATTGAGAAAATAATTTCATAACCTTCAACAGAAGTGCTTAAACATGAAAACCAGACAAACAATAAGTATACAAACTCACTCGTACATTAATATTACATCAGTAACTGCGACAATAGCGAGGATAATCACGAAAACCAATCAACACTTAGCGTAATACGCGATCAATATTAATGCACGAACATACACGTGTACGTTTGAGCTAGAGCTAAGCATGTGTGACATCGAGATATATATTTATCTATTGAATTTATACCTCCATTCATACCTGATGCTTTGAGCTCCGGTTAATTAGCTGTTTCGTATTACTTTTGATGGCAAATCAGTACTTTGCACATTTCTATGCAGTAATGAATCCTACTAATAATATTATAAACGTGAATGCTTGTATGCTTGGATGTTTGTTACTCAATCACGAAAAAATAGCAAAACGGATTTGAATGAAATTTGGTACACATATACTTTATAACCCGGATTAACACAAAGGAAAGGATACTTTTTATCCCTGTTGTTTATTTCCATGGGATAATTTTATTTACGAACTCCACGAGGGCGAAGCCGCGAGGAAAAGCTAGTGTGTTAAGCAGCTTATATTGTCGGTTGTTAAGGATTACTTTACTTTAACAATCGACGGTGATGGCGGAGAATTATGAAATTAATTTTCATTTAAATGTGTGTGGTGAGAAGTTAATTTTCAGTAGGATTTTTGGGCTGGATTCAGTGGACGTTAACAGTTTGTGATTATAATATGGTTGGATCACAGTTTATTTAAAAATAAAAAGCTAACGTTTTAGTTATTTTAATTTTATTGTTGGGACATTTGTCTTTGCCCAACTTAGTTTATTTTTGTGATAGTACAAATACTTATAAAACTAATTAAAACCTAAAACCTATAATTCGTTCTTAAGAATTAACCGTTTAACTTACAAGCATCTCCCTGTGACTGCACTTGAGTATTTCATAGAAAAAAACTTCCTTTTATATTAATTTCGCTGTGAATACGAAAGAAAAGAAAAAAAAATCCTTTTAATAAAATCCCAGGATTATGCTGTCATGAAATGAACTAGATAATGCTCTAAATTAATAAATTTCAAAGTTTTTTAAGTTTCAAGAGTTTTGCTGAAGATAAAATATAAATACGAATCACGTCTGTATTTTCATTACTAAAATGAGAAAAAATCACACAAAAGTCGCACAAGTAAACGACACACGTACCTAGTACTCACATAATCCTAAACTTCCAAAATACTATTCCATTGAAAAATCCTGTAAACTCCATAGGCTTGATTCCAAATTCACAGATAAAATGGCAGGGGGGTCACCCCCTGCCATTTTATCTGTCAATTTGTTTTATCTGTGAGTGTGCAAGTCTCCGGTCTCAAGAAACCGTCGCTAGCACATAGTACACACACAAAGAATAAGAGCAAATATCAACAAAAACATCTATAGGTATCTTAAATATTGACCAACTTTAGTTAGTCTCAACTGCCTCGTTGCGTTGATCTAGTGTCACAATCGCTACTGCTGAACATGAGGTCCTGGGTTCGATTCCCGGGTCGGGCAAAGTGTTGTTGGGTTTTTCCATCTGAAATTTCTCAGTAGTTTTTTTGGGATCTGTGGCCGGTTGATGGCAATATGCTCGTCCCTTATTTATTTATTTAGGTTGGCCAACAATTGTTTACACAATTACTATTTACTACACAATCACTATTGATTATTTCCTTAACCATATGTGGAGGCTTGTTATTAGCAATTTTTTAATATTACATTCTTTATGTCATTGTCATTGTCATCAGCATTGCCATACAACGTGGCAATGCTGCCAGCCTTTTGGGCACGTTTCCCGTTGACAGTGATGCGGACGAATTTTTTGACGCCCTTTGATTATTTTCCCTCCCTTTTTATATACTTGTACATATTATTATTTTAAGATTGTTAGTTTTTTAAATTAAATGCATAGATCCATTATGTCATTGGTTTTTTAGTCTGTAAGCCTTCTTTAAAATAAAATAAATAAATACATGTAACAAATAGTACATTTATAAGTGTAAAAGTGTAATAATTACTTACAGGCTAACACAACATGCACCATTTATGGCTAAACATAATAATACAAAGCCAAAAAGTATATTATTTACAATTATAGTTATTCAAAATTTTTTTGGTAATCCTTGTGTAAAAAAAATAATAAGTAACAACAATTACATTCTAAATAATTAAAAATTATAATTATAACTATTACATAGGACTGAAACATAACTGGCGAAATGTGGGTGTAGGTACTATTAGGTGCCTAACCCTTCGAGAATTACAGGCGTGATGATGTGTGTTCGGTTTAGCTAGAATCTTACAGTCTATCCGTAGTTAGGGTTATCATCCGTTCGGATTTGTCCGGACATGTCCGGACTTCTAAACTTTTGTCCGGACTTTGTCCGGTTCTTTAATTTGTCGTGATTTTTTGGCTTAGAAGGAATACGAGTAGTAAAACTTATATACGTAATACCAAATAAGTCTTTAATATTTATTAACTTTATCAATCAACTTAACGAGATCAAACAATAACCCTGTTATTCATAATCCTATTTTATCTCTATTTTAGCTAAAATATGTTTATAGAACGCTTGTCTTTATCTGTCACGTTGTCATTTCTGTGTGTAAGAAAGAGACAAACCCCGTTTTAACTAAAATAGGTTTGATAAGTTTTATGAATAAGGGGGTAAATCTTTACTTATTGCAAATTTGCAAACAATCAACTTGTTCAAACATAAAATATTTTCTTCAAAATAAAAATATTTTTACGTAAAATAATCAAACTGAACGCTAGTTTCTGAAATAGGTTATACTAGCAGCACCCCGCGGTTTCATCCGCATAAGTATCGATCCCGTAGGAATATCGGTAAAAAAGTATCCTATGTGTTATTCTGATGTATAAGCCATACTACTGTAAAGTTTAATCAAAATCCGTTCAGTACTTTTTGCGTGAAAGAGTAACAAACATCCTCACAAACTTTCACATTTATAATATTATTATATTATACTAGCTTCTGCCCGCGACTTCGTCCGCGTGAAATTCGTACTTTCCTCTAAAAGTTTCGAAAATGTATGTTGGTATAATCTTTATAATTAACTTAAATAAATAAGTATTCGGGCCAATTTTTATGTTTATAGGACAAAGGAATCAGATTTTTCAAAGAAACTATCCCCGCTTTTCACCCCCACAGGGGTAGAATTTTGAAAAATCGTTTAAGATGTGTTCATAACTTGACTCAAAGTTTATTTATACCAATTTTCGAGCTAATCAAGCCACGCACTAAAATCCTCCCCTTTAAAATTAACTACCTCTTTTCATACAGTTAGGGGTAGATTTTCGAAAAACCCTGATACACGTTATTAATTATTTTTAGTCCTTAGTATAAATACTGAGTTTCAAGTTAATCGGACAGGGCGTTAAAATTCTTCCATACAAATTTTAACACTCCCCCATTACCTCTTTAGGGGGTATTTTAGAAAAACGAAAAATTCCAAACTTCATAATTTACTTAGATAAGTATTCGTGCCAAGTTTCAAGGTTATTAACTCAATAAATAAGATTTTTCATACAAACAAAATCCCACCTTTTCACCCCCTTAAAGGTTGAATTTTCAAAAACCCCTTCTTACTCGATACCTACTCTGCACAAAGAACACAACCTCCAAAACTCATGTCCCTAGGACCAGCGGTTTATACTGTGCGTTGATATTTCAGTCAGTTCGTTCATCCCCCTTTGGGGGAGAAATTATCAAAAACGCTGAGACACGTATAAATTAATTTTCAATCGTTAGCCTAAATACAAAATTTGAAGACCCTGACTTTTAAACTGACGGACTTTCATACACAACTTCATCCCCCTTTTTAACCCTTTGGGGTTGGAATTATCAAAAACGCTGAGACACGTATAAATTAATTTTAGTCGTCAGCCTAAACACAAAATTTGAAGATCCTAACTTTAAAACTGACAGACTTTCATACAAACTTTCATCCCCTATTTAACTCCCTTAGGGGTTGAATAAAAAAAAATCCTTCCTAATTCCTTGTCTACATTATAAAGGGAACCATTGTGTAAAATTTCAAAATAGTCTCGTAGTTGACCTATAGAGGTCGTGACTACTTAACCGGACTATCCTGTGGTTGCCTTAAGTAAACTCAAAGCCTCCAGCCAGGGGCAAGCTCGCTCTCGGACCTCCCGCCTTTTTATACCCTACCGCCGCCGCCGCGACCCGTGTCGAGCGCGGCAACTGTTACACAAAAATAATCCTTATGCTGGGGCCAGACTATCGCGATAACGCGAAGATTTGCGCGATAAGTTGATGCTCATTGGCTGGACCTACGATGTCAGCCAATAAGAAACAACTTATCGCGATTTTCCCGTATAGTGTGGCCCCGGCATTATAGCATGATTCAGTCTTCACGTGCGACGGCGCGATGGCTTATTTCATGTATAAGTTTGGTGTTTCTATACCGATTTCTATGATTCTTTTTTTATTGAATAGGTAATAGTATTAACTTTTTTAAATTAGGGGTGAGTGAGAGTATTATAAACGTAAGAGTAAACAAATATAATCAGAATGCTCCGAACTGCTAAGCTATCAGGAGTTACACGTGTTATTGTGAGTCAACCATAAAAGATAGACATATGCTGTTGCGGGATATTTTTTAGACAATTTTATGAAAAATATTTCCGTCATACATGATTTCTATGTAACTTTAACCATTAAGGCTGCACACGCGACGGAAGCTTAAAAAATGGAGTAACTTCTCCCGTTTTCCCAACATTTCCCTTCACTACTCTGCTCCTATTGATTGTAGCGTGATGAAAAGTATACTATAACCTGCCCAGGAGCATGAAGAATAATTGTACCAAGTTTCGTTAAAATCCGTCCAGTAGTTTTTGTTTCTATAAGGAACATACAGACAGACAGACAGACAGACAGACAAAAAATTTACTGATTGCATTTTTGGCATCAGTATCGATCACTAATCACCCCCTGCTAGTTATTTTGAAAATATATTGCATGTACAGAATTGACCTCTCTACAGATTTATTATAAGTATAGATTACATATTATATATATTATAAGTAGGATAGTAGGATTTATCAGCGCACTTTTTTTTTTATCCCCGCACCCCGCAACCTCCCCTCACGAGCGTCTGCTGCCATGCCTACCATACCACTGAAACTAAGTGGGTAATGTTTGGATTTTATGACTAAAATGTCTGGACTTTTATTTAAATGTCAGGCTTTTTGTCTGGACATTTCTAAATGGTAACCCTATCCGTAGTTCGCACCAGTCGCGTTGTAGTCTGCGAATATGTATCTACAATTGAACATGCTCCCACTAATTATTTGTATGCATCCCGATTCCGCTGAATGCGTTCATTAATTAAATCTGGGCATTAGGCTTGTCATACATTTCAATGTACAAATGAATGTTACCATCAAATACAGCTTTTGAATTCCAACTCAATGCATAAATTGCCGTAATTATTTCATATCGGAATCCATACTAATATTATAAATGCGAAAGTGTGTCTATCTGTCTGTCTGTCTGTCACCTCTTCACGCTTAAACCGCTGAACCAATTTAGATGAAATTTAGTAAAGAGATAGTTTGAGTCTCGGAAAAGTACATAGGATAATCTTTATTCCGATATTGCGCTGGCACCAAAATAAAACAACATAAGCGCCAAATCAAATAAAAATAGTTTAAAAATAAATAAGCTGTGTATGAAAACATTTTCAGCCAGAGTTTTCAATTACCTATTACGCACATTTTGAATGCAATTTTGCAATGAAATTACTTAGGATTTTAGAATTACAGAAAAAAAATTAAAAAGTAGATGTCTTTTCGGAATCAAATTCTATCGAGAAAATTTAACCCAATTGCGTTTTCCTTCAGTCAGAGTATTAATCAAATAATCAATAAACATACCTATATCAAAAAATGAAATCCATACATGCTGTAATAATGAAATAAACGGTTACGAAAAACCCCCAATTTATTTTGGTATCGCCTTAATTCGAACGGGTCGTGCAGCAATACAGCCGCACTTTCAAAAACCCGACTTGAATTTAACAAAAATGAAATAACATATACAGGGTTATTAGAAAAACACAAACAACCTCTTAAGAGGTCATTGTACTCATCATTATGAACAAGTTTTACTGAGACCAAACCTGCAATAGCAAAAAAAAAAAACCAGCTGTTCCTTACATTTTTTTGTTCGTATAAATCGTCAAAATGTTGGCAACAACTGACTTTTAAAAGTTGTTCATAGTGATGAGTACAATGACCTCTTAAGAGGTTGTTGGTGTTTTTCCAATAACCCTGTATAAGGAACCTATTATTATCCAAAACGCGAAGTTAACGTTCTACCCAATACTTTGACCCACAACGATAATTTATCAATCAACGTCAAAAATATGTCAGCATAAAATCCAGCCATTTTGTCCCCGATCCATTAAAGGCAAAAATACTTAAGAGCATAACCTCAGAAAGCACTAAGACTTCCATAACAGCGTTATTCAAGTAGTCAATATTCTGACAAGAAAATTAATATGACTGGTCAGCCTGGTCAGTGGTGACTGGTCTGGTGGCCGAACTCCGTCCAATATCATTTGCTATCCCCATTGTTAGTCAAGTGTAGTAACTAGAGATGCGGGTAGTGCATTCAATGGCTCTGCAAATTTGCCTGCTAGCATGATAAAATGCACACTCAAGGCGAATGGAGTCACTACACTATTATGTTGGCTTGCTTTATTAGAAAGCTAGATAAATAGGCAACTACAGTGATAAATCTTCACTATTTGACGTTACAGACATTGAATGGGACTTTGTTTACGAGAATGCTTGTTTGTTTACATTGTCTTTCATTATTTAGTTGGAAGAATAGCAATCTCTTGTTAGAAAGTTTTTGTTTCGAGAAAATTTTAAGTCAATTACTAAGGAAAGTTACACTTTGTGAATTCAAAATGGGGTCATCCCTGGATAGGAATTTAGGATATTTTATATCCGTGCGGGTCCGTTTTTGGCGCAACCACAATGTTTTGCTTTACTTCGAATAAAAGTTTGTATTGTCAACTCATCGCTATCACAAATAGTTCTGACTCCAAAACCAATTCTGCATTGAAATGTCTTCGATCAGGAAATCCTTCATGCCTTGAAGATATTGAAATCAAGCCAACAAAGATCACAAGCGCACTTGTTACAATATTTCCATGAAATAAAACCCATGAAGCGGCAATAAAAAAGCACAAAGGACAGCGCCTAATTGAGCGTCACCGAACAAATTGAAACAATGTTAATCGAAATACACAAAGAGTGAAAAGAAATAATTTAAAAACAGTGAAATATTTTATTCATATTTCAATGCCGGGCAATTTTGTGTTACTCTTCTTCCTCATAATTTCCTTGCACCTTTCCTTGAAATATTTTGTGAAAAGTCATTTGAAGAGGATCAAAGTTTTCCAATAAGCTTAAGAGCCTACAGTAAACGGTGTTATGGCCTGGCATTACTACGGAGTGCCTCATTAATAGGAAACGGTATGCATTCGTTACGCATTTCTTTAGATATATATTTTTTTTAAATGGCTTTTTAATCTGTCAAGCTCCGCTAATGAGACACAATTGATTTTCTATTGTTTCGTCACCGATCGCTAACACGCGGGGCTTGACCGATTATGTATCTAAGCTACGGTATAAAATACTTTTGTTTTTTGAATATTTTTTGACCATTTTATGTTTGTATATTTGGATGGCACTGTTATGTAGTACAAAGACGTTTTTCTGTCTACATCTCCTGTCTAAATTACTTAGTACGTCATTCAGTTAATTGCAACTATTACTTTTACATAACAATTGAGCAATTTCAATCGGTATTGTTGGCGAAACTTCACAAAAAATATTTCAACCCTTTTCTGCTGTTCAAGTGATTTATAAAGTCGCGTCGCAACAAACCAAAACTTTGACAAAACACATGAAAAATTTTACTAACTATCTATTTAATTATTTATTTGGGACAAACAAACAGTTACACATTAGATCTTAAGAACTAATTTACAAAACAAATACATGATACAAACGTGCAGCTCACACCGTTATCCACAATATACAGAACAAATGTTTATGTTATGAGCAAAACGAATTTAAACTTAAAAGAACAAACAATATTATTAAACACTTTTAAAGGCACTTGATTGTTTTAATGAGGCAGTTACGAAACTTATAAACCAGCATTTCAAATATGTCTAATTCTGTAAATAGTTTATTATAATTATTAGATACTAATACGACACAGAGGTGCGCGGACCCCAGCGTTGGTCCGACAGGAGGAAACCTTAAAAAGTGGGTGTGCGCGCACCTCGCGTCTTATAACAGTTCTAGGAACAATGTAGTGTACTCTATTAGTTATTTCTGATCAATTGTATCTGTGATTACACATATCAAAAAGAATCATCGTTTCCAAGTACAGTCTTCTGGACCTCAGACTCATCACAGTATTGTTTTTAAGTAAATCATTATAATATATGACGGATAGTTCCGGTAGTGTCGGTACTGCACTGATCTTAGAACTAGACCTCATATCATGTCTAAAAGCATTATTTATTTATTTATTTAAGAACTTTGGAAGACTTACAGCTAAATACAATAGTGATAAATAACAGTATGATAATCTGACAGTCAATTACAGGTCTTCACGTCTAGAACTTGTCTGGTATAAAAGTACGTAAGTAAGTACGTTCGTAAGTATACAAGTGTTATAACCTAACCTATTTCTTCACCGTAGGAGACGGGTTTAGAATTTTTTTTTCATACCCCTATTTGATTCATCTCTCCCTAGTAAAACATTCCGGAACGTGCTGACTATGCAGCCTTCCATCTTCACCGCTGACTGACTATAAAACAAAGCGGTTGTTTAGAATTAAAAAGTTCTTAGTTTATTTCTTGGGATAGGTATTATAAGTCTCATTTAATTTTCAAGGGGTTTTCAGTACTATAAATACGCTTTCTGGGCCGACCTCGGCGGCGCCGTCCATCCTCAGGCACCCATTGTGTGGAAAACTTTTGCCCAGCGGTCATCCTGCATGCGGCTGATGTGACCCGCCCAGTCCCACTTGAGTCTGGCAGCTTTCTTGCCTACGTCTATTATACCCGTTTTGGAACGCAGCATGGTGTTTCGAATTTTGTCCTGTCTTTTTACACCCAGGATGCTGCGCTCCATTGCTCTTTGGCAAACGCCAAGGCGGAACTTTTGCGACTCGGCGAGTGACCAGGTCTGAGCACCATAGGTTAGGACGGGCAAGATACACATGTCGACGAGTTTGCGCTTCAGGGAGATCGGCAGATCACCCTTCAGACCTGGACGCGTACCGCGAGGGCTGGTTTGAGGTGGCGCGGGAAAGGAGTTCCTGGAAGGACTTGGGGGAGGCCTTTGCCCAGCAGTGGGACAGTACAGGCTAAACAAAAAAAATACGCTTGGATAGGCATGATTGATATTGAACAAGATATTTTCATCAATTTGAAACACCTTCATGTATTAAGGTGAATGTGACATGGTAGACCGCGAAATTTAAATTTTCTTACATTTTTTGCAATTTGCAGATCAGTGTCAGGTTGTATCTTGATCCAAATATGATTCGCGACTATAATAGACATGTATTGACAGAATCATAGTCATTAGAATCATTAATATATCTACTTAAGTTAGATTTCTACCATTAACACTTTTCCATACGAGATTTGTTCTTAACGGTAGAAATCTAACTTAGAAAGATGTATTAATGATTCTAACTATTATAATTCTGTAAATACGTACCGGTTATAGTCGCGAATCATATTTTGATCAAGATACTGACCTGAAAATTGCAAAAAACGTAAGAAAAATTGAATTTCGCGGGCTACAACTACCCATTTACCTTAAGATCAAAAGATAACTTTGAAGCAGATTATTATAGAAAGCGGTCAGAAACATGTAAGTACTTACACTAACTATCCCATTTTAGAGAGTGCGTATGGCGAATCAATAACTTCAGTGTCTGTTCATAACAACAACATGTAAGAGATATTAAATATCCCGGGGCAGTATCCCCTCAATTTGTGGTTTTACGAACCACCTACAAAGGTGGCGTCCATCCAAACTAATATTATAAATGTGAAAGTGTGTGTCTGTCTGTTTGTTTGTCCGTCTTTCACGGCAAAACGGAGCGACGAATTGACGTGATTTTTTGAGTGGAGATAGTTGAAGGGATGGAGTGGAGAGTGACATAGGCTACTTTTTGTCTCTTTCTAACCCCCCCCACTCCCCTAAAATGGGGGTGGAAGTTTGTATGGAGCATTCCGCAATTTTCAAGGTAGAAAGCTAAAAATTGGTATGCGAACTATTTGTGACTAACAAAAAAATCGAGCATATTTTTTTTTGGGAATCTGCTCCCAACCCCTCAAAAGAGGGGGTGAAATTTTATATGGGACTTTTCGCAATTTTCAAGGTAGGAAGCTAAAAATCAGTACACAGACTCTTTGTTACCAACGAAAAATACCTGCTTTATTTTTTTGGAAATCGTCCCCCAGCCCCTAAAATAGGGGATGGAAATTTGTGTCAGGAAAGGGGAACCGTGTTACCCCGAATTCAACGCGAGCGAAGCCGCGGGCAAAAGCTAGTGTCTTCATGTTTCCAGATACGGAGTAATTGCATAGTAGTCTATGTTAGGGCGATATTACACCCACACGATCTATGTAGCATCGAAGGCTTGATCGCGTTGATGTCAGGATGATCAAGACTTACGTGATAAGGGCGAATGTTTTCATCGATCGACTTCGGATTATAATCTTATTTATAAAGGCTTAGGACGTTCGATCGTTTTCGAACTTTATTTGTTTTGAGATGGATGTTATTTTGATCATTGTGGTTTTAATCTCATACGTTCATTTATATTGTTTTATTTTTACATTTAAACTGAGAGGCAAATTGATAGAAGATAGTATCCAATAAAATTGATTTCCTGGATATGAAAAGAAATATGAAGCGGATCTTTTATTCGGTACGCGGATAAAATACACAATTCGTAAATAATGTTCAATACCTGGTAAATAATACAACCGGATAATTGTTTTAACGTAAAATATACCAATAAGAAGCCACAAAAAATACAACATAATTACGCTTGAATAAGCGTAATTATGTTGTATTTTTTGTGGCGTTTTTTGTGGCTTATGTTGTGTAAGCGAATTACTAAATGATTTATCATTTCAGCTGTAATAAGTGGGCATTTGTATTCGCTATTTATATATCAATCTTTAATATTCCGCTGTTTTAGGCCGCACTTTAAAAACCCCTTGTTTTACAATGTGTTTTAAAATTACGAAGCACGGCGATAAGGTAGTTTTTCTTTCTATAATAAAATTGGAGAGATTCACCGGATGCCTCGTTTGTAATATTTGCAATGGCCCATAGCTTTTGTTTTTTATTCACTTTTGCGTCCCCGTTTTCGGAAATTGCTAAGCATTTTTAAATAGATTACGACGTTTTAAATTAAATTTCACTCCGGGAGTTGAAACTTCTGTTTTACCTATTTTTAGCAGATTTCGAAAATAGGGCTTTCAATTTTATCGTATGTACCTATGCATTCAGGTTCATTGGGTGTAGCAAAACGGCAAGGTGATTGATCCAATCGGGACGCTCGGACAATAATTCGCAAAATTCTTTGTTTAGAAAGAAACAAAAACAAACCCGACAAAATAAATAAAACTGTCATGCTTTAAGCATTACTTACATTCAACCCTTGAAAAAGCCTTTACACATACTTGCGTAAATCTCGACAGAAGAAAAGGCTAGTTTATTTTTCCCCATAATCAAGTGGAGTGACGCACACATTTTTCGTATTATGCCAGATGGAAGTTTAAATTCTCATTCGGAGTTTTTCCGATTCCAAGAGCTAGGTAAATTTGCCATTAACTAAGCTTCCTGCAAATCGGATATACTCGTTCCTACGTGGTATCAAAACAACATATTACATAGTACCTACACAGTAACCCTTCGGCAAATAAGCCAACAGTGATATGGGTTCGACAGGGCCGGATGAAATGTCCGATTGATTATTGGGATTGCAATCTTTTTTTGATTTGCGGGGATTAATGATGATAGGACATATTACCTTATTATTGCTTTTATAGTGGTCCGTAATATGAAAGATTGTAACTTTCTTATCTGGTGTTGGTTGCAATAAATACTTTTAGTATCGTGTCTTTTTAGCTAGTCATTAAGTTTGAAAAAGCAGATCAGTATTAACAGTTTTACATTGATAGCGCTCTAAATCGTAGCTTTAGGGTGGGTTTCGTCACCACCACGACCACTGATGTGCATGCTACTACGTGTCATCAGAAACAAAAATAACATTTATTTCGAACATTCAATTGTTTATTTTGAGCATAAGCAATTCTACCTATTTCTATTTTTATACCGTGATGCGGAAGCGGTGCGCATCCTTAGTCCGTAGGGTACGGGGCAGCGCCAACAGCATCCTGTCTATGATAGCGAGCAGGCTTGATTGTGCGTTTGTGAACCACTGCTGCAGGGTTTCAGCTGGGCCTGTCACCGTGCAGCAGTGATGTCGCAATCTGTTTTCTGTGTTTTGTAAGCATATTACTAACTTAGTTTGTAAGTATATTGTTACTAACACTATGAGTCTTTGTTGCTTGTAATTAAATTATTATTATTATTATTATATTAACTGTACCTACCTACTGGCCCCATGTAGGAATCAATTATTAACGAATTCAAAGTACTATTTACCTTTAGATTGGTACTCTAGACGCAAACCAGTATAATAGCTGTGGTTAGCTGTTGCCTGACGATAGTAAACTGGTCTTAATTGCAGACTACGCCGTAGTAGGTTAATTTTGAAGACAATTATTAAATTGAACCATAATTATGGCTTATTGTAGATATAACTATAACACCTAATAGACATGATTCTATTGGCTGTTCTTATATCAGGCAGGCAGGTCGGTTTGCTAGAAAACATCTTGGTACTATAGAACCTCGGTACTGAAGGTTATAAAAGCCTTATTATAAAAGCGGAACCTTCAAATAAAGCTTTAATATTGCTACTCAATTGAGTTTAGCTAATTCATGCCAAGTGATGGAAAACTATGCGATAACTTTCACTGATAGCAGTTTATGGCTACACCAAATAACGCTCGTCACTACCTACATTGAATTTGATGATTTTACTCTCTTCTGTACCAGAACATCGACCTTCTTAATAGAATTGAAATACGTCAATGTTTTTCTTACTCAAATAATTCTATACCTACCTAATACTTATGCTATGTTTGAGTAAATCCAGATAATTAACAAGGTCTATTTGAAGCAGCTCGCCGAAGCGTAACCAAATAATATGATTAAATTAATATACTTTCCTTCTCCATATAATAAGTTCGCTGCTAAGCGACCGGGACTCATGAATTTTACATTATAAACCTAATAAAATTTCGTACCTACGAGTTGAGTTAATCTTGTAAATCCAGCCTTCTTAATCAAATTAATTAATAAAGTTAAGGTAGATATATTAAAAGGTCGGGGGCGAGATATTCGTCACTTCGCACACTAGTCCGTCGTAATAAAACAGGATTTTTGGTAAATATTTCAGAACTTTGTCGTCGAGACTGTTTTGCTGCAAGAGCCTTCAACATAAAATAACAACATGCCTGTAATCCTCGAAGGGTTAAGCAGAGGGTCACCTACAGTATACCCACGTTTAGCCAGTTATGTGTAAGTCCAAAAATTCATTTAATTATATGTTTATATTATATAACGACATTAATATAAATATATAATAATATACTTTTAATAAGTATATAATAATATACTTTTTTTTTGTATTTTCTTTTATATTAAATTTATATTATCTAATTATTTCATGCTATTATTCTAAAATTACTAGAAAAAGTGGCATATTATGCAACCTACTCTGTTTGTTATAGAATGCTTTAACTTGAGCGGCAATTCCCGCATTTTTAAGAACGTTCGTATTCTAATTTCAATCTCAATTTGTCAAAAATACTAATATAATAATTGAATAAACAAAAATAACAAAATTAAAACCTAACTTAACTAAAACTATACAAAAACTAAAATATAGCGTCGAAAAATTCATCCGCATCGCTGTCGACTGGTAATGTACCCACGAGACTGACTGCATTGCCAAAAAAAAAAAAATAATTGATATAATTAACTTACATTTTTGATAAGTTTTTGATATTTGTTGTCGCTGAGATGAGATTGCGACTTGAATTTGAACGTTTTTTAAATAAGTACGAGAACTGGCCTTCTGATGTTATCGCTATCGCATACCCAACCGTTTACAAAAAAACGATATCTGCCGATTTCGTGATTTCAAGAACGCGGCTCACCCAGTAGAGAATAGACCGAAATAATGGCTTATCCAAAATGTCTACTCAAATAATATGACAAACAAAACCAAGATCCACGAAGCTTTACTGAAAAACAATAGGTAACAGCAAAAGGAAAGATTTGATCTTCAAAACAAAAGGGCGTTTTATTTCGTTATTGAAATACGAAACCTTGTAGCACTCATGAAATACTTAGGAATTATAATATGAATACTTCTCTTTGTCACAGAGTAACCCAGAGCAAGATAAATGAGACGTCTGAATAAACAATAGTTTCATTATGGAATGATTCCATATTGCGATGAGATTATTGTAAAAGACGAATAACTCGGCCTTAGCTTATAATCACACTAATATTATAAAGACTAAAGTTTGTGAGTGTGGGGGTGTGTGTTTATATGTTTGTTACTTCTTCACGCTCAAACGGCTAGACCGATTTTGATAAAATTTTGCATGGAGGTAGCTGACACCCTGGATTAACATATAAGCTACTTTTTATCCCGACATTCTCACAGGATCGACATTTACGCAGGTGAAACCACGGGGAGCAGCTAGTTTACCATAAATCCGTTAATTTACTTTATTAAGTCTATGTGCAAACTGAGTTAAAGCTGGTGTCAAACATGAAACTTCAAATATTTGAACACTTATGTAAGACGGGAGGGAAAAACTAAAATCTATTATTCAAACTTTGCACCTGCTCAAATACCCAACCACACAGACTTTGTAAATAGGAAAGATATCTCTGGCGACAAACTATAATTTTATAGAAACAATAATGATTAATTCAATTTCCAGGTCGGGCAAAGCGTTATTAGGTGAGTTTTTACATCAAGAATTTCTGGACTTAAACATAACTGGCTAAATGTGGTGACCCTTTCGAGGATTACAGGCATGTTGTTATTTTATGTTGAAGGCTCTCGCAACAAAACAGTCTCATCGACAAAGTTCTGAAATATTTACCGAAAATCCTGCTTTATTATGACGCACTAGTGTGCAAAGAGACGAATATCTCGCCCCCGACCTTTAATACACCTACCATAACTTTATTAATTCATTTTATTTAGAAGGCTGGATTTACAAGATTAACTCGACTCGTAGGTACGCAACTGTGTTAGGTTTATAATGTAAAATTCATGAGTCCCGGTCGCTTAGCAGCGAACTTATTATAAGGAGAAGGAAAGTGTATTAATTAATCATATTATTTAGTTACGCTTCGGTGAGCTGCTTTAAATAGGACTCGTTAATTATCTGGATGTACTCGAACTTAGCATAAGTATTATTATATCTGTATAGAATTATTTGAATAAGAAAAACATTGATGTATTTAATTAAGATGGTAAATGTTCTGTTAAAGTGTTGTTATTCAAGGACTCAAAGGAGAGAAAAAATAATCAAATTCAATGTAGTGACGACCGTTATATCGCTCATTTGGCGAAACATCGACGTAGGTAACTGCCATTTTTTTTACATCAATGCTTTCTTAACGTAAATACACTTTCTAAATGCGTTTGGCATATTTAACTCATTTTTGGGAAAAAATACATTTACGTCGATGTTTCTCTAAATGAGCGATATGGTGAAAGCAAAAACCACTTTCGATGAAAAGTCCCACCGGAGTCCGGCGTCAAACAGCCTGCTGTGTTTCGTCGATGCGTGGGAGTTCTAGAGTCTTAGGCATCTTCTGGGTACGCTCGTTCCATCATAGACCTCATCCATCGTTTTCCATCAGGCGTGATCGAGGTTAAGAGCGGGCCTATTCAGTAATAAATAAATAAATAATAGTTATCGTCTCGTTTTCCTAGACTTAATAATTATGAATTAGCTAAACTTGTTTGAGTAGCAATATTAAAGTCTTATTTGAAGGTATAATTTTCCGCTTTCGTAATGTGGGATTTATACGTTCATTATTTATTTATTTATTTATTTATTTATTTATTCATAGGAGAACCAACAGCTATAACAGAAGAATAACAATATTATATGAGACATAAAGCCAATTACAGGTTCTCACGGGTAGAAACAGAAAATGTATTAGAAATCTTAGGATCACTAACAAGCACGAAAGAAAAAAAAAATACAAATATAAGGTATATAAGCACTATGCACTTTTAAAAAAGTCAGCGTTCAGCCGAGCACGTACAGAATAGGTTTTGGTGGTAAATGGGTCAAATGAGAATTCTTTGCAGAGAATATTAAAGTCCTTACTCGCTCGCACCATGTATGAGTTTTGCCTGTAGTTAGAAGAGGAAAAAGGAATGGAAATCGGCGGATTAAATCTAACTGATCTCTGAGGGACATTGAAACGCAGTTTATGCAGGAGATCAGGACAGTCAATCTCGTTAGATATAATTTTTAAGAGGAAAGTGCAATCTGCTAGCCGACGACGATTTATAAGTGGCTGCAGGTGAAATCTCTTGCACAGATTTATGTAATCATCAGAATGGTATGGTATACGTAGCCGAAAACATAGAAAACGAATAAATCTTTTTTGTATATTCTCAATACGATTAATGTATTTGCCATAGCATGGGTTCCAAATTTGTGACGCATATTCAAGATGACTTCTCACAAAAGAGCAATAAAGAATCTTAAGGGTTTTGGCTTTCTTGAAACAACCTGCGAGTCTCATAATAAAACCCAATGACTTCGAAGCTTTGGCCACTATTTGCTCAATGTGCACGTCAAATAAGAGTTTGGAATCATGAAAAACGCCTAGGTCGCGTACACCGTCGCATCTCTGTAATAGCTGCCCTTTAAGTTTATAAGTTGTAGGGAGAGGGACGCGTTTTCTACTAAAGGAGATTACTGAACATTTAGCAGGGTTCAAATCAAGTTTATTAATCAAGCAATAATCATCCAATCGTACCAGGTCAGATTGGAGAGCATCCATGTCATCATCTGATGATATTGCAGAAAATATCTTCATATCATCAGCAAAACAAAGTAAGTTTGAATTGTGGAAACACGAGTCGATGTCCCCCACATAAATGATAAAAAGCAACGGACCAATCAAGGAGCCTTGAGGAACACCACTAGGAGCTGAAACCCAGCTCGACATGTAATTACTGATAACAACAGCTTGTGATCTGTTTTCAAGGTATGAAGTAAACCAACGAAGTAGATCTCCTCTGATACCATTGTTAAAAAGCTTTGTTATAAGGATATTGTGGTCAATTCTATCAAAAGCCTTATTATAGCCATAACTATTACAATAATTGTGCTGGTTTGCGTCTAGAGTACCTATAGGTGCGTAATAATTTGTATCTATACTTATTTATAATAAATCAGTAGAAGTGAATATTCTGTACATTGAACATATCAAAAAAATAAATGGCAGGGGGTGTTACTAGACCGCCGCGACACCGAACCCAAAAATGTGATTAAAAAAATTTTTGTCTGTCTGTCTGTTTGTTCAGGCATCACGCAAAAACTACCGGTTCGATTACGATGAAACTTGGTATAATTATTCTTTAATATGCACCACACTGGGTACTTTTTAGCCCGGAAAAGTATCTATCTATATAAATAAAAACAAAAGGCCTGACTGACTTACTGACTCATCAACGCCCAGCCCAAACCACGCGGACGTAGTCGCGGGCAGAACCTAGTTAATTAATAATTGGTTCCTTCATGCGGCCAGTAGGTGGGTACAGTTAATGCAGACTACCTACTGAGATTAAAGCAAATTGCTTAGGCTCAATATAAAAATTGAATATTCTAACTATTAGCATTTTTTTTTTTCAAATATCCCTTTTGTTTCACCCGAAGTAGCAAGTACGCACGAGGACATCAAGCTATACATTTCCACTATTAGTTGACTTTTTGCTGTAGGAAAGGCCAGCAATGCGAGGTCAGCTAAAACTGGAAATGTATAGCTTGATTATGTCATCGTGTGTACAATCCATCGCACTACAGTGGTAATACTCGCACTACGAAAACCGCCCTTAAAGCTACGACATAAGAGCGCAGCGATGTGCTCTCTAAACGTTAGGTAATGACTGTCTAATCTTTTTACCACGGCAGAAGACACGGGCGGGACTAAAAGTATTTATTGATATCATTACCAAAAGCAGATAATAAAGTTACACTCTTTCATATTATGGAACACTAATAAAAACAATAATAAAGTAATAAGACCTATTATTCATTGATCTCCGCAAATCAAAAAAAGATTACAATCCCAATAATCAATCGGACATTTCAACCGGCCCTGTCGAACCCATATCACTCATATTGGCTTATTTGCTAAAGGGTTATTTACTATGTGATATGTTGTTTTAATACCACGTAAGAACGAGTATAGCGGATTTGCAGGAAGCTTAGTTAAAGGCAAATTTACCTAGCTCTTGGAGTCGCAAAAACTCCGAATGAGAATGTAAATCTCAATCTGGCATAATACGAATTTTTTTTTGCGCCACTCCACTTGATTATGGGGAAGAATAAACTGTTTTTTTTTTCTGTCGAGATTTATGCAAGTATGTGTAAAGACTTTTTCGAGGGTTGTATTTAAGTAATGCGTGAAGGATGACAGTTTTATTTATTTTGTGGGTTTTTTATTGTTTCTTTCTATACAAAAAATGTTGCGAAATATTGCTCGGGCACGCCGAATGGATCAGTCACCTCACTGTTTTATAAACTAATATTATAAAGAGAAAAGATTTGATTATTTGTATGTTTGTTTGTTACGGTCTAACGCTTAAACGGCTGTACGGATTTGGATGAAATATAATAATAATAATAAATTTACTAAGGTACATAAAGGTTTTGTGGTACATGAGGGACCTACAAAGTATGCATTATTAATTACATATTGTAGGTACAGTCAACAGCAAAAGTAGATGATGAATTGAGTTTATAACTTTTGCAGTCAAAACTGATCACGAATATATGGCAGCTGTAATGGTAGTAAATGTTTGGTATAATTTACAATCACATACTTTGAATCACTTCGACGCCACACAGTTCCGACGCGAACTCCGTTCATTAGTATTGAATTTCTGATTTTCATCATCTACTTTTGCTGTTAACTGTACAACGAATTGTTGGGTGAATCGCTGCTTTTCTAGCTGGATTACTAAGTAATCTATATTTAGGAGAAAATATGGCATATCGGTAGACCATAACCTGGATTAGGACATAATATGATACCTTTTATCCCGATATTTCCACGGCGTCAAGACTTATGCAGGTAAAACAGCGGGGCACAGATAGTATTACATAATTTAGCACCCATTGATCCAAATGTAACAACACGATAAAATTTAAAACCTTATTTTCGAAGTCTGCTAAAAACTAAAACGTAAGTTTCCGCCCCCAGAGCAAAATTAAATTTATAACATAGTTATCAATTTAAAAATGCTTAGCAATTCCGAAAAAGAGGGCGCTAAAATGAATAAAAAACAAAAGCTATGCGCCATTGCAAATATACAAACGAGGCATCCGGTAAATTCCTCCAATTTTGTTATGGAAAGAAAAACTGCCTTATCGCCGTGTTCCGTAATTTTAAAACCCCTTGTTTTAACCCAAAACAGCGGAATAATAAAGAAAGAAATATATTTTTAGTCTTCCTAATGTTTTTTCCGGCATCCTGTCCAAAATTATATTTGAATGTTTTTACTAAGCGAATATAAATGCCTAATTTCAACTGAAATTTTATAGGAGATTTTGTAATTGACTTACTTGTACAACGGCATAAATAAGCATAATTATGTTATATTTTTAGTAGCTTATTGTTGGTATATTTTCCGTTGAAATGAATAACCCGGGTCATTCCGCGGAAATCCAGTAACGGCGAATATATGCTAATAATAAATTAAATATCATAGCTGCATTCTTTTTTTACTTTATATGACATTTCTTACATGTTTTTACGTATGGCGTCGCTATCTAAAAAAGTATAACACCTTTATTTCATTTATTATTGCAATCAACACGCACCAAATGTCCTTACCATTTCCAAACAAAAGTCGGCCTAATTGCGCGGAATGGCCCACCCGATGTTACTACTTAATTAACACGAATAAACATTATATACGAAATATTTTTTGTCCGCGGACTGAATACACGAGCCGCCATTTTTCTTTCACATTCAGCAAAACAATAGAATTTTTCTATGAATTTGCCTCCCAATTTACAAGAAAATAAAACAAATAAAATGAACTTTAAAGATGAAGGCAACGAATAATGAAACAACCTCCATTACATTTTTTAAAAATAAAATAACGATCGACATCGATCGATAAAAAACATTCGCCTTTGTCACGTTATTATCGATCATCCTGACGCGGTCGAGCCTTCGATGCTACATAATTATACAGATCGTGTGGGTGTAATATCGCCCTAACAAAAGCTACTATGCAATTTTTCCGTAACTGGAAACATAAGCCATGGACGTCGTACCTTTATTGGTAGATAGTTCATAGAACTCACAAGTCGACGGGATACTGCCCCGGGAAATTTAATATCTTACATGTTGTTGTTATCAACACACACTGAGGTTCTTGATTTGCTACCTCTCTAAAATGGGATAGCTACTGTAGGTACTTCAAGTTTGTATAGTTTCAAGTACAGTTACCTACCTACTTACATGTTTCTGACGGCTTTCTGTAATAGAATAGCTCACCTATCTACTTCAAAGACATCTTTTGATCTTAATCAATTAAGGTGTTTCAAATTGATGACAATATCTTCATCATTAACAATCATGCCTATAAGTCAAAGCGTATTTATATTGAAAACCCTTTGCAAATGAACTCAAATTCATAATACCTATCCTAAGAAACAAACTAAGAATGTTTTAACTGTCCCAACAACAGCAACATTCGTTGTAATACTAAAAATTTAAAATGCAAAGCTTTCTTACTATGCACGTAGATGCAGAGATAAAGTCTCATGAAGCATACTTTTGTTTCCATCGGGTAACTCGGTCACACCACAGCAGAAGTTGCGTTTTATCTCTAGCCTAGAAACTCTGTGAATGCGGACTGAAGTTTTTAAAAACACTCTTTGTCTTATAGTCAGTCAGCGGTGAAGATGGAAGGCGGCATAGTCAGCACGTTCCGGAGTGTTTTACGAGGGAGAGATGAATCAAATAGGGGTGTGCAAAAAATTGTCTAAACCCGTTTCCTTCGTTGAAGAATAGGTTGATGTTTTTAGATGTAATATGAGACCTAGTTAAGAACATTTTTCATGTATTTTTTCAAAGTTTTGGTCTATTGCGACGCGACGTCATTATAAATCATTCGAGCAGCAAAAAAATTTTGGACTATTTTTTGTAAAGTTTCGCCAAGAATATCGATTGAAGTCGCGCATGTAATAAAAGCAATAGTTGCAATTAACTAAATTAGATACATAATTTAGAAAAAAGAGGTAGATAGAAAAATGTTCTTGTAATTATACACAACAATGCAATCCAAATTTAAATGGGCTACAAAAAATATTCAGGGAACAAACGTATTTTTATAGCGTAGCTTAGATACTTATAAAGACATTTAAAAGAAAATTATCTAAGGAAATGCATAACGTTTCCTATTAATGAGGCACTCCGTAATAATACCAGGCTATAACACCATTTACTGTAGGCTCTTAAGCTTATTGGAATACTTTGATCCTCTTCAAATGGCTTTTCACATAATAATCCGAGGTAAGGTACAAAGAAATTATGAAGAAGAATAGTAACATACCGGTATTGCTATATAAATAACATATTTCACCATTTTACTAATTTTTTTTACCGTCCCGATATTGACATATGAATAACATATTTCACTATTTGTATTTCTTTTCACTCTTTGTGTATTTCGAGTTACATTGTTTAAATTTTTTCGACGACGCTCAATTAGGCGCTGTCCTTTGTGCTTTTTTATTGCCGCTTCATGGGTTTTATTTCTTAGAAATATTGTAACAAGTGTGCTTGTGATCTTTGATCACTTGATTTCAATATATTCAGGGCATGAAGGATTTCACTATAGAATTTATTTTGAGATCAGATTTATCTAGAACTACGTAATTGCGACAGCGATGAGTTGACAATACAATCTCTTATCCGAAGTAAAGCAAAACATCGAGGTTGTGCCAAAAACGGACCCGCACGGCTCTAAAATATCCTAAATGCATATCCAGGAATGACCCCATTTTGAAGTTCCAAAGTGTAACTTTCCCCAGCAATTAACTCAAAATTTTCTCGAAACCTAATCTCTCTAAACAAGAGATTGCTATTCTTCCACCTAAATAATGAAAGACAATGTAAACAAACAACCATTCTCGTAAACAAAGCCCCATTCAATGTCTGTAACGTCAAACAGTGAAGATATATCACTGTAGTTGCCTATTTATCTAGCTTTCTAATAAAGCAAGCCAGCATAATAGTGTAGTGACTCCATTCGCCTTGAGTGTGCATTTTATCATGCTTACAGTCCGACGGAGGCAAATTTGCAGAGCCATTGAATGCACTACCCGCATCTCTAGTTACTACACTTGACTAACAATGGGGATAGCAAATGATATTGAACGGAGTTCGGCCACTATGCTGACCAAGTCATATTAATTTTCTTGTCAGAATATTGGCTACTTGAATAACGCTGTTATGGAAGTTTTAGTGCTTTCTGAAGTCTTGATCTTAAGTTTTTTGCCTTTAATGGATCAACGACATAATGGCTGGATTTCAGCTGGTCAATTGACATTGATTGATAAATCATCGTTGTGTGTCAAAATATTGTATGGGACATCAACTTAGCGTTTTGAATAGGATCCTTTTATCTTATTTCAGCGGGGCAATTGCGTAACATTTATCAATCGGAATCGGTTTCATTTTGACAGTTCAACATTATTCATTGCGTTATTTACGTGTTGAGCATACAAATTTTTCGAACTTATGAAGCAATGGATTAGCAATTGGCTTCGAAATGATTCTGATTCCGATTGATAGTGTGTTACGCAATTAGGGTGCAGGTTTGTTATATTCAACTCGAGTTTCTGAAAGTGTAGGGGTAGAAATTTTATTTACATAATTGTGTTCACGATACGTTCGAAAAATTATGTGATTACGACTAGACTAATATTCGCAAGTGTCATGATTTCCAAATAGGTAATCATAAGATTTATAGTGATTTTAAATACTAAATATATAATTGAAAGATGATTTGCCTTAATTGATTAAAAGTATCTGGGGGCACGGTAGTGCCCCCGCCAAGTAGAACAACAAGTGCGAGTCGGACTCGCCCATGAAGGGTTCCGTAGCAGCAAGTAACATAATATAAAAGTTCTTGTAGTTCGTTGTAACTTTGTGAAAGGTAAATTGCGGTTTTCGATTTATGACGTATTAAAAAGAAACTACTTACTAGATCTCGTTCAAACCAATTTTCGGTGGAAGTTTACATGGTAATGTACATTATATATATATTTTTTAATTTTATCATTCTCTTATTTTAGAAGTTAGAGGGGGGGGACACACATTTTACCACTTTGGAAGTGTCTCTCGCGCAAACTATTCAGTTCAGAAAAAAAATGATATTAGAAACCTCAATATCATTTTTGAAGACCTATCCATAGATACCACACGTACAGGTTTGATGAAAAAAAATTTTTGGAGTTTCAGTTGTAAGTATGGGGAACCCCAAAATTTATTGTTTTTTTTCTATTTTTGTGTAAAAATCTTACTGCGGTTCACAGAATACATCTACTTACCAAGTTTCAACAGTATAGTTCTTATAGTTTCGGAAAAAAGTGGCTGTGACATACGGACGGACGGACAGACAGACATGACGAATCCATAAGGGTTCCGTTTTTTGCCATTTGGCTACGGAACCCTAAAAAGCGGCACACCCGTACCATCCTTTTCTCGAAACAGTTCATGCCATTTTCGACCCCTCTCATTTGACAGTTACCGTAAAGTACTGGTGTTTTAACGGAACGGAACGGAAACATAATATTTGGAGCATCGCCTAGTTTCCAAGTTAGTTTTCTTCGAGTTTTGAAACCAAGAAGTTATATTCAAGAAGTCTTTATTGAGTAACTAATTAAAATAGTTAAATATTGCTATATACCAAGATTTTATGTGTGCAAGATTATAAATACCGAAATATTTATACTGGAAAAGGCGTGTTTATTTCACAAGACCTTCGTTATATACTTACACGTTCGATGCCACCAATTTACTTTACCTTTACCAATAACTTGTCTTTGTAAAGGTAAAGTAAATTATTAGTAAACCCTGAATAAATGTACGTTGGATGAAAGTAATATCAAGTTCTGTTGAAATTTGGCCATTTTGCAGAAGGCCCTTAAAATGAAGAGGTTCAATTTTAATTGAAATAGGTACTTTCTTTGTGTTGTGCCCAATTAAAATCTACAATCTGAACAAAACTATCAACGCTCGAGTGGCCTACCAATTAATTATTTCGTAATTGTAATCAAAGTTATTCAGAATTGGAGAACTTGTTGGAATACCTACTTCTAAATAATTACACAATATTTCACTGAGGACGCTTTTTGGGAAGCTAATTGACGATATTTCATTCAACTAACTACCTACTGTAAGAAATACGGCAAAATATGCATTGAGTTATGATCTGTGTTTTGATGGTAACATTCGCTTGTAAATTGAAATGAATAGATATATACTCGTAGCAAACCTAATGCTCAGATTTAATTATTAAACGCATTCAGCAGAATCAGAATGCATACAAATAATTTAGTGGAAGCATGTTCAATTGTTCACAGTTGCATTAATATATATTCGCAAACTATGCGACTGCTGCGAACTACGGATAGACTGAAGGATTCTAGAAGGATTCTAAACATAACACATAGCAACACGCCTGTAATGCTCGAAGGGCTAGGCAGAGGTACCTATACACCCACATTTCGCAAGTTATGTTTCACTCACATGTAATACAATGCCTTAAAACAGAAGAAGAACTAGCAGGGGATCGGGGAGGGGGGCGTAGAGGGGGGCGTAGAAGGGGGGGGGGGTCAGGGGATCAGACCGGTCAATTGAAGAGTTATTCCGGAATAACATTTCTATTGCATGGGGCTGAGCCTATTGCCATAAATCGGGCACAAATATAGACTCCGGGCTACTGCTGAGAATTTCCAAAAGGATTTTCTTTTAATAACACTGCCCGAACCCAGTAGCTCATTCTCAGCAGTAGCGCGCTCGTTGCATTTGTCAACCAATGCAACGAGGCAGTCGAGACTATAGCTAAAGTTGGTCTTATTTAGGATACCTACCCATACATTCTCTTGTTCTTTAGGTGTCTTACGTGTCTATAAAATTAACCAGAACATTACCTGAACTATAAAACACACAAACGTGTTCATTCGTATTTATATTGAGGTAACAACCAAAACTCTTCGGTAAACCTATAATAATTCCTTTGTTGTATATGTATTGACTGAACAATTGAGTTGAGTGTATTACCGGCGGGAACCCATTCAAATTTCCAATAGATCAGATGGCGCCGCAACAAATTGCTATCTGGTCGTACCTAAATCGTATTTTCATTTCTGCGGCTCGAGACCCCTTTGTTCCAAGCAAATCAATTTGGAATCATCAAGCGTTTATAGGATTTTTGAATGAAAAAGTATTTTGGAAGATAAGGAGTATTATGTGAGTACGTGTGTCGTTTACTTGTGCGACTTTTGTGTGTGTCGGCAGTGAAATGATTTCAATTGGTACAATGTTTAATATTACGCTACGAAGTTTCGTATTCTAATGCGTTTTCTGTGTTTTTTCTCAAGTTAGTCATGAAAATACAGACGTGGATCGTATTTCAATGTTCTCTTCAACAAAACTCTTGAAATCAGAGCCTTAAGCCCCAAAGGTTTTCTTGTAAACTATAAGTAATTTATAGCATTAATTCACTTCTTGACAGCATGGCCTCGATAAAAAAGGATTACATTTTATTTTTATTATTCGTATTCACATTGGAATTAACTTAAAAGGAAGGATTTTTTTTTAATATATGCAGAGAGGGAGGATGTTTGTAAGTTAAACGGTTTATTGTTTATTTTATGAAAGAACGAATTATAATTCGTTCGGTTTTGATTAACTTTATAAATGTTTGCACTGTCACAAATTAAACTAAGTCGGGCAAAGACCTGAAAGACTCTTCTGAAATGTCGCCACAATAAAAGTAAAATAGCTAAAATATTAGCTTTTTTACTGTGAAAAGAACTGTGATCCAAAAATATTATCACATACGTAAACGTTACTGAATCCAGCCCAAAAAGACTACTAAAGATTTATTTCACACTAGCTGCGCCCCGCGGTTTCACCCGCATAAGTGTCGATCCCGTGGGAATATCGGGATAAAAACTATCCTATGTCCTTCCCCGGGACTCAAACTATCTCTATACCAAATTTCATCTAAATCGGTTCAGTAGTTTAGGCGTGAAGAAAAGACAGACAGACAGACAGAGTTACTTTCGCATTTATAATATTAGTTTGGATTCACACACATTTCAAAAGCATTTAAATGAAAATGAATTTCAAAAAGTCATTCATCGTCGAATGTGGTATCAAAGTGAAGTAATCCTTAACAACCACCAATAAATACTAGCTTTTGCCCGAGTGATCGCCCGCGTGGAGGTGGAACATTATTACTGGGATAAAAAGTAT
The DNA here is from genome assembly GCA_947508005.1 of Amphipoea lucens. Taxonomy (NCBI): domain Eukaryota; kingdom Metazoa; phylum Arthropoda; class Insecta; order Lepidoptera; family Noctuidae; genus Amphipoea; species Amphipoea lucens. The sequence goes on from OX382358.1 coordinate 13,197,391, forward strand.
CCTATGTGTCAATCTAGGTTACAAACTGTGTGCCAAATTTCATGCAAATCCGTTTAGCCGTTTTTGCGTGATGGAGTAACAAACATACTTAATTTTACATTAATAGTGTTAGTAAGAGTCAATAACTCAATACTGTACAGAAATGTACTGTTGGTTTGCCATCAAAAGCAATACGAAACAGCTAATTAACCGGAGCTCAAAGCAAAATTTTCAATAGAGAAACATTATCTCGATCTCGATGTCACACAAATGCTTAGCTCTAGCTCAAACGTACACGTGTATGTTCGTGCATTAATATTGATCGCGTATTACGCTAAGTGCTGATTGGTTTTAGTAATTATCCTCGCTATTGTCGTAGTTACTGATATATTATTAATGTATGTAGGAGTCATTGTTTATATATTGTCTGCCTGGTTTTCATGTCTAAGCACTTCTGCTGATGGTTATGAAATTATTTTCTCAATGGTTCTCATATTTTTGTAATCAATTTGGATTAGAATACGCCCTCAGTTGTTATATGTAAGTAGGTACTTAGAGGCACAAAATTATACAATGTTACCGACATTGTATCAAAGATCGGTACCTGAAAATAGATTGAAAGGAATTATCTTTATTCTTCATTAAATTGTTTTCAGGACTATTGTTTCAGTTTAAATATAACAGGGCTATAAAATGATGAATGGGCTTCAAGGAATCCATACCACTGTTTTACAATGGTTTTACACCAAACAATACCTACTGTCGGCTATAAAATAAGGGAATAAAGTTAAACGTGTTTGAGCTCTCCAGCGTACAAGTGAATTGTAAACAGAAATGAATGTATTGTAAAATAAGTAAACGCGCGGAATCGGAAATTAATTATTAATTTACTGTTATTGACTTTGGAGTCTGCTCAGAACATTGAATTCCACGATGAACATTATTATGTAGGTATTTATGTACTCAATGTTCAAATGAATCATGTATCATGTACTGAATCTATGCTAAAAATTTGTGTCACAATGATTTCACCGTGTACCTTATGATTCATGGTGATTTGTAAATATTTTGTTTTTTTTTGTTCACGGACAGGTGAACGGTGCTACATCAACAGCTATAGTCCGGCCGTCGAAAGAATGCGTTCCTGACACCTATCAGTACGATAATTCTAGTAGGTATTAGAGATCAAATTCGCAAAACACGCATTCATTTGTATGAAACTGACAAGTGTCAAAGAAGCATTCCTCTTGACGGCCGGACTGTAAAGCGTAACACTAGCTGCTAGACTCTAGAAGAAAGAAAAAAATCATCATCATCTGCCTAGCCTTTTCCCAACCATGTTGGGGTCGGCTTTTAGTCTAGCAGGATGCAGCTGTTTAACAGTATTTTACATGGAGCGACTGCCTATCTGAAATCCACGACCCAGTTACTCTGTAATACGATACCCCTTGGTAAGCCTGGTTGTCAGACTGTGGGGCTTCTGACGACCCGTAACGACTGTCAAAGATCGACAAATGACAACCGGGACCAACGGCTCAACGTGCTTTCCAAGGCACGGATGGGTCTTGCTATGTAAACAAGGCCACCCATCTACAGACAAACTGCAGCAAGCATAGCTTAACCTGATCGATAAAGTGATTGATGAAAACTTAAGGCTGTTATAAAAAAAAAAGACGGGTTGCACTCCGGGAGTGCCGGCAGAAGTGAAAACTTGAATATTAACGTTGAAATAAATCAATTATTAATTGAATTAATATAACTAAGTTTTTTTCACTATTTCTGCGTCATTTTTTTCATTAATCGATGCACTTTGTTCAATTTCCATTTTTTGAAACACTTTATGTACTTATACACGAATTTTACGAATACACAGCAGTGTGGCTACTACACAGACGGTCGAGCCATCAGCTGTCCATCCACGTCCGCGCCCGCGTCCACCATCACCATCACATCACATCACCATCGCCATCGCCATCACCATCGCCATCGCCATCGCCATCACCATCGCCATCACCATCGCCATCGCAATCACCATCACCATTACCATCACCATCGCCATCACCATCACCATCGCCATCACCATCGCCATCCATCCATCCACTATCGTGTCTCACTTGGTTCACTTCGGTTGGCGCCGCCGTAGAAAGAGATTGGGGGGGGAATCTCTCCTGACGGTCACGTGTCCTGACGCGATGCCCTGACGCGAGTTTAACATTTTTTACCCATTACAAAAAGTGTTCAACGCCGCTAAAGAAGTTTTCACTTCAAAAAGACGGGTTGCACTCCGGGAGTGCCGGCAGAAGTGAAAACTTGAATATTAACGTTGAAATAAATCAATTATTAATTGAATTAATATAACTCATTTTTTTTCACTATTTGTGCGTCACTTTTTTCCATCCATCCATCCATCCACACCCACACCCACACCCACACCCACACCCACACCCACGCCCACATCCATCCATCCATCCATTGTCGTGTGACACTTGGTTCACTTCGGTTGGCGCCGCCGTAGAAAGAGAGGGGGATACTTAGTAGTTAGGAGTAGTAGTCCTCCCTTGTGTAGTCTCTCCTGACGGTCACGTGTCCTGACGCGATGTCCTTACGCGAGTTTAACATTTTTTACCCATTACAAAAAAGTGTGCAACGCCGCTAAAGAACTTTTCACTTCAAAAAAATTTGATTCTAAAAATACAACAAAGGATCTTCCATCTAAGTAGCATCTAAGATGTAAAATTATTATTTCAAGCAGAAGATTCTTCATTTCCTAAAGTCATACGTAACCACTAAGTAAACACTAAACACAACACACAACACGTAAGTGAACACTAGAACTGTCGAAGCACTTATTAGTACATCGGAATCGAATGTCAAAGTTAGCACATCCCGAACTTTGTCTTAGATATACGAGTATTAAGACTGAAGTATCTTGCATCGTTGTAGGTAAGCACCAAGTTAAAGCTAATATGGTATATTGAATAGCCAGTATTAGCTTTGTAAGGTAACACTGCTGAGCAACGGCTTTTGATGGTCTGTGTACATCAAGTAATCTGTTAAATGTAGGAAATTCTAACAGGTATTAGGTACGCATGTCGGTAACTACTATACTTAATGGAAAATGTATTGGACTGTACCTACATTTTATTTTGTGATTAAAATTACCAAGTCACTGAACTGATTTATTTTCCAAAAAGTGGAACTCAAACGTCATGTATATAGAAATGATATAAAAACAATAAAGCCTATAAAAACGGTCACAACACCTAGTTCAAAATACATAAATGATTTAAAAAGTATTTAAGTTTGATTCCCCGAGAATCTAGAAGGTTTTCTAATAAATAGGATTTTCTACTTACGTTGGTAAGTCCCTGATTTTAGATATTGAGCAACCATATTTTTTTCAACCATTGAAAATCCTTACAACAACTAAGTACCATTTAGATAAGAACTTGTTCAAAAAGCTTAAAAAAATAAATGAGAAAGGTTTTCTCAATGTTCCCTTTTACTTAAACAAATGAAAAGTCGCATTTGTTCCTATTAGCGTTGTCCACGTCATAACAAACCGTCCCCTGTTTGACCCGCTACGATCCGGTCCGTGACTCGATTACAAAATAATGGCACGGACGTAAACGACAAAAGTTTTACCTTCGCAAGGTTCAGAGGACATTACTAGAAAGACTAGAAACTACTGAATTCACTCAGTCTGTTTATCTGAGCATAAATGCTGGCTTTCATGTTTAGCAATGTTCTTGTTAGGTAGAATAATTTGCCTTTATATTTGTTGTATTTATTGTTTCTTAGAATTAGCCTTTTGCTGATGGTCACTTTGTAAACTCATAAGAAATCACTCGATGTTATTGTTTGTTTTTGTCTACAAGTAGTTTGTTACTAACAAAGATTTTTGTCTTCTTTCATTTATACTTGTAAAACTGCGCCTTTACTGACAAACACACCACATTCGTAAGATAAAAATCAAGACATTTTGTAGAAAAAATTTTCATTAGTGGTTTAGCAGTGCGCTAAGGCGTACTGCACCACAAATCACTGAATACGTTTGGCGCTAAACGAAATTAAAACATGATACTGTTTCTGACACTCGTTTTAAGTTAAATATTATACGGCGGGTCAAAACTCAGAGGACATAATTACTGTTTAATATCCCAGTATTCCTAACAGTGAAATCCCCTTTGACACATCTACATATCTACTTAAACATGAAATCAATATCCGCTCCCTCGACCACAGGTCCTCAGCCGTCTCAATTACTTAGTAAGCCTTAATCACCTGAGTATTGGCTTTAGTACTAATCCTAGTGTTAAGGGATTAAGCAATACATACATATGTTTAGAGACCGTCCATCTTCTAGTGAATTACTGAAGCACCTTTCAGGTGTGACATGTCCCTGTGGATTACGCTATGTTATGTTGATTGTGGTTGTATTTCTGAAGTAAGACCTTATTTAAAAAAGATTTCGCATAAGGTTTTAATATCTTAAACAGACAGTAGTAAAAGAACATTATTTTTATTCTGTACCTAATATATTTAGGTATGTTTATTGTTTTTTTTTTTGTGGGTGGGAAATCATCAAATGACTCCTCCCGCTCTGGGTGAAGCGGAAGGGAGGGTCAGACTCTTACTGACTAAAACCCACCCGTGTTCCTCCTTAGCCCTTTATGTTCCGGCGCAACGGTGACCCTTTCGGACAAACCCGCTGACCAGGTATGTTTATTCTTACAATAGAATGGAAATAATGTTAATTACTGGGACAAGTATAACATTTACCTAGGCGGGAAGAGCAGTCAGGTAGGTACCATGATGTTAGTAATTTAAGGAAACCATTCCAAAAATACATTTAATACATTTAGCTTCTATATTTTTAATTGACTGCCACAATTTTATGCAATAGCATTTTCTGTATCTGCGGTACTATTCTGTAAAAAGATCACCGTGATAACTTAGGTGAATTGAGTTTAAAGTGTAAGGATTGACGCTATTGACTGTTCACTCCAAACTCACTTCACCTTAGCTTTCACTGTGAGATTTTTACAGTATTGAGCGGCTGTAGTCTGTGATCTTATATTTTATCGCCTTTTCCGAACGATTTTCACTTCCCAAGAAAGTCGAACATGCACCTAACCCTCTTATGCTCCGCATGTTGTATGACACGCTCTTTAATGTCCGTTTTACGATGTCGGTACACTAAGACCCTTGCCGTTTTCACTCTTACGTGCTAAAGCAAAGTTACATCAGACATGCATCGTGTACGTTCAAAGGGTCTTTTAACAGTTTAAGGAGGTATAAAAGCTGTTTGAGTCGTTTGGTTCACGCTTAAGAACGTTTATTGTTAGGGTTGTCACAACAGTGCTAGCCAAGGCCACGGCTCCAGCTGTCAACAACAACAATCGTTAATTATTGGTTATGAAGTGTTAAAAGTGATTGGTAATTTTTTGTATACATCGGTAGGTACATTTCCATATCTTTTTGAGGCTGATTGTTATTCTAGTCGATACAATAATTCATTTCATTGCATGCAATTTGTTTTCCATAATATTGTATTAATGTGTTGCCACAAAAAATACTACACATTGGGTTATTAATTATTGCTACACCTTGATATAATACGAGTATTAATGGAACATGAATCAAATGAATTCTGATCGATATTTTTGAGGCTGACTGACACATAAAAATTACCATAGTGAACATTAAAAGATCCATGATTATAATGTAGTTCCTATTAAACTTTAAACTAGCAATAAGTTAACAGAAAATAAACACAACAATTTGATTTCACCTTTACTTAATAAAAATTGGCAGAGCCACACCGTGCATAAATTAAATTGCCCAATTATTATGACATACTATGAGCGTTATTTTAATCAAGTTATGGATACAAGCAGGTACTTCAGGATTTACTTTATTTTAGGTACGTGTAATATTCATTTCGATATTGTGGGCTCTACAAAGTGGCCGAGTGTATAGAGAACAGTAAACACTTCGGCGCAAGCCTTTGTGACACGGTTCAATCAATATATAGCGTATTGATTTACAATCGTAGGCTTACAGGTACAGTATTTCTATCTCACGAAGCGACGCGCGCTTTACTTGAGGTATCCAATTAAAGCGTGATCCACGCTGTGAATGTGTGCGTGAAGACGAGTAGGGTCAGCACATAACATCCATACATACATAACACGCACACACGCACACTTTTGACTTCGCCATTCTTTCGCATAGTAAGGAAAGCTCCTGCGCCGAACACACACATTCACATCGTATTTCTACAATTGGTAACCACAAGTAAAGCGCGCATCACTTCGTGAGATAAAAATACCTTTACTTGTAAGCATAAATATAACTTGTATTCTTTTATCATAAATACCTTAAGTTTCTACTATATCTTTTTTCAGAAGCTGCCATAATACATCATTTGCAGACTGATAACTAACTTTGTTTGTTTTATGAGCTAAATATCATTTAGAGACACGCCGCGCCGGCTCCCAAAAGAGCCACGATCAATACCTGTATAACTAATATGCCTCATTAATCGGTGTTTGATAGGTTAGACTTGCGTTCGTATGAGTGCTTTGTCTTCTCTGTTCAACCTTGGCATCAACACCAACTTTTCAAGGTTAATTAGTTCCCGACGGGCATTGTAACCAAAGTACCTAACCGAGAATCTTTTGGTAACAACAAAACATACAATTTAAACAAATAGCAGTTATATTTCGAAGCACATTATGTACTGAAGTCTTTTCGCCACGGATACTGATACCTACTTTTAGAAACATACGGATGAAAGTTTCCGCACCTGACGATTCGAAGACTGTACATGGAGAAAAATTGTTAGGTATCTTACGAAAAAGATAGTTTGTTTTGCATAACATGTTCCAGTTTCTACTATGACCATTACCGAACCGACGACAATCGTCCAATATACACTTTTATAGTCGTCACGATACTGGGCAGTTGCATTTAATTAGCCTATAATGTTCCCACTGCTGGGACACAGGCCTCCTCTCTTCGAGAGGGAGTGGGCTCTAATCTATCACGCGGCCTAAGTGTGGGTTGGTAGATGTCATATGTCCTCGAATTATTGGTTCTAGGACATGTTGGGTTCCTCTAGATGTTTTTCTTCACCATTTTGAGAACAATGGTGATGAAATTATTTCCACAAAGTAAAGCGCCTGTCTGGATTCGAAGCCACGATTCGGAAGTCGGGGCCGTCACCACTGGGCCACCACTGATCTAAGGGGTTTACCTTATCAGAACTTGCTGACTGACTAATAATTTTACCGTGACCATGAGCTGAACTGTACGAGAGAAGAATTGAAGGCAAATGGCGTACCTCGAGCTTCTTGCTTAAGGCAGTAAAAAAATCAGTCGAGACGACAAATAGGCAGTTTCTTCTGTTACCTTTAAACAAATCTGTAGGTTTTGACTTTTTCGTACCACATGGTACACCTTGACTTCTTGTTGGTGAATAATCCACGTACCTACATAATTAGGCAACTTGGTCTCGGTGATGTATCATCGGAAATACGGGATTTGTGATGTGTCAGCAATATTTTCTAGTCTTGGGAATGCCCAAGACTATCATTTAGATTTCATATACCTATGTAATGACATAGGTATATGAAATCTAAATGATAGAACGGTGTCGTATAACTATCATAACAATATTGTTCATTTCTAAGAGTAATGGAGTTCCTCTGACGTCTGCGTAGGCCTAGGCATAATTTTGAATCTTCATTATTATGCCTAATTTTCACCAATGAGATTTAGATTGAGAACGATTTCTTCTTCAAACTTCCACTATGAGTAAAAACTAGAATACTTATGAAAATTGGTTTAAATAAATTCCTTATTGAATTTTGATTCTATGCAAACACAGTTCTCGGAGAAAACCCGCAAACCTTAGTGTATGTTCATACGTTTAGTCAATTTCCATAGTACATCTGAATATTTGAATATGATAATAATACGGCTCAAACTCACACAAATATCATCTTTAAACAAATTTCCGATAGAATTTCCCAATAAAATTTTGTATTGGAAAACGAGCGGTGGATACAGGAGCCCATATAAAATGGTTAGCATATGCTGGTAACGACAAAAAAGTTGCTGCAATAAATTTCAGTTACTACTATATTCTGTTGAAGTTGGGCTGGTTATTGAAATTTCGACCGTCTGGTGTAAGTTTGTAATGTGTAAATATATTTCCAACGAACGGAAAATTGGTCCCGAAGCCATCGCTTGCTACAGAAATATTTATCTAAACGATAAATATCCACTGGGGACCATAGAGACTGAATTTCTCGACTATAATAATTTCCAAAAGTATTTTACGTGTTTCCAATTTAAATATTAAGGAAACTGTGGCGAGTACTTTATTACAGTGGTCGTCTCTTATATTTTATTAGCTTCTGCCCAAGACCTTGTCTGCGTTAAATTTCTTATTTCCCCGTCCCACCCCATCGCCAAAAATGAAAAAAGTTAGAAATAACGTTAAGCGAAAACGAAATCATCAGTAATAGCGCGGGCAGGCGATGCGATGCCTTCCCGCGCTATTAATTCATTTTCCCTTAGGGGCCGTCTCCACGAGCGACAGAATCGCGGCGATATTATCATCGTGCCACGTATTTCTATAAACTCTCTTAGAACATGTCTCCACACGGCGATATCATCGCGGCGAAAATTTGATGGCACGGCGAGACTATCGCCTCGATTCTCTCGCTCATGGAGACGGCCCCTTAGCGTTTTTTCTGACTTTTTTCATTTTTGCTCGGCTCCTTACGGTCCTAGCGTCATGCTAAATAGCCTATAGCTTTTTCAAAAATTGAGCTTTCAAATTTAAAATAAAAAAACAAATTTGACTGCTAGCTATACAATATGTAGGTATTGGTATCGCACTTTACACATTGGATTTTTTGTCGCCTGCGTCTGGCGTCAGCGTCAGAGGAAAATCAACGCCCGCACAGTGACAAGCTTTTACCCGCGGATACGTTGGATGTGCTGAAATACTGGACCGCTTTTTTTGTGGTACGGATATTTTTTTCTTTTTCGGTTTCGATAAAACTTACTGTTTGCTTGTGTTGGCCTCAAAAACCAGTGGTTAAAATAAAGTTTTTAAAATGCTGTTTTACTTCAACTCTACTCATCATCTGCATAGCATTTTACCAACTACGCTGGGGTGATGCAGCTGAATACCAGTATTTTACATGGAGCGACTGCCTTCCTGATTTTGATAATTCAGTTCTTGGTAAGACGATACCCCTTGGTAAGACCAGTTGTCAGATTTTCGGGCTATGCTTTTCATGAAAATATAGTGCCAGGCGACAGGACAGAAAATCAAAAAGCTTTTTAATTAATATTTAGTACCATCATTGATAGCGTTCGCATCCTGTTTCGTCAATGCTTTTCAATGTCTTATCAAGCTTTCCCCGAATAAAAGGAAGCATGTTTGAGTGTCGTTATTATCTTTCAGTTGAGAACATTATAAAGACTACTTAAATATTTATTTCATTTTAAGAATCATAAAAGGTCGACTTACGAGACCGTTGGCATATAAATTTCACTTGAACAGACAGAAAACGTGGGCGATTTGATTTCTAAATAAATGCTGCGAAAAGGCACGAATTATTTCAATACCAAGGTAAAAAATAAAATGCCAAATGTCAGTTCGGAAGAAATTGTAATGAAGAAAACTTAGAACCAGAAGTTATTCGTTACATAGTTTGAAGATCGTGTTATGGCACTTTGATCCGTAGGGTGTGAAGTAAGGGTGCCTGAAGGGCGCATGTCATCCCTTTGAAAAGGGTGACACGGGTATGAAAACTCGTTGACTCGATCTTCAATTGCACTCGTCTAGAATTTAAGTGACCCTCAAGACTATTTGTTAGAGTAAATCAAGAGACGAGGAATTCTGGTGGCAAAGTTGTAGGAAAACAGAATTGTACAGTTTCATTGTCTCGGTAGAATAGTAACGGTATAATGTAACAAAAACTCGAAAATTGGATCATATTTAAACAAGATTTAGGATCACAGATAAAACTTATGATGAAAAAAGACTCGCAAACGAAGGGTTCCATACCACCGTACAATATTTTAACACTAGGTATTTTTTTTAAGACGTTTCTTGTATTGCAACCCTCTTAATTGGTCCGTCCCGGCGCGGGCCTCTAGCGGCCCATTACAATAGAAAATCAATTGTGTCTCATTAGCGGGGATTAAGCGATTAAATTTGTTGTTATAGTGGCAAGAGCAGTACACGTTCTGTGAAACTTTCAAGTGTCTACCTATTTATTACTCGGTGCAAAAGACAGCCTTGTGACAGACAGACGGTCGGACGGACAGCGGAGCCTTAGATTACTAAGGCGCTGTCTGTGGGTCCGTCCGAGGGTTCCGTTGGCATCCTTCGGGTACATACATAATCAGCCTATAATGCTCCCACAGCTAGGACACAGGCCTCCTCTCTTCGAGAGGGAGTGAGCTGTAATCTACCACGCGGGCCCAATGCTGGTTGGTCACAGATGTCACATGTTTTCGAATTTTTTGGTTCTAGGACATACATAACCCTAATAATATAATCACGAAAAACATTGCTACTTTTTTACAAAACAAAATTCCAATTTCTGATGTCTCTTTTTTCTTCATAATCTGTAGGGAATTTTTCACTCACACAATTTATGGATTTAGGTTGAAGTCAGACTGCGTAATATAGCTCAACTTCAGTACGATTCGATTTGCGTTAGATTGCCAGACAGACGGATTTTATTCAGTTGATTAAAACTTTGTTACGTGTGCCGGTGTGCGTGTTGCGTCGAGTGCGGCTAAAGCCTACGTGCTTGGTGTCATTAAACGGGGAAGGCGGCAAAGAAATCATTTTGCGTCGATTAAATGGTGTAAAACGCAATATTAAACGAAACCGTTCACTATAATAAATTCTGTGACGTCACTCTGTGTAGCATACGTTTGCGCTTGGCTAGCTTTCGTTTTACGGTGTCTAAAGGTAAAAAATAAATATTTTTGATGGTGACTTAAAGCAATGTTCATAATCTCAGATAATTCCATTCCATCGCCACTTTTTTATAGGCCGACCACCTAACTGAGACGTTGCCTGAGGTAGCTGCGCGGTGCGGGAGGGGTGTAAGTTATCACAAGCTGACGAATCACTGAGCTTTCCCATCATTTCACCATACCCCTTCCACACCGTGCTGCTACTTCAGGCAACGTCTCAGTTAAGCGGTCGGCCTATAGTGAAATGTATTCCAAGTTGATTTCTGTGTTACCGTTTGTAACAAAAAGGTCCCAATAAGTTTTTGGTTGCAATCATTTGAACTTTGTAAGGTATAACATTCAGTTGGTAGTTCCGTAACTTGAAAATTCTGGGCTCTAATTATAGTAGGTACCTACTTTATACCTTAAGGGAAATGACCTAAAGTAGTCCGCGAAATTCAAATTTTCTAACGATTTTCAATTTAGTATCAGGTTGTATGTTGATCAAAATATGAATCGCCACGGTAACAAACATGTAAGTATTTACAAAATTTAAATAATTGAAATCATCAATACAACTGTCTATACTCTACCCCACCTACACTTATTTACAATACAACTTGATACAAACCTGCAAATGGCAAAAAATGTAAGAGAATTTGAATTTCACAGGCTACCCTTGCGTATTTGCCTTAAGTAGTTTTCAGTTCGTCTCTTGGGGCAAAAATAACTTCCCCGAGTGGTGACATTTAGATGAATGTACCTACGTCTGGCGCTCCCTGATCAGGCCCGTAATACCTTGAGGACGGGTTGTAATATTATGTTTACCACGTACCCCTACATTTATTATTCTAGTTTGTCCTGTTGCAAGAGAAGAATGAACCGTATCCAGCTTTGATTATAATTCCAATTCCATCTTCACCTGCAGGAAAAACAGTCGAACACTTTCTATTTTTCTTTTATCCCGAACTGGACAACGGAGTACCGCCTTCCTGAATAAGCTAAAGTTAGTTCAGAACAGTGTATAGGTGCTGGCAAAGTTGGATAACTACTGGCCGAGTACTTGCTCAGATAGTTTCGCTAGGATTACTAACAATACAGCACCCTTACAGTTTGGCTTGCATGGACTCAAATATTGTAGTCTTTGGAAGTGATCGGTGCTCGCTGTAAATATCAGTAGCGCTGTCTTTAACTGAAAATAGGTTATTGGGTTCGGCATAAACACTCTATTCATAATTTTAGATGTTTCAGGCACATAAACGACGGTAAGGGCCTATGCACAATTGCTCACGGCTATTTTTTTACGCGCCGTCCCTCGTTTAACCTCTGTAAACGCAACTAAAGTCTGCCCGTCGAGAGATTGCGTTCCTGACATCTTTCAGTGCGACAATTCTAGCAGCTAAGCTAATATAGATTAAATTCGCAAAACACGTAGGTACTCGTTTGTATGAAACTGACAGGTGTCAAGAACGCATTCTATCGTCGGCCACACTGCAGCGCTGGTTTTTCAAGGAAGAAAACGTGCAATTCGACGCGCAGGCAGCGTACGTTACATGTAATGCGCGAATAAGTAAAAAACGCTGTGTATTGCGTTAAGGAGAATTTATTTTTATTTTTGTAGTTAGTTTTGATAAAAATGCTCAGTTGATTAAGCAGGTAGGTTTTTTTTTATTGCTGAATGGGCCCACACTTGGCCTCGATCACGCCTGATGGAAAGCGATGGATGAGGTCTATGATGGAACGAGCGTGCCCAGAAGATGCCTAAGGCACTGGAACTCCTACGCATCGATGAAACACAGCAGGCTGTTTGACGCCGGACTCCGGTGGGAGGGTGGTCGCAAACCAGGCGGGCGTTAGCCGTACCACCGCAAGGGAAGAATTGGCCATTCAAATAAGGTATTGGGTGTGACTGTCCAGGATGCGCCGAGCGCTCGGATCAGTTGAGTAACTGGCGGAACAAACTGCGCTACACGAGGAGGCTTCTTCATGCATCCCAAAAACTTTAACGGTAGGTATCAAAACTTTAACGTTTCATAATATGCCGGTTGACCCGATTCCATGACTTGACATTATTATTACTTGGAAAAACCTATTAACAGTTATTACATAGGTACTGTTAAATTGAATGTTATGGTCGGATAAAATATTTATAATAAAATGAACATATCATTACAACAATGGATTTACAGGTACTATACGTTCAAAAATATTCTACTCATGTTCGCTTTATATCGTGTATGATAACAAAAATGTAATTATGGTTAATGAGCTATGTAGGTTATTCATAATTAAATAAATACGCTTTATTTCGTGTAATAAACCAATTAAAGACAACTATACCTGTGCTAGTAATTTAAATGAGTGGCTAAAATCTTTAATAATAATTTTGTAGAACAGAACGTTTTGAGCATATTAACCGCTGCGTCCCGGCGCGGCCCACTATCGGCCCATTACAATAGAAAATCAATTGTGTCTCATTAGCGGTGATTAAGCGATTAAGATTCTTTTTGCTTTAAATAAAATGCTGTTTGGTAACTTGTATTTTTTTACGGCAACAATTCCTCTTCAAATATAAAGGCAAAATTTCGGTAGGAGTTAGGTAGGTGGTAGTTCGTCCAATGACAGATTCAGTTCACGCGGAACGGATTTTTACCAGACAAATCCAATAAAAGATTAAAGGGAAAAACGGAAAACTAAAGGGATGGACACACAGAGGCATCAAGTTATATTACTGACTTGCATGCGGTGTACACACCCTTCGGCTGCTACCGATTGTCGAAACTCCGGTTATCGATTTAATCCAATTTTATCTTCAGCAGTACTTGAATTGTAATAGCAATACTTGGGAGCTACAACTAAAGCGCTTCTGGCTCTATTCAAATATAAATTGCAATTGAAATCAAATATCCAGTTCTCGGTTTCAGATGAACAGAATTTTGCCTAAGTGTGCAGACACATGAGCGACACTCGTCGATGACTAAGGCAACTGCAATCGTCGACAAGTCGGCGGCTGCCGTCGACAACGTGTCAAAGTGTTTATTTAGGTACGGTGCTCAAATACAGGAGCGGCATGTTGTCGACAGCATGTTGTAAACGGTGAAGGAAATCTGTAAATTCGTTAGACAATATCCAAACTTCTACGTTCAAATTACAGACCAACATCGCAGATATGCACCGCGGTCACGATTTGAAAACACGCTCGTAATACCACAATCTAGGCTAAAATTACACAGTACAAGTCCTCATGTAACATCAATTAAAATATATAATAAAATACCTAATGACTTAAAAATTGAAAAAAATTATAAAATACACACATCAAAAGTGTCTAGGGATCAACATATATTTTTGCAATAACTTTTCTCCTGATTGATATAAATTAAAATTTTCTTTAAGGATTCATCAAATAAAGTGTTTTCGTTTGTCACAGTAACGATAAACCAAGTCACCTTTGCATTAATAAAGAAATTTGCCATTTTCCTAATAAAGGGATTTTTGACATTTGAACCACTAACACAAAAGTTCGAAAAAAAGACTGAAATAACAGTTTTCTTTAAAATTTTATTGGGTAACTTAAACAATTAATAATCCGTGTTTCTACCGCGAACACTAACAACACAAGAACATCGGTTTGGCATACTCAAAATGAGTTCATCCAAATCACGCTGTGGAATGGCCGCCCATGTTCGTTGCAACAACAAAAAAAGGTCTTCTTGCGACTGGATACCCTCCATATTCGGCAGAGCTCTTCTCTGTAGCATATCCCATGCATGCTCAATCGGGTTCAAGTCTGGCGACTGAGCAGGCCAGGGCAGGACATTGATGTTAGCTGCGGCGAGAGTCTGTCTTACAACTCTTGCGGTGTGCGGTCGTGCATTATCATGCATTAACTGAAATAAGGGACCGATTTGCACTTGTAGAGGAACGATGACGTCTGATACAATCGTCTCAGCATAAATTTGAGCGTTGAGGTTCCCTCTGATCCAAATCAACTCAGTTCTTCCGCCGATCCAAATACCCGCCCATACCATGATGGTTCCACCACTATAAGGATGTACTTCCTGGCAGGATTTTAATCGCTGTTGGCGTCCAGGGGTTCTCCAGTGTCGTATACGTCTTGTATCCGGTCTCATACCAAAACGAGACTCATCAGAAAAGCACACGAAACGCCATTGTTCTTCTGCCCAATTTCTGTGTTCAAGAGCCCATTGATATCGAATCCTACGATTGTGCATTGCTATAGGTGGTACCCGTAGCGGTCTTCGGGAATGAAGGTTCACTTCATGCAAGCGGTTTCTGACTGTTTGGTCGCTAATTAAGTTCCCTGAAGAGTGATGAAGCCTCACGGCTAACATCATGGCGGTTATTGTTGGAGCTCTTCGAGTTAAGATTTGAATGTATCGGTCTTGTCTCCGTGTGGTGCAGCGATACCGTCCTCCATGGCGCTCAGCCACGGTACCAGTGCTTCGGTAACGTGTCCAAAGTCGACTGATAACACTCTGACTTGTATTCAGAGCTAAAGCCACAGTACGTTGCCGGGAACCAGCTTCTATCATTCCCACGGCTCTGAGCATTTCTTCCCTGCTTAAATGACGTCGCCGCTCCATTATAACGTTGGTTTTAATCAGTAGTAGGGAAACAGTAGCACTAATAATGTCTTCAATGCGTTGTATGTTTTTATAGGGAAAATATTGACAGCTGATTTTCATCTTTTACTCGAATTTGATTCACAGTTCCTGATTCAAATTATGAAATGCACCAAAAAGGATCCATATAAATTTATAAAATCATAAAGGAGACGAGAACTTCTGGGCCCAGCAGTTAACTAGTTTAAATGGGTATTAAAAAAACCGTTATTTTTTTCTAAAGGTAATAACAAAATATAGTACCATGTTTCTATCTAGGAAGCGAGAAAAGTTAAATTAAGTTATGAAACTAAATAATCGATTAAGTACATGCCTGAATTCTAAGTAATCGATAGTGAATAACTCGGTAAAACCTCAGAATATGTATGAAAATCGAGTGACAAATGCTTATCAATCTTTTCGTGGAATCGATTCATAGCGAATCGAGTTCCTTTAATTTTTCTTCTGTTAGCAACATTGGTCACTCAGTATAGTCTAAAGTAATCTGCGCTGTCACCGACTGACAGATGACAGGTAGAAAAAAACCGGCACCTATAAAAAAGTACTCTGTGACCGGCACTCGTTCGTTTTCTTTCGTAGTGAGTGCGCACGTATTTTCCATGTTTTATTGAATATCCCACGACCTTGGCTTTGTATATTATAAATTATAAAGGACTATTCGACGGATCTTGCTACTTTGAATTGCCTGGCTCTCTATTTTGGACAACTGATTACGCCTATCGTTCGGATATTGACGACATGGATCGCTGTGTGAATTGTACCATTGCGACTGGTCGCAGTAACTCTATTAGCAGAAGAGTCTTGGACGATGAGGCGATTTTATAACTTATTCATCAGTGGCGTGAATAT
Source organism: Amphipoea lucens (assembly GCA_947508005.1). Classification (NCBI taxonomy): domain Eukaryota; kingdom Metazoa; phylum Arthropoda; class Insecta; order Lepidoptera; family Noctuidae; genus Amphipoea; species Amphipoea lucens. Next base: position 13,213,863 of record OX382358.1, read on the forward strand.
GAGCCTGTAAGTACCTATTTAAAACGAGCTTTTAGCCTATTAAGCGAACAAAACCAGACTTTTACCTACTGTTTACGGCCTCCAGCGTCATGTCTGTCGGCTGTCTTTTTGTTGGATAGCATATATTAAAACAATATACTTACTTAATACCTAATTAGTTGATTAATTAGCCATATGAATCTATGGAACACTCATAAAAAAGGTGTAAGTAACCGTCAAGTCCCGATGGGACCGATTCGGTCCCAGGCTTTGTTGCTTTGAGGTATTGACTGTTATTGGGGCCATTTCGGTCTCGGCTGGGACGTAGCGATTTAGTTGAACATGCATTAGGATTAGGTACATGTAATGAAGCTTGATTATGCTTGAACAAGATTCATATAGTTAATTTTTTTCAGGTTACCAGTGAAAACTATGTATGCCAAGCATGTTGGAATTTGGCCCAAGATGATTGTGGTTCTTTTGAGACGTCCGATTGAAGCACTTTTTAGATGATATTCTCATAATTATTGAAGACGAATAATAAATATTGTATACATAATATTGGTGTTTTATTTTACTTCCTATTCTCCCTTTTTTAAAACGTACCTACTGCTTCTAAGTGCAGGATATTGGATGTAGAGACACGTCTTCGACTGTAGCGACTGTCCAGGGCGTGCCAAATGTGTCAGGATCTTCAACACTTCACACATGGAGGCTCTCTACTTGCACTCCATGCATAAAACCATTATACAGCCAAAACCATTCAAAAATATTTCGCAAATTATATCAAAAAACTACAATGTTATAATGTAACCTCACTTTTACTATATTTCATATATAACCTCACTTTTACTATATTTCATATAACTTGATTCCTGGATAGCCAAATTTCACCAAATTTTCAGTGAGGCCTGGTTATTATATCCACTTACAAATAAGGCTAGTTTGATTCAGTTAACACCTGGGCCCAGGAAACTATGTAGTCTTTCCCTTCTCCTTTATTACAAAGCCACATCTCAATCTCAAGAAATCCGCATAAAAATGCTTGATCCCTAGACACTTTTGATGTGTGTATTTATTAGGTACACGTCTTAGAAAATTACTTGTCGATAAAATAATGTAATTATACACTAAATGATTTTTTTAATGATGACCTAATAGGATGACTATGAATTTTTTAATTTTTGAGACATTTATTTTTATCACTTTTATATTGTGACATTTGTTTTATTTACCTTTTTTATTCGACTTTTATTATTATTTATTAATTTTTTTGTAACATTTTAATCTGTGACGATATTATTATTATTTTATTTTTATGAATTGTATCTTAAATGACCTTTCATTGTTATGTTATATATTGATTCCAATTATTAATTAAAGCATGCTACTCTCCTTATTATACTAAATTGTTGTGCCCGACAGGGTCCAGGTGAAACATTTAACATTATTAAGATCTTTTATAATACACATGTGAATGAAATAAAGATTTGAATTGAATTGAATTGAAGGAAAACATCGTGAGGAAACCGGCATGTCCTAGAACTAAAAATTCGAAGACATGTGACATCTACCAACCCGCACTGGGCCCGCGTGGTGGATTACGGCCCACTCCTTCTCACTGAGAGGAGGCCTGTTTCCCAGCAGTGAGAACGTTATAGGCTAATTATGTGATGTTGTCGACAGCAGCCGCCGACATCCGTCGACGGTTGCAGGACGACGTCATTACGTCAGCGCCGGCTGTCGCTGAAAACCAGCGCTGGGGCTCTGTCCTGCATAGGGTCGCAGCATAATGCTGAGCGATAGCCGTTTTGCGTGGATGTGACGCATGTTTCCCCCTACCTTTTTATTTTATTTTTTGTGTTTTTGTTCTTTTTGCGTCATTTTCACCGCAAATAAACGTATTTTCTTTCTTTTCTTTCTTTCTTTCTTTCTTTCAGTTACCTCTGTCGTCGACGCGTGTCAGTCGTGTGTACACACACTAACGAAAATTCAAATCCGCATAATATGTGCTCATTAATTATGTGAGCCCTATTTAAACCAGCGCGTTCATAGGCCAACGTCATTGTCCTACGTCGGTGGGGTGGCACCTAAGCTCGGCCGGATATTCGGGCCTTCCAAAATCCGTCACTCGCATCACCGAACCTCATTTCGTATCATCAGTAACGTTACATTATACTGTATACCTACGTATATAATGTCCTTTGTATTCCCTGTAATCCTATTTAAGGGGAAATGACGGGATTTTTAAAGCCCCTCTTCACTTTGTTAAGGCCGCCATTTTGAATTTTCCGGATTTTGCAGTCAATAGCGGTTTAATATCAATGCCAGCGCTTATTTTCGCGCGCTTTAGAATTATAATGGACAACACGAATTTTTTAATGATTTGTGAATTTTGAATTTTGTACTGATTTGATCGTTCACCTTTGTGTGTGGTGTCAGTAATGTAAAGACTACAAGTTGACTACTATTCTGTTATATTAGAACTGACATCAGCCAAGTATGCGTTTACGTTAAAATATTTTAAGGTTATCTTAAAAGAGAAGAAGGTTACCTTAAAAATAAGTACAGTCACGAGCACCAATTGGTCAACACTTGGCAATTTTCAATTGCAATTTTTTCGTGAAATAACGAATGCAACGTTGAAATACGACACTTAACGTAAACGTATGGGTTCGAAAATTTTGTTTGGTTTTTGTTTTGTTTTTTTATTTGGGTTCATTCAAAAATAAAGGAGAAATTCGCCTTTGAATAAAGCCAAGTGTATACATACTTATAGACGTGACTGTACCTACACAATTGTAATAATTAACATGATTCAAAATCTTTTTGTTCCTTTTTCTCGTGTACAAGCAGCAACACAAGTGTACAGGGTGGAAGGAATTATTCCACTTTGCCCCACCAGCCGCCCCACTGGTGGGGCAAAGTGGAATGCCTAAAATTTAGCAGCATCGACGCCCAACCAGCACCCTATCTGTATCATTTTGAAGAATATTGCTAATCATAAAATAAGCCATTGCTGAACTGTAAAATGAAAGTCATTGCTACTTATATTGTGTTACCTGATTGCCCTGCTGTTACAATGGATTCAGAACAAGATTCTGAATGCCCCTGCTTTAAATTTTTTTTGTCAGTTTGACCGTGTAAGTATTGGGGTCTTGCACTTTTATATAAAACAGCAGATTTTTTATATAAAAGTAAAAAAAATGTCTACGCTAGGGGGTCTAGAAACATGTGTTCTGTACATAGTTACAGTTTGTACGTCGACGTCCCTGCGACCCTGTACAAGAACCTCAAGACATAGTAAAAATATGGCCAGTCAGCAAAGAAATAGTGAGGCTGACTGAGCAAAGAAATAACGAGGCTGACTGTCCAGTTCACGCAGCATGACCAATTCTATCTCTATTCTACCAAGAATAGACAAAGTTCTTTCTATCCATCTCGACATTTATTTATTTATTAAAACTTTATGCACAAGTAAAAACTGTACAAAGGCGGACTTAATGCCTTAGGCATTTTCTACCAGTCTACCTTAGCACTTTGACTTCCACTTCGACGTCTACTTCGACTTCCACTTCGACTTCCACTTCGACTTCCACATCGACTTTCACTTCGACTTCCACTTCTACTTCGACTTCCACTTCGACTTCCACTTCGACTTCCACTTCGACTTTGACTTCGACTTCCACTTCGACTTCCACTTCGACTTCCACTTCCACTTCCACTTCCACATCCACTTCCACTTCCACTCCATCCATCCATCCATCCATCCATTGTCGTGTGTCACTTGGTTCACTTCGGTTGGCGCCGCCGTAGAAAGAGAGGGGGGGGGGGGAAATCTCTCCTGACGGTCACGTGTCCTAACGCGATGTCCTGACGCGAGTTTAACATTTTTTACCCATTACAAAAAAGTGTGCAACGCCGCTAAAGAAGTTTTCACTTCAAAAATTTCTACCCCCAATTGTCAAAAGTAAAAAAAAAAAATTGTCGTCATGCTTGACATTGTAGACTTTTGTTGACTGAAGAATAGAAACATTTCTTCCCTTCATCGCCATGATAAGATGGTAGAAATCTTTCTACAATCTGTCATTTTGTCTAGTCTTCCTTCGACAAAACTCGTTTCTATGGTGGTCTACTACACGGGGTACACCGGGAAACCTAAAACCGTGCCAATTAATCAATACTGCAAGCCAGGGGTAACCAACTAATCCACTTAGGTACCTTCTGTAAACAAGGCCGCTCGTGTGGCCACAAAAACAATTCACAAAAAAGTAAAACTACCCACAAACGTAGGTATAGCAACGAAGCAGCAATTACGTGAACAGGAAAAGTGGAATACACAGCTTATTTGTTCAAATATTGGTGTTTTTCTTGTGCAAATAACTTTAGGGATTATAGATAGTGTGTTTGGGCGTATCGCTTTTCTTAATGAACACAAGGAAAAAAGATTTTTGTAAACTACATGTAAAAACAGTATTATAATATTAAGTACATATTCTATTGTAAAATATCGTAACAAGAACTACTTGACTAAAACTTAATTTTTAACGCAAATATTTTTAGTTTTGTACAAACTGGTAGTAGTAACTAGTAAGTAGATACTTTTGCTTCCTATTTGTACAAATTAGAAACAAATTATCCTATCAAACATATTATACTGCTAAGGAGCCCTTTCTAATGCCTAGAACACACACACACTCACAATGCACACATACATAATGTTATAATATTGTTTTTACATGTAGCGTGTCGCTTCGTGAGATAAAACTGCTATAAATGTTTAAACTTTTACAATAAACCGCAACCCGCATCCAACTATAAGATAACATAAATGGTACATCATAAACAAAATCCAACTAAACCACACAACTGAAACTAACCTCCAAATAATTCAAAAGATAAACCTAAAGAGGCTTTTGAAAGGTTTCAAATGTTTGTTTTAACGTATCGTAACAGTGTAATCTCATTTGAGATAACAGAACCACATTACAAAGTAATTTTAATCCGTTGAGTACCGTAATGTATGAATAGGAGCCCGTTTATGATGCTTGATATATCTTCATTATGTCTCGTAGTTCGGTTGGTGATAAAACTGGACGTGATTGTTGTTACAATGTTGATAGCCTTGCTTGTATACGAGATTGTGGGAAGCACTTAAAACTAGGGGGTTGGGCATAAAACGGATAATCTGTCTTAAATTGTAAAGTTTTATTATTTTAAAATAATTCTAGCTAAGTCCTAGAGATTTTGTTTAAACTGTTGCACATCTAGTTTTCGCCACTGAAGATCTAGATTAATCGCAACAGCACACGCGTTTGTAGATATAGGTAAACAAAAGAAGACTTATTCGAAATCAAACCTAAAGTCCTTTGTTGAAATTAGGCGAAAATCAGCATTTTTTGAACGTCAAAATTACATAAGACAGTCCCATAACGCCCGCCCTCCACCATTTCCTAGTGCTGATGGGAAGAAGAAGTGGCGTAACAAACTTCCCGGCAGCATAGCCAGCAGTAAGTAATTCTTGTTAAACCATGTTTAATTACTTACATCTAACTCGAATGATTTGACTGAATTTTTATAGTAAGAAATCCTCTTATATTTACATAACGTTTCACAATTTGAACAGTGAGCTCTTAGGCAATAAAACCGAATTGCATTTTAATAAAAAGTTACTAAAAAGAGATTTTAATAAAAAAATCTCATCAAATGCAATAATTTATGGCCACATAAAACTCGAACGAATGACGTTCTTACAGAGATAGAGCGTAATTTCAATATAAAATTTAATTAAAGTAAAAATCCGTGTAGGCATTTCATTTGCGTACAAAGTCTATCATGATGAAAAATGTTGTCAAGAGCCATTAAAAGATTAAAAATCCTGATGCGTGAAATGAACGCACATTAAAACCATTCCAACGTTCCAAGGCTATTATTATACCTACCTTATATACAGTGAGTAGTAGCTTAACTGTCACTACTTAGACACGTGTATGTACTTTTTAGGGTTCCGTACATAAAGGGTGAAAACGGAACCCTATTACTAAGACTTCGCTGTCTGTCCGTCCGTCCGTCTGTCTGTCACCAGGCTATATCTCAAAAACCGCGATAGCTAGACAGTTGAAATTTTCACAAATTATGTGTTTCTGTTGCCGCTATAACAACAAATATTAAAAACAAAATAAAATAAATATTTAAGGGGGCTCCAATACAACAGACGTGATTTTTTTGCCGTTTTTTGTTCGATATTAACCCTTTGACCGCCAAGGACGCATTAAAGCGTCATTCAATAAATTAGACGCCAATGACGTCTTTAAGCGTTCATCGCACTTCAACTTTTAATAACAAATAAAACTTTATTTTACGTGTTACACATCACTAGCCAATCGTACGATAAATGATTTGTAATACGGTCGCGGCGTCGGGGGCAAGATAGATGAAATTTTATATGGCGGTCAAAGGGTTAATAACGGCAACAGGTAGACGCTTGAAATATTTACAGAATAGCTACTTAGTTGTATATTCACTTTAAAAATAGTTAGTTAAACCACATATAGACTACCTAATAGAAATCTGGGGGACGGCAGCTAAATCTAATCTAGATATTATATTACAAACAGCACAAAATAGATTAATCAAAATATTATTTAATTTCAAATTTCGAACGTCAACTCAAAAAATATATGAAAATACAAAAAAATTGAACATTTCCCAAACATATATGTACTATTCATGTATACTGATACGCAAAATATTACACAAAAATATTCATACAACACTAAATTTCACAAAAAAACATCAAGTACAAAAAATTAAACTACGAAACTCCAATTACTTAGTAACACGTCCTCCCAGAACAGTTAATTACAGGAAAAGAAATATTGAATTTGAAGGTGTTAACATGTACAATAAAATACCCATGGAAATAAAAGAAGCAAAAAGTATGTCTTGTTTTAAAAACCAACTTAAATCGTATATAATGTGTCAATAATAATATAAAATACTAAATAAATAAATAAATACTACATTATATAAATACTAATACTACATTACTCTATACTAAATACTACATTTAAAAATACTAATCTTAGCAAGGGTTCATGCAAACTAACAAAAAAAAAAAAAAAGATTAGTCAGTACGCTGCCATGTATGCCACATCTAGTAATACATCTACTTTTACTTTAGATCCGTGTTTACTCGGTTGATGATTAGTGGACATCTACCTTATTTTTTTTTTTCATCAATACCTTCCTATCTTTTATTATAAATTTATTGATAACGTCGTTTTTGTACGCTCGTAAACATTTTAATGTAAACTTAGTTTCTCAGTAAATGAATTATTGTTAATTCTTAATGAGGAATAATAAAGTTCTTAAACCAGAATAAATAATGAAATTAAAATAAAATAAAATAAATTAAGGGGGGCTCCCATACAACAAACGTGATTTTTTTATATTATGTATTGTTAAATATTGTACGGTGGTACGGAACCCTTCGTGTGCGAGTCCGACTCGCACTTGGCCGGTTTTTTCTATTGTTACCGATCTTTAAGAGATTTCGCGACAGTTGAGCGGATAACCCCTCGAAGGTTTTCGATATCGGAAAAGGAGTTATAGAACTCAAATGGCAATGCGCAGTGATGGTACGTGGAGTAAAGCAGTGACCAACTGGCGTCCAAGGGCTAGCAGATGAAGTATCGCGGGTAGAACCTGGATGACGCTGGCACAGGAGCGTGGAGATTGGCGCAAGAAAAGAGAAGTTTATGCTCAATAGTCGATGATGTCGGGTTGTGGATGATGATGATGACGATGACGTGGGTACTTTAGGGGAAAAGAAAGTGGTTATGGTGGCCTCCTTCCAACAGCAGTCACTCGGTTATCGTCCTTACCATATTAGGTGTGCTGAACTTGTTCGGGTGGCGCAGCCGGGCGTCAAAATCAAATAAATGTAAGTGCATTCGCGATTTATTTGCCAAAAATGTAAACAAATATGAATTAATGGAAAAATAACTTTAATTCCTATACAATAAAGTTCAGTTTACGCTACAACTTCAAACATTTTTATTACTTTTTCGATAGTGCTAGTCACTCTTAAATCAACTTAATTATCATTGAAATAAAGTTGATATTTGTTTAACTTGAAATACGGTGGGGGTGTGCTGCAGCACTGCGCAGTTGCTTTTACTATAGGTGTGCTGAATTTGTTCGGGTGACACAGCCGGGCGGAAAAATCAAATAAATGTAAGTATGTAGGTAGTAATTGCTTTGGGCCTGCTTTCTTGTTTAACAAATACGAATCGAATGTGTCGACCCGAACAAGTGTGTGTAGCACGCCTAATTTTACTTGGAAGGGGACTGTTGGGTCTTCTGATGAAATGCATCAGTAACAGCAGGTATCCTGTGCTAGCTTTGGCACGTCCCGAATGATGTTACCATGACCTAACATCAGTACCTACAGTAAGTTGAAAAAAGGTCAACATAGCAGTGGATTTTATAGTTCCTGGAATACACAAATGGAAACGGTTTGAATTCGGTTAGTTTTTTTGTTTTGTGTTTTTCATTACAGAGCTTTTGAATGACGTTTGGATGTTCATTTATTACGGGATGGGCAGTTGCGTTCTCAACTGTCGAATTGTTATTATTTATTTTTTTGGTTTTTTGTTTTTGTTTTAATATTTTCGTAGAGTGTCGTGGGGTTGTGGGTCCGTAGTACCTATTCAATTTTATTTAAGCAGGGGGCAGGGTATACAGACGCCAGCACATCAACCTACCCGAAACTGTCAAATTTTCGCAATCAATTTTGAACCTTATGCTTTAGCAATAAAGTTGAAAATTTGACAGATTGTAGTAGGAAAAATACGGGCGTCATGTAATGTTGACGTTTATGTTATCTAAACAGCGATTATGACAGTCTTCTAACAAGAAAAAAAAAATCTTAATTTGAACCTTCAAGAAAATTCAAAGAATAAAATCAAACTAACGACGTTATTTACTTTAATTCCCAGTCTTATAACAGCTGGTCCTCTTATTAAGGCGAGGGAGGCTCTGTAATGACCACGAGTAAATGACAGTGCCGATTCTATTACAGGCGGTGATCCCATTACTTCGCTTAATGAGCATGTAACTTAGTACAGAATAGTTTTATTTGATTCGATTTACTCCCTTGCCCTAGCTTAATTTGTTTGTTAGATAAAATAACGGTAAAGTTGTTATAGTAATTGTAGTATGCATAATCAGCCTATAACGTTCCCACTGCTAGGACACAAGCCTCCACTCTGTCAGAGGGAGTGGGCCATAAACCACGCGGGCCCAGTGCGGGTTAGTAGATGTCACATGTCGTAGAATTTTTGGTTCTAGGACATACCGGTTTCCTCACCATGTTTTCCGTCACCGTTTTGAGAGCAGTGATGATGAAATTATTTACACAAAGTAAAGCAACTGCCTGGGTTCAAACCCACGGCCTTTAACTCGTAAGTCGGGGCCATTACCACTGGACCACCTCTGCTCTCGAGCCGTGGGCTTAAAGAAAAATAGCTGCTGTGGGGGACTGGTGCCTAAGCTGAGCCGAAGCCTGAATATCTGACCACCAATCGATCTACTCAAGTCGATTCTTAACAGTGATCGATGTTTGTTGAATAGGTGTGCTAACCCCTTCAGACTTTTTTACCTCAAGTGCCAAAGTTACCCCAGCTTTAACTAAAGTCTACAATGAAAACTTCAACCACAATTCCACAAGAACTTTCTCGCAAAACAATAGAAAACTTCATTCTAACTTCACAATGATTAAACAAATGTTATTGGAAGAAGTAATTTAACCAAATCTGGCAACATTCAGGCAAGTTAGGAACCGCATTAAGTCAATGGCTCCAAATCATTAATTCTGGAATTGCGGCGCCATCGTCTCAACGTTTTCCATTATCTTGCACGTCGTGAGCAGTAGGTACTCTTACTATAGTAGTGTTAATTAGTAAAGTTGCTTCGTACATTCCTTTAGGCTGTGAGGGACGGTGGGATCGACTGTAGAGGTTTATTTATAAAAAACATGTCCGGGAATTCAAATTCATTAAATTGGTTATACTACTGATTGTAACAGAAATTTGTGGTCACATTACAAAGCTATTCACGCACACAGTCGCACGCGCGAACGTTGTCCATTTTGATTTGTTTTGACTGTACAGTGGAAGTGTGTCTGTAATTTACGTAGCTTTAATTGTTTTTGGGATAAAACTGTATATTAAATATGAAAGAAATATGTATATTAAAAAATCAAAATCACAGACAGAAATCGACTCAGTGCGTCACTGAGTATGCTCATCTGAGTTCATTATGCAATGTGCATTAATTCAGTTGCACATTGTGATCTGCTATTGAAAAACTGTCAAGTGGCGGCGGTTGATCTCATTTTCTATCGATCAACGTGATCTAGTGAGTGGGGTAGGGAATATCCTACTAATATTATAAATGTGAAAGTTTGTATCTTTGGATGTTTGTGACTTCAATCACGTACAAACAGTTGAGTAGATTTGGATGATATTTGGCACAGATAACACATACTTTTTATCCCGGTAAACCGACGTCCACGCGGGTGAAGTCGCGGGCAAAAGGTACTATCGCACTAATTTTTTTTTTTTTTTTTTTTTTTTTATAATTTATTTATTTATTAAACATTTTGTAGACTAACAGGCAACCCAAGGCGTCTACAAACAAGTGACTTTGGTAGTAATATACGCTTACAGTTATTTGTTGTTAACATAGGTAATATATATTATTAGATACAAATGTTTAAGTACTAACTTATAGTAAAATACAGCTTAGGCTAGATTACGTGAGGTTAAATTTAAAAATCCTTATATCCTAATATTATAAAGGCGAAAGTTTGTGTGTGTGTGTGTGTGTTTATATGTTTGTTACTTCTTCACGCCCAAACCACTGAACCGATTTAGATGAAATTTGGTATAGAGATAGTTTGAGTCCCGGAAAAGGACATAGGATAGTTTTTATCCCGATATACCCACGGGATCGAGTCTTATGCGGGTGAAACCGCGGGGCGCAGCTAGTAATATATAAATATTCTCTTTCACGATTAGCCAAACACAAGACGTCATATCTATACCTACAGATATACCGTTAACATGTCAGTAAAGCGAGCGAACACATAACATTTTCCCCTACCAACATTCGCTCAACGCGACAAAAGAAGTTTTCTCTTAAAAAATCTTGGGTGCGATTGCCGACACAAATCTTTCAAGCAAAATAAATACCCTGACACCGACCAGCAATTTGTTCCGTGCGTGGATTGAACCTTCCAACCTTGATGCAGGAGAGCCAATCACTCAGCCGCATTGTTCAGTGAAACGTGTTATCGGAAAATGATTCCAATAAGGTTAAAAATAAGTTAGTAGTTTCAATTATTTTCATTTTCTACCCATCAAAATACAAAGCAATTTCAAATTAGTTGGTAGGTATATAAGGACCATGATATTGGCTACTTTTTTCCGATTTAAACATTTCAAGTTAGTTTCACACTCAAGCTGTTGTAATTAATTAATGAGGACAAACTGATCCATCCTAAAACTTAACACTCTCATCAATAAACTAAGGCAATTCAAATTTAATTTATTTTATAGTATTTTTGTTACAAGGCGATGCGCGCTTTACTTATTGTAACCACGTGTGCAAACATGCTTTAAAAGTGTGCGTGAAGATGAGTCAGCACTTAACACACACACACAATTTCGTGACTTCGCCATTGTCTCGGACGGTACCGAGAGCTCCTGTTTATTACATTCACAGCGTGTTTGTGTACTTAGTAATCACAAGTAAAGCGCGTGTCGCTTCGTGAGATAAAAATTATACACAAAATACGTGTGGCACTCGGGGACTGCCGCGGTAGCAACATTTTTTTATCAACTTATGCGATGCGAGTTTCGTACAGTCTACACGCATACGTCTAGTCGCACGCACACAAACACCGTGCCGAAGTCTGCCGAACTGAAACGACGTTAGACGATGCACGGCTTTCAACGCCGCACCGCTGTGCCGGTCGGAGTGGGGGGTGTTAGGTTTATTTTCGTTACGTAATTTCTTGATTCGGTCGCCGCGCTCAATGCCCGCGATAAAAGCTATGCAATAGCTTAATAACATTAGTTTCATTAATGTTATATTAACATTTTAACCCAGTGACAAAATAATAATTACTCTAAGAATTAAAATATAAAGTATTTTGTTCCACGCTAGTCATAATCCCAGTGTAACCCAGATACCGGGTAATACATCATCCATATTTTACTGTAATTTTAAAGCAGTTAATGTCATGAAATTAATATTTATATTAACAGAATATTTTTGCTCGTATACGTAGATTGAAATTGAAAACATGCGACCAAACCTGAAATCGCAAAAAAAATCAGTTGTTCCCTACATTTTGACGAGTTATCTATACTTCTATACTACGAGTAATATTATAAAGAGGTAAAATTTGTTTGTAGGGGTTAATCTCTGGAACTACAAGTCGGATTTGAAAAATTCTTCTTGCATTTGATAGCCCAATTCTTGTGGAAGGCTAAAGGCTATTTAACGTCACGCTATGACCCTTAGGATCCGAGCAAAAGCGCTATGGGGAAACGAAGTGATAGATCAGGAGACGCGGGCAAGTGATGCAATACGACGAGATGGGTCGAGGGAATAAGAAATTTCACGCGAACGAAGTCGCGGGCAGCAGCTAGTGCGAACATAAATGTGTAGGGAACAGCTGATTTTTTGTCGCGATTTCAGGTTTGGTCACATAGTAAAAGTTGTTCATAATGATAAGTACAATCTCCCATTTCGATTTGTTGCATTTTTTCAATTTCACCCTTTATTTATATACTGCGGTACTGCTACACGTATCCAACTTGATATCAAAATATCGAGTTTGCCGTATTCGTCGCTAAAACTTCGAGTTTGGTTAGGTAGAACTTTGTTCTAATTAACTACTTACTTGTGGTATGGAATAGCAATGGAAAGACACTAGCTTTTCGACACGGTTTCGGCTGTATAAATATAAAAGATAAAAGATATTTTATTTTGCAAATATGGGTACAGTACATGGTGTTATAGAGAAATAGGTTCAGCCATATTTTACCAGTAGGCATGCAAAAATGACAAAAATAAGAACTAATTCACTAGACTATAACTAAATACTAAACTTTAACATACAAACAGAACAAGAAACAACACAAAACCAAAAACATTATTGTAAACAGTCTAAGTTTAAATTTTTTTATCAATCAAGAATTCTGTTACACTATAGTATGCTTTGGCTATCAAAAAGCTTCGCAGCCTCACAACAAACATAGGTACATAAAGGGTTCCCGAAACGATCAATTGCAATTGTCAATGTTTTGCGTGATTGATACACATTGATGCGCAATATGATCGACTGCAAAATGCAATTGAAGCGATTGAAATTGTACACACAAAACATTGACAGTTTTTGCAATCATTTCGGGGACCCTTAAAAACATGCCACTTGCTAGGCTCCTTGCTCCAGGCTGGTATGTTATATTGTTGAACTTATCTGACGTCGTGAGTGAATCGCGCGCTCCGCCGCTAGTTCGACGTGAACACACACAAACATCATCATAGGTTTGTTATAACCGCAAGCGCGCCGCACGCACAAGTCGCTAGCTGGCCCGCTACTTTCGCCGCACCTGCGTTTTGTACGTGAACACTGGCATACTATGCTGTGTGTTTGATATTTCGTGACCGCGCCCGCTACCGCGCCCGTGACTCAACGTGTTCATGAACTTACGCTCATACATCTGCTCATTTACGCACGCCGGCTGCGAGTACAACGTACCTGACCTTTTTAAAGAACATCGTAAGGTCAGTATATGACCTTCTAAACCGTCCCCTCCCGGCGACCCACTCACATCGGCCTTGTACAGACGCCAGCATATCAAGCTACACGAAACTGTCAAATTTTCTTAATCAACTTTGAACCTCATGCTTTAGCGATAAAGTTGAAAATCTATTAAAGAATTTTGACAGATTGTAGTAGCTTGATGTGCTGGCGTCTGTACATTTCTTTTGACCTTCCATTCATCCTCTCAACTTCATCAAACCATCGAAGCATACTCTTGTAAATTCTTGACCTGTAAATATATTTGGTATTATTTTTTTTATTTGAAGAGTAAACTCCGGAGTGATTTTACTAGGAAAATTATGTTACACAAAGCCAGAGCACTGGTTTTTAGTGACACTCGGCGTCGAGGTGATGACGTCCGGTGCAGCATTCCACAGCCTCATTCAGCAGCAAATATGTTTACATTCATATAGATTACCTGTGAAGTCGATGCCAATTATAATGAAAGAAAGAAGTTAAAGATTATAAATCAATGATCAAGATTAAAATGTACTGTTTTGTGAATTAACAATGTACTTGATTTTAATAGTGCTTGTTCAGTTGTATTTAAATTTAGGTCACAACGATGCAAATCACGCTTTGTTTCGAACATTGATTTCCATTTGATCATCGTCAGCATTTTTTATCCGCCATGTAAAAGTTAATCCGCGGAATATTCTATTAAACTAGCTGCGTTTGAATGTGAAAATACAAACGTTAAACGGATTTTACGGTTGTACGTAGCTACAGTTAAATAATAAAATGATTTAAGTCTAAGCCTCGTACAGTAATGGATTATTTCCTGATTAAAATGATTTGTGACGTCACTAATCAACAAACTGAGAGCTAAAGTAAAAAGCACATTTTGATGCATGTCGTTAATTACGTAATATACGGAATAAGTTTATTTAGTGGAATCAAAAGAAATAGCACAACGCCCAAAAGTACAATATTAAATGATAACAAAATACACTATAGTCCAAAACGAGTGTCGCTTTCTTGATTTTCGGCTACGACGGCGTAGCAACGGCGTAGCGGCGCCTACGCCGTAGCGCTGTAGTTATTATGATTCATGACTAATAGTCATGAGTCAACATAACTTTTACGATAAGTAGAAACGGTAATACTAAAATTAATTACAACCACTCAACCATCCAATTAACTAGTTGCTAACTCGGGAACTCATTCCACTTTCAGAACTCGCGCAGCATGATAAATCCAGTGTTATTCTTTCATCAGATTAGTGTTGCAGGACCAACTTTGTATGAAAACCAAGTTTTGGCACGAATATGCGAACGTTATCTCTGTAGTTGTGTTGTTAATCGCAACTCCTGAACTATCCGTGCGGTAACTGCAAACAAATGAACTTAATGTTGGCAGTTGGATTCAATTGAAACAAAACAAGCAAGAAATTGTGCAGTTTCAGTTGGTGTGCATAGTTGGGACTAGTTTTTCTAGCTTAGATCATTCTATTACGTGGTAAGAGCCGCACAGAGAGAAATTAGGCAGCCATTTTGAATATGTTTGTCCCATTTTTTTACCACTACCATTTTTGGTTTCATACAATAGTCGGTTTGAACGCTGAAATTGGTCTAGTAATAGCATTATGCTAGACTTACCTTTTACAGACGAGAATTTTTGGCAGTTTAGACTTTTAATTTTACAAGTGAAAAAATAAAAGTATCGAATTATTGTCAACCTTAAAATGTATTATTTGGAAGCCTTTACCTACTCTCAACTTAGAGTTTGTAATTCCTTAATATTGTAAAAAAAAGTTGTATTGTTCCTTAACACGCTGACTACCAGACAGACACAATAGAAAATCTATTGTTGGCGGACACCGTGTGACCGCGGTGGCCGTCATAGACTTAAAATAGAAAAAAACTAATGAAAAAATGTGGCTGTCACGGGACGCCCGGCTGTGAAAAATAGAAAATAGCGGCACAGAAAGGGGGCATGATGATGACATAGGAGAGCGTCAGGTCGTTTGCGATCACGTCATACGATACGAGTCGTACTTACCGCCAAGGCGCGCCAATGGATGTTTCACATCGAAAGTAACAAAATGTACCTAGTAATGCATTATTACTTAGTTAGGAAGCTAGAAAACTATACACGACATATATATAAATGCGAAAGTAACTTTGTCTGTCTGTTAATCTGATTGTCTATCTATCTGTCTGTTATCTTTTTTCATTAACGGCTGTTGATCGGATTTCGATCAAATTAGGCACACAGATAGACCATGACCTGACTTAGGGCATAGTATACTATTTATCCCGGCATTACGTTCCCGTAGGTTAATTTTCGACCTCCAGGCAGGCGAACCCGCGGCAAAAAGCCAGTCACTTATAATTAGTCCGAACTAAATTATCTTCATCCAGCCAAACAATTCACCGCATCTCAAACTCCCGTATATTCTAGTCAAAATATACCTGTGAGAGTATTATTATCTAAAACAGAAACTGTATTGCGTATGCAATCCTATTTGGAAGGCATATTGCAGACTGAATATTGTCACAATTGGGTAGTGACGGGAGTACTAGCACCAAATAGAAATAATAATGTACAGAAGTCCAGCTCCAAACAACGACCTAAAACAGGCGCATGCGCACAGACAGCACACAGGCAGACGCAGGCGTGGACGTACGGCGATCGCGCAAAGGTAGCTCGCGAAATTCAAATTTATTTACGTTTACAACGTACGTACAACGTACTTACGTTTACGTTTACGGTTTTTGTGTTATGTACAAAAAAAAGGAGCTACGTCTGCCAACAAACTGCTTTGCAGTTTGTTGTTGTTAAAATTATCTATGTGAATAAACACATTTTTTTTTTCGCAATTTGCTGTCCAGTTTCAGGTTATATGTTGATTAAAATATGATTCACGACCGTAACAAATATGGCTTTACAGAATTATGTTCATTAGATTCAGCAATACAACTCCTTAAGTTATAATTAGCCTTAAATGTCATGATTTCATGAGATAGTCATTCAATAGGGTATTTATGAACTTGGAGAGATGTATTTGATGATTATAATTCTTTAAATAAATATTTGTTATGGCCCAAACATTTTTAAATCAACGTATAACCTGTAAATTGCAAAACACGTAAGAAAAAATTTAATTTCGCGGGCCATCCTGACGAAAAACCAGTTGCGTTGAGAGTATAGATGGGCAATCCACCGGATTTAAGCCCGGTGCTTTTGGTAAACACCCGATACACACCCGTAAACACCCAGAAAATTGGGTTTTATCGGGTGTTTACCAAAAACACCGGGTTTAAACCGGGTGGATTGCCCATCTATAGTTGCGAGTGCTCTTGTACTCGCTGTACGTGAAGTGTGTCTATACGTGCGTGCGTTCTAGCTTGTTGTATGAAGCCGGCCTTCTGTATCTGTGTATTTTGTGGTACTAGATAGTTGGGTTCCGTATACGGCTTGTTTCCAATACTGTCGGATGCTTTGAAGCGAATGGAGTCTGTGTAGTGTGAACCTATTTGTTGGTAAGGTAGGTACGGGTCGATTGTGTACGTGTAGCTTTAGCACTTCAAACGATGTTCAATTGTAATTATTGAATGATTAGTACCTACATGTTTTGTTTTGTTTCATTTGTATGATTTAATTAACAGAATTATGATGAAATTACCTCATACCCAATTACACCAGCAAGCTCATATTAAATGAACTTAGAAAATGATTTTAAAATCTGATTTTATTTTTATACAGAGATATCTTTTTGGTTATTTGTATATGAATGATGGTTATAACTTCTTATAAGTATATCTGTATAAACTAAAATGTTAACCTATCAGTGCTAAACTTATATTAGGTAATATATACTGCACCTCACTTTCTTCAGTTAAGAAGTCCACCATTTGCTCTATGTATATTGTGGGAGCAGTTACGAACACATCTTGCGCGCTGTAACACCCGGACAAATATCTGTAGGCCATACAAATATTTGTTCCGAGCGATGAACATGCGATTTTGTGCAGGGAGAGCCAAGCATTTAGATAGTGGCCCAATCTTCATGCAACGAAAAACGTTTTTACGACGTGAAAAAACATCGATATAACCGTGTCATACGTAAGTTTAATATTCATTTTTATACGCATAAACTTTTCGGAATAAATTCGCTAAATTGTCGTAAAAACCACATTAAAATCCAAACACGGAAAGTGACTAAAATTAATAGATCTAACTCTCATTTTACAATAATTTTTTTCCACCAATTTCTATGTAAATATTTTTTTTAAGCTTAAATATTGTATAGTTATCCTATCTCATAAACAACCTACTTAGATTCTACAAACAATACCAATAAAACGGTACTTTATTGTCAAAGATAATTAAGTAATAAAGCAATACAGGAAGAAGCGATAAAGAGAAACAAAACCACACAATAGAAGGCAATTACTAGCTACATTTAAGTAATTAGCTATCCCAAACATTCAGTAAATTAATAGGCACTCGTAGGGATTTCTGAATTAGATCGCTTCAGGGATTGGATTAGAAGCGGAATAATTAAATAACGAAACTAAGCCGACTTACTAAAAGGATACTCAGAAGGTCCAACTTAACTCTTCGTATGCGGCGAACGTGGATCCACGCCAGTTACAATGGCTTTTTAATTACTTCTGTAATTATGGCATTCAACCAGTTAAAAATCATTCCGGAATCATTAAGTTACAGCCCTGCCAAAAATTTTGATGGGGTCTATGGTCATAGTCATCTCATTTTATTTTCATAGTCGTAATTACTAGCGCAATCAGCGTGGTCGAGTTTTCAAGAGCGTCATCAGAGTCAAAGTCAAAATTAGTCTGGTTCGCTATCACCAGATACCTATGGTGAAGACTATACAGGGTGGCAGGTACATTATTGACGTGCCACCATACCATGGATTCAGGATTCAGTAGGTATGTTCTATACTTTTAACCGCATAGGTAACTATTGCCCTTTTCTACGCTAGGGGGTCTAAAAACATATGCTGAATTCATGGTTTCAGTTCGCACATCGATTCATAAGCCATCACTGAATTTGTAGAAGTTTTGGTATTTTGTGATCTTTGCTATCTATTCTGGCTTGGTAACAGCAACATATCACGGGTTATTTGCTACGAAAGGAACTGGTTTAAAAGAGTCTTGCTATCAGTTTCAGAACATGACAAAACATCGACTCGAGAACCTTTTTTTTCACGTGGCATTGAAAGTTACGTCTGTTGGCAAAACATTTTCGAGTGAGCCTTCTGTCGATCATTATTTCATTACCTCAGCCAAAGAGCAACGTAGTTTTGTTCTTTATTATTCTAGTTATGTATGTATTCATTTTTAAGGGTGTACGTACCCGGAATATGTTAATGGCTTGTGTTCATTTAATAAACAGATTCGGCTACATCCCCCGGTTATAAGATAAAGCTGTAGGACGTGATTGGATATTAAATATTTAAATCTGTCCGCAGTACACACTGGTAGGTAGGAAAACAGCGCTTTCATCGCTAAAAATATATTTTTAATAGATATTGTTTTTACATTTTGCTGGAAACAGATTTAATTTTCTAAAGTTTGGTTTTAATTATTCAAATCTAATTTCAATATCGACTTCGAGTCTAAACAGCCAAAAATCACAGTACCTAATCAGTTTCGTTTATCCAAAATCAGACTCCTCAATTAACAACGAAATAACAAAACGAAATTGGCAAGAACAATCCAACCAGACCCGCAACATTATCTACAACACTTTAACACAGGAAACAAAAAAACAAGAATCAAAGAAAGCGCCTACTCGACGATAATCACTCGCCTATTTGTTAGCCTCTCCAACAAAGGAAACGACATGCTACCGTCAAAGATAACACAATAAAAACAAAGGTAAATTGGCCTGGAATAAATAGGGTGCGCAAGGTCAACGTCAGGTCAGTACCTGCCATCCGTCTCAGTCAGGTAGGTGAGGCCATTAATAAGGCCCACAGACATCTAGTCGCGATACCCGTTCGGGATTTACCTTCTGAAAAATGGTTTGCGATGATGTGTAAGGAGGTTTATGTGAGGTATTGTGTTCGCCTTTTCGTGCGTGTATTTTGTTATTTTTTAAAAAAATGGCATCTTTCTTAGCCTTTTGTTGCTTTGTCGATCTTTGTGATAAGTTTGGGTTTTTGTGTCTTTAAATGGGTTGCAGCTCTGGACAGAGAGAGGTGAAAGGAGAGTAGGGAGGCCAGGGACATTAATGGCTAATAAAAATAATATAAAAAATGGTTGTTTTTTAAGTGAAACTTCTTTACGCATGCTTGACTTGGGGAGTAAGCTGGCGAACGCGTGACGTAAGCGTTACGAAAAGTGTGACCGGGCGAGGCGAATGGGAGTCGAGTGGGGGATATAAGCAAGAGAAAGCAGTGCGCGCGCACATTTTCTTTCTCTCTTCCTCTCATAGCCAAATACGTTTGAAGTTTCACTTCAGTCGTGTGGTCATAAGCACACTCGGTTTTTTTTTTATTTAGACACCTATATTATTTGGGGAATTTATTTCAAGGTAAAACTGAAATTAGAGTTTTCAGAGTACAATGAGCTCGTACTACCTGCTCATAACATCATAAAAACTAGCGATTGTTCATCAAAGAACTACACTCGAAGCAACACTAGCTTACATGCAAACGGCTTCTTTCTAGTAGGCACACATGGGTTAATGGTTGCCACTGAAAAAAAAAACAACATTGCATACTTTTTTCAATTATTAATGTCAACGGAATTTTACCTTGTTTCATAGAAGCGTGTGTTTTTGTTAACATTTTCTTAACATTAACACTTATATAAATTCTTTGGACCAACTCATTAAAATTCCAACCACATTACACAACAAACCAATTTCGCTATTAAAAGTTTTCGCATAAAACTCCGTACGAGGCTATAAAGTCGACAAATATTATGAAAGTGGTCGCAGATTCGTCGGAGATTGCGCTCGTAATTTGCGGGTAGTCGCTAATGCGTCGCGCGCATGCAATTTCCACGTAAACTGCATGCGGCCGTAAACACCATCTGCGGTATCCCAGATTGAAATCGTCGTAGATAACGATCCACGTACGTGTGTTGAATTTGCATCAACTGTCTGTATTATTAACGTGTTCTACATGATGTCCTTTGCTTTTCAATTGTTTTGTACTGTGTTTCTTTCTTTGGTTTTGTTTTTAGGTTCCTCTTCTGATTTTGTCGCTGATATTAACATGTCCTATAATTGAATTGATTTTTTTAGCTAAATTGGCATTGGGCCTAGCCATGCTTGTCGAAAGTCCGATGGCCAATGGAGCAGACGAGTCCTGGAGTGGACACTGCGTACTGACAAGTTCAGTGTTAGTGTGGGCCGCCCTCCAGACGACCTTAAAAAGGTGTCTGGGACGGACCTGGGAGAGGCCTATGTCCAGCAGTGGACTGCGATAGGTTGAGTTAATAAGTCAACCAATGACATTGTTGTAGAAAACGATTTGAATTTGCATCAACTGTCTGTATTAACGCGTTCTTCATGATGTCGTGCGCTTTTCAATTGTTTCGTGTTTTGTTTCTTTCTTTGTTTTGTTTTTAGATTTTTGTTTCATAGTTGTCGCTGATATTAGCCAGCTCTGTACCTAGTTTTATCAATGGAAATCATTGAACGTATCACTTGCGTGTGTTGAATTTGCATCAACTGTCCGCATTAACGCGCTCTACATAATGCTTTTGGTTTTCAATTATTCTATGTCTAGTGTCTTTCTTTTTTCTTTGTTGTTCTTCTTTTAGCTTGGTCATTAATATTAGATTAGCAAGTCCATTTAATTTTCAGAAATGGAAATCATTGTTGGTAGATAATGATTTAGGTATTTGTGTTATATTTTTTTTTTTTTTCATTTGAAATGGGCTTGCTCTTGACTCTAGCCTAGGTCAAAGGTGACAGAGACAAAGTCGACGATGGAGCGAGCTTACCCAGAAGAAGCCTGTTCACTCTCACTTGAAAGAGATTCGGGTTGTATGCGCTCGGAAAAACAGACGCAGGTAGAGAGTTCCACTCTTTTGCTGTGCGCATTATAAACGACATTTGCAAACGCTTAGTGTGAATTGGTGGAATAGCAATCAGGTAGGGATGGTAACTTGCAGTGCGCCTGGATGTCCGAAGGTAGAAGGGGGCCGGTGGAATGAGGTCGTGGAGTTCTTGGGCACACTCACCGAAGTACAGTCTGTAGAAGACCGACAGGCAGGCAACCTTGCGGCGATGAGCCAAGCTGTGAAGCTTGGCATCCACCAGTTTTACGTCGCCAATGAGCCTCTTAGCTCTGCGTTCCACCAAGTCAAGCGCGGCAAGTTAGTATTTCGCTGAGCCATCCCAAAGGTGGCTGCAATACTCCATGCAGGATCGGACTTGTGCTTTGTACAGGGTTAAAAGCTGTCCAGGCGTAAAGTATCGTTTCACCCTATTTAGGATCAACTACCTGTTTTATTGCGTTCTAGACGTTGTCGACATTGTTTGGTTTACAGTTCGTTTCGCGTTTCTTTATTTTGTTTTATTTTAAACTTCTTTTCTCTTCATCGGATTAGTAAATACCTAATAGGTACGAGTAGCCCTAATTAGGAAACTATGGTTAGGTTAAGTTTCGTTTTAATTTTGCAAGTTTATTTAGGTATTTTCATAAACTATTTTTATTTGGTGTAACACAACAACGCTTAAACTGAATTAAATATTTTACCCGATTTGATAAATTAATTTGTTTAAAATAATAAATATCATAGCCTATCGCGAGGCGTACACTTATTCCGCCACCGGCCTACCCGCTTTATCAGGCATTGTCCGATGACGTCCGATAATTAGAATCTAGATGTGAATCTTTCTTTTACATAATGTTTGGTTAAATCGGCCAAGTTCGGCCGACGACCGACGAACAAGGTTCATCGTAGATTAGGTGTACGCGAGCCGTATGAAATTTATTAAGATAGATGAGCCTACTTACGAAAACAGTCTCCAAATTTATTTTACCTTTAAGTTCAACATTACATTAAAAAGTAATATTCAAACGTTATTTAGAAGTATAAATATGGCTTTAAGAGTAGCATTTTCAAACGATTCCCGTAACCCGTATTGAAATCAACATTTTCCCTTTATTGGTTGATTAAACCGTGGAAAATATATTTGAAGCTCTTCAAACGATTTATACCTATTACATGGGGGTGAATGAATACATTACATTTCAGTACTCATGCTGTAGATTGCATTTTGGTGTGGCAATAAGATTATATCCTTTGTTAATCTGGTATTGGAGCAGTAATCTGCTTTTGATGCCAATAATTAAGTATTTAGTATAATATATTATGATCGATTCGATTTTGTATCAATTCTCTCGGCTAAAATGAGGATGATGATAAATAAAATAAAAAAATAAAATATTTCAATTTGATATGTTTAATAATGTAAAAATATCAAATTGAAATATTTTCTGCCCTGTAGTCTGACTCTGCCCTCTGCCCAAATCGGACAGAAAATATTGAATAGGTAGGGTAGAAAATAATATTAAAAAAATCCCATAAAGAGTGATTAACTTAGCGATGCTATTTAGGTTCATGTGAAACTAGTTTTAAATTCGGTTCTTTCATAAATATTTTCTCATGATTTCTTAAATAGATGACCTAAGCCATAACCTAAATTACTCGAGTGACCTTATGTATTAAAAAAGCTTTTAAAGAAAAGCTATCGAGAAAATGAGAGGTAAAAAATTCTCTTCGTCAATTTATTTTTCGAGCGTATCAAACTATGCTATTACTATTTAAATGAAAACATTACCGCCTGTCGCCAAGTCGTTATGAAAAGGACACCTGAAAAGCTGGGATCTAATAGAGTAATTTTATTCAAGTTCTCTAAGTAGCACCTGTTAATTTGCTGAAAGAATCTAAGCATGAAATTAAATAGGTTTATTTCTTTATCCACAAAAATATATACTTATATAAAAAACAAAATTGTAACGATAAGCTTTTATCTGGTTGTAGAGCGATTAGCTGCTTGCGGTGTTGGAATTAAAATTTCATTGAATAATAGTAGTAGTAAAACCTCTAACTAACCGAACCCGTTGGTTGGGGAGCCCCGACGGTTTTTGAGCAAGCATATGCATTGCTAAAAGTTGATAGCCGAGTAGGTGTGTGGCACGACGTAAAAACACCGAATCTATATTTGAAAAGTTTTACATAGGAGTCCCGTGGTCAAGAGTCCACTTTCAGATTTTGAAAATGGAAACCGCGCCTGCGGCGCGCCTCACGAGCTGACGATTACTAGGAGATAAGAATACCACAGGAGCTCACACAACAGCGTCGGGTCGTAAGTGATCTTCGCATGTCCCCTGCGCGCCTGGTACCCGTGTCTGACGAGCTGACAAGTAGGTACTAGGAGATAAGAATACCTCAGATGATCTTCAGAGCCGTTGATCTATATACTTATAATAAATCTGTAGAGAGGTCAATTCTGTACATGAAATATATTTTCAAAATAACTATCAGGGGGTGATTAGCGATCGATACTGATGCCAAAAATGCAATCAGTAAAATTTTTGTCTGTCTGTCTGTCCGTCTGTCTGTCTGTCTGTCTGTATGTTCCTTATAGAAACAAAAACTACTGGACGGATTTTAACGAAACTTGGTACAATTATTCTTCATACTCCTGGGCAGGTTATAGTATACTTTTCATCACGCTACAATCAATAGGAGCAGAGTAGTGAAGGGAAATGTGGGGAAAACGGGAGAAGTTACTCCATTTTTTAAGCTTCCGTCGCGTGTGCAGCCTTAATGGTTAAAGTTACATAGAAATCATGTATGACGGAAATATTCTACATAAAATTGTCTAAAAAATATCCCGCAACAGCATATGTCTATCTTTTGTGGTTGACTCACAATAACACGTGTAACTCCTGATAGCTTAGCAGTTCGGAGCATTCTGATTATATTTGTTTACTCTTACATTTATAATACTCTCACTCATCCCTAATTTAAAAAAGTTAACATTATTACCTATTCAATAAAAAAATTATCCATAGAAATCGGTATAGAAACACCAAACTTATACATGAAATAAGCCATCGCGCCGTCGCACGTGAATACTGAAGGAATAAGGATTATTTTTGTGTAACGGTTGCCGCGCTCGACACGGGTCGCGGCGGCGGCCCGCGGTAGGGTATAAAAAGGCGGGAGGTCCGAAAGCGAGCTTCTCAGCTTCATTCAATATTTGGCTGTTGATGCGTTCAGAGCGTTCGACCTTATTGACAGACAATAATTGATATTGAGAAACCGTGCTTATCAGCGCGACTTTTAGTCTTTAAATAGTTTATTTGAATTTCTTTTGTTGTTATTTTGTAAAATAGGTATGAGTTGTTTTGGTAGTGTTTTAATATTCGTTCAAATTAAAAATTATTAAGCGTAGGTACTTTTATTAATTAAAGTAGTTATAAGTATTTATTTTTAAGTGAAGTAGGTATAGGTAGATAGTATTGCACAGGCGTTTTAGCTTTATTTTCATTTCTTTTTTGTTGTGAGTTATATATATTTCTGGTTATAATTCTATAAGAATATTTTAGTTTAAATAGTCACTTAGATTTTAAGTGTAAGGTAGCTAAAGTTAGGACCACGTATTAGTTGTTTTGGTAGTGTTTAAATATTCGTTCAAATTAGAAATTATTAAGCGTAGGTACTTTTATTATTTAACCGGTCAAGGACCGCGGGACACCGATCGGTGACCAAACAATAGAAAATCAATTGTGTCTCATTAGCGGAGCTTGACAGATTAAAATAGTTATAGGTATTTATTTTGAAATTTTACACAATGGTTCCCTTTATAATGTAGACAAGGAATTAGGAAGGATTTTTTTAAATTCAACCCCTAAGGGAGTTAAATAGGGGATGAAAGTTTGTATGAAAGTCCGTCAGTTATAAAGTTAGGATCTTCAAATTTTGTGTTTATTCTGACGACTAAAAATTTATTTATACGTGTCTCAGCGTTTTTGATAATTCCAACCCCAAAGGGTTAAAAAGGGGGATGAAGTTGTGTATGAAAGTCCGTCAGTTTACAAGTTAGGGTCTTCAAATTTTGTATTTAGGCTAACGATTGAAAATTAATTTATACGTGTCTCAGTGTTTTTGATAATTTCTCCCCCAAAGGGGGATGAACGAACTGACTGAAATATCAACGCACAGTCTAAACCGCTGGTCCTAGGGACATGAGTTTTGGAGGTTGTGTTCTTTGTGCAGAGTAGGTATCGAATAAGAAGGGGTTTTTGAAAATTCAACCTTTAAGGGGGTGAAAAGGGGGGATTTTGTTTGTATGAAAAATCTTATTTATTGAGTTAATAACCTTGAAACTTGGCACGAATACTTATCTAAGTAAATTATGAAGTTTGAAATTTTTCGTTTTTCTAAAATACCCCCTAAAGAGGTAATGGGGGGGTGTTAAAATTTGTATGGAAGAATTTTAACGCCCTGTCCGATTAACTTGAAACTCAGTATTTATACTAAGGACTAAAAATAATTAATAACGTGTATCAGGGTTTTTCGAAAATCTACCCCTAACTGTATGAAAAGAGGTAGTTAATTTTAAAGGGGAGGATTTTACTGCGTGGCTATAGCTCGAAAATTGGTATAAATAAACTTTGAGTCAAGTTATGAACACATCTTAAACGATTGTTCAAAATTCTACCCCTGTGGGAGTGAAAAGCGGGGATAGTTTCTTTGAATTGAATTGGCCCGAATACTTACTTATTTAAGTTAATTATTATTATAAAGATCATACCAACATACATTTTCAAAACTTTAAGAGGAAAGTACGAATTTCACGCGGACGAAGTCGCGGGCAGAAGCTAGTATTGGAATAATTGTGTGTGGCCTAACACATAATGACTTAAATAGGCAAAACTGTTGAAAAAATTGTGGGCTTTCTTTAAATACTTTACTTTAACTTCTTTAACTCCGATTATGACAATTTTTAAAAGTAATTCAGGGCGAATAAAAGTAATTGATTGCTTAAAACCCTCTACCATGTAATTTATCAGATATAAAAATACTTTTTATGTATCGTCACGTACCTACGGTCAGCATCAAAAGTTGATTAACACTTCAGTTTTTTAAATCTTAGTTATTGAGCAAAATATTTGTTCAAAATTGCAGCAGAAGAATTTTTTTTAGAATATATATACTCTTGTCTATTATGTGAAAAGCTAAAAATCAGTTTATTGAAAAAAGTTGTTGTCAATTTAATAACATGTAAAAGTGATAGTGTTAATCGACTTTTGATGCTGACTGTACCTAACTCCAACCTATTGTGGCTACAGTAACTGATTATCCACTCCGCTAACAAACCCACACGCAACAAAAAAAAAACCATTCGTCAAACATCCCCAATTTTTCAGTATCACAACACACATACACCATGCGCTAAGCCATATTTCAAACGGTTTGCAAACTTTTAAACGAAAAGAATTATTTGTCGCATAAAAAAATACGCTATCAAAACATCCACGGGATTCAGTCTGAGTGTTCAAAAAATAAAAAGTCTAACTGACGTTTGTGTCTGCCCGGGCCGTTAAGAGAACGGGGAAAAAGGCTTTTGGATATACGCGACTTACAAACCTATGAATGCGGTACCGAGTTCTACGGAAAATGTACAAAAAACAGTTTTATATTCATGAATATTTTACACGACGTCTCTTGTTTCAGTTAAATATTGTTGCGTATGCTTCACGTCTTTCTGACTTTAATTAATATTGTTCGTTGCATTTCAAACACGTCATGCTTGTTTATTTGATACAGTTTTAAGTAATGAAATATCATGATATCGTTGTTGTACTTGCCTTTTCTTTTTATTTACTTGCCTTTACTTTGTGTTGACGTGGTTTGTAATGTTTATGCTATATACAGGGTCCCATTAAAATAGATGAACAAATTTTAACACAGCGCTCAGTACGTCTAACCAAAGATATCCAAGCAAAAAAAACACTGATTAATAAAGTGATTTTATTCTGAACTAAAATAATAAATTGCCGGCACATTAGTGCATTTTCGTTAGCTGATTATTTTTCTTGGAAGTATCTAATGCGTTTTTCTTATATATTTTTTTACCATCGTCCTTATTTTGGTGGTCTGACTGATTGATTTCTAAAAGTTTGTCCATCTATTTTAATGGGTCTTTATATAGGTAAAGGCAAAAGTTACTTGTTAATAGATTGAACATAACTATAGGTCACGAAAAATAAGTTACAGTACCCATAAAAAGAAAACTAATTTTATCAAGAGAACGTAGATAGGAGCGATACACTGACTTCCCAAAGAGGTCTTGTTATGTGCGATGCGGTGTACCTACGTTGCGTTGGAGTGCTATGCCATGCGGCACGTTGCGGTCTATCGGTGCGCCTACAAGTTTCGCTTTCGCTGCGCGTACAATGCGGCAAGGCTTTTAAACTAATCCCTTTTAGTTTGCTACTCCAGACTTCATGAAGTTTGTGGACCGACTAGCCATGAATTCTGCGCTCTACCAATTTTCCTTTAATTTCTATTTTGTTTTTATACATTAGACTAAACGTAAACTAAATATAAATTCTCAGAAATATCATCTTTCTAACCATTTCCCATGTTCCTTGGTTAAATGCTCGAACGTATACAGAATCAATTCCTGATTCTGGATTATCCTGCGAAGACGTCGGAAAACGATCATGTGAAAACATAAGAAGCTGAAATACCGATGATCTTTTAGTAGTAAGCACATTTCCAAGCAAGGTCTGTATTAGCGTTATTACAATGAATTAAAAGTGGATAATCGTGTTATGGTTCTACCATCATTTACAACACTACACATGCTGGCTAATATACAATCATATAATGTACCTACCCGATTGTCCCCATCCCGATGTCCTCATCTATGTCTCCCGTGTCGTGTACGTAATTTTTTGGTTGAACATTTAAATACCATGCAATCATACGCCCAAATAGAGAAATAAAATCGAGGACTGAAGGCACCAAACATCCCCTTTACATACTTTTAAAACAAAAAACAAATACATGTTGCGGACCTATCGAATTCATTTGCACGGTCAATGTTGATACAAGAGGGTGTTTCGTAATTCGATTGCGTTGCAAATAGTTTGTTATGCCGATGCGTATTAATATTCAGTGGCTGCAATCTCGATAGAACACACCCTGTGGCGTGCCGCGTATCGCCTCTTTGACGCCGAGAATATTGTTCTAACGATAATACTAAACTAGTAGATGGCAGAGACACGATAATATGCTAATTCTTAGTACAAGCAATCTGTTTCGCCTGAAATTGATTTCTCAAGAATTTGAATACACTAAAGTCTTTCAAAGATTTACCGGTTCAACTCACTAGAAAATCTAATAAATTGCTACAGCTGAAGCAAAAAGAAAAATGTGAAAACTTCGTAACGATTTAAAATAGTGGGAAAGCTTCAATGAAAAAAAGCGAAGTTGCAGACCCCTTTCAGGCGAAGGGCTTTGGTCCGTTTAAGAAGTAAAGCGATGAAGATTTGTAAGGATTAGTTAGATAAACAACTTTATTTAAAGGGAAAATAAAGACAAGTAGGCTGCGAGGAGAGAATAAGAGGGGATCGTTCGCGATGTCTGTATGTAGGTACGCAATTTTTACGTAACGTACGATAAAGGTGTGATAAATGGAGCTAAAAGTGTGCGCCTCAAGTGTGCCTAATATCCACCGGTGCGTTTATGATGAAAATTCACTTTTACGGGGAAGGTAACCGTTACTCAGGAACTTTCATTATTTTATACGAGATAGACGACTGCTCCAGTATGTAAATATTGTACCAACTTAATGTATATTTTATAAGATTTTGCTTCCATTATTCCTGCTTGTTTGATGCCTTAGTAGCTTTTATAGAGGAGGACGTCGTACAATAGCATTTGTTTTTTTATTTTTATAAAATGAAATTTACATTTTAATGGTAACACATTTTATTTTCATTACTGAAAGCGTCTGCTTTATGTAATGAAAATAAAATGAGTTACCAGTACGTACAAGGTGGTGCAAAAATAATGCCATAATGTGAATTCCCTGCCAATTGGTTGGATTTTTTTTTAAATGGGCTCTATTTTCACAGAAAGTTTATTTATACAAGGTCCCATTAAAATAGATGAACAAATTTTAACACAGCGCTCAGTACGTCTTTCCAAATATATCCAAGCAAAAAAAAACACTGATTAATAAAGTGATTTTATTTTGAACTAAAATAATAAATTGCCGGCACATTAGTGAATTTTCGTTAGCTGATTATTTTTCTTGTATCTAATGCGTTTTTCTTATAGGTATATTTTGTAACATCGTCCTTATTTTGGTAGTCTGAATGATTTCTAAAAGTTTGTCCATATATTTTTATGGGACCTTATTGTATGTGTATTTATGACACAAAGTCGAAAAATAAATTGGTATTTTAAAATCTTCATCGTTGCCTGAGCTGTGTGATTGTGTGTATCACTCCATTGCATTGTCAACCAATTCTTTATCTGTCTACAACATACGAGTATGTATCAAATCACAATGACATTATGACGCCATTTGCAAAAATTATAGCATATTCACATTATGATATTACTTTTGCCCGACCTTGTAGATACGTAGATAACTTCTGAATATCAGCTTAAAGAAGTAAGATGATACGACGACAGGATTAAAAAACAATACACCATTTAACAATCATACAGTTTTCGCAATGACAGTTGGAGACTGCAAAAACTTTTTTAATAACAAGTACTTAATGCGAAATGTCTAGTCTATTTTATATTCTGACGTGTTCCAATAACCTGTAAATGTTGAAGTTACAAAAATAACGAACGCTAAATAAAAAGTTTAAAATAGTCGAACGGGCCATCCAATCTTAAAAAACGGGTCCAATCTCAATTTAACTTCGGAACAGACATTTTTGCCTCCGTATAAAAAAATAAAATAAAAATGTGCATTTATTGTAACTTCAACACTTTCTTATTAAACAGTATCTTCACATGAAACAATGATTTATTCTTTGTTCGTATATCAAAAGAATTTTAAGTTACCATGATTATAAGGACCATTCTTCACACTTTAGCACTGAGCACCATTTCTAAGCTTACTTACTGTCTGGCCATGGCTAATGTTTACAAGAAAAGAAGATTTTTAAAACAATATATTAAAGCCAGACAATGCTTCGTTTAGCCCCCAAAGCAGTCAACAGAAAAACCGCACTTAACCGTACATTCTCGAATAACAAACATACATTTCAATTTTATTTATTTCTCTTGGCATTCGGTGCACGTAACTCTGGGCAGATTTTACTGCTTCATCTCTACATTGGATTCATAAATAAATATTCGCTTGTGCATATGACGTCACAATTTTGCCCAAAGGCAACAAAACGAGTGACTGGTCTTGTCCTTTAATATTTTACGGACCGTAGTCGAAAAGTTGTAGTTTATTTTCATGTTGGTATTTAACTGAAGCCAAATGTTTTTCAGTTGGCATGTTGGTTTATTAATGCCAAATAGGTTTTAAAACGTTATTTAAGTCGCTCTGTAAAAGAAAAAAGGTACCTGTGTGGGTGGGTTGTGCCCGGTATATGGAAATAGGCTCGCCCTTTATTACAATAACAGACTAAGTGTAGATGTTACATTATTGAGGAACACAGGCATAACGCTATGTTAAAACAAATTATTATTCTATATGACATAACTTAGATCAATACAAAACGCGCCACTACTGTCAGGATTTGCGTGCCATCATTGTTTTCATAGAGCTAAATTCTATGTTATAATACAGCCTTGGCTAAGTCTGCGCACAGCCGTACAGAGTAGGTATAAGACAAACATTAATAGCCAAAATCATCCCAATCCTTCGTTCAAAATAATCTCCATTATCAACAAAGGCTGAGCTCTCAGGGGCTACATGAAACTGTACTAAACTCGTTCGTGTTCCCTCGTGACAAATCGCGCCCGCATTCACGCACTGTCGTATCAATCAAACTTATCTGTGAACGTTTGTGCCAGTACTGTGAGCTAGTTATGATGTCTGTTAGATGTCTTGGCTTCAAATAGTAGTGGAAATGTGGAGTAATATAATATGAAATAAGATATACTTACCCCTTTACTAGTAAACGTTGTATAGCGTAAGTATGTATAGTTACACAACGCTTTGTCTTCTTCTTTCAAAAGTCAAATTACTAACGACTGAAAGAGAGAAATCGGTGTGTAATTATTCATCTGATATAATACGTTTATTAGTAAGGGGGTTTGTCTAATAATTAGATATCTATGTCCAACTTGATTTTCATTGATACAAAAAAAAACGACATAATGACAGGTGTAGTGATATTTGTGTGACGAGTTTCTTTTTTCATTTTAAAAACATTATGAAAGACAAAATTACTAAGGTATATTTGCGATTTAAAAAAACGTTGATTCCTTTTTCTGTCCATTTATACCTTCTCAAAAACCTCATCAGTCATTTACGCATTGGGTAATTTGGGAGGTAAATGTAGAACACAACACCTAGGTATATTAGTCGAAATTCAGTAACTAAGCCGGTTGCAGGCGAATAGCTTAGAGCTTAGGTACTGTATGTGTGCTCTATGTACTTACTTATTTCTATTGTTAAAATTACCTGTAAATACGTACATACGTACTTAGATGCATACATATAGGAATAAAAGAAAACCCATTTAGCTGCCTGTCACCTATACACGCCCACCAGCTGGATATGGGTTACTCGTATTGGGACGTGTTGAAAATTGCCTTTCAATCCTCACCACGGATAGATCGCGATATTTGTACGCAATCCGTCATTACGGACAGGAGCGGTCTGTACATTTGGTATGGGCCGTGTTTTGGCCAGTCCAAATATGCAGATTACGCGTAAACATTTTCGATAAATATTGGTGGAGGCAGAATTAGGTGGCTGCGAATACCGGAGGTCCGGAGTTGGTATTTCATTGAACATATCGGGAAGCTTACGTTACGTGCCAAATTTAATTAAGGTCTGTTTCGAAACGTTTCGTAATTAGGAAGCTAATTAATAAGTTAAGCTTTATTAAGTTAACAAACGCATTAGTAACTTGACTCCTTTAGTTCATTCGCCGTTATCGGGTATAAAGTTAACCATGTTCGTTTGTATCTAGGCACGTTTTTATTTTAGACACCGCCTACTTATGTAGGCAGTGTTTCAAAAATTAAAATACAGCCTTTCTCTTGGTCCCAATATAAAACGTTGAGCAGTCTTGCTTAACATTTCAATGTTGAGCAGTCTTGCTTAACATTTCACAATATCAAAGGCAAATCAAAAAAGAAAAATCTTTGTGGACGAAAAACATTTCTGACTACTAACATCAAAGACATTTCAAACGTGACATAAAACTTCCAACGTTGGCCTCAACATGCGTCGCCAATAAAATCTGACAAGAGCAAACTGGTAAGTACAGACGTACGGCAAACACGAGATTGGAATAAGAATTACACATTACAACTCGTATATCGAACGAATGAAGTTTAACATACTTATGTAAATATGTCGCGAAGGAGCGGGACCCACGGATTTTATTACACGAGTTTCCTCGTTCGAGTAACTGATGTAAATTTTAAACGTACAAGATGCGATACGGATGTTAAGAGTTTTAACATTCCAGGAAGTGAGTCAACATTGTCTGTGGCGCTGTTGAAGCATGTATTGTGAAGGATTTTGTTGGATAATAGAGTTTTTGAATACTTGGTGATTGTTGAGTTGAGTACTTATTGCATTTGTGGTCTTTCAAATACAAATGGGGTTTTTACAATATGTTCTACGTAATTATGAGCTAACGATTGTTTAAATATAATCAGCCTACAATGTTCCCACTGCTGCGACCAAAACCTCCTCTCTTCGAGAGGGAGTGGGTTGTAATCCACCACGCGAGCTCAATGCTAGTTGGTAGATGTCACATGCCTTCGAATTTTTGGTTCTAGGATATGCCGGTTTTCTCAGGATGTTTTCCTTCACCGCTTCGAGAGCAATGGTTATGAAATAATTTACACAAAGTAAAGCGCCGGCCTGGGTTCGAACCCACGACCTACATTTCCTTAGTCACGGCCGTGACCACTAGGCTGGGAGGTAACGATTGGCTTTAGCACAAATAATACCTAACCTAAAAAAAAAACACTACAAAGTGAAAAATAACATTAATTTCGGAAGTCGGTGTCTTTGGTTCCGCATTTTCGTTTTTTGACACCGACTTCCGAAATTAAAGTTATTTTTCACTTTGTAGTGTTTTTTTTTTGAAGTCGGTTGATTTTTTTGTAAAAAAGTTTTTATTTTTCACTTTTTTGTTGTATCTACCCCAGATAAATTCAATTAACACTAGTGCATTGAAGAATTGAAGACACAACTCGAAGAATCATCAAAATTCGCATAAAAATGCCGGAGATGCAGTACATATATGCATATAACTTCGTACATACATACATACATAATCAGCCTATAATGTTCCCACTGCTGGGACACAGGCCTCCTCTCTGTGAGAGGGAGTGGGCCGTAATCCACCACGCGGGCCCAGTGCGGGTTGGTAGATGTCACATGTCTTCTGTGTGTTCTGTGTGTTCATGTGTTTTGACATAAGAATAATTACCTAATGTATTATATACTAAAACCTTCCTGAAAGTATGTAGATCAAACTAATGAAAGAATTATCAAAATCGGTTCAGTAGTTTTTGAAATAATCGCGGACATACAAACATACATACATACGGGTCGAATACAGAACCTCCTTTTTTAAAGTCGGTTAAAAATAGAGCAATCTCTAGCTTATTTAATAGCTATATTTCTATTTTATTTATGTTGACTAATGAATCTTAGTAGCATTTAGTATGTCAAATCAAATCAAAATATTTCATTTCACATAAACCTGTAGGATTATGCGTGTTTGTGTATGTGTGGGGGTGTGTGTGCCCATGTATGGGCACTTATGAAAAACGTCAGAAGCTAAGGAGAAGAGCCGGCAAGAAACTCCACAATTACTCTTTTGAAAATAATTGGCTTTTAAAATGTATTCAAATAACAGTGTTAACAAGTAGTGTAGGTCTGTCAACAAGTAAAATGTCAAGGACCATTTGCCACAGCGATGTTTTATTGACTAATCGATATTTCCAATGCCTACAACAATTGCAAATAGAAGCCATTCAATTCGGGTCCTAATTACAAAGTCAATCAAGACAGCATGACCGAGGTATTCCGGGATCAGTCTATTGATCCCGCGCTATTTATACTCGGCTGCAACGCATGAATGAAATCCGTTGTTGCCTTGTTGCTACTATCTGCAACATAGAAGATTGGGTAATTTATAAATCTGCCTCAATGGAATTATTATTGGATGATTTAATATTGTTAGGATTGGTCTCAACTATTAGTCCGTTTTGAAAGCCAGTATTTTCGTTATTTGTATACAAAGGCGATTAGGTTATCACAAGTCTTATAAAATTTAAACTCTTCACTGCGCCAGTATATCGTGGTCATACTGTATTTTCTTTCTCAAAAAAATAATCCTATTTGAACCGTAACCGCTCGCTGTTTTCGCTTGAAAGATTTTCTTGTATGTGTGCTATAATACCGCGTTTATACAATGTGGCGATTAGGTTATCACATTCATTGAAACCACGTATTCTTCATTACGTATTTTAATAAACATACACAATTAATATACAACAATATAATCAGCCTATAATGATTCCACTGCCGGGACGCAGGCCTCCTCCCTGTGAGGGAGTAGGCCATAATCCACAACGCGGGCTCAGTGCAGGTTGATGGATGTGACACAATTAATAACAACTAACATTCTAGCCATGAAACCTTTTTTTTCGTTTGAGTATTTAACAACATCAAACTTAATTTGTGATTATTTGGTAACACTACCATAAAGTTTGTGTTGAATTGTTGATACTATCGCTCCGCGCGTGTCTAGTACTTTATTATCAAGAGTGGTTTATTTCGTGCCAAAGTTTACGCTACTTATTTATTTTGTTTGAAAAGTTCAGTTTTGTTTTTTAGTTCATTTTATTATGCCCTCATCGCCACTCTGTAAATGAAAGAAAACAACGTAACTACGAATGTATAGGTAAATACTAACCCCCTTATTCATAATCCTATTTTATCTCTATTTTAGCTAAAATAGGTTTATAGAACGTTAGTCTTTATCTGTCACGTTGTCATTTCTGTGTGTAAGAAAGAGACAAACCCCATTTTAACTAAAATAGGTTTGATAAGTTTTATGAATAAGGGGTAAGTATAAATTGATGACAGGTGTATAAAGAGGCTTCTGCTAAGCAAACGTCCAGACTACCAAAGTACCTATAAGAGTATAAGCAAATGGGTTAAACTAGTCAGTGACTTATAAAAAGAGTTAAATGATGGCAGTAGGCTCGACTCCTATTACATGAGATATTGACTCCCCGTTGATCTCGTTGTCACAAGCGCGACTGCTGAGCGGGCTGGGTTCGATTCCTGGGTCGGGCAGTGTTATTGGGTTTTCTTATTAACAGCCCGGAGTTTGGAAGTTGGCGGCGTGGTACTTCCCATGCCTCGGAAAGCACGTTAAGCCGTTGGTCCAGCGCCTGATCTCTCTCCGGTTACTCCGGATTGCCGTCCCAACGGACTATGAGATTGAGGAAAAAGTGAGTGCACCTGTGTCTGCGCATAGACCTGTGCTCTATAATGTTTCCCGCCCTGAAGGTTGTCTCTCTGTTGAGGTTGGCCGCCGTGGCCGAAATACGGTCTGGAAGACACACGAAACGACATGGACGACATGAGACGAAATGTGGGGGTACACCTCTGTCTAACTCTTTGAGAGTTTAGGCGTGATGTCATGTTATGTTAAATCTATTTACCACTTGCTAATGAATTACTCCATTACTTTGAATGAACTAATTTATTGATACGAATTGAAAATGTTTAATGAAAAGTCGATATATGTCGCGTTCACTGGACAAACTCATTATTGATGCAAATTCAGAATGTTTCACGACTCTAATTTAATCAGTGCGGGGCAGTGGTCCAACTGCTCTGTCCAACTAGTTGGACCACGGGTCTTTACTAGGGGCAGTTGTCCAACTTTAAAAATAGTTGGACCACACCACCTTTTGTGAGTTCCGTGGTCCAATTCATTAAAAATATAACTTGCCAACTCTAAAAACCTCAACTGTATCTTTATGTGTGTATGGTACCGGAGAAAAGCAAAAAAATTAGGTATCTCAAAAACTAAATCTAAAATCTATTTACTTAAATAATGACATGTACATTTACTGTGTAAAGTATTATATTATTTTAATTATTGTGAAGGTGAGGACTATGTGGGTCATTGTTTCCGTTTTAATTATGGTTTGGCAGTATGAGTAGTTCATGCGGCCTACCCAAATGTCCTGTCTTTGGTATTGTTCGTCAAATCGCTTTAGTTTTTCCACTATTGCAGAGTGATAAATTTGTATAAGGCTGGGATTACATAAAAGAAGAAAGTGGTGTTAAAGCTAACAAACTGATTCAATATAGGTATAGAGCGTTATTGGATTAAAGGAAATTTTGATGAATTTTCTCAACTTATAATCGTATTTAGCCAGATGCATAGGACTAATAACATTTCAGAAAGCTCACATGCAAAAATAAGTCGGCGCATGAATGCAAAAAAATGTTACAATGTTACGTCTATTAAATGTTTTAGAAAATTTTACAACTTTATCGAGTGAAACCGCACACAAATGACGTAAAGTCCAAATTGAGAATGATGGTTATATACGAGAAATTCAGCTACAACTGATTTCAGGTGATATTACTGTAGGTCATGCTTTAGATAAATTTCGTTGAATGTTGTAAAACATAAAAAAAATAATTAAAAATAGTCACCCGACTTTAATTTTATTATTTTACTGCAAAGAGGTTCAATATAACCGTAAACCGGTAGGTACCATACACACATAAAGATGCAGTTGAGGTTTTTAAAGTTGGCAAGTTATATTTTTAACGAATTGGACCACGGAACTCACAAAAGGTGGTGTGGTCCAACTATTTTTAAAGTTGGACAACTGCCCCTAGTAAAGACCCATGGTCCAACTAGTTGGACAGAGCAGTTGGACCACTGCCCCGCACTCAATTTAATATAGCTATGATTGAAAATAGAAATATTCATAAACTGCCTGTTATATGTCAAGTTGTCAGAATTATTTAGATACGATGGAAAAGGTAGGTATTTTATTGTTCTTGTTTTAATAAAATGTATTTTGTTTTTTGGCCATGATGTACCAAAGTGTGCGGCAGTCTTAGAGAGGTGATTTCCCCACTTCTTTACTGCCGTACAGTGTTGATTCTCTTCATCATAGTTACACGGTATCAGTCATCTCCTTTGGAATTTATGAAAAGATCAGGTAGTTCTTAATTTATTCATAATTTCCTTTATTTTATTTAATAAATTACATTTTTAAATATTTTTATGAACAAAAAGATTTAAAAAAACATTTGAAAATATAAAAAAATAGTAGCTTACCGGTATCGGGTACAGAGGTCTAAGCCAGAGCAAGGAACTTCCTGACAATGCGAACCGTGTCCTGAATTACCGCTTTCTGAATCAAGCCCTTGATCCAGCTGCCCAATGAGAGCCTCCGCTGGTGTTGGTCGAGGCTCTTGGCTGTCACCCATTGGCTGTCACGACTATCGGCGTAATGATTGCTGACTCCACATCCCACATGTCGACAACCTCGTGAGTCAAGTCAATTATTTATTATTAGGCTTTTCAACAATGAGTACAATTTCATATTCAAAACTGAAGTTTGTAAGCGCCTCATTATTTATAGAAAAGCACAGCATTCACTACATTATGCGAGGATAATTACACAGTAAATTAATTACAACAAGTACCTAATTAGGTATACTCACACGGCTTGATCCCTCTTCCCTCTTAATTGACATGATTCTCACTCATTTCACTCTGATATCGATGCGATCCACGGCACCATAACTACATAATATCATTTTTAGACGAAACACGCCACTGGCATAGATATATTTTGGACATAGGTAGGCCACCCAAAAAATATTGTTCAATGAAAATCTCATCTACTGTTTATTTCATAAACCCCTGCGCCACCGAGAGCTCTGTAAAATTACTTCGTTACAACACGGCGGGCTGTTTTATTATTCTATTAGATAATACTGATTTGCTTTGAAATAATTTACTCTGTAGGTTTGGAGGTAATATTTTGCGGAACAAAATACAATCTGGTCTCTGGATAGGTCCATTATTCAAGTCCACGTTTATTCGGAACAAAAGCGTTGATCCGTTAACTTAACCCTTTGCGACTGTGTGTCCGTTCGTGCGATAGAAATTATTCGTGTGTTTGTACGTTAACATTCATGACGGAGTGGACGTGCATTAGTTTCTCTCTGTCATATTCGTACGTAAATATAATTATTGTGAGAAATGTAGGTGGGGAAGGAAGATGAATGAATGTAGTGTTACATTTTAGCGTGCATAAAATTAAGGCCAGCGAGTAACGTCATACTTATATGTAGACTTTTTCCAGTAAGTACATTCGGCACACCCTAGGTAGTCGCCCCACTAGCAACTTTGCTGACCACTTAGTAATATTTTCACTACGACATGTGCGACACTAGAATAGGCAAAAGATGAACTTTTCACTGTGAGGCTGCCCTTTCCACCAGAGATGAGCGAGGGTGCGTAGCTAGGGATGTGTGTAAAACTAACGAATACCAACGCTAACATAGTTCAAACTATAAAAATGAAACGATGTTATTGGTTGGTTTCACACACATCCCTCGCTACGCATCCTCGTTCATCTCTGATGGAAAGGCACCCTAATGCTACCGCTACATTGTCAATACCGCTTACTGCACTTCGCGCGCTCTCTGTTGTACCTACAGCGAGACGTTGAGCGGTGTGCGTGAGACCGTGCGCGAAGTGTAGTTCGCATTATCACGACAATGTAGCCATAGCATCATAGACTATCCCATTACAGAGCCACATTTTTGTACTGTTTATATAACTGGACAAGCGCTGAACACACGTAGCGGCTATGACTAAGGGCCAAAGCACACACGCTACTTTTTGCATCGGCGATCGGCGATTTTGCGGCTGTATCGATGCTGCATCGCGTTTTGGCGACTCTCTGCGTTCGGACGCGGTATCGGAATCGCGCGTTTTAGCGACTGCTCCGATGTTGCATCCCGTTTTGGCGACTCTCTGCGTTCGGACGTGGTATCGGAATCACGCGTTTTAGCGACTGCTCCGATGCTGGCGCAAATGCCAAATCGCTGCGACCTGCATCCGAATGTGTGCGGAGTGTAGCGTTCATGCAGCCGCTGTATCGAGCTTCCGAATAGCGATTGAATCGCCGCATTTGCGTTTTTAAGTGTGCGGTGTGGAATGCTTGGTCGCTGCATTTAGTTTCTAAAAAGCAGCTGAATCGCCGATCGCCGATGCAAAAAGTAGCGTGTGTGCTTTGGCCCTAAGATTATGATATGTCATTATTATCATGTAACTTTCATCTAGATAAGTAAGTAGGTACAGACCGTAAGGAGGATTGTTCCCTAATAGAATAACACATGACAAGGCTGAAACGCATATTTTTTGTACCTTTATCTTTGTTAATTATCCTAAGAATAGTAGGCATAGAGTAACTAAAACTTTTTTGGTCAAAAGATTAGACTCACGCCCAAGTTATTTGTCTTTTAGGTTATTACGTTGCAGAGCAAAAAAGTTGCGAAAATAAAGTTACGTTATAAAGGGGAAAAGTTTTTGTAACGAATTTTGATGACTAGCTCCTGAATTACTTTCGTCATTTATGATTTATTTTAGGTAGAAGCGTATTCTGTAGAATATCCAAGGAAATATATTTAATCCTACTAACATTATAAATGTAAAATTTTGTAAGTATGTTTGTTTGGATTTGAAGAAATTTTGCACACAGATAGTTTATAAACTGGATTACCACATAAAATACTTTTAATTCTGCTAGTAAGTTCCCTTGCGATATTATCGACATCCACGCGGACGAAGCCACTGGCGAAAGCTAGTATTTGGTATATATTTGCACCTATCTATGCCTTATTTTTAACTTCAAACGACGCAAAATGTTATTTTGCAATCACTTGCTTTGTAGAACTAAAATTAATATGTGTACCTATGTATGTGTATAAAAATGTACCCACAGCAAAATTCAAATCAAACTATAAATAGAGTCTTTTGAAAATCCAATTTTGGTTTTATAGCAAAATCAATATCATAAGATGAACTTTTTTTGGTTCTAACCCAACCAAACCCATAAAATCGGGGTAGGTACTCTAGCTTAGGTACTGCAACCAATTCGGCTCGCGTGTGGTTGGTCACAGTTCCAACCTAACCTAACCCGGTTGGTCGGGGTACATAGTCACTGTAGTTACCTAGGTTACCTACTCGTATTTGAGTAAATTTAATTAAGTACCTAATAGAATATTAAATAGAATCAGTATAACAAATAATTACAATTAAATGTAGTCACAAATGTCATAAATTCAGAAAGACGTCTGTATTAGTCAAATAACCCGCCCCTAACTGTTCCTGGCGCAAAGGTGCCCAAAACACTTGCCGCATTGCCACGTTGAATGGCAATGGCTAACCTTTGCACCAAAAACGAGCCGGAGCGGGAGTCACCCGTTTTTTCCCGAAGCTTGTGCCCTATCTCACTCATGAGCTTCCTGGCCTCAGTGCCCCAAGCACCCATGGTCTCAACCGCAATGGGCACAAAATGGTACCGGTCCATTAGCGGCGCGTACTTCACCCTCTTTCTCTCAGCAGCGTCTTCCGCTGCTGCTGACGGGGAGAGGACGGTGCGACCAAGGTGGCTGGCGGCAACAGTGCTGACGCAAGTTGCGTCCCATATAAGGCACTTGCCGTTCCTCCAAGGCACCAGGGTCAGCCCGTCCGGCCTCCTGCCGTCAGCCCTGCACAGACCCGGAGGCTCCAGCACACAGGGGACATCTGTCGACACAAAAGCCCTCCGCACAATATCATTGAGCGCATGGTGACGCGGAAACCTCCCCGAGCAACGACGACAACTCAAAGCGTGATGGCCGTCGGCCTCCACCATGGAACCGCAGGTGCATCTATGGGGTTCACACACCTTGCAGCCCAGGCGGAGGGCCACCGCCACACGCAAAGAGTCGTCATCGAGCAACGTGCCCAGGTGAGGCGAAGGAAGCGCGTGCAACCATGCCCCCGATTCCGGCTGCGACACAGCCCTGAGTCTGGCTAAATCAGCCCCCGAGGAACCCACCAACATCTGTTCCTGAATCACCTTCGACGTGACGTCGTCCCAAGCGCGCTGAACATGTGGTGCGTCAGGGCTCGCTGCTCCCATGCTGAGGACAGACCAAGCTGACCCGGCATCTAACATAAATGGTATGTTTGCCCCGTCACCATTGGAATTCAGAATCACAGTGACGAGGTCAGCAACCCCATGTGTCGACGCCAGGAAAGCCGGCAAACCCACGTCATGCACGCACCGCACCCCAAGTCCCCCGTACCGGACAGGAAGAGCCGCCTGCTTCCACTGCTCATCATTAAACGACACATTCAGGATCGACTCAACCGTTGACTTAAGAGCGCAGTCAAAGGAACATACCTCCTCCGGACAAAGCCAGGTAGGAGCGGTCCGCAAAAGATACGTAACCTTGGGTAAGGCAAAAGACATGCGCAGTAACAAAATCGCAACGTGCGCGGAGAGATCCTTGAGACGTTCCCGAGCATTGAGGAGAAGCTGTTTACGGGAGGAAATGGCTTCTGGCACTCCGTCAAGAAAAATGGGAGATCCCAAAAGGGAGAAAGATAGAGGAGAAAGTTCCTTGAGGCCAGGTAAATAAAAACCAAAGCGTGAGAAGTGTGTACGAGCTCCAACGCCACAGGGAAAAAATTCGCACTTGGAGGTATTCACCTCCAAACCCAGCTCCTTAAGTTGAGGAACAAGAAACTCCAGGTCCTGGCAAACGTCTTCCGGTAATCCACCAATAATGCCATCATCAAGGTACCAGAGGTTCAGAGATGATTTCAATCCAGAGATGACTTTGTGGATTGCCAAGCTGAAAACAAGTGGCCCCAATGGATCCCCCTGCTGCGCTCCCACTTGAGACGAAATGAGGTTATCACCAAGGAACAGGTTAGAAGGTGAATAATATACCTGATAAAGAAAGGGGTATAGGGATGGAATTTTATCCTTGACTTCACTCAAAAGAACGTCTCTTTCCAGGGAATTAAAAGCATTGCGTATATCCAGTTTCAGCACCACACAGTCCGAGTTCGCAGGGTTCATAACGAACGCACGCGTCGCATGGATAGCAGCCTCGCACCCCCGACGCGTCCCGAACCCTAGTTGATGCGGCTGTAAGTATTCGGACATAGCTGATCTTACGGACCAGCACGCCAGCTTAGCTGTCAACCTTCTGAACACGCTGCCGATGGCTATTGGTCTCAGCCCTCCATCTTTTTTCCTGAGTGCGCAAAGAGAAGCACCATACAAATAAGGACAAACCACCGGATTAAGCTGACCACTCATCAGAAAGTTTGCAAGCTTTGCCAAACACTCCAGCAAACGCCGCCCATTTTCACCCGCAGACCCAGAAGTCAGCTCCTTTAAATGCCCCGGACGAATTCCATCCAAGCCTGCCGCAGAGCCACTATAAAAAGAGCTCAAGGCCAGCGCGACGTCCTCGACTGTCGCAGTTACCTTTGGAAACGACAAGTCCGGCGCCGATGGAAAATTAAGCGGACGCGATGGGCTTGGGTGCTTGGCCGCAAGGGCGCTTAGCGTGCCAGGGTCGTGTTGCGCAAACGAGTCGTCCGAGACCAGCAACCGAACCGCCCCTCGGAGGTCTCCCTCGAACACCTTAGACTCGATGACTTTCCGAATCCCACGCGACTTAGCCCCCCCTACCACACAACCTGACTCATCCACTAACTGGTCAGCACCAACCGACTCGATGTTTACCTTCACCTTCGCAGTCATGTTCCCAGGTGCATCCCTCGAAGGAACCCTCAGCCCACCAAACGCAAAAGTGAGAAGCGCGCCCCAGTCCTCCACACCGTTACAGCTAACGCACTTATCAATAATGTCACACAGCTTGCCCGCCGCCTGGTTCCGCGCACCCTTAGGAATGTGCCTAAGTACTGGCTTACTCACCTTTAAGGCCGAGAGCCTCTCTAGAGGGCAAGGGCGCGAAACCGGCAGCACCTGGCTCACTGGCTGGGAATCGGTGACAGAAGACGACGACCGAGGAGTGGCGACCGGCTGACGCACATTCCTGTGCATACGGCCTATATGGATCTTGAGTCCATGCGAGCTAAACACACGCGAAGACCCAGGGCAGTGAGGACAAGGCAACATAGCGGACAGGGCACTCATTAGGGCGTCTATAAATATACAATACTCACATTAATACAATAAATTTCCTTTCCTATTACCAATAATAGCAAAATGTTGACATTAAAAATTCTGAATAAAAATATTTCGTTTTTTTTTTAAATATATATACATATAAATATATTAATGATAAAAAAAGGATAATAAACACTATAATAATAAAAAAAATATTATAGATACAAAATTGAGAAAATTACAATTTACAGAAACAATTTAATAATCCAATATGTCAAATGAATGAAAATAATTAACTTTCCTATTACCAATAGCAGCACAATGTTGACCCTATAAAAATGAGAAAATTGGCAGGGTGGCGACCCGGGCACTACTGGACTGCTCCGTTACTCTTCAATGCACAGCCGAAGCGCACCCGCTCCCGCAGGTCCGTTGGACTGTACTTGTTTTCGCATAAACACCTTCACCGTACTTATGCTGTCGAACATCAATAT
This sequence comes from Amphipoea lucens, assembly GCA_947508005.1. Lineage (NCBI taxonomy): Eukaryota > Metazoa > Arthropoda > Insecta > Lepidoptera > Noctuidae > Amphipoea > Amphipoea lucens. The sequence continues at coordinate 13,258,628 of OX382358.1, forward strand.
GTTGATTTGTTGGGGTGGCGCCACTTGTCGCATGGGTTCGTAATGCTGTCTACTCGCACCGAGTTCGTCGCTGGAACGCTAACGCCAACTTCGTCGTCAGAAGGTTGGCACCACTGACAGCAGAGGCGCGGGCACAGCTGCGCGCGCGCAAGACTTTCGCCTCAATGCAGTTCGCGCCAATGCTGAGAATTCCGTGCACTCGCGGATTTGGCACTATGATACGGCACTTTTGACGAATATTATTATTGATTTTAACTGATTGATTAGCACTTCGCGTAAGGTCGATTAATAATAAAATTGCGAAATGCACCACACCAGGCTTACAATTTGCCTAAAAAAAGTCTTCTTGACCACGGGAAATATTTTATTTTGAAGAGATAAACAAAGGCACGACTTATAGGGTTCACGTCGCGTTCCAGTTCTCCAACTCCTCGTATTTTCAAATAAACGTTTTCAACAAACTGCTACCTAGACTGAAGTGCCAAACAACATATCGGCTTATCCATTGACCGCGGAACACTCGCCACTTATGGCACCCCCGGGCACTATTACTTTGTTTTCACATCAGAAACCGGGCTGGTATCGGAAACAAAATGTTCCTGATCTAACCCGGAAAAGAAACTTTATAACGTCAATACTAAATAACTTTTTAATAATAATAAAAGTAATTTCAACATTTTCAGTATTGATGTTATATGCCAGTTCCGAAACTTTTCATAACTTGTTTGTGGATTATTCAAATAAGTTCTAATTAATTCATATGATTTGTAATTAGGTCTTGTTTGTTTTAGCGATTTTTAATGTGTTGAAATATTTGCTTCATTAGTAAAAAAAACTCACATTTTTGTCAGACCTACTTGAAATACGTATTAAAGTAAATCAGATCATACCTGCCTGTCTTCTTTAGGATAGAGATAAGATTCAACCCAGTGAATTAACGGATAAATTCAAATTTGAGTAAATTCCTGTATTTACCCGGGTAAATTCTAAGATGATCGGTATTTATTATAATAAGAACAAAGATTTATTGTAATAAGATAGATAAAAAATCTATGCATAGCCTAGCATGCATAACGTAGCATGCATAGCATGCATAGTATAGCATTATTCAATGTCCTCACGTCGGACCAGAGTGACACGACAAGCTAATCCTATAATTACCGAATGAAATTGCTGAACATTACGAAACCCGGTTGATTTGTTTTGTGTGGAGACCCGATCTTTCTGACGGTATCAGTAATCAGAGACCCTTTTAATTGTTTGGGCATTTAAAATTGCTTGTTTATCTTGATTGGTAGAAAGCCCTTTTTTAAGCAGGCAACAAATCCTATTTTAGTGTGAAATTTAAAACGCAAGTCAATAAAAGCTTTAAAGCCAAGATCGTTAAACCATAGTTTTGTTTTAATCTGAATAAACTAAGGCGGATTATTTAACATAAACACGACGCAACTTTTCTTTTTGTTATTTAGTTTCTAGTACGAAATTTTCTTTATTCTATGGAAAAACTGTTACAACATTATAAATAGCTAACTTTAGATAAAAGCCTGATTGATATTTTCAATTATGAAGCACCTGTTTACATACATTTTACTTATTTCATTCAAAGCTCATGATAAAATGATCTACTTTAACTTGATAAATAGATTTAGCTTAACTTTTCTTTAAACAAAAAATGGCTTATCGTACGTATTTATTAAAACCAAAAAAATTGTATATTATTTCCATAAATAAATATGCGAAGAAAAAAAAATTAATAAAATATAGAAATAAAGGTGGCCATAACCCAAACCTTCTTCGTAATGATAGTTCTTATGTTTGGAACTTGGGCAAGGAACCGCAAGGCGATACTAATACGTTTTTTATCTCCCATAAGCCTACGGTAATGTTAGTCTGAAGATCCCAAATGCTTCTCAGATCGTTGTAAAGGAATCGCGGCCAATCAGAAAACAATTTCCTTGGTATGTTATACCTACAGCGCTGGTATAAAAAGCGTGAAATTGTGTATGAATTCCAGCGAAAGAGTTTTTTTTTTTAACCTACATGGGTACGTACAGTACAATTGCCTCGTTGGCTTTGTGGTCTCAAACATGACTGTTAGATGTGAGGTGCTGAGTTCGATTCCCAAAAGTGTTATTGCGTTTTTTCCATTAGGAATTTTTCAGCAATAACACAGATGTTATACACAATTAGAAGTTGGTGTTTTTTAAATGTTATGCTTAAAACACTTGTTATAAAAATATAATTTTTGTCACGTTCAATATCAAAATGAATTATAGTAGAGGATACTTTGTTGCTTATTTGATGAAATATAACAATCGTTTAATATATGGGAATCATAGTATTTGCTATTTATGGAACTAGAGGTAGGGCTGACAAACAATTGATGGTAATCATTCGTCATAATTAATTTTGTAAGTCAAATATGCAATTCAGCGCATCATTGATTTTCGTCAGCAGCAGTCAGCAAACTTAAAAGTAGATTTTTTATTCATTTTCTAGAAAAGAAGGCAGCTGCTTTTACCTAATTTACATAAAAGGAGATACAACGAAAAAAGCCTTAATTGATCCATGTTGGTTTCGGTAGCTGGTTTCAAAGGATTCCTGGGTTTTTGTCGGTTGCGCTCAACCCTCCCGAAGCACTGAAACAATTTTATTCTGATCTTCTTTTTCTGTTTCGAATACTCTGTAATTGTCTCTACCACGTTCTATGTAAAATAAAATACAGACTTATATTTAAACCAATACAATAAAAGCAGATTAGAATCCGATTCAAAAAATGAAGTGGGTGAATAAATAAATTGATGTAATTTTCTTCTCTGCTCATCCGTTTTACGTGGAAAAATAACAGAATTAAATTATTATACTTCATGAGAACTATGTATAATTGATGATTCATAGGGAATTTTAAATTATATCGGATGCAATAAATAATGGTTGTGGTCGACGGTCATCGGGCGTAATCTTATCGTGATTATTATACAGGGTGAAATTGAATTCACGGGCATCCTTTTAGGGGGTCATTGTAATCATCATTATCAACAACTTTTACTATGGGACCAAACCTAAAATCTCGAAAAAAAATCAGCTCTTCCCTACATTTTGACGAGTTACGTGAACACAAATGCAAGGAACAGCAGATTTTTTTTCGCGATTTTAGGTTTAGTCCCATAGTAAAAGTTGTTCATAATGATGAGTACCTACAATGACCGCTTAAAAGGAAGCCCATAAATTTAATTTCACCCTGTATTCATAAACAATTCTAACAACAATATAATTTTGTTTGTGATGAAGTTAATAAAAAACATTTACATAGGTACTAAGTCACGTATAAAAGTCGGTACCTTTACGTTTTGTGAAATTCAAAAGCGTTGTTCTTTTAAAGTAGTATAGCATTTCTCAGAACATGATCCTATTTGCTTGCAAGTACCTACTAATACGTGTAGAATTTCTTCTACATTTTTGTTCGCGAATGAACTGAATACACTTGAATTTCGCTGAGCTCACCTATGTATTTTCATATTATGTAATCCAATAACACGAACAAACGGAGAAAAGCCTTTAAATTAATTCATGTTTACCCTCTATAATTTAGAAACAGCACAAACAGATCCGGTGATAAAAGCCGGTTAACCAATAAACCTGCTAACTATTACTGTATATTTGCGTGGAAGTTTGAAACTTGTCCTGGATCCATTTAATGGGCTCAGACGTCTAATTGGATGTAGTTCTGACGTACCACTGTGTGTTCGTTATACAAAGTTTTTCTTCCATTTTTTATATCCACCAATCTCACTAATTTCAGCCCCAAAAAGTATTCTAATTACTGCGCTCAAATTATTCGTTGTAATTAGTTTGGTAATGCTGTGTTCTCGTTTTCCTTCTTTTTTTTGTGGGAATTCGTGGTTCGGCTCGCGTTATTTTTTAAAACAGAAAAGTTCTCTTACCGACGTTATTCGCTTTCTCTTGCTCGCCGATATTTGTTCCACTTTGTCGATTTTTGCAGTAGGTACAGCTCATGTAGTAGGTAATTGTGCAACAGTTGTACTTCATACATGTATGTAATTCGTAAGTATGTTTCTGTCATAGAATGAATGAATTGCACCGATCCCTGCTTGGTTAAACCAGACTCGATTAATCTAATGAACCCCAAGATTCGCACTAGCTCCTGTAGCCTCATGTTCATGGTGCTACAGTGACCTTTGCATATCAAGGAATAGACTGGTGGCGCGGTAGTGGTAGGGAAGACGTGCCCCTACGTGATCCTACGATACGGAAGGATTTTGAGAGCCTACCGTATATGATCCTAGAGTAAGCATATCAAGTAGGTTCCCGTCATAGAAATGATAAATTATCTTGTTAGAAGAGGCACACACCGCAAAAGTTGAAAAATGCGTGCTCTGCTTATAAGTAAGGAAATAAGAAAAACTTTTATCGAAAGTACGGTATAACTTTGTATTTGAAAATTAATTTTAACTTCTGAAACACAAACAAATGAATTGCATGTCTGTTTCTAGAAAGAATCCGACATCATTTACCCACACAAACTGCAGAGTCCGCGAATTGTATAATACAGCGCTAATTGGCTGAGAATAAGATTTCCAAGAGCTAGATATAAAATGTCACAACCATAACTTGACCTATAATAGACCAATCAAAGTCAAAGTCAAAGCATTTATTTAAAATAGGCGCATAAAAGGCACTTTTGAACGTCAAAAATGATAGCTATAGTACGAGCCAACATGGTTAAAACGAAAAAATTGGCTAGTTCAAGCATAGAATGCGACAAATTAATCCAATGCTGTTAAAGAATCTCGAGATGATAATGATGCGTATAATTTTACTAAAAATTTCAAAATCAAAAACTAGTCAAAAATGTAGGTAAATTAGACATATTTTTGACCAATTGAGACTGAGATTAGGATGTGATTTGTAAATTATACTATTGGTTAATCAAGTATGTGGTGAATGTTGGTTAACTGATTTCTCAAAAACTCCTCAGAGAAATTATTTTACATCAACAGAGCTTTATCTTACTGACTAACCGACTCCTTGACAATTCAAAAGTGGCTGTAATTGGTTTAATTGAAATAAATGCTTTGAGTTTAAGTTCATGTTTTGTTTCAAACCTCAGGAGGTGACTTCTTCATGAAAATAAATGCAACGTTATTTAATCATTATTAACGGTGAGCAGCCGAAGCCATTCATAAATATTTAACAAACGCTTCATTTTTTAATACGTTGGTAGGTACTTATCAATAATAATAAATTCATTTCGATTCGACGCTAACAGAATGTGCTATGAATTAATTTCGCTTAATGATTTTAAGCAAACAATGGCTATCACGCTGTCAGCTCATGTAATTAACACATGGCGTTATAATTTGACAGTTAATAGTATTATGTTTTCATTTTAAAATAATAATAAGTATTTATTTTGTTATTTGAACGTAGAACCGACCATGAACACCTAGCCCAGCTAGCAGGTAGCCTTAAGATCCACGACTCTACTCAAAAGTAAAGTACAAACAAAAATGACTAATGTGTACTTTTGTGTAGCAACGTAGATGATAGACCTAAAAGGTTGTTTTGAGTGTCGAATCTATCGTCATAAAATAAGTAGGATCACGTTTCTGCTGTAATGTTAAAGTAAAATATATAAAATTATTACTTCGAAGTAGACTATTTGGCGCAACCAAATATTTCAACAGAAAATTAATCCAATATGGATACACGTCGGCTGAACACGAATACTCCATTTAATTCTTCGGTTACTTGTTATTTCCAAGTCATCATCATCTGCCTAGCCTTTTCCCAACTATGTTGGGTTCGACTTCCAGTCTAACCGGATGCAGCTGAACACCAGTATTTTACATGGAGCGACTGCCTATCTGACTTCCACAATCCAGTTACTGGGTAATACGATAAGTAACAAGTAAAAACACGAAAAGGAGTGTCTGTCAGTGTATGTCACACAGTGGGTGCCCGAAAACGGGCCTCGTCACCGAGACAGGCCAACAAACCGCTAGCGTGACGTGGTCTGCTATTATTTTAAAGATAGCTCCAGAAATAAAACAATCACAAAACTACAATACAATAAACGAAACTGTTAACCAAAATCCTGAAATTACAAATAAACTTAACCCGTTCTAACAGATCATAATGATTACTTAGTGTAGTCAGTTGTGGGAGGCTTAGATCCGATATTAAACATACTAGGTGACGGCAGCTTACACTAATTTACATTAATCCATGTTTATTTTAATAATAATTGGATGTAATCATAAACTAATAGAGTTTATGCAAATACCTGCATATTGGTTATGGACATGATGGCATTATGTTGCTTGCTTCGAAAGCTGTTTACACAAGGTGTATCGAGGTAGATAGTAATTGATCAATGGCCGTTTATGTAAGCACAATGTTGGCTACATACGAGTACATGCGTAAACTCACGCTACTTTCCAATGGGGGTAGAAAAATCTATAGAACGCGATCCGTTGATCAGCCTAAAATCTATACTTAATGTTATAAATACGAAAGTAACTTTATCTGTCTTTATATGCTAGTTTTCACGTACACAGGAAGATCATCAACTGGGGTATGGGCCAAGATATAGGATACATTTTTAGGTCGGTAGTAGGTACAGTTGAACAAGCTATTTGATATGCTGGCAAAAATATTCATATTTCCACTACACTGCCAATATTTAATTTTATTTTGTGCGTTAGAACTTTTTCAGCTTATGGCATCATTAATAGAGTGGTGTAATAGTACTGACTACTCAGCACACTCACACCATTGTTTAAAAGTAGTTGTAATAGCAGGCTGCCTGTATACTAAATTGCTTTTTCGACTGTACTTTAATTGTGTAATTTGTAAATGTAATTTTTCCGACCTCTAAGCACGTAAAGCCGCGGGCAAAACCAAGTTCAAAATAAATAGAAAATATATAAAGGGGTCCAAATGATGAAGTTAATAATTAATTATAAAGGAATTTCTTTGAAAAGCACAAATTGTTTGTAAATGAGGTTTATCCCTCCTAAGTATTCCACTCTTATTTTTAACTATGTTTGAAAAGGGATGAGGTATGTTTTGGAAACTTTCGTTCTTTGTGTTCTTAGACCTATAGACACCTATAAGCTAGCGTTAGATGTGTATAGTTCACTTTAAGCAGGCATAGAAACTGATTTCATTATTTAAAGGAGAAGGGAAAGACTCCATAGTTTCCTGGGCCCAGGTGTTAACTTAATCAAACTAGCTTTATTTGAAAGTGGATATAATAACAAGGCCTCTCTGAAAATTTGGTGAAATTTGGCTATCTAGGAATCAAGTTATATATGAAATATAGTAAAAGTGAGGTTACATTATAACATTGTAGTATTTTGATGTTATTTGCGAAATATTTTTGAATGGTTTTGGTTGTATAATGGTTTAACGCATGGAGTGCAAGTAGAGAGCCTCCATGTGCGACTTGTTGAAGATCCTGACACGGATTGAGAACGGAAAATACGTGCGCACTCACAACGAAGGAAAACGAACTAGTGCCGGTCACAGAGTACTTTTTGATAGGTGCCGGTTTTTTTCTACCTGTCATCTGTCAGTCGGTGACCAGCACAGATTACTTTAGACTATACTGAGTTACCAGTGTTGCTAACAGAAGAAAAATTAATGGAACTCGATTCGCTTTGAATCGATTCCACGAAAAGATTGATATGCATTTGTCACTCGATGTTCATACATATTCTGAGATTTTACCGATTTATTCACTATCGATTACTTAGAATTCAGGCATGTACTTTATCGATTATATAGTTTCACAACTTAATTTAATTTTTCTCGCTTCCTAGATAGAAACATGGTACTGTATTTTGTGATTTCCTTTAGAAAAATATAACGGTTTTTTTAATACCCATTTCAACTAGTTAACTGCTGGGCCCATGATTTCCCCTCTCCTTTGATATGTTCTTTCAGCATTTAAAAGATTAGATAGACAAGTAGATGATCAATTTATTCCACCATTTACTTACCATTTATTCTGTGCAATCTGAAATGATTGATTTACCCATAGAACTATTATTACTCTATAGTACTTTATCTCAGTGGATTTACCAGATAGAACGTGCGCTAAAAAAACTGTGATGTTCATTTTCAGCTAAAATACAACGTGTTGTCAAGGAGAGGTACTCATTCAAACGGACTTAAGTTCTAAAAGGAATATAAATAAAGTTGAAATTAAGATTTATGATTCTACCAAAAACTGTCAGCTGACAGTCACACAAACCACCATGGTCCGCACATTCTATCTGGAAAATCATACATCAATGGACGCAACAAGAAGAAATCATAATCAGTCTATAATGTTCCTACTGCTGGGTCACAGGCCTCCTCTCGGTGAGAGGGAGTGGGCCGTAATCCACCACGCGGGCCCAGTGCGGGTTGGCAGATGTCACACGTCTTCGAATTTTTGGTTCTGGATATAAAGTACTGGTATTCTGCTAGCTGTAACAGCCGGTTAGACTGGAAGGTGACCTCAACATGGTTGGGAAAACGCTAGGCAGATTGATTAATGCTCAAAGGAGCTTAAAGTACCTACTTACTAAATTCATGGTGTGCTCTGCATGCGAAGGTCTCAATTACTTCATTTAAAATAAAGAATGAATTGACTTTTGATTTGAGTAAAAGTTAAATACCATTCTTGTAAAATTACCATAAGCACCAAAAATTACTAAAATATATTTTTTTACCGTACTTAATGTTTTTCACATAAAAATAATCAGTAAAGCGGCTTACGATTTCATAATATTACATCAATGTAGCGCGAACTTATCTCAAATAATTTAATTTTGCTTAGAATTCAGCGAAGGAATAGCATAGCTGTGAGCTTAATAACTGATTTTGGTGTTCAGAAACGAAGCAAGCAAGTCGTAAGTAAAATGAGGTGAATTTCAAAGGGTTTCGCTTAATTGGAAAATGAGACTCCGCGGTAGCCAATTTGGTAAGTAACATCAGTTGGAATTGAATAAATATTTGAAATGAGATCCTACGGAATGCGAGGATACGTGATGAATAAAACAGTAGGTAATAGAATTCAATGTCTAAGGTCTAATACAATAACTTGATGCCTGTTTGAAAATTCCGATGAAAGAACTCTTTGAAATTCTTTTCACTTCTTAGGTAACAACAAAATGACTCAAATCAGGCAGTAGACCAGGAGAACTACTTACTAAGCACAAAATCTGTAGTTTCGGCCGAAGCTACGGGCAATTCAAACTCCGTCTCACCTGCGGACATAAGATTAGTTAGGGGCCCGCAAAAAGAATTAATGACACCATGATTTGACAGGTGTCCCCACTCCCCATGTGTTTTAAGGTGCATCCAGACAGAGCGAGACATGCGCCGCAAGTGGTTTTTTTTATATGTTAGATGCCTCAGCTTGAGGCAACCGCACATATAAAAAAAAATCATTTGCGGCGCATGTATCGCTCTGTCTGGATGCACCTTTACCCAGTCCAAAATTACTTTCAAACCGACCATCTTCGTTGACGGACTTAGAGAATATAAGGGCGCCCTTGGTAGTAGCTGAGCCCGACATCCCAGTATGCCTATTTCGTGCTAAAGTACAAGTAGGCCGTACTTCAGTGATAAAAAAGCCAGATTGAATCTCCGTACTGAGCCAGGCCAGCTCAAGGTCAGTGTTACCATCGACGTGGAGCTTATTGTACCTCATCATCATTTGCCTAGCGTTTTCCCATCTATGTTAGGGTCGGCTTTCAGTCTAACCGGCTGCAGCTGAATACCAGTATTTTACATAGAGCGACTGCCTATCTGACCTCCACAACCCAGTCAAACTCAAACTCAAAGCATTTATTTCAATTAAACCATTACAGGTACTTTTGAATTGTCAAAATTAAGTAGTCGGTCAGTTAGTCACAAAGTTGAAGCTAGCCGCCCATTCCAAAGCGTAGATCTCTATGGAGAAGAACGGGCAAGAAACTCCATGGACACTCTTTTAAATCAAGATATTACAAAATCCTGAGTACATTATTCTTGTTGCTTCTATATGTAAGAACAATGTAAAAAAAAAACACACAAATGAAGAAACAATACAAGAAATAAGATTAAAAATAAGCCTTGGCAGTTAAGAGATGACCAGTCTCAACCGACGGCGTCCGTTCACGAACATGACGCATGGATCAGCACCATCCAGCTCAACCATTTTGTAGGGAACCGAATGATCCAACACACGCGCCACCATCAGCGAAACATTTAAGTGAGCATGACACATTCTCAACTGACATGCTCTTTCAAGTCAACATCAAAAAATCATAATAAACGGATCCATGGTTCTTACATTTACAAAATTGAAAAAATGCTTCTAAATGATACAAAACTATAGATTGCAATTTATTTAAGAGATGAATAAAAATTTTAATACCAAACAGGAAAAGGTGTTTAGTATTGCAGCATTAAACAATTAAAACATGATTGAATAAAATAAAAATAAATATTAAGATCGTAATGTCAGAAACACTAAAAAAGAAAAAGGGAAGCACCTCCTCCAAATATTGAAATTTTAACTAGAGAGCTCAAGGGCCTGTGGAGCAGGACCAGCATTTAGCCAAGCATTTTTATCTGCGATATAATAATCCAACTTATAATATGCTTGTCTACATAGTGTGCGTTTAATGCATGTTTTAAATTTCTTCTCATTTAGTTGAAGAATATCGAATGGTATTTTATTATAACATTTTACACAGTAACCCATAAAAGAAGTTTTTACTTTAGACAATCTGAAACGCGGTTGATCTAATTTGTTCCTATTTCTTGTGTTAAAATTATGCCTGTCACTTATCTTATTAAAAAGATGTAGATTTTTTCGAACGTACATAATGTTTTCATATATATATATTGACAAGGAACCGTCATGATGTTAATTTTTTTAAACAGTTCCCTTAGAGAATCGCGTCTGCTGAGCTTGTATATGGCTCTGACAGCCCTCTTTTGCAGGATGAAGATAGAATCAGTATCTGCAGCCCGTCCCCACAACAGAATACCGTAAGACATGATGCTATGAAAGTAACTAAAATAGACCAGTCTCGCGGTATCTCACGTCTGTTAATTGGTGGATTTTCCAAACAGCGTAAGCGGCTGAACTTAGCCGCCCTGCAAGAGATGTTAAGTGCGGACCCCACTGCAGCTTTGAGTCAAGCGTAATCCCCAGGAAAACCGTATTTTCGACGAATTCGAGTATTTCCTTATTCAATACAACGTGACATTCACTACTTCTGACATTTGGTAAAACGAATCTAATGCATTTAGTTTTTTTTTCATTTAATACCAAATTATTTACAGTAAACCAATCATGGACCAAAAGCATAGCGTTATTTACGTCGTCAAGCTCCTGTGCACGTCTGCTTACTTTAAAAATCAGAGATGTGTCATCAGCAAATAACACCATTTGTGATCGGTTTATCAGTAAATGAGGTAAATCATTTATATATACTAAAAATAGGAATGGCCCCAATATTGAGCCCTGCGGAACACCCATTTTGACTTTCAAGCCCGATGAATTCACACCGTTAATTTGAACTTGCTGAAATCTGTCATTTAAATATGATTTCATTAAGCTAAGAGCAAGTTTACCGAGTCCGTAATGCTCAAGTTTCAAGAGCAGTGTATCGTAATTTACGCAATCAAATGCTTTGGATAAGTCGCAAAAAATGCCTATTGCATCTTGTGCCTCTTCCCATGCGTTAAAGATATGTTTTAATAAGGTGACACCGGCGTCGGTTGTACAACGTCCTTTGGTGAAACCATACTGTTGATCGTGTAGGATGTTATTACGATTAAAATGATTGAGCATTTGATTTAACATTACTTTTTCAAAAACCTTACTGAAAACCGGCAAAACCGATACGGGTCTATAATTATTAGTGTCTTTGCTGTCTCCAGATTAGTTACTGGGTAATACGAAACCCCTTGGTAAGACTGGTTGTCAGACTTTCAGCCTTCTGACTACCCGTAACGACTGTGAAAGATCCACGAACGACAGCCAGGACCAACGGCTTTACGTGCTTTCCGAGGCTCGGAGGGGTCTTGTTATGTAAAGATGGTCCCCCATCCACGGACCAACCGCGGCAAGCGTAGCTTAACCTGATTGATCCACCCGTGTGGCTGTTATTACCCATGTGGCTGTAGCCACAAGCGCCTAGGCCAGCCTACTGTACCTATAGAAACATTAATTAGTATAAACCGTCAAAACTGGACAGCTAGATACCAGATTCTGGAGGAAAATCTGTCCGCTTGTTATATGCAAAATACAGCTGTGACTTTGATTCAAAATCTATATATTGGAGCAAGACTTGGATATGTAAATTCCCTATACCTACCAAAAAATAATCCGTGTTTTAATTACTTATTTACTCTTTGATGTCTATTTGTATGGCAATATTCTGAAGGTTATTTGACTCTTTCACTTTACTCATTCGGTTTGGCTTTTGAGGTAAGGTTTCCATCAAAATAAACACACAACGTACCTACCTACTCACTTTGTATTTTGCCTCTCCGCCCACCAACTTACATTTAGGCAGGTACGTAATCAGCAATATAAGGCAGTTGTCCCCCGGCGAGGAAGCGACTAACTATCGGCTATTTGATATGGGACAAACTAAGAATTTTTAAGAATGTGGGACAAAACTTCGGGACGAACGAAGAATAAATTCTCAAGAAACGTACAATAGATATACATTTCGTGTAAACAAAAGAGATGCATATATGAATAGTTGATCGCTGACTATTCACACTACCGGCGAGGACTCAAACTCAAAGCATTTATTTCAATTAAACCAATTACAGGCACTTTTGAATTGTCAAGGGGTCGGTCAGTCAGAAAGATGAAGCTAGTTGCCCATTCCAAAGCGTAGGTACCTATGGAGAAGAACGGGCAAGAAACTCCATGGACACTCTTTTAAATCAAAATAATATGGTTACAAAGTCTTGGTTACATCATTCATGCTAAAAATTATACATGTGAGAACGATGCAGAACGTTAAAAGCGTCCATAATGAAAAGATGAGAAAAAAAAAACAATTCAAAAATTAAATTAAAATAAGCTGTGGCAGCAAAGAGATGACCAGTCCCTACTGACGGCGCCCGTTCACGAACATGACGCATGTATTAGCACCATTCAGCTCAACCATTTTGAAGGGAGCTAAATGATCCAACACATGCGCCACCATCAGCGAGACATTTGAGTGAGCATGACATACTCTCAGCCGCCAGAGCACATTCAAGTCAACGAAGACTCGCTCCACTGGTTTGTCGCCGAGCGACAAGAGCTATCAAAGATAATACTCGCTCACCGATGCTCGCTTGGCTGTCAGAGCTCACGCCCGCTATATATATCTCCGCCCTGATTGAGTGGTACGAGTAATCGCCCGTCGCACTCGGACACTCGCTGATAGCCTATCGACAAAACTATCGGAACTACACACTCGCTGCTCGCCGCTCGCCAATTCGTTTTCAGTTGCTAGTTCTACTCGCCATTCGTTCATCGCCGGCGGTGGGACAACTGCCCATGTTTTCTGTCAATGCTATTGCAATCTTTGACAGATGTTATGATTTTCCTATATTAACACAAGTTGGTACATCACTGGTCTACATTATATCAATTTGGTGGTTAGGTGATATTAGACTAGAGGGCAACATTTTATGCGCCTCATAATATTGAGATCTGATCTACTACTATAGGTTGGTTAATAAATATGCATAAGCTGGTAAGCGTGTACTAGGTACGTAATTGTCCTTGTTTGCAGAAATTGCAGACTTAAATGTAATTTTACTCTGTTCCGATAAAAGTTAGTATCTATACCGTATGGAATACAGCATACCTAACTAAATCTAAAAATCAATCTGCCTAGCCTTTCCCCAACTATGTTGGCGTCAGCTTCTAGTCTAACCAGATGAAGCTGAATATCAATATTTCACATGGAGTGATTGCCTATCTGACCTCCACCACAAAGTTCCTGGGTAACCTTGGTCCCTCGATAAGACTGTTTGTCGGACTTTTGGACTCTGACTACCCATAACGATTGTCAAAGATCTATGAATGACAGCCGGGACCAACTTTCCGAGGCACGAAGGAGTCTCGATGTGTAATGTATACAGCTCGTTTAGTCTATTTTAGTTATTTTCACAGCGTTATGTCCTACGGTATTCTGCTGTGGGGCAAAGCCGCTGATATACAAAATATATTTGTCCTGCAAAAACGAGCTGTTCGAGCGATTTACCAGCTAGGCGCCAGATTTTCTCTAAGAGATTTTTTTAAAGATATTGGTATTCTCACGGTTGCATCACAGTTCATCTTTGTCAACATCTTATATGTTAGGCAAAATATACACTTGTACACTAAAAACAGTGATACTCATAATGTTAACACTAGAAATAAGGACAAACTACGTGCTCCCTTTCACCGGCTTCATAAGGTTCATAACTCATTTGTTGGGCTTGGTATAACCTTTTATAACAAGTTACCTTCTTCCTTGCTAGATTTGCCTTTTAATAGATTTAAAGCTCAAGTAAAATCCAACCTTTGTTCAAAAGCATACTATTCCATCAACGACTACTTAAACGATAAGAATAGTTGGTCGCCCTGATTAACTCAAGACAATTATTATGTTCTTTCTCCAGAATTAGCTTACTGACAGGTTATATGAGTTTATATAATTGTTTTTATTTTATTTTTATTTTTTTGTTTTTTTTAGTTGAGAGTTTTAGTCAATTCGGTATAATTTTATTGTAATTTATTATTGACATAATCTACTCATTTCAATGTCTTTTAATGAGTTGATTGCAATATGTGGTTAGCTAGCGACCTCTACGAATGATCATATTATTATTCTTGCTTGAGCAACCGGCAGCAAGTTCGTCATGCTCCCTTAGATGTCATTGCTTGCGGTAGCGTCGGGGGTCGGGTTGCCTCCTTCCCTCAAATATGGCGAGGGGGGTAATGGCTGATCTTTGCGTTATGCTCGTGAACGGGTGCTGCTTGTGGTGACTGGTCGTCTTGCTGACCATGGTTTTATTGTTGTTATTAGTAGTAATAACTTGTTTATTTATTTTACTTCGATGGTCCTAGTTTATCATTTGTGACTTCAAGTGACAGCTATGTAGACAGAACCCAGCATTGCATATATATGTAAGCTGTCACGCCCTTTATACCTGGAGGCTTTTAATTGGTCAGTAACTTTTTTTTTTTTGGTTATATTTTTAATTTTTTTTTTTTTGCTTGAGTACGTATAGTGTTTATTGTATTTGTTGGTATATTGGCGTGGCTAGTTAACCTATGGCAAATAATTTAATTTAAGGTTCTGTGTCCTGTAATGTTAATTACTTTGCATACATAGTATTGTATAAAATTAATTATTATCTAACTGAACAGACAGCTGTGCTGCTGGGGAGTTTGTTCCGCCACTTCTTCTCCCCAGCGAAAGCACTAGGAAGTGGCGAAGGGCGGGCGTTTTGGGGGACTGTCTTTTGTAATTTTGACGTTCGAAAAGTGCTGATTCTCAGCCTAGTTTGAATAAATGACTTTTGATTTTGATTTGATTTGAAATGGATGGTCATCCATCCACGAACCGACCCGCAGCGACCCGAGCGCAGCTTAACCTTCTGTTATCATTTAGCCACGAGCCCCTTATAAAAAAACATACTTAAGTAACTATGTCATTAAAAATAGGTAAAATGTTAATGTCGACTAATGGCTTGCAAATGTTTCGCAATAAACGTAGAAACTTCCATGATAAAATGTCTCAGGTAAATTGCAAGCGAGATCTTAGGAAGTAGGTACCTAACAAGGACAGGCAAAGTGTTATTGGCTTTTTCTTTAACAGGGGTTCTCAGTTCTTAGTCAGTTTGGAATATTGTTCCTTGCATACCGTACAAGTAAAAGTAGAATCAGTAAAAGGTTATCAAAGACTGGTCGTCTTTGATAATCTACTGGTTTTTGAGTAAAATCTTAGTAATCGGATCTGTATTTCTGGAGATAATCTTATAATAATATACAAATAAACAACGAACTTTACTTCTGTATAATACATATTAGTTTAGATGATTTATTCTGGCCTGAAAACCAATCCACACTCCCCCCCCCCCCCCCGGGTAACTTCATCTCTTTATGACAGGTATGGAGTGTGCTGTGCGTGCATATGAGTGGGTGCGGTGCGGCGCCGGGGCGGTGCCGCAACGTCATCCTACATACAAATCACTATGCCATGTCACACGATGCGTTGGGCCGCCACGCGCCGTGCGGCGTCGCACCGTAGACGCACCGCGCTTGTGACCTGCGAGACGAGGCGGGGAAGGGTGATACGCTGCGGCGCGCACCACGGTAAGCAGCGTTCTACTGCAGTACCGCACCGAACGTGTGGCACCCTATAGCTCGAATTAATTGCGGTGCGGTGCCGCACCACGTCGTTAACGCATCGTTTAGCTTTCGTGAGACCACTAAATGCTTTCTTTTCGGCTCATGGCTGCTCCAGGAGAAGAGTGAGACTACGATTCCCGTGCGAGTTTGAAATTAGTCGGCCAACCCCGTAAAACATCTACTAACCCCCTTACTAATAAACGTATTATATCAGATGAATAGTTACACACCGATTTCTCTCTTTCAGTCTTCAGTAATTTGAGTTTCGAAAGAAGAAGACAAACCATAGTGTAACTATAACATAGACACTATAAAACGTTTATTAGTACGGGGGTAAATCTAGAAAAATAAATAACCATATAACTATAACAAACAAAAACCCTAATGTCTTTAGTGACTGTTTGTTAGAGCCAGCGCGCACTAGCGACTTTTTGTTGGCCGATAGTTTGATCGTTCAGGGAATTAGTATGGAGCTATATAATTGAAGTGCACGCATTTGGCGATTAAAAATCGGCCGATCAAACGCGTGCACTTCAATATAACTCCATACTAATTCCCGAACGAACGAACAAACTATCGGTCAACAAAAAGTCGCTAGTGCGCGCTGGCTCTAACAAACAGTCACTAAAGACATTAGGGTTTTTGTTCACGCTCATATTTGTCGCAGAATAACAGAGAAACGACGTAGTTTTATCTCGACAAATATTAATTTTACCCTTGAGGAATACTTTTCTCGAAAGTACGTTGGTTACTGAGAAAAATTGGACTACATTACGAACAATAAGGTGCTGACAAGTATTTTAGATGATAGTGTTACTCTCTTGTGAGTAATAAACATGTTGTAGAAAGTTCTTTGGAAGACGAATCGTTCAGCTGGGAGTTTAAGATAACATACATTGTGTATTATCTCGTGTAAATTGAAGATTGTCTGACTTACACTCAGTTTCGTAGAATAACAAGTTAATAACATAAACATAACATCACGCCTGTAGGAACGAAGGGTTAGGCAGAGGTGCACCTAATAGTACACTCACATTTCGCCGGTTATGTTCAAGAACCCTCCTACCGGAATCTGGTGTCAAGCAGCCTGTTGTGTTTCGTCGACCTATCAACTGTTGAAAAATCAAGATTTATAGCAATAGAAATTCAATTCTGTCTCATTAGCCACAGTTGAGCTACTATGCATCTTCTGGGCACGCTCGTTCCATCATAGACCTCATCCATCGCTTTCCATCAGGCGTAGGCGTGATTGAGGATCGCACGCCGATTCAGCAATAAAAAAAAAATAAGTCCTTTATGTAACAGGAGGCAAGAATACTACCGTCAATCGGGCTCAAATCCATACTCTTAGCTACTGCTGAGGAATTCCAGATGGAAGAACCTTTTAACACACAAACATAGTCAAAAGAATGACATAATTTTATTTCAGTCTTGACACTTTCCCATTAGCCCAAATCATTTTTCCGATGATTGGCTCCAAGACATCTCTTTTCTACCGACTTTATCAATTCATTGGAAAAAACGTGTGGGGTCGGGGGACCCCCGGCAGGAATGAAGTTCAAAAAAGTTTGAAAATATTCGTAACCGCCATCTTGGATTTTCATTTTGACCTCAGTATCGGCTTCAGCACCCTCGAAAAACATGAAAACGACACCCATGACTAAAAATTTGAATTTTTTTGCAGCCGCGATCTTCGATTTCATTATGACCTCACTATCGTTTTCAGCACTCTCGAAGATCAAAAAAAAAACCATGAATTTTTTTTTTTTAATTTGCAGCGGCCATCTTGGATTTTTATTTTCACTATCGGCTTCAACACCCTCGAAAATCACGTTAGTGCGCCTACGGTTTGCGAGTATGATTACAATAATGTTATTTACGTTACCATCGCAATTTTTTGTTGATTATTTATTTAAAGTTAAAAACGTCACATCTGGTTATAAATTATCACGTCCATCAATAATCCGTAATTTTGAATTATTATTTTCGATTCGATGGCTAAATTAAAAATATTTCATTGTGTTACATGAGTTGGGCCCAGAAGGTGGCCACGTCGCGACATCAGTAGTGTTTTTTAAGACCTCAAAAGTTCACATGTATAGGCTCTTTGGAAACTCCAACACAAGACATGGAAAATGATAATTAGTCATATTGAAAAATGTCTTAATATCGTGTTCTCATAAGAAGCAAAAAATTTCAAAAATCTTTCAACATCAATTTAACCACACGTTCACAAAACAATAACATTAATGGCAACAAAACAATTTCCTAACGACGAAATGAAGGAAATTGCATTAGTTTCGCTCTTTGTGCTGTTATATCTGTGACATCGTTGCACTTACCCAAATTGTGCCGCGGGGAATGTACCCGACGGATTAGATTATGATTCTTGTGTTTGTGACACATGTTTTCAAACGGTTTCATGTTCCAGGATTTAGGAAATATTGGATGTGGTATGTTGTTGTTATTCTTAAGGCGAAAGCGTCAGAACAGAATTTTTTTGCAATTTTTAGGTCAGTATCAGTGTTGAGCACAGCACACGAAACAATAATATTCTCAATAACCTGCGTGCTGTGCTGGGGGTGAGTTTACACTCTGTTAGGCGGGGGTTATCGTGTTCTGTCTACAGGATGCGAATTAAACAGACAAAAATGGAATTAACACTTATAATCAGCAACAGAAGTACACGTACACATAAATCACAGTTACACAAATACACAAACAAAGGACTTACGCAGCACTAATTTACATTAAATGACCGAATTTACTAACATACTAACATACACGCGACTCTATAGGGCTCCGCTGACCGAGCGTTACTATTTATCGCGACTTGTTGCTCGCTCGGTGGATTTTTCTGACTCACTAATAAATTCTACAGCGGGTATATTTATACACAAGTGGCCACGCCCCCAATTCTTTGCTTTGACTAGCGTGCAGGCTGCAACCTGACGAGACTCCGACAAGAACAAACTCGTTTTGATGTTTTCTTTGTTACAATTGGTGTTCAGGTTGCAACCGGTCGACATGCCACGAACAAGCATGAACTAAGTCTATATTTCGTAAATATGATGCAATAATTCTCACGATTGCATAGGACGCAGCCTATAGATAATCAGTACTTACTTACGATAATGGTAAACGGAGCTAGGGTTATGGTGCTTCTTCTACATTCCACCCCCTGTAAAAGGGTTCAACCGGCTTACATTCATTTCCGTGGGAAGCACAATAATCTTTGCTACCGGTCGACGCAGGACCCCGTTTACTGTTTTAATATCTATAACACGGACGATTCCGTCGTTACCTTGATACACAGATTGCACTACACCTTTTGTCCACGCATTTCGCTCTCTATTGTTATCGACTATCACTACCACATCACCGACACGCACATTGGGTACACTGTTTGTCCATTTCTCGCGACGTTGCAGAGTCGGGAGGTACTCCCGCAGCCAGCGGCGCCAGAACATGTCGGCGAGTGCATTCACCCGCCGCCACTGCCGGCGGGAGTCGATGTCCTCGTGGTTGCTCGACGTAAACGGCGTACTCCCGGACGCAGTGCCCAGGAGCAGATGGTTCGGCGTCAGCACCTCAGGTTGCTCGTGGTCTTCGTATACATAGCTCAGCGGGCGACTGTTCAGTATTAGTTCTACCTCAGTGAGGAGGGTGTAAAGGACCTCCTCACGAGGGGCCCGCTCCTTGAGCGTACTTCGAAGCGCATTCTTGACAGACCTGACCAGGCGTTCCCAGCAGCCGCCCATGTGTGGCGCTGACGGGGGATTGAAATGCCACTCAATGCCTCGGTTGGTCGCCTCGTCTCTTATCTGGTCTTGATCGAGAGATTTCAGGGCTGCTCGCAGTTCGGTGTTGGCTCCGATGAAGTTGGTACCCTGGTCTGAGTACAGGTGTGCTGGTTGCCCCCGGCGCACTATCAGGCGCCTCAGGGCCAATATTTCTGAGTCGGCGCTCAGCGTGGCGGCTAGTTCCAGGTGGAAGCTGTCGTCTTGGCACAACCTCATCAGGTGGAGGTGTGCCTCTTCCAGGTCGTGTGGACGCAGCTCCAGTGTCGCTCTACGCTTGCGACATATCTCGATGAAAATCAGCGCGCGCGCCATAGTGCGCTGCACGCGTTTCCAGCTTGAGTAACGCTGGTACACCAGGAGTGGCCCTGCAGGGGCGACGGCTGGGTGGACCCGTTGGATGCGCTCAAGGTCAGCCTCTGCCGCCTCAGGCTCGTGACACGCTGGCCACCGCTCCTGTGAATCACACAAAAACGAAGGGCCCGACAACCACGCTGCATGGTCATCAGGCCAAGACAATCTGGTCGCCTTGTCAGCTGGGTTGTCCTCCGTGGGGACCCAGCGCCAGTTGCCTCTGGTTGACAGCCTATCTATCTCCTTTTCGAGGGGAACCTTATCGGGCATGTCTACCTTAAGCTTTCCCCTAAGTTCTGACGAGTTAGTGACCCACCCCCGTATTACAAATCCTCCGGAGGCGTGTATCTTGGTCACTTGCTCGATTAGACTGTTGGCCTGCTCGACGGACCATGCACTATCTAAGTAATCGTCCATGTAATGCTTGTCCCTTATAGCCGCAACAGCTTCAGGGTAGACATCAACCCTCTCACTGGCATTTTTGTTGAGTATATAAATTGCCGTGGTAGGTGAAGAGGCGGCACCAAATATCATCGAAGTCATAGTGTACGTATCTGGCTCTCTACTATCATCCGCGCCTCTCCATAAAAACAACTGCGCGCCCTGATCTTGTGCCCTAATCTTAACTCGCAAAAACATATCAGCTATATCACCTGAAAACGCTATGGGGCCTATTCTGAATCTAATCAAAATACCTAACAATGAATTTAACAGATCAGGTCCGGTCAGTAAGTTATCATTCAAACACGTACCTTGAGACGTAGCAGCTGCGTCGAACACCAGGCGAAGCTTCCCCGGTTTGTTCGGGTTTACAACACCGAAATGTGGTAGGTACCAAACCGGTGAGCTATCTACCTTGCCTTCTACCTTGCGCGCATAACCTTCATCTAATAACCTATTGAACTGGTTCGCGTACGTCTCAGCGAAACGAGCGTCCTTACGCATCCGTTTCTCGATACCGTATAATCTCTGCCGGGCCTGTTTGTAATTATCAGGCAACAGGATGTTGTCCTGCTTCCACAAAAGACCTACTTCCCATTGTGTCTTATCGGGCGTACGTTGACTTGTACTTTCTAATACTTGTACAGCCCGTTCTACGTCCTTATGTTTGCGAGTTACTTGAGAAATGCCTATCGATTCTAACTCAAATTGTGACTTCACTAAATTATGTAAATCTGGAAGGGAAACTGTCGTGCAATTTACTGCTTCAGTAATACTGGCATTATCAAATGGCCCATGTATGACCCATCCTAGCTTAGTTAATGAGGCAACTGGCTTACCAGATCGTCCACGGCGGATGTCCTCAGGGACGAGCAGCTCCCAGTTGTCCTGCCCGACCAGCAGCAGCGGCTTGGCTCCCCTCATCTCTGCGCAACCCAAGTCGCGAAGGTGCGCGTTGTCACTGATCACTGAAGAGGTCACTGTTTGTGTAGGCAAGTTCAAGTTCACTATCGTCCTGCACTTGATATTATGGTACTGTCCATTTGGGCCTTTCACCCGCACTTGCACTACCCGCGAGGTAAGGTCCGACACACCATGACCACCCGCGGTCTTTAACATTAGTGGCACACGTGGGCCCGTTAGGTTTGTAGCGAGCGAGCTGTCTATTAACGATACGGTTGCCCCGTCGTCTAACAACGCATAGCACTGATCGTTATTGCTGCCTTTATTACACACTGTCACTGGCACTATCTTCAATAACGCTGTGGCTCGCCACTCTCCTATGTTCGATACACATTCCGATTTCGGTTTGTCCTCGTGTAACAGCACGTGATGTCTGTAGTCGCACTTTTTGCACTTTTTCGCGCGACAGAACCTTTTCGTGTGTTTTACGCTTAAACAATTAAAACACACTTTTTGTTGTTTGATCAGTTCCCAGCGTTCTTGTATATTCAGCTTTTTGAACTGGTCGCAATCTTCTATGACGTGCTTTCCGTGACACATCACGCATTCCTTCTGTGTGATAGCTTCGTCGCTCTGTGTATTCACACGATGTGTCATCTGCGGCTTGTTGGTGACTGGGCGTGCAGCGTTTGCAGGTCGAGTCCGTCCGCCGGTCTGCTGCTTCTTCGCAGGGGGCTTAGAATGTTCTGTTTCATACACAATCGGCTGTAGGTAATATGAAGTAGAGCGCGTCACGTGTATGAGAAACTGTGACAGTATTTCCAAACTGGGTGAAATTCTCAAGTCCACCCCCTGTGAGTTGTCCAGGCCCATCGCGAAGTCACCGTACTGCGCACGTTGAACTGGTGTCAGCTTGTTCAGCAGTTCGCTTACTATTTGAGGGTTATTCAGATACCCATCTGCCTTGATATTCTTCAGCAGCGACACGCAGTTCCTTACAGTCGATGAGAATTTCCTTAATTCCTGGCCACTTTCAGACACTTTAGGTAAATCTCTCACCTTCTTTAGAGCATATTGAAGTACGACGGTCGGATGGCCGTACTCTTCTTCCAATGCGCGCATTATTTCAGTGGGGTCTCTCGAAGACCGCAACAAATCCTCCACTGAAATCTTTGCCTCCCCATGTAAAGAAGACTTCAAACGCGCTATATTCTCATGTGCTCTAAAGTTATACAAATCAGTAGTGTCCCAGTACATATTCCTGTAAGATATCCAGTCAGCTGGGTCACCGCTAAAGTGTGGTAGTTCGTAAGCCTGTCTAGGTACCGGGTGCGGGCGTGCCATGTTCGTGATCGCCTCCGCCAGCTTGTCGATCTTCCTGTCTCTATCGTTCGACGATTGTCGCCGCCTTTCTATCACGTCCACTCCGCTATTTCCGTGCCGCTGTGGGACCGACTCGAGTGTCGATACTTGAGGTCCGCTTGCGACCGGAGTGGTAAAGGTGGGATAATTGTCAGGTAGACTGAATCTGACAGCTTCGGTATGAGCTAGCGTCTGCATAGGCTCCGCATTGCATACTGGGGTTCTATGCGGACACGACACATTATTCTCGCTTAACATAGCCGGCACACGGTACATATCAGATTCAAGATTCACTTTACTTACATTTCGGTCTTGAATCCTAGATGCTTCATACGGCGCGGCGACTTCAAGTGGCGCCTGCGACGCCGTCCGCGCGCGCGACTCAGCTGACGTAAACAGTGCCGTGTCTGACTGCGACGCTTGGGGCGTTGTCTTTATCCATTCTTCAACGCGGTGCGCGGTATCCACATCTGAATTTGAGTCATTACTTTCTGCATTCGCCTCAATCTCTGCTATTTCTACCTCCATTCTTTTCTTCACCAGACTCTCCCTGATGTGCACCAGATCGCGCTCAGCTTCGTATTCGGCCCTTTTCCTTAAGAATTCGACGCCCTTGCGACTATTCTTGGACGAAACTCTGCTGCTACGCGTCGATCTTGCGACTGTCTGCCTTGATACTCCCTCTGCCGGCTTTTCACTGTAGTCGATTACTCGACCACCGGTCAGTGTTATATTGGGGGCAGCCGCGGATGTTACAGTAGGTGCTACTGATGGTGAGCCCGGTGCTGATTCGGACAGTAAGCCCGAGTCTGAGACGATGGTGGCATCCCTGCGCCGCGCGTCTGATTTTTCAGCCATTTTACGTACTTTGCTTCGCGTATTTACGGCACTTCTGACACTCATTTTTGCTGGTTAATTCGCTTATGAACGTAATCCGATTCCGAACGCTAGTTTGTAAGGCTACGCTTGGGCAATCGGTTATCCTACTCGCAAGGATCTATGTTGAACACAATCCGACTCCGAACGCTAGTTTGTAAGGCTACGCTCGGGCAATCGGTTATCCAACTCGCAAGGATCAATGTTGAACACAATCCGACTCCGAAGGACCAATGTTGAGCACAGCACACGAAACAATAATATTCTCAATAACCTGCGTGCTGTGCTGGGGGTGAGTTTACACTCTGTTAGGCGGGGGTTATCGTGTTCTGTCTACAGGATGCGAATTAAACAGACAAAAATGGAATTAACACTTATAATCAGCAACAGAAGTACACGTACACATAAATCACAGTTACACAAATACACAAACAAAGGACTTACGCAGCACTAATTTACACTAAATGACTGAATTTACTAACATACTAACATACACGCGACTCTATAGGGCTCCGCTGACCGAGCGTTACTATTTATCGCGACTTGTTGCTCGCTCGGTGGATTTTTCTGACTCACTAATAAATTCTACAGCGGGTATATTTATACACAAGTGGCCACGCCCCCAATTCTTTGCTTTGACTAGCGTGCAGGCTGCAACCTGACGAGACTCCGACAAGAACAAACTCGTTTTGATGTTTTCTTTGTTACAATTGGTGTTCAGGTTGCAACCGGTCGACATGCCACGAACAAGCATGAACTAAGTCTATATTTCGTAAATATGATGCAATAATTCTCACGATTGCATAGGACGCAGCCTATAGATAATCAGTACTTACTTACGATAATGGTAAACGGAGCTAGGGTTATGGTGCTTCTTCTACAATCAGGTTGTATGTGTAATATGATTCGCGGCCATAACAAATATCTATATAATTAAAATTCAAAGTCCTGACTGACTGATATATCAACGCACAGCCTAAACTGCTGGTCCCTAGAGACATGAAATTTGGAGGGCGTGTTTTTTGTGAAGAGTAGGTATCCACTTAGAAAGGGTTTTTCGAAATTCCACCCTTAAGAGGGTGAATGGGGGAATGGTGAAATTTCACGCGGACGAAGTCACGAGCAGAAGCTAGTTTATTTATAGAATTATAGTCATAAAAATCATCAATACAACACTCTCTAAGTTCATATTGACTATCTCATGAAATCATGACATTTGAGGCCCATAACTCAGGGAGTAGTATTGCCGATGGTAATGATTATAATTCTGTAAAATCATATTTGTTACGGTCGCGAATCATGTTTTAATCAACATTTTACCTGAAACTTACCTGCAAATTTAAAAAAAAAACGTTATTAATTTGAATTTTGTGGGCTGTCTTAGCGCATCCCCCTTAAAGCTAAGTGCACATTTCAGCCACATTGAGCCTTAGCGCAGCGAATATCGATACAAAGTAGTGTGCCATGCCTGTAGTGTGCGATGGTTCATACAAAATGTACGAAGGTGATGTAGGAGGACTTTTGCAATGCGGTGTGGTCCATTTAAATCTGCGTCAGTCTTTACTGAATATACGATCCAAAACTGATTGACTGATTGACGTTCAAAAGTGCCTTTTATGTGCCTATTTGAAATAAATGCTTTGACTTTATAACATGCAAGGTGTAAAAAGAGTGCATCATAAACTCAAAAATATATCTGGCGATATTGCAGGTCAAAGTCTGAAATATTTTTCGGTACCCAGGATGATAGAGTATGATTCAGTACAAAATTTCGTCTTGGTGTGGGATAGTAGGACAGACAGAGAAATAAAGTAATTATCAAATTGATTCACTAAAAGAAAGAAAGAAAAAAGTTTAACAAAAAAAATAATGTTTCAAACAAAAATAGTGTGAGCCTCACGGCTGCGCCAAAAAGGTTCATTTCAGCATTAATGCCAGACAGAAGAAGCTGTCTGACGCTATGTCAATTTGCTGTGTTATAGCCATTTCATTGAATGACAGTTCTGTTTAGAATATATAAATACGGATAATGAGTAAATTTGATAAACAATTAATTTCCTTGACTTTAAGAGACAGTCGTTTAAAACCATTTCATTATCTGATTACCTATATCAAAAAAATCTGTTGGGTTTTAGCCCGGGATTTCTCGAACACATTTCTCGGGATTTGCCAAACGGGTACCGTCCTTTAACATACCCATATTATTTAAATTCAAATTCTGGGTTGATAAGGCCGAAATAATGGTGATCTACCTACCTACCAGATATTATTCCAGACCAGACTTATTCACAAACGAAAACATAATTCAGTAGAATCTGAGAAATTGATAGCCAAATTGACAACATAAATTGACCCCATAAACAAATCACAACTATAACTCGGCAAAATGAAGAAGAGTGCCAATTTGCTTAATAATAAATTTTCCGGAATATACATAACCTTTAACATTTGCAATTCCACCCACTACTGAGAACTGTTCGGAATATAATTACTTAGCTATTATTTTATTCACTGCAGAAAGTACCATTTTCATTTCAAATATACTCTAAACACGCAGATACAAACTATTCACATTATTATTTTGTGAAGTTTGCAATATGAAATGTGTAATTTTATGAATGTATCTTCTTTTTGTATTGTTACTTGGAAATAACAAGTAACCGAAGAATATAATGGAATATTTATGCTCAGCCGACGTGTATGCATATGGATTAATTTTGTGTTGAAATCTACGGTTGCGCTATTTCGTAGTGATAAATTATAAATTTCTTACTATAAAATTAAAACTCTTCTCAGATACGAGATCCTACTTATTATGTGTAACAACGCCCCGCGGTTTCACCCGCATAAGTTTCGAGTCCGTGGGAATAACGGGATAAAAAGTGTATCCTCTGTTAATCCTTATTATAAACTATCTGTGTGCCAAATTTCATAAAAATAGGTAAATACATCAACACAAGTAAATCTTACGACAAGCTTTTATATCATATAAATTATGTAAAGTAATAAATTGATGGATTTGATTCAATTTAATGTTTATTTTCTTCATTTTAGAGCATTTAAACAAAACATTCTTTTAAAAAATGTTTTTTATATTATATTTTTTAATATCTAGTTCTTGAAAATCTTGTTCTCGGCCATTTAGCGCTGTCCAATACAATAAGCGGACACTGCAGTTTGTGTGTGTAAATGATGTCGGATTCTTTCTAGGAACATGCTTTTCTTTTGTTTGTGCCTCAGAAGTTGAAGGGAAGTATTAATTAATACAGTAAAACGGGGCTACTTTGACCAGGCCGATCACAACGCTATGACGCGTTCCCCACACCCTGCGCCTCGCGCAATGTTACTCGAGGTCACGCACACTTGCTGAGCACACGTGAAAACCGATTTTGGCGCTCTGTCAAAGTAGCTACAAAATCTGTCAAAGTAACCCTGGAAGTCAAAGTAGCCCCGTTTTGCGGTAAATTTTGAAAGACCAAGGTTATACCGAACTTATTTGATAAAAGTTTTTCTCGTTTCTTTCGTATAAGCAATGTACGCATCTTCCAACTTTTGCGGTGAGTACCTCTTCTAACAAGATAATTTATTATTTCTATGACGAGAACCTACTTGTAAATTAGATACAAATCTGAAGTACTTACAGCTGTTGCACAATTACTACATGAGCTCTTCTGCAAAAATCGACAACGGGGAGCAAAATATCGGCGAGCAAGCGAAAGTAAATAATCGCTGGCCGTTAAGAACTTTTCTGTTTTCAAAATTAACGCGAGCCAAACTACGAATTCCACGAAAAAAAAACGAACGAAAAACGAGAACACAGCATTACCAAACTAAAAATAAAAAAATATTAAGCATTTTCAAAGTTAATGCTTTTGAGCTGAAATTTTGTACAGAGATTCTAGACCAGATACACTCTTCGACCCGTTTGTATTGATATACCCTTTCTGTAACACCCTGTATATGTGACAAACGAAATCTTACCCTGAACGCCAACGTCACAAATATATGACAAAATACACGTCGCACGGGTCGCACCATATTATGAAATAAACAATTTAATCATTACTTTTGTGTGTTTTCATTTATATAATTTAAAAGTTTAAGCTTCCGTCTATATTGTATTGCATGAAACTAATATAAAAAATAAACCACCAATATCGAGAAATTTGTTGTTTTAAGTGTGTGTGTGTTGTTTTGTTAAAGTGGCCTGGCGTCAGGGGTACGGCGATACGTTTATACTCTGGCGTTCAAAAGGTTAAAGTCTTTTCTCCGTTTGTTCGTGTTATGAAATTACATCATAGTAATATGAAAATACATAGCCCAAATACAAGCTCAGCGAAATTCAAA
Organism: Amphipoea lucens; assembly: GCA_947508005.1. NCBI lineage: Eukaryota > Metazoa > Arthropoda > Insecta > Lepidoptera > Noctuidae > Amphipoea > Amphipoea lucens. Next base: position 13,287,134 of record OX382358.1, read on the forward strand.
AGTGTTTAGATTTATTCTCGAACAAAATGTAGAAGAAATTCTAAACGTATTAGTAGGTACTTGCAAGCAAATAGGATCATGTTCTGAGAAATGCTACACAGTTTTAATATTAATAAGTACCTACTTTAAGAGAAAATCGCTTTTGAATTTCGCAAAATGTTAAGGTACCGACTTTTATACGTAACTTAGGCAAAAGTGTTTTATTAACTTTGCCACGAACAAAATTCTATTGTTGTTTGAACTATTTATGAATATAATTAACCATAAGCTACTTACCTATTTCCCAAAAATGGTGATTATTGCAATAGACGACCGTCGACCACAACCATTATTTATTGAAGCCGATAAATGATTTAAAATCTCCTATGAATGTAGGTATTGCTTAGAATTATGAAGTATGATTTAATTCTGTTATATAATATTTCCACGTAAAATGTACGAGCAAAGAAGAAAATTAAGTACCTACATCAATTTATTTATTCACCCATTTCATTCTCCGAATCGAATTCAAATCTGCTTTTAATGTGTTGGTTTAACTAAAGGTCTGTATTTTATTTTACATAGAACGAAGTAGAGGCAATTACCGGGTAATCGAAACAGTAAGAGAAGACTTGAATAAAATTGTTTCAGTACTTCGGGAGCGTTGAGTGCAACCGACAAAAAGTCAGGAATTCTTTGATACCAGCTACCAAAACCATTAGGATCAATTGAGGCTTTTTTCGTTGAACTTCCTTTTATGTTAAACTAGTTGACCCGGCGAACTTCGTACCGCCTAAGAATCAATAAATAAAAAAAGCCGTTTTATACAAAATGTACGAGAAAATGAATTATCTTCATTATTTTTTTTGGTGAATTTTTCCCATGCTTTAATAGTTATTCTGCTATTCGGGGCGGAGAAAAATCCAACTAATCAAAGATCATAAAAATCTGTCCAGCCATTCTTGAGTTATAAATGGTGTAACTAACCCGACTTTGTTTTACATAAATAGATAGGTGAAAATAGCTGCCTTTATTTCTAGGAAATAAAAAAATACCTACGTACTTTAAAGTCTGCTGACTTTAATCAATGATGCGCTGTATTGATGATCGCTTCACAAATGACGAATGATTACCAACAATTGTTTGTCAGCCCTACCTCCAGTGCCATAATTCGATTTTTTTTATGACACATACCTTTTTAACAATCGATAGTTCATTAAATCTGCAACAAATCTAAATGTATAAAACTCAATGTCCTGACTGACTGATATATCAACGCACAGCCTAAACCGCTGGTCCTAGAGACATGAAATTTGGAGGGTGTTCTTTGTGAAGAGTAGGTATCCACTAAAATAGGGTTTTTCGAAATTCCACCCCTAAGAATGAGGGGAGGGTGAAATTTCACGCGGACGAAGTTGCGGACAGAAGCTAGTTGTCGTATATTTTAATTAATTTTGAATAAGCAAGGTAAGCAACAATTTTATTGTTTGTCAGCCTTACCCCTAGTGCCACAAAGGACAAAATGATACCTACTTACATAAATATAAAACTTATGATCCTCAACAGAGTACGCTCTAGTTAAGTCTAGTTTAATGAATGTTGACTTGTTATAATATAGGAATAACGTAGAATATTCAAACACTAACACAGTCTACTGACGTGACGTGTTCAGATCTATGTTCAGCTAAAAGCCTAGTCAATCGGAACATGACACAACTTGCCTACAGGGTTTTATCTCGAATGGAAAATTGACTTCAAACGATTGATTTTATTTGTCAAAGCTATTCTTTCGACGTTTTACTAACGTCAACGATCGGTGAAAATAGAGAATTGGCTCAGTAATTTTAAAAGTACCTAAATGTCTTCGAAATCAATTCGTACAAAGTATATGTATATATTTTTTGTCTGCCAGTATGTCAGTTTTTTATGATTGATGTTTGAAGAAGACGAGGTTTCATAATTTAAAGTATAAACAATCCATTTCAATAGAATAATATCTAATAATTTTCTCAATCTTCTTTCTGTCTATAATTTTACTACCGGTCAGAAATTTGTAGCTTTTAACTAAACTAATAGTAATAATAAGTAACGTGAAAGCCGAGAAAGATAAACAAATCAAGTATCTTGACTTGGCTCGCGAGTTTGTCGACATGTGGGATGTTGACTCAGCAATCAGTGTGCCGACAGTCGTGACAGCCAATGGGCTAATAGCCAAGAGCCACGACCAGCACCTGAAGAGGCTCTTGTTGGGCAGCTGGATCAAGGGCTTGATTCAGAAAGAAGTACGTCTGGACACGGCCCGCATTGTTAGGAGGTTCGTCTCTGGAGCCCTGACCACCGGTAGCTTGGACCCTGATCCCGATACCGATGGGTTACTATTTTTTATATTTTTTTTTTCTGAATTATTACCAAGTGTCATAATGATACTATACTGTGCCTCACTGTTGGGCAAAGGCCTTCCCTTTTTCCTTCCAAACCTCCCTCTCTTGTGTGATCTCTGGGCATATAGGCCCTGCAAATCTTATCAAATCTTCACACCACCTTCGCCGTGGTCTACCTCGATGACGATGTCCTCCCTCAGGCGTCCAGTGAGTGACGATTTTTACCTATCACTCCGGGTGCAAACTTTCCGTAATTACTAATTATAATACGAATCTCTAGACACTATATCAACATCTACTGTTTCTAAACACGAAGAAGATATTAACTACAGCGGAACTTAAGTAAAAGTTTGACTGAAAATCGGAAATCGAAAGTGCCATCTCAAGAGCAGATACTTAGATTAAAGATTCCCCCATTAGCCTTCACCTTAAATTATTGGCCAACCACTTAACTGAGACGTTGCTTGAGGTAGCTGCGCAGTGCTGGAGGGGTGATAGTTGTCCGTCAATAACATTTTATGTTTTATGCACAATGAATAATAAATTAATAACCCTCGTAATATACTAAAATCACATTCACACGTTATGTATAAGGCACTAGGGTAAGCCATATCTAAATCTGGGTTATTGCTGAGTAATTCCTAATGGAATAAAATACAACAATACTTTTGGGGATCGAACTCTGCACCTCGCACCTAATATGTAATACGGGTCCGCAACTCCACGTCAATGCGCGTATTTTGCGTGCGGGTGGGAAAATCGATTATTCGATTCACCCTAGCTCCTCAAGGAAGGCCAGCAACGCCTTGATGTTACTGACCGTCTCTCGTAGGGTACCTGGGTTACCGAAGTAATTTGCCCTGTACGTGGCGACCACCGGGCAGTTTAGAAGCATATGTGCCGCTGTCTCGTCATACTCCATGTAGGCCCTGCACAGCGGACTGTCTGTTAGTTCTATGACAAAGAGGTGTTTATTAAATGACCCGCGGCCAGTTACAGCTGCAGTAGCTGCACGCAGCTTTTGTTTAGTAAGACGGAGAACCTGTTTCGTGAGGCGGCTATCAATTGTGGGAAGTCCTTCCTTAGCCTGACTTGGTCCGTCCAAAATTTGTCATGTTGGTCTCTGATGCGTTTCCTTACCAGAGTGCGTAAATACCCGAAGGGGAGTGGCGCGATGGGCTCAGGTCTCACTGGTGCCATGCTCGACCCCCTTCTGGAAGTTCGTTGGCAGCCGACCTCACACCTAACAGTCATGCTTGTAGCCACTAAGCCTACGAGTCAGTATTACTGTACGTGTACGTACCCATGTAAGGTTAAAAAAACATTTTTTCGCTGGAATTCCATTCACAATTTCACGCTCTATAATACCAGCACTGTAGATATAACATACCAAGGAAATTGTTTTCTGATTGGCCGAGATTCCTTTACGACGATCTGAGAAACATTTGGGATCTTTAGACTAACATTACCGTAGGCTTATGGGAGATAAAAAACGTATTAATATCGCCTTGCGGTCCCTTGCCCGAGTTCCAAACATAAGAACTACCATTACGAGGAAGAATTGGGTTATGGCCACCTTTATTTCTATATTTTATTAATTTTGTTTCTTCAGATATTTATTTATGGAGGGAATACGCTTTGATAAATAAGTACGATAAGCCATTTTTTGTTAAGAGATTTAGCTGAATCTTTTTATCAAGTCAAAATAGATAATTTTCCATGAGCTTTAAATGAAATAAGTAAAGTATAAGTACTTGATAATTGAAAATATCAATCAGCCTTTTATCTAAACATACCTACGTATAATGTTGAAACTGTTTTTTCATAGAATAAAGAAAAGTTCATACTAGAAACTAACAGAAAGAAAAGTTGCGTCGTTTTAAAGTTAATTACAACCAACTAAATCAAATCAACCAACCCAATTGAACAACCAACCAACAAACCAACCACCCAACCACAGATAATATGATACTCTTCACCCAAACAACTTATTTTTGAAGTGAAACTTCTTTAGGCGCGCTTGACTTGGGGAGTAAACTGGCGAATGCGTTACGAAAACGTGTGATCGCGAGTAGGGAACGCACACCGGGTACCGACTCAAAATACTTGCAAGACTATTAAGTATCTTATACGGCTACTCGCTCAAATACGTTGGTACTCAACCGCGTTAGTTTTCGCAAATGCGATCATGCTCCTTTTGGAAAAATTTCGTATGCAAGTATTTTTTACCGACTTCACAAAAAGGAGGAGGTACTATGTTCGGCTGTTTGTATGTTTTTTTTTTTGTATGTTTGTTCATCGAATACTCCGCCAATTGTCGACGGATTTTCAAAATTCTTTTTTTGTTCCAAAGTAGATAGTTTTGAGGTGGTCCCACTGTCACCAAGTTAGGATCTGATGATGGGATCTTAGAGTAATCGAGGGCAACCTTTAAATTTTATAGGCTCACTTATTGTTTTTCGCATATTTTACGAAGTATCTTGTGTATTTGCGTATGGTTGTCACCATCTCAGGTAGCTGGGCTGATGATGGAAGTTACAACTCCTTAACAGTAAGAAGTTACTCGAACAGGCAAGGACTGTTTTAGTCAATTGTTTTGATGTTTGATAGGGCATTTGCCACATTTGGTCTCATGATCATCAAGTCATGACCTGATGCTGCAGTCAGGATAGTCTGCAGAGTACCTAACTCCTCGACAACTAACAGCAGATATATCGTGTTAAGGCTCATTGAAAAGGGCTCGATGTGTGGATAAACGTACTGTTAATGAGGAACACCGAAGTACATAAAGACCTGATGCTGAAGCCAGGAGCATTAGAAAAAGTACCAACCTTGAAATTACAGCACCGTAGTCGTGTTTGGGCTCATTTTAAACAGGACTAAATTTTAAGTTCAATGCAATGTTGACAAGTCTGGCCTGATGCTGCAGCCAGGATTATCAGCATCTAGTCTAAAAACATCAGGGCAGGATTTGATGATGGGATCCTGGAGAAATCGAAGGAACTCTTCAAATATTATAGGCACACCTATAGCGATTTGGGTATTTTTTATAGTAACTCGTGCATTTGCTCTCGGAAAGCACTATTTGGTGATGTGGAACTGATGATGAAGACCACAGATGGCCACCGAAACTACTCAATAATATCTAAGTATTTCACGGGTTGCGATTCGATTACTTTAATATGCTTGCTAAGCAATTTATGCTCGCCACAATGTGAATGGTGATACGGAGCTGATGGTGGATCTGGAGAACTCCTCAACAATTAACTTCCCTGTATCGGGAAAAGCAATATTTTGTTTGTAAAAGGCGATGATCACTAGGCTATTGTAACTTAGATAAATTATAAGCAGTTCTCTCGCTCGTGGAGACAGTTTCTTGAAAGAACTTAACAGTTCATCGAAAACAGGAATTGACATTAAATATTCATCTTCAAGCCAATCTGCATGATTTCGATATTCTTCATAATTCACATAGAAATGTCCATGACTTTCTCGACGTAGTAACATAGGATGTGTCCACCAACGGCGCTTTTTTTCCTTTCTTTCTTAATAAAAATAACTGCATATTCACTAGCGTACTGGCACAAGCACCCCAGAACACTACATCCATAATAAATAATTAATTTATTGACTGAGACACTACTTATTTCGCTCTCGTCTGGCACCTAACTGAATTCTTTCAACAAAACTATTGCACAACGCCTCGTCGCGGAAACACGGCGATTCCGTTACGAGTCGTCGCGGGCACGCGGCGATTCCGTTACCAGTCGCGACGATACGCTGGCGGAATAATCGTTCGTTCGTGGAGACGACCCGACGATAGAAGCGCGGATCCGTTGCGATTCTCTCGCTCGTGGAGATGGCCCCTAAAAAGCGTGAAATAAAAACTTTTTAAGAAAAAAAAACCGACTTTCAAAAAAACACTACAAAGTGAAAAATATCTTTAATTTCGGAAGTCGGTGGCAAAAAACTAAAATAAAGATCCAAAGACACCGACTTCCGAAATTAAAGTTATTTTTCACTTTGTAAAGTTTTTTTTGGAAGTCGGTTTTTTTTTTCTTAAAAAGTTTATTTTACTTTAATGGTTTGCAAGTATTTATTTGTAAACGCGATTTTGCTCCTTATTTATTCGAAGTCATTGATCAATTTCCTATGCAAGTAGTTTTACTTCCAACGGGGCTTTTGAATACGCGATTGTATTTCTTATCTGTATGAAGTTATGGATCAGTTTTCTATGCAGATAGAAAATACTTGAAAGTATCTCGCTCCGTCGTCCCTCGACGCTCGAGTACGTAGGTACTCAAATAGTTCAACAACCGCGTTTGTTTTCGCAAATGCGATCATACTCCTTATCAGTAAGAGCACAGAATACTTAATAGTACTACGTACAGAAAGGACACTCCCTTGCTCGCCCTCATATCAGATACCGCACCTCACCCCGCACTTCGAGGTATTCGTCGCCGACTCTTTAGCAAGGGCGCTCGCGAACCGCAGCGCTGTATTGCTGACACACAATTATGCGATTTAAAAGTTTTATTTGAGTTTTAATCACGATGGTTGGATATTGTGATGCTTTTCCGAATTCGTATTTACATATACCTACTGTTTGTATGATTTCGCATTTTTAATAACATGCGATTTAATAACCCATTATTTACAGATAAGTCATTTAAACTAAACTATTTTAGTGTTTTTATTTCATTACGAACCCGACTATATAAATAAACAATTGAACTACATGGTCACTTCATAATAATGCACACGTTCGGGCAGCGCCGCCGCCGACGTCGTTCGGTTCCCCGACACAAATTGCTTTCCGCGCCATTTTTTTTTTACGCTACTAGATTTCACGCACACATTTGCACGTATACAAACGTCATTTGTTTATGTAGTAGTAATAGGTAATTATTTTGCGAGCGTTGTATGGAGTGTCCGAGGTGTGGTAAGAGTCTACGGAACAATTTCGAATGCAAGTATTTATTTTTACTTTAATGGTTTGTAAAAGTATTTATTTGTAAACGCGATTGAGCTCCTTATTTATAGGAATTCACGGATCAATTTCCTATGCAAGTACTTTTTACTTCCAACAGGGCTTTTGTTTGATTACGCGATTGTACTTCTTATTTGTATGAAGTTATGGATCAGTTTTCGATGCAGATAGAAAATACTTGAAAGTATCTCGAGCCCTGGTTTTAGGCCCTGGTTTCTTAAGGTGGACGTACTTGGAAGCCCTGGTACTCGATTTTGCAAGTACGACCCATGTCTAAGGGCTACGGGCGAGGCGAACGGGAGTTGAGTGGGGTTATATCCCCCACTAACCGCAAGAGAAAGCAGTGCGCGCGCACATTTTCTTTCTCTCTTCCTCTCATAGCCAAATACGTTTGAAGTTTCACTTCAGTCGTGTGGTCATAAGCACACTCGGTTTTTTTTTTTTTTGTTCTGGGGTGGAAAATCTTCATGGATGTCCATGAGGATGTGATGTGTGTGATGATGTGGGCCACCCAACCAACTCTAACCAACCAACACAACTCCAACTTAATTTATTCTCATGAATAAATAAAAACAGAACTAAGCACTAGGCTTTACGATCTTGGCTTTAAAGATTTTATTGTAATTGCGTTTTGCATTTCAAACTAAAAAGGATTTCTTACCTACTTGAAAAAGATATTCCACCAATCAGGATAAACAAGTGATTAAAATGAAAAATGAACCTTACATTGATAATACACACATCAAAAGTGTCTAGGGATCAAGCATTTTTATGCGGATTTCTTGAGATTGAGACGTGGCTTTGTAATAAATTTATGATTTTATAAATTTATATGGATCCTTTTTGGTGCATTTCATAATTTGAATCAGGAACTGTGAATCAAATTCGAGTAAAAGATGAAAATCAGCTGTCAATATTTTCCCTATAAAAACATACAACGCATTGAAGACATTATTAGTGCTACTGTTTCCCTACTACTGATTAAAACCAACGTTATTATGGAGCGGCGACGTCATTTAAGCAGGGAAGAAATGCTCAGAGCCGTGGGAATGATAGAAGCTGGTTCCCGGCAACGTACTGTGGCTTTAGCTCTGAATACAAGTCAGAGTGTTATCAGTCGACTTTGGACACGTTACCGAAGCACTGGTACCGTGGCTGAGCGCCATGGAGGACGGTATCGCTGCACCACACGGAGACAAGACCGATACATTCAAATCTTAACTCGAAGAGCTCCAACAATAACCGCCATGATGTTAGCCGTGAGGCTTCATCACTCTTCAAGGAACTTAATTAGCGACCAAACAGTCAGAAACCGCTTGCATGAAGTGAACCTTCATTCCCGAAGACCGCTACGGGTACCACCTATAGCAATGCACAATCGTAGGATTCGATATCAATGGGCTCTTGAACACAGAAATTGGGCAGAAGAACAATGGCGTTTCGTGTGCTTTTCTGATGAGTCTCGTTTTGGTATGAGACCGGATACAAGACGTATACGACACTGGAGAACCCCTGGACGCCAACAGCGATTAAAATCCTGCCAGGAAGTCCATCCTTATAGTGGTGGAACCATCATGGTATGGGCGGTTATTTGGATCGGCGGAAGAACTGAGTTGATTTGGATCAGAGGCAACCTCAACGCTCAAATTTATGCTGAGACGATTGTATCAGACGTCATCGTTCCTCTACAAGTGCAAATCGGTCCCTTATTTCAGTTAATGCATGATAATGCACGACCGCACACCGCAAGAGTTGTAAGACAGACTCTCGCCGCAGCTAACATCAATGTCCTGCCCTGGCCTGCTCAGTCGCCAGACTTGAACCCGATTGAGCATGCATGGGATATGCTACAGAGAAGAGCTCTGCCGAATATGGAGGGTATCCAGTCGCAAGAAGACCTTTTTTTGTTGTTGCAACGAACATGGGCGGCCATTCCACAGCGTGATTTGGATGAACTCATTTTGAGTATGCCAAACCGATGTTCTTGTGTTGTTAGTGTTCGCGGTAGAAACACGGATTATTAATTGTTTAAGTTACCCAATAAAATTTTAAAGAAAACTGTTATTTCAGTCTTTTTTTCGAACTTTTGTGTTAGTGGTTCAAATGTCAAAAATCCCTTTATTAGGAAAATGGCAAATTTCTTTATTAATGCAAAGGTGACTTGGTTTATCGTTACTGTGACAAACGAAAACACTTTATTTGATGAATCCTTAAAGAAAATTTTAATTAATATCAATCAGGAGAAAAGTTATTGCAAAAATATATGTTGATCCCTAGACACTTTTGATGTGTGTACTTAAAACTTTCCATAGGCTTCCATCTTCTCCAAGGCTCTGATGACAAGACCAGTCGTTCCACTCAAAATAAATCGAACGGGTTACCTTATGGTCAGAAATGTCACCCGGATGACATAACTGGCTCTATGATTAGCTTGTCGTGACCCGCAAGCTAGTCAAACGTGAGTACAATGAATAATAACTCCTTTTTGAATGAGGTAATTAAGTCTGGTGACTGCAATTTGTCGCAGTTGACAGATTGTGTGTTGTAATAAATTATGCTATGATATTATAATTATTTATTCATTTTTAGATAAAAAGAGAATCAAATAATGTGTGGTATTCACATAAAGGTAAAAAGAGATTATGTCATTTGATTACTACTGCACATAACCTTTATACTTATACGTAGAGACGCTTATGATAAAACTTCTAATAAAGATGTCCACGTAACAAATGTAAGTAGGTAATGAAATTAGATAGTTGTCTCATTGAAGAAATTTTTCATATTCTCAAGTCCGCATATACTCTACCGATAAAATATTATACTCCACTTAAATATTTTGCTATCAAAATCACTTTAAACTCCCGACCTCACGACATTTATTTTCTCCTGGAACACACGACTTTTATAAGAAAACGAGCTTACCCTCAATATAAAGTTGGAAAATAAATATGCCAAAGACAAATATTATATTTGAGTGCACGAAGTATGCCTCAGAGATATTGCGATATCCGACGGTGAAGAGGCAAAGGAAATATGTGTACATCATGCATTATTGTAAATGTGCGGCGAGTTGAGTTTATGCGTTCAAGAATTTATGTGAAACTTGGTTTATTTCAGTGGAAGCTATAAAATTGTGGAGTTTCTTTTGTTTCTTTCTAGACGTGATGTTTTTGAATGAAGTGGTCATCGTAATCTTGCTCTTGTCCCATATATGGAATCCCTAAGGTTCTTCATTAATTTAGTTCAGATCGGTCGAATCATTGTCTCCTAAGATACAGACCATCCCTAGTTTAGGAGACAGGATTTAATTTTTTGTTAATAAGTATAGACAATTATTTTTCTCCCCTTGTGTCCATTGTTAGTCGATTAAGTCTTAGCATGTAACTCCTAACTACTTCATCACTCTTTTAGTCACATTTTGAATGAAGTGAGATAAACACACACACTCACTCACAAACTTTCGCCACACCCCGGACACTCCATACAACGCTCGCAAAATAATTACCTACTACTACTACATTAAAAAATGACGTTTGTATACGTATGAATGTGTGCGTGAGGTACTTGTGTTTGCGAGCGCTCTTGTTAAAGAACGGACGACGAACATGCCGAAGTGCGGGGTGAGGTGCGGTAACTGATGTTAGTGCGGGGAAGGGAGCGTCCTTTCTGTACGTAGTACTTTAAGTATTCTGTGCTTTCGCCTTTATAATATTAGTGTGATAGTGTGATTGTGATTCGTGCCCCCTTTTACATAGAGGACTTAAACATAACCGGCGAAATGTGGGTGTACTATAGGTGCACCTCTGCCTAACCCTTCGTTCCAAGACGGCCCACTCCCTCTCACTGAGAGAAGGCCTGTGTCCCAGCAGTGGGAACGTTATAGCCTGACTATGTAAATACACTAGGCTGCACGTTGGTGATAACACTTTGACCTTGAGCTGGCTAAGCTTAAATTAAAGGCTAGTTAGTTTATCTGATTTTGTTATCACCGAAGTCCGTACTTTAACACGAACGAGGCATACTGGGATATCGAGCCCAGCTACTAACAAAGGGACCAACTCTCTTAGTCCGCCAACCAATATACGGGCCCACCCAAAAGTAGTTCAAAACTTTGGAGTGAACCCTACACCCTACGTAATTAACTTTTCGGACGGGTACATCAGTAGTAGGGACACCTGTCAAATGGTGGTGACAATCATTCATAGGTCGTGCCCCTAACTAATCTTATGGCTGTATGTGAGACGGAGTTGGAACCGCCCGTGACTTTAGCTAAAATTACGAATTTTGTGCTTGGTGAGTAGTACTTTTGGTCTAACTCCAGAGGGGCAATTCTCGTAATTATAAGAACGTTCACAGTCTGATCGCAGTCTGTCAAAAATACCTCTAATTTCCCTACATTTGACAAGTTTTTGACATTTGTTTGTCGCCGAGATGAGACTGCGACTAGATTTTGAACGTTTTAAATTACTAGAATTGGCCTTCTGATCTAAGACAGGCATCAGTTACTAATATTAGACCTTAGACATATAGCAAAATTCGATTATTGTATTATTCATCACGTATCTTCGCATTCTATAGGATCTCATCTTAAATATTTATTCAATTCCAACCGATGTTACTTACCAAATTGAGTATCGCGGAGTCTCATTTTCCAATTAAGTGAAATCCTTTGAAATTCACCTCATTTTACTTACGTCTTGCTTGTGGTGCTTCGGTTCTGAACACCGAAATCAGTTATAAAGCTCATTTTGTACAGCTATGTTATTCCTTCGCTGAATTCTAAGCAAAATTTAATTATTTGAGATAGCTTTGCGTTACTTCGATGTAATGTCGTTAGCTGGTAAGTAACTTACTAATAAATTTAAATATTAGGTATAATTTCAAAAATATTACGATAACATCAACGATATCGTGCATTCCTCATAATGTTGATTTTAGAATCTTCACTTCTGACCGGTTTAAATAGAAGGCTGAAGTTTTTATACGAAAAAAAGTCACGGACAATTAATCCTTCAACCTATACCTACATAGAAATAAAGGGAACATAATCTGTATAAAGCCCACACAACCTATTTATACTAGCGCTTCTGCTAATATTGAACGCCTAACGTCAATTTCCTGTCCATATCCTGTTTTATTATTATTATTGGAAACTGTTACTATGTTATTATTTTTACATTATTGAGAGGAATATTAAAGCTTGTTTTGTTTTGAAAGGTCAAGTAATAAATTAATGAAATTGAACGGGCTGCAAATAAAACATAAACGAATTTTGTTTTTATCATTTAACTACCCGCGATCCCTTTCTGCTTCGCGTGGTTTTTACTACAAAAAATCGTGATTTCTTTCGGTCTAAATCACAAAGAACTAAAGTTTAGAAAACAAACCTTCTTCCTTTTAAAAAGCTGGTTAAAATAAGAGTGGCATACTAAGGCGGAATAATACCTAAAGCTCATTTAGAAACAATTTGCGTTTCAAGGAAAGTTCTTCGTGATTAATTATTAATTGCATCATTCTTAATAACACGGCATGTGCCTGCTTATGGACCCCTTTATATATTTTCTGTTTATTTTGAACTTGGTTTTGCCCGCGGCTTTACCCGCAAGGTGGTCGGAAGTTATCCAACAGGAACGTACTACCGAAATAAAATGTACCCTATGTCTTAGTCCGTATCCCACAAAATGATCTACCTTTGTGCCAAATTTCATCGAAATCCGTTCAGCGGTTAAGACGTGAAAAAGTGACATGCAGACAAACAAAGTTACTTTCGTATCTACGAGTATAATATTAGTGTGGATTTTAGACTGAACATTAGCCAACAGGTCGTGTTCTATAGCTTAGCTTCTGTCTACCGCCATGGAAATTTAGCGTGTATGTAGCCAACATTGTGCCAACATAAACGGCCATTGATCAATTACTATCTACCTCGATACACCTTGTGTAAACAGCTTTCGAAGCAAGCAACATAATGCCATCATGTCCATAAACCATATGCAGGTATTTGCATAGACTCTATTAGTTTATGATTACATCCAATTATTATTAAAATAAACATGGATTTAATGTAAATTAGTGTAGGCTGCCGTCGCCTAGTATGTTTAATATCGGCTCCAAGGCACAATTGACACTATTCATTATGTTCTGTTCGAACAGGTGAAGTTTATCGTTGTAAATTTTTTTTTAGGATTTTAGTTAACAGTTTCGTTTGTTGTTATGTCACTAACACGTTGACTGTCAGACCACAGACACAATAGAAAACCTATTGTTGGCGGACACCGTATGACCGCGGTGGCAGTCAATGAATTAACAGTCGCTAGCCGTGTGATTAATTGTTTTATTTCCGGAGCTACCTTTAAAATAATAGCAGACAATCTGACTCTTGTTTGTTATTTTCCACAGCCAGTATTATTTTACAATGTGTCCATGTTGTTATTAATTTGTGCGCACTCATGTGCGTCACTAACGTTAATGTTCACTATTATCTTGTGTGCGTCGGATTTCATTCTTTCTTTTATCTACACCCATGCTATAAATCCTCTATAAAAGTTTCTGAAACAGTTAGCTTATTGCCAACATTAAAACAACCAGTGTCATAGTAACCATAATATCATCCACCGCGTGTTATTATGTTGTACTAAATTTCATTATGCAACTCGTTTTCAAAAAAAGAACCTTGTCATGCACGCGCGTTTCAATACCACAGCGCAGTCATTTAAAAAAGGAACTTAAAGGTTATTCGAATTCACGTCGTATCCCGCCGGCCACCATTTTTGTTCCATATTAGTATTACAAAAAAACTGTTTCAGAACCTTTTATAGAGGATTCATATCATAGGTGTAGATAAAGTATTGTATGCAACTGTACATAATTAGGTATTAAAACACTCATGTGATACCCCACATTCGTGTTTTAATACCCCTCATTATAAAACAGTTGCATAAATAACTATTATTCAGTTATTGTTGTCCAATAATCTACTAATAGCCAGTATTATAACACTGAAAACAAAATAGGAATAACTTTTTAGAGCAAGAAGTAAACAAGAAATAGTTCAAAGAATCTGTTTTTATTAACAACATAAACCACAGAGTAGCAACATAGCCAAAAAAAACAAATAGTTTCTATTTTTAAACTCGTTAATATTTTTACCAGCGCCATTCGTAACAACTCGAATAGCTAACTCGACAAAAGCACTGCGGCTGAAATAACTTCCCGCTATAAATTCAAGCTGAATTGTGCAGCTTGAAATGCTGCTTGTGAATAACTTCAATTGAAATAAGAATACGCGAAGGCGACTCCATTTTTCTTGCGATAAACGAGTTTCCTGACACTCGATATGAACAACCATTGCTGTACGTTATTTAAAAGGTGCCGAGACTTGCAAACTAAACTGTTTCCGTATTTTGGCCAACGGATTTTGTAATGAAAGTTTCATTTTATGAACTAGACCAAATGGCTTTATATTTTCGTTCTGTTTTAAACTTTGAATCCACTCATGGTGATATCTCCTACTAGTGCAATAGTAACATAACATCACGCCTGTATTCATCTGAAGGGTTAGGCAGAGCTGTACTTGTAGTACACATACATAATTATCACCACACACACACACACACACACATTTTATTTTCATGTAATGGGGGGGCGAGCCTATTGCCATCAACAGGACACAAATCCAAACTCCGAGCTCTTTCTGTGAATTCCCAGATGGGGAAATCCAATAACACTTTGCTCGACCCGGAAATCGAACCCACCACCACCACCCACCCACTGGGTAATTGTTGATTGGAATTAGAAGATTAGTGACCGGTAAAGGAAGACTCCTAATACTTCATTGCTTACTGAATAGCACGTGGTGGATGGCCCAACGTTAAGCTAAACAGACAGCTGTGCTGCTGGGGAGTTTGTTGCCCCACTTCTTCTCCCCAGCAAAAGCAATAGGAAGTGGTGAAGGTCGGGACTGTCATTTTTAATTTTGATGTTCGAAAGTAATGATTCTTAGCCTAGTTTGAATAAATGACTTTTGATTTCAAATTTTTGCTATAAAACTAGCTAGCTGCAGCTGAAATGGGAATGACAGTAGTACTTTCGCAAATGAATACTTTCTCAAGGAATATTATACCACTAACAACGCCCACTTTTATTATAAGGTGCCCCGTTCCCAGAGATTGGACATTTTTATCACTAACAGAGAGATGTAAAAGCATTTAGGTTCTGAAAACTGTGCTTTCATACCCGCACTTATTTCTCTCATATTTTCACTATCCACGATTCACGGAATTGCAGAGAGAAAATTAAAGCATATTTTATACCCCTTTGACTTTTGTAAACAATATTAGTTTCCACAACTGTTAGCCATTTGTGGATGTTTTAATTATTTGGTATTCAACTTTACCTAGAATTTATTTCGGAACAGGAAATAAATCCTGTTCTCCTGTTTTGAAATAAAGTATATAGGTAATATTCGCAACTTCAAAGACTAAGTCTGTACCATCATTTTAATTAAGAATCATCTGGTACTTATCAATTGTTCATCCATTTCCTAGAATCTATTAAAGAGAGATGAGAACTACAACCGTGTGAAGTTATGATGAAAATAAAGTATTTATATTCTATACGTAATATGTAATTACTATGGTAGAGACGAAAAGTCAACTTTAAATCATTTAACTTAAAGTTTATTTCGTTTGTAGTTTATTGAGTACTACTTAGTGGACTTATCACTCAAGATTTTTCACGAACATAGCTTTCGACTATTATCAGTAACACTCAATTATTCAAACATTTATTTTCCATTCAGATGCGAATCATGTGATTAAATGCCCATTCCATACGTCGTAACTGCATTCATAAAATGAACGGACTTACAGCCACTGGCTCGCACCCTCGAAAGAATGCGCGCAATCAGGCATGTGAGCGCCAACGATCCTTACCGCGCAAATGGAGCCTGAAAAGCAATTATGTAAATGCAATAATCGAATATCAGCTCATTATTAACAACCCAATTAATAGCACTTACCTGTCAGTAACGTTATGTGTTGTTTTCAGCAAAATATGGTAAGTAGAGGCTGAGAGGCACTATAATATTAAAAAAATAGGTACAGTCAACAAAAGAGATAAGTATGCAGGATCGTCGGATATAGTTGAAGTTTAGTAAGAAACCGATGGATGTTGTAGACTGAAATTTAATTTGATAAATGAGCTGTTTGTTTTCTATAAATGAATTTCAATTTTATTCGAAAAACACTTGACACGAAGAAATTAATATTGATATTTGGTTAAGTCGTAAAAACAGTGCGAAGCAGGAGTGGGTCTCTGGTGGAGTCTAAATAGAACAATACTTCATGTAGTTGCAAAAAGTACTTTGCTATTATAAGTCCAGTGAATTTAATAACAGCTTCTAATCTTAATGGAAACTTTCAAATTTAGCTTATGTTAGTGGAATCGTTTAGTTTTCGGCTTCTTATGGTTTTTTTTTTATAGAAGCTCGCCACCTTAGACAGCAAAAAAAGAAAACCCTAGTTCAGGAAAAAGACATTAACATACTGAAAGATTCTGTAAAACGTCTCACAAAGGATCATGACGTCAGTTGACGTGTAACATATCGCAGATGATTTACCTACTTGCAGCTACCTAATAACGCAGAGAGACTTCATTTATCATTCACACAATACCTCACAAGTTCCTACTCCCGACGCCATGTTTTCTTTTGTGTTTTCAAGTACCTACTGTGAAGACTTGAAGCGTTATTCTATTTTATTAAGACTTCATAATCCGTACAAATGATTTAAAACATTTGGAGGTTTACTTTTAGGGACTTAATCAGCATTTACTGACCAGTATCGAAGTTAGGCAGAACAGACCGCGTACCGGACGACGTAGCATTGGAAGGCCTCCAACAAGGTGGACCAATGACCTTATGAAGGCCGCAGGTGTCTGCTGGATGTGAGAAACACAGAACCGGTCGAAGTGGCGATGTCCAGCATTGGACTTCTTTCGGCTGAAATGATGATGATGACGATGATCGAGGTTAACGAGCGACCATAACTTTAGGCACTTCTTGTAATGATCGAATTTTACCTAAATCCGAATACTTTTTGTACCAAAAATTGTTTCAAATGGGTCCACGTCTATGATTAAAAACAATCACCAATTTACCTGACTATACTAATTAATTTTGTTTATTTGAGTAAGGTACTTTTATTTTTCACGATTTAATAAACGTCTGGAGGGCGTACCTGCTTACAGTTAAATTGTTACTGAGAATTACCCAAGCAGTATTATGACGCTTGTAAGTATTATTGTTTACTAGCTTCTGCCCGCGACTTCGTCCGCGTGAAATTCGTACTTTCCTCTAAAAGTTTCGAAAATGAATGTTGGTATGATCTTTATAATTAACTTAAATAAATAAGTATTCGGGCCAATTTTTAAGTTTATAGAACAAAGGAATCAGATTTTTCAAAGAAACTATCCCCGCTTTTCACCCCCACAGGGGTAGAATTTTGAAAAATCGTTTAATATGTGTTCATAACTTGACTCAAAGTTTATTTATACCAATTTTCGAGCTAATCAAGCCACGCAGTAAAATCCTCCCCTTTAAAATTAACTACCTCTTTTCATACAGTTAGGGGTAGATTTTCGAAAAACCCTGATACACGTTATTAATTATTTTTAGTCCTTAGTATAAATATTGAGTTCCAAGTTAATCGGACAGGGCGTTAAAATTCTTCCATACTTATTTTAACACCCCCCATTACCTCTTTAGGGGGTATTTTAGAAAAACGAAAAATTCCAAATTTCATAATTTACTTAGATAAGTATTCGTGCTAAGTTTCAAGGTTATTAACTCAATAAATAAGATTTTTCATACAAACAAAATCCCCCCTTTTCACCCTCTTAAAGGTTGAATTTCCAAAAACCCCATCTTATTCGATACCTACTCTGCACGAAGAACACAACCTCCAAAACTCATGTCCCTAGGACCAGTAGTTTAGACTGTGCGTTGATATTTCAGTCAGTACGTTCATCCTCCTTTGGGGGAGAAATTATCAAAAACGCTGAGACACGTATAAATTAATTTTCAATCGTTAGCCTAAATACAAAATTTGAAGACCCTAACTTTTAAGCTGACGGACTTTCATACACAACTTTATCCCCCTTTTTAACCCTTTGGGGTTGGAATTATCAAAAACGCTGAGACACGTATAAATTAATTTTTAGTCGTCAGCCTAAACACAAAATTTGAAGATCCTAACTTTAAAACTGACGGACTTTCATAAAAACTTTCATCCCCTATTTAACTCCCTTAGGGGTTGAATTTAAAAAATCCTTCCTAATTCCTTGTCTACATTATAAAGGGAACCATTGTATAAAATTTCAAAATAAATACCTATAACTACCTACTTTAATTAATAAAAGTACCTACGCTTAATAATTTTTAATTTGAACGAATATTTAAACACTACCAAAACAACTCATACCTATTTTACAAAATAACAACAAAAGAAATTCAAATAAACAATTTAAAGACTAAAAGTCGCGCTGATAAGCACGGTTTCTCAATATCAATTATTGTCTGTCAATAAGGTCGAACGCTCTGAACGCATCAACAGCCAAATATTGAATGAAGCTCGCTCTGACGCTCTCGGACCTCCCGCCCAGGGACTGTAATACCGATATGATTCCTGTATCGATATCGAAATATCGATATAGGAACTGATATTTTGGTACCTCTTTATCGATACTGGTACCGATATTTTATTTCAGTTCATCAATATATGTATTTATGTGTGTCTTTATCGGTACCGGTACTGATCCTAAAATAACGATATATTACCAATAAAATAATGTGGCACCTTCCGCCCGTACCCCGGTCCCCGACACAGACGACACGACAGTCGGTGAAGGTAACACAACAGATAACTCTGTTTCTACCTAATTTCGACCTTTATATCAAACGCAGAGAATTATCCACGAAATAATCGCCCCAAGATGTCTGGTTTGTATTTTCTAAAGATTTAATGTTCTTCTTAACTTAATTTTTATGTTCTACCGATGTGTATGGGAATAGGAATCCAAACTAATATTATAAATGCGAAAGTAACTCTGTCTGTCTGTCTGTCTTTTCTTCACGCCTAAACTACTGAACCGATTTCGATGAAATTTGGTATAGAGATAGTTTGAGTCCCGGCAAAGGACATAGGATAGTTTTTATCCCGATATTCCCACGGGATCGAAACTTACGCGGGTGAAGCCGCGGGGCGCAGCTAGTTGTAAATAATCGTACAAAGCAATCGGAGACCCATTTATCACAATTCAACGAATTTGAAATAAACAATACGTCAAAAATAAGATCGAGGGTAAGTAAATATTGGTAGAAATCATTTAAAAAAAAATATTTTGTATAATAAATGTGAAGTGGTTCGAGTTTTATCTATGGTATTCTCCATGTTCAGGTAGGCGTGGATTATCGGGTAGGAAGGCAGTATTTCAATAAAATCACACTTGTTACAATCACTTCACTTATAATTCTCGATAACTCAATCAGTAGGTACTTCACAAAATTATTATGGATCACTTAGATCACGAAAGATACACCAAAAATATAACGTCCACCGAGCACGTGGTTGCGTGCGCGCTTTTCCCGCGATCTCGTGTCAACTGCTTGTCTTTCAAGATGGCCGCCTCACCAGTGCTCGGTGTTCGTTTTTGATATTGACATTTGTGTTAGAAGTCAATTGACAGTCTAGAAAAGCTGATGCGCCGACACGGCCAGCCCTGACACTCGCACGACCTCGTGCGCATGGTGTCGTGCATCCGTTGACTGCGACGTTACTCCTCTCGACCTGTTCGATACATAAAGATACCCGTTTACATACGTTCGGCCCTTCCTGACCAATAGTAAATTCATTGCCATTGCAGAGTAACATGGACCGGGCGTGCTAGGCCCCTTCATCCAGTTACTCAACCAGGTCCGGGCGTGCTAGGCCCCTTCGACCGTCTTGCGTAGCGTGGCCCGGGCGTACGAGGCCCCTTCGACCCACTACTACCTTGTGGCCCGGGCGTACGAGGCCCCTTCGACCCATTATCATGGCGCGGTCCGGGCGTACGAGGCCCCTTCGACCCGCTACTACCTTGTGGCCCGGGCGTACGAGGCCCCTTCGACCCATTATCATGGCGCGGTCCGGGCGTACGAGCCCCCTTCGACCGATCAACAACGCATGGCCCGGGCGTACGAGGCCCCTTCAACCAGCTTTACACTACAGCGAGAAAATAGACTACGTGTGAGTTAAATGAAGACTACTCACTTCGATGTACCTGAGCCCGTTCTACAACCATACTAGAGCTGTCTTCTGAAGCCGAGAGCGTGTCGGAACCGGCAGTTTCACTAGCAACGGAAACTGTCTCACTATCGGTGTCCGAAGACTATTCGGTCAATGTCATTTTCATCGAACGCCGACACGTCATCCTCGTCATTGATCAAGGTTGTAGATATTTCTACCAGTCCCTCAAACCCTCTAGGTACCGCACGTAAGTTTTCGTTAGAGTACTTATAAACGCGACTAGATCTATTGATGCCTTTTAGTTCATAGCGGTCGTTATCTAGAACTTTAGTTATGATGAATGGCCCCTTAAATTTTTTTGCTAGCTTGGTCTGATTGCGCTCACTACACTTAATGAAGACATAATCTCCCAATTCAAATGGTTTTATTGTAGCCTTGCCTCTATTAAAAAGTTGTTCTTGTGAGCTGGCCGCCTTAAGAATATTTGCTGATGCTTGACTTCTTATGACGCCCAGGTCAGCCCGCGAAGGAGAACTAACTTTGGAAGCTATTTGGGACATTCCTAAGGACTGTGCCGAACATCAGTTCTGTTGGCGTGAAACCTGTGATCCTAGATTTAGTGCTATTTAATGCTAATTGTACTTCGTCTAGCTCGTCTCTCCAAACCTTGAGTCATTCTCGATAATGGTGAGTAGGTTTTTCAAGGTGCGCATTACTCTTTCTACCTGACCGTTGGCTCTGGCAGAGCCTGTTGCTATGAGATGTAGTTCTATGTTATGATCAGTGCAAAACTCTTTAAATTCTGCACTAATATAACACCTACCCTGATCTGCTATTATTCTCTTAGGGGAACCGAAAAGACACACTGCTTTCTTTAAGGCTTTTACGGCACAGGCTGCATCTAACGAAAGGGTATACTCTAAAAGGACGTATTTTGTGAAAGCATCAATGATGACAGAGGCATATTCTTTTCTGTCAGTCTTGCCGCTGAGTTTTCCCGTAATATCTATATGGATGGTGTGCCATGGTACAGAAACTTTTGGGATAGGATGTAATCTTACCTGTTGTGCACCTGAGGTGCCTTTGGAGGCTTTGCACTCTATGCAAGAGTCGATAAACTTGTGAACATTTTTTGACATCTGGGGAAACCAGTACTGCTCGTATAATTTGTCGAGGGTTCTATCGTAACCTAGATGTTTGATCTCTGTATGTACATGATTTATAAGTGTCCACACCAGAGAACGTGGAACTATGGGGAGCCAGCTGCTTACCTTGTTCTAAGATGTCCCTACCTATAATAACAGGATCTACTAAAGCGTCATCAGGGACCACATGAAACAATATGCTAACTTGAATACCTTGGATTTGAACTGAACTAAAAATTTGGGTCAGGCATTTTATGTCTTCACCACCTAGGCCTGTTAAATAAACAGTCTCCTTGCGTACGGAACCAGGGAGTTAGTCAACTAAGCTATTTTTGATCAATGAACATGCGGCAACCGCTATCGAATAGAAATGACATTGACTTACCAGCTGATGTGGATAGAGAACCTTTGACCAGTCTGCGCTCACAGATATTTACGTCCTTCTTGGTTGGATGTTCTTTGTCTGCCTTGTTATTGGGACAAGCCGTACTGATGTGTCCGGGTTTTTGACATGTAAAGCAAGTGACTGTCTTTTCCCTTTCTATCTTCGAGGCTGCGGCACCATCTCGACGTTTGCGACACTCTTCGATCTTGTGCCCACGGTGACCGCAGTAGTGACAGGACAGGATCCTCCGAATTTCGTATCAGCAACAGTACGTGGTTTCTTTGAGTTGGAATTTTGCTCTTCATTATAATCCAGGCGCCGCTTCAGCGATACTCCACTAAGAGCGCGGCATAATTAGGCTCCCGTTGTGATAGTGTACGAATTGAGCTCTCTACGGATTAAAGAGTTTCTTTGACTGAGGACTGATATGACGAATCCGGTAATTGCCTCTTCGGTCATTTCTCTTTTTGGAATGCGTTCAATGAGACTCCACAAACGCAAAGCTGCTTCAGACGCTGCCTCTTGAGGTCCAATCTCAAATCTCATCACACTGTCCTTTGACAGTGCAGTGTTAGTCCTGCATTAACATAGGTTTTCCAAATCTCGCGAGTAACAACTCCTTAATCAGTGGCCATTCTATTTCCGAACTCTTTAATTTAGTCAAACAAGATGCAGCGCGACCCTTCAGTGAGTTGATTAAGGCAAGCAACAACTCGGTCCCGGAAAGATTTCGGCTAGTGACTATCATTTCGGTAATTCTACACCAACCTTCGATATCGGCCTCTGCATCGTCAGGATCGAATTGAACCAACTGGGTCGGATTAAATAGCGGCTGTGGTGGCTTGGTGCTGTTAGTGGTCGCAGCCAGCAATCTTGTCAAAATCGACTCCATTCCGGTGAGCAAATCATGGGTACTCGTATTAGAGTCCTTATTTCGGGTGTTGGAAACTGCCTCCGGTTGATTTAGCCCTTCGAATCCCACTTCTGATGAAGTGGTTCGAGTTTTATCTATGGTATTCTCCATGTTCAGGTAGGCGTGGATTATCGGGTAGGAAGGCAGTATTTTAATAAAATCACACTTGTTACAATCACTTCACTTATAATTCTCGATAACTCAATCAGTAGGTACTTCACAAAATTATTATGGATCACTTAGATCACGAAAGATACACCAAAAATATAACGTCCACCGAGCACGTGGTTGCGTGCGCGCTTTTCCCGCGATCTCGTGTCAACTGCTTGTCTTTCAAGATGGCCGCCTCACCAGTGCTCGGTGTTCGTTTTTGATATTGACATTTGTGTTAGAAGTCAATTGACAGTCTAGAAAAGCTGATGCGCCGACATATGAATTTTACCTTCCAGGCATAAACAATGTGGTAGTAGATGAGTCATCTGGGGACGATGTTTCGAGTATGGAAGAAGATTGTATTATAAGTTCACCAATTCGAGCCCGTCATTATGACGTAGATCCTAATAGTACAGTCAGCATCAAAAGTCGATTAACACTATCATTTTTACATGTTATTAAATTGACAACAACTTTTTTCAATAAACTGATTTTTAGCTTTTCACATAATAGACAAGAGTATATATTCTAAAAAAAATTCTTCTGCTGCAGTTTTGAACAAATATTTTGCTCAATAACTAAGATTTAAAAAAACTGAAGTGTTAATCAACTTTTGATGCTGACCGTACCACTCCTGAACTTAATTCACCGGAGTCAGATTTTGCTTTTTACGCCCCATTATTTATCACGATTACGTAAATCAAATTTGTCAAAACAACAGCAATAACAACAGGTAGACACGCGCGCATTCGACAACAAGACGCAACTCGTCACAGTAAGTTACTTTCCACTGTTACACAGGGTCTGGTCTATCCGTTACAATGTTGCCGCTCGGCGTTGCGGCTGTGCGAGTGCGAGCAACTAAGGTCGCGTCATCTTCTCCCTCTCGCGACGGGTATCGATATAGAATAACGATATAGTTATGGATAATTTAATAGCAGTATTTAATAATTTCGTTATGGATATCGTTATTAACATAAAATATCAGTTGCAATAACGATATCTTCTTGAAAATATCGGTATTTTTCATTTATCGATATCGGTCCCTGCTCCCGCCTTTGTATACACTACCGCGACCAGTGTCGAGCGCGGCAACCGTTACACAAATATGTATAATCCTTATAGCATGATTCAGACGTGTGACGGCGCGATGGCTTATTTCAAGTATAAGTTTGGTGTTTCTATACCGATTTCTATGATTCTTTTTTTATTGAATAGGTAATAATGTTAACTTTTTTAAATTAGGGATGAGTGAGAGTATTATAAACGTAAGAGTAAACAAATATAATCAGAATGCTCCGAACTGCTAAGCTATCAGGAGTTACACGTGTTATTGTGAGTCAACCATAAAAGATAGACATATGCTGTTGCGGGATATTTTTTAGACAATTTTATCTAGAATATTTCCGTCATACATGATTTCTATGTAACTTTAACCATTAAGGCTGCACACGCGACGGAAGCTTAAAAAATGGAGTAACTTCTCCCGTTTTACCAACATTTCCCTTCACTACTCTGCTCCTATTGATTGTAGCGTGATGAAAAGTATACTATAACCTGCCCAGGAGTATGAAGAATAATTGTACCAAGTTTCGTTAAAATCCGTCCAGTAGTTTTTGTTTCTATAAGGAACATACAGACCGACAGACAGACAGACAGACAGACAGACAGACAAAAATTTTACTGATTGCATTTTTGGCATCAGTATCGATCACTAATCACCCCCTGATAGTTATTTTGAAAATATATTTCATGTACAGAATTGACCTCTCTACAGATTTATTATAAGTATAGATAAGATTACGTAGGGTTTTGTTTACGTAGGCTGTTGAGGGTTGCGGTTTCAAAGAGGTTTTGGGATGCATGAAGAAGCCTCCCCGTGTAGCGCAGTTTGTTCCACCAGTTACTCAACTGAACTGAGCGCTCGGCGCATCCTGGGCAGTCACACCCAACATCTTATTTGACTGGCCAATTCTTCCCTTGCGGTGGTAGGGCTAACGCCCGCCTGGTTTGCGACCACCCTCCCACCGGAGTTCGGCGTCAAGCAGCCTGCTGTGTTTCGTCGGTGCGTGGGAGTTCCAGTGCCTTAGGCATCTTCTGGGCACGCTCGTTCGATCATAGACCTCATCCAACGCTTTCCATCAGGCGTGATCGAGGTCAAGAGCGGGCCCATTCAGCAATAAAAAAAAAAAAAAAAAAAAAAAAAAAAAAAGAGGTAGGCGTTTCGTAATTCATTAAGTATACTTTGCATATAAATATTGAATGTCTATGTAAATAGTTATACCTGATATGTCAATGCCTCTTGAGCACACGATACAGGGCCAAATTAAATTAGCTACCGAAACTCGGACACGAAAACGGAGACGATTGTTTTTATTCAAATTATTGAGTGTTTTTTTTTTATGAAAATAAAATATTCCTACTTAAGTAATAGGTAATACGATATTAAAGTAAGTAAACTTCGAATATCGATTAAAAGACGCCATCATTTCTATCCGTAATTAAAGAGAAAAGTTTTTGTGGGCGAAAGTTTCGTAACTATTATAATTGTTCATAACTTTTATTAAAAGCATTAATTTTTGGAACTCACTGAATACCTTGAAAATTAAACTTATTTCGGTGCAAACTAATTTACTTATATTATGAAACTTGATAATAAAATATTTCAGAGGTTTTTTAATTACTTGGTTTTTAATTACATATAACCCTAACTGTTAAAAATGATTACCTTTCAAAATTAGAATAAAAAATGATTTTTCGTTTATGTTTAGGTATCGCCTCGTTGATGTTTAGCTGACTAATAAAAAGTAACAGTATAGAAGTAGAGCGATGTTCGCATTCAATCAGGTACCTATCGGTACCTTCGCTTAACTTAGCGCTTAGCTTAGCACTTCGCTTAGCTTCCACCACGCGAGCCCAGTGCGGGTTGATGGATGTCACATGTCGTCGGTACCTGCTACAATAAAGTGATTCGCCACTATCGATCACTTTACGCATGAAACTTTATTTAATAGGTAGGTAGTAAATTTTTAGAATTAACTCTAAACACCAACTTAGAGTTCTGCAAAAACATTATGATCTCTCATTATGTCCATAGTTTTTGTAACAAACCTCATGTTTGCGAAAACGCCTTTTTGTAAAATGTGAGATTTTTTATTTGAACTGTGGAAAGGTATATTTTATTATAGTTTAATGCCTGGAAGCTTATATTTAGGTATAAAGTTCTGTTTACGTTTTTATTATTTATTGCTGTTTGATTTTAGTTTTAAATGTTTTTGCGTGTGCTAGCTGGAATTTGGCAAATATTTTAAATTTAATGTTTTGTGTTTCGTAATGTTAATTACTTACTATTGTATAGAATTAAGTTGTTATACCGCTTGGGTAAAATAATAATAATATTAAAATAACAGTCTGACATGGATAAACATAAAACTAAACTCGTGAACTAATCACGTACCTAAATAAAGTGAAAGATGGAAATATTGGTACGTTGGTAACTTCATAGATTTTGTAAGGTACCTACTGTGTACGTGTTTATTGGGTGTTGTGAGTCATGTAAATAAAACAACCGTTTTCGACAAGCGCTAGTACATAACTGAAATTTATAATTATTTATTTCGCTATTATAATATTTGACCTACATACAAACGCTTATTGACGATGCACCACAATTTAGTCCGTGATCATTTGCTTTGGTAAATAATATTAACATAACATAACGCCTATATCCCCAAAGGATTAAGCAGAGGTGCATCTGTACCTACTACACCCACATTTCGCCAACATTTCGCCAGTTATGTTTGAGTCCCATGTGACAGAAGGCGAGCCTACTCTCATCAAACGGGCACAAATCCTAAACCCTAACCTAGAACTAAAATTCGAAGATACGTGGCATTCACCAACCCACACTGAGCCCGCGTGTTGGATTATGGCCCACTCCATTTCACAGAGATGAGGCTTGTGTCCCAGCAGTGGGAATATTATACGCTGATTATGCTTATACTGGGCAAATCTACTGCTGCTCAAATCCAAATCAGCAAATTATAATTAGGTCATTATTATCAGACTAAACACATACCTACATTATAAGTACTGTAGAGGCTGCCTATGAAGCCTCACCTCTTTTTGAACAGGCCGGTCATATTTGACGGCATCTGTTGTTCGATCGTTCAAGCGTTTGTCAAATATTAGATTAGGTTTGTCGTGTCAGATAGGCAGTGCTAGTTTTAAGTTTAAATGGTAAACTCCTAAAAGTAATATCATATGGAATTAATCTTATAGAAGTTTCATTTAGTAGAAGTGCTCCCATCTGAGCTAGTCCTTACACTACCTGCTTTAATTAAAATAGAGATAAACCATTTTAAAACTGCACGCCCCTCCACTAAAAATATACTACACCAACCACTACGACGATACAAACCAAACAAAGGCTTGTTACAAATGTTTGTAACAAACCTTTGTTACAAACATTTGAAATGTGTATGCAACAAGCAGTGGAGGGGCGTTCATTTTTAAAATGGTTTTACCTATATTTTAATGCCTCAGTACATTTTATTGTCAGAGCTATCTGTGCAAGGGTGCAACTGTATCGGCTATATTGATGACCACCTCCATCAAGCATGACATCTAACCTGCACCCCGATTACGTAACACAATCGCAATCGGAAGCACCTCAAGGGTGATTCGGACAGTATGGTTTGCCCGGAACTATACAGGGTGTTACGGAAAGGGTATATCAATACAAACGGGTTGAAGAGTGTATCTGTTCTAGAATCTCTGTACAAAATTTCAGCTCAAAAGCAGTAACTTTGAAAATGCTTCATTTTTTTTATTTCGATAGTTTATTAAATTGAAATCATAACAAACGTGTCACCGCACTACGAGGGTCGTTATCCATTATCTGTAGTGTGTCTGTGCGCCTAGTACACACACATCACGCCGCCGCCACGCGACAGTGCAGCGCCGTTATGTCGAAATAAAAAAATACTAAGCATTTTCAAAGTTAATGCTTTTGAGCTGAAATTTTGTACAGAGATTCTAGACCAGATACACTCTTCAACCCGTTTGTATTGATATACCCTTTCGGTAACATCCTGTATATTGGCTTCTGCACCATGTATCATATGAGATTCAATCCCAGCACGGAACAGATGAATTACACTGTCTACAGACCTTTACAAATATTATAAAGAGCTAGCATTATTTTGTGAGTTTGTATGTAGGGGGTCTACTTGGATCTTCGGAACAACCGATCCGATTCCGAAAATTCTGTCACTATCTAATGGAAAGCTACAGTATTGCCGAGAGTTTTATTAAACAAGAAATTACACGCAAAATAAGTCGCGTGCAGAAGCGAGTAATAAATATTTCAAATATAGGCTTATACAATTTGTATCAGTCTGTGAATGAAATAGACTTTCCAGATTAAATGATTATCCTAAAAAAACTATGTTAATGTCGTAAACGCCTTATCGCCACTTTCTGTACATAAACCTTTCCACGAATTATGTTGTCGTAAAGCACTCTAAGAATTGGTATCAAAACGATTCCATGTGCGATTTTCCGTTTATCGATGCCGCAATTACACACGCACGCACGAGGCATCTCGCCGTCGACGGAATATTACGAAATGCTATGTAATAATGTTTCTATGTAAGATAAAATTCCCTCGCAAACATTTTTCGGAATTTCTCGACACGTTTCGCACTATAAAAACTGCAGTAGATTACATTATTTTTGGTATTGGTTATTATAGCAACCAATTTATAAATCTACGTAGAAAGGCTTTCTGTGAATATTTCCCTGGGACAGACAGACGGACATACAAATAGACAGACGGTCGTAATGTTGTCCGGTATAGAGTTCTGTACCCAAAGGATGCCGTACGGAACTCCAAAAATGTATCAGATTCACGAAAGTACTCATATCATCTATAACTCCTTTGTTTTCAGTTCACACGCAGCTTTAAAACACATGTTCCAAAGAATCGTAGTACAGTGCTAACTGTTCCAAGGAAGCAATAAATCCTGACCAACTTCCGCACTGTAGTTTAAGTGATTCTATTTGCTTTCTCACACGTTTTCCAACGATTTATTTTTAACATGTGTTACACATTTAGAAAGATAACCTGAGTGCTTCTCGAACAATGTATGTACATGAATAATGACTGGTTATCAGTTGTATACAGGGTGAAATTAAATTCATGGGCATCCTTTTAAGGGCTCATTGTACTCATCATTATGAAAAACTTTTACTATGGTACTAAACCTAAAATCGCGAAAAAAAATCAGCTTTTCCTTGCATTTATGTTCACATAATTCGTCAAAATGTAGGTAAGAGCTGATTTTTTTTGCGATTTCAGGTTTCGTCCCATAGTAAAAGTTGTTCATAATGATGTTTACAATAACCCCTTAAAAGGATGTCCATGAAATCAATTTCACCCTGTATACTGCGTGTATCAGATAGTTGTAGTCATAATTTAAGGGTGTGATACAGACCATCAGACTGAATATCTTTCTCAATGGGACCAACACCGTTATCGCAAAATATCTGCCGTCCCATACATCTCGGTCAAGTGGGTATTGAAGTTTTGTATGGGACACTTGATATTTTTTTCTGTATGGGACGTTGGTCTCATGGAGAAAGTTGTTCAGTTTGATGGTCTGTACCGCATCCTTAAATATAACCACATCTTTCTGATAAATGCTGTATAGAAAATAATTCCCCAGACAGATAGTACATAGGTGTTAGAGTTAATAACGTCGTCGGTAAACTGTGGGTGTGAAAAAATGGAAATTAACGTCTAATGTTTTGAAATTGACACTTCCTTTGTTGCCATGTTGTTCAGACATATAAAGAGAAAAAAAATGAAGCTAATAGTCACCGTTCAGTGTAAGACAATAGAACTGAAATCGTCGTTCAATTTTTAGGGTTCCGTAGTCAACTAGGAACCCTTATAGTTTCGCCATGTCTGTCTGTCCGTCCGTCCGTCCGTCCGTCCGTCTGTCCGTCCTCGCTTAATCTCTGTGACCGTTAGCACTAGAAAGCTGAAATTTGGTACCAATATGTATATCAATCACGCCGACAAAGTGGTAAAATAAAAATTGGAAAAAAATGTTTTATTAGGGTAGCCCCCCTATATGTAAAGTGGGAAGTGATTTTTTTTTTAATTTCAACCCTAACGTGTGATATATTGTTGGAAAGGTATTTAAAAATGAATAGGGGTTTACTAAAATCATTTTTTGATAATGTCAATAATTTCGGAAATAATCGCTCCAAAAGTAAAAAACAATGTGTCCCCCCCTCTCTAACTTTTGAACCATAAGTTTAGAAAATGTGAAAAAAATCTGAAAAGTAGAACTTTATAAGGACTTTCTAGGAAAATTATTTTGAACTTGATAGAAACAACAGTTTTTGTACAAAAAAGACAAAACGTTGTACAAAATCATTTCTGGACTAACTTCGTAGTATAATCGTATATGCAAGCATTTTTTTTTAACTTCGTTTACATATTTTATTATCCTGAACGTATCTTTTTTCAAACAAAAAAAGAATTATTAAAATCGGTTGTCGCAATCCAAAATTACCACCGTAAACTTCTGGCACGTCTATGTATTAATTAGTAACCCAATTCCCCGAGAGATGGCGCTGTAGGTACTTATTACATTGGGTCGGGTTTTATCGAATTGTACGTGGGAACACTTATTGTGACGGACGGGAAACTACGGAACCCTACACTGAGCGTGGCCCGACACGCTCTTGGCCGGTTTTTTTGAATAAACATCACTAAAGCAATAAACGAAATTGTCCATTTATTTGACGCCGCATACCAGTAAATTCAACAGATAGATATTTTAAATGGAATATTTTTTTTAACTGCGGAAAACCGTCTGTGAAATATTTTTCATATCGGTATCCATTCACACTGTAACATGGACATACCTATGCGAGATCGCTCCACTTTCAATAAGTTCCTGTGTTCAGAGTATTTCGCCAGAATGAATTGTATTCCCATCACTGCGCTGTATCGCTCCCTTGTCAACGCTCTCACACATATACAGGGTGTCCCGTAAGTCGACTTCAAGCCGGAAATAATAATAGGCCAAGTCATAATACTTAACAGAAAAATATAAAAAAATAACATAAGAAAAAAAAAGTTGCTATGGTTATTAAATGCGCCAACTTTTAATGTTACTTGCCAAACTTGCATAGTACATTTTTTTCAGTACAGTCAGTCAAAGTTGGGCAAAAAGTGACATTTAAATGTCAATAATTTTAAAAATACACAACTTAGATTTTTTTAATATTTTTATGATAAACTATTATGACTGACATGTGACATCTACCAACCCGCACTGGGCCCGCGTGGTGGAGTACAGCCCACTCCCTCTCGAAGAGAGGAGGCCTGTGTCCCAGCAGTGGGAACATTAAAAGACTGATTATGTATGTATGTTTAAATCGTGTTTAGACACCGCAAATCATTTGTTGCTTCATTTTTAGGGTTCCGTAGCCAAATGGCAAAAAACGGAACCCTTATGGATTCGTCATGTCTGTCTGTCTGTCTGTCTGTCTGTCTGTCTGTCTGTCTGTCCGTCCGTCCGTATGTCACAGCCACTTTTTTCCGAAACTATAAGAACTATACTGTTGAAACTTGGTAAGTAGATGTATTCTGTGAACCGCAGTAAGATTTTCACACAAAAATAGAAAAAAAACAATAAATTTTGGGGTTCCCCATACTTACAACTGAAACTCCAAAAATTTTTTTTCATCAAACCTGTACGTGTGGGGTATCTATGGATAGGTCTTCAAAAATGATATTGAGGTTTCTAATATCATTTTTTTCTGAACTAAATAGTTTGCGCGAGAGACACTTCCAAAGTGGTAAAATGTGTGTCCCCCCCCCCTCTAACTTCTAAAATAAGAGAATGATAAAATTAAAAAAATATATATAATGTACATTACCATGTAAACTTCCACCGAAAATTGGTTTGAACGAGATCTAGTAAGTAGTTTTTTTTTAATACGTCATAAATCGAAAACCGCAATTTACCTTTCACAAAGTTACAACGAACTACAAGAACTTTTATATTATGTTACTTGCTGCTACGGAACCCTTCATGGGCGAGTCCGACTCGCACTTGGCCGGTTTTTATTATATACTACGGGCAGGAAAATTCCATCTTGTAAATAGGGCTTCAGTGCGTGGATAATTCCTATAACTAACCGTGGCAGATGTAGTAATACGCTACTCAAGATGAGTTGAGGTGTTTTTGTTCTCTCAACTTGCTAGTTGCGCGAGGACTAATTTTACAAGTAAGGCGCAAACTACTAATTTGCACGAAACTGAACGCAACGTAATTTCGGTAACTCACTTTCACCGGCGTAAGTTAAACTTGCCGTCTTGCCTTATACATAAGAAAGTACGAAAAAACCAGTAACATTAGGCAATATCCTGAGCTCATTCCACCTCTCCTATTGATTGAATTATTCATATGAAGACGCACATTGAGTTGCAAGTAACGGCCATACGCACGGCCTATCGGCGTAAATTAGTGCGGAGATAAGTGGCCGTAAATGGCCGTAATGTTTAATAATAAATGAATTTATGGGCTCTAAGCTCAAGTGGCGTTTACATGCTGCGCGGCGCTCATTGCTGGCTATTTCGCAATTTACGATGATTATGATTACACATGATTACAATTGATTTCGAGCATTTTGTTTTATTAATTTGGTAAAAACATTGAGCTGTTGCAGCGACCCGCCCGTTGGACATGTTTAGGTGTGAGTATTGAAAAATAACAGCCGCACAGGTCGATCGAAGGTTAAGCTACGATAGCCACGGTTGGTCCGTAGATGGGTGACCATCCATTACATATCGAGACCCCTCCGTGCCTCGGAAAGCACAGTTGATCCCGGCTGTCATTCGTAGATCATTTACGGGTAGGGGAGAACAGGGTAATGAGAGCGGTCGGTTAATGAGAGCCATAGTGATTGAACGGAAAGTAGGCACATTTTCGCGATCTTAAACACTCGGCCGCTTTCGTCAACCATTGAGAAACTTCGCCTAACGAATACGAGCCGTTAGTGCCATGCGTTAAGTCACGAGAGACGATTATGTGTTTTTCGCTCTACGTTTATAACAATTGCTGATTGCCAGCGCCGAGTTAAGCATGAAGTTATATTCTTTTTTTATTATCTTCATGCTTATTATATCACTAACTAAATGCACTAACAAGCCCAATTGGTTAAATTGAGATTGAAAGTAGAATTACATATTTATGTTATTGCTTTTCAAAATGGTAGTCAGCGGGTAATGGTAGCCTAGCATCTTTCTATTATCTTTATTTTTTTGTTTTGTTTACTAAGTTGACGTTTTTATTTGTGTTACAAATAGTTCTTTGTATTAATTACTAAGATCACATATTTTAAAGTATGTTTAGTTAAATTCGAGAAAGAGCAATTGCTGATTGCCAGCGCCGAGTTAAGCATGAAGTTATATTCTTTTTTTATTATCTTCATGCTTATTATATCACTAACTAAATGCACTAACAAGCCCAATTGGTTAAATTGAGATTGAAAGTAGAATTACATATTTATGTTATTGCTTTTCAAAATGGTAGTCAGCGGGTAATGGTAGCCTAGCATCTTTCTATTATCTTTATTTTTTTGTTTTGTTTACTAAGTTGACGTTTTTATTTGTGTTACAAATAGTTCTTTGTATTAATTACTAAGATCACATATTTTAAAGTATGTTTAGTTAAATTCGAGAAAGAGTAAATTATGGCTCCCATTTTCCATATGAGCGTTAAATGGGCTCTCATTACCCGCATGTGTCGGGTAATGGGAGCGACTGATTTTTTTTGTAAAATCCTTATTGTACCCTAATACAAGACTGCAATTGATTATAACTGTGATTAAAATATACTTTAATAATGAATGTAAGAGTTCTTAACTGAAAATTATAAGAATATTAACAATTGTGATTTTTAAGAAAATTTTCCCTTAGTAGGCTCCCATTACCCTGTTCTCCCCTAATAAGAAACCGAAAAGTCCAACAACCAGTCTTACCAAAAGGTATCGTGTTACCCAGTAACTGGGTTGTGTAGGTCAGATAGGCAGTCGCTCCATGTAAAATACTGGTATCAGCAGAGAATCAAGATAAGTGGGCGTAACGTTTGAATGATAAATGAATTTATGGCCACTAAGCTCAAGTGGAATTTACATGTGCCGCGTTTCGCCAGTTGTCAGCCCTTTGGAAACGCCATTAATTTATGAAGCCGATTACGAATGCAATGTCGATTAGCTTACCGTGTGTTATATTACTTACAAACTTCTGCCCGCGACTTCGTCCGCGTGAAATTTTACCCCTAAGAGGGGTGGAATTTCGAAAAACCCTTTCTTAGTATCCACTAAGAAAGGGTTTTTCGAAATTAGATAGGTATTATTAGTAATTAGATAAGTATCCACCTAGAGTAGGTATCCACTCACAAAGAACATACCCTTCATCTCGTCCCACCATCTTCTAGAGGGTCTGCCGCGACGCCTCCACGTGGTGAGGAACACAATCTCTAAAAATATATTTAAATATTATACAAACACTAGCTGCTCCCACGGTTTCACCCGCATAAGTGTCGATCCCGTGAGAATATCGCGATAAAAAGTATTCTATATGTTATTCTGACGTATAAGCCATATTACTGCTAAGTTTCATCAAAATCTGTTCAGTAGTTTTTGCGTGAAAGAGTAACAAACATCCTCACAAACTTTCACGTTTATAATATTAGTAGGATTATTATATAAAAACATATTTTTGTAGGTAGGTATACATACAAAACCCATTTTATGGCCCAAAATCAAACTCACAAAATCGAGATATACGTGTCGATAATATTTATTCAGGTAAGTAAGTATTTATATTTGAATTTGATATCCTAAGCTCACTAACATCCCGTCTCATATGAAAATAAACATCTTGAATATTTTCGTCTCTGCATTTGACGGATGAGCAAAGTATCGAAGCGTACTTAGTTCCGGAAATCTTTAACCTACAAACTCCAGCTTTAAGATATAAGTTGTTTGCTCCAGGATGTTATAAGTCTCTTACTTCGTATAAGCCGTTGTTCAGCGTCTATTTTGCGAAAGTATAGCCCCTTAACGGAACTGGCTGCTTATCATTTTTGAAAATTGAAACAGCGAAGAAAAAGCTTTCTGATTCTAGTAGGTTTTATCAACTACTTACGTATAACTTATGGATTATTTAATTAAAAGGAACTTTAATGATTATGTACGGTAGTACGTAATAGTTATTTATGAAACTGTTTTATAATAAGGGGTATTAAAACACGAAAGTGGGTTTATCACACGAGTGTTTTAATACCTAATTATATACATTTGCATACAAGATTTTATCTACACCCATGATATGAATCCTCTATAAAAGGTTCTGAAACAGCTTTTTGCAATACTAATATGGAAAAAAAATGGCAGCCGGCGGGATACGACGTGAATTCGAATAACCTATAAGTTCTTTCTAGGGTTCCGTATTTGAAATTACTGCGCTGTGGTAGTGAAACGCGCGTGCATGACAATGTTCTTTTGTTGAAAACGAGTTGCATAATGAAAAGTACAACATTATAACACTCGTTTGGATGATAATATTATGGTTACTATGACACTAGTTATTTTGGCAATAAGTCAACTGTTTCAGAAACTTTTATAGAGGATTTATAGCATGGGTGTAGATAAACTTTATAAAATTTCTAGGAGGAATTTAAATTCTCCATGGTAAACAAGGATTTATAAAATTATTTCCTTCTCTTTCTCCCCTAAAAACATAGGTACTTTAGGTTACCATGACAACGACGTTTACTAACATGGCAATCAAAGAAAGAGTATAAAACACAGAGGAAAAATAAAAACTTCTGTTAAAAATAGGATGGTCATGGTTTATTTTAATTTTATCGCTACACTCAAAAATAACATAAAGTCAATTTTTTTTTGTGTAATCTTACATAATCAGTGATGCCGCCCTCGCGAATAGTGTCGTCACACAGCAAGAAATCGATAGCTTCTATCTACAGTCTAACAAGTCCACCACACGATAGGAAACATATGACTTTCTGTACAGATTTCGATAAATCTGTGGTGATTAACACTTTCAAGAGAAGGGGATGGAAACAAGTGATGCCAGAAGAAGACTGGAACGTTTACTGGGCAAACACTGTGAATTGTCGAACTATATTCAGCATAGATAGTGGGATACGCCTCGGCGACAATCAATTGATTAACCATTTCCCAAATCACTACGAACTAGTTCGTAAAGATTTGCTCGTAAAAAACATAAAGAAATACAGAAAAGAATTGGAAAAAGATTGTAATTCCCTTGCGGATAAAACTGAAGTAAAACTCCCGAGCGGGCAAGTCATCACTCGCTATTTATATTTAGATTTAATTCCGGTAACGTTCGTGCTGCCTTACGACTACAACATGTTTGTCGAAGAGTACCGAAAATATCCTCAAGCAACCTGGATTTTGAAGCCTTGCGGCAAATCCCAAGGCGCCGGCATTTTCCTTATAAAAAAACTGTCGAAACTGAAAAAATGGTCCCGGGAATCCAAGAAATACTTACAGCATCATCTCACTAGTAAAGATACTTATGTCATATCTCGATATATAGATAATCCGCTTCTTATCGGAGGGAAGAAATTCGATTTAAGGATTTACGTCCTCGTTACGTCGTTCCGCCCTTTAAAAGCTTACATGTTTCGGAATGGATTTTGTAGATTTTGCACAATGAAATACGACACGAGCGTCGCTGAGCTCGACAACATGTATGTACACCTAACGAACGTCAGCGTGCAAAAACACGGTACCGACTACAATAGTGAGCACGGGGGGAAGCTGGGCATACATAATTTAAAGCTCTATTTGGAAGGAACCCGGGGTCGGAAAGTGACCGACCGCCTGTTTGAGAGGATACAGTGGTTGATAGTGCACTCGTTAAAGGCCGTGGCGCAGGTTATGTTGAATGACCGTCATTGCTTCGAGTGTTACGGTTACGACATAATCATAGACGATAACTTAAAGCCGTGGCTTATAGAGGTGAACGCCTCCCCATCGATGACGGCCACGACGGTTAACGACAGGATACTCAAGTACAAGCTCCTGGATAATATTTTATCGGTAGTTCTACCTCCGGGTGGAATCCCGTTTGCACACTGGAACAAAACGCCCACCGCTGAGGCTTTAGGGGATTTTCAAATACTCATCGACGAAGATTCTATGTACAAGGGAGAGATGGATTTACGTTCTGAGAGAGGACGACGCAAAAAGTAAAATATATTTCAAATATTATGTTATGTGCATTGTATCTGGATTGGTCATTGAATAAAATTGTTAAAAAACGGGTTTGATTTTTTATTAAATGATATAATACAAGATATCAGAAAATTGTTACTAAACTATGGTCTGACACGTTGGTACTTGTTGTAGCGCGAATTAGCGTCTTCTTTTTCTATAAGTTCTTCATCAATCAATAGTTCAAAGTCACCGAGCGCTTCAGCAGTGGGGATCTTGTTCCACCTCGCGTCAGGAATCCCATCAGGCGGTACAACCACAGACACGATGTTATCTATTAATTTGTATTTCAATATTCTATCATTATGCGTTGTCGACTGTAGTGACGGTGAAGCATTCACCTCTACAAGCCAAGGCTTGAGAGTATTGTCTATTATAATATCGTATCCGTAACATTCAAAGGAGTGGCGATCGTTAGCCATCACGGGGGCGACTGCTTTCAAAGAGTGAACAATAAGCCACTGCATTTCTGCAAACAATCTATCGGTCACAGAGCGCCCTCTTGTCCCTTCCAAATACAGGCGGAAATTCTGTATACTCATCTTCCCGCCGTGCAAACTATTGTAATCACCACCGTGCTTCTGTACGCTGACATTAGTCAGGTGCACGTACATGTTATCGAGCTCAGTAACACTCGTGTCATATTTCACTGTACAGAATCTACAGAAGCCATGTTGGAATAAATACGCTTTTAGAGGACGGAATGAGGTCACCAGAACGTACAGTCGTAGGTCAAATTTCTTCCCGCCAATTAGGAGCGGGTTGTCGATGTAACGCGATATTACGTAACATTCTTTACTGGTCAATTGAGGATGAAATGGCGTTTTTGCTTCACGAGACCACTTTTTAAGTTTCGATAGTTTATTTATGAGAAATATTCCTGCCCCCTGTGACTTTCCGCAAGGTTTCATAATCCATGTGCTCTGAGGGGACTTTCTATATTCTTCAACAAACATGTTGTAGTCAGCAGGTAGTACGTACGTTACTGGTATAAAATCTAAATGTAAATAGCGGGTAATCACTTGTCCGTTAGGTAATGCAACATCTGTTTTTTCGGCCAAGGGATTACCTTCTCTTTCAAGCTCCTTTC
The DNA here is from genome assembly GCA_947508005.1 of Amphipoea lucens. Taxonomy (NCBI): domain Eukaryota; kingdom Metazoa; phylum Arthropoda; class Insecta; order Lepidoptera; family Noctuidae; genus Amphipoea; species Amphipoea lucens. Next base: position 13,325,811 of record OX382358.1, read on the forward strand.
TATATCTCTTAATGTTTTTTACTAATAAATCCTTACGCGACAGTTCGTAATGGTTTGGGAAGTGATTTATCATTTGGTTGTCGTTCATTCGGTAGCCGCTCTCGATGCTGAAAACTGTTCGGCAATTTTGTGTGAAGGACCAGTAGAAGTTCCATTCATCGTCGGGCCCTACTTGGGTCCAGCCGCGACGTTCGAAGTTGCTCATTATGACAGACTTCTCCAAGTCGGTACAATACGTCACTCTACTTTTCTCCATAACTGGAGGTGCAACTTTACCGTAAACTGCGGGGGATACCTTTTTCGGTTCTTGTGTCATTACGCACTAAAAATTCTAAATTGAAGACATTGTTACAAAAATAAAAATATAGTCACAACAAAAATAAAAAGAAACATACGGCAATGGTTTTGATTTGTCACTGTCAATTTTGCTTTTATTTTTTTAGGGTAGCTTTTTTTAATACCAAGGTGATAATTTTAAAAAGTTTACATACTGCGTTGTGGTTGTGGTAGAGTAATTAATTTTCAACGTCGATGTTAATAATCTGAAGCGATGTGGGAGGATGTGAGCCAAGCTTTTAACAGGAAATTAAAAATATCAACATTGATTGATGGGCAGGCCATCAATTAATATTTTTTTAGTGGGTCCGGGCTCTCTCGGTGCACTCCCCTAGCGACAAGGTAAAAAGAATAAAAGCTATTGTGTCTTCAGTTTACCATCCAATTTTAGTGGAGGCGACTTCAATTCCCCGAGGAAATTCGCTCAATATTTTCTCTTCTTTTGTTTGTTTGTATCATTTTCTAAACTACGCCGCGTTAATCTGTCTTTTCATATCGTACATGTGAACTTTTTGTGACGTCACAAGAATATCGGAAAATCATAGAATTATTATTTATTTTGGGGGGAACTAAAACTGAAGCATATGTAATATATTTGGTACACATCATTTATTATTTAGATCCTATCTCAACCCAAAGTTGACGGAACGAAAATACCTGTTTTTCTCCTTTTGCCGAAGAAGCTTGGATAAACAAAGGAAAACTGCGATATGGTCTATATAAGCTATTGCTTACGTCCTATTTGTTTATCTTGTTCTGAAATATTTTGCCGTGATAGACCCCTGGTTGGGATATTGGGCGGCTATTCGATAGCGCTACGCAATATACAAAGTTTGTTCTGAGCGTGAACCAATGTTTTTAGCCGGCGTAGCTGGCTAGGTATACGGTGAGGGCGAAAATAAATATTTGACAAGGTTTTATATATCTATGTTTGCTCGTATATTGCATACGGTTTCTACTACAAACGCGTAACAAATTAATCCTTTGATCGCTGTATACTTATACCGTAATGTGCGTAGATTAATTTGATAATTATTATTATGTTTTAGAAGATTAAGCCTCGGGCCGTGGGGTCAGAGTGCTCGTGGCTTGTTAAATTAAATCTCTAAGCGGCTGGTTGACACTTCCCGTGACCCAAGGGCTGGCTACCTTGGCCAGAGGCTAAGAGACCATACAACGTAACAATGCCGCCAGTCTCTAGGGTACATTACCAGTCGACAGCAATGCGGAGGAATTTTACGACGTTATATTTTAGTTTTTTAATAGTTTAGTTACGTTAGGATATTATAATTTATTTAAATAGTTTATTTAGTATTAGAAGCTTATCCGGTGTATAATATTTTTATACCCATAAATAAATCTCGGATTTCTTAGTATAAAAGAATAAGTTGAGTGAAAATAATGATTTGTAAGTCACCAAATGAGACATTTAATGATATGTATTTTCTTACATGACTTTTCCTTTCACAGACGTTTTCCATAAAAAGTCTTTGAATAAATTTTGACGTAAACTTTAATATTAAATTATATTAAAATGCGGAAACAAAATATTATAAAAAAGGTAGGACCTTGGGGTCGCCAAAGGCACTGTATTCAAGTACTTATCATCCATCATAGCGGGCGACACTCAATCTCTGCTTACGCCGCCAGGGAGTAAACTTGATGATGCTTTTTTATTTCTTTTGTTATGTTTTCCACCAAAATATGAAAAGGGAAACAAAAAAAATGTGTCAAGATCATGGCACGAAGAGCCTTTACCTATATGTTTGTATACAAAATGGCGAACGCCTTTTCTGAAGCATATATGGAAAATTTGTGATATAGGTAAATAAGTAGACCTTTCTGTTTTGTGGAAATACCATTCAACTTCCAGCTTCAAAGGAAGGATTATGTACGTAATATCTATTTACACAAGCAATATATACTAACCTTTCTAACATAACATAACATCAGGCCTGTATTTCCCGGGAGGTATGGCAGAGATGCGCTTATAGTACAACCACATTTCACAAGTTATATTTAAGTCGCACGTACCAGGGGGCGAGTCTATTGCCGGTTGGCACAAATCGAAGCTACTATTGAGAAATTCAAGATACCTAATAATACTATCCGACCAATCGAACTCAGGACCTCATGATGCAGTAGTTATTGCGACCATTAGACCAACGACCTTTAATTTAACAGGAAATGACACGAGATGGTAATCGATGGAGCTCCAAAGTAAACTGAAGGACACTTTAGAACAGGGCTCTGAACCGGTTTAAAAAGAGCGGTTAATTTCGATTAAATATCGGTAAATATATCGTTCCTTCATTAACCGGTTAAACAAGTGAACTGTTCTTATGTAACCCAAAAGATAAAGGTTACCGGTTACAACGCTCAAACGGTTTTGACACCCAAATTAACCGGTTAATTCCGTAATTCTAAAATTTTTTTCGTCTACTTTTTTAACGCTTCCAACATGTTCTAGTGACAATGAGTTGACATCGCAACGTCCAGACCGTGCCCGCGAGAGTGGCGGGGGCCGGGGGGGGGTTCAAACTTGGTTTTAACTGGTTAATTTTCACTATCAAAACCAAAATTCATGAAAAACTGGTTTGTCGCATAAACCAGTAAAAACCGGTAAAGTGCAACCTTTAACCTAAATCGATTTCGGTTTGGGGTCAATGACCATAACCGTTTAAGAATTTCAACCGGTTTCCGAGCCTTGCTTTAGAACTCCAGAGATGAGGGGGTTCTAGGTTTTATTATTAGAAATAAGAAATTATCTTGCATCCGGCCTTACCTAAACATCAAACTCACTCACTTAAGCTTTTTTTTATTAGCCATTCATTCCCACTGCTGGGCAAAGACCTCCCTATTCTCCTTCCACCTCTCTCTGTCCAGAGCTGCCAAGGACCAATCTTTATTAAAGGAGTCCAGCTCATCCCGTCATCTCCGTCTGGGCCTGCTGCGATGTCGTTTGCTATTAAGCGGGACTCAATAGGTCGTAAGTTTGGCCCATTGATCGTCTGACATGCGGCAGATATGTCCAGTTCAATTTCATTTAAGCGTGGCAGCTTTCCGAGTGACATCAGTTATTTTAGTGATGGAATGGATTTATTATATTCTCAACCCGACCACAAGTTAAATACCCAGTTCCATAGCTCTCTGGCAAACCTCTAGCGTGGACCCCTGCTGAATTATTAAAGACCATGTTTGAAAACCATACGTAAGCTTTTATTTCACTTAAACCATTTATTTGAATTCATGGAGTCGGTCAGTCACAATAATGAAACTAGCTGCCCAGAGAAAAACGGTCAAGAAACTCCACGGACACTCTTTTAAATCAAAATATTGGTTACATCACCGGTGTTACCGGTTTTTTCTGTTTCAAACAGGATCAATCAGAAAATGCATAGCTACCTACTTATAAAACATTACTCTCGTTCTGGGACAGTCGGGTAAAAAAGTGAAGAAAGCTAACAAAAAATAAAAGCTTAAGAAACCATGCCAATAAAAAAAAAACTATTTCTCTCGCTCTTTTTGTGGCGTGGCTATTATTTATCCAACTTGCCACACTGTCCCCAACTCCCCATGTCACACGAACGCAATCACAAGATCAGCATCAGAGGGCCTGACAGCTCTGTAACGAAGGAGAACCTCCTTGTAAATCTTCCTTATGTAAATGCTCAGACAATTTCGTATTTTCGTATTCTCATTCAGTTTTTATAAAACTACAGGGAATACACAAAATCGTCTAAATTTGTATCGTGTAAGGAGTTTTCAATTTATTTTGTAGCAGCTTTTTTAATAACGATGTTGACTCCAGACATTTTATTGAAATAGCCTATGTAAGTTTGTTTTTTTTTTTTCATTATGGATTTTTTTATAGTTATCCAACCTTGGTTACATTTTGATTACAAGACGTGTTTTATTAAACTAAATTAATTTAATTTTAAACTACACAATAACATAAATTCATTCAAATATGCCTCGTTATCATTATTGAATGTTTTATTTATTTCTCTTTAAATGATCTGTACCTCTTTACTCTAGCACCTCTTTCATCTACTTTGAAGGCCGACTTCGGAAACAAATTGGACTTAGAAACTGTGTATAAATGCTAATTTAAGTTTAAAATGCTTCCTAAAATGTTTTCACACTTTGTTAAAAAAAAAAACAACTTAATAGTCCAACGACAACCCTGTTTTGTTAGGTAAAGGTATTTTTTTAACTCGGCAATTTCTTGTCGAACACAGATTTTCATGTTTTTTTTTTTCAAATATATGTAATTAAGTGAGCGTAAACAGGCCTTACTCCTTAGGCATTTCAAATTGTATATCCTGATATACAATTTATATAAATTGTATATCTCGTCGCTATACGATAAAATCGACGGTGATGAACTGCCAACTCAATTAATACGGTAGGAACTTTTTTTACGAAACCATAAAATTAATAAAAATTTCATTATAATTCTTTCTTGAAATATTTCAGTGAAATACTTCGTTAGTTTTCGAAATAAAATAAAATAACAAACTCCAACATAATTACAACGCAAAAAAAATCCAAACCTCATGAAATACCTACGTTAACGAACCAAAACTTACATAAAAGGAAGTTCTATTCAGTTTTTCTCCCAGGTAAGCTTTCACGTCTCATTCATTACGAAGTCCACAAAAAGTCCGGTATAATCTCAAATACTTGACCTCGGCGAAATAATAAATACATTTCCATCTTTTTTCTCCTTTTTTCTAAAGGTGGAGTGGGATGAAAGTCTTTACAAATTGGGGCAATGTCTAATGGAACGTGGGAACTGTAAAGGGTCCTCGTGATTGCGAGGCAGCAAATGGAGTGTTGTTTCATTCGCTTGTCTGCACTTTCACGCATGCAAATAAAAGGTACGAGACGCGTTTTTTTTTATATTTTTCATACATTTTTATAACGCCACGCTTTTCCCCTTTGTAAACATGATTCTGGCATCCTATTTGCTTCTTCCAGATTCATGCACCGTTTCATACAATCGTTACGCATACTTTTTTTTTTTTAAATCCATTCATTATTTCATACACCATTTTGTTTTTTTAATTGCTTGATTGTATCTGGCAAAACACTGAAATCATCTGACATTTTTAATCGCTATCGAAAATGTTGATCCACGAAAAGTATAGTCACGTCCGATAGAAGAAATTGTCGTAGCCGATATTGGAACTCTGCCCAATCAATGGCGATAAGTTCGTCCCGCAATCACACAATATACCCAATATAGATACGCTGGCCGTGACAGGTGCATTTACCCCTTCGTTAGAAAATGCCTTGTCTTTTTGTATCGATAAAGCCTTTTAAGTATAATAACTAAATTACAGTCAATTACTGGTACCTATATTAAATCAAAGGAAACCCCATGATTAAAGGGTGGAGGAAACCGAACGGAACGTGACACTTATGCCAAGTAAAAGCCCGATATACGGGAAATCCTCAGTACATTAGGGCAATTTAAAACCGCCCGTTTCAAAAGGAACTATTTTTGTTTCACTTTATATCCAGGAATACTTCGACAGAATATTCCGTTCCCCTTTTGTGTTGATTGCAGTGTAAATTATAGATTCGTATGCGACACAAAGGAGTTCAATGCCTTTATTTTTACGGTTTCAAACTTTTTTATTGAGTTAGTTATTATTTGTTAGATTACGTCGAAAGATGGGTTACGGGTCGTCAGAAGCCCGAAAATCTGACAACCAGTCTTACCAAGAGGTATCGAACTACCCAGTAACTGGGTTGTGGAGGTCAGTTAGGCAGTCGCTCCATGTAAAATACTGGTATTTAGCTGCATCCGGTTAGACTGGAAGCCGACCCCAACAAAGTTAGGAAAAGGCTAGGCAGATCATGACGTCGAAAGATGGGCAGCTATCATTATTTTAGGTAGTTATTTTATTAGATAACAATGCAGATTATGTGACCATTTGTCATATCTAGGTAGGAACAAAGTAAATAAAACCAATCAATCAACATAAAAAAATTATTTATTGAAATAAGGTTGAGAATCACCACTTTTTGAACGTCAAATTTACATATGACAGCCCCCAAAACGCTCTCCACTACTTCCTAGTGCTTTAGTTGGTATAAACAAGTGGCGCCACAAACTCCCAGAAATACATCTGTCTGTTATATAACCTATTTCCCTCCGTGCAAAGTCCCAAAACTATCGAAACAATAATACAACACAAATTAAGATACCAATTAATTTAGATTAATATTATATTACATACCCAAAGCCATATCCTATTGGACAAACATCGGCAAACTTTGAGCGATCCCAATTACCGGTGCGACTCGATACGGAATCGATTAAAATATCGTTCAATTACCAATCGAGTTCCCTGCGGAAATAGATGCTACTCAATAATTGACACCCCTTGGATACTATGTTTCGGTTTATTTTTATGTCGCCTAATTGGATTACGCGTATTGATTTCGGCCTATCTGCAATCGGATATCCGGCTGTTCTGAAATTTGGATTTCAATTTGATACCTATATTTATGAAAATTGAGAATAAATACTTACGTAGTTTGTAATTTGAGCAGCTTTACCTCTGAATAACTATATAATTTTGAGAGCAGATATGGGGAAGCAGAAAGGCCATATATGAGGGGGCTCAACTTTGATAAAGAAGTTCTTTTTCTTTGAAGTTTTTAAAGTAATTTACTTAACTTTGATTTACAAGACCAATATTTTTTTAAACTATAAAAACAAATGATGATGATGAATGGTGATTACCTAAAGTAATTGAGGAATCGAAATCACTTCCAACTTTTAAAAGACTATTAAAACTGGTGCTTTAATAGCCTTAAAAAAACTTACAACTCAAACATTATTCAGAACATGGTTGTTCAGAATAATATTTGAATTGTAAGTTTTTACTGTTTTTTTACAAATACCTTAATTTTAGTTTATAACCCAGCGAAACCGTCGCTTATCTTATTTATGATGTTTGATGTTCTTCATAGAAGTGAATAATTGTATTCTTTTTGAGCGAAATAATTTTCTTAAACCATAATAATATTAATTGTCAGGAATCCATCTAATTTAACTGCTTGCTTTCACCAATGTTTAATTGCTTAAAATAATATTTTTCATTGCGTTTGTTCAAAATACGTCAATGAGCATACATGCTAAATATAAGTGGGTAGTTACTCTAAGTAGTGAGTTAAAGGTTTTATGAGGCTCTAAAGGAACAAGAAATCTGTCATTACTTTTACATTTCTGCATTTAGTTTACATGTGGGAAGGTAAGTAAGTATACTTCATTTTAGCACCTCTCGCCTCACTGCCGTAAAACAAAGACAACCGGGGTGCATACATATATATTATTTAGTATATGGGTGTTACGAAATGAGTTTTTTACAACTTGACGTGGTCTGAAACGGGTAAGTGCCTCGTACGGTGGAATGGAACAGATTAAATCGTTAACTATCAAAAGATAAATTAGTTTTTCTCGACCATCTAGACTTGGAGCTATCAAGCTAGCGTTCGATTTTTATTGCAAACTAATCTTATTTTTAAAGAAAGACGTTGCCATCAGCAGTTTTTTTTTTTGAGATTTGGCATTTTTGTGTTATCTTTTAGAACTGAAAACTTTTTTTATGAGCTTGCAGCTAAGCTAAACTTTTTGATAATGCGTATAATATAATAATTTTGAAGATAGACTCAGACATTTTTCTAATACCTATTCCGAATAGCGAAACATAAACGAATTCCAATTTGATTGATGTGGCGCACAGAATAAAATAAAGTAAAATCGAACCTCTCTCGTGTGTCCTGTGAAGCCTAACATATGACGGCCAAGAACGGTGACAGAGCCATCTATCACGTGAGGCATGAACTATTCAAGCGTAACGTGAAACCATCAAGTGTCGAGCTTCACTTCAGAATGATTGACGCTCAATTGAATATCTCTGCGAGCCGCGCGCAATACGAACTGAGACACTCAAACGGTGTTCCCTTTTCAAGGCAGAATTTTCAGCCAAAATGGCTGAGAGTCTCGCCAATTTGCTACCTTTTATCTTTATTGTCGCCTTAAGCCTAGACTCCATTCGTAACTGTAATAAGAACGCGCCCACAAAAGATTTTCATTAAGAAAATTCATCAACGCAAACGTAAACGCGGCCTCCACACCCGCACTCAACATTTATGAAAACGCACGGAAGTGTACTAAAAATAAAACTTTATGTCGCACCCGACGAGTTTTATGTCTGTAAATGGAGAATTTCATAATACAGTGTATAGTGAGTGAATAAGGGCAGGATCGTGACGGTTAACTCTGTTTGTAAAGTTATTACCGAACGCCAACGAACAGACTCCGGAGTTCGCTCGGGTGAGCGATAAAAGCAATTTTTGCAGATAAACTCGTACTATGTTTCAAATTGTTTTGTGAATTTACTCAAGCCGTGTTACAGTTGCTGGTGTGGTGTGTTTATGGAATAAAGTCAAGTATTATGTTCAATGAAAATGTTTTAGTTTATTGTAAAATACTCAAGCGATAACATAACACATCGAGTTTTAGACAGAGATTGCTGCACTACAGGTTGGTATAAGTGAAATAGTCGACGCTCAACAAAAAGTCGTTGTGCCTGTTGCGTTTAATGCTAATTGAAATCGTCATTGCATACCATAACCAGCCTATAATGTTCCCACTGCTGGGACACAGGCCTCCTCTTTCATTGAGAGGGAGTGGGCTACCATGTGGGCCCAGTGCGGGTTGGTAAATATCACATGTCTTCGAACTTTTGGTTCTAGGACATGCCGGTTTCCTGACGATGTTTTCCTTCACCGTTTTGAAAGTAGTGCTATTGAAATTAAATACTTAAACAAAGTAAAGTGCCTGGCTGGGTTCGAAGTCACGACTTATTAACTCATAAGTCGGAGCCGATATCACTGAGCCACCACTGCTTCAAATTCTTATAGATCCTTAGAGGTAGAAATTAGAGGTCTTGCAATAACAACTTTTAATTTTAACATCAAATGCAACATGCCTAAAGTCTAGGAGAAGAAGCTGATGATTCCTTACAAAATTTCACTCCTTATTTAACCAATTTAGAGGAAGAATTTTCAAAAATTCTTCCGGAGTGCTCACCTTAGTTATTTAAGGCTCTTGCAAAAGGCGTTGGGCTGTGCGTTGTCTGTCAATCAATTCTCTGATTCCACTTCTTCCTAATAGATGTCCACTTCTCTCTCCTTCAAACAGTTGCATCAAGTCCAAAAAAAAAAACACAAACTTTATACATGCCCACTTCGACCATACGCCAAGCACAGTCCACAAATTGCGACCACTAATCGTATAGACTTGTATATCTACAACCAAATTGCATTTGGCGCCGCAGCACGTGCAACATGAATTACGAACAGACTGACTGCAAACCGGTTTATGACGGCAGAAACTGGCGAATTGGTTGCAGATACTACTATGTACTGGCAGCTGTTGGTTTTTGGGGTTATGTTATCCATACTATCACACTAATATTATAAAGGCGAAAGTTTGTGTGTGTATGTGTGTGTTTATATGTTTGTTACTTCTTCATGCCTAAGCCACTGAACCGATTTAGATGAAATTTGGTACAGAGATAGCTTGAGTCCCGGGAAAGGACATAGGGTACTTTTATCCCGATATTCTCACGGGATCGAGACTTATGCGGGTGAAACCGCGGGGCGCAGCTAGTAACATTATAAATGCGAAAGTGTGCCTGTCTGTTACCTCTTCACGCTTAAACCGCAGAACCGATTTAGATGAAATTTGGTATAGAGATATTTTGAGTCTCGAGAAAGGTCATAGGATAGTTTTTATCCCGATATTCCCACGGGATCGAAACATATGCGGGTGAAACCGCGGGGCACTGCTAGTATGTAATAAGCGCATTACTGAAGGAAAGAAAAATACACTTAGAGGTCTATTATTTTATCTGTCTAGCCTTCTTTGTTAGGGTCGGCTTACAGTCTAACCGGATGCAGCTGAGTACTAGTAATTTTACATGGAGAGACTGCCTGTTTAACCTTCACAACCCAGTTACTGGATCTGGTTCATTATTTTATACTGTAACTACATGATTTTTTTTCATCTTTGAACTGTAAATATTTTGTTTGCGTGATTTTCTTTACACAATGTTGACGATATATAACCAATCAAGTTTGATCAATGCATGGTTTTAAGAGCGTTTACGACATACGGCATTTCATACAAACTATGAATGAACCGATTTTCATGAAACTTCATACGCATTTAATAAGCAGGATACAAAGGTCTAAAAAGTTAGTACGGAACATTTTCGAAATGTCTTATTTAAAAAAAGAAGTCCTAACCCACGGTGCTCAGAGTTGGTCACTTACTGAACAACAGAAGTCCAAACTCAAGATTTGCCAACGGGCAATGGAGCGCAGAATGTTAGGTGTTAAGCGTACAGATCGAGTTAGAAACACCACGCTGCGCTCCTTAACTCAAGTAGCGGATGTTGGAGAAAAAACAGCCAGGCTGAAGTGGCAATGGGCCGGACACGTCTCACGAATGCACCCGGAGAGATGGGCAAAGATCGTCATTCACTGGACGCCTGAGTTAGGACATCGCCGTCGAGGTAGACCAAGACGAAGGTGGCGTGACGATCTAATATCATTCGCAGGGCCAACATGGCCAGAGATCGCACAAGACAGGGAGGTTTGGAAGAAAAAAAGGGGAGGCCTTTGCCCAGCAGTGGGACACAAAAATAGGCTAACAAAAAAAAAAACTGGAAATCTATGTTTCTACGAAAAATTTAAAATCGTTCTAACTTGGCTGTAACACTATTTTTCGAAAATGTTCTTAACTAACTTTTTAGACCTTTGTATCCTGCTTATGTGTATGAAGTTTCATTAAAATCGGTTCATTCATTTCGAAAAACAAGGGTTTGCTGATAAATATGTATAAGGCCCCAATAAAAGGCTGTTATTATTACAGCACAATTCGAAACAAAAAGGGAGAAATCTTTAAATTGCATTTATTATACGTAGATACCCTCGCAAAGTCAATGATTACTTTGGCTAACTTCGTTACTTAAATAATTCAAAGAGTTGACGTTTTATCTGAAGTTTTATTGAGTTACCTCAACTAAACCGGTTGTCGTCATTTATCAGTCTGCTCAATTATAAAAGGTCGTTTAATTTTGAAATTTTCAAGTTGTTCTCAAGTTAAAGGAAAACATAATAAGGTGCACAAACCAGCCTATCGTCCCACGAGTCGTAAATGATGACAATAGGAAAGGGTTACTGTTGAATTATTAACTAAAGGAAACAATGGCACAGCTCCTGTAACTATATAATACTTATATTTAACCCCCCTTATTTATGTCGAAGGACATTTCGGTAGCACTAGTAATTCTGCTTACCCCTTTACGGATCATTAGCTTGATGTTATGTTAGCCCAAAATACCAATAAAGCGGAGTGAAAGGTCCCACAGTAATACAAATATTTCACCGAAACGTTTCAAATCCACGCGCCCGTAGTGTAGCGCGTACTTATGGCTACACTACATCTGCTACGAATGCCTACGGCGTAGCGGTTGCTACGCGGCAAATGTAGTTACATGACGTAATTGCCATGCGTTGTGTAGTGTAACATTCATTATGAACATTTCGTTTAAACTTGATTCATTCACTTTTTATGTCCACGTTGTGCAAAGCTCGTAACATCGTCGCTCGTAGCTCGTAAACGTATTTCGTAGTATTTTAAATGGCCGTAATTAAATTGGGTGGGAAATTTATTGCACTAGCCATTAACCTCGGTTTCGCTCATGTGACCGCCTGGCTTGAACTGAAATATTTTTGCTTGTAGATTATAAATGTAAGCCTATTCGGTTTTTAGGGTTCTTTTTCAATGAAACAATTGAGAACTTTTCTTTGCGCTTTTTATTTACCTCCGTGGTTGAGCGCTCATTTTCTTCAGTTTTGGTTTTATGGTTCATTTCCTTTTTAAGAATTCTGACAGCCTTCTTGGGTCCCTTGAGGTGCAATGGATCAAAGTCTACATTGCCAGTTCTTTCTCTGTATTTGCATACAATATTAAGAGCGGCTGTGGCGTGGATCATGAATTTGTTATTGAAACACTTGTTAAGAAAATATGCGAGGCCTAACAAGGGTGTGTTAAATATTTCATTTCTTTCTTTGAGCGAGTTATATGGGACTGTACCTTCTATTTTACAAGCTTTTATTTGGGATCCTTTCTTTTCGCATAATGTTCTTTTTCCTAATATACTTTAGCATAACTATTTTGGTATAATTTGTTTTGCCATAATAATACTTTGCCATATTTTTTTTGGCATACAGTTTATGTTGGCATAATTATCTTGAAAGCTAATTTGTTTTGGCATAAATTTAATTCGCATAACACTAAACGACGTCAGGGGCACCCCGAAGTTCGGTTTGGTTAGGTTCCTTTAAACCCTGCCGACAGACGGGCTCCTGTCGACCTGCCGTCGTTAGATATAAAACGAGCATGCTAAATTTATGCTTTAGAATGTTATGCTTAATCATTATTATGATTACAGAAATTATGCTTAAAAAATTATGCGTAAGCTGTTATTCGTAAATAATGTTATGCGAAAATATAATTAGGAGAAACAAAAGTATGCCAAGTTATATTAGGTCTTAAAATTTTATGCAAATGGATAGGGAACCCTTTTATTTAGTTGCATTTGTTTGTTAGATGGACCGACGACCTAACGAAGATGGCTGGGTCAGACTGGATACGGAAGGCGGAGGACAGGTTGTTGTGGCGCCGCCGCCTGTGAGAGGCCTATGTCCACTTGTCCAGCAGTTGACTGTGATAGGCTGAGTTGATTGATTTGTTCAATAATTATTGACAATTGGCTTAACTTTGCTACCTTTTATGTTATTCTACACCCACTTCTCCGTTCATCCGCGACGCCCAAAGACTCCTTATCGATTTTACAGAAACAAAACTTGTGACTGGAGTTCAACGTGTATTGACCTTCCGCCGCAGGAGTGCACCAAATACAGCGGACGGACTAAAATATAGTTAAACAGCCTATAATGTTCCCACTGCTGGGACACAGGGTCTCCTCTCTTTGAAAGGGAATGGACTATATGATCTCCTACACCGGTCCAGGTGTGGGTTGGTAGATGTCACAGGTTTTCGAATTCTTGGTTGTAGGACATGCCGGTTTCCCCACGATGTTCTCCTTTACCGTTCAAAAATGTAATATAAAATAATTTTCCAATATAATATCCCACGTATCCTGATAACCAGTAAACAACCACAGCCGCAATTTAGAGTTGCAGTGCACTCATAAATTTAACCGCTTTCTGCTCCAAAGAGCTCATTAAACCCTCTCCCGACTCGTGATACTAAGTAGTTCCTAGGGCATATTAAACGTGAACTTTGATAACTGTTTGAAAGTTCGGAAATGCTATAAGTTAGCTTCAACTACTGGTGAAGATTAAGCTCAAGAATTTTCTGGAAAGCTATTAATAGATTTTAGTTAGTACAGCTTGATGTTATGCTGAGATGGAAATTGCTTTGTTCAGTTTTAATGGGTTTAAACCGAAATCATTATTAATTTTACTGACAGAAATTTCATTTTGGAAGAACCCAAAAACACTGCTCGACTCTAACCTCATGTTTGCAACCACCGGACCAAACAAGGCAAACTCATCAATAAATTGGATACCTAATAAATTGAATCCCAAAAAAACGGAAAGATACAGTAGAATTCTCCGTTCCCAATCACTGAAAAAGCCCCCAGTCACAACAACCTATGAATAGCGGATTTGGTTCCCGTGATCACGTACCAGCAATAGAGAGGTACATCCCTAGTTATAGCTCCCGACTTGCAGTACATTCGTAATTTGTAGGCTAGGGACGATGCCTTCAATTGAGTGCAATTTCCGCCAATTCCCCTTTACCGTTCACCGTTGGAATGACGGAACATGTAGTTTAGGGCTGTCATAGAAATATTGATGAAAAGGTGTGTGTGAAGCAGTTTATTTCCTTACAGGTTTTGGATAAATGTAGTTGGATTTTTTAGCCATTTTGTTATAAAAAAGCTGCAACCTCGCCTTGTAAAATAAAAGGCAGTTTAACTTAGGTACTTTAACTTCACTGGCCGATCTATTATTTAACTAGCTTGGCATTTTTGCATTATAAGTGGATGGGAACATGAAGACATAGTTTTTTCGTAAGAAATTAATCTAGTGACAAATATAAGAAAATTGTCGGACCCAGCCTGTCGTTGCGTCTAGTCACCGTATTGTCGCAATTGCATGTCGTAGAGTTTGCGCCATGTCTAACAATATCCAAGAGCAACAACAAGTTTCTGAAAAACACAAATAAAAAAAATGGCTTAAATACTTCAAATCATTTGAAATGAGTTTGGCAATCTGTTACCAAATTTTTATGTTGATTAGCCTTTCACAAACCGGGTTTAAGCTTATTTAATTTAATAGCTTCGCACACTTGGCGTTGCATGGACAGGCTAGGGGACTCGCACGCTCTCGCTACTTGTCGTAGCGACTAGACGCAGCGATAAGACGCACAGTTTATGCTGGCACTATTTTTTTTTAATTTCCAAATGCCTAGGATTACCAACAACTGAAAGCACAGAGCTCCTCGTATTTCCTTTGTTGGAATACAATAAAGTCTTATAAAATTGAAACTCTTTGCTGCCCCAGTATATGGTGGTCATACAATATTTTCTTTCTCAAACACATAATTCTGTTTGAACCGTAAAAGCTTGCTGCTCTTGCTTGAAAGATTTTCTTGAACGTGTGCTATAATATTGAGTTTATCTATAAACCGTAAATAGAATGAAACTAGGCGAGCCAGCTGACAGTTTTACACATTTTTAGAAACGTTATAGTTGGACGGTGAACTTTGCTTATTACTTAGGTACTAGAAATACATACGTGAACGATGAAAAGTTTGTGTGAGCAACAAATATTGTAGTACAATCGTATTGACATAATACTTCTAGGTCGATTAATTTCCAAATAAAAAATTAACATTACTGAAAAAAAGTGTACCGTTAGTGCCTGCCTGTGTGCTCTGACTATGTATGTAATAATAATGAAAATCAGTGTACCACAAAACTCTTGCGCCTTTCTAGGGAACATTTAAAAAAATCAAATGTGCTACAATGTAGCACATTTGTTTGTGTTGGACCTAGCACAATCAAGGGTTCCGTAGTTGGAATGAATTTATCCCAAGAACCAACTTAACATTGTAGTTGAAAATCATGTTCGTATACATTGCACCTGCAAATAAAAAAAATCAGTTAAAGATAAAGCAAAAGTTAAAAAAAAAGTTAAGGTAAGTTAAGTTGCAAATTTAAGTTGGTCAGCTATTACTCGTAAACTTGTAAAGCCTACATAGCTGTGACAGTTTTCCTTTTAATTTCGTTCTGCCGTGAATTTTTTCACATAACTATCCATAAGCAACTACGAGTATTTAGCTGGCACGAAAGAACATTCGACTCTAACAAAAATTAGCACTTTAAAGCCTAATATTTCACAAACGGATCCCTGAATCGAAAAATAGCTTTTACAAACCCGCAATATTTTTGAAAGGCCTATCCAATGATTGCCCACACCATGGGGTAGACGAGAAAAAAAAACATACCCACTTTACGTGTACAGGAGGTACCCTAAAAATTTTGTTTTATGATTTTATTTTACCACTTTGTCGGCGTGATTAATATGTATATCCATGCCAAATTATAGCTTTCTAGTTAGTTCTAGTAGAGACTCTTAGTAGAGTCTCTGAGCTAAGCTGCGGACGGACGGACGGACGGACGGACATACCGAAACTATAAGGGTTCCTTATTGACTACGGAACCCTAAAAACGGTAAAAGTAATTTAAAAATAATAAAAAACAAATACTTATCTTAAATAAAGCTACTTATTTAGTTACGTTGAACATTTGTGTGTGTGCATGCACGAGAGTGCACGTGTGATTATGTATGCGAATTGCGTTATAAGTTTATGTTGCGTTTGGGTTTCTAAATGTAATGTTTTTCTAATATCCTAGTCCTTGTGTTATTGATTGTAGTAAAGTGATCATAGAAGTTTGAACTCCGTGTGATTTATCTAACATTCTACCTTTTTCAGAAATAGGCTTTTTTCGAACAGGATAATATTTACATAATATAGTTATTCCTACCTAAAGTTAAGCGCATTCAATTCAAAAAACAACTAGCGTCCAACAAAGTTCGACCAACGTTGATCAGTCATCACTGATTCGACTCAAATCTAGTTTTAAGTAAGATTCATGACAGAGCAATTCTCTAGAAAACCCAGCCAATAGTTCGAAACGCAGGTGAGCAAAAGAAGTTAGTTACCTCTTACCAAACTCATAAATCACAGTGACTATAAAAAGATGAAAAGATTTTTTTTTTGTGCCTATTCTACATAATAGTACCAACATTCTTGTTCAGCGATCTCGCCGCAATGTGATTAATAACTTCGGTAGTGACGAAGCGCTTCGCGGATTTTTCAATCGAAGTTAGCTCGCACTCTAAGCTCAGGGCAAAAACGTGACATTAAAATATGCAGGAGGCCGTTCCAGGCATCCTATCGATCGAAAAATACCGTGGCGTTCCCTGGCTACTGCTGGCATCCCTAACTTTTTTACAATACTTTTTTTTCGTCCATTCTCTGGTGGCTGAAAAGTTTTGGCCTGTTTTGTGGCGGTATGTTTTACTAATGTGCTTCAGACACTCGCTCGGTTAAGCTGAGTTAATTTATTTTCAAGGCAAACACACCTGTGCTGTGAAAGTTAATTACTGAACTTTTTTATGATAGATTTGAAACTAAAATCCGTTGTATTTTATTTTGACTGATTATTTTATTTTATAGTTTTAACAAAAGGGGTTTATTTATAATTGATGATTAAAATTAAGTGACGTTTAAACTTTAAAAATATATGGTTTAATCACTACTTCACTTTTTTATGAATAAAGGGGTAGATTTCTATTATTTACCGGTTTTCTTTGACTTTTGGTAAACCAACCATAAAAGCCTACATACCCAGCAGATTCCCTCAAGCTCTCACAAAGAAACGTAGCCCTAAACAATGTCAAACAACAGCTAAATCCTATCAAATATTAAAAAATACGGTACGAATCTCAAAGCTTCGCCGTACTTGTTACAATTTACCCTGGGTTCCAACTAAGCGTTCCTTTAAGTCGTAGAGTGTACTACATAAGTAATGTGCACATAGCGGTACCGCAAAATACATAGGTTTTCTACAGAAGGCCTGCTCCATCCGACGAACGAAAACACGCACACATAGGCTACATTATTCAGATAAACTTTCCCGTTATCTGAGTTTTTCACCTTACACTCATGTGAATGTAGCGAAATGGCCAAGCCACATATTATGACTAAGGTGTAGAGTTTGCGAAGTTAAGTTTTGAGTTAGGGCGTGTAGAGTTAGAAGCTTGGCTCTACATGAGATCTGATTACTTTTTGACAGTACGAGCTACATGGTCTCGTCTTGGCAACATTGAACATGAAATGTTTTAGTGGGATTTCATTTCTTTTTGTAGGATGCTTATGATATTTATACGAGTGTAGAATCACATCTTGAGAAAACCGAAACAAATCATTCCTTAATTTAAAGGGAAGGGGATGATTTACTAAAAATCCTGAAATACATATCTTATTATTTGTAACAAGGACCCCCTATATAAATTTTCAGACCTCTAGCATCAAAATTTATCGCATATTCCCGTGACATTTGCTTTCGGACGCAGGGATGCAGCGCACGTACATCGATTTCAAACAAATGCCAGTCGCAAGTGCACTTGCACTCTTTATATGTACGTACACACGTATATGTGTCTATGTGTGCGTGTGTTTTCACTCTTTGTATGGAGTCGACCTTCTGAATCTATTTTAAGGCAGTACCCTGCGATATGCGACAGGGAAAAGTATGCAGCATGCATTAGACGCGACACCGCGACGCGGTGTAAAGCGCTGTCGTATATATTAGTCGGTAAGGCTAAGTTTAGATGACGAGCGCTTTAAGCGTTGCAAGGGCGACGGTAACATTTCAATAAAGCATGCGTTGCTTTGAACGTCTTTACAGTAGTTTCATGTTGATTTTACTAGACGTATTTAGAAGTTAAATTTAATCTTACTTGATCTACCAGTTCGTCAGCTATGTGAAAGATTTTTTCGACGCCATATTTTAGTTAGGTTAGTTTATTATATTTTTATTTTTTGTTAGTTAATTTAATACAAGTTTATTCAGTATACTTATATCTTTTTATCCTCTTCAATAAATAAACTGGTATAGAACGTTATTTTGAACTTAACCTGCTTTATTAAAGATTATTATTTATTAGATATTTACGTTATTGATTATTATCATTATTAGATTAAAATTCGTCACGTCTTCATACCAGATAAAATTTTTAAATCAATATTTATAAGCGTTCCAATTATTATCAATATGAATGCATCGAAGATTAAAGAAGATTGTGGTAATATCCTCCAGGTGGTACGAGGACTAAAACACGGTGGCTCGATTATAATGGATTGTATTTTAAGGCTCAACAGTGAGAAAACAAAACGGTAAAACAATGATTTGAATCAGCGAGAAAGAATCGCTCAGTAGCGTTGACGCAGTGCTGTGTCGAGCGCCCCCTCCGCGACCGCAGCTGGGGCCGCGGTCGCCCAGCGCGGCGTGATATTCTCGACAAAGATTGTTAGCTCGTATTCTTGATAACGGTAAAAAAAACAAAGGTTGTCATTGATACCTATTATATTTGTCATGTTATAGCCATGTAACTGGAGAAACCTCGACCCCTGTCATACAGGATGTCCTTCAGAGGTCGAGACCTCATTGATGTAACTTTTACTGAAGTTTGGAAATGAATAAGGTAAGTACTTTTACTATCACTACCCATACAACCACACATATTACTATCTATTTATTACTATCTTTCAACGAAGCTTTCTTGCCACGCTCTTATATACTACCTACCGGCTTTGTGTTGAGAACATGTTATCTGAACGAAGCCTTAAGGTGAGAGCACACTTACAACAGTGTGACGCCGTCCTTCCAAGTTTACAGCATTTTTACTCTGTGGTCCGCCATAATCCGATTTCATTTCGTCCTTTAGCAGCATTCATTCCACTGATCTGCTGTCTCTTTTTTACTGAATAAAAAACTAAGAAATTATTATAACATACAACATACTCGTAATCTCACGCCTTCTTCCCATGGGGATTGGCAGAAACTACAAAACGAAATCTGCTACGATTCTCAAACTCCTTCATAACATAAAACATTTATGATATCGCAAATAACTGTTATTCGAGGAATAAAATTGACATGTCAGTTTTTGTAAGAAATAACTGTCAATATTTCAAAATTATTCCTCGAATAAAGTTATCAGATGATTGGAGAATCAGCCCTAAATTGTGTGTTTCATAATATATTCAAGTTGATAATAAAACTCTTGAAAGGTTCAATCAAAATGTGACGTATAAAGCCTTTATTCATTATATAATATTGAATTTGCTTTTCCGTTTTGCGAATTATTATGATCCCACATTATCCTCTTTGAGTGCAAATTTTAATGTTTTCAACGTCACGTACTTGTCGTGTTTCTGTACCTATCCATCATTTTACGGTATTTACTTTTCTTTTGATCATCTGCCTAGCCTTTTCCCAACTATGTTGAGGTCGGCTTCGAGTCTAACTGGTTTCAGCTGAATACCAGTATTACCTATGTGACCTCCACAACCCACTCACTGGGTAATACGATACCCCTTGGTAAGACTGGTTGTCAGACTTTCGGGCTTCTGACTACCGGTAACGACTGTCAAAGATCCACGAATGACAGCCGGGGCCAACAGTTTAACGTGCTTCCCGAGTCACGGACAGGTATGTAAAGATGGTCCCCCATCCACAGACCAACCGCGGCAATCGTAGCTTAACCTGATCGACCTGTGGGGCTGTTATTATTTAGCTACAGGCCCCTCCTCTATTTACTTTCTTTTGATGTACTTTCAATTTCATTTCAGATGTGTTTACGCTACTTATGAAAAAAAAAATTCCGTTGCGGGAAAAATACTCTGGTGGTTATTTTGTATTAGCTTTGATATTTTTTTACGTTTGTAGTTTTTTTTTTGCTTTATGGGTGGAATAATATTTATCACAAACATAATTAACACTGTTTAATTCCTAGATTGACACATTTCTAGTGTCGGGAGCATAACCAAAATAAAAATATTTTATTTCACCTAAACCTACATGGTCACTTATGAAACTTCAGAAGCTAGGACACGGTTCCAATTGGTCGTTCCCTATGGAGAAGAGCCGGCAAGAAACTCCACGGCTACTATTTTAAAAATAATTGGATTTACAATGTTTTCAATTTACGGTGTTGATAGGTATGAGTGGACAGTGTAGCCATGTCAACGAGTAACAAGTATTTAATAATAGTATCATTAACATAATTATTGTAATAACTGGATAGGATATAACATTTTGTTTTTTAACAAATGATCCCTTAAGAAACCACATTTTCTAAAGACATCGGTAGCTACAATTCGTCCTTACAATGTTTACAAAAATATTGCACCTTCCCATATTTAACACGAGTTATTATAATAACTGTAATAATAAAACACATTCACAGTAACACTATCACATAATTTATTTTTTACAAAACCGCCCGTGGATGTCATTAACCCATTCATTGCGGACCTCAAATAGCGCTATTACGCACGATGTGGCCATTGTAGCTCGTGAGCGCACATCATTATAAGCTCCGAGCGTAGTGATTCACTGGTCAATTTGAAATAATATCCACCTACAGGCGATTGCCGCATCCGGCATAGCAAGGATAATAATAACTTTTATTTTTAGACACTTGACAACCGGTATACGGTACTGCCAAAAATCAAAAGCAGGTATTTCACGCTGTGCGCAGACTGGGCCAAGACTGTATATAAGTATATGACTCCAATAAACAAACAGTCTCTTATGGCCGATTCCTATAATTTAAGGACCGCTATTAGTTAAAATTAAGACTTGTATCTTTCCCAATAATGAAGCAAAGTCCTCGTAGCTTTGCACAGTAGACCCTCCAATATGGAAGTACCTATCACACAAATTAGCTTACAGATCTATTGATATGCCCAGTTTGGCAATAAAAAATACCTTTAGTAAGCAAAACGATTCGGTTTTGTTTACTAAAGGTACCGAGCATTAGTCATATTTGCCAAAATGTAACAATAAATCAAGGAATCAGTTTGGAGCTATATTGAAATGCACGCATATGGCGATTAAAAATCGGCCGATCAAACGCGTGCACTTCAATATAGCTCCATACTAATTCCCTGAACGATCAAAGTATCGGTCAACAAAAAGTCGCTAGTGCGCGCTGGCTCTAAGACAAAATTGTTTTGTGTTTAGTGTGAACACTGCCTTACATTTCACATCACCGCCACCGCCACCGTCCGGAAAACAAAAGCACTCTTTTAAACCCGCATCAAATCTACTTACCGAAACCACATACAAAGCCTCCACACGTACCATATAATTTAAACAGAACCTCCTTTTTTGAAGTCGGTTAAAAAAAAAGAACTTCGTAAATTCGCAAAGAGTACGTGGGGCGCCAAATTATAAAGTTGCGAGCAAAGCCAAGTTGTGGCGGTCGCGTAGATATAAACTTGTACAACATTAACCGGCCGGAAGTTCTTCACTATTTAGCATATAGAATGGCCCGACACGGTGTTATTTTTCCACCACAAACTTTAAAATGCAAATCGCAACGTATGTACGGCGGCTTCTTTGACGTACTCTCTAATTTTACACTTTCTTGTGGCAGGTTTACGAGATCGCAACATGTGATAGGGGCTCAAATGTTTTTAATAAAGTTGAAAGTGGCAGTAGGTATTAGGTATTAAACTAAGGGCGAATGTCACCAAACTTTTATACCTAGAATAAGTTTTATCCTGAGAATAAGTTTTGAATTTTTGACAGTTTTTCCATATTAAAACTGTCAGACGTTAATTTTATTCCATGGATAAAATATATCTGACTTTGATAAAATTTATTAAATTAAATAAATACATTAAATTTAAACAGAACTAGCTTTTGCCCGCGGCTTTACCTTCATGGACGTCGGAAAATATCCCACAGGAACGTACTACCGGGATTAAAAGTGCTCCATGTTTTAATCCAGAGTCAGGAAAACAGACAAACGGATAAAAAATCTTCGTTGCTATTTTAGTAAACATAGTAGCGATTAGGTTATCACATTAAACAATACAGCGGTTATTACAAGTTGTTATCAGTCTGTTAAAATAATAAAGTAAACAATTTCACCTAAAATAGTAAGCTGAAATTTTCAAACAACAACAAACAAAATAAACAGCTAAATTGGCACGACATATAAACTACCCTTGATAATATTATGGCATTAGACACGCGCATGGTATCAACAATTCAACACAAACTTTATGGTACTGTTCATAAATTAAGTTTTTAAATACTCAAACGAAGAAAAAGGTCCCATGGTTAGAATGTTAATTGTTATTAATTATTTTAATAGTGTATGTTTAAAATGCGTAATTTAGAATACGTGTTTTCAATTAATATGATAACCTAATTGCCACACTATAGGTATGCAAATAGATGAACAAAGAACATTAAGATTACAACAACACAATTTCACAATACAATTTACTAGTTCTCCTTATTCCAATAAAAAAGTAAGTAGATTTCTTACATTTCTCACTGGATGCAACTTTGAAATGGTTTTGATGACTACAACTTTACTATTAGAGCCAATTTACCGTAGTACCTTTCTCTTGATTCGTTGTCGCTCGCTGCAATTTTCTAGAACATTTGAATTTTATTGGTAACAACTTCGTATCGCTATTGTGAACGTTTCTGAAATTTCGATCAGAAAGTTATCGGGATCTACAAGGCGAACTTATTGTTATTCAGGTAGATACACTCACTATAAACTTGCTTTCACTTATATTTAGTTTTTACTGCGCGACTATGAGTTGAAGGTTCCTCCTTTTCTATCAACTCTTCGTCAATTAATAAGTCAAAGTTACCCAAAGCTTCAGCATTCGGTACTTTATTCCAACGAACGTCCGGAACACCATCTGGAGGAAGAACCACTGATAACATGTTATCTATTAATTTATACTTCAATATCCTATCGTTCACCGTCGTCGATGTCAAAGAAGGAGACGCATTCACTTCCACTAACCACGGCTTTAGTTGATTGTCAATTATAATGTCATAACCGTAACACTCGAAACAATGTCTGTCATTAGCCATCACAGATGAAACAGCCTTTAATGAATGCACTATCAGCCACTGCATCGCTGCAAACAGCTTCTCAGTAACCGCCCGGCCTTGCGTGCCTTCTAAATACAAGCGCAGATTCTGCACCGTCATCTTCCCGCCATGAATGTTATTATAGTCACCGCCATGTTTCTGCACACTAACGTTCGTAAGATGTACGTACATATTATCCAACTCCGTAACACTTGTGTCGTACTTCACAGTGCAAAACCTACAAAAGCCGAGTTGGAACAGATAAGCCTTCAGAGGTCGGAAAGAAGTAACCAACACGTAAAGTCTGAGGTCAAACTTTTTGCCCCCTATTAGTAAAGGATTGTCTATATAACGCGAAATAACGTAACTTTCTTTAGTCAATTGCGGGTGGAAAGGCGTTTTTGCTTCACGAGACCATTTCTTCAGTTTAGATAGTTTGTTTATGAGAAAAATTCCCGTTCCCTGAGATTTTCCGCACGGTTTCATGATCCAGGTGCTTTGCGGTGATTTACGGTACTCCTCGACAAACATGTTGTAGTCGGCCGGGAGCACAAACGTAATAGGTACAAAGTCTAGATGAACGTACCGAGTTACCACTTGACCTCCGTGTAAAGCGACCTCGGCTTTCTCCGCCAAAGGATTGCCTTCCCTTTCGAGTTCCTTTCTGTAGCGCTTTATATTTTTCACGAGTAAGTCTTTCCGCGACAGTTCGTAGTGGTTCGGAAAGTGATTTATTATTTGGTTGTCATTCATCCGGTATCCGCTCTCGACGCTGAATAAGTTCCGGCACGTCTGGGTGGAGGCCCAGTAGAAGTTCCATTCATCGTCGGGCCCAACTTGGTTCCACGCCCGCCTCTCGAAGTTGCTCATCAAAACTGACTTTTCTAAGTCCGTGCAAAAGTTAACTCGGCACCTTTCGACAGCCGGCACATTGACTCTTCCGTAGAGACTGTTCGCGATTTTCTTAGCGTCTTGATTCATCATTTAAAATGTATCCGCGTTTACTCGGAATGTTTGATGTATATATTGACCAAATATTCGAAGCACAGGTGCGTATCGACGGTTGTCATGGCTTTCGACAAATATCGCTCGCTATTGGCTGACATCCAATAAGGCTCGTTTCGCTATGACTACGTGTAAACATTGCCGCTACGTATTGATTTTTAACGAGTTTTTCGATGTCGGCACGCCGGCTTACGTGCAACTTTTGTATTACGGGAAAATAATGGCGATTTCTGATGTTAGTGAGAGAATTCCTTACTAAGTAATAATCCGACATTTGTATTATTACGTGTAGGTTTTTCGTACAACTGTAGATACATATCTCCTTGATTGTACAGAATGTTAACTGACATAGCTATAATTACTTGGGTAGAAAATGTTAGTAGCTTTGTTTTACAAACAGAGGCGTTTTTCGCCTAATAATGTACCTACTTCAAAACTAAATCACGCGACATAAAATAAATAAGGTGTTATGGTACTACCGAGCTAATTATCGGGTGTACTACTGCTGTACTCCGAGGCTCGTACTAAGCTTAACGCTCGTAAAAGACGTCGTGTAAGCACTTTCCGTGTTAATATTGTTTTGACGTTTTACGACAGCCGTCGCTCATAATGCCACATTGAGCCAGAAAATGAGCGGTGTACGAAATACTATTATTTTATTTACTAGATAATTCCTTATCTTAGTTCAGACAAGTAACTAGATTAAAAACATGTGTATTGTGTTGTAAAATCCGGAAAAGTTATGTAAATATGAGGATGCTATTTGTGGCAGCTGTGACCTTAATGAAACACCCAGGTTAAAAGGAAACTGTTGTGAGGCTCTAAAATTTACGACAGGCACGATGCACAAAAGTACAGCTTGCAAACATTTTCTTTCCTCAGACACTATTCATCGTAATCTAAGAGCCGGGTGTTTCAAATGGTTGGTTAACGTAACATACGTACGTCAAGTAATAACGATTACGTACTCGTTATTATTTGACATACGTCAGGACCATTTATTTATTTATCCTCCTACTGGAACGCCATACAGCAATTATACCAACGGAGCAAAAAATTACATTATATGCTGTTTTCATCCATCCTGTGCGCGGTGGACATCGAACGGGCGGCGATGGAACGCGCACGCTCACACAGGCAGCGTCAGCTCCACAGTTGCACTACTCCATCCAAATTGCGCACATTCTTTGAGACTCAATGAATTTTTCAAAATAAATACATTAAAATTATATAAAAACAAAAAATTTTGATGTGTCATCCTGCCTGACAGATGTCAGAAAATACCATAATTTTGTAATAGTTATTTGATACGTTTTTTTTTTTGGTCTGATGATTTTAGCGCCATTTATGGCGGTTATAAGTGGTCGTGAAACTATGCTTTAATCTAAAGTAGCATAGAAACTCCTCTTCCGGATAACTCCATCAAAAAAAGACCTACTCTGTAAATCTCCAGAAAACAAAAAAAAACAAACTACTAATCGCCTTACATAACATGTCTTGTAGTCCCCCAAAGGGTTAGGCAGAGGTACACCCAACAACACCCACAACAACACCCACATTTCGCCTGTTATGCAATGAAGGGCGAGCCTATTGCCATACCGGGCACAAATCCAGGCTCACTGAGAAATTCTTGATGGAAAAACCCAGTAACACTTTGAACGACCTGGGAATCGAACCCGACCTCATGCTTGCGATCACTAGATCAATATGGCAGACAAAGACTTACAACGACGTAGAAAAGTCACGATAATGTCGATAGATATTATGGACGCAATTTTCCTGGCCACAAACTCGGGTCGGTAATAAAACACTCATTTCTAACTCTCACATACGGCATGATTTAATAAATGTTTATTCCTATTCCGTACGGTTTCCCTTCTGGGTTTCCGAGAAATTATCCTTGTTATGTAAACTTATGCTTACGGAATAATTCAGTTAAATAGTTTGTTAGTTTTCCGTTGTTATTATTTAAATAAGAAAAATAGACGGAAGGAGGTACTTAATGCTCTACCAACTTACTACTTTATGTATGTATAAACGGTAAAATAAATAAGTATGCATTCAAGAAATGGACACCAATGCATCATAAGCCTATTCATTTCATAACTTTTGGCCTGAAATTAATAGGCTGATAATGCATAGGTGTTCATTTATTGAGTCTCTTTCCCTGCCTTTTCTGGTTAGATGGGTAGCTGACCTATTTTTAGGTCAGCTTCCTATATAACCAGAAAAGGCGGAGCATTTGTATTTTTATGAGGAATCCAATCACTGGACAAATCGAATATCCTCAGGGTATGCAACTGTTTTTTTTGCACCTGTCACGCTCAGGCGAGCTATGACAAAGACTTCGTCACATAGCACTCGCGTAACTGAGTTAAAAGTTGATAAAGGTATGGTCTGTCCTAAAAATATCTGATGAAATGGTAAACAAACCCTTTTCAGGTAAAATTTTTCAATCATCATCATTCTTCTGTATTTAGAAGGTTCAACTTCGAATCTCACCATTTTTCCCAATAATAAATTATTGTTTAAATAACATTATTGTAACTGAAAAATTATCCACCTCAATTGTGAAATCAAATCAAAGCATTCAATTTTTAAGTGACACTACAAATTGGCATCCACAGATCCATTATCCATTGATCCATTATTTTATTATTCTGATCCATTTTAAGATACTTTTTGGACAGACTATAACTGGATACTTCTGTCTATTGCCGAATGTACATACAGGCATGCTAAATTGTTAATCTGTGTTAATAATGGTTATAATTGTTATAACATATACATAGGAGTATTAGTGGATGACTATCATTGATGGGTAGGTATAGGTAATCCTACACGTGTCGGACTAATTAGGTACCTAGTACGCAATATGGATAATTAATATGGAACATTATCTGCAGATTAATATCTGTTATCACCCAACTATATCTGTTGGCATCATATAGAACGTGCCAGTGAATTAAAGTGATTTCAATGATTGCTGATTAGAATAGTAGATTATTCACTAAGGGAATAAAGCAGTGTCTTATGGCACGGGCGCTATACTGAATTAAATAATGACTTAAACTATGATTTGACAAATGACAGCGCTTTCATTGTGGTCAAGCAGATTAAAAACCGATGTTTACTTGTTAGGTTTGCTTAAATAATATAGTTTGACACTATCGAACAGGTGTGAAAAAAATTACATTCCTATATGTCTATAAATAAATAAGTATTACTACCGTAAGAATCATTTACAGAAAATGTAATAACCTTTGACCCTTGGGTGGAAATTTAATTTCTAGTATTCTTGCCACATATGAAGACTAGAGAGAAAGAGCACATTTTAATATGTTTTCATCATAGATCGGAATAGGTAGAGCTGTTTTACGTACTTGCTTAGAATAATTGGTTGGTTAGAATAATATGGATATTCCCAGAGTCCCGGGATTTGGTTTTTAAGTAGTAAAATCATAAACACTATTCACGCCTTCGGGACTAATGAAAGATTACACTTCCTTTCTGACGGGTAAATATAAGAAGGACGGGATTAAGGATAGTATAATAAATAGGTAAACTTGATTCATTAAACCACATATATTTTTTTACGTAACAATGGTGCCGATTTTCTTGTCACAAGTGCCTCTAAACTAGACTAAAAATCACTAAAATTTAATTTATTCTTGTCAAGCGACGATTTCCCATTCTGAAACTGACTAAAATGACGCAACTTAACTATATTTTAGTTTGACAGCACTAAGATGGCACTGAGTTATTAATCTATTGAAGATGGCAATTTTGCTATTCTGAATTTCACGTTTTTCACCTAAAATTTTGATTGTCTAACTAAATCGAACTAAATCTGACTATTTTTAATCGCGATTAAAAAGGTGTGGAATAAAATTAGTTGTCATGAATAGAAATTCACACCAACACCTCGACTTCAGGTGCAAAAACAGTACTGTCTGTATCTTTTTTTTTTCTTTTGCTTATATCTCGAAAATGGTGTGTCCTATCGCAAAAATAATGAAAATTTCGATCCCCTTTATGAAACCCATAAACTCCTAAAACTCAACATGTAGGTAATAATTGTTCATATTTTCCATACAAAAAGTGAAAAATTCCTTAAAAAACACGTCAAGGCTGCCCCCTCCGTGCCTGCGGCTCTAAAAAACAATTCACGGGGTAGGGAAAATAAGTACCACGTGTCGACGAGTCGCGATTGTCAAATTCGATTTTTGTTGTCAAAATTATTTTTAAATTTAGAGAATTTTTTATGCAGAATAGCTGTAAGATTCTCATAGCAAAAAGTAAGGAATTTTAGTGATGGTTTAGTTAGTTTAGTTCGGTGTACAAGATAATCGGCACCAATTTCTTATTCAAGAATCAACAATCATTTAAACATTTTTATTCTGAAGTTGCACAAAAACATATTACCATACAAATTATTTGTTCCTCAGTAAAATCAAAACATTATCAAATATAAAAAACTGTATTTACAATAAAATCTTAATTAAAATAATCAATACGCTTCAACAATAATTCACTTATTTAAACAAAAAATGTCATTGGTCTGGTTCGTCTTCAGCTTCACTAGAAGACAGTATGACCAGAGTTCAAATAAATCACCATTATTTTTTTCTAAATGATCTAATTTTAATCTATTTCTTTTTACATCTAACACCCATTTATATGTGGAAAACGAGCGTTCAACATCTGTTGATGTTAGTGAAGCGAATTTATATGACAAAAATCCCGTAGTATCAGTCGGAATCCCGTAGAATATCCATATTAACATCAATGTTTGCGGTCAATGAACCCAAATAGCTCTACCTATTCCGATCACTGGTTTTCATACATCATATTTATTTTTATATTTTTTTTTGTTGAATACGGTGTAGGATCATAGTGGGCGGGTGCGTACATTCCCATAATTCGTTACACAAATGCTGCACTCAAATTGGAAAAGCTGAATTTGTACTCAATCCAACATGTGACGTGCGGGAATCAAACCGCGATCCGTATCACAGGCAATCTCAGTGAGCTAATCAGCCTTTCTGCCAATCAAGTCGAGAGAGATAATTACATAAGTCTGTTTGCTTACCTAAGTACTTACTTACCGTGAGGCACACGCATAGGTAATCCGTTTTTTTTTTTACAATTGTGTTCAAATGTGTTGCTTGCATACAGTACTGTAGAGAGTGGGAGCTATTCTACTAAATTAAACTCCAGTTAGAGTTTTATATCATATTATTTAGGAGTCTTTTATCGTATTCATATATTTATCGACTTATAACTTAGACGTCAAACCTACGACTCTCTATGACACATGCTTGAACGTTCGAATGGAATTTCCTTCAAATACAACCAGCCAGTCCTGCAAAGAGGTGTGGCTTTTCAGCCAGCCTTGCTTTACAGCCAGTCTTCACAGTACTTAGGTACTGCACCAAATAAACATTTTGAAGTGAAAACTTCTTTTGGCTCACTTTTCGAACAGTGAACGAAACTGAACCGTCACACTCGGGTCGGTGACGCTGAATCGCGTATACTCGGCTCATATACGTTCTCACTTCTATAATGTGGTCATAACCCCACACCCTCTTTTTTCTTTCTTTTTTTCTCTTGAGCTTCAAGCCGAAAGTTTTCTTTAAGTAAATAATGATTTATGTAGCCGAAACAAAATAGGTACCTAATAAATAACTTCATTAATATTTTGCGTTACGACTTACGTGAATCGAATTTTTATCAGCAAAAAATACGCAGCATTTTGATTAACTACTCGAGGGAAATAAATTAAACAACAGCTTTTATTAAGTGTGGCTTAATTTTAATATTTCAGAGCTTTTTCGTTAAAGAGATTTATTGGCATAGTTATAAAACGTTGGACTACTTAATAAACTATCGTAGAAAGGAACAAGGCTGAAAACTTTTTTCATTCACTGTGTAAATGTTATTAAAGAATCTTAGCATAATCTGCTTAAATAACAATGTCATAGTTTTTTCAAGTCTTTCAGAAGATTTGGGACTTGATCTCAGTACTGACAAATTATGTACTGCTGTACCTACCGTCGTAAACTAGCATACTAGCGTAATTAAGGGGGATGCACTAGCATATTAAGGGGGATGTATTAAGGTAGCCCGACAAAATTGTCAGGTTGTATGTTGATTAAAATATGATTCGCGACCGTAACAACTATGGCTACTCGAATCTCATGATTTTATGATTTAGTTGTAGCGGTATCTACAACGCTACATGTTTACTACGCGTCATACTGACGTCACGCAAAATCCTGAATCGCGCAAACAGAGTTTACCGCGCAACTAGCATAAATATTGTATAACGCCCGCCAGACACAACACCCGTCTGGTCGGAGGATCCTCCCTTTTCTATAGAGTATGAGTGAACTTTACACCCTGTTCCTCACACCTCTATATAGTAATTCGATAAGGTAAATGAACTTAGAGAGTTATATTGATGATTTTTATTATTATATAATCCTATAAATAAATATTTGTTACGGCCGTGCCTCAGGCATTAAGTCCGCCTTTTTACAGTATTTTTTTTTTACTTATGCATAAAGTTTTAATAAATAAATAATAAATAAATATTTAGGTCAACGTACAACCATCAGGTTGTAAGTTCAGGTACGAAAATTTGAAATTCACGGGCTAACCTGACGCTTTGGCCTTAAGGCATTATTTTATTGTTAAGTATGGCAACAGCCAGTTTCGAGAAATTTATTTTCTGTGCCATATGTAGGCTATATTTTATCCGTAAGTGACTTTTATGTTCATTCAATACACTAGACGTAAATAAATAAAGCACAAACTAACGAAATAATTAAAATTTACCGTTCGTGCGTTGCTGACGGTAGCGGGTGAAATAATAAATAATTTCGTTGGAAAAGCAGCCATTTGTGCTTTTTACAACTTTACGAACCTATGGCACAAATTAAATGTGTATAATTTATTATTAGTGTTACGCCAAAAAGGTTCATATTAATAATGTTTGCCATTATTAAACGTATAAACACTATACTGCTCTTTCATTTTGGGATTACAGTGGGTAGTGTAATTAATGTAAACTACCTTGTTCTTGTAATATAATGAAAATAATGTGTATAACGATATTCAAATGAAATCGTTCCCTCTATATATTAATTTCTGTTTATATTAAAGTCTATTTGGATTTAAATCATTATGAATGACAGCGATGCAAACGAATTCTTTGATGCCCTATGCTTATTTTGCTTCTTTTTTCATATAAATGTACATATTATTAGTTTATAATTATGTTAGCTTATATTATGTTGCTATTTACTTGTTTTTGCAAATAAATACTAATATTACTTAAAATCATTATGATTATGTTTTTTGCTCGACTTCCTCGAAAAAATATAATACCAAAGCTGCAAATTGCCAAACCTAGCCATTACCAGGAAACTATGAAGTATTAAGCTATAAGGCACTAAAAGCGTACAAAAAGTACCTACCAGGCAATACAGCAGTGTCGAGTGCCGTAAGAGTGCCATAGAAGGCCGTGGGCTAAGAGCTCTCCCATACAGATTAATGAATGTGGACGAAACAAAAGAGGCGTGCGCTCGGAAAATAGGGCTCCATTCTCTTAGCCTAAAAGAGATACAGCTGGTTGTAGTATAAAAGCGAGGGAAGGTTGTGGGAAAAAATCATGCCACGATATAAATATGAATGGACGTTTTTCTTTAGACTTACGTGACACTGATTTTGTTAAGCAAAGAAATTGTGAGCCTAGGAGTAAAATACAAATCCGAGATAAAAGTGTGCTACTATTTTGCGTAAGTTTTGATTAAACTACATTAAATTGAAGCGACAAATGACTTGCATCGTCTAAACGCTGGTTAGACGCTGCAATTTTTATTGTTGCTTTCGGCAATTAAATCGCATCGTGTAAATCAGGCTTATATGTTGGAAAAAAGGTATGTAGGCTACACTACCCAATGAATTTTCCAAAGTCTACGCAAAACGGTTTCCTTTCTAGGTTCATCCTTGTGTCTATACCGGCAATCAGTATAGAAAACCTGATAACAATCAAGCACGTATGCACGAGGTACTGGACCTTCATTTAGAAAACAAATCCTGAAATTCCCTGAAATACCCTAAGTAACATTTCTGGGTTCACAACAAAAGTGCCTATTACAGGCAGTTTCCTGACCCCACTCATGGTAAAAGGCTTCCCTAATATTAGACCATAGAAATAACATGTGACCCGGGCGTCAGGTAAATAAATTTTCTACCACCCGCTCGGTTTCTTTCGACACGTTTCGTGTAACTTCGGTAACGTTCGGCCATCGTCGTCGGCTGGTGTACCTATCGTGAAGGAAATAATATTTTACGCGGATAAACCGGTGAGAGATAGATTTTAAAATGGGATGCTCGGACGCGTTGCAGATTTTCTATTAGTTTTTATAATGTACTTTGTAATATCGTGGCGAAGCGTTATTTAATTTTTTATTAAATATGCAAGGCCTTGATGGAAAAATCACTCCGATATACTCGTAGGTAATTGAGTAATCCGATTTGATTATTTATTATGTAGGAGTATAATAATATTATCATTATAGAGAGGGCGTCATCGCTTACCAATGAAGTATTATCAATATTCATTAACAACCAACAAATGAGTTCATTTAAAAAAATTAATTGAATGTATAAATCAGATGCCATAATAAATAATGACTGTCATCAGTCTAGATTATTGGATTAATTTCAATTCAACTAGTTAGTTTTGATAAATTACTTTAGCTGCGGCGATATGTTACATTGACATCCTGATTCATTTCTGTTAAAATTTTTTATTTATTTAGTACCAGCTTCTGCCCGCGACTTCGTCCGCATGAAATTTCGCCCTCCCCCCATTCACCCTCTTAGGGGTGGAATTTCGAAAAACCCTTTCTTAGTGGATACCTACTCTTCACAAAGAACACCCTCTAAATTTCATGTCTCTAGGACCAGCGGTTTAGGCTGTGCGTTGATATAACAGTCAGTCAGGACTTAATTTTATATATGTATAGATGTTTTAAGCCGTGCGTTTGATGGCATTTCCAATCAGCAAAAATTACGAACTTCCATACAAACTTTCATCCCCTATTTAACCCCTTAGGGGATGAATTTTCAAAATCCTACCATAGCTGCTTAGTATTCACCTTCCTTATGTCATAAAGTACTGTACAAAACTTGCTTCTAGACTTTGTCAGAAAGGTATAAGAAAAGGGTTGAAATCTGTATGAATATAAATCGGTAATGATAGTAAATCCACTTAATTAACAAACTTTCGAGTGTCAGAATGGTTACTAGTTATTTACTGCGTTTGAAAGTACCTATGAATATAGTGTCTTGGGAAAGGGTTTTATGAAGAAAACTAGCTGCGCCCCGCGGTTTCACCCGTGTAAATGTCGATCCCGTGGGAATATCGGGATAAAAAGTAGCCTATAATTATGTTAATCCAGGGTGTCAGCTACCTCCTTACAAAATTTTATAAAAATTGGTCCAGCCGTTTGAGCGTGAAGAAGTAACAAACATATAAACGTACACACACTTACAAACTTTCGCCTTTATAATATTAGTGTGATTGTGATCACAGAGACAAAGGACAAGACTAGGCATTTCTTTCAGTTAGGCTTATCAGATAAATACATTAATGAGAAAACTAATTGTCCATTCCAAAACTAGGTCATCATGGAGAAGAAGAGACTGCGTTATCCGTCAGTGAGTGAATGAATTTAAGATTTCTGTACAGTCACGTCTAAAAGTATGTATACACTTGGCTTTAATCAAAGGCGATTTTCTCCTTTATTTTTGAATGAAATTTTATGTTATTACGAAAATAGTATTTTCGAACCCATAGGTTTATGTTAAGTGTCGTATTTCAACGTTGCATTCGTTATTTCACGAAAAAATCGCAATTGAAAATTGCCAAGTGTATATATACTTTTAGACGTGACTGTACATTAGGTAGATTGTTTATACATTACTTGCATCTGAATAATAGCGTTTTCTTCCATTTGAGACTGCCCTTTCATTTTAAGTCGTAGGAAAAATGTCTACATTATTTTATTAAATCCGTACAGCTCAAACGAATAGACATCCTCCTTTTTATATACCTAAGTAAAGAAAGTCTGTATAAAAATATGAAGAAAACCATAAATCTGGTGATAAATTCCTATGGTTGCATATAAATTCCCATGCTCGGTTGGGCACACCCGGAGTTACCGGGGAAAATATAATTATGAGGGACACCCCGGATGGCCCGGGCATACAACAAATGCGCATCTATCCCAAATGTTTGTAATAAACAAAATATGACGGTGTAATGTCATTAGTTTTAATGATGAAACTATTTCTATGTGTAAATTATGTAAATTCGTGTTTGTTCGTTTGTGGCTGTGTGTGTGAGAATGTGGTATCGTGAAATGCAAGGATTGCCTGAAGTTAATTTAATTAGTCTACTAGTCGCTGGCGTAGCAAATAAACTTTCGAATAGGATGACAAATTGAAAAGCATAACACACCCCTTTATTTATGAACGTTGATAAAAGTTAAGACACGTTTAAATGTCAAAAAATGTATAGTTAAGCAAACAATTCCCTATACGTGGATCCACGCGAGACACAGTGACTTTTTAATTGTTTCTGTAATTGCGCCATTAAACCGGTTAACATAAAGCTACTTTTATAAATAATGTATCGGTTAATGCATCTAGTAAAAAAGCTAAATTAAGTGTAAAGGTTTAGTTAGAGAAATGAGAGCATTATCCCAACAAATTAATTCATAAATTATATCAGGAGGTTCGTCGAGTCTTGGCTATATAAATTTTAATTTGGCTATATAAAGCTCTCCAGCAATAGAAAAATAAAACACCGGCAATACCTCTTTCGCCGTTTCACAGCCCATCCTTTTCTCTTAACCAGTAAACAAAGAAAATTAATAAAGAAGACATATAAAGCAACTTACATCAGCGGAAGCCGGTCTCTAAGGAAATTAACTTTAAGAATATTGCAGAAGTTTTTAAACTTTGCTTAAAATTTTGTAACTAGCATATATTATATGTATACTGAGATATATCTTGGCCACATTCCTTTGGTAAGTTTGTAGCGGGATGCGGGCATCGCCGCGGGAGGGCTCCAGCGAATATACAAAACTTTAATTAAAGTGCAGAACGTAACTTCGACTTTAATGAATCTAAACGCGGCACTGTGTTTATCTTCGATACTGATAACGGACAAAGTTACTACCCAGTCGACTGTTATAACTCTTTTGTTGGAAACACAAGCTAGTATTGTATTGTAGGGAAATTACTTAGGGCTGATTTTTTCAACGTCAGATAATTTTATCCAAGGAACAATTTTGAATTTTTTACAGTAATTCTTCCACGTCAATTTTATTCCACGAATAAAAATTATCTGTCGATTGAGAAATAAACCCTTATTATAAATTATCAAATTGTCACATTACGTCAATTTGCCGTGTCATGTAATTTAATTGAAAATAATAATTTATAAATAAAAATGTTTA
Organism: Amphipoea lucens; assembly: GCA_947508005.1. Taxonomy (NCBI): domain Eukaryota; kingdom Metazoa; phylum Arthropoda; class Insecta; order Lepidoptera; family Noctuidae; genus Amphipoea; species Amphipoea lucens. The sequence continues at coordinate 13,362,022 of OX382358.1, forward strand.
ACAAAAAAAAATAACCAAATTAGGTTTTTTTTATTTAGCTTCAATAATATGTATTTAATCCACTTCGTGTATGTTAATCCAAACTAATCCAAACTATATTATATATTATTATATATATATATATATATATATATATATATATATATATATATATATATATATATATATAATATATATATATATATATAATATTATAAATGCGAAAGTAACTCTGTCTGTCTGTCTGTCTTTTCTTCACGCCAAAACTACTGAACCGATTTCAATGAAATTTGGTATAGAGATAGTTTGAGTCCCGGGAAAGGACATAGGATAGTTTTTATCCCGATATTCCCACGGGATCGAAACTTACGCGGGTGAAACCGCGGGGCGCAGCTAGTATTATAAATGCGAAAGTAACTCTGTCTGTCTGTCTTTTCTTCACGCCTAAACTACTGAACCGATTTAGATGAAATTTGGTATAGAGATAGTTTGAGTCCCGGGGAAGGACATAGGATAGTTTTTATTTCGATATTCCCACGGGATCGACACATATGCGGGTGAAACCGCGGGGTGCAGCTAGTAATGTTATAAAACTTCCTATTATTATTGTTTACATAGCGAGCAGGGGTAAGTAGGAAACCGGTATGTCCTAGAACCAAAAAATCGGAGACATATGACATCTGCCAACTCGCACTTGGCCCGCGTGCTGGATTATGGCCCGCTCCCTCTCACAGAGAGGACGCCTGCGTCCCAGCAGTGGGAACATTATAATATGCTGATTATGATTATGCTACTCCGCGCTTTTGTGCTAGGTTCACTTGTTCCACTTATTTTTCGGAATATACCTATACTAAAGTATGGGCTTATATTATGTATGATTTGGAAAATTTACGGCTCCATGGGGACACAATGTACGATTCTGTTACGCATCTTAATATTTAATTTCTAATTTGGCAAGAGAATGCGCGCGGAAAGTGTTTATTAATGTATGTTGCTTTGATTATAATTCGTAATTAGCCGAATTTGTAGCTATTAGCAGTAATTAGTCATCTTGGAAGTATGGCAATTAATAACTAATTATGTAGGAAACGTAACATCGTGAATCAGACCTGTTATATTACACTAGCTGCGCCCCGTGGTTTCACCCGCATAAGTGTCGATCCCGTGGAAATTTCGGGGTAAAAAGCAGCCTATATGTTAATCCAGGGTGTCAGCTATCTCCGTACAAAATTTTATCAAAATTAGTCCAGCCGTTTGAGCATGAGGAAGTAACAAACATATAAACATACACACACACACTCACAAACTTTCGCCTTTATTATAATACTAGCTGCGCCCCGCGGTTTTACTCGCGTAAATGTCGATCCCGTGGAAATATCGGGATAAAAACTATCCTATGTCCTTTTCCGGGACTCAAACTATCTCTATACCAAATTTCATCTAAATCGGTTCAGTGGTTTGGGCGTGAAGAAGTAACAAACATATAAACACACACACACACACACACACTCACAAACTTTCGCCTTTATAATATTAGTGTGATATATAACGGAGAAGGCGTGTGTGTCTCGTTATTATCAGCCATATTTTAACTATTGTGGGCGAACTATGGGTATTATGTTGGTTATTGCGCAATAGAAAAACGGTTTGCAGTTCAAATTAGTTTATATTTTCACGAACAATTTAATCACACTAGCAATTCACGCACTATAGGTACACGATACAACCAGATACGGAACGCGGGACAGTTTCTGAGCGCATGTTGTTCGTATGATGTCCGATGTCCAAGAGGGTCGCTCCACCTCGCTGCACGCTCTCTTGTTCTCCCCACGAACTCAGGCTAGACTCTGTCGAGCGCCGCCAGATGGCGCTGGCGTTCCGAATAGTCAAACCAATGACCGGATGCGACATATATGTATATATTAAGTGTGATTAATGATGTCTTATTTTCGTGGTGATAGTCAGAAAGCCAAGAGGTACGAATACCTATTGTCTAAGTACACGATTTTCTCAAAAATAATTGAATTTCTGACGTTTTTCCGCTTTTTTATCGAACAAACTTCTACCTTGCATACTGTAGGTGCCTACTCGATAACTAAATCGAAACTTCTGTTGATTTTTAAACCCCTACGTTCGCTGTTTGTACTGATATAGCGCTTAGCGGTAATTGACCAGAATGCATGAAGCAATTACGCATTTCACGTCGGTATCATAGCGCTGCGGTAGACAAACAGTGTAAATCCAAAACAAACGAATCGGCCAACATCTACAATTAACTCGGCTTAACTGAATGGCTTTTCTGATTCAATACACAATTGGTTTAACTGTCGGAAACTGCTTTGTTGATCAAAACGCATCTACGAATCTGATCGTAAATCGCAAACTTGTAACTCCGTTGATATGGTTATGTGGTTGTAAATAAACAGTAAACTTGTGAATTCTGTCCCGGTACTGCAGAACAACAGAGCTGTTTCATCAAAAATCGTCGGGAGACAATGATATTGAATTTGCTGGAAACTACGTTTGTATGATTTTGTTGCGAGTTCAGGATTGCAATATTGTATTTTTATTTATGGCAATACATTTTTACAGCCGGTTGTGAAACTGTTTCACAAAAAATTGGGTTGTTTTTTTTTTTCAAGATCAATCCGCAGTTTTTATTTTACCTTGAACATGCGACCTTGGCTCTTAAAACTGTTGCAATGGTGGTCACAGCAAGTTTTTTTTTACCCACAAACTTCAATCGTAAATTATCATGGTGGAGGAACATTATTAAAAAAAAAATTACTTATTTGCTGAAAATTACAAACATTGGGTGATGGTAATGTCTAGGAAAAAAAATGTTTATAAACAAATTAACTTTTTTTCTGCTTTTATGGCAACTGAGACGAGGTCGTCTATTCTGCCAGGGTCAAGTCTGTGGTAGGTATTTGCCACGTGTGGAGCTAAGAAGTAGGTAATTCTAAACTTTCGAGTGCTCATGGTTTGTTCAATGAAATCTCCAAACGGCTGGTAGACACTTCCCGTAACCCAATGCGTAGTATTATATTATCTGTACCCAAGGTTATACTATCTGTGCCCAAGGGTTAACTTGGCCACAGGCCAAGTATTGCCATACAACGTGGCAATGCCGCCAGTCTCTTGGCCACATTACCAGACAGTGATGCGAGGGAATTTTTCAACTCCATATTTTATTTTGTTAATACTTTTACTTAATTTAGGATATTATATATTTATTTTAATAGTTTGTTAGTTTATTTAGTATTAGAAGAATATCCAGAATATATATTTTTATACTCCTAAATTAATAACTACTTTTCTTTGTCAAAAGAAAAAAAATCTAAACTCATGCCTAATTATCTACTTAATATTAATATTTAAAACTTAATCTTGAAGGATGGACAAAAATACTCTATTATAATCTGCTTTTTTTAAAGTTTTTCATGTAAGATAGGACAATATTATCTTTGGATAATAATATGGAGAATGTATGAATCAACAATTTCCCGATACTTTCTTATATCGAAAGGAGAGGAGATACATAATACATAATTATTAGGTAAAATAATGGATCATGTTGTTTGGCTCATCATTATTGAGAAACATCAGAAACGTGGGTTGTTTTAGTAATTACCTAGTTAGAAATACAACTATCGCTTTTGTTATTATTTTACTCGCCGCGTGGTTTCGCCCGCCGTTTAAACACGACTTTGCGAAGGGAGCCGCGCGGCATCATTTCATTGGCATTTTTTTTTTCATTGGCATAAGCATACACTGTTCGGTAATGCTCGGTTTTCGTCGGGCTGCATCCTTCAGCCCGATCCACCGCGTCGCGTCGCATCGCCCGCCCGCGCTGTGGCTTTGTTTTCGCTTAACGCTCTTTCCGACTTTTTTTTTCTGTGTGCTCGGCTCCTAAGGGTCGTAGCGTGATGTTAAATAGTATAGACTGTTTAATAGTCAATAATAGTTACACATAATCAGCCTTTAACGTTCCCACTGCTGGGACACAGGCCTCCTCTCTGTGAGAGGGAAATATAGTTACAGTATCCTCAAAATTGGGCTTTAAAATGCAAAAAGAATTTATGTATTTAACAGCCCAAACCCGACTGGTAGTTCAAAAAAAAAAAAACACAAACTTTTCAGCTTTATTATATTAGTATTACATTCTATTTGTTTAGATAGATGTCTGATTTACTTAGCATAAAGATGAACACTGATTTCTGAGAAAATGGTTCATTTGATTTTCTCCGTATTAAATTATCTGATTTCAAAGTCTTTTATACCAGCACCCTAATTGCGTAACACACGACCAACCAATCACAATCTAAATCATTTTGAAGGAAATTGCTAATCCATTGCTTTATAAGTTCGAAACATTTGTCTGCTCAACAACATAGATAACGCAGTGAATGTTGTTGAACTGTCAAAAATAAAGTCATTGCTATTGATAGTGTAATACGCAATTGCGTATTACACTATCAATATCAATGACTTTATTTTTAATATTTAGCTCCAGCGGCGTAATTACCCCCCTGGAGCTAAATATTAGAATTTTCTTGTGAATAGTAGGCAAATGAGTCTCTTTCCCTACTTTCTCATAATTAAAGCAAATTATTATAATTTATTTCCTTTTAATTTCACCTTTGTTAGTGAAAGAATAAATTATGATGCTAAAGAATAGGAATTGTACCTATAAGTTATACAATTGATTTTAATAATTCAGTAAGTAGTTAAAACTTCTCGTGAAGGAGAAGTAGAACTGCTACTGCGTAGCAACAAACCTGTCTGTCGGTTTTAAACTATTTTTTCCTATGTACAAAAACAGATAAACAGGGTCACCCAAATTTACTTTTTTTTTAAAATATTTAATCCATCAAACTTTGAAAAAGTAGCACACCTACCCTCGCAGTCATAAAAAAAAAATGCCACATTGACCGTAACACACCCAGTACAATAAAATAGAATGAAACGTTAAAATTTATACAGAAAGTTAATAGACCACAACCTCTGGTGCGCGTCCACATGCTGGCAACATTAATTTATTGGCGCACAGAGCAGGATATTTATAGCTCAGTCTTAGCCCAACTTTCGCTGGGAGCACGCCAGTTTCACAGCACGTGATAACTTTATCCCACAACTTCTTACTACCCTTGTTCTCTTAGAAAAACATTTTCAGACAAAAAATGAAGCTTTGTTTGAGAAGCGTGTTGTCTTTTTTGTGGGATCTGGGTATGTATTTTTAATTAAGTAGCTTAAGGGTGATAAAGAAAGGTACTAGGTATACTTAATTAATTTTCGCCCGTATAAATATTTAAACATGAATTTCGGACACGAAAAAATAAGAAACTCATTTTCTATACCTAATTTAAATTACGAACATATTTTCTTAAACAAGTACCTACTTATACCTAATATTAATTTTGCCAGGATTTTTATATCAAACTTTTTTCACGTCTGTTTCCATAGTTTCACACTAAATTGGGTTTCGTATGTTTTGAGAGAACCATAAATTCAATTTGCTAGAAATTTGTTAATTTGAAATTTATTGCCGGCCTACAGAATACGCAATGAGGGGGGTTATACGGTTGTCTGCAGAGCATATCGTCTAAATTAATAATGACAGGTTTCAGAGAGAAAGGGTTTCGAGCTGACAAGTACCTATTACCAGGAATACAGAACAAACATGTTTCCAGAAACGTAACTGTCCTATGTTAATTTTGTTCCATTGTAAAATTCTATTTGCATTTAATTTTGGCCTCTCATTGCCGGTAGCTAAAGGGCGCAAAAAGACCCTTAACGAAACCGAAGAGTCACTTGTAAAATCCGACATTACTATATTTTTTCTTTCTGCATAGTTACGGACATACTTAGGAATAACTTTTCTACGACTTCGTCCATCTGGAACTTGTTTTAACATAAAATTAATGTCCTGTGACACTTGGCAATACTGTAGCTGTCCTTGAGTGAAAGAATTTTCGGAATTGGATGAGCAGCTCCGAAGATTACCCTCTACATACTAACTCACCAATTTTACTTCTTTATAATAATAGCATAGATCAAAGTTCAAATACTTTTTGACCTTTTTTTTACTAAAACAAGGTTAAAATTACGAAAAACCTTAACCTTGAATCCCCCACTGGTGATACCAGTACCATTGCATGCACCCGTAAGCACAATCTTTTGTGTGCTTTACATTGCGTAAACAATGTTACTTCGTTTGTGTACAGAATGCGTAGACGACGGCTACGTGATGGGACTTTTTACACCCTGTATACGTCATGATGCTTTTTTGTTCTGTTTTTTTTTTATTTAGCCGGTACTGTCCCACTGCTGGGCAAAGAGCTCCCCCAAGTCTTTCTATAAACTCTTGTCGCACCATTTCGAACACTCGCGGTACACGTCCAGGTCATCATGATCGCTTAAATTAAGCAAAAGCAAACTTACCATGTCTGTCGAAGGACTGATGGCCGGTGGAGCAGAAGAGTCCTGGAGTAGAGACCTCGTACCGGCAAGCGTAGTGTGGGACACCCCCCAACTAGATGGACAGACGACCTAAAGAAGGTGGCTGGGGTAGACTGGGTGCGGAAGGCGGAGGGCAGGGTGCTGTGGCGCAGTCTGGGAGAGGCCTATGTCCAGCAATGGACTGCGATAGGCTGAGTTGATTGAAACTTACCATTCCCAAGTACCTACAAGTTACCTTTAAGTCAACACAATATCCTTTAAAATTATATTATACCTCAGCTCAACATAAGACATTATTCTAAAACCTACCGAATAAATAACTTTTATTCCAGAACAAACTTTCGTATGAATATACAAACAAAGACCGAACTGACTTTACTAGGTACACATGGCTTGACACAGAACATTAAAGATCACGTTAACTTCCTCTGTATGTATTATAACACACATAGTATTACGGCATTACGGTTACTGAATCTTGGAACCCATAACTTGTTGGAGGCTGTAAAACACGCGTGTTTAAATTGTAACATTATAGGTTTAATCGAGAAGTCAATAAATTTTTATTTGTATGGTTAGTTAGTTACTCATTGAATTTAGTAGCTAGTGTAAATAGTTGTGAAATAAATAAATTAATAGTACAGACGCCAGCACATCAAGCTACCCGAAACTGTCAAATTTTCCCAATCAACCTTAAGCCGAAAGCGCCCGTAACTTCGGCCGTGTGACTAGGGATTAGACCCCCTGGGGTTTTTAACTCGAATTTTAAGGGGCTTACAGGACCTAAACGCAAAAAAAAACCGCAAGTTTTCGAAACAATAAACGTATATGATCGACTACAGTAAACAATATCAAAAAAATATATGTTAGTCTTCAGGATATATGCTAGGCAGATTGTGTGTTTTTTTTTTTTTTTTTTTTTTTTATTGCTGAATGGGCCCGCTCTTGACCTCGATCACGCCTGATGGAAAGCGTTGGATGAGGTCTATGATCGAACGAGCGTGCCCAGAAGATGCCTAAGGCACTGGAACTCCCACGCATCGACGAAACACAGCAGGCTGCTTGACGCCGAACTCCGGTGGGAGGGTGGTCGCAAACCAGGCGGGCGTTAGCCCTACCACCGCAAGGGAAGAATTGGCCAGTCAAATAAGATGTTGGGTGTGACTGCCCAGGATGCGCCGAGCGCTCGGTTCAGTTGAGTAACTGGTGGAACAAACTGCGCTACACGGGGAGGCTTCTTCATGCATCCCAAAAAAACATAATACAGTGTTGAAAACATAATACAATTTATTTGGTACGATAGAAATTAATCATGAAGATACCTCTAAAAACTTTCTTTTTACAATAAAACCATACTAATATACATAGAATCATTATGATTTTTTGTCAGATTATTCTACAAGCAACATACTAAAACTCTAGTGTTTTAATTTTTTAGTCCAAACAATAGATTTTTCGTAAATAGATAATTACTTCATATTTTGAAATAAATTACCAGCTTTGTGTCATCGCGCTTCTCTTTCTTTTCTATGCAGTCCGACAAAGACCGCGCTTTAGGTCATGTAGTCCTCTTAACCAAAATCCAAATAAACATGATACTCTAGCAGCGCCCCGCGGTGTCACCTGCATAATTTTCGATCCCGTGGGAATAATGGCATAAAAAGTATCCTATATAATATAATGGCATAAAAAGCATGTAAACTATCTGTGTGCCAAATTTCATACATATCCGTTCAGTAGTTTTTACGTGAAAGAGTAACAAACATCTATCCATCCATCTATCCTCATAAACTTTCGCGTTTATAATACTAGCAGCGCCACGCGGTTTCACCCGCATAAGTGTCGATCCCGTAAAAATATCGAGATAAGAAGTATCGTATGTCTTATTCTGATGTATAAGCTATACCTATTACTTTAAAGTTTCATCAAAATCCGTCCAGTAGTTTTTGCGTGAAAGAGTAACAAATATCCTCACAAACTTTCGCCTTTATAATATTAGTGTGATATAAAATATAATATAATATATTATAATATAATAGTAGCATAGGATAGAAAGTAAGATAGGATAGGATCATAAAAGAAGAACGTATTTAACCCCAAATTCTATTTTCCCCACGGAAGTAAAATATTTCACGGACGAAACCTTTCGGTTAAAAGCTGGTAGGGAAACACACTTGCGATGGCCTGTCGGCCTTCCACCGATCGTTCATTGTAGGTGGGTGAGCGATCCGTCAATGCCACCGCGCGCTGATTTTATTTACAGAGAAAAGTAACGTGATTTGTACTACTTGTATGAACGGCACGTTTCCCCGAAATTGGATTTAAACGGAAATCGAAGAAAAAGTTCTGCTGTTTGTAAAGATTTGAGGTAATACAAGAATGTTGGGAATTCCGATCTCAGTTCGAGTCTATGTTGAGAGATGTTTTTAACTGACATATATCATACATACATAGATGGTAGGTAAGTTCCTATTTACTATGAATCTTATAAAAGACTTGAAGAATCTTATAGTGGATATATTCAAAATCTTTCCAAAAAATAAACTACTCATAAAGAACCCTAAATTACTGGATTACAAAGGCATTTGCACTACTTTTTTGTAATAATCCTTTTCGTCTATTAAAAATAAAATAAGATCAATCTGCCTAGCCTTTTCCCAACTATATTCGGGTCAGCTTCCAGTCTAACCAGATTCAGCTGAATACCAGTATTTTACATAGAGCGACTGCTTATCTGACCTCCACAACCCAGTTACTGGGTAAGACTGGTTGCCAGACTTCGGGTATCTGATTACCCGTAACGACTATCAAATATCCACGAATAACAGCAGGGACCAACGATTTAACGTGCTTTCCGAGGCACGGAGGGGTTTCGGTATGTAAAGATGGTCACCCATCCACGGACCGACCGCGGCAAGCGTAGGTTAACCTGATCGATCAACTCGTGCGGTTATTATTAGTCACCCATCCACGGACCAACAAGATGAATAAACGGACTGCATTTTTTATTGCGAGCTACAACGAAGAAAATCTTTCCAGAAACACTTAAATCTTAATTCCTTTTGTTTCAAAACCCGCCGTCTTCCGAGCCCAAGCCTTGTATTATGGATGCGGGCACTAAGTTCAACTATCACGATTCCGAACCATTAAACACTGCGAAATACTGCTCACAGTGTTGTATAAACGTGTAATATTATTCTCCAACACATATTAGGTGTTTAAACGCATTCATGTCAATTATTAACGCCACATTAACTTGAATGCTGCAAACAATAAGTTGGCAAAAAATTCAATGCGTTACTTAGCGCCATGATATTTTTTGTGGCGTCATCTTTCGCTTCATAAATTTTTAGACTTTAATAATAAAGTTCTGAGAAGGTGTCAAAGAAGTTCGTTTGCCAGTCACTTCAGGATTAAACCAAGGTTAACTTTTAAAAGTTCATTTGGAATGCTCAAGTTTCTTATTTTTTAAGGTTTAAGACCGGTTGTGAGGAAAGTTTTGAGCATGATTGTATACAAGGTGTTTTTTTTTTATATCTTATAACTATAGGGTATAAACGAGACTATATCAAAGAATCAACTGGCATATGAATTGTTTTAAAATTATATATTTTTTTTATTTCCAAAAGACTCAACGATGAAGCTCGACCTGAACCAGCCTGACGGCAAGGTCGTTAAAAGATGCCCATCCATAGATATAATTACCCGTCTTTCCACTAGTCCAATGCTTACTCTAGGATGCATATCCGGTAGGCTCTTAAATCCTTACCTATCCCTCGGGCACGTCTTCCCTACCATTACCGCGCCCCCCGGTCTATTCCTTGATATGCAATGGTCGCTGTAGCACCATGAAAATGAGGCTACAGGAGCTAGTGCGAATCTTGGGGTTCATTCGATTAATCGAGTCTGGTTTAACCACGCTGGGATCGGTGCAATTCATTCATTCATTTAAACTAGCTTTAATAATGATGAATGGTTTGAATGAAAATGAATTACTCGTATTTATCAATGAAACTTATCTAAGTTTCATTGATAAATACGAGTAATTCATAAAAATGCATAGTTTCGAAGATATCACGTATCTACATGATATCTTCGAAACTATGCATTTTTACCCGACTGCGCCAGAAGGAGGGTTATGTTTTTCGAGAGTATGTATGTATGTTTGTATGTATGTATAATTGTTTGGCACGCTCTGCGGCCTGAACCGTGAACGGCTCGATGGACTTTAGCTTGAGAGGTGTTGTTAGATTCGTATTTACTGTGAGAGTGATACTGGGTATATCAAAATAAAAAAAAACTAAGATGGCGGATTTTCGGCGCTATATTATGCCTTCAAAAATTTTTTTTTTCTCAAAACCTATCGAAAGGGGTATCAAAACAAAGAGTTTTAAAAGGTGATTACAAAGTGACAAATCGTAAAAAACACGTACCAAGAACTAAATCGTCTGCGAAATCTTTCACATTTGTAAACTAAAAAGCTGGAAATAAAAAAAGTAACTAAAAAACCCGACTGCAACCTTATACTAAAACTAACTGAAAAGCTTAAAACAAGCCCATTTTAAATTAAATAAAATTTGGTAGCAGGCGGGACCCATTTGAGTTTCGCCTGCTTCCAACTTTTATTTAATTTAAAATGGGCTTGTTTTAAGTTTTTCAGTTAGTTTTAGTATAAGGTTGCAGTCGGGTTTTTTAATTTTTTTAATTGGACCACATATTCTAGGACTTTTTGTTTTATTTTTGACTTAAAAAAACACAAACCCTATATTACCCTTTTACCCGGTTATAACCCTAGAGTTATGGGATATAAAAAAAACACGTTGTATAAAAGAGTATGGCAATACCAATGAAAAGATGGATGGCCAGTTTGAAGGATGATATGGCTAGAAAGTGGTGACTACCGAGATGATAACTAATAGCGAAGTATGAAAGAAAAAGACATATTCCGCCGACTCCAAATAAATTGGAATAAGGGCGGGAGAATGATGATGGAGACCAGAGGGGCAATTCTCGTAATTTTAAGAACGTTCACAGTCTGATCTCAGTCTCAATCTGTCAAAAAATACTTCTAATTTCCATGCATTTTGACAAGTTTTTGACATTTATTTGTCGCCGAAGTGAGACTTCAACTAGATATTAAACGTTTTAAATTACTAGAATTGGCCTTCCGGTATCTATTAATGTAAGTTTTTTTTTTAATTTTACCAGTATAAGATGCAAGATAATAATCTTGGACACCAATGGACTTTTCTTGAAGAACAACGTCATCAGAAAAGCTGCAGGTGCTCTTACGACTAACCAACTAAAGCTTTTTTTTTCTTTTCATTCCCACTCTTTTCTAAATTCTATCATAATAAAGGTCAATATTGCTCAAAGTACAATAACAAAGAACTGCCAATCGCCCACCATTTTAATTTCCCCAACAGCGCAAAAATAGTTTACCCGCAGATTTCCGTGAAAAGTTAATAATTTATTTTCCCCGACCCGGGCATTTTCCTTCCGCCTTTCACTAGCTATACAAACCCGTGCATTGGCATTTATACATAATAAATAATGACGTCATCCAATCGGGCCTTTCCGAATCATTTGCTGGATTGAATTAGGGAGGAGGAAAAAGTTCCATTGAAATATGACACCTGTTCGAACTCGCTCGAATCAAAGGTCGATGATAAAGACAGATATTTTCAATAAAGGGGAATCATCGGCCCCTTTTTCTTACGTATTTATATCTATATGTTTTTCTGTTCCAGGATTTGGGCATTATCTCCCTCCAAATATATGGTACCTGTGTTTATTCACGTCCTACCATAATTTATTATGTCGTGCCAAGAAATTATCTTTCTTCCTGCGAAACGAATATTACTTTCTGAATGAGTTATCTTTGTTTTGTTCTGATATGAAATGTGTTTGCTCGCTTCGATATTTATGGATAGTTTTGCTGATGTCCGTGGCTTTTTCACAAACAAACTTCGATCCTCCGTTAAATCAAATAAATAAAGTTAATAAAGTAGTGGTGTTTTCATTTTCTTTGAAGTGGACGTCTGCACCCTCTACTTAATAAAAGTATGTCAACTGTTTAAGTCCTTAATTTATTGTTAAATTAATTTAAAGATTTTTTATTTTTATGTTAGTAATAGTTTTGATTTTGGTTTTTTTTTTATAATCTTAACTTTCCTTTTGCCGTGCCCTTACAAGATGCATATTTTTGTACCTAGCTTTATTATTAGGTTCGATTAAATATAATTATCTATGCCATTTTATAAACTGTTTTATAACTGAGAGAACCTACAAAATATCCTACTGCTTGCTGTTTCTTAAAAGTTTCAACATTTTTCAACCTTACAAAATATAAGATTAACTTCCCCGAAATTCTGCGGTTCGAATTTTCACTTCTAGCTCTTTCGTAAACGCCAACTTTAAACTGCAAAGTAAAAGCAAATAGTCACTTACAGCTGACGAAGATTAAATTAAATGGGGAAAGTTTGAAGAACTATCTCCTTCCAGATTGTTGGATTGACGACGCGGACCGATTGTGAGACCGAATGCAATGGAGAACCGATACTCTCTTGAATCGAATTTTAAGTTTTAAGCACTTATTTGAACAACATGAAATGTACTGAAGAATTTATAGTAAGGACTTCGTTGGTCATAATATTTATTTATTTGACCTAATTGAGTACTTACAGTCAGCTGTAACTGTCTACCTGCTTGGATGTAACGCGGTTGCTCACAGTTCTAACCTAACCTTATCTAAATGACCAAATGTCATTTAGTCATTTCAGTCCGGCGCAGTGGTCTAACTGCTATGTCCGACTAGTTGGACCATGGGTCTTTACTAGGGGCATTTGTCCAACTTTAAAAATAGTTGGACCACAGCACCTTTAGATTCTCTAGCTTACTTACTGCGCCCAATTCGGTTCGCGCGTGGTTGGTCACATTTCCAACCTACCCCGGGCTTTCAGGATACCCTAGTTTAGTTACTGCGACAAACTGTGGGAAAAGGCCAGTAATCTAAAAAGAGGCTCAATGAATTAAAAATGCATCGTTAGAAGCGCATAAAGTTTTTAGAGGCCCATTAATTTAAAAAATGTCCATGATTGGAAGGTCAATAAGTTTTTAGAGAATCAGTTAAATATGTCCCTTATAAAGGACATGCCCAGCGCCACAATTAACAATTGCCTAGGTAGTCCAAATCAATGTTCAGTAAAGTCAGGTATATTTATTATATTTTTCTTCATCAGATTTGCCTATGTACGAGTAAGTCATTATGGGTCAGGCCACACACAATCATACCAAAATCAACGGCTCTACAGATCACTTTATTCTGGCCTATTTTCGAAATCTGAAAGTGGACTCCTGACCACGGGGCTCCTATCTGAAATTTTTCAAATATATATTTTCGGTGTTCTCTTATCATGCCGCACCTACTCAGCTATCAACTTATCACAATTCTATCGCTCCAAATCTTTAGAATACAGTCAATCATTAGTACGAAGTTATGTCCGAATAAGTATACTCAGTATAAAGCATACAGCGACCCAGTTCGGTATTAAAGGCTACCGAGATCCTCCTCAAAGCACCGTAAAACGTCCTCGGACCGACGCTACAATTTATGCTTCATCCCGGATTTTGTATGGAAACGTTCGATAAAGGGTGACATTCTGGAAAACATAAATTCCGTTTAGGTTTTCCACATTTTACCCTCTCAACCGAACCAAGCGACCAACTTTAACAATGTGGGAAGTTATGTGTTATGCGAAATATGAAAAATGGACAGCGGATTACAAGCGGTTTATATAACAGGGTCGAGTATGTTGTTGTTTTGTTTATTTCTAAATCTAACATGTTTCAATGTGAACTGAGCGCGACACCAGGATCAGTAACTATGTGTGGGTATTATACCCAAATAAACTAAACCTTATGCATCCATAAACAGTATTTTTTTAAATTCTTTATTATGAAAAGGGATTTTATCCATACGGATATGCTAACCCCATCGTACCTTATCAACAATTTAACTTTAATTGATATAACTACATACTATGTAACTAAGAAAAGAAATGAATCATTGACTGCATATTCACCAGGACACACAACCTCTTTGCAATCGCCGATCTAGGGTGTGCTAAATGTTTTGAATTAGCCCAACGTACAAAATGTGAAATTAAGATACTGTAATCAATGATTCCCTTCAATTCTCGCTCTTAATTACACCTCGTTAGCAAAATATAAACAGGAATATAAAATAAAAATATTTAAATACGTATTTCTTTATTATGAAATACAGGGTGTAAAAGGACGCATCACATAGCCGTCAACTACGCATTCTGTACATCAAACTAAGTAACATTGCATAAAAATAATTGCTGGGAAACAACTTTTATTTTTTTGGTGTAAAAATTTGCTATTTGCAGTAGTGCGCAATGTAGCACACGCAAAATATTGTGCACGCAACGGTACAGGGGTCGTGGGGGTATTTAAAAATGTGTCACGTCATTAAAAACTTGTTTTCGCAAAAAAAACGTCAAAAAAATTATTACAATGGCGGGAAGTACAAGTGACTATCGACTTCGTTATGTGTCTTTTTACACCCTGTATACTCTCATGCAACGCCTGAATTAAACTCATTGAATCCTACCACAGCAGAACACAAACGATGACCCATGTTATAATTATTTTGTATCATAGTTATTAATTCATTTCAGCTGAGTCTCGCAAATAACAAACAAACAGTTATTATTTTACACGGCGCATAAGCTTATTTAACATTTAGTTGATCTTCTGGCTTGCTTGATTCCGTGCCTTGAAAATCTACTTGACCTCGCCCATTCCGCTTGATACAATTACGCTTAGACCCCTTAAGCTTGCTCTAATACCGGCAGAAGCGTAAAGGGAATTTGAAAATAACTTCCGCCGTCAGCTGACATAAAGCTTCCTGATTTTATGTTGCTCTGGTATCATTAAGTTTGTAAATTGTTTACGAAAGACAGAAATTCGAAACGAGTAGAATTTTTGCTGTTTAAATTTCAGTAACAAATTGGATAGTTGGTTATAGTTAGGAACCGCCTTTTTGACTTCTAAAAGTAGGTTAGACAAAGGCGTATAGATTATGCGCATAGAAAGAAAGAAAGAAAAAGAAAATACGTTTATTTGCGCTAAACATGACGCAAAAAAGAACATAAACATAAAACAATTAAGAAAAAGTTGGGGGAAACATGCGTCACATCCACGCATAACGGTTATTGCTCAGCATTATGCTGCGAACCTGCGACCCTAAGATTAAGATTTATAGGTAAGAAGCCGTGTACATATACGATGGGATTTCTCATCGGCAAAAATATCGATCTTCCTTATAAACTTTCATGCCCTGTTTAAGCCTTTAAGGGAATAATGAACTTTTGTGCAAAATTTCATGCTCCTAAACCCAGCAGTTTAGGCTGTGCATTGTCTGTCAGTGACTTAATTTAGAGTAGATGGATATGGTACCTGTTCAGTCGGTTTAAGTACCTACCTGCAAGCCTGAGAAACGAAGGTAGTTGATTACCTACTTTCGACTTCCGTCGTCTTTCGCAACACACAATCGCGTCCTTTTAAGATTATCGCCCATGATATTAATTCGTAACTAAACACGCAAAGAAGTCGTCCCGTATTAAAACACGCGCTTCAGTACTTAATTACTAAGCGAATGGAACACTGACTCACGAGGAGACAGTTCCAATCGTTTCCGTCGCGTTTAGAACACTCCATTACCCCAGTTCCCCTTTGACTATGGTAGCTTAGCTGGTGCAGTAAGCGGTTAACGTGCTTAAACGATATTTTTCTAGGCTTTCAATTATATTGTTCGGGCTATTAACGTAATTTTTTAAAATCCTTAACACCACTGCCACTGATGCCATGCATTGGGGTTGTATTCTATATTCTTGGTGGTGTAAAAATATTTCACAATATTAGTAGTTATTTCTGTATTTTACAGGGTGTTACGGAAAGGATATATCAATACAAACGGGTTGAAGAGTGTATCTGGTCTAGAATCTCTGTACAAAATTTCAGCTCAAAAGCAGTAACTTTGAAAATGCTTAATATTTTTTTATTTCGATAGTTTATTAAATTGAAACCATAACAAACGTGTCACCGCACTACGAGGGTCATTATCCATTATCTGTAGTGTGTCTGTGCGCCTAGTACACGCACATCACGCCGCCGCGCGCCTGTGCAGCGCCGTGATGTCGAATTAAAAAAATATTAAGCATTTTCAAAGTTAATGCTTTTGAGCTGAAATTTTGTACAGAGATTCTAGACCAGCCCCCTTATTCACAAGCACTCGATATGCTTCCGTATCGTATCGAACATTAATCATTGTTATCGTAAGAGTCTTCTCAATGCTGATCACAAGTCCAAAACCCGAAAATTTTGTCAGTTTAAATCAAATAGACGCCCGCTATTCTTCCAACAGCTATTTGCTGTTGGGGGGAAGTCAAATCAGGTTATTAAAATGTCAGATTTTCGATACGATAGCCTGTCGTATGGTTGTGAATCAGGGCTCAGATACACTCTTCAACCCGTTTGTATTGATATACCCTTTAAGTAACATCCTGTATATCTAAATATACATAAATCCTCTAAATTAAATAATAAAAATAACACAATAAAACAAAAAAATACATTTATTAGAAATTTCGAGTATTTGGGCGTTTTAGTCCTAAGTAGATAGGTACTTATGTCAACATCACGTGTTTATCAAGCGACAAGCGTCAGTATTATTATTAAAAGACACAGTAATAAAAATGATCAGAGATAATAAAACTACATACTTAAACTAAACAGTTTCACAAGAAAAACCAATGATTAAAAAACCATTGCACGGCTTCAAGGCCCGTAGGCCACAAGTCAATCACCTCTCTTCTTTTTTGCAACTGGCAACCTCGGGCCGTCAGTCAACTGCTACAATTTATCTTTCTAGAAGTTTCCGCGTTCAAGTGACATCACCCACAACTTATCTACCCACTTTTTATTCAGAAATGTTAAGCTATCAGTAACAGTGATTGGGAAGTTTTTAGTGGACACTTAAAAATAAAAATATTTAAATACCTACTACCTAACTCTTTGGTTTCTCACTAAAGAAAGAAACGAGCAGATTTTGCGCGCTTTAGTTGCCTACGTACAGTCAACAAAAGAGATAAGTATGCAGGATCGACGGATATAGTTGAAGTTTAGTAAGAAACCGATAAATGTTGTTGACTGAAATTTAATTTGATAAATGAGTTGCTTGTTTTCTATTAATTAAAATTCGAGAATATCCATCGGTTTCTTACTAAACTTCAACTATGTATATCCGACGATCCTGCATACTTATCTCTTTTGTTGACTGTACATACAGTAAACTAGATATTAATTTACAAACCCTTTTTTAATTATTCAAGTCACGTGTATACTCCTACCTACATCCTAACTGCATAATACACTATGCAATCTCAATCTGAATCATTTTGAAGGATATTGCTAATCCAATCCTTTATAAGTTCGAAAAATTTTGCTGCTCAACAACGTAAATAAGGCAATGAATGTTGTTGAACTGTCAAAATTAAAGCCATTAAGTACTACTGATAGTGTATTACGCAATTACCCCGCAGTTCTCAGTAATATTTCATAATTTTTCTCCTGATAAAACTGTAGACCAATATGTATAGGTATTACAATTAATAACATTATCTTTAGATCAGTGGGAAACTTGACGAAACAAGCACCTACGCGATTAAAATCAAGCCTAAAATATTAGGTACTCATTCATTTCACTAATTGACGTCATGAATTCCCGGGTAACAATTCAACTAAAACAGACTAATTCGAGATAAAACTAACACAAACCATCAATTTAGTCGGCGAGAGCTACCTAGTGTTTATTTTTTGTTAGCATAGCTCCAATATGACTGTTATTTGTATGAATAAAGGTAAATAAACATTTTCATTGTAACTGTGAACGTCCAATTAAGCTAGACTATAGAAAAACTTTACAAATGTTAGTTCAAAGGTTGTCACTAACATAATACGAAATTGTACGAAATAAAAAGCTTTAAATACCTAACCTAATACCTGCTGTAATTGACAATTATCTAAATTCTAAAATATGCATAGAGACTTTATTGCTTTAGTCTGCATGGTTTGTTTTTCATCTAGCTAGACAATCATATTTGGCTGTCCAAATTCATTTCGGAGATAAATTGGCAAATACTTTTTACTGCCAAAATAACAATGTTTGCCTAACTTACCCTATTTCAAATTAATTTACATATAGAGAGAAACATTTGCCATTGTAAAAACAATTCTATGCAATAAATAATATATGTAACAAGCCTTTGTAATATCAAGTCTCAATTGGCATATTGTTGTTCACAGTACGATTCGAACGATCACCAGGCCATAATATATCATCGCATTCCTCGCTGAGCAATAAACTAAATGATAATAAACCCGCTTGTCGCCGTCGCAATAAATTTCACTATTTGCTGGGAACAGAACACTGTATTACATGAAATATTACCCAATACGGGGACACACAAACAGCACTGAACATAGCAACTCATAAAGCCCAGTTACCACGACACTCGAATCCGACTTACGATTTTTGAAACCCAATTTTTCGAAATCAAAATCTGCTCGCTCGAAAAATATAGCCCGTTCCTTTTTTACGCAACTTGTCAGTCCTAAATATTCTCACTCGGAGCAAACTGAAAGAAATTAAAAAGTCATTGAAAGTTGTTCGTCTAGAAGTTTGTCTTGTCTGACCCAAAGTCGGATTTAATGGCTCTAGAAATAAAAGTTAGGTTGAAAAAGATAAATCGATGAACTACATACATTGTTGCACGTGCTACGTACATACATAGGTCTATAAAACACATCAACTGGTCGCGACGAAGTGGTGGAATGTTCTTGTAAGGCTTCCTTACCTACTATTAAGATAGAACCTCAGAACTAAAAGTTTGTTCCAGGAAAATCTGAACTAAAGACATGGGAAATCCGTTCCTCAATATCTTGAAATCTATGGGTTAATCCATAGTGACAGACTGGGACATATCCTATATCAAGATAAAAGCCAAGGACAGCCCGAACCACAACGATTACGTCTGAAACATTTTTATGTAAGTACCATTTTATATCTAGATGGGATCCCGTAACATAACGGTTTAGCTAGTTTTAACTCGACTGTTTTCGCATAGTTTCCTTTGTTTTTTTGCATCCATTTCAGAGTGGAACCCTAATAAAAACATGCCCTAGTGCACTTGTGGGACACAACCCCATATGCAACGGAAACCCGTTAAAATCCCTCCGAGTTTTTACGAAAATGATGTGCATACAGACAGATAAGAATATTCAAGTTTACTGTTATACTTTTTGGGTAAAGTATCTAGTTTTGTTATGTTTAATATGTCAAATATATGCTTCAGGGCAGAAACATAAACCTTCACCATCTAAAGTACACCTAGAGTATACCTACAGTAGTAGTAGTAGTGTGGTAGTACCTAAAGGGGAAGGACAGACTTGTCTGTCCTTCCCCTTTTTAATCCATCCAAAGGTTGTCTTAATAGATCGCCCTTAGCGATAAGACCGCCCGTTGTGTCACCCATTGTAAAGTTTCTATATTTATGTCTGTAATTTATATGGTGTACCTACATAATAAAGAGTATTATCTTCTATTCTTAAATTTGTTGGTCAACCTTTCTCCACTTGTGACCCAAGGCTTTAGTTAAAACCATTGACCAATTTAACAAACAAGACGATTAAAAAAAGCCTAAAAAAGTTATCTGGGTTTGATTACCAAGTCGGGCAAAGTGCTATTGGGTTTTTTATCTGGAATTTCTCAGTTGCAGCCCGGAGTCTGGATTTGTGCCCGATTATTGGCTATATTACACATAATATCTAACTGGCGAAATGTGGGTTTACTGTAGGTACACCTTTGCACAGTCCTTCGGTGAAAAAAGCGTGATATTATGTTACGTTACGTGTAAAAAAATAGTAGATTGTACAACTAGTGCATAAAAGAAGCCATTTTACCCCGAGAAGTTTATATACGATACGAGAAGTGAAAATACATTTATTTAGCACAGACTAAACGACATACACCAGAGACAAGCATCTGATAAAAACAAATAAAAAAATGTAACGTCCGATGTAAGAAATTAGCAGGAAAATGTGCCTCACAGCTGCGCCAAAAAGGCCCAGTTCAGCAAAAAGGCCAGACAACTAATGCCTGACGCTGGTATTCAATTGGACCTGTAAATCCTGTAATGACCTTTTACTGATTAATTATATCGATAAAAGCAGTCCTTGTCTTTACGTTTAAAGATAACGATAACAATACGTACGTGAAACTTTCTTCTTCTGTGCATAGAGAACTTCTATAAGCGGAATGTAGGTCAAACTAGCGGTTCCACGAGTGAATACTAATTGCTAACTTGTAGTTGAAGCATTATCTAGACTTCTATGTGGATGGGACACGTTGAGGAACCTAATCTTCTGTAAACTTATTGAAGATCGATAGCAGGTTGGAAAGGGAGTTTGCTTTCGGCAGACATCGACGCCCGATTACACCACAAGCCGCTAAATACGTTTACCGCTAAACGTATTTAAAATATCGCTGTTCCTGACAATTGTTTTAAGATAATTAACAGATACATACCTAATGTTTTTTTTTTTTGCTCTAATTGCATTTGTCATGCATGCTGGTCTTAATCGCTTTCATTTGACAGATCAACAAAATCCATTGCGATGGCTGGTGAACTAGTTGATGAGTTCCTCAAACATAATAAGCTATGAATGATAAATCGTTATTGTATATATTGTTAATGTGAAATCAGACCTACAGTTTAAAAAGCTTAACCTCAATACACTCAACTCGACTTACCTATGGTAAAGTGGAGAAGAAGATCTCACAGTGTCACCCTATGTAATTTTTTTTCTTTTATATCTGTAATTTTTATAGAAAAGAGTATTCTTGTCTATTCTCCACTAACACTTACCTACATACCTGAAACCTTTAAGTTGGTCGTGAACTTCTACTGGTCTGCCACCATACCCAATTGTCAATCTTTTTATTACCGTTGCTCTTATTATTGTACCTACCCTTTAAGACGTCTGTCCCGTTGGCACGGGGAGCCCAGACTCTGGATCAGAATGTTAATTATTAGGTCATTACGACTTTCTCATCTAGAAAATTCCAACAATGTTTCATTTAGCGTAGTAGGAAATCAGAGCAGTTTCCACACAGTTCCTACCAGGTGCATTTTAAAACCCAACCAACAAATATTTCATTCTCCAGTAGAGATTTACAACACCAATGGGACATGGGATGTTGTTGAAACCACACGGCTGTAGTAAAGATTGCAATAGTAATAATGTATCAGGCTACAATTTCCCTAAAGAGTTATATACGACCTGCGCTAAAAATAATCCTTAACAAGGTTTTTTTTCCAATCGGGAATTTACGCAGTGAAAAGGTAAAATCAGGGCAAAATCTGGTAATATTTTCCTACCACCACTACAATTTAGGAACCACGCTCTTATCTATTATTTTTTCATAACCTAACTCTTTCTAGGTAGTCTTAAAATTATTATAGATCGCCTTAGATTAATTAAGGTAATTCGGCTCTGCATCTAAGATGAATAGACTATTCTACTGCCTGGAACTTTAGGAAAACACTAAGATCGGTTTCGCACTAGGACATCCGATCCGAATCCCAATTAAAGATCCGACTTCAATGCGAATGGGGAATGTTCTAAATTCTGACGAATAGAATTCAGATGGACTATGGTCACTTCGAACCGGCATTTTTCGGATTCGGATCGGACGTAGTGCGAAAGCGCCCTAAGCATAATTAACTACATGGTTGCAGCATGCTCTCAAAACGGTGAAGGAAAACATCGTGAGGAAACTGGCATGCACTAGAACCAAACATTCCGAGACATGTGACATCTACCAACCCGCACTGGGCCCGCGTGGTGGATTACGATCCTCTCCCTCTCACTGAGAGGAGGCCTGTGTCCCAGCAGTGGGATCATTATAGGTTGATTATGACCTACATGGTTATAAAATAGTGTAATATTAATATCTAATCTAACTTGGATCCAAAATATTATAATGTGGTTTTTTTAATTTCAGACCAACAAGGAAATGCAGCTAAAGCTCGTATAATGTATTAAAAACCCAGTCGCGACACTGATCGATTAGTTTGTTTAAAAAACAGAACACGGCTCATTACGAGTTATTCCGGTCTGACACGGGTAGAGGAGATGAGTCGTTAGAATTTTAATTCCGGTTGGAGATAATTTTGGTATAAGTATTTATATATTTTTAGAGATGTTGGTAAAATGATAAGGAAAAGCGATTGTGGTGGATTATTCGAAACATTAGACTACTTTATGTCTAATGTAAACAATGTGAGTGATCAAATGCATTTTGATCACACAATTCACACATGTCTCGTCACGTCGTGTAATATTGTCACGCAAAAATCATTAATGTATGAAAGCAAAGAAATAATGTCTCATTAACCCCACTTGTTGTGATAAGAGCAAATAAACCTCAGGATTACACGGGTCTCCCTTGTTTTACCGAAAAGAAATTGCCAAATTATCACTTCCCAAACAAATTTTCGCATAATTTCATTTGCCAAATTATTACTTACCAAAAAATCTCTTTACAAATAATTGTTACGAAAACCTATGTTTGGCAAGTGAACGTTTGAACAATAACTTGTTCACCAACTAGTACTTTTACCATTTTTTATCTAGTCAAATATTTCAGTTGGTATAACATATTTTACGCAAAATTAAATAAGCCAAATATTTGGTGTCGTCAATTTTACAGGTAATAATAATGTAATTAAAATTATATTATTTCTCTCGATAGCCTCCTAAAAATAATCTCTTTTTTCCATATTTTTTTCTATATAATCTAGTCGTTTCTGGCACTCGCCGGCCGCTGCCGCGGCACCGCTCGCTTCGCTCGCTCGGCTCGTGCGTAGGTGGTCACAGTTTTAACCTAACCTAACCTAACCATTTTTTTAAAATTAATAACCTACTGTAACTAGTTCCATAAATAACCTAATGTCTAGTAACCATAAATTTGACTTGTTTCAGACAAATTCAAGCACATAAGCTTACAAAGAAATACGCAAATGACATCAAATTTAACAAACAAGTAAAATGTTTATTGGCTTAAAAAAATAAAAAAAAATAAAAAATTGTAAGTTACAAATATTTTGTACTACCTTTTGCTATTTTGTACTCGCGTTAATAAATGATTACCTATATTAAAATAAAATTGCATTTTTAATTATACAATTCCCAAAAAAATCTTATTTTTGCCTTTATATTTTTTGTCATAACAAATCATTTGACTAAACGTTTATTGTCCAAATATTGTTTGCTGTAATAAATCATTTGATTAAAGACCACAAGCCTTAATGACATTTTCCTTGGTAACAATCTGCCAAGTAAACATTTGACCAAATGAAAATGTGCGTACTAAAATTATTCCAAATATTACATTGGTATAAAAAAAGGTTGCTAAAATTTGTTTGGGTAATGAAAATTTGGCAAAATCTTTTCGGCAAAACGGCAGGATCCCGGATTACACTTTTGCCCAGTATCTACTTAACTTGATTACTAAACGAAATCTGCGAAAAAAAAACCTTTCCAAAAATCATAAGTCATTCCAAAACATCATTATTCTTTCGCCAATCCACCTGCCAAATACAATGATTTACCGCCACAGTATGATCACAGTAATACCAGTTTACGTGGAAGGCCGACGCTCAGTAGAGAATATTTACCGGCCGCTGATGATTTATACAAACTGCTGCAGTGATTTAAAGCTCCATACTACGGCCGTAGCTGGTGCGTGTCACGGACGGTAAAGTGTCCGGAGGTTTATATTACACGTGTTGCTGTAACAGCTGTGACGTAACATTGCAACACCTGGGACACTGGAACTTTTGAATAAAAAGTGTTTATAGAATGTTGTTAGGTTTAATAAAAGTCCAGTGTGTCAAGATGATGTGTTTCCGAGTTTCGTTGAGAGTGCTTTTCGTCGCTGTGCTTACAGTTCAGGAATTTGCAAAGACTAAACTAGTATTACAGCACTAATACACGATTTAAATAACATAAAAAATAACACCACGTTTTGTTTCCCTGAAGAATAAGGCTATACTCATAGTACGCCCACATTTCCTCAGTTATGCTTAATTCCCATATAATAGGAGGGCTACCGAGGACAAATTCTAGACTCCGGGCTGCTACTGAGAGATTCTAGATGGAAAGCCCATTAACTCTTTGCTTGACTTTGAAATCGAACTTGGGACCTCATGGTCAGCAGTAGCGTTTGCAACCTAGTAGTTGCAAACGCTTAAGTTTAGTAACTGCAGGAGGCGGTCAGACCAACGAGGTAGTGTGTAAGGTCTATTCTTTGTTTCCAATTGATGTAGTTTGAAACTACATCAATTGGAAACATAAATTTGTTGTTAAACAAATATCAACTTTATAGTAATGGTAAGTAAGTTGATTTCAGAGTACCTAGCACTATTGAAAAAGTTATAAAAACCATTGAAGTTGTAGCGTAAATTGAACTTGTGTAGGAATTAAAGTTATTTTTCCATAAACTCATATTTGTTTACATTTTTGGCAACTAAACCGCGAACGCAGATTAAAATGTGTATGTTGCTAAAATAAGCCACAAACCGGATCTCGAGAATGTTTCACTACAAGCTAAACCGATCACTGAATACAAAATTAATTTCAAAGTAAAATCACAACTACAGTTCTATGTGCATAAGGGTCATAACACACTTCACTTACACAAAGCTCGATTACCAAACGATAATACTGATTAAATCCCGTTCGCATATCCATGTGTCAACACAGCTTTAATATGCTGACTATTTCCGATTGTTCCCGACTATTTCGACCATTACGAACAAAAGTGAAGTACGCCCTCGGGCCTACATATTATTACCGTTTCTATTCCCAAAACACTCATTTATAGGCCTGTTTGCTAACAATTAGTATGTTATGTATTCCGAGAATCGAGATACGTTATACAGTCATTTGGACGTAGGCGATCCCTAGGCTAGTTTTAATGTCCTGTTTCTAGTTTAAATATTGTATGATAGTAAGCTTCATGATTATAATTTCATGTGCTTTAAGTAGTGGTGGCCCAGTGGTATCGGCCACGACTTAGGAATTATAGGTCGTGGGTTCGAATTCAAGCAGACACTTTACTTTTGTAAATTATTTCACCACCGCAAACGGAAAATTTCTTTCAAAACGGTGAAGGAAAACATCGCGAGGAACTCACATGTCCTAGAACTTTAGAACCAAAAATTTGAAAACGTGACAACAATATGCACTAGGCCCGCGTGGTGGATTATGGCCCGCTCCTTCTCACAGAGAAGAGGCCTATGTCCCAGAAGTGGGAACATTTATAGGCTGATCATGCATGAGCTTTGAAGTTAATTTCCTAATATACAGGGTGAAATAATCACCGTTATCCTCTTAAGGGGACATTGTACTCATCATTATGAACAACTTTTGCTATGGGACCAAACCTGAAATCGTGAAAAAAAAAACAGCTGTTCCCTACATTTATGTTCGCATAACTCGTCAAAATGTAGGGAACAGCTGAATTTTTTTCGCGATTTCAGGTTTGGCTTATGGGACCAGACCTGAAATTGCGAATTAAAAATCATCATTTACTATGGTAAAAGTTCTTCATAATAATGAGTACAATGACCCCTTAAGAGGTTAAAGGTGATTATAATTTCAAAGAAGAAGAAAGAAAGAAAGAAATCATTTATTTGCTGATAATGTAGGTATACATATATGTAGGAATATTTGATAAGTGTCCCGATACATTTTACCTTACGGCATGCAACATATTAGGTTTGAATTGAATAGTACTATAGATACAGCTATCGATACGATTATTATTAGCCATGGTCAAATTTTTCACCCGGTATAGTTACCGAACTATTTAATGCTGTTATAGTGCCTTCAAATGATTAGATACAAGGTACCAATAATATACGAGTACCTACCCAAGTTTTTTGGCCGGTTTTTTCACATGGCCTAATATTTACGAGTAGGTATACTATAGAACCAGCAACTGTAGTCGTCTGTTCATCATCCCTATCCCCAAACAACGCAAAACTAAAAACCAAACTGACACAGAAACACAGAAACATGTTAACAGCAATATAAAAACAGCGCAGGAAAATAAAGAACTGTTTACATTCGCGGACTAACGTATAAAAGTGGCTAGCGCGCCACAAGCTGGTCGCAAAACAAATGCTATCGGCTCCAAACCCGGTGTAAGTGCAACCGCACAGTGTGTCCACACCGTAATACTGCACTCAAGTTAACTGGCAAAAGTTAGGGAGTGTGGGACGAGCAGCTAATAAACGCTTCCTAGTCTAGTACAGCATTCTGTTGCAGCTTCGGAACTTTAATAAGGGACTTGTATGGAACGAGTCAAGTTTTGAAGCGGCAATTGTTCAACGGTGAATAAGGCGGGTATTATTGTCGAAGAGAGGTTATGAGTTTCATCTGTTGCACAGTTTGTTGACTAGAATCAAGACAAGAATTCTTAGCCTAGTTAGAGCCGTTTATAGGTTTTACAATACAAATCACAATAGGTACCAAGATATTAGTAACATAAACATTTAACAACTATGTTAGTAGACATTACCAATATTTACAGGTGCATGTAGCTGACTTAAGTACCAGACAAAAGGACAATCCAGTTTGTTGGCAATGACACTCAGGAGACTATTGTTACTGGCACGCACCCTGTGCAACAAGGACGCTGCTCGCTTGCGCCTGATTGCAGCGAAGCTATCAATACGGGCGTCCACGAACATACCTGAGGCACTACAGAAGCGTGGCAGTCCCAACAGCATACTGAATGCATTATTGTACTGGACTCGAAGAGCATTGTTGAGCATTGTTGTTGTTAGTTGTTGGTTTTGAGGTAGGCATAGTCGCTTCATGTAAAATACTGGCATTCAGCTGCAGCCGGTTACACTGGAAGCCGACCAAAACATAGTTGGGAATGTTATATGCTCTTTCTTTCAAATGGCTAGGCAGATGATGATGAGACCCGATTACATGAATTTACTAATGTACATCCCACTTTACGTTTTTCAAGCCACTATTGTTCTAAAATTTATTTAGTCGTTCCTAACCGATTGGACGGAGAAGGCACTGCACAAGGAAAGGTGGAAGAATATGGTCCCCTTTTACCCAGCAGTGGGACATTATAGGCTAACGGAAAACAAATTAAAAATTCTAAAAATACTGTGGCGGAGCGGGTGATGCGGCGGAGGCTACGCTATGACGTAGCGGTTGCTACGGCGTAGAGATAACGCTACGCTTGCTACGCAAAGCTATTCCAGCATTGATTTAGATTCATGTTTTTGTTTCAAATTGACGTTATAAAAAGAAGCAATCACTCCCATGACAAATAGAAGATTGTGTTAGTTATTTATTAACTAAATGTTATCATCGTCAATGGTAATGTACTTATCCGAATTTATTTGGGCGTAGCATGTCATCTTTTTCCAGACATCACTACTTTAGGAACCTTTATCTAAATTATGTCATAAGTAATTAATGCAATAAAAAAAAAAAAAATTAAATGAAAATCTAACCTAATGCTATTTTAAAATCCATCGTTTAAAATTTGCCAAAGTTATTTCAAATGTGCCACGACCCGTACCTACCAACATTTGAGAAGTAACGTCATTATCGTGGGGCTCTCAACGTCTAAAATGTCTTTCTGATTGCCCCCTGCGAGTGGACGCTGTGACATTTATGTAGGACAAGGAGCTATGTAAAGTGTCCGGTCTAATAGCTTTCACAAAACTCATCATACGGACCCAGAGTTTCTCAAACTGAGAGTCAACCTTTTTTTTTGTTGGTTGGTACTAGGGTTGTAACGGAACCTCATCCCCACCTCTTCAAGTGTTTAACGGAGATGTTATAAAGAAAATCGGCTCCAAATATTCAAACAATCTTTAATGTTGTCAGGCCTGATGGTCTAGTGGTTAGTGACCCTGACTGCTATGCCGGAGGTCGTGGGTTCGACTCCCACCCAGGACAAATGTTTGTGTGATGAGCACGATCATTTTTTCTGTGTCTGGGTGTAATTTATCTATAATATGTATGTATTTAGAAATATATAAGTATGTTTATCAGTTGTCTAGTACCCATAACACAAGCTCTACTTAGCTTGG
Source organism: Amphipoea lucens (assembly GCA_947508005.1). Lineage (NCBI taxonomy): Eukaryota > Metazoa > Arthropoda > Insecta > Lepidoptera > Noctuidae > Amphipoea > Amphipoea lucens. The sequence continues at coordinate 13,390,746 of OX382358.1, forward strand.
GACTAGATGGCGTTATGTGATAGTTGTGGAATATTATTATTATTATTATAATGTGCTGAATTTTCAAGGTTTTACTCCCATGTCATCGCAGCCGCTATAATAGATTCAGTACCAATTGAGCAAGGAATTGTTTAGAAAAGCCGGTTTAATTTATATAAAACTTTATTAATCGTTTAGGAAGTGGCAGAGCTGCAAACCTCTTTATGTTAAATTTTGATTAACAATAGGTTGATTTTTGTCTCCGTAAAGGCCAGCGCACATTTGCGGGAAGCGAGGCAGGGAATTTAAATTTACCAACGTAAATTCGTACGTATCTAATGGTAATAAAGTATGGATTCCAAAGATCAGAGACCGACCACAGAGGAAACCACGGCGGGATGCGAAGGCTTGCGGCGGTAGACATCCGAGTTCGCTAACATATGATCGTGGTGGAGATGCAGTGCAAGCGGCGGTGCACTCCGCATTTCCCCCGTGGTATATTACGGGATGCTGCCGGCATGCCGCGGCATCCATTAGTGCGCCGGCGGCCGCTGGCGCGGACGGCATCGCAAATCAGCGGTGTTCGCTGGCCGGTGGCAAATCCTCCTCGATGCCATCCCCCGCCGTCCGCTAGTGTGCGCTGGCCTACGTCAAAACGTATGGCAGGGACAACAGACCCTCTGGGGGCCCCAGCACACTTAAGAGAAATTTGACGTGACCACTGACGGGCACCGGCACACATAAAGAACACAAAATAAAGACATAATTAAGTTGTTGTAGGGATTCTTATCTATGTCTCATAACTATTTGGTTTATATTTATATATATGTATATATATTGTTGTACCTATGTATGTATATATGTATTTATTCTTATACCTTAGTTATAAATATTTTCTTTTTTTTTCTGTTATTGCACCTACTGTGTCTCTGCATCACCCTAAGGTAGACTGGTAGAAAATGCCCAAGGCATTAAGTCCGCCTTTGTACAGTTTTTTTACTTGTGCATAAAGTTTTAATAAATAAATAAATAAAGGGCGAGTTGTTGTGTTTCTTTGTGTGCATGTTTCAACAATACTTTTTTCTTTATTATTCTAACTCCACCTCCACTATGATGACCTGCGTTACATTCCTAATAGGTACCCGCATGTGTCAGTAACTTCCGACTAGCCATCTTCAAATGTCAGATACTCTCGACTTGCTGATCGGATGTGTCAGACTACTCACACTATATGTAGTCTTTTAAACTGGATTACAAGATTGAGGAACCCTAGTTTGACGTTCCGAAGCCTTCAAATCAGCTATTATAGAGTAGGAATAACAGTCGTCATTACGACGGACTAATAAAGAAGGGCAAAAGGATGTCGAATAAATTGAATTAACATAATAAATAACTGATTATTCTTTGTCTCTTTAGTTGGTCGTATAGTGGTCACAAAGGCGACTGCTAAGTATAGGATTATCAGAATAGTATTATGATGAATACTATGTGTGTCATTCTTTACATAAATGCCTACGTTTTAGCGTATTATTATCATAAACCGTTATAATAGATACTTTCTTGTCACTAAAAATATAATACGTAGACTTAGAGAACCACCACCTTTTTGAAGTCCTTTAAAACAGTCAAAATAACAACACACCCTAAAAAGCAAGGAACAACGTAATCTAAATAGAATTAAGAGACTCGACAAGAAAATAAGTGAAGCCGCGATTGTACGACAATTCAGGATAAACCTTTTGTGGTTAGAGGGACCAGTGTAATACATTCTGCAAACAAGGGTGCTCTCATAATAGAACCGTTACAAAAGAGGGATGGAAGAAAAACAAGATGAGAATCCGGCTTATTTAGTTCTTTACCGTATTGTTTAGAAAATGTACTCTAAAGGACAGTTAAATATGTACAGGATACCGCTCTCGAAAGCTTTGGCAAGGAGGTTGTTTTGTATTTTTCGTGTGAAGTTGTAAAGACATTCTTCGAAAGAAACTTCCTGTGAATAAAGAGGTTGCCGAGTTGATTCTTTTAAGATTTCTTCGTGGTCTTTAAGTCTCTGCAGTATGTGTGCGAAATAAATTCAGAAATGAGACTAAAGACTGAACACATGCGAGTATAAAGCATGCTTGTTTGTTTGCATATTCTTCGTGTGTGAAAAATTATCATAGGTACTCTTTCTTTCATATGCTTTTGTGGTACTACCTACATAGGATGTTTATTCCAGGCTTAATATCAATAAAATATTATTTCCAATTATTTAGGTAGATATTCCAGCAATAGATTGTCTTTTGTATTGTCGGAGCAATTTGCTATTTGCAAGCTTGCTAGCCTAATTATTCTATAGACTGTGGCGTCATCTACATCGCGACATGCGAACTACACATCATACTGCCGTCGCGCAAAATCCTGCATCGCGCAAGCAGAGTTTACCGCACGACTAGCAGATATACAACGTCCCGACAACAAGCCTCGGGCAGACGCAACACCCGTCTGGTTGGAGGATCCTTTTATAATATGCAGGATGAGTGAACACGAATGGGGTGTACCCTGTTCCTCAAACCGCTATTAGACCATTCAGCAAACAAACCTAGACTTTCTACTTCTAAACGATTTCCACAACAACCGTAATAGAACCAAGTTCCATTAGTGACGTACCCACTTTTATTAACAGTTTTAAAGGAAGCATGGGAACGATGCGGCGGACTGTGTTCTTCCCAGAAACTATTATACGGTTATTGTTACATACGAGCTGTACGTGTCCACTGTTAATGCAGTGTAATGCTCGGTGCTAATGTTCCTTCTAATGTGGCTAATGTGAAACTCCTTATAGAGCTACTTGGAGCATTTAATACAAGCAAACCTTGTAAATTCTGGAGTGTTTCCGTTCGAGCAACTGTAAAATCTTGTGGCGAGAGTTTGTATAGAATGTAAGGACGTTACAATAATGTTATGTATGTAAGTGCGGTGTTAATGGTTTAGAACCTAAATCGGTGAAGCGGTTACGTAAAACTTTGTAGATATAAGAGATATATTATACAGGTAAATATTATAATGGAAATTGAAATAAAAGTTTTATTATACTTAGGTACAAAAATATTATCTACTATAGGTAATAAACAGCAGTCTTGTTATTGAATTGAAAATATCTCAAATTAAATCCGACCCCAACATAGTTGGGAAAAGGCTAGGCAGATGATGATGATGACCCCACACAAATATATTCAACATTCATTGATCCGGTATATAACCAGTAAACCAGCTTAGCGGGCGAAAGCTCCGATCAACATTATAAGCGCCCGCTTAGCTATTCGATTATAGGCGATTATAAGCCTCATATAGACTGTCTGCTGGGTATAATACGTGTGTCTGCCTTATGTCTTTAATGTGAGAATATTTCGGCTCTGCAATTTCAAAACCTAGCAACAGGCATTAGTATAAAAAACGGTGTTTTTGGGAAATGTCAGTTGCTAGGTTTTGAAATTGCACTGCCGATTTAGTGTCGACAATTGGAAACTAGGTTTTATTATTGCTTTTAAAGCAACATAAAAAAAATCACAGCAAAAATATTTTATCTCGAGAAATTAATTTCTCTAAGTACTTAAACATTGTTCATATAAAATCGTGAATTCGCTTCCCGTACACAGAGTCAATAGCTTATTGTATTGTTTACCGATACTTGTACCTACAGGGTATTTGTGGCTGTAAACACGCCCACGATACACGAGACAATCCAACAATACCCATTCTAGGCAAAAAATTCTCAGAACGCGACTACCTACTCATTCTATGCAATCTAGCCCAGGGATACTAACATGTCAGTTCATGAAAAGTCGTAGGTGTAAGAATCCTAAGTAATATCTTCTTATCTCTAATTAATTAATAATAGGTAATACGGGCTGGTGTCCGCAACTCCACGTCAATGCGATATAAATATCAATGTTTATTTGTATTTTATGCGCTGCAATATCGTTAATCCGACTGCGATAAAACTTTGTCAACTTATATTAAGTAGCCAGCACTTGCGCGAAGGCATCGCGGACGAAGTTGCGGTAATAAATACGAAAGTGAGTTTGTTTCTTTGTTACGTTTTCACGTTAAAACGGCTGAACGGATTTGGATGAAATTTGGCACATGGGTAGGTAGACCATGGCCTGGATTAGAAGATAGGGCCAAAAAACTGCTAGGTACCTACTAGGATTAACCTTTCATAAATTACGTATGTATGATGTGGAGAGTTGAATACAATATTCTGTTCGGAAAACAGCGCAATATTGGTGTGGGTAGGTACCTATACCTACCTATTTGGTTATTTAAAACCAAATCTACCAGTATATTTAAAAAAAAAATTGACGGCTTAGCGGTGCAGCTGCACATCCGAGTTTCTCCTAATGCACAAGCATACCTTATATGTGGGTGGACCTCCTTTTCCGCACTTAGTCTCTCATTCGGACTGTTGTGTGAGTCGCACCTTATAATACACCAAAATGTTTAAAAACTCTCCATTTTGTCCGGTAAATCAAAATTCCTAAAATGACTCTTAAAGAAAATAAAACGCCGACTAAGAAACCAGGCACTTTAATCTAGATAGTACCAACTAATTTCATTCTTAGAGCTAGGTATACCCTGGCGTGTGCAATAATGCAATTATGATAATATATTATTCAGTCTTTTATGAATATTCAAGCAGTATGATTTCGCAAAATTGGCACCTACGGGTGCTCCGGGTAAGTGTGTTTAAACCCTTGCTCATTTATATTCTATGCATCGAGCCAATTTGATTGGCTCTCTGTGAACACTTCGATGATTGCAAATTTCAAATACAGCGAAAATTTATCTATCTCGAATATCGACGGCTAATAGCTTTGCGAGGTGACTTATCTCCGCATTCTCCGTGTCTCTCTTGAAGCGACTGAGGAAAAGGATATTCGTGCAGTAATTTTTCCTAACATGTCTTATTTGGTATACAAATACTTACGTTATGAGTGGCATCAAAACTGCTTTGAATTTACCATATTATTATTATTTACTCACTTCGGACAAATAAGACTCGTGTTTCAACAACACATTTGACGCACTAACTAGATATTAGACACTAAGCAGCAATGTAATCATAATTATGTTAGTAGGTACTTACCCCCTTACTAATAAACGTATTAGATGAATAGTTAAACACCGATTTCTCTCTTTCAGTCGTCAGTAATTGGACTTTCGAAAGAAGAAGACAAAGCGTTGTGTACCCTATACCTACAGACCACAGAAATCTAAATTATTTACTTTTCGATGAATGATACAGACGCTATACAACGTTTATTAGTAAGGGGTAAGCTGCTGTATACCTATTTGTCTATTGCTATACCTACCTACTACATTAGGTAGGTCCTATTATCCATACTTAATATTATAAATTCGAAAGTAACTCTGTCTGTGTCTGTCTGTAGGTATGTTACCTTTTCACGCCTAAACCACTGAACGGATTTAGATGAAATTTGGTATAGAGATAGTTTGAGTCCCGAGAAAGGACATAGGATAGTTTTTATCCAGATATTCCCACGGGATCGAAACTTACGCGGGTGAAACCGCGCGGGGCGCTGCTAGTCTATACTAATATTATAAAGAGGTAAAATTTGTTTGTATGTAGGGGTAATATCTAGAACTACCAGTCGGATTTGAAAAATTCTTCTTGCATTTGATAGCCCAATTCTTGAGAAAGGCTATATGCTATTTAACATCACGCTATGACCCTTACGAGCCGAGCAAAAAGAACGTTAAGTGATAGCGCGGGCGGGTGATGCGATACGACGGGGTGGTTCGGGGGAAACAAGAAGTTTCACGCGAACGAAGTCGCGGGCTGGAGCTAGTATGAAATAATTTGGAAGCTAATCCCAAATTTTCATGAATGGTCAAATGCAACCAGACTTATTTTTCTGCCCGCCTGCACAACATAAGGGGGCCTAAAAAGGCCACTTTGGCAGAATCATAAAAGGATAACATTATGAATCATAATAAAAGTCTTATAATGGTCACAAACTGACAATTCATTACATTATTTGACATTAAAGCAATTTAGTACGGGTCCTATTTGGTAAGTACGAAACCATCTGGCAGAAAGCATGAAATTTGGTATATATGTAGCTTTTAGATGTGTGCTTCAGGAAAAGAAGGGAAACAGATCGAGGCCCCCCTGTTTCCCCCCCTTCTCCCCCCTTTTATGCCCCAATTTTCAGTTTTTCGGATTTTTATTTAAAACGACTAGAGATAGAAGAAAACCGTCAAGGCAAAAAATAATCCTTATAAAATTGTCTATATACCAGTCTTTGGAAGTATGTTGATAGGATTTATAGTTTTCAAGATATGCTTACATTTATTTTATTATTGCAAGAAATAATGACTATAATATTAAGATGACACCATAAGCGAGCTCCCACGGAGTTATTGGATGGGGGATGGGGTGGGAGAGTTCAGGTGGAAGGAGGGAATAGGAGGGGGGAGGCGGGCGTTGTGTGTTATGTATGTATTATATGAATATATTATATATATGTTATCATTAAATGTTATCTTATCATATTTTGCGAATGCATTGGTATAACGAACGTATTAGTGCTAGGTTTTGAGTGACTAAGTAAAACAAGTCTAGGATATTAAATTATATTTATTCAATTAAAATCACAATTATCTCCTCCGCACTTGCAAAGGCCAGTACAAGGAAGCCCTGACTTCCTGCATTGGCACCGACCCCTACTGCAGGTGCGGCACGAACACTTGGTCAATTCCTTTAGGGAGGCTGCTGTTTCTTTCATTGTGCTCCATAATGGAGTCCAGAGACCATTTTCTTTTCTCCAACCCCAATCTTCGAAATTGGGATATTCTGGATTAGGTATGAAACTCTGACCCCAGATGAAGCCGGCTTGAAAAGACGCCCTTTTTGTGTGCTCTAAAAGAGCACTTGATGTGGGTGGTAACCTATCCATGGCCCGTCCCTTAACAAATAAGGCCTTCCTTGCTTCATTAAGATCTTCTGTTTCACATGTCTTATCATATGTGAAGATAACATACCTCGACAAAAGATCCAAATGACGGGTTTCGATTGCATTTACAGGCTGTGATAATTCTTTGAAGGTTTTTGTGGCTTCGGGGAATGATTTCCACGTATTCCAAAATGACTTCTTTCCTTTTCCACTAAAGCCCGATACAGTATCACAGCCTGTAAACGCATGAAAAAATAGAATCCCACTGCAAACTTCTGGCCCGAGTGAATTAGCCAGGTCATGGATAGCGATGTTACGTGTAGCTTTTCCGACCCCAAAACAGATCCAAAATTCTTCCAATTTAATTTTTTTTAGATCATTGAACAGGGAAACAGCAATGACGACTACATCTGTATCCGCAGTTCTTACCAAAACCTTGGTGTGACCGTGCTGCACAGCATGATAAATATGGAGGAGAATTCGGGAATCAGCTTCTTCTTGCTTCGAGTACAGGGAAGCTACGTCTGTGCCATCATTACATAGAACTTTTTCGCCTTTTGTTGATAAAATCGTCTTTTTGTTATATTGAACTTGCTGGAGCCCGTCAGATAGGAAATTAAAAAGTTCAGTTTTATTATCAGAACAGCGAAGAAATTTTTGCCAGTTTTTTGGTAGCTTCCCTGCTGCTGTGACCCTTTGTCGAAGTCCTTCTCCTCTCTTTTCTCTGGTAGTATTCTTCAAGCTGTCCTCCTTGTACACCTCAAAAATCACATCAATTCTGTTTCCTTTTTGGTTCTTTACATAATTTATAAAACTATTGCGGTAGTCTTCGAACGTTATATTGGTACCTGGTCTTATCATTTGAACGACTGCAGGGCCATCTAAAAATGAGGCAGTGCAGTCTTTGGGATCTTCTTTTACAGAATTTTCAAAATTATATCCACTTGCCGTGTCCCAGTGGTCCGGTGGCGCTCCTACGTATGCTTAGATCTTCAAAACTACGCAACGGATTTCGATGCGGTTTTTGTTGATAGCTGAAGGGATTCAAGAGGAAGGTTTGTATATAATACATGCCGAAACAAAGTCTTATTCCCGCGGGAAAACGGTTAGCAGCGGTTGAAATCGCTAGATGGGCCGCTAATTCCTCACAAAATTGGAGGAAATGTAAGCATATCTTGAAAACTATAAGTCCTATCAACATACATCCAAAGACTGTTATATAGATAATTTTATAAGGATTATTTGTTACCTTGACGGTTTTCTCCTATCTTTACCCGTTTTCAATAAAAATAAAAATAACTGAAAATTGGGACATAAAGGGGGGGGAAAGGGGGGGAAACAGGGGGGGCTCGACCTGTTTCCCTTCTTTTATTGAAACACATATGTATAAGCTACACACATGCCAAGTTTCATGCTTTCTGCCAGATGGTTTCATACCTCCATACAAAGTCTCAAATTGGGACCCGGACTAATTCATATTTTGTGAACCATTTTACGAATCTCCGTACAAAACTGTCAAACAGATGAATTGGGTGATATGAAATTGTACGCAAATAATATTATGAATTGTCAGTTTGTGACCATTTTACGACTTTTATTATGATTCATAATGTTATCATTTTATGATTCTGCCAAAGTAGCCTTTTTAAGCCCCCTGGTCGACTTTTGCAGACAACGTTTACAGCTTACCTACTTACTCTATCCCTAGCAGAGGGGAATTCCTAATTCCTTTTGGATTACGTTCCCTTACCCCTAAAACCGCAAATTCAGTGGAACAACCACCATGAGACTACGGAGGTTCACATCCAGATAGCGGCTCGGAAACGGCCTTGTTTTATTCATACGTCTCGCAACTAAGGTTAGGCGTTTAGCATACATTTGAATGGGAATGTCTCATCCGAAAAACTGTTCCGTTTAATACGTCCCACGTGCAACGTACAATGCTGATAGCAGCATAAAAGGTAGAATGAACTGCGAATTGTAGTGCAATTATGTGGGCACACGGATATTTTTTAAATAAGCAGGTAAGTAATCATTTATTTTTTCTCATCACGGCTACCTAAGTGTAGACTTGTTGTTCCATTGACGCCTGGATTTCCTAAAGAAGTAGTCAATGCATTGGTACAATTTCATGTAAGAGCATGCTCATTTCGTTTTCTTTTCCCTACTCCAAGTAGCGGAATGTACCTACTCAATGACACTTTGCCGTAGTACTATTATTATATTCTGTGACTTTGCTCAATGTATGTATCTACTCTAGAGTCGCGACTAGCGTCGTGACGGCTGTTGGGTATTTTACTATTGCAACACCAATATTTTACTATTGCAACACCAACATAAAAAATGTAATCCAATTTGTTTTCTGTGGCAACACGCCCCTTCCAACTGCGACACTGGTCGAATACACACGTGAACCGAAATTGTCCGCCGTTTTATTTATCTTCCGTGGCACCACGCTACCAGCACCTCATCAGCACCCAACACCATTACACCGCTGCACATTGGTCCTTCGAGGGAGAACAGCGGTGCTGCGGAAGAAGCGGGCTACCTACAGGTTTGCCTAGTTTTTCTCGTCCGTGTCGCAGCCATTTTGGTTGGCACAGGGCACTGCAAGCGGGCTCTGCATCGCCTGACTTCGTTGTCGCAACACGCCTATCGATTCGACAAGTCTGAAGAACAGAAGTCTGGCAGTATTCTTCAAGAGAAGGAAGCAACCCAGCAGCAATCGGTAATCATTCCATCGATCGCCTTTGCCGTCGTCGCCGGAGTCACCTCTGCAGGTGTGAAGAGTACAGCTGACAGCACAAAAGGTATTCCGCAAGAAGAAGCGAGACGGCACGCATCGCAATATTCTACAATTCTGCATTTCTTCAAACCTGAAACGCACGATCCACGCACGCCGTGCGTGCAACAGACAGCGAATTACGCACGAGCGCAAGAGGGACAGCAAGCGACGCCAAAATCGTCGAAGCGAATTTCCGGTTCCGACTTCCGAGCCGACATTTTGTAGCTTCGACTCGTCCTCAAGATCGGTCCACGCGCATCAAAGAATTTTCAACTAATTAATTACTCTATTCATAGTATAAAGTGTATATTTGTGGTACCTATAGTGACAATATTAAGTTTTTATATAAACAAGTGCACTAGAAGTTAAAAATGGAGGACGAACTAAAACGTAAAATCGCCTCACGTGGCTATGTTAAAGGTACGATTACAAGATTACTTAAGTTCGTCGAAGTTTCTGAATTATGTGAATTAAGTTCCAATGAGCTAGTCAACAAACGTGATCGACTCATAACTGCTTTTCAAGAATATGAGTCTTTATGTAAAGATATTCTTTATCTCGATCCTGCAGACAAAGAAAATGTTGAGCAAATAGAAAATAATTACTACAACATTTTGGCATCATTGAGCGAGCAAATAAAGACCCACGAGATTAAAGGCCCCTCCGGTCGCTCCATGCATTTAGATGCAGACACACATAAAACAAAGTTGCCACCAATTTGCATAAATACATTTGATGGTAAGTTTACCGAATACGTACCATTCATTAATTTGTTCGACTCATTGATTCACAATAACACTAGCCTTGACCCTATTCAAAAGTTTTATTATTTGAGATCGTTTCTAAAGGACGAACCATATAATTTGATAAAAAATTTATGTTTAACCCAAGAAAGTTATAGTGAAGCTCGCAAACTGTTGCAAAATCGCTATAATAATAAATATAAGATTATAAATGATCATATAGGTAACATTTTAGATTTAAGTAACATTGTTAAGTCAACTGCTGGTAGTTTAAGGGACTTTGTGTCATTTATTAGGCAACAATTGGCTGCAATTAAAAACCTTGACTCAAATGTTATATACTGGGATGCAATTCTGTTATGTGTTCTTTCTCGGAAACTAGATGGAATTACTGCACGAGCTTATCAGCTAGACCGAGATCCCAGCGTACAACCTAACCTCGAAGATTTCCTGCAATACATTGAGAAACGAGCTCTGGCACTGGAGAATGCCGGACAGGGTCTTCACTTGCAGCAACAATCAACTAAAGTAACAGCAGTCGCCACTGCAGGAGCAACATGCATCTTCTGTAAGTTAAATGACCATAAATTATACAAATGTAAAAAGTTTCAACTATTGCCAGCAGACAATAGACTGACATTTGCCAAAGAACAAAAACTGTGTGAGATTTGTTTGGGTATACATGGTGGCAAATGCAGGTTTCACTTCCGGTGCTCAGAGTGCAAGAAGCCTCATAACACTCTGCTCCACTGCAATTCAGGTGAAACCACACCAGTTGTCACCTTGTCAAGTAATGTTAATAATAATGTGCTTCTACCTACAGCTAGAATCAAAGTTGTAGCAAGGAATGGCACCGAATACATCATCAAGGCGTTACTGGACAGCGGATCTCAGGTTTCCTTTATAACTGCAAAAGTTGTTCAGCTATTAGGTTTAACGCCCTTGCAAAGTAACACTTGTATTGTTGGAATCACTAATGAAAAAAGTAATGTAAAATATAACATTCCCATTGAAATTCATTCATTAAAATCACCATACAAGACAACGGTAACTTGTCATGTGGTAAAAAATGTAACATGTAAATTGCCTCAAAATAAATTTGATGTCTCTAGGGTCATAATACCATCCAACATCATACTGGCAGATGACCAATTTAATGTGCCTAGTGAAATACATATGCTATTAGGGGCTGATGTGTTTTTCCAGACCCTGTTGCCGAACGAGCAGTGCACAAGCATCAACCTGCCAAGGCTCAGCGAGCAGTCATCAGCTCTGCCCCAGAATGCTGCTCATCTACTGCAGCAGCCTAGTAACACACAACTACACATCTTTAACACATACTTCGGGCACATTGTAGGAGGAAATCTGCCACCCAAGGTATCTCAACAGACATGTAATAGAGTAGTATTAAAATGTGAATTAGGTCTCAATGAGACACTTGCCCAGTTTTGGACCAATGAAAAAGTTCCAGAAATATTTACTGAGCAAACATCTGAGCAAGAGCTTTGTGAACATATTTTTCAAAGGTCTGTTAAATTAATTAATAATCAGTTTGAGGTTCCTCTGCCTTTAAAATTACCTTTATTAGATGTAAATGATACTCTTGGGGAGTCATTTCACCTAGCTTTAAAAAGGTTTTTAAATTTGGAAAAGAGATTGCATGCTGATCCTGATTTATTCATGCAATATAAAAATTTCATCCATGAATATCTAGCACTTGGTCATGCTCATTACATTGATATAGGATGGTATGATTTAAATAAACATGCAGTGTATTTTCTCCCACACCATGCAGTTATTAATAATAACAGTAAAACCACAAAGCTTCGAACAGTCTTTGATGGTTCAATGAAAACAAACAAGAAGGTTTCTCTAAATGACTTACAACTCAATGGACCTGTGGTTCAAAAAGATTTATTTGATATAATTTTATTATTCCGCGTAGGTAGATATACATTTACGGCGGACATAAAGCGTATGTTTAGGAACATTAAAATAGATCCTCAATACACTACCCTTCAAAATATTTTGTGGAGGGACAATCCTGACGAACCAGTCAAGTGTATTAGATTAGATACGGTTACATATGGCTTGAAAAGTTCAAGCTATTTAGCAACTCGCTGTATATATGAGCTAGCAAATAGATATGAGTCATTATATCCACTAGCATCATCTATCATAAAAAATAATCTTTATGTTGATGATATTATCTATTGTAATAATAATTTAGAAACTACTATTGCTGCCAGAGACCAACTTCGTGATTTGCTTAAATTAGGTAGTTTCCATACTCATAAATGGTCATCAAATGATGAAAATGTTTTGAACAATATACCATTAAATGAAAGACACTTCGATAGTTTAGAATTACAAAAGGATAATTATAACATGAAAGCCTTAGGACTTCAAATCAATGTAAAAGATGATCATTTTATTATCTCTAGTCCAGAACCGTTCAATAGGAATAAGGTTACAAAAAGGAGCATACTTAGTTATATAGGTAGATTCTATGACCCAATGGGATTCGTGAGCCCAATTGTAGTCACAGCAAAGGCCATAATGCAAAAATTATGGCTACTGGACACAGGTTGGAATGACAGTCCTCCTGCAAATGTTCAGCAAGAATGGTTTCAATTTACCAATAATTTAGCTGCAATGCAGCCAATCCTATTAGATAGGAACATTAGAATTTCAGAAGCAGACTCGGCAGACTTAATCGGCTTTGCAGACGCTTCGAGTAAGACAGCCTACGGATGCTGTGTGTACCTGCGACTCACAAACCAATCAGGTACAACAAAATTGCATCTACTCTGTTCCAAATCACGAATCAACCCTGTCCAAAAGAAAGGCATGACTGTGCCAAGGCTTGAATTGAATGCAGCACTATTGCTATCGAAATTAATTGTGAGGACTCATAATACACTCAAAGTTAAATTTAATATAAGGCATGTCTGTTTATTCAGTGACTCACAAATTGTCCTTGCATGGCTAAATACTGAATTAACAAAACTTCAAGCTTACATATCAAACAGAGTAAGTGTAATTCGTCAAAACACAGCTGGATGTAGTTGGCATTATGTCAACACAAATGACAATCCTGCTGATCTCATAAGCCGAGGCGTCAATCCGAATGAGCTGAGTAGCTGCGATATCTGGTGGAATGGGCCAAAATTTCTGCAAAACAGTGAGTACAACTTTCCTGCTTACAACTCTCCCACTGATTTGCTTGCAGTGGAACCCTGCTTGGCTCTTTCCAGCAACTTGGTTTGCCAAAACCCAAATTCGCTTGATTATGTGTTCAAGCGCTTGTATAATTACTCTAATATAAATAAAATAGTAAGGCTACTATCATACATATTGCGATTTTTAAACAATGTTAATAAAAATAAAGTTAAAATAAATACAGACTTTTTGCAAAGTTCTGAGTTAGATGGTTCATTAATGTTATTAATTAAACATGAACAAAATATATATTTTCAATCTGAAATCAAAACCTTAAACAATAATAGCAATATGAAAGGAAATCTATCCGAATTGCATCCCTTCCTCGACAACCAAGGTCTTTTACGCGTTGGGGGTAGGCTACATTATGCTGATATTGCTTATTCACAAAAACATCCTGTCATACTGCCTAAAGGCTCTTTAATTACTAGCTTGCTTATACGGTGTGAACATGAAAGGTTACTGCACGCAGGGCCTAAGCTGTTACTCTCGCATCTTAACCAAAGATTTTGGATTGTTAACGGATTATTAGAAGTTAAGAAAATAACCCACAAATGCATTGTGTGTTTCAGACAAAAGGCCTATGTGGCCAAGCAGCTAATGGGCTCCTTGCCGGCTGCACGTGTAACAGCTACCAGCCGCCCATTTGAGAAGGTCGGCGTGGATTTCGCTGGGCCAATTGATGTAAAACTCTCTCGCGTAAGACGATCCTTAATAGGTAAAGGTTATATCTGTGTATACGTATGTTTCGCAACAAAGGCCGTTCACTTAGAACTTGCGTCAGACTTGACCACGGAAACCTTTCTAGCATGCTTGAGGAGATTTATCTCTAGACGAGGGTTGCCCACCGAAATTCACTGCGATAATGCAAGTACTTTTAAATGTGCAAGGAGTCAATTAGTTGACCTTTACAAACTGCAAGCTTCTCAGAATCACCAAATGCAAGTTCAAAGATTTACCGCCGAGCGTGGGATTCAATTTCATTTTATACCTTGTTACTCGCCTACATTTGGGGGGCTCTGGGAGGCGGCAGTAAAAAGTACAAAGTTTCACCTAAAAAGAATATTGCAAAAAACTGTCTTAAATTACGAACAACTTAATACTGTATTAATTGAAATCGAAGCAGTGCTTAATTCCCGGCCGCTCTTACCGTTATCTTCAAGCACTGATGATTATTGTTATCTAACACCTGGCCACTTTATTATAGGTTGTGCAATGTCAATGTATCCTGAAAACAATGTATGTAACATTCCACAAAATAGACTTAAGTTTTGGAAACTGTGTACTTCTCTAAAACAGTCCTTTTGGAAAGTGTGGTATCAATATTATTTAAATTTGTTACAAAATAGACCTAAGTGGCGTGATAATATACGTAATGTGAAACTAGGGGACTTAGTTATATTAAAAGAGGATAATACTAGCCCTATGTCGTGGCCCATGGCACGAATTGTTAATTTGTTTCCAGGACATGATGGCAAAGTTCGGGCAGTAGAGGTCAGAACCCCAAATGGGAAAACTCATTCCCGAGCCATCAATAAAATTTGTCTATTACCAATAGAATATGATGATAGTTCTTAAGTATTTTCCTAACTGTTAATGTTAAACATCTTTTTTTTGATTTATCAATAAGTTGTGTTTGTAAAACCATTTAATCTCTATTTCTATATAATCTAAATAAACAATTAATGTAAGCTTTGAGTTTATATACTTAACTGAATTTTATGTAACTTTTTACAAAATGTAAGTTCATTGTTATTTTAATTCTGTGAGGCCGCAGCATGTTGGGTATTTTACTATTGCAACACCAATATTTTACTATTGCAACACCAACATAAAAAATGTAATCCAATTTGTTTTCTGTGGCAACACGCCCCTTCCAACTGCGACACTGGTCGAATACACACGTGAACCGAATTTGTCCGCCGTTTTATTTATCTTCCGTGGCACCACGCTACCAGCACCTCATCAGCACCCAACACCATTACACCGCTGCACAACGGCGCTGCATAATTTGATATTCGGTTCTTACTTAATAATAATAAAAGAATTGGAATTTAAACACACAGTACCTACCCACAACAGGTTAGCAGAAAAGGATAATGTTCTCTATCAGCAGCAAGTGTATACTTAGGTATATACCTACATAATATACCTAATCAATGCCAATCAGTGCGTGTACTTTTTCGTTATTTTTTTTTTTCTTAATAGTTAATAGGGTATCTACTTACTCAGAAATTTCTTCAACAAAGCTTGTGGATAAAACTGTGTGGAAATTAGACCGAGCTGAACAATGAATGCCTGGAACTCAATACATCCTCGTCGCGCCGGTATTAAAATGCCTACGTTGGCAATGCAATCTATCGCAGACCGTCCGACTCGGACCATTGGAATTTGAACGACCACCAATAAGCCAAGACCTTTTCATGGTTTAAAAACTTTGTCCTGTAAGTTTGTTTTTCTAATGCATTTATATTTTTACGTTTAGTGAATAAACGGAATTAATGGATGATAAATAGATCACAACTTTTATTAAATACTTACTGGTATTCAACCTAGCCATTTCCCAACATAGTTGGGAATCTGCCTAGCCATTTCCCAACATAGTTGGGAAATGGCTAGGCAGATGATGCGATAGGTCACAACTTTATTGTATAAGTAAGTGAGATTATGAAACAAAATACCTACTCTAGTAGGAAATTGTAAAACTGGCTGGTCTTCATATTCATAGCAATGTTGGAGTAAAAGTGTCTAAGTTTATAAGTAAATGAAAGTCTAGGTATAGTTTTATACTAAAATCTACTACCTATAATCTATTATTATTTATCTATTTCCTAACAATTTTGGAAAAAAATATGTGGTAAAACTTATATTTGTTATAATTATTTTTCGTCCCTTATTTATTCCTTAGTTCATAAATATTGTATTTGTCTATCTATCAATGTCATTCATTTCTTTGCAGAGTGTAAGGGATTACATACCGAAGATGCCTTTTTTTGTGGATGGGAATTCATCAAATGACTCCTCCCGCTCGGGGTGGAGCGGAAGGTAAGTAGTGTCAGACTCTTACTGACTAAAACCCATCTGTGTTCCTTCCTTAGCCCTTTATGTTCCGGGGCAGCGGTAACCCTTTCGGACAATCCCGCTACTACCGAAGATGCCTCACAGCGATACCTACCTTGCGATCGCAGTTTGGCTCGTTACCTCGATGTCACGTCATGTACGTACAATAAATTCATGCTAATAGAACATGCACGCACATGCCGAAGGATACCTCACTGAAGGGGTTTACCTCGCTGCCTACGTGAAAACAAATATTTTGTTTTTAGATTGCCCTCGATGGCAAGCATCAATGTGATCTGGCTCCTTATTGGTCAAATCGGTTTTACTTGTTCTTTTGGAGTAGGTTGGTAGTGGATAGTTGTATACGCACATTATGACCCGAGCTGAATTTAAATTCTAACATAATTTATTAGTTAAGTACTTACGGGATACTAATGAAACTTCACAAACATTTGTAGGCAGTTTTAAGCTATAACATAACTTTGCAAACAAGTCTTTAGAGAGCCCTATTCGACGTGTTAGGAAAGATTAAAGTATATTTCTATTTACTTAAATATCTTCTAAACGGTGCAATTTTCTTGTTTTTAATTGATAAACAAATTTAAGCTAACTCATAAGAAGTCGTGTGCAAAATAATATAAAAGTGCGCTTAAATGTTTCAGAGATCCAGCAAACACTTAAACATTCCTCCAGCAGGATCGTAAATATCTTAGCAACCATAAAAGATACAAATACAAATTAAGTCGCAACATTTAACTCGTCTAACAAACTAATTATGTAGCTAAAATTTATTTAAATATACCCATTACAAGAATAAACAAAAATTCTAGCCACGGTAACGTTACCGCAGCCAGAACTGTTTTATTCAAATAACTAAAAACTATTAGCACTACTTTAAAAATCTACGCCACAATTACAGAAGCTGATGTTCTAATAATACCTACTCTTTGCCTACAACTCGTAAGTCGGGGCCGTTACCACAGGACCACCACAGCTCTGCACCAGACCTGCACCAGTCCATGATCAGGTTCCCCACTACTATCGGTGATTTGTGGCCTTGTGGGTCGCGTTAGTCAGTTGTTGGTTTTATGTTTTTGACTAATCACACAAATAAAAATGTTAAACAAATATATGTCAGTCTTAAACAAATAAAAATGTTTGATCTACTACAGCGTGATAATGGCTTATCACGCTCGTGGACCCTAAGGCCCCTAAGGGGCCGTCTCCACGAGCGAGAGAATCGCGGCGATATTATCGTTATGCCACGTATTTCTATACATTCTCTTAGAACGTGTGTCCACACGGCGATATCATCGCGGCGAAAGTTTGATGGCACGGCGAGACTATCGCCGCGATTCGCTCGTGGAGACGGCCCCTAACAGCGTGATTAGCCAGGAAATATTGAAGGAATATCAGGTTTATAAATAAAAGTATTGCGTTTTATAATAAAAACTATTTATTTACTTATACAAAATATTGAAACAACAAATATATACTTAATTTTATATTCGTCCTCTTATTCGTTAGTTAGTTCATAATCATAACAAATATTCGTCTATCTATAAAAATGTCATTTATTTCTTCGCAGAGTCCAATGACGAAACTATGAGGCTGTTTCGATTCATAGCAGTAGATGACGTGTGGACGGATCCCACAGGCACGTAGCGTATGACTTGTTTTTTAGAACCAGAGACCATCTTCGGGTTCCTCTTCACTGTCGGTGACTTGCAAGTCGTCTTGTATGGCCGGGTCAGGCTGGGAAAGAAAAAGGTTTTAAATAACTCAAAAATCAACAACTACAATTATTAATGCCGAGAACATAACATCTCGTACTTTTTAAGTTTTTTGGAAAATATCTCGGAAACTAGAGATCCTAGGTAAAAAATATCAAAATTTTGGTACTCCCCTTAAATCCTACAACCCCCGAAATGTGTCGAGCCCGATCGATGGATGACCTTTGAATGATCCTAACCGTGACTTAAGCTTTGAACTTCATAAACGTGACAACTGACAATCTTTTTTTACGGCTCGACAAGCAAGCGCGAAAGTTATGTTAACCAAAACTAATATTACATTATTTTGGCTAACAAAGTTCAGTCAAGGTCAATCAAAAGGTCATCCATGGATCGGGTTTAGCACACTTGTGGGCATGCGCGGTCCGAGGGGGGGGGGGGTCGTGGGGGTCATGACCCCCCCCAAAATCATTCAAGCTGTCAAGGGTCTGAATGATTTACTTGCCTTATTAAACTTAAAACTGTACATGAGCCACGAAAACCCCGATAGGCATATTCAAAAACATTAAGAACATCGGCAGACATGGGGACTGCCGACTGAAGTAAAAACTTAAAACTATGAAATGACAGTGGGTTTTCTAACGCGCCTAAAAATATTTTTCTTTAAAAGCGAGCGAAGCAAACTCGGGATATTGGGCACCCCGCTCGTACGTAAGGTTGAAAGGCTTAGGTAAGGCCAGATTCCAAAACCTAAACTGCTGTAAAACGAGTTTAAGCTTTTCGTCTTAATTCGATAAAGTAAGTTCTCTTTTTGTATGATGGGTAAAAGAAAACAGAGACTATTTCAAGGTGGGGTGCTAAAATTTTGAGGCTCGCTACGCTCGTTCTTGCAATTGAAATTGGTTCTTGAGCTTTTCTTCAAAAGTCGACAAAGCAAGTAATTCCTAGTCCTTTTGGAATGATCGAAATTCGAAAGAAAATCGAACCAAGAGTGTGCAAAATTTTCGAGCTCGCTTCGCTCGCTCTTGCATTTTAGTTTCTTCTAGCTGCTTGAGCTTGCCTGCACAAGTCGACAATGTAACTCCTATTTCTACTTAAAAATATAAAACAAAACCTAATTAAATAGAGGCGGGTTGTAAAAATTTTCGAGCTCGCTTCGCTCGCTCTCCCCACCCTGCACAATCTGTCATTCTAATACATACAACGAATTTAGCAGCATTTAAGTAACACCCCGCCCCCCCATGTAAAAGCTGCGTCCCTGAATAGCATAAGTAATGTGGAGCTGGAGATGTACATGAACCTTAATATATCATCACGCCTTTAATCCCCAAAGGGTTGGGCAGGGGTCTACCTTCATATAGTACATACACCCACATTTCGCCAGTTATTAAGTGAAATGTCATAGAGAGCGAGCCTACTGCCGCCAACCGGGCACAAATCCAGACTCCAGGCTGCTTCTGAGAAATTTCTGATGGCAAAACCCATTAATACTTTACCCGACCTAGGAATCGAACCCAGCTAGAACCTCATGCTCAGCAGTAACGCTTGCGACCACTAGACCTACGAGGAGATGAACCTCCCTTAAAATATTCCTCGGCAACCATGATGACCCCCCCCAAAATCTTGGGCTGCGACCGCGCCTGCTTGTGGGGTGTGACGCATGGAGGGTACCAAACCTGTTTCCACCAGCATCAAAAACCGGCCAAGTGCGAGTCAGACCACGCAAAGTGAAAGGTGGCGCAACCAGGAGAATTAATATTATCTGGATAAACGAAAATATACTATATTCTCGTTAATTTTGTTGCCTTACTTGTTAAATACATTTTTAAATGTATATAAATAAAATTCAAAGTCCTGACTGACTGATGTATCAACGCACAGCCTGAACCGCTGGTCCTAGAGACATGAAATTTGGAGGGTGTATTCTTTGTGAAGAGTAGGTATCCACTAAAAAAGAGTTTTTCGAAATTCCACCCTTAAGAGGGTGAAATTTCACGCGGACGAAGTCGCGGGCAGAAGCTAGTATTTCTATAAAAACCGTTTAAAAATATAAAAATAGTAGTCCGCCAGTATCAGGAGCAGGGTACAAGCTACCGGTGGTGGTTAGGGCTCCAGAGACAGGAACCTCCTCACGATGCGAGCCGTACCGTATTATTATATTGTTTGTTTATTTGTCTATTTTACTTATTTTATTACATTTTTAAATATTTATTAACATATAAAAAATAACTATAAAAAAACATTTAAAAATATAAAAAAATAGAAGTCCGCCGGTGTCGGGAGCAGGGTCCAAGCTACCGGTGGTTAGGGCTCCAGAGACAGGAACCTCCTCACAATACGAGCCGTATCGAGGAGTACTGCCTTCTGAATCAGGCCCTTGATCCAACCGCCTAACGACAGCCTCGACAGATGTTGATCGAGGCTTTCGGCCATAAGGCCATTGGCCGACACGACAATCGGCACAATGATAGCCGAGCTCACATTCCACATGTCAACAACCTCGTGTGCTAAGTCAAGGTATTTAATTTGTTTCTCTTTCTCAGCTTTCACGAGGTTCCCGTCATGTGGAATGGTAACATCGACAATCATTGTGCGGCGCGCTAATCGATCTATCACCACTATATCAGGCTTATTGGCGACAATAGTCCTGTCAGTAATGATAGATCGATCCCAGTACAACGTGACATGGTCATTTTCAAGAACTGGGTCGGGCACATACTTGTAATACGGTACCTCAGAATCCACAAGTTTATATTTCAAAGCAAGTTGCTGGTGATTATTGTCGTTATTATATCGACATTATTATTATTATATTGTTTTATTATTAATTAAATCCTAGTTGTTTACCTGCCAGTTCTCCGGTGGTTCTTCCTTGAACTGTGGAGGCGGTTCCAATCCTGTGCCACCCAGCATCTGAGGCTCCATGCCCATATTGCCCATATTACCCATACTGCCCATATTGCCCATATTACCCATACTGCCCATATTACCCATGTTGCCCATATTGCCCATATCAGGTTCCATTGGTTCCTCCTACACAAACAATACACAAATGATTGTTTTAGCATGATAGAAATGCGAGTGCAGGTTATGTGACTTAATATAAGGGGTGCTACACACAATATGTTCGGATCGGTATGATTCAGCGCAGGCCGGGCGGAAAAATCAAATCTATACTATCTATATTATAAACTAAGAATAAATCTGAAGAGTTTGTTTTGCGCTAATCTCTGGAACTGCCAGTCGGATTTCAAAAGTTAATTTAGCATTTGATAGCCCAATTCATGAAACGCGATGGGATGCGATGCGGTGGGCCAGGGGCCGAAATTACATACGGACGAAGTCGCGGACAGAAGCTAGTATAATATAATAATATATTTTGCGAGTTGTGCCGAATCATGTTGACCCGAACAAGTGTGACTGTGTAGCACGCCTCTTTCAGCCATGGCGACCAATCTCAACGGAGACCAGACTTCGGCGCGCATATTAGGCATCGTTCACACCAAACGTATTGTCCGCCGCCGACTGTGAGTATAGTGTAGTGACAACGTACTACGTAATAGCGTATAGTCGGTTCGGTATGATCGAGAAGTTAAATATATAAAGAAAAGCAATAAACTGCGTAACGCGCGCTCACAGTCAGCGGCCGACAATACGTTTGGTCTGAACAATGCCTTAAAGTGCACAAGTGTGCGCACAGACACATGTGCACTCTCTCTTCCCTCACTCTCATAGTCCGATGGGACGCAAACCGACACGAGCGGAGAGAAATCAGGCGCAGGACCAACGGCTTAACGTGCTTTCCGTGGCACGGGAGTATCACACTGACAACTTCCAAACTCCGGGCTGTTACTAAGAACTTCCCAATGGAAAAGCCCAATAACACTTTGCCCGACCCGGGAATCGAACCTACAAGGCCACGCTCAGCAGTCGCTCTTGCGACAACGAGACCAACGGGGCAGTTATGTATTGAAAAACCAAGATGGCGGCGTTGGTTCCAATTTTGGCCACACGTCAAAAGATGTTTGAACATCTCTAAATTACCTTGACAACAGGCGGGAAGGAGTAGTCAGTGCTGTGTTGGTCGAGATCCACGAAGTCATCGGAAGGCTGTGGCGGTTCGTCCGGCACCTCGCGCTTTATTAGGAACTCTGATGTGTCGAAACTTGGCTCGCCTAATGGCGGGTCGTCATCTGTAACAAAATAATACTTTAGGTTCTACTTTGCATTTTAAATGATAACTATATTAGAGCCAGGAATTTGAGATAATTTATAAGGAACAACAAGTTATGGAACAACAAACTGTATGTCATACTTAACAATGTTCAAATTCGATTGCACCCTAAAACTTATTAGGACCTTTTTGTTACAATTTATTACTGATTGTTGAGTGACCAACTCAAAAATAAACTTAGAATACATTTCACTAAAGTAGATAACTGAGTAAGTGGCGATGGAGTGTAATTGTCTCAGCTTATGAACACTGATTTAGTTATTATTTGTGTCCGTCAAACTTGGCTACGATCAGCGTCCGAATTATTTTGCAGATTCAAGGCAAGAGCCACTACTTTCTAATCTCCAGTAACTATTCTCTTATCAATCTCAAACGGATATAAAAAGATTTTCCTTCATATTCTATTTCAGTTGGTCTGCCAACCATTTCACCCTAAGTACTTCGAACAATTCTAGCATAATTAAAATGATCTTATTTTGCATGCAATTAAAGTTTACATTAATTTATGTTTTTCCCATTCTTACACAGCCTGAACGCATATCTCATCTTCTTGCGTTTATCCGCATAGTGATAAAAAAATATCTCACCTTGATACGGTGGACGTACTGCCAGTTGCACCATGGCTTCTGCGGCCACTTTCTGCTCAACCTCCTCGAGCTCTGAACTGCCGCTGTCGGAGTACTGAAGATCTAAAAAATAAAAAAATAAAAACAACAGTAAGACCGATAGAGAAAACAGCCGAAAAAATATTGTTAAAGTAGCAAAAGTATATCGAGCCTTTTCAGGAAGAACATCGTAAGCGAAAATCCCAGTAAACTGTTTTTATATTAACCGCCAGATCAACTGATTTTGCATCTTATGTCACTTACTTTAGAGTTCAAAGTAAAACACTAAGTAAAAAATTCAAATTTATGCTACAAATATTTTGAGAAATATTTAAAAAAAACCTTCTCCTGTAAAATATGCAAAATGGTGGTTACGATCTTCTTCCTGAAAAGGCTCGATATTATTAACCATGGTACCTAAAATTTAAATTTCATACATACCTTCTTCCAGGCAGTTTTGATCTTTTCTTGGTCTTCCTCGTTTCCTTGGTGTAGCACCTAGAAACAACGTAAAAATATTATAGCCAGTGAATAAAAAGGGTCTATAACAACTTTGCTGCCATAAATAAAATAAAGAAACCAAAACTACTTTTTGAGACTCGCGCAGGATGACAAATAGAAAAATCAACAGTATAAAAAAGGAAGTCCTGCACGAGGCCGAAAGGCCACAGCATCTTTTTGACATAATATTCCTCTTCTTTGTTAGTTCCCGAGGCAATACATAGATATTAACAACTGACTTTAGAAATGCGTTCATAACATTATATATTTTTTTATTGTAGACTTCTATAAGTCCCTTCTTCTGCTTACCATCAGCAGCTGCAGTAGATGTGGAGGGCTTGTGCTTCCTCGGTCTCCCGCGGCCTCGCTTCTCATCGGGCGGCGGGGGCGGCGGCTCTTCCACGTCCAGGTCGGAATGTTCCGCCTCCTCCAACATCTTCTGTTGTACTCGTGAAATGTTTGTTTCTAATTGACTCACGTTATCGCCGAACTATAGGAGAGAAGAAATTGTATCAGTCTTAACACAAAAAACGTAGACACTCTTTAGACACGTGTTTAGCAATTATTTAGCAAAAGTGATAACACAAAACCATGTTTAGTCATTGTTTAGGATTAAACATGGCTGTTGTTTAAATTTAAACAACAACAACCCCTTGTTTAGCATGCGTTTAAGGCTGCGTTTCCACCAGAGATGAGCGAGGATGCGTAGCGAGGGATGTGTGTAAAACTAACCAATACCATTGCTAACTTATTTCAAGCTATAAAAATGAAGCAATGTTATTGGTTGGTTTCACACACATCCCTCGCTACGCATCCTCGCTCATCTCTGGTGGAAACGCAGCCTTACTCTCTCCATATTGCTTTCTTTCAGTACGTAAATTGCAATGGATATCTTCAATTGTGCTGATTTTAATGATTTGGACGACATGGAATTTTTGGATAACTATCGTGATCAAGTGTACCGAGTGAGAGTGAATCCTTTCGAACATTACAATGAATATAACTTCATAAAACGGTCCAGGTTCAATAAAGCTTTCAGAAAAAAAAAACCGAGTGTGCTTATGACCACACGACTGAAGTGAAACTTCAAACGTATTTGGCTACGAGAGGAAGAGAGAAAGAAAATGTGCTTACTCCCAAAGTCAAGCGTTCGTAAAGAAGTTTCACTTCAAAAACGCATTCCTGCAAAGTGAGTCTTCTGCGCGAAATAATAAGGTAGGTACAAATATTTTTGGACCTAATCCGATCTTACCTGTTCAAGCGAGTCCTGTGTTACTTTGAGTATGATTTCAGCCTGTCGTGTAAACTGCGAGTTGGGTCCGTTGTACGCGCGACAGTTGTCTACTAACAGTTGAATGTCGCGTAGGAAGTCGGCGCGACTGTGGTACTTGTGAGCTGCAATGTTTTATTTTATTAAAATTCATACATTTAGATGCAAGACATATGTTTACTACTATTAGGCCCGGACTCCACTGAAGCGAAGCTGTGCGGAGCGGAGCGGAGACGTGCAGGAATCGTCCAATCACAGACGAGACGAGTGACGCGATACGGATTTCAAACATTGTGATTGGTCGATTCCTGCACGTCACCGCTCCGCTCCGCACAGCTCGGCTTCAGTGGACTCCGGGCCTTAGCCCAGGTACGCACGGGCGCCTTTTTCCCGCGGCAATTCTTTTTTCGTGCACTGGATTTTCAACTCTGCTTATCGCCGAGTGTTGAAAATCCATCAGTGTGTCGCGCTAGGATGCGCTCTGTTGGATTCTCAATGCTCGGCTCAGCACCGAGAGTTGAAAATCTAGAGCGCGATATTTTTACGTCCTTACGAACGTAGGCTTGGGCTAAAAACTCGCTACACGCACAGTCCTACAACATTTGGAACATGTTGTCTACATTTGGTCTGTACAAGCCTGTTATGGATAAAATCATACGGACTATAAGGCTCCTTAAGGAGAAGAGAAGGAAAGCTATGTTTTTGTTCCCGTTCCCTCATTCCATTGTTTCATGTGTACACAGATTGGTCCTCGTACGTATAACAAAAGCCACCTTAAGAAAAACTTCCACAACTGTGTTGACATTCTACCTCTGAACCATTTCGTATATTCAACTATTACGATATCATTTAGAAGTCTCGAACTTGAAAGAAAGAAAAACCGAACTTATGACTTTTTTCGTATACATAAGTATGAAAATCATAAGTTCGGTTATTATATACCTTGTATCTTCTTGCCCATAGTCTCCATGTCGATAGGTTTCTTGATCACATTGTAGTAGTCCTTCACTTGTTTCTTGTTGACTGGCTTCAGGAAAGGCCACGCTTCCGGCATAATCTTCAGCTTTGTCGTCAGTAAGTTCTCTAAGATAAATGATAAGGCCACCTGGGAAGAAACATTTTAGATGAAAACCATGTCCTGCACATATTTTCAATTTTTTTTTTAATTTGCTTGCTCTTGACTCTAGTCTAGGTCAAAGGTGACAGAGACAAAGTCGACGATGGAGCGAGCTTACCCAGAAGAAGCCTGTTCACTCTAACTTTGAAGAGATTTAAAATATTTATAATTTGTTTTATGCTTTTTTATAGTAAAAGAATTTACTATACCAGCCGCGCTTAGTACCAAAGCAGTTGGCATGTTAACTGTTACTGTTACTCAGGATTCATAACTTCTTCATTCTGTTAACCATATTATTAATGTCCCAATAGCAAAAATGCTTATTATTCTTTTCACTTTAACCTAAAATTGTCATTGGCCAATTTCAATAGAAAAAAAGCTTTTAAAAAGAGAACAATATATTGTTTGTATTCTATGGTACCTGGTCATTATCATCAAGCAACGGATTGATTTGTTTTTCCAACTTCATCAGTTGTTCTTCCTTCTCTGCTAGTTTCTCAACGCACCTCTGTAACATTCGCTGCGCGGCGATCGTCAAGCTGCTTGTTGGTCCTTCGAATCATTCAAAAGTATTAAGAGGTGTGTAAGAACAGCTTGAGTTCGTTCGGTGCGTCCTAGGTAGACCGGTAGAGGTACCGGGCATAGCCTAACTGAATAGCTAAACGTTTTCCACAGTATAAGCTAATCTCTCGAAGCTATTAAACTTTTAGCCACACAAGCTTTATGTGTATCAATCAATCAATCTGCCTCGCCTTTTCTCAACTATGTTGGGGTCGGCTTCCAGTTTAAGCGAATGCAGTTGAATACCGGTATTTTACATGGAGCGACTGCCTATCTAACCTCCAAAACCCAGTTAAAGGGTAAAACGATACCTCTTGGTAAGACTGGTTGTCTCACGCACGAGACGAGCTTTACGGGTATATTATTAGCTCATTTCATCATGCAACAAGAAAAGGAAAACTAATCGTTTGTTATAAAAAAAACCGAGTGTGCTTATGACCACACGACTGAAGTGAAACTACAAACGTATTTGGCTATGAGAGGAAGAGAGAAAGAAAATGTGCGCGCGCACTGCTTTCTCTTGCTTATATCCCCCACTCAACTCCCGTTCGCATCGCCCGATCACTTTTCGTAGGGCTTACGTCACGCGTTCGCCAGCTTACTCCCCAAGTCAAGCGTGCGTAAAGAAGTTTTACTTCAAAATCTCGTAGGCAATTTAAATCCTACGTGCTACGGAATATTATTTTGCAGCTAGTAATACTACCTTCTAAATATAAAGTAATTTTACTATTTCCCTATTCAACTCAAAAATAAATGTCAACATGTCTGCATGCTAAGTAAATTCAATAAAACAACAACGACAAGCAGCTACTTGTAAGAGTATAATCAAAATTCCAGCAGCATGCTGTAAGCTATGTGCACACTCGTGCACTTACATCTTCACCTTGCGTCTTATACTTCAATTAATTTTGAGTAGAGAGCATGCAGTCATTTAATGCCACGTGCGTTACGTGCATGTCAGATGCCGCACACTGTTTACATTTATGCAAAAGGCACAGGTGTAGGCATGCCTTTGCACGAGTGTGGACATAGATTTAAACCGGCGTCAGACATACCTTGAAATACGCAAATAACTCGATAATATGATGCTTGAGCAAAATGTATGTTATTTTCCACTTCACTATCCCGTTTTGCAAAATCTCTGAAGCTGTCTGGTGCCGGCTTTAGCTCGTAAGTAGATTAAACTAGGTATAAAAAAATCAATTCACGCTAAAATACCGTTAGTACCGTTGTAAAGAGTCGAGTTCTCGACAATTTGATTTACATCTGCCAAGAACTCTTCTCTGCTCTGATAATGTTTCTGTCGCAGGTTGTCTCTTATTGTTTGTAGGTCCATCGGCCGGGACACGATGCGGTAGTAGTCCGCTACCAGCTTTGAAAACAAAAGAAAACATAATATTTTAGAAAGTTGTCAAAAAGAGTGTTTCTGTGACAATAAAAAAAAACCGGCCAAGTGCGAGTCGGACTCGCGCACCGAGGGTTCCGTATAAAAATTTAAGGTTTTCGGAATTTTCCCTTTATGTGTGGTATAAAACATTGCTTCATGACAAATGTCAAGATTCTAGGTCGACTGGAAGTACCCTTTAGGTTTTGATTCCCTTGCGAGTAGTTGCGAGTTTGAAAATATGCGGCTTAAATTGCCGTTTCTTTTGGTTGCGTTGACATAGATGTTTGATTTTGTTACAGCTTAAAGGTATTATAGACTTGAGTATTTGATATTAATTTCAATTTAATACCTCTACGCGTTCATGAGAAAAGAAGTAGTAACTTTAAAGTTTTCAAAAAGTTTTTTTTATATGATGTAACTAAAAATTTACGGTTTTCGCAATGTTTCCTTTATCTGTACTATAAGACGTTGCTTCGTACCAAATTTCAAGATTCTGAGTTCACGGGAAGCACCCTGTAGGTTTTGATTCCCTTGCAAGTGTCGAAAATTTGCGGCATAAACGGCTGTATCTTTTGATTGCGTTGGCTTAGAAGTTTGATTTTTTCACAGCTTCAAGGGACAGTAGACCTGAGTAATTGATATAAATTTCAGCTTCATACCTCCACGCGTTCCTGAGAAAAAGGGTCTTGACAGACGGACGGACGGACGGACAGACGGACAACAAAGTGATCCTATAAGGGTTCCGTTTTTTCCTTTTGAGGTACGGAACCCTAAAAACAGTGGCAATCCGGGAGTGCCGACAGAAGTGAAAACAAAACACAAACAGAATACTTTGCCGTCATTCACTGACATATCGGATATACATTAAAACCGAGTAAATCCCGAGGACAGCCGAACACATCCGAAGCGGTGCCGTTACGGTAACAGTGGCGCGAATTCGATGGTTTTTTCCCATCTCAAAAAATTCCCAACGTGCCTAAAGAAGTTTTCACTTAAAAAAGCCTTTCATTTTGTTTCTATGTTGTTATAGAAGGTTAAACATTCAAAATTAAATTTTACTATTCAGATGCAATATCATTACGGCGCTTGAATCATTGTAATTTGAACCTTACGTTCTTGTTAGAAGAGTAAAAAGACGCGAACCCTTAATTATACAATAGAAAATGGAAAATAGAACTATACAATCAAGTATGGTGACAATGTCAATAACCGGCCAATTCGCCGTCTCATAGTTATAGAAATATGAATCTTATAAACTAAGACAACAAGACTTACTTTTGGATTAACAGGGAACAAGAACGGCTGAACATCAGGCAGATGCCGCATATGATTGAGCACATCTTCCAGTAGTGACGACAAGGTGACTAGCGGGTCAGTTCGTCGTCTCTCCGCGGGTCTTCGCACGAGGTAGTCGCAGGAGTCCCCGGCAGTGCCGCGTCGCACTCTACGTCCCATGCTGCGAGGTTCGCCTGAGTTGGAGCCACCTGCGCGGCGACCTGAACCACGGCGTTTTAGTTCTTCTGCCGATTGCTAGGGAGAGAACATAGCGTTATATTGAAATTCGATGTTGAAGACATTTACTCATTTAGTATGGACAACTGCATGTCTATGGTAAAATAAATGATAAAAAGCTTTTAAAAAACTCTTTAACGCCCACTCTGATTCTAGTACCTAACAGGTATACTTGTAAAACAACATTTGTATATGACTTACCTTAATAATTTTCGTAGGCAACGTCAACTTAGTGCCTTCAACGTATCCCATATCGTCATCTTCAGGTTCTATGGGCGGCGGTTCTGCGTCAGTCTCAGGCGGCGATGATGGACATCCCATCGACCCTGTGTATAATGGACACGCCTTGTTCGTACGCATGTGGCCCACTTGACCGCAGGCACCGCACTAAAAGAGGAACAATTTTAA
This sequence comes from Amphipoea lucens, assembly GCA_947508005.1. Taxonomy (NCBI): domain Eukaryota; kingdom Metazoa; phylum Arthropoda; class Insecta; order Lepidoptera; family Noctuidae; genus Amphipoea; species Amphipoea lucens. The sequence goes on from OX382358.1 coordinate 13,420,822, forward strand.
ATTCAAATGTCAATTAATTAATCTATGTACAGTTATTAATCTATGTACAGTTAGCGTCAAATAACTTTGCCGCTCTGAAGCTAGGCTTCTTCGCTAGCCGTGCATGTGCGCTCCTGTTTTATTCCTACAATTAAATACTGCGCAGTGATTTGTTGCCCACTTCAGAGCGGCAAAGTTATTTGACGCGAACTTCTCTAGTCTTATCTATCAATTCAATTTAACTGGTTAAAACAGTCCTTTCACAGATATTTTACCTCTAACAGCTGCAACCTAACAGCAACCTTATTGTCTCGAGATTAAAGATTACTGATATTGACAGTCATGCAAAATAAGAGGAACCAACACCCAACAACTAACTACAAACAAACACTCTCTCTCTCTCTCTTTCTGGATAACTGTGAATGGACTGTAGTTGTACTGAGGATTTTAACGATTATAATTCTGTAAATACATATTTGTTTCTGTCGCGAATCATATTTTGATCAACATACAACCTGATACTAACCGCCAAATTGCAAAAAACATAAAATTTTAATTTCATGGGCTACCCTGGCGCTCTTAAAGCTTTTTTAGATGATTTACCTTTAGTTTCAAATCCGGCTTCAACTTGGCACGACGCCGTGAAGAGGATGGGGTGTGAAGATCCGGTTCCTGCTTGATTTGTCCCAGCGGGATCAACGGCGACGGCGAATTCATCTCTATTGCCGAAGACATTATAGGAGCTGGTGGAAAAGTATTATAGTAAGTATTATGACATAGAGGTATGAGGAACAGGATGCAAATTTCACTCAACCTCAATAGAAAATGGAGGATCCTCCGACCAGACATGTGTTTTGTGTCTGGTGAGCTACTGCCCGACGATTGATGTCGAGACGTTGTATATTATGCTAGTTGCGCGGTAAATTCTGCTTGCGCGATGCAGGATTTTGCGTGATGTCAGTGTGATGCGTAGTTCGCATGTGGCGATTTAGATGCAGACACACACCACATCGATATTTATGTATGAATGTGGATGGTTATAAGAGTAGAAGACTAAAAAAAACGATGGATGAACTGTGTGAAAGATGATATGGCTAGAACAGGGGTGAATACCGATATAACGATTAATAGAGACCCCAAATAAATTAGGGTAGAAAGGCAATGCCCAAAGAATGGAATTGGTTTCTTATGAAGATTTTCCTCTTTTTCAAATAGGTCAATTCTAAATAATGAAACTACTTACTATCAGGGAACGGCCCAGGAACTGTGACGTTGCCAGCGAGTCTTTCCCTTTCTTGATTCCTCTTGATACGCCTCAGTTGTTCCTGTGTAATTGTTTTTATAGTTCAGAACAATATACCAGCGATGTTTCGCAGGTTCGCAAAGGAATGTGTTACTACTGGAAATTGATGTAACTTAAGTGTTCAAATGACTTAATTTGAACAAAATGAACAAAACCTAAGGGTTTTGTTCGTTTTGTCTAAAATAAATAATTTTACTCGGGTACATTATGTTTTTCTTTACCATTTATTTACCCATTTACAACATTGTGCAACGGATGATATTAGGAGTCAAGTCTATTCAAAGCCTTGTTTTCAATTGACATTATTTCCTACTAAAAAAATATCGACTGTATACCAGTACAAATTAAGTCGATTTCAGAATGGCTAGCAAAAATGTCAAAACACATAAATGTTAAAGTACATTATGAAGGCAGTTTACTAAAATAACTGGAATATAACCGTCAGCAATAAAATAAAAATACCTGAATCCTCCTCTTTTCCCTCTTCATTTCTTCCTTCTGCGATTCATCCATTGTCGCAAACTGTCTTATGAAGGCATCATCCTTAGTTTGTCGTATCTTCATATACGCTTCAATGACAGCCGCTTTACGTACTAACTCTACACGGGTGTAGCGTTGTCCAGACGCGTTGCGGAACGTACGGGATATGCGGAGGACACGACCTGCTGTAGGGGAAAAGGGGATAAGTTTAGTAGTTTGCACATTATAAGTAAGTTAGTTAAGTATAGTAGTGTGGTGTCATATACATGGTCAGAGTTAAACATATATGGATACAGGGTGTAAGGGACTACGCGCAAACCATGAATTCAGTTCATAATTTAAAACCTACAGGCGTTGCAATCTTAGGTTGGTTATTAACAAAAAATCAGCTGTTCCATACATTTTGACCACTTTTGAATATTAGCATAATCAGCCTATAACGTTCCCACAGCTGAAACACAGGGCTCCTCTCGATGAGGGGGCATGCAGCGCTTGGAATGTTTAGAAATCCGAGAAAGGACAACCGGTATTTCTCACCGTCTAGTAAACCAATATTAAGTCACAAAACAGGAAGATTTTTTTATCACCATCCAAATTTTTACAGGGTGTTCTACCCATGAATATGAACAACTTTCACTATTGGACCAACTCTGAAATCACGAAAAAAAATCAGCTGTTTAATACAAAAGTTATGAAACAGCAGATTTTTTTTTGTGATTTCAGAGTTGGTCCCAGTGAAAGTTGTTCATATTCATGGGTAGAACACCCTGTAAAAATTTGAATAGTGATAAAAAAATCTTCCTGTATAATCTCAACGTGTTTACCTTGACTTGATGATTGCTGCTGATCGTTTTGATTGATTTGAGGCTTCTTTTCCGATTGCCCTAGGATCATTTTTCTCAGTTCCGCTCTTTCAGCTTCCTCCCTTTCCATTGAAAGCTACAAAATCAAAACCATATTTTCACCGTTAATTTCATTAAGCAGTGCTTTAAACTATGACCTGGTTACCGTTTTCTGGCAACTTTTGAATGACAACGATAGGCTAGACCAAAGCTTTCACAGAAAAATAGGTACTACTTGTTGGGACCACCTTGGCTATAAAACATTTACCTGTTCAGTAGTCTTTTTGTTTGCCAGCATATTCTCCAAGTTCTTTCCCATCTCTTCCAAATCTGATTCTTCACTGACGGAACTTTCGGCCTCGTCTGTACTCAACACTTCTGTGCTCGTTAGTACGCGGTTCTGCAGCTCGAATATACGCTGGCACTCTTCTTTGTATCTGTACAATAAAAACGGATTATGACACCAACCTACGACTAGATAGAATATTCTTGAAAAAATATTTTGGATATAACACCAATAGGGTGGTACTTATTCTTAGTATGGTTTAAGTAATCTTTGAATTTGACGACTGATTTTCAGTCAAAAACTGCTAAAACCTAAGCCTGTATAAAGAAACTAACCTTTCTTGATGTTCAGCTATAGAGAATCTGTTTCCTCTCGAAAACTTCGTCATTCCTTCTTCACCAGCTTTTGCTTTTTCCGTTGACAATGTTCTGACTACGTCAATAACTTCCCAACGAGACAATTTCTTGATCTACAAAACGAAGGATTTATTTACATATTCTATATAATTTCTAAATTTCGTTTATAACTTATCCAGCTCATCGCTACCACAAAAAAGTCATTATCATGAATGTAAGTAAGTTCATTCGATGCCCGAAATTTAGTAGCCATACCAAAACTGGATAACCTTTAAAATAAACGACTAATATTGTTTGCAACCCACCCAAATACCGATATTAAAGCAAATTGATGCTTATATTCAATCAAGAACCGGGTCCAAAATGAATGATTACGGCTCTGACATTAACCATTCTAGAATCTATGAGTATAAAAAGTATGATCCAACATACCTCTTCCTCAGGCACTCCAAACTTCCTCAATAAAGCCTTAGCATTATTCAAGCTGAGTCTCCTCAAATCAGCATCCGTTCCCGTCACAGTTCTCTTCGGCTGCTGTTCTTCATTGGGCTGCTGTGTTGGCTTGTTGGGCACGCGCACGTAAGAGAATCCTTCGCCGCAACCGGTGGGGTCCGCTGGCCCAGTCAGTTGGAGCAAACATTTGCCGCGCATGGCCTGGATGTAGGCGCGAGTTGTGTTCCAGGGGGCGACTTTTACCTTAAGAATGAAAGTAAATGTCATGTTAATTGGACCAATTAGGATTTATAAAAAAGGTATTAATATAGCTTTTTAGCTTTTTCTTTTGTTCGATTTAAGCAAGAGACGATGATTTACTTTATGGCTACATTTCGATGACCTGTAAGTGTATAGTCTCTCAAAAATGAGCTCCTAGCCTAGTTAGCAATATTGCTAAACCTGGCATTAAGTAATTTGTAAATAGAAAGAATGTCTATTTGAACAATGTTTTTACAGGACATTAATTTATCTATTGTTGCTTAATTTAGCAACGCCATATGTACGCCAGATATCTTTAACCCGTCGAATAAAATAGACTTCTGCCAGTTTTTGTATCGAAAAACTGTCCATAATTCAAAATTATTCCGTATATATCTTGCGTTGGTTAGATCAGTTCTTACAGTCACAACTAAATCTTAAACACAAAACAACATCGCCATACTAAACATAAAAAGTCCTTCCATACCTCATCGTCCATCTTCAGTTGCATCTCTTCGTCATCATCTTCCTGCGGTGTGAATATGAACTTCTCTCCGTAGCCTGCGTCTTTGAGCCTCTGTTCTGCCGCCGCCATACTGAAGTACGCACAACACTGCTCCGGGGAAACCATAGCACGGATCTCTTCTTCGGATGGGAGACGGAAGTCTGGTTTTATAACCCACCTTTAGAGAGTTAGAAATAATTTCAATCATTGTTAGTTAAAAAATGAGTGGTACTTATTAATATTCCCTGTTGACCTATCGCATCAAAGGAGATAAAGATTTTTATATGGAGCTTTGCCATACCACTGTCACGCCGTTTTTCAAAATAGCGATCACGCATGAAACGTTTACAAATCGATAGGTAACTGAAAAAATAAAATTACGCGATAGTAGATATGCCACGGACCCTCAAAGCCCTTTGTAGTACAGTCAGCAACGAAACGAAATTGCTAGGTAATTCTTTAGTTTTAAACCACCACTGAACAAAATAAAATAAATACATAAAACCTGACTGAACTTCACTATACCTTCATCAATCGCTGGAAACTTCCTAAAAATTTTGTTTCAATTTAGATGCATGTCACAGCAATATTTTCAACCATCTTTTACTGCTGATCGTACAAACAATAGCAAGAAAATTAAATTGTCGGACCGTAGCATGATCTTACCAATTAGAATCCAATCCCGTTCGCTTGAAATCGGCACACAACTTGAGACGTTTTCGAATAGAGCTCTCAGAATGTGAAGGGAAAGCCCTCTTTATGTCATCCATCTTTATACGCCGCGGCTTGTCTCGAGATTTCCAAAACAATCTGTATATGAAGACCTGCAAAGACAAGAATATTGAAACGTCAAAAACGATTTGTCTATTGCAAGCAGAGTGGAAAAGAAAATGCATCTGTTGCCCACAAGTGAGACAATACTGGCTTAAAATAAATAAATCATAATGTGTACAAATCAGCAGAGGTCCACGCTTGAGGTTTGCCAGAGGGCTATGGAACGGAGTATTCTGGGTATCAAACTAACAGACTGGGTTAGGAATACGACCATCCATTCCATCACAAAGATAACTGATGTCACTTGGAAAGCTGCCACGCTAAAATGGAACTAGGCTGGACACATCTGCCGCATGTCAGACGAACAGTGGGCCAAACTTACGACCCAATGGGTCCCTCTTAATGGCAAACGACATCGTGGCAGGCCCAGACGGAGATAGCGGGATGAGCTGGACTCCTTCAACAAGAACTGGTCCTTAGCAGCTTTGAGCAGAGAGAGGTGGAAAGATAGTAGGGAGGCCTTTGCCCTGCAGTGGGACGTCACAGGTTAATAATAATAATAATAATGTGTAACTGACCTGCAAAAAGTCTCGTACAAAATTATTAGCCCTCTTGGAGTTTGGACCAGGCACCTCATACAAAGGACATTCTTGACCGGCTACGAATAGTGCGTCCACTTCACGAATGTAATAAGATTGTCTGAAAAAAAACATTTTTTAGTGACGAGATATACGTAGTTAAGTTTTTTTTTATAAAGACAAGACAATTTCAATAAGTAAGTTTAACTAAAGTTTTAAGTTTAAGTTGAATTAAATATTTTATTATTTTTAAACCAGTAAATACTTACGCAGCTGCTATATCTGTCTACGCATACATAATCAGATGTCTATCTGAACACTTACCTCGTCCTTATAATCAAGAAGTCAGTCGGTTGTAGTGTGTGTTCGTATATTGGCGCTCTGTACATATTATTTTCAACAACGGGCTGCGTTGCGCCTGGCGGTAATATGCCGAGGAAAGGCGACGTATGTGCGTAGGCAACCTCGCCATATTTGAGCGGTTTTGGACCATCGTCCTATAAGATTAGGGCTTAAATTTCAGTAGCAGTTAAGGAATTAACCTAGTTTTTTTAAGAATGTATAAAAAATATTTTAAATCATGTAAAAAGCCAATTTATTAAAGAAAATTCACAATATGAAGAAGATGATTGTTTTATTTTAGACCTAAAAAGTTACGGTGAGTCCGTATTTCTTGCGAACTTTCTTTTTTTTTTGTAAAAAGCGTTAATAATTATGAAAATGGTTTAAGGATGTTAAAAAGAGGCCTACCTTTGAATTAGCACCTGCCCTTTTGGATCCCTTTGGCAATGAAAACAAAAAAAAATACATGTTTAAAAAATATTTTGCCCAAAATATTCGGGCAAGTCAGTTCAAGAACTGTGTCGAATATTAAGTTAGTAAATGATTAGTTTCTGAAATAAATAGTAGTAGTATAATAGTATAGTAAACACACAAACAGACAATAAAGTCCCGCCATTTTGATTCGATTGAGAAGTTGGAGATGTCGCTAATAGGCCTGCAGACAAATATTATTGCTCAAGGCAACGCCAAACATACCTTGTATGAAGGCAATACGAAGGTTGGAAAAGGGTAAAAAAAAAAAACTAAACATAGCACGAATGCTACAACTTTTTTACATGTAACACACAAGTGTTACATGTAAAATGTGTCTTGTGTCTTGTCATGTGTCTTGGCACTGGCTTTTTTGACACAGAGTTACGAAATACACATACCTTCGCCGCCGTACGTTTGTAGTAGTTCTTAATCTTGGAACACATGCCGACTTGGCTGATGAGTGGGGGATGTTCCTCACAAAACTCTACTAGTACCAGTTCGCCGTCCCTACCACTCAGATCTTCCGGAGTTCTCATGAAGAACACGTCTCCACCGCCTGAAGCTAACCGTTCAGCCTCTCGTTGCTGAGGACAAGAATTGTAAGTTTTTAAGTTCATTTTTGTGTGCAGTTTCTTACTATCGGGCATGATAACACAATGAAGAAGCTACGGATATGTTGCGTTAGTCGATTTGTACGACTACAGTAATGTATTGCACAAATATAAAGTGCTATGCTTGTGTGAACATATGCAAGAGAAATCTCTTTGCAATGGACCATTTCGACGGTCCCTACGTAATAATCACCTATGTGGTAGATACGTGATTTGTGTTTTTTTGTTCCGTGACATTCAGACAAACCTAAACTATCTTCTAGTTTAATAAAAACTAATAAAAGTTGGCAAATTGAGCTTTAAATACACACACGACATTTCCCAAGTAGAACATGAACTACATGTGTTTAAAACTTTAAAGTGCTCTCCTGTAAAATTTGTCCTTTGCAGTTAGGGGATTATACGTAGGGACCGTCGATTTTTGGGTCTAGCTAGGCTGCAAATAGTTGCAACCTATCTAGACCGTTTTGATTACAAGGATGCACAGGTTATTAAACAATGGCAACGCCTAATTTTTCGTGTACTTGTTTTTGAATGCTTAATAAGTAGAAAGAAATTTTTTACGATTCTTTTGAGCCTAAAGACCAGGCGGTGATGAAGGATGAAAGTTTTTGGTAACTTAGGTAACTGTGACTGCCACTTTAATTTATTAAGTACTCCATTTCAAATCATGCATTTCTAGCTTAGTTTTATAATACATACCTTAGCCTTCTTCTTAATATGTTTAAGCAGGGGTTGCACGGGATGCGGCCCGGGCGCGGCCAGCGGTCCGTACGACAGTTTCCTCATGGGCGGCCGGTGGAAGGCCCTTAGTCGCGCCGGCCCCATGTGAGTCTGTATGAACGGCGCGCGAAGTTCTACCACTGGTGTACTGTGTTGGATCAGTTGGCCTCCACCCACTTTGAGGCGAGGATTCTGAGACTTGGCCATGTAGAAGCTGCGGATTAGATAATTTGGGTAATATTTTGTACTTTTTGTTTTAAGAATTGACAATAGTTGGCTACTTGGCTCTTAGTGTAGTATGTAATAGACCAATATGTAATTTTCGCAGTATAAATAGAATAGAATACTCTTTATTATGTACACCATATAAATTACAGACATTAAATATAGAAACTTTACAATGGGTAAAAAAATGGGTAATGGGTGGGTGGTAATTTGTATAAAAGTCGAATTATGTGGTTACCATCTATATCTACCGTCTAGGATATTTTTTAAATAAAGGTGATATGGAAGGTATGTATACCTATGTATTGAATAATAATAATAATCGTTTATTAACCATATTGTGTTCTTACATTTCCTTATAAATATAGTACAAATAAACTATTACAAAAATTATTGTTGCAAGGGAAACATAATTATAATATTTTAACTTGTGGACTCCACATTAGGTCGAGCCTTTCTCGAGGAGTCCTTAAGAGATTTTTAAAAGTTTAAATTATCAGGGTCGATACTGTATTGTAAAATTTATTACATATTGGTTAAAAAAAAAAGTTTATAAAGTAACTTGTAAATTCCCCTAAAGCCACGTCCTACACTTTCGGAAAACTGAATTATTTGATTGTAAGTGATCACCGTGTCTGCAATATCGGATTCATCTTAGGTGCGTTGCGTTATCATCCATACTAATATTGTAAATTCGAAAGTAACTCCACGGCTTGTATCTTTCGAGAGTTCTTCAGTTACAGGAATCCGTTTTATCGTTTGAAGTTTTGTCTGTATGTTACCTTTTCACGCCTAAACCACTGAACCGATTTAGATGAAATTTGGTATAGAGATAGTTTGAGTCCCGGGAAAGGACATAGGATAGTTTTTATCCTTCCTCCTCTATCCTTCCTCTTGGACCTCGTACACGAGCAGACGTGCAATAGACTCCACACAGTTTTATTTTAATTAACAATAAAAATCAAAGTTTATTCTGCGCAAAAAATAGGAGTGCATAACACAAAGGAGTATTGGTGTACGGGCAGTTGCTAACACTATACGCACGCCCACCAACGCTGTACACGGAAGCGTGTGAGCAGCCCCGAGGTATTGCTGTTCTCGTTGTGTGCGCCTTACGCGTCACGGATCGCGCCGCCCATAAGTGTGCGCCGCTGCGGCCGCTCACTGTCTGCGCTCCTGGTACTCGCTGCTGCAGACTGTCGTGTCACGCCCCGCCTGCGCCTGCTTACATCACGCCGTCTCTTTAGTAAAGACGGACAACTGTTGCCTCCACTCAGTACCTGCACGCCTAGTACTCGTAGCGCAATATAGGGAAGTTTGTTGTGGTTCCGGACGTAGAAAGAAGCATCATCGGTGAGTGGAAATTAATTAATTATTCGCGCATTCATAATCCGCGCCGACACAATCCATGAGTGTGCACTACTACCTAACACAGAAAACTAAAGGAGAATAATAAAATTGCAACTCAATTGATTGATGTAAGTCAGGACACTTGCGATAAGATATTGCCTAGCCACTAACAGCTTCTGCTTGCCTGGTACCTCGTTGCTGGTGTGGTGAATAAATATGCCTGTCAACCGCTCTCCTCCTGTCGCTCCGATCCCACCGCCAGCGATATCTATCGCCGAGGCAGACAACATAACATCTACGTCCGTACGATTTACTTCACATGACTCATCGCTGCACCAATGTGCTTCCGCGCCCGACCTGTCGCTCGATTTTAACGTCACAGATCGTAAAAAAAGGAAGTTCGAAGGAGAAGATGCCACTGCATCAGCGGAGCTTACTAGGACCATGCTTGCCACTTTCTCCAGTAAACAGGAAACTCAGTTCGAGGGTATGATGCTCAAGATTAATAATATCATTGAGCAAAATATTGAGTTGAAATTGAGTGTTGAGGTAATGTCAGCCAAATACGACGAGTTCTTGCGCCGTTTATCGTCCTTAGAAGCTGAGAAAAAAGAGGACAAAAAGCTGATTCATCAACTTGAGGATAAGATTGAGTATCTGGAGCGTAATGCGAGGTCCACTGAAATAGAAATTCGAAACGTACCGAAGTCCGAAAGTGAGACAAAAGATGACCTCTGTGATTTGGTTGTCAATTTGGGACAAACCTTAAACCTAAATATTAGTCAAACTAACCTGAAAGATATACACAGAGTGAAATCAAAAGATAGCTCAAACCCAATAATTGTGAACTTCAACTCCGTCATAACTAAAGATAAGGTGATTAAGGGAGTCAAGATGTTCAATAAGTCAAAAGACAAAGGAGAAAAGCTCAATACTACCCACTTGAAGTTCAAGAACAAACAACCAATTTATGTGTCAGAAAGACTTACGTTTAAAACACAGAAATTGTACTACCTAGCCAGAACTCAGCACAAAAACTATGGGTATGACTTTTGTTGGACCTCATATGGCGTAGTCTATATGCGCAAAAAAGTTGGCGACCCCCAGATCCGTATAAACTCAGAAGAGGATTTTCAAAAGCTTAGACCTGCTAGCTGTACATGACTAATACTGCTCTCATGGAAATTTTGTTGTATGTTTACTAAACCATTAATTCATTATTTTTGTCTATTTTGCATGAACGTAAACCTCGTGGTAACAGAATTACTTAATATATACATTACAATACATAAAGCACTCTATACAAACAAACATCAAAAGCACACAAAAACCTATAATAATAAATGTTTATTATACTCTCACACGCAGTCACACACTCAAATTTACACAAACGAAATAATGATTTCGAAACATCATATTCTTCAACATTTCGTCCTCGTTCTGTACATCTTACCTAAACTTAATACCGTAACATTAATTTATAAGAGAAATCTCGTGACTAAAATTGTGACCTATTTGCTTACGCTTCACCAATGGCTTCCATAAATAACATAATTCAAGACATCGATGAGGTGTCGGTGGCTAAATCTTATAAATGTGACCCGGAAACATGTGGCAATTTAATCAAGTCTCCTTCTAAAGCAGTAACTATAATCTCACAAAATATTCGCAGTATTTATAAAAACATGGATGGTTTTATTGTTCATTTGGCTAGACTTACATTTAAACCCGATATAATCATTTTAACTGAATGCTGGTTGAGTGAGCATAAATCACCACCACTTTTAGACAATTACTCATGCTACTTTTCTAAGAAAAGTCTAAATCAAAATGATGGAATTGTCATTTATGTCACCAGTGACATCAAGTGTACTGTGGAGGAACCTGACCCTATTGGAGCTAACTTTTTATTACTTACAATTAACAACGACATTACCATTTTGGCTACGTACAGATCTCCGTCAATTTATTGCATCGACAACTTTTTAAATTCGATTGACAGCATACTTCGTCCTATTAATTGCAATAATATTATTATTATTGGAGATGTTAATATAGACATTAAGCCTGATAATAGTGATAGAAATAGTTCACCTTATTTAAATCTCACTGCAGAGCTGGGTCTTCTCCCAGGGCATACATTGCCAACTAGACTATGCAATTGTTTGGATCACATCATGATTAAAACAAATAGGTCAGCCACAGTCACTGTCATAGAGTCCACAGTTACAGATCATGATTCGGTTCTTGTTAGTTTATCTTGTAGGCGCGAACTGATAAAGCCATCTAACATAATTGTTAAGACAGATTTTAATGCAACTATAAAACAGTTAGAATCTATGGATTTCTCTTTTGTCTCTCCTTCAGCTAATGCTGAAGAAGCTGCTACTCTTTTTACTAACAACTTGATTTCTGCAATCAAATCAAACACAACATCTAGTATTGTTTCTGGTCGAAAAAAAACCATAAAACCATGGATTACACCTGGTTTGGTTCGGTGTATCCGACACCGTGATAAGTTACATGTTAAGGTTAGGAAAAATCCCAATAACCCAGTTCTCGAAGTCACCTACAAGCGCTACAGAAATTTCTGTAATGCTCTATTGCGGAAGCTTAAAAGAAATTATGAAAAAACTCTTTTACAAAATGCACGAAGTAGTAAGGAAACGTGGTCAGCTATAAGATCCATCACTGGTACTGCCAAGCAAAAATCTTCTGCTGATGATTTACTAAAGAATGGCAATACCCCCCACGATGCCGTTGAAACTGTGAACAATTTTTTTGTGGATGCCGGAAAGCTACTTGCGGACAAGATAAAGTGCTCTGACAGTTCCGAAATCACCCTGCCTACTTTAAATGATTTCAGGAGTCCTCGCGTCCCGAACTCTATGGTATTGCTACCACCAAACGAATCAGAAATTGAATCTCTTATCATGAATCTTAAAAATGACTCTGCAGCGGGCTGGGACTCGATTTCGAACAGGTTTCTGAAAATGTCAAAGCATGTTATCGTCCCACACTTTACCACGATCATTGGACTATGTATAGAGCAGGGCGTTTTTCCTAGTGTATTTAAAAGGGCGCTCATCACTCCTGTCTACAAGAGTGGAGCTCGAGACAGCGTTACTAACTACAGACCAATTTCTGTGTTGCCAGCGCTCTCTAAATTACTAGAAAAAGTATTGAATAACCAACTCATAAAATTCTTAGAACAAAATAACATATTATCTGACTCCCAATTTGGTTTTAGAGTAGGTAAAAGTACGGATGGAGCCGTTGGCTCGTTAGTAGAGTATATTACAGCTTGTCTAGACAATAAACAAAAGTGTGTCGGAGTCTTTATTGATCTGGCCAAGGCCTTTGACACAGTCTCGATCCCTGCTCTTGTTGACAAGCTGGAAAGGTGTGGAATAAGGGGAACGGTACTTAAAATCTACAAGGACTTTCTTACTGGCCGACTGCAGAGAGTTAAAGTGGGTAGTGCTATTAGTTCGGATGTCGCAGTCATCTACGGAGTCCCACAGGGTAGCATTCTCGGTCCCAGTCTCTTCCTGATTTATATAAACGACTTATGTCAGATGACACTTAATAAAGGCAAAATATTTACCTATGCCGATGACACAGCTTTGGTGTTTCAGGGAGAGACTTGGGATGAAGTCCAACAAAATGCGGAGATAGGGCTCCATAAAGCCAGCCTGTGGCTAAGGCATAACCTGTTAACACTTAACATTTCGAAAACCTCTTTTGTGCAGTTCACCAACGCTCGCATAAGACAGCCCGATGTGGCTGTCCGGATTCACACATGCAAATTACCTTTCACTCAACAGTGTTTGTGTACAACTCTGAGCAAATCTAAGACGGTCAGATACCTTGGGGTTCTTTTGGATGAGAAAATATCCTGGCATCCACATATCGAGATGGTTTCGTCACGAGTTAGGAAACTTACATGGGTGTTTAAAAATCTGAGGCATGTAGCTGACGGCGATCTCATCCGTACAGTTTATTATGCATTGGCTCAATCAGTTATTGGTTACTGTATTGGAGTTTGGGGAGGTGCATGTAAAACTTATCTCTTACGCTTGGAAAGAGCACAACGGTCTTTGCTAAAAACTATGTCATTCAAACCATACAGATTTCCCACGAAGGCATTATATGAGCATTGCCGGGTATTTACAGTAAGACAACTATTTATTTTCCAGATAACTACTAAAAAACACGTATCTACCCCATACGATCCAGATAAACTTCGAAATAAGCGAACAATTCCAAACGTAATTGAATCAGTTAAATGTCGCACGGCTTTTGCAAGACGACAAAACGCTTTTCTTTCTGTATTTTTATACAACAAGATTAATAGAATCTTAAATTTGTATCCGCTAGCACTGCACGAATGTAAACTTAAACTTAAGAACTGGCTCTTTACCCTTGATTATGAGGACGTAGAGAAAATAATAAATAATTAATCTCATATACAAACACGAACGGGAACCCACGCACACGTACACACACCCTCACGTACACACACCCTCACGTACACACCCTCACACACACACATACACACATGCCACGATATAATTTAAGCATAAATAAATTATAGTTTTTGATATTTTTTCATACTTTTCATTTCTGTTATTGTATTTTTATTTTTTATTTTTGTTTACTTTTTTTAAAATTGTAGTTTGTTGCACACAGAGTTGTCTATTTCCTATGTTGACATTAAGTACCTAAGCGAAATAAAATGGGAGAGGGCGCTGACTCCTGACATACAGGTACACCTAGTTCAGGAGTCAGAGGCTTCAAACAAGTTTTGTAATCTATTATGTCAATAAAGAAATTATTATTATTATTATTATTATTATCCCGATATTCCCACAGGATCGAAACTTATGCGGGTGATACCGCGGGGCGCAGCTAGTCTTAAATATAGCACTGATAATGTCTCATGTGGCACATCACACATCTCTTTAAAATCTTTATTTATTTGAAAGGGTTTTATCACTTAGTGATAACGTCACCCTCGTAACAGAAAACATTCAACAACATAAAGCTAAACAATGGGTAATGAACAGTTAGTACTTATACTTATTATTATAATTATAATCTACTTGATAATGTTGTCCCTATTCGTTTTGGTAGATGACGAACAACAGACGACACAACATCCTAGCCTCCTCCGACAAAGGGGACGTTAGGATGCTATTACATGCACCCACTTCGAATCCCACACCAAGCGAATGTTGTCTATCGTGTATGTTCCGGTCACATTCCATCAGCACATGGTAAATATCCTCAATCACCCCACAAACTTCGCAGTTTGGTGAGGCACTTATATCCATTAAATATTTAAACTTATTCGATGGGATGTGGCCTGAACGTTAACGTTTCTTCAAAACATGAATATAAAAATCAATACTTACACATCATTGGAGATATTGAAGGGATCTCTATCAGGAGATTTGGGCGGCGGTGGTGGCGCGTCTTCCTGTAACACGTTGATCACGCCCGCCTTGCCGAGAAGAATCTTAGACTTCTTCACATGAGGATGAGGTATCTTTACTTTGGGTTGTGGACCTCTCTCTAAAATAATGAATACCTCTTATTAGTAGACACTTGGTAATAGCAAAAATAAATGTTACTTTAGAACTCCTTGGTACAGAAAGAAAGAAAATACGTTTATTTGCGGTGAACATGACGCAAAAAAGAACATAAACACAATAATAAATAAAATAATAAAGAAGGTAAGGGAAACATGCGTCACATCCACGCAAAACGGCTATCGCTCAGCATAATGCTGCAACCCTATGCAAGACAGAAATCGCGAAAAAAAGTCAGCTGTTCCCTACATTTTGACGAGATATGCGAACATAAATGTAGGGAACAGCTGATTTATTTTTCACGATTTCAGGTTTAGTCCAATAGTAAAAGTTGTTCATAATGATGAGTACAATGACCCCTTAAGAGGAAAACGGTGATTAAAATTTCACCCTGTATAAGTAGGAATGAGAGGAAGAAATGAGGTTTTACTTATATCTATACACTAGCTTCTGCCTGTAACTGCGCCCGCGGGAAATATTTTGTACCCTCAACCCACCCCGTCGCACGGTGGGCTGAAAATCGGCTTTCATAGACTTAGGGATTTCAATTTGCAAGTGCTTGTTTTTATGTCGGATATCGCTTCTATTAGTCATTACTATGTACAAAAATGACACCCGAGTTAATTCTGCCCAAAAACGAAGGAAATATAATTTTTTTACGAAAAATTTGTATGAAGCTAGTATGAAAAATCGAATTATCTCCTAAACGGCATGTTTAACCGTAATATCCTTGGAGGTGGTCATAGTGCTAATTATTTATGATTTTTTGGTTGGCGATCGGACGAAAAATTTAATGCCGTTTTTTTTTAAAAAATCGTCAAAATATTTTTATTTGTTTTTACGTATGAAACGATTCCTTTTGGTGTTTATGTTGAAGAACACGGACTTTTAACTACACATAACATAAAATAGCATCACTCCTATATTTTCGAAGGAGTTGGCAGAGGTTTATAGTACACCCACACGATACAATACAAATTTGTAAAAAAAAATATATATGTACATATTTGTAAAGGGGTTTGAAGGTTTTGGCCCTAAAATCAGCCGCCATTTTGATTTTTTTTCAGAATCGCGGTGCACAACAAAAATTATATATTTAGATAGAGGACACTTATACGAACAAAAAATGTTAAATAACATAATATCCTAAGCGTCAGGTTTCGGAGTTATTCACCGAAATATAAGTCGAAAACAACAAGGATTTTTTTGTTTTTTTTCCCTCCAGGTAAGCATATTGGACTATTGAGGTAATAGAAACGTTATGAAACCTTTATGGAGAAGAAACAAATGAAGAATAGACATTTTTTAAATAAATAATTAAACACGGCAATTTATAGTTCGTTTTTTAATCCCAGAGACTAATCTGACAAGTGTAAAGTCAAACTTCTATGCTAAAAAAAAACGAAAACACAAAAGACTTAAATGTCAGGTTAGTCTCTGGGATTAAAAAACGAACTATAAATAGCCGTTTTTAATTATTTGTTTAAAAAATGTCTATTCTTCATTTGTTTCTTCTCCATAAAGGTTTCATAACGTTTCTATTACCCCAATAGTTCAATATGCTTTCCTGGAGGGAAAAAAAACAAAAAAATCCTTGTTGTTTTCGACTTATATTTCGGTGAATAACTCCGAAACCTGACGCTTTAGGATATTATGTTATATAACATTTTTTGTTTGTATAAGCGTCCTCTATCTAAATATATAACTTTTGTTGTACACCGCGATTCTGAAAAAAAATCAAAATGGCGGCCGACCTTAGGGCCACCCTCCATACAAAAATCTTCTAACCCCTTTGTATTTAAGTGTGTTTGGGTTTTTTTGTAATATTTAATGATATTTTTTTTTAAATTATTTATTTTACTTTATTTTACAAATGCGTAGTGTTAATTCCTTAAATTAAATTATTTTGTATATAATATAACTTTATATGTTACTTTAATAATAATTTGTTAATCTTTTTTTATTTAAATTAATATAAATGTGTCAAAAACAGCAATTTTTTTATTTCATTTTTCTTGATTCGTGTGTTCTTAATATTTGGGTTAATAACATATCGAACTTTTTAACTTGGACACTAAAAGGGATCGTTTTACATGTAAAAATAAATAAAAATATTTTGACAATTTTTTAAAAAAAAACGGCATTAAATTTTTCGTCCGATCGCCAACCAAAAAATCATAAATAATTAGCACTATGACCACCTCCAAGGATATTACGGTTAAACATGCCGTTTAGGAGATAATTCGATTTTTCATACTAGCTTCATACAAATTTTTCGTAAAAAAATTATATTTCCTTCGTTTTTGGGCAGAATTAACTCGGGTGTCATTTTTGTACATAGTAATGACTAATAGAAGCGATATCCGACATAAAAACAAGCACTTGCAAATTGAAATCCCTAAGTCTATGAAAGCCGATTTTCAGCCCACCGTGCGTCGCATCGCATAACCTGCCCGCAGTGTCACTTGGTTTTCGCTTAGCGATCTATCAGACTTTTTTTTTTGCTCGGCTCCTAAGGGTCATGGCGTGATGTTAAATAGCCTATAGCCTTCCTCAAGAATTGAGCTATCAAATGTAAAAATAATTTTTTAAATCAGACTGGATTTTTCAGAGATTAGCGTGTCCAAACAAACAAACATCAGCTTTATTATTAACATAGATATAATAAAGACGTAGAGAAGTAATATTTATTAAAAGCCTATATAATCTAGCCCTCTAACTAATAAATGTTGTACAGGGTGAAATTAAATTCATGGGCATCCTTTTAAGGGGTCATTGCACTCATTATTATGAACAACTTTTACTATGGGACTAAACCTGAAATCGCGAAAAAAAAAATCAGCTGTTCCTTGCATTTATGTTCACATAACTCATTCGCGATTTCAGGTTTGGTTCCATAGCAAAAGTTATTCATAATGATGATTACAATGACCCTTTAAAAGGATGCCCATGAATTCAATATCAACCTGTATAGCGTCTGCATAGTTACACAACGCTTTGTCTTCTTCTTTCGAAAGTCAAATTACTGACGACTGAAAGAGAGAAATCGGAGTGTAACTATTCATCTGTTATAATACGTTTATTAGTAAGGGGGTAGATCTAAAATTAATAATTATCTTTAACCTCAGCATAGAAACCAGTTCATACCTCTAGTAATCTTCGAGGGATCGACATCATCAGGTATACCCAGGATAATATTCTCATCATTAGGATCCAAGGTCAGTATCTTGGGTTTTGGCACCATGGCCATATTCTCCGCGTCCCATATGACCTCTTCCTCCCAAGTTCCGTACACCAACTCTTCATTTTCGACGGGGAAGATACTGTACCAAGTGTTGTCTTCACCATCGGCGGCGTTGGCATTAGGATCTTGCTTTGATGATGAGGTTGACGCACTGTATGATAGATCATAATGTTATTAAAACCAATAAGCAGTCTAAGGGAACAAAGTTCTGAATAAATTAGGTGAAGAAATTCCAAAGCTAAAAAACTAAATGAATCTAGTTTCTAAAGGCTTGCTCATTTTTTAAATCGTAAAATCACATCATCATCTGCCTAGCTTTTTGCCAACTATGTTGTCGGCTTCCAGTCTTACCAGATGCAGCTGAATACCAGTATTTTACATGGAGCGACTGCCTTTCTGACCTCCACAACCCTGTTACTGGGTAATACAATACCCCTTTTGATAAGACTGGTTGTCAGAGTTTCGGACTTCTGACTACCCGTAAAGACTATCAAAAATCCACGAATGACAGCCGGGACCAACGGCTTAACGTGCTTTCCGAGACACGGAGGGGTCTCGGTATGTAAAGATGGTCACCCATCCACAGACCAACCGCGACAAGCGTGGCTTAACCTGATCGATTATTATTTAGCCACGGGCCCCTCAGATCGTAAAATCACATATACACGACCGCTCTTCATTTAAACAATAAATTAATAAGTCACTCAAAATCAACAAATGATTCTCAACTCTATCCCATTGTTTTTATAAATGATATTTCTTAAGCACTTACGTAGGAGGTTTAGGTTGCAACGGCGCAGGCGGTTGCGGACGCGGATGTGAGAACTGTTGAGCGGTTCGACTGACTGAGGTCGGGACCCAGCCAGCAGCGTTGCTTTTACTGTTCAATCGAGCCAGCACCTATGAAAAGTACTAGGTAACATAAACTTCATACTTACTTACTTTTATTATGGATGTGCACTTGAACATTAAAAGACAATAAAAACCATGACTGGCCAAAAAAAAATTGTTCTCGTAAGTATATCGATCTTGACCACCAAATATTTTGGCAATGTGACACTTAATCTTTTGAATGACAGTGACAGGGGGCGCTGCTGATAAACATTAATCTGTCAAGCTCCGCTAATGAGACACAATTGATTTTCTATTGTTTTGTCGCCGATCGGCGAACCCCGCCGCTTGACCGGTCAATGAGATTTTTTTTTTTTTGTGAAATTTTGTTGAGAAACAGATGTAAGACAAGTTGGCGGCGTTAGTTCCTATTTTGGCCAGGCGCCAAAAGATCCGCCTGTACCGTAACTCTTTGTATTGTTCACACCTTGTGTTTGATCTCGCTACCATCCCATATAACGTCATCTTCCCATTGCAGCTGTGACACCATGAGGAAAGAATCATCCGGGAAGCCGCTGTCAGGATCTTCCTGTTTCTCTGCTTCGTCAGGATTAACTTCCTCAACTTCTTTTGGTTTTTCTTCTCTTTCTGGTGAAGGTGCCTGAAGGTGCAAATTCATGTCTCCATCAGTATTGATAACGAATGAAAGGATTTTCTACAATTTTGAAAGAACATTTCCTAATAAGTGAATAACGGAGCATGCGGCAAAACATTTTTTTTTCTTGGTTTATTTCAGATCTTTTAATACAACAGTTGTATCGATATTTTTTTACAGTGAGTTATTAATAAACTAGTTTTTTCCCGCGGCTTCGCCCGCGTGGATATTGAAAAAAATACCACGGGCATGTAATACCTGGATAATAAGTCATAATCTGCCCAGCCTTTTCCCAACTATGTTGGGGTCGGCTTCCAGTCTGACCGTATGCAGCTGAATACCAGTATTTTACATGGAGCGACTGCCGATCTGACCTCCACAACCCAGTTACTGGGTAAACCCTTTGGTAAGACCGGTTGTCGAGACTTTCGGGCTTCTGACTACCCGTAACGTACCTGGATAATAAGTACCTATCCTATTTTTTAATCCAGGTTATAAACTATCTGTGTGCTAACTTTCTTCCAAATTCATTCAGACGTCTTTGCGTGATTGAGTATCAAACATCCAAACTCACACATCTTCTTCTATACAACTAAATAAAATAGAAGTGTCAGTTTGTACCGTCAAAATAACAGCTTTTTACTAAATGTATAATATGAAAGTATATACGGTAGGTACTTATAACAAAAAAAAAACATTACAAACATTTTTTTTATGTTTGCCCGTCTGTCTGTTTGTACCGGCTAATCTCCAAAACGGCTGGACCGATTTTGACGGGACTAGCGGGATAGCTGATAATGGTTCCGCGCAAAAAAAATTCAAACCCATGAAATCCAATTTGTTTTCCCGCATGTACGCGTACGAAGTCGCGGGCACAGCTAGTTTATAATATTATAGTAGTATAAGTATTTCTTTATCAGTTTATTTATCTTAGGTAAAACAAGAGTGAAGTTGCCCGTTCTAAATAATAGATTGTTTTGAAGAAGAACCGGTAAGAAACTCCATGGAAAGTCTTTTAAATCAACTTAACTATTAAATTATGTAACAGCACGAATCATTTACCTTAACTTTAAACCCATAATCAAATCCGTCGCCGGTCTCAGGAACATTGAGCATGTCATACCACATCTGCGCAGGCCCGAACCGCCAATGCGCTGGAGTTGGTCTTTGAGACTTGTCGCCAGTAAGGCCAGAGTTACTGTCGTTGTTTGAATGCTGGTTCTCTTCCATAGGCCTAGGGTTGTTTTGGAAAGGGAATTTATTAGTTTATAATCTAAGATGATGCAGGTTTAAACAGTGTTCGGATTGTTACTTATATCCTGGTTGTATAGTCAACTTCGTTATTGCTTTGCCATAGTTACGATTGTCGGTAGTTTGCACGCTAATAATGAGACTTAGCATTTTATGTGCTGGGGATTTTCTCAACACAAACCAGTTTTTTGGAATATCACATAAAAAAATCCTTACTTCAACAATTTCTCTTCATCGTCACTAGCATACTGCGATTCCTGGTTGTCTGCCGGTGTAGGTGGAGTGTCACTACTTGCGCTGCCGCTGCGCTTGCGTCGTCTTCGCTTCTTAACGCCGCGCCATATTTGAGGCAAGCTCGACAACTTACCAGGACCGAACAAACGGGTGAAGAGGAGAACCTGAAATGTTTGATTGATTTTAGTAATTGAAGTCCAACCAAAACATAAGTGTACAAAAGGAGCCAAGTCCGGTAAAGTCAAACGCACATCAGTGGTCAATTTGACAGTGACGGCGCTTTTATGTCGTAGTAATAAGGGTGACTTTCGTAGTGCAGGTATTACCACTGATGTGTGGTTGCCTGTACAAAGGAAATACAAGAATGTCAGCTTCGCCGGTTAAGACGACACCGCCCGCGCAGTGGCACCCTCATCGTTTAGTTTAATTATAATCTTTAAAAAACTTTTTAACAAAAAATTAAACCTCCGAAAAAACTGAAAAGCAAAAAATAATAAACTTTTTTTATTTAACCTTAATAAATAAGTTCTTAAACTAATGCAAGTATACCTAAAAAATTTTGAGTCGGCGCCAAACAAGCAAATTAATACGTTGCGAGTGGTCGTGCGGAGAGCGCATTTTTTTTTGTTTGAAATGTTAATGTTTATCGCTATAGATTTCACGTTGCTTATTTCTTTAAATTTAAGGTAATTTAGTAATCTTTGTTCATTGATTGTTTGGCGCCGACTCAAAATTACTTAGGTATACTTGCATTAGTTTAAGAACTTATTTATTAAGGTTAAATAAAAAAAGTTTATTATTTTTTGCTTTTCAGTTTTTTCGGAGGTTTAATTTTTTGTTAAAAAGTTTTTATTTTATAATTTTTTGAGGCCATAATTTACTAATAATTACTACATGCTTAATGTTTGATTACTTTTAAAATACCTACCTTACTTTAGACATTAACTGTTATATACTCCTACTTTAACTATTATTTTTTGTGTAATATAATACTAAATAATATAATATAATACTTAAAATAAACAGGCTTTATATACCAACATAGATAGGCCTTTTATTTTAATTGTAATACACAGCTCAGCATTAAAATCTGTGAATGAACAATAAGTCACCCCTATTTTCCCACCCTTAGGGTAGGTTTTTTTTTTCCAAATTTACATGGGACCAACTTTCGAAGTATGTCCTATCCAACAAAAGAAGAATGATCAAAATCGGACTACTCTGTAAAAAGTTAAGCGTGGTCATACATTACAATCAGTGAGTGAACAATCAATCATCCCCTGTTTTCTAACCCTTAGGGTTGGAATTTTTTTTCCAAATTTATATGGGACCAACTTCAGGGTATACCCTTTCTAATAAAAAAAGAATTATCAAAATCGGACTGCTCTGTAAAAAGTTATGCGTGATCATACATAAAAAAAAAAAAAAAAAAAAAAAAAAAAAAATATACGCGTCGAATTGAGAACCTCCTCCGTTTTTTTTCGTCGGTTAAAAACGGAAAATAGTTGCCATCATTTTAAGGATTATAATAAAACTTAACAATGTAAAACTACCGTTTGTAATATTAATAACGTATAATCTTGTGGAGCACAACATAACATGCTTATTTATTGCATTTTCATTCTAAAACAAAAGAAAGAACCAAACAAACGATGAGGGCGCCACTGCGCGGTCGGTGTCGCCTTAATGAATTGAGATCTAAATGGGTACCTACCAAGTTCTATACAGTTGTGTTAAGTCAGAAAATTTGCATTTTAGGTGATTAAGGGAACTTTAACTGTTACGCAAATTTGTAACTGTAGGTTTATGGAGTTTCTTGCCCGTTCTTTTCCATAGGTACCTACGCTTTGGAATGGGCAACTAGCTTCATATTTTCTGACTGACTGACTTCTTGACAATTCAAAAGCGCCTGTAAATGGTTTAATTGAAATAAATGCTTTGAGTTTGAGTTTACTAGATTGTTTTAGGGAGGTCGAAAGTAGCTTGAAATGGTTCTGTTGAGATAGTAACAAAAGGGTGCGCGACGCTGTTCTTCTCCGAACTTGGCTTAACGCAGTACTGCCGTGTGTAGTTTCCGTAGTTTGATGGTCTAACGCAATTTCGATAATGGTCGAAACGAAAGTGTTCAACATGTATGGTGTTCAGATATTTAAATATATCAATGAGTGGTTTCGATCACCATTGCTCTCAAAACGGTGAAGGAAAACATGTTCTAGAACCAAAAATTTATGAACATGTGACATCGACCAAACCGCACTAAGCCCACGTGGTGGATTACGGCCCATTACCTCTCACCGATAGGAGGCCTGTGTCCCAGCAGTGGGAACGTTTTAGGCTGATTATTACTATGCTACGTACATAGCTTTACATACACACATACATAATAGCCTATAAGGTGCCTCCTCTCTGTGAGAGGGAGTGGGTCGTAATCAACCACGCGGGCCCAGTGCGGGTTGGTATATGGCACATGTCTTCGAATTTTTGGTTCTAGGACATGCCGGTTTCCTCACGATGTTTTCCTTCACCGTTTGGAGAGCAATGATGATGAAATAATTTACACAAAGCAAAGCGCCTGTCTGGGTTCGAGCCTACGACCTACAACTCGTAAGTCGCGGCCGTTACCACTTGGCCACCACTGCTCTCCATAGAGAGTGAGCTTAGCATGAGAGCATAGCTTTACATGTTTTAATAATTCGTGTGATCTTCAGCAAAATAACAATGAATAATATATATTGCAAATTCGAGTGTTACACTATCAGGTTTACGATATGACTTACTTTATCAGATCTGAAGTCTGGAAACAGTTCCCTCACATCAACATTCGCGTATTTAGATGGTAACATAGCCGCCAGCGGTGTTTCTAATCTCTTGTCCCTATCCTTCTTGTCTGAAGATTTATGAGATCTGTAAAAATAAAAAGTAAATTATTAAAGAGGTCAGCTTAAACACTGCATACTTAAGGACTTACATTATTTAGCAAAAAATGAGTGCAAAATAAAAAAATTGTACAATTTTTTTTTCACTTTTTAGTTTTGTGGTAGGTCATTTCATCAAAACCACTTTCAAAACGGTGGAGGCAGACATCGTGAGGAAACCGGCATGTCCTAGAACCAAAAACTCGAAGACATGTGACATCCACCAACCCGCCCTGGGCTCGCGTGGTGGATTATGGCCCACTCCCTCTCACAGAGAGGAGGTCTGTGTCCCAGCAGTGGAACACAGACCTTATAATCATCACGCGAGCTTCCTCTACCAAATCAAAAAAGAATCACGCAAATCGAGCACACTAACACAGTAAACATACAGTAAAACATCTTCATACAAACGTGCCGCTCTCGGTTTGAATGTGTGCGTGCGCGCCGCGCGCCATGTCGGCACGCGATTTCACGCACACGCTAGCATAATATATGAGGGAATAAGGTGGCGGCAGTGCGGGCTGTGCAGCGCGACTGTGAGCACGCGCGTACGCTACATGACCGCTTGCGTTCGTCAACTCTCGCCGGCGGCGGCCACTTAAATTACGAGTAATATCATGACTTCAAAAAGGGGAAAAAAATATTGTAGTGTTTTCGGGTGCCTCAATAATGATTTCGAAAACCCGGACTTATCATTCTTCATAGTTCCTACTCAACCAGAAATGTAAGTACCTACTTATACTTAAATATTATTAGAAAATGTGGTATTGTATTGTTTATTTCACAGTTTATTTGCTTTATTAAGAGCGTAGCCGAGTCGCATTTTTCCATATAAATGTATTCCCAAATTTACTTTCTGAATACTATGTTTAGAGCTAAAGTTAGTTACCAGTAGCAATCAAACACAAGGAAATTAAAATATTTTGTCGGAAATCTTACGTTCTGACTATGTACCAATACAACATGAGCTACCGGAAAAAAATGCATTCTTTTATGTTTGTGGCGTTTTGTTAAAAAAATGTGTTGATTACCATAAGAACTGCGATTTTTTAAATAATTACGTCGACGTTAATCAACGAGCGTGTAATTTAAGTGTAGAATCTGGATACACCCATTACAGGAATTACGGCAAAGATCGAAATTAACTCATGATCCCACCTGATGATTTTGTCGATAATGTAGAAAGGATGGAGCAGGTGTTTCGCAAAGCGTTCGAAAAGGACCACATCAACATTAAAATTGGCCGGTCAATTTACGATCAACTGAATGATATAGAATTTAAGATGCCCTGTCCATGCTTTCCCAAAAGCTTTTTACAAAAACTTTACATAAGAATGAGAATTTACTTTACATTAACAAATAATAATAAAGCGTTCCGGACGTGCAGAAACAGGAGAAAAATTTTCTCGGTATCAAATTTGTAACTTAGTATAATAAATGTTATGTGAATAAAGGCTTTTTATTTTTACTAAATTTATAAATTGGTAAAATATTCAATCATAATATGCTTTTTATTTCATAAATTTAGATCAAGTGCTGCTTGTTCGAAATTATTAACTAAAAGTAAATGTGACAACCCTGGGGATCAACGCAAGTGTAGGCTAATAACTCGGCGGGCGGCCTTAGATAACTTACTGTATATTATATTTACTGTGACACTAATCACGGAACAACCGATGTACAGTCAACAAGAGATAAGTATGCAGGATCGTCGGATATAGTTGAGGT
Source organism: Amphipoea lucens (assembly GCA_947508005.1). Classification (NCBI taxonomy): domain Eukaryota; kingdom Metazoa; phylum Arthropoda; class Insecta; order Lepidoptera; family Noctuidae; genus Amphipoea; species Amphipoea lucens. Next base: position 13,446,795 of record OX382358.1, read on the forward strand.
TTAGTAAAAAACCGATGGATGTTGTCGACTGAAATTTAAATGGATAAATGAGTTCTTTGTTTTCTATTAGGTAAATCAAATTTTATTCTAGAACATCCATCGGTTTCTTACTAAACTTCAACTATATCCGATGATCCTGCATACTTATCTCTTTTGTTGACTGTACATACATGAAAATAAAGATACTCGCAGAATGCATATCCTCATACTTTTTTTGAAGTAGGTTAAAAATAAAATAAAGCTTACGGTATTGTATTAGGAGGGGGCATAAGCTCCCCGTCCCCTTCCATATCCCCTTCATAGCCCTCATCATTAGTGCCTTGTCCACCAGACCGATAAATATCATCCTCCTTCCATTTATTCCTTTCTTCCTTCGCTTCACTCTGTGGACAATTGGGATCATCGACCACAGACTTTATATCGCTGTTTGTCCCCTGTGCCTCTGTGCCCGTGGAGTCTTTCTGTGCACCCTGTTTAGTGCTACTTTCTAGATCCTAGTGTTAATACAAATATGTTAATGTGCTGATACATTACTGTGGTATACTGGGAATTAGTTGACAGATGTTTATAGGTAGTTTGGTAATAGTGAATATTGAAATGGACACAACTGGCGAAATGGCGGATATGCGGATGTACTACGGATATACATCTCCGCCTGCTGCCTGCCCTGCCAGGGACACAGGCAGGCATTATTACGTTGTTTTATTAACAGAATTTAACAAACATAACTTGATACCATCATTTGCCAGTTAATTCTCAGCATAAAAAGTATATTAGGACACAACACAAATTCTCTACATAACCCAATTATCATAGAACAGTGGTAGATTAAGAATAATATTAGAGGTATTAAAATCAAGAGCAGAAGTTTGAATAATGCTTTGCTTTATAACCTGACGGCAGAAAGATAAAAAATCACTCAGGTCAAAAAATTTCTTGCAATTATTATTTTAGAGAATTTTATATTTTCTATTATAAAAGGAAATAAATAAGGATTTTTACGTCGAAATTAAAATGCGATAAATTATTTTGTTAAGTTTTTATTGAGACTTTTAAAGAACCTACAAACTAAATCACTAAAAACATGTATTTTTTTATTGTCTTACTTAGAACAAAGAAAATTATTATCATAGCATATATTGGTGCCTTGCATGATACACATGCAAGGCACTAACACAACAACACATGGTCTTACATTTATTTACCAATAAAGTAACTGAGAAAGCCAACATTCATAAGAAATCTAGAAAAAACATGTTCCTGTGGTACAGTTTACTACCCGAAAGTGCGTCTTGAAAGATTAATATAAAAATATTGTATTTGAGTATTATTTTTCATAAAATAATATCTTAATTTACCACTGATCCTTCACCAAAAAACTACTATTGGTACATATCACATTTTATACAATAGAGACATTGCAATTCAAACTTTGTGTTGTTATTAACTTAAGACAAATAACCAGTATATTATCCACCATACAAATCACAAAATAATTATTTAAAACAAAAAAGTATAATAAACAAATAATTTCACCATAAACATAGAGTCAATGACTTGACATAATAAATAAGAACACATCACAAAGTATTTTTTTTTAATTACTTGAAAATAAGGTGCTTACTGTGCAGTTGTTGTTTAAGTGCCTCCTACTAGTATTAATCCAAGGCCCCAATTTAGCTTTCGTAAAAACTCAGTATTTTAGCAAAATAATATATAATTTTTAGACCAAGGCACAATATGGCGGAAAAATAATGCCCAGTCTGAACTCCAAACATTCACGCATGTTCTCTAACTCACACTAATTGCCTCATGTCAGCATTTAGTTCTTAAAAAATGTTAATAGCCTTCCGTGCAAAGTTTGGACCAGGCATCATTCACCATCCATAGTGTACACTATACCTCTTTATTCTAACCTCTTCACCAACATCTATAGAACTATTGCCTTGTAATTATATCTCAACTCCTAACACTTATATTTTATTATTTTAAATCTACAACAACTCCAAGATATTTTTCTGGTTGTATGCTGTGCAATCTTAAAAAGCACAGTTTATCAAAAACTATGTTTTAAGAAAATCAAGAAATACAGTTAAAATTATAAGTTTTCCTTTGTTTTTCACAATTAGAGCAGGAACGTGATGCAACGATTGCACAGGTCCAGTTTAAAATATTTGCAAACATTCAGCTCAAACCTTTTCAGAAACAACTTCTTCCACTTTTATAAAAACATGCAATAATACCTTTACGTCGTCCACAGCATCTTCAATATCAAAAAAGTCAATAGCAGATGGACTTTTTTGAGTATAATCTTCTGAAAAGAGTTTCAGTCAGTTTAAAAACTTGATTTGTTGAAATATCAATAAAATACTGATCATAACAGTCAGTGGATTGCATTCCCATGTTCATGTGGAATAAGCAATCAATCATAAAATCTTGTGACAACAATTCTATAAACTCCATTATTGAAACATTACAATGAAGATAATGTAACTCAGACAAACATTTATGCATGACCTGTGACTACGAAAACTTCACCAATAGACTACAGAAGCTTACCTTTCTCCTGATCTTCGCCGTTAGCTTCCTCAATGTCTATTACCTCAGATATCATGGAACCGAACCCGAAGCGGGTGAGCGATGACAGCATCCTCTTGGACTGTTTATCAAGAAGACCATCATCTTCTAACTGACCGTTTTCGTCGATATTACCGAACAGAAAACCAGTCAAATCCATGCCAGACTCGCCATCGCCCTGGTCGTCGCCGTCGCTATCCATTTTGAGTACCAAGATTACTCCAAATTAGAAAAAAATTAGAAAATAAAAACGTGCATTACACGCACACTTTAGTTTTCATTCAGTTTTTAGTGGAAAACAGGTAGTAATATTTTAACTTATTTTTTTACAATAAACACCGTGAGCTTGGTTTTTATTTTGACACATTTTGACAAGACAAATTGTAGGGAGCGCATCAGCGCATTGCTCATTCCCTTTCGTAGAATAATTCTTGCAAATGTCTCTTTTACTCTTACACAAGTCATATCAAGCTGTCTCTTTTTACAGAAATTTAATGCTGACAGTTGCCATTCTAAGGAACTGGAACGCAGCTAAAACGTCACGACTTAGTGTTGCCAGAAAAAGTGGTACAAAATGTAAAAATAAATTCACGTAACTTTATTGGTAAAGGTTGAAGTAAAAAGCTTATGGCTTGTTATGTTGCTGATTCCTGATAAACTAGAAAAACAACAGAAAATTTCTGCAATTCGTTTTTCGTTTTTTGGCCACAGTGTAGGTATCCCAATCTTACTATGATCTCCGATAGATGGCGGTAAAAACTGTTGTTTGTGTTCTGATAAATTCAAACAAAAGTTGTTACCGCCATAATTTACCTAAAGCCCGTTTGAAAGTATACCTGCCTAGCCGGTCAGTGGGTCGTCTTAGGAGTGGATTTCGTCTTAGGAGTCGTCTTAGGGGCGCATCCTCATGAATTGAGCAAATGCAAAAAGAATTTTTCAAATCTGACTGGTTTCAGAGATTAGTGCGTACAAACAAATAAACTCTTCAGCTTTAATATTAGTAAGTATAGGTAGATATAGTAGGTATACAAGTATAAATGTATGTATTGTATTAAGTACAGACGTGCTGGCGTCTGTACATAATATGTAAATAGTTCTTTCAACTTTTTAAATCAAATTCCGTAACTTAGGTAAGTACCTATTCCTAATGATAAGGATTTTTAAAAATGGCCGAACCTATAGATACCTACCTAGTCCAGTAAATTAAAAAAAAGCCAAGGGCGAGTCGGACTCGCGCACTAAATTTTCATCGGCGAGGCCTTAAAATATTGCAGTTTTAGGTCAGCGCCATCTCTTGACCAATAGTGGAACTATTATAACTTTTGTTGATGATTTCTGAAAAAGTGTGCAATTTTTGTATTTTTCCTGTAATCTTTACATAAACTTCTATCACATGGAATAATTTCAGATTTTTCTCTATGCAAATGACCCCCTGCAAGCCCTAGTAGCCCCACTTCGAATTTTTCAGACCCCCTTTCAGTCCCTGTTGCAAAAAAAATATATATTTTTAAGTATTGCTTTCTTATTTGCAAAATAGGAAGTTGGGCAAACTTCATCTCTAAAACTATTCCAAACAAGTTGATAGTATTAGTAATTCTTGAGACATCCAGCTGTGACACACGGACAGACTGAGTCGCACCATAAGAGTTCCTTTTTACCATTTTGGTACGGAGCCCTCCGAACCCTAAAAAACAAACATAAAGACGGCATCGAAGTAGGTACATATTACCTAGCCACTCTAGATAGAACCGAAAAGCAGCCCGTTTCTTCCAATTTTACGTGCTCGGGTTGATGTTATACAGACGTACTCTGTTTTTCTTTGCTCCTAAATAAACAGAAAAAAAGCACCGAAAAATAACACAAAAGTGGTAGGCATTAAAGTACTTAGCGACTTGGTATTGTAGCTAGAGTACATCGGTACACACGGCTACACATCAAGCTATACATTTCCAGTTTTATTTGACCTCGCATTGTATAGGTTTTTTGTACAATCAGAAGTCAGCTTATACCTGGTTATGTATAGATGTGTGACCGTGCGTACCTACCGAAGTAAACATGATGTAAAAAGTCCCTTCACACAGCCGTCATCTACGCATTCAGAATTGATAGAAAATGATAACTTTTTTATTTATTAAAGATTCAAATATTTACATAATTTAAAAAGCTAACAATCTTAAAATAATAATACGTACAAGTATATAAAAAGGGAGGGGAAATAATCAAAGGGCATCAAAAAATTCGTCCGCTTTGCTGTCAACAGGAAACGTGCCCAAAAGGCTGGCAGCATTGCCACGTTGTATGAGAAAAAAAAAAAAAATGGAAAATTACTTTTATTTTTGGTGTGAAAATCGCTGTTTCTGGTACCTTGGTACCGAAAAAGTAAGTAAAGCACGTAAAACATTGTGCCTATTAGTTATTCTGTGCTTATGGTAGCATGCTTATGGTACCAAAATCCCTGTACCTACTGACAGGGATGTTGGTAGTTATAACATTGAAAACTTGTTTTCATAAAAAATACCTATTTAAAAAAAGTTGGAACTTGACCTTCAATATCTCCGTAGCCAGAAGGTTCCCAGCTGGTGTGGTCCAGTACCTACAAAATATGATCATAATAACGGGAAGAATAAGCATTCTCGGGTTCGTTAAATGTGTTTTTACACCTGTTCCTGAATTAGTTTTTCCTACTTAGGCACCCAGAAGTTTTTCTTCATCTTCAACTGTCCTACCTGTGAAAGTATGAACGCAGGCCCCTCAGGCCCCCTCAGGTCCCCTCAGGTCTCAGGTTTGCTGATGGCAGCTGGATTAGAGTAGCCGAGGATCGAGTATAATGTCAGATTTCATCATGCTATCATGTGCTCTAAAGACTACACACTGCCTTGTGGTAAAATTATTGAAAATACCTAAGGTAGCTACGTATGTCTGTGACTTTGAATTTCAGCTGGCCTAGCATAGTAGTACCTACCTAAGTACCTACGGACTTTCAAAGGAAACTGGTACTTAGGTATTGTTACCAACGGACTTCGAAACACAAGAATCCTAAAATCAAACTGCATCTGTTCATTAAAACGGAATCACGCATGGAAATCAGTTCCAAAGTGGATTAAACCCGTACCATTACTAACGCCGCGACATAACTAAGCCGGTTCATTTCAGTCAGCCAGTAAAAGCCTACTTGCGGGTTGTCCGGATAATTTATGTCTGCGGTGGCACTAGGCAAGTTCGATATACGCACAGGAATGGCGGTGTTGCGTAATCCACATTCCTAATTAACACAACAAGCTGTAGGTACCTACCTAGCTGTCATCTGCTATTATAAGGTAGGTGCTTAGATGTGGCGGCGTGATTAGTAGCGACGCGACGTCAAAAATGAGATATTATTAATAGGTAGATACCTTGTAATATTAGGTCCTTACATATGAAATTGGCGTTTTTCGTACTGGCCACTTTAATCACGAATTTCTCCTCTTTGGTAAGGAATTCCAAATTCAAATTTGTACAGCTATTTACTCATGTATTTGTGCTTCGATGACCGTCATTCATTTGTTTTTTTTCTTCTGTTTTTTCTGTTTGCGTCACTCATTTTACAAAATGGAAAAGGAGAAGGGAAAGACTCCATACTTTCCTGGGCCCAGGTGTTAACTCAATCAAACTAGCTTTATTTGAAAGTGGATATAATAACAAGGCCTCACTGAAAATTTGGTGAAATTTGGCTATCTAGGAATCAAGTTATATGAAATATAAGTACTTAGTAAAAGTGAGGTTACATTATAACATTGTAGTTTATTGATGTTATTTGCGAAATATTTTTGAATGGTTTTGGTTGTATAATGGTTTTACGCATGGAGTGCAAGTAGAGAGCCTCCCTGTGCGACGTGTTGAAGATCCTGAAATGGATTGAGAACGGAAAATACGTGTGCACTCACAACGAAATAAAACGAACGAGTGCCGGTCACAGAGTAATTTTTGATAGGTGCCGGTTTTTTTCTACCTGTCATCTATCAGTCGGTGCACAGATTACTTTAGACTATACTGAGTGACCAGTGTTGCTAACAGAAGAAAAATTAATGGAACTCAATTCGCTTTGAATCGATTCCACGAAAAGATTGATAAGCATTTGTCACTCGATGTTCATACATATTCTGAGATTTTACCGATTTATTCACTATCGATTACTTAGAATTCAGGCATGTACTTTATCGATTATTTAGTTTCACAACTTAATTTAATTTTTCTCGCTTCCTAGATAGAAACATGGTACTGTATTTTGTGATTTCCTTTAGCAAAATATACCGGTTTTTTTAATACCCATTTCAACTAGTTAACTGCTGGGCCCAGGATTTCCCCTCTCCTTTAAAATATCGCATTATTTACGAGTACGAGTTCCGCCGTGGCACTAGTGCTGCGGAAACGACTCGAAGGGTGAATGATGTGTATGGCGGTCATGTTGCAAAAGAAAACACAGTTCGTTTTTGGTTCCAACGTTTTCGTTCTGGAAATTTCGACCTGCAGAACAAGCCCCGTGGACGGCCTGAGACCCAAGTTGATAATGGAGAATTGAAGGCTATTGTGGAAGCGGACCCATCGCAAACCACGTCCGAGTTAGCTGCAGGCTTCGATGTTAGTGATAAAACTGTTTTAATTCACTTGAAGCAAATTGGGAGGATTAAAAAGCTTGAAAGGTGGGTACCTCACGAATTGACTGAAGCAAACCGGCAAACGCGCGTCGACTGCTGCGTTACATTACTTGAATTGGAATGTCTTAGACATCCTCCGTACTCCCCGGACCTTGCTCCAACAGATTACCATTTTTTTCGCAATTTGGATAACTTTTTGCAAGGGAAAAAATTCAACTCCGATGGGGCAGTCCAAATCGCCTTCAAAGATTTTATTGATTCCCGTCCGACTGGTTTTTTTAGTAAAGGGATCAATGAACTACCTATAAGATGGCAAAAGTGCATTGAAAACAATGGTTCATACTTTGATTAATTAAATATATTATATTAAAAAATATTCGACTTTTTGTTCCTTCCATACAAAACGCCAATTTCATATGTAAGGACCTAATATTATAAGTACCTACTACTAGATAGGTACCTACCTAGATAAGTTAGTTGGTTCTTGGTATAGTATTGAGTAAAAGTGGAAATATTTTCTTTTGTTGATCTCCAATGAACACAGGTTTGAATAAACCTACATCAGGCAGGTCGCTAATGTATTAATTAGGCCTTTAACCAATATATGCCTAAGCTATACTACTAGATTTATTTTTGCATTATTTAATATTTTCTTCATAAAATGAATATGTAACTTGGTAATGATGTAACTTATATGTAATTTATATGTGAACTTATGAATAAAAATTATTCTTATTCTTAATGTATTGAATACTAAGGTTCTAGGTACCGTTACCAGAACTGTTTATGTAGGATCAATCAGGAATGGAGGCAGATGGTAGGTAGATACCTACGAGGTGGTACAGATTTAGATTGCTAACTAGGTACCTACTTTCGATTGGTAGTCAACACTTGTAATGGCATTGTATTGATAACGAAGCATGACATGCAAGTGTACCTAAATCATGAACCACTAATATCATTTTCAAACGTCTTCTATTAATTTAAATTAATTGTGCCGAACACCTATTGTCGTACATAGTGTAGGTATGTAATCTATACTAATATTATACCTAGGTAAATGCGAAAGTGTGTCTGTCTGTCTGTCGGTTACCTCTTCACGCTCAAACCGTTGAACCGATTTAGATGAAAGGTATAGAGATAGTTTGAGTCCCGGGAAAGGATATAGGATAGTTTTTATCCCAATATTCCCACGGGATTGAAACTTATGCGAGTGAAACCGCGGGGCGCTGCTAGTTAGGTACTTATTATTATTCATTTCAATCGAACAAATAAATAACCATAATTTCCTTACCGGTCCAGAATTATGAAAGCTGAACATGAAAATCAAATCATGTCTAGAATGATGAGTAAGTAAGTACTTACAATCCTACTTAAAAAGACCCGTTCAATATTAATTGTAGGTAATGGCTAGTTTACACAGTGCGAGCTAGCGTACGAGTCAGCCTGCCGAGTAACTGCACTGCAGTAACTCGTACTGTTTGGACGTAACTTACGAGTAACTCGTAGGTGCGAGTTGGACAGTAGCTCGCATCCGAGTTACATCAACATTTTTTGTTTTCACTTGCCTGTTCGCCCGGCAGCAACTCGCACATGGCAGCAGCTTGTTCATCACTCGCATCGTTTGGACGCGTTCGGCAGTAGCTCGCCAGTGTCAGCCGGACAGTTGTGAGCGGAACCTGTTTTTTTTGTGTGCCTACGTACATACGAGCGACTGGGCAGTAACTACTATGTGTCGTGTAGATAGCAAAGGCGAGCCGAGCTACTGGCGTACAAGTAGACAAGCCGAGTAGCTATCTACCGGCTAGGCAGCAGCTCGCACTGTGCAAACTAGCAATAAGTAGGTACCTTTCAAAACGTTATAGGTAGATACCTATAATGTTTTGAAATATCTATAAAATACATATAAGTATGCTTATGTATTACAACGTGATATATGCAAGTAGGTATGCATGTGCTTTGTATCGTGGTTTTGGTAAGGGATATTCAAAAGGAAAATGCAAATTAGACGTTATCAACAGGGACGCAAAGGAATGAAAGTTCTTTTTGATCCCACCATACGATTAACGCTCCTGATACGATGCCCTTGCAAATTGTTGTTTTTGTTCTTATTCTTATAATATAATCTTTTCCGTTTTTAGAAAAAGAAGCCAGGATGCCCTTTCTGACTGTAAGTTCATACAAGGCAAGTAGGTATCTATCTATAAATAGATTGCGTGTTGGCTCAAAAACTATGAATTCAGCACATATCTCCTAGCATAGATTAAATCGTCGGTTATCAATTTTAAAAAATCGTCTGTTTCATAGAAAAGTGCAATATACCTACACGGTCAAAGTATGGAATGGCTATTCCTTTTTTTTAATTAACTGACTTCAAAAAAGGAGGTTCTGTATTCGACCCGTATGTAGGTATGTATGTATGTTTGCATGTCCGCGATTTTCTCAAAACTAATGATCCGATTTTGATAATTCTTTCACTAAAGCGATCTACATACTTTCAGGAAGGTTTTAGTATATTAGGCATTAGGTATTTATTCTTATGTACGAAGTTATATGCATAAATGTACTCCATCTCTCGCATTTCTATACGAATTTTGATGATTCTTCTAGTCGGTGTCTACAATTCTTCAGTGCACTAATGTTAATTGAATATATGTAGGGTAGGTACAACTAAAAAGTGAAAAATAAAAACTTTTTCACAAAAAAAACAACCGACTTCAAAAAAAAAAACTACAAAGTGAAAAATAACTTTAATTTCGGAAGTCGGTGTCAAAAAACGTAAATGCGGAACCAACGACACCGACTTCCGAAATGAAAGTTATTTTTAACCGACTTTAAAAAAGGAGGTTCTGTATTCGACCCGTATGTATGTATGTATGTATGTATGTATGTGTTTGTATGTCTGCGATTATCTCAAAAACTGCTAAACCGATTTTGATAATTCTTTCATTAGTGTGATCTACATACTTTCAGGAAGGTTTTAGTATATAATACATTAGGTAATTGTTCTTATGTACGAAGTTATATGCATAAATGCACTGCATCTCCGGCATTTCTATGGGAATTTTAATGATTCTTCGAGTCGTGTCTTCAATTCTTCAATTCACTAGTGTTAATTGAATTTAAGTAGGGTAGGTACAACTAAAAAGTAAAAAATAAAAACTTTTTACAAAAAAAACAACCGACTTCAAAAAAAACACTACAAAGTGAAAAATAACTTTAATTTCGGAAGTCGGTGTCTAAAAACGAAAATGCGGAACCAACGACACCGACTTCTTCACTTTGTAGTGTTTTTTTTTTTGGTCGGTTGTTTTTTTTGTAAAAAAGTTTTTTTATTACCATGTAGGTACCTATTACCTGCGCATGTGCCAGTAAACTCATGACAGTAAAATCGTTAGGTATAGTACTTATTGGTACCCAAACAAATGTGTGGAGCCGCCTCATAAACCTACAATTTGCTATATTATGATCCTGAGAGGTCTTGATTAAACAATTTCTCATTTTGAAGCAGGACTTAGACCTCAGTTACTTACGATATTACTTCGTAAGTCACCCCATTACGAAATTGCTAGTCAATTTGCAAACTTGACCCTCGATGAACTCAACATATTTTTACCCGACTACAGCGAAGCAAAAATGAGGGTTATGATTTAACCGGTATGTATGTATGGTCCCTCATAACTTCTAAACTACTTGTCATAATTAGACAAATAAGGCAAAATACGCGCATTGACGTGGAGTTGCGGACACCAGCCCGTATTACCTATTACCTAGACAAATGAGGTATCGTTGGAAGCGTCTTGATCGTCCGCTGGTTTCCTATAGGCTATGTGAAGTCACATTAAATTGAATATGGCGCCCTCTAGCGGACATAAAGTCATGATAAAAAAAGTATTAGGTATAACCAAAAGTATGTTGTCTGTATAATTATAAAAGCGAGCTCAACACTAAACTCGGGATAACAGATGGATGCCTAATGTTCGTAATTGAGTTTGCTGTAGTGTAGTAAATGTTGTGTGCGGTATTAGCTAGGATGCTAGAGATCTGTTTCTGTAACAAGGCGAAGGAAAACCTCTCATGAGGATACCAGAGGGGCCACTCTCGCTTTCAAATCTCAGTCTCAATCTGTCAAAAATAACTCTGAACCTACCTAGATTTATGACAAGTTTTTGACCCTCAGGTAAGTTACCGCTTAACCTTTCGAACGTAGATCCACGCGAGACACAATGGCTTTTTAATTGTGTCTGTAATTACGGCATTCAACCGGTTAAGAGCCTATACTACCTCAAATGGCTTAGCTTGATCCTCCGTTATGTCGAAAATACTGCACCATTAATCTATCTATATCTATACTTATAATAAATCTGTAGAGAGGTCAATTCTGTACATGAAATATATTTTCAAAATAACTATCAGGGGGTGATTAGTGATCGATACTGATGCCAAAAATGCAATCAGTAAAATTTTTGTCTGTCTGTCTGTCTGTCTGTCTGTATGTTCCTTATAGAAACAAAAACTACTCGACGGATTTTAACGAAACTTGGTACAATTATTCTTCATACTCCTGGGCAGGTTATAGTATACTTTTCATCACGCTACAATCAATAGGAGCAGAGTAGTGAAGGCAATTTTGGGAAAACGGGAGAAGTTACTCCATTTTTTAAGCTTCCGTCGCGTGTGCAGCCTTAATGGTTAAAGTTACATAGAAATCATGTATGACGGAAATATTCTCCATAAAATTGTCTAAAAAATATCCCGCAACAGCATATGTCTATCTTTTGTGGTTGACTCACAATAACACGTGTAACTCCTGATAGCTTAGCAGTTCGGAGCATTCTGATTATATTTGTTTACTCTTACGTTTATAATACTCTCACTCATCCCTAATTTAAAAAAGTTAACATTATTACCTATTCAATAAAAAAAGAATCATAGAAATCGGTATAGAAACACCAAACTTATACATGAAATAAGCCATCGCGCCGTCGCACGTCTGAATCATGCTATAAGGATTATTTTTGTGTAACGGTTGCCGCGCTCGACACGGGTCGCGGCGGCGGTAGGGTATAAAAAGGCGGGAGGTCCGAGAGCGAGCTTCAAGCCCTGGCTGGAGGCCTTAATTTTGAGGCATCCACAGGCAAGCCCGGCTAAGCAGACGACAACCTCATAGGTTGAACTGCGAGATGCCATTGTTAAAAAAAAAAAAAAAAGAGCGAGCTTCATTCAATATTTGGCTGTTGATGCGTTCAGAGCGTTCGACCTTATTGACAGACAATAATTGATATTGAGAAACCGTGCTTATCAGCGCGAATTTTAGTCTTTAAATAGTTTATTTGAATTTATTTCGTTGTTATTTTGTAAAATAGGTATGAGTTGTTTTGGTAGTGTTTAAATATTCGTTCAAATTAAAAATTATTAAGCGTAGGTACTTTTATTAATTAAAGTAGTTATAAGTATTTATTTTTAAGTGAAGTAGGTATAGGTAGATAGTATTGCACAGGCGTTTCAGCTTTATTTTCATTTCTTTTTTGTTGTGTAGACAAGGAATAAGGAAGGATTTTTTGAAATTCAACCCCTAAGGGAGTTAAATAGGGGATGAAAGTTTGTATGAAAGTCTGTCAGTTTTAAAGTTAGGATCATCAAATTTTGTGTTTAGGCTGACGACTAAAAATTAATTTATACGTGTATCAGCGTTTTTGATAATTCTACCCCCAAAGGGTTAAAAGGGGGATGAAGTTGTGTATGAAAGTCCGTCAGTTTAATAGTTAGGATCTTTAAATTTTGTATTTAGGCTAACGATTGAAAATTAATTTATACGTGTCTCAGCGTTTTTGATAATTTCTCCCCCAAAAGGGGGATGAACGACCTGACTGAAATATCAACGCACAGTCTAAATCGCTGGTCCTTCCTAGGGACATGAATTTTGGAGGGTGTGTTCTTTGTGAAGAGTAGGTGTCGAATAAGAAGGGGTTTTTGGAAATTAAACCTTTAAGGGGGTAAAAAGGGGGGATTTTGTTGGTATGAAAAATCTTATTTCTTGAGTTAATAACCTTGAAACTTGGCACGAATACTTATCTAAGTAAATTATGAAGTTTGGAATTTTTCGTTTTTCTAAAATACCCCCTAAAGAGGTATTGGGGGGTGTCAAAATTTGTATGGAAGAATTTTAACGCCCTGTCCGATTAACTTGAAACTCAGTATTTATACTAAGGACTAAAAATAATTAATAACATGTATCAGGGTTTTTCGAAAATCTACCCCTAACTGTGTGAAAAGAGGTAGTTAATTTTAAAGGGGAGGATTTTACCGCGTGGCTTGATTAGCTCGAAAATTGGTATAAATAAACTGACTCAAGTTATAAAATTCCACCCCTGTGGGGGTGAAAAGCGGGGATACAGTTTATTTGAAAAATTTGATTCCTTTGTTCAATTTTTATAAACTTAAAAATTGGCCCGAATACTTATTTATCTAAATTAATTATAAAGATCATACCAACATACATTTTCGAAACTTTTAGAGGAAAGTACGAATTTCACGCGGACGAAGTCGCGGGCAGAAGCCAGTTTTGAAATAAGTATATGGTAAAGTACAGTCCCTTATCTTCCCCATAATTGACTATGGTGATGTGTGCTACTATGACCTGAATGCAGATCTGCTCAATAAACTTGACCGACTTCTTAATAGCTGCATTCGATTCGTTTTCAATCTTCGCAAGTACGATCATGTATCCGCACATCGAGCGCTTTTAAAGTGGTTACCTATCCGGCAGCGTAGAGCGTTGAGGGCTTTGACAACCCTGTTTTCTCTTCTTCACATTCCCGCTTCTCCTTCTTATCTGACTTCTCTTTGTCAATATTTATGCTCTGCACACAGCAAGAACCTTCGGTCCGAGAATAATCGTCTTCTTCGTTGTCCTTCTCATCGCTCTGGTTTTATAAAGTCGTCTTTCTTTGTCCAGGCGGTTTTCCTTTGGAATGCGCTCCCTCAGAATATCAGGACGGTAACCAATCGGTTCACATTTAAAGTGAAAGCTCGAGAACACATACACAAGAAGTTGGCAGATTCGTCTCAGAATTAAGTTGTTGTAGGATTTCTTATTTATGTCTCATAACTATTTTATATATATATATATATATATATTGTTATGCATATGTATGTATATATGTATTTATTATTATATGTATTCTTATATCTTAGTTATAAATATTTTCTTATCTTTTCTTTCTGTTATTGCACCTACTGTGTATTGTCTCTGCATCACCCTAAGGTAGACTGGTAGAAAATGCCTAAGGCATTAAGTCCGCCTTTGTACAGTTTTTACTTGTGCATAAAGTTTTAATAAATAAATAAAGTTGAGAATTAATGCTAAGTCCTATGTTAGACGAAAACACAATTCCATAAAATTTTCTCGATAAAAAAAAAATCCAAAGTTACCTCTAACCCGAACAATAAACCGCTGGTATTAAAAAAATACTTCAAATTAGATCATGAAACTTTGCATACTAACTGAACTTACTTTAAAACAGGTCTTATGTTATTTATATTTTTATAATTACCACTCAGTCCGCTAGCAGTATCGTATGAGCGAGATAAAGAGTGAATTTTAGCTGAGGTAGTATAGGCTCTTAAGTTGAAAAGTATACTGCTCATCAAGAATCAAGGCAGTCCGCCTTGCGCCTGAGTGTTGGAAATATGTCTCTACTCATTCATAATATAATCTGTAATAGACTTGTTGCTCATGCTCATTGATTGTCACCGAGATGTGATTACGACTAGAATTTGAACGTTTTTATTTAAGGAAATTGGCATTCTGCGGCGTATTTGCATAATACACTAACGTAGCTCTTAATCTAATTAGGTATGTAAGTAAGTACTTTAAAAGTTCCAAATTAATTAAAATAACATCTGACCATATCATTACACGGTCATCAACTGCATCCAATTACAATTAAGTTGGTCCTTACATTCAATAATTTCATTTACGAATCTGGAACAGACAATAGATTATTAATATTTTAGCAATTTAAATTGCACAGACACTCGGAACGTTAATTAAACAATTTAAATAAAAGAGTTCCATTTAAAATTCCTTAAGAGCTCAGTCTGTATATTAAGCTTATCCAATACCTACTATACCTACCTAAATAGCTGTATATAGCATTGTAAGTAACACATAATATAAATTCACACTTGTACCTAATACCCGAAGGGTTATGTAGGTGTAGGGTTCTACTTTTAGTACAGACGCCAGCACATCAAGCTACCCGAAACTCTCAAATTTTCCCAATCAACTTTGAACCTTATAATTCAGCGATAAAGTTGAAAATCTATTAAATAAATTTGACAGATTGTGGTAGTTTGATTTGCTGGCGTCTGTACCTACACCCACATTTCACCAGTTATGTCTAAGTCCCATTTAATAGGGGGCGATACAATTGCCACAAAACGGGCATAAATCCAGGCTCAGGGTTGCTTGCTACTGACAAATTCTAGATGGTAGACTCGTAATAACACTTTGCCCGACTCGAGAATCGAACCCAGGACCTCATGCTCAGCAGTATCGCTTGCGACCACTACACCAAGGATGCAACATTGTAAGTAATTTTTATTGTTCTTACAAACTTTTAAATTAGATAAAGATTACTTACAATGTAATGTGTGAATTAAAATGTCTTGAAGTATACTTATACTTCAGGACATTTAAATTCACACATTATTTCCGATATTAGAACGGAAACCTTTCTACACAAGTACATAAAAGTGCCCAAATGAATGATTACGCCATTTACTGTTTAAATATTGCCAAATATAAGTAGATTAGAGAGAATAAAAAAATTATCTTGCCCACTTTACACTTTGTTGATTTCCTACAGGTAAATCAGAGCATCGCGCAGCGGGATAATTAATTATTTTTTACTGTTCAAACAGTAGGTACGGTTATGGAATGACTTGCCCGTGTCGGTACCTAAGCCCTGCTCAACATTTGTCTACTTTTAAAATTATGATAAATAACACTTTCTGTTTCTTTAACCATCATCTTAATATATTTTCTTCGCTCCTGTTTCATGATTATTATTACATAATATACAGGGTGTTACGGAAAGGGTATATCAATACAAACGGGTTGAAGAGTGTATCTGGTCTAGAATCTCTGTACAAAATTTCAGCTCAAAAGCATTAACTTTGAAAATGCTTAATATTTTTTTATTTCGACATCACGGCGCGATGTGCGTGTACTAGGCGCACAGACACACTACAGATAATGGATAATGACCCTCGTAATGCGGTGACATGTTTGTTACGATTTCAATTTAATAAACTATCGAAATAAAAAAATATTAAGCATTTTCAAAGTTACTGCTTTTGAGCTGAAATTTTGTACAGAGATTCTAGACCTGATACACTCTTTAACCCGTTTGTATTGATATACCCTTTCCGTAACAACCTGTATATATATATATTAGTATAATATGCTTTCATGTAGACAACCTACAATATTGTCTCCTTCCCCTTTTTAATCCATCCAAAGGTTGCCTTTAAAAGATCGCTCTCAGCGATAAGACCGCCCATTGTGTCACCCTTTGTAAAATTTCTATACATATGTATATCTGTAATGTATATGGTATACGTAATAAAGAGTATCTTATTCTATTCTAATAATAATATGCTTATGCATAAATACAAACGCAATTTCTGTTCTTTAGGTATTCCACCACAATAATCCAATTAACGTGGTTTTCTATTTTAGTGTATGATTATTGATTGTTGAGCAATTGTTGTCAAATGGTAGCGACCTCGACTTACCCACGTCGTGTAGGTTGTGGGTTCGAACCCAGCTGACATTTTACTTCGTGTAAGTAATTTATGTCATTACGTGCCAGTGCTCTCAAAACTGAAGGAAAATATGGTGAGGAAAATAGCATGCCCTAGAAACAAAAATACCCGCTTGCCGCGTGCCCGCGTGGTTGAGGTGTATTATGACCCACTCCCTCTCACAGAGAGAAGGCCTATGTCCCAGCAGTGGGAACGTTATAGCCTGACTATGCTATAGTTATTATTTATCTGGCAAAGTTGGGCAGTTCAAGCGAGCTGAAGGAAAAATCTTAGCGCATTTTGATAAAATTCTTTCAAGTCCATAAAAAAATTGTTCACAGCGGAATTCTGACAGTATTCCCGCTAGAGCGACACACTTTAATAATGTCAGTATAAGAAGCTGTCTCTGTAGAAGTGTAGGTGATTCCTATCTAAGCATTTTAGATAGCAGTAGTTTATATTCATGTAAAAAACGGTTTCACCCGCATAAGTCTCGTTCCCATGGGAATATCGTATCGTAGGATAAAAAGTATTATATGTCCTAATCCAGGTCATGGTCTATACATGTGCCAAATTTCATCCAAATTCATTCAGCCGTTTTAGCGTGAAATCGTTACAAACAAACATGCAAAAAATCAAAGCTTTTGTAGTTACTTAGATAATAAATTATATTTTTTTGCGTGCACGTCTAAGGAATACTACTGTCAATGCAATACCTAGCCCGGAAACTATTTAGATTGTCAAACACATATTCTTTGATATTCTACACTATTATTCACTGTAAACTACCCACTGACTCACTAAAGTCGCCATGTATGCGATAAACAGTAAAATGACAGCAATTTTGTGCAATATCTTGCTTTATTAAAGCAATAACTTATATAAATGTATCGCTAACATTTTTTAGGAATAGAACAAGTATGACTGCCTTGCCGTTGGTCTGGTAGTTGCAACTCGCAAGCGCTACTGCTGAGCAAAGTGTTACAGGGTTTTCCTTCAGGAATTTCTCAGTAGCAGCCTTTTTACCCGACTACGGCAAAGCAAAAAGGAAGGTTATAATTTTGACCGGTATGTATGTATGTTCATCTGTTCCCTCATAACTTAAAAAGTACTTAGGTACCTATAATAATTTGACAAATGAGGTATCGTTAGAAGCGTCTTCACCGTCCGCTGGTTATAGGCTATGTGACGTCACACTAAATTCAATATGGCGCCCTCTAGAGGACATAAAGTAATGAATTTAAAAATAAATATTTTGGGATGGGGCCTTGTGGGGTATCAAATGAAAGGACTTAATTAGCACATTTCATAAAAAAACCCGACCACTGAAAAGGATGAAACAAGAAAGTACCTTCCCGTGGTCGCACGCATGATACCATAGCTTATTTAGTACAGCGGCATGCGACCACGGGAAGGTACTTTCTTGTTTCATCCTTTTCAGTAGTCAGGTTTTAGTTTTTAATTTTTTTTTTTTTTATAAATTGTGCCCGGTTGATGGCAATAGACTCGCCCCCTATTACATGGGAATTTGACATAACTGGCGAAATGTGGGTGTTACTGTAGTTAGGTACACCTCTGCCTAACTCTTCGGGGTTTACAGGCGTGATGTTATACAATGTTATGAAAAAGTATGTAATTTAATACACAGGGTGATTGGAAGATGGTGCAAAGCTTTAAGGTGAAGATAGTATACTCGTAGACAATTTAGAACCATTTAAGCGATGGTTGTCTGAGACGAAGTCTTACCAATTTTTTTTTACCTAATTTTTTTTTTTCGAAAATTCCCAAAATTTTAAGTAAACTGTTTGTCTATGGCCAAATTGAATGGCAAATGAATTCATTTTTATTTTATTTAATTAAAGTAATGTGTAAGCAATCTAGAAAAACATGTTTTAGGCCTCTGTGTCATTAGACAATTAGACATAAAAACCATAAAAAGGTAAACAAACATTGATAGGACTTCGTCTAAGACAACCGTGGTTTAAATTGTTCTAAATTGTCTGTAATATCTTCGCCCTAAAGCTTTGCACCCATCTTACAATCACTCTGTATTACGGCGACGGTCTTTAAAATATCTCTATCGTCTTTGAAATCTAAATTGATTCCCGTTCTACTAATATGAGACTTCATATTTTATCCTTCACCATTTTGCCTAGAAACGTCTTAAGTTATTACATTTGATTTCATATTTCTACACCCCTGTGGGCGTCATAATGATCCCCGTCCGATTATTTTATACTTACATTTTTTTTTTCTTTTTATCCATCTGTTTTGACGCAGTTTAGAGTTCGCATAGTCATGTCATTATGTAAATTTTAAGCAAATCATGTATCATATCTATATACATATAATAAAATCGTAGGAAAGTCAAAACGGTACATTGAATATTTTTTTAAAAGAATACTTGGGGCGTGATCTACAATCGATATGGAAGCCAAAAATATAGTTTTTAGAATTTTTGTCTGTTTGTCTGTTTGTCTGTATGTCCGGGATAAACTCAAAAAGTACTGCATGGATTTACTTCAAATTTTGCATGAATATTACTAAGAGGTCGGGTCAACATATAGGCTACATATTATCACGCTATCACCTATGGGGGAGGAGCTGTGAATCTTTATTTTTCTTACGCATTCTGTGACAGCGTGTAATCTAACGACGCATATTTAAATGTTGTTTTTCAGTAAGCCATGCTATTATCTAGCTTTACACTATAAAAACTACGCCATTTAAGTAACTTGGGCAGAAAAAACATAGTTTAATGAATTTTAGTAGTATAAAGAAAATTTTGAAGCAGCGCGCCATCTATGAGATTTCATAAAAATCAAATCAAGTTACATGTTGACACTTTTTGGAAATTAATAATTTAAATTTGATCACGTTGGCGAGGTTAGTAGTTAGTTATTCTTAAAATTCATAGATGGCAATATTCATTTTCTTCATAAAAGTTGATAGTTCATTTTGATAAATTCGAGTTCCAACAAAACCCTCAAAGCCTTGAGCAGAGTTGAGGAAGACAATTAAAAAAAAGACGCGGTGTTAAGTATTACAAAAAAGTTATGTTCCTACTGGAGACGAAGTCGAAGTAACTGATGAACGCGTGCTGAACCCCTGTCTCAGTTCACTTCAAGATGTGGTCATTTCTATCGGCGGCAATCCACTGATCGAATATGGGTTCCCAGCTCCCCAATCATCACCGCATCAAGACCGTGGAAATCGGGAGTATAACGCTGAGACAAATTACGATCCGGGCGAAATGACCATGTCGCTTTGTTCCCTTCAGAGTAAAAAACAAATTTATGACACCGTCCTTGAAAGCGTTGGGCATAACCAGGGTAAAATGTTTTTCTTGGATGCTCCTGGTGGAACAGGAAAAACATTTGTTACCACTGACATACTTGCAGAGGTCAGGAGGCGAGGCAAAATTGCTATTGCTGTAGCGTCGTCGGGAATCGCTGCCACACTGCTTCCGGGTGGCAAGACAGCACATGCCATGTTTAAAATTCCCATCGATTTAGAGATCGCCGAAACGCCTGTTTGTGGTGTGTCACGTAACAGCGATAAGGGACACGTGCTCAAGGATTGCTTTCTGATCGTATGGGATGAGTGTACGATGGCCAATAGGAAGGCAGTTGAGGCCGTGGACAGAACCCTGCAGAACATCCGCAGGAACGAACATTTGATGGGTGGTGTCACAGTTCTGTTCAGTGGCGATTTCCGGCAAACGCTTCCCGTGGTGACACGGGGATCGAGGGCTGACGAGGTGAATGCTTTGTTGTGGTTACGAGTTCGTACGCCGCGCTTGACCATTAATATGAGAGCTCGGCTCGGCGGCAATTCACGTGCTCAAGAATTCTCCGATGTCCTTCTAAGTCTTGGCGAAGGAACTCTACCAAAAGAGGTGGTGCTTCCAGACTCTCTCGGTAGAGTGGTATCTAGCTTAGAAGAACTCATTGGCTGTGTGTACGGGGACATTAGTCGTATACCGCACCAGCAGAATTCTTGGGTGTGTGAGCGGGCCATTTTGACGCCCAAAAACAAGTAACGAATGCATTCTCTCGGAAATTGAGGGGAATGAAGTGGTCTACACCTCGATAAACACTGTTGTCGAGCAAGATGACGCCACACATTATCCCGTGGAATTTCTGAACTCCCTGTCAGCAAGTGGACTTCCAGCGCATACCATCATGCTAAGGTCGGTGTCCCGATTATGCTTCTTCGGAACCTATCTCCTCCGAAGTTGTGTAACGGGACCCGCCTTGAAGTCATCCCGCTCCACAGACACACCATTAAGGCGAAAATTCTTACGGGTTGTGGCGTCGGCGAGGCAGTATTTATACCACGCATTCCCCTCATACCTCATAACTTCCCGTTCCAGTTCAAGCGCGTACAGTTCCCCGTGAGTGTTTGCTTCGCGATAACCATCAATAAGTCGCAGGGGCAAACACTGAGGCCAGCGGGTGTCGATCTCAGGACGAGTTGCTTCTCACACGGGCAACTGTACGTCACTTGCTCCCGCGTCACCAGTCCTGACTCTCTTTACATTTTGGCACCTGACAGCCTAACTACCAACGTAGTTTATAGGGAAGTGTTGTAAGGTATGATACCTTTGTACGTATTTTTACTCTTTTGTGTACTGGAATGTATTCCTGAATTATTTTCTCTATTTCCTTCAGTCACATCTTATGACTGAACTCAGCAGGATTCCCATATAACTCTCTTCACTTGCTTTGCTTGCAAAAAAAACTTATATTTTAATGCTATTTTAAAAGTTGTTTACTTATAATGCTATAGCGACACTGGCATCTTAGGTATTTTTGGTGCTGTAGAGCCTTCACGCAGACGACGTCGCGGGCAGCAGCTAGTGCATAATAAGCCTATAATGTTCCCACTAGTTGGACACAGGCCTCCTCTCTATGAGAGGGAGTGGGCTGTGATCCACTACGCGGGCCCAGTGCGGGTTGGTGAATGTCATGTCTTCGAATTTTTGGTTCTAGGACATGTCGGTTTCCTCACGATGTTTTCCGTCACCGTTTTGAGGACAGCATCATGCCTAGTCTTTTCCCAACTATGTTGGGGCCGGCTTCCAGTCTAACCGGATGCAGCTGAATACCAGTATTTTACATGAAGCGACTGCCTATCTGACCTCTACAACCCAGTTACTGCGTTACCGTTTTAAGAACAGTGGTGATTAAATAATTTACACAAAGTAAAGTCTGGGTTCGAACCTACAACGCGTAAGTCGCGGCCAATGGACCATGACTGCTATGCAGTATACGATGAGATATAAATAACACAATAAAAAATAAAATAATTACACAATACCTACTGATACTCCCTATCTTCACCAAGACAACGCAATCCTTACGCCTATATACATTTGCACATCGATATTAAGTGTTTAGGGTCAGCTCGTAAGCCGTACGAACTAATTTCACTAATCGGATTACAACTATTATAGTGGGTATTTCCGCGAAATTGTTTCCAACTCGCTCGGATGATCCATTTAATTGATGTAAGGCAAGCTTGCGATGCTCCAAGTATTTTCCGAATCCTCGAATCCTGGCGATTATGTATGTTGTTCCACTTGTTTCAGCAATTTGCTTGGAAGTTGTTTACGCTGCAGTTTGAGGAAACTAGAGGGTTGTTGACGTGAGTTTCGCTTTTATTGTAATCCGGTAAATTGTTTTCTCGAAATACGATCTGCCTGAGATCTCAAGGATTCATATGTTAAACTCGTAGATCATATCTATGCTGAAAAAATATTTAAAAAATAAAAAAAGGTTGTTTGTAGGCACAAATACAAAGCGATAAGTTGAGAGTATAGTTACCAAATCCCAAAAATATTAACGTAATCCATACCAAAGCTCACAGTCCTTATTATCATACAAAAAAAAAGATCAGTAGCGTTCGCATTATCTTTATGAATCCTCCATTGTATAAATTGTAAAGAAAACCAAATGAAAATTTTGTATAAGCCTTAATATTCCGAGAAAAAGGATCGTTGTTGCTACATTTAAAGTGAGCAGTTTAAAATAGCTTTAATAATACTGGCGACAATGTGAATACCAAGAATGTTATACAAGGTTTCTTGATTTTATGCCACTTTCCATTACGTTCTTGTGTACCTAGTTGGTGACGTTGTTTGAAGTATTCTAATGCTCGTATTGAAGTTACCTAATACAAAATCAAGAGCTATTACGCCGGAACAAAATAAATGTAACAAGACATAATTAAGTTCTAATATTTAGCTTCTAAATATTGTCCCTATTCGTGCATATTATAAGGTCATAAAAAAATATCAGGTTATTTTTAAACGATTCATTAGGTATTACGGTCGCCGCAAATCTAAATTAGTACCTATCATCTGCTTTAGCTAAAAATAAATCACCTTCCATTACGATTATAACAGACATAAACCACAACACGCAAAAATATTATTATTATTTGTAGTTTTCTTAATTATTTATGTGGAATCATCGCATATATGGAGGCCGGCCCAGAAAGAGATGGCGAGATGATTGGACGCGTGCCGCGAGGGCTGGTTCGAGGTGGCGCGGAAAAAGAATTCCTGGAAGGATTTGGGGGACGGCTTTGCTCAGCAGTGGGATAATATAGGCTAACAAAAAAAAAAGGCATTCGTAGTCAACTTCCGAATACAGGCAATAACTTTTGTGAATATGGAGTACCTACCTTTAGCTAAAACATTGTATCCAAGTCCCAACATCAAGTCAGCACTACTTAGCAGCAACTGCATACATGGATACTTAATGTAGTGTGTAGCTGTACTTCATTATAAAGCATGTTTCAGAAAGTTGTGGTCATATTTAAGGATGTGGTACAGTCTATCAAACAACTTTCTCCATGGGATCAACATCGTAATCGCGAAAAAATAATCAGCCGTCCCATACATTTGGGTCGAGGTATTGAAGTTTTGTATGGGACAGTTTTTTTGTTGCGTTTACGTTGGTCCCATGGAAAAAGGAGTTCAGTTTGATAGTCCGTACTACACACTTAAATATGACGAATAAGATACATGCTGTATAGGTACCTACGTAAATAATCCAAATCCGATTCAATTACCAGCGAACTACTGTAGCGATAACATACGCTCATTAAAGAGTCAAAGCTTAATAATCCAAGACGTTTAAAGCCGGTAGCATGGCGTTCTGTAATTAACCTCTTGTAAATTAGGCACCTAATCACGTTAGAGCAAAGTAAAGACCTGCATAGATTACAGCAATAACGTTAATCTATGGAGTCTTTACAGTCGGTGTACGACGTCATTAAATTTAAGTGGCTATTTCTTTAGTGAGTTTTAGCAAGGGAGATTTTTTGATCCACGATTAGGTTAGGCAAAATCCGACAACTGAAAAAGTATTCATGAAACTACATACACATCATGAAAGTATCCAGCCTCAATATTAATATTCCTGTGACGTTATACCTACCTATGAAATTATATGGGATAAAGACAAATCCAACGACACCTTATTATAAGAACAAACTTAAAGGCATGCATATTAGATATATATGTATTTTGTATGGATGTAACTCTTGTTTTTTTTTATTATTTTCTCTTTGTATTGTATTCACTGTCTGTAATGATGATGTTAGCTGGCGGGTGGTGCAGAGATGCAAACGTCCTACCAGTGTTTCGTGTAGGTCTCTGTTTTAGTATACTCGTATATTTATATTTATTTAGTATCTATATTTATTGTATTTATATATATTTTTATCCATGACAACATCTGATAGTAAATCTTTTTTTTCTGCCAACGAATCTACTGCCTCTTCTGGTGATGATAGTTTTTGTTCTGTTACGGAAAACCTTGGTGAACTTTTGCGTCTAAGTTTCAGCCATAATATTGGCCGGCTGTTTAACGTCTGTCATATAAACGCTCAAAGCATTCCAAGCCACTACAATGAGTTGTATGAAACTTTTTCGAACAACAACGTCCATGCCGTCCTGATTTCTGAAACTTGGCTGAAACCTGAACTTTTATCCACTTCTTACTCTCTCACAGGATTCGTTCTTTTGCGGAATGACCGAGTAGGTAGGAGAGGAGGTGGTGTATCTATATACCTTCGTGCTGATCTTCCTTTCAAAATTCTCTCTACTTCTTCCTGTAATACTTCGGCTGAGTTTCTTTTTCTAGAGGTCTGTGTCAAAGGAGCTAAAACCGTTCTTGGTGTTGTGTATTGTCCGCCCGCACTTGATTACTTCACCGAGTTCGAATCGGTCTTAGAATCTTTAGGTTCGGAGTATGCACATCACATAGTCTTGGGGGATTTTAACACCAATCTCCTTGCCCACAACTCCCATCGATCCCGTAAACTTTTAAATCTGGTCGAGTCAGCTAGTCTGTATGTGCTGCCTCTCCAACCAACTCATCATAACACTGCCGGTGATGATACCTGGCTCGACTTGATCCTCACCTCAAATCCTTCCCTAGCCTCCTCACATGGTTAACTTGACGCTCCTGGTTTTTCCCATCACGACCTTATTTTCCTGTCTTATGTCCTTAAATCTCCTAAACCTAAACCTACGTTCCAGTACAGGCGTGCCTTTGCGCGGATGAATTGTGAGAAGCTTGCACAAGATGCTTCTAATATTGACTGGACACCCCTGGAGGAAGCCACTACAGTTGACGATAAAGTAACGATTTTTAACAATGCTGTAGTTAAGCTGTACGACACCCACGCTCCTATCAGGCGAGTCAAGTTAAAGCGCCCACCTGCGCCGTGGATGAATGTGGGAGTTCGGATGGCGATGCGACGAAGGGACCGCGCGTTTCGGAAGTTTAAAAGGGATCGGTCAGATGATAATTGGACCCTCTTCAAAACTGCTCGCAATCGTTGTAATCAGATGATACGCAACGCTAAACGTCGCCATATTCTTGATAACATCACTTCTGCTTCTCCTGCTGATATCTGGAAATTCCTTGGAACACTAGGTATCGGCAAATCGCGGCATTCAGACCTTCCTAACGCATTTGGCTTGGACGATCTAAATCGGCATTTCTCAACTGTTCCTACCCTTGATAATCCAACCAAATGTCAAACCCTTGACTTCCTTGCTGGTCTGACGCGACCTAATATTACCCCCTTTGCCTTCACCCCAGTCGACCCGGGAGAGATCAAAAAGATTATCCTGTCCATAAAATCCAAAGCCGTTGGTTGTGATAACATCAGTCGACACATGATCGTGACAGCGGTTGATCAGCTCCTTCCAGCAATTTCCCATATAGTTAACTTCTCCCTTTACTCTGGTGTTTTCCCTTCCCTGTGGCGGAAAGCCCATGTTCGACCACTGCCTAAAATCCCTAATCCCACTCTTCTCAGTCACTTTCGTCCAATTTCCATCCTTCCCTTTTTATCCAAAGTACTCGAGGCCTGTGTACATAAACAATTCTCCAACTTCATTCACAAAAACTCCCTCATCAGTCCATTCCAATCCGGGTTCAGGCCCGGGCACAGTACTGTTACTGCTCTCCTTAAAGTGACTGACGATATAAGGCGAGGAATGGAAGACACTAAAGTGACGGTTTTAGTGTTGATCGATTTTTCAAATGCTTTCAATACCGTCAGTCACGAAGTCCTTTTATCCATCCTCTCCTATCGCATGGTCTCTCACGAGGTTCTGGAATGGTTTTCTTCCTATCTTCGGGGGCGTCAGCAATCAGTTCTCGCTGGTGACTCTAGCTCCAGTTGGTGTGATCTTGAAACTGGCGTCCCTCAAGGCGGCATTTTATCTCCACTTTTGTTCTCTATCTTTATAGATCTCATAACTTACGAGCTTCAGTGTGCGTATCATCTTTACGCTGACGACTTACAGCTCTACTGTCAGGCAGGTGTTGACAGCTTATCCGGTGCGATCGAGGAGCTAAATCGGGATTTACGAGTAGTCAAAAATTGGTCTGATCGCTTTGGGGTGGCGGTTAACCCAACCAAGTGTCAGGCTATTATTGTAGGGAGCCCCCATAGCCTGAGGAGGTTGAATGGTTCAACGGTGCCACCGGTTATCTTTGATGGCACAGTGATTCCGTTTAGCTCTGACGTCAAGGATCTGGATTTGCATGTTGACACTTGCCTTGACTGGCGTAAGCAGGTCGCGATTGTGAGCAAGAAGGTTACTGGCACGTTGCGGTCGCTCTATAGGTTGAAAAATATTCTCCCATCACACATTAAGGCAATGCTTGTACAGTCCCTTATCTTCCCCATAATTGACTATGGTGATGTGTGCTACTATGACCTGAATGCAGATCTCCTCAATAAACTTGACCGACTTCTTAATAGCTGCATTCGATTCGTTTTCAATCTTCGCAAGTATGATCATGTATCTGCACATCGAGCGCTTTTAAAGTGGTTACCTATCCGGCAGCGCAGAGCGTTGAGGGCTTTGACAACCTTGTTTTCTCTTCTTCACAAACCCACTTCTCCTTCTTATCTGACTTCTCTTTTTCTATGTTTATGCTCTGCACACAGCAAGAATCTTCGGTCCGAGAATAATCGTCTTCTTCGTTGTCCTTCTCATCGCTCTGGTTTTATAAAGTCTTCTTTCTTTGTCCAGGCGGTTTTCCTTTGGAATGCGCTCCCTCAGAATATCAGGACGGTAACCAATGCGTTCACATTTAAAGTGAAAGCTCGAGAACACATACACAAGAAGTTGGCAGATTCGTCTCAAAATTAAGTTGTTGTAGGGATTCTTATCTATGTCTCATAACTATTTGTTTTATATTTATATATACGATCTATGGACCTAGAGGCGGCAAATACTTCTAACTTAAGACTTTTAAAAAATGAACTTTCTGATGACTACACTGATTCAAATGTCAATCGATCAAAAAGCCCATCTAGTAGCATTAATGAGACAAATGAGTCATCCCACTCAAATTGTCTTTTTCGCCTATAATAGCATAAATATCTTGCATCAAAACATTGCTGGTCTTTTAAATAAGGTTGACTTGCTCACAGTCCATATTCAGGAACTATCTAAGAAACAAAAAGACATAGATGTGGTCTGTATTACGGAACACTTCATTATGCAGGGCTATGAAAAGGTATTAAATATTCCAAATTATAAACTAGCTGCGTGTTATGCAAGACAAGCAAAGAAGCGCGGAGGATCTTGCGTTCTAGTTAAAATAGGCCTAGAGTATAAAGAGCTAACAGAGATCACACGCCATTCAATAACAAACACTTTTGAATGCTGCGGAATCGAACTAGTTCAGCAAAAGTTAATCGTTATTTGTATATACAGGCCACCGAAAATTAACAACCTAAATATGTTCTATGAAAAACTCGAAATTGTTATGAAAACTTCTTGTATTAACTCAAGTAAAACAGTTGTTCTATGCGGGGACTTCAACATTGATGTCTTGAAAAGGAATAGGATGTCCCTAGACTTTGAATATTTTCTTTTGGGCTACAATCTAAAGCTTGAACTGAGGCAACCAACTAGATTGTGCAGTAATAGCTGCATTGATAACTTTGCTCACAATTCTCGTCAAAAATGTAAATGTGAAGTAATCGAATTGGCTCTTTCAGATCACACGGCACAAATACTGCAAATTAAAGTAAATAAAACATATAGATTAAAATCTTGGCGAATCAAGAAACGAGATTTGTCGTTAGAAAATCTAGTTAAATTTAAAAATCACATTAGCTGCATTTCGTTCTCCGAAATATACAATACAGAAAATGTAAATGTAGCATATGATACCTTCATGGAAGATTTCCATTTATTGTATGACCTTTGTTTTCCCGATAGATTTGTTACTGTACAACCGTATAAAAGAGTTAAATGGGTCTCACGAGGAGTACGTGTTTGCAGTAAAAAGCAACGCCACCTTTTATGGCGATACAGACTTAGGTCAACTAAGGAAAATAAAAATAAATTTAAAGACTACTCAAAAAAATTTCGAAAAATTATCAAATTAACTCAAAAATCACAGAATAACTACTTCATACAAACGTCAGCTACTAAGTCGAAAGCATCTTGGCAAGTCATAAATAACAAAACACACACTTACGACCCAATTTCCCAAATAAGACTACACGATACAACAATTACAGATCCTCAAAAAATTGTTAATATCTTCAATAACTACTTTATTGATCAGGTTCAACAGTCACCTCAAGCGTCATTTGAAGCTAGAAATATTCCGAAAAACCTAAACTCAATGTTTATGGCACCAGTTTTACCCCAAGATGTAATTAGGGCAATAAAATCCTTAAAAAACAAAAACAGCGTTGGGTATGATGGCATAGCAACGAAAGTTGTTAAATTTGTGGCAAACAATATAGCTGTACATCTTAGCCATATTATTAATCTCAGCATCAATTCTGGCGTGTTCCCTAATAGCTTAAAAACTGTTATAGTTAAACCAATTTACAAGAAGAATAAAAAAGAAGAAATAGCTAACTACAGACCAGTAGCCTTAATTCCGGTATTTTCCAAAGTAGTAGAGAAGTTAATTTACGAATTACTTAACAGTTTCTTATCTAAGTACGACATTTTGTGTAATGAACAAAAAGGTTTTAGGAAAAACAAAAGCATTAATACAGCTATTTTCGATTTATTCAATATTATCATAAAAAACGTAGATAGTAAAGTGCCTATTTGCGCAATCTTCACAGATATGTCAAAAGCTTTTGACTGCGTCGATCACGACATTCTAATAAACAAGTTAAGCGTTTATGGCATAAGGGGAAATGTACTCAGACTTATTAAATCATACCTTAGCAATCGTAAACAGTACACGGAAATAACTAGAATTTGCCCTAAGACGAAGAGTGAAATAAAATACCGATCTGAAGGACGAACAATAAAATATGGTGTACCACAGGGCAGCGTCCTTGGGCCACCCCTTTTCTTAATTTATATCAACGATTTGCCGCGTCATGTTGATAATCCAATGGTATTATTTGCCGATGACAGCACCGCGTTAGTAAAATGTAAACATCCGGATAGATATGAACAGGACATAAATAAGACACTGGAAGATATCGTACATTGGCTTGGTAAAAACAACTTGGTGATAAACTTAAACAAAACTAACATAATGCACTTCCATCAACGCACAATTTTAAAAGAAGTATCTGTAGAGTACAATAAACAAAAAATTAACCAAGTTACAGTAACAAAATTTTTAGGGATTTACATTGACAGACAACTAAATTGGCAACCACAAGCAGAGGAAATTTGCAAAAGGATGAATACAGCGGCATACTTCCTTTCAAAGTTGTCTAAAAAAGTTGACATTCAAACTACATTAGTAGCTTACCATGGTCTGGTTGCATCAATTCTAAGATTTGGCATTATTTTCTGGGGCAATTGCAGCTCAAGAGAATACATATTCAAGGCACAAAAACGATGTATTAGAGCGATGTGTGGTTTGAAGACCACAGACAGTTGCGAACCAAAGTTTAAGTCCCTAAAAGTGCTTACATTTCCGTGCTTGTATATTCTGGAAATGGCCATATTTGTAAAGACCAATAAAAACCTTTTTCCCACGATGTCAGAAACTAGAAAACGACCTGTCAGAAATCAATACAAAAATTTATTACAAATCGAGTCCTGTAAGACAGCGTTATTGAGAAAAAGTGTTATTTGTATGGGTCCTACAATATACAATAAATTGCCAGATGTAATGAAGAATGACACAATTAAAAACTTTAAAAAGAAATTAGTGGCCCTCCTAATAGAAAAATGTTATTATTCGATTAATGATTTTTTAATGGACAAAACTTTTTAATTAGCAATATGTATAATAAATATAATTAATATTATTAAGATCCGGTGAATTGTATTTTGAATTGTACTTTGACATTTTAATTGCATTTTGACATCCAAGTTAATTTTGACATTTTAATATTTTTTTTTTTTTTGAGTAGGTATTATGTATTATTAATTGTATTGGATTGTTATTATTATTATTTGTATTCTGAAAAGTTTGTTTAAGATGTTTTTATTTTTATTATTAGTTAAAGCATCTTTCATTCATTCATTTAAATTTTGCATGCCGAATCTTGGGCAGAATGTATGGCTCATCTTTAATTCTTCACGACCTTATTTGTCCTTACCTGCATTCTAGCAAATAAATAATTTGATTTGATTTGATTTGATTTGATATATGTATATATATTGTTGTACCTATGTATGTATATATGTATTTATTCTTATACCTTAGTTATAAATATTTTCTTTTTTTTTCTGTTATTGCACCTACTGTGTATTATCTCTGCATCACCCTAAGGTAGACTGGTAGAAAATGCCCAAGGCATTAAGTCCGCCTTTGTACAGTTTTTTACTTGTGCATAAAGTTTTAATAAATAAATAAATAAATATATGCTCGTGACGTGCGAGTGGAAACCCCGATAGGGGACGCCCTAGGAGGACAAAAATTAATCAGCTCAGCCTATCGTAGTCCATTCCTGGACATAGGCTTCTCCCAGACTACGCCACAACACCCTGTCCTCCGCCTTCCGCATCCAGTCTACCCCAGCCGCCTTCTTTAGGTCGTCCGTCCATATAGCTGGGGGGGCGTCCCACACTACGCTTGCCGATACGCGGTCTCCACTCAAGGCCTCGTCTGCTCCACCGGCCTTCGACAGACATGGCCAGCCCACTGCCCCTTCAGTTTGCTTACTCTGCAAGCTATGACGGTAACTCCGGTTCTTTTGCGGATAATTTCATTCCTGATTAGGAGGGCATATAGTGACCCTATAAGTGATATTCTTCAGAAAGGTCAGGTGTAGTACTCACAACCGACATGCGTGTATGACCAGAAGCCCAATTCTCGTAATTTAAAACGTTCAAAATCTAGTCGCAGCCTCATGTCGGCGACAAACAAATGTCAAAAACTTGTCAAAATGTAGGGAAATTCAAGGTATTTTTGACAGATTGAGACTGAGATCAGACTGTGAACGTTCTTAAAATTACGAGAATTGCCCCTCAGATGTATGAACGTAAACGAGGCAAAAGGATTACGAAAGGATCGTAGCAGGTGGCGTTCTGTGGTTTTGCCTACCCGCATGAGGACGAGGTGTGAGTTTATGTTGGACGCTCGTGACATGCATTGGGTAGGTACCTGCTTTTCCTTTTGACTTTGCTTTTTTGTCGATTAAAAAAACTGAGGTAAGGTCTATTCCATATATATCCGCGTACCGGAAGACGTAGCGTTGGAAGGCCTTCCACAAGGTGAACCGACGACCTTGTGCAGGCCGCAGGAACTTATTGGATGCGAGAAGCACAAAACCGGTCGAAGTGGAGGTGCTTGGGGGAGGCCTATGTCCAGCAGTGGATGTCTTTCGGCTGAAATATGAACTTTATTTTAGTGGGAATTAAGTTGATTTCAGAGTGACTAGCACCATTGAAAAAAAATTAAAAATCTTTGAAGTTGTAGCGTAAACTGAACTTTATTGTGTTGTAATTAAAGTTATTTTTCCATAAACTCATATTTGTTTACATGTTTGACAAATAAATCGCGAACGCAGATTAGGTAGGTATGTACTAATTTTCATTTCAAAGTTATTGTTCCTGCTTTTTAAATTACTACTGAATAATAAATAGGTCTCACATACGTAACTGAAAAAGAAAGTAGGTAGGTCACATTATCGACATTTTTTACGATGCGCATCTCGTGTAACTTCCAGGTAAATTTTAGTAAAATATTTCGTGTTGGTGCCATCCGAGTGGCTTTTACCATTACCATGCATAGACTTTAAAATTGAGTGCACTTGAGCAAGCAATCCTATTATGAGTAACCCAGCAGGCCATTAACCGAAAAACCTAACTTACCAACCTACCGATTAATTAAAACTAGAAGTTTTGCACGAAATATAACAAAACCACTTGTAAAAGAGAAATTCTCAACAATTTCCCAAATAATTAATAACATTTTAAAACGGTACTCAAGAGCTCTACTGAGATTTCTCAAAGAGTAAACACTTAACAGACTTTAAGGCGTTTTAAAGGATCTCCTGTCCAAGATTATTTACAATATTCTTTGACGTAGCTACGTAAATACCGTGATGTTTGCAGTATCTAACGAGGTACAATGATTTGATAAAAAATCCACTTGAGCGCTATAAAAGCTTAATAGAATTATTTGCGAAGCTTTTAAAGTAACGGGAGTAGGGAATGTTGATGTAGCAAATTAGCGCTGCCTTGCGGCTTCGAACATCCATCGGGATTAAGCGATGTATTTATTACGGGTCCCCTTTAAACAGTCATGGTGAAGCCATATTTATACCCTTCTTGGTTTACGGGGCCTTATGGACTTATAAATACTGTCCCTTGGCCAGCAAGGAGAATCACAAACGTATCTAGTTAGAAACTTTTTTTAGCTTAAGAATTGGTCTAAATTACCAAAGTAATCTTCAAAGGCAGGATAGAAATTGAATAAAAAGTTCCTGAAGGTTAAGAAAACATTCGTACATCTACCGAGGGACACACTTTCTTTTATTCGTCGTAGTGTTATAAGTAAGTTGGCCTAATGGTTTAGTCTGCCAGCTTTCCCCGCATAAGTAGTGCCTCAGAATATTACCATTTGTTGTAATGTCAGTTGTACGTACATCCGTGGCCTAACGGTCATAATCTCTAAGGAGGCCCAAAGGCATTATTAAGCAGCCTAAGTTCTTGAGCCCTCGATAATAGCATTGCGAGAAACTTCCACCATTTACCTACGAATGAGGTATAATTTTGAGTTCATAATTTCATAGTAGGTGCTTTCAAAAGCCATGTTTGCTTGTGAAAGCCTAACAAAATGTTGATGTAATTGAAAGATGACTATTACATTCTGGATATTCCCCTGATATTAATTCGAAGCTCGGTTTTAATAGCATATTAATTTGACAACTAATAAGTAGTGCCGAAATTTCAATCTCGGGGCCCGAATATTCTTTGATGTAGCAGTCGTATACCTCACTTAATTGACTCAGCCATTTCGTGGTAAATTACAAGCTGTCAGTGTGCTATGTTTTACTTGATTTCGGCGTCTGAAGTCTCTAAGGATAGAATTTGCAGCCATTGTCAGGGGTTTTGTAAAAGGGCTAAACGCGCAAAGGTTAGCTCTTATAAACTTTCCGCAACTTTGGAGTGATTTTGCGAAGGGTGGAAAGTGAATTTTTATACTACAGGAAATCAGTTACCGGGACATGGGGTTGACAAAAGCTATCGATCCCGGAGGAGAGCCGTCACTCAATCTTCGAAATGTGTAACATTTTCATTTTAATAATTGCCGCACTGTATGCTTCATAGAACTGACTTTAATTTTGGCACTAAGCTAAAGTAAATATCTACTTTAAAATTAAAACACAGCAACGCAAAAAGCAACAACATTTTAATCAAAACTCGCAGTCATAAGTTTAATTTTAAATGTTTTCTGTGAAATTAGAGCAGCATTAACAGTTAATCATGTACGGAATTTTGAAAGCTATAATATACATAAAAACTGGGCGTAGACTAGTCTCTGAAACTTTATACAGTTCTAAATTCTAACATAATGTACAGTATATGTATCTCACGAAGCGACGCGCGCTTTACTTGTCATAACCACTTGGTTACGTGTTTGTACACTTGTACAAGCACGCTGTAAACGTGTGCGTGAAAACGACTAGCGTCAGCACATAACACACACA
This sequence comes from Amphipoea lucens, assembly GCA_947508005.1. Lineage (NCBI taxonomy): Eukaryota > Metazoa > Arthropoda > Insecta > Lepidoptera > Noctuidae > Amphipoea > Amphipoea lucens. The sequence continues at coordinate 13,481,462 of OX382358.1, forward strand.
TGCACACATACTTCGCGATTGTCTCGTTTCCAAGAGCTCCTGCGCTTACACACACATTCACAGCGTATTTGTACCTACACTTGATAACCACAAGTAAAGCGTGTGCGCTTCTTGAGATAAAAATACTGTCGCAAAATTTTCTCAATTGCTCGAGATTCAGTGAAACCTAACAAAGTATCAACTGAATTGTCGATTTCGTGTCCGCTTACGTACCTACTTACTCTGCTAGAATGTTTATAAAAAATGTGGGACCTCGACGACGTTTGGATTAAATCAAAATCCTTTTATATATTTGTTAGGATTATATTTTAAGTCTTTTTTATATTTTCATAATTCAATCCTTAAATATTAGACGTCAAAACTACGACTCTCATATGACATCTGTTTGAATCTTCGAAAGGAACTTCTTACAAATATAAGCAGCGGCCTGACCCGCAAGGAGGTCAGTAACCCTCAAAGAAGTCTCTACAATACGTAGCGTACAAAATATACCTTCTTAAGTATTTATAAATAGCGCAGACACTACAATTATATTTAAGTACATTAAATCTTTATACGGGGTCAAATTAAATTAGCTAGAGAAACTCTGCAGACGTGATGGGTATCAATATCTAATAACGATCTTGATCTCGATCTTCATGTCTGTGAAGTATACACGAAAAAAAAACTGATATTTCAAGTGACTACACAAACAGCGTCCATGACCCCATAAAAAAAAACCGAGTGTGCTTATGACCACACGACTGAAGTGAAACTTCAAACGTATTTGGCTATGAGAGGAAGAGAGAAAGAAAACGTGCGCGCGCACTGCTTTCTCTTGCTTATATCCCCCACTCAACTCCCGTTCGCCTCGCCCGATCACACTTTTCGTAACGCGTTCGCCAGCTTACTCCCCAAGTCAAGCGTGCGTAAAGAAGTTTCACTTCAAAAATTAAATGAATTTATTTTTGTTTAGATATCGATACCCATAACATCTGCAAATTTTCGCTAGCTAATTTGAATTGACCTTGTATAGGAAGTACATAATTATACCTTTGAATATGAAGGTCTTTATACGATTCAAAAGAATTTATTTACAGAATTAAGTAGGCATGGGAAAATACAGTATTTTATACCTATTCTTAGAGAATTCCTTACCTATATGGGACCGCTCTTTCCCGCTATCCCAAGGGTACCGTAAAAGGCTGTTAGTGCTAAGTGATTATGCCGGGTCAATGGGCAGCAGGAGCATAGTTACTAAAGGTCTTACACGCAAGACTGGACCGCACCTCGGCGCTAGTAGAAAACTAGGAACTTTAATAAATTATCTATCACTAGCAGTGCCCCGCGGTTTCATCTGCATAAGTGTCGATCCAGTGGGAATATCGGAATAAATAGTATCCTATGTCCTTTCCTGGGACTCAAATTATCTCTATACCAAATTTCATCTAAATCGGTTCAGTGGTTTAAGCGTGTAGAGGTAACAAACAGACAGACACACTTTCGCATTTATAATATTCTAGTATGGATTTATAAATAGTTTTAAATAAAGTAGCTTTTCGTGTCTTTCTGTATGACGGCTTAGTTCTTCGTTGGTGTGAGATAAGTTTATTCTCATACAATAATTTACTTACACGAGAATATTAAAAACTAAACAAAACAAACAAAAATACAGGTAGGTACTCTAACCTAGCTCTGGAGCCGGCACCCTAATTGCGTAACACACTATCAATCGGAATCAGAATCATTTCGAAGCCAATTGCTAATCCATTGCTTCATAAGTTCGAAAAATTTGTCTGCTCAACACGTAAATAACGCAATGAATGTTATTGAACTGTCAAAATGAAACCGATTCCGATTGATAAAGGCCTCGCCGCCGCCGGTCTAAATTTTTTCTGTAGCCTGTTTTCATGGCAATAAAGAAATTTTATTTTATTATAAGTCAATATTATTGGGGCTGTTACAAAAACACTTTACATGTACATATATTTCTTCAATAATTATTTTGAGGGTAGGTAAAAAATAACTGAACATGATTTATGTTGCGGTTTTAACCATAAGTGTGCATATACACTGGCGATACGCGAACTGCAACCGTCGACGCGTGTCGACGACAGCCGTCAAAGTTTTGAAAATTTGTTCCGGAAGGTCTTATGACTTTTTATATTCATAATCCTTAAACATATATAAAGTAAAGAGATCTCGTGTTAAAGCGTAAAAAAACTGTGCGAAGCAGAGGCGGGTCGTTGGTTATGTGTAAATAAGTTTATGCTTCAAGTATTTCATATTTGCATTCTTCGGTTACCTATTGTGAAAAAGGTTCCATTATTCCCCACTGTAGGTATAAGTAAGAAAAAAAAAACATGACTTGCTCACCGAAAACTTTATTTGGGAAACGAGAACTGACATTTGAGTGGAAAACAAAGATTAGGCACTTACGTGGAAAACTCCAGAAAATCTGTACTTTATAAAAAAAATACAAAATTTCTTGCAATAACTACTATATCTTGTAATGTCACTTGGCAACACAAATAAAATGTTGCCAAATATGAAAGCGCAAAATTTAATGTTGTTTTTAACGTAAACAAACAAAAAAACTTGAACACTTCGGGTGTTCAAGTTTTTTGTTTGTTTATGACGTTACTGAAGAAGGAATTTCCGTCAGCTTAGGCACACAAGTTTAAACTTGTATTTTGTTAGTGAAAAGTTGGCGTATGAGGCTGGCGTCCAACTTTGTATCCGGCTATAAATTAGATACATTATTCATAAATGTATATTGGCATAGAGGTTGCATACTCGATTAAGAAGCGGGAAGTCATTTGAAGTTCTGAAAAATATTTTTCTTTTTCTTTGGGATTTTATAAGAAACAGCACGATTTTGCCAGGCTTTGTCTATAGGTTATCATGGGCCTTAATAAGATTACAGTATTTATTAAGTCACACACACACTTTTGCGTTTATATATTACCATACTAATATTATAAATGCTAAAGTGTGTCTGTCTGTCTGTCTGTCTGTTACCTCTTCACGCTTAAACCGCTGAACCGATTTAGATGAAATTTGGTATAGAGATAGTTTGAGTCCCAGGAAAGGACATAGGATAATATTTATCCCGATATTCTCACTGGATCGAGACTTATGAAGGTAAAACCACGGGGCGCAGCTAGTTACTTATACAGTGCAGCACCGAATAAAATACCTACCTAACCCACTGAATATGACCACCCCACTATCTACCCGATAATTATATGCAATGCGGCTATTAAGCGGATTGCTGATTGGAGTATATCGGATACAGACAGTTAATAGTTAATACAAACATTATACAGAAACATTTACATACCTACATAAACTCACGCCTTTTCCCTATGGCAGGCAGGCAAAACTTACAGAACACCGCCTGATACGATCCATACAATACTCATTTTGCCTCGTTTGCGTTAATAAATCTGGTCATACACGCACGCCATATGACTGTTCCTAAATTACCCTAGGCTGATAAAATTTTCGTTTTTCCTAATTATGTTAAATATTAGTGTTTAAAAGTCGCACCCCACCCCGTACGACTCTGTAGAGCGCGTCTCCAGACTGGACACTCTCCCACCCGATTGTAATGAATTCCCAAGAAGTATTTTGCCTACGCGCCGGTTGCGAGTACTACGCAGCTGACCTTTCTGAAGAACATCTGCACCAATAAGGTCACTATAAGTCCTCCTAGACCAGTGGTGGCCCAGTGGTAAAGGCCGCGACTTACGAGTTGTAGGTCGTAGGTGCGAACCCAGACACGCGCTTCACTTTGTGTAAATTATTTCATCACCACTGCTCTCAAAACGGTGAAGGAAAACATCGTGAGGAAACCGGCATGTCCTAGAACCAAAAGTTCGAAGACATGTGACATCTACCAACCCACACTCCCTCTTACAGAGAGGAGACCTGTGTCCCAGCAGTGGGAACATTATAGGCTGATTATGTTATGTAAGACCTCCTAAGGCGTCCCTTACCAGCATTTCCACTCACACCTACATTGTAAAAATCTTTTGTTAGTCGATTTTCATTCACCCTCTAAACATGAACATACCATCAACAGAAACGCCTCTTAATTAATAACTGTCTACTTAATTTCAATCAAACAAATGAAGGAAAAATTCAAAAATATAATTAACAATTTACAAAAGTTAAAATACATATAACATACCATAACATCACGCCTGTATTCTCCGAGGGGTTAGGCAGAAGTGTACCTATAGTACATCCACATTTCGCCAGTTATCAATCAATCAATCAACTCAGCCTATCGCAGTCCACTGCTGGGCTTGGGCCTCTCCAAGAATGCGCCACAGCACCCTGTCCTCCGCCTTCCGCATCCAGTCTCCCTAGCCACCTTCTTTAGGTCGTCCGTCCAGTCATGTTATGTTTAAGGTGAATGCGCAGTTGTAGCCCGCGAAATTCAATTTTTCTTACGTTTTTTTGCAATTTTCAGGTCAGTGTCAAGTTGTTCATCAAAATATGATTCGCGACTATAACAAGTACGTATTTACAGAATTATAATCATTAGAAATATTAATACATCTTTCTAAGTTAGATTTGTTCCGTAAGAACAAATCTCGTATGGAAAAGTGCTTATGGAACAAATCTAACTTAAAGAGATATATGAATGATTCTAATGACTATAATTCTGTAAATACATATCTATTATAGTCGCGAATCATATTTTAATCAAGATACAACCTGACACTGACCAGATTACGGGCTGCTACTAACTGGGAAATTGTCATGGAAAAACTCAATAACACTTTGCCTGACCAAGGACCTCATGCTCAGCAGTTAAATAAAAAGAACATCATTTTAAATAACTCGATGCAGATTCTACTCAATTTCTGTGTTCAATGCGCTACGCGACCGATCTCTGAAAGGACTGAATATTCGGTGTCGGCTTCATACTACAAATTGTTTCGGGATCGAATGTACGTGTGAATAGCACTCTTGCGTCACCTAAAAAAATCGTAGAGTGAAGTGGTCACTTAAAAAAAAAATTAATCGAACGTCATGGAAGCTGGTTTTCAACCTTTTCTGACCAATCTTCCAGTTGGTTTCCAGCATCAGAATAAACACGTAGTATAGGAGGAAATTCATTCATAGTCAAGTTTAGTACCTATTAATTTCAAAAATGTTGTGTGCTTTTTATACTTAACATAATATGAAGGATGTTTTCTAGGCAGGCGTACCACATACATTTAATCCAAATCAGTTCAGCCGATTTTGCGCCAATCCGGAACATTATGTACATCCAGACAAATAGATGAACGGACAAAAATTCTTCGTTTTTATTTTTTTATATGTATAGAAGATTACTTACGTAGGCGTTAGGTAGGTACTATTTATAATACTAAGAAGTTTCGACAGGCCTTGCTTACTTGAATACACGTTGTGGGTCCACACAGTTGAATACAAGATCATTTAAGCTTGTCGTACCTAAATACAATACAATACACATGCAGTACACTAGGTACGTGCCATTAATCGCGTGTCGGACGTTCATTAATACAGTGGTCTGTGCTTGCCACAGTGCTCGGCACATTCTTCTTACTGTACCAGTAATTATGGTCTTTTCGTGTTACACCGATTGGTTTTTAGTAAAACTATTTGAAAGATTAGGTTACCTACATAAAGTGTTTGTTATTTAAGTAACATTTGAAATACTTAACCCACCCACAGTTTGTGGAGGTCAGATAGGCAGTCGCTCTATGTTAAATACTGATATTCAGTTGCATCCGATTAGATTGGAAGCCGACCCCAAAAATAGTTAGGAGGCTAGGCAGATTGAGTGATTTGAAGGATTAAAAAAAGAGGTATATTTTAACTTGATTGCTATAAAATAAAATATTAGTGTAACAAAAAGCTGGTGCTGTACTCATCTTCAATGGTGGCTTTGACTGGGATTCGAATATGGATTCGACTTCATATGAGAAGCTACTAAACAACAGCAGCCCGAAAAAGAATTCAAACGCTTTAGATGGATTCTTAAAAGTTATGGGGGTTCATAAACTTATCCTGTATAAATATCTCCCCTGCCCTACGCATTGCAGGCAATGGATTTTTGCGAACCACGTAGTTTCATACATGACATAGAAAACCTACGCCTGATAACAAAATATAAACGTTTTTCACTATTGTATTACCCGTACTGTTGTACAATCAAATATTCAACACAAACGGAGTTTGAATGTTTGTGCCTACTGCAGGCCATACAATTTTTTTGTATTGGGAATGGAACCCACGACTAGTTTTTTTAGGATTTGCCAGTAAAACTTCCACTGTATAGATTTAAATATTTTATTGGTATTTCTAATAAACTTTTAAATAATGACTAGAAAAGATCTAAGCATAACAAACCTTATTTTTTTTAGTAGGCGGTTACAGACGGCTTTTTTGATTTTTTAAACTATTTCAAAAAGAAGTTCTCAATTCGACTGCCATTTTTATTTTATGTATGTTGAGCGATATCTCCGCCAATTGTAAACTGATTTCGATAATTCTTTTTTGTTCGAAAGAGTATTTTTCCACAACAAAGTGAAAAATTTCGGAAGTCGGCGGCAGAAACCAAAAATATGTACAAAACCAAAGACCGACTTCCAAAATTAAAATTATTTTTCAAAGCTATGGTACCCCATTAATCCGCCTCGTCTGTAAGAACCCAGTTATTCAAAACTTAATATGCTTGTAACATGCGTGGGTTTACGTCAGAAAAAGGTTTAACGAGCGAGCTTTGAACTCATGCTCATTCGAAACCAATATTTCTTCAAATACATTCGATCATTTCTTAATCTCATGTTTGGTATTCCGTGGCCATCCTTTAGTCGTCTAATACACGACGGATTTATTTGGTGCGTTTCTTGTTTACCAATCGGAGGTGCTAAGCTTGTAATCCACTAAGGTGATACGCACTTAGATTCTTAAAAAACAAAATGTTGTATGTTGACTGAAGACCCAGTGGAAAATAGTAAATGCCAACTAAAGACTCCTGAAGCGTCAAGCAAGTAGCGTTAGAAATATAGTTGAATAGTGTCAATAATTTAACCGACAACTATCCTCATTCAAAAGTTTCTGGGCAGCAAAACAGTTTTGAAGAATTTAAGGATCTTTATTTAGGGTATTATTTCACTTCAAAGTAGCAATTTCGAAGATACTGTGCACAATGGCAACCGATGCACGGTTTTACGACGTACTCGTAACTATTGCACGCAAAATGTGAATTGCACACATTCCGTGCAAAGCGTGTTTAGTGCACGCCCGAAAGGGTCCGCGTCAGCTGTTCACGTTCTCAATGTAAGCGTCCGTAGATAACCCAATGTCCGCGTATGTACCGAAAACGTACGCCGCTGTAGGAAACCGGCTTACACAACTTAATGTCCCAAATATTTCATTTCCCCTATTTTGGTGTGAAAAGCAACTAAAGTTAACACATTACCCGGCTGCGAGACTGAAACGGCCCGTCATCACGGCATGCTTCTCGCGTGCCGCCGGTTAGTCTCACTAATGTGTGTTCGCAACATTTTTATAGCTGTTAAAGGCAATAAATATACAAACGCCCCCGTGTCGGTCCGTAAATGCCTCTAGAGGATTACCCGCTGACGTATTGTGTACCAACTGACCAAGATTGTTACACAGATGGACGCGGCGCGAACATTTCACAACAACCCTGATATATGGGAATGTTCCCCACAATTGGATTTTGTTTTCGCGGAATCTTTGAGCGGATACAACATCTAAGTAGGTCACAAACTTGCAAGGGCGTAATTTCATGATGTCTTCAAAAGCCAGTTCTGACACGAAACGTTATAATTTTGCCTAACTTCACTTTATTTGTGCCTACATTGTCTCGTAGCAACTGTCTACGGCGTAGCATTTTGCTACGCAGTTGGTATTCTCATTTGCTTTAAAAAGAGCATCTACATAAGTTTTACATAAAATCTAATAAATATGTATGATGCTGAAGCTCTAGTAAAATGCTTGAAATAATATGCTTGTTAGCTTTATTTAACTTGGACACAAAGGCAGTATAAATGTTAACTCAGATGACACTAACTTGAATTAGAGTTTGAAATGTTTGAATCATTGTTATTATTTAAGAATAGCACTCTTATACTGTGTTTATTCACTGAATTACAAACGCTTAACTCTAATACAATAATTTTAAATTACCTAATAATTTGGGAGCTTATTCATTTTGTTTTGTAGCTGTTTATCAAATTACCTCAGTACGGATTATGTAAAGCTCATTAGGCATCGGAGTTCATTAACGCGATCCGTAAAAGTTTGAGGGAATTTTAGACGGTCGAGAATAATTAAAAGAGTTTGGCTTAGCAGTTTCAAAGCCGAGTTTGGTCCCGTGTGTTTCCCGTAAATCCTAGTAACCTCTTTATCCTTTGCCGTGAAGCTACCTCGCTTCTTTTGGTTTCAGTTCATTGCTTCCCTTTGAGAGGACTTGATCTAACTGTAACTTGATTTCGTCTGATCAAAGCGAAAAAGTCGGCACCCGAAAACCCTGCACATTGGTAAACAATTTCACATGAAATATTTTGACGAACATAACGGCTGTACACATGTTCGTGCAAACATTAGATTCACAGTTCGAATTGTTTGAAACAGCGTTTTAAAGTGTTAACAAACAATAAAAGTCTATTACACACAGGCTTTGATAGTGGCACTGAAAAAAGAACGGTTAATTCACTTACTGGCGAAGCTCCATTTTATTTGGAACTCAGTTATACTGGTACGTCACAAGGCTTCATTTTTCGATGAAACTTTTGGCCTTTTAGCCCGAACAGTAACAACGTGAATGGGGTCGAGTTATTTGATCAACTACACTGTTATTTAGTTTCATCCGTTCAGTTTTGTTGATTTTAATTAACTGAAAATGGCCTGTACGGAGAATCGAGCTAAAATTTTGCTGTCAACGCAGATTTGTCGATGGTCGTACAAAGCGATGATTTATTATTTAACAAGCTGGCAGTACATTATTGGCACAATCACAGGTAAATGGTACAAACTACAAAACAATGCAGAGAATGATCGCTGTTGTCTATATTCTGATTGCCTGGATGCTTTTATTGTGAAATACATTTGACATTCTGTTTAGATTTGAAGTGTTTAATTTTGGTTTGTAATTGTTATTTTATTTGGTGTTCTATTGTCATTCGATTTTAGGCATGAGTTTAGGTATTTATATTATTTTCCTGAATAACGCTGTGAATCAGAAATGAAGAGATGCGTAGGAGAACCAATTTAACCGACGTAGCCCGAAGAATTGTGGACAAGTCACATTGGTCGTAGAACAGATGGCTGAAGGGGTCAAAATGTTCTGGAGTGGCGACTGCATACCGGAAGACGTAGCGTTGGAAGGCCTCCCGCAAGGCAGACCGACGACCTTCTGAAGACCGCAGGAATCTGCTGGATGCGAACAAACGTAACAAACATGAACACCACATCATCAATAATTAGGTTTTTTAAGAAACTTGGAAAAGTAACTATCCCAACAACAATGTTAACTGATTCGTACGACAGAGACAAAAAAAAATAATAAAAATTAACAGATTTCATCAAAATAGGAGGTTCTATGTTCGCCTGTATGTATTTTTTAATGTAAGTTCATCGATTTGTCTGTGAGTACTGAGCCGATTTGCGTGATTCTTTTCCATATAGTAGAAGAAGCTCACGCGGTTGTCCCATATACATTTTATTAAGTGTGCTTTGGTAGCTTTTGAGTAATACGTATTTAATTCCACTTTGTGTATGTTTATGACGTTATAAAACTTCTTGTCAGTGTTGTTTACATAGCAAGTAGTAGACAACAAAAGCCTCCTTCATTTTTAAGTAGATTTTAATATTTTCCTATTTTATGTTCAGCTTCAGAATTTCATAAATTCAGTCGACATTATTTATTTATTTTATACTTCAAGCACATATAAATGTACAGAGGCGGACTTAATGCCATATGCATTTTCTACCAGTCAACCTTTGGGTGATGCAGAGACAAATAGCGGTAGGTGCAACCATGAAAATTGAGGAATAAATATTTTAAATATAAAGATACGCATAAGCCTATTAAAACTATGAATATAATATATACCTAATTGCGATGAATTAATATTAAGACTTAATTAATTATTTTAACATTTACTTGGGACATATTGCTCACAAATATTTAATCAAAATAGCAATTACGTCTTAATCGGCTTTCCAACCACGTTGCATTGGTTGTGGTCACGAGAAATCGTCGAGATTAATTTAGCTAATCTCTATTTGGCTATTTTGATTAAATAATAAATAACAACAGCGGCACGGGTCGATCGAAGGTAAAGCTACGTTTGCCGCGGTCGGTTCGTGGATGGTCGACTGTTGAGACCGCTCCTCTCAACACGAAGCACGCCGACCTATCGTCGCGATCAGTGACTATCCATTACATATCGAGACCCCTCGCTTCGGAAAGCACGTTAAAGCCACAGACACATTACGGTGTCGTGTTGTGTCGTGACTCTTGATACACCAATCAAACGAATCTGTGCAGGACTACGTCATATCACAACGAGTTTTGATTGGCTAACACTGCATCGGGAGGCATCGCGTCGCGACACGACACAACACACTAATATGAATCCAGCTTAAGTCGTTGATCCTGACTGTCATACATATATCTTTGACAGTTACGGATAATCAGAAGCCAAAAAGTCTGCCTACTGGTCTTACCAAGGGGTATCGGAGGTCAGTTAGGCAGTCGTTCCATGTAAAATACTACTATTCAGCTGCATCTGGTTAGACTGGAAGCCAACCCCAACATAGTTGGGAAAAGGCTAGGCAGATTTATTATGTGTGTGAACAACCTTCGATTTATTTTATGACTGCTTCAAAGTAGTTCTGAATTTTAATGCCTATATTTTTCATAGAATGAAGACTGCTTTTGATCAACCTTAAGGGTTGATCTAAAGCAGAAAGTCACTTCTTCTTCCCGTCATTGTGTTTTTTTTTTGTATTGGACCATATATGGGAACCCTCCGGTTACGGAGAGGATGAAGGTCAAACTTTCAAATTTTTTTGACGTTTTTATAAAGACAAGTATTAAATGTTGTAACTTAACGTTAAATAGGTACTCCAACAATCCCTGTACCGTATATTCCCTAAGCACAATGTGCAATTCGCGTGCGTTACATTGCGCACATCCGTAAACAGCGAATTTTCACATCGAGAACAAAAGCCGTTGCCCAGCAATTATTTTTGGACAACATAACATAGTTTGATGTACAAAATGACGGCTTCGTGACCGGTCTTTTTACACTTGTATAAAAAGTAGAAATCAATGTGAATCCCTGAAGAAAACACAATACTGTTCACACTTTTTACCTCGCGGGATTAAACCGTAGCTCGGTGCGGTATCAAACTAAGTTTCTGTTACTTTCGGACTCACGTGCTTCAATAAGATAATAGGTTTATCGAAACAAATAATAAATTGCGATAATTATGTGTTCTGTTCTAGTTTGTATTGATTCTTACGAGTTCACCAAACAGGTTTTATTAGACTTCTCTTAGGAAATTATTTTCTGATTTATTACGTTAGCATCCAAAGAAGAATGGCAGGACTTCATATACAACCATACAAATACTCTTAAAAGATATGTCTCGGTCAAATTAAAATAATAGGTAATCACAGCATATTTTTTAATGGGGTTAAATATAATGACCACCAAAAAAATATACTAAACACCAAAAAATTAAGTCTAAAATTACAATATTTATAGCTGGGCACCCCGAGGTTAGCTTTCGTTAGGTTAATTTAAACCCTTTACACAGAAATAGGAGCCCCGCGAACCGGAGCTCCGTCGACATAGGATGCAAGAGTGAGCAAATGAGAATACAAATACCTTTACCCAGGTATTTTACAATAAAATGGAGTTTTAATTTTGGTGATAATTTACTATTTTTGGCAGTAAACGTTTTTTTGATGTTATATTTTACTTTATCTGATGATAAGTTAAACATAAGCCTTTTTTAATGTTGGGTTTCGTCATAAAAACGTTGTTTAAAGAGAAACGTTGTTTGTTATTTAATAGACACGCCCGCAAATGCCAGGCATCGAGGTAAACCCCCACGCAGTCCGCGATGTATCGTAATGAAGTATCCTTCAGCATGTGCGTGCGGTCTCTTAGCATGCATTTGTTTTATATAGAAGTGACATCGTGGTAGCGAGCTATACCGCAATCGCGAGGTATCTTTGGCATGAAATTACCCTAAAGCCCTCACAGTAACTGTCTAATACTACATAGCTGATTGGATAACCATATCCTAGGTTACCTCACTTAGGTAGGTACCTACCTATTTCATTCAATTTATTTCCTGAAACACACTTTTAATCTTAGCCAACTAAAAGCAATTCATAACAAATATCAATTCCAGTGCAAAATTCCGCGTTATAAGTGACCCAGAATGATGCAGTGTGATTTATGAGCGATCAAATTCATTCCAAGCAATATACGCTGGACCCAACGTCCAGCGGCAAAATAAACAAAATTATTTGTTCAGCCAAAGTTGAAACGGTTACTGAACAAATACTTTAAATTGTCGGTGTTTATCATTAATTTAATAAATGCGGGACTGTGGATTGAGCAATAAGCGGTGTTTTGTAACAACAAAGATGTATAATTTTGTTGTAAACAAAAATGACTACGCACCTGCCGATCAGTCAGTATATTCTATAAAAATCTCACCATGATGGTAAAATGCTTCTGACCAGTACCCTAATTGTGTAACAAACTATTAATCTCAATCTGAATCATTTTAAAGGATATTGCTAATCCATTGCTTCATATGTTCAAAAATTGTGTCTATTCAACAACGTAAATAACGCAACGAATGTTGCTGAACTGTCAAAACGAGACCCATTGCTACTGATAGTGTGTTACGCAATTACCCCGCAGACCATGACGCACTTGCTGGAGTGTCCTAAGTGCTCGTTCACCTGCACCTTGGATGACCTAAATAATGCCACTGATGCCGCAATCAACGAGGCCACGTACTGGGCACAAACTATATTTAAAAAATAAAAAAACAATGAGTAAGAGTACCATCAATACGAAAAGAAGGTAAGGTGTGTCTCAAAACGGTGAAGGAAAACATCGTGAGGAAACCGGCATGTCCTAGAACCAAAAATTCGAAGAAATGTGACGTCTGCCAACCCGCACTGGGCCCGCGTGGTGGATTACGGCCCACTCCCTCTCACTGAGAGGAGGCCTGTGTCCCAGCAGTGGGAACATTATAGGCTGTTCAAAAAAAAAGATGTGTTTGAAGTGAGCTGCCAATTGTGTCAATCCTTAGCATTGGCATCAGATGGAATAACAGCTTATTTCACCTAAGTTTTCATGGTGAGATTTCTAGTGTTGTCAGGTTTTGCTTTGCACTGAAAATACAGGTTTTTCATTCCACGTTAAGAAAATCAACAGTACTTTGTCTGCGCTCTATGTATCCATCAAACCAAGGAGCTTAAAGTCTCACATTAGTCTAACTGAAGTATTTTTAACCGACTTCAAAAAGGATGAGGCTATTGTTGTAAACATCGTGTCGCCTAACAGAAATACAAGCTGTTATTTCAGAGTCCTTAAATAGAAACTCCAAGGGTCTATTAGATAAGATGTTTTGTGAGAAAACATAGCGACAAGGGCTAAACTTAGTCGTATTATTGCAGATAAAACTTTGATATTACAAAGCTTAAATTGTATCCCTCGATATTTATTAACAAAACAGAATCCACTTTGTCGGAATTTACCTCAACCCGTATTAGAGTCTTTGGTCAACTGGACCCACTCGAACTGGACCCGCGGGTCCAGTTGACCAAAGGAAAAATTTTCTATATTTTTATTGGTCAACTGGACCCACTGTCAAAATTAGACAAACATCTTTTGTTTTAAGCTACCCGTGGATACAGTCGAAACAAAAAGACAATGGCACGAATCTGGTACAGAATCTACGAGTACCTCAAAATCTAAAGATAAAGATAAAAGATAAAGATAATTTATTTGTGAAACATGCGTTTACATAACATTTTTCTGTTAGTAGATTTCGAATCTTATTTTTAATTTGTTTTGTTGTCATGATGGCTTTATATGACTGTGGTATTTTGTTGTATATTTTCGGGGCCATACAAAAAAAGCTTTTCAAATTCAAATTCAAAATGATTTATTCGGGACAACTAGATCCACCGGTTAGTATACAATAACTTAGAAACTATTATTAGTACTTAAAATACAATAACAAAGAACAACACACATCCATCAATAAACATCACAACACAATTCACAAAAAAAAAAAAAAACACAAGGCACCTGTGCTGAGACACCCCGCCCCGACAAGATAACCAGCAGGGAGATACCTCCCTACAAGATCATCAGACGAACGAAATGCCTCAACACAGGTGCACGCACATCTTCAGCTATAGTTTTCAGAATGCTGTTGTGACTCCCCCGCACCCTCCTCATAAGAGACACGACTTTTTTCCGAATGACGGCATAAAAACCGTCAGTGTGAGCCTGTGCGAACATTTCGGAGGCACTGCAGAAACGAGGAAGTCCCAACATCATCCTGAAAATATTATTGTATTGGACGCGCAGTGTGTCCAGGGATTTTTTGGTATAACTAACCCATAGACTACCCGTGTACAGACCCTGACAATACGCTTTAAATAGTGTGATCTTGACTTGGTCCGTACAGCGGGCGAATCTACGGGCCAGCATGTTGCCACGGACTGACAGAGCCCTGCGCTCCCTCTCTATGTCAACATCATCCTTAAGGCCGTCGGTAAGGTAATGTCCAAGGTACTTAAACTGCGACACCCTATCCAAGTTAACACCATTCAAAGTAATATACCCAAAATATTATACCGTAGCGTAGAAGTGATGCCACCAATCCATGAAAGGCCATCACTAAAGCATCTGGGTTAACTTCTGAGGACAGTTTGTACAAGACATACGTGACTGAGCTCAGTTTTTTGTTTATATATTCAATGTGCGCTTTCCAGTTCAGTTTTGCGTCTATCATTACACCAAGAAATTTTGTGTCGTCGACTTTATTTAATACTGTGTCATTGTAGAGGGCTTTAATGTCAATATCACCATGTACCCGTTGACTAAAGTAAGATTAGGGTCATGTGGTAGTCAATAGCATCAGGCAGGTCATTAATATATAGGATAAATAATAGAAATCCAAGCACGCTCCCTTCTGGGACAAAGTAAATAGGCGTTCGCTCGCCAGATATGTAAATTGGTGGTGAGGTCAAACTGAAAATCCAAGATGGCGGATGTGAAAAATGTTGAAAACGATGGTGAGGTCAAACTGAAAATCCAAGATGGTGGATGTGAAAATGTTCAAATTTTTCATCATGGGTGTTGATTTCTTGGTTTTCTAGGGTGCTAAAACCGATGGTGAGGTCAAACTGAAAATCCAAGATGGCGGATGTGAAAAATGTTCAAATTTTTCATCATGGGTGTTGATTTCTTGGTTTTCTAGGGTACTGAAACCGATGGTGAGGTCAAACTGAAAATCCACATTTGGTGGATGTGAAAAATTTTCAAATTTTTCATCATGGGTGTTGATTTCTTGGTTTTCGAGGGTGCTGAAACTGATGTGAGGTCAAACTGAAAATCCGAGATGTCGGATGTGAAAAATGTTTAAATTTTTCATCATGGGTGTTGATTTCTTGGTTTTCTAGGGTACTGAAACCGATGGTGAGGTCAAACTGAAAATCCACATTTGGTGGATGTGAAAAATTTTCAAATTTTTCATCATGGGTGTTGATTTCTTGGTTTTCTAGGGTGCTGAAACTGATGTGAGGTCAAACTGAAAATCCGAGATGGCGGATGTGAAAAATGTTCAAATTTTTCATCATGGGTGTTGATTTCTTGGTTTTCTAAGGTGCTAAAACCGATGGTGAGGTCAAACTGAAAATCCAAGATGGCGGATGTGAAAAATGTTCAAATTTTTCATCATGGGTGTTGATTTCTTGGTTTTCTAGGGTGCTGAAACTGATGTGAGGTCAAACTGAAAATCCGAGATGGCGGATGTGAAAAATGTTCAAATTTTTCATCATGGGTGTTGATTTCTTGGTTTTCTAGGGTGCTAAAACCGATGGTGAGGTCAAACTGAAAATCCAAGATGGCGGATGTGAAAAATGTTCAAATTTTTCATCATGGGTGTTGATTTCTTGGTTTTCTAGGGTACTGAAACCGATGGTGAGGTCAAACTGAAAATCCAAGATGGTGGATGTGAAAAATTTTCAAATTTTTCATCATGGGTGTTGATTTTTTGGTTTTCTAGGGTGCTGAAACTGATGTGAGGTCAAACTGAAAATCCGAGATGGCGGATGTGAAAAATGTTCAAATTTTTCATCATGAGTGTCGATTTTAGCGCCATCGGTGAGTTAAGAGGTATGACCCAACTGCTTCGCCGGGAGTTCTTAAATGATCCTAGAGAAATAATTGAAATATAACAAATCCACCCCAGCATGGGAGCATAGCAAACTAATGTGGAAAAGGGTTGCAGGTTGCAGAGAGATAGTATTTTAGGGCCCCCTGTATTGATCTATTAATGAAGTTGTATTATAGCTAAAAAAAAACATATTATCATTTAAAATGGTCGATTTTTGAAATAAAGTTTAACCGGGATCACGAAATCGTAATAAAAAGAAAATGTTTTGATAATGCACTCAATTGATTCAATTCCCGATAAGGTCGTCAGTGTAATAAATACGTGTATTGAAGCGTATTTAACGATTTTATATAATAAAAAAAAAAAACAAATTATAATTATACCTAATTACAGTTGTTCGAGGTGGTAACCAAAACTATTTTTATTAAGTAGAAAAATTTACCATTAACGCTGCAGTAGGTCCTCCTGTATTTAATCCCATTTTTAAGTTTGCTTACTCTCGCGTAAAGTAGTTTAAAAATCAACGTGAAACGTATTGCAGTTTTTGGTTTCTTGTCAGTTTGGACTCTAGTGTTGTTACTCTGTAATTAACGGTCAGGCACTCGATTGGCTCGATCACAGAACATAATTATATACCCATCCCGATTATGTAGTTCGAAAACTCAATTCAAGTTGAATCTAAAATATCATGTACTACCTCCCTCCAGTACCTACCTTAAATTCAAACCTAGCAACAGTGTGTTTGAAAAGCACACAAAAAAAATTAAAGGAAAGAATAATAGCAAGATCCAGAATAAAGCAAACGTTCTATATTGGTACCTAAGTATTTCAGTCAGTATCACATGAAATATATAATATCTATTCCCTGGTTTATTACCGACTAGTACTACTACATCAAGTGGCAAATCGAGAGAAAATAAACTCGAGGCTTTATTTTATTTAGAGTAACGAGTTACATATAATCAAGCCGCAGCACTATCTGACACTATTAAAAAGATAAGTGTCAAGACTGTCATGTCAAGTGACAACATTTCATTAATTTATTTATTCCGTTTCTTTCGAATTGCATGAAATTGATATTTCTGTTTTCCTGTGTGTAATTGAAGGATTTTAATGAACATGGAATCTTCAAGACGGTACAGCATGTACTCCAGAAGAATGTTGTGTTAATTGTTCAGTAAGATTTCAACTAAACTGTTCGCGTTGGCTGTTGTGCACATGTAAGAGCTCTTGGACATGGTATCAAGATGAGAAGTGGAGCGACCTGCATAATTTTAGATGAAATACTATTTACTTTTATGTCGTCAGACGTTGAAATTGATATCCTACATAAAGTTATAAAAATAATTTGAAAATTATGTGATTTTTGATTTCATGAACCGTTATTCCTACTATTTATTACTGAACAGTGCACTATTTTACTAAATTATAAAACCGAGGCCAAACTTCTCACTAAACAAGAGTTTTTTTAGTGTGTTTTAGGGTATGATGGTATTTCTCAGCTAAGACATCTAGGGAACATAAACATGCGGCTTTTAAGCCTCTGTGGCACTGAATTAAATTGTGCAATGAGTGGCGTGGGTCATCCTGTAGCTTCGCCCTCTCGATGCAGCTGGGTATAGCCCTGCGAATTTCTGGAGGCGCGATGTGAGTCAGTGGATACAACATTCGCAACGGGGTCGGTTTTAAGCAACCAGTAATAATCATTAATGTCTTATTTAGAGCTGTATCCACTAAATTATCGTGGGCTGATCGGTTCCATACTGGACAGGCCTGCGGAGAAACAAAGCGCCATTCCAGTTGTTCGCAGGACTTGAGCAGATGCCACCCATCTGGTGGAAGTTAGGCGACGGAGTAAGTGATTTCTGGTAGGTATGCACTTTCTGTTTGACATTTTCGCAGTTTCTCCGGAAGTTAGGGGACCTATCCACTCCTCGGGGTAGGTCTTAAGTAAGTATTCCTTGAGCCACCTGCTCCAAAAAATCTTAGAGAGGCGAAGAGCCTTTTTCCACTTTTTTCTTAACGAAAAAACTCCGTCGTCCAGAGAGGTAGGTAATTGCTGATTTGATGAGCTGCCTATTAAAAAATGAAAAGGTGTGAGGCTTTTATATTCACAGCTGCAACATACATATATGTCATTACCATGGACGATATTCTTCCTACGATACGCGGTGCGGGCTGGAGGCCAATTCTCAAGCATCTCGCATTCGTTATTGTCGTTCGATTCGAACTTTTCTCTCGAAACAATCAAGCCGAGCTATTTTCGCAGGAAAGACACGCGACATGCCTTAGTTTACATGCGACATATTTATGTAAAAGGAATTTTGTCACCTGATTATCATATTATGATATACCTATTATTATTGTATTACAACAGGGCCATCAAGCATAATGGGGTTTTCGAAAGCATTTCAAACAATAAAGATTTCAAACGATATTTTATTTTTTTCAATATAAAACATAACTAACACAAACAATACATTATAATAATCACTAGTGTATATGAATGGTCGGCGTCATGAGTCGCGCGCTGTCCGCGAGCTTAGGAATCGGCGGACCATTTCACCTCTCGCCCAATATCTTCATGAACTTGAATGCGGCAATTTGAACACAAATAAATTTGAATTAATGATGTGACGATACTCCTAATGCGACCCTCAGGGTAAAAATTGATTTCGCAAGGATTTCCCAACAATCATTTAGGATTTTGTAAAGTAATGTAGCCGGGTCACGTATAGCCACGTCATTGGAACAACATGCAGCAGGACGGTCCAGTTGGTTCAGTACCGCACTCTTTACGACAACCACAATTCCTCTTCTTCTTTTCCGTCTTGATAAACCTTGATGTTATTGTGGTAGTCATTAGCTTACATATAACATTTGCAGTAATTCTGTTTTATTTTATTACTTAATTTATGTAGATAACCAATGTAAACAAACTACAATTTTGACTTTAATTTGATGTGACAAATATAATTGACATTGACAAATCAGCAACGGCCATGCATTCCGTTGTTACAAATACTAAGGAGGACTTATTTTAATGATAATAGTAAAATAAAAAAGAAAGAATAAATTAGAAAGCTACATTATCACAGAATAACATAGGCTATAATTTATTTTTTTCTGCACTAATATTATAAAGAGGAATAAAATTCTATTACATATTATATTAGTAATTGATATCTTCCGGACCTCACTACGGCATCTCAAAATCCTGTAACGTTGTTTTAGCTCATTGCAGACAGTAAGTAAGTAAAAATAAGTAAATAAAAATTAAGTGTACCTAATTGAATAATATTATGTATATTTTAAGTCATAGAAATAAAACTAAAAGATTCGGCTTTACTCCTTAACTGTACTAATGATGAAATTTGACAGCGGGTCCAGTCGACCAATTCAAAATTTGACTTGGTCGACTGGACCCGCGGTTCCAGTTCGAGTGGGTCCAGTTGACCAAAGACCCAGTATTAAGGATAATATTTCAACATTACGGTGCCTCGTGTCATAAATAAAGACTGGCCAAGTGTGTGACCACCCACAGTAAAGGGTTCCGTAGTCGGGATAAATATTCACAAATGCACAGTATAGATTTACCGATTGCAAAAATAAGTTTCATCATCATCGTGAGGAAACCGGCATGTCCTAGAACCAAAAATTCGAAGACATGTGACACCTACCAATCCGCACTGGGCCCGCGTGGTAGATTACGGCCCGTTCCCTCTTACTGAGAGGAGGCCTGCGTCCCAGCAGTGGGAACATTATAGGCTGATTATGTGTGTTATGTAATAGGTGTGACGGACGAATGGACTGACGGACGGGCGGACAGTGGAGCCTTATGCACCCTTAATCTATGGGATTCAACGATACCCCACACGGTTATGTGCATTGATTTTGTTTTTCATCCCTCAGTTGCATATGGGGAGTGCTACCCTATATTTTTTTTCGTAATTTCACTATACCATTTTTAGTGGTGCACAGAATACGCCTTCTTTCTAATCGATATGGTGTTAATAGTATGAGGGTCTTGTGGCTAAGTTATAACAGCCACACGGGTCGATTGATCAGGTTAAGCTACGCTTGCCGCGGTTGATCCGTAATGGGTGACCATCTTAACATACCAAGAACCCTCCGTGCCTCGAAAAGCACGTTAAGCCGTTGGTCCCGGTTGTCATTCGTGGATATTTGGCAGTCATTACGGGTCGTCAGAAGCCCGAAAATTTGACAACCAGTCTTACCAAGGGGTATCGTATTACCCAGTAACTGGGTTGTGAAGGTCGGATAGGCAGTCACTCCATGTAAAATACTGGTATTCAGCTGCATCCGGTTAGACTGGAAGCCGAACCCAACATAGTTGGGAAAAGGGCTCGGCAGTTGACGGACAAACAGACGGACATGACGAAATTTTTGGTTCCGTTTTTGCCATTTGGCTCCTGAACTCTAATAAAACGTTTTTGTCCCGCATCTTAGATCAAAAACATAATATAATCAGTTTACAATTTTCCCACTGGGACTCAGGTCTCCTCTCTGTGAGAAGGAGCCCATAGATCGGACGGGATGGATCACTTTGCTAGGATATAAGTAAGTAACTACATCTCCCTTCAAAGCGTATCATTTTTCAGGGAAATCTGTTAGTTTCCGGTGTAAAAGGATAAACAAATAGCTTGAACATTTAATATAATAAATGAAGGATTATGACATTATAAATACACAGATTGGTTTGCATATTAATATGGAGGATAAACTTTTATGATCGCATTCATTCCATCATTTACTCTGTAATGTTTAATTGAACGTAGTACCGACATGCACTCATTTCGATTCGACCCATTCCTCAAAGCTTTTCCAGGTAACGAAGCTATGAAACTAACTGAATTTTTATTCCGTTTAAAATCATCTTGTTTCATCCCAGCCACTTCCAGTGTTATTTCAACATCCGACACACGGGTTGTACGAGTCAGAGTACTAGGGGCACTTGTATTAAGCAAACTCTCTAATTTAAAATGTATGAGCACGTTATGCAAGTACAAAGTGAGATTAATTTGTTTGAGTCAATATGTTTTGCAAAATTGAACCTTTGGGTTCCCGTAACTTAATGCGCTTAACTACTTAGTTGTGTAGGTACTTTTTTATTTCTGAGAACAGAATTGAATTTGGTTTTAATTGAAAAATAGTTAGACGTGTAACTGAAGTAGGCCAGTTAATTATGGATGCCATGCTTTTTTTTTCCTTTTTATTATTTGTTATAGTGTCTGCTTTTTGATTCTAATTCAAACTTTTTCAATTATTGTGGCTTGCGCCCAGTGGTATAGTTAGCCCTAAAGGGTATAAAAGGTAAATCTGCCATTGTGATCTTACTAAGAGAATGCATCAGCGAGCGAATTGAGCTCGAAAATTGGAGCATTCTGGACTGGGATAGGTTAAGTTCTCATTGTGATTTCACTAAGAGAATACAAGACTGAGCGAAGTGAGCTAGAAAATTAGAGCATCCTGATTCGGATACTAAGTTAAGCTGGCGACGTTGTATTACTAAGATAATGTAAGAGCGAGCGAAGCGATCTCAAAAATTGGAGCATCCTGGTTTACTAGATTAACCTTTTGAACGCCAGAGTATAAATGTATCGCCGTACCCCTGACGCCAGGCCACTTTAACAAAACAACACACACACACACACACTTAAAACAACAAATTTCTCGATATTGGTGGTTTATTTATATTAGTTTCATGCAATACAATATAGACGGAAGCTTAAACTTTCAATATAATATTTATATAAATAAAAACACACAAAAGTAATGATTAAATTGTTTATTTCATAATATGGTGCGACCCGTGCGACGTGTATTGTCATATATTTGTGACGTTGGCGTTCAGGGTAAGATTTCGTTTGTCACATATATGTGACAATGGCGTTCAAAAGGTTAAGGTCTCCTCGCTTTATACTAAGTGAATGCAAGAGCGAGCGAAACGAGTTCAAAATTTGAGTACCTACCCAGAATTACATAAAGCAGGTTCGGTTTTCAGTGTGTATTACTAAATTAATGCGTGGGCTTGGGAATTGAACCGCGCGTGTATGTTGAAGAATTTCTAAGCCATAAACAAAACAAATTACGTTTATTTTTTATATTTTCATTAGGTATTCCTGTATTCCGAGCTTTTTATCATTAAGAATTTAAGGTGTGGATAACATTTTACGATTTTTGTTCTGGGGCCTCTGTAGTCGGGGGGCCCCGTATCATTGATATGGCTGATATAGGGGTAGCTTCGCTCCTAATTGCGCCTTACGTTAATTGTAATTTTAATGAAAATATTAGGTACACTTATTAACTTCTAGTTTATCTTTGATTGTTTGTAAATATGCTAGATTTTTTGCTGTGTATTTGATATTTAGGCACTCATGATTTGTGATGCTATTTTGTTGATCATAGGTATTACAAAGTTTGCTAATATCGCCGCAAATAGCCGTTTTTTGCCTGCTACACATGCAACGCTACAAGTAACGTGTAATTCCTCTAAATAAGTGCATTTAAACATTATAAAACTTTCGCTAACACAATAAATACTAAATAAAATAAAACGTTTTTACCCGAAAGATAAACTCCAAGAGTTATCAAGCTTGTAACGTTTAGCGAAGCCACTCTTAAATTTATTTAAAGTGAAAACACAAGAACCAACACTGAGTGTAAGTATTAAAATTTAACTACGTTATGCGGTTAACAAAAACACTGGTGCAGTTAAACTATATAAACCATGAATTTATACCCGAAAGTCGGTACTAATTAAAGCTACGGTTGGACTACGAACTCGGCAGTATGCGGGCTGTCGGAACATCGTCCTACAGGCTGTAATCACAGAGTAGATGGGTACAGAAGGCCGACTTCATACAACAAGTGAAAACGCACGCACATTATGACACCATCTACATACCCCGTGGCAACGAGCTACAAGCTCAAGCGATACACGTCTTGCGATAGGGACTGCGACAAAAACGAAATTAAAGAAGTTGTTTTAGAGCATGCCACGAGGCACCGCGACACGGAAATTGACAGGTGACGCGTGCTCGTGTCGCTTGACGTAAGACGTGTCGTAAGTCGCATCGCTCGAGGCCGTTAGCAGGCGCGGCCTTACAGCGAGTGCAAGCGACTCACGACTGGCTTCGTTTGAGAGTGAGATAGCCGTACGTACGCGTCAATGTGCGCGTGCACCTTTTTTTTTGCTCTTTATATGGAGCTCACCTTCTGTATCTATTCTGTCCTATGAGGCTAAAGTTGTTATATTATTAAGCCTTCTTATATATTTATTTTGAAGTAGCGGCAGCAAGGTTAAGGAGGCACAGAGTATTTTGTTTTCGTTTTCTTTAGAAGTGGATATAATGTTTCATTAGTAGCGCGAAAACTCCTGTTTTCTCTACTGTTTTGTCTTGTGCTATCGTATATGGTCGATTTTTTAATTCTTGAAGTAAATAATAGTTATAAACTTGAAGTCTGGTTTCAATTAGTAACTGATAGATAAAATAAATGAAATTGAATTATATGTTTATAAAGTCAAAATAACAGCTTTTCACTAAATGCATAATGAAATGATTATACGTATAGTATAGGTACCGTAATTATAATGAAAATATTTTTTTGTCGCAAAAAATTAAAACCCATGAATTTTCGACATCCACGTGGTCGAAGCCGCGGCCAGAAGCTAGTATAGTAGGTAATTGATACAAATTCGTTGTAAAACCAAAAACTGGCATTAAAAGGCATGAAGGATTTGGTCATTCACCGTTTAATGAGCGTACGGATAGTTCGTAAACTAAAGTGCATGCTGGCGATTTACTGGAAGTAGGTACAAAATAATGAAAAAAAAAACATTTTTAGTTTTTCCTAGCCTTGTGAACACAGGATTACTTTTTAAATACCGAGATATGCAAAGATTAATATATTTCATGAAGAGTAAGTCCTCGAGCTTTAAAATATCATACCGATCGATTTTCCTATTATGAACCCATACATAATATGAAAGTTGTTTGGCAATATTTTTCTTATTGAATAGAACTTCAATGTTTTCTTGACAAATGGAACTGCCATTGTATCCTTGAAATTAAATGTATTTATTGTGTGTGTTACTCTTATGTTCTACAATAAAGTACATATCTTCTATATTGACACACCTTTTAGAAGGTGCGCTAAAATATCTAGCTTTGCAATAGAATTTTATTTTTTTACAATCATCTTCTTTCTGCCCTGGACCCATGTTACTTGGGTTAGGCGCAACACGTTTTTGACACGCTCTTCAATTCTTCCCTGTGAGCCGTAACTCTATCATTTACTTCTTTTTCCTTAATTTAATTCCCTCGCTTGTGAAGGCCGCAGGAACCCGTTGGATGCGAGAAGCATAGAACCGGTCGAAGTGGAGGTGCTTGGGGGAGGCCTATGTCCAGCAGTGGACGTCTTTCGGCTGAAACGATGATGATGATGAATTCCCTCGCACAACCCATCCATCTTTTCTTCAATTATAATTTCATAATAATTTATGACATAGCTAACCATGTCACAAACCATGTTCCACCTCTTATCCTGCCCTCTGTGTCCCAAAACATGCAGTCAAAGTGACCTCTGCAAAGAAGCACACTCTGCGGGGAAGTGGCAAAATTTTGGGAAAACAAGATTATACAGTCTGTTGTGCCAGCGACACGAAGAAGAAGAAGAATAATTTGGAACAATTTTATTCCTCGATTATTTACTTTTTAAACCGCTTTCCGCTACCGCTTATCAGCATGCCCTCTGCTTCACAGATAAGCTTAAAATGCATCGGTAATGAGCTTGCACAGCCTAACTAGTCGGGTGAGTATAAGAGGATTTTTCGCTCGCATTTTCATTGTAATTTATACTCTGTGATAACTATGCATTCCTGTGTAGTCTGTGTCTTTTTTATGCGGCAAAAATTTTTGTTTTTACATGTACCTATGCAGACACTAAATTCAGTGCTGTATTTATTAAACTACCTACATATTTGATAGGGGCAAAGCAAACATTTCAAGATAGAATTTTTATTAAGTATTGTTTAATTTTAAAAAATCTCTCCAGAAATAGGTTATTTGTTTTCTTGGAATGGTTTCCATCGAACAATATAATTGGGAACTGGCTAACAAACAAATAGACGAACGAGCAGTGATCTTTTTTCTCCGTTTTAGATCGGAATCTTAATAAATGATTAGTAAACAATTTCTTGATTAAAAGCATAAATGGATCAAATGAATGATGGTTAACGAATCGAAAAATTAAAATCGTCGACACAAAAAAAAGAAACTCATTTACCCAACCTAAATTTTAAAACATTCGCAACACTTTGGAAACTGTATAATTTCCTCTTCATAAATGGAAAAAGCAAAAGAAATAATTATTCCGTTTGTGAATATTGCAAAGGCTTTGAATTTCCTGTGGTAAACGAGGTAGTCGCTTCGGTTTCCCGGTAGCGCCCGACTCCTGAGCAAGGACGTTCATATGCCAACTATTACCTGTTAAAGTTTTTATACGGACGTCACGTTTGCATCAAGTGTGAGAGGAAGAGATACTTCGCGATACTTCTCGTTATGTTATACGAATTCAGTTTTGAGCGTCTCGCAGCAATTTTAATGCAGAGCTGTCTACTCGGAAGGTTATCTGTGACGCGTGTTTTTTTCTCTTTGGAAGACCTATGACAGGGCGATTAGGTATTATCAGAGACATCGATAGTATTCAAAGTATTCAAACCAATGCCCCATCTCAAGAGATCTATAACTGTAGAATACATTCTCCTAATAAATATGGCACATCGAATTAAACCCTAGCACAGTTTGACACAACTTAGATGTAGCATCGGCAAAATTCATAAAACCGATCACTATTTTAGGAAAAATTGATCAATTTTTCCTAAAGTTTGTAATAAAGATTGGTGATTTTGAAGGCGCACTTAGTTCGGATGTGATCGGTTTTACGAATTTTTCCGATGCTACATCTAAGTTGTGTCGAACTGTACCGTACGCGTACCCATAAAAATAAATCAGTTGAGTAATAAAAAGGAACCGCGTTTTTTTTGTATCCCAATTTACGGTTCTAGGGTGACTGTCCTCTAGCGTACCTAGTATTATATGATCTAAGGCTTTAGTATGATAAACAGATAAACCGATATAGACTTTCGAACTTTTTCTAAAATTAGATGTGCCACATAGGCTCCTACTCCGGAACTCTGAATACACCCAAGTGCTAAATAATGTTGCAGTGCACAAAATGAATAGTCCTTAGCTCATGTTGGACGACTAATGTATTACGGTAATAGACAGACGACCTAGTTAAGCAACTAATGAAAACCAGTTAAGCCGTCACAATGTTTCTTTGTCAACGAAATTAGCATGAAAACCACATCAAAACAATTGAAAATTTCGTTATGCATATGAAAATGGCGTCATAATTCAAAAATGTGTAAACCTCTGTACTGCAGTGCACATTTAGTGAATATATTACGCTGTTTAGTTGGCTGTTGTGTGCTCAAAGTTACGTTTCTCTACATCCCCGTGGAGGAGCTAAATCTTCACGACTCTAAAGAAAATGTCCGCAATGTTTCTAGTCCACACTTGAACAAGCAGAGGTTATCCGAACACGGTCTTTGCATTTAATACTAAGGGCAAATTTCGCCAGTAAAACTGAACGCGATCAGCACTCACACGAAACACAATCTGCATCATTTCAAAGGGTATTGCTAATCCATTGCTTCATATGTTCGAAGAATTTGTCTCCTCAACAACATAAATAACGCAATGAATGTTGTTGAACTCCCAAAATGAAATCCATTTTTTCTGTTAGTGTGTTACGCAATTACGCCGCAGCACATCTAAACCGCGTTCAAGAGCTGAGAGAGTGTCATTATTGGTAAGGAGTATTGACACTGATTGCTCTTGAACGCGGTTTAGGTGTCCGATCGCGATAAGTTTCAATGGTGAAATTAGCCCCAAGCGCTGGAATTCGTAGTTTATTTTCTTCTATGACCGTTTTATTTGTCCCTGTAGTGTGACCGTATTATTTAGGACCATTGTATGTTTATGATAAATATGGTAATGTTTATTGTTCAGTTTTGTAGTGTCTCTTTGTAGTGGCAATCTTAATTAACATTGGTGTGGCCTGTGGTCATAATATTTATAGAATGAGCAATTTGAAGTGTAATTTAGTTTATTCAACTTCAAATTACTTTTGAAGAGGTAAACGAAGCCTCGTTTACTGAAAAAGAGTTTCTCGAATGTTGATGGGCGAGAATGACCATGCGAGACTCGTAGACGAGAATTGCCAGACGATCCATCACTCGAACTAATGTGTGCAGTGTTTACAGATGATAAGTAAAAAACACTTCGATTGTTGTCTGTCGACGAGCAAGTAACTCTCCTTGATTAAACAAGGCTTGACACGTTGATCGATCATAACAAAACGTTATTTCACTTCCCAGTAAAAGTCTACCAAAAATCTATTTTCGCTCACAATATCAACAGAAGTCTTACATTTATAACCGAGACAACAAAGCAAGCCTTTCCAGATATTACAATTTCATGTTTCCAACGGACTCAATTTGTGAACAACAAACAAAAGTTAAAGGTTATATCGTAAAACAATAACGGAAGCCACTCCCCATCCGGACTGTCCGATCTCTACACCGGGTAACTAAAACTAACTGATCCTAACCTTGTTACAGGAGACCGTTTTATAAGGTTCACGATACGCCCAGAAACTTCCCATCTTACAACTTCTAAAGAGTAAAATAAATACAAACGAACAAATCAAATTCAATGGATGTGGCCTGAATATTAAGTTTTTATATTATGTGTTCAACTAATCACGCTTGACCCCAATATAAGGTAGGCGTTGATAAAGGGATTACTTTGTAAACTTGTTGTTGGAGCTTCTTTGTCTAATCCTGAAGTTATTCAATTAGGAAACTATTTCGGCCTCACTTCACAACCCGATATTGTTTTCACTCTTTATCTTTAGAGTATCAGCAGAAGCCTTCGCCTTCGTGAAATGTTTTGGCAACGGTTAGGCCACGTACTGAAGTGGAAGTAATTTTTTTATTAAGATTAGCCGTAAATAAAAGTCTATATCTATTGCTGTGCCTCGGAAAGCACGTTAAGCAGTTGGTCCCAGCTGTCATTCGTGGATCTTTGTCAGTCGTTACGGGACGTCAGAAGCCCGAAAGTCTGACAGCCAGTATTTCCAAGGGGTATCGTATTACCTAGTGACTGGGTTTTGGAGGTCAGATAGGCAGTCGCTCCACGTAAAATACTTGTATTCAGCTGCATCCGATCATACTGGAAGCCGACCCCAATATAGTTGGAAAAAGGCAATGCAGGTGATGATCTTTAGAGAATCAGCAGAAGCCTACGCCTTTGTGAAATGTTTTGACATCAGTTGTGACACGTAGGTACTAAAAGAAGTCATTTATTTATTTCGATTTCTAAATAACACGTATATACTTAGTAATGTAAAAGTAAAAAGTTTATTGTCAAAAGAAGCATTCACAAGAATCAGTATTTATTTATTTTTTACTAAAACTGATACCCAACTAAACCAGGGCCTTGTATGTTGGAAGTCAGTCCTTAAACGTGGAGCATTATAAAGAGAACGTGTCAACGTGAATGTTGTGACGTAAATTATTATTCCAACAACCAATCAACTCAGCCTATCGCAGTCCACCACTGGACATAGGCAAAACAAAGCATAGCAAATATGCTTATGCTAGCTCATATATGCATAGGTAATTCATTATTATAATATTACTATTATCTATTGGGATATAACTCAAAATAGTTGGGAAAAGGATATGCAGATGATAATAATATTGGAATACAACTCACTAGAGGTAAGGCGAACACGACATCATCTCACAATAGCCTTTGAGACGCTCCGTGGCACTATTGACGAGCTTTATCTGCACGCTGTGCTGGGTCGCTTCTTTGACCCAGACAATTCCTGCCACAGTAGAAAGCACAGGCTGTTCTGTGCCTCCATGTCGCACCGTTGTGCGTGCTAACTTCCCAGTACCGCGCACTCAGGGATTCATGAAAGTGTTATTTTTTTTGTATGTTTTAACCTGAAGTTTATAATTTTACATTTTCGGTTTTGTGTGCAAGTGTATGTCTTTAAATACTGTAACTGGATTATAATCGTGTAAATTAAATAATAATAAAAATACCAGCTTATTGTTATCCCACTAAAAAAAAACAAAGCCTTCTTCTCAAGTACTTGTTCCCCCTGTTCTTGTTTCCTCCCGAAAGTTATAATAAAAATATCGTTTAATTACATTCTCGATTCCCCTAAAATTTAAAAATAAAGTACAGTTAAGCGAGGAAGTGCAACCACCGAAATATAGTTTTTAGGAATATCTAAGAGATCTAATTTGTACATCTGGCTCGTCGCAACCACTTTTAACTATAGTCAGTTGAAAGTCCTGACATTAAGAACAGAATAGAAGATGATGTGAATAGATATTATAGTACTTAGAATAGATATTTTAGTAGTAGTTAAGCTGGTATAAATAAATAATAAATAATCACTATCACGCGTTTATAGAATACAATGTTGTATTTATTGATTTTTGTTTAAAATATTATGTATATGTTACCGGCCAAACCCGATTTCAGGACAAACTAGTTTAGCCTAGGCTAAACTAGTTCCGTCGACATAGGATGCAAGGGCGAGCGAAGGGCACCCCGAGGTTCGGTTTGGTTAGGTTACTTTAAACCCTTTACACAGAAATAGGGGCCCCGCGAAGCGGGCCTCCGTCGACATAAGATCCAAGGGCGAGCGAAGGGCACCCCCTATCGCGTATAGGAAGAACTAGTTTAGCCTAGGCTAAACTAATTTGTCCTGAAATCGGGTTTGGCCGGTAACATAATATAAAATATAATGTTAATAGGTATACCTATTAATATTATATTGTAGATAATTATAACATTTAGGTACACATGTTGATTGTTGATTTATATAATTTATAATTATTCCAGAACGTGTTTTATATTTTTAAAGGATATATAGATAGGATTTGATTTGTAATAATGTAGAATAATTTGATCTAAAATAACTTAGTTCAAGTCTTACAGTTAAACAAAAAAGTACTAACCAATTATTAATAAAAAATAATAGTACTTTTTCTTTGACTGTACCACCTCGATTTCGCCCGATAAAACGGGATTATAAAGTATATTACTTTTTGGGTGGCAACAAGAACGGGGGGGGGGGATCAGTACTAACCCTAATGACCACGCTTGCTCAAGTCGGGTTGCCAATTATGTTATTAAAGTACCTAAATAAATCTGTCTCCACCGACTGTCAAAGGCGCTAACATCATTTAGGAATGCTGAGTGAAGCAAATAGCTGCCCGAAATAGTTTCGTAAATTAATTAAAGATTGAAACAGAGCTACTTACATTAGCCGTGGACCATTTCAGCTCTTGATCTGCCTAGCATAGCTAGAATTTACTCGAATGAAAATAATAAAATTACGAGATTTTTTTATCCATACTTATTCATCAAAGTAATACCTTTCAGAATCTTCTTTATAGAGACAATTTCAGATCAGACATTTCTCGATCTCTCCTGGGTATTAAATAAAATATTCAATTCAACGAGGTAGTTACTTTTGTCTGTGTTTATTATTAAAATAGCTCGCTCGAGACGTGGATAAAACACGTTTTTTCCATCGTAATATGTAGTTGACGCTTGCCCGTTCGTAGGTAATAATGCCGAGCCAACGTGGGCATTAAGTTTAAAAAATAAACAGTTCGCATTTGCCCTAGTGTTTGCGCTCCCTGTTTCACTCAACCACTGTCGAGAAACGGCTTTCCTATGAAAGAACCAGTAGATTTACTGTCTGTTATTATTGCCAAAGTTTCTAGCGCCTGCAACGTTAGTGCACCAACTTGAAGACTAAATGAAAATTATAATATGTATGAATACAATTGTTTTATTTATTGCAATAGTTTGTTTTGCTGGTAAACCTCGACATGTTTGTTGAGTTAGTTTTGAAATTTTTCTGACTTTAGAAACTTGTGCGCTTGCGGTAATGTTAGATATTATTTTATTTTGAAAGCAACATTCTTTGATATCACGTTTGTTCAAATAAGTACAACATCAGCTTTCGGATATTATTATGTTGTTTTAATGAGTCTGCGTATCACTGGTCAGTTTCCCTCCGTCGTCAGTTTATTTAATTCACCAGTTTCGTTGATTAGTCAGTTTCACTGATTCGTCAGTTTTACCGATTAGACAGTTGTATTTCTTGTTTATGACGTCATCATCATTCTCCTGCCATTTTCCCAATTTATTTGGGGTCGGCACAAATTATCTTTTTCTTTCATACTTCTATATTAGTCGTCATCTCGGTAGTCACCCCCTTTCTAGCCATATCATATTTTACCTAATCATCCACAATTCCACATTCATACTTAAAACTTTCCTCACTACATTTGCGTCATTCTTCTGCATCACATGCCCAACAACTTCCACACACCGCGATTTCCACACTTTTTCGCTCTTATACACTTTTTTCTTATTTTATTCATTCATGGTACACTACAAATCCCTATTAAAATTCTCATCTCAGCTGCATGCCTTTCATTCATCACTTTTGTGGCCCAAAATTTAGGTCCATGTGTTGTTAAACCCGATAAAAAAAGTAATGTTTCTGCAGGCACTGCTCTAAAATTTCTTTAGTTCGAATACTTTTGTTTCAATTTACGATGCAAAATGTGACCAGCAATCCGTTTGCAAAGCGGGTTTCGAAGCATCATTGTGGAAATTTCCCCTTTGACCATCCATTGTAGTGGATTTTCGGAGGCTTTGCAAGGGCTCACATAAAGCACTGGATATTTCCGCACTAACTTGGTTATAATAATAAACACCATTATTTACTGCCATTCACTTTAAGATAAAATCTATTTATTTAACCCGTAATTTCCCACTGCTGGGCAAAGGTAAGATAAAATGCCTACTATAAAAACAAATGACTGCTGCCTTAGACGTTAAATAGACGAGTATAAAAAACTTCTCGCCATAAAAGTTTATAATACCTACTAAAATTTAAACTTTATTACTTAAGAGGTACTTACGAAACTTTTTGAAAGTCTGTGTTTTAAAGTAATCCGAGTAATTTGGAATTTTATGTGGACACGTAAATATGCTTTATTATAAAATCCATTTATGCACACACACATTTATATAAACATACAGGGAAAAAAACAGAACAAAAAAATAGGTACGGTCAGCATCAAAAGTTGATTAACACTTAAATTTTTTTAATCTTAGTTATTGAGCAAAATATTTGTTCAAAATTTCAGCAGAAGAATTTTTTTTAGAATATATACTCTTGTCTATTATGCGAAAAGCTAAAAATCAGTTTATTGAAAAAAGTTGTTGTCAATTTAATAACATGTAAAACTGATAGTGTTAATCGACTTTTGATGCTGACTGTACAAAGGTGATGCTTATTTCATAAGAAATCTATTCCAGCATACCTGCGATAGGACAATAAATAGAGACAGGTAGACAGCGTGTGAAAGAGTAAAGGACACAAAAAAATACACAAAATCTAAAAACAATTCACTTAACACATAATATGAATATCCATATATTTCACAAAGAAAGTTTAACTAGAAAACAATAGATTTACCTTTTGTGTGTGGAACTAACCTTACTAACCTGTGAGCCCGTGTTTGACATCAACAACCTTTACATGGGGCCTTCAAATAAATCATTACGGCGAACAACTAAGGGATCATGACATAATTACCATGCTGTTGTTAGGGGAATCAGCGGTAGCAGTCACTTTAATATATTCATGTACTAATGGCCACTGTTGTTTATCAACATGTTATGTTTATGACTCAAATGTCGGATTTGAATTTTCGTAGTAACGCGTAGCATTTTTCGTAGCACTGCGTAGCATAGCGCTACGCAATTCCTAATGCTACTGCTACACTTCAAAACATATTACTGTCACAGTACTTACGATTCTATTGGCACTATATTAACACTCGGTTATAGAAATACTAGCTGCGCCCCGCGGTTTCACCCGCATAAGTTTCGATCCCGTGGGAATATCGGGATAAAAACTATCCTATGTCCTTTTCCAGGACTCAAACTATCTCTATACCAAATTTCATCTAAATCGGTTCAGTGGTTTAGGCGTGAAGAGGTAACAAACATATAAACACACACACACACACACACACACACACACTCACAAACTTTCGCCTTTATAATATTAGTGTGATTAGTGTGATAATATGGAACAGCAGCGCCCCGCGGCTTCACCCGCTTAAGTGTCGATCCTGTGAAAATTATCGGGATAAAAAGTACCCTATGTGTTATTCTGGTGTATAAGCTATATTACTGCAAAGTTTCATCAAAATCCGTTCGGTAGTTTTTGCGTGAAAGAGTAAAAAACATCCTGACAAACTTTCGCCTTTATAATATTTGTGTGATATTAATAATAAGTATTAGTATGGATAGTCTGGATAACAACATACATACAAAAGTTTTTCTTATTTTTTCCAAGGTGCAAAGTGTATGTGAAGACTTGCAGCGAAATCCATTTCCTTCCTATGCTCTACAAAAAAAATGTCAAAATAAATCCCTTTATCCATATCGAGGGAATCACGAATTTACCGGAACGTTCACTACAATAGAAACTACCATCCATGTCATTCCATTGAATGATTGGAAAACTTTCTAGTGTACATACCAAATTCATTATGACCTTTTCCAGAGGGTTGTTTTTGCAGCAACCTGTCTTGGGTAGGTATAGACTATCGTTAATCTATGATTTATTTATTTATTTAATACTTCAAGCACATAAATGTACATAGGCGGACTTAATGCCATAGGCATTTTTCTACCAGTCAACCTTTGGGTGATGCAGAGACAAACAGTGGTAGGTGCAATAATGAAAATTGAGGAATAAATATTTTAAATATAAAGATAAGCATGAACCTATTAAAACGAATATATACCTAATTACATATTATTATAAGCACAAATAAATATACATAAATACATGAATATATATACAAAAAAAAAAAAAAACAAACAATGACAAAATATTACCGCTGTGATGATACTGCCAGCTTATTACGAATGTGCTCGCGAACCTTATCTGTGTATAAGCTCTCTACGCAGAAATCACCAGTCTTGCAATACTACCTTTGCAAGTATTTCTGGAGCAATTACCGCGTTTTCCTGTTTCGTGTTACTCTGTAAATTCAAGTACGTGTGGGAGGTAGCTAAATGACGTGTAACGAACAAGGTAAATGTTTCAGGGTAGTGACGTAACTACCTCGTTAAGACTATGGAGTTCCTAGTTTACAAAATAAAATAGACACCTCTGCTATGTTTGCTACCTCTGCGTTGGGAGTCCACGAATTGGCAACAGTTTAGCGCAGTTCTAGTCCTCTCGCATTCTAAGTGACAAAGGTTTAGCGTCTACATACCCATGACGTCATAATAATATGCACGTATTTGCATATGCATAGAACGGCACCCAAATTGCGCAACAAAGAGAAAGAAAAAAGTTTATTTCGACACAGTTCGTGAAACACAAAATTCAAAATTAATAAAATAAAAAATAATGTTTCAGACAAGAATAGTGTGTGCCTCACGGCTGCGCCATACTATCAACACATAATTATCAATCACAATCTGAATCATTTTGGAGGATATTGCTAATCCATTGCTTCATATGTTCTAAAAATTTGTCTTCTCAACAACGTAAACAACGTAATGAATGTTGTTGTACTGTCAAAACGAAAGCCATTACTACTGTTAGTATGTTACGCAATTACCCTGCAGTTCGGAGTGGCGATGCTTGGGGTACGTCTATGTCCAGCAGTGGACGTCTTTTAGCTGAAATGATGCATAATCAGCCTATAATGTTCCCACTGCGCTGGGACACAGGCCTCCTCTCGGTGAGAGGAAGTGGGTCGGAAACCATCGCGCGGGCCCAGCGTGCGTTTGTTGTTGTCACATGTCTTCGAATTTTTGGTTTTAAGACATGTCCGTTGTTTCCTCATGATGTTTTCCTTCACCGTTTTGAGAACATTGGTGATGAAATAACTTACACAAAGTAAAGCGCCGGTCTGGGGTCGAACCTACGACCTACAACGCGTAAGTCGCGCGTTGCTAATGGGCCACCTCCACCATTCCTTCACCATTTTAAGAGCAGTGGTAAAATTATCATGATGTACATAATTAATCTGCGACCCTGTTAAAGTATATCATTCATATTCTCATATGATCGTTTTTCCGAATCTGTACCATGGGACCTGATACAAAAATCTCAGAGGGGCAAGTCTCGTAATTTTAAGAACGTTCACAGTCTGATCTCAGTCTCAATCTGTCAAAAATACCTCTAATTTCCCTACATTTTGACAAGTTTTTGATATTTGTTTGTCGCCGAGATGAGACTGCGACTAGATTTTGAACGTTTTAAATTACGAGAATTGGCCTTCTGATCTTTTCTATAAGTACAGCGTTTTCGTTGACATTTTGATAAAATAGATCGGCTGATCAAATGTTTTAGATCGTATGTCAATATTCTTTGAATCAAAATGAATTCGAATTGATTCCAAATGATTTATTTTTTAATCGTTAGCTGTATTTAAGAGACTCATGAAGAAACTTTACTTTTTGTTGTGATCTTGGTTTCGTAGCTGTTTTAATTTGAAGTCGTCATTTCACTATAGTATATTGTACCTTTATTCAATCAATCAATCAACTCAGCCTATCGCAGTCCACTGCTGGACATAGGCCTCTCGCAGACTGTGCCACAGCACCCTGTCCTCCGCCTTCCGCATCCAGTCTTCGCCAGCTACCTTTCTTAGGTCGTCCGTCCATCTAGCTGGGGGGCGTCCCACACTACGCTTGTCGATACACGGTCTCCACTCCAGAACTCGTCTGCTCCACCGGCCATCGGTCCTTCGACAGACATGGCCAGCCCACTGCCACTTCAGTTCGTTTTACTTCAGTTTGCTTACTCTGCAAGCTATGTCGGAAACTCCGGTTCTTTCCCGGATAATTTCAATCCTGACTTTATCCTTCAATGAGACTCCGAGCATAGCTCGCTCCATAGCGCGAGCCTACCTTTATTATCTTGCACCAATGACAACCCCATTTTTATGTCCACGCAATCACCGTCCATTCTATTTTTCCTGGAAGAGATGTCAGAAAGCGATAAGAACGACCATTGTATTTTTTGTAGTGTTAAATGTATTTTTTTGTTATGTATTTACTAATATGCAATAAATTATATATAAATAAATAATTCCGAAGTGCCACTGTGATATAAATAGGTACCAAATAACAGCA
Organism: Amphipoea lucens; assembly: GCA_947508005.1. Classification (NCBI taxonomy): domain Eukaryota; kingdom Metazoa; phylum Arthropoda; class Insecta; order Lepidoptera; family Noctuidae; genus Amphipoea; species Amphipoea lucens. The sequence continues at coordinate 13,518,280 of OX382358.1, forward strand.
AAGCGTTTGTCCGCACAAAGCAAAGACAGTAGGTAACTCTGAAACTGGTCTTAAACAAATAAGGACTTTCAAAGAAGTAAGACATCTAATAATACTAAGAACGTAGTTCCGACTGAAATAAAAATGCAGGTTAGTTTATTTTCAGATGAAGTTAAAATGTCTTAGTTCTGAGAGCTGAGACATAACAAAACTTTTAATATGTATTTTTACTGTGTGATTTAAACAGCTCAGTTTATATCCTGACTGCGCTAGTAGCGGCACGGGTCGTTTTGAAAGAAAGAAAATAGATACGTTTATTTACGGTATACATGTCGTAGACAAAGGACACAAAAACAACAAGCTGGAGGAAATTCATCATCTTTCTAGCCTTTTAGTTTCTCAACTATGTTGGGGTCGGCTCCCAGTATTACCGGATGGAGCTGAAAACCAGTATTTTATATGGAGCGAATGCCTATGTGACCCCCACAACCCTGTTACTGGGTAATACGATACCCCTTGGTAAGACTGGTTGTCAGATTTTCGGGCTCCTGACGACCCGTAACGACTGTCAAAGATCCACGAATGACAGCCGGGACCAACAATTTAACGTGCGTTCCGAGGCACGGAGAGTTCTCGGTATGTAAAGATGGTCACCCATCCACAGACCAACCGCGGCAAGCTTAGCTTAACCTAGTCGATCGACCTGTGCCGCTGTTATTATTTAGCCAAGTTGGGGGAAAATATGAAATAAAACAGTCATCGCTCAGCATAATGCTAAGACCATACGCGAAGAGCCCCATCAGCGCTGGTTTTCAGCGACAGCGCCGGCGTTGACGTGATGACGTCAACCGGTACAGCATACGATAAGATGAAAATAAGAAATAAAATAAATACACAATATCAAGTTCTAAATGTTTATATAAACGATATCAGACAACCGTTTCGCAAAACACTGATAGATATGGCTGCTGCCAAGTGCGTAAAGTAGGGTCCACACGGCAGCGACTTTAATCGATAGCGACTCGCTGGCGATGTCAAAATCTGTGTGTGGACGTGAATATTAGCAGCGATTTATAGTCGCTGTCAATGCGGCGATCGAATCGCTGTAAATCTGAAAAGTCGACAGTCGTCAAACAGTCGCCAGCGACATCGTTGCTGTGTGGACGTGTACGCCGTGCGTGAGCGATTTTAAAATGGCGGACCTACGTAAATATTCTCGGGCTTTTGTAACTGAATTTATAGAATTACACCGGGAATTACCTTCATTATGGATGGTTAAGAGTAGGTAAAGATTACTCAAACAGAGATTTAAAGTCACAAAGCTATGAGATATTAGTGGAAAAATTTAAGGAGGTGGAGCCAAACGCTGATCGAGATTTTGTGATAAAAAAAATTAAAAATATGAGGGATGTTTGGCGAAGACAACACGAAAAGATTGAAAAAAGCTTGAAATCCGGAATGGCTGTGGAAGATATTCCTACTCCATCATTATGGTATTATGATTTACTCAACTTCTTGAAAGATCAAGAGACGACTAGAAGTTCAATAACTAACATTAGGAAACAAAGATCGGGTAAGATGCGAAATAAAAATACAGTTTATGCTTTAGGACTCGTATACTATATTTGTTTATTCATATTGTTATCTAATAACATTATGTAAAGGTATTTAAATTAGTGAAACGGTTTTGCCACAAAACACTACCCTCATTATTGAAATATTGCATATATTGATCTCGAACATATCTAGCCATGGTTTGACTGACCTTGATTCGTTATTTGTAAATCTAACAATTCGTTGTTGGCTCTGTAACCTGTGCTTATGTTGCCATCTTCTAAATTTTCAATATCCACACCCACACGGATATATTGATTACAATTTCGACGTAAAAAGTTATGCAATATACATGCTGCCATTACTATTTTGTCAATGGTTTTCACATCTAAATTGATTGAAGTTTTGAATATTCGGAATCGATTGACTAAAATACCAAAAACGTTTTCAATAATGCGACGGGCTCTTGATAGTCTATAATTGAATATTCTTTGTTGAGGACTTAAGTATTGACCTGGGTAAGGTTTCATCAAATCTGGGCGTAAAGAAAATGCATCATCCCCCACGAAGACGTATGGCAAAACAGTTTCACTATTCATTATCCTTGCTGCCCTAGGAATATTTAAGGATCCTGTGTTTAGTTTCTCATAAAATATACTTCTATTAATAACTCCACCATCAGATATTCGGCCATTAATCCCTATATCTACCATTATAAATTCGTAATTTGCATTTGCTATTGCTAATAAAACAACGCTGAAATCCTTTTTATAGTTAAAGTAGTATGATCCACTATTTGCTGGGGGCACAATTTTTACATGTTTCCCGTCTATAGCTCCTAAGCAATGAGGAAACTGCCACCTTTCTTCAAATGTTTTTGCTATGTCTAACCATTCTTCTTCAGTTTCAGGAAACTAGAACAAAAATAGGTATTTATATTTTATTTCAGAGACCTGTCGATGAAGAATTAGGAATAAATAGAAATGAAGATGTAGATTCTGATATATTTTCGGAGTCAACGCAATCACCAGCACCCTCAACAGTGTCTACTACGGCATCTCGTGATAGTAATAAAAAGAAGAGACCAAGAGAAGATATTCTTAGTAAAATCAATGCTCATCTCAGCGAACCTATTCCGACAGATCGCTGGGAACATACAGCAAAATCATGGGCTGGTATTTTAAAGAGTTTACCAAATGATCAACAAATTTTTGCGGAGAAATTAATTAACGACGTTTTGTTTGAAGCACGAATGAATTCCCTCTCCCGTCAAAGTCGTATTGATGTAAATCATAATGTTAATATACAATTGCTTTCTCAAAATGAAAATGTTTAAAGTGCTGATAATTCAAATGCTACTACTGATGATGCTTTTTCACAAAGCCTTTTGATAGATCCTGTGAGTGGTCAATTAGTTCATGTTCCTCAGGAGACTAACAATCAGTCACTAGAAATTGCAGAAACCCAATTGCTCAATTCTAAAACATCTCAAAAGCTTACGATGTATTTTAATAATTTTCAACCATAAGTATAACTGTTAGCACATAGTAAATACGTAACAGAAAAGTTTAGTTTTACTAAAAAGCACCTTTAAACCTACCTTTAAATATTCTTCAAGCAATGTAGCTATGATCGCATCACATGTTTCTGGAATTATCTTGCTTAGAGATTGCTTAGATATTGCAACGCTGTATTGTAAATCCTCATAAGATCGTCCGGTTGCTAGAAATCGCAATGTAGCTGATAATCGTTCGTGAGCTGTTATCGCTTTTCTCATGCACGTATCTTGTTTTGTTAGCATTGGCTCCAACAGAGACAACAACTGTTGATATGTACAAGAGTCCATTCGTAAATAGTTTCTAAAATCATTCGGTTCTTGTAGTGCTAGCTCGGCCATTAAATTTATATGCGAATATCTTGGTCTTTGAAGTAACCATTTTTTCGCCCAACATCTTCTATTTTTCTTTTCTTTCTCTTTGTCATATATGCAAACGGCTGCTAGCGCTAGTAACATTCGACGCCTTTCTTCGGACATTACAAAGAAACGTTCACAAATAAAAAAAGTTAATAACAGACACCGGTATACACATCTACTTTCCCCTATATATTATTATACTCTTTGCGTCTACTGCCTTCTACTGCGAAACAAATACTGATAAATCGCTATAATATAGACACAAAAGTCATAAGTCGCTAGCGAGTCACCGTCGATTAAAGTCGCTGCGTGTGTACTGAGCTTAATTCAGTTGTGTGGCTAATTTTATATGCCTAAACTCCATAGGCTTAGGTAGTTAAATAAAGGTGAACAAAACAACCACGTGAATTAGTTAACCGACTAAACGTAATACCCGTCTATTCAGTTGTCATGCTACGTCACAGTTGTACTCTTCAATTTAGCAACTTTTTTAATGAATTATAACGTTGCTAAATTGAAGAGTACAACTGTAACGTAGCATGACAACTGAATAGACTAGTATTACGTTTAGTCAGTTAATTAAGTCACGTGGTGTTTTTGTTTACCTATATTTAACTACCTAAACCTATGGAGTATAGTGTGTTTGACTTACCTTAAAATGTAAGACGCGTTCATTGTAAATTAAAACCGATTTTCGTGTCTGCCTGTGTGACCGCAACGGAATTCGATGCGTTGTACACCATCATATAGATAATGTATTTATTGATTAAACTTACATAAATGTAAAGAAGTTATTTTGAAATTCGTAGAAACCGTATGAAGCAGGGTAGTTCAATTGATAAAGTAAATTAATTAAACTATCTAATGCGATATCTCGGTGAACCCATTATACCCATTGATATATAATATCAATGATTATACCCGGTTATTACTCTACCTACTGTGTTCATATAGTTTTTTGCTAAGCCTTCAAAGAATGTTCGGATAAACACACCTAAAGTGGAGTTTCGTGCCGGCTCTTCTCCAGCTGAAACGACCAATCGGAACCGTGCTCCTAGCTTCTGACGTTCCATAAGTGCCCATGTAGGTTTATGTGAAATAAAATATTTTGATTTTTGAAAAACTCAACTTATTTCTTCTACGTCTCGGTTAACCTATTCTACACGGTTATTACTCAACTAGCTTTTCTCAAGCGTCCAAAGAAAGTTCTGATAAACAAATCTTGAAAATAAAAACTCAACCGTACCTACCTCTTTTCTTTTGAACCTAATTTATGGAACGAATGTATGATCTGCTACCCTTCAGTTTGACTTTGGTTTGACTTCAGTGAAACGTCGCCTGACGTTCGCCTTATTTTTGTAAAATTATTTTTTGTATTTAAACCGTTATATTTTATAGAGAGTATTTATTGCATTAGTTTAATAAATACAATCAGCACAATGGTGAGATTTAGGTGCGGCTCGATTGTTTTTTTAATTAGACTAGTTACCATCTGAACATAATATAATTTTCCATTATTCCTGTTCTCAAGGGAGTTTTTTGGCCGTGTAGCGCAAATATCATTCATATACTCACGCCTTTTTCCACAAGAGTAGGCAGAATCGACAGAATACCACATCCTACATTGCCTTACATATTTATTCTGTTTCGTTTATGTTCGTACATCTGCCATGCGCACGCCGCCGCCGGATGCGAGTATCATGCACAGGCCTAACCTTTAACTGCCAGGGCCGCGGGTTGTTCGATAGAGTTACCGTGGCCCCTGGCGCAGGCAACTGAAGGAACACGGGGGTGGGTTTTAGTCAGTAAAAGTCTGACGCGCCCTCCCGCTCCATCCAGAGCGAGAGAAGTTATTTGATAATATCCCACACAAAAAAGCCTAACCTTTATCAGCGCAAATAGCATGCTATCAGAATCATGACACGCTTCAAAATATACCGAATTAATCAAAATTGTAGTAAAAGATTATGCAAGGATGGTTCTTTGCATAATTTTTAACTACAATTTGCCTTTGCCTCTTGGAGTCGCAAGACGCAAAGAGCAGCGCGTATTAAGGCTCCTGCACGACGCGACATTGAGACGCGATTCTGGTAGAACAATTTCCATGAAGTTTTCATAGAAATTGTTCAACTAGAGTCGCGTCGTGCCTGTTTGCGGGAACCTTATCATGGATACTAAGCTATGAGAGTAAAAATACATGGATCAACAATTTTTCTAAGCCACTTTATAATTCATAAAGGACAACAGTTATGAAATCCGTCTTTTTAGGAGGAGACTTGCACTTAGCAATTTTATGGATTGCCGCCACATACGAACCCATTTAGTAACACACAGCATTGTAAATAAGCTCAACTGCTTGCTTAGGGCAAATCCTCTTTTGTGACAATTTATTAACATCAAATAAATGTAGGTACTAAATAAATATTTAACTCCGAATGATAAGGGACCGACAAAACACAATTAGCGAAATGAGGATGTGTCATCTCTGCCTAGCTCTTCTGGGAAAGTAGGCGTGATGATATATTCAATCAATCAACTCAGCCTTTCGCAGTCCACTGCTGGACATAGGCTGCGCCACAACATTCTGTCCTCCACCTTCCAGTATATCTCAGCCACGTCGGTCCATCTATCTGGGGGGCGTTTGAGGGATGTTACGTTATGTGTTATAAATCTTATAACAATCTGCTCTTTTTCAGCGTGTTACTAACTTCAGCTTTTTTTCTCGGAATATGTATGCTTTCGTCAGGTTAGTAATTATATATACAGGGTTATTGGAAAAACACCAACAATCTCTTAAGAGGTCATCGTACTCATCAATATGAACAACTTTTACTGTGGGACCAAACCTGAAATCGCAAAAAAAAATCTGATGTTCCCTAAATTTTGACGAGCAAGAAATATCAGCTGTTCCCTACATTTATGTTCGTATAGAACGTAAATGTAGGGAACGGCTGATATTTTTTTCACAATTTGAGTTTTGGTCCCATAGTAAATGTTTTTCATAATGATGAGTACAATGACCTCTTAAGAGGTTGTTGGTGTTTTTCCAATAACCCTGTATACGTCATCTATAAATGCCTCAAATTCCTATTGAACAATAATATGGAACGATGGGAGTGGCTAATAATTCCTTGATATTGCAGGCCTGGTGTGCGTTGTCCGAGGTTTGGATTTGTACCAAAAGGAGGAGGCGCATAATGCAGTACTGCGGTTACTTATAGGCTCTGTGTTACTCGTATTTGGACCTGTTATTATAGGTTTGTCTTTGATTGTTTTACGTTTAATATATGCTTAGAAGAACTGGTAAAATATAAAACTAACTAAAAATAGAAAATTAAAAGTCGAACAAAATTTGATGTTTTTTTTTTTTGCTTCGTAGTTTTTAGCTTTAACTTTCTGGTCTATCCACTTAGCTTTTTAATATAACGATAGGGTTCTAATATAATAACCATCATGTCGATGATAATACACGATTTGATCTGCAGTCTTCAGGGTTTTGACTGACAACCGTTATTTGTTTGAATCTTGGGAGTCTGGAAAAAGCAGTTTAACGCGCTTTCTGATGCCATGGACTGAACGCAGCAAGCGCAACTTCAGAGCCGTTATGTTTTGTCGTAGTAAGACGCAGATCTTTTTAGTGGAGGCCCAGACCCAGAATAAATTGGAACCTATGTTGCTAGATGAAAATCATCCTAAAATGTTAAATACTTGTTGTTACTGACATACAGCCTCGTTGCCCAGCTGTGGAGGACTGTCTGCGACGTCCGTGCGCATGCGGTAAGCGACAATGTGGGTCGCGGAAGAGACCAGCACCTCAGTCGCGGCAGCGATCGCAAAATGCACCGCCTCCAAGATTGCGTCGGCGCCGCAATTAGCATGAAAATCTTCGCCTATTCAGAGCAGATTCTTTTGCCAAACATATGCTACTGTCAACAAATAGGTGAATAAATTGTTGCTATTTTGATTTATTGAAGTTTTTGTTAGATTTGTTAGGTATATTTTTATACTGGGCTTTAGTTACGTATCCAAAACTTATGGTTGACATAATGGAAGTAAATTGTCTTCAGCTAAGGAGACCTTGACATTTGCTCGAAGGTCGTAAAATAAAAGGCTTTGTCATTATTTTAGTTTTTATCTGAATATACTTCGAAACAAATATCTAATTAAGCTCATTATTAATATTAAGCAAAATATTGGATTTAAAAGTTATATCCACCTCAACTAGAAAAAATATGCAGGTAGGAAATCGTGATAACGAAAAATAAAATTATTTTGGTGAAGCAGGTACAGTCAACAAAAGAGATAAGTATGCAGGTCCGTCGGATGTAGTTGAAGTTTAGTAAGAAAACGATGGATGTTGTCGACTGAAATTTAATTTGATAAATGAGCTGTTTGTTTTCTATTACTAAAATTAATTCGAGTAATTTTATTCGAGAAAATCCATCGGTTTCTTACTAAACTTCAACTATATCCGACGATCCTGCATACTCATTTCTTTTGTTGACTGTACATAATAGGAATAATAACTAATATTTGAAATGTTCGAACAAATAATGTAATTTTACGGAAGGCTTAGTCGGACGTGGTGTTCCGTCGCTTCCGCGGACAAGTGCCACAGAACAGCACAAGAACAATCTAATGAAAAAATATGTATGTTTAGGTTAAGGTATTTATATATGAGCCTGCGTCGCCTGAAATATTAATAAATAAATAGCAAAACGAGATAATCGAAAAAATCTGTAAATTTGATGGAAGGTAATTTGGAAAAGTTATACACTTAAAAGTTTTTGGTGGGGATTATTCCCATCCTTGTCGCGTGGTACAGACAATATATGGCGCTAGTATGAAGTTAGTAGTCGTTACGTCACTTCTATAGTAGTGCCATCTTTGTCAAGCAGTTATTTTATAATATTTTTATAACTTGGCAATTTTTTAAGCTTTTAGACCTTTTTGTACTAACAATCAATATTACAAAAAGTCTTGCACTATTTGAAAACAAATACATTTTTGAGCGAAAATAAAAAATTTGTCATCATCCCAATTGTTACTGCATAAATTCAACACAGACAAATATACCTATAATTTTGTACATGTTCGTACCGTACTGATCAGTAATTTAAGGGTATGGTTACTTGAATAATTTACCTATTAATGCCAAAAACAGCTATAGATTCCGTTTGTACGACTAATTGGTGCCATCGATTCCACGTTTCATTAGTCGGGATCATGGACATATTAATGGTACCCTATGAATCTGTAATTATGCGTTCGCTTAGTTCGGCATTTTTGGAAGTTATCTAGGGACGATATTCCAGAGCATTTTGATAACTGGTTAATGATATTTTAATTAGAGTTTAAGGATTAGAGTTCAAAGTTGTATCTAGCTTACAGCTGGCACTAGTAAAAGACAGAATTGTGTGAAAAAGGGGAGGCTTTTAACCTTCAGTGGGATATTACAGGCCATAGTCCGCGCGGAACTAGTTGGCCGCGCCTTTTAAATATGTGAGCGGTAGGACGGAGGGGCGGGGGCGCATTACTCAGTACCTACGTGTGTTGCGAACCGCCGCCTCACCCCTGTCCCTCAGCGGCCAACTAGTTCCGCGCGGACTATAGTCAGATTCGATTAGATTCTATCTTGTTAGCGCCTTTTTTCATGTGTTAATTACTGTTCTAATACTTTTGGTAGGTATTTTTTCACCTCATTTTATAACAATTAGGTGTGTTAACTATAGTCGCTTGCTTTTTTTCTCTGTCGTTCGAGTCGTCTTGTTCATGATTTGCCTACGATTAGAAGCTCCATTGACCAATGTTATTCAATCATACACATTAATTTAGAACCTTTGCGAAATAACATCAGGAACAGTGCATCGAGAAGAAGTGATGGCCTAGTGGTAAAGGACGCTAATTAAGAGTTGTAGGTCGTGGGTTCGAAATCAGGCAAGCGCTTTACTTTGTGCAATTTATTTCACCACAACTGCGCTCAAAAACGGTGAAGGAAAACATTGTGAGGAAACGGGCATGTCCTAAAACCAAAAATTTGAAGACGTGAAATCTAACAACCCGAACTAGGCCCACGTGGTGGATTACGGCCTACTCCCTTTCACAGAAAGAAGACCTGTGTCCCAGTAGTGGGAACATTATAGGCTGATTATGAAGTAACATCAACAGACCTTTGAAGATATTTAATATTTTTTATAGAGCATATGAAAAATGTTAAATATAATTTAAATATATTTCATATTTTTGCTCTTCTTAAGAATTCTTTTTTATCTTTTCTAGGAATTGTTTGCATAGTTCAACATACATAGTCATGAAAGTCTTAGCGTCACAGCAACGAATCGTTTGATGTAACAACGAATAATAATCTTGGGAAGACATCAAAGATAGATTTTCGAAGAAAATAAATAGAGGTTTTTACCTATTTCCAATAAATGGGTTCACCTCACTGACCTTTGTTATACAAGTTGTTTGATAGAGTTCAGTGGTTCACCTACTTTTTTGAATAGTGAAGGTTTTATTATGCTCAAATGCAAACACAAAGCATTCATTTTAATTAAACCATTTACAGACACTTTTGAATTGTCAAAAAGTCGGTCAGTTAGAAAGTAGAAGCTAGTTGTCCATGCCAAAACGTAGATCTCTATGGAAAAGAACGGGCAAGAAACGGCTCCGACGCAGAATGTCCACTTCGCAAAATGTCCACTGGTCGCAAAATGTCTCTTTCGCAGAATGTCCACTTCGCAAAATGTCTCTTTCGCAGAATGTCCACTTCGCAAAATGTCTCTTTCGCAGAATGTCCACTTCGCAAAATGTCCCTTTCGCATATTGTCCCCTTTTTGTTTCTGACTTACTTTAATCGTAATTCATTTTAGCAATTAGCTTTTCACACATCATGGTTGACGTGTGTTGTTACAATTATGATTTTTTATCTGTAGTGACAAACTATTGGGTATGGTAATATGAAACAACAACCATCTCAACACTGTTTATTAACTAACTGGTAAAGTAACATTAATAACAAAATAAGTTTACTAAAAAAAACAAATTGTTGCCAGCCAGCTAACAATTAAATATAGAGAGCGAAGGTCGTGGGGGGTTGGAGATAAACCCTGTACTGTTCCGTTTTAAATGAGTTAAAGTTAACAATTATTACAAAACTAAGGAGAAAGTACAAGGAAAACTCGTCATACATGTGAGTCAACTGATATAAAATATGCAATTCATGAACACATTTCACGTCTTAAGAAGATCGTTTGTGAAGATTTCAGACCTATTCCGCAAATTTTAGAAGAATATCAAACAAACCTCCATGAAAATAGATCTGATTGTTTACCTTCATTTCGATCTATCAAAGATACTTTGTACAGAGCACGTAAATCTTTTTTAAATACAGATAGACTACAACATAACAGCACTGAAACTGCAAGTGTACCGGAAGTATTGGGAAAAGAATTCTTAATTTGTGAAGATGGAGATACTGAGAAAATTTTAATATTTGCAACAACTCAAGCAAAAAAAGTTATAAAATTACCAGGCTCATATTTTGCAGATGGGACTTTTATGTCAGCACCAAAACCATATTATCAAATGTATGTCTTACATTTAGATATGAACTCAAGTAAAAAATGTACAAATATAGTACCGGTAATATATTCGTTATTACGCAACAAGACACAAGACACATACACCCGCCTTTTTCGAATTTTAAAAACCAAATTGGGCATTAAAATAAGAAACTTCAAATGTGATTATGAAATTGCACAAATTAATGTGGTGGAAGCTGTATTCCCCGATGCCAGAGTTAGTGGTTGTTACAGACATTTTAATGCCGCTATTTGGAAGAATGCAAAAAAAATGGGCTTATTAAAATTAAAAGAAGGTAGAAATGTTGCAAGAATCGCTGTGATGATACCGCTCGTGCCAGCAGATAAAATACCAGCTACGTGGTGATATATTACAAACCAGGCGCCGAATAGTTCTGAAATGCACCGTTTTAGAAAGTATTTCGAAAAACAGTGGTACCCCAAAATGTCTACCACGTTGTTGAGTTGTGCTTTCCAACGCCATCGAACAACGAATGCTTTGGAAGGCTGGCACCGACGCGTTAATACAGGACGTATACCAAGAAAACCAAGTCTGTACATGTTTGTCTTTAAGTTGAAAAAGGAAAGTAAATACTGGGATATGGAAATAAGGAACAGTCTTTTTAAAAATGTGCAGCACAATAGAAGAAAACTTGACATTTATTTTGATAAAAAATATAAGGCATTATTGGTTCAATTAGAACGAAATAATTTGACATTGCCACAATTTATAAAAAAGTAATATTTTTACAGTTAACGGTTCGTAGGTAATTAAAGAGTGTTCAAATTTCTAATTTTTTTTTTATTGCGAGTTAATAACAATTAAGTTGGTAAAATAATGACTTTAATAAAAATCAAGCGATTATGCAAAGAAATAAATGTGATTTGTACTATATATATTTTTTTTTTTTTTGCTTACCCATATCGATACAAATAAACACACGTCAAACATGATGTGTGAAAAGCTAATTGCTAAAATGAATTACGATTAAAGTAAGTCAGAAATGAAAAGGGGACAATATGCGAAAGGGACATTTTGCGAAGTGGACATTCTGCGAAAGAGACATTTTGCGAAGTGGACATTCTGCGAAAGAGACATTTTGCGAAAGAGACATTCTGAGAAAAGGACATTTTGCGACCAGTGGACATTTTGCGAAGTGGACATTCTGCGTCGGAGCCCAAGAAACTTCAATGACACTCTTTTAAATCAAGATATAACAAAATCCTGGGTACATTATTAAGAGGACATCGATGGAAATAGTTTACGAGCTTCTTTTCTATTTCCATAGTTATAAATGAAAGCCTTCCACAATACACTATATTCGCAGGTGCACCTACACCCACATTTCGCAAGTACAAACCAAAATAAATAAATAACGTTTTGTGGCAATCAGGGATACTAAATCAAGGGAACAAGAGATATCTAATCGACCGTCAATGTTAGCTTGATGTATTTGTAGGTAAGTACAGTCAACAAAAGAAATAAGTATGCAATCATTTACATGTAACTCTTTTTATAATTTGATATTATTGTACTTGTGCTGAATTAAATTAATTTATTTAAAAATAAGTAAAGAAATAACAAGCAACGGACTGCCTCATTGGCCTAGTGATTGCAAGCGGTACTGTTGAACCTCAGGTCCTGGGTTCGATTCATAGCGGGGTAATTGCGTTACACACTAACAGTAGGAATAGCTTTAATTTAGACAATATAACAACAATCATTGCGTTATTTACTTTGTTGAGCAGTCAAATTTTTCCAACATATGAAGCAATGGATTAGCAATATCCTTCAAAATGATTCAGATTGTGATTGATTGTGTGTTACGCAATTAGGGTGCAGTTTGGGAAAGGGTTATTGGATTTTCCCATTAGGGATTTCTCAGTACCAGCCCAGATTTGTGCCCGGTTAATGGTAATAGTCTCAGCTCTTATAACTATGGGACTTAAACATAACTGGCGAAATGTGGGTGTACCTACTATTGGCCACCTCTGCCTAACCTTGCGGGAAAACAGGCGAAATGTTATCACACGATCACACTAATCATATCACATCACACTATCACATCACATCACACTAATATTATAAAGGCGAAAGTTTGTGAGTGTGTGTGTTTATATATTTGTTACTTCTTCACGCTCAAACGGCTGGACCAATTTTGATAAAAGTTTTGTATGAAGGTAGCTGACACCCTAGATTAACATATAAGCTACTTTTTATCCCGATATTCCCACGCGGTCAACATTTACGCGGATGAAACTGCGGGGCACAAATGTTTTACAAAGTTATTACAATAGCATAGCATAAATCATCCTCTAATGTTCCCACTGCTGGGACACAAGCCTTCTCTCTAAGAGAGGGACTGACATTCAAATTGCCTGCGCAGTACATAATACAGTATGGAAACCACATTCATATATACAATAAACTATACCACTTATTTCTGTTCCCTACATTTATGTTCGCATAACTCGTCAAAATGTAGGGAACAGCTGATTTTTTTTCGCAACCGATTTCATTCACATTTTGTATATCGTCAGAAAAGGCGATAACAAGTATGTGGTATAATTTATTGCATGTCATGCGATTTCCATACTGTATATTTCTTTATTACCTACATACCCAACTCTTTTGTTAACTGTACATGTTTATCCTGAATTTGATATCAGACGTGGAAATGACAGCATTATGTGAGTGTGTGGTTTCCGAATTCTAATGGCATCATTTCACATTTTCTGTTCCTAGATGATACACATTCACATTAGGACTGCGTTTATGCTACGAAAAATCCACCATGTAACAGCTCCGCTTTGGTTGGAGGTGTTTAGTAGATAAAGCTTCAAATACTGTGCCTTTTACTTGCGCAGAAGTATTTTAATAGTCCAGCATGCTATTGTGTGCTTTTGTAATTTCTACTGTGACTATATTATAGGAGCAGTGGTGGCTTAGTGGTATCGGCCCCGACTTGAATTGTAGGTCGTGGGTTCGAACCCGAAATTTAACTTGGTAAATGAGTTGTTTGTTTTCTATTAATTAAATTAAATTTTATTCAAGAACATCCATCGATTTCTTACTAAACTTCAACTACATCCGACGATCCTGCATACTTATCTCTTTTGTTGACTGTACATTTGTACTGAATACTAATATGTCGTATCTGTATCCATTTTACTGTGTGTATATAAATAATAAAATAAATATCATGGACATCCACGTCCACGTTCAAAAAATTAATGGACAAAACGTGCACATTGTAACGACAGACGGAAATTAAAAAACGTCTTTACTTCAAAATATTCTGTGCTATCGTGATGCCGATGCCGTGACGTGCACGTCCACGGTAATATCGTCACTTTCGAAATTATAAAACTGCACATTATGTTGTAACAAATTCTTATTTGTAAATGGATACAAAATAATGCGGCTTATTCCCTGGAGCTCCAAATCTATTGTTTTCCAAACAATTTCACTCCATATATTGATTCCCAAGAGCTCCATAATTTTATTAAAATATAAAAATACCTACTAAAATTGATCCCATTGATTTTTAATTTGGAGCCGCCGGGAATAAAATTATGGAGCGCCTGGGAATAAGCCAGTAATGCAATTATGCAAGCTACTTGCATAGTTTGTGCAAAGTATCAGACTGCAATCATTAAACAACGGATGGATGTTTGTACGGATTTGCTTACGTGAATTGATTTCTTCTGAAGAAACGCTCAAGTGTGTTCTGCAAACAAAGCTGCCTATAATCTTTTCATCAACGCCGGCGCCGGGCTCCTTAAGTTTTCCAGGTACTCGTAGGTCATTTTTTAAAAGAGCCTCTCCAACAAGGTCTCTTCGTAGATATATCGAGTCCACTGCCACTGCAACTTACTGCACAAAGTGTATCTCTAGCAGTGTTAATAAGCTCAGATAATTAACATTCCATCGCAGTATCTACTTTAGTGAAATGTATTCTAAGTTGATTTTTGAATGACCATTTGTTAGAAAAAGGTCCTAATAAGATTTTGGTTGCAATGGAATTTGAACTTTGTTAAGTATGAAATTCAGTTTGTTATCAAATTTTTAATTCAAATAATATACCTAAAATCAAAACCAAATAAATAAGAACCCGAGTAATAACCAGCCATTAGGTACCGGGTACCGGTACCTACCTATACCTAAGTAGATAGGTTTACCGCTTCAAGATAAATAAAATCATAAATCCGTAGCTGAAATGTGTGCAGGGTCTGACAAACGATTATTGCTGTTCTAAATCTTGGAACGGGATATCTTCGCTCCTGACTTTAGATTTTAGAACATTTTGCTGACGTTATTGTGAAGGTAATACTTTCAGGATTATACGGTATTTCAGCTTTCGTACCATATAAGACTCTTCCTGTTACAGAGAGGAGGCATGTGACCCAGCAGTGGGAACGTTATAGGCGGCGTCAATAGCCTCTGTCTGTTAATTGTAACCTGTTCCTAAATTGTAATTTTATATCAATCAACTCAGCCTATCCTAGTCCACTGCTGGAAATATGCTTGTCCCAGGCTGCTCCAAAACACTCTGTCCTCCACCTTCCGCACCCAGTCTATCCACCAACTTTTTAAGGTTGCCGGTCCATCGTATGCTGCAGTGGTTAACGTCATCACGTCAACGCTGGGGCTCTGTCTCGTATAGGGTCTTAGCGTTATGCTGAGCGATAGCCGTTTTGCGTGGGTGTGATGCATGTTTTCTCCCAAATTGTTATATAGTTTTTTTTTTTTGTGTTTTTTGATGCGTCATGTTTCCCGCAAATAAACGTATTTTATTTTTTTCTATTCTAGCTGGGGGACGTAACGTCCCACACTACGCTTGCCGATATGCGCCAATTTTAATTGTGTATACCTAATTGGTATTTATATGCGTTAACAGCAAATCAGAGATATCTGCACCTATTTTGTTTACCTTTTTTGTTTACACCTTTATATTTATACAGCTACACTTAACAAATTAATAAAAACTATGTTTTTGTCTTTGGATCAAGCTAAGATGATAAATGAAATTATGTACAATATACACCGTTACATTTTGATGGTTTAAATCCTTAAAAGAGGTCATTGTACTCATGATTATGAACAACTTTTACTGTGGGACCAACCCTGATCTCGTGAAAAAAAAATCTGTTGATCCATACATTATGTCGAGTTATCCGAACATAAATGTATGGATCAGCTTAAAAAGATCAAAATGTAAGGGTGTATAGATAATGTTGTGTTAATAACTGACGAAATATTTCAACACAGGTTCCACAATCATATACTAAAGGTTGCGCGTCTCCCTGCTACCCTGTATATACTCGTATGATACTACAAACTGAATGTCATGTTAAGTAACCGAATAATAAATATGCAAATACATGTATCACATCGTTATAACAGAATCCTGTTACGTCACTTACGACCTTTGATCATTCAGCGCCGAGTTAAATGTAATCTGCATAACATAAAAGTTTATTCATCGTAGACACAACGTATCTACTCAATTTTCTACTCTCATAATATCGATAAGTACTAAAAGGTGCTTTGTTTCTTTACGGTACGCCGCGGCGTATAAACCGCGCCGTAGAAAAAACATGTCTGTCAACAAGCTTCCATAGAGATCCATACAACACTGACGACCGTGCCTATAAACGGTAAGTACTTAAGTACCTGCCGATTTCTTCAATGTCGTTAGACCTTGTAATTAAATGAAGAAATATAGCTTTATACTCCTTGGTAAAGAATGTGTGCAGAACAGAATACTTATTTTTTTTTCTGATCAAAACTATTTTCTTTATACTTTTTTTTTGTTCCTTCTCCTTTTTTTTTTTTTTTTTTTTTTTTTTTTATGGATGGGAAATCATCAAATGACCCCTCCCGCTCTGGGTGGAGCGAAGGGAGTGTCAGACTCTTACTGACTAAAACCCATCCGTGTTCCTTCCTTAGCCCTTTATGTTCCGGGGTAGCGGTAACCCTTTCGGACAATCCCGCACCCCCGGCAGGCTTCGGCCCTGGCAGGCCCCTTCTTTTCTGCTGACATCTCTTTGAGGCGCGCGTGGAACACAACGCGCCGTCCGGCACGGGCCTGGTCCTGATCGGACGGTGAGCTACCCATTACTCTCCGTCCGCAGGCCCGCGCCTACGGTGGCCGGGAGTCGTCACGCGGCTCCCGACGCCCGGAGCGTCTCCCGCGGCGGCTGGGGTGTGAGGCTCTCTCCCTCAGCCGTTCAGCCACCTCCTTCGCTAGCATGACTGCTTCGCAGAAGGAGGTGACCGCCTCCCACTCCCTCTCGCCCCGGACCATGGCTTGAACCAGGGCCGGACGCGAGAGGTCGCCGCCGCTGTCTATCGCCTCTACGAGGGCACGGCGGTGCTCCGCCCATGCGGGGCAGACCTCCACCGTATGCTCCACCGTGTCCTCTGGGCGATCCTCGCAGTGGTGACACCCGGGCGTCTCCTCCCGCCTGATGATGTGCAGGAACCTCCCAAAACATCCGTGTCCGGTGAGGACCTGCGTCAGGCGATAGGTGAGGACGCCGTGACGCCTCTCTAGCCACTCCTCAAAGAGGGGTCTTATCGCCACTATCGTGGCGTGCCCTGCGCTGGGTTGCGAAAGTCGCTCCTTCCATGCCACCATGAGATCGCGCCGGAGGTCTGTCCGCTCCGCCGCGATTTGCCGCGGAAGCGGAGTTTCCCCCCGGCTCAGTGCCTCCGCGCGCCACTCATACAGGCGCGCTAGGACTATCGCCTCCAGATCCCATGGCGGCAGTCCGGCAAGGAGGCTTGCCGCCTCGCCCGAGATCGTGCGGTACCCCCGGATCAGCCTTACGGCTACCACCTTTTGGGGCGCGTTCAGATAGTGGGCGGCTCGCCGCCGCAGAGAACGCGCCCACACCGGGGCCCCGTATAGGGCCATGGACCGCACGACCCCCGCGTAAAGCCTCCGGCAGGAGGTGTTTGGCCCCCCCAGGTTAGGCAGGAGCCGCTTGAAGGCGGCCCCGGTCCTTTCCAGTTTGGGGGCCAAACGTCGGAAGTGTTCGACGAAGTTCCACCGGCTGTCGAGGACGAGACCCAGGTATCTCATCGTTGCCTCGACGCCGATGTGAACCCCTCCCACCGTTAGTTGGGATCCCGATTTTGGTTGATGAGTATAGGTAGGATATTTTTTATTTTAGTCAGAAATTACTTACGATGTTGTAGGAAACACCTACAAAAGATTTTATTCATGAGATTGAAAAGCTGAACAACCAGTCCAGCTGTTAACATTTCTGTGAAGGATTCCTATTCACAAGGTTAAATTTCCTGTGAACTAAATAATGTTTTTTTACATTTTGAAGTTCAAAATACGCTCTTTATACACGTTAAAAAAAATTAATAAAAAGACTTACCTAAATCACTTTTTTTGTCAAAAAAGAAAATCTGTTTGAATGAAAATACTATTAGCAAAGTTAGCATTTAATAAAATTGTATGAAAGCAAAACCCTGAGGACTTTTTCACATTTTAATAAGACTTCAATGCAATTTGTTTAGTTAAAACCTTACATTTTTCTTTTTTCTTATAAAAATGTTGATTTTACACAGCTTTAGCGAGAAAACATTTCAAAATGACGCTTTTTAATAGAAACATGATTATGCAAATGTTTTTGCTTTTATAATGAAAAATGCACAAGCGTCGCAGTCTAAAAATGGATGGCCAATTAACATGGTAAATAGTGAAGCACAAAGATTTCGTGTAATATTTTCTAGTCAAGAAAATTAAGGTTCTTTGAATACTTAAGTCGTCGTGTACGGCATTAGTTTGTAGACTCTTTGGAATTTGTACGGCTTCACTATATGCCAAAGTAAATCTTTGACACTGTAGTTTTAAGACACTTTTGTCTGTACAATCATCAGTTACTTTTGTTGTTTAACAACATTTATTATCTTAACCTTCAACTAAATCACATAATAGATGTCCTATATAGTATCGTGTTTCACAAGTTACGTGCTAAAAATACCCCACTCGAAATCTATACTTGTACGCTTCAGTATTTTGTCTTTAGGGAGACAAAGTCTGAATTGTACATTAAATAAGCATTTCAAATGTGTTTTACTAGAAAAAAAATTAAAAAAACTCGGTAGGTGGGTATTTATAAACATAGAGGTATGAGGGATTCAGAACAAGATTTTGACAATAATAGCAGTGTTTTACCTAAAAATAAAACACATATTAAATACTTACCTTATTTGAAGCTTACTAGATTGAGAGTGGCACTACTGGTTTCCGCTATATTTACCTCTCTTTTGCTCTTTCCTTTAGTCGTATATACCCCTCTCTTTCGCACATCCCGATTTCTCACCAGGTGGCGCTGCCAAATATGGGCTTAGCCATGGCAGTGAATCGCTGATCATTGTGTCGAAAATCTTCACCAGGTAGAAATTAAATGTAAGCTTCAAATAAGGTAAGTATTTAATATGTGTTTTATTTTTAGGTAAAACACTGCTATTAAACACTTGACCGTTATTTGAAGCTTACTAGATTGAGA
The DNA here is from genome assembly GCA_947508005.1 of Amphipoea lucens. Classification (NCBI taxonomy): domain Eukaryota; kingdom Metazoa; phylum Arthropoda; class Insecta; order Lepidoptera; family Noctuidae; genus Amphipoea; species Amphipoea lucens. Next base: position 13,537,843 of record OX382358.1, read on the forward strand.
CGTGTTTGTTATCACCTGGTGGGAAATGACGCCAATGTGAACGTGGATATAAGTTATTAATAAAATTAGATGTGCATAGAGAGAAATACATTTATTCGAATGAATTAATTAATAATACAAGGGAAAATATCATTATTAATAGGTAATAGATACCTACTTAACGTGGAAAATGAACTATCTTTCCTTTATAATAAAAATAACAAAATTTTGACTTAATATACCTTGATAACTTTATAAAATAGGTAATCACATTATAGGATAGACTGCACCTTTGTTTCTATAATATTAGGTATACAAATATAAACATTTCTAACACTTCTTGAGAAAAATTACATACTTAGGACAATAATACAAAATATAATTATAAGTACCTCTATTATCTTAATTAACAGGATTAAACGTTCTAGATACATCACAACTAAAACTGGTGGGTATACAGGGCATCACTTCTCTACAGTAATAGCGGGTGAAGGTATTCTGCGATCGCCAATTACCTCTAGAGAGTATTTCCTCTAAGGAGTAGTTATTAACCCAGTTTCTAGAGGCTACAGCAGACCTAAGACTGCCAGGCGAAGCACTTACTCCTGCTTCCAACAACAAAGATTTGACCCACCCCGCTATGACTGTACGAGAAGCGACCCTTGGTTTTCCTCTAAAATTAATAAACAGATTATTGAGACATCCTGACTGACGTTTATCTTTTAGTATAGCTATAGTTCGTTTCGCCCAAAATACAGGGTCTAAATTCTCATTAGTAGGATTAGGAGATAGTCTCCAACCAGACTGTCTATAATCAGCAGTGTCTGTTTTAGATCCAAATATTGGCCATAGGATCAGACAATCATAATTTTCTGACAGGTGTTTTGAGTCTACAGCTAGTAGAGTTAGATCATGGACTCTTCTGCCGGAACAAAGGAGCAACAAAGTTGCCGTATGTCTACAAGTAGCAAATACATTATTCGCGTCTATAGAATAGCTTCCCATAAATTCTGCTAGTTTATCAACATTCCAGACTATAGATTTTTGAGCCACTGGGTTTTTTAATGCAATAGACTTTAATATATGAGTAACTAAAACGTGGGAACTTAATTTGGCAGATTCGTCAGGGTTGCTTAGCGTGCAGACTACAGATTTATGTAATAAAATAGTTTTATAAGCTAAACCCTCTATAATACTCAAATCTGCAAGAAAACGAGCCAAAACTTGACCTGTTGGCTGGAAGGGGTTTAATTTATGCTTTTTTGTCCATTTGAGCCACCTATTCCATGCTACTCGATAAGTCTTTTTAGTTGATAGCCGCCATGAGGATTTTAAGAGCTGTAACTGAGCTTCATTCCATTCACCTAAGGTCTGGGACCACCCCCACATTTCCATATTTCTAACGTCATCTCCCGGACTCTTGGGGGTGGGAGGCCTGTCACCGTATCTATCAGCTGTGAATGCAGTTTCCGGATTGTGAATGGAGGTGCTAACGCACGGGCTTTTAGATCTGCTCTCCAAAAGACTCTCTCCCACCTTGGGACTACCATTAGAAAGACTCCCGACGCAGAGTTGAGGTGAGCTAGTACCTTGGGCACTAGGTAAGGTGGAGGGAACACCCAAGCTAGTTGGTAAGTCCACTTTTGGGAGAAGGCATCGTGGTACATTGCTCGAATGTCGTTCTGATCCAGTGATACATAATTCATCACGACTTTTGCCCGTTCTGACGCAAATAGATCTATCACTGGAACTCCGAACTTTTTGAATATTTTCTCCGTGCACTGGGGTAAGAGATGCCACTCCGGAGGGAGCCGATGACGAGAAAGATGGTCTGCGTGACAGTTGTATTTTCCCGGAATATGCTGAATTTTCAGGTTGATTTGGAGTTGATCTAGGATTTGAAAAATCTCTCTCGTGAGTTTTAGCAACGAAGGAGACCTGGTCCCCCCCTCGTTTCTCAAAAAGGCTACAACAGTCCTGTTGTCGCACTGAACTAGAACGGTAGACTTGGATATGTGTGGACCTCGCTCTTCTATGGCCTTTAGTATTGCGAGCATCTCCTTTTGATTGCAATGGAGCTGTTGCTCTTGATCTGTCCACGGTCCTGATAGTGCGTATCCATCGAGCTGAGCCCCCCAAGCTAGATCCGACGCGTCTGTGGTCAGGAAATGTGATGGTGGCGGGTTGTGAATCAGAGAAGCCCGATGACAATTTAGTAGCCACCAATTTAGGTCCTCCTTTACTTCTATAGGCAAAACTACACTGACACAGTTTTCTTTTAGTTTGTTGTTTAGAAACATTAGTGTGTCCCGAAAGTGAAGTCTGCCCTTTGGTACCACGAAACTGGCGAAGTTTAGAAGTCCTACCAGGCTTTGTAGTGCTTTCGTTACCGTTGTGTGTTTGTGTAACAGATCCAGCACCTTTTCTCTTAATTTTGTGATCTTTTCGTGAGGCAATGATCTCTCGTTTGTCCATGGATTCCATAGAACGCCTAGAAATACGAGGCTTTTGCACGGAGTTGTGACAGACTTTTGATAATTCGTCTGCCACCCCAGGTAGTGTAGGCGATCTATTAATATTTGGACGTGCACTTGCAGGACCTGATGGTCCTGGTGAACCACGAAAAAATCGTCTAAATAGACGAGTATTCGAATACCCTCCTCTCTTAATGTCTGTGCTACCCAGTTTGTTAGAGTCGCGAAGACTTTGGGCGCTGTGCTGAGGCCAAAAGGAAGGCAGGTCATTTCTAACAATTTTCCTCTGTAACTTAGACGTAGGAATCGTCTGTGTGACTGGTGTATTGGCAAATTGAAGTATGCCTGTGTCAGGTCGACTTTGCAAAGCCAGTCGTTTGGTTGGAGGAAGTCTGGGACACGAAACACATTTATGAGCTTGAATGGCTCTGTGTAAACAAAATCGTTTAGATTCCTTAGGTTGAAAATAGGCCGGTTGGTGCCATCGGCTTTGGGGACCAGGAACATTGAGGATAGGAAACTCGGAGAATGTGAAACTTCCTCTAGCACCTCTTGCGTTATCATTTGAGATATGATTGTTGACATTGCCTCGGATTCCTTTGTTTGAAATGGGCTTTGTGCATTGGGTATCATTAGAGGTGGTTTTTTGATGAAAGGTATGCGATAACCTTTTATTATGCGAAGAAGGGTTTTTGGTGCTCCGAGTTTCTTCCATCGATCGGCATAAAACGTTAACTGGCCCGCTCTGAATTCCTGTCTGTCAAAACCTGCTTCTTTTTCCCCCTGGGGGATATTCGGTGGCTGAAGTCCGTTTTCTGTTATTTCTGTTCGTCTCTTGTTTGTTAGGCTGCTGGTGAGTTCCTCGTGAACGAAAGGGCCCATGATAATTATGGCTAGGCCCACGTGTTCCTTTATTATTGTTGCCGGTTCCCTGCGAGGGATGGCAATGACCTGACCTCTGTGAGGTGTGGTTGTATCCACAGCCCTGCGAGGGCTGGAAGCATGGCACAGTGCAGCACGCTTGGCGGGCACCCTGCGAGGGTGCCCTATAATAAGCTGACCCCTGCGGGGGGTAGCGAGTGGTCTTCTTAAATCCTGCTTGCGAAGTAGGTTTGAAGCCACTGGTTTTATTTGGAGGTAAGAAGGTCTTCTTAACACCTCCGTTCTTTTCCAACGTTGATGACAACAGCTCAGGACTAAAAACCAGCTGATTAGAAGGTGGAATTTTGCGCAACGCCGACTTAACAAGAGGATCGCGAACATAATTTATTATTCCGTCTCTACGCATTTGAATTATTTCTGCGCGATGACCGCAAATAAGTTGAATCATATCTGAAGACACTTTATAATATTCACCATCCGAAAATAATTCAGAGATTTTGTTCTGCAACTGATCGGGTGTTACACTACCTTTGACACGTGCCCAGGATAAAAGATCAGTCATGCTAGTTTGTAATACCTCTCGCTGTTTAATTGCACAAAATGTTAGAGCACCATAGGCTTTGTCAGCCAACGCTAAATGTCTTAAGGAATCATATGGTTTGATTTCTTCGTTGATCTCCAGCTCGGTAAAACCGGGACTGTGATTATATAACTTCTGCACTTCCGAATACCTAACCTCGCACCATTCATTTTTATTAAAATGCTGAATATCATTTAAAGATTTTAGATAATTTTCAGGAGCCTTAGGAACAGGCGGTTCCTTTAATTTGACTTGTAAATCAAATTTGAATTGATGTGATTTGTCTGATTTTTCATCTACTACATCATAATCATACAAAGACCTATAATCATTATTATCAAATAAGGAAATTTCGTCATTACTGCCGTCTGTCTGCATTTCTGCTGAACGCCGAGGTGAACATGCAGAGGTTTTATTATGAAAAACACGTTCTCGTAGCTCGCTAACCTCTTGAGTTAATTGTTGCAATAAATCTGTTTTACGAGAATGGCGGCCCCCCTTCTTTTTTTTATAGTGACGGCGACGTTTATTTTTACTGGGCTTCGTTGATGACGAAGTGGAACAGCTAGAAGAACTGGACGAGGAGCTAGAAGACGACTCGTTTGTCCGATGTTCTCGACGCAATGTAGACCCCTTGGTTTTTAACCCTGATGGCCCCGGAGCGTCCATCTCAATTGGATTACTTGCGCCCTCCATCCTATTTAAAACGAAAACTTCGATTTTTTATGATTCCTATTTCGACGCACCAACGAGTACGTACGTGATTACAAAAACATACAATTAAAAACGTTTGCTGAATTATATAATCATGAGACTATTGTAACATTAACGATTTAGCGTCAAAATACGCTAATATACCATTAATAAAAATCATTGTCAAAACATTTAATAAAAATAGTTCCTACAATTTAGAGCAAATGAGGGTAGTTTGAAAAAAAAAAAAGACGGGTTGCACTCCGGGAGTGCCGGCAGAAGTGAAAACTTGAATATTAACGTTGAAATAAATCAATTATTAATTGAATTAATATAACTAAGTTTTTTTCACTATTTCTGCGTCACTTTTTTCATTAATCGATGCACTTTGTTCAATTTCCATTTTTTTAAACACTTTATATACACGAATTTTACGAATACACACACGGTCGAGCCATCAGCTGTCCATCTACGTCCGCGTCCGCGTCCACCATCACCATCACATCACATCACCATCACCATCGCCATCGCATCACCATCACATCACATCACCATCACCATCGCCATCGCATCACCATCGCCATCACCATCACCATCGCCATCGCCATCGTCATCGCCATCGCCATCACTATCGCCATCGCCATTACCATCGCCATCACCATCACCATCACCATCGCCATCGCCATCACAATGACCATCGCCATCACCATCACCATCGCCATCACCATCGCCATCACCATCACCGTCCATCCATCCATCCATTATCGTGTCTCACTTGGTTCACTTCGGTTGGCGCCGCCGTAGAAAGAGATGGGGGGGGGGAATCTCTCCTGACGGTCACGTGTCCTGACGCGATGCCCTGACGCGAGCTTAACATTTTTTACCCATTACAAAAAGTGTTCAATGCCGCTAAAGAAGTTTTCACTTCAAAAATTTTCAGTACAAGTTTTGCATTGCGAATAATATACTGCAATGCTGGCTAAGGCAAGGTCGAACGGTAACACCGTTATTATTATTTCTTAAATATTATAACTTTGCCCATAAACATAGTGATCATGCATCGCATCACTGAAAAGTTTTATGAAAATTTATTTCTACTTACAATTTTGTCCGATGGAATGCACTTATAATCACTTTTTTGCAGAAGAATTTAAATTTAACTTTAAAAGTTGTCTCGACAACCTCTTTTCACGCGGAAAAAGACGCCAATGATCAGCGATTCACTGCCATGGCTAAGCCCACATTTGGCAGCGCCACCTGGTGAGAAATCGGGATGTGCGAAAGAGAGGGGTATATACGACTAAAGGAAAGAGCAAAAGAGAGGTAAATATAGCGGAAACCAGTAGTGCCACTCTCAATCTAGTAAGCTTCAAATAACGGTCAAGTGTTTAATAATTTACTTTTCGCCAAAAAAGAAATATTACATTATTCACACAATCATGGCAAACTTGATGTTGAAAAAACAACAAATATTTTTACCTACTAGTACAACTAAACCATTTTGTCCTTTGCTTTTAACGTCTTAATTAGAAAGATTCGTAGAAAAAATAATAATACCTATATTTCTCGGTAATTTGCTGAATAGCTGATTTTGCCGCTTCATCAGCCGATTCTCCGGATTAGATTATCCTCCTTCAAAACCAAGACATCTCAGCGAAGTCTTTGACAATTACACGAATCTACATCAAAAGGAAACTATAGGTATTGTAGGACTTTCAACGACACCGTAACAAAGAACCTTAATTATTCTTAATCAAATTATATTGTCCGTATAAATCTTAATACGCCTGGAATTAGTTTGAGGACAAAATTGGGTTTTTGTGAAGAGTTGCCCACACTGAAAATGTTACTTTACTAGGGATAGCAACCATTCCTTTTATACACGGTGCGCAAACTGTTTACATGAACTCGGCACATGATTCTATACCCCCAAGGTAGAAATTTTTCGTCGGTTATTAAAAAAAAAAACAAATCAACTGTTTCATAAAAAAAACTGTAAAACCTACCTTTTAACCTTTTTGCGGCCAAAATTGTATGGAACAGCGATTTTTTTTAACCGGTAAAATTCACGAAACAACAGTTTGAAAGAAACAAAGAATTAAAGAAAAATAGGTTTATTTGTCACAGAAACACGTTGCGCGTAGACATCCTTGACACCCTGTACTTTGGATCCAGGGCATTAAAAAAGTGTTAGCGAAAGATTTCTTGTAAAGCAAATCAAAAGATTCGAAATGTCGTGACCAGTTAGGTAACCACCTAGCGAATACTTATACAAAAGATTTTTTTTCACAAAAAAAACTCAAAAATAAAATCTTAAGCACGCTTCAAATTCAGAGAAACAACCGTAGTCACAAAAACGGCAACAATTACATTAAATGCAGAACGACACAGACAATACACCGCATTACAGAGCATGAAGAATTAACATTTAAACTGCTCCACGCCCAAAGAGGTTTTGTTAGTCTCTGTTAGTCCATATTCACTCGGGTACGAAGGGTAATTAAATAATTTCTCCAACAAAAAGCCTCTCAGGTCGTGGCACTCTTGAACAAGTTAAATTTTCATGGAGACTTGTAAAGTGACCTTTACATTTCGCGACCGCTCTTTAAGTTGGGGGAGAATTGAATGTGAATAGTCTTACGTGAGTTGAAAATTTTTAATTAGTCTGTTTCATTTTAGACTTATTTTCACATTATTTTACACGCACGTGAATGACTGTGGTTTGTATTCTTTCTTACCTTTTATATTGGGTGTAGTAGGTAGTCATTTTGTGATGGCCAAACACGATGCTACAAAAATTTTAGGAGAGTAGCAGTACCCCGCGGTTTCACCCGCATAAGTGTCGATCTCGTGGGAATATCGGGATAAAAAGTATCCTATGTGTTAATCCTGGTTATAAATTATCTCTGTGCCAAATTTCATCCAACTCCATCTAGTAGTTTTTGCGTGAAGAAGTAACAAACATACAAACACACACACAAACTTTAGCCTGTATAATATTAGTGTGATTTCCTGGATGATCCTTCTACGAGTAGGTATGTTCTGTGACTGACTGACTAACTATACTTTACTGACTATCCGTTACCTAATGAATAGCCTAAAGAACATAAGAAACTTTTATTAAAGTAAAACTAATAAATGTAATAGGTACAGTGCGGAGGTGTACTAAGAATGGATTTTTTTACCTCAACCACTCGATGGGTCTAACGTGGGATTGAAGTTTGTTCGCTAATGAAGCTGAGGGTAGCAGGTAGGTAGGTACTTATATTTTTATGTATTGTATGCGATACATACACATCTATAACTTTCGCATGTTCGTATGTACCTACTGCTTAGTGCTTGGCCAGACTGCAAACGCGGATGCGGGGCGGGCGCGGCGCGGCGTACTCAAATATAAGAACTTCATTTGAGCGTCAGTGGGCACGCGGGTGCGGTGAGCGGCGCGGGCTGCTTGGTGAGGGAAGCACGCGGGCAACTCACACCATAGCTCGTTCATACAAATGACCGCAGTAATAGCGCAGGCGGCCCGCGCGAGGACCTGGGTTCTCAAACTAGTTCGAGCTTTTTTCTAGTAAAAATAAGTCTTATTAATTAATTAGTCTTCATTCACATTATATTTTGACAAACACTGGACACGACAACATTTAGAATGAAGCCGCGCTCGACTGCGGACAGGCAGATTGCGCGCGTTCCCGCACCCGCGCCGCTCCCCGCCCCGCGCCGCTCCCCGCCCCGCGCTGCTAGTCTGGCCATGCACTTAAAGTTCTATCTAATTTGTCATAAAACTTTTTCTATTGAAATCATTTCTATAGAATTTCTAGGAACAGGAAAATTCTTTTGGAATAGGAGCCTCTTTCACGATATAAACTAAATACAAAGGACATTTCTCCGAAGCCACACATTGTTATCCTAACTCCTAAGAACCAATATAATAAAATCGTGGTACCACTCGACACTCTTCAAAATGTTTACGAAATGTTGAAGTGGCCGTACGATTAGGAATTATCATACAGATTTCAAACGATTAATTAAGTTATAGGAAGATCTGAGCAATGTTTTTTATTTATATACGAGTATGATATTGTCCACTATTAAGATAAAAGATTTCAGTTCAGTTTCATTCATTTAGATGCTATTAAAACTACGTTTGGGAAGAGCTGCTGTCTCTCTATCGACTTATAATATAGTGTTTTTGTAATCGTATATTTTCAGTTAACTCGACGGCGAAAAAAGCTTATTATCTTAAGCAAAACAATGTAAACGAAATGTGACTTAAAAGTACTCCTTTCCTAAGGTCGGGATTTACTCCACCATAGGTAATTGAAGCTAAACAAGGTGAACCCTGGCGTAAGCAGGGATTTATAACGCCAGGCGTGTACCGACTACTTTCCGCCGTAGAATGGACCTTTTTCTTCCCAGAGGCGCCTTGTAGAGGGCTTACTTATAGGAATATTTATACAGGGTGTTACGGAAAGGGTATATCAATACAAACGGGTTGAAGAGTGTATCTGGTCTAGAATCTCTGTACAAAATTTCAGCTCAAAAGCATTAACTTTGAAAATGCTTAATATTTTTATATTTTGACATCACGGCGCTGCACTGGCGCGCGGCGGCGTTATGTGCGTGTACTAGGCGCACAGACACACTACAGATAATGGATAGTGACCCTCGTAGTGACGTGACACGTTTGTTATGATTTCAATTTAATAAACTGTCGAAATAAAAAAATATTAAGCATTTTCAAAGTTACTGCTTTTGAGTTGAAATGTACAGAGATTTTAGACCAGATACACTCTTCAACCCATTTGTATTGATATACCCTTTCAGTAACACCCTGTAGAATCACAATAATAACTTCGATATATGTACTTATTTGGTTTCATACTCTGTGTATTGTTAATATCAGCGCTGTTCAGACTATTTATAGAAAGCACTAGAACTTTTCTGCGAAAAAAGGCAGAAATATTAATAATGAGAGCGGAAAAATCGTTTAATAAAATAAAAGAACCGGTCAAGTGCAAGTCGGACTCGCGCACCGAGGGTTCGGTACAAAGTAGGTATGTAAATAGTTTATCACGGGATTTTTTTTTTTGTAATGTAGCTACAAATTTATGGTTTTCGGATATTTTCCTTTACGTGTGCTACATGACATTGCTTCTTGCAAAATTTCATGATTCTAGATCAACGGAAAGTACCCTATAGGTTTTGATTCCCGAACATAAACGCCCGTATCGTTTGATTGCGTTGACTTAGAAGTTTGATTTTTGCACTGTTTCAAGAGATTGCATATTAGATTTTGATTGGTTGATTATATTTGATATTAATTTCAACTTGATAACTCCACGCGTTCCTGAAAAAAAGGGTATTGACCGATGGACAGACGGACAATGAAGTGATCTTGTAAGGGTTCCGTTTTTCCTTTTGAGGTGACCCTAAAAACACGTACAAGACTTATTTTCCTTATTCAGAAGTTGGTTAAAAAAAGAAAATTTTTATATCATATAATTCCAGTTGGTCTATTCTGTTAAAATCTCATAAACATCTCACCGTGAAAAGGTGAAGTGAGCTTGAAATGAATTGTAATCACATCTGCGTTATGGTTTGGCACTATTGACAGCTCACTTCAAACTCACTTCACCTTAGTTTTGACGGTGAAATTCGTCAATAGCACTACAGCTGTAGGAGTTGTCGAACAGGTGACTAGAGTCATTAATGCTGGTAGGTAGGTACATTATGTCAGCACTAAGTTCATGGGAAAAAGCACGTGTGTGTCTATTTAATAAGCCTCATTTAATTATTCTCTTACACGATGCGACTAACTCCCTCAGAAAGGACTAACTCAAAGCTACTAAGTACATTTCAGATGCATTTCAGGACTGAAACATTACACACTCCAGCTCGCGTTTTAATTTCGTTGACTTAACGCGTTTATCCTTGAGTTAAGAACTGTCTGATTTGGTCTGAGTGTGCTGAGAAAGTCTTTAATTTTACGCTCTTTGGTATTTTGCGGGATTTTCTATTCAAATTCAAATGTTTTTATTGTTACATTCGTGTATGGTTTGTTCCAAATATATCTGACTATAACGTAAACAAATTGATCAGAAAACGTACAACTGTAGATACTAATTGATAGTGCCACTTACAAAATGAATGCTTTGATTTCATTATTTGTATATGTAATCCCAAAATTCTTATTTTAAATATCCTTATAGACGTTTTTGATTTGGCAATTGAGTTAATTATATAACCTCGGTTTTCGGCTAAACATTTTTCAATTACAATGTAATAATGTTATTCAAACAATGTTTGTTGAAAATAGTGGTGAGACATAGAATTTAAACCTTCTGAATAAGTGCAAATGAATGTGTTACTAATTCCCTTGAATGAGTGATTACGTAAGAATGTAAACTTAGCAGGGTTTATTTACACTTTCATCGAATACTTTTGGAACAGACCATAGGTGTTACATTTCAGACTATTTCATCATGCTTCAACTTTATTTGTTATCAGTCTGTATTGTTCCACTCTAAAGCGAATACCCCTTTACTCTCCATCCACTTCAGTCAATTAAATGTTAAACAAACGCCATTAATCATTTGAGTACCTACTTTACTTTGAATTTAGTATAAATGGACATAATAGATTTTAGAAGGAGTGATGTAACATAACTTGACACCATGTATTGACTGAGGTATATTGAATTTGGTAGAATTCAAAGCTACGACAATATTTACATATACATGTGTCAGGTACAGCACCCTTTCTTGATTTAATCATAGTCAGCGAAAAAACAAGTGAAATCTCCCAGACGTATATATCTACGTAAGGATCGACCTTCAAGTTTAGAATAAGGACGAAAAACGTTCGATATATCATTAATGTAGCTTTAGTACGTTTGAAATAAAGTACTTTTCTTGAAATTCGTGTATGGTCTGTTCTAAAATTATCCGATGATAATGTAAACAAATTGATCAGAAAACGCACAACTGTTTATACCAATTGGTAGTGCCACATACAAAATGAGTGCTTTAATTTGATTATATCCCGAAATTCTACTTAAAAAATCACCTTTTAATGATATTTTTCATTTGACAATCGAGTTTAATTTTATGACCTCAGTTTTCGCCGATATATTTTCAATTATAATTTAACTAGCTTCAGCCCGCGACTACGTTCGCGTGAAACTTCTTGTTTCCCCCGAGCCACCCCGTCGTATCGCATCACCCGCCCGCGCTTATCACTTAGCGTTCTTTTTTACTTTTTTTCTTTTTGCTCGGCTCCTAAGGGTCATAGCGTGATGTTAAATAGCCTATAGCCTTCCTCAAGAATTGGGCTATCAAATGCAAGAAGAATTTTTCAAATCCGACTGGTAGTTCCAGAGATTACCCCCTACATACAAACATACAAACTTACAAACATACAAACTTACAAATTTTACCTCTTTATAATATTAGTATAGATAAAGTTATTCAAAAATATTCGTTGAAATAAGTGGTGAGACATTAATTTGTAACCTAATAAGTCCAGATGAATGAGTTATTAATACTTTTTAGATAGAGAGGTTGCGTAAAAATGTAAACTTTACAGGGTTTATTTACACTTTCATCTGATACCTACTTTTGGAACAGACTATAAGTGTACAGACGCCAGCACATCAAGCTACTACAATCTGTCAAATTTCTTTAATAGACTTTCAACTTTTTCGCTAAAGCGTAAGGTTCAAAGTTGATTGGGAAAATTTGACAGTTTCGGGTAGCTTGATGTGCTGGCGTCTGTACAAGGACAAGCTAAAATTTTAGACGATTTAATCATGCTTCAACATTTATTTTCCAGTGTGTATTGTCCCATTCTTAAGCAAATACTTTACTTTGAATTTAGTCTGCATAATCAGGTTGGTGGATATCACATGTCGTCGAATTTTTGTTTCTAGGACATGACGGTTTACTCACGATATTTTTTACTTCACCTTTTTAAGAGCAGGGGTGATGAAATTAAATACACAAAGTAAAGTGCCTGCCTGGGTTCGAACTCACGACGTACATGGCAACTAGTAAGACGGGGTTGATACCGCTGGGCCAACACTGCTCTCTTTAGTTTAAATGGACCTTTATTCTGCTGAATTTAGTCTTATGGACATGATACACAGTTTTGATTAGATTTCAAATAGAGCGGTAGTAGGTAGAAACTCAAAACCATTTATTGAGGTATATTGAATTTGTTGAAATTCAAAGCTACGATAATATTTATATACTTACATGAGTCAAGTTCAAAACCCTTTCTTGATTTAATCATGGTTAGCGAAAAAACAAGTGAAATCTCCCCGACGTATCTACGTAAGGATCGACCTTTAAGTTTAAATTAAGGACGAAAAACGTTTGATATATTATTAATGTAGCTTTAGTACGTTTGAAACAAAGTACTTTTTCTTGAAATAAAACACAGATACTTAATAAAGTTTTAAGTTAAAACAGACTAGATAATGAAAGAACTTTAGTAAAATTAAAAAACTGTGTAAGCACTTAAGATAAGTTAGTTTCCAACCCGTTGTTGGCATAAAACCTTCCTACCAACCTAACTAAAGTGTATTTTTGTTTACTTGTTTGATTTGGTAAACAAATGACTGACTAATATTTAGATTTTCCGGAAAGTTATTTTGTTTTCGAAGCGCTTTTTATTATAATTCATACCACGTCTCTTCGTTTAAAAAGACGTAAAAAAAATATTGGAACAAAAACTCTTTATTTTCGTACTGTGGGTATTTGTTTACCAAAATAGACATATAAGGTAAAACACAGTGTACAACGAGCGAGCTTCAGTCTACGTTTGATTTATTCATACATACGTGTGATAAGGTAGCCGGGCTCAGGTGTTGCACACTCAGCTTCGACAGCTGGCAGAAAAACAAGGAGCATTTATTACAAAGTTGGTCCGAAACACACTGACGGGAGAGGGTACGTAAAATTAAACTATACCTACCCAACTTTTGTGGAAGGATACGCAAGGGACTATGTTGCGAGCGGTGGTAACCCAAACGATCAAATTGCTGCGTCTAAAAATTTGCTGCTAAAAAGACCTTTTATATCTTGACGTATACATAATTTAGGCGACTTGGAAAACCACATTCAAGATCATAAATAAATAACAAATGTAGTTTAATATATTTTTTTATTTATCCTTAAAGAGTGGCCAAACAAATGGTCTGTTCTCATCACAAAAATCGAAACACAAAATTTACATTGTACATAAAAATACAGAACAAATAAAAATATAAACATCATTCCTGTGATAACAGAACACAGCGTCAGCAATAAAATTAAAAACGAACGACCTCAAAGCGCTCAACGAATCGCGAGGATTTCGTAAAACCTCAATTCATTTTATCGTTATCTGAATGACTCACCAACGCTGATTAATTGGTACATCACTGAGGATCAAAAAACTTATTACAAGATCTATGTTTTATTCATCTTTCGTACTGAATTAGCTCGTGATACATGATAAATTAGCGCCTGAATATATCTACATTCAGGCGCTAATTTACCATGTTATAGCCGTGTCATACAACTGTCACAGAATAACAGTTGTGATTTGAATTTACGGGTAATTTAACCGGTCAAACACCGCGCGTCGCCTATTGGCGACGAAACAATAGAAAATCAATTGTGTCTCATTAGCGGACCTCGACAGATTAAGTACCTAGGTACTCAATTTACTAAAAACTATTAACTTCCCTGAATTTACCTACACCAGGAATATTGACCTTCTATAAAAAGACAGTGGATCTCATAAACCCTACGTCTTGCAACCGATTTAGATATGCATTTTTTTTTTGCTGACATGACCACGCTTCTGCGTGTCTGTTAGACGTAATTACCTTCTATAACACCCACGTATTGGGAGGGGTGAGCTATTCTCCGCCGCGAGCTAGCAACAATTCATCATTGGCTTCAAAGAAAACTTCTATCAGCTCCATAAATAAGTATTTAAATTATATATTCTGCCCTTACATTTGATTGGAGACGATGTTCTAAAGATGCCTGCAGCTACTGTTAATAAAATTATAATTTCGACAAGAAAAAGTTATTTTTTCTGTTACATGTTTTTCGTAAAATCATGGCTCAAAAAAGGAATTTTATCTCGGTCTAATCTGATTAAATTTTTATGTAAAGCCAATAAAAAAAAGTTCAAGAACAAAAATAAGTAACATTTTCTTCGTTCATTTTTTAACAAGCGGAGCTTTGTACAAAACAAACGTTTGGAATGTTATCAAAATTGTATACTACTCTATCAAAAAAGTACCGGGAAAAGATCAATAATACACAAAATGTTAGTTATTCATCCAAATTTATTTTATCGCCTTCAAAGTATGCTCCTTCAGCAACGATACACTTACGCCAACGAATATTCCAATCATCGAAACATTTTTTATTTTAGCAGAACATATGTTTTCGGAAACTTAGTATTTTTTTCGGAAGTTTGGTATTTTTGTTGGAAATTTAGTTTATTATTAGAAAGTACCGATTATTTTTCGTAGAATTGTAATTTGAATAAGGTCATATTTATTTGTTAAATACAATTTTTTTTCGGTTAATTTTTCGGTAATTCATTTTAACACAGCAAAATTGGTATTACATTCAACCACAGATCGTTGGAAGTTAATTTGTTTTTCGGAAGCTTTACTTATTATTTCCCGAATTTTCGCACTGTTAGGTGTTAGGAACGCTTCCTTTCGACAGCCGACTATAAGTTGTAACTGTTTCATATTTTATGTGTAACTCAGTAAATCTACGATACCGCTCACCTACGAAGGAGGAATGGCCCAGTGTCCTGAAATCATCAACGTATTCAAAATGCAATCGACTTGATAAAAGCTCGTTCCGACTCCCACTTTTTTCTGCAGTGGAACGAATTCTGGTCGATTTATTGCCTCCTTAGTGTAAATACCATGAGGCCTTTTGTTTTCCCCATGGGTGATGCATAGGTCGGCTAAGCAAATGAGAAAATCAGTACCAACCTACTTCTTAGTTATTAGTTTTTGATATTAAATAACGCAGACCATTATTTTCCTTAAAATTCAAAGGTCAAACAGATTGTTGGCATACAGTTGAGAACTCGTGATATTAATATAGGTACACAAAATTAAAATACTTACATTTGCTTATAATCTTACGTTAAAAATAAACATTATTTACTTGAGTTTAACAGAAATCTTCCACATCAATAACTTTTAAACTTGTTCGCACAAAACTTCACAGCCCGACGATTACGGTAATGAGGCGCAATAAGTTAGAAATCAATAATACCTACTGAGCTGACTAATGGCAACCCTGGAGCGACGAAAACAGACTTATATCACATCACGCGACTGAATCGGTCTTATTAGGTGCCCCGTGTCCTAATAAAAGCAACCGTCGCGAAAATACGCCATCGTCGCCTTCATACAAAAACTCAAACTTAAAGCATTTATATCAATTAAACCAATTACAGGCACTTTTAAACTGTCAAGTAGTCGGTCAGTCAGAAAGATAAAGCTAGTTGCCCATTCCAAAGCGTAGTCATTCCTATGGAGAAGAATTGGGAGGAAAAGCACGTTCGGGTTTTCCACACAAAATGAACGTGACGATCGGTTATAATTATTATTAGGACAAGACCTTAGCCGTATTTCGTCAACTGGTCGATAAAGATGTGCGGGGCAGCGTCGGGTGTTACCAGTGCGCTACCTTTCGCCTTCAAAACATACGTTTTAGTAAAGTTATGATGTACTCGTAAAAGTGGGGAGTTGTTGATGGTTCCACGACGGACAGAACACCTGAGCTCGTTGAGATGTGGACCGCATTAAACACTGACGACGACATTACTTGTCTGTCTTTGTTTTGGCAAGTTTGCCTTTAAACAAACTTGGTTGAAAGAAGCTTCTTTTGGAATAAATTGTATACCTGTTCATTTTCTAGTCGTGTTGCTAAAGTTAAGCCTGTTTTACCATTGCCTGTAGCATATCATAACTTGAAACAACCATATAATTTGCACCGTCTAAACAATCTTAAGACAATGCAAGGCATTTGTTGCCTCAATTTTATTGTACGTACTAGCTTCTGGCCGCGACTTCGTCCGCATGAAACTTCTTGCTCCCCGACTCACTCCGTCGCATCGCATCACCTGCTTGCGCTATCACTCCGTCGCATCGCATCACCTGCTTGCGCTATCACTCCGTCGCATCGCATCACCTGCTTGCGCTATCACTGCGTCGCATCGCATCATCTGCTTGCGCTATTACTCCGTCGCATCGCATCACCTGCTTGCGCTATCACTCCGTCGCATCGCATCACCTGCTTGCGCTATCACTCCGTTGCATCGCATTACTTGCTTGCGCTATCACTCCGTCGCATCGCATCACCTGCTTGCGCTATCACTCCGTTGCATCGCATCACCTGCTCGCGCTATCACTGCGTCGCATCGCATAACCTGCTTGCGCTATCACTCCGTTGCATCGCATCACCTGCTTGCGCTATCACTGCGTCGCATCGCATCACCTGCTTGCGCTATCACTCCGTCGCATCGCATCACCTGCTTGCGCTATCACTCCGTTTTCACTTAGCGTTCTTTCTGAGTTTTTTCATATTGCTCGGGTCAAGAAAAAATCTTTTTGCTTTTAATAATAGAAGAAAAGATCTTTAATATTATTTAACATCGCCAATAATTGGGATATCAAATATAAAAAGATTTTCTCAAATCCGACCAATAGTTCTACAGATAACCGCGGTGAAACAAATCAACCCAGATACCAGAGGTAGGTAGCGTGGTAGGTATCTAGGTTGGTTGATATTTTTTCTTTACAAAAGCCCGATGGCTTTTGTATCATTAAATACTAAAGAAATGTTAAGTTTAGCTACCTGCAAGATTAAGGAAAGTTTCGATAGCTTGCCGGATCCATAGGTGAATCTTTGCTTCCTTCATCTGACGCCAAGTCATTGATTACCTAGATTCTATTCAAACTTATGTTTCAAATTAATATTATTTATAGTTAAACAAATATCAACTTTATTTTAATGGTTCTTAAGTTGATTTCAGAGTGATTAGCACTATTAAAAAAGTTATAAAAAAGAAGTTGTAACGTAAACTGAACTTTATTGTGTAGAATTTAAAGTTATTTTTCCAACTCATATTTGTTTATATTTTTGGCAAATAAGTATTAATGCAGATTAGCTGTTGTCATTCCGGCCCACTAAACACGACATGTAACCCGATTTTGATAGCAGATTAACTGATTACATATTTGATCAGACTTCCAGGGTAAGATTTTTGTTACTTTCAGCGGAACAGAAGATCATATTATGGTAGTCAAGAATTCCTATTAAACTTACCTATTGAATTTCATGTTGTTACTTTCAAGTTGGCTTTATCCCTTTTGTTTCGAATTAATTAGAATTACAAGTACAACCAAGACCCGTTTCAAATTCCAGTCTATAGAAACCATATCAAAACCTAATCATCTTTCAATAGAATCAAATTGTAATTATCTGGCAACTAAAGCTACAAAATGGGAGTTCATTTCAATGTAAAATAAATCTTGTTTCTATATTCTTGTGGCCCAATATCCAATAAAGTTCGTGGTATCAGAACATAATACACGTTAGGATTTCGCATTGGTATTTCCGAAAAATATGGAAACTGCATCCTCGGTGCTTCTGATTTAAATGCAAAGCCTTGAAATGGGATCGCGTCGCTGGGATCCGATCATTTATCGGGTCCCTCCATTGTTGGGAATCAAGTGTATTTGCTATTGGAAATTATGATTTCTTCTGAATCATTTATTGATATGCGATAAATCAGTTCGTGATTTTTAAAGTCCGCAGTTTTACTAGGGCACCTTTTTAGGGTTCCGTATCTCAAAAGGAAAACACAGGACCCTTCGTTCTCTCGTCAGTCTGTCAATAACCTTTTTCTCAGCAACGTGTGAAGGCATCAAGTGTAGTCAAGTGAAATTAATATCAAATACGTAGTTTAGGATCCCTTGGAGCTCTAAAAAAATCAAGCCTCTAAGTCTACAAAATAAAAAATACGGCCATTTATGCACATATTCTTGATACTCGCAAATAAACCAAAATCTATAGGGTACTTCCCGTTGACCTAGAATCGTGAAATTTGGCAAGAAGCAAGGTCTTAAGGCACAATAAAGGAAAAATCGTTAATTTATTGCATAATCACATTTTTTGTGATTGCAAACTGGCATTTTGCAGTTGGAGAATTGACCGTGACGTATATCGATTTATGGGAGAACAAGTTTTTCAACTACAATGTTGAGTTTGTTTTTGGAATAAATTCATCCTAACCACGGAACCCTTCATTGTGCATGGTCAGACATGCACTTGGCCGGTTTATTTCTAATGTGATTTTTTCTGTTGTATAGGTACAGTCGAGTTCATTAATATATTGGCACTGACAATGTTTCAAAATATTGTAAGCGTTAAAATGATCATATAGTTCTATACAAACTCAGACATCAATAAAATGTTTTCATATAAACTGTTCATAAGTATGTTACGGTAGTGCAGTCAAAAATATCTGACTACTCTACGAAACATAAATATCTAAATACTCTAGATTTCAATAAATTTGTTGCAATCTAGGATTCATAAATATCTATGCAGCTTTGAATATTCAACTAAATGGCCATTACCATTAAATTTATTTTTGCTTGCCGGAGCAGAAGTTCGAGTAATAATGCAATATTGCCGTTGAAGGATGTCATGACTGACAACTTCAAATTGATTTTGTTTCAAGATCTTTTTCATAGAAAAATAATTGCATAGATATTTGTGAACCTAACTTTGCGCTAAATAATATGAACAAGGGATTGCGCACAATTTTTAGAGTCTTTGTCTGTAGTAATATTATTGATATAATGTAGTCACATATTTATGATATCACAGATTGTTTACAATTTATTGTACGGCAAAGCTGTTTAGAGTTTTATGAAACTTACTATTGCCTATATATTTTTGACTAGCTTCTGCCCGCGACTTCGTCCGCGTGAAATTCAAACTTACCTCTAAAAATTCCGAAAATGTATGTAGGTATGATCTTTATCATTTATTTAGATAAATAAGTTTCGGGCCAATTTTTATAGATCAAAGGAATCAGATTTTTCAAATAAACTGTGGCCCCGCTTTTCACCCCCACAGGGGTGGAAATTTGAAAAATCGTTCGTGATCATAACTTGACTCAAAGGCCCATACCCATTTTCGAGTTAATGGAAGCAAGCAGAAATATCCACCCCTTAAACTTTACTTGCCCTTTTCCACCTTGGTAGGAGTCGATTTTTGAAAAACTCTAAAACAGATAAGTACTTGTTTTATTTTTTGTTTTAGTAGCACCGAGTTTCGAGTTAATCCGATAGCGAGTTACATATTTTTCTAACCTATTAACTTTGTCACCCTCTAAATCCTCTGTAAGGGTTTTTTTTTAACTAAAAATGACAATCGTTATTATTTACTGACCCAAATATTGCCAAGTTTCATGTTTATTAAACAAATAAATAAGATTTTTCATATAAACTGTATCCCCGCTTTTCACCCCCACAGGGGTGGAATTCATTACTTGACTCAAAGATTATTTATGCAAATTTTCGAGTTAATCAAACCACGCAGTAAAATCCTACCCTGTAAAATTAACTACCCCTTTTCACCCCGTTAAGGGTAGATTTTCGAAAAACCCTGATACACGTTATTCTTTATTTATGGTCTTAAGTATAAATACCGAGTTTCGAGTTACTCGGACCGCGCGTTAAAATTCTTCCATACAAATTTTGACGCCCCCAATCCCCCTCTAGGGGGTACTTTAGAAAACCAAAAAATGCCAAACTTCATAATTTACTTAAGTATTCGTGGCAAGTTTCATGTTTATTAATCAAATGAGTAAGATTTTTCATATACACTGTGTTCCCGCTTTTCACCCCCATAGGGGTGGAATTTCAAATAATTGTTTGGGATGTGTTCATTACTGGACTCAAAGATTATTTATACGAATTGTTGAGTTAATCAAGCCACGCATTAAAATCCTCACCTGTATAATTAACTACCCCTTTTCACCCCGTTAGGAGTAGATTTTCGGAAAACCCTGATAGACGTTAATCTTTATTTTTGGTCTTAAGTATAAATACCGATTTTCGAGTTACTCGGACCGCGCGTTAAAATTCTTCCATACAAATTTTGACGCCCCCAATCCCCCTCTAGGGGGTAGTTTAGAAAACCAAAAAATGCCAAACTTCATAATTTACTTAAGTATTCGTGGCAAGTTTCATGTTTATTAATCAATTGAGTAAGATTTTTCATATACACTGTACTCCCGCTTTTCACCCCCATAGGGGTGGAATTTCAAATAATTGTTTGGGATGTGTTCATTACTCGACTCAAAGATTATTTATACGAATTGTTGAGTTAATCAAGCCACGCATTAAAATCCTCACCTGTATAATTAACTACCCCTTTTCACCCCGTTAGGAGAAGATTTTCGGAAAACCCTGATAGACGTTAATCTTTATTTTTGGTCTTAAGTATAAATACCGAGTTTCGAGGTAATCGGACTACGCGTTAAAATTCTTCCATACAAATTTTGACACCCCCGCCCCAATCCTCCTTTAGAGGGTAGTTTGTGAAAACAAAAAATGCCAACCTTCATAATTTACTTAGTTAAATATTCGTGCCAAGTTTCAAGTTTATTAACCAAATGAATAAGATTTTTCATATAAACTGTTATCCCGCTTTTCACCCCTACATGGGTAGAATTATGAAAAATCGTTTAAGATGTGTTCATAACTTGACTCAAAGATTATATATGCCAATTTTCGAACTAATCAAGCCACGCAGTAAAATCCTCCCCAGTAAAATTAATTACCCCTTTTCACACAGTTAGGGGTAGATTTTCGAAAAACCCTGATACACGTTATTCTTTATTTTTAGTCCTTAGTATAAATACTGAGTTTTGAGTTAATTTTATTAAGTTTAATTCTTCCATACAAATTTTGACACCCCCAATACCTCTTTTGGGGATAGATTAGAAAAAAAAATGCCAAACTTCATAATTTACTTAGGTAAGTATTTGTGCCAAGTTTCAGGGTTATTAACTCAAGGAATAAGATTTTTCATACAAACGAAATCCCCCCTTTTCACCCTCTTAAAGATTGAATTTCCAAAAATCCCTTCTTACTGGATACTTACTCTTCACAAAGAACACACCCTCCAAAATTCATGTCCCTAGGACCAGCGGTTTAGGCTGTGCGTTGATATCTCAGTTAAGTCGTTCATCCCCCTTTAGGGGTAAAATTATCAAAAACGCTGAGACACGTATAAATTAATTTTCAATCGTTAGCCTAAATACAAAATTTGAAGATCCTAACTTTTAAACTGGCGGACTTTCATACACAACTTCATCCCCCTTTTTAACCCTTTGGGGGTAGAATCATCAAAAACGCTGAGACACGTATAAATTAATTTTCAATCGTCAGCCAGAACACAAAATTTGAAGATACTAACTTTAAAACTGACGGACTTTCATACAAACTTTCATCCCCTATTTAACTCCCTTAGGGGTTGAATTTCAAAAAATCCTTCCTTATTCCTTGTCTTCATTATAAAGGGAACCATTATGTAAAATTTCAGCTTTCTAGGTCCAAGGGTTTGGGCTGGGCGTTGATGAGTCAGTCAGTCAGTCAGGCCTTTTGTTTTTATTTATATAGATTCATGAACATGCTCAGATATTAAAGAACTCGACTGTACAACAAAAAAAATCACATTAAAAATAAACCGGCACTGCGGCGGTAACTGTAGGCAGTTACTAACACTATTTGTACAGACGCCAGCACATCAAGCTACTACAATTTGTCTTTTAATAGATTTTCAACTTTATCGCTAAAGCATAAGGTTCAAAGTTGATTGGGAAAATTTGACAGTTCATGGTAGCTTGATGTGCTGGCGTCTGTACATCAGGAAATAATATCAACCAAAAGGTAATTACGATAACTTTTTTTTAAACACTATTTTGTAAATACCTACAGTATGCTATGGGCACTGACTGACCATAATAATTGCTCATGCAATTCAGCCTAAGCATAACATATTATACTCTATACTGTCCACCAAAATGTGGACAAACAAGCTAACTTAAAAAAGCGCTTTTTCTATAAAAAACGATTTGTCATTCAAATAAAATACAAACAACGGAAAACATACACCAATATTGAATAGATTAGCACTATATTCATTAGCAAACATTTGTAAATTTTCAATTAATAGTAATTTAAAGCGTAGCTGCCGTCTGCCAAACTCATGAATAATGTTGTTAACCGAACTTAATGCGCTCAGAATAACATTTTATTACCATTAATGGCGGCGGTACGCGATGTGAATATTTATTGCAATTGTACAATCTGGAATTTGCCTGTTTAATAAATAATAAAACATTGTTCATAGAAGCTTCACGATTTTGAAATAAATATTAATTGGTGGTAAATGGGTGTGCACTTTTGTCGTAGGTTATATATAACACGAATTGCAAGTATAAATTTAAATTTGAGAAAGTAATTTAAAAAAAAATGGGTGTAATCCAGTGACTTCAGAGAAGAAACACTTACGAGTACCATAAGAAAAATCCGTTGCATTTAAATGTCTATATTTATTTATTTATTTATTTTAGTACCTGGAGGACTTACAGTTAATAAAAACAAACAAAAAAGAAAACCATGGTCACCAGAAAGCCAATTACAAATCCTCACGTATAGACTTATAATAGTTATGGTGTGAGCACAAAAACAATAAAAACACCGCCTAAATTAAAGTAACAAGTAATATAAATAATACAATAACAAAAACAAATAATATAACCTACCACTACTTGAAAAATTTGAGGCTTAAGCACCTTCTGGCCGAATTCATACCTACGTATCGTGTCTATCTGTCTGACCGCGCTGTTCTTCAAAACTACGCCAAGGATTTTGATGCAGTTAACTAGTTAGTTTAATATTAAGCTTACATTTATAATAAAATAAATCTCGATGTTTTGTCAAGTCGTAACACCGTACGAAACAGGCGGATTGCTAGTAATAAACATAATTAACTTATAATAAAACAAGCCTAACTTAGGTAAATAACTTTATGTTAATTCGTGAACAAATAAAATATACATGATTAATGACAACAGTTAAATCGAATCCTAAAATAAATAAATAATCATCGTACTTTAAATGATTCAAAGTCAAAGTCGAAGCATTTATTTCAAATGGGCATATAAGTAAAAGGCACTTTTGAACGTCAAATATTTAACTTAATATGTATTCATGAGACCGTTCTGTTCAATAAATGGAAACTAAAATAGTTAAACATGCTTTGAGTTGAAACATTGCAGCAAAGTTCATATTTGTACACACTTATAAGGACGTACATACGTTGATGTTGTGGAATGCATAGCTGTTGCTAAAGGCACTGAGAGACGAATCCTATTTTATAGACGATAACTTTTTTCGATGAAATCGCCTTTCGTATGTAGACTTTGTATTTTAATGTGTTTTCATCCGTTAATTTTAGAAACTTTTAAAAAGTCACTGACGGCGTCGATGGACATCAAATTGTCAATATGTCAGGAAAAAGGGAACTTTAAGTCCCTTAAAAATATTTGGCAACGACCCTGAAACATTTTCTATTCAAGTAGGTATGTACCTAAACCTGTTCAAACATTAGCATTGGCAATTTAATTACAGAAAAAGTAGAATGCGCATTTAACAGAGCGCAAGAGTCCAATTAAAATTCAATTACCACACCAGCTGAAAAGAAAACAAGTAAGCCACAAAACGGATCCCATTTTGCAGTCAAAATTCAGGGCAATGCAATTCGTGTGTAAACGCCATGAGAGGGCAGCACATAACTCAAGCCGTCGGTGGGCAGCCTAACAAATGGCTAGCAATCTAATTGAATTATGTCACCTGGACACTAGGTACCGTCTCAATTTAGACTAATTTATAACTACACCGCACACAGATATTGCAACTGTCCGACACAATTGGATTAACGTATGTGCGTTAGTCCGTAAATCTTGGTTGTCAGGCAACTTGTCTGTGGGTCCTATTGGGCATAAATAAATTATTACCTACTAATTAACCTTTTGAACGCCATTGTCACACATATGTGACAAACAAAATCTTACCCTGAGCGCCAACGTCACAAATATATGACAAAATACACGTCGCACGGTTCGCACCATATTATAAAATAAACAATTTAATCATTACTTTTGTGTGTTTTTATTTATATAATTTAAAAGTTTAAGCTTCCGACTATATTGTATTGCATGAAACTAATATAAATAAACCACCAATATCGAGAAATTTGTTGTTTTAAGTGTGTGTGTGTGTTGTTTTGTTAAAGTAGCCGGCGTCAGGGGTACGGCGATACGTTTATACTCTGGCGTTCAAAAGGTTAAGTCCGTTACTCACGTTTTAATTTCAGTGGTTGTAGCTTGAAGCTCGATTCAAACTTCGTACAATATTTAAAAATATTCACATAGCATTATTGGGTTTCAAATGATCTGTCATTTTGCATTCAAAGGACTGTTGCATCAAATACAACAAAAATGTGATCGATGGTCAGTCAGTTTCGTGCTTAAGTGAGACCCTGAGTAATTCTCAATATCGTTGAGAAAAACATTCACGTAAAATTTCAACTACTTTAAGCTCTGCATATTCTATACCAAAAACCTGTTTATAAATAATGATACTTTAGAAAACGACCCTAAACATAATGTTAAAATCCAGTTAGTGACCGGAAACCCCGTCAGGTTGAATAATAGAGTCAACGAGAAAATATGAAGAGAATATTTGTTATTCAACGGATCCCTCTGAAATGTTGAATACACGTAGTTTTGAAGCCGAAGTAACTTGCTTGTACAGATCATACTCCATATCCCGACTCATGACATAGTTCTTCAAGTACTTTCAGAAAGGAAAAGAGGGCGGAATACTTTGCTTCGTTAGGTGTTGGCTGCTTAATTTCTTTTGATTTTCAGGAATTAAGTACCTAGTAACTACACTTTTGAATTTTGTAAAGATAACCGCTGCATTTCTATGCTGATGTTTAGACAATTATTTACCTCGAACAAAACTAAAGTCTTTACCGTGCCTTAAGCCGCAATACCAGTTCACCACACGAGTGGGTCTGGGTACCTAAAAAATCTTGATAGTTTTGTTCTTATTATTAACTTTCTACAAATATGCAAACAGCTTATCACACTCATATAATATCACACTAATATTATAAAGGATTGTGATTGTGTGTGTTTATATGTTTGTTACTTCTTCACGCTCAAACGGCTGGACCAATTTTGATAAAAATTTGTATGGAGGTAGCCGACACCCTGGATTAACATATAGGCTACTTTTTACCCCGATATTCCCACGGGATCGAAGCTTATGCGGTTGAAAACGCGGGGCGCAGCTAGTATTTTATAAAGACAAATAAAAATGCAAAAGAAAAACTTAAGTACCAAATACTTTATAAACCCTTAAATTCTTATTCCCAATGCATAAACTCCCGGAAAATTCTCACAAAAATTAGCGAAAACGAAGTTAAAAGTGTCAGCGAAGAAATAAATTAATATACTACTCCCATGTCAACCGTTTAACGTTATGGAGTCGGGGGTAACTTTAAATTACGTTTTTATTGCCTTACTTGATACGCTCGCTTTGTTACCCTGAACTTAGGGCATTTTCGAACAGAACATTCTATGACGCGCGAGCGAACGACTGCGGCATTCACGGCGCGATTTATGCGCGACAGTAACCGCGTAAATCGCGACTAGTGACTGCAGCTAGTTCGTAACTTATCATCGAGATTCTGTATTCACATGCAACTAAAGTGATTAATTCGTCGTCTAACTGTTTAATGTCCACGAACTATTTTGGGACGGGAATGATACCAGCCCATTGAATGTCAGTCATATGTATGATAAGATAATAATGTATTGTTTCAAAAACAGTGCAACAGTTATTTTTCCACCAGTTATGGATAAGCAAAACTGTGCAATACAATAAAGTACTTAACTTTAATCACCCGAATCCTGTTTATACCAGTTGAAAAACTGTATCACAGGAGACAATAAGATCGCGAAAGCACTAGTATGGAAACACCCTTACTTGACGTGCGAATATCCCCTTTTATACTCTGGTCCTAATTATATTTCATTGGCCTGTTAACGCCCCTGGATTAAATAGCTGTTATAAATCTGACAAAAATTTAATTGGACTCTACAAAAGGGTGAAAGGCTATTAAATGATGTTTTTTGGGAAGCGGCAAAAGTTCTGATTGCGGCGTTGACTGGCGATTGAGAGATTGTGAGTTTGTACCTCTCAACTGTAAATCTGAGAGCACTTTTAGTACCAATCAAACCTAAAAAAACCGATTGGAGGTTCAACAGTTTCTGAAACGTGATATACACATATCGACAAATTGGTTCAATTCTTAGGAATGGGAGTCGAAAAAAAAAAACAAAATTATTTTTCGACAAAATCGGATTTCATTGGGTATACAAAACCTTACCATTTGGCAGTGTTACAGATCCGAATAAAATTCAGATGTAGGTTTGTATCGAACTCTCATTTTCTTTCGATCAGTGAAACAATGTTTTAAAGAACGGGGGAAAGAAATGAAATAGAAAAAAAAAGACCGACTTACTATCAGACGCTTCACTATTTGTTTTTCATTCAGCATCTTTCACCCGAAGTGAAAGGTCTAAACACAAATTTAATTCATTAGTGAAAAGATCCAGTGATGTTGGATTTTGGCACTCAGCATCTTTTACTCGCCTACCGAATGATTGAAAAATGAAATGGAATGATGAACGCTCATTCTTATGTAATTCAGTCGGTGTCATTTGAAGGTACGAGTTGTAGGTCGTAAGTTCGAACCCAGACAGGCGCTTTCCTTTGTGTGAATTATTTCATCACCTCTGGTCCCAAAACGGTAAAGGAAAACATTGTAAGGATACCCGGCATGTTCTAGAACCAAAACTTCGAGGACATGTGACATCTACCAAACCGCACTGAGCCCGCGTGGCGGATAACGGCCCACTCCCTCTTATCGAGAGTAGGCCTGTGTCCCAACAGTGGGAACATTATAGGTAGATTATGCATGTCTGATATAGCTTCAGACGCAGGTCACAATTTATTCTATCTTGCCATCATTACATTCAATCAAAAAACTAGTTTCAAAAAGAATACTTCAAAGTAAAGAGTTATTGAAATATCTTTAATGGTTATTTCCGAAGCTCAGACAAGTTTCGAAGATGTTGCCTCAGCTTTTAAACAGCGAATAGTTTATTGTTCAGAACAAAAAGTTCAGTTCAATGAAAACGGTACATTTTAATACTGCTTTGTTATTTTCTCTAGTAATTGGAGTACATTTAAGTATAAACTGAAAGGATGGAAACTTGGTTATTTAAATGGGTTATTTAAACTGGGGACCAAATTCGAGGATGTTGTTCTAGACAAATTCGTTCAGAGTTTCTTCGACACTTAACGAATCTAAAGTAGATTTCGTTGGAAGAGTGGCTAGAACAAAGGACAAACGATAGTTAAAAGTTATAGTGAAATCATGATCATGACATTGCCTGATAATTATCTCCTTTTTTATAACGTTTATTTCAGTAAAACTATACAATGGTTCAAATGTTGTTTATGCCATATTTTCTTTTTACAATCTTATATCTGTCAAGGGTAGAAGTGAATTTTGGATAAATTTATGGCTTACAATATTGGTGAGTACAAAATATTTCATTTCTCGAGGAAAACAAATAACTCTAGCGAAGCCTAGGCGGGTTGTATGTATTCAAAATAAGGGATATGATCCCTCGTTATGTTTGTTACAATTTTCAGTTTTAAATTACATATGTTATATCAAATCACATCATGTTGTTATAATTAGCTTTTAATTTAGTCATTGACCTTTCATTTATTAATGTGGTTATTGAGGCTGCATTGAGGTTTGGTGTTCATTAAAATATATAATATCTCATCATTATTAAATTCCGACATTCCTGACTTGTGTATTTACCACGTTTATTATAAATTCATTGCGTGAATAACGTAAATATTAATAATCTATTGTACTTTTTGAATAGTTTGTTAATGGATCATTATTTGAGCAGTCGTCATTGCATCTTTTGTGTAAATGACTGTTTATGCGCTTGAGCAAAACTGAAATTGTAAACTATTGTTACAATAGCTAAAAATTTCAAACAACAATAACAACAGCTTACAATAGCTTACAATTTCAGGTCAGAAAATATCATCATGACTTACCTATATTTTTCCACTACCTACTAAGGATAAAGAAAAGTGACACCGGTGACTGAAAAGTTGTGTGGAAATCGGATGTCATGGTATGGGCATGTGAAAGAGGAATGAGGAAAATGGCGTGAGGACGAGGAAAGTTTTAAGTAGGTACGAATATGGATGGCTGTTTAAGAGTAGGAGATGATCAAAGAATCGATGGATGGCTTTTTGAAAGATGGTATGGCTAGAAAAGCGTGTAGGCTAATGGCTAGAAAAGGGTGACTACTAAGACGACGACTAATAAAGAAGTATTATATCTATGGGAGAACTAAAATAAATTGGGAAAAGGACAAAAGAATAATAATTTTCTCGCTTCTAAGCATGAGTTTCATTAGGTGCGATCAGAACAATTTTTAACCTGTAGCAAACACTAACACTATTCATAGAAGCCTTAAAAGGTGAACTTGTCCGCGGAATTGAACTGATCAAGTGTCATTCGCGCAAATACTTAGAATTTCGCGTAAGTGAACAAAATCATAAAATGGCGCCGAAAAATGTATGAAATCCTAATCACCCATTAGGAAAACAAAAGAGGTAACGCACGCTCCTAAACCAAGATTTGCTGCGTCATATCTCGCCTTAGCATCTCTTTAGTTAGGTCATAATGCCCTCAGGCGAGCCCCCGTTGATTCTGAGTGAAATTATGTGTACATTCAATAACAATAGAGTCTGAAGCTCTACGGACTAAGTAACGTATACTGCAAAGTTTGAGAAATGCGTTGGTACACTGATTGTGTGCCTAGCCTATACAAGAACCTTTGTATTGTACTTGTTGTATAGAGGTGCGCTAGTGGGCTTTGGCATAGGTATGTGGGCTGAACGTAGCCTTTGTTAAACAAAGACGCTTGGAATGAAACTCAATGCGTTTATTTCGATAAGTTAGTTGACTTTAAAAGTTATTTATATTCATTATCTCTTAGAACAGATATCTCAAAAGTTCATCAAATTAAGTTTCAAAATAATTTACATTGAATTTACCAAATCTTTCTTTTGCAAAATAAACTCGAATTTTAGTCATTTTCTTATTTTCTCATATTTTTTTTTAAACTAGCCTGCGCTGTTCTACTCCTGAAAAATGGAAAGAGTGGAGGGATCCACTCCTTTCATTTTTCGCGAGCCCGCGCGTCCTCCATCCAGTTTATATTATTATATTATTCAATATAATTGATTAATTTAAAACTATGACCAAGTTCGTCAACTTAGACATTTACTGCTTTTATAATCCAAATTGGCACAAAGTATAATATAACATTCCCGGGAGTTAGTCAAGTCACAGTGTAAAATTTAATGAGCCTGTCGAGCGTCAAGAAGTTACGAGTAATTCGAATTAAAAAGTTTCGCTGTGAATTAATTTAGAGTGGCACAATGAAGGTCCCGGAGCGACTGACATGACTGTATACAATATATCTATACTCGTATGTCTCGAAATATGATGCATCATATTACGATTTTTTTATATTGATTTTTGGATTAGATACTCAATACACACGAAAAACTGTCGAATTATTTATTTTCACCAGACTCACAGAATAAACAATACCTATAATAGAATAGAATAGAATACTCTTTATTATGTACACCATATAAATTCCAGACATAAATATAGAAAAATACAAATATATAAAATACTAGGAATATTGACAAAACCAAAAGAAAGAATGTAACAAAATACTACCATCATTGTATTTATTGCTTGTGTTTTGTGTAATAATAGCACTTTTCATAAAAAAGGAGGTATTAGAAAGTGGTTAGTTGTTTATTAAAATATAAACAAGTTAGCTACCCTAACGCATATTTAACCTTTTTGACACTGTACAGTCACGAGCACCAATATGTCAACACTTGGCAATTTTCAATTGCGATTTTTTCGTGAAATAACGAATGCAACGTTGAAATACGACACTTAACATAAACGTATGGGTTCGAAAATACTATGTTCGTAAGAACATAAAATTTCATTCAAAAATAAAGGAGAAATTCGCCTTTGAATAAACCCAAGTGTATACATACTTATAGACGTGACTGTACGCCATACGAGTATGTAGGTAGGTACGTCATTGGCACCGTCAGTTTGACTAAACCATAGAACTCAGAAGTTGTGTGCTCATTTCAGCGCCACGAGTTCTGTTAGTAGTACTGCCGTCTGTAGACTCTGCCAGCAACAATTCCGTGTTCTGTGGACCAAACTTGACACAATACGGACACTGTGGTGTAACAATATCCAGTAGGTTAACGACCGCAGACTTATGATCTTACATCTCCAAACTTCCGTTCAAAGGGGTTGAATTCTTGCCTCCTTATATCGTCCTTACAGTGAACGGCCCAACCCTTTAGGAGCTCTTCAAACTTGGACGATTAAACGTCGGCCTGAATTTGCGTGCAAGTTGCATTAAGTGAAGATAATGGTGGCACTCGGTCTTTGGGGACATTATGTGAGCCAGCTAAAGAGGAAAGTTCGCGGCCTCTCTCCACACTACCAGACGTTTGTTGGCTTAATTAAGCGGACGATATTTACAACTATGTTGAGGGCTACGTCTAGTTAGTCTCGGTTTGAGTTTCGGGATTGTCATGGTTTGGTATACGGTAAAACTATATTACTTCTCTCTGATTAAACTATGAAGGTGAACGAAATAAGGGAACATACATTTTGTGAATAAAATCTTTTGGGTTAGGTTCTTATTTATTGATCAACAAATCAACTTTTTACTAAACGTCTCTTGCACATCGACAAACATAAAGATTAAGTACATATTTCACAAACGAAATTGAACGAGATCAGCACTTCTAAACCGTGTTCAAGAGCTATGTGTTAATATTCCACAACAATTTTGACACTGTCAGCTCTTGAATGCCGTTTACATGTCGCACGCCCAGATCAACACTGCACTAAGTCAAAATAGCTCATTTTTCAGAATGGACGGAAAACCATTATTTCATGTTATGTCAAAGTTATTGCAAATGTCCTGAATTTGCATGTGAAGAATCCAATGCGTATCAGTATTATATAAATACGCCTGTCTTCGTGGTTAGCGCGGAAAATTTTTGGTTATTCTATTAAATAAAAAACTCGATTTTAAGATTTTTCGACATAATACAGTGTTGTTCTGGGTGTGCGATGTGCTGAAAGCGTTCAGTTTCATTGGTAAAATTCGCATTAATTAAATGATTTTCGAAACGATTCCCTTTTCTACTAGCGTTTGACAATCTTGTTTGGAACTGAACGCCTCTCCGCCATACTTCACTACTGCTACAAGGACTACGGTCTCAATATCAGATTTCTTAGTAAACTAACAAGAAGCGCTATTGTACAAGCATTAAACGAAGACAAATACAGGAATTCACCCACGCAAATAACGTAAAGTGGAAACAGTTCAATACCAAGAAATCCTCTCCCCACGTATTAACTTACACGATACTCCTAGAAACGGATACCCTTAATCTTTATTACGTACTTAGGAGACTTCCAAAGGGGTCCTATTACGAATATAAACTCTTTCCCTTTCAGAATATCTAACAATTCGTCTGAAAAGGAAAAACAAAGGAATGTGAAACAAATGAGACAACATTCGCAATAGGCTCATGAAAACTAAATTCCCTTTAAAAACGTTCATCGAAGTTCGTACGCATAGGAATTTCTTGAAACGTGCACAACGACCCGGTGTTCAACCTATTATCATATTTAATTAAACCCTCTTCTTGTTATACCTACTAAGATTCGTATTACAACAAAACTAATTTATCTTGATCGCATAATTCATTAACGCCCCCAACAGAATCCTCTAAAGAGGTGTTTCAGAATTTATGTAATTATTTTAAACATGAATATTGGTGGCGCGATTCCCGGGTGGAAATAAAACTCTCCATCTTTGGTATTCAGTTTCCGGAGATGAAACTTTGGGATTGTTTGTAGGGCTATGCACGGTCGTACATTGTCGTAAATAGTGCAATTAACTTGTCTTTTCAGGCGCTGAAGAGTTGAGTGGTTTTAAAATAACTTTCATTTATATTTGAGTAAAAAAAAGGCCAGAACTTTTTCATTCCCAAGGATAGCATCTAAGGGATGGTGGATCGACAACCGTTGAAGTGGTCCATGTAGTGAACAAATATGCGGAAACACAACCACGTCAAATGTACTAGTGATAGGAGTCGCGTATTTATTATGTATGTAGTTAATTGATCTTTTTGCACTTTTTTATCATTCTGTGTGATAATTTCTAACATATAATCATTTTGGTTAAACTGTAAGCTTTCAATATATTTTTTGAATAAGTGAATGTCTTCGCAAAGTCGTATCGAGAAGTCCCATCGCACCTGTGTGGAAGAGCCTTCACAAGTTGAACAAACTAACGGAACAGTTAAGACTTCATATCAGCCAAAGCCAAATGCCCTAACCATTTGTAATGACTGTAAACAGGACGGTCGTTCATCACAGAACACACAAAGATCTATCCCCGATCGCATTCAAATAGTCAATCAAAACAATTGTTAGAGCAAGTTACTGCAAACACTTAATAGTCAGAAACTGCTTCCCGTTCAATATTAATTCCGCTGCGAAGAGCTACAGGAAACGGAATAGTTTCAGTTGCTACTGGAACTATCACATTGTCTTTGAAAAGTCAACTTGTATGAGTTAATTACTTATGATAATTACATAATGCTGCTAACTGGTTGACTGAATCGGAAAAACTTTCGCCCAAGACACAAAAACTGAGAAATAAATAATCATTATCATTTCATAGTCCTTCATCCCTCTTATTTAGCCAAGTAGGTACTTAAAAAAAGGGATGGGTGACTATTCTATAAATACACATCGAGATTCTTTACCTACAAAACTATTAGTAATACACCGTGAAATTTTTAAGTTTTCCTCTTAAGGGGTCAATGTACTCATCATTATGAACAACTTTTACTATGGGACCAAACCTGCAATCGTGAAAAAACATATTTCTGTTCCCTACATGTATGTTCGCATAACTCGTCAAAATGTAGGGAACAGCTGATTTTTTTTTCGCGATTTTATGTTTGGTCCCATAGGAAATGTTGTTCATAATGATGAGTACAATGATCCCTTATGGGGAAAACGGTGATTAAAATTTCATGGTTCACCGTGAAATTTTATGTAGTTTTGTAATAATATTATAGGTACCCTATTATACCTACGGCTCTAGTTTGAATATTTAATTATGCAGGACAATTCCTAAAAAAAAGAAAGCCTTTGGTCACGAAGTAAAGATAAAGAGTTCTAGCCTTACTCTCCGCGGAAAAACTCAGATTCTTACTGTACACCGGCTATAGTACAAAAACACTGAGTTGCAGCTGTACAAAATGCAACTCCTAATATCACTAAACCTAACAAAAAACAATTACAAACAGGAAATTCTGTACCAAACATAATTCCTAATTAGCTCGAATTTAGTTTGGAAATTTAGATGCAAACAGCGCGTGTCAGAGGTAAACCACGGCTAAATTGCGGCTTCGAGTGCATAAGATGTGTGGAAGGACACCTCACTAGCTGATTATATTATATAATTAGTTGAAACGACCTAATTCTGTGTTTACGTACGGTAATTCAATTCACTGTACGGTTAATGGCTGTATATGTGGAGTAGATGGGATAATTTGGATGTTTACCTTAATCTAGCTGGTCAATGTGAGGTGATTTTGGGTTAAGTTAAGTCTATAAAGAAGACATTAATTTGTATTGTGTTAGTTAATCGTACACAAAGGTTAATGATAAATTATATCAATTTCTGTAAATAAATCATTAATTAATTTTGCCTTGTGGCAAAATAAACTTATGTTATAAAACTAGATGAGTTTGGTGTTGCCTAACTACTACTATAGGAAGAAAGACCGAAACACTGCAACCTTTTTTGGCAAAATTTTAAGTTTTTATAGGTGGAATATCACTCGCACGCCATAAAACGACAAGGTCTGAAGACCAATTCTCGTAATTTAAAACGTTCAAAATCTAGTCGCAGTCTCATCTCAGCGACAAACAAATTTTATTTATTTTATTTTATTTGAAAGGTACACCAACGACTTATTCACTAAACATTGACATAATAAAAAATAACATACACATTGAGCTATGGTGAATTTGTCACTTATAGGCGTACACAGCACTTACATAAAAACACTTACATAATAACAAATGTCAAAAACTTGTCTAAATGTAAGAAATTAGAGGTTATTTTGACAGATTGACACTGAGATCAGACTGTGAACATTTTTAAAATTACGAGAATTGCCCCTCTGATTCTCTAGGTAACAGTCAGATAGTGAAGTTTCAATTTACTGGGAATTGTTATCAAAAGTGGTAAAAACCATATTTTGTCAATATAATAACTTTAATTCACAAGTTTTTCATTTCAAAATGTAATGAATCAATTATAAAATTCTTGCTTATTTTATTTAAAAGGGCCACTCTTCATAGCCTGCAGACAGAAAACCATAAACATTTTAAAGTGCAATTTTCGCTCAAATACGACATTCCCTTCCGAGCTGTGATGTTGGCGGAAAGCAGAAGTTTGTACCTAGTGGGTAGGTACCTAGTATGTACCAGTTGGGTGTATAATATCCTTGTAGATGTGGACAGCGAAATATTAAATTATTCGCTGGCGTATAGAAATCCCAATTACACACCTTTATTTTTATCAAAACAACAAGATAGATGCTATCATCTTGTTTCATAAAAGTAAAGGTATTTAATCTCTAAAATAATTATACATCCATGTTTAAAAAACAAGTTCCTTTTAATTTCCTCAAGTCTAGCTTCTGACAGCAGACGAAAAATCAACAAATGAGAAGTTTCCCTTCATCCATCCAAAGAAAATTTTTAAGTAGAATCTTGACCAACTAAGTTTTCTTTGTGGAAGTTCGCTTGTTCTACCTCTCATTATTAGCTCAATTTTATGAGAACCCAGCCCCTCGCTGAATATATTTTTAACTAATTGTAAGATCCTCACAATCAAGGGATGCACAAAGAAGAAAAAGTGAATAGACTATTAGCTGTAAAGCCCGGGAAACGCCGCACAGGAAATTATAAGTACCATCCTACACAATATCCAAAAGAGCTTCCTTTTTATTATTATCTGGCATTTTGAAGGCCTTTTTTATGTTAAAAAATAAAACTCCGTAAATGAATAAAACGGTTCCAGTCGTTGATGAACAACTTTACGTGTTAGCTTTTGGGGTGAGAGAAATTTCTTAGGAAACTTGCCCTTCCAAGTTTTCGCATAGCGAGATGATTTTTTTACAGAAACCCCGAAAATTATGGGCCAAGTGTTCATTATGTTAATGCGTATCGGGGTGAAGCAGCTGCTATTTCATTTATACCTAGTACCTACTTATGTTATGGGTATCGTAGCTAGGGACTAGCGTGGCTATAGACATAATAATAACGTGCAATTCAAACAATTATGAAACGAACGAATTGCATAATATACGAAATAATGTTCCGCATTTTGTGTGAAATGGCTTTCTGCAAATGCTGACTATGTCATTATGCTACGTTTAGATGGACCCACTCCGCTGTCTCCGTAATCCTTTGCATGTCGTTGAGCGAGTTAGCTCGCACTTAGAACCCCGCCATTGCTTATTAACGAGCCGTATCCTGAAGATTATGAAAATATTAATACCTATCTTAGGGTTTCTAGGGTCGTTGACTCGTTGAACATTTGAGGTACCTCAAATTTTCAAAGATTCATGCAATCAGCCTAGAATGTTCCCACTGCTGGGACACAGGCCTACTCTCGGTGAGAGGGAGTGGGCCATAATCCACCACGCGGGCCCAATGCGCGTTGGTAGATGTCACGTTATGTCTTCGAATTTTCTTTTCTAAGACTTGGTTTCCTTCACTGTTTTGAGTGTAGTGGTGGTGAAATAAATTACTCAAAGTAAAGGACCTGGGTTTGAACACACGACCTACAACTTGTAAGTCGGTGCCGTTTCCACTGGGCCACCACAGCTCTCAACGATGCAAGTCAATTAAAAACATTTAAAGTGAGATTTCTCTCACTATTTAATTTCTGATTTTATGCGTATGCATAAATTGATATAGCGGTAACTTAATGATAGCTCGCTCATAAAGTTTTGTTTTACGAAAACCAATCAATTTTATAATCGTTTTACTAGATGATCCATGTTTTCATTTGACTATACTATATTTATTTTATAAAAGTGTATTTTGATCCCTGGTGTTCATCAGTCTGTTTGCACTCAATCTTTGTTTCAAATTGAATTCCAACAGGGCAGCTATTGATTTAATTTAGCAACGGATTTATTTCATTTACGTTTGAAATCAGGAAAGCCTGGTATCATTTGATTTTAATATTTATTCTTACAATTGATTTATTCTGCTTCGACAAAAATATAAACCTAGTTACTAAAAATAAAGTAGGTAGAGTAGATACAGTGTTGATTTTTATTATTTTATTAAAACTAGCAATATTCGAAGGCGAGAATAACTGCAAAATATTCTCATGAATTTTCTGCAGCCCAACTTTCCATAAGACATTCTGTCTTGGGAAACCTTAAAGTAAGCAGAAAAGTCGGATACTTTTGAACAACCTGTAACAGTTCCTACTGAAAACCGGCAAAGAACGGCAAACAAACTAGTGGCGACTCCCAATTGATCGATAATGGTTGGGACCTAAGCTTAAATAGGTGTATTGTGGTCGAAACACACGGAACAAATCTGTGTGTTGAACTAAAGCTATAACTCAGAGCTCGCCGATATTTATAGCCTAGTTGTGAAGCTTAACACGTTCGTATGTTTGCTGCAACTATAATAAATTCTGAACAAATATCCTCGTATTTTCAATTACACGTCATGGCGTCAGTTCGTTTATAACTTATCACGACTTTAATTAAGGAAATTAGAGCAGTTCGCACTGCGAGTGTTTAAAGTTTTATTACTTACGTACTAGTGCGCGTCCGGATTATCGCTCGGTTTATCTTTGTGATTGTAATATATTCAAGTCCTGAGAAATATATGGTGGGTAAAGTATTCTGTGATGTTTAATCGAAAGCTAATGATCTCATAATTAAATAGGTGACAAAGAGTTAATTATAATTATCAGATGAAGTGGTTGAGCGTTTGAATCGATTAACCAGTTGAATGTTTAATTACAGAAAGAATTAAAAAGCCATTGTGTCTCGCGTGGATCCACATTGAATACGAAGACTTGAACTATCAACTCTTCGTATTCAACGCGAACCCACGCACACAATAAAAAAAACACAAACAAAATTCACACACATACAACTAATAAATTCACTAGTGCGCTAAAGATAAATATGCGTACGACGTTTGACCTTCAAGATTATATCCCTGCCAGCACTTTTAATCACTTTCAGCATAATGATGGCGATTATTTACTTTGGAAAACATGGAACACAGCACTCTCTCTTTTGGCACCTGACATAAACGTCAAGATGGCGGCAAACGATTATTTCCGATTTCGGCCGGCTCTCCCCTACAGGCGCATTATTATTCGTCGATAATATCGGATGCTTTATTGCGCTGTTTTCAGTACACTTTGTACATATTAGGACGGCCACGAAGTTACACACTGCTGCGGTCATAGATATATGAAATACATTTCTATGGCTGCGATAATAACGACGCAATAGAAGTAGGATGCTTGCGTTCCTCCGTCCTGCGACATTCCGATATGAGTTCTTAGAACATTTTTTATTAGGACGCATACTATCTTACCTGCGTTAATAACATAGTAACGTGTAGTACGGCCGAGCCTGTAAACGATTACGCGCACACGGTAGAAATATCGGATGATAGAAACGCAGCTGTGTGGCAAGGAATCGGGACGCATTATCGCAATATCGCATCCGATATCATCGACCGATAATAACACGCCTCTGGGGAGAGCCTTTATTTTGCGCGCACTTTATCACTCCCTTTCAGATAAAAATAGAAATAATATTTCTTTAGTTTTCCAAACATCTATGAAATCTCGTGTAATCACATTTCCTGTGATTCTCAACGGTGTCTTTAAGAGAAGCTCTCTGGGGGCCAGGTATTAAATACAAGGTACATTGTCTACGTGGATACAATAAGTGATTTTACTAAAAGCCTCTAAGTATTCTTCAATATTGTGTGGCGCACAAGAAAAACGGAAGAAAGAAAAGTTTTTTTTTTTTCACACTAACATTAAGGCATTTTGTTTTAAGACGCCGTTTTCAAAGGTAATTAAAGTATAGCATAATATGAAAATTATATCATGTAAACGTTATTTCAAGTGATATTATACGAGTACTATCTGTCATTATCCCATATAATACACACCCGCGTGAATGACCAAAAACGAAGCCAATGGAGTACCTATGCACTATGCTAGTGTACAAACGCCAGCACATCAAGCTACTATAATCTGTCAAATGTATTTAATAGATTTTCAACTTTATCGCTAAAACATAAGGTTCAAAGTTGATTGGAAAAATTTGACAGTTTCAGGTAGCGTTTGTACCTACTGCAGTTTCTGCCTAGCCCCGTGGGAAGGTGTCCGTTTATGTACGTAAGTGTGTATGTATTGTTTTAAAGGTATTTATCGCCATTTTCAGAATAACAACCTACATAACCAAAACAACGTAGGTACGTATTTAAAACATGAACTCAATCAACCCACTAACTCGTGCGTAAACATGTTTCAAAATCTACATATCACCGTTTATATTAAGTGCTCATAGACAAAATATCTACATAATACAGTAACATTTACCGATCATGAAATAATCTTGCAATTTGTTGTACAAGCACTTTAACAGAATATGTACATGTCAAGTCCTTTTTTTTGTGGATGGGAAATCATCAAATGACTCCTCCCGCTCTGGGTGGAGCGGAAAGAAGTGTCAGACTCTTACTGACTAAAACCCATCTGTGTTCCTTCCTTAGCCCTTTATGTTCCGGGGCAGCGGTAACCCTTTCGGACAATCCCGCTGAACACGTCAAGTCTTAGTTAAGGTTTTTATAAAAGGCAAGAACATTAAATTTTCTTATATTCTAAAGGCATATTATCATGCAATATAGATGTCGAGTACCTAAGTATTTTCCCCCTCAACCATTTAAGGTGAATGTGCCATGGTAGACCGCGAAATTTAAATTTTCTTACGTTTTTTGCAATTTGCAGATCAGTGTCAGGTTGTATCTGATCTTGATCAAAATATGATTCGCGACTATAAGAGGTACGTATTTACAGAATTAGAATCATTAATACATCTTTCTAAGTTAGATTTCTACCGTTAAGAACAAATCTCGTATGAAAAGTGTTTATGGTAGAAATCTAACTTAAAGAGATATATTAATGATTCTAATGACTATAATTCTGTAAATACATGTCTATTATAGTCGCAAATCATATTTTGATCAAGATACAACCTGACACTGACCTACAAATTGCAAAAAACGTAAGAAAATTTAAATTGCGCGGTCTACCACTGCGCATTCACCTTAAAACAAGTGGCCGCGTGTAACACGCATGATAATACGTAAGTACGAAGAATTGATTTACTGCTCAACTTACCGGAAAGCACAAACTTCCCCAGCTGAGGGAAATCATGAACGGTAACTTCACCATATAAGAATTTCAAACTATGTTATGCACTAGATATGGCAGCTGCTGAGCTCGCATTTATTCGCTACTTACTTCAAATCCTCGGATGGATTTCAGTGAAGTAAAAAATTCAGGAATATAAAATATTTTTCGTGAATGTTGTGGCTCGTTTAAATTTTCGAGGATAACTGTGGATAGAGCTTTTAAAAGGTAGTATTTGAGATGGGTTTTTGGCGAAAACGATTGGCCATTAGTATACTGGGTAGATACTAACACACTTTTTGTAAACGATTTTAACCAAAAATAACCATGAACAATTTATTTACAACTAGCAGCACCCCGTGGTTTCCCCCGCATA
Source organism: Amphipoea lucens (assembly GCA_947508005.1). NCBI lineage: Eukaryota > Metazoa > Arthropoda > Insecta > Lepidoptera > Noctuidae > Amphipoea > Amphipoea lucens. Next base: position 13,578,755 of record OX382358.1, read on the forward strand.
TGTGCCGCTCACGAAAAAACTGAAGTTTCTAATGTAATTCAATCATGACTCGAAAGACACGTGGCGCCATCTATTATCATAATAACGTTATTGTTGTTTTCCTCGGGAACAGCACTTCTTTCGGGATGAAATCCTCCCTATGTCTATTTCTGTACACGTGACAACGTATATGCAAAATTTCAGGATAATCGGTTCAGTGGTTTAGGAGTGAAAAGTTAAGAAACAAACTTACTTTCGCATTTATAATATTAGTTAGGATAATGGGTCCAGTTAATAGCTCAATGTCTACGCTACAGTTTCCAAAATGCCACCAATTTATTTAAAGCAAATTACGTCAAGCTACTTAAAAATAAAAGCTAATAATCATACTCAAACTCGCTAAAAAACATTACACAACAAATTACCCTGAAAAATTCCGCAGCGAAAATTTTATAGGGAAAAAATATTCACATTTTTCGGCACACAATCAGAAGGAATTACGTGAAGCCATTCATCGGACCATGCTTAGTATTCCATCACCAATCACGGCGCTTCAGAGGGAGGCTTCAAATACTTCATTAGCCTATTTCCCGCGCCTCCCCTCTCCCCTTTTATAGGATAGCGCTGATGAGCAACATAATCTGAATTTTGACGATTTGTAAATAAAATCTCTTCACAATTGAGTTTGTAAGTGGATAAAAACATTTTTGTATTCACGGCAGGTTGAGGGCTTTAATGCGATTTTTATTTAGTTTTGTAGGCAGGTTTATTATGTTTTATAGAAATTTTTGAAATGATACTTACTACTACAGGTGTTAGTACAATGACGACATACATGTACGCTAACGCCATATGACAAAGTTTCAAATTGTTTTTCCGTATATTCCATATACTTAAAAAAAAGCTTCAGCCCGCGATATCGTTCGCGTAAAATTTCTTGTTTTAAAATATACGAGTATTTTTGAAGTGAAAACTTCTTTAGCGGAGTTGAACACTTTTTGTAATGGGTAAAAAATGTTAAACTCGCGTCAGGGCATCGCGTCAGGACACGTGACCGCCAGGAGAGATTTCCCCCCCCCCCCCCCGCCTCTCTTTCTACGGCGGCGCCAACCGAAGTGAACCAAGTTTAGTGACACACGACAACGGATGGATAGATGGATGGATAGATTGGATGGAGTGGAAGTGGAAGTGGAAGTGGAAGTGGAAGCGGAAGTGGAAGTAGAAGTCGAAGTCAAAGTCGAAGTCAAAGTCGAAGTCGGAGTCGGAGTCGGAGTCGAAGTCGGAGTCGAAGTCAACGTCGAAGTCAAAGTCAAAGTCAAAGTCGAAGTCAAAGTCGAAGTCGAAGTCAAAGTCGAAGTCGAAGTCAAAGTCGAAGTCGAAGTTAAAGTCGGAGTCGGAGTCGAAGTCGGAGTCGAAGTCAACGTCGAAGTCAAAGTCAAAGTCGAAGTCAAAGTCAAAGTCGAAGTCAAAGTCGAAGTCGAAGTCAAAGTCGAAGTCGAAGTCAAAGTCGAAGTCGAAGTCAAAGTCGAAGTCAAAGTCGAAGTCAAAGTCGAAGTCAAAGTCGAAGTCAAAGTCGAAGTCAAAGACAAAGTCGAAGTCGAAGTCAAAGTCAAAGTCGAAGTCGAAGTGGAAGTGGACGTGGACACACTGCTGTGTATTCGTAACATTCGTGTATATAAAGTGTTTAAAATATGGAAATTGAACAAAGTGCATCTATTAATGAAAAAAGGGACGCAGAAATAGTGAAAAAAAATGAGTTATATTAATTCAATTAATAATTGATTTATTTCAACGTTAATATTCAAGTTTTCACTTCTGCCGGCACTCCCGGAGTGCAACCCGTCTTTTTTTTTACAAGTAAGTACATACAAACATTATAATGTTACTAGCTTTTGCCACTGGCTTCGCCTTCGTGTATGTTGAAAACTACCCCACGGAGACGCACTACCAAGATAAAAGTATTCTATGTGTTAAACTAATTATGTGTGTCAAACATCCAAATCCGTTGAGCCGTAATTGCATTATTTTATTAAGTAACAAATATCCATACGTACAAACTTTTACATTTACACAATTATAATATTAGTACGATAGTATAGATTGAAGACCAAATCCCTAGAATTTCAACAATAGTGTGGGACTGGATCTAAAGCGTAGATTCAACCCTCGCACGCCATACAACCCATTCATCAGGCGGTTCTCAACTGTCCATTCAACTAAAGAACGACCATCGGTGCCAGTTACACGGGACTCTCCTTGTTCGCAACCAAAACGTATGTGTAACATTCGACGCCAACCAGACCAAAGCTCGTTTATTACTGCGAACAGATTGAGCCAACGAAGTTCTGCAAACATTTGGGTGATTACTACTACACACATTTGTTGTCAGTTGCTTACAAACTGTTGATCAAGATTCGTCCCACTGCTGAGACACAGGCCTCCACTCTCTTGAGAGGACCGTAATGCACTACGCGAGCCCAGTGCGTAGAGGTCACTTTGACTTGGAATTTTGGGTTCTAGGAATTTTTTTTGCCGGTTTCCTCACGATGTTTTTCTTCACCGTTTTGAGAGTAGTCGTGATGAAATAAATTACACAAAGTAGCAAGCCTGACTGGGTTTGAACCCACGACGTACAACTCGTAAGTCGGAGCTGTTACTACTGGGCCACCAGTGCTCATGCATCGTGAAGAGTGTCCATGGAGTTTCTTGCCCGTTCTTCTCCATAGGTACCTACGCTTTGGAATGGGCAACTAGCTTCATATTTTCTGACTGACTGACTTCTTGACAATTCAAAAGTGCCTGTAAATGGTTTTATTGAAATAAATGCTTTGAGTTTGAGTTTCGTTATTGCACCTAACGGCTACAAAGGTGCAGGGTGTAACAAGACCCTTCACGAAGCCGTCATTTACGCATGCTGTAGATACATCGAACTAATTAATGTGGTGCAAAAATAATTGCTAACTTATATTTTTGGTGTGAAAATTCGCTGTTACGGGAGTGCGCAACATAACGCACGCAAACGACATTGTGCTTATAAGTGCATGCTGCGGTAATACAAATCGTGAAATTTTTTAAAGTTAAGTTATAACATTTAGAACTAGATTTCGTAAAAAAAAAAAAACACCAAAAATAGTTGGATCTTTGACCTTCAATATCTCCGTAATCAGAAGGTTCTCAGTTATGGTCCAGTACAAAAACGATATCGTAATAACGAGAAGAACGACTCTCGGCATCGTTACGGGTATTTTTACACCCGTTGTAGTGTTACCCCCTTATTCATAAAACTTATCAAACCTATTTTAGTTAAAATGGGGTTTGTCTCTTTCTTACACACAGAAATGACAACGTGACAGATAAAGACAAACGTTCTATAAACCTATTTTAGCTAAAGTAGAGATAAAATAGGATTATGAATAAGGGGGTTATTTTCTGTTTCACTGCATATCCAGTGGGCAGGTAGGTATATTCTACAGTATCGCGATTAGGTTATCACATTAATTGAAACCACATATTCTACACTACATATTTCAAACATAGACATTTAAAATCTATACATCTATAAAAATAAATAAAATTGGACTGTCTGTTTGTAATATTAAAATAACCGCTTTTTTCTAAATGCATTATATGGATGTATACACGGTACATATTCCAAAATAACATTTTTTACAATTTTTGTCTGTCTGTCTGTTTGTTCCGGCTAATCTCTAAAACGGCTGGACCGATTTTGTTGGGACTTTCACTGGCAGATAGCTGATGTAATAAGAAGTAACTTAGGCTACTTTTATTTTAGAAAAAGAATTAGGGTTCCACGCAAAAAAATTAAAACGTTTTCCGCGTTTATGCCCGCGACTTCGTTCGCGTGCATAAACGCGACCGAAGTCGCGGGCACAGCTAGTAATTAATAACAAATAACATTCTAGCCGTGGGACCTTTTCTTTCCTTTTAGTATTTAACAACATTAAACTTCTTATTTGGTAAAAATACTATAAAGTGTTGAATTGTTAATAACGTCGCCCCTAGTGTGTCTAGTGCCTTATTTCGTGCCATTTTTTTTTTTAATTCATTTTTTTTAACAGTCTGAAACAACTTTTAATAACCGCTGTACTATTTAATGTGATAACCTAATCACCACTATGTATACTCATGCAGAAAAGTTTGGTTACTCTAGGAATGACGTTAAAAAGCTATCGGTCACTGTTCGTCCTGCTACCAAAGTAAGACCCGTGCTTGCTAGCCATGAGGTTTCAAGAGGGAAACTTTGTTGAAGGGATATGTTTTTATATAATGTTAAAGTGAACAAGAATAGCGTTTTGGTTAGTCCTAATAAAATAACAGTGACTAAAAATAACAGTAAATAAAAGACTTACGAGTTGTAGGTCGTAGGTTCGAACCCAGTCAGGCACTTTACTTTCTGTAAATTATTTTAACGGTGAAGAAAATCATGTAAATCGGCACGTCGAAGAACCAAGAATTCGAACACATGTGACATCTACCAACCCGCACTGGCCTGAGTGAACTCGACAAATGGATGTGCGATTAACGCTTGTGCGACAAAACTGTACTGCGACTCACTATAGTTCGAAAGCACGCTTGTGCGACACATTGAAGCTCGACATCACGCTGGTTTGACAAACGATTGTGCGACTGTAGTTCGACACTACGGTAGTGCGAAAAACATGGTGGATTACAGCCCACTCCCTCTCACTGAGAGGAGGCCTGTATCCCAGCAGTGGGAACATTATAGGCTGATTTGGAATAAAATATCCACTTCTTGGAACGTAATAAAAAGAGCACACACATAAATAAACTCACGCCTAAAATAGAGTAGGTATGACTTAGGCCTTCTTTTGCAAGAGTTGGAACTCCTATTGCTAATTTGATTTCTGACGTTAGGTAATTGTTCTTATAGGCATCGGCAGGAAGAGCCTGAGTGTTCGAATGCTATGAATAGAAGTCTTGTTTGGAAATAAAACTACGTCGATCCTTTTCTTCAAGGGTATGGTAAAGGTACTCATGTAAAGGTTGTCTGCAAAAGTGGACCTTATTTTGTGCAGGCCGGCAGTAAAATAATTCTCTAGTTGTTCGAACATTCAAGCAAATTTAGAATAAGCTTTCAAATTATTTCGAATTGGTTTATTGTTTCGAAAAAAACTGTGATATAATAGACTCGTTGATGTAACTTTCGCATAGAATAAACGTAATAATTAAAACTTTGTATCATTAAATGGTACCTGTAGTACCTAGATATTCATGAATCAAGAACTACCTACTTACTTGTACCTACATAATAAGGGGGATACGCTAGGACCAAACAAAACTGGAACTGTGTTTTGTTTCTTTAATTCTAGGCGAACCAGGTATGTTTTTTGGCTGAAATGTCGGTTGAAACATGGGACTGTTTACAACAAAAAAAATAAACCTAGCAAGCACTAACACTAGACCGGAAACCGCTATTTAAAGGCTTTTAAAATATTTTGTCCCGTGCAGGAATTGAACAGTGTGACCTGCAGCGCAATCATCTAATCACTTAGCAACTGTACCAATCAAACCGCAAATATTTCGGGATCAATCCATCCATCGCCCCGTTCTTATACAAAAAGTTTATTGAATAGGTAAGTCCATCAAAGCATATGAAAGTTAAAATACGGCCAAAAACCTCCACTGTTAAAAAAACTTCCTTCACTGAGCAAAAATATAAAATACGGCAGCACAAAGTCGAAAACTCACTTCAAAAATTTCCAACGCTCACTTAATACGAGATATTCTGAAAAATGAGGCGAACAAACTTGCGGCCTCTTTGTACTTCCGCGGGATATCATGACGAAGCGCCTAATATAGCTGAAAAAGTAAAACTTGCCACAGTAAGGCGTTGAATTAGCCCACTGGCTTGCGAAAGTTAACTCATTTCCTTGATAAACTCCTTTTGTTGCGTGCACTCTGTCGGCACGTAGCGCGTTATCCGGAAACTTTCAGAATATTACCTACATTTCCTCACTGTAATTAGGTTTGCAAATATTTTTGTTTGCCTCCACCTTAATATATCTTTCATGGCTGTCTTGTTGACCCACGTTACGTGTGTCGTTTATTCTTATTTATCGGTAAACTTAAGGAATTACTTGTGTGAAATGAAGATTAGGGTAAGAAAGAGCAAGAAAAACGATGTAGAAAATGAGAGTCTGTTCATTTAAGCACCGTGTTTATCTGAAAGTATACTATAAGTGAACAAAACATTTCAATTGCGTTGTACGTGATGCAATATCACACGAGACAACTGGTTGAAGTGCGGTGACAACGGACTCCTAACGACTCCCGGGGGAAACTCTTTATAAACATATTTATGTTACAACAGAACTTTGGCCAATTAATACTAAACCCGCTTTTCAGGTTAAAAAAGTTTTGGTGTGCACTATCATCAAACTTTTTGTAATATAGGTACACTCCAAACTTTGGCACTTTAGGCTAAGTTAATTATAAAGGTGTTTTCCCTCTTGTGATATTCGTGTGGCTTCACTTTATTTTTAATATAATATAAATTCTTCTTTTGCTTTTGTTAACAAAAAGTTAACCAGAACTCATAAAATATTTATGTTTATAAGCATTAAAGTTGTAGATAATACCGCGTTATTCACCCATCACTTACGTTTCAATACATTAGCTACGATACAAATTTTACCCATCATTTTCATTAATCGACCGAATTTCGATGATAATTTTATCAGTCATGTCTTCAAATCGGCCATCTAACAATGTCCACAAATACCGTGTAATGACGCGAAAAATCTACGTCTGCGACAATGCCAATAATACGACGAAAGAAAAAAAACAAATAGACGTCACTTAGAGCGCCCGATCTTTTTGGAGCAAACTTTTTGAGATTAAATCTTTTCTCTTTGCATTTCGGAGCAGAATTGGAGCACGACGTAATAATTGATTGGATTATACCTTTCATCGGGCCAGTCGCACGTGAGCCCTGTACATGACTGGTGTATGCGAGAGAATTTATTTACTAACTGTGACAATAAAACGCTTTATCTACGTCATACAAATTCATTGGTTTCAAACAGTGGACGCTGTGACATGAATAAAATATTATTTAGCTTAAAATTCATAGTGTAAAAACTGCTGTTATATCAAAACACCCGTGTTGCTTTCTATAAGTTATTGCTATTCTTTAAGGAATTCACATTTATATCTCAGTAGGCGTTTTTCGGGTGTCGGTTGTGAAGCTTTGTGATTTTGCATTCAGAGCGTGACAAACAATAAATAATATTTTCTGATAAAAATATTCCAATATAAGCTATGAATGTGTTTTTCCTTATCGTTCTTTGAACAATAGGAGCTATTTATAGTATAACTCTCATACTTATAAGCACGAATGATATAAATAGGCCTATATTTGGCCATTATTCTTGTTTTTTTTTTATGTTAGTTGCGTCTTTTCAGTTTGGAGCTTATACAAAACTTCAGTAGAAACAATAAGGTCTACGTTTAACTAGAAAATAAAGATATATCTTCACACAAAGAATTCCAATACTAAAGCAAAGTAAATAATTTATATCCCGGACTACGATGCTCAGTAAAAAATGTACTACGTATATCAATGTCGGCCGAAGTCAATTCGTGAAGTTCTCGAACTCGTCCTATTTGGAGAAGGGTTTGAACCTAAGTGTAGTGGCTAATGTTGGCAAGGTATTGCTAGTAAACAGGGTGTGATGCGGGTAGACGTTTGTGGATGGTACGTAGGTACTGGGTACCTACAAATTTACTCGTAAATGGAAGTTCTGTTTAGGATAGTGCGTAAATTGTGAAGTAGTGATTGAAGGATGGGTGAATCGGGATTTATTTTTAGACTGTAGTGAGATAATAATGTCAGGTCGGATTCATGAATGATATCTTTATCTGCTAGAAGATAGGGTGTACATTAGATGTTATATAGTTTATTTGTTACACTATATTCAACCTTACGGTTGTGCAAATGTTAAGTCAGAATAAAATAATAAGGAACATTGGGATTTTACATTTACAATACATCTTCATGCAATTTTAACTTGATTAACAATAGCTTAGTAAGTCATTAAAATCATTTGGGTCTCTTAGCTATACGTCGAGTCTAAAGATCCAGTCAATTCCTAACAATTGATAACTGCAATACTTAAAGATTTTAAATTGAATAATAATAATTGTATACCTAATAGTTCAAAATAAATTCATAGCATTTAATTTAAAATTATAGATTTTTAAATAAATTCATAGTAGATACATAATTTAAAATTTTCATGCAGTATTACATGCAATCATGCAGTATTAAATGGCTATAATATAATCAATACATATAAAAAATAAAAGTCCTGAATCAGTTACTCACTCACTGCATTACTCGTCAACGCCCAGCCCAAACCCTCGGACCTAGTAGCTGAAATGCACAGTTTCCCTATATGGTGTAGACAAAAAATTTAGGCAGGATTTATCAAAATTTCCACGGGACATTCACGAGTGGATGAAGTAACTATAAATTCATAATATTATTGGATTAACCATCCCGTAGATCCGTACGATCCGGTCGGCGTGGCTTTACTGAGAAAAGCATAGTTGAATTCAGGTAGCATTCAACAGTTTCCGAAAGCCAACACACTAACTAAAGCTCACTACATTTCGGCGAACCCCTCTGAACTCAGAAGCCTTTTTAAAATCACCCCATGTCAGCAGTTTTTACATGGTACCTTACATGGAAAACATCGTGCAAAAATGTCGTACTTTTCCTAAAAGAAGTACATGAAATGGAACTGGTCGTTCGCTAGCTGATAAAAATGCTCTATGACGAATACTACTGCCTCTATTTAGGTGTATAGAGGACTAAGCGTTTATGTAAAAATCTTGGTATTTTCAAAAAAATAAAATGCTAAACTGCTTTATAAAGTAAGAAGGGAGAATGGGGAATGAATATACGGAAACAGGTTTAAAAATGACTTTATAGCAACGCAAGACAAATACTAGTTTGCTTATGCGTTGAATGATGATGAACGTATGTTATAAGCGTATGGAACTTCAGCTTTTTTTATTTAAATATATTTCAGTTGGAGGTAGTTCTGAGTAATGTTTGACTTAAAAAGTCTTTATATTCCTGTATAAATTATTTCTATTGAAGCAAACTTTCCATTCGCAATTCTTCTTTTTTACTTTTTAAAACTTTAGGTACTTACTGCGGGGTAATTGCGTAACACACTATTCATTTTGATTATTCTCTTTGACAGTTTAACAACATTCAGTGCGTTATTTACGTCGTTGAGCGGACATATTTTTTCGAACATAATTATGAAGCAATGGATTAGCAATTTACTTCAAAATTATTCAGATTGAAATTGATGGTGTGTTACGCAATGACGGTGCTGTTGTGGGTTCTTTATGTCTACTGCTACTATAATTATTATTGGTTATAATAATTTGTTTATGTAACTACTGTAATAGTTACATAAACATAAATAATTGTAATACTTGTACATATACAGTCACAAACACTATTTTCGAAAACAGGCATATTATGTTATCGAATAAAATGTAATTTTATGAATTGAATACAAACATTTTATTCATGAAACTAAATTTTATTTGAAAACATCTATCGGTTTCCTAATAAACTTTAACTATAAATATCCGACGACTCTGGTTACTTATAAGGGTTCCGTACCAAAATGGTAAAAAGGATCCCTTATGGTGCGACTCTGTCTGTCCGTCTGTCACAACTGGATATCTCAAGAACTACTTATGCTATCAACTTGAAATTTGGAATAGTTTTAGATGACGTTCGCTCAACTATTTTGCAAATAAGAAAGAAATAAAAATATATACATATTTTTTTGTAACAGGTGCTGAAAGGGGGTCTTAAACATTCGCAGTAGGGCTACTAGGGCATTTTATTTTATTTTATTTGCCCTATTATGTGCCCTAGTAGCCCTAGACCCCACATGGGGTATCATATAAAAGAGCGCTGTTTGCACACTTTCAAACATTTTTTTCTTTTTTTATTAGGCTGCATAGTTTTCGACTTTTGATGAAAAATTAAAAAAAAAATACCGTTCTTTTCTTTTTTTTATTATTATCTCCGAAGTTTGCATAGAGAAAAATCTGAAATTATTCTATATGATAGAAGTTTATGTAAAAATTACAGGAAAATAAAACGATCGGAACGAACGGAAAAATAATGCGCATATTATGTCCGCACGTCAGTGTTTCCAAGGTATTAAGTTATTACGAACTCCTGACGGGCTGTTGAGGCATTACCCCTATTTATTAATGTCCCTCGGGTATTATTAAATTTTGGAAACTGTGTTTCCTCTTGGGCTTGATACAATGGATCATCGAGAATGTTAGTAATCTGACTTGTCAAATTAACATAATTTGCTGGTTTTAACTAGCAATATGTTAATATTATAGGTATTTCATTGTTTTTGTGCCCAAAGGTTTTGATTTACATACTTTACCTAATTTACCAAATCATTATTAATAAGCGGAAAAAAATATGGCCACCGAGCCATATTTTTAAGCTGATATTTTATTTCCGCTCTTTAAAAAGAATACAAAGAAAATAAAAATCTATACATATACATAAAATAAAAAAAAAATGGATATGCTCTTTGTATCCATTTACGGTGAAGCAAGGGCGAATCGACTACGCCGTAGCACGCTTACGTAGACCCGCTACGTAAGCGTAGCCATAGCACCCGCGAGTTAACAGAAAATTAATTTGTTTGAAGAAGAATAAAGTATTTTATCAATGTTAAATTGTTGATGCAAAGTGAGACAGGCCGGTGTTGCAATTCTACAAATAAGTGATAAGTTTAGGTAATTAAATCGTTCTTTTTGAGCAAAATGCACTAAACTACAGTACCTATCTATTCATACATAGTTTGCCTGTATTTCACCATATCCCAATTTATTCGATTCTGTATTTAAATTTATTTAAAACTAGCTGCGCCCCGCGGTTTCACCCGCGTAAGTCTCGATTCCGTGGGAATATCGGGATAAAAAGTATCCTATGTCCTTTCCCGGGACTCAAACTATCTTATACCAAATTTCATCTGAATGGGTTCAGCGGTTTAGGCGTGAAAAGGTAACATACAGACAAACAGACAAAGTTACTTTCGAATTTATAATATTAGTATGGAAGTATGGATTAGCTCACTACACAAACTTATTCAGTCTAACCTAAGTTACATAATTCTTTAAACTGAAGCAGCAACCCAACAATCTCAAGTAATATTTTGTAAAAATGGAATGTTGTGTACAGTACATAATATAAAAGATATAAGTAATATGTGTGCGGCCACACTTTATTTACAGTGAGCGAATATGTGCGATTCCTCGCTCGGATTTAGAGATGAGATTCTGTAACTATGTTGTGTAAAAGATGTACCTACCTACGTGTTTTCTATTTTTCTTAATTTTCTTTTTTTATCTTTCTTTCTTTTTCTTTCTTATTTTTCTTTTTTTTTGTGAGTTCGTTTTTGGTGTGAATATAGGTGGGAAGCTAAAAATTGCTTAGAAGCAAAAAGAAAAGATTAAGTAAGAAATGTAAGTATAGGAAACATTTATAAGGTCATCAGATACCTTGATGCTCAAAATGCCTATGCATTCCACAAGTTTCTTTGATAAATCCTTTACTGTGCAGGCCGCTCGTTTGTGGAACGCATTGCCAGTTGAAATAAAACGCGCGCAGTCGTTACATGTGTTTATATAAAAGACTCGTAAAGAAACACTTGTCGTAGTGATCTAGCTATCGTGTCTAACTGCAATCATCTTCAGTCTTCTTTTATTTTCGTTGCTTATTTATTTAGTATGTACCTGTGCCTCGGAAAGCATGTTAAACCGTTGGTCCTGGCTGTCATTCGTGGATTTGTGACAGTCGTTACGGGTAGTCAGAAGCCCGAAAGTCTGACAACCAGTCTTACCAAGGGGTATCGTATTACCCAGTGACTGGGTTGTGGAGGTCAGACAGGCAGTCGCTTCATGTAAAATACTGGTAATAAATAAAATAAATAAAATACATGTAAAAAGCTGCATCCGGTTAGACTGGAAGCCGACCCAACATACACACATCAAAAGTGTCTAGGGATCAAGCATTTTTATGCGGATTTCTTGAGATTGAGATGTGGCTTTGTAATAAATTTATGATTTTATAAATTTATATGGATCCTGTTTGGTGCATTTCATAATTTGAATCAGGAACTGTGAATCAAATTCGAGTAAAAGATGAAAATCAGCTGTCAATATTTTCCCTATAAAAACATACAACGCATTGAAGACATTATTAGTGCTACTGTTTCCCTACTACTGATTAAAACCAAGGTTATTATGGAGCGGCGACGTCATTTAAGCAGGGAAGAAATGCTCAGAGCCGTGGGAATGATAGAAGCTGGTTCCTGGCAACGTACTGTGGCTTTAGCTCTGAATACAAGTCAGAGTGTTATCAGTCGACTTTGGACACGTTACCGAAGCACTGGTACCGTGGCTGAGCGCCATGGAGGACGGTATCGCTGCACCACACGGAGACAAGACCGATACATTCAAATCTTAACTCGAAGAGCTCCAACAATAACCGCCATGATGTTAGCCGTGAGGCTTCATCACTCTTCAGGGAACTTAATTAGCGACCAAACAGTCAGAAACCGCTTGCATGAAGTGAACCTTCATTCCCGAAGACCGCTACGGGTACCACCTATAGCAATGCACAATCGTAGGATTCGATATCAATGGGCTCTTGAACACAGAAATTGGGCAGAAGAACAATGGCGTTTCGTGTGCTTTTCTGATGAGTCTCGTTTTGGTATGAGACCGGATACAAGACGTATACGACACTGGAGAACCCCTGGACGCCAACAGCGATTAAAATCCTGCCAGGAAGTCCATCCTTATAGTGGTGGAACCATCATGGTATGGGCGGGTATTTGGATCGGCGGAAGAACTGAGTTGATTTGGATCAGAGGCAACCTCAACGCTCAAATTTATGCTGAGACGATTGTATCAGACGTCATCGTTCCTCTACAAGTGCAAATCGGTCCCTTATTTCAGTTAATGCATGATAATGCACGACCGCACACCGCAAGAGTTGTAAGACAGACTCTCGCCGCAGCTAACATCAATGTCCTGCCCTGGCCTGCTCAGTCGCCAGACTTGAACCCGATTGAGCATGCATGGGATATGCTACAGAGAAGAGCTCTGCCGAATATGGAGGGTATCCAGTCGCAAGAAGACCTTTTTTTGTTGTTGCAACGAACATGGGCGGCCATTCCACAGCGTGATTTGGATGAACTCATTTTGAGTATGCCAAACCGATGTTCTTGTGTTGTTAGTGTTCGCGGTAGAAACACGGATTATTAATTGTTTAAGTTACCCAATAAAATTTTAAAGAAAACTGTTATTTCAGTCCTTTTTTCGAACTTTTGTGTTAGTGGTTCAAATGTCAAAAATCCCTTTATTAGGAAAATGGCAAATTTCTTTATTAATGCAAAGGTGACTTGGTTTATCGTTACTGTGACAAACGAAAACACTTTATTTGATGAATCCTTAAAGAAAATTTTAATTAATATCAATCAGGAGAAAAGTTATTGCAAAAATATATGTTGATCCCTAGACACTTTTGATGTGTGTAGTTGGGAAAAGGCTAGGCAGATGATGATCCACGCAAAACTACCCTCGCTCAGCATAATGCTACGACTCTATGCGAGACAGAGCCCCAGCGCTGGTTTAGTTCAGCAATAGCCGACGTTGACATGATGACGTCAACCGGTGTAGTATACGATGATATAAAAATAAAAAGATAATAATAACATAATAATTTATCCTGTCTATTCAAAACCGATTAGACATCAGTTTCATAACGTACCTAATCTAACAAAGCTAATTCGAAGTGCAAACTTGAGAACACGATATTAACGGCTTGTAATAATACTGCCCGGGCAGTTTATACTGAGAGAACGTATTACTTAACTCAACCAGCTCAACAGAGAAGGTATAATAGCTCAATATCCAATGAAGTTTGACTGCAGCTAAGTGGAAAGGCGCTGCTAGTAAAACCGGGGTGTCGTGTCTAAATGAAGGTAACTTAAGTTAATAAATAAAGTGTTCACTATATTGTGAAGGTGCTTTTAAGTTAATATAATGAATTTTGCAATTGGCTCTGTCAAAGAAACGAAATACTAATGAAGAATTTTAATCAATTTGCAATTAAATAGAATCATTTTATTTTTCAGTTTGACAATTTACTATCTGAATAGGTGCTGATTTGCAATCACATATCTCCGAAGTCCATCATCAGATATCTTACAAAGATGAACAAAGTGACACAAAAAAGGAGTCATAATAAAGAAAACCTACACCATTTTCATTGTAATAATCAAATTAAAAAACGGCGGACGACCTTATGAACTGAAAATACTCATGCCGCCGACGCTTTTGGGTCTACAATCACATTCAATATTTGTTATCATCCCAAAGTATATTAAAACAAAGAGACTAAAAACTCTCCACGACAAAAAACAAACTACAATAATTCGGGACACAACCAGCGTACGCTTCGGCAATACAAACGCAATCTTACTTGTAATCTTCTTTGAAATCGCAATTCCATTTTCGAAAGCTTTATTAAATATTAGGGTATGAGGCGGCGAGTTCGTGATAGCGTATATTGTAACAATGTTTCCGAACGATCTCACGTGTTGAATTCAAGTTGAGTCTCTTATTGGACGACATTGTAAGAGCTAGGGAAACTCGTAATCGGCTTCAACAGAATGAAACTGCTGGTTGCAACTATTACCTACTTTGAGGTGGTGCAAGTGTAGGGCTGGTGTTATATGCCTTGAAAGATGTGCTACAATGTAGGATTGCCGTGATAAAGAAGTGTTTGTAAGAAGGTGTTAATCTTTTCGTAGGTATCATTAGAGGTGTTTAAGATATTAAATCGCGTAGGGTCTAAGTCGCAAATTGTACCTTAATGACATGACATTATGACCACAATTATCATTATATAGAACCTATAGTACATATAAGAATAAGACTGTTTAACAGCTGGGATAACGTAAATCGTTGTAGTTGAAATATGGAATCGTAAATACCAATACGGCATTCGACGTATGAAATCTTCTAAAAGGAAAATTCCCAGGACAAAAGTCTGTCATAAAAAAGTGCCTATATCGATAGTTCCACAGAAAGTGCTTCTGCTGAGGAGTGGTTTATGTATCTGGTAAGATAGAAAAGCACACTATGAAGTCGAAATAACCTCCTTTTTTTTAAGTCGGTAAAAAAGGATGTTGTGATCATGATGTGAGACAATTAAGCCTTTAAATATATTCTACGTAAATTATTTCGAAGAAAAAGTCTATCCGTAATAAACACATCAGCAAAAACAATCAGAAAATCATAATGGCAAATAAAATCCCATCACACAGGGCCGTCTTCCCGTCATCCAGGATACGGTCTTAGTTCAAGGCGTGGGGTTCCATCATTATGCCAATGATGCGAGCAGCGAATTATGTTATTACTCTGTTTTCTTTATTCAGATATCTCCGTTTTATCGTTGTTTATGGTAATCGACTTCAAGATTTGTGCTCTTCCTAACGGCCATACCATAATGTACGGTATAAGTATTGCCTGGATCTCTGCGACGGATTTAGACGAAACTCGCACAGAAATTAGGATGTATTAGGTTTGTGGTACATTATATTTTATTTGTGTTGGTACACATATATTTTTGTTATTTTTTTGGTTTATGTTTGACTTGGGATGTTGGTTTGAATTTAGTAATGTTTGCAGTGTATTTTTATTTTAAATTGTTCAAATGTTGCTTTCATTTATTTTTAAGTTTCATTTATATTATGAAAACGCCTTAAATATTATGCTTTGAAAACCAGTGATCCTTCCTGGTAGTGTTATTTACTTTCTTTCTTTTTGCGATCTTCAGGATTTTATCACACTAATATTATAAAGGCGAAAGTTTGTGAGTGTGTGTGTGTGTGTGTGTTTATATGTTTCATACTTCTTCACGCTCAAACGGCTGGACCAATTTTGATGAAATTTTGTATGGAGGTAGCCGACACCCTGGATTAACATATAGGCTACTTTTTATCCCGGTATTCTCGCGGGATCGACAATTACGCGAGTGAAACCGCGGGGCACAGCTAGTGAGATTATAATTATACTCGTCACTTATTTAATCCCTTGATTACTACCTTTGTTCAATTCCCGTCATTCAACCCAGATTAATCAACTATCAATTCTGGCCAGGACGGATTGGAAAAATATTCAAAACTGTATTGCTGCAACTACTTGTTGCTTCTTCGTTTAAATTCATGAAAAGAGAATCGAAAGAGTAACGTAGGAAGATGAAAAATTGTCCGGTTGGGACCGAAGTAAATTTTAATGGTAATCGAATCCTATCGCTTATGGCTTGATCCCGCTATAGAGCGGCTTAGCAATACTCGTATTATAGTCTGAAAACGACTTCAATAATAAACGAATATACGTTGTCTGATATGTACCTAATAAAACGTAAGCACTACTTATAGGGTTTAAAGAACAAAATAACAATTCTAGTAATTTCCCTGGTACTTGTTGACTGTCCTCCTTTACCAAATAACACTGTAACTTGAACTTGTTGACTGTCCTCCTTTACCAAATAACACTGTAACTTGAAGACATTAACAAAAAGCAATTATTTTTAAAAGAGTTACCGTGGAGTTTCTTGCCGGCTCTTATCCGTAGGCAACGACCAATTGGAACTGAGCACCTAGTTTGTGACGTTTCATAAGTGTCCATGTTGGTTTATGTGACTCCCCCGATGGTCTCGTGGTTGCAAGTGCGACTGCTGAGCGTGGGGTCTTGGGTTCGATTCCCTGGAATTTCTAAGTAACAGCCCGGAGTTTGGAAGTTGGCGGTTTAATAATCCTGTGCCTCGGAAAGCACGTAAAGCCGTTGGTCCTGCGCCTGATCTCACCCCGGTCGTGTCGGATTGCCGACCCATCGGACTATCAGAGTAAAGGAACAGAGAGTGCATCTGTGTTTACGCACACACTTGTGTACTATAAAATCTCCTGCGTACCGGGCTAATCTCCGTTGAGATTGGCCATCGTAACCGAAATCTATTTATTCTATTTTATGGGAAATAAAATATTTTAATTTTTAATGCTTAGGAAAACGAGCTTGCTAAGGAAAACTGATGTGATATTTTTGAATCGTTATAAAAAACCTGACTGCATCAAGGAAACCCGCGACGAAAATGGTTCAGTAGAAATAGAACATCAAATTAAAAGCTTAGCTCGCTAAATTGATTCTATTTTCATTCGACAAACAGAAATAGTCGTAACAAATTCTTTGAAAACGTCAAGTTGACATGTAAAGCTTACAATTGTAAGATAGAAATTATTTCAACATGAAACCATTTGACTTTCATTTGACCTCCAAATGACGTCAAAAGTAGGCAGATGGGAATACTTTCGGTGATAATGATAGAAAATTCAAGTTCGATATCAAATGATCGATATTCAAATCAATCGTTGAAAATCATTTCACACTAAAAAATTAAATCCAAAAACCTGAATTATCATTAAGCAATATAACGATAGCTTAAAGAAAATAAATTCTCTTTAAATAATAATTAATCAATATAAAACCATTCAAACTATTTTGTAACTACTAATGGTGTTGGAAACTTTCAAAAATAACTACTACAGCTACTTGTTGTTGATTGGTTTGCCTTAAGTTAGACAAGGTACACAAGACAAGGTACACAAGTAGTAGATACCTAGATACTATTCGTCTTCACTCGACGAAAGAGCACAGAATTGAGTTGAGAGGAGTTTAGTACTAAACTCTCATTTCTAATTACTAGTAAGGACAGATGAGTATTATATTTCTGAACAAATTTAATATTGTTGACGCCTCGGCGAAAAGTTCAAGTACCTAAGTATGTCGATACCTTAATTAGCAAACCAGCCAACTCCAAATTTCGACAAAAATATTTTTTGATTTGATTTGAGTCTACAAAAAATATTATACAGTTTTAAGTGTCTCCTGAAAAATTTGCTCATATGGAGTTGGCTGGTTTGCCAATTAAGGTATGGGTATGGGCTTAAGTAGTATTCGCCTCTCCCAACCTCTTCGGAGTACAGAGGCGTAAAGTTATGTTTGAAATTATAGACGAGCGCCAACCATCAACAACTTTCCTTTAAATCCTTTAGTTTCAAGTTGTTTATAAATAGGTAAATGTACCTACTACGCCGAGTTTCAACATGCTTCAAGCACCTACTCAACTAAGTAGGTAAGTACGTACTTCAGGGAGGAACTGGTTCCAAGTCTTCATAGCAAGTATGATATTACATTTCACTTCTTAGAATTAAATTTAACGACAGATTAAGTTATAGTAGGTAGAAGATATTATATTTACAAGGAAAGCTCTCCACATTTTCATGCACATTTAAACTGGACTACTGGTTTCAGCTCGCTGTTTTTATTTCAATGAATTTGTGACATGCAGTGCAGCATCAGGATGCAGAAACTGCAGCATTTCGTTCTAGTAAAATGGACACAAAGCAGAAGTTAAAACTCTTATTGTTTCACGGTTTTTTAAACACTTGTTTTTCTCCTGGACAATAATCATGTGGAAAAAATCTTGCTAAACTGAACTGAACATCGAAGTACCTACATATGGAAGACCATGTCTAAATATTTGTTCAAGTTGAACCTAAAATACAGCAAACCAATCGCTTAGCAACTGTACTGAACCAATCAAAGCAATATTGCATTCTTTGAAAAACTTTGAAGCTAGTCTTGCCTTTACCAAACGGTGAAGAATTGCCGAACCCTTGCCGATCAAAGGTCAGTGTTCAAAAAAGATACAAATATAAAAGTCAAAGTTTCTTTTTTTGTTAGCCTATTTTGTGACCCACTGCTGGGCAAAAGCCTCCCCTTTTTTCGTCCAAGCCTTGTCTTGTGCGATCTCTGGCCATGTTGGCCCTGCATATGATATTAGATCGTCATACCACCTTCGCCTTGGTCTACCTCGACGACGATGTCCTGCCTCAGGCGTCCAATGAGTTTCTAGTCGTAATATTTTGTTACTTTTGTCTTTTATGGTTATTCTTTATTTCTTATTATTCATTTGTGTTAAGTATTATTATTATTTTTAAAGTAAATCATTTTGTTTCTTTTGTACGATTTTCGAGTCATGTTTTTTTTTTTTGTTAATTTATTTTAATGTTTTTAACTTGTGAAACTTACTGTAACTAGATTATACGTAAATGATTTCGTCTCCTAAAATTGAAAGCTTACACTTGTACCTATTTGACCCTGTACAAAGAATACTTGCATGTAATTCTGTAGCCTATGTTGGTGATCCAATAAATAAATAAATACTTAGGGAAATCGAAGCGGAAAACCCTAAAGTTAACATATAAAATAATCCTCAAAACAACACAATAAATTCTGTTAACTAATTACACAACATAATTACTTACTTATCACAAAAGCTTTAAAATCACCAATACAAAATACAATACACAGTTTGAACAACTATCAGGATTTGACACAAGCTCTAATTAACATGATTGTAAAGTTTCGCAAATGTACTGGTCATGATTTAATGTTCAATATTTGTTTAGCTAGTAGGGATTGTTTAATGTGTTTTTCAGTAAACGATGGAAACATTCCTGTGTTCATATGAAAAATAAACTTAGGATTGGTGATAAAAGTCTTTTACGATGGCAATACGACAGTAGATGAAAACAATGGTAATACCAATTCATAGGAGTAATAATACCTTGACATTAACCTAGATAATATTTTTAACGGACATGCCTCATATTATTTTAATATAATTTCGTAATTATTTATTCAATAGTATCAATATTAACCTCATATTTTTATTTTTGTATTGTTATAATTTTATTTGTGTACCTGATATTTGCGCGCCCCACGTGGCAAAATGTGATTAGACCATTTATTAATTTGCGACCATATAATGTACCATGTTCGGACAAATAAATGAATTTGAATTTGGAGTATTTAGGAACTATCACACAAATTCTAACATTGAAATTAAATTAGTGTTTTTTTCTAAAAAACTTAAAACAAATGGTAGTGTTGGGCCGACTATGGATTTTGACAGTATTTGATTAACTATGATGGCTGGATGCACACTGGGAATGTCATTAGATATGAGCAGTTTGCTTTATTGACGTTTTGTCTCCACCTCGAAGAAACGAGGCAAGAGACAAGAGATCCACGTTATTTAGTTTGACAACATCTAAGCAAAATTGATAAATAAAATTAACCCACGCAGACTTAATGTATATTTGACAACCAGTCTTACCAAGGGGTATCGTATTACCCAGTAACTGGATTGTGGAGGTCACATAGGCAGTCCCTCCGTGTAAAATATTGGTATACAGCTGCATCCGGTTAGACCGAAAGCAGACCATAACATAGTTTGTTTGTTTGTTTAGGCCGATTGATTGTATATTTAGATGACAAAGGGTGAACGGGACGCAATCAAAATAGAGAAAAACAGTCACAATGGAATATACCTAAAGCTAGAATGCTTAATACAACTTTGTTTACTCCTTAAACATAATACCTATTTTATTCCTTAGTTGGCCATCAATAATTAGATAATTGAAGTGGGTAGGTATAGTGTCATTGAAAATCTAAATAGTTTTTGGATGATCTCTTCAAAGCCAAATTCAGATTTCATTGTGTGAAAAGGGAAGGAGGATAACTAAAATAATTTTATAAATATATTCAAGGCGAAATTGCAGATGTTTAAACAAAATATAGATGTACAAACAACAATTAATGAATCCAATCCTTTTTCACAAATAGGCAGACTTTAGAAATTGTTTTATGTTTAGCGGTTAAAACTACGAGCAAATCGAAATTTATGTGAAACGCGAATGAAACACATAAATTATTAATGTAAATAATGTTATTAAGCGTAAAGCGGACTCACAAATATTTTCCTGTCGTCATTAGCATTTGGAGCTGCTAATTAAATTAGATTCGATGCTCAGGTGGCGAAAGACATTAGGCAACTCTTATAATTGTTGTGACACTCCTTTAATCAATCTAAACTAGATTCCCCTTCAAAGAAATAGAATTAGTATCCAACTTTACATTCCTGAAGACAAGCTGAAGCTGAATTTACAACAATTCCAACTGTCAGTTACCTATGTCATTACCTGAAAATGGAAATTCAAAAAAAGATCGTGACATATTGCATTTCTAGGAATTTCGTGATTTCTTTCACGACGACCTTTGACATAAGAAAAGTATATTTTATTGGACGTTTTCAAAGAATTTATTACGTCTATTTCTGTTTGTCGAATGAAAAATAGAATCAATTTCCAAAGAAGTGTACCTACATTTTCTTTTTCTTCGAGTCCTATTCATTTTTTATATTCAAAGATAAACTTATATAAGTGCATCAAACCAAACGTGGAGGCGGGAGCGAGCTAAGCTTTTTTATTTGATGTTCTATTTCTATTGAACCATTTCCGTCGCGGATTTCCTTGATGCAGTCAGGTTTTCTATAAAATGTAACGATACAAAAACATCCAGTAGATTTTCGTGGCAAGCCCGTTTTCCGAAGCATTAAAAAACTAAATATTTTATTTCACCATAAACCTACATGGGCACATATGAAACGTCACAAGCTAGGGCATGGTTCCAATTGGTCATTTCCTATGGATAAGAGCCGGCATGAAACTCAGCGGTTATTGTTTAACCGGTCAAGCAGCGCGTGTCGCCCATTGGCGACGAAACAATAGAAAATCAATTGTGTCTCATTAGGGGAGCTTGACAGATTAAAAACATTTTTTTTTAACAAGTTTTCAAATCCTAAATATTTATTATGCTTAGAAAACCAGTGATCTTTCCTGGTAGTGTTATTTACTCTCTCTCTTTGCGATCTTCCGGATTTTATGAGATCATATACTCGTCACATTATTTAATCCCTTGATTACTACCTTTGTTCAATTCCCGTCATTCAACCCAGATTAATCAACTATCAATTCTGGCCAGTACTGATTGAAAAAATATTCAAAACTGTATTGCTACAACTACTTGTTGCTGCTTCATTTAAATTCATGAAAAGAGTATCGAACGAATATCGTAGGAAGATGAAAAATTGGCCAGTTGGGGCTGAAGTCAATTTTAATGGTAATTGAATCCTATCGCTTATGGCTTGATCCCGCTATAGAGCGGTTTAGTAATACCCGCATTACAGTCTGAAAACGACTTCAATAATAAACGAATATACGTTTGTCTGATATGTAACATAGGGTTTAAAATAACGATTCTAGATATTTCCTATTTTGTTAAGTACCTGGTACTCATTGACTGTCCTCCCTTCTGATAAATACTTATTAAAACTTTAATTTGATAGATAGTAAATAAAATATAAAAGAATGATAAAATTCTATCGATGTTTCTTACCTTACTTGTAATTTTACCATTTTCAAACACAAAACAAAGAGACCCTTTCTTTTAATATACTTTGGGATGGTAACGAACATTGAATGTAATTGTAAGCCCAAAAGTATCGGCGGCATGAGTATTTTCAGTGCATAAGTTCACTCGGCGGTTTTTAACTTGATTATTACAATGAAAATGGTGGAGGTTCTGTTTATTATGGCTCCTTTTTTTTGTGACACTTTTTTCATCTTTATAAAAGATATCTGATGACGGACTTCAGAGATGTGTGATATCAAATCACTACCTATTCAGATACTGAACTGTCAAACTGAAAAAAGAAATTTATTCTCTTTAATTGCAAATTGATTAAAATTCTTCATCAATATTTCGTTTCTTCGTCAGAGCCAATTCCAAAATTCATTATATTAACTTAAAAGCACCTTCACAATATAGTGAACACTTTATTTATTAACTTAAGTTACCTTCATTTAGAAACGACACCCCGGTTTTACTAGCAGCGCCTTTCCACTTAGCTGCAGTCAAACTTCATTGGATATTAAGCTATTATACCTGCCCTGTTGAGCTGGTTGAGCTAAGTTATACGTTCTTTCAATATAAACCGCCCGGGCAATATTATTACAAGCCGTTAATATCGTGTTCTCAAGTTTGCACTTCGAATTAGCTTTGTTAGATTAGGTACGTTAAGAAACTGAAGTTTAATCGGTTTTCAATAGACTGGAAACTTATCTTGACATACGGATTGGGAGATTGCTTTCTCGGTATGGTAACTGTTGCAAGAACGACTGCTGAGTGCGGGGTCCTACTGGGTGCTATGCTCTATGTTACGCCCCTACTTGATAAAATAGGGCTAATGTAGTATTCAATTTTATCCATATTAGATAAACGCCACATACATTGTACCTATCAATAGCAATTACCCGGCGCCTGCACCATATGTAGTAGAGGTAAATCAATCAAACAACTTCTTTCCGATAAAATAAATAATTATTACGGAATCGTTTAACGTCTTTATCCTCGTCACTTGGCTTGTCAGCCAGAGACCTCGTGCCTACTTTTTTATATTCTCAATTCGTATTGGCGTTTATCTTATAATTTTATGCCATTATCTCATAATTACCAAAAAGGTTGCATGCCACAAACCATGCAGATCATAATCTCTACAATACCTTCCCCTTAAGGCGAATACAGCCTATAATGTTCCCATTGCTGGGACACAGGCCTCCTCATTATGAGAGGGAGACGGCCACGCGGGTCCCGTGCGGGTTGACGGAGTAGGTAGAATGTTATGTAAGAGAAGATGAAATTATGATGAATTATTACGTGGACAAATTACGTATGTAAGTACAGTGTTACCCGTATTTATTTTATCGGTTTGATTTTTTATAAATGTCACAGACGACGATGCGACGGTTGAATTACAATCATGATGAATTACTTTAGTAAGTATAAAAAGCTTACGCCTCTTCGATATTTCTGTTTTCCGATGTTCGGTTCAGTTGAGAAAAGAGAGGGGTTTGTGGCTCAGTAATATCAGCCGCACGGGTCGATCGATCAGGTTAAGCTACGCTTGTGGCGGTTGGTCCGTGGATGGGCGGTCATCTTTACATACCAAGACCCTCCGTGCGTCCGGAAAGCACGTTAAGCCGTTGGTCCCGGCTGTCTTTCGTGGATCTTTCACACTAATAACCGTAAACATCCCACCATGATAACTCACTAAGTTATCACAGCGAGATTTTTACAAAATATACAGCTGTTTTTAGAATGCACTTTAGATTCGAATCCTACATTTAACACCCAAAGTCAAAAGTCAAAGTTAAAGCATTTATTTCAAATAGGCACATAAAAGGCACTCTTGAACGTCAAAAATTACATTAAAATAGAATTGATTCTAGTCGCCCCTTCCAAAAGGTAGTTTTCGTATGGAGAAGAATGGGCAAGAAACTCCACTCGCACATAATACACTCAAAAATATGTCAAAGTAATTGATATTATCATTTAATTACAATTCTCGATTGAAATTTATAAATGAGTGTATAAAGCGAGCAACTATTTCTACTAAACGCAGTATTTTACACCTAAATCGGGCTTAACAAAATGCCATCATTTATAACTTAGGCTAACTTACCGACAGAGGTTAAGTTTCATTAATAACTCCTCTGAAATATATTTCATGGATTCTACTCATTTATCTGTTAGTTCAATTTGTAATCATTAGGAGTTTGTAGTTGTAAAGGCAGATACACATTGCTCCAAAGGTGCCTTTAGAATTCCCTTGTGTGGATTAATTCTTAGTCCCCATTGTTTAGTAAGAATTGTAATCTTTATTCGCGATTTATTGTAGGCGACCAATCCACCATTTAATTTGTTACGGTATCTCTGTATAAATAAAAATGAATCGCCGAAATGTATGTACGCGCATAGCTTCCGAACGACTGCACCAAATTGGATATTCTTTGTTGTGTTCGGTATTGCCAAGACAAGGTTTGTATGAAAGAAAATTTCAGAAATTCGAAAAAAAATTTACACCCATGCGAAGCTGGGGCGGACCGCTAGTTTTATGTAATTGTGCTGACATACCTTTGACTAATGTTACTATTTTCATACCCTATATTATTTTAATCTGTCAAGCTCCGCTAATGAGACACAATTGATTTTCTATTGTTTGTTCGCCGATCGGTGGACCGCGGTCACAAACTTTCGCCTTTATAATATTAGTGTGACTACAAAAATAACACGTTGCTTGAATTTTTTAGTTTGTTTTGTTTTTATTATTTGTTGTTATAGCTGTCATAGTAGTATCTCTGAGAAAATTTCAAGTGTCTTTTGCTTTAGTGATAAAATGAAAATCTATTAAAGAAAGACAGATTGTAGTAGGTGGATGTGCTGGCGTCTGTACATGGATCGTAGGCGTAGCATCCACCAATGGTGCTGCAATGAAACTGCCAATTTTTAACCGACTTCTAATTATCGATATGTTTTATTATACACCACATCACAAGAAGCTACCGTAGGTGCTCAAAAGAGAATAAAGTTGAATATTTTTATTGTTCCCCTTTGAGCACCACGGTAAAATATTGATTGGTGCTCTAATAGGAATACCTTTGGTGCTCTAAAAAAAGGTGCCCTGAAAATAGGTGCTCAAACGGGAATACTCCAAATAAATTACTAGGCATAGTGAAACCCTGACTCTTGCGTTAGATAAAAATACCTGCACCCTAATTGCGACATGCACACATGGACGGACGGACGGACAGCGGAGCCTGACTAATAAGGTTCCGTTGGACGGAACCCTAAAGAGGAACCTGGAAAAAAATATAAAAATAAAAACAGTAGCACTCCGGAAGTGCCGACAGAAGTGAAAACTTGAACAATTACGTGTGCATTTTTTTAATCGTCCTATAAACAAAACACAAACAGAATACTTTGGCATCACTCACTGACATATCGGAAATACATTAAAACCGAGTACATCTCGAGGATAGCCGAACACTTCCGAATTTAGCGCGGTGTCGGTAACAGTGTCGAGAGTTCAATCGTTTTTTCCCATCTCAAAAAAAAGTCCAACGCGCCTAAAGAAGTTTTCACTTCAATAAATACTCACAAGTTTTAGGCGTTGTACACCTACATTCATACAAAAAACGAAATCAGGGTCCAATAACGTTAAAAATAGAACTCACGTAGTTACCTACATACGTTTGCACAACAAAGTTATAGAATCTCACCTCTAAATTCGAGCGAGGAATCCCACATCTTCGCTCACTGTAAATAAAGTGTGGCCGCAAACATATTACTTATATCTTTTATATTATGTACTGTACACAAGATTTCATTTTAAGAAAATATCACTTCAGATTGTTGGGCTGCTGTTTCAGTTTAAAGAATATTTATGTAACTTAGGTAAGACTGAATAAGTTTGTGTTGTGAGCCAATTTTAAATAAACTCAAGTAGAAAATCGAACCTGAATAAATTTGGATCTGGTGAAATACACGTAAGCTATGTATGAGTAGGTACCTGTAGTTTCATAAGTGCTCAAAAAGAACAATGGAATTACCTAATATTATCACTTATTTGTAGAACTGCAAAACAAACGGCCTATTTCACTTTGAATCAACAATTTAACATCGCAGTATTTGATAAACATAATTCTATTCTCCTTCAAACAACTTGATTTTCTGTTAACTCGCGGGAGCTATGGCTACGCTTACGTAGCGGGCCTACAGAAGCGTGCTACGGCGTAGTCAATCTGCCCTTGCTTCAACCTAAATGCCTTTAACTAAAGGCGTATCCATTTTATTTTATGCGTATGTATATTTTATTATTATCTTTATATTTTTTGTAAAGACGGAAATAAAATATCAGCAAAAAAGTAATATTTACTCTTCCAAATAATTTTCTTAATTTAGGTATAATGCGCAAAGTTAACAATGAAATATTTCAATTATAATTATTAATAATACCCGAGGGACATTAATAAATAGGGGTAATGCCTCAACAGCCCGTCAGGAGTTCGTAATAACTTAATACCTTGGACACACTGACAAGCGGGCATAATATGCGAATATACCTTTGGCGACTTCGTTCCCATGGAAGTCGTAAGGAACCACAATATACTAAAATACAATCCAACAATCCCATAGTGAAATTTTGAGAAAACTCGTGTCGAAGTTCATAAACTTAGATAATTTTTGAAAATAATGAATAAACTTCTTTCTTTAGCTTTTAACTGTTTGATGTTCTATAAAATTAATGTTTATTAAAGTGTTAGATATCAAATGGAATAGCAATGACCATTAGAGTTAAGACACAGAATACTTAAAGTACTACGTACAGAAAGGACACTCACTTTCCCGCACTAACATCAGTTACCGCACCTCACCCCGCACTTCGGCGTATTCGTCGCAGTTCTTTAACAAGAGCGCTCGCAAACACAAGTACCTCATGCACACATTCATACGTATACAAACGTCATTTTTTAATGTAGTAGTAGTAGGTAATTATTTTGCGAGCGTTGTATGGAGTGTCCGGGGTGTGGTTAAGAGATATGTGATATTTAGCGACAAATTCTGGGGATTTTAAAAATACATATAAAAATTGTGTTTTCTCGCATCTCATGAATTTTTGCCTCACGCTTTATGGTGCGTAATTGTTGCAAATGGGGAAACATACGTCAAATTATAAGTCAACCTGTATAAAAATATTACAATTATGTATGTTTATGTCATAAATTACCCACACCAGACTTTTTTTAAATAGACTATAATAGCATTTAAAAGTTTTACAAAATAAGAAAGAAGAATGGCGAGTGAAAAGTTTGCTACAATAGAAATAATTTATACACGAATATAAAGACTTTGCAAGTTGAAAATTACTCAGAACTACCTACAACTGAAATACATTCAAATAAAAATGATAAAGATCCTTACGCATAAAAAACTTATTACGTACTTTATTTTTATAAAAAGAAATAACGCATTCTCGTCTCTGACCAAACTAGTATTTGTCCTGCGTCGCTAAAAGTAATTTTGAAAGCTGTTCCCGTACATTAATTCCCCATTCTCCTTTCTCTCTTTATAAAGCAGTTTAACGTTACAACGTTAAAATAACGTGCTTTCACATAAGCGCTTGGTCCACTATACACCTAAATGGAGGCTGTGGTATTCGTCATAGAACATTTTTATTAGCTAGCGAACAACCAGTTCCGTTTCATGTACAGACGCCAGCACATCAACCTACTACAATCTGTCAAATTTCTTTAATAGATTTTCGACTTTATCACTAAAGTATAAGGTTCAAAGTTGATTGGGAAAATTTGACAGTTTCGGGTAGGTTGATGTGCTGGCGTCTATACTTCTTTCAGGAAAAGAACGACATATTTGTACGATGTTTTCCATTTATGGTAGGTACCATGTAAAAACTGCTGGCATGGGGTGATTTTAAAAAGGTTTCTGAGTTCAGAGGGGTTTCGCCGAAATGTAGTGAGTTTTAGTTGGTGTGTTGGCTTTCGGAAACTGTTGATTGTCGCTTGACTTCAACCATGCTTTTTCTTAGTAAAGACTATGTAATCATTCTAAAAGTGTATTTAGTTTGCATAGTGGTGAAATGCCTACCGGAGCACGAACGGGATATTACCCATAATACCTATTTATACAATGGCGCCGATTCCCTTGTTCATAAACTAAACTAAATTTCAGTTCACTGCATCTTTCTCTTTTTATTTCATTAAGAAAAGGACAGAAGATAAATATTAGTTTAGTCCTGTCAAAGTAAGATACTCCATAGACAAGTTTAGACGTGATTAAAAAATTAGCTACTAAAAATACGTCAATTTACGTCAGGCGCTGACTAATTTGACAGGACTAAACTAATATTTATCTTCTGTCCTTTTCTTAATGAAATAGAAAGAAAAAGATGCACTGAACTTAAATTTAGTTTAGTTTGTGAACAAGGGAATCGGCACCATTGTTAGGTATTTATATCACAACTAGCTGACCCGGCAAACTTCATACCGCCTCAGAATCAATAACTGTTGTGTTAACTTATTTAAAAAAGAAATTCCATACCATTTAGTATGGAACTTCTTTTTTGATGACTATAAAAAACAAAAATCTCCATTTTTTTTTCGTGAATTTTCTCATTTTTTATTAGTTATTCTGCTATTCGGGGCGGAGACAAATCTAAGAAAACAAAGATCATAAAAATCGGGCCAGCCGTTCTTGAGTATAAATGGTGTAACTAACCCGACTTTGTTTTATTTAAAAAGATATGTTTTCGTTAGTACTATATCGCGCCAATAGATGTCATTACGTGTTTCCACATTACGTAATGAAAAGTTGTTTTTTTTTTTGTACAGAAACGCCTCGTCTACAGATTTATTATATTTATAGATTACTAGCACTTTGCCAGCCCATTCGTGGATTCCCTATCCTGTGGGAATTTAGAGAAATCCAGCCTAATTCCTTGTCTACATCATAAAAGGGAACTCTGTGCAAAATTTCAGCTGTCTAGAGCCAAGGGTCTGGGCTAGGCGTTTACGAGTCACACATAGACTTTTCTTTTTATATTTCTTGATAATACTAAGACCTTAACTGTCCGTGAAGGCAACCCAAACCCACACAGTCTAAAAATAAATCCCAATTCACCCGTCCTTCAATCACTACTTTACACTTTACGCACTATCCTTAACACAACTTCCATTTACAAGTAAATCTGTAGGTACCCAGTACCTACGTACCATCCACAAACGTCTACCCGCATCACACCCTGTTTATCAGCAATACCTTGCCAACATTAGCCACTACACTTAGGTTCAAACCCTTCTCCAAATAGGACGAGTTCGAGAACTTCACGAATTGAATTCGGTTGACATTGATGTACGTACGTACCTAGCTACATTTTTCACTGAGCATCGTAGTCTAGGATATAAATTGTTTACTTTGGTTTAGTATTGGAATTCTTTGTGTGAAGATATATCTTTATTATTTACTTAAACGTAGACCTTTTTGTCTCTACTGAAGTTTTGTTTAACCTCCAAACTGGAAAGACGCAACTAACATAGCAAAAAAGGCAAGAATTATGGCCAAATATAGGTCTATTTATATCATTCGTGTAGCTGTGCTTATACTTATGAAAGTTGTAATATAAATAGTTCGTCTTGCTCAGAGGGCGATAAGGAAAAACACATTCGTGGCATCATATTGGAATATCTTTTATTTATTGTTTGTCACGCTCTGAATGCAATATCACAATGCTCCATCTCCTTAACAGAAACCCGAAAAACGCCTACTGAGATATAAATGCGAATTCCTTAAATAATAGCAATAACCTATAGAAAGCAACACGGTATTTTTATTAAAACAGCAGTTTTTACACTATGAACTAAAAGCTAAATTATATTTTATTCATGTCACAGCGTCCACTGTTCGAAATCAATGAATTTGTATGACGTAGATAACGCGTTTTATTGTCACAGTTAGCAAATAAATTCTCTCGCATACACCAATCATGTACAGAGCTCACGTACGACTGGCCCGATGAAAGGTATAATCCAATCAATTATTAAGTACGCCGTGTTCCAATTCTGCACCCAAATGCAAAGAGAAAAACATTTAATCCCAAAAAAAAATTGGTCCAAAAAGATTGGTCGCTTTAAGTGACGTCTATTTGCTTTTCTTTCGTCGTATTATTGGTATTATCGCAGACGTAGATTTGTCGCGTCATTACACCGTATTTTGTAATCTGGACATTGTTAGATGGCCGATTTGAAGACATAACTGGTACAAGTTATGGTCGAATTTCGGTCGATTAATGAAAATTATGGGTACAATTTGTACCTAGCTAATGTATTGAAACGTAAGTGATGAGTGAATAAAGTTTTAACATCTACAACTTAAATACGTACTATACATAAATATTTTATGAGTTCTGGTTAACTTAAATTTGTTAACAAAAGCAAAAGAAGAATTTATATTGTATTAAAAACAAAGTGAAGCCACACGAATATCACAAGAGGGAAAACATCTTTAAAATTAACTTAGCCTACAGTGCCAAAGTTTGGAGTGTACCTATATTACAAAAAGTTTGAAGATAGTGCACACCAAAACTTTTTTAACCTGAAAAGCGGGTTTAGTATTAATTGGCCAAAGTTCTGTTGTAACATAAATATGTTTATAAAGAGTTTCCCCCGGGAGTCGTTAGGAGTCCGTTGTCACCGCACTTCAACCAGTTGTCTCGTGTGATATTGCATCACGTACAACGCAACTGAAATGTTTTTTTTACTTATAGAATACTTTCAGATAAACACGGTGCTGAAATGAAAAGACTCTCATTTTCTGCATAGTTTTTCTTGCTTTTTCTTACCCTAATCTTCATTTCACACAAGTAATTCCTTAAGTTTACCGATAAATAAGAATAAACGACACACGTAACGTGGGTCAACAAGACAGCCATGAAAGATATATTAAGGTGGAGGCAAACAAAAATATTTGCAAACCTAATTACAGTGAGGAAATGTAGGTAATATTCTGAAAGTTTCCGGATAACGCGCTACGTGCCGACAGAGTGCACACAACAAAAGGAGTTTTTCAAGGAAATGAGTTAACTTTCGCAAGCCAGTGGGTTAATTCAACGCCTTACTGTGGCAAGTTTTACTTTTTCAGCTATATTAGGCGCTTCGTCATGATATCCCGCGGAAGTACAAAGAGGCCGCAAGTTTGTTCGCCTCATTTTTCAGAATATCTCGTATTAAGTGAGCGTTGGAAATTGTCGGAAGTGAGTTTTCGACTTTGTGCTGCCGTATTTTATTATATTTTTGTTCAGTGAAGGAAGTTTTTTTAACAATGGAGGTTTTTGGCCGGATTTTAACTTTCATGTACTTTGATGGAATTGTTCAATAAAGTTTTTGTGAGTGTAAGAACGGAGCGATGGATGGATGTTTCCCGAAATATTTGCGGTTCGATTGCTACATTGGCTAAGTGATTAGATGATTGCGCTTCAGTCCGCACGTGTTCAATTCCTGCACGAAACAAAATATTTTAAAGGCCTTCAAATAGCGGTTTCAGGTCTAGGTGTTAGTGCTTGCTAGTTTTATTTATTTATTTACCATTAATGTACACACATATATAAACAGACAAAAAAAAAACAGAACAGAAAAATAGGTACAAAGGTAATTTTTTTTTTGTTAACGCACCCATGTTTCACCCTAAATTCCCACCAAAAAATATACCAGCAGGGTGCATAATACACTATCAGTAGCAATGGCTTTTATGTTGAAAGTTCAACAACATTCTTTACGTTATTTACGTTGTTGAGCAGACAATTTCTTCGAACATATGAAGCAATGGATTAGCATTATCATTAAAAATTATTCAGATTGAGATCGATAGTGTGTTAGGTACGCAATTAGGGTGCTTGCTCGTCTAGAATTAAATTAATCGAAACAAAACACTGCCGTTATTATATTTGACCACCATTTTTCGCTCTTTAAAACGGCAAACCCTAAAGGCTTTTTATGAACAGACATTATAATAAATCCAATATCTGTTACTATAGCTCTAAAAATATCCAATCCTTTCATAAAAGTTGTTCCAAGTTTATTAAGTTATAGCTCTAGGCAATATTGTAACTAAATAAATTACTAACTGAAATCGTATTGATGCGAACAAAATAACGTGAACGAGCTGTAAGAATCCGTTGAAATTATTATTGGACCAATAAATGTAGGCCTAAGATTTTGCGAAATTATTTTAGTTAAACTTTCGTTGGTTATAATAATATATTTGAAAGGGAAATATTGTCTTTTTGATACTAGGTCTGCTTCGATCGTTGGTCTAGTGATCGCAAGGGCTACTGCTGAGCCGTCTTGACGCAGAACGTCACTTTCGCAAAACGTCATTGTAAATTTGGTCATTTTCGCATAATGTCACTTTCGCAAAACGTCATTCACGCACGTCATTTTCCCAAAACGTCATTTTCTCACAATGTCACTTTCGCAAAACGTTTTGACGATGACGTTTTACGAAAGTGACGTTCTGCGTCAAGATCTGCTGAGCATGTGGTGTTGGATTCGATTCCCAGGTCGAGCAAAGTGTTATTAGGTTTTTCCGTGTGGAATTTCTCGGTGCCCGGTTGTTGGCTCGCTCCCTATTCGATAGGATTAAAACATAATTGGCGAAATCTGGGTTTACTATAAGTTACTCCTCTGCCTAACCCTTCGCAAAAAGCAGACGTGATATAGTGTTACGTTATTAATATGTATTGTATTGTTCACCAGTCATTGAACAAATAAAAAACTGCCATAATATTTTTATTTATGTCAATCGAATGAAGTTCTGCACACGAGCTAAAATTGATTTTATTTTTATCTGTTCGCAAACTCGACGGCAAAAAAATATGTCCGTGCAGTCACAGAAAAAAAGTTTGTAAATAGTCGATGGCTATTTTATTTATTTTAGTTTGAAAGACTAGTATTTGTTTAGAACTTTTAGTGGTGTGCTTTAGTTAAATATTGACTGAAATGTCATTGTAAAAAAATAAGTAGATACAACTGAAAAATTTTCGTGTCCGAAAATAGGAGGGGCAGTTTTCGTAATTTTAAGAACGGTCACAGTCTGATCTCAGTCTCAATCTGTCAAAAATACTTCTAATTCCTTACATTTTGAAAAGTTTTTGATGTCTGTTTATCGCCGAGATGAGACTGCGACTAAATTTTGAACGTTTTTAAATTACAAGAATTGGCCTTCACATATCCTTACATAGTATAAAACAAAGTCGCCGAAGTATCTGTAAGCGTATAACTTCCGAATGACTGCACCAAATTGGATAATTCTTTTTTTGTTGTCTTCGGCATTGTCAGAACAAGGTTTTTGTGAAAAAAAATTTAGGAAATTCGAAAAAAAATTGCACCCCTGCGAAGCTGGGGCGGGCCGCTAGTTTATTATAAGCATGAGAGGTTTTTTTACGTTAGCATATTACTATAACATATTCAAGCTCAAATTAAATTAGCTAAAGAAACTCCTCAAACAAAAAAGTATCATAATCAGCCTATAATGTTCCCACTGCTGGGATACAGTCCTCCTCTCTGTGAGAGGGAGTGGGCCGTAATCCACCACGCGGGCCCAGTGCGGGTTGGTGGATGTCACATGTCTTCGAATTTATGGTTCTAGGACATGCCGGTTTCCTCGTCACCACTGAGAGAGACTGCTCTCATCACCACTGGGTGATGAAAATAGTTTACACAAAGTAAAGCGCCTGCCTGGGTTCGAACCTACGACCTACAACTCGTAAGTCAAACAAAACAGTATATGTTCATTTTTGGTCGTGGTAGCTGCAATAGCTGGTAATGTTCAAAAATCAATACCCATCACGTCTGTGAAGTTTACACAAAACAAAATGATATTTCGAATAATTACACTACTTTCGGTCGTTGACCCCCAAAAGGAATCATTAAACCGAATTTGTTATTATTTTACCATGTTTAGATATCGATGTTTCTCTAGGTAATTTAAATTTATCCTGTAAAATCATCAAAATGCTAAAGTCCACTACCTACCAAACATGAACATGAACATGATTTTGTAGTGTCTAATGTGTTTATTTCATGTTATGTATTTTTGTGGTGTACGATAAAGTATATATAAATAAATAAATGAGTCTAGTATCAATATCAAACGACTTTTAATAACCAGTCAGTGAGCTGCAGTTCAAGCCATCCTCCCAAAATCTCATTTTATTATTATATTCTAGACTAGAGAATCAACTTCGAAAAAGGTGAAGCGCAAAACCAAATAGAACAAAATACTGAACACACTGTAGACGCAAATTGCTTCCAGTCCAGAAATCATTAGACTCTCTTCATAGTTTAAAAATTCATGAGACGTTTTTCAGAAACGTTTTTCACCGAGTAGTCAGTTTATACATTCTATATTTCCTTAGTCATAGTATAACGACTCCTACCACTCAGTGATTTGTCTTTCACGTCAAATTGTTTATTTCATATTATAACATGAATTTTGTATGCAGTAAAAACGAAAAAAATACTTATCAGTTAATAATACAATACCTACTTTATAAAAATTAATACCAATCGATATTTTCTTCATAAATTCATCAACAAATCAGTCAAAAAACAGTAACAGTATTAAGTATTCTAACATAGCGCTAAGGCGAAAGTTTGTGAGTGTGTTTGTATGTTTGTTACTTCTTCACATACAAACTACTGAACGGATTTGGATAAATTTTGCACACAGATAGTTTATAACCAGGATTAACACATAGGATAATTTTTATCCCAATATTTCTACGGGATCGATACATATGCGGATGAAACCGCGGGGCGCTGTAGTAGTTAATACATATAAATCAAAAATCACCAACCTGACTTGAGCAAGCATGGTGATTAATGCGCATGCCTTCTCCGTATGTGAATAGGCCTTTGCCCTGTAGTGGGACAGTAGTTAAAAGGCTGGTACTCGTATTATTTGTTATCTGTACTAATAATAAAGCTAAAGAAATATTAGTTTGAACGTGCCAATATCTGTAACCGACCAGTCATATTTGAAAAATACTTTGCATTGGGTAGCCCAATTCTTTAGTAAGGCTATGGGCTATTTAACATCACGCAAGGAGCTTTAGGAGCCGTGCAAGAAGAAAAAAAATAAAACGAAGTTATAGCGCGGGCAAGCGATGCGATACGACGAGGTGGGTCGGGAGAATAAGAAACTTCACGCGGGCAGAAGCTTAATTAGAGATTAAAGAACATGCAAGTGAGACAAAACTCATCACCAGACCAGCGTTAACGGCCCCGACTTACGAGTTGTAGGTCGTGAGTTCGAACCCAGGCAGGCGCTTTACTGTGTGTACATTATTTTCATCACCACTGCTCTCAAAACGGTGAAGGAAAACATCGTGAGAAAACCGGCATGTCCTAGAACCAAAAACTCGAAGACATGTGACATCTACCAACCCGCACTGGGCCCGCGTGGTGGATTACAGCCCACTTCCTCTCGAAGAGAGGAGGCCTGTGACCCAACAGTGGGACATTAATAGCTGATTATGTAAGTCAGTCAAAACTTCGTCACCAACACAACTAACACCCACAATAAATGTTGCGCATTCCCCCAATCTTTCCTATAAAGACAGAAAATGTCCAGGTTCGCAATTGATTAGCTGGAGAGACCTCGGTGCAACCTAGCCCATTAATTGCGAGCCACTTTGGAGAGCGATCGGCGCTATTAATAGCCTTCCTCACGGTGCAGGTAAGTAGCACAAAGTAGATTGGTGCAGTAGGGCAACTCTGATACGTCAACAACGTACATTTTGTTTTTTATATCTTATTTTTGTTGTTTTTATTAATTTCCCGTCTTTTATAGTAATAGATATCATAAAAAACCTTTTGGAATAAAACATAAACTATCTACAGACAATAAACCAAAAATAAAATGTTAAATCGGTACAAACATGTACAATTAAAAATGACGGCTGTCAAAATTAGCCTCCGTCAAAATAAATTTGTGAAGATTATGAAAAAGATATACCTAATGTTGACGAGATCAGCAGCTCGCCGTACACACCTGCCACCTCCGGACTCGTCGCTCAGCTCCGCCCCGCTTCCGCCGGAACCCAGCCCCATCGAGAGTGCTGTGACACCGGCCGTTGCAGTTGCGTCGAGCTCGAGCCACGAATATTTTTCCCCGCCGACGTCGCCAACACCTGTACGTCGGCAGGGGAGAGGCCGGCCACCGAAGAGCTTGGGACTTAGGGGCCCGGCCCCGAGCCGGGTCCCCGCTACCGGTGGTTATGTGCAGCGCATGAGATGGACTCAGTCTATGACGTCATGCACGCATATTACGGGTCAAGTACAACAAGTCTAAACAGCCACACGAACACAGTCATTTGGCTTTAATAAACATTTTTATATAGTAGTATTTTCTTTTCGTTCCTGGGTTCGAGGCAGGCGCTTAAAGGCGGATACAGACATTGCGAGGCATGCGCAGCGCACGGCGCTCATCGCGTGATTCGCAATGTGTGGACGTTCACATTCGTGGTGAGGCATGTGCTTACATGCCTGCATGCATGTAAGCAATTTTTATCACCACTGCTCTCAAAACGGTGAAG
The DNA here is from genome assembly GCA_947508005.1 of Amphipoea lucens. Lineage (NCBI taxonomy): Eukaryota > Metazoa > Arthropoda > Insecta > Lepidoptera > Noctuidae > Amphipoea > Amphipoea lucens. The sequence continues at coordinate 13,615,824 of OX382358.1, forward strand.
TACACCGTGAAAGTAAACATTGTGAGGAAACCGGCATGTTTAGAACCAAAAATTCGAAGACATGTGACATCTACCAACACGCCCTGGGCCCGTGTGGTAGATTCCAGCCCATTCTCAAAGAGAGGAGGCCTGTTTCCCAGCAGTGGGAACATTATAGGGTTTTATTTGGCTTTTTCACCAGGAATTTCTCAATAGCAGCCTGGGGTCTGGATTTGTGTCCTGTTGATGTCCATATTATAAGGTTGCCCCTTATTACATGGAACATAATATAACTGGCAAAATTCGGCTGTACAAGGTGCACCTCTGCCTACAGAGCCTCAAGCGTGATGTCATATTGTGTTACATAGCACGCTTCAAGTCAGTAGTGCAAGCGCACTCGCGAATAGCGTTACCATTTACCATCCTTCCGGATTTGTCCGGACATATCCGGCTTTCTATCCCCCCGTCCAAACTTTGCCGGGCCTTGTCATTTGTCTGGACTTTTCATAAAAATGAACACCGTAAAATAAAGATTATAAAGTAAGTGTCCGGACTTTTTTGCAAAAGTCCGGCTTTTGGTCAGGCCCTTTCAAATCTATACATATAATAAAACTGTAGAAAAGAAGTTTTTGTACATTAAAAAAAATATAAAAAAATATAGCCAGGGTGTTAAAGGACAACCAATAGAACCCAATTCCAGCATTTTTAGAATTTTTGTCTGTTTGTCTGTTTGTATGTTTAGTTATCCGAGCACCACGTAAAATGTACGAAATAAATGTAGATAACTTTTATACACAACGATTTAGCGTAACTTGAAGTAACATTTAGTTTTTGTTTCATTGCAATCGGTTCAGTCTATCAAAAGATTTTTGAATTTAAAGTGTACCTACCAGAAGTAAAATTAGTTAACGTGTCTTGGTCTCACAACTTTATGTTTATATATATTTGCGTTAATAATTATATAAATTGAAGTAACATTGAGTTTTTTGTTTCATCGTAATCAGGTCACACACACCTAAAAATTGTAAATTAGAAAATTCTAAGTGTTTCAGAAATAAATATTAAAACAGCGCCATCCCTGGACAAAATTAGTTAATGTGTGTTAATATACACTTGGTCTCACAACTTCATGTTTATACGCAACAATATTTGCGTTAAAAATTATAAATTGAAGTAACATTTAGTTTTTTGTTTCATCGTAATCAGTTCACACCTAAAAAAAAGACGGGTTGCACTCCGGGAGTGCCGGCAGAAGAGAAAACTTGAATATTAACGTTGAAATTAATCAATTATTAATTTAATTAATATAACTAATTTTTTTTCACTACTTCTGCGTCACTTTTTTCATTTTACGTCCACGTCCACGTCCACGTCCATCCATCCATCCATCCATTGTCGTGTGTCACTTGGTTCACTTCGGTTGGCGCCGCCGTAGAAAGAGAGGGGGGGGGGGAATCTCTCCTGACGGTCACGTGTCCTGACGCGATGTCCTGACGCGAGTTTAACATTTTTTACCCATTACAAAAAGTGTGCAACGCCGCTAAAGAAGTTTTCACTTCAAAAATGTAAATTTGAAAATTATAATATGGACTACATCTGGAGATCAACTACGTGCAGTATTGAATATTAATAGCACTTCGATAGATGGCGTTGTTATGGTTTGCCCACATCGGTAGTCGATGGACAGAGAGTACCTACGTATCAGAAATTAGTTACAATCCCGGGGAACTCGAAGAAATTTTACAAAATGACTGCGCAAATTTGACAGACGAACAGCGCCAGACGTTTGACAGGGAAAGCTGCAGTGTAGATAACGCCTCGGGTGAAATCCTGTTTTTAGACGCACCGGGTGGCACAGGGAAAACTTTCCTAACCAATGTTATTTTGGCTCGAATAAGGAACCAAAGTAAATTGCCCTTGCTGTCGCCTCTTCAGGGATAGCAGCCACATTATTGCCTGGAGGAAAAACGGCACACACAACATTTAAAATTCCTATCGACTTGGACCGTACGGAAAGCCCGGTTTGCAACATATCACGAAATAGCGATAAAGCAAAGGTTTTACGCGATTGTGTTTTAATTATTAGGGATGAGTGCACAATGGCAAACCGCAAAGCTGTAGAAGCAGTGAATAGAACTTTGCAGGACATAAGGCAAAATGACCGGCCGATGGGAGGCATTACGGTACTGTTCTGCGGTGATTTTCGGCAGACACTCCCGATAGTACCCCGAGGAACGAGAGCCGATGAAATTGCTGCATGTCTGAAGAGTTCTGTTTTATGGCGCAATATATCATCTACACACCTGAGCGTAAATATGCGTGCACAGTTAGGAGGCTGCGAAAATGCACAGGAGTTTTCCAATTTATTGTTACAAATAGGCGATGGCACATACCCCGTACAAGAAGATGGAAAAGTTAATTTGGTCGCTAATCTCTGTTCTTGCGTTACATCACAACAAGAGCTAATTTCTTCTGTGTACGGAGATTCCACAAATATGGGAAATCAAGCCGGTTCTTGGCTATGTCAGCGAGCTATTTTGACTCCCCGCGGCCCCGCAATGACCAAGCTGCGGCAATTAATTTAAAAATATTGATGCATGTGTCCGGGAATAGTAGAGAATACACCTCTATAAATACAGTTATGGAAGAAGATGACGCCACGCACTACCCGGTAGGATTTTTGGATTCCCTCAACACACCCGGACTTCCCGCCAACAAAATAGTTTTAAAAATCGGTGTTCCAATAATTCTCTTCAGAAATTGATGTCCTCCCAAACTTTGTAACGGCACTCAGCTCAAAGTCACAAATCTGCAGCAAAACATTATCGAAGCTGAAATATTAACCGGTTGCGGTGTCGGTGATATTGTTTTTATTCCAAGAATACCTATTATTCCTAACAACTTTCCTTTCTCTTTCAAACGAGTGCAATTCCCAGTCAGTCTTTGTTATGCCATGACGATTAATAAAGCTCAGGGCCAGACATTATCCGTTGCGGGGGTGGACCTAAGTATTGGATGCTTTTCCCATGGTCAACTATACGTAGCTCTTTCACGCGTAAACAACCCCAATAACCTTTTTGTGTACGCTTCAGATGGTTCCACAACTAATGTTATTAATAGAGAAGCACTAGCTTAAATAAAAAATAAAGATTTGAATCGGTATCCTCGCAGGATATTGTTAAGTTCCGACATCCACGCGAACGAAGTCGCGGGCACAGCTAGTTTTAAAATAAGTGTCAAATGCTTACTCAATATTATTTATTGCTTTCCGAAACGTAAGCTTAGGTGGTTGGTTTTTCAAAAACATGATCATTGTGGACCCTGTTGGGCACAGCATACTAGGATAGCGGAAGAGGGCTTTAATTTGATCCTACTCGCAACTGGCATTCGTTGAAATAGTTCGAGATCTTCGTACGACGTGCCTACTACTTCACTGTGTTATAGAAGTATGAGGAACAGGGTGTAAAGTTCACTCATACTCCATTGAAAAGGCAGGATCCTCTGACCAGACGGGTTGTGTTGATTCATGTCGAGCCGTTGTATACATACCTATATGCTAGTTGCGCGGTAAACTCTGCTTGCGAGACGCAGGATTTTGCGTGACGTCAGTATGACGCGTAGTCCACATTGTAGATACCGCTACAACCTTTTTTAGCTCGTTGTAAGAACCTGAACTTCTGTACCTATCTATTCTGTGTCACGTGCAGGTAAGTAGTGTTGGGTAGCGGTTTTAAGCGTGACTTTAGTTCGTAGTAGCTAAGGATATTGGATATGGTGTATCATGTTGTTTACTATGTTAGGAAGTTGGATTGAGGGGTGGTTTAATCGTGGGTCCTTATAGCGTCCCTACAGTGTTCATGTGTTATCACTACAACAAGTTGATCTATGATAATATTTGTAATGATTACCTATAGGATAATGATATCTACTGATTAATCTCTAGGCACAGAATACTTAATAGTACTACTATAGGTGATCAGTACGGGATCATAGAACGTTCTGAATTGTGCAAGGTTTGTTATGATCATCATCATCTCGAGAAGTTCCTCAAGGAAGAATTCTGGCCGAAGGGTGTTGTGTACCGCCGGTTTCGTGGCCGGCTACATGACACCAGTCAGCGAAACACGACGCAGACACTTCGTGTGCGTTAGTTTTTAATGTAATTATAATGTTGGTTATATGTATTTAAAGTATTTTTAGTATTGTATGTGTTATATGGGCCTTGATGCCTGAAATAAATGGATAAATAAATAAATAATAGTCAGCCACTACCCAATTTTCATTAAATAACCGCCCTCGTATGCTCTAAATTATTATTTCTTATGGTTACTTAGTGTGCAAAAACCAGAATTCCGGTGGACTACTATTTACATTTAACATAAGGCCACGCCAGCAATCTTCAAAGGCTTAGGCAAAGGGTACCTATAATAAACTCTCATTTCGCCAGTAATGTTTAAGTCCATGTTATAGGGGAAGAGCCTATCGTTCAACCGGCGGGGCAATTGCGTAACACTTTATCAATCGGAATCGGTTTCATTTTGACAATTCAACAACATTCATTGCGTTATTTACTTGTTGAGCAGACGAATTTTTCGAACTTATGAAGCAATGGATTAGCAATTGGCTTCGAAATGATTCTGATTCCGATTGATAGTGTGTTACGCAATTAGGGTGCCGGCTGCTATTGAGAAATTTCTGATAGAAAAACCAAATTCCATATTGCCCTGTCAATTACCTGGGAATCAAACCCAAGATCTCATGCTCAGCAGTAGCACTTCCGACCACTAAACCAACGAAGCAGTCTACAGGTACTTTCGGACACGGCTCGCATTTTTAGGAGGTTCCTCTCTCTGAAGCTCTGACTGCCGGTAGCTTAGACTCTGTTCCTGATACCGGTAAGCTACTATTTCTATAAGAATTTAATGTTTTAGTATTTTTTTTGCGTGAATGCTTAAGCAATGTCTTCGAACTCAACACTATTGAATAAAAATATTTACCTCTAACAAATATAGAATAACACAGGTAAAGAAGAACCGCTTGATAACGTTACTAGTATTATTTGAAAATAAATCCCTCTTCCTTCTTCTACCATTCATCCAATAGGCACAACACAATTCGATTAGATTGATTTTTCTACCGAATGAAGTATCAAAAGAGAGAATCAAGTTAATAAATAATCACACTAATAGGTATTATAAAAGCGAAAGTTTGTGAGTGTGTGAAGGTGTGTGTGTGTGTGTTTATATGTTTGTTACTTCTTCACGCTCAAACGGCTGAACGGATTTGGATAAAATTTGGTATGGAGGTAGCTAACACCCTGGATTAACATATAGGCTACTTTTTATCTCGATATTCCGACGGGATCAACATTTACGCGGGTGAAACCGCAAGGCGCAGCTAGTTGAATATAAAAAAGTCTAGGTAGGTACTAGGTAGACTCGTGGTTAAAAAGTGAATAAATTTTCTTCTTGTACCTTTACAGCGTGGCAGGGACATTGACGCGCAAACTGTAACCGAGAATTCAGTACATGATTTTAAACACCAAATTTTTCTTCAGTTATCACTAAAAAAAATCTGTTGTTTCATAGAAAAATGCAATACCTACGCGGTCAAAATGTACTAAACAGCTAATTTTAAGCATTATTTTTCTAATTGGATAATGAATGCATTAAATAGTATCAATATGGCAGAAACCAATGTGATTGATTCGCGATCATCGTACCATGTCTGTAAACAAGACAGATAAAATGCAAGAGGTATATATACTGTGTATAGCTTTGACTACGAGAAAATCTCTATTATGCTACATTTCTTTCAAACCCTAGTTCATAGGAACACTCCTTCCAAAGTATCTTATAGAAAATATAACAGAAAATAAAACGTTCCTTCGTGAAGTTTCAAACGATTTCTCGCCCCGACTGGTTCAGTCTCTCAATGCATTGCATCCCGGCTCCCGGTCGCGATCAAATAAAGAATAATCGGCTTTCATTAGAAGTCGCTACTGATTTCTCTGAGGAAGTGATCAACTCGCGGCTTACGGGATCGAAGAAGACTTAAAACGCGGTTTCCTCTCGTTTCTGCTTCCTAAGCGACGTTGAATGAGCGGTTTTTTTAGTCATATACGAAGTGTTCGGAACTTAGTTTTTACTTTCTTGGTTTTTTAATTACAATTCATGTGGGATCTTTGCTCGCAAACTTTCGAATGCATAATCTTTCAAACGTCTATTTAATGCTGTAGATAGGTAGTCTATTCATTTTTTGATGCATTTATTGTTCACCTAACTAACATAGCTTGAACATGGGCAGAGAGCAGTGGGTGACCCAGTGGTAAAGGCCCCGATTTACGAGTTGTAGATCGTGGGTTCGAAACCAGCCAGGCGCTATATTTTGTGTAAATAATTCATCACCAATGCTCTCAAAACGGTGAAGGAAACCGGCCATGTGACATCTATTAACCCGGACTGGGCCCGCTTGGTAGATTACAGCCCACTCCCTCTCGAAGAGAGGAGGCCTGTGTCCCAGCAGTGGAAACATAGGCGGTTTATGCTATGCTAATATCGTACAATCAAAAAATAAAATAAGTGAATAGATAGTACTTAAGTACTTACCATATTTTGTAGAAAACCTACCTACTAGATCAACACGTATACTGTGGCCTTCGTTTTCGCGGGAACCTCAAGAGATGTGGGTTTTGAATACTTATAAAAAATAACCAGATAGGTACCATCCAAGACAAGAATTATTATTATCAGCAAGTCTTGTGAATTACCATATTAAATTTATCCTCGAGTTAAATACCACTAAGCGTTTGTAAACCCGTAAGCCTATTGCTTTGCATAATATGCCTACATCTATATAGGTACATACAGAATCTACCTCCTACATAATATACCCGAGGAAAATATTACCTACCGTGTCGCAGCACAACGCTGCACATAAACTTCATTTTCCGTCAACTGTTCGCCAATCTCCGCTGTTTTCCATCAGAATGATTCACTGCCGTCGTCCTTCACAAAAAGAAGTCAACATAATGGCCATCCCCAGGAAATGAGCCGTCCTGCACACAGGTAGCAAAAAGTTTCAAAGTAGATTAATTACTCGACGGGATTTTCACTTATTGATTCGCAACAGATTATGGATGTTCTAAATGTTTTAATTGCAATGCAAGGCACTAAAGTTTTGGTTTTGTGAAAGCGGCGACCGGTCATGCAGTTCAAAATTATTATAGGTAGGTACAGAGCGTCTTTTTTTAAACCCTAGTTCCAAATACTGGTGAATATGACAGATGTTTATGATGGCCGTTATAATATGATGGGACCGCTTTCTTAGAAAATCAAAGCTCAGACGCCTACCGGTCAGTATATAGCATCAATAAAGCGCCTACAAGAAAATAATAGCAAATCCGACTACCTACGACTTCGATTTTAAAGATTAGGTATAGTCAACAAAAGAGATAAGTATGCAGTGCAGGATCGTCGGATATAGTTGAAGTTTAGTAAGAAACCGATGGATGTTGTCGGCTGAAATTTAATTTGATAAATGAGCTGTTTGTTTTCTATTAATTTTATTTTATTTTATTCGAGAACATCCATCGGTTTCTTACTAAACTTCAACTATATCCGACGATCCTGCATACTTATCTCCTTTGTTGTCTGTACATATTCGTATATCCACTAATCCATTACCGCCGTTACGTGTTACATAGAAATGGCAAGTTTCTTTGAAAAGTCTTTATACAGATCGCCAGAAAAGGTATTAAATCAGGTTTTTGACATCATGAAATCGTGTAGGTACTTTGACTTCAAAAGATCTTTGTAGGATGAAATCCGTCTCGCATGGTCCTACAGACAAAGACTCCCGAACGCTTTCCCTAATGGAACTTTGTGTTGTATCAAAGTTTGATCCACAAAAGGTCAGTGGACAAAGACACAAAAATAGGAACCACGAGCTCTTTACTTTTTTATTTGTAAATAGACTCTAAAGTAGAAACTTTTTGGTCAGATCTGGCCGACTTTTTCGTTTTCACCAGCATCCGATGCACATTTTGTCGACAGTGTTGTTTTTCTCATTTTTCTCACGGAATATTGCGCTGCTGTACTGTCGAGCGTCGCTCTTAGCTAAGAACCTTTTCATTAAGTATTATTCGGAACTCTTTTATTCAGTCTTTTGCAGTTTTAACATCAAAATGCACTTAGAATTTAAATCGATTAAGTGTTTGGATAGCGTAAAAGTTAACGGATGGAGTCATTGTTGTAGAAACGATTGGATCTTGCCAGTGTTATTAAATTCTATTTTCGGTTTTTGCACTCTTTTATTGTACCTCCGTTCTCGTACTTTTGTTCGGTCAATGTTTCAAACTAATTAGGCCAATTAAAACAAGCAGCCTAACTATGAGGTCCAATTATCCGGTAGCCTAACTAGCAATCATGGCAAAAACAAGAAAAAGTCAGAACTCCAATTCTCAACTCATTTATTTTCATAGATGAATAATCTCTAAAAGACTATGTCTTTTACATTCATCGCCTAATTAATGGATACATTAGTACATAGTAAAATACTCATAATCGTTAACAATATCATTCACAGCATGTATGTATAGGGTAGGTATCCATTGGTGTCAGATCACGACACAGTGCAAGCCGATATGCCAGATTTCCCGTCAGCTTTTCGCGAAAAGACCTAAGTTACGACCGCTTCAGAAAATAGGTACAGTCTGCGTTGTGAAAATCGGGGCTGGATTTCTTTTACCAATCGCTTTTTTTAGAAGAAGAAATATAATAAAATAACCGAAAACTTCTTAACGCTGTAGATTTATTACTGTATAAATTATAATAAGTGAAACCGTTTTCCATTTGTCTAAAATACATTTAAAAGTTATTTCGAATAAAATATAAAAATAAACTGCAATCATTTGTTTTAACTACCTACGTATTTTTAACTACGTCTAATAGCTATTACCCAGGCGAATAGCTTCTCATTAGAAAGTAATTTTAACATATTCAGATGTAGACAAAATGGCAGCTTTTGCAAAAAAATATGCGGATTTAATGCGCAACACTGAACAGTAAAAAACTTAAACAACTTTCGACTTGCACTGCCACGGATGAGCTAACAAATGGATACCCAACTTATACCCTCATACAATCCACTTAGGTACAGTCCTTACACTTAGACAGATCTACAAAAATCATAGAGGTAATGATATGTAGATATTTTATATCTATTCGGGTATACCTGCTTTACAAATCGGAGAAAAATTGGGAGAAGGTTGTCGACTACAATTTTTTTTATATATACCTACAATTCTTACAAGTATGAACATTTACAACAGATTTTTCTTTCTTTTAACGTTTCCTCGCAACAGCTCGTATAACACATCATAGGAGCTAAATGACCAACAATAGTAAAAATCTAAGGGGTTTAATTTGTAAACCTTGCTAAAAGGTAAGTAATGACCAGCGACTGTTTAACCATACATTTTCAACGTTAAAACGTGTCTTAACTTTAAGCAAAGTTTGTAAATAAAGGGGTAAGTGTTTCCAGAAACATATTGTGTGACATGAATTGTATACTTAATGGAAATAAAAAGACAACTTCTTCACTTAAGTACGTTCTTAGTTCTCACTTTTCCACCCTTTTTATACATTTTGCCGACCATTACCTACAATATCAGCATAAGCATGATTTACAACGGTTTGTTTAAGACGCGAAACGGCTACCACGTTGGAGTTTATGAAATTAGGGTCTCATATGCCATTCTAGATAGGTGTAATTACCACAGATTACCGAGGATTTCGTAGTGATATGTCACTCACGAGCAAAGCTATTCTCAATCTCTTGAAGAAATAGCATTTCATCTTCAAACAAACACAATTATGAATAGCGTATTTCACTACGTTAGTTTTAGATGACGGCGGCGAAGTAAATACGTACGTGTCCAACAACTGACATGTACAGAAACACTGCAATCGTCGACGGCACTATCGTCATGAAATGAGATTTTATGAAATCATGGGTATGCATACTTAGCACTCCATGTATTGAGTTCTCTGTGGAAGCACCAAAGAATTAGTTTGTTCATTTGTGGTTTGTTAAAGACAGCGTAAGAAGACAGTTAGGTACGTATTTCCTTGCATGTTTAATCCCCTTTTCCCATGTTTCCATGATCGAAAACAACCTCTATATTATAATAGCATAGCATTTACATACATAAATAAATATTTTTTAGTATTGACATTATTATTTTAACATACTTTCTCCAATACCATTCTTTCCACGTTAATAAAAAAAGCTATAAAAGTATACGAGGAATGACTAAAATAATAATAAAACAATAATTATAAGTACTACAAAAATAATAACAAATTGATAAAATTCTCGTAATAATTACCTAAACATTATTTTTACTCTGTAACATTGTACAACCAACGACTAAAGTGATTTTGACGGCAGTTGTGGCTTCGTTCTCCGTAATCATTCCTATTCAGTCACTTACGGAGCTTAAAGTAATAAGTACTGTTTATGTTTTAAAGATATAAAAATGTTTTTCACCGTTGTCGTTAGCTGTACCCACAGTATCAGAAATTTTTACCCGACTGCGAAGAAGGGTTATGTTTTTACCCTAAATGTTGACACAATGCTGCTACTTACAATCTATCACAGGATGTTCTGAGCTTAATATAAAGACTGACATCCTTATAAAATATTTTCTCTACAAGCTATAATATAAGTATACCTACCTACACAATAAAAATACAATGATTATTTTATACCTATACTAAAAACAAATTAACGTTTAATAATTTCATAAATTCATTAAGTATTATTAACCATCATTTCAATGATATAATTTAAAAAGAATGCATTAATTTTTGATTGAGCAATTTTAAATTTCTGTTTTTTAATTTGCAACATTAATGTTAACGAAACAATAAATATAATGGTATTAACATCTCTGTTAACTGCCTCCCGACTACGCGAAATACTTACATTTGACGAATATATTTCATTTATACCTACCTATTCCTGATTTTCTATAGGTAAATCAGTCTAGTAAATTAGACATCAATAAGTACAAAGAAATGTTCTTACATACACAGAGAAGTCATAACCTCTACATTTGCAATACCATAGTCGGGTAAATAATGTAATCTACACATATCAATGACTACAATTTTATTTGGCAACAACGCAGTAGAATTATTTACATAAAACACTCAGTGCTCATAATTTACTACTTACACAATTTACAATGGACGACGAAAAAGGCGTAAAACAATGAGATTATAATCTAAAACTACAATAAATAGTACCTATCTATCAGGTTTTTAACCGAGGAACTGCAACATTCACCCGCATTCATTTCTTACAGTTCATTAAACATTGCATCAGTCACTGAAAACTCGTTCTGGCAATATTGCACACCGCACAGCGTTTTAAATTCAAATTCTGCATTGTTCCTTGCTTGAAAAACTTACGTGGGAACTAAGTTGCCAGATGCATAAAATGCTAAGTGCGTAAGGCTAGCAACACTGATTAAAAGAACACTATGGGAGAGATGTGAACCCTTGTCTGGTAGCCCGCACTCCTGTCTGTTGTATTCGAAGCAGAAATTCTGTAAAACAAATATAAATGTTAAAACTTTCTTAATGGCACAGCTTTTCAGAAGATAACGGTTCTTGCATAATGCTTTTGAAAATAAACTGGAAGGAGGATAAGCAATTAAGGCTACCCTGGGTAAAATATCATTATAATAGGTTTATACAGGTTCAAATTAAATTAGCTAACGAAACTCTGTGGACAAATACTATAAAATATTAGATGTATTTGTTTTTATCATCAACCGCTGAGAGTTTTGTTACTTGAAGTATGAGCTGAGAAAATCTATTTTCTTTTGTTTTATCGTGTTTAGATATTGGTACTTCTATGAAGATACACAAAAAAAGAACTGATTTTTAAACTGATGTTTCACGTGACTACTCTACAGTGGCGAAGGTACCATACAACTCGATTCCCACCGGCTTCCCTTCGAAAGTTCAGAACATAACCACACTATAATCAATTCATAATTGAAATTTTTTTGGCATTTTTTTTTCCGGCTTACCTCTGTCATAAATTCACCCTTCGCCACTGACACTAACTGTGGTCATTGACCACACAAAAAGTCAACAAATTAACTTCTTTTTGTTTTTATCGTGTTTAGATATCGACATCCATCTCGTCTGCAGTTTTACTAGCTAATTTAATTTAACCCTGTATTAGTATTCAATAGGTGGTTGCCCGCAATACGATAATAGTTTCAGTTACAAAATGAAACAACAGAAACCACTGAGTATAAAATTTACAGCACAAGCCACAGTTTCGGAGTCACGAACGAAATCGGAAGAGTTTCCTGTCACGACATTGTCTCTTCGGTTTTACTCCAGAAAACTCGTAATTTTGTGAAAGAAATAATAAAGTTTAGCAAGTTTGGAAAGCTTCTTTTGGAAGCGTACAAATGTTATACGTTTGCGAACCACAGTCCATACGCGTTAGTATGAAGTAGTCTGAAAGAAAATAACGAAGGTATAAGTACAAGAGTTTCTTTAAACCACTACTTACACGGAATTTATTTTTCGTTACTCGATTTTTAGTTTCCAAGGAGAACCGGGTAAGAAAGGTCTAAGTTGTAATTAGTGTAAGCAGTTAGAGTCTTGCAAACAATCTTGGTCAAGGCTAAGTGGCTCGGGTCTTTTCAGCTTGTTTTAAGTACAGACTTGCTTGGTTGTAAATCACTCCAAAGATTGCTCGAGCTGAAATATTCATTCCGTAAAGGCTGAATTATTTCATCATCTTCCTAGCCTGTTCCCAACTATGTTGCGGTCAGCTTGCAGTCTAACCGGATCCAGTTGAATACTAGCATTTTACATGGAGCAACTGCCTATTTGACCTCCACAACCCAGTTAATGTATAATACGATACCCCTTGATAAAACTGGTTGTCAGACTTTCGGGCTTCTGACGACTCGTAACGACTGCCAAAGATCTACGAATGACAGCCGGGATCAACGGCTTAACATGCTTTCCGAGGCACGGAGGGGTCTTGAATTCTTGATATGGGAAGATGGTCACCCATCCACGGACCAACCGCGGTAAGCGTAGCTTAACCTGATCGATCGACTCGTGCAGCTGTTATTACTTAGCTACAGCGCCTCAAAGGCAGAATTATGTACCAACCTTAATAATATTTGACGCCATCCTTTTCAGGAAAGCGCTCGTGAACAGCGCCGCTTCATCACCACAGGACCTCTGCACCGTCTCCTCAGAACACGTCAGGTACTCTTGGAATGAACTGAAATGAACACAACATTATTAAACACTCCACAACATCAAACTAACCTTTAAACTACAAAACATAAGGTCCAAAATTGCTGTTCGCTTTTAATTTTAATATCACTTAATTTGCATAGAATGAGCCTAATGAATTTTCAGATCAGAACCTGCTATGGGTATTAAACTTTGACGCTTTAAAAGTGAAAATAGAAGGCAGAGGTCCCGTTATAATTATGAGGTATACTAACGCAGGGAAGAGGATGATACCTATCTATTATTTTAACGTGCTAGGCCCGTACGATAGAAGACGATCAAAGAATATTGTATTTTTATGCAATTAGAATTACCTTATAGGTCAATCAATGTAGATTTTTTGTAAAAAGGAGGGTTGATGAAGACTGCTGAAAATCGAAGACCTCAAAATTGTAGTGCAATTTAGGACAATGCGACCTTATAAAGTAAGACTGATTAATTGAATAGGGACTTATTCGTTGATTCTAAGTCGACACAAACCGTTTATTGCGTGATCATAGGGAACAGACGAGGCCACGAGACATAGCAAGTACCAAATTGTAGGGCAAAATGATATGACATATAGAACGACAGCTAATGTTCTGAAGGTACTTACAGCCAAATAGACTAATCATATCAGGTTGAAGGACACAGTCGGAATGGAGCCTAATTAGCAGGAGGTCAAAACAGTTGCCGACTGGCCAGCAATAGAGAAAAATATTTTTATTACTTAGTATAAAATTATACTACTACAAAAGCCTTTATTACTGATTTATGGGTTTTTGCAATAGTATAATTTTACCGGTATGAGATATCGGTAAAATAAACGGTAAAATTTAGAAAATACAAAAGTGCACGACTCATAGTGTTCATTTGATCGTATAAAAAAACCATAGATTAGATATTATACCAGTTAGTTTTTTTTTATTACGAGTAATTATAATTAAACTACTTTGAATATAATAGCCACTTTCAATAGGGTTCCTCTTATGGTTAAAACGAATCAATTAAAAAAAAATTACTCAATTAATTGATTTTCTCGCAAGCTACAATGTTTTCAGGTTTCACACTTCGCATGCTTAATGGAATACTGACTTAACTCAAAAAAGAAGAATTTTGGGACATCGCAAAAGAAGATCTTGCTATGAGGACTTTTCCTACTTGTTGACGCATAACATTAAAACTGATTTGATTTGACTATTTATTAATCACTAGCTGCGCCCCGCGGTTTCACCCGCATATGTGTCGATCCCGTGGGAATATCGGGATAAAAACTATCCTATGTCCTTTCCCGGGACTCAAACTATCTCTATACCAAATTTCATCTAAATCGGTTCAGTAGTTTAGGTGTGAAGAAAAGACAGACAGACAGACAGAGTTACTTTCGCATTTATAATATTAGTTTGGATGAATGCTTGTATTTTAAACGTCTATTAACTATTGATGAGATCTGGGTAAAAAAAATCTGTAACTCAATTCTGACCTATTTACTAATGGGTCAATGTTCCATTAAGCGTGCGACTTGATTGACGGGATTTTTTTTTAAATATTTTGATGCCTGCTGCATCAATTCGTTTGAAAAGTAGGTACAGAATTAATCTCCATTAAATTATCTATACAATGTTATATAAATGAAGTAGGTTCTGTGTACTAGCAGGAGTGTACCTATTATAACCATAGAAACAGTTGCAGAAAGGAGGCAATTTTTTTTTAATGCTTCGCATTATGTGTCGTGCAAAACTCAAACGAAACATTGTGATATCTAACAGCGGTAACCCGACCCCTTCCTGATTATGTGGGTTCATAATGTTACTTTACTAGATTATACCAGCCCGAAATTTTATATAAAGGACTCTTCTCACAACCACAACATAAGTTCACGCCAGTAATTCATGAAGGGTTACGCAGAGGTGTACCTATGGTGTGTGGCCTCTTCTCTAATGAGTATATTAGATTTACAGAGAAGATACGTATGAAACCCATTCTTACATAACGTTATTTAAAAAAAACGTATGGGATGTGACTCCACTTCATTATCATTCATTACTTGGTTTCTATTTACTGCAGATGCGCACGTCCATGTCAATCATCGCTATTGGAGTCAATTGACTTCTTCAATTATTAGGCTGTGATGGTTTCACGATTTCATGCCGGACAGGTTTTTTTTTCTTCTTTAAACGCCTCATCATACCATTCTTATTAACCCGGCTCGAAAAGGGGTAGGTACATACATACAACTACCTTTAATCTGTCAAGCTCCGCTAATGAGACGCTATTGATTTTCTATTGTTTACTCGCCAATGGGCGACGCGCGCCGCTTGAACGGTTAATCTAGATGAAAGAACATCCAGTCTTTCTATACTACATTCCCGCCTGACAACAAAAAACTAATACCTAATCATGTTCATTGACCAAAACAGCTGTTTCCAAAAGAACATCTATTTTCGATCCGTCTTCAGGAAAAATGTCTTCTTAATCCCTGTATACGATCACATTATTTATTCAGCACATGATTACGCCTACGTCAAAAAAAATTAATAAATCAGTAAATGGGTTGTGGAGGTCAGATAGGCAGTCGCTCCATGTAAAATACTACAGCTACATCCGGTAAGACTGGAAGCCGACCCCAACATGGTTGGGATATGGTTAGGCCGTTGATGATTCCCTACCTACCCCTACCCCTAATTTTTTGTCGGTTATCTAAAAAAAAAACCGGCCAAGTGCGAGTCGGACTCGCCCATGAAGGGTTCCGTAGCAGCAAGTAACATAATATAAAAGTTCTTGTAGTTCGTTGCAACTTTGTGAAAGGTAAATTGCGGTTTTCGATTTATGGCGTATTAAAAAAAAACTACTTACTAGATCTCGTTCAAACCAATTTTCGGTAGAAGTTTACATGGTAATGTACATTATATATATTTTTTTAATTTTATCATTCTCTTATTTTAGAAGTTAGAGGGGGGGGGGGACACACATTTTACCACTTTGGAAGTGTCTCTCGCGCAAACTATTCAGTTCAGAAAAAAATGATATTAGAAACCTCAATATCATTTTTGAAGACCTATCCATAGATACCCCACACGTAGAGGTTTGATGAAAAAAAATTTTTGGAGTTTCAGTTGTAAGTATGGGGAACCCCAAAATTTATTGTTTTTTTTTCTATTTTTGTGTGAAAATCTTACTGCGGTTCACAGAATACATCTACTTACCAAGTTTCAACAGTATAGTTCTTATAGTTTCGGAAAAAAGTGGCTGTGACATACGGACGGACGGACAGACAGACAGACAGACAGACAGACAGACAGACAGACAGACAGACATGACGAATCCATAAGGGTTCCGTTTTTTGCCATTTGGCTACGGAACCCTAAAAACGATCAAAATGTATGGACCATCTGATTTTTTTTTTTAATAACCGACGAAAAGTTTCAACTCGCGGGGGTTCAAAATCATGTACTTGAATGTACTTGAACTATGGTAAGAGGTTGCGCGACTTGTATCTGCCACTCTGTGTAATTTTAATTAATATTACTGCCATAAGATCCTCAAGGATCTATAACTTTTCTCAAACTGTATCTAACTTGGATATTTCCTACTTAACGAGGCAGAAAACAACTCAAACAGAGTATCAAACTCTAGTCCGTACAAGTTGTAGTTGGTAGACAGTTTGCGAACTAGCGGTAACCTGTGTTAACCCACACGTAGACTTGTAAACGATGGCCAATTACCGGCCGATCATGAGCACCTATTACGTATGGTGGGGTATACCTAAAGTCTATTTAATATTATTTAAAGTTAAATAAATATCAACTTTATTTTAAATGTAATTAAGTTGATTTCAGAGTGACTAGCACTATTGAAAAAGTTATAAAAATGTTAGAAGTTGTAGCGTAAACTGAACTTTATTTTGTAGGGTTTAAAGTTATTTTTCCAAAAACTCATATTAGTTTTAATTTTTAGCAAATGAATCGCGAATGCAGTTTAATTACTGGTGTTTGTCGGTTATAGTAGCTTTACCCTGTTATTCATAATCCTATTTTATCTCTATTTTAGCTAAAATAGGTTTATAGAACGTTTGTCTTTATCTGTCACGTTGTCATTTCTGTGTGTAAGAAAGAGACAAACCCCATTTTAACTAAAATATGTTTGATAAGTTTTATGAATAAGGGGGTTTATGTTTAAATCCAATATCACGTTATACCCGACTAATAAGTTATTCAATTTGTGAACAATATAATAATATGATGCTGACCTATTTACTATTATAATAGTAGTGGCCCAGTGGTATCGGCTCTGACTTACGAGTTGTAGGTCGTGGGTTCGAACCCAGGCGGGCGCTTTACTTTGTGTAAATAGTTTTATCACCACTGCTCTTAAAACGGTAAAAGAAAACATCGTGAGGAAAGCGGCATGTCCTAGAATCAAAAATTCGAAGACATGTGACATCTACCAACCTGCCTGTTTCCCAGTAGTGGGAAGATTTTAGGCTGATTATGCTAATTCGAAGAAGAATCAGCTTTTACAGAATTTTTGGTAAGTTATCGATGTTACATGTTGTCATACACGTAAAAAATATTAACTGAAAACAACGAATCGGACATTTCAGGACCTTTTTCAATTCAGCACCACTCATGAACACTTTCAGCGTGGTACTTTCAACATACGTTTAAACAAAATGAGGAAATCTCTCAAATAAATGCTCTGCGAACTTAAGTTCTCTCAAGTTGAACTTAACAGCGCAGCGGTCTAATTCTGTATGCTCTTTGAAACTTAACAGTGCACCAGCAAAAGCAGAGTTAAATGAGCCTGTCCATGCATAATAATAGCAGGCAGAACTGGCCTTACGTTCCAGTGCCAATTTACTAGCGCCAACTCCGTGAGGAAATCGACATTCAAGTCTATGTAACATTCAAAATCATACTACTTTAGATTCAATTGTGGGGCTTGTGGCTAAGTAATAACAGCCGCACGGGTCGATGGATCAGCACCCTAATTGCGTAACACGCTACCAATCGGAATCTGAAGCATTTTGAAGCAAATTGCTAATCCATTGCTTCATAAGTTCGAAAAGTTTGTCTGCTCAACACGTAAATAACGCAATGAATGTTGTTGAACTGTCAAAATGAAACCGATTCCGATTGATAATGTGTTACGCAATTGCCCCGCAGGTTGTCGGTTGGCCCGTGGATGGGTGACCATCTTCACACATCATTCATGGCATCATACGTCATTTTCTTGACTGATTTACTTCTGTCACCTCAGGTCCAGTTGAAAACCATCATCAGGCACTAATTGTCTGGCATTTTTGCTGATCTGGGCCTTTTTGGCGCAGCCGTGAGGCACACATTCCAACTAATTTCTTACATCAGATTTTAGACTTTTTATTTGTTTTTATCTGATGTATTGTGTGTCTTTTAGTCCGTGCTAAATAAATGTAATTTATTTCTTTCTTTTCTTTTTACATAACAAGACTCCTCCGTGTCTCGGCAAGCACGTTAAGCCGTTGGTCCCGGCTGTCATTCGTGTATCTTTGACAGTCGTTACGGGTAGTCTTACCAAGGGGTATCATATTACCCAGTAACTAGGTTGTGGAGTTCAGACGGGCAGTCACTTCATGCAAAATACTGATATTCATCAGCATCCGGTTAGACTAGAAGCCGACCCCAACATAGTTGAGAAAGGGCTAGGCAGACGACTACTTTAAATTCAAACGTTTCACAAAACCACACAAAAGTAAAAATCGCTTTTACATTGATCTGGTAAAAAACGTGAAATCCTCTTTCGAAATTAGGTATTTCAGTGTTCCGTTAAAATAATGTAAACATTAGCTTTGAAATAAAATGCATGGTTTAATTCAGCCAGAGTCACAGTCGGCACAGTTCGCGCAGTTGGTTTTTTCAGTGTGGAAATAGCACTGTTTTTGTTCATCTTTCCATTGTGTCAGTGCATGGCCAGCGATGTATAAATCCTCTGATAGTGCACGAATATTTTAACTAGAAAAAACCGACCAAACGCACAACATTCCAATGCAAATGTTATTCTGCACACATAAATATTAAGTACTACAGCAAAGTTTGCTGAAAATGACTAACATTATGCGAACAAAACTCGTCGTTAGCATCAGAATTAGAGAGAAATAAACGAAGAAAGAAAAGAACATCGTTTTCCTTTTTAGCAAATCAACAAATGCCGACAAATTGTAGATTCAATTGAATGGAATGACGAGGATAACGGACTCATTAACACACCGAAAAACTCTTAAGTACTCCACTTAATCCAAACTGAATCTTAATCAGGATTTAATGGGAGGAGAGGGGCGCACAATGTCTTCCGAACAACCTTCAACATCAGCTTATCCAGGAAATTTTTCGAATTTACGTAAACCTGATAAAACTAATGATCGCAAACTCATTTAGATAAATAGGTAGGTACTATGAGAAAAGAAGATTTTTTCCAGCCTCCACAAATGCTGTCGTGGCACCTAAACATCAAGCTTAATTTAATGGAATATTCGAGTTTCATTCACTGCGATCTTGTATAAATAAGTACTCTGTCAAAATCTAAACCAGAAAAATTATATTACAAAGTCGATAGGCCCCGAACCTGGGTCGGGCGTTGTTAATTTACATGTAAATTGGTACAGATAAGTATTATTATCAGTGGAAATCACGCTTCAGACAAGTAATTAGTTCGTGAGGCTGGCAGTTCGATTTGTTGAATATTTTACTAACGCGGACTATTCAATATTCAGGACTCCTTCCGACTCTTTGAAGTACCGACTCTCTAAGACTACTCTTGATAACTTCCATGACAGTTAAATTTGCAGAACTTGAAAATGAGTGACATCGTTTTAAAAGATAGCCCAAAAGACTCAAATTTCAGTTCAATTCATGCTTGGTTCCTGATTATAAAAATAACAATGTATTTATGTATGAAACAGTGTTGATTCTCAATACATATCGGCCTTGTCGGTTGCCAAAAAACAAAATAGCTGATCGCTGAAGCGGCGGGCGTGCGGCGCTCATAAACGAGTTTGTCCTACGCGTTCCGTATCAAAGTAAATACATAGATTATAAACACGATATTTTTAATACACATTTGTTCTCCTAGAATATTATATTATTATCTTTATGGTCTTAAGATATAGCAATAGTGGGGCTTGTGGCTAAGTAATAACAGCCGCTACGCTTGCCACGGTTAGTCCGTGGATGGGTGACCATCTTCACATACCAAGACATATACTTTTTATTTGTTTTTATCTGATGTATGTATCTTTTAGTCTGTGTTAAATAAATGTAATTTCTTTCTTTTTATTTTTTTACATACCAAGACCGGGACGCCTCCGTGTCTCGGAAATCACGTTAAGCCGTGTATCCCGGCTGTCATTCGTAGATCTTTGACAGTCGTTACGGGTCGTCTGTAGCCCGAAAGTCTGACAACCAGTCTTACCAAGGAGTATCATTGTATTACCCAGTAACTGGGTTGTGGAAGTCAGATAGGCAGTCGCTCCATGTAAAATACTGGTATTCACCTGCATCCGGTTAGACTGGAAGCCGACCCCAACATAGTTGGGAAAAGGCTAGGCAGATGATGATGATGATGGTCTTAAGCAATAGTGACGTATCAAACCTCGAACACGTGCGCCAGGCTTTTAAAAATTTTAGTATTTGATTAAAATTACACAGTTAACAACAACAGTTAGATATTACAGACAGATAAGTTCCAAATAAACGAGCGAAAATGGTAAAAATTACTATCGTAGTATCAAAGATAGACATACCTACTGATATCATCAAAGAGCATACGATGACGTAAGCAACTCTGTTATCTTCTCTGGCGTGATTTTATTTGCACTCATGAATTCATGATGCATTACTGGAATATGCCAACAACATTTAAATCTTCAGTAAGACCTAAGAAAGTTTTTGAGCAAAACAATTTGTAGACTGTTGTCTCTCATAAGTCAGAGAATGGCGCAATTTGAGCATTTAGAGAGAAGCCTGCATTTATCAGTATGGATTTTACTGTAAGTGCTTCAACTCAAATAAAAGCGGGACTTGTTGGCAACTTCTACAAATGTGCTGTGGAAACAGCGGTCGCTGTAGGTTTTGTTACAGCGAATTCTGCCTGCATTGTGGTGACTTTGTACAAATATAAACGTGTTATAAAGACAATAGATTTAATTTTAGGGATGTTTGTTTGTTATGCTTTGACGCTAAAAACGGCTGAACGGATTTGGATGAAATTTGGCACATGGGTAGACTATGACCTGGATTAGGCCATAGAACACTTTTTATTCCGATATTTCCACGGGATCGAGACTTATACAGGTGAAACCGTGGGGCTCAGCTAGTGAAATAATAAGGAAAATAACGAAATTTTAAGATCTAAACAAGTGTTTTGCCGTTTACTCGACTATGTAAAGGCAGAATATGCCTGAACATTTACAATGTGATTTAGGTAACTGAACTCCTAACAAAACGGACAACAAAGAAGTGAGTAAAGGAATTTGTTTTGTTCGTGTTTTTAAGTTCTTTATATTCGGAATTTCTGATGCAATATACCTAAGCCACACGGGTTCCAAAATCAGTTTTATTTTATTTAGCATATCTCAATATCGAACGACGTTCATTCTTATACATAAATGTAAGTTCGCAGAATTCAGCAGAGGTGAGATAAAACAATAAAAAATGATTGGATGGAGTTATCTTATAGCATTCTCATAGATATCCATATTGAGAGTGGTAGGGATTGGATATAGTGGCACCCTGGGCGCCAATATGGAAGAAATCTATGACGAACCGTGGCAACACAAAGAATAAATTAAATGTTAATGAATTGATTGTCCCGCCACTTACCGCAATAGTTCTAAGAATCAACAATGATAATATTGGGCAGTTTTGGCAGCAACATCATACTACGGTCACCAATTTCGGTGCCAAACGTACCTGGTAATTACGTGAATGGGATTTTTATGACGGACTATAAAAAAGGTCCACTCTCAAAGTGGAAACATACAATATATGTACAGTCATCAGAAGAGATAAGTAACCAGGGTAGCCGGATATAGTTGAAGTTTAGTAAGAAACCGATGGATGTTTTCGACGGAAATTTGATAAATGAGCTGTTTGTTTTCTATTAATAAAATCAAGTTTTATTCGAAAACATACATCGGTTTCTTACTAAACTTCAATTACATCCGACGACCCTGGTTACTTATCTCTTTTGGTGACTGTACAAGTGTACATCTGGCATGTTACAAAATGAAAGGCACAAGTTTAAGGTTGCCTTTCCACCAGAGATGTGCATGAATGCGTAGCGAAGGACGTTCATAAAATTAACCAATAACATCGCTAAGAAAATGAAGCGGTATTATTGATTAGGTTCACACACATCCCTATTCCCTAGCTATGGTCTGTTCCAGAAGTATCTGCTGAAAATATAAAGAAATGGATCAGACAATGTACCTGTGGAAGCCAATTTGTGACATTTACAAATTGAGTGCTTTGATTTAATTATTTGAATACTTAAACCCGAAATTATATATTTATATAACTTTTAAGCTGTTTTTTCATTTGAAAATTGAGTTTAATTTTATAACCTCTTTTGTCCTTAATTTATTTATTTATATTTATTTATTTATTTATTTAATACTTCAAGCACATAAATGTACACCTTAATAATGTTATTCAAACAATAATTGTTGGAAAAAGTGGTGAAATATAAAGTTGAAACCTTCTAAACACAGGTGAATGTAGGTATTCCTAAATCCTTTTAGTGAAACGCAGTTTTAAGGAATTTATATCTAACATGCATTCATTCTTGTAATGTTCTTCACTTACCAACAAACAGTTCTGAGATGATCCTCATGGCTGGTAACAAGCCCCGTCTGATCAGTCTGGTACTGATCTCCTTGCTGATGGTTTCCTAGCGTCATCAGCGTCACTTCATAGTTCTTGCTGCACGTTTCATAGTCAGATCTGACCATCTTCACACAATCAGCGTGTTTTAAGTACTCGTCCTGGTACTTTCCTCTGGTGCATAGCTCTTGGACTACGTCAGTGATGCCAGCATAGATCCGACGGAACACTACTTGCTCATGCTTCTCCATACAGACGTTTGTGTAGTTGTCTATGCATTTTATTCCCATTCGCAGCTCACTGTAAGAAAATTTTCGATTAATCAAAATTATTTGGGCCGAGTACAATTCCTCGTGGGACTCCGCAAAAATAAGCCACCCTTTTCTTGACGTGACTATGGGATGCTATCAAAAACATTGCAACTCTTCAAGTCGCTTGAGCAAAGTACATACCTACGTTCTTTTTGGGCTTTATTTTAAAGATATGAAAAGTCAGTTGTTTTATTTGTACATACATACTTATAAATTTCTTCTGCCCGCGACTTACATTCGCGTGGAACTATACCATAAAACATATTATTATGGCTCTCGGCAATATTATAGCTTTCTATCGGTATTTTTTTGTAATCGGGGGGCCTAAAAAGGTCACTTTGGCAGAATCATAAAAGGATAACATTATGAATCATATTAAAAGTCGTAAAATGGTCACAAACCGACAATTCATAATATTATTTGCGCACAATTCATATCACGCAATTCATCTGTTTGACAGTTTTGAATGAAGATTCGTAAAATGGTCCACAAAATACGAATTGCTTTAGTGTCAAATAGCAGAATCATAAGAAGTGAGTCAAATGCAACATTTCACAAATCATATTGGAGGTTTTGTGAAGAAATATTGTTATAATGGCAGATTTAGCCCTATATGAAAATTTTCTGGAGCACGCGCGGCTTTCGGAGACCCTTTTATATCGCCTACGAAATGCAGCTCTTCGGAAAATGGACATAGCATTCGAAATGCCGGATCTCGAATTTGTTGGCTTATACAGGCTACTAAATAAAAGTGTGTGTCGCGACCTCATCCATGAGCTGGAGCCGTACTTAAGTTCCCGCCAAGGTGGCATAATTACTAGCTCCAAGGCAAGTAAAAGGATTGTACCTGGTTTTCATTAAATGGTTCTAGATAGACTCTATCATTTATTATTCTAGACGTTTAGGTACTCTGTACCACCCCCTCGATGAAATAAAAACATTGATCATATTTATGCTTAAGGGCCAAAGCACACACGCTACTTTTTGCATCGGCGATCGGCGATTCAGCTGCTTTTTAGAAGCTAAATGCAGCGACCAAGCATTCCACACCGCACGGCGATGCAAAAAGTAGCGTGTGTGCTTTGGCTCTAAAGGACAACTTTCTACAATCTTCTATTCACATTTTAGGTATATTGTACACCTCTGCCTAACCCTTCAGGGATATATAGGTGTGATATTATTATGTTGTCATACTTTATTTCAATTTTATTAAGTAGTATATATAAGAGGACCGTAGAAGAGGATACCTTATACCTTTCACTAAAATAAAACAATAGTGATATGAAAAATATTGTATTTACTATATTAACAATCTCATCTTCTAATATTAAAAAACGAATACAAAAAATAATAATGAATTAGCCTTTTTTTCATTCATTTAGGTTTGCGACTCTTATTTGTGTCGATGCTAGCTGCGGAGGGGCAAACCATGTCTCCTTTTTATGGAATCACCATCCACTTAAGACCCACTTGGAACAACTCCACCAGGCTGAAAAGAAAAATTTGTGGGTTTTAGTAAGTCAAATCATCATCATCGTCTGTCTAGCCTTTTCCCAACTATGTACTATGTCGGGGTCGGCTTCCATCTAACCGGATGCAAAGTTAAAGTTTTTGTGGTATATAAATGTTAAAATATAGTATTTTTTCCTTTGTATTTCTTTATAATTATATTATATGAATGTTATACTTTTTTTTTTTTATTGCATGTACAAAAAACTCATACTTTACCTCTATAGGACACCAATAAATAGTCTTTCGACTGCATCAGCAATCCTAAGGTTCTGCACTATTCATTTGCCATATCAGCTGTTCCATCTCCACCTGAGGTAAAACTCTCCGAGCCTCATCTAGTGCAGCCAGAGGGTGACCTAAAAAACGTAATGAAAATACCTTACTTAATAGTTTTCAATAGTCATTATGTCTTAACCCCAATATGAATAGCTGTAGGATTAGAAAAATCCACTCACTGGGGTATCTCGCTTGCCGAGTTCGACGAGGCAGAGGCACTGTTGTAGCATCGAATTCGGCAGTGGTAGGGGCTGACGCACGAGTCTGGCTAGAGCCTGGAATATGGGGCTGCAGCCAGTCTATCAAAAAGTACTCTGTGGCTGCAGCAATCAGCAGAAGCAGATTCAGTTTGATGTTGACTAATGTTGACAATAATGACAATAGTTGACATAACTCAAGGGAGAAACTTTAGGGTGCGTTCCGAGTTTGGATGTAATCGATTTGAGCGTGCTCCGTACCGAATTAGCGTGAGCGCGAAAACGATGTCCAGTGAATCTTCATAGATGACGTCATGACATGCGCCATCTTGCGATAATGCCGGCCATGCCTTATAATAATATCACCGTGAGCGCTGTCAAAAATGACTGAGTGTGTGAGAAATGTGAGGATGTGTCAGTGTGTTTTGTGTTGCATCATATCTTTATATAAAACAAATGTGACATTTTCGAAATTGTGCTTCTGGCTGACAGTCGCCACCTAACCAAAGAAGAACTGAAGAAGAAATATGGTGTTTATACAAAGAAATACTGTAAATAATATCGTATTGACATTGAGTAAGCACTGTGAGCGCGTTCACGAGCGTTCCGAATTGTTGACAGCTCTCAGCCATCATAATTAATTAATTAATTTAACGTAAGAGTTCTGGCCGAAGGGTGTTGTGTACCGCCGGTTTCGTGGCCGGCTACATGACGCCAGTCAGCGAAACACGACGCAGACACTGCGTATACGTTAGTTTTTAGTGTAATTATAATGTTGTATGTATTTATAAGTTATATTAATATTGTATTGTATGTGTTTATATGGGCCTTGATGCCTGAAATAAATGGATAAATAATCGTAATATCTAAATCGGAACTCATGTGACATGATGTGAGTGCTGTGAGCGATTATAGCTAATTCGGAATGCGGCCTGAAAACTTCTTTGTACGCGTTGCCAGCCTAAAAAGTTTTTATTGTTTCTAATTTCCCTTTTCAGGGGGCCTAAAAAGGTCACTTTGGCAGAATCATAAAATGATTACATTATGAATCATAATAAAAGTCGTAAAATGGTCACAAACTGACAATTCAAAATATTATTTGACATTAAAGCAATTCATATTTTGTGGACCATTTTACGAATCTCCATACAAAACTGTCAAACAGATGAATTGCGTGATATGAAAATGTACGCAAATAATATTATGAATTGTCAGTTTGTGACCATTTTACAACTTTTATTATGATTCATAATGTTATCCTTTTATGATTCTGCCAAAGTGGCCTTTTTAGGCCTCCTGGGCTTATCTGCGGTATGTTTAGCAGTTATAAGGCATATTATAATTTAATAACATTTAAACTGTAGAAATAAAAAATTAAAAACCAATTTAATTTATAAAAACTGTAAAGAAAAATTTACCGATAAAATTACGGTTTTTATTTTTTTCATGCGGTAATATTTACACCAAATATGATTCTAATATGAATTGAATTGTAGGCGATTCTGCTCTTATGTGTCACCATTTTACGAAAATTAGAGGAATTGCTAATGATCTGCTGGGAATTCGGGAAATGAATTTCATTTAGAGGAATTGCTTAAAGTGGCGTTTTTAGCCCCCCAGTACTTCCAGAGATTACTTCTTACAAGGAAACAGTTTTACCTCTGTCTAATATTAATTTATAGTTGAGATAGTTCAGAAGATCATTATTTTACTTGGCTGAGTAGAAATCCGGACATGAAACGGAATTTTGATCGGCATGATGGAATGTAGCTTGATAAATATATGGAAATTACGAACATTTTTCTAAGAAAATCCCTCTACCTCCTTGCTTGTCACGAACCAGTAAGAAACCCATCATTTTCAATCATATTTTGTTCCTGGTCATGTAAGTTTCGTTATGAGGGTTAATCTCTCAAAAAGGGAAAAGATCGTGACTTTACACATTTAACATCCGCGACCCACCTTTATAATTCACCATTAGGACTAGTGGGAATTCCTCCTTTATACCGACATAACTTATGTATTATGTATAAAGTTTTCCGTGTTTCAGCTATGACCAAATCGATTATTCTCAAACGCAGAGTTTTTGCGAGCATTTGAGAAGGTTATTTTACATAGTACACGATATTAACATAGCTTCACGCAGTTATGTCTATATTTCCTGAAGGGTAAGCAGTAGTACCTACCTACATATATTTCGCCAGTTATGTTTGAGTCCCATGTAATGGGCGACAAGTATTTAACACAGTTCCTTTTATAAATACTTGTATTATCAGAAGCTACTGCACCTGCAAGTTCCATTAAAAATCGTTTAGCTACAGATGAATTACAGGCAAACAGACATATGCGTTGCATTGTATTTATTGTAGAGAATGCAAGACTATCAACGTAGATAGAATATGATAGGTAGATCATGCTGCTATCATCAATCCGCCTAACGAGTCATCGTGGCATATGGAAATGTTCAAGAGTTCCATACATATATACTACATAACCTCTAGAATTTTCCCATGGGGATAGGTAGAAACAATAGAACGCTCCTTATATAATCTTATAAGACAGGTTAAGTAAATGAATCATTTTTTCGAATTCTCTTTGTAAAATTGCAAAGAGAACTTGAATTAATTAATGAATATAAAATTACTATTTAGTCATTCTATTATATACGTAATTTGTTTACCATCCGGGGATCCTAACAAATTCGTCCGTCTGTCAGTCTGTCTCTCCTAAATACAGATTACTCTGTAATCTAGCTAGGAGAGCAACGATTCACCCAACAATTCGTAGAACCTACACAATGTTATTAATAATGCATAATTTCTATGTCCCTCATGTACTACAAAACCTTTATATACCTTAATTAATTATAAATTCATTAAACAGATGTGATGATACTATTAAACCGAATTTATGTACGAAATACGGTATGTCATAAAATTTAAGGGCACATAAGGCCTTTACAAAAATGAAGGAATCTTAAATGATTGATATTAAAATCTAAATGCAGGGAAACCCGGCTGGGTTTCCCTGCATTTAGATTTTAATATAAATCGCGCGTGCCTATCGCGTTTGTCAATTAAAGCGCAAAATTATCTAACGGATATGACTAATATAAATTCACGTTGTGTAAGTTGGATAAGCATTGATAAAATTCGGTCTCTAATTAACAAAACATGTTCGACATTAATAAAACAATAATATCTGCACATGACTCAAACCACAGAAAAACACTAAACTCTCAAAAACTTATAGTGAGTTTTTTTAAACGAGAGTCATACTCTCAGGGAGTTTAAATATCACCTGCATCCTAATTGCGTAATACACTATCATTCACAATCTGTATCATTTTGAAGGATATTGCAAATACATTGCTTCATATGTTCGAAAAATGTGTCTGCTCAACAACGTAAATAATGCAATGAATGTTGTTGAACTGTCAAAATTAAACTCATTGCTACTGATAGTGTATATACCTACGTATGTGCAATTACCCCGTTGTTCCATACAAATGCATAACGAACACGATCAAAGGGG
The DNA here is from genome assembly GCA_947508005.1 of Amphipoea lucens. Lineage (NCBI taxonomy): Eukaryota > Metazoa > Arthropoda > Insecta > Lepidoptera > Noctuidae > Amphipoea > Amphipoea lucens. Next base: position 13,644,812 of record OX382358.1, read on the forward strand.
AATGCCATCTAAATATTATAAGATTTATATTAAAAAAAAATATGGTACGAAATACATATATCAAGCATATCAACAGACAAAACGAGTATATATCGTTCGTTCGTATCATAATTTATTGCTACAAATACATTACAGCAAACAAAGTATTTTAGACCCAAGAATACTCCTGGACCATAGCCAGAACAAACGAACAGCGAGGCGTTCGAAAAAATTACCGTCCGTATTAGGCATGTAAATATCTCGTAATTTCAATGTTTGCCGACCCGGCCGCAGTAAAGTGCTTCATTGACTATTCAGCTCTATGAAGCCGCTGAAGCGCTGAGTGAAGTCCGACAACTAGTTTCAAATTGCTATTTACCGCAAACAAGAGTACTAAATTAAGATGAGCTAACTGCGTGCCGACCGCGCCATTCCAGCGCTTGAAGTTACTCGTCCCTGACGTAGCCAACTCTTTAGCAAAACTTACTTTCGCTAAGTTCTTGGTTGAGCGTAAATGAGTGAGATCGCTGCACCATGATATCGTTGAAGTGAAAAAGAGCGACCATTCTTCCGAGCGTTTTGTAATTGGAAATTATAGGGCTGCGGGTTATTTGAGCTTTCTGCTGGTGTTCTTGACTTTTCGTTGAATAACTTTTGGCGTATTAGGTATTCATTGAGTAGATGTTTGATTGGTCTTGCCTTTTGTTTCCGTTATAATATAATTGACTAGCTTCTGCCCGCGACTTCCCGCGACCCACCCCATCGCATCGCATTACCTGCCCGCGCCATCACTTCGTTTTCGCTTAGCGTTCTTTCCGACTTTTTATTTTTGATCGGGTCCTAAAAGTCATAGTCGTTACCAAATACAAAAATATTTTTTGACATCCGACTGGTAGTTCCAGAGATTAGGTACCCCCTCATACAAAACTATAAACTCTTTATAATATTAGTAATATTAGTACCTACTTAAATCTATAAGTTCCTGATAGCTCTTCCGGTTTAACCGTAGAGAGGACAACAGCTGAAATCCCGTCTTAATTAATTCAATATGCATCTATGCATATTGAATTGACTACAGGTCCGTCACAGTCAATTGATCAAGGAAACATATTGTTTCCTCTCAACTTATAATAGCGTGTCGATTATTATAAATAATGAGATATTACGGACAGCATAATTTGTACATAATTATAATTAATCCTTGTCAATTAGGCAATATCCGCCATCACCTCTATTACATCATTTACACCAATTTAACAGCATCCTTATATCGTTTTTATAAATGCAACACTACTTACACGCAACTCTTGTCCAATTCCTCCCGTGTGAGCGCAAACGATATTTCTGGAGAGCTCAGTACCGGTAGTGCCATCGAACATCTTTGCAGTAGATCCTCTTCGCGATTGCAGTGGCCTTTGAGTGCACCAGCTAAAAAAAAAAGAAGCAATCATATATTTTTTGCGTTTATTCCAATACGAACTCATGCATAAATACATGCTGTGTTTGTTTGTACAGGTTGCGGAGCGAAATATCGTCCGCCAACATTTCAAGTAAATTATTATGACGCTTTCACTCATTTTTGTAGTCTGGTTTATCTTTAACAAATCATTTTTAAGTTGTCTTTAACATTAATTTTGAATGGATGACAGAATTTTTATTAAACTCGAAAGTTAATATAAAAGAACGTTAATTTATAAACTAACAAAAACAGCTTTCTTTACTCTATCTCAGCCCGAAGTATTAATCTTTCAGACCTCGCAGTAAAGTGGCAGGGATCGAGTAAAATAACATATTTTACAGCATGTTTCAGTGTAGCTTATTTAGTTAGGTGAAAACTTTAAATTAACTTTCCTTAAAGTCTCTTTGAAGTCTAGAAACTTATAATTCGGGGCCTACACCGGGATTCCTAAAAGGGTTGGTGGATAATATATTTTAAAAGGGACCCAAGGTAGTACAATTAGAAAACTTGGCGAAGAATTACCTAATTGCCTGGTCAATTAATGAAAATCTATTGTTACTGCTAACCGTTCAAACTCTTTCTTACGTGATTCTTTGCTATATAGACCACCTGTTGGGCTTCTGAATGTAGCAGGGAAAGGGGCAAATGAGGGATATACTATAGATCGTTGTCATAGCTGGCGTATGTTTTCATAGAAAGAGAAACGCGATGACACAACGATGGTAATTTATTGTAAAATATGAAGCAATTATCTATTTACAAAAAATCTATTGTTTGGACTAAAAAATTAAAACACTAAGAATGATTACAAAATCATTCTGATTTTTTGTCAGATTATTCTACAAGCAACATACTAAAGCACTAGTGTTTTATTTTTTTTTGTCCAAACAATTGATTTTTTGTGTATATTAGTATGGTTTTTATTGTAAAAAAAAAAGTTTTTAGAGGTATCTTCATGATTTTTTTTCTATCGTATGAAATTAGTTGTATTATGTTTTCAACACACTATCTAGGTACCCAGCATATATCCTGAAGAATATCATATGTTTATCTCATTTTGTTTACTGTAATCGATCATATACTTTTAGGCATTCTAAAACTTGCGTTTAGGTCCTGTAAATTACCTTAACGCAGAGAGTTAATATTCCAAGTGTGTTTTTTGACGTGCTGGGATGCGCTCTGTTGAGTTCTCAATGCTTAGCTTAGCTCAACACCGAGATTTGACAATCACATGATATTTTATACGTTCGTGCGAGCGTGAGCTAAGAATTTGAGTCACACATTACAATATTACCTTAACAAATACTAGCTACTGCCCGCGACTTCGTACGCATGAAATTTCATGTTCGCCTCCCCCATCCCACTACGTCGCAACGCAACGCCTGCCCACGTTATTACTTCGTTTTTGCTTAGCGTTCTTTCTTACTATTTTTTTTGCTCAGCTCCTAATAGTCAAAGCGTAATAAATACCATAGAGCCTTCCTGAAGAATTGGTCTATCTACAGCAAAAATAATCTTTTAAATCCGACTGCTAGTTTCAGAGATTATAACGTTCAAACAAACTCTTCAGCTTTACTATTACCCCCTTACTAATAAACGTTGTATAGCATCTGTATAGTTACACAACGCTTTGACTTCTTCTTTCGAAAGTCAAATTACCGACGACTGAAAGAGAGAAATCGGTGTTGTGTAACTATTCATCTGATATAATACGTTTATTACTAATGGGGTTAGTATATAGGTACATTGGATTGTGATCAGACATAAGTCGTAGGCGCAGAATTGGGATACGGGTAAACGAGAGAAATAGCTCCTCTAACTCCTACACAGTTTATTGTTACAGAGTCAATTACTAACACTACTATACTAATTAATACTCTGAACTTAAAAGGAAACACTGAGCAGTTCTTAGGCTAGTATGTGTCGCGAGTGTCGCGACCACGTCTAAACGATCACTGTCGCTTCATGGTCCGTAGGGTCCGTAACTCCGTATCGGACACCATACTCAATCCTAGATTCCGCACAACGCTAAACAAAGGCGCCTGTGTCTCATTTTAAGTGCATACTCATGAAAGATCCGAAATACTTATAGATAGAAAATGCGAGGCGCCTACAGTGAGTAAACATAGTAATTTGCATAGTTTAACAAACTACCGCTTTCTTGACTTTTGACTTCTGTTCTGGCGTTAATAGACGTACACAACATATTAATTGCCTTATTAACGCAATATATCAATCACATGACTATATAATTACGTCACTACAATGAGTAATATTGACTCTCAAACCAGTGAATTATTTGTATTCAAACTACTAGTATCTGTCAAATTCACTTATACGAGATAAATTGAAATTTAATTTATCCGTTCTATTCTTGAACAGCTGTTCAGCATTACTTTGTCGAACTACTGATAAATGATAGCCCACCTATTGGAAAACCAGTGATGAACGATGGTTCTATTACACAGTGAGGGGCAGCTGCTGAATACTAAAACGAATGGCCAAATCGTCTTCAAAATCTCATCTATCTCTGTCGAATGGAGCTTTCATGATTTTTGTGTTTTATGTCAAGGTGGACGGTGTTTTTAACTTTTGATACTCGCCTTTATTTATAAACGTTACCTACTTAAAGTTATGTAATGATAGCGACTGTTTAACCATACATTTTGACGTTTAAACGTCTCTTAACTTTAAGCAGTGTTTATGAATAAAAAGCCTTTGTATTTAATTGAACAGCTAGATTTGCTATTTTCTTGAAAAAAGTAAAATAAAGAATTTCTAAATGACACGCGGAAGATGTGCACATATATGTACATATATGCACATTTTGGCAGACCTTGCTCCGGAACGATTTTTTGTTACTAAGAATGCTGCCAACACTACTGTCTTGGTTAGTTGTTTACGTGTTTGTTCCAATGCTGATATGTTTTCCCTATTCATCTGTCCTGTTGCGTTAGAAAGTGTTGTTATCTAGTCCTATTTGTGCGCATGCTCGCGTCACCGCCGCCCGATCGTGTTTCACGTGGCGTTCACGCAATCAGCTGTTTACTCACATGTGATTGGATCGGAAAATTTTAGAGAACCCATTCTTTGTGGAACGGTGTTGCCCTTATTGACTTCATTCCCATCTATCAATTTATGTGACCTCATTTCTTGTTCTAGTACTGCAGACTATTGAATGCATTCAGATGGACCGTCATATATATACTTTTGAAATATTCATTGGCTCCTGAGTAAAAAATTTAATAAGGATATTAGTCCCTTCACAAATTGGCAATGGCCTCGAACGTCATCTGACATCGTGTATCCTGTCAAACAGGTAGTTATTTTTAACAGTGCCGTTCTTAGCACTATGCATTCCAATGGTATAGTGGGGAGCCGAGCCCACCACGCCGCTCTTTGCCATTGGCTGGCGCAAATCGTACGATGTTTTTGCATGTGTGCGTGTCCTGTACACATTATACCATACGCTCTCACTCAATCGAAGCATAATCGTCGGACAATTAAAGAAGTATAGTATAACAGGAGCCTGATTGAATTGCTCCGATGCCATAGGAAGTCATTCTTGCCTTGACACGATGACGTAGCTGCTCTATTTGTTTTGATTCATCATTACTCTCATATTAAAGAGTACCGTAGTCAGCGTTTGCGTTGTTTTTATTTAGCTTAGTCAGTAAACATTGTTATATGTAGGTATTTCACACGATGACGATATATATGAGTTTTGTTATCTTCACTACCTGTACTTGTACTCATGGTAGCTGCTATAAACGTAAAATTTTCATAAAGTAGATGAGGGACGTAAACCGTCTTATGGTTCTCATTTGTCAACGTCTTGATCTTACGAAACTTCTAGAACTTTCTCAATACTTCAATAGATGTTGTAATGAGTAATATCCGTGAATGAGTAGTATAGGTGGAGTCAATTATATTGTCTTAACAAAGATTCCTTATAAGACATTGATGACTTCATCCCACAGATATTCAAGAGCCTTATTGAAGCTCCTTACATTTTGCATCGAGATTAGAAACAGTTATTTCACAGGCACCCGTTGTGATAAGTTTTCAGATTAATATAAGTCTGGAATTTTAATTTAGAAGTAGAAACATATTTTTAAATTAATCACATTTATGTTGTGACAGAAAAATGTAAAAGGGAATAAAAAATAGATTAAAGTCCTCTGACTAAATTAATCCCAACAGTACTATTTCAGAATCCCAACAGTACGATTTCAGTTTAGATTTGTTTAATTAATACAAAAAATTGTCATTTCAAAAGATAAATTAACGTCGAAATTCAGAACAGAGAACCTGTCCAATGTTATAATTATATCGAAAAAGTAATTTCAGCAACAAGACAATAAGAAATAATTTTGTGTACCTTTATAAGAATCCTTGTAAAAGTCTTTTTAACATTCCTTTCTAAGATTTAAAGATCATTAACATCATTTGAAACGAAAACTTATTTAGGAGTAAGAATTGGCTGCGAACGGGCTATATTTTCGGGGTTATAATGAAAATTTACGCTCTTGTTCTTATCTATTTTAAAGGGTTATATTTCTGAAGGATGACATTAATGTCAGCGTTTATTACACGAACTCGCTATCTAGTGAGTGATAATGACATTGATAACATAAGTAAATAATATTTAAGTCTACAGTAGGTTAGGCGTATAAAAGTTATTTACCTAAATGTTGACTGGCCTATAATGTAGGTGTTACTTGAAATCATTTTTGTAATGTGCAGTTTGTGTGGTGCATATGTGATACTTAGTACTCAATTGAACTGACTGGAAAATTTCCGGACGTTCAAATATAGGTCCCATTAGTTTCGTCCACCTCTATTCAACACCAAGGTATAATTAGTACTTCAGTAGCTATTATACATATACTACTTTGAAGACGCTCATTGAAAAGGCAAGCATAGTGTGACGTTGCAAAACTAATACTAGCGACACCTGTCGTGGAATAGCGATTGACATGGTGGTTTACGTTACGCAAAGACGGTTTTTTGTGTTTAATAAATTAATTACAGTTTAACAGTTAATTAAAACAAATAAACAAACATACATAATTCACCATATTTTTAATTAAAAAACAATGTCGAATGTATTAAAGATAAAAATCGATAATAATCTTATATAGTCTGTGGAAGATTATTCGAGAAACTGTCAGATTGGTTTGGAAAAAAACGGTGTTCCGTGTCCGGTCTTTTACGACCAAGAACACGAGCCTGGGGGCTGTTTGAGAGGGACTTTATATCCTGAGAGGAACGGGATGTGCCCAAATAACCCAATGGGGTTTTAATATAAATTCCAGTAAGAGCAGAAAACTGTAAGTATTGCATTTGTATAGTGAAACATTGTATTATAACTCAACAAACCCAATATAAATTTCTGTAACAGTACTAAAATAATTTGGGGGTAAACTTAAAAATTGTAACGGATTTGTAATTGTAAATTGTACGGAATTCCGCAAGTGAATGAAATTGATATTGACGGAATTTCAACATTCAACTTACCTACCTATATGGATTAACAAAAGGATTCCCAGTTGTGTTAAGAAATATGAATTCAAAGCTATAAACGATTATTTTACAAAAACATATGAAGCATCAAAAGCAAATTAAATGAATTTCATGAAATCAGATGACGGTAGGTATATACATAACTAGCTTCAGCCCACGACTTCGTTCGCGTGAAATTTCTTATTCCCTCGACCTATCTCGTCGTCCCGCGTCTCCTGCTCTATCACTTCGTTTCCCCATAGCGCTTTTGCTCGGCTCCTAAGGGTCATAGCGTGACGTTAAATAGCCTATAGCCTTTCTCAAGAATTGGGCTATCAAATGCAAGAAGAATTTTTCAAATCCGACTGGTAGTTCCAGAGATTACCCCATACATACAAACTTACAAACAAATCTTACCTCTTTATAATATTATATAGTAAAGTATATAGTAATATAGTATATATAGTATAGACTAGCATCGCTACCACTTCGTTTTCGCTTAGCGTTCTTTAAGACTTTTTTTCTTTTTGCTCGACTTCTAAGGGTCCTAGTGTGGTGTTAAATAGCCTATAGCCTTCCTCAAAAATTGGGCCATCGAATACAAACATATTTTTTCAAATCCGACTTTTAGTTCCAGAGATTAGCGCGTTCAAACAAACAAACAAACTCGCCAGCTTTATCATTAGTATATATACATAATAATTATAACCTACCTATATCTTTTAACGTTAAAAGTGGTAATTTTTAACATTGTGTATGTAAAGTCTTGAAAATAATTTATATAATTTTTTATATATCTTTATTCCAATCACTATAAATTAATGTTATCGATCACCTCATCTTCTCATTTCTTTGGCGGCATAATTGTATATCACATAGGGGGTTATCTACTTTTATTACTCATTGAACTTTTAAACAGCCCACAATGTTATCTGGGTGGCGTGATCGGTTAGCTGTTTTACAAAAGGTGTTTAACCAATCCGCAATGATGGCCTCAATTTGTACCTAATGCCTTTACGATTGAGGAAAAAAAAATAGGAAAATACGAGTTAAATACGGATTACCCAACCACACTATTCTTAATTAATTGAGGGGCTTGTGACTAAGTAATAACAGCCACACGGGACGATCGATTATGTTAAGCTACGCTTGCCGCGGTTGGTCCGTGGATGGGTGACCATCTTTATATACCAAGACCCTTCCGTGCTTCGGAAAGCGCGTTAAACAGTTGGTCCCGGCTGTCATTCATGTATCCTTGACAGTCCTTACGGGACGTCAGAAGCCCGAAAGTCTGACAACCAGTCTTACCAAGGGGTTTCGTATTACCCAGTAACTGGGTTGTGGAGGTTCGATAGGCAGTCGCTCCATGTAAAATACTGGTACTCAGTTTTATCCGGTTAGGATGAAAGCCGATCCCAACATACCTAGTTGGGAAAAGGCTAGGCGGATTGGTTGACACTTGACGGTGCTTTGCTAGGGAGATTTCGTGACTTAATTGGACAAAGAACAGAAAGAAAGAAAATAAATGAATTTAACCCAGAATGCCCTATTTTTTATTACATAAGAAGGACATGCATAATAATAATGAACCAATAAACTCGTCCCGGAGAAGTCCTCACTTAATAATTCGGTCTTTGTCTCGTTAGTAGAAGTAGGTCATTCAAAAGTTCAATAACTTTTGAATGTCCTACTTCTACTAAGATTCTATGATTCTAAGATTCTATGATTCTTTCAACTTTGGTTAGACTACATCATATAGTCTTCTTGAGTTGTGATGCCCCAGTGGTATCGGCAAACTGCCCCGACTTACAACATAGGTCTTGTGTTCGAACCCAGGCGAGCTTATACTTTGTGTAAATAATTTCATCACCACTGCTCTCAAAACGGTGAAGGAAAAGATCGTGAGGAAACCGGCATGTCATAGAGCCAAAAAATCGAAGACATGTGACATCTCCCAACCCGCACTGGGCCCGCGTGGTATATTACAGCCCACTCCCTCTCGAAGAGAGAAGGCCTGTGTCCCAGCAGTGGGAACATTACCTACAGGCTGACTATTGTGTAGGTAGATTGTAACAGGGTACGTTAGAAAGCTGCCCAGGGTACATTGGAAGTTCGCGAAGGGTCTTATATATATGTCCTTCAGTCATTGCTATTTATCGCTGTACTATGTACTTGAAGTTACGACAAAAAAAAATACCCATTAAAAACTTAATCAAGTTTTACATGAAAAAATTGCTTTAACGCCGCCGATAAAAATTATATTTTAATCATCGTCTGTCAATTGACGATGTTTAAAATATAATTTTTGATATTGATTACGAATAATTGACCTCGCAAAGGCCGAATTAAACGAAGAGGATTCTGTATTTATACACCTATTGCAAAAAAAATTGGGTCCTTTACGTGCCAGAAAAAATAGTGGATATATTATATTAACTACAGTGTACCTAACCTAATAAGAGATTATCTTCGAGCTTCCAAATATATAACGTCTATCTATTCATACACGAATAATCTGAAGGGGTCATTGTACTCGTCATTATGAACAACTTTTACTATTGGACAAAACGTGCAATCGCAAAAAAAAAAATTGCTGTTCCATACATTTTGAAGAATTATGCGAACATAAATGTAGGGAACAGCTGATTTCTTTCGCGATTTCAGGTTTGGTCCCATAGTAAAAGTTGTTCGTAATGATGAGTACAACGACCCCTTAAGTGATTTCATGTATGAATAGATAGACCTTATATAAGACATTACACTATAATGTTATTGGAGCTCGCATAGATGAAAAATAGCGTTAAGGGTCTTCGATAGTTCCACTCCATGAAATTCCTTAGTACCTAGGTACCTAACCTAAGCTCACTATTTAATAGTGAACTGAAAAACAAAGTGTCTAATTAATATTCTTTTCTGAAGTCTGCAAAGCATAAAATTTCCCCACTTTTGAAAACCAATGCATTTAAAGAAACTCATTTTGTATTTTAAATACATTTTCAACCTCCGCAAAGTTCAGCACAGCCGGTCTATTCTGTAAAAACTCACCGTGAGAACTTAGGTGAAGTGAGCTGTCAATAGTGTCAAACATCAGAGGGGCAATTCTCGTAATTTTAAGAACGTTCACAGTCTGATCTCAGTCTCAATCTGTCAAAAAATACTTCTAATTTCCCTACATTTTGACAAGTTTTTGACATTTGTTTGTCGCCGAGTTGAGACTGCGACTAGATTTTTAACGTTTTTAATTACGAGAATTGGCCTTCACCTAAGTTTTCACGGTGAGATTTTTACAGAATAAATTGGCAGAATTTCATAATAATATGGTCGTGATTCATTTGTTATTATTTCAAAGCTTGGGCCGGCTCTTAAGGCATTATCCAAATAGACTATCTCGATAGATATCACAGAAGCTGATCGATCAATCGTTATTAATTGGCCATATTATGCGCATTACGTGGATTTGCGAAGGAAAATTCCCGAATGAGACTATCAGAGATAAAAATTTGCAAACACTGTTTTTCATGTAGACGTACGACAGCCTTATCGATAATACGTTATCAAAATTATCGGTTACGGCGTGTTAGATATCGTGTGATTGATTATGTCACAGTTTGATGGTCATTTGATGGTTAATTGAGTAAGTCTACTTATTACTTTTACCAAATCGGGCAGCCTTAATCCAATAATAATGTTCCTATTTGACCAATTGTAGCGGGCGTGACTTACAAGTTGTAGGTTCGAACCCAGACAAGCGCTTTTACTTTGTGTAAATTATTTCATCACCACTGCTCTCAAAACGGTGAAGGAAAATGTTTTGAGGAAACCGGCTTGTCCTAGAACCAAAAATTCGAAAACATGTGCCATTTACTAACCCGCACTGGGCCCATGCGGTGGATTACGGCCCACTCCCTCTTCCCGAGAGGCCTGTGTCCCAGCATTGGGAACACTATAGGCTGATTATGTACCTATTGTTCCTATTATAAAGGCGAAAGTTTGTGAGTGTGTTTGTATGTTTGTTACTTCTTCACGCACAAACGGCTAGACCTTTTTTGATAAAATTTGGTTTGAAGATAGCTGACACTCTGAATTATCACATAGGATACTTTTTATCCTGATAATCCCACGGGATCGAAATTTATGCGGGTGAAACCGCTGGGCGCTGCTAGTTTTTTATAAAAACATTAGGAACGTAAACGCCTAACTGCAGCATCTTTCATATTTACTTTTACTTTCATAGGTACTTATATGCCTTTCCGCTACTTGTTTTCTGGGTAGAACGTTGAACTACCGGTTAAAATAGTGATTTTACAACATCCGCACTTAATTAGCGTTCATTTTATATGTAGGTAAATGACAAATGTGAAGCCGCAATCGTCGTATGCATAGTCATTTAAAGTTTCGTCGTGCTCATAAATTATTACCTACGTCCGTCAAATTACAGCCAGATATAAAGATATGATATGGACTAGCGGACTATAAGCGAAGTGAAAAAATCCACACAAAACGTTATTATGGAAACATATCAATGTCAGAGTATATAAAGGGCCGAATGATCGCGAAGCAAATCGTCCGTCGCACTGATGTCTCGGCGCCCGCACCGGTCATTTGTCATAGAGCTCAGATGGGGTAACTTTTTGTTCAGACCGCTGACTTCATCCCAAGTTTTGAAAGGAAAACGAGCCTTATTATCACACCCCGACACTAATGTTCCCCATTCTTACCGCTAATCGTCTCATTTGCGAATAATAAATTCGCGAAATTGCAATTACGGCTGAATCATCATCTTTCTTTATGACATGACAGGGACATGCTATACAATGTGTAACTGAATTAAAGCACGTTATTAAAAAAAGTTTGTTCAGAATCATTTACTGAATCGTATTCTGTCATTTTTGAAAAAGGAATTTTAAAACTACGTAAATTACTGTCACATTCCGCTGTACAGTCAAAACAAACCAACATAGATGAAGAACCTACTACAATAGACGTATGCGACTGTGTGCATGCATAGATTTGTAATTTATTATTTTCTTCTACAATCAGTAAGTATAACTAATTTAATATAAAAAAAAAACAATCTTGTATACATAATAATATAAATTCAATGTATTTATTATGATTATAACATTATGAAAAAGTCACCACTCAGTGGATCCCCAATGGCAGGAAACGACTACGCAGCAGGCCCAGAAAGAAATGGCGGGATGAGCTGGACTCCTTCATAAAGGATTGGCCTACAGTCGCAGTAGACCGGGAAAAGTGGAAAGAGGGAGAGGGAGAGCCTTTGCCCTGCAGTGGGACAACACAAGCTGATAATAAATTTTAAAAAATAACATAAGTTTATAATTGGGGTATTTGATGGCATGCGTTAATTCCAGGACATAAGTACATGTTGTAAGTATTACTGTTTGCTGCCGTGATTTGTAACTGAACTACGTCACACAGTTCACATCTAGACAAATTACTATTTTCGTTTATATCAGATTTGCGCGGTAAATGTTTAAGCCAGCCTCCTGTGGGTAATAAATTTGGATAAAACAATTTCATCTGACTGGAATCGCACCCCAAACTATGCGGCTTACCTCATAAATCGCGATTAGCCTTCGGGTGAAAGAATGAATCAATAGATTATCCTGCAATAATATTTGTTCAACAAATAACGTACCTACATATGTTATGTCGTATCTGTTTTACTGGACTGCGAGTTATTTCAAAGTATTTCATTAAATTAATAGCTAAGTGTTCATTCATTTTTAGGGTTCCGTACCTCAAAAGGAAAAAACGGAACCCTTATAGGATCACTTTGTTGTATTTAATTAAACACAGTTATTTTTCCTTTGTTCCCAAACTTCTAAGTGAAGCGGAAACAATTAAATCTTTCAAGAAAAACTATTTGAATCAAGTGCTCGGAAAACCGGCCAATTCATTCAATAATTGAGATGAGTTCAAGCATCTCCTTCATAAAGATGATTACTGGGGAACAATTTAATGGAGTATTATTATTTTAAAATACTGCTTGTAATAAGACTGTTTAACTCGATTTATTTTCCATTTATTTACAGTTTTGTCAGCCTGTAAGTTCAGCTAACCTCCTAAACTACAGTAATTACGCTATTTATAACGACTTATACTTAACACAAAATTAATTAAGGCGCTGCCCAAATGAAGGACACCGAAAAACCCTCAGTTTTCTGTCGCATAGTTACAAGCCAGAACAAATAGAGTTTACTGTCAAATGTTTAAAGAAAAGCCTTATTGAAAAATAAGCATTTCATTAAAATAAAATACTATCATGATAAAACAATCGTAAAACAGAGCTCAAAAAAATATTTTTCTTCACATCATTAAACTATCATACTAGTTTTCATAAACTATCATATTAAACGTAATGATAATAAAGGGAATTCAATCAACTAAAGAAATGAATAAAAGTTATTCCACTGTGAAGTGCAATTATTTTTAAATTTAGTTAAAACTGCGAAATTTCTTTTATTTTGGTTGTCATTCGATTCAACCAACATCAAACGCATCACTATTTTGAACCTTATTTGTTGCCACAATGGGCTGTTGTCAATTACCTAAAAATTTACTTCTTACCGCGCCTTAAGAATAATGTTGGTGGCTGGTACATAGTTCAATAATTTATTAGATCAATAATAACTGCTGTGCTGACAATATAATTCATAAAGATAAACAGGTTTATGGCAAAGCAGATTTTCTCTTTCTCTAAGAACTACTTAGACTGATTAAGTTCTACTCGATCACACAACAGTAAGTGACGCCTTATCTAATGGGAATTATTATCCAAGATTGATACGACTTCAGTTTTGGATTACATGAAATATCTACTAAGATTATAGGTACTACGGATATAATATACTTAATTCATAGTTAATTTATATACATTAGGTACGAATAATTTGTGCCTCAAAAGTTTACATACCTACTTTACATAAATAAAAATGTTTACCCATGCTATAAATCCTTTATAAAAGTTTCTGAGTTAGCTTATTGCCAACAATAAAACAACCAGTGTCATAGTAACCATAATATCATCCAAACGAGTGTTATAATGTTGTACTAAATTTCATTATGCAACTCGTTATCAAAAAAAGAACATTATCATGCACGCGCGTTTCACTACCACAGCGCAGTAATTTAAAAAAAAGAACTTATAGGTTATTCGAATTCACGTCGTATCCCGCCGGCCGCCATTTTTGTTGTTCCATATTAGTATTGCAAAAAACTGTTTCAGAACCTTTTAAGTATAGAGGATTTATATCATGGGTTTAGATAAAGTCTTGTATGCAACTGTACATAATTAGGTTTTAAAACACTCATGTGATACTATGTATTATCACGTGTTTTAATACCCCTTATTATAAAACAGTTGCATAAATAACTATTAATCTAAATATTGGTTTAACTTAATTAAGATCGAAACAGTGATGGGATCAAAGCTACTGAATGCTCGGGAAAGAAACCTCCAGTGTCCAGGAGATATTATTTTCAAATCATCCTACAAAAATGGTATCTATTAAACTCCACATCCTAATCATATAACGAGAGGGTCACTTGCGTCTAATAATTATTTTTCGTTAAAACATTTTTGCATTATCATACCTATTTACATTTAAATTAATAGTTAATTACAGGATTTACAGGCAATACAATACAACGGTCCATCATTCAAAACTTAATGAAGGGATTTAATTAAATTATGAATCTGTTGAGTGCTGTTGGAATGAAAAACTGGTGTGCTAATGAGGTCTGTACAGCGGCCGGACACTCGCTGAAAACCCTGAAGAGACAAATGAAATAGGTCCGTTTAGTCCACTCTCGACCCCTCGCCCCCTAATAATTAATGTGTCCACTGGACCCCTAACTATAGTTTACTCTCGACCCCTAAGGGTCGAGAGTGGATTTTATTTTCCAGCCAAGTTTTAGTTTCCTCTCGACCCCCAAAGTACAGTTACGATGATAAATCATCAGTCTACCCTATAGTTGCATACTATTTAACTAAAATACCCTTTTATATAATACTTTTCAGTAGTTATCAAGCGATTAGTGGTTGTTTTTATCATTTCAACAGGGCTGTTTGGAGAAAAGCGAATGCTTTAAATTTAACAAAAAAAAAAATTACGCGGAAACATGTAGCTTTATGTACAGTTTTGGCACATCTTCCTCAAGAAGAAATAGATAATGGATTTCTTTATATCATGGAAGACAGCCCAGATGAACAGTGTGTGAAAGAATTTAATGATTATTTCGTACTACAGTGGTTTGAAAACCGACTTATGAAAAATAAATGGTGTTGTTATGGTGAACGACATCGCACCACTAATAAACTGGAAGGTTGGCATGCTATGCTAAATAGAAAATTAGCAAAAACCACCAACATTATACAATTTTTGAAAATTATAGAAGATGATTCCAATTATCAAAAAGTTGTTAAGATGATATCTTCAACACAATCTAAACGAAGATCAGACGATATTGACAACGACAAACGCATCAGTTATATTCTGAATAAGTTTGTTAATAAAGAAATACCAGTTAGTCTTCGTTTAGAAAAATTAAGTCCGTTTATTTATTAAGATTGGATACTTGTATGGTAAAAGTAAAGACTTATTGCAGATCATAAAAAAAGTAATTAAAAAAACTATTTTATTTTTTGCTTTTTAGTTTAAATTTTTAACCGCAGTCGGGTTTTTTATTTTTTTTTTATTACTTTTTGTATTTCCAGCTTTTTAGTTTATTTTTATAACGTTGAATATTTTTTATTTTTATTATTTTTGCATTTTTCATTCCAAATTACATGTAAACATTAAAGTTGCATAAATTCTTGCAAGCTATTTATGAAACTCTTTATTTTGATACCCCACTCGATAGGTAATAAGAAAAAAATTTTTTTTTAAGACCTAATATGGCGCTGAAAATCGAACATTTTTTTTTTTCAATTTTGATATACCCAGTGTCACTTTCACAATTAAGAAGAATCTAACGGCACCTCTCAAGCTGAAATCGATCAAGCCGTTTAGGCTACAGAGCGTGCCAAAGAACATACACTCGAAAAACATACCTTTCTTCTGGCGCAGTCGGGTAATGAAGAATTCTACTATAAGTATTCTCTAATATTGCTCGTTTATTTATCTTTCTGTACCTTACTGTACCAAAATATAAATTTTAGGTACTTACCGAACTAGGGGTTGAAAGTGGACGAGGTATGCCTGTCCTTTGTATGAAAATTCAATCTCGCCCCCTGGGGGTCGAGTGTGAACTATGTTTAGGGGGTGAGAGGAAACAAATGAACAAATATTTTTTTAGGGGTCGAGGGGACGAGAGTGGACTAAACGGAATAACTTTCCTCCCAAAACAAAACGAGTATTAAGTCGAAAGTCCTTCGTTGAAAATATTTACTTGAAAGGGTTTGAGACTTTAGGCGTCGTAATTTACGACGGAGCATACAATGCTTTTATTAATATTGTTTGCATAAGTGTTTCGGATACGATTATAACATTATCTTGCCTCAAATTCGGCTTCGCTTTCAAATATTTGAATAATTAGATATGTTATGTAGCTCGCGTACTACCCACATTTTTGCGGTTCATATTTTAAGGAATAACATGAAAAAAATCCTGAAAGCAACGTTCAATTTAATCACTTCAAAATCTGGGAACAATTCAACTGCCATTGAAAATTGCTGCTCGTTTGATGTGCCGTATATCGTTTCAAAATTTTGTTTGATTACGTAAAGGCTTTAGGGGCGCCAAATTGACCGAATTCATGCCGCGGGCTGGGTGTAATTTTCCTTTTACTCGAGCGAGAATCGCGTATTGATACCTAACGTGTATACCTACCTAACCTATTTTAACAATTCAACACACAGCTTGCTAACCAATTGTACGGAGGAATTTTTATTTCGGGCCTAAAGATGCTGAATTATGAACATTTTGTTACTTGTTCTGATAATTTAATCCCTTTTTATTACGGGAGAGATTATAGCTATTAAGAAATAACATATTATATGCTACCTACGCAGTAGAAAAATGTACACTGGCATCTTTCAAATCTGAAAACACTGCTTAGCACTTTGGAATGACGAAGCACATGTGAATCTTTAAACACATGTGACCGAAATAATACTTCTATTTTTCTAAAAGCCAGACGAACATATCTCATGTAAAATAAAAAAAAGAAACTTGTTTAATAGAGTACCTAAATCCATTGGCAAAAAGGGTTATATATAACTATCTCTAGGTTGGATAGAAGTGAGGCAATTCGTGGTAACATCTGTACTTTAGTTGATTAAAGTCAACCGGTTGAATTAGTTGACGTTCATTTCAGTTTACAATTATGCGAATATTTACACGAACGAATAAAGCAGCGCTTTTCAAATGGGTCATCATCGATATTCATCACGGGGCTATTGAATCGAATAGGGCATAATTGCACGCCACTAGCGTAGTACTGGCAGGAAAAAAACATTATGGGGTTCTTTATTTAAAATCGGATTTTACGATACGTACAGCTGACAAGATAAGTGTTTTTGTAAATACGGTAGACGTTGCAATTGCAATGTTTACTGAAAAAAATAACCAATTTGAGTTTTCAACTTTTAAATTTTTGATTGGACATTCAAACGTTATTTTCATGTTTTAACAATACTTTATTTGTTTGTTTGTTCGCTCAAATTAACATTGGTTAAGTTACCAGCGAGTGCATTGCACAAGTGTAGGCTAAACAAGTTGTAATTGCTGCACATTGTGCCACGCACAAATCAATTCAAATCAATTTATGGGACTATTCTCATGAATACATTCGTCGATAGCCTATAGTGCACTTCAGATAGATACGTTACGAACTGCTATGAGCGTTTGTAGATTAATGAAACGAGAGCTTTGATGTAGGTGCAATTATGCATCCACATTATTTAGCGGAAAGATCAAACAAGGGGTTTATAAATGTTAAGTCTGCTGAAGTAATAAAATCCCTTTAAGAGGTTCCTTAGGAAGCCTATAATCGTGAGGTATTATTAATCAATCTGCCTAGCCTCTTCCCAACTTTTTTGGGGTCAGCTGCTAGTCTAACCGAATGCAGCTGAATACCAGTACTTTACATGGAGCGACTGCCTATCTGACCGCCACAACCCATTTAGTGGGTAATACAATACCCCTTGGCAAGACTGGTTGTCAGACTTTTGGGCTTCTGACCATCCGTCACGACTGTCAAAGATCTACTAATGACAGCCAGGAGCCCGGGACCAACGATGTGCTTTTGCAGAGGCACGGATATTATTAATATTTGTTGCTAATTAACTCCACTTAACACGTAAGGAAAGGAAGCCTGATGGTTTTTATTGAGCATGGCCTTGTATTCAAACGTGTACAAACAACATATTTACCTACTGAACAGGCAGAATATTAAATATGATCTAGTCAAGCGTATCAATGAGAACGGTAAGCGCGTCACAGCACGTAGGCGTTTGGACGCGAGCCCGAAGACACTGCCACGCCTCGAGTTATAAACACATCCATGATGAAAAAAAATAGCGCGCATCGTATGCTCTGTGGTTCCAATGAACTTTTGAAGTGGCGCTAATGTTCTTAGCGCGACTGTACCACGGGCGCCATAATCGTTACCTTAGAAACCTTGCGAACATAGCATTGTTATTTATTATGCATAATTTTAACACCGTAATGGTAATTTTTAGGTGACGTCAGAGGTATCATAAAGTCTTCGGTATGATACATTTTAGTGTTCCATGTGGTTGTTCTATCTTTTTAGTCTTATTATAGCCGTGTTTGCCTGTTGAGCACACTTCCATTTTCAGGGTTCCGTACGGGGTGCCAACGGGACCTTATTACTAAGGCTACGCCGTCCGTCATACGTCCGTCCGTACGTCTGTTACAGAGTTGTACGAGTATCTTTTGATCCACCGTAGGTAGACATTTTTTCTTGAAATTTTACAGTGTGTACTGTGTAGGTACTACTATGGCCTAAATATGTAATACTATGGTACCTATCATACAAGAAAGTTTTTTTCCAATGTATTATTTAAAAAATATAAAAAAAAATGTAAGGTCATTGAATAAAATCGATATACCTACAAGAACATTTATTTTAAGTAATGTTTGTTTTAAATAATTGTTCTTAAATATCCATGTTAGTCAATTTCGAGCAGCCATTGTCACAGTAGACAGATTGTTGTCAAATTTAGAAACGCCGGACAGTTTTTAATATTTTACGGTGGTACCTACGGAACCTTTCGTGTGCGAGTCTGGCTCGCACTTAGACGGTTTTTTATTTACCTACGTAATTAATGTTGTTTTCTCGTTTTGTACCATTGGTATCGCAACAATCCCACTGGATTTTATAGCTTTACACTTATTTTTTTTTAGTCTTTTGTATAAGTATAGGGACAAATGGATTCCTATAGGGCAGGCTATTTATTCAAGTCAAAACAGCCTGCTTCTCTTCGAAACAATTAAATTGACTATACCAACGTAGGTAAATACAGAGAACTTGTTTACATATTTTTTCAAACACTATTTTCAACCCGAACCTACGCTAAGGACAGTTGAAGTATTTTTAAAATTCATACGGTAGGCTAAATTTTTTATGTTAGGTATTGCTCAGAATACTGTTTCTTGGATCAAATCCAGAAACGCCCTCTTGTTACAACGTAGTCACATAAAATTACATTAAATTTTCCCAACACACTGAAACGAATTGGGATGAATGATGGGAGAATGAATTCTAAATAACCTAACAGCCACGGGTACGTATCTGTACCCGTGGCTATACCTACTCGTTTATTGTAGCTGTTGGAATTAAGGTGTTAACTTCTGCATTATCATAAGGCCTTAGTACATTTAGCTGGATTTGTATAAATGGATTATACCATTGCAAACTGTCTCATTTATACATAGTATAAATTAAAGTAGATTTTCGTGTCTGCTGTGTGTGACCGTGTTGTTTTTCTAAACTACGCAACGAATTTTGATGCGGTTTTCACTATCATATAGAGATCGGAATGTGTATGTGCACAATACATGAATATTAAACTAACATAAGTATACCTACTTAATAAAGCAATCACGATAATTGACAAGAAGTAAAACCGTGCGAAGCAGGCAGTGGCGTAGCATGGCTTGGCGGGGCCCCGTATAAAAATTTGTTTGGGGGCCCTTAGGAAGGGTAAAGATTTCTCACAAAAGAAAAAAAAATGTTTACATAAAATTAAAAGAAATATTATCATATTATTATCTATCCACTTTTTCCAATTTTTTTACAAACAATTCAAATTAGATTTACACTCTCCTTGCCTTTTTTTCGGCAAACTGATTTATTAAATCATTTATAGCTGATTTGCATTTTTTGACTTTTGTCATTTGTGAAATAAAAAAAAAATACGCACGTTTGGGGCCCCCCGTGGACTGGGGGCCCCGTATAATTGATACGGCAGATACGGCGGTAGCTACGCCCCTGGAAGCAGGGGCGATTCGCTAGTTTTAGTATAAATTACCTAGTGCCGAATAGTTTCTCTAATACTATTAAGAAAACCCGACCCGCGCTGGGCCCGCGTGGTGGATTATGGCCCACTTCCTCTCACAGAGAGGATGCCTGTGTCCACACAGTGGGAACATTATAGGCTGATTATGCTATTAAGAATATGGCAGTCAGTTCTTGTCTTAAGGAGCGTTTAAAAGTAAAGCAGACGATACCTGCGACACCTTGGAATTGACAGTTTACACCTGTTGTCTATCCTGTTATTTGTACAGTCTTCGTAAAGTTGAATTAACTCCTAGCCTTGAGTAGTATTATACGAGTATTATCTGTGCCTTGAGAATCAAAATGAGCCTTTTGCTCAAAATGATTATTATCATCGTTCAGCACGTTTATCTGCCATCTGTTTCCAATCCATTTATTACAAATTACAAGACACTATGTATAAATCAGTGACAGACAATGAAAAACACGACACAGGCTTGCCTAGTTTGGGACCAAAGTAAAACCTCTGTTTTTTTAGCAATGCGGTGGTTTAGTTTAATTATAGATTATTATGTTTGTGAAGTATCTAGTTATCAACATACCTATAAGTACGTATTTAATTAACACCACTTAAAAAACTTCTAACAAAGTAACAACTTTTTATTCGTATTTCCCTAACAGGATTTTCACGACTTCGGCCGTTGTGTAAACATAGGTATTAATCTACTTAATTAAGAACCCTGGTATCACATAAACAGCTGATCATAACTTCTGTAGGTAGCATAGCAAGGTAAATACATATTCTGAATCGATAAATAAAACTGGTGTTACTCATAGTTGTTGTCCACGTAACGAAACGTCTTACAATTCACTATTAACCTTGAATCGAAGCAAAACAGAACCTTTATCAACTGATTATTTATTAATGAAAGTTGCTTGCAAGCCTTGTTACTTATTATTCATATATGTTCCACACTAGTTTACAGTCTCACTAGATTGTTTTTTTTTTATGTTAAACTTGCATCGCAGAATATATTTTTAAAGTTCCCCAAATGTTGGTTGGCAATTAAATATAAAAAATTATGTCAAAAAATAAATAATCTTACCGGTAACACTCAGCGTGATGATAAATAATAAACAGCATAAATGAAAGTCTCTAGACATCTTGCAGATGATCAACACTTTCTTCTAAACTAGGTATCTTTATAAATTTTATTCAGTCAACCATAAATATTTTTTTAAATACACGATTTTTCACTTTTGTTAGTAAATAATGCAATTTAAAAGTATGTAACCATACGGAATATTACACTTTAACTCGTATGCTTATAACAAAAAGTTATAGTAAGGTTTTCGTATTTAAATACGTAATTTTCAAGTTTATGAGAAGGACACGTCTGATCCCACCTACGCATCAATTTCAACTGGTTTGAAGAATGAATGATTCATACTGCGGGCGGGAAGCGGGAAATAGAAACTGTACTATACGACCGATTGCACGAACGAACTTTGAATGAAGAAATATTTTTGAATGGTTAACTTCTCGCTCGCTACCACTGAGAGTGAAGTTACCATAACAGGCATCGCCAGTGAATTGTAGCTCTCAGAATCAGAAACTCAGATAGTATAGTGCCAAATCTTTTATAAAAGAACAATTTGCATTGTAAGGTTTTAGTCCTAGTTAGGAACTCAATTAAAACAGACATAAACCACCCGCCAGTTAGTCTATGGAAAAATGAACTAAAATTGCTATTCATCGGTCACGTTTATTGTCAACGTCAAAGCATATGTCAAAAAGTGTCAGTCAACTGTCAATTATTGTAATTCTGAGACATGGGCAAAATGTGTCATTGAAAAGAAAAGATAGATATGAATCTTTCAATCACTCGGATATGAATCACTCTTTCATATCTTTATATCAGTATGACTCAGTAGCTCATTCAAATTCGCAACTCGTGTGCGGCTCACTCATTCAAATAGATCAATGATATAGTGATAGGTTGGTTGTTTGCATCTTTCTAATATATCAGAAAGATGCAAACAACGCGAGCGGTTGCGATTGATCATTTTTTTCTTTTCATGCCATTACAAGTCGGCAAATGAAAATAAATTTTAAATACTATTCTTATGACTGTAGGTAGGTACAACCTACTTCTTTTTCAAATCTGGTTAATTAGTTCAATGAATAGTTAATCGCAATCTAGTATTGAGTATAAGCATTAATTTAGTAAGTACTAGAAAATAAAATAGAAATAGCCTTCTGATTTCCCTTCATACTTTACACTGAAAAGTATGAAGGGAAAACAGATCTATTTCTATTTTATCGTTTAATTTTGTTATTATTGCACTCAAATTGCACTTCACCTCTATTTGTTTACATTGTTATCTAAAGTTTTAAAAAGAAAATACATTTGACCAGATTATAATACAGAAAGAACCACTAAGGACAAACAATTATAAGCCTTATGCGTCAGCAATAGAGGTATAACAACTTATCATTGGGTGTCAATTTATTGTGGTCAAAGTCACGTCATCTCGCCTTGCGCGATGCGACGAACATTCGTATGGGTGCGAGCGAGACGGCTTGCTTGACGTTCAACCAATGGCGCTCGACGAAGCTATCCGACGCCACAGATTACTAAATAGCTTCCCGACGCGATGAACGACGAGTGAGTGAGGTGTAAAGAAAGATATACTGAACTACTGACACATTCGGATGCGTAAAGATATGAATAGTGATTGATTCAAAAGGAATGATTCATATCATTTGTATCTATCACTCCTGAGTTACCCATCTCTACTGCTGACTGCGAGCTATTTTATTGAATTTTCACTGATTTGAATAATAAATTATTGTTTTAGCACTTTTATGTGAAAGCATAAAATAAAAGTGAAGTTATTGAACGAATAAATCTATCTGTTCAGTAGATATTTCGCTGTATCTGACAAACAGTGGATCTAAATAGTTATAAACATAACCTATAATGGCTAATAAATTTTTGGGAAATATTATAAAAACTAGACCATCCCTTATGATATTTAAACGATGGGAAGGTTCGAATTCAGAAAAACGTGTGACAATCCATGATCCATTTTATTCCCAGCCACAGAAGAACAAACAAACCTATTTAGAGGTTGTTAAAATGTTTGAAGGCCGGGACACAAGAAGACGGGGTCATGTTGAGTTTATTTACGCAGCTTTAGCAAGAATGCAGGAATTCGGTGTACAGAAAGACGTTGAAGTTTATAAAGCTCTAATTGAAGTGCTGCCTAAAGGAAAATTTATTCCTAAAAATATATTCCAATCAGAATTTATGCATTATCCTAAGCAGCAGCAGTGTGCCGTAGACTTGTTGGAGCAAATGGAAGATAACAGTACTTTACCCGTATACATATTGCTTTGCTTATAGTTACATAGTTCTAACCTCTACCTTTCATAGAATCCATGTTTAATCAGATGCTTATATTGATCTTTACTATTTTTATAGACCATTTAATAATATTATGTTTTCTCTGAAAGTACAGAAGTAATGCCAGATTCAGAAATGGAACAGATGCTTCTGAACATATTTGGCTCTCGTGGCATACCTCTTCGTAAGTTCTGGCGCATGTTGTACTGGATGCCAAAGTTCAGAAACCTAAGTCCTTGGTATTTGCCTGAAGAACTGCCCGGCAACACCATTGAGTTGGCCAGACTTGCTATAGAGAGAATAACTTCAGTAGATCCAGACACCAAGGTTGAGATCTGGCAGGTGATAATTTTGTTTATTCTTTTTAAATTTAGAAGGGACAAAAGTTTTACTGTGCCGTATGAGAGTATTTTTACTTCAAGTAAGTACTGGTTTTCATCTCATTAATAAAAGTAATTTTTGTCAGACAGAAGAAATAGAAGCTTGTTTAGATAAGACTTGGGTTGTTAGTGCCCAAAGTGAAGCCCAGAAGATTTTGTTAGCAGAACAGCCAACCGATGAACCTCTGACAGTAAAAGGACCCTTCAATGTGTACCTGAGGGAACAGGTTGTAAGCTATTTCTTACTGATTGGGAAGATAAGGCCTGACATCATAGATGATACTGACCCTGATGGTATGGATGTTCTTTTATATGTTTATTTTTAGTCAGAATTTATTCAAAATTAAATTGTATAAAGAACTATCCGGTCTGGAGAAAGGTAATGGCATTTGTGATACAGGGTAATCCTAGTATGAGTGCCTTAGCACTCCTTTGACACCTAAGCGCACATGACATTGGACCAAATTGAGCCAGTTTCTTTAAAAATATATATTATTGGACTGATAATCATTTTGATATTATGTGTTTTTCAGATGTTTCAAACATAGAGAAGCCTCTTGGAATACCAGGAGTAGTTGGTAGTACAAAGCTACCATCAGTGAGACAAACATTACATGAACAAGATGATGGAACAATAGTGTCAGTATGTGCTACAGGTAAGATTTATGAAAAGTAATAAAAACTTACAGTCCAGCTGTCAAGAGAATGCATTACTAACTATAAGCTACTAGAATTGTCGACAGTTCTGGTAGCTTATAAAGATAAAATTCGCAAAACACGTAATCTGCATTCAAACAAATACGAGTTTATGGAAAAATAACTTCAATTCCTACACAATAAAGTTCAGTTTACGCTACAACTTCAAACATTTTTATAACTTTTTCAATAGTGCTAGTCACTCTGAAATCAACTTAATTATCATTAAAATAAGTTGATATTTATTTAACTTGATATAATATTAATTTGAAACAGATGTTTGAATAGACTTTAGGTATTCATTTGTATGAAACTGACAGGCGCCAAGAATGCATTCTCTCGTCAAACAAACCCTTTGAATAAATAATAGCACCAAAGAGGTTTAGCACTGAGGTAGAATCTGACATGATATTCCTAATAATTGCACCAATAATGAGAGATCATTTTTACTAATTACTTTTGTGTACATTTCAGGCACATCTTCAAGAGATTCCTTACTATCTTGGATCAGGCTGCTAGAGAGGCATGGTAACCCACTACTATCAGCCATACCAGTCATATTCACCCTCACAGCCCCTCCCACTGAGATGGCCATACCAGAAACTCAACCAGTCAATGATAGCAGTAAAACTGAAGAAATCACAGCATAATAAGTTATTTATAGTTATTGTAGTTTGTATGTAGTAAAATTGTTCTGTTTGAAAATGATTTTGTTTTAATCTTAGACCTGCTGCATGCAAAATTATGACTTATATATAATTATGATATATAAATTGAGATGATGTCGAGATTTTGAATGTAAATAAAAAAATGGCTCTATTTGGTATATTTCTTTATGTTTGATAACACAACCAAAGATATGTACAAAATTAAGAGTAGTATATAATACCTGTGTACAGGATACTTAACATGATAGTTTCAGAATGTAGAAGTTTGAAATAAGTCAAAAGCCTAAATTACTGGTCTACTGTTGCATATTTTATGTTACAAAATTATTAACACATCATACTGGGTTGTGTAAATACAGTAGAACTGCAGTATTCTGTCTGACATGCAAAAAACACTACTGGGACCAAACAGCACCTTGTATAGTATTATTATTTTGATATTACTTCAGTGTGAGAAAGTGAAAGTGTCCATCAATTTCTCAGTAAGAGGTGGTGATGATCACTGATCAGTGTACAGTCTTATTTCAAAACAGAAAACTTCTACACCAACTTCTAAGAGATATTGTCTTAGTAGTGGCCAGTTAGCTTACAGCAAATGTACAGACGCCAGCACATCAAGCTACCCGAAACTGTCATATTTTCCCAATCAATTTTGAACCTTATGTTTTAGCGATAAAGTTGAAAATCGATTAAATAAATTTGACAGATTGTAGTAGCTTGATGTGCTGGCGTCTGTACATAACATATTAGGCTGCAAATTTGGAGTGGTGTTTCTTACAGTGGGGCATTACATGAGGAGAGAAGCTCTTTAAATGCCATGCTGTACATGCAAGAAACATCCTTCCGAATAAGCGGCTAAAGACTAAAACCAATTAAAAAAATATACATAATCACATCAGCCTTACAAAATAATTATCATATTCATCCATATTTACAACATATACTACAAGAGTCAGTCCACTATTTAACACAGGCACACAGCATCTTTATGTCCATTCATAGTCCTCATCATCCTCAAATGATATAGTTCCCCACTGTCAGGTGATGTTGTGCCAGTCAGCTTGGGGCAGCAGATATGTCTCATTGGTACTGCGGACTACGGTGACACCGGCTCCGTAGTAAGGTATGACATATGCTGAACCGTCAGATGGGCCAACCACCTTGAACATAAAAAAATTATGATTAGTCTGTTAACCAATTTGTTGCGGATGGCACGTCAGGCGTGCCATTTATCAGTCTAAACAGGTCAAAAAAACATAAAAATTTAGTCTTTTTTACATAATTATGGCTGATGGCACAATAGGCGTGTCAACTTCTATGGTGCTTGACACGACAGGCGTGCCCCGAAATATTTTTTAGCCACCACAGCTAGAAGTTTTGAAAGACGCGAGTGGTAATGAATCGGTTATGTTGTGTGCATTTGATTGAGGATGCATAGCTTAATGACTGATTTTTTTTAAGTCAATTCATACAAAGGAGGAAAAGGAGATATTAATATGACCGGGTGAACGATAACCAGTCATAATCAACATTAATTATTTCCTAATAAAATCCTCTATTCAATCATTGTTAAGGAAATAAAACTATTCTTATTGAAGTCATTTTTGTTTAATTTACCTGAGCAGCAATGAGTATTATGTCCAACAGCTGTCCTAGAAACATGAATCCCAAAGTACAAAGCTTGGCTAGCCCAATGCCTGGATAGCCTAGGTAAAACCGGTCCAGTCCAAACATACCCAAGAAGACTGAAAGAAGCAGTGCTATCTCTAAAGAGTACCCATTCCTGTGAAACAGAAAAAAATAACAATAAAAAGGATTGTAAAAACCTTAAAGGCTATTTCATAACATAAACTCAAGGCTTGTTCCCATTGGGGTAGGCAGAAAGTCCAGAATGCCGCCTGCTGTGATCCTTACATACTCCTTTTGCCTTGTTTACGTTCATTCATACATATTTTGCACACTGGTTGCAAACTAATGTAATAACAGATTGCATATTGTTTTTAAGGTATTGACTGCCACTGCCGTCACCAATGACTGCAAACAATAGAGTTTCTATTGTGTCTGTTGTGTGGCAGTCAACATGTTAAATGATAAATTTTACTTACGTCCATTTACAAGGCAACTTTCTTTTGAATGTAGAATTATTTGTCTCATTACAGATTATTCCTTCAGCTGCAATACATAGCACTGTAAAACAAAACATATTTTAACTTAGTATGCATGGTTGAAACATTGCATTTCTCATTGTTTGAAAATGTTAGCATGTTTTCGTACCGTCTGCTTCCCCTTCTGATGGGATATCTTTCCCTTTGACACATCCTTTGAACTGTTGGGTGTCTGGATCGATTTGATCTTCGTTTGGGTCTGGACAAATGTACTGACCTAATCGCAGCGTGCTGCAGTCCACTGTCACTACTTTATCCCCTTTAACGTCATCTGAAGCCCCTGCTCTTGAATATAGGAACAAAAAACATATCTGCACGAGATATATTCGAAACATTTTTGTATCTACGTGCTTCCTTTCAAATTGAAAACAAGCTTTGGATATTGCTACGTATTCATTTTAATGTGATAATGCCACCACTCCCCGTAGTTTATTAGAGGAGATTTAATATTTATTTTGTTCTTTCGTGATACAATATTCTACGAGTCTACGACACTGACAAGTGACATATTATAATCAATTTTTGTAATGTGACGTAATGCAAAATCGTGTTGTTGTACATAATGCAATTGTTATACGAGCAGTATCTTATTCATTTACAGTAAGTGTGAAAGAGATAAAATTGATGATAATGCCCAAAACTTTTTTTGTTTTATAATATCTGTGGCCTTACAATTACAATGCGTCATTTGAAGTGACACTGAAATATTCGTTCTGAATTTGGATTGTTGTGCGTCAAGAAATTCACATACCTAGCTTCCAAACTATAAAAAAATAAAAATAGGTGTTTTTCATTATAAATAATGAAATAACTGATTTGTTGATGTCGTCCTAGTGATCGTTACCGCGAATACTAATTTGCTGAAAATGCTGATTGTGAACTCCTATAGGTTCAATCCTATAAACAGAGTGATCGGAATAGGCTAAATGACCTAAACTTCAGAGAACAGAGACAGAGAGTGGAGACTTCCTTACGACCACATTTTTTTCCCGGAATTCGGGAAAAATCTTAAATAAGTTGAACAAACTTGGTCTTGGACTACCATCCAGAAGTCCAATCTCAAGGTCTGCCAACGAGCAATGGAGCGCAGTATACCTACTAGGCGTTAAATTACCGGATCGTGTTCGAAACACAACACTGCGCTCCAAAACAAACATAGTTGACGTGGCTCAAAAGGCTGCTTAACTTAACACTTTCGCGGACAGAACGCAACTGTACGTCATGATTTGAGATTTTGATACGGCACAACGTATGATGACGTTCAAAAACAAAATATTATTTACGGCAGGACGTTGATGCCCGTTGAATTTTAAAGCAAAAATTCGGTATATTGTACCTTGTGTCACAACATATCGAAAACTCAAAACTTTACCGTCACGTGAACTTTATTTTTAACCGTTTTAAAAATGTGCTGTTGATAATGTGCAGGGACACTCACTACACAGATAGGCACAACGTGATTATACGTCTCTCGCGCCTCTCGCGTCCCTACACTCAGTGCGGCAGTGTCACGGTAGCGAGGTTCGCGCGTTCCATCAGCGCGGGATTGGCGAATCGTAATATTTTTAACCGACTTCTAAAAAAGGAGGAGGTTCTCAATTCGAATGTTTGTATTTTTTTTTTTTTTTTTTTTTTTTTTTTTTTATGTTTGTTCGCGCATAACTCCGTCGTTTGCCAACCGATTTGAAAAATTCTTTTTTTGTTGGAAAGGGTATACTTCCCAAATGGTCCCATGAAAATTTTATCTTATTCGGACAAGCGGTTTTTGAAAAATCAACAAAAATCTAAAAATTTATCTACATTAACGATATTTTTGTTTACTTTTTTGTGGGGTACAACTAAAAAGTGAAAAATAAAAACATTTTTACAAAAAAAACAACCGACTTCAAAAAAAACACTACAAAGTGATAAATAACTTTAATTTCGGAAGTCGGTGTCAAAAAACGAAAATGCGGAATCAACGACACCGACTTCCGAAATTAAAGTTATTTATCACTTTGTAGTGTTTTTTTTGAAGTCGGTTGTTTTTTTTTGTAAAAAAGTTTTCAGACAAATAAACATCGTAAGTATTTAGATTATCTTATTATCACTAGGTTGTAAACTAATTAAATTATAACTCTATTGTATGAAAATTGTATGTCATGAGTTATTTTGTTTGTTTTAGATGGATAAGCGCAAGAAAAATCTGATGAGAATTTTTGAAGATTCCGATGACTCAACCGAGGTGGACCCATTCCAGAATCTGCTGAGGAGTTTGTTGCGCCACTTTTTCTTCCCAGCGAAAGCACTAGACAGTGGTGAAGGGCGGCGTTTTGGGGGACTGTCTTATGTAATTTTGACATTCAAAAAGTGCTGATTCTCAGCCTAATTTGAATAAATGACTTATGATTTTAATGTTTTTTTTATCGTGATGGCTACTTTGGACATGACTAAGATTTTAACCCTCAAGGATATCTCCTTCTCGACCAGATGTATCCATCTGGTAGTTTTCTCGTATTTGTTACTGCCAGAAATCGTCAAAAACCTCTGCTAAAGTACATTCAAACGATGACGTGATAAGACGTTTCTGTCATATTGTCTTTTAAACATCTAATATCATACAACACAACGTATTTAAACGTCAAATATATTTGTATGGTAATTTGTTGTGTCATTCTAGAACACGATTTAAATTGAGACTGTCCGCGAAAGTGTTAAATGGGACTGGGCAGGACATGTCTGCCGCATGACGGACAAACTGTGGGCCCAAATAGCGCAGAATTGGTGCCCTGAGAGAGTGATACGGGGTCGCGGCAGACCACGTAGGAGATAGCGGGACGAGCTGGATAGGTTCCGTCAAAACTGGAGGGAGGATGCGAGAGCTTGCGAAAAATGGAAGGAGTGGAAGGAGGCCTTTGCCCAGGCGTGGGACAGCACAGGCTAGATAAAAAAAAAAGTTGAAAATAAGCTTTATTTAAGACTAGCTGCCCGGCGCGACTTCGTTCGCGTGGTGTCCTACTCCTTCCCCTACCTTACTCCTACCCTACTCCTTCCCTACTCCTACCGAACCCCTCTCCTACCTTACTCCTACCATACCCCTTCCGTACTCCTACCCTACTCCTACCGTACCCCTACCCTACCCCTACTCCTACCTTACTCAGTTACTCCTACTCTACTCCTACCCTACTTCTACCGTACCCCTACCCTACCCCTATTCCTACCTTACTCAGTTACTCCTACTCTACTCCTACCGTACCCCTACCTTACTCCTACCCTGCCCCGACCATACTCCTACCGATCCCCTAACCCTACTCCTACCCTACCCCGACCCTACTCCTACCGTACCCCTACCCTACTCCTCTACTCTACTCCTACCCTTACTCCAACTGTACCCCTACCCTACTCCTACCTTACCCCTACCCTACACGATCAATAGTTTTAAAATAAAAATAGTTTACGTCCTATACTCAGACCTACTGAATATACACACAAAATTTCACAAGAATCGGTCAAGCCGTTTCGGAGGAGTTTTGTTACCAACACTGTGACACGAGAATTTTATTTTGACATTTTTCATTTCGTAATATCTTTTGAATGGAATATCCGATTTCAATAATTCAAAAAGTAGGTAATCAACAGGTATTGATACAGTCTTGGATAAGAAACAACTTATTTGGATAAGAATTAATGCAAAGGTATGGATAACATGGTCTGATTTTGATCGGCATTTCTATCAACTTTTAAAATGTAAAAAAGTAGTTATAGTGACATATTAACTACAATAGTTGGACAGATGGTCTCGTGAAGTTTTTTGTAGATATTGATATGTTCTATAATATTGTAGAATATTTTTTTGTTCTATCATCAATACTTTCCGCAGCGCATGCGATAAAAGACATTTTATGGCTAATTTTTTTACACCTTGGGTTGGTTTTAGTAGAAATTTCTAAGGATCTCTAATTTTTATAATATTAGTATAGAAGAAGTATAGATGGGTAAAGGCTATTTTTTTAACTCAACTTGCAACTTTTTTAACAGCCAGTAAACCCCTAACTCTACAAACCTTATTTCTTAGTCAAAATGTACTACTTGGCCGTTTCGCGGCCTTCGCAATGACACTCAGGGCATATTGTAAGAAATTAAGTCACTGTTCGTTGTTTCATGCAATAGTTCAATGGAACGCTTTTTCACTTTCGAGGACTTCGGGAAGTACCCTAGAGGTTTTGTGAGTGATTGAGTGACTCGGTGGTGACGATATCGACGTATTTTTAGGTATAAAAGTAAAGTATAAAAGCTAGACAATTAGTGTGTTTTATAAGTCTGCTAACCACACATTATCCTGAGAACCCCACCCCCTACTATATTAGTGTACGAGTATTAATTAGCCCCTCTATCCTTACCCTTTCGTCAAACCACCATGCTCTTGCCCCTATATTTTATTTGGGCACTTAATTATAAGCTTGATAAAACTGCCTTATCGAAACGAAATATTATAAGTAATAAGCTCAATCTCAGAAAAAATATTTCATCAGCACGCTTGTCTAGTGGACCGTAACTAAATGTGGAATGTATTTATAAATTACAATTTCCAATACCTACCTACTGCACCTATGAATAATTTCGTTAATTTCCTGTACGAACATATCCGAAATTGTCAATAGCAGTGCTCGAGCGACTAGATCAGGCTCTAATATATTATACTAAGTACTTACGTTAAACTGGACTCGACCCACATTCTCGTTTAATTTCCGGGATAACCACGGCCGCAGAAACTATTCAGAATATATCTAGAGGCCATTTTAAACGATCGTACTTTGTGGAGTTGCGGACACTAGCCCGTATTAGGTACAGACGCCAGCACATTAAGCTAATACAATCTGTCAAATTTTTTTAATAGATTTTAAACTTTATACTTAAATCATAAGGTTCAATGTCAAATGAAATGAAAATTTGACAGTTTCGGGTAGGTTGATGTGCTGGCGTCTGTACCTAGGTACCTATTATTATACACTCAGGGGCACATTTAACCGTCCACTCATCTCGAACTGCTTAACGTTTGTTTATGTTAACTTACGCTTTGCGTACTAGGCGTTACTTCTTAAGTGGGTATATCTGAAATAAATAAATCAATCATACCCGCGTTTTGTTTACTTTTGTGGTTTTTATTCAACAATAATCAGTTTAATCGTAATTTGACAGTCTCGCCCCATGTTTTATGTGACGGATACATTTGATTTAAAACGTTGTGATACCATTTCTTCGAATAAAACCTAGGTATTGGCCTGCCGTGATTTCATTTACACCAAAAAAATGCCACTGGACGCAGCTGGGGCAGCTAGGGCTGTAGCACTTGCAGACGCTGGGTTTAGCCAGCGTCGGATTGGACGGATGCTTGGATATCCACGATCCACAATTCAAGATGCTATCCGGCGTTACAGAGAGACTGGTTCCTACACAAGAAGGCCAGGGCAAGGTCGTAGAAGGTGTACATCAGAGAGAGATGATCGTTACATCGTCTCGAACGTTCTTCGGAATCGGTTTACAACTGCTCCTGAGGCTCGTAGCCGCTTGTTTGAGGTACGAAATGTAAGTGTGAGCCTAAGAACAATAAGAAGAAGGTTAGCTGAGAGGGATCTGAGAGCATTTCGACCAGTTCGAGTCCCAGCGCTGACCGCAACTCACAGAAGAGCGAGACTTGCATTTGCTCGAGAACATTTAAATTGGACTTCGGAACAATGGAAGGCAGTTCTCTTCTCGGATGAATCAAGAATAGCTTTACGAGGTCCTGATGGACGTCAGCGCGTGTATAGACGCCGTGGTGAAAGGTTTGCTGAATGTGCTGTGGTTGAAACAGTAGGCTACGAGGGAGGCTCTATAATGGTGTGGGGTGGCATTTGTTATGACGCCCGTACAGAATTGGTCATCTTCGATAGAGGCAGCGTTAATGCTCACAGGTACGTGACAGAAGTTTTAGAACCACACGTGATGCCTTTTGCCCCATTCATTGGCGATAATTTTGTTTTAATGCACGATAATGCTCGTGCACACACCGCGAGAATTGTCAGCGATTACTTGGACGCCGTCGATATTCAGCGATTACCATGGCCAGCTCGCAGCCCTGACCTGAACCCAATAGAGCATGTATGGGACAACCTAAAAAGACGAATTCGGGGTCGTACACCAGCTCCTACCACCATCAGTGAGCTAAAAACTGCAGCTGTTGAGGAGTGGCAGAACATTCCCCAAAGCGACATCCAAGACATAATTGACGGGCTTTCTAATCGATTGCAGGAGGTCATTAGGGCCAGAGGAGGAAATACACATTATTAATCCGGTAATTTAGAGCACACTTTTTTTTTAAATTGACATTTTGCTAATTTTTATTTTTTGTAAGAAAAGTGCATATTCTATTTTTTTTAAATTTTGTCTTAATTAAACCATTTCACAACATACACATGTTTCATTTATTTTCGTGGAGGTTCACCCAATGTGACATTATAACAAAATTAATTAAATTACCATAGAATTTTGAAGAAATCTACAAAATATAGGTGGCCGGTTAAATGTGCCCTTGAGTGTAATATATATTATGATAGGTATTCAAATACTTGATGCGTGTATGCAGCACTGACTTTATGTGGTATGCAGCCAGAGCAATTTATGTAGATTCGTTTCCTTTTGAAAGTTACATAAAAAATACACTGTCACACAATTTTTAAATGGTTTGAGTTTTTGCACAGTACTGTATTGCGCTCGTAACGTGTGAAGTACTCGTATTTGCAGAGTGAGTGATTTATGAGTTTTAAAATTGAATTTTATTGGAAAAATTTACTCGCGCTCGCGTGAAGTTAAAGCTCTTATGTTGACAGAGAGCCCTCATCTTCTCTTCACATTTTTGTAACGGCCACTTTCATGTTTCAGTTCATCCTAAATTAAATGACATTTGAGTGGGGAGCGAGATGTGTGACTGGTGAGTACAAGTTAAAAACAAGATAGGTACCTACATACGTAACAGTTTTTTTTTACTTAAATATGAAATATAAATCTAAATGTTTTTTTTTTTTTGTCAAAAAGCTTATTTAATCTTTATAAACGTGTCCAAATTACAAAATGACGCAGTGCAATTTTCCTCAACAATTAGCCTTTGTCAGAAAAAAAGACAGTAAGGCAACGCCTGGCGGTAATGAGTGCAATCTTGAGGTGCTAACAGACCCCGGTGTAATTGCAGCCAAGACTAATGTGCCCCATTACAGGGAACAAGTTTTGTTTACCTACTCGACAACACCTGCAGCGCGAATAACTTGTCTTTGTTGGAATATCATGAATAATGCGGCTGGCTGGCTTTTGTTTGTAGTTTTGTCCGCATGATAATTAGAAATGCTTTAGGTGCTACCTACATGCAGTTTGATTGTTCTAGAGATTGTCTAATTTAACATTGCACGCTCCTCCACTGTATGTTGCATGACATATTTCAAAGGTTTGTATTGATATTTTGGTGGAGGGGCGTGCAGTTTTATGTAAAACGATCTCTACGTTTCCGTTCGTTACGTTTACGTTCTATGTTTACAGTCACGAACATAAGGTAAATAGGTAGGTACCATGCGCGGTCCGAGGGCGGGGGTCGTGGGGTAATGACCCCCCCCCCAAATCATTCAAGCTGTCGAGAGTCTGAATGATTTACTTGCCTTACTAACTTAAAACTGTACTTGAGCCACGAAAACCCCGATTGGCAAATTCAAAAACATTAAGAACATTGGCAGTCATGTGGACTGCCGACTGAAGTAAAAACTTAAAACTATGAAATGACAGTGGGTTTTTTAACTCGCCTAAAAAATATTTTCATTTAAAAAGCCTGTTATAAAAATGTATAATTCTGGATTCAAAAGCGAGCGAAGCAAACTCGGGATATTGGGCACCCCGCTCGTACGTAAGGTTGAAAGGCTTAAGGTGAGGCCAGATTCCAAAACCTAAACTGCTCTTTTTGTATGATGGGTAAAAGAAAATAGAGACTATTCAAGGTAGGGTGCTAAAATTTTGAATCTTGTGTAAGTAGGGTGTTAGGTATTTAAAATGTTGTGTACTTAGTTAGTGCATGTCGTCAATTCCTGAATTATTTTTTTTTTATATCGATTTTTCTTTTGCTGTACCTAGGTCATTAAGTTAAGGTCAGTCTTTTTATGGTTACCTATCTTCAATTTTTCAAACTTTCCATCAACTTTTAGGCAGAAAACGACACTACGACTTTTCTAGTCTGACTACACCAGTCTTACTGAAGAGTATCGTGTTAACCAGGAACTGGATTGTGAAGGTCATGTAGGCTGTCGCTCCATGTAAAATAGGTACCTACTGGTCTAGCTGCATCCGGTTACACTGGAAGCCGACTCCAACATAGTAGGGAAAGGGCTAGGCGGATTGGTTGACGGTGCTTTGCTAGGGAGATTTCATGACTTAATTGGACAAAGAACAGTAAAAAAAGAAAAATGCCCTATTTTTTAACTGACTTCAAAAAAGGAGGTTCTGTATTCGACCCGTATGTATGTATGTGTGTCCGCGATTTTCTCAAAAACTAATGAACCGATTTTGATCATTCTTTCAGTGATCTACATACTTTCAGGAATTATTAGGTATGAATTACCTAATGAATACATTAGGTAATTATTCATTAGGTAGTTATATGCATAAATGTACTGCATCTCAGGAATTTCTATGCGAATTTTGATGATTCTTCTAGTCGGTGTCATCATTTCTTCAGTGCACTAGTGTTAATTAAATTTGTGTTGGGTAGGTATAACTAAAAAGTGAAACATAAAACCTTAAAAAAAAAGCAACCGACTTCAAAAAAAAAAACACTACAAAGTGATAAATAACTGTAATTTCGGAAGTCGGTGTCAAAAAACAAAAAAGCGCTACCGGTGCGGGACTTACGAAGTTAAAGTTAAGTATCACTTTGTAGTGTTTTTTTTTAAGTCGGTTGTTTTTTTGTAAAAAAAAGTTTTTATTACATGAGAAGGGCATGTATAATAATTAGAGACCGGATAATATGCATTTGCATATTTGCATATGCATTTGCATATTTAAGCCATTTTTAGCGCTAATAGCATATTTTTCCTAAGATCTAGTGATGATGCATATTATCGCTATAATTTACAGTATATTTCGAGCGCAGCGCACTCAGCAGCCGCGCGTCTTTTGTTTTGGTACGATAATAAAATGAAAGAGACAAATGATCGTCGCGCTCGCCTACCGCACTACTCCTTCCTCCCACCTATTATGCATGTTATTGCTTTCTACTAAATGTATGCTAATTTTGTAATAAAAAAATTTAAACTTAATAGTTTTTTATTTTATTAAAAAACAATAAATTATAAAGATACATACTTAATAAAGTAAAACTTAAAACAAGTATTTACTAACAATAAACTTAAATCTAAAGGAATAATATTTACAAAACAAAAAAAAAAAATTAGTCATTTAATGTTGCATATTCTGTCAGTTTTCGTGCATATTTCAAGCATTTTTCATGCATATTTGCATGCATATTTTAAGCTTTTTATGTTGCATATAATCCGGTCTTTAATAATAATAATGAACCAATAAACTCGCCCCGGCGAAGTCCTCACTCAATAATTCGGTCTTTGTCTCATTAGTGGAAGTAGGACATTCAAAAGTTATTGAACGGAAAAGTTCTTCTAGACTTTGCTTGGACTCATTATACATTCTGGATAAGTCGGGTCGGGTAACATCCGTGAGAGGGCACAGTTTGCATCCGGACATCGGAGTTGCACTAACGAATCAACTTTAACTAGTCCATGGGTTGAGCTCGTGAGAGAATTTAAGAAACTAACTCATACTCGATTTGGGAAGAAGTGGAGCATGAAGAGAATCTAATGAGAATAAAATAATTTTTAATTATATTTTTTTGAGCTCCATTATTAGAATAGGTAAAAAAAATCGGCTGATAACTTAGTGAAATTCTGAAACATTATTAATTGGATGTCGACTAGAGTGAAAAAGTTAATGTTCTGAAAGCCAGCTAAGTCATAAACATTTGGGCAAAAACCAAAGAAATGTCTTAATCTGTCATTTTGACTATTCTTCCGTCGACAAAACCCGTTTCTATGGTGGTCTTGCAACGGGAACGAAGATCCTTAGGGCCGGCGCTCACAGCATGGCACGGCAGGTTGTGCTGCGGCATCCCGTGGCGTTCCGTGGCATCCTGCTGAAAGCCCAGCCACTCTGGCATCAATTAGTTTTGCTTCGCGCGGATTCGAAGTTGGTTGTGTTATGGTTGACCGGGATTTAGTATTAATAGCAAAGTGACCCATACGTCTCGCGGGATGCAATGGCGCGCCGCGGCAACCCGTGGAATGAAACGGCATGACAAGTCATGCCACAGCATCCCGCGGCACGTCGCGTCATTTCGCGGCATCGAAATAAAGTAACATGAATTCTAAACTCATTGAAATAAGATTCAAAATAACTTGATTAGTAATAAAATTCTTTGCCATGACACGCCGTGCCCTGCCGTCAGCGAGAGCGCCGGCCCTTAGGGTCAGCGCAGACAGAGAGGAATAATCCCCGCGCGGTCTCGGGCATTTTCTTTACGGATCGCGTATGCTCGAGCTTGCGCGAGTAAACCGTACTGGGTTACCACTCTACAGTAAACATGCCAGTTTGTCGCGAAAGTTCGTCAACGATGGTGGACTGGGATATGATTATAATTGTGCTTTTGGCGGAAGAAGAAGAAATGGAAGAACATGTTAATAAAATAAGGCGTCAGACAACACTGAAAGTACGCGTACGACGCGGGCGCAGACTCGACGACGCGCGGGGATTCCCACGTATCTTCGAGGACGCGCGAGCATTTTTTGTCAGGTTCAAGCATTTATGCACTTTATTGTAATAATTTTAAAGTTTATTTTCAAGTGCGTTAATAAAATCCTTTCCGCTGCGCTCCGTTCTGTCTGCGCTGAGCCTTACGCGATACTCGCACACACATACACACTCGTATATAATAGAAAGCGACACAGAGAGAGAAAGTTGCACGGAGGGGGCATAACGCTTTTTCTTTACATGACGGTTTGTACCAGTCACCTCCTACCGCAAGCCGCGAGGAACTTCGTTCCAAAACGCATTTGCGACGGAAGATCCTAGATCATTGGAAAGTCGTGCGCGATTTTCCGCCGTATTTATCCTCCTAGGCTTATCCTTGTTGGATAACCTACCTACTCATTTGCCGAAAACCGTGGTGGGCTATCGAAACCTTGGTAGTCCGTAATTAAAACTCGTTCGATAGTTTAAATGAAACGATTTTTATTAAATACATAGATAAACTGGTTACATGCTTTATTATATCACTCATTGAATACACAAAATCGATTACAATGATTTTGTTATAAAACATTAAATACGATACAAATATTATATTGATACTAAAACTATATATTTTATTGACGTTTCTTCGCCTTGAGAACACGCTTCTCGTAGAGTAGTCCTCAGCCTCGCCAACCAGTAAAAGATGGAGACCTGGAAAAATCGAAAATTTTAAATAAAAAGGAATTCTCAATTATTATTTTCTTGGGAATGTCAACATGTAAATCTGTCACACAGAAAGTTTAAAAAAAAAATCTACAGCGCAGATATTCAAAATTTCCAAAGATACAACAATGGCCACTCGAAATTGTTTATGGTTTAGTGATGCGGTAGTATTAATTTTAAGTTTTGGTGCTATCGATGTTACAAATTATTTCCGCACATAAAACAGATTTGATCATTTGAATTTTGATATATACCGTCTGTTTTTTTTATTATTTTAGTATTGAAACTTTACTTAAAATTTGCGCTTTTATTACGATATTATCGTGGACATCTACGTCCGTAAAATGTATGGAAATACGTGCACGTTATTACTTTATCAAAAGCGTCTTTAAATATTTTCATACCGTTAAGTATGGGGGGTTAATTTATAGGAAAAAAAATACGCAACTACAAAAAAAAAAATGCGAAATTTCGTATCCTCGAGATTTACATAATTCATGATTTTTTGCTGTCACAAACAAAATAACTGTAAAAGGACCGTAGTACACTTGTAACTGTACAGACGCCAGCACATCAAGCTACCCGAAACTGTTAAATTTTCCCAATCAACTTTGAAACTTATGCTTCAGTGATAATGTTGAAAATCTATTAAAGAAATTTGACAGATTGTAGTATCTTGATGTGTTGGCGTCTGTACTAGGCATCGCACACAATTTATAGAAAAACGTAAAAAATAAAACCATAGATCGGTGGGGTCAAGTAAGTGACAACTATAATACTATAGAAGCAGTTTCACAAACTTTTCAAAAAGGGTCCGAGAACTTGAACCATTACTTAGATCGATCGACCTTTCAGTTTAGTATTTCATTGCCTTGCATCCAAAAAAAAATTGTGTTGGCTCAGGGTTTAAATAATATAAACTACAATCATAATAATATAATACTTACGTGTTGAAGGTGGGCGCTTGTGGCTGTGGCGCCTGCGACTGTTGCGCTAAGTTGCCGAATGTCAGAGTGTTTTGTGTCGCTAAGCTTTCAAACGTAGCATTGGATTGTGTTGGCTGACCGAAACCTGATACAAAAAGGATCTTATTTTAATACTTGATTTTTCTCTATTTTAATACTCGGAGTTTGAAGTTTTAGAAAATTCCAGATGGTAGTGGCTCAAAAACGCTCATTATTTGAATCTAAGTAAAATTTATCTTTCTGGAAATAAAAAGTTTTACGACTGATGTGACGCATGCACAAGAAAAACATGGTCGCTATTAGTGCATGCTATGAGTTGATACAAGGAAGACGAGGCTGAATGGGGACTTTTCTTTGTATTTTTTGTTTACTTTCGTAAGTTTTTCTGTCATTTGTCTGTCTAATGGGAATAAATAATGCGGGATTGCCTTTTGATTACGATTATGAGAATACGTACTGGGTTGTGCGCCTCCAAACATCTTCCCAGGCGATGAACCGCCCCCGAACGCGGCACCTCCACCGAATGTCGCCCCCCCTCCGAACGCCGCGGGTGCACCGAAGCCTCCCCCTGGACTCTTGTTGAAGCCACCGCCGAACGACGAGCCAAAGCCACCACCGCTAGGCGGAGAACCGAAGCCCGTCGGTTGCCCGAATATAGGCTTAGAACCAAATCCAGGCGAGCCACCGAATGCGGGGGCTGGGGGTAAAAAAGTTGCGGGTAAAATACAGCTTTTGCATGCACATAATCAGCCTGTAACGTTCCAACTGCTGAGACTCAGGCTGGGATCTCAGTAGGGAGCTAAGGTTTTCACGGGATCAATATCCAAATACATTTTCATTAAATTGGGCAGAACGATTTTGCAAAACGACGACGGTAAAGTTGGCTTGTCAAAGATGGCCGGGCTTGAATATATTTACTGGGAACAGTCGATTTGAAAGGAAGTCTTATTTCATATTGCATTACTTATGTTAAAATAAGCCGTGCGCTCGCCCGATGGGTTTGCCCATGGGCAAACTCATCGGGCAAATACAAAATTCCATACAAATGAATTTTCAAAAATTCTGCCTTAGTGCTCACTTTCGGCATACAAAGGAACTTTTGTGCGATATTATATGCTTCTTGGATCCAGCGGTTTAGGCTGTGCGTGACAGATCAGTGAATTAATGAATGTATGATTTGTATTAAGGGGACTGCAGGACCTAAACGCAAAAAAACGCAAGTTTTATAATGTCTAAAAGTATATATGATCGACTACAGTAAACAGAATCAGAAAAATATATGATATTCTTCAGGATATACGCTAGTTAGATAGTGTGTTGAAAACATAATACAACTAATTTGATACGATAGAAAAAAATACTAATATACATAAAATCATTCTGCTTTTTGTCAGGTTATTCTACAAGCAACATACTAAGGTGATTTAATTTCTTAGTCCAAACAATAGATTTTTTGTAAATAGATAATTGCTTCATATTTTGCAATAAATTACCAGGGTTGTATCATCGCGCTTCTCTTTCTTTTCTATGCAGTCCGACGGTGACCGCGCTTTAGGTCATGAAGTCCCCTTAAGGTGAATGGGTAGTTGTAGCCCGCGAAATTCAATTTTTCTTACGTTTTTTGCAATTTTCAGGTCAGTGTCAGGTTGTATCTTGATGAAAATTTGATTCGCGACTATAACAGGTACGTATTCACAGAATTATAATCATCAGAATCATTAATACATCTGTTTAAGTTAGATTTCTACCACCAACACTTTTCCATACGAGATTTGTTCTTAACGGTAGAAATCTAACTTAGAAAGATGTATTAATGATTCTAATTATTATAATTCTGTAAATACGTACCTGTTATTGTCGCGAATCATATTTTGATCAAGATACAACCTGACACTGACCTGAAAATTGCAAAAAACGTAAGAAAAATTGAATTTCGCGGGCTACAACTACCCATTCGCCTTAAGTAAGATGTAAGGTAAAATAACGGCGCTAATAAAAAATAAGGACGTCGATATACATACACTCACCGGTCTGTTGCTGTGGTGTTCCAAATACGGAAGGTTTGTTGTCTCCGCCGCCGAAAGCCGGGGTTTGCGGGCTACCGAACGCTTGGCCTGCAGGGGAAGGGGTACTGAAACTACCACCCGTCGTGTTGCCGAAGATTGATGATGCCTGCGTTGTTGGTTGTTGACCTGGAGAGATGTAAATTTTTGTTAGGGAATACAAGTTTTTTATGATTAGTTAGTGGAAAGTTTTGAACGAAAATGATTATGCGTTTTACGTCTTTAATTTTTAACCAGACTTATTTTTAATGCATCAATCAGTTTTGCTAAAACTTATATTTACCAAATCCAGTCGATCCAAATCCACCTTCAGTATTAGCGTTACCTCCAGACCAGAAGCTTGACGCCGGCTTCTGTTGTCCAAAAGCCGTGGCCCCTCCTCCGCCAAATATTGAAGCTGCGGTAGAGTTAGACTGGCCAAATGCTGCCTTGTTACCGAATACATTCGTGTTGGCACCGCCGAATACTGAGCCTGGAGAACTGCTGGAAATGGAGAAGAAATTGGGTATTGTTTGAATAGAAGTGAAATGGTTTATGCGAAAAAGAAGTGACGCGAACTTTGAAATATATAGACTGAATGAGAGTAGATCATAAATTCAGTCATCAGCTATGATGCGTACAATATTAAGTTGCAGATTTTACGTAGGCGAAATTTTGGTTTGAATTAACAATGCTTGCAAACAGTTTCTTACCTTCCCCCAAATATACTGCCACCACTAGTAGGTGACGGTGCGCTTGTGGTAGATATACTAGCGGCCGCAAACATACTGCTTTCACCACCACCGAAGATCGAGCTCTGGGCAGTTGTAGTTGGTTGGGCACCGAATACTGACGCTTGAGTCGTCGGCGCCGACCCGAATACCGACGCTTGAGAGGATGGCGTTGGCGTGCCAAATACCGAAGATTGAGTAGTAGCGGTCGAAGATCCGAAGACGGAAGCTTGAGTCGAAGGAGCTCCAAACACAGATGTCTGGGCATTAGGAGATGCAGACCCAAAAACAGAAGAACCTGCCCCTCCAAATACAGACGGTTTTGTCGTGCTCGCTGCAGAAAATATACTCTGTGCACCAGATGATGGAGTCGTTGTTGACGTAAACGCGCTTGGAGCATTTGGACTCGAACTGCCAAATATCGATGACTGTGTAGTCGGTGTTGCCGTTCCGAATACAGATTGCGTTGTAGTAGTCGACGCGCCGAACACAGATGCTTGTGTAGTAAGTGTCGATCCAAATACTGATGACGTAGTTGAAGCACCGAAGACTGAAGTAGGAGATGACGGGGTAGCAGTCGTAGATGGAGCAAAAACTGATGGTTGAGCAAATGATGAGCCGAATATCGATCCCGCTTGAGTTGTGGGTGTCACCGCTGAACCAAACACTGATTGAGGCGACGGTGGAACTTCAGGGGTCGAAGGGGTCGGTGTACTAAACACTGATGGTTTCGTACTGCCCGCAGTAGCGGCACTACTAAAGACTGATTGAGCCGTGGAACCGAATACTGAAGCTGTTGTTGTTGCTTTCGGAGATGCAC
Source organism: Amphipoea lucens (assembly GCA_947508005.1). Lineage (NCBI taxonomy): Eukaryota > Metazoa > Arthropoda > Insecta > Lepidoptera > Noctuidae > Amphipoea > Amphipoea lucens. The sequence continues at coordinate 13,688,640 of OX382358.1, forward strand.
TTCCAAATATAGATCCTTGTGACGATGTTCCGAAGACAGAGGACGGTGTTGGTGACGGCGATGCTCCTGTTGCAAATATGGATGTTGTTGGTGACGTAGGTATTGGTTGAGAAGCTACGGCAGCTCCGAACACTGATGCGGCAGAAGGACTAGTAGTAGTGATACTTAGGAATAGTGAAGGTTTCGAGGATGGGGTTCCTTCTTTTGAAGACAATTCTGGTTTCACTATTGGTTGTTCAGATACGGGGCTACTAACTTTAGAATCTGAAATTAAAATGGAGAACATTAATTTAAAGTATTTTCGGGAGTTGGCATACATTACAAATGTAGTCAAGAAAATTTTACTACTAAATTACCTGAACCTGCCACTGTATTAGTAGAACTAGATATTGACGAAATACTGGACGTAGATTCAGACTTTTCTAGTGCTTTCAATGGTTCTACTTTAGCTTCAGTTTTTAATTCTAATGATTTTGGTGGTTCACCTGAAAAGTCGTGATTATTAATAATAGCATAATAATTATACATTTGATTTATTTGTCAAAGTTATGTTATGAGTGTCTAATTTTTAATGGAAATGAGATCGTCATCATCTGCCTAGCCTTTTCCCAACAATGTTGGGGTCGGCTTCAAGTCTATAGGCCGACCGCTTAGGCGCTTAACTGACACGTTGCCTGAGGTAGCTGCGCAGTAATAGTTGTCACAAGTTGACGAATAACTGACCTCTCGCATCACGTCACTACATCCCTTCCACACCGCGCTGATACCTCAGGCAACGTCTCAGTTAAGCGGTCGGCCTATAACTGGATGCAGCTGAAAATCAAAAGGAATGGAAATGACATCTCGAACAATATAATATTATAATGAAAACCTTACTTGGAGTGGAGCTGCTTACAGGTACAGGTTGAGGTGTTGCACCAAATGTAGAGGTTTTATTTCCCGTCTGTATAGCTAACGGTTTAGGCGCTTCCTTATTATCAGTCGCAGGTTTCTGTACTACTTTAGGCTCTACTTTCTGAGGTACATTTTCTTTAGATTTGTCTTTCTCAACGGGTTTAGGAGCACTATCAGTCTTAACATCTTTAGTGGTTTTCAGAACATCGGGAACAATTGGACTAGCTATAGGCGTGGAAGTTTTCATGGCAAAGAGGTTTGTTAGTGGTTTATCAGTCTTAGATTTGACAGCTGCCGTTTTACTGTCAGCTTCAGGTTCCCCTGTTTCACTTGATTTTGGACTGCCGAATATTGAACTTGGTAGTTTACTTTCAGGAGCGAAAGGTTTGGGATCAGGAGCGAAGGCGGGAAGCTTGGGTTCTGTCGTAAACGCTTGAGTCTTAGGTTCCGGAGCAAAAGCCTGCGGTTTAGAATCTTGTACAAATGTCTGTGGTTGGAATTTACTGAACATGTTGTTAATGTCTGCTATCGGTTTAGCTGTGAATACTGCTGATGGTGCCGGGGTGGATGTTGCTGCAGTTGTTGTAACTAAAATCAATGGAACACCCGATTACATACTTCAGCAGAAGAAGAGTTTTTTCTTTGTAGCAAAGGCATGCATATAATTTCGAAGGCAAAATTTTTGAGTCTAGTGTGCAATTATGATCTCTCTCTCTGTTCATGCAGAGATTTTCCAGTAAGTTCAGAAAGTAAGACGTTTAGAAACTTGAACACATTTGAGAGTAAGCAACCACTATATTTTTTACAAATAAAAATAGGAAATTTGTAACTTACATGCAAACGAAGAGGGCGAACAAATATTCTGTCCCATGAATGTATTGGCATCACTCTTCGCTTGTTTATTCTGTAGCAAGTCTTTTAGAACGCTTCGCGTATCTGCCGATGCTGGCGTACTAGAGAAACTAAATGCGGAGGCCACGGGCTTCAGCTGTGGTACTTGCGGTTGAGGCTTAGCTGGCTCTTGTTTTGGATCTGTAAATAGTAAAAGTACGTGTTTTGTTGTTGTTTATTATCTTGGTTGTGTTTGATCCTAGTTGCATTTGATGGCAAACGCATACAAGGTCTAATAATGGAGCACATGAATGTCTCTTATACACTTCTTGATTTTACAAACAAAGGAATACAGTACAGCCCGATTCAAACTTTATGGCGGCTCTGAAGTGCGCTACTCACTGCGCAGTACCTCATCCCTCACCCTCAGTTTAAACTTTATGGCTGCTCGGAACATGAGGCGAGTCGCTGCGCAGTAACACATTCACCTGTCAGCGGGGCTGAGGGATCATGAGGTACTGCGCAGTGAGTAGTGCACTTCAGAGCCGCCATAAAGTTTGAATCCGGCTGTACTGTATTCCTTTATTTGCTTGTAAAAGCAAACCCAGGAGGATATGAGGATAGTAGCTATCCAAGCAGACCGTATAGAATCAAATGTGGTGGGTTTTATTGAATCTTACATTATTAATTGCTGTTATTTGGGTCAACCTGCCAAAACAGGTGTTATTAGATTTACCAGGTAATTTACTGAGCTTGGCATGCAATCGTGAATACATGTTTGGGGTTGTTAGGTTTGGGTAAACATATCAGACTTCAGTAAGTTATTCATAGACCGGTCCATATTTAGTAGCATATGATGTACTAGCTACTATTAATGGTAAATAATCACCTACCATCAGTAAACAGTGTTCTGGCAACATTAGTCAGACCCGGGACAGTCGGCTTCACACCGCCGACGGGGGTGAAAGATGGCACATTGATAGGTGACGGTTTGAATGGCTCTTGTTTTGGTTCCACTTTAGGTACGAATGGTTGTGGTTGAACTAAAAAATAATGGATTAGAAGAGTTTAGACCATGAAAGTTTTTAGTTAACAAAATGCTGTTAAAAGTTCTATTAAAATTGATTTTTATATTTTTGGCATCATGTAGTGTTAATAGTTAAGAGTTACGTCAACAGACATGAACTTTCATTTTAAAGTACACATAAAAACATTTTAATGGGGTAAGTATACTGAGTGATAAAATACTCATTGCCTGTAGACAATTGCCTTTTAGATCACACAACGCGCGGTTTGTTAAAGTTATGTTAAAAAAACGAGATACAAAATGAAGGGTAAAGAAGATGTCATGCTAATTTAATTTTCACTTGCAGGATTCAAACAATAGTCCGTTCGCGTTATGAGAATAGTGGGCCGGCCTAGCCCCAGCGCTCGACCAATTAGGTCGCAACAAATTAGAAAGCTGTTCACAATGACCAATGAAAACACCTTTACCCTGCAATTGCACTGATGGCTCACTATTTTCTAACTAATCTTTTAACCGCTTGTGTCGCATTTATGCGACACATGTTTCCGTGCCCCTGCCGCCCGTGTCTCATTTCTGCGACAGAGACCATGCATGATTTTTTCGTTCTATTTTCATCCTATTTACTGCGTGGTACAATTAAAACCATTATTAAATAGAGATAGAAACTTTTTGACTATGTTTTAATCGATACAGCGATTTCTCCTCCTTATTTATTGTAGGTATTATTTTATCTTGATTTTATCGATTTGTAGCCGCGCGCTAGGAGCACGGCACTGATATTTAGCCTAACCCTTAAAAGGTTAACGCGAACGGACTATAGACATTTTGATGTATATCAGAACGTTCGGCCAGTCGAGATAGGGAGCTGGCTGCTACTCCAGTTTTTAGTGACGATTATGTGACGCTTAAAGATGCCAGTCAAAGAATTTGTGACGGAACAGTTCGAAAGTTAGAAGCATTTATTTATGGCCGAACGGCCTGATATCAGGTCGTTCGGCCAACCTTAATCTCCATAACTGAGGACCTTAGAGAAACTGTTACTGAATAAAGATTTAGTGACGATTTGGTGACAAACAACCAATGCTTTACTTTTACTCGTAATGCCACCAGTTAAAAGTAAAATGAATTTTGCTTCCTGGAACATCAGGACGTTCGGCCAACGTAATCTCCATAACTGAGGACCTGAGAGAAACCGTTAATGAATAAAGATTTAGTGACGAGACTGAAACGAATTTTTATTGCTTTATTTTTTTTTGTGACGGCCCCTTTAAATAGTAAATTGAAAATTTAACATATATAACCTCAAAACATTGGGATTATCGATTCCTCCACAACGAAGAAGCCCAGAGAAACCGTTAATGAATAAAAATTTAGTGACGGCACTGAAACGAACTTTTAGTGTTTTATTTTTTTTTGTGACGGCCCCTTTATATAGTAAATTGAAAATTTAACATATATAACCTAAAAACATTGGGATTATCGATTCCTCCACAAAGAAGAAGCCCAGAGAAACCGTTAATCAATAAAGATTTAGTGACGGCACTGAAACGAACTTTTAGTGTTTTATTTTTTTTTGTGACGGGTCCTTTATATAGTAAATTGAAAATTTAACATAATATTATATAACCTCAAAACATTGGGATAATCGATTCCTCCAAAACGAATAAGCCTAGAAGACTCGTAAAACCCCTGATGTGTTATATGCAATGGTTTCAGTATTTTTGTTGATTCACTATTCCGCAATATGGCGGATGGCGACTGAAATAGGGTGACCATGTATTCCAACGAAACAAGTATTTATCAAGTAGGTACTTAATTACCTACCCTACCTAAATAATGAAGCAACACACGTCGTAATATTAAATTATATAAGTACAAGCAACGTTGAGCTGATGCCTGACCAGTGTCCACTTGTGAGGTTTTGTTATATTACTTGAGTCTATTTTGGCTAAAAGCAAACGAAAGTGGAAAGGTGACTGACATTGGAGATTGGGAAATTTGACTAAGTACAAGAATACTTAAATAAATAGGTACACAAATTAAAAAATGCTTTATTTGTAATCAATCATCCAAAAATAGCGGTAGGTTGTTAGGTACATAATAATTTGTACTTTTTAGAATTGCAGTTAAATTGGTTCACCACGAGAGAAATTTGACAGCTTCTTGTGTTTACTGCTAGGTGATTGACTTGAAACTTGTCAAATCGGATTTCTTTCGGTGGTGGCCCGACAATCATTTTACAATTAAATAACAGTTCTATAGATAAATCACAGTAAGATAACTACACCGATTCTATTTTTATTCTGCAGAAAAGAGCCATATATATTATAATCTCCGCAGGCGCGATTCTCTAAAGGAACGGTTTAAGGAAATTAATATAGTATTTTTCAGCGCTATTTAAAAGGTCCATTAACCTTTTAAATTGCGCTGAAAAATACTATATTAATTTCCTTAAACCGTAAAATGATTGTCGGGCCACCACCGAAAGAAATCCGATTTGACAAGTTTCAAGTCTATCACCTAGCAGTAAACACAAGAAGCTGTCAAATTTCTCTCGTGGTGAACCAATTTAACTGTAATTCTAAAAAGTACAAATTATTATGTACCTAACAACCTACCGCTATTTTTGGATGATTGATTACAAATAAAGCATTTTTTAATTTGTGTACCTATTTATTTAAGTATTCTTGTACTTAGTCAAATTTCCCAATCTCCAATGTCAGTCACCTTTCCACTTTCGTTTGCTTTTAGCCAAAATAGACTCAAGTAATATAACAAAACCTCACAAGTGGACACTGGTATGCAGGCATCAGCTCAACGTTGCTTGTACTTATATAATTTAATATTACGACGTGTGTTGCTTCATTATTTAGGTAGGGTAGGTAATTAAGTACCTACTTGATAAATACTTGTTTCGTTGGAATACATGGTCACCCTATTTCAGTCGCCATCCGCCATATTGCGGAATAGTGAATCAACAAAAATACTGACACCATTGCACTGAAAACCTATAACACATCAGGGTGTTATACCATGCATCAGGGGTTTTACGAGTCTTCTAGGCTTATTCGTTTTGGAGGAATCGATAATCCCAATGGTTTGAGGTTATATAATATTATGTTAAATTTTCAATTTACTATATAAAGGGGCCGTCACAAAAAAAAAAATAAAACACTAAAAGTTCGTTTCAGTGCCGTCACTAAATCTTTATTGATTAACGGTTTCTCTGGGCTTCTTCTTTGTGGAGGAATCGATAATCCCAATGTTTTTAGGTTATATATGTTAAATTTTCAATTTACTATATAAAGGGGCCGTCACAAAAAAAAATAAAACACTAAAAGTTCGTTTCAGTGCCGTCACTAAATCTTTATTGATTAACGGTTTCTCTGGGCTTCTTCGTTGTGGAGGAATCGATAATCCCAATGTTTTGAGGTTATATATGTTAAATTTTCAATTTACTATATAAAGGGGCCGTCACAAAAAAAAATAAAACACTGAAAGTTCGTTTCAGTGCCGTCACTAAATCTTTATTCATTAACGGTTTCTCTGGGCTTCTTCGTTGTGGAGGAATCGATAATCCCAATGTTTTGAGGTTATATATGTTAAATTTTCAATTTACTATTTAAAGGGGCCGTCACAAAAAAAAATAAAGCAATAAAAATTCGTTTCAGTCTCGTCACTAAATCTTTATTCATTAACGGTTTCTCTCAGGTCCTCAGTTATGGAGATTACGTTGGCCGAACGTCCTGATGTTCCAGGAAGCAAAATTCATTTTACTTTTAACCGGTGGCATTACGAGTAAAAGTAAAGCATTGGTTGTTTGTCACCAAATCGTCACTAAATCTTTATTCAGTAACAGTTTCTCTAAGGTCCTCAGTTATGGAGATTCAGGTTGGCCGAACGACCTGATATCAGGCCGTTCGGCCATAAATAAATGCTTCTAACTTTCGAACTGTTCCGTCACAAATTCTTTGACTGGCATCTTAATGCGTCACATAATCGTCACTAAAAACTGGAGTAGCAGCCAGCTCCCTATCTCGACTGGCCGAACGTTCTGATATACATACATTTTGCCATACTAAAACTTGCAACCAATGATTTCCTCACCATGCCTGACTTGTGGCTTAACATCAGCTTCAGTTTTAACCGCCTGCTTAGTCGGCTGCACTTTCTCCTTCAAACTCTTCTCATAATTCATCCTCATAGTCGCCAAATGCTGTCTCATCTCTACGTTCACAGGCTTTATCTTGACCGTCTTGTGGTTCGACAACATATCTCTAAGTGCATCGAGTTTCTGTGACGTCAGAAGTGGCTCTTTCTTCTTACTGTCAGTGGTATCAAGACTCATGTTAAGGATATTCTTCGTTAACTTTGAGAGGGGATCCCTGTGGAGTGGAGGTTGGTGTTTATTCTAACTACATATTTATATTGTGAAGTAAAATTTATGTTTGTTTCATGCAATCGTGTATGTGTAGTGCGTGTTTCTGGCAAGGTGTGGCTTTGAACTGAAGTGCTCTGCAAGTCGTGACGGCTCCGTCTTCACTTCAAACTGCTAAAAAGGAAAGAAGACCTAAAAGTAAGCTAAACATATTCTGCGATAGCCGTCAGCGTGATTTTAACTCGTAGTCGGGTTTTAGAAATACTGCAAGCAAGCAAGTACACTGATGATTTGAATATCATCTAATCTGCGTAACATTACATAATAACGTTGATATGACGTAATCTGACTCCTCGTTGAGAGTATTCCTCGGTGGACGAAGTGCTGCTTCTTGACGACTCAGCTGTCCATATCACTAACTAACTAACTGTAAGGTCTATTTTTTATTAAATATTGAATTAAAACTTACTTCGGAAGGGTGTGCTTCTCAACAGCGAGGTGGACTTGAACATAGGTCCCTCAGTCAGAGTACTGCCTACTAACGACTCAGTCGTTCTTATCACCATACTATTTAGGTCTATATTTGTTTGATAAATTTTATCAAAGTAAAACTTACTTATTTCTGAAGGGCGTGCTTCTCAATAGCGAAGTGGACTTGAACATAGGTGTGACGTCACACTCGTTGAGCGTATTCCTCAGTGTTCGAAGTACGGCTTGTTGGCGACTTAAAATCTCTTGCTGTTTGACTAGAGGTTGGTAAACATCATCTAGGATTGGGCGTATCATACGGTTGCCTGGTCTGGGGTAAAAATAAAAAATAAATGATAAAAAAACAGTGAACAATTTTCTTACGGAATAACCAAATCAAATATATATACTAAACTGCATTTATTTTAATATTTTTAGGAACTATAGAGAGGGCCTGCATTATTTATGTATTTATTCTCCGTATTCGTATGCGTATTTATTCTTCAGAAAGCTAACAGCCTAATATCTATAATGGTGAGTATATTAGCGCTTACAAATTGCCATTCGTTTCTATGTTAATTAATGTATATCGTTTTAATTAACTATAAATAAATACTTAAATAAATTAAAAAGCTTCCACAAATTAAAAACTATGTACGCAAAATAAAAAAAAAATAAAGAAACAAAATATGGAACCCTAACTAGCTACAAAGTTGCAGTTTGAATTCAGTTTGTGCAGTTTAAAGCTTCGTGTTATACAGAGATCACGTTCACGGAATATTGAACGCCAATTTCAAAACATGGTTCTGTCTCTTTCATCTTCAAACGATTGACAGAAGCAGAACGATGGCCTACAGTGCAGCCGTCGAGGAATGCGTTCTTGACACCCTATCAGTGCGACACTTCTAGTAACTAATAAAGATCAAATTCGCAAAACACGTATTCGTTTGTATGAAACTGACGGGTGTCAGGAACGCATCCTCTCAGCGGCCGAGCTGTGTTGAAACTAATAAACACTTTGACATAGCCAAATTATTTTCTTCTAAACTTACTTGTTATACTGTGAGTCCCTCGTCACAGCCTCACTCCACTTGTAATCTAGCGATCTCTGGGCTTGTTCCAGCTGGTTCTGTACGTAGTAAGCTAGTTTCTTAACAGACGCTACGCGTTTAGATGTTAGCGGATCCGCTTGTGTCCATTGGTGGCGGTCTTTTGCTCTGAAAGTAATTTTATATTTAAGAAGAATTAATAGAATGTAGCTATACCATGCAACGCAATTTTGATTGAAAGATGAAAGAATGAACGTAAATTCAGGTGGTAGCAACACGCCATCCGCACGATTGTGTAAATCCGGTATAAGGTAAGGGATTCATTGGCAAACCTAACAAAAAATTGAATATGAAGGTTTCTATAGGCTAATTAATTTCCGACAGTTGGGTCGCCAGTGTTCAGTAAATTTTTATTAAGTATAAAAAAAAGTTACTCACAATTCATAGCCAAATAGAATTTAATAAAAAACTTACTCAGCATGCGTTCGCGCCTCAGCCACAACCGCGCATGCGCGAACCAGCTCTAACTTCAGTTGTACGATGGCATTGCGCAACTCGTCGGACGAACATTCCTTCCTCAGTTGTTCCGCGTCTTGCGAGTTGTAGTTAAAACTAGCGTTTATCGAGTCGATGTCCCGTTGTAACTGTTAAAGAATTAAGTTTTCAGTTATATTGTTATGTGCCTTGCGTTTTCTAGTTTGATGTCTATAAAATTTCGAATACGGAAAATGCCGTTGATTCTGAAGCAAATAAGCTCTGCAATAGCAATGAATGTGTGTAAGTATATCGACCTAGAGATTACTTTTTCACCCTCAGGGCGTTTGTCAACAACAGCCTTATCTCCGAGAAACGAGATTATTCGAACTGAACGTGACGTTCCGGTGATGGCGATCGAACTCGGCAGGTTTGGTATACTATGATAAACAAAACAAAAGCCGTGCGAACAGCGCCGACGCGACGACAGTGTCCACACACTGTCGTCGCGTCGGCAACAAGATCAAAGGTGTTTTGTACTGCCGACCTCCACTTCGGCCCGTCACAATCCGGCTGCTAGCGGTCGCGCCGAACTATTCAAAACTTCGGTGATCGGGGTGACGGACATGCGGTGGAGACGCGGCCATAGTAAATGTAGGTAATAATTAATACGGGCTGGTGTCCGCAACTCCACGTCAATGCGCGTATTTTGCGTACGTACGTATCACATAGTGAATGTAATAGCCATATCGCTACTTCGGCGCCGTCATCTCGTTCTCGGTGACATCCCGGTGTCGACTGCGGTGGACAAACGCACTAAAGTCGAATGTCACTTGCACGTCATAACTCTATGATTATATTCAAACGCAATGCGAATTGTTACTGAATAAATTAATTGTTTTGAATTAACTCAACAGTCTATTTTTTCAAGACAAATGTGACAGTAAGATAGTTTCAACATTAGTGAAGTTTCAATTTACAGAGTTTTTCAAAAGTGGTAAAGCAATTGCGAGGTCGTCTTTACAAGACCACTCATAGGTTTAGTCTGGTACCTGGTCCTGAGTAGTAGACGAAATCTATGGCCGGTACATTTGTGTAAAATATAAGAATTCCATCAAACCAACTCACCTTAGCCTGAGTTTCCCTAGTCTTCACCATAAACTTGTACAGTTCCATTTGAAAGTCGTTGACTTCTTTAACGAGCATATTCTTCAGCTCCTGATTGGCTTTCATTTCGTTGATCTTCTCTTGTTCTGCTTTTAACGCGGCGTTTTCTTGCGCCTGCGCAGGCTGAGGTTTGGGAGTTACGGGTTGAGGTTGTGCCTGGTAGGGTAGAGAATGAATTGTTACCAGTTATTGTGAATGTAACTTATGTTATCTACATTATAAGCACAAAAGGTGGGATAAGGTATCGAAATTGGGACTTTTTATCTTTTTATGTCATAGACTGTTTTTTTATAAAACAAATCTGTTTTATGTCAGTAATTAAGGGAGTAGTGAAATTACATCTTAAAGTCCAACATATAGCATGCGTTATTGCCATAAGTAGAGAGATATTTATTTTGCTTATTGCGTATTATAAAAAAAAAAACCGCCCAAGAGCGTGTCGGGCCACGCTCAGTGTAGGGTTCCGTAGTTTCCCGTCCGTCACAATAAGTGTTCCCACGTACAATTCGATAATACCCGACCCAATGTAATACGTACCTACAGCGCCATCTCTCGGGGAATTGGGTTACTAATTAATACATAGACGTGCCAGAAGTTTTCGGTGGTAATTTTATATTGCGAGAACCGATTTTAATAATTCTTTTTTTGTTTGAAAAAAGATACGTTCAGGATAATAAAATATGTAAACGAAGTTAAAAAAAAAATGCTTGCATATACGATTATACTACGAACTTAGTCCAGAAATGATTTTGTACAACTTTTTGTCTTTTTTGTACAAAAACTGTTGTTTCTATCAAGTTCAAAATAATTTTCCTAGAAAGTCCTTATAAAGTTCCACTTTTCAGATTTTTTTCATATTTTCTAAACTTATGGTTCAAAAGTTAGAGGGGGGGGGGACACATTGTTTTTTACTTTTGGAGCGATTATTTCCGAAATTATAGACATTATCAAAAAATGATTTTAGTAAACCCCTATTCATTTTTAAATAACTTTCCAACAATATATCACACGTTGTGGTTGAAATTAAAAAAAAAAATCACTTCCCACTTTACATATAGGGGGGCTACCCTAATAAAACATTTTTTCCAATTTTTATTTTACCACTTTGTCGGCGTGATTGATATACATATTGGTACCAAATTTCAGCTTTCTAGTGCTAACGGTCACAGAGATTAAGCGAGGACGGACAGACGGACGGACGGACGGACAGACAGACATGGCGAAACTATAAGGGTTCCTAGTTGACTACGGAACCCTAAAAACTAACTGCGCCCCGCGGTTTCACCGCATAAGTCTCGATCCCGAGGGAATATCGGGATGAAAAGTATCATAAGTGTTATTAATCCTGGTTATAAACTATCTGTGTGGCAAATTTCATCCAAATCTGTTTAGTAGTTTGTGCGTGAAGAAGTAACGGACATACAAACACACTCACAAACTTTCGCCTATATAATATTAGTGTGATATGCTTACCACAGGAGCCTGCGGTGTCGGCTGAGCAATTGGTGTTGGTTTTATTTCTACCGGAGCTGGCTTCTGTTCTATTTGTACTGGAGCTGAAAATAACAAACAATTCAGTACATCAGTTTCATGTCTTTACTTATGAACATTTCTTTCGACCGAAAATCTGATCTAACTGCCCCATAACAGATGTAGGCATTACAAAAATATGATGCGTACTGCACGTGCGATCCAACAACAATTACATTATTATTACGTATTTGTACAAATATTCGCGTAATTTTCAACTTTACGCCGATGAACACATGATATATTTTGTGTTACCTAAGTTACGCGAATATTTGTTTTTTTTTTTTTTTTTTTTTTAATAAAGTCGGCTTACAAAATTCAATACTCAAATAATTTATTTCAATTAAACCAATTACAGGCACTTTTGAATTGTCAAGGTGTCGGTCAGTCAGAAAAATGAAGTCAGTTGCCCATTTCAAAGCGTAGTCCTACTGAGAAAAACGGTCAAGAAACTTCATGGACCTATTGTCACTTGTCTCATAAGACGTCGAATCATGTTTCTATGAGTCGTCACAAAATATCTTATACCTGCAGCAAACAGGCTCTGCGACTGCGCGTAGCTGGGTGGTTTTGGTATGTTCAGTATGCTGCCGTACTGTGATGATGGCGCCACTGCTTGCGGCTGTGGCTGTGGCGTTGACGCTAGTTGTACTGGTTGCATCGTTTGAGGCTACGGAAATTGGAAATAATATTTTAGTTAATTCATTATCGTCGACAGATGCTTCAATAAAAACTTTTTTACAAAAAAAACAACCGTATTAAAAAAAAAAAAACTACAAAATGATAAATAACTTTAATTTCGAAAGTCGGTGTCGTTGATTCCGCATTTTCGTTTTTTGATACCGACTTCCGAAATTAAAGTTATTTATCATTTTGTAGTGTTTTTTTTTTGAAGTCGGTTGTTTTTTTTTGTAAAAAAGTTTTAATTTTCACTTTTTAGTTGTACCTACCCCACAAAAATTCAATTAACACTAGTGCATTGAAGAATTGAAGACACCGACTAGAAGAATTATCAAAATTCGCATAGAAATGCCGGAGATGCAGTACATTTATGTATATATCTTCGTACATAAGAATAATTACATAATGTATTATATACTAAAACCTTCCTGAAAGTATGTAGATCACATTAGTGAAAGAATTATCAAAATTGGTTCATTAGTTTTTGAGAAAATCGCGGACATACAAACATACATACATACGGGTCGAATACAGAACTTCCTTTTTTGAAGTCGGTTAAAAATAGCTTGTAAGTGGCTCACTGTAGGGCAAACGCCGATTGAAAAAAAAGAAGAAGCGCTACGTATAAACACCTGATTCCTTCACCATACGTGAAAGTTGTACCTAATCTCAGAGATTTCGAAAGTTCTCATTCTACGTTGCCATTGAACAGATTGATTTCTTAAAGTTTTACTAAGTTTTTGAGAGACGCAGGATTTGGTCATTCCTTCATAGGGCTACGCTGCATGTAGTTCTTCTGTCACACACAAATTATGTAGTGTAATGTAATTATAATTATTACCTTTGGTTGAACGACAGGTGTCGGGGCGGGTACCGGTGCCGGCACTGGCGCGGGCGCAGCTGGCGGAGGCGCCTCTCCCGGGATCGCACTGATAAATAACAAATACGTTTAAGATAATGTAATATTTTACAAGTAGCAGACTGTAAGTAATGTGGCCAGAAGATACAAGTTTCACGAGTTCAAGATTGAAGAAAATAAAACGGTTAATTCGTTTTTTTTTTTATCTTTTTTAACCTGGGAATTGTTGATCCATAGCCCATACGTTTTAAAATTTGCATGGGAATGTCATATAGTATATACGAGTAGCACACAAGTTATCTATCAAATATAGTTTTTACCTAGTCATCATAGCAGCCGGTAAGGGTAGTTGTTGAGGAGGCGTGCACACTTGCGGAGCTTGCTTGTTCAAGTTGATGATGTTAAATATAGTGAGCAGGCCACTTTGTGACACCACGTGTAGTAGCGGCATGTGGGGTAGTGTTGTGTTCTCATCTGTAACACAATATGTATTTAAATACATTTAATCAAAATTATCAAATTACAGTATCATAGCAGGTGGCGTTCTGCCTCCCCCCTGGTAAGAAGGCGTGAGTTTATGTATGTATTGAATTACACTACGTACGGTCGAACAAGTTATTTGGTATACAGGCAAAATATTCATCTTTCCACTACACAGCCAAATTTAGTTTTATTTTATGCGTTATAACTTTTTCAGCTTATGGCATCCTTAATTAAATAGAGTGGTATAAAAAAAACTGACTAACTCAGCACACCATTGTTTAAAAGTAGTTGCAAGTTAGCTGCCTGTATACCTAATAGCTAGTTCGACCGTACATTTAGGTGTGTAATCCACCAGGTAGTACATTCCTAAATGGGTATCGAACAGCAATTTTAGAGTTACGTTAAAAAAAAAGAAATTCCATAAACCGCTGGCGGGGCGATCGCTGCGCTAAATCACTTCGGATGCAGAGACTAAAGTAATTGTACACTTTGTCACAGCATCCTCATGATTTACATAATACACCAGGTAGGTAGATAAAAGAAACGTAAGAACAACCCACTGCATTTGACTACAGATACATACCCCACTGTATTTGATGTGTAGCGCAAGTATCGATACAAACACCCACAGGATAGTTCTCCTGTTTCTTATCTGTGAGAGGCAGCTCCGGTCTGGCTTCATCAGTCTATAAACAAATAAACGATTAATATCGTACTCATAATAAAAATGGAGAACTTGCGGCTGGTCGCTTGTGATCTCGAATCTTGACTCAGCAGTAGTAAAGATTGGTCAATCAAAGATGGACTGTTTAAAGTAAATTCAACTTAAATATTAAGTATAACTTTTATTTGTCATTTTAGTAAGTTTCATAATTGTAATCGATTACTAAGTCGTTTATTAAGTTGCAACACTGTAATTAAGCTTGGCATTTTTGATGTCTGGCAATACTCGCTCTCTCTGCATTCATGCTTCCAACCGGCAAGTCCATTTTTTTTCTACTTTTGTAAATTTTAAAGTAATAAATTCAAATCTTTCCACGCAGTAGTTTTTACTAAACATGGACTATTACAACAGTTTTAATCAATTTCTTAAAGAGATTAAAGAATAGAATAGAATAGAATACTCTTTATTATGTACACCATATGAAAATGAAATGAAATGAAAAAAAAATGAAATGAATGAAATGAGTTTTATTTTAATTACCTGACACCACTGTACCCAGTTGGCCCCATCTGCGGATCCGAGAGTTGCTATCTCCATACCGTTTGCTGACGCCGACATTATGATGTTCCTGATCAAAAGAAAACAAATGACTGATAGGACAACTGTCAACTTATTTTTTAGTTTGTCATATCTCATCATAACAAGGGTCATCATCTCATCATCTGCCTAGCCATTTCCCAACTATGTTGGGGTCGGCTTCCAGTCTTACCGGATGCAGCTGAATACCAGTATTTTACATGGAGCGACTGCCTATCTGACCTCCACAGCCCAGTTACTGGGTAATACGAAACCCCTTGGTAAGACTGGTTGTCAGACTTTCTGGCTTCTGGCTGGTAGATCAGGTAGGTAGTTGTCAAAGATCCACGAATGACAGCCGGGACCAACGGCTTAACGTGCTTTCCGAGGCACGGAGGGGTCTTGGTATATAAAGATGGTCACCCATCCACGGACCTACCGCGGCAAGCGTAGCTTAGCCTGATCGATCGACCCGTGCGGCTGATATTACTTAGCCACAAGCCCTCATAACAAGGGTATACCACACATAATACAAATACCGAGGACATTACAACACCTGCTAAGAATGTTATCATTCAAAGATTTTTTAAACTGAGTTATGGATTCAAGGTAAGGGGTCAGGTCTTACCATTGTGCCAATCCCTGCAAGTAGTAGTACCAGGGTCTATTTGACCCCATGCTGTAGCAAATATCTTCGTAGTTCTGACAGCTGGGCTGCCCAGCTTTCGGGGTATTTATGATGGTCACAGCTGCAATCAAGACATGGCTCATTTATTTTCTTTGCATACTTTTAATGGATCATGAGGAAATAAGGTGTTCATGAGAAATGATGTGTCATGTAGACTTTAGTTTAAATTAGACCAGAAACCAAAGAAAATACTTAAAAAACCGGTCAAGTGCGAGTCGGACTCGTCCACAGAGGGTTCCGTACCAATTTGTCGGTATGCAACTACAAATTTACGGTTTCCGGATTTTTTTTTGCTTTACTTGTGCTAAATGACATTACTTCTTGTCAAATTTCATGATTCTAGGTCAACAGGAAGTACCCTATAGGTTTTAATTCCCTTGCGAGTGTCAAAATATGCGGCATAAACTGAACATAAACGTCCGTATCTTTTGATTGCGTTGACTTAGAAATTTGATTTTTTCACTGCTTCAAGGGACTGCAGCCCTGAGTGTTTGATATTAATTTTAACTTGACAACTCCATGCGTTCCTGAGAAAAAGGGTCTTGACAGACGGACAATAAAGTGATCTTGTAATGGTTCCGTTTTTCCTTTTGACGTACGGAATCCTAAAAACGAACTAATGTTCCTAAAAAATAAAAGCCTACTCTAGTAATAGCTGCTAAATACAAGCTTTCTTATGGAGTCGCGGAAAATAGCCCACACTTCACTAAATAATGACTTAGAAGTATAAAGTTACCTGGGCGACTATTATTCGTAGCATTTTTATACACAGCAGCAAACTGAAAGGTAGATATCCAATACACAGCCAATGCTTCAACCGGGGCACTCTCAAACAGGTTCGGAGCAGGAATGGTCTTAGCTGGTGTTAAATCCGGTTTGAATTGACTAAGGGTACCATCACTGTTGCCGGTGACCAGTTGTTTGCCCTTGGGACTCCAGCAGAGGCATCTAGTAAAAGAAGTATGAATAAATTAGCGGGGAATATATCTTTTAAGGTCTGAGTAATTACGATTGTATTCTTAAGGCTCTTTGTACGTCGTAAAACCCGGGTAATATGTCTCCTCTACAAAATTCTTCATAGGCTAATATCCCGACTATCTGCCTACAGTCCGGCCATCGAAATAATGCGTTCCTGACACCTGTCAGTGCGACCATCCTAGTAGCAATAAAGATTAAATTCGCAAAACACGTATTTGTTTGTATGAAACTGACAGGTGTCAAGAACGCTTTCTCTCGTTGGCCGCACTGTAAGGGCCTTTGCAAAAAGTTTATTCGCCGTGTTGCACTATATTCGCACGGTCGTCAATGTTGTATGGATCACTATATTAAGCTTGTTGACAAATACATTTTTTCTACAGCGCGGTTTATACGCCTTGCCATAAAGAAGCCGTGCCGTGTACAAAGAGTTTTGAGATGCATGAAGAAGCCTCGTATAGCGCAGTTTGTTCTGCCAGTTACTCAATTGAACCGAGCGCTTAGCGCATCCTGGACAGTCACACCCAACACCTCATTTGACTGGCCAATTCTTCCCTTGCGGTGGTTAGGCTAACGCGTCCTGGCTTGCGAAGAGTCCAGCGTCAAGCAGCCTGTTGTGTTTCGTCGATGCGTAGGAGTTCCAGTGCCTTAGGAATCTTCTGAGCACGCTCGTTCTATCATAGACCTCATCCATCGCCTTCTATCAGGCGTGATCAAGGTCAAGAGCGGGCCCATTCAGCAATAGAAAAAAAGGACCTAAGAGTTTATCGTTTACTCATCCTGTCAAGTTGCTCTGCACAAGTCCCTGTTTAAAACTCTTCTTTTTCCACCTCATACTTAAATATTTAACAAATTTTGAAACCAAAACCAAACTCGAGACAAATATTTACTATCCCGATAAAAATTAAACAAGTCATAAATTATAATTAAGTATAACAGACAGAAGGCAAATATTTTTACCTTGCTTTAGAAGGCACTTTCTTGACTTGAGAAGTGCTAACTTGAGACACTAGAAGTGTGCCATCATAGAAAGCTATGGCAATTGTATCAGGGATGCAGGGGTTCCATTGTAAGGAAGACACAAAGGTGGATGGGTTCACATCGCATCTGATGGCTAGAGAGGGAGATGCATTCTGTAACAAAATTGTAACATTATGATTAAAATTGTAGATGAGTCATGTTACAATATCACATTATTCAACAAAAAAATTTAATAATTATTTTTGATCTACCATCAATTTATCCAAATATGCTGCCATTAAAACAACCCAATGAAAGAGAAAAAAATATTCCATTTAAATAATAGTCTAGGTTGGAATCTAACATTTATGTGGATATTGATTGAGACAAAACATGTAGCAACAAAGAATTATCAGGTTTCATTTATAGTTGTAATTTTATAAGACTAGCACATAACATTTTCATTTGATACTCTTGGAAACAGACCATTGGGTCAAGAGTATCAAATGAAAATGTAAACGAGCTAATCACATTTGTGTTCCATACAAAATGTAGGTACCTGAGGATGCCAATTTATAGTGTACAAATTGAGTGCTTTGATTATTTGAATACTTAAACCCGAAATTCTAGTTTTCATTTGAGTATAACTTAAGAACTATAAATGTGTAGTTGGTGTTCCTAATAAATAAATAATCCTCAATTTTCGGCGATGATTTATCAATTACACTTTAATAATGTTGTTTAAACAAAAATTAATTAAAAATATGAGATTTAAAGTTTAAATCTTCTAAATACAGATGAATGTTTTAGTTATTCCCTTTAATAAGTGACTGTGTAAGAATTTAACTTGAACAGGTTTTGTTTTTACACTTTTATTAGATACTTTTGGAATAGACTGTAGTTATCTTCACTTTTACTTAATAATAACACAATATTGTAACTCAACAATTTAATGTGTCTATAAAGATAATTTACCTGATTCTGGAAGTCAGTAATCTTATAGATTGTTAGTAGTTGACCACCAGTAACTGCCAACAGTTCCTGGTCACAACTAGCAGCAATGTGGGTTGGTTTCTCTTGAAGTTTTACAGTAGTGTGCTGCGGCTCACACTCCTTGTCAATTAGCTGTTGTAAGTAGTAAACTGAAATATACATAGTATTCTAAGTAACTAGAGGCCCACCCGAACTTCGCACGGTTGCAATATTTTTTTCGTATTTCTGAAATTTTCTTTCATACAAACCTTAACCTGGCAATACCGAACACCACAAACAACAAAAAAGAATTACCCAATTTGGTGCAGTCATTCGGAAGTTATGCGCGTACAGACAATTCGGTGACTTTGTTTTATACTATGTAAGGATTAAGCGGTATAGACACCTAAAGATACATTTATACATGTATTGTGTATATCTTTTGTTGGAGATCCTAGATAAATAAATAGATGTAAAGATAGTAAGGTAAAATGAGAGTGGCTCAGTGGCAATTATACTAATATGCATTTTATAAAGAGTATTTCTACCTACATCTTTAATTCTACATCATCTAACAAGGCTATCACAAAATAGATGTTTAATTCACAGTAAAGTAACAATTGAATCATAATCATCATCATCTGCCTAGCCTTTTGCCAACTAAATACTTTTTATTATTTATTATTAGGTCCTTACATATGAAATTGGCGTTTTGTATGGAAGGAACAAAAAGTCGAATATTTTTTAATATAATATATTTAATTAATCAAAGTATGAACCATTGTTTTCAATGCACTTTTGCCATCTTATAGGTAGTTCATTGATCCCTTTACTAAAAAAACCAGTCGGACGGGAATCAATAAAATCTTTGAAGGCGATTTGGACTGCCCCATCGGAGTTGAATTTTTTCCCTTGCAAAAAGTTATCCAAATTGCGAAAAAAATGGTAATCTGTTGGAGCAAGGTCCGGGGAGTACGGAGGATGTCTAAGACATTCCAATTCAAGCTCTTCTAATTTGGTAGCCGTCTGTTGCGCAGTGTGTGGTCTGGCGTTGTCGTGAAGCAGCAGTTTTTAATCTTCCCAATTTGCTTCAAGTGAATTAAAACAGTTTTATCACTAACATCGAAGCCTGCAGCTAACTCGGACGTGGTTTGCGATGGGTCCGCTTCCACAATAGCCTTCAATTCTCCATTATCAACTTGGGTCTCAGGCCGTCCACGGGGCTTGTTCTGCAGGTCGAAATTTCCAGAACGAAAACGTTGGAACCAAAAACGAACTGTGTTTTCTTTTGCAACATGACCGCCATACACATCATTCACCCTTCGAGTCGTTTCCGCAGCACTAGTGCCACGGCGGAACTCGTACTCGTAAATAATGCGATATTTTAAATTTTCCATTTTGTAAAATGAGTGACGCAAACAGAAAAAACAGAAGAAAAAAAACAAATGAATGACGGTCATCGAAGCACAAATACATGAGTAAATAGCTGTACAAATTTGAATTTGGAATTCCTTACCAAAGAGGAGAAATTCGTGATTAAAGTGGCCAGTACGAAAAACGCCAATTTCATATGTAAGGACCTAATATTAACTATGTTGGGATCGGCTTCCAGTCTAACCAGACGCAGCTGAATACCAGTATTACACATGAAGCAACTTCCTATCTGACCTCCACAACCCACTTAACAGTAGATTAACAATTAACAATTGAATATAAAAGCATATTATGCATAATAAGCCTATAACATTTCTACTGCTGGGACACAGGCTTCTCTGTGAGAGGGAGTGAGCCATAATTCACCCAGGGGGCCAAGTGCGGGTTGGTAGAAGTCCCCGGTTTTCGAATTTTTGGTTATAGGACATGCCCATTTCCTCACAATGTTTTCCATTACTGTTTTGAGAGCAGTGGTGATGAAATACCTAGAACTCGTAAATTGTGGCCGCTACCACTGGGCCACCACAGCTCTATTTAAACACTTCTGAACATAAAAGGTTTAAAAAAAAGGAGCAGGAAAAGAAATGTAGAAACAGCTCTATTCTTGAAACATTGTTTATTGAATAAAATGTTTCTTAATATTGTGCAAATATGATTAAAAATACCTGTCAAATGCCCGTCCGGAGAAGCAATGAAAACTATTCCATACTTGCTGGCGCAGGCAACCAAGTTATATCCTCGGTTAGGCAGTGGATCAGTAGTATTGAACACTTTTAGTTTACGTTGCAATTTGTATAGAAGATTCTGTAAACACGAAAAAGTTTAAATGATTTTAGAGAAATTTTATATTTTAACTGTAGTAATTATTATTACTAATATAATTATTATAAGCCTGTGTTTTCCCACTGCAGGGCAAATGCCTCTCCCCTTCCTTCACTTTTCCCCGTCAACTGCAATTGTGGGTATAGTTAAAATAAAAAATACACAGATCCAAAATAAATTTGCAAGATATCTTGCAATGCAGTGATTGTTCAGTAGACATTTAACAAGTGCTAGATCTAAGTTTCCTTACTACGGTTTTTGGATGGGTAATTAGTGAAAATTAATGTTTTAATATTTCCAGACAGTGCATTACTTTTCTTTGAACACAATTCTTCATAGCGTGTCGATGGCAAAAGTAATACGAAAAAGCCACCACAATAATAACCTATAACCTGTATGAAAAATCGATAGTAATTGATGACATATCAAGCTCTAATCCAGCTTTGTTCTTTGAATCTTGATAGTAATAAAAATACTGTAATAAAATGGACTAAAATTCAAATTCAAAATTACAGTTGTAACAAACAAATTACTTTACGTACCGGTTCGTCGACCGAATTCGGCCCAAACACCACCTCCATTTCTTCGGAATGAGACTGGTTTGCACGAAAATGTATGCAATATTAATTAATCCTTCTGTTCTCACACTTTATTTGATATTTTTGAACTGTTTTTCCTGGATTTTAACAGAACAATTGATTTTTCTTCAATACTTTTAGCAAAATCTGATCTGTCAAAACTGAAAATCTCAACTGTCAATCGTCTCTGACGTGACGTGAGACGTCTCGTTTGTCACTTAATTTTTTCAAGATTTTAACTTGGATACTTGAGTTTTAGTCCACGGTAGGTCTTTGGAAATGCGAACAAAACTTTAATATTTGAACCTACGTGCATGGACGTTAAAATAAAATGTTTCTCGGATCCGCGGTAACGAACTTGAGCCAAGTTCACAGTCAAATGGAGCAATGGTAGCTCAGTCATAGGTTCGAACCCAGACAGGCGCTTTACTTTGTGTAAATTATTTCGTCACCGCTGCTTTCAAAACGGTGAAAGAAAACATCTTGAGAAAACCAGCATGTCCTAGAACCAAAAATTCGAAGACATTTATGACATCTTATAAACCCGCGTTGAGCCTGCGTGGTGGATTACGGCCCACTCCCTCTCACCCAGAAGAGGCCTGTATCCCAGCTGTGGGAACATTATAGGGCTAATAAGCTAAATTCACAAATGAACAGGCATATACATATATGTACTGGCCCAGTAGTGGTTCCCCAATCCCCAGCAACAACACTTTAATTGGGGTACGCGGTTGTAACGTCGAATTCTATGTACCTACTCGTACTTAGATCTTCGATACAAACCCAGGAAGGATTGCAGTTAACTTTTTTGAATTTGCTTCTTGTTTCGTTTCAGTTCCAGCAGTGGGAACAATACGGGTCGGGATTTGTTATGTGTAAATTGATTCTTCCACAACACTAAGCTCCTAGGCACGAAAAGGATTTTTACTGAACTAAAATCTTTCGTTTAAACCGTTAAGGGAATAAGGAAGGATATATCGATGCGTAGCCGCTCTCCTGTGTGTGGCGGCCATTTTGCGCGTATCGCCACAACTGTGGCGTTAGTGGTGGCGGTACTTCTGGTTGGTCGCGCGCGGCGTCAAAATCTGATACCGCCACGCCACTAAAGCGGGTAGGTAGACAATTGCTTTGAGTACCTTACCTCGTTAGTGTCCATCCACCTGCAGACTAACTGCGTGTGGTATCTTGCCAAATCATGAAGCGCAAAAGCATTTCCACCAGGCAAATTAAAAAAAACAAAAAGAGGTTTTTGAAAAAGTAGGTACCTAATACCTCTATTCTGAACTCCCGAGCGTTGAAATTTTTCGTCGGTTGTTTAAAAAAACACTTCTATGAAAAAAAATGACTATAAAAAAAAATGAATTCAGCACATGATTCTAGCGGCTAGCCTAAAATCATGCGCTGAATTCATGGCGCGTCGTCCCTACCACCTTGTATAATTTGTATTTAACTGTTCATTCAGTTCATTACATATTTATCATATTGGTTAGGTAATCAGCCGGCTAGTTCCCGATTGCAAAACATTCAACGGCGATTTCTCAGAAATTTACTTTTTTTAGTTATGACAGTGGGTAAGCGTCTGAAATGAAAGTCTTATATTTAAGTAGGTACTTATTATTATTAGGAATTTCTCTGTTATTTTTTAACTTTCTTTTAAAATGTTATTATTCAATAAAATAATATTTTGAAGACTCCCTAGAAAAACTACTTTTACCTACTTTCTTTTTAATTTATCTACGTATATAAGTAGGTACTTACCTAAGAAGTGTTAAGTACCTATGTTATATCTATGTTTCCCTGTATTACTTTCAATAGTTCTTGTACATTTAGTTTTCTTTTTATCCAGTATCCTATCCATAGTGCTTATACCTACCTACATACCATTCTTTTTATTTTCTTATTATTGTACACCCTGCGGCACTGGGACAGGTATATTAGTTGTTAAGATACTTTTTCAATTTTGACCAACTTTATTTATTAGATTTAGATAACCACTGCTGCAAAAATAGGTAAAAAACATTCTATTCTACCTATCATTCTGGTATGTAAGTACAATATTTTCAAGTCGCCGAGAATGGTCAAGGAAACAAAAATGTTATTTTGTTGTGGGAGTAGCGAGTCAAAATAATTATTTAGTAGGTAAGTATCTATTTATTAAATAAAGAAATGTGACAAAACGTGGATGAGTAGACCCAAATGAAAAAACGCTTCCCCGTGCATTAGGTAGGAACACTAGGGACTTAAAGAATAGGTAAAAAAACATAAAATAGGTAAATTCTACCTACGCGGAAGTACACAACTATGATAAAAAGTAATGCTGTAGTTTCAAAGTATTCACACAAAATAATTTATTCATTCGGGAAAATTAAGGAACTTTTTTACAAGCCAACCGAGAGTGGCCTCAGGGAGTGGTAACTTAAGCAGGCTATAGTAAAACATGTATCTCCACGACTCCACTTTATACAGATCCCTGGGATTATCATTCGTCAAAGCTTTGACGAATGTCTCTATAATGTTTTCGTCCTTCAAAGAGTCGTATCCTGCGTTGTGAGTTGATGCTGACTGCAGATAATTAGAGAGTGCTGTGATCCTTTTGCCGTAAAAAGATTTCTGTTCGTCATTCAAATGTTCGAGCATGGTCTTTCCGCGTGCTCCTTGACTTGCAATTAAGTTGCTGGAGGTAACGAAGCCACCTGGAATAAATATAATAGGTAACCATAAGCGTAATGAATAAATATCACGAAATAACGTGCCGGGTTACTGTGTATGGACACTAAGGAAACTACAACGTGGTAGCTCTACGACCATTTTCCAATCAGCTCTCGGGTGTGTTTAAATTATCCTGATGGGAGGTAAATAGAAATCACGTACATACCTTTTAGTGTATTTTTCATTAAATATCCGAATAGAAATGAATATTATTACATGATAGGGAAATGAATACTACCAATACTACAGTAGTTTGACCAAACATTCAAGAAACAGGTATAGGTCTACCAGAATCGCACGGCATAAAAAAAAATACTTAGTGATTTTCATATGGATTGACATTTGCCTTAAGAAAATCTTTTTTTTTGCCCTGGGATTCTGGTTGACCTATAGGTATACATGCTTAGAAACTTGAGTTAAAAAAATTACGAAAACCCTAACAAAAGATTGAAGACCTATTTATTCACCCCGTATTAAGGACATTTTTTTTTATATCTATCTGTGGTGACATCTATTTGGCCACTTATGAACTACAGCTGACGTCGTATTCTACATCGCGATAATACCTATCACATTGGATTTCACGCGCACCGCTTGACCATTACAGGAATCTGTACACGTTAATCATTTTCCAGCACATATGCGGTAATTATTTTGTGCGTTCAATCTTACTGGCTGACGCGTTGACATTGCATTATGACTGTGATACTATTACTATATTTTTGAATAAGTCCTTAAACAAGCAATTACCTGGTACAAAAGCCACGGCACTCAACCCGTGTCTTCGGTGCTCCATCCGCAAAGCCTTCGTTAAAGCCAGCACGCCCGCCTTGCTGGCACTGTAGGCCCCGAAGCCTGGTAGCGGCTGTAAGCCACAGTGGCTTGCCACGTTAATTATACGGGGTTTTGAGGGCCCCGTGCTCTGAAATACAGAACGAGTAAGACTCTCAAAAACATAATCAGTATTTAATTTTGGTTTCGCGCAGTCGATTAAAAAACAGTTAAAACAAATAAAAAGAGTTGAAAAAGTCTTGTTCCGTAGTCAACATTATGGATGAATTTATTTTCCTTGTAGTACAAACATTGACTTTTTGTTAGAAAACTAATTGAAAGTAACAATCAGCTCGCTCAGAGTCTCATAGGAAATACTAGGCGACTTGCTGTTTGCCTAGGAACTGGAGGTAGCCACTAGTGCACAGCTAAATGTCCTATTGTTTCGAAACGACTTTGCATGACCATGCAGCAGTTAAAGCGCTACAAGGTTATTTTGGCACGTGGCCAAAATCGGAACTAACGCCGCCATCTTGCTTTTTGAATACATTTCAAGGGTCATTTCACAAAACAAGCACACAAATGTTTAACAACAGAAAATGTTTATCAACGTCATTCGGGCGCCACTATATCCTTGTAGCAGTGTATGATATATTATAAGTATACCTAAATACGTTATATAGGTACCTAATACCTGTGAAAGGGCTGCCATGGATCTTTTCATGCACTGTAGTAGATATGTAGGTACCTATCGGTAGTATCAGTCACGGAGTAAATACAAAGATTTACTTCGTGGTATCAGTAAACAAAAGACTGCTAGGAAACAAGACAACAACCTCTTTCAAACAAAGAAGTAAAAAAAAATAAAATAATTATTTTATCTAAAACGCGGAACTTCATAAACAAACAAATCCAGACTTACTTTTTCAATTAAGCATTTTTAACAAAAAAATATTGTAATTTTCCTTAAAGGCTGATATCATTTTCTGGGCTTACGATACTCAGCGTTCCGGTTGCCCAGAAAGTAATACCTACGTGTTTTCAGAAAATAATGTTTACGAAGTCAATTTCATTTTGAGGAAGAATCCTATTTCATTTGTTTGCGTAGAAATCACACGATTATTTGGGGCGGTATCAAATTTTCCATCGTTGTTATTACAATACCTGTTACCGGGAAGCCGTAATAATATGAATTTTAACTTGTTGCCACGGACACCGTTATTTGGGACTTTGGGATACGGTAGGACAACGACTTTGGAAGTAATATCGCCTACACCCGAAGTCCCAAAACATAGATACTTATGTATCTACGTAGATAATATTATGTTGGAGTTGTTCCCTATATTCTCGTATATTTTGTTTACGTATTCGTTTCATATTGATGTTACAAAAAATGAACTCAATTTGTTATTTTTATTTTTATTATAATGAGAAGCTCTATACAAATATACTTACTTGTTTTTTTTATTTATTATTTGCTTTGTGTCGTATACATAATATTATATCGGACGTGTTTTATCATCAACACATAAAAGATCCAGCCCTAAAAAAAAACTCTAGGCTGTATTTTTCCTGAAATTGTATCTAGGGTAACCCTGGGTAACACTAGATAAACCAGACCAAATCTAGTAGTTACTTTTTCGGTTTGTATTTTAATGGCCTCCACGACTGGTTCGATATTTGAATGTAAATAACTACAGTCCTTTCACAGTTATTTTACCTCTGACAGCAGCAACCCAACAACGACCTTATTGTAAGGATGTAAGGTAATAAAGATATAATAATATTATGTAACTTGATATATAAAGTAGTTTAGCAGTTTGCTTACCTACAGGTGTCATGTTTGAATGCATGCCTACTGACCAGTGTTTTACATAAACATACAACAACAACCCAAGACATACAACTCGTAAGTCGCGGCCGTTACCTACCACTGGGCCACCGTTGCTTACATGTTAGCAAATAAATAAATAAGATCATTGTGATTTTGACAGTGGTGCAAAACCAGAGGTAATATACGTGTGAAAGGACTCTATATCTGGCACACCTTGTGCTGTCAGCCCCGCAGCCACCTACTAACTGGCCAGTACTTTTGCCCTTGCATGCAGCATGACCAAACCTTTTTTCAGTTTGCGCCGAAACGTGAAAAGGCGATGAACTTTTTTAGAACCTGAATAGTGTTAACTTACCTCTAAAGCACTCTTCCTAAGGTCAGGCAAGAACGCAGTGGTAACCCTCATGGTACCAAGCAGGTTGACGTTTATACAGCTTTCAATCATAGCTGGTGTTTGCCACTCATAGTCACCTATTGTCATCACTCCAGCATTATTTACGATCGCATGGAGTTCTGAAATGACGATTATTTTAATACTTAGGTAAGTAAGTACTTTTTAGGTAATTTGCAATCAATTTGCTTTAGGTAAGTATTAATTAAAATACCTGCTTAAATCAAATTAGATTAGAACTTGCAGGTACTTTAATACTTACCTTCTTACATCATAGAAATTACTTGAATTGAATTCAAGAAATTTCTCGATCTCTGATTTATTAAAGCACTAACCTATAAGTTGAAGCAAAACCCTCCGTTCTCCAATTTCAAAGTAGGTAAGTATTAACTAAACTTTAAATACATTTAAATTGAAGTAATGACACTCGCAACAAAATAGTTTTGGGTAGTCTAATATTTTAATTTTATTCTAGTCTCACTCCGGTGGACTCTTGCTACGCGCGCAGAATATTAATTTAAGCAAAACGTAAACGTCTCTCTGTAGAGGTGGTTTTAATTGACCCATTTTATCTCCCTAGATCCCTTTTTAACTAGCACATACCCACAGTATTCAAATAACGTAAAAAACAAAACACAATCACTCACTGTAGTTAGGGTTGTCATTCAGCAGGCATTTGACGTAATCTCGGAATCCAGCGATACTTTCTGAGTTCGTCACATCCAGAGAGTATGGATGTGCGCACAGCTTTCTTAGTCCTTCTGCAGCCTTAGTATCAACTCCATTATACATGCCAGCCACTGTGATAAGACCTTCACGAGCTGACCTGGCTGCTATGGCCCATCCGAGGCCACTGTCACAGCCTGTTATTGCTACCACTCGCATTATCGACATCGCTTTTGATCAGGGAACACAGAAAGCAAAATTAAAGGTGTTTTTTCGCTTTCACTTCTGTTAAAGTGTTCGGTGTAAACAATAGTAGTCCAGATAAGAACAAAGCTTGGAAGGAACTGACGTCCATGAACGCGATCCTCGACCGACTCGTTGCATATGAAACGGGTTTCGGCTTTCGTTGCATATTTACAATGAATATCATGTTTTTTCCTCCTGTTACGGTCGGATAGTGTAAACAGAGTTGATAATGTGTTTATTTTATTATCACGGG
This sequence comes from Amphipoea lucens, assembly GCA_947508005.1. Lineage (NCBI taxonomy): Eukaryota > Metazoa > Arthropoda > Insecta > Lepidoptera > Noctuidae > Amphipoea > Amphipoea lucens. The sequence goes on from OX382358.1 coordinate 13,717,020, forward strand.
TTCCGCAACCATTTCTATAATTCATGATCTGTCTCCATGCATCCAAAATGCTCTTATAAAGAATTTTTTACTCTTGTAAAGAACTCTTAAGTAGGAGAGTATTTTAGGTACCTACCATGTGACTGCTGAAAGTAGGCAGGTAATTCAATACCTGATAATCTTGCTAAGGTTTATGTATAGCTTTGCATATATGAATTATTTATTTGTAAAACATAGGTAACTAGCGGTTGCCCGCGACTCAGTTCTGCGATCCAGGATGAAAAGTAACTTATGTCCCCCAAGTCATGGTCTACCCAATGTGCCAAACATGCGTAACAAACGAACGAACTTACTTTCGCATTTATAATATTAATAAAGTTAGGATTACACACAAAGATCTTAAAAATAAGGTAGTGCGCTATGCATTGCCAAACTTGGTATAGGTACAAATGATTAGTCCCCTACAAATATAGTCCCTTGTGTTGTCCCCAGAACGTAAATAATTTGCTGTTTATAAGAAGTTTCTAGTCCAAGTACTTTAAATAAAGATTGCATCGGTACCAGTTGAAAACTTGCACACTAATAAATGTATCGGATTTGCAAGTCGCGATAGTGCAGGAGCGGTAGCTAGTCTCAAAGTATTAAGTGCAATTTCTGCCAGTTGATCTTTGGGAGAGCGCTGCAACTTTCTTAGCTCATAATCTTCTGATCGAAAAGCAGTCGCAAGTAGTTAGTATTTAGAAAAATATTTTGTGATTCTATTCAGTAGTAATGCGTCTGTAATAACGCGGTAAGAAGCAAATTTTTAGGTAATTGATAGCGCAACGCGGCAATAAATAAGGCTCAAAACTTTTTAGTTGAATCAAATGTAATTTTGCGGTTTTAATTAATTAAAACCGCAAAATTACATTTATTTTGGTGAAAAGGTGAGAAATACCTAAAAATTATTTAATTTAAATAATTTTTAGGTATTTCTTTAGTTGAGTTTATTCAGTTTATTATCATTACATAACATAATATTATGATGGTTTACGCTCAAAATTTTGAGAATTATGCAGCGAAAAACATTTGTTTGGGCTCTGTTTTTCAACTGTTTTATCACGGTTTATTTTATTTTTATGAAATATTTTTGAATACCTAAGTATTTTATTTGAACATTAAGACAATACACTCCATTTTTTCTGGGTTGTAATATGTAGGTACCGATACGCCTCACTGTACGACAAAAAACTAAGTGTTTTCCGGTGTCCTACGTCTGGGCAGCGCCTTAAGTGAATCTAGTAGGTATATCAACGAGGTAATAAAGCTCTTTAAGTACAGTCAACAAAAGAGATAAGTATTCAGGATTGTCGGATATAGTTGAAGTTTAGTAAGATACCCACGGATGTTGTCGACTGAAATTTAATTTGATAAAAGAGCTCTTTGTTTTCTATTCATAAAATTAAATTTTATTCGAGAACGTCCATCGATGTTTTACTAAACTTCAACTATATCCGATGACCCTGAATACTTATCTCTTTTGTGAACTGTACACTAAAATACGGTCTTGACCTTTAGTTCTTAATCAAATTTAGGAGACTCCGAGATATTTCCCCCTATACTAAAATTCCTATAGTAGGTAACCGATGAAAATGTCGAATACTTCGACAAAGAGACGCCAATAAAAGAGGATCGTTTCAGCACGAATACCCATCTGAGAGATTAGACCTATTGAACGGAAACAATCTTGTATTTCTGCTTGACTTAATTCAGGATCGGATCTGTCGGCCTAAAAGTGTTTCGCCAAATACACCACAAATATTATTTAACCTTTTCATCTTTAACCGGTTGAATTAATAATAATTACAGACACAATTAATAAGCCATTGTGTCTCGCGTGGATCCACGTTTAAGCATACGAAGCGTTAAATCTTAATCTATACAAATAAATAAAATTGAAGTGTCTGTTTGTAACGTCAAAATAACAGCTTTTTAATAAATGCATATGAAATGGAAATACGATACTTATAACAAGAAAACATTTTTTAAACTTTTTGTCTGTCTGTTTGTTCCGGATCTCTGAAACGGATGGACCGCTTTTGAAGGGACCTTCACTGGCAGATAGCTGATGTTATAAGGAGAAACTTAGGCTTTATTTTAGAAAAAAATTGGGTTCCACGCATAAAATATAAACGCATGAAACCCAATTTATTTTCGAAGTCGCGGGCACAGAGCAGCTAGGTAGCCCTAACTAAAAATTACAAACTATATATTTTTTTTTCTCATTTAATCGCACTACGCGATGCAACTCTTTGAGAATTAAATCTCGTAAACTGTTCCAATTGAGAATAATCGCGCACTGAATGTTTTTGTTAAAAACCTTTTACGTATAAGTATAGTTGCCGCACACCTCGTCCGCGGCATTGTAAGGGATATAAAAAAATAGGGGCATAAAATTGTATGAATCGTTTTTGGTCGGCGTATCGGGGCCGTGAATAGATTGGCGAATAACAAAATGTGTCCGGCCCAGCGGGACACGCACTAATTGTGACGTGGCGCGGATATTTACCGTCCGCGTCGCACCGTTCTTTATTTGTTGCATTGATTTTACATAAATTTGCCACCCGACGGGAGGACCGACATAGATTGTGGATGTACCGCGATATTGGGATTCAGGGATCAGAGACGAATCTCTGATAAATTGTGTGTTCCCTTTTTTGTGAGACAGTTTTAGGCTGTCAAAAGTCATCCGATTTGGGTAAATGTTTTGGCCTACAAAATTCGTCAGTTTGATTCGACATCGGCATTGTGTTTTAGTTCAATAGTTACCCCCTACCCCTAGTTCTCAAACTACTACTGGTCTTTGTTGAAAGTTTTCTCGTTAGCCAAAATCTCTTTCCACGCCGAGGATCTGGCAAAAATCGAACGCGCTCACTTTTAAAATTTCATTCATCACACTTTTAAAGTAAAAAGAAGTCGGTCCGAGGCTGTGCGGTGAATAGCGGTCATCCGACCGGCACTTTTAAGGAGAAGGGCACTCCGGGGAAATCTGTACGCCCTCGGCACAGTCCTGATAATAGTGTTTGCTCATTTGAGTGTTCTTCTCCCGGATTGTGTTCCACAACGTTTAATAGCATAGGGAACGTGGAGCGTGGCTTTAAGAGCCTCGTAGACGAGCCAGAAGCGGTGTGTGAGCGCTATGTCAATACGCCGGAGGAAAAGTATCAATTAAGCGTGTTATTAATTCAGAGATGATGTTATTTAGAGAGCCAGAAGAATACAAATGTAGATACTGTTGTGGTTTGGCAATCAGAATGACCTCATTTTGTAATTTCGTGAGCAATAGGTATCACACGAATAGTGTAACGATTTGATGAAGCTTAGCAACAAAATTGTGAGCGTATATTGCTTTTTGCCGGTACCAGGCCTCGGGAAGTTCCCACAATCCATCATCATTCGTCAAAGGCACGGCTTGCCGCCACTCCACCTAAACACACACTTGGATAATAATTAAGCTGTAAGTATTTTCATGTTACACCCCAGAAACATTAAGAAGCAATTTACGCAGCATTTTGTTTTAATGGAATTAGGTAATTTTGGAAAGAAGGTGATAAAAATTTATACATTTGGCAGCAAGCTAGAAACACTAAGTGCTTTCCACGTGAGCAGGAATGCGCCTAAGTGCCTATTGTGGCCATACTTCTCGGGGTAAAATGAATTTAATAAAACAGCAGGCATATTATCAGATTATTTGTTCAAATCAATAACGAATATCAGACTTGAATATCTAAATACTTAAACAAGCTTTCAAAGGTCGATTTTCATCCAATCACTGCATTATTTCGAACCCTTTCCGTGAGGCCTTAGGGCCATAAGCACCAATCACGTATACCAGTTCAGTTGTGTGACGGAAAATCTCATTCATTATTATTTCTTATGCAACTCCCCCACTCATTAACGGGGAACATGTGACGGAACCTGTAATAGTGCGGCTTTACTGAAGCAAAGTCTGTGTACATGAGTGTATGTTAGAAAGCGGAAAGGTATAAGCAGGTTATTCAATATAGCTCACATGTTTTCCTTTAGGTAAGGGGAACTATAAACTTAACAAGACTTTGAGATATTTTCATGTTTTAAATCAGAGCATTGTAGAAGGATTAAAAGGATAAGGTAGGATTATTCACCGTTAATATGAAAATTAGATTCTTTTTCCTCTCTCATTGAACAATCAAAATATTTTGCCAAAAAATTATAACAGTACTTAACTGTAATATCATTCCGAGCTATTACATCTGAACGCCAAATTTTATTGTTAATATCCCTATTAGGTTTTCAATAAAATTAATCTTTCACTTCAATGCACAATTTTGCAATCGCTGAATACGTTGGCAATTTACGCGCCACAAAGCGAGCCTGCCAACGCCACGGCAAAACAGTTACAAAATATTGCCACCTCGAATTTTACCGCTATATTTTTCAGTTCATAAAAGTTTATTTGTGCTCGATAGCATGCAAAACCTAGCTCTTGGGAAACTGAGACCTTCCGTAGCCGGCAATCATTCCGCAATATTATGCTACATTTAACACACCGACGGTTCTGGCAAGAGGGATTCGGGGAGCCTTTTTGCTAAATCTATTGTATGAAAATGAATTGAATGGTTTTGTCTTTTGATTTCATTTATTTTGATAGTACTTGAAAATTTAACTAGCGTATCTTTATTCTACTTGTACAGATAAAAATAGGATACAATCGCAATGAGACTACATTCCAACTCAAACAACGGGACGAAAATAATTAATCCTTCATGTTGCTCCGTATCCACTCGCTGTAGTAGTATACGCTAGTGTAGAGCGACGGCACGGAGGTCCCACAGGGCGAGTCAGCCCTCTTCCCACTTACGACACCCACTACTTCGTACTTCCCGCCGTATAGCGTCATAAGTGGACCGCCGGAGTCTCCTTTGCATGTGTCCTCGCCGGTGTATCCCGCCGCACACATCTGTCGCTGCGACAGATTCGGGTAGAATTTCTTGCATTTTGCTTGGGTTACTAGGTTGACGATTGTTGATTGTTTGACGTCGGACCGGTAGCGGCCGTTTCGACCCCAACCGGCGACGGCGAGACGAAGGTTAGAAAATTCCGGGTTGTCAATGTTGATGGTTGGCAGGCAGATGGGGCGAATGTAGTCTGGAAACGGAAACCAATGAGAGATTATTAGTAGAGAAGGATTAGTTGGAGTCATAGTCTGTGTACTGAGTTTTGATAAAAAACATATGATATACCTAATAGATGCGAGCGCGGTTGATGGCACTAGGCTTTCTCCCTATTACATGGATGTTAAACATAACTGGCGAATCCTTCGGGGAAAACACGCGTGTTTGTTAAGTTTATGTAGGTATACCTACTTATTTTGGCGTGAGAATATGTAAAGTCTATTTAAACTCATGTTTCAAATTAATATTACTTCAAGTTAAACAAATTTCAACTTTATTTTAATGAGAATTAAGTTGATTTCAGGGTGGCTAGCACTATTGAAAAAACTATAATTTTTTTGAAGTTGTAGCGACAACTGAACTTTATTGTGTAGGATTTAAAGTTATTTTTTCATAAACTCATATTTGTTTACATTTTTGGCAAATAAATCGTGAATGTAGAAATAATATACAGGCTTATTTTTTTAAACGAAAAAAAAAATCAGCTGTTTCATACATTTTGGTCAAGTAAGTATTGAACTTTTGTATGAAACAGCTGATTTTTTTTTCGTGATTTCAGAGTTGTCCCATACTGAAAGTTATTCATATTCATGGGTAGAACATCCTGTAAAAATTTGGATAGTGATAAAAAAAATAAGCCTGTATTTACGGCAAGCGAGCTTTTTCTCTATTATCATCAAGTTTATTGTTGTGTCGACACTGATAACATGAATTACCTATTGATATCATTTGGGAGAAGTTGCTCGTAGACTAACCAAAACTTACCGTTTGTTTGTTTACAAAATAGGTCTATAATCTGTTTTAAACACAACAATAACAAAGTTTGTTATTCAATTGGTTTATATTCCAAATTGCTGTAATAAGTAGTTTCAATTTGTAACGGTTTGTACAAATCTATTAACAGAAATAAAATCATTTATCATTTACTAACTGATCAGGCGAACTTGGTACCGCCTCAGTATCAAATAAATGTTGTGTTTCTTCATTTTCTCTCAAATTTTAATAAGTAGTTAGGTATTTTGCTATTCAGGGCGGAGACAAATCCAACAAATGAAATATCATAAAATTCGGCCTAGCCGTCTTTGAGTCTTTTACCTAAATGGTGTAGAAAACTAACCCTATTTGATTTATTTATATTATGTATCTATAGGAGATTAAAACGTGTGACAATTAAAAAGTGTAAATGGTTTAATTGAAATAAATGCTTTGATTTTGAGTTGGTGCCCTACAACATTTTTCTCATAAACATAAAACAAAATGAAACTTTTAAATTACATTCTACTTTGGAACTTTTGGAAGCCATTTATCATAATTATGTTCTTATCAAACTTTAGCAGACAGTTTTTGATTAACTCTCTAATATAAACTATCGAGACTTGTTCGGTTTTTTTTCTATTAAGGTGCCTTCGCGAAGCCTTTAGTGTAGATAGTTGGGTTGCCAGGTCGCCACTTGTAGGCCACGTTCGCACGACCGCGGGACGTACGGATTTCGCGGCGGGATTTTTATCGTGCAATAGATTTTCAACTTTCGGTGTTGAACCGAGCATTGAGAATCAACAGAGTGCATCACGGCGCATACAAACACACATTCTTCACTCTCACTCTTCTGCTGACCTAGAGACATTAAAGTTGGTTTATTTTTCCCTAGCACAGTCGATACTAATGTACTGTATACCGGCGTGGGGTGGCACGTTTGCTACTGGTATGCTGCGAGTAGAGAGAGCGCAAAGAGCGGTTCTAAAAGTGATTTTAAAGAAGCCTATTAGGTACCCGACTGTAACTCTGTACCAACAATCTTCTGTACTCACAGTAAGATAGCTCTATGTGCTTCAGACCGTCCTGCATAAGCATGCTACAATCCCATATAAGCCGAACAACAAGCGCAGGAAGGACATAGTGTGCGAAATTCAGCCGCATAGAACTGCTCTCGCCAGTAAAAAATTTTATATAAATAGTTCTCGTCTCTACAACCATATTAACAAAACAGTATACATACATAACTTAACAAAAAACAAGTGCAAAAAAGAATTACAAATCATCTTACTAAAGTTAAATTACCGGGAGACTGAAGATCTTCTCAAACCAATCCAATAGACGTATTTCCAAAAACAGACGCATACATACACTCACACATATACTCAATCACACACCCTCATATACACTCACACACACACTCACTCACACACCCCCATATACACTCACACATACAGAATCACTCACCTGTGCACTCTCGTGCACGCACACGCAGAAATGTTCTACATAAGTAAATATTAATTTACTGTTTATTTTATTACTTAGTAAATTGTATATCGGCGTCCATTCTATCCAAGAATGTTCAATACGTGTACAACTTAGTACAACATTATAAAGCAGAGGCTTCACACAAGCGAACTATTTTTCGTTGACTGACAAAGAACGTTCAACGAAACTCGAAGGTATGTTCCTTTCTAGAAATGAAGATGATTTTCGGAAAGATGATGGGCTAACTGGCACCTCTTTTTCGAACATACCTATGAACCAATGGATTAGCAATTTCCTTCAAAATGATTTGTTATTGATGGAGTGTTACGTAATAAGGGTGCAGTTTAAGGGGGATGCGCTAAGGTAGCCCGCGAAATTCTTTACTTTCGTTTTTTCAATATGTAGGTCAGTGTCGGATTGTAATGTTGATTAAAATATGATCGCGACCGTAACAAATATTTATAATCATTAGAATCAGCAATACAACTCCTTTAGAATTGGCCTCAAATGTCATGATTTCATGAAATAGTCATTCGATAGGGTAATATGAACTTAGAGAGATGTATTGATGATAATTATAATTCTATAAATAAATATTTGATACGGCCGCGAATCATATTAGATCAACATACAACCAGTACCCTAATTGCGGAACACACTATCAGTCACAATCTGAATAATTTTGAAGGATGTTCCTAATCCATTGCTTCATATGTTCGAAAAATGTATTTGCTCAACAACGATAGGGCTGGCCTATTTTTAGCCCAAAGAATAAGCATTGCCATCCAACGTGGTAATGCTGCCAGCCTTTTGGGCACTTATCCCATTGACAGCGATGCGGACGAATTTTTTGATGCCCAATGAGCTCGTAATTTTTTTTTTAAATTTGTATATAGTATAATTATATATATTTTAGCTTGTGTTTACATATGTCTCGACAACGTAAATACCGCGATGAATTTTGTTGAACTGTCAAATGAAAGCCATTCCTACTGTTAGTGTGTTACGCAATTACCCCGTTGATACTGACCTGCAAATTGCAAAAAAGTAAGAAAATTTGAATTGCGCGGGCTATGGTTATGCTTTCGCCTTAAGTATCTATCAAAGGTGGCTTACCCGTGTAAGGAGCATAGCCTTTTATTTTTATCAGTGCGATGTCATTGTTGAGCTGCGTGTCGTCGTACTGCGGATGCAGCACCACACCCGCGGCTTTCATCACAATGTTTTCAATACACTTCTGTCCTTGGCCTAATACCGTTTTGCAGTCTTTTGGGAAGGTACGCTTGTCGTATTCAGCTAGGTAGATTTCGATGCTGTAAAATAAACGTAATACAATTTGAATGTTGTTCATTCTTCGAGAAAAGTATTAAAAAAAAAAATACGGAGTTTGTGGTTTTATATTGCTATAAAATAAATACGGCAAAATGTCAAGATAATCAGCGCAATAATTGTTTATGCTTATCATATTCGTGTTAAAGTAAGAATACAATAATCGCCCACTGTTGACCTTTCTGGCTTGGTTACCTCTGCACCAAGTTTAAAAAAAAGAACTACGCGTGAAAAATAGATTGGTCTAAATTATCGTGGAGTTTCCTGTAAAAAGTCCGATGTTCAGCAGTCAATGACAACCTAATGATGGTAGGTATGTACCTACTGATTTTTAGGTATCATAATACAGGATGACTTGTATTTTGACGTATTCTTTCCAGGACGTGATAGTGTGACCTATTTGCAACAATAAGCACCCGATAAAGCCTAGGCGAAAACGCACTGGATTCGAGAAAACACATTTTTTTAATGAATTTTTGATCACAGAATTCGTAACTAAATATTATATTTTTTTTCTTATTAACTATCAAATTGAATGGCCTTCATTGCTGTTCCATTTACTGGTTTCAAAGTTCATGTAGGTAGATGATTTTTGAAAATGGTTAATAAACTTCTTCCTTTAACTTTTAACTGTTTGATGTTTTAGAACATTTGGATACATCGAAAGCTTTGTTAAGCTATTCATAGCATATATTATATTTATATTTATCTATAGCTTTCATAGCTATTCTATTGGGTACCGAATAGCCATTCAATTTGAGAGTTTAGAGAAAAGTGATATTTAGTGTTGTTTTCTGGGAAATTTTCAAAAATAGGTACATAAAAATTAAAAAATTGGGTTATCGACTTCCATCAATTTTCGCCTAGGCTTTATGGGGTGCTTAATTGTTGCAAATTTGTCACACTATCATGCCCTGGAAGGAATACGTTCAATTACAGGACAACCTGTATATAATTCCTAAGATTTACCTAAAGAATACTCACTTTATAACCTTGCCACCTTTATCAAAGACGCAGTGTCCAGCAGTCAGAACATATCGGGAGCTGAGGAGAGATCCTCCACAGTTGTAGGCTTGCCTCTTGCTTCCGTAGTCGAAGGTAATCTCCAGAAGTACCGTCCATGGGAACTGCTGCAATTCTGTTTCTCGGCCACCTGATGAGATTATGGAAGATATATATTATATGTGCTTTTTTAATAAACCTTCAGGGTGTATTAACTTAGGTTCAAAAGAACATGTTTAGTTTAGTAGTTAATCAAATAGTTTAGGTTGTTAAATATAGGTACATGAGGTGGCCCATTCAGTCTGAAGAGAAGGGCCACCTCATGTAACATTTGTGCAAAGATCATTTGGATATTAAAAGATTGTTTCCATTCCAATATGATTGACGTGTAAAAGTGTTTGTACAAACCTAATTACAGAAAATAAATCATTTATCATTCTGGACAACAAATGCGACAAGATCTTGCATACAGATTACCAGTAAGCGGCTCGGAATTGGTAAGTGGTTCTGATGTAATCGGCAGCTTTGAAAACCTTTTTAAAAAAGGGCTTTTGGAACTTAATGAATTAGAATTTTCGTATTCATAACTTTCTGTCATGATGACTAATAAAATAAAATAAAATAACCTACCTAAACTAATATTTAATTGGACATTTTTTTTACCTTAATTGTCAAACACATTAAATACAAGACACCGATTAAAACTCGTCATTTCAAAATACTTCACTTATTAATAGTAACAAGTAAGCCTTTGATATTTAGTTAATAGCATTGGAAACTCCACACCACAGTTTGCGAGAGTTCCAAATGTTACAGAAAATAATAGCTAGTTAATTAAAATGTCTATTACACGATATCGTTAATTACTAATACTGTGTGTTAATTACTGTGGTAACAGCGATGGAGTATATATTATGTTGCTTATTCAGGAAGGTACATTATATACCTTGGACGGATGTTTGCATAATATTGTAAAAAAGTAAAAGATTAGCATCTAGAATAACTTTATTTTTCAATCGACAGGTAATTTTTATTCGTAGAATAAAATGCCGATTTCCTCACGATGTTTTCGTTTACCGTTTTAAGAGCAGTAGTGATGAAATTAAATACACAAAGTAGAGTGACTGCCTGGGTTTGAACTCATGACCTACAACTCGTAAGTCGGGGTTGATACCACTGGGCCACCACTGCTCTATTATTGCGTAAAAGTAAAACTGTGTAAAACCAGAAAGCAGATTAGTATCTAGAACTGCTCGTCTAGATTATATCGGGGCTTTCTTTTGACTGCAGAAGATTAGTTCTTAGCGATTAATAAAAAAAACATTCGTAAAAAAAGAATCTAAACAACTAATTGTTACAAAAAATTGTCTAGATTTTGGCTCCGGCGACAGGTTTAAAAACATGAAAGTGTATTAGCACCAATATTCACTGCACTATACCTACCTAAAAAACGGTAAACGGTCACACAATAACGGCTGCCCAAATATTTACAGAGCTTTGTTTGATTCCTTGATGTCTAATACTGTCTTCGTCGTTGGTCTAGTGGTTGCAAGCGCTACTGCTGGTCTTTGGTCCGATTCCCAGGTCGAGCAAAGTGTTATTAGGTTTTTCTATCTGGAATTTCTCAGTAACGGTTCGGAGTCTGGATTTGTGCCCGGTTGATGGCAATAGGCTTAACACAACTGGCAAAATATAGGTTATATAAAGGTACACCTTTGCGCAATCCTTCGGGGAAACCAAAGCGTGGTGTAATGCTGTGTTAAGTTACGTACAGTATGTTATGTTATGTTAAATAAGTTATTTTGAGTTGAGCTGCATGATTACTGACAAATGCGTGCACTGTCGACTGGACAGGTCCACTCAATCTGTGTGGTTCTTTCCTCAAAAGACCGTTTCAGACACCAGTCTACATGGTCTTCACATGAACTGACCAAGATTATGTCTGGACTTTAAACGAGACTGTGACCTCTGAGTTGTTTCGGCCTTTCTTCTCAGAGTAGTCAGATAGGAAACGCCGACCTCATCTAGTTTTTAATTAAAAAATGATTTACGTGTAAAAGTGTTTGTACAAATCTACTTCCAGAAATAAAATCATTTACTTATCATTTATCGTTATGTTGATGAGCAATACTGATGAAATTTACTGATTTCCATGACGTCCGTTATAATATGACGTTCTGCTTTAGACTATGTATTTTATACGTTACCTGCTATACGATCACCGATGGTCACAGTTACAGGCGGAGTTGCGTTCACCGATCGTGTGTACCTCGAATGAGGGTTGTTATAAGGCCATGCTGAATCGCCGTAAGAATTCCCTGGCCTAGTTCTAGGGTAATTGTCATAATACCCCGCTGGTTTAGCCTTATCTGTGCAAAGAAAAAAAATGTTGTTCAAAGAGGCACAGCACAAGGAAATGTGGAAGAATAAGGAGGAGGCCTTTGCCCAGCAGTGGGACAGTACAGGCTAAAAAAATAAAGAAGAAAGTGTGCAAAGAAACATGCAACATGCGTGTTTCTGTGACAGATAAACCTATTTTTCTTTTCTTTCTTTCTTTCAACAGTGAAGGGATCAAAGTAAGTATTTAAAGATAAGGATGTGGTAAGTACAGACAAAAAGTGCAAAAAAAAATTCTTAAAAACATTTTGTATATTAAAACCGTGCAACTTTTAATTAAAATTCCCAAGCATCCTGCACCTGCATAGCTATTCACAACCATACGACAGGCTATCGTATCGAAAATGGCTCATTTCGATAACCTGATTTGACTTTCCCCCGACAGCAAATAGCTGTTGGAAGAATAGCGGGCGTCTATTTGATTCAAACTGACAAAATTTTCGGGTTTTGGACTTGTGAACAGCGTTTAGAGGACTCCTACGATAACATTAATTGATGTTCGATACGGTACGGAAGCGTATCGAGTGTTTGTGAATAGCTATGCTGATCAGTCTAACGTTTTACAAATAAAAAATGGCTGCTTTGTTTTACCTTGTGAATAGTGTTCGGTAACTTACCGATGATACTGTCGGTGGCAGGCGCCTCGCGCCCACAACATCCTGTTTCAGGCTGCGGCGGAGAGCTTGTTACCGGGCACTGCCCTTGGTTACCGATGTTGCCCTCACCGCGACCATGCCCATGTACGGGGAAAAACGGACTCGATGTTACATACGGATTATTATTCACGTTGAAGTAGTTTTTGGGCGGACTTGGAGTATTTGCCACCGGATTATACCCGTAATCACCCCCTTGATTAGGGTAGCCGATATTATTTCCGTTACCAGATCCCCAGTCATTATTGTTAGGCCTGCTATTTCCAAAATCAAAGCCGTTTGGATTTTGCGAATTTGGGTAATTTTCGTAGCCACTGTTTGGGTCATCATAATTATTTTGATTATCGAAATTATTGTAATCTAAATGTCTGCTACCAGCAACAGGGACTTGGGCCACGTCGGAACAACATATCTGAAAAATTAACTCTAATGAGCAGACAGAAAAAAAAACTGCGCAAATTGTAACTATGATTCAGGATAGGTTATAAAAAAGAAGTTGTTCCATACATTTAGACCGTGTAGGTACTTATTGCACTTTTCTATAGCAGCAGATTTTTATGATAACCGTTGAAAAATATTTACGGTCTAGAATCATAATTAAGCTGAATTCATGGTTATAGTTTGCAAACTTGTTATTTTTATTTTCCTGTATATAGGTAACAATTATAAAACTTAAATTAATCTGTATTTCAAATAATAATAATATATTTTTTACTGGAAAGCTCTTAATTATTTTCCGATAGTTTGATAGCTGTCATCCAACTTTTAATTGTGAAATTTTCGTGTAAATACGTTACACAGCTCGATGGATTCATAATTACACTGTTATTTATGAAACCATTTTATCGTGTTGCATTTACGCTCCAAGTATTTTTAATGACATATTTGGTGATTAACGGTAATATCGGGATAAATTGCTCATGTTTGTATAAAGTTCGTAATAAATGAGGAGGAGTAATATGAGTGACTACAGCCCGATACAAAATGTATCGCGGGTCTGAAGTGCGCTACTCGCTGCGCAGTACCTCACCCCTCACCCCCGCTGACAGGTGAATTTGTTACTGCGCAGCGACTCGTCTCATGTTCCGAGCCGGCATAAAGTTTGAATCGGGCTGTAAGACGCGTATTTACATAGTCTCCTTTGGCGACGTTAGAGAACCCGAAGGTAGTACTGTATTCCTGGGTACTGGGTGATGCACAAGGATGGGCTATTTTCCATGCTTCTTGTTCTTGCTTACTTAATTTCCCATATGATGCACATTGTTCTGTTTTAACACACTTATCACAAGCTGAAATAAAATGTTACTGAATTAAATGAAATAACTAATATTAACTAAGTTATAGGTAGGTAACTACTAATCGTCTACCTGCCGATCGATTCTGTAAAAATCTCAGCTTGAAGTTAGCGGTCAATACTTAGTGTTTCTAGCATCGGGTGGGTAGAATGACAACTCATTTCAAGCTCATTTCACCTAAGTTTTCTACAGAATAGACCGGGAGCTCTTGCCCCGTGTTAGTGTAAAAGCAAATCAATCACTCACAGATTTCTACGAACATTTTATAAATTATTTATAGGTTAGGTTTTTGAAAATTGCACATTATTTTGAAAATTCATAAGTGTACCATTCATACATAAACAAAATATCATGAACAAAATGATGACAGAATAAAACAAATTACCCTCCGAAGCGGCTGTCGTAATTAATAATGCGATGAAACTGATAGCTAAATAACACTTCATTGTTATATCAGAAACGTTTCAACACTTGGCGTCTACAGCACACAATGTTTTCTCATGATCAAACCCTAATGACTGACGGAATACTATAGCATCGAACACAAATGCTTTACTAATTATATCAGGCAATGGAGGAAATCTGGTATTTACTACTAATTACGATGTCGCATCGATGATTGGACTTAATAGTTTTGTTGAGTACCTTCAATGACCATGCGATTATGATGAAATTATCACATTCTAAGAAAGAATTAATAAGTACTTTAACCTGTTTGTTTATGAAAGTTATTCTTGAGGATAAAAATTACTTGGTAGTGAAATTTTCCCTTCATTCATTGCATGATTAATGTTCGGTTCCTATAAACAAAAACGAAGCGTTATACTTACCAATGGTAGCATTTTTTAATGCCAAACTGGGCATATAAGTAGATTCGTAAGATAATTTTAACTGTGATTGCTACTTCCATAGGTATGAGAGAGTCTACTAAGTATGCATAGCTCATCTTTTTCTTCTTCTTACTATGTAAAGGTCTTTGCTTCATTATTGGCAAAGATACAAGAGTCTTCATTTTAAACAATACGATACGGTCCGTAAATTATAGGAATTGAGAATTAAGAACGGCGGCTCATAGGGGGACGTCTAGTCACATTTATAGCGTTAATGGTCGCAATGTTGTCGGTGCTAACAAGGTACTACAGCAGGAATATCAAGCATTAATTAATTAAATAAATAAATAATGTTTATCTCTTAAAAGCAAAGAGAATTATAGTCTTTGATCCAAAGTAATAGATTTTAAAGACAGAGAGAGGTGAATAGAGATTAGGGAAGCCTTTGCCCAGCTGTGCGGCATTAATAGCTATTTAAAAAAAATACGTACATTATACGCTTGGTTGAGCACAGTGAGTGGTAGATAAACTAAAATTATACATAATTGTTGTATTATACAAAAGTTCAAAGGCTACAAAAATCTATATACCTAAACAAAAAAATAAACCCTGTCTTAAATTAAGAGGCCTGTATCTTAAGAAATAGTGTTCGGTCAGATGGTTGAATAGTATCTTTTGAATATCATGCAAGACAAAGATTTAAAAGCAAACGTATTAGATATGGACATCGAGTGGAGCCGTCCGCGGGAGGCTTATGGGAGGCGGCAGTCAACACACGTGTATTTTCATAGTGTTTCAACCTCATAGGTCCCCATTAGGTATGCAAACACAAATCACAATTACACCTATCCAGAATCACGGGTTTTAGGGGCGGGAGTGAATAATGACTGCTTGGGTAGTAAGCCTAATAACGTGCTTAAAAAGGGTGCGTGTGACGATGAAACTGAATGTGCATCGTGTAGATCCAAACTATGTAAGGTGTATTAAAATATTTGTTTCCAATTGTTGTTATATCTACTTAAACAAATATCAACTTTATGATAATGTAAATTAAGTTGATTTAAGAATAACTGGTACTATTGAAAATGTCATAAAAAAAATTATTTGTAGCGCAAACTGAACTTTATCTTTAGGAATTAAGGTAAATTTTCCAAAAACTCATATTCGTTTACATGTTTGGAAACTAAATCACGAACGCAGATAGGTAAACTTACGACGGGTACAGTCACGTCTAAAATATGTTCGTCACCTATCGGGCGGTTCGGGCTATTTTTATCTGCTCATTACACAATAGAATCTGCTTTACCGACTCGGCATTAGATATTGCTCCGTAATGTCAATACCGCAGAATGAAAGGAAAAAAAAGAAAGCAAAAACGCGGTAAAAATGACGCAAAAAAAGAACCCAAACACAGAAGAGAACAAGTTAGGGGAAAATATACATCATATCCACGCAAAACAGCCATTGCTCAGCATAATGCTACGACCCTGTGAGCGCTGGTTTCCAGCGACAGCCGGCGTAAACGTGATGACGGACGTCAACCGGTGCAGTATACGATATATGTATAGTCAGCCATCTTTTTTAGATGTCAGTCTGAATTAGAAATGTTACACTGACAAACTTTGTCTATAGTATTTTTTTTATTTGTGTTTCATAAAAGGTTTTAGGTTGATGGCAACTCGATATTGGTCAAAGGCCGTGCCGTTGCTTCAAAAGCTATTATTAGTCCTGACTTGATAAAGGAAAAAAAATATTGACGGAGAATTAAAAGAGTACTGCCATATCTACGGGCTCTTTCAGAATACCAGCGAAGCGGTATTTATTTTTGAAATATCCAGCTTTCGAACAGGTTTTTTTTCTGGTTGTTTTTAGTGTAACTTTGTTAGTTTTAAATCCTGTTTATTCACTTTTTGTATTTCCTGTGTACCTATTCCCCAAATAAAAAAGTTTTCTTTTTCTTTCTTTCAATAATAAAACAAGTAGATATTGTTCAAACTCCACTTTCAAATATAGCAGCTACGAGTAAAAGGATAATTACATTTTAAAATCCTTTCTTCGATAATGCGGTCCACTTTATAAATTCGGTTTACCAACTTACAAAGCGCTTACCGTCTAGCCGTGTCCGCGAATACTAAAAAGCTTAATACAAAACAAACGCACAATAGCCTGTAAAACTGATTCAATTTTCATTAAATTTAACCAGAAAGAAGGCAAAAGTTCCAAAGCAGATGCATTTCAAACAGAATTTGTGGAATTCGCAAAGTGAATTGAAAAGCAGTGGTAATTGGTCAGCACTGTCTGCCAGGGAAAACGGGATCGACGCACACCGGGCCGCAGCAGGCCGCACCGGGCCGCAACGGGCCGCACCGTGCCGTACCGTGTGACAGAAACTCAATTAGCAGCGAAATACACGCTCTTTAACATACGAAATCAAACGTTTGAGTATTTGCCTTCTGTGGGGAATGGCTCAAACAAAATACTGTTCGGTAATTTCGTACGTTTCAGTTGAGTGTTTTAATCTAGTCCCTTTATGAATTCCTTGAACTTATTTCATTATATTAAGCCCACCAAACGTTTCTAATAAAATTATTCTAAGTGAGATAGCAACTTTTATTACCAATTTTATTCGTTTTCACAATGGCTGTTATCGTACATTATACGTATCTACCTACACGTACATACTAGTAATGAAGGACTTGTGGCTAAGTAATAACAGCCGCACGGGTCGATTGATCAGGTTAAGCTTCGCTTGCCGCAGTTGGTCCGTGGATGGGTGACCATCTTTACATACCAAGACCCCTCCGTGCCTTGGAAAGCACGGTCGTTACGGCTCGTCAGAAGCCCGAAAGTCTGAAAACCAGTCTTACCAAGAGGTTTCATATTACCCAGCAACTACATAGGTTGCGGAGGTCAGATAGGCAGTCGCTCCGTGTAAAATTCTGGTAATCAGCTGCATCCGGTTAGACTGGAAGCCAACCCAAACATAGTTGGAAAAAGGCTAGGCAGATGATGAGGCAATGATAGAAATAGTAGAATCAGCATATCCTGCCAGCCTTTTGGGCACTTTTCTGTTGACAGCGATGCGGACGAATATTTTGATGCCCTGTGGCTCTTTTTCCTCCTTTTTATTAGGTTTCCAAACCCAAGGGTCCCAACGGAACCCTATTACTGAGTCTCCGCTGTCCGTTCAACCGTCTGTCTGTCAGCGGGCTGTATCTCATGAACCATAATAGGTAGACACTAGACCGTTGAAATTTTCACAGAGTGTGTATTTCTATTGCCGCTATAACAACAAATAATATAAATAAGTAAGGGCGTCTCCATACAATAAAACGTATGCGGCGTTTTTGCAATGTGGTACTCGTACTTAGCCGGTTTGTTACTTGTGCATAATACCTAGTTTTATAATTTAACCCCCTTACTAATAAACGTTTTATATCAGATGAATATTTACACACCGATTTCTCTCTTTCAGTCGTCAGTAATTTGACTTTCGAAAGAAGAAGACAAAGCCTTGTCTAACTATACAGACGCTATACAACGTTTATTAATAAGGGGTTAGACTGTTAACTTAGATATTATGTAAATAGAAAAAAAAACTTAATTTCCTTGATAATAGAAATATTAGAAGGAAGTTAGTCGTACGCTTAGATCGGAGTAACTAGAATAAGCAAACAAAGGCAGAGAAACTAATATCATTATGGAAGTACACACTGATAGGTGAGGCTATTGTTTATGATGACATCAACGAACAATAATCCCTATCAAGTCAATTAGCTGCCGTTTATCGAGCTCGTTAAACTTCAATTATATGGCTGTGCCGGCAGTACATTACATACTCCTAGTGAGTAGGTGTTGGTCTTGGAGTTTCTATTGTATTGAGATTTCTGCAACGTCATAGTGCGTAGGTAGTTTGTTGACACTTTCTTATCTTTGTAGCTACCTGTGAGGAGCGGTGAATGCTTATGCGAATCCCGCACCCCCGTCCATAGGTAGAGATGGAACACCGCGGTGGTTTTAGCCGGTAAGAGCCCGGCATGCCCCTCTGTCACCCCAATGATAGAGGAAGTCCATGAGGGTTTCCACCGCGAGAAAAAAAAAAACGTACCTACCTGTGCAGCAGAATACGGGAAAGTGTATTTACTGTGTAAAGTTGGATTCTGCCTTGATTACTTGTCTTGTAAGAATATCTTCTCTGGCTCTTCCGTAGAAAATATACTCAGGGTAATAAGTATGTACAATTCAATTCATCTTTATTGTGGATCATAGGAAAGTGTACATAATACAGCTGATGTTAGTTTACGTATTTGCGAACAGCTATGTCCTGCCCTTAGGGCGTGCAATAAAATGTAGGTACCTACATAGGTTACATGCATGTCAACAATAATATTATAACAATTCCTTACAAATTTTATAACAATTTTCAATAATAACAATTTTCAATAAAGGACAGTTCGTAAATGAAAGGACAAGGCATCATAACATGTATAATTCACTAGCTTGTGCCCGCGACATCGTCCGCGTGAAATTTCTTATTCCCCCGATCCACCCCGTCGCATCGCATCACCTACCCACGCTGTCACTTCGTTTTTACTTAGCAATTTAGCAATCATTCTGATTTTTTTTGAAGTGAAAACTTCTTTAGCGGCGTTGAACACTTTTTGTAATGGGTAAAAAATGTTAAACTCGCGTCAGGGCATCGCGTCAGGACACGTGACCGTCAGGAGAGATTCCCCCCCCCCCCCATCTATTTCTACGGCGGCGCCAACCGAAGTGAACCAAGTGAGACACGACAATGGATGGATGGATGGATGGATGATGATGGCGATGGTGATGGTGATTGCGATGGTGATGGCGATGGTGATGGCGATGATGATGGCGATGGTGATGGCGATGGCGATGGCGATGGTAATGGTGATGGTGATGTGATGTGATGGTGATGGTGGACGCGGACGCGGACGCGGACGTGGATGGACAGCTGATGGCTCGACCGTCTGTGTAGTAGCCACACTGCTGTGTATTCGTAAAATTCGTGTATATAAAGTGTTTAAAATATGGAAATTGAACAAAGTGCATCGATTAATGAAAGAAGTGACGCAGAAATAGTGAAAAAAACTTAGTTATATTAATTCAATTAATAATTGATTTATTTCAACGTTAATATTCAAGTTTTCACTTCTGCCGGCACTCCCGGAGTGCAACCCGTCTTTTTTTTAATTTTAGCTCGGCTCCTAAGGGTCATAGCGCGATTTTTAATAGCCTATAGACTTCCTCAAGAAGTGGGCTCTCGAATGCAAATATATTTTTCCAGAGATTACCGCGTTCAAACAAACAAACCAACTCTTCAGCTATATTATTAATATAGATTTGCATTAAATTTTCAAGTTCACAGTACAGTTTAAGGTATTCATGATACATACATTTGTATCTATGGACAATGTGATTGTGTTCATGACTATAGAATTACTTTCGAAATTACCTAACTTTAAATGTCAAACAACGAAACAACTATGTATACTTACCGATTAATCTCACAGCATTTTCACATGCCTGTAAGATCTTATTCAAGTATCTCGTCACAGGTTTTCAACAAGTTTCATAATAAATATTTTAGCATATCAGAACATTTCCAAACAAACTTTAATATTATGTCATTTAGTTAGATAAATTGTTGAGGCTGAGCGGTAATTTATAACTCTCTTCAGTAACTAAATCCGGGATAAGTCTTAAGGTATTAAAATGCGGCAGAACTTCGCTGTTCAGTTTAAAGGGACAACAGAGCTGGCAGCCAATTTAATGGAGACACTAAACACCCTGGAAATGGTCCAAAAACTATGTTACGGTATACGAAACTTGGAAAGCGTGTGTAATTTTGAATTAGCTGTTCTTGATTATAGAAATGAAACCTAATGACTGTTCCAAAAGCACCTGATGAAAGTGTAAACAAACCCTATATTATTTCTAAGATTTATACAATACTAGCTGCTGCCCGTGACTTCGTCCGTGTGAAATCCTATCCTAACTAAAAGTAAGTTTGTTTGTTAATTTTTCACGCCTAAACCTTAAATTTTGCATATACGTTGTCAGGTATACAGAAACGGACACAGGGTGCCTTTTATATGAAAAAAAAAGTGCTGTTCCCGAGGAAAACAATAATACATACATAATAATACGCCATCTATTATCATAATAAGATTATTGTTGTTTTCCTTGGGAACAGCACTTTTTTTCGGGATGAAAGGTACCCTAATGTCCGTTTCTGGATACAGTAGTACTCTACGTTTCTGAATAAATCTAAAAAATCTATAGGTATCTGCTTATGGGCAGAGGAAGCGTGGAGGAAATGTTAGTGGCAGTAGGTAAAAGGGATATAGACTGTATTCAGACGAAGGTTCTTGTGTATGCTATACATTTTTGTTGTAGTGGTAGAAATGAAAACTTTTAAGGACGATTTGGTAGTTTTAAAACTAGCGCAGGCTACAGTTGATCGATAATTTTGATTATAAGCTGAAGCGCGTTTGTTTGTTTGAATGCGCTAATCTCTGGAACTACCAGACGGATTTGAAAAATTCTTTTAGCATTTGATAGCCCAATTCTTGAAGTATGCCATAGGCTTACATCACGCTAGGACCCTTGGGAGCCGAGCAAAATAAAAAAAGTCAGAAAGGACGCTAAGCGAAAACGAAGTAATAGCGCGGACAGACGATGCGATGCGACGAAGTGGGTTGGGGATCAAGAAATTTCACGCGTACGATGTCGCGGGCAGAAGCTATAGTGTCCTTGTAAAAACACATAACATAATCAGCCTATAATGTTCCCACTGCTGGGACACAGGCCTCCTCTCAGTGAGAGGAAGTGGGCCGTAATCCACCACGCGGGCCCAGTGCGGGTTGCCAGATGTCACATGTCTTCGAATTTTTGGTTCTAGGACATGCCGGTTTCCTCACGATGTTTTCGTTCACCGTTTTGAGAGTAGTGGTGATGAAATAATTTACACAAAGTAAAACGCCTGTCTGGATTCGAATTTACGACCTACAACTCGTAAGTCGCGGCCGTTACCACTTGGCCACCACTGCTCACTTGGCCATCACTGCTGCAGTGTCCTTGTATTTATGATTATTCACATGAGGCCAATAACTAAACCAAATATTCTTCTAACACTAAGATAAGTATAGATGTATATTCCACAGGGTAGGGATGCAAGTCTGAAATGCATCATCTTTTAAGGTGTAAACTTTCTCATCAAGACTGAGTGGCTCTCAGCTATTTCTGTGGAAGTAGTTTCTGAGTAAAGACCTAATAACTACAAAGACTGAAAGTACACAATGCTCAAGAGAATATGTACATATTTGTGCAGCGAGTGGACTGTATGGGGGTGGCTGCCTTGTTTAATTAAAAACACTTTTATTATTTGTGATGGGACTCGGACTCATAATACCCAGGTTTTGCGGAGCCTAAACCGGCATAGTGACATCTACAACTTGATCTGAACGACTGGTTTTAACGACTGGTTTTTGACGACTGGTTGGTCCACTGGCCGACGTACCCTCTTTTATAGCACGCCAAACTAGTCTGGCCAGCGGACCATTTCGATTTCCACAAGATTTTGGCGGCAAACTCGCGTCGAAGCTTATCTTGTCTGTGATTGGCTATTATGAGTCTCCGCCCCTTTTTTATTCATTTATGTACATATCAATCAGTTACATTTATTTGGTTATTCACATAATCAAGACATCTATATTGCACGACCCCCGGTACATCTAATGCTTGCGTGCGACGGTCAGGGCTCCTGCCACGGCGTGTTTTTTGTTAACGGTGAATCTATAAATATAACCCACGCGCGCGAACCGGGAGCTACCATTTCTAACCCGACCGTCGCAGCAACAACATCCCAGAGGTCAATAGCAACTATTGTGTGTTTAGGTGCTATCGTGCACATTTCTCCCGCCGTCGCCGTCAGGCGACCCGGTGGGTAGCACGACAATCCGCTTCGTTGGTCTTCGGAGTACATGCCCTTTGGTCATCACGTCTACGACACGTACCTCGCCGTCTGCGCCTGGCAACACCTTCGTCACTCTTCCCTTAGGCCAAGTGTTACGTGGGAGGTTGGGGTCGCAGATCACTACGACCTCTCCGACCTTGGGTGGAGTACCGCTACCGTAGGGCTCCCGCCGGTTTTGTAGGAGCGGTAGGTACTCACGTACCCATCTTCGCCAGAAGACGTCTGCGAGTGCCTGGGCGCGACGCCATTGTTGTCGTGCTGTGACGTCAGCTTCGGTGAAATTACCCGGTGGAGGTACATGTGAGTTAGGGCCGATCAATATGTGGTTAGGTGTCAGGGCTTCGGGCTCGTCTGGTGCCACGTTGACATGTGTGAGTGGCCTGGAGTTCACCGTATTTTCCACTTCTACGAGTAGCGTAGCAAGGGTCTCGTCTGATGGGTGAACTTCTTTCAGTGTGACGTACAGAGCTTCCTTGACTGCCCTCACCATCCTCTCCCATGCTCCGCCCATGAACGGCGACGCGGGAGGTATGTATCTCCAGCTTATGGACCGCGCATTGGACTCATTACCTAAAGCACTTAAGGCGCTTTCCCCTAGTTCCCTATCAGCCGCTTTAAAACAAGTAGCGTTGTCACTCCATATTTCTTTGGGACAACCTCTCCTAACTATAAATCGCCGAAGGGCGGCGATAGCTGAATCTGCACTAAGTGAATTTGCTATCTCTATATGTATAGCTCTACAAGTTAGGCAAGTAAATAAAGCCCCATACCTTTTTTCTTTATGTCTACCTACTGTAACAGATATGGGACCGAAATAATCTAAACCAGTGAAAGTGAAAGGTCGTACATGATGAGCTAAGCGGGGGTATGGTAAATTCCCCGTAGAGGGATTGGCTGGTTTTGCCTTTTTTATTTTACAGTATAAACAGCCCTTTATAACATTCTTTACAGACGGACGCAGTCTTGTTATCCAAACACGTTGTCTTAGCTCATTCACTGTTATCTCGGTACCACCATGATGTAAACTTTCATGCACATGCGCGTTGTATAGCTTCGTATATCTGTGCCTACCCTCGAGTACTATTCGGTTTTTTAATTCTTCATTCATGTCTTGTGCCGCTGTGATTCTCCCGCGCAGACGTAAAACCCCTGCGTCGTCTAGGTAGGTACTTAATACAGATAACGGGCTGTCGCCGGGCGCCGGCGCCGCTTTGTTGTCTTTTATGGCGGCAATTTCTTTTGCGAAGCTCTCGGCTTGTGCGCCCTTGACCCATTGTTCTTCGGCGCGTAGGTTATAAGTAGCAGGTATAGGTGTGTAGTTTACTGTTTTTTCAATTGTTATTTTTTGCTTAACTTTTTTATGAACGTAATCTACTTGCGTTATTATTCTCTTGGTTTCCTCTTCGCTGGCAAAACTCTGAAGATAGTCATCCATATAATGATTGTTTACTATTGCTGACGCCGCGGCTGGGCATCTGTCTGCAAAGTCGCTAGCGTTGCGATCCTTTATGTATAGCGCTGTACATGGGGATAACGTCGCACCAAATATGACAGATGTCATGCGATATTCATCTGGCGGTCCCTGCCGTTGGTCGCCGCGCCACAAAAATCTCAACGCATTGCGATCTTCTTCTCTTATCTTTATCCTCATAAACATTTCTTTAATATCCGCTGACACAGCTATTTTATTGTCACGGAAACGCATTAAAATACCGGGCAATGATTTTAATAAGTCGGGTCCCGATAGAAGTAGGTCGTTTAGGCATAGACCCGCTGTCTTTGCTGCCGCATCGTGTACGAGTCGTGGCGGCTTATGTGGCTTGGCTGGGTTGACCACTGGAAAGTGGGGTAGGTACCAGGTTTTATTAATTGTGGAGGTATCAGGTGCCTTTTCTGCGTAGCCTGAGTTGAATAAATTGTCAAGGCGTTGCAAGTACTGGGTCTTTAGGTTTTCGTCATTATCTAGGCGCTGTTCCAGTTTTTCTAGTCGCTTTAGGGCACCTAGGTAGTTGTTAGGTATTTTAGGTACCTCTTGTTTCCACAATAGTCCGGTTTCGAAGCTGCCATCAGGTAATCGTCGACTCTTCTGTTCTAGGATGTCTAAGGCTCTCTGTTGCGGGTCATCTCTAGGTATCTTAGGTTCTATGCCTAGTGATTCTAACTTGAAAAAGTTTCTCATGCTTTCTTCTATTGGTTCCAGATTTTCTTTAATTTTAATGTTGCCGCAAAATGTAGCTATAACTTTATTTATAGAGTACTGACATCCATGCAATACCCATCCGAGTTTAGTGTACGATGCTACCGGTTGATCACGCGCACCTGTCCGCGTTTCTATTGCTACCAATAAATGCCAGTTATCTTGGCCTATTAAAATCATTGGTCGCGCGTGTTCATAAACAAGGATGTTATGAATGTCATTCAAATGTTTACAATTTTTTATGTCTTCGGTATGTACAGTTTGCGTCATAATTTCAAGCCTATCTATGGTGCGCGCCGCTTCTATCTTCTGTGGCTCGCTATGGTACCTGCCTTGTATGTGGAAGCTCACGGTGCGGCTTTGCTCATGCTTAACCTCCGTGCCTATGCCTTGTATCCACATAGGTTTGACTGGCCCATCCGCACCTAGGACATCTGCTACCGATGCATCTATCAAGGTGACTGTACTCCCATCATCTAATAAAGCGTATGTGTCTACGCTTGTATGTGGTCCGCTTAATGTGACAGGTACTATTTTCAAATACGCGCGGCAATTCTGAGGCGATGTTGTTGATACTGTTTCCCGCGATGACGTAACAGTTTCGTATGCGATGACGGGCGTCGTCGGCGCCGGCGTCGGTACATTGTTGTGTGTCGCCTCTACTTTCCGCTCTTTATGCAATAGTTTGTGATGTTTCATATTGCATTCTTTTATGTCACAAATAGGTGCTTTACACGTGAACCTTCTATGCTTGTTTCGTAGACATCTAAAACACATATTGGATTTCTTTGCTATTTCCCATCGTGCGTCTACGTCTAGCTGTTTATATTTATAACAGTCTGGTAATTTGTGCTCGTGTTGCTTGCACGCCGGGCATTGTTCGTTTGACGTTTCCTTATTTATGTTGAACGTGCGCTCTACCCGGTGCCGTCGCCGTACACTAGCGTCGTCATTTTGTTCCGGTTGTGCGTACGCGCCACACTTATCTGCCTCGTCATTCATAAACATAGATAAGCGCTTTAGTTCGGGAATGTCTTCAGTCTTTCTATTCGCCGCATAGTCGTACCATTTGTTTTTAAGTATCGGCGTTAGTTTTTCTACTATACAACGCGACATTTCGGGGCTATGTAAATACTGTATCTTTTTTAATGCTTCTACCGTACCCACCGTATTTGCTTTACGGCTAGCGAATATACAAATTTCCCTAGGATTATCATTTAATTTATGTAATGACTTTATTTTATCTAGCTCGGCCATAATCAAGGCCTCAGGCCTACCAAAACGTCTTTCTAATGCGTCTATAATAATCTGAGGGTCAGATTGGCTAAACAATAGGCAACCTACAGCTTCCTTTGCGGCGCCTCTGAGGCTTACCCTAACTCTAGCAACATTTTCTACACAGGAAAAATACATTTGTGAGTCACAATACGCGGCCTTAAAAGCTATCCACTCACCGGGTTTTCCATCGAAGATTGGTAGCTGTTGGATGTACTTGGGGGGCTCTCTTGAGCTGCGTGCGGCTTGTGCTAGGGCCGCGGCGAGCGTCCCCACGTCTATCATTCTATCATTCACTGTATTTCCCTGTAACACTTTATCACTCGCGATATTGCCCTTATTCATTTTCGCACTCACTGGGTTACGTACACTTTCTTCTTGGCCGTCGTCGCGCGGCGGTTGAGCGCCTGTCGCGGCGCCGGTGTCCTTCGCTGCATCCCTGCCGGTCCTCCCGCCGCTGTCATCGTGTGGCGGCGGTCGAGTCTCACCTCCGGGTGGCGGCGCCGGTCGCGCTAGCCACGTTCCAATCCTTACGGAGGCGAGGTCGTCCACCATGTCATCGTCTTCTTCACTCGAGTCAGCTTCGGCTCTGACGCGCTGCAGGTGTATCTCTTGCAGCTCTCGCTCTGCCTGCGCTTGCTTCACTTTCATTTCAGCCAGCCGCTCTTTAGCGTCAAGCTCCGCGAGGTGCTTTCTCTTGGATGCTGTAGAACGGCGTGACCTGGTGTCGCCAGGCTTGAGCGTACCATGTGAACCAGTAGTCTTGGTGCCACGCGTGTCTTCTGTCGTGGCCGTAGTCTGCGTGATGTCGGTGCTGGTATTCTCCG
The DNA here is from genome assembly GCA_947508005.1 of Amphipoea lucens. Taxonomy (NCBI): domain Eukaryota; kingdom Metazoa; phylum Arthropoda; class Insecta; order Lepidoptera; family Noctuidae; genus Amphipoea; species Amphipoea lucens. Next base: position 13,744,239 of record OX382358.1, read on the forward strand.
TAGAACCGCTGCCTGTGTCCGTTTCAGCGACCACGCTCGTGCCGGTCTCTGGTGCCGGCTTGCTGGCACCCGGTTCGGCGGTCGCTGACGGCTCTTGCTGGGCCTTTTCTTTCTTAGATTCTCCGCTACGGCTGCGAGTCACCACCATCCTGCTGTATCTTGAATATTCGGCTTTCGAAGGACCAGAATGTGCAGCGAGTGGACTGTATGGGGGCTGCCTTGTTTAATTAAAAACACTTTTATTATTTGTGATGGGACTCGGACTCATAATACCCAGGTTTTGCGGAGCCTAAACCGGCATAGTGACATCTACAACTTGATCTGAACGACTGGTTTTAACGACTGGTTTTTGACGACTGGTTGGTCCACTGGCCGACGTACCCTCTTTTATAGCACGCCAAACTAGTCTGGCCAGCGGACCATTTCGATTTCCACAAGATTTTGGCGGCAAACTCGCGTCGAAGCTTATCTTGTCTGTGATTGGCTATTATGAGTCTCCGCCCCTTTTTTATTCATTTATGTACATATCAATCAGTTACATTTATTTGGTTATTCACATAATCAAGACATCTATATTGCACGACCCCCGGTACATCTAATGCTTGCGTGCGACGGTCAGGGCTCCTGCCACGGCGTGTTTTTTGTTAACGGTGAATCTATAAATATAACCCACGCGCGCGAACCGGGAGCACAGTAGAAAGATTTATACTGTGCCGGGAGCTACCATTTCTAACCCGACCGTCGCAGCAACAACATCCCAGAGGTCAATAGCAACTATTGTGTATTTAGGTGCTGTCGTGCACAATGTTATTATTCCGTCTGTAGTTTTAGGGTCAGTTCACATCTGACGGAAAATGTGTCGGGCGCAACTTCGATTGCGTCTATTTATTCGCTCGACGCACTAACGCATCATCGGTTGAGTGTGAAAGGTTGAAAGTTTTATCATATTAATTGTCTGTTCCGGCGTTACGCGACCGACAATACGCGACGCATCTTCCGTCAGATGTGAACCGACCCTTATGCTGAGAGAAATAATTAATCATGTGCGTTGAATGTGTGAAATAAAACAAAAGAATTACCTATAGATAGATAAATTGTTTATTTGGTGCACACTGAAGACATAGCACAGTATATTGTCAGGCCTCGTTGTTTTGGTTCTAAAAGACTGGCAAGCTGGAAAAATTTACGATAAACTAGCAGAAAATAGGCACCCTAAGAAAAGGTTGCCATTTTAAATGCATTAGAGTGATAACATGACTTTCCTACATTATTTTTTCTGTCATTTTCCAAAAAAAGGTAATTTTTACCATCACACCAGAGAATAAATTAAGAAATACAAAACGAGGAAGCATTATGAATCTTTTGTTCGTGTTTAAATTTTTTCTTAAAACAAAAGTGCAAAGTTGTCCTGAAAACTTCGTCTCACGATTTCCGACGCAAACAAACCCAGTTCCAACAACTTCTGACACCATAACTGACGCATTGATATCCATTGTCTCACTGTAACTGTATCCAACTCGCCCCCTACAATTATTTTTCTAAGACGCTGCGACTTTGACGGCACTCAACAAATATCTGGTTTCAATTTTCTCTCAATTAACTTCAGGTTACGTTGAATTCGACAAGTGCCACTTAGTTGTAATGGGTCTATGTGGCGAGGGGCTCTCGGGACCCTTCGTATTTACTGTTATATTGGAAGGGTTGTCCCATTGTGTCGCGGCTCACGGTCCCACCGACCGTGGTTTTCTGAACTTTACCGTCCGCTTGTCAAGTTAGTTGAAAGGATACATTGTGGTGGTGTCATTCGTTCGGTTTCTTATTATTTGTTATTTAATAGATATAGGAAGTTTGCGAAATTGTTTAGTGGATTGGAAAGTAATTATTGAACAGACATTAAAGACACGCTGGTGTGTCTTTAGATATAACTTGTAACAATACGTTTGGCATAGGATTTTTAGAAGCCTTAATTTCGACCAATGTGTGTTTACTTGAGCAGAATGAATCAAGCTTAAAAGGATACAGAGCTGTTAAGTTCTGTAGGATTTATTTCGCCCAGTCATTTTGACTATCATGTACTTATTAATAGTGCACAAATGTGTGCGCAGACACATGTGCTCTCTCTCTTCCCTCACTCTCATAGTCCGATGGGACGGCAATCCGACACGACCGGAGACAGATCAGGCGCAGGGCCAACGGCTTAACGTGCTTTCCGAGGCATGGGGGTATCACACCGCCAACTTCCAAACTCCGGGCTGTTACCGAATCATCCCTAATGGAAAAACCTAATAACACTTTACCCGACCCGGGAATCGAACCCAGAGCCCACGCTCGGCAGTCGCGCTTGCGACCACGAGACCAACGGACCGACTGTCATGTGCCATGTGTACAAAGTAAGCTTAAAATAATACTTATACTCACACAAAACTTTTGAGCTTGTTTACTCATATAATCCGATTGACATGACTCCGCCGTCCTCACTCATGTCCTAATGGACAAACTGTATAAAACAAACTTCAGAGAAGGATCCCTTTCTGCCGGGAAACGCGGGGGAGTGCAGCTAGTACTGGCCAGAAATAAACATGGAAAGTGTATGAGACAGTAAATTTAAAGATAGTGAGTGAATGCGCCTTTTATTGTTGCGGGCTGAGAGTGTTTTGGTCACTGAGTAGGTACAGGTACCAGTTTTTATGAGCAACTAGCGATCCACCCCTCCTTTGCAAAGGTGCAGTGACGACATGTCAAAACATCGAGATTTCTATTCTAAATCTACGTTAATAATAATGTTTTGTGGCCTTCCGGAATACATTCTAAAATAGTACCTAACGAATCGTATTGAATATTTTTGAAAATAAGTAATAGCTACGAGTCCGATGTCGAAAACATAGTTTCTAGATTTTTGTTCGTATGTCTGGATGTACGAGTATGTTGGCGCAAAACCGGCTAAACGAATTTGGATGAAATTTATTAAATGGATTAACAATAAGTATAGGGTACTTTTCATCTTGGTAGTACGTTCCCCTAGTTTTTTTTTCGACCTACACGCGGGCGAAACCACGTGCAAAAGTTAGTTTATAATAAATTATTATATAAATACATAAAGATGTTGTATGCCTTTCTGACGATTTCTAACTCCGAAGGTGTGTACCGCTGAACGTGAAGTTGTTATTACGTCCAGCCATAATTCATTGCACTTGATCAATGATTTAGCTAGGTACCTTCCTTTACAAAAGATTAAATAATAAAGCAGTAAAAGAAATGCAATATTTTCGTTAACACAGAAAGCACAAGTTAATAAATGACGAACGTCACCCCCGCTGCACGTGTCGAAACATCGATCATGGCTCTTAGGCGAAAACTGGGGTTCTCACCCTACGCCAAACATTTTCTATTATCCTGCATGACTCTGTTACGTTATAACGTTACGTGAATAGTTTCTTTGATATTGATATTTAGAATATTATGGAGTTTGAAGACGCAGCCAACGCAGCGTAACTTTAACAAATAAAGATGTTGGAAATGTCGGTTGGTAACGTAATTTCAGTTACACTGGATTTAGAAACTCTTATTAAAACTCCTCTTTAAGTATACAGGGTGGCATCGGCATATCGATGCCGATACACCTTCAGAGTACGTATCGATCGAACCTATCACAATGGATTCAGTAGGTACCTACATGATTCTAGACGCCCCTGCGTTAAAATCGGCGGTAATTTAAAAACAGATTAGGTGTTCCATACATTTTGACCGCTAAGGTATTGCACTTTTCTATGTCACAGCAGATTTTTTTTTCGTCTAGAATTATTTGCGGCCATTAATTCATGGTTACAATGTGCGACGTCGATGTTCCTGCCAACTTGTATTGAATGAATTACAATAGACGAAAGAAAAAAAAGTCAAAGGTAAAGTTAAAGATTACACCTAGTGGTCGCAAGCGCTACTGGTGAGCATGAAGTCCTGATTTCGATTCCCAGGCCGGGCAATGTGTTATTGATTTTTAAATCAGGAATTTCTTAGTAGCAGCCTGGAGTCTGGATTTGTCTCCAGTTGATGGCAAAAGGCTCGCAATCAGGGGACTTAATCATAACGTGCGAAATATGGGTGTATTTCATATGAGGTACGAGGTAATTTTCTGCAGAGAGCTTTGGGAAAATCAATGGAGTGTCATGCAGTTATGTCAAACCTTTTTTGGCGTTTATCGGTGTTTTTATTCGGTTTTGATTTTTTTTTTCACAGATAACATAACATCACGCCTGTAATCTTCGAAGGGTTAGCCAGAGGTGTACAGACGTCAGCACATCAAGCTATCCGAAACTGTAAAATTTTCCCAATCAAGTTTGAACCTTATGATTTAGTGATAAAGTTGAAAATGTATTAAAGAAATTTGACAGATTGTAGTAGCTTGATGTGCTGGCGTCTGTACACCTCTGCCTAACCCTTCGGAGATTACAGGCGTGATGTTATGTTATGTGTGAAAAAAAAAACAAATTCAAAACCGAATAACACCAAAAAAGGTTTGACATAACTGCATGACACTCTATTGATTTTCCCAAAGCTCTCTGCAGAAAATTACCTCGTACATTTAATGTCATTGGCCGTTGGCCAGAGGGTTATAATTTAGTTATGGCCGTACATCGTTAATCACTGCGGTCAAACAACGCTCACCGTAGTCCCAGATTGATGACCGTTTAAATGCGTTGATCGCTACTAGATTTTCTTGTTGTATTCTGTGGCACGTGCGTTTGTTAATTAGTGTGTGCATGCCTTTATTTGTGTGACTGTGGTTCGGTTTAGTTGGAACTAGGTTGAGTGTTACGCTAGTTTGCCAACTTTATTCTATTTTTGTGTTTATTTATTTAACCATTTATGTACACACTCATATAAACAGACAAGACACAAGACAGAGAGGCCCGTAGCTAAATAATAACAGCCGCTCAGGTCAATCGATCAGGTTAAGCTACGCTTGCCGCGGTTGGTCTGTGGATGGGTGACCATCTTTACATACTGAGACCCCTCCGTGCCTCGGAAAGCACGTTAAGCCGTTGATCCCGGCTGTCATTCGTGGATCTTTGACAGTCGTTACGGGTAGTCAGAAATCCGAAAAGTCTAACAACCAGTCTTACCAAGGGGTATCGTATTACCCAGTAACTGGGTTGTGGAGGTCAGATAGCTAGTCGCTCCATGTAAAATACTGGTATTCAGCTGCATCTGGTTAGACTGGAATTCGACCCCAACATATTAGGTCCTTACATATGAAATTGGCGTTTTTCGTACTGGCCACTTTAATCACGAATTTCTCCTCTTTGGTAAGGAATTCCAAATTCAAATTTGTACAGCTATATACTCATGTATTTGTGCTTCGATGACCGTCATTCATTTGTTTTTTTTCTTCTGTTTTTTCTGTTTGCGTCACTCATTTTACAAAATGGAAAATTTAAAATATCGCATTATTTACGAGTACGAGTTCCGCCGTGGCACTAGTGCTGCGGAAACGACTCGAAGGGTGAATGATGTGTATGGCGGTCATGTTGCAAAAGAAAACACAGTTCGTTTTTGGTTCCAACGTTTTCGTTCTGGAAATTTCGACCTGCAGAACAAGCCCCGTGGACGGCCTGAGACCCAAGTTGATAATGGAGAATTGAAGGCTATTGTGGAAGCGGACCCATCGCAAACCACGTCCGAGTTAGCTGCAGGCTTCGATGTTAGTGATAAAACTGTTTTAATTCACTTGAAGCAAATTGGGAAGATTAAAAAGCTTGAAAGGTGGGTACCTCACGAATTGACTGAAGCAAACCGGCAAACGCGCGTCGACTGCTGCGTTACATTACTTGAATTGGAATGTCTTAGACATCCTCCGTACTCCCCGGACCTTGCTCCAACAGATTACCATTTTTTTCGCAATTTGGATAACTTTTTGCAAGGGAAAAAATTCAACTCCGATGGGGCAGTCCAAATCGCCTTCAAAGATTTTATTGATTCCCGTCCGACTGGTTTTTTTAGTAAAGGGATCAATGAACTACCTATAAGATGGCAAAAGTGCATTGAAAACAATGGTTCATACTTTGATTAATTAAATATATTATATTAAAAAATATTCGACTTTTTGTTCCTTCCATACAAAACGCCAATTTCATATGTAAGGACCTAATATTTGGGAAAAGGCTAGGCAGATGATGACATATAAACAGAAAAGAACAGAAAAATAGATACAAGGTGATGCTTATCGGTTTAGTGCATGCGACGCATAGTTGAAGGGGTAATAAGGAACTAGCCATATGCATCACCCGATGTTAAAAATCTTTTAAAAAAGTAAAAGTAATGCAGTCTACGAAATCTAAAGTAACAGCACTTTTAACCTGTGGTATTCTTCGACGGATGGCAGTGGGGTATGGATGTGTCGCAAACTATGCTTCACCTCCTATCCTGCTGGATTATTGCGTAACACACTATCAGTGTTATTTACCTACGTTGTTGAGCAGACAAATTTTTCAAATATATATGAACCAATAGATTATATTAGCAGTATCCTTCAAAATGATTCAGATTGATAGTGTGTTACGCAATAAGAGTGTTTCTCTCTGTGTCCCAAAACATGTACAGCAGTCAACGTGACCTCTGCGCTGCCACCGACCAACGACGTGGAAGTGGTGATGTTTTGGGCCAACAAGATCTGAAATACAGTCGTAGCAGCGACACAAAGAAAAAGAAGACCTTAAAGTTGTCAAAAAATAAAAGGCCCGTTTTGACATTTGAGTTAAATCAAGTTTTCTAATCAGAACTTTAATCCAATGCACTATACAATACATAATCAAATCGATCCAATACTCATATAAACTTAAATCGATTTATCGTGTGTATCGAGTACTGAGTCGTGTGGTTACTTCACTAGTTACGTCGAGATGATAAATATCAAAACGGGCCTTTTATTTTTTGACACTTAATTTATTTTAAAAAGTTTTTCAAAAATAAATATGAAGTTTCTTTGACTAATTGCTGCTTTTCAAACCATACCTTTTACAAAGAGCCAGATAGTATAATTATAGAACTATAACAATCTTTTCATTCCTCGTACCGTTATCTCGCGATCCTTTGTAGTCTTTGACACTGAATGAATGAAAACTTTTTATCAGGCACACATAAAATAATTACTTCAGGCGCTTTGGGTAATCTGCCTAGGAAGGAAAAAATTAAGAAAGGGAAGGACTAGGGACTTATATTCGGAGAGGGAGCGACCAACCGAAAAATTTACTTCGCAAGGAGACCATCATTTTTTTCTTCTTAGGTTTTCCTACGTTTTTCGGTTTATCACAGTGCCTAAAGTCATTGGCTTTTGAAACAGTCAGCGGAGCGTGGAACATTATCTACTTTGGAATAATTAGTTTGAGATATTTTTATGAAGGCGTGAGTAATTACTTCCTGAATATTTTAGCTATAAATTAGGGCTGTCTTTTGTAGTTAGGTGCCTAGTTTTTGGGGTTCCATACCAAAAGGGGGCCAACGGAAACCTATTACTAAGCCTCGGCTAACCGTCCGTCTGTCTGACTGCGGGCTGTATCTCATGAACCGTAATAGGTAGGTAGACAGTTGAAATTTTCACAGAGTGTGTATTTCTATAATTTTGCCGCTATAATTTTTATATTTTTCAGCTTTTAGTATCGATGTAAAGTGCGACACTCTATCTAGCACGGTATTGCACTCTAGTATGGTATTGACACTCTAGCATGGTTGTAAACGTCTTGACGATCAGTAACTCAGTACCTACAGTAAGTACCTACTTACTCAGTATTATTAGTATGTGATAAGGAAAACTTTGCTAACTAGTTAGAAAAAGTTTCAGAAACTAACTCCATCAAGAGTTTCACCGTTTAAGCCTCTAATGAAAATGATCTTCAATAAATTTCAATGGACTAAAAACCTGTCCCTTGAAATTCCAAGTCTCATCCAAAAATTGCAGTGACCAATTCCCGACAGACTTATCACATATCACCCGAAACTAAGCTCCTTAATTTAGCGAATAGAGGTGAACTCTGCGAACAAAGGTGAACTGCGAATTCGCTTTTGGTATTTGGTGAGTCTGTCGCATCCGTCACTGCAGTAAGCCGATTTGTCTTAATTCGGAAACAGGCCGATATTCATTTCCCTCGGTAAACTCTATTTTGTAACGTATTTGAGTGATTGCCGGTTGGCGGTTTAGGGGCTTCGTTGGCGCGAATTTCGTTGAAGTAACTGTTTTCGAGAAAATTAGTTTTTGGGTGATTTGCTTTTGGCTGAGTGATGTTTGATTGGTTCTACATAAGGGAGTTATTCAATCTAATTACCGACATTGTGTGTTGAAAAGGGGACAAAATCATCCAAGTACACACATCAAAAGTGTCTAGGGATCAACATATATTTTTGCAATAACTTTTCTCCTGATTGATATTAATTAAAATTTTCTTTAAGGATTCATCAAATAAAGTGTTTTCGTTTGTCACAGTAACGATAAACCAAGTCACCTTTGCATTAATAAAGAAATTTGCCATTTTCCTAATAAAGGGATTTTTGACATTTGAACCACTAACACAAAAGTTCGAAAAAAAGACTGAAATAACAGTTTTCTCTAAAATTTTATTGGGTAACTTAAACAATTAATAATCCGTGTTTCTACCGTGAACACTAACAACACAAGAACATCGGTTTGGCATACTCAAAATGAGTTCATCCAAATCACGCTGTGGAATGGCCGCCCATGTTCGTTGCAACAACAAAAAAAGGTCTTCTTGCGACTGGATACCCTCCATATTCGGCAGAGCTCTTCTCTGTAGCATATCCCATGCATGCTCAATCGGGTTCAAGTCTGGCGACTGAGCAGGCCAGGGCAGGACATTGATGTTAGCTGCGGCGAGAGTCTGTCTTACAACTCTTGCGGTGTGCGGTCGTGCATTATCATGCATTAACTGAAATAAGGGACCGATTTGCACTTGTAGAGGAACGATGACGTCTGATACAATCGTCTCAGCATAAATTTGAGCGTTGAGGTTACCTCTGATCCAAATCAACTCAGTTCTTCCGCCGATCCAAATACCCGCCCATACCATGATGGTTCCACCACTATAAGGATGGACTTCCTGGCAGGATTTTAATCGCTGTTGGCGTCCAGGGGTTCTCCAGTGTCGTATACGTCTTGTATCCGGTCTCATACCAAAACGAGACTCATCAGAAAAGCACACGAAACGCCATTGTTCTTCTGCCCAATTTCTGTGTTCAAGAGCCCATTGATATCGAATCCTACGATTGTGCATTGCTATAGGTGGTACCCGTAGCGGTCTTCGGGAATGAAGGTTCACTTCATGCAAGCGGTTTCTGACTGTTTGGTCGCTAATTAAGTTCCCTGAAGAGTGATGAAGCCTCACGGCTAACATCATGGCGGTTATTGTTGGAGCTCTTCGAGTTAAGATTTGAATATATCGGTCTTGTCTCCGTGTGGTGCAGCGATACCGTCCTCCATGGCGCTCAGCCACGGTACCAGTGCTTCGGTAACGTGTCCAAAGTCGACTGATAACACTCTGACTTGTATTCAGAGCTAAAGCCACAGTACGTTGCCGGGAACCAGCTTCTATCATTCCCACGGCTCTGAGCATTTCTTCCCTGCTTAAATGACGTCGCCGCTCCATAATAACGTTGGTTTTAATCAGTAGTAGGGAAACAGTAGCACTAATAATGTCTTCAATGCGTTGTATGTTTTTATAGGGAAAATATTGACAGCTGATTTTCATCTTTTACTCGAATTTGATTCACAGTTCCTGATTCAAATTATGAAATGCACCAAAAAGGATCCATATAAATTTATAAAATCATAAATTTATTACAAAGCCACATCTCAATCTCAAGAAATCCGCATAAAAATGCTTGATCCCTAGACACTTTTGGTGTGTGTATATAGAAAATATTAGTTAATCTTAGTTATAAATATTTTCTTATCTTTTCTTTCTGTTATTGCACCTACTGTGTATTGTCTCTGCATCACCCTAAGGTAGACTGGTAGAAAATGCCTAAGGCATTAAGTCCGCCTTTGTACAGTTTTTACTTGTGCATTTTAATAAATAAATAATAAATAAAATATGCCGTTTTTAGGCAAGCGCATCACTTGAGAACGGTTGGACAGAAATGGCTATTTTTGTTTAAAATTGTTCGTAATAGTCCGAATTAGGTTTTATGGAAAGAAAAATTGGAAATGTATCGCGGTTAACTTTCAAATGTGGGAAAAACTGGACGTCTTTTTCAACCGACTTCATCTATGGCATGTTTGTATGAATTATTGAAAATTAGACAGAAGAACGTATGTCGGGTCAGCTAGTATTAAAACATAGATATATGTAGTTATAAACTTAGATGCATCTAGTCAGCCATTTTTCGTTCCTAATACATTTATTCCCTTACAATATTAAGGGTTGTTGTAGTGAGAATGTAGCAGAACCCATAAGTTAAAGTAAGCGGAAAGTTTCTCAAAGTAAACAGTAATCGTAACAAGTAAATCGTCGGTTCAAAGGTAAAACACACTATGTGACATTTTGACCCAAAATGAGATTTTACTACTTTTGCTAATAGACTAGACAAAAACCAAAACTAGATAAAATAGACAAAAACCAAAACTTTTTATCGAACTTCAAAATTATGCTAAAATCGGTGTCCTGATTTGTAAACAGGAATGTTTTAATGAAATCAAATGGGATCCTTTTATGCGCATATTTATGGTTCGCATTTAAAATATAAATTCAGCGCGGCAGCTGGAGAGGCCGTCGACGACATATTGCGTACATGCGATACGAGCAAAAAACTCCAAACGGCGCAAAAAGTTACTTTTATTCCCACTGTTTCACTTCATAATACGTATTTTGTCGGACAAAGTTAAATGTTGTCGCTTAAACTTTCAATGTTTACAGGGATAGTGGCTGAATAATGGTTGGCTATTTTTAGGAGGAATTATTGCGACCTTTTCTGAATTTGACTTTTTCAGTGACAAAGAATTAATCGATATTTAGGGCCTAGGGTTGATGAGTGACACTAATGAAATGAGGGTAATATCTGGCACTGGGTTAATATAGGCTGTGAATTAAGATCATAATAAAGGTCCATTTTCGGTAACAAAAAGTGTGGAAAAGTATAAGGCCCTTTGCACACGGCACGGTTTCATTACTGGCGTGTAAACCGCGCCTTAGAAAAACGTGTCCGTGTACAAGCGTCCATAGTTATCCATAAAACACTGAAAAACCGTGCCTAAACACGGCGAATCAACCGTAGTTTTTCACGGCAAGAAAAACGTATTGTACAAAGAGCCTAACGGTGACCGAGTTTCACTCCCATTTTTGTGAGATTTAGCAAAGTTTCAAAAGACATTACCAAACTGCAACCCCCTAACTCATATTAATAATGCCATAGAACGTTAATTCTCACTTTAACTCGACTATTTTTTTAAATAAATCCCTTTGTCGAGACCTCGTTTTCACACATCATAAAGCGCGGGGTCGTAATTTTGAAACACTCTCTACGTCTGGGTATGAAAGGCCTCCTTCACCGTGACTCCGTCGCACCGTACAATTTGCCCCTGCTTTCTCGTTTCGAGGGCGTTTGACGACTGGCTTGTAACAATGATCTTTTGACTGGCGCCAGAGCCAGCCAGGTGCGAACTTTAAAACTATGCGACTTTTTAAAGTGCCCGTTTACAGCTGCAGAAAATTAGACGACGAAATAATAGAGAGTCGGCGGGAACAGCGAACGGCAGTTCTCTTTTCCGTCTGTTTATTTTTCTGTCTTTAGAATAAACTCCGCGCTTTTATATTGCAAAAAATATTCATATTGTTGGCGGAAACAGCGTGAAATGAACGAGTTCGTGACAAAATCTCAGTCAAAGTAAATTTTTATTAAGTTCTTTATTAGATTCGTGTTAGATAAAGAAGACTTCACAATTATAATTGTGTTAATAAGCCGTAGGCGTTTTTTCTACAGTTGTAGAAAAAAGTATACCTACTGCATTTCTAGCTATGTCATTAACAATTAGCTCACCTAACATTTGTTTAGGAACTATGAGATTGAAATATTCGTGTATTCTCTATCTTGACTTATTGACATAGACGGCTAGATTTTAAAACCTATTTAAATGTCTTTGTGAATACAGTGGCTTTTACGAGCACTGAAACAAAAAATAATGATTTAATCTTGGCAAAAACACCCTCAATATTTCCTTTTATTGCCACAACAATCCGTTTCACTTGCACTCTCTTCTTCAGTAAATAAAGGAGATTACATTCTTCTTGCGGTTATAAAATGGGTATAATAAAACATTATGCGTCCCTACCGCCGTTATTTGTGGCTGCACTCCACCGGGGCGCGGCAATAAGGCAAGAACACACCAGCGGTGTCGCAATAATGTTCCTCAGAGTTACGATGTGACAGATACTTTACGCCTGTGGTTATTTCGGAGACGCTATCGCACAATGTGGCTTGTTAAGTCGATATCTCGAATACACGGATGCGTCTAGTGTGTACGCGACTTTACTGCAAGGGGGAGCAAATGAACTCGGTCTGTACTCTGGCTATGATATTTGCAAATCTTTAATATTAAATGCAGAGTTAGGGGAGCCGCCCGTATTTTGTTATCTGTGGTTAGCAGTCTAGTATTAATGTTGGGCCACGTCATCAGGTTAGTTATTTTATTACTTTTCCATGCATTTATGCTAATTGTTTCGAACAATCATAAATATACTTACAGTACATGGGCATGGGTGCCCGTAAGCTCTTGTTATGTTGTGAATTATAAATAGGCACTATAGGCAGTGCACAGTTCAAGTGAAAGACTTCTATATTTCTATTTCAATAGATTTCTCCAGCCATAATACAGGGTGTCAGGGATATCGACGCGCAATTTGTTACCATGGGTTCAGTACATGATCCTGACCACCTTCGGTAGAGATTTTTCGACGGTTATTAAAAAAAAATCTATTCCATACGTTTTGCCTGCGTGGCCGCGTAGGTATTGCACTTTTATATGAAGCAGCAGATACTGGCAATATTAATTGGATAGGTAAGTATTCAAATCTTTGAGCACGCAACCTATTAAGAAAATACTTTGGTCACATTATAAGTGCTAAGAATTATTTGAAAACTCCCATACAAAACCACGTAATCATTGACTTTTATTGCCAAATTGAATTTACTTACGACAAAACACAAATAAATTAATTTTACACGACGCCTTTCCTTTGGGTGACGTGATTAAATTAAAGAAAACGCAGTAATTACGCAGCGGCGTCGTTATCCAAAGTTCGCAGGTTTACGAGAGACGCGCGGCCCACCGCAATCAAAACGTTCCCAATGTCGCTTACGCTGACTTAGAGTTTATGGAAATGACGTTTGAACGTTTCTCAGTAATTAAGTATTGAGCGATTTTGGCACAATTCAATGAGCGTTTTGTTGCCTACAAAAATTGCCTGTTTTTATTAAACAATGCTTTGGTAATTCAATAAGTAAATTTGAGTAGGTACCTACCCAAGTGTTAAAAGTCATCATGGTCCAAAATAGAATTAATAGTAGATATAAAAACATGTGAAACATGACATGACAACATAACATACAGTGTCACATGTGACATCTACCAACCCGCGCTGGGCCCGCGTGGTGGATTACGGCATACTGGGATCTCACCGAGAGGAGGCCTGTGTCCCAGTAGTGGGAACATTATAGGTTAACTATGTTAGATACAAAAAAATTGTCAACTGCGTGTTGACAGTTTTTTTTTTTTGACAATTTGGTTTCAATTCAAAGTGAAAATTCAGGCAGTAACTTAGTTGGCTGAATATAATGAGTGCTTTTAGCCTAAACAAGTTCGATTTTGTTAAAAATACTTTGGTAATTCAGTGATAGTAAACTTGAAAACCTACCCAAGTGTTAAGAGTCCAGGTGCTATTGAAATTTTATTCTATTCCAAAACAGACGTAACAATACAAATAAAGAAAGAATCAATCAGTTCTGTTTGTTTCAGGCTTTAAAAACAAAAGTGAAAATTCCAAAAAATAAACCCGCTTACAAAAATAACAACGTATCGCATTCACATTTATAAGTAAAAGCTTATCGTATACTTTCGACTCTTACGAGCGCGTAAATGCTGTTAACGTGGCGCCGTAAAAGCCATTAACACCGTTTTTATTTCGATGTATTTATCGGAAAACACGACTCACATAATACCCCCTACATGATATTACAGAGTTATTAAAATACACGACTTTTTGGTTCGATTTGATAGAAATATTGTTATGAAATTGAATGGAAAAGACAACGAATGACGCTAGAAAATAAATAGAAATTAGGTAAGTACAAAAAAGTGACGCTAAATGACGTATGCAAATAAAAAGAAATTATATTAGACATAACTTCTCCGACTTCGTCCGCGTGAAACTCGTTATAACATAAAGTATATTATATATCCTAAATCCTATGACACTCGGCAATACTGTAGCTTTACATTACAGAAATAATTTTCGGAATCAGATCAGTAGTTTCGTAGATTGCCCCTACATACAAACTCACAATATCTCTTCATAATATTGGTATAGATTTATAAGGAAGTGACGATAGGTATTACATGGAAATGACGCTAAGATCAACAACAGGAAAACACAGCAATAGAAATTACGGTTGCAATTAAATTGAAATGACGTTTACCATTGACCGAAAATTATACTAGGCATGAGTAGAAATTCTGATTGGAATTTAACGTGTCAAATAGTTTATGCAACGGTAGAACGGGCCACAATGGGTTTTCTATTGTCTCCAACGTTCAATGGTTTAATTAAAATGTACAATATTTATTGTGTATGGTCTGTTGTTTTTTATACATACAAAAGTATCTGAATATGAAAATGTGAACAAATGGATCGAAAAACGTACCTGTGGATGTCAATTTGTAGTGCCACAAATTGAGTGATTTGATTTGTTTATTATTTGAAAAAAAAAACAATCAAAATCAAAAGTCTATTATTTTATTTAAATTGGGCTGAGAATCAGCACTTTACGAAAGTAAAAATTACATACGACAGTTGCCCAAAACGCCCACCCTTCACCACTTCCTAGTGCTTTCGCTAAGAAGAAGTGGCGCAGCAAATTTCTCAAGCTCTGTTCAGTTAGCAAAACTTGACTCTATACAAAATAGTAGGCATGTTTGTCAATTACAATTTGATCTTTTATTCAAAGCAATAACTTACGAGTTGTAAGTTGTAGGTTCGAGCCCAGACAGGCGCTTTATTTTGTGAAAATTATTTCATCATCACTGCTCTCAAAACGGTGAAGGAAAACCTCGTGAGAAAATCGGCATGTCCTAGAACCAAAAATTCAAAGACAAATGTGACGACCCGCACTGGGCTCGCGTGGGGGATTACGGCCCACTCCCTCTGACCGAGAGGAGGCCTGTGTCCCAGTAATGGGAACATTACAGGTTGACTATGCTTATGCACTTAATAGATAGGTACGAATACTAATTCCCTTTAGCGAATGATTGCGTTAGAAGTTAACCTGCCCCCTTATTCACAAACTCTCGATATGCTTCCGTATCGTATCGAACATTAATCATTGTTATCGTAGGAGTCTTCTCAATGCTGTTCACAAGTCCAAAACCCGAAAATTTTGTCAGTTTAAATTAAATAGACGCCCGCGATTCTTCCAACAGCTATTGCTGTTGAGGGGAAGTCAAATCAGGTTATCGAAATGTCAGGTTTTCGATACGATAGCCTGTCCTATGGTTGTGAATCAGGGCTCAGAACAGGATTTGTTTACACATTCATTCGATACTTTTAGAACAGACTATATGTGTTTATTTCGTGGATTAATCACCGCCCGGTTAGGGTATTTCCTTTCCGAGCGTGTACGGTACATGCATTGACGATGTTAAGGTAATTGCGTATAGGTGTGTACAGACTCCAGGCACCCGTCTAGCGTCCTAATGAAGCTCGTAGGTATAAAATTAATTGCTGCCAATAGGGGAGGGATTGCAAGTATTTTTTTTGCTGTTGGTAGATAATGTTTAGTAAAGTTAGGGACTGTAAATGGTATTCATTAAATACTTAGTTACAGTTTTTTTTTTAATATTGGATTCAAATAATAATTCGTGTTTTCCTTTCATATAGCAAAAGAAGAAGCTAACGCGCAGTAGGCTTCTTCATAATTTTTGTCTTCACCGCAAAACGGGGCTACTTTGACTTCCAGGGTTACTTTGACAGGCGTTGGAACTACTTTAACAGAGCGCCAAAATCGGTTTTCACGTGTGCTCAGCAAGTGTGCGTGACCTCGAGTACTATTGCGCGAGGCGCGGGGTGTGGGGAACGCGTCATAGCGTTGTGATCGGCCTTGTCAAAGTAACCCTGGAAGTCAAAGTAGCCCCGTTTTACTGTATGTGTTCAAGATTTATTCAAGAAATGTTTTTGAACGATAAAGTACCGTTCACTTTATCTAAAAAGAAAAGGTACTTGCCAAGTTCGAACCCACAAATCGGGTTTTTAAACCTCAAGGATCACCGCTCAAATATTTTGCAAAATAGTTTGTTTTTGGTTGGGGTATGCCCTACGGGTATTACGTAAAATAAAGTAAAAAGTAACTAATTAAAAGTAACTTAAAGTTAAAGTAATGATTAGTGACTGTTTAACAATGATTTTTTTTGACGTTTAAACGTCTCTTAACTTTAAGCAACGTTTATAAATAAACCACGTGATGTCAAAAGTTTAATTAAATAAAAATTCAAGTAGTGTAAGAATTACAAGCCTATACAGTACAGCCTACAAGTTAGCTCATCCAGAATCTCTCCATCATTGTAGTAGAAACGTTTTCACTAGTAAGTTTAGAGAGATGGATGGATCTATTCCAAAGTACAGACGCCAGCACATCATGCTACTACAATCTGTAAAATTTCTTTAATAGATTTTCAACTTTATTGCTAAATCGTAAGGTTCAAAGTTGATTGGAAAAATTGGACAGTTTCGGGTAGCTTGATGTGCTGGCGTCTGTACCTACAGTCACGAGCACCAATATGTCAACACTTGGCAATTTTCAATTGCGATTTTTTCGTGACATAACGAATGCAACGTTGAAATACGACACTTAACATAAACCTATGGGTTCGAAAATACTATGTTCGTAATAACATAAAATTTCATTCAAAAATAAAGGAGAAAATCGCCTTTGAATAAAGCCAAGTGTATACATACTTATAGACGTGACTGTACATGTCTAATTGTAACTTGAGGAAAGTCATGACGCCCGGAAGGGTGACTATGGTTAGCGTAATAGCAGCTGACAAGTTTCCACTACTGCGGGGACGGATTGAGAAATAATAATTATGTAATAATATAAAATCACGTCTGCATTCCCCGAAGGGGTTAGCAGAGGTGTACATAACGGGTGTAAAAAGACACAACGAAGCCGTGAGTCACTTGTAGGTACTCCCCGTCATTGTAATATTTTTTTGTACTGTGGACCATACCTAGGAACCTTCTGGTTACGGAGATATTGAAGGTCAAAGTTCCAACTTTTATTGACGTTTTTTTACGAAGACAAGTTTTTAATGTTATAACACTACTACCCCTGTTGCATGTAACTGTATGCACAAAGTTTTGCGTGTGTAACATTGCGCACTACCGCAAACAGATTTTCATACGAAAAATAAAAGTCGTCTCCCACCAACTATTTCTGTGCAATGTTAGTTTGATGTATAGAATCCGTATTTGACGGCTATGTGGTCGGTCTTTTTACACCCACATTTTGCCAGTGTAATAGGCCCTCTATTACACTTACACCAACCGGGCATAAATCCAGAATCCGGCTATTGAGAAAACCCAATTACACTTTGCCGAACCCGGGAATGTAACCCAGGACCTCATGCTCAGATGTGGCGCTATGCGTGCGCGTAATAAGTAAAAGTGAAATTATACCATTCACCCACAAAGCACATCATCATCTGCCTAGCCTTTTCCCGACTATGTTGGGGTCGGCTTCCAGTCTAACCGGATGCAGCTGAATACCAGTATTTTACATGGAGCGACTGCTTATCTGTCCTCCACAACCCAGTTACTGGGTAATACGATACCCCTTGGTAAGACTGGTTATCAGACTTTCGGGCTTCTGACAACCCGTAACGACTGTCAAAAATCCATGTATGACAGCCGGGACCAACGGCCACCACCCACAACCATTCACCCACGACGCATCTGTAGGAAATTATAAAGCCTCAAAAC
This sequence comes from Amphipoea lucens, assembly GCA_947508005.1. Lineage (NCBI taxonomy): Eukaryota > Metazoa > Arthropoda > Insecta > Lepidoptera > Noctuidae > Amphipoea > Amphipoea lucens. The sequence continues at coordinate 13,762,490 of OX382358.1, forward strand.
TTGAAATAAGGAATCTTATACGACTAATCAGGACGTAAAACTTCTCCTAAGAAAATAATTTTCAAAACTCCGCTCCCGGAAACATTATTAATTATGTGTTAATTAAAAAAAGCCTGTAGAGAAACAATACAAACTAATTAAAAAACAAGCAAAATCACAAATATGTCTAAATGTTTGTCGGACCCCTCATTTATTTATTCCTGGAAATAATTCTTATCATTTAGTTTGTTTATGTGATGTTAGCTGTTGTAATTAAAGCTTCTCGGAAAGTCTTTCGAATGAATGAATGCCTAGCTTGAAGTTTCTTACTTTTTATTTGAAACGCAATATTAAACAGACTAGTAACGGAATTTGTAGCAACAGAGAGAAAAACTATTTTTTGCTCATTTAATTACGAGCTTATATTAAACTAGCTTCCGCCCGTGGATTCTCACACGTGTTGTATCGATAAAAAGTATGCCTATGTCCTTCCCCAGGGTTTAATGTATCCGCATACCAAATTGCATCAAAATCGGTCCAGCCGTTTCGGAGAATAACCGAAACAAACAGACAGACAAAATTAAGAAAAAAATGTTTTTTTTGCTATAAGTAGCATATTATATATTTTCATAGTAAAAAGCTGTTATTTTAACATTACAAACAGACACTTTAATTTTATTTATTTGTACTAATCTAAATTTACGTCAATGTGATTTTGTGCACATTCTTATACTCCAAGGTTACTCAAGTCCTGGAGTACTAAAATAAACCCTACATGAATATAAGTATTACCCACTTTAACCCTGTACTTAAAGTACCTTCACAAACACTAAACACGTCTTTACAGGACCTAGGGCCTAACCCTGCAGAATCCAAGGCGTTTATAAAATATAATTAAGCAATGTTCTAAATTAAACGCAAACAGAGCAAAACAGCAGGCTAGGGTCAACATTTGACCCTTGTTTGTCTCCATAACGCGACTGTTTAGGATGTGTTAAGGGTCCTTGCAACTAGGGTGGCTGCTAGAAGTCTTGTAAGATTTATGTTCTGACCCTGGTCATAAACAACGCCCCGGAGACCTATGTTTAGAGGAAATAGCACAAATCTTAAGGTACATGCGTCTCAGATTGTGCCGCAAACTGTACTTAGCTTAAGTTATTGCAAGCGTTAAAGGTATTAATTGAAGTAAGGGAAGTGGTTTTTGAGGGTAATGAACTGATTTGGAATCAAAGTTTCCTTATTCGTATTTAAATAGCATAATCACGTACGTAACTTTCGTTCTTACTGCTGGGACGTTGAGACGAGCCATGATATTATGTTCATGCTTTGTAAACTTACAAAAACAACTATTATTAAGTACAGCATAATCAGCTTATAATGTTCCCCTAGGACACAGACCTCTTCAGTGCGGGTTGGTAGATGTCACGTGTCTTCCATTTTTTGTTCTAGAACATGCCGTTTTCTTCACGATGTTTTCCTTCACCGTTTTGAGAGCAGTGTTGCTCTCGCAAGTCGCGGCCGTTACCACCACCACCGTTACCACTGATCATATTTAGGTAACAGGCTTTAAATTGTCTGTCGAAACTTTACGCAGCTACAACATTTCAGACTTCTTCTTTAGCTTTATTATGGTGCTATTGAAAATGTTACAAGACTGAAGAAAATACAGGGTGGCAGGGACACCGAGGCACTAACTGAAACCATAAATTCAACTCATGACCCCCTTGGATATTAATTTTTCGTCGGTTATAAAAAACAATATCAGCTGTTTCATAAAAAAACTGCTATACCTACGCGGTCAAAATGTATGGAAAAGCTATTAAAAAAAAAAACAACTTAAAATTTCCATGTCCTGTCGATTATTCAGGGTTCAGAATCGTTTACTAAATCCGTGGTAACAGGTTGCGCGACTATGTCCCTGCCACCTGCCGCCCTGTAGTTTTACAAACCTGAATAAATTCTATCTATACCTATGATCGCTTTTCTTTTAACATTTCCTGTTATAAATTGAATGCGCCAAATCTCATCTCTGAATACATTACACATAATAAATAGTTTCAGTATATTTCAGGATTTACAGCAGCCATACACATTCAAATATCATTAGTTTCCACAGAGTACGTGACACCGAACATTTGTTTCCAATTCTCCCGAGGATTTTACTGACATTTACATTGTATATTTTTACATAAAGCCCTGTTCACATTATCGTGGTGTGACATTCTTTATTTTACCGCCTAAAGTTACTAGCGTTGAAATAGCTGGAGTGTCACCGTAAACCCAGCTGCGGGTTAATTGCGTAACACACTAACAGTAGCAATGACTTTCATTTTGACAGTTCAACCACATTCATTGCGTCACTTACGTTGTCGAGCAGGCAATTTTTTCGAACATATGAAGCAATGGATTGGCAATATCCTTCAAAATGATTCAGATTGTGATTTAATGTGTTACGCAATTAAGGTGCTGGGGATGAACACACTTAAGTAAATTAGGCTTAACATTACCAGAACCACTTTTCTAATTACATCATTTCTGCAATGCATCTTACAAAACTAGATAGTAGGTAAGTAACTACCAGTAGGTAATCGAGTCTACTAATTTAATATCACAACGCAAATTAGCCGCAACACCCCCAAACTTCCACTGATGACACTATCATTAAGCCTGTTCCACAACTTCAATACAAGCAGATTTAATCAAGTCACACGTGATACCAGCAACAGTGTAGACGCGTCATTACACAGGCCATCACGACAAAGTTGGCGTCGGCTGGCGGGTGTGAAATCGCAAAGTTAGCTCCATCTACTTCATACAGATCCTTAACTATTCGGTACCAACGATGCGGTACTCGGTACTGAATAGTTGCAGGCATACCTCGCGGTACTAGTTACTCTCATATCTATAGTAACACATTATGTAGGTATTGAATAGCAGGTGCTTAGTTGTATGTGGGTAGTTAGGTATTAGTTTCATGTTTGACGTCTGATGAAATGGAAGTCAAGGTATTAATTATCCGAGTTTCTAAGGGACTGTTGTAATTTTAATTGATGGGGAAAGGTCATTGAACAATATATAAACACGCTATGCGACTGTTGTGTCTATCATTAAAGAAGCATTGAAAGTTTCAAGAACAGTAACTTTTTTTTAATTAAAGAGTAGGTGTTTGATGTTTTGAGCCCGTGTATCAAGCGAACATTGAGTTGTTTGTATTTTTTTTTTGTCTAATCACAAAATTATTTTTGTACCATTGTCTAGTTTTTTTTGTAAAACTGCTAGTTTTAATATTCTCATATAAGTGAATTTTGTATTCTTATATGAGAATAGAGTTATTTATCTCAAACCTCAGGTATCGTATTAATGGAGTTACTGGTTCACAGAGTCTGTAACAGAAAATTAAACCATTTCGGGAAAAATTGTTAAAGTACTTAACTGAATTTTTACTTTAAAGATTCTGAAACCTATACCGAATAATTTCTAAAGATTTTAATATAGTGCAGTGTATAAAATCACATTAGCATGCTTCAGTATGGCATCGACGCGCAACCTTGGATTCAGTACATGATTCTGAATTTTTCGTCGGTTATTTAAAAAAAAAATGCTGTTCCATACATTTCGATCGCGTAGGTCAAGGGTAGGGATGCCACTGTTCTATGAAACAGGCAGTAGTGTGCATAGCATATAGGCATATAAGCAGTGCCTACCTCGATATATCAACATAAGTCTGTCAATTACATTTTAGTGTGTGTGCCCCACAATTAAGAAACTCACTAACAAATAATCGGTAAAACTGACGAATACTAATTCGCACATTGTCATTGGCCTTTATTCGTTCAAGTTAATACGACAAAATTAAAAATACGTACGTCTCATGCCATGACGTTCGACCTTCGCAATTTATCACACTTAAGTAGGCATGCTCAAATAACCACACTTTTTTCTGATTAGTGAGCGCGTTTGCCTAGACTAGCAATGGGTCTTTGGTCAACTGGACCCACTCGAACTGGAACCGCGGGTCCAGTCGACCAAGTCAAATTTTGAATTGGTCGACTGGACCCGCTGTCAAATTTCATCATTAGTACAGTTAAGGAGTAAAGCCGAATCTTTTAGTTTTATTTCTATGACTTAAAATATACATAATATTATTCAATTAGGTACACTTAATTTTTATTTACTTATTTTTACTTACTTACTGTCTGCAATGAGCTAAAACAACGTTACAGGATTTTGAGATGCCGTAGTGAGGTCCGGAAGATATCAATTACTAATATAATATGTAATAGAACTTTATTCCTCTTTATAATATTAGTGCAGAAAAAAAAATTATAGCCTATGTTATTCTGTGATAATGTAGCTTTCTAATTTTTTCTTTCTTTTTTATTTTACTATTATCATTAAAATAAGTCCTCCTTAGTATTTGTTACAACGGAATGCATGGCCGTTGCTGATTTGTCAATGTCAATTATATTTGTCACATCAAATTAAAGTCAAAATTGTAGTTTGTTTACATTGGTTATCAACATAAATTAAGTAATAAAATAAAACAGAATTACTGCAAATGTTATAAGTAAGCTGATGACTACCACAATAACATCAAGGTTTATCAAGACGGAAAAGAAGAAGAAGAATTGTGGTTGTCGTAAAGAGTGCGGTACTGAACCAACTGGACCGTCCTGCTGCATGTTGTTCCAATGACGTGGCTATACCTACGTGACCCGGCTACATTATTTTACAAAATCCTAAAAGATTGTTGAGAAATCCTTGCGAAAACAATTTTTACCCTGAGGGTCGCATTAGGAGTATCGTCACATCATTAATTCAAATTTATTTGTGTTCAAATTGCCGCATTCAAGTTCATGAAGATATTGGGCGAGAGGTGAAATGGTCCGCCGATTCCTAAGTCGCGGACAGCGCGCGACTCATGACGCCGACCATTCATATACACTAGTGATTATTATAATGTATTGTTTGTGTTAGTTATGTTTTATATTGAAAAAAATAAAATATCGTTTGAAATCTTTATTGTTTGAAATGCTTTCGAAAACGCCATCATGCTATGGCCCTGTTGTAATACAATAATAATAGGTATATCATAATATGATAATCAGGTGACAAAATTCCTTTTACATAAATATGTCGCATGTAAACTAAGGCATGTCGCGTGTCTTTCTTGCGAGAATAGCTCGGCTTGATTGTTTCGAGAGAAAAGTTCGAATCGAACGACAATAACGAATGCGAGATGCTTGAGAATTGGCCTCCAGCCCGCACCGACGTATCGTAGGAAGAATATCGTCCATGGTAACGCAGACGTCTGATTCGAGGCCGTTGACATATATGTATGTTGCAGCTGTGAATATGAAAGCCTCACACCTTTTCATTTTTTAATAGGCAGCTCATCAAATCAGCAATTACCTACCTCTCTGAACGACGGAGTTTTTTCGTTAAGAAAAAAGTGGAAAAAGGCTCTTCGCCTCTCTAAGATTTTTTGGAGCAGGTGGCTCAAAGAATACTTACTTAAGACCTACCCCGAAGAGTGGATAGGTGCCCTAACTTCCGGAGAAACTGCGAAAATGTCAAACAGAAAGTGCATACCTACCAGAAATCACTTACTCCGTCGCCTAACTTCCACCAGATGGGTGGCATCTGTTCAAGTCCTGCGAACAACTGGAATGGCGCTTTGTTTCTCCGCAGGCCTGTCCAGTATGGAACCGATCAGCCCACGATAAGTTAGTGGATACAGCTCTAAATAAGACATTAATGATTATTACTGGTTGCTTAAAACCGACCCCGTTGCGAATGCTGTATCCACTGACTCGCATCGCGCCTCCAGAAATTCGCAGGACTATAATACCCAGCTGCATCGAGAGGGCGAAGCTACAGGATGACCCACGCCACTCATTGCACAATTTTAATTCAGTGCCACAGAGGCTTAAAAGCCGCATGTTCATGTTCCCTAGATGTCTTAGCTGAGAAATACCATCATACCCTAAAACACACTAAAATAACTCTTGTTTAGTGAGAAGTTTGGCCTCGGTTTTATAATTTAGTAAAATAGTGTACTGTTCAGTAATAAATAGTAGGAATAACGGTTCATGAAATCAAAAATCACAATTTTCAAATTATTTTTATAACTTTATGTAGGATATCAATTTCAACGTCTGACGACATAAAAGTAAATAGTATTTCATCTAAAATTATGCAGGTCGCTCCACTTCTCATCTTGATACCATGTCCAAGAGCTCTAACATGTGCACAACAGCCAACGCGAACAGTTCAGTTGAAAATGTTGAAATCTTACTCAACAATTAACACAACATTCTTCTGGAGTACATGCTGTACCGTCTTGAAGATTCCATGTTCATTAAAATCCTTCAATTACACACAGGAAAACAGAAATATCAATTTCATGCAATTCGAAAGAAACGGAATAAATAAATTAATGAAATGTTGTCACTTGACATGACAGTCTTGACACTTATCTTTTTAATAGTGTCAGATAGTGCTGCGGCTTGATTATATGTAACTCGTTACTCTAAATAAAATAAAGCCTCGAGTTTATTTTCTCTCGATTTGCCACTTGATGTAGTAGTACTAGTCGGTAATAAACCAGGGAATAGATATTATATATTTCATGTGATACTGACTGAAATACTTAGGTACCAATATAGAACGGTTGCTTTATTCTGGATCTTGCTATTATTCTTTCCTTTAATTTTTTTTTGTGTGCTTTTCAAACACACTGTTGCTAGGTTTGAATTTAAGGTAGGTACTGGAGGGAGGTAGTACATGATATTTTAGATTCAACTTGAATTGAGTTTTCGAACTACATAATCGGGATGGGTATATAATTATGTTCTGTGATCGAGCCAATCGAGTGCCTGACCGTTAATTACAGAGTAACAACACTAGAGTCCAAACTGACAAGAAACCAAAAACTGCAATACGTTTCACGTTGATTTTTAAACTACTTTACGCGAGAGTAAGCAAACTTAAAAATCGGATTAAATACAGGAGGACCTACTGCAGCGTTAATGGTAAATTTTTCTACTTAATAAAAATAGTTTTGGTTACCACCTCCAACTGTAATTAGGTATAATTATAATTTGTTTTTTTTTTTTTTATTATATAAAATCGTTAAATACGCTTCAATACACGTATTTATTACACTGACGACCTTATCGGGAATTGAATCAATTGAGTGCATTATCAAAACATTTTCTTTTTATTACGATTTCGTGATCCCGGTTAAACTTTATTTAAAAAATCGACCATTTTAAATGATAATATGTTTTTTTTTTTAGCTATAATACAACTTCATTAATTGATCAATGCAGGGGGCCCTAAAATACTATCTCTCTGCAACCTGCAACCCTTTTCCACATTAGTTTGCTATGCTCCCATGCTGGGGTGGATTTGTTATATTTCAATTATTTCTCTAGGATCATTTAAGAACTCCCGGCGAAGCAGTTGGGTCATACCTCTTAACTCACCGATGGTGCTAAAATCGACACTCATGATGAAAAATTTGAACATTTTTCACATCCGCCATCTTGGATTTTCAGTTTGACCTCACCATCGGTTTCAGTACCCTAGAAAACCAAGAAATCAACACCCATGATGAAAAAATTGAACATTTTTCACATCCGCCATCTTGGATTTTCAGTTTGACCTCACCATCGGTTTTAGCACCCTAGAAAACCAAGAAATCAACACCCATGATGAAAAATTTGAACATTTTTCACATCCGCCATCTTGGAGTTTCAGTTTGACCTCACCATCGGTTTTAGCACCCTAGAAAACCAAGAAATCAACACCCATGATGAAAAATTTGAACATTTTTCACATCTGCCATCTTGGATTTTCAGTTTGACCTCACCACCAATTTACATATCTGGCGAGCGAACGCCTATTTACGGTGTCCCAGAAGGGAGCGCGCTTGGATCTCTATTATTTATCCTATATATCAATGACCTGCCTGATGCTATTGACTACCACATGACCCTAATCTTACTAATCTTACTTTAGTCAACGGGTACATGGTGATATTGACATTAAAGCCCTCTACAATGACACAGTATTAAATAAAGTCGACGACACAAAATTTCTTGGTGTAATGATAGACGCAAAACTGAACTGGAAAGCGCACATTGAATATATAAACAAAAAACTGAGCTCAGTCACGTATGTCTTGTACAAACTGTCCTCAGAAGTTAACCCAGATGCTTTAGTGATGGCCTTTCATGGATTGGTGGCATCACTTCTACGCTACGATATAATATTTTGGGTATATTACTTTGAATGGTGTTAACTTGGATAGGGTGTCGCAGTTTAAGTACCTTGGACATTACCTTACCGACGGCCTTGAGGATGATGTTGACATAGAGAGGGAGCGCAGAGCTCTGTCAGTCCGTGGCAACATGCTGGCCCGTAGATTCGCCCGCTGTACGGACCAAGTCAAGATCACACTATTTAAAGCGTATTGTCAGGGTCTGTACACGGGTAGTCTATGGGTTAGTTATATCAAAAAATCCCTGGACACACTGCGCGTCCAATACAATAATATTTTCAGGATGATGTTGGGACTTCCTCGTTTCTGCAGTGCCTCCGAAATGTTCGCACAGGCTCACACTGACGGTTTTTATGCCGTCATTCGGAAAAAAGTCGTGTCTCTTATGAGGAGGGTGCGGGCACAGTAATATATTTACTGTGGTGCGGGGGAGTCACAACAGCATTCTGAAAACTATAGCTGAAGATGTGCGTGCACCTGTGTTGAGGCATTTCGTTCGTCTGATGATCTTGTAGGGAGGTATCTCCCTATTGGTTATCTTGTCGGGGCGGGGTGTCTCAGCACAGGTGCCTTGTGTGTTTTTTTTTTGTGTGAATTGTGTTGTGAATTGTGATGTTTATTGATGGATGTGTGTTGTTCTTTGTTATTGTATTTTAAGTACTAACAATAGTTTCTAAGTTATTGTATACTAACCGGTGGATCTAGTTGTCCCGAATAAATCATTTTGAATTTGAATTTGAAAAGCTTTTTTTGTATGGCCCCGAAAATATACAACAAAATACCACAGTCATATAAAGCCATGACAACAAAACAAATTAAAAATAAGATCCGAAATCTACTAACAGAAAAATGTTATGTAAACGCATGTTTCACAAATAAATTATCTTTATCTTTTATCTTTAGATTTTGAGGTACTCGTAGATTCTGTACCAGATTCGTGCCATTGTCTTTTTGTTTCGACTGTATCCACGGGTAGCTTAAAACAAAAGATGTTTGTCTAATTTTGACAGTGGGTCCAGTTGACCAATAAAAATATAGAAAATTTTTCCTTTGGTCAACTGGACCCGCGGGTCCAGTTCGAGTGGGTCCAGTTGACCAAAGACTCAGACCCGGCCTAGCGCCTACCTATTCTGAAAACCAATGCACGCCACTGGAAACAGGTGATTTTTTGCCGGTTATCATGTGCTGAATTCATGATTAAAGTTGCGCGTCGATGTCGTTGTCACCCTGTACCTTTATTAAGTTTAGTTTTAGAAATAAATAGAAGTAACAGTTAGAGCCCGCCGTGGTCGAGGTAGACCACGGCGAAAGTTGCGTGACGATATTTTTGTTTCATTGAATTTTTTTTGTCTCTAGCCTAAATTGTGATTTAGTGCCCAGTTACTTACCAGCAAGAGTTATTGCTACAATATATCTTTAGCTTGATCCATGTCTTAGTTTCAAACCGCCCCAAGCCGTACCTTTTTTGTCTACAATGTGTAATTTTGCCCTTTATGTGTTTTATATTACACACTTTACTGAAAAAGAAAGACTACAACGTAGTTACAAGATAAGATGAAAGCTGGTCTTAATTCTGGCCATGACTTTATTGACATTTCGGCGAAAGTGAAATGCCTATTTCTATTAGGTACTTACACTTTATATGAAGTTGGGCGCTACACATAACAGCGAGTTCCATCCTTCGCCTTGTCGCAGTGTCGCGATGTTTGGGGAAAGCCTTAATTTTGTACAGACAAGTGAGATAACTATGCAGTTATTAAGTTACCTGCGTTATGAAGCTTCAATCTAAGCACAGGTTCGTAAAGTAGAAATTCTCGGAACAAAACAGTAAGTATATTTGGGGAAATTCCGTTTTTATTTTCTAAAATCAAGCGATATTTTTTTAAATATTCAACGTTCCGTCCATTAACACGCTATCCCAGTAATTAACGTCCATTAACACCCAATAAATCCCTAAAAATAAAATGTTAAACGCTTTATCCGGATTTGTGTACAAGGACCATTACTGCGATAAGTACGCGTAGTGCCTTAATAAGATCTAACTCAACATAAACAAAAGGCTAACCGGGGCGAGCTGTAATTTAGCTCAGCTTATAGCTAAGCAGTTAATTTCCCGGCTAAAGCTAGTGGCAACTTTATTGTCTCGGGGGATAATATTTCCAGTTGCATTTGCTCAAAAGCGGAGGATCGTTTACAAGTCAGCGCCGGACGCGGCGCAGGCGGCGAAACGAGCAGATTGACTCGCGACTTCCGTAACTTTAATCTTTAGGGAAAATACTCGAGTTGCCCCTTCAACATCTAACGTCTCGTGGCAGTGTGCGCTATTTGAATACGGCTAACGCAATTTGACGGGTTCGTTTTGTTTTATTCGATTGGAAATGTCGAGTTTTTCTTTTGTTTCCCTTTTATTTGCGAATGGGGAAATAAAAGTGTTGGCATATCTTGTGAGGTGTGGAAACATGTGATAGAAATTAGGATTGCTGTGTGCATGCTTCAGTACTAAGTTCTCGATACAGTGTATCATAAATAATGTCATAATGAAACAAATTGGAATCGTTAAATAATCTGTTTTTCATCCAATTATTGCAGTAGGTAATCCTAAAAATCCTCGATGTACTCTCCGTCGAAGTCCATTATCCTAAAATAAAACATGTAGGTAAACATTATTTAAACAACACAAAAACCCTATTTCTTCCATAAAATAAATAAAACGATGAATAACGAACTACGAATATAAATAAACACATTAAACCTTTTCTTTAGCCAACCAAAAAGGTCAGGTGTAAATATAAAACCGTCGGACCGACAATCACATACCTATTTTGTCCTCAAATAATTTTATTCGTCGCACTGTGCATGAATATATTCAACTAGCTTCTAGATAATTTCCCCTGTGATTCGCTACATCGTTAACTTCTATTCACGTAAAGTGGCAAGCTATTGAAAAACTGTTCAAATCAGAGTGTGTTTTCACTTAAAGTGCAAATGATGAGCAGCGTCAGGAAATGTGTTTAGAAACAGTTTGTGTCGTTCTATTAAAAGGAAAAATACACACTGTTTCCTTTGCTGATAATAGTGTAAGTTGAAATGAGATCTAAAGGTACAAACTTAGAAATATAATTCAGCGATACAAATATTATTTCGATTTGAGAATCCCGCGGTGGGTCTTCTAATAAACCCTTTTATTTATACAGGGTGTTACAGAAAGGGTATATCAATACAAACAGGTTGAAGAGTGTATCTGGTCTAGAGTCTCTGTACAAAATTTCAGCTCAAAAGCAGTAACTTTGAAAATGCTTAATATTTTTTTATTTCAATAGTTTATTAAATTGAAATCATAAAAAACGTGTCTCCGCACTACGAGGGTCATTATCCATTATCTGTAGTGTGTCTGTGCGCCTAGTACACGCACATCACGCCGCCGCGCGCCAGTGCAGCGCCGTGATGTCGAAATAAAAAAATATTAAGCATTTTCAAAGTTAATGCTTTTGAGCTGAAATTTTGTACAGAGATTCTAGACCAGATACACTCTTCAACCCGTTTGTATTGATATACCCTTTCTGTAACAGCCTGTATACGATGTTTACAGTTAAGTAATGATTAGCGACTGTTTAAGGCGCTACCTCGAAAATAAAAACCGGGCGACTGATCTACTAAGCGAGCGAAAGTGATGCAATTACCTTTGAAACGCAAAAGAAGAGATGGCTATAATGTGCGTGCGCTCGGAATAAAACGACGTATGTGCCAAAATGAATTTACTCCTTTTCAAAATAAGTAAATACATTTTAAAACTACTTTGAGTAAACTTCGATACGATAATTCTCTATGTTTTAAAGTAAATTTCATTTAATAACTCTTAAGCGTTACGCCATGATTAAAAAAAAGTAAAAACTTTGAATTTTTTTATATCGAGATAAATTCATTGAATCATGTATTCCTTTTACATGATACTAGACCAAAGAGTCAAAAAACATATACCAAAATTTAAAATCCCAATTTTCATACTTATCAAGTTACACGAAATAGAAACCACATTTTTTTCAATATATCACCTTACCCATAAATTTTTGACGTTTAAACGTTTGTTAACTTTAATCAACGTTTATAAATAAACCCCATTCACCATAAAATATTTTTTTTACAACATCATTACATAAAGACAATCTGTATATTCATATCCCACAGCAAAAAAAGTGGACGACGAGGGCACACATTTACCTATCTATATCAATTTACGGTTTGGCAGAATATTGATACACATGTCAAAAGCCACGTAAAAAGCGTTCCTTATCAAACGAAACCAGGAAAAAAAAATGTTTCTTTGATAAATTATGTACCTCCTGTTCCCTGGTAGTGAGGAATTTGGACGCAAATCGCATCGCATACATTTTCACTAAATTCTGAATTTATCAAAGACGTACGAAATTCGATGTCAAAGAGTTGTAGAATGGTACCGCCGCGCCGAAGGGCCGTGAGGTTTCGAATTTCGCAGTTCGCTTGGAATCCCTGTGATGTCGCACAACACTGCGCCACTAAAACTATCATCTAGAATTCTATTAAGAAATTCTTACTGTCGACAGCGCGTCGTGTAAGTCGTGTTAGACAATTTCAGAGACTCGGAATTCTAAATTGTGAGGCTTTTTGTTTGTTATGACTGCTATTTATAGTCTAATCTGCGTGAATTATCTTATGGTAAATATTTTCATCAATAAAATGGTACAGTTAACGGAGAGTTTCAATTATTTTTTTGTAATTTTGAAAAAATAGCAGCGTAAAGCACTCTAACCATTACTTCTATTTATTTCTGACTAGCTGCGCCTCGCGGTTTCACCCACATAAGTGTCGATCCCGTGGGAATATCGGGATAAAAAGTAGCCTATGTATTAATCCAGGGTGTCAGCTACCTCCACACATCAAAATTGGTCCAGCCGTTTGTGCGTGAAGAAGTAACAAACTTTCGCCTTTATAATATTAGTGTGAAAATAAACTTAATAAACAGGGTGAGAAGGACATCGACGCGCTAACTGTAACCATGCAACCAGCACAACATGATTCTAGACCCCTCCTTAGCGTAGAAATGTTTACGCTAGCGTAGAAATTTTTAGCCAGTTAAAAAAAAAAAAGTCAACGCGGAGTAGTTCAAAATCATTTAGGTACTGAATCTATGGAAGAGGTTGCGTGTGAATATCGTTGCCACCCTGTATTTTATTTATGAATAGTTGTCTGTAGAATAAACAAGATGTTTGTTGCATTTACCTAGATACTTTTGACTAAAGTACAAAAATAAATATTAAGCTTCTAAGACGCCTGAAAGCAATGCACACATAAGACATTTCTCGAGCCACGTACAATATACGCTCGAGAAATGTTTCACTCGCATATTTCTTAACAAACAACGAGCTAAACATTAATTTTATTTCTTTTCAAGCTTATAAGGCTGGAAATAGTGAGTGTGCCAGGAAATTAGCTACGTTAGCTTCGTAATCTGTTTATTACATAATTTCCTTTCGTACCTCGCTGGATGCTTCCTCTATATAAATACGATTTCCTTTAGAGTGATTATTGTTTCGTATGGCTTTAGAATGGGTTTTGCTTTTTTGTTTTGAGACAGGTATAAATGTTATGTTTTATTTTTCTTTTCTTTTATATGATATGTATAGCGTTGGACGGCCTTCCTCAAGCTGAACCGATGACCTGGTGAATGCCACAGTAATCCGCTGGATACGAGAAGCACAGAACCGGTCGAAGTGGCGGTGCTTGGAGGCCTATATATAGCATAATCAGCCTACAATGCTCCCACTGCTGGGACACAGGCGTCTTCTCTGTGAGAGGGACTGGGCTATAATCTACCACGCGGGCCCAGTGCGGGTTGGTAGATGTCACAAGTCTTTGAATTTTTGGTTCTAGGACATGCCGGTTTCCTCACGATGTTTTCCTTCACCGTTTTGAGAGCAGTGGTGATGAAATAATTTACACAAAGTAAAGTGCCTGCTTGGGTTCAAACCCACGTCCTACAACTCGTAAGTTGCGGCCATTACCACTGGGCCACCACTATTCCAGCAGCACTGTGCAGCAGTGGACGTTTTTCGGCTGAAATGATGATGATGATATTTGTTCCTATCGTCTTGATAGAATTCTTAAATTCATTCATTCATTCACTGATAGACAACACATCGAAATATTGCACGATAGTTTCTTTTATTTTATAAAAAAGTGCACTAAGGAAGGATTTTTGAAAAGTCATCCCCTAAAGGGGTTAAATAGGTTGGATGAAATTTTGTATTAAAGTTCGTCATTTTCGCCGATGGAAAATCCCATCCCATCACATGGCTTGTCTACCAAATAAAAATAGTATATTCATTCATTCATTTACTGACAGATAACGCAGAGCCTAAATCCGATCTAGAAGCAAGACATTTTGCACAAGAGTTCCTTAAATTACGAAAGTAGGTGTTAAGAGGAAACATATCCTTCATACATATATCCTTTTTATTCAGTTTATGAAAAATCTTTTAAATTGGTCCAATATAGGAGGAGGAAATAGGCAAGAGCCAAACCTTGAATCACGACTTATTACTTAGGATTTTTCAAAAGTCTCTGCGACCGCATTTCCTCTTAAGAAGGATTTTTGTGAATTCATCTTCCTAAAGGGGTAAAATAGGGGATGAAAGTACGTAATATTTGCAGATGAGAAATTCGATCAGGTACACGGCTTATTTTTGAGGAAATTGATATCTACCAATAAAATTAAATGAATCGGCTACGCAGACGGAAGCCAAAATAAAAATTAACTAGCAATACGGAACGAACACACCAGAAGTAATAACAACAATACGACCCAATTTCAACAACAACATTATTATAGAAACAATGATTCGCCAAGCGGTTCGTAACTCCGTACACTACAGAGCAAATTCATTTAACATAAGTATTAATATTCACAAGTTGAGCTATTGGTTCATTAGTGCATTTCGCACGTTTCGCACGCTGCACCGGCCGAGGGCAATTCTTAATTAGATAACGAATTAACGTCTTCACAGCGAAGCGCTGTTTGTTTTCCTCATCACGAGTGCCTTTGCACAGCGTTTGGGAAGCATTTTGAAAGCTGATCCGTGGCGATGTTGACGCCATCGCTGTAATTACGTTGTGTGTACTCGACGTACTCGCACTCGTCGTGACGCTAAGATGTTTTGTGGACAGTGTACGTTTCTTTTTAATTAGAAGCTTGTGTAATTATGGCGGGCTTTAAAACCGTGTTTACGATACACGGCTTTAACGGCTAAGGGAATGTCTGTTTGGTTAGACTGAGGTTTTAATTTAGCTGCGGTAGTTTTTCTACTCATACTGTTTCTTTGGCATAGGTAATAGTGAAGATAGTGCGAGTTAAATTAGAAGGTAATTTAAATTATTTTAAAGTAATGGAGTCGTAGAGAGTCGTAGCACTCGTAGCAATCGAAGCGGCTACGCTCGCTACGCGCGCCGTAGTAAATGATTGGGTAGTGAACTTTCTTTTCGTAGTTCCTAGCTAATCATAGCTTTTCTCATCAGGATTTCTTTTTCGCATTTTTTAGAGGCAATCCGTTGTGGTGTTGACGTACAAGATGACAAAGGTTGGTCCAGATAAGAAAGAGATCCTTTCATTTGCACCTTGAGACACTGTTGTCTCAGTCTGTGTGGGAGGTTTGAAAAAAAAAATGATACAAACGAAACCAGTTTAAAAACATTCAAAATCTTGTCGCAATTTCATCTCAGCGACAAATCAATGTCATAAAATTGACAAAAATGTAGGTAAATTAGAGACATTTTTACAAGTTGAACCTGAGATGAATGCGAAAGCTTAAAAAATACGAGAATTGTCTCGTAGGTACTGTAGAATCGTGTAGACTCTACGAAGGGGCTATTTTATAAAAATGAAACTCCTATCGGATTTCATAAGATAATTATTTTTATTATTAGGAGTTATTTCATTAAATACATAAAATTAGCCCATCTTATTGTTACACGTCAAATCTAAACTCATTGAATGACACACGCTTAAACGTTCGAATAGAACATGCCTTCAAATATGACTGGCCTGTATTTCAAAAGATATAGAGAATCTCTACAGTACACACGGTTATACATTTAAAAATCATTGGTTTTTTGACTTGCCCCTCACTATGGAAGCAATTTTAAAAACGTATTCACGTCAAAACATAATCTATGTCACAATGTGCATTTGCAGATTTGCAATGCTTAAGCATACAGTAGTTCAGGAATTATGTCACATTGTTGTAGTAGTGTATGTCTAAAACAATCTTGTTATCTACTGGTGGAACTAATTTGCTCGCTCAGTTAGGCCGCACAACTTGGCTCTATGTGTAATTAGCAACATTCAGCAACAAATGGGAATAGGCGCTGAGATTTCTATTTTCGGAACTCCTTATTTTTATACTTTGTTTGGAAGTTTATCACGCGTATACTTTGCACACTTGGTGAAAGGCACTGAGTTCCAAACGGGTGTCCCACAAAACCTCTCGACTTGTTCTTTATATTCTGCTTCGTTGGTCTTGTCGTCGCAAAGGCGATTGTTGACCGTTGGGTCTTTGGTTCGATCTCTGGGTCGGGCAGCATTTTGTTTTTTTCCATTAGGATTTTCAAGGGGTTTCTGTAATTAGGTCTGCATCTCAATTACCTTCGTCTTACAAGATTGAAAAATGTGGGTATACCCTACTATACAGAGTGGCGTCGTCGCGTAACCTGTTAAGTAGATTCAGTCACGATTCTAGGCCCCCCAGCGTTGACAGCTTTCGTCAGTTATTAAAAAAAATTTGCTGTTCTATACATTTTCACTTTTGTAGGAAACAGCTCATCTCTTCATTTGTGCACAACATCAGAAATGAAGAGATCCGCAGGAGAACCAAGGTAACCGACATAGCCCGAAAATTTTCCAAACTTAAGTGGCAGTGGGCAGGGCACATTGCTCGCAGAACAGATGGCCGATGGGGCCGAAAGGTTCTGGAGCTGCGACCGCATTCCGGAACTCGGAAGACGTAGCGTTGGAAGGCTTCCCACAAGGTGGACCGATGACCTTGTGAAGGCCGCAGGAACCCGTAGGATGCGAGAAGTACAGAACCGGTCGAAGTCGTGGTACTTGGGGGAGGCCTATGTCCAGCAGTGGCCGTCTTTCGGCTGAAATGATGTTGATGATGAGGAAACAGCTGTTTTTTTTTATAACCGCCGAAAAATTTCAACTTTGATTATGTAAGTACTGAATTCATGGTAACAGATTTGCGTCGATGTATACAGGGTGTATACAGAAATCTTTATAGGCGCGATGTTGTTTGTTTATTTCACTTATAAGTCTTATTCATTCAACTCCGTTGGGATTTGTTTGGAAGCCTCTGAATGTATTTTTTCTATCTGGTATCGTAAAAAGTTTTAGCGGTGAATAGTTTATGTAGAAACACAAGTTTTTTCCGTAATTTTACGTCGGCGGAACATTTTCCGTAGAGAAGCCCTAAATATTTTAGCAGGAAATAGATATTCTATTTTTAGAATGGTGTAGCGTTTAAGTTGTATGAAGAATTTCTTAAAATTTATACAAGTTTTTTTTAATATTATGATGATATAATAATATTGTTAGGACAGAAGTGAAATCACAATTAAATAACAGAATTATTTAATAATCTAATGACTAATCACATGAATTATGAAAAGAGTATCAACCATAGTAAAATTACAATCAGAGGAACACAATCATCACTAAACAAATATTAAAGAAATAACGAGATACCAGATTACACCGAACGGCTGACAGATAGTGCTTCTACAAGCAACGCTGTCAAAAAGCATAGACCACCAAACAAAACCAGAGAGCCTGACTCGCCGCCTGTGGCAGCCTCCTTTCAGTGACCGCGTCCTCCGGGCTCCTGGGCCGGGTAGTAGTATCTAACAATATGTTATATGATCAAGATGAATAAATAAATTAATTTGTATCAGGTAAGTTTTCGAATTATATAACACCGACTTTTCATCTTTTCATTAGTATGGTTTCCGATATCATCAATCTGCCTAGCCTTTTTCCAAATATGTTGGGGTCGGCTTCCAGTCTAAACGGATGCAGCTGAATACCTGCATTTTACATGGAGCGACTGCCTATCTGACTTCCACAACCCAGTTACTGGGTAATACGATACCTCTTGGTAAGACTGAATGTTAGACTTTCGGGCTTCTGACGACCCGTAACGACTGTCAAAGATCTACGAATGGCAGCCTGGACCAACGGCTTAACGTGCTTTCCGAGGTACGGAGAGTCGACTAGGTATGTAAAGCTGGTCCTCCATCCACGGACCAACTGCGAAAGCGTACCTGATCGATCGACCCTTGTGGCTGTTATTACTTAGCCACAAACCCCTCCTCCCTCCCCTCCTCCCCTCCTCCCTCGGTATCTAATTTTGAATACATCTAATAAATTCCATATAAAGACGTCCTCCCACGAAAATATAATAAAGGTAAAATTCCATACAGACGAAAATCAGGAAGAAGCCTTACTGCGTGAGGTAATAAAGATTTATAATAAATCTGGGTGTAAGCGTTATGTCTAGACGCGTCTGAGTCCCGCCAGGCTCGCTATAAGGATTTGTCGCACGAACACGGCTTCTTAGACCTTCCACCACCCACACCGCAGTCGTAATCCCACATAATATTAGGTACACAATGCAAGGCTCGTTCCGTTAACGCACAGTGGGGACCAACAGCCCTGTACTAAAGATCGCTGAACAATGAACTTCTATAGGAAGTAAGATTACGGCGTCTGGATCTCTAAGCTCCCTGATACTTTGCCTAACAAAAGGGTAGACATGTTCTCCCGACACTAAACAAGACATGTCATGCACTAAAACCTTAACGTGCTTCCAGAACACGAACTTATAGTTATGGTCGCCATTTAAACAACCGGATCTAACAATCAAAGTTTGATGGCTTCTATAAAAGCGACTATTTCGATCGCTGACGGTAACAAACAAACATTTTTATCCCCCGCAAGGAAAAGTCTTCAGCATTAGAACTTGTTGATACTGGTTCGAACGTTTTGATATTTTTCATCCTGTCCTCACCGTCAGGTGCGACTGACGATGATTTATGTCCTCAGAGATATGGGAGAATTCAATGAGTTTTGGCTTGATTCCGTGAAATTTATTTCTTTCAACGTGTTAATATATTACGACAGATATATTTTATTACAAGAGTTTCCTTGAGGAACATCTTGTCTTGATTTTGTTTTCAGTAAATTGAACATCAAGTTTGGTTGTACGATTTCCATAAAAATAATGTTCTTCCGACAGGAAACGTGACCGTCTCGTAAATTGGTTACAAAGGTAATTCGATCAACATATATTTTATTTTATTTTCAACATCATCATTATATTTTCTTTGTTCGTGTTCCATGTTTATTATTATACAGGGTTATTGGAAAAACACCAACAACCTCTTAAGAGGTCATTGTACTCATCATTATGAACAACTTTTACTAAGGGACCAAACCTGAAATCGCGAAAAAAAATCAGCTGTTCCCTACATTTTGACGAGTTATACGAACATAAATGTAGGGAACAGCTGATTTTTTTTCGCGATTTCAGGTTTGGTTTTAATTAGTATATCATACGTTATGTATGTATTCATTGTATTATGTAAATGGTACACCACAGACTACCTACAGTATTTGTCTGTCGTTCCCCTTTTTAATCCATCCAAAGGTTGTTTTTAAAAGATCGCTCTTAGCGATAAGACCGCTCATTGTGTCAACCTTAGTAAAGTTTCTATATTTATATCTGTAATTTATATGGTGTACATCATAAAGAGTATTCTATTTCTATTCTATTCTCAATCTTCGAAATTAGAACATACAAAGGAGATTGAATATCGTAACGTGTCTACATAGATTTGAGTGGTGCGGGTGTTTTATAAAAGGGAGTGACGCGTCTCTCGACTTATTACGCGTGTTGCGATACGCTTTGCTTCATTCATTCCATTCACTCATCCCCATTTTTTTTTTTTTTTTTTTTTTCGTACGGACCGTTTCGTTTTGAATTAATTCACAAATTTATCACAAGTATCCGAGTCCATTCTGTCTTATCTTTTCTCATCTGCAATCAAAAAAGTTTGTAAAAAAAAACGAACTGCATTCACGGCTCGAATTAAGAGAGAAAGTTGAATTTTTAAAACGTCCTTTTGTGTTAAAGGAGATGAAAAAACTTTTTAACAAAAAAATTAAACCTCCGAAAAAACTGAACAGCAAAAAATAAAAACCTTTTTTATTTTACCTTAATAAATAAGTTCTTAAACTAATGCAAGTATACCTAAGTAATTTTGAGTCGGCGCCAAACAAGCAACTTAATATCGTTGCGAGTGGTCGTGCGGAGAGCGCATTTTTTGTTTGGAATGTTATATTTATCGCTGGAGATTTCACGTTGCATTATTAATTTGATTTGGTTATTTCTTTAAATTTAAAGTAATTTAGTGATCATTGTTCATTGATTGTTTGGCGCCGACTCAAAATTTCTTAGGACTAGTTTAAGAACTTATTTATTAAGGTAAAATAAAAAAGGTTTTTATTTTTTGCTGTTCAGTTTTTTCAGAGGTTTAATTTTTTTGTTAAAAAGTTTTTATTTTATAATTTTTTGAGCCTATAATTTACTAATTACTACATGCTTAATTTTTTATTACTTTTAAAATAGCTACCTACCTTACTTTAGATATTAACTGTTATATAATCCTAATTTAATTAATATTTTTTGTATAATAAAATACTTAAAAAAACAGGCTTTATACACAAACATTGATAGGCCTTTTATTTTAATTGTAATACAAGCTCAGCATTAAAATCTGTGAATGAACAATAAATCACCCCTATTTTCCCACCCTTAGGGTAGGATTTTTTTTTCCAAATTTACATGGGACTATCTTCGAGGTATGTCCTATCCAATAAAAAAAGAATGATCAAAATCGGACTACACTGTAAAAAGTTATGCGTGCTCATACATTACAATCAGTGAGTGAACAATCAATCATCCCCTGTTTTCCTACCCTTAGGGTTGGATTTTTTTTTTCAAATTTATATGGGACCAACTTCGGGGTATATCCTTTCTAATAGAAAAAGAATGATCAAAATCGGACTGCTCTGTAAAAAGTTATGCGTGATCATACATAAAAAAAAAAAAAAAAAAAATATACGCGTTGAATTGATAACCTCCTCCGTATTTTCGTCGGTTAAAAAGCATGTCGTTATGGAGGAGTTTAAAATAGCTAATTACGTTGGAGAAAAACCCGGCTGCGAAGTATCCTGAAAACTTCTCGGCGTGCGTTTAACTGTCACCATTAAAACTTAAGTACCTACTCGTATCAGCTGTTTCACTAGTTTCATAGTACTTCATTTTTAGGGTTCCGTATCCAAAGGATACCAACCGGACCCTATTACTAAGACTTCGATGTCCGGCCGTCTGTCACAGGGCTGTATCTTTTGAACCGTAATAGGTAGACACTTGAAATTCTCACAGCGTGTATGTGTACTACTATGGTGGCTATAACAACAAATAAATAAAGATTAAATTAAAGGGGGTCGTCGTACAAAAATTGTGTTTTTTTTTTATTAAAGTATTAAAAAAATATTAAGTATGTATTGTTCAACATTGTACAGTCACGAACACTAATATGTCAACACTTGGCAACTTTCAATTGCGATTATTTCGTGAAATAACGAATGCAACGTTGAAATACGACACTTGACATAAACCTATGGGTTCGAAAATACTATGTTTGTAATAACATAAACTTTCATTAAAAAATAAAGGAGAAAATCGCCTTTGAATAAAGCCAAGTGTATACATACTTATGTTCGTGACTGTACACAACCCTTTCGTGTGCGAGTCCGACACGCACTTCACCGTTTTTTTTGTGTAAAAATTAATACAAAACGTTCTGTTATTCTTATTCACTCCAGTTTCTTCATCTGCTTGACGTGATTAATCCCAGTTTGCTAGGAGACCGACTTCCGGCTCAATTTTCTTCGCGTCCGGTTTTCGACACCAGTCATATATCATTCGATAATTGTGTTTAACAGTTTCTGAGTTTTCACGAGCTCTTCTGCAGTTGAGCTGGTTAATTAATTGTTTTTAATCGTTAAAAGCATTTTGGATCGGATATCAGAAGTGAAATCAATACTAATATTATAAATTCGAAAGTAACTCTGACTGTGTGTATGTTACCTCTTCACGCCTAAACCGCTGAACCGATTTAGATTGAATTTGGTATAGACATAGTTTGAGTCCTGTGAAAGGACATAGGATACTTTTTATCCCGATATTCTCTTGGGATCGAGACTTATGCGGGTGAAACCGCAGGGCGCAGCTAGTATTTTATAACTTAATCTATGATCTTGTTTGTGGTTTGAGATTGATGTCAGGACGTTGTATATATCGCTTATTTGGAGAAACATCGACGTAAATGTATTTTTTCCCATAAATGAGTTAAATATGACATAGCACACCAAGAGCTAAGCTAAGTTAGTCTAGCTTAGCTCGCATGGCTGAGGTAATTTTTCATACTACTGTTCCTGTTTGCGGTCTGTAAACAAGTATGAAAAATTACCTATCTATACGAGCTAAGCTAGACTAAATTAGCTTAGCTCTTGGTCTGCAACCCGCATTAGAAAGCGTATATACGTTAGGAAAGCAAAGACGTAGAAAAAAAAATAAAGTAGCAATTACGTCGATGTTTCTCCAAATGAGCGATATATCTATGCTACTCACGCGGTAAACTCTGCTTGCGGGATGTAGGGTTTTGCGTGACGTCAGTGTGACGCGTAGTTGGCATGTAGGATGTAGATGACGCACAAGTTCAAGGTCTAAGATTTCTATAGTCTTCCTGACTTTTAAGATGAGGAAATAACAAGGTTAGGAATGGTTCATTTATCATTTTCTGATTATTTACCAAAACAAAAGAAAACTACAAAGACAATATTCATCCTGGATGTCTTAATGATAATAATCATACGCACAATAAATAGATATATATTTACTAGAAGATAACTAATAACATTCTCACGCATTTCGCACATCACTCAGCGATCCTTCAGATTGTTTTCTTCCAGAGCATTTAATTCTGCGTACACGACCAGTAAACGTTGACCCCCACAGTTCTTTCCCACCACCAATTAATTCAGGGACAGGTGAGGTCACAATAAACGGACACAATGTATTAGGAGCAAGAAATTGCGCCCTGGTTAATGGCCTACTTCTAAATTGTCCGTTTGTTCAACTTCCACTCAAGTTCTGCAATTACTTTTTATTTTTCTTCGTTATCTTTAGCCGTAAACATGAATATAAAAGTGAGTCATAAAATAATGTAACGAGATATTCCTCATATATTTACGTTACGGTGAAAAATGATAATACGATGTCGGGGTTGTATTGAGATGCGTTCGTGCAAACTTATTAAATTACAACCTCGCGTTACCAATTAGTCTGTAAAGCCATAGACAATAATAAACACGGAAAAAGCTTGCGAAGGAATACAAAAGCTTTCGTGTATAATAAAAATTATAAAATAAAAACTTTTTAACAAAAAAATTAAACCTCCGAAAAAACTGAAAAGCAAAAAATAAAAACCTTTTTTATTTTACCTTAATAAATAAGTTCTTAAACTAATGCAAATATACCTAACTAATTTTGAGTCGGCGCCAAACAAACAACTTAATATCGTTGCGAGTGGTCGTGCGGAGAGCGCATTTTTTGTTTGGAATGTTAATATTTAGCGCTGGAGATTTCGCGTTGCATTTTTAATTTGATTTGGCTATTTCTATAAATTTAAGGTAATTTAGTAATCTTGATTCATTGATTGTTTGGCGCCGACTCAAAATTTTTTAGGTATATTTGCATTAGTTTAAGAACTTATTTATTAAGGTAAAATAAAAAAGGTTTTTATTTTTTGCTTTTCAGTTTTTTCGGAGGTTTAATTTTTTTGTTAAAAAGTTTTTATTTTATAATTTTTTGAGGCTATAATTTACTTATTACTGCATGCTTAATTTTTGATTACTTTTAAAATGGCTACCTACCTTACTTTAGATATTAACTATTATATAATCCTACTTTAACTATTATTTTTTGTATAGTTAAATACGTAAAAAAACAGGCATTATATACCAACATAGATAGGCCTTTAATTTTAATTGTAATACACAGCTCAGCATTAAAATCTGTGAATGAACAACAAATCACCCCTATTTTCCCACCCTTAGGGTAGGATTTTTTTTTCCAAATTTACATGGGACCAATTTCGAGGTATGTTCTATCCGTTAAAAAAAGAATTATCAAAATCACATTAATCTGTAAAAAGTTATGCGTGGTCATACATTACAATCAGTGAGTGAACTATCAGTCATCCCCTGTTTTCCTACCCCTAGGGTTGGATTTTTTTTTCCAAATTTATATGGGACCACCTTCGGGGTATATCCTTTCTAATCAAAAAAGAAATATCAAAATCGGACTGCTCTGTAAAAAGTTATGCGTGATCATACATAAAAAAAAAAAAAAAAAAAAAAAAAAAATATACGCGTCGAATTGATAACCTCCTCCGTTTTTTCGTCGGTTAATAAAATGAAATGTAATTCCCTTCCAAATTCAAATTGATTTCAAATTTAGACTTGTGTATATTGTGTTTCGAATTTAGTGATTCATTTGTTTTCGCGCGATTTTTGTTTTTTTTTTGACATCTGCATCGTTCTGTTCACAATAGTTCACAATAGTTCACAATATGGAATACTTAAAATAATTATCGCTTTATTTACGAATACGAGTTCCACCGAGGCACCAGCGCTACAGAAACAGCTCGACGGATTAATGATAAGTAGGTATGGGGAAGAAACTGTAAAAGAAAACACTGTACGTTTTTGGTCCCAACGTTTTCGTTTTGGAAATTTCGACCTACAGAACATACCCCGTGACGGCCGGAGACCCTAGTTGACAATGAATAATTAAATGTGATCGTGGAAGCGGATCTATCGAAACCACGTCAAATTTAGCAGCAGGCTTCGGTGTGAGTGTTAAAACGAATCAATAAAAACACTAACTAAACTTATTGTTTTTCGCTCCCATAATTTGTTCAGCAAAGGAATCAATGATCTACATATTATAAAATGGTGAAAGAGCACAGATAACAATGGTACATACTTTGATTGATTATATATATAATTTCATAATTTTATTTTTAATTTATTATTATTATGAGCCTGTTATGTCCCACTGCAGGGCAAAGGCCTTCCTTCCGTCTTTCCATTTTTTCCGGTCTCTTGCTACATCTGGCCAATCCTTTAGATAGGCGTCCAATTCGTCACGCCATCTCTTTCTGGGCCTAACGCGTCGCCGATTCCTGTTATTCGGAATCCAGTCAGTGGCTACTTTTGCCCAATTCTTGTTGCGACATGCGGCATATGTGGCCTGCCCAAATCCACTTTAGTTTGGCGGCTGTGTTGCCCACGTCTGCGATTTGTGTTTTGGAACGAAGTATACTGTTCAGAATGCGGTCTGTGACTTTGACTCCAAGAATACTTCGTTCCATTGCTCGCTGGCAGAACCCGAGTGCGGACTTTTGACATTTCGTTAACAACCACGTTTACGCTCCGTAGGTGAGGGTGGGATGGATGCACATGTCCATGAGTTTCCTTTTTAGGGAAAGTGGAAGTGATTGATATTCAGCCTGAAACATCAAGCCAAACTAGTTGGGATATAATTATCTAGACATAATTATAATGTACCTAAGGTGGCAAGACTGAAATAATGGTTATAACGACGGTGGTTAGTCGTTTGGCGACTTCTTGGTTTGTCGAGTAATTAAAACTGTAACGGAACTGTAGTAAACTGGCCCATCCCGCCAGCCAGTTCTTCCGGTCCAATGGCTACTTTCTCAAGCGAAAAATTATCGCAAAATGTATTCGACAAATTTCTGTCTTTTGCGAGTGCCAGTCCCTACGGTAGAAGTCAAACTCGTCCCGCCATATTCGTCTTGGCCTGCCGCGATGTCGTCGTGCGTTTAGTGGGACCCAATCGATGGTTCTCTTAGCCCAATTGTCATCTGACATGCGGCAGCAGCTTTCTGGGTAACGTCTGTTATTTTGGTTTTGGCACGCAGTTTTGTGTTCCTTATACGGTCAGAAATTCGAACCCCCAAGATGTTGCGCTCCATGGCTCGCTGGCAAACCTCGAGCTCGAGACATTACTGGCTAAATAAAAAAAAAAACCTTACTTTTTGGCCTATATTGAGACAAGCCACGCTAAGTCCCTATTTCCTAAATCATTACGTAGAAAAACAACTTGTGTTACTAAGTACAGTGCCAGTAGATATTTTATAAATTGTGTTAGTAAACCATTCCTTTCAATGTCAAAGTGCTTTATGTCTATTCACGTGGAGCGTAGTACGCACTTACAAATAAAGAGATAGCACTTCCTGCTTGAATGTAACTTAATGGGACAGCCGGTAGAAACCTCTGCGTTTATTTGAATAGCAAATATTATTATTTTCTCGTAATAAAAATAAATGTGAGAATCATGTATGGTTAACGTTTGAGCAAGTTGTAGATGAACTTTCAGTTTAACATTAGTTATTATTCATCTTATAACTGTGTCAGTGAGCGGAGTCCGTGCAGCTGAATTTTGGGCCAAAAAAATGTTTAAACTGTTTGTTCATAGATACGCTAAAAGAAGAATGTCTGAGCAAATAAGCTTTTAATAATAATATATTTTTCATTGGTAAAGTTTATATGAGAGTTGCAGGTCGTAGGTGCAAACCCAGACAGGCGTTTTACTTTGTGTAAAGTATTTTATCACCGCTGCCCTCAAAATGGTGAAGAAAATATCGTAAGGAAACCAGCATGTACTAGAACCAAAACGTGACATCCACCAACTCGCACTGGGCCCACGTGGTGGATTACGGCCCACTTCCTCCCACAGCGAGGAGGCCTGTGTCCCAGCAGTGGGAACGTTATAGGCTGATTATGTAAAGTATTTATTACCAAAAATGTACCTAACTACTCTTAAATACAAATTAAAGATTACAACCCGAATGCGGGTGGCTCTCGATTAGAGAAGTTTGAAGCACGTAGTCGCTTTTTTCGCATAAAAATTTTCGGCGAGCAATAAAAACGAAATTATGTTTTTTATGTCATAACTTTATTAGTAGTTGCATCCGAATAGTTTTTGTTAGTGGGTTTTCAGAATTTCAGATACGAATTTTAACGTTGTGCAAAGAGTTATTTGAACTTGCAATGGATTTTTCAGTTAACGATTTATGGAGCTTGTATTTCGGCTCATAGGTCCTCACCACCGATGATATGAAAGACAATACTGACAATGACTGCAGTGTACCATCCACACTTGGTTGATATCCCGACCAGTCGTATTCAGCGCTTCTCCTCCACATTTATTGCATGCACAGCCAAAGTGTGGAACTCTCTGCCAGCGTCTGTGCTCCCTTCCAGATTTAACCCGTCTGCCTTCAAAGCAAGAGTGAATAGCCATCTTTTGGGCACGCTCGTTTCGTGATAGACCTCATCCACCGCTTTCCATCATTAAGCAATAACAACAAATTATTTAAAAAACAATTGAAATGATTTGATTATTATCAACCTGATCCATAGGTCACCATCAACAGGTCCTAATTACAAACTCGATACTGATACTGGAGTTTCCTAATGGAAACGCCAAACACGCTGCCTGTCTTGGTATTCTGTATAAATAAACAAAGTCCTCCAGACTGTATTTCGGCAGACATAGGTGCACACGCAGACACAGGTGCAGGTGGTGTTTTGGTTCTGATTAACCTAGGGATTGGAATGAACCTCACGTTCAGCAGTCGCGCTTGTGCCAGGCTGCACGCAACATAGCATCACGCTTGTACTCCCCGAAGAGTTAGGCAGAACACTCAAATTTCGCCATTTGTGTTTGTAAGTCCAATGTAATAATGAGCGAGCCTATTGTTATGAACCGAGCACAAATCCAGACTACGGGCTGCTACTGAGAAATTTCAGATGAAACAGCCCAATAATCCTTTGTCCTACCCTGAAATCAAACCCAAGACCTCATGCTCAGTAGTAGTTCTTGCGACCACTAGACCAACGTGGCAGATACTGACTGCCTCGCTACTGCATGCTAAGTATGAGGTCCTGGGTTTGTATCCATACTAATATTATAAATGCGAAAGTATGTCTGTCTGTTACCTCTTCACACTTAAACCGCTGAACCGATTTAGATGAAATTTGGTATAGAGATAGTTTGGGTGAAAGGATATAGGATAGTTTTTATCCCGATATTCCCACGGGATCGACACTAATGCGGATGAAACCGCGGGGCGCAGCTAGTAATGATATATTTTGAATCGTGTATCACAATTTCCTCAAAGCGAGGGTAATAAAGGCACAATAAACACATTTCCCGCGGCAATTACTCCTCGTCTTAATGCGCACACGTTCTTTGTTAGTTTGCTTCACAAAATTCCGTCATAACACTCTGCTCGTCATTAGTAGAGAGTGGAGCCTCTCGTTATATTTTACGACCAGCTCAGCGACTGTTAGTAACCCTTTAAATGCAACGGTCTTATTATGGAATGATAAACTTTTATCTTACAACCGATCGTGTTATGTTAATAGAAATACAGGGTGTTACGGCAAGGGTATATCAATACAAACGGGTTGAAGAGTGTATCTGGTCTAGAATCTCTGTACAAAATTTCAGCTCAAAAGCATTAATTTTCCGTAACACCCTTTATATGTCGTGGTTTTGTATGGAAAATTAATATTTGTTTCTTAATGAATTTAAAAAAAACTAAGTAACACGCGGCAATTCTCAAGTTACTCGTAACTACTGTATACGAAATAAAAACAGCTAAACAAATCGCCTGACATAGATTTGACAAAGTTAAGTTGTTAGTTCAAGAGTTTCCATACGTTTCCATTCAGTTCTTTCTTTTTTTATTAGAAGCTACATCCATACTTAATATTATAAATTCGAAAGTAACTCTGTCTGTCTGTCTGTCTGTATGTTACCTTTTCACGCCTAAACCGCTGAACCGATTTAGATGAAATTTGGAATAGAGATAGTTTGAGTCCCGGGAAAGGACATAGGAGACACACAACATACATTTTATCCCGATATTCCCACGGGATCGCGACTTTGCGGGTGAAACCGTGAGGCGCAGCTAGTATAATATAAGTGTGTACTTAACTTATTGGTGGGAAAAGTTGGCTGTAGGCAGCATCCTTTCGTGAGTAAGCTCGACCTTATGAATTGGATAATTGGTTTGTAAAGAAGTTCGTCATTGTGATTATTGTAGTTTTCCAAGAGTGGTGATTATGGCAATATTTCTTTAGAATCATAAACGGCATCATTCCATGAGGACTTCCATTTTATGAAGTGGATGTTAATGTCACATGAATATGCTGCAGCTGTTACGGACATTTCAAATTGCTAAATGAATATTAAAACGTTGTGCAAAATACAGGTGAAACGAAAAATGTATTAATTGACAAACTGAATGCTTGCAATTTGGTCGCCGCATCGGTAAAAATATTTATTATACCCTACAGATATTTGATCAGCACCCTAATTGCGTAACATACTATCAATCGGAATCTGAATAATTTTGAAGCAAATTGCTAATCCATTGCTTCATAAGTTCGAAAAATTTGTCTGCTCAACACTTAAATAACGCAATAAATGTTGTTGAACTGTCAAAATGAAACCGATTCCGATTGATAATGTGTTACGCAATTGCCCCGCAGTTCGTAGTTTTGTTCATGCCATGCAAAAGGGATCGCAGAGTTCGTGGCATACATTATGCACGGTACACTTAAACGCATGAATTAACTGCGGTTTATTTAGCGAATACATTACTCATTCTGTTTCCCAGATATTCTGCACTCGCAGTGCAAAATGACCAGTGTAAGTAAACGATTACCACTATAATAAATCTCGCTGTTTGTTCAGCAAGTCGTTTAGTAGCTACGGGTACAAATGTCGGGTTCCAGCGTTCTGTTACAAGCACCCTGTAGTTGATGAAGGCTATTTGCTGCATTATACTTTAATGAATTTCCATAAATGTGTGAGGAATTAAGAAAAGTAGGTAATGGTATGTCATTTGAAAATAAATTTTATGATTTTTAAAGTAACTTTTACAATATTTAACATAACAAACTATTAACACTACTAGGTACTAAATTAAATGGCTTGTGGCTAAGTAAAAAAAGCCGCACGGTTCGATCAATCAGGTTAAGCTACGCTTGCCGCGGTTGGTCCGTGGATGGGTGACTTTACATACCAACACCCCTCCGTGTCTCGCAAAGCACGTTAAGCCGTTGGTCCCGGCTGTCATTCGTGGATCTTTGACAGTCGTTACGGGTCGTCAGAAGCCCAATGGTCTGACAACCAGTCTTACCAAGGGGTACCGTATTATTACCCAGTAAATGGAGTAATGGATGGTTGTGGAGGTCCGATAGGCAGTCGCTCTATGTAAAATACTGGTACTCGGCCGCATCCGGAGAGACTGGAAGCCGACCCCAACATAGTTGGGATAAGGCTAGGCAGACTTTTGGACTTTTGGCCAAAGAACGAGCCAGCCCTCTCTTTTATTTGTTTTTTTTTTGTCCAGAAAGTAACATTATAAGAGAAAACTCCTGTTTTACGAGCTTGTGTTAACTTTAGCCCGTCTTGCTCCGCGATTATGATTTGCATTCTCTTATAGGAAAGTTTTAAATATTCGGTTACCCCTAAGCCCCGTAAAACCAGAGGGCTCGACGTCTATGAATTGTGTCGTCAATGAGATTACAAATCAAATTAAGTTCAAATGAAATTAAACTCAAAGAAAGGGTGGAGACATGAGAGAATGTAGCTAAAATTTAACCTACCAGTTTATTCAGGCAAGAGAGATCAATACGTTTCTCTAACTAAACATATATGGTAGACCGGTTGTATTATACAGGTAGGTTGTATTCCTTATATAAATTGAAGCCGCAAAATCTCCGATTCCTTAGATACAGGTCTGCGCACCTAGTTTAGGAGCCCGGAAAGCTGACAAGCATTTTAAGCTTGGTAGTACAACCCACTATCTCTATATGCTATGTACTGTGTTGTTGTTTTTATGTACTAATAAACCTATTATTATTATAGGTACCTACATAAAATAAATAAAATTGAAGTGTGTGTTTGTAATTTCAAAATAACAGCTTTTTACTAAATTCATATGAAAGTATGTACGATACCTACTTATAAAAAAAACACCGTTCCGTTTATTTCAGCTTATTATCTCCGAAACAGCTGGACCGATTTTGACGAGCCTTTCACTGGCAGATAGCTGATGGTAAGTTAGGCTAATTAACTTAATTTTATTTTAAAAAAACCGGCCAAGAGCGTGTCGGGCCACGCTCAGTGTAGGGTTCCGTAGTTTCCCGTCCGTCACAATAAGTGTTCCCACGTACAATTCGATAATACCCGACCCAATGTAATAAGTACCTACAGCGCCATCTCTCGGGGAATTGGGTTACTAATTAGTACATAGACGTGCCAGAAGTTTTCGGTGGTAATTTTGGATTGCGAGAACCAATTTTAATCATTCTTTTTTTGTTTGAAAAAAGATACGTTCAGGATAATAAAATATGTAAACGAAGTTAAAAAAAAATGCTTGCATATACGATTATACTACAAACTTAGTCCAGAAATGACTTTGTACAACTTTTGTCTTTTTTGTACAAAAACTGTTGTTTCTATCAAGTTCAAAATAATTTTCCTAGAAAGTCCTTATAAAGTTCTACTTTTCAGATTTTTTTCATATTTTCTAAACTTATGGTTCAAAAGTTAGAGGGGGGGGGACACATTGTTTTTTACTTTTGGAGCGATTATTTCCGAAATTATTGACATTATCAAAAAATGATGTTAGTAAACCCCTATTCATTTTTAAATACCTTTCCAACAATATATCACACGTTAGGGTTGAAATTAAAAAAAAAATCACTTCCTACTTTACATATAGGGGGGCTACCCTAATAAAACATTTTTTTCCAATTTTTATTTTACCACTTTGTCGGCGTGATTGATATACATATTGGTACCAAATTTCAGCTTTCTAGTGCTAACGGTCACAGAGATTAAGCGAGGACGGACAGACGGACGGACGGACGGACGGACGGACAGACAGACATGGCGAAACTATAAGGGTTCCTAGTTGACTACGGAACCCTAAAAAGGTGTTAATGTCTCGCGAACGAAGTAAGATTAGATCAGTGTAAACTTAAAAATATTAAAAAAATGGAGTAGCTTCAAATAGCAACAAAAATTAAAGCATGTAACACCAAACTTGCCGAGATTTAAGTTAAGATGCTAAAAAAATTCTGTTTTAGCAGTTAGCTTAAAATTTTCATATTCCGCTATAAAACTCGGTACTTAATAGCTTACGAAAAGTGTGGGTAGTCGAAACAAAAATCTGAGAAAGCTTTTAGTATACGTGTTTGAGACCCGAGTGATGTAAATTTCGGCACTTGGAGGATAGAAACAAGTGACTTGCGAAGTTTCCAAAATAAATCCAAAAGGTATGATAGCTAATGGAGCTCCAATTTTATATTTTACATAAAGACTTTAGTTGGAAAACAAAACTTGTTCACTAGTTTGTTGCTAAGATTTATTGTTTTCAAGAGCTGCCAGGAGAAGTAAACTTTTCAATATTTTTCTGCAGCTTCGTGGTCTAATGGATTAATCTTTTTTTTATTCAGCACGATTTTCATCATTATAGAGGTAGTCCTTAGGTAACAGGTAATACGGGCTGGTGTCCGCAACTCCACGTCAATGCGCGTATTTTGCGTACGGGCATTATAGACCTTACTTACCATAATTTCTTGCATAATATGCTTTCATACACAATCCAAGAGTTTTGAAGGAAATTCCTAATCCATTGTTTCATAGGTTTGAAAAATTCATCTTCTCAACAATGTAAATATTTAACGCATCTCATTTTGACAGTTCAGCTACGTGCGTTATGCTTATGCGTACGTGGTTGAACTATCAAAATAAAAGATATTGCGATCATTTGACATTTTATGCATGTTTTGCAATTACCCCACAGATAACTATGTATATACCGGAATAGTAAAGATCCTAGCATCTGCAGGCTGGATTTGGATTAGAGGAAGGGAATTTAAATAAACATTCAACAAAAAAAAAAATGTTTATCACCATCCATTAATTTATAACTTCTTCGCAGATAAGAAAGCTTTCAACGAACATCTACATAATAATATCCTAAATTCAATTGACCCTCACAACTGCGGAATAAGAAGTGGTCGACATCTTTTAAAAATTCCTCTTCATACCGACAAGGATCAAAATCTCATTATAGGAAATGACATTTTCCTCAGTGTCAAATAGGCACCGAGTTTTCACGTGCCGTCCCAATCTTAATACGTAACACTAAAGAGGTCACGCGAAGCCTTTTTAGTAAAAAAAAGGCCTTCGTATAAACTGAACATATATTTTACATTATTCTCTCTCGCCACTGAGACAACGGCTCCTCTATACGCGGACACTTTTCCCCTGGAGGGGAGTCTTGAAGTTTATTGACATTTACTTTCTGAGGGTAAACACAGCGACAGGGTTTTCTGTCTCGACTTGACTCACCGCATAATGCGTCCCTACCACACCACCTACTTACAGACACGGGGTATTATTTATCACCAATTCATTCTTCCAATATTCCTTAGGCCCATAAACGATAGGGTAACGCGACCCACATTGCGTTTTTGCATACTCCACGCATGGGAAAATCTCTATTATACAGAGCTCCAGTTTCGTTTATCATGTTTATATATTCTGCCGTGTAGATACTGCTTATCCTTATCTACAATTTTTACTGCTATATTGTGTTACAGATTTTAGTGCGTTTTTGGGAACAGTTCTGAAAATAGAACCTTTTCCCGGATTTCCCAATTTTCTTTTATGGAGCAGAACGGAAGTAAGTATAGGTGATACTCTTACGCAGGTAGATAAAATGGTATGTGTTCAAGGAGCAAAAATAAATGGAAAATAAACATTGCATATAAAAATATGCATTTTGTTATCAAAACATACATTCCACGGCAAAACTTTTCCATTTTTCCGCGGATTGTGTCTTAAGAAACTAATTAAAAATTTCGCTTCACTTAAAACTTACCGCAGCCGCCGCTATCCTGATTCGCAACTTCCTTGAATTGATAAAAAAAACTTTCTGTTGATCCTCCGTGTTATTCGAACGACGGCGAAGATTTCCTCGTCGGATTTCTTCGCAGAATGGAGGGCTAAAACAATGTGTTGGGATCAAACTAGCTCGAGACGGAGGCTAATGCAATATGTATCAGCTCTCAAGTGCAGACCAACACTAGCCGAAGGCCAAAGTATCCTTCGGGAAGTAACTAGTTTTTATTTATCTGAAGTAGCTATTGAATTTACCCGACACGCAGGTAAAGTTCCAGTTTGTTTTGTCAAAGTCAAAGTCAAAGCATTTATTTCAAATAAGCACATAAAAGGAACTTTTGAACGTCAAAAATTATCTTAAAATAGAATTGATTCTAGTCGCCCATTCCAAAAGGTAGTTTTCGTATGGAGAAGAATGGGCAAGAAATTCCACCGTTACTCTTTTAAAATGTATTACAATATTTTGCATAGGTACATTAATTATATAATAACATGTGAGGACGATGCACCTAAAATAAAATTACTATACCACAATAGGTAAAAGAATTAAAAACGAAACCATGACATATAAATTAATTATCTGATAGATACATGGTGCTCACATATTTACAAACACTAATTTTTGCTTGACCGCACTAATTTCCAAATACATAGTTTGGGCGCTACGCCTATTGAATGTGCCAATGTTTTTGATGCTAATAGAGAACCTTGAGGATACTTTTATGAATATAAAAGTACCTATCACATTCAGATATCGACAAGCAAAATCGACGTAAAGCATTTCGTATCCATAAATCCATACGTCGTCTGTGCGTCTACTGAGTAAGGCGCAGATCTATTACGTTTGAGTTATCCGTAATGTAACGAGACGCTGACTTAGCAGTATGCATTGCTATTCGGCTATTCGGCCTCGTAACGTACCTATTCGGAATGTATTTGGCTCCTGAGCATCGCTTGGCTCGAGCACAAGTGGGACAATAACAAACGGAGCCGCCATAAAGTGGCAATGTCAATTCCAACTTGTGCGCTTTTTCAGTAGTCTAGACACATTAACTAGCCATTGTGTAACATTTTTACATTAATGTGCTGAATACACTGCAGTTTGTACAGAAAAGAGATAAGCATGAAAGTTGCAACAATGTTTTTGATGGGTTCCTACTTAATCTACTGCCTGTTTAAAGGTTCAACTTCGATGTAGTCCACTTTATTCAGTGTAGGTAATAAACTAGATTGTTTGTTGTTACGTAACGCTACAATACTCCCGAGGTCGGATAAAAATAGTAACATTATCAGCACCACCAATATCACGTTTACCTTAGCCAACTGCGAAAACTTTTCTCTCCAGCGTATTCCGAACGTAACTGAGGGTAAAACTTTTTGTGAGTACAAAACATGATTTGACAGATTGAAATCTATAACACCGTTGGGGCTGTCGACGGCTGATGTACCTACCTAACCGTGCGGGAGATGATTGAGATCGAATCGAATGATTGACACGTCACTCACTTTTCCTCATTTTGCTATTCTTTCGTCTGTTTCGATTTCGGTTTGAATGCTGTCACGGTGTCACCTATGATACAATATTTCCAAAGCAGGAAAATTGGATTTGTATGTCGAAAACGGAAAACGGTAACATAATTCCAGCTCTTTGTGTTTGCGTACAAAACATTTAACCGAGGAACAGCCAGTAAAATCCATTGTTTATATGCGACAGAATATTTTTGATTCATAAAATTTCATTACCAATATTTCGACGGAGCTAACTGGGACAAAATGGCGTTCATTAAGCGTCCATTTAAACATAAATTAGGCCACCGGAACTAAAATATCGGTCTATGTTGCGTAGGCCGGTGCGGGTTGGCATCGAATTGTGATAGAGGCTGGTTTCGTTGCCAAATTGCCCTGTCCGCTTATCATCTGGCTTACGTATAGCGCACCAGTAGCACCGTGTGCCGAGTTACATTTTAAAAACTTGAATATAGACGAGGTTTTGAGACGAGCGCCTTAATTCTCGAATGTGTTGTCTAGGCCTGTTGGGGTGTAAGCTTACATTCGTGTTAGATGCTTAGAGAAGATTCGGTGACTCTGTTGCGTTGC
Source organism: Amphipoea lucens (assembly GCA_947508005.1). Taxonomy (NCBI): domain Eukaryota; kingdom Metazoa; phylum Arthropoda; class Insecta; order Lepidoptera; family Noctuidae; genus Amphipoea; species Amphipoea lucens. Next base: position 13,799,090 of record OX382358.1, read on the forward strand.
TATGTAATGTGGGTAACTAGGTCAAATGTCATTATCGTGCCAATTTTGAAACAGCTGTACGTACAGCAGAGAGACAAAATGGAGCCTGCAATGTTACGCCACATTTCTAAAACACCTAAACCCTAACTTTTCTATTCACTCTACAAAAGCCACCGCAAGGATTGAAAATCAAAACTTCAATCAATTACGGAAACAATCAGCTATAGCGAATTTTGATCCTCCAATTTTGATATCAAGGTTTTCTATTGCAGTGGGATTAAACCGAAATCCCGGATGCGCCGCGCCGGTGACGCGTGGCCTAGCCATGCATTTATAAAGTCACTGCAATTTTTTTTTACAAAATTGTGGAAATTTCCAGGCCACGGAGCTTAAGGGAGCCGATGATTTGGAAAGCATTGGTCTCCTCGCTCGATTTGCACTGCAAATTGATTTTTATGTGGGCCGGGAAGATTCCTCTGTTTGTTTGTCATGTAGCGCTATTCATCAACTGGCTATTGTTGGTGCAATTTGTCGTTAGGGGATAGAAATGGTTTGTTAGGTGCAGATAAAAAATAAACAAATGTTGCAGCAAATATTTTCATTTGTTGTACATTCGTGTATTTATGTGTGTTTTGTGTAATCAAGTTTTATCTTCTGACATACAGGAGTGACTCCTGACTGACTTTTTTCTTAAAGTGCTGCTGTTCTTTCCTTTATACTTTCAGAAAAACTAGTGATATAACAAGCACTAACTAAAATAAAAAGAACGTAAACGCTTGTAATACGACGATAAATACGTCGTTTGCAAAAAAACCTGGACCTCATACTCGCTTACCTCCATATTATTATGTTAACAAAGATTTCGCCTTTAAGTCTGGATTGCTGCGCTCCTTTTGAAGGGCTATAGCGGGTCGAGCTTCCGCCGGTGGCACATAATCACAGCCGCTTTTTGCGCTTTACTCAGCTGCTTTACAAAGAAAAACGTAAGCCGTGCTCTTTAGTATCAAACGTAGGCGTTTCTCTATAGCGGTTTAATACTCCATATCTCCTGTGAGTTCCTTGTTCAGGTGTTTTACTGTAGTATGCATATTTTACGTTCTTTTGAGTACAGTTTAATTTAGCGGCACATTTTTGGGGCTGCAGTTGCCTTATTAAATTTTTGCCCACGGTAGATAAAATTAATTTTATACTCATGATTTTTCAAATAATAATATATTATTGCAGCTTATGGAATTTAATACCATAGTAGGGGGTACATTTTGTAATCAGCTTATGCGTAAGCAAATTAGTTGTTGTATGGTTTCTGGAATTTGATATAGGTAAGGCAACAGGTAGGTAGGTACCTATGCTACCTTTTGGAATGGGCAACTAGAATCAAATCAATTTTATTGTTGACGTTCAAAAGTGCCTTTTATGTGCATTTATTTCAAATAAATAATTTGACTTTGACTTTATGCAGGCCTGTATTTTAACAAACATTCAGAGCATTTTGAACAAACAGACTCATCCAATAGTTGCATGCGTAGAGTTGGTAGAAATTGGTTATTAGACGGTATTGCATAAATATATAAGATGTCACGCCCTTTATACCTGGAGGCTTTTATTTAGGTAGTAAGTTTTTTTGTTTACATTTTTAAGTTTGATTTATTATTTTATTTTTGCTTGAGTACGTATAGTGTTTATTGTATTTGTTGGTATATTGGCGTGGCTAGCTAACCTATGGCAAATAATTTAATTTAATGTTCTGTGTCCTGTAATGTTAATTACTTTGCATACTTAGTATTGTATAAAATCAATTATTTTCTATCTGAACAGACAGCTGTGCTGCTGGGGAGTTTGTACCGCCACTTCTTCTCCCCAGCGAAAGCGGAAGTGGTGAAGGGTGGGCGTTTGTGGGGACTGTCTTTTGTAATTTTGACGTTCGAAAAGTGCTGATTCTCAGCCTAGTTTGAATAAAAGACTTTTGATTTTGATTCATACTTAAACATTTAACTGATTGTAAGCATATACTTTTACAAGAAAGAAAAGTTTTATTGTAAACAACTGTATGTACCTACGAGTATATAGGTGCGTATAGTTTATCGGCATATTGTTCTATCAACGCCGTCGGCCGTCGACTTGACAGATGATCGATTTACGATGTTCAGCCCTCCCCGTAGTCCCCGTATTTGGTTAGGAAATTAACAGTTTGCCAAACTACAGGTGGTGTTAAGTGTTGATTTAGTTGTAGTTTTCAGTATCAAGAAAAATAAAAAGAATTAGTGTTCTTCTTCGTGTCGCTGGCAAGACAGTTACTAAAAAAATTTTGGCGCAATACTTCGCCAATTCTACGGCGTTATCGGTGGCAGCGCAGAGGTCACTTTGGCTGCATATTTTTGGGCGCAAAGGGCGGGAGGTGGAGCATAGTTTATGACATAGCTCCACATCCACACGCTGCTGTCATTCTGTCAAGTTAGCCCCACTTTACGAGGTGAAAAAGAAGAATTAGTTATAATTTCATAACATTTATTGTTTAATGTTCTCCATTCGTGGAGATAAAGTATGTGATACTTAAAGACGTCTTAATGGCAAAAGAGGCGCCCTCCTGTCAGCAAATACCAACAACCTGTGATCAGTAATCCTCCTGCCACATGGTGATTACGGCCTCTTAAATCGAGAGACCCTTTGCTATGCTTTGTATAATTTACTAGCTTCTGCCCGCGACTTCGTTCGCGTGCTTGTTCCCGCGATCCACCCCGTTGCATCGCATCGCCTGCCCGCGTTATAACTTACTTCTCGTTTAGCATTCTTTCTGAGTTTTTTCTTTTTGCTCAGTTCCTAAAAGTCCTACGGATAGCCTTAAGGTAGCGTCCCTCGAGAATTGGGCTATCAAATGCAAAAAGATTTTTTCGGTGGTAGTTTTTGATATTGGCGCGTTCAAACAAACAAACAAACAAACTTTACAGCTTTATTATTAGTATAAATATATAAATATAGTACTACTTACTTTGTTTCGTTCACGGCCCGCACTAACTTACTTGTCCAAAATAGGTTGGATGTTCAATCATCCTTACCATGATTGTTATCGAAACATTAAAGCCCCTTAAATCCTCTTTGAGATAAGTTTATCTAGGTAAACCCAAGATTTATACCCACTATATCTTCCAGCTATAATAAAACAGTCCCTCAACCATCGGATGTGGACGGCACGAAAAAGGCTTTTACTTCCTTGAACCTTCTTCGTATAATTGACGGCAGGAGTGTCTTAGGAACATAACATATCGACGAAATATTTCTCGACGAGACAGCGACGGCGCGTCATTTCCGGCGATCCCCATGGGGACGGGAAACGCAATAAATCATCGGTCATTGTCGCGTGGGGCCAATTGAACGTTGATTTTTCTTTTGCGAAAAACTGCACGAGTCGTGCCTTGATTTAATTTTGTCAGAGCCATATTTTTCTGTGATGCGATGAGAGTAAAAGTGACAAATAAAGGTAGTCTTTCAATTGTTTCAAGTTTTATGACATCGACGGGGAGTATTCTTGACTGTATTCTGGCTGGTTACATAGGATTTTGTTTATGAAAGCCTGTAAAAGGTTAATCTAAATTGTAACCATTTTTTAAAACAATGGTTCGAATTAGGTAGATGTTAGTACCTTTGTTGATACATTTGTATTATTTTCTTAGGTAATTCTTTGGGTTCTTAAAGGAAACTAAAATTTAGATTATTGTAAAAAATTGTGATATATTTCTTTGTTAGACTATGAATATTTAACTGTACAAAATACATGGTGTTTCTAATTTACAATTAATATTAATTAACAAAATAATATAATTATATTATATTATACGCATATAAAACATTACTCGATGGCCGGCGACGAGCGATCATTTGTTAGCGCTTTCCTTAACTTCACCGTTGCAAATTGTTGGGGCCTGCGGGAGAAATGGAACATTTACTACTCACTTTTAAAATATTTTTATTCAGGGAAATACATCGATTTAAAGTATAACTCAGAAAATAAAACTGAATTTTGTTTGCTTTATTCAATCGAAGACTCGTTATAATTTTACAGTTGCGTCGTTATTTTAAATAACGTTTTGTATAATAACCTATTGAAGATTTTTGTATAATTCATCAGAGTAATGACAGTTCTAAATACGTGACACAAAAATATAAAACGTAGAGAGGAACTAGACAAAAAGCGGCAAACAAAAATATATTTCGTGCCTACAAAAGTAAAAGTAAACAAAAGAATATCAGTAATTAAAAACAAACCTCCTTCGTATTACTTGTAGACGGCTGTTTCGCGTCCCCATAAATCATACCAGGGTCCAAAAGTATGGCCGTCCTCTGGCAACAACTCGCTTCCTTCCGAAGGTCTCTTCAGTAACTTGGTCCGAGGAAGCAACTGCGGTCGCTGTTGCTTCAAGGCTTCGTTGAACTTTTGGTCGTCTGATTCACTGTATGGGCCTTCACTCCGACGGTCAACAAAACGCCTCTGTTCAAGTCTGGCCTCCTCTTGACGAATCTTTGACTTTTCGGCTTTCTTAGAATCCGTTTCGTAGTCATACCGAGACGATCTCCGCTCTTGGTCACTGAAGTACGATATGTTCGACTCGTAGTACCTTTCTTCTCTGCGTCCATTATGTGGTAAAGAGCTGTCGTCATAACTTCTGTTTGTTCTGTTCTTCTTTGGATCCCTGCCCCTTGTATCAGTGAATTCTTTCCTTGTTTGGCGTCTTTCTAGCGAGTAATCTATTCTTGGTTCACGATTGGGTTCATATGGTCTGCCGTCTTTCTTCTGGTTTCTTGTTTCGGCTTGAGGATACTCTTTTTTATGATTCTTTCCATTTTCGAAATTGTTTGGTGGTTGATGATTCTTCTCTTCATTACTTGAGCGTTTTTTATATTTTAATGTTCCTTCGTCGTGTCCATTATAAATTTCCTCATTACGAACGTCGTTGTTGTTTCGTTCCATGGGGATTCCATAACGGTCAGTGTGTTGTTCGTTGTCTTTGTACTTAAGTGTTTCAGATGACGCGGAAAATGTTTTAATTTCTTTCGAGCTGTCTTTGAAAGTTTTAAATTCCATAGTTTTCGGCGGACTTCGCTCATGAGTAGGGTTTTTAGTTTTTTCTGAAGAGATTGTGGCACGTACGTGTGGCTTGATCGGAGTTACCTCTATTTCTTCAAATTCTGGCATGTATGCGTTTTCTTTGCGTTTCTTGACATCTTCTTCGATCATTTGCGTCTGCCGACGTCTATCCATTTCTTGCTGCTTCCGTGATTTCATATGATCATCTACAATTATACAGTCATACGGATCAGTGCTCGAAGCAACAGAATTAACGTCAGAGCTGCTGTCATTGTCATACTTTTGCAGTATTTCTCTTCGCTTAACAGTTTTCATAACAAAGCCTTCTCCGTTCTCATCGTTATAGAAACTGTTTTCAAAGTTCGTTTTGATTGTACTCGTGTTTGTTAAGTCCGAGTGCCTTGACTCGTTTCGTGGTATAAAATCTTCATGTTTTTCTTCAATTATCGATTTTTCAGACATACTTTTTTTATTCATAGTTTGAGTTTGTTGGTAGCCATCCATTGCCTTGCGACCTTTTTCTATTCTTTCTTCACTTTGGATGGATCCCAGGCTCTTAGCTTGGCGAATTCCGTTAACAGCCTTCACGTCTTTTCTGTCAATAGTTTCTCTTAGACGCGGCGGCTGTCCGTTTTCAGTGGGAATAGTTTTTTCTGGGCTAGCTTGTTTTGGAATATCCGGTGCAGGGCGCAATTCCTTCTTCATCTTTTCGAAAAGCTTTTTCTTATACTCTGGAACGGTGTCAACAATATCACGATGTTGCCAGAGCGACATTCCTTCCATGATCTCTTCAGCAGTAGTGCGTCCAAATTTCCAGAATGATTTAGTCCTTTTCACTTTTTGGGAGTCCTTGTCCATATCCAACATGTTGCGTAACATCAATTGTTGATCGTCGGTCATATATCCATTGGCGGTATTATTGGGTTTAGGACCTCTCCTCAAGCTTTGAGTTTTAAGCAAGTACGCTCTATTATCGATGTTTTGTTGAGCAGATTTACTACAAAAAATAAATAAAAAGAAGAGTGAATGGTACTAGCTTAACTACATAAAAGCAACGAAAAAAGTCAAGCATACAGGAGTATTAAATGAATACATGCAAAAATAACATAAAAAACTTTGGGGCTGTATGAATACCTGATGGGCACACGGAGTCGTTGAGCTTCTTCATCACTGTAGTCTACATCGGGCTGTGGTGGTGGCTCATTGGAGAAGCCCGAATCATTGGAGCTATGCAGTGACACATTTCCTACAGCACCTACTGCACTAACTACGGTTTTAGCTGGTCCTGCTTTATTCTGAGCCACCTGCAGAATCAAGAAATAGAAATCAATTTTTAAAATCTGAAAGACTTGGTGCCGTATGTTTTATTGGGAAGTCAGACAATAGATACCTGAGAGCGCAAAGGTAATGTTTGTGGCCCAAAACTCCTTGTTTCTATGACAGCATGAGTAGTGAAGCTGGCTGATGATGTGGAGTTCTTGATGGCATTTGTAGCACCTGCGGCCGGGGTAGACGCGTGGAATGTGGCGCTCGCTGAGGTGCTTAGAGCACTAGGTGATGGCGCTGGTAAAGTCGGTGGAAGTCCTGGCGAGCCGCTTCCAAGACGACCCTACGATTAAATGTGATGCTTAAGTGTGTATTTAACAAAAATCTTGCTACTAATAGGCATATATGGAAAACACAACTAAGCTCGTTGTGTTGTCCATCTATGGGCTGCATGTAAACGAACCGTTCTTTAGTTGAAGCATTTAGTTTACCTTGGTAACATGATGAGCAGTGACTGTATCTCCGAACATGCGAGCAGGTGGGTGTGAGTGCGTGTGCACTGAGCCTGAAGGCGTTGTCTGTGCGTGTGCCATTGGCGCCGGTGGTGGCGCCTCTGAAGGTGTCTGTACGACGCTCCACCGAGCAGGCGAACTTCTGCGGAAATAATCAAGTATTAGTACCTGCCTTTGTGGAAATAGTGAAAATATGGACACAAAGTCAATTTGCCAAGGATAACTTTTGTAATTTTTTTGTCATAGTGGTAGGTACATTCTTTTTACTCATGTAGGTGGGTATTGATTTTTTTTTTTAAGTAATAGTGGTCCGTGGCTAAATAATAACAGCCGCACGGGTCGATCGATCAGGTTAAGCTACGCTTGCCGCGGTTGGTCCGAGACCCCTCCGTGGCTTGGAAGGTCCCGGCTGTCATTCGTGGATCTTTGACAGTCGTTACGGTTAGTCAGAAGCCCGAAAGTCTGACAACCAGTCTTACCAAGGAGTATCCCCAGTAACTGGGTTGTGGAGGTCAAATAGGCAGTCGCTCAATGTAAGATACTGGTATTCAGCTGATCCCGGTTAGAGTGAAAGCCGACCCAAACATATTTGGGAAAAGGCTAGGCAGATGAAGATGATGAGTGATCTCTCAAAGCCACCCTGTATTATTTTTGATCATTATTTTGATTGTGTCATTGTTTACGTCACAAAGTAAAAATCGCAGGAATGTTTTTGAAATGTAAAATTCCAGCTTTGGGGTTGTCTGTGATATTCTTGTGTACGTATTTTTGGCCACGGAGGAGTCGGGCTCGTGCGGTCGCTCACCTCGTAAACATACTCGTACTTGAAGTTGCATATCAACATAAGAACAGTACAAAATAAAAAAACTCACCCAGTTTCATCAAGAGGGATCGGTTCGGTATAAGCAAGGGGGAACCAGCCAGCATGATGAGACCGTAAATTCTCGCCATATTGCCATCCTTTAGTCCTTTCTCCTAGGAGGGCCAGTACATCTCCTTGTTGGAAGCTCAGCTGATTGTCGCCAGCAGCTGCGTATGCGTATAAAGCTCGGGCCAATGGCGGGTCTCGTGTAGTGCAGGTCGGTGGGGCAAGAGATGAGGGACGGGTTGCTGTGCGGGTGTCAGTCACTGTAAAGAAATTGGGAATATTTATAGTCAGTTCTAGAGTAGACAATAGTATACAAACATGGAGGAAGTTACGCGTTACCATACCCCGGACACTCCATACAACGCTCGCAAAATAATTACCTACTACTACTACATTAAAAAATGACGTTTGTATACGTATGAATGTGTGCGTGAGTTACTTGTGTTTGCGAGCGCTCTTGTTAAAGAACTGCGACGAATACGCCGAAGTGCGGGGTGAGGTGCGGTAACTGATGTTAGTGCGGGGAAGGGAGTGGCCTTTCTGTACGTAGTACTTTAAGTATTCTGTGGCGTTACGTATCACAATGTTAAAGAAGAATTCCAAATTATTTATAATTATTATTATTTGGAAAATATCATAGTGGATCAGGCAGAACAAGTATGGAATCATAATTAATGTATTGACAATTTGACACACATTGACATTAATCATAAGGACGTGCCATGTTAATAAGAATGTTTCTCATTAGTGAACCTTACCTTGATCTTCATTATTTGAGGTGGCTTGAAGATTAAAATCCGATTTGGCTCTCGACAGTCCTTGAGCTGGTGACCCTAGGTCTCCGATAGACCTGACGTCAAGACATGAAGCATCCACTGATCTGGTTTTACGTAAAGCAGATCCGACGGAAGCTCGATCATCATCATCGCCGATGCGAGGACTTGCGTATACGTCTTCATCAGCCCAGAATGACACTTGCTGTAAACAAAAGTCAAGTTATGTATTTACTTTATGACTTTCAAGTATGTAGATTCTGATCTGTAATTAAGACGAAGCTTAGCCTTGAGCCAGTCTAGAATTGAGTTCAGGGCTTTAAAAGCCATAAAGCTTTAACAGGATCAGATAAACAACCATAAACAAAACGTCTTATTTCTTAGACGTTGTACAATAGAAGATACTATTCTTATTGAACCATTATGTAATTTAACAATTGTTTACTTTTCCGATTCTATTCGTTATTTTGAAGGAAAACGACCGTTTAATCGGGCTGTATAGCAAGTAAGAGCCCATAAAATAATGTTACGTTAGTGGAGACAGATTTTTATGACATCACAAGGTAGGACTCGGAAGTCGAGACACGACATTATGTTGGAGTCGTGAAAATATTTTTCCGCTTGCTTTTATCTACGATTTGAGTTGGGTAGTACCCAATGATGTTGAAATGTCAACTACCTCTCCGGATATAGGGCTACTAATTGACGCATTTGAGGGTAAAGCGAGATTTTACATTAAAATTTTAATTAATTTAGGTTGTTGGTGGAAGTGACGCTCATGCGACTCGTTTTTATGGTTGTTTATCTTATTTGTTTCAATAACTTTTATAAATAAAAGAAATACAATTATTTTCTGCAGCTCTGAAATGTCACTTCTCTTTTTCATAAAGTAAAGCCACTTTTTAAAACTAAAGCCATATTGCGAACTTTATTAAACGTCAAGTTGATTCAAAAGAATAATTACCTACTTTGAATAAATAAATTACAGCTATTTACTGTTTTACCCTTGAGGGTAAGCAAATAAATTAATGTTTTAATTCGTTCTATTTTGAACTAGCGAAATTGTGAGCTTAAAAATATGATTGTTTTTTTTTTGTGCCCAAGATACAGGCTTGCCTAGTTTGGGGCCAATGTGAATCCTATAAAATCTGTGGAAAAGAAAAATAAGTACATTTGCGGTAAACATGACGCAGAGAAAGAACACAACACAAAAAATTACCATTTGGAGGAAAATATACGTCACATCCGCGCAAAACGGCTATCTCTCAGCACAATGCTACGACCCTATGTGAGAGAGAGCCCCAGCGCTTGTTTTTAGCGACGTGATGACGTCAACCGGTGCAGCATACGATAAGAAAAAAAAAAGAAATAAAATAAACACACAATACCTAGTTCATTTTACCTAGTTTAGTATGTAGCAATAAGTTTTATTATTTATTTATTTTTTTTTACTTACCCTCATTCTGCTAACGAACATGGCTTCAACATTGGGAGGCAGGAATTCGCGGGTCCTGGACACTTCGAGCCACTCTTCTAGTCCTGAGTTGTAGGCAGCTGCTCCAGCGGTGTGGTAAGCCAACCAGTGTTTGGCCAGAGAGCACTGTCGTTCTAGGACAAAGCCATACCGACGACGCTCTTGTGTCATGGCCTGGGGGAGAAAAAAAGTGTAAACAAATCGTATTTTTAGAAGGTATGGAAGGATACCTTCATGATTTAAGGCGGAAACAGACTTATAACACGCCACGTTACGCGACATCAACGAAGCTTACTCATTGGCCACATTTTTCGTCTCGTTGAGCTATTTTCGTCATTTGGCCAATAAGTAAGCGTGGGATGGCGTCGGGTGTTACAAGTGTGCAGCGGCCTTTATCATCTCATGAACTATACTCTTGAATTATAGCTTATCTAGCGGTTGCTAAACGTAGGCTCAAACAAAAGATAAAATAAAAAGATTGGAAACATGTCAACACAAGACAGAAAGAAGCATGCTTGTATACTTAAAGAAAAAAGACAAAGTAGATCTTAATCTTATAAGATGAAAAAGAACAGCCGACGTGTCTTACATAATTAAAAAACTGAAATGGAAGTGGGCAGGTCATGTCCTCAGGGGTAAAAACGGAAATGAAGCCAAAGAAGTTACAGAATGGTATCCCAGAGAAGGAAAGAGGAAGACCATTTCAAAGATGGGATGACGACATGAAAACTACTGCAGGCGGGACATGGAGGAGAAAAACTCACGACCGGTAACTATGGAAAAACCTTGGGAGGCCTATGGTACAGAGCAAAGCAATCTGGAGATTTCTGATATATAAGGGCCCATTAAAATAGGTGGACAAAGTTTTAGAAATAATTCAGACCACCAAAATAAGGACGATGGTAAATAAATATATAAGAAAAACGCATCAGATACTTACAAGAAAAGTAATCAGCTAAGGAATTTTCCTTCCAATTAGTATTTACTAATATGCCAGAAATTGATTATTTTAGGTCAAAATAAAATAACTTTAATCGCTGTTTTTTTTGCTTGGATATCTTTGGTTAGACGTACTGAGCGCTGTGTTAAAATTTGTCCATTTATTTTAATGGGACCCTGTACAATAAACTGTAAAACTGGTTTTAAGATTGAGTAATAAAGATTGTTTGAAAATTGGACTAGCGTACTTCCTAAATATACCTAGTTATTTCAAATATAGCTACAATAAATGCTTGTGTCCCAAATCAAGATTGACAAACGGATTGATTTTCTAATTGAACCAGTCATTAGGTAATATTGAGGCATACCATAGATTTCACAACTGGTTTTTGAAAGCTTATACAATTTAATCTACTATCAAATCTTAAGTCAATGATATGATTAGCTGTTGTCGTTTCGGTCAACCAATCACAACAGCAGCTACTATAAGGGGCCGTCTCCACGAGCGAGAGAATCGCGGCGATAGTCTCGCCGTGCCATCAAATTTTCGCCGCGATGATATCGCCTTGTGGAGACACGTTCTAAGAGAGTGTATAGAAATACGTGGCACGACGATAATATTGCCGCGATTCTCTCGCTCGTGGAGACGGCCCCTAAGATTTGACAGCATATAGTTAATCTGATCGGGCATTTGTGCACTTCAATCAATCTACCAAGCCTTTTCCCAACAGAGTTGGAGTCGGCTTCTAGTCTATCTGGATGCAGCTGAATACTAGTATTTTACATGAAGCGACTGCCTATCTGACCTCCACAACCCAGTTACTGGTTAAGACGATAGCCCTTGGTAATACTGGTTGTCAGACAGTCGGGCTTCTGACTACCCGTAACGAATCTCAAAGATCTACGAATGACAGCCGGGACCAACGGCTTAATGTGCTTGCCGAGGTACGGAGGAATCTCGATATGGTCATCCATCCACGAACCGACCGCGGCAAGTGTTAACCCCTCGATCAACTCATGTGGTTGTTATCATTTAGCCACGAGCACCACTGTTCGTAAACATTGAATGAACTGCAGTATGGTGTGTTGACAATATCGATACGCCTAACTAATTATGTCGTCTGGAGCAATGTTCATTATATTTTTAATTAGTTAGTTATTGTCTGAAGCAGTCCTGAACAATGCATTTACAGATCTGTCCCCGGTCTGCAATTGAATGAATGAATGAATGAATAAAACTAACTGAATGTAGTTCTGCTAAGATCAATAAAAGTAGAGTATTGTTCGTTTTCCTTTGTACGGGCACAGATAATATATACGGGTACTATTGTGGTAGGATACAATTCGACGTTCGTTGTTACAGTACTTACGTTCTTCAGGCTTTGTTCGCAGAACGCATCCAATTTGGTTTTCTCTTCTTCTAGTATCTGCATGTTCTGTAAAAATAGTACATTGTCATTACAAGTTTGGTGAACTGTTTGCGGATTGGATGCAATTGAAATAGATTTTCTTTTTTACTGGATGCGAGGGGTGTTACTGTCTGTAAACTGAATGTTCTGGCACTGGATTAATTAAAATAAGTATATAAGTTTCGAAGAACTAAGTCGACTTAAGTAACATTAAAGTGGTGATAACCTCTACTAACGCCCTAAGTTCCTAAAGTTTGACGGGTGTGAGATTTTTAATTTTATTATGACAAAATCTACCCGCATTTGTTTCGATTATTACGACCTATGATACCCGCGTTTACTTTAGTGTGCAATGTGCATACACATGCATGAGCGACACGCGTCAACTGCAGAGGCGAGTGCATCTGCAGCAGTCGTCGACCCTCGCCGTCGACAACGAGCCTCTCGTGTATTAGAGACGGTGCTTAAATACACGAGTAACATGTTGTCGACCGCTGCAGGAGCCTCTGTCGTTGACGAGAGTCGCTCGTGTGTATGAGCACTTATTTAGCTGAAGATACATTGATAAATGTGGGTTATTTGATCCAGATTCTAATACCACCACTATTATTTATCATAATGAATTCGCTATTCATCAAAATGCCTAACATACAAGAGGAGGAGTCCATTAACATATTAACGCATCGTATTTCATGTTTTATTCGAGAATTTATTTATATTATGCGAACTATTATTATGCCTATTACGTGAAAATATGTCACAGCGGAGTCATTGTGAAAATGTTATATGTACTTATATTTCTCTAGTTTCAATACTGTGCTTTGAATAATACATGCAATTCTAGTTTCCTATTACCATTGAATGAGAATATGGTTGGAATTTAAATCTGTTACTCTCAATATAAATTAGATGGTCTAACACACTTCACATAGTGTGTCAAGCTATATATTTCCAATTTTAGCTGCCCTCGCATTGTATTGACTTTTTGTACAATGACTAGTCAGATTATACTGGAAATTCATAGCTTGATGTCGTCCTGCGTACATATAAAGAGTCGAGGGTAAATAAATATTGAATGCAAATAAATGATTTTGATTTGATTTGAAACACGAATTGCAGGAAAATTTGTGTACGCCAAAAACAAATGAAGGAGTATTATTTATTCACATACATTGACCAGTTTACATTGACTTTCGTTTACATCTTCAATACAAAAAAAGCAACGAATTTTATTACCTTCATCTCCTTATCCATTGCGGTTCCAACTTTGGTGACATTAGGCTTCTTCTTCCGTTGTTTTTTTATAGTCGCAGCTGCCTTACTGTAGCTCTCTGACCTCAGCTTGTGTTGTTGTAAAAACCTCTTTTGTTCCGACTGAAACAACACAATGCAAACCAATCATTAGAATTTCGAATACTTCAATTGTTTCATGAACATCGTTCCCGTATCGTATGTCATATTTTCAGTTTTATGAATACCTGGTACGGAATTTTGTGATGAAAATAACAATACCGTAGTTCTGTGCGAGTTTTTGAAGTCAATAAAAATAGTTCTCGGGAATTATATTTGAATTCCATTGAAGCGATAAAAACGAGAAACGTAACTTCTCCTTGAATATTAGTTTTCGAAGGAAAACTGCCAGTAGGTACATTCAGATGAAATCTTATTTGTGTAGGTACCTATGGGCAAATTGTTGTAAACACTCACAGCTCGTGTCGAACAAACAAACTACGCCATTTGTAAAAATATACGAACTGTTGGTACCTATTGTCGAAACTTTTTTAATAGAAACTCTTATCTCACGGGCGCTATACTAAGCTTATTTGAACTCCGGACCCTATTCCCTTTATCCTGTAAACAATCCCTCGAAACTTGGAACTATTCACATAAAAGATTATGAAGGAAAAAACCTTATTGACTGACCTGTACTACTTTTGTATCTTTCTCCAGATTAGTTTCCAGGGGTACCAGTAGATCTACGTAAAATGCCTTCAGCTGAAACAAACAAATAACTTGCAGATTATTCAGTCTATAATGTTCTAACTGCAGGGACACAGGCCTCTTTTCAGTGAGAGTGGGCCGTAATCCACCACGCAGGCCCAGTGCGGGCTGGTAGATGTCATATATGTCTTCGATTTTTTGGTTCTAGGACATGCCGGTTTCTTCACTATGTTTTCCTTCACCGTGTTGAGAGAAGTGTAGACGAAATAATTTACATTAAGTAAATCGCCTGTCTGGGTTCGAACCTACAACTCGTAAGTCGCGGCAGTTACCACTGGGCCAGGACTTGCTCTTTTTCTTACAGATTATTGGATAGGAACATTTAGATAGTTTCTACTATAAGGACAAAGGCGAATAAATAGATATAAACAGTATCTCTTTTCCTCTTAGTTTTCCTTATAAATGGAACTTACGATATTCATTTGTTGATCTTGTATCTCTCGGTATACCTCGACGACTTTCATTAGGGCAGTTCCTGAAAATTATTGTTCTTGTTAATTATTTTCGTACTCTCGGGAAATAGATTTATTAAGGGAAGTAGGTAGGTTACCTTTCAAGAACTACCTACAAGTACCTTGAGGGAATCAGGCGTTCTTAGAAGAGATGTAACAAACGTTTACTCAGACACTTACAATGCCCCGAAGGACCTTAGGTAACATAGACTCACTCAAGCAATATTTCATCTGCTACCAACAGCAATAAATTGTTAAATTCAATTAATCTTTATTGCAATTCATAATGCACACATACAGGTGGTAAGTATTAAACAATTATGGACCCTGCACAGTAACATTTTAAATAAGTACCTAGTTGTTGTTTGTAACTTCAAATTTTCAGTCACATTTACTGAAACAGGGGGAGCAAGTCCCTTTGCGAACCTTTATTGCCAGCCAAATCATCCAATATTACATACATAATATATTACATACCTATATCGGCGCATCCTCCCCACGTGCCCTGTTGTGCCTGCCTGCCCAGCTTCCCCACTGCATCCACATACAACCGCGATGCCGCTGCCGCACCTGTACAAAAAAAAATAATAATTTCGTTCGATAAAGCCATATGTATGCACTGATGTACTCCTCCGGTCGCCCCATTTGAATCGAACATGGTATAATGAAAACGTGCCGATCGACGATACATCGGGTGGAGGAGAAATGAAGAATGCATCAGGTACCCATTGTTTTGTACAAGGCTTTATAATTGACTGAGGAAGGGGTGGAAATTGAATCAGGGTTTGAATAATATGCTGATTCCCTTTTAATCACTATCTAAGACGATAATTATCAAGAATTTTGAACCTACACGATTTTTATCAAGAACTAGCGGCCCGCCCCAGCTTCGCACGGGTGCAATTTTTTTTTTCGAATTTCCAAAATTTTCTTTCATACAAACCTTGTCCCGGCAATACCGATCACAACAAAAAAAGAATTAGCGAAATCGGTCAAGCCGTTTTCATGTCAAGTCGTGACAACGGAAAACGGGTTTCATTTTTATATATATAGATTTTGATTTGGGAAATGACAATTTATAATGATTATGTAATAATGTATCTACGTACTTAAATGATATTAAACTTTCAGTAACAATCTAAAAAAAACTTATATTAGTTAGTTATTTATTTATTTTACGATTTATAAGTATACACACTAGACAATAAAAAAAACAAAAGAGAAAAATAGGTACAAAGGTGATGCTTATTTCATGAGAAATATCTTCCAGCATACCTGCGAATGTGCATAGCTGTGTGTGTGTCTTATCTTTGCATGTTGCTATGGAGATTGAGAGAAGATGATTTTTCCAATATTGAATAATAACATCGGCAATAATTCGTGTCACGAATTTAGATAAATAAACCGCGAAACCATTTTATAAACTAGTTTCATTTCGCCATTTTTACATAAATCCGACATTACGCGCCGTAACAATCGAATTTTATGTCCGTCATCCAATTTTTAAGCTATATTAGTGAAATTAAATAAAATGAGAAACGATCAAATAAAATAAAACCAGAAAATCGTGATGAACTCGATTGCGGATGTCGATACGATAATATTTTAGTTACCCAGACATAATAGATCGATATATAAAATATGATATAATGTAAGTAGAATTGTGCCGCATTATCTAAGCAGTGAAAGTATCCACTTATTGCCTTCTTATCTATTATTATTAAATTATAGCACTAAGCCAGTAAGTATGCAATAATATTTTATTCTTTTTTCTTACGTAAAGGGGATTCAGTATTCAAAAATGATCGATCTTTTTTTTTTCTTTAAAATGTTGTAAAGATGGCCAGTCATTGATGAACGTGTAAGTGGGTTAATTACCTGTAGTTACGTAAATAATTCTTAGCAGTAATTAAGATTCTTGTAATAAAGTGTAGATATATGTATTTTCGCAAATGGTAAAGGAGGGACCGTCGTAACAGCAATAATTACTTATTACTATGCGATGCTATCTAAAGTAGAATGTCTATAGGTAGTCTGTGGTCTTCGCCTGAGAATGGCGTTCTCTTATCTTTTCCCGTGTGGGTTGTTAGAAAAGGGATTATGTGAGGAAAGGCACCTGTACTCTGATAAAAGGAATAGGTAACTCACCGAGATATCTTAGACGTAGGTACGGGTTCCATGTGTTTACATAATCTATTGCGACTGGCGAAGACCAAAAAAGTGTAGTGAGAATTTAGAACAACTACATCTTTACAGGGTCAGTCGTTGATTAACCATAAAAGCACAAAATTCTTAGAGTTCATTAGCATAATTTAAACAGACAAGTACTTGTATCTGGAACAAGTCAACAACAAGTACGGTTAAAATACCAAATGTTGTTGTCCTAAAATTGTTTGAGTAGTTCCAACAGCATTTTTTCGTCCTTTCGAGTAAAAATATTCAGGCCAGATTAAAAGAGGCTGATGGCATTCAACGAATCTGTGAAGTGCCATAAAATGTTAAGTGCTTCGAGAAAATTTCCAATCGGCGGGTTTTAGACGATATTAAATTTTAATATTCATTTTACTTAGGTAATGAAAGTGAAGTTAAGTAATTATGCCTAAAATGTAAATAAAACGAAGATAAACTTGAATACAGCGAGCCAATGCGTAGATTACAATTATGCAGTTTATATTGTTCCCCGAAGCTGAATCCGTTGATTTATATACCAAAGTTAAGAGAAAGGGAACAACGGGGACAAAGTTCAGCTAATAAATAAACAGGTCACTCATTACCCTCATAAACCGAGATAAAACAAAATTAACCGCAAAACATCTAAATAAAACCCATACATGGAGGCCTCCGGAGCCATACATCGCGGGAATGCCCAAGTTTATTGCTGCTAGTTCTGGCTATAATACTCTAGATAAGCCAGCAGAGACAATTTGGCACAAACCACGCCCCAGTTCCGTAGCCAAGCAAGCGGGGAACACCGAGGTTTTGCATATAGATGCGCCCATTTGGCTTACACTACATAAATTAATTGTACGCGTTTCACTGAATACGCGTCAACAGAGATTTACGAGACACAACGACGGTTTCACTTTCTTATTGATGTAGGTAGCTAATTGTGTGGTGTCTAGCCGGGTCTAGGATATGCTGATTTCTATAATCCTACTAATATTATAAACTAATATAAACTATAAACTATTATAAATGTGAATGTTTGTGAGGATGTTTGTTACTCTTTCACGCAAAAAGTACTCGACGGATTTTGATTAAACTTTACAGTAATATAGCTTATAAATCAGAATAAAACATAGGATACTTTTTATCCCGATATTCCCACGGGATCGACACTTATGTGGGTGAAACCGCGGGGCGCTGCTAGTAAATTATAATACACAAAAGCTTCCGACGGTGTCCGTCTTTTTCTTAATCTGTAGCTAGAGTTAACTCCACTTTAGTAATGGTCTGGCTTTAGCATATTTTTCGCTAATCTACGATCACTAGCAGCAGTGAGCAGTGGTGGCTCAGTTGTAATAGCCCCGACTTACAAGCTTAGGTCGTGGGTTCAAACTCAGTCAGGCGCGTTACTTTGGTGAAGGAAAACATCGTGAGGAAACTGGCATGTACTAGAACCAAAAATTCGAAGACTTGTGACATCTACCAACCTGCCTTGGGCCCGCATGGTAGATTACGGTCCATTCCTTCTCAAAGAGAGAAGGCCTGTGTCCCAGCAGTGGGAAAATTATAGGCTGAGTATGTACGATCACTAATTTGGGAACTAGGTACTTATCTAGGGCCTTTATCCATCTAGCGGAAACTTCCATCACTCCAATCTTAAAACCAGATTTTTACAATAAGTTCTAATTAGCGAACAACTGCTGCATATGTGAGAAAATCTCTAAATCACCGCTTACGAGTCATGGGAAGATCTCATATCTTATTCTTAGTACCTAGCACCATATATGATGCCTACAATTACGTACTAGTGTAAATTATATAGCTTTGATTAGCATACAGACGTTTACTGAGCCTCGCAATGGCAACCTGTTTACGATGGTCACCATTTATGCACTATGTAATTCTAGAACCAACCTTACTTCAAAAACTAGCCTTGTGTTAGGAGTTACCTGCACCGAACACAAGGCTAGTTTTTGAAGTTAGGATAGTAAGCAATTTTATTTTATACAAGGTGTAACAGAATAAACGCAAGTCCTGAAAGTATTTGGTTCATAATTGACCACTGAATCGATTTCAATAACTTTTAATATAGGTATTTTATGTATTTTGCTATATTGACCGCCTATTGAGCCAAAGAAAATTAAAGCTTATTTCAAGGCAATAAGACTCAATTTTGAAAGCTTAAAGTAATGCTAGAGTCAACATAATTTTTAACTCGATACTCTATAAGGGGTGTATGAGGTCTCGCTTTAATTATGTTACATATTGTATATCCTGCACCCTAATTGCTTAACACACTATCAATAATAAACTGAAACATTTTGAAGGATATTGCTAATCCATTGCTTCATATGATCGAAAAAATTATCTACCAACAACGTAAATAACGCAATGAACGTTGTTGAACTGTCAAAATAAAAGCCATTCCTACTGTTAGCATGTTACGCAACTACCCCACGCGCCTATTATCCTCGATTATTACATGCTAGAGCTGTTTCCACGATGCAAGGTTATTTAAACCGAGTAGCATTGCATTGACTTTGTCCGTGGAGCAAAATGATACGATTGGAAACTAGCTTAGCCAGTCACACGACGGCTACTAAAAAGACCAGTAGGTACAGTAAAAATCAGAGGTGGAGGCCGCTCCTAGCTCAAAAATAAAACCCCATCCTATTAAATTACCACACTAGTTTACTATCTTAATCACTAACTTCATATAAACAGCCTATAATGTTGTACGTATGTTGAGGGAGTGGGCCCGTTACGGTTTGGTGGATGTCACATGTGTTCGAATTTTGGTCCTAGGAAATGCCGGTTTCCTCGCGATGTTTTCCTTCACCGTTTTTGAGAGCAGTGGTGACGAAATAAATTACACAAAGCGGCTGCCTGGGTACGAACCATACAAATGTACTATGGTTCGAACCCACGACCTACAACTCGTAAGTCTGCTTTCACCATTCACAGCTTACTAGCCTAAAACGAGGAAGTTCTGTATACAGGAGACCAGCGTGACAAGCTTGCTAACTTACTAGCACAATTCTGCTATCCCAGCTTGGTAAACTAGCCTCGTATGACCATTACTGCCTACTTGCCTACGCGCCGACATATTCAACGAGTACATAAGTAATAAAGTCACGCTCACGAATATTCAATGATGTTTAAAATAGCTCTGAATTTAATTGAGTAAAAACGTAATGTGATAAAAGGGTACTTACCGTGTAAAGCCTTTAGGTAGGCTTTTCCGGCCGTTATCATCTGTCGAGCACCTGGATTAAATTTGTCCAGGATGTTCTGAAACAACAAGAATAACATTTTTAAATATTATGATGAGAATATTTTTTTTGCCGTTATTGTTTTACTGCTGAACAAAGGCCTCCCTACTCTCTTTCCACCTCTCTCTGCCTCATAAATCTATATCTTTATTAAAGGAATCCAGCACATTTTTTATATTTATCTTTAATTTTGGCACATTACCCATAATTTTGTTAGTATTATTATTAGTTATTACTAAAGTAACTAAGACATAAACATAAACAAATAAGGATCAATAATAACAATCAATATAACTTAAGAAATATTAGTTATAGGTACCTATTGTGCCATCTTTTATATTGTACTGATGTTTGAATGGAGAAAGTTTTGTTTGCGAGTTGCGCAGCGTTTACACCGTCTGATTAAATTATTGTGATTTCCTGTCATGTAAACTGACCTTAGGAGTACTTAAATGTGACATTTAAGTCTAAGTTCAAAGACAGAAAATTTCTGACTTTAATACTACTGCATCATAATTTCTAAACAATCTATCGTAAGTAATAGAAGTTGTCTCATTTAGTCTTCGACTTTAAAAAATACATTCTATGAATAAACTTATACTAAATTAGCTAACAAAGCTAAAACTATTTACAAACTAAAATATGGCGTCGAAAAATTCCTCCACATCGCTGGAGACTCATCGCTGGGTGGACTGGTAATGCTAGAGACTGCCGGCATTGCCACGTTGTATGGCAATGTTAGCCTCTGGCCAAGGTGAAAGTCAGCCCCTATCACGGGAAGTGTCAACCAGCCGTTTGGAGATTTCGTTGAACAAACCATGAGCACTCGTTTAGTTGATTTTCTTAAACACTTTTAAATGTAAACTGCACCTTGGGGCCATTAATTCATTACGCAATGGGCTAGGGAATGTCCAATTTAATACCTGTTATTTCCGAATAGTTAAGTACTTAATCAGACAGATAAATCTGCGACAGACACCAGACTCTTAAAATGTATTTCACCTAATTAATTAAAACACAATAAGTAGTTGACGGCGACTGGCACTTTATTATCATATTACCTAATACAACCGAAAAATAGCAATTAATCATGGAATCAATCAATCAATTCATTGTTATGCAAGCGAAAGTGTGCAGCATTTTCTTATAAACGTCAGACGGTTGCGAAACAGCATCATTTATGATGGTTAATACAGATAAGGTCCATTCATATGCATTGGAAAATGAGGTCTTAGACCGTAAATAGACTTTGGTGCTGGAATGTGGCCTTCAAGGATGCTGCTGCGGTTTGCGGCCTCGATGGCGAGGTGTGGCGACGACGACATTCCTTTACAAATACTGCTTTACGCCACTTCTCCGAAAGCGTTGAACGCGTATAAAAATCACTCGTACTTTTGCATGTTGTGCACGAATGAGAATGCTGCTATCTTTAACATACAAACGGCCGCTGTGCCACTTAATTTTTAAAAATAAAATAAAAGTGGCTTGCGAATCCGAAAATAAACATCTAAATATAGAATTTGTAGGCACATAAAAACAAACGTGTTCTTTGTTTGAGAGCTTTTGATTATACTTTTAATTTACCTTCTGATCTATCTTTGATACGCTTCTGAATTGAGCTCCAAAATGCTGAGCAACGCGAACACAAGGGATCTCATATATTCGAATCAACTCTAGCATTGTACAACAGCAATGTTCGAATTTAGCACACACGAAAAGCGACAGATAGTTATTTATTTCCTCCTTTTCTGTGCAAAATTGCTTATAAGCCCAAAAAAGACTTCCACTAAATCCCTTCGAATATATTGTGCTCGTTGTTTAATTTAGCAACAAAATGTCTCTTCGACGTATCCTATCTAAATCGATACGATATACGAGGCGAGAAACAGGCCTAAGCTTTTATGTCCTATGGATCCTCTGAGATAACGGAATCGAGTAATGTAGGAGAAAACAAAATACTGGCAACGTGCAAATGGCTTATTAGTCGATTCGCACGAATTTACACGCCCGTATCGGGCGAGTCGTCTCATTTTTGCAATGAAGTTAATTAAAAAGTACACGTTTTATAATAATTTAACTCTTATCACTTCTATGTGCTACTGTCCTTTTTCCTTAACTTCATTGCATAAAAGTCAAAATGTGCCAATTCGTACGAGTGGCCTATAAAAAAAAAAATATTTATTCAAAAGTGACGATTCGCCCGT
The DNA here is from genome assembly GCA_947508005.1 of Amphipoea lucens. Classification (NCBI taxonomy): domain Eukaryota; kingdom Metazoa; phylum Arthropoda; class Insecta; order Lepidoptera; family Noctuidae; genus Amphipoea; species Amphipoea lucens. The sequence goes on from OX382358.1 coordinate 13,821,485, forward strand.
TTCGGGCGAGTAAATTCGTGTGAATCGACTGACAAGCCATGAACACTGTGACTCGATTCTCGAATATCTACTCGAGTTGTATACAACAACACACTGAAGCAAATGTTTCCACCCGGAATGTTTCAGAAAGCTAATACAATCTTCATACGGTTTTGGAGTTTTACCAAATTAGTTTGACAACGTTTCTACGGTATTGTGCTTTTGAAATAAGGATAATGTCACTTCGTCTCATAAAGTGTCGGCATTTAGAAACCTGTTAGAGAAATCGTGTGAAATACTACTTGTTCGTGTGGCTGAGTACGTGTTAAAGAATTTAAAATATCGGTGATTTTGTCTAGTTTTCTCTGTTATCGGTGCTAATATCTTTCTGCATATCTATGAGAATTTTAATACTTTGTGTCGACATTTTAACCTATTGTAACATTACTTTGTTTAACCTTTTGAACCAAATTTCTCGATATTGGTGGTTTATTTATATTAGTTTCATGCACTACAATATAGACGGAAGCTTAAACTTTTAAATTATATAAATAAAAACACACAAAAGTAATGATTAAATTGTTTATTTCATAATATGGTGCGACCCGTGCGACGTGTATTTTGTCATATATTTGTGACCGCGTTGGCGTTCAGGGTGAGATTTCGTTTGTCACATATATGTAACATTTGTTCAGTTAAGTTTTTAATAAAACTATTTTCATAGGTGATGAAAATAGTTTTGTTAAAACCTGTTTCTTACTCAACAAACTAAAACGAAGATATCTTCCCCATATTACATATTAATTTAAGCGTAAGCGTTCCTCTACGCACGTTTAGATACGCATAGTGCTGCGACCCCAACGTTAAAGATTCTCCATCGTAAGCATGTTAGGGTATAAGTAAGTGCGTGGAACAGAAAATGGCCGAGTATCCCGGACAGGCCCGTCCTAATCCCCCAGGTTATTGCCACATTACAAAAAGCCAATGCATTTTCCCTTCTCCTCTCCTATAATATCAGTAGACTGTGGGTCTAACTACGTGCTAATGTGTTTTACGACGGTTAGCCTCAAATTTTTTATGCTGTGTATTTCCTCGACGGGTGTTAATGTTTAATTCATGTTGTTGTATTTTGTGAGGTGCGTAACTGTAGCGTTTAGATGAAAGCGCAAATTGAGAGAAAATCTTTAATGGTTTTGTTTGTATAATTATGTAATTGGTGTTGCGACATACTCATGCGTGTGTTGTTTATGAATAGAATTTATTTGAATACGATTTTGGAAATGCCATTGTTTTGGATAATTGAAATGCATTAGGTATAATATTGTTGTAGGCGGCTTCTATTCAAGTCAGCGCACCTTAAAATATTATACTATTTGGAATTCCAATCAATTTATCCTCGTAGATCTATTCTATACATACATAAAAATAAATAAAATTCCTTTGTAATTTCAAAATGACAGCTTTATATGAAAGTACATAATATTAAAAAAAATTGTCTATCTGTTTGTTCCGGCTAATCTCCGAAACGGCTCTAAATATTTTAATGAAATTTGGTATGGGGAAACTTTGATCCCTGGGGAACATACATAAGCTACTTTATATAGATATACCACGCGGGCGAAGCCACGGGCGGAAGCTAGTTATAGTTATTAAAAAATAAACTTGAATGAATACCTATGAAACCAAGGCCGGATATGAAAATGCCTGAGTAAAAAAACTAGTTCAGTTAAATCGCTTTAAAGCGAATAATCAGCTCAGTTATGAATGCGAATATTATTTAAATGCTGTCGACTGACTCATTCGATCGTGATCACTCAATCGTGCACTGATGCAATATGCTGTAGTACAAAACAATGTTTAACAACACCACAATCCATATTAATATCCTAATCCTAACTATAATAAATATTATAAATGCGAAAGTAAGTTTGCTTGTTTGTCACCTGTTCACGCCTAAACCACTGAACCGATCATCCTGAAATTTTGCATAGGTATACGTTGTCAGATGTACAGAAGCGGACATAGGGTACCTATCATCCCGAAAAAAAAGTGCTTTTCCCGAGGAAAACAACAATAACGTTATTATGATAATAGATGGCGCCACGTGTCTATTGAACTTTGTCACATTATTTTTTTCTGAGGCGGTACGAAGTTCGCCGGATGCGAAAGTGTGTCTGTCTGTCTGTTACCTCTTCAAGCTTAAACCGCTGAAACGATTTAGATGAAATTTGGTATAGAGATAGTTTGAGTCCCGGGAAAGGACAGGATAGTTTTTATCCCAAAAATCATCCTTAAAGGAGGTGAAAAGGGGGGTGGAAATTTGTAAAGGGAATCAATAAAAAGGACTATAAGACTTTTATCGCGGGTGGAACCGCGGGGCACAGCTAGTTTATTATACAAACGCCTTTATAACAACATCCTTCATCACGCCTGTGATTCCAGAAGGATTAGGTAGAGGTGTACCTATGATACACCAACATTTCGCCAGGTATATATAAGTCCCATGTAATAGGGGGGCGGGCCTGACTCCGGGCTGCTACTGAGAAATTCCTGATAGAATAACCCAATAACACTTAGCCCAACCTGGGAATCGAACCCAGGACCCTAATTGTGTAACACACTATCAATCACAATCTGAATCATTTTGAATCATTTTTTTTTTCTAATCCATTGCTTCATTATGTTCGAAAAAATTGTCGGCTCAACAACACAAATAACACAGTGAATGTTGTTGTAACGTCAAAATGAACGCCATTACTATTGCATTGCATTTGCATTGTGTGTTACGCAATTACCTCGCAGGACCTCTTCGATACCAGAATACCAGCGCTGCGGAATTTATTTTTTTAAATATCGCAGCATTATGCGATAGGAGCCTTTTGGTCTCGCACAGGTCTTTTCCTTTATTTTTTTATTTTGTTGTTTTGAATGTAACTTTTTTAGTTTTAAATGCTCCTTTTTATTTCCTGTGTATGTCCCAAATCAAATAGTTTGATTTATTTCTTTATTTTCTCAATAGTAGCGCTTGCGACCACTAAACCAACGACGTTTCATAATACTGTTTAAACTTCAATCAGAAGTATAAAATGGTTGTTTGCAAGGAGCAACAGCTGTAGGTAATATTTACCCGCGACCCGGCGGATCCTCACCATTTGCACTTTCACCTCCACTCTCGACTTACTTTCGTTATTGAATGCTGTTTCAACGGTAAAATCTTTCTCAGAACATTCCATATGGCTTCGTTTAATGTTTATAAGGGCAATCTTGGAACTTAGTTCCTACGTATTACCGGATAAATGTTACCTTTTATATCGCCATCACTTGTAATGGATCGCTCACAGTCTCTATGCCTCATGTGTTTTGCAATCAGTCGTTAATACGATGCTCAGATACTTGAGCTTTTCATTGCAAAATCATGTGGATAGATACCACGAAGATTTTTTGTCCGTTTGTCTGGATGTATGTTCCGGATTGGCGCAAAAACGGCTGAACGGATGTGGATGAAATTTACGCACAGATATTTTATAACCTAAATTAACACATACTTAACTAACATAACATAACTTTTTTTTAAATTTTATTTTTTGTGTTTATGTTCTTTTTTGCGTCATGTTCACCGCAATTAAAGTTTTTTTTCTTTTCTTTTCGGTAGTACATACGTTCGCGTGGGATATGTTCCCACATCCACGTGGGCGAAGCCGCAGGCAAAAGCTAGTGCACAATCTAAATTATAATAATATTATACAGAGAAACTATTTAATTTTTGTGTGTTTGTTTATTATGCTTTCAAGCTAAAACGGCTGAACGGATTTGGATGAGATTTGGCACGTGGGTAGACCTTGACCTGGGTTAGGATCTAGGACTTTTTATCCGGATATTCCTACGGGATCCAGATTTATGCAGGTGACACCGCGAAGCGCAGCTAGTATAGTATATAGATTGCTGGGTCATCGCTTTCAAGCACCATCAAAGGCCCTTTCTCTTCAATTCAGACCCGCATGGAAATCTACAGAATATTGATCTACTCCTATTTATAAGTACCTACATCCTCAAAACGATGTTAAGCCGAGGGGCGTCTATCGTATTATAAACACTTAACGTTTTAAATAAGTTATCTGTCCCCATCTTCACGGTCGTTCAATACTCGACGATGACTGAGAAATATGGCTTCTCAGTTGGGGCGGGCGGGAAGCAATTTTTCACCGGATTCAGACGTACCTTTTTAAAATACCGAACAGGCTGCGTCGTAGGTAGGCACGCTTATTGCTCGCGTCGAGAGCGTAAATCTTGAGGGAGATTCGTATACGGAAGACGGGCAAGGGTGAAAAATAGATTCGCACTTAGAAAAATTAAGCAACTCGCGAAGGGGGAGCGATAGAAATATTAAGGGACTATAATTTATAGTACACAGTGTATTTTTGGCTGTGAAACATTAATTGAACTCAGACAACGCGAGAAGTATTTCCTCTTACAAAATCATACCCAGATTTGGTTTAGATAAAATATGAGGTCCTTACATGAGTTGGGAGTCATTTATCATGCCCAAATCTCTTTGAGACATCACGTCCGTCAGAAAAAGATGACGTACCCTCGAAATAGGTAAAATACTGAGCATGTGATATTGTATCGTGGGCTAGCCATTCTAATGTAATACTGTGACTTTATCCCATCCTCTTTATTTGTGGGGCACGTAGCGCGCGACATTTGCTACAAAATTGCTTGGGGTGGACTTCGTGACGTTACCGGCGTTCGTACCCTTTTCGGGCCTAATGTCCCACGCACACGTCCGATAGTTTTTTCTATCGACCGAGAGTATTGGCCATTGAAATTCATACGGAATTTTACGATAGATGAGTCAGTCAAATCTATAATGTGTGGTATAGTCATGGTGGTACATCATTTCTTATGTTCTTTGCACTTGTTTTAATGATTATTATTGTATATATTTATATATATAAGTATAGATAAGTATATGTGTCATTTATTGTATATGTAAATGGTACACCACAGACTACCTGTAGTATTGTCTCTCGTTTCTTTTTAAATAAGGTTGTCTTTAAAAGATCGCTTTTAGCGATAAGACCGCCCACTGTGCCATCACTTGTAAAATTTCTATATTTATATCTGTAATAATTGTGGTGTACATAATAAAGAGTATTCTATTCTATTACATGGTTCTCGTTGTTAAGCTTATTGTTACTTACATATTCGACATATTTTAATTAAACTTGCACAATCATCTGCCTAGCCTTTTCCCAACTATGTTGGGGTCGGCTTCTAGTCTTACCGGATGCAGCTGAATACCAGTATCTTACATGGAGCGGCTGCCTATCTGACCTTCATAAACCAGTTATTAGGTAACACGAGACCCCTTGGTATGACTAGTTGTCAGACTTTCGGGCTTCTGAAGACCCGTAACGACTGTCTAAGATCCACGAATTACAGCCGGGACCAATTGCTTAACGTGCTTTTCGAGGCACGGAGGGGTCTTAGTATATGAAGATGGCCACCCATCCACGGACCAACCGCGGCAGGCGTGGCTTAACCTGATTGATCGACCCATGCGGCTGTTATTACTTAGCCACAACGTGCACAATACATCCCCTTTGATAGTAAATGGCGTTTCAATAATAACATCGCAATTTACCTAATTAATATCACGAACACTAATTTAATTGTATTTAATGCGTCAAAGTATGCATCGAAATAGCCGAGTTAGGTCGGGGAAATGTGAAATAATTTTGACCATTAAGTTCACAAACAATCGGGACCGTAGATCTACATTTGTCATATATGTATAAATTAAATTACATTTCATAATTCACATGAGCAACGTTGCGGAATACTTTATGAATTTAATTACTAACTTTGATGACGTGCCTCTCTCTGGTGTCTGATTTTTAATCGTTTTACGTGTGGACTGTAATTAAGCTTATTTAATTTAAGGACTATGTAAAAAAAAATATAATTCTTTATTTCCTTTAGAATCCATGTTCATTTCAATAACTGGAAATCTAGCATCGTGGCTTGTCTCATCACTATTTTCAAACCTTGTACACAAATCTTCTATCAATTCTCCTCTGTCTCAAATCCCCCTACAAGGAAGTAATTACAATTCGCTTGAAAGTTAAACTGCGACAGCATTACCTGACAATAAAGCCGAGATGAGCGACACAGGTACGAAGTTCCCAGTAATCTCAGGGTTTAAATCTTTTATAAAATGTTTGGGTACACAAACATGCAAGTTGTACGGCAGCCGGCGGCGGTATGTTTGCACAGAACACTTGTTGCCACTCTAGACGACACAGGAACATGACTATGTTGTTTACAACATGCCTGCAAGCGAAGTTTATCCTTAAAAATAAAAAAAAAGATCAACAAACTTTTTTACAGAGCTTCTGCCCCTAAGCTGTCTGCAAAAGTTAACTTGCCAGATTCGCTACACGGAAAGCAAATTTAGGCAAGGCGAAGTTTTTATGGGAGTTTGAGTGCGTTGCTACCTGGTCTACCTAACTTTCGAGGTTTTAAGTACTCGAAATCGTTACCATGGGTGAAGGTGACCTGGAAGACACGTCGATAACAAAGACTTGTACAAAATGATCTGCAGGTTACAAACCCGCAGCACTACTGTCCCCTTTACGGTTTCAATAAAGTTAAATTAATTAATTGTCTTCCTGTCGTCCCTGCAGACAATGCTAACACTTTCCAGGAGTTTTAAATTGATTGCAATCGGACTGATAACTGTTAAATTCCAATCTAAGCTCCACCCTAGACGGTAGAGTTCTTAACGTAATCACGGCCGTGCAATTTGTTACGGATTCAACAATGCACCTTTTAAGTTCTTTGCTGGGGCAAAATAAAAGAGTTCCTTTAAGTTCGCTAAATGAAGTCGACTACAAAAGGCGGAGCCCGGCGTAATTCAAATGAACGCAAGCGGTCGCCGCTCCCCGCTTTGATTCCGTACTTTTGAAAAGTTTAATTTTTGCGAAGTTTCACTAGCAGGACTTTGCAAATACTTTCAGATCTTGTTCGAACTTCAACATCTGACTCAATGGTTTTACCTAAAGGGCTGCTTCTGCCATTGGCAATGCTATTCATTAATCTTTCAATGTCTAATTCTTTAATGGCGAACTTTTTTGGGCTGTGTGTAAAAAAAGATCTAAAATGTTCATTGTGGAAAAGTCCCTGATCAAACAAAAAAGGTGATTGATTAATGATTATAATGACGGAAACTATTTAATGATGTTGTGCATTGTAGGTACATTATACAGGCGGAGTGTGATAGGTACAGACGTACAGCAAGGTCGACATCTTAGCAGTTAATATTTGTTATTTATGTATGGAGACCGTTCTTGTGTGCTCCATTGTTTGTCGTCATTATTATGTAGATCTATGTGTTACCATTCACTGTCGTTTAGTAAGACAATTAGAACAAACGCAAGGTCGGGCTCATGCCAAATTGGCTTTATAGCTGTTGTTTTGTTAATAAAACAGTCTTGTCACGACATGAACTTGAATTATAGAAAGTTTTTCGTTAATAAGTTGAAAAGTTTCGTAAGGTCTATTTAGTTTTATCGTTCTGCGTGTGACTTCAAGGTGGCAACGGGATGAATTTTAATATGTTTATTATAACTAAGTATAAGGTAGAAACTGGTTACAGTGAAGTTGTAAACCTCTTTACTTAAGTTTTATTGCAACTTTAGAAGATTTACTACGGACAGCGAAGGTTTATGTTCCTAACACATTTTATACTTACGACGTGAAAAGTATTTTCCGCAGTATTTTTTAGTACCTAATTGATCACTGAAAGTTGACCATAAACAAATGCAAATGGTTAGCCAGATTAGTAACTTTTCTTTCTCAAAAATTGAGAAAAAAATCTTTAGGCTCAAAAATATATTTGAGCCTAAGCGTCGACTTTGTCTCTGTCACCTTTGACCTAGGCTAGAGTCAAGAACAAGCCCATTTCAAATAAAAAAAAAAAAAATCACCAAGTCACCACATCAACATACTAAGACTTTAATCATCATTATCACTTTTCTTGTGCCAATCTCCACGCTCTTGTGCTAGTCTCATCCTACCATCAAGACTTAAGGGGGATGCGCTAAGAGAGCCTGCAAAATTATAATTTTACTAGCTGCGCCCCACGGTTTCACCCGCATAAGTGTCGATCCCGTGGGAATATCGGGTAGCCTATGTGTTAATCCAGGGTGTCGGCTACCTCCATACAAAATTTTATCAAAATTGGTCTAGCCATTTGAACGTGAAGAAGTAACAAACACACAGTATAAACACACACACAGACACACTCACAAACTTTCGCCTTTAGGTATAATATTGATTCTATAAATAAATATTTTATATGGCCGCCAGTCATATTTAGATCAACATACAACTACTTCCCGTGACCCAAGGGCTGGCTTTTACGTTGGCCAGAGGCTAATCATTGCCATATAACGTGGTAATGCCGCCAGTCTCATGGGTACATTACCAATCGACAGCGATGCGGATGAATTTTTCGACGCTATATTTTAGTTTGTATATAGTTTTAGTTAAATTAGGATTTAATTTTGTTATTTTTATTTATTAATTAGGTATTAGTTGTTATTTGCTTACTTATTTTTTCCGCAAATTGCAAAAAACGTATAAAAATTTGAATTTCGCTAACTAACCTGACGCTTTCGCCTTAATCACTACAACCAAATCCTATATCTACATAAGCATATACGTGAGAAACCGCAAACATTACATCATGTCTATGATTTCTGACAAAGTAAACAGAGTTGCAATTAGTACTAATACCAAAGCGCTGCCGACTTGCCAGCCCGCAAAACCTATTTACAAATACAACCTCTCTCTCGGTAGAATTATTAAAGTTATGAAGGATGAACGGCGGTTTTCTTCATATGTTGTAAGATTTTCCTGTTTATATGATAACTTTTTTGGTTTTATTTTTAGAAAATAGACATTTAAATAAGATTGGTACGGTAGATATAGCTAATAGGTTATTCGTTTATTGTGAAACTTATTATAAATTATTTAATTCATACATTTTTTTCACGTAAACTCATTTCTCGGAAAATTCGACGTGACGTTCCAAACTGAAGTTTACTTTTCATCTTATCGTTTGCGGATTTTTATTGCATCAATTCATCTGCGATCCAACAGAGCCGGTTGTCATCTCAAAAGAAGACGTCGTAATAGCGAACTACTGTCGTAATAGCCCTTCGATCGTAAATTACGCCATCTTGTCGAGCTAAGAAATCGAATGGGAGTTTAACAACCATATTTCAAAGACCTTTAATAAGTTAATACGCCAATAAAATTGCTTAACATCAACAGAAAAGCAGGCTTTAAATGTTTAACTAGAACTGTGTAAATTAGAACTAGTCAATAAAGGGGTTTATTTATAAACTAGCTTCTGCCCGCGACTTCGTCCGCGTGAAATTTCACCCTCCCTCCATTCACCCTCTTAGGGTTGGAATTTCGAAAAACACTTTCTTAGTGGATACCTACTCTTCACAAAGAACACACCCTCCACGTAACCTACGACAAACTTATTATTTGCGGTTGGTACAGTAATCAGGTCTAGGGATCGAACCGCAAAATTAAGTTTGTTTTTTATTGTATATACTTTTCCGGGATAAAAAGTACCCAGTGTGGTACCCAGGATATTAAAGAATAATTATACCAAGTTTCATCGTAATCGAACCGGTAGTTTTTGCGTGATGCCTGAACAAACAGACAGACAGACAGACAAAAATTTTTTTCATCACATTTCTGGGTTCGGTGTCGGTCTAGTAACACCCCCTGCCATTTATTTTTTTGATATTTTCAATGTACAGAATTTTCACTTCTACAGATTTATTATAAGTATAGATGTTGCATAAAGTGAACCAGTTGAATGGCGGTGCTTGGGGAGGCCTATGTCCAGCAGTGATGAGTGAGGCATAAACTTAACCAATGATTAACTACTGTTTAGCCATAATTTTTTAAAAGTTTCTTAACATCGTGAGGAAACCGGTATATCCTAGAACCAAAAATTCGAAGACATGTGACATCTGCTAACCCGCATGGGCCCGCGTGGTGGATTACGGTCCACTCCTTCTCACCGAAAGGAGGCCTGTGTACCAGCAGTGGTAACATTATAGGCTGATTATGAACTTCAAGCAACGTTTACAAACAGAATGAAGGGTAAAAGTTTCCGTTAGTTTAGTTTAGATTTAAATATTAGGTCCTTACATATGAAATTGGCGTTTTTCGTACTGGCCACTTTAATCACGAATTTCTCCTCTTTGGTAAGGAATTCCAAATTCAAATTTGTACAGCTATTTACTCATGTATTTGTGCTTCGATGACCGTCATTCATTTGTTTTTTTTCTTCTGTTTTTTCTGTTTGCGTCACTCATTTTACAAAATGGAAAATTTAAAATATCGCATTATTTACGAGTACGAGTTCCGCCGTGGCACTAGTGCTGCGGAAACGACTCGAAGGGTGAATGATGTGTATGGCGGTCATGTTGCAAAAGAAAACACAGTTCGTTTTTGGTTCCAACGTTTTCGTTCTGGAAATTTCGACCTGCAGAACAAGCCCCGTGGACGGCCTGAGACCCAAGTTGATAATGGAGAATTGAAGGCTATTGTGGAAGCGGACCCATCGCAAACCACGTCCGAGTTAGCTGCAGGCTTCGATGTTAGTGATAAAACTGTTTTAATTCACTTGAAGCAAATTGGGAAGATTAAAAAGCTTGAAAGGTGGGTACCTCACGAATTGACTGAAGCAAACCGGCAAACGCGCGTCGACTGCTGCGTTACATTACTTGAATTGGAATGTCTTAGACATCCTCCGTACTCCCCGGACCTTGCTCCAACAGATTACCATTTTTTTCGCAATTTGGATAACTTTTTGCAAGGGAAAAAATTCAACTCCGATGGGGCAGTCCAAATCGCCTTCAAAGATTTTATTGATTCCCGTCCGACTGGTTTTTTTAGTAAAGGGATCAATGAACTACCTATAAGATGGCAAAAGTGCATTGAAAACAATGGTTCATACTTTGATTCATTAAATATATTATATTAAAAAATATTCGACTTTTTGTTCCTTCCATACAAAACGCCAATTTCATATGTAAGGACCTAATACTTACAAGTTCGATGTTATTGACGCAAGCTTGGCCAACAAGTTCTACATATTTATTCATGCATGTTTCTGTACCAGTTAATCGTAGATTTATCGTTGAATCTCAAGATATACATCATCGTGTCGTCATTAGGAATAAATCCAGTGAACGAGTATTAACTGCCGCATTCCTTTTGGAAGTGCGCAGTGCAACCGCTTGTTTATGCAATGTATGGTGTTGAAACCACGGAATAGGAAAATTGTACATATAAAATAATCTTTGAGTACTACTGTACGAATGATATCTTATTTCATGTGACTTAATAATATGGACCAATGTGTGTCTTTATTAAGCTAATGATTGCATCAACTTAAATGTATGTGTATGTACAGTCAACAAAAGAGATAAGTATGCGGGATCGTCGAATATAGTTGAAGTTTAGTAAGAAACCGATGGATGTTGTAGACTGAAATTTAATTTGATAAATGGGCTGTTTGTTTTCTATTAATAAAATTACGAGAACATCCATCGGTTTCTAATTAAACTTCAACTATATCCGACGATCCTACATACTTATATCTTTTTTGACTGTGCTGAATGAACTGTCTCGTTGGTCTAGAGGTCGTAAGTGCTACCGCTAAGCATGAGATCCTGAGTTCGATTTCCAGGTCGGGCAAAGTGCTATTAGGTTTTTTCATTAGGAATTTATCAGTAAGCAGCCCGGCCGGAGTCTGGATTTGTGTCCGGTTGATAGCAATAGGCTTGCCCCCTATTACATGGGCCTTAAACATAACTGGCGAAATGCGGGTGTACTATAGGTACCTACACCTCTGCTGTACTCTTTGGGGATTACAAGCGTGAAGTTATGTCACTGAATGAATGAATAAATAAAATAAATAATAATAGAGATCGCAGAAAGCAATCAGGCCGTCCATTGTATGTCTTGTAGTGTTAAATGTATTTTTGTTATGTATTTTCTGGTGTACAATAAAGTATATAAATAAATAGTTAACAAAAGTTAAGAAACTGTTGCTGAACATTTTTTTTCTTTCTGCCAACAAGACTGCAACACTTCATGTTGCAACAACACTAAAGTTAGTATATTGTATTGTGTGTTGTGTTGTGTTGTATTTTGTTGAGCAACTTTTGTTTACCATCAAAACGAGGCTTTACTCTCACTTCGCGAAATACGATCTAAAAGTTTTGTTTAAGTGAGGGTGTAACTCACACTTTTTCCCCGTAAGGATGGGCAGTATTCTCAGTAACATTAGCAACATATGCGGATTATTTATTACTTGTATAGTCAACAAAAGAAATAAGTATGCAGGATCGTCGGATATAGTTGAAGTTCAGTAAAAAACTAATGGATGTTCTCGAATAAAATTTAATTTTATGAATAGAAAACAAAATAGCCCTTTTATTCAAATTAAATTTCAGTCGACAACATGCATCGGTTTCTTACTAAACTTCAACTTTATCCAACGCTCCTGCATACTTATCTCTTTTGTTGACTGTACACAACGAATTCATAAACGTGGGTAGTTTGGCAATTTATGGGGAAGGTAACTTTATACAGTGTCTTCACAAATTATAATTATTTTACGTCTTGTTTTTAGACTAATTAGTACCTGCTTTAACAACATCAAGTTTAAAGTATGAATTCGTAATAAAAGTAATATTGTGTGTTTTTGTGTAGTAAGCAATAGTAAAAATTTTGCTTGCTCAAACTAAAACACACGGGAACACTTTATGTACCTAAATTTTGAAAACAAACAAGGACGCGAGTGACGCGACACCCTGGACGGTTAATGAAATATTTGTTCTGACACCAATGTCCAATCAAAGTGAGAATGAACAGGCTTCTTCTGGGTAAGCTCACTCCATCGTTGACTTTGTCTCTGTCACCTCTGACCTAGACTAGAGTCAAGAGCAAACCTATTTCAAATAAAAAAAGAAAGAATTGGACCAATAAAACAATACTGTTAAGCTTAATGACAAATTCGTGACGCTTTATTAAAAACATGTAGCCATGTGTGATCCAACAATAATTTTTCTTTTTAGATATTATCCTCACTTGTCAGGTATTGTTTTGTTTATTACAAATAAATCGAGAGACAATGCAAGGTCTATGATGTAAATGGCAGTGTAGGTTCAGACGCTAGCAAATCAAGCTACCGGAAACTGTCAAATTTTCCCAATCAACTTTGAACCTTATACTTTAGCGATAAAGTTGAAAATCTATTAAAGAAATTTGGCAGATTGTAGTAGCTTGATGTGCTGGCATCTGTACCTACCTGCCGGTGAATTCTGTAAAAATCTCACCGTGAAAACTTAGGTGAAGTGAGCTTGAAGTGAGATGTCATTCCACCTGATGTTAGGGACTAGCACTATTGACATTTTGATATTTTGCATCACTGCCAATATCACAGTGATCTTTAATCTCGCGATAATAAGGTTGCTGTTGAGTTGCTGCAACTGTCAAGTCTGTCAAAATCAAAGTGAACTTTATTGATGTTGTAATAAGGTTGCTTTTGTTTTGCAGCTGTCAGATGTAAAATAACTGTGAAAGGACTATGAGTTTTCAGTTTTCAAATCAGCTGTTTCCAAGCGAAAAGGTCTTATTTGCGTCAAAAAAGGGGACAGGTTGTCCAAGATTCAACAGTAAATATTAATTAAGTGAAAATATCCAGCCAGATCAAGAAATCCACGATTTCTCGTTAATCCGTTTAAGTACTGGTTCGCCTACTAGCCTCTTGACCAAGACAAGAACAAGTCACGACCAGATGGAATTACTTCTTACCGCAATGGCTTAAGTTCAGAACTTTAACTGCGGCACTTAAGGCTTATAAATATGCCTTAGTTTCAAACGTGTATTTATCTCCATAATCTTGAACATTCATTAGGACGCAGTACTTGTTGAAGCGTATTAATTAGCTCTGCATTCTTCACAGCCTACATTCAGCAGGTACACTGCCTACGTCGTAATAAGTCTAGCAAACAATTCAGGATCAATTCATCGCTCGCGGTTTATAATGGAACTGCCGCTACGAATTTCAATGCGGTCGACAATAATTTGTGGTTTTTGTGTAACGGAATGTACGGGTTTTTTTTTACATTAATACGGATTTTAATACATATCTGTTCTGAAATTGCACGATGGGTGGGAGACAGATGTCCCTATAACTCATGGTACCTACGTATAACGCTTGGTATTGAAACCACGCGTGTCATGGCTGTCGCACAAACTGGAGGAGGAAGTTTTTAAACACGTAACTCCGAAATCGTGTTGGGGTGTTGTTTAGCCCGACTTTGAATGCGTTCATGAGAATCTGAATTGGTTATAATCAGTATTATTCGAATAAGCTATTTCTAAGCAAAATTACCATTTTAATTAACGATATTATGAACAGTCCAATGATTCTGATCTAAATGTTTATCAAAAGGCTTTGCTCGAACATTAGTGGTCGCTGCCTGATGTATTTAGTACTCGGTAAGTTCCGGCTGTCAAACGTACTAGAATGTTTTAGAAAGTCAAAATGCCAAGGGTGGTCTGGTCAGCCACAGGCAGTTACCAATTCTATTAAGTACGCGAAGACCATGACCAACATATCCTGAGTGAGAAAGTATTGCATGCAATGCACTGGATGTCCTTTCTTTGGTATTATTCGTCGAGTCGTTGAGCTCTTTGAGTTCTGACAAATACTTGCACTGACTGAAAAAGTCCACGCAAATCTGTATGGTTCTCGCCTCAAAAGACCATTTCAGATACGTAAATAAGTGTCTTTTGGTGTAAAGGTCCATACAAGATCTGACCAAGATTGTGTCTGGACTTTAAAAGAGACTTTGACCCCTGAGTTTGTTTCGCTATTTTCACTCAGACATAGAGAATATAACCACTGTGGTTATAATAGTCTTTGCTTTCAGGGGTAGTCAGATAGGAAATATCAACTCCATCTAGCTTATTTTTTTAAATTTAATATTACGTGTAAAAGTGATGATATAGTAGTGGTGATATCTTATTTATAGAATAAACAACTTCATTTTAATTCGTATTCTGTCTATTCAATCAAACCCAAGACAATACAAGAACGCAACGATTGTGTAAATAAAATGCAGGTGACGGTCCGACCTTGAATTAGATCCACACTTCGCCATAACATTCGTAACTAATCGCTTCAGTTTACATGACGTCATCTTATTTAATTGTCGGATCGTGTGAACGTTTGATCAGTCAATGCTCAATGTATTGGAATTCGATTACTGCCGTGTGCGTATTGATTGGGGCACGTACGCCCTTTGAATTAAAATGCTGTTGGTGTAACTGATGGCTTGTTGGTATGACCTGACGGGAATGCTCGGGGATGTAGTGGCTGATGACGAGCTGGAATTGTCATTTGTTTGTTAATGTTACCACCTATAATTCAGGACCCTTCTATACAGTGTATATCCTCGGTATGTTTGCTTATGACCGCATTGGCCTTTTGCCATTTACCTGCCATGCCTCTAACCGCTGAACTGTACATTTTTAAGGATTTATTATGATAAAGAACTTTTCCAATCAATTGATTCTTTTTTGAACCTAAGGTTTAGTCATGCGAAATAATAAGAGATTACTGAGAAAATACTCAAGAACGATTGGAATCAATTGATGGATTGAAATAGATTCCGCGAAGGTCTAAAATTAGATCTTATTTCGTTTTTAGACAAGACAATCCAGTCTTTGGAGTCATTGTCTTGTCTTAAATTGACCTTTTATTCAACAGACCGACATTATTTTCTAATGAATGTGCTGCCTAGATAAGCTAGGTCATAAGCTAGGTCAAAGACTTTGTAAGTTTCGTACAATATTTAACATTCAGATTGTGTCTAGCGTCTAAACACCTTGGCTGTGCATTATGCAGACTAATCTTGGCAGTCACGAATTCTACGTTCGCAGCCGCATTCCACACATACAGAGGCAACATTACTCACACAAGCACACCAGCGAGCTATACCAAAACAAAACACACACGAAATAGAAAAAAGTTCGGTTTTGAAAAGTTCTGGATCCGTGATACGACTGGCTGGTTGCAGAAAAAGATGGCGTAAGGCAACAAGGGTAGCGCAGGAGAATGTGGACTGAATAGTTCTAATTTTAATATTTAAATTACTTAGCACTTTACGCAACGTTGTTTAGCGAATAGCTTAACTTTAATGCATGTAATTTTATAATAAAAGTAGAATTAAGATTGGTAATTTGATTGCTGGTAAACGGGGTAATTGGACCTCGCTATTTAGTTTCATAAAATGAAGCAATAAGTATGCAAAGGCGTAAGATAAAGAAAACATCACGTTCATAGTTCTACGTAAAGCTAATAATAACACTGCCATTAGTTTTACAAAACATCTGCGGTACAATAAAAGGTACAGAAAGATAACGAACCACTAACTTGAGATTAAAAGACTCGCGTCTCATTTCAGCATTAAATCGCAGAATAATAAAGAAAGTTTTCTTTTACAAAAACTTCAATATAATTCAAAGTGGGGTTTGGTCTGCGTTTGAAACGGAATGAATTCCGACGCCCGTCTAGGAAGAGTTTCACCATAATGAAATTCTTCAAATATCGCCCTCACCCCATAAGGATTAAAATTCATGTAATTGCGCGTGCGGTTTTCTATGCGGGCCGCATACGATTCCAAGTATTTCGAAAAATATTAAAGGGGAAACTTACAGCATTGTGTGAACGCGCTTTAACAGTACAAACGGATTATGCGCTTTGTTTTTCATTTCGTTTGTGAGCTCGGGTTAAGTAACGATTAAACCTTTTAAAGGTGCAAAATCCTCGCTCCATAGTGTTTGTTTTCTTAGCTCCATTTGTTTTTACAAGCTAAATAGTTTTTAAGTGGCTGTTTGAAACTAATTTCGAATTGTTTGTGATACAAGTGTGTTCAACACAAAAGGATTCCTTGATGCGAAATTAAATGGGAGAAACTGGTGTTGCAATTTCATTAAACATTTTTGATTAACGATTGTGCTAATGTTTATTTTCAACTATAACAACTGAAAACGTACACATATTTTATTTGCTTTTCACACGTCAACAAATTCGAATCGGATAAACCCGATCACCCGAATCACAGACACATAAAAACTGATCGCAATTATGTCATAACCACGGAAAAGAATAAAATAATACCAGAATCAAATGAAATGGAATCAATTTAATAGAATTACAATTAAATGTCGTGTAAAGTTTATTGAAATTTCAAACACACATAGCCCGGTCGAGTAACTGTGCCCAGGCTATTAGGGCCCCGGGCACGTTCCGTTTACAACCTGTCGTGCAAATATTTATCCGCATCGGATTTACGTGTTAACCGTCCGGAATTGTAATCAGCTTTGATTGGGAACGCGCTGCCGATGCCTCCGAGACTAATGATATTCCTATTTACACCACCGCGTATGCAGGTCTGTGTGCTAAGCTCTAATCTTCCATACATTACGTATTTAAATTGTGAGGTAATGCTACCTATCAATGTGACTCATTTAAGCCTTGTATTTAATGATCAGGTACCAAATTCAACTTTGGAATTCATTGCTCACTTCATCCTGTTAGTCATACTCAATACATAAACAAATAATAATAATAAATTTATTAAGGTACCTACATAATTGTTTTTTAGTACATGAGGTCCCATTATTAATTACATGGTGTAGGTACAACGAATTGTTGGGTGAAACGTTGCTCTTCTAGCTAGATTACTGAGTAATCTGTATTTAGGAGAGACAGTTTCAACTCCCTATTTGAGTATCACAATAATTATGTATAATACTTATGGAGCCAAAAAGTAAAAGGTTTTTTATAAAAAACAAAACACACTATCAAAAATCTTAAAATTAAAATTCAATAAAACAAATTAGAATGAGAAGTGTTGGTGTGGTGAGTAGAATGAGTGCGTGTGTGCAAAAACATAGAGCTAACCTCAAAAACCAAACAAAAATGAACAAAGAACTGAATTTCATTCTTCACGCGTTCGAGGTTGCGTACTTGCGCAGTCCATACCATAGGCCATACAGCTAATACGTAGGTACAGATCAAAAGGCAACTGAGCCAATGCAAAGAGAAGCGAAACTCGGAAAAAAAAAAAACAAAATAAAAACTATTCTTACAAGGAAAAGTTTTGCTTTAATTGCAAGAAAACGAAAGAGTACGGAATAAGCGGATAATTTAATTAGAAACAAAATGGGACTACGTCGGTGCGCCCGATAAAAAAATAAGCCAGCAAACTTGATCGTTTAGTTTTTCCCCTGTAATATCACGTATTTCTCGGCTCAACGTATTTAACTTTTTCTCGGGTGGTAAAAAGTCGTACGGAATTCGGCCGGCGGCATTCAGGCATTTGTCACGCCGGTCGCGGGACCACCGCGCCGCCACCACCGGTGGAATAAATTTTGCGTTATGTACGAAAACAACGCACAGTTCTTACGGTGGCAATACCATAAAATTCCAATTTCACGCCAATAGCTAGGCCACTGTCTGTTTCACTTAGAAAGTAGGTAGGTACAACACAATGGGTAAAGTCTAATTGTTACACAAGAGGGACATCGATACTTGTCGCACTCGTGAAGGGACTACACGAGCACTTTCATTACGTTCTCATTTCAGTTCTAGCAAAGTTTCCGCATTTATACGGAGAGATGGGAATAATAAATAGCTCAGTCGGACTGACTGTTAAGTAAATGTTCTACTCGCGTTCAGGTGACGTCATAATCCGTTACACAGAAATGATGTTGTTTTGTTCCTCGGCGCGCAATTACGAAAATATTTCGTGTATTTAGAGGAACTAATTTCCAAAGGAACTAAGGAGACGAGTACAAACCGTGATGCTGCAGAATGTAGGCAATTAAATAAATGACAATCAACGGCACAAAAGCGTCAGGAAGGGAAAGTCGGGTAATATAATTATATAGATATGGCAAGTTAGCACTGTGCGGTGTGACGGGTGAGACGCCGCGGGGGAAACGCACGGCTAACCGAATAATCACAACTCATTAAGAGCCGTTAAGACACATGCTTCCTACACATCGAGAGTGCGTATCATGTGAACATAATCATGTTTTATCAGATCACGTCTCTTGTTAGTCGACAACCGTACGATGTCGAGCAGAGGTAGATGAACGGGACGCGAATGTGCGAGCTTAAGATCGTATTCATCGTATGCCCTATGACTCGACGTCGTCGGTCCATAAGGGACCTACGCGTCATTTTGTACCATATGCTTTTTGTAAATATGTAGACACATATTATAACAACAAAGTACCTTCTCGTGGTCGCATGTCGCTGTACTAAATAAGCTATGGTAGCATGCGACCACGGGAAGGTACTGTCTTGTTTCATCCTTTTCAGTAGTCGGGTTTTAGTTTTTTTTTTAAACTTTTTATATATTTAATAATTTTGGGGCTTATTTCAGTAATACTTATATTTTTGAAATGTGCTAATTAAGCCCTTTCATTTGACACCCCACAAGGCACCATCCCAAAATATTTATTTTTAAATTCATTACTTTATCTCCTCTAGAGGGCGCCATATTAAATATAGCGTGACGTCACATAGTCTGTAACCAGCGGACGGTCAAGACGCTTCTAATGATACCTCATTTGTTAAATTATTATAAGTACTTTTTAAGTTATGAGGGAATAGATGAACATACATACACATCGGTCAAAACCATAACCCTTCTTTTTGCTTCGCCGTAGTCGGGTAAAAATGGACATCCAAAAACATTTCCTCATCAATAATTTTCCAAAGAAACCAAAAATGAAGATAGAATTTGAAGTGCTTCCTACACAAATATTAACGGTTACCATCTGATATTAATTCGATTTTCCCGACGTAATGTAATTATTTCCTTCCATTCCGACACTGATAAAACAATTACGGTTATTGGAGCGCTTGAAACGTCATTCTGTATTTCGCCATGTCTACGGTAGGCAATAAGCATTAATGTAATTTGTGCAAATATGAAAACGGCTGAGTTTGCCCTTATTAGTTCAGCGAGGCAGTTGCGCGGATCGTCTCACGCCGAGCCGCCCTAATACGTACAGACATAATTACATTGTATTTGAACGCCATCTGTTCCCAGACTATTTTGTTTACCGATATCATAAAGCCTGAATATTCTCGCGATAAAATGAAGAGGGTTTAATGAAAAATGTTTTGTTTTCCTTCCCTTTTGTAACACATTTAATCAACGTCCTTAACTTCACAAGGATTCGGAGTAACATGTAGATTAGTATGTCAGTTGGCTTTCGAAATGACAATCACAGCACCGAAACACTCAGGAACAAATCGTTTTAATTTAGAATTTATAATGTTGGCACAATTTTTAACAAGATTAAAAAGGCCTGAGTCGAAAGTTAAGCGGATTGGGAAACATAATTTACGTCTGTTTACAAGCGGCACAGTCGGGTACCCACTGATAAAATGAAGAACGAATCTGTCAAGTACAGGACAACTCCCCGTTGTGCTGATTCCGCATCTAATTTATAGCAGAATTAGCTCCCTTGATGCCAATTTTTGAATATTAAATACAAATGAAAAAGATGGTCTTGTTTCCTGCTGTTCATTTCACGATGAACGGATTTTGAATTATTTAGTGTTATTCAAAATATTAAACAAAAATGAACGCTACTTTTCAACCAAAATATTTACGAGGAAGTAGAGACTCCCAAAAATGTTGATTAATTAAAAGGGTGCTAATGGATGTATTTCATACATGCACTGAAAATGCAGTAGAGTTTTCCTCTTTACTTGCGGAATCCTATTATACCATTAAGGTATGTTTTCACCTCAAGGATATAAAAAAGCAACATTTATTTTTATACAACAAAAGGGAAGTGGGAGCGAGCTAGACAGGCGCTTATAAAATAAATTTTCATTGTATTTTCACAGGGGTGTTGCCGGTAGGCGTATTCTTATCCGTTCTTGTTTAATCTTCCAAAGAGTCGTATCTAATCCTGAAACATCTGGTTTTTTGTAACCTTTGACAACAATGACCAGCGCTTAACTCTCACGCTTCTTTAGATTCCAAGTTACGCTAAAAATAGTATCTCTACGCAAATATGTTTGAAGAAATCCATTGTATGTCGCCATTTTTGCGTGCAAAATCAGCAACAATGCCAAAACTGTTATTCCATATAGCCAGCGTATTAAGTTGGTTCTGTGCCAATGCGAATTACATTCAGGTGTTACGTACATTCCTTGTGATATTGTCTAGAGACACGACTGCAAGCCGACCTACATCTCGCTCCGTATCGATATCATTTCTATAACGCTAGAGTTAATAAAAGTGTTCATGTACAAAGCTCATTTTCGCCTCCGGTTAACAATGTCTCGCTAAATATCATTTTATTTTGAATTCTTTTTGTGGAGAGCCAGCGAGCGCCACTCGGCACTCCTAATAACTGTCATCCAGATTTAATATCACATCTTCCATTTTGTACGGGTTCTACCGGGAGGCAATTTCCTTCCTAAAATTGTATTTGGACGAATACGCGTAAACTTAATACATATGCGACCCGAAAGACAAATTTTATTTATATTTTCTCTCCGCACCATAGGTTCAGCGATCTGCTTCTGTGTTTTACGACATGTTTCATATTGATGGCTTTGTGTCCCCGTTTTAGGCTGGAGCGCATAAAATGTCGTGTCATCTAGAGAAAGATATAATCAGCATGAATACAAAAAATTAAACAAAAGCTATCTAAAATATAAATGTTTGCTTAGAGTTAGATAGATCAATTTACCCTTTCTCAGAGCTGCTAATGGATTGTCTGTAGAAAACCATTAATAACAAAACACTATCAGTTTTACATAATCCAAGAAACAAATGAAATCATATTTTATCAATCATTAAAGTCGTTAATACGAATGTCGGTCAAGGTCAACAATTGTTTTAAGAAGTTGTGGTTTTTTCGTCTACAGTCGAGCTTTATGTTTGAAACTCTTCATTGCTTCGCTCTACGTGAACGCTGCTCACGAAAACGGTAGACACTTAAATGTTACAATCCATACTAATATTATAAATGCGAAACTGTGTCTGTCTGTCTGTTACCTCTTCACGCTTATACCGCCGAAACGATTTAGACAAAATTTGGTATAGAGATATGTAGTTTGAGTCCCGGGAAAGGACATAGGATCTAGGTTTTTATGCCGATATTCTCACAGGATCGAAACGTATGCGGGTGAAACCGCGGGCCTGCAGTATGCAATATTATATCGTCAAAGGTTTGATTGTTTATCTATTTCATATGCGGTTTCTTCATAACGTGGATGTGTTCAACACAATATTATATGTTTGTTTATTTTTTTCTGAGTGAACTACTTATCTACCAGATGCGACAGCGAGATCGTTTATCATATTCAGAACATTTTCAGAAACGTAGAAAATACGGAAGCGCTGGTCTACGTTAACAGACAAAAGTAGAGAAAACTAGAACTTCAGATCTGCATTGCACAAAGGGCGTTTTGTGGCGTCTGCCTATTCACTACAAAAGCGACCTGAAGTGGCTCAGGTCCTCAGATTCTAAAGGCAATGTCATTAGTGACTCTATAAATAATGATTGCTTCAAGGATAATCCTAAAATATGAGCGCAAAAATGCAACACCATTAAAGTATAATTCAGTACACGATTTCCTCTGTACAGTCATCTTAATATCTTAAAACCAGTTGTTTGATCTATTAAACAGTAATCAATGACATTTCAATTATAGGATCTGATGGTTTATTCACGATTCTTGAAGGGGAAGGGGAAGTCACGTATCTGATACGGAGATACCTACCTACTTACTTACCTACTACTATTAGTTGCAAATAGGAAGTATCTATATTTACTGTTGATGATATTTTGAAGGTAATAATATCGGGGGCCCATTATTGAGTGTGCAAGTCACTCCCTGCCATCTTATCCGTGTATATATAAAACATTGATCAGCCAGGGGTCATAGTTCTTCCATAGTTCTTAGTAACCAGTCCACTTTAGCCACCCAAACCCACAGTCCAACTTTTTATTTTTCCATATCCTGCAATAGTCCTACACGAACCGGGGGTTATCCTTGGGTGCACTTGCATAGTGCATACAGGGATAATCGTCAGTTGGTGCCACATTTCATTAAAATTTCCTAAGGGGCCTCTGCGAGTTGGCTTCAGCCCCTCAGACGCCTTCCAAAGGACCGGGAGCCCATGATCCCGAGATGTTTAAAATCAAACAAAATATTGAGTTTTACAGAAGTAAGTATGTAGAAGGCCACTGTCACACCGCTCATACATTAATTGTATGTAGCAAAGTCAAAACCAATCATGGTAACTTCGTTATTGGCTCTAATATTTCATCGTATACTGCACCGGTTGACGTCATCGCGTCAACGCCAGCTGTCGCGAAAAACCAGCGCAGGGGCTCTGTCTCGCATAAGGTTGTAGCATTATGCTGAGCGATAGCCGTTTTGCGTGGATGTGACGCATATTTTCCCCAAACTTGTTCTTTTTTGTGTTTGTGTTCTTTCTCTGCGTCAAGTTTACCGCAAACAAACTTTTTTTTTTCTTTAATAGTCAGAATGCTCTGAGCACTACTAACACATGATTAGACAAACGGAACAGATACAAAGCTTCAAACAACCGCGCGAATCGGTTGCACTACTACAAGCACGCGGGGCATGTGTGCGTGACCACTGGCCGCTTGTCACGTACGCGGCGAGACTGGAAAAAACCGGTTTACGCTGGCACAGCTAGTTGACAATCTCAGGGTCAGCGCGACGCACGTTGTTTGTTTTGTTAGTTCCAAGTTTAAATATTTTAATGTAAAAACGTGGTATATTATTGTTAATAATGGTGGTTTATTGTACTGTGTGTATGAATAATACTAGAAAAAATAAAGATATATCATACTGCAACTATCCCAGGGAGTACAATAGGTAGGTAAATATTTGATTACTTCTTTTTCAAGTAAGGACCTTTTTGATAAGAAGACGGTTGTACACGGTGTGTTTTTACCTTTTTATTACAAGTTTTTACTATATATTTGTAGGTACGTGGATGGGTTGGTATGTAGTAGGTATGTGTGTTAAGTTTAAATATTGCAAGTAAGGTTTGAACCACTTCCCGATGTTTGATTGAACTGAAATTTTGTATACCTGCGTAACTTCGGTGATAATGCAATAATAAGATATAACCTGACGCTGCACCCAGGATTATCTCCTCACTAGGGAACTCTTCAACGGTTAGTAGCACGATCACGAAATTTTGTATGATAGATGAATTTTGATAATTCGACACGATATTTATCATGAACTGCTGCTGCAGCCAGCATTGTCTCCTTACGAGGGAACTCTTTAACGGTTAGTAGCATGGACTTGAAAGTGAAACATTTTATTTAAATTTAATTTTCTTGCTAAACATGATCTTCACCATAGACTGCTGCTGCAGACAGGTCTTCTCACGATGGAACTCCTCAACGGCCATAATAGCATGATCATGAAAGTTTGAATACGAGTTTAAAAAGCATTTTTAATCGAAACTTATTATTAATACCTACATCGTACTTATTTCTCGCTACTAGTAGGTCTTGAAATTAAATAAATATTTAAAAAATAGGTATACATATAATCTTTAAAATATAGGTTTACCTATGTCTTTTGTATAATAGTGTTCGGTTCGCATTTCCATTTTATTTTTGTTTCAGCTCAAAGCATTTACCACACCATTAAAAGAAATAATAAATTATTAAAAACAAAAATTATAAAAAGAAAATTATTAGAGTAAGTAATTTGTAAATCATACTGAATAATAAAACTATTTAACAAATGTTTTGTTTAATTTGTCTTAACCTATTGTGACAACCCTACCAAAATAGGTAACAATTTTGCACGTTCTTAAGAAGCTTTGCCTCTGTTCCGTTTGTCTACTCATGTGCTACTAATGCCATCGCATTAAATCCTTTGATAATGTAAAAAATTAAACACAGAATTATAGCTCTAACTACCATCATACCTCACACATACAATCCACTCAAAATTCCCCACACGCTTTCGAAAAATTAATTTCGAGATGTGAAGTGATATAAAGTTCCCTTCACAAGATGTGTCAAGAGATGTAAGTTAGTTAAGTATCCGACCATCACCGGGTCACGTGATCGCCAGCCTAACAAATCGACCTCTTTCCGACAGAGGGCGCCCTCGTTACTCAATCTAACTTCCTAGTTTCTTAGCCAATGTGAAGAAAACTTGGTAAACGTCCCCCTTTAACGAAAGGGTGAAACGACGAAGTTTGGCCCATCAGCCTATAAGTTTTGCGGGAGCGGAATATTGCGAGCCTTTTTGCATTGATAGATTCGATATTTTTCATCCTGGTGCTTGTTGGTTGGCTATTGAAGCCGTAAATGGATTAGGTTTTTGTACTTTGTAAACAATTATCAATTACCTTAAGTTATTATGATAAAATATCGAAGTAAACACGACTGACTTGTGTTCCACGAATGAAAGGTTAGTTCACAATAAAACATGTATCTAGATATTTTTATTGTGAACTAACCTTTAATTTTTTTTATTTTTATCTTTTTCTTCTTCGTTCTTTTTTTTTCTTTTAAGAAAATTTTGTAAACTTACGATCAAACAAGACAACAAATATCTCAAGAAAGTTAGCATGCAAACGTTTTGTGTATTAAGAAGATAACATAATCATGAACTTTATCCTAATTACTTAGAAGCAAGATCGTTTACTCGGTTACACGTACGAAAGTTTTATGCAAAAACACACTGTAAAAGCAGTGCTGGCGAATTAGCATACAATTTCACACAAAAAAGACCCGCTTTTCATTCCGGAAAACTAGGGCCGGTTATGTGGTTACCGCTGCGGACAGCTTTTACTTCATTATACCATCATTATGTACATTAACGTTAATGCTTTACGTTTCTGTACAACACGCGTTGTAGGTACTTCATGTGGCAAGGTAAGTGGGACCGTCTGGCCTTACCCCGTGGGACACTGCCGGGCCATTCTTATTCAAATAAGTGGGGGCAACGATTTACCCCCGGGAACCGTGACAGTGCAGTGGTTTCCGCAACCCCGCTCTACAAATGTTTGAGCTGAATAATAGTCATAAAGCTGGATAGACTAGCTTTGTAATGATATGATAATAGTGGTTGTGGGATGGCTTTAAAATAGATTTTCTTGTTAGTGGTGGTATAGGGTTGATCCGATTTCAATAGAACTTAATTTTATCTATGGTAAGGTCAAGTAAAAAAAAAGCAAGAAATAGGTACGCCTATGATAAAGTATAGTATAATCAGCCTATAATGTTCCCACTGCTGGGACACAGGCTTTCTCTCTTCGAGAGCGAGTGGGCTATATCTACCACGCGGGCCTAGTACGGGTTGGTAGATATCACATGTCTTCATATGTTTGGTTCTAGGACAAGCCGGTTTCCTCACGATGTTTTCCTTCACCGGTTTGAGAGTGGTGGTTAAATTATTAACATAAAGTTAAGCGCCAGTCCGAGTTCGAACCCACGACCTACAACTCGTAAGTCGGGACCATTACCTCTGGACCACAACTGCTCTGATGAAGCTGGATGAAGTATAGTCAACGAAATATAAGCTGGAATTGATAGCAGGTAGGTAATTTAAGATCTACAGTAGACAGATCGATATCAGTTAGTATTTTGCTCAACCCGGATATCACAGCTTAAGTTCAGGTTGCCATAAAAAGATAAAAGAAGAATAAGTTTTCTCATTTCATTGTTTGCGCCTTCAGTAAACATTAGGTCTTAATAGAGGTTTTGCACATGCAAATACTTTAACCTACTTTTCCAACACGCTGTCACATTAACGTATACTTGCTAATTTGAAGACAAACTTTACGATGTTTCTGTAATATCCATACTGAGTATGAATTATACAATGTTGTTATTTTGGACACCACCAGGAAATACACGACTGTCTGTTGTATAACTAAACATACTTCCATTCTAACCAATTCACACTACATTATCACATCACGAACAAGACTAAGGAAATAAAGCTAATAATTAATATAAATATCGTTCATAAAAACAAATGAAGCTATTAAGGCACCCATTGTGCTCCATATTACACTATCCTCGGAGGGAGAGGGTTTCATATGAAGATCCTTTCATTGACCGGGGAAATCACGCAATACGCCAAACAGACCTAGCTACGAACAAACAGACATAGAGTAACGACGAAAATTTACATCGGCCCGGTTTAATGTCGCGAGGCAATCTCATTCTGGGGAGGAAACGGGCCACACTCCACCACTGAACCCTGATCCCGCAAGATACTATACAAAATAGCTGATGAGGCTCATGCAATGATGGTCGCCATGATCAGTTGCGATGATACCCGCGATATGGCTACAGAGACAAATGCGTATCTCGAGAGCGGTTTCTGTGCTTATAACTGCCACCAGTAAGTTTTTCTTGTAACTCTTTTCCATTTTCTGCGGACAGTAAATATTGTCCTATTATGTTTTTACGACATCTTTTGTATGACCATAATCATAAAGTGTGTTTGTTTTATTGTTGTGCGGTGTCCAATAAAATTGTAAGTAATATTGCAAAGCAGAATAAGATACATTTCTGTGTATACCGTAATAAAAGTAGCAAATTATTTCACTTTTGGAGCGGTTTGAACACGAAAATCACTTTAAATTATACTTTCCCTGAAATCTGAAATATGTTCTAATTTTCTTTTATTTTTTTATACAACAAAGGTAAATCAGCGAACTTTTATTTTTATTACCGACCCACGATAACTCAAATTCTCTTATTTCCTCTAAGCAATTTTTTGATGTCATATCATAAAGAAAATTGAAGCAATAAACCAGTCTCGTGTAGTGAGAACAACTGTATCTGTACAAAAATTACACGAAAATTTCAGGCATTATCTTTACAAAAAACCTTTTAACAAAAATAAACACTTTTATTTTCCCAAGGTATTAAATAACTTCAAGTTGAACACAATTCGCAAAGAAAATTTACTTCTAAAAGCATTTCCAAGAAAATCACACCTAAATCACCTATTTCCCTTAGTCATTATCCTAATTATTTAAGAGGCCTTCCACTCTATGAAGCATAAATATCTTAAGTTACGTCTATTTTCAGTGGAGTTTTTATAACAAAATGCCACTCAGTGAAGTGATTCAAAGCCACGTAATTGTGCTGTTGGGGCAAAAAGTCCTAATTCTCCCCTCGCAATTCTATTTAGGTGACACGAAGTAAAAACTGGGAAATTTATAACAGTCACGTAAATATAATGTTGCCGCAATTTTTTAATTAAAATGGCTTTGATATTTGTCTCGTTTGTGCGTCTTACTTGACTTTTTAGTTGACAAAAACATGTGTTTCATTCAAAGTCAAAGTCAATTATTTCAAATAGGCACATAAAGGGCACTTTTGGACGTCAAAAATTACCTTAAAATAGAATTGATTCTAGTCGCCCCTTCCAAAAGGTAGTTTTCTTATGGAGAAGAATGGGCAAGAAACTCCACTATTTCCATTTTAAACCAATATTAGTAATTTTTTTACTCATTTTAGAGTACATTATAGACACAAACAGACTACTAGAGTTAACTAGTTTGTGCTGTATCACATTGTAGAGAACAAAGTTCTGCCAGCATCTGTTTGCATAACAAGCCGGAGCTAAGAAACTTACTGAGTCGATTTTAATACATCTTCCTACAACAACAGCTCGAATA
Source organism: Amphipoea lucens (assembly GCA_947508005.1). Classification (NCBI taxonomy): domain Eukaryota; kingdom Metazoa; phylum Arthropoda; class Insecta; order Lepidoptera; family Noctuidae; genus Amphipoea; species Amphipoea lucens. The sequence continues at coordinate 13,850,332 of OX382358.1, forward strand.
GACTTGACCAAAGAGGTAGAACAAGGTAAGAACTACTAATACTCGGTTCCTATAAACAAAAACGTATCGTATTGCTTACCAATTGTAGCATTATCTATTGCCAAACTGGTAATTTTACCTGTGATTGCTACCTAGGTTATGGTAGGGTTATTATTCAAAGCTGAAGTCTTTGCTTCATTGTTGTTAAGATACAAGAGACTTAATTTTAACCAATAACGGTCCATAAATTATAGGAATCGGCCATTATACAAAATATTGCTTTTGAAATCAATGCAAATGTGTTTATCATTGGCTCTATACAAATTATCTATAGGTAGGCGATGTAGAAAAGTTATTGTAAGCGAGTTACTGTGAGTGAGTGAATGATGTAAGTGACTATAATACGATCACGGACTTCAAAAGCTTAACTAGAATTCAAAGGCTTTTCTACCGTACCAATAACGCATTCAACACATTCCGGAAGCAAAGTTAATGCTCACAAAATAACATTAGGCAAATTACCGTTCATCATCATCATCTGCCTAGCCTTTTCCCAACTATGTTGGGGTCGGTCAAATTACCGTTATTTGCAAATATTTTATTTACCATTGAATTATATTCAAATAAGTTATTACGTAAAATTACTTCTTAAATATGTCCGTGAGATTACATAATTTATAAAAGCATCAGTAGCTCTGAAGGTAAATGCAAAATAATATATGATTTATACATAGAAATATGCAATTATTATTGACCTTGTTATTGAGAAGTTATATGATATTGCTCGTTATAAAATAAGATGGCGATAAAACAACAAAGACCACGTTTATAAACACTCATTTTACTTTATATAGGTACCTATTAAGGTGTAATAGATGGTTCCAATACATCTAGCATGATCTTAGTACATAAAGAAACTTGTTCAACTAATAACATTAGTTCCAGAAAACCTTGAATCGCTTTCCCAGCAATCGCAATGCAGAAATTGCAGAAACGTATAAAAATATGATAGCAATCTTTACACTCAATAATTTACAATTGCATGAGATCGACACTTCTCGCATTGGCCGGGAATTCTGCATCTTGTGAGAGAAAGTTAGAGCCATCATGGTATTATGCATACAGCTTTACAATATGGTGTCATCATAGCACTTTCATTGCTTTGCCCAAAGACAATTAAAAAAGAAGAAATAAAATAGTTAAGTAAGTAAGTAGGTACCTAAACTTAGTGATGTATTTGTATGAATTAATACATTCTAAAAAGTTATAAGTAAAAAAAAATGTTTCCGTCGTTGCTTCCTTGCTTCCTGCGCACAAAATATTGCAGTACCTAAACTTGGCGATGTACTTGTATGAATAAATAAATTTTAAAAAGTTATACTTAAGTTATAAAAAAAAACATTTTCATTATAAAAATTCGTTGCTTCCTGAACACAAAATATAGCAAACGCACGCAATATAGCACGATAATTGAATTGTAAAACTTAAAACATTATGATTACAGGAAATAAACTAAAAGCTAAAAAAGATCTTTATAATATTTTAAATTGATTTACCTACAGCTCATAATGGATCCGAATTATATAATGAGGAGATATCTCAATTACTTTACCTAAAGTTTTTGAGACAGCAATAAAATACTTCTTACATAAGTTATATAATTAATATGCTGTTCATTTTAAAATATTGCAGCACTGACCCGGTTAAACTATTTAAAAATAATTTTAATAATATGATTTAATAAACGAGATAGTAGTTATTAAATTTCTCGAACGTAGAGCGTAGATGTAATAACAGAAACTGGTTTCCATGTTTAAGTTTTTTTTTGTTTCTCACTGTTTTTATCGACGATTTGTAAGTGAACAAGACTCGTCGTAAAAGTTGAATCGGACATTAATTAAATCAATTGAAACCATTTGCAACATTGGTTGTCATTTTTCTTTGCTGACGCTACTTTTTATTTTGTTTCGTACTTTTTAAATAAGAGACGGGACTTAGTAAAATTAATTTCTTTTTCATTAACGATTTTTTAATTTTGTTGCGATGTTAAAGAATACGATATAATTCAAGTCATGCTTTTGACATAACCATAAACGTTCAGATTCACAATAGATGTTGATTTCTAAATAAATACGTAGACGTGAAACTTTCTATAATTGTTAATAGATATTCAAATAAACGACGATGTATTCGAGTCAATCAGCGTTATTTATTGCTTTTTGAAAAGATTTATCTCCTCACGTAAGCCTGCTAGAATTGCAAATTAAATGGAGTCCCTAATGAAGCTCTAGAAAATATTCATGAGATATTAATTTATTATAGGCTGTCGCAAAGTTCTAGAAAACTCAACCGCATGATAAGTTTGAAAATTAACATTATTAATGCCTGCTAGGCTTTTATAAGCTCTAAACTACGTACGGAAATAACTTAAAAATTACTTAAAAGTATTTAGTTTCAACGATTAAGTAAGATTACTTCATCTTTCATAAATATGTGCATATATCTAGGTATTAGAATCTAAATCGGTCTAAAATAAGACATAGATATCATTAATTGTTTCTATCAAAATATACGTCATTAAAGTACTCATTTAAATTCCAAAGGCGTTTTTGTAACCAAAGTCAAATGACAGCCAAGAGAACAGAACACAAGCTGGTATTCGACAAACAAAATAATACGCTTTTAATTGACCAATATATTGTAAGTAGGTACCCAATGGAAAACGAAAAAACCCAACCAACCAGATCCTACTAGCTTTTTTTTATGGACCACAAATATTTATTTAGGTAGTTACCGGTCAGGCACCACAATATTAATCTAAGTTCCTAGAGAAACGGTATCGACGCCTACGATTTTCAACAAACAAAAGATTCTAATAGGAATCCTGTCACATTACCATAACTTTTGCCCAAACTGGTACTATAAAAACTATGTCCAACAAAGCTTCGAAACGAAAGTCGACACATGTATTCGAGGAATGTGATAAATATACATATTTATACAATAAAACGTGATGGAGAAATCGAGTTGTACTCGCTCCTCGCTTCTTGCTCCGTTTGACCGTTTGACCTTGACATTTGGGCAGGTGCGAGATGCCCTAGTCAATGGATTTAATTAAGAGGTATTTTCACCTTTTATTTTTTACTTGGTAACACGATGGCCGTTTAAGTATGGTTAGCGACCGTGAAGAGTAATTACGACTAGTGTGTATACAGTCGTTAGGATACAATGTTGATTTGAACTAAGTATGAAGAAGCTTTCAATTAAAGTTATTAATTAAATAATATCGCGTACTTATTGTATTGGATGGGATTTTAAGTTAATTTAAAATTATTATTATCTCAAAGGAAAGTTCGACACCAAAATCAATTCTGACGAAAACTTAATTAATTTTGTTTATGATAAACACGTTAAACAAACTTGATTAACTTTTCCTCTTAAACTGATTTTGATTTTCCAGACTGAGTTTTACAATATAAAAGAAAAATATTAGTTTCCACAATGAAAGTAAAAATTACATTAATATTTCACAAACAAATGGAATTTTCTTAAAGTTCGGGAAGTTGTTTTTTTTGTGTAAACTAAACTAAATATTTGAAAAGAGTATTCCTTACCTTGTAGATGCCATCGACAAGTTTTGTCAACTCCTCCGTCTCCATGGCGAAAGATTTTCAATAAACCAATTCCGCAAACAGTTGTGACTACACGAGAAACTTCATCGGGATAACAACAACGTACGAACAAAGTTCAATTTTAACACTGTACACACAAAATTCACATTTCAATGTACACCCACAACGGTCTACTCCCTTTCGGTTGTCGAATCACTCAAGCAAACAAACTCACTTTCGAACACATCTGAAACAAAATAAAACAACAATTAACTTTCAATGTTCTTATTAAAAACAACAAAACTTTTTGTAACCTATTCTAATTTCAAAAAAATGTCACTTAAATAAAAAAAATATTTGACACTGCATTGCGAGTGTCAAATAGCAATTAAAAAAAAAGGTTGAAATATTATGTCTAAATGTGTTTTTTTTTTTTCTATGCACCTGTTCGAGATAAGTTCAGCTGTCGAGCCGAGGCGTGCGTCGTACTCGAGGCTCGCCAGTAGAGTCACCTATTGCCTTCACCGGTAGGTATCTCACGAATGCCGATATTTAGAAACACGAAGTAAACGGACTGGTAGTAAGATCAGTATGGGCCCGATGTCTAAACCTCTCGCTGTGTTTACCGTAACGCAGCTTGTTTAGAAACTACGTACATTTGTTGGGTCATTTCGAAATGCTTAGTTCAATGATCTTTCAATGTTGTTTATCATATATGTGTTAATATTACCTACATATTGCATCCCATTTAGAGATTACCATTGAGATAAAGCTATTATAATATGTCTACTAGGCAATAATCATAATTATTTTAGATTTATCTTTGATCTCATAAGTAATACGAAAAATAAATAACCTAGAAGGTAGACAGGTGGATAAGAAGTTCGTGACAAAAAATCTTAATAGCAACTATTATGAAATGTTCTCAATGCCAGCGCAGCATAATTAAATGCCTACATGCAATTTGCGTGGCAAGTATTACTCACTCATACATAATACGAATACAATAGACGATAATGTTAACTTTCATTTTTGATAACGCCCACAGCTACCGAAAATATTCAATTCCGTTTCAAAAATGCATATAAACGAGACCAGTTTTCATCAATAGGCGTGCCGCGGACTTTTACTTTCTAGATTAATACGCATTTTATGCATATAAAAGCATTAAGCAGTCAAAATGTCACAGCAAATGAAAGATTTTGATATGATTTGCATAATTGCGCAACTTGAGAGCTTATGCACTCCGTCGTTAATCGTATGCAAGAGTCGTCTCGTGGCTTGGGATCGTGTAATTATATGTCTCTATCGTTGTTTGTCAAGTGTCGAAACCTGCTTTTCGTTTGTTTAAACAGATTTAATCCAACATTCCATTCACCCGCTTTGTATCTGACCTCTTTGATCCTTTACATTATTTTAAACGTTATGGTCGTTTAATATTGCAGCACTTCATATTTTAATACTACGCATAAAATATTGGATATAACTTAACTCGTTGCATAAACTCCGCGTTCATATTCAACTGTAATCCAACTCACGGAAACTTTATCGCGATGAAATCATAATCAGCTGAAGCTTTAACTTCACAGATGTTAGCGACATTGAAGGAAATAAAGAAAGGAAAGAAAGACAAATTTTATTCAGCGACTTCACGAGCAAGCGAGCTCCTAAGGAAAAAGGTCTCAAACTATGTGAAAGTTTTTTTTCGCGTCACATGCCGAGGGAAAATATAAAACACAATTTCTGAGCGGATCCGTAACTTCATTTTGAACAAGAGAGATTTGCGCCCGCCCTCGTACTCCGCCACCCTTGCATATGCAACCGGGGAAACTGTGAGCTTGCCACTTTTCTTTCTTTTCCCGTATCCCTGAGGCGCGGCGGAGCATGTGTGCAACGGGTGCTTATTTCAGTTGGAACTTGTTTAGTCCGGATTGGACTTGTTGTATCCGGATTTGGGAGTTAGAAACCTCGTAAGTAAGGACACAACACTTTGTACGAAATCAGTTAAGATCCCCAAAGTCGGTCCGAGTTTCGGATTTGAGAAGGTGGGTTACACTTTTAGGGTTAAACTTTAAGTCATGCTGATCTTTTAGCCAGTTTTAAAGGAAATCTTTGGAGGAATAATGTGATTGCGATGTATTCTGGTGCCAAGACAAGTGTGGGTAGGTCGCGGGGTGGGGAGCCGTCGAGTTAGCACAAATGGTTCGCAGGCGACGACGCTCGCGTTCTGCTGACGAACCTTGTTATCGTGAATATAATGTGGAACTGCACGCTGCAGCTGAATATTCATGTTCGTATTCTTGTCTGGATTTACAGAACTAGTAGACACATTGAATTTCTTGTATTACAACTATGTTTGAACTGAGACAGTTTGCTACCCCTGCGGGATATCGCAATTCAATTAAAGAGGTACTAGTATTTTCTACGATAGTTAGACGTCTCGGTATGTTGTTCTTGGCTCTGATTCTTGCATAGACACCTAATACGTTTCTCAGGATGTTGAAAGAAAACTTAATTATGCGTTTAGATATTATCAGGCTCTTTGAATAATACATGTTTTTCTGTATCCTGTACAATGTTGTGGCACCAAAGTAGAAATTGAATACATGAATAATTTAACGAACGTTTTTTTTTATTATGATTGTGCGTGTGATCACAAGTGTAACGCACTTTTATTTGTCATCAGTAATCTTAGCACGATATTACCTACTTTATTATACAGAATAAGTATTCTGATATTGATTTCGTTCTTAGCTACCTGTCATCTCTCACACTCCATCAAATTTCGGAAAAAGCAATATCCATGTCCGGTGTCGTGATAGTGTATGAAATCATTCGTCTGTCAACTACACATGTGCACCAAGTAATGAGATTCCCATTCACTCCTGGGAAATTTCCCATAATGTGCCGTGCGTTTGACGTTGGACTGACACGACTCATTCGTTCGTTCAATCATTCACGACCTTTGTCTACGAACGAATTATTGTTGAGTGGATAATTAAATTATAATACAGAGTGATTTTTTTGTATGTAGGTTTGTAAGGTAGGTCCTATAAGTGACGCCACTGCAATTAGATATTGAAGCTAAGGAGATTTTCCGTGGGAAGATCGGTCAGTACATCTTCAATATGTGCCTATTTGTTTTGCTGACTGTAACTAGGGTTGTACTTACAATCATGATGTTCAATGTATTTGAACAATAACATTTTTTGTTGAAAATTTCCAACCCCCTAAAGTAATAAGAAGTGACCACGCCACGGATTCCAGTCTAACCCTATGCAGCTGAATACCAGTATTTAACATGGAGCGACTGCCTATCTGGCTTCCTCAACCTAGTGACTGGGTAATAGTACGATACCCCTTGGAAAGACTGGTCACGTGTATTTAATAGGTAGTTTATTTTTCAAAACCTTGTAATTGCATAAGAAACAAATCGGAAGTCCGAGCTATTTCCACTTTACATCCTTCTTAGTTACGCATGTTAACAGTTCAACAGTTACCTACTGTTCCGACACCTTACAGTTGGTTCCAATTATACGATAAATACGCGCTTCCTTATATAGTTGCAATCAGTGATATCTACTTGTAATTAAAACGTTGTATGATTAGCTTCGAAGAGCTCTTGTTTGAAATATAACTAGTAATCAAAAGTGTTTTTCATATGGCTCCAATTGTTTACAATAAGTTACCTAAAAGTTGAAAGGAGCTTAATAATGTACACTTGAAAAGAAAACTGAAGACATATTTAGTAAACAAAGCATACTATAGCATTAACGAGTTCCTAGAGGAAAGATTTGTATTGACATAGTAGCTTATTTGATTTGACTATTTTATTTTTTATTTGTTTTGTTAATTTACAATGGAATAGTTTAATTATTTGTTGGATCTTTTAGTATTTTTATCTATTATTATTATTACTTTCTTATTACTGAATTTATTGTTATTTTATTATTTTAAGATAATGTTTTAATTAATAATATTTCTTGACATTTGCACGACACATCATGTGGCAAACATGACTGTACCTATCAATGTTGTTACCATCTTGCATGCATGTAATTTCTTGTATGTATCACACATGTTTAAGCAAATAAATATTATCTTATCTTATCCATCCTTTTTACTTAAAGAAGCAACAATAACAAGAATACCTAATGTACCCAAGATTTTGTAATATCTTAATTTAAAAGAGTGTCCATGGATTATCTTGCCTGTTTTCTCCATAGAGATCTACGTTTTGGAATGGGCAACTAGCTTCAACTTTCTGACTAACTTGACCGATTTCTGTACAAGTCCAAAGAGACTGGATAAATGGATAGCTTTGGTTTTGAGTTTGAGAGATGACCAAGTTCGATTGAAACTTCGAAAGGCGACTTGACCTTACGGTTACGAAGATGCTAATCTGCATCTGACAGGTCTATGTATGTTGAGCAGGATACCCGACGAGTGTAGAGTATTTTTTTTTATGAATAAACACAATATCGACCACTACCATAGGTTAAAATTTCTTGACTGTTCTAAAAGCCCCATGGAAGGTGAGTGTGAAAAATAAGGAAAGTTGATGGTTCTTATTAATGTGCTGAATACATGGTTACAATTTGCTCTTCGATGTGCCAGTGTGTGCCACCCTGTATTTTATATAACTCCATATTATAGCATTATTATAGTGATACTCTAAGGTAATATTATGTTCCTACCGCACTTCATCTTCTGCAGTAAAAGGGTACTGTTAGTGACACTATCGTAGGACGGGGTCATAAGTCATATCCCATAATTGGCAATATGAGCTGTTGCCCTTTAATACTGAAGAAATTGTCGTCTGTGGTGTAAGCGGTTAGGACTCTTCTTGGTTGTGGTCACAGGCCGGTAGTTATGTTAGCCTCAAAGAGATGTCAGCATAAAGGAAGGGGCCTGCCAGGGCCGAAGCCTGCCGGGGGTGCGGGATTGTCCGAAAGGGTTACCGCTACCCCGGAACATAAAAGGCTAAGGAAGGAACACGGATGGGTTTTAGTCAGTAAGAGTCTGACACTCCCTTCGCTCCACCAAAAAAAGGCCGGTAGTTATATATGTATGAACTAGCTTCGCCCTGCGGTTCTACCCGCATAAGTTTTGACCTCTTGGGAAAATCGGGATAAAAAGTATCCTATGTATTAATTCAGGGTGTCAGCTACATCCATACCAAACTTTATTAAAATTAGTCCAGCCGTTTGTGCGTGAAGAAGTAACAAACATATAAACACACACACTCACAAACTTTCGCCTTTATAATATTAGTGTATTAGAAGGTTGGTTCTTCTGAAAATCTTGAAAAGGACTTTATTATCATATCATTCTGTGTGGCTCTTTCCGCAAAAGACCATTTCAGACACCAATCTACATGGTCTTCACATGATCTGACCAAGATTTTGTCTGGACTTTAAAAGAGACTGTGACCTCTGAGTTTGTTTCGGCCTTTCTTCTCAGAGTAGTCAGATAGGAAACGCCAACCTCATCTAGCTTAAAAAAATATGATAGAAGTGTAAAAGTGTTTGTACAAACCTACATACAGAAAATAAATCATTTATCATTTATTACTACAACATTGCAAGGTTTTTATTCTAAAATCTGATTTTGTTAACTAGCTGAAACCCTGAAAATGTGGTTATTTTTTATAGATTTTTCGGTGAATTTTCCGGTAACCTCATTCTGTATAGTCTACTGTGGTTGTGACGTGAAAAGCAGTCTATTCGGAAAAACTACTTTCGCCTGAATTCTTATCCTATATTTTTTTTACATATTCGGTACATCTTTTCTACCTATCTTTCTGGTGATAATGAAACTCAGACCATTTATTTCAAATAAACCAATTAGGTAAAAGCACTTTTAAATTCTCAAGGGGTCGGTGTGATAAAGATGAAACTAGTTGCCCATTCCAAAATATAGTAAGTTCCTATGGAGAAAACGGGCAAGAAACCCCATCATTAAGCGAAAATAACATAACAACATCATAAGACAGGTTCACCATGAATCAAAAGCTATGGTCCGTGATGGTATGGCATTTACCTGCTGTTAAATATCCCATAAAGAACGACATACGTCTTTATACACGGTTTAACACTTTATTACGGCGTGCTTCGTGGTCCCAACTTAACGTATGCTGTAGTAAAAGTTGAACGGTTAAGTTATTTTAGGTGAATTTCGCCAGGAGACTGAATAATGTCGTTTGCTCTATCTCTATCATAATTTTTAACGAACACATGTCAAATTGGTCGGAGTTTTGTGGTTTTAGTACCCTGTTTAATGGATTTTAAACATGGTACTTTTCTCAGCAAATCTTAGATGAACCGGTCAAGCGGCGCGCGTCGCCGATGGGCGACGAAACAATAGAAAATCAATTGTGTCTCATTAGCGGAGCTTGACAGATTAATAGCAAGCCGTTACTTAGGGAGCCCCATCATCATCATCAAGCCGTTACTTAAAACCACAAAACTCCGACCAATGATATGGTTCAGTGGTCTGTGCTTTGTAAAAAATTAAATTAGTAAGTAGTTCCTTCAAAACGGTGAAGGAAAACATCGTGAGGAAACCGGCATGTCCTAGAACCAAAAATTCAAAGACATGTGACATCTACCAACCCGCACTGGGCCCGCGTGGTGGATTACGGCCCAGTCCCTCTCACAGAGAGGAGGCCTGTGTCCCAGCAGTGGGAACATTATAGACTGATGATGATGATGATGAAGGAGTAAATAAATCTGTGTAGCAAAACCCAAGCCAAAATTCTTCAAAGGGGTAGAACAAATGGTAGGTATAGGGAAAAAGCCTATTGCCAGTTACCGAGCATAAATGCAGGCTCTGGGCACAGGACCACACGCTCGGCAGTCTTGTTTAGACACCTAGATCTACAGGTTAAGCTCTGCCAATACCTAACTGTAGCATCGCCTATAAACACACCCTAAAGCAGTGACGGGGTGATGATATTTAAACACCCACACAGACTTTAGCTTTAATTAAGAAGTACTACAATACTACCGTTAATGAATGCCGTTAGACCAGAACCAATCAGTGAACTTCGCGACATTCAATACATTATTAATCGCCACGTTCGCGTATAAAGCAAAAGTCTAGAACACTGGAAGTGACGTAACTATAGCACCTATGTTCTACCTAGATACATGTCGCTGAATAGCGCTGTATGCGGTAGCCCTACCCACCCGCGGCCCGAGTGCGTTTGACAACTCGCTATATTCTATAATATTTCCGTATAATAACTAAAGTTCATACGTTAAACGTTATTTGAAAGCTGCAATGGGGTGTACTGGATACGTCATGGCCACGCTGAAAATAAGTATTGTTTAAATTCAACATTTTGTGGTACGGTCCTGGATTTTATCTTTTTGGTACTTTTCCATTAGGGTCTTTGTCAATGCTTAGAAAAAGGGCGCGTATTTTTAGCAATACCGCCTTTGTTTTTAGATTGAAAAACAAAAGACTGTCCGAGTGTTTGGAAAGACACAACAATTTAATATTACATTTGAAAGACAAGAGTACCTAATTGAAAAAGATTGAGACAAGTCTTAGCAACAGTCGGGATCAATCACTTCAGAGCGGGAGACGACGTTAAATACTCTTGTCTAATTGCGACTTTACGGAACCAAGCCACCGATCTACATAATTATAATCCAATTAATACTCCGACGAATTAGCAGCGCTGTCCATTGTAGCGTATCTATCAGTTCGGCACAGCGTAAAAATAACATTTAAGCGTACACGATCATGGATTAGTATCGGTCAGTGATCGCAAACGTAAAATGTTTGAATCATCGCTTTAGTGAACAGCAAACTTTAATTGGAAATAGAAATTTAAAATGGAATAATTTCACGTCAAAAGTGATTAAAATAAACGTTTGCTTTTTCGCATTTTCACTGTCTGTCAACTTTCGTATACTGAATAATTAAACATTTTCTTTTTGTGAGCGTAAAGATAAAGTCTTTTATATTTTCCAATGTTTTGTACTTTTTTATTAACGTTTTCCGCGAGATGAAGCGTTCCATTGTAGCATTGTAAAGAATGATAGTCTATACAAATTTTAGGCGCTATTATTCGTGTGACAACAAAGCATATCATTGTGTTGGAACCAGTAGTCGATACATCTCCACTTTTGAGGAAGCTCACAGGAAACACATAGCTAATTTACGACTACTCTCATAGCTGTTAGGTATTGTGTTGATTTAAAATGATTCTTTTATGTAAATAAATAATATAAATAGGTATAAAACGGGTGAATCTACTCGTAACCAACAGAATTAATCAAATGAATTTTACAGTAGCGTATGCGTCAGAACTCGGAGCATTCTTTGGGACTTTCTACATTTAATTTAATGTCCTTATATTGGCAAAATGTTCACATTCATTTCGTGGTTTGGAAATTGGAATTTTCGCGTTTATACGCAATAGAGCCCAAAGCGGCAGATCGCAAAAAGCATGTACAAACATTTTTTACACGAGGCCAGGGTTAATACTGTTCGACGGTACATCGCCCCTCGATGCGATGCGATTGTTCAATTGGCGAGAAATTGCGACGCGACTAAGCTTGCGGAAAATTGGCGATATCGTTAATATTCACCCGAAACCGGCGGTTCACGTGGCGACTACAAATAACGAGCCGACAGCCCCCATAGATTTATGTTCTGTCGTTTTAAGTGATATATAGATCTCAACCCGCCCGGCCCGTCGATCTACCGAAGAATATCTCAAGTAACTGTTTACTGCCACCATCCGTTTCTATACATCCTCATTTGCCTACCAATATCCTGAATAAGTTACGAAAAAAAGAACGCGGAAAGTTCAAGTTAAATAAGAGCTAAGCACACGCGTGTTAATAAAGCGGTAATGTAATCGAAAGGCTATTTCGACGCTGTCGCCGTCTGAAAGAAATATAGTAGGCATTCAGGCGGGGTCCATAAAATATACGATATCTTGACAGCGCCCGAAGAGTCCCAGGTAAGTCTAAGTAACTTTTTCCGGGGCGTTAAGCCGTTCGCCTGAGGAAATTGGTGACAAAAATATTCCGGTCATGTAGGGGCCCCTTGTTAGCGCGCCCCAAAAATACAAGAAAATTCCCCCTCCTGACATGGCTTGTTTCTTAAGATGACTCGTTGGTCTCTAAGTTTTTATGACGAAGACAAAAATTGCTGAACTCTTAAATTTTATGTCAATAGATGCAGCTGCGTGCGTGTACGGTATCTTTATACCCCATGAAAGTAAGTAATGTTTACTTAAGGCGCGGTCGCGACGACATCGCCGGTGTAAGTATAAAACACACTTTCAAAATTTTATGCTTGTTAACCTTATCTTCTCGTATCGAGGAGATTGAGCTGTGTTCGCCCAAAATGTCAACATCGCACGCTAAACTCAATTGAGAATCAAAAACATGTTATAATAACTGAGCCGTTTTTGAAAATAAACCTTAAAAACTTTGTAACGTTAGTTACATAACCCAATTCAATGTAAGCCGAGCATACATGCGACGGGTGGTCGCAGCGAAAAGCTTTAATGTAATTGCCTCTCTTTTAGAAAAAAGTTTGTCAACGATTTTTCACAAACATGAAAACGTCGGTTATAACGCGTGTACGGATCAGCCCTAGGCTTTCACTGGATCCGGCTTCATAGCTGTTATAATAAAGTGTTTTTTTATGTTTCTTTATCTTTCTCGGGGTTCCCGTAACGAATGTTTATTGCTGGTATCGCACTCGCGTCAGCGGATTCCCAAAAAAAATAAATCGCGATATACGAGTGTACTGACCCTGTGTAAACATGTTACACGACTACACGAGCGTCTGTACTTTTGGGTTTTAGCTGCGAGTATGATATAAACCGCGCAAAGTGAGGGTAGGCACGCACCGAGCACGTTACACGTAACCTAGCCACACGCGTTTTTTTGAAATAAGAACAGTTCTCAGCTCTCAATTTGTATCCGTAATTCCGTATGTCTCGCTTTATCGCCAGCCTGCGATTTCTAAGCCAATTATTTCTAGTTTCCCGTTATGTTGATAGCTAAAACGAGAGTATCGCCGGAGGCTGGGACATTTCATTAATCTCTGTTGCAGAGTAAGGGCTGCCTATTACTTTTTATAGCGCAACACTGTGCACTGATCCGATCTTTAATCAACCCTTCGTCTTAACCGGCTTACAGGGAGTTGCATGTCCGTTTGTACTAGCATTACGAAGGAAAAAATACAACGTAATTTATTGTAATTTCTAAAGGTTAGTTAATACTGAATACTAGACAAACTACTACATTAAACAAAGAAATGTAAAACGGAAGCAATAAATATTGCACGTTAAGTACCCACCGAGCTTACAAAAGGATATGTATTACGGAAAATCAAGAGTATCAAGCTAGTTAATTGCACGAGAAACTTGCTCACAAGTAGCTGAAGTTCGTGTTACTGAAGAGTATCATTGGGAAGAACGTTTTTCCTCATTAGGAGCTCAGTGGTAATAACAGCGCCTAACGAACGATGCAGCGCTACAACAAAAATTCCAAGTACCTAATCACGCAGTTTTCAACTAAGTTTATTTCTCTTTTTTTTGTAAATACAGACGAACTTCGAGATGTGTCTCGTTTATTTTTTATTTGTTGGTACTTTTATTCGTTAATAAAGTTGCGCATGAACATATTTTTATTGCTCAAAGTAAGGTATGGTGTGAGCGTGTTGAGTTTGAGGATTAACATTGAAATTTGCGTGTGTGTGTGTGCGCATTAAAATACACGACAGACTCAGGCTGGTAGCTGATGTATTTTAAGCAAAACAATTCTTCAAAGTCAGACGTCATCTATACTTTATTAGCATAATCAGTCAACAATGTTCCCACTGCAGAAATACAGACCTCCTCTCTATGAGAGGGAGTGGGCCGTAATCCACCACGTGGGCCCAGTGCGTGTTGGTAGATTCGTAATTTTGCTTCTAGGACATGCGGTTTCCTTACGATGTTTTCCTTCACCATTTTGAGAGCAGTGGTGATAAAATAACCACTGGGCCACTGCTGCTCAAACGCGAACTGCTTGATACTTTATTGCCAAAGCTTTATTTACAAGATATTAAGAGTAGAACAGCTGCTCAATGTTGTTTATTTACGAAAATAAAACACACGGTTACTGTGATCAATTTCGGACATACAATAACATTTGAAACAACATGAAACGGATAAATTCAATCATAGTAAAATCAAATTATGCTAGGTACATTTTATTTGGTATTGATATTTATATGTGCAATTTTTCCGCTACCAGTTAACTGGAATTGAATTTATTACAGCGACTAAAATAACTGGTTTCTGATTTGCTTTTTTAGCAATAAATGTCCTCCCAGTTTAATGATGTCAGAATCAAGTAACAGTCAAAGCAAATTGAACCTTCAATACGAAGTTCAATACGTAAACATATTTTTTTTATCTGAAAGACTCGCTTTTTGGTCACAAGCTAGTGATTCGAGTATCACACTAGAAGGCCAATTCCCGTAATTAAAAACGTTCTAAATCTAGTCGCAATCAATCTCATCTCAGCGACAACCAATGTCAAAAATTTGTACAAAATGTATCGAAATTACAGGTATTTTTGATAGATTGAAACTGAGATCAGACTGTGAATGTTCTTAAAATAACGAGAATTGCCCCTCTGATGGGCACGAAGATTATGCCGCCGGTGATAGTGTAAAAGTACTAATCTAAATGTATCTATCTCAAGGCTTGGAGACACCCCGTAGGTCTGTAGGTATCAGGAAACACAGAATATGCCAAGAAGTTACATTCCTTAACATTATACAAGAAGGCCACACCTACGCTAAAAAGCACTAAAACCTAGAAGAAATAAACCCAGCATGAGACGTACTTACGAAACACATAAACAATAACGCCCATCTATGAAACCAACACCAATAAACATTCATCAACAGCCCACAAATTTGTGTGCGATCAAACCAATAAACGGCCTATAATATGGTCACAATTGAGTAGTACAAAGGCGCACAAAAACGCCAGTCTTTACCATCCAGTTAAATACAACGTTTATATCCATTAAGGGTACTTCCGACACGTAACTGGTAATCATATTCCGGGCAGGCACAACATAAATCATGGGAGGATAACCGGGGGGCAAAAAACAAGGCTGGACACGCACGCCCTAACCACTGTTTATTGTAGGTTCTACATTCACTTTATTGTTCAACATATCTGATGTGGATTAAGGCGCTATTTCGCATTTTTAGGGCCTGTTTTATTGCGTCAATGCGATCCGACAAATAATAATATGTAGGGTCGATTGTGTGTTTCAACGAACATGTGAATCAAACCGCCGTGCGTCAAACGGTTGTTTGACGTTTTATAGTGAACGCAAACGAAGCAAAAAGGGTATGTAAGGATCGTAGCAGCTGATGGCGTTCTGTAGTTTCTGCCAACCCTCATGGGAAAAAGATTTATGTATGTATAGTGTGCACACCCCTTAATGTAAATTCAGCCGCTTAACAAAACTAGTTTTTTTTTAATAAAGCTTCATCTGTATATTTTACGCTATTTTAATTAAATTCCTTCTTCATTTTCACCCAGATTTTTAATATCGTACTGTTGTATTTTATTTTTTTCTTCTGAATAAAGCTGTTTTTAAGTCTAGACGGTACACGGCCACTGAAAATGTACGGACCTTTAAAGAATCGTAAATTTCGAGGAGCTAGTCGCTTTATATTTTGAATGAAGTTATACGATTTGCATAATTATCTGGGAGAAAATAAAATAATATGGGAAGTAACTTAGTAACTCAGTATGGTGATTCTGGCAGTCAAAGACATTGTTTAAGGGTAGTTTGTTTACCGTGAGCACGACTCAAGAGTTTTTGAATTTAATTTTTTACATTACCTTAAAAGTTGATTGCTTTTTATCCTCTATGGGTCAGTTCTGGGTCAATTATCCTTTATGAACCCATTAAAACTAGTCATAAAGCTAATACTGGGATAACATATAGTAATATTTACACCTTTTTAGGGTTCCGTAGCCAAATGGCAAAAAACGGAACCCTTATGGATTCGTCATGTCTGTTTGTCCGTCCGTCCGTATGTCACAGCCACTTTTTTCCGAAACTATAAGAACTAGGTATACTGTTGAAACTTGGTAAGTAGATGTATTCTGTGAACTGCAGTAAGACTTTCACACAAAAATAGAAAAAAAACAATAAATTTTGGGGTTCCCCATACTTACAACTGAAACTCCAAAAATTTTTTTTCATCAAACCTGTACGTGTGGGGTATCTATGGATAGGTCTTCAAAAATGATATTGAGGTTTCTAATATAATTTTTTTCTGAACTGAATAGTTTGCGCGAGAGACACTTCCAAAGTGGTAAAATGTGTGTCCCCCCCCCTCTAACTTCGAAAATAAGAGAATGATAAAATGAAAAAAAAAATATAATGTACATTACCATGTAAACTTCCACCGAAAATTGGTTTGAACGAGATCTAGTAAGTAGTTTTTTTTTTAATACGTCATAAATCGAAAACCGCAATTTACCTTTCACAAAGTTACAACGAACTACAAGAACTTTTATATTATGTTACTTGCTGCTACGGAACCCTTCATGGGCGAGTCCGACTCGCAGTTGGCCGGTTTTTTTTTTATCTCTAGTCTGTGTCGCCACCACCACCACACACCACCACCACAGTTACTATAAGGTACCCAAGGGAGAAAGCGAGAGACTTTTACTATAGTTTAATTCAATCAGCAGACGAATGAATTACTGCATACAGATTGCAAAATCAACAAGTCATAATAACGTAAAAGGACTGTGCATCCACAAAATACAAAAAAATCACAGCTACAGGACAGAATTTTCGTTTTATACAATGTTTTAAAGTTGCAGTTCAAAACTCGTAAAATTTTCGGTGGTCGCGTTTCAGTGTTAAATAAAATTATGTCAAGCTTTACGACCCAAAGTTTTAGCTTACTTTTATATTAACCATTCTGTATACTTTTCGTTTACTTGAAACTTCAGAGACTTTAAAATATAAATAGCAAATTAACTGAGAAAATGTGAGAGTATTTTTTGCTTTAACTATTTTGTAAATTGAAAAGGAGTCTGTAAAAATTCAGGAGGAATAAAAGGTGCTATTTTTGAAAATGGAAAACAAAACAACTTTGTTTAAAAAAAATCGACGTCTCGGGTATTTTTATTTACATAGGGCTGATTTTTCAACAGTCAGATAACTTTTATCTGAGGAATAAATATTGCGGTTTGACAGCTTTTGTTTAGAAATTATGTCAACCTGTCATATTTATTCTTTAGAGATAAGTTATCTGAATATTGAAAAATCAGCCTTAAGACATATTTTTGTCTAGATTGGCGCGCTACCTCTATTGTCAAAAGCAAATACTAGATCGCAAATAACTAAAGTATACAGATGCACCTACTTTTTCGTTTATATAAAAACTGCAAAAATACAAAGAAAAAGCAGCTTAATATACACTTAAAACTTACACCTACAGTACCTAGAAATCATGTAACTTAACTAAAGAAACGCGAAGTTATTTTAGCATAACAAGCAATTGCTCTTTAACTTCAACAAATAGAAAGGCTGAGTACATATTAATTAGTCGTTGGCGCTGTTACGAGCGCTAAATCATGGCTTTAAGAGGGTATCCTAGCAGCATTTTTCCATACAAACGTATTCCCCTATTTACTTCCTGGTTTATCCCTCTAGAGGACTCGTTTTTTTTTATAAAATCTAGATCTACTGTATGTATGCCCCTGTCATTTACTTTTTCCCAAAAAATAATTACCAAAACAGATACGAATTTTCGAAAACCTACAAAATTGCCCCTTTTGACTGTCATATTCAGATGACTACCAGACAAATATGAAAAGTTTTTACGTTAAAATAAAATAATAGAAACATAGATCTACTCTTCCTCTAAATTTCGACACCAAACATAATTGAATCAGCGCAGGTTTGGCGGAGAAAATAGGGGAATACAAAGCATCGATCTTGTCAAGATTTTGTAGTGAAAATCGGTCTGAGCTGCAGTTGTCCCTATCGCACATTACGGGGAAAGATCAAGGGTGAGGGGGGGTCAGACTAATACGTATACAAATAGGGAAGTGACCACTGTCGATTTTTTTATCGATAATGTAGTGATTTCCATCATTATCGATATTACTTGTATAGAGTTTGGTATCTGTATGCCGTTCCCACGGGAAAATGCTTTGAACCGCGGGGCGAAAAGTAGTGTTTTTGTATTTTTATATGAAACTAGAATTATAAATAAGAAGCAATTTGACATTGACAGTTCATTCATACAGCCACAGATAATATAGTTTTAAATTGTTTGACTAAGGCAAAAAAATATTCAGTTTTTATTTTACAGAATTGAAGTTTTTAATTTTATTCTCCAAAAGCAAATATAATCAATCAGAACACAAAAGAAGAATGGCTATCTATATATATAAAATAAAGTCGTGTTTGTTTGTTCGAACACTTATAACTCGAGAACGGCTGGACCGATTTCTCGCAATCGAAGTTAAAAGCAGAGTGTATAACTCAGGCATAAACGAGCCATTTTACCCCTCGACTTAACTATCCACTCTCGCCTGCGGCTCGCGTGGATATAAACGTCTCGGGGTAAAATAGCTTCTTTTATGCCTTAGTTGTACAATCTACTATTTTTTCTTTTAGCGCTCAAGAATAAACGCGCTTTATTTTGTTTTCTTTTACCCATCACAGAGAAGGTTTAACTGAAACAACAATTACCATGATTAGGTACTTATAGCTCCACATTTGTAAATTGTTATTTATCAATCAGTAGGTATAGTATTTTAGATAAATATAATATGTATAGGTATTGCATTTCGTTTATCTATTTGAAGTGGGTAAAATATTTAAAAATAATAGGTGGGTACTTACGTTTTTTCTTTAGTCGTAAATATAATTACTCAAAATCCGATACACAAGCCAAGTCAGTTCAGTAAAGCATAGAATCAAGTCCGTAAACAATAAAAACTTTTTAAGAAAAAAAAAATTAACTTCCAAAAAAACACTACAAAGTGAAAAATAACTTTAATTTCGGAAGTCGGTGTCTTTGGATCTGTATTTTAGTTTTTTGCCACCGAATTCCGAAATTAAAGTTATTTTTCACTTTGTAGTGTTTTTTTGGAAGTTGTTTTTTTTTTTTTTTCTTAAAAAGTTTTATTTCACGCTTTTTAGTGGGTCTGCTTTTATTTATCTAAGTTACAATAGCCTAATGCTCATCGCCTTTTACAAACAAAATATTGCTTTTCCCGATGCAGGGAAGTTAATTGTTGAGGAGTTCTCCAGGTCCACCATCAGCTCTATATCACCATTCACATTGTGACGAGCATAAATTGCTCAGCAACCATATTAAAGTAATCGAATCGCAACCCGTGAAATACTTAGATATTATTGAGTAGTTCCGGTGGCCATCTGTGGTCTTCATCATCAGTTCCACTTCACCAAATGGTGCTTTCCGAGAGCAAATGCACGAGTTACTATAAAAAATACCCAAATCGCTATAGGTGTGCCTATAATATTTGAAGAGTTCCTTCGATTTCTCCAGGATCCCATCATCAAATCCTGATCTGATGTTTTTAGACTAGATGCTGATAATCCTGGCTGCAGCATCAGGCCAAACTTATGTCAACATTGCATTGAACTTAAAATTTAGTTCTGTTTAAAATGAGCCCAAACACGACTACGGTGCTGTAATTTCAAGGTTTGTACTTTTCCTGATGCTCCTGGCTTCAGCATCAGGTCTCTATGTACTTCGGTGTTCCTCATTAACAGTACGTTTATCCACACATCGAGCCCTTTTCAATGAGCCTAAACACGATATATCTGCTGTTAGTTGTCGAGGAGTTAGGTACTCTGCAGACTATCCTGACTGCAGCATCAGGTCATGACTTGATGATCATGAGACCAAATGTGGCAAATGCCCTATCAAACATCAAAACAATTTACTAAAACAGTCCTTGCCTGTTTGAGTAACTTCTTACTGTTAAGGAGTTGTACCTTCCATCATCAGCCCAGCTACCTGAGATGGTGACTACCATACGCAAATAAACAAGATACTTCATAAAATATGCGAAAAACAATAAGTGAGTCTATAAAATTTGAGGGTTGCCCTCGATTTCTCTAAGATCCCATCATCAGATCCTAACTTGGTAACAATGGCACCACCTCAAAACTATCTACTTTCGAACAAAAAAATAATTTTGTAAATCCGTCGACAATTGGCGGAGTATACGATGAACAAACATACAAAAAAAAACATACAAACAGTCGAACATAGTACCTCCTCCTTTTTGTGAAGTCGGTAAAAAAACGTCTAACACAATATTTTGATCGAGTAAGTAGCTCGTAAATGCCAAACACTGCAAACGCCGACCGATGCCGATAGCAAATGCAACTGAAAGACCGCAGAACGAAAAGCGGCCGGGCGCGGGAGTGGTACGCACGCACACAAACACAGACTACTCACACACACATTGATAGCGCGGTCGCTTGGGCGCAACGCGACGGCAATAGTTTGTACAAATACCTATTTCTCAATTTTGTCGCAGACCGACTACGCTCTTAAGATACACTGGAACTAAAAGCAAGATTATGTATCCGTCGGTACTCTGTAATAGTCGCTGTGTGAGGGTTGATTCTTTGCTATTAAAGTACTTATGTCATTACCAGTGATCGGAATAGGCTGAGTATATTTACCTAAACTTCGGAGAACAGAGACAGAAAGAGGAGACTTCCTTACGACGACATTTTTTTTTCCCGGAATTTGGGAAAAATCTTAAATAAGTTGAAATTAAGCTTTATTTAAGATGGGTAAAGGCTATTTTTAACTAAACTTACAACTACCAAATTTTCGAGATTTTCACTTAAAATCCAGAAATAAATAGTCTAACTTTAATTTATGTATTCCAATTATATGTAATGTATACAACGGTTAGTTTAAAGATCGTAAATAACAATGAAGTTTGAAAAAAAAATTGTAGGGAGCAAGCCTATATTGCCATAAACCGGGACTCGAATCGAGACTCCGGGCTGCTGTCGGAAAATGAAAATGCGGAACCAACAACACCGACTTCCGAAATTAAAGTTTTTTATCACATTGTAGTGTTTTTTTTGAAGTCGGTTGTTTTTTTTTTTGTAAAAAAAAGTTTTTATGTTTAACTTTTTAGTTGTACCTACCCCCACACAAATTAAATTAACACTAGTGCATTGAAGAATTCAAGACACCGATTAGAAGAATCATGAAAATTCGCAAAGAAATGCCGTAGATGTACGAACAGCTTCAGAGAAAAGGAACCCCCCAAGACTTTAAAGATTATCGCCCGAGCGCGCTCGAGCCCGCCGTCGCTCGTCGCTCGAGCGATGGCGGGCTCGAGCGTGCGCGCTCGGGCGCGTCACGTGGCTCTGGCCTCAAGCAGCTCCCTCCCCCGCTGCCGCGCGGCGCGGCGCATCCATCTCTGCCCGAGCATCCACCGATCCCACTCAAATATTATTTGCAAGTTTTTAAATAATTATAATATGGTATTTTTTCGGCTTGTTGCCCGAACCGTATCCCAAGAATAACTTAACTTACAAAAAGACACTTTCCGTGCGATTGAGGATACGAACCCGCATCACCAGGCGCCAGCCGATCACATAGACCGCGCCTTATACCACTAGACTATTGAATCAGTTAGCCATCTTAACGAAAATTTGAATAGCTTTACTCCTTTTATCGAACAAAGTTGATAACGGTCTAATCTTCTAGATATTAAGGTTTAAATTTCAACTTCCACCACGTATTATAAATACTAACACCTTACCGTCTTGTTTTACAAAATGCAATTCGTAACTTCTCAATTTACTAAAATATAAGGTTGAAATTTGCATAGATTTCTTGTTTGGTTGAATAGAATGTGCCTGATTCCGATTGTTGCACTACCTACCGTAATTTTACTTCAGAAACTTAACTAGCTGTATGAACTGCGAGTTAAGGTTGAATTTAGAATACTTCTTCGCCTTATTTACTAAACTGTGATTGAGGGTATAATTACTTTTCAAATCGTTTCGTTTTCGTGTCGATCCGCTTGTGCGTAATTATCTTCGTCGAAATATTATCCAATTTATTAAGTTTTTGAACAGTTGATTATATTAACCGATAGTATTGTTCGATTAATAACTTTTTGAAGGCTAGAATTAAATAAACTGACGACTGAGGGAAACTGACCAGTGATACGCGGACTCTAAAATTGTTGTTCTCCGGGAACAGGAACAAAGCATAAAGAACGAGATATGGCCATAACGGTAAGATTTACGTTATACACATATATGTATTTATTGTTGCAATCATGTTGCATTATTACTGACAAGTTGGATTTTTTTATGTATTCCTAATATTATTATTTTCGTTCCAGAGAAAAACAGTTCGTAGATGGATACAAAGGTATCATGCAACTGGTGATGTGAAATGTGATCGCCAAGGTCCTCACTCAATAATTGTTTACACTAATGAATCGGGGCGACACCGTAATATTGTGGAAGTTCACTCAGTGACACCCTTCAAAACTACGCGTTCAAGTGTGACTTCAAGAAGTGATAGACAGTGACGGCCATCCTCTCCGTTATTAATAAGCAATTTACTCGGCAGATTTATTGTGTAACTGATCTGATAAAATTACATTGGAACGTATGAGCAAGTGTTAATAATTCCCAATATTTGTGGAATCATTAATTCGTAGTTAATCAAAAATAAACAACCTTTATTATTATCAATCCAGATGCTTTTGTTTACAAGTAGGTAGTCTTGTAATGTGTGATGCACCATCTGACCTCACATATTTTTATAATTTCTAATGTTGTGTTAAATAAGGGTTATCAGAAAATGTGATAAAAGAGAAAGATGTATATTGCTATACTTTTATAGTTTAGCATGTTGGTTCTTCCTCTGTAATTCACAGGCACAAATGACAACATTTAATTTTTTAATCTTTTTTTCCGATAAGATCATACAAAGTATAAAAAATTAATGTTTTCACAACTTTAAATGAATAAATATTATTGTAGTTGTTTCTAGAAAAATCTATAAATGAACCGTTATCTAATGTTAAACATTCTAAACCTCACCCAGGGTATCTATTTTGTGTTTAGTTAATATTCTAAGTAAATAACCCCAATTTAACACACATAGAAAACTGTATATTCAACCGTGAAGTGGATTCCATGAAGTCCTAGAAATGTAATTAGAGAAATAAATTAATATTGTTTATGCAACATGCCTAGATTTTCTTACAAACCTCATACCTACTTCAACATTTGATTTCTTAAATAATAATTAACAAAAATCACATAATAACCTATAAAAGAAACAAAAAAAAACAAGAAAAGAACTTCTCGTCCGAGGATTTGAACTCGAGACCATCGAATTGTTAAGCCGCTGTCTTAACCACTAGACCAACACGCCATATACAATACGTTACAAAAAACTTAAATGGGTTTAATGTCATTACCAAAAGGGGTTCCTTTTCTTTGAAGCGGACTGTACCTAGTACATTTATGCATATAACTTCGTACATAAGAATAATTACCTGATATACTAAAACCTACCTGAAAGTATGTAGATTACATTAATGAAAGAATTATCAAAATCGGTTCATTAGTTTTTGAGAAAATCGCGGACCTACAAACATACATACATACGGGTCGAATACAGAACTTCCTTTTTTGAAGTCGGTTATTTTATATTTTTAAATTAACTAAATTATATTATCACTTACTAAACTCGCGACTACTACCGTGAGATGATTGCGTATACTTAGGTGCAGAAAGCGTAGTTTAAATTCAGTAATGAATTGCGACTTTACAAATAAAACAGAGTAACATTGAAAAGTCCGCTGGATACGTTACACTGCCGTTTCGACACGTGTTGAAATGTTTTATTACTCTGCTAACGAAGAATTGCAACGCTAATTATGTTATTGCTCGCCAAATAAAAGAGGCAACGGTAATTATTAACTTGTAATTCATTTTGTAAGAATAAATTACATATGAGATCATGAATTGATTTCTAAATGAAATCTAGTTACGTTATTTGCAAGGTTTTGTTAATAATATTACCCATTTGCCCGGCACTATGATTTCCTCTGAGTGCGTTTAGACTGACTTTTACAGTTACCGTAAGTTGACTTTAATACCCAAGGGCCCGACCGACCACACTATAGAAACGAGAAAGTTGAATTTACTTTCATTATACCAAACAATCGGCACTTCGATAACAATAAACAAAGGAAATCGAAATCTAATCTCAATAGTAGCTAGGTACCTAAGCCTGCCACGGAAATGCAAGTAAACCCTGATGTATGTCGGTTCCAGCTCCTCTATATCTCATTGCCAGTAGGTACAGGAGGGCGCGAACCCTTCACCTGTCTGCTTTCACCACCTGCCCAGTTAAACCGATTAAGGCTTCGCCCACACTCACGCGACTACGCTGTGCGGCTACGTTTAGACGCGCCCACTCATGTCTCACGTTCAGGGTGGCTAAAGCAAGAGGCGTTTTTAAAAGTTCCTACTGCATTAGAACGCACTCGTCCGAAAACAACTCTCCAGCAGTTGATGATGACGTGAACGTGTCATAAATAAACCGCAATAAACTGTCACTGAAAGTTTTGAAAATTCGATTGCATTTTAAGTGCAAAGTGGGTGAATTTATAATGGCTCTATTGTTTATAAAAACGCATAAGTTATGCTGATTAGATTTGCGCAAGAAAAGAAGCTGCTTGTTTATAAATGCTTCAAAATATTTTATCGAGATAAGAGACATGCCGCAGGACCTATCTTAAAATCGCGAGTCGCTGTAGCTTTCGCCCCGCGTCTATGTGGCCGAAACCTTACACTAGAAATGAACGTGGTACGGCGGTATTTTAAAAAATATTTTACTATTTCAGTTCTGCAACGAGCTTAACTCGCTGTCTTGCCGTATCGTGCGCGTAAAGTATAAAATGAAAAGGTCTGGCCTGGACATTAAATATTGAACCGCATTTTGCTATGAAAAGTTTTTAAAGTTCAACATGGTTTTATCTGATAGACAGCTTAAAAGTAACAGTACCTCCAACACGTCATGTTTGAAATGCATTTACTTAATAACTTTAATTTTATTGGTAAAATCTTCTTCGCGTGTCGATTTGGGTCCGTGGCTTAGGCCCCCAGTGGTCGAGGCACCTGTGGCCGACGCCCCCGATTCTATTAATTTAATATCTTTATTTTTTTGTGCTTTTTCACTTAGTACAGTAAATGAGAAAAGTGTTTCACCATTAATAATAAAGTATTTTTCCTTGCTAAACAAAGTTATCTATCAAATAGCAGAGAGAATAGATCGTCACTTAACCTTATCCTTACATACCTTTTTCCCCATCATCATAATCAGCCTATAATGTTCCCACTGCTGGGACACAGGCCTCCTCTCTGTGTAAGAGAGTGGGCCTTATCCTTACACCCCTTTTTCCCCATTAAAAGCATATTTATTAAGTACAAACATCCAAAAAATCAAAAATACTTCATATAAAAATAATGTTAGTGGATGTTGTTAATATACATTTATAATAAATTACCATTATGGAAATTTTATCTTTCAACTACAACCAACTCGTCAACTAACTGAGTCAAACCAGTTATTGGTAACAATAAAAAGTCCTTCTTTTTGTCCACAAAATTGAAAACTACATATAAGGAAGTATAAATATATATTATGTCTATCTCTACCATACCAGATGTCTATCATACCAGAGTCAAGTTATTGAATATTGCAATATGCAACAGATAAGAAAGTTTAGTGTGTCATCTCACAATGACGAGCGAAAGTCCTTCCCAAGGGCTCGTGCGAAATAATTACAATATAGTTAAAATAAAAATAGTCTTGGTGATAAAAATGTTGTGCCTGACAGTACATTTGATCAAAAATTGCTTTGAATTAAATTAATCGAATCGGGGGCGTCGGCCACAGGTGCCTCGACCACTGGGGGCCTAAGCCACGGACCCGTCGATTTGACTCAACTTTCCGACGACAACGTAGCCACCTGCAGGGTAATTGCGTAACACATAAAATGATAATAGATTGCAATGGGTTTCATTTTGACAGTTCGCCCACGTTCATTGCATTATTTACGTTGTTGGGCTGACGAATTTTTCAAACCTATTAAGCAATGGATTAGCAATATCCTTCAAAACTTTCGGATTATTATTGAAAGTGCGTTACGAAATTAGGGTGCTGGACAGCTCTATGTCTCAGTGCCAGTGGTATGCTTCGTTTAAATCCTGGAAAGTACAAGTTGAGCACGATGGGCAGGAATGGAGATACCTTATTAAACCTGACATTTTATTTTATTTTATTCAGAAAACTTCGGCATTTTTAATAATACTTCCTTGCACGATTCACAATAACAACTTTGCTTACTCGTTTACGTATCGGTACTAAGAATAAGTTAAGGTTTCTTATAAAACTTTGAAGACAACGCGGCGAAGTTCGCGGGGAATGAGAGTGCCTGTAACGTGGCGAGACGTGCGTGTTAAGCAAACTTGGCAGGATGATAACCCCTAGTACCTACTAAAGAACTTCACGATAGGCTATGTAATTTTGTAGTCCTTGATTGCATTACCTAGAGAAATGCTTACTTAATGTGAGTTTATTCGTCGGGGGAGCGGTGAATGCTTATGCGAATCCCGCACCCCCGGCCATAGGTAGAGGTGGAACACCGCGGTGGTTTTAGCCGGAAAGAGTCCGACATGCCCCTCTGTCACCCCCACGATGGAGGAAGTCCAAGAGGATTTCCACCGCGCATAAAAAAAGGGTTTTGAACTGGTAGACGATAATTATCATCATCATTTCAGCCGAAAAACCTCCACTGCTAGACATAGGCTTCCTCCAAGCATCGCCACATCGACCGGTTCTATGTGTCTCGCATCCAGAGGATTCCTGCGGCTTTCACCAGGTCATCGGTCCACATTGTGGGAGGCCTTCCAACGCTACGTCTTCCGGTACGCGGTCGCCACTCCAGAACCTTTCGGCCCCATCGACCATCTGTTCTGCGAGCAAAGTGCTCTGCCCACTGCCACTTAAATTTGGCAATTCTTCGGGCTATGTCGGTTACCTTGGTTCTCCTACGGATCTCTTTATTTGTGATTCGATTGCGTAGGGAAACTCGAAGCAGTTACTTAATAAAAATCTTACCCGCGGTTCCAGTTCGAGTGGGTCCAGTTGACCAAAGACCCATTCATTCATTCATTCACTGACAGACAACGCACAGCCTAAACCGCTGGGACTAGAAGCATGAAATTTTGCTCAATCGTTCCTTATATATCGAAGGCGAACACCAAAAAAAAAAAAATCATTCCTTAAGGCGTGTAAATAGAGGATGAAAGTTTGTATGGAAGTTCTTCATTTTTGGCGATTGGAAGTCCCATCACGGCTTGAAAAACAATAAAAAGTTATTAGTAAAAGGTTTCCCATCGGTATATTTTTATATGCCACTCGTAAAATATGCACTGTCAGTAATGGCTACCGAAGCTTTAAAAAAAATAAAAGGTGCATGTGGACACCTGCTGAATGCAAGATGATATTATCGGAAAGGTTACACGGAGAAATTAATAAACGGCATGCAGTAGTAACCGTATGCACAATACGACAGTCCTTACAAAAGCTTAAGCTGCATTCGCAATTTATTTGCCAAAAATGTAAACAAATATGAGTTTATGGAAAAATAACTTTAAATCCTACACAATAAAGTTCAGTTTACGCTACAACTTCAACATTTTTGTAATTTTTTCAATAGTGCTAGTCACTCTGAAATCAATTTTATATAACATAAATAACATAACTTCACGCCTGTATTCCCCGAAAGGTTGGGCAGAAAATGAGCATGTTTTTATATTTGTTATTCCAGCGTATGGCACTCGTGGATTGCAGCTGAACATCAGCGTCAGGTGGTATACCTTGTATTGTCATCTGACAGTATGCTGAGCTGAGGCCCTTTTGGCATTATAATCTAGTTTTAAGGTGTATTTATTTTGCTGTAATGCCAATAAACGCATTTTTCTTTCTTTCTTTCTTTTTTGTCAATGTTGTACAACTAGTGAAAATTTTAGTAGGCTATCAAAAGAAACAAAAATCGCTGTTTCATAAGAAAGAGCAATACCTACGCGATCAAATGTATGGTAAAGCAATTTTTTTTTTTGATAACCGACTTTCAGAATCATGTATAGAATCCATGATAACAAGTTGTGCTTCGAAATCCCTGTCACCCTGTAAAGCTCTTAGGTAGGTAGTTTAAAGTTCGATATATCCTTGGCTGAAAACATTAAATGTACCTAATCGTAATGAAACAATGTAACCATTATCATGAGTTGCTGTTATAACCGGCATCAGAAACTACTTGTCCCTGGAGATGCTCTATCTATTCTGAATCACCCCATTTCTAAAGGATATGGGGCCTCTTGTAATCACATTTGACAATAGCCTACGTTAAGCAGTCTATTAACCACGTTATATGTCGAAAGTCGTGTTCTGGCTGGTTTTATATAAGAGAAATATTTCACTGATCCTCTGAAAACATTTTTGCCCACTTTTTTTAATAGATCAGCATCTTTTTCACTTCTTAGCCTTTTCTTGCAAGTTGGTCGCAGTAACTAAGCTAGAGCACTCCGAACAAATCAAATCATATATTGGTTCATCATTTATTGGACCAAATGGGTTAGGTTAGGTTAGAACTGTGACCAATCGCGCAAAACCGCTAGATCCAAGTTGGTCGCAAGTCCTTGGCTATTTAGTATTTTTAGAACCCTAACATAAGAATTATTAGAGTTTCACAAAAAAAGGCGCAGTCATTGTATTAGACTGTTCAATAATATTTTTAGAAGCGCAAAATGGGATTTATTAGAAGTTCGTTTAAATATGTTACCGGCCAAACCCGATTTCAGGACAAACTAGTTTAGCCTAGGCTAAACTAGTTCTTCCTATACGCGATAGGGGGTGCCCTTCGCTCGCCCTTGGATCTTATGTCGACGGAGCCCCGCTTCGCGGGGCCCCTATTTCTGTGTAAAGGGTTTAAAGTAACCTGACCAAACCGAACCTCGGGGTGCCCTTCGCTCGCCCTTGCATCCTATGTCGACGGAACTAGTTTAGCCTAGGCTAAACTAGTTTGTCCTGAAATCGGGTTTGGCCGGTAACAAATACATGACTTTATTTAATTAGGATTTTCTTGGTTGTGTATGAAGTTAGTTTGCCATGACCTTTTCCGCCATTGTCTGTTTAATAATATAATCAATATTGATTCTTATCTTAAAAGGTTGATCAATCGAAAAGTTCTGTGACCACATAGGCCATTGTGGTAGGTAAATTAACTCGTAGGCTGCTCGGTACAATTTTCTCACCGGATTCGATTCTAATATTTTTTGTCTGGCTTATGTGAGGTTTTCTCGAGGGTAATGTGCACAGATATAGATACACCTAGATAACGCAAGAGCAACTAATTCGCGTGCCCAGCTTACGTAGAAAAATCGTAAGCCGCCACTTTCGCTTTCAGTTCGTAGTACTGCTGACTGGATGAGCGTGAGCGCTGGCGCTAGGCTCCCGGTGGGGCGAGACGGGTGCCGCACGTGGTGGAGTCTTTGAATCGATTTGATTTTCCTATCACTAAATACAATATACAGGTATAATATTGCCTACCTGCATAAGTAGGCAATATAGCCGTTTATGGAATGGCCAGATATAAGCACCTAAGTAACCCCCAGACCAAGACCATCCAGTTCTTTAAATATTGACAGAATGGTAATACATTTTTTAACAAGTTTCAGCACTGAAATATTTCACGTATTTTAATGGCCGTTGCTTCTGTCGACGCATTTTGGTTAATTAATACTGCGACACGGGCGGCGCGGCGTGAGCGGTCTGAACGGTGTGAGCGGTGCGAGCGAACAGCGGAAATTATAGTCACCAGCGATGTACACCCGAGTTTATTTCACTGGAAATTAACCACATTTTCCATTTAGTTATGTCTTTGATTACCTGGTTGAATCCTAGTCCGTTACCTATAAGAAGATGGATTTCATTTCAAAATATTTTAGTTTATTTATATTATTTACTTAAATAGATTTTAACTTTTATACATGATTCAAGGCTTTACAGTCGCGGGTGGGCCTTAGCCTGCACCCTAATTACGTAACACACTATCAATCGGAATCTGAATCATTTTGAAGCAAATTGCTAATCCATTGCTTCGTAAGTTCAAAAAATGTGTCTGTTCAACACGTAAATAGCGCAATGAATGTTGTTGAACTGTCAAAATGAAACCGTTTCCGATTGATAAAATCTGCTACGCAATTGCAGGTCGGGTCAAGTATGTTTCTCCAACGTGACCTATTTCCGGCTTTTTGTCTCCAATTTCTCACCCCAACAGTTCAACCATCTGCAGCTTGGGCCGCCGTCGACTTTTCCAGCCATCCGGTTTACTTTCCAGTAAACGTTTGGGTGCTCTGATCTCGTCGATTCTCGCGACATGTCCTGCCCATCGAAGACGCGCCCTATTTTGATGGTTTTAATTACATAAGGCTCGTCGTACATCTCGTAGAGTCCAGAGACACTAAGTTAATGGGAATGCAGAAATCATCGGATTTATCATCTATCTATGTATATAAATAAAAATGTATCGCCGAAATGTATGTGCGCGCATAACTTTTAAGCGACTGCACCAAATTGGATTTTTTTTTGTGTTCTGTATTGCAAGGACAAGGTTTTTATGAAAGAAAATTACAGAAATTTGAAAAAAAATGTTGCACCCGTGCGAAGCTAGGGCGGGCCGCTAGTTAGTATATAGTTATGAAAAACAAAGTTGACACACAGCACAGACCAGCCACAAACTATAAAACGAATCGATCGTTACCTAAACAAAACAAACACTTTTACACCTAAACACACCAAATCCTTAAAACCAAAATCTTCATCATTCTCTTACCCTTATTCCAATTTATTTGGGGTCGGCGCGACATTTATTTTTCTTATAGGTACTCTGTTAGTAGTCATCTTGGTAGTCACCCCAAAATATTACCCTAAAACAAAATATTACCCATAAAGGTCACAATCTTCTTTTTATAGTGTCAATTGCTATCTAAATAGAGTCAGCCCAGAATTTGGCAACTAGTGTGGCACCTTCAGTAGGTACACTACCTGCTCCTGTAGCGTGCAGGCAACAGGACACGCTGGACACGATATTAAATACCCCATTGTTAAACTCCAGGCCAGCGTTGTTAGCCTGTTTCCACCTGAGCAGGTTCAAGATCACTATAATACAGTCATAACTTAGATGACAATTGCTTCCACTTGCAGTAAGCCGCGGCGACCGCACCTAGCAGTTTCACTCAACTGCTCCACAATTTACGATAAGCATCCAATACGGCTATATTTCCCTTTCAACTGGTACAATACAAGTATCGCTTGCGGCTTGAGGGTCAAGTTCATAGATCTTGGAACTAGTGAAAGTATGGATCGTTATTACGGAAATTATTTAGATTTTAATAAACTCATAAAATGTTTGGTATTAAAATATTACTCTGTATTTCAGTTAAATGAAATCCAATACAGTTAAGATAGAATAAAAACCAACACATTCTTCTTTTTAGCGTGATCGACACGCTAAAGAAAAGAAATGTTGGTTTTATTTTGAAAAAATAACGGAAAAAATATAAATAGCTTTTTTCCAAAACTAACACTTTAGTAAACAAATTCAAATTAATCTGTAATAAGTAGTTACCTCTTCTTAAGCTAGAAACACACTACTGTGTCGTGTCAGAAGCATGTCGGTTTCATACATTTAGTTATTGCCAGTTGTTGAAAATTGCAGCCTATCTGCCAAGACTTATCATAGAACTTCATAATTTTGTACAACTTAAACACAATACTACTAACTTTTACACTCACGCAATAATTAGTACGTTCTCTCATCCCTATTGCAATCCATACTATCCATACTAATATTATAAATTCGAAAGTAACTCTGTCTGTCTATCTGTCTGTATGTTACCTTTTCACACCTAAACCACTGAACCGATTTAGATGAAATTTTGGTATAGATATAGTTTGAGTCCCGGGAAAGGACATAGGATAGTTTTCATCCCGATATTCTTACGGAATCGAAACTTATGCGGGTGAAACCGCGGGGCGCAGCTAGTACTCTATAAACACGACTTACAAGTACAAATTACCCCACTCTACACTACGTACCACTCACGTCACGTATCTACACTCCATTTCCATAAATATTTGATCACAACCGCACTTATTCCCGATCTCACTGCGCACGATTGTTTAAAGCGGCTACTAATCGGATTGGACGACAGGACAGTACCGGCTGATCGGGCACAAACGTTAATGGAATTAAACACAATGCAATTACAGACAATACTGTATGAGATAACACTATTATAATGACACAATTATACCTACGTGTTGGAGATTATCCGATAATATTGTGAAGATAATGTGGATGTGGAACTGATTGAAATTGATGGTCGAGGTGTTGTAATCTGTGATTAATCTTGTGTTGAAGTATAATGTGCTGAGTGGTCAAAGTTGAGCTAGTCACATAATGTGTTATTATTTATTTACTAGCTTCTGTCCGCGACTTCGCTCGCGTGAAATTTCTTGTACCCCCGACCCACCCCGTTGCATCACATCACCTGTCCGCGCTATCACTTCGTTTTCGCTTAGCGTTCTTTCTGACTTTTTTTCTTTTTGCTCAGCTCCTAAGGGTCATAGCATGATGTTAAATAGCCTTCTTCAAAAATTGGGCTATCTAATACCAAAAAAAAAAACCGACCGGTAGTTCCAGAGATTAGCGTATTTAAACAAACTCTTTAGCTTTATTATTAGAACAGATTGAATACTTCAAACACACAAATTTATTGAGGCGGACATAATGCCATAGGCATTTTAGCAACATAAGCATATTCAGACACAGGAAATAGTTACTACATTAATTTTGTATAACAAAATGAAAAACTATCACTTGAAAAAATCATTGCATAATCGAAAAATATGCCAACAATAACAATACCAAAATATTATCAAAACTAATTTCACATATTCCCACATCGAGCAAAACAAAGCTTAGGTAATGACACATAAGACAAACGAAACGGTAAACAAAGACAGCGCAGCAACAATATTAAATGCAGACGTTTAATATTGAATTGGCGCAGTGTGTAATACCCTGAGAACTAGCACGGGTGTCATCTGCCCATTCAGCCAGAGAGTTGAACGAGGCACCGCACTTGCTTTGGGTTTAAGCTCTCGCTAAATTCATTGTTATTTGGTGCAGCACCTCTGCTATCAATATTAGAGAAATCCAGGTGTTGCGAACCTAAACACAACACATGCTTGCTTAAACGTACACACTTTGCATATTATGTACCTATTTATGTGTCTGCCTGTCAGTTATGCGCTTAGGAAATTCTGTGAACTTAATGCACACAAGGTGATATTAAATTCATGGGCATCCTTTTAAGGGGTCATTGTACTCATCATTTTGAACAACTTTTACTATGGGACTAAACCTAAAATCGCGAAAAAAAAATCAGCTGTTCCTTGCATTTCTGTTCACATAACTCGTCAAAATGTAGGGAAGAGCTGATTTTTTATCGCGATTTCAGGTTTGGTCCCATAGTAAAAGTTGTTCATAATGATGATTACAATGACCCCTTAAAAGGATGCCCATGAATTCAATTTCACCCTGTAGAATTGTAACACGATGTTTTGAAGACTAACATAGCCAACAATGCCCTTAAAGACTTTTTCTCTCAGTAGCATCGATGGCGAAATTCTCCTGCAGCATTTTACTTACAAATCCTATAGACAGAAATAAGAAACAGCATAAATTCTCCCGATCATGTCTGCATACAATCAAACGAACAAACACGCTGCTGAACAAATCATTCGCTACCCATTATGAGATGATTGCATCGAACGTAAAGTTCCACGTACCCTGTAACCTTTTTTGTGAAACGAAAACATTGGTACTAGATTGGAAACGTGACCTATTTTATCGGAAGCAGCCATGTTTCATTATAGCTCATTTCTCTGTGAACACGACCGTTTTTATGTCCGAAGCTTATGTAGAATACTCAATCAATTGTAAATAATGTGAAGAACTAAGCCTAAGCGTACTCTATAAAGGTTTGGCCCATGTGTCTAAATAAATGTTGGTACATAAATAAAGGAGATGTTGCTATGTATCTAGATAATATCAAGTTAGACGAATAAATGGGTCTTATTTTAAGGGAATTATTAAACAGGTAAGTGAACCTAAATAGCTTCGTTACCTACATTTGGAAATACAGAGAGAACTTCAATGTATGTAGGTACTAGCTGCACCCCGCGGTTTCACCTGCGTAAGTTTCGAGTTTCTAATATAATTCAATCATGATTCGAAAGACACGTGGGGCCATCTATTATCATAATAACGTTATTTTTGTTTTCCTCGGGAACAGCACTTTTTTCGGGATGAAAGGTACTCTATGTCCGTTTCTATACACCTGACAACGTATATACAAAATTTCAGGATGATCGGTTCAGTGGTTTAGGCGTGAAAAGGTAACAAACAAACTTACTTTCGCATTTACAGGGTGAAATTGAATTCATGGGCATCCTTTTAGGGGGTCATTGTAACCATCATTATGAACAACGTTTACTATGGGACTCAGCTCTTCCTTACATTTTGACGAGTTATGTGAACACAAATGCATGGAACAGCTGATTTTTTTTCGCGATTTTAGGTTTAGTCCCATAGTAAAAGTTGTTCATAATGATGAGTACAATGACCCCTTAAAAGGATGCCCATGAATTTAATTTCACCCTGTATAATATTAGTTAGGATCGCATAAAATTTATTGCACAGAGCTACAAAGAGCAACCTTCTAAAATGTAATGAATATTCCCTGATTTAGCTTCATTCAAATTCGGCATTTGTTATCATAGCCTTAGTATGCAACGGTAACGGTCGACTGGCAGTGCAACCAAGCGATCCAGACATCAGTATTTAACCATATTCCCATTTGTGTGCACGTCATAATTAGCTCAAACACGGTTGAAATGCGGGCTCCAAACCTGCAAACTAATCATACAACTCCAATAGTAATTGAAATCGGTTTCATTTCACATCGGAACGGACTGTGTATGTTGAATTAAACACAATCCCGTCACGAATGTAACTGCATGTTTGTTTTACATAGTATAGTCTGTGAAAGAGCGAATTGCAATCAAATCTAAGTTTGATTATGATAATTAACAAACCTAATTTTGGTAGGGATTAGCTGTAAGCATGAATGAATTGCATAAAATTACATGGTTTTTAGAGTAAAATAGAACGCTTTCTATGTAAAGGAATAATGGGTATACAGGGTGTCAGGGACGTCGACTCGCAAACCGTAACCTTGAATTCAGCACGATTCTTGTTCTTCTCCAAGCGTAGACATTTTTCATCGGTTATCAAAAAAAAAAAATCTGCTATTTTATGGAAAAGTGCAATACCTACGCGGTCAAAAATAATGTTTTTGAAGTGAAAACTTCTTTAGCGGCGTTGAACACTTTTTGTAATGGGTAAAAAATGTTAAACTCGCGTCAGGGCATCGCGTCAGGACACGTGACCGTCAGGAGAGATTTCCCCCCCCCCCCACGCCTCTCATTCTACGGCGGCGCCAACCGAAGTGAACCAAGTTTAGTGACACACGACAATGGATGGATGGATGGATGGATGGATTGGATGGAGTGGAAGTGGAAGTGGAAGTGGAAGCGGAAGTGGAAGCGGAAGTGGAAGTCGAAGTCGAAGTCAAAGTCAAAGTCGAAGTCGAAGTCGAAGTCAAAGTCAAAGTCGAAGTCGAAGTCAAAGTCGAAGTCGAAGTCAAAGTCAAAGTCGAAGTCGAAGTCAAAGTCGAAGTCGAAGTCAAAGTCGGAGTCGAAGTCGAAGTCAAAGTCGAAGTCGAAGTCGGAGTCGAAGTCAAAGTCGAAGTCGAAGTCGGAGTCGAAGTCAAAGTCGAAGTCGAAGTCAAAATCGAAGTCAAAGTCGAAGTCGAAGTCAAAGTCGGAGTCGAAGTCGAAGTCGGAGTCGAAGTCAAAGTCAAAGTCAAAGTCGAAGTCGAAGTCGAAGTCGGAGTCCAAGTCAAAGTCAAAGTCGAAGTCGAAGTCAAAGTCGAAGTCGAAGTCGAAGTCAAAGTCGGAATCGAAGTCGAAGTCGGAGTCGAAGTCAAAGTCAAAGTCGAAGTCAAAGTCGGAGTCGAAGTCGAAGTCGGAGTCGAAGTCAAAGTCAAAGTCGAAGTCGAAGTCGAAGTGGAAGTGGACGTGGACACACTGCTGTGTATTCGTAACATTCGTGTATAATTATAAAGTGTTTAAAATATGGAAATTGTACAAAGTGCATCTTGAAAAAAGGGACGCAGAAATAGTGAAAAAAAATGAGTTATATTAATTCAATTAATAATTGATTTATTTCAACGTTAATATTCAAGTTTTCACTTCTGCCGGCACTCCCGGAGTGCAACCCGTCTTTTTTTTTTTATAACATCATGTTATGAACCCATGGTAACAAGTTGGTTGGTCCCTGCCACCTTTTAAAACACTAGCAACAAATAACCAACACACGTACAAATCTAAGAACTTGGGTTCCGTTCCGTTCTTAGTTTCTAGCCGGTAAAGTTACTTAAACTATTTAAAAGATTCAATTAAAACAATTAGGAATGCAACGCGTGTCTATGCTTTAAACCGTTGAGTCTGTAATTCGTTTTTGTAACTGTATTTTGTACGGAATCGGTTTAGGAGTCGCCCGGCCAACGTGCCAGGCCGGTGCCGGGCCTACACCGCAGACGTACCCCGGGCCTTGTTATCTTCTACCATTGTTTTTCGTTGCTTTATCCTGAGGGTGGAAATCCTGTATTGGATTTTGAAAAAAGGGCATTGATGTGGAATTCCATCAGGGTTATGGAGTTGTTTAAAGAGTATGCATGGTGTGAATTTGTGTGCTGTAGACTGTGTGAACCTACATAATATAATCGTAACAGTATTCCAATTTCTCACAATTCTTACATCTTAAAATGGTTCTTCATCATCATAATTTCAGCCGAAAGACGTCCACTGTTGGCTCCCAAACACCGCCAGCTCGACCGATTCTGTGCTTTCCGCATCCAGCGGGTTGCTGCGGAGGGTGCAGAAATTTCAAAAATCTGATTCTGAAATTGAATTTGATTCTGATTCAACGTTATAACATCGAACAAAAATACATTTCCAACCGTTCACATGGACCGACTGATCGACGATAGAGTTGCAATTGTTTTTCAACTTTTTGGCAATGTACCCTGCCACCCTAAATATTGTGAAAATTCAACGGAAAGCGAGCGGGCATGCAGGCATCATAATCACAGCATTGCGTGCATTTTCGGCTGTATGTATAGGTACTTGTCTATTTTTACAGATTTATGCTCATCCAGTTATTGACATGAAAACAAGTTTTGATTGCGAAAACGAATAAAAGTTATTAAAGAAAAAAAAAATACAAGCAGCAGACTCCTTTGCTAAACCTAACTAAGACATACCTAACGTAAAGGTTCTCACCATCATCTGCCAAACCTTTTCTCAACTATGTTGGGGTCAGCTTTCATTCTAACAGGATGCAGCTGTATACCAGTATTTTACATGGAGCGACTGCCTATCTGACCTCCACAACCCAGTTACTGGGTAATATGATACCCCTTGGTAAGACTGGTTGTCATACTTTTGGGTTTTTGACGTTCCGTAACGACCGCCAAAGATCTACGGCAGCCGGGATCACGTGCTTTCCGAGAGACGGAGGGGTCTTGATATGTAAAGATCAAGACCCCTCCGTCACCCATCCACTTTCCAACCGCAGCAAGCATAGCTTATCGATCGACCCGTGCGGCTATTATTATTTAGCTACCCTAATGTAAAGCTTCTATTGCTGAGTTATTTATAAAAGTTTTTCTTCTTTTATTATCCTTTCACATGACGTTTAATTCTAAATTCCCGTTCAGCGATTTACAATAAGTGACGCGTCGACTAGGACGCGCGTCGTCGCGCTAAGAGAACGCACTAAAGATTTTAAGTGCATTCGCGCGGAAAATTTCAAGACGCTTGACAGTTTTCCTTGCACAACACCCTGTACTTACGTCCCATCACTGTACTAGAACTTTGGGAAAAGCTAGTAAAATATTAAAGCGGAAAATACTTTTTCTTTT
Organism: Amphipoea lucens; assembly: GCA_947508005.1. Taxonomy (NCBI): domain Eukaryota; kingdom Metazoa; phylum Arthropoda; class Insecta; order Lepidoptera; family Noctuidae; genus Amphipoea; species Amphipoea lucens. The sequence goes on from OX382358.1 coordinate 13,889,225, forward strand.
GATCACATTTTACTTAAGGCGATTGAAAATACTTTCCAATGTTTTGCAAAAAAAAAAAACTTGATAGTGTCTCTAAAAACCGACTTCTCTCATGTATTTTACGGTACCTACCTAATTTGTTGACATTCGCCAATTAACCAAGGCTATATACACACTAAAACTTTGGGATTTTGCACGTAAAATATTTAAACGGAAAATAATTTGCAATGTTTTGCAAAAAAAAAAAAAATATAGGATCTCTAAAAAACTGACTTCGGTAATGTATTTTACTGTTCCTACCTAATCCGCCGACCTATTCTGTAAATATCTCACCGTGAGAACTTAGGTGAAGTGAGCTGTCAATAGTGGCAATCCTTAGCATCGAGTTATTCCGGTCTGATCCCCTGAAGCCCCGCCCCCTCCACCCCCCCTTCGATCCCTGCTAGTTCGTCTTCTGTTTTAAATTTTGTCTTATCCACTAGGTGGAATGACAGCTCACTTCACCTAAGATTTCACGGTGAGACTTTTACAGAATAGCAATGTTGTTGTCATTAGCCAATTACCCAAAGCTATGTGGAGCACGCCGAATGCCTAATTAAGTATGACTAACCATTTACCACAACAAAACAACAAATCCACAGCCAACACCACCAACATCAACTTCAACACCACAACATCAACTTTAAGTCATTCGTGATACGAGTAACCCAACATCTACAAACCTGCCTGAAAGAGGACTTTTGGCCGAAAGGTGTCGTATATCGACGTTTCCGAGGACGGTTACGCGACACCACGCAGCGAAACACGACGCCGACGACGTTACGTGTATAGTCCTAGTTTTAAGGTTTTTATTATGTATTGGTTTATTATTGTATAAGATTATTTTGTGTATTTTATCTATGTGTCTTAGTTGCCCTATAATAAAATGATTGTAATTACTTACATTTGTGCCTTTTATCTGAAATAGTTCTAATCACGTCCAAATTACGGTTTCCGTTCTATATGGTATCATTACATACATAACATAAAATCCAAGGATCTAGTTCCGACTTTACAATCAAATATAAAAAAGGATTTAGAGTTGAAAATCCGTCGAAATAAAATAGAAAAGATAACCGTGTTAGTGCAGTTTATGGGCATCACAAATTCTGAACATCAAGCCAGTTCGCACGGACTGCATTGTAATAGCCCAGAACCGGCGAGCCTGCACGCACAAGCATTTTGTCCTTATTATATTTAACTCTAAACATGACTATATATCTTAGTAAATAAATAACGCTAGTAGGTACTGCTATTTATCTCTAATGCTAATGTAATGTTACGTTTTACCTGACTTTTATGACTGGACTTGTGTAGACTACGCTTTGTTGTTTACGTGCTTCTGAATTTAAAAACTTTCCTCAAACGTTTTTTTTTTTTTAAAGACTGGAAAATTGTGTTAAATGAACATTTTGTACTTTGTGATCATTCACAATCTTTGAAAATTATGTGTAATAAAGAAAGTATTAAGTAGGTACATTGATATTCAAAAAGTTTCAACTTGCCAAAATGTTCCCTTGCGCAAGTAGGGACTTACAGCCCAACAAACATGTTATTCAAAAACCTTCTTTCGTCAGTTGTGATTGGTTATTTCCCTATTACATTGTAATTGTAAGTATAAAGGAAGGGAGGAGCGGATATGCGGTTATCACTCACCTTTATAGGCACTAATATTGACTTACGATCGCCTCCCTGAGACCGTCCCCAATTCTAATGATAATTGACGGCCAGGACATTAAAAAGATGGGTTGCCAAACTTGCGTTTTATTGCAAGGCATCATGACGCCCGAGCTGTTTTCTTCCGCACTTTTGAATGGGAAATTTTTCATTCGTTCATACTTTTTTCGATTTCTTTTACAAACTTTCTTTTATCGTGAGGTTGTTTCTTTCATAGAGTTTCTCTTACAAAGTGGTTTCCCTATCAACGATTGTTGCTCTACAGAAAAGTTATCGAAATGTCCGCAAATAGAAGGCTTTTTTTAATGAAATAGAAGTCACCATTTCGAGCTTTGCGACACAGGAATAACACAGACAGTGGAGACCACTGCAAACAACGTTGAAAAATTTAACTACGATGTTAGTTGACCGTTTGCAGCAAAGTTACTGATACTAAAAGCAGTAGTTGGTTTTATTTCTGTGTTGTAAATTCTAAAAGGGGTTTGTGAATTTGCAAAACTTTTTAGACTACTTCGAAGCGGAAGAAAATAAATAGAGAACTTGTTTGCGAGGGAGATGGGTCGATACCTACCCTGCTTCTTGACTGCCATTTCGTGGATCTTGTTTTTGTGTATTTTGTACTCTTTTAAATAAATTAAGGTTGAATGATTAGCTTTAAACCTTTGTTGGTATTTGAAAAATTACTGTCGTTGTTTAAACTTGAGTTTAAAATGTTCTTACCTGGAACAAAAAAAAAAACAGGAATTATACACACGAAAACCAAAACACAAAGTTACAAATAGCGTGATATTACTTATAGCTAAATTTATTTAAAAATAAGACTATACTTAAATACATGGAAAGACCAAAACATAAAGTTACAAATAGCATGAAATCAATTGCGAGTCACAATGGATTTGTTAGTACTAGCAAAACCTCTACACAACAGGCGGCAATACCCACAACGCCGTTTTATTTCGCCGATCGCAATTTTTCGCCAAACATATTTTTCACGACAACACATTGCTGCGCCGACAAAACTTAGCCTGATTAATCCAATGTTAGATTTATTGCATAAATAAATCAATTCGAGTGCGACAAACAAGCCCCTGTTGCCTGTTGATTTTTTTGTCTTACCCATTCATTTCGCTGCCCCAGCGAACTTCGGAACTCCTGATACACAAATTAAATATTGATTTTTATACACAAGAGGGTTCGAAATTTTTGAAATTTTATAAGGAAAATTGAGATCATTAGATTGATGCCCCGGGAAAGGGAAAATTGGTACATGGTTTTTAGATTAAAAACGATTTATTTTTTACATTGAGTAAAGAAATATTTATTATTTTTACTTTTCAGAAAAGCAACAAAATCAAGGCAACGAGAAGTTTCAGGCATTTTTTTACCCTTCTTTTTATGCAATAATTCCTTTAAAGGATTGCAGCTTATGCGATACCGCAAACATTTGCGTTGTGTTGCCGCCTTGCCGCTCATTTGTCCGCCCTACGGCTCGACCTCAAACAAAACATTAACAAAATAATAGTGTAAATCAGGATTATCTTAAAACAACCCATTCACAAATAAAGCCCCTAGTAAACAAACAAATTCATTCCCACACCATATTAGTGAGCATTCATTTAAAACAGATATCCATTTTATGGCTTCCATTACTGTGTCCATAACGGGATGGTATTCTGCGTTGAAGCCAAATTGCGTTGCCTGAAGGACTGCCTAACATTTTATTACTTGATAAAAACACAGGGAGAGAATTTTGTCCCTTCTTCGTGAATTTTATGGGCACACGAAACTTGAGATGCAGTGGGAATGTGCGTAGTAATGTACTTTCTTTACTAGGAGGCGTTTCTTATGGTTGGAAAGAAGGCGTTAAAGTGTCTGTATGTGAAATATGTCGGTATTTATGCGTACGATTGAAGATTGTTCTATAACTTAGATTTTTCAAGTTCTGTTTTTATTTTTCCTACAACAGCAGAAGATCGACTGTGTGTGTGGGAAAGAGAGAGGGCTTTTGCCTAGCATTATGAGACGTTAAAGGCTACATCGATAGTGTTGGACAACTCAGAAAAACGGCAGTTTCAGGAAAATATACTTTTATTAATCACTTTATCAACATAAACAAACTCAGAATCAAATCAGTTCATCACTAATTTGCATACAGTAAATTACTTAAATTTCCGTTACACAATATTTTAAACTCTTCAACAACCAACGGTCAAACAGTTAGAGGTTTCACTATCAGAACTTCTTGAGTCGGCTGTCGGCGATCGAATGATCGAGTCTGAGCCGTGAGCCGTCTCATATACACTACGGTCAGTAGTAGGAGTAGGTATGGTGTTGCCAACTCTTTACAGTGTTGCTAGTTAAAAGTACACAATACTCCTATATTTTGTAACAATAGATAGGAAAAAAAATGTCCAGCTCTTAACGGTTGTAGTTTTTCTGGCACGTGACAGTATAAGTTTATTATTTTTAAATCTGCATTTCGTTATAAAATACAGTTTTAAAGCTAAGTTATAAAAAAAATTAACTAAAAATAAACTTGTTTAGGTAACAAACTAATTCCAGGGTCGTAGACCTAAAATCCCCATTACATATTGCAAATAGCACGTCACTTGCTGCGGAGGGTCTTCAAATAACGCGTGTACTCACGTCATACGGCTTCCTGCTATGTTATGGCAACATCGTAACATTGCCCGTTTAAATAATATAATAATAAATATCTTTAAAACCTCGTGAAAGCCGAGAAAGATACACAAATTAAGTATCTTGACTTGGTTCGCGAGGTTGTCGACATGTGGGATGTGGATTCAGCGATCATTGTGCCGATAGTCGTGACTGCCAATGGGTTAATAGCCAAGAGCCTCGACCAACACCTAAGGAGGCTCTCGTTGGGCAGCTGGATCAAGGGCTTGATTCAGAAAGCTGTACTTCTGGACACGGCCCGCATTGTTAGGAGGTTCCTCTCTCTGCAGCCCTGACCGCCGGTAGCTTGGACCCTGTTCCCGATACCGGTGGGCTACTATTTTTTATATTTTTAAATGTTTTTATATTTTTTATATCCTAATATTTAAAAATATAATTTATTAAAGGTATATCCAGTTATATATCCAGTTGTAATTCCGTAATAAAAAGGATTGTCAATTTTACGAATAAAAATTGTTTTATTCTTAAAATTGATAATCCTTTTTGAGCGACAAAAAAATCGGGTAAAACCTTGGTGGTGTTTTCTTAAAAGGTCTTGTTCAGAAAACACAATCTTTTGATTGAAACAAAGCAACTATAAGTTCACTCAAGTGCATTTTATAGCAACTCCGTTTGCAATTCGAACTTGGCTTTTTATCAGAAAAGTTGTTGTTGATCAGTTTTTTTCCCCTCGACAGTGTTACTTTTCATGTAGCCTAAAGATGTAACTCACCCTAGTTGCGTAACACAATTTCTATCACAATCCGAGAGTTTTCAAGGACCGTAGCTATTGTAGCTAATCTATTGCTTTATTCATAGGTTTGAAATATTCGTCTGCTCAACAACGTAAATAACGCAATTAACGACGATTCATTTTGACATTACACCTACGTAGGTGTAATGTCAAAATGAAACCCATTGCGATCAATTGTCATTTTATATGTGTTACGCAATTACCCCGCTGCGCTGGTCCTATCATGGACCTTTCGTTCCGTATTCTATGAAAAATATAGAACTACACAAAAATATTTGTAACGACAAATAATTTTATATGTAAGTAAGTACTTAGCTATATTCCTAAAATAGGTACCTGAAAAGCCAGCCTATATATTAAGGCTATCTTAATACACGAAGCCAGTCAAAGATTTATTATAACAACATTTTCCAAACGGCCCGAACGAAGCTGCTTTTATTTATATAAAAAGAAAACTAATTTGCTCGTTATTAGGCATCATTCGTCTCCCACAATCCCGGGCGGGTCGTAACGTGGTATATTTCGGGCTGAGATTAACTTTTGCCCTATCGTATCGTCCTAAAGCAATAATAAATACTTGAGTACAAAATGTGCAAAATTAATTGCTGTATTTCAGTAATTTCTTTTTAATTTAAGGGTGATTGGTGTAAAGATATATGGAGGGGCCCGTGGCTAAGTAATAACAGCAACAAGGGTCGATCGATCAGGTTAAGCTACGCTTGCCGCGGTTGGTTCGTGGATGGGTGACCATCTTTACATACCGAGACCCCTCCGTGTAAAGCACGTTAAGTCGTTGGTCCTGGCTGTCATTCGCATGTCTAGTTGCCCATTCCATAACGTTGATCTCTATGGAGAAGAACGGGTAAGAAACTCCAAGGACACTTTTTTAAATCAAGATATTTTAAAATCCTGGGTACCTAGGTACATAATTAATATTATATCCATACTTCATATATCCATATAAATGCAAAAGTGTGTCGGTCTGTCTGTTGGTATAGACATAGTTTGAGTCCCGGGACAGGACATAGGATACTTTTTATCCCGATATTCACACGGGATCGAAACTTATGCGGGTGAAACCGCGGGGCGCAGCTAGTGTAGAATATTTAAGAACATAATAAGTTGGTAGTCATAGATTTCAAAACCAATTTATTTCCCTCTCTTAAAACATTAGATAGGTATAGGTTTAATCTAGGCATTACCTCATTTTGTTCTATGAGTAATGTTAAGAGGTAAGTACGAGTACCTACTTCCTATGGGCCTTGAATATGTTTATTATGATTAGCCGTTACTGATTAATGATTTATCGCAGGATTACACAACATGATCTGTTCTACGAAGCATTTAAAGGTATATACAACGCGTTTTTTTTTAATATCCCATAACTTTAGGGGGTCATGTACTCATCATTATGAACAACTTTTACTATGGGACCAAACATGAAATCGCGAAAAAAAAAACAGCTGTTCCCTACATTTATGTTTGCATAACTCGTCAAAATATAGGGAACAGCTGATTTTTTTTTCGCGATTTTTGTTTCTAATGATGAGTACAATGACCCCCTAGAGTTATGGAATATAAAAAAACACGTTGTATATTTATCATGATAGCTATTTTCCATGCTGTTATCGTAAAGAGCAGTGGTGGCCCAGAGGTAACGAACGGCCCCAACTTACGAGATGTAGGTCGTGGGTTCGAACCCAGATAGGCGCTTTACTTTGGGAAAATAATTTCATCATCACTGCTCTTAAAACGGTTAAAGAAAGTATCGTGAGGAAAACCGATATCCTAAAACCCAAAAATTCGAAGACATGTTACATCTAGGTATCCGCACTGGGCCCGCGTTGTAGGTAAACTTACGGGGACGTGTTATTAGATCTTACACTTTTCTAAGTCACGTAACACACCCGTAGATCAGAGCTCACTCCCTCTCACAGAGTCGAAGCCTGTGTCCCAGCAGTGGGGATATTATAGGCTGATTATTCTTATGGTATCGTAATGTTTGTGATAATATACCTAACCTCGGCAACAACTTGGTAACTGGATAGTACGTAGCGTGAAGTTTTGCCAGCAAAAATTTGACGTTGTATACTCACATCCTGCATTCGCGCTTTGATTTGCGAAGCTATCTAAACTTCAGCTACTCTTTATTATAAACAATTCAATTAGACCAATGTTGTGTAGATAATAATGGAGATCACATCACAACAGTAACGTCAGTCACAAATTTAATTACGATGCCCGGCCATTACCCCCGATCAGCTTGTTAATCAAGCAACTGCGATTGATGCCACGGTGAACTTGTAACATTCCTATTGTTGAGTAATCTCAAGTAATGTTTACTTAAAGTATTCAGAAGCATCAGTAGGCCATCTATGTTTATTAATGTGGAATGTGCCTAAGTGGAAACTATTAACTTGGTACTGCAATTTTGTTCATAATAAATGTTTGTAATGCAGTAATTCTAAAAGGATAGTTAATATTTGTGTTAACTGAATAACAAATGAATAACAATCTGACATAACAACTTGTGTTAACAAATGAATAACAATTTAAATACTCATAGGTCCTTTTGGGATTCAAATACCTACATGCTTTTACAATAGCGTTTTGGAACTAAAAATAAGCAAACATACACCGTTACATTTTGATCGTTTTAATCCTTAAAAGGGGTCATTGTACTCATCATTATGAACAACTTTTACTATGGGACCAACCCTGATATCGTAAAAAAAAAATTTGCTGATCCATACATTTATGTTCGCATAACTCGACATAATGTATGGATCAACTGATTTTTTTTTCACGATTTCAGAGTTGTTCCCATAGTAAAAGTTGTTCATAATGTCATCATTATGAACAACTTTTACTATGGGTACAATGACCCCTTTTAAGGATTAAAACGATAAAAAAAAAGGGTGTATATGTTGGTGTATAAACGGAGGCCAGAGAAACAACGAGCATCCCGCTTAATCAGTGCATGTTGGCGATTTAATACTATTGAGTTCAGGTTTCTTTACAAAAAAAATATTTTCCAGTCTAAGCTATATAAAAAGTTTAAAAAAAACTGTCACAGGTCTTACTGCCAAGGCTAACATCACAAAAGTATTCAAATAATTCTAGGGCATTAACCTCAACCTACAGAAGTAAGGCGAAAGATCGATCTACGCCGAAAGTCTTGGTTAATTAATTTTAGGTCCCAAATTCTAAATCAACTCCTCCAAGCATGTTCGGGTCAATTTATTTTTCAATTTGTCTCAAAGCTACAACTCAACAGCTCCCACTGAATTCCTTCCACTTATTAACGTAGAAATCAACGTACAGGTTAAGAACAAAAGAAAGTCTTTCAATACTTTATGTTAGTGTAAATTATATTCTTTATGTGTTCCCATCGCACTGACGGTTTGTTAATGACATTGTGCTTATTATACTCTTACCACTTATTGAAAGCGAATTTCCAACATTTCTTAGAGACGCTTCATCAGCATGACCCACTTTCTAAAGAAAATGTGCCAATGCTGTCGTTATGATCAATTTTCATCGTAAACAGGAGATATTATTGGTTTCGTCGTATTAAATAAAGTGATTTTACGGGCTATAGGTATTGAGCTAACGAAGTTTGTTGAATGAGCCCAATAGAGCGCACAGCAAAGAACCCGGTAAGTAAGAATAAATATTATTTCATTTACTTTCGGGTAGCTAAGAATATTTCGCAAACAACGTTTTGCAATCAGAAAATTTTAAGTAAGTAGTTAAAATAAATTGAGGAAGTATATTTGTATAGTGTTTTTTACGGTATTGCACCGTTACAAAATAGGTTTATCTCTAAAAGCAATATTTTACGGAAAGTAAAGGAACACTCAATCTTCAAGGCTCATAATTGGGTAACGGATCGGAAACCAACTCCCGATATTTCCGATACCTGAGTATCCCAGAATATAGACGTCTCTATTTACATAGACCAGTTTTGTCCTACATGTATGTAAGGTGAAAATTCTGTATTGAATTCGACTATAATACCTTGAATTTTAAGATTAAAATGGAATGCCTGAAATATGGCGCCCAGCAAATAAATAGGTCAATAAAAGTCCTCTGCAGAATTTTTGGTCTCAAAACTGCAACGAACGACCGTAAATATTGCCACTACACTTGGCAAACGGATTGATGTCCAACTATGTCTATACATATTATTAACTAGCAGCACCGCGCGGTTTTACCCGCATAAGTCTCGATCCCGTGGGAATATCGGGATAAAAAGTACCCTATGTCCTTTCCCGAGACTCAAACTATCTCTATACAAAATTTCATCTAAATCAGTTCAGCGGTTTAAGCGTGAAGAGGTAACAGACCGACAGATACAGACACACTTTCGCATTTATAATCCATACTTCCATACTAATATTATAAATTCGAAAGTAACTCTGTCTGTCTATCTGTTTGTCTGTATGTTACCTTTTGACGCCTAAACCACTGAACCGATTTAGATGAAATTTGGTATAGAGATAGTTTGAGTTCCAGAAAAAGACATAGGATAGCTTTCATCCCAATATTCCCACGGGATCGAAACTTATGCGGGTGACTCCGCGGGGCGCAGCTAGTATTATATATAGTATGTTCGTGTCTGTCTGTGTGACCACGCTGCTATTCTAAACTTCGTAACGGATTTTGATTTATTCCGGAAGATTTATATTTATAATACACTAGTATCTGCCCGCGACTTCGTCCACTTGAAATTTCTTGTTCCCCCGACCAACCCCGTCGCATCGCCTACCTTAGCGTTCTTTCTGACTTTTCTTTTTGTTCGTCTCCATAAGACCCTAGCGTGATGTTAAGTAGTTTATATACATTTATAAAGAATTGGGCTAAAATTCAAAAATAATTTATCAAAACCGACTGATTCTGGAAAGAAATCTTGATGTTTTGTTAAGTCGTTAAAACGGGGCGAAGTGGGGGCTAGAACTAAATAAGCTCCTTTTCTAATAATTGCCTGCTTCACCCTACATACCTTGTAAGTCTTGTCTTGCTTTCAATATTAATTAACGAAGCTAATTCAATTTAATGCAATGTTTTTTTTGCAGGAACTCGTTGGATGCGAGAAGCACAAAACCGGTCGAAGTGGAGATGCTTGGGGGAGGCCTATGTCCAGCAGCTTTCGGTTGAAATGATGATGATGATGATTATGAATTCAATTTAATCAATTAGCTTTGTACGTTGAATAATTGATTAACATAATATGAGATTTCCATGAACAATTTTCTTTTACAGGTTAAAAAGGAGCAACCTTCTTCGTGTTAAATATTTCAGTGTTTTCATTTATTGATTGGCTATGTCGCATTTTATCTCATATCTAAGCAAATTAATGTGTTTTAATTAACTATAATTAAACTACTTCTATGAATGTTTACATAATAGGTACAAGCTAACATTTAAAATATAATAATATGTACATTTATATGAAAAAAATAAGCAAAAAGTACTATACAAGTTGAACATCATAACTTAACTAAACCTAACAACAAACTAAAATATGGCGTCTAAAATATTGTATACTTACAGAAGAATCCATACTTAATATTATGAATTCGAAAGTACTCGTAATTCTGTCTGTCTGCCTGTCTGCATGTTACCTTTTCACTCCTAAACCACTGAACCGATTTAGATGAAATTTGGTATAGAGATAGCTTGAGTCCCTGGAAGGGACATAGGATACTTTTTATCCCGATATTCCCACGGGATCGAGACTTTATGCGGGTGAAACCGCGGGGCGCAGGTAGTATAGTATAAGAAAGATACTAAGAGTACCTACGGTCTAAGTAGGTACCTACTTAGGCTTTTATGAAAAGTCCACTCTATTCTCGTTCAGCGCCAAGGTAACCTGTGAAATTAAAATGTTCTTACTTTTTTGCTATTTGCAGGTCCGTGTCAGGTTGTATGTTGAAAATACGATTCAAGACTTATGTATTCACAAAATAATAACCATTAAAATCATCAATACAACCCACTTAGATCATATCACCCTATTGATAGATATCTCATGAAATAGTCATGAAAATACATACTTGTTACGGTCGCGTATCGTATACATCCTGACACTGTCCTGCAAATTGCAAAAAAACATAAAGGTATGATTCCGATCTCGGCAGCACGCAGCAGTGCTGCCGCAGCACTGCTGGTCCCCATATATTCTCTATAGGAATATCGCGCAGCATTGCTGCCGTGCACGGAATGTAATCTCATATGAACCCATAGAAAATGTATGAGGACCAGTAGTGCTGCGACCGCACTGCCGCGGCAGCACTGCTGCATGCCGCCGAGATCGGAATCATACCTTCAGAAAACAGTTGATGCATAAACAACACACAGACTCAACAACAGTTTAGCCAAAAAATTACCTAAACAAAAGATGACTTAACTTTAGCTCCTATAGTTCATTCAACCAATCCTAAATCTCAATATCAAAACTGATTGTGAAACACTGCCTTAGGATAGTCGACAATAATTCTTCACCCACACTTGTTCAATTATTTAAAATTACATTTATCATAATAAATACAGACGTACAACTAAAATATTAAAAAAAAAAACCTTGCCACAGGCCACAGGCATAACTACGCCCTGCGTCGACCTCGATGACGAAAAAAAAAAGAATACAGGTGTACACGCATAACATTCTTAAATAACGTTTCCTATATACAATGTGTATACAGACAAGCTTTGACAATTCAATTGACAGGTACTTATGTATTAGAAAAAAGATCTGAGGAACCATAGGAATGAGATTGAAACCAGATATCATTCATTCATTGTAGATAATAGTCATATTTGTTACATGTCAGTTTGAACTCTTGGAATGTGAAGGCCGTTGACTAGGAACTTAAATGCCATGCCTTTTGGTTGAGGTAGCTTACCAAATAACTTGGGACTGGAAGGTCTATTGTATGAACATATTTGTAGGAAAAGTGAGCTTATCGAAGTTGGAACAACTTTAGTATTCAAAGCTTGAACCTACATTATTATTTTGTTTTGGCTAGTTTTAAAAGTAACAGGTTTGCTTAAGTTATTGATGTAGTCTTTTAAAACTGCCAAAGAATAACCCCCTTATTCATAAAACTTATCAAACCTATTTTAGTTAAAATGGGGTTTGTCTCTTTCTTACACACAGAAATGACAACGTGACAGATAAAGACAAACGTTCTATAAACCTATTTTAGCTAAAATAGAGATAAAATAGCATTATGAATAAGGGGGTAAGTCTATATTTTTCTCATTGGTTCTTCGATCCGGTTATCAGACATAAAAGCAGTTTTTAAGCCAGTAATCCCACTAAGTGATCAACAAATCTTATTATTATCGTGAAAAATAAAAAAATCTAATTCGATAGCGTGAGAGAGACAATTTTAATAACCTATGTAGATTTTTATTAGTAGGCATTTTTATTACTTATGCTTTTTATAACCGGATTTAGTTCTAAAAAAGCTCGCCTAACGGGGCACAAGTCGCGGTCTAGTTTTTTTTGGAATATAACACGCTGATTATCACATAATTAACTGTATCACTTCTTAAATCAAAATAACACTTTTTGTCAATCTTGTTCTATAAATAGATTCAACAGATTTCTAAGTCGACAACCGAAGACAGTTTCTATATGAGACAATTGGCTGCACCGTGAATCATCAAGGAGAGGCAGACGTCGGTATTCAATACAATAGGTTAATACGCTTACAAATACCGGCGCAATTTGTTACATTGTCTGTCACACGAGAAGACGCTATTCTAGACGGTACACCAACAGGATTAAGGCGGAAATTCGTGTGACGAAATTTGGTATATAATTTAATGCACACAGTTCGATTGCTCTAGACAACTTGAAGCTTTGATTGGAGCATGTTGCGATAGTGAGCACTAAACACGGAGGCATCACGGACATACCTAAAAAAAGCGTGCTAATGAGGAAACCATGTACACAACACGACGCGTCGGCCGATTGAGAGAACGCCCTGATTGAGTGAAAGTAACCACACAGTACTGCAGAACAGGTAACGGCATGTTGTAATAACAATAAAACAACTAGTAATACAACAGACCAGTAAAGGCTGTGAACTTGGAGAAAACTAGAACTTGTGTTATTATCGCACGTCGGCACGTTGAATTTAATTTTACTAAGAAGTTTGACTGCTCTCCCTGTAGGTTCGTAATATCCGAGTTTTCTGACAAACACAGTGTAACTATGTTTTAGGATTGTATCTTCCGTTTTGTGATGTAAGTTGGGTTTTAATTGCCTTCGTAATTTTCATTATGTTTGTCTACGTACTATTTGAGATAAGATGTACAAATTGCGTTTCTCTTGGCATTTGCTTTGAAACTAAGCGTACATATACAGACAATCTACAGAAAATCGCCTTGTTTAGTTGACGGAGATAAATAGCTGTATCCGAGAATACATATTTTCTTGTAGAATAAAGCGAATAGTCTGGTACAATACGAATGAAAAATAGTGCCGATTGATCACCTCGAGTTGGTAAATTATGTTCTGAAGCAAATTGAGGTATATATCGGACCAAACAATGTTATTACTATGTTGTAACCATCATAACAAAACAAAAAAATAACTGTTTCTTTATCACTAAAGAAATTAAGCAATGCAATTGAACTTTTAAAGTTACTCCAACTCAATTGATTCAGTTCCACTCTTGCTTAATACTAAAGATAAACGATTTGGTACAAACAACAATTGTTTGCCTTTAAACGCATAGTCGTAACAGATAAATGGAAATCAATTCGATTGGTGCTTACAGTTGCACCAAACTTTGGTAGTTTGGATGCGAATGTAAGTCGTTGCAACATTTGCAAAGTAAATACATTTAATATTTGTAGCCATTATAGGGTTCTCATCTTGCTAGCTGTTGCTTGCAGCTTCATCCGTATACAAACTTTAGTTTAAACCCTCCCTTGAATTTACTCGGATAAATTGAAGAGATTTGAAAATTATTGCCCCTTATTAATAACCCAACAATATCAACATTCTGTTCAACAAAAGTTCTGTCAAAGAATTTAATTTGTGTCTAGAATTGTTTTTATTTATTTTTTTATCATGCACACTTGCCTATCCAACTCACCTTAGATATTAACAGAATGATTAACAACGGCTAAGCTTGCCATATAAAAAATAGAATAGAATTACGTGCAATAATTATGAACAGGCCTTTATAAAAAAAACCCTGTAAATAAATAAAGATTAAAAAATAAAAATCATGAACAGTCAACCTAATACAAAACTCATAGTTTATACCTGGGCCCTGAGACTGTTTTTATTAACATTTCTGAGAAAATGATCAAGTACATACATTCTGGTAAAAACCAGCGTAATAGCACTAAGAAGGAAAAACTAACTTAATTCATAAATATTTATGTCATGTCGTAGATCTTAACGACTATAAGAAGTGGCGAGTGTGTAATTAGACCGATAACTCATGCCATTTAGAAGATTCCATTACCATTATTATTTTTAGGAACATTGCGTCCTATTGCGTCACTATAATGTTTAGTGTGGGTACGTACACTAAACTTTGAATTATTGATAACTGGCTTTTGACCGCGGCATCGCCCGTATGGAGGTCGGAAATTATCCCATCGGAACGTTCTACTTAGATAAAAAGTATCCTAACCTAGGACATAGTCTACCTGTGTGCTAAGTTTCATCCGACGATACGTGGTCAAAATGTATGGAACAGCAAAATATTTTTAAAAAACATATGAAAAATTTCTACAGACGGGAGTCCAGAATCATGAACTGAATCCATGTTAACGTAACAAATACCTTAGGGTCAATATCTGACACACTACCCTATTTACCTAAAACAATATAAATAATTTTAGATTTTTTCACGCACATGTAGGTAACATAGCTGGGAAAACTTAATTGTTCATATTCGTTACACACGCACATTCACACGACTTTGGTCTTAATTTTTAAATCTATTGCACCTTATTACGTAACAAATTGCTTCATTAGTGTATTTTATTGCTTGAGTATTAATTTGTAGTTTATAGCTCAATGAACACTATAATTAATACGATGTGGTGATGTTCCACCGCGATATTGAAAGTTTCGATATCGATAGTCAGACTATCGTTAGCAAAATCAATCGTAGAAATTAAGAAACTTTTTTAACGAGCAGTCACTGATAAAAATCAGCAAACAGTTAGCCTATTTCCTAACTTTCTACAGTGACTTATTATCTATGCTTTTTTGCTTTAATAGATTTATTTAATTGAGCCATATAAAAAAAATATAATATTTTCTAATAATCAATAAATAACCTGTTTTCGTTTCTGTACAAGTGTTGCGTGGTAAGTATCGATATTTAAACACAAAATAACAGAGGGGCAATTCTCGTAATTTTAAGAACGTTCACAGTCTGATCTCAGTCTCAATCTGTCAAAAATAACTCGAAATACATTTTGACAAGTTTTCGACAATTGTTTGTCGCTGAGATGAGACTGCGACTAGATTTTGAACGTTTTAAATTACGAGAATTGGCCTTCTGATCTTCTCAACTCATACTTCATGTAACAACACTACTAGCGGTCGTTGACCCCAAAATAAATAAATTAATTATAAGTTTATCATCATCATTATTTCAGCCGAAAGACGTTCACTGCTGGACATAGGCCTCCCCCAAGCACCTCCACTTCGACCAGCTCTGTGCTTCCCGTAACCAGCGGATTCCTGCGGCCTTCACAAGGTCATCGGTCCATCTTGTGGGTGGTCCTCAAACGCTACGTCTTCCGGTACGCGGTCGCTACTCAAGAACTTTTCAGCCCCATCGGCCATCTGTTCTGCGATCAATGTGCCCTGCCCACTGCCACTTAAGTTTGGCAATTCTTCGAGCTATGTCAGTTACCTTAGTTCTCTTGCGAATCTCTTCATTTCTGATTTGATCACGTAGGGAAACTCGAAGCATAGCCCTCTCCATTGCCCTTTGGACAATTATAAGTTTATAAAATTAATTTAACAATATCTCACAATGTCTAAGTGTTTCTAAGTTCAAGTCAAGCACTAAACAGCACTTACTTAATCTTAATGAGCCGATGAGCTGCCTGTCTACAATTTATATGCATACATGATGTTTGTACCGGCTTATGCTTCCGTGCCTGTAATACTAATCTGAACTGAAATGCATTATGATTTGTTCAGTTCAGTAACAGGTTCAGGTTCAGTTTGTTTGTTCAGTTTGTAATTTCATTGTGTGCAAGTATGTGTGTGTTGTGCTATTTTGGCTAAACGGTGCAAGTTTGCCATTATATAGTAAGTAATTCAAGAGGTGATAGGAAAAACCTTTTTTATTGTTTTAACCAAGCATATTATTACTGAACAGAGAGCTGTGGTTGCCTAGTGGTATCAGACCCGACTTATGAGTTATTTTGTAGGTCGTCACTTTGTGTATTTAATTTCACCACTGCTCTCAAAGTGGTGAAGGAAAACATTGTGACGAAACCGTCATATCCTAGTATAAAAAAAAATCGAAGACATGGTGACATTTTATCAACCCGCACTGGGCCCCCGTGGTGGATTATGGCCTCTCATCGATAGGAGGTCTGTGTCCCAGCAGTGAGAACATTATAGGCTGATTATGTACTAGACAGATCCACTCAAATCTGTATGGATCTTTCCTCAAAAGACTATTTCAGACATCAATGTACATGGTCCTCACATGAACTGATCCAGTGTCTGGACTTTTAAAAGAGGCTTTTACCCCTGAGTTTGTGTCATCCTTCCTTCCCAGATAGATATTTTATTATTTTAGAGATAGATAGATATAATTTACAGTTATTAAGGCATATAATCTACCAAAATACTTTGTTTATGTATTTTTATTAGGACATGTTTATAATCGAACCTCTTAAATTCCCATTTAGCGCTCCTAAAATATGATTGAACACTCTAATATAATGATTGCGCCTCTTTTTACGAACCTCAAATAATTCCTGTTTTAGGCACCTAAAAATACTTAAAAGCCTAGTAACTGCAATCAACTTAGATGTAGCGCTCGCCGACTGCTGCCATCGTCGCGTCCGTCGTGCCAAAGTGTCCATCATTAGAAGCAAAACAAGTTGTAGAGGCTTTATTAAATATTTCCCTTTTATTAGACGCTAGGTAAAATTAGTGTTTTTACACTTTCAATAACAATCTGAATTATTTTGAAGGATATTGCTAATACATTGCTTCATATGTTCGAAAAAGTTGTCTAGGAAACAGCGTAAATAACGCAATGAATATTGTTGGACTGTCAAAAGGAAAGCTACCTACTATTAGGGTGCTACGCAAGTACCCCGCTGGACTTTAATTATGATGTTAAACTTCAAAACTTTAATCAGCTCTTTACATACGAAAACATTTTTAAGTAAACAGAAGACCAATTCTCGTAGTTTAAAACGTTCAAAATCTAGTTGCAGTCTCATCTCAGCGACAAACAAATGTCAAAAACTTGTCAAAATGTAGGGATATCTTCTATATATATGTCGGATCTTTCATGAGTATGCACTTAACATGAGACACAAGCGCCTTTGTTTAGCGTTGTGCGGAGTCTAGGATTGAGTATGGTGTCCGATACGGAGTTACGGACCTTATGGACCATGGAGCGACAGTGATCGTTTAGACGTGGTCGCGACACATACTGGCCTAGGAACTGCTCAGTGTTTCCTTTTAAGTTCAGAGTATTAATTAGTACAGTAGTGTTAGTAATTGAGTCTGTAACAATAAACTGTGTAGAAGATAAAGGAGCTATTTCTCTCGTTTACCCGTATCCCAATTCTGCGCCCACGACTGTATATCTGACACTATGTATGTCACTAAGTATGTCTAATCACAATCCAATGTACTTGGATTCGACATATATAAAAGAAAGTCGTGTTAGTTACTCCACTTATAACTCAAGAACGGCTGAACCGATTTAGCTGAAAATTGGCAGGGAGGTAGTTTAGAGCCAGGAGAAGGACATAGGATACTTTTTATCCCGTTCGACAGTTTTTTTTTTTTCAAAGTTTTAGCGGTATCGAAAATCATCATCTGGGACGAGTGCACAATGGCGCATAAACGTGCATTAGAAGCACTTAACCGAACATTAAAAGATTTACGCAATGACTCGAGATGTTTTGGAGGAGCAATGATTTTACTGTCTGGCGATTTCCGCCAAATACTGCCAGTAATTCCAAGAACTACGGCTGCCGACGAAATAAACGCTTGCCTCAAATCGTCAAATCTATGGCGCTATGTGAAGAAACTGCAACTGACAACAAACATGAGAGTTACATTGCTTAATGATACATCTGCTGAAGATTTCTCGGAGCAATTGCTGACTATCGGTAATGGTCAAGTACCTGTCGATGAATCGAGCGGATTAATATCATTTCCATAATTTCTGTAATTTTGTCTCATCAAAAGACGAACTTATCAACAATGTATTTCCAGAAATTATTTCTAACTACAAAAATAATGAATGGTTGAGTGAGCGAGCAATTTTAGCGGCTAAGAATAAAGATGTAGATGACCTAAACTACATAATTCAAAATAAGATCATTGGAACAATGCATTCATTCAAATCTATTGACTGCGTCACAAATGAAGATGAAGCCACCAACTATCCAATTGAATTTTTAAACTCTTTGGACGTGCCTGGCTTACCACCTCACAATTTACGCCTAAAGGTTGGCTCCGTAGTAATCATGCTTCGAAACATAAACCAACCAAAACTGTGCAACGGTACGCGTTTAGTGGTTAGAAAATTAATGAACAATGTAATTTACGCTACGATAATGATAGGAAAATTCAAAGGTGAGGAAGTTCTCATTCCGAGGATACCGATGATCCCAACCGATATGCCGTTTGAATTTAAAAGACTTCAATTTCCGATACGTCTTGCATTTGCCATGACCATCAACAAATCACAAGGCCAATCCTTAAAAGTTTGTGGTTTAAATCTAGAACATTCATGTTTTTCCCATGGTCAATTATACGTGGCATGTTCACGGGTCGGAAGACCATCTGCGTTGTTTGTTTTTGCGCCTGATAATAAATCAAAAAATGTCGTGTATCACAAGGTACTTAAATGAAGAGCAACCTATGTACTAAAATTAATAAATAATTATGAATGATTAATGTAGGTATTTAATTTTTTTTGTATTTTTTCCAATTAAAAAAAAAACTGCTTATTTATTGCCTTTAAGGCGGAACAAAGTTCGCCGGGTCAGCTAGTTAGAGATATTTTTGACAGGCTGAGATCAGACTGTAATCGTTCTTAAAATTACGAGAATTGCCCCTCTGTTCATTACACGATATAAAAGACGAATGTATCAGCAGCATTCTTATCAACATAAGCCTCACATGTTTTCTTTTATTTCTTCCTCCGCGGTGATATTCGGATGGTAAACATTGTGGTACATTTATAACAACATGGATGATTTAGTCGCCTTCCCGTTCCGTAGTACATTGACGTGACTAATGATGTACATTTTTAGGCTTTTTCCCTTTGTTTTATGTGTGAGTAGATTTGTATGTAACATTAAATATTATAATGCATTAGGTACATTATTTTTGACCAGTAAAAATTTACCTAAATTAAAATAAAGGTACCTACTCAATTGAAGCACAATCATTAGAGCTTTTTACAGTACATAAACTCAAAGAATTACTCCATGGCAACGATAAAATCGATAAGTGATTAAAAAGTAAGAAGGTTTCTTGCCTATGGCATCCGATAAAATTTGTGCAACTTATTTTTGCTTCATCTTATGGTGTACCTACCATAAGCAACTGTATCGCACGGTGTGAATCAAGCTTTAAGGGCTATAAGTCCTATGCTAAAAGAATGAAAGCTTTTATTATGTGATTCAGCACAATCCTAAACGCTTTCAAACATATACATGCCATAGAAAGCATCAAGTAAGTGACATTACAGTCCAATGTAACAAAGATGTTTTGTATGTA
This sequence comes from Amphipoea lucens, assembly GCA_947508005.1. Classification (NCBI taxonomy): domain Eukaryota; kingdom Metazoa; phylum Arthropoda; class Insecta; order Lepidoptera; family Noctuidae; genus Amphipoea; species Amphipoea lucens. Next base: position 13,909,339 of record OX382358.1, read on the forward strand.
ACAAAAATACATCTATTGTCTATAGATAAAATTCGCCACTCCGCCTCCTAACTGCCAATGATAACTTATTCGAGGCCCGTTTTGGCCCGAATTTTTGGCCGATTTAACTCGTTTGTTCCGGGAAAGAACTTCCCATGCCTAACGATGAGATACACCAACAAAGATAGGGTAATGCCAAAGCTATTCTGAATTCTTACGCATTTTTCCGTGTTCCGAACTTCGGTACGCAACCGGCTTTAATTAAAAATATCGAACCCTTCGAAATTATTTATATAAAATTACATTCCGATCGTATCAATGACGCCTACCTGAAATTCAATAAATGCCTCCTACATTCTAATAACTTACTTAACTTAATTTATTCCACAGCCTTCAGAATTCCTTAGTATATTATTAGTAACCGAAACCCAAGAAGAGGAAAGTAGGCCAATGAGGACACATATCCGTAAACAAAAAGGAAATCTGATCCGCGAATCATAAATCCGAGTTTCATAGTTAATAAGTGTGTCACGTGCCGATAATTGATTTCGCGCCTCTGATAACTATAATGTATTGAGTATCGGAGATGGGTTGGCAAACCAACACGTACTCCGGACAACTCGCAACGTGACGCGAATGTTGCCAACTCGATCCGTTAAAATTACCAACGCGATCAATAGCACAAACAATGTAAAGGTCTTGGTCAAAGATTTCCTTCGACTGGCTCGTTTGTTATTCAGGACAATCACTGCTTAGTGTGCTACCGTTAACCTGGTTACATTACTATCGCTAAGAATTTTGAGCTACTTAATCAACTCCCGTCTCGCAGCGAACAACGTAGTCTTCTAATTTATACCAATTCCCTGAATAGCCGATCCTCTATAATAGCAGAATTTGCCTAACAACCATTATACTGAACTTCCAATCATATAAGGGCTTTCAATTAATTAACTATGCTCTCTAATTCGGTGAAGTTGCGAAGCGATGCATTAAATCGCGCTCATCCGCACAAGCTGCATAGAATCTCGCCTTAATTGCAAAGAGCGGCGTCAGCTAAGATTTACCAATTAAGGGAATCGGAAGCGGAACCACTTGCCCAGTCAGCGGGGCTCAGCGCAGCCGAGCATGGAGGCCCAGGCCCACACACGTTTCTATTAACAACTAACGATCGTAACCAAATAAAACGCTGAAGGGATTCCTCATTTACATACTTTTTTGTGAAGGACGTTCGCTTTTGTTTGGGACGTAACACATTTTGTCCCAAATATGTCTCTTTTAAATTATCAGTCACATTATTTTATGGTTCCTCTGAACTGGTAAAGAAAGGAACATATTAAACGTATCAGCTGTATATCTTCTCACGCAATTTGTAAGAGTCAACTGTGGGAAACGGATTACTTAATATTTGGTTGCTTAGTTCGGTCGCTGCACGCGATGCGACCACGTTTAAACACATTCATGCTTGTATTTTTCGAAGACATGTGGCTTCTACCAACCAGCACTGGGTCCGTGTGGTGAATAACGGCCCACTCCTTTTCACCGAGAGAAGGCCTGTTTCCCAGCAGTGGGAACGGATATAGGCTAATTATGGTACTGCTTGTTTTTTTGGTACATACCTACTAGTCCCTTCTCAAAGACACGTATTCATTGGTCTTGACTTTGTAGACCTTGCCAGCTAAAAAAATTCCGCTACAGCATTATGCCATAAAATAAAAATTTAAATAAACATTATCTAAAGTACTTTAGATAATGATAAAATTTACGCAAGAAATATCAAAAAGTCTTCGAGACAAATCGATATCGTTATATTATCTCCATGAGAATAAAATTATGCTCAACATAAAATTACGTACGTTGTCCCAAAAATGAACAAACTTTTTACATTAATTGCTGATGACAATAGCTGTTGTAGTATACTAAATATTAATTCATTTCATTGTTACTGAAAAAGTTAGTCCAAAATGAGTAATTTAATTAAAAAAGTGGGCGAAAAGTAACTCGGATTTCGAAGACGACCTTATAAGAGGTCCACCAATAATATTCTGCGGATCTAAGGACCAGAATTGGACTGTTTGAACAATAATGAGATTTAAGAAAATGCTTGTTTTAAACTTATCCAGATTACAGGAAAATGAGCCTTCGAGGCGGTATGTAATAGAAAGTCAATAGAAGGGAACAAAGCAAAGGTAAAAACAAGAAAAAATAACCAACACGTTTGAACGTGATTCTTTAAGTCGCTAGAGAAAATGTCCCCCATCTTTCATGGGAATAACATGCCTTCACCCCAGCATCTAGCTGAGTACGTTTTTATAAACGGAAATCTCTGAAGAGAAAATCCAATTAAAATGTTCAAGGTTTACAAGTAAAGGGAGACATCACAAGATGTTATAAAGCTTAGAAATATGCTACAAAAATAAAGGTACATAACTCCTCCGGAAAAAATCTTTTCTGAGCAGTATTGTCACAGCATTATTAAATTAAATAGAACAAAACAGTAACGACTTTTACAAGTACCATAACGGTAACTTAACAAAAGGTTATAATTTGAGAGTTTTCTATACAAAATTCTCTGTGATCTTCATAGCATATCGATGGCCAATAATAATAAAAAATGTCTGTGGTGAGCCAAAGGAAATAAATGTTAAAATGCTAATATTTAAAAACGACAATTTATATTTTGAATTAGCTTCGTCTTTATTTTAAAAATTAATTAAAAGGTTCACCTATTTTACTTGGAAATCATGACCTTAAACTTACCTGTAAGCTAGCTGAATCTACTTAATTAAGAACTTGTCTATGAACTTCATAGACAATCTTGGAGGTATTTGTTAAGAATTCTTGAAGCGTTTATAGTTTAAAACGACACTGGATATTGAATCAAAATCCAATTATTATTGTCGACGAAGCAAAAGATCTACTCAGAGACAATATCAAGTGCCCGCTCGTTAACTTACTACACTAAGATAGCTTTACATTTTAAAAAGATATTATGATGATGGCACTATAAGATTCATAAGAAGATAAAGTATCCATCTTTTAAAATTATGCATAAGAAAGGCTCCATACATAAGAAGGTTAAAAGGTAATATTTTTGCTTTTCCATAATTATTTTATAAACATTTCGATAAAGCAGTATTAACATAACAGATGTTCTTTAAATTGAAGATACAAGAAATTTTATAATGAAACTAGATAATTACGTAAATGCGAATCTCATAAAAACTTACATCCTTTAAACCGATAGGGTCTTATCGTAATGCTCTTAGTCGACTATTAGAGTATAATCTAATACTGCTGACTATTCCACGTCTATTTAGAATTCCGTGTGTCCTGGAGCGATAAAGTCGGCGGACCTAATAACTGGTATTATTAGCCATTCAGCGTAGTTATTGCTGGACCAGCTATCCGCTTACGAAAATACGCCTTTAATTGAATGTCCGTTGTTTATCTTTGTTATAGTACCCTGAATTATCTACTGAAAGCCAAGATAGACTATCTATATAATTTACTTTACTATATTATCCGTTTTCTCTTCTTTACTCACGTCCAGCAATTTGTATTAGAAACTCGAACAAGGTTTGATTTATAGCAAGAACAGTATATCAAAGATCACAATACATTGCCGATACCTCGAGGTTTGTACATGTCTGCAATCTACAGAGGAATGATTAATTTTCCTGCCCTGTGCACACACACAGGTCTGCTTTTCAATCGCCTCAAAATCCTACAGAAGATGTCAAAGATGAGTGTGTGAGTGTGTGTGCATGTTTACAATAAGTGTAATATTGTGATGTCGGGCTAGTCCTCTGTGGTGTCAGATACAGGTGTTGCGATGTGCAATACGCAATAACCCTGTGTCGGGAGAACGAATTGCCTCAAACTATTTGTGGTCCAAAGTTTGGAATGAGCGTGCGCGCCGCTCTAACGTTTTGCTACATTGCATGAATATTTTGACATGGTATTCTGTGTTGACGTGAATATAGAACAGTCACACTTTTAGAGCGACTCGCAGTTCAATTTAGTTACAATTCGTGTCAGCATAATTTTTCTTACATTATTGTAGCTAAATTAAGAGGCTAAAGCTGTGCCATTTTCATTCATCAACCTACGCTTTTAATTTACATGTGAGTCTCTTTGATATTCTAAGACCCATTGAAACTCCTCTTTGAATCTATAAAAAATATTACGTATTCTATAATTGGAAAGTATGAAAGAAATTAGATTCACTTTGGGTCCGGTAATTGAGTGAAACCTAATGGTCCCACGAGGCGTAGTCAAATAGCCCAACTTAAACGAACCAATCATGCGAATGATCAACTTTATTTACGTAATGTAACCACTTCTTATTAAATTTAATGGCTATAAGATATTAGAGTTCAGTTATTTTCGATATTGTATCGTTTCCTCAGCTTATAAGTGGCTAATAATACTTCTTATTGCAATAAACTGCTAACGCTGTCTGCTTCTATGTCACCTTTTTCAATATCCGGTACTCATGTATTCGGGGAAGACACGGCAAGAATTTATAGACCCAATATTCCCCTTTACTTTGTTACGGCCAAAGTACGGAATCTACACATTAATAATTAATTAATTTGCATTTATTACGGAGCGCGTCCGATAAGTTTTTATTACATTTGGACCCAAAAATTAAAGCTAACACACATTTACTAATTTGATGTGCGAGTTACAGACATTCGTGCCAACTGTAGGGAACTGTCGTTAGGCGCAGGGTTGTCGAGCTCATCCGAAATGAATATTTTGAGGTCTTGCTGAAAATAAAAAGGGGTCAGTATTGTGTACATCCGTAGGTGTTTTGGACGAAACACGGTTTTCACTTTAACAAAAGCTCATACAAACTCAAGAGAAAAGCGTATTTAAAATGTTTCCCTGAACAGAGATAAGGTTCAATATGTTGTCCGGTATTTTGAGCAGAGTTATGTGGCAAGCGTGTGCAAAATACCGGCAAACGAAGCGGCGATAAAGGGCTAGGTTCAAACTTATGGGCGCGCACCGGTTGAATGAATAGTGCTCTTAATTGCCAACCGGCTTTGTCAATGGCTTTCCACTTTTTAGGACGCCATTTCCGAAGCTAAGGGGCGGAAATTGGAAATCGTATGAAGTATTTTGTTCGAAATTAAATTAACTTCGAAATAAAATGTATTGTATTTCTGTTTGTGAACGTGTCACGAAATTTTATTGCGAGGCTTTACTTTATTGCTTTTATTCAAATTGTTACTGATTTCTAAATGTCTCGCTAATGGTTCCTTTATTATAATATATCCAATAGATGGACAACCAAATGACGCAATTATTCAACTTAAATGATTGTACGGACATTTCAATCACATATCAATTCGTTTGACAATCACTTTTCCATGGTAAATTAGTTCAAGCATAAGATCAAAATCAAAAGCAATCAATTTTCGTTAGAGTGTGCCGTACTTTTAAATTAGGAAACAAAGTTACTGTTAGCCTGCGTCATCCCACTGCTGGGCAAAAGCCTGGCCCCATGACTTCCAGCTCTTTCGATCCAAGGCTAATGTGGACCACTTGTCGTTTGTTTTCTCCTGCTCGCCCCGCCATCTTCACGGAGTCTGCTACGACGCCTTCTGGCTGTGTCAGGGCTCCACATAGTAGTTATTTTGGCCCACAGCTCAAGTAAGTACGTGACAAAAAAGTAAACAAAAAGGAAATGTTTTATGGATATTAAATCAGACAACTTGATCTCGGTAACCCTTGCTTGAAACGTGCTAGAGACGGGCCCCGTACGAAACGTAAACGCGCTAACTGAAAACCAATATCGATATTCTGCAGTTTGATGATACTAAAATTAAACGTTTTGTCTGATATTCGCCAGTTTCACTTATCTTAGTTTGCTTAAACCCTTTTGTGGGTAATCCGATTAATCGAACTATTATTAACCGACTTTTATCATTGGTGAATAGGTTAATCAAGAACTCTTACCTATCTATATGCTCAGTTTAAAAACATTAAAACAACTTCAGTACCTAGCAGAGTATTTTTTACTTAATTTACGTCCGAATAAACGTGATTCAAATAGGGAAAGTTGGCTAAAGTAATTAGTCGTATACAAACCAGCCCATCCCTAGCTCTGATTCAGTAGCTGCCTTTACAGTTGGTAGTTTGATTCGTTTTATTTGTTAGCGGGTATTTTCCGATCCCCATTCACATGAATCAAACCGAGCGGACTCATTTATTTGATAGTAACGGACAAGGTACACCCCTACCCAACTATAAATTCGAACGTAGACAAACTAGAGAGGGTATAATAAAATAAAATGGGATAATCTTAATTAATCATCTCTCTATTGCCTTTGTTTGTGATTGTTAATAACAGTGACGAATTGCTTTTGCGATATGGAAATATTATCAACGAATTCCTTCCTTCTAACATAACTCATGTGAATAAGAAGTTAATTTCAAGAACCTTGTCTGGAATAAGTTTATTCAAATTTCTAGAACATAAATTCTCCTTTATCTAGGTACAAAACCGAGATAAGGAGTCTAGACGTCGATACCATAATTTAGAACGAAGACTTCAATACAAGAATCTAATTCCATTTGGATTTTAATTCCGCTAGAAAATAAATTAGATACGAATTTGTCTGGCTCATTAGTGAGAGATCCAAGGCCGGAATAAGACACCTATTTTCCAAATTTTCCCATTTTACAGTCTTATTTGATAAAAGATCTAATTTAATTAAGCTAATTAAGAGTGTTGTGGTAATCCAATCCTGTTTACTAATTAATACGGTGGAAAGTTCTGCATGTTGAAATTGGGGAGTGAAACCTCAATAAATACTTATGTGATGGGTTCATTATTTTCTCGTTGGTGGCTAGCGAGCAAACGCGCACGAATGAATGGCTAATGAAAAGCTCCTGGGAATACCATACGAATTTCGTCCCGAAGGACCAAATAGCAATTCATAACTTATAAATAACCTATTTCAGATGTTTTTTTTTGTTAAGAATGGTTTACCATTCTAAAGGATGGTTTTTGTTTGCTTTCTTGATATTCGTTCCGTTGCATATTTCCATTAAAACAGCACTTCGATATAAATGCAAAACCTTTTAGCAAAAGAATATGGCACTACAAAAAACATTTTAATGTTTTATATCTTTGTTATAACTTATAAAGTAGAGCAGTTACGAAAAAAATCTACCAAACCGTTGAGTATCTTTTATTTTTCATAAACAAAAGTGATGAACAGAAAAAACTTTTGCGTAAAAAAGACGTAACTGTGTTGAATGCAGTTTGGGTCGTAATTAGAGATAGATTTTTTTCCAAAATTAATTAAAAGTCACCGTTGGCCACAGCTTCGGGCGGACGATGTACGTGCTCAAAATACTTTCAGACTCCCCTTTTGTTCTGCTGTTTCTATTTGATCACCTAGCTATATATGTGTATCTCGGAAACCCTAATGTACTGACAGTTTTTCATGCTACAGGGAAAAGTATGCTGGATTTGATTTATTTTAGAGTAAAATTAAATAACTATCATTTAAGTTAAGTTACGAAGCAAAACCGTTGTAATATTATAGGTAAACCTGATGCTCGTGAAAATGTTTTGGCAAAAGTAGTGAGCGTCGTAAATCCCAATGTGCCCCGCTGTCACTATGTAAAGTAAAGGCAGTGTTTTTGCTACCCTCATTTCACTTTTTTTTTTTATTTGACGTCTTTTGCATAAATATCTGAGCCTTTCTATTCTCGTACTTTACCGAATCACAGTGTTTAGAAAACTATGTATTTTGTGCAGACAGATAAGAAATGTCACCGGTATATTTCAATTAAATACAAAAATAACTGTTCTTAATTTTTCTACAAAACAAAACTTCAGAGAATAGAGTTTTTTTTTCGAGTGTATTGTGAGAATAATTGTAGGTATTATCACAGATTAAAACTAGAACGGTGGCAGAGCGTGACTTGCCATGGTCGGGTGGGCCCAGCCGTTGCGCGGTGCAGCGGGCGTTCAACTACCTAATAAGTTCAGGTGCTATCAGACATAAGCAACCGCACTACTTTATTATATTTTTTTGTAAAAAAAGATAAAGAAACATTTTTCTCTTTTGTGGCCTTTATAAAATGAAACAGCGAAAGTGGTTTGTAGTTTTATTATAATAACATTTTTAATAAAAGATAAAGTTATTTTTCTTTTTTATTTTATTTCAATATTGAGAAATGAAATATTTATTGCGAAAGCTATTCCAATTTTAAAGAGTACCCACGTCATCTTAATACTTCTTTCTTGAGAAGCTCAAGGTCGAATAAAGACAATATTTAGGTCGTAGCCCCACTGAGTGGCTGTGCAGATACGACTGTGAAGAACAAAATTATGCCAATGGGGCGACTGCCATAAGTTAAAGGGGTTTATTGCGTTACTGACGCATTGCCGTAACTCTAGCGTAGATCTGAGGACTGGGCTGATATGACGCCAGGAAAATAAATAGTAAATAGGTTATAGTGATGACATTTAGTAAATAGGTTATAGTGGGGACATTTTTCTTCACTCTTTTATACTTCTTGAATCTTTTCTATTTCTTTTTTGCTCATTAATTTCCCTCAACCGTCTATTTCAGTATTTTTTTATACAAGGTGGAGACGACAATGCGATACTAAATTAAGTTTCGTATATCCAATGACGTTCCCAGTCTGCATACAAAACTCAACTAAACATTTAGGGGTTTATTTATAAACCATGACTAAAGTTAAGTTACGTTCTAACGTCAAAAATGTATGGTTAAACAGTCGTTCATCATCACTATTTAACTTTGAGCAGCGTTTATGAATAAAGGGGATTGTCACTATATAGCTATAGTGACTATCCCTTTTATTCATAAACGTTGCTCAAAGTTAACAACACAACAAGTAACTAGCGTTAAAGATTGGCAAAACCCACAGTCGGCCCAACACTACTACGTTTTAACAATTTGCTATTTACTTAGTTTGTTTGAGAAAAAAAAAAAACACTTTTTTAATTTCGATGTTAGGATATGTTGGATAGTTTCAAGACTCATATGCATTAGTACTGCCCCTTTTTAGGGTTCCGTAGCCAAATGGCAAAAAACGGAACCCTTATGGATTCGTCATGTCTGTCTGTCTGTCTGTCCGTCCGTCCGTATGTCACAGCCACTTTTTTCCGAAACTATAAGAACTATACTGTTGAAACTTGGTAAGTAGATGTATTCTGTGAACTGCAGTAAGATTTTCACACAAAAATAGAAAAAAAAACAATAAATTTTGGGGTTCCCCATACTTACAACTGAAACTCCAAAAATTTTTTTTCATCAAACCTGTACGTGTGGGGTATCTATGGATAGGTCTTCAAAAATGATGTTGAGGTTTCTAATATAATTTTTTTCTGACCTGAATAGTTTGCGCGAGAGACACTTCCAAAGTGGTAAAATGTGTGTCCCCCCCTCCCCCTCTAACTTCTAAAATAAGAGAATGATATGTACATTACCATGTAAACTTCCACCGGAAATTGGTTTGAACGAGATCTAGTAAGTAGTTTTTTTTTAATACGTCATAAATCGAAAACCGCAATTTACCTTTCACAAAGTTACAACGAACTACAAGAACTTTTATATTATGTTACTTGCTGCTACGGAACCCTTCATGGGCGAGTCCGACTGGCACTTGGCCGGTTTTTTTCATTAATATTGTCGTCTCCACATTGTATAGTATTTACAGTATATTGGTAATTGTCATGATGGACGTATTGATTGTCTCTTCTACCAGTATTTTATTAACCATAAAAAAAAAACTGAATACAACAAGTATCAAATAGTACGTAATAAATAACATCACCGCTCACCTATGTCATTTCAGCACGACAAAATGTAACACACATAAAATCTGTTTACACAATAGCCCAGGGTTTTATGATTTAAATTTTGTTCCGTCTGATTTACGTGGGCGGTACACTGGTACCGCAGGCATTTGCTATTAACGGAAATTATCATGATTTACAATCAATGCCGATTCACATTTCACCGTGACAATTACAGACGTAATTGCCTGGGTTTATATCTTAAAAACAAACAAAAAGGGATGTATCAGCACTTACCATATTAAGTTAAATTTTCTACAGCAAATCACTTCTTGTATGAAGACCAAGATTGTGAAATACCTGTAACAAAAATTAATCCAGAAATAAGACTATCTGTAAAGCTCCTTAGACTGTAATAAACATGGTTCTAGTTACAACGAGACGACACGCGGAACTATAAAGTACATACAGGGAAGCAAACGTGTGCTCAGTCAAGCTCGAGAAAATCCTAGGAGCCCATTTACTTGAGTTGACTTCGAACAAATGTCACGAGACGGTGTGCAACTAATACCGAACCTCTCCATATATCTCTTGCTAAACCCACTGTATATAAATACAGGTATTCTAATAAGATACAAACACATAGGTCACAATAAATGTTTCGATTCATAATTTAGTTTCTAAATACTGTTACGTACTGTTTGCTAATCGAAAATCGGTAATCGGGCACGAAGGGCCCAGCATCCGAATCAAAATCGAATCGAATTTCGACGTTAATCAGTTTAAAACTCAAATGAGCATGCATACGTTTCATCAGCCGACCGTGCTTTATATTATATCGTATTTCAATTTTAATGATTCCGCATACACAACTTTTAATTATAGTTCAGAGAGGAGGAGAAAATGCAATAAAAAGCGATAATGAACGTTATTTTAATTGCTGTGTCTCGTGACGTCATTACGGAGATATTGAAAACGGATAACGGTAATGAAAGGGTTAAGTGTATCTCATAGCACTGACAATATAACTAATAAGAGAGTATTAATAAAAATATTGGTTTTAATAGCAGAAACACTACAAAGAAATGAAAATACCTAAATCAAATAACAGTGCAGACACAGATTAAGCATTAATTTCAATCCCTTATAAAGTTTCTCCGCGTCGTAACTGAAATAATTCTCCGCGGTACCAATAAATCGTTTCCAAAGACTCGACCACAGAAGCGTATGTTTTCCAGCAATGCTGCACTGCTAGTGTGCATCCATTAATATCAATAAAACATGTACACAGTTCGTCGCACGTTTTAATTCCGCTAAAAGCGTCGATCTCATTGTGGTCGGACCGATGATTCGGAATTACTGTGTCCCCTGTGTCCACTGTTAGATGGGACTGTCCCAGGTGACTCCTAACGAGGATTGTACTTTGTAGCTTAAAACTCCAGTCATCCTACTGATCTGCCACAGCCTTTGTGAACTCTTTCGTTATTTCATTTTATTACTGTACAGGGATTTGAAAGCCAGTGATACTTTTTGTTCTGAGATGTTGTTTTGAAGTTTGTGAAAAGAAAAGTTATATTCTGTTCTGTTAAGCTAACTTCAAATGCGACATAAACACTTTTGTATTTTCCTTCTTCCGGGTTTACTTTTCAAGACAAGAATATACCTAGTACATGTTGTAGCTAGAGCAGTGGTAGCCCAGTGGTATCGGCCGTGACTTACGAGTTGTAGGTCGTAGGTTCAAACCCAGACAGGCGCTTTACTTTGTGTAAATTATTTCATCACCACTGCTCTCAAAACGGTGAAGGAAAACATCGTGAGGAAACCGGCATGTTCTAGAACCAAAAATTCAAAGACATGTGACATCTACCAACCCGCACTGGGCCCGCGTGGTAGATTACGGCCCACTCCCTCTCACAGAGAGGAGGCCTGTGTCCCAGCAGTGGGAACATTATAGGCTGATGATGATGATGATGTTGTAGCTAATTCTAAGGTAAATCATTTGCTACACTGCCCAATTTTATAAATTTTTGGATCATATCCCCCAAAATGGTAAAAATATTCGCAGTCACAGCACTGTTCAAGCGGATTGGTGCCCACAATACCTGTCCTTTCGCACCGGTGACTACAACCCTTCTCTACCTGTGCTATAGAGCTTGCCTATTTTTTGTTTCTTTTGTTTATTGGATTTATTTGACCGCTATCGTTTGCTACTCACTCGTATCTTGTAGCTTTTATAAATGTATATTAAAATAAGTTGTAACTTGGTTGTTGATTGGTTCTGTCGATATGAAAACAAGAAATAATATATTTCATAAATAACATTTAATTATTTTAGTATTTCGTCAATAATAAAGTTAGTATAAACCTAGAATACCTAAGTCTTATCCTAAGAATAAATTTTGAATTTTTGACAGTTCAGACGTCAATTTTATTTAGTGATGTTTTCACTAAAGGCTGATTTTTCCAACGCCAGATAATTTAATTTTATCCGAGGAATAATTTTGAATTTTTTACAGTTCTTCCATACAAATTCTGTCAGAGGTCAATTTATTTCACAAATAAAAAAAATCTGTCGATTGAAAAATCAACCCTAAATAGAATTGACGTCTTTAGCCCTTAGTAAACAAACAGTTTTCTAAGTTGGTACATGAATTTCTAAACTACAATATTTCATAAAAGTTCATAAAACTGTTGGACCATTACGAAAATAGAATAGATACTGTAGTGTTCCACGCTATTTCCTTTGTCGCCGAGGAGGTTTTCCCAACGAGTGTCAATCGGCGCGTCGAATGTCTCCCTCTTGATATATCGACGTCACTGCGCCCGTCTATGTCTGACGTATACAGCCGTATCTCTCTTTTTACCGCTTTTGCCGCTACGGGACAGACAAAAGAAATGGTTATGATTTTGACGGGGCATTGCATGGAGTGTACAATGTAGATACAGGACGTGTAGACCTTTTTATTACTTGGTCGAGTCCTCGATTGTTAACTTTTGATTTAATTTCGTATGGTGATGAGTGAAGTTTTATTTAAGTATTGATCAAATCAATTAAAAATATTTTCGGGCTACGACAAGCTGATAGATTGTTTTTTTTTAGGTTGTGGTTTGATTGTGACAAATGTGTAATTTTCAAAACAAAACGTAAGATGAAGACGAAGGAACAACTTTCAAATTCCGCAATGCCGCCCCTGCGGTACTCTACAAATGTTTGTGTTTTAATTTGCAAAAAGTTGTAAAGAAAACAGTTATGATGATAAAATCAACATAAACTTCCGTTACAGGAACAGCTGCTGTTAAAATGATTCGACACTGAATTTAGTCTGACATTTAATCAGAATTTTTATACCTTTTACGCTTATTAATTTAAGACAAAGATTGAAGGCCAAACCTAAGCTAAGATTTGATTAGATTTTTATTAACTTTTGGAAAGCTGCTAGCAATTTTATTTAGTTGATAAATTAATTAAGGATTTTTTTATAAATGAAAAAAAATTTTTGTTGCTACGCAAACGTTACAAAAAAGAGGTCAGTACATACCAAGTATTACAAGTTGTAAAATACCAAGCTAATTATTAATAGGCGTATCACTTCATAGCAAATTATGAATTGATAGAGCAAGGTTAACACCTTGTCATAATACTATTATAATATATCAATCAAACAATCAACTAGATATCAAATCGACATAGACCTCTCAAATGTTCCGCCTTAACACAAGGCTCTTCATCTTCCGCGTTCTACTTGGACCACCTTCTGAAATCTTCTAAACACCAGAAGGGCAATTTTCGTAATTTTAAGAACGTTCACAGTCTGATCTCAGTCTCGATCTCTCAAAAATACCTACCTCTAAATTCCCTACATTTCTGACAAGTTTTTGACATCGATTGTCGCTGAGATGAAACTGCGACTAGATTTTGAACTTTTTTAATTACGGGAATTGGCCTTCTGATCATATCCTATGTTTTTTATTGCCAAATATCTTTAGTAAGAACGAGCTGTTCCGACAGATTTTGTCTTATCCCAAGATCTTACAAAAATCCTATAAAACAAAGGACGATCAGTTATTCCAAAAAAAATCCGGAAAACTTTTGCAATTTTTCTTTCCATAAAGCCTAATTCGAACTATTAAGGCACAAATACTTTAAAAGAAAGTTCCGTTTTCAAGTGATGTGCTTACCAACGAACAGCATTAAATTTTTATTTATAAATGTAGAAGATAGTCATTATAATATCAAGGAAAAAATCGTCTTCTGGACATCGGATTTAATGATAGTTCAGCCATCTTTTAGCATTCGTTTTTCGCTTCAATTTTGTAAATCTTGCTAAGATTTTCCTAACCAGTACAATATACATAAAGATATCTATGTACGGTAGGCTGCAAAAGTGCATGGGTAGTACAGAAACAAAATCGTATGAAGCGAGAAATGACGCCATCTAGCGTAAAACCAGTTAACGACTAACAAAATTGAATTATGCTGTTATTAGATGGCGTTGCTTTGCTTTATATGATAAAATATTTTTGCAGTTTCTTTTTGTCTCTTCAAACATTCAAACAATTTATAATTAATAGTTTCTTTTAAAGAAAATTGTTCCTAATTATTAACCTACTATGTTAAAATTGAATATCAATTTATAAGTAGGTAGGTATCTGATTTTCTAAGTTTTAGTTTTCAAACTTGAGAGGGTAGGTTGAATATGGATTTATAAATAATTGGTAGGTGGTATGAATAATACTTAGATCGAAGATTTATGACAGCTCAATTGATCGTTCGCTAAGTTCATTTCGATTACCTCGTTCGAGTGCCTTTTGTTCAGTTTTTATTTATGATCAGGCGGATTACTTGTTTTACCAAAACGAGCACGAGTTATAATATTGATTTCGTTACAAGAGCTCAAATAATTGCTTTGAATAATCAAGCCAAAAACTTGTCAGAAATAGCCAGAGACCGGTGTAAACGTAAGTAGTTTTATTTTTTACACTTTTATATTAAAAACTGCATTATTTGTTTGTTACTATACTACATAATAATCATTATTGGGTATTATATATTTCTGTGTTATTGTTGCAGAGAAAAACAGTTGTTCTTTGAGTACGACGATTTGAAGAGGAGGGTTCTTTGAAACACCATCAAAGAACTGGTAGACCACGACTTATAAAACACATTGCAGCATCAAACCATGATAAGGCAGTATGAAGAAAATGGATTTCTGCCGCCGAACCACTATGCTGGTTTATTTGACACAAGTTTTGACACGGAGCCGCGTCAAAACTTGTGCCGCGGAGGCATGCTGTGAAACCCTTGCTCACGGAAAACCATAAAAGGGCAAGATTACAGTTCGCTTTGGATCACATAAACTTCGATTGGAGTAATGTCATCTTTACAGATGAAAAAACTTTTAAGTCCAGTGAACACGGACGCTTATGTTTGTGGCGTCGAAATAATACGCGATACACAAGTGGTTACGTAGCTACGAGCTAAATAATTATACTTAGATAATATTATTTATATTGACTGGAGACCTGGTTATGTGTGTATAAACTATAACTTACGTATTTTTGATAATTTAAAAAGTTATGAACACTTTAAGTTTTTTAGTTTTTTATGTTGCTTACTAACCATTTGATATGTTTTTGTGCAATTTTGTAGTTTTTAGCCTACTTATTTAGTATCCATTTAATCCGTTTGACCTTTGTAATAAAATAACCTGGTCTCCTGTTTGTTTTTATTGAGGTTACATAAGCTTCAATCCTCTTTCCGATTTTGGAAACGAATACTTAAGCTATCGCCTCAATAAGTTTATAATATTATAATGTTATACCTATAATATTTAATAAACTGACTATTAAATTTGAATAATAAACTGTAAGAAATAAACCTCTATAACTTTTTATAGTGCCTTTTTTGCGAGCCCACAAGGCGAGCCTGTTTACCTGCAATGAATCTGCTCTTTTTTCCTGTTGCTAAGTAACTACCTACCAATTCGAATATTAAATTAATTATTAAAATACCCACTCGTTAGCTTAATAAATATATTCCTATCGGTTTCTATTATTATTTTTATCATTTAAGCTACGTATGCTGGTAATTGTAATGTAAGAATTAGATAAATGTATTAGCCTTGTAATTCCTTCGTTTCTTCCTAACTCCTTACTTACGTTTCGTAAATTAGTCATAGTTGTGAAGAAACCAACGCCATCTAGTTTATTTTCGAAAACTTGAATTCAAACGTTCACGGGAAAATAGACACTAAGGTACCCATGCAATTTTGCTGGCGACTGTACATATTTTCTAAAAAACGATTCAGAACAAGCAAAGCATAAACAACCCACCAAATTATATTTATTAATATTAATTAAGTACCAGATACATGAATTTTAATTGTGTTATTATAGTCCCGTATCTTGTTACAAACGGTCTGTGCAAACTTTCGGATAACATTATGAGGAGCCTAATAACGAGAGAGTAAACAGAGTTCGTATAAATTACACTACACGGGACAATATTTAACTCACTACCTTCCTTTTACAGTGTATTTAATATTTTATATTAGAGCGTGTGTAGATGGGTTTTGTTAGTGCGACCTATGTATTACCCACCAATCCGCACCGGGCCCGCGTGGTGGATTACGGCTCACTCCCTCTCGCAGAGAGGAGGCCTGTGTCCCAGCAGTGGGAACATTACAGTCTGATTATGCTTTATACTGACAATGCGACATATTTGTCAAAACATGACAACGACAGGTGCTGTTTAATAAAGTAAAAAACTATGAAAAAAAGAATAGGTATGTATAAAACGGTTGAATTTTCGGATTGTCGACTACTCACCTGTCGCCTGTCAGTTTTATTAAAAAGGGGTCTGTTTATTAAAAGTGACAGTGATTGTATTTAATTTGCAAGTTCAGTTTACACACAAAATGGCATATTATATCTCTTCATTGAATATAATGTTGCACAAGTACCTAAACATTATGCGGCATTCATAATGTTGCAGGTGACATTGTGTACCCACCTAAACTACCGTCAATGACAGTCCTAAGTCTTTGTCAGGGAGTTTACTGCCTGATTTTCGGCAGAAGGTAAGAGAGTGCGTAACAAGAACGCAGAACGCGAGCACGCAGACTGTGAGATAAGTGTACATTTTCATTCTCCGTCCATTCGTACAGGTAGTCGTAAAAGTTGGCAGTTGCCCACTAAATTATTATAAATGTCTTCCAATTTATATAGGAGACCTACATGCGAGACAATACGACGGTGTGCCAGTGTTGCCAGTGTCTAGAAACGTTTTAATGCGAAAAATGTGTTTGTTGTCGATGTAAATATTGATATTTAAACAGATTTTTGTTGTTACATTTTTGAAGCAAGTAAATAGTAGAAATACTGTTGGCATGAAAATAAATAGTACGTATTGAAACATTTAAATAAAAAAAATATCCCTGTAAAAACTTTGGGTGTATAAAATGGACTGGCAAAAATTCATTTAGAAAAGCCTTTCGGGGCTAGGGCTAGGTTGATGTCAGAGAGGGGGAGGGGAGGTGTATATGTAGGTAGGTATGTGTGCAGCTTTATAAATGCGCGTGACACCCTACCAACGGTGATTGACAACCGCAGTTTGTACATAATGAAAAAATATTGGGCTTTATCAATCGAGGTTTAGACTGTTTGTGGCGAAAATTCCAATATTCAAAAGTAGCCTCTAATCCAAGTTAAAGTTATATTGTGACTTTGTGAGACACAGGCTTTTTTTTTAAAATGATTCTCGGGTCCTATATACAAAAACGAATCGTTTTGCTTACCAGTGGTAGCATTTTCAATTGCCAAATTGGGCATATAAAAATAGATTCGTAAGCTAATTTCATTTGTGATAGCTACTTCCATATGGGAGGGTCTACTATACAAAGCTATGAAGTCTTTGCTCCATCATTGGTAAAGATAAAAGAGTCTTAATTTTAACCAATAACGGTCCGTAAATTATATTATTGGAACCGGCCCTAAGTATAAGTTGCCTTTCTACGCTCAAAACTTCACTGAAAGTCCTCTTATCTTTCATAAAACCCTTTCTTTCAAGAACACAGGTTTACAAAGTTGAATTAAGATTTATTCGTGGAGAGGCGAAGAAATAATCCTATAGCAAGTTTTAATTCAATTATTTCGTTTAATACGACAATGTTAGGAACGCAAGGAATGTGCCGCCCGTTCTCTAAACGAGAAACAATTCTACCAACTAAATCGCCTGAACTCCAATCGAGCCACATTTGCGTTTGTGCTGCAAACACTTGCACAACTATTTTTAATGTGGGTACTATCTATTTTTTCCTATCTCTCCCTTATTCAGTTAATTGAAAACCTATCTGTGCTACAAAGGCGTGAATGTACATAGAAGCGATTCGTTTTCAACCCGACGAACAGTAAACCGGTTCGCGAAAAATATCCGATTTTATTTTTGATGTTTAGTGCGTCGCTTAACGACGCAGTGCGCAAAATTTTATGAGTCGGCCGGGTCGCATTTTTTTCCCTCCAAAGTTTATTTTAAATCGAAATATTGAACGAGCCATTGGTTTGCAACTGAGCTCTTTATAAAATATTATTTCACATATGCGATAGGATTGAATGCAAGATTAACCGTAACAACAATTAATCCGTATTTACGATTGAATGGTTTATTTAACTTTACCAAATAATCACACCCCAATGTCCCCCAATATTGATGACCACATTCAAAATAAAATATACTTAGGTTTATTAACAGCAATTTCATGCCGACCAAACAAAATAACATCGATATAAAAGATTTAAAAAATATTGTGAAAAAATATTTTTTAAATCTTTTATATCGATGTTATTTTGTTTCACCAGTATATATTCAACGCGGTCGGTACTTGTAGTGGGTACTTAGGCAGATAAAGTTTTACTCGCTATAGATATATGTATATATGCAAAGTTATAGGGGATGGATCAGCAGCGCCCAATATTGCGTTAGGTCAGACAAATTGGGATCAGCCAGTGAATATATTACGGTCCCCCGTACTATGTGTCGGTCTGTTAATCGTTCCCCGTTATTTATGAACGTTTTAACTGTTTACATAAGCTTACTATAATATGGTTATGCTAATTTTTGGATGGGGCACAGATTGCACTGATTGCTCCCATGGATAGTAGTGATATCTTATAGAACTTTGTTAGTTTGTCATCGATGAAGAAGCAAAAATTCTTAGACTATCTTCGGTCTTAGACGAGGTTTACTATTGATTCGCATAAAATTTTATGAATCTAAACAGTACTCCAAAACAAATTATGTCAGAGTATTATTATGCCATTAAAAATTATGCCTAACTCGTTATGCTAACATGGAATATGAATTTTAAAAATAATACGAATCACATATTCGCATATTTTTTTGAGGATTTCCCTTAAACGATTCTGGTACGTTGCAGTTATCTTGCCATTAAATCAATTAGCTAGGCTAGTTTCTATCTAAAACTTAGTGTGTTTGTACTTTTCTAAATAAATTCAATTGGGAAAGCGGTTTCTTACTCATCAATATATTTTCAAATAGATACCTACTCTCTGTACCACAGATATCCGTGCTCTGTACCTATACTTGTGAAATATGCAATGGTTAAAGAGAATCTATCAATTCACGACTAGCAGGCAAGATTAATGGTGAGAGCAGTAGTGGCCAAGTGGTAAAGGCCGCGACTTACGGTCGTAGGTTCGAATCCAGACGCTTTACTTTGAATAAATTATTTCATCACCACAGCTACCAAAATGGTTAAGGAAAACATCGTGAGGTAACCGGTATGTTCTACAACCAAAAATTCTAAGACATGTAATACCAACCCGCACTGGGCCCGCGTGGTGGACCAAGAGGAGGTCTGTGTCCCAGCAGTGGGAACATTACAGGTTGATTATGTATGTTTAGTCAAGAGCTCTTTACCTCAACAACTCAGCCAAATTATATCTCTTCTAAAAAAGAGAAACAGCATTTTCTAACATTAGACCACATGCCTCGCAAATAATTAAGTATAAGGCAATAACATTAAAATTATTATCATTAGCTGTTAGCAGTGTATGACAATTTCGCAAATTGTAATTTAATTGTAAAATTGCAAGAATAAAATTCATTATATTTATTGGATACTAGCTTCTGCCCGCGACTTCGTCCGCGTGAAATTCGTACTTTCCTCTAAAAGTTTCGAAAATGTATGTTGGTATGATCTTTATAATTAATTTAGATAAATAAGTATTCGGGCCAACTTTAAGTTTATAGAACAAAGGAATCAGATTTTTCAAATAAACTGTATCCCCGCTTTTCACCCCCACAGGGGTGGAATTTTGAAAAATCGTTTAAAATGTGTTCATAAATTGACTCAAAGTTTATTTATACCAATTTTCGAGCTAATCAAGCCACGCAGTAAAATCCTCCCCTTTAAAATTAACTACCTCTTTTCACACAGTTAGGGGTAAATTTTCGAAAAACCCTGATACACGTTATTAATTATTTTTAGTAATTAGTATAAATACTGAGTTTCGAGTTAAACGGACAGGGCGTTAAAATTCTTCCATACAAACTTTGACACCCCCCAATACCTCTTTATAGTATATAAAGTATAGGATTTTTGTAGTATAGTATTTTAGAAAAACGAAAAATTTCCAAACTTCATAAATTACTTAGATAAGTATTCGTGCCATGTTTCAAGGTAATTAACTCAAGAAATAAGATTTTTCATACAAACAAAATCCCCCCTTTTCACCCCCTTAAAGGTTGAATTTCCAAAAACCCCTTCTTATTCGATACTTACTCTTCACAAAGAACACACCCTCCAAAATTCAAGTCCCTAGGACCAGCGGTTTAGACTGTGCGTTGATATTTCAGGCAGGTCGTTCATCCCCCTTTGGGGGAGAAATTATCAAAAACGCTGAGACACGTATAAATTAATTTTCAATCGTTAGCCTAAATACAAAATTTGAAGATCCTAACTTTTAAACTGACGGACTTTCATACACAACTTCATCCCCCTTTTTAACCCTTTGGGGGCAGAATTATCAAAAACGCTGAGATACGTGTAAATTAATTTTTAATCGTCAGCCTAAACACAAAATTTGAAGATCCTAACTTTAAAACTGACGGACTTTCATACAAACTTTCATCCCCTATTTAACTCCCTTAGGAGTTGAATTTAAAAAAATCCTTCCTTATTCCTTGTCTACGTTATAAAGGGCACCATTGTTTAAAATTTCAGCTTTCTAGGTCCAAGGATTTGGGCTGGGCGTTGATGAGTCAGTCAGTCAGTCAGGCCTTTTGTTTTTATTTATTTATTAAGATAGATACTTTTCCGGGATAAAAAGTACCCAGTGTGGTGCCCAGGATATTAAAGAATTAAAAATTATATTAAAAATTATATCAAGTTTCATCGTAATCGAACCGGTAGTTTTTGCGTGACGCCTGAACAAACAGACAGACAGACCGACAGACAAACAGACAAAAAATTTTTTAACCACATTTTTGTGTTCGGTGTCGGTCTAGTAACACCCCCTGCCATTTATTTTTTTGATATTTTCAATGTACAGAATTTTCACATCTACAGATTTATTATAAGTATAGATAACCTTTCGAAATATCTCATGAGTCGCCTTGTGTGGTCATCAAAATGCTATTAATGGTGTCGTAATTATCGTTGCTGTTTTTATTATTGTTTACAATTTTCTGTCATCATGATCTTTATTTAATACAAAACTAAGGTTTCATTAAGATTTTTAAACTTAAGATAGGTATGTAATTGCTAAACCCTTTATTTTATTTGCCTTTAGAAATTAACATTTATAATAAACAAATAATTGAAGTCTGCGATGAACATCGAACAGCTCCATCAGCAAACAACTAAATATAATCTTAGTCAGAATTATATGCCTTGTAGAATATTAGATTTCGGAGAGTGAGGAAGACTGAGAATGCTCCCTAATACACGATGCGAACAGGCCACATTTACCACGAACTTGAGCACATATACACAAGTATATTCAGTGATATGGGAGCTCTTCATAATCATTCTGTCAATAAGTGAATCCATTTTATCAGAGAGTTAGACGTAGGTATATTCGCAGTAACAGAGTTATAATCTTACAAAAGCCCGCGCAGTGTTTTAACGAGTCTTCTCTCTAACCATGGGGGCTACTAATTTAAACTTATGATAGGTTTGCAGCATTCCCTTCAAGTTTCACCGTAGCATCCATAACAAAAATTAATTATGTACATCGGCTGAGTCGCAACAAGTCACTCGTGTGTATTCATTATGCGAAACATGAAAGTTTTGTTCCTTTTTTCGTCACTTCCTTTGCATAAAGTGGGTTGTACACATAAATTGTAGGGTAGGGACAAATTGCGTTCCGCCAGTAATGTATTCCGCTCAGTATTGCCTCGCACACGTATGTTTCAGCTGAATTCTACATAATGAAACTTTTCAAGTGCTGCTCACTCTTATTTTGCTTTAATCAGTTCGAATTAAGATGCAATTTGTCACAGCTGTAGGCAGTCGAAGTCGACAGGACGGCTCTGAAGTCAGTGTTAGCTTATTAAATCCGCACCTTCCTCGAAAATTGTTGAGAGTTTGATGTCTTTAAGTATTTACGTTTGTATTTGTACTGAACAATATTTTGGGATCGAATTGTCTGTTCTGACAGCCGATTAACTTGTAAACGGACGTTGAAGTCTCCAAGTTATTTAAGGATTGATTTTGTTCTGTAATCTGAGTGTTAATTGAATTTAGAGCTTTAAAAATACGTATATAATTATTTTTCCTGATTGTTTAGTCTATCCTAGGGTATGTGTCCTGAACCCGTGATCGTCTCCTTATGTCAACAACTCAACGTCACGTATCAAGCGTCGAATATCTATTTGTTGATATCTTTCGAGTATGCCACAGCCCCTCAACGTCATCTCAAACCTAAACTTCATGCATATTCCATGCAAGATATCCTCAAAAGATATTAATCTAGCCTTCCGAATATCGGCTTTCCTACTATAGTTTTAAGGGGTCCTTAAACAGTACATAAATCAAAGCGATATGTCGAGGTAATGCCCTGTTTCATCGGGGCTGTGCGCTCGTGAAATATGACCAGCGTTATTATCTGCTTGCGTGGTGTACAGAGCCAGCTTATCTTAGGAAACTTCTAGAACATCTTGGGTGTTTATGTTTAAGTTACCAAGTCTTTGTGGAGAAAACCTCGAGGTATTTTAGTAGGGAAGAAAGGCTTTATGATTTTGTTTTAACGCTGCTGTAAGCTGTTACCTTATATCTAACACAATGCGGGCAGTTTAGCACGAGCTTCTGTTGAGACATATTTCATGGGTTTTGTCTGATATCTCATACGAAACTCGACTAAAGCCGTGATACATGTCTTGCTTCGTTGTGTGTGCTTTTAGCGTTTCCTGTTAGATTGTCCTCTGGTTTGGTTGCTTGTTTTTTCGTGGTACCTACCTACCTTAAAGTTTAACTCAATGTTCGTCATAACTGTAAATTCGGCCCATCATAATGTTGAGAGGCAGAAGCCGATATCCATTAGATAATCCATAAATTAAAGTAAATTGTATCACCCTTTTTGCAAAATGACTTTTATTTTCAAACAAGTTAATATTTACATAATAAATAAACTTAAAAAAAATGTATAATATACAGATATATATAAAAAAGGGAAAGAATCATAGAGCATCAAAAAATTAGTCTGCATCAGCCTATGCCCTGCAGTGGGACAACATAGGCTTTTTACAAAATAATAATCCCTGTGAACAGGAAAAGTGCCCAAGGGGCTGTATGGCGATGCTGATTATTTGACCAAAAATAGGCTAGCCCTCTAGAGCGGTGAAGAGTCGACCAGCTGCTTAGCTATGTCTCGAAAAACCAAGTGGGCACTCGGACCCCATGGCCCTAGTATCTCAACCCCAAGGCCCGTTCATGTAACCCAATAAGGTTGGAATATTTTCGCCGCTTAAAGTTTTGCAAAATTAGTTTTTTTGCTATTTATGTTGTCTAATTTTGTTAAAGCCACACGTTTAAGAAATATGAAAATTCATGTAGGCAAACAACATTGTCAATTCCGACCCAATATCGCAGTTTGCAGAGCAGAGGTGTGTCAAAACCGCCCGTAACCGCGCACCGCAGTGTATCGGAGTGAAAGACGTCAACTGCAACTGCAACGTTAGAAACAAGTCACTAGCTCTTCGTCTATATTGACTAGTCTCCGTTGCACAGTTTGGTGAAGCAGAATTTTGATGTGAAGGTGCGCAAGCAATTTAGTAATGAAAACGGTAGTTTCTGTAAGGACCAAAGATCGATCACATCTTCATTTGATTGTCTACAATTTGTGTTCCATAATACATAATACTGTACCCAATTTGTGGCAAAAATTAAGTACCCAGTATGTAATATTTTTTGTGGTTACATTTTCATACAAAGTTATGGTATTATGATTGTAAAAATTAAATGAATGTCGCATCAAATATTTTTTATTTTAATTTTTTATTATGAGCCTGTTATGTCCCACTGCAGGGCAAAGGCCTCCCTTCCGTCTTTCCATATACTCCTGTCTCTTGCTACATCTGGCCAATCCTTTAAATAGGCGTCCAATTTTTAATAATAATTTTAAACTTATTCATGAATTGTTGTGGTATAATTTTGAGGGTGACTGTATATATTTGTGTGCCAAAAGATAAAAAAGATTCTTCAATATCTACTCTTATTATCTAAATTCTCCTTTTGAAGGAGCCTATCGTCTTTAAGCACTGTACGTTTTTATTTTTAGTAAAGGAATAATATTGAATTACTTAACAAAAACTCCGGACATTATTTCAGATTCCATCAACTGGAACTTAACTTCGGCTTTATTTGTTAAGTCGAAAGGTCTCTTCTCAAGTTTACTTTTGTTTATTCATTCAAGCTACGAAACAATAACAAAATCTAAATATTGCCCAATTAAAAGAGAAAAGGAACTTGACGTCAAAACAAGCAAACAGTTCAGTCTAGAAATTTAAAGTGCCTGTTAATGAAAGAGAAAAAACTATTAACCATTCAAT
The DNA here is from genome assembly GCA_947508005.1 of Amphipoea lucens. Taxonomy (NCBI): domain Eukaryota; kingdom Metazoa; phylum Arthropoda; class Insecta; order Lepidoptera; family Noctuidae; genus Amphipoea; species Amphipoea lucens. Next base: position 13,934,181 of record OX382358.1, read on the forward strand.
GTGGAGTTTTATTGTTCGGCAAGGGCCGACGGGTGGACTTTTAATTAAAGGCCCCTTCACATTCTCTATTATACAGGACATTTTTACAGCCCCAGCTACATATTGTGCTGCCACGAACACTTTTACTATACCACATGCATACATTGTACACAGCCCTATATAACCTCTAAAAGTTCAGACTATTCTGGACTCTAAACTCTTCTGAATAATGATCATTATCGCTTGTGGCTGTGTTGATTGATAGCTTAATTATGTTTGCTAAAGAAAACATGTTGCGTATAATAATTGGATAATCGCACGTCATTGAATATATAGGTAATAGTTACGCTTTTTCAAGATTATTGTAACTGTCTATGGGTGTAAGCAAATAATGATGTGTTTCGGTGCTGTGGCTTACCATATCACAGGCTCATGATTGATTGCTTGATTGATCGATTGGACATATTTATTAATTTCCTACGACTGCTGAACTCAATAGCTGAATGATTGACGTATTACCTAATTACTCGTTTGATATGGTCATATATATTTAGGTATATTATTTCGCATTAAGTCCGCCTTTGTACCTTTTTGTACGAAAAGTTTAAATAAATATGAAGATTATTGGAGTTTTATTAAAGTAAAGATGGCAGGTCAATCAAGAATTTAAATATAAAATAATTCCTTTGTTCTCAAAAGTTTTAAGTCGTTTCTGTGTGTATTTTACTCAGTTTACATAAATAAATAAATAAAGATGACAATGTCAGTTTCATTTATGTACCTAAGTGAAAACTTAAATTTATTCGAGGTACAAACAATGATCTCGACAAAAGTGCTAGGAAAGGTTTCTACGCTTTGAGTTGCCATCTGATTATTTCCACCCATTTATCACGGCGTGCTACATCTTTAGGCACCCTGCAACGTTGTTATTATTTAAAAAAATATTTGAAATCTCTTATTCCATAAATTAAAAACTCCCATAAATGTGGGAAACTAAAACTAAGTTTTAAGTGGTAACACTGAACCTAATTTACAAAATTCTGCATTTTATTTATTTTACGTTGATATAAACATAGAAACAATAAACTTACGTGTGGAAAGAAATCTGGGTTAATTTATTATGTTTTGGTGATCTTGAATCGCACTATTTCACTACGAATTTACCCATTTTGGCCATGTTTTTTGTCGTGTGTCACTTGGTTCACTTCGGTTGGCGCCACACAGAGCACTAAAGTGACGTTAGCTTCGCATAAGGCTGTGGCCTTATGTCAAGTGGCAACGCCTTGGCGCGGTAATTACTAATCTAGTGTAACATATAATATATCAATGTTTCTACGTTACAAACTGCCCAATTTAAAACCGGTAACTTCATCGTTGTATTTTCATTTCGACCAAAACAAGAAGAGCTCTCCAAAAAGTTTCAACTCTAGAGATATTCTGCAAATAATGATACTTCGCAAAAGGGAACAAGTTAACAAAATAAATAACCTAATTTAAAATGTTCTTGAATTCAGTCATATTAGGTATGATCTGTTCCAAAAGTATCAGATGAAAATGTAAACAAAGCCTGTTCAAGTTAAGTTCTTACACAATCACTCACTAAATGGAAATAGCAACACATTAATCGGTATTTAGAGGATGTTATTGGGCAAAGTAACCTAACCATTTTTTTTTTTAACGTGGAGAAATGCTCATGCATTCTGCACTACCACGGGGAGATAGTGCAGTTATGTGGGACTCCAACCCACTAAAACTCCACGGTGTCCTCCTCTGCCGCTTACGGCGGGAACACGGGCACGCGTTAGCACTCATCCGTGAACCCGCCGCGGCTGTCCGTCACTGGACCCTCCTCTGGGGGGTATTCCCCATCACAGGCGCACCAGAACACATAGCACGCTGTGACCACCCCAGGGACCAAACAAGCACATGGGCGCCAGACGACCCCGTGTCTGGGCACCCTTGGTCCCCCTGCGACGGGTCAGGTCATTGGCCCCGCCGCCTGCCAATTTTCGGCCGCAGAGGATAGGGAGAGCGGCCAACGTCATACCAACATTCCTCTTCCTCTGCGGCCCCACCGCGTCCGCCATCGGACGGTGGCGACCCCGTCAAGGCCGCGGAAGGTAGGGAGAGCGGCGCACCGCAATACCGGCACTCCTCTCCCACCGCGGCCTCCAACCCTCAGCCGCGATGCCCCCGATACGACATCGCGGCCCGCCTCAGCTGCGATGTCGCTCAAGCGGCACCGCAACCTACTTGTTGGCCGCTACGTCGTCGGCTTACCGGCAAAAGCCCTGACGAGCGGCCCCTCCTCGGGTTCCACTTCGCTTCACCGTGGGTGTCCAAGCCACGGCTACTGAGCCCCCCCGCCTCGACAATGCGGGAACCCACCGGGGGGGAAAGTAACCTAACCAAACCTAACCTCGGGGTGGGCAGCTAGAACTAGGTATTGTAATTTTTGAGAATAGTGAAAAGTTTATAGACTAACCCCCTTATTCATAAAACTTATCAAACCTATTTTAGTTAAAATGGGGTTTGTCTCTTTCTTACACACCGAAATGACAACGTGACAGATAATGACAAACGTTCTATAAACCTATTTTAGCTAAAATAGAGATAAAATTGGATTATGAATAAGGGGGTTACTTTTTTGGTGTTTAGTATATTTTTTGGTGGTCATTATATTTAACCCCATGTTATTGTTGGAATTACATGGTTAAATTGTAATTTAAAAATCCTTAGGACCTTTTCCCAGCAGTGGAACAATACAGGTTGTAAAAAAATCATCAAAGATAATTGAACCTATAAAACTAACTTTAACACTTTGCGGGACACAACGCCCCTCGATGTAATAACAATAAAACTTCTATTATGTCTTGTTCAGTGATCTTCAATGTGTTAATTGTTAAAATAAAAACGAAGGACCCCAATCGTCAAGTTAAAACTTGGTAATTTCAAATTAGGATTTCGGGTTTAAGTATTCAAATAAGCAAATCAAAGCACTCAGTTTGTAAGTGGCACTACCACTTGGCATCCACAGATAGCTTTTCAAATCCATTTGTTTACAATTTCATCAGATAGTTTTGGAACAAGATATAGGTACACCATTATACACAGTTCAATCAAAAGCCAACACGATATCTTCAAAAACAGAACAAACAAACCGACCCACTAGTTACACAAGAGCTCGCCTTCTCCGTTGGCTTAGGAGTTTAACGACAATTAGTAACGGCTGCTGCTATTGACAGCCCCTGTCTCCCCCTCGACAGAATTAAGCTTTGATTGAATGAGTTTTGATTGAAAAAACTTTACACGAGAAGGGATTTTGGTCCTACAAGTACCTATACAGGATGCTTCATGGGAAATGAAGTAGTGTATACAACAATTTGAGCTGGTAACGGCAAAAGGAAATAATAGTAGATCCCATCTAAGTACCAATGAGTTTACTAACTTCTTATACTATTTTTTTACTCCCTTTAGCCCATTTACACGGTGCAAGTTTATTACCGGTGGCATTCCATAAAATTGAAGCAACAACTTCCTGATACGTACAATTGTTGCTCGATGCGAGCAAAATTAGTTAAAACTGGTGTAGGTTTAAAACAGTGCTTACAATAAAATCGCTTTCAATACTTGGATCAATTGTACAAGGACGTGCACCTCTGTCTTCAGACTAGGCAAAACTTGCATGCAATTATCGCCTTGCAATAATTGCCTTGGTGTCAACAGAAGTCGCATGTAATTATTGAATGGCAAAACTTGCATTCAAAATTATTGTATGTCATTTTATGGAATGTGTATGCTCTTGCATGCAATTTTTGAATGGCAATTTGTTGATCGTGATATATCGCACACGATAATTGCTCTTGAACGTTTCAGATACTTGCACCTTGGGGCTTTACTGGCAAAACATTTTGTTGCTCAAAGTTTTCATAAACAATATATTTGTTTAGAAACTTCCAGCGAATTTTCTCAAGGCCCACAAAATTTTTGTACCCAACAAGCTTTCATGATTCTTAGTTTTTCTTTATATTACGTTACACAAGTAAGATGTAAGGTTTCGTACTTGAATATTAGTTTTATTAGCTGCAAAACTTGGTAAACGACCGAAATGTAAATTTCCTAGGTAGGTACACGTCGTACGCTGGATGGCACGAGGAGAGGCGAGATCATTATGATTCATTTGGCTCAGGACGTTTGAGAGCGCTGGATGACAAGCTGCTAAACGTGCCTAACTAAAGACCTGCATTGCCCTTTGTGGCTTTGAAAGATAATTCAGGATAACTGCACGTAGCAGATATATTTTCAGTCAGGTTAAATACAAATGTCAGACCATCAGTTCTGTATAATTTCTGAAGTGACTATCGGTGCTGTAAGAACCGATTTATTACCGTTGGATCCCGTTTTTGAATCCCATTTTAATATTTTTGGCGTTGGATCCCGCAAAACATTATTATGTATTTCCGTTGGATCCCGAATTTAAAAAATGCAAGATAATTACGTTTTATTGTCGTTGAATCCCGAAAAGTATTTCCGTTGGATCCCGAATGCTTAAAAAAATATGAATGCGGGTACTTTCAACAACAAAATAGATGAATATTTCTTACAACAAAATTGTTTATAATAAAATGAGGGGTTCACTAATGTTTCACCAAAACTCCATTGACAAATTTTTAGTTTACAACCAACGTTTCGTATACTATTTATTTCACAAACAACTCATTTTCTATATAATCTAGTCGTTTCTGGCACTCGCCGGCCGCTGCCGCGGCACCGCTCGTTTCGCTCGCTCGGCTCGTGCGTAGGGGTCACAGTTTTAACCTAACCTTTTTTTTTTTTTTTTTTTTTTTAATAATTAACCTAATCTAACTAGTTCGGTTCCGGGTAACCCACTAAAAATAATCTCTTTTTAGTGTTTGATAAAGGTAAATCACTTTTCTTCTGAAATGTACACATGTTGTTATAATATGGGATTCAACGGAAATAGCAAACGGGATCCATCGGTAATACCTAAAAAACGGGATCAAAAAACGGGATCCAACGGTAATAAACGTAAGAACCCACATGTAGGATTTATAGGTAGATACGTACCTGCGTGTATTTTCCGGCTATTAGATGTCCACGCAGATAAAAACACGGAAGTCAATCACATTGTCGCTACTCACTGCGCCACGGATATCGATCAAACATTAATTGCCAAACAAAACTGCTGTACTTTTAACTCGCAAATGCCTACTTTACCAACAGTGTTCTGATTTTCTTGTTTCTATAGTCCTACTAGAGTACCAAAAATGAATGAAAGAGGACACTCTTTAATTAGTACACTCTAGTACTCCCTTAAAAAAAGTTACTATGCAATAAGGACTCCAGGTCAGACATCCAGCATAGCCCTATTCATTCTATTTATTATATAAATATTGTCTTCAGTAAAGGTAACTTATCTACCTATACCCATATAAATTTTATAGGCAATGGCAGTTCGGTAAAAAACGATTGGATATAGCAAAATCCTATCTGTTACGCTCTCAAAGATTTCACCGGCTAAGGATTAGTATAAATTGAGTAAGGTTCGGAAGACCTGATGTAAGTACGCTGGGAACTCGGAACCCTTTTTAGTCATTACTATCCTACTATCTTTCCGTCCCGCTGGTCCGCTCCTGAAAAACCTTGGGGCTTAGACAACTCGACCTCTATGTTATGATGAAAAGGGTTTCGCCAGCCAAAGTTTTTCTGACAACTGCGAATAATTCCAGAATTTCATGAGCGATGGCCGCTATCGATACCAGATTAGGGTCTTGAGAATCTTTTCCAAAAACACACAAATGCTTCGTTTTACTCGGAAAAATCTATCCAATTTAATGGAGGCCAAAAAGTAAATTAAATTGTTAAGTCAATCTGTTCAGATGGGTACTTATCGTTAAAATACATTGGGTCCGAGGAGATGGAAGGAGTTCGTTAAAAAATCATTTGAGTACCACCGAATTACATAAAAAATTATTTTAAAAAGTAATTTCCGTAGGTATTGTTATCACCGCGGGAAGCCAGGACAGCTCTCGGTCGTTCCCTCGACAAATTGAGCATTACGCCAAATGCCTCCGGTAATTTCAAGCTTCACTCCAAATTTACTACGAAAGCTGCTAAGATATTTAATCTTGAAATTATTTCAAAATTTACTTGAAACAATGACATGGTATCAGCTTTGAATCAAAGATGAGGTCATTATATGTATACAAAGGGTAATTTGCGTGTTTAGAGAAAGTTCATTCTACTTTCTGTTAATAACTGTACTACTATATTTTAGTGTATATCTAGTCACTAAGCAGCTAATCAGGCCTACTAAATAGGTAAGTTTTATTGAAAAGTGTTAACGCCCTTCGTATACCCGTCGTCGCATTAATAAATGCTTTGAAAACACTGCTTAAAATGTGTCCAGCCTGTTTTTATTTTTTAAATATTATTTTTAAGATCTTTTTTATTATATTCTAACAAAAAAATATGCGCATTGACGTGGAGTTGCGGACACCAGCCCTTATTACCTATTACCTATATTCAAACAAGATAAAACAGCCTGTTAAATCAGAGTAGGTACTTATAATTAAATTTATTTAACCGGTCAAGCGGCGCGCGTCGCCGATCGGCAACGAAACAATATAAAATCAATTGTGTCTCATTGGCGGATCTTGACAGATTAACTTGCGCATCTTAATTATCGGTTGCTTTCCGATGCCTAACAAAATCGAGTTAGGTACCTACGAATCATAGGAAAATTTAATTACCGCGAGTTGGCAGTGCTACAAATATCTAATTTGGTAGCGAGCGAGTTGCGGTGGTACAATTTAATGAGCTTACGAGTGCCGTTATCGCTCGCAAATAGTCTCATACCCATAGGTCAAATACCGTTATAATGAATGCGTGAAGTACCTACCTCTGAAGTTACAGGGTTGACATAGATTTGATGTACGGCCAATCGCATATAGTCGCAGTAACATTTAAACTATGAAAACGGCATTTATAATAAAAATAATACTAGCCTTTTATTATTTAATGTATTATTATTTTTATATTTATTTTATTTATTAGCCTTTTATTGTCTTACTACAGGGCAAAGTCCGCTTCTCAAACCGAGGAGGCACGAGTATGGATCACCAAGCTTGCTCAAGACCGGTTGGCGATTTAAGAAGTATTTTTTACTATAAATCCAGGTTTCCTCACGATATTTTCGTTCACTGATGTCAGTAATGCCTGAGATAAACTCAGAAAGTACAGATGAATTAAAAAGTCTATAGAAAAGGGGCTATGCTACAAAATTAAGGAGTGGTTAATTTCCAGTTGTTATCATGGAGTTGATTTATTACCGTTGGATCCCGTTTTTGAATCCCATTTTAATATTTTTGGCGTTGGATCCCGCAAAACATTATTATGTATTTCCGTTGGATCCCGAATTTAAAAAATGCAAGATAATTACGTTTTATTGTCGTTGAATCCCGAAAAGTATTTCCGTTGGATCCCGAATGCTTAAAAAAATATGAATGCGGGTACTTTCAACAACAAAATTGTTTATAATAAAATGAGGGGTTCACTAATGTTTCACCAAAACTCCATTGACAAATTTTTAGTTTACAACCAACGTTTCGTATATACTATTTATTTCACAAACAACTCATTTTCTATATAATCTAGTCGTTTCTGGCACTCGCCGGCCGCTGCCGCGGCACCGCTCGCTTCGCTCGCTCGGCTCGTGCGTAGGGGTCACAGTTTTAACCTAACCTAACCTAACATTGTTTTTTTTTTTTTATAATTAACCTAATCTAACTAGTTCGGTTCCGGGTAACCCACTAAAAATAATCTCTTTTTAGTGTTTGATAAAGGTAAATCACTTTTCTTCTGAAATGTACACATGTTGTTATAATATGGGATTCAACGGAAATAGCAAACGGGATCCATCGGTAATACCTAAAAAACGGGATCAAAAAACGGGATCCAACGGTAATAAACGATGGAGTTGTGGTACCTACTTACTTACTCGTACTTTGCGGTGTCTTCACTTTTGGTAGGAAAGTTTAAAATACTAACGTAGACCAATATATTGCTTCTATTTTGAAAAGGAAAATTGGATTTATTACATAACGTAAAAAGTTACATTGAAAAGTTAATAAAATAATTCTGAAAATATTTTCTATCACTTGTTCAAGAAGCGTTAGTAATGAATGGAAGTAGATTCTTTGAGAATCAATCAGTTTTTCTTAGAAATCTTAGTTGAAAAGCTTCTCCTAGCAACCTGAAATTTTATCATACGAAACATGATTACCGAGAAAAAACTTCGAAAGACATTTCAAGAAAATTACGAAGATACATAATTATACAACCGTCGTCGACCTGAAATTCCTGGAAATGTCTCTGTTCATATTACTAATTCCCGCGTTCACATGTGTAAACATACTAGGTAGTACTGAAAAACCTTTGAGCTTAGTACTCCATTTCATTCTTTGACACCGTCGTTTGATACTGAATAAATGATTTCAGTCTTCAGAGCAAATAGAACTGAAATTGAGAAGCATTAAAGCTAAGAAATACACCCCAAAGTACCTATTACAAACAGTTTTGTTGTGATAAAATCTAACATAGTATATACTATAGTTTAAGAACCTAAAACTCTCCACTTAAAGAGGTATCTACATTGTAGTAAGTATCCATACTCCATACACTTTGGTGCATCGTTGGGTATTTCAAAATTTCACTTAACTCTCTTCGAAGGAGCACTGAATTTATGAAAGGAAAAGTTTCATAATGTGCTCTTATGAACTTTGAAGTTTATAGCGAGTCACGTGTGAGCTTTATATCACACTTAATGATGTCTGTTTAGTGTTTTTAAATGTGTTAAGCATAAACGTTATAAAGCAACATTTTTATATTTGAAGGGTGGGTTGGAAGTTTGAGGAGCTGTCAAAATGCACTTTGACTATTAGACTCTCCGAAAAAAGGTTGGTTTTATAACTATCTATCTATCTATAATAAAGCTGAAAAGTTTTTTTTAACGCGCTAATCTCTGGATCATCATCATCATCATTTCAGCCAAAAGACGTCCACTGCTGGACATAGGCCTCCCCCAAGCACCTCCACTTCGACCGGTTTTGTGCTTCTCGCATCCAACGGGTTCCTGCGGCCTTCACAATCTCTGGATCTACCAGTCGGATTATAATTCATTTTTTGTATTTGATAGCCCAGTATTTGAGGAAGTCTAAAGGCTACATCATGCTAGGACCGAGCAAAAACAAAAAAAAGTCAGTAAGAACGCTGAGCGAAAACGAAGTAATAGCGCGGGCAGACGATGCGATGCGACGGAGTGGGTCAGGGGATGAAATTTCTCGCGGACGAAGTCGCGGGCAGAAGCTAGTAGTAAATAAATTCTATGTTGCCAAACTAGTTTTGAATTTAAATTCCTATCTTTAATTAAATTCATTGAAATCCTCACGACTCAATCATGTAAATTCACGTATTTATTCATAATTTCAAACGACCTAGTAATTATTCTTAACTACATTAGCAGTTAGCACATGCAAATCGGACGTTTACTGAAGGCTATTACCGTCAACATAACTGAAGGATCCTACATCCTAGTTACACCTCTAGGTCTCCCGGGAATTGTCCTGGGGAATACTAAATCATGTATACAGAATCTGGGTTCCTTCGCAGCCTAACAAGGAGGCTCACAATACCCGGGTGACAAGGTTTATGACTAAACAGTCCTATAGAATATTCGCAGGTAGTCAGGTACATTATAATGTACCTTTAGCTTAAGTGGACCGTGGCACAGGGTGATCGTAAAACTAGTTATTCCATAAAGTATTACTTTATAGTCACATGATAATGCTGGCAACAATATCCGTCCATCTTTTCAGTACATGTGAAACCATTTTAATAATTTAGCAAGTTTTAAGCTACGTTTTTAGTGGTCGTAAAAAGAGTCTTCGCTTCTTTTGTGTAGTTGGTTAAAAGAGAGACTAATGCTGATCGATCATCGTTTAGAAAAGAAAAATGCTTTTGATGTCTTAATTAAGACCTTGTTTATCTGTGATCTATCTTCCGTAACTGTCTGATAAAATGTTACTACTTCATCTTTTTTTTTTTGTAACATCGTTTCTTTCTCTTCATCAATTATTTCATACGAATCTTTTTTTGACCTAACTCAGAGTATTTTCTTACTCAACATTAAATTGGAAGAGGCCATGGCCTATATTGAATTTAGTTTCAGTGTTTCCAAGTGGAAATAGTCCGAAAATTTACCGGAATCACAAATACTTCGATACCCAATCTAAATGCTATTACACTGTGTCAACCACGAAGATATTATTTCAGTTGAGGATCTATTCTACCTGATTTGGTACTTGCCATCCAATTGATATTCAGCAAGCCCAATTGAATAATCTCGATGGAGTTACAGCGAAGGTAACCTTATAATTTAATTCGTCGGTTCACTTTCCTTACTGCCTTTACATGGGTAGGATTGCTTACATAACTGAATTTAGGTTAGTTCCTCCCATAGTAAGTTGTAAGTTAGGTTACTTAGAGTGGTTTCTGATGTGCATAGATACATGGCTGTTCGCCTGTTCGCGATTTCAGGTTTAGTCCCATAGCAAAAGTTGTTCATAATGATGAGTACAATGACCTCTTAAGAGGTTGTTGTGTTTTTCCAATAACCCTGTATACAAGATGTTTTTTTTTATATCCCATAACTCTAGGGAATGAATGAGACCATATCAAAGAATCAACTGTCATATGAATTATTTTTCAATTATCATTGTTTTTTTGTTTTCATTTTTCATACAAAATAATTCGACAAAATCATGATTATTAATGTAAAACACCCTTACGTGAAATAATATGACAACGTCGCATTTTCTTAGCTTTACATATTAATGGTTGGTATAAACACAGATAATAGATACCTACATGATAATTATCTTCGAAACTATGCATTTTTGGACCACATATTCTACGACTTTTTGTATTATTTTTACTTATACAATATAACCCTAGAGTTATGAGATATAAAAACCCCCCGCTGTCAAACTCAAACTCAAAGCATTTATTTCAATTAAACCAATTACAGGCACTTTTGAATTGTCAAGGGGTCGGTCAGTCAGAAAGATGAAGCTAGTTTCCCATTCCAAAGAGTAGGTACCTATGAAGAAGAACGGGCACTCCATGGACACTCTTTTAAATCAAAATAATATGGTTACAAAGTCTTGGTTACACCATTCATGTTAAAAATTATACATGTGAGAACGATGCAGAACGTTAAAAGCGTCCATAATGAAAAGATGAGAAAAAACAACAATTCAAATATTAAATTAAAATAAAATAAGCCATGGCAGCAAAGAGATGACCAGTCCCTACTGACGGCGCCCGTTCACGAACATTACGCATGTATTAGCACCATTCAGCTCAACCATTTTGAAGGGAGCTAAATGATCCAACACATGCGCCACCATCAGCGAGACATTTGAGAGATATTTGTATTTTGGTAAAGACAATTAATTGTTATTATAACCTATTTTATTAAGATTGTTTACCAGAATAATAATGCCAGTATTTCAGAGGAGAAAGACCATATTACGTCGAGGCGTTTTAACTTTGCCAAAGTTAAGCGTGGAAAGCACAACTTTTAAATGGTAACAACATAACACATTCTGAGCTGTTTGTTCTTACAACCTTGGCATGTAGAATTTATTCACAGAATAAGACGGAAAAGAACTTCTGAAATGATTCGTTTATCGAAAGGTAATATTTATCTATCGACTGATGACACAAAGCCTATAGAAAAATATAATATATCAGAAATTGACAGCCGTCAAATGACTTCAAAGGCAAGTATCGGCAAAAAAAATCGACATATCTGGTTCAACGTAAGATTTTCAAGATCCTTTGATCGTCAATAACATGTCTTGTATATTTACAAATAGGCAGAGACACCTATGTTTGCGTATAGGTGTGCCAAAATAAATCAAATTTACATTCCCATACGGAGATGCGAACAAACATTGCTCGTATAAACATAAAGGCTGTTCGACGAAGGCTAACTTGTTCGGCTACAATCTCTTTGATAAACTTGTTCTAGGGAACTTGGCTAGCTTCTCGCACGGTTGTTTGCAAACTTGCACTTACCGTGCAGCTTAATTGAATTGTCCAGAAGTCAATTTGATTCTTAACTGTAGAGCTTCGGTATTCCTATGAAGGGTGTCTGTTATGGCGCGTGGGTTGTATGTGCAGCGCTTTTGAAGTTCGCGTTAGATAATGAAGCGACTGCTCACATGAGCGTTGCCTCCAACGATGCCTGATTTTGTTAGAAAACTACATAAATTGCAGTGTAAACTGTTTTACAAAATGCATCATGTGCGTATGTTCACATAAGCTTATGTGAACAAACTGCTTATGTGAGTAACTGTCTGGTTGATCTAGTAGTCGCAGGCGCAACTGCTGAGCGTGGAGTTGGGTAAAGTGTTATTGGGTTTTCCATTAGGAATTTCTCAGTAACAGCCCGGAGTTTTGAAGTTAGCGGTGTGATACCCCTGTGCATTGGAAATCATGGTAAGCTGTTGGTCCTGTGCCTGATCCCTCTCCGGTTGTCGCATTGCCGCCCCATCGGACCATCCCGAGCATAGATCAGATATACCATCGGGAGTGAGTGCACCTGTGTCTACGGACTATAAGTAATATCTCCCGCATCGATGGCTAGTCACATTTACACCATAGTCGAAATTCGGTCTGGGGAAATATTAAGTAAATAATCTCTGTTCATGTCAAAGCAAAGCATTCGGAAAATTAAAGCGAGATAATGCTACGTGTAAAAAAGGGACAAAACATCACTCACCCCATCATCAAGGCTCAAAACCTATAAACTTATTTCAAAGTTGTAGTTTGTAGCGTTTAATTTAATCGTGTGGAGAGGTATTACTTGATGTTCTAATGTGCGCCGGAATGAGCGTCGATTAGGGCGCCTTCTGGCTGTAATACGAACATGCCGTGATCCAGTACAATTACACTTGTTCAGATCATATCGTCGAATTAATGTAATTAACAAGTTCCCGCTCAAATTACTTGATCATATCAGGTGTCGTTTGTTTTAAAGTAACGAACGTGCCAGTTACGTTTTATTGTAGTTTACATTTTTGTTGTTATCTAAGGATAACGCACATTGGGGCGGGTTGCACCGCAACGCCACGCATTGCCTATCATTTTCGTTTTTTCATCACTTTCGTACATTTTTCAAGAACCAAAGCACACTGACGGGCGGGCTGCACCGCACATTTTTGTAAGAAAATGCTTTGCGCTGCGGCCCGTTGCAGCTGCGGAGCAGTGATGGTAAACTGGTAACGGCCCCGACTTGCGAGCATAACTTCGAAGACAAGTGACATCTACCAACCCGCGCTGGGCCCGCGTGGTGGATTACGGCCCACTCTCGCTCACCGATATGAGGCCTGTGTCCCAGCAGTAAGAACATTATAGGCTGGTTATGTTATGCAATGCTTGTTACCTATAAGAACATTTTTCATGTAGTAAAGGTAACAGTCTCCGTCAATTTGTGTACAAAATACTAGCTACGCATGGCGGCTTCTCAGGCATAAACCTCGATCCCGTAGGAATATCGGGATAAAAAATATCCTATGTCCAAATCCACGTCATGGTCTACCCATGTGCCAAATTTAATTTAAATCCATTCAGCCGATTTAGCGTGACAGCGTAACAAACAAACATACAACAAAAAAACAATTATTTTTCTTTATAATTTAGACTAAGCGGCCCATAAAGTAAAGAACTTGCTGAGACGTTAACTTCAGCTTCTAATCCATCACGAGTTTTCGAACAAAGTAGTCCGATCTAATATGTATCTAGACAAACACAAGTATATTATACACTCGAAGGAATTAAAGCTAGGTTGGTAGGTACCAGAATAGATCGTGACCAATTATAAAATGATATGGCGGGTTCTAACAAACAAAGTGTGTCAGTAATTTGTCGCACGACAATTAATCTTGCCCCAGTTGTAATCCATTGCGAGGGGAAATCAATTCTTGCATTGCAATGAACAATAGACATGTATGTATTTTTTTCTATCCACACGGATATGAAACTGCTATGACGTTAGAACGTTTTATGTAGCTTTACCATATTCCCGCCATATTTCATCATGAGAATAAAGCCGCAGTTGCGTTCCAAAAATGTTGTGTTCCAGCCCTAATATATTTTTTTAATGATTTTTTTTTTTGCATTCATAAAAGTAAACTAACACCCTTAGAAAACATTCCCTTTCTGCGGGTTCGCTTTACTGAATTTCAATTTCTCTGAAAACAAAAGCATCAGAACAAATTAAAGACAAAAGTCTAAGTTCCGTTAGTTCAAAATTGTCTTACAGTCATTCTCAGAAAACCATTCAATTGTTCGGTTATTTGTTGCCAATTCCTGGAATTAATACGTTCCTATAATGTCATTGCTCTGTAGAAGTTATTCAATAATACCCAGAGCTTCGACAAAATAAATAGGTACAGAAGGCTGGCTCCATACAACCAGGAAAACGCACGCACAAATGGACACGCCTCACGTAAAGCGAGTGCAAGCGCAATCGCGACTGGTATACTGAGACAGTTTGAGATCTCTGTAAGTTCGTGTCTAGATCTGCGCATGCGTATGTTTTAGCTCGTTGTACAAAGTGTAATAAATTGAAACTGAAAACCTCTAACTGCGGGTCTACTAACTATAATACTTATACTACGTGAGTAGACCAGAAATTGCGCATAAAAATACAGCTGTTTCCTACATGTTGTCAAGTTATGCGAACGAAAATGTATGGAGCACCTAATTTTTTTTTTTTTTTTTGGGAATTTCAGTTTTACTCGCGGAGTAAAAGTTGTTGTACAATGACCCCTAAGAGGTTTTTAGTTACTTAAATTACACATTGTATAGACCTGACCTTCTGTAGGTAGGTACCTATCTATTTAGTGGAGCTTCAATACGGGATGTTTACGGTCTGCCTCGGATTGCTGTTGGCAATATTTCAGCGTCAGGCACGCACTAAAACATATCATTCCATTAATATTCAGGGAAGCTGCCAAGGGCGTGCGTCTTGGATTGAATACCCCGATCAGCAGTGATAAACATTCGGGTAATGATAATTATCGTAAATACGCTGATGTATTAATGTTCATCTATGTTGAATATTAAGTAGTTTGATGTAAATCGTCTTCTTGTAAAGTTATGCCTGTTCAAAAGATCTTGGTATGCAGTCGTTACTGAGGCAGTAATAAAATTCCTTTGAAGATTTCTTCGTAAACAATTATTCAAGTTATACAAAACGTAATGGATATAAAAAATACTTTATCTTTTAATAAGATAAAAATATTCCACAGTTAGAAGGAAAACATCCATTCTTGACGACCTAGATTAGATCAGTCAAATGAACATTCCCGAGCGGAAATAAGATGATAAATTAAAAACGAAAAATGTTGTCTTGTAACAACAAAAATTTTATAAAGGTCAAAGTTGTCACAACAATTAAAAACTAAAATTATTTAGCGAAAGAGTCCTGGAACTTTATCCCTGACATTTAATTCACGAACAAAACCCCATTTAATAGCCGCATTAGATGAAGTTGTTGCAGACATCGATCACAGATTCATTTCAATCGCTAGAAAGTGGTCTGTTTACCCGACCCTTGCAGGAACCGAAGCGATTTCCTTTCCTGTATTTTCCTAAAATAGTTGGATGTTCTTACGAGTCCCAGTCGGATCTCTTTATTGTAAGGTTTGTTTATCGGGCAATCGAGATCGACGAACAAAGAACACGGTTCTGTCCATTGTACACTGGAGGACGATCTAAAATGTCCCGGAAACCTATTTGGCTAAGCCCCACAGAATTATTGGCAATCACCCGTCTTTGTTTTCATTTAAAAACGTCGGTTGTTAAGGGCTTGTAATAGTTCAGCTCAAATTCAGATTTTGCCCCCACTTCCCCGCGCTATGTATCATTCTATCCCACTCGCACTGACATACTGATTCAGTTAGGGTGAACTGTACTATTGTTGGAAGGATGTCAAGAAATAAAATGATTAAACTTAACATTAATTTATTACATTCACATAAAAATTAGCTTTCACATTGTATGTGCAGTATACAGGGTGAATTTTCCAAGTGGGCGTGGATGGCCAAATTCTAAACTATGAGGAATAGCGAAAAGTACTGAAAGGAGTCGCGGGCTCGATTTTGAAGAAAACTAAAACTGCATCATTGGATTTTTGAAAAATCAATATTTCTAGCCAGGAATCGAACCTGTTGATTTTGAAAAAAAAAACACATACTGTATTATTACACCATTCGATAGTGTCCCTAATAGGGATCAAATTCTGGGAAGTAATGACATATGGCAAACTTAAGGAAAATGTTGAATTTTAATAAACTGCTTCTTATTTTAGAGTATTCATACCTATGTACATTACCTACCTTGTTCGAAATGATGCTCAATATTTTTATTAACACACCCGCAGCGCAGTCACCTTCACAACATTAAGTTCTAAATTCAAATTTATATTACGATCTTTGGAAAATATTCTAATGGAATCAATAATATTGTAATGCTGAATGCAGATCTTTGAGACGTCGAATCCAGCTATGTATTGAAAACAATGGTCCACATTTTGAACAATTATTAATCAGTTAAGGTTTAGTAGGTAGGTAACATAACCCGGACCCGGCTAAATACTAACAGCCGCACAGGTCAATCCATCAGGTTAAGCTACGCTTGCCGTGGTTGGTCTGTGCATGGGTGACCATCTTTACATACCGAGGTATTCAGCTGCATCCGGTTAGAATGGAAGCCGACCCCAACATAGTTGGGAAAAGGCTAGGCAGATGATGATGAGGTAGGTAACATAAGAAAAAAAAAGTATTTTGTTAAAAATGAGCTCTTTCCTTTAGTTTGCCGTATGTCCTTACTTCCCAGAATTTGATCCTTATTAGCGACACTATCGAATGGTGTATACAGTATGTGTTTTTTTTTTTCAAAATCAACAGGTTCGATTCCTGGCTAGAAATATTGGTTTTTCAAAAATCCAATTATGCAGTTTTAGTTTTCATCAAAATCGAGCCCGCGACTCCTTTGAGTACTTTTCGCTAGTCCTCATAGTTTCGGATTTGGCCATCCACGCCCACTTGAAAAATTCACCCTGTATATAAAATTCTTTTAAATGGACAGGTAAATAATAATATAATAACAAAAAAAACATGGGACGCTCATCATTCGCATAGCAAATACAAAGCAAAGACAAAGTTATTTATACATAATATTTGAGTAGCGACGTCTACAAACGAACTACACCAATCTTTTGTTTGACATCACAACCTATATCACGCAAGCAAAGTTTACCGCGAAATCCGCAATATACCTACTGCATTAGTGTTCTATGACCGACCAAAGACCATTGCTCACTCACTGACGGCACATGATTAGACAAACGGAACAGATACAAAGCTTCAAACAACCGCGCGAATCGGTTGCACTACTACAAGCACGCGGGGCATGTGTGCGTGACCACTGGCCGCTTGTCACGTACGCGGCGAGACTGGAAAAAACCGGTTTACGCTGGCACAGCTAGTTGACAATCTCAGGGTCAGTGCGACGCACGTTGTTTGTTTTGTTAGTTCCAAGTTTGAATATTTTAATGTAAAAACGTGGTATTTTATTGTTAATAATGGTGGTTTATTGTACTGTGTGTATGAATAATACTAGAAAAAATAAAGATATATCATACTGCAACTATCCCAAGGAGTACAATAGGTAAGTAAATATTTGATTACTTCTTTTTCAAGTAAGTACCTTTTTGATAAGAAGACGGTTGTACATAGTTTTTACCTTTTATTATTATTACAAGTTTTTACTATATATTTGTAGTACGTGGATGGGTTGGTATGTAGTAGGTATGTGTGTTAAGTTTAAATATTGCAAGTAAGGTTTGAACCACTTCCCGATGTCTGATTGAGCTGAAATTTTGTATACCTGTGTAACTTCGGTGATAATGCAATAATAAGATATAACCTGACGCTGCACCCAGGATTATCTCCTCACTAGGGAACTCTTCAACGGTTAGTAGCACGATCACGAAATTTTTATGATAGATGAATTTTGATAATTCGACACGATATTTATTATGAACTGCTGCTGCAGCCAGCATTGTCTTCTTACGAGGGAACTCTTTAACGGTTAGTAGCATGAACTTGAAAGTGAAACGTTTTATTTAAATTCAATTTTGCTTGCTAAACATGATCTTCACCATAGACTGCTGCTGCAGACAGGTCTTCTCACGAGGGAACTCCTCAATGGCCGTAATAGCATGATCATGAAAGTTTGAATAAGAGTTTAAAAAGCATTTTTAATCGAAACTTATTATTAATACCTACATCGTACTTATTTCTCGCTACTAGTAGGTCTTGAAATTTAATAAATATTTAAAAAACAGGTATACAATATATAATCTTTAAAATATAGGTCTACCTATGTCTTTTGTATAATAGTGTTCGGTTCGCATTTCCATTTTATTTTTGTTTCAGCTCAAAGCATTTACCACACCATTAAAAGAAACAATAAATGATTAAAAAACAAAAATTATAAAAAGAAAATTATTAGAGTAAGTAATTTGTAAATCATACTGAATAATAAAACTATTTAACAAATGTTTTGTTTAATTTGTCTTAACCTATTGTGACAACCCTACCAAAATAGGTAACAATTTTGCACGTTCTTAAGAAGCTTTGCCTCTGTTCCGTTTGTCTACTCATGTGCTGACGGCGTGGCACGGCAGGTTGTGCTGCGGCATCCCGCGGCGTTCCGTGGAATCCTGCTGAAAGCCCGCCCTGACTGGACTGCGCCCCATTAACCGAAATGACCGCTGCACAAGTTTCAACCTTATTTCAACCAGCTTAGCAATCATAATTCCTCGACACAAAGTGACCCACACGTCCCGCGGGATGCAATGGCGCGCCGCGGCATTACGTGGAATGAAACGGCATAACACGTCATGCCGCAGCATCCCTCGGCGCGTCGCGTCATGCCGCAGCGTCCCGCGGCACGTAGCGTCATTTCCCGGCATCGTGGTATCGAAATAAAGTAACATGAATTCTAAACTCATTGAAATAAGATTTAAAATAACTTGATTAGTAATAAAATCCTCTGCCATGACACGCCGTGGCATGCCGTCAGTGAGCGCCGGCCTTAAAATTACTTTCTTTTTGCTGATTCTTTGGCCAAAAAATAGGCTAGTCCTCTGGTCACGTGAAGAGTCGACCAATCGCTTGGCGATTTCTCTAATAATTAAGTGGGCACTCGGACCCTGTGGCCGTAGTGTTTCAGCCCCAAACGGCTGGTACATATAAGTCGGCTTATTAAGATTAGAAAGTTTCATACATTTTGGCTTTAACGATGGTTTAGAATAGAACACAATAACCTCGAACAACTGATGGTTACCGGCAAGGTGGATGGTAAACGACCAAGAGGTCGCAGCCCATTGCGATGGTCTGACCAGATAAGCTCTTCTCTTGACACGAAATTTCATGATGCGCTTCACTTGGCCAAGGATAGACAGAGATGGCGAAACATCGTCAGGGAAAAGTTGTTTTCAAGGGAGGATCACGACCCTCAGTAATGAGGAGTACGACTTGAGGAGGAGGAGAATAGAACGAATTTTAAAATAAGTTGTTATTAATGAAAACATTTAAATTAAAAAAAAAGGAATCAAGAGGAGGAGAATGACGAAAGCAAGAACATTTATGTGAATTCCCTTAAATCCCTAATTTCCATATTCCGTGTATGTCTGGGATCACATAACTCTGGTAACATGTATGATAAGTAAAAATTTGTTAATTTAGGTTCCATGAATTGTGCCCAATAATGATCGTCTTTCTGTATAATTTCAGTTTTGATATGATTTTTGCATCCCGACCATACGCCAAAAATACATGTATTTCTCCCAGTTATGTGTAGTTGTCCCTGCACCTGAATGTACCAAGGATGTTACAAATTTATGGAAAGTCCATCTTTCGTTTTCCTCCAAAACCTTATTTTTTTTTTATCTATTGCATCGTCCAACGAAGTCCTGAATGCAGAAATTGGACACTTTATTTCTACTATTGTGTCTTCTCCCTGCACAACTCCGTCCGGAGTTGCACCTAGAAAAGGTAACTCTTTATCAATAAAAAGACCACAAGGCTCTATTTTAATATTAAGTTGTGATGCTAGTTGTTCCATTGCGGTTGTTTCGTTTTCTATTCCATGTTTTATGGACGGCACATTACATACATTTTTTGGATATATAAGATTTTTAACTAAATTTTTAACACTAGAATTTTGACGTCTATTGACCACTTTGGAGAAATTAGAGGCTGTAAGAAGTTTCCTTCTAAGTTCTAACCACTCACTGGAATCTCTTTGAAGAATCGTTGATATTTCAACGTTTCTTCTGTCTTCTTCTGAGCTTGGTAAATTTTTTAAAAAGTCCTCTTTGCAGCGATCGTACTCTAAAGTGGTCATATCTGGCTTTTGACAATGTTCACCATAATCTTTACTACATTCTTTGTTATTAATTTTTTTTCGTTTTCTATCCTTTCTTAAATCTTTAAACACACCCCTACGTTTCCTAAAACGTTTCTCCTCTAATTGAAGCACTAGTGGTCTGGTGCTTTTCCCCAAGATTGATCTATGTAGAGTGGAGAGAAGGCGTTTTGTATTAAATGAAACTACAGCAGCGTTGCATCTCGACTCATAGCCCTGACGCAAGGAAAAGTTAATACGTTTCCCTCCAACAAATTTAGCAATAATGTTGTTAAGGATTTTACTTTATTGCTATCAGTATTGTGCATCAAACTTCGAGCTTTAGCTGCTACAGTATTCACTATAAACTTTATTCTATTCCAAATAGCGCACGTTTTCAAAATTAAAGTAACATCTTCATTGTTTTTTTGGCTAGTACAGTAATAAGGTTGACAGTTGTCGTGATTTCCGAATGCGTGGTTATAAGAATTTGTGATATCTGTGAATAGGCTGAAATATGACAGGTTGTAGTAGCTTGATGTGCTGGCGTCTGTACATAATTAATTCTCAAAATCTGTCAGTGGTAATTTGTGATTACTTGCGATGAATGAAAACCGTAGAGAATATAAAGGTTTTGTGTAAATTGGCTAATTTTATGCCGACTGTATTTTTTTTCAAAATTAGTTAATGCAGATCATAGTTTCTGGTCTCCTATTACAACATAACGGGTTCTAAAAGACACAACGAGCCGAGAGTCACTTGTACTCCCCATTATTGTAATCATTTCTTTGTACTAGAAACTTTCTGGTTACGGAGATATTATTATTAAGGTCAAAATTACAACTTTCACTGATATTTTTTACGAAAACAAGTTTTGATATTATAACACAACTTTAAATACCTCCAGGACCCCTGTATAGTTACATGCCGGTGCAAAATTTACTGTTTGTGGTAGTGCGCATACAGCAAATGTTTACACCAAAAATTAAAGTCGATTTCCAGCAATTACTTTTGTCACAGATCTTTTGTGCAATGTTACTTAGTTTGATGTACGACGGCTAAAGTCTTTTTACACCCTGTATCAATAAATAGATAAAATTTTTATAAAAATAGTTTTACTGAATATATTGAAAACACCATTACACATTGGGAACTGTCTAAAATAGGTACGTTTACCTCCCTAAATTTTTGACAATGTTTTGACATTGACATGAGATTACGATTTTAAACCATTTCAAAAATTATTTTATGAATGAAAACTACAAAATTTGGAAAAAATAAAAATACGAGGCCTTATATTTTACATCTATATTTCATTTTACTTTATTACATAATTTCTTCAGAACATAAAACGTTGTCAATCGGGTCTTTTGAGCGCAAGCAAAGTGACACGGGTTCCCCGTCTGATAGCCGAAGCGGTACTGACAAGTACTGAATCGGGGTCCTGTCGGGGGCCGGGCGGCAGAGCGGTTCAAGGTATGAGTGGTTATAAAGCTGGATATTTCGGATCTCATCTTTTTACGTTAAATTTAACGATTAAAAAAATAAAAAGGAACCTATGACACCTGCTTTATGCATAGTTTGATTAGCTTGCAAATTTTCATGGCCTAATTTGAAAATTTTCATTGAATATTCTCCTTTTATTTTGCGGTTTAGAGGTAATTTTGAGACTTCTTTGTATCGAGAAAATTGTATGCAATCGTGTTTTCGCAACCGATGACACCTCGCAGTAGTCCTCATCTTTATCGTATATTAATTTCAAAGTGAAAACTGCAGAACTGTTGGAACTACAGCCGTTAATGCTAAGGCAATTTTCGCAATCTAAACTAGTATCGGTCCTTAATTAAAAGTAAAGTGTACTAAGTAGTCATTAAGAGGGATGAGAATATAGTGGTGTATTTAAGAGACTGTCTGTGTTTAGTCTATTGTGTAATGCTAATGCACTATAGGGTTGGCTGTGGGCGAGTGGAATTATTTTCTCTTTCAATCGAGTTGAAAATTTTAGCGACAATGAAGCAGGTATTACTCGTACTTTATTTGTTAAATCGGTTCATATAAAACAACGTTACTTTTTTGATAAACCAGAGGTGGTTTCATTTGATAATAGTTTTAATTTAATTTTTTTAAAAATCACTTTACAGAAAGGTAAACAAGCAAGTAACTTAATAAATCAAACGAATTACTCGTCTTAACCCCTCTAAACGTAGAACAAAGCCTTCCCTCTTCGAAGTGACATTCCGACACACGCACCTGCTAAACTTACAGTAAGGAACCTATAAATCTTCCGGCGGCTAATCCAAACTGAGTCCTGGAGGAAAAACGGAGATACAAACTGTACCACGTACTGCAGTATTTTTATAAACCGCCAACGTGGGCGTTTAATGGTGTATGGACCAAATGTAGGACTTATCCTGACAGCAAGGAATAAAAGTAAGGCAGATAAGGCATACGACTTTATTGTACCACGATCTTCGAATTTGTATTTTGTTCCGCGGGATTTCGTGGCCTGTTATCATTGTATATAGGTAGTCAGATTCCGTTGGTTCACTGCATCACTGCATCCGATCTCTTGGCTTTGCGATTGTCTATTTGTGAAATTGTTGAATCATCTTATAGATTTTGCCTATTGGCTTGGTTGCTGTTTGATGTGTTTCCAATTTTAATATTCAGAGTCAAGTTATTATCAGTACTGAGATGAATAAAATATTGTGAAAGAAAATGGAAACAGGTTTTATTTTTCTGCTAACCTTATTTCGCAATTGAATTTAATCTCTACGAAATCAAAATCTTATTATGCTGTATAAAAAGAAATTTCACATTAAGGGCAAACGGAGTCTTACAAAATGTATCAAATAGAGTCCCTTTGGATAAAGATAAACCGGCGGAAGGCAGGATTTTCCCGGGATTTGGAATCTAAATTGTTTTTTATAGGTCACATTCTACACGCGGCGTTATGGGGAGAAAAGTTTCGCTCTCGGTTCGTGCATTAAATGTAATTGCGCTCATAATAGTTGTAGAGACAAGATTTAATCACAGTGTAGACACATGGACCTCATTTTCGCTTTTAATTACGCAAATTGCATTCTTCCACATTGCATTACGGCAACAGCGCAAGCGTTTTTGTGTCATTACTCTGCGCCCGCGCCGCTTTTGTTATTAAGTGTCGGCCGTACGCACCATAACTTATAATTTAGTTATGATAATTGTAATTACAAGGCAACTGCGTGCCCTTGTTTTTGCTTCTTTCGTAATTACCGAACAAAAAACGGTGGCAGCCGTATTTCATTAAAATAATTGATTTTTTGAATGGAATTACGCACCATGCAATTTTGTACCGGTTAGACTTAAATGCCTAACGAAAATAGTAGCAGCGATTTGAAGCATCCATGAAATTGATGATTGAACATTAATCAGCCATGGCTTCATAGCTCATTAGCGTACAATAAGCGTTAGATATTTATCGTAGAGCATGCATACCATGACCTTCCTCAACTCATCCACCTGCAATTAAGAATGGCGAATGGCTATGACAAATTACTGTCAAGCTTTCGTTAGCCTTCACAGACGAAACTATTATGAAATATTACAGTGAGCACTAATGAGGACTTTAAAAAACCACTTTGTATCTTCACGGTTCTTTGCAATACATGCATATTTATCATCAATAGCACACGGTGCAATGTTAAACTTGTGTGCAAGTCAGCCTCGTCGCCCTTGACATATACTTGGAGCGTTCCACTATGTTGGACCACGTTATTTTAAGCTCACAAATAATGTAAATTAGACCTTATCACCATCACAGTACGTGTTATTACAAGTTGTTTGATTAATTAGTTGGCTCGCTGCCGCCTCAGCAAACGTTGACAGGTACTTAAAAGCACTGCCACGCTCCATCAAATATGCATAAGGCCGTCTGCTTCGGTTATGAAAAACGCCTTGTACTCGCTGTACTCGCGTGCGAGCAACTCGTTAATGAACTCGACAACGAGCAATTTATCGCAATAACTGCGTAAAGTTTCATAATTGATGTTGATTCGTTACACTTCATACAATTGGGTGCGATTTTTAATCGTTTACTAGTTAAATTTGAGTTATATCTTCTTTGGTATGAGCTACTATCATTGTGGTGCGTTCTCCTTTTCGTAATTTATATTGATTAAAACATAAAACTGAATGTAGAACAGACTTATTTATCTCTTCCATACAAGGAAGGCTGCCCACATACCTTTTTTTTTTTTTTTTTTTTTTTTTTTTTTTTTTTTTTTTTTTATCGTGTGGAAATCCTCATGGATGTCCACCACCCTGGGGTGGGTGGAGGGGTCTGTCAGACTCTTACTGACTAAAACCACACGGTGTCCTGCTGCTACCTTTAGCCGGAGTGCTGGAGTGCTTGCGCATTTCATCACGCTCCCCCAGCCAGGTGTTGGCCCGCATGAACCCATGCGGACCCCGTCACCCTCAGCGGCCGCTAACGGCCACCATTCCTCTAGAGAGAGGCGCGCGCGGAACGCAGCCTAATAAAGAAATATAAGCGAAGCAAGTAGAAAGTAAAGATGCTACCGTTCTTTGTACTCGATCTTACTTATACTTCAACAACTCTGTTCACTTTTGTTCAGGTTTATACGAACTTAAATTCCCTACAGAAAATACTATGAATAAATAAGAATAAGAAGCCTCATCTGCAATCACAACCAGTCATTAGCATTCCGACGATGTCGATGACCAAAATTTGGAGTTCACAAATAAACAACAGATGTACAAGTTATAAATATGTATGGCTCATTCATAATTACAATATCGTGAACAACATATCTTTCAAAAGTTATCTCACGGTGGAATCCGTGAGTCGAAGATGTTACTCTTTGATGCATTTAACGAGTTGCAATTTAAAACGTCTTGCCATCGGCAGAAGTAAAATCAGCAATTTGCGAAATTGTAGTAGCGTGGGGTCTCTGGTAATTGTAGCCTCTCGCCATTGCTATCGAAAGCGATAAATAAATATGGCGAGGATTTCTCCCGGCTGATGTAAATGCCGTTGATCCGCGCCAATCTCGTCAACGTTTAGTACGAAAATATCACTCTATCTGGAATTACGTTGAATTTTGTATGAGTTTCTTTATTTATTCGGTGTCGAGTCGATCGTGATAGATTTTGAGTATGTTTAGTGAGTAGCCCAGACGATGGTCTTGAATTTTTAATAGTTTTGTTTTCAATATAGTCTGAAATATTTAAAATAACGTCAGTCTGATGTGAAACCTGTCAGTGTTCCTAAGTGTTTACATTTAGAATATAAATTATCTTATTGTTTTCAGAAACTTTGGTTTAAATATTCTTTGAGCTTTTAAAATTTTTCTGAAGTTCCCAAATCCTGTTACGCCCTAAGAGCCTTATAACTGCTTTAACGACCTTTACTCAAAAATGTGAGATCTGACCTTTTATTTTAACAAAACAATTTCTGATAATGTTACAAAACATAGTTACCTAGAACCCAATATTTTTATTTAAATAATTTTGATGCAACCGCAGCAAAAAGATGAAAACACCTCTCCTTAATTAATTAAGTAAAACATACGTGAGCAACGCTTAGAACAAAGAGTAAATTGCGTCACCGCAGGAGCAAAACTAATTTTAAATTATAGAAGCTCGCAACAAAATCAATTTTCCATATTTAGTGAAAGGTCAAGAAGTTTGTGACACAGCACCTGTACATGACATTTGAAAACGAGGGACCTTTAAAATTACTAGTCACGAGTCCCAAAATTGAGTTCCACAACACCCACATTGTGGGAATAACCCAATTTGGAATCACAGTAATGTATCCAAGGGTCCACAGTGAGAGAGGATGAGGGAGACCAGGAGTAAATAAATAAAGTACTTCGTGTTGAAGTGAATTATGCTAATTGTGTCTGCAAGAGAGCATTTTATATTACAGGGTTAGCAAGACAGGCCTATTGCAATACGATGTATTCTTATTAATGTTGAAACGTTAAATAATTTCTATGGCTGATAAAGAAAAAAAAGCAACGTCAATGCTGAAAAAAATTAAATTGAATATACATCTGTTGCAACCAAACTTAAAGACGGACTCAATAATGGAAATGGAAATGTTGAAAGTCTATAATCATGGTGAAAATATGACCCTAGAGGATAGAGCATATAACAACCAAGAGTTCATATTGCACATGACTATCCGTTGAAGCACACACGATCGAATCTAGTAATAATGAGCACAGGATCCGTGTCGTCCAAAGCAGAGTGAAATTCTGCCCTGAGCAAGGAAATAATAGATTTAAAATTGCTGTTTATTTAATAATAATAATAATAATAATTTATTTATTTGTTTTATTTAGTGATCAACTGATCAGACATCGTTTATCACGCTGAAATTTTTTTTTTCTAACTACATCACATTAAAGCGATTTCATTGACTTTATACATTAAGAAGAAATGTTTGTTAAACAGTAAAAGACAAAACAGTAACTTTTAATGATTGAACATACTATTTATTGAAAAAAAAAAACAAAAAAAAAAGGAAAACTACCATTACTGTAGTGAAAGTAAATTTCAATGAATGAATAAAACAGTTAATTTTTTTATCACTTATAACGTTCAAATTTACTGTCATGACGGTAACATTTTGCCTCAAGCTTTAAATATTTTCAGGTCAGTAAAAAATACTGTTTTGAACGTTAGGCTCATATGGAACTGTTTAAAAAGCAGTTCAGATCAATGTTTTATCATTTCTATTTACTGCTTACTTCTTTCAGTTTACTATCAATATGAAGGTTACATCTATAGTTTACATGTCAACTGTTGGAATACTAATTTTGGATCCATCAGCGTTTAACGCTTCATACACTGTAATTTGTTCGTTTGTCGTTGAATTTAATTAATTATCATCAAAAAAATTTTTTTTCTATAATCAGTCTGAAAGCCTTTACTGAGATTATAATCGCTTGGTTTACCTAGAGCAAGAGGTTCAATCCCAACTAAATTGGGTTTGTGTTTGTAATTTATTTCATGTCCCGTTGTACCCTTGGTTTTCTCAGCAGGTAGACCTGCTTAATTACATTCAACAAGACGCAATTGTTAAAATATGATTGACGTGGTGTTTGTGCAAACCTACTTACAGAAATAAAATACTTTATCGTTTAAATTTTTGTCGTGTGCTTGTTTTTACCAAGAATCTGTCAAATATTTTAACATCGCCAAAGTTTCCTAGAAAACAAACATTTACCGTACCCTTATTAATTTTTAGCTCTTCCAAAATATCATTTTGGTTGATAAAACGGAGCAAGTAAACATAAGGATAATATTGCGTTTGCAACCAACAATGTGGCAATAATAGGATCCGGGAAATTGACGGTGGCTCCAACAAATTTCACCTCATCAACTTCACATTGTATGAGAGGCTCCCATTCAGTGAGCCTTATTAAAAACGATACGAATGAATCTTGACGTCATGTAACAAGGTTATTAGCCCTATTTAGGGTATTTATTAAAAAGGTTTTTGTTGTGTTGTTTGGGGAAATTACTGGCCCTAATGTAGTGGTAGATAAATGAAGCAAACGGGATGGATTAAGATTAGTTTATTGTATCAAAAGTTCTTATAACAATTATTATGTCTTAAAAAACTTGGCCAAGTGCGGGTCGGACTCGAACACGAAGTACCACCGTAAAACATTTACCACTACAATTTTTTTAAGGTTCCGTACCTCAAAAGTCCGCATTAAGTCCGCCTTTGTACAGTATTATTTTTTTACTTGTGCATAAAGTTTTAATAAATAAATAAATAATAAAAGGAAAAGCGGAACCCTTATAAGATCACTTCGTTGTCCGTCTGTCTGTCCATCTGTCAAGACCCTTTTTCTCAGGAACGCGGGGAGTTATTAAGTTAAAATTAATACCAAATACTTAGGGCTGCAATCCCTTGAAGCATTAAAAAAAAAATTAAACTTCTAAGTCAACGCAATCAAAAGATATGGGCGTTTTTATTTATTTTTATTTGCTGTTATAGCGGCAATAGAAATACACACCGTGAACATTTCAACTGTCTACCAATTACGGCTCATGAGATACAACTCTCTGACAAACAAACGGACGGGCGGACGGGCGGACGGACAGCGGAGGTTTGTAGTAGGGTTCCGTTGGCACCCCTAAAAATTCGAGGCAGTAGGTATATGGATGCACATTTTTAAAAGCTAAACATCTGGGGCCCTCACCAACTTCAATAATTATGATCTTTATCCCTAAAACCACATAAATATTTAAGTTGATACCATATGTTCTTAAAGCAGTACATTTTCATAACAAGCCCATTCTACCACATTCCACTCACGATTATTCTTCAAGTCCTGGCTTACATAAACAAAATCAAATTCAATCTTAATCAATGGTCCAAAAAACAAATAACAAGCCCATCTATTATACCCCTAAGCCTCTTCGGCGGGCTCTAAAGTACATAAAAAAAGATTATTCTATAAAGGATTATTTAATTTAAAAGCGTGCTGATCCTACTTATAACTTTACTCGTTAGGCTCCGCGTTCCGCACAAACTGACTCCCAAGGTGATACCAACTCAACCGGGAAACTGTAGTAAACTGGCGGGAATGCATTATCTCGCTTGCACCGTTTGTGGGATGAGCAGAGGTATACAATAACATGATATAAGATAGATAGTGAGTCGATAGTTGGATTAATCGGAATAATCAATCAATTTACTGAAATTGAAGGATGACATGACCGAAAGCAAGCATCGTGTCTAGACTGTGTCTGGTTGTCACGTCCTTGTACCCATCTCTCTTAATTTTAAAGCAACCCAAGCAAGCTGATTTTTGCTAGCAATTTTCTTGTTAGTGTTATAGATAGAGGAAGTGCAGCATATTTGGAATATCAATTTGTTTTTTGGGAATAAGTAGAAAAGGAAACGGGTAAGCCCAATAAAAAATGCATTAAATTATTGGAAAATTATTTAACTTTAATAATACAAACAATCAAACAAAACAAAAAATAAGAACCTTCTCAAATTTTAAATCAAACTAAAACCTCCAAGAGTGTGATTTTACATAAGGTGCACGTAATTTTGAATATAGTATTCCAAATTATATTCACCTTTTTTTCTTTGACAATGCTTGCAGTTTTTCTTAGAAACTAATAAATCTCTTAACTTTGTTACAGTATTACAATCTTTTTGTAGATATCAATCTTTATAAAATCTAAAATTTATATTATATGTATATTTTTTTCTATCCTTTGAACACCAACAAAAAAAACCCTTGCAGTAAAATACTAACTTAGTTTTAAAAAATCTAAACAAAAGCCTTCCATAAAGACGCAACAACGGACTTTCATTCTTGTTCATTCAAAATTGAATTTTGATAAAAGTACAATAGAAGTGTGGCAGTTTTGGTGCCGCTTAATTTCAGAAGCGTTCATGAATGAAATTATGTACTTTATATGAAACAGTTATAGGGGTTTACCAGGGCCGGGAAATACTGGTAGTCAGCTGCATCCGGTTGGACTGGAAGCCGACCCCAAGACAGTTGGGAAATGGCTAGGCAGATGATGAGTTACAGGGCTTTACTTTATATGCATTAGATTTTTTTATTAAATTGCACAAATAATCTTATCTTAATTTGACCGAGATCTATCTTTTGAGAGTATTTGAACGAATGTACGCGAAGTCTAAGTACGACACCAAAATTACATAGAGTCACATTCATAACATTCTTCTTTCAAATCCTATATTTAACTAGCTGTGCCCGCGACATCGTTCGCTTGCATATCGGAAAACAAATAGGATTTCATGGCTTTTGTTTTTTTGGCGCGGAACGCTATTTCTTTTTCTGAAATAAAAGTAACCTACGTTACTCCTTGTAACATCAGAGGGGCAATTCTCGTAATTTTAAGAACGTTCACAGTCTGATCTCATTCTCAATCTGTCAAAAATAGCTTTAATTTCCCTACATTTTGACAATTTTTGACATTTGTTTGTCTTTTTTGACTGCGACTAGATTTTGTACGTTTTAAATTACGAGAATTGGCCTTCAGATATCTGCCAGTAAGTCCTGTGAAAATTGGTTCAGCTGTTTTGGAGAGTAGCCGGAACAAACAGACAGACGGACAGACAGACAAAAATTAAAAAAAAAATGTTTCTTTACAAGACCGTATAATATAATTTCGTAAAAAGCTGTTATTTTGATGACAAAGACACTTCAATTTGATTTATTTGTATAGATTTTAAAATGCATTTTACTAGTTCTCATTTTAGATACCTAATCGACAGTCTGTATTTACTCGTACCTACCTTTGCTTGCAGTACAATATTGTAATACAAGTCGGTTATCTTTTAAAGTGAAGGCACGTGAACATATTCGGCAGAAGTTGGCTGTAACATCCCAGCGCTGATTTGCTGGATTCGTTTTCTCCTCTACCGATCATTTCTCCCCTGAGAGTTCATTTGGTTTATATGTATGTATGTATGTATCTATGTATATATTCTTGTATTTTATAGTCATTTCCAAGCTAGTTATTCTGTATGTTGCACCTGCCATGTTTTGTCTCTGCATCACCCTAAGGTTGACTGGTAGAAAATGCCTCAGGCATTAAGTCCGCCTTTGTACAGTATTTTTTTTTTTACTTGTGCATAAAGTTTTAATAAATAAATAAATAAATATTGACGTAAGATTCTGTCAGATTGATTGGTGCCAACAGAGTGATATTATTATTCAGGCACAGGGGATGCTGCCCATCTTCGTGATCAAATTACTTGGCCAAGTCTGCCCACATGACAGTTTGCGCCGCCATTACAATATCGCAGCCTGCCACAACAGCTGTGCAATTTAATATGAACCTAGGACTAGGTATGTGGAACAGTACGGTGCTAAAAAAGTTGTTTGTTTTAATAGAACTTTTATTTTCTCACAACCTAATAAGGTGGAATGTTTGTTGATTATGTGTTTTTGTTGTTAGTTGTATGTTTTGTTAACTATTTTTTTTTTGTTAAAAGCGATGTGTTGTATGAAGTATTTTGAGTCGCAAAAAAAAAAAAAGTTAAAAAAAAACAGTGTACCAGAAATATGTGGTCAAATTCAAGGGTGTGGTACAGACCGACAAAATGACCAACTTTCTCCACGGGACCAACATCGTAATCTCGAAACAATTATCAACTGTCCCATACAAAACTTCAATACTACCTTCAAAGAAAAAAAAAACATTTTTTTCGCGACTACGGTGATGGTCCTATAGGTAGAAAAAATGGTTCAGTTTGATGGTCTGTAGTACAGTAATTGAAGGGTGTGGTACAGACTCTGTACCACACCCTTCAATTAGACCACACCTTTCTGGTACACTGTGTATAATTGTTATAGGTAGGTATTTATCCTAGAAATAGCGCTTCGTCTTCGTTCTCTATTGAAACAATGTAATCCGAATTACTTTAATTACTCAGATAAACTTACGGTTCTATTAACTAGAGTACCAATAAAATTAGAACATTTCACTCAAATTAATTTCTTTTAATCTTCTAATATCGAACATTTGACCTTAATGTTTGTAATGGCAATCCAAATTGGTTCACTTTAATCTTTATTTCGCTAACTGACCCGATTGTTGCCATATCAAAGTGACAAGGGTAGGAGAATTGACTTTGAGTATTACCGTACTTCAAACAGATGTATTTAAAAAGCTATTTAGCCGATATAAAAGTAACAACATTAGAGAAAAGTTGGTATTAAATGGTCAAAGAACAGCCTATTCCGCACAATTCAGCTTGTGGCAAGTACCTATTGAATAATAAAGGTGGCCGTTGACTTTAATTACGTCTCGACAGCAGTCGGGAACGCTACACTTTTACTGGTCAAGTACTTAATGACTTGATTAACGAACCATAAACGGCCGTTTTTTGCGCGGGAGCACGTCAATGAGTAAAGAAATAAAAGGGAAAATTTTGAGGAAGTCCCCCGAAAAAGTTAAACGTTTAATTTTATATAGGGCTGTCCCGAATTGTGCTCTTTATGAAGTAAATTTACGATCGTCTGCGGGCTAAAGTCTCCACTCCTATTCCGAGTATTAATTCATCTCATGTGTATTGCTCCTTATATAAAATTTTCTGCGGCTTTAAATAAAGCATGTTTAATTATAAAGTTTGCACCGTTATGCGTTGCTGGAAAAAGGATAATGTTTTTAAGTTTGATGCTAAACTTACTTGAGGTAGAAGGGAAAGTACGTAGTTAAATCTAAACTTAATCCATACTATTATAAATGCGAAAGTGTGTCTGTCTGTTACCTCTTCACGCTTAAACCGCTGAACCGATTTAGATAAAATCTGGTATAGAGATAGTTTGAATCCCGGGAAAGGACAAAGGATAGTTTTTATGCCGATATACCCACGGGATCGAAACTTATACGGGTGAAACCGCGGGGCGCTGCTAGTATTATAAAGAGAATAGATTTGATTTTTGTATATCTGTTTGTTACGCTTTCACGCTAAAACGGCTGAACGGATTTAGATGAAATTTGGCACATGGATAGACCATGACCTGGAAAAGGACACAGGCTAATTTTCATCCTGAATCGCAAACAAAGTCGCGGGCAACACTAGTGTGGAATATTTAAAAACTTTTAGTCCGTAATAAAGCACTTTTATTAGATAAGCAGGAGATTAATCTAAAATATAAGTAGATACCTACCTACTTACATTCAAGGTTCTAGTTCTAATTAATTTTGTACTTAAAATATATTGCGAAAATAGACACTACGTGAACATTACTTAGTTAGTCTACGCAAGTAAGTGCTTTAACATCTGTCTATAATAGAAAATTTAGTTCATTTTCTACAGCCTTATGCAAATTGAATTTCCGCATTTAACTTTCAAGCATTAAAGTTTCTCCATCCGGCTTTGATTACTTGTGAACAACTCAATTTACGCAGAAATTAATCATAAATCAATCCAACAACAAGTAGAACATCTAAACAAACCACTTCCGAAAGTGTACCTAAGTACCTACACTTCAAAGTTTAAATTGTCCAACTTGTAGGTCCAATAAATTATTCAGATATCTCTTTTAAACTGTTATTACTAATAATAAATTGGTCCCAAAATAAGACACGAACACAACAGTAACTTAAAGCATTTTGTATTATTTGTTAGCCTCGAAATTCTGCTTCTGGCGTCTATCAAAAGGGTTTGAGGAATATATTTGTGAAATTTATGCGAAACAGAACAGAGAAATTAAGCATTAATTTACTATCCTTCCAGCTGAAATTTACATATTTATCGAACCGTAAATTCATTATTTGTGATCTATATGGAACAACCTCTTGTTCTCGACTCGGCTGCGCAGTGCGCTCGAGCTTACAAAGCGATGTCTATGTAGTTTAATTGTTATCTTCAACTATTATGGCGAGTAAAACTCGAGCCAATGTATGCGACTAGATACTCAAAGTCACTTGAAGCCGTTCGTTGGGAATTATATTTTCCATGTCTCATTTGATGCATTTAAACTTTGAAGCGCAACAAGTTAAATTGAATTACATACACAGGTATACAATATATAAGGTATACTTACTACTTTTCAAACGTTGTTCAGATTTTGCCAAACCTTCATGTTCTGTTGACTTTTCAACATAAAAAAAAAAAACATTGTAAAAATAAAAGTGCCAACTTTTTAATTCGTAGAATTGATGATTCTGCGACTTCCTTCCTTATTTTCTTTAAATGAAAGGGTTAATCTTTCCTTTTAACGATTAATACCTGCCCCAAACTTTATCTTTCTTAGATTACAATTGTGTTTCAGACAATTGAGAGCACCTTTTGTCCTCACACCTGGATGGAGAAGCCCTTTTACCTACTTTGTAGTACAAAGTAGGTAAAAGGGCTTCACAAGGGGTACAAAGTTTGTACATACCAATAAAGAGGACTTGGAAACAGGGCTGAGACTTACCTGCAAAGAGAAAAATATTGAGTTAGTGATCATGTTACATACAAGTGTAGAAACGTTGAATAATGTTTCTTCTTGTGGAAGAAGAATAAAAATGTTCTAAATTTAGATCAATCGTAAATCGACTTTTAAAAGAACTTGAGAGAAGTTTTCGATTCGATTCACTTAGTTCGTTCAGTTTTTTTTTGAAGTGAAAACTTCTTTAGCGGCGTTGAACACTTTTTGTATGGGTAAAAAATGTTAAACTCGCGTCAGGGCATCGCGTCAGGACACGTGACCGTCAGGAGAGATTCCCCCCCCATCTCTTTCTACGGCGGCGCCAACCGAAGTGAACCAAGTGAGACACGATAATGAATGGATGGATGGATGGTGATGGTGATGGCGATGGTGATGATGGTGGTGGTGGTGATGGCGATGGTGATGGCGATGGGGATGGCGACGGCGATGGCGATGGCGATGGTGATGTGATGTGATGTGATGGTGATGGTGGACGCGGACGCGGACGTGGATGGACAGCTGATGGCTCGACCGTCTGTGTAGTAGCCACACTGCTGTGTATTCGTAAAATTCGTGTATACAGGGTGTTACGGAAAGGGTATATCAATACAAACGGGTTGAAGAGTGTATCTGGTCTAGAATCTCTGTACAAAATTTCAGCTCAAAAAAAAAAAAACAAAAAAAAATGCTTAAATTTTTTTTATTTCGACATCACGGCGCTGCACTGGCGCGCGGCGGCGTGATGTGCGTGTACTAGGCGCACAGACACACTACAGATAATGGATAATGACCCTCGTAGTGCGGTGACACGTTTGTTATGATTTCAATTTAATAAACTATCGAAATAAAAAAATATTAAGCAGTTTCAAAGTTACTGCTTTTGAGCTGAAATTTTGTACAGAGATTCTAGACCAGATACACTCTTCAACCCGTTTGTATTGATATGCCCTTTCCGTAACACCCTGTATAGTGTTTCAAAAAATGGAAATTGAACAAAGTGCATCGATTAATGAAAAAAGTGACGCAGAAATAGTGAAAAAAACTTAGTTATTTTAATTCAATTAATAATTGATTTATTTCAACGTTAATATTCAAGTTTTCACTTCTGCCGGCACTCCCGGAGTGCAACCCGTCTTTTTTGTAACAGTTTGTAAAATTATGAATATTAAACAAAACTGCGAAGAACTCTGACAGGCGTTTAACTTTGTGTTAAATATTTCATCACCGCTGCTCTCAAAACGGTCATGGAAAACATCGTTAGGAAACGTGGTGGCTCGTCATCAGTGGCTTCATCCGCATCGATTTCGTAAAATGTGACATCTACCAACCCGCACTGGGCCCGCATGGTGGATTAGGGCCCACTTCCTCTCACAGAGAGAAGGCCCAGCAGTGGGAACGTTATAGGCTGATTATGTTATGCTTATACTTTTTATTCCGGAAGTAGGTTCTCGTGGAATAATTTCCGACATCGATATGGATGAAGCCACTGGCAAAAGCTAGTTAGCCTATAATTAGGGAAAGTTCAAGACAATCATGATCATTGTCAACCAGCTCTACGCAACTACTGCAAAAACTACGAATAATTCCGATACTGCACCACTTTCGAAACGAGCCCATAGCGTTTTTTGCTTGCTACTAAAAACAGTGACAAAGATACAAAGGAAAGGCTTATTGTGTTCAAACAGACCACTGCGTTACGGATTGTAGATACAAAATCGTACATGCATTGAAAATGAAAACGTAACTCTGGAAAAACTACACATGGCTTCCTCAAAAAACTGAAAACATGAAATAAAGCATTTGCAATTTGAAGAGGTGGTATTCCTGGGCATTCATGCTTTAGAATTTTAGCTTGTAAATATCGATCTTATTAGGTCGTATTTTTTTTTAAGTCTGTTCAAATTCTATTCAAGTCCTAGTTTCTAATTGATGTTATTCCAACTTTATGTTAGTGTAATTAAGTTGATTAGTGATTTTGATGAAAGTCATAAAATTTGTTAAACTTGTAGCGCGAAATGAACCTTATTTTGTATTTTTTAAAGTAATTTCTACAAATACACATATTTTTTGACATTTTCGGAAACTATAGGTTGCGAACGCAAAATACTGGTTTTGTCTTATGTTTTCCGTCGACAAATTCTGTAGCCACTGATCTACATTACAGATAAGTCTGTTCTGCATATTATACGCAGCCGCAAAAAACTCTACGCAATAGGGACCCAGTTACCAAGTTCCCTGCAAGACGCCAGATGTTTTTGTTGTGGTTGCCGGCGCCATTAACATAGTTATTCGAGCATAAAATCGTTTATTGACTCTCACAATGTCGACTTGAGCTTCGACAAACAAACGCTGGCTGCGTCAAGCTGCTGTATTTGAGGCGAGATTTTGGTGTAAACTTAGTGACTACATTTCGGAATACGGACCAGTATTGTACGAATATTTCTACAGAATATATGCACACAAGTAAACTCAAGCCTTTTTCCCATGAGGGTAGGCACAAACTACAGAACTCCACCTGCTACAACCCTTACATACTCCTTAGCTTCGTTTACGTTCAAACACCTCTAGTGAAAAATGTCACCAATAAGTAACGTAATAATAATATTGTTCATAAACAGGACTCAAATATCCTGAAAGAATTTATTCGTGTGCAAATTTTATAACTCTTGCATGTATTATAATATCTGTGGACCTAGTCTGAAATAAAGATTTTATTATTATCTCCTTTATTTCATTATATAAATATACATATAAATTATATTTTTAAATATTAGGATATAAAAAGTATATAAAAACATTTAAAAATATAAAAAAAATATTATTATTATTAATAAGGAAAATCTACAAAATAATAATATGAAAGTTATTAATACGTTGTAAATACTGACTTAGATAAGTCATATTGTAATTTTTTGCAACTGAAATAAGGTGCTATCTCTTGCATAGCTTTATTGTAAATAAAATATACAATTGATCGAGCGTGTCAGATTTATCCTACTTCCTAGTATCCTATCCTATTATATAATACTAGCTTCTGCCCGCGACTTCGTCCGCGTGAAATTCGTACTTTCCTCTAAAAATTTCGAAAATGTATGTAGGTATGATCTTTATCATTTATTTAGATAAATAAGTATTCGGGCCAATTTTTAGGTTTATAGATCAAAGGAATCAGATTTTTCAAATAAACTGCATTCCCGCTTTTCACCACAGGTGTGGAATTTTGAAAAATCGTTCGTGATGTGTTCATAACGTGACTCAAAGATTATTTACACCAATTTTTGAGTTAATCAAGCCACGCAATAAAATCTTTCCCTGTATAATTAACTACCCCTTTTCACCCAATTACGGATAGATTTTCGGAAAACCCTGATACACGTTATTCTTTATTTTTGGTCTTAAGTATAAATGCCGAGTTTCGAGGTAATCGGACCACGCGTTAAAATTCTTCCATACAAATTTTGACACCCCCCAATACCTCTTTAGAGGGTAGTTTAGAAAAACGAAAAATGCCAAACTTCATAATTTACTTAGATAAGTATTCGAGCCAAGTTTCAAGGTTATTAACTCAAGGAATAAGATTTTACATACAAACAAAATCCCCCCTTTTCACCCCCTTTAAGGTTGAATTTCCAAAAACCCCTTCTTATTGGATATTTATACTTTACAAAGAACACACCCTCCAAAATTCAAGTTCCTAGGACCAGCGGCTTAGGCTGTGCTTTGATATCTCAGTCAGGTCGTTCATCCCCCGTTAGGGGTGAAATTATCAAAAACGCTGAAACACGTATAAATTAATTTTCAATCGTTAGCCTAAATACAAAATTTGAAGATCCTAAACTGACAGACTTTCATACACAATTTCATCCCCCTTTTTAACCTTGTGGGGGTGGAATTATCAAAAACGCTGAGACACGTATAAATTAATTTTCAATCCTCAGCCTAAACACAAAATTTGAAGATCCTGACTTTAAAACTGACGGACTTTCATACAAACTTTCATCCCCTATTTAACTCCCTTAGAGGTTGAATTTCCAAAAACCCCTTCTTATTAGATATTTATACTTTACAAAGAACACACCCTCCAAAATTCAAGTCCCTAGGACCAGCGGCTTAGGCTGTGCTTTGATATCTCAGTCAGGTCGTTCATCCCCCGTTAGGGGTGAAATTATCAAAAACGCTGAAACACGTATAAATTAATTTTCAATCGTTAGCCCAAATACAAAATTTGAAGATCCTAACTTGTAAACTGACAGACTTTCATACACAATTTCATCCCCCTTTTTAACCCTTTGGGGGTGGAATTATCAAAAACGCTGAGACACGTATAAATTAATTTTCAATCGTCAGCCTAAACACAAAATTTAAAGATCCTGACTTTAAAACTGACGGACTTTCATACAAACTTTCATCCCCTATTTAACTCCCTTAGAGGTTGAATTTCAAAAAATCCTTCCTTATTCCTGGTCTACATCATAAAAGGAACCATCTTGTAAAATTTCAGCTTTCTAGGTCCAGGGGTTTGGGCTGGGCGTTGATGAGTCAGTCAGTCAGTCAGTCAGTCAGTCAGTCAGTCAGTCAGGCCTTTTGTTTTTATTTATATAGATAATAATTATAATAATATTTAATATAATATTATAAATGTGAAAGTTTGTGAGGATGATTGTTACTCTTTCACGCAAAAACTACTGGACGGATTTTAATGAAACTTTGCAGTAATATAGCTTATACGTCAGAATAACACATAGGATACTTTTTATCCCGATATTCCCCCGGGATCGATAATTATGCGGGTAAAACCGCGGGGCGCTGCTAGTACATTTATAAACAAAAAGTACATGACATTTTTTGGGAACTTGGATTTATTACAACGAAAAGTGAGTGGGTAGCATTGTCTTCATACCAGTTCACCGTGTATTATACCTGAGCTAGCACTTGGGAAATTTTATAGTTCTCCTCGCTGTAAGTAAGTAATAAGCCTTCGTATATAAACGCGAGGCGAAATAAAATTCCGTGAACAGGATCTACAACAAATTAAAATCAAAACGTTCTCAACAGAGCGCAGTCTCGTCTCACAAAACTAAGATAAACTTTTACAATAAAACGTTCAGCATTTTTAATTTCCGTCTCGAGATCGCGACGCTTTACGAGATTCAAATTAAACCTGGCAACGAGTTCTTCTAACATTTAATTAGTGGCGTCAAGAGCTCGGGAAATGAAACATTGTATACTGCGAGCAACACCTCCATGCATGACTACCCCCCACAATACGTCTAAACGTCTTTATACCGCGCCTCAACAGATTTTCTTTATTAAATTCTTCCGCGGCGAAAAAAGAAAATCCTTTTCTCAGACGTTTGTAAGTCCAAAAACTGTGACGTGAAAAATAAAACAGCACTTTAGATTCACAAAAGGAAAACTTTAAACAAAACGGGCGCTTTCTCTATGCAAACGACGCGGCGTCCGCGGGCGAAAGTTCCCGAGTGTTGCCGAGTTGCCGTGGCCGCAGTTGACGAAGTTGCTGTCAAGCCACAAAGACACACACCCCATACTTGATAGCAGAATTCTGATTTTTCATAATGCACCTCACGTTTGAAGCGCCCTCCCGAGCGACGAGATACAGTTTGCAATATTCTCGCTCGGCTTACATCGAGCGTGTTGTTAGTGTTTACGTACACAACACATACCTATCACGAAGCTCTTCTATTCAGCGTAAAATCAATACATTATGAATGTAAATGCAGCTTAGCAAAATGTGTTTACCTACTAGACTTTCTCAACCGAACGCATCGTGTGAATATTCCCTGAGGCGCGGCGCGCCGTACGTCCCACTTATCATTTTCGATTCTGAAATATGGAAGTGAGCTGTCTGCACGTCAAACTTGACCGGACAATTTTTTACAATTTGTTTGCACCCTGTGGAGTTGTGTCCTCGTGACCTATTTATTCATGGTTCAAACAAAAATACACCAAAGAAGTTATTGCTCTTTTTTATCATGTTTCCTCTTACAATCATTTTGGTGCCAATACATATTTTGGAATATTTTTGTCCGGTCCAGCGTAATTAAAAAGTTGATGTTATTTTATTGATTTTGACTTTTTAGATGTAAAAGGTCAAAGTTTATACGACAGTCGAAATGGTGTATAGCCAAGCAGTGGAACAGTGGCGGTATCGGCCCCGACTTACGAATTGTAGGTCGTGAGTTCAAACCCAGGCAGACACTTTACTTTGTGTATTTCATTTCATCAACAGTGCTGTCAAAACTGTGAAGGAAAACATCGTGAGGAAACCGGAATGTCCCAGAAACAACAATTCGAAAATATGTGGCATCTAAGTACCAACCTGCACTGGGCCCGCGTGGTGTATTACGGCCCACATCCACTCACAGAGAGAAGGCCTATATCCCAGCAGTGGGCACATTATAAGCTGATTATGCTTATGCTAGCCAAGCAAATAAACAAAGCGAACTTATTACATTTAGAACGCATAGAATATAAATAAGTGTGCAAAAGCACACGGTTTATCCAAAATAATATTTCGAACATACAAAAGCTGTATCTACCACATTATAATCTGATCGCACATCTATTGTAGCAAATGATAATTACATTGTTTCATTCGTGAAATTGGTTAACCAATGTATTGGAAAATAACAAGGTTGGAAAACACAAGTTTATTTAGTTAATTAATCATCCACGTTGCGTATCTCACTATAAAGTTAATCGTTATTGACTGGTGTTTGATCTCGTTGATAGACTGGTAAATACCGTAAAGCCTTGTTATTTCAGTTAAACGCGTCGTACACCAGAACTGAGAACCGGGTGACTGTTACCTAAATTACTAAGACCTCAGATTGACAAGTACCTAATAAAAAAAACATAAATAAATAAAAGAAGGATCGCGTTCGGCCAAATAATCAAATTTCGGCCGCAGTGGTTTCGGCCAAAAATTGGCCGGGTCATGACTGAGCTGTTGATGTAACGTGAAATTTTTACAGTTTTTCACAGTAAATCTGGCAAAAGATTTTTTTAATTCTTTAGTTAAAAAAAAGTCTGATGCTTTCAAAATCAAATTATTTGTCACAATCTACGAAAAACTTCGGGTCTCAAAAAATAATCACCTAATTAACAGATTTTTCTTAACGTCATAAGTTTCAGTTTCGGCCGAAACTAGAAGAGGAGCCGAAAGTTCGGTTACAGCTTCGGCCGAAAATCGTGTTTCCGTCGGACACTACTAATAACATCGACTGAAATTTTAATACAAAAACAAAAGCGGTTCATAAATTTTCAGTTGAAGCACAGAACTCGTCAAACAAATGCCCACTAGAAGCAAAATGTATGGAAGTTTGGATCGGGTGTGTTATTAGTGCTGACTCAAGTATTAAAGTTTTCCTCAGCCCCTTCGGCCGACGTACTAATGGTATTATCGTTTTATGATTGTTTTTATAGGTGACTAGCTTTTAGGGACAGTTTCGGCAGATCAGACTAATGTTTTTTGCTTGTAACCTTATCTTTAGAGGCGGATCAGGTCGTTCAGATAATATCTGATATTGGTTTTTGTAAGAAAGATACCGTCTTACTTTTCGAGTATCTTTAAAAAGAGTTTACGATGCTAGACCTAGATTATAACTTTACAAACCTTAATATAATCTCATTAATTACGCAAAATAAAACATAGGTAAGCAAAGTACTTTGCCCTAAAAAGTCTGTGTCAGCTATCACCATAGAACCCTTGCTATACAGGGTGTTACGGAAAGGGTATATCAATACAAACGGGTTGAAGAGTGTATCTGGTCTAGAATCTCTGTACAAAATTTCAGCTCAAAAGCATTAACTTTGAAAATGCTTAATATTTTTTTATTTCGACATCACGGCGCTGCACTGGCGCGCGCCGGCGTGATGTGCGTGTACTAGGCGCACAGACACACTACAGATAATGGATAATGACCCTCGTAGTGCGGTGACACGTTTGTTATGATTTCGATTTAATAAACTATCGAAATAAAAAAAAGACGGATTGCACTCCGGGAGTGCCGGCAGAAGTGAAAACTTGAATATTAACGTTGAAATAAATCAATTATTAATTTAATTAATATTACTCATTTTTTTCAATATTTCTGCGTCACTTTTTTAATTAATAGATGCACTTTGTTCAATTTCCATATTTTAAACACTTTCGGTCTTATTCATAAAAAAAGCCTATTGAAGGTTTTCATTCCTTAGTTAAAATGCTCAATAGGCCTTTAAAACATTCGATAAAATTTTGTATTCATAAACGCTTCATAAACGTTCTATAACTAGAATGTCCTACAACTTCTAAATGTTGCCATTATAATGAAGTCATCCAACAAATTGGCCAACACATTAAATCGGCATACGAGAATATCTGTCAACGAACCGAATATTTGTGTCCATAGACATTATTACGTATGAAAAACTAATTATTGTCTACAGTTGCTTTTGCTTCTAATCCTTAGATTTTTTGGAAGAATTGGTCAGGGAGAGGTCTCCATAATAGAAAATAAAAACACTGACACAAGCACTAACGCTAAACAGGGGCAGCCTGGCATGATTTACGAATTAGGTGCCTATCCAATTTACAATTTTACGAAGAACTTCGTTTGCCTGTACAAAACTCATTGTAACAAAAAAAAACCCGCCATAAGAATAATAATGACTGTTATTTTGATGCCGCTACTGATTAATTAAATCAGTATAAATAAGATAATGAAGAGAAAGAATTTATAACATTAGTTTTGTATTTCAGGTCAATAGGACTAGTAAGGATGGTGCTTCACTACGAATAGCAGAAAATGAAACGGCCTACAGAAGAGATGGCACAGATGGCAAATGAAAAGCAAACATTTTAAAAATGTTGTTCTGCTTGCACAAGTTTTAGAAGCCAAATTAGAGTTTAGAGTATTGTTCAGTCGTGAACAGGCAAGAGTTACATACGCCAGCGTCAGCATCAAGAGCGACATACATTCGTTCCACATAAATTAGTTATTAGTAAATGAATAAATTAATCATCAAGCTGGAGTAGAGTTTGATTCATCTTCCATAATTCCTCTCACTATGGCCAAGACACCTTTAGCCATCACCAGTTCTATGAGTCTGTGGGACCGGCAATGACAAAACTATTTCCTGTGTACACATTGCACGACGTACACAAACCCCTATTCCTACCCAAATTCTGTCTGTTCCCGTAGGTCTCCCGTAGGCTTGTATGATAGGTTAGGGTGTTAGGATAACTAGGGTGTTAAGTAGTTGCTGTAGGTTTATAATCAGTAGGGTGAGGTAACCATAGATACCAGGCTCAATTGTTACAAACTTAGCCACACTGTATGCATTTGGAATAACAGCCGTACTAAGCTGTAAGTCCCGGTGCGTACAAGTATTATAAAAATAAACTGATATTTGTATACAAGCTTTTTATTAATGAACTACTCCCTATTCTTCTCTTTTACTTTAGATCTTGTTGGCTCAAAATATTGCCACTTACACGTTGTCGTCGGTGGCAGCGCAGAGGTCACTTTGACTGCATGTTTTGGGTAGGACATATAAGGCAGGATAGGACGTGGAGCATGTTTTGCAACATAGCTTCACAGCCACACCCTACTGGAGCATCTCCCTGCAGGGTGTAAACTTCCGTGGTCGACACGGAAGCATTGTTTTCACACAAAAGCAGCAATGTCCCACAGTATTTCTTGTTGCTATAATGTGCTTCGTTATATTTTTCGTCGCTTCTATTTTGTATTGTAGGTAGGTATATAATAATAAACTAAATTGGTTAAACAGAAGTTCAAAATAAATTAAATACAACTGCGGCTCCTCGAAGTACTATTGTTTACGAAACTGACTTTTCAAACATTTGTACGTCAAATGTCATTTTCTTCGGCCATCTTTGTCGTGTCTCACTTGGTTCACTTCGGTTGGCGCCGTCGTAGAAAGAGATGGGGGGGGGGGGGAAATCTCTCCTGACGGTCACGTGTCCTGACGCGATGCCCTGACGCGAGTTTAACATTTTTTACCCATTACAAAAAGTGTTCAACGCCGCTAAAGAAGTTTTCACTTCAAAAATATTAAGCATTTTCAAAGTTACTGCTTTTGAGCTGAAATTTTGTACAGAGATTCTAGACCAGATACACTCTTCAACCCGTTTGTATTGATATACCCTTTCCGTAACAGCCTGTATTTACCATACCAAAGTATTAACTGATTTTGATATCTAAAACTTAAAGTCAACACTATCGTAAGCTAATATCTATTATTATGTTTACAATATAAATTGGAAGGCATATTTCAAGCGGATATTGATCTCAAAGTTTCATGGCACTTCGGACC
Organism: Amphipoea lucens; assembly: GCA_947508005.1. Taxonomy (NCBI): domain Eukaryota; kingdom Metazoa; phylum Arthropoda; class Insecta; order Lepidoptera; family Noctuidae; genus Amphipoea; species Amphipoea lucens. The sequence goes on from OX382358.1 coordinate 13,979,006, forward strand.
ACCATGGAGTAATGCCAGGTCGGGACTTTGTCGAGTTTGGAGTGTTGCTATGAGTATTTATAGACACATACATACCCTGGCTTTTGTTAACAGTGACCTACAAAGATCTTTATTGACCTGTAATGTATATTGGGACTTCACTGGTACTTATATTGCTATGGCAACGCAATAAATAACAAAAACCAATAAAGTATACCTAAACTCCCACACAAGATAATATGATCTGTTTCAAAACTATCTGATGAAAAAGTAAACAAGTGGATCAGAAAACCTACCTGTAGATGCCAATTTGTAGAGCCATTTACAAATTGATTGCGATGATTTTGATTATTTGAATACCCGGAAATCTAATTAAAAATCACATTAACCCCTCGTCTGTTAGGTAAGCTTATTAAGTTCGGTAGAATAGAAAAAGTAATTGTGTCTCATTAGTGATAGTTGAGCTCAGATGTTTTTCATTTGACAGTTGTGGTTAATTTTACAACCTCAATTTTCGGCGATTATTTTGCAATTACAATTTAATAATGTTACTCAAACAATAATTGTTGAAAAAAAATTGTGAGATATAAAGTTGACACTTTTCAAATACAGCTGAAAGTGTCACTAGTTTCCTTTAATGAGTAATTGTGTAATAATTTAAGCAGAACTGGATTTGTTTACACTTTCATCAGATAATTTTAGAGCAGACTATATCTATTTGTGTCCCACTTCATTTCAGCTCGTAAGCGTCTTCTGAGAACCTTCTAATCGAGTGTCATAGATAAAACTGTTCCTCTAAAATAGTTATTTCATTGAAAACTTCTTCAGTAAAGGGGACAATGTAAAATTGCAGCTATTGGCAGTCTTCCTTACCACAAAATCTCTAGGGATTCAAGTTCTAGTCAAAGCTCAGTGACATAGTAATCGGGTCAATTTATTTCTTTCTTTCAGTTTTAAGTGTCTAACAAAGTTGGGGTTAAATAACCAAATGATTAAACATGAATACTAAATAGTGACAGTTACGTTCCATGGTGTTCATAATTAATTAGGGGAGCGGGGGGCACGTTGTTACAATTTTTAGATAATTGTTAATATGACAAAAGCTATCAAATAAATTATACATTTGATTACTTGTAATGTTAGTATGTCTATTTAGCTATTAAAATATGACTGAAAAATTATTAAAATTTATGTAATTTTTTCACAATGGAGAATTTAACTAAACAAGTAGATTGTAACATCTTACCCCGGAATTGGGGCTAGTTGTTACATCATCGGGGCACGATGTTACGGTAGATAAATAAACTAAATCATCAGTGATACATATTTTTTTATTAGTATTTCAAAACGATATAAACAATAGAGATCGCTTTATACAGTCTTCTAACATTTATGAGTAATTATAATTTCTATTAAGGTAATTATTTAAGTTTTTTTCCGACAAGGTGAAACAGGAATATTTTTAGTAGTGTCAGGCATTGGATTTGTTGCTGTTTCTATTGCCTGTATGATTTCAGTGGTGCTTATGTTCAGTTGAGGTGCAGAATCTAACAATTCTGGATTTTCCAGGTCTAGTGTCAAATTGGAGATGTTCTGCGAAGTCATGGGACAATCTGTTTCTGGATTAGGGCGATCAGTGACATAAGAAGGTAGTCACTGTCTTGAAAAATGTCAGGATTGAAGGGCCATATCCCTGTTGATCTGAATCCACTCATGATATTTGCAGGATTTAGGGCCAAAGGCAGTGAATCTTTCACCACGGCAGGAAGATCATGAACCGTCATGGTTTTTCCTGGATGATTATACATCTAGGCTGTCTGTGTTCGATTAAGGTGGTTGTTACATGTAACAACTTACCCCAAACAATTGTAACTACTTGCCCCATGGCACGTTTTTTAATATAAATTAAAGTCATTATTAATGGATATCGATAGTAGAATAAAACAATATTGCAAATTAAAGGTAGATATATTATGAACGTCCAAGCTTAAAAAATTTGACAAAATAAAAAATATAGTCATCAGGAATCAAAAATTTCGTAAAGGATTTTTTTACTTACTTGGTTGAAATCGAGACACACGCACACAACCTAGCAGCTCAGCGCTTGGCGGGTCACTGATTGTTTTTATCTAATGCACGATGTTATAAGAAAACGAATGAGTCCAATTATGTCCATAAAAGAGTTTAAAATCCCGGTAAAAAACGCGTGTAACTTCTTACCCCTGTAACAACGTGCCCCCCGCACCCCTACTCTACCTATCGCATAAAATCATTTTTCAAATTATAAGAACTATAACCAATCTATAATTATCAATTTACTAGAAAAAAACAGCAGAGAGCAGTGGTGGCCAAGTGGTAACGGCCGCGACTTAGTCGTAGCGGTCGTAGGTTCGAACCCAGACAGGCGCTTTACTTTGTATAAATTATTTCATCACCACTGCTCTCAAAACGGTGAAGGAAAACATCGTGAGTAAACCGGCATGTCCTAGAACCAAAAATTCGAAGACATGTGACATCTGCCAACCCGCACTGGGCCCGCGTGGTGGATTACGGCCCACTGCTCCCTCTCAGCGAGAGGAGGCCTGTGTCCCAGCAGTGGGAACATTATAGGCTGATTGTGTTATGTTGTTATGTTAGAAAAAAACGCGGTCTATGTTTAACATGGCAGTGCATTACTTCTTTAAAAATATTGTACGCTGATAATCTATATCTTCTATCTATACTTCTAATAAATCTGTAGAGAGGTCAATTCTGTACATGAAATATATTTTCAAAATAACTATCAGGGGGTGATTAGTGATCGATACTGATGCCAAAAATGCAATCAGTAAAATTTTTGTCTGTCTGTCTGTCTGTCTGTATGTTCCTTATAGAAACAAAAACTACTGGACGGATTTTAACGAAACTTGGTACAATTATTTTTCATACTCCTGGGCAGGTTATAGTATACTTTTCATCACGCTACAATCAATAGGAGCAGAGTAGTGAAGGGAAATGTTGGGAAAACGGGAGAAGTTACTCCATTTTTTAAGCTTCCGCTGCGTGTGCAGCCTTAATGGTTAAAGTTACATAGAAATCATGTATTACGGAAATATTCTACATAAAATTGTCTTTAAAATATCCCGCAACAGCATATGTCTATCTTTTATGGTTGACTCACAATAACATGTGTAACTCCTGATAGCTTAGCAGTTCGGAGCATTCTGATTATATATGTTTACTCTTACGTTTATAATACTCTCACTCATCCCTAATTTAAAAAAGTTAACATTATTACCTATTCAATAAAAAAAGAATCATAGAAATCGGTATAGAAACACCAAACTTATACATGAAATAAGCCATCGCGCATCGCCATCGTGAATACTGAATCATGCTATAAGGATTATTTTTGTGTAACGGTTGCCGCGCTCGACACGGGTCGCGGCGGCGGTAGGGTATAAAAAGGCGGGAGGTCCGAGAGCGAACCAGAGCGAGCTTCATTCAATATTTGGCTGTTGATGCGTTCAGAGCGTTCGACCTTATTGACAGACAATAATTGATATTGAGAAACCGTGCTTATCAGCGCGACTTTTAGTCTTTAAATAATTTATTTGAATTTCTTTTGTTGTTATTTTGTAAAATAGGTATGAGTTGTTTTGGTAGTGTTTAAATATTCGTTCAAATTAAAAATTATTAAGCGTAGGTACTTTTATTAATTAAAGTAGTTAAAAGTATTTATTTTTAAGTGAAGTAGGTATAGGTAGATAGTATTGCACAGGCGTTTCAGCTTTATTTTCATTTCTTTTTTTGTTGTGAGTTGTATAATATATTTCTGGTTATAATTCTATAAGAATATTTTAGTTTAAATAGTCACTTAGATTTTAAGTGTAAGGTAGCTAAAGTTAGGACCACGTATTAGTTGTTTTGGTAGTGTTTAAATATTCGTTCAAATTACAAATTATTAAGCGTAGGTACTTTTATTAATTAAAGTAGTTATAGGTATTTATTTTGAAACTTTACACAATGGTTCCCTTTATAATGTAGACAAGGAATTAGGAAGGATTTTTTTAAATTCAACCCCTAAGGGAGTTAAATAGGGGATGAAAGTTTGTATGAAAGTCCGTCAGTTTAAAAGTTAGGGTCTTCAAATTTTGTATTTAGGCTAACGATTGAAAATTAATTTATATGTGTCTCAGCGTTTTTGATAATTTCTCCCCCAAGGGGGATGAACGAACTGACTGAAATATCAACGCACAGTCTAAACCGCTGGTAGGACTAGGGAATAAGAAGGGGTTTTTGGAAATTAAACCTTTAAGGAGGTGAAAAGGGGGGATTTTGTTTGTATGAAAAATCTTATTTACTGAGTTAATAACCTTGAAACTTGGCACGAATACTTATCTAAGTAAATTATGAAGTTTGGAATTTTTCGTTTTTCTAAAATACCCCCTAAAGAGGTAATGGGGGGGTGTTAAAATTTGTATGGAAGAATTTTAACGCCTTGTCCGATTAACTTGAAACTCAGTATTCATACTAAGGACTAAAAATAATTAATAACGTGTATCAGGGTTTTTCGAAAATCTACCCCTAACTGTATGAAAAGAGGTAGTTAATTTTAAAGGAGAGGATTTTACTGCGTGGCTTGATTAGCTCGAAAATTGGTATAAATAAACTTTGAGTCAAGTTATGAACACATCTTAAACGATTTTTCAAAATTCTACCCCTGTGGGGGTGAAAAGCGGGGATAGTTTCTTTGAAAAGTCTGATTCCTTTGTTCTATAAACTTAAAAATTGGCCCGAATACTTATTTATTTAAGTTAATTATAAAGATCATACCAACATACATTTTCGAAACTTTTAGAGGAAAGTACGAATTTCACGCGGACGAAGTCGCGGGCAGAAGCTAGTATGAAATAAACACATCCAAAAATAACAAAAATGCAGTCTTTCCTCCAATGAAAGTGAGTAGTCTTTAAAAAACATCTACCTAGTTTAGCCTCAACTTTTCCTTACATGAAATGCTCTATTACCCTATGTAAGCAGATGCCTACGTAAATTAGCTCTACACCTAGTTAAGATATTGTTTCTAAGTTACACTCGATACTTGTTGTACTTAGTTCAAGTTTTACCGACTTCACCTTGTTACCGAACTAATTAATTGATGAACCTATATTGTTAGTATCGAATACATCGTAATTATTATGGCATAATCTTGAAGTACTTGATACTCTTGAAAAATGCTTTGTGTTTTTTGGTTATATTGAAGAGCAAAGAGTTTCTTAGGGTCCCTAACAAAATGAGACAGGATGGCCTAATTACTATGGGTCATATTTTTTTTTATAATTACGAGAAAATAAACGAATTAATACTGCCTATCTGTGTGATTATTTATCGTGTGGGACTTGGATACTTAGCAGATAAGAATTGAGACTAAAGAAAATAAAAATGAAATAGGTAAAAAAACAAAAAGTTGAAAAAATACAATTATTCCGTCAGCTGGTAGTTGTACAAAAAATGTATCGTGGGAAAAGTAGGTAATCTAATTGTCTGTTTTTTGTAATTCCTTTGTTCTGTGGTTTCTTTTTAGTAAAAACATTATAATTTGAATAATTATTGTAATAATTAAACTATGTAGCTTCTTCCTTATTGTGTGTTGATAGAATTACATTTAACAATTGTTAATTTACCAGGACCCTAATTCACTATGACCATGCTCAATGATACCTTAGCTAATCACACCAACTTCGCGTTCATTTCGCGCGGTTTTGTTCACGTAGAGAATACGTTACCTGTTGTACCTACTAACTACAAAACATTCATAGATATATAGTCACAAAGCGCTCTTGATTATTTTTTTTATAATCGTGCTTTAAAAATTCCAACAGCTTATAGAAACTTCAAAACAAGAACCTTCACCAACAGAAATCCATTCACCAATATTATTTCCTACCACTCAAATGGGAATTTCATTTAAAAATTCTGGATTAAATTCTAAATAGAGCGAAATCGGAAACGCATCAGCGAAGAGAAGGATCTCTTTCCGTTTTTCCGCGAAAGCGATTTAATAAGGCCCGTACCGTTAGTTATAACATGATTTATATTGCAAAATGAAATGCCTGGCACATGTGTTCAGTCAGACGGCCTTAATAAACTTCAGAGCTAAACGAATTGCATCGTGTAATTGCTTGCAACGAATTAATACGAACACTTATTTAAACTACATTTTTAACATTTAAATGAAATGGATGAAGGTCCATTAATGCAGTTTTGTTAAATTGGAAATCAGCGTGTGTGAAATCCGGTATAGTAAAATGTCAGTACAATTTCTTTTCATACATTATGAAGGAGTAAATAAGCGCGTAAAGCGTTTAAAAAGATTTATTTACGGTTTTTATTTAAAAGAGTAGTTTTATGGTCGGTAAATTAGTTGTAGGTTATTCAATTTCAGTATTTTTACACTTTGAATATTTTAGTTAGCATGCCTGCTGTTGTTGCTCGGCGCTTATCTTATTGAATATTGATTCACTCATTATTTTCTTCCTTTTTTATCTTATTTAAAAAGAAATACATTGTAACGTCATTGACCAGGATATCTTCAAGGTTAATGATCGTTGTTGTTCCCAAACAGCTATTGGTGACTGCATGCTCACACAATTTAATAACCGCTAACAATTTGCCAAGATGAAGAAAACAATAAACCTGCAAATTGATGTGATTGAAAAGGTTTCTGTTCACTTTATTATTTTTCCTACAATTTTAATTTATTGGGCAACTACGTTGATAGCCATTCTCATTTATGAAACCTCTAAAACAATGGCCTTGAATTGCCTCACGAGGTTGATGGCAAAAGGGAAACCTGAACCAAAACCTGCAATGAGGCAGCTCGGTACAAGTGCCACATAAAAAAATACACATTTTACCAAATATACATGTCTGTTTTCTTCACTTGGCCTCAAATGGGTCCATTTGAAAATTCAGCCGTCATACTTAGGCACATATAAAATTAGCGAAATAAAGTCGTGAGGTCGGATGTGCGGTAGACCTAAAAGTGCTAGAATGTGTAATGTAACATGTGTTACATTACATCTGACATAATGTGGGGCCATGAAAGCGGATGCTTATCATTTGTACGCGACCAGAGTATTCAAGTTATGATGTTAGTTGAAGAAGGCCTTTGCAAAAATAAGCCTTTTCACATTGGCCTCGTAGTTTTGTTGTACGGTTAAAATTATTCAAATGAGAACGTGATGAATAGCTTCATCTTATCTTTATCTCTGACAAGTAGGACTATTTTGTGGTTCCAAAATACTAGAATTACTTTAAATATAAAATAATTTGGAGATCATGAAAAAAATACATTAACGAAAATAAATTAAATTATTGCGAAAGAGTACCTAACTATTATTTCTCAAAAAGAAATACATTTTAACTAAATATTAACAGGAGGAATAATATTTAAAAATATATCGTCCCCGTAGTTGGAAAACTAAATAACTCCGATTTTCTAGTTTTGAGATAAACGCGATTTAGTGTTTTTTTTTTTCAATTAATGTTCATTTGTTAAAAAAATTGAGACAATTTTACTGTCGGTAATTTTATAATTATCCATTATTCCATCTGAACAACAAAAATGGCTATATTTTTGGAACGGAATAAGATAAGTAAATTCCTGTAAGACTCAAACATGCGTCATGTTTTGGATTATTTAAAAATAGGGAAAAGACAAAATCGCCAAAAACGAAGTTATTTAGTTTTCCAAATACGGGGACGATATACAGTGGATAAAATCTTTGTTACTAAATTAACTAACAAACTATTAAAATTAAAGTATATTATTCTATCTTAACTAAACTATTAACAGATAAAAAGAAAGTAAGGAAATTAACTACATCACGGACCTAACCCACAACCACAGTTGAGACAAAGGGCGGAAAACAACTAGATCCGTAGTTCACAAACTATATGCATTTAATAATTCACCAAGAGATAACTTCTCTAATCTCGTATTATTCGTATCTTATCCTCCACTTAAGAAACTTTGGCGTAATAAAGATCCTGAACTGAATTGCTCTTAACGTCTCCCGTCGCCTGTGCGTTATCACTAGTCCGCGCGGGAGTTGTATTTACCCTTACTGAGTTGTTTTACCCTTGTTACCCTAGCTGTGTTATTCATGAACGCGGTTTGAATAAAGATGAACGATTCACGTCGAACTACTTTCGAACCTTTAAGCGCGGTATCAACTTTGAAATCAGTTGCGAATGTACGAGTTCGCTCCGGTAAAGAAGCGCCGAGATACACGAGTTGTTTGTGTACTAATTACTTAGTCATCCTGCCTCTATTTCTGTTTAGACACCTCTGTATTCATTTTCATCACTAACTTTGGGTAGGGTTGGTAATTATACGCTGGAAACTGAATAGGTGAATGTTATAAAATAATAAATTAGGGATTATATTCCAAAAATTTTTTCTTCAGAATAAATCTATGTAGGTATATCTCAAGAATTGTCGTTTACAAGATCGCGTTATAATGATCCATGGTACAACCAACATTTTCCCATTCAGTAAATAATATTCATTATCTGATACAATAAATCCATTCTTTGTATCGTCAGATAAAAACACCTCTATTATCCCGAACTGTGCGTGAGCAATGAAATGACTCTTCAGGGCGTGCTAAGCGAGAAATTATTGCCCCATAGTATTTTAAGGAAAAAAAGAAAACAAAACCCTTCTAAGAGTTTTCTTTTTCTCCCTTTTGTCGATCATTTTCTTAAAGTTTGTGTATCAAATCTGTAATGAAGTGGAAAATTTATGGGCAGCGTTCTTATGAAATAGTCCAGACGACGTAATTTCGCTGGCACGGCACGTACAGAAACCGTGACAAAAACTAGCACTTTGCTCAAATAAGCTACTATATATGCTAATAGGAAATATCAACATGTTGACGTTTATGTGGTACAATTATATTCCGAGAAAAATTATCGTGAGAAAGTTAAATTTAATCCATACTTTTAATTTGACGTACGTACAAACCGATCATCAAATTTTCATCATTTTTCAATTCGTTGAAACGTCTTGTCGTCGGGGGCGTGAGAAAAATCCTAACTTTTTCCTGAGGATTGAGTGGTATCTCAGCAGTATTAACAGGACAAATGCCGACGTAGGCACCCAGTAATATTCACGAGGCCTCGAATAAAGATGAAGCCATTAAAGTGGGAGAAAAGCCGACAGGCGACGCAACGCACTCTGTGTTGACTTTGAGATGCGGAAAATGAAAGGAAAAGCTCCTTGTTTTGCGTGTAAATACGATTCGTTAGTCGATTCTTTTATGTAAATATTATTGTAAGTACGCTTTTCTAGTTCCATCCTGATATCTGTTTATGTACTCCGGGGCAATTCATGGATGAGAATTTGCATTCCTTAGGTATGTGTAAGAAAACGATGTTAGCATAGGTGGTGCGGAAAGTTAATACACAAACGATACCAAACTTTGATGTTGTTCTGATCATACGCTTATTTTTACATGTGAGGGTGTTTTAAAAGATCTATTTCCATAAGTACCGGTCAAATAATAAGTATCCACAAATATCCGAATGAATACTCTTTATTACTTTTAAGTTTAACTATCTGTATTTAAGCGTAACCAAAGCGAAATTTTCACTATTCAAAGTTACAGAAATCATAGAACGGTTTCCCAACTGAGATTTGCGGAAGTCGAAACTGTACGCCTACTGGTCCAGTAATGTTGAAACAAGTGAAACGTACCAACTGTTTACGGTCTACCTCTTCGCAAGTTAGTATCTTAGCGGGCGACCGTAACGTGCACGCGGCGCGCACTAAAACTCCGCCAACACTCATTTATCACGGGAGATGAGAAGCATAAGTAGCTGTAAAACTGTTGCCTGGGCGCCCAGTTAAAGTCCACCATACTATTTTTTTCATAAACGAGGATTGATGCACCAGGTGCTACTATATTTTATACTTTTATGTTGCTGACGACTTTGTGGTCGTCAAATGAAATCGAACCGTGTGGATTAGACTTTAGGGCAGTTAAGGGTCTGACACTAGTGCGGGAAACGTTTTTTTTTTATTTGTAGTTTTCCAGTTAGCGTTTGTAAAAAGTAAATGCTGACTGGTTGACAGCTATTATGTCACATAGACGATGAATGAATACCGTTCATTGATGACTTCGGTATTTAACTTTTGATCTTACTTAGCTGCAGAAATCCGTAGATCCGTAGATCTATACATATAATAAAATACTAACCAAGAAGTTTTGTCCGTTTGTCTTTTTGTCTGGATGTATGTTCCTAATTGGCGCAAAAACGGCTAAACGGATACGTGGTACGTTCCCGTGGGATATTTTCCGATCTCCATGCGGGCGAAGCCGCGGGCAAATGTCATAATAATTATTAACACTCTGAAGGGCAATGAAAGCCTACGCAAGTTTCCATAGATAGCGAACTTCCAGAAACTGTGATTTGACTTAGACAATATGTTTTTATTATGTCTGGACTAGCTAGACCTAGACAAAACGAAGTTCATAGTCAGTTTTTTAGTAAATTGTATTTTATTGTTAGGTACCTGCCTACATTTTGTATTTGATTGGTTCTTATTTTTGTTACTCAGAAACTCCATTCGTGTCATAATAATTGGCATGAAAATGCGACGTATTAAACAAAATAAGTCAGTCAGTATTTGCCATTTGGTGAAAAGCCCCTTTTCCTAGAATATTTGTTGCGATCCCCAATTATTATATTTACCTTTATAGCGTAGGTATGATCCCGTCATTAAAATGATTGCCTATTTCCGCTCTTCAGAAGTCTTAAATGAAAAATAATGAGAAATAATATTTACATTTTTATTGATACTTTATTTTTTGTATGGAATTTTTGGCCGTAACTCTAGGTTTCTTTGTTGTTGTTGATTACATTAATTAATATGGAAACCGGGTAACCGACTGAGCGTACTTAATCAGAAATGAATAAAGCTTTTATTTTGTGCAAAATAATGATGCAAAATATGATAATCCCACTGTTGTAACATTTCAGCCACCATGCATATTCCTTTCAACTATGGATACGTTTTTACAATCCCGCGGGCCGCGCCGTACAATCTGCCAGTATTTCATGAATAGCTAAACAAATGATAACAGTTTTAAGTCGTCATCCGCGTTTCATTGCAGCACCAGCATTTATACAGCCAGTAACTAATTAGGGCTCCCTCGCCAACGTATTTTGTTTTTTTATTTTTAACAAAGCAGTCACGTCTGGGCAGACCGTTTCCTCTAAATTTATTTTAAGCTTTCGTATTCAAAGCGCCTAAAAATTATTTTAATGACTGTTTTAATATTACTCAGGTACCTTATTATGCAATTGAACTTTTTAATGAGATATTTAAAAATTACGATGATAATACGTGCGTAGAACTATATGTGTATTAAGTAGGTACGGATACGTTGTATAAGACACTGTTGGGCAAGTCTGGATAACTTCATATTACAAAGTTTGTTTGTGTCCCACGCGAGGAACTTCATCCTTGTTTGCGAGGAACACGTCAACTAAAATAACACGGTCAACATATTATTTTTCCTATTAATATGTATGACTATTAAACCCCAAACATATTATAGCCCCCAGTCGGCGTTTTCCTTGGGCAGACTTAATATTTTCATCTTTATTCAAAGAGGCCTATGAATAAAACAAGGCACACTTGTGGGGACGCCACAGATTCGCCGACGTCGCAAGATGCTCCTCCTCCGCTACTTTATTCATTTTATTGTTAAACTTAATTAAAATAGAGGTAAACGAGAAACGGGGCACGAATCTGACAAGCCGCGTTGTCGTTTGTCGCGTAATATCCGCGGAAACGAGAAAATAAGCAATGAACTTTGACATGTTTCCATATAAGCTTTTACGAATTTTGTCTGAAGACGACATAAAATGACAACATAAAACGAGGCTCTGATAAATAAGGAAATGTATGGAAAGCTTAAAGCGACCGTGTCTTTGACAGCGATCACTTGTCAAACGGGCCTATTGCATTTCTTATTAAAGCCCCCTGGCATGCCCCTAGCTAATAAGTCGCGAAAGATTAATACCCATAGAACATTTTGATTCAATAATAAACTTCATAGAGACGAAATAATAGGGGTACTTAGAGGAAATGCATTTCAAAATTGGACGTAGTGATGACAAAGGGCGCGTTGACTTTATTATTAGATAGCATTGTACACGTGTGATGTGCCGGAGGCGTCAATACTCCACCCCAATAAATAAGAAGTGGCTGAGTTGCGAACACAATTTAACTTGAAATAAAATTTTGTTACCCCTGGCAATGAATGGGTAGTATATGGTTCGGAAGGGAAGGGCGCCTTTTCCTATCTTGCGTTATATCGCTTCGGGTACACCTCGTAAGTTTCCGATTCTCTGACTTCTTTGTGTTTTATGTGCCTAATGATATGAGTAAAGTTACGAATGGGATTAAAGTTAAATGGAGTTTGGCTGTTGCCAATCTTATTATGTCCGCGATTTTGCGTATAAAAATGTGATAAGAAGGAATTTGGAGGTTTCATACGTAGGTATGGTCTTCTTATTATACAGGTGATTTTTTTTTACCGGTTCCAATTTTTTACAGGGTGTTCTACCCATGAATATGAACAACATTCAATATGGGATCAACTCTGAAATCACGAAAAAAAATCTGCTGTTTAATACAAAAGTTCAATACCTACTTAACCAAAATGTATGAAACAGCTGATTTTTTTCGTGATTTCAGAGTTGGTCCCATATTGAAAGTTATTCATATTCATGGGTTGAACACCCTGTAAAAATTTGGAACCGGTAAAAAAAATCATTCTGTATACATGATCTTTGTCAGGCAGGGATACCTTATTTTTAAACTTAGGACGTTTACGGTTCCTCTTCTCAATTCGTCACTAGTCGTAACTCATTCTTCTTAGCACTTTTTCTTGATAGAATAGAATATCTACTCTATATAATTTACGCCATAAATATACACATGGTACATGTATTATTGCAAATACGAATTTCAAATTACATTATCAAAAGCACCAAAACATTAAATCCGACCGCACTTCCAACCCCACAAAATTAACCCCGACACATTTCACCGCAAGCTTATTCTGTATCCCATAAAAAAATAAAATCTTTGCGTTCGAGATCCTATCACGATTGCAATAACGATTCACTACGCGCAAACAGAGGATCGTGTGTAAGCTTCATATCAATTTCACGCAAGTTGTTCGAAACGCCTTGAACAAACAACGCATCTTCGGGACTGTGGGAATCGGCAGCAGTGAGCCAGTGATACTTGGCGCCTCACCTACAGCGATCTCCGTTTGTTTACTTCGTCCACTACATTCTTGTTTATTTCCTGAATCTCAAGTAATGATTAGGGCAAAACACTCCAGGATAGTGCTGTCCTTTTATTGTTGTTAGTTGTTTCTTGTCAGTTTGCGCACCGTTGAGGATTATCTTTATGGACGTCCGGACAAACAGCACTAATTCTTGGAAACTAAGGTAGATTGACAACATCTATAATTATGTATTTTTACATCTTTAACCATATATAGGACTTTATCTTTGTGTAAAATCTGAATCTGTTTTACTATTTATCACAAAAAAAAGTTACTTTTAATTCAATTTCCTCGAACAAAATGACGTATCAGAATTCGATTTTTTTTTTATTGCAGATCTCTATCTCCTACATTTTTATGACACGATACGAAATAACCATAAACGTCATACAGCTACATGCCACGTGACTGTGAGTCAAACAAAAGATATGAAATAAACTGCTGGATCCAATGAATTTTTATACGGAATCGAGTTCACTTCCATGCATCGCGTATCGGTAGCTTGCTTTATTGTATTGTCTCTTCCTACGTTTTAAAGCCTTCCACAAGTTTTACGTACATTCCGTTGTTCTATTGTACATAGATATAAACGATAAAACACTGGCAGCTTTTGTTTATAAACTTTAGTATTGTTCGTTTTTTTTAAACTACTTTTGGCAACTGTCAAACATTCCAGCCATCATTTTTGATGCGACACTATTCCTCGATTGACTGACAGAACGCCAACTTTTTCCTATCATACTCGAATGTTGCAGCATCATTATAATAAAATACCGCAGTATCATCCCCCCGAAAAAGACACATAATTTCATTGGAAATACATTGTATTATGAGTAAATAACACAGAGAGGTTATTCATCGTCCGGATGGTTAGCGGACAACATGTTTATTTTGAACGCTATGCCTAATGAAGTGAAAGGAAATGATGGATGGCATGAGAACAGCCCGGACAGCGGTATTATACGCAATATTTCTATAGCAAATCTTTATGAACAACAATACTGTGGATTTACTGGGGAAAATGGTTTTGGTATTTTGTAAGACGAAATTGAAAGCGTTTAAGTTCTACTTCGATCTGAAAAAATGTTTGGCGGCTATTGCCTCGTGTAGGCTTGAAGGACTGTTGATTTAAACCGAAAATGATTAAATAATTTCTAAGTGTTACCTACTCAGTTATTTCACGAAGTGCCCGTAAAAAAACGCCTATTTAATTTGAATGCCATCAAAATAATAACAAACTACAGTGCCATTAAGGGAAGCAATAACCCCCCCCCCCCTTTTATTAAAACCTCCCTTTTAATAAAGTTAAAAATAGATTTTTATTCTATTGGGAACACAAAATGATTATGTAAGTGGGCCAAATTTTCGTCGATTCATTGTCCATTCGGTTCGCTACAGATTTCGAAGTGTAGCGCTGTGCCAAATGCCATTTATTTACGTGGTGCTTTGTTTTTTTTTTATCTTGTTAATCCAGCTACATTTGTGGCTGGAAACACTGCGTTTTTTATGCAGGAATCCTTAATAGAGGCGATGTGAAGTGTTTGACTTTTAAAAATGGAACGGATGGAATGGTTCCCGGGTGAAATATGGAGCGCATGTTAATACGAGATGGTGATGTCATCATCCAATTTTCTTTGCGTATATCACTTGATGTGACGTCATATTTTTGGTCGTGTTTTTGATTATATGTGGGGAATTATTTACTGGGGGAGTTTTTCTCAAGCTGACAGTTTGGCTGAAAAACCAGTATTATGGTTCAAGAGATGATTTGAGAGTTATTTTCCGTTGCAATAATTTCAGAATCTCAAATACCAATGTGATATTTCAATCAATCTGCCCAGCCTGTTTCCAACTATGTTAGGGTTGGCTTCCAGTCTAACCGGATGCAGCTGAGTACCAGTATTTTACATGGAGTGACTGCCTATCTGACCTCCGCAACCCAGTTACTGGGCAACACGATAGAATAGAATAGAATAGAATAGGTACTCTTTATTATGTACACCATATAAATTACAGACATAAATATAGAAACCTCTTGATAAGACTGTTTGTGAGACTTTTGAGCTTCTGACAACCCATAACGACTGTTAAAGATCGGCGAATAACAGCCGGGACCAACGGCTTAACGTGTTTTCTGAAGCACGGAGGGGTCTCGATGTGTAATGGATGGTCATCCATCCACGAACCGAACGCGGCAAGCGTAGCTTAACCTCCGATCGACCTGTGCGGCTATTAACATTTAGCCACGTGCCATTTCAATATGCTAGACAATGTAATCAAAATTGGCACATATTTTGAAGTGGATGGTAAGTAAGGGTCAATTCATACTAACGCAGAGTCGAAGCGTTAATCTGAAACGTAACATAGCAAATTCACCCTTTTATATATTATAACAATGTAATGCACGCGCACCAATCAGCGTTGGTCGCGCTCAGATGCGCGAATTCCGTCGAATGCGCACGTATTCGCGCGTTTTCTTTTTATCTCAAAAGAAATATGTGCATTGCGTTGTGGAGATAAGGGTGAAGTTGCTATTTAAGTTTCAGATTAACGCTTTGATGCGCTTCGACTCTGCGCTAGTATGAATTGACCCTAACTGTTTCCCAAACGATATTAACATCATGTTTCAGTGTTATTAAACAGGAACCTGTGGGGCTTAAAGTCTCACATTCGTTGTATCGTTGTTGGTTTAATTAACGTTTCCTACAATGTCACCATTAAGTCGGCGTTGTCTGGTCGCGACTGTAACAATGCCAGCAATGAGCCTTTGTTTGCAAGTCCGTTGTTTAGAATCCTCCGTGTTACTGCGAATACGGAACACGAAATGTCCTATTATACTTCGAAGTACATTGCGGCGTGAGTATAATAACATTGACGGGTGTTATACAAACATCTACGGGGAAACGACAATGGAACGCAACCCGACTCCGAATCTTCGTTTGTCGCTGGGTGCTAGTATGCCAGTAGAGTTACTCGACTCAATTTCGCGATGATAATTGGAATCACACCGATATTCCCGTGTGCCATTCGCCTTTTGTTTTCTGTGAATTATGACTTTATAGCCAATTATGAGTGAAACAACAAACCCCGGGTATATTAACACTTGCCAAATGATGTTGTGTGGTTTTAGTTCATTGTTATAGAGCCTTTGAGCGAAATTATGGAATGCTGCATAGGTAGCCTGATTAAAATGAATAAATTCAGCGCGCAGTAGGGCAAATGGAACGGGTCAGTGGCTTTTATTTTGATAACGAGAGGATTGATGTTTTAGAATAATATTATTTTTTACATACATAAACTCACGCCTTTGTTCTATGAGGGAAGGCAGAAATTACATAACGTCACCTGCTACGATCATTAGATTAATAATTTTTATATTCCTTAAAATATTATGAGTCATCGAACTACAAGTAAATACAATGGAATCATGCATGAAAACAACATCGCCATTTTATAAAACAGCTGATGTGGAACCCTCAATACACTCAACCGCTTTCCAATACCTACTCTTTAAACTTTTAAACAAACAGAGAAACTATGACAAAGAAGTATCGGTTAATTTACCATCGCGAGTGCAGAAATCAATTGCACAATAGCACTTAAATCTCCAGTGGATTCTTTGGAACGACAGTAGATTACTAGACAAGTGGCTAGTGGACTGGTTTGTAAGGAAACAGTCATTGTTCATGGATGACTAAACCTATGTACTAGGAGAGTAGGTGAGAGAGAAAAGCGACGTGAAGCTAGGCGATATTTTGAAATTGGAAACATATTGAAAAGGGAATTAAATATGTTTCCAATATGCGTGGCAGGATGTGACGCAGTGCGTTCTTCACGGGCTTTATTTGATTTGTCTTTTGACTGTCATTTTTTCACAGGATTAAATATCATGGCGGAAGTTAGTAGCTATATATCTATATAATATCTTTACTCTGTTTTGTAAATAAAAATGTCCTATCTAAGAGATTCGGGTGATCTCTAAATCAGGATCCTCCTATCTCAAACACCTTTCTATATTTAGGATTGTGCATTTTATTAATCAGTAACTGTAATATGATGTTGACATAAATAAAGATTTATGATTATGATTACCTGTTTTTACTTAGGCGTACTTTACTACTCGTGGTTTTTTTTACCCTTGCTTTTTTAGTTGTAGAAGCGTCGTTTTTTCTATCCGAATACTAGCTGGTGATCAATATAGCTACGATTTAAAAAGCGTAGACGGTATCTATGTTATGACGCCGAGGTCATCTGGGAACCATATTTAGAAATTTGATAGTGTCATATCCTTTCGATATTTTATCGCCTCGCTTCGCAACGCTTTCGCTATTCACCTGGAACGGTGGGTAAATGAAAAAGCACTTAAAAGTTAAAAGACATGTCCGAGGTGGCGTTTCGCTAGACGTTGTTCTGACACAACAATGGTAGCAGTAAAAGGCTTTAGAGATACCTCCCTGATTAGGAAATCGACACTAAGTAGGTAGGTAGGTACTTCACTTAGTATAAGTAGACATACCCATAAGTAATGTCTACATTTGTGTTCCCTGCACTTAGGTATCTGCTGATTGCATTTACGTGTTTGGTATTTTAGTTGAACATGTTTTTTGCGAAAAAAATTATGAAATGAAAAAGACCGGTAGTGTTTATGGAGGGTTAGTGAAAAAATTGCATTTGGATTTTAAGCATGACATTTCGTTGACGACTTTTTTTTTTTTTTTTTTTTTTTTTTATTGCTAAATGGGCGCACTCTTGACCCCGATCACGCCTGATGGAAAGCGATAGATGAGGTCTATGATGGATCGAGCGTGCCCAGAAGATGCCTGTTCACTCTTGATTTGAAGACAGACGGGTTAAATGTGGGAGGGAACACAGATGCCGGCAGAGAGTTCCACACTTTGGCTGTGCGCATAATAAAAGTGGAGGAGAAGCGCCGAGTACGACTCATCGGGATATCAACCAAGTGCGGATGGTACGCTGCAGTACGTCTGGTTGTCCGGTGGTAAAAGGGCGATGGTGGGATCAGGTCGTGGAGCTCCTGCGCACACTCTCCGTAGTACAGTCTATAGAAGACCGTCAGGCAAGCGACATTACGCCGATGAGCCAGGCTGGGAAGCGTAGCTACCAACGTCTCGTCGCCTATAAGCTTTCTAGCTCTGCGTTCCACCGAGTCAAGTGCAGCAAGCTGGTATTTTGCTGAGCCATCCCACAAGTGGCTGCAATACTCCATACAGGAACGGACCTGAGCTTTGTACAAACTTAAAAGCTGTCCTGGTGTGAAGTATCGCCTCACCTTATTTAGGATGCCCAGCTTCTTGACTGCGGTCTGAGCTTTTGACTCGATGGTTGAGCCGAAGTTGAGATCTGATGTCAACTCCATGCCCAAAAGCTGAAGGCGGTTGGTAACCGGTACAGATGCACCTCGGATTTCGGAAAAATGACTAATTATTGTCAGTTATTGAATTATTTGCCGTCAAAAATTCCACCCGAAAAAATTCTTACAAAAAAACGGAAGAAAATTCTTGTTTAAATAACCAATTATCTAACCTAATTGGTGAAAGAACTCCCCGTGACCATTAAAATGTTATCTACCGTACTAATTTTTATCTCCTTGTGTAACTCAACAAAAACATCTCTTACAAAGTCTTATCGAGGGAAATAAATCATATAGCCTCTGGTTCGCTATCTGATAACCAACTTGCTCCTTGAAATTCGCTCTTAGTTTTATTACTCGAACAGGGATCTTCGAATTAGCATTTATATGTCTGAATACATATTGTATATTTGTCAGTTTGATATCTGAATCTAGAATGCGTAGAGTGATAGATGTTTCTAGTTTTCAAGCACCGATACGTAAATACCGAGTGTGTGTTTTTTTATAACGCTCGCCCCCTATTATACAGGATATTTTTTGAAGCAGTGTGCACATTTTCACAGGGTGTTCTACCCATGAATATGAACCACATTCAATATGGGAAGAACTGAAAAATCTGCGGTTTCATGCAAAAGTTACTACCAAAATGTATGAAACAGCTGATTTTTTTTTCGTGATTTCGGTGTTGAACCCATAGTGAAAGTTGTTCATATTCATGAGTAGAACATCCTTTGAAAATGTGCACACTGCTTCAAAAAATATCCTGTATAATAGGGGGCGAGCGTTATAAAAAAACACACACTCAGTATTTACGTATCGTACCTAATGCATAAAAAAATATCCAGTATTGGACTTAAACTTAACTGGTGAAACGTGGTTGTGCCTTATGTACAGACACCAGCACATCAAGCTACCCGAAACTGTCAAATTTTCCCAATCAACTTTGAACCTTATTCTTCAGCGATAAAGTTGAAAATCTATTAAAGAAATTTGACAGTTTGTAGTAGCTTGATGTGCTGGCGTCTGTACACCTTTGCCTAACTATTCGAGGATTACAGGCTTGACGTTATGTTCTGTTTTTTTGTAAATTTTTTACCTGTTTTACACAGTGAGAAAAATTTGTAAACATAGAATAAATTAGAACGGTGATTCGTGCAGAAAAAAGGCACTTTCCTCATTTGAAAACAGATCACCTATCTAACCGGAAAAGACAAAGACAACCGCAGAAAAAAATACTCGAAAAACGTAGCACAGCATTCTAACAAAATAAATAAAATGGTCCACTGGTTCGCTTAAATTGGCCTAATTTTTCCACCCCCGACCTCAGATAGATAATGTTTAAAGTAAAAGGAATGGGAGGGTGTTAGAGAGGAGTGAAAGGGCTTATCTAGTTGGCTGCGGTATCGGACTGAGCATTCTACAACCGGCTTATATTTAGTCCATCCAATAAATCACCCATAAGGAGTTGTAGAGTGCGTGAGCAAGGCCCTAAGCAATTACTTCAGAAAATTGTTCAGGGTGCTTAGAGAGTTAACATACTAAAAGTCCTGACATCTAGGGGGTGAGGCGGAGTGGGGGGAGGGGGTTAAAGTTCCCATTTTTCAGTTTTTCGCTAATATCTTTAAAACGGTATGTTTTAGAGAAAAGAAGTTTTCTGCGCAATGAAAGCTTATAAAATTTCCTACAACTTTAGTCCTATACACTTTTTCGAATTACTACCCATTTTTTACATATACATTCTAAAATAGTGAAAATTTTCGAAAAAACTACTTTTATGAATCTCTACCTGTTGTTCTCTACATGGCGTTTCCGATTGCCGCACACTTTCTCTTCGTTTCGTTTACTCTTTTTGTCTTCGACAATAGAAGGCCTTCGAGAAAAAAGGTCAAAGATTGAGGCAGTGTACCAGGATTCTTCAGAAAATCGTCGCTGGATGGATAAGTATCTGTGCTATACACTTGACTCTGAATGTCTTGCCGTATGATTTCCACAGCTTTAGCCACAATCCTTAATCTCTCCTCTTCTTCATTTTTGGCTCTGTTTTCGTACCATGCTTGGTTGATTATTTCATACCCGGTGTCTCTAAAACACACTACGGGCAATTTGAATCTGTTGACCCCTGGAGTGATCAATATTCGGTCCCCATATTTCCTTTCCAACTCAGCCTTGATCCCCAAATAACGTGAAGGAAGTAGTATACAAAAGGTAGTGTTCAATTCAAGTAGTTGTTTTTTCAATTTTCACTTTTCCGGAATGTGTAGTTCGAAAATAGGTAGGAATGTGAAAAAGTGTATAAGATAAAAGTTGTACATAATTTTATAAGCTTTCATTGCGTAGAAAACTTCTTATCTCCATGACGCACCGTTTAAAAGATATTAGCGAAAAACTGAAAAATGGGAACTTTAACCCCCTCCCCCCACTCCGCCTCACCCCCTAGATGTCAGGACTTTTAGTATGTTAACTCTCTAAGCACCCTGAACAATTTTCTGAAGTAATTGCTTAGGGCCTTGCTCACGCACTCTACAATCTCTTTGTTGGATGGACTAATTCTACTTCTACATAAATATGTCTTGCAAGACATTTGCATTTTAAATTGTCGAACGATTCCATTTTCTGATAAAACGCCTTGCTGATTTGGTGTCGTGATGTTTATTTTGCAGTGGATTAAAGTCACTTATATTTATGTCGTGTAGTAGTTTGAACTCACGCTATTTCTTTTTAACTTATAAAACCATCTCGTATATACTTAGAACATTTTGTAGTGTTTGTTTGTGAGTGTAGTAAACTGTTGTCAGTAAAAAGTGAGCTTAATAAAAGCTTTTCAATTAGGTAAGCCAATTTTTCTTTTATTTTGTATATTTAATCAAGAAGTAAAAGAGATTGAGCCTTTCAGCTACTTTGAAGCATCCTACGCAAACCCCAGACGGAATAAGATCGTTTACCCTGAAGATATTTTTATCTCTCATCGTATTACGCGACCCTTTGCTGGTTTAAAACGTGACTCAATTTGTCTCGACTTAATTGAAACCAAAATTGTTCATACGTTGGTATTTTCAAAGTTGTCTTAATTTCGCACGAAGTGACGGTCGGACGAAGTCCCTGTCGACAAAAGGATTACTGAAATGTAAGCCTCGTAGCAACTGTTAGAGGTTACGACCCACATTGCGTAATAGCTTCTTGGCGATCAACCGAGTGAAACTCATATCAAGGATTAAGTGCCACGGATGTCGAGATCGATCTTGCCTCAAAATGCCCCCTAAATCATTAAGTCAAAGCCTATGTTAAACTGAGATTAGAGATTAATAATATCTTGGGGTTTCACGACCCTGTCAGTTCCAGTCCAATTTGAGTTGAAATTGGAAAAGCAAACTGTTATTCGAGTGAAATTACAATCTGTTCAGCGAATTTAATAAAGAAAATCCCCCTGCAATTACGTGATAAGTGGCAGGAATAATGCCTTCTAAATAGTGTCCTTCCTTGTTCTTTAGACTCATATAAATTATGTGTAATTAGATAAGTTTATGCGAGCGCTAGCGCACAATGGTTTCTACTCCTCCTTTTCCTCGGAGCGAGGCATTACGTTATCGCATATATTCGCAATAATTTTGGGCGTCCCCACCTCGAGACCGTTAAGGAGGAGACACTCAAAGCAAGCCTTGCGTGGAAATAAAATTTTATGGATCGGACATCGAGAATTTCCCTTTTATTACTTCGACTTTAACATGGCAACAGGACTTTTATTTTACTGTGGCATTACGTATTTACTTACAAAGGTACAAAAAAAAAAAACGTGATGTCTTCAAAGTGACAACGAGATTCGCGCGCGCGTGATGCGAAATGCTCACTGTTTCTCGACGAATAGAGAATACCAAAACATTCCGATACGTGTCGCCAACTTCAAAGCTTTTACACTGTCTGCCAATATCTTGGTATCGCAGACGCAATTTAGATAAGTAAAAAACAAAACTACAGTTTGTAATCTGTTTTTGTACGGGGGAAAAAGAAATAGAATATGCTTCTCCGCCATATATTCATTTCATATAATAATGATTTGCTGAAAAAATAACGGAACATAATGCTGGACGCGGTTCAAAATCTTACAAAGCAACTATTTACGGAAACCATTATAAAGGATAATAAAGTCTGACGTCAAGTTCCATTCGTTAATAACCATGTCAGGAACCGCGCAGATTCTTTTGGCACAACAATAAATGTAATGATAGATGATCATTCGGCTTGCGGCCATCTTTTTTATTTTATTTTCGTTAATACGTTACCCTCTCCATGTTTTCCGACATCCTTACTTCGTTGTGGATGCGCCAAGATAAGGTCGCTTCCCGTTACATTATTTCAGGCTCGTTGACACTCCCAAAGTAAGCACTCTGTATATTTACTGCGTCACGCACCTGAGATAAGTTAATATCGCGGTATTACTCGCGGCCGCCTCGTCCTCGCCCCGTAATATATTCCCGAGTAATTGTTCTACAAGACCCTACTCACAGCTATTCTATGAAGTGTAAAGGGTTCTAGATTTATAGAGCAAGTTGAAACCACTCGAACCTGCTTTCAACAGTATCTGGCGCGATAAAATCTTCTTAATTACTTTTAACAAAGTACGTCGCCCCGATAAGACAATGACTAGAAATTCTTTGAATGCTCTCATAATTTTTGTTTTTAAATTCGCTTGTTAAAGGGCAACGGAGCGCGGCGAGTTTTTTAAGTAAGGGCCACGGGTGAGGTGGAAACTTCTCGGTCTCTCAATTTCAAGTATAATGTAATAATTTGTTCTTACTTACGTACTTCTTTGATCCACTTATTTCTAATCATCTTCACTTACCTGCAAAAGAGAAACAGATTTATCATAAAAAAAATAAGTTATGTTGAAAAAATTTCTGGTCTTTATATTTTAAATAAAATCATGCTTTTGTATTGCGTCCAGTACTATAGTACCGTTTCCATTGATCAAGTTTTTTTACGAAACTGGCAAGTATCATGTCAAGCTTTTTCTTTAACTCCGAAGACATATAAAGAACTTAGTTCAACGAACCAGATAATCTTGAAAAGTTGGTAGTGATGGGCAAGGTAGACGGGAAAAGACCTCGCGGACGGTCACCTAACCGCTGGTCAGACCAAGTATCCGCCCTCACTGGACTCTCTGTTACGGCCGCCCATAGAGAAGCTGAGAACCGAATGAAGTGAAAGAACATCGTACACAAAGCCATGAAGGCCTTTCAAGGTCATGATCTCCACTAATTAAGTACGTAACCAAGAAGAAGAAGTTCAATGACCCGCCACACAATCTACCTACAACCAAAAAACAATCATCTAAACATCTGCAACACTAAAATTAGTGCAAATTTAAAGAAAAGTCCTAACTGATAAAACTCTTGCCCTATATTAGTCCCCTGCGAGTCGGGGCAGTCTCATTCCGCAACTTCGGTCCATAAAAGTTAAAGGGCACATTACGCCAAGTAATAAGCGAACAACGGACCCCTAAATTGGCCAACCAGGTCCGACTTCTGATCTATTCACTATTCTCTATTTGTTGGCCGCACTGCAAAGGTTAGCCCTTTAATTACACCCACGTGTGGCAGTAATTAATTCCATTGTTTAGCATTGAGGTGTGCAACTGACTGTTTCGTTGGTCTTGTGGTCGCAAGCGCTACTGCTGAGCATGAGGTCCTGGGTTAAAATCCGTGGTCGGGCAAAAAGTTATTGAGTTTTTCCATAAGGAATTACTCAGTAGCAACCCGGTTGATGGCAATAGGTTCGCACTCTATTACTGTGAGTCTGGGTTAAACAACTGGCGAAATGTGGTTTTACTATAGATACACATCTGCCTCACCCTTCGCAAATTATAGGCGTGATATAAGTGTGCAAATGACTTTTTTATCATTGTTACTGTGATTTTTTTGTGTGCGTAATATAATTTCGTGTGCAATAAAAACGTGTCGTTGCGCTACGAAGACGTGTGAAAGATAAAGCCTCGGCTCAAGCAATACTCGAGCGTCGTAAACTTCTCAATTCGAGGCAGTTGAACTTTTGCAATAAAATGTCGAATACTGTGTGGAGTGTGTTCGTATTTGTAGTATCAACCACAGGATTATCGGAGTGTATTACTGCATTGTATCTTTACAATCGACAATGTTTATCAATCATGCTTTGATATTGGCTGCTTCTTCGAAAGTGTTGAAGTTGATCATTCATAGTTTGAATGGGCCTGTGAACGGTTGCTTTATCAATAACTGTATATTTTCGTTACAGCTTTGTTAGCAGTATTGGTAAAATTTGCAAGTAGAACTTCTCGGATATGATAAAATATAAATAATGTATATCGTATTTTGTAAATTGGTTTCAACAAACACTTTTACACTTAAACAAATAATATTTTAAAACTTAATGAGGTCGGTGTTTTCTATCCGACTACTCTGAGAAAAAACACCGAAACTAACTCAGATGTCGTAGTCTGGATCTTTAAACATAAGTCAACATCGCAGTACCTCTACTAAAACCATTATAAATGAAAGACTTTGCAGGTATACCTTTTGAAGGTACTAAATTGATCCCTGTATCAAACTGAAAGTTTTAATGGCACTGTCTTTAACTTCGACACCTAAAACCACGGCCCATAATGCCAAAACCAAAAGCCTATTAAGAAAATTGCCGTCCGGACACAAAATTAACGGCCCCTCAATATTATTAATTTACCTGAGAGAAACATTAATCTCTTTCAAATTTCCATATTATCTTCTGTTTTGGGACGAGGGTATTGACTCGATGTGATGACGGTCACCAAGTTTTTTAACACTGTTTCCATAAAAAAACGATACTTACTTATGTAGTTGAGATTTTAGCCCTAAATTTGTACTTACATGTTTCAAATAACAAGGATAATTACATAGCCTTTTATACTCTTATCAACAACCTTATTAACAATTATAAAAACCTTATTAACAATCGTTTAGATAAAACGATTTTCCCTTCGACCCTTTCCTGATACGGCCTCTTTGGTAGGTACCTGTACCTATTTAAATTTTCGGTCCGGCTTTCCTTTGGCAACTTTTACCCTTCATCACAACAGCAGATCTTGTAACGGCATCTACTCCGCCACATGTAAACAACGCATCATACTGACGTCACGCAAAATCCTGCATCGCACAAGCAGAGTTTACCGCGCGCCTAGCATATAATATACAACAGCCCGACATGAATTATCGGACAGTTGCCCACCAGACATAATACCCGTCTGGTCAGAGGATCCTCCCTTTTCTATATAGTATGAGTGAACTTTAAACCCTGTTCCTCATACCTCTTAAACCTTATCTACACATTTCATATTTTTGGTCCTTCGTGGCGCAAATGCATCAACATAAACACCACAAATTCCTACGCAGCTGTTCTCAATGCCGATTGCCTGCACTGCACCTGACTCAATCGCAACTAAATCAAACAATCTAATACCTAATTCGCAAGGTGTTCAATAAGCAATACAAACGTCTATAGGTACAGTCACGTGTTTATATATACCTTACGCTTATTCAAAATTCAAAAGTGATTTTCTCGTGAAATAACGATTGCAACTTCAAGAAAATACCTATTTAATGATAGTTTCGTATCGTCAATACTATGTTCGTAACACCATAAAATATTTATCACTACTTTAGGAGAAAATCGCTTTTGAATCCTGCGTAAGTATAAGGAATTTCTAGTCGTGACTGTACGTCAAGGTAGGTAAGCTAGACCCAGTGTCCCACATCGTACTGCACTTTCGATGCAAGTGTCGCAACCAGCCGCATAGCTGCGGTCTGTGTACCCACTGCCTAATGCCGCAAGACACCGTTATTAGTATGAACTAAGTTTTATATTTATATAGGAGTTTACCTTTGCGATTGTAGGAATTTCTTAGATGTGTCTTGTTTTATCATGTGACCCGTGTCTGTAAAGTTTCACCAGTTAATTTATCGTTAACTTAAAATGCTTCGGAATATGAACTTTATTTATATAATTCCAGACAGTATTCAAAACTGTTACCCCCAAACTAACTTTATATACCGTTTTCTCTCTGCTTCTTTCTTGCTTCTGATTAGGGGTTGAAGAATTAGGATCAACCTAATCTTTCGTTACTAAACCCTCCTAATTACACCCAAAGTTGGTCCAGCCACTACAACTAGAAGACTAATTAGTAATTTCCCCGTATCGGTGCTGGATTTAAGCCAGATCTTGGGTCTCGTAGCTACGTTTCCGAATGGACCAATGAAATCGTCCCATTGGCTTCAACTTCAACCAATCTTAGATAACCGTCTACGAAACAAAGTCTTTTGTGTTGCCGCGATTTTATTGAAAACTTTTTACCGTCATCGTAAATATTGAAAATCATCAATAAACGTTCCCTACAAAAAGCCATTTTCTCTTTAGCAGAGTTTCACTCTTTTTATGTTAAGTATTGATGCTTTTTTCGGCTGTTAAACATTTTATTTGCACTTTTATTTTTAACGCTGCTGTTACGGACTCATTACAAATGTTCTCGGCTCTTTTAATGTGGTTTTCATAAAAACATTTGGTTTGAACCACGGAGATTTAAACGATATATATTTATTTATTGAATACTTTAAGCACACAAATGTAGAGGCGGACTTAATGTAAGAGTACCTAGCAGAGGCAGATTTTTAATGCCATAGGCATTTTTACCAGTCAACCTTCGATATATCAATAGAAGACCTACATTTTACATACTTAATCCAATTACTTGAGTAGAACCTAAAAGAAAGTGTTTTGTTTTTACTTTTATGACCACATGCATGTATAAAAGACTATAATATTTAATTAAACAAGTTCATTAACCGCATAAATAACTGACATAAGCAGAAAGTTGTTTGTTTACCGACGTGTCACATCCACGCATATTTCAAACATAAGCAGTAGTTGTAGAATTCGTCATACCTAAACCAGTCTGACACATGTCCATATGCACACCTCATGGGAAAGTGAACCGGTGGCATTTCTGCGGTTTTCACTCTAAACCACTTTCTCTGCCGCCCCACCAATAAAGCCTAATATCTAACTATATTAATTAAACTAACAGCTTCCATAACATCATCGACATTAATTGGAATCGATTTAATAAATATCTATACTTATCTAAACTAACAAGCAAACTACTCTAACATTACAAACTTTCGTCAGGTCATCAATCCGAGAGCTTAATTACGGAACGAATTAATTTAAATTGATGTAATAAAGCGCCAATCATTTGTTATGTCGAACACATTCAACACTATTATAAACGTCTGAGTGCTTTATATGAAAAAGTTTCGGGAAATATGGCATACTATTAATGCTTCCGAACTCAACGCGAATGTTAACGCAAGATGAGTCGAAAAGCCCTGAAAGCTTTCACCCAAAGTAGGCCGAGCTAATGTTTTGTCCATTATGAACTCTCGGCCCAGGCTCGGGAATGAGAAGAAAAAATATAAATTAAAACATCACTAGCTCGACCAACCCTCCGCTTTCCGCGTGCTTCGAAAATGTTAGGACTACACAATGCTACACAACACAGAAGAGATTCCCACTGCGCACTCATATTAACTCGCATTGTTAACAACAGTTGAATAGGTGCGATTATGTAAATAGATTCTGTGAATAGAACTGAAGCATTTCAGAAAATAAGAGCGTACGAACAGGGTTGTTAACTGCGAGCCCGAAAATTCTGCACCTTATGTTCGCCCGTTACGGACCATTGCGCACCCCAGGTGATAAAGGCGTTAAATACGATTAAGAGGTCCCTAATGGGACCGGCCCAATAACACCCGATAATCTCTCTTATCACACTTCGACCCAATTTCCTCAATTACTAGGATCAAGAGAAGTAATGAAATGAGAGTAATCATTATCTTATTCGTTTATTCTTTCCGCACGGCTCCGTCGCCGGCGGGCGCGGGTGGCGCGGGCGGCGGCTTCGTAAAGCATTAAAAGACTGCTACGGATTATCACACAATTTATTCAGGTGCTTAATTTGAGCGGCTATCCCACTTTGAGTACAATTTATTTTTATTTCACTTAAATGTGGGCTCAGGGACCGTGGAGATTTACCTTCACTTTTCATTAAGGCTCTCTTTGAAATTACTCGTTACATTGCCAAGGAAATTAAAACGTGTTCGAATGAATCCGGCCTACAATGGTTATGAATTATACTTATTACTTAATTAAACCTATTATGGTTTTCTCATTAAGGATCGCGGAACAGGCAGTTCGGTGGAAGCGCCGCGCCGCCGCCAAACTTATAACGAGTTACATGTATGTCAGGGAGCAGATAGAAGCGCGGCTCGCACAGCACATCGCTACGTTGAAACTTTCAACAATTATGGAACTGCAAATACGCATTAGATTGAACACACATTTCGGGTGCAGTCATTAAACCCCGATCATGGTGGCAGCGGCGCGAGCTAAACGTACGCTGCGATTGCACTCGACCGGATGGTTGGCAGTCCAATCGAAACTTTTGATTAAAATCAAACCAAGAGCTGTGTGCACCGATTCGTACTGAACGCGGATATCTTTATTTGAGCTCCGTATGTTATGTTCAGATTGGGGAACTCAGATTGCAAATCAATGTTTATACAATCGATTACCGGCCGCACAGCAGGCCGGCCTGATTGAGCCCTACATGTTTTTTATCAAAGCGAAATCACCACTACCGCGTTATCCCGATTGTTTTAATATTTTATTAAAAACACTTTGCAATTCACCGAAAAATGCTGTTAATGTTTGGTTACTGCTATATTTATTTACACACCATTTAAGGGTAGTTTGTTTTACTCGGCTATTTTGGAAAATTCAAAAAAAATAAATTCCTGCCCATTCCAACATTTGTCGAAAGAAAGAATCTAAAAACTTACAAGAAACGAAGATTGATTGCCATTTGAATCCAATCAGAATTATGCACCCATCTCAGTTCCCATTTTGTTTATTAATATTCATTGCTCATTGTAGAATAAAACTTACCTTATTTCACCCTCGCGAGAAAGGTGTTGGGTTTGGGATGTCAAAATGCCAATAGCAAAATCATTAAGTGACACCTTTTTGGAGGTGCGTTTACAAATTAATCGGATTAATATGAGAGTTGGGGGGCAGAGTCACAAAATATTAAATACAGAAGGCTCTTACCATATAACTAGCAAAATCAGGCGCACCCACAATATGACGCCAACTTACGGCGATCTTAAGAGCCTATACTACCTCAAATGGCTTAGCGTGATCTTCCGTTATGTCGAAAATACTGCACCATTAATTTTGAAATAAATATATGGTAAAGTTGAGGATTAATGCTAAGTCCTATGTTAGACGAAAACACGATTCCATAAAATTTTCTCGATAGAAAAAAAATCCAAAGTTACCTCTAACCCGAACAATAAACCGCTGGTATTCAAAAAATACTTCAAATTAGATGATGAAACTTTGCATACTAACTGAACTTACTTTAAAGCAGTTCTTATGTTATTTATTTTTTTATAATTACCATTATTTTCAGTGTAAAAAGCAAATACCTAAACTATTGGTGCTGCCTGCCGCCCAGCACCGCACTCTGTCTCGCTCTCACTCAGTCCGCGAGCAGTATCGTGTGAGCGAGATAAAGAGTGAATTTTAGCTGAGGTAGTATAGGCTCTTAACTTGTCAAACGAATGTCAGCCGCAAATGCGCTTGCACTCGCTGTGTGAAGACGCGTGTCTATGTGTGCGTGCGTTCTCACTCGTTGTATGGAACTAACCTTCTGTACCTACTTCATGGCAGGGTGTTGGTGGCCGGTGGAACCCCAGCGTGCCCGTGTTCATGTTGCCGCGGCCGGACGCACGCCGCGCCGCTCTCTGATGCGGAAATTCCATTAAGAGCCACGAATTTACTGCTGCTCCTGAATTTAGACCGCACCGGTTTTAGATAGCTATTAGCCACTACGCGCTTAAAACTCCTACCTCTAACCCACAGGTAGCTAGTTAATAACGGCCTAGAAAGCAGCGCAGCCGATAATGGAGTAATAGAGAGAAACACGCGAATCAAAACACATCTGTGTAACACGTACTAAGGATGATTGCTTCGTGTAATGGGAAATTGGTAATAGGCTCAATCAGTGTGCTGTTTGGTGTCACAGTAAAAACGAGCTTAAAGCTATTATACACTACACTATCATTATAAATGAAAGTTTAAACGTGAAAAAACGAAACAAATCTATTAGTCTGTCGAAATCCATGTAAAAAATTGAGCTGCGAACGACATTCCGTAAATGCTAGTGAAAGGCAACTTAGCAACTACTGTCAACTCATAGTTATCTGGTCAATTGAATTAACACTGAGCACTTATTTTCAATAAAAAGGTTAATTCTTTAAAACGAGAAAATGTCGTTGAACTCTGCTAATTGTGGCCTCAAAAGAAAATGTTTAACCACTCAAAGGATGCTGATTAGCATATTTTCTTGAGTCGGAACTTTTTGCTTACAAAACGTCTTTAAGTTAATTCAAAGACATTTTCGTTATGAAAGAATTTGTAAACGCTACGGAGCAATTAAATTTATCTAAAAATCAAACAAAAAACCTACGGAAGTTTATAACAGGCAGTTTTCGACAGTTTTTTACCGCAATC
The DNA here is from genome assembly GCA_947508005.1 of Amphipoea lucens. NCBI lineage: Eukaryota > Metazoa > Arthropoda > Insecta > Lepidoptera > Noctuidae > Amphipoea > Amphipoea lucens. Next base: position 14,010,344 of record OX382358.1, read on the forward strand.
GTGTGGTACACTTGCACAAGAGTTGACAGACGTGACCGTCATTGAAAACTAGCTTAAATCGAATTAAGATAACTCTTTTTATTACATCTCAGCCGGTTTCAAACTAAAACGTGGAAGGCTATTATTTAGAAAAAAAGATTGCTTATAAAAATAGTCTTGACCTCTACCAATCAATCACAAAAGGAATAAAGACTAATATTAGAAATGTTCGAACAAATAATGTAATTTCAAAGAAAAATTGATTGAAATATGGAGAAGCTACACGCTTTAAAAGTTTTGGAAGGGATATTCACGTCCTTGTCGCGCGGTGTGGACAATGTATGGCGCTACCTAGTTTGTTTCGGTCCTCTGAGTTTGTTTCGGCCTTTCTTCTCAGAGTAGTCAGATAGGAAACGCCGACCTCATGTAGCTTTTTTTTTAATAATATGATGTGAAGGATTTGGGGGAGGCCTTTGCCCAGCAGTGGGACAGTACAGGCTAACAAAAAAAAATATGTGTAAAAGTGATTCCGATATCCTATTCACAGTATAAACAATTTAATTTCAGTTACATAGTCGTGAGGTCACTTCTGTGATGGTGTCATCATTGTATAGTAGTTATTTAAAAACATTTAATAACTTGCAATTTGCAAGCTTTTAAATTTTTTATAATATGTTTTGCAATATCTGCAAAAAAATATTTCTTAGAGTTTAAAGTTTAAAAAAAACAGTCATCTTCCCTATTATAACTTGACCAGACAGTCAACTGTTTTGACCTTAGCATCTCCCAAGTGACGTTTGACCCCGGCTCTCACAGCCAGTTAACCAAGTTACTAGGCTTAAAAAATATTCATGGTCAATTGACTAAATTAAGTGATTTAGGTATTGTGATTAATCACAATTTTCAAGGCTGTTTATTACAAAGAATGAACAAGTTCAATTAGGTAAGGTAAATTTATATCTACGTACAACTTAATATCCGTAGCAGTTAGGTCTTTATTTGTAGGATTTATAAAACAAAAATAGAACTATACTGGTAGGACTTATACTTACCTACATCCAGCCTTTAAATGTTTGAATATACCTAGCTAAGTTGTCGTGTTAAGTTAAATTTAGATGCTACTCCACGGTGAAAGGGTCGTGGGCAGACTCCGAAATCACATTATCGCTCAGTAGTTTGTTTAACTTGCTAATTTACTTACACTTTCACGTTTTCAAGAGCATTTTATTATTTATTCACTTAATGACTGCAATAAAATGGAGGTTTTATGTCTTTTTTTACGGTAGGTTTCTTATGTAAATTACGATTTAGTTTAATTTATAATAGCCCAACGTCCTAAGCCTAAGGTATTGAGTGGAAAAGAAATTGAGAGTGGAAATTTTAAAACTTATCTTTAAAACTAAATGTGAAGTGTGCCAACTAATATTAAAGTTCCAGCATCAGTGTCAGTGTTTTGAAAATGATCGCTGCCAGAGCGGACAAATTTCAGAATGCTGACACTTTTTTGACACACCACCAAATTTCCCTTTCAGGAAAACTGGGTGGCGGCAGTCAAATAAAAGTAATTTGTGAAAACTAACAATACTAATCTAGTTACCTAAGCATTATTGTTACTAACATCGAAATAAGTACTAACAAACTATGGACCCTAGTCTGAAATAAAGTTTTATTAAATTTACTTTAATTTAACTAAGCATAAACACGTAATATACGAGTATGTATAATACAGATCTGCGTAATTTTGTATATTTCGACACAGAAAGAGGCCATTCTAAAACCTCACATTTCAGACCTGGGACCTCATTGCGTAAAATGTTTTGAATAATAATATAGTACTTTCTTTACTACATATATCACACTAATATTATAAAGGCGAAATATTGTGAGTGTGCTTATATATTTGTTACTTCTTCACGCACAAACTGCTGAACGGATTTGGATGAAATTTGGCACACAGATAGTTTATAACCAGGATTAACACAGGATACTTTTTATGCCGATATTCCCACGGGATCGACATTTATACGGGTGAAACCGCGGGGCGCAGCTAGTATGTGCATAAACTCACGCCATCTTCCCATAGGAGTAGGCAGTAACTACAGAACGCCACCTGCTACGATCTTTACGTATTCCTTTTGCTTCGTTTATTTCAGTAATTTTATAATAATCACATCTAAAACATTATTCCCAAAGTAATATTGTCATAGTAAATGCTTATTTATTGCCAATTAACAAATGTTGGTAACACGAAAAGCAATAACATATCCAGTTTCCATATCGCAATAGTGCAAAGAGCAGCCTACGAGCACAATTAAATAAAACCTGTTTGCTCGTTGCATACAACGACAATTATGAAAATTGCATAGAAATGTAGTGAATGCCTATATTTACCGCACGTAAATATAGGTATTTACTGCATTTCTAGGCAATTTTCATAGCATAGTCTTTATTTTATCTGAAACCTGCCGGGCTATTCTGTACAAATCTCACAGCTGTCAATAGTGACAATCCCTAGCATCAGGTGGAATGACAGCTCACCTCAAGCTCACTTAAGTTTTCATGGTGAGATTTTTCACAGAATATATATGTTAGCTATTCTGTAAAAATCTCACAGTGATAACTTAGGTGAAGTGAGCTTAAAGTGAGCTGTCAATCGTGTCAGACGCTAGCATCAGGTGGAATGACAGCTCACCTCAAGCTCACTTAAGTTTTCATGGTGAGATTTTTCACAGAATATATATGTTAGCTATTCTGTAAAAATCTCACAGTGATAACTTAGGTGAAGTGAGCTTAAAGTGAGCTGTCAATCGTGTCAGACGCTAGCATCAGGTGGAATGACAGCTCACCTCAAGCTCACTTAAGTTTTCATGGTGAGATTTTTCACAGAATCCATATATCGGATTCGGCAGTTTTATAACTGACTTCTCTGTACTGAATTTCACGAAAACCAGCGTTAATAAGCTAAAAAGACGATAGTACCTTAGTAGTTACTATCATTTCCTAACAAACAGAACAAGAAAGATATACTTAATATATTATATTAAAAAAAAAATGCGCGTGCAGCAGCGTAGGAGAAACTTCTTAAATAATAAAGTATAAAAAAGATTTAGTGTGAGAGACAGAGAGATATCTTTGTTCTCTATCATGTAACGAAATATGCCTATACGTGACGCGTCCTTGAAATTTTACTCTCAATCCTCGTAATCGAATCGCCGCCTAAGAAGTTTCAAATATAAATAAAATACAAGTAGGTACAATGCGATGGATCTATCTGCCTACTTAATAAATTCTATATTCAAATGTGCATATGCAACAACACCCACTGAAAGTGACACCAAACAAATCGAAAACGACAACAATGCAAGACTACAACAACTATTACAACAACACTAAAAAGCAGAGGTGATGCGTGGGCCACATTGAGTCATCTAAAGTCATCTATGAATGAATTAGCCGTAACTCCATAAGTTCATTGTATGCAATCAATGTTTTACGCAACATATGTAACCGCTTTTATGGGTCGTCACGAATCGTCACGATGTGGTTATGTGTCCATCACTTTCGTTAAAATGCTGAGAACATGTTACGTGCCGTATCATGACCGTGGCCTTTCGTGAACAAGTACTGGAATGTATGAGGTTACGGATTTCTTAGCGGTAAGTCTGTCTGAATCACTTAATTGGTATGAGAATATTTTTGAGTGGTCACATTTTTGTCATAGAGACTGATGTAAGTATGACTAAAGTCGTGCGAATCTGCAATTATTTTATTGTTGAATGTCATTTAAAGTTTTTTTATGAGCGATGACAACGTCTAGACAGGAAAGTTGGTACATTAATAAAATTGAAGATGATAAGTACTTGTGAAAGTTAGATAATGTCTTGTATTTTGCAGTACCTGAGATTGGAAAAGCAAGCAAGCATTTGCATTTCAGAAATGGTGAGAAAACATAAACGTTGGTAAAATAAAATTGAGCCATCTCGATCTTATCGCTCTGAATGAAATATGGCCGCGACGTGCATTGACGAAGCAAGCATACACCAGGTTAGCTGTCTTGTGGTTGTACGTGTCCTAAGAGAACGCAAGTTGCCGTTTACATTAATTTTAATGTAAAAGTTAATACTTTTATTAACGTTAACGTTAACGTTAACGTTAACGTTAACGTTATAATTTAATTTCTTAGCAATAAATATCTATTTAGACATTCTAGATATACTGGTAGCAGTTACACACGTAGGTGTGAACGTTAATACTGGTTAACTTTAACAAAATCATACCAATTTAGCAAGCAATTTAAACTTAAGTAGAAGAATTTATAATACAAAAAATCATGAACATTTTCTTTTCAAAGAAACATCCCAAAATAGATTTATTTCTTCTTTTTAACTAGTATTAACGTTAAAAACTAGGTGTGCCTGTATTTCAGTGAAACGATACTGTCAGTACAATAAATAATCTGACACGGGTCGTTTTCCTAGAAAGCGAACAATTTGTTAGTTTAAATGTAACGTATTTTTGTACAACTGTAAGAGGTCAACGCCCTAGACTCCGACAGTCGGTGATAAAAAAAAACCTAACAAATAAGTTTCGGAGTCAAATGAGATTAAACGAATCGCAAATTGGAGGATAGGAGTAAAACTTATAATAGGACTCGTTTAAAAAGTTTCATATACGGAACGATGGTATAGATCGATCATCAAGCAGCAAGTTTAATGAGGATAATACCTACCGAACTAAATAGAAAAAAACATTACTTTTCCACAGAAAAATATCTTAACTTATTTTTTGTAAAGGTTACAGAGCTTGTGTTATCCTCATCCTCGACTAACTACTAATGTCCTTTTACCTCTAAAACCGCGTTCGATTTCTCTGTCGATATTTCTGTAACTACAATGATAAATTACACTGTCTTCTATTAAAATATTACTTTTCCAATTTCGCCTACGCAAAGCTTCGGGCGCCGAACAGCTAAAATTAAATTCCAATCAAACCTCAGTAAATCACGATAGATTCAATAATTTAGGAGTTATTTACATTTATAATTAGTACAAATAGTTGAAATTCGAAGGTAACATTGCCCGATTCCTAGCAGAGAGCGTCAAGGACGATAAGACTTAACAATCCTAATTATGATCATTACAATATGACCTCATCTTCTTCGTGAGCCATTTATCAAATTGAATTTATCTTACGTAATTACGGACGAAAACATTTTAACAGTGAGAGACTAAAATGTTAGACAAAATCTGGAAAGCTCAAAGATATATGATTCGATTTCCAAAGTGTTTCCTTATATCTGGCTCTGTCGCAAGTAAAATCCGCATTGGGGCGATCCAGCAGGAAATCTAACGGAGACACCGTACTCCCGGCCCGCCTGCCTCCGGCAGAATGGGCAACTTTTCCCTCAATCCACACATTATTCAATGGTGACAATCTTCCAGACTTCCTCATAGCCTCTCATCGATTTGCAGAGAGTTCCCGCCCGCTAGAGCATCTAAAATTGCCTATTTTATTTTTTGCAGAATATCCCTCTTCGTGGCTGCATTGATCAAAGCGTGGTTCAAATCGTACTAGCCACCGATTAGTTTTTTAACCGACTGTTTATTTCAGGACAGTCACTGAACATCTTTCTTATAGTCATTAATCTTGAATTGAAGCAAATTCGAAGTTATTTAGAAAGTGATTACAAAAAGCGAAAATCGACACGTAACATGGTGAAAGTAATGTTCTTATAAAACTATTTGCGACTGAAGGACGCGGACTTAACAACAAGCAAAAGAAACCAAGAACCGGGATCTCAGATTAAGAACCGGAAGATAGGATCAAATAATAAATATAACAAACGTTTACTGAGGGAAATAAGCACAAAGCATTTCACACACATCTTTCATCATGTGGGTTTCTGTATTCGATTGTCAGCAGAAATCCCTAACTCAGTGAAAAACAGGCTTAGACAGGTATCTCACATCAAACGTATCAATAGATTCCTTTCTTCAAAGGGCTGTATTTTTAACCTTTGAGGACGCTCAAGTAAACATTATTCAGAGTAAATGATCTGAACAATACGGTAATCGAATGTCTTATATAAATGCTAATTCATCAACTCCGAGACCATAAAATCGAAGTCTAATTAGTCAAATCAGCATAGAGACAGCAATCTCATTTCTTTTCAGCTTTCGACAGGTGCATATTTTATTCCGTGATTAAAAATCAGAAGCAGACTCCGCCTAATTTATATTAGACTAATATCGATCTCGTTAAATTGAATAATACGATCGTAAATCTACGTTAATAGTCCCCCTCAGTTCCTATCGCATATTTTTATGTTGTATTAAATCGAAATGGGGGAAACTAATCAACTTAATATTCGCATAAACCTTCAAAATTAATATTTTATCTTTAATTTAGAGGGTCGAAGACGAACACTCGTAATTAACCCCTCATTTACTTTGATGGAAAAATATAATGCCTTTGAAAACATAATTAAATACGATTTGGGTCGTATTTTAAATCTTTGTGAATATTAATTACTCGTAATAATTATATCGTGAGGAACCTAATTTATGCGAAAATATAAAGTTCATTAAATACCGATATTGTACTGAAGTAACATGAGTTCTTTGAAATAGCTGTTTGACTTCTTTTGTTAATCAAAATCATTTATTTATTTATTTTAACCGGTCAAGCACCGCGCATCGCCCATTGGCGACGAAACAATCGAAAATCAATTGTGTCTCATTAGCGGAGCTCGACAGATTAATATAAAACGGCCAAAACCAATTATATTAGTTAAAGACACAAACACATATGTAAGTACAATAACGAAAAGTATACAACTACTCGAACGACAGTCAGACGCTCATCTCACAATAACATCATTATTATTTTGACACACACACGATGCTATAGAATTTTCTATCCATAATAAAAAACCAGAATTCTAAACAAATAATTTCACTATAAGTACATAAAAGAAGAATTAAGAGATTGGTTTTCAAGTTTAAATAATAAAGTACAAAAACTATTCATCCAGATCTATTGCGTACTCGGTATGAACACTTTAACTAGGATTTGGCAATCAAAACTAAAACTAAAAGTATATCGATGCCAAATCTTTCTTGAAAACAGTTTTATCACTACTGTGTCAAAAGTGTTCACTGACATTCACTGAAATGAAAACTAATTTTCAGATTGTTTTCAGCGCTGAAGTCTCGCAAAAATAAGAATAAAAAATCTTCTTCACTTTTTAAACAACTTCAAAAAAGAGGAGGTTCTCAATTCGTATCCGTTTTATATTTTTTTTTTATATATGTTACGCGATATCTCCCGTAATTGTAGATCGATTTAGAAAATTCTTTTTTTAATGGATAGGGTATGCCTCAGGGATGGTCCCATATAAATTTTAATAACTTTGCTTGGGAAGTTTCGGAGTTAGCTTCGATAATAGGTATTTAATCCACGTTTGGTTTGGGGAAGGTACCATAATTAAAAAGTGAAAAATAAGTTTAATTTCGGAAGTCGGTGGCAAAAAACCAAATCCAAAGACACCGACTTTCGAAATTAAAACTATTTTTCACTATGAATACCTTAATCAATTTGCAACGACTGCTTTTAACTTTATAAACTATAAACAACTGCTTTAAACATTATATACTTTTAGTATAATAATAATAGCATAATCAGCCTATAATGATCCCACTGCTGGGACACAGGCCTCCTCTCGATGAGAGGGAGTAGGCCATAATCCACCACGCGGGCCCAGTGCGAGTTGGTAGATGTCTCATGTCTTCGAATTTTTGGTTCTAAGACATGCCGGTTTCCTCACGATGTTTTCCTTCGCCGTTTTGAGAGCAGTGGTGATGAAATAATTTACACAAAGTAAAGCGCCTATCTGGGTTCAAACCTACTCGCGGCCATTACCACTGGACCACAACATGCTCTATATACTTTTAAATTTATTAAAAGTAAATACCCAATAATTATGTTTGATTTGATAGATCCATTCGATAATCTCGTAATAAATTATGCAAAGCTGCCAATATATCTTTCTAAGCAGGTCTTACTAAAACAAATAGTATTAATTAATTCCTACCAGTCAAATTATACGCGGCATGGCCCCAAAGTCCAATTCCTTAAGTATTAGCAACTGCGCTACGCAATAACTCATAATTCTTTATTATTGATTGCATGTGAACAGTTCCGATTTATTTCTTCACGGACTAGTCGTGCCAATGAAGAAAGTATCACCTGTTTACTTGAGTTGGACGACTCGCGGAGATATGCTGTATGGCCTTTGAAACGGCGATCTAAGTATTCGATTGTTCTTATACAAATAAGTCTGCTTCTGCCCGCGACTTCGTCCCCGACCAACCCAGTCGCATCGCATCGCCTGCCCGCGATATTACTTCGTTTTCGCTTACCGTTCTTTCTAATTTTTTGTTTTACGTTTTTTCTAAGAGTCCTAGCTTGATGTTAAGTAGACTATAGACTTTCTCAATAATTGGGCTATTAAATGCTTGAAGAAATTTTCCAAATCCGGCTGGTAGTTCCAGTGATTAGCACGTTCAAACAAACAAACTCTTTAGCTTTATTTTTAGTATAGATACACATACATGCTAAATATGGCGAACTCGTTTTGCAGGGAAATAAAATGCTACAAATAAATGGATACCTGAATACCTGTCCCTAATTCTCTTCTTGCGATCCTACTAGCCGATAACTTGAAAACAGTTTTTGGAACGTTTGTGTAAGTGCACACTGCTGTCAATGCTATGCTTGTAATGACTAAAAGTGATATAATAAAAAGATCTTACATTAATAACAGGACAGGCAATTTTTTTTTTAATTTCATAATTCTGTACCTGTGTGATGTTTGTATATTGTAGGAGATGTACCCGGAGCCTCCACCACACGTAAGAGAGGTACATCCATCAAACAATATGAAATAAATAACTGTTACGGAATCGTTTTTACATTTTAATCCTTGACTCTTGGCTTGTCAGTCGAATCTGGCGCCTACTGTTTTCTGCCTTCTCGATTCATATTGGCGTTTGTCTTATAATGTTATACCATTATGTTATAATTACCAAGGGTGCCTGCATCACTACAGTATAAACTAACTCAGTTATGAATTTACAGTTTCTTCATAAAAAGCAATTACCTTCATACCTCAAACTCAAGTCTCTAATTTACTGGCCCACAATATAAAGAGTGCCCGTGCGCAGAGAAAACGTCAGATTTTCACGGTCAGTTGGTAATGGTATCCGTCATCGACGTTCTTAATAGATGCTATTGAAACCAGCTGTAAAGACTCTCCGAGATTTCTAGCCACTGACTGAATACTAAATAAGAAAAACGTCGGAAAAAGCAACAAGTTCTTACTATCGCGATGTCAGTGAAATCTATTAGGTATGGTCAGAAAGGAAATTAAATTGAGATCCTGTTTGTAAGCCCGGCCTCAAATACTTGGAAGTTTCGCCTTATAAATGGCATTATTAAGGCCCGTAAAGTTAACCGAGTAAATTAGTGGAGTTTCCTTATGTTTGAAGTGTGGGCGTTGCCTAATAGGCATTGTTTTCAAATTGAATTATTATCGTTGGTCATAACATTTGCAGTATGTTTTCTTAAGAGATTGCTCCATTTAAAGAGAGTAAATGTCAAGTCTTCAAGAACGAATAACAAAATCAAAACATTCATAACTTTACCAATCATTTGATCTCAGGTCTCAGGTCTGTACAGCCTCCTCTCAAAAACTACTTTTAATGAGTTTCTGAAAACTTTCACTCATATTCCATCCTTAACTTTGAAGATGTCAAATAAAGTCCATAAGTAAGTATCTCATCAAAATACGTCAAAAATGTTGATGTTATCAAAATAATAAAAGTAAGGTAGGTACTTAAAGCTTGGGAACTTGAGTGGATTCTCGAACAAAATCTAGTAATAGTTTCTATATTTATGTCTGTAATTTATATGGTGTTCATAATAAAGAGTATTCTATTCTATTCTAGTAAGCAATAAATTCCACGCTAATAGTCTCGAATTTTATTTTTTTTAAAAACAAATCGGTCATAAAATTGTTCTCGGCACGAGTTCACAGCTCGAATCATCGGAGATTAAATTCACAAACTGGTTAGTTGTGGTTGTAAGGCTAATGGCATACCGTACCAAAAAATCACTTGGCGTTTGTTTGCGAAGGTTCATCAAGGCGCACATCGATCGACCGGCCCAGTAACGGTACCCACACGGCAGATTCCGGCACGTCCACTAACGGTCACCCTCCTGTCTCCTCAGAATACTTGTCATGGCATCTCGCACACCGCTCATCCGATTCGCGTGAATAGAATCTAATAAGTTTCTAGACAGTCTATAAATAAAAGAGTGTTGATATTCATTCATTATTGATGTTCTTTGTGCCAACAAACCTCGTTGTGTTGCTTTTATTATTCTATTGTTGGATACATAACTTCAAGTAAGACATGACGTGTATTGTTTCATTCGCGATGCTTGAATAAGTAGGTAAGTATGCAAGCGCTGTTATAGCCTTATATGCTCGGGCATTACTATAGGGATTTTTACAATCTCCACTAGGATCTCGTTCATTACTGAGCGTGGGCTTCTTGTAGCCACCTCAATGGACGATTGGCATATAAAATGATGATTGCTTACTCCGAGAAAAGATGCTGCTGTCCGTACTCTAAATAATTTAATCTCGTCGACGTTTCTAATCCACCCTGGAGAAGAGAGGGTCGTGTAATCCACTAACTTACTAAACTTTCTTCTACAGGGATTTCGGCAACTTTACTGCCCATCCACACGAACACGTCGTACCAAATTGATTTTCCCATTGCCTTTTATACGTCAGACGCAACATAAAAACAAAAAATAAATAAAAACTCTACAACGTACTTCAAACTTTTCAATAACCGCTTAGCTACACGTTAAAGTCGTAATTAATCATTTCGCTCTAAAGAGAGCACAGCTTCCGAGTTACAAAGTGTACAGCGTTGGATCGTAAAACATTTAGTAATAGTTTTAAATACTTGCGCTTATTGTAGTTAGCTTAGTATAGCTTGCTTTATAAGCGCCAATGTAAAGACTCGTCCATACTAGGATACATGTTTTACAACTATAAGTGCCGGGTAGGTATTGTTCCATTCTTCTCTATTGTCACTTGTCATCAGACAAATGCTGTCAGCCTGACAGCTCATTGTATTTCGAGTTTTGTGTCAAGAAGGCCATGTGCTCTAGTGAGACCTAGGCTTTACAGTAAAGCACCTTTCATAAAACTATGCAACAACCGGGAGTATGTGCAGTTGCGATTACATCTATAGTTTCGCATTATGAAATCATCATCTTTGTGTGTCTTCTAGTTTTAATGGGTCCGCTTTCAGAGAAAGTGGTCGCTGTGAGCAGTATGGCTATAAAATAACTAGTTATTGTTGTTCGGAGTTAAATCTTTCCTGAAGTGATGTCATCTGTTACGAAATTAAGTTGAGCTAGCTAAACACCTTGTTACATACGTTTTTTCTACAATAGAAAGTTAGAGAGATTCTCTTTCTTCTTGTAACAGTAAATATTGAAATGAATTTCGTCTACGCAGCCACTTACTTCCCAAGGCTAAGAAAATAACGAAACCTTCCAAATATAGCTTCAAATTAAAATTTCAAAACAAACAAAATGAAATTACGGTCGAAATATGACCACCCATTACGTTCAGCAATTTGAAATTTCGGATGGCGTAAAATTGAAACCAAGAGTGATCAATAGAGACTCAATCGTGACTCGAACCCGTGGTCCTTCGTAACTGTTGCGTAGCTGCAAGCGAACGTAATAGCATCGGCACGACAACTTTTCATTGTTCGTCCAAAAACGTAAAGCGGCGTAAGCCGATGTAAATCAGCAATGATGACCCCAAGTGAACTAAAGATCACTTGGGGTCAATATCATCATTGCAGACTTGATGTTTTTTTAAAAGCGAGAGTTAGTGTGGACTGGTATGTTTCCGGTGAATTTCTAATGGCGGCTGTCACTGGACTGGTTGCGACGGAAGTGTTGATGATTTCCGTTTGTAAGTGACAAGTTTTTCTGTTTCCATATTGTATGTGGTTCCGTCAGATAGCATTCGCGTTTGAATGTTGATAAGTCGGGAACATGCGGTATGTCAATGCCCTAATCATTTATTTATTTAATACTTTAAGCACACCAAAGACGGAATTAATCCCATTGGCATTTTTTACCAGGCAACCTTTGGGTGATGCTGAGACAAATAGTAGTAGGTGCAACAACGAAAATTTAATTATGCTTCTTAATATTTAAACCGATACCTTCCTGGAAATCTTTTAGCTCTTTGTTACACGTCAGTGACTTAAAACCAAAAGTGGGATACCTACATTAAAATAACTTTCGAAGCTTATTTTGTAAACATGTTTTCATTAAATTTTTGCATATGAAAACGACGATGTCGCCCACTCTGTAAACTGAGAAAAACCGTACGAAAAGAAGGTAGAAAATATACTAAGCGAAATCGCTTTGACCGGACAGGATTCCGCATTTGCATTTGAATAAGCTATTTCACACTCTTTCAGGAAATAAATTTTTCTAAGCTTCAGTTTGTGCCATACTTAAGTCTTGTTAAGTGCGCTTTAAACTAGCATTACAAATACGCTACGTAAAAAATCGTCACGACTTTATCCTTTTATTAAAACTCTATTTTGTTTTCTTCTACTTTCATGCAGATTTTCGGCGACAAAATCTCGAAATATATTATTTAAATGTTGAATGATATTCAGTCAGTCGTTTCTATTGCGTATAATTTGACGGTTGATCCGTAACATTCAGATTTTATGCTTTCCTCTGTTTTTGTTGCATCACAGTTCTTGCTACCGTTTATCTGTCATTAGAAAATACTTTCAGGAAAAATATAAATGCTGTCTATTATGAAAAGTTTTAGAATAACATCACGCTTGTAATCCCCGAAAGTTTAAGCAGACGTGCACCTTAGTACACTGACGTTTCGCCAGTGATGATTAAGTCCCATTAATAGGGGACAAGCCTATTGCCATCAACCGGAACAAAATCAGGCTCCGGGCTACTAAAAACCGACATAAGCTTTAGAATAATCTCCGTTAGTAATTTTGCAATCTTATCATTTGTTAACAATATCATCGATTCTAATATCCATATTTCGCCTCTGCAACAGGCATCCAATATGCTCTAATGACACGAACTGCTTGGGTAATTAATCGGCTTCTAGACATCACAGACTGCTTTAGCAGTTATGATTCTATTCACGGATATCGAATTCTATTCATCCTGTGTGCACAGATTACCTATAAATCAGTATATTATTAAAGCAAAAATCTTTCCTTGACAACGTTTCATGGTATTTTCGTAAACGTTATACGTTCATCTCTTCTCCTTTTACTCCAGTTCGAAGTAATAACGAACGGGGAAAATGCCGAAATAGACTGCTCCAATCTGTTCAAAGAACGCTAGACCTGGCTGGCACGTCCTACCTCATTATGAAACAAAGCTATTCATGTTACACTGAAGCGCCAATGAATTACTAAAACACTTCCATTAATCTACTTAATTATAACTTAAGACAGCTCTCTCAACAATACACTCACAAAAATGGGAACTAAAAGGTCAAGTATTGAACCCATAGATTACGAAACTTAATAACAAAGACGTTTAATTAAGTTAACCATGCGATACTTATCCATATGTTCTTTTAATGAATAGGTTTTTAGAATGCCAGTGAAGGGATGGGACGATTTACCGACGAAAGGTCATATGTAATGTATGCGAGTCAGAGTCCATCGGAACAATCGAAGCCATAGGAAGTTAGTTCGAGATACGGCGAAGTTACTCCAATCACACCGTCACGTAACATTCGGGTATATCGATAGCTACTTTTATTCGAAGAAAACTGGTTAAAGAAAAGTTGCCCGGAAAGTTTTTATCGCCGGCGGCCGCGGTCGGTGGACAAGCGTCGCCTTCCGAGATTACTGTTTTTAGAAGGTAACGGTATAAACCAGAGTGAATTAAAGAAGTGACAGTGACAGACTACGTTGATTGATCATTGTGATAAGTTGGAGGTGCTTTACCCGTTGCCGAAATCATGTCTTTGAAATCTAAGCTTTTAAGACATGGCCCGACTTTAATTTCTTTACACACTTTTCCTTGTAGAAAAGAACTGAGACAACTGGTACTTTCTCAGTGATACACAGAAAACAGTTCGTTCAATTTAATAAGTCTCGGCCATCTAGACTCTTGTGTTCTTTTTGAGTATAATACGGAATGGCGTTTGATGTAGGCTCCTATTTTCATTCGGGCAAACAAAATGTTGCGAGAAAATTCTTTTACAAAAATGATCCTTTTACAATATGTTACTTTTGTGCGACACAAAACTGTAATATGTTACTCCTAACTTGAGTGCTTTTTACTCGTCGAGGCTCCGTTCTATTACTGAAAAAGTACCTCTACTACTATGTAGCATGTGAAACTTTTTTGATAAACTTGTTCAAAAAACATAATTTTCGTGTATGTTTTTATAAAATCTCGTTTTGATTTAATAAGTTTGTTCGGTTATTTTTATAGAACCATGATTTGTGAAAAAACATATCTAATCTAAGATTATGTACATATTTATTATTATTTTAGGTCTGTTCGCTTTTAAATTATGTAAATAATTATAATTAATTAAAATTATTCAGCTGCATCCGGTTAGACTGGAAGCCGACTCCAATATAGTTGGGAAAAGGCTAGGCAGATGATAATTAAATAACCAACTCAATAACAATACATAGGTTTTAATAAAGAAAATTTACCAGCAGTCGACGAATCATATTTATCTAAGCCCTAATTCACCCGTCTAAATTCAGAAGTACACAAAGCACGTATGGGACAATGGTGTGAGTGGAGGTCGATGTAAGTCGTTCCTCCCCTGTCATTAATCTCATCTCTTTCGCTAGCCAAGTCACGCCGCATTTGGGGGAACGCCGGGCAAAACGACTTTCCAAAAAAGCTTGTCTGCCAAATTACACTGACCTGAAGTGTGTTTTGATATCTACCGAGTATCACGTTGGATTTTTATTCATTCTCTCCCTTGACAATCGTTTCATTGTCGCAGTATTTCCCAATGGCGGTACCTGCTTACGTAAAATTTCATCGAAATTTCGGCATTTCGCGTGATTTATTACGATGTCGGGAATATAAATCACGTATTGAAATATTTTTAATGAATCGTTAAGTATTTTTATAGCTGCTTATTATCATTTCACGTATTTACAAATAGATGCCTGTTATTTATGACCGTGACAGCAACATTTTAATTGGTTCACGAATAACAAACCTAGTTTTTGCCCATTACAACTTGTGAACGAAATCTATGTATATAGGAATAAATAAAATTGAAGCGTCTTTTTGTAATTTTAAAATAACAGCTTGTTACTACGAGAATGTATACGGTAGGTACTTATAACAATAAAACATTTTTTTTAAGTTTTTGTCTGTCTGTGTGTTTGTTGTCTATGTTCCGGTTAATCTCCGAAATGGCTGGACCGATTTTGATAGGACTTCAGCAGATAACTGATGTTATAAGGAGATTTTTTTTTTATTTTCCATTTTATCTACAATCGGCTGTTTAGCCATAGTTAGATGTGGTCTAGGGTGAAATCGTTTTGATGGCCGTTGTAGTGAATAGTCTCAAATCTATATGTAGGAACGCGTCAGTTCCTTTGGTCGAGTTCCAGTATGTGCCATCTTTTAAAGCGTTTTATATGGTCTTTGTCTTGAAGAAGATCTCTGGCTAGCAAGTTGCTGTGGTTGTTCAGCCTGTCTTTGTATTTTTTGCTATACTTAGTTGTTTACTTTTTCTGTAGGTTATGATCGGCATTTCTAGATATTTGCATACTTCCGAGTTTCTTACAAACCAGTGTGCGCTGGAGACAGTTCTTAGTGCTATATTTTGGAAATGCTGGAGTATCTTGAGGTTGGAATTGCTAGCCGATCCCCAGAGCTCTACTCCATAGGTCCAAATTGGGTTTATGATGGCCTTGTAGATATGTAGACTTGTTATGAGGAGTAACTTACTTTTATTTCAGAAAAAGAAAAGAACTAGTAAAGAGACACATTATTGTTTGCCGACATGTACAGGAACGAAGTCGCGGGCACAGCTAGTATATCGATAAAAGCCTGCGGCTGTGTAAGCAATTAAACGAATAACCGCTTCACATGGAGCGCACGTTCTGAATTAAATATCTATCAATTCGACGAGGAAACGCTGCGAAATAGATCGCATCTAATAGACAGTCTATTATTTGGTACAACAACGTGCAAAAACGGATGCAATAAAATAAAAAGCTAGACTCTATGATTCACACGTCCGGGACGCAGACGGGCGTTCATTGATGTCATGCAAACAAGAAAAAAGAAGACATTGAATTTACCTAAGTTAGATCGTGATACATTTTTATTTCATTTCCAACAACATAGCGGCCAACACATTTTTAATCTAGACTTTAGTTATTATTAAGTTTATTTTTGAACACATCATTCTCGACAAACGCTCCATTGACATTTAAGGTTTTTTAAATTGATATTTAAAATTCATTCGACAAAAACGCTATCATAACAGCATGCATCATAAAAAAACCGGCCAAGTGCGAGTCGGACTCGCCCATGAAGGGTTCCGTAGCAGCAAGTAACATAATATAAAAGTTCTTGTAGTTCGTTGTAACTTTGTGAAAGGTAAATTGCGGTTTTCGATTTATGACGTATTAAAAAAAACTACTTACTAGATCTCGTTCAAACCAATTTTCGGTGGAAGTTTACATGGTAATGTACATTATATATATTTTTTTAATTTTATCTTTCTCTTATTTTAGAAGTTAGAGGGGGGGGACACACATTTTACCACTTTGGAAGTGTCTCTCGCGCAAACTGTTCAGTTCAGAAAAAAATGATATTAGAAACCTCAATATCATTTTTGAAGACCTATCCATAGATACCCCACACGTACAGGTTTGATGAAAAAAAATTTTTGGAGTTGCAGTTGTAAGTATGGGGAACCCCAAAATTTATTGTTTTTTTTTTTCTATTTTTGTGTGAAAATCTTACTGCGGTTCACAGAATACATCTACTTACCAAGTTTCAACAGTATAGTTCTTATAGTTTCGGAAAAAAGTGGCTGTGACATACGGACGGACGGACAGACAGACAGACAGACAGACATGACGAATCCATAAGGGTTCCGTTTTTTGCCATTTGGCTACGGAACCCTAAAAAGTAGCTGATTCTAATTGGCTGAGACACGAGTCGTCATAAAAACCATAATTTACGATGACACAGTGTACGATTTGTACCACATTCCGCGACTAATCGCTCGTCTGCACCTATCTGCCTACTGTCAGTTTGTGATTAAATTTACTCTGTGTGATATCAAACCGGAACATCTGAGACTGCTTTCAATGTTAAGGTTGCTACCAAAAGTATTGTTCGTAAATAATTTAATGTTAATTTCATTGTCTGTCTGTTCTCAGAGATTTAATTATCAGTTATTCGGTCAATTGCGCTGTAATAGTGAAACAGTTAGAAATGTTTGGTGTAATTCATTGTGTTGTCTATAATCTCAAAGATAAAATGATGCGTCAAATAGGTCATACATTCGAGACACACTGGGTTATTTAAGGCCGAATTTCACTAATGAAACTGAACGCGATCAAGCATATTTAAACCGCGTTCAAGAGCTCTCAGTGTCAAATATTCCACAACAATGATGACACTAACAGCTCTTAAACGCGGTTTAAATGTACATCGCATTCAGTTCCATTATTGAAATTCGCCCTTAGAGACACGAAAAATATTTCGCATAACTGAAAGTGAAAACTCTTCTCAAAAGGATTTGTTTCCAACATAGTCCCTTGGCTACTATTATATATTCCGTGGTTTTTCAGTCCATTCACTTTTCCTTTATGTAAAGAGGAAATAAAACAAAAAAAGAAAGCTAGCTTCGCTCAAAGTTTCCTCTCGCGTAACTCGTTTAGAAAATAACTTGAAAACTCTACACCATAATAATCTTATTTTATTCATTTTAACACTTCGTGTTAGAATTTAATACTGCCACATTTTACAGATAAAGTATATGTAATCTAGAAAACCCTATCTGAGAAACCATCTAATCACAAATGTAGATAAAAATGTAAAAGGAAATGGTTTCCATAAGTGAGCACTCAACCTAACCCCGCTCGGACTGACATTATCATACATTAATTATGTATACCGCGAAACAGTAACGTAACTTTATCTTTCTTTTATTTAATTTTCGTCTTACACGGGTACGTAGCGATATCTGACACTTGAAGAACTCTGTTAACGTTTTTCAAACGCACAAAAAACTCGAAGAAAACAATATTTATTTACATAAAAGCTTACTAACTAAACACATACACAGCATTAACCCAGTCTTTGTCATAATATAGATCTCGCATGTATCTAAATTATAGGAAAACACGGCATTATAAATTAGCGTACTAGAACATCATACAAAAAATATATATAAACATCTAATAAAATATTTATATATATTCTACTCGACAACGAGCGTCAGATTTTAACAGAATTGTGAAGAAAATCTATCTCTAGATACTTATTTGCCCGATTAACTCAAACTAACAGTGTAAAATGACATAACAATTGAACATCGAATCATCTTCAATTTCATAATCCGATTAAAGTTTGGCATCAATTTGACACCGTGTTTATTTGAAACGTGAAATTAAAATCACGAGATTGCTTCAAATAACTTCACTTACATAAGCAAGAAAAAAGGTTTTGTAGCAAAATTAAGTGGCGATCAATCAAAAGAAAACCTTTTAAAAATCTTTGTACCAATATACTCGCCTCGCAATTATCTCTGAAAGCCTTTTAATTCATAATATAAATACTTTTTATCGTCCATGTACTTGTAGGTACAGACTACCGTAATAAGTGTCAAGAAAAATGGCTCATTACGTAATAAGTAGTATCATATTTTATACTAACAACTGCCAACGGGTTTTATTGCCGACTATTGTAAAAAATATCGCCTGTGGTGTACAGTAAGTGTCTTGGAAAACTAGGAATAAAAAGAGCTAGAATTATCTGGAATATATTCTGCAGTTAGAAGCTAAATAGCTGGTGAAGCGTACTTATACTATCTTAAGTATTCGTCATAAATTACATTAACATCCTTCGTTACTAATACTAAGATACTACTTAGGGTTGATGGTTTATCCGTGAAATAAAATTGACATCTGACAGTTCTAGAACGGCAAAACTGTCAAAAATTCCAAATTTATTCTCAGGATGAGCCTTACTCTAGGTAAAAAAGTTTGGTGGAATTTGCTCTTAATATTTTAGTCAATATCATTCGTATTATGCATTGATGCTTATTGCTTGGGTTATTGTGCATATTATTAAAGTTTTGATTAAAATTCACAAGTTTCTTCCATTCCTTCAGCTGTTTTGTAAAACGTGCAAACTTTTAATACAGATAATAGACATTTTCGCGCTAAACGTTATCATACTATCTCCAAAATTAGGTAATATTAGGTAAAATTAATTACGACAGTAGTGTCAGACAGCTTTCAATAGTTAGAACTTTGGAAGGTTATTGAAATATACCTAAGTTAGGTTATAACTATTTCGTAAAGGAAACCTCTGGAACTTTGAACGTTGTCGTGACAAAGATTCTGGCCTTCAGGTGCAGCAGACGTGCTAATATATAGATATTAGTTTCTAGATTCTTGGTACATGCTTTTTATTTATACTTACTAATCTATATATATAAAAATGAAACCCGTTTTCCGTTGTCACGACATAACATGAAAACGGCTGGACCGATTTCGATGAAATTTGGTATAGAGATAGTTTGAGTCCCGGGAAAGGACATAGGATAGTTTTTATCCCGATATTACCACGGGATCGACATTTACGCGGGTGAAACCGTGGGACGCAGCTAGTAAGTATAATAAAGCTGTAGAGCTTTTTTGATTGAACGCGCTATATCCCTGGAACTACTAGTTGGGTTTGAAAATTTCTTTTTGCATTTGATAGTCCAATTCTTGAGGGTTATTTAACACCACGCTACGACCCTTAGGAGCCGAGCGAGGCGGGTGAAATCGCAGGGCACAGCTAGTTTAACTATAAGAGTTCCTTATGTCTTACTTACTTATAATGTAATTTAACTATTTAACTAAAGTCCCTGACTGTAAATCTAGGACGGAAGTTGCCTATAAAATCAGAACCACCTAGATTAGCAAACAACATCAGAATGTTTCTCTGAAATATCTTCATAAAGTAGAAACTCGATAAGTATAGGCAAATTAACGTTTAAATCTAGTTTTATCATGTTGCAAAATAGCTTTCAGAAATGATTTCGTTCGAATCTAATTTATATCAGTCCCGCAGTTCTCGTAATTAGCTGTACGACAACCAATTTTTGTAATTTAAAATATAAATCACCGAGCGGTACTTATTTAAATTAAGTGCAGTTGCACCACTGTGCATTTAGAGCAAAGTGCAGTTCATGTTGCTTTTAAAGAATATTGACATATAACACCTGTCATTTAAGCAGAAAAGAAAAAACTAAAACCCGACTACTGAAAAGGATGAAACAAGAAAGTACCTTCCCGTGGTCGCATGCTACCATAGCTTATAATGTATCTTAGTACAGCGGCATGCGACCACGGGAAGGTACTTTCTTGTTTCATCCTTTTCAGTAGTCGGGTTTTAGTTTTTAAACTTATTTTTATTTAATTATTTTGGGGTTTATTTCATTAATATTAATAATTTTTCAAATGTGCTTGTTAAGCCCTTTCATTTGATACCCCACACGGCATGATTGAAATTTTTTTTTTAGATCTTGACTTTATGTCCGCTAGAGGGCGCCATATTCAATTTAATGTGACGTCACATAGCCTATTACCAGCAGACGATCAAGACGCTTCCAAACGATACCTCATTTGTCTAATTATGACAAGTAGTTTAGAAGTAATGAGGGAACAGATGAACATACATACACACATACCGGTCAAAATCCTCCTTTTTTCTTCGCCGTAGTCGGGTAAAAATAAACGGTTGCTTCGTACGGGTGCAATGGCGAAATGTCAAAACATCGAGATTTCTGTGCTTTATTTAAGTTAAATGTTAATGTATTATACACATAAACCTTCTGGAATGAATTCTTTAAATAATGGTGAAAACTTATCGAAATCACACAATCATCGAGACAGACGAAAAACCGACTTTAATTTATAGTATCTGTAAAACTGTTTTAATACATACTCATCTGAATTACCTTTTCCAACTTTGTTGGGGTTGGCTTTCAGTCTAACCGGATGCAGCTGAATACCAGTATTTTTAGTCCTTAGTAAGACAAGTTGACAGACTTTCGGGCTTCTGACAACGCGTAACGACTGTCAAAGACCCACGAATGACAGCCTGGGACCAACGGCTTAACGTGCTTCCGAGGCACGGAGGGGCCTGGTATGTAAAGATGGTCACCCATCCACGTACCAACCACGGCAAGCGTAGCTTAACTTGATCGATCTACCCGTGCGTCTGTTATTACTTAGCCACAAGCTTTTCACAAGCTCCCTTTTAATACATAGTGTCATTAATGAACAAGAATTATTATAGCGGCTGTTTTTTATTTTTCGTCTGTGGCTAATTAATTGTAATAATTGGTTATTATTGTCGTTTATTATCGTACGATACGCAATATTCTGCAGATGACCTTTTATTGATGCAGTTTGTTGTTTTATGTCAGTTAATTACGATTAACTCTCAGGGCTTTTTCGATAATTAGTTATCACGAGCTACTGGTCCGAAATAAGGCGTTGTTTCATGAAAAGTGTGGTGGCCCAGTGGTAACGGCTGCGAGTTACGAGTTGTAGGTCGGAGGTTCGAACCCAGTCAGGCGCTTTTTATTTTGTGTAAATTATTTCATCACCACTGCTCTCAAAACGGTGAAGGAAATCATCGTAAACTAGAACTTTTGTCCTAGAACCAAAAATTCGAAGACATGTGACAACTACCACCCCGCACTGAGCCCGCGTGACATAATATAGGCTGATTATGTTATGTTTATGTTTCATAAAAAAAAATTCTTATTCGACCAAAATCGGCGTACCTATTTTCCTATTTTTATTCTATTATTTTTTCAGTTAATAATATATGGACGCCTCTAACAAACTTTATTAAAGTCTAGTCATAGCCTTGTCCAACTTACAATACCATGACACAGACAAACCTTGCCTTATTAGATTTTCCCAAACACTAAAGAAAATAGAGAAAGTGAAGCTTACGGAATATCTTTTACTTATTCCGTTACATAAATGGCACAGTTTGGCATATAAGTAGAAATATGATATGGCGATGATACAGCACGTCGTGCGAGTGATACGATGCATACTAATCGCCGTGTCAATAGACGTTATTAGATTTTATCTTTTTTTCTCTTTAACCGTAACATCTATGTCACGTTTACAATGTTCAGACTTTTTTTTTATTCCTGCTCTGAATTTAGTCTATGGTTTGTGGTACGGTTTTGAACGAGTGTTCGATTTTTAACTATGACGTGCGTACATACCTTGTGTGTGGAATCTGTGTTGTCGATCTATCGAAACTTGTAGGAGATGAGATGTAATTATCCGTATGATAATGTAGTAGGTATGCCTACTAATCATCTCGTAATTACACACACAAAAAGTCATTTTAGATTAAAGATTATATTAAGACATATCTACTGTTTTGGCAAATACCCTTGAATCGTTTTTATTGCCAAGTAAAATAATTACCTATCCTACGATGTAACTGCCTTTGATTAGCTTTTGAATCAACCCTACTGTATCAATTGAACGTAAAATATAATTAAGGCAATGAGAGTAACTCTATTGATACAAGCGAATTCTCGTAATTGAGTCGTTCCGGTTCCTCAGCTCGGTACAATTTCTCTCCCCCATAATATATTATTTTAATCTAATTACCGCATTAGAATTGAGCAAATTTTGTTAATGGCCATTAAATTCCAATACCGATGTAGGTACCCAATTATCAATATCACGTACATGAGAAAGATAAGTTACTTTATTTTGCAAAATCTTAACTCACAGTCATAGGAATAATTGTTATGATGTTACGTAATTAAACGAAACACACGTCCGGCTATTTAATGTTATCTTTATTTATATCAAATACGTCGGTATAATGTAAAGTACATTATGATTAAAACATTCTATAAAGCTAATTGGCTTTACCCGACCCCTGTGTAAATCAAAGACGGGGCGACCGTCTCTTTTCATTTCATACATTTGCAGATTTTGCGGGTTTACTTTTATATGCAATTTTGCACTATATGCAATTTTATAGCATCGTAACTAATATTATAAATGCAAAAGTGAGCCTGTTTGTTTGTTACGCTTTCACGCTAAAACAGCTGAACAGATTTGGATGAAATTTTGCACACGGATAGACCACCTGGTTAAGGACATAGGCTACTTTACATCCTAGATCGCAGGCGAAATCGCGGGCAATAGCTAGTGCTAAATTTAATTATTTTTATATTGCAATAGTATTTTTGAAACGTAGTTGCGTATCGCACGATATACTCTGCACACTTGGCTTATGGCTAACAGCCGCACGGGTCTATCGATCAGGTTAAGCTACGCTTGCCGCGGTTGGTCCATGGATGGGTGACCATTTCACATACCAAGATCCCTCCTTGCCTTGGAAAGCACGCTAAACCTTGGTCCCGGCTGTCATTCGTGGGTCTTTGACAGTCGTAATCGGTCGTCAGAGGCCCGAAAGTCTGATAACCAGTCTTACCAAGGGGTATCTTATTACCCAGTGACTGGGTTGTGGAGGTCAAATAGGCAGTCGCCACATGTAAAAAACTGGTATTCAGCTGCATCCGGTTAAACTGGAAGCCGACCCCAACATAGTTGGGAAAAGGCGAGGCAGATGATGATACTCTACACACTTAGCGAATGAGAGCTAGAACGAAAAAAGTGTAAAATTTTGACCGTCATTCACGACACGATTTCTACTGCAAATTGTTGTGATAAAGAAAAGTATTCAAATTAAAACCAAAACTTTTGAATTTGCATATTAACAACTTCTCATTCAGTGTGATAACACCTTAAGAACACATGCCGGCTTCGCTGTGTTAGATTACATAGACCCCAATACAATAAACGGTTAATTGCATCTAAAGGGATGAATACACGCGAATGATCATAACATGTAATGACGTAATAAGCGAGTAATAGCAACGCATCTCTTATAATGATGATATTAAGCCTTAAGCAAACACTAGACAGATGTGTACAACACCTTATCAGATACTTTGGCCGCCCGAAAATCATATTACCATAAAAAAAAAACTCCGCAAGAAATAATCTCGGAAAATATTTTTCATGAAAAAGTACCTACCTAATTTAAAAATTTTCATAATATTACCGTAAATTATTTCGTCGTTTGTAAATAACATCCCTTGAGCGATGCAGCGATGTTGCTCTAATGATATTACCATTTTTTACGTACACTTCCGTCCTTATGAATACTTGAGGCCCTAGCTGACGCTAAGAAAAAATTTGATGAGCCAGCAATTTACATTCATCACTAAGGTACTTAATTTTTATTTCGTGTTTATATTTATTGTCTGTGCCGCCGAGAGCATAATAAAGAGATAGTGATAAAACTCCAAAGTTTAGTTGTTAAGTAGGTTTATTAAACTCTGCACCTACGGTTTTTACCGTTAAGTAGTACTTCATTAAAGCTCTTGTGCCTATTTCGCCGACTAGTAAGTAACCAAATATTTTATTCTATCAATTTATAAAGTTTGTTCTAAGTTAGTTGATCCATTCCACGTTCCTACATGAAAAGTTCTTATTACTTACCGTTTTTGGAAAAGTCAGCAGCGCTTCAATAATCTAGACACAGTTTAATTGATAAAACTGCGCTGATATCGAAACGAGTCCCGGTAAAATTCGATTTTCACTTGAAAACCGACTTGTCCCACTTAAGCACTCAATCCACCACAAAGTTTAGACGTCCTTGCACTATCTGTTTTCACGTCTCAAGCATACAGTTTCACTTTCTATAAAGCGTCCGTGATCAGTCACGAGCCAGGAAAGGCCACCGCCGATGCAATAACGGAACGCGATCTCCGCAAAACTTCTGCCGAAGCGAGTACAGACGCAGCGAGCACGCAGACCGTCCGCACCGAACCACGCCGTCCGAACGCCGAACAGCGACTGTGATAACGACACTTCCTCCGAATGAACCTGCGAACCTCTCCATAGACTGTAAGCTCGCCTCTCTCTCGCCGCCCGGCGGTACTTAACGCACCCCGCGACACCCGATCTGAACTCTCGGATGCTCACAACAAGAAACAAATTCCAACTAAACACGCCACCACGAACGCGTCTCGTTCGAAACGCGTAACGAGTTTACGGTACGTAAATCGTAGTGGATTTGTTTTGCGGCCCGGCCATAGTAATCCGGTTCTTCGTCATGGAGCTCACAGAGCGCTTTTTTCCGAATCAGTTCCCGTTAAATAGAGCCTTCTTTTTGTACAACCTGCAGCCTGGTAGTCTATGTAGGGAACGCGGAATAACCGCTATGGACAAGATGCCAACTTTCTAAACTAAACCTATAAGACCGCTCTATTCGGATGGTAAATTACGTTATTTTTATTGGAAGCCGGGGCGATAATAATAAAGCATCGAGTAGATTGGTAATACCGGCCGGCGATTGTCGTGGCCGGTGGCGCGGGCGGCGGTACGTGACGTAATTTCGCAGGTGGTTTTTGCATCGTGCGGTAGTCGTCTAGGTTACGTTTTCCGATTTATAAGCTGCGGTTTTACTTTCGGTGTCAATTACGCGAGCTGCGGTCGAAGCCCCACAATAACATGGCGGCAAATTGGATACCAGCCCTCTGAACCAGATTAGACTACCTTGTGAAGGCTGTCGGTTGTTACGCAAGGCTACGACTAATCTTTTTGCAGTTAAAAATAGGTCGGGGACATAAATTGCGTTGTTTACTTCATAAAAGTCGGCGTAACTCGAAACGAAGTGCATTATATAAGACAGCTAAAGTGCGCATATATGTGAAGGCTTCCAAATATTGTAACCGTAAACCCTTTCGAGTGATCCCGCGATCCCGCTACGGGGTGGCGAACTGGGTCAGCAAGGCGCGCCCCTAACATTAGGATGAATACACGTGACAAACTGCAACACTAAATTTGTCATTCTGAAAAGTACAATAGACACACTGAAATTTACTTGTCATCTCTACCTTTTTCATTTTTTTCTTGGAAAAATCTTTGTTTGTGGAACATCTTAGATAAGTTATATTTTCAGTTGAAAACTCCAGTCTTAATTGATAATTGACCTCTTCGTTGAAATTTTTGTACAATCAGTCAAAGACCTTAAAATTATTATGAATATTCTATTCATATATTGAAATATTTAAACAAAACCTTTTTCCCAAATTCCAGAATCAATTTCTTCAATGAATCTTTGGTGTTGGAACATGTTGGGTATGTTCTAGGTAATTTAATAAAACCTTAAAATTATCGTGTATCGGATTTTTTTAAACCATCTATTAAATACCATAAACAATGCATCCAATAGTTTCGTTTGTTCGTAGCCTAAGAAAGCTAGGGTTGCGCTGCCCGCCGAGATGTCTCGGTTCCTCTCTATGCGATACCACTCAGATGACTGACGGTAATACCAGAAGTGCTCATACTACCCGGGAAACCAATAAAATTTCGACAAGTACCGCTATATTGTACGAACGAACCACTGAACTGATAACACGAAATGAAACGTGAATTGAATGTAGTATCAATAACAATATAATAAATAAAGGAACAGTGTTGAATTTCGTGTATTGTGTCTTATGTGTATTGGTTTTTATTTATTCTTAGTTAGAGGTGTTTCTGCACGCTTAGATAAGGACGTTGTTTGAATAAAACATATAGGTGTTAACAACAATTTGAACAACTAATATAGGATAAAGGTACTACCTACTCAGAAAAAAGCTGCTAAGTGCGAGTCGGGCTCACACGAAGGGTTTGGTAGCAGAAGGCTAAAAGCGCCGAAAAAAATACATTTATTGTATGGATGTCCCCTTTAATTTGTTGTTACAGCGGCAATAGAAATACACACTCTGTGAAAATTTTAACTGTCCATCTATTACGGTTCATGAGATACAGCCCGGTGACAGGCAGACGGACGGACGGACAGCGGAGACTTAGTGATAGGGTTCTGTTGGCACGCTTTGGGTACGGAACCTAAAAAACAACAACGTGTACCCCTGTCTGTTCTCTTAATCAACAGTTTACTTTCCGTAGAACAAAACAATGGCAAATTAACCGACTCTAAACAGCCTTTCCATGTTTTATTTTCCTACAACTCCTACCTAAACAACAGCATATTAAACTAAACAAAATTTCACTTCACCCTTCCAAAAATAAGACAAGAAATCAATAGTTATCCTGATATATTTGTCTGATTATACGAGCGCCCGCTCGGGAGGCACGCCGCTTTTATTACCCTGTTATTTTTTATGTGATCAGCACTTTGTACAGTGCGAACGCGATTTACAAGACAGTTTAATAAGGCTCAGATTCAGCGTCAATTTACGGCTGCAGTGTTATTAGACGGAATAATCCTGAGACTGAAATATTATTCGTAATACGCACTCTGGTAGATTTGTGGGTTATTTTAACCCCGGTTGTGGAAAGATACCGTTTAGTTGACCTATCATATTTTATGATGGTTCCTTTTCCGGGAACGTAACGACACTGATTAAAGACTAAATTCAGAGCATCGATGTAGATAGACCGGATAATTAAGTCAAGCAAAATTGACTTGCGAAAACTAGACGTTTTAGTATTTGCAACTTAATGGAAAAGAACATGTTCATTATGTAGGTATACTGAGCAGATTTTAGTGTTCAAATATGATCTTCTTCATACTTTAAAATATTTTTGAAAATTACTATTACTTTGAATGTAATAAGGCTTAAAGTAACCACAGTGACGGTTTCTCAACAGTTTTTACCTCGCTTCACATTTAGTACATCTATAAACTAATTTAAAAAGTGAAGTGATAAAGTTGTTCTATGTTACAAGTTAAATCAAAAAATGGAAAATACTGCCGGAGGCGTAGCTGGGAAACTCGTGCTGCAAGACGAGCGGGGAGAAAAAAACACGGTGAATTTAAATCATATTTGCTTAGGTGTAATCTAGCCTCTTACTTGAATAGATATATTTAAGGCGGCCGCTAAACATACAATATTATTGCGGAATTTCAAGAATAGCGCAATATGTGTGACCATTTGAGGAGCGTCGGAACGAAAACCGATATATCCAATTTACCATATTTTTAACAAATTAAAAAAAGCTTGTAAGTTTTTTAATGTTACAAAAGTGGAAAATTATAGCATGTCAATTTGCAGTTAAAGTGACATCGATTGATGTGTCAAACTTGACGGAGGGTAGATACTTAATTTAGCGAGATACTTGGCGGACAAGTTTGGATATATCGGTTTTTGACGCGATCATTTGGATATATCGGTTTTTGACGAAACCAAAATGGATATGTCGGTATCTGATATGATCAAAACGGATTTATCGGATTTTGGTAAAACCAAATTATAGTTTTGTATCTTATTTCTTAAATTAAGTATGTATTTACATGCTTAATTTTCTAAACTCTCAAATGACGTTAACTCGCAACTTACAATTTTGAGTTATGACAGTATTTGGATCCATGTGCGAATTATATTGATTTATTTTGTACAGTAAGTAAATTGGTAAATAAAATTGCTTTTAGATGAATATTATACTTTTTATTTCAATGCAAAATCTGAATAATTAAAAAGTTAAAATTAAGTGGCATACAAAATTTCGGGTTCTAGGCAATCGCAATGCTCATCTTCACAAACTGGAATTTCGTCATCACTATCCTCCTCATCTTCATCAATATTTTCATCGTTTAGGACTTGTTTATACCATAGTAATTCTCTTTTGTTCTCCCAGCCATCTCCAAACTGTTTTGATAGTAAATTTCTCACATCTTGTTTCTTTTTTAATAGTTTTGGTTTTTCTGTCACTATTTGCATAGTTCGGGGATGACTTTTTCCACGTTTCAGGATACAAAATGGTTTCCTTTCTTTCTCACTTTCATTGATGAAGTTCTGGTAAGTCTCTAGCTGATAAATATTTTTTTTTTCCTATTGCTGCCCTGTCGTACTTCATACATTTTCACCTTAATTCTTTTCAAATCTCTTATTCTGTCAATTTTCTTGTAGAATTTTTCTAAACTCTTAATATCCAGTCGCTCCCAATGGAGTCCTAGTATCAATACTGTTCCATGGTTTTTATTTTCCACGTAGTCTTCTTTCTTTGTAATGACAGGTATAGTTTTTATCTGTTTTTCGACTCTGCCTAATACCCTGTCAGCAGGTAAAAAACTATGCCGTCTTACTGGTTATGTTATGTTAATTTCCTCTATATATTAGGTCCTTACATATGAAATTGGCGTTTTTCGTACTAGCCACTTTAATCACGAATTTCTCCTCTTTGGTAAGGAATTCCAAATTCAAATTTGTACAGCTATTTACTCATGTATTTGTGCTTCGATGACCGTCATTCATTTGTTTTTTTTCTTCTGTTTTTTCTGTTTGCGTCACTCATTTTACAAAATGGAAAATTTAAAATATCGCATTATTTACGAGTACGAGTTCCGCCGTGGCACTAGTGCTGCGGAAACGACTCGAAGGGTGAATGATGTGTATGGCGGTCATGTTGCAAAAGAAAACACAGTTCGTTTTTGGTTCCAACGTTTTCGTTCTGGAAATTTCGACCTGCAGAACAAGCCCCGTGGACGGCCTGAGACCAAAGTTGATAATGGAGAATTGAAGGCTATTGTGGAAGCGGACCCATCGCAAACCACGTCCGAGTTAGCTGCAGGCTTCGATGTTAGTGATAAAACTGTTTTAATTCACTTGAAGCAAATTGGGAAGATTAAAAAGCTTGAAAGGTGGGTACCTCACGAATTGACTGAAGCAAACCGGCAAACGCGCGTCGACTGCTGCGTTACATTACTTGAATTGGAATGTCTTAGACATCCTCCGTACTCCCCGGACCTTGCTCCAACAGATTACCATTTTTTTCGCAATTTGGATAACTTTTTGCAAGGGAAAAAATTCAACTCCGATGGGGCAGTCCAAATCGCCTTCAAAGATTTTATTGATTCCCGTCCGACTGGTTTTTTTAGTAAAGGGATCAATGAACTACCTATAAGATGGCAAAAGTGCATTGAAAACAATGGTTCATACTTTGATTAATTAAATATATTATATTAAAAAATATTCGACTTTTTGTTCCTTCCATACAAAACGCCAATTTCATATGTAAGGACCTAATATTTAGGAGCCTTGTTCACTAGCCAAAACATTAAAGCCTGGATGATGTGGGAGTTTTTGTTTTGCCCCCCACATCCATCACAAAACAACCTCAATACTGGTTTTCCTTCCAAGTCTAGAGAATCCAAGTAGTGTAAAAGGGCTGAACCCACTTCCGTAGAACCCTTACCACCTTGTATTTCTGTCCATTGATAAAATTTGGGGCATTTAGAATTCATTCCCACCATACATAGATTATAATTATGAGATCTGCCTCAAGTAAAATGCGTCCTGTATAGGAGTTTCAGGGAGGGGCTGAACTTGTTGTAGGTCAAAACAGCAACAAGAACCTGTTGAATTTAAAAATTTATTTGTCGGGTTTTGATTTGATCACAGTATTTTGATATTTTTTTTAAGATGGATGTAACTGTTTTTTAATTGATTTCTTTCCTGAAGGGTGTATAATTAAACATTTTGTAACAGAAAAAAATTAAAAATAAATAATGTCTTAATTAAGACATATCGGTTTTTGTTCCGATGCTCCTCATTTATGATTAGCATTGAAGATTGCGCAATGATTGAACAAAACTTTGAGCGAGTTTCAATTTTATTGCACAATATTTTCATTACAATACAGTCCATGGGCCGTCAATGTTATTGCGTGAAATAATAGATCGTTTGAGTGCAAGGACTGAATCTGACATACTGCGCAGTAAAAATATTGCGCAAGATTAGGTGTGACACAAAATGAACAAATTCAATCCTTCAAAGTTCGTTCGAGCATGCAACCGCTGCAAAAATGTCGAGACGGATATCAAAGATGGTAAAGTCATTTCCTATTAGTTCTACTAAATAAACAATAGTGATGAGATCATAAGAGAATTGTAAACACAAGAAACAACTGACAACATAAGTACCTAAAATACTAAACTGACTACATAATAAACCTCGCGTAATTGCTGTACCACTTTTGACAAATGCTTCCAGTAAATTGGAACTCAACCAACACACATACATAATCAGCCTATAATGTTCCCACTGCTGGGACACAGGTCTCCTCGGTGAGAGGGAGTGGGCCGTAATCCACCACGCGGGCCCAGTGCGGGTTGGCAGATGTCACAACACTCAACCAAGCTTGAAACTATTTCATAAACAAAAATTTACCTATTCGTCTATGAGATAGTTTTCTATCTTGACGCTTTATGACGAGTAAGTGACATTCAACCTAGGTAAATCAGAGATAAATCACTATTGACGACTATACCTACCTACTGCCAAAGCTAATGTGTAGTATGATACATTGAAAAGGTACGTATCTACTTATGCATGTAAAGTTTTTTATGTAAGTCCGGTGTTGACAAATAACAAAACAAAAGCCAGATGTAGAATAAAGTTAGGATTATCATCAAACAACAAAAGTTCCGAGGTTTTGCCATCAAAGTTGACAGTTTCAGAAGATCTAAGTTTTTGATAATGTAAGCATGTTACAGAAATGAAGAGATCCGCAGGAGAACCAAGGTAATCGACATAGTCCAAAGAATTGCCAAACTGCAAATGGCAGGGTACATTGCTGCATTGCATTGATGGCCGATGGGGCCGAAAGGTTCTGAAGTCGCAACCGCGTACTGGAAGAGGTAGTGTTGGAAGGTCTCCCGCAAGGTGGACCGATGATCTTGTGAAGGCCGCAGGAATCCTCTAGATGCGGGAAGCGCAGAACCGGTCGAAGTGGCGGCGCTTGGGAGAGGATTATGTCCAACAGTGGACGTCTTTCGGCTGAAAAGACGTCGACGGTGATGATGACGAAGCATGGGCATGATAAATGAGAGGCAAAAAAACAAGGGCCGTCTAATTGGGTTAACGATATCGTCAAAGTCACAGGAAACACCTGAATGAGGGACGCACGAAACCGGGCAAGTATGGCAAAAACTAAGGCAAATAAAATGCTAAGATTATAAACAACTAGCAGCGCCCCGCGGTTTCACCCGTATAAGTTTCCCGTGGGAATATCGGGATAAAAACTATCCTATGTCCTTTCTCGGGACTCAAACAATCTCTTTTGGTCCTATAAGCCCTGTATAACTTCAAGCAAGTAGCATAAACTAAGTATCGGCAATTCTTCACTAATAAATTTTACTTTAATTTTGTATGATCTGTTTCCTCAGACAAACCATGAAAGCGGTTATGTGGGTGACTACTATAAACTCTTTATAGATAGCGGTTTCACCCGCATAAGTCTTAATCCCGTGGGAATAATGTGATAAAAAGTATCCTATATCCTTTCCCAGGACTCAAACTATCTCTATACCAAATTTCATCTAAATCGGTTCAGCGGTTGAGGCGTGAAAGGGTAACATACAGACAGACAGAGTTACTTTCGAATTTATAATGTTAAGTATGGATAAAGGTGAAAAATAAGTGGTGGTGAATAATAAAGGGGTGTGTGTGATTCCGGCTTGATATGATGATGATGAAACGTTCAAGTTCGATTTATTTCCGTTGGATCCCGCTTTTGAATCCCAGTTTAATATTTTTGACGTTGGATCTCGCAAAAGGATCTTGTGAAGGCCGCAGGAACTCGTTGGATGCGAGAAGCACAAAACCGGTCGAAGTGGAGGTGCTTGGGGGAGGCCTATGTCCAGCAGTGGACGTCTTTCGGCTGAAATGATGATGATGATGATGATCTCGCAAAACATTATTATGTATTTCCGTTGGATCCCGAATGCTTAAAAAAAAGACGGGTTGCACTCCGGGAGTGCCGGCAGAAGTGAAAACTTGAATATTAACGTTAAAATAAATCAATTATTAATTGAATTAATATAACTCATTTTTTTTCACTATTTCTGCGTCACTTTTTTCATTAATAGATGCACTTTGTTCAATTTCCATATTTTTAAACACTTTATATACACGAATTTTACGAATACACAGCAGTGTGGCTACTACACAGACGGTCGAGCCATCAACTGTCCATCCATCCATCCATTCATCCATCCATCCACATCCACATCCACATCCACTTCCACATCCACATCCACATCCACATCCATCCATTCATCCATCCATCCACATCCACATCCACATCCACTTCCACATCCACATCCACATCCACATCCATCCATACATCCATCCATCCATCCATCCATTGTCGTGTGTCACTTGGTTCACTTCGGTTGGCACCGCTGTAGAAAGAGAGGGGGATACTTAGTAGTTAGGAATAGTAGTTCTCCCCTGTGTAGTCTCTCCTGACGGTCAGGTGTCCTGACGCGATGTCTTGACGCGAGTTTAACATTTTTACCCATTACAAAAAAGTGTGCAACGCCGCTAAAGAACTTTTCACTTCAAAAACCTGAATTCGGGTACTTTCAACAACAAAATTGTTTATAATAAAATGAGGGGTTCACTAATGTTTCACCAAAACTCCACTGACAAATTTTTAGTTTACAACCAACGTTTCGTATACTGTTTATTTCACAAACAACTCATTTTCTATATAATCTAGTCGTTTCTGGCACTCGCTGGCCGCTGCCGCGGCACCGCCCGCTTCGCTCGCTCGGCTCGTGCGTGCGGGTCACAATTTTAACCTAACCTAACAATTTTTTTTAAATAATTAACCTAATCTAGTGTTTGATAAAGGTAAATCACTTTTCTTCTGCAATGTACACATGTTGTTATAACATGGGATTCAACGGAAATAGCAAACGGAATCCATCGTTAATACCTAAAAAATGGGATTCAAAAGTGGGATCCAACGAAAATAAACGTCAAGTTCGACTCGTGAATCGTTATAGAAACAATCTTGCGCGTCACCTATTTCATTGGAATTAAAACAACAGAAATGATGCAAGGATGCAGAAGAAATGGTTACCGTTTAACAGCAACACATTAACGTACTAACTTGTAAAGAAAACATTTAGCATAACTTAAAAAAAAACACTTCCTTTAAAAAAATGTAAGTACATAAAACAGTAAATAGCAAAACAACATGGAATTCGCTGTCTCTGAGCGGACGTTCGGAAATTTCCGTTTTCACAGGAAATCGAGACCGCAAGCGGGAAACCTACGCACGCCCTCGCGGATACAGATACCGTGCGGATAATATTGACTCCAGATATATCCGAATATGTCAGCCGGATAACTATTGCAAATTGTTTGTTTGTTTTGACGAGGATATTTTCCGATTTCGTTGAGAAAACTTGGAAGAGGGGTCAAGTTTTCAGGCGCTACTTAAATTCATTCAGTGCCACCTTGATAGTCAATTCTTCGACCGATCTTGCTATTTAATCTTTTCTCTAGATAAGAAATATAAGTTTGAAAATATCAACCTCGACCCCTGTCATAAAGGATGGACTAGTTCAGGGGTCGAGACCTCAAGGACGTAACGTGTACTGAAATTGTGAAAATAAATTACAATTATTATTATTATTTATGTATTTATCTGTAATTCGGGCAGAACCCATAAAGGAGATGTTTGATTTTGGGCTACCACCATGTACACTACATAGATAAATAGGAAAAAAATAGGGGATTTTCATAAAAATACAAAGAAATTCATTTGAAGTAAAGTACAGGTGTACAGCAAATGATTATTGGGAAGTTTTTTAATAGGATAACCCTATTTTTATGGTAGCCATGACAGTTGTTTGACATGACGTTTGACGACTTTGACAGTTTGACTTTTTGTCTGTCTTTGAATCGTGGTGTTCGCGCGTGTTGTATTGGATGTGTTTCGGAGTTTTTAGTGTTTTTTTTTTGTTTTGCGACAACAGTTGCTACTACGGACATTGATGGATTGCTTCCCTGTTAACCTCAGCTTTGTTAAATGGTTCCTGATTCGCCTGTGATTTCATAATGACCATTGTGTGGTATTTGGGTTGGGTTCGGTACCAAGAGAGCATAGCAGCACCAGGCGTCATTCCTGGATGGAATATTAATAAGATATGATCTTGTGGAAAATGAATAAAGTCTTAAGTTGTTTTATTTATATGTATATCTCTCATAACTGATTTCTCATCCTAATACTAATACTAGGAACTAAATATCATAGAACTTGTCTGAAAAACTGTTACTGCCTAGTTGGTTGGTTGGTCGTAGTTCTTTGGTTGGTTGTCGCTGTAATATAGTTGGTTTCTTCCCAGCTGTTACCGTCAAACAGGGTGAATCGGGAGGGATTTTAACAATTAAAATAATATAGTTTGTGGCCAAAAAGGACCCTAATGTGTTTACTGTAATTTAATTAACGATTACGTGCCCTTATTGACAACAAACTATATTATTTTACTTGTTAAAATTCTTTTTAAGTTTTGTCCCGATTCACCCCAGCATCCCTATTCACCCCGTTTGATGGTACTGTGTTATAAGAATAGTTCACCATTCTAACAATAACGTGCAGTTGTCAGGTACTGCACAGCTCACTACTCTCCTATGAATTATCAAAGTCCAGGGTATATTAATTGGCATTAAAGTATGAAACACCAGGACGGTTTGATCAACAAAACAACGTTCAAGCCTTCGTTTCTTGCTCCTCTTGACACCGATATAACCAGTAGTTTAAATAGGTAATATAAGATGTACTGCCGCAATCGAGTAGAATATTCTGTAGTCCTATTTTATTTTAAGTAACTATAACGAAACTCGAGTATTTTCGGAATTCGTGTTTTGTTTTTTTTTTCGCAGATATTATGTAGACCACAGAGCATGTAATGATATAGACACCATAAGTTAAACGTCATTGTCATAGTGACATTTCGCATATTGCTGATCCACCATATTTATTTTATGTTGCTCTCCTTGACTGAGTGAATTTTAATGTACATTAAAACGAAGTCAAATTATAGAAAATTAACATTCAAAAACGGTTACTATATTGTATAGCGATATTTACATGTAGTGTACATAGTGCTAGCCCAGGCTCCATACATTTATAGAACATCTCCTTTGTTAGTATTCCTTAACCTATGTTAGTATAATAGACATTAACACACAACAACTAATAATACTTCATTTCGCCGCCTTACGGCGACACCTGGTAACAGTACATGCACTGCGCATAGGTGCCCCATAAGGCGGCCTTCAGTCTCACTAGCAACAACGCAACGCTCAGAAGACTCTGCTGCCGCCGCCCTTCACCCGACGCAGCAGTGAAGCGGATCTTTTACGAATAATCGCAAAGAAGTCATCTATACGCGCTGCAGCGAACATCCCTACCCTTATTACTATTATTATAACCATGTGAGTGAGCTACACTTGCCAGCATACCTATTACCTAATCCATGCAACAATTTGCTATATGAAACGTGACTGAAACTAGGTTTCAATAAAACCGCAAACGCTACCCACCCCACAGCAAATAAGTAGGTAATCGTATGTAGAAGCAAAACATTTATACATATTTGTTTCCAAACAAAATGTTTTCCGTTTCGCAACAAAATTATCGGGATAAGCGGGGTGCAAATTGATGTCCAATTATCGGGAGCGAATTATATCTATGTTGCGTCCGAAACTTCGGCACCGTATACAGGGGTCCATCAAGGAAATACGAGTAAAAGGGAGCTGCTATTTGATAAATACATTGGTAATTTTGTATGGTGTTGGTGTTTTGTGTTAACAGCATCAGCCGTGGATAGGGCTAAAATTAGGTGAAGTAAAAACAAAAACGCATCACGACTTTTCACATTTAGAAGGAATGACACAAGTCCTATCACACTAATATTATAAAGGCGAAAGTTTGTGTGTGTTTATATGTTTGTTACATCTTCACGCTCAAACGGCTGGACCATCACACTAATATTACAAAGGCGGAAGTTTGGGAGTGTATGTGTGTTTATATGTTTGTTACTTCTTCACGCTCAAACGGCTGGACCAATTTGATAAAATTTTGTATGGAGGTAGCTGACATCCTAGATTAACATGTAGGCTACTTTTTATCCCGATATTCTCACGGGAGCGAAACGTATGCGGGTGAAACCGCAGGGCGCAGCTAGTAATAAATAAAAAAGTCCTCCAGACGCAGGACCAACGGCTTAACGTGCTTTCACGGGGGTATTACGCCGCCAACATCCAAACTAACACATTCGCCCAACCCGGGAATCGAACCCAGGACCCCACACTCAGCAGTCGCGCCTATTTAGTAATCTGTGGTCGCGCTTACGACCACGAAACCAACGGGGCAATCAAATGCCACAAGTCCTATCTATCTATATAAATAAAAATGAATCGCCGAAATGTATCTACGCGCATAACTTCCGAATGACTGCACCAAATTGGATAATTATTTTTAGTTGTTTTCGGTAATTGCTAGGACAAGGTTTCTATGAAAGAAAATTTCGGAAATTCGAAAAAAAATTGCATCCGTGCCAAGCTGGGGCGGCGGGATCTTGTCGTATTACAGTTTGTCGAAATTCAGTTGGTAAGTCGGCCGCTAGTATCCATATAAGGTGTGTATAGTATAGTCATATTTTATCATTTTCTAGATTCTTAAATCTTGACACACTTTCCCCAAATTCAAAAGGTGACGAACTGATTTAAAGTCATTTCATTATAAGTAAATATGCTCTTCACCTCGACGAACTCGTAAGCGTCAAGTGGTTTGATCGTGTCCCAATTTTGTATAACTCAATAAAATATTAAACAAATTCCAAAAAAGTTATAATTCGTCTTCAAGTAAAACTTTTTAATGCGGCCCTTAGGACCAAAATCACGGCCATCTAATTTGTATCGACTCACGACTTTTTCAGAAGCTTCTGAATCTATCAAAGGTTAAAAGGGTTGGAAGAAGGAGAAAACTTTGTAAATTGGGTTCCGCCCCCCTTTTAGCAATTGTGTATCGGTGTTTTACTCAATTACAAATTGGCAGAAGACTTTTATGTACAATATTGAGGATAATTAATGACATTACTTTGCTGCTGGGGAGTTCTCCAAGTGCAAGTATATTTTAAAATTATTCTAATTAATTAAAACAACACAAACTAACCATATTAATGTTTCGTGAGTAGGTAGGTGTTCAAGCTACTATACAAAATACGAAGAAGTAGTAGGTTCGGCTTAGGTTAGTTAGGGAGTAAGGTTCAAAAATATTCGCATTAAACTTTAAATATCTGTTAGAGATCTTTGCACTACACTGCTCCCCGTAAAACCGCGTAGTGTCACGTAACTCGTAAACTACTTAACCCTTAGGCGCTGCGTAGTCTGCGTAGCTCCACGTAGCGCTGCGTAGCTCTCCGTAAGTCTGCGTGGCGCCGCGTAGCGCCGAGCTGCTACGCAAGCATGCTCGTGCTTCTCTCTAGAGGAATGGTGGCCGTTTGCGGCCGCTGAGGGTGACGGGGTCCGCATGGATTCATGCGGGCCAACACCTGGCCGGGGGAGCGTGACGAAATGCGCAAGCACTCCAGCACCCCGCCTAAAGGTAGCAGCAGGACACCGTGTGGTTTTAGTCAGCAAGAGTCTGACAGACCCCTCCACTCACCCCAGGGTGCAGGGCTCTTGTGGAATTATGAGGATTTCCACAAGAGAAAAAAAAAAACGTGAACTCTTGTGAAACGATTGATAAGACACTTAACATTTGGCACGAAAAACCAAGTGAAAGTTTTAAGCCCAATAAACCATATTTGCTAAGTTTTAAATTCTTCTTCATACAAGGAGTAAAAGGATCTCTGAATCGTGTGTAAGGAATACTCCTACAAATACATATGTTATTGCGTTCAAAAATTTAATAATCGCTCGACAAGCTCTTTTCTGTTCAAACAGTAGTACATAAATCTAGAAGAAGTCGGTTAAAGGTTTTTATTAATCTACAGACGGCCTGCTTAGGAATGCAATCATATATAAATGTTTAAAAGAAAAATAAACTTTACATTTCAAGGCATTTATATTTTCATTTCATTCACGTTCGTCGGCTTGCTTCTTGGAATTGAACTTAATAAAACGGGATTCGTAAAAGTCACAAATGAGAAAATGATATCTTCGGCGTGCAAGCTATTGGTTTGTAGAAGTATACATTTCCGAGTTGCAATTGAATTATATATCCATTAATTACCTATATTTGGACACACAGGAATTTATAAAATTAATAAAATTAGTGATTCGTGAATCAGTCTACTCCAGCATTTGTTTACCTATACCAATATGAACTTTTTATATAAAGAAATACTACTCATAAATTAATAAATACTTGCGACACAAAAATAAACTTTGTTTATTTTCTCTATGATGATTGTGATTAAATTATACCTACTTAAATGATATTGAATGACATTGTATGAATGACCTATAAGTATGATTATTATTATAATACTTATGTATTATTATAATAATACACCTACAAGACACACACCTAAAAAAAAAATAACTTCCAATATGAATCTCAGCTCCATAGACCATTCTAAAAGTGCACCCAAAAACAGAAGTTACCCCTCCTACTACAATTAGTGTAGGCACTGCAATAAAACAGTCTGCAACTAAAACGCACCCAGTTTAACATTTATTTTCAGCTACGTTTAGACTTTAGAATCACGTGGCCGCAGTGGCTTATTGTTAGACCTTGATTGCCACACCACAGGCTACTGCGAAAGGATCCGGTAGTTTGAGCTACACTGGTAACATAAAATAGGCGACTATATTGTTAAGTATTTGTCGTCCCTTAGGCCCAGGAAAATAGACAAAAATTAAAGGCAAACCTGTGAGAAACATCTGTGAAGATTTCTTACTATTATTACCAATAGCAATAGTAAAGAGTCCATTGCGAAATTCTTTTCCGGTTGTTTGAGTTACCCTGGTAACATAAAATAGGAAATATTTGTCGTCCTTTTGCCCGTATCTATACAAGGAAAATTTTAACCACCGTTATCCTCTTAAGGGGTCATTTTACTCATCATTATGAACAACTTTTACTA
Organism: Amphipoea lucens; assembly: GCA_947508005.1. NCBI lineage: Eukaryota > Metazoa > Arthropoda > Insecta > Lepidoptera > Noctuidae > Amphipoea > Amphipoea lucens. Next base: position 14,050,670 of record OX382358.1, read on the forward strand.
TGGGACCAAACCTGAAATCGTGTAAAAAGAATCAGCTGTTCACTACATTTATGGTCGCACTAGCTGCGCCCCGCGGTTTCACCCGCATAAGTCTCGATCCCGTGGGAATATCGGGATAAAAAGTATCCTATGTCCTTTCCCGGGACTCAAGCTAACTCTATACCAAATTTCATCTAAATCGGTTCAACGGTTTAGGCGTGAAAAGGTAACATATAGACAGACAGACCGACAGACAGACAGAAAGCGTTACTTTCGAATTTTTTATATTAAGTATAATATACCTGTAGTATGGATAACTTGTCAAAATGTATACAGCTGATGTTTTTTTCGAGATTTCAGGTTTGGTCCCAACAATATTATATATGTCGCATTTTAGGAAAATAAGAAAATTAAAGCCAAATCTGCAAAAATAATCTTATTAAGGATTACTTACCGGGGTTATCTTTATTAAGTGTTGTCCATTGCGTATTTTTTTGCGTACATTTTATAACAGAAATTTAATACCTACAGGTTGATTGAGAGAGTTGACATAAATACAGCAGTTTTAAGGCACTACAAACAAAGAGAACATACTATGCTTTAAAATCAAAGCATCAATGTATCATTACATATGCATCATATAATATATTGTGCATTAAATAATGTGTTCCATATTAAGGGTGTAAAGATCACTCAAAGTGATATCCGTAAATGCAAAGATCAATCTTTTGCCCAACTCGATTCAAAAGAAGAGTCCTTTAAGTCCACAAGTAAGATCATCAATCAAGCCGTATCTACCCACTGCTGGGCTTCAAACTTCACCTTAAGCACACATCATTACTACATAATAAGATAAGCACCCCGGTGTGCATGTCTTTGTGTCCTGAACTCGCAAATCACTGCAACGATTTTGAGGGGATTTTCGTAAATTCATAGTCGTTTAAGAAAAGTTTGCTATACAGGGTGGCAGATACATCGACGATATCTGTTACATGGATTTAGTACATGATTCTGAACTGAAAAATTTGCCGTTACATACATTTTGAGCGAGTAGGTATTGCACTTTTCTATGCAACAGCCGATTGTTTTTATAACCGACGTGTAATTTCTACGCTAGGGGGTCTAAAATTATGTTCTGAATTTATGGTTACATTTTGCGCGTCGATGTGTACGTCACCCTGTATTAAATCTTATTGGAGTAGCCGTTGCATTTATGTTTACGCTTGCTACGCCCATAACATCTACGGCATTCAATGACGATAAGCATATATGTTTAAAATGAATTATACTAATTCATTTTTCAAGCATGAAATCAGATTATTATATTGAGTTATTTACTCGTCTCTTTGGAATGGCAAACATCATGAAGATTGCCATTTTTAACCGACTTTAAAAAAGGAGGTTCTGTATTTGACCCGTATGTATGTATGTATGTTTGTATGTCCGCGATTATCTCAAAAACTACTGAACCGATTTTGATAATTCTTTCATTAGTGTGATCTACATACTTTCAGGAAGGTTTTAGTATATAATACATTAGGTATATATTCTTATGTACGAAGTTATATGCATAAATGTACTGCATCTCCGGCATTTCTATGGATATTTTGATGATTTTTCGAGTCGTGTCTTCAATTCTTCAATGCACTAGTGTTAATTGAATTTGTGTGGGGTAGGTACAACTAAAAAGTGAAAAATAAAAACTTTTTTACAAAAAAAAAAAACCGACTTCAAAAAAAACACTACAAAGTGAAAAATAACTTTAATTTCGGAAGTCGGCGTCGTTGGTTCCGGGTTTTTCGTTTTTTGACACCGACTTCCGAAATTCAGCATTCAAGGCAGCTAGATACAATGCTATGTACCTACCCCGTAATTTTCATGGTTACTTTAGTTATTAAGATTGTTTCTAGCATAAGGTTAATGTATATGTGATGCATGGTTGTGCTTTTTTTAAATAAATAAGATTGTTGCCAAATTGAGTCCCGTCATGTTTTGAGAATTATTTTAAACGAATATAAGAACGTAACCACCCGTGATCCACTTGGAAGTCCCTGAACCGTCTCCGAACCCAAGTGGGAAGGTGTAAGTCGAACCTCGTAAAGGTTTGGGCCAACAAAAACTGAATAACTGTGTTGCCACTAACGACACGAGGAAAAAGATTATAAGTAATTGATCTTTTATTTTCTTGAATTAATTATCTCTTAACATGATTGCTCGAATAAAACAGTCTACGCTAAGCTAAAATAATCAGACATTTAACCCCGACAACAACATATTTTCTTCAAAACTACTACTGCAATATGCTCTCATTGAAACTTCAAGCCACGTTTTTCTAAATGGAAAGCACAGTTGCTAGATACAGTATAGTAGCTAACAGTATGCTAAAGCCACGATATATATGCATTATGTTTGTATCGCAAATGGGTAAGATATCACATATACATTGTAAAGTCTGTATCAAAAGTATATGATAAAAGTGTAAACAAACCCTGCTCAGATTGAATTCTAACGCAATCACTTACTAAAGAGAATAAGTAACACTAGGTTTCAACTATAAATCTTACCACTTTTCCCACAATTATTGTTTGAAAATCATTATCAAAATGTAATTGTTGAAAATTGAAGTTACAAAATTAACCTCAATTATCAAAATGTAAAACATCTTTATGGTAATTTAAAAAAATTGTATGTATTAATGCTTGCTATAAAATAAAACAACTAGGAAAATTAGAATTGCGGTGTAACCCTTTGACCGCTTGTGTCGCATTTATGCGACACATATTTCCGCGCCCCTTCCGCTCGTGTCATATTTCTGCGACAGAAAACATGCATGATTTTCTCTTTCTATTTTCGTCCTATTAACTGCGTAGTACAACTAAAACCATAATTAAATAGAGATAAAAACTTTTTGACTATTTTTTAATCGATACAACGATTTCTCCTCCTTATTTATTGTAGCTATTATTTTATCTTGATTTTATCGATTTGTAGCTGCGCGCTAGGGGCACGGCATTTGATATTTAGCCAAGCGCTTAAAAGGTTAAAAGTATTCAAATAATCAAATCAAAGCACTCAATTTGTAAGTGGAAGTACGAATTGGTATTCACAGGTACTTACTGATCCATTTATTTACATTTTCATCAGATACTTTTGGAACACACCATACGTAAGTACCTATCTATAGATTGCCATTCCCACAAAATGCACGCCGGAGGCAACGGACCGAGAATGGCAGTGGCAATAGTTGTTTGCTTTTGTGTGCTTCTACACGATTAGAGTCGCTTCTACTATTTAAAGAGAATTAAAAGAAGAAATACTGGAGGTTTTGTAGTATTGTTTTGATAATTAAGTATTGAATGCCGTAATTACAGAAACAATCAAAAAGCCACTGTGCCTCGCTCGGATTTTGGCATATTGGTAGGAATTAGTTGTAGCTCTTGCATTGGACTTTTAAAGATACCAAAAAAAAAAAAAATTCAGCAAAAAGTTCCAAAGTCAAATTATTTATTCGCAAATAATTGTGTGTAGATAAGTAGATAGAGGTACACAAAAGACTTAAATTAAACTAAAATTAGTAGCCCGGAGTCTGGATTCGTGTTTGGTTGATGGCAATAGGCCCGTCCCCTATTACATGGGCCTTAAACATAACTGGCGAAATGTGGATGTATTATAGGTACACTTCTGCCTAATCCTTTGAGGAATACAGGCGTGTAATTGTTATGTTATGTTTATAATACACTGGTGCGAGATCATATATTATTATCACAGTGCTAGCTACGACCCGCGGTTACACCCGCATAAGTTTCTCTCGTGGGAATATCTAGATAAAAAGTATTCTATATGTCAATCCTGGTTATAAACTATCTGTGTGCCAAATTTCATCCAAATCCGTGTAGCAGTTTTTGCGTGAAAGAGTAACAAACAGGTCAGTCGATTACGAATATGGGTATAACATATTGTAGTACCTAGAATGATGATGAAAAAGGTAAACACGCAAATTCAGTTATTTATTTCCAAAAAATATTCACTACAAGTATCAAAAACATAAAGAAATACTTAAGTAGGTACACAAGGAAGAAAAGTAATTGGAAACAATGTATGTTCCTAAGTACCAAAATTGTTTTGAATTCGTAAATACGTAAGGTAGGGGAAAGTTTTCAAATAATAAAAAAAATGCTCGCTTTATTTCTTTCGTCTTCATATTTATGAAAGAAGAACTGTAAAGATTTGAATGCACAGTGACGCAGAGCTCACGCAGATTCAAGCTTAAGGCTAAGCATGCACTGCGATTCGATTTTATTAATCTAATATAATTTTTCACGCAGTTATTTTTCACAATGCGCGGACTCTAGTATATTGGTATTGTTCACATATCGGGGATTATTTTCCGCAACGATAAAATTTCGTGGTGCGCGCTTAGCCTTATGGTGGCTCGGAACATGAAGTGACTTCGCTGCGCAGCCGCAGCAATGCATTCATGTTTCAGCGTTGGTAAGGGGCGGGATACAGCGCAGCGAGTAGCACACACTAGAGCCGCCATAAAGTTTCAATCTGACTGTACTAGAATCATAATCCAATCTGAGTTTTGCTTTTCCTAGCATTTCATTGATCTCTTATTTTGTATCAGCCTATTTACACGCTTAAATCAAGTTATCCTGTAGATATCTGTGTCCTTGTTATGTCAAATAAATATTACTAACTATTACTTTATTCTCCGGTCAAAACTTCTTTACTACAGCGCAAACTCAAATTGAGTCGCACAAGAGTCAGGAAAATTAATTGTTAAGCAAATTGACTGCCAACTTAAATGTTCCGTATTATATTCCGAGCACAACTGTAATTCTTCGACAGTTGTATGAAATGGCTATAACAAATTAAATTAACGTAGGGTGTTAATTTGCTTACCAATTAATTTCCCTGACTGTACACAGAAATGCAGAAGCATGTGTCACAATTACTGCTGTTTACTTTGTACCTTTGCACCACGAATATATTTTATTTACCTTGAAAAGGCCAAACGCCAAGCTAATAAAACCCTATTTAAAGAACACAATATTTACGACTTGCAAAATGGTAATTTACTTTTGTTCCACCCTTTTTAATCTCAACTCAAAAAACTTGCTCAACAAGGCATTATCCGTTAATTTTAATTCATATAATCCTTTCGGAGCTAATCTAATTATGGAACTAGAATTCTCTCACAGGGGTGTTGCCTTGGCAACCGTCACTTTTACAAAGATTATTCTCATTCACGTGAAATTTTTGTAGAAGGGTTTCCTCCATTAGTTCCTAAACAAATATACGGGGAAGGAAATTCGTAAATTCTTTTGTTGATAATAAGGCGGGAGCGGTGCATCAGGCAATCTTTCCGCGAACAAAGAGCTTGGGGAGAAGTTCCCCTTCTTTTATGCAATTGTTATTTTTGTACAGTCAGCATGGATGTTAGACGACACCGCAGATCGATGTCAAACACCAGACAAAACGCTGCGTTGACGTTATGAGGAAAAATACACGACGCGACAAGGAAGTGCGTTTATTTGACATCCTTAGTTCGTTACGCCGGCTATTGTCGGGAATAGAGTCCAATTACAGTACAATTCCAACTTGCAATAAACTTCCACAACCATGTTTTATTACTGCAATATCTAAAGGATGTCAAACACAGGAAAACATTGGAAGGTTCACAATTAAAATAAAATTATGAGTAGTATTTTCGCGATACAAAGCTTTGAATTCCCAGTCTTTAGCCATTTCCCGGAATGTAAACGCAACAAATCGTTGCAAATGAGCAAATAAGGCTTTTATGAAGCGGAGCAGACATCGTGTGTGCAGGAACTGAGCATATGTCTGAACAAACACATTGTTAAACATCATAAATAAAAGCAGAGCGTTTTAAACTGCGCTACTGAATATGGGTCATTTGCTACCGCGAATGGACTTCAGTGTTCCCAACCACATAATGTTCTGTTACCTAAATATAAATGGATGCTCAAATTGTGCTCATTAAACAAGATTTAAATGCATTCGCGGGTAACATACTAATAGTGACGTGAACATTCGGATGCTGGTGAATTAAGAAGAACTATTTGTTGTACAGGCACTGAATTTTAAGCGCATGTAATGTACAGCCAGAATTAAAAGCTTATTGTTATTCAATTATTAATTTCTTTCTAACCGGGACTTGTAAAAGGTATCAAGTTAATATCTATCCATGACGTTCTAATGAATCACAACCACAAAAAAGACAAGACAGTAATAAAATATCAGATTTATGCCCAAGAGACATCTGACGATCTCTTTACAAAAACATTTCCTTGGGCTCTAGAAGCTCTAAAATGCCAGGAACTGGGAATAAAAGGCATATTTTTTAACACAAATAATTTTAATTTTTAACAATTCGAATTGGGTCGGATCCATTAAAGAATGAAACAGAATCAAAACTTCGGCAATCGCCTGTGAAGTTAACAAACGAGACGAAACAAATGACAATTTTTGCAAATTCTTTGCAAAACGACTCTAATATTTTTCAGATATTCCGGTGACAATTGGCGGCTATTGTTTGAATATTTTCTTCTGTTGTTTTCGATAGGGACATTTTTTTGTGTTTTTACTGGCGGTCCCTAGATAAAATTTATAATTACCTACATAGAGTGAATACTTCATTATAAGGAACTAACTCGCATAATCTTAGTAATTTCCTGCACTCCACTCTATATCGACTCTGCCTCTATCCACTGATATTGACAGTTAAAATGTATACTTAGAAGTATTCTCTTGTTCAAGTGGTGTCTCCACTCCACTACTACACACACATGAAATGATAAAAACATAAAAATAAAATATAATTATTCGTTTTGATCCTGCGACAGGGGTGTACAACCTTTTGTGAAAATTTCTTGCAAAAGTAATTATTTTAATTTATGATTTATTTACATTAACAGCAAAAGTCATGATATTTTTGTCGCACTTACGAAGTAACACCATAAGTTGTATACAGGGTGAAATTAAATTCATGGGCATCCTTTTAAGGGGTCATTGTACTCATCGTTATGAACAACTTTTACTATGGGGCTAAGCCTAAAATCGCGAAAAAAAATCAGCTGTTCCTTGCGTTTATGTTCACATAACTCGTCAAAATGTATGTAAGAGCTGATTTTTTTCGCGATTTCAGTCTTGGTTCCATAGTAAAAGTTGTTCATAATGATGATTACAATGGCCTCTTAAAAGGATGCCCATGAATTCAAATATTTTTAGGTTTAGGACCAAACGTCAAATTCCGACCTCCTGCTGAAACGCTTCCACTTCGCCTGAACAGTGGGCGCAAGCGTTGTCATCCATAAAAATGGAATTGTCTCCAGCGGGTTGCACATCAGGACCTTCGATATGTACCGGTGTGTATTCAAATTGAATAAATGGTACATTTAATGATTCAACGTACCATTTTCTATGAAGACTAACTCCGTACGGTCCAATGAATTTATTGCTACCCAATAACGGAGCGGAGCCTCCTCTATAAGGGTTAGTTTTTTAAAAACACACCTCGTTTAGTTAAATAGGTAACTTTAATCGGAAAACTAGTTCGTTCCATATCTAGGTCTTCATGGAGAAGAAGGACAATAAATTCCATGTCAGCTTGTTCTAAAGAACCTACTATTTATCAATACATTTTGACACTGGCATAAATTATTGCTACTAAATTGTTTTTAATTCTTGTTGTTGTTATGTTAACCTTTTAGACGTTTTCTCTTTATCAATGGTGTTATCATCTTATCAATGGAAAGAAACAGAACATGATAATTAAAACTACTTATTATACTAAAAACTAATAATATTATAACTAATATCATATTATTCCAACTATTATACAAAAAAAAAATATTATACCTACTCAAAACTATAAACAACGAAGCAATCTGAAAGCGATCCTTTCCTCACTCGTGCAACCATAAATCTTAAAACCAGAAATAGCCATAGACAATAAACACGGAATAGTCTACTACATAATATTAGTGCAAACAGAAGCCTTATGTCAGAATCCTATTAATGAAATAACATTACGTCTGAGTACCTCGACGCGTTACGGTTTCAAACGTAAGCTTAACAAAGCCAATATTACGAATACCTATTGAATCAGCAGTTCGATATAAAAAGTTAATCATAGTCTATTCCATTTCAGTCAGACAAAACATAGGCGGACGAAAATAAATGGGATACACATAGATAAAGTGAGGGAAATTATGGAGGAACTCATCATCTGCTTAGCCTTTTTCCAACTATGTTGGGGTCGGTTTCCAGTCTAACCGGATGCAGCTGAGTAACAGTATTTTACATAGAGCGACTGCCTATCTGACCTCCACAACCAATAACTAGGTAATATGAAACCCCTTGGTCAGACTTTCGGGCCTCTGACGGCCCGTAACGACTATCAAAGATCCACGAATGACAGCCGGGACCAACGGCTTAACGTGCTTTCTGAGGCACAGAGGGGTCTTGGTATGTAACGATTGTCACCCATCCACGGACCAACCGCGGCAAGCGTAGCTTAACCTGATCGGTCGACCCGTGCGGCTGTTATTACTTAGCGACAAGCCCCTCTTCCTGTATTAATTGTTTTAATTCTCCTGTAGGAACCACAAGTGAATAATGTAAACAATGCAAACTACAATGTTCCCGAGCATAGAGTTCATCTAATATTACACATTACATACACACATTATACCGATATTCACATCACTATACTGTCATTCTTTTTGACAGTTGTATAAAATGGCTAGCTATAACCCGGTTGAAATAATTACTTGCTTGAAAATGCTCATCTTTTGAATACGGCTGAAGAATTAGAAAACAAAGCAAATAAATGAAGTTAAGAAAAATACGCGAACATACATAAATATCCAATTACGTATAATTAGACGTGTTGTTCGCTCTCTAGAATAAGGCTATAATACGCAGATAAATAAATGAACACGTTTAGTTTTAAGTGCACCGTTATTCAAAACAAGCCATTTACTCATGTCGGCGCTCACAGAAAGCTTTTTATCATCACTGTTCTAAAAGAAAAATATTATAAACTAAAACAGACCCAAACTCGATCAAAAAATCACAAACTTTGAAAAGCGTTCGACTCTCGATATCGTAATTTAGTATGCAGCCATTCCTTTACATGGAACGTCATATATTTTCAAAAGCAACGTCGCCCTCATCAATTTTATTGCATTGTGTTATAAGTTAGGTTCATTGGAATAACATGAGATGGACTTGGACAGCCATACTTCGTATTTTCTTGAATTCCCTTAACAATAGAACGAAGAACGAAGAGGCGAACTTTGAATTCGTTCGCTAAGCAAAATATATTCCCCGAATGAAATGCATTCCATATTCTTAGCGGTTCCCATTATATTACGAGTAAATCTTGGCTAGTACTGCTAGAACATAATATCTCTAAGATATTTCTAGCTCTCGTGAATATTGTTATGATACAAAACAAATGTGTCTGGGCTTTTGAATACGAGAGAGATTCGTCAAATGAATTGGTATGATTCAGTTTCTAAATCTATTAAAATGTTCACCTCGTAAACTGGAACTAAGTAGTTACTAAAAAATACCTCCTACCAAACAATTACCTTCTTTGCAGTCTTGTCGTCTTTGAAATAGTTTATTTATGTAAGTATTTTATCATATACCTACTTACAAAGTGGGGCAAAAGCAATGTCATAATGTGAATTGTCTGCCATTTGGCTGAAAATGCAAAAAAAAAAATGGACTGTTTTCAGGGAAAGTTTATTTAAAGGTGATAAAAATTATATTATAATTTATGACATTTAGTCTAAAAAATGATCAAACGACCTCCACTGCAGTCAACTAATTCTCTATCCGAGTACAACATACATATTTATCAAATCACAATGACATTATAACGCCATTAGCAAAATTTATAAGCATATTCACATTATGACATTACTTTTGCCCCACCTTGTACAACTTCAGTAAAAGAAACGGACAACATAAAACGCGTCTGAAGTATTCTCAAAGCGTTTAAAGTCAAACGCCTAACACAATTCCAATTACAAAATAAATAAGTGTTACGCACAATTACAACACTTGTCATCATAAATCTTCCAGTGTACTGCAAGGGAGGACAGTGTTCCTATTCTAATAATAATTAGAGGTAAACAAGAGGGAACACTCCGCTTACTATCTGAGTGTTAGACGCGATTCCCTCTGGGCGGAATTCACGCCGGCACCAAATTGCTTCAGTTCTGAGTTGGCTTTATCCCTTTGTAAACTCGCAGCGTTATCAAACAACATAACGAAATTGTTTTCTTTCACGCTTTTTTTTTGTTGGAGAGTAGTTTTCTAAAGGTTCTATATTTCAGATTTTTCTGTTTTTATGTATACGCTATGTGTTTCACAGTTTCCACATAAATTTCAGTTAATCTGTTTTCTACAAAAATGGGTTTTACACAAAAACTGCGCGAAAAAAGCGCAACCACATTGCAAGAGCCTAGGTATGAATATTATGTACTGGGATATATTTTATAACTAACTAATATATTATTAACTAAATCCTCACAACTATTATGCCGCATAATCGTGTCTTGTGTGCCCCGAATGTCATTGCACTGGAATATATACAATGTGTTTCAGAGGGGTGTGACCAAACTTGGGGGTGGGGTGCAGGCCATCAAACTGAACAACTTTTCCCGGGGACCAACATCGTAATCGTGAAAAAAAAATCTTTCGTCCCTTACATTTGGTCAAGTAGGTATTGAAGTTTTCTAACAGTAGCAGATGCACTCACAATCTTCTTCTGTAGCGGCAGCACGCAACACCAGAACGTCTAGCTGGATCATCATCATCATTTCAGCCGAAAGAAGTCCATTGCTGGACACAGGCTTCCTCCAAGCGTTGCCACATCGACTGTCCCTCTACTTCTAGCATCAAGCGGATTCTTGCGACCTTCACAAGGTCATTGGTCCAACTTGTGGGAGGCCTTCCAACGCTACCCCTTTCGGTACGCGGTCGCTACTCCAGAATCGATAAAAGCTCATACCGCTGAAAAAATAGCCTTTTATACAGGTTGAAATTGAACACATGCGACAAATCGAAATGGGAGATTGTACTCATTATTATGAACAACTTTTACTATGGGACCATACCTGAAATCGAGAAAAAAAAATCAGCTGTTCCCTACATTTTGACGAGTTACTCGAACATAAATGTAGGGACCAGCTGATTTTTTTTTCGTTATTTCAGGTTTGCTCCCATAGTAAAAGTTGTTCATAATGATGAGTACAATCTCCCATTTCGATTTGTCGCATGTTTTCAATTTCACCCTGTATAGAAACTTGATAGCGAAGCCTACCACTAAGTTGCGTCGAAGGATCTTAATTATATTGTACTCGTAGAGGCTCTATCCTCAAGAGAAACCATCACCATTTAGAGAACATTTCAACAAGTCAATGATACGAGCAAGTAATGAAAACATGGCAATCAACGACATTGTCTCAGAACTTCAAAGTAAATCGGAGTGAGATGTGGTACCTACGAACAAACAAACACGCGTAGATTAGAAGTGTGTTTGCTATATAAAGGCAACAGGCGGTTCTATTTCAACCAGGGACATAATGTTTAGGTACTTACATTACTTTTATCTCACGAAGCCATACGCGCTTTACTAGTGATAACCAAGTGTACTGTAACGATGTACGCGTAACTACTTAAAAACCGATGTACATAGAGGTAGGGAAGGCAGAACGATCCGCTTAAGTTAGAACTTATGTAGGAAAAAAACTATTCCATGTACATAATATTATACATTTTCTACAGTTAAACTGAGCTCTTTATTATTTTGCCATACTTTTACATATAGCTTGGGGGGTTTAAGTGCTAAAGGTAACATTCATCATCATCATCACACATAATTACCCTCCAGCCCCTATCCAAAGTTATTTCGGGCCGGTGCAGCATTTTTACACTATTAACTAAAACATAAAGACGAAAAATATCGCCAACGCCTTCTAACAAGCTGCTAACAAAACAAAACAAAGACCTCTCAACTATCACCACAACGATTACGTCACTTAATAAAGTCATCTTTATGCTAACACAAATGCCACATTTTAGGGTTAATACGAGCACATTAACGAGTACAAAACATTTTAGACAACGTACAGATGTGCGAGGATGTGCCCGAGATGTAGCGAAGTGGTTCCGTACCTAATTTGCCATCTGAGACGATGGCCATCGCTTAACGATTTGCGTAGACACTTTCTGTATAAGATTGAATAAAGGAAATATTATTGGATAACAATTTATCTAAGCAAACAAACCGCTAAGTACGAGTAGGTACTTAACTTTCACTGCTAAAGTAAAATACTTCTCCCTACCTAAAAACCTATGTCAGCTTAAGTTAAAAGCAATATCTAGATTTTTAAAGAACAGTGTTTACATTGCATACTTATTTATCTTTTGCAAAGATCACCAAAAACGGTCATCTGAACATCAAGCCGTCGTAATTCATGAATTATGGCTTACATTTGGCAGTGTTTTAGCATAGCCATAAAAATTATTCGTGGCATAAAGAGCTACAAAGACATTTTATGTTATTTATTCAAACTATACAGCTGGAGCATTTCGTCATTCGTGTCGTCACGAAACGCCGCTGAGCGTAAAAGTAACGTTTGGAGCCTATAAATGTACTGTAACCGACAGTACGCAGGAATTCTGGGATGACGACTAACAGACCGCCGCAACATTACAGCTTTAACACCCTTCTATAAAAAAGTACCTACAACTAAGACTGAAAATGCAGTCAGCAAGGACGGTCAGCAACAAACAGCGAATAATACTTCAGTTTTTTTTTTAATCTTAAATAAGTATTGAACAAAATATTTATAAAAAATATTGAGCTGGTATAATATTTAAGAAGTTACGTGAAACGCTGAAAAGCAATGTGTCGAAATAATCTGCATCAATTTTAATTATAGGTATGTAAAAGTAACAGTGTTAATCGACTGCAGTTGCTGGCTGTACCAATAAATAGGTATACCTAAGTTTAAGACGTAACTTTGTGCTAAGTTCAAAGGTGGTTTTTATCTGTTCTAGACCAGTGAAGCTATAAGCCAGATGCTTTCCGATTATATTAACGTTTATGTACTTGTAGACGCCAGAAACTGGGATAAATTACGCGATTAAAAAAAGAAAAACAATGCAAAAAAATCCAGTAAAAAAGTAAGTATCGTGATATTTTATGTAAATAACTAGAGGTAGAACCGATGACCGTTCGGGTAGACGTTTTCTTGAGTGGGGACCGCGAATCGGCACACGTAAGGTACTCGTAGAACGCCCTCAGGCTAGGTGGAAGTGGAGGTGGACGATCTTCGCAGGATGGTTGGCAGCAGCTGGATGAGTGTTGCTGAGAATCGAGCTGAATGGCGTGCAATTGGAGAGGCCTATGCCCAGCAGTGGACCGCTGTAGACTGATGATGAACTAGAGGTTTTTTAGTTCGTAGAATAGTGAAAAGATACACGAAGGTATAGGTGCAGTCATAGATGCTGATTTGCCTGATATAAATGGAACTGCAAAATACAGCTACGTAGAAAAATAAATGTTCTACAATTTTCATTTTCATAGTCGGCATTTGGATAGAAAGATAGAAATACTCTTTATTATGTACACCATAAATATTACGGATATAAATGTAGACGTAGACATTCTACAAGCGGTGACACAATGGATAACATTTACTTCGTTTCTACATTTTAATATTAGTCACGAGTTTAATTCAGGATCGAATTTTGCATAGGTGTATTCATTTATATGCAAAATACTAATAAAACCTATTTCAAACATCGAAACTCAATACACAAAGGCAAAAACATGCATCCAATCTATTCGAAACCACACAGGAGTTCAGTACAAACGAATAACCACTAATTACTTTAGTAATTATTACAACAGATACATGTTCCGACTATTCTCTATTGACAGCGCTTTCAGTATCCTTGTTGATTTTAATTAGAATCATCGTCATTCATCTATACCTACCCGATAAATTCAGAATATAAATAATTATTAGATATCAGAAGCGCCCACCCACTATTTATGGGAGTACTATACGTACACCTCTGCCCAAAGCTTCTGGAAAAAAAAAATATTTTCGAAATCAAATTTTTTTTTTTCACATAAACCTACATGTACATGGGCACTTATGAAACGTCAGAAACTAGGTACACACATATAATGACAATTGATCGCATTTTCTTTTTATAAATTCGTCGGCTCAACAACGTAAATAACGCAATGAACGAGGCTGAAAGCCCTTATCACACTGGGCGATTTGTGAGCGAGTCCAAAGCGAGGCGAGTGCGCAGCGAGCTCACCGCGAGTTCGCAACTCGCCGCGAAGTCGCCGCGGGCGTGCAGTGAGCTCGCCGCGAATAGCGCCATCGACGCCATTTTGTAGGTATGTACACTCTGGCGTCGACGGCGCTATTCGCCGCGCGCTCGCTGCGGAATCGCGGTGAGCTCGCTGCGCACTCGCCTCGCTTTGGAGTCGCTTGCAAATCGCCAGTGTGATAAGGCCCTTCAGCCTCGTTCATTGCGTTATTAACGTTGTTGAGCCGACAAATTCATTAGTCTTATGAAGCAATGGATTAGAAATATCCTTCAAACCTCTGGATTATGATTTAAACTGTGTTACTAAATAAGGGTGCCGCCGGTACAAAATAGGAAATTGCCTACAAATCGAAACATTTGTGAATTTACGTGGACTACGTACGTTCTCACAATCAGAAAATAGAAAAGAATTTATATAAAGATAAATAAAATAATACTTCAGTATTTCAATCAATCAACTCAGCCTATCGCAGTCCACTGCTGGACATAGGCCTCTCCCAGACTGCGCCACAGCACCCTGTCCTCCGCCTTCCGCATCCAGTCTACCCCAGCCACCTTCTTTAGGCCGTCCGTCCATCTAGCTGGGGGGCGTCCCACACTACGCTTGGCGGTCCGCAGTCTCCACTCCAGGACTCGTCTGCTCCACCGGCCATCGGTCTTTCGACAGACATGGCCAGCCCAATGCCACTTCAGTTTGCTTACTCTGCAAGCTATGTCGGTAACTCCGGTTCTTGTCCGGATAATTTTATTCCTGATTTTATCCTTCAAAGAGACTCCGAGCATAGCTTTCACTATTTAATCAAAGATATTATTAATTTAGTAAGTACCTACCAATACCTAGCTTACCTATGCCTACCTATTTATTACCTATAAATACTAACTGAAATCCGATTCCGTTACCTAGGAATATTGTCAAACACCAGCTCCTCGTGTGTTTTGTAAAACCGCGGCAAGAACACCATCCGTTTACTTTGAACTGATGGAGCATATTTTTTTCCGGTAGACTGCAAAATCCACCACGTTATCAAGCGAGTAATTAAATAATGAACGAGTAGGTAAGTATGTACATATTCTCGTATCATATTTGCTCATAGGTATGTTATGTAGTTTTACTGCTACAATTTTGCATTCTCAGGAACATAATAAATTTAATAGCCTCGTAACTTTTGAATTTTGAAATTGTAATGAACTAAAATGTAAAGTTATTTAAAGGTATTTTCCAAAACTCACAAAAGTACCATTAGGTACATTCATATCTGATTTTAGGAGCCATGAAAGAACCCAGAATGTTTTGCTTCAAAAATGGCCCAAACAAAATTGTTCTTGCTAGTAATGAAACAATAATTGAAGGATAAAAAACTTTTTGATCAATGTTTTATTGGACCCTTAGTTTTTCAAGTTTGGCAATAAATGCTGCTGCTAAGGCACTTGAGTGACATTAACGCTCCATGAACAGCCATCAATATCGTTAATCCTTTTAACGCTTAGACAATAAAAATTCAATTTGTCGATGACAAAAAACGAGGTATTGGAATTTTGTAATTGGAAACGAATTTCGATGAAAAACTGTACTGCACTAAATAACAGAGTTGACAGTAAAGATGGCCGTTTGAAGTCAAATCTTCTACTTTATAATGTTACCGCGAATGCGTTAATCAGTTAGAGGGGTAAAAAAACAATAAGTTTCTCATAATATTTTATTTTCAATAGTAATAATACGTTTTTATTTTACTCTTTGGTAATGTTATTGTAGTACCTATTTGCTTCTTTAGGATCGGATCGGACAGATGTTTTTACACATTGTATAAAATAATAAAAATCTAAGAAACTAGCTAATAAATAAATAGGAAAAACAATGCAGATCAAGACATTAGCAAACTCAAGCCAGAACATGTTTTGAAGTACTTGATGCCCTTCTGGAACAATGAAGGAAGAAACCCCTTGGTAGGCCTGAAATTGCGCGGTGAAAGTGAAATATGACCAAAACTGTCGCGAGGACTTGCGGACTCGCAGTCGCGTACCGGCAAGCGTAGTGTGGGACGCCCCCCAGCTAGATGGACGGACGACCTAAAGAAGGTGGCTGGGGTAGACTGGATGCGGAAGGCGGAGGACAGGGTGCTGTGGCGCAGTCTGGGAGTGGCCTATGTCCAGCAGTGGACTGCGATAGGCTGAGTTGATAGTCGTGAGGAATGTACGTATAATTATTCAGGCAATTAAAATAAGAATGCTAAAACTATTCAATGCCGTAATTTTCTGTTGACACGTATGTATTTAGAATTTCTGCAGACTGCGATACTCAAATTCTGCAAAACTACTATATAAATGGTCACTTCAGGTGTCACACATTCACTCCAAATTCAACGCCATTCAGTGAGACGAACATATTTAAAGAACTCTGCAATAATGGTCGCATTGCCTGCGACTGTTGTTGTTTTGCTGTGCGCTGTGGCAGCCGTCACTACCGCAAAACTAAACCCGCTGTCTGACGAATTCATTAATATGATAAATTCTAAGCAAAACTCTTGGAAAGCCGGCAGAAACTTCCCAGTACATACACCGTTTTCATACATCAAGAATCTAATGGGTGCCTTGAAAGACGAAAACCCTATAAAATTACCAAAGGTGAAACATGACTCCGAGCTGATTGCAAATCTTCCCGAGAGCTTCGACCCAAGGGATAAATGGCCGAACTGTCCCTCCCTGAACGAAATAAGAGACCAAGCCGCATGCGGTAGTTGCTGGGCGTTCGGCGCTGTAGAAGCGATGACCGACCGGTATTGTATATACTCCAATGGAACACAAAATTTCCATTTCTCAGCTCAAAATGTTTTGAGCTGTTGTCCTGATTGTGGTTCAGGTTGCCACGGAGGTTCCCACGGGCGGGCTTGGATGTACTGGCAGAACACGGGTATAGTGTCAGGAGGGAACTATAACTCGAGTCAAGGCTGTCAGCCGTACGAGATAGCTTCCTGCGAGCATCATGTGCCTGGCAAATTGCCGCCCTGTGGTAACATAGTTGAGACCCCGAAATGCGTAAATTCCTGTCAGCCGAGCTACAATACTGATTATAATAAAGACAAGCGTCGGGGCAAGAACTTGGTTATGATAGAATCAGATGAAGAACAAACTAAAGCTGAACTATTCAAGAATGGACCCGTAAGCGCTCATTTATCTGTTTACGATGATTTTCTTACTTATAGAGAAGGTGTATACGAACATGTGGATGGTGAATATCGTGGTGGTCACGTTGTTAAGATGTTGGGTTGGGGAATAGAGAATGGTAAAAAGTACTGGCTTATGGCGAACTCTTGGAACCCGGATTGGGGTGATAAGGGATTCTTCAAAATACTACGTGGGCATGATCATTGCGAGATAGAAAGTCTAATTGTAGCCGGTGAACCTCTTATTGAGTAAATTAACTGCATCCTGTGTAGTAGCAACTTTGAATTTTGACTAATTTATACTAATTGAATTTACCTCAAAAGTTATATACTTATTTAAAATAATTTGTGACTCTAATGTTAGCAACTTTAAATTACGTTACCGGGAGCAATTGCATTTCTTCAATCACACAACTCTCAGCAGCTTCGTAAGCACTAGATTTTTTTTAAATAAACTAGTAACTGACATAGTTACAACCACAGATATAGGTAGACCTAGATAACGCAAGTATCACGATCTGTATAAAACCAAGCGTTTCATTTTTTGAGGTTTCTGGCGAGTGGGACCACACATAAATGAATAAAAAAATATCTATTGTTCAAGCCAAAAACAATACAGTCAAACGAAAAAATTAAAAAAAAAAACTCTTTGATTCAAAAATATCATCCTTCCTTATCCTTTCCTTATACATAGCATAAAACAAAGTCGCCAAAATGTCTGTACGCGCATAACTTACGACAGACTGCACCAAATTGGACAATACTTTTTTTCTTGTGTTCGGTATTGCCAGGACAAGGTTTGTATGAAATTTCGGAAAATCGAAACAAAATTGCACCCGTGCGAAGCTGGAGCGAGCCGCTAGTTTATTTACATAAAATCAATTACTTATCATTGCGATTTTCATGAATTTAACCGACTGCGAATTTGACAATACGCGACGAAACGATCCTAGACATGAATTTATTCCACGCGCTTAGTAATAGATTACGCCAGCCCCTTTTCACGTGGGTAATTTAACCGTGCAGGTAAGTACAGAGAGATATCATTGTATTTGACTGTAGTTACTGTTTTTTGGTTTAACAATTGATATTTTTTTATTCATTTACGGGTGGCCCCAGACGCCGGAAGAAAAATATTAAAATTAAATGGATGCGGCAACTGGGACCACGGTTCCAGTTAATTCCGGTCCCAGTCGCCGGAAACCTCTAGTTGAGTTCTTAAGTTTGTGAATGTTTTATGTGTAGTGAACATGTGACTCCTGTCCTGAAGCCGCTGAAGCGACAATTTATGCGCCGTTTTGCGGAATTATCGTATAAATATTTGTTTTTATCGCAAAGTTGAACTGAAATTGCAAATATTTCTAACGTGGAGAATGTTAAATCAAAGTGGAGGCAACGAATACTTAAAAAAATATTATCTATACTTATAATAAATCTGTAGAAGTGAAAATACACCGAACCCAAAAATGTGATTAAAAAAATTTTTGTCTGTCTGTCGGTCTGTCTGTCTGTTTGTTCAGGCATCACGCAAAAACTACCGGTTCGATTACGATGAAACTTGGTATAATTATTTTTTAATACCCTGGGCACCACACTGGGTACTTTTTATCCCGGAAAAGTATATACAATAAAAAACAAACTTAATTTTGCGGTTCGATCCATAGACCCGATTACTGTACCAACCGCAAATAATAAGTTTGTCGTAGGTTACGTGGAGGACGTGTTCTTTGTGAAGAGTAGGTATCCACTAAGAAAGTGTTTTTCGAAATTCCATCCCTAAGAGGGTGAATGGAGGGAGGGTGAAATTTCACGCGGACGAAGTCGCGGGCAGAAGCTAGTTTTTAATAACTGAAATATAATTCCGAGTCACCACAAGTGTTAATTACGTTCACAGCGCAGTTTTTGGACCATGAGCTAGTTTATTGATAGTACTTGAAGCGTATGTCCAAACTAGGAACTTTAAAACTTTAGTTTTCTTGATACCTATAGTGAAGGATTGGACGGCAAAAATCGCATAGAAACAAAAACTAGATGTCCCGCTATACAGAAATCTGTTTTTTTATGAAAAAAAAGTCATTGTTTCTGTCTAAGAGTGCTAATTACTTGTTTTGTTAATTAAAGGTTTACTTCCCAGCTATTGAGTACTATTGACTGAGACCAGAGGGGCAATTCTCGTAATTTTAAGAACGTTCAGTCTGATCTCACTCTCAATCTGTCAAAAATACTCTAATTTCCCTACATTTTTGACAAGTTTTTGACATTGATTGTTGCTGAGATGAGATTGCGATTAGATTTTAATTACGGAAATTGGCCATCTGAGCAAACTGCGTTCTGCAATTTTATGTACATTTTTAAATATTTTTTTTTCTTGCTGGTCTGAAGGTCGTCAGCGAAACGCTACTACTTAGCGTGGTCTCTCAAAAATCGTTTTTTTTTTGTTCTTACGTTATTTTAGACGAACTAACCATAGAGAGAAGCGTATTGTGGGAAGTGAAGCGACAGTCATCCCCCGACTTCCTCGAACCTCAGTCACATTCAAAATCAAAATATTTTATTTCACATAAACCTACATAGGCACTTATGAAACGTCAAAAGTTACTCTTTTAAAAACTAATTTCCTTTTACAATGTTTTCGAATTACAGTATTAACAGGTATGGGAGGACAGTATAGTCCTGTCAACAAGCACTAACAAATAAGAAAATGGTCTACAAATCTACAGTCTACAAGGCCTACAACACATTCACAAAAAACATAAGAATCTATCATTGCCACCCGGGCGTGGACTGCAGTGGCCTATAATATGGGAATTATAATTACGTCGCAAATAGAGCGCTGCAAACATAATTTGATGAAATTGAGGATCATCAATTTATCGAACACCCAGTGCAAATGCATTCCTCTTGACCTGACCAGGGGCTGTTCTATATATACTACTACTGTACTATATATGGCTAGGAACGTGAGATGGCGCAAAGGTTGGCAAAGGCACGTTGTGACCCATACCAGAGGCCTACCCACCTTCCAATGCAACAACGTCATGCCGTCTGGTCTGTTCCTATAAATAAATAAATAACGTTTATAATGAAATTAAAATATGTTCATAAAACGAAAACGCAAAACTGTATACGTGTGTTAAATTAATGTCGCCGTTAAAGCGGCACACTGCATAATATAAAGGTAACAAGTTAACAAAAGATCTTATTCTAAATGTAAACTTCTTCTATTTTCTTGCTCGGATTATATTTAAAAAAAAGAGATGAGAAAATGACAATGTAGCTGAAACGGAGGTATGTTTTTATAATCGATTCAGTCACGACATACAAATAAAGCATCACCAGTATATCCGTAACAGCGTTCCCTCAAAAAAAGACATTTTAACCACATCATACATCACAATCATCATCATCATTACTACCAAATACGAGTATATGTACTGTCATCGAAATAAAATGAGTGTTTATAGAGTTTCAACTTATACATATAAGTTTATATATAATACCTTTATAGAATGGCTATAGAAGTTTTCTAAAACTAGTTCTCAGGAAAACATCGTAACCTGCTAGCAAGTAGTCACAACCCAAGCTAATAGCGCAAGTCTTTGTATGGTTTATACCAACATTAATAGCGATAGACCAGAATACATGTAAAAGAAACCGTGTACTGGTACGAAACTTGTGACTAAAGGACGGTGAGGAATAGGTAGTTAGATAGGATATACTTTTCAACACACTTGTTCGTAAAGTGGCTCTTAATGAACCGCTATTAGGTCCATAATGCAGTGTAATAAAAACGCGTGCTTTTTACTTTAGGTACGTTACTGTACTAGTGCTATAACGCCACAGATAACTATTTACTATTTTTGGAAATTTATTAGGCTCGTAACTTTTGAATGTTGAAATTTTAAAGAAAAACTAAAATGTAAAGTTATTCAATGGTATTTTCCAAAACTCACAAAAGTACCATTAGGTGCATTCATCTGATTTTAGGAACCAGGTAAGAAAACAGAATGTTTTGAATGTTTTGTTGCTTCAAAAATGGCCCAAACAAAATTGTTCTTGCTAGGAATGAAACAACTGAAGGATAAAAACTTTTTGATCAATGTTTTATTGAACCTTTAGTTTTTCAAGTTTGGCAATAAATGCTGCTGCTAAGGCACTTGAGTGACATTAACGCTCCATGAACTGTCATCAATATCGTTAATCCTTTTAACGCTTAGACAATAAAAATTCAATTTGTCGATGACGAAAAACGAGATATTGGAATTTTGTAATTGGAAACGAATTTTTGATGAAAAACTGTACCGCAATAAATAACAGAGTTGACAGTAAAGATGGCCGTTTGAAGTCAAATCTTTTACTTTATAATGTTACCGCTAATGCGTTAATCAGTTAGGCTTTTTTTTTTTATGGACGGGAAATCATCAAATGACCCCTTCCGCTCTGGGTGGAGCGAAGGGAGTGTCAGACTCTTACTGACTAAAACCCATCCGTGTTCCTTCCTTAGCCCTTTGTGTTCCGGGGTAGCGGTAACCCTTTCGGACAATCCCGCACCCCCGGCAGGCTTCGGCCCTGGCAGGCCCCTTCCTTTATGCTGACATCTCTTTGAGGCGCGCGTGGAACACGTACGCGCCGTCCGGCACGGGCCTGGTCCTGATCGGACGGTGAGCTACCCATTACTCTCCGTCCGCAGGCCCGCGCCTACGGTGGCCGGGAGTCGTCACGTGGCTCCCGACGCCCGGAGCGTCTCCCGCGGCGGCTGGGATGTGAGGCTCTCTCCCTCAGCCGTTCAGCCACCTCCTTCGCTAGCATGACTGCTTCGCAGAAGGAGGTGACCGCCCCCCACTCCCTCTCGCCCCGGACCATGGCTTGATCCAGGGCCGGACGCGAGAGGTCGCCGCCGCTGTCGATCGCCTCAACGAGGGCACGGCGGTGCTCCGCCCATGCGGGGCAGACCTCCACCGTATGCTCCACCGTGTCCTCTGGGCGATCCTCGCAGTGGTGACACCCGGGCGTCTCCTCCCGCCTGATGATGTGCAGGAACCTCCCAAAACATCCGTGTCCGGTGAGGACCTGCGTCAGGCGATAGGTGAGGACGCCGTGACGCCTCTCTAGCCACTCCTCAAAGAGGGGTCTTATCGCCACTATCGTGGCGTGCCCTGCGCTGGGTTGCGAAAGTCTCTCCTTCCATACCACCATGAGATCGCGCCGGAAGTCTGTCCGCTCCGCCGCGATTTGCCGCGGAAGCGGAGTTTCCCCCCGGCTCAGTGCCTCCGCGCGCCACTCATACAGGCGCGCTAGGACTATCGCCTCCAGATCCCATGGCGGCAGTCCGGCAAGGAGGCTTGCCGCCTCGCCCGAGATCGTGCGGTACCCCCGGATCAGCCTTACGGCTACCACCTTTTGGGTAATCAGTTAGGCTGAGATTACAGTAGGCAGCGATTTGCGATGCGACTGGAAGACCGAAACGAGATAAACATGGTATGGCTACATTATAAGCGCAAATCCGGCATATATTCGGCGATGACGTGGCTACAGTACACATGTTATCAAATCGTCCATCGCTGTTTACTATACGCATAATGTAGCCACACGCATATTTAATTGAACTAGTCGTGCAAGTGAGAAATTTGGTAACAAATTCGCTTCAATTTCGCTGATATGTTGATGTAGCCGATGCCGTGATTACAGTAATGTTGTTCCTGTCGCATAAAGAAATCAAAGATCGCTAGTAATATTTGATGTACGGTGTAGCCATATACGTGAACATTCATTTATTTGTTTTAATCGCTCATGTGTCGCAGGTCGCTTCGCGGCCTAATGTAACCTCAGCCTTAGTGTTCAAACACAGTGAAAGCGGCGCGTGCGGCGGAATCCGCAAGTGGGTGTCGTTAACACACAGCTTCTTCTGCGTGTAAACATACATAGTTACAGCGGCGCGGGTACGCGGCATCCGCAGCGGGATAAGCAGGCGGCGCGGCACGCATCCGCTCCCGCCGCCCGCGCCGCTCCCACTGTGTTTGAACACTTAGAGTGCAGATTAAGGTGAATGCGTAGTTGTAGCCCGCGAAATTCAATTTTTCTTACGTTTTTTGCAATTTTCAGGTCAGTGTCAGGTTGTATCTTGATCAAAATATGATTCGCGACAATAACAGGTACGTATTTACAGAATTATAATAATTAGAATCATTAATACATCTTCCTAAGTTAGATTTCTACCGTTAAGAACAAATCTCGTATGGAAAAGTGTTGGTGGTAGAAATCTAACTTAAACAGATGTATTAATGATTCTGATGATTATAATTCTGTGAATACGTACCTGTTATAGTCGCGAATCAAATTTTCATCAAGATACAACCTGACACTGACCTGAAAATTGCAAAAAACGTAAGAAAAATTGAATTTCGCGGGCTACAACTACCCATTCGCCTTAAGGTGAATGTGCCATGGTAGACCGCGAAATTTAAATTTTCTTACGTTTTTTGCAATTTGCAGATCAGTGTCAGGTTGTATCCAAATATGATTCGCGACTATAATAGACATGTATTTACAGAATCATAGTCATTAGAATCATTAATATATCTCTTTAAGTTAGATTTCTACCATAAACACTTTTCCATACGAGATTTGTTCTTAACGGTAGAAATCTAACTTAGTAAGATGTATTAATGATTCTAATTATTATAATTCTGTAAATACGTACCGGTTATAGTCGCGAATCATATTTTGATCAAGATACAACCTGACACTGACCTGAAAATTGCAAAAAACGTAAGAAAAATTGAATTTCGCGGGCTACAACTACCCATTCACCTTAAATTGTTAACAAAGTAAAACAATATGTATGTCATAACATTTTATGTATGTCATAACGTTATTATTTTACTTTTTGGTAATGTTATTGTAGTACCTGTTTACTTCTTTAGGATCGGACAAGTGTTTTTACCATTGTATAAAATAATAAAAAAACCAAGAAACTAGCTAATAAATAAATAGAAAAAACAATGCAGATCAAGACATTAGCAAACTCAAGGCAGAACATGTTTTGAATTGAAGTACTTGATGCCCTTCTGGAACAATGAAGGAAAAAACCCCATGGTTGGCAAGAAATTGCGCGGTGAATGTGAAATATGAACAAAACAGTCGCGAGGAATGTACCTACGTACTTATAATTATTTAGGCAATTAAAATAAAAATGTAAAAACTATTCAATGCCGTCATTTTCTGTTGACATGTATTTGGAATTTCTACAGACTGCGATACTAAAATTCTGCAAAATTACTATATAAATGGTCACTTTCACACATTCACTTCAAATTCAACGCCATTCAGTGAGACGAACATATTTAAAGAACTCTGCAATAATGGTCACATTGCCTGCGACTGTTGTTGCTTTGCTGTGCGCTATGGCAGCCGTCACTACCGAAAAACTAAACCCGCTGTCTGACGAATTCATTAATATGATAAATTCTAAGCAAAACTCTTGGAAAGCCGGCAGAAACTTCCCAGTACATACACCGTTTTCATACATCAAGAATCTAATGGGTGCCTTGAAAGACGAAAACCCTATAAAATTACCAAAGGTGAAACATGACGCCGAGCTGATTGCAAATCTTCCCGAGAGCTTCGACCCAAGGGATAAATGGCCGAACTGTCCCTCCCTGAACGAAATAAGAGACCAAGCCGCATGCGGTAGTTGCTGGGCGTTCGGCGCTGTAGAAGCGATGACCGACCGGTATTGTATATACTCTAATGGAACACAAAATTTCCATTTCTCAGCTCAAAATGTTATGAGCTGTTGTCCTGATTGTGGTTTAGGTGGCCACGGAGGTTACCACGAGCAGGCTTGGATGTACTGGCAGAACACGGGTATAGTGTCAGGAGGGAACTATAACTCGAGTCAAGGCTGTCAGCCATACGAGATAGCTTCCTGCGAGCATCATGTGCCTGGCAAATTGCCGCCCTGTGGTAACATAGTTGAGACCCCGAAATGCGTAAATTCCTGTCAGCCGAGCTACAACACTGATTATAATAAAGACAAGCGTCGCGGCAAGAACGTGGTTATGATACAATCAGATGAAGAACAAACTAAAGCTGAACTGTTTAAGAATGGACCCGTAAGCGCTCAGTTCTCTGTTTACGATGATTTTCTTACTTATAAAGAAGGTGTATACGAACATGTGGATGGTAAATATCATGGTGGTCACGTTGTTAAGATGTTGGGTTGGGGAATAGAGAATGGTAAAAAGTACTGGCTTATGGCGAACTCTTGGAACCCGGATTGGGGTGATAAGGGATTCTTCAAAATACTACGTGGGCATGATCATTGCGGGATAGAAAGTCTAATTGTAGCCGGTGAACCTCTTATTGAGTACCTAAATTAACTGCATTCTGTGTAGTAGCAACTTTGAATTTTGACTTATTTATACTAATTGCAATTTACCTCAAAAGTTATATACTTATTTAAAATAATTTGTGAACATCAGACTCTAATGTTAGCAACTTTAAATTACGTTACCGGGAACAATTGCATTTCTTCAATCACACAACTCTCAGCAGCTTCGTAAGCACTAGATTTTTTTAAATAAACTAGTAACTGACATAGTTGCAACCACAGATATAGATAGACCTAGATAACGCAAGTATCACGATCTGCATGAAAACCAAGCGTGCCATTTTGTAAGGTATCCGGCGAGGGGGACCACCCACCCATAAGTGAATAAAAAAATATCTATTGTTCAAGCCAAAAACAGTACAGTCAAACGAAAAAATGTTTAAAAAAACTATTTGATTCAAAAATATCATCCTTCCTTATCCTTAATTCCTTATACATAATATAAAACAAAGTCGCCGAAATGTATGTACGCGGATAACTTCCGAATGACTGCACCAAATTGGATAATTATTTTATTCTTGTGTTCGGTTTTGCCAGGACAAGGTTTGTATGAAATTTCAGAAATTCGAAAAAAAAATTGCACCCGTGCGAAGCTGGGGCGGGCCGCTTGTTTCTTTATATAAAATCATTTACATGAGACATGAATTTATTCCATGCGCTTAGTAATGGATTAAGGCAGCCCATTTTTACGTACATCAACCGTGTAGGTAAGTACAGAGGGATATCATTGTATTTGACTGTAGGTACTGTTTTTGGGTTAAACAATTGATATTTTTTTATTCACTTATGGGTGGCCGCAGACGCCGGAAGAAAAATATTAAAATTAAATGGATGCGGCAACTGGGACCACGGTTCCAGTTAATTGCGGTCCCAGTCGCCGGAAACCTCTAGTTGAGTTCTTAAGTTTGTGAATGTTTTATGTGTAGTGAACATGTGACTCCTGCCGCTGAATTATCGGAATTATCGTAATAAATATTTGTTGTTATCGCAAAGGTAAACTGAAGTTGCAAATATTTCTAACGTGGAAAATGTTACATCAAAGTGGAGGCAACGAATACTTAAAAAAAATGTTATTATTAATAACTGAAATATAATTCCGAGTCACCACAAGCGTTTTACGTTCACAGCGCAGTTTTTGGACCATGAGCTAGTTTATTGATAGTACGGTCAGCATCAAAAGTTGATTAACATTTCAGTTTTTTAATCTTAGTTATTGAGCAAAATATTTGTTCAAAATTGCAGCAGAAGAATTTTTTTTAGAATATATACTCTTGTCTATTATGTGAAAAGCTAAAAATCAGTTTATTGAAAAAAGTTGTTGTCAATTTAATAACATGTAAAAATGATAGTGTTAATCGACTTTTGATGCTGACTGTACTTGAAGCATGTGTATTGGACGGCAAAAATTGCCTAGAAACATTCAAAGTAAGTATTCGTGCTAACTGTTTTTTAATGAAAGGTTTACTTCCCAGCTATTGAGTACTATTGACTGAGACCAGCAGAGGGGCAATTCTCATAATTTTAAGAACGTTCAGTCTGATCTCAGTCTCAATCTGTCAAAAATACTCTTATTTCCCTACATTTTTGACAAGTTTTTGACATTGATTGTTGCTGAGATGAGATTGCGATTAGATTTTAATTACGGGAATTGACCATCTGACCAAAACTGCGTTCTGCAATTTTATGTACATTTTTGAATAATTTTTACTAATACTACTTAGCGTGGTCTCTCAAAAATCGTTTTTTTTTTGTTCTTACGTTATTTTAGACAAACCAACCACAGAGAGAAGCATAGGTATTGTGGGAAGTGAAGCGACAGTCATCTCCCGACTTCCTCGAACTCAAACTCAAATTCAAAATCAAAATATTTTATTTCACATAAACCTACATTTCCTTTTACAATGTTTTCGAATTACAGTGTTAACAGGTATGGGAGGACAGTATAGTCCTGTCAACAAGCACTAACAAATAAGAAAATGGTCTAAAAATCTACAGTCTACAAGGCCTACAACACATTCACAAAAAAATATAAGAATCTATCATTGCCACCCGGGCGTGGACTGCAGTGGCCTATAATATGGGAATTACTTATAATAACGTCGCAAATAGAGCGCTGCAAAAATAATTTGATGAAATTGAGGATTATCAATTTATCAAACACCCAGTGCAATTGCATTCCTCCTGACTTGACCAGGGGCTGTTCTATAAAGTTTCAAAGTTGTACCGTCGCGTTGTGAAAAGGAGATGGTGCTATTCATTCGGATTAACTCCATCTCTTTCCAACACTGAAGTTAGATTTAAATAATACTTTTCTAAGAAGTGGTTCCAGTCTCCTCACCATTGACCCACTTGCTGAAGTGTCCCAGTCCCACTTGAGATGATCTGTAGAACACTATTTTTTCCGCAATTTATATGGTCACCTATTGGGCCTTAGCTATACCTACATATAACATAGATATATAGTCAATAAAAAAGGAAAATTTCATCGATTCTGATTAGGCATATATTAATTTTATACAACGGGCCGCTACAATGGCGACATTAATGTAACACACGGGTTGGACTAGTAATATTATGTTGTTTTAATTTATATATGTCGCAGCCAAGCCGTTTTGTTAACCTCCTAGCCTTTTAACTAAACGGCGCCGTTCAACTAACGGCCTGAAAGATATTCAATTATAGTTTAGGTTAGAACTGTAACCAATCACGCGGGAGCCGAATTTGTCGCAGACTCGCAGTGACTAAGCAACCCCGATCAAATGGGTTAGGTAGGTTAGGTTAATTAGAACTGCGATCAACTGCGTGCGAGCCGAGAGAGCGAAGCGAGGCGAGCACTACTTCCAAAGGCCAGGCGGGCTAATTTAACCAGTTGGCTGCGACATATTATAATTATACTCGTAATTTGAAAACTACCGCCTGCACCGCTCGCCGACATAGGGCTTTCTCTCTTTCCTTCAATTCGCATACTCTTTGCACGTTATTCGTTTTAATTTCATTGATGCGATGTTCTACGGCTGCCCAAAGATGCTATTTTAGAAAAAATTTAAACAAATAAATGGTTAACATATTTTTTTTTTTTTATTTAGCAGCAGCGTGCAGCGGCGCCAGCATAGCCCACCGTGCTAGAAACGTGAGATGGCGCAAGAGTATCGACACACGTTGCGTACCATACCAGAAGACTACCCACCTTCCAAAGCAACAACGTCATTCCGTCTGGTCTCTTCCCATAAATAAATAAATAACGTTTAATGAAATTAAAATCATCACACTAATATTACAAAGGCGAAAGTTTTCAGGTAAAACAGGCGTGATTGTAATACAAATAATCAGTTGAGTGAGACGCAGAGCTGCAGAGACGAGGAGCGCGGGACGAAGGACTCGTCGAATGACGAACGGCAACGTTAACCTCGCTATACGCCACGACATTTCACTTTACTCAAGCCACGGTGAAGACGTTAGTTTAATACCTTCAAGGAGTTAATTTATGGGTACGTTACAGAAGAAGTGCAGTGTTGGTGCATTATTGAATGGAGCTATTTTGAATTGAAATTAAAGCAAAGCAACGTTTTCTATAACACCGGATTCAATAGTAGCAGAATTTGGTGATAACAATAATAAGTAGAACCAATTTGTCGCGATAACAATGGAACGAACATCTTCGTTATACGTTTTGTTTAAACACAGCTTAGTGTGAAATATGTAATTGAAGCCATCGGGCTTCAATTTTACAAAGTTACATAAGCGGAAGAGAACATTAAGCAAATAACAATGGCCTCATTGTTTACGAATTTCATTTTACTCCTGTTCGTACTGACACACGTCACCACTGCTTTACAAAACCCACTCTCCGATGAGTTTATCAATCAAATTAATTCAAAACAAAGCTCTTGGATAGCCGGCAGGAACTTCCCGTTGCACACATCTATGAAGTATATCAAGAAACTAATGGGAACCTTGAAAGGCGACGACTTAGCGAAACTGCAGAAATTGGAACATGATGCCGAACTTATTGCTGTTCTTCCTAAGAACTTTGATCCAAGGGAAAAGTGGCCGAACTGTCCTTCTTTAAGTGAAATCAGAGATCAAGGCTCTTGCGCCAGTTGTTGGGCGTTTGGTGCCGTGGAAGCGATGACCGATCGATACTGTATATATTCAAACGGGACGAAACAGTTTCATTTTTCCGCCGAAGATCTTATAAGCTGTTGTGAGACTTGTGGACTGGGATGCATCAGAGGAGTGCACGCAGCCGCTTGGAAATACTGGAAGCACGTTGGTCTTGTATCTGGAGGGAACTACAACTCAAACCAGGGCTGCAGACCTTATAAGATACCGCCTGGTGGAAACTATGTTACTGGTGACTTTTCGCCTATAAGAAAAATCGTTGATATATCAGATTGCATCACATCCTGCGATTCAAGCTACAACATTGAGTATCACAAAGATAAACGTCACGGTAAGAACGTCTATTCAATAGATGGCAACGAAGAGCAGATAAAAGCTGAACTATTCAAGAACGGACCCGTAGAGGGTGTCATGGCGGTGTATACAGATTTTCTGAATTACAAACATGGGGTTTATAACCATACGGAAGGCCACATCCTCGGTCACCATGCGGTTAAGATTCTAGGCTGGGGAGAAGAGAATGGTCACAAGCACTGGTTTGTTGCGAACTCTTGGAATCAAGAGTGGGGTGATAAAGGATTCTTCAAGATTCTGCGTGGACTTGATCACTGTGGTATTGAAGGTTCCATTGTCGCCGGTGAACCGCTTATAGTTTGAATAAAAGAAAAGTAAAGAAAAATTGTTTTATTCTGCACGAAAAAAAAGACATAAAATACACATTTACAAAGTAGGCAAAAGTAAAGTACAGTTCCTACAGTCCGGCTGTAGAAAGAACGCGTTCCTGACACCTGTCAGAGCGACAACCCTAGTATCGAATTAAGGCGCTCCACACTGCTCCGCGCTCTGCCGTGGTGAGCAGATAACGCGCCCCCGCGCGTGATTTTTTACATACAAATTCAACTCCCGCGCGTGAGCGCGTGATTTTTTGTATGTAACAAATCACGCGCGCGGGCGCGTTACCTGCTCACCGCGGCAGTGTGTGGAGCGCCTAAGATCAAATTCGCAAAACACGTATTCGTTTTTATGAAACTGACAGGTGTCAAAAACGCATTCTCTCGTCAGCCGCACTGCAGGTAAGTAACCTATTGCTGTTTGTACATTTCCGAAGGCAAAGAATTTTGCAGATATTCCTATATAAGAAATACATAACATTAAAACTGTAATAAAAATAAAAAGAATAGCTAATAACTGACATAGCTTTACTTTTTATTCTTTGATTATTTTACAACATTAACAAGGCAATGCTTGGCATGATAATAAAAGCCACCGACTTATGTATGTAGGGTATGTTAATATGCGTTAAATATTTTTAACTAGTAGGTACCTATATAGCAGTATATAAGAAAGGTTAGCCGGCAGTTCTCTGACGGCTAACCTTTGTTATATACTGCCTTATGACTTTAACTCCATCTATGCACAACTATTGTGCATGAAGTTTTAAAAAATAAATAAATATCTACTTAATTTCTTTTTTTTCGGACATTAAATCGCAATGTAATCTGCATAAAGTATTTAATGTTTTTTTTTTTGCCTGCTCTGTATTGTATCACTCCAGGGTAAAGGCCTTATTTAACGAAATCTTCCAAAAAATTTAGTTCACAAACAATGTCTGGTTTTTCAGTTTCACCTGTGCCATAATCGGTCTGAATTTCCAGTTACTCCAACGAGTAATCATAAAATTAGACATACCTACTTAACCTCTACTGCATCTGCCGCGCTCAGATTTGTCACTTAAAAACAACCAATCGTTAACCTAATGGACGCAATCTTTGCAACATGTAAACAGAATTGAATTCTGTCTTATTATCGACTAACAGTGTTCCAATTTCTAAATAAATACCAACTATTCAAATTGAAATACAGTTAATGATTAATTCACTTCTTCTCACTAAGGTGTACCTATTAGCTGCAAAATGTCTAGAAACGTCGAACTTGTCCCCGCCGCCCTGTATAGGTCGTGATATGCAGTTATTTCGGCGTTTCGACTTGTTTCAACCGTTGACTTAAACTTTTGGTCGGTTATAAAAATACAAAATTCTCTGTTCTGTACATTTTAAACGCGTAGGCATTGCACTTTTCTATGAAACAACAGATTTTTTTTTGATAAAGACAAATCAAAAGCGCCCGTGTTTTTCATTTTTTTTTTTTATTTAGTTACCTAATTAATTTGAAGTAACTGCTCAGAGCACACCATAAGTCTAGCAGACAACAACTGCAACCAACCACAACAACAATCTAACAGTTTTTGAAACATCAACGCCTATGTTTTATTTAAAAGCAATGATTGGCAGTACGACACCGCTGATAAACAATTATTAGGTGGACTAGCTACCACGTGATGATGATTTTTAGCTTAATGAATTAACATAACCTGCAAATCGCCGTCTTTATAATTATTAAGAAAGAAACAAAAAACCTGCTAGCAAAAAACAACGCTTATGCTAAGAGGGCTACTCACCAAAACAACAAATATTAAAGTAAGTCCCCATACAAGAAAGTGTTAAAGAAATATGTAGTGTTAAAATATTATACGGTGGGTAGGAAACCCTTCGTGTTCGAGTCCGGCTCGTATTTGGCCACTTTTTGAAAAAGGAAAAGATAGCGGCTCATAAAAATGGCCAGCTAATGAAAAAACTAACATCATTTTAAGCATAATCAGCCTATATGTTCCCACTGCTGGGACACAGGCCTCCTCTCAGTAAGAGGGGCCCGAAATCCACTACGCGGGCCCAGTGCGGGATGGTAGATGCCACACGTCTTCGAATTTTTGGTTCTAGGACATGCCAGTTTCTTCACGATGTATAAATGAATTAAATGAATAAATATTTACGTAAATTGATATAACAAACAAGGAACAGAAACACTTTTGGGATATCAAAAATGCAAGATGCAAGAAAATGCCGCGGAAAATTGAAATGAAACTGCGAATGAGCTCTGAAATTTTATTACAACATAGAGAGTGTGATATGAGCTCTGCAAAACCGTTTTCCCATGTGACCTGGGACCTGTCAGCTGTACCTACCTACGCGAAATTTTTCGTTTGAAGATTCAAATTTAATATATGACGAAAGCTCGTATTCATCTACGTTCATTTTAACTGTTTTAGTAAGAATTTATAAGTAAATAATATTAGAATTATGTTAGATCATCGCATTCACAACCAAAAATATAACGGTATATATTTATACCCATATTATTTTTGGTTAAAATAACAGCGGTCCTTAAAGCCTATATTTTAATGAAGATATAAACTTTAAATAATAGAATCTTATCCTAAATGTCTAGCAGCTAGCTTATCTGCGAGCTATAAAACGGGAGATTACTTTTTTATAATAACATAAAATGACCATAATATAAAATAAACAATTCGGGGTTGTCACCGCGAAACACTAAAAATTTAGGATTATCACCGGAAGGTCATAAAGAGAATGGGCGACCGCTATCAAAGGGCGAAGAAAAACGGTCTTCCAGAGGCCTTATCTGCACGTAATCGTTGGCATTACCGATTAATATGTAGACTTAGCAATTTAAACTTTTCAACTCAGATAAATTTACAGTATAAAGGTCAATTCCAAAGATATACTCGTTAGTTTTATAGATAATCCATCGTGAGTCTACCGATCTACATTATCGGAACCCTCAAATAGAATATTTAAGGGCCTGTTCGGACTTAAAAGTCCCTTTTCATCGAAAACTGATACTGAAAAAGGGCAGGAATATACAGGTGTTAAAGCAGCTTAGTGGGTATTTGGAGATTAGATCTATTCTGATGAACGATACAACCTTTTTGTATTTCCTACTGAATTCTAGTAAAGCCCACCTAAGTAGGTACTAACCATAGATATCCGTACTAACCAAGTTGGACCAAGTGCGAAAGAAAAATCCTCATTTAACACAATTTCTTTAATGCTGGATATCGCAACATTGAATGGGACAACCTCTCTCCATCCGTGTATTTCAAAAACTGCGAACATATTTAAGGAACTATAATTAATCATAAAGATGGGATTATAAGTGAATGAGGTGGTCTCCTATAAATTGAAAGCGCACACTAGTATTTGTCTCTATTCTTGTAAACTTGCATGTAATTGTGTAGCCTCTGTTGGAGATCCAATAATTAAGAGTAAACTAGTCGCGAGCTCGAACTCACTGGTGGCCATGGCCAAAATCACGCTGTCTAACTTGGCTTCGTGTCTGACGGAGCTAGTATCAGTGATGAGCAGTTAGACGCTAATCTACACGCACAACATCTAGTTCTCACGCACAGAAACACCGTTCCGAACTGATAGGCGCATAAAAATATTTAAAAAGTGCTTTGGAAAATCGAGTTCTATGAAAAATCAACTACATAAATCAATCACAAATAAAGTTTTTTGAACTCTTCGATAACTGAGCTTTGTCGGTACCTACGGATTTAATTTTTAATATTTTTCAGTTCTTTATTACTTATTTACACCCAAAGTTACGTTAAAAATAGCAAGAAAAACTAATCTTTGTTGGCTCATAACTTTTTAATGGCTTGTTATTTTACAATTCTGCTTCCGTACAGTCACAATTAATAACTAGACAAAACGATACAATGTTTAACTTTGGATGTACAATGTCAAACAGTGGAGTACCTAATAGTCTCCCGAAATTTGTATGGAAAAAATATCGAATAGTGGCACCTTAAATAACTTCTGCTGCCTGATAATAATGTAAATCAATTCTCCTGCGAATTGTGGCTTTGACCCAAAGTCATTAATTAAGCGGCCATTAACACTGATTTATTGATACTATTGACAGGCCTACACCTTAGTACTGGCCTGATGTCCTCTGCTGACAGTCATCATTACCTTGTCCGTATCCTAACTTATTTGGGGCCGGCGTAATGTCTTTTTCTTCCATACTTCTCTATTATATTTGTCCTCATCTCGGTAATAACCGCATTTCTAGACGTCACACAGTCCCATCCATCCCATTTTTTTATACATATAAGTGGTATCTTGCAGGTTAACCTGGAAGGTTGTCGGCTGCTTAACCGGGCTTGCGATTACATGCTAAAGGCACCCCCTGTGGGGTACCAACCTCGGCTTAGGACGTCGCTGGGAGAGGAAAGCAACGGACAGGGTGGATCGGATTAACATGATTTCTTTGATCTTCCCCTAGTGTTATAGCCATCAACATTCCACGTCCTCCTCCGCTAACAGTGAAAACACAATTTCTATTGTTCGCAAAAGAATACTCTTCATTATTACTGATTTAAGACTCACCTCAATATGATTAAACAAACAATACTTACTCAGTCTTCAAACTCGCCGGTGAATCATATTCCGCCGTAGGTATGTTCTATCAAACAATTAATTAAAAGTAGGTAATGTTCAGTGTGCCACATATTTTCCGCCATTGTGTCGTTATTGTAGGAAGTTGAACATAACAACTGAAGATATAAATTAAATTCATAATTACAGGATTATTTGGAATAATAAGCAAAGTCCATCTGAATATTGATAATAATGTTAATCGGCATAACAGCCATGTCCTGTATTGTTTTGCGATTATTTCCGCGAATATTTGTATAACACGAATAATCCTATAATGACAATGATAATGTAAGTATAAACGGGTCCGGACTACTCCGGACCCGTGCTTCTCCTAGTTTCTCCTCCTGGGTGAAGCACGGGGACTACAGTCCCGTGATCGGGTCCCGTGCTCCAACTGATGAGCAGTATACAGTCAAGTAATACGTTGTTGTATTTCGCAGATTTGCGAGTACCATTTTACAAAAAGAATAATGTGGTTCTTAATGATTATATCTTTATGGTACTAAAATAACAATATTAACCATCAACACAAGTAAGACCCATATCAAGGGTCTCGGAACCATCCTAATAAACCTGACATAGGAGCAAACACTCGCTGGCTCCGATCCCCAATTAATTACTTCCGACCGATACAAAACAAATGTTTACTAATGGTCGTAAAGCGTTCGACCATAACATTTGTTTGTCTTATGTTATCGGTGGGTGTATGTGTATCGTTAACCTTCGACACGGCTGGTCAAGCGCTGTCTCGCCCCCGTTGACCGTGTCGTGCGCTCCGATGCAATTACACGGCGTGCGAGCGCGGGTATCAACTACACCCGCCGCGGCCGCGGCCGCTCAGTCGTCGCGCCACATTCGCTCCGAATACACATCCATTAACCGCTCAGCTGTGAAAAAGAAAATAAAGAAGTGAATAATGGCCGCTTCGCGTGCAACGTTTGTTGCGCTCGTGTGCGCACTCGCGATCACCGCCGATGCTATTCAGAATCCGCTCACTGACGAGTTCATCAATCTCATCAATTCAAAGCAAAACACTTGGAAAGCCGGCAGAAACTTCCCGCTGAACACACCGTTCACTCACATCAAGAAATTAGCGGGTGTTCTGCAAGATGACCACTTGGCGAAACTTCCTAAAGTTGAACATGACGACGAACTGATTGCGAACCTTCCGGAAAACTTCGATCCTAGAGACAAATGGCCGAACTGCCCTACATTGAACGAAGTCAGGGATCAAGGTTCATGCGGTAGCTGCTGGGCGTTTGGCGCTGTGGAGGCGATGACCGACCGGTACTGTACATACTCAAATGGAACACAACATTTTCATTTCTCCGCTGAGGATCTTTTGAGCTGTTGTCCAGTCTGTGGTCTCGGATGCAACGGAGGCATGCCAACGTTAGCTTGGGAGTACTGGAAGCACATGGGTCTCGTGTCAGGTGGCAGCTACAACTCGACGCAGGGCTGCAGACCGTACGAGATCCCTCCGTGTGAACATCACGTGCCCGGCAACAGGCTGCCTTGCAACGGTGACTCTAAAACCCCGAAATGCCGGAAGACATGCGAGTCAAGCTACAATGAAGACTACCACAAGGATAAGCGCTACGGTAAACATGTGTTCTCAGTGTCAAGTAAGGAGGATCACATCAGGGCTGAATTGTTCAAGAATGGGCCAGTAGAAGGTGCGTTTACAGTGTACTCGGACTTACTCAATTACAAGACCGGAGTTTACAAACACACGATCGGGGACGCTCTCGGTGGTCATGCTGTTAAGATCTTAGGCTGGGGAGTGGAGAATGGCAACAAGTATTGGCTCATTGCAAACTCCTGGAACAGCGATTGGGGTGACAATGGATTCTTCAAAATTCTGCGCGGCGAAGACCACTGCGGTATTGAAAGTTCTATTGTAGCTGGTGAGCCACTTTATGTTACAAAGTAGATTAGTTTGTTTCGTTTGTAATTTCGTTACGCGTCTGTAAATAGCTGCCGTTGTATAGATTGCAATACCAAATAGATAATATTATAAAGACAAACAACGATAATTTTAACCTATAAAGTTTTGTACCAAATAAACTTTTTGTTGTAACGTATTTGTATCATTTTCCTGTGAATGTAAGTCGTTAGTTTCATCTTTAAATGAGATGATAGCCATTGAAGTAAATAAACTTATTTGTTGTCACATTGTACGCATTACGTACGAGATAAATGTGTAATAAGCGGAAAATAACATTGACACTCATTGAATTATCATTGTTTTCATAATCGAAGTTCAAAGTTCGTTGGTTCAATAAACATCTAAGTATTCTTAACCAACAATGATAATTATGATTAAGGTTATTTGGACAAGTGATAGAACAATAGAGGACACTAATTACATTTACAAATTAATACCGAACTCCCTACCTAATGCATATACCTACATAAAATTGCAGACAAACCAATTTGGTACAGCTCTTAATTTTGTTTTGTCTAGTGCTTGATTAGATACCGTTTAAGTATGGGTAGTTCATAACAATAAAGATTCTATTACCAGCTCATTAAAGGCTTGAATACTATCCCCGTTGCTTGAAGTTAAGCAATAATGAACGTCTGCTTTTTAAACGTGTCTTTATAATTAAAGGCCTAAGTCTTGCAAAAGATATAACATAGCTGTTTTGAATCACAGCAAGAGTAAGTCTATCTACATATTATGTATATCAAATTCAAAGTCCTGACTGACTGAAATATCAACGCACAGCCTAAGCCGCTGGCTCTAGAGACATGAAATTTGGAGGGTGTGTTCATTGTAAAGAGTAGGTATCCACTAAGAAAGGGTTTTTCGAAATTCCACCCCTAAGAGGGTGAATGGAGGGAGGGTGACATTTCACGCGGACGAAGTCGGGGGCAGAAGCTAGTAGATACATAAGTACTTAACTATGAACAGTATAAACTACGTTCTATTCTATTTCTACAGCTGATTATCTAACCATATATGTAAGTACCTACGTTGATTTTTTATATATTGAGAGAAGCTTAGGTATGTATGTACAGACGCCAGCACATCAACCTACTACAATCTGTCAAATTTCTTTAATAGATTTTCAACTTTATTACTAAAACATAAGGTTCAAAGTTGATTGGGAAAATTTGACAGTTTCGGGTAGGTTGATGTGCTGGCGTCTGTACATACAATAGGAACCTACATAAGCTTTCCTGTGAGTAACATTTCTTTGTTTTTACTATGCTAATAGTAAATGAATGTTATTAATTTAATCAAACAGCTGTATTCATTAGTGGTGATGGTGGTTCTGCGCTGCTGAGGAGTTTGTTGCGCCACTTATTCTTCTTCCCA
Organism: Amphipoea lucens; assembly: GCA_947508005.1. Lineage (NCBI taxonomy): Eukaryota > Metazoa > Arthropoda > Insecta > Lepidoptera > Noctuidae > Amphipoea > Amphipoea lucens. The sequence continues at coordinate 14,089,352 of OX382358.1, forward strand.
GCGAAAGCACTAGGTAGTGATGAAGGGCGTTTTGGGGGACTGTTTTATGTAATTTTGACGTTCTAAAAGTGCTGATTCTCAGCCTAATTTGAATAAATGACTTTTGATTTTTATGAAAATTAAATTATTTAATCTTTTGCATGCAATTGATACACGATGTTGTATAGCTAAACATGTGGACTATATTATATTACCAAACTGTAACACCTTTATACCATGTTTAAGGCAAATAAAGACTTATCTTATCTTATCTTCATTTCTTGGCCCAGTTCTGCAATACCTACACTCCTTTCAAAAAACCATAAAAAAATTATTTCATGAAACCGGAACTTTTGGAACTTGAATATCTAGGTAGGTAAAACTGCCTATACACCGTGTTCCGGACGATATACATAAACTTCAACCAGACCTCCTTCACACCATGCAAATAAGCATTTTTCATTATGGACACATTAATGAATTCTTATTTTTTGTTTTTTGTTAATTTTTATATAAACTAAATACCTTGACGTAAATCACCCGATATGCACGCCTTTTTATCCGAATTGACAACGTCGTAATTTTTATTCATAAGATTTGGCAGGCTGAAACTTGTCAAAACTAAGTTAAGACCCTTTCTTACTGCATAGTGAAATTACAAATATCTTTGTAACGAAGCCTTTTTAAGTACTACTTCCTGTGTTAGATTTGATTTGTAAAAGCTATAGAAGCATTTGCCAAAGTTTATGGATAACGTGAAGAACACGGTGTATATCAACAATAAATAAAACAAAATGAAAACTTTGAAAATACTAATTACATTACGACTTACGTTCTGAAAGTCTTCAGTACCTAGATACCTACCTACATTTCGGAATTCGCTTTCACTAATTGAGAACCCGATTGCCTAATCGGTGATTCGAAACTTCTACGTAATTACAGTGACTGAGTAATATCAATTGTGTAGTTCGCTTAACAACACATTGTTGTTACTCCTGGGGCAGAATTAATCATGTCTTTGTTTCTCAGAAACACTTGATAGAGGAATGTTTTCTTAGAAATGTGTATTTTGAGGAATAATTAGAGTTAGTAATCATATATTCTGCATTCGCGATTTATTTGGCAAAAATTTAAACAGCTATGAGTTTATGGAAAAATAATTTAAAGTTCAGTTTACGCTACAACTTCAAAAATTTTTTTAAATTTTTCAATAGTGCTAGTCACTCTGAAATTATTTTAATTCCCATTAAAATAAAGTTCATATTTGTTTAACTTGAAATAATATTAATTTGAAACATAAGTTTGAATAGACATTGTCTATTTGATACATAATAACATACCATAAGATCTAGCCAGTACTCCCCGAAGGAGTAATCAGAGGTAGGTACAGTAATATAAATTAAATAGTTACACCATTTAGGAATAACTCAAGAACGGCTGGACCGATTTTTATGATCTTTAATTTGTTGAATTTGTCTCCGACCCGAATAGCAGAATAACTTGCTACTGCGCAGCGACTCGCTTCATATTCCGAGCCACCATAAAGTCAAGTCACAATCGGTCTGTACCTACTGTACAGTTTCGCTGGTGGATCAAACCCTCGCCTAAAAGCAAGAAGGATATATTTTCTATGGCGCATCCTGGGCTGCCAGTCCTGTTACCAATCTGACTGGCTTGTAGTGACCACCCCACCACGAGATAACACCACCAATCTTGTTGTTAACAAAAAGTCTAGTGACTGACAGATTTTCTGCGAATACCACATTATTCGCAAAAAATATGTTTTTATTAGGTATGACGTAATTGTCTGTTTTCATAACAATCCATTGTATTCATGTTCTGGTAAATGTTATCAATAACACTGTATGATAGAAATTGAATAACAGTTTGATAAAATAAAACAGTCAGCCGCCCTACATCCGCCCACAAACATATTATGATACGAGAGAGATCAAATTACATGTATTTATTTCATAAATCATATTTTTTCATTAATAATATTAGTCCCTATGAGATAACTTATTCACCAATCTACCTACATAAGCTTTGAACGCCTATCGGAAAATTATTGGGCTTGGCTTAGGAAACACATGTACGTTACTATCGCACCTTCAGAATAGTAGCGATGTTTTTATGGAATAAAGATTTTTTTATCTAGCCTGCGCTGTCCCACTCCTGGGCAAAGGCCTCCCTCCACTCCTTCCATTTTTCGCGAGCCCGCGCATCCTCCCTCCAGTTTTGACGGGACCTTTCCAGCTCGTCCCACCATCTCCTACGTGGTCTGCCGCGACCTCGCCTCACTGTCCCAGGGCACCAATTCTGCGCTATTTGGGCCCACAGTTTGTCCGGCATGCGGCAGACGTGTCCTGCACAGTCCCATTTAAGTTGAGCAGCCTTTTGAGCCACGTCAACTATCTTTGTTTTGGAGCGCAGTATTGTGTTTCGAACACGATCCGTTAATTTAACGCCTAGTATACTGCGCTCCATTGCTCGTTGGCAGACCTTGAGTTTGGACTTCTGGATGTTAGTCAAAGAGCAAGTTTGTGCACCATAGGTTAAGACGGGAAGAATACACAATGTCCATGAGCCTGCGTTTCAGTGCCATAGGCAACTCACCCTTAAATAGTTCCTTCAAGGACCAGTAGCTCTTTCAGGCGTTTTCTGTTCGTCTTGAGATTTCTTTAATGTTTAATTTCTTGAGATTTCTTGTGCAATGAAACACCTAGAAGTATAAAAGTAGACGGGGAGATAATACAACATGTCCAAGAATACCTTTACTTGGGTCAACTAGTCTCTTTCCAGGCGAGGCAAGATAAAGAATAAAGATTATTCTACCATAAAAACGTCGCTTCTTTAATATTCACCTAAAAGTGCCTACCTTTTAGTGACCCTCTATGATCGTAACTCGAATTCTTAGATTTTTGAGTTATTAAGTCACTACTATTCTGAAGGTGCGCTATACCTATGGTAACGCAAATTGAACGATACCAATAACATTGAAATAATATAGGTATAGTATATACCTATTTATCCAGAAAGCCTTCTCAATATAGGGCTTCACGACTAACATAAAATTGATTGGTAAGTCTGTCTGTACGTAAGCGCACTAAAATTTCTAGGGCCAATCGTATCGAGCGTTCATTACTCTCTATCTTCAATGAAAGCGACATATACCTAAAGTCGACTATACCTAGGTAGACACTGTAAGGGTGGAAATTCTATCTCATAAAATTACATGACTTTCATTCTCGTACAAGGGAGGAGAATAGAATTCATCTAACGCCTTAAATATCGCTTTAAGGGTCGACAAACTCCTTATCTTCAAGTTATAAAGGTGAACATGTACCTAAATACTTAGGTATAAAACGACGAAACTATAGTAACCTTTAAGTGCTTATTAGTAAGGTTCCAAGTACCTACCGCGTAGCTATGTAAAGGTATTAGAAATTAGCTAGCCACAAGGTAAAACAATGCTTTGATTTCTTCTCGATAACGATTGTAGGTACTCATGTTGGTAAATTGATACAATCGCGGTATACCTATAGGTAGGTAATTCGGTCTGGTATCCGCAACTCCACGTCAATGCGCGTATTTTGCGTATACATGGGTACATAATGATCACGATTCAATCAAAGTAATGTTACCTACTGTGATGTAACTATAGTAAGCAGACGAATCATTGGATTCGAACACGAAACATTAGGAGCACATCATCAACATTTTCAAGGTTTTTAACGAACCTATGTATATTTTGGAACAACTACTTACCTTACTATTACTTACTTTCAACTACCTTAGGTACCTAGTATAAAGTGTCAAATAAAATAGGGGAATTTAAAAACCCTTAATTTTTAGGGTTCCTCAAAAGGAAAAACGGAACCATTAGAAGATCACTTCGTTGTCCGTCTGTCAAGACCCTTTTTTTCAGGAACGCGTGGAGTTATCAAGTTGAAATTAATATCAAATACTCAGGGCTGCAATTCCTTGAAGCAGTGAAAAAATCAAACTTCTAAGTCAAGGCAATAAAAAAAATACGGGCGTTTATATTCCGTTTATGCCGCATATTTTGACACTAGCAAGGGAATCAAAACCTAAGTATAGGGTAAGTACTTTCCGTTGACCTAGAATCATGAAATTTGGCAAGAAGCAATGTCATGTAGCACAAGAAAAGGAAAAAATCCGAAAACGAATTTACTGAAACCTCGGTGCGCGAGTCGGGCTCGCGCTTGATCGGTTTTTTTACCTACTCTTTAATAAGAAAGAATCATTCTACCTTACTGAAATACATGATTCATCTTCTTATACACTAGCGATGAAAAATATAACGGTGCGGTGTATGTACCGCACCAGTTTTGTTACATTACTAAGGAAGTAGGCGACAAAGAGCTAACACTCACACAAAATTAGATTATCTGGACGATGTGCCATTGTAGCAACGAATAAAGTGTTGAAAGTAGGTTAGGTATCCTTCCTTGCTCTCGTATTAAGAGTTTATTTTTAGTTCATGCTGGCCGGCGAGAAAAGATTGCAATAAAATAAAATCTAAAACTCACTCAAATTTGGAATGATTTGAAAATCGAACTCTAGGACGTGGGAAAATATTATAGTACAGAAAGATAACCTGCTTGATGAGCTGAATTTTCTGGTCCAGTTTTTAATTTTTTATTCGCAAAAGTTTTTTTTATTTTCACCCTTTTCATTTCACCCCGATTCAATCTTAACTTCTCAAACCACCATAGGTACATAGACAGTATCTTGCCACCAAATTTTCAAATACAGTAAGTAGGTACGCTGCTTACAACAACAGAGGTACCCACATTTTAAAATCATGAAAAAAACGTAATAATGTACTTACGTCCAAATCTGTCCAAAATGTCGTTTAGCTCAAAATGAAGCAGTCTCATAAACAGTAGTCGCCTGCGATCCGTGGTTCATTAAGGGCGGGAGTAGGCTATTTAAAACAAGTCCTCGTGTATTCGTTACACGATTAAAGCGACTTAACCCCGACGGCACTTAAAATGCCTAGACCGCGCTTACCGAGTTAAAATTTTAATGAAATGCGAAAAACGAATACTTTTAATGTTTGTGTCGGCTTTGCTGGGCTCAGTTTAAATTAGTAGAGAAGTTCAGTGTTGTGGATATAACTTATGGGTTATGAATGGAAATGTGGCAATTATGGAGCCTGTGTAAAAATTTGTGGAGTACCTAAGGTTTTTAAATGAACTGACTAGGTACTACTTCAAAAAGTACTCTGTGTACTTTTGTTTTAAACCAAAAAGTACTCTGTGTTTTAAACAAAACCAACATGAGTAGGTAAAATGGCTGTTTAATATCTACTATAACGCCGGTTTCCGGAACAAAAATCAAGTGGTGAAATTGAACTCATGTTGTCTTGATAATCAAGTGGTAAAATTGAGCTCATATCTTGATAATTCTAACCAAAGAGAATTAAAACCACATTCAATCACCACATCAGTTGGCATCCGTTTAACCATTTGTTATTAGCTTTTATGTTGATGTTCATTCCAAACCGGCTCCTTAGTACCTACTTACCTATTTCAAGTCAAAAAGCCACGGGAGACTCCCAGCAGTACCTACCTCTTCTCCAAAGCAGTCTCTTGACCTTTTTACTGCCTAGCTAGGTACCTAGTTTAATATGATGACTTGATGACATAACTTGAATTCAAAGTGTCAAGTTACAAATTGTTCGTTGTAGGAAATGGATTATTAGCCGTCCATAGTTACTGTAAAGTGTAATGGCACATTTCCTACGTAGTAAACGGACTGTTTGCTTACAATTTGCTCGTACAATATTTACAGTTAGGCAGGGACCATAGACGAAATTGCTTTTCCTAGAAGGATGGCTGAGGCAAATAAACCTAAACCTACCTAGCAGAGTATCTACATCGACCTAATCAAATTCAACGACAACTCGCATTTACTTAAGTTATAATTAACGAACCTATCGTAATATTAAAGGACTATTCAAACCTAAGGGGCTGTCTCCACGAGCGAGAGAATCGCGGCGATATTATCGTCGTGCTACGTGTTTCTATACACTCTCTTAGAACATGTCTCCACACGGCGATATCATCGCGGCGAAGATGGCACGGCGAGACTATCGCCGCGATTCTCTCGCTCGTGGAGACAGCCCCTAAGCGGCATTCGCCACCGTCTGCGGTAGAGAAAACCGAGTGGGTATGCGGTAATATTACTGTTCACACCAAAGCGGATTTCGCTATCCTTGTGGGTAGAATACCGAGTTCGAGGTTTCGCCCAACAAGCGAAACAATGCCTATGCGGTACTATTGCACCAAATATTCCGCTCTAGCAACGGAACTTGATACTAAATACCTGAGCGAATCCCGCGCGGTATGTACCTCTACCCACAGCTGCAGCGAATACCCCTTAGATTTGAATAGGTCTTTAGGTAGACCGTCTGACGCACAGTCATTCGATCTTTGCAAACCCAAACCAACGTACCCTAACCTAGCCCCGCGTTTACACCAAGATATCTATCATGTAGGTACCTATTCTATATGTTGTGTCTACTATTTTCGTTTGTCGTTTACACCTTAAACAAATTGTAAAGACTAGTTGTATACAAAATTTGTAGAAAACTTGTCAAAACGGTAAATGTTTTATTGGGTAAGGACATCAGTCCTAACTACAAAACTTGTTCAAAGCATTTTATCATAACTTGATGGGTGTAAATGCGGGGTAAGTCTAGGCAGTCGTAAGAAATAGGTATAATTTTGGTAGGTAGACATTTTGTCGCACCTTTCTAGCTATAGCAGCCATACAACATTAAGCAACCCAAAATTCCAGACCACGTCAAAAACCCCTATAAAACCCGTGACCTCATAATTCCTCTCACCCCAAAAACTTGGATCTCTTGAATTCCATTAAAATTTCACTACGCGCACTTTTTGTTGCGTTCAGAATTATAACGGCTTCATTATAACTGGAGGAGGTCAAACAGTGTATCTAGAAATTAATTCTACGCCGGTTCTGCGCAAATAGAAACATTTCTTTGTGTTTATAACATCATGCGATGACTAATCTTGTTTGTCGATAGCTTGCGACGTTTTGGGTCAACTGTGAGACATACCTATGACTGAATTATCTTACATCGATAGCAAGTTATTCTTTGTTGTTTTTCATGTTTATTTCTCGGTTCTGAGTAACATCTCGCTTGATTTTTCTGGACGAGTTGTCGGAAGCTGCCTTATTTGAAGTCATCATCGTAATTTAACTAATATTGTTTGGGGACAGTGCATAAATATGGTTAAGCCCCACGCAGAACAGGAGCGAGATTTTCAATGCAAACAAATAGCAAGTTTGTTCTCATTGAAATAAAGTCGAGAATAGGTATCCCGTACTTTCTTAAATAAACGCGCCTTCAACTGCTTTGATGTCCTTTGTCACACTCACGATGGTTAGTTTTATATAAGTATTTTGACTTTGTTTCAACTTGGCAAAGTTGATCGACAGTATAGAAACTCGAAAGTTTAGGCCGAACAGTCGGGTCTTTTCCGACTGTTAGGCCTAAACATTCGAGTTTCCAAGTTTCTTCTGAAATTGCGTTGTGCAAATTGTCGCTGACACCATACTCGTAGGTATACAGCACGTATACGAGTCGTCAGCAGTGAGACCAAAATCGTAATCGAGAAAAAACATTCAGACGTCCAATACCTACATTTGGGTCTAGGTATTGAAGTTTGGTATGGGACTGTTGATCATTTTTTCGCGATTATGATGTTGGTCTTATGGAGAAAGTTGTTCAGTCAATAAATTGTTGTTTAGTTTGATGGTCTGTACGGTACAGACCATGCGACTGACGAACATGACAAACAATGACAACTGTAGCGGTATCTAAAACGCCACATGCGAACTAGGTACGCGTCATATCACGAAAAATCCTACATCTCGCAATCAGAGTTTACCGCGCAACTAGCATTTATACAACGGCCCGACATGAATCATTGGGCAGTTGCCCGCCGGACACAACACCCGTCTGGTCGGAGGATCCTCCCTTTTCTATAGACTATGAGTGAACTTTACACCCTGTTCCTCATACCTCTATAAAACTAAGCAACAATTGACCATTAAATGTGACCATACATTTCTGTTACACGCTGTATTCTGCTACTGCGATGCGATCCAACTCGTTCCTACTTCGGATTAATTGTATAAGCTGCGTTCTATAAGAATGGCCCAAATTACCATTCACTATAGCAATAAATTCCAAAGCGAGTGAATCAAGGAGTGATTAACCGGGTGAATACCGTAATTACAGAAACAATTAAATTTCTTCGTATGCGCCCGGCATACGAAGGGCTAAGGCTCGTAATATGCAGTTTAGGCTAGTTGACTACATAAAAACACTTCGGAATCAGGTTGGTCGAAGCAAGGAAAACCTGCTCTGGGAGGGATCAGTAACAATGCTTAGGGAGCACTTAATAAAACATCAGTATTTTAAATAACATTTTATTGTAACTACAAATTAATATTATTAAAATATTTATGCCAAAAGTGAAAACCCGAATCCTTACAACAAATGCAGTTGTAAGCTCGTGGGAACCGCCGTATAGTAGCGAATTCAGTTATAATACAAACACAGCTCCATTTGTTTTAATTAAATATCTGCAGCTACTATCTGTGTCAGACTGTCCTTTTCCTTTTACGTAAAAAAAAAATCTATTCAACTCTGTACGTCACTCAAAAGAGATATTTTGAAGATAAAGAATAATCCATCAATCACTTTTCAAGGTTTACACTTTTGGCACAAATTAATTATTAAATACATGATTAATTATATACCTAATTTGATTAAATCTAATATATCACAAACCATGACTGATCACGATAGTGCGTCTCAGTCCTAACATAGCACTAGTTTCAGATAGTTCCTTAATAAAAAGAAAGTTTTAACACTTAAGCCTGTTGCACTACCATAGCCAACCAAAAAAATACAGGATTATACTATTTTTATCTCACGACGACGCGACGCTCGCTTTACTTGCGTTTACCAAGTGTACAGTCAGCATCAAAAGTCGATTAACACTATCATTTTTACATGTTATTAAATTGACATCAACTTTTTTTTAATAAACTGATTGTTAGCTTTTCACATAATAGACAAGAGTTTCTAAATTCTAAAAAAAATTCTTCTGCTGCAATTTTGAACAAATATTTTGCTCAATAACTAAGATTAAAAAAACTGAAGTTTTAATCAACTTTTGATGCTGACCGTACAAACACACTGTGAATGTGCGTTTGAACGCAGGAGCTCTCGGTACCACTTAGTTATCACAAGTAAAACGCGTATCGCTTAGTGAGATGAAAATACTATACCTGAATAAACCATACCTATTCCTACAAAATCATAATAACGTGATTATAAGGTCGAATCTACAATGTCACATCAAATTCAGCGATTCTATGCTCACCCCAGCGTCACACTTTTTCACACTTGATTGAATATCCACAGTTTTATCGCATTAGTTCGAAGCGCACTACACCATTAAACGTGATAATGTATGGAAGTCCCTTTACTTGGGTTAATTCAACAAGTAAAAGATGGGACTATTCACACCCAAGCGAATATTTCGGAGGATACGAAAAATAGTGCAACAAGCCAAAGTCGAAGGTGATCATATTAAAATATTATATGCAACCAAAAACAACAATAAAAAAATAGAATTATCATTTCATACGCGTCAGTCTGTTAGAAAAAAAAATCTTTATAAATACAACATAATCAATGATTTTTGGTAAAAAATATTTTTCATGACACACAAAACAGACAAGACAGACACAGAGATCACATATACTTAATTAGACAATTATTGAGAGGCCATAGTTCAAACTACTTTTGTTTTCCGTTCACATTTTTGACTTCACTGGAAGTAGGTTAAAGCTGATCAATGTATAGCCATCGCACCTTCCAATCTATCGAACTAAATCTTGAGAAAAAAGTAGAAAACATCTGACGATCAAACATAAATAAAACGAAAAATAAATAAAGTCAAACAAAATATAAATGTCATAATTTATTTGACGGGTTCGAAAGAGACATAGGCGCTAGATTGGCATAGCAAGCCTAAGTAACGGCTTAGATCAATGAAACAACTGTATAAGAATGGCCAGGATGACTGCTGTTGCTATCCAAATTTTAAAGCAGAATTAGACTCCAAAATCTCACCACTACGAGAGGTCAACGGCCTCAAGCCCGCGCAAACAGAAGCGACAACACAATTCCATGTCAGTACTATTACCATCAACTGTCCCTAATCGCTACAACAATCGATATAATCTATCTCGAAAAAAATATTAATTACTATTTTACATTTTAATTTAAAAAAAAAAAACAGGAAAATTGGAATGAATGATAATTAAAATTTTTACGTGATAAATATATTAATACTTTTACATTTGACACAGACATATAAATGGCTGAGTTTGACAACCGACGGATGAATAGAAACATCTAAATAGTTGTAATTTTGTTGAAATATCCTTTACAAACTTTTTTACTGACAAAATATTAAACAAACGACTAGCAGATTCGTATTCCATCTTTTTTCGCTACCCTAACCTCAGTTTCTGAAAGTAGAAGACCAGGCTACATCTTTCCAGGCCAAAACAACGGTTTTACAGTACTAGAATATTTTGGCCTCAATCAATAGCATACAACAAAGATTCATACCAAGCCCTTTCAGTTATTCTACTTCTGACAGCCATCCACCAGCAACCTTATTGCAATGACAATAAAGGCCACTTTGATTTTAACAATGATGCAAAATCAGAAGTAAAATAACGCTGAAAGGAGTCCTTTCAGTTTCACAGTACCCGTCGGCGATCAAAATAGCTGCAGATAGATTAAATTATTTAACGATGGTACTCATGACTCTACTACTCTCTTACTAGCGCTCAGTTTTGATATAGCGCCATCGCACTCTATCATTCATTGCATTGAATGCCGTCGCTAAATAATTGCTTGTACAATCAGCAAAAGAGATGAGTATGCGGGCAACCGAGAGCATTAACAAATTAACATAATTGTGCGTGTGCCAAGTGATCAAGCATTTTGACACTTAACTGGAATCCATTTCACCAAATAAAGCTGTAAGAGTTAGGTTTGGAAAGAAGTATCAAGTAATTAAGCATCAATATTGGAACGGATGGGGTTCGAACTCTGAAAGGCTGAAAGGTTTTATTTACAATGTAAGATGTTTGCTTCTTGCCTGCATACTTAACTCTTTTGCCTTTAGTACATACAGTGTGTTTTTCTTACACGTCATATTTGGTAAGCAAGCACGGTACAAAGATCAAGAATGCTCGTAAGATACACATACGGTTTTTGAACTTCGTTAAAAAACGGCTTCGTCTTAACCATTTAAATACAATTGCAAAGAAAATTGCCGTGTTATAGAGATTTCATACAACTGTCAAAGAATGACAGTTGGGGATTAAATTAATTTATTTTACACCAAAATCTCTGGCCCATATTTGTTTACAAAATGAGACGAGTAAAAGGAAACACACATTCGTTAGATACTATTTACGTCATTGAGTCGTATCTGGTGTTATTCGTGAGGGGATCGGTGTCGTCCCTCTGACGGAAATTGAAGGCGTTACGGAAACTCTCTCGAAGTCTTTCCGTGAATGTCTTGTAGTCGAGGTGCGCTTGCCCGAAGTCGAAGTCAGCCACTTCTACCGAGTGCCTGAAACGGAATTATGGTTATAGAGTATTTTGCTTTGCATAATCAGCCTATAATGTTCCCACTGCTGGGACTCAGGCTTCCTCTCTTCAAGAGGGACTGGGCTATAATCTACCAAGCGGGCCCAGTGTAGGTTGGTAGACGTAGTATGTCTTCGAATTTTTGGTTCTAGAACATTAATAGTTTTCTCACGATGTTTTCCTTCACCGTTTTAAGAGCAATGTTGATGTAATATTTACACAAAGTAAATCTCGTAAGTCGAACCCTTTACCACTGGGACATCACTCTATTTATATATTTATTAACTAGCAGCGCCCCGCGGTTTCACCCACATAAGTTTCGATCCCGTGGGAATATCGGGATAAAAACTATCGTATGTCCTTTCCCGGGACTCAAACTATCTCTATACCTACCAAATTTCATCTAAATCGGTTTAAGCGTGAAGAAGTAACAGACAGACAGACACACTTTCGCATTTATAATGTTAGTATGGATTTTTATTTATTCATTTACTTTGGGTAATCTATAAATTAATATGGAACTGAGCTGGCTTTCGTGGGATATTTCCGTGGGAAAATTTCCGAAATCCACGCGGGCGAAGCCGCAGGTAAAAGCTAATCATAATTATACAGTTCTTTGCTTTACATGCTACATTTTATTTCCATTTGTACTATGTTAATGACTGCAGTCCGGCCGTCGAGAGAATGCATTCTTGACACCTTGCAGTTTCGTACAAACGAATACGTGTTCTGCGAATTTGATCTTTATTAGTTACTAGAATTGTTGCACTGACAGGTGTCAGAAATGCATTCTCTCGACGGCCAGACTGTAGATACATCTTTACTTTTGTGTCAACGTACAATGGGATGTGGATTTTATTAGTGCATATATTAATGTACTCACCTCGAACGATGTTGATAGTACGCGATACCGAACACGACCAAGATGACTGCCACAAGGCAGAAGAATACTGGTATTACTATGACGGACAACTGCGCATGTACCGACACTGGAAACAAAACAACTAGTTAGCACAACATAACATAAAATCTCGCTTGTATTCCCAGAATGGTAGGGCAGAGGTGTGTACTAGTACACCCACATTCCTGTTTAAGACGACACCGACCGCGCAGTGGCGCCCTCATCGTTTATTTAGTTCTTTCTTTTGTTTTAGAATGAAAATGCAGTAAATAAGCATGTTACGTTGTGCTCCACAAGATTATACGTTATTATTATTACAAACGGTAGTTTTACATTGTTTTATTATAATCCTTAAAACTAAACATGCTTATTTTCTGCAATTTCATTCTAAAATAAAAGAAATAACCAAACAAACTACGAGGGCGCCACTGCGCGGTCGGTGTCGTCTTAACCGTAATATATAGTACAACACGTAATAAGGGTTATTTTGTGGGGTTTATGTCAACAGTGTCATAAATCGGGCTCAAATCAGGACTCCAGGCTGCTAATGAGAAATTCCCATTGGAAAACCCCTATAACACTTTACCCGATCTGGGGATCAAACCCAAGACTCTCAGCAGTCGTGAATTGCGACCACTAGATCACCGGCAAAAACCGGTTCGAATCGAATGGATAAATTAATATACGGATCTTAAAGCAGAGAGAACTAGGTAATCTTGAATATGGCTTTGGTAAACATTGTTGTATCTAATAATGTTTGCAAATCACGAGCGAGCGTGTTTGAACTTGAATGTAATTGAGATGAGATTCAAATTGCAACGACCGACGCGCGCTCGTAAAGTGAAAGTAAAATAGAATGAAACACACATAAAATTAAACATTAAATACAGCGTAAAGTTGTGCGCACAGCTTCCATACTTTTATTATTATAGTATTCTTTAGTAGAAGAGCCTGCACCCTAATTGCGTAACACACTATCAATCAAAATCTGAATCATTTTAAAGGATATTGATAATTTGCTCAACAAAGTAAATAACGCAATGTATGTTGTTGAACTGTCAAAATGAAAGCCATTCCTACTGTCAGTATGTTACGCAATTACCCATCTGGTGCTCCTAGTCTTGACATTATACCATCTTTTCTTAGGACACCTTCAGTCATTTTCTATACTATACAGGGTGTTCGGTAGAACGTTGAACACACGAAAATGGCAGATAGGTACGGTCGTCTGCTACCTACCCAGCCCAAAAAAAAAACCTAGGCCCCAGTTTTTTTTTTTATAGCCGGTTTTACTATTTGCACCAAACAATAATTTTAGATGAATCTACCAATAGTCGAGCCAAAAACAAAAAAAAAGTGTTGCCAGTTTCGTCTATCCTCTATAAAGTTATAGGCCTTCAAAGTTTTAAAACTCCTGAATTTCGGTAATAAAAAAAAAAACTATGGGGCCTGGGTAATTTTTCTTTTTTTGGCTGTGTAGGTAGCAGACGACCTCATCTAATTGCCATTTTCGTGTGTTCAACGTTCGCCGAACACTGCCGAACAATGAAACTCCTGGGCAAATATGTTAATTCTTTAATTTCCAAACTGCTCGCTTCTACGCTAGTGATATCCAATCGATATAAAAAACAATTCGTCTTACCTTTATAAATATTAATAGTAGTCATAGCAACATTCTTCCCAATCTCATTCTCTATGATCACAACCACCGTATGCTGGTCGCTGTCTGAGAAGTAATGGACTAGAGGGAACGAGGTGGCAATAGTCGATATTTTAGTCGAACATGTTTCATTGCCCGTTATGTTGTACTGGCCTAGTTTGTACTGTATGCAGTAAGAAAAGGGCGCTGAACCTGTGTATTTGACATTTAAGTTTAGCAAGTCTCCATGTTGCAGCCAGTTTAGGCCAGTGATGTTTATTGCTGATATCGGTTCTGGAAAAGACAATAATATTGCGTTATTATGTGACTGATTAGCAGAGCATAATCAGCCTATAAACATTATAGGTTAACCACTGCTGGGACACAGGCCGCCTCTCAGGGATCAATCAACTCAGCCTATTGCAGTCCTCTGCTGAACATAGTCCTCTCCAAGGCTGCGCTACAACACCCCGTCCTCCGCCTTGCATATCCAGTCCGGCCCAGCCGCCTTCTTTAATTCGTCCGTCCATCTAGCTGGGTGGTGTCCCACACTACGCTTGCCGATACGCGGTCTCCACTCCAGGAATCGTCTGCTCCACCGGCCTTCGACAAACATGGCCAGCCACTGCCATTTCAGGATGGGGATAGCCTTTGTGTCAGGGATAGGGATAGCTTTTTTTATTTTAATTATTACAAACAGAAAACAGGTTGCTCTTGACCTCTATTTCGCCTGATGGATGAGGTCTACCGTGCCCAGAAGAGAACTTCAACCTATAGTATTATAATACGACAGCAAATAGAATAACAGTAATTGAAATTTTATCATCCTGAATGGGTTAAATTTACTACAGAAATCTATAATTCAATGAAAAGGGGTCGTAAAAATAATACATAATATCATTATAATTATGTTCTTGTTAGACTGAACAGCGTATTATTGTGAACGAAAATCAATACCGCTTAATTTCCTGATAGGTAACTATTTCACATGTACTATAAGTGTAGGTAAGTAATGGAATAACATTTGCTGCATTTTATTTTTGGTCATTAACCTTGTCTGTTACTAAATCAACCGTCACTTCATGACAGAGTTTCCGGAAAGGAACAGCGCAGAAGCATGGTTATGAGATATCAAGACTGATAAGTCATAAAAAAGGATAAAAATAGGAGTGTAATAAGTTTCGATTTATCTGTCTGTGGTGTCGTAGCTCCTAAACAGATAATCCAAACAAACTTCAAAGTCGTTCCTCAATTTGAAAACTATAGGCCGACTGCTTAACTGAGACGTTTCCTGAGGTAGCTACGCGGTGCGGGAGGGGTGATAGTTGACAAAAGTTGACGAATCACTAAGCTCTCGCATCATCACCGCACTCCTCCCGCAGCTGTTAGCTGTTTGACGTTAAAACACTTTATTACGTAGTTTTGTATTGTAAAAGAATTATTTGTCTTCGCGATAACATTCCTTGAATAACATTTGAAACTGGTTAACATACATATTAGATTGATGTTAATCCTTAACAGGGAAAATAATATTTTAGTTATTCCATCCTTGTCATCATAAAATGTAAATGTTTATGGTACTGAACTCACTTGATTACGTCGGAGTTATAATTGAAACAAAGTACTTATATAATAATATACTTGCTGCATAAACGAGTGTTTTAATAAATTAAGAAAAAGGCTTGTAAAATCTAATGAAATTGGTGTGATATTTGAAATCTTTAAGTAAGAAACAATGGTTGCAACTCCATTTTTGACGTGGAAATCGTTTATTGAGTGATTTTGGGGCCTCTTAATAAAAATTAGACTTAATAACTGTATCGTCATCTTCTGGCACAAAAATTATATTGTCTACACTTACACGCAGCTACAAATGATTCCAACACTGTTTTCATTATAAAAAGAGCTAACGGTTCCTAAATCACTTTTCCCCGAATCTCCTAGTAATTCGCATTTTCCCATACCATTCCACTTAAAAAAAAACTATCTCGTGTAAATAAAGCCATATCAGAAGGCCAATTCCCGCAATTAAAAACGTTCAAAATGTAGTCGCAATCTTATTTCAGCGACAATCAATGTTAAAATCTTGTTAAAAATGTAGGGAAATTAGATGTATTTTTGACAGATTGATACAGATCAGAGGGGCAATTCTCGTAATATTAAGAACGTTCACAGTCTGATCTCAGTCTCAATCTGTCAAAAAAAAAACCTTGAAATTCCCGACATTTTGACAAGTTTTTGACATTTGTTTGTCGCCGAGATGAGACTGCGACTAGATTTTGAACATTTTAAATTACGAGGATTGGCCTTCAGACTGTGAGCGTTCTTAAAATTACGAGAATTGCCCCTCCGTCCCAGTCATTTTATTCAACAATAAAGCGTCATTACAATACTTTGCTAACGTCATCAGTGTGTATGTCCTTTTGTACAATTGTTATGTATTAAACATAAAGTGTGTGTATGTTTGAGCGGTGAGTAATGTTAGCCACATTACTCACAGATCAAACATACATACACAATTTATTTTTTATCGGTATGTTACTATAAATATGTTTTAATGATCCTGAAAATAAGTTAAAAGGTAATAACTATGGACTTAATCTATGCTTACCTCTAACAAATACAGTGTGTTGATATCTTCCGTAGGTATACCCATTGCTTATAGGTATCATGTTTTTGCACGTTGCTATTTCACCATCTACACCTTTCATAGTGGTTCTATTAGAGATCGCTCGCTTCGACACCTTGTGTGGTGACGTTTCGGTAACATTCGTAACATTTTTCGGCGTTGTTGATGATGGTACCGTTGATGTTGGGATAGTTGTTGTTGATGGGACAATTGTTGTTACTGGGATAACTGTTGTTGTGTTGTGTGGTTTGGGCGTAGTTGTTGTAGTCGTTGTGGTCGTAGTTGTTGTTGTTGTTGTAGTCGTCGTCGTAGTCGTGATTGGTGGTAAAGGCTTATTATTAGCTACAACTATCGCTTCTATCTCATGAGCGGCCATATTATCCTCGTAAGTATAGTTGAAAGAGAAGTCAGTAGAAGTGTCTATGTATACGCAGTCTATGAACCAATATGTTATGATTGAGGAGGAGTTCTTTTCCAAGAACTGCAGCTCACTGTCTTCCAGCCTCACAGAGTGGGTGACAACTTTGTTGACTGCCACGAAATTGTTGGGCCTTTTTTCTTCGTTTTGTATTAGCATCATGTCACCGTGTAGTGTATCTGTAAATGGAGAATAAAATTACAATTATTATAACTCTGTCAATCTATATCTACATATAAATAAATATACTAATAATAAAGTTGACGAGTTTGTTTTTTTTGAACGCGCTAATCTCCAGAACTCCCAGTTGGAATTGAAAAATTCTTTTTGTATTTGATAGCCTTATTCATGAGGACGGCTATAGGCTATTTAACATTACGCTAGGCCCTTAGGAGCCGAGAAAAAATGTCAGAAAGAACGCTAAGCGAAAACGAAGTAATAGCGCGGGCAGGCCATGCGATGATGTGACGAGGTGGATCGGGGGACAAGACATTCCACGCGGACGAAGTCGCGGGCAGAAGCTAGTAGAGAAAAAATTACAGTTATTATAACTGTTGATCATCCAGTTGCTGATAAGAGAATGACTCCTCTATCTCCTCAGGAAAACGTAGTCACAAATTCGAAATCAGTGCATATCATATCGATAACCGGGATTGCTATTTCGCATAATAATATCCTTAACAGACGTCGGAGCAGCTGTGGCCCAGTGGTAACGGCCGCGGCTAACGAGTTGTAGGTCGTAAGTTCGAACCCAGACAGGCACTTTGTATAAATTATATTATCACACTGCTCTCAAAAACGATGAAGGAAATAATAATAATAACATCATTATAATAATCATCATTATAATATATTATAATGATGTATTTATTTATAGTATTTTTAAGTTATATTAATATTGTATTTTATGTGTTTTCTATGGGCCTTGATGCCTGAAATAAATGGATAAATAAATAAATTACCTAATTAATTACATTAAATAAATAAATTAGTGATCTGTAACTCAGGACCGTATCACAAACACCTTTTACTACTTAGGATTGCGCATTCTATTAATCAGTGTCTGTAATATGATGTTGAGATAAATAATCTATATATATAAAAATGAAACCCGTTTTCCGTTGTCACGACATAACATGAAAACGGCTGGACCGATTTCGATGAAATTTGGTATAGAGATAGTTTGAGTCCCGGGAAAGGACATAGGATAGTTTTTATCCCGATACTCCCACGGGATCGACATTTACGCGGGTGAAACCGCGGGGCGCAGCTAGTGATTTATAATTATGATTATTACAGGCTGATTATGCTAATCACGATTAAGGATACTTCTTCTGATAACTAGCATAGGCATAAATGGTTATAAACCCGAACCCACACTTATTATGTATTCCTACGAAACGCTTGAACGTATTATATCTACGTCATTAAGTTTGAAAGAAACATAATACATTTTTCATGGTTTATTTAATGTAGCATTTACACAGATGCATAAGTACAGGTGTAACTGTACAAGCCGTGACTTATGCTAACTAATGAATGTGGTAACGTTAACAAGGTGGCATTCGTTTCAGTTTCAGCTATAATTTGAATCTAATAATTATTGAGTTTACAATGTGGAGACAACAACAATAGTACTGTTAGCCTTTTTTTATTTTTTTTATGGATGGGAAATCATCAAATGACTCCTCCCGCTCTGGATGGAGCGGAAGGGAGTGTCAGACTCTTACTGACTAAAACCCACCCGTGTTCCTTCCTTAGCTCTTTATGTTCCGGGGTAGCAATAACCCTTTCAGACAATCCCGCACCCAGTACAGTTAGCCTGCATTATCCCACTGCTGGTCAAAGGCTCTCCCCATGACTTCCAGCATTCGATCCAGGGCTAAAGTGGACTACTGATCGTTCGTTTTGTCCAGCTCGTCTCGCCATCTTCTATGGGGTCTGCCGCGATGCCTTCTAGCTGTCAAGGCTCAACGTGGTGGTTATTTTGGCCCACAGCTCATTGGGTATAGAGCAGACGTGGCCAGCCCAGTCCCACTTCAGCTTAGCGGCTTTTTGAGCAACGTCAGTAATCTGTGTTTTGGAACGCAGTGTGGTGTTGCGAATATGGTCTGTCAATTTGACGCCAATAATACTGCGCTCCATTGCACGTTGGCAAACCTTGAGTTTGAGACAACAATACGACAATAAATAAAAACACTGGCAATACTAATGCATAAGAGTACTTTGGAACTATCAAATAAATACTAATATCGAAATTAAAAAATTGTTTTTTTTTTTTCAAACAAAACTAATTGGGCCTAGTTGCTATAAATAAACAAATATTTAATTAATTTAATTGATACAAACAACAAAACAGCAATTTGTTTATCAATTGAAAGTGACTTCGGTATCAGTCGTTCCTAACTATATGTCTACAACACTGTAGATGACACATAACAGTATAAGGCGGAGGGTCGGTTTACTAAACATTGGGAAAACCGAACAGCACAAACCAGCAGAAGGCAAAAGAGGACTCAGCCAGACTAACCGGATGCAGCTGAATACCAGTTTTTTCACGGAGCGACTGCCTATCTGACCTCCACAACCCGGTTACTGGGTAATACGTTACCCCTTGAAAGACTGGTTCCCAGACTTTTGGGCTTCTAACGACTGTCAAGATCCACGAATGACAGCCGAGACCAACGGCTTAACGTGCTTTCCGAGGGAAGGAAGCGTCTTGATATATGAAGACCAACCACGACAAGCGTAACTTAACTTGATCGATCGACCCGTGCGGCTGTTATTACTTAGTCACAATAGTCTGTAAATGAAAAAGTAAAATAAAACTAAAACTTAGTAATTCTATCGATAGACTTTCAATTACAACGTAACTATCTATCTAGGTTAGACTCAATAAATAAGAAAGTGAATGTGAGACACGTAAGTACGTAACATACGAAATTGAGGCATTCTTTCTCAACTTTGCATTCTATCTATATATACGAATAACGTTACACGATCCTTAGATAAAAATAATAAGAAGTTTATTCATCAAAAAGTAAAAATACAATATGACGCTGACGGATTCGGGTAGCCACAAACTATCTAGTTTTACAATGTTAATGATTACATTACAGTTTGAGGATGTATAGATAGTTACAAAAAAGAGAAGAGTTAAAATAAAATAAAACATTCGTGCGATCCTGATCACAAAATAAAATAGTATTATGTTAAGGGGACTACATGACCTAAAGCGCGGTCACTGGTGGACTGCATAGAAAAGAAAGAGAAGCGCGATGACACAACCCTGGTAATTTATTGCAAATTAAATCTATTGTTTGGACTAAAAAATTAAAATATTAGTGCTTTAGAATGTTGCTTATAGAATAATCTGACAAAAATTCAGAATGATTGTATGTAGGTATTTATTGTATGGTTTTTATTGTGAAAATAAAGTTTTTAGAGGTATCTAGAGGTATCTTCATGTTTTTTTTTATCGTATCTTGAATATGCGGTTGACCGTACCTACAGCTGGTGACAGCCGGTGCAGGGTTACAGCGACCTATCGATTTCCAGAAGTAACGAGATCCCAGGGGGTTATCCCAGTTACGCACTAATTGGATTGGTCGGGCCGTGTGTGACGACTACATGATCCAATCCGGTTGATACTTGTTACATGTTGTGGAATAGAATAAATGCTGTGTGTGTACATAAAAATAACGGCTGTCAACCTTGCGAGTGGCAGATGCAGCATGAAGATATTTATAGTATAACCACTTCTCCTACAACGGTATTCGTATCAGGAAACACCTATTAGGTATGCATCGGTTGAACTGATTGATACATTTCGCACCAAAAAAAACTATTACCTATAGCCCGGTCAAAGATTGGTAACAAGATTCAAGACATTCAGCGTATAGTCGGCCGCCGACTGTAAGCGATGAGGTGAGATGTTTCGCGTATCCGGCGGTCGCGTAACGCCAGAACGGACACGTAGATAATAAAACACTCAACCGATGATGCGTTCGTGCATTGAGCGAATAAATAGACGCAATCGAAGTTACGCCAGACGCATCTTCCGTCAGATGTGCGACCACCCTAAAATTTATGAAAAACATTTTTTAGCCGCCGACTCATTGTCCTTTGTTTTTCATACGTTTTCACAGTCGGGGGACGAATATACGCTTGATGTGAAAACGGCCTAACAAATAACACTTTTCTTATAAAACTCGCCTTTTACAAGTTGAATAAACTTATATCTGAGTTGTTAACATAACAAGCACCAATTTAAATTTTGTTTTAACTGTATGAAATGGTCAGATTGCAATTACTCGACCACGCCTCCCACGTTAGCAATGTCAAAAAGACAAAAGGGCCTTTCCCAATATCATATCCAATCTATATTAATATATGTATATATACTGATATTATAAAGAGGTAAAATTTGTAAATTATTATGTAGGAGAACTTCTTCTTCGGAACTACTAATCCGATTCCGTAAAGTCACTAATGGAAAGCTATAGTATTGACGAGTATTATAGGATATATTTTATGTTAAAACAAGAAATTTCACGCGGGCAGAAGCTAGTTTAAAGATATGTGTGTATTCTGCCATCTTTTCTAGCGACCTGCCCCCTTATTCACAAACATTCGATATGCTTCCGTATCGTATCGAACAATAATCATTGTTATCGTAGGAGTCTTCGCAATGCGGTTCACAAGTCCAAAACCCGAAAATGTTGTCAGTTTAAATCAAATAGATGCCCGCTATTCTTCCAACAGCTATTTTCTGTTGAGGGCAAGTCAAATCAAGTTATCGAAATTTCAGGATTTCGATACGATAGCCTGTCGTATGGTTGTGAATCAGGGCTCTGATATTGTATGCATGGCGGATGCAATGGAATCTATTCGCAAATGAAACTGTGTGTGAAATATTTACACAGCTGACTGCAATTGCAGCAACAGCTATCAGACTAATCACGAATCAATATTGACAATAGTGAGAAGTCCTGATAAGGACGTAGAAATACAACATACCTGTTAGATTAAATGCCGTGAAGGCTGTAGCGACAGTCCACCACACATTTGCAAAGTAATATCTCTTTACTTCAAGTTGGACATTATATTGTCCAGCCTCATAAGTGTCTCGAAAGTACTCCACACTATAGTTTACAGATTGATTTGTACTGGTGATCTGAAACAGAATTTTCGTTAATGAATTTGATGTTTTCATCAGTTTTTAAGTCCATTGCAGTCTGAATTTAAGTTGGCAGACTGCATTTTGTTGATCTTTCAGAGTTAGGTTTATTTTTAGGGCAGCTGGTTGTTTGAAATGAAATTATTTATTCTGTAAACAGGATATCGAAATCACATTACCATTACCACGTCAAGTTTAAAAAATATGCACCCCACAGTGTTTATATGATCTGTTATGCACCCTAATTGACTGACTGCACAGAATCATTTTGAAGGATATTGCTAATCCATTGCTTCTCATGTTCGAAAAATTTGTCTGCTCAACAACGTAAATAATACAATGAATGTTGTTGAACTGTCAAAATGAAACCCATTCCTACTGTTAGTGTGTTTCGCAGTTACCCCGCTGATTCAACATTTCCTATCTGACTGCCCCAGAGGAGAAATGGCGAAACTAATTCAGCGGTCAAGATCTCTTTTAAAGTCGAGACATAAAGTATCTAAAGTATCGTGTAACAAAAATATCGTTAATTATACCATCGTTGTCATGGTCATTGTCAAACAGGTTGAAAATTTACACTGTTGAACGCCTTCGAATAACCGATACAATGAACGTTCAAAGAAAAAGTTTGACTAATTGAGTCTGCAGACATATTAGTAATCGCAGTTTGTTATGAATAGTTTAGGTATTATTATTATAAAGAACGTTGAAGCTTCTGTTACGTATAAAGTTCGTCGCCTTTACATGGGCGAGGAGAGTTGGACTTGGAATATACAGTTGTGGACATATAATGTGGCATAAACGAGAGCAGTGGTGGCCCAGTGGTATCGGCCGCGACTTACGAGTTGTAGGTCGTAGGTTCGAACCCAGACAGGCGCTTTACTTTGTGTAAATTATTTCATCACCACTGCTCTCAAAACGGTGAAGGAAAACATCGTGAGGAAACCGGCATGTCCTAGAACCAAAAATTCAAAGACATGTGACATCTACCAACCCGCACTGGGCCCGCGTGGTGGATTACGGCCCACTCCCTCTCACAGAGAGGAGGCCTGTGTCCCAGCAGTGGGAACATTATAGGCTGATGATGATGATGATGGACATATAATTAGGAACGACTGTTACGGATCGTTAGAAGCCCGAAAGTCTGACAACCAGTGTTACCAAAGGATTTCGTATTACCCAGTAACTGGGTTGTGGAGGTCAGATAGGCAGTCGCTCCCTGTAAAATACTGGTACTCAGCTGCACCAGGTTAGACTGGAAGCCGACCCAACATAGTTGGGAAAAGGCTAGGTAGATGATGATGATACATATTCGTTGACATTTCTGGAAACTTAATCGTGAATGTAGGATAAGTACTTAGCCGGGAATTATCTGTAGCTAATATTATACGCATGTGTAATCCAATGAGGTTTGACATCATACATGCCAGAGGAATTTTTAATTCGCGCTTATCGCAACATGTCGTTGGTCATGCATCACATCTGTTACGATAGCATTGCATGGATACCCTCGGACCTCCCTATGTGCATGCATACGCGAATTAACAGGTTTTTACGAGTTAGTACTAGTTTTTGCTCGCGGCTTTGCCCGCATGGATGTCGGAAAATATCTTACGGGAACGTACTACCGGGATTAAAAGTACCCTATGTTAACCCTGGTTACAAATATAAACAACTAGCTGCGCCCCGCGGTTTCACCCGCGTAAGTTTCGAGTTTCTAATATAATTCAATTAAGACATTGATGGCTTTCATTATGATTAAAAACACATTAAGGACAGAAATTTACGATATTTAAATAGATAATTAGAAATTAGTGTTAATTATTAGTCACCGATTTATAATTAACCGAACGTAAAAAAACACGCTAAGAAACAAAGTTACAATGAGTGTAAACATATACATTGTGGTGCCCTAGATAAGGGCTAACTCTGAAAGACTAACCCCCTTATTCATAAAACTTATCAAACCTATTTTAGTTAAAATGGGGTTTGTCTCTTTCTTACACACAGAAATGACAACGTGACAGATAAAGACAAACGTTCTATAAACCTATTTTAGCTAAAATAGAGATAAAATAGGATTATGAATAAGGGCCTAAGAAACCATAAACTATAATATGCAGCCAGATAAAGTGCTTAGTAAGTTAATAACGCTCATAGCCTATTTCATTTGCCTTGGCCTATTTGGACTGACACCAAAATAGAGGCTGCTGAAAGGCGCCATACACAATCTATCATTATGCCTGGCCGAATGGAAATCCGTACCACGCAGGCAGATTCGGCTTCAAGGTCTATGCGCTTCCCGGCCTTCGAATTGCAAACGATATAATAGAAACTATACCGAACTGACGCGATTCAACGTCGCATCCGTAAGGGATCAATTAGCTAAGTAACGCGTTACGCGTCCCTTCAAGTAATCAAGTTGCGCGTGGCGTTAGCAGTGAAAATAACTTAATATATCGTCCTCCTATCAGTCTTCAGTGTCATGTTAGAAAACGAACAAAAGGAAGTTCACAAAATATAGAAATTTTCGCATTTTCCAGCGACTTAGTCCGTGTGGATAGGATACTTTTATCTCGAGATCGTAAGTACTCCCGATGAGGCTAGCACAGAAGTGTGGGGATTGGATATGAAAAGAGAGGCCTGTGCTCAGCAATGGATGAAGTCGGCTTTGGATGATGTTAAGTTTATCCAGGTCACAAGTCTACTTGTGTGCCAAAATTAGACCGTTAACGCGTAATTCGAGTATACCGCACACCAACTTTCATATTAGTTGGATAGGAAGTACTAGGATAGCAAGATAACGCAGCGTTTCGACACGTGTCGGAAATCTAACGGAAGGGACTGTTCCACCAGGACAGAGATACATTATCAGACCCAGACAATGTCTAGGCCTACTCCATTTAGCCTCAGTGACTCAATTACACAAGCCTGTACCAGTGAATTTCCTCTGTTACAATCTGCAACTGAGTTGATAGCAGACAAGGCTGTGTGTAGCAACAGTTCAATGACTGCAGTTTATATAACAACAACATTGTATTGCTAAACAAGTATAATAAACTCTTGTTTACTTATTTATTTATATTAAAAAACAAGTAACAAGGACTCAAAAAATGTTAGTAACAATATTTCTTAACAACTACGTTAGTAAATTTAACCTACACACTTAAGGTGAATGGGTAGTTGTAGCCCGCGAAATTCAATTTTTCTTACGTTTTTTGCAATTTTCAGGCCAGTGTCAGGTTGTATCTTGATCAAAATAGGATTTGCGACTATAATAGACATGTATTTACAGAATTATAGTCATTAGAATCATTAATATATCTCTTTAAGTTAGATTTCTACCATCAACACTTTTCCATACGAGATTTGTTCTTAACGGTAGAAATCTAACTTAGAAAGATGTATTAACGATTCTAATTATTATAATTCTGTAAATACGTACCTGTTATTGTCGCGAATCATATTTTGATCAAGATACAGCCTGACACTGAAATGAAAATTGCAAAAAACGTAAGAAAAATTGAATTTCGCGGGCTACAACTACCCATTCACCTTAACCTAACACTGCAATATTGGTTAATGCAAATCCCTGCTACAAGCTCAACACTGATGTGGAAAGCTTGCAGCAGCGCTTGATAGAAGTCGCGAGGTAATTTCGGCAAAGTAGCTATTTATTTTTTGGTCTAAGTCCTTTATGGGGTGACTTTTTACTTTGTGAGTTAGGCGAATTTGCTAGTGGAGCAGTTATAGGTATGCTGGGGCAACTTGCGACATTCGATACTCAATTGTTTATTGCATTCCACAATGTGCCACGCTACCGATCTATCGGTACTGACGATTTTTATTTGCCGATACAACAATACATTTCGCGCGTTTAAAAAACCTTAGTAACCGGAAACGCTCTGTGATAAACTGTAAGTGTAGACGAGGCATGAATTATGCTCGGGGAATCCCTGCATTTTATTATTTAATAATGGATTTGGTTTTTTGAATAGTCAGATCCATAAATATCGGTATCGTATCGGCCAAGATGCGCATCGATGCATCCATAGCATTTAGCATGATGAGCACAGATTGTTAGAATATAGTTGAGCCGTTTTGAACAGAGTTGTTGAGTCATAAACGCCAGTACTTAACAAAACAATTGCTACTATTACCAACATCACTAGCATGCTACGTAAGCCTACCAAGTGATTTAATATGGCCTGACGAGTCATTTCAAATGGCGAAAATCACATATATTACTGAGAAGTCAATAAGATACTGAGAAAAACCAATAAACATAATTTATTGATGGCAAAACAGATTACAAAACAAGACACAGGACACGCAAGCAATTCACATAATCAATTAGTGTTGTGTGAGGATAAAGAAGTATGAATAACACTTAAAAGTATTCCCGAAATAAATGACTAACAAAGGAAAATATAAAAACGGATATAAATTATACAAGTGGATTCAAACTCTTTTAATATTAAACTTATGTGTTTTCCCCTTGCATATTTTTAAATGGTCATTTGCATAATAAATGAGAGGTAAGACTTTTCAAGTCTATATAAACCTTTTTTGTTACATAATTAACATTTTTTACTTGTCACAAGTTGGCAAAGAATTTTGTTATTATAATTATTGCAAATGTGTCAAACTATCTTATTTTTTACCTAACAATGTACAGTATGTACTCGTATATTAAAATAATAAAATGGGGAAAGAGTCATAAGGTATCAAAAGGTAAGGTAAAGTATTTGTCCGCATCACTGTCAACACGAAAAGTGTCCAAAAGGCTGGCAGCATTGCCCCATTGTATGGCAATGCTGATTCTTTGCCCATAAAATAGGCTAGCCCTCTAGACATGTGAAGAGTCAACCAACCACAACCAAAACCAAGTGGGCACTCACCCACTTGCCACTTGCTTGACTCACGTCTTGAACATATA
Source organism: Amphipoea lucens (assembly GCA_947508005.1). Lineage (NCBI taxonomy): Eukaryota > Metazoa > Arthropoda > Insecta > Lepidoptera > Noctuidae > Amphipoea > Amphipoea lucens. The sequence continues at coordinate 14,116,782 of OX382358.1, forward strand.
ACTGCCAAAAAGGTTGGAATATTTTCACCATTTGAGATTTATATGGAGTGACAAAGGAGACTGTTAAAATTTGTATGGGAAGTGGTCCATGATCCAATAGTGATACTGTAGAGGTATTTCTGTGGGAATACCTCAACTATACCCTTGTGCAAAGGGGCATCAAAATCTAACCCGGCAGTTTTCAGAAAAATAATACTTTAAAATTCACTTTTTTTACTACATTTTTATATTTTAAAAACGTTTTGACGGGTATTTCTGACTTTATACTACTTAATTAATGTGGTTTTCTGCTAAACAAAGACACTTACCACGTCGACAGTGCTGAATTTCAGTTTTTTTTTTCGAAAAAATAGCACAGAATGGTTGCAGTTCAAACAATTCACATCACCTCTGGGTCGAAACATGATTTCATCATTCAATATTTTTTAATTTCATTTTTACAATTTAATCATAGCATAAATTGCTTAGCAACCATATTAAAGTACCTCATCGCATCGCAACCCGTGAAATACTTATTAATGAGTTGTTCCGGTGGTCATCTGAGGTCTTCATCATTAGTACCACTTCACCAAATGGTGCTTTCCGAGAGCAAATGCACGAGTTACTTTAAAGAATACCCAAATTGTTATAGCTGTGCCTATAATGTTTGAAGAGTTCCCTAGATTTCTCCAGGACCCAATCACTAGATCCTGACCTGGTGACAATGGGAACATTTGGGAAAAATACCCTTTCAACCAAAAAAATTGTTTTTTAAATCGGTCTAGCCGTCTTCGTGTAATTGGTGAACATAAAAATATTTAAAAAATGTAATTCCTACGAACTGAGAACCTCCTCCTTTTTTGAAGTCGGTTAAAATCAAAACAAATACTGAAATCTAGGAAAGAAACACATTAATTAAGTATTATAAAGTCAGAAATACCCTTTAAAACGTTTTTAAAATAAAAATGATATCATGAAATTATGAATTCTAAATATTATATTTCTCAAAACTGCCGGATCAGATTTTGATGCCACTTTGCACAAGGGTATAGTTGAGGTATCCCCACAGAAATATTGTAACAGTATCGCTATTGGTTCATAGACCACTTTTTAATGTTATCATGAAATTATTTATTTTAAAATATTATATTTCTCAAAACTGCCAGGTCAGATATTGATGCCACTTTGCACAAGGGTATAGTTGAGGTATCCCCACAGAAATATCGTAACAGTATCGCTATTGGTTCATAGACCACTTTTTAACAGTCTCCTTTCTAAGATATATTGTGTTGACCCAAAATAAATAACATGAGTGGGTAACAAAAGTGAAGTTGGTTTAGGTGCCGGAAGACAAATCTTCAAGAAACATTTTAAAACATGAGGTTTTAATAAAATGTCTTCATGAATATCTTTTCACAATAGCTGTTGACCTCCATTGAGTGATAGATAAAACTGATTCATTAATCAAACAATGCTGATAGATTTATAGCTTAATGATATAATTTTTCTTATCTATAATCTATTGTACCTTTGAAATGTTATTCATGACTGCTCACTTATTAATTATATTGTTTTAATAGTACAAGAAAACTATTAATATAATATATTAATGTATATGTTATGTATGTGTTATATTATATTAATGTGTTTTAAGAAAAAGAAAGTAATATGGTGAATACTTTGTTAAGTTAAACATACCAAATGGTTCCAATTAACACCACAACAACGCAACAATATTGTAAATGTAATTCAACTATTATTTTCCTCTTCATAAAATATTCTTCATATTATTATAATATATTGTGAAAAGGAGTGTAAGATAGGGCATGCTTTGTTATATAAACAAAACCTGATAATTAGGAGACACATGTTGGAGGATGCAGAACTAGTAAAATCTACCTAAAGATGCTTACCTCTTGCTTATGCTGTGGAACTCCATTATCAGTAAACACAAATTTTAAGTTTTCTCCGTTGTAACTATTGTTTCCAATAGTTGCTGTGAATGTCACGTTCGCACCTCTTACTGCAGGCCCATTATCCGATAGGGTCACCTGTAAATATCCGGCTGACATCCCTAAAAAACAGATTTTAAATATAGCGGATATAAAACTATATTTCACGGTCTTGTCCATTATGAAAATAAATTTAAAAAAAAACAAAGTACCCGTTTCCAAGATAAATGCCACGATAAATAAAATGAAAGGAGCCATATCGAACGAAACAAATCACCGATTAAATAATCACTCAGAGAACATAGCAACTGATGAAAATTCTGTAGAATCTTCTTGAATCATCCGTATTACAATAAGCGAATATAAGTTAAAATTTCGTATCAAATTAAGAGTTATTATTGAATATGTACGTCGTCACAAAAACATGAACGTTTGCGTTTCATTAGCAATTTGACACTGACAGTAACTTCCTTTGTCACTCAGTCACTGTCAGTCAGTCACCATGCCACAGATTATTACTGCTTTAGTGTTTTCATTCACCCGCAGTATACGCCAAGAAAGAATAATCACCCGACTAAGAAAAAAATTAATAAAAATCATCAATACAACTCCAAGTCCAAAATACTCTATTGAATGACTTTTTCTTGATATCATGACTTTTGAGGTCAATTCAAACTGTTGTATTGATGATTCTAATGATAATAATTCTTTAAGAAGACGGCACGTTTGACATGCGTCTGGAATGCCACTGGCTAGGCCCCGGCCGGGGGAATTAATTAGGCATAATATTTCCGGGTGTTCTCGTTTAGCTAACGGAGAGTACTTGCATAGACAACCTTGTAGCCAGGATAATCCATCAGCAGCTTGCTCTGAAATACAGCCAAGTAGAATTGAAGGTGCCGTACACAGTTCTCGAAAATGGAAATATCACATTGTACAGGGATCGATCCATCATCATTGACAGGACTATTAATACCAATAAGCCTGATATAGCGGTGGAGGATCGATCAGAGCGGCGCGCAATGATTGTTGACATAACCGTCCTGCATGATGAGAACCTCGTGAAAGTCGGGAGAGATAAACAAATCAAGTATCTTGATCTGGCTCGCGAGGTTGTTGACATGTAGGATGTAGTATCAGCTATCATTGTGCCGATAGTCGTGAAAGCCGATGGGTTAATAGCCAAAAACCGCGACCAACACCTGAGGAGGCTCTCGTTGGGCAGTTGGATCAAGGGCTTGATTCAGAAAGTGGTACTTCTGGACATGAACCGCATTGTTAGGAGGTTCCTCTCTCTGGAGCCCTGACCGCCGGTAGCTTGGACCCTGTTAATACACTCAATACGCGTTATAAATAAGTTATAATACATCCTCTGTGGAGTTCGCGTCGGTGCGAGCTTAGTTAGTTAGTTATAATAATCATAGACTAGGTTAACTCATTGGAAAATTGGAAATGCCCACATTGGCACATTGGTCGTCAACTCGTCACTAGTATTTTACTCTATGACTAAAGATTGAAGATTGTGGCAGACTTGTTTTTCTTAGTTTGCATAGCAATTTTTCACACACTTTCCCAAGTAAGAAAGTTAGTGATCTCCACGTATTTTTCAAAACTAATAAATCGAATGCAGAATATGTGTTGAGTGTGAATAGAGTGCATAAATATAATAAAAATGGCTACCGTGTTCGATAGCCCCTTCATTCGACAACGTTTACATCGTCTGAGGCGTCGTGATTACGATTTTGACGAAGATCAGAGATTCGGTCGATGTGACTGCACAAGCTATTCTTATTTTGTACTTTCAATGGTGTTATTTTCTGTGGGCACTGTGATTACAGTGTTAGCTTTGGGAGACGCCGATGGCTATATTCTCAGCAATTTGGGACACATGTGGCTAGTTGGTCCAATTTTTATATGTTCCGGGATGATGGTTGCTGTGAAAAGTATGCTTTATTTGAGGAGAAAAAGCGTGATACAAATGCTACTACACCAAAGGGCGATTATCAGAGTAAGTTCTTATCTTTATCAAGACCACTATAGTTTGTCTGTATCGTTTGAAACAATATTATTCTAATGCATTTTTTACGACTTGTAATAATACATTAGTGTTTATGTTGTCAAACAACAAGTTTTGAAAAATAGTATCCAAATATTTTGTAAACTTTAAAAGATTATTTTTTTTTGTTGTGGTATTGTTTTACATGATTGTTACTGTTTTTATCCTACAATAATTTTGAAGGGATGGTTGCAAAATATCTTTTAATTGCGTGAAAATTGTTTGCCTTCTGAGTGACTTCATTTGAATGCTTATAGTTTTAAGTGTTCATTCATGATATTTAAACATCCTGATCCCTGCCACTTTTTGCCCTAGTAATAGTAAACAAAAATTATACTAATCAAGATCTTTAACCTTTTTTTTGTAAGTGGGATGTCCCACTTACAAAACCTATCAACTGTTATGTACATAACATAACACAACTTACTAGGTCACAAAAATAAATTTTACACACATAATTAGAGCTATGTAAATTTTTTGCATTACTGTTATATTTACATATCAAGTATCTTTATGAGGTTAAATGTAGAAACATAAATGGGTTCTATGTAAAAATCTACTTTAAAACATAAAACTGATTAACTGTATGTCATTATAATTCAGTTAATCAATAGCAAATACACCTCACCTTGAACTGCTGACTGAACTGTTTGATATGAGATAAGACTAGGCTAATAAGATGGACTGTTTAATTAAATAACAAGATAATTATGTTTGTTGTGCATGCTTACTAAAGGAGAAAGTGTCAAATACCTCAAATGTAATGATAATGTTTATTTTTTAGGATATGGCTGCAGTCCAAGCTGAACAAGCCTATAGTGGTCAAGTACCTCGCACTGCTTCTAGTGCAACATTACCGCCTTCTTATGATGCCTTAATAGCAAGCGCTGCCACTAGTAAACCGCAACCTTCCAGCTCTGAGCCACCTCCACCAACATATGATGAAGCAATGTACCTAATAGACGATGAAAAACTACAGATTGATAACAAAAATGATGACAGTGCCAAACAAGAAACTAGCAATCAAATGCCTAATACTAACTTAGATCTTAGTAAACCCTGAAACAAAAATACTACTTATGAGTACTTGTTTATTACTTAGATTGTAAGAAAAACTTAATTCTTCCTTTTGTACTTATATTTTTAGATACATAGTCACTTACTATTATTATAGTATTCTCGGACGTGCCTAAAATATTGATTTGTTAGCAATATTGTTATATGTCTCTCAATGTAAAGTAAAGGGTATCTATAGTTTAATAACTAGCTTAAGATAAACTTATGAACTTGTGATGTGTTGACTGCCGATTGCTATGAGCTGATCTCTTTGTGTACCAGGAGATGATTTTAGATCTGTTTGTATGCACGTGCATTATTACTTGTTTGGGACAATAATGACATGAAAATGTTACACTTGGCAAAAAAAAATATTATGTAAAAAGAAGGCTAAAGAAGAACGGTCATTTGTGACTCAGACCCCACACGAAAGAGACATATCTCAGTTTTTTTATTATTTTAAATATAGCTAAAATATATATTTTTTATATTCCAAATCAATAGCTAACACCAAAATATTGCCTTGTGTTTTTGTTCAGGCGATATACAATTTTCTTTGAATACCTAATGCATTATATATATACTAAAACCTTCGTGAAAGTATGTAGATTACATTAGTGAAAGAATTATCAAAATTGATTCATTAGTTTTTGAGAAAATCGCGGACATACAAACATACATACGGGTCGAATACAGAACTTTCTTTTTTGAAGTCGGTTAAAAAATGCACAGATCTCGAACACAGAAAGCCAATTTTATTTTATATTTTTTTAATGACATCTCGCAGTTAACTTTGAGGTTATCGTCTGCTTAACCGGGCTTTCCTGTGGATGCCTCAATAAATTAAGGCCTCCAGCTGTCTATTTTTATCTAAATTGGCGTCATTTTAATGGCTATTCATTAAAAAAAATATTTTAAAATATTTTGCCTTACCAAAATCAAATGGCAATATATGGGTGATAGCCACTGATATTCAGAATAGTGTTAATTTATTTCTGTTATATGTAATATAACAAAATAACTGAGATGCATTCCTTTTGTGTCGGGCCAGTGTAAATTTTCTATGGGACGTGACCCTTCTTCTTTAGTTTTTTTTTTTTTTTTTTCAAATAATATGTAGTTATTGTCACTAATGAGAAAAGTAATGTCCATATACATAGTATTATTTCATCATAGTATTTTGGCAGTCACATATCTTGTGGTTATTCTAGTGTGACAAGGCACTTTTTGTGCCAGTTCTTTCTACTCTAAGATGTGTCTAATCCAAAAATGCAATTTATTTGCCTTAAAATGCAAAGTTTATGAAGATCAAATTATATAAGGAGCTTACACTCAGTGTAATGAGCTAGGGAGAAAGTTCTTTTTGTATTTATCAGCTCCACTATTTTTGCATTATGCATCCTGCAATGTTACTAATTATTAATTGAAGACTGATGCATTTATATTAGTAATGTTGCCAGGTAATCCATTAAATTTTGATCTGAACTTATGCATAAAAAGAATAATACACAAAAAATTACTGCCAAAGATTGTGGGCATTGCATAATATACTTGAGATCTTGCTATATTGCATGGTTCAAGTAAATTTGAAATGTCCAGAATAATTCAAACTAGCAACAATGTAAGAATTAACCACATATTATGGCTGATGTAAAAAAAATACTAGAACTTCCATTTGTGTAATGCTGAAACATAGTTGCTAGTCTATATAATAAATGAAGCATTTTGCAGTATTTACTGAACACAAATATTTACCTTCCATAATTGTTGACTGTGTTGTAGGTAGTGTTTATACAATATTTTAATAAGGTCATTTATTTCGGTCAGGGCTATTTAAATTCAGTGCTAAGAAAAGAAGTACTTAAAAGACTTAACTGAAGTGATCATTTGAAGGCCAAACATGGCCTTACTTTGTTCTTTGGTGAACAAGTCATGTGCCTTTTTCAGCAAGTGCTCTTTGCTATTTTTTTAGAAGGAGCTAGATTTGACATAGGTAATAGATTAGGAGAAAATTAATTAGTGTCAATAAATCTATATTTGAGAATGAAGGATAAGTGATGTATTGCATCATCTTAATACCCTTTAAATGCTGGAAACGAGACACAATGGAATTTTTATTGTCTATGATTGCAGCATACCAAAAGTTAATAAATAACTACTAGAATCCAGCCATTCAAGACGTCTAATGATATTTTTATAGCATTACTGATTGGGAATGCCATTGGAAATGAAAACAATTGCAATATGTTTGATAACTGTATACAAAATAAGACTCATTTTATAGTGGCACTTACAGACTGCACTAATGGAAAGTACTGTTGAAATTCAAAAGCAATTTTACAGGGAAAGTTGGAGAGATAACAATAAAAAAAATGCAGTTTTAAGTGTGACTATAAAACTCAGCCTTACAATCTACATTGATAAATACCCCACATGCTTGTACAAATCACTAATTTTTTGTATTTCAGATATTGAAATACCGTGAAGTATACACAGTTGTAGTTTATTAGAATAAGTTGTTATTGAAAGTTGCTTCTTGTGTCCTTAAGACTAGTTTTAGTATAGCTTCAGGGATTTATCTTTTTGTTTTTATCAATACATTCTGATATGTTATTTAACTTGTTACAACGTTGTGAGATTTGATTAAACCTCCGCGAATTGAAGAGATGGGATCAATAATTGTGCCACCAACTGAATAAATTTTAAAGGTCAGTAATGTTTTGAAATACAAGGAAAATTATTAACTGTGGCTAAGATATGTATGTACTGACAAAATTATATTGATGTTTGTGATTTTAAAACCAACTGCAAATATTTGTGTACTGATCTCCCTAGAGCTATTAATTATACACTTTTTCAAGTTTCATTTTCTTTAATTTCCATATGGCATTAGCATTTGGCATTTTTGGCATTTTCCTTTTATGAAACATTTGGATGGTAAGTATTTAAGAAGAACAAGGAATAAAAACCCTTTTTGCTTTTGGGGACTCGCTCTGAGGAAGTATCTGCACTACCTCATACAACAGTTTTATTACTAGAAAGGCAAGGAGTGGTAATAAAAATGGTTGTAGAGACTGTAAATGTCAGAAATGAAAAAGTCAATAAAAAAGCATCATTTTCTGTAATATATTGATTGATATAAAAAAGTAACATGCAACACTTGGATCCTTACTCTAAATAGAATATTGTAAAGTTATGTTAGTCTACCAAAGTATTTAGCTCTAAAGCAAACATCTCTCAATTGAGGCCATTGTACAATAATAATATCTGCGAAGAACTGAAGTATTTTTCCAGTCAATGAGAGGGTGCGAACTCTGCATATACTCTCTATGAAAACTATGCGACAATCTAACATAAACAAACATCTCAATACAAAAGCAACAACACAGACTGGAATGCAAGTGCCAGGACCATTACAAAAAATTACATCAGGTTTAAAATTATATATTACTGGTAAAGTGCACCAAGTAGCATACAGAGTGCTGATTACTGAAGAAAGATATGACTGTTGCACATTTCTACTTCTAGGTATCCTACTGAGAGAGTAGTCAGTATGTTCTGTCTCTGTTTCATGAATCTTGACCGCACTGCTAGCATCATTGTCAGCTAAAATATACATCCTTGGCTGATATTTCTTCATATTAATACTCTTCACAAATCTCAATAATTCTGTAGTATGACCTCCAGAGCCGATGCAAAAAACGGTACGCAAAGATTTTGGTCTTGTCAGTTCACATTTACTGGTGATAATATCATATAACAAGTAAAATACTCGAAGAAGGAATGCTAAGATAATACATATCAGCAATGCGCCGAAAAATTCTAATGTCGTCATTTTGAGGCAGTAGACTCAGTAGCAACACTTTACAATGAGACTCCTTATTTAATACTATTGTGGCGTTACATAAATAACAAGATTTTTTTTACATTATTTTATTCAATAATGTTACTCGAAACATTAATATTGTTTGTGACTGTATTTTTGTTAGGTTAGGGTTATGTTTTGTAGTGTTGACGTTGTCCTGTCAATGTTTTGTCTATCATTATCCAGTTGACTTTGACACTTAACGTATTAGTATGTTGAGAAACTAAAGTGATGTATCTGAACTCAATTTGCTGTTACCGGTTTATTATTACCGATGTTGAGTGTTTATAATCAAGGTATCTCATGTTCGCATTTAGCGATTGATTGTATGTCACTGGCAATGGCAACAGCTAGCACAACAATGAACCGTGGTGTGCTGCTCGTTATCGTAGGCTATTTTCTGTACCAACATCTTAGGGGACTGGACCAAGACCTTGATTGATTTTATTAACTAGGTACCTACTACTCAACTCACTTTCACAAATTACCTGGTACAGATAGTTTTACCCCAAGCGTTATTAGTTAAATTGATTAAATTACGGTTTTTGGCAAAAGTACGATTAACATAGAATAGATATAGATGTTGACCGATGAATGATCTCGATAAGATAAATCACTCGACGTCACTCACACAAACGTCAAAGTGACAACTTGGCAAACAAATGCAAACACTTCTAATTGGGTTCAGTGACGAGTAAAAAAAACGAAATTCTTTAATATTGTACCATTTCGTATAGTTTTCACAAGATAATGCTATTAATTAAAGCTATATTTTTGCATCTGGTTTAGCACAGATTTTATGTTATAACCATTCAAAATGCGGGTCCTAAGTATTCTGGGGTCCAGTGTGTTTCAAATTCTTTCGCTTATTTTTGTTTTCGGTTATCTTCTCGGTGTTTTGAATTTATACTTTAGTGACAAAAATAACTATTGTATAATGACTTATATGTTTGAGTATCCACAGTTCGTGGTTAGTATCAGCTTATTTACAATCAACAATCGCCAAAAATCTTGTAGCAGTGTTTTTAATCATGAATATTTTTAGCGATTATCCGTTCCGGAAAATAAGATTTATCCCCAATATGGATTGTATGCGTATAGCGAAGGAAGATTTACCGAGAGAGCTAGAAAAATGTGGTATGTATTCATAAAGTAATTCACAGTGAATTGAATGTAGATTTCATTAATGAAATAAATTTAAAAGATCATAAGAAGAATACATCGCAGCCTATCCCCCTTAGGCAGGGGATACAGATATGCTGAATGTGTTTATTATAAACAAAACCGAAACATCTTACATAATGAAATCAACAGGTTTGATGGTGTCCCAGTGTTGTTTCTGCCTGGGAATTCAGGCAGTCACATGCAAGTCAGATCTCTTGCATCTGTAGCTCTAAGGAAGGCTCTTTCAAAGGGATATCAATACCACTTTGATTTCTTTTCAAGTAAGTCCATTACAATTTTTTATTTTAGTTTTTATTGCAAAACGATCACATGAAGAGATATTCTCATGCTTTATGCTTTACTCATTTTTTTTTATCTGGTCTAGGTATTAAGTATAACTCTTTTGCTGACACCTAAGATACAGGACATGTCCTAGCTTGGGTGTCAGGAGTTTCACACAATGTGCACATACTTAGCCTATTATTATAAAGATTATAAGATATAAGTACATAATGCATTGTTGACCCTTTTGTCTCTCCTTATTGTATTAGGCTTATGAAATAAATTATTATTATTTTAATAATAAAAAAAAATTACAGTAAAAAGTTTTGGAAATGATTCTTGGAATCTAATACTGCAAGTAAAATCATGCCATTCAATTGTATGCCTTCTAATTCATGAATTCATTCATTAATCACATTTTGTGAGAGTAGTGTGCGCACTGATGCACACAACACAATCAATGCATCACTTGAGTTATAAATATTTTTACGACTCAATGACATTGTAATATTGCTACTTAAAATTGTTATATGATAGTAATTTTTTGGGGCTCTTATAATATGACTTTCAATATTTTGTTTATGTAGTTATTTTGAAATGCGAACTTACTGTTACTTTAGATTTGAATAATGGGTTTTATAATCATTTTAATTTAAAATATCTTTTGTGACTGCAGCATTTCTTTTTCGAGGCATCCCAAATTTTTCTCAGTGATCACCTGGCTACTATTAACCAATTTAAGTTATTAAAAATAATCTTGACTAAATGACAATCAGTCTTACCTAGGGGTATTGTGTTATCCAGTAACTGGGTTGTGTAGGTCAGATAGGCAGTCTCTCCATGTAAAATACTGGTATTCAGCTGCATCTGGTAAGACTGGAAGCCGACTCCTGATAATGAATCTTGACTCTAAGTATCTCTCTTTTGTCTTAATTAACTGTACAATTTAATAGTATACTGTCTTTTTAGTAAGTTACAATGAAGAGTTGTCTGGGCTATATGGAGGGGTGCTGCAGGGCCAGACCAAGTTTGCAGCAGCCTCCATTATGAAGATCTTGAGTTTATACAAGAGTAATAAGTATACAAAAACTGTACCAACATCAGTTTTACTCATTGGACATTCAATGGTAAGTAATAATTATATTATAATCATCATCTTTGTCCTGCCCTTATCCTAATTTATCTGGGGTTGGCACGTCATGACTGACATGTCTTTTCTCTTCATCGCTGCATCCTCCCACTGCTGGGCCTTAGCCTCTCCCCATGACTTCCAGCTCTTTCAATCCACGGCTAAAGTAGACTACTGGTTGTTTGCTTTTTTTGTCTTTTAATAATATAGTATTAGATTATTTAAAATTACATCACACTAATATTATAAAGGCGAAAGTTTGTGAGTGTGTGTTTATATGTTTGTTACTTCTTCACGCTCAAACGGCTGGACCAATTTTGATGAAATTTGGTATAGAGATCGCTTGAGTCCCGGAAAAGGACATAGGGTACTTTTTATCCCGATATTCCCACGGGATCGAGACTTATGCGGGTGAAACCGCGGGGCGCAGCTAGTTTAAATATATTTCCGTAACCAACAGTTGTGTGCAGTGTGTTATCAAAGCCATTAATTTACATAACGCAATATGTAGTAACTATTTTTTTATCAAGATTATGTTACAACATTTAATTTATCACTTCTTAGTTTATTAGTACCTACATCTTAAAACATAGTTTTTTTTATAGAAGTTTATCATAAAGTAATCTCTGTTATCTAACTAATCTAATTTCAAAGAATTGTAAAGGAGGTTATTATATTATACGAAGTAGTAATTTTTTGTGCGAAAATCCAATGCCAGCAAACTTAAACCTGCCCATGTTCTATTGCCTAGGGAGGACTCATAGCTAAACGACTGTTAGCCTACCCAAGCATGATCAATATGACTTCAATAGCCATCTCATTGGCTGCTCCATTGGAAGCTCCAGTAGTCAATGTGGATGCAGCAATGGATGACTACTACATGTTAATGAACCTCGAATGGGACACATACATTAATAACAACATGGAAATGAAACAGAAGAAAATCTTGATCAGTTTTGGGAATGGACCTCGCGATGTCTTGATACCTTCTGGTTTGACTGCTTCGAATGATAGCTACATCAATGCTTTGGTAAGTAAAAAAAAAGCACTCAATTTCATACAATTTTTTTTTTCTGCAGCCTATAAATAGGTCTTGATAATTATCGCTTTGAATATTTTACACGTTCGGCGATGCGGGTAAAATCGTGACTGGTTGTAAGTATCAATCGCCCAGAAACTACTATAATATTGCGCGATACAAGTTTTGCTTCTATACAAAGGATATCCTTTTCTATTCCTTGGTTCCTGTTCTACTCGCTTCCAGTTTTCACCTGTAATTTTCACGATGATATCGTCACAATTCATAACACATGGGTTTGTTGAGTGGACAGGTCCACTTTTTCTCAAAAGATGATCTGACCAAGATAATGTTTGAACATTAAAAGACAGACCTCTGAGTCTGTTTCGGTGTTTCTTCTCGGGGTATTTGGTTAAGAAACACGCGTTACTGACCTCATCTAGTTGTGAACATTTATTTTTGACATGTGTAAGTGTTTTTAAAACCAATTTTTAGAAAGCATATATCATCCCCCGCAGTCACTTCATACATTGGAATACGACGGTTTATTCTCATTAACATTTTCTTAGACCACTGCAGTACCAGGAGTATGGGCATCACCAGACCATGTATGCATAGCTTGGTGCAAACAACTAGTGATGGTCATAAATCGATACCTGTTCTCTATCATGGATCCTGTCACAGAACAGGTTGCTGAAGACCATCAAGTATTGATGTCGCAAGCTAAGCGACATTTTCAGGTAAAAAAAAATATTTTGCTGTTGAACAAATTTAATGATTGTGTTATTTTTTAGTATCGTAATATATCTGGAGATCAGCTGTACTATATTGATACTATGTTATGTCCGTTTTACGTCAGTTTTTCTTCGAAGCTAGACAAATACTATTAATATAATTTTTGAAGTGAAACTTCTTTACGCACGCTTGATTTGGGGAGTAAGCTGGCGAACGCATGACGTAAGCGTTACGAAAAGTGTGATCGGGCGAGGCGAACGGGACTTGAGTGGGGGACATAAACAAGAGAAAGCAGTGCGCGCGCACATTTTCTTTCTCTCTTCCTCTCATAGCCAAATACGTTTGAAGTTTTACTTCAGTCGTGTGGTCATAAGCACACTCGGTTTTTTTTATTTAGATACATACAAGTTTTTGTAGGTACATGAGAGACTTAAAAAGCATGCATTATTAATTAAATGGTTTAGGTACAACGAATTATTGGGTGAATCGCTGCTCTCCTAGCTAGATCATTGACTAATCTGCATTTAGGAGAGACAGTTTCGAGAAATAAGTTGTTGGAGCTTTTTTTTAATGTTATTATTTATGCTTGGGTATCGATATTTTTTACGTAGTTAAGAGTATCGAAACTTTGATTCGATATCATATTCCTACTTAGACTACACTTTTACCACTGCCCTTGTCAAATGTCGGTATCTGTAACATTTAACTTGACACTCAGGACTTATCATGTGTAATTAATCAAATTGTAAAGCTAATTATTGATATTATCACGTACCTATCGCGACATGATAGTACTTATTTACTAACAACGGAAACATAATTATTTTCCGGCCTAGTCATAACTGGGTTAATTTTACGGCATATAATTCAGTTAACATTTGCAGAGCAATCTCGATAAGATAAGACCTATAAGTTTAATACATTTTCTGACTGCCTCGTTGCTCTATGATTCGCAAGCGCGAGCGTGAAGTCCTCTCGATTCCCAGGTCATATTACAGTGTTATTGGGTTCTTCATGAGTCTGGATTTGAACCCAGCTCATGACAACAGTCTCGCATGAGACTTGAACATAACTGGCGAAATCTGAGTATCCTAAAACATCTTTGTGTACCTCTTAGACGTTATATATGAATTGTCTTTGCCGATTCAATTGTGAGACTGTTTTCAGGCCAATCGTTCGATGATATTGAGTCCGGACTCACCTCGCACAAATATGACCATGATAGCTGATGCCTTCTGGTATGAGGATAACAGGAGGATCTATCAAATATCAAGGCCGCAGATTGATAAGTATGTATTTTTAACCGACTTCAAAAAAAGGAGGAGGTTATCAATTCGACTGTATTTTTTTTTTTTTTTTTTTTTTTTTTTTTTTTTTTTTTTTTATGTTTGTTACCTCATAACTTGCGACTGGGTGAACCGATTTTCATGATTCTTTTTTTATTTGAAAGCTGGTGCTTCCCGTGTGGTCCCATTGTCACCATTTCAATATCTGATGATGGGATCTTAGAGAAATCGAGGGCAACCCTCAAATTTTATAGGCTCACTTATTGTTTTTCGCATGTTTTATGAAGTATCTTGTGTATTTGCGTATGGTTGTCACCATCTCAGGTAGCTGGGCTGATGATGGAAGGTACAACTCCTTAACAGTAAGAAGTTACTCGAACAGGCAAGGACTGTTTTAGTAAATTGTTTTGATGTTTGATAGGGCATTTGCCACATTTGGTCTCATGATCATCAAGTCATGACCTGATGCTGCAGTCAGGATAGTCTGCAGAGTACCTAACTCCTCGACAACTAACAGCAGATATATCGTGTTTAGGCTCATTGAAAAGGGCTCGATGTGTGGATAAACGTACTGTTAATGAGGAACACCGAAATACATAAAGACCTGATGCTGAAGCCAGGAGCATCAGAAAAAGTACCAACCTTGAAATTACAGCACCGTAGTTGTGTTTGGGCTCATTTTAAACAGGACTAAATTTTAAGTTCAATGCAATGTTGACATAAGTCTGACCTGATGCTGCAGCCAGGATTATCAGCATCTAGTCTAAAAACATCAGGTCAGGATTTGATGATGAGATCCTGGAGAAATCGAAGGAACTCTTCAAATATTATAGGCACACCTATAGCGAATTGGGTATTTTTTATAGTAACTCGTGCATTTGCTCTCGGAAAGCACTTTTTGGTGAAGTGGAACTGATGATGAAGACCACAGATGGCCACCGGAACCACTCAATAATATCTAAGTATTTCACGGGTTGCGATTCGATTACTTTAATCTGGTTGGTAAGCAATTTATACTCATCACAATGTGAATGGTGATATGGAGCTGATGGTGGACCTGGAGAAGTCCTCAACAATTAACTTCACTGCATCGGGAAAAGCAATATTTTGTTTGTAAAAGGCAATGATCACTAGGCTATTGTAACTTAGATAAATTATAAGCAGACCCACTAAAAAGCGTGAAATAAAAACTTTTTAAGAAAAAAAAACCGACTTCCAAAAAAACACTACAAAGTGAAAAATAACTTTAATTTCGGAAGTCGGTGGCAAAAAACTAAAATACAGATCCAAAGACACCGACTTCCGAAATTAAAGTTATTTTTCACTTTGTAGTGTTTTTTTGGAAGTCGGTTTTTTTTTCTTAAAAAGTTTTTTTACCTACTCATTCTACTATAATATCCGAATTTTGATAGAGACCATGACATATGAGTTTGATTCGGCATTTTGTTCTCAGAATTAGATTAAAACTTAATCGAACTCAAATTGATAAAACGCCGGCGAAAAATCTAGTAGAAAATAAAACTAAAACTTGAAAGGAATTCTTTGTATTAATTTTTTTTTAAACACCAAGGTCAATATTATTACTTTCTCAAGCATGACGTATGACATATAAAAAACGCAACATAATATTGGCGACGACGACCAGCACCATAATCGCGTAGCAATTCTCGTATTTTAAGAACGTTCGCAGTCTCAATCTGTCGAAAATACCACTAATTTCCCTATATTTTTGACAAGTTTTTTACATTGATTGTCGCTGAGATGAGATGGAGACTAGATTTTGAACGGTTTTAATTACTAGAATTGGCCTTCTGTTATGTATGACGATTCACTGCTTTTTCCCGTATAAAAAAACCGGCCAAGTGCGAGTCGGACTCGCCCATGAAGGGTTCCGTAGCAGCAAGTAACATAATATAAAAGTTCTTGTAGTTCGTTGTAACTTTGTGAAAGGTAAATTGCGGTTTTCGATTTATGACGTATTAAAAAAAAACTACTTACTAGATCTCGTTCAAACCAATTTTCGGTGGAAGTTTACATGGTAATGTACATTATATATATTTTTTTTATTTTATCATTCTCTTATTTTAGAAGTTAGAGGGGGGGGGACACACATTTTACCACTTTGGAAGTGTCTCTCGCGCAAACTATTCAGTTCAGAAAAAAATGATATTAGAAACCTCAATATCATTTTTGAAGACCTATCCATAGATACCCCACACGTACAGGTTCGATGAAAAAAAAATTTTGGAGTTTCAGTTGTAAGTATGGGGAACCCCAAAATTTATTGTTTTTTTTCTATTTTTGTGTGAAAATCTTACTGCGGTTCACAGAATACATCTACTTACCAAGTTTCAACAGTATAGTTATTATAGTTTCGGAAAAAAAGTGGCTGTGACATACGGACGGACGGACAGACAGACAGACAGACAGACAGACAGACAGACAGACATGACGAATCCATAAGGGTTCCGTTTTTTGCCATTTGGCTACGGAACCCTAAAAAATGCTATGTTCCATGAATATTCTATCATAGTTGCATTGTGCAGTAATGACACCCACACCGCCGGAAATTACAATTATGCTGTAATCACGCTGCTATCGTGCACTCTCGTTGCTCTTGTTTATAGTACAGTCTGCAACAAGACTACTTAAAAGTAGTCTCCAAATAAGTTGGGATCTTAATTAATTCGGAGACATGATTATTTTGTACTCTGTATTTTATTAATTATCAAGCCGTGTGCCAGATAAAGACGCATTTCGATACTAACTTTTATCTGAAAAATTCACCCTCTAAGGTGTTAAAAGGTTAACCCTTTTAGGTATTTTGCGAAAATCCTTCCGCAGTGCTCACTTTCGCTGTATAAGGAACTCTTGTGCAAAACTTCATGCTTCTAGATAAAAACTACCCTATGTCCTTTCCCGGGACTCAAACTATCTCTATACCAAATTTCATCTAAATTGGTTCAGCGGTTTAAGTCTGAAGAGGTAACGGACAGACAGACCCACTTTCGCATTTATTATATTAAGTATGAATATTATAGTATGGATTAATGTAGTTGTGTCTCAACGTATGGTGCCGTAATTATGTTAAATAAAACAAGAAATTTGTGTCATTGCAACGTCATTTTCTTCTATTGAAGATAAATATTATTATCAGTTCTGCATTTATTAATGTCGAGTGACATTAGCCATTGCTTAAATTCTGTATCGCTGAGGAATATAATTTGCATTTTGATGTGTTCTGTACAGTTTACTGATAATGATACATTAATTAATTTGATCACGCACTGTGCTAACATATGCTTGACTAGCTAAGTAGCTACGTAGTATTTTGTTTTATCTAGGAAACCTGCAAAAGAAATAAAACATTATATAAAAAAACAGTTATTTAAGTTCATATTACCCTATTGAATTACTATTTAATGAAATAATGAAATTTGAAGCTAATTCTATCTCAAGGAGTTATATTGCTGCATCTAATAATTATAATTCTGTAAAGGCATATTTGTTATGGTCGCGAAACATATTTTAATCAACATACCTACAACCTCACACTGACCTGCAAATTGCAAAAAACGTAAGAAAATTTAAATTTCACGGGCTACCTTAGCGCATTCCCCTGGGCTTTTTGATTTATGATCTGTTTTGATTACTAAATTATACTTTTTAAAAATGTTTTTTGATGTAGGAAAACCACAGAAATGTGCAGGTTTTTGCGGTAAACATTCGATAAATCCGGTTCTAGATGACGTGTTTTGATCGAATTTATTAATAGCCAATTATTTTATTGCTATCGCCCGCGCCGGTACCTAATCGCCTCAATTACTAAATTTATTCTTAGGTATAATACCGGATTGCAGGGAAAATGTACGGAACAGCAATATAAAAAAAAAAAATAACGGACGTAAAATTTCAACGCAGCCCCCTGCGTTGAAAAATAGTCCTTCTTTTTCAGAATTATATTATTATACTGAATCCATCCATGGCAACAGGTTGTGCGTCGATGTTCCCGTCACCCTGTATATTTCAATTCGTTTGTATACACGGCCATGGTCCTTGTCAAAACTTGTCTCTAAAACAAATGATTGTAAACTTAAGCCTGCTTACCACAACCGTACACGCAGTGAGAAAGTATACTACTATCAATAAATTAATTATTTGATCACTACTATTTTCTGTTACTTGAATGATATGAAAGTCAGTTGACACGACACCCCAAGTAACATGGGACAAAGGCAGGAAGATGATGATGCTTTTTTTCTATTACTTTTCACTAGCCTATACCTGTAAACTTAGGGATCAAAGTATGTATTTTATGCGTCGAGGTATCCCGCGAAATTATTTTTTTTACGATTTTTGCAATTTGTAGGTCAGTATCAGATTTTATAATGATTAAAATATGTATGTAATATTTATTTACAGAATTATAAAATTCATCAATACAACTCTTGAGTTCATAATTATCCTATTGAATGACTATTTCATGAAATCATGGCATTTGAGGCCAATTCTAACTCGAGAAGTTGTGTTGCTGATTCTAATCATTATAATTATGTAAAGTCATATTTCTTACGGTCGCGAATCATATTTTAATCAACATACAACCTGACTTTGACCTGCAAACTGAAAAAAAATTAAGAAAATTTGAATTTCCCGGGGTACCTTAGCGCGTCCCTCCTAAGTTTTGATTTATGCTGCAAAGATATAGTTTAAAGTAGTAAAGTTTTATATCTACGTTTTGGCTATCATCCAGAGAAGCAATAACGTGTATTTTAAGATTCTATAAATGACATCATTTGAATATTTCCGTCTATCGTATATATAGTATACCTACGCATCAAGTTTTACGAGAAAAATGCATGTGACAGTGAAAAATAAATGCAGTTTTGAGTTTTATTGTCCACGCACGTTCGACCTTGCAGTTATGGGCTATTACTGAGAAATTGCGTACTTTAACTAAACCGTAACAAAATGCCATTCAAAGCGGAGGTAACTATGTATATACAAATGAGACTACTTGTTTGGAAACAAGCGTCAATATTGTTTAACGGCTATTTAATATAATAGCTTTTATACGGAATGTTGCAGAAATACATAACAAGCATGTGCCACTTGTTGTAACATGCCATTTGTTATGTCAATTGAGAATGTGTTACTATTTTTAGGGACGGTCCGCAAAAAAAGTCGCTCAACACAACTTCACAAAAAATTGCAACACACGATGTAGTTATTTTATTTTGTAAGGGAAAACAAACGGTAGTATATTAAAAAAAAAAACAAATAAATTAAAAAATATACTACCCATTACATTTTTCACAGATTACAAATTAGATATTTACAAAGTGCTGGCAAATGTAATTGTAGTCAGGGCAGAATTAATTATATGAACAAACGACTAAAACTAAAAAAAAACAAAACAAGGATCTTGTTGGAACGAAGTTCTTTAACGCGGCTTACGGTAGGAGTAAACTGGTAGAAATCGTCACGTAACGAAAAAACGTTGCGCCCCCTCCAAGCGACGTTTTATTACATTATAATAGAAATAGACAGAGAGTGAGAGAAATAGATTTCATAGTTTTCCAGGGTGCTGAAGCCATTAGTGCGGTCAAAATGAAAATCCAAGATGGCGGCTGTGAAAATTTTCAAATGTGTCGTCATAGGTGCATGGAATCTGACCTACCTACTTGGAATCTGACGTCCAATACCGCTTTCTTGTTTTTATGTTACTACAATCTGTCAAATTTCTTTAATATATTATCAACTTTATCACTAAAGTATAAGGTTCAAAGTTGATTGGGAAAATTTGACAGTTTCGGGTAGGTTGATGTGCTGGCGTCTGTACTAAATGGATGCTCTTGATAATAACTTCCTGGATTCCATTACTTTACCTATCTACTATACTGTCTAGCAGCGGAGGGGCTTGTGGCTAAGTAATAACACACCCCGGACACTCCATACAACGCTCGCAAAATAATTACCTACTACTACTACATTAAAAAATGACGTTTGTATACGTATGAATGTGTGCGTGAGGTACTTGTGTTTGCGAGCGCTCTTGTTAAAGAACTGCGACGAATACGCCGAAGTGCGGGGTGAGGTGCGGTAACTGATGTTAGTGCGGGGAAGGGAGTGTCCTTTCTGTACGTAGTACTTTAAGTATTCTGTGGTAATAACAGGCGCACGGGTCGATCGATCAGGTTAAGCTACGCTTGCCGCGGTTAGTCCGTGGATGGGTGACCATCTTTACATACCTAGACCCCTCCGTGTCTCAGAAAGCACGTTAAGCCGTTGGTCCCGGCTGTCATTCGTGGATCTATGACAGTTGTTACGAGTCGACAGAAGCTCGGAAGTCTGACTGGAACCAGTCTTACCAAGGGGTTTTTTATTACCCAGAAACTTGTTGTTGACAGTAACGGTTGTGGAGGTCAGATAGGTAGTCGCTCCATGTAAAATACTGCTACTTTGCTGCATCCGGTTAGACTGGATGCCGACCCTAACATAGTTGGGAAAAGGCTAGGTAGATGATAACTGTCTAGCGGTCCGTTAAATTTATCTCTTTTCTGAGTATTTTTTATTAAACAAGCACTGTGTTTTCAGGACGACATATCTAATGATCCGGCTGGTCGCGTTCCCACAAAATCGATTCGTGGCAGTCGAAGCAGTCAATGTCGATGATAAGGAATGGATATTCGGATGCAACGCCAAATATACCTACTTTTCTTATAGATACTGGTAAGTACTGTTGCTATCTCTTTCTTGTACATAGAAATCTGCTCTTTGAAAGGCAGGAAATCCACTTCATGATAATTCAAAAGCACTTTACTTATATGATTTTGTTGAAATGAATTTGACTCATGTGTTATGATTTAATTTCGAAAGTCGGTGTCTTTGGATCTGTATTTTAGTTTTTTTGTCACCGACTTCCGAAATTAAAGTAATTTTTCACTTTTTTGTGTT
Source organism: Amphipoea lucens (assembly GCA_947508005.1). Lineage (NCBI taxonomy): Eukaryota > Metazoa > Arthropoda > Insecta > Lepidoptera > Noctuidae > Amphipoea > Amphipoea lucens. Next base: position 14,138,261 of record OX382358.1, read on the forward strand.
TTTTTTTTGGAAGTCGGTTTTTTTTTTTGTTAAAATGTTTTTTATTTCTCGCTTTTTAGTGGGTCTGTTTATAATGTATCTAAGTTACAATAGCCTAATATCATATCATAAAATATTGCTTTTCCCGATGCAGGGACGTTAATTATTGAGGAGTTCTCCTGGTATTCCACCATCAGCTCCATTTCACCATTCGCATTGTGACGAGCATAAATTGCTTAGCAACCATATTAATGTAATTGAATCGCAATCCGCGAAATACTTATTATTGAGTAGTTCCGGTTGCCATGTGTGGTCTTCATCATCAGTTCCACTTCACCAAATAGTGCTTTCCGAGAGCAAATGCACGAGTTACTAACTTGCCATAAAAATACCCAAATCGCTATAGGTGTGCCTATAGTATTTGAAGAGTTCCTTCGATTTCTCCTGGATCTCATCATCAGATCCTGACCTGATGAAAATGGGACCACCTGGAAAGTATAACCTTTCAAACAAAAATAAAGAATTTTGGAAATCGGTCCAGCCGTCTTCGAGTAATTGGGGAACATACATAAAAAAAAAGATTCTGACGAACTGAGAACCTCCTCCTTTTTTTAAAGTCGGTTAAAACGTGTAACAATGATCAGTTAACTATTAATCATGTAGGTAAGCTATCAGGGCTATCCAATGACCTTTACATCTCTAGCTATCTAGAAATGAAAAAGTGCGTTCACATTTAGCCCTCAATGTCAGTTCTGGGCCACAAAGATGTGTTTCTTATTTTGAGAGCAATGACTTGTTTACCGACGCTATAGCTCGTTAAGCGATATGGCGCGATATACATATAATGGCCCATTCAAATACATGGATGGACAATCTTTTAGAAATCATTCATCGTCATATATAAGAAAAACGCATTAGATACTTACAAGAAAAATAACCAACTAACGAAAATACACTAATGTGCCGGCAATTTATTATTTTAGGTCAAAATAAAATCACTTTAATCAGTGTTTTTTTTTTTTTGCTTGGATATCTTTGGTTAGACGTACTGAGCGCTGTGTTAAAATTTGTCCATCTATTTTAATGGGACCCTGTACGTTACTAGCTGTTGCCCGGGACTTTACCTGCGATGCAGGATAAAAAGTAGCCTATGTCGTTTTCCAGGTCATGGTCTACCCATGTGCCAAATTTCATCTAAATCTGTTTAGCCGTTGTACAAATACAAATACAAATACAAATCATTTATTTGCCAATAATGTAGGTAACAAGTATGGTGTTAATTTATGGAGAGTCCCGATACATTTTGCCTTACGGCATGCAAAATTATTTAATTAATTAAATATTTAATCATTGCTTAATTGCTACGTTAACATTTAAATACAATTCTATACAATTGAGACAACATAATGACTTAGAATTACATGTAACATTTTTCGCTTACTAAAATAATCATCATATAATGGTATTAAAAAAATATATAAAAATTAAAAAAAATACACTATTATTGATAAAACTAATACTTAATAAAAAATATATTATCACACATATAATTCGGAATTAGGCACTTATCTACTATAGAAATGTCATAAAAATAATTATAATTTTACATCAAGAATTCGATTAGCAGAAACTTTTATCATCAAAGAAATCTTTAAGCGAGTAGTAACATTTGTCTAACAACAATTTTGTTAACTGTTTTTTAAATTCGGTGATGGGTAAGTCTTTTAAATGTATTGGTAATCTATTATATATGAGAGGACCCATAGAAAAAATATTTTTTTAAGTAACGAAGTTTTGTAGCCACCTGTATACAGTTGGCTTTTATATTGAGACCTCATTGGTCCTTTACGTATTCTTATATCCACCATTGATATAAACAATTGACTGTTCATCTTAACGAATAGGGCTACTTCAAGTATGTATAAGGAAGGAAATGTTAAGATCTTTAGCGATTTAAAACTAGGTTTACAGCTTTCTATAGGTTTAAGACCTGTCATTGCTCGAATACAGCGTTTTTGGGCCCTAAATATTCTATCTCTCTCACTACAGTTTCCCCAAAATATGACACCGAACCTCAGTAATGAAGCAACTAAACCGTGATAAGCTGTCACTAACGTGTTCATATTTAACTTCTTTGAGAGATTATGGAGAACATATGCGTTTTTACTTAATTTTTGGCACACGATTTCAGCCTGGTTTTTCCATGTTAGTTTATCATCAATATGTACTCCTAAAAATTTTGTAACTGAAGTGGTATCTACTATATCGTCTTTATATTTAGTTATGATATTATTTGGCATTAGCCGTTGGAAGAAATGCATTACTTTAGTTTTTTGGAGGTTTACAACAAGATTATTTTTATTAAGCCAATCTATTATTTCTTTAAGTGTATTATTTATTTCTCTTTCGTATTGCGCTTTATTTTCACATTCAATTATGGCTGTGCTGTCGTCAGCAAATAAAGTCATTGGATGATGTATTTGGCGAGGTAGGTCGTTAATATATAGTAAAAACAACAAAGGCCCAAGCACACTGCCTTGTGGAACTCCAAATTTAGTTATTCTGCCATCGGAGAGATATTTTAATTCGCGTTTACTTTTATGGCATATTCTCGATATTTCTGTGAACTGTTTACGATCCGTGAGGTAAGACTTAATTAAATTTAAGACATTGCCCCTTATACCATAGTGACTAAGTTTATTTAAGAGGATGTCAGGTCTTACATAATCGAATGCCTTCGTCATGTCTGTGAATATTGCACATACGGGATTTTTTTTATCCACATTATTCATTACCACTTTTAAAAGATCAAATATCGCCATGTTAATATTTTTATTTTTCTGAAAGCCCTTTTGCTCTTCGCATAAAATATTATGTTTAGTTACAAATGTGTAAATAGATTCATGAATAATTTTCTCGAATATCTTAGAAAACACTGGGATTAAGGCCACTGGTCTATAATTTGACATGTCTTCCTTATTGTTTTTTTTATGTAACGGTTTTATTATGACTGTTTTCAATTTATCAGGGAATTTACCTGAGGTTATACATGCATTTATTATATGAGTTAATGGTTTAGCTATGATATCCGATACAAATTTTACTGCCGTGGTGGAAACTTCATCATATCCAACACTTTTTTTATTTTTCATGTTTTTTATTATACGTAAAATATCTTGAGGTATTACTGGAGGCATGAATAAAGAATTGCTGACATGAGGATTACCACTAGTATATCCCGGATATTTACCATTTACATCTTGTACGTGTGAAAGCGTAACAAACAAAGTCACTTTCGCATTTATTATATTTGTTAAGATTGAAATTTGAATGGACATTTGACATAGCTGCAAATTATCGATTTAACTAGTAGTATTGCCTATTGTATCGCTTATGTGTTATTATCACTTATTTATCAGAATTCTGGTTAATCTGTAATTAGCGACTGGTTAAGTCCGAGGCTATTGTTACAGTACCCGGCGATAAATATTGCACATCGATCTTTGGAAAGAGACAATCGGCTAATTTCGGCTTCGTAGAGCGTTATCTCTGTCGCACGAAATACAAACAGTCCGGTATCTATTAGGAGCTGTTAAAACAATTATGATTTGCTTCTTTTGATAATTATTTTTATTCTTTGTATAAAATACACCAATTTTTCTATAAATGATTGCTTTGGTTGGGGTAAAATAAAAAGGTTCCCCTATTTTTCCTAAAGATGCCATAATACAACTTTAAATTATTTAAATTTGGGGGTGTTAACAACTCTAGATATATATTTTGAACTGGACGCGACCGCACTCTATCGCACTTGAACAACGACTGACAAAACGTCAGTTAACGTCACATAGGTAGTGTGCGACAGAGATAACGCACTATGAAGCCGAAATTAGCCGATTGTTTCTTTCCAAAGGTCGATGTGCAATATTTATCGCCGGGTACTGTACATATTAGTAGGTAATTAAGATATATTATATACCTACAGAAGCTGTTGATGTACTTTTGAAATATAAACTAGCTTCTGTACGCGACTTTGTCCGTATGAAATTTCTTGTTCCTCCGACCCACCCCGTCGGCGTCGCATCGCATCGCCTGCCCGCGTAATTAATTTTTTTGCTTAGTGATCTTTCTGACTTTTTTCTTTTTGATCGGCTCCTAAGGGTCCTCAAGAATTGGACTATAAATAGCAAAAAAAATATATATATTCCAGAGATTAGCGCGTTCAAACAAAAATCTCTTCAGCTTTTTTATTAGTAAGATAAATAAAGATTCATGTTCTGAGAGGCAACCAATCAATTACATGAATGGACACTCGATTTTATATGTGTAAAGAATGTCGTTTGTTAATTGTCTGGAAATAATAATAATAAATGTATAATAAAAATCAATTTTCTTTTATTTTAGTAAAAACGCTATATCATTGGGAGAACTTAGCCGCTGGACGGGCGCTGCCAATGATTTTGGACGACGTAAACTGGCAACGATTAACCTACACAAAATTAAAGAAGAGTACCCTGATTGGTCGCATGTCATCGTCAAAGTATCGCCTACAAGGAAACCGGTGAGTAGAGACATTTACTTTTTCTTCTACATATAGTAAATTCGTCATAGATGTTCATAATAAAGTTCGAAGAAACGTGATTTTATCTCACGATGCGACACGTTCTTTACTTGTGGTAACTAAGTGTACAAGCACGCAGTGAATGTTTACAGTCAACAAAGGAGATAAGTATGCAGGAACGTCGGATATAGTTGAAGTTTAGTAAGAAACTGATGGATGTTCTCGAATAAGATTTAATTAAAGTAATAGAAAACAAACAGCTCATTTATCAAATTAAGTTTCAGTCGACCACATCCATCGGTTTCTTACTAAACTTCAGCTATATCCAACGATCATGCATACTTAACTCTTTTTTTGTCTGTTTTTGTTGTGAAGAAGAGTGACGTCAGCATATAAAACATACACACACTTCCGACTTCGCCATTGTCTCGGATGACACCGAGGACACCGATCGATATCTAAATATGATAAACAAAAAAATAAATTAAATTGATAATTTTTTGTATGGTCATCAACAGCAGAGATTGTAGTCAATTGAAGAAATATCAGTATAAAAATATGTTTTTGTTTGTGTAAGCTTCACAGTCGTTACCTCTATCTCTATCGCGTATCTCTAAACGTATCAATATCTAAACACGATAACACATAAGAGAGCAGTGTTTCTCAGTGTTACAACGCTAACAGCAGACTTTGACATCACAAAAAAAAAAAACAAATTTTTTAATTTTATCTTATTTAGATATCGATACCTATCGCGTCTGCGGAGCTTAGCTAGCCAATTTAAAATAACCCTGTATACGTTAACCTTTTGTAATTATGAGTATTGACATAATCTTAATTTTACATATTTAATAATGATATGCTGTCAATGGTATGACTTCAGACAAAAAATCGGAATTATCAGTCATTTTATCCGTAATGTTCATGACAGCCGGAATTTTTTTCCACATTAGCTGGTTGTCAAGCACTAATTTATTGATGAGATCTGTTAAATGATGCCGCGAATGAATGGCTGGCAAACTATTGAAGATAATAAGATGAAATTACGAAGATGTAGATCTTTCAGGTGCAGCTAGCATAACTGCATATCATAAGCATAATCAGTCTATAATGTACAGACGCCAGCACATCAACCTACTACAATCTGTCAAATTTCTTTAATAGATTTTCAACTTTATTACTAAAGCATAAGGTTCAAAGTTGATTGGGAAAATGTGACAGTTTCGGGTAGGTTGATGTGCTGGCGTCTGTACCACCACACACCACACCACACAGGCCTCCTTTACCACACTGTGTACCACAGCTGGTACACAGGCCTCCTTTCTGTGAGAGGGTCAGGTGCAGATAAGAAATCATTTTTCTAATCCTCAGTTGCTTGTAGTTTATGTCCGAATAAACCCGCGGGCATTTTGTCAAAAATGAAAATATAGCAAACATTTTAGCTTAAATAAACACACATGATTTGGCAGTATAATGTCTGTATACAAAATTATGTTTATCATTTTCTTCACATTCGTCACTGACGTCACATACAAGGAAATGGGTGAGGTAGGTATAATCTATTAGTAGACGAGACCTTCCATCATTTCAGCGAGTAAGGGAAAGGGCATTTATTTTGATCCTATACGTGTTTATGTGTGTTGGCTACATTCCAGGATTAAAATTGTTGAATGATTAATGTAAAATTGTGAAGTAAATTGCGTAATTTATGAGTAAGACTTTATTGTGGACGATAGGTGTAAGGCCGTTTACACATTATGCCGTAGCTGCAGCGGCACCGCCGCGCCGCGGCCGCGGTGCCGCTGTATTAGTTACCCTTGGATTTGTATGAAGCCTTACATATGGCGTCGCTTATCAAAACCATGTGTAAGGGTGAAAACCAGCGCTGGAGCTCTGTCTCGTATAGGGTCTTAGCATTATGCTGAGCGATGGCCATTTTGCGTAGATGTGACGCATGCTTTCTCCCAAATTGTTATTTTGTTGCGTGTTTCTTTTTGTTGCGTCATGTTTGCCGCATAAACATAAACATATTTTCTTTCTTTCTTTCTTTCTCTCAGGTGGCGTTCTTTAGTTTCTGCCTACTCCCATGGGGTAAAAGGCGTGAGCTTATGTATGTGTCTTCACATGAAGTGCATTCGTTCAAAATGCCTCATTTAAACATAAAGCACATATTAACGTGCTAAATGTACAAACATAAACGAAGCACTATCTTGCATTTAGGTCATGATATGCACAAGTGCCTATAGCCCATACTGTCCAGTATAGACTAACAAAAAAAAAAAAGAATGCACAATTTATTCAGGCATTACAAAGTTTTCCTAACACAACAAATGAGAAGCACGTGCGAGCCTGTTTTCTTTCTAAACTGTTGTAAAACACAAAAAACAAATACAAATAACAAACAAACACAAACATAATAACAAATATTCTACAAGGCCTGGGACATACAAGCGTATATCCCAGGCCTTATAAAATCTTTTTAAAAACAACAGGGTATAAAAAAATTAAACATAGATATAAGTGTAATAAAAGTTGCACCTTATTTTCAGATAGTCCTAAACGTGGACATAAACGATTACGCATCACGTCAGATTGAAGTGGACCTTCCCTCAGATTTCTCCTTCGGAAAGTTCGTAATTCTGCAGGAGACTGAACAAGACAGTTTGTACTACGAACTGGTATTGGAGGACTTCAATATATTACACCAGGCTTATCTACTACATGTCGAACCTACTGCCAGTTGTAAAGCTGCGCAGTATCATGTATCAGCTGAGTTTCATGTACCGTGGGCGCCGAACCATGAGAACTATCATTATTTTACGTGAGTATTTCTTTAAAATGTCGCGCTATGTAGGTACCGCAGATTAAGTGTTAAGGAATAATAGTAGCAAGTCTTGACGCTTCGAGGTTTAAAACGAATGAATATGGAACTTATGATCATGAAAATAAGATGCATATTTCCGTAAACGTTTCTCGATGATTTGGACATGTAGTGCTGTGAGACTTGTGCTTAAACGCTGTTTTTTATCATTCTTGACAGTTAATAACCTACGTTGATGTTACTCAATTAACCGTTAATTTAGCGTATTTGATAAGACTTGAGTATGTTAACCTTAATTCAAGAGCCCGAACCCCCATGAAACGATGCAATAATTTTGTTGTGTCTAATAAGCAAAATTAAATTATTAATGGATGTCCTCATACTTTTTATATGGCTATATAGTCGACGCGACGTGTGGGTAAAAGTTTTGTCTAATGAACGTTTTTTTCTTCCGTTTTTATTTTTGTGAATTGTTTCAATAATATGATGAAAAATTTTACAGGCACGTAAAACAAACACCAATGAAAATGAGGTTGTACAGAAGTAACCCTAATGTCACAGAAGGGCTTGAGGCTACAGAGCATGTGAAAGTAACTTTATTGTTAGACCCACAGTGTACATTCACCATTAGGTAAGTTTGAAAATGTTGGTAAACATACAATAATATTATGTCATACAAAGTCGCAGGAAGATCGACGCGCAAACTGTAGCCATGGATTCAGTACATGATTCTGAATCACAGGGCGTTGAAATTTTTCGTCGGTTATTAAAAAAAAAAATTGCTGTTCCACACATTTTGACCGCGTAGGTTCTATGAAATCAGGCTGCCTGTCCATTGACGCGGAGCGAGGCTACGGAGCAGAGAAACGGAGAAATATTAACCAATAGAAACTTTATGCAATCCTATTGGTTAATATTTCTCCGTTTCTCCGCTCCGCGGCAATGGACACGCAGCCTTAGTCACTGTTCTATGACAAAGCCGTTTTTTTTTTGATAACCGACGAAAAATGTTTACTCTAGAAGGTCTAGAATCATGTTTTTTGTCATTCAATTTCCTTTTATGCTGAATTCATGGCTAGAGTTTGCTCGTCGATGTTCCTGCCACCCTGTATAATATATTATGGTTTAAATACTGAGTACTTTACAACTTCTTTTACAAGATCTTTTCTGACATATTTTCATGGTTTTGTATTGAAATTAACGTTTGTGTTCTGCCCAAATTATGGATTATCCAGGAAAAAAAATACCCACCTCAAACCAACATAAAGTAAGGAAAAATACAGGCTCGATTTAGACCGTAGGTAGATATTCATATTATGATTGCCATGTCAATTGGGAGGAAAATCGGTCTGAAAAATCAGTTTTATCAAAAACCTCAAAAAACCATAAATCCGAAAATCGTAATTCACCTAAAAACATTTCAGCATATCCACATCGTGGTACCTCCGTCTGGCGCAGATAGCTCGCAACTACAGCCCCGTCCTAGTGCCTTACGCCGCAGCCATAATATTATTAGCTGCAAGAAGCAACATACTACAGATGCAAGAACATGGTTCTTGCGTGTCGTTACACAGTGCATTCATGAGTGAGGGGGTCAAGCCATACTATCCACTTATATTTGCAAGGCTCAGCGCTACGGTTTTTCTGTAAGTATATCATAGTTTTGTTAGCTGCAGGAAGCAAATTCTGACGTATCAGATGTATGCAAGTATTATATTACACATGCAAGAACACGGCTCTAGCGTGTCGTCGCACAGTGCGATCAAGGGTTAGGGGGTCAAACCGTACTACTCACAACACTCACAAGGCTCAGAACTGCGGTTTTACTGTAAGTGAGAGTAAGAAGCAACATACAACAGATGCAAGAACACGGCTCTCGCGTGTCGTTACACAGTTAATTCATGAGCGAGGAGGTCATGCCGTACTACGCACTCGTGCTTGGAAGGATTGGTTTGGGTTTACCGTGAATTATTATAACATAAGATCACGTCTGTATCCCTCGAAGGGTTGGGTACTCCCACATTTCTCCAGTTATGTTAAAGTCCCATGTACCTTAGTCTGAGTTAATATTTTGTAGAAAAGACATTAATTTTATCTATATAAATAAAAATCAATGTTTGTATGTTTGTCCTCTATACGTTCCGAAACCATTGGCCAGATTGTTATTAAAACTGTGGTAGAATATTCTGTGGACGCCCGTGAGGGTTCCTATAATAATTATTAAAACATGGGAAATGATAACAAAAAAAAAAAAATCTGAGGCGGTACGAAGTTCGCCGGGTCAGCCAGTAGTTTATAAAAATCCATGGGTCCATTTATGTGGGTAAAAATTGTGTTTGCAAAAAATGCGTGTAACAAAAATAGACCTCGAAAGCTTCAGCTTTCTGCTGCATGTCCATATGTTAGGCCCACACATCTACTTGTATTCCGATCAGCGATAAATCAACAGCAGATAGTTTTGTGGTCATACTGCCCCCATTTTTGGATAGTACTAAATTAAAATACCTACTATATCTTTCATTACAGTTCCATTCCTGCACTATCATTTATATTCGAGAACGCAAGCTGGCAGAACCAAGAACTGCGGTACTTCATAAAGTCTCTGCTGGTGGTGCCTGCGTATATGACTGCACTAGGCATAGTGAACATCATGGCGGCAACAGTGCTTGCAGTCATGGTGTTCTCATCCCAGATTGCGCATAGACTCCTGTTTAGGTATGTATTCAGCGTTTATACCTGGCGAAAATGATTATTTTCAGTGCATGTAAGGATCATATTTCTGCATAGCAGTAGAACAAAATATAAGCATCAAACGGCGTCTTTAGCAACTGCATGGTCTTGAAAATGATATACCTATACACACGTCTAAAATTTCTTTCACTTTTTTTTATTATTGTTCACCAAAAAGTTATGTCTAGGATAATGTGGCGTGGTGGAAGTGGTCTCGCGGAGAAGGTGGCGGCGGGTCTTCAGAAGGTGCCAATGGTGGTGAGTGCGGGGCTCCTGTGTGCCACGCCGCTGTCGTGTGGAGCCGCCTCCCTCGTTGCTGGCGCGGCCTTCTATGCGTTTATGGTAAGCATAATAAAATAAAAATTTGCTCACAGTTGCTATGGGGTGGTCAAAATTCGGCTGCAAGTTGCAGCGTAACCCCACAAAACTAGCCAATATATTGCCTCATAATACATAACAGGCAGTCTAGTCTACATCTACGTTCAGAAGTTAACCCTGATAGGAAAAAGACGGGATATAACTTCTTAAAGAAATCCTGTATAGTCGACCTCGGACTTGCTTATCAGTTATCTTATCACCTTTGCTAAAACATCCAGTAAATTGAAACTTCAATAAAGTTGAAAGTGTTGCAACTGTATGTCACATTGGCCTTAAAGCAAAAATAGACCTTTACGTTTTAAGTAGTGCAAGTGACACTAGCCCTAAGTATGGGAAAGCAATTATGAGGTCGACTACACATAAAGTTTATTAACCATTCCTAAAGTCATTCGTGATACAGGGTAATGACTACCAAAGCACTCCTTTGACACTTAAGTGCACAATACATAAGACCAGTATTCAATGAGATTTACTGTACCCATTCTTTAGTAATACAGATTTAGTTTTAATTTATCCTTTTTAGCTCTCCAAAATGTATGAAGAATACCTCGAAGACTATGTGTACAAACTAATGGCAAAAGTAGGCTCGAGAATATGCCTAATGTTTAAGAGAAAGAACAAAAATATCAATAATGAGACTGAAACGAGACTTGTAAAAGCTACAGAATATACTAGTGAAAACGGGAAGAGAACTCAGGACAAAGCAACTAGGTCGAATTCAGAAAAGGCATGTCAAGTGAATGAGAAGAAGGAGGACAAGTTTTCGGATGTCGATGAAGATCTGAACAGCTTGAATTTCCACATGATGATGTTTTCCATGTGGCTTACTGTCACTCTAGTCAATGTGCCCGCGCTTTTGACGTGGGCTAGGAATTTTTCGTAAGTTATATTTTTTATGTAGGGACTTGTGTTCTTTTTAGGATTCCGTAACAAAAGGGTGCCAACAGGACCCTATTACTAAGCCTCCGCTGTCTATCCGTCCGTCTGTCAGCGGGCTGTATCTCATGAACCGTAATAGGTAGACAGTTGAAATTTTCACAGATTGTTTATTGCTTTAAAAATAAAATAAAGTCAAACATTACAGGGGGTCTCAATGCAAGAATCGTATGTTTTGCCTTGTGGTACGAAACCGTTCGTGTGCGAGTCCGACTCGCCCGTGGCCGTTTTTTTTTATTTCATTTAATTTTATTTAAAATGCCGTCTTTATGGGGTAGAAAAAGTTGACTTTTAGTGATCGTTCCTCTGTGCAAGCATAAGATAAGATCCTTTACTGTTCCTTATCCCAACTTTTCAACTAGTAGTGGTAATTTTGGAACCATCAATTTCTCTTAAAATAAACCCTTGGTATTATTACAGGTACAGCATAGTATTGAAACCTGATACGTCGTATCACGCCGGATTAATGATGTCCGCTTGTTCCACGTGTGTGTGGCAGATGAATGGGCCCAGGAAAAATCTGTGAGTATTATGCTACTAGAATTTTAATAAGGCTTTCATGAAAAATTATATCTTTTATTGTCCAGATAAACATCCAACTTACTATAAATACATAAATAATAACGCATAGACAACGGACCTCTAAAAACGGGAATATTTTCGGACTTCAGGTTATTCGAATATTATATCAGGCTAGCTTTCTGCCCACAACTACGTTCGCGTAAAGTTTCTCGTTTCAACTTAAAACATAGCTTATGCTTACTCAGACAATGTACAGTCAGCAAAAGAGATAAGTATGCAGAATCGTCGGATATTGTTGAAGTTTAGTAAAAAACTTAATTTGATAAATGAGCTGTTTGTTTTCTATTAATAAAATTAAATTTTATTCGAGAATATCCACCGGTTTCTTACTAAACTTCAACTATATCTGACGATCCTGCATAGTTATCTCTTTTGTTGACTGTACAATGTAGCTTCCCATAAGTAAAAGATTAGAATCGGATTAGCAGACATACAAACTCACAAATTTTACCTCTTTATAATATTACTATAGATAAGTTCTCATCTTAGGTTTTTAATACTAATTAATTAATTATATTTCCCCTTATTTACAGGAGGCACTACGAATCCATAACAGCTCTACTGTTTACTATGGCAGTATTCGTATTAGCGCTGGGTCCTCTATCACTAACCATTGTCAACTACGGCGTAACATTAATGTTCGCTGTAATAACCCTGCAGCAAGTCTGCGATAAAGAAGAAGTTAGCGTTAGTTTAAGTACCGAAGAAGAAAATACTCATGACCTAGACGATGACATGAAAAAAGAGAAAGACGGTGCAAATAAAGAAAAAGAACCCAGTGACAAAAGTCACCAAGAAAAATGTGACGACAACAGTGATAAAACAAGTGAATGTTCCGAGATGGAAGATGCGGTTGAAGATTGTGATGTGTGCAGCGAAAGTAGAATATTCAGCGTGATTAAGCGACTAAGAGACAAATTGAGTTATACTGAAAATATGTAGTGCAGTATGGCACTGCGTTGCATTTGCAGTGCTATTTGTTATGGCAACATTTTACAAACTTGTTGAACACCGTCTATGCATACTGTGACAGGACATTTATAGCTATTTTTTCGGGTCTTGATCGACCCATATTACTACAGAGAGAAGGAAAATAATAATAACAATACGCAGAAGTGCGAAAAAAGTGTCAGAAATTATAATATTGCAAAAAGGTTTCTTCTTCCTTCCTAAGTTTCTATTATTTATTGTTTAGTACATTTTTAATGTGAGTTTTGAATGCAAGTTACATAATATTTCTATATTATTTATTTCAAATATCCAATTCCAGTAAATGACGTGACTAAATCCCTTTTTAACCGACTTCAAAAAAGGAGGTTCTCTATGTTAAATGTTTATATTTTTTTTTATGTATGTTCGGGCATAACTCCGTCATAGGCTATTAGGTTATCACATTAATTGGAACCACGTATTCTACATCACATATTTTAAATATACACAATTAAAATTATTCATAACAATTAACCATTCTAGCCGTGGTACCTAATATGAAAACCATAAAAATGAATCGCTGAAATGTGTGTACGCGCACAACTTCCGGACGACTGCACAAAATTGGATAATTCTTTTTTTTTGTTGTGTTCGGTATTGTCATGACGTACTGTATAGACGGATTTGCAAAATACTTTTTTGATCGAAAGAGGTTCAATGAACGTAAACTTAAATTATTGTTTATACGACAATTTTAACGAAAAAAAAAATAATTACAAAAACATTTTTTTGAGCAGATATTCTTAAGAGGCTGTGTTGTTATACCTCACCGTTTTCCTTTAGACATATTTAAGTAAATATTTTAACTATTTTAAACTTAATATCTATTGTATCAATATTTTAATATGCTTATTGACAGTCGCACATCTTAACAACACCAACTCTATTCAAAGTAAAGTTTTGAAATATTTATTTTTTGTAATGACGTATAGTAACTTTTTAATGGTCTGAAGTCAATGCATTTTCCCCATGCGTCATAAAATACTGTCATTTAAGCTTTGAAGGTCCGTGGCATACCTACCTGATCGACATTTTGTTTTTTTTTTTTTCAAAATGGCTACCACGCATGATACCTATAATAAAATTGATAGCTGGCAAACAGAAAACATAATAAGACCAAACCCCGTGAAGTGTCATGTTGCCGATATAAAAACGTTCAAAGTTGTTCACGTGACATCCATATTTTTTGTACTTGCTTACATCTTGTTGCATAGATGTTTTGTGACACATTACGGGGTTTTCTGTTTGCATTGATATCAGCTATTGTATAGGTCTCACGCGTGGCCGCTATTTTGAAAAAAAAAAATTAAAATGGCGCGACAGAAGGTATGCCATAAAAATATTAGTAGGGTCCATATAAAAATCTTCAATCCTCTTTGGAAATGTATTTGACAGTAAATAAAGCTCATATTTAAATGTTTTACTTTGAGTCGAGTGGTTTATGTATGCAACTGCCATATTACTTGTATGTCACTAAGACAAAAATAAAATACTTTTATCTATACTGCACTAGTATCCACATAGGCTTAGTTCAAAGGCATAGTCACATTTTATTAAAATATAATAATAATTACTTCCTTATAGAAACTATACCTGAGATTATCGTCTGTGAGCAAATGTTTTTGTACAATATGGTAGCTACTATAGTCTAGGTTACGAGTGGAGTATGAATTTCTTTTAAATCTCAGTGTTCCTACAGAGTTTTGATATACAAGGTCAAATTAAATTAGCTGGAGAAGCTTCACAGACGTGATGTGTATTCTTCCAATCTTAAATGACGATAATACAAAAAAAAATGATTTTCCGGACTCATAATTTCAGGTTACTAGACCACCAGTGGCCGTTGACCTCGTACAGTACCCGGCGATAAATATTGCACATCGACCTTTGGAAAGAAACAATCGGCTAATTTCGGCTTCGTAGTGCGTTATCTCTGTCGCACACTACCTATGTGACGTTAACTGACGTTTTGTCAGTCGTTCAAGTGCGACAGAGTGCGGTCGCGTCCAGTTCAAAATATATATCTAGAGTTGTTAACACCCCCAAATTTAAATAATTTAAAGTTGTACTATGGCATCTTTAGGAAATATAGGGGAACCTTTTTATTTTACCCCAACCTAAAGCAATATTTATAGAAAAATTGGTGTATTTTATACAAAGAATAAAAAGAATTATCAAAAGAAGCAAATCATAATTGTTTTAACAGCTCCTAATAGATACCGGACTGTTTGTATTTCGTGCGACAGAGATAACGCTCTACGAAGCCGAAATTAGCCGATTGTCTCTTTCCAAAGATCGATGTGCAATATTTATCGCCGGGTACTGTACTCAGATGTAGTTAATCAAAATTAATATTTTAGAAAATCTTTATTTTTTTATTTTATCGTCATTAGATAACGATACCCATCAATTCTGTGAAGTGTCGCTAACTAATTTAATTTGACTCCGTAGATGGAAAGGGAGCAGCTTTTATCCTAGCCACATAGCACTACGCATCTTATAGAGTTTTGAACAGAAGGTGTTCAACTTACGGAAAAAAATGGCAGCAATCCCCTCTATAAATCTTAGATACATAATTATATGTATTTATTATAGTAATCCTCTACAATGGAGCGCGTAATATCCTCGTCTTTTGAATGTCATTAAGAAGGCAATACACTAAAACGTTATTCATTAACCCATTGAATGTCGTAATTACAGACACAATTTAAAAAGCCATTGTGTCTCGCGTAGATCTACGTTCCGACAGACGAGAGGTTAATGGCGTTGATGAATAAGGGGTTAAATTGATAGTATTATATAGAAGTTGGTTTAAACCCTGCCTGATATGGCTTAGCAATTTAGTAGCAAGTAGATAAATGTGCCTTACACAAGGCTAGTTATAAACCAGTACCTGGCTTGTTGATTGATATTTACCTTATAATAGACTTGTAATCAAAATAATACCAGTGATTAAATCGGGAGACATCTAAAATCATACAGGGGTGGCAGGGATATCGACGCCGCAACCTGTTACCATGGATTCAGTACATCATTCTGGACATTATTAACTTTTTGGTCAGTAATTAAACTAAAAATAGCTAACTTTCTATGAAACAGCAGATTATTTTTTTTTATAAACAACTAAAAATTTCTACGCTTAGGGGGTCTCTAGAATCATGTGCTGAATTATTTATTTAACCATGTATTTCAGGAATTTATGGTTACAGTTTGCGAGTTGATGTCCCTGCCACCCTGTATACATACATGATTTTAGATGTCTCCTGGTTTTAAATAACAGTTAATAGTTATCAAGTGCTATACAAAATCTTACTGGATTGGAATTGTAACCATCTTGTCTTCACCTGTCTTCCATTGTATTACTGTATGTTTTCCAAGGATTTGATTGGTAGCCAGTCTTGCCTACAGCTTCCATTAAGTCAAATTACAACAAATAATCAAGCACAATATTTTCTCTTTACTAAAATAGCAATAATTATCAACATCACATTGTACCGTTTGGTATGAATGGATTTCAATTGGGCCAAAAACTCGCTGCATGTAAAGCAATAGTGTTGAACAGAGAATAGTTCTATATTTTCTTATTTTGTCTGTGAGTTTTTGGTCCAAGTATATTGAAAGAAATGTTCATTTTATTTTTCTTCTGTGGCAATCCACAATCAGAGGGGCAATACTCGTAATTTTAAGAACATTCACAGTCTGATCTCAGTCTCAATCTGTCAAAAATACCTTGTATTGGCCTACATTTTTGACATTAATTGTCGCTGAGATGAGATTGTGACTAGATTTTGAACATTTTTAATTTTGGGAATTGGCCTTCTGTTTTATACTTTTAGCAGACGGGTTGGAGGCAAACATTGGCAATGTCATGTTATTAAATTGTACAGATATACCAGTCTGAATATTTGTAATGTAGTTCAATTATTAGGTAATTCATTTTTTAAATAGCAGACTCAGATAAGATATTTACTATTTTTGACATTGCCTACAATAATTATACCGTATGGACAGAACACATATCTGCAGGTGTTTTCTATTTTGAATCACCTGAAATTAAATCATATGGTGCTATTTGCAACATGCATATTTCTAAACCACTCTTTCAGTCTCAAAAAGCATTTTATCATGTTGACTTTAGAAAACTCTCAAAGGTAGTGTGTTCAATAGAACTCTTTTTGTGAAGGTTCATACAATTTTTGTAACCAATTCTTATTTTGTTTCTGATATATCTATATATATTTATATCGGATCAGAGCCCTGATTCACAACCATACGACAGGCTATTGTATCGAAAACCTGACTTTTCAATAACCTGATTTGACTTCCCCTCAACAGCAAATAGCTGTTGGAAGAATAGCGGGCATCTATTTGATTTAATCTGACAAAATTTTCAGGCTTTGGACTTGTGAAGCTTTGAGAAGACTCCTACGATAACAATGATTAATGTTTGAAATGATACAGAAGCATATCAAGTGTTTGTGAATAAGGGGGGCAGGTAGGTTTTGTGTTGTTATCATCAGCCATATTTTTAATTACTGTGGGTGTATCTTTGGTAACATGTCATAAATTGTTTTGAACAAAGCCAAGAAGCCATTGGTTAAAATTATCGAAATAAGTTGCCAAAATCAATTAGTGCATACACGGAGTACTCAATAAATTATGTTCCGATTTATCAAACAATAATTATTGACGATAAAATCACTTAAAATAAGAAAAATAAATCATAACAAATTCTGTTGATTACCCACAATTATTGTAATTGACTACTGTCTCCGGCATATATATTTGTGAAAATGATATTGACTGAATTATTTTTAAAGCTAAAATGTCACCTCTTCACCTACCACACGTGCAGAGGTGAAATTATGTTTTGTTTTCTGATATGTAATAAAAACAATATGAACCTTATAAACTATTTTATTTGAGAATAATGAAATACACAACTGTTTGGAAAACACTTCTGATCATGGTGGTGGCTGAATTTTTAGGAAACGCTCCTATTTCTTCCCCTTCTTGCCTGATGGTTTCTCTTCATTGTTTCTTGGGTTCTGCCAGTTTAATGGGTTGCGGCGGTACATAGGCCATGGAGGAACTGTCAAGATCGCAGCTAGGATGAATCCGGCTCCCAGAATGTACACAGATTGTGAGAACTGTTGAACGATGTAACCCCATACGAAACCAACGATACTGAAGAGCGTAATTATGGCTCTGTATAATTTCTCAGCTTTGGCCTGGCCAACATAGTCAATATGGGTGGGTATAGAAGTGAAGAAATCCATATTTATTAATTAAACTTACAAAAGAGTGAAATCCGATTTGCAAACTAACCACAACAAATTCAATACGTTTTGACAACGTCAAATGACACGTCATTGTACAACTTTCCGTCGATAAGCCAGCGAGAATACAATGATAAAGCCTGGACCCGTAGACAGAGTATTACTCTGTCTACGCCTGGACCGTATTACTAACACTTGTGGCGTAACATTTTGAAAGCACTATTTTGTCCCATCAAATGTAATAATGGTTTCAAAATCTTGAGGCCAGTTTTAAGGTTTCTTTACTTCTAGTCATTTATTTATGAACTACTAGCTGCGCCCCGCGATTTCACCCGCATAAGTTTCGATCCCGTGGAAATATCGGGATAAAAACTATCCTATGTCCTTTTCCGGGACTCAAACTATATACCAAACATCTAAATCGGTTCAGTGGTTTAGGCGTGAAGAGGTAACAAACATATAAACACACACACACTCACAAACTTTCGCCTTTATAATATTAGTGTGATAATAGTGTGATCATAAAAATACAAAACGATCGTAGAAACGATAGTTTTGTGCTAATCTCAAAGGACGAAAGCAATATTCCTCTAAAATTATGAGGTAATACAACTTAAATAAAATAAACTGGAATAAATCGTAAGTGCTTCATAGCTAGAATTATTTATGAGGAGATATTATCATCTCCTCATAAATAATTACAAGGCACAATATAAATTGTTATAACCGAAATGTAAAATGAAAAATAAATCATAAAATTACCACAACAATAAAACCTACTAATTTAGTAGAACTACACTTTGATGAAAAATCGTCTTGAGAATGTTATTTATGCTTCGTTATGAAAACCGTTCTAGAATTTCATTTAAATTATTCATAATGAAATAAATCATTAATGGTCTCATGATGAAAGTGGATCACTATTAGCATGGTCTGCTGGCTGATGTCTTACTATGATAAAAAGTTCTGTTACAATTTATTTTTCTCTGAAATGACATGCATCCATCACATACATGGACTGGACTGCATTTCGTACCAATTAAAAAACAATTTGAAGAGGGTATATCGTTCTCTTTTAAATTACTTTTGTTTATATTAATCACTATTATTTTCAATAAAAAGGGTAGGTAATCCTAATATGTATAGCAATACCGTCTACCACTTTTCCGTCAGTCGATTGTCAACATTCAGAACGATCAGACTCATTAGTTTAATTTTTAGTTAACAACAAAGATAATTAGTTTTATTTTCAAAAGTACAACAAACAAAATTAAGAAACAAAATGACAACTTTCAAGCAAGTTCCTCTCACATGCGGTGGCCATACTAGACCAGTCGTGCATTTGGATTTTAGTGACGTTACAAAAGATGGGTTTTATTTAATTTCGGCCTGCAAAGGTGAGTTTTGGCGACTAATTTGTAATCAGTGTGCCCTATTGCCTTGGCCTATATTTGGGTGGAAGTCTTGCAAGTGTGTTGGTGCGTGTGAGTAGTGGTTTGGCGTGACAGATGTTGGTGACGAGATGTGTTCGAAAGGCCTTCACTTTTCTTGTTTGTGTGGAGCTGTCCGCTCGGCCGGCGTGCATTCTATGCATGTTGTGACCTTCTCTTTCCGGACATGCAGGAAGTACCTTGAGTATCCGCTCGTATGTTTCCTCAGCTGCTCGCCTTGAGCCTTGCGCTCGTGCTTTTTATTCACGTACCTACCGGCAGCATGACATACAAGTTCCACGGCTTTGTGTGCTCATGAATTGTTGCAGGCAGTAAATTTTGTTCCTATGTTGAATGTTGACATTTCACCCATTGTGGGTCACCTTGTGCTCACTCAAGGTTTATCAAAGTACTTGACATTAATGTTTACTTTATGGAAGGGCTGGAAAACATGTCACTATGCTACTTTCAATATGAGGCTGTATAAGGAAAATAGTCAATAACACTTAATGATATAATTGTGCCTTCCTGTCATTGTTCTTTTATGTGTACACAATCTATCATTAGAGTATCTGATATACTTTTTATCTACTATTATAGCTTACATACACATTTGTTTTATTATTTGTTATGACAGTGGTCATAGTATTTTATAGAACAGCTGTAGTGCTAATGATTGCCTTGTTTTGATAAGATAGTTTATATTCTAGGTAGGGCCTTTCTGCTACATAATTAACATCTAATTGACAGTGTGAAAGGCTAACACAATGGTTTGTACAAGATGTGTTTTTAAAATGAAAGCCTTGTTTTACTCTATGAGGAAAATTGATAGATGTTATCATTTGCATACAGTGCTAGAGAAATACTCATTCAACATTTGCTAATATGTACTTACTTGAATGAAAATATTAATGAATGAATAAAATGAATTTTGATATCTTGTCTTTATTATATTGGTTTTGTTTAAACACTGTGGTTTTGAGTCTTGTAGCACTAACTTTACTTTTTTTGCTCAAGATCTTTGTCTATAATGAAGTTTTATTTTCCATAATATATTTATATTTCCCATTATTAATCCCAAATAATTACTCAACTCTAGTGTAGAAATATTAATAATGTATAATAATGATTTTATGTACAATAAGTATAATAATGATTTTATGACAAAGCAGAATTTGACTTCCAATTCTGTCCTTTCAACCACAATAAGTTTATGTACAAAGCCCAGCACCCTAATATGCGTAACACACTATCAATATCAATCTGAATCGTTTTGAAGGATATTGCTAATCCATTGCTCCATATGTTCGAAAAATGTGTCTGCTCAACAACGTAAATAACTCAATGAATGTTATTGAACTGTCAAAATGAAACCCATTGCTACTGCTAGTGTGTTACGCAATTGCCCCACTGTTTGAATTCTATCTTTGTAAGCAACACATTGTAATATTAATGAATTCCTTTTTAGATGGCAAACCCATGCTACGACAAGGTGAAACGGGTGATTGGATTGGTACTTTTGAAGGTCACAAAGGTGCAGTGTGGGGGGTAGCTTTGACTCAAAATGCTAATCTTGCAGCTAGTGGAGCAGCTGACTTCTCAGGTACCATAAATGTTTCATAGCATTTCCAAGTAGGTTTTAATCTTAATGCAATTAGATGATTCATGTTCCTTGTTTCACAAAACTATTAGTAATGGTGAAAGAAAGAAAAGGTTTGTTTATGTTATGAAATAAATGTCAATCTTAGATATTTCTTTTTGTTTAAATTTGCATTAAAAATCTAGATGTTAAATAATAAAAGTATAATGATCCTTTATTCATTTTAGTTTTGCAATCTAACAATTTGATTGCATCGTTCTATGTAATTAATTCTGACCACAATATTATCTAGTTTTTTAGCACTTGAGTATTGTACACATAGATAAAACAGTAAAGAAACCAAAGAATCAAATGCTGTATTCCAATATTATTAACTCTCACAACGGTACTAAGATACTTTGTGCTATTTTAAGTATTTAAATTGGAACATACATGTGGGAGATAATATAAATATAGAAACCTGATTCATCATTTCCCAGATGTGCCTAAAGCTAAAAAAAACTCCTAATTGTGGTTCACATATAAAAACATATTCATATCAGCCAAACAATAACCTAGCCATGCATTTTTTTTTCTTGCCCCAATGTTATCCCACTGCTGGGCAAAGACCCAACTTCCTCGAGGAACTATTTTCTCGTGCCATCTTAAACCAGCCTTCGCGGTACGCGTCCAGGTTGACAACTATATTTAACAATATTTTCAATAATGTTACAGCAAAAATATGGGATGCTCGATACGGTGAAGTGGTGCACACATTTGACCACGAACACATAGTGAAGAGTGTAAACTTCAATGCTGACGACACTCAGCTACTCACTGCCAGCAATGAGAAACTAATACGAGTATATGACCTCAACAAACCTGAAGCGGGAGGTTAGTTTATTATACTTTTGTGTTCGATAAGGAAAGGACAATTACTTCCTGTAGCAGATTCTAATCTGTAAATAAATTATATTATCAATGCATGTTGACCCATTCAGTGACACAGTTAACCTATTATGTTCATTATAGTTGAGATCTAGGTGTTTTTATATCATTATTAATAATTATTTTTGAGTAACCATGTAGTTTCTTTCCGTCTCTTCTCCATAGGAAACAACAAATTGGTGCACCTTGCTTCAGACATTTCATAAGTGCCCATGTAGGTTTATGGGAAGTAAAATATTTTGATTAAATTATTATTCAAAATAAATATTTCTGAAATATTATAATAGAAATATAAATTGCATATTGTAGTTTTAAATGTTGTCATAGCGACGACGTAAACATGTTCTAAGTACATAAACAATAAGTTGAGGAAGCATTAATTAACATTCAAGATAACTCTTATCTCTAATAATCAACATATTTATGCAATAAATTGATAAGAACCAAATATTTACATACATATTATAATAAAAGAGTATAACCTTTGAATAATTTATTAATTGTTTACATCTATCGAGCTTATCCATAATATCCCTCTGTCTTAAACAGTATTTAAAACACTCATTAGTTTTTTATGATACACATGTTAAAAGCTTCAATATTCTATTTTTATATGTTTCCACGCTATGAGCCAAAAGGTCAAGCAAGTCATGGCTGGCCTAAACTTTGTAGAAAATGTTTTATGGATACTCCATAAAACATTTTTTTTATATTATATTTCTTTATTTTTTAGAAGATCAACTGCGATAACTACGACCTGGTCTCACAAATCTCATCTGAGTTCCCAGAGACCTAGTGTTTTCTTACCCTGCGACCTAACCGAAAGTGACTGTGGTGCGAAAACGCGATCGTTTACATGAAATATGATGTACAAACGCGACTTAATTGATAGCACGTCCTATCCATATAAACGAACGCGACGATTGAGTCGCCGCGCGTTAATCGCATACTCGCTTTTATAGTCCATTGCCCAACATAACTGCCCATTGATAGATTAAAATCTAACACAATTATATGACAATTTTCAGCTCTGGAGAAAATAAGCGCGCACTCGAGTAGCATCAGACACGCAGTCTTCCTTCATAACTCACGCATAGTCAGCGTGAGCGATGACCTAACGATGAGAGTCTGGGATCGTACCAGTGGACAAGTAATGTATTCTACTTAATAATAATTATTTAAATCATTCACTCACTGGCGCACAAGTCACAGTCTAAATTGCTGGGTCTAAAAGCATGAAATCTGGCACTCGAGTTCTTTATATTGTGAAAGTGAGCACCAAGGAAAGGTTTTGGAAAATTCACCCCTTAAAGGGGACATGAAAGTTTGTATGGAAGTTCGATCGTTTTCAGATGGGAAAAATAGAATACCATCGGGCACACGGCTTGTACCATATAAATAACTATTTACTGTAGCAAATGTTTTAGTCATAAATTCTATCCACCAAGTTCACAAATCCGGAGGTGCGCCGTAATGCACCAAGCGGGGGTATATTACGGCGCAGTGGCCTCCTCTCTGTGAGAAGGATCTCACAAAGGGGAGGCCAGTGTCCCAGTAGTGGGAATGTATTGGCTGATTGCTGCATTTGCTATGCAGGTGAAGGTTGTAGAATATATAAGAGTGTTTTGTGAATAAAAACTTCATCATCACACAATCCTATCAATCTATCCATCTTTTCTTTGGTCTTCCTCTCCAATAACCATCAATATTTATATTCATAACTTATTTACTGCGCTGCGACAGTTATTTTTTAAATGTCGCAGCATCATGCGGAGATAGGAGCCTTTTGGTCTCGCATAGGAGTTTCTGTCTCGTTTTTCTTTTTGTTACTTTTTTTTTTATATTACTTGGTTTTTTATTTTTTACTGTTTAGTTTAGTTTGTGATCTTCCTGTACGAGTCGCAATAAATACTTTTTCTTTCTTTCTTTATTTACATTAACGAAAACTTGCGGGTTATTCTTTATTTTTTATTAAATCAAATATAAAATTCAAATTAGGCTGAGATTCAGCAGTTTTCGAACGTCAATCTATATTACATAAAACAGGCCCCCAAAACACCCGCCTTTCACGAGTTTCCAGTGTTTTTGCTGGGAAGAAGTGGCGCAATAAACTCCCCAGCAGCACAGCTGTCTGTTCTGTTAGAAACACTTGCTTCTATACAATAATTGGTATGCAAAGTACATTATGAGACACAGAACATTAAATTATTTGAAATAATTATGTTAGCTAACATTAGAGAAGATGAGACAGCTGTAGTGTAATGATCAGCTTCAAACAATAAATGAACAAGGTTTTAAGAACTCCGAAATATCGATTTACTATACAGTTAACTGGAGTGCTAATTTGCGGATTTATTGAATGCAGTTCAATCTATAGGAGCCAGCTGACTTCATTGGATTATCATGGCTTATTCATTTGATTGTATATTCCTGATTTTAATTAATTCTGTGTCTAGTTACTGAGTAGTATTTAATCAAAATCTTTTAATTTCCAGGAGGTCCAAAAAGTGGAGTTCCCAACCATACCAAACAGTTTAGAACTGTCAAGAGATGGAGCTATATTGACAGTAGCTCACGGTAAGATGTTATATCCAATATTAATGTTATAAATGCGTAGTGCCTGTCTGTCTGTTATTTTGTAGAGGCTAAACCACTAAACCGAATTGATACAAAAAATTGAGGTAGATTGAGTAATTTAATAAAATAAAACCGGTCAAGTGCGAGTCGGACTTGCGCACTGAGGGTTCCGTACATAATTTTAGGTATTTAACTACAAATTTAGGGTTTTCGGATTTTTACCTTTACTTGTGCTACATGACATTGCTTCTTGCCAAATTTCATGATTCTAGGTCAATGGGAAGTACCCTATAGGTTTTGATTCCCTTGCGAGTGTCAAAATATGCGGCATAAACGGAACTTAAAAGCCCATATCTTTTGATTGCGTTGACTTAGAAGCTTGATATTTTTTCACTGCTTTAAGGGATTGCATCCCTGAGTATTTGATATTAATTTCAACTTGATAACTCCACGCGTTTCTGCGAAAAAAGGTCTTGAGAGACGGACAGACAGACGGACAACGAAGTGATCTTATAAGGGTTCCGTTTTTTCTTTTGAGGTACGGAACCCTAAAACAGCTTCTACGGTTTAAAGATACTGCCCAGTGATAGACAAACGGATAGACGGACAGACAAGCGGTGAAGGCACCCTTTGGATACAAGACCCTAAAAACTACTTTTATAAAGTGATATAAGGAAGTTTCTGCGAAAAAAATCGAATTCCACGCGAAAGAATTTGCCGTCAAAGCGCGAGTCTAATATAATTTTATGACGAAGTCTATTGTGACATGTTATGTGGAGCGATTACGTTTGGCCTTAGTGCGAATTTACATTTTTATTCAAGAGCAGACCAAGATCAAGTTACGCATTAAACATACCACACCTGCCGTACTTACGTAAAAACAGCCTTAGGCATTCCTCGTACATTATGTTCGTAATAGATCGCAATAAATAAGTATGTATGTGACATCATTAAATAGTCGAAAGTTCTAATCTAAGTGTTTGGCCAGGCTGGTAGCGCGGGTGAGCGCGGCTGTGTTCTGCGTGTTGTCGTGTCCAGTGTTTGTCAAAATATAATATGGATGAAGAAGAATTATTTTTACCCAAAAATAAGCTCGAACTAGTTTAAGAACCCCGGTCCACGCGCGGACTGCGGCCACTTGTATGAACGAGCTATGACGTGAGTTGCCCGCGCGCTCCCCGCGTGCTCCCCGTGCCGAGCAGACCGTGCCGCTCACCGCGCCCGTGCTGCCAGTATGGCCGAGCACTCAAATTGGATAACCTTTAACCTTTCCATGACTTTTTAAAGACGTAAAAAATAGAACTCCACCTGCTGCAATCCTTGTACTCCTTTTGCTTTGTTTACGTTTATAGATCAGAAGGCCAATTCCCGTAATTAAAAACGTTCATAATTTATTTAGTCACAATCTTATCTCGGCTACAATCAATGTCAAAAATGTAGGGAAATTAGAGACGTATTTTTGACAAATTGAGAATGAGATCAGAATGTAAACATTCTTAGAATTTCGAGAATTGCCCCTCTGGTCATACACGCACGCTGTTATTAATGTTACTCATTCATTACTTTTCTTAATTTCAGGTACAAATGTATCATTCTATTCTTCTGACACAATGCGCAAAATGCGCGAATTTCCAGTGCCAACGAAATGTTACTCAGCATCGCTGGCGCCTAGCCGGGCCACTTTTGTGTGTGGCGGTGAAGACTTGAAAGTCTATAAATTTGATTATAATACGGGAACAGAACTCGGTAAGTTAGTTTTTGTTTTTATTCTATGTTTACTTAGAAAGTATTTGCCCACTATCTAGACTTCTCAATCATAACTGAAACTACGTAAGCGAAATTGGGCTTATCATACGCAGGCACTGATTGTGCGCTTAAAGCTTTAATCTCTACAAGCTGACCCGGCGAACTTCGTACCGCCTCAGAATCAATAAATAACACAAAGGGAGTAGTTAAGAGCCTATACTACCTCAGCTAAAATTCACTCTCTATCTCGCTCATACGATACTGCTCGCTGTCTGAGTGAGAGCGAGACAGAGCGCGGTGCTGGGCGGCAGGCAGCGCCAATAGTTTAGGTATTTGCTTTTTACAGTGAAAATAATGGTAATTATAAAAAAGTATATAACATAAGACCTGCTTTAAAGTAAGTTCAGTTAGTATGCAAAGTTTCATGATCTAATTTGAAGTATTTTTTGAATACCAACGGTTTATTGTTCGGGTTAGAGGTAACTTTGGATTTATTTTCTATCGAGAAAATTTTATGGAATCGTGTTTTCGTCTAACATAAGACTTAGCATTAATCCTCAACTTTACCATATATTTATTTCAAAATTAATGGTGCAGTATTTTCGACATAACGGAGGATCACGCTAAGCCATTTGAGGTAGTATAGGCTCTTAAGTTCCGGGGATTGTCTCTGAATCGTCTCCGGAATTCCGGACACAAGTGGGAAGATGTAAGTCCAACCTGGTAAAGTACCTTGACGGAACGGCAGCAGGGTGTGATTGTGGTGCTGTGTCACAAACCATGCTCCACCTCCTATCCTGCCCTCTGTGTCCCAAAACATGCAGTCAATGTGACCTCTGCTCTGCCATCGACAATGCCGTGGAAGTGGAAAAGTTTTGGAAAAACAAGATTTAAAATACAGTCGTGCCAGCGACACGAAGAACAAGAAGAATCAATATGTTGTTCAATCCATTCTCGAGATATCAGCAAAAAACCATTCCATACAAAATGTACGAGAAAATTAATTATCTTCATTATTTTTTTCGTGAATTTTTCCCATATTTTAATAGTGATTCTGCTATTCGGGGCGAAGACTAATCCAACAAATCGAAGATCATAAAAATCGGTCCTGCCGTTCTTGAGTTATAAATGGTGTAACTAACCCGTCTTTGTTTTATTTATATGATTTTCAAACCGTTGCAAGCGCATGATACATTCAACCGGTTGGGATTTTATTTGTCCTGTTGCAATCCTGACGGGATGAAAATCATACATACAGAGTCAAATTAAATTATTTAGCGAAGCTCCACAGACTTGATGGGTATCGTTATATAAACATGATAAAAAACGACCGACGAAAAATTTCTTCGCTACGTCTAGAATCATGTGCTGAACTCATGGTTTTAGTTTGCGCGTCGATTTACCTGCCACCTGTATAACGAAAAATGAAAAAAGTGGAATTTACAGTTCTAGTTTTGCGTGGATGTGACGCATGTTTTTCCACAACTTGTTATTTCTTTTTGTGTTCTTTTTATGCGTCATGTTTGCCGCATATAAACGTAATTTCTTTCTTTCTTTTACATGTCTCAGTGACTAATTAATGTTACCAACGCGCTTCTTAACTTAGCAGACAATGTGATCAAATTATGAAAGCTTTATTTCTTATCCTATACAAACATAAACAACCCACCATCTCATACACCTTTTACATTCCAGAATCAAACAAAGGCCACTTCGGTCCGGTCCACTGCGTGCGATGGTCTCCGGACGGCGAGCTGTACGCCACCGGCTCGGAGGACGGCACGGTCCGGCTATGGCAAGCCGTGCCGGGCCGTGTGTACGGCCTGTGGCGACGCAGCACCGACCACACGCCAGTCGTCAACGGGTTCAAGGAGGTCGCGGCTAACTGATATCACTCGCCTTTCCATACGGTTAGTACGACAACTTTCTAGCACTAAATCTTTTTTACCTATGTTTATCACAAGTGCTACTGCTGAATCTACTCCCTAACCACGAATTCCTTAATTTTGGCTGAAGTTACAGGCGTTTGCAACTCCGTATTACTGACGGACATAAGATTAGTTTGGGGCGTGAATGAATGATAACACTATTGCACAGTTGTCTCTACTCCCGACGTATTTTTGCCGGTCCGAAAAATAGAATTTTACTCTCGTTTTGACGGATCTACTACTTTCGGGCGGCCAATATCTTTGTTGATGGACTTAAGAGAATAAACCCCCTGAATTGGATTTCCAGGTCGGGCTAAGTGTTATTGGTAAATGATTTTTAGTTCTGTAAATTGGTTCAAAAAAAACTTTTACGCATCAAAATTAAATGATATTATCTTAAAACTTGATTAGTTCGATGTTTCCTAACCGTATACTCTGAGAAGACGACTAATAGAGAAGCATGGAAGAAAAATACATGTTGCACCGACCGCAAATACATTGGGATAAGGGCAGGAGAATGAAGATGTTCCTCTGAGAAGAAAGATCCAAACAAACTCGCAGTCCCTTTTAAAGTCCAGACATAATATTGGTCAAGCCATACGAGGACCATGCAGATTGGTGTCTGAAATTGTCGTTTGAGGAAAGAACCACACAGATTGAGTGGTCCTTTTCAGTCAGTGCACGCATTTGTCAGTAATCGTGCAGCTCAACTCAGAATTTAACACGTTGAGCGTCATGTGTATCCTCCCGGAAACACAAAGTACCACCTTCAGACGCCGCGTGTTTCCTTTGGGAAACACAGGCAATGCTTTATTCGGAGGCCAGTGAGTCCGCCAGGAAACACGTTTTAATACATTTTATTATGAATTCTAATATCTCTGGCCTCCACGGTTGTTTCGGTCTAAGTGATGAAAAACACGGTTTTTGGGCTTGGCGCTCAACATGTTAAGGAGCTCAACGAGTAAGTTTAAAGTTCCCTTATTCATTAAATTATTTGTTTGTTTCAGGATCATGGAGCAGTGACAGTGCAATCAAAATTGATTACTTGGTGGCATCACTGTGTTGTGGTGTAGTTGTCACCAGGCCATGTGTATAATGAACTTAAGGGGGGACTAGCCTGAAAAATCAAGACTTTTTAAGTATTCAAGGTAAATTTTAAGAGTTTGTGTTGTTTATTTTTTTGCAACACTAATTTTTTATACTCAGACCTAATGTATTTATTGTAAAAAGGAACTAAATAGACTTGATATGCAACAAAATAAAGTGATTTGTAAATATTTTACGATTTTTGATTTTTATTTGATGAACCCTGACGCGATTACCCGGTTTACCTGAACAAGTTATTGATAATGGAATTCCTTTGATCACCACGGAATTAAAACACCTTAGTGTATAAGAAACTATTTTTTTAACCGACCTCAAAAAAGGAGGAGGTTATGTATTCGGCGAGATTTATTTATTCCCTTATATTTTTCCGATATCCCCCAGCACCCTAATTGCGTTGTCACACTTTCAATCATAATCTGAATAATTAAGAAGACATAAAAGTAGGTACACATTACATTATTTTCTGAGACCCAGCGTTTTTTGTAGGTTTGTATCAACAACTTTTGGCAAAGGTCACGGTCAAGGTCAATTAAGGAAATCTATCAATAGGTGGACTAACATCGGTGGTGTTACAATAAGGGGGGAGGGGATGAAAATTTAATTATTTTTGTCCTAGGAAGATTATATTTTGAGATATTTGCGGAAAACTAAAAAGGGGGATTCCCAGGTATTTTAGACTGAATTTTGTCGTCTATGAATTCAAGCAAATGTAATCGTAGGTTGCGTCCTTTTGTATTCTATCAAAACCGACGTATTACGAGCGCCAGTTTTGGTTCGGGCACTTTGGCCGAAACCGAAACTGATTTATTTGCCGAAACTGGCGGAAATCGAAGTCTCGGTCGAACACTAATTTAAAACAAATGAAACGACATTTTCAATAAAAAATATTTTTGTATTTCATTTTCGTTGTTTAGGTGAGATTTCATATCATAAAACTAAAAGTATTACAACTAAAGAACGTTACGCTTAATTATCCAATATATTACAAAATAATTTACAAGAACCTATCCTAGGCACAACTAGGCAGTGAAATTTAATTATTATAATGAGCTAGACACAAGTATTATAGTTATTCGAGACTAACTTTTGGCCTCAGCTTTTTTCCCAAACCAGGATCTGATTAAAATTAGTAATAGTAGTTATGGTAACATCGGTTTTATGGACTGTATATTGGTTACTCTAGTTATTATTTATTAAATGGACACAACACATCACCACACTTAAACATAACTGGCGAAATGTGTGGTAGGTACAGACGCCAGCACATCAAGCTACCCGAAATTGTCAAATTTTCCTAATCAACTTTGATCCTAATGCTTTAGCGATAAAGTTGTAAATCTATTAAAGAAATTTGACAGATTGTCGTCCGTACTATTAGGTACACCTCTGCCCAACCTTTCGGGGAAAATAGGCGTGATGTTATGTTATGTAGGTGTCATAAAACATCACTGCGTCTATTTAAAGCTCAAGATGGCCGTAATATAAAATGTTTGTGAAACATTAAGAATCAGCTGTATGAAAAGACCATAATTTATGAAGAAAATAATAATATCATCTAAATTAGAAACAACTCTTATGATCTAATAGGCCAGAGAGAATTCTGGCCACGAGTAGAAATATTATTACGTATACCTACTAATATTCCATGAAGATTTTACCTCTTATAAGAACAAATTGTTTACAGCACTAGTCATAAAAAAACTAATTTCATAAAATTCACAACATTATTTCCTCATAATAATATCTTACATTCATCAACACCACTATTTTGAAAAACTATCATTAAATATTGAAAACATATTTAATGGGACTATTTTTTTAAACCGTTTTATGTAGAAAAATGAACTTATTTACTTATATAGCAAAACTGCTGAATTTTAGAAAATAGAACTTAATAAAATATACCATTTTCTAATCTACAGCGTTTGTACATTCTTGTGTCATCTCGGGACCTTTAGCTTTAGGTCGGCTACAGACGTCCTCTTCGGATTTAACTAGTATCTTAAATAAAATACCTATACTAAATTCATAACAAAGTATAAATGAGAGACTTTCAGTCAAAGATACGAATACTAATTGAATATTTAAAGAATATTGTTGTTGACTATTATTCTTTCAATGTTACTGGTAAACTTGTGGTAACTTTGTGAAAATTTATCAGTATTGACCTATGGTAGAAACTATTTAGAATAATACGATCAGTCGTACGACTGCTTAGTTTTCCGATCAATCGTACGACTTGCTGTCTTGCAAGTAATTTTTATTGAGACACAAATAATTTATTTTATTTAAATCTTTCATTTTGGATTGAATGTGCACGTTGTGCGTTGAGAATGTTTTTGTATTGGTCAATCTCATTTTCTTAAATTATAGCTTCACCAAAACCCTTGCTCTGCTAAACGTTACGGCTGTCTTGTCAATCGAATATAAAGACCTGTATTGTGGTTACTTTTTTTAATCATCTGAGAAGAATATTCATAAATTCTTCACCAGCAACCATTTGCTGTATCATTTTTTTTGTTTTTTTCACAGTTGCTACGTCGAGCAGAAGCTTTCTTTTTCTCATCTCAATCATTTAATTTACTAATTTACATTTGTTTTCTAGCAATACCTTCCTTTTCTTCATTGACAAAACAACCAGACATCTACCGGAGCCGGGTCCCCCTATCTCCCTCACTTAGCAACGAAAGGCGACAGGTCGGGGAAGTTAAAGTTGATGTGCGGCCTCCTGGGCGCGCGCGCCTGCGCGTTGCCCGCGCCTGCGCTGGCGCCGCACTGCGCGGTGCACACGTCGTCGCGCTGCACCGCCTCGCGCGGCCACTCGCGGTGGAGCTGTGCGCAGTCTGTGATGCGCAGGGATGCACATTGTGCCTAGAAAGATGAAATAATGTTGTTGAGTTGTGGCTGGGTAGATAATTATGGAGAGTGCTACTACATCATAAAGAATAAAAAGATTAATGGTAATAAAAACAATAGCTAGGGTTCAAAGTCACCGACAGTAATGACGACACGAATCAAATGGAACAAAGAACGGAAAACAAACAAGGTAGGAAAACTGGGACAAGCCCGCTGCGCATTTCTCAACCTCTGTAATGTAACTCTTTAAAGCCAGGCTCAAAAATAGCGACCAGAAAAGAGCGGGAATCATTGTTTTAGCTCTTGCTGGTCGTCAATTTTCATTAAGTTCGGCAAGTCCCGTGGTAAACCTGCCAAGATGCTGTCTCTTCACCTGACCAAAACTGGTAAGAGTCACTAATAGCATAGTATTTTATGATTACGTAGTAATGCCAACTCACCCCTTCAACAGTACAAATGCACGACGTGCAAGGCGACGGGAAGGCGGACTCTCCAACAGCTACAGATCTGCCGGCGATGAGACATCCCTGCGCTGAACTCTCGCGCCACGCCGACAAGTCCAGTTGAGGTAATGATGCGCAAGACACGCGTGGGTTCCTGTAAGAATTGTATAAACCAGGAAGTTAGGAAGAGTATAACAATTTCAATCGAGAGCTCCCTAATTAGATAATGGCAACTAACATATGAAATCGCACTTGCATATTCAAAACTATGGTCTATTCCAAAAGTATCTTATGAAACTGTAAACAAACCCTGCTCAGGTTAAATTATTACGTAATCAAAATTAGTGACAAATTCATCTGCATTGAAAAGGTTTCAACTTTACAAAAAATATTTTTTTAATAACATTTTAAATAGTAACTGAAAAATCACCGACGAAAATTAAGGTTATAAAATTAACCTTAACTGTCAAATGATCTTAATGGTGATTGAAGTATTCAAATTCAAATCAAAGCACTCAATTTGTAAGTGACACTACAAATTGGTCACAGTTACGTTTTCGGATCCAATTGTTACAATTTCATCAGATAGGTACCTCTAGAAGAGACTATAAATATCTCCTAATCAATACCGTGTACTTACAAGAAGTTGCTAGGCAGGTCAAAAGCGGCCCTCTGAATGTCTCCGGGGTGGTCAAAGTTGTCGCACATCATTTTGGACAGCGTCGTCTTTCTGATCTCTGCAAGCTGTTGTTCCGTGAATCGAGCCGCTGGGTTGTCGTTTTCATACCTGGAAATACCAAGAATTTTCAATTTAATGCCTGGAAAGTATCTAGTTCAGCTGGGTAGCTGAAGGACCTCAGTATACGCCCGCATTCATGTTTGCTGTAGAAAAATCTAGTTTGCAACAAATAGATTACCAAAACCCATGAAATATGAATCTGGTTGAAAAGAAAATTCAAGGTCACTTTGAAGAATATAATTCCCTTTCCCAGCTATGTCTTGCAGCAGTCTTGGAAAATGCCTGTAACTTAGTCTGCGCCCGAGAATTTTCGGCTGTTTGATGTGACGCTGAATATTCGTACGAACAACGAATCAAAAAGTGTTCTCACCAGTATCTGTCGCATTTTCTGAGCTGCCTGAACTGTATGGCAATGACGCAGGCAAATGTGGGTCCAACAAGACCGCCCTGTAGAGGACGTTCGCTCATACCGCCCGGGAACAGATCAATGTCGTCCACAGTCGCGTAGATGCGCTTGAACCTGTGGATGAAAGGTCGAACATATTAAGATAAGGAGGAATAAAGTAACGTGTCCAACTAGGTCCGAAAAAAATCTTGCTTTAGATATTTTTGATTGAAATCTGTCTTTGGTATTGGGTAATCGTAGGGAACCAAGAAGTTCTATCAATATTGCCACTATCAGAATCTTATACCTTAGGACGGTCAAACATCCTGGACATGCAAAGATAGCCCAGATTCATCCAGCACATGGAAGACTCAAAACGTCTTGTGAGCATGTCGTCAGCAAAAGGTTGAAATAATTTTATCCTTACCTAGCAATAACTTCATCAGGAATTTCCCTCGCTAAATCTTCGAAGGTAGTCGCTCTCTTCAGGTTGCAAAGCGCCCTATAGTTGTTGTAGCTCGGAATACCATGGTCTCTGGCTCTTTGCACGTTCAGGGCAATCAGATCGATGCCAGAGAAGGGAATGCGACGGTCTTCGAACAGGTGGTTGGTGACTTCTCCGGTGATGAACTGGTCGAGGGTTTCCATGGGGGTTGAGGCAAGACCGCGCATTAGTTCGTCTACCATGGGTGGGTGCTGGAAATGTAATTATTAAGCTTAGTTGTGCGTTTATGATATTTAGGGAATAAAGAAGCTAGCAGTTTGTTTAATGCGCTAACGTAGCGTCCATTCGAATTCATTTTTTCTGTTTTAGCCAGGATTCCCTTAAATTTTCTCAAGACTTTATCCTAGATACCATCAGAGTACCTATATAAAACTTTGCTTTCAACACCGACCCCTCCCAGAAAAATAAAACCACTGCTACTTACAGACATGAACATATCAGGCCTGAAGAATCCGTCTCTGAGCAGAATCGGGGGCTCGACGGGCTGGAAGCTAGGCGACAGACGCGGGAGATGAGGACGTAAGAGAGAGTGGCCGAAACGGAAGGAGGCGGCCGCGAACTCGGTGACAATAGCGGGGTTGCAGGTAGGTGAGTACTCTTTGTAGTAGCCTGGAAGGTAGGACAAGTTAGTTACCTTAAAATTATAAATAACGCTACAACACTTGAAAAAATCTTCGATTTAAGAAACATCAAATACTTCGAAACATACCTGAAGGCAGCAGCTTCAATCCATACAAATTAACTGCGTTCCACGACAGCAGCCTTGGCAAGAACTCGTTATAGATTATATGCGTGAAGGTCGCGGCTACGATGCGGCGTGTGTGCTCGAACAGCTGGTCGGCGTCCCAGTGAGGGTTCACGCCGCGCAGGCCTTCGACGATGCGGTTGTGTTCGCGGAGGAAGATCGTGTGGATGGCTGTCAGGCCTGGCTGTTCTGAGGCTCTGCCGTCACCTGAAGGTGCAAAAAATGGGTTTTGTTTTTTGGGTTGGTGGTAGTGATTTACTGTTCGTGGCACTCTTGAGAGTCAGCTGGTCCGATCAAATAATCTCTTAGAAGTTTTGCTGACGACTTTCGTGGTGCAAGTCCTACGCTTATCTGATTGGAACTGCTAACAATGCTGACTGCATTGAAGAAAGCAAAAATTCTACGCATTGGTATTAGAAGCATACATTTCAAATCTATTTATTTCATATGTACGTCCATCCCAGCTAAGAATATTATGCTGTGCTTAGGTATGTGATTTACACTTTACAACGGTTTTTGTTTTTTTGTTTTTGAGCTTATCTTGTCCAACTAACCAGCAATAAAACAGAATCCACTAGGCGCCTTGCACTCGGGATGGCTGTCACTTCTGGGCAGTAGTTCTCTTCCGTTGATTGGGTTGGTAGTAGCATTCAATCTTCCGTTGAAGCCGCGCAGTTTGCGAACGATGCAAGGGTTCTCGCCATAGATGACTGAGGCATCGATGAAGGCTGTGTTCTGGTTTACTTGTTCACGGGGTCCTGAAAGGAGTAGTTAGAAATTAGTTGAATTTTGATATTTTTGCGCATTGAAGTAGTTTCAGGCGTCAGAGAAAATTAAGAATTAGCTCTCGTAGTTTCATTAAAACAGAAATGTACAAATAATTTCAGACCTGTTTTAAACCAACTTCAAAACAGGCGGAAGGTATCCATTCATGTACAGACGCCAGCACATCAACCTACCCGAAACTGTCAAATTTTGCCAATCAACTTTGAGCCTTATGCTTCAGTGATAAAGTTGAAAATCTATTAAAGAAATTTGACAGAATGTAGTAGGTTGATGTGCTGGCGTCTGTACCAATACGCACCGGTATCTTGTTATTATTTGGCCGATTTACGTGATCTTTTGCCATTTCCTTTTTTCTTTACTTTGTACCAGCTTTTTCGAAACGTTTGTGTAGAAGTCGGTTATTTATTAAATATTTTAAAAATTTCCAATGATAAACGGCAAAAAGTTACCCAAAAGATATGAAGCACAAGATTATTGTTTTGTTTTTTTCTAAGGTCAACTTACCAAGTTGTTGTTGTCCAGGCAAACTCCTCATGAAGGGGAAGCAAAGCCTCTCTCCAGACGTAACATTCACTTCGGGGTAGTAATGGTCGCCGCGTGGTACTGGGAACGGGTTGCATTCCGGATGTACTGTTCGGGGGGAGTCGCATGAACGACAGTCGGGAATCGACTCGTGGAAACCTGAGGAGAATTAGAAAAATAAGTTATGGTGAAATGATAAATATGTAGCTGCGCCTGCAATAGATAAACATACATCCGTCCGCCGCCGCTATGCGCGGGACTCTAGGGCTCCGCCGCGCTCGCCACCGCCGCGCTGAGCCGTCGACGCGGTCGCCTCGACCGAACAACAACACGACGACGACCTGCGCGCCCCCGCACGGATTTCTTTAGAAACTAAATCACATACCAAACATTTTATCTGAACTCCTATTGGTTGATTTACGTTATAAGGGGGTCACCACTGCAGCGCTTAGGTGGTGTGAGGCAATAATACTCCAGACATTGGTAATGAGCACTCTACACACTACAGACTACACGCTTCACTATTCCTCATTTATTTTTAATATTAATATACTTTCGTCGCACCTACAGCTGGAGTATTATTGCCTCACACCACCTAAGCGCTGCAAATATGTTACAGAAAAAGAAAACAAAAAAAACAAGGTTTGCGATATATTTGGTATCACGGATGTGCCATAAAAATATTACAAACAAAACATGGGTTCTAAACAGGTAGACACAAAGTAGGTGTCAAGTACCTAATTAAAACAAGTTTTCCTAACTAACATACTAAACTAACCTAAAGTGAAATTAGTTATATAAGGAAACGTTTTCTTTACGGTTTTGTCATAAAATGTCCAATGCCCGACGTAGGCCTACCCAAGCGACGCCACATCGACCGGTAGTGACGTGTTAATTTAATAAGCTAGTATTGTTTACCTTTGTGAATGGGTGTCATAGTAAGCTCGTGGTCCAGGAACTGTGCGAACTGCATAGTCATGAGCGTGTATCGTGTGTGCAGGTTGGATATGTCCGGGTGGATCACTGTGGACACCACGCGAGGGGATGGCAGTGGCGTGCCGGTCACTGAGTTGATGCGGGGACGGCTAACACCTGGAAAAGTAAGGCTTAGTTGTATAGAAAGCAGAGTAATTTCAATTTGTGGTAGTTTTTGCCACCCAAAGGCTACTACAGATAAGCGCCCAAATGGGATTATTTTTGGCGCACAAATGGGATTACTTTTGGCGCCCAAATGGGATTACTCTTGGCACCCTGGGACTTTTTTGACGCCCAATAGAGACAATTTTTGTCGCCCAAGTGGGACTACTATTGGCACTCAAATGGGACTACTTTTGCAATCTAAATGTGATCGAGCGATGTTGACATTAAGTTTGATCAAGATAACGCGTAGGTGCTTAATAGTTTTTAATTTGGACACCTCCGTTGTCAACAGAAGTAGAAGTATGACTTAGAGGTAAGTTTAAGCAAACTCACCATCTTCATAAACAGGGGGCAACAATCTGGCGAACGTCGTCAAACCCTTGCCCAAGTTTGGATTCCTCAAGTTATTACAATATCCAGTGTAGGTTCGGAAGGGGTTGTCAGGTTCGCAAGCGCCTTTGTCATCACACTGCGGCTCAATAATGGGGCCTGATTGGTCGTTTCCAAGGAATCCACTGATGTCAACCGATTGTAGAGAGTCTACGAAGTCTGAGGTACCGAAACCGAGGGAGTCGTCGAAGATCTGACGTTTGCGACGGTGTCTGAAAAAAAATATTAGTTAAGTCTACCATTATTATGTATTGAGTATATATATCTTTTGTTGGAGTTCTTAAAAAAAGAATACCGAATAATCAAAGTAAATATCAATTACTATAAGAAATTTTGATATAGTTGAAAATTACAAATGCAAGAAAAAGGAATCCTAGATGTCATTTTCAACATCTCGTAATTAAACTTAATTGAATAATCATTATTCCGATACGACAAACTGTTAACTTATGCTTACCCGCTATTGATAGAGTTAACAAGTTCGTTAGTAGCGAATTCCAAGAAGAGAGAAGTGTTGGCGAGTTTCAGAGCATATTTGTTGGCTTTTGAGAACGATGCTGCTGTGCCTACTGGAGACTTAGGGTCGGCTCCACCGCCTGTAATACAGAAATCATAACTAAGTTAAGGCAATTTTGAACAATTTACAGGTACGAGGCTATGCCGTGGAAAATATGAGAATGTCCTAATCACGATTTATAGCCTAATAAACTCTTGAAATGTAAGCTATTGTTCTTAGATTTGATTGCCGAAAAAACAGATTTGACAATAGATTAAAGTTACCTAAATATGAAGAATTCAGAAAAGTCTATTTGTAATTTAAAGCGCTGGTAAGCATTTCAAATATCCAGTACATTGCTTTTCCCTTTGAAAAAAAAAGTTTATTTTATAACTTACGAGATTCCCACAACATGTACTCAAGTTTCTTCCTATCAGCCATCTCTTGCTTGGCTTTCTCCAGAGCAGTAGCGAGCATATCCTGAGATAATCTCTCCGCCGCCTTAGCGCCGCTTTCATCCCTCCATGCCGAAAGTTCCAGGCGGTTGTGTTGTGAGCAGTGTTGGGCTGCATTCCTATAGATTAATTTTACCGGTTTGGATTATGTTTAGAGGTGCCACATTAAAAAGACCTTTTAAAATTATAATGATTAAGAAATTGATGGTATCAAACAATATGAATCGAATAAAGTGATCTAGAATAAGCCGCCAGTGTGGAAAGTCCTTTGACCTTATTTGTTTTTTTAAAACTATTTTATTATTGTTTCATCTTGTACTTCACGAGCAGTGAAAGTATTAAGTTTTGCAGTGGACTCAAAAGTTGGTTTGTGCTGTTTTCTGGATACTTACAAGTAGGGATCCTCTCTCACGAAAGCTTTAGGCTGGATGTGCTTCAAAGCATCTTGAGCTGCGCACAAAGTTCCCGCGAGAGACACTTTTCTGATTGCTCCGAGTTGATCGGGAGACAGTGATGATGGGGGCAAGTCGTTTTCATACCAGAATCTGTAATACGAATAATTTTGTTATGTACCTATACGTTTTGTTTTAATATTTAGCATCTTAAATTGCCAGTTCATTTGGTATTTTCTTTTTGGTAATAAAGATTCGTTAAACAAGAAGAACTTACAAAGTTGTTTTCTTTTGCCATCAATCAAGGGTTTGCCCATTAGTGGGATAGAATGGAGGCTAACAATAAAATAAAAAAGCATGGGTTTACCTGTCACTCTTTTTCATGTTAGCGAACTGCAGTGCTAAAACGCACGCAATAGTTGATCCGACAACAGCACCGGATGCTGGTTTCTCCATAGCTCCTCCGATCATTAGCTCCACGTCATCGGGACTCCTAGAATTGGAAAAGATATCGTTAAAAAATGACATGATGCAGTGACACAGATGTAGAGATCATCTGAACTGAAATTATGTAGATTGTACTGGACTGTAGAATATTGGTACTTGACCGTAAGTAGGTATACCAAAACGAACTTTAGAAGAAAAAAAATCGGCATTGTAGAGCGTTAACAACAACTTAAAGTTGTGTGACAGACCCTTTCTAAAGCTCAATGTGTTATATTGATGCCCTGGTACTTAACTACTTAATCTGTAGCTATTATAATTGGGCCACCTTATTTTTTCTCATCACCTCTGAGAGGCAGGTCAAAAAATCAAGTTCAACATCTATCGATAAAGAGTTATAGATATCAACAATTCCTCTTACCTGTACATATCAGCCATCATCTCCTGCTGCTTCCTATCGAAGCCCATCTGGCTGAAGTCCCCGAAGGACTTGATGGTGGACATAGGTTCGCACATGCGCAGTGCCCTCAGGTATGACGACACTCCGTGGTCGCGCGACCTGTTGAGGTCCCATTGAGCGGACGCTGGGAAGTGGGAGACATGTTGAGCACTGGTACGTACTAGGTGTTCTAAACTGGTTGTGGTGTTGATCTGGAAATAAAGTTTGGATTTGCTTAATCATGGTTGGTTTGTTGGTTGAGTTTGGTGGTTTCATAGTTTTAGGCTAAGTGATTAGAATAGGAATACTAACATAGGGTAAGGAATATGGTTACTAACACAAATGAGTCTTATGTTACATGATTTATAAATATCTTATTAATCACTGGTACCTATGTTTACTACTACGACTCTTGCATAAAATAATTTTGTTCTAAGGCCCCTTGCCTTCGATGGAGTAATGTTTATTAAAGCTAAAAACTGCTCAAACGAACAGTCCAGGTAAAAACCGAGCTTACTCTAGCTGGTCCATCACAACAATTTAGAGTCTATTTAATACTGGATAAGTAAGGCATTTAATATTAAGAATTTAAAGATTTTCCCTATTGCAAAGACCCCAGAAAAGTCAGCCATTGAAAAGTCTTAAAGTAATCTAGGTATATAAAACATTAAAGTATATCTAAACAATAAACGATAGAATTTTTTTCTTTTCTTACCAATTTCTGGTTCATCATAGCGTGGAAGATGGGTGCAACGGCGACGAGTTCAGAGTAGACACCGGCACGGATAGCGCTGGAGTATCCTCGCCAGAAACCGAGAGATGTCAGCTTTAGCTCTGCTTTAGCCATGCCAACCTGTAACAATACGATTTGACATTACATATATTATTTGCATTGGCAAAATTTGGGGATATCTCGTCTTGTCAGAAGGGAAGCCAATTAGTAGGTATACATATTATACCTACCTATTTCAGTCTGAAGGATTATGATTCATCAGTGTTCGTGTAGACATGAGCTATTTACGAGCACACTGGCACCAATAAAAAAAGACAAGCCAGTCAGCAAAGATAAGGCTGGACAGCTGGCATCTTGACTTCTGACTTTATGTAAAACTGAATTAATGATTCTTGATCAAAGATGCCAAAAGCCTATTCATTCTGCTTACCTCTCCCAAGAGAACAGGTAAGAACTCGTTATAGGTGATGTGTTGGATGATAGCAGCTACAGCTCGTCTGGACTCCAAGTAAAGTGTGGTATCATCCCAGAACGGGTTCAAAGCGTAAAGCTCGCCGGCGATACGGTTGTGTTCCGATAGTAGAGTTTTGTATAAGGGTGCGGTGGGTGATCCGTCTTTGCATCTGGAAGAGAGAAAGATTTTAATGAGATGGTATACTTAATACTTTAACTCAAGGGTTTGAGACTAAGAAATGGAAAAGATTCCATTCACGGTTTAGGCAAAGCGATGGGACAAAGTGATCTCA
The DNA here is from genome assembly GCA_947508005.1 of Amphipoea lucens. NCBI lineage: Eukaryota > Metazoa > Arthropoda > Insecta > Lepidoptera > Noctuidae > Amphipoea > Amphipoea lucens. Next base: position 14,180,048 of record OX382358.1, read on the forward strand.
AATTCATTCAAGTCAATTTGTGATATTTGAGGATTTTTTCCCGTGACTGTTCTGTTTTGCATACACTAACCATTTAAGTAGGTCTAGATTAAACGAAAGTTCATATTTCACTTCGTTATTTCCGATTGGTAAGACCATATAAATGTTACCATAATAAACTGTTACGAACTTCCTCTTCTTATTTACCATGTTAATTTAGTTTTACATAAGTGCTTTTTACGACTGCAAAAACCGCAATGTCTTGACGCTCGTCTGTTTCCTGACAAGCGGCCTTCCCACAATCATTTCCATCAGCTGCACTTCACCTCTCGCGTACCCATCGTGTCAATAGATGCCAATGCAAATATGTAAAAAGATCGAAATCTCTACGTGGGAATGCAAACCATCTCAAGGTTAGTTTGTCGGCACTATTTGCATACAATCCGTTTTATGACGACATCTAGGAATTCTAGCTTTGTTTTGTCGGCAGATGCACGCATTTTATTGGAAATATTGAAAGCACATATTTGGTTGTGCTTTTGTAATTGAGAAGTTTCGAAATGGTTTTGCATCTGCCTCCTTTAGTCGAAAGCATTCCTTACAGATATTGTTCCTAAACAATCGATATTATTACTTTGTACGATATCTAAGTACGAGCTTACATAATAAGTTTTTATTTTCAATAATTTTGCATATAAAAACATGGTAGTCTTTATATAGACACAGCTGCGTCGTGGTTGTTTAGAGGCTTACATAATTTGTTAATATTATTATCGAATCCATCGTTGGCTGTCTAAAAGTTAGATTCATAACTTTCTTAATCTGTGTGTCAGCTGGTTTTTTTCTTTAACATATTGGTGTCACGACATCCTTTTAAACATGCTGTGGAGTAGGTTATTTAATCAGTAGGTACACGAAAGTTTTTTTTTTTACAGCAACCTTTGTGGGGTACCAATCACCACAAAAAGCAGTGCATGTCGCCAGTCTAGCTAAATAAAATGTTAACAACACGATTTTCATGTGCTAATTTTCCCACGCAGAATCAAATAGTGCAATAGCAGTTAGTGTAGGTAGTTGCTGTTGTAGCGTACCGCAAAACGGGGCTACTTTGACTTCCAGGGTTACTTTGACAGATGTTGTAGCTACTTTGACAGAGCGCCAAAATCGGTTTTCACGTGTGCTCAGGAAGTGTGCTTGACCTCGAGTAATATTGCGCAAGGCGCGGGGTGTGAGGAACGCGTCATAGCGTTGTGATCGGCCTGGTCAAAGTAGCCCCGTTTTACTGTACTTAGGAGAGCTATTCCCAGTCGTGTATGATATCTGATTGACTGACACGTTTTCATTGACATATAAAAGTGAAACTGTTAAGCAGTCGCTATATAGGTACACTTATCACGCGTACTTTGTCTTAACACGGATACGGTTGTACGCCCAATAGTAAAGACAATGTCTGTACAATCGAGTCGATTAAATAGGTACAAAGCTATGGGAATAGTTCACACATTAAGCACTGTTTCTATAATATCTATGATCGGTATTGTATGGGAATGGATTCAATGATGCAATCTAATTACCGACTGGTTTGTTTTCTTCCGTGTTTGTACTCACAGTTTGTATTGAAGGATCTATTTGAATATGTAGGTATTTATAGGAGATAAATCATCGTATAAAATAAAACGACTATATTTATTTACTGCTTAGTGGTGCGTAAAAATCTCAGCGGCGTTCAAAGTGCTGGACAATAGGTTTTACACAGAATTACAAAACCTAGGAAGTAACTTTTAAGAAACCACGTTTCAGTTTCGTCATCCCTAAATTCTGTCAGCGAATACTTATTGAAGACTTACTCTTATAAGGTTCAACTACCTACTAGCACAAAATTTATCAGGAGACGATTTTTGGTATGGTGTTTAGTGGTTCTTACTTGCGACATGAGTCCAGGTCAATTTTGCCAGCATCGTAGAGCCTCAGAGAACGGAGCTCCTTCTCCGAGCTGCCGTACAACGCAGAGCCATCCAGGAATGATGTAGCCATATTCATTTGATCACGGTGTTCTGTTGAAGAAGACAGTCAAATTAGCGTTCCCATTGAAATAAAAAATATACCAATATGTTTTAAGTAGATCATCTTAGCAGTGATCCGGAGATCCGTAATGGATCTTTCGAGTAGAAATGGTATATTGGACTAGAAGTTTGATAAGTAATATTATAAAACGTCAAATTAAATTATCTAGCGAAAGTCCGCAACCATGAATATCGACTAGGTACTAAATAAAAAGAAAAATGAATTGAAGATTTTTTTGGGGTCAACGGCCGCTTTTCGTGTAATCTGAAGTACGAGTTAATAAAATCAGTATTTCTTTGTTTTATGATGTTTAGTTAGATATCGATGCCCATCACAACTGTGATGTTTCGCTACTTACTTTAATTAGACTCTGTATATGTACCTATATCATATATTTCAGCTGAAACGGTCGAAACCTGAAGGATTTGGCCACTTTAATGCTTCAGCATAAGCAATGCAGTTCCTCATATTATTAAAACAATCAAGATATTATATACAACATTTTAAAACAAGTTTTAAGTACCTGTAATATTTTTTGGTTGTTGTTCTTTTTAAGCATAATAATTCTCACAAGACAGTTTAATTTGCTGTCTCACACAATGTTAATGAACTAGGAACAAATGTCGAGATAGGGCGCTCGAGTAGCCTTGATTGCAGCCTTATTTCCTCAAGCATGATTCGACTGGCCAATCGACATTTTTACCGCATGTAAGATTATATCAACGTTACAAAATTTAGACAAGAAACGTTCACTGGTTGACTGAAACCTGTTAGTTGTCAGAGCACTTCCTAGTGAAGTGCAACATTTCAAACGAGCCGTGAGCCCGACGCTGCGGAACGATAGCTACGAAATTCTGATGGTTATGAATATTCATACAATTACATATTACAGTGTGTTCCAAAAGTATCTGATGGAAATGTTAACAAATGGATCAGAAAAGTAGTACTGGCATGTATAAATTGAATGGTTTGATTTGGTTTTTTGAATACTTAAATCCGAAAAAAGAAAACAAAAGTTATTTATTCAAACTAGGCTGAGAATCAGCACTTTTCGGACGTCAAAATTACAAAAGTCAGTCCCCACAAAACCCCCGTCCTTCACCACTTCCTAGTGCTTTAGATGGGAAGAAGAAGTGGTTACGCTTTGGAATGGGCAACTAGCTTCATCTTTCTGACTGACCGACCCCTTGACAATTCAAAAGTACCTGTAATTGGTTTAGTTGAAATAAATGCTTTAGAGTTGAGTTTGAGTTGAGTTGGCACAACAAACTACCCAGCAGCACAGCTGAACGACTTTCAAACTTTAATAACCTTAAAGATATTTGAAAATTTAGGTTAATTTTGTAACCTCAATTTTCGTCGATGATTTCAATAACAATTTCATAACATTATTCAAAAGATAATTGTTGGAAAAGTGGTGAGATATATACTTGGAACCTTCTTAATACCTACAGATGTGTTACTAATTCCCTTTAGTGAGATATTGCGTTAGAATTTAACCTGAACATGGTATGTTTACACTTTACACATATACTTTTTGATCAGACTATATGAAGGTACTATTACGATATTTTATGACACGTGAAGTCGACTTTCAACTCTATAATAACAGATTCATCACACTGGACATTTCGTGAATAACATCAACGGCCTACGCTTGCTACGTAATGTTGTCCTCGTGTTGATTAAATTATAAACAGGCTCTAAAATAGACGGATCAAATTATGAATAAATAGCTTCTATTGACATAAATACTACGAGTTATTCGAACTATGTATAATTTTAATACTATGTAGGTACGCATCGACATAGGATCACAGAATAAGCAAGCAGAAGTGGCAATAGGCCGGCCATATTGGCCGTAGAACCGATGATCCTTGGGGTACACGTGTTCTTGAGTGGAGATCGCGAATCCAGCCCTCACGCTAGGTGGAGTTACGATCTTCGCAGGGTGGCTGGTAGCAGCTAGATGAGAGTTATCGAGAATCGAGCTAAATGGCGTGCAATTTGAGAGGCCTATGTCTAGCAGTGAACTGCTGTAGGCTGATGACAATGATGATGTACGCATCAGTTTCAAACATAAATAACATAAAGCATTTAAATTGCGTGATAGGATATTTTCGTATTGCGTGATACCACGAGGGCTGGTTCGAGGTGTCGCGCGAAAAGAGTTCCTGAAAGGATTTGGGGAGGCCTTTGCCCAGCAGTGGGACACTATAGGATAACAAAAAAAAAAGCGTGATAGGATGGATATTATTATAAAAGTACGTACCAAAACCACACGAATCGATGTTCCTTGTTGGTGCAGAACGAATATACTCGCATGCAGCTCCTTTGCATTCCTGCAAGAAAGAAAAAAATATGACTTAATTAAATATTTACAATTCCTACCTATGTACATATTGGGAGTGAAGTAGTTCTTCTATGGGACCAACGCCGAAATATGAACAAAAGATTTGCGATTTTCTACATTTTGTCGAGATGCGAACATAAATGTATGAAGCAGCTGATTTTTTTCGCCATGCCAGGGTTAGTCTCAAAGAAAGTTGTTCAACTTCATGAGTCAGTCCTATACTCTTAAAGGATGTTGACCTTACACCATAGAGACAAGTCTTGATACATAGACGTGTGAGTGTCACACACGTCTGTGTTTCAAGTTTTGTCTACCTTTTGCTTCTTCTTATCTTGCGATAAAAACAGTTGGTTGCACGAAATCTACAATCTGCACAACTTGCATGTTACACATAACAATGAAGTACTTGGGCTTTGCAGAATTTGAAATCATATTGTTTCTTGAATACATACGCGAATAAAATACTCCGTTGATAAGATCAAAAATAATTTACAATAAAAATAGACAATCAAAAAAGCGAAACTAGCTTACTAATTCAAATCACGTGTGAAATAGAGATAATCGATGTCAATATTGTATCAATACTAATATTATAAATGCGAAACTAAATCTGTCTGTCTGCCTGTTCAGGCCTAAATGGCTGAACGGACGAATCTGGGACATACTCGTAGGATTTTTTATCCCCGTAGTACGTTTCCGTGGGATATTTTCCGACCTCCATGTGGGCGATGCCGCGCGTAACACCTAGTTACATATAAACCAGAAGCTTTAATTTTGTCGCCTATACAATTAGTGTACCTACCTGCTTATATGTATTACATATTTACATTCCATGCAATAATTTAGGACTGATCGGATTACGCGCGTCACAAATTATAGTTTTAATGCAGACCGGTTAGATGACTAGGTCAGTCAGTGATTATACTGATTATCCTGCAATGTTTCTTAATTAAAATCCTTACTAAGTTGAATGTATTTTTTTAATGGATACCATGATAGTAAATTGGCATAAAAGATGGACAAACGTAGTTTAAGTTTCAAATGGATTTCTGAGTTATTGAAGATGTAGTTGCTGTAGTATTGATAGAATTAATTTAATATCTGCATAAAGATTTTAATTAAGATTGAATAAATATTATGCTCGAAGAGCTTCAAGAAGGAAAATTAACGCATTATGAAGTTATGAACGAAGTAACGTTAACTACCTACTTACATTGTTGCCTAACATAGTTACTTACTTCATTTTCTTAAGTAAGGAATGTTATTTTTGATATGAAGTTTTATCCACCAGCATTATAGCATTGATTTATTCCGAGGCAATTTGTATCTATGTTATTCATGACATAGCTATTATTGAACAAAAACACGTTTTTAAACTAACAAACAAGCATATTAACAATAACACCTAATGTTAACAAACTTTTCTTTGACACCGTATGAGCAAATTCAGCATACTTTCGAAACTATATTATTAGCATACTACAAGATGCAGTTAAGAAGACATTTGTTGCTGCTACCATTAAAAGATTATATGGGCAGCTGAGCAGCTTTGTCAAATGTAATTTGCATGATTTCAATGCACAGATTAACGGACAGTACCTAAATAGAGAAAGTTTAAAAGCATCTCTATCTTTATGGATCAACTCGAAAGTAGTTCATAATAGATTACGCTCCGTTGCTATCACATACTAATTAAAATCGTGTACACGTAATAGCTTCCGCAACGTATTAACTATCAGTGATACTGAAAAATATTTCGGTACCTACTACCAACATTGATCCGATTTTTCAATCGTCAGATAACTTTTATATGAAAAATAAACATGGCAGTTTGACACATTTTCTATACAAAAGCTGTCAAACTGCAAATATTAGTCCTCAGATAAAAGTTATCTTAAGATTTAAAAATCTGCCCTGTACTAGCTACCGCTGCGCTGTGGTCTTGTTGAACTAAAATCAATGTGTTCACGAATAAGTTCTTTCTTGCAACGAAATCGCTGATTGGGTTCCATTATTAAATTATCCGCTTCAAGATAAGGGTATATCCAATAACAGTGTTAATTATCAACGCTACAGCAACTACAAAAGACAATAGCTACTGCCATCCGTCTTCTAACAATCAGAATAATTTCCTGTCCTGTCTCAGTGACATGAAAAGTGAGCATATAAGGAACTAAGAGATCGCCTGCTAGCCTGTTAGTTCATCGCTTTCACTACGACCGCTACATACCTACGTAACCTTTCTACGCGACCCCGCGAACTATCACGAATGTTACGAAACACAGCCTTATAAATTCACCTGTTATTGATCCGTTTATTTACAAAAAAAAATAGTTTAAAAAAAAGGCCTATTCTCTATTATAGATAGCTTTTGCTTTATAAGTATATGTATGTATATTGTTGAAATGAATGCATTTGCGGATAGGTTATATTCCTTTTTATTGCCGTAATCTCATAATTAATGGAGTACAGTCTCCCAATAGTACTCGTATTTTAAAACATAATCTTCTATGACACAACGAGTGAAGTCTGGTTTTGACCGCGTGAACTCAATACTCTCATCACGTGCTTTGTTCACAAGGTTAATACGAACTATTATGATATCCTTGTCGGTCATTTAAATAATTCGAAATTGGCAAAAAGTTGTTTGCATGTCCCAGGATTCTTGACGAGCACGTAGCTACTAATAACAGGTTGAGTTTAACGTTTTTGCTAAATTAAAAGCACGTGGTTTTGATCAGGTATGAACACGGTGGATCATAATTTTTTTTTTTCAATATAGACCAGTTACTTCAAAGGCAAAAAAATTGTGAATGCAAAAAAAAGAATTAATTTAGGTAAGTATGTATGACGTGTATTCATATATTGGTTATTACAACAGTCGAATCCTTAATCGGATCTACACCAAGGTCCTGTTGCAAATAAAGGCGCCAAAACTTTCTCATCTATCCATAATACAACAATAGAAGTGCTTGACATAAGTGATCGATAATAGCAGTGTGAAACATATCATGTATGACTACAACCGTTCATTAGCAGAGTTTGTGTATCTATATGACAAGGACATTCGTAAAGTTCACGGGTACCAATAGAATAGCTATAATGATGCCCCAGTAAGTTATTATTGTTATTAACAAAGTAATCAAGTTTAATTGGTTGAGTCGCGGCCAAGTTCAAGTTGGCAGTTGGTAAAAAGCCGGTCAAGTGTCAGAAGGCTCAATGACGAAGGTTCGATATTGTAATGGGTCATTTTAATATGGAAACTTAGGTAGGTAGGTACATATCGCATTTGACTGAGATTTTGAGAATAGGAACGGTAGAAGTATTCAAGACATACGCGAGGCGCGTACACCTTATCCGTCATCAAGCGAACTATGGTTATACGTCATCGGCTGAAGTCGGTCGATCGAATAAAATATTTACGTAAGACTAGCTGCGCTCCGCGGTTTCACCCGCATAAGTCTCGATACTACAAACATATAGGCTACTTTTTATCCCGATCCCGGGAGTCGGCTAACTCCATGTAAAATTTTATCAAAATTGGTCCAGCCGTTTGAGCGTAGACAGTAACAACCATATAAACACACTCACAAACTTTCGCCTTTATAATATTAGTGTGAAAATGTGAATTAGTGTGAATGTGAATAGTGTGATAAGGTGTTTGCGTACCTACCTACACCTAGTTATCGGACGTCATCGGACAATGACGGTTGAAGTTGTGGATGCGTATTAGGTGTACGCGAGTCGATCAAGATTGTATAACTTATTATAAAATCAATTCTTATTGTTAAATAATCTTCTAATCTGTTATTAAATTGAAGAGCCTAAAAATTCGCGATTAGGAGGTACGCATCATTACGCAGATGATTACGCGGACATTGAATAGATGTCAAATTGCGACACCATCCGTTCCTCTTAACAAAAAGCATGTGTCCGGTGGCCTTCGATGAGTAAGAAGCGATGTATGATTTAGTCTCATGTTAATCTTAGCCACGTAATCGACTGTAGGTGACTGAAACGAATTCATTGAAAACATAAGTGAATGAATCATTGAACTTTTAAGAATTGAGCTTTTCAATTTTATTATTTTCTTTTTTAGATTGAGTTGAAGATTTGCTTTTGGAACGGGATTATTCATTTTAATAATAAAAGGATGAGCACACATGAAACGTGTTATTTTTTACGATTCTTTGTTTAACCTTGACCTCTCATAGTTCGTATAAACATTAACAATAAAACAACATACATCGCTTTTGTTCCATGTAAGTAAGTCTAGCCTGACTTGGAAGATGTTTGTTAATATTTGACAATGTAAAACGTGTTCTTTTTTCCAAAATATACCTACTCCCGTTCAGAAACAACTAGGTTTCCAATTTTCTTTCAAACAAAATGACGTACTTCAAGGAGTACCGCAAGGTAGCATTCTGTTGCCCTTTTTGTTACCGCGGTAAAAAAAGTTCACTTACTTTGTTTCCATTGGCTGTGCTGATGAGGTCATCCATGACGAGCTGTCCCCAGGCAGCGAGAATACTGGTCACATAGTCGTTGTCGGCTGATGGACTTAATTGAGCTGCAGCATGGACTGCTAGGGCAGGCTCCGGAAGATATGGCGCCGATTGAGGTTGAGACACACCTTAAGCAAAAGAAAATGGTAATTAGGATTGATTTTGATGAGAATAAAAATGGTTCTTAGTACCTACGTGGTAAGTACACTCTTAGGTTACTTATAGAATGTTAATAAATGGTCTTGAAGGGATTGTTAGGGTTTATACGTTCTCTTCCTTTATCAGATTCAACCTTCAATTACATAAATAAAGTTAAAGTTGCGAAATATGTACTAAGTAATTATGCCAGCAACTTGAGGCAATAATCATTAATAATATAGTATAGTATGGAGATTATGTATCAGCTATTAGCATCTTCATGGATTAACAGATCCTTTCAAAATGCATTAATTCGGTTTTGCATCACATTGATCCGATTTTAAACCTATTGAAAGTAAATGCAGATGCTAGTGCAATTACTACTCAATTGATTAAAATTTCATTGGTACTTTAGTGTTTTAATAATACAAGTTTTGATTCGTAGATAATAATTATGTAAGCTATGTGCTGTACTTATTCTTATAAATTTTATGACCATTACGTACTGTGAACGTGTGCCCTAACCTGCATCTAATTCTTTACCTAGTAATTGTGAATTCATGTGGATACTTAACCAGCTATTTTAATAAGCAATTTGGGTAATGTTAGTTAAATATTTATGATGTATTTCGGTATGTTTAGCAACCAGTTGCTAGCTCGAAGATATTTTGTGCACTCTACGTCTTGTTAGGCTGGTTAATTTAAATTGTTAAATGTTTTTATATAAATCTGCCAAAGCTGAAGATAACAAATGCTGCACTCTGTTTTTAATAAATATAAATATGTAAGAGCATTGTTAGTTTGATAGGATTCCTGTTTATGAAGGCAATCCAAACATTTGAAGTAAAGATTAAAAATTTAAATTGTAAATTACAGGGTGTTACGGAAAGGGTATATCAATACAAACGGGTTCAAGAGTGTATCTGGTCTAGAATCTCTGTACAAAATTTCAGCTCAAAAGCAGTAACTTTGAAAATGCTTAATATTTTTTATTTCGACATCACGGCGCTGCACTGGCGCGCGGCGGCTTGATGTGCGTGTACTAGGCGCACAGACACACTACAGATAATGGATAATGACCCTCGTAGTGCGGTGACACGTTTTTTATGATTTCAATTTAATAAACTATCCAAATAAAAAAATATTAAGCATTTTCAAAGTACAGTAAGAAAAATACAGAATAGCATCGACAGATTATAACCACTATGTTCGACTAATACAGCAATTAATTAATCGTAGATATAGGTAATATATCTCTTTAGTAGTTGGAAACAGTTTCTATTGTTTGTGATGCGGTCGCTTCCGTGTCTCGAGCGAGACAAATCACCCACATTTAATTAATAGTTACCTGGTTTCATCTCTCCATTATAGTTGTAACTATGCCATGATTCTTTTATTTCGTTTTCTCTAAAGGCTTTATCTCGTAAGGTTGCGACATAAAGGTCTTATCATGTCATGATTTGAGCAAGAAAGTTTTACGTGAGGAAGATTTGTCAGCCATACAGATAATTTATAGAACTTATTCGTTAAAGAAAACCACCTGAATTAAATATCCACATAAGGTATTGATTGAGAGCAGTGGTGGCCAAGTGGTAACGGCCGCGACTTACGAGTTGTAGGTTCGAATCCAGACAGGCGCTTTACTTTGTGTAAATTATTTCATCACCACTGCTCTCAAAACGGTGAAGGAAAACATCGTGAGGAAACCGGCATGTCCTAGAACCAAAAATTCGAAGACATGTGACATTTGCCAACCCGCACTGGGCCCGCGTGGTGGATTACGGCCCACTCCCTCTCACTGAGAGGAGGCCTGTGTCCCAACAGTGGGAACATTATAGGCTGATTATGTATAGGGTATTAAAAGTCAATTAAAACTTATATGAGTAGCAACAGAAGATAAAACGGAGATGTAAGAGACATTCAATGGCAAAGCAACCAAGAATACTTATTTAGCTTTATTTGTCGTTATGACATAAGCACTAAGCAGATGTGTATTTATACAAAGATGAACATTCTGTTTCTGTGAATTCTGCAAATCATTGCCGTAACTTGCGATACGATGTAAACATTGATGACGCAACTACAAAAGATCGGAAGCTACTTCAAAGATGTCTTCAGTTAGATAATCAACTGTTCAATCATTTTGAAGTAGCTAGAGTGCATCGAACCTCGAACTTTGTTTAAACTTTTAATCAGTCTCGCTCTAAAGAATCTAAAAACTGACAAATGGCACAAAAAGTTAGAAAATTATACATCGATATGATTTAAATGTTCATATTATTCATCCACTTGTACTTGTACTTGTTTCCGCGATTGCCTACAACATTATTTGCAATATAAAGACCGTGAAAGGAAACCGTATCAAATACTATTTCTACAATAGCAGCTCTATAGTTCGTGACTCCTGATTTCAATGTGACCTCAACTAGATCGACTCTCTGAACTGTGCATAAATCCGGTAAGTAGGTACTATATAATATACATACTGATTACTCAGTAGATAGATATTAAATAATGGCTGAGCCGAGATATTATTAGATGGTCTAGTCTTGTAGGAGTAAAAGCAAAAAATTAAATCAATTAATTTTATGAACAAATACCTACATATTAATTCGGTCATCGTCACGATTCTAATTTAATGTTAAACAAAAAATTGCACTGATTTCCAATGGTTTTTTGTTTAATTCCTAGTTTTGCCTTTAAATATTTACGCCAATATATTAATCACATTTGCATGTAATTTTATTTCAAGTAGAAAACCGACTTTTTGTTGATCGTTCATCGTGATTTTCCGAAACGTACCTATTGACAGGTACAGTACACGTACCTACAACCATTTATTTATATCCCACTTGCGTCATTCCTAAGTTTAACCACGTCTGGTTAAACAAAGTTTGATCACTTCACGGAATTCGTAAGCAAATTGTCACCGAGATCGGTATATCCAATGTCGTTAGAAAATCCCAGTGCGATAAAAATAATTAAACAAACCCAAAATGTAGCAAGTTGTGATGACAAACCGTCAAAAGTGTATGATCCTGCAGCTATTGTTATTGTTTTCCTTAAGTCTTTTATAAAATTAGACTAACTTATCAACTGGTACCTACAGATCTAGATATCTATGGATGCTTATGAACAGATGAAGATAAATAAGGAAATAACTTCAAAAAAGTAACGACAGGATAATACTATTGAAGTAAGTGAAAGTGTTTAAACGTTGGTCAATGAAACGGGAAGAATATGCAAGGACACGGACAGATTGCAATAAAATAAAGTTTTAAATTGGAGTCATTCACTTCGAAGAGCGTTATACATTTGCGCGATGCAGCTACCTATATGCGTGATGTTTTGGTTATGACTATTAAATTAATACATTCTTATCATAAAGCTCACATAAATGACATAAACTTCAAAGCCACATTAGACGGAGAATGAGGCACGTATTGATTGGCTAAATACTGAAAACGTTAAACCACATGTTAAAAGTTTTGACAGGAAAATGTTGTAGGATGATGGATGATGATGTTGTTGGATGGTGATGTTGTTGAAATTCTCCTAATACACAGTCAGTTAAAATTATGAAGTCGAGAAATTTTGACAACAAGACTGATGAGCCCACACCACAAGGCGCTAATAACTTAACCTTTGCCGTCTGCGTAATCTTACAATGTGCAATAATAATGGGAGGCTTTGTCATTGATCGCAGATTGTTATGATGTATATCTAATTGCATAATACCTAAAGGCGTGAATGCTGGTGATTTGCTCACCGTTGATGTTAGCAATTTAAACGTATCTGTTAAAATAATACACCGTCTTACAATAATTACGGACATCGTGGTACCTGCTGTCATAAAAACTACTATTATTATGATTGTTTCTTAACCAAATTGGACAATTGTTTGATGTTTTTATAAATTAATTGTTGAGGAAACAAAGGTTATCAGTTACACACCTACGCTACTTCCTAATATGGAGATTATGATTCAAATAACTGTTTATGGCTAGTTTTTGCATAGGAAACTATAGGTGAATAAAGTGATTAAGTCGAAAACAATATTTTTGAGGATCATTAAAGCATAAATATTGGGTGTAAATTGAATAATTGTTTATTCAATTTTACGATTGCAAATTAAGTTTTAATTGGATGTATTAAAAAGTCGCTGGAACCGTTGCAATGTTATGAGTATGAGATAATAAGGCAGTATATAGAAGTCATTGAAGAACTTCAGTTAATTGAATGAGCGTCTAAACAAGAAAAGTAACATATCACGAGACTAGATGGTCATAATTGGATGGTTTAACATTTTACGGTACTATATAAAATTTGTATAGGTAATGCTTACCATCAGCATAATTGACTGGCAGAAGTCTGAGGAAGACGTCTCCTCTCCGTCCCCACGGCCTATGTCGTACATTATTGCACTCTCCGCTCGCACTGCGGTATTTGCTTGGCGGGCAGGGTATCCTGCTGAACTCATCTTCGTCTGATGAGCAGTTGTGCCTGTAAAAGTAAACATGTTAGGAGAACTTTGGATATAGAAAAACTGGAAAGACCTTAGTGAGAATATTTTTCAGATCAGTTTGATGTGTTGTAGAGTGAATTAGTTTTTACTAAGCATCGTACATCTGAACATGTGGCCAGTAAAAAAGACTCGTTTGTTTGATAAGTGTGGGACTGTCAGTACGACAAAAAGGTAGATAGACCAACGAAGGTCGCAAAGAGCCGTGGGCTTTACGCGGCCCTGGACTATACATAATAGATTTTTTTAGATCTCTTCCAGATCAGATGTCTTAGATATGTAGTTACGTTCTTTGATTTGTGATGATCAAGTAGTAGGTAGGTACTTAGGTTACTTACGCGTCATTAGCCCCTAATAGAAATCTCTTTTCTAAAGCGAGTGCTTCGCTGACGGCTCGCCGGAGGTCACTCGGCACTGCTTGCACGTTGCTGTCGTCTGACTTGCTTTTCTGTGCGCTCGTCTGTACCGCTAACACAGCCGCTAAAAGCAGCAGACTTCGTCGTAATCTGAAATAAACATTGGATTTATTAGTATATTTTTAAATGACAATTATCATCATCATCGTCTGTCTAGACTTTTCCCAATTATCTTGCAGCCGGTTTCTAGTCTAACTGGGTGCAGCTATTGAGAATACTAGTATTTTACATAGAGCGTCCGCCCATTTATTTGAATGACATTATTAGGATTTTATTGTCTGGTTCTATAAGAGAATATATTATACTATCTTCAAAAAAGATACTGAAGTTTTGGTAAAATTGCAGTTAATTTAGTTTTATTTAAATCAAGTTTCTCTAAGTGTCTATATGCATTGCAAGCGAAAAAGACGGCTATTAATATAAATTGAATAGCGTGCACAGTTATAAATCCATCATGTTCTGGATATACATAAATACTTGGAATGTATATAAATAAAACTTGAAAACTCCACATAAATAACAATAAAACAGTCGCCATGAAAATAACTTTAAGTTAGTACGTCTGCCACCGTAAGTCGTCACGTTCAGATGAACACTTCTAGTATAAGACTTGTAATATTAATATGTCGTTAACCTACATTTAAACCCGACGTTATGTCCGAGTTCAAGGTATTTTGAACTATGTTTATGACAGCTAAATAATACGTTTGTCTCTCAATTACCCATCATTCTTGGTCGTGATTCGTTTGGACATTATGAGAACGTCAACTTTTAAGATACTTCAATATGCATGCAAGTTTAATAATAAAAACCGGCCAAGTGCGAGTCGGACTCGCCCATGAAGGGTTCCGTAGCAGCAAGTAACATAATATAAAAGTTCTTGTAGTTCGTTGTAACTTTGTGAAAGGTAAATTGCGGTTTTCGATATGACGTATTAAAAAAAAACTACTTACTAGATCTCGTTCAAACCAATTTTCGGTGGAAGTTTACATGGTAATGTACATTATATATATTTTTTTAATTTTATCATTCTCTTATTTTAGAAGTTAGAGGGGGGGGGGACACACATTTTACCACTTTGGAAGTGTCTCTCGCGCAAACTATTCAGTTCAGAAAAAAATGATATTAGAAACCTCAATATCATTTTTGAAGACCTATCCATAGATACCCCACACGTACAGGTTTGATGAAAAAAAATTTTTGGAGTTTCAGTTGTAAGTATGGGGAACCCCAAAATTTATTGTTTTTTTTCTATTTTTGTGTGAAAACCTTACTGCGGTTCACAGAGTACATCTAATTACCAAGTTTCAACAGTATAGTTCTTATAGTTTCGGAAAAAAGTGGCTGTGACATACGGACGGACGGACAGACAGACAGACAGACAGACAGACAGACAGACATGACGAATCCATAAGGGTTCCGTTTTTTGCCATTTGGCTACGGAACCCTAAAAATGAATGTATCTATACCGTTATTCATCAAACATAATTTTATTCAAAGAAATCTGAATACTACACCATAAAGATGATTGGCTTTAACTACTATCAGCTTCCACATTCACTTCCTTTATATCTTTTATATCTCTACCTCACTTCACACTTTACTAACGATGCAATATCGATTCACATAGGAAGCGTTATGTACTTCCATCTGACCGCAAGGTGACCAACAACCACAAGCATGCTTTCATTTTTATCTATGATCTCTTATGACATCTTACCCGTTAAACCATACATCTTACTTTCTATTCACATAGGGTTCAGTGGTCCGCAACCAATTAATCAACATTCCATGTCGTTAAAGGTTACAATGACAAGCTTGAAATTGTAAGTAATTGATGGAAACTTTAAACAGATTCAAATGATAAAAGATTTCGACATAAATATTTCAGTTTTCTTTTTCATTACCTACAAGTTTTATTTTTAAATTTGGGGTATTTTATATGGTTGAGAGTGGTGGTGGCCCGGCCGGTGATATAGGTCCCGACTTACGAGTTGTTGTAGGTCGTGAGTTCGAACCTAGACAGCCACTTTACTTTGTCTACTAAATTTCATCACCACTGCTCTCAAAACGGTGACGGAAAACATCGTGAGGTCCTAGAACGAAAAACTCGAACACAACATGTGACATCCGCCAATCCCCAATCCCGTATGGTGGATTTTGACGCTCTTTCTCACAGAGAGGAACTCCCAGCTGTGGGAGCGTTATCGCACTAATCACACTAATATTATAAAGGGGAAAGTTTGTGTGTGTGTGTTTATATGTTTGTTACTTCTTCACGCTCAAACGGCTGGACCAATTTTGATAAAATTTTGTATGGAGGTAGCTGACACTCTGAATTAACATATAGGTTATTTTTTATCCCGATATTCCCACGGGATCGAAACTTATGCGGGTGAAACCGCAGGGTGCAGCTAGTTATTTTTATAAGCCTGTGTTGTCCCACTGCAGGGCAAAGGCCTCGCTTCCCTCCTTCCACATATTGTGGGAGCGTTATAGGCTGATTATGCTATGGTCACAAACGCTTGGTTAAATAAATAAAGGGGAAACAAGGCTTGACAGCCCTACTCCCAATGCCATTGACATTACAAAAAGCTTCATCAAAATAAATCTATCTGAGACATCTCAGATTGCTCTCACGGATTGAATTGCTTCTGACAGTTATGTTCAACTTGATGCTCACATTATAAATGGAGTGTCCGTTAGTGTAAAATATTTTGATGTATGAGAATTTTAAGCAGAACTTTGGTACTTATGCATAGAGTTACAGTTTTGTGTCCTATAATACCTACGAGTATTGTATGTTTAAAAAAAAATTAAAAGCCAGTTGTTTGACTGTAATTAGATTTCAAAGTATCAACGACATTGTAAAGTGAAGGGCCATTTGATATAGCAAACAATTAATTATTTTAAAAGGTTTGGGCAATTCACAAAAATGTTTCTTTTTAGTTTTACTATATGAATGAAAAAAAAAAACAAATCACGTTCGCTGTTAAATAATGCTAATTTATGGTATATACTTACACTCGATTTGCTTTCACGATATTACAGATTTTTAAAACACACATTACGTTAAGAACGATGGATCGACTGTGTGAAAGACGGTATCGCTAGAAAGGGGGTGACTACCAAGATGGCTGGCTGGCTGATGGTGGCTGGGATGGGATGGGTGGCTACTTAAGAGGACTACATGAACTAAAGCGCGGTCACTGTCGGACTGCATAGAAAAGAAAGAGAAACGCGATGACACAACCCTGGAAATTTATTTCAAAATATGAAGCAATTATCTATTTACAAAAAATCTATTATTTGGATTAAAAAATGAAACCACTAAAGTTTTAGTATGTTGCTTGTAGAATAATCTGACAAAAAGTCATAACGATTGTATGTATATTAGTATGGTTTTTATCACGGTTTTTAATGTAAAAAGAAAGTTTTTAGAGGTATCTTCATGATTTTTTTCTATCGTACCAAATAAATCGTATTATGTTTTCAACATACCTACTATCTGCCTAGCATATATCCTGAAGAATATCATATATTTTTTTGATTTTGTTTACTGTAGTCGATCATCATACTTTTATTGTTTCTAAAACTTGCGTTTTTTGCATTTAGGTTCTGTAAGCCCCTTAATAGAGAAGTATGGAAGGAAAAGACATGTAGCGCCGACCTCAAATAAATTGGGATAAGGGCAAGACAGTGACTATGATGACATTACTTAAATAACTTTAACTATTGTAACCATAATATATATTTTTTAAGAAATAAACATTTAAAATATAATTATTTTTATAAACAAAACGTACTGAGTAATTACCGAAACAATGTTATTCACGAACTCACGAACATTTGTCTTGGTACTAAGCTAAATCATGGTCATCTCGATAAAGCAGATGTACTACGCACGAGATGATTAGACGGGAAAGAAAGTAAAACAATTACACGTGAGAAACTATCTAATTTGCACAATTCTTTACGTGTTTAAGAAATGGTTTCACCGTTCTCTCGGGCTTTTTGGCTGTATGAAACGTTTTATGAACTCTTAAAATCTTTGCCTTTCAAAGCATTTGACACTCTTTCAGTACAAATGTACGAAATGTATGTCAAATTCTTTGTCACTTTACTGTCAGTATTTGGTCTTTGTAAGGCATTTGTTTTGAACAACATCATAATTATTAGACATAAGTGCACTAATGCTAGTATATTGTGTCATAGTATAAGTAGCAATGGCTTTCATTTTGACAGTTCAACAACATTCATTGCGTTATTTACGTTGTTGAGCAGACAATTTGTTTTAAACATATGAAGCAATGGATTAGCATTATACGTCAAAATGATTCAGATTGTGATTGATAGTGTTTTACACAAATAGGGTGCTGATCATACCATACCTCCTCACGTATGTGGGATTTTCGTGAGACACGATTTAAAGGACTAAGCAATTACAACAGTAACATAGTTACGGTTCATAATTGTTTGTGTTTGGTCTTGAGGTCAATTTTAGCCAATTTAACATTCACAATGATACACGTTTTAAGATAAGAAGATGTCATTTTGTGGGTGATTGTAGAATAGTTTGCCAAAGGTAAGTTAAGTTCCAATTAGATTGTTTTTCAGAAGTTAATCTTTATTTTTGACTACTCAACGTAATACATAATTTATGTAACGCATGTTATGTTGTATAGCCAGTTATTTTTTGTTCCTCTCGCCTTGAAAGGAACAGCAACCGGTCGCAGTCAGCTGGCAACGTGCACGATATGACTAAATGTCAACTTGCCACTTTCACAGTCCCGGATTTCGCGTACACCATTACATAAATGTGAACAACGCCAAAGTGGTTCATCAGTCATTCGGCGTATTTTTAAATTGTAGGCCATTCGTAGATGTCTGCATAAAAACATCATTAATGCATTAACATTGTTCAGTTTACTACGTAGCTATTTCAAGTCCCTTCGCGTCACCAGATAATGACGTGTGAAACCCATATCTACGTAACAAGATGAATTTATAAATCAAAGATATAAATTGTCTTGGACAGTCATCGGAAAATATCCTACATTGTTTTATTGAAACATGTTTCATTGACGCTAGTCGTTACACAACTGTTTTATGACTATGCCGATGCAATTGCTATAAAACTTTTCATTAAGTTGATAAGTGGGTTAATTAGCGTTTGTATCATGTCATTACATTTACCAGCAGAATAAGAATTCAATTGTGTATAAGCGAAATCAGCCTATAATATTCCCACTGCTGGGACACAGGCCTCCTCTTTTCGAGTAGGACTAAGCTGTAATTCACCACGCCGGCCCAGTGCGGGTTGGTAGATGCCACATGTCTTCGAATTTTTGGTTCTAGGACATGCCGGTTTCCTCGACGATGTTCTCCTTCACTAAAACCTTCAAATTGTGTATAAATAATATTAATTATTTTCGATGAAAAATCTTAAGAGTTTCGCAAAATATATTAGGTATACATATAGCCGAAAGTAGCCGTCATGAATTAAAGTGCCATTATCCTCTAAAATAATGACTTCCGATATTCCAGATGTGTTCTGAAAATTCGAATGAATATGAAGAGCTTTTTATGAAGGTTATCCGAGTAGCTAATTATACCCAGACGAATTCAATGTCAAAAAGACAATAAGAAAACGTGTACCTACCGTACTTGTGTATGTATAATACTTATCATTACGCACCTAAGCGAAAGTGTGGTCGACAGTATTACGTGACAAAAAAGTTTGAGTACTTAAAATGGATATCGCTACTGTAGTGTATGTTGGACAAGGTCAAATGTGGCGAAACTTGAGCGAAAATATTTGCACTGGATGCGACTTGAGGACAAAGAATGTCGGTTCAATTCATGCATTCTATGCTGGTCCCATTACACGGAATTTAACCTAATTTACGTAGCACGCTAAAGGGATTCAGAAAATTTATCGAAGATTTTTAATTCAAGACTTATAAGCAATGTTCCAAATACTTGTCAGAATCGGTGACGTTAATAGATACTAGACACCGATTTTCATATTATCCGAAAGTTTCTAGTTAAATAGTTCTAGGCAAATTGGCTTATCTAGACAATTTATCTCAACGTAAGTGGTCTAGGATACTCGAGATTTATTCCAACACCCATTGTTTGTTTGAGAAGGTTGCGTAAATAGTCATGTGATTTGCACAGAATGGGACAACCACGCATGAGGTGTTCGGCTAAGTTCGTCTCGTTTTTGGCAAACGGATAAGCAATGACTAAGGTCAGGCGAATGCGCTGGTTTATGGACTGAAATACTCGGATTGTTCAAAGTGGGTCGGTTAAGAAAACGTTGGCCCATTTGTTTGACTAGTGGTTGAAAGCCGTCAATTAAGGTAAGCCGTTTGTACTAGTTATTAAGTTTAGGTTAAATGTGTAAGTACTTGAACTCAGGATTTCTGTCTTAAAATGGCTGCAATTATTTCTTTGGAAAACGAACGCGATATATAAAAAAAGGTATAAAAAGTGGTTATGTACAATGGATGTAGTTGGCGGTACACTTATATTAACTACCCACGAGTAGGTAATTAAGTACATATTTAGTGCAATTAATTGAATCAGTTCAAATATTTAACGCAAGTTCAAAGTTTTCGCCGACACTGCCATAATTGCAGGTAATGATAATGATCATTTTAAGCTTGTGAATTTCAGCATTAAAGTTTTTATTATCTTTGACTGGCTCTGACTTCCTACACGATTATTTTCTTTTTTTTTTGTAAAAACAATAAAGTGCCTGTGTAGTAGGAAGGCAAGTTTTAGTAAGTAGGTACGTAGTTTATTTCTGAAATCAAGTTTTTTAATTAGTTACATACGTATCTATACGATTTTAATACAGTTGAAGTGTTTGTTTGTTTGAACGCGCTGATTTCTTGAACTACCAGTCAGGTTTAAAAAAATATTTTTGTATTTGATAGCCCAATTTTTGACGAAGGTTGAGGCTTTCATCAGGACCCTTCGGAACGGAGCCAAACGAAAATATAAAGTCAGAAAGAACGCTAAGCAAAAACGAATTAACAGCGTGGGCGGACGATGCGTTGCGATGCGGTGGTTCGAATTTTCACGAGGACAAGGTCGCGGGCAGAGGGAAGAATTGGCTAGATAAACGGTTGAGAAGCAATTCAACACTAATATGTATACAGGATGAAATTGAAATCTTGCGACAAATCGAAATAGGAGGCGCAGGAACTGTTACATAATAATCATTATAAATTGTCATTTCCCAAATCTAAATTCTAGAAAAAAATCGTGTAATTATCGCCTTAGATAGTGCAAGCTAAGTTAAGCCTTCAAGCAGATACGAATTATCGTCGTTCCAGTTTTTAGTTTTTTTTTCCAAATTATGAAAACTAATAAGAAAATTAAAGTATCAATTGTAGCGCGCGCCCGATAAGCAATCCATTCATCGCCGAGTTCACAACATGAAGCAAGTTGGCAACACGTTGAACTTGCAGTATTTGCCTAATTTTGGCCGTCGCGTTGGTACGAAAACAGGGCGCGCGGACGTTGCCAAATCGCTCGCCTATGCGGATGTATGTGCATCCCTTTCCTTAATCACCATGCTCTAAAACTTTATAACACGTTGAATTAGATATTTTAATCTGTCGCACGTATTCAATTTTATTCTGTATAATTTATGTCATATTGATATACCTAATTTTTCATAGAAATATAAACCCAAAAGCTCAATAAACGTTACTGACTCAAGCTGCATAATATTGAGTTATTAACTAATGTTTAAGAATAATGATGAATGACTCTTATGATTAAGGTCAGAGAGGCTATTTTAATGGTAAGGCTATTAGATGAGTCGGTTCCTAAACCTTATGGCACGATTACTGCACGAATCACGTACTAACTACAATGATGCGACATGTGTCACGGTTACGTCGAGTTTATGTGAGACATGTCTTGCTATGCAGTGCGTGCTATGAAGCTGCAGTATTATCGAGTAAAAAGTTGTAATACCAAATGTATTTATTTAGACATTAGTGCATAATACCAAGAAAATAAAAATAATCACGGTATATCTAATGTCAGTTCATATTAATTACCAAAGTAATTTATTTTACAAAAACCGTGACTTCACAAAAAAAGACGATTACTAAAAAGAAGAGTATCTAAGTAGTAAATTAAACCCATCATAATCATTACCTAAAGGACTTAATACTTCAAAGATCTTATCAACTTTTTGCTATACCTGCGTATAACCATACATGCAGTTCAGGTAGTTACAATAGGTACCTGAAGTGCATGTTTGATTCAAAATATTGTTTACTGAAATAATTATTTAACTAGATTCTCCCCGCGACTTCGTTCGGAGGTTGTAAGACACGACAAGAACTAAAGCGACCAATTGCGTCGCATCGCATCGGCCTCCCGCGTTGTTACTTAATTTTTGCTAAGCGTTCTTTCTGATTTATTTTTTTGGCTCCTTAGTACCGTGGCGTGATGTTAAATAGCCTATAGCCTTCCTCAAGAATTGGGCTATCAAATTCAAACAGATTTTTTTGAAATCTGACTGTTCGTTCCAGAGATTAGCGCGTTGAAACAAAAAAAAACAAACTCTTCTTTTTTTTCTATATTTTGTTTTCTTTATATTAGTAATAGATAGTATATATTAACATAGGAAGGCGTTGACCACACACTACACTATGCCTACTACAGTTTTGCTCATATTTTACGTATTGTAAAAAAAGGTTAGGTAGGTACAAGGTTCGGGTCATTGAACATTTAATATTGTTGAAACAAGTCGTTGTTATATAAAATTAAATTTTAAGCGTGATTAAAGTCCCATTAAGCGTTTCGTACGTGACTAGGATAATATTTTGATTAAATTAACGAAACTCGTTTCTATTAAGTAGATACGAGCTGACCCGACAGACGTCCTTGTTGACGTTGTTCAATTTTCAATAATTCATACTAAAATCCCATAGACAAAAGCACATTTAATTTTTCCCGCATTTTCAAACTTATCTAATTTTTCTTTCCATAAAAATTACTTTTTATTTGGAATATTACCTTCTAACATTTTAAAATAAAAAAATAGCCAAATCTGTCTAGATTTTTTCAAATGTTGAGCATACCATAACAGCATTTTATTTTTATTTATATAGATTGCAGGAGTCTTCGGTTTGCAGGCATAAATCTTAGTCACCCTGAATTGTTAATTATACTTAGGTAGGTACTACCCACCTACTAATAATTATCAATTTTATTTTGAGTCATAGCTACTTTTTTCTAAGAACTGTAGTTAGATCTCAAATACTTATTTATTTATTTATTTATTCAGTAGTACACATACATTTGATACATTTAAGTTGGTGCCAACATAAACTCATTAGAGTTTTACCGTGCACCAAAATCATCGACTACATAATTTAGATAATATAACCACTTAAGTAGGTACTTAGGTAAAAAGTAACAACAAAAACAAAACAAAAAATCAAATTACAACGGGTATAAACGAAATATTAGCTAATTACCAGTGTAACCACTGCACATCAGTGACCAATCCGTCCGTCAAAAAGTGGTGGAGAGTTTTAAAAGCGATACAGGCTGTTCCCAAAAGTACCTATATGGTTTTTAGTTTTAAATTTTATTTGTGTAATGATATTATTGTTAGGTATTATTTTTGCTTTGTTATTGTTTTAAACTATTTAGTTATGATGAATTAAATAATTGATGTTATTTTATTTTTATTAATGTATTTAGGTGTTTATATTTTGTAAAAAATATTGCTTTAATTTGTATTTTATGTTTTTCCGCGTTATTTTGTCCCTCAATGATATAGGTAGCTGATTAATAAGGTAAGGTATTATATACTTTAACGATCTCTTGCCGTGTAGATTCGTGTACTTTGGAAGTAACAGCTGAGCATTGATGACGCTTCGAGTCCTAATTTCATTACTATTAACGTTTTTTGTTTTCTTAAGATTTTCATTAAAAAATTCTTCTTTTAGCAGTGCAAATTTAGTTTTTTCATGTATTGGTATTATCTTGCAAAATTCAAATAATTTGTGGTAGTCATTTTTGTATTTCTTCTTAATATTATGCGGGACAATTGCTTTTAATATACGTAGTTGTATTGCGTAAATTTGATCAAGGTGTGTCTTGTACGTCCTACCATAGCTCGACAGACCATAAGATATCGTTGATTCGACCAGGGCTTTGTAAAGCATTAACAGAGTTTGATATGGAATTTTGTATTTAATAATAGAGAATTTAGCTAGCATACATCTCAATTTATCACACACCCCGTTAATGTGTTCCTTCCAATTAAGTCGGCTATCAATGATAAGTCCTAGGTATGTTTGGCTATCTACGAGATCTATGGATTCACAGCTGCATGGGTTGGCTACTTTATTGGTGCAATTGTCATGCAAACACTCATGACAGTGAGCTATTAGTTTAGGTAAGAAAATGCTTCTATTTTGACTGGAACTGATGTACATTAGTTTGGTCTTACTAGCGTTTAATACTAGACCAGCGTCATGAGACCATTTAGTCAACAAGTCGAAGTCCTCTTGTAGTTGCCGTTGGGCATCACTAACACTCCGTCCAGCAGCTACAAGGCAGGTGTCGTCGGCGAACTGATAGATCTCGCACTTTTTTATGACGTTAACAAGGCTATTTACATAAGTGAGGTAGTGCAGCGGTCCCAGGACCGAGCCTTGTGCCGTTCCTTCCGTTACGATGACTGGTTCACTAGTCGCGTCATTGACTCTGACCATGTATTTTCTGTTATCAAGATAGCTTCCGCACCAATCGTGCATTTTGCCTCTAATTCCGCTGTCATGAAGACACTCCAGTAACCGCTCATGTCTGAGCGTATCGAATGCCTTGCTGTAGTCTATAAATACTACTAAAACGTGCTGTTTTTCATTTAAATGTTTATGAATACTATCTGTGAACGTTGATAACAGTTGTGTGGTATTCTTTTTTGGTTGAAAGCCATATTGCTTGTCATTTAGTATTTTATTTTTTTCATAAAATTCGTGTATTTGTTTACAAATGTATTTTTCTATTATTTTATCAGTAGTAGGCAATATAGTAATAGGTCTGTAGTTGTTGTAATCCAGCCTGCTACCTTTTTTATGAATCGGTCTGACAATCCCTGTTTTAAGTGTCGATGGATACTTGCCTGTTTGTATGCTTAATCATGTTATGAAAATTGATGGTAATGTTAACGAATTACAAAGGATGTTACTCACAATTTTCAGAGCACGTGTTTTTACTTATTATTCGGTAGAAATATTGTGAATAAAATTTCTACTTACTTTTAATATCAATTTCAATTCAAACTTTATTCTCCCGCTTTTTTGCTATCTTTTTCACATACGTATACAGATATTTAAATTTAGAAGTAGGTAGCTAATTAGACGGCCAATATTGTCTGTGGTTGTTTTTAAAATAAGAATGCAACCTCTTTTTGCGAAACTTTCTTTTTTTGAACAATGATATGAATTACCTTTCGAATTTTATAAATAAAATTATAATCATCAGTTTTAGGCATGCCTTTTTCTACCAGATGTTACGGAAAAAGGCAAAAAAATCATTGTATTTATTTCATCTTTATTTGAGATAAAAGTGTATCAATGATAGCATAGTGCTGATCTATATTTCATGTTCCTACTTTAATTTAATATTATCGGAACAACAAAAAATTGAGCATGTGATTGGAACGCACGTAGATGACCTCACGAGCCGGACACCTGTCGACCTTTACATCTAGACAGACTACATCCTGAATGCTTCTTCAATACTCCGATACACATGTGAACCGTATATGTAACTATCGTAATTATAATGTCAGGAAACAACCAGGTAAAGGTATGTAGGTAGTCCTAATACGCGTATGTTGCTCTTTCATTTATTTATGTCAGATAAGGGCCAGTTGAACTGAACTGTCAGCGATAGATCATAAATTAATAATTCGTTGACATTTGAACATAGTGACATGATTTTAAAATCTTATTCTTTTAATTGAAAACGTGCTTTATTATTTTTGACGACAAATTATTACTTACTAGGCGTTTGTTTACTCTTTTAGTTGACATCGCCGTACATTTTACAAAAATGTAATTAAGTTTTTAATCACAATTTCATACATAAATTAATATAAAACTCATTTTGAAGACAAATAGAGAGCTCGCCAGCCATTAGACGCTGTAACTGATGTTAATGTTTTATTTTATACTGCAAAGAAAGATAATAATATAGTAGATCACATTAAACGTCTTTATATCATCTTCTATGAATAATTTAAGTTAAAATGGACTCCAAATAGCAACTGCTAGCTGCTGTCAAAGACTTTGATAGCACACAGGTGTACCTACCTACGTTTAAAAATATGGTATTAGTAAGTACACCTTTTTTACAATCCCAAGAACCTTTTGGAATTATCCAAATATTCTATCTTTAGGTACTTAATGATGCTGGTGCGTTTCAGTCAATGTGTCACGCAAGAACCTATTAGCATTAATTTTCGAAATACATCAATCAGCTCAGCCTATCGCAGTCGTTGGTCCATCTACTCATAGCTAGGAGGTGTGCACTATGCTTGCCAATACGCGGTCTCCATTCCGGGACTCGTCTGCTGCACCGGCCATCGGTCCTTCGGCAAAAATGGCCAGCCTACTGCCACTTTAGCTTGCTTACTCTGCAAGCTTTGTCGGTAACTCCGGTTTTTTCCGGATAACTTCATTTCTGATTTTATCTGTCAAAGAAACTCCAAGTATAGCCCGCTCCATAGCGCCTTTTAAAATACATATTCTATCTTCAATGATGTAGGTGGGCGGTGCGTTTGCTTTCAGTCAATCAGTCATGTAAGTTCAAACGAATAAAGCTGGATATATTAATCACCAGCATGCAAGTACAAAATGTTTGACAACAGATTAATTGCCTATCGTTTAGTACTTTTTATTGTGTAAAAAAAGGCTGATTCGCACGTTAATGCTTCCGCATTATGCGTATGTTTCGGTGACGTAAGTTAATGTGTTTACGTGCATGCGGGTCTTGGGCAACCGGCAACCGCTATCGTATCACGTGAGTCCCCACCCTAATGCTGTTTGTTTTTCTTGTATGACTGCAAAATATTTGAATGGATTCATTCATACCAAGACAAACCACATCAGACATATTATGTCAAATAAAATTGTAACCGAATTGTACTAGGTATATAGTACATACTAATTCCATGATTTGAATAAATATTTTTTTTCTTTTTATGTTTTTTTCCTTTTCACTTACTGGCCACTATTTTCTTCGACATTGTTTTTATAATTTAAAAAGTCAAATCAGAAGATTGTGTTTTGTTTTTATCTTTTTATTGTGTCTTAGTTTAATTTGTTCATTATTTTATTATTTTTCTATTGTTTTCAGTTTAGTGTGCAATAAATTATGTGCTTTGTTGGACGATTATTTTCAGATGATGTTCTGTTTCGTGAAAATGACTATATTACAAGTAAGTTGAGTATACCATAATAACGTAGAATTATTATTATTCCACTAACTAGGTGACTAGCACATTAAGAATAGATATGTAGGTGTTAAGTTGCTCAATAGGTGCATAAATAAAACCGAAAGTAAACATTTGCCTGAATGCGAAGCGGAAATCTACGACAATCATCGATCTGCACGCTTGATCAACCCGCGGTGACCAAGTTAACGCTAAAACTTCAAATATCACGTGACGGTTACCCTACCAAATTAAATTTAACACTCCCAGTACGGTGTGGTTATCGGATAAATGTGCTATAGGCCACGCCAATTAACGTAGACTCAGTGTGGCAACGCGCTTGCGAAAACCCTACCGAGCTCGGGGAAAAACGGTTACCTAATCTCCCACAATGTGATGCTAGTTTGCTAGTTTGAACGTGTGAGACATTCAAAAGTGAAAATCAGTATTGAAAATTATGTATGTATGTATCACACGCTTTTGTCCGGTGTAGCGTAGTACAACAGATGACGGTGTAACAACCATCTTCTCCTGCAAGTCATTATTATCGAGAATCTTTACTCTATTATTACTTCACTTGTAAAGTTTTCAATGCAACGATCAGCTGGCTACTTTACCTAATTTACCGATCCAAATCAATTAATCAA
Source organism: Amphipoea lucens (assembly GCA_947508005.1). Taxonomy (NCBI): domain Eukaryota; kingdom Metazoa; phylum Arthropoda; class Insecta; order Lepidoptera; family Noctuidae; genus Amphipoea; species Amphipoea lucens. The sequence continues at coordinate 14,208,158 of OX382358.1, forward strand.
CAACCGTGCATTCAAGATGTTGAAACTGTCGTAAATTCGGAAAAAAACATATCATTATCAATTTACACTGGAATTCGATAGCCGAAAAAAAAAAAATATTGGGATTATTCCACTTTGCCCCACTGGCCGCCCCACTGGTGGGGCAAAGTGGAATGCCTAAAATTTTGCAGTGGAATCTGCCCCACTAAATCGAAATAGTGGGGCAGATTCCACTACTTTAAAATCTATCGACGTATTATATTATATATCGTGCCCATAAAGAACTAATGATGTAACAAATGTTTGTTTATTTAAATAAATTAATAAACATTAATATTCTAAAATAAATACTTCAGACGGGACTATTAAAATATTAGTTCTAAGAACTCATAAAGTTAAGACAAAGACGTGTTTTATGTGTTACGAAGCTTTTCCTTTCCATATTAGATAATGCAATCACATGACGAAGACTAATAGGTCATTCTACAAATAAGTTTATGGTGACTATATCTTATCTTGTCTATATTTATGATTTTACGAAACAGAACGATAGATTTAAAGGTGGTAGGAGTACAAAGGGTCCATTGTTTTATTAGGCAGTCAGTAGATAAGCCGAAATAACCAGATACTAAGCATTTTCGAGTAAAGTTCAGTTTGGTCCCAAAAAACTGTCTGTTTTATGTTTGTTTAAAAAAAAAAACAGTCATTCGCTCAGATAATATAAGTCCTTATCTAAAATTCAAATCAAAAATAGAATTAAATGTATCAAATATGAAGTTATCGTGTATATTCCACATATTACAAAACTCTTCCACATACATTATTAACTTATTATTAGCAGTAAGTTAAATGTTACTTACCTACGTTACATGTCAATACAATGTATTATATACCTAATCAACTTCTGCCTGCGACTTCATCTGCTTGTTTCTGGTTTTAACATAAAGTATCTTAGGGCTTCCCATTAGCGAAAGAATTTTCGGAATGGGATTAATTTATTTAAGAAGATTGTTGGTTGTTAAATAGGTAAAATTAGTACAGACAAGCGCAATTCTAAAACGTTGCTATTAAAACTATTGGGAATTGGAAAAACTTGAATATTTGCTCTTAACCTTGAGAGGTGCTCGACTTTTAGCAGCCGGTATTTCAACTGGTGAAATACTTGGTTGATCAACAAAATGTCTTGAAACTCAGTTCACGTCTTGATCCATTCAGGCACAAAAGTTTTTTTTTTTTGCTAGTATTTTTTAAATGAAACTTTATTGATCAGATAATTGTAGCCTATTCAATGTTCCTACGGTAACATTATTCTAGTTTATGTACCTATAAAACAGACTGCCCCTTTTTGATGAAACATGTTTATATTTGTTGTGAGACAAGGCTTAATATTATTGTATATAATAAGCCTTATCTACAGCATCATGACAATTGAAAATTCGTACGTAAAATACGATACTGAACTGAAGTGGTATTGATAACACAATTTTAATTGTCATATTAAATTATAACAGAGAGATCTACAGGGTGAAATTAAATTCATGGGCATCCTTTTAAGGGGTCATTGTACTCATCATTATGAACAACTTTTACTAAGGGACTAAACCTGAAATCGCGAAAAAAAATCAGCTGTTCCTTGCATTTATGTTCACATAACTCGTCAAAATGTAGGGAAGACCTGATTTTTTTTCGCGATATCAGGTTTGGTCCCATAGTTAAAGTTGTTCATAATGATGATTACAAAGACCCCTTAAAAGGATGCCCATGAATTCAATTTCACACTGTATACCGCTTTCCTATACCTAATGGTTTTTCTACTAACACCTATTTCAACGATATACGAATACCAGTATTCAGCTGCATCCGGTTTGACTGGAAGCCGAACCCAACATAGTTGGGAAAAGGCTTAGTAGATGATGATCTATTTCAACGATCGCTTGTCAAAGTCGGAGCGGTCAAATACCAACAATACCTAAGTAACTTGTTTCTGAGAAGATAGACGATGCGCGTTACACAACACAATTTAACAGCGATTGTTAATAGGTGGTTTCTTAACGTTAATTTTCCGCGTGATAATCCGCTTCTAACGTTATTAATAGGCTTAATAAACATACCTACTTTCTCACGACTACAATTATTTTTAAGTCGGAAATCATAAATATCTTTAGCCTACGATTGGGAACAGCTAGCGTGTCAAGTTGTGACGATATTATGCTTAGATTGTAGCCTATAAAATGTGTCTATCGTATTTTTATTTTAAATTAGCGACACGCAACCTGATTTACAAGTCGTAACGTGCTTTAGTGTTGAATACTCTACCAAGAATTTAAAAGATTTGCTCTGCTCAAATATGCGTGTTATGTGATGATCAAACACACATTACCATAAGCAGGAAACATCAGTTGTATTTTTTTTTTGGCAACTTCTTGACATGTCGACTACATGCTAAGGTGCAGATAATAGACGTCTATACTAAATATGTCATCACTTTTTTAATAGACATAACACTTAGCAACGTTCCACACGTTCCACTGGCCACAGACATGTATTTAATAGAAGTGTCTATAACAATTATTTGTGATGAGCGCACAATGTACCCAGCTTTTAGTTTTTACGTACAAAACGCTTACAGCTCAATCACGCACTTCAGATATAAGATAACAAATCAATTACAAAACATTAAGGCACTCGATTGTTTAGGAATAGGCGTTGAGGCACTTAATTAAGTAACGATATTCTCATCAAATGAATTTGAATTCTCGACAAAAACAACGTAAAGAACATAAATGCATGTTTGAAAGAATATTTTACATGGAGCGACAAACTATCTGACCTCCACAACCCAGTTTCTGTGTAATATCATATCCTTAATAGGACTGGTTGTCAGACTTTCGGGTTTCTGACTACCACGATCCACGAATGATAGCCGGCCAACGGCTCAACAGGCTTTCCGAGACTCGGAGGGGTCTTGGTATGCAAAGATGGTCACCCATCCACAGACCAACCGCGGCAAGCGTAGCTTAACCTGATCGATAGACTCGTGCGGCTGTAATTACATAGCCACAAGCCCCTCTAATATAAAGCTATTTATAGAGTGCCAATAGATTATATACTATTATTCATCTACATCTACAAGATGAAAAGTAGAATTGATCGGACGTCTCTATCCAACCACACAAATTGAAACAACGGAAAGCGTAAGCGCAGTTCCTTTGTTTAACGTTTTTATTAGTTGTCTTATTACTGTGGCGCGATTGTAATTATTGTCGATAATAGTTTAAAGAGAGGTTGATTGGCCTCTGATTACTTCCTAACATGTGTACCTTAGTCGTGACCTCTGGCTGGCAAGCCGTGATAACTTGTACAACGTCGATGATACCTTATTTGTGGAAAAGTTATGTGTTTATTGGGACAGCTTGAGGTATAAAACATTACCAGTTTTATTCAATAAAATAAGTACTGGAAGTGCTTTGTAACTTACCTAAGTACATTTATACATTATCTGCAATTTCGTTATTATGTAGACATTTAAGCAAATGTCAGTAGAGCACTATTACAACGGATAAAGTCCGAGTTAAATGGCTTTTAATGTCCGAAGGGCTACAACGAATTAAACTAATTTAGAATAGTTAGATTGGAACCCCATCAAAGTTCGGAAAAGCTTAAAGCCTTACGTGAATACCTAAATACACTTGAGTGCTTACAAAAAACGATGTCAGAGTCTACTTACAGAGTACCTACCTTCCATTGTTGTATCACGAACACTGGCAAGTAATGTCCCTATATTTAATTGATGATTCAATAAAATGTTTCCACAAAAAATATTAAATAACAATCAACTGTTCCGCTTTGGATTTTAACTTTATATAAAAGAACTTGAACCATTGCCATCTCATACGTAATTAATACATATAAAAAAGTAGGATCCTAACTTCTGGTGAGGTCATAAATACATCAGAGTGGGAAACCACACGCACAGATTGAAGAGTGGACTATAACGTGACGTCATGATTTATGAATAACGCAATCTGGTGAGCCAAACGCCCAGCCCCCACAATACGAGCATTTCATTCGTCGAATCACTCCTTAACTGTGGCAATGTGATTCGCCAAGTCAGTGTATGAATGTTTCTGTTGCAAAATTTTCCTCGGGGGGTCAAAGTTCTGTACGCAGATTTACTGCCTACAATAACCTGACATATTCCGCTGGGAATTGATTATGTACCTTATTTTAAGTAGATATTAAATCTACTAAAAATTATACTAATAAGCTACTTTTAAGAGGTAGTAGAAGCTATGCATTTTTTAATTCTTAGATTTCTGAATAACTGTACCTATCTCTACGAAACACCTAAAAAGTTCTTCGCTAATTGCCTAATTAACCTTCATTGAAATTGCTTCATAAAAATCTGCAAGGCAAAAAATATACGGAACGATATGCCAGTCAAAATAATCAGTTGTTGATATGAATTACTTATGTATTATTCTGCCCATAAATCATTATTGGTAGCTAATCAATTCACGCACATGAATTTGGTATTTTTTTTTAAGAAAAACGGGAAATATGGATGTCCTAAGTATCGGGTTTTAAATAATTTTGTAGAAAAAAAAAGAAGTTACATAGTAATCAACATAATTTTGATAGATAATCCTATAATTACCGCCCTCGATATTAGTAGAAGGTAACTTTTAAAACTTGTTGAATATGAGAAACAGTTTAATTATTATCATTGGGATGTTTTACCTTTATGCATAGCCTACGGCATAGTAAAAGACCTTCTATATTTGATCGTTGGGCGTTGCATCTCAACGTAAATCAAAAGTTACAAAATGCTTTTTTTACCAACGCCGCATTAGAAAGCTCAGTTTTGTTAAATTACAGTTTTGTAATCAATACGAAATTAACCAGTCGATTTCAAGGGGCAAGTTCACGCTTTAAATTACTTGTAGCCTTGATATCTACAGTTAGGTTCCAAGCCTATGTTCAGTAGATTACATGAAATATAATGAAAATAATATTATTAGTGGAACCTCGCCTTTTTAGTTCCGCCCAGGTGCAAGGCTCACGTTGCTAATAAGTATCAGATTCTAAACGTATTAGCTGGCATCAGCATTACAAAACGATGAATTATAAAGAATGATTAGGTCGTTTGCAATACTGTTTTATTGCTTTGTTTGGGCACGAAACATTAGTGCTTCCCGAGATTGAACCGGAAGCAATAGACCTTGCGCTGCTTCCGCGTAGTCTTCTTCAAAAACATGATAATAGGGCCCAACTTAATTATGGTTAAGTTAATGCTCACACGCAAGATTTATGTAGTAGGCACAGAACCGTTATGTCAGTGGCATGCAGTAATATTGTGCAATATGTAAGGAAGGAAGAAAATTCATTATTACTCTGTTGTTATGCTGTAATGATGAGCACGCGCTGTTACCTAACCGTCGGCAAAGCGACCGTAACACTTACAGTCGGTCATTCGGCCTTCGTCGCCATATACATCGGGTTTATGACTGAAAAACTGTACGCATTTGTTATGCACTGTTAACAATCTAAGAGAAAGGACAATGTCAAATAATAATTGTTTTTTCTTGTCGACAAAAGTCTGTTTTTCTTGGGTTCTGAAAATCAGAGTTCCTGCCAAGCTAAACTTGGATTTTAATTCACATAGCTTTCCGAGACGTAATAACAAAGTTAACTGAAAGTCAATTGTAGTATAAGTAAAGGGTTAACAGTACATAGGTACGTAAATGAAAATCGGTTTATTGCATACTTAAATTAATTTAACATTATCCGATTACACCATGGAGAAGGCGCGGCCACTGATTGAATGACGAATTGTTAAATGACAAGTAGAGAGAAAGCTTTCGGTAAGCTCTTTACAACTTAACTTTAATTTAACATCAACAGACGACGGATTATTGCCAAGTTATTTACAATGGTCATATAAATAACCCTTCGAATTAATTACTTGTAATTTACCTTGGCACGAGTTATGCACTGAGAGGATTTACGATAAGCGTCACACGATAATTTATTCTCGTACACATCTTCGGATGATTCAATGTAAAAACCTATGAACAATAGAGATTCAAATTCTGGAAATTCTGTCTATGTATGTTTGTTTTTAAATAACGCTTCTTCACACGGATCTAGTTGTGAACGTAAAAGGTATCGCATCATCATTTTCAATCACCTTTTAATGATATATTTACTAGGAATCCTATCAGAGTTCCGGTTGTACATACATGTTCTTCCGTGAACTCAAATACATGAAGTTATTTAATGTTTTTATTGATATAATGAGCTGCCGTGATTGACAGCTCTTAAGTTAACGCGGGGTTACGTAACCAGCAGTTCATGAATGGGCTGAGATTCGTACAGAGATTAGCCACACGTGTATAATGTTTAGTTTTATACATCTAGTATATAATTATCTATAGTCATAACTCCCAGGAGCTTACTGATGTAGAGATGCACTGTGACCTCATAGTATCTCGTTATTTATATGCCAGGTACCTACACTTGGCATATAAATGGATGCCCTCTGATCAATTTATCAAAAATAGTATCAGTAGTAGTAGTAGTAGTGCAGCGTAGTATTTACAAAGATACTATTGTTGTAAAATTGATTAGAGGGCAATTCATTTTAAATTTTAGTAGGGTAGCAAAATATGTATCTTTTCGAGACGTCGACTTGACTGAGAGACATGATAAATAGCAACAGTGGCTAAAACGAGCGTGAAGCTATAAATTAAAACACAATGGACATTAAACACAATTTTAGGAGAAATATATTCAAACTAGTAAGCAACGCATATTAATCTGTGGCCATTACTCGACAAAGGCACGGTGAACGAAAGCGAATGCGCCCCGGGCTGGAAGAAATCGAAAACTTGTTGCGTAAGCGCAAGTCGAAGGCTGAGGTCCCATAGAGTTGCGTAAAGGTACGAGTGCACGACGCATGCTCGGGACAGTTTGTGTCGTGTGCTGACCTCTGCTTTTGGACAAACAATGGGTCGTTTCTTACTAAACAATCTTAATCGGTGTCATTTTTTAGGATTATGTAGAAATAGAAACATTGCGTGATAGGATTTTGTCAAAACCTTTTTGATTCTAAATAATAGGTGCGTGAACGTTATTGTACCGAGACAGAGAAAATGAAAAAAAATCATTGCGACACTACTAGAACTTTTCCAATTGCCGTAGGTTTTCAGTTCATCCTGGGGTTCATTATTGGGGTGGGCGAATATTGTGATTTCAAGAAAATTGCATAGGTACCGTATCTGTAAATTTATCTAGATAGGACGGTTTGCTTCCATTTTTACGGCAGTGTACTGCCGTTAACGTACACACGTTGCCCATGCCGATTTCATGGCATTTGTAGCGTTCCTCGGATAAGTTAGGTCGAGATAGAATCTTGGCAAGGTGCTACCTAAAGCATAACATCACTCTTTTTGATGACCTAGATCACATTCCACCAACATATTAGTCGCAATCGGAACCTCATTGAATTACCTCTAAATCGTCCGCATAGCTTTCGCCTGCCCCAAAATCGTTCGTCTTAATATGTCGCTTAGATTGGAGTCACGCATGCGCGTAATCCAGTGGCAGGGGTTACGTAATAGTGTGTACTAGCGACGACTTCGATGAGCCGGCGGCGCGTGCGCCATGTTTCAATTGCGACCTGCATTTCTGCCTGTGTCACGGCAACGTTGCGTCAACTTTTGGCTTATCAATCACATGGCTTCAGCTTCATGTTTAGGAGCTGTTAATGATTTAAAGAGTTTTGGTATTGCGATGAATTGAGAACAATGTTAAATTTTCTTCGACTTTTAAAGGGTGCCAGCATACCATAATGGTATCGTGAAATTAAAATACTTAGGTATTGTTATTTTATTTTTTTCAGTTTTCGTTCAGTTTTCGAGATTCATAACGTAGGTACATTGATTTTGAAAAAAAAAATCGTTTTCCGGTAATTTCGGAGAAACCACAGTTCATTAATCTGTCGAACTCCGCTAATGAGACACAATTGATTTTCTATTGTTTCTTCGCCAATAGGCGACGCCCGGTGCTTAATCGGTTAAGAAATCAAGCAAGCAATATATGTCAACTAGAACAAATCTAATAATATGATGGAAATACCCATATTAGTACAGTTCAGTACAGGGTTTGATAAATAAGAAAAATTTCGACATCTTTTTGCTTTATAAGGATAACAATAACAAGTCAAATGAATTTTCCTCATGACGATTATATTATTATTGAGAAAATGCCAATGTGTTTATATCAATGATGAGTTCATCTTACGCGGAAAAATTAATTTATGTTAAAATGGTATGTTATTAAAGTTAAGTGTTATCCTCTCATACAAGAAGGAAACCTCGGTTTCTCTTAGTTCTAATTTATATTGCTCTGTAGAAAATCTTCAGGGGAAAAGTAAGTTATTCTTAGCAAAAATAGGTACCTATTCAGCCATCATCGCGAGATCTTACAGATATTGAGTTGATTACAGAAACCCAAGCTGAATTGTCAAAGCATAGTATACCTTCATCAACCCTCGTTTGAGCTTTGTTTGTATAAAGGACAACTCTACAGAACATGAGTTGAACTTGAGCTTGTTTCGCCATTTATACTAAGGGTTTTCTCCTAGTCAGATAGGAAATGTCGACTCCATCTAGCATGGTTTTTTTTATATGAAGTGTGAATGTGATTTCAATAACCTATTTACAGAATAAAAAAAATAATTAATTGTTGAATTTGTGGGCGTGTGTGTGTTTTCGTTATGGACACACTTGCAGACAATTTGTCTCCAAAGGTTTATAGTTAATTCATATGTATTATGCAATGAACAGCAATAAGGAAGACAGGTCATCCAGACATTTAATTATCCTACGTCAAGTACTTACATAACATGCACATTATTCAAATACTGTTTGTTAACAAGTAACACTTGATACCTGTGGCTGCTGTGAGAATTAACTTAGGTATTTAGCCTAGTCACGTGGATGCAAATGCCTGTTTTGTTTTTTACCTACAGTATTAATTAATTAAAACTTGGCGTTAAGTTATTTTTTAAATACGTAGGGGTTGATTTTAAAATTAGTTTATGTTCCGTTCCTTTATTATGACTTTAAGTGTAACTACTACTCTGTAAAATATACACAAATAAAAAGAGACTTCATGACGTAGCTTTCGAGTGATTAACGACCATTTTTTGCATAAAATAATCTGCTTATAAATGAGATAGTCAATATTTGTTAGACGAACATTATTAGAAGCCTTATTTGGGAAATAAAACAGGTTTTTTGGACAAAAGTTGCTAACAGAAATTCAATTCTTTTTTACAGTTATATGGATCAGATTGCGAACAATTTGTCACTTAATACGATTGGAACAGCTATAAATCACGTTTGAATTCACATTACACCTGTGGTTAACCACAGCTCAATCATTGCAGGTATTTCAGGCTCACATTCCACTTGCAATACTTAGTATAATTTTATAACTTAATACAGTTTATATGATGGTAGACGTCTCTGAATACATCCTTAATTGCTCTCGCGAACGATTAAGAATCAAAGCTTAGTGTGACTATCTCGATAAAACTACTAGAGACAAATCCTTATAAATGATGCTGCAAGACATACAAATTGACTGAATCACGTATTTTAATGATTAATAGACAAAACTGAAGAAGCTTACAAAATATTATTAAAAAAAAAAATTCAGCAAGGGCATTAGCAGTCTATAACTCCTTGACATGAATAGTACAGTTGATATTTAAACCTATTTTGGTGTATTAGCACCTGCATACCTATAGGAGGTGACAATTGCTGAAAGTGTTAGCTCCATCAAAATATACAAAGGCTATTGCCTTATTATATTTAATATCATTTGATTTTGATAGTAGGTAGGTAAATGTGTAATTTAAGACCCGTTATGTGATAACTACATAGAATACACAATAAGTTAATTAAAGTCATTAATCCATCATGTTAACCTTTTCATCAAAAACGTCAAAGTGACCTTGTTAGGGCGTTTACCTGCCACAGTGAGGACCGATTCATTTAATTTAATTGTGAATAAAATATCAACTTCTTATCCTTATTCCATATTGGGCCTTATTTGTTTTGTAACTTACATTCTTATAAGGCTTTAGCAAATGATTGCGGATGTTCGTCTACGGTCTACGTAAAAAAACAACATTCCATCTTCAACACATATGTACACTTGGGAGCAAATAAATCGAGCCACTTCCTTTTTCATGTATAATGGTTATTATTTTTGTTATTATGGAACGTATCAATCCGAAACATATATCGCCTAAGAGCTTATTTAATAACCTTTACAATGAGGGTAAATTATTGAATGATAAACCTTATTTAATGATAAATTATTGGCTCTGAAAGAAAAACGGTAATTTTGATAGAAAATTGTAGAGTTAAAAAAGTCCAGAAAAAACAAAATTATGGTATAAACTTATTCTTAATTTCTTGTATTACCCCCCCCGCGCCCTGATTTCGATAGATTTTCTGGACTGTTTTAACCCTACAATTTTCTATCAAAATTACCGTTTTTCTTTCAGAGCCAATAATTTATAATTAAAAAAGGTTATCATTCAATAATTTACCCTCATTGTAAAGGTTATTAAATAAGCTCTTAGGCGATATATGTTTCGAATTGATACGTTCCATAATACCAAAAAGTAATAACCATTATACGTGAAAAAAAGGCAAGTGGCTCGATTTATTTGCTCCCAAGTGTATATAAAATAAAAGAATGAGTGGTAAACAACAAAAATGGCTCAGTGAAAAAGTAGGAAACTACTTGCAAGGAAATTGAGATGCTCTTTCACGTGTCTGTTGTTCAAGAAAGACGGTAGCAACATGATGACATAAACTATCATTATACAATATCAGCAATACTTACTAAACCGAAAAGAGGTTGTCACTATTGTAATTACAATTTAGTGACCGCGATTTGGTCTGACATGTAATTGTTGATGCAAGATTAAACATAGATCAGATGAGGAAAGCCACCCAATAGCAGAGTTTTTAAGCAACGTTTTTCATTAATATAAAAGACACGTAAATGGCTTCTGTGACTTTTTTATTATCTCATCTATTTTTAGACATACAGATAGAGTTTTTCGCCTATACTTGTTCACAAACACCAAACTGTTATTTTATTAGTATTTATGTACATTTCTCAACTCAATTATTACGAACGCTTACATAAATATTACTTGCAATGTTTACAGTATCACACGTAACTTCAAATATTGCTTTTGTTACACGCCACTTTCCATGTTCGAGAAACATAAAATAGCTATAGATATATTTATTTAAATAAGTAAGCCTCGAGTCATTTCTTCTGTTAAATAACTTGTGCATCAGGAAATAAAGTTATGTAATTCATAAGTGGAAGAAACCGTAATACGACATCCACTTTAAAGTTCACAATCAGGAAATTGCTTTTAGATTTGTAGGGCACATCCTTGATTCATAATGCCTGAACACGCTAGGCTTAATAAGAGACCTCGATTCCCGGGTCGTAGGTCACAGGTAAACTGAACTCAAAGTTCAACAGTTACTTTGCCTAAAATAAAGTGATTTTAACCGGCAAGGTTACAGCAATAAGGTCGATTGCAGTTAACTGCGACTGTTACTATTTGTCGTCTCCAAAAAGACAATAATGAAGTTGGAAACAAAAATTGGCATTCAAGTTTAAGAAAACGAGTTTAGACATTGAAGTTAGATATTAGGTTCTTAACTTTAATTGTATGTCTGTGTATTTGTTTGGTACAGATTGACTAGAAGTATATAATTAACAATATATAGCACACGGCCTTGCCGATTAGGTCACTATTATTTGAATACCACCACCATGATAAAATTATTTGTCTTACAAAATACTCTATCAACATGATGTTATAACTTAACATTTGAATATTCTAGCGAGTTGAACTTGCAGCCTCGATTGGCATTGTCCTACATTCGATAAAGGAGCGGAATTTAGCAGTTGATTTGACACTTCATAGGTACTTTAGTTTGTGAAACTGTAATAAAGATTAACTGATAGCCAAATGCTGGCTTTGATGATGATAACTTTAGGGTTCATGACATATGACCCTATGTGACCCTTCTCATTTTATAAAAAATTTCAAGACCTTAATATATTTTCGATTCGCGAATGTTTTAGAGCCAGTAATATCCTATTAATTAAAACTGTGTAGAAATCACTTGTAAAAAAATCCAACTTACTTTTTATTAGTTCCCATGCTGCTGACAATTAAACACCTTAATAAAAGTTATTCAAAAAAACATTAATTCGAACAAAACAAAGGAGCACGACTAGTTTGAACAAAATCACTTTTTGTTTTTATTAATCGAACGGTCGAATGTCGGCGTAGATTTAAATTTTATCGCGATTTTCGCGGGAGCGGTTGGCGAGCGCGCTCCGTTCGCCGCGAACGTGCTGGCTCGACGGTAATGACGGAATGAGGCTGCTGTCTGGAGGCTCCCTCAGCTGTACAGCAGCCGGCAGCGCCGCCAGCGCAGCGCCCAGAGAGAAAGTTAAGTTATCAAACTCCGCGGTTACGTTTGGCGATGACGCTATCTTCCCAGGCGGTTGCGTATTCGGTGACAAAATTAAATTTTCGCGTACCCGCGACAATTTATGCGCTACTGACACGGTGAACGTCCATCGTTTATGGTGTCCCACTTTTGCGGTGCAATTTGTTTATTTACATTTCGCCGTTAGCGATACCATAGTAACTATTGCTGTAGGTACTTCGTACACTATGTCAATCTGCGGTCAGTTATATTAACAGGCAATAAACTATTTGGACACGCTTAAATAAACCTGCATTCCATTTATGAGTTAAAGTTTGCTAATATAAATGCATTCATACAATTATCAAAACAAAACATGTCTGGAGTCATAAATTAGTAAAGTTTAAGAGACAACAAGCCATTTACTAAGCGCTGTATAACTCTACATTTTTTTTATTTCATAGACTTTTTAATTTTTATAGAACTATTTTGTAAGTGTACCATTCAAGTTGTTATTGTTTTTAAAGTACCAAATAAATACCATCTATAAACTTGAATGTATGGCATAAAACCAGGTAATATTATAGTTATTATGTAATACATGGGTTAATATTTATTCGATTGTAAGTGGTGACCGCACAACTTTCACTTTTGCGAATGTGGGTAGGTTGTGTTAAGAAAAGTCATAATATGATAAACGTAAGTACTTACATACTCGTGCATGCATGCATTCGAGATTTTGAGACTGTGAGAATATTCCCTACATTTGGGTCGATTGCAAAATTATAATATAGTATATTGTATGTGGTGGCTAGTCGAGACCGAGGAATTTATAAATTGTTTATTGTGAACGAAGGTCAAGGCCTCAAATTGTGACATTATGAAATTTTCCGACCATAACTTCTCACTCTATTGACTTGAATTTAAATAACGTAGAAACATTTTCCCTATTTTCCTTCTTAACAAACTTACTTTAAACGTATAAGTAATATTTGTTTTAAGTGATTATTATTAAAATTAACGATGAAATAATACAGTATGTAGTTTAAACGTTCATTTGGAAATAATGCTTTATCGAATTATTTCTTGTCAATTTGAAGACTAATAAGAAATGAATTTCTATAAAATATCTGCAATTTTCCGAGTGTAAACCTACTTGCAACGAGCAGGTAACCTCGCAATAGAGCAGTTTATGTAAATATCTGCACTATTGCAGTGTTTAAACATGGCACGTGATCGTAATGCCGGTACTCCACCAGCAAGCAGGGTCTAATGATAGCTATTTAAACCTACGTGGTTATGCGTGTAATTTATGGCACAATATATTTTCCGACCAATCCAGACGTGGTCTTATCGAGCTTGAACGAAATGCGTCCGGTGAGTGTGTTCGGAACTTGTCATTTGAAATGTCTGCCATAATTTAGAATCGAATTATTAAGCTTAATATACGCATACATATACGCAGAAAAACGGGTTATAAGCAGTTTGTCGAACAAGAACTTTAATTTAGCTGACGTGCTCACTCTGTGGGCATTTGAAGATCAAGCAAGAGCAAGTCCTTACACATCACAAGCTAAGCTAACTTAGCTTAACTCTTGGTGGACAACCGGCTTTAGATTGGGTTCAAGCGGCGCGGGTGCGTATAGCGTAGCTAATGTTTGAAGTATTGTGGGAGGTTCGAAATAACGTATCAAATCCTGTTCAAGGTTTTACGCAATAAATTAATTAATAAATAACGCAACAACACAAATTAAAGTAAACAACCTTCGAACTATGGTGTTACTAGGAAGCCTAAAATATAAAAGTGCGTTTGAAATTTCTCAAAAAAAAAAAAAAACTTTATACAAATTGAAGCTTTTCCGTACAGATGATCTTTGAATATTGGCCCTTCACGGATTATCACTGCTTGGAAAACATAGTAACATATTTTATTATCTAACTAATAATAGGTATGTATTTACGAAGACTTCTGAGTTATTCCGGTCTGAACCCCTAAACTCCCCCCCCTCCACCCTACTCCCACACCCCCTCCCCTCGATCCCCTGCTAGTTCGTCTTCTGTTTTAAACTTTGTCTTATCCACTATATGCTTTTACATTCCGGTTTGATCCAGTTTTTCTTTTGTTTTTGTTCCTAAAGGATCGTCAGCAACAAAAATAAGTACAGGGTTTATTGAAATACATACGTTAGTAATTCTTATTGTAACAGACACGTGTTCAAAACAACAGCAATCTTAATAATCGTAATTTGACAAATAAAATAAAAAAGCTCACCACTTCAATGAAAGCTTAGTACGGTACACTCCTGCAAACGTTGTCTGACATAAGCATGGGGCTTGTTACACAATTGTCAAGTGTCCACTCCATGTGATCATTGAGTGAAAGTGGCTGGAGCTTCCAAACCTGTCCGATGACATCACGAGTTTATCCGAGCACAGACAATGCAAACAATCGAATTTGCCCATCACCTACGCACTTAATTCGAGTATCATCTAAGTCGCGCCGTCTACTTATCTACTTTTGCGAAAAAGGTAGGCTCTTTGTCTCGGCTGTGTGTGACTAGCCGGAAGACATCAGCTGTAAGAAACTGTTCGATGTATATTGTGGCAGATAAGGGAAGGCGATTGCTGCCTTCCCTTATCTGCCACAATGTTAGAACTTCTCTAGTTCAAAGTACCAATGTACTCATTCGTTCATCATCATCTGTCTAGCCTTTTCCCAATTATATTGGGGTCAGCTTCCAGTCTAACCAGATGGAGACGAATACCAGTATTCAGCAACATACTCATTTGTTCATAGGTACGAATATGTATACTAACTAACAGCCAAAATGTGACGTTAATTCTCTTTCTAGAATGAATAACTATTCAACCTAGGTTCGTCTTGAACAGGTATTTGAGGTCGTTCAATGTCGTGAAAAAACAAATTGTGTTTTCGAAATTCATCGTCTTTGTATGCACCTTTTTTAGACTTTTAAGAATTGCATAAGTAGTTACCTATGATTTTTCGTTTCTGAAATATCGAGATAATGTAACTGATGAGTAATCGAGATTTCCAATTTTGAAATAACTTTTCGTAGAAGCAAAAAAATTATGAATGAATTATGAATTATTGTCTACCTATGTTAATATTTTAAAACATCTGCGTTTTTGGAATAGATTGCAATACATATAAATAATAGATATTGTGTCCGATTACATAAAATGCATAACATTTGAATTGGTAGATAATGTAGTTAGCAGAATAAAAACTTGTCTTCATAATTATTATCTTGCTTTTGATCATAATTTATCTTCGAAACAAATATTAAATATTAAGAAACAAGTATATGTGTATACATAAATAATTTTGTGATTAACATTAGTTTGATATTTTCCATGTGAAACTTTGATCTTTAAGCAATAATGTCACTTAACAATATCACCAGTTATATAAACATAGCGTTGATACAGAACCGCATTCTTTTCTTCCACTTTCAGATAAAGCCCAAAATATTGGTATTTCGCAAAAATCGCCATTCAACATAACAAAGAGTAATCGTAAACAATATACGCGTAATTCTGTCGGCATATTACGAGTATGTATTTGGTTTAAGACAATATTGACCGAAAATTTCACTTTCGTACCACGTGGGGGTGACGTACAAAACGTTCCTATACCTACGTGTTTGAACGAACTCGTAGCACATGTATGGGCATACTGGTACGATTCGACAAGCTTTCGTGTCCACTCGTTAGACAAAGCGCCGAACTTTCAGCTTTGTTTTTCTCAACATAGTACATAATCTTTATTTATAAGCTGGTATAGTGATTGAATAATAGTGGGTTGCTATTATGTTATTATGCATTTGGTTTTGTTGTGTTTTTGTCTACGATTCTTACTTTTGGCTATCTGTAACGTGGTCTTTTGATGACTTATCAGCTAAATTATTTCAAATTATTAATTAATGCAGATCTTTTAATGCCAATACATCAAAATGCTTATACAGAAAGACAAAAAATTTCAACGTCCAGAATCATTTGCTGAATTCATGGTTACAGTTTGCGCGTCGTTGTCCCCCTGCCATCCTGTATAAGCATTTTAATGTGTAGGAATTAAGGATTCAGAGCATGATTTTGAACCAACACAAACAACTGAAAAAATGTTAGTTGTGAAATATATGACAACTAACTTTATACACTAGGTAGTAATTTAATGACTAACTAAATATACA
The DNA here is from genome assembly GCA_947508005.1 of Amphipoea lucens. Classification (NCBI taxonomy): domain Eukaryota; kingdom Metazoa; phylum Arthropoda; class Insecta; order Lepidoptera; family Noctuidae; genus Amphipoea; species Amphipoea lucens. The sequence goes on from OX382358.1 coordinate 14,224,899, forward strand.
AATAAATACACAAACAAAAGGACTCTTAGGCGTCAAAGTAGTCCGGATCGCTGTCATCCGGAAACGTGCCCAGAAGACTGGCAATATTGCCACGTTGAGTGGCAATGCTAATCTTTGGCTAAACGAGTCAGCCCTCTGGTCACGTGAAGTGTCGACCAGTCAGCGAGAAATTTCCTTAAAAAGGAGACGCGTACTCGGGCCTAGTTACTTAGAGTGTAGCCGCTTAGTTTTTAAGTTTTTAAGCCCTGGCTGGAGGCCTCAATGTATTAAGGCACCCACAGGCAAGCCCGGTTAAAGAGCCGACCACCTTCTAGGTTGACTTGCGAGATGCCATATATAAAAAAGCGGGCATTGGTTGCTAAATTGAATGTTAATCTGGAAATTAGAATTTTATTTTCTTAACGCGGTGCCTTGCAGTTATAGTATAGATTTGTCGTTTTATGACAAGCAAGTGACATTCGCACAGCGTGGTAGAGCAGATAGGAAGTTAATTATACATAGAGGAAAAATCTAGACGTAACAGAAGAAATCCAAAAGCAACGCATATTTTATAACATTAAAACTTCGTTTCGTCATCAATGAAATGTCATTGCGGATAAATGTGCAACATTAAGGTATCACTAATTTTATGCAGGTAGGTAACACGAATTAATATTCAGATGATTATTATATTATCTTCTTATCAACGTTTATGTTAGTTACCTCAATGTGAAGAGGTCATTTGTGTGGACACAGTCGGCAAGGACGAGGGTCCGTTGAGAAATATATCCATTGTTTATTTTTATCATTCACACGTGATACTAGAGGCGACGAACAGATATGTGTTTTTCTAATTAGCTAAGTTTACTACAAATCAAGACGAGTTGCAATTTAAATTGCATTTTTATTAGCTTCCCTTTTTTAAATAATAATTATATTGTGTAAATTAATACTCAAGATTCTAATTTACGATCTTATGTCGCTATTAACGTTTGTATGTATAGGCGTTTTATCACAAACGACTTCCATTTAAGATTTTACCCCTTAAGCAATTAAACTATGAACATAATATAAATATATGACATAAAGTTATTATAGATAATAATCCCAGCGTTTAGATCATTATAATAATAGTTGTTTAGACCAAAACTATTTCAAAATGCTTAATAGCTTGGAATAGCTGACGTAATTTATCGATGTACGATGTAAAATAATAAGGCGTGTTTCAAAACGGCTTGGTATTCATTGGGACCCTTAGACCCTGTAATATACTTCGTGTAAGTAACTGGTGCGTCGTGATCTGTGATTGGTTTAATTTTCGAGCCATGGATTGATACGGACGATTGTATGTGATTGTTCAAAACTTGGTGGTTAGAGATGTTGAAACGGCTGATTGTTTTGTTTGTTCAACTAGACTGAACTGTCAGCAAATGTTTGGGCGTGCCATGGCATAACTAGTGCCATTACACCCTATGTGTTAAGTAACTGAGGACGTAGCCATGTCATATATTTGACTAGGCTAACATTAAACGATTCTGAGTATGACTATCGGTCATTTAAATTCAAGTATCAGAAAATAGTATTCATTAAATTGACTAGTCGTTGCATATTTAGGATTCAAATCAAGCGTAGCATAATTAAATAAGGTAATTTAGTCTTATTAGACAAAGAATTAATCTAGCTAATGAGAGTAACATTTGACTTGTAGTTTATGGTGTCTTTTAAGTTGTAAGTCACGAAAAAGCGTTAAAGTTCATACGTGACAAGAAAAAACATTTTCGTGAGAAGAGGTAGCTAAACAAATATAAATTCAGGCACTCCAAATTTATTAAGACATTCGGATGAATTCGGTTGGGATGTTCGCGATGGCACGCACTGACTGTTTCCACGCTTCTATGCGCAAGCGGTGTGCGTCCCTGGTGCGCCGGGTGCGGGCCAGCCCCAATACCATCTTGGCAATGATCGCCGACAGGCTGGACTGCCCTTATATCCGGCATGGCTGTGAGAGGCATGTTGCTGTTCGAATGCCGGTCAGAAAATTTTAATTGTTCTGTCTTATTTATTTATTTTATTTTTGTATTATTTTATCTTATGACCGGGCAATGTGATTTAATTTAATATTATTTTTAATTTAATTTTAATTTAATTTATATATATATATATATATATATATTTTTAATATTTTTATTGTATGTGTATTATTGCTATTGGCATTGTATGCCTAATAATTGTATGAGTCCATGTTACTTGATAAATAAATAATAATAATAATAGAACCATTTAAAATCTAGATATAAACCAAACAGACTCATCATCTGCCTAGCCCTTTCTCAACTATGTTGGGGTCCGCTTCCAGTCTAACTGGATGCAGCTGAGTGCCACATATTTTACATGGAACGACTGCCTATCTGACCTCCACAACCAAGTTATTGGGTGATAAGATACCCCTTGTTAAGACTGGCCAAACCAAACAGACTATGCAGAATAATTCCTTGCTTTATACAACGTTTCTCACGACGCCCTTGAAATCAAAATGGACATTTCTATATTGAGTTGTTAATGTCAAGTCCGTTAATGTCACCAGTGGCCGATAGCATTTAAGCGTTTTCAAAATAAATTATATTCAATGGATTGTCGTCTACAACAGCGTCTCGGGTGTTTGATAATTACGAAGTCCCTTGACTAATGTGTCGATGATAGGATTTATTGATCGATTTTGTCCCACGGTCAAAAACTACATCTGGCTTCATAATTAGAATGATAAAATCTGTTACGACTTTAGGTGTTATAGTTTGTTAAAGACCTAATGAAAAATAAATTACGTAGGTTTTACTGTATTTAACAGGGGCAGAGGTACGTTAAGTGTTTGAGTAGACTTATGCCCGTTTTCTCTAACACTAGACGACACCGAAATGGATGCGGAAAAGCGCGCTGTTGGATTTTCAATGCTCGGATTAGCGTCGAAAGTTGAAAATCCAGTAGCGAGCTCAATCTAGGCATTCATAAATGTCACCTAGTATTACTGAGAATGGGCAGTAATACGGCATATTGTAACTGTCTGCGTGACTAGTGGAAATAAACAACTAAACATGGACGACACCGGAATGGATGCGGAAAAGCGCGCTGTTGGATTTTCAATGCTCGACTTAGCGTCGAAAGATGAAAATCCAATAGCGTGCTTCTATCCAGGCATTCATAAATGTCACCTAGTGTTACTGAGAACGGGCAGTAATACGGAATATTGTAACTGTTTGCGTGACTAGTGGAAATAAACAAACTAAACATTTTTTTTGCATTTCTATTGTGGCACATCAAAAATTCGCTTTTTTTATGTAAAGTAGATAACACTAGCTAGAATTTGCTTACAAGCAACGGCAACATTGACTACTGCTTCATTTGTGAATCACCCAGTGAATGACTAGTTGCCTACGTGATAATGCACACGAAGCATTCCAGTTTTATATGCGCCTGTGCGAGCATCGGCTGTATGTTGCTTAACTGCTACTTGATGCTCTCATTGATCTTGATCTTGATGGCGATCGTGTTGGTCAAAAAGCGGCCAAGTGCGCATCACGTGTACGAAGAAGCTATCGAGCTAAATGTCTATATATTCAAATTAATGAAGATCACACACGTTACTGATTTAAAGAAAACGAAAACGGTAAGTAGTCTAGGTCTACCTAGACTACCTACCGTTTTCGTTTTCTTTCTTTCCCTAAAATGAGTCATGTTATGTTCTAACATAACATGACTCATTTTAGGGAAAGTCAAACCATTTACTAAATGTTTACATTAAAAAAACAGACATATCAACAACTTATAAAAGCCAAACTTAGGTGTTTTATTGAACTAATTGGTCCGCCAAACCAAATAACGCCCCCGCAAAACATTTAGGTGAAATTTTTAAATGACCACTGACCAATGACCAAATTGATATCAATTATTTGAGCAACTTTTGACTGTTTTGTTTTGATGACTTTCACTCTCAGGAAAAAAGAGATAAAAATATGTTTGTTATCTGATGCATGCATTAAGGGTTTTGTCTTTGATTTTCCTTGTTGGCGTTAATCAAAGCGTGAGGATTACAAAAAAGTTTGAAGGGATTAGGATTTTCCTGTGAGTCACTTACAAAATAAAAATGATATTATTTGAATGTCTTTTCAGATAAATAAACCTAAAGACAAGAGATATCATAGCGAAACAATCGTCACCGGGAATCTCTAATAGCTTTAACGTCTTGGGAATATCCAAGCATGAAACTTTAACTACTTAATGCATCTCATTAAAAATAATATAAGTAAACATAGGTTATTGTCTAGTTAGCTGCAGTCAGGGTCAGTAACCTGTGGTGGAGAAGGGACAATCGTTAACTGCACCAAGGATGCGCGTGAGACGCCGTCGTGCGGGCCAACCATCATTGTTGCTATACTGACTGTTCCTCTGATCTATGTATACATGAGTTACTAGACTCGCTATGGTGTAGTATAATGTTGTGTTATTGTTTATTGGCAATTATTTCAAGTGTAGCAGTACGTGTAAGTGGTGTTCACGAAGAGATTTAGATTGCCTTTTGAAAACTATTTCCTCTTTTTCGTAATCTATCACCTAGGCTTCGATTATCTAATCGTGACAATCATATTAGCTGAGACCATATTAAATTGCTGTTAAAGACTTTTCAATCACTAATTATAAAGAGACTGAGATCACAAATAAATCACGCTGATTATAAAAGTATCAACATTGGTCCATTGAACTCAAGATAAATGATCAATCAATGACTAATCACCAAATCTTTGAAACTTTTTGTTTTTATTCTTTAAGGGTAAAATATGCCGAATCGCTGCTGTTCCGGTTTTTAAGATGTACCTGGAATTTTGTTAGCCCACGGGAAAACCAAGCATTCTTGAAAGGTTATCTGATATCTTTTTCTTTGAAGACATTCACGACAGGTGTTCACCTATGTGGAATAACGTAGTAGGTACGGGTAATAATGTTCTCCTGCTTAATAAAGTTTTATTTTATTTTTAACCGACTTATCAGACCGACTGATTTTTTTTGTATGTATGTTTCAGTTCAGCGATATCTTAGCTAATTGTTTACTGATTTGGAAGATAAATTTTTATTTCGAAGAATTTTTTTTAGACATAGTCCCATTTAATTTGGTGAAAAACTTCGGAGATAGACAATGGAACTCCTCAATAATGAGAAAATATAAAATAATAATAACACTACACCAACCGGGGGTTAACCTTGGGTGCACTTGCAAAGTGCATTCAGGGATTATCGTCGGTTGGTGCCGTATTTCATTAAAATTACCTAAGGGGCCTCTGCGAGTTGGCTTCGGCCCCTTGTACGCCTTCCAAAGGACCGGTATCCCAAGGTCCCGAGAATTAAAAAAATAAATAAGTTGCGGTGCCTCAGCAACTTTGTTTAATTTTCGTAGCTGAGCATGTAGGTCTAGGCATAGGTGATATTTGCACGAATTTGTGAAACCACAACTAAAAGATAAAAAAATAAAAAGCGTTCTTACAAACAACTTCCGAAACAAAAGTTATTTTGCACTTTGTGGTATTTTCTATTAGGTAGTCGGTTGTGTTTTTTTACATGACTAGATTTAGTATGAGTGATGGTGACTAATATACACAAGTATTTGGTTAACCAACTCTGATTAACGGTCACCAAATGAGCGTGATAAACTCGTTTACTATCTGACATACATGAATCTATATAAATGATGGAGTAAAATATTATACGGTTCACACAAAGATAAAGAATAAAAAAATCTTTAGTTATGACAATGCTAAGTCCCTTTAAGGTGGAACTATTCGCGAGCTCAAACTCACTGGTGGACATGGCCAAAAAAAAAGCACGCAGTCTCACCTGGCTTCGCGTCCGAATGAGATAGTATCAGTGATGAGCAGTTAGACGCTAGTCTACGCGCACAACGTCTAGTTATCACGCACAGAAACACCGTTCCGAACTGAAAAGAGCGTAAAAAAAATCGAAAAGTCCTCTGGAAAATCGAGTTTTATGAAAAATCCACTGAATAAATCAATTACAAATAAAGTTTATTTAACTCTTCGATAGCTGAGCTTTGTCGGCACCGACTTTGTTTTGAAGATTTTACAGTTCTTTTTTTACTTATTTACACTCAAAATTACGTTAAAAATAGCAAGAAAAACGAATCTTTGTTGGCTCATAACTTTTTAGTGGCATTTTATTTTACTATTTTGTTTCCATACAGACAAAATTAATAATAAGACAAAACGATATCATGTATAAATTTGAATGCACAATGTCAAACAGTGAAGTAATACATTGAGGTGGCACTAGTCGATATTTTTCCATAAAAATATCGACTAGTGCCACCTTAATGTGAATATAAAAATATAATGTTTAGCGTCTACAATAAATTTATATTTTAATTGGATAGGTAGTCTAGGTACTTGTTATTTTCGTTGAAATATTTTGATCATCGGTCGTTTAAGGCCGTAGACATATTTTTTCATCCTGTTTTAGTTCATTGAACCGGATTCGCGTAGACTTACCTGTGTCATATGGCAACGCACTTTTTTACTATTCTTGTTTCGAAAACCACTTTTTCAACGATGTCACTACATAACAGAGTACCTTATTGAAAATAGTTTTCTTTTTGCTGAATTAGTAGATTAGTTTAAAGTATCTTTTTTTTTCAAATGGAAGTATGTTCCATAAGGGTAAGGCACCGGAAAGTACCGGAGTACATATTTATATATAGCATATTGAGCCTATAATATTCCTACTGCTGGGACACAGGCCTCCTCTCGGTGAGAGGGAGTGGGCCGTAATCCACCACGCGGGCCCAGTGTGGGTTGGTATATGTCACATATCTTCGAACTTATTGGTTTTAGGACATGCGGGTTTCCTCACAATGTTTTCCTTCACCATGTTGAGAGCAGTGGTGATGAAATAATGTAGACAAAGTAATGCGCCTGTCTGGGTTCGAACCTACGACCCACACTCGTAAGACGCGGCTATATATTTACATATATGTATATTATATTTTATTTCATACCATCGCGCCTGTTTTCCCAGATGGGCTAGGTTAGGTACCTACCTATTGCACACCACCTTTTCGTATTTTATTGGGTTGTTTTTATTTACCTAGTCGTTTCTGTATTGAAATGAGGAAATAGCTAAATAAATACGAGATTTTGGCACTAAAGCGCCAAATCTGATATTTATTTATTTCGTGTTTTTTTCTACGTATTGATAAACATCCCTAATTGGATTATAAATGCCTACACATTTTATGATTTTTATGAATATAGGAGGCTGACTTTTAGGAGCCAATTAATATGGGAGAGGATATAACTTATTATATTCATAGCATTTTAGACTAAATGAGTGATTATTACAACTGTTATGACTAGGTACTGTCAAAACGGCTTTGAACAAAAAGTTAGGTACGTTTAGAAATAGTTAATTAAACAACATGAAAGAAATACAGGCGAATGCAGGTGCAGGTGAATAGGAATTAATTATGTTAGGAATCAAATAATATCGATTTTCTGAATGATTTAAAATGGAAAAAATCACTTACCAATTGATTTTTAGTAAATAATGTATGAAAACATATCGTTTTCCGACTTCCATGCCGAAAAATATGGAAATTTCTCCTCGAAAATTAATTAACATACCTTTTATACACACATTTTCATTTACAAAGTACATACCTATTACGCATTTGCATATTGACTTAACTTTGTAGAAGACTCCTTTCTAATAAAACATTACACGTAGAATATCGAATGGAATCTCTCGATGATAGAATTGGCCACGACTTTACGAGTAACTTACGAGCATGAAGAAGTAACAAATGGAGTGTTAATGTGCTAAACATTGACCGAACAGCTGCAGAATTTTAGGGTACCTAAATCAAGAACAGCTGACAATTGCTAACAAGCCATATGATATGATCCTGAGACCGTTCATTATTCTGTCATGTCAGTACCACCTAAAGAAAACTTATCTCGTGAGCCAATATTGAAAATTTTGAAATCCTATTTATAATAGGTATTAATAACTCAGAGTAGGTTAGGTATGGTGCTTGTGCCTAAAGACTTCACTCCCGAAAACTCTTCTAATGAGAGGGTTTATTTATAAACGTTGCTTGAACTAAGTAATGATTAGCGACTGTTTAACCATACATTTTTGACGCATAAACTTCTTTTAACTTTAAGCAATGTTTATAAATAAAGGGGAAGGCGTGCAAAGAATGACGGATAAGCATTTAATCCTTCCCATTCATAAATCCAAACTGCCCGACCTTAGGAAACATACGAACATTAACACTCCATTCATACTTAATACTCTGTGACTTCAAACCATGTGATTCGCATTATGACACCTCTAATTCACGAACCGGTTGGCCGGCAGTAAAGTGTCTTTAACTTATGTAACCGAGGCTGGGCCGACACTGCAGTTGCCGTGTTTCTATGTAAATTGAATCTAGCGAAACTATGCTGCTCGCGAATTAACATTTCGTACACTCATGTATCCTTTGTGAAGTAGAGCGACTAAAATGTTGATTTTGAAACTATTAAATGTTATTCTGTGGCTCTCATCGATACAAGTTGGTCACTTGCAGTTTTTGTTAAGTAATACTAATGCGAGCTAAGATACGATCTAAAGGTTAACGTATTTGGCCAAGCTTCGACTTGTTTGCGGTCCACTGTGGACCCTGTAGCACTGTGGTCACTAAATGCTTGCCATCCGTCTGGAGATTCAAGTCTTACGGCCATTCTGTTAGCTTTTTCTGTTGATAAAAACTTAAGTTATGGCAGAAAGGTTAGTATTTTATTTATTTAATTATGGCACTCCAACGACTTATTCACTAATACATTTTTTGTGGTACTGTTACAATTAAACTTAAAATCTAGAGTGAATTTGTCAGTTACAGGTGTGCACAGCACTTACATATTTCAAGTTTTATAATATTACATAGAGTACATATAGGCTAAAAAAACAAAAATATATGAAAACAAAATCCATACTATATAAATATTATAAATACGAAAGTTTGTCTGTCTGTTACCTCTTCACGCTTAAATTGCTGAACCGATTTAGATGAAATGTGGTACAGAGATAGTTTGAGTCCCGGGAAAGGACACAGGATAGTTTTTATCCCGATATTCCCATGGGTAGCTTATGTGGGTGAAACCGCAGGGCACTGCTAATTGGAAATAAAAAATAAAAAAAGGAAAGAAATACTTAACTAAATCTATTTTGTTGCTCTAAAGAATAACACAATCAATGACAAATAATAATTTTGTATGTAATAATATATATTTATATACACACATCAAAAGTGTCTAGGGATCAACATATATTTTTGCAATAACTTTTCTCCTGATTGATATTAATTAAAATTTTCTTTAAGGATTCATCAAATAAAGTGTTTTCGTTTGTCACAGTAACGATAAACCAAGTCACCTTTGCATTAATAAAGAAATTTGCCATTTTCCTAATAAAGGGATTTTTGACATTTGAACCACTAACACAAAAGTTCGAAAAAAAGACTGAAATAACAGTTTTCTTTAAAATTTTATTGGGTAACTTAAACAATTAATAATCCGTGTTTCTACCGCGAACACTAACAACACAAGAACATCGGTTTGGCATACTCAAAATGAGTTCATCCAAATCACGCTGTGGAATGGCCGCCCATGTTCGTTGCAACAACAAAAAAAGGTCTTCTTGCGACTGGATACCCTCCATATTCGGCAGAGCTCTTCTCTGTAGCATATCCCATGCATGCTCAATCGGGTTCAAGTCTGGCGACTGAGCAGGCCAGGGCAGGACATTGATGTTAGCTGCGGCGAGAGTCTGTCTTACAACTCTTGCGGTGTGCGGTCGTGCATTATCATGCATTAACTGAAATAAGGGACCGATTTGCACTTGTAGAGGAACGATGACGTCTGATACAATCGTCTCAGCATAAATTTGAGCGTTGAGGTTGCCTCTGATCCAAATCAACTCAGTTCTTCCGCCGATCCAAATACCCGCCCATACCATGATGGTTCCACCACTATAAGGATGGACTTCCTGGCAGGATTTTAATCGCTGTTGGCGTCCAGGGGTTCTCCAGTGTCGTACACGTCTTGTATCCGGTCTCATACCAAAACGAGACTCATCAGAAAAGCACACGAAACGCCATTGTTCTTCTGCCCAATTTCTGTGTTCAAGAGCCCATTGATATCGAATCCTACGATTGTGCTTTGCTATAGGTGGTACCCGTAGCGGTCTTCGGGAATGAAGGTTCACTTCATGCAAGCGGTTTCTGACTGTTTGGTCGCTAATTAAGTTCCCTGAAGAGTGATGAAGCCTCACGGCTAACATCATGGCGGTTATTGTTGGAGCTCTTCGAGTTAAGATTTGAATGTATCGGTCTTGTCTCCGTGTGGTGCAGCGATACCGTCCTCCATGGCGCTCAGCCACGGTACCAGTGCTTCGGTAACGTGTCCAAAGTCGACTGATAACACTCTGACTTGTATTCAGAGCTAAAGCCACAGTACGTTGCCGGGAACCAGCTTCTATCATTCCCACGGCTCTGAGCATTTCTTCCCTGCTTAAATGACGTCGCCGCTCCATAATAACGTTGGTTTTAATCAGTAGTAGGGAAACAGTAGCACTAATAATGTCTTCAATGCGTTGTATGTTTTTATAGGGAAAATATTGACAGCTGATTTTCATCTTTTACTCGAATTTGATTCACAGTTCCTGATTCAAATGATGAAATGCACCAAAAAGGATCCATATAAATTTATAAAATCATAAATTTATTACAAAGCCACATCTCAATCTCAAGAAATCCGCATAAAAATGCTTGATCCCTAGACACTTTTGATGTGTGTATATGCAATATACCATTTTATGCTTACGAAGAAGTGATATCAGGTTAAACCTGAAAGGCAAATTAAGGAAACTGTAGGCTGTGCTAGATTGAACAGTAAGTATTAGGTAATTCTAGGTAGCCTATGGAATTGTGCACGACAATTGACTCGCCTACTACCACAAGCGATCGAAATATACTGCTACTGGCTCAAGAACACACAATAACTGACTTGGTCTGAAATTCTAAAGTAGGTAACTTTCCAATTACCTCTTTTATGGATAATATATAAGGAGCTTATTATTATTATTTATTCATCAAGTAACATGGACTCATACAATTATTAGGCATACAATGTCAATAGCTATAATACACATACAATAAAAATATTAGAAAAAATATATAAAATAATAAAACAAACAATAAAATATTAATATATCCCTTTCCTTTCCATTCCTTTCATTTCCGATCAATTAATATCCGTTTCCTAACAATCATTCATTCAGTTTATAAATTACTATGCTCAGCAACAGACAAAGATTTATCCATTACCAAACAAGTTTGTTTTTGATGATAATTATGTGTATATTTAAATTGTGACCTCCTGAGGTGATAGTGCGACGACCTGACAGAAGATTGGCCGTAGAATGAGGTAAGCTTTGGCACTAGACAGCACAAACTATAAAGATGTACTTATGTTATTTAAATTTTATTTTTTTGCATTATAAGTGTAGGTTTATTTAATATTTTGGTTTCAGACTTCACACATTCATATTTTTCTCTTCTTGTTCTCACACACTATTGTCTAGATTTCTTTTTTACTTCTCCTTTCGCAGGTCTGCTGGAAGAAATTTCTTAAAAAATAAGCAGTACCTTTGTACTCAAATTATAATTATATCATATCCTTATGTATTTTACTGTGTGTACATAAATAATAAAATAAATAAAAGTAAAGATGAACGCTAATATATATTCTCATCGTAAAACTAGATATAGCAGGGTCGTTACAAAGCTTCAATGGAAGATATAATGAGATGCTCGATAATTAAGATTAGATACGTAGGCATACAGGCTGGCAGGGACATCGACGTGCAACCTATTGCTATCGATTTAGTACACGATTCTGAAACAACTTTCGTTAAAATTTTTCGCCGGTTATTAAAAAAAAATTGCTGTTCCATACATTTTGACCGAGCATTGTACTTTTCAATGACACAGCAGATTTTTTTTTTTGATAGTCCACTAAAAATGACTACGCTACGAGTCTAGAATCATGTGTATGCTGTCATGGTTACACCCTGTATAGCATGTTGACAAAAATAAATAACGGTTAGCTATGTAGGTATTTATAATATCCACAAACCCGCAATGGCCCCGTGTGGTGGATTATTGCCCGCTCCACCGTACTGCATAAAAAAGTTCAGCACAAAATCTAAAAACCCGATCCATAAATTATCCTCATATTCTAGTGATCAAATGTCCTCAAGGGTAATGTTTTAGGATTGCCATGTCCATTATGTAAAGTAAAGTTACAAGGTTTTTACCTTTTGTTTTTTAGATATTGGTAATTCAATCGATAGATTTTAATTTGGGTATCAACATCGAGTGTTTCGTTCTCGAAAAATATCCTCAACTTCTTCTAATTGTACATTATAAATAAGATAATTTTTCTGCATACAATTTAGCCATGTATGATTCACTATCACTATGAGATTTTCCTCAATATAATATATAAATACAATTATAATATCTTGATGCGTCTGAGATTTTCTTAGAAGTGTTTTCATTCGTTTGTAAAGTACAGGGAAAATTGGGAAAATCAATTTTCAAGCTACTTTTTGATCGCTCTGATCTTGGGAATATGTACTGATATCTTTGGGATCTAAGACTTAGTAAGCCCCTGGCTTCTCTAGGGATAAGTCAGGGTTGAAGTATTGTCTGTGATAGTTGTAATTGTAACATTGAATGCATCATCGTTATCAACATTTTGCAATGGGGGTCATCATCATCATTTCAGCCGAAAGACGTCCACTGCTGGACGTAGGCCTCACCAAGCACCGCCTCTTCGACCGGTTCTGTGCATCTTGCATCCAGCGGCTTCCTGCTGCCTGCACCAGGTCATCGATATCCCTTGTGGGAGGGCTTCCAACGCTACGTCTTCCTGTACGCGTTCGCTTCTCCAGAACGTTTAGGACTTTTGTTCCGTGTGACGTAAAGAATAGCACCATCCCATTTCTTCCCGCGGGTGTCGTAAAAGGCGACTAAGGGACTAGAGAATGGGCAGCAGCATTCTCTATGCATTTTACGACCATAGAGCGATCGCCAACCCGCCTGACAAGCGTGGCGATTATTTTTTTTTATTTTTTATTATAAGCCTGTGTTGTCCCACTGCACGGCAAAGGCTTCCCTTCCCTCTTTCCACTTTTCCCGGTCTACTACGATTGTGGGCCAATCCTTTAAGAAGTAGTCCAGCTCATCTCTTTCTGGGTCTGCCGCGCATTCGTTTCCTGCCATTGGGGATCCAGCGTTCAGTGGTGATTATGGCAAAAAAAAATTACAAGCCCTATGGGCATGTCAATATAACTAAGGAGAAAATATGTATTTAGGTCAAAGATTAAGTTACAAAATACGCCGAAGGTTAAATAGTAAGAATACCTAGAAATTGCATTTTGGTTTAGAATGACTAATCGCAAAAGTTTCGATCTGATTCAATAGTACTCAATAATTTGAGCACAATTTCAAACAATTCCGTCTTGGTGTATAACTAGTAGTTATACTCATAAAGTAGCGATTCGCTAAACCTGCTGTTTTCTCAGATTACTCAACTTGATTCTGAGAAGTTTTGATCACATGACTGGAAACGGTTGGCAGGCGTGACCTATTAGTTTTGGTATTTGACGTTGTTACTTATGCAAAATAAATTAAGGAAAAATTTCGCGGATCTCAATTAGGTGATTTTAATCACTTAATTGAGATCCGCGAAATTTTGCCTTATTCTTGAATCTATTTTAGGTTAATGACGTGTTTTCGTCGGAACCTTTTGCTCTATAGGCGTATTTAAATATAGAACTATGAATATGCTTGTAGATACATCCGGTAAAATCTTTAACTTCACATTTTAATGTATGTTTAAATTAAAAACGAAATACCAAAAACCTATTAAAATGCAAATCATTATTTACTATTTAAATAAGTAGCTTTTTAGATCGCTTATTGATTCTCTAAATGTGACAGAATGTACTAATTCGTTAGAAGACCCCAAAAAAGATTAAACAGCGTAATTAGGTTCACATGGTTGCCCTTCATGCAATGCAACAGTTGCGGGGCGGAGCGCGAGGCGCGTCCAACTGGCGGGAGAAAGTCGACGTTCTTCCGCCAATACAACCTCACTATCAGGAGCGAGCGAGCTCATGTGACTCCGGGGAACGAAGAGCGGGAGGAGAGGGGGGGGGGGCACGGTGGAGGGTCGCAGCTACACAATACATTGCGAAAACAACGTAAACTGGGCTACCAGCATTATGTTTGCGTTACCAGTTATTTTGTATTTCTAACATGTTTTTATTGACATTATAAAAGCGATTACATAATGCAATTAACGTGCCGGTATGCGTTCGCGCACTGGCCAAAATAACATTTCGGGAATCGGATGTGTAATTTAATCGACGATGAATATTAAATTAGGGTTTTTTTTTTACGAAATACCCGACTTTATTTTGCATATGGAATGCTTAATTACCACATTACTTAATATTACATCTTAAAGTGCCTGTAAATAAGGTTTCAAAGTTTTTAATTTTCTATTGTTTGGAAAAATTTATAATGTTTCGCAGGTTAAGAAACCGCTTGTACGAAAAAAAAGGTAAAATGACTACAATGAATGAATGCAGATAAGAATCTGCCTGGAAAACGGATAGTATGTCAAGGAAAATGAAAATCCGTAGGTTCCATACAAATATTATTATGTAGTAAAATACGCAGTTTAACATGTTACACAACGTTAACGGGTGGCACTGCTAAAGAGGAACGATTATATTTCAACAGACATTTTCTAAACAAGTTTGTATTTACCATCGTCCGCCAGGAATGCACCAAGTTTCATAATATGTAAATACTATCTATGTACAAACATATTATATACACACGTGACAGCCGTAAGGATATGAGGCGCCATTGGTTCCTTCAAATTCTGTATTCGTTTTTGTTACGTTAAATGTAAGTTTTAAGCCAAGAATGTTAGCGACTATTCAAGACGAATGACAAATTCACAAGTAGGTAAAAAAATTAACAGTTGGCTGGACATGCATTCATATTTTACTTAAATTCTATTTTACGTTTTTAGGTAGGCTATAAAGCAAAATCACATGGAAAGTCAAGAAAATCAGTTTTCATTGTTTTCCACCCAGCTCTACATTTAAATAGATTGATTGTTTTTTTGATTGATTGATTTGATTTCTTTTATTAGATATCCAACGTGGATTCCCTTTGTCACACAACTATCCACCTGAAAAAAGAAAACTGATTTACAAACATTCAGTCAAAGAAAATAAGAACGTCTTCCGTTTTTTTCAGGTACCTAACCGGTGTTCTTTGGTGGACTTTGACCATCACGTGCATCTTGTAAATACCAACGTATTCACATCACATTTCAAAAGTGTGTCACCACTTTCTTAATGCGAAGGACTTTTCCGGGTGTCTGCAGTGAAAATACTTTTGACCTGAATTTTTAAATTCACCTTTACCTTGAGCTTTTACCAAGATTGCCAAAACGTCTACAAAGAAAGAGATCTTTGGTTGAATTGTTTGCGAATATTATTAACATTTTAATTGATTAAGTGTGCACACAATTTCAAAGCTTTTATTTATTCTGATCTTTCCAGGATTCAGTATTAATCGCGACCATTATTAATATATTATCGAGCAAATAAAACAACAAAAATCTTCCCTCGAAATATTTCAAGTTCGAGAACATCACACGGAGTTGGGAAATTATCAAATTATATCCATATGACGTGATCTGTTATATTAAAAACATCAATGACCTATCTCGGTATGCAATGTCTATATATTTCAAACAGGTATGTTGAGGGCGTTTGTTGAGTAACAGGATGTCATTCGCATCACTTGACTTGAGATAAACATGTCGAGCTTACGTAGGTAGCAACAGGGTTGATCCGACTATAACATAACAGCAAAGAAAACAACAAAAATCTTTCCTCAAAATATTTCAAGTTCGCTGAACATTACACCGAGTTGGGCAATTATCAAATTATATCCACGTGACGTGATACGTTTTTATTAAAAACATCAATGACCTATCTCTATATGCAATGTCTATATATTTTAAACAGGTATGTGGTGGGCGTTCGTTGAGTAACAGGATGTCATGCGCATCACATGACTTGAGATAAACACGTCGAGCTTACGTAGGTAGCAACAGGCTTGATTCGACGATAACACAACGCGTCTGCGCCGGGGAAGCTTTGATATCCGCAAGGTACAATAACCTGTTGTCGGTCATTTGACGTAAGATTCGATGGCTATACCTAGTTAGATATTGTATTGGCTTTTTTTAAGAAAAATTAAATAATAACATTTTTGGTTGTTTCATAAAGTAATGCACTGTTTTCTTTGTTCTATGGGTGTATTTAAAACCTTAGACTAACGATTTAACAGTTATGGTAGATCTTATTGCGTAATTAGTATTCGTATTATTAAGAACTACTTCAGAACAGAATACAGTAGCTTTAAGGTGAGACAGTAAAAATAGAAAGGAAAGCCCTTAGCTTGTATTCTATGGCTTTGAACCTCATTGCTGTTTGTTGATAAAATGATGATATTTGATTTTCATACTCGTATACCGCCTCTTGTTACCAACTAGGTAATGTTAACTTAAAACGTTATAAAGCGGATGTCTCTATCTGTAAAATGCAGCAAATTGTTTTGTAATGCAAATGTGCGAGACTAAGAATATTCTGCCAATGACATGTTTATTAGCGCATGGTACATGAACACCATACAAAACGGTCTGTTATCGTTGCTTATCAATTTTGTATTATCTACATCGTCGTTTGGAAAACTCCGTCAAGTCTTCTCGTCGCCTATCCCGCAGTGTTTGAAGACTAAGGTCTTCAACCAGTGCGTCTTGCCCGTCATGACATACGGTACTGAAACTTGGACACTGACGGTCGGGCTGGTCCACAAATTCAAGGTCGCTCAGCGCGCTATGGAGCGAGCTATGCTCGGAGTCTCTTTGAAAGATAAAATCAGGAATGAAATTATCCGGAAAAGAACCGGAGTTACCGACATAGCTTGCAGAGTAAGCAAACTGAAGTGGCAGTGGGCTGGCCATGTCTGTCGAAGGACTGATGGCCGGTGGAGCAGACGAGTCCTGGAGTGGAGACCGCGTACCGGCAAGCGTAGTGTGGGACGCTCCCTAGCTAGATGGACGGACGACCTAAAGAAGTTGGCTGGGGTAGATTGAATGCGGAAGGCGGAGGACAGGGTGCTGTGGCGCAGTCTGGGAGAGGCCTATGTCCAGCAGTGGACTGCGATAGGCTGAGTTGATTGATTGATTGACATCGTCAAAGTGTGATTAAAAAAAAATTGGGGAAAATATGATAGATGTAAGAAGAACTAATAATAATACCAGCCTATTATTATTAATAAAGGCCTCTTCTCATACAGAGAAGGGTATGAGCATTGATCACCACGCTTTTTCAAGAGGGGTAGGCGATTTCAGACTACATTAGGTGCAAGTCCAGAAGGTCAATTCTCGTAATTTAAAACGTTCAAATTCTAGTTGCAGTCTAACTCGGCGACAAATAAATGTCAAAAACTTGTAAAAATGTAAGAAAATAAGACGTATTTTTGACAGATTGACATTCTGATCAGACTGAGAACGTTCTTAAAATTACGAGAATTGCCCCTCAGACTGTGAACCTTCTTAAACCTAAGGGAATTAGCCCTCAGGTTACCTCACGCTGTTTTCCTTCAACGATATGAATAATATCCAAGATAAACTCAGAAACCAAGAAAAAAAACAAAGATCTAAAACATGAACTGGTACCGCTTAATGCTAAACGCAGGATCGTTCATACGTCAAGTAGTAATTAAGAATAAACAGATAATTTGTCTGAGTACATACAGGTGTTAGTACTTTAGAGGCTAATTATTAGAAGTGTCCGTTCGTGGGCAATTTGAGACGATTCCGTCGGAGTACCGCGGATGTGGCCAGCCATCACGCTATCAAAACTTTATGCAAATTGTCGACAACTACTGTATCTTTTTTTAATTTTTTTTTAAATTTGAAATGGGTTTG
Organism: Amphipoea lucens; assembly: GCA_947508005.1. Taxonomy (NCBI): domain Eukaryota; kingdom Metazoa; phylum Arthropoda; class Insecta; order Lepidoptera; family Noctuidae; genus Amphipoea; species Amphipoea lucens. The sequence continues at coordinate 14,243,069 of OX382358.1, forward strand.
CTCTTGAATCTAGTCTAGGTCAGAGTTTCATTCTTTTACTTGTTTTTACTTTGTAAATAAAAGAAGGGTAATTCTGTCGTAATTTTAAGAACGGTTACAGTCTAATCTCAGTCTCAATCGTCACAATACCTCTAATTTCCCCATATTTTTGACAAGTTTTTAACATTGATTGTCGCTGAGATGAGATTGCGACTAGATTTTGAACGTTTTTAATTACGGGAATTGGCCTTTTGATGTCATGCCTCTATTAGAGTACAAGCTGGCGCACGACGGTATTTCCGTCCGGAAAAAATGACGAACTTTCATACGATATTTAACCCCCTTTCAAAAATGCTTCTTTAGTGCTTACCGACGACGATACGAAAATATTGTTAAAAATTTCTAGCTTCTAGAGTTACTGGCTCAGGCAGTCCGTTTTCTGTCAGTTAATTATGAATTTAAGATTTTGTTAAAAGAAGAAGACAGTCTAGACTTAAGACAGGGGTATGTTGTAGATTAAAAGCATGCATGTTTATGTTCGATTACCGCAGTTCTTTATATTTGTGGAATTTATCCTATATATTTAGTTTTTTGCTTGCTTGGGGTAAGAGCGGTTTTGCACTATCGGAATCCGGTCCGCAGTGTCCATAGTCTTATTTGTATGAGGGCTTGCGCACTGGACCCGAAATCTATCCGTCCGAATTTAGAACATTCTCAATTCGGATTGAAGTCGGATCTTTAATTCGGATTCGGATGTAATGTGGAACCGCTCTAAGAATGTAAAGCTTGTATTCTGGATTGAATATACTTACCTAACAGAAATTATATAATAACTGGCACTCTTCCATTACAATAGATCCAAAACTGTTGAACATAAACCTATTTTCATCATACGTGAAAACACAATACCCCTGAACATAAAAACAACTGCACAGTACAACTCAATCGTTCCATGTAAGCTCAACCGGTCGTAGCATCGTCCTCGTCGGAAAATGTCAAGGCTTTCATTGTGTTACGGAGCGGTCACATGATGAAGACGATCGCTAATATTTATGTTACGGCGCGTCCTCCCACCGTGTTATACTTAAACACTCATGTGATTGGAGAAGCCTTCGTTATTGTTTGTTTGAATTTTAATTGGTTTGAGTAAGCTTGTCAGGGTTCCTTTGTATTGATTCTTGGGAATAATATCAGTGTAAATGGCAGTTAAATTCTTAGTCCGGGTCTGTTTATGATGGTTTTCGCAAGAACGGTTTTGTTCCGTGGGGAACTCCGTCTTTGATACCCTTTGCCTTGAGCGAAACGGATGTCGGAGTCACACCGATTACGAAATTTCATTGCTCTTTCTGCTGCAAACTTATTTTAGAGACCACCGGGTATTTATGTTGTTTACACACTCTTGCCCCGCTTTGTGTTGAAGTGGTAATACCACGTTTGCTGATGGGCCCTTGTAAAAAGCTGTCTTAGATGGCTTGAGTTTCCGAAGCTCAAATTCTTGCAACGGAAGGTTCTACAATAACAACCAACAGGCGAGTGTGCCAGGCGTGTGTCTCATAGACCCCAAATTATAAATAATCACCAAAAGAAAAGACTTTTGTCACATTAATATTATTTTCTACCTACTTCAGTTAGCAGGTAAAATGCGTTTCCATTCCGACTCTCTTCCCGCTAACTGCTATTTTAGCTGTCAACATGCCAGAGCATTCTTTGTGGCATGCTGAATTTTGCTCGGTTTGCAGAAAAGATAACAGTTTCAGTAATAAGTTACACATTCCGTGTTTGACTAGTTTTGAAAATGAGTTGTGTTATGTCCTACTTTAATTAATGTTTAAAGCTCCTGAAAAATTGACAAACCGTTGCCGTGTTTGTGGTTTTACGGTACATTTATTTGCGGCAATCATGACGCATAAAAAGAACACAAACATAAAAAAAATAACAAGTTGGGGGAAAACATGCGTCACATCCACGCACAACGGCCATCGTAACTGCTTCACGTGAGTCCAAACATTCCACTAAGAACATCCATACTATACTTTATACTATAATATACTGTTATACTATCCATACTTAATATTATAAATTCTAAAGTAACTCTGTCTGTCTGCATGTTACCTTTTCATGCCTAAACCGCTGAAACGATTTAGATGAAATTTGGTATAGAGATAGTTTGAGTCCCGGGAAAGGATATAGGATACTTTTTATCCCGATATTCCCACGGGATCGAGACATGTGCGGGTGAAACCGCGGGGCGTAGCTAGTTCCGACTAAAGTAATAATTTGGTACTTGTCACTAATAAACAAAAACCTTAATGAAACTCTATAACATGTTGTTATACTTTTTGAATGAATGAATGATATATTTATTTGCAAGAATATAGGTAACATAAGTTCTTAACATTTATAATAAGTTTCACTATATTCGGCTTTTCAGCCATACAAATATTTAGATTTTACATTCTGGATAGCATGCATTTAGTAACAATAATATAAAATACTAATAATAATTTCATAATTTAAATTTTGATTAGGTACATGCAATTAATAAAATTAAATACAATTCTGTTCATTTCAAATAATAATAAAATAATAATGTCAAGAAATAAATAAGCAATAATAATAATAATAATGTTTGTCTGTTAACTTAGACTAAGCGCAGATAGTTGGTAGCGTGGGTTTTGCTTTTAATTTTATCAAGGAGCTCCGTTTTTTATATATTTTATGTTGCGTAAATGAAACATTTGTCACTTTTTTGTGGGCATAACAATAATATTTATTAGACTTCGCGTGACCTTTTTTTTGGTACCCGTAGGCCTAGCATGAACGGACGGAAGTAAACGTAACACAAATTCAAGAGATTTTAAATTTTAAAATACTTGTTTCGCACATAATATTAGCATAGTTTTAAGAATTTATTCATATCGATGGGTGATGCTAATTGTGATTGTCGCAAAAAATTTAACCAAAGTGCTATAGGATGGTTGTATTGTCGATTCAAAAATTGTTCTAAATTACGTTGCGTTTTCGTCGTGCGTTCGTGCTGGGACCTCTCTTGATGCAATTCTACCTACCCTTCAAATTCTTTTTCATAAAATTGTGTGTGTCTTGCGCCCATACATAATTTTGTAGAACAACAAGGTTGACATTAAGAACTAATAAAAAAAAATGTAAATTAAATATCACGGTGCAGAGTTAATAATAAATTAGAGAAAATAGTTTTTCTAATGGTTGATTCATTTTTTTAATCTAATTGGGTTTGCTCTTGACTCTAGTCTCGGTCAGAGGTATTCTAGGACAAACTTGATTCGGTTATTTGAACAACAGATATAATTTACTTTAATAAGTATTCATGCCAAGTTTCAAGTTCATTAAATCAAGGAACAAGATTTTCATACAAACAAAATTCCCCTTTTTTCACCTCCAAAGGTCGAATTTCCATAAACCCCTTCTTAAAGCTCCCGTCCATTATAAAAGGAAGCCGTGTTCAAAATTTTACGTTCCTAATCCTAGTAGTTACGACTGTGCGTTGATATGTCAGTGTCATTAAATTCAGTCAGTCCGATTCTTCTTTTGTTTCTTCTTTTTTTATTTACTCACTATTACCACTTACATTTGTTTTTACAGGTGGGAACCCAATACAACAATGTAGTCACAATTTCCACACTCGAGAACATCACCCAAAAACCAATTTGATACAACCACCAACAAAAATTAAATGTTTTCAAACTGTCCTATTTTGACTGACAGGGTTCAAATTTATACCTGTCGACTATCGTGTCAACACAATTGTGTCGACACGATAGTCAATCAAAATAGAAAAACAAACAAAACACGTTGTCCTTTATGTGATTTTTTTTTTATAGGTTTGTATCGGCTTGATTTTGATGTTTTTGACTATTAAAAGTTATCTCTATTGCGTGATTGAACTTTAAAACTCTGCAGTTGAATACTTCAAGACAGTTTAAGAATTATCCTTGAAAGCTCCCACACTCGTTCGTTTTCAAAATTATTTATTCTGTTCATAAGACTATTCGGCATGATAGAAGTCCATTTTCAGCAAATGTCAAAGTATAGTTTGGAATTTGACAAAAAAATTGCGTGTTTTACTATAGTAAAACACGCAATATTTTTATCTTATTAAAAAATGGGTATTTTAATTCAACTGGTAAGCAAGCTTGTTTTAATTTTTAATATGGATTCGTTTAATTTTTATGGTCATTATTATATTAGTAATATGTAATCTGGTATTTATTTGTCTTTCTAGGTGAAGGTTATTTAATATTATATTAACTGGCTTGAAATTTCATCTTATTGCACCAGATAATACGAGTGTAATAAAATAGGGATAATGTGACGATTTGTAGACATCCATAATAATAATCAAAATATCATTATTTATTTAGGGACCTATTATGTGTACCTCTTTTTCTTAGAATACATGTAACTGTAATTGAGATAAGACTGTGAAGAGTGCAAATCAATAAATTACTATAGAGCGTTTTTATTTGTAACTTGGCTCTGACAGCGCCATCTGTACATTTACACTGATACTATAAGTGTTCTTGTGACCTTATTAGCTAGCTTATACCACGGCACTAACTAAGTGAACGTAACTAAGTTGACAAGCTACACCGTTATCAAGTTACATTGGTGTAATTAAAATCCGCTAGGTGGCGGTCTGCAATTCAACGATCGTTATTATTTAGGTATAATGATGCAAGTAGGTATTTATATTTAATAACTATATGAATTAAATGTTTCTAAAACGTAAAAAAACTGTGTCTACTTAAGATACGGTTTTTTTCGTAGTTTTGAATAAAATTTTAATCGTTATAGTAGATCGGTAGAAAAGACATAAACGCGTCGCGCGTTGATGTCTTTTGTATTGCAGGAAAATAAACCAATTTTGTAGCTTTTAATTGTGTGCAAGTGTGCATATCAATGATAACTTAGGGCTGATATTTTATTTGACAGAAACTTTTTATTCGTGGAATAACATTGACTTCTGACTGATTTTGAATCGAAGAACTGTCAAAAATTCAAAATTATTTCACGGATGAAATTACCTGGCGTTGGAAAAGTCAGCCCTTAGTGAGATATCTAAATTGGGTACCATAGATTGTCAAGAATAAATCAGTTAACTTTTACACTACTCGACTTGAAACGAGTAGGAAAAACATTTGGATAGCTATCTTTTACACAGACAAAGTACATGAGGATCATTAAAAATACAGCAGATAATAAAGAACTTAGATATTTAAATTCTAAGTTTTTCCAAATCAATGCCATAATTAAAATAACGATTATACAGTTCCTAAATAAAAAAGTATTGTCCAGACATCATCTAATAAATGTAATATGCGCACTATGTATTACACCTATTTACATAGTAATACGTATACGTATTTACATTAAGTTATGTAAGTAAGCTAGTACTACGTATAACGAGAAATCGTGAAACATCAATGGAATGCTAAATTAATATTCGGCAATATGAACATCAGTTTCACTTTTTATATTCGAAAGTCAAATTAAAAATATTTCAAATTTTTAGTAGAAATTATTTTTATTGATTTTATCTACATTCTAATGTTTATGTCAGTAGCAATGTGTCTGATTAGAAATTCTTGAGAATCTCTAGATAATGTTTTTAATAGATACAATTAATTATATTCCTTCAACAAGACAAAAATATGGGATTGTTCTTAAGTCTGATTTAATTCAGTATTAGGAAAACAAAAATAAAAGCAGTTTTTTCATACAAACATGATATAATTATTTCTTATCTTAAAAACACACATTGGTGCCTTCTGTTGTTCACAAACTAAACTAAATTTAAGTTCAGTGCATCTTTTTCTTTCTATTTCATTAAAAAAAGGACAGAAGGTAAATTTTAGTTTAGTCCAGTCAAATTAATCAGCGCCTGACGCAAATTGACGTAATTTTAGTAGGCAAATTTTTAATCACGTCTAAACTTGTATGGAGTAGTGTCAGGCGCTGATTAATTTGACAGGACTAAACTAAAATTTATCTCCTGTCCCAGCGTGGACAACAAAAACAAGTACCATTAAACGCCGCCTGTACCTTATCCCAGAAGCTTTTGGCAGAGGTGACACCCCCATTTCGCTAGTTATATTTCCAGTTAAGGATTATGCATTAAGAGGAGAGCCTATTGCCATCAACCGGGACATAAAACAAAAATGTATTTTCAAACTTAATTTTAAATGAAAGAAAACATAGTCTATATAAAATTATTTTATTGATTTTGTACTATACATACCAAATACCTACCTCTAGTAAACATAAAAGTTCTTAAAACCAAACCACAGCGGCAACATACACTTAACGTACTGGATGTAGAACGTATATAGGCTCCAAGTCCTGTGCCGGTTGCGTGGAGGCGCGCGGGCGCAGGCGGAAGTGAGAACGCCCGAAAGAAAGTACTCGTCGGCAACCGGTCACGATAGTAGGCCAGCAGAGGTCACTGCGGACGCGCTAGCTTGAGTAGCTCGCCTCTATCGACGTCAAAACTTGACATACTATGATTATCCCGTTAGTGTATATGTAGGTAGTTGGTGTATGTCGCTGGGATAGTGTGCTAGACCTGTAGGATGAGGTTTCATATCACAGTATGCCACATTTCAAAGATAGAGAAGGGAGAAGAAGCTGTGTTGGTTTGTCTCTAATTGTAAGTATTGTGTGTGCGCAGGTAGAATTGAGAGTTAGGTATAAGATGCTTTGAGCAGAAACAGACACGTATTATCAATGAAAGAATTTAGTAGCTAAGCAAGCGGAGCAAGCTATACATTGGAAATGAAAGAAATGTGTATAAAGATTTAAAAAAATCAACAATAAGAATTACAACTACGTTTATCATCAAAGCTACAATCGTCAACATATAATGACTACCGTAAAACATGATATTACAGATACTACCTACATACTCACGTATAACGACCCATTAGCGTTAACGTTTAATGTAAACCTATCCATTTGATTTTAACTGACATCTACAATTAACTCCCAAAGATAACTAGCTAACTTATTAAACGTCTAATGAAAGAAAGCATTAAACATTAAAGTTAATCGAATTATATAACGTTGAACTAAGCATTGGCTATTAAGCGTAATATCGGAGAAAATAAAACCAATTACTCCTCATAAATTGTGAAGTGAAATCGACAAACGATAACCACTCTAAATCTGTCTAATCGTCTTTTGAAACGGGTGTTTTACAACCTTACATTCAAAAGAGAGAAAAAAGAAATTTAATTTAAAATGATTAAATTATGAGTTGAATAATAAAATTATGGTATTTTCTTTAATTTGACGCTTTGCAAACGAAACCTTACATAGGTTTAATAAGTTTGCAAATTATAGTACAGCCTTGTCTTGCCAAAAGGTAAATGCCTCTTCACATAAAGAGAAAGAAACACCACATACCACCGCAGATTGCATGCCTTGACAAGTAATCTTAGAGATTTCATCACGTACAAAATGAATGTAATCTAAAAAATTATCTCCGTAACATACAAAGCAATTACATGTAAAATATAAAAGTTATGTAGTTTATTATTGTAAGTCATGCGCCGTGAAAATAGACGTGTGTGACTAGCAACCGTGAACTTGGTAACTTAAGTTATTTCATACGACGTAACGCCGTGATTGACAGGTCATTATATTGTACTTAGACTTGACCTTAATCATGTTATCGAGATCTTTGAATTGAGAGGCTGGTTACGTGTTACCGAATGTTTTATCTGGTTGGTGTTTTTTAATTGCGACTTGTTATCAATATTTTTAAGTGCTAGATCTACTAGAATTATTGAAGCATTTTGACCTTGTTTTCCGGGAAATTAAATAGACTATATCTTTTCGCCAAGTATTTTATTTTATTCCTCATGAGACTGACTGTTGAATCTGACACACTCACATTTTTCAGAAAAAGAATGATATAGGTAATATGATTTGGGAAAGGCCTTTGCCCAGTAGTGGGACAGTATTTACTAAAAAAATAATAATATATGAATGACATTTTAAAAAACACTCGTTTTTTCTTTCAGACTTTCCTCAATACGCCGTCAAACAAAAATGCAGCTAACAACAATATCCAACATTACTTATACACATCAATCGCGACATTCAATCGATAAATAAAAATCTATAGTTTTATATGTTCTAGTCCTATAGGAAGTGAGGGACGACTAACACAAATATTCGCCGTAACTGTGTCACTTTGTGTGCGAATACATTGACCTTACAGCAAGTGTCGCGATTTGGGAGCGCCTCGAGTAGCCAGTGACGGTGTGTGCAACTGTGTCGCGGGGCAACTTGGTAACAGGAAAAGTTGAGCAAGGCGTATAAAATACTAGCAGCGCCCCGCGGTATCACCCGCATAAGTTCCGATCCCGTGCGAATATCGGGATAAAAACTATCCTATGTCCTTTCCCGGGACTCAAACTATATCTATACCAAATTTCATCTAAATCGGTTCAGTGGTTTAGGTGTGAAAAGGTACCATACAGACAGACAGATAGAGTTACTGTCGAATTTATAATATTAGTATGGATGACGAACCAATATGAGTTGGTAGCAGTAATGATAATTTTTTTTTTGTTTTCTCAATTCCGTGTAATTATAACGAATAATTTATTTTCTGAAATCGCTCTTTATTTTCGAATATAGTTCTTAATCAATTATACTATACATATCAATGGTAACTGTTGTAGTAATGCATCTAGTAATTTTAATGTTCTAGTCAAAATTATAGACAACATTTCCAAACAGCCACAGTATAAAATTCCTGGCAAATTTCATTTTTAGGCTTCAAATAATACATAGCGTTCGAATATTCCTAGAAATCCTAACACAGTACTTGTCCCGTAACAGAAGCACCATGCATACACGACCCGCACCAATGTTAGAGACTTGGTCCAAGAGAAAGTCCTCAGGGTCCATTCACAAGGCGCATACAAATATTTGTGGACGCCTACTATACCAAAAACGAGTTTAGACCTTTCTACCTTCGGACGATGTCGCGATATCGACCTCTATGGGCCGTCCGTTGACAGTTTTTGTTAATGAGTGAGTTAGTTGTACAACTATTAAATGTTTTATGATTACAGATTTTAATTAAAGATATGTTTTGTTTATATATTTTTCGTGTTCCTTATTGAGATTATGAAACTTATTACTGACAACTTGTACTTGAACTTATTTAGAACTTGAATGATATTGCATGACATTGGAGGTACAGAAAAATTCATGTTGCACTGACCCCAAATAAATTGGGATAATTTAGAAGTAAACTTTCATTTGTTTATAGGTATAATATGACATAATATATGCGAAACGAATATATTATTATAAGAAATAGAAAAGTAAGCAACTTCGAGTAACAAAAACTTTTATCTTTAAGTAATGTTTCAAGATATTTTAAAAAGTGTCTATACTTCTCTAAGCACTTCCTGAACTTTCTAGCCGTGTAGATAAACTCGTATTGTGCGTCGTGACTTCTCATTTCCAGTTGACACGACAATGTTTATCTTAGATAAGTGACTCAGTACATTTTGTAAATTTCGAAAGGATTTTTTTTAAAGCTTTTATTTATTTTAAATGGCAGTGTCCTGGTCATAGACCCTATTATTTACTCGTCCCTTATTTCAGCATGTTCAGCACATTTTTACAAGCTTCTGGTCAATTGTTCTTTTTTCCATAAACGTATAGTATGCCTAAACTTGGTGTTTTTCAGCTTTATGAAACGCTACAACCATAAATAGAATGATAAATATTAAACCAAAGGTTATAAAAATACTTCTTTAGACGGTTTGGTCCTTGGCAGCTCTGGACAGAGAGAGTTGGAAAGAGAGTAGGGATGCCTTTGCCCAGCAGTGGGACACCAACGGCTAATAAAAAATTGCGGTTTGTAGACATTTCAAGAGTTTTATGTTTTTAGTTCCCAAGCAAGCTCTTTAAAAATATGTGAGTGGTTGACCAAAAAGGGACCTCAAGGGAAAATAATTGATTTCGAGTAAATCGCGTTTGAAATTTCGTGTAGAAACAAGTTTCGACTCGTGCGCGGGCGAAAAAAAATCATAAAAAAAACACTACGGCACCTAAAAATATTCTGGTTAGACCAAAACAAAGCTAAAAGACCACAGACTAAAAAAATCAAAAAAAAATAAATAACGGTTTCCAATCCCTCCAGAGCCCTAATTCACAACCATACGACAGGCTATCGTATCGAAAACCTGACATTTCGATAATCTGATTTGACTTGCCCTCAACAGCAAATAGCTGTTAGAAGAATAACGGGCGTCTATTTGATTTAAACTGACAAAATTTTCGGGTTTTGGACTTGTGAACAGCGTTTAGAAGACTCCTACGATAACAATTATTAATGTTCGATACGATACGGAAGCGTATCGAGTGATTGTGAATAGCTATGCAGGTCCCTTTTTGGTCAACCACTCACATATCATGAAAAATCTTTTGGTTCCAGCTTTTCTCATCATAATCAGCCTATAAAGTTCCCACTGCTGGGACACAGGCTTCCTCTCTGTGAGAGGGAGTGGGCCGTAATCTACCACGCGGGCCCCGTTCGGGTTGGTAGACGTCAAACGTCTTCGAATTTTTGGTTCTAGGACATGCCGGTTTCCTCACGATGTTTGTACCGTTTTGAGAGCAGTTGTGATGAAATAATTTTACACTAAGTAAAGCGTCTGACTGGCTTCGAACCTACGACCTACAAGTTGCGGCTGTTACCACTAGGTAACCACTGCTCAGTATTTTCTCATCATTTTAGCTATTTTCTCTTAAAAATATAATCATGTCGTAATCTCAAGTAGCCATAAAATGTTTTTGAATTGAAAAGTTAGACGTCTTTCATTATGTTTTAGTAAAAGGAGAAAACATAAAATATAATAAAACATGTTTGGCTAACAGTAGTAAAAGTCTTTTACAACTTCATAATTTCACATTAAGTTAAATATTTCGAAACTGACGTAATTTGATAAAGAATAAATTGATATTTTCTCTTTTTAAGAAACTCGATCAAATGACTCAATATCACTTTGTATGTAGTAGGTAAGAATGTGGCGTTGCAAAACTTATGATATGACCATACGGAACGCCCACGTTTTCGTTTTTACGTCACGTTATCAATAGCACTTAAAGCGCGTTTATACACATAACCTTAAGTGAAAGTACGAGGCCGGTCCCCTCATACTAATGTTGAAAATACTTAAAGATTCTGACACAATACACGCTGCTCGCACATTTCTCCAGTGGACACGGCGAGTCCGTAAATAAGCTGAATAAATTAATGAATCGGACCTAACCAACCCCTCTTAGAATGCCATAGATTATGAAATTTGGGAAAACCTGACTCAACAATCGATGCTAAATTATAATTACATGTTTACACTGATCGTAAACAAAGTTTTTCCTTTGAATTCCTTTATGAATAAGTGAAAGCTTATGTGACTAACGGTTATGTTTGCATTATGCAAAATAAGCATATTTCGCTGAAACGATTGGCAAATAGCTGCAAAAGTTCTGGAATGCCCACATGATGTGGTTTCGACAAAGGATAAAATTATAGCAGTAATAGTGTTACTGTTGCTTTAAGAAATGAATGAATTAATAAAGTTAGTCGTTGAACTTGAATTCCTAAATAAATAACATGTTTAGTATCAGATTCGGCTTTGCAGCTGTTTTGAGGGTTTGTTGACTTACTAGCAAGATCTTATACATCACAACCGAGTTTTGGAAAATGATCTGGAATAACGAGTTTAAAGTAAAGTGTCACTAAAAAGGGAAATTCATTAATATTATTGAAATACGTAATCAAGGCTTGGTAGACGACAGGTATATATAGGAGTGCGTCTGCGTGTTGGTTGATCTGTGTCCCCGCTGGCTACCATCACTACTTTCCTTCCCTGCGTGTGTGACGTAACTCTATAAAAGAGTGCGCGGTGAAGACGCCGCCGCTATATCGTTTCCGCTCGCCACGCTCGGCCATAGCGTCCCAAACACCGGCATAGAAGGACGCGGGCGGAACCTCTTCCGCAAGAGCCCACACGGACTCAACAGTGACAGTTCAACAAAAGGTGAAGTGTCAAGGACATAGTGCATGTGATTGTGTTCGTGATAGTGTTGTGATATCGTGATAGCACAGTGAGCTGGTGGTCGGGTCGGCACTGTCGCGGTCGCGATGCTCCCGGTGAAGTATTTTAAAGGTTGTGTTTGTTTCAGATACGAGATGAGGTCGTTGTTCTTATTAGCGGCTTTGTGCTGCCTAGTGTTGTCGGTATGCGGTAGCCCTATCGCCCGGCCGGAGGAAGACAAGGAGGTGGAGGTGGGCAGGCAAGCTGCAGCTGCAGCACCTGCAGCACCTGCAGCGGCCGCCGACGATGATGATGATGACGATGACGATGACGACGATGACGATGATGGAGATGTCGACATTGATGATGCGTTAGCAGGTAAGTTCAATAACATTAGTGACTGATTACTTGGTGATGTTAAATAGGTGCCTTTCTGACAGAACCTGGGTTGTAAACTTGTAAACAAACTGCACAATAACAACAACAAAAATATCGATGAAAATTAAATTGAAGAAAAAATATAAAGAATTGGAGATATTTGTTGATGCAATCAATAAGTATTTATGTTAGAAACACTTAAAAGTTGAAAGACATTTAATATTGCTTGTAAATCGATCAATTGATGTTTTACCGTTCAAATGAGCAGTAGCCATAACGGTAGATACGATAAATATATCTCATGAGATGTACGCTGACAGCAATAATGCTGCATTACCAACAGCACTCGAGCTTAGACGGTTAATCATTGATAGACAATTTATTGCATTTTACAAAACACCTGCAATCTGCATAAGTGTTCCGCAAATAGCATGGTAATAGCTCGTTAAATGATTCAAGCATAGCTGAACACTTTGAAGCAATTTGTATCCATAATTTATGACTTAATGCAATTACTTCGTCAATACTTAGATACTCTGCTAACGACATTGGATCTAAATTGACTCTGTTGATGGAGAGTCGATATCCAATAAATACAGCCGTTAATATCTTTTATATTTCTTGTTTCGTGAAACCAATCCTAAGCTGGAGTTTGGTTTTCAGACAATTTCGCGCAATCCCAATAAGCTGAGTTTTTGTAAAATTTATAATAATAAATCAATTCGTTTTATACAAACATACAGCTAAAGTGTTACGATTCATCGATAAAAATTCCTTAGAATCAGGACATGGCGGGGCCAACGCGGAATGTGAGTCAAGCAGCGTGACAGGCGCTCTCAATCGTTAATTAATGCAAACAGAAAGACTCAATCAGAGAAATTGACGCTCCCCTGCTTTCTCGCTACGAAAGCCTCGCTCAGGACGTCACGCACCGCGAGACGGCGGCGCGCGTCTCTCATTAACTGTTTGTTTAACAGTTCATTTGTGTTTAGGTATCGGTAATAGTGCTAATATAATACGTATGCATTGGAGCGGAGAGAATGTGTGATGAGTGCTAATATACCAAGTAGACAGGTGTACGGTTTTGAAATTTAACGTTAATGCTCTATTTAACGCTACTTTACATTTGGTTACATTGTTCTAATTTCGGTACATTTTGTCACAGGTGACGACGACGATGATGACGAGGATGAGGATGATGAAGATGAGGAGGAGGGAGATGATGATGAAGACGATGACTATCTCGAAAGATTCTTCGATGACATCTTAGGAGGAGGTAAGATACCGCCAAATGTTTAACAATATAATAACTATACTAGCTTACATAATATAGGAAGATATTTAACGACCAAAAATAAAACCCACAGAAGAAGAAGATGACGATGACGAGCCTGCGGCAGTACAGCCGGTCGTCGCACCTGCCGACACAGTCGCTGCTGCTCCCGTTGCACCCGTTGCCGCCGCCTCAGAGGAGGTCGCGGCCGTCAGCGAAGAGGTTGAGGGAGAAGCAGCAGAGGCCGTAGAAGGCGAAGAGGGAGCAATTGTAGCACAGAAGGAGCCCGCCAGCGCTGAAGTTGAGACACCCACTGCCAGCTCTGAAGTAGCCGCTGAAGCTGAAAACGAGGAGGACGATGATGACGATGATGACATCGGCATTGACCCCGTCGGAGAGGATGACGACGACGACGATGACGACGATGACGAGGCTGAAGACGATGACGATGATGACGACGAAGACATCACCGACGCGCTCGGCAGACACGTCTCTGCTAAGAACTCACGTGAGTCCAAAAAGCTGAAGGCGAGCGTCGCGGCGGCGTATGCGAAAAAGGCCGGGAAAAAAGCCAACCATCTGGGTAAAGTAAAGAAAACCAAAGCGACATCCGCCGCGGCAGTCGCCGCTGAACACAAAAAGTTCAGATAGTGAGTAGGCGGCGAGATCCCGGGCGAGCCACGCCCTCTCATCCACCTGACGAGACCCCCGCGGTCCCTCCTTTAGCTTAGCTATTTATTGACTATTTATTTATGCTATTTATTTTATTTATTAAGTGAGTGTGTTTGATGTGTGAAAGTGTAAGTATGGTACCGAGAAAGTTAAAGTTAAATTAATGTCTAGATCATGTCACACTGGTCTCGTGGCAATTTATTTGAAATAAATCTGTTGTTCTAATTTATGTGTTAAATTCTTTATCAAACCTTTACGACGATTTGTGCGTCATAACTGTACACAATACATTGAATGTTGTACATTATTAAATTTTGTCGTACATCGGTCAGGAAACTAGTTGCCTATTCTATCTCGGTGTCAACTAATCGAGTGACATTATCTAGTAATATTAATTTAATTTTGGTTATTATAATAAAAATGTATACTAGTCAGCTTCATCTATTTATACTCCTCGTACCCCGATCCATAACTGTAACATTATGCTGTAGAGTTGTTCTAATATTATCCATATATTTTATTGCTCTATCTCCCATAATATTTCCATAGTACATTTACGTAGCAGTATTGTATGTAGAAATTAAAATATAGATATTAATAACTAGCTTTTTGACCGATCTATGTATGTAATATAACGCACAAACATCCTTCCCCCTTATATAATCTCCCTTCCTTGAAATCCTTATCTGCCGAATAGTAGGACAGCTGTAAACATATCTATCTAAATCACGAACAAGATTTCACTAACTGATACTGTGGTGATATCTTCGACTGAGATCTAGAATCCCCACGAGTGTGTGGCGCGGGTGCGCGGGCGCAGTGCCGGTTACTCGACAAGGAACTAGTTCGGTATATGTGTGTTAGGAGGCCGGCGTCCACCGCCCGCTTACTTTCCCAACCGGAGCTCGAGCGATGAACCCGCCCGATTTCTTCTACAACCTTGACACTTTCTTTAACCTTGCTACGGCCGCGCCCAGGAAACGACCTTGACGAATATCCAAGTACTATTTAAAAATCACCGATAGAAAGTAAATCGATCTAAATGTTTACTCTCACTTAATGACGAAACCCACCGCGAAATTAGCGTGCCGAACGTCCGGTACAGTGAAAACAACATAATGAGATGCGAAAAGAGAAATTGTTAAATGTTTGTCGTCGTGAAATGCTGGGAGTGTCGCGAGGAGTCATATGCGACCTAATTGGAACTCGTTTGTTGACGGTCGCACATGACTATGTGAAGCTGATGTATTCCGTGTCGGTACAGGTGACTACCTGTAGCGAATCGGAATACACCAGCTTCCTTCTAAAGAAATTAAACGTAAACACCCTAAGCATATCTCTAAGAATGAGCATAGCGACGTGACCAGAGGTTGCGCAACCACTCATATCATACCAGAATATATGGTTATTACAAGGTAACATAAGACATGAGAGCGGTTGTGATTATAGACAGACTTAAGTCACTTTTAGTATTAGAATGAATAGCAGAATTCAGTATGTCTAAAGCGGCTTCGCACCGTATCAATGTATGCCGTAATTAGATTTCTTCCAATGTGCGTGGCACGGCACGCAGTTTCTTTTACGTGTGGAAAATAGAAAATCCACCGTTGACTGGGCGTATTAATTGTGAACGACGATTAGAATTCAAGTGGGGCTCCGAGAGACCGATACAGTTAGCTCGCGTGCCAACATAACGTGGCTAGAATCAGGTGTAGGATTCAGTTGAATAATTATCAAGCGTACATCGTATAGGTACACTTGCATGCTCATATGCAGACAAATTATTTAGGTCTATTTAAATATAGTCACATGAACGTGACCGTAGAAAGAGAAACTTACTAATGAAGTATTCATTACGGTTTACAATGCCTACTTAATGTTTGGCAATCAAAAAGTTAGGTTTGAAATATTTTTGGGGAATGGCAAAGATCTAAAATACTTTCATATAATATTCAAGGAATGTCAGCCGTATTCCTGAAGTCAAAATATACGTTCAAGACAAATGTTTTGATACATTCGATCAAACTGATAATAGTCTTAATACTTTATTGGATACAGACTAGTTTACATTCTTACTTCCTGAACACCGTACCTATTTTACAGTCAGACACCGCCAGCTGCCAGCTAGAAAAATACAAGTTACAAAGTTAGAATCCAAAATCGTTGGAGAGTTTTTTTTTCATTCATTACTTAGAGGTAAAAATATTGACAATATTAGCATTATAATACTTACAAATATTGTTACTTACTGGATATCTTTCGTATTTTTTATTTCGACGCCGTTGTAAGCCACGATAGCGGGGTCTCTGTAGATTGCGAATGGAGAGTAAATAAATTATTAGGTGAAGACAAATCTGTCTACCCTCTTTCTAATTCTTACACGCACTACTGGAACTCGATTAAAAGTCACATCACAACAAAACACACTCGTACGAATTTAGGAGTTAATATCACGAGGCCGTGTTTTACTTTTATGTAGGCTTAGCACTACGCATTTAACACTTTGTAATTTTATTATAACATCTTCCCGATTTAATTTTTTGTAACTTTTTGAGTCAGCCATGGAGCCACAATTCCATGAAATAAAACTCAATCCAACACTTGGGCTCTGACTTCAACAGATGTTCAGCTATGGGAGATTTTTGGACGTAGTTATTTTTAATTTTTTCTGTGCTATGTATACGGTATAAGATAGTTTGTTTTATTAGGCCAATATGTAGGTACACCTTCAATAGAAGTTATTTTTATACACACGAATTTAAAACAGTGTGTCGTATGTTTAAAATCAATTCATGAATTGAAATTAACGTCATAGGAAGTTATGATTTCGCCTTCCTTTGTTTTCATACGTTACTAAATAATTCAGTTCCTTCTATTAACATTTCTGTCACAACAAGTCAATGTATCATTAGAATTCGTGACATCCAGCAATTACCTGATACTGAAGCAATTTCAGTAATTATCGAATCCATCACGAAAACACTGAATATTAGTTCACTGTCTTTGATTTATTTGCCTTTTGCAATTCGTGTTGTAGCCGACTATAATTACAAAATAATTGGAGTATAACAAATGAGATACAGAATGAAAAAAAGTTTTACTTTTGTTAAGAAATAAATTGTATTCTTTATGTACCGAGCTAGCATACTAACAATTGATTATAGGAAATGGAGCAGTTTTTTGCCGTAACAACTTCTCAGACATGTTCTATGAACAATAAATCAATGTTTCATACAACGGGTCTTAAAATGATTTCCTGTACCGAACTTTTTACCAGTTTGTTAAATAGATTTGGTCCTAGATATTTATTTAATTGATTTATCGCTTTGTGTAATAATGGTCACTTACATCCAAGTTAGTTTAAAACTGTAACAAATGGAACAAGATATTTTAAAAAGATCGGGTTCAGTATTCTACTTTAGGACGACAAATTGAAAGTATAACACAGACTGACACTAATTTAAAATGGAATTATAACCATTTAATCAGCAATGAGTTAACAAGCTTTGAACTTATTACTTGGCAATTTGAGAAGACTACGATACTATATAATGCTTTTGGAAGTAGGTATCCTATATTTGGAATTAATTTATTAATTTTATAGGACAGAAATATGTTCTCATGAAATTAAGGCCGTGGGTAATGTAGCTACATGCTCAGTAGTACTCTTTCCAATATCTATATCGCCACTAAATATTTAACAGGCGCTCTCAGTGAAGTGACGACGAAGAAGCCAGCAACTGTGCCAGCGATCTACATCGTCAAGTACAACCGATTCGTTGACAATATCTTGGAGAAGATGAACGATATCTTGAGGACATCGTACGACCCCGTCAGCGTTAAACTTCAGCCCATCGACGCCAACAAGAAGACTACCAAGCCAAAGAAGGGTAACAAGACCAAACCGAAAAGGTAAGATTTTTAGCTCAAGATAATTTTAAGTACCTACTCAGAAAGGAGAAAGTACTCAAATATGAAACTTGGTGACTAATGTCGCAGACACCACGGTTGAACCAAGCTTTGTTTAAACGACATAGAAACTGACTGACTCAACCAAACAATCCGGATATACATATCCTTACGTAACTTAATTTCTCTTTTAGGAAAACCTCAAACAAGAAGAAAACTTCTGCACGTGGCACTGAAGCAAACAAGATCGAGAAACCAGTTTCGGAAATCCCACCTTTAAAAGAAGAGATTACTCAAACCAATGAAGTGAAACCTAATGAAGTTGTTGCTGAGCAAACTCCTCTTGCGAATGAACCTAGAGCTATTAAAGATAAGGCTGGTTCTGAGAAAGCTAAGCCTACACCGGTTAGGACTAAGCCAGCTGCCAAGCCACCTACAAAGGCGACTAAGCCAAAACCTAAGCCGACAAAGGCCCCGGTAAAGACCACGACAAAGAAACCTCCAACCAAGAACAAGACCAAGACTTCGGAGAAGAGCAAGCCCAGGGCCAAGGGAACGTTGTACGGTTTGTCATCGTTGAGGCGGACCGGACCCGTTTCAGTAAGCATCATGGCTGACCACACAACTGTCAAGAGCAACTTTGCTGTTGGACCACTGATACTGAGAGTTGAGAAAGAGGTATGTGCGAACATAATTCATAAGTTTCATAACCCTTTGTTCTAAATAATTGAACACATGCACTGCATCGCAAACAGGGTGTTGACCCTTACACGTTTGCCCGCCTACCTGTCGAAACACCCCACGCGTTGGAGTAGTTGATTGGGCGCAGTAAAGTCATTGTTTTAACAATGACAATAACAATAGAACAATGACACTGTTATGTACACTTGGTGTACCGTTGACGTTTCAAGCACTTTCTCTTGTACACTTGACGCTTGAGGGGTTTTAAGATCTGAGGGGCAATTCTCGTAATTTTCAGAACGTTCACAGTCTGATCTCAGTCTCAATCTGTCAAAAATACTACTAATTATCCAAAATTTTTTGTTTCATTCCGACATTGATTGGCGTTATGATGAGATTCCGACTAGATTTTAATTACGGGGTTGGGCCTTCTGATTTGTAGTTGTAACTTTGTTTTTATATCAGTGTCTTTGTTTGATTAATTTGTGATTGAAGCTTTCTTGGTCCCCTCTACAAATGTTAGAAAATTATGGTTTTCGAATATGAATTATTCTAATCATAATACCTTCTTTGTTTAGATTGGACGTGGAGCTAAGAAAGACATCAGGTCAGCTACAGCAACCACTGCCGAGATGCTGGGCAAACTTACTCTGAGAGTCAACAACCAAGGCGTCGCTACATTACATACCATCAAAGTTCTACAGCCAAAACAGGTAAATTTATTTTACTTTCAAGCAAATCACCACCAACAACATAATAAAAGAGAATAGAGAAAATAAACTGAAAGTATGACCAAATTGTTATGCTCATTTGCGAAACTAATTCTGTTTGAAACAGTAATAAAGTTGTTTTGGTTCGATTTTCTGCTCGGATTTAGAACAAAACGAAAACACATTGATGCAGTAGTCGAAAGTAAATCTAACAAAGATTTTTTTGGCCAAATTAAGAATCGCTTTGAAATATTTGTCGTTAGTCAACAGTTCGATATTTTGACAACTCGTCAACTTGCCTTGTAACTAAAACGCAAAGCTCAAGTTAAGATGCTGATGATTCTTGCAATTCTATTCTAATATTTTTTTATATTCTCAGGTCCGAGTAGACAGCAACAACGAACGTACTCGGGAGCTAGTCTGGCAACGCAGCGCAAGAATAGCACATGTCGTCTCCGAGAAACTTCTCTCTGCGTCTAAACCCATGTTCCACCACCAGACCGTCGTCAAACAATAGATGTTGAACTTTATAATGCAGCTTTAAAGCACATTTTAGCATGCTTATTGGCAGCTAAGGGTTCGGGTGATGGGATTACAGATATTGCATTTAGGCAGCCGACTCGTCAGATGCGTATAATTAAAAAGATTACACGATTTTTAGTTTGCTAGTGGAAATAGGGGTTTCGGTACCATGAGTTTCTCATTTTCTTTTTCATCGGGTAAAAATGTTCTGAATGTTCAGAACTATACAAAATACGCCTTTGAATTGTCGGTTTGTGTATATTGACTGATTGATAGATGATATTTTTTAATTTATTTCTCAAAGTTTATAAGAGCTCTAGAGTATATTTTTCAGTCGTTAGACTTATGATACTCATTATTTTTAGTACATAGTCAGACAATGCATTTACTATGTTGTAACGTTATGGTGCTAAGATTTATAAGGTAGTACATACACAGATAATTTTATACAATGTATATTATTTATTTTGAATAAATATTTTTTACAAATGCACGTTGTTTGCAAATGCATTTTCCATGTTGATGTTGTGTGACTTTTTTATTTAGTAGGTGTATCTTCATTAAATGTTAAAATCGAGATTTTAAGAGAAAATAAAACGGGAAACTCGTTTGTAAAAATGTATTTTTAAATAGTGTACAGATTGTTCAAAATTTTTTCACTGGTAACTCGCATTTTTTATAATACTTTAATGGCAAGTCAACAAAACTGTGCTTGAAGAGCAATTTATCACTATTATGATTACACAAATGCTTCACAGAGAAGTAGGTTAAAACATACAACCTTGCAATTATTAGTATTAAAATAGTAACCTATATTTTAGGGTTTTACAAAAAAAAACCTGAAAAGTTGTAAAAACACTGATTCTTAAGTATACAATTTTAGAATAAGAAATATAAGGTCTAAGGGACTAACCACACTTATTCAGCTCCGTTCAGCTTTTGTCCATAGAAAACAACGATTTTGTATGAGATGCGTACGCATCCGTTCAGCCGCGGAGAGCTGAACGGACTCCATACAAAATCGTTGTTTTCTATGGACAAAAGCTGAACGGAGCTGAATAAGTGTGATTAGTCCCTTAGCCCACTTACACGACTCCGCTCCCACCCGGCAACAAGAATATAATTCAAATATGGACTTTAGGTATTGCTCTTTAGATATACTTTACATTGGCAACATAAATTAGCAAACGGCTCGCTGTCAGCCAGCTTACCGCCGTCAGTCTGCTCGGTAGTTGAATGACGCCTCGCTTACCACGCGTTGCAAGCAAGCTGTCTGCGTGGTGTCCGCGCGCTGGCTGCTAGCGGTCGCCGCGCCGGCCGGTGGACGGTGCCCTGCTGCATTGCGACGGTGCCGAGCTGTCGGCGCGTGGACTGCGAGCAGTCGCCTTAGTTTAGGGCGGTGTTGCGTGGGAGCGGTGTTGGAGCAGTCGTGTATGTGGGCTAAGACCTTTATATCGGTAATTCGAATTTTGGAGATTTCAATCCATTTGGCCAATCTATGTTATTGTATAATAGACTCACTCATCTTTGGTACTATTTACTTCTATGCCTTCGAGACGTATTGGGCCTGACACATTAAAATAAAATCAATAATTAATACAAAACTATTAAATAGACACGAAATATGATGGATTTCGCTGACAATATTTAAGAATAAGAATAAAATAACGTAAAAAAGGTTAAATATCTAAACATGTAATTAATAGTCACCCGAATCACAAGATCCCAAATTGTAATACAAAAATTACCAAACTACCTACACATCAGTACAAAACACACTCCTTATGCTCTAATTTGCCTAATATTGCATTTTTATATGAAACACTTACTATTATATTACTATTATTAAATATTAAAATAATTCTCACTAACAACAACATATATTATTTTGGAGACCATCTCTTCGGGTAAGTGGCTCCTGACATAATTCAGTAGCAATAACTATCGTACAAGATACCGAAAATGTATACACGGGTTGCAGTCAGTTTTATCGCCGAATATATTATATTGAGGAAGCTCCCTCTTACAGAGAGGTGTCCTATGCCCCAGCAGTGGGAATATTTTGACATTTTGAGGATGTTACAAGTCGATATGAATGAGAAAAACTTGCCCGGAAAGACTATGTAGCCTAATCTATCGATATCATGTCTACGGGATGCTGTTACTGTGGCCATCCTTTTTGTCCTTTGATAGTCTAGATAGGTAGATGTTGAACCATCTTTTAGTGGTTTACAAAATCTGTGCGAGTGTACATACACATATATCGATATTTCAGATCTGTTAACTACCCTTATTTATTATAGATACAATTTACACTCAATCGACTTTTAACGACAGATTGAGCGATTTAAAATTAGATTGCGTAGCGTTGAACGCCGTAACGTACTAAAATGTATAATTAATTTATCTATTCTGTATTTATTCTAGTTTATTCATTACTCTGTACAAGGTCGACAATACTCAATAACTTATCTAATTGGAAATACTTGATATGGCAGACAGATGAATAATTGGAAGATTTTTATTTATAGGAAAGCAGAATCCTTGCTACGAATTAATCAAAATAAGCTTTATTTCAGACTTATTTATATCAATGATTTTAAATAGGAATGTCTAAAGTAGAGAATATTAAAATTGGGGCAATAACCTACAGGAATATTTGAAATCCCTTATATTATTTTGATTTTTTATTAACTCGCCAAACGAAGCAAACTTTACAGAATTTTTATCAAGCGGCTTGAAGAATATTTTAGGACAAGTCAAAGACTCAAAGAATTTTTTCTAAAGCAACGTAAACTGTGTTGCTACAAACAATTGTTCAATACTAATCAGAATGTTATTAAGTACTTACAACTTGCAAAATATACTTAACTTTAGGAACTATCTACACAAAGGACACTTTGTCGAACTTGTACGCTATATCAACAAAAATACCTAAACTGAATGTTCTATGGTTTTAGAGAGGAAATATTGCGAAAGAAAGTATGAAAAATTAATCTCTAAGTTGGGCAGCTCAAATTGACTGCTCGAAAGTGGCAATCAAATCGACAGTGTTGTCCGACAATGTAGTACTTATATTTTTTTCTTTAGTGTTTGATCACAGATTATCGAAGGTTCTAGACAATTTTTTTTAATTTTTGTATTTTTCGTGAATGTTCCCGTGCAAGCAAGATCCATTCCTAAAACCACAAAAACATCAGCCATTACAATATTAAACCTACACACTACGTATTACCGTCACGTATCATTGGCCCCGTTCTGTTGACATCTTGTCCCGTTCTTGCTTAACAACGGGATACTATTTTGTTCTTCAGTGATCACAATCTCTGTGATGTCATCATCTGTTTGCTTCAACGAAGCGTAGTTCGGAGGCGGTGTGAGTTCCTTGCCGCTTAGTATCGGGAGAGGAATTTGGCCTGTTAGATCTGTGGAAAGAAATTGTTTTTATTATTATATCTGACGCAGTTTCACCAACAAAATGGAAAATTTAAACTATAGAATTGGCAGAGATCGCAGAAAGCGATAAGGCCGCCCATTGTATGTTTTGTAGTAATAATTGTATTTTTTGTTATAAATTTTCTGGTGTACAATAAAGTATATATAAATAAATATAGTTATTTTTACTGTATGTTATCTGACAGGATAGTAAAAATTTGGGTTTTTAATGACCGACAGCAGAATACCAGTTTGTTAATTGTTGCGGAACGAGAGGTCTTGCTCTAAGGTATGTCGGTATATACGAAGTGATAACTATATGACTGTCACAATCGTAGTAATCAAATTATAGCAAGTTCTCTAAAGTCTTTAGGTTCGTCTCTAGGACGATGACATCAAGAACAACATCCCCTTACTATGTAGAGTAGAATCCAGGTCAGCATGCGTCAACACGACCACCACATTTGAACCCGCTCCACTGAACACAGAAGCGACGCTCGCGCGAGGAGACAAAAGCACTAGCGGCTGACCGCGAGACGCGAGTGAGCCCGATAGTGCGCATATGCCTTTAGCTGCTGTGAAGTCCGCACCTGAAGAGCAAACGGTTTGTTAAAATTATGAAAAATTAGAGGCACGGGTTTTCGGAAGGTTGTCGGAATGAAGTCGTTGATTGTAGTTTAAAAGTAAAACGGACCGGCTAACTTCCAATAATATTTATTTTAATATGAGTGTGGATGTGTAAATGTTCCTAAAGACAAGCTTAAATTAAAATATCGAGTTTGTACTATTGTCAAACGAAAGTTATTGTTAACCTAAGAACATAATAAAATGTTCTTAGGTTAGACACAGTGCGTAAGACACAAAGCTAAAACAATTGAGTTCCTTAGGACCTTCGATAGGATTTCGAGAGATTTGAATTTATCACGTACCTAGCACGTATCGACAGTCGATAACGACGGGCATGCTGCAGCCGCCTTGCTTCTTAGCGGCTCGCTCCACGTACTGTCTGATGTACTCCACGCCCGGGAAGTATAGACTGTTGCCTACTGTTACTAGAACGTAACTGAAGCCTGATGCATTCTGTAATATGAAAAGTCAAAGCCCGCGTTGAGAGTGGTGATAAATGTTTAAGACTCATACAGCGAAGGCACAAGCTTTGTCCTGCAATGGGACAGTATTAAGCTGGTGTTATTATTACGTTAAAGAATATCGACTAAGGGGCCGTTCAAGTATTACGTAAGCAGATTTCTTGCCATTATTAACCCCCCCTTCTTTCTAAGCAAAGCTCTTACTAATGCTTACGTAAACATTGGTATATGCATTTTTCAACGTGTTCTGGTTTCTTTATTGATTCATGAGCAGCAGTTATAAGTTCCAATAGAATCCCTGAAAATGCGTTTTGTTTTCAAGCATAGACAAGTAGGGTTGCCATATGTGTTCAAATCAAAATCGACTAAATTTTGTAGAAAATCCGAAAAAGTAAAAAAATTAATACGGCTGACGTAATCACCATCCAGACCCCCCCATCCCGCATGTCATCAAAACTAAGTCAAGCAAAGACCCCCGCCCCCCTGTAGTGCTTACGTAATACTTGAATGGCCCGAAAAAGTTATGTGGAAATAACAATCTTTGTTCACTTTTGCCACCATAATTTTCGTCATCACAGTCATGCCACTTCTGACATGCACAACGAATAGCTTCTCAAATCTATGAGGCTATGTCGATAAGTACGGATTACCATCCGGCCGAAATACTCCCAGGATGAGCAGCTATGAGCCCCTGTTATACGAAGCCATGAAGGTCCACTTTACAATCACCAACTCTTTTGCCAAACTTGGCGACAGCAGGCTTCATCGTTCCTTAGAAGATTTAAGCCAAGCCAAATCCAACTGAAGGCATACTACTTAAGGCTTAAAATTGAATAGACAATCTTACCGTAACTATTTCTGCTTCAAGCTGTGGCCTTGCACTGGGATACAGTAGTAGTATCACGTTGACTGCTACTCCGGCTAAGATGCCCAACTCAACTCCTACTGATAGACACAGTGCAAACGTTGCGAATGCCGGCAGCAGGTCGGCGCGACGAGAGCGCCACATTGGTTTTACTACCTGTAAAGAGTATAAAGTGTTTATGAAGTGAAGAAAAAGACTTATGAATCATTAACAAAGCATGATTCTGGGCCTCCCAGCAATCAACTCGGAGCCTAGCCAAACTATGGCATTATTAATGGACGGCTGGATTGGACCATCGAGGTCCTCGTTGTGAGAGAGGGGAATCGAAGCGTCCGAAAAGAAGAGTTTGTCTCTGAAGTTGACGCATGCCGCTTGTGTGTATGGACACTTAAACAGATACCTCTAATGACCGTTTCCAATTTATGGTTGTGTTCTGGGGTTTTAGAAACATCACAAAGCTACATAAACTATGAAACGGTGGTATATTATTTCAATGATGTCAAAAGGAATGCAAATAGAAAACCAGCATTGTAACGTACCTCATATTCTATCATAAATATCACAGCACATATCACGACGGCTGCCAGCGCCGCCTTCGGAATAAAGTAGAAGTACGGAGTCAAAAGACTGAGCGCTAACAGCACAAGTATACCTGGAAACGAAAGAAAATAAGAGATTAGTTAGTAGTAACGCTTTTCGTATAAGACGTTAGTTCATCAGAACTATAATTAGCAGAGGTAGCTTGATGATAGATCATTAAAGTGTGGTATGTCATAAGACATTGAGCATTTTGTTCGATTCAAATCTTAATATGCTATTGATATTATAAATGTAAAAGTTTTGTATGTATAAACATCCAAAGATGTTTGTTACTCAATCACGCAGAAGCGGCAGAATGGATTTGGATCAAAGTTGGCACACATATAGTTTATAACCTGGATTAACACATAGCGTACTTTTTATCCCGATACTACGTTCCCCTGGGATAATGTCCGACCTTCACGCGGGTGAAAGCTAGTGCGAAATCATTCTTAATACATTGCATAAAAGAATACCACGATTTGGAATAAACCACCTCAAAAATTATAAACGGCAATTTATAGTTTTACCCATGCATTGTTCCAGTAACACATTCGTTAACGAGATCGCATTCGCACAGTAATCCTACACTGTGCGAATTTTTCCCTAAACCTTATTGGTGTTTAAAATTCCTGATTTCAAAATGTACTGTGTGCACAGAATTTGTTACGTTTCGTTAGAAAGTGTTCAACGTGACGTGACTTGAGTTAATCTTCTTATTGTATTAGGCTAGCGGATATTTACTATAACTAGCCATTATGAATCTGTTTTAATAGGTCAATTATCTAGTTGTAGTTTAAATCGCCGACGTCACCAAAAAAGCAGTCATGCTTAAGTGGGACTGGGCCAGACGTGTTTGCCGCATGTCGAACGAGTCATGGGCCAAAACTACCACCATATGGATCCCATTTTTGCTTAATGTTACTTAGTTTGATGCACAGAATGCGTGGATAAACGGCTACGTGAAGGGTCTTTTTACACTCCGTATTAGTTGGAAGTAGGATTTACCTGTATAAATGCTACCGAACTGCGTGGCGACCCCGCTGGCATGGTTCACAGCACTTCTAGAAAAGGAGCCCGTGATCGGCATGGCGCCGGCGAATGCGCCGAGTATGTTCGACAGCGACAGAGTTATCAACTCCTGCGTCGCATCCACTGATTCGCCACTCGCTGAAATAATAAAACAATAAATATTAGAATTATTGAGGAAGTTTATTAATAACTAGCCCGCGTCTTTGACCGTGTGAAACTTCGGCTCCCGACCCATCGCCCTCCCGCTCTAGTACTTTGTATTCGCTTAGCGTTCTTTCTGACTTTTTAAATTTTTGCTCGGGTCCTAAGGGTCGTAGGTCGCGTGCTAAACAGCATATAGCGTGTTCAATAATGGTTAAATAGCATATAACCTTCCTCAAGAATTGGGCAAACAAATGCAAAAAAAAAATTGTAATTAAATGTCGTGGTAAACTGATGAGGAATACGAACTTAACGCAATTTTGCTAATCCCCCATAGCAAATAGCATATTCGATGAACATGTGAACAGAATCTATTAAGTAGTTTTTTGTGTCAATCCGGAACATACGGACAAAAAATATATTTTCGGCATCAGAATCGTTCCAATTACATTTTTCAAAATTACTCAATGTACAGTTTTGACTTCTTTACTATTTAGTTACATGTATAGAAAATAAATACCTACAAGGGTGTTTTGATGTGTACGGATAGGCACTATACACGGATATAACTATCCGAAATATACGCATTTTTGCAGTAGGTTTTTATAGTATTTAAACAAACATATAACGAATGACTTATTTGGTTAATTTTAGGAACTTTGTTGTGATTGTTGAACCTATTTAGGTAATAAGGAAGGAAAATCGATTTCTGTTATTGCAAATTGGTGGCAATTACAACTTGAAAACATTTTAAACGTTTCGTGGTAAATATTTAAAAGTGGTTTACTGTGTAATCATAAATTAAAAAATAGCATTGCATGGAGTTGGCATAATATCCGTACGTTTAGATCTGATGCCATTTTAGAAATGTTAGAATTTCAATGTTATTATTATCATTAATTTTTAAGACTATAAATTACCAATTACCAAGTTTCATATCATATTTTATTTCAGACTGATCGAACACCTACCATTGACCTATTAAATCCAATCAATACTATAAACAAGAGAATGCCAAGGTCTTATGACATAATCATTACAATTCCTTATAAAACCAGACGAATGGTGTTAAGATTAATAACATAAAATAAACTTGTTGAGACTATATTACGTTAATACCATTTAATACTGATGAGATTATTGTTTCAGCATTTACTGCAAGTATTAACTATATTTTTATTGCAATATTTAATGTTAGGCTAGCTTAGAAGGTTTTCTAAAAACGATTAATAAAAACTAATGAACTAGCAATAATTTTGTCGAATCCAGAACAAAAACAAAACCCTTGCAAAAAAAACTGCTTTTTGCAAGGTTTTTTTTTTGTTTTGGTGCGTAACGCTGGTTACGCACTTTTTTACGAATGTCCCCATATATTAAATACCTGTCTATTAAAACAGATTTAGCTTCCGACATGAGAATATCTTGAAATAGGTTCAAGAAAGTAACATAAGTTGATCTTTGACAGTCGTTACGGGTCGTCTGAAGCCCGAGGTTCTGACAACCAGTCTTATCAAGGGGTTTCGTATTACCCAGTAATTGGGTTGTGGAGGTCAGATAGGCAGTCGCTCCATGTAAAATACTTGTACTCAGTTGCATCTGGCTAGACTGGAAGCCGACCCCAACATAGTTGGGATTAAAGGGCTAGGCAGATGATGATACGTGATTGAAAAAAATAACAATAATGTCGCTTTCTTAAAACTTGATTTTCATAAAAACTAATGACAGTAAATATTTTGTCTAATTCGTAACAAAAAATAACTTAGGTAAAAGCAATTTACTTACTTTTTTTTACGAATGTTCATATACAGGGTGTTACAGAAAGGGTATATCAATACAAACGGGTTGAAGAGTGTATCTGGTCTAGAATCTCTGTACAAAATTTCAGCTCAAAAGCAGTAACTTTGAAAATGCTTAATATTTTTTTATTTCGATAGTTTATTAAATTGAAATCATAACAAACGTGTCACCGCACTACGAGGGTCATTATTCATTATCTTTAGTGTGTCTGTGCGCCTAGTACACGCACATCACGCCGCCGCGCGCCAGTGCAGCGCCGTGATGTCGAAAAAAAAAATATTAAGCATTTTCAAAGTTAATGCTTTTGAGCTGAAATTTTGTACAGAGATTCTAGACCAGATACACTCTTCAACCCGTTTGTATTGATATACCCTTTCTGTAACACCCTGTAGATTAAAACTGTCTTTTAAAGCTGATTTATCATCTGATTTAGAAAATATTTTGAAATACGTTTAAAAAAGCGTGACATTGCAAAAGTAACATTAATTTTGAAACTTACATTGATAATGTAAGTTAGTAGGAACGCACATTCATGTTTAGTTAAATAAAAATTGGTTAGTACTGTTACGTCAATAAAATACGTGGGTCAACGACAGACTGCTTTATTAGCAAACGTAAACTAACTACCCACCACCATACAATTATAAGTACCGACCGATGTCACATCTCTCCTCATCAAGTCTACTAATCACTACAATCTAGAATGATCCATCTTAACCTAAAAATGTCCTATGACTATAAAACTATTGTGGCACATTATTGCCAGCTTGTCTAGCTCGGTTGAACGCACGCAGTGCCCGAGCAGACGCGCCCAGTGGTGGTGGAGATACCGACGACGAAAGCCGTTCGGGTTGAACCGACGTCGACTTTGATTCCTCCAGCGGCGTGTCCTTAGTATCACCATCCCCGCTGGATGCGTCCTCAAACATCTCACCTTCGGCCCCGCTATCGACCCCCGGTTTGGCTGTCCCAGAGCCCTTAGGCTCGGCTACGACCCTGTCACTCATGCGTGATAATGAGTACCTATTTTTGCTACTTGCGGATATAATTTGGTCCGCATGTCTGCGCCACTCAACTCCGTTACCTAAACTCACTTTGTATGAAACTGGACCTGTTTTTTTTATAACTGTGGCTTCGGTCCACTTGTCCCCCCTCGCCGTGTAATCACGGGCAATTACTGCATCCCCAACCCGGAATTCTCTATCTGTCCCCGAAGCGCGGGTGACCTGACGCTCTTGCTTCGCGCGCACCGCTGCGGCTACATCCGGCCGTAGTGCATCCAGTCGGCTACGCAAGCGTCGCCCCTGGAGCGCCACTGCTGGCGAGACACCTGTCGTTGCGTGTTCACAATTCCGGTATTGGAAAAGAAATCTGCTTAGAGCGACTGTCACATCCTCGCCTTCGTACATTGCTCTCTTTATTGCCTTTTTGACGGTTTTAACTGCGTTCTCAGCCGCGCCGTTCCCCTGGGGTCTATATGGTGCCGAAGTTGTATGTCTAATACAGTTACATTCACAATATGCTTTGAACTCTTGCGATGAGAACGGCGGGCCGTTGTCAGTCACGAGCTGCGATGGTAAACCGAAACGTGCAAATGTACTTCTAAATACTTTAATAGTTGAAGCTGCGTTCGTGCTGCGCATCGGCAGGGCCTCTATCCATTTGGAATGCGCGTCTACTATTATAAGATATCGCACGCCCCCGCAGTCAGCGAAATCCGCGTGAACGCGCTGCCACGGGTGCAGCGGGAACTCCCAGGGATGCAGCTGCGCCCGCGGCGGCGCGTCCTGCACACTGCGGCACGCAGCGCACGACCTACACACTTCTTCAATGTCCTGATCTAAACTCGCCCAGTAAATGTAGCTCCGCGATAAAGTTTTCATTTTGTTCATACCTAGATGGCCCTCATGAACTTCATTTAATATTTTATTTTGTAGCACGTGAGGGACCACTATCCTATATTTATAAATTACACATCCTTGATCTACTAGAAAATCATTTTTCCTAGCAAAAAAAGGTTTTTCCGCATCGCAGCTCGGTGCTGTCGGCCAACCGAATAGTGCGTAACCTTTGAGTTTACTCAATAACGGATCGCGCTCCGTCTCTTTTGCTATATCTTTAAAACAAATCGGCAGCGACTCCTCAATAAGATTTAAATAATCTACCGAGTCGACGAAGCGACCCTCCCGAGCTAACGGTAATCGTGATAATGCATCAGCCGGACCGTTGTCCACCGATCGCACGAATTCTATGTCGAAATCATATGCAGCCAAGCGTGCCGCCCATCTTTGTAAGCGACTGGCAGCGGTCTGTGGGATTCCCCCCTTGGCCCCAAATATATGAGTCAGAGGCTGGTGATCAGTGCGTAGCGTAAAACGTCTTCCGTACAAATATTGGTGATGTTTCGTTACACCAAACAGAATGGCCAGCGCCTCTTTATCGAGCTGGCTGTAGTTGCGCTCGGGCGCACTAAGAGTGCGCGACACGCAGCTGACGGGCCGCTCGCTACCGTCTGAGTACCGATGCGCCAGCACGGCGCCCAGTCCGTACGCGCTGCTGTCCACCGACAACACCAGGTCGCGCCCCTCCTCGTAATGTGCTAATACACGTTCGCTCAGGAGAGATCGCTTTGCCTCCACGAAAGCATTATCACACTTGGAGTCCCATTCCCAGCCGCTATTTTTTTTTAACAAATTGTGTAATGGTTGTAATAGCGTACTCAAACTAGGAATGAATCGCCCGTAGTAATTAACCATCCCCAAGAAACTTTTCAGTTGTGATACGTTCTCTGGTTTAGGCGCGCTGGAAATGGCCTCCAGTTTTTCTGTATCCGGTCGCAATCCTTCCTTATTTATAATAAAACCAAGATATTTCACACTTTCTTGCAAAAATCTACATTTACTCAATTTAACAGTTAGTCCCATGTGACGCAACCTATCGAGTACAGCTCTCAGATTCTTCATGTGATCAAGCGTGTTGGACCCCGTCACACAAATATCGTCTAAAAATACTACACACCCTGGCACCCCGCGCAGCGTCTCCTCCATAATCTTTTGAAATTTTTCCGGTATAACAGACAGACCGTAAGGCGTACGTTTATACACAAAAGTACCCATATGCGTAGTTATAGCGGTGTAGGGTTGCGAGTCGTCCGACAACAGACACTGTTCATAAGCGTGTTTCAGATCAATTTTTGTGAATTTATCTCCCCCACTAAGATTTGCGAATAACTCTTCGATACGCGGCAACGGGTAATAATCTCTTTTTAACTTTGGATTGATGGTTATCTTATAATCCCCACAAATGCGTATTTCTCCGTTTTGTTTTACAACGGGTACTATTGGAGTTCCATAGTCTGAGTAGTCAACACGGTAGATGGAGCCGTCAGCCTCGAGACGTTCCAGCTCCCGTTCGACACGTGCGCGCAGTGCCAGCGGCACGGGTCTCGCTCGCACATAAACTGGTTGCTCATCGGACAGCTGTAGTCGTATGGGTTGCTTGCATGTACCTAACTTATCGCAAAATACTTCTGGGAATTCCTTACATACTTTGTTTACTACTTCATCATCTATGATTTCATTGAGGTTTATTTGTGTTATCTTTAAAGCGCGCAACCACTCTCGTCCTAGCAAAGGTCGCGCCCCACCCTTAATAATGTATAATCGTAGTGCTTTAGCTTTAAATTCGCCCAGACAAACGTCTACCTCAATGTAACCGAGTGATTCTATTCTTGAACCCGAGTAACTACGTAAAACTAAGTTATCCGGTTTCATCTTTTTATGCGAAAAGTTACCTTGATACATAATCTCACTTATTGCTGATATACGACTACCTGTGTCCACTTCACATTCCAAATTAATGTTATCAACAGAGAGTTTAATAAAAAATGGTTTGTTACCTCGAGCTGCCACATTTAAGTTGAACATACCATCCTCTGATTCGTCACTCACATAGTTATGCCGGCCGTCACTACCACGCACTTGTTTGCACATCACTTTTAGGTGCCCTTTTTTACCGCACTCATCACAACTGTAATTTTTAAACCGACACCTCTCGGCCGGGTGCGCCTTGCCACAGCGCCAGCAGGCTCGCGCGCCGTCTGCGCCTGCCGCACCTGTTGCTGCCGCCGTTCCGTCACCTGCGCCGCCGCCGCCGAGCACCCGTTGCGGCCTGCGCGGGCGCGTTCGTCCGCCGCGCGCGTAATGCAGGCCTTCGCCCGCCTCGCCGCCGCCTGCCGGCTTTACCGAGTCTGCCGCCGCCGTCGTCGTGGTACCGCTCACCTCGGCATGCTTCTCCGCTGCCTCTAGAGCCAGAGCTAACTCCACTGCCTCTTTGTACTGAACTTGTTTCTCCGCGAAGATTCTCGATCGCATTACGTCACTTGTCAGCCCGGACACGAACTGATCGCGCAAATTTTCTTCAAGCGTCGAACATGACTTGCACTTTCCGAAACTGCACGTAGATGCCAGGTGTTTCAATGCCTGTAGGTATTCCGTAAGGGACTCGCCCGCACGCTGTCGGCGCAACCGGAACACGTGGCGCTCGGCGATCTCCGATCGTTGGGGTTCTAAATGTTCCGTAACCAATTTCACTAGTTCGTCATATGTTTTGTCTTCTGGAAAACTAGGTGAACACAGATCGCACATAAGCGCATAGGTTTCTTCCCCCACGACCGTTATTAACATAGGTACTTTCAATTCATCGTCGATTTCGTTAAGCCGTACGTACTGATTCATCCGACGAATATAAGCCGGCCACTGTTTCGAGCTTAAATTAAATGGTTCAATTTTACCCATAGGCATCTTGACACACGCGAAACAGAAAGGAAACCACGGAAATTAAAAAGAAATTGTACAAATCCCGTTCTCGTCGCCAATGTTACGTCAATAAAATACGTGGGTCAACGACAGACTGCTTTATTAGCAAACGTAAACTAACTACCCACCACCATACAATTATAAGTACCGACCGATGTCACAAGTACAAAGATCTTCCAGTCATTTGTTTTCTAAGGAATTTTGTTCTACTACGTACAGTTTTTTTTAATGAATTCTCAGTTTGTTTTTTAATATCAGTTATTGTTTGATAGGTAATGAATCCCTTCTAAAAAAAAAACGCTTGCAAAAATTTCCATATCCGCATGAAAAATGAATATACAGGATTAAATTAAATTAGCTAGCGAAACTCCACAGACGTGATGGGTATCGATATCTAAATATGTATGATAAAATAAAAAATAAATTAATTTTTTGTCTTTTTATGTGGGGGTTATAGAGGTATGAGGAACAGGGTATAAAATTCGCTCATACTCTATAGAAAAAAGGAGGATGCTCCGACCAGACGGGTGTTGTATCTGGCGGGCAACTGCCCGACGATTCATGTCGGGCCGTTGTATCTATGATACATAGTTGCGCGGTAAACTCTGCTTGCGAGATGCAGGATTTTGCGTGTCGTCAGTATGACGCGTTGTTCGCATTTGGCGTTATAGATACCGCTACAGGGTCAACGACCGCAGTTGGTGTACTTGTAATATAAGTTTAAAAATACAGTTTTTTATGTAAACTTCACAGACGTAATTGGTATCGAATTCTCAACACGATAAAACAAAAGAAAACAGATTTTCTTATCTCATACTTCAAGGAACAACTCTAGAAGCGACCCATAAAAAATACAACAAATCTCTAGCTAATTCAATGTGACCCTATATAGCGGTATTTAGATAACCGTAATCCGAACCTAAGTATGTACAAGTATTTTGTTTTCCAGAATAATAAAGATAAAGAAGTTTAATCTTTTTTATTGCAGCCTGCAGCCAAAATTCCTTGTTTTTACGAAAGATATTGGGCAGATAACTCAAATAGTGGATTTTGGAGAAAAAACAGCCAAGTTGAAGTGGGAGTGTGCCTGGCATGTCTCACGAATGCACCCAGAGAGATGGGCAAAGATCGTCACTCACTGGACGCCTGAGGGAGGACATCGCCGTCAAGGTAGACCACGGCGAAGGTGGTGTGACGATTTGATATGATTTGCAGGGCCAACATGGCCAGAGATCGCACAAGACAGTGAGGTTTGTAAGGAAAAAGAGGAGGCCTTTGCCCAACAGTGGGACAAAATACAGGGAGATTTTTTTATCACCATCCAAATTTTTACAGGGTGACGATTACGAAAAAAAAAATCAGCTGTTTCATACATTTTAGTCAATCAGGTATTGAACTTTTGTATGAAACAGCTGATTTTTTTTTCATGAATTCAGAGTTGGCCCCATAGTGAAAGTTGTTCATATTCATGGGTAGAACACCCTGTAAAAATTTGGATGGTGATGAAAAAATCTTCCTGTATATGCTAACAAAAAATATTTGACAGATGTTACTATTACCACAGATTAGCACAATATGTTTATTGTTAGTAACAAACCTTCAATTGAAGATACTGTTAATTAAACTGTTTCACTTGGCTAACCTCGATAAGCGGTTGATAAACCACCTCGATTAATAAAATTCATGACAAATAATGTTGTTAAAACAATTATATCATGAATTACTGTACTTATGTTAGTGTTTTGTTTAATTAGTCAGTGTTATCTTGAAATGGACCTTCCTTGTTCTTTAAAATATAAGCTTACATTAAAAAAAATAATGTATTAGATATGTCTTTGCCATTTCAATGTAAGGATTGACATGTTACCTACAGATCCACAATGTTTAACCCAAAATATACGAAAGTAAAAAACACCAACTTCAAAAGCAATAATCATCGCCATATCTACATTGCTCTAAAGTTCATTTTCAAGCATCTAATCTCCGAAAGCGTACGCGACGGCTGCGTTGAATTAAATTGTAATCTAAACCTTATTCTCATATCTTTTAAGTTCAAATACAAATATCAACTTACCAAAAGCCTTAGCGATGGCAACGTTGCCTAAAACAGCAATAACAGGAACTATGAATATGGAGGAGCCGAGGTCTGAACACATCTCCATGAAGCCCACTTCTCTGCCGTCGTCCAACACTGTGGAGAACGGCGGCAGTCGGAGTGAAGGGAGACCGTCTCTGGAAAAAGATAGTGCAATGTTTAGGAGTATTTATTTTCAACTTTATTACAATGGTCGCAGAGTTGATATATGTTCAGCAGTGATGAAAACTATACTACGCCTGGTTTACGCCAACTCTAATAGAACGCGCCAGTTCGATATGTATCCCGAACTGCAGTACAAGAGCTCGACATAATATAGTCCTTTCCCTTCGCAATCCAGGCCCAATTTTCACGTTTCCCAGAAAATACAAATAAAAATGTTACATATTTATTTTTAACTCTTCTGTAACGTTCAAAAAGATTTTAATGCACTTTAACTGCACCTACGAATGTTTTGTCTTTATTTATTTTGTCGATTCAACCGATTGTTT
Organism: Amphipoea lucens; assembly: GCA_947508005.1. Taxonomy (NCBI): domain Eukaryota; kingdom Metazoa; phylum Arthropoda; class Insecta; order Lepidoptera; family Noctuidae; genus Amphipoea; species Amphipoea lucens. Next base: position 14,279,637 of record OX382358.1, read on the forward strand.
ATAGAATCACGTAGACCATTTCAATAAAGTTATGTGAATAATGTTCTGATATAAATAAAACGGCCTTTTCATGAATCATCGCCAATTGATACTAGCACCAATGGCCTTGCAGTTATTAGCGAATATCGGTCATATTTGAAGGACATGGTACTCAACAAGGAAATATTGTGTTTAACAGAAAAACGTTTTTTCTTGTGTCTTGAATAATCGCGTGTTTTATTGATCCACGTCAAGATTAATTAGCAAAGGAGTATTATTATTGAATTAAGCCTGATATATACAGTGTTAAAAAATTAACCCAACAAACTTTAAGAGGTGCTTTAGACCATCGAACTGAACAACTTTCACTATGGGACCAACTCTGAAATCACGAAAAAAAAAATCAGCTGTTCCATACAAAAGTTCAATACCTACTTGACCAAAATGTATGAAACTGCTGATTTTTTTTTCGTGATTTCAGAGTTGTTCCCATAATGAAAGTTGTTCAGTTCGATGGTCTAAAGCACCTCTTAAAGTTTGTCAGGTTAATTTTTTAACACCTTATATACAAGGTGCGGTAAGAGCAGTGGTGGCCAGACAAGCGTTTTACTTTATGTAAATAATTTCATCATCAATCCTCTCAAAACGGTGAAGGAAAACATCGTGAGGAAACCGGCATGTCCTAGAACTAAAAATTCGAAGACATGACAAGACATGTACCAACCCGCCCTGTGCCCGCGTGGTAGATTACAGCCCACTCTCTCTCGAATAGAGGAGGCCTGTGTCCCAGCAGTGGGAACATTATAGGCTGATTATTACACGGTGCGATTTAATTGCCTGTAGCATGCTTAGTATACAGGGTGTTACGGAAAGGGTATATCAATACAAACGGGTTGAAGAGTGTATCTGGTCTAGAATCTCTATACAAAATTTCAGCTCAAAAGCAGTAACTTTGAAAATGCTTAATATTTTTTGATTTCGATAGTTTATTAAATTGAAATCATAACAAACGTGTCACCGCACTACGAGGGTCATTATCCATTATCTGTAGTGTGTCTGTGCGCCTAGTACACGCACATCACGCCGCCGCGCGCCAGTGCAGCGCCGTGATGTCGAAATAAAAAAATATTAAGCATTTTCAAAGTTAACGCTTTTGAGCTGAAATTTTGTACAGAGATTCTAGACCAGATACACTCTTCAACCCGTTTGTATTGATATACCCTTTCCGTAACACCCTGTATATATTAAGTTAAAGCAACAGTAAAAGTTGCACCGTCCCAGTTTAGACGATACAAGTCATGTGTTGCTTCAATTTTATTGTTTGCCACAGCCATGAAACTTGCATTGTGTAAATGAGGTTTTAGGATCAATAAGATGTTTTAAACTATTTGCTTTATTTTTTCTCTAGCTGTATCAGGCATAGCGACTATGGTTGGACGGGTTTAAATATATTTACAGTCTGTTATTGTTTAAATGAAAGAAGTCACAACTTCCATTATTCTTGTGAAAATCGTGTGACATAAAATATAAAGAAAAACCTAGATAAATATACATAGGTCGAGAAAGAAGCGACTTAGGGTATTATGACATTGACACGACTAACTCGTCATTGCAAATACACCGATCGAGAGCTTGTTATTTATAAAATGTGCTAAAAAGTGGTTCAAATATACATACTGTACAATAATTACGTGGCAAGACACGTGTTGTTATACCACATGTCATGTCTACATGGTCTTCACATGATCTGACCAAGATTTTGTCTGGACTTTAAAAGAGACTGTGACCTCTGAGCTTGTTTCTGCCTTTCTTCTCAGAGTAGTCAGATAGGAAACGCCGACCTCATCTAGCTTTAAAAAAATATGATTGACGTGTAAAAGTGTTTGTACAAACCTACTTACAGAAATAAATCATTTATCATTTATTTATCACAAGGTCTAATTAAAATAGTTGAAAACCTGAAAACGGGTCATTGTAGGCATAATCTTAGGCACGATTTAAGTTACCTTTGTATTCTTTTCGTGTCTTTGTGATCACGTTCTACTTATAAACTACGCATTTACGTAACGGGTTTTGATGCGGTTATCACCATAATTTAAAGAATTTATTCCAGAAGGTTTATGTGCATAATATATCAATATTAAACTTACATCCATCCTAATCACACTATCAAACTAATATTATAAAGGCAAAAGTTAGTGAGTGTGTGTGTTTATATGTTTGTTACTTCTTCACGCCTAAACCACTGAACCGATTTAGATGAAATTTGGTATAGAGATAGTTTGAGTCCCGGGAAAAGACATAGGATAGTTTTTATCCCGCTATTCCCACGGGATCGAAACTTATGTGGGTGAAACCGCGAGGCGCAGCTAGTAATATAATAAATAAATCTCGGTGTATTGTCAAGTTGTAAAAAACTTACAAAGCAGGGGCAGGTCGCTGGTTAGGTATAACAGTGAAACAATTTGATATTTTTTTTTTATTTCAGCCTATATTGTGTCCCCCTGCTGGGCAAAGCCCTCCCCTTTTTTCTTCCAAACCTCACTGTCCCGTGCGATCTCTGGCCATGTTGGCCCTGCAAATGATATTATATCGTCACACCACCTTCGCCTTGGTCTAGGTACCTCGAAAACTATATAAATACCTAAATAAAAAAAAGTTTCTTACTTAACAGTCCCCGTGAGTTTGAAAGGCTGAGTGGAATATTTCTCAAAGAAGAACGCAGCCAAAGAGCATCCTATGACTACAATAGCGTTTCTTGAAGTAGACAACAACCAAAGAGTTTTCTTTAAGCCTTTCTGACTCGGAGGCAGGCTTATATCTTTCATTTTCTGGAAAGAAAGTTTATATTAAATAATAAAACTAGATTATTTGCCCAAGGTCATTTTTTTAGCCTGATCTAGTGGGATTTCTGCGTAATATCAAAAGGTAGGTTTTCATGGCATGCTCTATAAAGAACCCTGTAAATTTCCTACCAAATAGACTCATGTGTTAGTAGATTCACACAAGAAACATCTAATAAAAGTTTATAAAGAAAAATGTACTACAACCGACTACTTAAAATGCATATTTTTAAAAACGTGTGTACTCCAGTTAATAATGAAAAACAACGAACAACTGCAATATTCGCACGAAAGTAAAATAAAATACGTTAACATGATAAAACGTGAAAAGTTAATGAAAGTTCCTCCGAATTTTCGTAATGAGCTGCGTATTCCATACATTAGAGTACACAAAGAAATATTAAATACTTGGTACACACTTGTGTTAATAAGATGCATGTCATTGAAAACGGAAGGTCGTGTACGAAATAAAAATACTCTACACGAATGAGCATGTCTTCGCCATTCATTAATTCATTCACTCAAATTTAATATCAACCTTTATCACATAACTCATTGTTCTCTAAGTATCGGAATATTTTCATTATGAACACAATAATTACCCTTTCATTTATGTTTATCTCGGAAACGTGAACTTCATATGAAATGCTGTTCTAGAAACAATTGTTGATCAACATCATGTTTACTAACGAAACAACAAGCCGATGTTCTCTGGCATCAAATTAAGTGCCATTGTGGTTCACAAAGGAATGCAAATACAAAACGTCGATTGTGAACATAACAGGCAACGGCAGATGTGTGAAATAAAATTTACAATTTGGAGTATCGGCACCAGATCAATTTGATAGCAAACATTTACTTGGAGCAGGAACCATCTGGGCTTGGTGTATTTTAAAACATAATGAATATTAAGCATCTATTTTAATGACGGAAAAACAATAACAAAAAGTTTTAGCGTTTTGTTTACAATTTAACAGGTGATACAGCATTTTTTTGTTATTGGAACAAGTAAATTAATGTTCTTTAATTAAATTTCTTTATAAACATTTTCGTGGCAACTTAAGTGATATTTATAAACCAGCTGTGTTAATCCGTAATTTTGAAAAGGAAAGAAACGCAACACGCTTTTTGTCCTGACCGACTTCCTTAGCCTGGTCATGGTTATGGTACGAGCTAGTTTTGACGGCACTGACGGTGGAAAATTGGTAAAAACGTAAATGAAAATATCAGTTCCTAAATTAAAACTATTGAAAATAATAACTGGTATTGTTTTGCACATACAGTCAACCTTTGTTCACCGAGCAAATATTAAGTTTATTAAATACATAGACGCATAAAGGATTTATTGACAACCATATGGATAGCATAAAGTACTTAATTGTTATTTTGTTTCTTTTGTGTGTTTAATAAACGTTTTATTGTTTAATATCACATTGGCAACAAATAAACGTCACGTGAACTACGAAGCATTATTAATTACTGCATTTAGTTTTAATAGTGATGGGGCTCGTGCTAAGTAGGTAATAACAGCCGCACGGATCGATCGAAGGTGAAGCTATGCTCGCCGAGGTCGTCAAATATTTATTATTATTTATTTATTTATTTATTTGGTTACATATCGACACCCTACGTGTCTCACGGAGATGGAAAGAACGTTAAGCCATTGGTCTCGACTGTCATTTGTAGATCTTTGTCATTCTTTACGGGTAGGGATCGTATTACCCAGTAACTGGGTTGTGGAAGTAAGATAGGCAGTCGCTCAATGTAAAATACTGGTATTCAGCTGCATTCGGTTAGACTGGTAGCCGACTCCAACGTATTTGGGAAAAGGCTAGGCAGATGATGATCTCTGATCTAAAAGTGTTTATGACGACTCTGTAAATGTCAAATTTTGCATGCGAGTTTTGAGCCAACTATGAATATCTTATTTACCTACCTACTTGATCATACCCCAAAATTCATCATAAGCCTTTATAAATAGAATAAATATTGTTAAAATTCAATACTTACACGCATTACTAAAAGTATGATTATACACGATATACCTAATGAGCTGTCAGCGATTCTTGCGTTAGGTATGTTTGTTATTACCTGAAACAAATATTTCAAAATAAATGACCACGTAACATATGACTGGCGAAAGAATAAGTACCTACTGTACGTATAAGGTATTAAGTTTATCAAGATGCTCTGGCGCAACTTTTATATCTCTAACCTTTTGAACGCCATTGTCACATTATATGTGACAAACTAAATCTTACCCTGAACGCCAACGTCACAAATATAATACCTATATGACAAAATACACGTCGCACGGGTCGCACCATATTATGAAATAAACAATTTAATCATTACTTTTGTGTGTTTTTATTTATATAATTTAAAAGTTTAAGCTTCCGTCTATATTGTATTGCATGAAACTAATATAAATAAACCATCAATATCGAGAAATTTGTTGTTTTAAGTGTGTGTGTGTTGTTTTGTTAAAGTGGCCTGGCGTCAGGGGTACGGCGATACGTTTATACTCTGGCGTTCAAAAGGTAAATATGTTTGTCGTATAACATCCGGTGCTTAAAGCTTTGAGCGTTTTGCTCATCATCAACATTATCATCAGCTTTTTCTGATATCAGTTTAATAGGCATGATGAGTTATTAGAAATGTTCTTACAAATAATGTAATTTTTTTAATGAAAGGCATAGTAAAATGAGATAATTGAAAAAACGTGTAAAATCGTTGGAAATATTATTACGGAGAAGCTACACGCCTCATAAGATTTTGGAAGGGAATATTCCATCCTTGTCGCACGGTACGGACAATGTATGGCACTAGTATGAAGTTACATAGTCGTGACGTCACTGCTATGGTAGTGCCGTCTCTTTCTAACAGATATTCTAAAACGTTTAAAACTTAGCATTTTTTAAGCTTTTACACTTTTTTTGCAAATCTACAAAAAAATATTTTTTGAGTTCAAAATAAAAAAAAATATCGTCGTCCCAATTGTAGATAATATTTTACTCTTATACCGCGTTCTCACGGTTCGATTTTAATTTAACAAAAAGCTCTTTGAATTTGTTGAAAGTCTGTTCAGACGGTTCAAATTGCTTTATTAGCAGATGACCAAGTAAAATCGAAGACCGATTTGTGTATCGAAACCCAGAACCCCATCAAGCTTAGCAGTCGCGCTTGCGAACACTAGCAGACATACGAGGCAGATGTTAACTATACAGTTACTAGGATAACATACCTTTTTCACAGTGTCTAAGAATCCACCAGATTTAAACTGAAGACCTAACAATCCTTTGAGTTGTGAGACGGCGATGATCACAGATGTGGCTGACGTAAAGCCAACGGTGACTGGCACTGATATGAAGTCTATTAAAACACCTGTGTAAGAGACAAATACAAATCAGAGTAATGCAAAAAATTAAAAATTATAGAAAAAAAATTCAGACGAAGAAATAAAGAGACTTCGACGAAAGCGTTACTTATACATGTTAAGCTTGATATACTTACGCGATAACAGTGTGTGCTAGCGTCTATGGTCTTTTCCAAAAGGTAAATAAATGGATCAGAAAACGTACATGTGGATGCCAATAATTTGTACTGCCACTTACAAATTTTGTGTTTTGTTTTCATCCATTGGTACGTTTTCTGATCCATTTGTTTACAATTTCATCAGATACTTTTGGAACAGACTATACAGGGTTATTGGAAAAACACCAACAACCTCTTAAGAGGTCATTGTACTCATCATTATGAACAACTTTTACTATGGGTTTAGTCACCTGAAATTGTGAAGAAAAAAATCAGCTGTTCCCTACATTTATGTTCGTATAACTCGTCAAAATGTAGGGAACAGCTGATTATTTTTTCGCGATTTCAGGGTTGGTCCCATAGTAAAAGTTGTTCATAATGATGAGTACAATGACCTCTTAAGAGGTTGTTGGTGTTTTTTCAATAACCCTGTATAGTTCTATACATGGAGAAGTTTACTGTCGTATTTGCATTTTGCGGACTTAGTACATAATAATAACATTATTATTATGTACTAAGTGTGCGCAAAATGCAAAAGTGTAATTGGTAATTGTGTTTACTACTAGGTACATAGTAGTAAACACAATTACCAATTACACTAAAGTAGTAGCAGCCAAAGACAACGTCGATTATCTACTATATAGTCAGATGTGTGCCGATGAGGAAGCTAGGAAAGATCCACAAACAAGATTGCATAATTTTACAATCCTGGTCTGGTCGACAATTTCATCGGCGGATTTTCCCGAGGTTCTTGGCACAAAACAGTTCCACCCCGCAAGGATGGTGCTTAGAAACCAAAAAGAAGCCCGAGGATTACATTCTTTTATTGTAATGTAAAGCGAAAATCTGGTTTAAGGGGTATACAAGGTGGAGACGACAATACGACAACAAATTAAACCGAGTATATCTAATGACGTTCCCAGTCAGCATACGAAAATTCAATCAAGTATATAAAATAGTTTAGTGACTATAGCTAGTCAAAGATCATCAAAACTCATAGTCGGCCCATCACTACTAATGATTGTTTAAAAAAAAAAAACACTTTTTTATTTCGAAGCTAAGATTTATTTGATAGTTCTAAAATACTCTTAGGCTTAGTATTGCCAGTGTTTTCATTTATTATCGTATTGTTTTCTCGACATTGTATAGAACCTGGACCAGACAGGTGCAAGGGATCAAAATTAACACTACACCAGGAGATAAGAAACTGATGAGGAATGGTTTCAACATATATTTTTTTACGAAAACTCATTTTAGGTAAGTATTTAAGTAAGGTGTATATACTACATACATCCATACTACATACATCCATACTAATTTTATAAATTCGAAAGTAACTCTGTCTGTATGTTACCTTTTTACGCCTAAGCCGCTGAACCGATTTAGATGAAATTCGGTATAGAGATAGTTTGAGTCCCGGGAAAGGACATAGGATACTTTTTATCCCGATATTCCCACGGGATCGAGACTTATGCGGGTGAAAACGCGGGGCACAGCTAGTTTATTTATAATTTATTTCAGACTAGGTTGTTCATAGAGTACCTACAGTCCGTATTTGAGGATAACAGTAATTGCACAAAAATATGTTTTTTTAGACGTGAATTACGTAAGTACATGTAGGTGCAAAATTTATATATGGTGTCATGTATAAATTTTAACCTAATATGGGAGTAAATGGTAAACAAAAGCATGATTCAGCGAAACGCATAAATAGAAATAATCATTAATATTACAGAAACCGACTGTTAAATGAACAGTAGGTAAAGATACTAATCAATTTTATCACACTATTAACCTGTTGATGGGTTAAGCACCTATAATAAGTTTTTAGACCACACTAATTTTCGGGTTGTTCCACTGCACTCCAAAATCCATTGTTCTCATAATTTTAATGTTCATACATTGATCCCACTGCGCTCCAAGAAGATGTTAGCAAGAAATAAATTAAGCATGAAACATACATACAATATTAAATATCTTAAAAAAAGAAAAAATACATATCAAATATTTTTATTCAGTCATAATCACAACGTCACATCTAACAATATTTTTTTCTTCGAAACGAAATAGAATGTCATGCAACATCATGCGACACTAGGGCCATAAAGTGCGAAATGGCCTTGAGCATTTTTCACACACGAGATTAATCCACGGTAAAAAAGAATACCTTTTTATATTTGTGTATAACAAACCACTTATGGTTTGCCTTTTATGCTGGCTCTACTTATTTTATTTTGGAGCGCAGTGGAATGCATTCCTGGAGCGCAGTGGAACAACCCTGATTTTCATTTCAATTACAGAAAATCGGTTTGAAATCGTAAGCGTTTCGATATATCTTTAATTGATCTCAACACAAATAATCATAACTCAAATAGTAAAACAACAAACGGAGTTAACACCACAGAACAACTCAGTGGCAATTAATAGGAAGATAGTTAGGAAAGAGCAGCCCCCTTATTCACAAACACTCGATATGCTTCCGTATAGTATGGAACATTAATCATTGTTATCGTAGGAGTCTTCTCAACGCTGTTCACAAGTCCAAAACCCGAAAATGTTGTCAGTTTCAATCAAATAGACGCCCGCTATTCTTCCAACAGCAGTTTGCTGTTGAGGGGAAGTCAAATCAGGTTATCGAAATGTCAGGTTTTCCATACGATAGCCTATCGTATGGTTGTGAATCAGGGCTCTGATCAAATTAAGCGAACGCCAGTGAATAATGAAACAGACCCCATACCCGCCATTGAATGGAAATTGGATAATGATAGCGAGATAAGCTCACAAACTAAAGTATAAGCATAAACTAGTTATGAACTAGCTAGTGATGATAATTGAGGACGCATTGTAAATGTAACTACTGTATATAGTATTGTGTGTATAGGTAGCAAACTTCAATTTGGAGATAACAAAGGGAAAATTGTTGAGCCGGCTTAATGTACTCATACAAACACATTCAGAGCGATAAATAACACGTTTATAATGTTCCATATCACACTAATATTGTAAAGGCGAAAGTTTGTGAGTGAGTTTGTATGTTTGTTAGTTCTTCACGCACAAACGGCTAAACGGATTTGGATGAAATTTGGCACAAAGATAATTGATAACCAGGATTAACACATAGGATACTTTTATTCCGATATTCCCACGGGATCGACACTTATGCGGGTGAAACCGCGGGGCGCTGCTAGTAATGTTCTATTTTAAGGACAGAGAAATTTAGAGGTTTGTCCTTACGATAGACCATAATTCAGGCACGCATTTAATTTAAACCGACCTGTAAATATAATTAGTTTAACGTTTTTACAATTCAGTGGAATTACGATAAAGGTTTACTCTCACTTTTAGCAACTAGTAGTATTTATTGCGCGCCGGCCTTGGTCAGTACAGGATATAATTATTATGTAAACAGTAGAGCATTATGCCATGCAAGGATCGTGTCTTCTATGAGTACACAATGCAGCTCTGTTACAAAGATCATCAAAGACTGGGAAACACATCGGCTTGTTTTCATTATGCTGTTCGCATTGCAAGACTGAATTTACCGAGTCAGCTTCTTTGTGAGAAAAAATAAAACACACAAAAGGCCAGAATTCCTTCTCAAAGCAATAAAACTTGTTGAGTAAAGATTGCGGTAGTGTTGGCTTGCAGCCCCGTCGTGCGAATGCTGTAGGCTTCCATTCATTGACATTTAAGTACACTTCACACAATTTACGTTTCATATTCAGATTAAAAACAATTCACAAATGTAGTTCCCGAAGGGTAGGCAGAATTCACTCACATTTCCCCAGTTACGTATAAGTTCCACGTAATAGCGGGCGAGCCTATTGCCATTAATCAGGCACAAGTCCAAAATCCGGGCTACAACTGAGAAATTCCTGATAGAAAAAACCCAATAACATTTTGCCCGACCCGGGAATCGAAACCACGATCTCATAGTCAGCCGTAACGCTTGCGACCAATAGACCAACAATGCACAAATACGTCACACAAAATAAGGAAGAGAATTCACAGCACTTACCTAAATGTAATAATCCCATAACCAGTTGTACTACGCCAGACAAAAAGCAGAGTAAAACTGCGTAGTCAGGGTTCCTGCCCTGTATTTGTTGGTAGGTCATGAGAGCCAGCAATGCCGTCGGGCCCAATGTAATGTCCTTGCAAGACCCGAACACTATGTAGACGAAACATCCCATAAACGATGAGTAGAGACCGTCCTGAAAAATTTACGACTATGAACACGTATTTCACTACCATCGGGTTACGGGTGTGAAGTACTACATATTACAGTTTTTCTACATACGCATTCTACCTATATGTTTGTAGGAAGTATTCCGTAGGTAGGCGTAGAATGTGTTGTGGCTTGTGAGAAGGGGGAAATCGAATTCTATAAAATGTATACGCCAAAGCTACATCGAAAACCTCTTTTTTTCTTAATAAAACTGTAAGATCCTTGTTATGGGCTGGGTTGGAGTTCGTTTTAAGCAATCAAAATTCAATAATTCATACATCATATTGAGGCATATAGAATCAAAGGCAGCTATGCGCCACACTTTCAAAAAATTAACTAAGTATGGAGAATAAACTCAGAGAGTATGAAAACCCCTGACTCTTAAATTAGAAAAACGTATTTTTCGGTTCCTGAAAATTTGACATGGAGGAACTTAGCTACCTTTGGTTCTACATATATGCCTCAATTATATGCTAACATCTTATCTTTTAATTATATTTCTAACTATAATTACTATGATAAACAACATCTCATGCCTACATGTGTCTGTAACTACTATAACAATCAAATTCGAAAGTTCGGAACTAAAAAAGTTATTATTCATCATTACGTAAACTTTATACTTTCAATACGTGTTCGCACTATATTTCGGCCTATACGTAAACGGCCTTAATGTGTCTAACGACCCGGTTACTGCAACCCAAAAATGCAATCAGAACCTCGTATTTGGAGGAGATTGACTTTTACCTGCGAGATTGTGACTCCCTGTCGATATTAAAGCGTTATTCAGATTCCTGGAATAAAAATATTCGGAGGACCTGCACCAGATAGAAGATATGATAACGGAACGTCGAATGTTGCTCGAGATTAAATATTTTATGGAGTCTACCTATGCTTTCTACGGAACCAATGATGATCAGAAATGCTATATTAATATTGGAATCCCTCCGTCTTTAATACCATTGGGAAATATTTAAATGCCTGTATAGTATAGGTACTTTATGAATATAACATTACCTGTGGACTTAACCCAGCCAGTGTCGCATACGCCAGAGCTTGTGGTATAACCGTAAGGCCCACTGTGATGCCCGCAATTAAATCTGCTAGAGCTTTCTCCGAATTGTATTCCGGAAGCCATTTTGTAATTGGCAGTCGTTTATATAACAGACGTTTGTACCGAGTCTGCCTTTTGGAACGATGCTTGGACGGCGATGACATTATACTGTTTTATCCACCTGATAACAAAAAGAAAAATAATTGAACACAACAATTCAAACATATTAAATTGGTACGTAAATAAATAATTATATTAATTTGGTTCCACAAGAAACCCTTGATGTTAATGGCTGATTCATACATAGTCAACGTTGAAACAATTATTGAACTAAAAATATCAAAGTGGCCAATGACTGACACTTACTATCTGAATAGACCGTCACAATTTTGTAACAACGATAAGAAAACGAAAGAATGTCACCTAGATATTATGCAAGTCATAGTCGACACTATACATAATTATGAGAATGTTTACACTAGGTCTATTGTACCTATAATTTATACAATTATCTCTGCGGCACGATCATAACTTCATCTGTACTTAAATAAAAATAATAATTTATCATAGAAAGAGTGGAAACAAATAACAAATTATATTCAGAACGATTTTGTTCGGTAAATAGTTTGAATAAGAGAATCATTAACAAAGCCATAATATGTGACAAAAGTTTTTGAAAACATCGTAAATATTTGTCGCTGATATACGATACAAAGTTTAATACACAGTTTATGTAGAGGAGCGCCGTAGCTTCCACGAAACATGATAGAACAATAAAATGTGAGAAAAACTTTGCAACATTGTCTATACTTTGCAAGCAACGCTGTATTTACCCAGTAATGGAACAGTACACATTTGAAAAATAAGGATTGAAGTTAATTCACTCAGACACGAATGTTCTGATAGAAAAGCAAAAATAGTTGAAAGAAGTAGCGTGTACCGTCCATTTCACGTTTTATTTTATGCTGTTAAGCTAGACTAGAAGTCAATATGGCGTCTGTAAGGCAGCGGTCACAACGCCCTACTCTCCCTCAGCCTATAAAGCACTCCTGCAGGGAATATTGGGGTAGTTGATTTAATTTAAGACCCTTTGTGTCGCACACTTCCAATTCCCTAATAAAGGCTGGCCACTAAACATGGCCGCCGAAAAACAAAGGACCGAATGTAACTACATAGTTGCTACGTATGGAAGGAGCACAATAATCGATGCTCTGGTTATTATTGTTGAAATAACAAATACCGCGTATTGTTGCGAGAGATCACCGGGCCTACTATTACGCTTTGTGTTAGACTTTGAAAGGACTGGTACTGTGACCCGGATTAAAGTGTATGAACTTTTCGTGGAATAGTCATTTTTTTGTATTATTCAAACGAATCCTTTTACTAAAGACTATATAATAAAGGCTGAAAAGCTATGTCAGGAAAAGCCCGTATAATATCGACACTAGAAATAGAAAGCAACAATGGGAGAATATAAGCCCTAACAATATAGTGTGGTACCTACCCTACAATTTTACTACAAAAGAGAAAGGGGAGGGAACGAATCTATTACTGTCAATTTATCTCTTGAGTGGTAGGTGCTGCGGGAAAATTAGCTATTAGTGTAAGTTCGGACACAAGGCGAAGGCCATGTTCCCCGATAATATTGAGGTCGACTGTGTTAATTTGCAATGGTATGTTACATCGGTTGCCAATAAACCTCTAGTGAACAACGGCACTGCTTCGCTTTGTTCCCAGCCAGGTGGGTCTAACCAATTATTCGGCCAGATTGGATTGAGGATTTCCATTAACCCTTGTGTTTGTTGTACATCTTTGACAATGTCGTTTTATGTACGCCCTGATCGAAACGTTATCTCTGTAATATACTGTTTTACGTGATAGGCAATTTTAGATAATACAGGATGTTGGATACACGTAATAATGCATTATTCTGTCTATAAACGTGTAATCTTCGTAATGACAAGGTGAAGATACGCCTACGACACAAAGGCATTCACTGAGTTTTTTTTTTTTTTTTCAGAGGAAATTGTCATCAGTTTTTTCAGCTTCGAACATACTCGTCAGTTAAAATTACGAAATAATAGCGTAGTTTTGTGTTTATAAACATTATTAGCGAATCAATGGATCAGCCTTGAATTACAACTTCCTTATGATCGATATCTCAATATATTTTCGTTACGGCGAATTAGCTATTGTGTCTATTTATATTTCATCATAGGGAAGATAATAATTATTTTGCTATAATTTTAACATAAAAACTAGATAGCATTTTTTTTGCAATATAACCTTGAAAGTTTTTGAAAGATTTATTATAGGTGTAAAATGCATTGAAAGGTAGTATGCCAAATCGATTATTCAACACAATAGTTGATGGTGTGAAATGAAAAGTAATAGTATCATAGGTGGCACATTGCTGTTTAAATAAATATTGACTGATTGGTCAATGTTATTGAATTCAAAATATGCGTAATTGGCTACACGTGATGTAAATAAACCGTATGTATAAGTACATTTGTTTGCTTTCGTAATTTTGTTACAATAAATAGTGCGTTGGTATGTGTACTATGTGTAGTAGTAGTTCTGATCGATAACAAAGATATTGACCATGAACTGATAACGGCCAAATAACAGTACTTTATCAAACTCTGTTTACAAAAATGATTCATTCAACGTTTTGGTTAGAAAATTTTGCAAACCTTTTTTTTATTGATACACAGATTAGATAAGTACATGCCATGGAGTCGTACATCATGAATCTGACAGCGTAATAAAATGGTTTGGGCAAAAAAACCGGATGTTTTCAGAAACACGTTCGCAGTCAGCTTATTTTTCCACAATTTTCTTTTAGACATGTACATATAATAATGCCTCAGAGCAATGTTGTTGTGGTAAAATTAGATAGGCATAATTTGTGAAGGTAATTACCTGACTGGGATACTTACTGCTAAGCGCCCGTTTATCATAATTATGTAATTATGCGCATAGAAACTGACTGGTAGAAAATGCCTATGGCATTAACTCAGCCTCTGTACATTTATGTGCTTGAAGTAATAAATAAATCCAAATATATAAAATTCAAAGTCCTGACTGAATGATATAGCAACGCACAGCCTAAACCGCTGGTCCTAGAGACATGAAATTCGGAGGGTGTGTTCTTTGTGAAGAGTAGGTATCCAATAAGAAAGGGTTTTTCGAAATTCAACCCCTAAGAGGGTGAATGGGGGAAGGGTGAAATTTCACGCGGACGAAGTCGCGGGCAAAAGCTAGTAAATAAATAAATTTCTACGTTTTTGACTACCTAGGTTCATGCCAACATGATGATGAGTGCGACAACCAATGAACCTATAGGCACTCACATTTTTAAGACGGCCTAAACCGTTGTTCTAATCCAGCACTGCTGAACATAAACAAACCAAAGCTCCTTAAAACTTAGTGAAAGTGATAAGACACATAATATTCTTATCTACCACATGCAGACATCGGAAACGGGAACCTCAAAGGAGATAGCACTGTATTAGGGTCTTTAACGACGCCGTACGAGCATCGGAATCAACTATCGCACTAAACGCCTATCAGGGATCCAACAATAATTCCCTTCCCCAAGACGGTTATCAATCATTTTGGTGGATGTTAGCCACGTAATTCCTCGATCCATCCGTCGACCCATGAGCCGAGTGTAGGGCTGTCCCGGCATCCCGGCCTGTTTTGAGCCCGAAGTCTGCGTTTGGGCATATCTACGGACTCTGGGCTTAAGCTTCCATTCAACGAGGGCTTAGTGTTTGTTTCCTCCGGATTTCAGTGTTGTGCGTGTTGAAGCGTGCTTTTTAGGTCACGAAATATCTCTGGCCAGGATTTCATTTTTGGATACTTTTGTGTGTCAATCACGGAAGTAGTGAAGTGTAAAAATTTCAACCTTGCGTCAAACATGGACAGCACGCAGTAGCTCTATTTTTGGTTTTATCTCAATTTATTGGGTCAGCCAATATCAAAATATATTTTTATTCATTATCTTACGCTTGATGACCTCGAGTTTATTTGGTTCATTTGCTGCTATGAAAAACGTAAGTTCCTCAAAAGCAGCCCTATGTATGAGTATGTAGCGCGATCCGTCACACGCGACTCGACGTGACGAATGCGAGGTGCTAGGAGCCCGCAGAAACGATAATCCAATGAACATTCCTATGGGAAGTACACATGATACGAGGCGCCATCTACTCTAATATTACATTCCTACCAGTCAGCTGCGCGACTACTGCATGTGAACGTTCATCATGTAAATAATAAGTAGCACAATAAACTGTGTGATAATAATTTTAAAATTATATTTCCATTATTTTCACAAAGCTGTGGGAATGCATGAGAAAACAGCACCAAGATGCTTTGTTTATCTATATGCAAGTTGCAACAGTTTACCGGAAGAAATGGGCCTCTATGGATTAAGAAGATGGCCTAGCAACTTATCCACTTACATTTTTAATGCAAGCTTTATAGATCTACATAGTTCTCGCACATTGCACGCTGTGCTACAGTCTCAAAGATTTACCATTTAGTAGATACCTAAGTGTGCAGAACCCCGTGATCAAGTCGACGTAACTTTTTCAAGTCGACGTAACTTTTAAGTTACGTCCATAATTATATAAGCCTATAAGATGTCAATCTAGACCAAAATTTATGCCTAGAATGATACCTTGAAATCATAAAGTAGCTCTAACTATGTAAGTACTTTAAGTTACGTAAACGTATCTTCTTGGGAACTTGACAGTCCCATCAAATCTGGCGTAGTACCTGTGTACTCAAGTTCTCAGGTGCTTAAATCGAATGGCAATTTTCATATACTAGAAGGTCGAGTACAAGCCATTATTAGGTTAATTTCATACTCAATGGCAGGAATTTGCAACATGATTGAGGACACTAATGGTCTGGTTGAAGGTTTCTTGGTAGATTGAAGATACGTCAAAATATCGACCGTCGAACGTGTACTTACGTCCTTATTTATGTTATAAGTATTTTGTACCGACCATTTTTTTTTCTCGTTTTTATTTTTTGTGTTTAGCAGTGGTGGCTCACTAGTCACTGGCAACGGCTTCGACTTACCGAGTTGTAGGTCGTGGGTTCGAACCCAGGCAAGTAGTAATTTCATCACCACTGCACTCAAAACGGGAGGAAGGAAAACATCGTGAGGAAACTGACATCTCTTAGAACTAAAAATTCGAAGACTTGTGTCATCTACCAACCCGCACTGTGCCCGCGTGGTAGATTATAGCTCACTCCCTCCGATTGAGTGGAGGCCTATGTCCCAACAGTAGGAACATTATAGGCTGATTATGGTTATGCTTAAGCAGTGGAAACTTGTAAATGGCCTTCAAATTCATATTGTTTGAGAACACTATAAAGGGGTTAGAAGATTTTTGTATGGAGGGTGGCCCTAAGGTCGGCCGCCATTTTGATTTTTTTTCAGAATCGCGGTGTACAACAAAAGTTATATATTTAGATAGAGGACGCTTATACAAACAAAAAATGTTATATAACATAATATCCTAAAGCGTCAGGTTTCGGAGTTATTCACCGAAATATAAGTCGAAAACAACAAGGATTTTTTTGTTTTTTTTCCCTCCAGGAAAGCATATTGAACTATTGGGGTAATAGAAACGTTATGAAACCTTTATGGAGAAGAAACAAATGAAGAATAGACATTTTTTAAACAAATAATTAAACACGGCAATTTATAGTTCGTTTTTTAATCCCAGAGACTAACCTGACATTTAAGTCTTTTGTGTTTTCGTTTTTTTTTAGCATAGAAGTTTGACTTTACACTTGTCAGATTAGTCTCTGGGATTAAAAAACGAACTATAAATTGCCGTGTTTAATTATTTATTTAAAAAATGTCTATTCTTCATTTGTTTTTTCTCCATAAAGGTTTCATAACGTTTCTATTACCTCAATAGTCCAATATGCTTACCTGGAGGGAAAAAAAAACAAAAAAATCCTTGTTGTTTTCGACTTATATTTCGGTGAATAACTCCGAAACCTGACGCTTAGGATATTATGTTATATAACATTTTTTGTTCGTATAAGTGTCCTCTATCTAAATATATAACTTTTGTTGTGCACCGCGATTCTGAAAAAAAATCAAAATGGCGGCTGATTTTAGGGCCAAAACCTTCAAACCCCTTTGCTGTAAGTTTCCCAAAAAAAAAAAAACTAGAAGAACATCTATAGTATGAGACACCATTTCTTGCACATTACATCCCCTAGAAACGTTTTACCATCGATGCTTGTGTTATACGCTTCTTATTAATCTGTCAAGCTCCGCTAATGAGACACAATTGATTTTCTATTGTTTCGTCGCCAATGGGCGACGCGGGCTGCTTGACCGGTTAAAATGTTAATCAATATGTAATCGATTTTTGTTTGAGCCAACAGCCCCGTGCTATTGTACCAATCGATCTATCGCAGTACTGACCTCGGCAAAAGCGATAAGAAAGATAATATTTTTAGTCTCAATAATTGATAAGGCGACCATGGCCCCTGATCTTGACTGTAAAATATCAGTCAGTGAGTCATTTTGATTAATTTATGATTATTTTTAAATTGCTTAGTAATTGAAATTCAAGTGCGGGCACCCGCGATGCTAACAAGATAGCAACATGTTTAATCTACATGGATTAGTCATATCTATTATTGTCATAAAAACATAGGTTAGTTAGATAAGAAGGTAAGTACCTTATCACTTCATCATCATATACACGTTAACACCCATCACATGCATACTTACACACATCACATACACACTCACACTCATCACATACATACTTACACTCATCACATACACACTCACACTCATCACATACATACTTACACTCATCACATACACACTCACACTCATTTCATGCATACTTACACTCATCACATACACACTCACACTCATCACATTCATACTTACACTCATCACACACACTTGCATTTGGTTACCTTTTAGTTCTAAGTTTAAATTTATTATTTCTACTGAAACCGTTGCATTTGTTAAAATTTCTATAAGTCATATTTTCTGTCGAAAGAGACTGGATCCTGCGACACAGGGTATCCTAGTGCGGGATCCAGTGTCATACCCAAATAATGTAACACTGATTTATGATTCAATAAAAACTTATTATTATTATTAGTTTGAGCGTGAAGAAGTAACAAACATAAACACACACACACACACTCACAAACTTTCGCCTTTATAATATTAGTGTGATGTGGTTTTGCACGACTCATAATGCGAAGCATTAGAGTGCTTTACGATCGAATTTTTTTTTTGCCTCCTTTCTGCAACTGTTTCTATTTTTATACTACTGCTTGGCTTGTAGGTACACAGAACCTACTTAATTTATATACCATTGTATAGATAATTTAATGGAGATTAATTCGGTACTTTTCAAAAAATTGATTTATGCAGTAGAAACGAAAACAAAACATCAAAATATTTCTAAAAAAAATCCCGTCTATCAAGTGAGAAACTTGAAAACTTTGTAGTTTGCTTCCCTTAAATTTTTTAATTAATTGTATTTTTTTTTTAATTAGTCTGTCGGTGTCAAAAATTTAATTCGGTCTAACATGTAAAGAAGATGGCTGAATGTCACTCTGCGATATTGACATTACGACGCAGTTTTTATACATAATACTCAGTGGTTCGTGCAATACGATATAATCTGCTTTAGCCATTTTGCAGACAAAAATAACCCTTAAGGTGACGAAAGGATTTTGGCTAACTGTACTAAATTCTCAGGCTTTATGAGTAGTTAAAACAACACGCCCATATAAACGAATAATACAATAATAATAAGAGTAGCTTATGGCAAGATAATAACTATCTTATACGTCACGTTTGTTCGTGGATTACCAAAATTTCTAATGAAGCATTGCTATAAAAACAGTACCTGAAGACAATCTAAATACCTACTCGTTTGAAAACCTTATCAAACATTTATTTAACTTATGCTTTTAATAAAAAAGTGTTTATTTTAAGATAACACCGTAATTTTACGTAAGACTGCATAACTGAAAATGTATTTTTCGACGATTTGAAGAAGTTTTTAAAAACGCCCACTATCTGTTTGCTCTTCGTTTGGCTTTGCTAAAAATCGATAATGTCGAAAATTAATATTGCGCCAGTGTGCCAATAAAAAAACAACAAGGAGTGTTTTACCAGTTATTTCCTGTTTTTTGATTGCAAACGTATTAATGACGCAGTTAGTTTTGATAGCTGGATAACACATACATTTTCACTATAATATTATTTATCTAAGTATTCTAACAAAAGAACGACATTTATACAAATGGTCGCGAATCCAGAGTTATTCTACACACGGCGACATATCAAGCTATACATTTCCCGTTTTAGCTGACCTCGCATTGTATACGATTTTAGTACAATCAGAAATCAGCTTATACTGGTTATGTTAAGCTTGATGTGTAGCCGTGCGTACCTACAATTGTTAACGTAAAGAGAGAATTAACTGAAACGTACGACGTAGATATCTGAAGGCAATGAACTGATGAAATAGGCACCTATGATTAGACTGCAGAATAATACATGGTTCTATTGATACCGCAATTAGACTAAAATTTTGACATTGACATTTTGCAGTCTTGAAACATTTTCACCCAGCACCGTTAAAATTGTGGTCACAAATTGTAAATGGTCAATTTTATCATTTTTGTGGTAAAAGCGGTAAGGTACCTATTTGCCGAAACTCAAACAAAGGTATTTGGGTATCCGTTATCAGTCTCACTGAGTTATAAGTCTAATTGGAGTAATTACAATTAGAACGACGATAAATTAGCGTCCAGTCACATCGTATTTCAGTGGGAATGAATCGGTGGCGTACAAGATAACAGGTCACCGGCCAACAGGAAGGAATGTAGGGGGAGATAAAGATACTGAGACGGAACTAAAATTCGACAGCAACGTATTCTTTAGATATTTATTTAATATAATTCTTTGGATAACCCATTTAATATAACGTATTCTTTAGATATTTATTTAATATGATTCTTTGGATAACCCAGCTGTACGAAGCTGCTTATACCGGCTGACTTTTTTTACCGTCTGGACAAAAACAGGGTATAAAGGCGAACGGAGTAGAAGCATGGCACAGAAATTTCTTTTTTTTTCACAAAAAATAAAATAAAAATCTCTTTTATTTTCGCCGGTACCTATATTTTTTTAAATTATACTACTACTATACTATTATTACTTACTTATACTACTTATTTTTTATTATATCATGCAAGACGTAAAAAATAAGGATTTTCAATCTGTGAAGATCCACATCAAAGAATGTTTTGTGAAATAATCCAAGCGATTTTCCAAAGCATTTTTTTTCATCGCATTTCTCAAAAGTCAAGCTCCACTTTCGTATAGGCTCGTTATACGACGGTCACATATTTAAGCGACTGAGATAAATACCGAGCAAGTGTTATAAAAAAGTAGTAATATTTTCACCCGAACAAATTGCCCGAAATGCGAGTCCGTCGATTACGCGACATCGATTTGTTTCGCGCTCCGTCGCAAGCACGGCACGTTCTCCTCATTAATACAGACCCGAACAGTTTTCCCAGAGTCTGCAAAGACCCGAAAGACAAGAAAAGTGTCCTCTAGTCAGATTTTGAAAACACAGTGCTTACGAGACAAAAGTATTAGCAATCAGCAAAAGAAAAAAAAAACAGCAAGGGTTCTATCCTTTGTATTCATATTCTTCAATAATATATTTTTTTAAGAAAAACTTAAGGCCGCAGGAACTCGTTGGATGCGAGAAGCACAAAACCGGTCGAAGTGGAGGTGCTTGGGGGAGGCCTATGTCCAGCAGTGGACGTCTTTCGGCTGAAATGATGATGAAGAAAAACTTGTTTAGAGTATAAGTAAAAAGAAAGAGGTGGTTTTTCAAAAAGATACAGCTAAATATCTCAACGAATCACTTATTAGGTTAGCATTATTTTGTTATTCACCAAGGGCTCTCCTTTGCTCAAAAGAAAATCCCAAGTTAATTTAACGGTCCATAAATAAACATGTCGCGTTTTCGTTCACAATAGATGATAGTGCACATCTGCAGGACCCAGGACCCAATGAACTTTCCCTTAACAAATTACGGTACCCGTGTTAGTCCAACGATTACAAGTCGCCGATTCATCACGCGGAGTTTCGGACGTAGCACGTACTTCTCTCATCTATTCCAGCCGTCCAACGTCCGATCAGTCAATGTTATCGGGAGTCAGCGACGACAGGTTCGCACGCCTTCAATGAGCAACAAAATTAATTTCAGAAAGGGCTGAAGGTTCATGTATTGAAGAAATACAAAATAATATAAAAATGAAACCCGTTTTCCGTTGTCACGACATAACATGAAAACGGCTGGACCGATTTCGATGAAATTTGGTATAGAGATAGTTTGAGTCCCGGGAAAGGACATAGGATAGTTTTTATCCCGATATTCCCACGGGATCGACATTTACGCGGGTGAAACCGCGGGGCGCAGCTAGTACAAAATAAAAATACAGCCTCGGCCTATCGATAAAAATATCGTGAAGCTGTAAATGATCGGAAAAGTTCACGATTTCAAAGTTCTGGCTGGTGAATTTCAGAATACTTAAAAAAAGATAAAAACTTCCAAAGTAAACAATCTGTAAACAATTGCTTGCGTATTGTTTTCACATCGAAAGTTATAAACTTGAGATAGTTTCCCGTAAATTTTCGTCCGCTTGCATCACACCCTGTCAGAAGTATTTGGAGCATTGTGTATTGGTTTTAGCGCGTAACCTTATATTACAGAACTCGTAAAACCCGCTGAGTGACTGGTGTTGAGTACCGTTGTCTCGACATATTACGCGATTTCCTAGCAAACAGCCCGATCACGACAGATAAAAATGTTACTCGTAGTCGTGTCACGATTTGGCACTCTCAGCGTTTGTCGCTACTGTAATTTTGAACAAAAAGTTTATGTCTTTATTTATAGTAAACTGTTTGTTGCCAAACATAACCTGCAGTTTCCTCGCTAAATATCATATTTCTTCAGCATTTCTTATTCTAAGAATTTGTCCAAGATACTCAAGAAAACAAAGCATTTGCACTGCATAAATAAATTGTGATTTGAGTTCAACAGTGCTTCAACTCAGAGATTCTATATATTTCTGGGACTCAAAACGTTCAATACAGAGACGGTAAGTACTGGGAAAATCGTGTTCGAATATCATTGGACCAATTTTCAGCGTCGGCGGTGGCAATGCCGTGTTGTCAAGTGTGTATTTCTTTATCGTTTTTGCATATTTTTCTTTTATTTGCTATTACTTAGCGTCAGAAAAAGTGAAAGTAGGTATCGTTGTGATCGATAAGAAATAAAGTTTATTGTTAAAATGTGTGGTTTAAGTTAAGTAGATAAATAAGTACCTATGTAAACAGAGTAAAAATGATTTTGTATGAATAATATTATATGTATTACTTATAACGTATTCAGAATGAGTAAAAAACCGGCCAAGTGCGAGTCGGACTCGCCCATGAAGGGTTCCGTAGCAGCAAGTAACATAATATAAAAGTTCTTGTAGTTCGTTGTAACTTTGTGAAAGGTAAATTGCGGTTTTCGATTTATGACGTATTAAAAAAAAACTACTTACTAGATCTCGTTCAAACCAATTTTCGGTGGAAGTTTACATGGTAATGTACATTATATATATTTTTTTAATTTTATCATTCTCTTATTTTAGAAGTTAGAGGGGGGGGACACACATTTTACCACTTTGGAAGTGTCTCTCGCGCAAACTATTCAGTTCAGAAAAAAATGATATTAGAAACCTCAATATCATTTTTGAAGACCTATCCATAGATACCCCACACGTAAAGGTTTGATGAAAAAAAATTTTTGGAGTTTCAGTTGTAAGTATGGGGAACCCCAAAATTTATTGTTTTTTTTCTATTTTTGTGTGAAAATCTTACTGCGGTTCACAGAATACATCTACTTACCAAGTTTCAACAGTATAGTTCTATAGTTTCGGAAAAAAGTGGCTGTGACATACGGACGGACGGACAGACAGACAGACAGACAGACATGACGAATCCATAAGGGTTCCGTTTTTTGCCATTTGGCTACGGAACCCTAAAAAGTAATGTAGGATGAAGTAGATGTTAATGAACTAAGATTATCCGCACGTTGTTGTATCTTTAGTTACGTGCTAACATATACACAACTTTCTCTACTAACATTAGTATTCCTGCGACATACCCTTTGAATAATGTCAGTGCTCAAATTCGTTATAAGCTTTTATGAAAGACCACGAATATTTTCTTTTTCTTTATTAACGCGAGTATATTGAGTTAAACCTAATTGGGATGCTGTGAACGCTTTAGCGCTTTCACCAAAACAAAAAATAAACTCTATTTCGCTTGTAGTGTATCTAAGTTTTGAAGGTAACATACCTAATAATTACGTGATACGAGTTCAAAATGAACGTTCGCGGCAATATATTATTTACGATGCCGGAGAAAATAAAGAAAATTTCGTTTCTTTGAAATATTTGCTTTTGTGACTGAAACCCCTTCTTATATTCGAATGTCGTAAGAAATATTGGCAACAAAGCGAAAAAGAATTTTATTGTGAAGCCACATTCTGTTGGTGTCGGTTTCTCTAGCCTAAGAACATTCCAACGTTTGTCACTTGATACGTGACTCGTGAGTGCCACGATCTCGTTGTGGACTGAACCAAAAACCGATGCTCAACAATACCCTCATATTAAAAACGTTCCTTTGAATTTGCTGACAGTAAAACAAAGCTGGCATGATTTTTGTGGGATAAATAAACAAGACCTTTTTTTGGAAGAAATGTTTTTCAAGTGTATGTAATAAACGTTAAGGTCCTTCAGCGCCTTTCAATGTAAAGTTTCATGTGTAAAACCAAGGTTGATGATGATGATGAGAACTCGTTAAAGGAGACTCGTCTCAAAAACTTTGGTTTGCAAACATAACTTTTGAATGTTAACGGTAAGCGCGGGGCAAGTATATAGCTCACACATTTCTTTGGCATAATCAACGCTGAACAAAACTAAAAACTGTCTGCGGTTTCGCTCTCAAAACTAAGAGACACAGAAAGCGCTCCACTTAGGCTCATTTAAAATTCTTTCAGAGCACAATAAAAACTAATTACATAGACCTCCGCTTTGACGTCTAACTTCACATTTAGAAGCCAGTTATATCGATGCCTTAGTTCACAATTGTACTAACTGCAAAATTTTCAATTTTTACTTTTTTGGTGCCAAATATAGAAAATGTTGTGCTCTTTCGTTTGCGCGTATCGAAATACCAATAATCCGTCTCTTTCTTCCAAAAAACCTAGTTCACAGTTAAGAATCAAGAAAGTTTGATGTACAAGTGTGTTAAGTACTTTTACTTTAAGGGGTTTAGGGGTTTTTTTTTACTTTCTGGAGAACCTCCTCCAGTACAGTAAAAGTAAAAGTACCTACCTACTTTTACTTTAAGGAGCCTATTTTTTAAGAAATTTAAATGTTTCTCATTAAATAGTTAGTAATTGATTATTGTTACCAAACTGAAGATTGATTAAAAAATTCTAATTTGTAATTATTAAGAAACCAAAAAAAAATTGGTTTAGCCCTCTTAAAATTTTGATTGCGGGTTCAAAAAAATATTTTATGATTGTAGTTTCAAAAACGTTGTGTTTTATAGAATAAAATAAACATTATGAATATGAATCACTGGTTTATTCTTAGTTGTTGGACCTGGAACCAGTTTGTTAAAGCTGTTAAATATTTTTAGTTTTTCACTTAATGCACATCAACATAATCAATCTTAGTGCACAAATGTATTAAAAGGGGGGTTTGTACATTACATAGCTATTTTTAAAATGTTATGGTTATACTAATATTACAATATTGAGATATGATGGAGTTAAAGGACTAGTCTTGTGAATAGATGCATAATTGTTTTATTATTTTAATTTGTTTTCATAGTGTACATGTCTAAACTTTAAAAAACTTTAAAACACTCTCCTCAAAATTGTCAATTTTGTATTTAATGCAATTGTGAACTAAGGCATCGATATGTCTTATTTATAAACAGAAGACTCTGTTAAAGTAGGACAATTTAGTTTACAGTAATTAATGAAAACTCTTAAAATAAATTTAATTGACGTCAGCAGTGTTAACAAATAGTTTAACTACCAAAAAACACAAGGAATATTATCGTTCAAAACAATGGTAATACAAACCAAGGTGAATTGTGTTTCTATCAAATATTTGAATAAATTGCCATGCGGTAATTTGTAATTTCAAGTGTCTGTCTGACTAAATACGACTTTTGAAACTCCATTCAATGACAATTTACTGTTAGCTTGCATCATCCCACAGCTGACAAAAATGACACTAATGACATGTTATCATAAATTAATTTATTAAGCTTTCAATTAGTTAACTTTAAGGCGAGTGTTGTACTGTCCTATTTATAGTAGTGCTTAAGCATTTATACGAATATTTTATCTAAATATATAAAAATCGTGTGTCACCATGTTCATACACGCTAATCTCCGAAACCACCGAACCGATTTCAATAAAATTTTGTAACTGTGTCTGGTTCCAGCTTGAAATATGAGGTAGTTTTGGATGCGATAGGTGGCGCTCTGTGCGAAGCAGGGCCGGGCCGCTAGTGTATTATCTATAACTAGCTTTTGCCCGCGACTTCGTCCGCGTGAAATTTCGGCTCTCGATTCACCGCGTCGCATCCTATCGCTCGCCCGCGCGTGGATTTCTGACTTTTTTATTTTTGCTCGGCCCCTAAGGGTCGTGAATATAAATAATACAAATCACGCTAGGAGCCTAGGAAAATAGTAAGGAAGAACGCTAAGCGAAAACAAAGTAATAGCGCTTGCAGTCGATGCGATGCGACGGGGTGGGTCGGGGACAAGAAATTTCACGCGTACGAAGTAGCGGGCAGAAGCTAGTAAATTCATATTCATTCCTTAGAAATTGGCGTTTTGTCGAACTCGTCACTTTGATCTCAACTGTCTGGCATTTGGTTAGGAATTCCAAATTCAAATTTATTCCAATTAGCCTAAATTGGAATAAATTTTTATATCCGTGTTTCGGATTTAGTGATTCATTTGTTTTCGCGCCATTTGATTTTTCTTTGACATCGTTCTGTTCACAATACGGAAAAATCGCGTTATTTACGAATACTAGTTCCCCCGTGGCACCAGCGCTGCAGAAACAGCTCGAAGGATTAATGATGTGTATCATAAGCTCCCGTAAAAAAAAAACAGGGACGTTTTTGATTCCGACGTTTTCGTTCTGGAAATTTTGACCTACAGAACATAGACCGTGGACGAGCAGAGACCGTAGTTGACAATGAAAAATTGAAAGTGTTCGTGGAGGCGGATCCATCGCAAACCACGTCAGAGTTAGCGGCAGGCTTCGGTGTGAGTGATTAAACAATTTTAATTCACTTGAAACAAATTGGAAAAGTGAAAACGCACGGAAAATGGATACCGCGTGAATTGAGTGAAGCACACGAACAAACACGCGTCGAGTGCTGCGTAACATTACTCAATCGTAATAAAAAAGAGGGAATTTTGAATCGTATGAACTTTTGATGAAAAATAGATCCTGCACGACAATCGGAAACGCTAATCACAATGTTTAAATCCTACCTCAAGCGAAAGTTGACTCAGAAAAAGGTGCTGGTAAGGCCGCTATCCCACTGGCGGTTTACGAGCGTCGGCGTCTCTCGAGCGTTTGCGCAGCGTCAACGTTGCGCAGACGCGACTTTGACGTCGCGTCGTCGCGTGACAAGCATTAACGTCCGCTGAACGCAACGTCAACGTCGCGTCTGCGCAACGTTAACGTCGCGTTTGTTGGCAACAGGTACAATCACGCCGTGTCTAAATATTGTTTGTCACTTTGAATCACTTGTAAAAGTTCGTCAAATGTAGTCTTTGGCATTCACGAATATTTATGAAATTCCGATTCATTATTTTTAAGATTATTAGAGTACAATGCGAAATATTCACTTTCTTGTGATCGATTGGACTATAAAGGGTTTTCCCAGAATTGACGATGAGATTTTCTTTTTCTTTTACGTAATTTTCGTCGAAGTAGTAAAGTCAAAGTAGTTATGTTTCTGTTTGTACGCCTCAAATAGTATCATGTGCGCGACGTTAACATCGCGTTCAGCGGACGTTAATGCTTGTCGCTCGCAGACGCGACGTCAACGCTCGTAAAACGCCAGTGGGATAGCGGCCTAAGCGTCTGGTGGACCAGTGCCGGTGTTATTCACTACAGATTTTATGGTGAATGTGCATAGATAACAATGATACATACTTTGATTGATTAAATTCATAATATCCTTGTTTTTCATTTTGCTTTTCCCAACTTGTTTTTTTTTTTTGTATTGTGTTCTTTTCACGCGTCATGTTTACCGCAAATAAACGCATTTTCTTTCTTTTAAATTATATCAACCAAATATTCTTTCTCAATAATTGAACAGGTTCCGGCGCGGTAAACGAGACACAATAGAAGTTTTTTTGTTATGATGGCTATAGCCGCATATAGGGTCCTCGAAGTTGTTATAAGGGCCTAAGGCTAAAACACCATGGTTATTGTTACGTTAATTCGAACTTCGAACTTAAATTGTCCGTATATTCAAATCACAACTGTCCTTCTTTGACAGCTTTATAAAATGACTTTAACACGACAAATTGTCGTAAGGTGTAAATTTTCATAACATTAATTTCCCTGAGTGTTGTAACTGTTGTTTCATTTATTGAATTTACGAATATGTATTACTTCTACTGTTTAATGATGAATATATAATTTTGTTTGATCAAGTGTGTGCGTTTTGATCCTTAATATCGTTTACTTCTAAGAAATTAGTTTTCAAGGTAAGTACAGGCAACAGTTAGTAAGCTATTCGAAGCAGCTTGATCTTTGAGCAATATAATAATCAAACTGCTTGTATAGGTACATAGGAATACTTACCTACAACGTGTAATTGAACTAGATAACTGAAAACCTGAAAAGGGGTCATTGTACTAGAAGACTACATGACCAAAGCGCGGTTACTGTCGGACTGCATAGAAAAGTAAGAGAAGCGCGATGACAAAACGCTGGTAATTTATTGCAGAATATGAAGCAATTATCTATTTACAAAAAATCTATTCTTTGGACTAAAAAATTAAAACACTAGTGCTTTAGTATGTTGCTTGTTGACCAAAAATCAGAATGATTGTATGTATATTAGTATAGTTTTTATTGTGAAAAGAAAGTTTTTAGAGGTATCTTCATGGTTTTTTCTATCGTATCAAATTAGTTGTATTATGTTTTCAACACACATCTCCCTAGAATATATCCTGAAGAATATCATGTATTTTACTTATTTTGTTTACTGTAGTCGATCATATACTTTAGACATTATAAAACTTGCGTTTTTTGCGTTTAGTTCCTGTAGTCCCCTTATGAACAACTTTTAAACGGACCAAACAAGAAATCGCGAAAAACAAAATAGCAGCATCTATCAACGACCATACTTAGTTCAATTCATAAACAAATAGTTGTTTGCAATGATGAGTACAATGACCCCTTTTCAGGTCTTC
Organism: Amphipoea lucens; assembly: GCA_947508005.1. Classification (NCBI taxonomy): domain Eukaryota; kingdom Metazoa; phylum Arthropoda; class Insecta; order Lepidoptera; family Noctuidae; genus Amphipoea; species Amphipoea lucens. Next base: position 14,308,902 of record OX382358.1, read on the forward strand.
AGTTAGATACATATTTTAGAAGGGTAAGGTATAAAAAATATTGGATTTAATGCTATAATAGAAACGACTAATTTAGTCTTGGCAATGAATTTACTGAAGTTCTAGTTTCACCTAAAAAAAATTAAACAAAAATAAAAATCTTACCACAAAAAATAAAAAAATCAACAACACTTTCACTTTTGATCAAAAAACTACAAAACAGAAAAAACGCGAAACATATTTTAATTAATCGATTAAGGTTTTTGCGTGCGAATCTGCGCGGCCACTCCACATCGACGTTCGATCACTCACTGACCGGGCCCGGCTATACGACTGTCTAGAGGCGCGTGCGCACTTGCCCCCCGTAACTTCCCTTGATACATATAGTAAACAAACTTGTCTGTATGTCAGTTTACAATTTACATACAAAAGAAAAAATTGAACACAGTAACCAGATAGGTACTTCAAGGACGTTTGAACAAGCGTAAGTACAAAACTATACCGCATGGCAAAGCTTGGAACATTTTTTATTAAACTGATATAAAAAAAAATAATTATAAGTGGTGTGTACTGGATTTTAGCGTTATAAGTTCCGGTGAATGTTCGCTATCAATTTTATTTCCATGTTCTTAAATATCCGGGTGCCAATTTGGCCCGGGAAGAGGAAGAATAATCTGCAAGAGTATGTAAATGAATGGTGTCATTACAGGGGAATTTTATTTCAATAAGAATACAGTAGGTTCCTTTTTTTTTGGTTTTAGTGGGATACTTGTCTGCCAAAAGGCGCCCAGTTTTTGGGGATAAAACTAGGGAGTGTGGTACTTTTACCTCACTAAAACCACCCCGGTGGTCACCATCTGCACATGGAAGGGGTCCGTTACCTCTCAAAAGACCGATCCGGAGTCCCCTCTATGCATCGCCTGTTAGGGCACATATCTGGGGAGACTGTAGAGGGGTCTCCCCGAAACCTAGCTGTGCAAGAGTGCAAGGCAGCACGTAACCACTGTGCGCCGTCTTTCCTGAGGTCACTCTTTGGGCCGACAGGGAAGAAAACAGTACCTATCTAATCGTTAAAGTTCCAAAGTTTATCATAGGTACTTCTTAAGTTCATTTAGGTTGAACAGTAACCCTAAAATCCGCGACTTATCCCAGAGATTCTCTTTTTTTCGCTTAATAATTCGATCAGAACTTTTAGGTAAGTAATCAAATCAGTCTGCCTATCGCAGTGAAATGAAAATGAAATGAGTCGTATAGGCTTTTCTCTTCTAATCGATGAATCAGACAATAGTCTGATTCATCGATTATTCAAGAGATAATTTTAAATAAATTATTCAAGAGATTGTTTTAAAAGTAATCATGTCGTACAGTACCCGGCGATAAATATTGCACATCGACCTTTGGAAAGAAACAATCGGCTAATTTCAGCTTCGTAGTGCATTATCTCTGTCGCACACTACCTATGTGACGTTAACTGACGTTTTGTCAGTCGTTGTTCAAGTGCGATAGAGTGCGGTCGCGTCCAGTTCAAAATATATATCTAGAGTTGTTAACACCCCCAAATTTAAATAATTTAAAGTTGTACTATGGCATCTTTAGGAAAAATAGGGGAACCTTTTTATTTTACCCCAACCTAAAGCAATCATTTATAGAAAAATTGGTGTATTTTATACAAAGAATAAAAAGAATTATCAAAAGAAGCAAATCATAATTGTTTTAACAGCTCCTAATAGATACCGGACTGTTTGTATTTCGTGCGACAGAGATAACGCTCTACGAAGCCGAAATTAGCCGATTGTCTCTTTCCAAAGATCGATGTGCAATATTTATCGCCGGGTACTGTATTTCAAAGCCGCGCTATTTTAGAGTGTCACTTAGAATGTCTTAGAACGTGTGTGCCGCTGCCGCGTGAGCGATGACGTCACGTCCTTGCGTCGTAGACGTTGCGTATGCCGACGATCGCACCGGACGTGAAATAATTTCGACGGGATTTTTTCGCGCACTAGATTTGCATACGCAGTGCTATCGACGCGTGTTCAGTACCTGTTGTATCATAATCATAAATACGTCGCTATCACGCGGCGTCAGCGTCGCGTTTTGTACCAGTGTAGTCTAAATAAAGTCCTCCAGACCGTATTTCGGCCACGGCGGCCAATATCAACGGAGACTAGCCTTCGGCGCGGGAGATGTTATAGTGCACAAGTGTGCGCGCAGAAACAGGTGTAGTCTACGCTGTATATGGTCGACAAACTTTTAAGGCTGCCTAAGAATTTCTCCATAAGAAAAAATAATATGCCATGCAAGTACGGATGGGAGTAATGGCTAGTTATCCAGTAAGTAGTAATAAACATCTAAACGATTAGATTGCATCACGAGTTGCCCGCTACAATTGATTCGAGTATTAACCATGCCATATACCTACTTATATTACATAAGTTGCGTTATCAGGGCATAAAGTACCCATTTTCGCTTGTCGAGCCCATTTTTTTAACAATTTAACGAACATTAACCCCCTTATTGATTAACGCGCAGTAATGTTTCTAACGAGTATAACCTTCTGATTTGCCATACATTTTTCGAGGTTTAAGTTTGGCATGACTTTACACTGCGTTTATTAAGGTCCGGCGTTTCTAAATTTGCCAAAGATGTAAACAACAATGGCCGCTCGAAATTGAATAAAATCGATATACAAGAACATTTATTTTAAGTATTTTTTGTTTTCGTCTAAATCTCCGAGCTAACTAGACCAGATTTCTCGAGTCCCATGTAAAAGGGGACGAGCCTATTACCATGGACCAGGCACAAATCCAGGTTCCAGGCTGTTACTGAGAAATTCCAGATGGAAAAAACCGGCCAAGTGCGAGTCGGACTCGCCCATGAAGGGTTCCGTAGCAGCAAGTAACATAATATAAAAGTTCTTGTAGTTCGTTGTAACTTTGTGAAAGGTAAATTGCGGTTTTCGATTTATGACGTATTAAAAAAAAACTACTTACTAGATCTCGTTCAAACCAATTTTCGGTGGAAGTTTACATGGTAATGTACATTATATATATTTTTTTAATTTTATCATTCTCTTATTTTAGAAGTTAGAGGGGGGGGGACACACATTTTACCACTTTGGAAGTGTCTGTCGCGCAAACTATTCAGTTCAGAAAAAAATGATATTAGAAACCTCAATATCATTTTTGAAGACCTATCCATAGATACACACGTACAGGTTTGATGAAAAAAAAATTTTGGAGTTTCAGTTGTAAGTATGGGGAACCCCAAAATATATTGTTTTTTTTTCTATTTTTGTGTGAAAATCTTACTGCGGTTCACAGAATACATCTACTTACCAAGTTTCAACAGTAGTTCTTATAGTTTCGGAAAAAAGTGGCTGTGACATACGGACGGACAGACAGACAGACAGACAGACATGACGAATCCATAAGGGTTCCGTTTTTTGCCATTTGGCTACGGAACCCTAAAAACCTAATAACACTTTGCCCGAGCAGGGAATCAAACCCGGGACCTCATGCTCAGCAGTAGCGCGTGCGCCCACTAGACCAACGAGGCAGTCTGTGTTTATTAATAAATGGCTAAGTGATTAAATCCTAATTTTTCATACTTTAATAGATGTTTTCAATACAAATATGTAAAGGGAAACGGGGTATTATAATGTAATGGGTTGCTAGCAAATGTAGGATAATTGTAAGAACAGTTTACTTAATGTAAGAAACTATGAAAATAACTAAGTATAGAGAAAAAAATGTCTTTATTTTTGTCCATTAATGACGGCCTTATTAGATCAGTGTATTATACTAATGGCAGGAATTTTTAAAATAATACGCTGAACGGAAGTTCGGAAGTCAGAGTTCCGATTTATCATACTTAGTACTTACAACATCCACAGGAATTAAATTGTCGGGGAGTACTAGATAGCTTATCAAACTCAGACATGAGAATGTCTGACTTGCAGTTAAATCATCACATTTTGTGCAAAATAATAATAATAATAATAAATTATTCTGAACCTAGTACTTAATGGCATGGAAGATAATATCCCAGAATTTAATAAAAAAAAAAGATCTTCGTTTTGTTACAATCTGAAGATAAAGAATGGTTTTGGCAAACACACCACAAAGTTATGATAGAGATGAACTGTAACTTTGGGACTATTTCAAAGTCTTATCATTATGGCCTATTTTATTTGTATGAACTGTTTTCAGAAAAGTTAGATTTAAGTTCAGCCCCTAAGATGACCCACTGACCTTTTCAGAAGCAATGATAAATGTTGCTGCTACATAATATTTTCTCTGTAAAAGTGTTTAATTTGAGTAAAAAATCAACCAGGATACTTCAATTGGTGTATTTTATGAATTATGATTAAATGATATTAATCAACTCGACCACATCAAATGATTATTTATTTGTTCTTGCACTGGAACACAGCAATTTCACCAATAGAGTAAAACAATTTTTGTTAGTGTTAACCCGTGAAACAATAGCCTTCTAAAAGCTGTTTGCCTGGAAGCACCTCCACGGCTTCACAATTATGTTTATGGCTGTATCAAGTGTGTTTTTATTATGAATAATCGCTGAACTTTTGACTCATCAAGAGTGAAAGGCAATAGAATTGAAAATATTAGAAATAACGGCCACATCTTAGTGGTTTTTTTTTACTGCAACTCATATTATAGCATAGACTTTTTTTAGCATAGAATTTTAACACTACACTTGTTGATAGCTTTCAATTATAAACAAACAGCAACAAACAACAACTAACTTATATGAGTAACTTATGTTTAACAAATAATTTAATATAACTGATGTTTCAAAGGAAACGGATCTATTAATGTTTTAAATGAAAGTATAAATAATCATTGTGATTTTTACATTGAACCGTAGCATAAATATTATTGCAGTCAACATCAAATCAGGACTGGATTTTCATTAATTAATTTTTTTTAATATCTAAGTACATAATAAAGTATATCAAATGACTCAAAAATAAACATTGCACAGCATGATGGCAACAATAAAGAAACACCAATAGTTTTGTATTTTCATTGAAAAACAGTGACACAGTTGGAATAATTAAGCTAAAGCTCCTACCTATCTTCAAATAAGAACCATATGCTTAAGTATTAGGTAATTAAAATTTCAAGGAAGTTCTGCATACAAGGCTATAGCACATAACGTTGGCATGAAAATGCAGTAACCACACAAGCCATTAAAATTAACATGTAATTTAAAAATATTAATAAGTGAAAGCATTATTACTTCTTCAGGCTTGACGTCGGAACTATTAAAATTTTCGCCATATGTTATTTATTTGAATAGAACAACACAACATATGTGGTACGAGCCGTTCGAGAATAGCATCACTATTTATTGATTACATTATTTCAGTAATCGTGTTACAAAAAACGGTGCAAGGTGCAATCCATGATTGATTTGGAAGGAAAACACTTACCGAAATCCAGCTGTCCTGTCTGGAGGGGATTCTTGAATTAAATGTGTCAGTAAACAACAAACATTTTCGATTGTTAATGTATTCAATACAATTTCAGTAAACGGACCTCAATATTTTATAAAAATATGGAAAGGATTTAAAACCTTTCATATCAGAGTAGTTTCGAGTGTTGACAAATTTTAGCTTCTGTCAATGTCAAACGTGTTGGTTCGACGTTAGCAATGTCAATAACGTTTCGTGATAAATACTTGTATTTTTATATACTTTACCATCATAGTATGTAAAGAATTAAATTAATTACACCCAGTTCATTAATTTGAAAAAAAAACATGCGTTTTTGTGTTATCTTAGAAATAAAAAATAAAAATAGGGTTCACGTTCTCACAAAATAGAGAAATAGGATGCGGCGTAAGTAGCGCCACCCCGAATAGTGAGCGGAGAACTTGCGTATCGTTTGATCTGAATAAGTCAGTAGAGTTACAGAATAGTCGTAATTAATCTGAGTAACATTTTTATTAGTGTCCAATTGAAACACCATTTTCAGCCGAAACCGAAACCATAAGACCTTCGGGTTCTCTTTTAGTTTCAGCCGAAACTAATGAAAAAAAAAGAGAAAAAGTTTGTTTTACTTTGACATTATTTTTTTTTACAACTAAGTACCGTACCTAATTTGACTAAGGGCTGATTTTGCAATCATCAACATTCTTATATACAAAGAAAAAATTAAGTACTTTTACTAGATTTTGTGTAGGTAAACGTATTTCAAAATGACGATTGAAAAATGAGTCCTAACTTAACTATGGGCCTTAGCAGGCCTTTTTACGACTAGCAATTATTTAGTAATTCACCGCATAATTTTAGCTTTTAGCAATCAGCGATGTAATCGCTTTTTGGAAGCTGGATGTGTCTAGCGACAATGCTTTTAGTATCTCTCCGCCAAACTTGTTTGAAAACGAAATTTTTAAACACTACCTACTCAAACGAAACGAGTCGCCAAAACGCGATGCAGCGTCGAAGTAATCGCTGAAAAACGTGTGATTTTTCTTTTATGACTGAACGTAAAATCGCTAAGATGCATCTACTGTTACCCTTAGAGCTTGTAGGTATCAATCTTCTAAAAAGCGAATAAATCCTTACTCGTTGATAATAGATATGAACAAGATAATATGTATGAAAACAAAGAGCTTATGCTTTAAAAATGTTAAAGATGAGACAATTAAATTAACTGGTGTGTATCACCCCTATAACTTTATAACAGACTGTTAATAATTGAGTATGGTATCATTGTCTGGGGAAATTCTTTAGAAATCTCTAAAATACTAATAGCACACAAACAATGCATTCTTGCAATCCCCTATAACTTTATAGCAGACTGTTAATAATTCAGTATGGTATCAAGTGTCCGGGGAAATTATTTAGAAATCTCTAAAATACTAATAGCACACAAAAAATGCATTCTTGCAATCTTTAACATGGACTGGTCTGAATCATGTAGACCAGTGCTTAACAATCACACAAGGATCTTAACGTCTCTTGCATTAAGATTTATGTCTAAATCGCATTTGTTCATTTGACTTTGAAGCTAAAAATAATTTTAACAAACGAAAAGTCACACGATATTTTTTGAAAACTCCCGTACCTAGGATAATGTTACATTGCTTGTTAACAAAGTTATACAATACGACTACCGAGGATTCGTTCTGAGCCTCTATATGGGACTCACGTCTGTGTTCCTACGTTTTGCCAAGCGATTGAGATCCAACTGTAGAGAAGTAGGTATGTCTGTGCAACGAGGTACCTAAAGTTTAGCATAGAGCTGCCTCACGGTTAAGACCTGCACCTTAATTGCGTAGCACACTTGACACTATCAATCTCAATCTGAATCATTTTGAAGGATAGGTACCGCAAAACGGGGCTACTTTGACTTCCAGGGTTACTTTGACAGGCGTTGAAACTACTTTAACAGAGCGCAAAAATCGGTTTTCAAGTGTGCTCAGCAAGTGTGCGTGACCTCGAGTAATATTGCGTGAGGCGCGGGGTGTGGGGAACGCGTCATAGCGTTGTGATCGGCCTAGTCAAAGTAACCCTGGAAGTCAAAGTAGCCCCGTTTTACTGTACTTATTGCTAATCCATTGCTTCATAATGTTTGAGAAATGTTTTTGCTGAACAAGCAACGTAAATAACACAATGAATGTTGTTGAACTGTCAAAATGAAACCCATTGCTACTGATAGTGTGTGTTACGCACTTACCCCGCTGAGTTTCTTTGTACAGACGCCAGCACATCAAGCTACTACAATTTATCAAATTTCTTTAATGGATTTTCAATTTTATCGCTACAGCATGAGGTTCAAGGTTGATTGGGAAAGTTTGACAGTTTCGGGTAGCTTGATGTGCTGGCGTCTGTACTAGAAGGGTTGATAATCCGCATGTGTAAATGGAATAAATTCGGAGTGCTAAAATGTAACTAAACTGTTACACTAAAAAAAGTGTACGCCCCAAAATGGAACCGAGACACGCAAAAATCTGATCTGAGCCCTGATTCACAACCATACGACAGGCTATCGTATCGAAAACCTGACATTTCGATAACCTGATTTGACTTCCCCTCAACAGCAAATAGCTGTTGGAAGAATAGCGGGCGTCTATGTGATTTAAACTGACAAAATTTTCGGGTTTTGGACTTGTGAACAGCGTTGAGAAGACTCCTACGATAACAATGATTAATGTTCGATACGATACGGAAGCATATCGAGTGTTTGTGAATAAGGGGGCAGGTTGACTTGTAATTTGACGTATTCCTTCCAGGACGTGAAAGTGTGAGCCTTTTGCAACAATTAAGCACCCCATAAATCCTAGGCAAAAATTCATGGGATTCGAGAAAACCCACCTTTTATATATGTATTTTTGAAAATTTCGCAGAATTCCTCACTAAATATCACTTTTCTCGAAACTCTCAAATTGAATGACCTTCATTGCTATTCCATTGGGTAACTTATACTTTGACAAACCTTTGCATGTAGGTAACGAAATTTTATAAAACATCAAACAGTTAAAAAAGGAAGTAATTATAGTTTATCATCTACATAGATGAACTTTGACACCAGACGGACAATTCTCGCAATTTTAAGAACGTTTACAGTTCGATTTCAGTGTCAATCTGTCAATAATACCTCTAGATATCCCTACATACATTTTTGACAAGTTTTTGACATTGATGGTCGCTGAGATGAGATTGCAACTAAGTTTTGAACGTTTTGGCCTTCTGATAACATACATAAAGCTGAACAGATAATGACTCTCATATTTTTATACTGCATTCGAAATTGGAATACTTGCCGGATAGGTTTACGTCAGAACTATAAAGGTTTTAAAACAAACATCTCATTGTGAAGTCTACGCGGCGACGGGGCCGCAGCAAAGAGCTAGTTCCTTACTTTATCGAATCTTTAGATTATCTCCTTTGGGATATTGTAGTCAGTATCGTCTTTGAGAGCCATATTCGAGAATGTTTTTGCGAAAATGCTGTGGAAATAAGAAAATTCCTTTTAGATTTACGATAACAATGTCTTATGAATAGATGGAAATAAATCTTTTACAGTTGTACACCTGCCCCAACATGTAACAATAGAAGGTACCTACCTACTTATTGTACCTAAGAATCTACTACTTACCTAATTTAGGTCAGGGTAGGTAAGCAGTCGTTAAAGTGTAGGTAAATAACCTACTGTAATTTTTGCGCATCATTCTTATTAATGTTCCTACTAACACATTCAGCCCCAAAGCTCTTTGAGGCTTTGATGTATCTTATACGCATCAATGACATCAAATTATGGTGATTGGGTGCAAAATTTTAGTTTTTATTTTCACCGCACGTTTTCTCATATCACATCTGACATTCGGCACCATTGCCATAGAGAATACGAAGGTCTTCAATTTATGCTGAGCAGCGGCCAGCGCCTGTGGCCAGTAGGTTTAAGCCGTGTTCCAAATCACTGTACTCAGAAAAATAGACGCCATACCTGTAGGTTTAGGTTAAAATGTCCGGGATTAGCCTCGTCACTTTTTCTGAATAGCTTGGTGAACAGATGAGAAAACTTAATTTACCTTGGTACCCACTTACGTCTGGGTCACACTATAACAGTAGGAACCTATAACAACGAAGATGTTTTACAGTATGGTAAAAATTACATCCTAACTAATATTATAAATGCGAAAGTAAGTTTGTTTGTTTGTTACGCTTTCACGTTAAATGGCTGAATTGATTTGGATGAAATTTGGCACGTGGGAGACCATGACCTGGAGAATGTCCTATGTCTTTCTCCAGGTCATGGTCTACTCACGTGCCACGAATACGAAGTCGCGGGCAACACCTAGTACAGACGCCAGCACATCAAGCTACCCGAAACTGTCATATTTTCCCAATCAATTTTGAACCTTATACCTTAGCGATAAAGTTGAAAATCTGTTAAAGAAATTTGGCACATTGTAGTAGCTTGATGTGCTGGCGTCTTTACATAATATATAAAATCAAGCCTTTATTCCCCGAAGGGTAAGGTACACCCCACATTTCACCAGTTATGTTTAAGTCCCAAGTATCATCATCATCATCATCAGCCTATAATGTTCCCACTGCTGGGACACCTCCTCTCTGTGAGAGGGAGTGGGCCGTAATCCACCACGCGGGCCCAGTGCGGGTTGGTAGATGTCACATGTCTTTGAATTTTTGGTTCTAGGACATGCGGTTTCCTCACGATGTATAAACGCCTAGAATTGAAGTCCCAAGTATAAACGCCTAGAATTGAATTTGAACTACGGAAATGGTTTACAATAAAAAAATCTGCATTTTTAATAGCTTCTTTATTCGTTATTAGCGGGAAGATCTTCGAGTCTGTTCTTCGAATGGAGTCCGTTGTTACTGCGTTCTGAAACAAAAACAACATAAAGTTTCACATAAATTCAGTTTAATGGAAGAGGCACGTGGCGCTCCAACGGCGGTCTAAAACGTTTTGTTAAAATGTATGTGGTCATACATACATTTATGTATGTGGGTCGAATCTGAAACGATATAAATCACAGAGCAGGCGTTATGCACATAACTCTCTACTTCGGACTCGGACCACTTGACATTAGCAAGGTCTTGTCCCCTGCCAAAGAGTTATGTTGCTCCTTTATGTCTGGAAAGGTCCAAGTAATAAAGAATACTCCATCTATTCGTAGGTAAAAACATGTCAAACAAAATGCATCGATTTTCCCAATGTATGTTTTTCAGTAGTATGCACCTATCTGGGGGTACGGTAGTGCCCCCGCCAAGACGAGCCAAGCGAAGCGCAAGGGCACTACGTATCTTTTCTCGAAGCGCTTCGTCGTTTTTTTGAACCCTCATAACCTGGGTTTGGATTATACCAGATAAACAAAATTCTAGGGATATGATGTCAATAGTAGACTTATTAAATAAATTAAGTTTTAATTGCATAGCTCTTATACTTTAGATTTTATTGATATCTAAAAAACCCCGATTTCGTCACTGACTCACTGATGATCATCAACATTCTGAGGGTACTTCCTGAACTCCTAGAAAGCTGAAATTTGGTATGTAAGCTAGTATTAGTACACAAACAAAAAAAATCTAAAACTTGGAAAAAGACAGAAATAAAGAAAAAAAAGAAGGGAAAAATTAACAAAAAAAAAAAAAAAATAAGTCTTATTGTCCTAGGCAACTTACAAAAAGAAGTGAAATCCCACAAAAACCATTTTCATGTAAAATGTTGCCAAGACGAGACCATATGGCTCGCACTGAAAAGTTATCAGTTATCATGTAGAGCCAAGCTTCTAACTCTACACGCCCTAAATCTACAAGCCCTAACTTCACAAACTCTACAACTTAGTCAAAATATTATGTGGCTTGGCCGTTTCACTGTTCATTACTTTTCTGTTATAATAGTTCTTGTAGTAACGATCAACGAACTTGTATATCTACTAAAAGCGACAAAACGCTTTTAGTAACAAAAAAAAAATAACAACCAAGGTATTAATAGGCATATTGTTCAAGAATAGATTGGACTGGTTATGTTAATTTAAAGATACCATAGCTAATAATGTGAAGTCAAATTATTAACGTATCTCGGTGACCTCAAAATAGCGAAAAAAACATTTATTTTAAAGGCGGATCTGTTAGACCAAAATAAAAAATAATAGTCTTATTTTAATAAGTTGTAAAAACCAGTTGACTTTTATAATACCAACTGATATTACAACACAATTGAAAATAATAATGGGCTTAGGAATGTTCCTTAGTTTTTTTTTTTAAACTTGTTGCTAATTTCAAATGAATATTCTAAACGAAACAAAAAACGCGCGGAACAAGGAACCAACAAAATATGTCAATGATACAAAATAGACAATATTAAAATGTTTGTTTAAATTAACAACTTATTATAGAAACATTTTTATACATTAGTATGAGCTGTGACCATGTGAGGCGGCCATAAAGTTAAAGAGCTCGCTTTATCTTGAATTATGTTTTTGTGTATATATATGCTCATTATGAACTTTTTATAAATATTAGTCACTGTTTTTAAGCTCATCCTTCGTCATTCCAATTTATTTTTATCGTTTGATAAACAAAACGATAACAAGATGTGTATGCGCCATTTACTTAGTTATTTTTTTTTTTAGTTTAGATTTACAGCTTTTAATGTTTTTCTTAAATGGCTTTATGAACCAATGTTTCAGCTGTGTAATTAACTTCGTCTTCTCTAAAGATCGTTGATTGACTCAGATAAATTGTTCGATATTTTTAAACTGAGCTGAAGGTTGATTCTGTGATGAAAATATGAATTTGAAAATGTATCAAATTCCACTTAAAGCAATCAAAATTGTATTACTTACTATGAAATCCAATCCAGTTTCTATGTACATATATGTCTTTGTTATGTCCCTAGTCCCAGTCCCAAAATTGTGCGGAGAGGTTATCAGTGGGACCTAATTTAATTCATTATGCCTTGTGTCGGCGTCGACCCTTCCACGACAAGGCGAAAATGTCCCTATGCAAAATTCTTTGACCGGGATTATTAATGTGACCAAATTTAACAGCCCTTTATTTCCATACGCTTTTTGTTTTAAATGAATATTCAGGATTTAAAAAACTAATGACGATCTATTCAGATTTTTAGGGTTAAATTAGGCTTTTAACAAGAACTTGGAGTGAATAGCCTACACGGTTGAGGCTGGACGCAGGTACATTATAATGTAGGTTAGGTAGGTACGTAGTTCCATCCGCACTCTGGGCAGTCAACCAAGCTGCCACCCGTGTTAACTGGCTAATATTTTTACCACGGCATAAACGATTCTTCCATAGTTCGTGTTCGTATTGAAGTGAGAGAAGAAAACATTATTAACGTTATCTTCTACATATTATTTTCTATACCTACTTCTTCATCTTCCTGCCCTTATCCCATGTTACTTGGGGTCGGCGCAACACATTTTCTTCTTCCATTCTCCCCTGTCAACCGTCACGCTATCATTCACTCCCTTCTCTTTCATATCATTCCTCACACAATCGATCCATCTTTTCTTCGGCCTTCATTATTTTCTATACCTACATAATATTATAATTGAAGTCGCTTTTCGTGTCTATCCTGAGTGACCAAGTTGTTCTTCTAAACTACGTAACGGATTTTGATGCGGTTTTCACTATCATTTAGATATTTTTCCGGAAGGTTTATGTGTATAATAGTAATTAATTACTATTAACATATAATAAAGAAATCTCGATGTTTTGTCAAGCCGCAAAAACCCCGAGAAGCAGGGGCGGGTCTCTAGGGCGGGTCGTCATATATAGATTTCTACATCTATGTATGCAAACATCAATTTCAGAAACCACTAGATACACAAAATTTGATGAGCTTGATGAATTGGCTGGCGTCTGCAGATATGGGGCTATATTAGTTTCTAGCACACTTTGTGGCAAGTGTTACAATTAGTCGAGTGCTTTTGATGTGGGTGAAGATTAAAAATCAAATGTCTATGGAGTAAGGTAGAATATTATATCACGTTCATTTAGTTTGTAGATGACGATATTGAATTAAGGTTGAATGAATTCAGGCAAAGTCGGTTTATAATAGTCCCTAATGACACCTCTCCACTTTGAATGGATATGATATATTTATAAGTAATATAATTTGATGGATACAGGGTGGCATGGGTTATACATGGTGGTAGGGAATTCGACGCGCAAACTGTACCTAACCATGAATTCAGCACATGATTCTGAAAAATTGTTGAAATTTTTCGTCGGTTATAAAAAAAAAGAGATTTCATGGTTAAAGTTTGTGTCGGCTTATGTTGGGGTTGGCTTCCAGTCTAACCAGTTGCATCCAGTTAGACTGGAAGCCGACCCCAACATAGTTGGGAAAAAGTTAGGCAGATGATGATTACAGTTTTTGCGCCGATGTCGGGATGTCACCCTGTATAACCCATATTATGACATTTAAAAGTAGAGAGAAATGGAAAATAAGTATGATAGAGCTGCCTATGCTATTTATTTTGTGCCCTCCTCTCTGTTGATAAAAAATAAAAAATACCTAGATGTAATTAAAATAGAATTATGATGATGAATAAAGTTATAAGTACGTATCCTAAGACACCATTTCTATCCAAGTTGTGAAGAAGATGGCGGTTGCTATTAGAATATTTTTCTAATAGCAACCGCCATCTTCTACAATTTATGCACAAAATCTTATCATCTTTAGCACGGCTCACGTTTTGTGAATCCTACACTGAAACTAATAAAGTCAGTGAAGGGTCAGTGGTCTTTCCACAACAAAGCACATTCATACAATACGTCAGAAACAGGCGACTTAACTACGTTTGGTTGTCCGCAATGCAGCTTCCTAGCCCCTGTGTTACGAGAGGAATCCAGCTAAAATTGAGTAATTCAGCTAGAACATTCATCTTTTCTGATAAATTGACTTTGGATAGCTATCGAAATGCTTACCTACTTAAAAACATCGTCACGTCTTTATTTAATTCGCCTCGAGAAAAAATTCGAACCTTTTTTTATAAGATCTGTAGTGCTATTCTGTAAAAATCTCATCGTGAAAACTTAGCTTTAGGTAAACTGAGTTTGATGTTTTTTTTTATTAATGTTCAAAATGTATATCGCAGAGTTTAAATTAATAAATACTAAAAACCACAGAAGCCTTTGATAGCTGAGTGAGCTGTCAATACTTAGCGTCAGGTAGGATGACTAGTTCACTTCACTTAAATTCTCACTTTGAGGTTTTTTCAGAATAGATCGGCTGTTAATACCGCGGCGAATGATGTACAGTCACGTCTACAAGTATGTATACACTTGGCTTTATTCAAAGGCGAATTTCTCCTTTATTTTTGAATGAAATTTTGTGATCTTACGAACATAGTATTTTTGAACCCATACGTTTATGTTAAGTGGCGTATTTCAACGTTGCATTCGTTATTTCACGAAAAAATCGCAAATGAAAATTGCCAAGTGTTGACATATTGGTGCTCGTGACTGTACTGTCACGTCTGTCACAGATATCTCTACTTTTCTATGCCATAATTAACTACTATGCTATCATTGGACTCTATGAGCTATAATTATGTTATGTTCGCACTATCTTACGAGCAATAAGTACCTAGTGTGTAGAATTAGAGATCTCAGTGTTATTAGGGATATGAGAACAGTGGCCCGCTCTTTCGATGCATGTAGGTAATCCTATTAAATGGCTCACGAAATAAAAAAAGACTGCCTATTTTTATAGGTTGTACTTGTACACAGATAAACTTATGGGTACCTTATTGTACGTTGACAGAAGATAGAATATAACAATATTGATTAAAATACTTCAAATATAAAATGGATATCCTGATTGAACTTTAAAAAACCGGTGTATGTTTTCAATTTTCATCTAAGAACTGCAGCCTAATTGCGGAACGCCAAATCGTCAAATGATTCTGATCAGTTGGCTTCATTTCTATCACAATTGGCTTCATTTTACGATTTTCGAATTGCGAAACTCTAGTTTCTGCGCAGGGCCTTAACGTTCATAATTGGTTTCATAATAAACTAGAGTTTCGCAATTCGAAAATCGTAAAATGAAGCCAATTGTGATAGAAATGAAGCCAACTGATCAGAATCATTTGACGATTTGGCGTTCCGCAATTAGGCTGCTGATGTAAATGTATTGTAATAAAAAAGTTGTTATTAATCGTAATTTGATTGAATTGGTCATAATAATTACTTGAACTGGTTTATATTTATCATCATCAATGATGATATGAATAAAATAGGTAGATAATGAATTTAGTGACAAATTTTTTTATCAAGTAGAAAGTAACGGTGTGCTAAATACAATTAAAGTTAACGTTAATTTTGTCCTAAGAATTTGCAGTAGGAAAAATTACATTTGTTAAAATAACACTAAAGAAGGCTGAAATAATAAACAAAAAGTTTAATAATTAACATTCAAAATTCACTCACCTCACTTAAAAAGTTCCAAGTAGTGACCGTCTCTCATCTGACGAAAGGTCCGAGAACAGGTTGATATCAGACGTCGAACTGTATTCCTTATCACTGTTGATCCTGTTGATTTCCTTCAAATTCTCCACAAAGTTCCTTAAATGCTTATTATAATCTTCGTCATCCTTGTATGCCTTCCCAAATTTCTTTATAAAGTCCTTGAACAAAGTCGGTCCATTCTTGATATCGTAAATTGGTTTCGGAGAGTCATCTGTTGCGTCTCGTGCTTCGTCGTAACTATATAATCCCGCATCGTCACCATAGTCAGATAACACGATATCATCCTGACAATTCGTCAATTGTATTAAAGCTATCGTTAGAGCGATTGTGACAAAAAACTTCATTTTGTTGTAAACACGGTATAAACACGCGATGGTCAGCACAGGTCTGAGCGTTTTTGTTTAGTCTTAGATTTATATGCGTGACCTCGAGAACCTGTCCTATTATAAGTGAATATGGTTTTTGCAATCTGATTGAAACTTTTCTGTAGATATTTTGTGTTGCAGCACTTTGTAGGTAATTGAATTTTAACGCCTATCTACTTCTGCCAGGAATATATCATTTTGCTTACCAGTCGTAGTATAATAAGCCTATAATGTTCCCACTGCTGGGACACAGGCCTCCTTTCGGTGAGAGGGAGTGGTCCGTAATCCACCACGCGGGCCCAGTGCGGGTTGGTAGATGTCAAATGTCTTCAAATATTCCGTTCTAGGACATGTCGGTTTCCTCACGATGTTTTCCTTCACCGTTTTGAGAGGAGTGGTGAGTAAATTATTTACACAAAGTAAAGCGCCTGTCTGGGTTCGAGCCCACAGCTTACAACTCGGTCGGGGCTGTTACTACTGGCCCACAACTGCTCTGCTATGCTTACCAGTCGTAGCATTTGATAAAAGTTATTTTTCTTTAAAAATACTGATGATATTAAAACCTGCAAGTTGAAATAATATCTTAGTTTGAATCCATTATTATTGGTAAGACGGATAAAAAAAAAGGACGGCCCATAGTGGATTATAAGAAAACATAATAACGATATAAACTCGATGGCATTTAACATCCGCCTTATTAATCTTCATTTATAGATAAGGTGGCCGGAATAAAGGTCACTCACAAGCTTGATTATAGAGAAAATTAACATACCTATTACTAATATAATATTAATAGCTAATCACGTTGAGTTCATGACTGTCGTCATTTTGATTATTTTGATTATGAGCATTTTTATGACAGTGGGCCGTGGCTGCACCCGGTATGGATTAAAGTCTAGTTTGACACAAGAATCATCAATAAGTATCAAAGCAATCGTCGTCAATTTAAAAACTTATTTTTTGTAAGCAAAGTAAGATATGAAGAATGTAACACCACACTCAAAGCCTCAAGCATATTAGAATGCTCCAAGTAAGTACACAAACCGCATGCAGAAGCACCCCGACTTGGAACAAACATTTGTAGAACATACAAATGTTGGTCCCTATAGCATTTGAATCCTTTTGACATTACAGTCAGCATCTATTTGCCTTCACTATTTATTTTTAACAGAAACAGCATTCATATCGAAAGCATCACCGTGAACCTTAAAAAGCAAAAGCCTGTACCAGATGCAGTTTTCTATAAAAAAGTAAAGAGATACAGTTCAGGTGTGACGTCGGCGAAGACAGGCCAGTGTCGGGCCGAGATAAGTAGAAAACAAAGGTTTATCAGTAGCCGGCTGTAGGCACGTACCGCGCAAAGCCGGTGAATTACGTGGCTAGGGTGGCTAGCGGGACTTGGCTCTAGCTTATCTGTCAACAAAACACCTAGCAGGTATCTAGCGAAAGGTTGAAAATGCTACGACTTAGTAGAATCGTGAAAACTAACAAAAACAATCACAAGACTGGGGATACATGTTTTTGACAACTAGATCTTTTCGTTCATTCGGTTTAAGGTCTAGAAGATTGTACGATTTTTACATGTGGCGAAGAATTATTACAGCAGAGACTACAGAATCATATTGCTCTTTTCGAAATGGCTTTAGTTTCACCTGGATGGTCGTAAAGAAGATTGTACTGCTGCTGGAAAACTTCGAAATGTCTATATTATCGGTTCATGATTATTAAAAAACCTCTAGCCGTTTTTGTTTAATATGGCTGTGCTTAAAGGCCTATTAATAAACAATTTATAGCCCGAGGAAGTATTCACTTCAAAGCAGATGAATACGCAACTTATGCTACTTTACAAAAACCCGGTAGTGATTAAACAAGGAAGTCAAAGATTATTGATGTAGATGATGTATTATTATGTTAGACGCGGAACCCGTTGAGCACTATGCCGGCGTACGCTCATGTTAGCATTGTAAATTGGGTTAAGTTAGTTCGGGTCGTGTAATACTCACACTACATGACCAATTCTGACGTCTTGGTACTTTGGTGGACGGAGCGAATTTAGTTTATGCATAAAGTTCCGTTATTATGTGATGCAGTTAGAAATTTCAAGTAGAAATGATATTTTTTTAAATTTTGTTCTTATATTTAAAGACATATCAGTTTTTTCATCTCTCAAAGTGACGCGCCCTTTACTTGTGTTTACCAAGTGTACAAACACAATGTGGATGTGTGTGTAGGCGAAGCAGCTGTCGGTACCGTCAAAGACACGGGCGAAATCGGAAGAGTGTGTATCAGTGAGCGTGTGTGTTATGTGCTGATGCTACTGGTCTTCACGCACACATCCACAGCGTGTCTGTACACCTGGTTACCACAAGTAACGCGCGCGTCGCTTCGTGAGATAAAAATATTATATTTTATTGTATGCCTGGTTCAAGAGCAGGAATAGCTACGTCACAGAATAGATAATTTTATTATTAATTTAAAAATTCTGAAATACACAATACAACTAACTATTTACACTAGCTACTAAAATAAATTACTAACTATACAAATAAATACTAAAACAAAAGGACACTTAGTAGTCGGAGAGCTCGTTCACATCGCTGTGGAATAATTTATGGCTATGTTAAGGTAGAAACGAAATTGCTGTATTTTTTTTAATTGAGTTTTTTGCAAATGCCGCTAGATAGACAACATGCAGGTTTTGGGGCTCCGGTTTATTAAAATCAAAACGTTTTATTTTCTTAACAAAAAATTCATTAATATCAAACTTATCACTTCGTCTTATACACCGTGTTCTTCACGATATCCATAAACTTTGTCAAACGCTTCTATAGCTTTTACAAATTAAATCTAACAAAGGAAGTAGTACTTAAAAAGGCTTCGTTACAAAGATATTTGTAATTTCATTTAGTGAAATTTAATTGAGCTATGCGGTAAGAAAGGGTCTTAACTCAGTATTGACAAGTTGCAGCCCGCCAAATCTTATGAATGAAAATACGTCATCGTTACCAATTCGGAAAAAGAGGCATGCATATCGGACGATTTACGTCAAGGTATTTAGTTTATATGAAAATTAACAAAAAATTAAAAATAAGAATTCATTAATGTGTACATAATGAAAAATGCTTATTTCTATGGTCTGAACATCTTGTCGAAGTTTATGTATATCGTCCGGAACACGGTGTATAAGTTAGAAAAAAAAGGTCGATCGCAGCTGTCATTATAGTCCAGCAAATAAATCAGAGTTTAGCTACCTCTTATTTTAAAACAATTAAAAACTATAAAATTTTCAGAATAAACTGTTTCTTTTCTTCTGTACCTAATCAATTTCGCAAATGGTTCTAGCTCGTCGAGGCTTGTATATTTGACCTATAGAATAGTATTCTATGACCTAATTTATTAACAGTTTATTAATTACACCTCAGGGATGTGATAGTGACGCTATCCCTGACTAAAAGGCTAGGGTAGGGACATGTGGTGCGAATGACCCTAGGTCGGTGGCTCCATTTTGTTCCTACGCTTTTTATACTTAGGTAACTAGCAACCCGCCCCTGATTCACACGTTTTTTACAACTTGATAAAATATCAAGATTTCTTTATTACCTACTAGCTGCGCCCCGCGGTTTCACCCGCATAAGTGTCGATCCCGTGGGAATATCGGGATAAAAACTATCCTATGTTCTGCCCCGGGACTCAAACTGTCTCTATACCAAATTTAGGTTCAGTGGTTTAGGCGTGAAAAGGTAACATACAGACAGACAGACCGAGTTACTTTCGAATTTATAATATTAGTATGGATTAGTATGGATATATTATGTAAGTTGAATATTAGTGTTTAGCTCCAAATGTTTAGAAGAACAATATGGTCACACAGACAGACACGAAAGCGATCTTGTTTTATGATAGATATGTATAGATAGATTATACCTTTTAAGTATATCTTTATAGGTCAGTCGAGCCTGTTTTTTAAGAAAGGTTAGGTAGAGCGAGTTTAAGTAGAAAAAGGAGTTTTCAATTGCGTTAACCCTACCGACTTCTTTCCTACTTTTAGTCCGCATTGCCGACCTTTGAACTTTCAAGTTCCCAAACACATTTACCTAAAATTACCAACTTTACACGGTAGATACAACTGTAATATACAGTCAGCATTGTTAGTAGAAGAATATTACAGATGAGTTCATTATTTCGTAGGATTTGAAAAGCATCTTCAAAATTCTTCTTTCTCACTTGGCCATAATTTTTAATCTAAATCTCTACACTAGACGACACCTAATGAACACCTATTCTCCATAGGTTTAAGTAGTTAAATTGGTAAACAAAAAAGCACGTGACTTAGTTAACTCTATACCAAATTTCATCTAAATCGGTTCAGTGGTTTAGGCGTGAAGAAGTAACAAACATATAAACACACACACACACTCACAAACTTTCGCCTTTATAATATTAGTGTGACTATCACGACTTATATAGAATCTGTGTAGTAGGAAAAATAATTAAATAATTTTTTATTCAAGTGTTTCAAGAATAAGATAATATCATCTTCCAATAACGTATAACAGATCCGTGGGAAAAGGTTGTATTGTATTATTTGTCTTACTTCTGTAATTTGTTGTTAGGAAAAAGTTGTTTTTAACAAGGGTCACCCATGAAAGTTTTCGAAATACTTAAATGGGTCACCTACCACAATAGCCTAGATTTCTTTTTTGTATGAAATTTGGATAATAACCTTATAATTCCAATCTTATTGGAACTATGTTCGAGCCGTTTGGGGTTTAAACTCTAGGGCCACGGGGTCCGACCGAGTGCCCAACTAGTTTTTCGAGACAGAGCTAAGCAGTTGGTTCTTCTTCGCGTGACTAAACGTAATACCAGTCTATTCAGTTATCATCCTACGTCACAGTTGTACTCTTCAATTTAGCAACTAACTATATTATAATTAATCAATAACGTTGCTAAGTTGAAGAGTACAACTGTGACGTAGCATGATTTCAACTTTCAGCACTGAGCTGTGCGATGACAAACCATCAGCGTGCTTTTATTCAGGCTTTCATTAGGTGTCACCTTGACCACCTAATAACCTTGACCTTGACCTTGAGTAACTGAAAACGGGCATTTAATACAGATTCAAATGAAATTAGCGAAACTCCGCAGACGTGATGGGCATCGAAATCTAAACCAAAAAACAAAAATAAAAAAAAATTATTTGATGGTATTATTTTTTGGGGTCATGGACCGTAAGTTTATTTTTGTTTTAACTTAATAGACGTGGTGAGTATAGTAATTTTAACATGATAAAAACAAAAAAAAAACTGTACTTCTTAACTGTCACTATCAAGTAAATAAACTGCCAGCGGACGTTGACCCAAATATATATTATTTTTTTGTTCTATCATGTTTAAGTCAAAGAAATGTTAGCACTAACTGACGGAGTCCGCTAGGGCCGATGCCTGCCAGGGTCGCAGGTTGTTCGGAAGAAACACCGTGGCCCCTGGCACAGGAAACTGAAGGAACACGGGTGGGTTTTAGTCAGTATAAGTCTGACACGCCCTCCCGCTCCGGCCAGAGCGGGAGAAGTTATTTGATAATTTTCCACCCAAAAAAAAAAAGGGTATGGAAACCCATCACTTGTACTAGCTAGTTTAATTTGACCCTATGTTACACTTCCGTAAAACAGTCATCTAATATTTTTACTGATTTATTGATTTAAATTGATTTACCCCCAAAAAAATTACACGAAGACTAGGTATCAACTTTAACGACAGAAATAATTCTGACACGAAGACGCGACAGTTTGGTATTAAATCGTTTTGAAGGACTTGCCTGAATCCTTTATGCGTGCTCGTCACGCTATAGGGCAATCCCTCTTATTGGCGACTATGTCTATGGGATACGTCTTCGGGTAAACAGGAAAATATTTTATTTTCCTCTACCCTTCTTATGTCGGGGTATCTTTATTGCAGCCAGCGTTAAATTCGTGTGATTGAGCTTAATTAATTATGAGATCAATCATAAGGTTTGTTTTGGAATGCAGCACTAAGACTTTCCGCATTTAATGCTTCCTAGCTTCTGCCCGCGACTTCGTTTTTCGACTTCGCTACCCACCGCGTCTCGACCCACCGCCAACCCGCGCTATGACATCGTTTTCGCTAAGCGTTCTTTCTGACAATTTTTCTATTTGCTCGGCTCTTAAGGGTCGTAGCGCGATGTTAAATAGCCTATAGCCTTCTTCAATAAATGGGTTATCTAATGAGAAAAGAATTTTTGAAATCCGACTGGCAGTTCCAGAGATTACCCCCTACATATAAACAAACAAACTTACGTCTATGTAAGGTCCCATTAAAATAGGTGGAAAAACTTTTAGAAATCATTCAGACCACCTATAACGGACGATGGTAAAAAAATATACTAAGAAAAACGCATTAGATACTTACAAGAAAAATAATCAGCCACATCAGTTAGTAATTGTATAGTTCGATATTGAGATAGACTCATGATAGCACAAGTTCAAACCTTAGTGGTTTTTGGTTGCTATTTATTATGAATAAATAGTATATAATAATTAGTATTCTTGCATTTTCTTTGTACCAATCAATACTTTTTTTCAGTTAGGTTTCATGGTATGATTTTGACTGTTGAAATTGCAGACCAGCTAGATCAGAAACCTACAGTAGCTTATCCAAAGTTTTCTCAACCGTAACGAGTTTCCTGTACCTAAATCGGCAAATGATGACTAAGAAATATTTTTGTTCCTAGATTCGTAGTCAAATAGACCTTGATACCTAAATAATAGTTAGAGAATGGCATGATAATTCAGCAAGTCAGAGTAAATGGTGTAACATCAGTGTTGGCACTTGATTGTTCATGTAAGTCGTGACAAATGTTGACACTTATCGCGTTCACAGGGCACTGCGCAAACTCACATTTTAGGTACAGCTCGTTTCTGTGTATATACAACTATAGGATGTATTGCTTTGTTCTAAGAGTCGAATTTGCGCTGCATAATGATGGTATTGTAAAATCTAAAATAGGAAACTAACTTATACTTAACAAAAGGTTTTAATTATTGGGCCTATGCTTAAGTAAGAACTGCGTTCTTATGAACGTTCCAAATACTTAGTCAATTTAATACACTATAGCTAAAAAAAAGGATTTAAAAGATACAGAACAAGGCAAGCGCCTAGAGCAGGAAGCAATTTAGTTGTTTGAATGTCACAGTACTATTTATTTATTTATTAAGGTACACCAACAGCTTCTATGTATACATTATCTTAAGTAAGTACTATAATCACAAAAGTCTCGGTCTTACAAAGTCGCCAATTACAGGTTTATCAGCAATCTCGAAATAAGTGATCATGATTATTACACATAATAATAACAAAACTAAAGGCTAGAACTTGAAAAAAAATAAAAATTATGGCAAAATACTTCTTAAACTTAAGATTAATAACAAAAAATAAAATAAAAAGACGAACAACATTGCAATTTTGCCCACTTACTTAAAACTAACAATAAGACAGTAAATAATATAAATAGAAATGAGATCGTAACGGACAGTATAGCTTTTAAAACAAATTATAATAGAAAGGTGAAGGATTTCCAAAGTAAATTATCATATCAAATTATCAGATTGTGTTTTTCGGGATTTAGTATTTTGCTATTTTACTATGCAGTATCAAGAAAATCACTGGTATGAGTAGTTTTACCAAAACGTCACCGGCTTCGAAATAATATGGACTCTAGCATCCCAAAAGGCGATACACGTGATTTCAATCAAGCTTAAGGACTGCTACAAGACAAGGAAGATATTTTTGTACACAAAACCCACCAAAGTTCCTTTTTTCTTACTGATTAAATCCTACCGCATGTCACGTGTCCGGACCTACATCAAACCTTGATAGAGAACATTTCTCAAACAGAATAAAACAAACTCAGTTCTCATTTTACCTACAGCTAATATAAAATGCACACAGACTCCACGTGTCTCGGGATAGGTATTACGTCCGTTCGTCGGTGTGTGCTGTCAGTCCCACGGGTTTTTTATTCCAATCCCGGATAAGTCACGTACTTCTACTACTTTAAAGTATTGCGATTTGAAAATAACGGTTAATGTAGTGGTGCTCTGAGAATTATATGATTTGGACCTCATTTTATTTTCAGGAAATATGAAATATCTTTTTCACAAATGCACTTAGCCAAAGTCACGACTTGCCTACAGGATTTTCGTTAAAGAATGGACATTTGAAAGTAACAGTTTCCCACTCCTAGGATCATGGCTCATGACCTGCTTCGCACAAACAAAAACCGCGCAACTACTGCAAACCAGCGTGTAAGGTTCACTAAATCAACACAGAACAAGCTCGTAAAACATTTAGGCCTTCAGCAAAAACTCAGAACAATCCTCTAGTTCCACCGCATGCAATTGAAACATTTTTACCTCTTAGCAACTTCGTCTCAGGTGTATCGTTTAGGCAGTGCAATGTTTAGACATTCAAACGTGACCCTAAGCTATAAACGTGAAAGTTTTATGTAAATGCGAGTCTCCAGTGGCAGCATCCGTCCGTATTGCATAAGTTGACTAATAAATTAGTGAGTTGCTCTTGTTGTTGGAGATAAGTGGGGCGGACAAAGGATTACCTTGTGCCGGGCGTGCCGAGGCCCTAACTTCTGAAATAAACTGTGAAGTCGTTCGCTTGCCAGGGCTCGGCTGGGTGGTCACGTCACCCTGTCAGATATAATCTGAGGAGAAGGGTGAAAAATAAGATAAAAGGATTGCCCGCTAATGGTTTTGCTCGATGTGTTCTTGTAAATAAATGAGCTTCGATACAATTGTGTCTGCTAAGCTTATTTGTACAGTTATTGTTAGAATCCTTTTGTTGTTTATTGAACAAGTAAATTAGTCTAGAGCTTTACATTAGACAGACGATTAGGATTCCATTATCTCGCTTATTACATACACTTTTCAAATCAAACAATTGGGGTTTACTTTAACAATAGGTTTGATTTATAGAACAAAAGCATTTTCTCTATCTCTTGTAATAGAATTAAAACAATATTCTAACTATTGAGCTCTTTCGAGTTTGTATTCAATTCTCTTTGTAACCAGAGGACTCGCAGTTTGATGACAAAGTTACAATCTCTATTGGTATTATGGAAAACCATTGATTAAACCTCGCGTACTTTAGATAGTACGACATTCAAAGATCGTAGTTCTTATAATTTGGGTTTTGTGAACTAACAGTGGAAACTTTCATATCGAAATTGCTACAGTATTTATTTTAAAAAGAGAAAATATCACGTTATTCATGTAGTTTTTCCAGTTTCAATACAAAACTGCAATAACGTGCGCGCAATAAATATAGCAAGCGTCTTGTGTAAATGAATCACGCAAACTTAAGAGTGGCTGTAAACCTATTTATAATAGGCCGTTAGGGAAATACGAGTGAATGGCCCACGCAGCAGATGTTTGCCCAAACTCCCAATACTATGATAACAGAGTGGAGGACATTTTTTTTACAACTCTCTTCCTCAATGTCCGCGGGTAAATAATATACTAAGTGACAAACGTCTCATTCCTTTTTATTTCGGGTCACCCTTGAACCGAATAAATTGCGAGCAATTTTCGGGGTCGTTTGCCACGCGCCGGGATGCCGATGATACGCTTCTCAAACTTCGCGTTCGACTCATCCCGTACATATTTATACGCGGCGAATTTCTACAAATGGTTTGATATCACAATTTATTTCACGAATCACGCGTTTCGCGGTTTCGCCCCGAAATTCGTTCATTCCTAATGATTAATGTCATAAAGTATGAGCGTATAAGGATACTTTTCTCCTGTGAATTGAATATATCCTACACTTATTTGATGTACAGCTTTCCTCATTCGATCAACAGAAATTCCAACTGATTTGAATAGAACTCCCATCGAACTAAATAAATCTCGGGCTCACAGATGGAAAAACTGAAAAGTTGTGAGAGATCACTACAGAATGGTTTGTCTTCGACAGCGTTTGAATATCAGAAACTTTATCGTGGAAAATTACTATCATTGAGAAGCAATAACCTACGTAAGTCAGGATGGGATTCCTCTCGAGCGTAGTTTCGATTAACGAACGTAACACTTGTTTGGAGCGGGTCTTATCTAAGTAGTTGGTTGTTCTGTATTTGTATTTTTGGCCCCAATTGGGCCCGGGATTGTCTCGGTTCGTGTTTTTGTCAACAGTCACGTCGCGAACGGTTGCTTAATCATGAATGACACGTTTACGTATTCAGGAGGCTCGCCCCACCCGCTAACGAGAGACGAGATAAGTTTACAAACGTCGTAATCTTGAATTCCCGAAGGCGTTCAGTCTCAGCGTTGATTATCCAGGATTTGAAATTAACATATTAGGAATGTTCTGTGTTGGTGATGTTATAGGGGATCTTTCACACGAGTGGTGGGGGAAGTGTTCGCGCCTGTTTATTTACAACGCGTGGATATTTGCTCTGGTGGATGGATGTATGGTAAGCCGCGGTAGTGGAAACGTCTTATGTCTTCTTCGAGTGTAAATGAGAGATAATTTGGAAGCAACTGTTTTTGTTGTTGAGCATTTTCACTAAAATGTTTGGAATAGAATTTGCTATTTGCCGTGGAACGTCTCAATAGGACTGTTCATTTGTTTGAAGTTCGTACTCGGAAACCAACACTCTGCATTGGTTTATTTAATTCAAGATCAATTGACGGGATGTTTTTGTTCCCAATTAAGTTTTTGCCTACCAATAGGGGTCGGCAATATGTTGAGTTGATCAATGTATTGGGTAATGTTACTTATAAGATACAAAATTTTACCGAACACCCACTCAATGTGTACCGATGCCAAAAAAAGCAACCTAACAGCCAATATTTTTGTTTTACACACAGATTAACACAGAAACAAGCGAATACACTTCCCGAAAAATATATTTAGGACACAATAACGAAAACAAAAACTGGCAGAGGGAACAACATTTAATTTTATCTCCGCGAGGCGAGAGAACTGCAAAACTTTGCCTTGAACAATATCATGTGTAAGTGCTCTTAAGCGGAACGGTACATGTTTGTTTGAATAGCGGATTGAGCTCCAACCGTCCTCCTTGGCTGGTTCATAAACAATGGCGTGTATATCTCTCGCATGTATACCAAACTCGTAAAACATTAGGTTTCCTGGAAACGAGGGAATGGCGGTAGAGAATGGGGATGTACCAGTTGTTGGGTTGGAGTCAACCTTTATTTATGGGAACCCTAATGTAGCCTTGGGATTGCATGAAGTCAGGCTTATATTGATTATATTATTATTATTATAAGAGTCGCTGCTTATAATGGGCTATACATAAAATTGATCATTTGTGTAGCACCACGTTCTAAATTAGTGTTGGATGCTGCGTTCTCAATCATTACTTCAATGAAAATATCGTGACGTAGTTAGGTTTACGTATTAGAAAACAGAGGGAGATATCATAGAAAGTTTTGTCACTTATAAGTGACAAAACTTTCTATTGTCCACTAAGTGGACACTGAGAAAACGACGGGCAAACTAACCGTCCGTTCCAGAAAATAGATTTGTAAAGTTCTTCTCTATACGAAAACTACCTTTTGGAATGGGCGACTAGAATCAATTCTATTTCAATGTAAATTTTGACGTTCAAAAGTGCCTTTTATGTGCCTATTTAAAATAAATGCTTTGACTTGACTTGACTTGGAAGTAATTCAAAAAATGATTACAGTACTGTTTAAAGCACATAGTTATAAACCAAACAGTAGGTCAGTACAGGCTAAAGATGATGACATTCCATTAAAAAGGGTAACTATAGACATAGTTATAAATATAATTAAAGCTATATAAAGCCCTATAAAACCTTGTGTTGCCAGACTCCAGGAATGATATGACAGTACTGCGGAAAGTAGTTTTAAGCCAGCAGTTGGTCAGTACAGGCTAAGTGTGATGATAGTCCAAAAAGGTTACTATAGACATAGTTATAAGTACAATTAAGCTATATAAAGGCCCATAAAAGCCAGTGTTGCCAGTGAACTGTATGAGACTGTAAGCAGAGTTTGGCTCGAGTGTAATGTCGGTTGTATAGTTGTTTCGGAAACAATTAAACAACTCATATCATTCCCGTTATATTGCAAAACTTATGATGTCTATACTGTTATACTTCTGCTGGCAGTTGACTGTTTTATGTGAGAAATGAAATGTGTATGAATAAGACTTTTTGTACTAAGATGTTCTTATAGGAAAATGACTATCTAGGAGTCATTTTTGTGACAACACTGTGAATTTATACACCAATTCGACCAGCCTTTAGCAATGCACTGTTGCATGTCATAGCGAAAGTTGTTTCGAATGACGTGTAGAATCACCCCTTGAGGGATGCAGGTCACTAAATCGCCACGCACCCTGTATATGTTTGTATAAAAATACAAATAAACACCACCCACTGATTACATAAGAGGTTGGCATCTTACTTAACACCTGCTTGCTGGTTTTAGCCTCCTGGAACATTCTAAATGGAACTACTATTGTAACAAACTTTAAGGCCCTCGTAAGAGGATAGAGTTTATTTTATCACGCTAGAGAGGACCAAGTGGAAACGTTTTTAAACCTACCCGTGGTAAGCTTAGTACCTGCCCTCCTACAATATATTTTTCTTATATTACCTTTTAGGTTTATACCCAGTAACTGGGTTGATGTGGAGGTCAGATAGGCAGTCGCTCCATGTAAAATATTAGTATTCATATGCATCCGATTAGACTGGAAGCCGACCCTAACATAGTTGGGAAAAGGCTACGCAAATTGTTTGACATTGGCATTTGGCGCCGATTCCCTTTTTCACAAACTAAACTAAATTTAATTTCAGTGCATCTTTTTCTTTCTATTTCATTAAGAAAAGGATAGAAGATAAATATTAGTTTGGACCTGTCAAATTAGTCCGTGCCTGACGTAAATTGACGTATTTTTAATAGCCAATTTTTTAATCACGTCTAAATTGTCTATGGAGTATCATAATTTGACAGGACTAAACTAATATTTATCTCCTGTCCTTTTCTCAATGAAATAGAAAGAAAAAGATGCACTGAACTTAAATTTAGTTTAGTTTGTGAACAAGAGAATCGGCGCCATTATACATTTTTATTGAAGTAAAAGAAACGTAATGGCATCTCCAACTATTACGTAGATTATTAAACAAAAAAATATTAAACGTTTAGAACACTAAATCATTGAATCAGGACAACCTGAACCGGGTCGTAGAACTGTAACACACAAAACTATCTAGGTAAGTATATACAAATATATCTAGATAGTTTTGTGTATTACAGTTCCACGACCCGACAATATACGGCAGTAAACAATTCCCCTGACTACGTAGTGAAGGGTACAACAGTACACACTCCTCGTATTTCATGTTTCTATGTGCCGAGTTTTGGGTTAGTCATTAATGAGCCTTTTGAGACAACCTCCAAGTACGTAATATGTACATTCTGCCAACCTACTTTGCCGTAAGTAAGTACCTACTTTAGGTGCGACGACTTCATCAAATAGACTTTAATTAGTTAATGTCGTCCATTACATCGCCAGACACTATTCAACTTAATAACAGTACCTACCTAAATATGGATTTTAATCGAGACCTCGAGGTGGGTAGCCGACCGCAAGTTTTGAAAAGGACTTCAAACGAGTAAAATAAAATTTGGACAATCAACCCAAAATAATCTTCAAAGTAACTTTCAACCCTATAGTAATTAGTTAATAAACTGGGTAAGCCGCCTGAATCTAGAGCTATTTCAAGTTTAATCTCGAACTGTTGTCTTGTCTAAAGGCTGTGGAAATTGAATGCTAAATTGTAGCCATTGTAGCACAAGTAATTCGAGCCGCAGCAAATGAATCATTAGTCCTAAACTAATATTAACCTGTGTTGTCCAAACAAAGAGTTTGGGGTGTACCTCTAATATCATCAGTGGAGCGGCGCGGGGTACCGGGCGTCGCTCGTGAGCTCTTGTTTCGCTTCAAGCAAATGTTCTTTCATTTTCTAATGGATCGGCACTGAGGGAATATTTGTTGGCAAACTTTCACCAGATACAGATATTTACATAACAAAGAAAGGGGTAAGAGATCCGAGTGTCCCCAAAAACGTATTTTTGTCAGGAATTTCAATTTCGTATGGGATTTGTCAGTCAATTTCATATCAGTACGTTTTCGTTGTGTACATATGTATGTGCGTAATCAAAATTTGGGACTGACTGGTATAGAAATATGGTTCTCAATAAACCTCAACATAGGTATTATACTTCACGGCAAGAAGTTTATCGGGAAATATTATAATGTTTATGATACCGGGAGTGTTGTTCCTTCTACTTATCAAGTTTGCTTTTACCTACACCTTCCCGAACGCTTTGATACGTAAATGTTTTGAATATTAAGTCGAGTTAGGTGCATCCTTGCGGTGAGATAAATCTTTGATTAGTTGTTCAAGCTAGAAGTCTAATCCCAGCGTAGCTGTGCTAATTAAATAAGTTTTGTAAAATTAAATTAGTTTAACAAAAGGAATGAACAAAAGCGTCTCCGCTGGTGCCTTTAATGGCATGAGGGTACCTAATATATTATATGCGGTTTTGTTCGTAACATAATCGTTTGATTTAGGTACGTTCATTTTGAAAAGATAAAGATTAAACTGCGACATCTTAAAAGCCAAGCTACTCGCACTAATTATTACAGTTCAGAAAGAACAACCTTAATTTGTCCTCGATAAAATCGCCTGGAACTTTAATAGGCTGTTGTGACAACTATCATTGCCTCGATATTGCTCTCTCTATACATTTATTTTACGATATCGCGCCGTAAAAGTGGCCATGAATTCAAAAGAAAACATGTCGACTGAACGCCCGCAAAATAGATTATATTTTATTGAACTTTGTTGTCATCATATCTTCGTAAACCCTTCGGGACAAAGGGGGGAGCTTTTCACAATGTTATCGACGCTATACAAAAATACTGGTTAGCAAACAAAAGGAATACACTTCACAATGTTATTCTTACGCCTTCCTAAGATAAGTTTAGAGGTTGAGAGGGATTTTTATTGTTTATTTTGCTCCTTAACAAACATTTTGCGTAATGTAAGTCTTTGACAAATACTTTAGTTAAGATACTGTAACAATACCGTGAATAAGACTCGTAAAGATGAAGATTAGTCTACGTTAATTGTTTAAGATATAAAGCAGTGGAGGCCCAGTTGTAACGGTGGTAACTAACAGTGGCCCAGACAGGCGCTTTACTTCGTGTACATTATTTCATCACCACTGCTCTCAAAACGGTGAAGGATAACATCGTGAGGAAACCGGCATGTCCCAGAACCAAGAATTCGAAGACATTTGACATTACCAGCCCGCAATGGGCCCGCGTGGTAGATTACAGCCCACTCCCTCTCACAGAGAGCAGGCCTGAGTCCAAGCAATGGGAACATTATTTATAGGCTGATTATGTAATAGTTTAAGCTATATGTTTTGTATAGCTATGTAGGTAGTACTATCATAACTTATATGTTTTTAAGCATCTGTGTAGTAGGAAAAATAATTAGTTTTTTTTTTATTTAAGTCTTTCAAGAATTAGATAATATCATCTTCCAATAACGTATAACAGATCCGTGGGAAAAGGTTGTATTGTATTATTTGTCTTACTTCTGTAATTTGTTGTTAGGAAAAAGTTTTTTTTAACAAGGGTCACCCTTGAAAGTTTTCGAAATACTTAAATGTGTCACCTACCACAATAGCCTAGATTTCTTTTTTATATGAAATTTTGATAATAACCTTATAATTCCAATCTTATTGGAACTATGTTCGAGCCGTTTGGGGTTTAAACTCTAGGGCCACGGGGTCCGAGTGCCCACTTAGTTTTTCGAAATAGAGCTAAGCAGTTGGTTCTTCTTCGCGTGACCAGAAGGATGGCCTTTTTTTTTGGCCAAAGAATCAGCATTGCCATACAATGTGGTGCTGTGTACTGCTGCCAGCCTTAATTGGGTGCTTTTCTCGTTGAGAACTAATCGGACGAAGTTTTTGTTGCCCTATGATTCTTACCTTTAATATACTAGCACATATTATTATTTTAGAACTGTTAGCTTTTAAATTAAGTAAATATTTTAAGATAATAAATTAGACTGGAATAACTAAAACCTAAAAGTACTTCTGCCGAGTGTTACATGGCACTCAAGTAGGTGTTTTATTTAATTGTAAAATATTGTCTATGGTAGTAAAATGTACCTATACACAGCTACGTATATTACGACCAAAGACAGAAAAGGAATATCCAATAAATACCATCATCATAAATGTCTCCACTTCGAGGTATAATAAAATGTAAAGTCATGTACATACATGACATATGCCAATGTTACCTACATTGGCATATGTCATGTATGTACAGAAAAATAAAAGGTAGGTAATATTAAATGCTACGTATTACGCATTTCTTATACACGATATACCAAATGCCACCAGACGTGTGGGTATTATTATATACTTGGCATAGAATGTTGACAGACACTATAAAAAAAACTCCAGACAAAAAAAAAAAGATGGAAGAGTATGGAAAATACAATGAAACAAAACTTAAGAGAATTCCGGTTTCCATTAATCGAAATTTTTCCATAAATTTGTGAAGGTCCTCTAATAAACGTTAAACAAATAAGTAGGTAGATGTTATTTCTTTAAAATAAATTATATGGTAATCTATTCTGTATTTCTGAATTTACCTCAAGCTCAATTTATGACATAATTTGAAAGAAAATCTATGTGGATCAATGAAGTGAGCAAATGAATTTGCCCCGAGGTCCATCCGTTCCCCTGGGTATCATAAGATGGGATGAAAGGACTTTATCAGATATATTGGTGACCACACAAAAACTGATCAAAACACATTCTGATGACTTGGTTTTTTATAAGTTGCGAGCGAGCTAATAGTCACTTTTGCCTCTCTCATAGCAATTTGACAATCGCTATGAGCAAGGAATCGCTTCGGAACTAGGCATCAGCTGATTCTAAATCAAAAGTGATTTATTCAAATTAGGCTGAGAATCAGCACTTTTCGAACGTCAATATTACATAAGACAGTCTCCTAAAACGTTCGCTCTTCACCACTTCGTAGTGCTTTCGCTGGAAAGAAGAAGTGCACATTATAAGTGTCCTTTACAAAAAAAAATGATAATAGAGTGAAAATTATTAGAATATAATATTGAAAATTTTGCCGCAGTAATGACTCAGGTGAGTTATACCTTCAAAATGTACTATTTTAGGATACCTTCCCCACGTATGCCTAACCAGCAAAATAAAAATAAAACCCTAACCGTATCCCAAAGAGAAATTTAAGTAACGTGTCTATTTTGAAGACGTAGTATCCTTTTACACCCGCATCTAATACCACGCTATTTACGAGATTTTGCTAGAATTTTTAATGCTGGATTTTTATACCTAGCTTTATTTTACTCGCTTTAGCAGTGAGCGAAGGAGCTTAGATAACCCATTAACAAAATTAGTTTTATGAAAATAACTAGATTGTAATGGTATTTATTTTTGTAACTAGACGGGTTGTAAAGTGCCATTTAGGTAAACAAATAAAGTGACTCTTAAGCATGTTATAAAAGAAGAGCAAAATAAACTGGAAAGTATAGACTAGTAAAGCCAAAAAGTCATCTCAAAAATCTAAAATTGAAATTACAACAGCTGTTGCACTGCCAGCTAAAAACGTTACTAATTCTTAATTCTTCCTCTCTTCTGATAAATTTGACAGGACTTAACTAAAATTTATCTTCCGTCCTTTTCTTAACGAAATAGAAAGAAAAAGATGCACTGAGTTTTTCAGTTTAATTTGTGAACAACAGAATCGGCACCAAATGTATTATTAAAACAGTTTGGTACTTAAACTGTCTCGTTGGCCTAGTGGTTGTAAGCGCTACTGCTGGACATGAGACCCTGGGTTCAATTCCCGGATAGAGAAAAGTGTAATTGGGTTTTTCTATCTGGAATTTCACATTAGCAGCCCGGAGTGTGTATTTGAGCCCGGTTGATGGCAATAGGCTCCCCCTATTCCATGGGACTTAAACATAACTGGGGAAATGTGGGTGTATTATAGGTACACTTCTGCCTAACCCTTATGGGAAAACTGGTATGTTGTTATTTTTGATACCTAACCGAACCCCTTGTCGATATTTATAGCTACACGTTACAGGAACTGATGGACGCTAGTGATGGCGCCAAACAAGTGGCCGAATTCTGGGCCGAGTACATTTAGATTGCTATCGACACGCTAAGAAGAAGATTTATCTCAACACCGCTACTTTCTGACCTCTGCCTTTATCATGGACATATGGCAGTATAGTATCGTCATCGTTAAGGCCTATTCAAATCTAAGTGGTGCCGCCGTTGTGGGTAGAGGTACATACTGTAGAGACTTCTTTGAGGGTTACAGACCTCCTTGCGGGTCAGGCCGCTGCATATATTTATAACGAGTTCCTTTCGAACATTCAAACAGATGTCATATGGAGAGTTGTAGGTTTGACGTCTAATATTTAAGGATTGAATTATGATAATATAAAGAAAGATTCAATATAATCCTAATAAGTATAAAAAGGATTTTGATTTAATCCCTACATTTGGTGGAGGTGTGTTACGATCGCCGGATTTTCGCTAAGCTTGCGAAATAGTTTTTTGTTTCAGCACTCATAGAAGTGAAAAAACCTCTCGTATGCCAAGCGAGACCACAAAGTATACTGTGAGTATAATTTAGATGCGAAGAAACGTCGCCAGGAGGATATATAGATAAGTGGCTATATGTATTTTTAATATAAAAAGAGTAAGATGGCTCAAGTTTTTGCGGGCATGGACGGCGTATGCCTGGAGGATTTTCTTAGGCGATTTGAGGTTGTTGCCGCCTATAATAAATGGCGTGAGAGCGACTGGGCGCTCATATTAAGCGCATATCTTGAGGGTGCTGCCCTAGCAGTTCATAAGTGGAAATACTATGACGACATGTCATTTGATGAGATATGTGAAGTGTTATGGGAGGAGCTTCCATGTAAATGTCACAGAGATAGAAAAATGATTAAGGTGCAAGTAGTCGAGATGGCACAAGATCTGTCTGAGGAAAGCAGACAAGAAAATATTGTAAATGTAGATAAAGATGCTTCTGTATTATTTAGTGGAAGACAAGATGACCCGCTACAGAACGAGCAGTGCTGACAGACACTCAGCATAAGTTGTCATCGACTTTGCTAACAGGGGTATAACCCTTGCAAAGTGTGTTTGGTTGACACTTTCGGTTCAACTTGT
Source organism: Amphipoea lucens (assembly GCA_947508005.1). Classification (NCBI taxonomy): domain Eukaryota; kingdom Metazoa; phylum Arthropoda; class Insecta; order Lepidoptera; family Noctuidae; genus Amphipoea; species Amphipoea lucens. Next base: position 14,344,573 of record OX382358.1, read on the forward strand.
GTTTGAGGACCAACAGTTTTATCAGTATTGACTGATATTAAATAATTGATTTTCGAATTAGGTATTTGACATTCTTTGCTGGAGTAGGAGCATATGATAATTTTCTTCAATGAACCCTGGCCTCTTAAACTTTTCCCTCCCTCTGGCTCAATCCCGTCCGATGGAGTTAAAAGAATCTGATGCTAAGATCGTTTAATTTTCTTAAGCCTCTTCTAGGTCGATGTGAACTCTCACATCAAGTGTTACTATTAGGAGGCCGCGTCGCGCCTTTTACCGAGGTTTTGACACGACGAGGTTTAAGCATGACGACGTTAGTTTGTATGGGTGCATATTGGCACATATAGATGTTAATTTGCTTGACACTTAACGTGGTGTTGGATTCGCGATTCGTACGTCCTGACTTAAGCTTACTCTTGCAAGAGACGGACCTCATCATGTAAATTTGTTCCTCGGAAGTAGGTCTATATACAATAGGATAGGTAGATAGGGTTTGGATATTCGAATGGTGTGAATAAAAGTCTCCGGCTATGCCCATACTTTTATTCTAAGGTGGGCGTAGCTGATGTAGAGACTTCTTTGAGGGTTACAGACCTCCTTGCGGGTCAGGCCGCTGCATATATTTATAACGAGTTCCTTTCGAACATTCAAACAGATGTCATATGGAGAGTTGTAGGTTTGACGTCTAATATTTAAGGATTGAATTATGATAATATAAAGAAAGATTCAATATAATCCTAATAAGTATAAAAAGGATTTTGATTTGATCCCGACATCGCCCAGGTGTTACAATACCGCGTGGGTTTCGCTTAGGTATTTAGTATCAAGTTCCGTGGCTGTAGCGACCTGCCGCTGTGGGTAGAAGTGCATACCGCGCGGGTTTCGCCCAGATCAAATCAAGTCAAGAAAAAGAAGATCAAGAGAGATCAAGTTTTGAAGTGAAACGGCGGGAGGGGGCGCTCCAGAAGGATATAATTATAGTGACCTTACGATGATGTTCTTCAGAAAGGTCAAATGCGTAGAACTCGCAACAGACGTGCTTGTATGACCAGATGTATGAACTGACACGAAGCAAAAAGAGTATGCAAGGATCATAGCAGCTGGCATTCTATAGTAGAAACTAGGCAGAAGTCTACCTCCATAGAAAGAAGGCATGAGTTTATGTATGTATGTCCAAGTGCATGGGATTGTGATTGTGAGTACCTTCTTTTATTTGGGTGTGATGTCATCAAATAACTTCCCCTGCTCTGCACTTTTACAGACTCAAACCCACTTGTGTTCCTTCAGTTGCCTGTGCCAGCGGCCACGGTAACTCTTTCCAATAACCCGTGACCCGGGTAGGGATTGTTAGTACCTACGTTACGAAATTAGGCAACGGTTTCTCGTTGTACCTATATCCATTAACTCATGTTAGGGGTACTGCTATCTAACAGTTAGAATAGAAACTGTGTCAGTATGAGATCCAACTCGCCCCCAACTTGTAAACGCCCGAGGCGCGCACAAACTTCCTCTGATATGATAAGGCTTTCATATCCACGTCGTGTTTTGTTTAAAGTACCGAGTTTGTTTCAGTTTTCCTGGGTAATTATCCTGATACTGATACCATGCTACTAGGAATGAGCATTTCTCGTAAGAGCTATTAAAATATCGTTTTCAGAAGAAAATTATGGTCTGTGTGATCATGTCAATTTACTTAACAATGAATTGCCCTGATTGTACAGGGCAGTTAATTGTTAAGCAAATTGACATTTCATGCAATAGCTGCCAAAACGGTGAAGGCAAACATCGTGAGGAAACCGGCATATCCTAGAACCAAAAAAAAATCGAAGACATGTGACATCTACCAACCTCCACTGGGCCCGCGTGGTAGTTGTGACTTGAATCGACGGACATTTTATTTGGTAGTCAATATGCTTAAGCATTAATTTCCCTGTCTTTACATAAGTACAGCAAAATACATACATACTAATTTATTTTATAAATGCCTGATACCAGATATCAGATAAAAAATAGCTTCGCCACACGAAAACGTAGTTAGGATTAATTGGCCAAACCTGAGCAATCTGTCGGCAATTAGGCGTACATGACCTTGTGTGTGGATAGGAACGTTTACCTTAATTTGTCATTGAAAACAGTTCAAAACAATATTTTGAATAGTAAGTACGAAAAGAAAATTGATAAATCCTGTTTACAATGGAGATGATGACTAATATCAGAAATGTTCGAACAAATAATGTAATTTCAGAGAAAGCATAGTAAAACGAGATAATCGAAAAAAATCTGTAAAATCGATGGTGGAAAAGCTACACGCTTTAAAAGTTTTTGGAGGGGATTATTCCCGTCCACGTCGCGCGGTACTGAAAATGTATGGCATATGAAGTTACAAAGTAACTGCTATGAAAGGTGCCGTCTTTGTCTAGCACTTATTTTAAAAGTTTTTAACTTGGAATTTTTTAAGCTTTTAGACTTTTTGTAGTATTGTTTGCACTACTTGCAAACAATTTTTTTTTAAATTAAAACTAAAAAAAAATGTCATCCATCCCTATTTTAGAGTATACAAAAGGATCCATTGCCTAGTGTGGATTATTTGTACCAACGAGTCCAGTTTCTGTTTAAGTTTATACAAATATTGTAGCCTAGAATATAACTTGAGCTCACAGTCCTCATAAAACCACATTTAAAGTTAGTTTTGCTCTTACGATACCACGGGGACAAGGTAGGAACGAGCTCTTACGCGACCTACATATAGGTACAGTTCGACACAACTTAGATGTAGCATCGGCAAAATTCGTAAAACGTTTGTATTCGTAATTCGTATACGTAAATTTTTATTACTACTTTAGGAAAAATTGATCAATTTTTCCTAAAGTAGTAATAAAGATTGGTGATTTTGAAGGCGCACTTAGTTCAGATGTGATCGGTTTTACGAATTTTGCCGATGCTACATCTAAGTTGTGTCGAACTGTAAGTAAGATATCTTTTTGTCAGTACATATTGTAAATTAAAGTCACTTTACCTGTTAGTTTGTGTGATCGCGTTCTTCTTCTAAACGAATTTCTACAAGTATACAGGATCCCATTAAAAAACATGGATAAATTTTAACACAGCGCTCAGTACGTCTAACCAAAGATATCCAAGCAAAACAAAACACTGATTAAAGTGATAAAAAATAATAATAAATTGCCGGCACATTAGTGTATTTTCGTTAGCTGATTATTTTTCTTGTAAGTATCTAATGCATTTTTCTTATATTTTTTTTTCCACCGTCCTTAAATCCTGAATGCCAATAGCATAAGGGTGAAGATTGGTCAACTGCCACGATTTAACAAAGGCTTACATTACACCTTCAGTAGCTTCATTGATCTTATACTCCATAAAACAAAAAAACCACGTGACTTAGTTAACCGACTAAACATAATACCAGTCTATTCAGTTGTCATGCTACATTACAGCTGTACTCTTCAATTTAGCAACGGTATTAATTAATTATGACGTTGCTAAATTGAAGAGTACAGCTACAACGTAGCATGACAACTGAATAGACTGGTATGACGTTTAGTCGGTTAACTAAATCACGTGGTTTTTTTTTACCTTTATTTGACTATCTAAGCCTATGGAGTATAAGTGTGCTTAGAAATGATTTTATGACATCATCATCTGAGGTTTTACAGCTGCGGGTGGGCCTTAGCCTGGTCTAGGATATTTCTCTGACGTGACCCATTTCCAGCTTTTTCTCTCAACTCCAATTTCTCACATCAACAGTTCTTTGTCTACGCCATACAAATATCTTAGTTTCGGTCACCCTCTAATTCTCCGGCCATCCGGTTTATATCAAATAAAAGTTTGGTGCACTGATGAGGGGCCCGAGGCTAAAAAATAACAGCCGTACAGGTCGATCGATCAGGTTAAGCTACGCTTGCCATGGTTGGTCTATGGATGGGTGACCATCTTTACATACCGAGACCCCTCCGTGCCTCGCAAAGTACGTTAATCCGTTGATTCCGGCTGTCATTCGTGGATTTTTGAAAGTCGGTACGGGTAGTCAGAAACCCGAAATTCTGACAACCAGTCTTACCAAGGGGTACCATATTACTCAGTAAGTGGGTCGTGGAAGTCGGATAGGCAGTCGCTCCATGTAAAATACTGGTATTCAGCTGCATCCGGTTAGACTGGGAGCCGACCCTAACATAGTTGGGAAAAGGCTAGGCAGATCGTCATCTGCCTTCTCTCTCTCTCTTAATACTTGATTAAAAATCTTTTGGATTAGATTTCAAAGATTGGCCACGAAGTTTCTTGCCCTTTCTTATCCCTGCGAACCTACTGTGCTTTGAAATGGGCAACTAGCTTCATTTTTCTGAATGACCGACTCCTTGACAATCCAAAAGTGCCTGTAAATGGTTGAATCGAAATATATTTTTTAAGTATAAGTTACCTTTATCAATGACGCAGATGATGTCAGTTAACATCATGTTTGGTGCACTGATCTCGCCTATTCCATTATACCTATTCTTGCAACATGTCCTCCCCATGAAGACGTCCTATTTTAATGGTTTTAACAGCTTCAGGCTCATAGTGCATCTTGTAGAGCTCTTGATTGTACCGCGTTTGCTATTGCTCGTTTTCCAGCACTGCACCAAATATGCGCCTGAGGAGTTTCCGTTCGTGTATTATTACATGCCGTCATCAAACATTTTGCGGCCAGTACTTGCACCTCAGTCATTACTGATTCATCGTTGTTGCGTTGGTTTAGCATCAAAGCTAGTGCCTTAGCTAATGTACCTACGTATGGTGGCCGAAGTTACGTTAGCACTTCATCAATGCGTTTACACTAAGTTTGGGAGTACGCAAGTTAGACTTGAAGTGTGATTATATTTAGGAGCAGTTGAAAGTACCAAGTTACAAGCTATGTTGGAACAGTAGTTCAGTAGTCAATTAATCCAAAGTGTTTAATTTTGTTAGCTGTTTTACTCAGTTGCAAATGTGCAATGTTTCTTGTTTCTTTACATGAAACTAAGTCCATATTGTGATACAATTTTCATAATTTCCTTAACTTTTACCCAAGTTTAATAAAGCATCCCCATTAAAAATAGTAGATTGTACAACTAAGGCATAAAATAAGCTATTTTACCCCGAGACGTTTATATCCACGCGAGCCGCAGGCGAGGGTGGATAGTTAAGTCGAGGGGTAAAATGGCTCGTTTATGCCTGAGTTTTACACTCTGCTTTTCACTTCGATTGCGAGAAAATGAAACAGGCATAAAGTATACAGTACATAATTAACAAAAATGTTGCAAAGCATAGCTAATTCCCGCCACCACAGATAATACCGCCACGAAACTTTTTAAAAGTTTTTTTTTTTTATTTCAACATTTGTCATTCGACTTGGATACTTCATACTGCCAAGTCATAAAAACGTTTCTTTGCGTTTTTAAATAATAAATGACAACTATTTTACCTGATTTTATTAAATTAACTATAGAAAACACGGAAGTGGTATAAATTAAAGAAAATGAAATAAATCACGACTTTAATCTGCGAAGTTTTATTGCGCGTGTGGCTGTCGGGCCCGATTACCTTTGTCTCAGAAAAAAAAATTACTTTATGCACTAGAACATAAAAAGCGATTTTATGTCGCCTAAGCACAACATAAAGACGAACTTTTAGAGCATGAGAAGTGAAAAACATATTTAAATCGTATAATTTCTATGTTTATACCTACTTTGTAACAAGTGGCATTAACACAAATGTAACACTAAATGGGAATACGAATCTCTATTAAGCAGCAAAAAGCTAATGTATGCAAATTCTATCATTTGCTCTCGACTGACATCATGTCTATAATAAACGTTAATTAGCTGCATTGCGTACACAGAATTAGAATTACAGTTATTACTGCGCATCGCTAAGGAGCAGTGATGGCCCAGTGGTGACGGCCGCGATTTACAAATAGGTCGTAGGTTCGAACCCAGACAGGCGCTTTACTTTGTGGTAATTATTTGATCACTACTGCTCTCAAAACGGTAAAGGAAAACATCGTGAGGAAACCGACATGTCCTTGAACCATACATTCGAAGACATGTGACATCTACCAACTGGGTCCGTGTGGTGGTTTACGGCCCACTCCCTAACATAGAGGGGAGGCCTGTGATCATGCAGTGGGAACATTACATGCTGATTATACTACTGCGCATAGAAACCCTCGGCATTCATCTAGCGCACTCTTAGCAGCCAGATACGCTACAAACTATTATTAATCTAGGGTAGCCCATGAAATTAAATTTTTCTTTAGGTTTTTGCAATTTGTAATTTAGTGTCAGGTTGTATGTTGTTGAAAATACGATTCACGACCAGAACAAATATGTATTTACAGGATAAAAATCATTAGAATCATCAATACCACTCTCTAAGTTAGAATTGGCCTCAAATCGCAAAAAAAAAAAAATTTTAAAAAATGAATTACGCGGGCTATCTGGCGTTTTTGCCTGAAACGGTAAAGGGAAACATTGCGAGGAACGGCGTGTGCCAGGACCAAAAAATCAGTCATTATAAGACATCCACCAACCCGTACTATGCTTGGTGGATGACGCCCCACTTCCTCCCAGTAAGAGAAGGCCTGACCCTAGTAGAGGACACATTTATTTATTTATCCATTTATTTCAGGCATCAAGGCCCATATAAAAACACATAAAATACAATATTAATATAACTTAAAAATACTATAAATACATACAACTTTATAATAACACTAAGAAACTAACTAAACACGAAGTGTCTGCGTCATGTTTGCGTCGTGTCTGCGTAGCCAGCCATGAAACCGGCGGTACACAACAGCCTTCGGCCAGAACTCTTCTTTGAGGAACTTCTCAAGATGGTGTGTCGGAACACGCACCATGAACGACTTGAAGTTCGTGTTGTGACGCGACCCCAACTTCCCGACCCTCAAAGTCCTGTTGGTCTTCACACGCAAGTACTCCACGATCTCCTCAATCTTCGTGGAGTGGTGCAGTCTGGATACGTACAGCTGCGTCGTCGGGATTGCTGGACGCAGTAGCATGTTGGGTCCTGCCAGCGCAGTGCCACACTGGTTCCGACAAGGTGGTTTCTTCTTCTTCTTCTCTACTTTGATGAAACCATCCTATGCTATGTTTGCTTATAGCTGGATAGCTGGTTCCGACACAAGAGAATACAACCGAAATCTTTAGCTTGAAGATATACTCGTAACAACACTCATACGAAGCCAACATGTTCCCGTACCAGTTAACCAACCGATAAAACTCAGAGTACTCTCGTAGGAGACTTTTCAACTTTTGAAATTATCCTCAAGTTTTACGCACTCGGTCTTCTTTTAATGAGATTTCTTCTAAAATTATATTTAGGAGTCTCTAACAACGGAACCCTATTAGAGAAGATTTCTTCTTACGGTTTGCGGCATAAGTTTTGTATTACGATTTTGTTTTGGGAACGAAAAGAGACCCGCGATGTCTTTATTATCTTTTTGATTTTTTGTTTTATATTTATGTAGAAAGAAAGATTTAAAAAAATAGAGGTAAAACAGGTCGTGTGGTATAGTCCTGGGGAAGGATTAGAGTTGCTCAGTGTAACTGCTCAAATCATGAGGCTTTATTCAGTACAGAACGTTTGGCAGGTACGATGATCAAGATAATGTCAAGTTTTCATTATAGGGTTTCCGAAAAACTGTCTTGTAACTACAAAAAAAACCACTGAACTGTCTTTTCCACTGTGTCCCAAAACAAAACTTAAAGGAAACAATTTGCAAAACATTAGAAAACTTTAATTCAAACATTTGATAAGTGAATCCACCATCAAAAACTACTCCATCGTTCTTTATCTGTGCCAACTTTACGGCGAAGTGCCCCCGCAATGCAAAGAGTTTCAAAAGGTTTAATTCCCATTAGAGAACTGTCGTTTATACAGTTATAGGGTAATGGAGTTACGTTCGTGGTTCCCGGTAAACGGGTTCTTGTAGTTCCGCCACCGAGTTTATGTCAACACTGATAGGGATTAAAACGAAAACATTTTGAAGGAAGTTTTTCTATTGTGCGCTCAAGTTGCAGAGTGTATTATTGTTGTAGAGTTCTTTGGTAATGGGTTTCGTTTTTTATTAGGTTAAGAACTTTTAGAAACAGATTATTAAACGATGGTGCAGCGTGAGTTGCGAATCTGACGCGCTTGTTCATGAAAGCGGTACCTACCTACTGATCAATCAGCAGTTTTGACGTCGGGTTGGAAGAAAGAGGGGGGCTTACACACTCAAAAAAAAAATGGTTTTCAAACTTTGAATTTTTCTCATTTCGACGCTCATATTATTATTACACAATTTTTTATACGTGTTTTGTTTAACTACATATATTTCCGTTCGATATAACTTGTCAAATTTATGTTTTCTGTCTTGCCAATCAAAAAACAATTTTACGTAGGTAATTGTTAATTTATTTACCTTGAATTACACCCCTTAGTAATAATTGATTTCATAGATATTTCCTTCACACACACGTCACAGAAATTCTAGAAGCAAACTTTTTAATAGGCTTATTGTGAAGAGGGCTTGGAACGGAATTATATTTGACGAAGTCACTGCAGAGTCTATACTTAGGTGTTGGCTTTTTGTTGTTTGCAAAAGGGTTTTGAGATATTTACAGATACCAACGAAAAATATATTTTGAAATCAATTAAAATTCGTCTTGGTTTTGCTTGGAAAGTATAGAATAGAATACTCTTTATTATGTACACCATATAAATTACAGACATATAGAAACTTTAAAATGGGTGACACAATGGGCGGTCTTATCGCTAGGAGCGATCTTTTAAAGACAACCTTTGGATGGATTAAAAACGGGAAGGACAGACAAATACTGTAGGTAGTCTGTGGTGTACCATTTACACAAATCACCAATTTTTTATGTATATAAATATATACATAATAATAAACATGAAACAGGAGCAAAGAAAATACAATGACGATGTTTAAGGAGAGAGAAAGTGCTTTTAGAGAGGAAGTGTATAGTTATCCGTTATTGTCATAAAACAGTTTTCGTAAAAACTGCGGGATAATTGCATGACACTAAATATAGCAATTGCTTTCATTTTGACAGTATAACAACATTAATATTGCGTTATTTACGTTTATTTGCATACAAATTTTTCAAACATATGGGTAAACAATATCCTTTAAAATGATTCAGATTGTGATTTATAGTGTGTTACGCAATTGGGTGCTGTTTCATCAGACAAGACCCTGAGAATGTGCCGAGCTGACAGACAACCTTGAGATCTACAGGGTTCAATGACCGCTTGATGTTTTGTTACTTGAAGTATGAGTTGGGAAAATCTGGTTTCTTTAGTTTTTTCGTGTTCTGATATCGATACAAATCACTTCTTTGAAGTTTACAAGGTAAAAATCTTATTTTGAATCTGATATTTCAAGTGGCTACACTAACATCGATCGGTACACCACAAAAAATCCTCATATTAATTTCTTTTTGTTTTATCGTGTTTAGATATCGATAGATACCCATGACGTTCCTTGAGTTTCGTTAGCTAATATATCTGACCCTATAGTAGAAGAAGCAATTCAAGAAGAAAAAAAAAAACAACAGTCAATACTCTTTACATACAGGGTGTCCCAGGAAACCTGTATCAGGGAAGGTGTGTGGTCAGGGGACACTAATACCCATCGATTTGACCCCTATGTATATTCCGCGATATTTTGTAGTTTTCGAGAAATTATAAATTTCTCTCGAACAGAAATTTTTACCTTGTGATCAAATTCTGAGCTACTAATAGTTAGAATTTGGGTGTTTTGTGTTTTACAACATGTAAATACACATTCTAGCCATAATACCTACTGACAAAAAATTTCAAAGAAACATCACTCAGAAAAAGTTATGACTACAATTTAAAAAAATCTAAAAATAAACCAAAAAAAATCTCTCGAAAACTACAAAATATCGCGGAATATACATAGGGGTTCAATCGATGGATATTAGTGTCCCCTGACCACAAAACTTCGCTGGTACAGGTTTCCTGGGACACCCTGTAAACAAGCAAAACCTACCGCGCCAGGGTTTTCCTAATTGCAAAGTGCTTAGGAAAAACTATGTAGAAGAAGGTCACGATAAACATCGAGAAGAAAGTTCATTGATGAAATATGCAAATAAGAACATTACACTCAATTAACTTCGAACTCTGGGACGCTTGTACAAATTCCTACAGTGAAATGAACACTTATAACGTAGGGTAATAACCTTTATGCAATGCCAACGAAAATTCGTAAAAATTCTCTAGTAAATTTTTGAGTATTTTTTCCGTTCTTTTATTTAGTGCTCGACGATTCATGCCAGCAGTGAATTTCTGTGACACATTACCCTTGGTTCACAGACGATTTGTAATCTTTTTCTCGATATTTTTCCTGTAATGCCCCAGTTTTTATTATTCAAAGGTTATTTAGTGCGGAAGAATGAATAAGTTCAGGAATATTGTAGTTTTTTCTGCGATACTTTTTATTTCGAAGGACTGGATTTTTTTTTCGTCTTATGTTTATTCATTTTAAAATGGAACCCGGTTTGAAATATTTGTTTGTTCATTTGAAGGAATTACTATTGTAATAAGTTCAGTTTAGTAGTCTTTATAAAAAAATATTCACAAAACCTTAGGTAGGTTAGGTAGTTAGGTACCTTTTCCCTTGTATCGGAATCCAAACCAGAGCGTCACGAAGTTATATCAAATTGTGAAAGGAATAATGTATTCTTAGAAAACTAGATCTCGTGGACGAGTTGGGAATATTCTGGTAAAATAAAGTAACCTTCTCGGAAGTTCCTCAGGGACTGGAGAAAAATATATAAATAGCCATGTATTATTCACTGTAATCTTGTCCTAGCTTCGTCCATAGGTGTGTTCGGTACGAACATTTTTTGATAAAAAAGAATACGGTAAGAAAGGACAGACCGCTTCTTTTAGAAAGGCTGACCGACATGTTCGCGAACGAAGTCGCTAGTCCAAAATAAATATACTTACCTATAAATACAATAATCACAACGCTTATCTATAAGTATCGGGTAGGCGCTTTATAAGAAAATAAGAAGCAATACGTACTGAATTTTCTCTATTTCTTTCAAAACAAGAAGACGTGCTCACAATTTCGCGCCTATCACATAACTGAAGGGCAATTCTTGTAATTTTAAGAACGTTCACAGTCTGATCTCAGCCTTAATTTGTCAAAAATACCTCTACTTCCCTAAATTTTTGACAAAGACTGTCGCTGAGAAGACTGCGACTAGATTTTGACCTGCTTTTGTTTTATGAAAACAATTGCCGCATGTTCAATTTTGAAACTAGAATTTAACTTCGAATGCAACCAAAGTCATTTTTTTTTCTACCAGCCTGCATGATGTAAGGTTCCCTTTTGCAGACAACCTTTACAGTACCTTGTTAACAACGGCGTGACATAAAATAATACATTTGAGTTTATCAAAGGGGCTTACTTTCGGGTAGGGGAGTCCTCGGGCCGCCGACGAAACGTTGAAATTTTGACAAATTACACTTGAGGATTACTCCGAGGGAATATGAAGAAAACCACGCATTCCCCCAAATTACTGACTTGTGACAAATGTTCCCGCAGATGACCTGCAATTTATTCGGCTCGCTGAGAAATCTAGCTAATGTTGAGCCCGGGAAATAATAATAATAAGGCAGTAGTAGACAATGAAGAACACGGAACCCTAAATTTAGATATGGAAGTATTTTCTTTCAAAACCAAAAAATCATAAGTCATTTATTCAAATTAGGCTGCGAATCAGCCGTTTATTACCGTTGGATCCCGTTTTTTAGGTATTACCGATGGATCCCGTTTGCTATTTCCGTTGAATCCCATATTATAACAACATGTGTACATTTCAGAAGAAAAGTGATTTACCTTTATCAAACACTAAAAAGAGATTATTTTTAGTGGGTTACCCGGAACCGAACTAGTTAGATTAGGTTAATTATTAAAAAAAAAACAATGTTAGGTTAGGTTAGGTTAAAACTGTGACGCCTACGCACGAGCCGAGCGAGCGAAGCGAGCGGTGCCGCGGCAGCGGCCGGCGAGTGCCAGAAACGACTAGATTATATAGAAAATGAGTTGTTTGTGAAATTAATAGTATACGAAACGTTGGTTGTAAACTAAAAATTTGTCAATGGAGTTTTGGTGAAACATTAGTGAACCCCTCATTTTATTATAAACAATTTTGTTGTTGAAAGTACCCGCATTCATATTTTTTTAAGCATTCGGGATCCAACGGAAATACTTTTCGGGATTCAACGACAATAAAACGTAATTATCTTGCATTTTTTAAATTCGGGATCCAACGGAAATACATAATAATGTTTTGCGGGATCCAACGCCAAAAATATTAAAATGGGATTCAAAAACGGGATCCAACGGTAATAAATCGAATCAGCACTATTCGAACGTCAAAATTACAAAAGACAGTCCCCGCAAAACGCCCGCCCTTCACCACTTCCTAGTGCTTTTGCTGGGATGAAGAAGTGGCGCAACAAACTCCCCAGCAGCACAGCTGTCTGTTAGAAAATACTTGATTGTATACAATACTAGGTATGCAAAGTAATTAACATTACAAGACACAGAACATTAAATTAAATTATTTTTCATAAGTCAGCTAGCCAACCCAATATACCAACAAATACCATAAAAACTATACGTACAAAAAAAATATAAATAAAAATTTTAAATGTAAACAAAAATGTACTACCTAAATAAAAGCCTCCAGGCATAAAGGACGTCACAGTTTACATATTTATGCAATGCTGGGTTCTTTGAAGTTCTTGGTTGTAATAGTTACCTACTTAAAATAACATCACGACTGCACGCCCCATAGAATATGGCGGAGGTGTTTAGAAATTCAGTAAGTGTTTAGATCGTCAGTTACGTTAAAGTAGGGGGCGAACTTATTGTCATCAAACGGTCACAAATCCAGACTCTAAGCTGCCATTAAGTTAAATGGAAAAACTCATTAACATTTTGCTCAACCGTGGAATCAAACCCAGGAGCTCGTGCTCAACATTCGCGGTCGAGACCAACGATACAGAAGTGTAATGACCAAAATAACTAACAGGAGTGAAAGTTTCGATTTCTGTACTTGGTCTATTAGGTTCACAATATGTTCATCTTAGTAGTAGGTAGGTACCTATTTTAGGCATAAATTCATGTGGTTTTAGTGGGAAACCTACCTAAGCCAATTAGGTTGTGTGTATAGTAAAGGAATTTCCACATCATGATATTGTAAACATGCTTGAGTAATTTAATTTGTATTATTAACTAGCTTCGTCCGCGTGAAATTTCTTGTGTTTTGGAACGAAGAACAGAGTTCCTAATGTAGACTTTGAGTTTGAAACCCAGTATACTTCGTTCCATTGCCCGTTGGCAGACTTTCTTACTCGTAATTAGTTGACCGAAATTCCATCAACTGATCATAAAATTTGACATGAGCTTTGACTTCAGACAGAATACTTTTCAGTCAGTGCCATTATCATTTAATGTACCCAGGATTTTGTAATATGTTGATTTAAAAGAGTGTTCTTGGAATTTCTTGCCCATTCTTCTCCATTGAGATCTACGTTTTGGAATGGGCAACTTAGTTTCAAAGGTTTAATTGAAATAAATGCTTTGAGTTTGAGTTTATGTTTTCATTTACCTACATGGTGCTCAAGAAAGAGCGACTTCTTATTTTGTTTGCTTATTTTATTCGTTTTTCTTGCATGCTACGTTGAGGGATGAACGTGCTGGCTTCCTTTCGCGTAAAATCTTGGAGTATTAAGCTAAGAAATCTTTGGTTTTATAGCGTAAACAAAGAGCTTTTACTGTTATCTTAGATTTTTCTCGGATCCTGCGATCTTCGAGTGCTGTATTTTGAGCTATAAATTCTTCATCTTCTCTGTAGCCTGTGGGTATTAGGGAAGACTAAAGGATTGGAGAAGCATGAGAAGTGAAAAAAATATTTCAGGCATTTCATACAACTAATATGTACAGACGCCAGCACATCAAGCTACTACAATCTGTCAAATTTCTTTAATAGATTTTCAACTTTATCTCTAAATTATAAGGTTCAAAGTTGATTGGAAAAATTTGACAGTTTCGGGTAGCTTGATGTGCTGGCGTCTGTACTAACAAATTGAATTTTATTATCCGAAAGTAAATAAATGATGATTAATGTTGAGTAAATTTATTTTATTTACTATCTGCTTGTAAAAATAATTATCAAAGAAACCATGATAATAATAAGAAACCGCTACACCTCAAATAATATTTTGATACTAATACTGACAGACTTATACATCATTACTTTATTGCACTGAAAGACTAATTAGTGACTCAAAGCCGGCTACCTCGCTACAAAGTAAATTACTTGGAACATAAAATGAATTCAGCACCGAAATCTTTACCAGTTCCTATTAATATCAACTGTAACTTCAAAGCGACGACTTGTTCAATGCTAGCATCGTGAAAAGGAGGTTTACTGCATTATCATCTAAAAAGGAGCGCAACCATTACACATCCCCAAAAGGAGATAAATATTTTATGTCATAATTCATCTGGGCTATAAAAAAGGGTGAGCGCAGACGGGCGCGCAGTTATGAAATGATTTTGTTTCGCCCGTCGGGAATTACTTGGTATCTTCACTATGTACATGGGAATGTCGATCTTTCCTTTAATCTAGGAAATAAAAATATACCCCAGCTTCGTAAGAAAGTCGTGATTTGAACACCGACGTATTTTCTTCTAGCTAACGGATGTTTTATAAGGTTTTCGTTTTATGTGTTTCGCTTTGCTACTTTTTGTCTGCAATGCAGAACTGTCGCGTTGTTTTAAAGATAATGGTAAACGATTTACGGATTGCTTAATTTTGTTGAGGTTAAATTGCAAACATACTGCAGTACTGACTTTATAGTTTGTTGCATAGACTTTTTAAAATAGCAGATTTAATTTATTTAGCTGTAAAGCTAAATGTTACCGTATTTTACGTTAATCAGCAAAGTAAAATAAATGAAAGAACATAAATACTTTAGCACAAAGCTAAAGAAGTGTTCTAAGTATATCCAATGTAAGTTATAAAGCGATTCAAAGCTTTCCTCCGACGCAGTAGTCTTAAACCCATTATCAAACTTCCGTACGTGCCCCACACTTGAACTCACGAAAGTCAACAAACGATGTCTATAGACGTAAACAAAGACGCTCATAATGTAAGTAATTTCATGAATTTTCCATTAATGTAATAGTAAAAATTGGAAAAGTTTGACCGCAAAACGAGGGGTGGCCACAGGAAGAACTATAAAATTGCAGTTAACGGAAGCTGAACGACTTCTCAATACCATTATTCTGAAATACGATCTAATTGAGTGGCCTGGCCCTGTCCTTCGGAGACAATAATAGGAGGTCCCCGAGGTAAATTGCCTCGTGGTGATTGCTAATTTACTTATTACAAACGATCTTGTCTTTAATTAACCGTTCGTTGGACGGAAGTTAAAGTAAGTATTGGACTTTATTGAGTGGAGGCTGAATAGGTAGTTACTTTATTTGAATCGGGAAGAAAAGGGAATATTTTTGTATGGTAGGAAAATGACGGAGGTAGGCATTTTTTCAATACAGTTGAAACAGGGAAAACCTGCCAAGAAAGTAATAAAAACCTTGTTATTTTACATAAAATAAAAAATTAAGCATGTATTCCCAGAAGGGGTTGGCAGAGCCTACTACTTCGCATCGCTATTAAAAATAATAATTTCACTATTTTATGAATTTTGATACAGAATAATTATTTTATCGAGAGATACTTACTTACTGTGTTATATTGGTCTTTATTTTGATATATGTATATATTTCTTCACAACAACTTTCTATAACTCTTTGAAATATAGGAATAAAATTTGTATTTTACGTATATAGAAAAACGCGCACAACATCAACTTTGCCCTCGTAATTTCAACATTGTTGGTCGAGTTGATTTTTTCGTCTAATTGAAACCGTCCGGCCACTGTCAGTATTACACTTTTACAAGACTTTGTTTACAAAGAAGTACAATATACAACTTACGACTTTTACTTAACATTTTTATAAGTAGCGGTCCATTTTAAGTTAATGTGTAAGAAGAACAATAAATAATGGAAATGCTAAAGTTGAACTACTAATACACTACGTTTTTATTAAAATAATATAGTGCCACTAGACTTCTTATGTGTTTGAACTTGATAATAATTAATATGAAACTAAAAGGCAATTTGAACCTTAATTACGTACATCAAAAGTGTCTAAGGATCAAGGTATTTTTTTCAGTAATTAGCAAAAACGTGCTTGATCCCTAGACACGTTTGATGTGTGTATATAAGTCCAGGTTTACTCACGATGTTTTCATATCAGTAATATCCAAGATGTACACTGAAAGTACAAATGAATTGAAAATGTGACATTGGTACTTGCCCGGATTTGAACCCACATTGTCCTCATGCATGAGAAGCGAGGCATTTACCAATGAGCCATCACAACATTAACCAAGTTTAGTAACTATTGAATTAAAACATGACACTACAGGGTTATTTGTAATTCGACGTATATCCGTCAGGAGCTGATAGGGCGGCCAAAATGAAACAAATTGATCCCCCCATATGTATGGCCGAAATTCAAAAGTTTTCGAGATATTTGAAACATTTTTGAAGCGTAAAATTAAAATATTGGTAAGATATTATTCTTAAATCGCTCATCATTTTAATTATTTTGTTGAATTAAGTACTTTGAATTATTTTCATATATTGAAGTACCAGCTACAATATATTTTTTAATGGTACACATTCAATATGTAGTTTTTTTTTTAATTTGGAATTATATCGAAAAACTCTTAAAATTCAAATATCTCGAAAACTACCGAATTTCGGTCATACATATGGGGGGTTCAATTTGTTGCATTTTCGCCCCCTATCAGCTCCTGATGGATATACGTCGAATTACAAGTAACCCTGTATAATTGACACACACAAACCATTAAAACACTATTATTAAAATGCTGAAATAAAACATTACGCGTTGTTAGTTTGAGTGTGAAATAGCTCCCGTGATTTGGCAAGTATATCCGAAGTGAATAATGCAGTAGGTATTAGTATCGTATAAGCACAATCAGCCTATAATGTTCCCATTGCTGAAACACAGACCTCCTCTCGTCGAGAGGAACTGGGCAGTAATCTACTACCCGGGCCCAGTGCGGCCGTTGGTAGGTGTCACCTCTTCAAATTTTTGATTCTAGAACATGCCGCTTTCCTCACGATGTTTTCCTTCACCGTTTTTCAGAGCAGTGAGTGGTGATGAAATTGTTTACACTAAGTAAAGCGCTTGCCTAGCTGGGTTCGAACCCACGACCTTCAACTCTGCCTCTACAGCTCCGCCACCACTGTTCACTCACCACCTCTGCTCTCTATTCGGATCAGTATTCGTGTAATTGTTTTGTATAACGAAGCTGAAGTTTGTTTGTGGCTGTAGATACTTTGTACAGACCACAACTCTGGCTTTGTTTTGCAATTGTTGAGTGTAAGTTCTAATGGATAAACCGATCGTGCGAGAACGTTTTTGTCAATCTGATTTACACTGCTACCTAACTTTGGAGGTTGGTCATGAACGTAGATTGTACTGATGAATATAAAGAAGAACCTAATAAAATAGAAACCTAATGAATCGGAGTAGGTGGCAAGAAATCGTGAGGCGAATCACATCAGCCCCTAGACAAGAAACTACATGAGGACCACGACCGCTCTGACAAGAGTGCTATGAAGAAGAAGCAGAATGAATAGGAAAGAGAGTTGAATTATACAATGTACATAATATATTTTTTTACTAAAGAGGCTGGAGTTAGGCGTTCTTATTACTGCCGTTTCGGTATTCAGTTTTTCCATTAAGAATTTCTTAGTAACAGCCCGGAGTTTGGAAGTTGGCGGTGTGATACACCCGTGCCTCGGAAAGCACGTTAAGCCGATGGTCCTGCGCCTGATCTCTCTCCGGTCGTGTCGGATTGCCATCCCATCGGATTATGAGAGTGAGGGAAGAGGGAGTGCACCTGTGTCTGCGCGCACACTTGTGCACTATAATATCTCCTGCACTGAAGGCTAGTCTCCGTTGAGATTGGCCGCCGTGGCCGAAATACAGTCTGGAGGACTTTTTTAATGCCGTCAAAGTGTTTTTTTGAAATGGTTTTTACCGGTAACTCAATAGATACCCCTTTTGGTTTTGTTTATCTTGCTTTCTACGGGCTCATTTCTTCGCTCTATAAAGATCAGACTCAACTTTACGTATTGATTTAATTAAGATAAACAACGCACCCTCCCCAATAAAGAAGACCTTATTCTCTGCATCTGCAGTTTTTGTAATAAATCGCTCTTAACGGTTCAATTTAATGGAAGCTCGACAGGATTCTCTTCGCCGTAAATCTGTGTCGGCGAGGCTCGGAGACCGCACCGGGTCTTTTGTCACTTGTCCACAAGCGTCTTCTACTCCACCGCCTCACTGAGGACAGGGAATTCAGTAGTATTGTCTGTACTTCTTGTAAGATGCAGTTCAAATTTACTCCTTGGGATTGGATTCTTGAAAGCACGATCAAGTGTGATCAGTGAAAGTACTGGGAACACTGTTAAACTTATTTTGTCTACGTGAGATGGCTAGGATAGCAACAAATACAAATTTATACACTGCAACCTAATTGCGTAACACACTATCAATCGGAATCTGAATCATTTTCAAGCAAATTGCTAATCCATTGCTTCATAAGTTCGAAGAATTTGTCTGCTCAACACGTAAATGACGCAATGAATGTTGTTGAACTGTCAAAATGAAATCGATTCCGATTGATAATGTGGTATGCAATTGCTTGGCAGAATAGCATTAATAGTAGGCATGACATTTGACACCAGTCGATCTATCCTTTAAAAATGTTACCGTGAAGAATTAGATGAAGTGAGCTGTCAATAATGAGCTCACTTCACATAAGTTTTCATGGTGAGAATTTGACAGAATAGACTGACTGGTGTAGGTAGTATGGAACAAATACTTTTCTCATTCTTTTGCTGAAATGATTATATTAAATCAGATTTTTCAACGTTGAAAAATGTTGGCTAAAAACCATCGTAGTCCTAACCACACACAACCACAGGACCACAGGACCTGCAAAATAATAAAATGCTGAAAACAAAAATAATTCACTAAAACATGGTTCGATTATCCTAGATCCCTAACTAGCGAGCTAAGTGAAAAAAAAAAAAAAAAAACAATAATAAAAACATCAGTAATGAACTTGCATTTCTGCGGTTCTAGAATCCATGCAATCGTAATCTTCCATCCCGAAGTTTCCAGCTTTCGGTCACAAGCGCTACCGATTTACATAGTATTGGAACAGTTAGACTTCTTGGCGGAACTGTGAGCATAAAAACAAGTTTCTGCCAAACTTAGACTACTGTTACCGAATGCTTTATGTAAAGACAATGCGGCGTACAAAATGTTCGTTAATCACTGTGAATAGCGATCGAACTTCCTTTAATACAGCATGGACTGGATTTGGTACGAATTTATTGTTTATTCAAATCTCTAAGCTTTTAAACCCATTATTGCCTAATAGTAGAGCCTTTGAAAAATTAAGACAATTAGGATTAAGTTGTAAGTGAAAAGTGGTTTTAAGTCTTTGAAATTGCTTTTAAGGTTGTATAATTGTCCATAAATATACAGGGTGTCCCAGGAAACCTGTACCAGCGAAGGTCTGTAGTCAGGGGACACTAATACCCATCGATTGGGCCGCTATGTATATTCCGCGATACTTTGTAGTTTTCGAGAAATTATAAATTTCTCTCCAACAGAAATTTTAACCTTGTGATCAAATTCTGAGCTACTAGTAGTAATAATTTGGGTGTTTTGTGTTTTACAACATGTGAATACACATTCTAGCAATAATACTGACAAAAAAAAAAATCTCAAAGACACACCACTCAGATTAAATTATGACTAAAACCACTAAGCTTACAAACCACCACTTAAAATAAATCAAATCGGTGTGCTTCTCTTCTCAAAAGACCATTTTAAATACTAATCACACTAATATTATAAAGGCGAAAGTTTGTGAGTGTGTGTGTGTGTGTGTTTATATGTTTGTTACTTCTTCACGCCTAAACCACTGAACCGATTTAGATGAAATTTAGTATAGAGATAGATAGAGTCCCGGAAAAGGACATAGGCTACTTTTTATCCCGATATTCCCACGGGATCGACATTTACGCGGGTAAAACCGCGGGGCGCAGCTAGTATATAATATGGTCCTCGCATGATCTGACCAAGATTATGGTCTAGACTTTAAATTAAAGGGACAGTGACCTCTGACTTTGTTTCCGTATTTCTTCTCGGAGTAGTCGGTTCAAACACACCAAACTCATCTAGTTTTAAAACATTATTTATTTTTAACGTGTAATAGTGTTTGTACAAACAAGAAATGAAATCAATTATATAAAAAAAAAATGGCATCTAATTAGCTCCACGAACATATCGATTACTTCTGTAAAATCTGCTAAATAAAGTTCATATTCCCTTTATTGAGTTTTCCAAATCAAAATAGTCGCTGTAGTTCAGAAGTGAGGTTCATACGTTTCAGATTGAAGTGGTCTTAGTAAGAATAGCATTACAAGGATCAAAGGGTGGGCCGACTGCTTTGCCCCGAACAGGAACCTATACATTTTGTACGTTACTAATAGGTACAGGTAACTATGTAAGTGTTTGTAAAACGTTTTACTTTAGGGTAGGTAGGTACGGTCGAACAAGCTATTTAGTATACAGGCAAAAATAATCATCTTTCCACTACACTGCCAATATTTAGTTTTATTTTGTGCGTTATAACTTTTTCAGCATATGGCATCCTTAATTAAATAGAGTGGTATAAACAATACACCCGTCATTCTGACCTACACAAAGAATTGTTTAAAAGTAGTTGAAAGTTAGCTGCCTGTATACCAAATAGCTTGTTCGACCGTACCAACTTCCATAAAGAAGTAGAATCATTGTTTGACTTTTCATATTTCTCTTTTTAATTGTTTTAAATTGTGTAATCTAACTTGAATGACTTTTGATAAAATAGTTACTAAATAATTTAGTTATATTTGTAGATTATGTTGAATAAAAAATAATCCTAACTTTAATGTTATAAATGCGAAAGAGTTTCTTTATTTGTTACGCTTTCGCGCGAAATCAGCCTAACAGTTTTGGATGAAATTTGGCACACAGATAGACCTTGACCTAGGCAAGGCCATATGCTACTTTTCATCCTAAATCGCAGACGAAATCACGGGCAATAGCTAGTATAAAATATTACGTAAATATCGTTTAAAAACTGGAACCAAAGTTATACTCACACTGAGGTCATTGTAAGTGAATTTTGAAGTGAAACTTTTTTACGCACGCTTGACTTGGGGAGTAAGCTGGCGAACGCGTGACGTAAGCGTTACGAAAAGTGTGATCGGGCAAGGCGAACGGAAGTTGAGTGGGGGATATAAGCAAGAGAAAGCAGTGCGCGCGCACATTTTCTTTCTCTCTTCCTCTCGTAGCCAAATACGTTTGAAGTTTCACTTCAGTCGTGTGGTCATAAGCACACTCGGTTTTTTTCAGAAATTCAAATATCCACAAAAGGATAAATTATTGCTCAAATAACTTATCCAAGTACATCACTTCACTACAGGATATGAATCTTGTAGTAAAGTGATGATGATTGAGGGATGATTAGTGTGTTCTGAGGGAAAGATGACTTTTCCCTCAGAACACACTAATCATCCCACAGAAATGTAACTAAAAAATTATTTTACAAACTCAGCGAATATTATACTTGGACGTAAGGATGTGTAATCTGAAACCCGCAATTTGCACTTAAATTACAATTTTTCGGGTATATGAGTTTCTATACGGCGGGAGCAAAATACGAGCGAAGTTGAGAAAAGGATAAATACTTTTTTAGAGCTTTTCTGATTACAGTAGCGTCATAGCAGTTTTTTTTAGATTTGTTTGAAATAATCTTTTTTTTGTTTCAAAAGATCTTCTTGAAAGAATATTACTTAGTTTTATGGTTTATATTAAAGAAAGTAATATAATTTTGTTACTGGTAAGATACGCCGAGAACGGACGTTTCTCCATTTAAACTTGCGCTCAATTGTAAAAGTATCGGCATTGTAATATTTTTGCGATGCAAACTTTGGAAGAAATGAATTACTTTGTTCTTTTATTGCTTTCTAGAATAGTCTACTAAGTTGTAATTTATGGTTTGCAGCATTTTACTATTGAACATAGTAATTACAAATTAACGGCTTTGTTTATAAACGTTGCTTTAAGTTAGAGACGTTTAAACTCATTAAAAGTATGGTTACGTAATCCCTAATCAAAACTTAACTTTTAGTAATGTTTATAAATAGACTCTAATATTGCTTCAATATTTTGAGTACAATGTTCATTACGCAATTTTTCGGCTCATACTTAAAATGACAGAATTAATCTATAGGCTTTTAATTTCAACAACACTTAACTCGAACACGACACTTTTAATAAAAGATTGCTTTTGACATTCAAAGTCACAATAATCATCAGCAGTTGCCAACCCTAACCACAAGGCATGCGCGAAATTCGTTAATCACTGCCGCCGAAGCCGACCGAATGCCAATCAGAGCGCGTCCTCAATGCTGCTTGTCCTCACTGTCCTTTTTCCCCAACATCCCCTTTTGTAACGCGCGCATTGTCAACCCTTCACACTCGGGGGCCCGTTATACACATTGAGTTACTCGTCTTGTATGACGGGCCATGACTGGGTATTTTATTTGGACAATATTAGCTATCTCGTTTTGGCAGAAGGGTTATTGTTATGAATTTTAGTGGATGAATGTTTTTGTAAAGTGTAGGCATCATTTTTTTTTTCTAAAGTCTACTGCATGCTTTCCTTGCATGAAAATAACACGCGTTCCCTCTTCTCTCTTTTGGTTTTGTCTTTTTGTTTTGTGTAATTTAGTGTATTATATTCATAGTTTTTGAATACGTAAACGAATAATTCGACAAATAATATTAAAAAAAAATCAACATAAAGGCACCCTTCTGTGCGCGCGGAAATTATCAATGAATTCGTAGCGACATTCAATCATATAATTAAAGCCATCGGCCAGTTTCAATCCAAGGATTGAATGTAGAAAAATTGTGCCATAGGCTTCTACTCCTATATCCTACATTTTATATCCTGTTTTGGT
This sequence comes from Amphipoea lucens, assembly GCA_947508005.1. Classification (NCBI taxonomy): domain Eukaryota; kingdom Metazoa; phylum Arthropoda; class Insecta; order Lepidoptera; family Noctuidae; genus Amphipoea; species Amphipoea lucens. Next base: position 14,367,871 of record OX382358.1, read on the forward strand.
CCAGACGGTAAACTTAACCTGATCGATCGACCCGCGCGGCTGTTATTACTTAGCCACAAGCCCCTCCTCAAGCTGTGACACCATATTATAATTTAAAATTCTAGTTATTCAAATGTTTGGACTGCTATAACGTTTTTATTGACTAATTCAACTACCCTTGACTTACACATTTCATAAAAAATAATCAAGTAATCCCTTAAGAGTACCTGATTTTATTTTTTATTTTAAATCTTAATGTAGACAGCTGAAGTGCAAAATGTCAACTAACTTTTGGAAGCCACTGTAAATTTGTATGGAATACGGAAAGATAAGAACTATTATGCCACAACAAAACATTCCGACTATCTGGACCACAAACTGCGAATGTCTAAGCAGAATTACAATTTAACATAACAATGTAAACATAAAGTGGTGTAATGTCCTTTAACTTTGTAATGTGTATATCTTAAGGGGACGTTTTGTTCGTTGAAGCCTTAAATTCAGATACAAATAGTTTACAATAAAACATAGATTGCAAATTAATTTATTAATGTGGGATTTATTTATTTATTAATGTGGAGACAATAATACGACAATAAATGAAAACACTGACAATACTAATGCATACCGACAAGTAATTCATTCCTGGCCGCCGACTTTTTATTTTTATCCCAAGTCGCCGAACAAAATGGGTAATCTCCTTTCGTAAGGTTGAGAAATGTAATGATATGGTTGACCGTGGCACAGCTTCCTACTCGGAACTTGTCTTTAGAATTACAAAAAAAGTATTTTAACTCATTTACACAAGTATAGGTATACCAGATTCTCATGCATAAAAAAAAATGAGATTTTCATATGGCAATGTCAACCCATATGAAAAACACATTTTTTTTTATGCCATGAGATTCTGGTAGACCTATAACAATGATCTTACCGTACCGTAGGCATTAGAAAGCTCCGTGAATATCTACAACTGAATGCATTATAATTCATAACACAGGTTTCATTCTGAAATACGTTATAAGTATGTATTGGATTGGATAAGGATGTATTGTATGTAAGTATTGGAATGGGCAACTAGCTTCATCTTTCTGACTGACCGACCCTTTGACAATTCAAAAGTGCCTGTAATTAGTTTCATTGAAATAAATGCTTTGAGTTTGAGTATTGCAAAACACTACAAACACAACTTAAAAAGATAAACGTTTTAGAAAGATAAAGTACATAATTAAAAATGGTCTCCAAAATAAAATGCTTTGTTTTTCTAATATTTAGCTATCGAAAACAGCCTATAACGGTTGAAAAAAAATGAAAATTATGACACAATCAAAGATTGGTTTACAAAATAAACGACAACAGTCAAAAATAGTTGGAATACGTGCCCGCCACAACATTTTATTGCATGAATTTTAATCACTGCAGTTGCATTTGATTGGTTATCCGAAATAATGAACAAGGATTACAATAATATGAATTATATTGTTAAATGATTATCCTGCACATGTGTTTATCAAACCTTTGAACACGTTATTCTTTTACTATTTTATGAGAAAAAACAGAAATTCAATTACGAATAATTTCACTTTAATATTTTAGTGGAAACGGAAGTCTCATTCTTTTTTAATTATTGCACATTAGCGAGTCTCCTTGGAATTAATTCTCGTGGGATTCGCATGTTCAACGTTGTTTGCTCGATGATAAAATAGGAAGAAAAAAAAGATAATTTATGTAAAATAGAGTTTGCGTTTAATAGCTTTTTTAAAGAAGCCGGGTGTGGACGAGGTGATAAAAATCAACCAATAGGATCCTAGTATATCAAAGTCAAAGCATTTATTTCAAATAGACACATAAAAGGCACTTTTTAACGCCAAAATGTACAATAAAATAGAAAAGTTTCTTGCCACCCCTTCCAAAAGGTAGTCTCGTATGGAGAAAAACGGGCAAAAAAACTCCACCGTTACTCTTTTAAAATGATTATACTACAAACAATTTATCGCTTAGATTAGCGGAGTACTCAAACTTTTTAACCATTTCTCCCTTAACCCTTCTCAACCTTTCTCCTTTTCTCTTTAACTTTGTATAGCGTCTGTACAGTTACACAGCGCTTTGTCTTCTTCTTTCGAAAGTCATGTTACTGACGACTGAAAGAGAGAAATCGGTGTGTAACTATTAATCTGATACAATTACGTTTATTATAATAATAATAAACCATTTATTTTCAGGTAACAAAGACCCATAGATACATACCTTAACCTAAGTATACATAATAATATAGTAACAATTTTGTTAGTAAATAAAACTTAAAAACTATGTTAGTATCACTTAGTTGCACTAAGTCTTTGTGCGTTCCAGTGGCACTTGTCCGCGAAAGCGGCGGAATACCACATCCTGCGGCCAAAAGCTTTCTTCCATCACCAGGTGCAAGTAGCATGTTGGAATGCGCACCACAAACGCCTTAAAGTTGACGTTGCGCCGGTAAGAGGGTTTATTTATAAACGTTGCTTAAAATTAAGTGACGTTAGAACGTCAAAGGTGTATGGAGAAACAGTCGCTGATCATTACTTTACTTTTAGCACCGTTTCTAAATAAACCCCCTACTGTTGGCCGAATTTTGGCAACTTCACTTCGATGGACAGGATACCTAAATGGCTAATACGCAGGCTAAATGGTAAACACTTTATGAACATCGACGAGAAAACCTTCACGGCCTCCTAAGTGGGGGAGAAACGGTCGCAATGAACGTGCCAACAAAGGCAATCAAGGTTTGGTATAAAACGATCGATCTGATTTTTGATTATTTTACCCGTAAGTTCTATTATTATAATTAATATTGATACAAAAGTACTCGACCGGAGGGTTAGTAACGATAATTTCAAGTTACAAACTGAAATATTCCGTAATCAAAAGATCTCAGAATATAATCAAGTTTGTTTACATAACTTGTTAATGTTGCTCGAGTTTCAAATGTTCTTAATAATAAAATATTGAACACACTTTCATTTTCAAGAAGATTTTCCTGTCCGAGCGTATCTGATAAATGCTAATCTCTATAAGTGAACAAGGACACTTTTGTGACCACTTTCAATAAATTATCGGAAAAATACGATCATAAAACAAAAGAGTAGTAAAACAGTATCTAATGGAGCGGGGTTTAATCCTATTGAGGCTGTTCGAGATATGGCCGCGACGAATAATGGATTGGCCGATCTCCGGCAAAAACTGGTGAGACTTCAATACGTAATATTTGTTGCCATACTGGTCCGGGAATAAAAGAAAAACAGGTCTGACTTTTTATTGAATATTCGATTTTTACGACTTGTATTGTAGTGGTTCGATGTCTAATTTGTTTTAGTTAAGTCATGAATTATACTGAACATGATAATATGTCTTTTCATGGGCCCAATCCCCAAGAGTGAGAGTCCGTTTTTGCCAAAAAGGGAACACAGTATTTTGGGTTCAAACCACATTACTATTCTGCTAAATTAGAACAATGCCTAAACAGACTTTAAAGAAAAGCGCGCGTGTATGTACAGTACTTTATTGCTAGGAAAAAACGACCTAAAGCTTTATAGAGTCGACTTGTTCAGTTCTGAATATGCCATGAGCGTGTATCAATGTGAATACCATACAGGACAATCTAACCCTGCCTCTACACGCTAACTGGCTTAACAAAGCCAATGAGTTACGTCTGACCAACCCCTTTAAACTTCCCAATTGCTTTGCTGGGTAACAGGTAAATCAAGGGCAGATAATTCTCTAGATAGACAATGGCCTTTGTTGGTAAAGGTACTAAGTATTTGCATTCTTGATGAAACGAACACAAAAAAATTGCACATAGCGTTTAAGTTTATCGACTCATGCGCTCATAGGTGCTGTACCTTCTTCTTAATTATTATATAATATTATATCTCGGGACCAGTGAGTGGCAGTGAGTCAGGTGGCTTGGATTATAAAGTCATAATCAGCTGCAGTTGGGGGTTAATAAAAGGCCAGCGGCGGGTGAGTTGTTGCCCGGAATGTTACCATTTTATAAATGTTATGTTTATACATTTAGACCTAGGTATTGTATAAATGTATTTTATTTATTATTTTGCTTGTTTCTAAATCTCATTGTATGCTGCACTGGTTGATGTCAGTACGTAAACGCCGGCTTTCGCTGAGTACCAGCGCTGGGACTCTGTCTCGCTCGCATAGGGTCTTAGCTGATGCTGCAATTTATTATTTTTTGTGTTTATGTTATTTGACCGCTTTTTTCTAATTTTGTTTAATATTTAAAATTGATTTAATTTGTTTTGAATAGATTTATCAATGTTAATATTGAAGTAAATACACACATCAAAAGTGTCTAGGGATCAACATATATTTTTGCAATAACTTTTCTCCTGATTGATATTAATTAAAATTTTCTTTAAGGATTCATCAAATAAAGTGTTTTCGTTTGTCACAGTAACGATATACCAAGTCACCTTTGCATTAATAAAGAAATTTGCCATTTTCCTAATAAAGGGATTTTTGACATTTGAACCACTAACACAAAAGTTCGAAAAAAAGACTGAAATAACAGATTTCTTTAAAATTTTATTGGGTAACTTAAACAATTAATAATCCGTGTTTCTACCGCGAACACTAACAACACAAGAACATCGGTTTGGCATACTCAAAATGAGTTCATCCAAATCACGCTGTGGAATGGCCGCCCATGTTCGTTGCAACAACAAAAAAAGGTCTTCTTGCGACTGGATACCCTCCATATTCGGCAGAGCTCTTCTCTGTAGCATATCCCATGCATGCTCAATCGGGTTCAAGTCTGGCGACTGAGCAGGCCAGGGCAGGACATTGATGTTAGCTGCGGCGAGAGTCTGTCTTACAACTCTTGCGGTGTGCGGTCGTGCATTATCATGCATTAACTGAAATAAGGGACCGATTTGCACTTGTAGAGGAACGATGACGTCTGATACAATCGTCTCAGCATAAATTTGAGCGTTGAGGTTGCCTCTGATCCAAATCAACTCAGTTCTTCCGCCGATCCAAATACCCGCCCATACCATGATGATTCCACCACTATAAGGATGGACTTCCTGGCAGGATTTTAATCGCTGTTGGCGTCCAGGGGTTCTCCAGTGTCGTATACGTCTTGTATCCGGTCTCATACCAAAACGAGACTCATCAGAAAAGCACACGAAACGCCATTGTTCTTCTGCCCAATTTCTGTGTTCAAGAGCCCATTGATATCGAATCCTACGATTGTGCATTGCTATAGGTGGTACCCGTAGCGGTCTTCGGGAATGAAGGTTCACGTCATGCAAGCGGTTTCTGACTGTTTGGTCGCTAATTAAGTTCCCTGAAGAGTGATGAAGCCTCACGGGTAACATCATGGCGGTTATTGTTGGAGCTCTTCGAGTTAAGATTTGAATGTATCGGTCTTGTCTCCGTGTGGTGCAGCGATACCGTCCTCCATGGCGCTCAGCCACGGTACCAGTGCTTCGGTAACGTGTCCAAAGTCGACTGATAACACTCTGACTTGTATTCAGAGCTAAAGCCACAGTACGTTGCCGGGAACCAGCTTCTATCATTCCCACGGCTCTGAGCATTTCTTCCCTGCTTAAATGACGTCGCCGTTCCATAATAACGTTGGTTTTAATCAGTAGTAGGGAAACAGTAGCACTAATAATGTCTTCAATGCGTTGTATGTTTTTATAGGGAAAATATTGACAGCTGATTTTCATCTTTTACTCGAATTTGATTCACAGTTCCTGATTCAAATTATGAAATGCACCAAAAAGGATCCATATAAATTTATAAAATCATAAAGAACAATGTCAGATGTCCATAGTAACTTTGGCTCAATATTAATTTGTCATGGACAGTGAAAATTCTTACGTTTTTTTGTGTAGTTTAATGTTAAAAGCTTTTCTGTAATATCCACTTTTACACTGAACTTCTACAGAAGAAGTTATTCAGATATTTTAAATTGGAGGTTATTGTTGCTCTATCACGCGTCTGATAGCATCTTCTCTTTCTGAACTGTTATTTAAGGCGTGAAACTTTACACGATGCAATGAATGACCGCAACCAATACAAAGATTTCGATGCACAATTGATTCAGTTGGCGCATTGCTACTTGTTGGATTACTTGTTTGTTTAATTAATAACCAACAGTAATGACAAACAACACTGTCATTTGGAATCTAAAACCAACAAAATACGGTTGTGTTGCAAATTAACATTTAGCTTAGTTAAAACAGTTGACATTATATTTAATAAAAATCGTACTTTACCTCAGAAAGTGAAGTCCATTGCCGTAACAATGAATAGACATCGTCAGATTCAACTAAATGCGGAACACATTTATGCCACAATTAATACAAAGTAGTTGATGGTACATTGTCACAAAATGTGTGGTATGAATATAACACAATAAGTCTATAACGCAAACGCAGATGAATTCGAGAAGGAAACAAACGTACACTTAGAAAAACACCGACAACAACAACATGTTTTAACTGGCGCGCGCGATTTTGACAGAACTGCAAAAACTTTTTTTTTTATTATTTTAATGGCGAACTGCTGGTTGCCAGTACAAGGCGATTAAGTTATCGAATACAGATCAGGAAAATCGATTTCTTGAATTTCGTTCTTATATTCTTTAAAAAATAATAAATGTATTTTAATAAACACGACGAACGTATTATTTAGATAAAAAATAATAAAAATAAAAGACAATTGTGAGGTGGTAAATAAAAACTAAAGAGTAAATCGCTTTAATTATTTAGAATAATCGATTACAGTGGCAGAACAGGTAACTACCTGACACATTTTTATTTAAAAAAAAAGTAAAACCTGGAATTCAAGAACATTATTAGTAAAATGATTACTTATTAAAATGATTTTCTTTTCGAACAGTTCTCGAAAAGAAATAAATATTTTTTTAGAAGTTGGAATTTTATATTTAAATTGTTGTAGGTAAAAACTTCGTGTCCGTGTGAATTTAGTTTTAAAAGTTGTGTGAGCCGAAATCTGACATTGTTCTTTATTACAAAGCCACATCTCAATCTCAAGAAATCCGCATAAAAATGCTTGATCCCTAGACACTTTTGATGTGTGTATTAAAGGTAAGTACAATTCAACAATGTGCCAAGGTCTACGCAGTAGCACTAAGGGCACTTTGGACGATACAGTCGTTAGAGCTTCGTCTACGTCACTCTTTTTGACAGCCTCTTTCTGCAGTTCGATGAATTATATTCACGCCATGGCACTGTACATTTTTCCTAAATAAATATACATACGTATAGTAAATCGAGTGTCAAGTACAATATGCTTTATGTCATGTTTAATGGTAGCGCATGACCATAGTGACGGGAAACGGTGGCCATGCATCTATGCACTTCGAGGAAACTGGTGTTTGTCTTGTTTTCACAGCTGACCAAGATCGTAGCATAAGACAGTGAGCATGCTAGTCAAAGACAACGGTATTTCAGTACGTACTGAAAAACTAACGATGTTCGACTCTTTTGAATCAGGTCTGTACACAAAGCACAATGAAAAAAATTTGCTTCCAAATGCGCTGACATTTTGTTAAAAAAAAAAGAACCATAACTTATTTTTATACTGAGAAAAACTGCAGAATATCACTTTAATTTTCCACAATGTAACTAAAAAAGTGAGTGTCACATACTATACAAATATTTTGCCGGCAAACAATGTTTTTTATGGACATCATGGCAGCGATATGGACAATGTCACAGTTTGCCGGGGACGGCTCCATTTCAGATAAGGAGGCCCGGAATAGAAGTAATATCGATATAGTAAGCCGAAAGCCGAGCAAATATTTCCGAGGATGTGTTGATGGTTATATGTGCAAACAATTGTGGTTCCGCAAAAATATAGTCAATATATTTTAAGTTTTTATTTACATAGACCGAATTTGAACTGTATTGTTATAAGTTTTAGTTCACAGTTACTTAAACAAATATGTTAACATATGAAGACACGTCAGTTGCTTTGTTCGTTCTGGTAACGAAATTGATAAAAATAAACAACTGGTAACTAAATTAAGCAACTTTTTAACCTTAATGTCAGTAAACATAACGTGAAAAACCCTTATAAAGCTCAGTAATCGGGATACCTATAGACAGAATTCCATTTAGGTAACAGCTTAAACTAAACGACAAAAAGCACACTTTATAAAGGAATTTCTATAACATAAAGTTAGTTGGAGTGTTACAGTAGCGCTAATACTCGTATTTAAGTTAGCAAGCGTAGAAATATCAAATGCTGAAAACTTTCGGTCGCGGAAAACAGTTCCGCAAATTGCATGTAATTTCGCGCGGTTCCCTGAAAAGGAATTCACTAATGGCCGTGCGGAATCCCTCTATATAAGTACAACACTCAAAACAAGCAATTGCAATCAACTGAATGGCATTATTTTATAAAATAGGGAAAGCGTTGAAATATGCGTCTTTTAATGCTTTGAAAATAAACTATTTTTGTGGACCGGAATATTCTTTGTATCGTATCTTTTGACGGATGATAAAACAAGCTTGTGATGACTGTCAATCGTAATACATACCATACACAATCAGCCTATAGGTTCCCACTGCTGGGAGTAGGCCTCCTCTCGGTGAGAGGGAGTGGGCCGTAATCCACCACGCGGGCCCAGTGCGGTTTGGCAGACGTCATATGTCTTAGAATTTTTAGTTCTAGGATATGCCGGTTTTCTTACGATGTTTTTCTTCACCGTTTTCAGAGCAGTGGTGATGAAATCATTTACACAAAGTAAAGCGCCTGTCTGGGTTCGAACCTACGAACTACACCGTGTAAGTCGCGGCCGTTACGCTTGGCCACCACTGCTCTCAATCGTAATACCTTTATTAAAGTATAGGTTAGTTAATCTGTACGAATTCTGGAGTTTTGTTTTGTGTCATGGCTTTGGATCAATCAATTAACTCAGTCTATTGCAGTCCACTGCTGGACATAGGACTCTCCCAGGCTGCGCCACAACACCCTGTCCTCCGCCTTCCGCATCCAGTCTGCCCCAGCCACCTTCTTTAGGTCGCCCGTCCATCGAGCTAGGGGGCGTCCCACACTACGCTTGCCGATACGCGGTCTCCACTCCAGGACTCGTCTGCTTCACCGGCCATTGGTCCTTCGATAAACACGACCAGCCCACTGCCACTTTAGTTTGCTTACTCTTACATCTTGTCTCAATCAATCATAATGTTTAGACGTAGGTAAGGGTAAACTAGAATTGAGTCTCTCAAATTATAGTTTTATCTTTGAAAAAATATCAAAAGGAGAAATGACATCGACAAGACAGTTTTCTTACTTTGGCGCACTAAAATCTAATTATTCAAAGACATGGCGTATGTCGCTTATACATTTTCAATCCACCAAATGGTGCAGTTTGCTCGCTTGGTAATGTATGTTAGTGAAAGAATAATATAGGATGCAGCTACTCTTTATCGTTGTGCGGAAGTTTGAAGTCAAGCGGAGAAACTTGTTACCAACTCGCTCGTAGCTCCTAACTAGAGTAACTAGTAACATGTCACTAAGTAAGTATCTTCATGGTTAAACAGGGACAATTAATCAGGCGTCGAACGTTCACTGCTGTTTTGTACTTGACGTATATGTGGAGAGTTTGTTATGAAATAGGATGGTGGTTAATAGTCTTTATCTACACCCATGCTATAAATCCTCTATAAAAGTTTCTGAAACAGTTAGCTTATTGCCAAAATTAAAACAACCAGTAACCATAATATCATCCAAACGAGTGTTATTATGTTGTACTAAATTTCATTATGCAACTCGTTTTCAAAAAAAGAACCTTGTCATGCACGCGCGTTTCACGACCACAGCGCAGTAATTAGAAAATGAACTTATAGGTTATTCGAATTCACGTCGTATCCCGCCGGCCACCATTTTTGTACCATATTAGTATTGCAAAAAAAAACTGTTTCAGAACCTTTTATTGAGGATTCATATCATGGGCGTAGATAAAGTTTTGTATGCAACTGTATAATTAGGTATTAAAACACTCATGTGATACTATTTGATACCCCTTATTATAAAACAATTGCATAAATAACTACTACTACTAGGTGTGTTAAATGTGAAGCTGATTATGTGTCCTTGATTTAAAATTGAGCTGTAATTAATGGTTATGTAATGCCATAACCACTTTGCTTGGCAGATGGAATTCAGATAACAGTAAGTTTTGATAGTCCCCAAAAATAGTCCATTTCCTGCTCTTGTGTCAGTCCGATACTTGATATGTGACTTTAAAAAAATGTTTTACCAATCCTACTATTCCTACTAGTATAACAATTGGGAAATTGTGTATGTTTGGATGTTTGTTACTCGATCACGCAAAAAAGGCTGAACGGATTTGGATTTTTGGCACACATAATATAGCCTGGATTAATATATAGGATACTTTTGATCCCGGTAGTGCGTTCCCGTGGAATATTTTCCGACACCCTGTGAAGGCGAAGCCACGGGCAGAAGCTAGTTAAATAATACAAATAAATGAATATTATTTAAGGTAAATCCAATACGATTATACGAGTACTTTGTATTTATTACATTTCCAATTGTTACCGACGTTATTACGATACCATACACAAATTAACGTTTATACAATATTGGAACACCACAGATTATTTCAACATTTTGACCGTAAGCCATGGGTGAATTTTTTGTTTAAAAATTTTACTCGCCCGGGTAGCCTACGCACCGTGCTACGGCGTAGCCCGAACACTGCTACGATCGCATGAACTCGTTCTAAATGTTTAAGTACACACTATATGCGTTAAGTACTAACTTAAATTATATTTAAGAAATATACAAAAAACATCTAATAGGTATATTAATGACCTAAGTATCTCCATAATTTTATTAGGTTCATGTGACTTGGGTGACTAATCTGTTAATTTTACAATTTCTTGGCTGCGAATATATTATAACCTCTCGGGAAATAAGAACCATAATATTAGTCACTCACACGTTTATAACAAATAAATGAGAGTCTATTGAGTCGTGAGTAAAACAATGACACGCTTTATCGGCGAGGTGATTGTGATGAACACTAGACAAACGAGTTTACGATGCATATAAATTATTAAAAAAAAAAACTGCACTTCAAATGCGTTTCTCTAGAGCTTATGGTTAGTTTCCTTTATAGTCCGCGTGGAACTAGTTGACCGCTAAGGTAGGGACAGGGGTGAGGCGGCGGTTCGCAACGCACGTACTGAGTAATGCGCCCCCGCTCACATACCTAAGGCGCGGCCAACTAGTTCCGCGCGGACTATAGCACGTAGAGTAGTATACTGTAGTATGTGTTTGATCCACTAGACTGCCAGTTATGTTGGATATTTCTGCAGGATCTATTGATCCAAAACAGCGTGCGTTTCAATGCGCACCACGCGTTAATATTGCAAGACATAACAAGCTTTTATAAAACGCGATTTTGGAAGACGTAATAACATCTGGGCTAGCCTTTAAAATGGCTATAAATATAGATAAAGCGAAACTGGTAAACGCACGTAAGTAAACAACCCAACCTAATAACAACAACTTCAGCAAAAGTACAGAAGCTGACGTAAAACACAATCAAACCTTCCAAATTTCGAAGTTCTTGATTTGTGTTTTCTTAACAGTCCCACAGGCCACAGTATCGATGGGGTATCGTGATGAAAATTCAAAGAGCTCATTAGTCCTAAAACAACGTTAACTTACGACTTGTTTGAACATGGCTGAATCAGTGACGTTTTGAGGAATGTGGGTCGTGAATCTGAAGTACCCTCCGAAAGTAACGACATTTTGAACTTTTGGGACGTACCTTAATACATATTGTTTATTCAGGAACATCCCAACAGCCGCCGTGTTTGGTGTTTATTAAAGTTTGTCATATTTTGCTAGTGATGGCACGTGTATCATAGTAGTTAGGTTGTTGGAAAATAGTTTTATTTATTAACACTTGTAGACCATATTTCGAGGAACATTTCAAAGGAAATTGGATAAAGCACGAAACTATCCATACATAAACATAGGTTTATAAACGGTTAAGCATTTTCTATTTACCTATAAGTTACGTGAAGTTAATATTATTATATAAAACATCAGCTTCTCGTGCAGAGGAGCCGTCTATTGAACGTGTATGCTGCTGTGCTATTTTATTATAAGCCCAGAAATTAATATTGATGTAAGCTCTTGTATCTTCGTCAATTAAAACTCTCTAACATTATCAACTTTATTCGCTTCCATATAAAATTATAATTATATGATCGGAACGAGTTTGTTTTTCTCAAATTTTACATTTGTAAACATGACCTGTTCAATAATTCAGGTTATTATTTTGGGTCAACCTAAAAATATGACTGGACCAAAAATACCTACAACGCAAATGACGCGGGTACGTACAATGAATATTATACAGCATAATTTTGTAAGTGAAAGGAGGACGGGCAAGAATGTATGGAAGCCAGCCTAGGAACCAATAACAACATGCGATATATCATTGGAAAGGCTTTTTTATGTACTTCAACTAATGTTATGGCGGGAAGTCTCAAATCGCTGTGTGGACAAAGTTATGGCGCAACAAAGCTCGACTGAATTCACAAAAATGCAAAAATGTCATTTCCATTTCCGTTTCATTAATTGTGGACCAGGTGTTCTATGGCACCTCAAAATACCATATCTATGTTTGAATACACTGCATGGAGCAACGACCATAGGGTGAGTATTGTTTAACAGATAGTTCTGTTATTGTTATACTTTGTTATTTGCAGGTGTTTTATAGGGGTGCCTAATACTTTTGGCCAAGGCTCACTTTTCTCATGCCACAGGTGCTGGTATGCTTAAACTCGAAGTATCTACCTACATACTAAAACTTCTTTATCCCAGACATTTTATTTCTGAGAAACTAAGTAAGTTTTGGGGGACCTAAGATCTTGCTCTACAAAATAAAACAAAAAAGTGGAAAAAAAAAATCATTTATGAGATTTATCATCAATAACAATGAATTTAAACGTTTTATAATATTAAACTTGGCTAAAGAAACATTTGAGACGGTCATTAGTGACAATAGATACAAGTAAAAGGATTTAAAAGGAAAACAAAAGTATTAATACTCCATCGCGCCCACACACTTATAAAAATACATTAATAAATCAAATACATATTATTTTTAACCGACTTTAAAAAAGGAGGTTCTATATTCGACCCGTATGTACCTATGTATGTATGTTTGTATGTCCACGATTTTCTCAAAAACGAATGAACTAATTTTGATAATTCTTTCACTAATGTGATCTACATACTTTCAGAAAGGTTTTAGTATATAAAACATTAGGTATTTATTCTTATTTACGAAGTTATATGCATAAATGTACTGCATCTTCGGCATTTCTATGCGAATTTTGATGATTCTTCTAGTCAGTGTCTTCAATTCTTCAGTGCACTAATGTTAATTGAATTTTTGTGGGGTAGGTACAACTAAAAAGTGAAAAATAAAAACGTTTTTACAAAAAAAACAACCGACTTAAAAAAACACTACAAATTGATAAATAACTTTAATTTCGGACGTCGGTGTCAAAAAACGAAAATGCGGCACCTACGACACCGAATTCAGAAATTAAAGTTATTTATCATTTTGTACTGTTTTTTTTTAAGTCGGTTGTTTTTTTTTGTACTTAAATAATTTTTATTAGTCAGATAATACTAAAGTTTTACAGTAAGATAACAAAACTCCTTTTCAATCTTCATCAATTATAATACTAGTTAAATCTCCAGCTGGAGAATTTAAACGGCTCATGCCTTCCTACACCTAAATACCAGTCAATAGAGGTTATATGGGCACAACTCCCTATTTTCCGGTGGCCTATTAAGCAAGTGCAATATTATTGTGCTATCGCACTAATGCCAATCACGTCTCTAATAACCAAAAGGTAACATAAATATATTTTGCCCTTACATGGCAACACTGTAGGTATACGGCCTCTTAGCGACCAGACATTTTGAGGCATATTGCACCGTTGCAAATCCCCAATTAAATTGTCTCTTTTCACTTCAATTATAATAGTCCATTGTGCAAATGCTCTGCACAATATGATTTGGCTAGTTTAAGCTGATATGATCCCAGAGTGAAAAGCTTTAAATTACTTGGTGTCAAACGAGGAAAGTCATCTAATTGTTGGTTTGCATCTATCGCCATAAACGCGATTCTTTGTCTATTAAAATTCTTGTCATTTACATAATTATATAAAAGATTTGATATGTTGATCCTTTGATTAATTGAATTTAATATCATTTCTGCGTCTACATCATCAGTCACAGGTTCACGAAAAGAGTTACTAAGGGCACCTGCAATTTTAAAATCGGGAAACAGATTCCGTAGTGTTGTATTAAAATAATCTTGACGCAGTAACTTGAAGTCGCGTTTAAAACGACCGTTAATGACCTCAACTACCCACCGACACAAAGTAACATGTCTCGATTTGTTGGCCTGTTCGGTAGACAGTTGAGTGTCATTTCTGTCCTTTGTTGGTGGCAAATGAACTTCATAACCGCAAGCTTCTAAACCCGGAACACAATCACGAAAACCTCTATCGAGGATTAAAACATCACAAGAAGAGATAAAGCCAAAGGTCGTAGTCAAATAATAACAATGACAAATGAAAATGGTGGAAAACGACGCGGTATGGAAAAACACAAGAATCCAGTGGTACAGACAAGTTACGGTTAGAATACATTTTGACACAGACAGTTGTAGATTTTGACTTAGGCGCTCCCTCCCCCCCCCCCCGCGCTCCCGCGCTCACGCGCGCAGAGTTGAATATGTATGTAAAAATCTGCTCACCGCAACGGAGCGCGGTGCAGTGTGTGGAGCGCCTTAATGACACAGTTTGATATTTTTGTCGGTACTGGCTACCTGCCTGTACCTACATAAAAGAAGGTATTGCTTGTTGTTATACCATTTTATGATAAAAGGCTGAAAAACAAAACTTTTGCTCAAGTCTGGCTTTATTGTGCAATAACTTTTTCCACACAGCGATTTGGGACTTTCCACCAGAACAATAGTTCAAGTACGTGAAAAAACCTTTCCAATGATATATCGCATGTTGTTATTGGTTCGTAGGCTAGATTGCCCGTTCTCTTTTCACTTTGATGTGACGTCACTCTATTAACAAAGCGAAGGGAAATGTAGGAAAAACCTTTAGATGATTAAAAAGAACCATAATTATTACCTCAATAACCTACCGTGACACTTAAGACAGGTGTTATGGGTGAAAACTAGAATAATATGAGACTTCCTATCCCTAAGAAAATTGTGTCGGTCCTTCTATCAAACATTAGGTATACAAGTATACAAACTGGAGAAAACAATACGACAGTAAACCTACCTAATGATGTTCCCAGTCTGCATACAAATTCAATCTATCCAAATAATAAATAAATAGAATACTCTTTATTATGTACACCATAAAAATTACAGGCATAAATATAGAAACTTTACAATGGGTGACACAACGGGCGGTCTTCTCGCTAAGAGCGATCTTTTAAGACAACATTTGGATGGATTAAAAAAGGGGAAGGACAGGCAAATACTGTAGGTAGTCTGTGGTGTACCAATAAATCCAATAGTAGCCACCATAGCTATAATAGTTGGCTGATCAGCATAGCCCATTGTAGGCTCATCACTACTATTTAGTTTGTTTGATAAAATTCATTTTTTAATTTCCGATGTGAGGATTTATTTTATAATTTCTAAATACTCTATTCAATAATAGTGCCCGTGTTTTCATTTATTGTTTTATTGTTGTCTCCAAATTATAGACCACGGTACACTATGTTTTTAAGTAACACAATTTTATTTCAGTCTTATTACAATTTTGCCTCTTTACGCCATCAACCGTTAACCTTTTAACGATTTAACCTTTTAATAAGTTAAAATAACGTTAGTTTCTGTTCCAAACAGAGCAGCGAATTACGAACTTTGATTAACTTTTCCCGATCCAACATTTAATACTTACTTAATTGAAAAGTTTAAAACGAACTTTCGGAGAGATACAGTACAGACCGACACTTTTCTAATTATAAACGTCAAGGTTACCTTGATTTCTTTGTGTAGTTGTAGGAATAAATGTAATGTAGGGAAATTATTATTATCATTTTTTATTATTATTCTATTCTATTATCTATTAAGCAAACTTACTACCAACTTTAATTGTCCGTATATTGAAATCACAACTGTCATGCTTTGTCAGTTGTATGAAATTGACGTAGCATGTCAATTTGATAAACAATAAATTTTCCTGACATTACTTTTATTCCTACAACATCCAATGAATATAGCGGTAGACGTGGATACCTTAGAATTTTTGCAGTACATATAAAAGAGGGCTTATGGCAGTAACTTCACGGGTATTGGATATGCTTGAGCCACGGTTACTAAAAGTACTTGAGTGAAGCAATATTCTGGGATCTCTTCAAGTACCATCGCGTACTGGCAGAACGCACTCCTGCAGAATATCGTGACATGCATTTGTGAAATATAATATACCACAGTCTTTCCTTGTTATGTATTTTATCTTTGAAGAATACCCTTATCATACTAATATTATAAAGGCGAAAGTTTGTGAGTGTGTGTGTGTGTGTGTGTTTATATGTTCTTCACGCTCAAACGCCAGGATCAATTTTGATAAAATTTTGTATGGAGGTAGCTGACACCCTGGATTAACGTATAGGCTGCCTAGCGTCTCCACAACCCAGTTACTAGGTAATACGATACCCCTTGGTAAGACTGGTTGTTAGACTTTCGGGCTTCTGACGACCCGTAACGACTCTCAAAGATCCACGAATGAGAGGCGGGACCAACGGCTTAACGTGCTTTCCGAGGCACGGAGGGGTCTTGGTATGTAAAGATGGTCACCCATCCACGGACCAACCGCGGCTAGCGTAGCTTAACCTGATCGATCGACCTGTGCGGCTGTTATTACTTAGGCATGAACCCCTTAATGACATGCATATTAGTGGTTCTTTAATTTAGCAACACAATGCTTCCCCCACACATAGTGCCTTCTCATCTAATATCTAGTTCGCCAGATGTCGTTAGTTGTGCCTAGTTCATAATGTCTATAGAGCTGAGCAGTGAAGATAAACGTGCATCGTGTTACGCCATGACAGATAGCTAGCACTAATTACTTGAGTTTCGTTTGTCTTGTACTTGCTTCGGCTCATACTACTCCACTTAGTACTTGCTACTTAGTTTAGAAACCGAGACTCGCTAGTTGTCGTGTCTGTAGTTATTATCTATGTATTTTGTGTGTAGTCGATAGATATAGGAAGTAGTAATGTCTAATTAATGTTTGTATAGACAAACCCATTTACTAGATATTAACATAAATAATAACTGGAAGGTTACTGTCACCTTTATGTAGAAATTTGTAATATTATTTTCTTTAAAATTTTCTAAAAACGGAACGGTACTGGGTTTATCTCCAACCCCCCACGACCATAGCTCTCTCTACTGAAATTTAAGCTGGCTGGCAATACTTAAACTTAAACTAATTTATTTTTTTATTAATATACAGTGTTAGAGATACTTGTTGTTTTCTTATTGCCATACCCAATAGTTTGCTACAACAGGTAAGAAATCATAATTGTAACAGTGGTGGAATAGTCTTCGTTTTAAAGTTTTTATTAGTTTGAAGTGGGAATACAATTTTGATCGTGGTTTACTTACCTAACTAATATTTTGCATTCGGATTTAATCGAGGTTTTATAATATAGCACCAATATAAGCCACACATTTTATTAGTGTATACCTACTGTCTGCGTTCAAAGAAGAAAATCAGAAAAGAGAAGTTTCATATTTATTAATCCACGATTTTTCATAATAATTTATCCCACCACTTTTATTTAGTTTAATCTAAACCGAGTTACCGCACACGTTCAGTTTAAACTGGTTTAAGCCAGTCACATCTACACGGGTTTGAAAAAACGGAGCGAACGAGCGAACACCAAAAACAAAAGAGTTAAAAAAAATTCCTTATAAAATTAACTAGCGGGAAACTGACTCGCATGCAAATAAATAACGTTGCCCTTCAAACTTTAAATTAGTTTTCCCAGCCAGAAGTTTTAGAAGCATGCATCATTCTAGAACATTGTGCGAGCTAGTTTTATTTATCTAACTTACCTACGTGGCTAACTTTGTTGGGGCTGCAATGGAGTCATGAGCTTCTTGCGTTAAATTACCTATGACACTCACTATCATATCCATTATTACTTAACACTCAACTAACAATAACTACGATTTATTGACACTTTTTGGGGAATTGAATCTTTTTCGTGCGAAATGGAATTCAACTTTTCGTGCTCAAAAGCAAGTAATGGCTGACCCATGTCAATACTCATTTTTGATTAATAATAATTCACGTTGAACCAATTATGCTAGTCGGTATGTTTTATGAGAAGGCCCTTACTTAGGAGTTGGTGTTTAGGTATAATAGACAAGTGTGATGATGAGAGCAGTGGTGGCCAAGTGGTAACGGCCGCGACATACGAGTTGTAGGTCGTAGGTCCGAATCCAGACAGGCGCTTTACTTTGTGTAAAATATTTCATCACCACTGCTCTCAAAACGGTGAAGGAAAACATCGTGAGGAAACCGGCATGTTCTAGAACCAAAAAAAAATTCGAAGACATGTGACATCTGCCAACCCGCACTGGGCCCGCGTGGTGAATTAAGGCCCACTCCCTCTCACTGAGAGGAGGCCTGTGTCCCAGCAGTGGGAACATTATAGGCTGATTATGTAAGTGTGATGATGACATGATTCTTCCCTACCACCCCTTTCTATTTTAAGAAACGTTTGCAGTTCCTTTGCAACTCCCACACGAAATTTTTAAGATCATATAACTTGACGCTTAAAATGCATATGCCTTCCACAACTTTCCCGGATAAATCCTTAACTGTCCAGGCCGCTCGTTTGTGGAATGCATTGCCAGTTGAAATAAAATGCGCGTAGTCGTTACTTGCGTTTATAAAAATACGTAACTGTAATGATCTTATAGTCTTTATTTATTTTCGGCGCGTCGCATTAGTGTCGATTCCGTGGGAGTATCGGGATAAAAATCCTTTGTGTTAATCCTGGTTATGTAAAATATCTGTGTGCCAAATTCGTTTACTAATTTTTAAATAATTTGTAAAGAAAAACAAAAATCCGTCCATCCATAATTTATGTTCCCCATTTTATGTTCAGGCAAATCACTCTCCATTCCAAGGTTGCCTGAAAGAGATCGAAAAAGGTATAAGGCCGCCCATTGTATATTTTGTAGTGTTCGATTTATTTTTCGTTATGTATATTTCTGGTTTGCAATAAATTGTGTATAAATAAATAAAATAATAAATAAAATTGCCGTTAATAAATACTCAAAATGACTCTTGCAGAAACGAAAAATGGCAAACTGATAGCTTTCATCAAACGTTTAATAATACAGGTAGGTATCTCACGCACACCAAAATAACCAAAACAATTTTCTTATATCTGCAACGAAGCAATATACGAAAAGCCAATGAAATCTATAGATCAATAACTGACATCAGAACAATAGTGGTCCGCTTATGATCTACTTTGTGAATGGGGACCCCGGTCGACGAAGCACGGAATTTGGAATGAACGACGCACTGCACCGCACTTACAAATGCCACTCAACCCGATCTGATGGATTTAATTGCAGACTAGTAGGTACTTTGGTTAAAACATGGTGTTTATCTAGGTGAAAGAGCGTACAATTGACAAACGTTTTATTATTGCTATTAAAAACACGGAGCTAAAGAGACATTGCTAAACAGTGTGTAGTTTTTAATTCGCAATGTCTACTGTTTTATGATTGTATGTTGTTTTAAGTGTCAAAATTTCTGCATTTTGCAGTACGATATTGCAATTGGTTATACGTTTTAAGTCAATATTGATATCTGTCAAAAATTGTTGATTTTCCTCATCATCATCATCATTTCAGCCGAAAGATGTCCACTGCTGGACATAGGCCCCCCCCCAAGCACCTCCACTTCGACCGGTTTTGTGCTTCTCGCATCCAACGAGTTCCTGCAGCCTTCACAAGGTCGTCGGTCCACCTTGTGGGAGGCCTTCCAACGCTACGCCTTTCGGTACGCGGTCGCCACTCCAGAACCTTTCGGCCCCATCGGCCATCTGTTCTGCGAGCAATGTGCCCTGCCCACTGCCACTTAAGTTTGGCAATTCTTCGGGCTATGTCGGTTACCTTGGTTCTCCTGCGGATCTCTTCATTTCTGATTCGATCCCGCAGGGAAACTCCAAGCATAGCCCTCTCCATTGCCCTTTGGGTGACTTTCAGCCTTCTAATAAGGCCCATTGATTGATTTTCCTTACTTTTAATTTCCTTGATTACTTTTTGTACACACAATATTCCAAACACGAAATATGCGTCACATCCCGATTCGCTTATTATTACAACTATATATTTCAAGTTAACTTGAATTGCTTTTCCAAGCCGTCATTTAATGTGTGACAATCGTATTGGCTATCACAATGGTTGACAATCAAAGGTACCAAGTACTGTAAATCAGTTGGACAATAGCCGAAACAGATTGCAGGCTGTCGTTCAGAGTTTAGGCCACAATGATTTGTGTAACTAGCAGATGTCAGCTCGTCACTCACCATACGTCGCGGGAAATTACATGCCAGCTGCAAGTAGCGCCCCGAGCATAGCAGACTAGCCTCAGGTTTGAACGCAGGATTTTGAAATGTGCTTTTTGTTTTCATAGGAATTTGGGTAAAATACTGGTCAATTCAAAAGTTGCAGTAGCTGCTTGTTTTTCCTCTTTGCCACTTACCTGCAAATATCTGACGTAGACGCTGTCAATGAATCGAGGTGTTCTGACCCTCTGGTGTAATATAGCTCTTCAGCTATGCGGCTTTTTACCAGCATCTTAACCCTTAACTGGACTGGAGGAAAATATTCCCCACATAGAATTTAAGGTTCTATTCGAGCAGTGTGCAAAAGGTTACCACAATCTGTCAAAATATATAATTTTAATTGTATTGTCTATGACTTGAAATATGGCTGCGTGAAACGGAACTTATTGTTTCATAGAAATAATAAATTCATAGAATATTTTCATAATAATAATAAAAAATAAAAAAATTAAAATTCATATTTTATTTATATCCCTTTCAAGCTTATAAAAATTACTACAGATAACATGTAACAGTTCTGTGGCACCGGGGCCCAGTTAAGGGGTAACAAAAGAGCGTGGGTTGGTCATCTTCATGCCCTTTCATCAAATTCTTAAAATAAGCATGAACGCCAGCTGAATTCATTTTGATGAAATTTATGCTTAGTGTGAGAAAAAAAAGGCTGTTAGTGAATATTTTTTATTTAAAAAAGTAAAATGCCAAGTCAATACATAACGGGCAATTACTAAAATAATGAGTACGATTTTTCACACCTAGGTGGCAATATTAGTTGTGATAAGCTATTTTATTTAAGTTACATAACAGGCATTTGACAAAAACATTTGGCAAAAAATAGTAAAAAGTTTTCATTGTCAAATACAAAATATTTGGAGTGCCAAAAAACATTTGTTTGCTAACGATATTTCTGGATAAAATATGTTAGGGAAAATCGAGCATCGAAAACAAAAGTTTTGTTAGTTCATATGTACGATGTAGGGTTTGAGGAAACAATAGATGCGACGATATTTACATAATAAAAAAAAAATGTTTTTTCTATTTTCTTGGCTGAAATATTGATCTATCATTGGATAAAAGTGAGGATCTACATAAAAAACAGACAAATAGGTAAGTGAACTTGTTCTTTTAAAAACAATACCAACTTTTATATCGCGTAAAAATCAATTTCAAATCAAACCAATCCACTATTTTTGGGAACCTTGATTGGAAATCTGCAAAACCTGTATCCAATTTTATCCTGTGTTCCTGTGCACCCGTATAGATATTATCGGAGCAATAAAACCGTACAAAACCAATTGACAAACGACATTACCTGCTATCTCGACCGGTACAGAGCAGAGGCGACAATTAGAGAATGCAAACTACAGAAGCTGGGGCACAAAATAAAATAGGATAAACAGAAGGCCGAGTGAAAAAGTAGCACTTTTTACTCATAGGTTACAGAGGGCGATTAAGGTACATAGGGCGATCTGAAACTATGAAGACAATTCTCATGAAACTCGAATTCGTTAGTGTCGTTCGATTCCTACTTTTTCCTCGTAAAAATCAAGTCGAGCTTTTCTCTCCTTGTCGATTCGAGCATTTTCCGCAAGAAAGACACGCGACTAGCTTTAGTTTACATGCGACATGCAAAGAGTGGTCGGGATCAGTCCACACGT
Source organism: Amphipoea lucens (assembly GCA_947508005.1). Classification (NCBI taxonomy): domain Eukaryota; kingdom Metazoa; phylum Arthropoda; class Insecta; order Lepidoptera; family Noctuidae; genus Amphipoea; species Amphipoea lucens. The sequence continues at coordinate 14,390,235 of OX382358.1, forward strand.
ACATGTTGACAGGGCGTACGAACGTCAAACAGTTGTTATGTTAATCATGATTGTGTCAATTGTGAAAGAAAATAATAAATATTTTTTTAACAAAATGTGTTACGAAATCAGTAATGGTGATGATATTATTATTATTTGTCTTTGATATAATATCTCGGGACCCAGGGGTCCCGGACCTTTGGAAGGGCCAGGGAGTGCCCGGGGCCGAACCCAACTCGTAGCAGCCCCTTAGACAATTTTAAAGATGTTATTAATATGAATATCATTTGCTGCTCAAAAGATGTTTTTGACTTAAAAATAATTTTTAAAGATGAATATCTCTCTTTTTAAGATGAATATTTCTTAATTTTTTTGACGCAATCGTTAATGTACTTAAATTAACGATTGCATTAAAAAAAAATTAAGTAAGTAATTATTTATTTTAGTAAAAGACAGCCTAGGTACCATCAGTGTTATAAGGGATCGGTATGACTATTACATACATATGAGAAGACACCTGCCTTTGAAACTAGGAAAGTTGCATCGTTATAATTATGTAATGGATTACTTCGTGCGACGCATAATGGCAACATTTTTGTCCCTAAACTCATGATTTACGATCAACTTGTACTGAAAATACATGATTCTGGATTATGTCAACACTAGCTGCACCCCGCGGTTTCACCCGCATAAGTCTCGATCCCGTGGGAATATCGGGATAAAAAGTATCCTATATCCTTTCCCGGGACTTAAACTATCTCTATACCAAATTTCATCTAAATCGGTTCAGCGGTTTAGGTGTGAAAAGGTAACATACAAACAGAGTTACTTCCGAATTTATAATATTAGTAAGTATAGTAAGTATGGATATAATAATATGGATTAATATAGTATATATTATATAGTGTAGTATTAGTATGGATAGGAGACGAGCTACAATGACAAATGCGTCAAGTACGAGTAAAGGCGAGAATTTCCTTCTAAATAAAACAAGTGCCAGTCGCGAGTGTTGCTCGTGCTCGTTGAACGTAAAGGTGATGCGCTAAGGTAGCCCGCAAAATTCAAATTTACTTACTGTTACGGTTGTGAATCATATTTTAATCAACATTCAACTTGCACTGACCTGCATTTTGCAAAAAAATCTTTTTTACAAAAAAAAAAAACAACCGAATTCAAAAAAAAAACTACGAAGTGATAAATAGCTTTAATTTCGGAAGTCGGTGTCGTTGGTTCCGCATTTTCGTTTTTTGACACCGACTTCCGAAATTAAAGTTATTTATCACTTTGTAGTGTTTTTTTTTGAAGCCGGTTGTTTTTTTTTTTTTGTAAAAAAGTGTTTATTTTTCACTTTTTAGTTGTACCTACCCCACAAAAAAGTAAACGAAAAGATCGTTAATGTAGACAATGTAGATAAATTTTTAGAATTTTGTTGATTTTTCAAAAACCGCTTGTCCGTTTTCATGGGACCATTTGGGAAGTATACCCTTTCCAACAAAAAAATATTTTTTCAAATCGGTTGACAAGCGACGGAGTTATGCGCGAACAAACATTAAAAAAAAATACAAACATCCGAATTGAGAACCTCCTCCTTTTTAGAAGTCGGTTAAAAAGCGTTAGTAAATTTGAATTTCGCGGATTACCTTAGCGCACCTCACTTAAGCGTGTTCAAGTGTGCCTGTGTTTTCACTCGTTGTTGGAGCCGAACTTCTGTACCTAGCCATTTTGTGGCTGCGATGCTCCAACATCGTACACTAATTACATTTGCTTGCTTCCTTTCACACAAATATTTCTCTGTATTTATGACTATGTAGATTCTATAGAAAATGCTAATTGCTCTGACAAGTTAGTGTCTTCTCGCGTGCAAAGATGGGTGATTTTGTCTTGATAATTTAACAGTGAGAAGTATTTAGGGTTGCCTGTGCAATGATTGAGGTGACAATGCTTAGCAGATAATATTGTGAAGGTGCTTTATTGTGATGTTCCAAACACAACGACGCGCGACGTTTCAGATACAAGGACGCTTCGTTTGCTCGTTGCTTTTTGGTCCTATCAATAAATGAGGGGCATATCTATATAATGGATGTCCATTCGCCAAAGAAGAAGTTTGCACGCTTTGACCACGCTTTTCTCCCTTCTCAAGTCTCCGACTTCTCCTTTTATCTTGTGTCTCACTTGTTTTATAATATCTAAGTTCTTCTCTCGTTAAGAATCTGCGTTCTTCTAACGATCTTCTCCTACTCTGTCCTTCTCGTACTTCTGACTTTGTACATTATTCCTTTCGTATTCAGTCCATTCTTCTTTGCACTTCCTCTTAACCGGTCAAGCGGCGCGGTTCGCCGATCGGCGACGAAACATTAGAAAATTAATTGTGTCTCATTAGCGGATCTTGACAGATTAATAACAGGGCGGCCACCAGTCGGTATGCATTTAAGCGGTAGGTATATAGGTAGGAATATATTATAGTTAATATGTACGTATGTGTATTATAAGTTCATAACCTATTTATGTATTTGTGTACCTATTTTATTTATAATTCATTATGATATATTTTTAACATTTTTTTAAACATTGTTCCTCACAACCAAAGCAACTGCCATCTGATCTGTTTACCTGGTTGACTGCTAGAGAATGCCTAAGGCTTTAAGTTCGCTTTTTTGTGCGCGAAAAGTTTAAATAAAAGTTCCATTCATCTCTACCGAGGTCGTCACTACTTTCCGCATTGGCAATAGAAAAGGAATACATTCCTAGAACTCATCATCTCTCAACAACCACAGTAAGTATACAATCAGAATAATATTATAAAGGCGAAAGTTTGTGAGTGTGTGTGTGTGTGTGTGTGTGTTTATATGTTTGTTACTTCTTCACGCTCAAACTGCTGGACCAATTTTGATAAAATTTTGTATGGAGGTAGCTGACACCCTGGATAACATGTAGGCTACTTTTTATCCTGATATTCCCACGGGATCGACATAGCTAGTATAACATAATTAACGCAAGACTTCATACATCAATTAGAGTAATGAGTTTAAAACATAATACAATGACCAAAAAAAATGTTTTTAATGCTATTATAAATATAAAAAGCTGATTGATTATTATTAAGAAAATCGTATTGACCCTAGCATTACTTAATTTAAAATTGAGTCTTACTGCTTTAAAATAAGTTTTAATTTTCTTTGGCTCAATCGGCGGTCAGTGTGGCAAAATACATAATTAAAAAAAATAACTTTATTAAAAGTTACTGTAATCGATTCAGTAGTCAATTATGAACAAACTACTTTCAGGACTTGCGTTTATTTTGTTACACGTTGTATAAAATGCTCTCAGAAGCTGTTAGTATCAGAATATCTACTACTTCTATCAGTAAACAATGTAATCTAACACTATTTAGGAGCCAGAACAAGCCTTAACCGTATCCTGTTCCTATCGCTAGTTAGCGCCATATCCAACTATTCATTTGCTGAAGTAAGTCATCACGTTACCGGGAAGAGACAATTAGGTACTGGACGGAAAACAAAGGCTCACCGGACACAAGCTACCTCACTAATTACCTTATTTACTTCCATCTACATAGTCCTATTTTCTGTCCCCTTGTTTGGCTTTCATAAGTGTCGTTAACGCCATGTTAGGTGCTTTTCACACGGAGACTGTCGAGTGCGTTTTATGGAATGCGTTTTTCTTTTATTTTGTACTTTGCTTTTGTAGCTGCATTAGATGTTTTTCTTTCTTGTAGGGGTGCTCTTCATGTTACTTTTCTTTTTTTTGTTTCCTTATTCATCGAAAACTACATTTTTTGCGTTTATGATGATACCATCGTCTGCAATCACGAAACCGTTGTGATTATGGTTATGAAAGAACCATGTTTTGAAGCTGCTAATATAGAAAAAAAGGTATAAAGTATGACGAGACACCGGTAACAGGAAGTCGGTTGCTGTTTTTTGTAATAATGTATTTATTTTTCGCTTTGTAGTGTTTTTTTATACCTTCACTTGCTGAGTAAATAACCGTGACAAAAAGTTGTTATAACATCATCAACATACACTAAGCGGAAAAAATACGTATAATATTGAAGCTAACTCTAAAACCACTCATCAGATCTATACCGAAGTATGGCCCTTTCATACATAAGAAGAATTCTTCAAATAGGTTTATAAATGACAGAGTTCTTAGGTAACTAACATTTAAAAAAAATACAACTGAATTGCGAACCTTCCCCCTTCTTTGAAATTCGGTTAAAAAATAGCTTTTCTTTATTCGTACTTTTATATAGCCATAAAAATATTCATCCTCTAGGCCTAATCTCGTTTCACGAGTCCCCAGCTTCGCGAAAAAGGCTTTACCGTAGCGTCAGGCTTTAACTCTCACTTGTACGCTTTCATCCTGGGCCGTGAATTGCGATTGAAAAGCCAGTGTTCAAAAGTGAATCCAGATCCCTTTTTTAATATTGGTACACGCTAGGTTTCGTGAGGGGACAATTCAATGGAAGTGTGGCTAACCGGAATCAGAGTTTAAGTTTGATGTTTGGAACAAAAGGTATTAAAAGTACCTATCAGTTGCGTTTCATGCCGAGCGCGCCACGTTGAGCTTAATTTGTAATAATGTCCTACTCATTTTATTTTACTTCAAATAAAACAGTCAATCATTTGGTTGAATAGCTCTTGCCCCATTTCAGGGTCGTAGCATTTCAATGACGAGTGTTTCAATTAAAGCAACATTCATTGATACAAAATTATGAATATGCAGGGCAATACGCACTAACGGTGTACATGGGTCGTTATTTTTTTGAGATATCTATAGAGTCGAATGTCGCAATGACAAATAAAACCATATTTATTTGTATTGCTTTCGAGATCAATGAACATTCACTGAACACTTTATGAACTAAAAATTATATCAATATTGAAAAATTGCCGTAACGCCGAGCTTAAAATAAATGTATTTTTTATTCTCCAATATTTCATAAGCCATCAGACAGAATACAGTAGTCATCAAAAGAGATAAGTAACCAGGCGGCCATGGTTACTTCTCGAGTGTAGTTGAAGTTTAGTAAAAAACCAATGGATGACACTTTTGATGTGCGTATTTCGAGATGAGCTGGACTCCACCGGGAAAAGTGGAAACAGGGAAGGGAGGCCTTTGCCCTGCAGTGGGACAACGCGGGCTTATAATTTATAATAAAAATATATTTTAAAGAATAGAATAGAATCTTTTTAGAACTTCTCCTATCCAAGCAACTTCCTTCTAGCATTAAAAAGGTAGAACGAAAACAGTCAACATTTAACTACCTTCATTTACTAAGAATGCAATATTGCAAGCTCGCAAATTGTGTAGTTTCGTCTGGGTTGACTCATATACCAAACAACATTCTAGTTTTTGTCGGCAGTTTGTGTGAAGGGACGCTTACGTACCCTCCATAATATATGTATATTGTGTATATCACTACAGCAGATAGAAATTGGGACTGTTTTTGGCATTGTTTTGCGTGGCGTTTATATAAATTAGTTCGTCATTGCGGACGTCCAGGGCTACCACGGCCCAGATTTTAGTTATTTTGGCAAAGTCACATTTGGCAGCATTGTTATATTAGGAGCGGAGAATTGTTGACATAAATTGCTTTGAATGACGTCAAAAGTTTTAATTTGGATAGTTGATGGAGTTCGTAAGTGGTATTTGGAGTTAATCATATTTTTTTATGAGTTACCTACTCACTGTATAAACATTTAATTTTGTATTTTTGAAGATATATTATTCCTTTACTTAAAATTTTATAATCTTGATAACAGCCCATCTCGATAACAGTCTGGATTCTTGATTTCGAGTCAAGCATTGGTAGGTATCCCTTATTACATGGGGAACATACGTTTGCGAAATGTGGGTCTATTACCTCTGCCTAACCTAACAACCTCGACGTTAAGACAATCTTTTTTTTTAAACGGTTTTATTTAGCTTGTTAAACTCTTATTTTTACTACAAAGGTTTTAAGAGAAGGTTTTTTTCCTTAAATAAAGCACATTAGTAAGCCTCAACTAAAATCTTCAATTAATGGTAGCGGCACACTTACGCGAAAAGACATTTCCGCGAATGGACTTTTGTGCCAACGAAATTTTGCACAAGCAATTGCACAAGAAGACATTTCCGCGAATGGACTTTTGCGCAAATGGACATATGCGCGAAAGACACTTGCGCGAAAGGACAGTTGTGCGAAAAAGTTGCGATCTTCATAAAATCACGCTTATATTTTTTCAAAGGGCCCAACCGTTTAAACGAATACAGGCGTGATGTATTCGTTGAAAGGGTGTATGTACACCCACAATTCGCCAGTTATGTTCAAGTTGTGTTCGTGGTTCTCGTGGTCGCTGAAAACGAAATTGGGGTCAAAATGAAAATCCAAGATGACGCCTGATGAAAATTTTGAAATTTTTCATCATGGGTGACGTTTTCATGGTCTTCTAGGGTGCTGAAGCCGATACTGATACAAAGGGTAGCTGCGAAAATTTTCGCAGCTACCCTTGGAACAAATACAGGCGGTTATGAAGATCTCATTTCCGCAACTTTTTCGCGCCATTGTCCCTTCGCGGAAGTGGATTAACGCAAGTGTCCTTCGCGCATGTGTCTTTCGCTCAAGTGTCTTTCACGCATATGCCCATTCGCAGAAATGTCTTTCTCGCAAGTGTCCCAGATCCTCAATTAAGGTATTAAGGTATTTTTTTTTGTTAATGGCTTCGATTCCGTGTTTTTTAAATCATATGCATAATTACCTAATAAATAGTTACCCCCCTCTCTACCTAGCTTAGATTCTGAAAAAAGCTAGTATCGGTTCATTGAATTCGTTCATACGGGTTGACTCAGATTTGTTGCGATGGATCATACTTAAATGGTGATCATAATTATACATTTTTAAACTGACGCAACTACTAACATTTATAGCATTATAATCATTAGTACCTAGTAGCCCCGTTATAATATGTGATAGTAAAAAAGGGTCACTTTGAACTATAAAGATATAGAAAAATTGTTACGTTTTGTAGTACAAATCCTAATGCTATAGTTGAAAACTGTATCGATATTTGCAGTCTATCTGAACTATCATTATCATTTTTTAACCGACTTCTAAAAAGGATTGTATTTTTTTTTATGTTTGTTCGCGCATAACTCCGTCGCTTACCAACCGATTTGAAAAATTATTTTTTTGTTGGAAAGGGTATACTTCCCAAATGGTCCCATGAAAATTTTATCGAAATCGGACAACCGGTTTTTGAAAAATCAACAAAAAATTTATCTACATTGTCTACATTAACGATCTTTTCGTTTACTTTTTTGCAGGCTAGGTACAACTAAAAAGTGAAAAATAAAAACATTTTTACAAAAAAAAAACAACCGACTTAAAAAAACACTACAAAGTGATAAATAACTTTAATTTCGGAAGTCGGTGTCAAAAAACGAAAATGCGGAACCAACGAGACCGACTTCCGAAATTAAAGTTATTTATCACTTTGTAGTAATTTTTTTTGAAGTCGGTTGTTTTTTTTTTTGTAAAAAAGTTTTAAATAATTCAGGTCATAATTAAAAAAAAAACCTATTCCTACATACATATACTACTACATATTACTCCTATCACACTAATATTATAAAGGCGAAAGTTTGTGGGGGTGTGTGTGTGTGTGAGTGTGTTTTTAGGTTGGGGAAAAAGTCTTTTCGCATTATAGTATGTATGAACTTGTAATAAAATCTCTTTGGCTATACTATTTGTATCTGGCTGGTTTTGATATCATTGAAAGTTTAAATTTTAAAGAACATTATTCTAAATTCAAATTAGGAAAATGTGTGATTTTCATTTGTTTTTCGTACTGTCAAGATGAGTGAATCTAATGACGAAATTCGATACATTTTAAAATTTTACTACAAAAAAGGTAAAAATGCAACGCAAGCCGCGAAAAAAAATTGCGATGTTTATGGACCTAGTGCAGTGTCTGTGAGAGTAGCACAAATTTAGTTTAAGCGTTTTCAATCCGGAAATTTTGATGTCAAAGATGCACGTCGCTCTGGTCGCCCTATTACGGATAAAATGGATGCCATTTTTGAAAAAGTGGAGCAAGTTCAGTATATCAGTAATTAAGACGTAGCTGAAGAACTGGGAATTGACCACAAAACAGTTTTGGCGCATTTGAAAAAAACTGGGTACACAAAAAAGCTCGATATTTGGGTACCTCACGAGCTCACTGAAAGAAACCTAATGAACCGTGTACTCATTTGTGATTCTTTATTACGATGTAATGAAGCCGAACCATTTTTGAAGAAGCTGATAACTGGTGATGAAAAGTGGATCATGTACGACAAGAACGTGCGAAAAAGGTCGTGGTCAAAGGCCGGTCAGGCTTCACAGACTGTGGCGAAACCCGGGTTATCTCGCAACAAGGTGATGCTGTGTGTGTGGTGGGATTGGAAGGGCATTATTCATTATGAGCTCTTACCACCAGGCAGGACCATCGATTCTGAACTCTACTGCGAACAACTGATGAGATTAAAGCAAGAAGTTGAGAGAAAGCGGCCGGAATTAATCAACAGAAGCGGTGTGGTTTTTCATCATGATAACGCTAGACCTCACACATCTTTAGCCACTCAGCAAAAATTAAGAGAGTTTGGTTGGGAGGTGTTAATGCATCCGCCGTATAGTCCTGACCTTGCACCTTCAGATTTCCACCTGTTTCGGTCTCTTCAGAATTCTTTAGGCAGTGTCTGGTTAACATCACGAGAGGACTGCTAAAACCACTTGTCGCGGTATTTTGATCAGAAGTCCCAAAATTTCTATAGCAATGGGATCATGTCCCTACCTACAAGATGGCAAAAAGTTATCGAACAAAATGGTACCTACATACTTTAGTTAAATGTAAATAAACTATATTAAAAAATGTTTTGAATTTTCTTAAAAAATGCGAAGAAACTTTTTCCTCAACCTATTATATTTTCTATTTACTGATGTACAGTCAACAAATTAAAGAGAAGTAAGCAGGAACGTCGGATATAGTTGAAGTTTAGTAAGAAACCGATGGATGTTTTCGAACAAAATTTTATTTTATTAATAGAAAACAAACAGCACTTTATCATATTAAATTTCAGTCGACAACATCCATCGGTTTCTTACTTCAACTATATCCGACGATCCTGCATACTCGTACTTCTCTTTTGTTGCCTGACGTAATAATTTTTTTTTGCGATTTATGAATTTATAATGATGAGTACAATGACCTCGTAAGAGGTTGTTGGTGTTTTTCCAATAACCCTGTATACAAATCTCGTGTCACAGTGTTTGTTATCGAACTCCTCCGAAACGGCTTGACCGATTTTTATGAAATTTTTTGGGTATATTTGGCAGGTTTGAGAATAGGTTGTAGGCTATTTTTACCGACTTCACAAAAAGGAGGAGGTACTATGTTCGGCTGTTTGTATATATTTTTTTTTTGAATGTTTGTTCATCGAATACTCCGCCAATTGTCGACGGATTTTCAAAATTCTTTTTTTTTTTTTACACCCCTAGGTGATAACGATAAGGGTGGCTCTCTCCATATTTTTTTGGAATCGAAAATTACTCGGGTGAAACCGCGGGGTGAAGCTAGCATAAAATAAAAAGACATCAATACCCAAACATTCCCACAAATCTTCGAATCTCGCCTCATTGAATCTACGAAGTAAAAGCCTCCAAAATGTAAACGGTTTTTTGTAAAGAAACGTTGTAAATCCCCAGCAAGTAGACGCCAGACGTTTTCGTATGCACACAGAGTGGTGCGCTCAATCAGTTCTCAAAGAAGGCAAAGGAGACGGATGCCGACAAAAGATCAAAGGCCTCCACTCGTTACCTTCGTATACTTTGTTAGAGGCTTATTCTACAGCGGGCCTCCGTTTTGGATCGGCAATCTTGTGTTAATTATAAAGGTGTTAATTGGTCGTGTTGTCGGGCAAAGTTGGAGTGGCTAATGGATTAAAATGTTTTGTTTTTGTTGGATGAAATTGTGTGGTGTTAACGTGTGAATATAAAGTTGTAGGTAATTTAGTAATTAAATATTTTGTAGTAAAGGTTTAAAAATTCCTGGTTACAGTATATTTCAAAAAAGAAAAATCAGCAGAATAAGAATCATTTCTACCAAACAAGATTTGTTTATTTTGAGAGATCAAATCACTTGAAAAAGTTTTTGACTCACGCATACCTATATTACGTACCTATGTAAGTGAAATTGAGTTTGTCATTTAATTAATAGCGCTACTTTTAACCGTAAGATGAATTGAATTGCGTAATTTTTACACTGGTCGAAATAAAGGTAAAACCAAATACCCCACCCATAATTAGCACTTATTAGATAAACAATTACAATTTTACTAAGCCCTTGAAGATGTATGTCATCATCATCATCTGCCTAGCCTTTTCCCAACTATGTTGGGGTCGGCTTCCAGTCTAACCGGATGCAGCTGAATACCAGTATTTTGCATGGAGCGACTGCCTATCTGACCTCCACAATCCAGTTATTGGATAATACGATACCCCTTGGTAAGACTGGTTGTCAGACTTTCGGGCTTCTGACTACTAGGTACTACTACTTCTACTCCCTTGAAGATGTATGTATCGCTTTGAAATCGAAACGGTATCATTTTCATAGTACATACCTAATTTAATGAAGCAGGTACCTTGTACAGAATATGTGCTCTCTTATTTCAATAGACCGAAACCACAGATTATCTAATAGTACGAAACTTGAAATATTACTACCTACTAGCCGCGTGAAATACACATGGTAATTACCTTTTATTCTAGCCCAGATATACGTGTACCACAAAATACCTAAAAGAAAATAAATAAGACCTTACTTATCGTGTTCTTTATTTCGGTTTTTCACATTCAATTTATTAGCAGCCTGATACAGAAAATGCGATGCATCGCGAAAAATTCTCGTTTACGGTTTTCTTTTACAGCAATGTCCGAACTTTTATAAATGAACTAGTGCTCTCAAAGTAGCTACTTAATGTCGATTTCATGGAGCCGATATCGGCGTTACGTATGTCGACGCAGCGATTTCGAAAGTAGGGTAATACGCGGGTGTAATATGTTCCAGTAATTGAATGGAATTTCATAATGTGTGAGTACGAGATTGGGACTCCTTTATGAAAGCGTAATATTCTTATGTAGGTATATGAATGAGGCTTTGTTTCCATGCTCGTAGTAGCTTGGTACAAAAGAGATTTTCTTTGTGCAAAATTTTATGACAAACGAATAAATTTAATGAAATTCAAAGTGATTTGGTTAATCACTTGAGTATTATCCACGTATTGTTTCATGATGACTAGTTTTCATTCTATTGGTTCATCGACGAAATTACTGGAACATTCTACAACCAATTTCATTAAACGACACATTCGTTACACTGTTTCGTTTTGTATGTGTTGTGTGAACGTGGAATGAAATAAAAATGGACACTCGAGTGAAACGTCTGATATCAGCTTTACGGCTTTCATGATGGTCTAAGCCGAACGTTTTCGGTCTTTAAAACTTGCAGTCCTGTCGGTTTCAAGTAAAAAAAAAACCAATGTCAACTGGAAAAAAGTAACGAGTAAAAGCATAATAATGAACAAGAAAAACGCCGACTGTGTCAGTCTTTATTTTGCTTTAGTTTACAAACTATGGCGTGTATTTTGATATAATTCTTAACACAACTTCGGTTTTTTTATAAAAAGAAATAAACTGAAATCATTTTAACTGAAGGCGTCGCCGCCGAGCGTGTCATTAGGCCATAATCCTAAATACTATTAAGTAATTCTTTATGTAGTTACAAGTATAGTTTTCTCCGAAGACTCTACAGCAAAGATGTTTGGTATCAGTCGGTCTATTCTGTTAAAATCTTACCGTGAAAACTAAGGTGAAGTGAGCTGTCATTCCACATGACACTAGCAACTGAGACTTTTCACTTCGGGCTCACTTCACCTAAGTTGTAACAGTGAGCTTTTCTACAGAATAGATCGTCCGAGCTGAGAGTGAGCTTAGCCGAACTCTGTCCATTACAGACAGAAACCGTTCGGGGTACTGAAACTCTTGTATCTACCTACCTACAAGTAGTACATTTCTACCCCAGGTTTGGCAGCAGGTAGTACTTAGTCAGTTGTGTTGTGGACATAACCTGTTTAGTTTCAGGGTTCTGGGTTTTTTTAGGGTATTTTCATATGAACATGTGTTACAGAGCTGAAAATGAAATTTAATTTTGGCCATATGGATCAGTCGAAGAATCAAATTTCGAAGAACTACCTAAATAACCAATTCACTCACAACTATTCACGACCACACATGAAGACATCTCAGAATACAGAAAGGAAGACATAGAAATTGCATTAAAATATGACAATAGTATTCCCTGTCAACGCAGTTATGACATTTCTGATTTGACGGAAGACATCAATAGATTTTAGTGTTGCCATGAAAAGTAAAGTCTCTAAAATACGTATAAACAGTGGATTCATATTATACTGTCATTAACGACAAGTTTTGTAAATCAGTTATTTATAACCTACTTAACATAAAACATGTTCCAGGCACTGGCTCCAAAGCTGTGTTCAATGTAATGTTGTTGTGTTTCAAAGGACAGAAGTCTTCTTCTGTAAAATGTCTTAGGTTTGATAAAACAGAACTGAGATTATCACAGTAAAGGTTGGATTTTTTACGTATGTTATCTCGTCTCGTTGGCTGCACTTTAATCAGCGTATAATATAGAAATACCATATTCTGGTTCATATGGTAACTCCACTGCTATAGTCCTAAGTTCTGCTTTTAGATATTGCAAATAATTATATTAAGGCAGGCTGTGCGTTTCCGTGGTATTAACGCCCGTCTCCTGTCTGGAATCAGCTTTTCTTTTATTGTAAAAAATAAATAAACACAGGAGTTGTTTTTTTCTCTCATAATAATGTTCATGTTTCCGCTGCTTGACAATATTGCACGCAGCGCAGTGTTTGTCATTTCCTTTATTATGCTACTCCGCGTTACTTTATGAGGCGTAATATTGAGCAATGACGGCTCACATTTCGGTATAATGTTATAAATTCTACGTGAACAGCAGTTATTACATTATTATATTACAACAAAAATATTTTTTTCTGGTACTTTTCCTAATTTAATGTGCCATAAACACGGAATTGACAGAGGTTACTATAGCATCAAATATAGTTATGTATCTATACTCCGATCACTTACCGTATCTACCCGAATATCGGATCTGTTTTATTATTCATAGCCCGATGAGCGATAATAACCCTAAAACCACTAAGAATGTTTACACAGCCATCCTTTGGGCGAAATTAAAGATATTATTACATTTCTCAAGCTCTTTCTGTACATCGAGAGCTATATCCAAGAAAAGGTACGAACTATATTGCGAGGAGAGTACAGCGTGTTTTTGCGCCCCTATTTCGTCCGGAACGTGTCTGTATCCACACCAAGAGAATCCACAAATAAACAATATTAACGGCAAAATTACACGGTGTGTTACATTTATATCAAAACACCCTCGTGGCGGAACAATGAGCGACGCTGTACTAATCTTTCAAACCAGTTTTAACGCAGAGAGATTGTTGGGAAGATCTACAAGATAAAAAAGCCGGGTTTTATATACGGTCGCAGAATGTAGGGTACATTATAAAGTCGGTATGCGAAATCTTATGACTTATGACAGATATCCAATATTCCTCGAGGCGAGCGGAGCGAGTGCAGCGGAACACTC